>JAWNOW010000705.1:0-5886833 GCA_035045625.1 Drosophila formosana | reverse complement strand
TTTTCTGATCAAGGTAGGCTCTGACTTCATTCGAAGGCAGCTCCCACATTTCACAGAAAATTTAGTTCATTTCAGTCTGTGCTGCTGTACGGAGCACATCATCTAAATTTTGAGGTCAATATTGTGTTTCAAAATTTTGAAAAACTCAAAATTTTTAACTTTTTTCAACTTTTAACGTTTGCCCATTGCTTGTCCAAGTGATTTTCGAAAATTTTCGAACTTTCGATATTATGGAAACTAGAGGTGGGCAAACGAAACTGTTCCTGGACAATCATGGGCTAACGATTGCACTAAAAATTTTTTGAATATCTCACTTTACTCGACCCAACTTCTCTGAGCTCCAGATACTTCGTCTTGAATTAATAATTTATCTTCTGAATTAAATGATACTTTTATTTCTAATTTTGAATTAATTTGCTCATTATAAAAAATGTAATTTAGAATTATGATTATTTATTAAAATCATATCATTCTCTGTAATTGTATTTTAAATTTCAATTTTTATGTGGATATAACGAGCTATATTTCTGCTGAAAAATATATTTACCATTTTGCCGTGCAAAATTTAGGCAAACTTTAAAGGATGGTAAAAACGGTCAAACTGTCGAAATAAATAGCCCCTATCGAAATAATTTATTTAGTTCAACTCACAACATACCTTTTAAAGAGAAAGTCAACCTAATGATCGCAGCCAAGAGAATCAAATCGTTTTCTTACTGTTTGTGATTTCCGCAGTTTAACAGTTCAACTGGAAATTAAATACCGATTTAATGCCATGATCCGTTCGCTCTCATGATCTGTTCACACTTCCAGTCGTCATTTTATTGCACGTTTAATGTAAATTTGAATGACTCGGAACGCAATCCAGTGTTAACAACAAATCCGAATGGCAAAAAGAACGCGTTAAAAGCGCTTCAAAAAATGTTTCGCGGGAAGAAGTCGAGAACACAAGAGAACTCAACAGAACTAAAACGCATAAATCTTCGTAAAGTGTCAGTTTGCATATTTTTTTGTTGCTATTTGTTCATCCCGCTGTTGTTGTTTGTTGTCAGCAGCAGCTTTGCAATTGTTGTCGTTGTTTTTGTTGTTTGGGTAATTTGTACGCATTTTCGCATTCTTTTTATTTTAGTTGACACATTTTTTGTGCATTTGTTTCCAAGCGATTTGAAGGCTGCTGTTGCTGTCATCTGGCCATTGTACTCGCTGCTCTCGTTGCTGTTTGTTTATTATTGTTATATCATTTGTTTATTTGAGCGCGTCGCGAGTGTGTGAATAACGAGTTGCAAAACGGAAATTAGTTGCAGGACTCTCAAGTTGCTCAACATTCATCATTAAGCCAAAAAACCAAAAAAAGGAGTGCCAAAAGTGCATGGAAAAAGTGTTGCCGAGCAACAAAAACAATTAGCAACAGGCACAGCAATTAGCAACAAGCACACGGCAGCAATGACAATGTGAGCGTGAGCGAGAGCGAGAGGGAGACTGTGATAGAGGGGGAAAGGCAGAGAGCAGATAAATGCAAATGAGTTTCGAGTTGCGGCAAAAGAGTTTCAGAGCAGTCAGCTTTTGGTGCAGCCAAAGCGATTAGCAGGATTTATGCGAACCAAAAGTTTCGGCTGGACATGCCGAAAGTTTTCCATTACGTGGTCAGAAAGAGCGAGTGAGAGAGCAGTTGAAAGAGATAAATGGAGAATGTCTGCGTAGCATTGGCAACTTTTGTGCTGTGCTGTGTGTAAATGATAAATAAACAAGTGTGCACACATTTATTACGTCTTCTTCTTGCTGATATTAAAATACACTAGACGGCAAATAAAATAGAACAAGTCAGCTTGCAAGCGAACGCACAGCAAGTCCTTGTAGGCGAGTGAAGGACAGTGACAGACAGAGAGGAAGTGTGTGTGTGGGAAAGAGTTGAAGAACATTGCGTAAATTGCTGCAACAGCAGTTGGAACAAGGGACAAAAGGGGCCAAAGCTTGTATTTAAATAATTTGCACAGCTTGCAGGCCAACTCAACAAAAACAATAACAAATACAACAAAAAAATAACAGGGGATCAACAGCAAAAAGTTGAACTAACGTGTTAATGAATGTGGCCAAAGCTTCGGGTGGCACACACACTTAACTTCTCTCGGCCAGGCCAATGGCAAACTTTGCCCAACTGACAAATTACAACACTAATTATGTGGATTTATTAAATTTACAACGCGAGCGAGGAGGCGGAGGCGGAGACGGAGAGTAGCGTAGTGTAAATACCCCAGCAGGACTCAAATGTTGTGGAAAATTGTGATAAATCGAGCGGAAGGCGTTGCCACGAAAATGACGCTGCATTTGGCTAAAAAATGAGCATCTTAATTTACTGAATACTCTAAACTGGGTCCTATGCGAATTAAAAGCTCACACATTTATTCTTATAAATCTCTAGTGGAGAATTTCGGAACTTTTAATCAAGTTAAAGTGGCATAAATGCTGCAAAGAAATTCCACTGGATGAACGATGTATTTCAATGTTGCCCTAGGAAACTGTTGTCATTTATTCAACCAAAAAGTTCTGGCACATATGTATATCATTCGCTCCCTTAAATTAAAGAGTTTTTTCAAGAAGGAGATTTATTCCACAGACTGGATGAAGCCTCGTCATTCCCTCAAGAACTTTCATTACTGGTGGAATACTAATACTTAAGAACGGCTGATCGGACATTTTAATCAAGTTAAAATCGCACAAATTCTCCAAAGAAATTCCACTGATTGACCGATGTCATCTATTGTTGTCCTAGGAGTCTCTATGCTACAAGAATGTTGTCATTTATTCAACCAAAAAGTTCAGGATCAACTGACCTAGATGAATAGAAGAACTATATCTCACTGCTGTAGGAATGATATTCATTTGGCCGACTAGATGAATCCTCCTTTTTCTCTTACGCACTTTTATTACTGGGAGCATACTAACATGTAAGAACTGCTGATCATGTTACCAACTTAATGTGAATAGCAAGTTCGTTTGCTGTCGCACTCGCAATTTATTTCGTTATAAATTAAAGTGCTGTAGCTGAACGTTGACGCCCCTCTGGCTTCGCTTCCCAGGATCAATGGCTACATTTTCAATACACAAGCGATAAACTAAATGTAAAATACAATAAATCGCACTCATTGACCTGCGCGACGTAGTTGCAACTGGCAACAAATGGGTTTAATTATGCGCCACACAATCCCAGCCAAGGGGCAGGACAGGTGCATTTGGCCAGGACAACAGAGTGACAATAAATTCCGGCTGGCGTCGGCGTCGCCGTCGTTCTCAAGTCCACAAATATATATTGGAAGCAGACGGAACAACAGCAGCAACAAAGTTGTGTGAACTGAAAAGCGCATTTGCAGTGGAATTTTCATTTTGCCAAAGGAATTTTCCATAGCTCCTCGGAGCAAAATTAAAAACAAAGAACGAATGTGGGCGTCGAGTGGCATGTGTGTATGGTGGTGAGGGGAAGTGGTGTGAGCAAGTGGCATAAATAAGTTGGCTAAACAGCTGGCCCCAACAACGGCGGACGGATGCGGATGTGCCCCGCCGGATGTGCCATAAAGAGCACGACTTACATGCAATGAACACGAAGGTGAACTAACCCGACTATATGGCATATGGAATGGGATGGGTAAGGGAACTTGGCTTAATTGACTGCACCACGGCAACTTATCGACAATTGGGGCAACTTTGCACTCCCCTCAGCCCGCACACAATGCGGGCAAACATTGTTTGGAGGCGTTCAAAAGGATTGAATTTGCACAGCAGCAACAACAGAATTTTGCTAGTTGGCAGGCATCTTTCGTTTGCCTTGTTTCGAGTTGCCAATTGCATAAATTTGCGAGAGCAACACAAAGAAGACCATGCAGGAAACACACACATACACTCATACAGAAACACACACATTCAGGTGGCCATCTTTGGCTGTAGCTATCTCTGTCTGAAAGCATTCCATTTGCATTGTTTGCCATGTTTCCTTTCACTTGCATTCCACAGTTGGGCGTCGCCTTGCATTGTGCTGTGTGGATCGTGTCGTGATCACGCTTTTGCAGCTAATTATTATTGTAAACAAATTAAAAGCGAAGCGCATTTTAAAACAGCTGGCGACTATTACAATTACACAATGAGCGTAAAATTTGTGCAGCTTTCACACGGCGTCCGCATCAAATATTTATAGCCAGTCAAATGAAATCCAAAGCAATCGGTGGAACTCAACTCAAGAGAGAGGGGCACAGAGAGAGAGTCCACATCACGTTTAGTGTGGCCGTCGTAGTCGTTAAACCGCTAAATTGCCGAAATGCCAAAGCTGCAGACGCTGTCGATTGAACTTTGGCTTCGTTGCGCTCCTCTGCTGCTGCTCCCTCAAGAGCGAAGCAATCGTTAGCTAATTAAATTTATTTTAGCCAAACAAAATAAAAAAAAAATAAATAAATAACATAGCAGGAAAAAAAAATAGCTGAAGTGCGCCCACACGAAGATGAATAGTTCTCGGCATTTTTTTGTAGCTGTGTCGCGATGGGTCACGAAAATTGTTAATGCCATAAAATACAGAAAAATAAAAAACGAACGGAAAAAAACATCGCGAAAAATTAACGTTGCTATGGGAAAATAATTTATTTTTTATGGGAAAATCGTAGCCGTTTCTTCATTTTGACAGCCGTTTATTTTTATTATAATTCGCAATTTGCGTGTGATTTCAATTGTTGTATTTTTGTTGTTTATTTTTGTGCTTCTCTTGATGTCGTTGTCGTTGTTGTTTGCATTTATTTATTGTTGAATGACATTTAAGTTTGCGGTGTGGAATTGATTTATTTGCTTTATGGCGCATTTTATGCAAAATTCACGAGACACGAACATTATTCTCAATGGGATTATTTAAATGAATGCTGATTAAAGTCGAGGGAGGTGACAACTAATATGATAAATGGTATCAGCATTATTCAAGTTTATTAATAAGTGCATGTTTGCGGTGTTATCTCGACATGAAGCGATATATCGCTCAGATTATTTACAATAAACATAATGGATGACTAAATGGCGCATCCCCCGCAAGCGAAACTATTTTATTCGACGATTTGCTCAGGCAATTTCCCACACATTTTGTCATTAAAGTTAACAGCTTCACGTTATGATACCCGCTACCCATTGGCCAAAAGGGGATTATAAATTTGTGCAAACGAAACTTAATGCTAGAGTCTCAAATAAAAATTATAACTAGAGTCCAAATGATCAGATGAAGAAATTATAAGTTATTCATAAAGCAATTTCAAAGGGCAAAAATCATAATCTGCAATCAAAAATCAGAACGGACTTTTGCTTAAAATGTGGCCTTGTTTCCTTACTGTAAGAATCCCAAATATTTAATTTAGTATATTTTTGGGTTATTTATTTGGCAAAAAATAAGACTGTATATTATGTGTGGTATATTTTGCATGTATTATTATATTGTGAGCATCTTATTTGTCTACCAATTATTCGCTTTAGTAAATTGTTTGCTTTATTATCTCTCAAAATGGGTGGCGGGTATTTCACAATCGGGCACTCCCGACTGTAGCTATCTTACTTGTTTTTAATCAAAAGTGCCGAAAAAAAACTACAACAACACTGGCAGCAATAACAGCTGTAATCACGCTTACAACATGCCGCCATATTGTTTCCATTTACAGTTAGCCATAAAAAGCCACTTACATAAGCAGACAAGGATCCACCGCACAGGTCAGACAGAGACAGATACGAAGACTAAGTGTGATTGTGTGTGTGTGTGTGTGTGCGTAAGGGAAAGTGAAAATGTAAATTGCAACAGTGTGCGACATCTTCTTGCTCTGCTTCTTCCTCCAGCGAATTACGCTGTGACCATTTGCTTGATTTCATTCCACATTCGCCTCGTTTGCCAATCATAAATCAAACACACTCAAATCATTTCTCTTTCCACTCACATCTCTCTCTCATTCTCTTTCAATTTGTTTGTCACTCTTTGTTGTTGTTGTGCCATGACATTGCAGTTGTTCTTGTGGATTGTGTTCGTCGTGGTCGTTGTCGTTGTTGTTTTTGGCATTCAAACTAATCGCTTGGCCACTTTGCACTGACATGCGTCACTTTGGCATGTCTCTACTTAAGCGCACACTTCTATTTCAACCAGCTCTTCGTTCTGTTTTCGTCTGGTCCGCAAAAATGTTGTCAAAACTTTGCTTGATATTTTATTTTCTTCTACTTAAATTTTGGCGCGTCACCTGCAGCCCTCCTGCTTGTTGTTGTTCTTATTGTTGTTTACTTATTTACTTACCAGTTTGAAGCTTTGGTTTTTGTTCTTGTCTTGTTGTCGTGGCGCCATCTGTTGTTAGTGGACCATACTACAAGCAGGCAAAGTTGTTCTGCTTCCTCTTCTTCTGCTTAGCTGTTGACATCGCGTGCTCGCTGCGCATTCTATTCGCTTGTTGTTGCAGTTGTTGTTACTGATTATCTTATCGAGAAGCAGAATGCAAACAAGGAAGTCATTAGCACAAGCGCAAGACTCGCGGTACTTGTTGAGCTTGAGTTCAACAGGATCCACTCGCGTGCCCATTTTGGGTTCCACATATTACACGAACAATTGCGCAGCAGTTCACTTCTACTTTGACATTGTTTTGCTTACGCTCTTTGTCATCTGGAAATCTTTCGTTGTGGCTTTCCAGCTGTCGCAGCAATAGTTTTTGTCCCCCTCCCTTCTCCCTCTTCTTTCTCCTTCCGACACCGGTTACGCTCTCTGAGCAATTGCGCTTGCTGCGTTGGCATATTGCAAAACTTTTAACTTCTTCCTATTTTGCATTTTCATTTATTTCGCTGCCGGCATCAACGCAGCCGCCTTTCATTCACTTTTGCGATTGCTTGACGAAGCAGGGGAGAGAAGGAGAAGAGAGCCCCATGCACTTTTGTTTGTTATCAGTGCTGGCAAACTTTACGCGCTAGCTTTAGATTTGTACTCTTAAAAACTCAGCTACTCACTATTGCGTTCGCTCTCTCTTCACATTTAGCGGAAAGAAGCTGAACACACAGTTCACATTTAGCGGTGGAAAAAGCTAAGTTGGCAGCACTGGCGTCACTTCACTTTTGGTTTTCTTCTCAGCGGCTGTTCTGAAGAAATGAAATTTCATTTCTAAAGAAACTTTGCTTTTCTTACTGCGTTTTTTTCGCTTTGCCTTTGCCCTTTGAACTTTATGCACAACTTTCCTTTAGCCGGACACGAATATAAAGAAATAAGCATAACGTCAATAACTAAATGCACACGCCGCCCCGCCCACACGCCCACCGCACTCCCGACCGACCGCACGAAACTTCGCCATACGCACAATGCAAAGCCGAAACTGGCACTGAGTGCAGCAAAAGTAGTTGGCAATTATTTGTGTGCATTTGATTTTGATTTGTTGTTTTTGTTTCCTTGTTCCTTTGGCGTGGGCTGCATTTAAGTGGACGTTATATTGAGAGGAAAGGGAAATTTTGTTGAGTGACTTTGAATTCTTTTGAGTAGCTGCGGGTGGAGTAGTTATATTTTGGATGTTAACAAGCGAAATCTTGAAGGCTCTTTTAACTTACGATTATTAAATGTTCTATAAATTAATGCAACTCACTTTACAAACAAATTCAAGTTACAAAGGGACAATAAAATAAAACTTTAATTTATCTTTTATTAAGAAACTGAAGGAATATAAATTAAATACTCTTTTAGCATAGGATTATTAACTTATTAAAGGGGTATTTAAATAAGTCTTAAATACTTTTATTACTTACTTATACTAACCTACATAAGAAACAAAAGGAGTATTAAAATAAGAATTAAATTCGCTTGTAAATAATTATTTATTCTTATTTATTCATATAAATTCACAAGTATTAACAAGTGTCTTTTACTGTTTCATAGTTAAAAACATTTTAGTATATTTAATCATACATATAAATAAAAAATCAAAATAAATATGAAATTCCCTTTTCCAATAAATCCCAAATATTCTTGTAACTTATGATTATTAAGACTTCTAAGTGGACATTACGATTATTAAATGTACTATTATTTACATTAAATTCGTTTTAGAATACTTCTTAGACTCTTTTAATTTGTGATTATTAAATTCTGTTGAAATATATGTAAATCACTTTACAAACAAAAACGACGAAAAAAGGAGCATAGAAATTCATTTAAAATTCTCTATTAAAATTTTATATATTATTTTATTTTAAATATTATTTTAACTTAATCAATGTTTAAAAGGGCGTATTGAAATAAATCTTAAATGTTCTAGAACTAATGGCAAGTCACTTTACAAATATTACATTTGAAATTCTCATATAAAATTTTACAATAATTCTTAAACGCTTTTTTAACATACGATTATTAAATGCTGTAGAACTTTAATGCAAGTCACTTTATAAACAAATACTCAACTTAATTTATGGATCCTCCGCTTATCAGTTGATGTAAATCCGTCTAGCGTTCAGAGAATTTATAGCCGCACTCGATGTTCATTCACATTTCAGTTTGATTAGAGTGGAAAAGGGGGAAGCACCTTTTTGATGGCGATCGCGCAGCAAATGTCAGATTGCAGAGCCAAAGCTTTGGCTGCTGTTGCAACAATTAGTGGCAGGCAAACACACGCTGTTTAATCAGCGGATTTTGTTGCAACAACGGCAACATGCCACGCCCCCCCCCCCGCCCCAAGCTTAGTTAACAGCATTGTTACACATTTAAACGGTATTTTTACGTTTAAATATGCGACTAGCAGACGCCTCGTCTCCTGGTCTTCCCTCCCCTCTCTTCTCTCTAAGCTCTGACCTGGTCCAATTCTGGTTTTGGTTTTCGGATTCTGGTTCTGGCCGCGTCCACTGCTGCGGTTCATTAGCGCACCAAATGCGATTTGGTCGAGCAGCGTGGGCGGAGAGCGAGAGGGAGGAGGAGGAGGAGAACAGCTCCCGAACTAGATAGAACACATGAGCACGTAATTTAGTAGCCGCTTTAGCGCTTTTGTGTGAAAATCACAACGACAACAAAGGCAGCCAGGCATCCAGGCAGCCATCTCCATCTCTCTCTCTCTCGCTGTCTCTTTCGCTCGGTTGTTGCGTTTTCCATTAACCTATGTGGCTTGTTGTTTATGGTCATGTGCCTCATTGGGATCAGGGGCACTTTGTGTGGGTCCGGTTTTTGCCGTTAATTCCTTTTTATTAATAGCCAGCGACACAATGCCCAGCCGGAGAGAGCAAAAAACCCCAACGACAGAAAAAACAAACTAATTTTGTTTGCTAAACGGCAACCTAAACGAACCTCTCTCTCACTCACTCTATATGTCTCTTTCGTTCACTCCTCCATCGACGCAAAACTAATCAGTTTTTTTCGGTCCCGACCCGAACCGAACCGAGAGTAATGTTATTGCCTGTCTGAAATGGAGTACAGTTATGGTTGTTGCTATTGTTGTGTGGATATCGCTGTAATTGGAGAAGACTTTATATCGGTTGAGTAATGCCAAATTACCGAGTCATGTCTGCTGCACACAAAACTATTTTAGCTGATCAAATACAAGTCGTAAATTTGGCCGAGCTGTGCCTTTCAGTCTAGTTTGTAAATGAGCCAAGTCTATATTATATTTAGGACGGTTATTGGTTGGCCAATTTCAGTGTGAATAACTTTTTTCTTTATTTATGAAACAAGCAAATTTTGGGTTCATTTTGTATGGAAAAAATCCAGTGTTAGTTAAAGCATATTATATTTATCAGTTTCAAATATGCCTGGATTATTAACTTTCATCAGGTAGTAAGGGTTAATATCAAAAATTTAATTTAAATAAAATGTTTTAGTTCAGTGAATAAAAATTCTATCGTTGATATTAAAAACTAAAAAATTAATATGTTCAACTGACGATTAAAAATATAGAGTTACAGAGACAGAGAAAATTTATTTCCATGACTGCGAGTGAAAAATTGATAAGTTTCTTTAATATTTCAAGTCATATGTCATTTGCATAAAATTGAATACTTATTTTGCTGCTTTTTGAATATGTTGAAAGATAGGTATATAAAGGGTTAACACACATTAAATTATTTTTGTATTTATCATTTCTTTTCATTTAATTGCAATGGTCCTTGAGCTCAAAATAAATGAATAATCATAATTAAATTAAAAATCCAACTGTGTATGAAAATAATAAAAAATGACATAACATTTCTTGTCAAAATCTAAAGCCTGTGTAAATAATTTTTATACATGTATTTACATAAATAATCATGCCATGACCATTTATGGTTTTATATCAGCGGCATAATGTAAATTAAATATAATACTGGGGAAACTGATAATAAACAATTTCAATTATTATGAGACAACAGCAAAATCGTCAATTGTTTACAAACTCAAAATGGTATTTCCAGTTGAAGTGTATTTTTAATTATTTCGCACACGTGCCCCGTCAAGATATTTTTATTTGAAATTGACAATAAATTACAATTGATAAAGCCCCAACACTGATGCACTGAGTAAATCAGAAGATAATGAAACGCGCACGTCTTTCGTATAGCCTTTATAATTTATTACTGCTGCCGATTAAAATAGAAAAACTTAAAAATACAATACACATAAACATAGTTAAAATTAAGAGAGGGTTTTTTTTTGGTTGTTTGAGGTTTAATCACATGCTTTACTCGGCATCGCTGGCCACGGACATATCGGGCACCAGATCGGCATTGGCTTCAACTGAAGATTGGGATTCGGGATTGGGTCAGAAAGGAAGAAAGTTGGAGGACGTGAGAGACTTACCCTTGTCCAAGGCATCGGCGGCAACGGACATGTCGGGCACCAGATCAGCATCGGCATTAACCTTAGCCTCCACAGCTGACGAAAGAAAGATCGTAAATAAAGCTACTCCCTATAGAGGAATTACTATTGGGGACTTACTCTGGTTATCCTCAGCGTCGGCGGCAACGGACATGTCAGGGACGACGGCCTCCTCCTCCTTGGAGGGCAGTTGGCGGAAGGGTTTGCTGGGCACGGTCTCGTCGGCATCGCTGGCCACCGACATGTCGGGAATCAGGATGATCACCTTGCCATCCTCGGCCGTGGACATATCGGGAACCAGATCCAAATCGTCCAGCTGGGGCCTGGGCACCACAGCGCCGTAGACGAGGGGCAGCAGAAGCGCAATAATCGCCAGATATTTCATTGTAGACTGTCTTGGAGTACACTAAACGGGTCCCCGGATCGTCACGGAGTTTTTATAGCAACCCCAGTTCGCCTTATCAATTATCATTTAATTTACAAGCCTGCAACGACTGCTCTCCAGATAAGATTCTCTGCCAGCCGAAACGAAATCAGAGAATTCGCCAAATCTACATGCTATATAGGCATAAATTTTGTCGTGTGCTTTACCCGATCTCAATAGTTGTTTGGCATAATAAATAAGCTGATAAGCGTGAAACTGTTAAAGGGAGTTTGAGAGATCTACAATATCTATTTGTTAGAGTTGCGATTGTGTTTTCTTTGTCTTTTCGAATACCCGTTGTTGTATTTCCATTTAAGACACAAGCTGCAGCTGCTTGAAGATATCATTTACCTGCGAGTTTCCGGTTTATACCCTGCACTTTTTTGATACCACAAATAGGGGTGTAATAGTTAAGTGGTAAAGTATGCAGATGGCAGAAAGTTGTACACATATTTATGAATATCATATTGACATTTTAATTTCACAATTTTCATTTCAGTTTATGTTTGTGAATTTATTTATGGACGTTTTAAATTTGATTTAAAATTTACTTTGGTATTTTATAAGCTTACTGATGAAAATATATATTTATATTACAAAATTCATTTATCAATTAAATTTCATATTTGTATCTAATCTTACACACACTAAAGTTTTCGTTTTTATGTATATATTTTTAAATTATATTGAAATTGAATTCTCCACGTATTTAGCCAATTTATTCAATTTCCATAGCAATTTAAAATTTTCATCTACAATCTATTTTAAGTATTCTACAAATTGCTTGATTTCAAAATTAATTTATAGACCATTTTTAATTTTTATCCGTTTTTTAAATTTATTTGTATTTATTATGCGTATTGCTCCTGTAATTTTAAAAATTTATTTTCAAACTTTTTGACTATACCTACAAATTACTTACTTTTGACGTTATTCTGAAAATTCCAAGTTTTGCAGAGTATAGCCAAGTCGACTATTGTCTTTTTCTGTCAGCTGCCGCTGAAACCCGCAACCCAAGAGAAACATAGCCGCTTTTAGGAACTACAAATTTTATTTGAATATTGTATGGAAAATCTTAACAAACTAAGCATTAGTTTTCGGTCTTCAATGACGCAATTGGATCATTAATAATAATAATAAAATTCAACATCCAATTCTAGTTGAGTAATATCTGTGTATATATGATAAGCAAAAAAAAAAAAAAATAAACCGTATTCAATTGGTTAAATGGAAAATGAAGAATGCAAATATGAAGAATGCAAATTACATGCCCAGGATGTCGTCGTCCATGGAATCCTGGGGCTCGCGCTTCAGGCGACTCATGTCAAAGTAATCGGCGGCAATCGTGCCCGCCATCTCGGTCTCCTCGGGCTGCTCTCCGCCTCCGCCTCCGCCTCCCGAGGAGGCTGTCTGGGATTGGGACTGCGATGGGGTGCCGGAGGTGGCTTGGTTGGGGGTGCGGGGACGCGAGTCGCTCAGCAGATTGGCGACGTTGGGCAACGACGTCGACTTGACGCCACTGGCAGCGCGAACGGCGGCCATCGAGGATTTGGCCGGCTGGCCTTGGCTCTTCACATTGGCAATGACCATGCCGCGTTTCTGCGGCGATGTGGCGTTCGGGCCACGCATTGCAGCGGGCGTGGCAAAGGCATTGAAATGTCCCTGATGCACGCTGGCGATCTGTGGCGTCTTCTGCGTGTTGTTGCCCGGCGGCGACACTTGCTTCTGTGCCCCGGCGACGGCAGCGCGACGCACCAACAAACTGTTCCCTGGGGCAATGTTGCTAGCAGTGTTGCTGCTGCTGCTGCTGCTGCTGGGACTGTGGGAGTAGCGAGGACGCTGCTGGGGCGGCACCATCGACTGCGAGGGGTTGGCCAGGCGACGCTTGAGCAGCGCCTCCAGCGAGGCGCCGTTCACCGGCGTCACAACACCGCCGACGGCCGCAGCGGCGGCGACCGCTGCCGGCGAGCTGGCCAACGCTGAGACGGGTCCAACGCCGCCGCAGATGGAGTAGCGTCTGCCCATCTGGCGCACCAGCAACGGATCCTTGGCGGCCACTCCTGCCGGCGTTGGCTTGTGGTTGGCCAGCGGATCCTGAAGGCGTGGCAGCGTTTTGGAGCCGCTGTTGTTGGGCACCACGAACTTGCCACGTGCCGCAGCAGCAGCTGCTGCAGCTGCTCCAGTTGCTGCTCCAGTTGCTGCTCCAGTTGCTGCTGCAGTTGCTGGACGGGAGTGGCTGCTGTTGCTGTCGACGCTGTCCTTGCGCACCATCGTCATCTTGGAATTGCAGCCCATGGGCATGATGCGAAACAGTCGCTTCTCGTCGATGGTCATCTTGGCCGCTGCAGCCGCCGGCTTCACCAGCGGTGCCATCGACGACGGACGCGGATTCAGCGGCGCCAGATTGACGGCGGTGACAATCGAAGCGGCCGGATCGGTTGTCTTCGGCGTGTGCTTGGCAGCGCTGACAATGCTGACGAGTTCGCGCATCAGACGCAGCTCCACGTCGGAGACGTTCTCGTAGGCCGACGGCGTGTTGATGTTGAAGTGCTGCACGTCGCCGTTGCCGGGAAAGTCGGTGGCATCGTCGAAGGTCTCCATCAGGGCCTGGAAGATCTTGCGCTTGAACTGCATCTTCTGGCGCGGATTCATCTCGCGCATCTGCGGACGCACCATGTCCAGAAAGTAATCGTCCGAATAGACGTCGGCGTGGTCGGTCTGCGTGCCTTTCTCGCCGCGCTTGATGAGCGTCATCAGCGCCGCACTGCTGACGATGGGCGAGGCTGTGATGGAGGCCAGACTCGAACCGGTGATGGAGCTGGAGCTGCTTGTGGTGCTGGTGTTGCTGCCGCTCGACGGGTAGCTGGTGGTGCTAATGACCAGCGTGTTGCTCGACGACACGAGACGTTGCTGTGATGCAGTGGGGGCGGCGGGCAGCTTGTGGCCGTCGCTGTTCGGAGCACGAGGCGCAATGGCGTTGGGCACGGCGAAGGTGGCGCGCTTGGGAGCAGTTGCAGCTGCCACTGGACGCCCTACATTCGGCGGGGCCGGGGGACGCGGCTTGAGGATGTGACGCATCAGCGACGTCTGCGCGGCGGGTTGAACCGCAGGCGGAGGCTGACGCGCCATCACCACGGCGGGTGTCGCTGGCGGCGCGGCACGTGGACGCGGAAAAATATCGTCGGTGGCTGTGGCTGCGACGGCCACCGGGTTGGGCTTTGGTGCCTTGGGAGGCAGGGTGGTGCGCGGCAAGGGCGTCATCTTCACGGGCGACGTGGAGCTGCGCAGACTGAGCGCGGCTGCCACCGACATCGACTTGCGGCGCGAGAGACGCGTGATGCGCTGCTCGGAGGCCGTCTTCTGGATGGCCAGCTGCTTGCGAGCGGCCCCGCGGCGCAGTCGCCGTCCGCCGCCCACGCTCGCGGTCTCGTCGCCGCTGTCGTCGGCCATCGGTTCGAAGGAATCGCCGGCGAGCTGCGCAGGCGGCACGGGGTTGAAATCGTGGGACTTCTTGCCAATTATGAGGCAGTTGAGCGTCGACTTGCTGCTCTGCTTGATGAAGAACTCCGGCATGGATTGCGGCTGCTCCCCCGGCAACTTTTCCTCTTTCTCCTGCTCTTCTCCCTCCGAACTATTGTCGCTCAATTTGCGCTTGTTCTTGACGTCCTTTTTCTGCTCGGCTTTCGGCCCTTTCGGCTTGTTGATGGTTTCAGTGGGTTTCTGGTTCAATGCGCTCTGCTTTAGCTTGGACAGCGGCTCCTTATCAACTGCCTCCTGCTCGTCGGCCTCCTTGCCTTTATATCCTGGCTCAAGCGACGATTCCTTGCTCTTACTCTTGCTGTCTCGCTCACGCTCGTGCTCATGGTCGGCTGCATCCTTTTCGCCGGCCATCGGCAGGTGGGCGTTAAGGAACGCAAGCTCGTCGCCCAAATAGAAATTGTGTGGCTTCAGGCCGTGGCGATGGTTAATGTAATCGGTGCGAATTTGACGCCAGCGTCGCTTGCATTTCTCCACTGCGAGAGCGTGCGATGGAAAGAGACAAACATAGGCACATCATCAGGTTGTGAGCGAGACAAATGCACTGCATCGCAGGTAAATCGTCTGAAAGGCCCTGATCTCTTCTTCTTCTTTCTGTACATATACCTGCTGCGACCCAACAGATGTCGCAGTCTTCGGACTATCCGTAAATCTGCTGATCGTAATATCCCGACTCTAAGCCCAACGCAATAAGTGTCGTAAATGTTCGCGCTCAAATTGCCTAAGCATCAACTCTAAACCCACAAATCCCTGCAAAACTTGAACTGACTTTTATGACTCTGTTACCAACATGTCTCAACTAATATATTCTATGGCCATATATTCTATAAAATAGACATTTTCATTTAATTCATATAGAAACTGTACAAAGCTATTGACAACTAATTAGAAAGATTCACAATTTTTTGTTTATAAATTTTGTATTTTGCGTTTTTATTACTGAGCTGTTTTCTTCCCTTGACGTTATACAAAAAAATAATTTTTGATAAAATACAAATTTTATAAACTTTTTCTAATTAGGTGACAGGATCAAGCAATCAGTTTTTACCAAAGAACGCCTTTCTAATTAGCTGTCAATATTGATTTGAACGGACTGCAGGTGTTTATTACTGACAATCATAGTCACTATAGTTACGATAGAGAACGTATTTGCTGCCCAATTAAAAAAAAAAACATTTAAGAATGCTTTGAATTTTTTAAACAAATCACGAAAATTTGCTCAAAAGTTCGAGTTTTTAGGTTCACATAGAAGACAATTTAATTTTATAGATAATTCATTTTAAATAATTTCAATATGTTCTTTATTTGCATTTGCGTCCATAATCTTGAGGCAACATTTTGAAATCGCGAAAATATCTACGCATGCGTGCTTTAAGCTATGTATCTTTCACAAAAATTCAAGAAGGCTTCTAAAATTTATTGGAGTTTTTGTTGATTAATTTTGTCCACCGATTTAAGGAAGAATAATTTCAATTTTTTTTTAAATCCTCCTTTATTTTATGCCATATTTTCCTATTCCAATTTGGAATGCAAGTTAAGCGAAATATATTAAATATCAGAAAATCCTGAAGTTTAAAAATGTGTTAAGAAACATTTAATTTACTTGTTATGTTTCAAATCTATTGGCGTATTTATTTTATAATTGGCAAAAACATTTCCAGCATGTCTTGATAAGATTTTTTTTTTTTTATTAGCATAAAAACTGAGGAAAAATAACACTAAGCAAACAAGTGAAGTAGAGTGAGAATAATAAAAATATAATTTTCGTAAATTTTTTGAATGGATCTGATGTTCACCTAGAATTTTGCGCCTATTATTTTCTCTCGAAGTTTCTTTCTACAAATCTCTTTTACGGCCACCTCCCTATTGACATTAAAAATAAATTAAATTTAATCTTTGTTTGATTTGATTTCACTGATTAACACCACATTGCAAATTAATTATTAATACAAATTATTATTTTTGTCGCGATTTATTTGAATAAATATTCGAATATAAAATAATAAAATTCTCGCTAGTTAAATTCCCTATGCCTCCCCATTTTATATTGCTCTTTGATTTTATTTAAATGTTTTTCAATAAATGTTTGGAATGGCTTAAAATCACTATGAATTTAAACGGAATTGAGTTTATATTTTTTAAATAATATTTTCAGTTCATTTAGACTTCAAATTGTAAGACAGTTGGAAGAGATTTGATACCTACATATTTATCTAAATAACAAAATTATTTTGATAATTTTTAACAATAATAATATAAAATTAGCAAAGGACCCAAACAATGTTTAATAAAGACTCTTCGAGTACGTGGAAATCTAGTTCATTGGTCCTCTTGCACTTTCGATCTTTGCACACAATTTGATTTGAAACAAATGCAATTGAGTATGTTACATAATATTGATCAATATAATTTGGCATTTATAGTCTCGAATTATTTGTATTTCGCAAAAGGGAAAAATTGTAATACATTTCTTATTGAATTCCAAACCGAAAAATACTAAAAATAAATCTAACTATCATTAACAATAATGTCTATGATTTGAAAATATTTTATTGTTTTATTAGTTTATTACAAATTTCGCAGATTTGTCGCAATATTTGCTTGTACCTGTTATTTATCCGTTTATTTTTACGGCATTTTTCTAAAATTACCCATTTTTAAAACAGCAATGCTGCATAATGTCGCACACATACAAAGCGACCATAATTAACCCTGTTTGGGCCTATAGGATATTTTAAGACATTTGCATTTATTTAAAATATTTGCAAAAAACACCTTTGTTGCAAAAAGAAATAATTTAAATACAGCGTGAATCAGTTATTAAGTGCTACCAACTTTAGAAAGAGTTGCAAAAATGTGTCTTTTACCAATGCATTTATTTATTTCCAAAAATAATATGCATATAGTTTTTTAAGTTTATTGTATAGGTCTGTCGGAAGGGATATTATTATTATCATATCAAAATAAATCAAATCGTTCATTGAGGGCAATAGCAAACAGGAACATTCTATATGGCACATGACTAATTAATTTTAAAATAAGAAAAACCAAAAAAGAACCTACAAGTCTGCAGTGTTTCTAACACCAATAATTTGACATAATTTCACTTATGATTGTGATTAGTCATTGAAGACCTTTTGTTGCGATGAAATACTTTTTGAAAGTGCCGATGTGTTTATATGACTTTTCGATTTCTTGAGGGAAACATTAACATTATCCGAATTCGGACAATTTCACCACAAGTGAGATTGCTTTGAAAACACTGATAATATGGATGTTATGAAATAATTCTGACATTTATTTTCCTTCGTTTTCGGTAGACAAACTATTCATGAACAACTCCACAAAGCATCGGAACCTTACTCGAAATATTTTGGAAAATGCAGAGCTGAAAGCACGCTATCGTTTGCCTGCTTATTAAGCCCAACAAAAAATTTATTCTGCTTTTCACCACTTCAAATTTGTACGTACTTTTGGACCCGTTTGGAAACAAAGAATTGATTGCAAAAAAAGTGAAGTTTCGACATGGTTTAAAGTTCATTATCTTTATATTTAAATTGTTTTCTATGTGAACCTAAAATCCTATACTTAAAAAAGTTATTAATATTTTTAAAAGGCGGTTGAAGTTAAAAAATTATTTACAATATTTTAATTATTGGTTTTATAAAGTAACAAACATTTTTTCTAAGTTTTCTTTAGAAAACAAATATGTTATAAGGACAAGTAATTTTTAATTTTTTAAAGCTGAAAGAAATTACGATCGTTGGCGTAGTCAGTGCACCTCAATTTTTGAATTTTTATTTATCTTTAATATTATTACTAAATACACCTGCCGCTGCATGACGACTGCTAATTTTCTTTCTACGTATAATTATGTCATCAATTACTACAAGATCTATCTATCTCCTTCAAAGGCTTATAATTGCACCCAAAAAACATGTTATTTTTTTCTAAAACTTAAAATTAAAAAGAAATGGTTGATTATAGATATAAAAATACATAATTTTGTGAAGTTATATGGCAATTAGTCAATTTATTAATGTTAGTGATTTTTTTTGTAAATATTTATATTTTTTTTACTATTTTTGTAAGCTCTTAATTCGCATTTATTACAGTTATACTCGACAACAGAATTTGGCATGAATATAAGATAATAATTTATTTGAATGTTTGAAATTATCGCATCATAAGTTTAAAAAGAATTCGTTAAAAGCAATTCAAACGCAGGCAAGCGTCAGTTACCAGAACTGAACGCGCTGCCAACTCGTCTGCAGCTGAGAAACGTGCACAGTGACGGGCGATAGGCGATAACGATAAGCGCGAATGCGCACGCCTCGCTTTGCAACACTACAACTTACCCGAGGCTCCCGTCTCCGCTGCGACCGATTCCCAGCAAATCTCTGATGGCTGCCTTTTCCTATAATGTTCATGTTTTGGATCATATAAAGTCGACTCTTTCTCGATAGCCCGACAAAGTTTCACATTCGCTTTGAATGCTGCACGATTCGGCGAGCCCTGCACTGACATAATGTAACAGCGTGCCACAAACACCAGCGAGCAGTAGTAGCTTAAATAAGTCTTTTAATTTCACTTCACAACACGACAAACTGGCGAGAAACTTGCCCGACACCAACACGCGTTGCAGTCACAAAATTCAACTAAGGCAACTGCGAGAACGAACACACTCACACTAGCACACGAATTCACGTACTTGCCGACAGAGAGCGCGCTCAGAGAGCGAATTGCGATAGTATTGGTTGTGCTGTTGCTGGCGAACAACTAAATTGCCAGTTCATCACGGAGGGTTGCATTAATCTGCGTTGACAGTCGATAATCGAACGATGTCAAAGCTCCAAGATGAACTTAATATTTTAATTAGCAATAATATTTTTACATATTTATGTAAATATATCGAATATCAAATTTCCTTATGATTTGAGCTTGGGGTTTGGTTGTAACATATTTGCTGGAATGATTTGTTATAGTAAATGTTGCTAATACCGATTCAATCTATTAAAAATTAAAAAAAAAATAATAATTATTTATATACGTAAATTATTAATAAAATATATAATTAATAAACAGTTTATGCAACAGCAGGGAATTAATTAATCGGACTTACTTGCAGTAAATAATAGTAAATGTCTATAATATAATATAAGAAATCGATATAATTGCTAATATTGCCGTTTCAATATTCCAGGGCCTCACAACGATTATATCTGCGACATTAATTGCAACCGATCTGAAATTGTTGCCAGCTGTTATTCACACAGCAACTCGCTGTCGCTGTAAACTTACAGCTGGCAACGCTGCCGTGCTCTCTCTCAGCACAGATGTTGCGGTGTGCGTGAGCAGTGGCGTCGCGTCGCTTTGTCAACGAGACGAGGGTTGTTCGCCTGAATATTCGCTGTACCCTTTGCACACCAGCCGTTTGTCGTCGGCGCACATGCTTTAATTGAGTTGGGTTTCTTTACTTTTTGCCGGCACAAAGTTGTTTACGACAATAACAAAACACATGCAAAGCTGCAGTACGCTCACATGCATGTTTGTTCCTAATGTTCTCATGTATTTGTACAATATTAACGCATTAAATTCATGACAGTTTGCTCAACATTATTGGCATTTGAATTACTGTCGCTTTTTCAATATTTCTTATCATTTGCCATTTTTCCGCCGGCTGAGTGAGGCATAATATTGAAGAGAGCACGAGCGAGAGCGAGAGCGAGTGAGAGCGTTAGCCCAAATAAATTGCATTAGTGTTGGTGTGTGTACAAACTGAGCAGCAGCAATTTCACCGCAACAGCAGCAGCATCAACAACAGCAGCAGCAGCAACGACAGCAACAACAGCAGCAGCCGCCGCAGCAGCAACAAATAAGTCGTGAATATTTAGAAAATCTGCGCAAAGAGCAATAAACGAACAATAATAAATTGCAGGTAAGTGCACAAAGAACGCATAAATTGCAATAATAAACGTAATTGCTGCTGGCTTGAAGCAGAGGGAAAACGCGCGCCAAACAGCTGTTGCGCCCTGACAGGCGACCGAAATGTCCGAAACGTTTTCTCGCCTGCACATGCAGCCATCGAGTTTTCGTTGCTCTCGTCACCTGTGCGCGCAACGGTTTGTTTGCGCCTGTGTGTGTGTGTTGGAGAGAGCGTCAGTTGCTGTGGAAACGGACGCAGCGAAATTGCAGTTTTGCTGTTGCTGCGCAGTTGACGTTTGTTTCTTTTCTCTTTCGCAACAGCAACAATGAACACTCGACGCAGCACGGGCAGCATCAACAGCAACAACAACAACAGCAACGAGAAGAATAACAACAGAAACAAGTCGATGAACAGATTCTATGTGGCAGCTGCGTTTACCACAAAAACGATAACGCCTGAGCTGCATGCCACGAATGCGAAGATCTGTCGCCTGGTCGAGCAGCATCCTTGCATGTACGATCGTTCGCATCCTTCGTACATGCGCAAATCGCATGTGGAACGCGCCTGGGAGCAAATTGCCAAGCAGATGAACGACGGCGGTGAGTTGCGATAATTATCGATAATCGATAAATACTTATCGATTTGCTTGTTTACAGTTGACAACTGCAAGGAGCGTTTTCGCAACATTCGCACCAGCTTTGCGCGTTCCATCAACGTGCAGCGCGGCTCGAATCGCATCAAGCCCTACTATCTGAGCGAGGAGCTCGAGTTTCTCAAGAAGCACATCACTCCCGGCGTCCCCGTGCCCATCAAGGGCAGGCGCTCACGCGACAGCAGTCGACGCGGCGACGACAACGACGACGGCGACGACAACGATGAGGAGGAGCAGGAGCCGGGCGCCTTGGTTCACATCAAGCACTCGCTGAGCAGCGGCGAGGAGGACAACAACGATGAGAACGGGAACAGCAGCGATAGCTCCGAGTGGGTGACGCAGGAGCATGCGCAGAGCGTCGCCAGCGAGGCGAAAGAGCAACGCGACTCGGAGCTGCCAAGCGACGAGGACGAACAAAAGCCGGCAAATGCTATGCCGCCCGCTTGCCCCATTCCGCCCAAGAAGCGACGACGCACACTAGTCGACGTGGCGCCACCAGCCGAGGTAAGCAAATGTCACGTGCAACGTGCAACGTGCCACACGTACTCATGCTTTACTCTACTTTCATGCAGCCCAACAATTTGGACGTAGAGACTGTCGCTGTTGTTGCGCCTGTTGAGACGAAGCCATCGGTGGACTTTGATGACGCCTTTCTGCAAGGACTTCGTCCGGAAATGAATCACATGAACTTCCATCAGAAGCTGTATTTCAAGCGTCGCGTCTACGAGCTGCTTGGCGCCATTTTCGAGGAGAGCGAGCCGCCGAACAACGGCCAAGTCCATGCGAATGGACAGTTGCCGACAGCGTCGCCTTCGCCGAACGCGTTGCAGCATCTCGGTTTGCTGCCACGCACGCATATGCTGCAGCTGCCCAAACTGGCGCCCAAGCCCACCAAAGATCTCTAAGTGGAATTCACACCAATTCAATTCAACCAAGCTTGCCCAAAGATGGCCACAGCACAATTTGTAGCTGGGTTAATCTCTTCGAATTTACGATGTACAGTAATTTCACCTACCACTAACTACATAAGTATAAGATGTTACGATGTTGGACACTAGATTCTACTTAACTATATGAATACGTTTAAGCAATCACCATTTGGCTAATCTCAATTCAAGCCGGAGAAGAATCGTGTACCGAAAGTTGTCTTGGTATATGATTTTTGGCTATCCGCATTCCATGAAGTGAATGGCTTGGACTTTGATTTTCCAATGTATAAACAACGACTAGCGATTACAAAATACAAATATATACTTTTACAAATGGCTTTTGAATTATTTATATTTATATTCGGATGAAATTTAGGTAGTTTTGCGCATAGTTGCATTCATTTGAAATTTGGGGCACGTAAAAATGTTGCATACTTTTAGGCAGCATTTTTTTCGTCCCCGAAACAAAAATTTTCTAAGTGTAAAAACTAAAAAATGTTGCATACTTTTGTGACTGAAGTAAGATTTTAGTGGAAAACTAAAATCGTTATCAATTATCTCAAAAGGATAATTTTGAATTCTTGTTTATTTTTGACAACTCAATCAATTTTCCCATTTTGTTGATTTTTCAGTTTTAAGAACATTCAAATTTTTTAGATTTTCAAATTTGTAATTATTTAAAAATTTGATCGATTGTTATTTTTGTTTTTTTTTTTTTCAATTTTTAAAATATCTTTTAAGTCATTCGAAACCTATATAAGCGTTATATCAAAATTGTTATTGGCAATCCAATATTTTCATATTTTCCTTTCTTTTACTAATGACTCCATTCTTATTATCAAGATAAATTCATTTGCATTAAAAGCTATTTCCCAGATTTCATCGGCCTACATATCTTTCCATCTTCGAAATTATTCAACTTGTTTTAATATTGTATAATTTGTTTATTATGTAAGTATCATACATACAAGTATAGTGTATATATATATAATATTTTTTAGCAAATACTTTTGTAAACGTAAACATTGATTTTGTTTGTGGTTTAAATAAAATAAGTAATAATTATTTAGATTAATATATATATATATTGATCCCGCATAATTTATGGCATAAAATGCATCAAATATTATTGTTGTATTTTTATTTTTAATTGTTTTTGTTTTTTTTTCTCATTGTTTTTATTGTTGTCCCATTTAGTTTTTGGATATATATTTAAGTATGTGGAAATGGTATACCAATGTTATGTATAAGGAAATCTGAATTTCTGTTCGTTAAATAATGTAAATTAGTTAAGATAAGAATATTTATGTACAATCATCATGTGTATGAATGGTATATAGTATGTATAGGGGGCGGTGGTTAATGCGACCGCATCAAATGATCAAAGTTTAAGCAAATTGCACTTTAAATTATTTAAATAATATATAATGATTACGATTAGGATTACGTTTTACGATATACGATTACGATAAACATTGTATATAGATCGTTTTCTAAATGCAGAAACAAAACACTTCTCAAAAACTCTCCGCTTAAAACTAACAAATTGTGGCGCATTTTCACTATATATCAGCTTCGATCGTGCTGTGATCCTGTTCAGGCAAACGATATCTTGACCGGACCCAGCGGCAATTGCTTCATGTAGTTCCAGGCATCGACACGCGTCATGCGCGCCGTGGATGCACCATTAATGCTGAGGATCTCGTCGCCATTTCGCACCTGATTGGTCTTCTGGGCAGCGCCGCCTGCAAGCAAAGTGGATTAGCTAGAGCCTTTGGGAGAAAAGCGAGTTCAACTCACCCATGAAAACCTTCTTGACGATCAGCGGGCGGTTGCCCAATGGCGAGTCGAAGCCTCCCTCGATGGAGAAGCCCAGTCCACAGCTGTCCTTCACAATTTCCACACAACGTGCACCGCCGCCAGACGCAGCATCCTCAGCTGCAAGTGCGAGAACACGAAATTAACTATCTGCATCAATTGTGGCAACTTGCGAACTTACCCTGAGCGCGTATCTCGGCGGCAATGGCGTGACGTGCCTCGGCAGCTCGCTCCAGCAGCTCGCTGGTGCTCAGCTTGGCGGCATCGCCACGCGAGAGCTGGCGTCTGGCCCGGATGCCGGCGATGGTGGCCTCCGCATCGTTGCTGTTCGCCTCGTCCAGCAGACTCGCCGGCTGCTGGGGGCTGCTGGTGCCCGTGCTTGGGGTGCTGGGCGTCGCGGCGCCGCCTTCGTTGGACACGATGTCCAGGTCGAGGTCGAGGGAACGCGACGCCTTGTGGTAGTTGCGCTTGCGTTCGTAATCCAACTCCGTGGGCTTCTCATTCAGCGAGCTGAGTGAGCCGAGCGAGGAGCGTTTCTTGTTCAGTGGTTTGATGATCAGCGACTCGGAACGTGTCACCACAACGACAACCTCGGGACGCGGTGTCTAAACAATTGGAGGAGAGAGATCGTTAGAGAGGAGAAAGTGGCAGAGTTTTGGCGAGAACTCACCTTGAGCACGCTGATGGACTCGCGATGGGTCAAGCCGCGCATGCTCATGCCGTTGACGGCCAAGATGCGATCGCCCTTCTTCAGGCGACCATCCTTGGCCGCGGGCGTGTTGCTCAGTATCTTGTGGATCTGCAGCAGGAGAATGAAAAAACAGAGAATTGCAGTTAATACCATTTCAATGTTCTACATCTTGTATAATTAGTTTATACTTATAGCCTTAAATGTTATTTAAATTCAGTGCAGGTTTTTCTTACATTAAAATGTTGTTGTTTTGTCAGATTCTATATACAATATACATATATGTTGAATAAAAACAAAATAATAAATGAATAAAAATATCCATTGACAATGAATAATAAATAAAAAGCAATTTCATTGTAAATAACATCTGTATAATTTCCCTATATTTTCTATATAATTTCCTTTGATCAATTTTTGAGTGTGGCCGATAAGCGTTAGAAAAGCCCCGCTGGACGTATTTTTGCGTGTAGAGTGTGGCCGTTCATTGAAATTAACGAGAAGTGACCGTTAATTTAAAGTTTAGCAAAAAATCAATATTCTATCTGAACAATTGTCAAATAATTATCTTCAAAGGAGTAACCAAATAAATAAATAATAACTTTTTATACAATACATTTTAAGCAACTAAATAACTATTAAAACAATTATTAAATAAATATTTTGTGAATATGAAATAATAGCTAGCTTATAAATAACTAGTAATTTAATATAAAATTAAAAATAGATGCTCAAATAATAACTGAATAAATCCATTATTTAATACAAAAATAATATATAGTGAAAATAAATGAAATAAAAAGGTGGACTTACGGTAATCTCCTTAGCCTCGTAGTCGGAGCCGCCGGCGAGCGTGATGCCGATGCTGCTCTCGGGCGTGTCTCGCTGCAGCACGATGATGAACGCCTCGGGCGTCTTGAGGGGCGGATCGGCCTCCTCGACAATCTGCTGCACATCCTGGGCGGTAATCAGGCTCTGGTTGCTGCCCAGCGACGAGAAGCTGCCGAACTCCGTGGCCGTCTCCTGGGTGGTGCTCACATTCTGAGTGGTCGAGCTGACGCCCGACGAGCTCGACGCCAGCGAATCCAGCGAGCTGAAGCGTTCGTGATGCGGCTTCGTGGCCACCACAACGCTGGCGATCGCCTTGTGGACCGGCGGCGTCTGGGCGGCGGCTGCAGCTGCCACGGCGGCGGCGCTCCGCTCGAATTTCTCGCGCAGCTCGGCGGTGGTCTGCGACTTGTTGGCAGCGAGGCCAAGCTGAGGCTTGGGCGCCTGGCTGCGCTGGGCCAGCGGACTGATGACGGGCTTGGCCTGGATGCGTTGCACCTTGGCGCGCTGCGTGGGATCCGCCTTGAAGCTGGCCTTGCGCTCCTCGTCGATGAACATGGCACTGATCTTGGCCGGCGTGTCCGAGCGACGGCTGCTGTCGTCCGTGTCCGACGTCAGCTCCACGTAGGCGGCCACATTGATCAGCTTGTCCACCACCAACTGCTTCACGAGCAACTGTTGCTGTTGCTGTTGCTGCTGCTGCTGCTTGTAGCTGGACTTGAGGCGACGGCCGTTGAGCACGCAGGCCTCGCCGTCGGTGCTGTCGTTGTCGTTGTCCTGGCTGGTGTCCTGGCCGCGACTCTTGGCGCTGCGGCACTTGGCCGAGGCGAGGATGCTCTTGCGATTGCCCAGCGACAGCTCGGAGCTGTTGGCGCTGTTGCCGTTCAGCTGGCACTTGAGCACACGACGCGTCAGATCGACGGTCGGCGTGCTGCCCAGCGAGCTGCAGCTGGCCTGCGAGCCCGCCGAGCTGCCCGAGGTCAGTGTGGAGGTGTTGGAGCTGGCGATCGAGGTGTTCGTCTCCGAGCTGAGCGTGCGCGTCAGCGCGAACTTCTCCGGCGGCGTTGGCACGCGAGCCGTGCTCGAGAACACCGAGTCCGTGTCGCTCTCCTGGTCGCCCCCAAACTGTGACAGGTTGTGTGGGCGTGTGGGCGTGGCGGCCAGCGAGGTGCGTGGCGGCTTCGCCGGCGGCTGCGACAGCTGCGACTCCAGCGGACGACGCTGCGTGGCCGTGGCGAAAATGCTGCGATAGCTGCCAATGTTGTTGTTCGTATTCAAGATGTTGTTGTTACTAGTATGTCGCAGTGGACGCGTCTCTCCTAGTCCACTGTCCGTGGAGTCCTCGCCGCTGGCCGCCTTGACCTGGCTCTTGATCTCGGGCAAGTCGAGGATCGGCTCGAGCAGCTGCGGCCGCTCGGGGATGACTAGGCCGCGCAGCTTGGAGAGACTGCGACGCCGCTGCTCCAGGATGTTGGTGATCGCCGCCTTGCGGTTCGCCGCATCGCCCTCGCCCGAGAAGCTGATGCGACGCTCCACAGCCGACGCGCTGCCCGCCGCCAAGCCGTGGCTGCGACGCGGCAGCGACGCGTAGCTGTTGTTGCTGGGCGTCAGCGTGTGCAGCGAGTACATGGAGTCGGCGACGTGCAGCTGCGGCAGCTGCTTGGCCAGCTGATACTGCCGCTGCACGTCGTTCAGATTCTCGACGCTCATGGCGCGCGTCTTCAGCGCTGGCGGCGGCGTCGAATGCGACGCCTCCAGCAGATTCTCGCTGCTCATGTTGAGCGGCTTGCGGGCAAAGCTGGCGGATGAACTGGAGCTGGAGCTGGGAGTGGGCACAATCGTGTCCAGTTCGTTGCTGGACGAGAACATGGCAATCTTGTCACGCACCGACTTCTCGGACTTTTCGTCCTTGCGCCAATCGCTCGGCTTGCGCGGCGCATTGGCGCTCGAGGAACGTTGATAATCACGACCGCCAGATGGCGCTGCTGTGGCTGTTGTTGCTGTTGCTGCTTGACGCGCATCCTCCACGTTGATGACCAAGTCCTGGCGATACAGCTTGCGCGGCACTGTTGGCGGCGGTCCCGTCTTCGGCAATGGCGGCGCTGCCTCCAATTTGTTGTTGTTATTATTATTATTACTGTTATTGTTGTTGTGCTCGAAGCTGAGCTCCGTTTTGGAGCCGGGCTTGAGGAGCAGCGTGTGATGCGGCTGCGTGGGATGCATGATCAGCGGCTCACTGAAGTTGGGCGGAAACTCGTGGCCATCGGGCGGCAGACGGGAATAGGTCGGCGGGGAGGCGTAGTTCAAATAATCCTGCACCAGCAATTGCTTTGTTGTTGTCGTTGTGGTTGCTGCTGCTGCTGCTGCTGCTGTTGCTGGCGTTGTTGCTGTTGCTAGTGTTGTTGCTGTTGCTGGGCTGCTCAGCAGCTCCATTTTGTTGTTGTGCTTCTGCTGCAAACTCTGAGTTGGATTTGTGCTGGGACTCAAAGTCTTTGTTGTCGTTGTCTTCGTTGTTGTCGTTGTCGCTGCTGCTGCTGTTGCTGTGCTGGATAAAAAGCTCTTCTTGCTAACAGTTGTTGTTGCTGTTGATGTTGCTGCTGCTGTGATGATTGTGCTGTGATTGTTGCTGCTGTTGCTGTGGTTGTTTAGGGTACCAAGATCTGTAAAAGGCGGGGAAAGGATGCGGTTAGCAAGACACAAGAGGAGCAACAAGTGGTTCAACACATAGCAAAACAATATTCAGGATGTAATAGGGGCTATCAATGTATTATTTATGAAAGAAACTTTCGTTAAGTTTATAGATTGTTGGTGAATATAATTTTGAATTGAATAACAATTGGCAGAAAACATGTTATTGATGCAATTAATATTAGAGTTAATTTGATTTAAAGCATAAGTATTTAGAAATGCCTATGCGAATAATATTTTCATTCAAAGATTTCGATAAAGATGCATCACGACTATAATGACTCAGATTTAGTTGATATAAAAAAATAATAACTTTAACTAATTGTACATAAGTTTCATTATATACAAAATTAATAATCTTGTTTATTTGAATTTTAATGAAAGCAACAGTTCAATGAATTTACTTCGATCAATTTTGTGTTTCAATCAAGTTGTAAAGATTGAACCAAATTCTTGTAATAAATCATTTTAATATATAGAGCTTCTTAATAAAAATCAACAAACTTATTGACTTTGTGTTGATCAATTTTGGGCATTTATAAAGTTTTAGGGATTGAACTAAATTCGAATAATACATAATTGTATTATTTATTTGAATATACAGAACTTTGAATAAATTGTTAATAAAAATCATTGAATTTATGCTAATCAATTTCGTGCATCAGTAAAGTTGTAAAGATTGAAACAAATTCTTGTAATAATTAATTTAAATATACAGATCATTAATAATCTTTTTCGTTCTATAGTTAAAGTTCTAATTTTATGAATTTATGCTGATCATATAATATTATTAATGCGTTCAGAAAATGATTTTAATATGGAGAAGTTTCTAATTCACAAATCAAAGAATTTATGTTGGTCACGAAAATAAAATAAAGACGACATAAATTTCTTGATATTAACGAATAAAATAAAATGATGGAGAGGTCAGTTCAAGGGAGGTAGCTGGGAATTAGTCAAAAGCTCAACACAAAGTGGAAAGGTTTAAATTGGTGGCAGCTGCAAACTGATGTTGTTGTTGCTGTTGTTGTTGTTGAGTTGTTGTTTTCAGAGGTAATATGAGTTGGAGTCGTATGCTGTGTGTGCGGGAATTTGGGCAAATAAAGAATGAAGAAAGAAACATTTTAAAAAACAATTTCGAAACGTTTGTCTATTAGGCCAAAGCGACAGTGCTGTGGCATTAGACTAAACACTATAATTATTCGTGAGTCGAAAACGAAACTTAAAACTTTCGCCCAAAAAGTGGAGATAAAACCGAAAAGCAAAAACGAAACAGTTGCCATTATGCTTAAACCCCCCCTGAGAGCTTTAGAGCTGAGGCGAATCTTACGTATTGCCGGAATCTGTGGTCGAGAGCAATTAAAAACCGCAACAACAAATTGTTTGTGGTCTCCAGCCAAGTTGACAAAATGTCGCTAATAATAATAACAATAATACGCGTAATAATAAATAGTAATCATAATGCCAGCCAGAGATGCCAAGATTAATGCAAACAAAGGCTTTGTTACTGTCTTTTTTTTTTGCTGTTATTATTGTTTTCAGCGTAAGAGCGAAAGTTTCGCCAATAAAACGAAGAATATCATTATAGAAAAGAGTTGACAGATTTTGGCATTGGGGTCAATCGTTATTGGGGGAGTTGAGTTCAACCTACAGCGTTGAACTCCGGCAGCTAATTTATGCTCAAAGTGGTCTTATTTGTTATGGCCAGCAAATCAAGTTTACGCGGCGATTTCTTTGTTTGGCTTTAATTGAAATTAGATCTCGTCAAATCAAAATAGATAAACAGATAAACAGAGAAATTGACATGGAAATGGAAAACGCCCACTGACGAGTATTATACAAAGATATTTGCATATTTAATGCCAAACAAAAAAGAACTAAAAACAATAAAAACGCTGCGTGGTTCTTTTGTAAATGTTAATGAACTTTTCGCACATTAATTGTTTAATCAACAGTAGGGCCAAAATATCATGTACACAAAAATTGCACAAAAGCAAAAAAATATTTCTCAATGTAATTGTGAATTGTAAAGAGCTCGTTGAGGGCCCCAAGGGCATTATTGAATGACAAACCAACGACTTCTAGACCTAGAAGTGAAAAGTGTTTGCCCATGTTTAAATAATTAAGGTGAAAGCGAGATGTTCGGTGTCGTCAGCACTTTACTGAATTTATTACTCACTATTTGCAATCGATAGCGGAAGCCGAAATAAGAATTCGCTCATCGATGGGACATTATCTCACCCAACTATATATAATAAATACTTCATAAGATAGGCATGAGTTGTCCCTTGCAATAAAGTGACTCAGCAGCTGGGGACACAAAGTCTATTCATGAGTTTTTATGAATGGGTGTTTTTGCTCATATGACACATCTTGAATCGCCTGTGACTTGTGTAAATTAAAGGTAAATTCGAGTAATTAATAATTATGAAATCGCCGTAGGCGCCATCAATTTAGTTTTTAATTTAACCGATTCTCTATGCTTAATTAATCAAATTAAGGGGCAGAGATTATTATTAGCTGAACTCCAGCTGAACTCTAAACTCTGCCTGCTCTCCGATCTCCGATCGCCGATCTCCAGGTTCTCTCTCGAGGCAGTCGCCAGCGATTAATCTTGCCGCGTCCCAAATGTAACATGAGGCGCCCCTTGGTATTTAGCAAGTCGTTTTAGGCTCTTTCATTTTGGAAAATATGCATATTTTTGATAGAGTCTCGATGCTTATCTCGATCGCTGAAGATGTTTAATGTAGGCTTCAGTTTTGGACATGAATAATTCGCCGAGTTTACGCGAGTATTATTCACTCACCTTTATGGCAATTAAATAACAGACAATCGGTGAGCTAATAACTAAATATTTTGCGCAATCTTTGCGGCAACCCGCTGTGGCAAGTGGCTAGAATTAATTGTAATCTTCAGGGGATCCATCGATGGCCGATGTGAAAGGTTAAGACAGATCAATCCGAGAAAAGAATGGCTATAAAAGAGATTGTTACGTAAGCCAAGTCGAGTTCTTGTCGACGGGGGCACTTCAGCCGACTTCGAGTCGAGCAGTTCTCGGTACTTTGGCGTGGAATTGTTCAAAAAAAGCTTCAGCTCGCATCGTGGCATTTCCGTGCTCGAGTACATGCCAAAGTGTCGTCTTTAATTAGAAGCGAGTGAAACCAAAGCGAGCCAAAGTCGCTCACAGCTCTAAAGTGGGAACTGGGAACTTCAATGCCAAGTTCTTTGGAACTGGACTCGAAACGAGTCGCAAACGGGGCTCTAATAACTTCCGCTGTTATCAACATGCAACTGCAGCCAGCCGGCGATTGCATAAGTCTGACTTCTTCGTCTTCTTCTTCTTCTGCGACGGCAGTCAGCACGGCAGCGCCACCTATTGCTGATAATTATAAATTACCCAGCGAAGACTTTCCCACCACACAAGTTTTGTTCACTGGCTTTTCCCTTTTGAAATCCTGCAACAAATTGCTCGCATTTAGCGCACAAAATGCCACTTACAACACTGGCCGCCCCTCTCTGCGATTCTCAGCAACGTGGGAAAATCGCATCGTACGTAAATAATTGATATTAATATTTTCAGCGATTTCTTTAAAACATTTCATCGCTCGCATTTTACTTGTCGGCCTTCCTTTGACGTTCTGTTGTGGAAAGAACAAAAAAAAAAAAAGAAAAAAGAATGCGTAGATTGGTAGCCCGCACATTTTTCTACATGGATAGCATTCTGTGGCCAAGACCGAGGGCCTCTTCGTGGTTTCTGATTGTATTTTTTTTACCCATATACATTTATTTTTTATGATTTTGTTGTACGCTCTTTTGCAATTTACTCAAGTGCGAAGCTGGAGCGAAACACTTTTAATACGCGTATTGTTCAGTTTTGCCAGCTAGAGAATACCGCATTTTTTCATTTTAATTATTTTATTAAAGTCTCAACCTCTCCCGTCTCTGCAATTATTTAAAGTGTTCGCTGCGAAATTGCGGCTGACAGATGGGAGTCTAAAGCTGCCCTGGGGGCAGAGCCATCTCTCGAAATCCGTAACATAATCTTAATACACTTTAATGAGCTCCAACTACAGCCACATACGACGACGAGTGCCAAAAATTTGTATGCATTTTGTGTCATTGATTAATGATTCCACAGAGCTGATGATTGCCACGCATTACGTGTATGTCAAAAGGTATTTCTTTTTGTTTTTTGGTGTTTTGCTGCTTTGCTGTTTTCGGCTTCACCTTGGCCATCCACGTTGATCCCACAGTTTGCCATTTGTTTAATTATATTGTCGTAAGACAAGAAATAACAACCAGGCGATAACTCAGCTCAGCTCAGCGCAGCGCAGCGCGGCTATAAGCCAAGCTGTTCGCCTGGCCAAAAGGGAGCAAACAGCTGCTACAGTCATGCAGAAACAGCCGGTTTATTATGCAAAAACTTAAACCAGAATTCTGACACAAAGTCGCACAAGTTATGCTCTATAAAGACAACTTGAGCCAATTATATAGTGCAGATTTGAGTCTCATCAGTTTAGTAAATTATCGAAACTAAAGAACAATTTAATAATAAAATTGTACAAAATATATTTACTTTTTTAATAATTTCTTGTACATTTTGTAAAGTCTTCTACCGACACTTCTACCTCATTTATTTTCAGGTGGAGTGTTTTTATATATTTTAAAGTGAAAATTTAAGTCTAATCAGAATAATAAAATAATATTATTATAAACCTTTACAAAAAAAAATATGTATATATTAAATTTATTTTATAATATTTATTTTTTTTTTTATTTTTAATATTGCACGTCATTTATCTCTTTATATTTTTTATAGTAAAGATTTAAGTCTCATCAGATTAATGTAATTATCGAAACTAAAGAAAAATTTAATTGTAAAATTATACCAAATATATTTTATATATTTTTATATATATTATATAGTGAATATTTAAGTCTCATCAGATTAATAATACTACCAAAACTAAAGTAAAATATATATATCTATATATATATATATATATATTATATTTATTGTAAATTTCGTAAAGTCTGCCAGACTCTTGTAGATCATTTATTCTCAGGTAGAGTATTTTATACAAAAAAATTCCAGAGCATTTCTTTTATTAAATAAAAGCAAGACGGGAGAATGCGAACCGGCAACAGCAACAATAACAACAGAGTCAGAAACCGCTGCTTAAACCGACTTCTTGGCGGGGGCAACAAAATTCTTTAGCTTCTTTGCTTCATCGCCTCTCGCTCGCTCTCGCTGGCCTGCTGTCCCTGTCTGGCATGTTTGCATGTTGCATGCTGCCCGTTTTGCATTTAATGTGTCATGCAACGCTGCATAGCGGACGCTGCTGCCGTTGTTGCATATGTTGCAGTTGCAACTTGTGCTGCTGCCGCCGCCGCTGCTGTTGCTGCTGTTATGTGGCAAGCGCCAAGTGTTGCAAACAATGCGATGAGCAGCAAAGGGCAGCGTGGCGGGGAACCGAAAAAGGGTAGCTGGAAAAACTGCTTATGCATGTGGCGAGGAAAATGTGTTGCCAAGAAAAATGTGCGCTTAAATTGCAGCTGAGCGAGAGAGCGAAAGAGAGAGGAGAACTGAACTGAAGTGTGTGCCGTTGCATAAATATCGAGCTAAAGTGCCAGTCCGACTGGGACAGCAGCGAGGGAGGCAGCAGGAGTGGGGCAGCTGCCACAGCTGCCACACACGTTGAACACACGCACCCGGCGGCTTTCGGCGACTTGACTTAAACGCATTTTTGCCATTGGCAGTGGCAACATCGCGGCGAGGGAAGCGAGGGAAGCGAGTAAGCGCGTTAAGCGCGCTGTGAATTATTCGTAAGATAGTCAGGCAGGTGAGAGCAGGCAGGCAGGTGGGCAGGTGGGCAGGCAGGTGAGAGTGAGAGAACATTTCAGCGCTATTTACGAGGCAATTTGGCCAAAGGAATATTACAGCATGTCTGCTAACAAATTTATGATGAGCTTTGCGCATCTTTATTATTGTTTCTTCATAAGCAGGAAACTGAACGAGAACTAAAGCGAAATCAAAGTTGGAAAAATATTTAGTATTTCACAGGAATTACGATGCCATCTAAAAATGCATTGTTCATAAATTATGCTGGCAGCTTCATAGTTCCATCGTTTGTTTATCATTATCAACAACACACACACACACACCAAAAAAAAAAGAGAAATAAATCTTTGGGGCGGCACATAAAACTTGTCACGGACTGAACGCAATTTAAATAAAAAATAAAAACTGAAAAACTGAACAAAAAATAGAAGAAGCAGAAACTAATTAAAATAATACTAAGAAATTACGGAAGCAACTAATTGGACAACTCTCGGTCGGAGCGAAGAAGCTGCAGAGTCAAAGTCTTAAAGTGTGACATTTGTGGAGCTGAAGTTGGAGCTGAAAGCCAACTTATATAACAGGCGGATTGCTTTTTATGTTGCGCCACAGCTGATAATGATAATGATGATGATCATCATCCACATCGCGATGTTGATGGCTTTTAATAACCCACGAGAAGTTAAATGAATTGAAATGGAATGCTTTGAATATGTCGAGAACCGTAGCACTCGGAAAGTCACTTCAACTCCCGGTGCGGCAGTCGGCAGCGAGAACTTTGATCTGAGAACTTTGAGGAGTTGTTGCCTCAGGTTGCAAACTATTTGCCAACTGTGTGTTTTGTTTTTGGTATTCCAAATATTGGACATTTAATTGCACGGCAATCGAACGATTAAATGGCCAGAACAGGCTCAGCCAACATGGCTTAATTACTCTCTCTCTTTCTATCTCTCTCTGCTGCTGGCCAGTGTTGAAAAACGGCGTATTAGAAGCCATTGGGGAGCACGGTTCGTTGCATCGTTTAAGTGCCTCGAAAAGAAGAAGGTTCAAAACTATTAAGTGCTGCTCTGCATACCCTGCGAGTGTCCGCTGCCAGCGGGTGTAACAGGCAATTAACAATTGCAAATAGTGTTGTTCTTTACAGGGTATCTCGGCTGTCAATCTCCCAGCCAAGTGCACTCAGTTGTGGCATGATTCTCAGTTTCTGTGTCGGAGCAGGAACCGCCACCTGTGACTGGGGTGTGATCTTTATCGGGTCACAGCTGGCACTTCAAGTTCACTTGGGTTCTGTTTTTTTTTTGGCTGTAACCTTCCTCGTCGCTTCTTTTCTTCGTCTGCTTGATTTTCCTATTCGGTTCTGTCATTGTTTCCATTTGACTGACTTTGCCTACAGTAGCCGGCTCCGGAATCTTTATTTTCTCTATGTGCTCGGCTTGGTTCGGCTTTTTTTCTCTCTCAGCAAAGCTACATTGTGTTTTCTTATCAATTAAAGCGTGACCTTTGTTGTGGTTTATCTGAGGGAATTAGTTCGGCCAGGCAGGTCGGCTGCTTTATGGTCTAATTAGTTGGAGAAACCTCTGAGGGTTCATTATGAGTGCCGAAAAAAAAAAATAATAATAATAAAAGTAAAGAAAGAAATCATGGAAAAGATAGAAAACTCGTTTGGCGATGACATCAAGTTAATGTTTTCATCACTTTCGGCCTATCTTGAAGAGTTAAAAGTATCTGATAAATCACACCCTATCAGAGCCATAAATATCAATTTTGGCACCGTGACAAGGGCAATCAAGGTAATCATTGGCTCCCAAAAAAAAAACACCTCACATAAATAGCTATGAAGTACTCGACCTCTAGCTATCGTCTAATATTTTTTTTACGAGCTATTTTCTATCTAAAGCCCAATTTACGTAAGTTCAATTGGCCAATAAATATGCTTTATTACACGTATTTGGTTTTTATAATTATTGCTCGAAAATACATGTACAGAAATGCAGCTGTCAACAAGTGTCTCGGAAAAAACGCTGCGCTACGATTTAAACAAGTGTCAGTTTGGGCCATGGCTTTGTAATAAGAGCCAACTTGTCACTAACAATGGGGCGAATGGGGAAGTACAATGGGCATTGGAATAGCTTCAATGCAGTGTATCGAAATCGTATTACAAAACAAGAAACAGATCATAAGTTCGCACGAAGGTTAATTGGAAGCATTGTCATTACAATAAGCCAGACATTTCAGGTAATTCCCAACTTAGAACAGAACCTGAACGCGACTTCTGATCTTTGGAGAGATCTTGAGATTTGGAATTGGAAGACTTTCAATTATTGCTGTCGACAACTTGTCGCATTTTTGCTCATTAAGTAAATTATACGCTTGCACTTTGAAGTCACACCGCACAACCTCCTCAACTGCAGATCCGTTACGATACGATCCTGAAACTCTTTAAAAATGCCAAACACAAAATGCTCCAAAATAAAACAAAGTAAAGTGCGCGGACAGTTGGACACGAAGGGGGATGTGTCTCTTATAAAAAACAATTTCAATTGGTTTGCGTTTTGGGTCTTTGGTATTTCCCGATCTCCTCCGTTCCCCCTCCCTCCGACACACGCGAGCTCTTCTCCTCTTCGGCCCTTTTTACCCGAATTCTTTTTTTTTGTTTAATGCGAAGCGCGCAATTTTCGTTGACATTTGCAAATTCTTGTCACAAACGCGAAAACAAAATATATGTATATGGTATAAAACAAAAACGAATCATAAAAAGTGTTTTTTTTTTTTGTGTTGTTGTTGTTTTTGATTTCGAGCGAATTTCAACTATTTTGTTGCTGCGGCCTCTTTTTTTTTTTTTGCCGACCGCTGGAGTTGCATTTAAAAAGCCCCTTCTGAGCCCCTCTCTTGTGTCGTGACGATTTGTGCAAAATTTAATGCAAATATTTGATTGAAAGCAAACTTAAGACTGACAACTGACAAACTGACGACAGAGACTGGCGGCTAAGTAGGTAAATGTTTATGGTGCGTTTTATTTTGTTACGACTGCATTTGACAGCAGAAATCAAAAACTTGGTGACTGTCCAAATTGTAGCTGGCGAAGACGAAAGACGGATACTTAATAATACTTGGGTCGAGTGTGCGAGATGTATGTTAATTCCCTGCCACCAAATGAAAGTAGTTCAATTTTAGACACAGACAAATACAAATGTTTGCCAATGGCATACAAATTTCAGCTCTTTGTCCGACACTCGCTTTTAGAAAAGAACTAGTGCGAATTGTGAAGACTGGAGACTGAAGAGTGGAGACTGAAGAGTGGAGAGTGAAGAGTGTCTATGGAAATGTGTCACAAATGTGTGTGTATGAGGAGCTGTCCCCACCTAATGATCTGCAGAGTGACAAGGCGTCTTTTCTGCTCGCCGAAAGTGTGAAAGGTTGCTTGTCATTACAAGCTGCAGAGGTGAGGCAAAGTAGGCTAAAGATTAAGGAAATGCCACAGAGGAAGTCAGTGGAGCAACAATGAGAATGAGAAGCTGAGTCTGCTCGGCGACTTGTCACTATTTATTATGATTGCAGGGACTGTCGGGGACTAACAATGCCGTGAATTGAAACTATTTTCGTGTACTAATGACTTGAAGAAAGCGCTCGTTTAAAGCCAAAGTGGATTGCAAAAATACTGCTTTCATAAAAAAGTCTTTGTACAATTGAATTTAGAATGTATCTTGAAATTTGACATTTAAGTGAACTCTATTTTTGCAATACAAATAAATTAGAAACCAGTTTGAAATTCTACAAAGAATTTCAGTTAGAAATTAAAAAATTCTATCATTTACTTTTTGTCTACGAAGAGATTTTATATCAAATTAAAAATAAAAAAAAAGTTAGAAATGTGAACACAAGAAATTAATTTCTTGTAATAATTTGTATTACACTTTTAAAATTTAAAATTACGTTTTTTTAGCAATTTGAAATCGTTTTTTGTTTTGCAACGTACCTCTTTAAAAACTTTTGCTTAACGCTTGGGGCTTTCCTTTATGCGCAAATTTCACAGCCATTATTTATATATTATTAAACATATGTTTAATTTTTGCGTGAAAATATTTAAACAGTTTGGTTTTCGTTTGCACTCAAGGGTTTTGTTTTATTTTTTGTGTGTGTTTGCTGTTGACGGTGGCGAAACGGTTATCAAAATTAGCATAATTATTGGTTATCTTAATTATTGCATTAAGTATTTTTGAGAAATTTCACTTTCTTTGCGAGGCATTAGCAATAATCAATGAGCGACAGAGACAGAGCGATAGAGATTGCAACAGCAATTATGAATTTGTTGCGCTCGAATGCGCCGCAAAAGCTGAACGGAAATGGATGTGAACAAATGAGAAGCCAAAAAAAAAATACAGAAAGCAACAATAATAATAATAATGTTTGCTAATTGTTAATTGGAATGAGTTTAACACCGATTTCAATATTTGCTTGATTACATTACTCGGACACTAATTAAGCAGTTAGCATGATGATGATGATGAAATTTGCAAACGTGAATGAACTTGGCTAACACATGAACGAACATGAACGAGCGAGCGTTAACGTGAATGAATGTGCTAAGCAAATGGCAAATGGCAAACAAATAACAAAAGCACTGTTACAGTTACAGTGACTCCGCTCAGTTTATGGACGACGACATATGTACATATGTATGCAAAAAAAGAACACAAACTTCACGGTCAGACTGCAAGAGGCGACGAACGACGCGACGCGGGGGAGACACGGAGAGACAAAGAGTGAGAGAGCGCTCGATTGATCGTGTGAGTCAAAGTCAAGTTTACAGTTAAGGCGAGCGCGCCGCTTACACGTTGTGGCCGCGACGAGCGCTGAAAGATAACTGAATGCGCCGGTAAGCACGATTCGTCTGCGCAGGCGAATGCGACTCCAACTTGTTTGACGAGCAGCTGAGCGACAGAGCGCGCTGACTGCGACTGCGACGGCGACGGCGACTGCGACTGCGGCGCTTGCAATTCTTGCGTTTGGCTTTTAATTGTCTTGGCGTCGCGTCGCCCCGACGATGTTTTCGATCATTATCTCTCAGCTGCTCAACTTCATTATGAGCAGCATGTGTCCAACTCCATACAATGTGTATGTGTGTGTGTGTGTGATCGCATTACAACAAGCTGATGACAAATTCATGATAAGCGCTGGAAAAATCTCTCACTGAGCATTAAATTATTTAATTTACCTAATGAAAATGCCGATTGATATCGATTGAACTTTGTACTCAGCGTTGGCTCAATTGATCGCGGCGGCATCTCAAAGTGTTATTTATTGTTGGCAGGAATTTCACACAATTAATATTTGCATATACTGTATTTCATTGTATTTGCCTTTGTTGATTATTTAAATGAATTTACGACTATAATACATATAGTGCTATATATGTATATTGAACTTATTACTAATATGTAAGGCCCATTGCTCAATTGCTTTGTTTGCTTTCTTTGGAATTTTACAGCAATTATCGTAAATAACACTATAAATATGTGAATGACATATTTTCCGCATATAGTACGACTTCGGATCCGATAACCTTGGAAAAGTTCGTCTCGGGCTCATAAGCCCAGAAACTTTTGGCGATTCTTGCGGTCGTGAAATTCTAGATATTGTTTAAATCTGTTGTCGGAGAAACGAAACGAATAAAACGCAAAAAGCTAAAAAAAATACGCGATGTACTCGAAGGGGGGGGGGGGGGGGGGGAAGGTGGCATCTCAATGGTGTTTCGGCCACGCTCCACGCTTTGGGCTTAGTAATTTTTAATTTGATGATTAATCGATAAGCGACAGCCCCATCGGGCCATTGTACCGATTCACGAACCGCGAGAGGAGTACAGACAGAGAGAGAGGAGGAGGGGGAGAGTAGATCGAAACGAAACGGATCGGAGATTGCATGTGATTAGAATTTGTAATAAGCCGAAGCACCCAAAAAGCTCAAAGCTTCAATCCGATCTCCGAGTCTTGCGTTCGCTTAATTCTCAGCACGCTCTCTGGGGGTATGCCCGATAAAGATCTACCCGTGATTGGCCCCGATCAACTGCTGCCTGGGATGCTGTATTTTGTTTTTATTTCTCTTATTCCCAAAAACCAAAAGAAAAAAATCAAGAAACAAACACCCGCAACATGATGAAAATGATGGAAAAACCGAAAGTGCATTAAGATGCGTACACAACATTTTGGTTTTTGGTTTTTATATTTTTGGTAGCTTTCACTTCCATTTCCATTGTCTAGAATTTGAAGCTAAAGTGATTTGTATAAACATTGCATAATCTGGCTGAGATTCACGACCTTTGGGCAATTATCATACAACTTTCTTTGCTTCTGCGTTTTGCTTGTTGGCCCACAACGCAACTTTCACACAGAACAGAAAGAAACACTTTCCCAAAAACGATCGAAACAAATACAATACAGAATTTGGTGGAATGGGCGAATGAAATAATGTAAGCAAATGGAACTTCCACTTCAGTTTGTCATTTATCACAGCTCCATCTCGTTTCTTAGTGATGAGTTATGTTTTTCATTTGATTTTCTGATTGACAGATGCGCCCCCTAAGCGTTCGTAATGGATACCAAATGTTTAGTGTCCCCCATCAGCTTCAACTTAGTTTCGGTTCGCTATAATCGTCGTGATAGATATGTAAATATGTTTTGGCAAATGCAAAACAGCTGCCCCTTAAAATGTGTCAGCGAAGTGCGAATAGTTTTCATCAAAAGTCGCAGACCTTGTGCCACTTGAGACGCCTCAGACCCCGTCCCCATTACGAGCCATAAACTATCCCATCCCCGACGATCGCACTTCGAACACATACTATATATTGTAGATATTCTAATTCCATTTCATTTGAAACCATTTCAGACAATCAACAGCGAAAGATTCGCGTCTTGTTCCTCGTCATGTCGTGCGTCACTTGGCAAAACAAATCAATCAAAGGCAGCTGCAGGAGGGCTTGGAAATTGCACAGCGTATAAAACACGCCCCACACGATGGTACCGATGATGATGCCCCAAGCCCCCGAGTCCCCGAGTCCCCGCCCCCTCACTCCCCTTCGCAGCGGACAAATTGCGACAGAAGCTGCGGCGCCAGCATCGACGCCGAATGCAAATTGCGGCGAAACTTTAAAGGCGAATTATTTGACATGTGACATTATGCGAGAATTCCTCCCTTGGGGTCCGTGAAACTAGCAATACCAATAGATCCATTTGCATTTTGCATTAGCGACAGGCTGTTTACATTATCACACAGTGTTCGCTTCAATCAAAAGCATTCTCTATCTTTTTCACAGTCTGCACTTCAACACGATTGATTTTTCTTTTTAATAAAATGTATTGCTCATCAGTGACATTAATTCAACGCAAAATAAATCGAACAACATATTTTATATTTAACATTAACTCTTCTCTCGAGTTATATTGAAGTAAGTGTAAAAATATTAATTCAATAGAAATACGAATTGATGTCCTCTAATCATTACACTTTTTTAAGTATTAAATATTCTAAATTTTTCTAAATCTACCTTTTTATCTATGTTATATATTTTGTAAATATTAATGTAGTTTATAAATTGTATTTGCAAGTTTTACTACCTTCAATTAAAAGTAGAAATTAATATCCTCTTTGAATTATACTTTTTTAATTATCAAAAATGATAAATTTATTTTCATCATCCTTTACCTCTTCAGCTTTGCAATATATGTTGTAATTATTAATTTAGTTTTTTAATTGCATTTGAAAGTTTTGCTGTCTTGAATTAAAAGTATAAATATTTATTCCATAGAAATACGAATTGAAATAATCTTCAGATTTGCAATATATGTTGTAAAGTTTTACTATCTTGAATTAAACTAAAAATAGTTATTCTTTAGATATATGAATTGATATCGTCTACCAAGTATACTTAATTAGTTCATTACAACTTTTCTTTGACCTTATGCTCAAACTCATGTTTTTCTGCATTGCAACAATAACAAAGTAATTATTAATGGTTTATTTACTACTACTCGAAATAGTGCATAATAAATTCGGCTTGACTCAGCTGACTTTATTGCTGCACCTCGCCAATTGGCGGCAGACAATCAAAGGCTGTCAATTGATAAGCGCAATTGTTATTGAGCTTGTGCCTTGATTTCACAGGACAGCCAAATGACAAAGTTCAATGTGTCGATGTATCTAAATTTGCATGTGCATCTGCGTGTGTGTGTGTGTGTGTGTGTGTGTGTGTGTGTGTGTTGGAGTGTGTTGCATGCCACAGCGAGAGCAAACTTATGATAGCTCCAAAATGGAGCTCACAATGCTCACATTAACCCCACAATGGAGCATGTTGCACTTGACAGTTGCATTTGTTGTGCTCGACGCGGGAATTTATGGTTTTGATATTTGAATAAAACAGCCAAAAGCAGCCATAAAAGGCTGCCAGCTTTGGTCTAAACTAGCCAAACTAAATGGCCAATCACTTGACCAGGCTAACCAGGCACCGCGCACTGGCGGCTCATTAAAAGACTTCTTTTTTTTTTGTCTTTTGGCCAAATTATGAGCCGACCGCACAACTCTATTTTTATTTTTATTTGTGTTTTTTTTTGCGTTGTGTTCGTTTTGGTTTTGGTTTAGGCCACCTTTTGCTTGGCTTGTTAGCGTAATTTGTTTCTCTCTTCTGGCGGTTCTTTTGGCGCTTTTAGCGTGTTTATTAATTACAATTTGATTCAACACGTTTTGGCTTTTTAATCCGCCAAATCAGCCAACCAAAAAAGGGGCGTTACAATTCTGATTTTTCTTGAGGTTTGTGGCCAAGGAAAAGACAATCGAATGGAATTCTTTTATAAGTACACCCGACAATCACATCCATCCATATGGCTATATGCGAGGGGCCAGTGGGAAAGGGAATGATGCGAAAGATCGCAAACATTAACATAAATAAAATGTGTAGATCCCATTAAGACTGTCAATTTGTGGTCAAATGAAAATCGCAAGAATGAATTTAATAAATTCAAATAGTTAATGCGGATTATACGCGGGGCGTACCGTAAACTCCACATAAAATAAACATAAAAATAAATATCTAAATAATAATAAATATGAACAGCAAGTCGCCACGCTTCCAGCCAGAGAGACGGACGGACGGACGGACAAATAGTTAGACAAGCTAACGACCATAAATTTCAATCAGCTGGCCAACTAAAAAATCATTAAAAGTATTTTATAAAATGCATAAAAATTCAATTTCTGGCCCAGCGAGCACACACATATTTGTGGCCTGAAGCAACCCAAGCGGCCCAAAACAACAATTGTCTAGTACAAATAATGCACAATAAACATAAATTAGCAATGCCATTTTCTTGTGTTTTTATGCCCAGCGATCAATAATAGCGTAAATGGGGTAATAACAAATTGAGCAGTCGAATGTAACAGATGCTATTGATAGTCTTTCTGCACTTTAGACTTATTGAGATATTGAGCATCTGCATTCACAATAAATAGAATTTAAATGATCTCCAAGTTGAATTATTTTTGAAGTATAAGATTCTCTGTAATTTTTGATCGTTACCTATTTATCTAATTAAGAAATATGAACTACAAATTCAAAATAATTTATTAAGGCTCTGTTGCTATTTTTAATATAATTATTAATATATTAAATATTATTATCACCAATGTATTTATCTCCATAAGAAATATATACTTTTACAAATCAAAAATAATTTATTAAATCACTGTTGCCATTTTGAATATAGTAATTAATATTTATTTATCTTTATAAGAAATAACATTCGTATTTTTACAGGGTATCTCGACGTTACTTTTTCCCTGCTGGGTCGCATACACTATATTCTTAACTGAATTAAATTGGGCTTGTTATGGCGGAGTGACCTTTGCTAGCTGGTAAATAATATGTATAATAGCCGGCGACTTTACATTATAAATTGGCAATTGGCAATTGGCTATCGGACATTCGTTTGACAGTCGCCGATTTGGCCAAGTTCATATGGCCAACACATTGTATCCGATATCGATGTCGATTTCGAAGTCGATGTCGATGTCGACTCCTAGTTCATGCATTAGAAAGTACAGCTTGGAAAAATAAAAAAAAAAAAACCGCCAGATTTGAATTGGGGCGTGCCTGGGGACGACGACGGCGACGACGACGACGGCGAAGACACACCTTATAAGTAGAGTGAGGGGCTCATAATGAGATTTGTTGCCATATCTAAAACAATTGTCAGTGCGCTGAAAGGGGCGTGAAAATTGCAGGGCCTTTAGATACCAACAACAAATCTGAGACTGCAACATTTTTGGGCTGGGTCTCCACAGTTCTCTCTAGAGGTCTCTCGGGGCCTCTCACTCGTACTTGGGCTTCTCCGTCTCTACCCTTTGATTCTTAGTGCAGTTCTTCATGCAATCGGCAAGTGCCATTTGCTATTTGCTTGCGTTTTTTTTTAATTAGTTGACGGTTGTTGCAGTTTCTATATGTACTATATGTACTTCCCCCACTTCTTCTTTGGGTGGCCTGATCTTTGTTGTTAGCTAGTTGTTATTGTTAATGTTGTAGCTGCTGTTTGGGCGTGCGAACTTTTTTCTTTAATTAGCCAGCATGTTGTTCGAGTTGGAGTTGAAGTTGGAGTTTGTTCTGCTGATGGAATGAATTTGACATTTGCAGACAATTTTCGGATTTCAGATTTCGCTGCTGACGCAATTCGTTGACGTTGCAATTAACTGTAATCTATAACATTAGCCACCTTTCTGACAAGCTTTAATTAATGGCAATATAAATTTCATATAAGCCGTATTCTATGTTATGACCTGATTAATTTATAGATTTGACATTCGAGTTTTATTTATACTCATGAGAGTGTTTTTTTTTCGATAACGTACAAAATGTATTTATTTGGCATATTGCGTATTTAATGGCAAACAATTTCCTCCTCTTCTGATATTTTATTCACGTCCAATTGAAATTGATTGTTTGGCCTTGTAATTATTAAATAGCTGCAATTTATTTAAATCGAATATTGATGATTAACAATATGATAAACTGTTGATTTAACGCAGCGAAAATTACATCAAACTGACGCACGCACTCTCATTTATTAATAATGCAAAAGAGCACAATAATAATAATAATAATGGGCAAAAAAAAACAAAACCAAATTGTCGCAGAATATTTTGTTTAATTTATGGAAAAAGAATAACAAAAAAGAACCCGAAAAAATAATAATAATAATACATGCTGTGCTATTGTTTATCATTGTTATTAACTGTAGACAACAGCTGCGATATCTGATTAAACAATTAAAAGCGAATGTTTTATTAATAATTGAGTTGAGGTGGTTTCCCCTCCCCTCCGCTTCGCTTCGCTTCGTTTTACTTTTGCCACTCTTTGATTGTTTATTATAAACTGTTTCATTCTGCGCGCTTTCAATTATCTAAATTAAAAAATTCCTGACTCTTGTTTTGCTTTCTGTTCTAATAATGGTGTATGTGTGTGTGTGTGGGTGTGTGTGGCTGTCAATTTATTTATTTAATGTATTGCATTTTCGCCAATTTGCCGCTGTGGCACATTTCACGCTCGCTGATTGCTTTTCAGCGGTCGGTGTCGGTTTGTTACCTTGCAAGGTCGCTGCAGATACACGTTCTCACAGATACGCCCGACCGGACGACACAGTTGCAGATACTCATTTCACAATCGCAGATGCGGCGATACAAATTAACTTGTAAACATTAAATGAGCAGCGCTGTCGAGTTCAACTCATTTTCACACACTCGAGTCTCGTTCTCAAGTGCTCCGATAACTTTGGCATTTTATCAGACGAATGTTATCGAACTCTTACAAGTGTGTGGGTGTGTGTGGGTGTGTGTGGGTGTGTGTGGGTGTGTGTGTGTTGACCTTGAGGTAACACATTTGTCATCAGCCTTGACGCAGGTTAACGGCGATGTTAATTGGCAAAGAGCTGAACAGGTTTATATAGATCAGCGACAGCTGATAATCTCCTGCTCAATGAATGAATGCTTGAATATTGTCAATAGTAAATGAAATGAATGCATGTTATTCGCTAATTGAAACGGTATCTCTATTCACATGTTATTCAATCTCAGGCACTCATGATTCATATGCATAACTTGCACAATTTCAAATCGCATTCACTTGCGCGACTCTTCGCAGATCGTGATTCCAAGTTGACATTTTCTCGAGACTCTGTTAAATTTGCATTTAAATCAAAGCCGACAGCCCAGACACCCTGCCACACACAGCGCCCCGAGCAAGACATCGCCTCACCTTTTGTACCTTCGTTTTTTCTCAGTTGTTGTTGCTTTGTTGCTGGCGCCAAAAAACGGAGCTCATAAATTATATTTGAGCCTAATTTCCCCCGCTCAGAAAGGGGGCTAGGAAGCTAAGCTGGCAACTGCCCTTGCCAAAAAAAAATTGAGAAAATGTGTGTGCCACACACACACTTGTGTGTGGATGTTCACACACTTGTGTGTGGATGTTCACACACATAAATCATCGACGCGTCGTCAGGTATGGAAAAGTCGCCTGCCAGGCACTTAGTCAAAAAGATTTTTGGCGGCACCGCACAGAAAGTTAACATGGAAACTACATAATTCACTTAAATGTCAAGTTTGCCAGCAAGGGAAGCTGGCTAGTAAAAGGTAGTAACTTGGCCATAAGTAGCAAAGGAAATGCTGCTTTCTGGTAGCTGGTTGCTCTAACGGCAGCTGCGCCAAAAACTGTTCACGTCACTCAACCGGCTCTTGAAAATGTGGTAATAAAGATCCGGCCAGCTGAAGAGATGAGCAAAAAAAAAAAGGCAACACAGTTGGCAGTTGGCAGTTGGACAGGCGGGGAGAGAAATTTCACTAAAGCGCTTCGGTCACGATTTATCATCATTGCCGAGGAGCCGAGCCATTTGACAAAAAGGGAAACATCTGCCCAGCTGAGAGGAACATTGACAAGGGGTTGTGCATTCAGCTTTAGCTTTAGCTCTGGGTTCAAGTTCCAGTCAAGCGGCAAACATTTTTGGTTACAAGGTTTAGTTTTTCTGCCGCTTGGCGGCCCCCTCAAACGATTGAGTCTCTCTGGGGATCTGGGGATCTGTTGTAGTGCCTGACACTTAACGTGTCACTCCAACGTTTTATTAGTCTTGACAATGAACTTTTGAACCGCTAACGGTGCCCAGCAAAAAACACAACATTAACAAGAAATTAAACAAAAGCACCAAATCTAGCAAAAAATTTAAATAAAAAGCCTTGCAGGAAACTTTCACATTATACTAAATAAGAAACTCGACAGGGATTGGAAAAGTTCAAAGGAAAATGTTGCATCGAATCGAAATATGTATTCTATTTACTGAAATTTATGATTAAAAATTTGTATTAATTCATAATTAACTAATTTCCCCATTTTATCAAATTTATTTTTCTTAAGCCATCTTTCACTGTCTATTTTACTTTTGGTTATTTTAAAACTGAAATTCATTAAATACATAATTTAATTAAGGCTTTATTAAATACCTATTTTAATATTTCCTCCTTACTGAATATTTGATTTGTGTTTATAGTATATTTGAAATCCATTAAATACATATGTACTTTAATTTCAATTAATACAGTTTATTTTACCTACATTATATTTATTTTTGTTTTTTAAACTATTCTATTATGATTTAATTTGATTAAATAGATAATTTAACATTTTCCCCATTTTGTCAAATGATTTTGTATATACTATAATATTTAATACTTATTTTATATAAGCATTATGTAGATTATTAAATTCATTCGCAGGAATTCTGTTTTCTGTCTAACCAATAAAAAATGTCCAATCAAAATCAATTTTATATTTTAAATGAGTTTATTTTCTTGTTATTCCAAATTCAATTTCACACTAATTAAAAGCTATTGAAAGTTTTGGTTTGTTTATTTGCTGACTCGTTAGCCATAATCAGATTAAAGTGTTGTTAAATTTGTATTTGATTATCAACATTTTCGCTAAATAGTTTTTCCTCATTTGGTATAGAATCTTTTATGAATCATTTAATGTAGGCACGAACAGATATATAAACATTATTAATAGTCGTGGTCTCTCAGACTTTCTCATTTCTATTTCCTATTCGGGCTACCAATCAGTAGCCAGATCGTAGGCTAATCCAAAATGCAGTCACCCACGATAAAATGATCTGGGTTCTTTGAATCTTGGCTTAAGTGAAAAACGATCTGCTATTTCCCATTTATCAATGCCGCAAAATCGTAGTTTACATTTCTATTCGAATTGTCTTTTAAATGTTATTTTGATTTTATTTTGTTGCTTCTCCGAATTGGGGCCAAAACGTAAACATTTCTCAATGCGCGCGCTGATCGCTTGGCCTTTAACCAATTCCACCAACAACAGCAACAACAACAACATCACAAACTTGGCTCAAATAAATCTTATCAAATTAAGCCGAGACTCTACAACAAATACAACAACAAGTTAAACGTGGGCGTGAGTTTAGAGGCGACTACAAGTGAGAAGTTCGAAGTGGGCGTTCCGCTTTTTTTTTCGTAGGGCTTGTCGAGGTTTGTTGGTTTTTTTGTTTTTGTTTTTTGGATACGAGTTCGGGTTTTTGGGGATTGGGATTTGGGTTTTGTTGAGTAATTGTTAACGACGCGACGTCGCTCTGGCCGAGTCGAGTTGACCAAGTTAAATGTGTACCATGCCAAAATTGGGCAAATTAATTAAGCCATTTTAAACAATTTTACTTTGGCTTTTGCTTTTTTCTTACCCTCTACGCTTCGAGTTTGCGTTTGCCTTTAAATTGCACTCAAATTAAATTGTTTAATTTAATTTGCTTGAAAATAGTTGCAATTGTTGTCGTTGTCGTTGTCGTTGCCGTGCTTGCTGTTGTTGTTGTTGTTGCTGTTGTTGTAATTGGCAGGCGCATTGCGTTTAAGTGAAAAGCGCTCAGCACGTTTTACTTTTTTTCCATTCAATTCGCTGGCGTTAATTTCCAACTGTCCAGTTTTTGCTTTTCTTCTTCGCAGCGCAATTGGCCAGAGAGGGTATATTGAATTTATGGGTAGCTTTGCTCTTGTGCTAATACCGAATGAATCTAGCTCTTGACTTATGAAATTGCAATGCAATTTAAGAAATTTTCTATGTTCTCAAAATGAAAATAATTAAATTTAGTATCAAAAATAGGAACATGAATTGAATTGGAAATTCACAATATTGTAATCAGAATTTTAAAGCTAATTTGAATAGAAAATTATAATTATACAAAATTATTATTTGAATTTTGAGACAACTTTGATGCCTGACTATGACTATACTATAGAGTGCATGCTTTAAACATTTTATTTATTATAAGATTTAACTAATTTCATTGATAATTAGATTAAAAAAGCGCCTTTAATTATATTTATTACTAAGCATTATGCATGTATATTATTGGCCTTAAAATTACACACATAAGCTATATCAATTTGATATTCTTTAAAGTGTTTAAATCTTGATCTTGTTACTGAAAATTGTACTTCTGCATAGAATGTTTTTTCATAGAAATTCCTTTATGGTATTTCTAAGTAAAAAAAATATTTCTCTAAAGTGGCAAAGTATTTCTAATTTTGTTTATCAATCTTATATCTATTAATTCCCCTATTATGTAAAAAGTTGCACTACAAAGCTCTATATTGAACTGAGAGAGTAGTCAAGCTTCGTTGGCTCTGAGATTGAGGAAGAAGTTTTGGCACTCGATAGGCCTCGTTTGTGAGCTTTTTATCTGGCATTGCGATGCACGTTTATTTCTCTTTTTCTGCTGCTTCTCATATTTGTGGCAGGAAGCAGCAGAGGGCCCAATTTATGGAGCTGCTGCTGCTGCTGCTGCTGCGCCTCATTCGAGGGCCATCTCCAATTACTGATTGCCCGGCTATGTGCCACATGCCACATGCCACATACGCGTACACAGCTAACAGTGCGACAGCTCGAGGCGGGAGAAAGAAATGAAAACCGTCTGTTAAACAGAAAAAAAAACAGAAGGAAAAAAAAAAACGGTTGAATTTGTTGGCCCCTGAGGGCTGGCAAAATATTTGACGCTTATTCCATCAACGTCAACGGTCGGAGGAACAACAATAACTCAACTGATCGATCAAATGTCGTCGGGGAATGATCGCACCAGAGGCAAAGTTAATGGGTTACCAGTTGCCAGTCGCCAGCTATTTTGGTCAGTTTTTGACACACTTTTCCACGGGTTGACACCGATTCCGTGTCGCAGCGAGCATTTGATAAATTACAGAAAAACTTTCAATATTGTTTATCACATTATTGAATTATGAAAGTCGCCGAGAACGCAATGCAACAGATTTCCCGACAAACACTTTTCGCGCTCGCAAACGTATAAAATACTTTCCCAAAATTCAGCAACAACAATTGCAGCCAATTAATTTGTCATAAACAAAAGTCAAAGATCTGTGCACACAAATTATGTTATTATAAATGTCCGATGCGAGTGATAAACAAAGTCGAGTCGAATGCAAAGCAAGGCGACTGCAAATGCACCCACAACAATTATAAATAACAACAACAAATTATAATGCAAAAGTCGATTCGAAATTGAGATGAAAGAAATGCAAGCGATCCTCAATAGCAACAACGAGCCAAAGCAAATTGCATAATTATTGCTACAAATGAAGTTGGAGCTGGAGCTGCAGAAGAAAGTGGTACCGTTTGAATCGTGATAAAGCGATAATTTTGCCTCTGCCGAATGCATTTCACTTTCAGCTCAGTTCAGCTCAACAAACAACAAAAAATTACCAAACAAACGGGCAACTTTAAATTCAACTGTCGACTGCGCAGCGAGTATATTATTATGAAATCCGATTTGGGGAATCGTCCACGAGGCGCCCACGCCAAACCGTTGACCAAGAGACGGACGGGAAGGAGAGAGGTGATCGCTTGAGCTCTCTATTCAGCATCGAGTTAGTTCCGTTTCCAAGTCGAGTTCAAAGTTTGCGCAAATCTGCAGTCTGTCTCCAGGTTCAGCCCCTTCTCTGGCTCATCCTCTGCTTCATTTTAAATCATTTGGTTTTCACTTCGTTTATTGTTGGAGCCACAACTAAAACAATAAGCATCGAGCAGAGTGATATAAACATCAGATTCAGTTTCTCAGCTCTTCACGTTACGAGGACCGTCGGCAGCATCTTGTTGGCCATTTCATTTCCAAAATACGCCACATCATCATCAGCTTCAAGTCAACTGACGGAAGCCTTTTGAGTTGCACTTTGAAAGCCAACAATTTGCTTAAAACATTTGCCGAGCTTTGGGCACAATTCAATCAAAACGCTAGTCAGGTGAATAACGTTGAAATGCCATTTAAATCGCGTTCATTTTCAGCGTTTAAAATGTGACAATTTTACCATAAAAAAACAAGAAAAAAAGATTTTTGGCTACCGTGCGCCGCGGGCCATTCACCGAAGAGAGGCGGCAACTCTGGCCAACAACAACAACGAGTCGAGCTAACAAAAGCGTGCTAATCCCGCCCTACGGTTATTGAGGCAACCCACATACCAAAAAATACCCGTCGAATACCTCATTGAATCAGGCGAAACACTTTTCTTTTTGTTGTTTCGTTTTCGATTCGTTTTTGTTATTACGCGCTTGGGGCTGGGATTAAGTTTAATTATTTTCAGCTTAATTAATTTACAAGCTGGCGAAAAAAAAGAGAATGAAAGACGAGGGCAAAAGTTATTTTCGCGCGCGTTGACAGCTGCGCCTTTATCTGGGAAATTGGCCAGATGCATCATCAAACTAATAGAAAAATGCTAGGAAAATATTTCTGCACTCCACTCGCAGGGCACAAGGATGCAAGCTAAAGGGGCGGGGGGAACTTGCCACTTGGGGCGCTGCCTTTTTTGGAATTTTCACAGCCGCCAGAGCGGCGACTTTGGCTGGCTTTTGATAACGCCAATGACTTGGCGAGCGTCTGTCTATAAATAGACAACGGCGCAGACTGCAGCTCGAAGCTGCGCAAGAGGCATGCATGCAGGTTCCTTGGAAAAATGCAGCAATGCTGGAGCCGAGGCGTAGGACAAGTTCCACCGAGGGCGCAGGGCTGTGTGGGAGGGCAATGTGAGACGAGACAAGACGATGCGACTCGCTTTGGTTGCCAGCCCATTCAAGCCATGGCATCGCAAGCCATCCCCTCTCAAAGTCATCGCATCATAGACAGATGCTGTTAAATTGATAGCGTGCGTTGCATTATTGTTGTTGTTGCTGTTGTTGCGTGTCTGCAACTCAGAAGTTGAAGCTCTTCTCCCCAGAGTAAAGTGTCGGTAATGTGCCTAAAGACTGCGCTTCGTCGACGATCGCTAGGTGTGTCGACATTGTTCTAGCGAAAGGGAAACTAATCGCAGAGCATTCAAGGAAGGAGAACTTTATAGCATAACTTACCCCTATAGCGCTTAATTGTTAGCATTTTGGTTGGCTTAATTACCTGCAAAGAGAAAGAAATGAAAACAATGTTTAGAACGAATGAACCTTTCTCTATTTATAATCGGTCGAGACGTCACTTCGACTTGGCTATTGGCCATGGCATTGATAAGGTCTAGGTCGCCGTGTCTGCGGGCGCCCACTGCAAAAGCCAATCCCCAGTTCCTTTGGCCAGTCAGCGCGTCTGGCAGATAAGAAATGCCTTTTATTGGTTTTTCCTTTTGACTTGGCTCTATTTGCTGATTAGCCAGCCGATTACCAAAGGCACAGCTGCAATTTGGGGCGCGGCCAAACAACAACCGACTGCAACTATATTTATTTTTAGCATCGAGTCGAGTTGAGAAAATCTCGAGTTACTCGTATTATAATCATAGATGGAGTTTTAATAAATTCCCATTTGAATACAACTTTTTTGCGCCTCACACATTCTCGCCTTTTCGTGACAGCTTCACATAAATTTCGATTAAACATATTTTTTTGCTTTGTGGCCTCACAAATTTCCATTTGCGATTTTCACACCAAAGCAGCAACGCGTCGTATACGTAATTATTTCAAATATGTTATGAATTTGGCGCATGCAACAACAATAACAGCAAAAGTCTTTTGCAGCATCCGCAAAAAACACACACAACACCACACAACACACAACATCACAAACAATTTGAGGAATTTTGTTAAAAAATTGCCAGAAATTTCGTGAAGCGCCGCTGTTAAAGTTCAGTAATTAATTATTAACAAAAGCTTGCGGGAGATGAAAACGGGGGAAAAAACGAAACGTAAAAACGGAAAACAAAACGAAATAAATTTCTTTATGCGCCGATCGCACTGTGGAAAAATGTGCCCATTTTGATAGCAAATAATAAATAAATTAGATAAAATATGTTGGTTGGACACAAAATAAAAAAAAAAAGAAAGTCTCTTCAATTTCGATTTCTGTTGTTTATTGAGCTTTTGCAAAACAACAACACAAACATTGTGCAACATTTTGGCGTTGATTATTTTTTTGCTCGCCTTTCAAGGGTTTTTTTTCTACTTCGATTGATAAATTGTCAATAATTAAATGTTGGCCCATACAAATTGGCGAAGATGCCTCCAACGAGCTGGAACTGAAGCTGGGCAGGTAAATAATTCGCGCCCATTGCCAAATCCAGCCTTTAAGGTATTCAATTGATTGACTGCTCAACATTTTGTGTGATTTTTTTGTGTGATCTTCAAGTAATTAATCTTTCAACTTTTTCGCGTCACACACTTATGCAATCTTTCCGCTTGCCACAGCAAACAATAGATGTATAACAGTTTCAGCGCCAATCAATAGGGCGGTTTCAAAACAGTTAACTTCCAGTTGTAAGGCGGCTAAAGCAGATGAGCACAGAAAGCAGAAAACTATTTTAAATTAAGAAATCTAAATGCGAATATCAAGGAGATTCGAAATTCTTCTAAACTGTCGCATTGTTGTCTTAAATAAATCTATCAAGAAAGCTTTATTCCATTTATATTTAAATTTCATTTCGGGTAAATAGAAACATGGTACATGAATTGTAAACTAAAGAAATAATATAATTAACTGTTTAAAAAACAAAATCTTTGTATTTGATTCATTTTTTTTATTTTGTGAAAATTAGATTTAGTTCATGAAATTAAGAATTTTTAAATGAATAAAGAAATAACTATTTTTAATATTAAATCTTCATTTTGAGGCAACCATGCAATTAAAATTATTTTAAATGCAAGAAATTTAAATAGCTATTTAAAATATCAAATCTTCGGATTTGATTTCATTTTAATTATGTGGAAATTAGATTTAGTTAATGGAAATAAGGATTTTTCATATGAATAAATAAATAACATAAATAACTCTTTTTAATATTAAATCTTCGTATTTAATTACAATTTTATGTTGAGTCAATAGAGATATAGAACATGCAATTAAAATTATTTTAAATGCAGGAATAAATATATATGGCCATTTAAAATATCAAATCTGCGGCTTTACAAGTCTTTCAGCTTATGTTCCTGATATGATAATATCTGTAAGCTGTTTAATCTTTCTCTTCCTTTTGCTATGTCTTTTTCGCTATCTGAATCGCAGCGATAACATTAAAGCTTAATGCCCAGTTTATCTGCCCTGGTCTCTTTCCTCTCTCTCTCTATCTCTCTCTCTGTCTAGATCCTGATCGGCTCAGCTTACAATGTTTGATCGTAATATTTTACGGTCTGCCTCGCTGCCCGTTGCAAGCTCTGTGGTCGGTCATATCGATGTTGCATGTGGAAATTATATGCATTATTAGATATTATTCCAGCCAACAAGAAGAGAGAGATGGAGAGAGAGGGAGAGAGTGAGAGAGAACGTATGCGGCTGGCAACGATTGCAAAGTTGCATTCGATTCGCTGCAAATCTCTGCAAAGATTCTAACGGTAACTGGCCAACAAAAGACAACAATAACAACAACGGCAACGGCAACAAGAGGCAGCCACAAGCAAGACAAACAAACATGTGTAAGCCGCTGCTTAGCAGCCTGACGATCCACCTTCTTCTTCCATAGTTTCTGCTGCAGCTTCTTCTGGCCGTGATGATGCTGCTGTTGCAACTGCATCTGCGGCTACCGCTCTTAGCCGCAGCCGCAGCCTCTTCAGGCTGCTTTGCGCTTGGCCAAGTTGTTTAGCAACATTTTGAACCTGTCGTCATGACTTGGCCAAAGTCAAGTTAGGCACAACAACAACAACAGCAGCAACAACAGCAATGCGGCACACGTGATTTAGTTCCTGTCGCTGCAGCAAACTTGTTGTTTGCCACCCTCCTCCATGCCTCCACGTCTGCCCCTCCGCTGCTGCTGCTGCTGCTGTGGCAGTTGTTGCAAGGCGTAGTGTCGCCTGTGTTTTATGCATATTTTGTGGCCATTGGAGCTGCGCTCGCCTGACTGTCGCTTATCTTTGGCTTAAATAAATTTTACGCTCGTGTATTTCTTTTCAACGCCAATCCCCCGATCCCCGAACGTTGACAACGACACACTGCCCAAATGTCCTCAGTTACCACATTGCAACTTCTTTTTGTTGTTGTTGTTGCAACATGCATCCTCCAATCGCTTGGCAAGCATCTTTGTCTGGCTATTTTCCCAGCTAACTTGGCCCTCCCCTTGGTCTGCCGCTTGTTGCACATTGTTTGAATTTATTGCCACATTAATAAAATTTACAGCTAATAAAAAATGCATCTAGGTCTCGCCATGACACCCACCAACAGCCTCCTCCCTCTACTCCCTGCTTTAAGTTTAACAATTTTATTGACTATAACTGCTGCTTAATTTCGCTTCTTCTCTAGCACGCCCAAAAGGCCTAAACAAAGCTTGGCTTTCTACCATTCTTCGGGACGTTCGTTCAACTTGAAGTTGCGCATTTCTCTGGCTGTTTGAATACCAAAAAATTGCGCAACACAACAACAACAACAATGCAATTGATTTTTCAAAAGAAGACTTCGTAACCAGCAATTACAAGCCAGAAGAGAGCGAGAGAGAAAGATTCGTCGAGCGAAGCGAGCAAACAAAATGCTTAACAAAGGTCACAACATTGACATTGAACGAGACCGAAGTGTGGAGGGGAAACGGGTTCGGTTACTGTTAGACCTTTCCAGTTAAAAATGTAAACATTACTTTGGTAAATGTTGTTTAATATGCAATTACAGGCGACAGCGATGAGTTGGGAGTCTGGACTCTGACAATAGACTCGCATTACAATTGGGGGGGGAAATGTGGAGAGCGGGAAAGCAGCTAACGACGAGCAGCTTACGTCTTTGATTTTGGAGTATCGTAAAGCGTATAGCGTATACCATATAGCGTATACCGTTTTGGCCAGTCAATCAAAACGTTTAAAATTAAATTATACATACGATGACAAACGAAAAGAATTTTCTTGGTTCATGTGTCAAAAGTTCAACACCGTGAAGCTTTTCAGTTCCCTTTTCTTTTTTTTTTTCTCATTTCTTCTCTATTTTTTTGGTATTCCGTTCTTTCCACAAATCAATCATTGCTGTCATAGTTTCTTCTGCTCCGCCAGCCCCATTGTGCGTCACACATAATTATGCTGTAATTGATATTTTCTTCTCCCCCTCGCGACCCTCCTTGTGGCTATATATGGCTATATATGCATGTGTGTATAGTGCCCCTGTCACTCTGTCGCTTTTGCTCGATTCGGGGCGTCGCAACTTTTCAAAAGAAATCAAAATTTGTAACGCCTTTTGATGGCTCGTTCTGCTTTTTTCCTCTCTACTATATAGTTGTTTTTTCAGAGAGTTTACCGCCTTGTCGGGGCGTCTTTGGGTTAAGAACTTGTCGAACCTGCACTTAGTTTGCATAGAGTTCTTTACGGTTCTTCTGCCCCAACTCAACTGAACCCAGCCAGCACTTCAGCACTCTTTGTTGATTGAATGTGTTCAGAGTTCTTAACGGTACCGCTGTTAGCCATGTTGTAACGTTTTTAAAGTGTCTGGTAATTTTGCCACATTGTCCAAGTGCAAACAAAAAGACGATCCAAGACTTTTAATGCATCGATGTTGCTGCTTATCAATCTGTACACTTTCCCTGCAAGTGAAAGTCGCTGAGAATTTCCCGATCAGACATTTGGCAGGCGCATCCCAAAGCCACAAAAAACAGACATTCCAACAATGATAGATCATTAAAACATTTCGTAGGTGTCCAGAGAGCAGCATCAAAATAGTCACGACCCTGTTACTACTACTGACCACAGTCCCAAATTCCCCAGTCTTCAGACTCCTCAGTTGAAAGGTCGTGTGAAAGGCTGTTAAATGTTACTTTGAGTGCGAGAAGTGCAATTTGATTTGCCTAAATGTTGTGCGGGGAAAAGATTCCGAATCCGAAGTTGACATTGGAAATCCCCTGGACAAGGGCTTTACTTTTGAACTGCATTGTAAGACGGAAATGATTTATGTTTTCGGTGGGAAGCAACAATGCGGCTTTGAGGTTTTCGGGTCTTTCATTGTGCTGATCAAATTGGAACTGAGGGAAATGATGTAAGCGTCGTGTAAGAATCGGGAGAGCAAAGAATTACGTTATTGATTGTGCAATTAAAAATAAAGAATTGTATTTTTATGAATAACTTTTGTTTTATTTTAATTAGAATCGGTATAGATCTCAAATTTTATTTTCATATTCCATTGTGTTTACTGTTGATTATAAACCTTTACTATCATTCAAAAAGTAGAGAAATGCATCCGAACTCTTTCGCTTTGAATAAAACATTTCTCGCATCAATTTGTTGACACTTTGCTCAAGTTGTTGAGCATTCGATGTCAATGACCATTCAATAACTGCCACAAAATAGTTTCGAATGCCTCAAGTGCATGCAACGTGTTCTCATGCCGAGTTATCCATCATTAGACTCAATTTGTTGGCTACGCCTTAAGCATGACTCGTCAAGAATTCGACTCGATTCTAACTGCATGACAAACAAAACATGGCCAACACAACATGTTAGAACCCAAAGGGGTGCCAGCGAGGGCTAAAGGTCTGGCTGCATAATGCATTCATTATAGAAAATTACAAAACACAAAAAACAAAAACTGTCAACAACAAGTGAGAAGCACAGAGCGCAGACAGTAGCCGGAAAAAAGAAAAAAAAAAAAACAAACACGAGCAGAGCTAAAAACACTCGATATTGCAGTTCAATCAACTCGGAAAAGCGAACGATGGACCCCGTAGGGTCCATGCTGACCATAAATGTCGCTCTAAAACTGTCAAAATGACCCTCCCCAGACTCCTGGCTGTCCGTCCGACTGTCCGTCTGTCCGTCTGTCTGTCTGACTGTCTGGCAAATGTCAAACGTTAGTTTTGTAATTAGCTGCTAAACTTGTGACAGGCAGGCTGTCTGGAGGAAGGAGCTCCGACTTGCCATGCTGACAATTTGCAACTGTCATTGTGACATTTGGCGGCAAGCTGCAAAGTCGCTGGGGTTAATGACAACGTCGCAACACATATGACAGCTTAAAACACACACACACACACACACACACACACACACATCTCTTATTTTTATTATTGATAGTTTACTGTACTGTCTGTTTGATACTCTCGCCTCGCCTAGCCTTGAAGTTGCGCAAAATGCCTCGACGCAATTCACATTTCTGGTCGTAAAAATGTCAATGAAATTCGCCAGATCTCTTTTAACTGAACTGACCAAAAATATTCATCCACGTAAAACTATTAATAGCTCTCCGCTCTCAGGCAACCGCGGCTGTCAACAACAAGTTGCCGGTTGTTGGCAATACGATACCTCAACAAAACAGTGAGAGGTGCTTTAATATTATTGGACATGAGTTGTGCTACTTGTGGAGCACTCAACGGGCACCAAGTCGACCACATAAATATCTACAATTTACCAAGCTGTCGGTCAAACACACAGCGAACATTCCAGCAACAAACAGCCAATGCTCTACGGTCACCCCGAATGCCAATTTTACAATTTGTGTTCAATAAGTTGGGCAAGTAGCTATAAAACAATGTTATTAGTGTCTATTTCTAATCATGTCTGATTTATTTGAATACTAGAAGCGCAAGTTATGGTCACTTACTTGCCTAATAATACTTAAAAAATGTTATTGTTATTACAACACAAGTACATCATTAAAAAAGCTTGCTGGAGGTGTGAATATCTCGATTAAATGCCAACTGAAATTCTTCTATTTATGCCCCATCTCCACACTTTGATCAACATTGTGTAATCAATTGCATAATAATACTTGAAAAGAAACTATAAACATTTAAATGATAATACTAAGATAACTTCACAAAATACGGGCATCAATCAAATACATTTGTTTGAGGTGTAAATGTCATTAAGAAGAGAACGGTCACCCTGAAGTGCTTCTTGTAATTCTAATATTCCACGATCAATATTGTGTATAATACATAAATTGCATTACAACAATATAAAAAACTAGAAACATTGATATGACAATCAATCAAATACATTTGTTTGTGGTGTTAATGTCATCAAGTAATGAACGGTCACCCTGAAATGCTAATTAAAATTCTTATAACTACACTTCATCTTCACAAACTGATCAATATTGTGTAAGGTAATAAGCTATAATGCATAATAACAATTTAAAAAACTATTAACATTGATATGGCCATCCATCAATTGTATTTGCTTGAGGTGTGAATGAACGGTCACCCTAGAGTGCTAATTGAAATTACTTTTTCTACGCCTCATCTCCACACTCCGATCAATATTGTGTAATCAATGCTTCATCTTCACACTCCGATTAATATTGTGTAAAGTAATAAGCTAAAATGCATAAACATTCATTGTACTATCATACAAATACATTTACTTGAGGTGTGAATGTCATCAAGTAGAGAACGGTCACCCTAGAGTGCTAATTGAAATTACTTTTTCTACGCCTCATCTCCACACTCCGATCAATATTGTGTTAGGTCGTCTGATTAACCTTATTCGACGCGCTTTCTCTACCTCTCCCTGTCCCTCTCCTTCTGGCTGTCTCTCTCTTCGTATCGACAGGAAATGCGGTTGACTGCGCAATTATATAACTTCAATCGGGTTCTTTTTAACTCATTTCAATCAACTCTCCACTTGGCACTTCCCATTTCGATTAACACATTCACCCCAAAGAGTGAGCACACACATTTGGCCGGGGCGAAATCGCAGCACTCTGGCCACACTAATCAACAGCAATTAAAATCAATTAAAGTGCACTGCAAAGCAGACAAACAATTCGTCTGTCTCTGCACTGAATCCACATTTCCCACTCCCCATTTTCCACTTCCAACTTGCAACTCCAGTTCTCCAGCCCTTTCAGTGGCAGAGTGCATCGCAACTTCCCATTTCCCCTTCATCGCCCCAACTGTTTTCAGCTGTCAAATCAGCGCCTGGCCCGTTGACATTTCTATTATGTCAGTCAGTGAGTCAATTGCAAAGTTGCACTCCAAGACAGAGAGAGGGAGAGAACGAAAGAGATAGTGAGAGCGACTGTGACTCTGCGAGGCGGAATTAAAAATTCTAAACACATGCCTCAAGTGGCAGCGTGCGGTGGCTCCACATGCCACACACTGTCCGTCAAATGTTAATGACCAGCGTTGGCTCTCTGCGCACGTCTAAAAATAAAGCAAGCGCCAGCAGCCAGTCTCCTTCTCCCCGCTCCATCTCCTCCTGCTGCTCCTCGAGAGCTGGCGAGGCGTCTGCGTGGCGAATTAGGCGCAGATTAAACGCAGCCCTGCCTGGGAAAAACAAAGTCCAAGTCGGAGTTGGAGATCTTTTAGGGAGTGAGCGTATCAAACGCCTGGCATCTGCAACTGAATTTGACTTTAATGCGCGTTAATTATGAAAAGCAAACTTGACCAGGCACAAGGGAAAATCGCTTCTGGTCTTGCACATTAGTTGCGGTCCCAACCAAACCGAAGGTCAGCTCTGCCACATGAACGTGATGCGATCTCAACTGAACTCAACTGCACTGATCTGATGTGATGTGATCTGATCAGATCAGATAGGTTGTGATGGAAGGCTTTGCCTCTTTGTGTGGTTTCCCAATATTGTTTCGGCTTCTGCTCCTGCTCCTGCTCCTGCCCGTCATCTGCATGCCATCCATATATAATTCAGTGCGTCAGTTCTCTGACAGCTTCATGGAACGAGTTGGCAGCACGTTCGAAGCACGACTTGGCGCTTTGGTGTGACTTTTGGGTGTCTGCGCCAGCGACGCGCTTTTCTGACAGCTCCAAAAGAGCCTGAGAAGGGGGGGGGGGGCAAGAGGGAAGGGGTTGGGAGACTGTTCTCTTTTTGCATAAATGCATAAAAATTGTTTGCCATTGTTTGCAGTTGAATCGACATGCGGAATGTTTTTTCGCCTTTTCATTTTTTGTTGGTTGCTGCCAGCAGTCGAGCTGTCAAAATATTGAGCTGCCAGTGGATTCTGGTCCAATGTTTTGCACTGACAGCTCAGTTATATTTATGCGAGTACACATATTTTCAATTGCAGACAAGTTTATAATTGAAAACTCGGGCGAGCGACATAAACACAAAACCACTCGTATCCCAAAAACAAACGTTATACGCGTAGCTATAGCGATTTGGGCAGTACAGAAATGGATTTAATTGAAGACAGGTTTTTCAACGCAGATCATCAAATGATTTCCCCATAGAAAATACTTAGAAGAAAGAGTGCAGAACATATCCTTTAAAGGTATTTTAAGTCTTGTATTACTAAATATTAATTTACGATCATTTTTAATACTGGAGAATACTATAACTGCAATTATCATTATCATTATCAAAATGTTAATAAAACTTCTAAGATGTTTACAAATCAGAGCGCACATTTTTGTTAGCATTAAATCTTTTGTTAGAAAAATACGACATAATCCTTAAATGGTTTCCGAAATATCCAGAATGATTATGTTGAGTTAAAGTGCTGATTTACATATACTGAAGATATTTTTAGCTATTTATGCAGATAAAATAATGATAAACACACATTTGGAATAGACTGCCACGATTTCCAAGCTAACGATTTTTAAAGTGTTGTTTCTTAATCCTTTATAAAGAAATAATATTGACGAAAACTCAAACAGAAGCTGTAATTAATTTATTATAATTACGCATTATATATGTATATTCAGAACGAAAAATATATTTATTGTTGAGTTTCATTTGTGCTGCTCAAAAATAATGATTTTGTTCTAAGACATAATAAATGAATAAAAATTAATCATTAGCGTTAAAAAAACGCATTGAAAATCAAAACAAATTCATTGACATAAAATTAATACTCTATCCTGGCTAATAGTCTATTTGTCTTTGGACCGAATTCAGAAAGAGACCCAATTGAAGGAATGACAATAGCTGTTATAAGTGGTTCTGAAGTCATCCTTAATCATTTAACAATCGGTGCTGCACATTGTTTGCACTTCATGCCACTAATGTTGAATGTTTATGCTTGCCACAAGCATTCATTTGCAGTTGCAACGTGGATTTGGACTCGGGGTTATCTACACAAGTTATTTGCTTTTCTCACAACATTTCAAATCACTGCAAACAGAAGATGCAATAGCCGAAAAGGTTTCAAAGTGCACAGAGCGCCTCATAAGCCAAGCAACAATAACAACAGCAACAACAACAACAACTGATGCAACTGCAACAACAACAACAACAACAACAACACTTGATTCTAACATTGCGCCAACGAAGTCAGAGTCCAAACTGTATGCAAATATTGGCTTAAAGTCCGTAGTTCGAACTCCGTTCAAGCGACCAATCGGAACATTTTATCATCTGCAGTTTGTTTAGTGACAGAGAGAGAGGAGAAAGAGAGAGAAGGCTGCCGAATTTTGATACCATTTTCATTTCCCGAACTGCGCCGCGTGCGCTACGCACTTCAAAGCCTCCGCCGTGCAGTCTGCCTCGCTCTCTCCTTCTCTCTCTCTCGCTCGCTCTGTTATCTTGCGCACTTTGTTCCATTCCGCTTTACGACGCATTCGAGCCATTTGACGTATTACAATTACCGCTAACACTTCCCACCCGCACCTCTTCCCGTGTTCCGTCTTTATGACTTGCATCCGAAAAAAAAAAGAGGCGAGCATACGCTTTTGTGTTCTCTTTACTCCTATCTCGGATCTATTGCTATCTGTGCCTTCATATCCGTTTTTATTGCCCATTTCCCACTCCCTTTCCCTTTCTCTGCTTTCCTTGCTAGCAATGACATTTTAATTGCTTTATTGCATTTTTTCTCTCTTTGACTTTAGCTTTTTGTTCGACGCTTTTTTTCGGCTGTCCGCTTTGTGCTTATTGTCGTGTGCCGCCTTACGTCGCGTGTTACGTCATTTGCGTAATTGCAGTTACGCCGCTGCCACAAGCGACAACAACAACAAAATCTCTAACTTCAAAGCCGAATGAGGTCAACATTGTTTTGGGCCATGTTGTTGCCGGTTGTCGTTGTCGTTGTCGTTGTTGCAGTCAATTTGAAATTATCGGTCAACTTTTTGTCTGCCGCTTGTCAAAAATTAATCAGATAAATATGTCACACGACAATCTCGAGCAACTCCTACGCAGAAAAGGTCAAACTTGTTTATGTGAAACAACAAACAACAAACAACAACGCGGACAAGAGCGAAACATAACATGTGAAATAGGCAAACAAACAATAGCATAATGGAAAATTGTACAACTTACGCAGCAGCCAGCAACAATTTTGCATTAGAATTTGTCAGCAGTTATTCCAGCGTACGTTTCGTGTGCTCAATATGAGAATTCCACAAATATTTGCAGCTAAAGTGAAAATATGAAGAACACGCGACGTGAAGCTTCAGCAGAGACGTTGGCGTCGACGTCCGAATGCGCGGAAATGAAAAAGTGCACTGGACGAATGAAAGGCAACAAGCGCAGCAGCAAAGAGCAGCAGCAGCAGCAGCGGCAGCGGCAGAGATCGCAGCAAGAGATCTGCGCACGATGTTGTTGCTGCACTTGCACACGCCGCACACGAAGAGAGAGAGAGAGAGTAAGCGCGAGAGAGCGCACTGGCCGTAAGCCGGTGTGCCGGCTTAGGTGAAAGAGCGCACGAGCCAAAATGTTGCCAGCAGAAGCGTTGATCGCAACATGTTGCTCAGCCGCAATGTTGCCAAGCTGAACTAATTGCATTTGCCGCGATTTAATAAATATTTAATATTCCAGTGGTTTTTCAAAATACATATTGATGCACGCTGGCAGCTAAATAAATAAACTACAGTTCGGTTGTTAATTGCAGTTGAACCCATTCGGAAATGGCGCTGAACTGGAACTGGCAACAAACATTCCAAGCATTTCCCACAGCCAGAACCAGGCTAATAATCAGAAATATGAATGTTGATGATGATGATGATCGTGGCACCTTCCCCGCTGCTAATGAGAACAGCTCATCAGCAGCAGCTGAGACACACTCATCACACCTCTCACAGCATTTTTGCCTGGTCCGGAAGCCTGAGAAATTTTTGAATTGTTTCATAAAATGCACAAAGTTGCAGTTAATTGTGTCAGACAGAAATGACAGGCTTGATGTTGCATGGGGCAACAACAGCAGCAGCAGCAGCAACAGTGGAGCCCAAAATGAAGCCATTTTTGTAGACAGTCTTCTGGTCTTTCATTTCCATTTCCATTTCCATTTCGATTTCGTCTCTTTTTTGCGGCAGCTGGCATCAGGTTATATGCTAATGCCAACAAGGATCTTGAATCTCATCGCATATATAATTTATGCTGGCTTATTGGCAGCTGTTGCCCCAGCTTGCCACAGCTTGCCACAGCTCGCTGCAACGCTGCCTGTTGCATGTAGATTTGCATAAATTTCATATGCAACATGTGGCTGCGGCCTATTCGAGTCGAATCGAGTCGAGTGGGCGACGTCTTTGACATTGGCATAAAGCAGCGCAAATGTATCTTGAACTTCAAGAAGCCAACGCGCTCCAAAATAGACATCAATGTTCAGGAAGCACAACAACAACAAACTACAAAAATACTTTAAAACATATCACGGTGAAATTTCTGCAGCACGACCTCGATTCGTTTAACAAGCCTGGCCAAGAAGACGGGTGGCCGAAGGGGGGGAGGGGGTGTCAGGTAGTCGAAAATATTAAAAAATATGTTTGGCAACGGGTCGATCAATGATCGCCAGTCAACGATCGACGATCGACGATCGCAGATCGATTATGATCAACAGTTCGATTTTAATGAGTTCGCGCGCCAAAAGCAGCACAAAGCGAGTGATCGAGAGGGGGAGAGAGGGGCAAGGGGAGTGGGGAGTGGGGGCAGTGAGGCATTCAGTCAGTGTGGTGGCAATGTCGATAAGCAGGTCACTTTTTGTGGCATGAGAAAGGCAACAACTGAAAGTAAAAGACAAACGGCAGTCGAGACACAGTCTGCCCTCTCACTCTCACTCTCCCTCTCGCTCTCCCTCTCGCTCGATCAGTCTGTCTCTGTCTGTGTGGCAGACAGGATGAGGAGTCGCCACAGCCAGTCAACGAGTGACCCAATTTCGCTTTTTAATGGGGTGCCAAAGGCCGCCTCAAGTCGGTATGTGCCAAAAAGATTGGCGATCGACCGATCGCGAGCGATCGATCTTTTCAGCTACAATTGCAATTCATCTTTATTACTGCTCTCCATCTCAGGGGGTTTCTCATTCTCACTCGATTCTCTAGAGACAGTGCAAGAGAGAGAGAGAGAGAGGGAGATCACTTTGATTTTCACGCTCAATTAATGTTTATGACAAGTGATTGTGTCGCGGCGATAACTCAACGCTTTGTGGAAGCTTCGCTTCGCTTGGACTTTGCTGCCACGATTTGCGTGTGTGCCTCAGAATGTTGCACTGTTTTCGCATAGAAAGTTTTCGATGCGATTTGAATTTATGTGGCAAGCTGCCCGTTTGACATGTGAAAATCAAATCTTGATTGATGTTATGACTGCGGCGACGGAATCGCATTCGAAATCAAATCGCAAACAGCCAAGGAGCGAGCGAGAGAGATAGAGGGAGAAATGAAACCGTATTAAAGTCGCGAGTTGCAAGTTGCAAGTCGCTTGTTGGTTGAGTGGGCAATCGAGTCGCCTAATCCAGATTCTTGGCTGGTTTCGCACATGGCTCGCTTTAAACTCGATATCCTGTTGTGGGGCATGCAACATGCAACAAGACCACGTGCCAAATCCCTTAAAGCTGCAATTACAAAGCTGTCGCTGCCTCCTCCTACCAATTTGGCAACAAGTTCGCTGCAATCCCTAAATGGTTAGCCTGGTCAGCTTGCCCCTGCAACACACACTCGCTGCATCAACAGCTGGCGAAAATAAGCACAGTTGTATGCCACTTATTTTCACCACAACAGCAGCAGCAGTCGAAACACTGGAATTTGAATTGAGAGATTAAAACGCAGTCCTCCAGCTGCAGTTTCTGCTTGCCCCCTTCTTGCCACACTCGCTTGCCACCCACACACTCTCGTGTTGCATTTCGCGGTGTCAGTTTTAGAGACAGAGACACAGACGGAGACGGACGGACTTGGCCCGAAATTCATGGTCGCCAGTTGGTTCTAAAAGCTGCAGTTGCAACAGTTGCTCGTACTTTTTGCAGTCAGTGTCATGACATGAACACAGCGCCAAGTGAAAGCAGGTTAAATGCAAATAAAATTCTGCAACTATACGTTACGATTTACGATTTACGATACACGATATACGAGCACACGCTACATACGATATATCACAGTTTATTTATAAACCGAAATCTTCAACCTCCAAGAGTAAAAAAAAAAAAACAAAATGTATCTGCGTGCCACGCCGTGCTGTAAGTGTGCCCATTTTTGGGGCTCTTCAATTTGATTACTTTTGATTATCATTATTATTCGGTTATACGCTTATATTTGGTTATCATGCGGGTCATTTATTCCCCAAATTATTTAATCATTGTATTCAGCGCGAGATAGAAAGTGGCAGCTGAATCAATCGCTGCGGCCCAAAAGGCTTCAGTTTAAATATTTCATTTGGCCATCGATTACATCTCAAGGCAACATTGGCTTACAACACATCAAGGCAAAATCACGGCAATTGTATCTTAAAGTGTGAAAAAAAACGGAATTCCCAAGTGCTAATTTTGCATTCTTTAAATATGACTCAACTTGAAGAAAAGGACTTTTACAAAACACATTTAAATTATTTAATTCGCATTTAAATTTAATTTTATGGAAGTGAGAAAATAAGAAACCTGGGTTTTAACCCTTTAGAATTATTTTAAATTCATTTTAAATTATCGCAAAAATGTATTTGCATGGTATCAATTATAAATATTTGTATGAAAATCAATTTTTTCTTTTTAATCATGTTATTATTATTTAACTCGTTTGTAAGTGTTTCAAATAAATTTTAGTTTTGCCACAAAGCAACTGTTTTGAATTTCTAATATTATTCCGTTTTATTTGAAATCATCACAAATGGCAACAAAATATTGTTTTTATAGTTATCAATTTTTTCACTTTTTTAATAATATGTTCTTTTAATAAAACTATCTCTGTTCAAATTAAATTAATTAATTTCCATCAGACTTAATTTATAAATATATATTTTTGAGTTAATCCGACCATTAATATAAATATTCTTTCATTTTAATTACTTTTTTAGAGTTCAAAAATCTTTGTTATTATCGAAATTTATTTTCGTTTTGTATTTTTGCAATAAATTGTATTATTATATTTACCAGATGCAAAGTTTGACCTCCAGAAATGCGCAGTATTAAAAAACAAATAAATCACTGCAGTTTTTTTTTGAAGGGAAAAGTATTCTGAATATCTCTAGCTGTGAGTCCTTTCTGTTTCGGTGCACAGCATTAGGTTGTTATCCTTTATGGCAGGCGCTGTCATTCACAGGGCAAGTGTAACAAATTGCGAAAGATAAATAGCTGGATGTGCTTCGAGTATATATGTTATGTGAATGAGCAGGTGAGGCGGCTACCTGGTGATCTCGGGGTGCTGGGTTTACCTGGTACCAAAACCGCGCCCGGATTTCGCCCGAGAAGCACTTAAGAGACGTCGCGACGTGCTAATGATTTTTGTTTTTGGCAAGAGGTAAATGCACTAGGCGATATCTCACAGAGAGAAAAAGAGAATACGGAATTGGGAATGGGAATATTGAGTGGACATGAATGAATGTGAAAGTGTTTAAAGATTTATGATATGAGGCAACACCCAGGCGCAGTCGCAATTAGCTCACGGGAAAGTGAAATGTTCTCAACGAAGTGCGGACAAGTAGGTAGGGCTAAAAGCACAGAAAGAGACAGAGAGAGAGAGAGAGAGAGAGAGAGCGAGAGAGGTAAATATAAAACACTTTAACGCTTGAGCATCATAAATCACAATGGGACATCATGTTCGGGGTCCTTGTGTAGTACATGTCAGCTGGCCGAACTGTCAAAACAGCAGTGGCCAGAATGTGAGTAACGGCTAAATAATAATGTTGGCCAAAAGCGAAACACACGAGCACAAGAAACGCAAACCCAGTAACTGAAACAGTCCCTGTGGGTTAAGGTAAACGCCACAAAATGAACGTTCATTTATCATAAGAGCCGAGAGGCAAGAAGTGCCAAGAGGAGGACAGGGCAGGAGACAAGTCTTTGCAGCTGGCCAAAATGGGGTCAGGCACACAGGAAGCCCGTCAAGTGTCGCCAGTGTTGTCGTCGTCGGAGTTGGGAGAAGGAGAAGCAACTCCGACTCCAACTCGAACTCTCTCGCCAAATGGCTCAATGAACTGTAATTTGAGCGCTCGGTAATTTGGCGAATTCGAATGCGAATAACGAATACGAAAACGAATACGAATGCGAATGCTTATGGCCCGAGGTGTTGGCCACAAACAACAGCTACAAAAACAAACTTAATTCATTGACCAAATTGGCCAAAAAGAAGCGCTTGAAGAGGCGGCAAAGCAAAAGGAAGAAGCGACAGGAAGGTTTCCTCGCCAGGCTTGGCTTCGATTTATTTATCTCCCTCTCTCTCTCACTCTTCCTCACCCTGTCTCACTCTGGCCGGCTGGCTGGCTGTGTGGGTGCGTATGTAATTTAAGACTTTCTCGCTTGGCCCCTGTCTGTTTATGTCGTTTTGGGGGCGATACTTGCAGCTTTCAAAGGCCACCAGCTGGCCCGATGCGGGTTCCCTCGGGCGGACTTCAGACTGAAGACTGAAGAGGCAGCTGCCTTTTTGTGTTGGTGGCCGTTATAAGTTGGCCCGATCGGGCCAGCAGGTTGAGTAAGCCGCAAAGGAATGCTGCGATAGGTCAACAAGTTGGCGATAATGCTAATATTCTATGTAGAAAGCTAAGCATGAATTGCAAAGTTATCGAAAAGCATATATGCACATCAAAAGTATAAGAGGATTTGCAGCTTATCAATAAATTATCAATCTATTTGCAATCAGTATCATATTAATTGAATATAAATAGTCAATTACAATTCAATAGACAATAATTATGAAAACAAAGCAGCACAACAGTTAAATAATATTGTTACGATTAAATGACTATGGATAGAAGAACATTTCTGTATTATCGTTGGTACCATATGAAAATCTCTTTAAAGTTCTGCGAACCAAAAATAAGCTTTTTATGAATGAATTAATTTTCGTTGAATAATAATTAAAAAATCTAAGCAGGAAATTGCTAAGAATTAATTTTGAACAAAATATGTACAATATTATGAAATTTGATAATGAAAACATTTGCAAACTAAACCTTACTTTAGCCACTTAATAATTTTGGAGTGACTATTTTGAAAAGCTAATATTTTTTCTAATGAATTTTAAATGATCGGAAATGGCATCAAGTAAATTTAAGTGTTTTCTAATTGTTGTTGTTATAATATAAATATCTTTGCTAAAATCTAAGACAATTCCAGCTGGAATTGATTTAAAAATGTTATTTGGTTTTCTAACTCGCGTGATCAATAATACACGAATTAAATAAATCTTAACTATCAAAATTTTTCTATAGTACTGTTGTCTGTAGGGACGGCAGTTTATTAAACGTTGCTTATGACAATATCGAAGCAGGATAATAGTTAAATTAAGTTGTTAGGATTATAAAGCAAACTCACGCAGCTATCGAATATATAGCAACATTTTCCCATTATCGCTCTCTCTTAATCGCTTTCCTCTAAATTAAGCTTATTGTGATCCGGTTTCAATGCTGCAGATTCGACACACTCTCCCATGATATAAATAATCACTGCATTTAAACACAATCACCGTCTATTATGTCCAGTTAACTGTTCTCTCAATCGGTAAGTCACCATGAAAGAAGACGAGTTGCTTCTGCTGCACTCGATTTGCCTGGCTTAAAGACTCAATTTATGGCACTGGCAAATGACAAAAGTGCATTAAAATTTGGCAGCCGGAACCACATGAAAAACCAAAAAGACATTAACTGTCAAAAGCAAAAAAAAGTGGAAAAACTGTGCTGCACTGTGTGGGAAAACCGTTGGAAAAACACGTCGCTGTTTGGCTGTCACAGCTCGTCGTCGAAATGGAAAACACAATTAGATGACCTAATAAATATATTCGGATGCACACACAGTGACATCGACATGGACACGGGACACGGGACACGGGACATCGACATGGACATGGACGCAGCGAAAGCCCAACAATGGCCAACAACACGAAGCAAAAGAAAAGCAACAACTGCCGCAGAAAAAAAGTGGTAAGAGATATACAATTTTTGGTAATGCTGAAATTTGTATGGGAATTACCTTGACTCTGCAGATCGTGAACGTGTCGGAGGGCAGCAGGCAATTTTCATCGGCTCTGAGTCGCAGTTTGAGTCTAAGCCTTGCTCTGGCCCTGGCTCAGAGCGTCCTCATTGTGCGCCTTTATTGGTGCATTCACAGCGTGACTTGTTCACGTTGTTGTTGTTTTTGTTGTGGTTGTTGGTTGAGGTCTTCTAATGTTTTTGGTCATGGGAAAGTGTCGCTCGGAGGCATGAAGCGTCTTGCTCTGTTGATGCTTGAGATGCCTTAGAATTGTCAAGCAATTGCACAAAATATATGCACGAATCCCAGTGAAAGTTGAGGAAGGGAAGTCCAGCAACGATTGAGGAAGCAAACTCAGCTTTGCAAAGGGGTTTAACTTCTAAAGTGCTGCCTTGAAGGGTTTTTCAAGCGACACCAGAAAGGAGTTGCCCTTAACCGAGATAGACTGCTGCTGGCAGTGATCTTCAGCAGAGGAGATCGATGCGCATTCAATTAACCTGCTTTCATTTGTCACAATTATTCAGACTGCCGAAAACTTTCCAAGCAAACAAAAAAAAGAAAAAGGCAGAAGAACTGATCACTTGGCAGCAGATTCTTTTCAGCAGACAAAAGGTTTCTGTAGCTCAAATCAACTGTCCAGACATAATTATTATGAATTAGTCTTGCGTTCAACAAGTTTGGTTTCTGCATTAAAACTACGTTGAAATATATTCTCCCAATTAAGACTAATTTATGCCAATTAATTGATTACAAACTGGGATATTTATTATGAATTAAATAAACCGAAATAATTATAATTTTTAATTAAACACTCAAGATAAAAAAAAAGATGGAAATTGTTTATTAACGTAATTTAAATAATTTACGAGTATTTCTTCATATCTGTTTAGTGCTCCTAAAAATAAGTAATGTTTAAAAATGCCTTGAAGCAAAAAATTCAGAAATATAGTTAAATAAGAGACAAAAACTGCATCACTTCAAAAACTGCAACTAATAAGTTCTATAGGAAGTTTTCTAGTTTTTGTAATTAAAATTTATACATTACTTTGTTCAAAAAATAAACTTTTCACTCCTGAGCAAACTCTGTTGACTTAGGAAGTGAAAACGTGAAGAGAGATCTTTATGTTCCAGCTTGCTTAATTGAAAGTTGTGCTACCATTTTGCCCTTAATTTACTGACACTATTAGCCAGGTCTTCAATTTGTTGGCATCTTATCAGCATTCAATGATTATCAGCTGCCATTAAGTTAACATTTAACTCACGTCGCTACAGAGCAGAAAGAGACAGCGTTATAGAAAGAGAGAGAGAGAGAGGGGAATACAAGCTCCTTTCGGTGCCTCTTTATCGTCGCATTCATCTGCCTCATTTATCATCATCGAAAAATGTGAAGCGTGTTGAGTTTGCTTTTGCTATGGATCGCTTCGATGCCCGACTCGATGCCCGACTCGATGCCTGGCTGGGGGCTCATTGTTTGGACAGGCGTTCGCTCCAACAGCGTTTTGCCGACCGCTTGTATGACCCACATTGGGAGCAGCGCGAGATAGAACGAGATAGAGCGAGTGGCGAGGGACAGAGAGGAGGCGACAGATGACTTCCTCGAGACCATACGGTCTGTGTTTCTTATTTTTTTTTTTTCGGCTGTCGCTTTTCAGTGATAAATATATGTTACACTTTTTTACTGTTATTGCGCCCCGCATGTGTTCGCATTTCTCCAGTTTTTTTTAGCGGGGATCTGGAACTCGGCGTGGATCCCAGCATAGAGCAGCGGCCGAAACTCTTCCTTTCAAATGCATTGGCCATTAATCGTTGCGTCTTGTTTTCTAATTAAATTGCGGCCAAAGCTCGATGTGGGTGTCGTGTCTTCTCTCTCGATAATTATTCTACAGCTTAAGAATTGTTTGGGATATTTCTGTAATTGAATTTGGACTTTTACTTTGCATACCCCGTTGACTGTTTTTGGTCCAGTCTCATAACTCAGCCACAAAGTGGGGCAATTAGAGTAGGAGAGAAACAGAGATTCTTTTGCCATGTGGGTGGTCCATTATGGGATCTTATCGGCCCGACTCTGACTCTGACATTGAACCCTAGCGGTGCGATGTATGCCCAACAATTACCGCAAACACATAAATTGCCAGTGAGAATCTCTCAAAGGAAGCGCCACGAGCGCAAAAGAATTTGGAGCAGATTGTTTATCATATATGCATATATACACATATATATATTTTTGGCGAGAAATTCCCCGAGAGTAGAAGCAGATAGGAAACTACAGACTTGCAGCCCAGTTAGAAGCGTTTTAACTGTTTGGCATTGGCCTCGTCGCTGATTGTGTCAGCGTGATAAAGCCCAGGCAAGGCGAGCGAATGGAACGGAACTTTGCGGCTTCCCAACGAGAGACTCTTCCCCCCTATCCCCCCTTCCCCATTTCTTGGTGTTTCTTTTTTTTTTTGTGGCGTGGCGTGTGAAAGCGCAAATTCTGATTATAAACCCCAAAAGCAACTGACTAGCGACTGTAATTTATAGACTAGCCTGCCAGACAGACAGCTGCCCCCTACAACTCTTCAGCAATCTCAGTCAACTTCCCCAAAGCTTTTCGTTTTCACTTCCTATCGCAGCTCAGATGGTGAGAGAGAGAGAGAGAGGGGAGGGGAAAAAGTTCCCTCCCTCGAAACTAAGCGCGAAAAAACATTTGTTGTATTTGGTGTTTTTTTCTCATAATAAATTTGCGTGGTTTATCCTGCGGCTAGTGGCAAATTATGGTTCTTAAATTCTTCGGTTGTGCCAGTTGTTGCACTGTTGATAATGTTTGCCAAACACGAAATGAAATGGCCATAAAACTCAGTCCTCGCTCTTAACCAGCCGTTTTGGGCAGTTGTTCGAATTTAACGGAAATAAATTGCTGAACCAATTGCACGCTCTTTAAAATATACAATTTTTTTTTCATTTTTTTTTGTTTGTTGCTAACTGAAAACTATAATGTTGCTGCTTGTTTGGCTGCGGGGCTAAATGGAAAATTGATATTGTAACACAATTCGATGGCGAAAGATATGAAATACTTGGATGCGAGCTTAACGGGTTTGGCAAATCATCAAGCTTTGAATATGCATTCGAATAATTCATTTCGACGAGTTTGTGAACTAATAAAATATATTAATATTAAGTTAAAAGCTTTTCGCTTAAAGCCTAAGTTGAGTAATGCATTTATCGCATATTAAACGTGGAATGCATTTTATTTTTTATCGCATTTAAACATTTAAATCTCAATGAAAATCCATCATTACGTAAGATAAATAAAAATCATTTAACGATGCTTTATCGCTGCACATATTTCTCCATTACTAATGCTACAATAAACATGTAGATTGACAATACAATTAATTTAATGTATTATCAGTTTTTCTCACTTTGTCTAAAAGAATTCATCAATTTTTGAGCATTCACAAATCAGTTTCAATTTTCATAAATAAACTAATTAAATTGAAACATTTAAAAATGTTCTGATGATTCCAGTGAGCGTAAAATAAATTCTTAAGGCTTAACTTGATTATGACTTGTGAAACCAATTTTTATTGTCAATTTAAACCAATATTTAAAAGCTTTTTTAGATTTAAATACAAACTGGATTTATTTAGATTAGGTTTGTTTGTTTATGGCATTTTTTAATAGTGCTTTTAGACAGTAATAGTAATAATAATACTATTGATATCAAGCAGCTGTCGATTGCAGTTTTAATGGGAATTTCATATGGCTGAGTTAAGTTTAAATGGCATTAGAAATTAAATTGGCATATTGATGCATTCAAACGTAGAGATCTTTACGCAAACTGAATCAACAGGAAATCCCATGAAATGTTTAGCAGAAGTAAGTAAATATTTGATCTGCTGCAGCTTGGCTAATTATTCTATTGGCAAATGAGTATTATTATTATGGCAGTTGAAGCTGTCGGTTTTGGCCACTCGACTGACCCTCTTTGTGGCCATTTGCAGTTGTCATTAGCAGTTGATATGCCATTTAGCTAACAACCACTGTCAAAATATGCTTATTTATTGTAATAATAATTCATTTGATTAACTCCAGTTGGACCCCAGAGCCAGACTTCCAATTGGAGTTGGAGTTGCAGTTGGAGTCGAAAACTAAACGCCCCATTAGCCTTTCTAAACCAGCAAAAGAGGCTCGATTCGGGGGCTCGGGTTCGCTCCTAAATGCGCTCACGTTTAACTTGTCCGAAATACGACATGGCCTGGGATATGGATGAGGATGGAGACGTGGACGTGGACGTCGATGTGGACGTCGATGTGGATGTGGACGTGGATGGTGACTACTGTGTGCTGCCTGCAGGAAAGGAATGGAAAGTTTTGTGGCCCGATCGTGGATGTTGCATTGGTTTTTTATTGAGCCATTATTAAGTTATAAACACGTTGCTATTGATACAAATACAAATAAATATGGCAAATACATAGATATAACTAAACAACAACAACAAAAAACAGACTTGGCAATTGTTTAGAAAGACGGCAGCGAGCGAGTATCGAGAAGCGAGAAGTGAAAGGTTGCACATGGACAAGGACCTGCCTCAGATTTTGGCGGACTAGACACTTTGTTTATGTGCAATTTAGTTGCACATTTCGGTGGAAAGTTGACTGCACACCGAGGTTGAGGCCAACAAATGTTATAAATAAATATTGCCATGTCGATATTCTGTGTGTGAACAGGCAGCAAACGGCAACTGCAAACTGCAACAGCAACATCCACTTGCAACGTGGGCGAGTCTTTTGCGGTTTGCGGGATTTGCGATGTGTTCGCTGTGCATTTGTTTTAATGGCCCATTTCAAATTGAGTTGTAGCCGAAGTCGAGTCAAGTCAAGATTGGGCAACCACACTGGGACTGTCTGCTGCCAAGTGGGCGTCCATCCGGAACATGGGGTGGAACCTCGAGCCCAACGTGATTGCATACGGTTCAATTTGTGCAGCATCATTTAGCCGAGTTTGTTGCAGGGAAACAATTAAGCGCGTCCAGGGAATGGCACAAACAAGAAAACAATTCAACTAACACAATCCCAATCGCAGTCACAGTCACCATCACAGTCACCGTCCCCGCATCAGTCACAGTTGCAGTCACTGTGACTCTGACTGCAACGTGCAGTGAAGGGATCGTTCTGATTTGAGGTCGCCTTAGAGCTTTCACATTTGACAGCGGCAGGCAAAGATTGGCGAGGGGTAAAATAAACAACTGATTAAATTTTTACATTTTTAAATTTATAATTCATTCTTTTTTCGTTCAATATTTTTATTTCCTAGTCATAATTGAATATTGGAATTTCTTCAATGTCCACTGTTCATAGTCGACTTTAAAAAGATTACAATGAAAAACAGAGGAGCACAAATTGTATAGACAGAAGATGATCAGCTTAAAGCCTTTATAATATAAATGTTTTAGAAAATATTGAGTACTCGAAGTTAAATTATTAATTCGTACTCTATTTAGAACTTGAGAATAATTTTTGTTGAATTAATTATACATCTACATTTTAGAATTGCTGTCGAAGAACTTAAATGTTGCCATCATAATTTTCGGTTAACATTGAAAGTGAATAATTAGCCTATAATTTGAAACTGTATGCACAAATATATATTTAACAAATGCTGTATTTGAAATTAAATCACTAACAGAAATAATAATTTTTACATTACCAATCAAAATTTGAATCCCATTTGCAGTCTTTAAACTACAATTTATAACCATAAGATACTTTAAAGTTCATATTATTCAAACTTTAATTTTAGAACAGTTATTTTTTAATGTTGACTCTTCACAGTCGACTTTTAAATAAAATGTAGCATAGTAATAAAAGTGATGCATGCCAAGATTAATGCTATTTTTTAAAGATCCTTCACAGCATTAACGACTCCAATTCTAAAAACGTTACCACTCCAGCATAACGATACATGGCCACCTTAAAGCTTTCACGTAAAACGATTAGTTTTTATTCTTCTTCTATGCTCGCTAATGTAGAGCCGACCTCTATTTGTTAATGATGGACCACTTAAGATACTGAGCCTATCAAAATTGAAAGTTATGTCATCATTAATCTTAATGCCCAGTCGCGAACAGAGGTGGCGCCTCTGCAAAAAGATTAGCATCGCCTAACTGCAGCAAACTGTGACCTTTTGGGCCCAGTTAACAGACAAAGCTGAATCTGAAGCTGACGCTGAGACTGAAACATAAAGATAAACACAAAGCATGAACAAAGCTAATATGGGGGCTGGCACATTAGATCTTCGCTGACGTTTTCAGCAATTAGCGGGATTAATTGCTTTCGTGTAGAGCTGCCGACGCAAAAAGAGATCGAGATGGAGATGGCGGTGGAGATGGAGACCTCACCTAGTAACCTCCCCAGAAAACAATTAGAATCTGACACAAAGAATATACTAAAAGCTTGACATTTGAATTAGATGAGAGCAAACATGAGTCAAACCCACTAAAAATATAGAGAGAACACAAAACTGGAACTGGAATTGGAATTGGCTTGAGGCTGTGGATACGGAATTGGTCTCCATTTTTGGTCGGATGCAACGCATGAGAAGCTGAGAAGTCTCTCTGCCCTGCCCTGCCCCTGTTGGCTGTCAAATTGCAGTGGCTGCTGCTGCTGTTGCTGTTGCTGTGGTGGGCGTGACACTTGGAGCCAGCCCACACACAAATGCACACATCGAACAACACCAGCAGCAGCAACAACAGCAGCAGCAGTTGGTAAAGCCAATAAATGGCATTAACCAAATGTGGTAAAAACAATTTTGAAACTTGTTAATAAGTGATCGTTGGCATACACACACACACACACTTTGGCTTTGGCTCTGGCCAACTCCTCAGAAAATGTTTTCATTTTTAACAAATTTCCCACAATTGTTTGCTTGTTTGTTGTAGGTGTGTTTGATTTCTTTCGACAATATGCTTCACTGACCAGGCCAGAAAGCCAAACTCAACTCAACTCAAACCAAACCCAATTCCAAGTCGCCGTCTCAGTCTCATATGCAAATTTGCCTCGGAGCTGTTTGGATTTCTTGGTGGCCTCAAAGATTAGTGTGACAGCTGAGCGACGATTTGTTGAAAAATTATGGACAGTAGTCGCTGCCAGAAACAATAACAATAAATTTCAATATGCGACGACCGCAGTGGAGACGTAGACAGAGAAGTAGGAGTAGCCGATAGAAATTGGTAGCAGGAAGCATTACGTTTGTTGGGTGGGGTCCTCGCCTCCGTATAATGATGTGTAATATTCGCCAAAGCGATTCGCAGCATTAGAAAGTTGCCGAGATTAAGCTTAATGCACTTGAAATGAAAGCTGCCTGCAATGAGCTTTCAAAACTTAATGTGCTTGCCGATAAGCCCCAGGCAATTAGGAGTGCTGCACAAAGGCTTGTCGAAATAAAACAAAAAGTAGAAGCGCACCTGCCAAGAGCTTTTACTTACCCCAAAACTAAAGGGAACTTGGGAAACCCCCCCCTTTGGGAATCGGCTCATTAAAGTCGCTTTAACGTACCTGCAAAGATAAACAAGAAGGCGTAAAAGCTGTTAACAAAAATGCGAAAAATATGTCATTAAATATAAATTTATTTGTTTGTTTTGTTTTGCGAAACTGAAAGTGCTGGCGGATAATTGTTGAGCAAATAAATAAGCAGGCAGCTCATAAAAGAAATCAAAAGTGAATTGCTACGTTGATCCAATCCAGCAACAACAACAAATACTACAATTACTTTGACAACAACAACAACAACAACAACAACGAGAAGAAGTGGACTTTTGACACCCGCTTGAAGTCGAGTGCTGAGAGGAATTGCTCAGCCAAAGACAAACAGAAACTGTTTTGGAGGTTGACGAAGATGGACTTGGAATGCTGATGAGAGCGATCGCAGGAGCGGCAACGGAGGCGGGAGCGGGAGCGGGAGCGGGAGGAGGCGTGTCAGCGTATTTACATTTCAATTGTAAAAGGTCGGGAGCCGGATGAAGGCGTCGAAGGCGACAGTCGGCGCCTCAGGGTTAAGCAAATTGCGTATCCATCGCGCAAAAAAATGCGGGTCAATAAATGAAATGTGATGGCGATGAAGTCGGAGTTGCTGATGCCAAATTATGCAACCAAACTGCTGTTGAGCTGCCGAGTGGCCTGCGCAGTCAGTCATTCAGTCAATCAGTCAATCAGTCAGTCAGTCAGGGAGGCAGGCAGGCAGGCAGGTAGGCAATCGGTTGGAGCTGCTCATTAATTTCATAAACGTAGAAGAAATGCAACAATGAAACCGAAACCCATACTTAAAAATAGCTAGCAAACTCTGCCTGCCTCCCCTGCAACTACCAGCTGCCCCTTCTGCCACATTTCCCTGCTGCCATCATAGACAAAAGCTAAAGCGCGCGCGCATTTGGCACACCTCTGTGGCCATCTTTCTCCCGCTCGCTCTCTGGGGGGAATCGGAGATGCAGCCTTGGCTAAGGCGTGTGTGATGATGATTATGGCCTAATGGTGGGGCCTGTTGGCATCCCAGTGCCGAGATAACAACAACAATGCCACAACAGCAACAGCAACAGCAACAACTGCAGCCACTTCGCTGTGTGGCACAGTCGATGGCCGCCAGTTGCGCCGCGTTTGAAGCAGCGCGTAAAAAATGGCAAATAATTTTGCGCTCTAGCTGATTAGTTGATGCCTGGCTGCCTAAGCGTTCAACACTGCAGAGAGGTGAGCAGGGGGGGAGGTTATTACGGTGGGGTAGAAAATATCATGAACAGGTCAATGCTTTCGTTGCACTCGAAACAGAAGAAGAATGCAAAGTGGTTTGCTATTTTCAGCTGCCAATGCATATCGCAAAATATTCTAAACAATTTGCGCACAAGGAATTTACAACGAGATTAAAATTCGTATTCGATTTGGAGCACAGAGAAACTTACGATACAAATACAAATTATAGTTTATCTTGGTAGAAAGTCAGGATGCAAAAACACAATCTGATCTGGGCAAATAGAAAATACAATTATAGCCTCAGTTATTAAATTAGCTTAAAAAGATAGAATTAAGAATAAAGTTCTTAAATCATGATCATTATTTTATTGAATGTATCTTATTGAATAATGAAAAGATATAAAATCTATGGAGAGCATAGCAATCACACAGATTAGTAATTTAATAAAGTTATGGAAAATGCTGCCAATTCGAGAGAATATTTTATTTGCAATATTTAAATCAGTAAATGGATTTTAGCATTTAATTAATTTTAATTTGATTTAAAAACGATCTGGCAGAGAAGAAATTGCCTCAACTAATCATATATAATCTGCTTAGAATAATGTAAGAAACAATTTCAGCAATTGAGCGAATAATTAAATAATTAGATGAAATAGAGAATTTTAAATACTAATATTAATTTCAATTATTAAATTATGTTCTCTATTGAATGAGTAATTATGAAGCTATATATCTATTACTAAAAAAGCATGCCAATCATACAAATGTTATCGCGAATTAAAATCAGCTTATTAAATTTAGTTTAAATTTGGTTTCAACAATTGATTTTCTATTATTACCTTATTATTATAATATCTTTTATAAGAAACATTAACCATTTAACATTTTAATGTTATAATGCTGTAAAATTCAACCAAATAATCCATTTTTAAAATCTGTTAATATATTTGAGTATTTGATCATTTCAGAAATAATCTGCGAGGGAACAAATTGAGTGAACAAATTCTGCCCAATTTGCTTTTTATACAGCAGCATTTTGTCAGCCTCGTGATGGATAACATCATATGCATTCAATGCAATTGAAAAATGAGAATTGAGAGTCCAGCCATAGATTGGACAATATTAGATTGGATTAGTGGGCAGCCAGCGAGAGAAGCTATCAATTGAATCATCAGAGAGCTGCCCACAACACAGAGCACAGAACACAGAGCACACGGCAGCAACAAAAGTGATCTATGGCTATCTCAAGATTAGCTTGTCTCGATGTCTGGCCAGCACAGTTCTGATCAGATTAGATCGGAGCAGGGGGGGCGACGGGGAGGGAAACAAAGCAAAAGTGTTTTTTGTTCGTTGCTGTTGTTGTTGTCTATATTTGTTTTGATCAAGAGCCAAAAGCTTTGTGGGCGTTGCCATTTGTCCGTTGCCCAGATGCAGTGCACTCCAAAGCTGCCCATTCGCACTGGGTCTCGAGAGTCGAGTCGAGAATCGAGAGTCGAGCCGAGAGTCTCGAGGCTTGCTGGGTTTGTTATGACGCTGACAAATTGTTTACCATATCAGCTTTTTGTCCATGTGTAACAAATGACGCCCTGACCGCTGGAGACCCGGCCGGGACTCGGTCCGGCATCGTCCAGCAATCCGAAGCACGCCCAAACACACACACACCACACAGAAGAGTTGTAACTTTTATTGCAGTTTGTTGTGCTGCACTCAAGGTCGTTTCATTACTCAGCGGCGTCCTTGGATAATTACACACACGCCAAGAGACCAAGAACAAGACGACGACAACAACGACGACGTCCAAGTCTTGGTCTCGGTCTCGGTCTCGATCTCTCGAGTCGCGCCAAAAGAAAAAGCACATAATAATAGCAAGTCAGCCAGCCAGCGAGCGAGCGAGAGAGAGAGAGAGAGAGAGAGAGCGAGACGAGAGGAGGAGGGAAGAGAGCTAAGCTTTGGTTTTATTTTTTTCAATTTTAACCATCATAAAAAATGAGCAAGCCAACAAGCAAACAAACTCGCGTCCGAGTCCGAGTCCGAGTCTCCCCAAGTCCGGTCCGTCCACGCAGCAGCAATCTGATCTCTCGCTCTCTTCCTCTCTCTCTCTCACTCTGTCGTGCTCTTCCTCTTCTCGCCGCTCTTTGCATTTTCTGCAACATTACTTCCTTTTAGGCTTCTAATCGCTTGCGCTGACTCAACCGTTCCCAAGTCGCCACGCTCCCCTCTCTTCGCTTCACTTCTCTTTCTTCTCTCGGCTGCCCGTTCCCCTCGCTGCTTCTCCTTTCAGCCAACTCTCTCAGCGCGCTGCGCATTCGTGCGAAAGTCCGTCGTTCTGCTCTGCTGTCCGTCTGTCCGTCCATTGTCCGTTTGTGCAATGTGTTCGCATTGTATATTTGTAGTATCTGTGGCCATGTTTAGAACAGATACGAGTTCTCAGTTCTCAGTCAGTTCTTTCGTTCGACGTCTCCTCCTTAGCGTTTTCTAGTTTTGTGGCCTGGTCTGGAATGGACCGCGGACCGTGGACCGCGGACTGCGGACTGCGGACCGCGGACTGGAGTTCAATGCACCGCCAATGTTGGTAGCTCTACATGCATTTTGCCCGGCCGCTGGCATTTTATGCAATTTTTTATTTGCTTTTATCTCAGTGAGTGAGTACACTGCCCTACCTACCTACCATATATACACTATATGTCTTGGCAAGCGGGTCGCTTGCTTCCTCAACTGACTTTGCAGATCTTCCCTAGAGGGTAGCTCACATACTTTATATATACACTTTTTATTTATTTTTTACTATTTCTAGCACAACAAGCCAAAACATAAAATTTGAGTAGATTTAGTATTCAAATTTGTCTAACTTAATATAGCATTTTATTCATGAAAATGTTATTTTAAATTGGAAGAATTGTGATATTTAATTATTAAACGTTGGTAACTATTTAATTACTCAAGGAATAATGTGACTACTGCACTAATCCAATTATAATTCAATTATTTATTTTATTATCTTGATGTTCACTTTTTTATATGTTTGTGGTGTAGTATAAAATATATTGCAAATGCTTTTCAAATACATTTTTGTAAAAATATATATTAATTTGAAGTCCTACTGTTGATTTACAATTATTTTATAATTGCTGCTCTCAAATGTATTTCAAGTTAAATACTGCGCGTTATCAAAACTCGCATCTTTTGCTATATTTTATAAAGATCGCATGCTCAAGGTAAAGCCAACGAACACAACATATAAAAATAAAAAAGAGTGACCTCAGCAGCAACGAGAACCAGAAAATTGCTCTTGCACATCGGTATATATGTAGGTATATAGAAGCATGCATAGCATATAACATAGAAGAAGAGAGGCAGCTGTGCTACGCTTTTGGCTTTTGTGGTGCTGCTGCCATTGTTGCGATAACAATAAAATGTGGGTGGGTGGCATGAACTTGGACCTCTTCATTGTCCGTGTGCCCCACAATTACAGTATAGGCAAGACGAGCCTCAGTCGCCGACCCAGACGAATTACTTTCAAAACAAAAAACTTGAACTCGCCTTAGCATCTGCCTCAAAATATCGTTCCCGTTTTCTGGCCAGACACAAAGCAGAGAACTTGAGAACTGACCCAAGCACTGAGAAGAGCGGACAACAAACAAACAAATGAAGGAAACGCAATAACAACAAGAACTAAGAAAAGTCGCAGCTCGCAAGTCGATTGCAACTGCAAGACGGAGGCGCATTATTCAACTGTGGTAAACGCCAATAGGCAGCTGCTTTTTGGCCAACTGCAACAGCAGCAACAACAAGAACTGCAAACGGCATTTTATGTCGCCGGAAGCAAAGCTAAAACATTCGTTAGAGTCGCGCAACCAGGGATGGAATCGGAATCGGGATTGGCATTGGGATTGGGAATGGGGAATGGGGAATGGAGAATGGGGATTGCAGTTAGCGTCTTGATCTGTGTGGGTTTGTTTGTGCTGCGTTACGATTCTTTCTGGCTTTTGTACTTAATACTTAATATAAAAAAAAATGCATTTATTTATAGCACATGCTCTGCGCTGACTTCCTTTTCGCTCTCTCGCTCTGCAGCAGCATTTGTGTGTTGTGTAAACAGCAAAATATTTTCCTATTTATTTATTTATTTTTGCTGCAAACTGCGAATTGTGCACAAGAGAGGAAGGAAGTTTTGTATTGTGGCCATAAAGTGCCGGCGCACCACTTGCAGGGACCGGACCACTTGAATTCTTAATGAGTTTTGGGTTTCTCAAGGTGCAGGTGACGCCGACGCTGACGCAGATAATAATCATGTTGCTGCTGCTGCTGATGATGATGATGATGCAGGTCAAGGATCGGAAGCAGCAAACATTACTGATTTATGGATATTACGAAATGGGTCAATAAACGGATGCAATCGCAACAACGAAATCAGTGAGCAAAACACATTTAATTGCACTTAACGGCGGGACTCGATTCAATATTAATAAAAACAAACTTGACGTTGAAATGGATTACGAGCAGAGCAGTAAAATAAATTGGTTTTGCGGTAAAATTTAAGTTTATGCAATTTAAATATTTGCAAAATCCAAGGCTTTTGTAGGTAATAAATAAATAAATCACATCTAAATAAAATATATTTTCATTTCAGGCAAATATTTGGAAAAGTACCAAAAGTATTTGAGCTGAGGTCAGTTCGTAAAGTGCATCAATACTATAAATAATGCAATTTATTTAACATGTGACTGTGAACAGCAATAAAATAAATTAAATTTGGCTTCAAGTTATGCACTTTTATTTTTAGAATTATTTTTGTGAATATTTATGTGTTCATAAAACTTCATATTTTATTAAGAAGATTACTTTTGAGTTTTTAAAAATAATTTATAGGGTTATCTTTAATTAGCATTTATGCGGATAAATTTGTTTAACTTTCAATTGACGATTAAATAATAATTGTAATATTTTGATGGCATTTTATTAGCAGTTAATTTCATTTAATTCAGGAAATGCAAATTAAATTAATTACCAGTTACATTTATTGATGGACTCGTTGTTTAGTTTACTGCTATTAATGAGACAATTAATTAACATTTATTTTACCTAATTTTGCAAATTCGAATAGAATAATTTCTTTATGTTGTTTATGAGTGATTTAATTAATAAACTCATTACTTTTTCATTATTTAATCACATCGTTTGGGTTTCAATGTGTTGCTTCAAAACCTCAACCTGCTTACAAATGTTGTGAATACATTTGGTATTCACAATGACTCTAAACAAATGTTAACTTTTCATACAAATTACAAAGTGATTTTTATAAATTGTGCGAATGTTTGCAATTTGTTTCCGACCACTTCTCCAGCTTCCCTGCTCCCTTCTCTCTCTAAGCTTGGCCCTAAGAGCAGCGTCTACGTATATCACCGTATTTGCTTATTGCTGTTGCTGTTGTTGCTGTTGTCGCTGTGCTTGTTGCTGCTGTTGTTGTCGTTAGTGCTTTCTGATTACAACAAATTTGTCATGGTTACTGGACGGTCGGTCCCCCACAGACATTTGATACCAGCCAAATGTTGACAAATGGCAGCAAGGTTTCTACCATTCCTTTGTTGTTGTTATTGCTGCTGCTGATGTTGATGTTGTTGGGGTGCAGCAACAGCTATGCAGGAATAGGAATCGGAATGCTTGACGCATTTGGCAAATAAAACTCTTTTTTTTTTTTTTTTTTGTATTCAGTCTCTTTTTTTTTTTTTTGCTTTTTTGCAAATTGAAAATGGGAGTCCGTTGTGGCCTGTGACTGTTGCTGTTGCTGTTGTCGTTGCTGTGACTGCAATCGGGCATTGGTCAACTTTGGCGTTGCCCGTGGAGACTTTTGTTTGGCTTTGAGGGCGCGACGTTGTTGTCAACATGTTGCCAAGAAGCTGCAATGCTGGCCATAAAAATGATGAAAAGTGCTGAGTGCTGCAGCTGCTTTTCACTGGTCTAACAAGTTGTTGTTGCTGCTGCTGCTGCTGCTGTTGCAACAGCGGTTTCCAGTTATGTAAACTTTAGTGAACTTTTGCTCAATTAATTTGCCACGCACAAACTGACCAATTGCAGTGCCAAAGCACCTTTCGTTCTGCTTCATTGAGGAACAAGAAACGAGAACGAGCTCAGCGCAACGTTATCTAGAACGAACACGATCTACAATTTGGGAAACTCTTGAAACTGGGAGATGGGGCGAAAGATAAACTAGAATATAGATCCTGCAGAACTCACAATAAGAGTATTTTAGTTATTGTGTGGACTAAAAACAAATCTAATATAATTTTATTAGAATTAAAAATTTTATTAGTAAGATTAAAAATAATTGAATGATTGAAAATAAATGTACTTAAAAAATTGAATTCCCCATTTTTAATATAATTTAAGAATTGTTTTATCAAAATCAAATGTTCGTAATCATCTTTATAATAAAATTTGTAACCTTCTTAAGATCATCTCTAAATGGATTTTATAATATGCAATTTAATTAATTTGAATTTTTTGTCTTGTCTCCGTGTTCAATAAATAATAAATAATGTGTAAAATTGTGGCCATACAATTTCAGCTCAAATTGTCACAGCTTCAATATAGTTGATAGTGCAGGAAATTCTTACAACATGATGAGTTAATCTTTGCATAGAGCACAAACTCGTATTCAGTGCGAAGCTTAATACAAGCAATCAAATTTCGTGTATAAGTTTTATGTTGTAATAACTTGGCATCACTCTTGCCGGATTTTCAATAGACCTTTAGCAACGACCCCTTTAGACCCCTTACCGCTTCAGCGCCCCCCGATCATTATGGGCAAAGCAATCAGAGTTCTTCATCATTGGCTAAGCGAGGCCATCATATAGTATAATACTGTTGTATAGGACGTGCCTGTTGCCTGTTGCCTGTTTCTTCTTTTTTTAATGAGTCTCCTTTGGACTCAACGCGGGTGCCAAAGCGCCGAGAGATAGAGAGAGGAAATAGCAGTAGAGGGGGAGAGAGAGAGAGATGTGGAAGACAGTCGAAGAGTTGTGTTCGCACAGTAGCCGCAATCTCGGCGCAATCTGTTACATCTTCAACTTGTAATTATTAACTTACGGCATATTAATTTATTATTTGCTATTTAATGTGGCCAACCTCCAAGACAAGTTCCCTACCAGCTTCCCTACCGCTTCTACCTCGTCTAGGCTAGCCAAAGAGTTGGCCAGACTGCGAGATGTGTTGAGTCTTTTGGTCTACTATCAAGCTGTGCTTTGGGTCCGCAAGTCAAGTTCATTTTTTGACATCTGATGTATTTATGTGGCTGGATTGCTGTTGATGTTGCTGCTGTTGTTGCTGCTGTTGTTGCTGCTGTTGCTGTGAGCGATTGGTGGGAAACTATCCTGTCATGTGTAGCAAGAAATACAGTCGCTCTCTAGCATTTTTGATTGAGTGATTTATTTGGAAATTGTTGAGTGCAAAAAGGTATAATTAAATGGGCATAATGATGCTAAAGGGAAAGGCTGCACCGCACAAAACTGGGCTATTGTGGAAAGGAGTTGGCCAGCAGCCCAAGGAGAGAACACTGGCAAAATCTCCCATCCAGCTTGGTGAATGTATTTCGAGATAAGATCAAATAAAAAGATTGCAATAAATTGATAGCAGCACAGCAAACATTAAAGTAGTTGCAACTCTGATTTCATCTGCAAGTCTAGCATAAATAAAAGTTATTTCTAATTACGTTTGCTTAACTGACTTTAGTCACGGTCGATGGTAGAACGCAAGAGAGAGAGAGAGAGAGAGAGACAGAGACACAATAAAAAGCCTTTCATTTCCTTGTATTAGCCATAAATGCCAAGCATATGGATACTATATGTATATTCAAAGTGCGGCACAATAATAAAAGTCAATTAAGTCGGCAAATGTCTCTATAAAAAGTGTGATATAGTCATCATCAAATCACGCACTCAGAATCACCAAATCAGAAAGCCAATGACTTAATCACAGCCAAGAGTGAGTGTGTGTGTGTGTGTGTGTGTGTGTGTGTGAGAACTGTAAACAGTGGAGACACGAACCCCAAGCCCGAAGCTGAACCTCAACCCGAACCTGAACCCACATAAAAATTGTAATCTAGATCAGGAAGGAAATCAAGAGTCGTTATAATTGATTAACTGCACAAGCTCGACGCAGACGCTGGAGACGCAGTTCTAAGAGGCTCAAGTCGAAGAAGGCGACTGCTGAATGAGACGGCAATAGCGAGCGGGAGCGAGATAGCGCAATAGACTGCGACTGAGACTGAGATAAACGGGCAAAATGCAGATGAACAAGAAACAGGAAGACTTTTCGATTGCAAACGCGCAAAGAACTCAGAAGGCGAAGACTGGGGACTCTAGAGTGTAGACTGTGGACTGTAGACTGCAGACTGGACTGGGATTGGTATTGCATATGGAGAGACAGAGAGAGAGAGAGAGAGAGAGAGAGAGAGAGAGAGAAAGGCTGAGGCGTGGGGCAGTCACGCGTGCACAGCACCGAGTGGTTGTCGAGTTGCTGTTGCAGTTGCAGTTGTTGGCTATTTTGGGATGCACACACGACGAACGCGACTTTGAGGATGACCAGAAAGGGAAAACAACCGTTGCATTCATCGTTAGAGAGCCAGGCATTACGGTAAAATGCCAGCTTCTCTTCTCCCGCTCGCTCTCTCTCTCTCTCTCTCTCGCACAGTGTGATTAGATTAGAATTGCTCGATACTTAGTTAGTTAGTTGCGTTAGATAAGTTTGGAGCGTCTCTGGTGTTGGCAGAGGTCATAAAAATAGCAGCACAGCAACTTGTTGTTGCTGCCTCATCAGGCGCAGACTGAGGATGAGACTGAGGATGAGGATGAGGGTGCCACAGTCCGACTCCGAGAGCGACTCCGACTGGGTTGCTGTCTGACTGATGCGTGCATCTTGGCCATAAAAGAGCGACAACCACAACGACAACTGCGGCAACAATAATTTAGCTGACGTCGCCAGCGTCCAGTCAAATGGTCGCCAGACGTCTTAAGGAAATGCATTAAATAAGACTCGCAACTCGCAACTCGCAACTGGCGAGTTTAACAGTTAGACGTTGTCTTCACCATCGTCTCCCCGCTGCCCTCCCTCTCGCTGCTACTGTTCATGCCCGACGAGCTATAAAAAGGTGCAATCAAATATCTGGCCAGAGGCCACTTCAATATGCATAAAGCTCCGACTAAGACTTCGTTCCACATTCAGATATTTCAATATAGTCGACGAAACTAATGAAGCCCAACAAGACTTTGTAATTGAAATGTAACGACAAACATAAACAAGATTACAGTTACATTTCTATGCAATATATTTGAAATATTATTACCTTAAAGAACTTGTATAATTTAGAATTTAAAAACACAAGAAATCAATTGACATTAAGTCAAACATCAATGCGCTTTCAAAGCTTTTATCGCTAATTAAAACTGCCAAAGTGAACTGGAATTTGGTTGAGCAATTTAGATAAATCATGTGAACACATCTAAGTAAATTATACAACAGGATGTTGGCTGCTCCTCACGATTATATTATTTGAAAGAATGTCAATTAATTTTAATCGAATTTCGAATGCAACTGGTTTCATTTGTTATCAACGATATCTTGCATCAAATTTATAGCAGAGAGCATTAAATAAATTATATGCTTAGTAACTGCAATTAATGTGGATTTAGGTATAATGAGCTTTCTAGTTCGGCTGTAGGGCATAAATTCTGCATGAATTATTGCCGGCCCGATGATCATCATATTGGTATTTGCCATGAAATATTAAAATAGCTGCAATTTTCACTCAAACTTTAACTTGGCTGTTTAGAAAGTCCAAACAGAGAGAGACTTGGCTGTGACGTTGGTTCTTCTGGTTCGCTGTCATCTAATCCATAAAATATTTATAAGAATGTATGCCAATGCATGGAGCAAAGGCAAATGGCATCGCAATACTTGGCCATGGCCATGGCCATATTTTAATGCATTTCAATAATAAATCTCTTTGGCAATTGGCCAAGTGCAGACAGACATAGAGCAGCAGACGGAGAGGGAGAGGAAGAGAATTTGCGGGATAGAAAGAAAAACCTTAAATCCGTCCATGACCTTCTTTGGCCACAGAGCGAGTTCTTTTTGCTAATAACGAAAGATTTTACTTTGGCACGACTTTGAACTTGCTTTGGATTTAGTTTTGGTCTGGTCTTTGGTTTTGGTTTTAGGATTTACTATTTGGTTGAGGTTGGGTTAGCCACAGCTGGCCGGGAGGACACCGAATTTTGTGGCATGCAAAGCAACAATTGTCTGACTGACTGACTCTGTGACTGACTAAATGAAATTATAGTATGCCAGCCAGCACGAATCTCGAATTGACATGAAGTCAACAGCAATTCCACAGCCTGCAAGTTGAAGGTTTTCTCCCATCTCCACTCCCGAGTACTTGTACCTTGCCAAATGAAATAGAAAGATGCCCGCGGCATTTTGTGGACTTGGCGAAGATGCTGCTGTTGTTTTCTGGGTCGTCTTTTAGCCGGCGATTAAAGCTTGTAAATAAGTTTTTCTTGTCTGATTGCTAGATTGTCCGATTGTCTGACTGTTTGTTTGTTGTTCGCCTTCTTTTGTTTATTATCAAAAGTAAGTAAAAATGATTGCCGCATAGTGTTTGGGGTCGCTTTTTGGCCATTTGATGACCCAGTTGCATGCTTCTCAGTTTTCCCTTAGCTCTTGATTGCTTTTTTGTTGTTGTTGAAGAAAGTAAATGAAGAGAAAGGAACTGCAGTCATAATTGATATTTCAGCCTTGCGCTTTTCACGAGGTGTGAAATAGTTGTTTTTTAATTGTGTCTCAGACTTGCCAATTACATCATCTATGCACAACAGATCCGTCATCTGAGCCTCTGACCACACCTCTGACCGACCGCAAAGAGCATTCATATAGTATATTATAGAAAAAACCGCAGCGACAAAAAATCGTTAATGTGATACACAATATTTGCGTGTGACCAATGGGGCGTATGAGTAATGACAGCTCAATGAGTCAATTTGAATTGCGTCAATATTTGGTTAAAAAATGCAAGTTATTTTAAACAAAAACAAATGTAACTGCTTATCTATTACATTGGGGGAGTTTTTGTTTTTACCTTGTTTGGCGATTAGAGCAGCGCGTCTTTGCAGGCGATACATGTTGTTGCAGTTCACTTGATCAGCTTTCAGGGAGAGAGAGACTGTGAAAAGTTGCTCGATTTGGCGAATATTGATTGCACTGGTTCCAACTAGAAACACTCTACGAACAGTTCATTGTAATATATCATGAGTTTTGGATATATTCATGAATACACTCGTACACTTGCGCCATTTGAGTTCCACGATTGGTGATCGACGGGCAAAAAAATGGATTCGTTTTTTTTTGTACTGCTGGTACTGCGCAAAGAACTTGAAAAGTAAAAACTGAAACTCGAACTCGTCTCGTCTTGTGTCGAGATCTTAAAATTGAGGCAACAACGTTTTAGGACCGCTTGAGATGACGTGCAAAATTCAACTGAGCTGAAATTGAACTTCCTGCTGTTGCTGTTTGGCATTGCAGAAAAGAAAAGAAGCAAAAAAAAAACTAAAGAAGCAGAAAAAAAATAAAACTACTGCCCCGTGTAGGAGTCTTGTCCAGAACCAACGACTGCAACTTGTTTGGCCAGGCCGATTCGCTCTCTCTCTCTCTCCAAGTATCGCGCTCGCTCTCTTTCGCCAAAGAGAGTTGATCTTTAACGAGGCATAAGGTAAACAAAAGTCGCCTAAAACAACAGCAGCAACAAAAACGTTGGCAACAGCAGCAACAACAACAACAACAAAAATGTACATGAACACAATAAGAACTTGTTTCCATTGTCCATAGTTGGACTTGGACGGCATTACAATGTGCCGCCTATGCGTGTCATTATATGTCTATGTATGTGACTAAGAGCCGCCATCTGTCGCGTCTTAAGAGAGCGCGCAAAGAGCGAGTTGCGACTGTGGCTCGATCGAACATGTTGCGTGTTCGATCGCAGCGCCAACTTTAAGCTGCAACGCTTTGACACTGAACTTGGCCGGCAGCTTTTTGTTGTTGTTGTTTTCTTTATAAATTAACTGGAGTTAAGCTTGTTAAGGGAAGGGGAAGTAGTTGATGTGTGGTTAAAAAGTTGGTTTAACTGATCGCAATAACAAATACAAAAGTGTACAATTTGACTTTTGTTTTCACATCACGACAATAGACTTTCCAAGTCAATTAATAAAATAATTTAATATATTACTTTAAATGAGTATTTTTTGCATTATTATTTTCAGCAGTATAGTGAAGTTTGTTATGAAATATATTAGGAAAAGTATAATAAAAATGGATTTTTTAACACGGTAAATAAAATTCTTGATTTAATTATTGCGTAGAAAGTCTGTACATGAATTTTTGCTTCACAAAATGATTTATTAAGAATTATTTTCCACTTGTTTACTTCTTCCATCAGTATTTTAAAGTTTTGGTACGGCTTAAAAATGCAATAAAGCTTGTTGTTTTAAAGGAATATAAATTTTCGTATTATGATTGCCAAATTCTACTTCACTTAAACGTAATATAATTAAGCAAAAAAATTATCGACAACTGTTGGCATTATAAATGCTTTATTTTTATGCTGGCATTTACTAATAAACAAGTTGTGACTAACTAATTATCTCATAGTTGGTTGTGAGATCAACTGAGATCACTTATGCATATGAGATTGACAAATGATCTGCTCGACTGAATGAATATGAATAATTAATTGTCGATTGCAAGACAGAGTATTTCAAATTATAATTGATTAGAGAATTGCTCAAAAATAAAAAATAGACAAGAAATATAAATACAAACTGTAAACAGTTTATTATAATGACATAATGATCGTCAAATGTAGGCCAACAAGCATATTTGGCTCGAACTAATCTTAGGCGTCGCATCTAGAGATGTGGAGCAATTTGCCCCACTCCAAAATTAAATATGAAATGGATTTATCGACGACGCAAAAAAAGAGGTGAAAAAAAAAACACGGCAAGTGCGAGTAGCTGGCTAATCAAGTTCAATAAACCCAATGCGATTGTTTTGGCCCTCCTCCCACGACGACGACGAGGTGATTGAATAAGTTGTTACAATTTGGACCCTGACACTGACACTGACTCGGCATATATCGTATATAACATAACTATATATCGTGTGTTCACAAGAGATGAGAGTGGTGTGGAATCTTGATCTAAGTGGGTCAAAGTTTGCGGGCCAAGCCAATTTATTTGAACACACACCGGCGAAAAAGCTGATGAAAATAAACAAAAGCGAGCAGCAACAACAATAACAATAACAAATAAACAAATTTGGCAGATCACTGACAAAATATTTTCGGGGATAGCCGTATAAAATTTACATGCCAGACTTGTTGCCAGCGATTCGTAATCGTATTCGTATTCGTATTCGCATTCGTGAAGAAGATTTACTCACTACATTCATTTTGGCGATAAAGATCGACCTCCATCTATAAATATGTTCTCACGCTTTACGAGTACGAACCTTATATATGTATGTATATATGTGTTTAGATTTGGTTGAGTTGTCAAGTCGAGTACTCGCTGCCCAGCCCTTCCCAGCCTCAACTTTGTTGCCCATTTTGTGCCTCATTATAAGGGCACTTAAAACTCAAGTTCTACCATCAAGTTTTATGGTCAACGGCTATCAAATACCGAAACTGCATACGCTTTACGGCTTATGGCACATTCTTGATGTCTGATCGTTTTACGATCTGCCCAGTGCAAAGGGCTTCCCCTCCCCCCCTTCCTCGCTCCCTCTATTAATGGGCTAATTTTTATACCTCGTTTACACGTTCTATGCTTTATCAACTGCTGGGCCGTGGAGCCCCTGAGGCGATCTGTAGATGAGCTGATTATTGATTTTTTCCAATGCAAAATCTTTGTAACTATTTTTTAAGTGTCGACTTTTACAGTCGAACCTCTTCATAATTGGATAAAATTGTCGTCATCGTAAAAGTGAGAAGAAAAAGGCGCAGAGAAGCCAAGCGAAACTAGGTGGCCTCAGTTCGGGCAATCGGCACTTAAACAGAAGTTGTCGTTGCTGTCAAGTTGCCCCTCAGCAATTTGTTTATGGGGATCCGTTTATAGTTTCGATGATATCGCATGGTACACAAAAAAGATTACGATAAGATCGTCAAGACTTGTGACTTTGATTATCGAACTGCGTTAGGTGTGAATAGATATTATTATTTGTTTTTGGAGCAGTAATAAAACGAAATTAACGAAAGCTGCTTTTAACTATTAATATAGTTCAGAGTTGGAATTGTGTAATGAGAGAGTACAGAGTCAACTATTCCTTATTGCATAACCCAAACCATGTGCCAAACTCTGTTCAAGCTCTTGAGCTCAACTCAAGTGTATAGACCATAACAACAACGACAACAACAATGAGGGTCAACTCCTCCAACTCAACAGCAAGCATAAAAAACTGAAACCATTCGAAATTTACCACACGACTTGAACAAATAACAAAAGAAAGCTCCGCACGGGTCCAGGCACAACTTTTTTGCACACGATCCACAGACAAAATACTATTCATATACTTCATACTCAATACTCACTCTTCGCACACACTCCACACACACTCCATACACTCGACTTGACCAAAAATATATATAAAAACTACAAATCTACTTATTTTCGCATACAAAAATCATTAAATGCGATCATTGAACCGTGGCTCTCCCTCCCGTAATGGATATCCGTAAGGCCAGAATGAGACGGAGATACTACAAAAAGAAGAAAGAGAGAGGGCGAAAGGCGACGAGTCACGCGAGAAGAACATTGCGATCTGTAGATCAGCGTTTATAAATAAAGAATTATGCTACAGAGATTAGCATGGAAATCAATAAAATTCCAATTCGAATATCAAATCAATTGGGGATGAAAATTAATCAAAAAAGACTGCATAAATTTGTCACACACAATTTAGGCATCCGAATCATTAATATCAATTTATAAGCTCTTCCCCCAAAAAAACAAAAACAAAAACTATAGAGAAGAACAAAACTGAACTTGAGTCCAAAAAAAATGCGAGTAAATTTCAATTGGCATTTAATTGTGATTGTGACGACGACTCGAAGAATGAAGAATGGAAGAATGAATTCATTGGCGACGTTCGCCAATCGATACAATTTCAATGTTTTGTTTGTATTCAGATATATATTGTATATGAATTCTTTTGTACTCACTTGGAGTATTTTGGTACGAGTTTTTTTTGGCGACTTGCCGTCGACTGTCTTCAATATTGATTAAGGCTTAAGCATTCTGACCTTCAACATTCATTGAGATTTTTTTTTTTAATTTTTTTCCCCCTGCTTGTATTCATTATTATTTTATTTATTATGATTATTATTGAATTCGATTTCAATTCGTTCAACAACAAAAACTCGTCGTCGCCACTTCACTTCAATCGCTGAGCAATGATTTTGATTTTGATTTTGTTTTTCATGACTTTTTTTTTTTTTTGCTTTATACATTTTGGTGGCGCGACGCCGAGTTCAACAGTTTAATTATGGCTGAGTTATGCGTGGCAGGGATTTATCGTCGTGCAGCTGCCACATCAAAATCAATTAGAACTTTTGCTATTTTGCAGATTATTTTTTTGCGAAGTTGCCCTTGGCAGCAAAACGAATCAATTGCATTCAATTGCAGATCTGAGTGCATTCATATCTTCGACAGATGTCTGCCATTAAGATCGCCTTACACTTTGTAATCTTCCTCGACTGCAATCACAGATCTCAGTCTCGAGTTTCTTCTATCGATCTCAGCTAGTCTTGGCTAGTTTCGTGTTCTTGTGAACACGAGTCTTATCAGCTTATGTTTTGTAGCCTGGCAACTTGGCTTTTTGGCTCGTCATTAGTCAGATCGCTTGCTTATTATTATGGGGCATGATCGTGTCTAAATGAAATCTATTTTGTAGCAGAGAGAGCAAGAGCGATGGCAATAAAGCGCACTAATGCGATTACATTACAGCTGCGAGTATTATGGCAAAGAGCCGCTTAATACATGACTGGGAATGGCCAAAAAGCCAACTAACAACTAATAATAAAAGTGAAAAAATACATGTGAGAGACGCAAACAAGTCAAAGCCTTGGCAAATAGTTTGGCCAAGAAATTCCCAAAGTCAATGAACGTTACGCAATTTCAATTAGGTTGTAGGTTTTAGGTCTTTGGGGGAAGCAGATACCAAACCAGAAACTCGTCGTCGGAAATGATGAGAATGAAATTGCATTTAATATTTTTGAAATGAGCGTAATTAGACGCAGCCCACAGAGTGCGAAAGAGAGAGACTGATACTGACAAAAGAGGAGCTAATGATAGCCAGGGTTCAAGAGACTTACCCCGTCCAGCCGTCCCACATGACGTATGAATGATATTCAGCAGTACTTTCAAAACATACCTGCAAAGAACAAAACAGAATGAAAGCAAAAATTAATTATATTTGTGGTGGGTTATTATTAAACATTAATTCAGCTAGTTAATAAAGTATTACAGTTATGCTAATCGCCAGCGAAAATAAACTCTTCTTTTTTATCGTGTTTTATTGTCTATTCTTTGCTATTGGAACAGTTAAATTATTGCCCTAGCTGTGCAGATATTCGTTTTGTAATTTCCTCTCAAAAAATTCCTGTTCATCCCCCTTCCCCCTCTTATCCATATCCACTTGCTATGGTTAAACTGTTGCATCCATAAATCTGTTATTCATCCAGCGCGCATTTTGTGCAAAAACTAAACTAAAAATTGCATTGAACAATTTGCACGGCGCTGAGTCAACAATTTGTTCATAGCTCTGTCTATCTGCACCTCCACTCTGTCTCCCTCTCTCTCTCTCTGTGTTTCGTTCTCGCTCTGTCGCCCTTTCAGCGCCTCCCTCAGCCAATCTCCACGCCTGCGGCATTCAACGCTCCGCGCTGATAACAAAAGGCAGCGATACAAATAGATGTAAATGTCTGTGTGTATGTGTGTGTGTGTGTGTGTGTGTGTACCTTCGTACACCTAGTTTTATACTTGTACACAATAAAGCTACAACAACGCATTTATGAAGCAGTCCCTTCCCCTCCCCTCTGCCCAGCAACAGTTGCCGGCGTTTTTAGGTTTTTGCTTTTTGCGCGCTGCAAAAATATTTGCGATTGCCTTTTGTTAAATGTTGTTGGCCCCCTGTTACGCCCCCTACCAAAGCTCTGTGTACAATATATTCATCTTTAGCTATGTGTTTATATGACAGACAAAGCATTGTGTCTATACCCTGGCTTCTAGAGCTCCTAGCCACCTCCAAGTGGCCACATTCTGGAATGTATATCATCGGGTATGTGGCAAATGAGACAGCGAAATTAATACCAATAAAATAATTTGTACAGTTCTAAATTGAGTAAACTTTTTTAAACATTTTGAATGTAACTGAAAACTATTAGAGCAATTACAAATAAATAGTAAATATTCAAATATTTAATATGCAGCATTACATATCAAAGCTAGAAGTACATAGATTAAGCAATTTATCTAATTGAAAAACAATAACGAGGCAATTATATGATAATAATCAGCATTGCTAAAATGTATTTAATTAAATAATAATTTAAGTACAGAGGACAATAATATTGAAGTATTTAAAGAATGTGAAGTGTAAAATGTCATATAAATAAAGTTACCACGACAAAAGCATAAATATTTAAATTAACATTTGATTTCACAACTCAACTTATAAAATTCGAAATGGGATCTCCTATAAATACATTTTTTTTTCTTTATTACGCTTCTTCATTATAAATTTATTTAATAAAATATTTTATATTTTTAGCATCAACCTATATATTTTTATTATTTAAGCCAATTGAAATATTAAAGTAATATCATGTGATTTAATTTTAAATATAACTGACTTTCATTGAAAATAAGATTAATAAAATAGCTTGAATTCAATTTCCACTACAGGGCAACTGGTCGTCGTGCATTGCGAGCTTTTGAGCTATACTTTACTGAACAATTCAGCCTTAGCCTCTGGTACACAGCTACCGGCTAGCGGCTAGAGCCACAGCTAACATACACACATAGAATAAAATCGGCGCCGTTCTTCGCCCGCTTATTATGAATTATGGCCACGTTGACAGTTTGGACCAGGCGAGGGCGTGGAAAACTTGACAGATGCGCGCAGATCTCAAGAGCTGGGTATGGAGTATGGAATGGTTCCTGGTATTTATTGTTGTCGTTGTTGTTATTATATTCAGGCAAACAGGCAGAGACGGACAGACGTACGGAATGGAGGCAAACAGCCGCAGCTCTATTTCTTATTAATAATGTGATAAAACTGTCAAGACTGCCAACTGCCAACTGGCAACTGCCAACTGTGAGCTCAACTCTCGAGTTATTGGAGTTGTTGTGGCTGGCATGGAAAAAGCAAAAGTGGCTTTTTGAGAAACTCTCGCAATCCATTCCACTAAATTAAGCAATTAATTTCACATTTATATAAGCCGACAACTACATACAACGACTGCTCCGTCTATGTGGCAACAATAAATTATTGTAGTTTTCACCCCCCCTGAGATTATAACAAATCCAAAGAGTTATGCGCAACTCTGTCACATCGAATCATTTGATGTTTGCCATCAAATGAGCCACGTTTAAACACACAAATCACAAAAAGATAGTCAAATCTTTTCAGCCAAATGAACTAATCGATTGTGGCGCTTGGCATACTTCAGACATGAGTCCAGGCTTAAGTCGCCAGCAAGCAAGCCGGAAATTTCTGTAGTTCTATTAAGAAGAAGGGTTAAATATTATTATCAATATGAAGCAGAGTTGTTATTCGCCTTCCGGGAATCTCATTAAAACGCTTTTAGAACGCCGGACAGCTGAGAAATGTTGCTACACATTTGTTTTGGCCATTTAGCGTTCAATGCTCTGCCATTTGGTGTAAGCAGCAGAGAAGCGAAGCGAAGCGGAGCCAATAATAAATTCAAATGCTGCTAACATTGCTGCTATCAATAGTCCCGTCTAACCAGCAACAACAACAACAGCAACAACAACAACAGCAAATGCAATTACAAATAATATGCAACTTGGTCGTTTATCTTTATCTTATTTATGAAAACGACAACAAACCGACAAATGCAATTTATGTGTTTGTGCTGGTCAATGCAAAGGGCAGCAGCAGCAGCAACAAGCAGATGGATAGGGACAGCGACAGTCTAAGGGAGAGGGGCAGAGGCAGGGGCAGGATGAGGACTGGGACAACAGTGGAGCTGCATCTCTCCCGGCATTGGGATTCCGTATCAGCAGCTGGACCCCAGCGGACAACAACAGCAACAACCAGACTGGAGCTGCAAATAATGCTGCATAATGGACGTTGCTGGGGGAGCTTGCAACATTCAAGTTGTTGCAAGTTGGAAGCTGCAAGCAACAAAAACACAAAACAACTGAAGAGCTCAACACGACGATGACGATGACGCTCCCCGAAATGAAAACAAAGCAAAGCCAAAAGCAAAAGCAAAACAAAGCATAGCAAAAGCCAACTAGGAAGAAGAAGTGCCAACAATTGTCGGGCATTAGAGATAGAAGATGAAATACAAAAAAACAAAACACAAAAAACCAAACGAAATGGAAAAAAAACCCAAAACACTAAACTGAACAAAAAAGAAGCGAAGCGATTTGTTGAAAGTGTAGTAAAGCCGCACAGTAGGCAACAGTAGCTTTAATTTTGGCCAAAAAATAAATCAACAAATTATTAATAGACAAGTCAGAAAGTATTGAGCAAAAATAATATATTAACTGAACAATTAACAGAACAATTTATAAGCAAATAATTGACTATACTAAAGGTTAACAATAATTGATATAAAATAATAATAGCAACAAATGATTGACTCAATAATAGCATAAAATAATAGATCAACTGAACAATTAATAAAGAAAATCATAGGAGAGATTGAAATAATTAATATTAAAAAAATTGATTGATTGATTAACAAAATATTGATGTACTAGTCAGATTAAATTACTGAAGGACTATAATTGACTGTGGTATTAGAAAACTAAATGATTAATTAGAAGTAAGTTTAAATAATTTAATTAATAATTGTGCGATTGAACTTCTGGACCTCAGGTGGCTTTTTTACCAGCTGATTGAATGTCTAGTTCACAAACTGATTGACAACCAAACATATTATTTGTTTGACTAATTAATTTGTTGTCTAGTTATCTACTTTACTAAACGATTGAATTTGTCCTGAAGTTTCCACATTCCATTTACATAAATGTGCAGCTAATTTTCACTACTTTCCATATGGAGAATGGGCTTCTTCGTACACGCAAAATCAGTGTAATTGGCCATTGTACAGTGTTTCAGTGTTTTGCCACCAGAGAGGCAAAGACAAAGGCAGTGGCAGTGGCAGGGTCAGAGTCAGAGTTAGAGCATTGCATCATCGAGTGGCATTGTGATCGCAATGGGGATGTCGAAGGTAACGGGGCAAAGGGAGCCTCGTCTAAAGGGATTTCGCTCGTAACAGAGTGCAAAAGTGTGACTACAGCTTCGATGGGGGGGAGCAGGGCGGGGCACAACACTGTAGTGGTCAGCAGTGGGATGGATGCTGCAACATGCTGGCGAACAACCTGGAAGTAGGAAGTAAAGAAGAATCGAAACCCTTTCGGGGGCCAGCGGCGGCGCAATGCACGCAAAAAATCAACAAAAATAAATCGCACTTTATGGGCAATAGGCAAAGCCGAGGCACAGCCACAGTCAGGCTCTTGCAGCAGTGCAGCGGTGCAGCAGCAACTTGCCACAAATATTGCGTTTAATAAGCGCACATTGAGCCCCGGTAACTAACTGGGCGCAGTTTGAAACAAAAGGCAGGCAGAGAAGCTGGCTGGCAATGCTTGGCTGCCAACCTGTTGCCAAGTGCAGGGCCGCATCTTCTATTGATAGTCAATGACATTTCGACGTGGTTTGTGGTAGGGCTCTTTCCCTTCCTGCCGCCCCCCCCAAAGATCAGGGGCAGCAGCTGCTCCCGCGCGCGGCCATAAAAAATGGGCAAAACTTCTTCTTTGTTGCCTTGGAGCTGGTCATAGGCGACTGCTGCTGTAGCTGCTGCTGCCGTGACTGCCATTGAAATCCTATAAAAATGTTATCTTAATGGCTTTTATGTTAGCGAAAGCCATTAAAACAACAAAGCCAAAGCCCAGGCGAGGCAGCAACAGGCAGCAGGCAGCAGGCAACATGCAACAGGAGGCAGCAGCAGCAAAAAGCGTCGCCTGTTGCCCTGTGTGCTGCAAGTACTGCAAATAAAGTTGGATTTTACTCAATTGTACGATTGATCAGCCAACAGGCAACTCGCAACTCGCAACTCGCAACGGGCAATGGGCAATGGGCATTGCTCATGATGGGCTGCACCCAGGCAGGCAGGCAGGCAGGCAGCAAAGTCATCCAGCCATCCGGGCTGTTGCAGTCAGGCCAATAGGGACTGCGATTGTGCTTGTGATGAAGATTAGCGCGTGAAGTTGACTTGAGCCTGGCCCGAAAACTATTCGGGCTGATAAATGGCCGAATATAAGCGCAAACCAATTGCCAAAGAGAAAACGCTTGGAATAATTAACAATTATAAAATGCTCAACAAATAATTTGTGGAAAACGAAGCAGCTTGCTGTTATCTAACCAGAAATCTAGTTATGGTATTTTACCTAACTTAAATACGCGCACTTGGTTCTATCACACGCTGTCTCGCTCTCGTTCGCTTCCCTCCCCTGCTCCCCTTCTTCGCCCCTTTGGCCAAAACTCAGCCAAGCAACTAAAGCCACTTAAGCACGCTGTCGCTGCCCCGAAAAAAAAGCAAAACAAGAGAAGAAAATACAAAGAGCCGAAAACCAAATAACCTACCGCAGTGTCAGCAGCAGCAACAACAACAACAACAACAACAACAACCTGCCTGACGCTTGAGCACAGTTTGAGAGGCACTGTCAGCTTAACATGCCCTTCAGCTGCTTCAGCCACGTCTCCTTTGGCTATCAGTTTACATTTTGATTTTAAAGCCGACCCCCCGCCTTCTGTTTTTTCTGTGGTTCTGTTGTTTGCTGCTTGTCAGTTTCGCATATTCGTAATTAAATAAAAACAAACTGTAAATATTTGCTAAAAGGCTATACGGAAGCTTTTTATATGTGCACTCCGCACTCCGCACCCCGCACCCTTCCCCTTGCCCGTCTTTCTCTTCATGCCTTGGTTTCGTACGTTGATTTTATTTCACTTTTTTTTTTCGTATAAGAATTTTTGTGAGCCATTAAAAACATTCAGATTGCAAAGTGAAGTGAAGTGCGACAGCTGCCGGTTTCAAGTGGCCCCAGTACAGCAATAACAACAATAACAACAACAGCAACAACAACGATAACAATAACAATGCAAAGTCCCCTCTTGAACAACCCATCAACAGTCAGCGAACCAAACGATCTGTCAGGTCTCATTCACTCTCCCTCTCTCTCTCTCTCTTCACCTGCCCCTTCATTTTCACTGCACATTACTGCAAAATATTTGTTGAAAAGCCAGCGGGATTAACAAATGACGAACAAGTGAATGAACAATTATAAATGCCATCAAACTTAAATTAATTCAAATTTGTAATTAACTATTATGGATTGATCAACTTAATTTTCTATATTTTAGCTTATATAAATAAACGACCAATTATTAATTTTGTATCTAAAAGCAAGTAAAAGAGTCATAATGAATTTTATTAACTCTAAAAATGCGTGCAATTATAGAAATAAATTAAAATGCAAAAGCAAATGTTTATGTGTAAATGCAAATAATTAATAAGCATGTATTAAAACACTTTAAATAAATAATAAGCATGTACTTAAATTATTATTGATTGATCACATTCATTTTTGCAATTTATCGTTGCCAATTATTAATTAGAAATAAATGTGAGTTAGCGATTCATAATTAATTTGATTAATTCTAAAAATGTGAACATTTTTAGAGTTAACAATTTTGGCGAAGCGATTGATTGATAATCTATTAATGTAAAGCATAAAAAGCAATTTATTGTTAATTGCCCTATTATGAGGCTTTTGTTATATTTATCTCGTTAATTTTTATTTTTTGGGATTTGTTTTTTGACTCTTTTCTTTTATGGAGGTGTAAATCAGAATTTATTTGCTATTTAATATTTTGCATTTTTTTTATTCCACTCATCCTATTAATGAATTTATTTCTCTGTTTCTTACATTGAACTCTCGGTATACGAATATTTTCTTCTTTTTTCTCGCAATGACTTTTCTCTCTCTGTTCCCCTCTCCGTCTCTTACATATGTAAACTTGACTTTGCCGCTGTTTAATTGCACTTGCCCTCACATAAACTCTAAGCGCAGCTACAATTGCATCGGCAAACAACTGATAAACATAATGAGCAATCAGCAAACGACAACAGCAACAGCAACAAGCGCAATAAAACTAGCAACAACATGCAATACGATACGAAACATCGGAATGAAAAACAGCTTCATTCGCAGTAGCATAAAAAGCCATTTAAAGTCTTTGACACTTCATTTAAAATGAAAATGAGAAGCGAGCAGCGAGAACGACAGAGCGAAGCGTGAAGACTGGAGAGCGGAGACGAGAGGATGGTGATTCTACAATTCTACACCCCCGCAAGGGTTTCGATGGCCCGATCCCTCGACGGTGTCCCTTGGCCTGCATTTCGTGCTAAACACAACAAAAGACGCAAAAGCCAAGCCAAAAGTGGAGGCAATAAAAAGAGAAGAAAACAAAAATAAAATAAAGAACGAAGCGAAAAAGTATTGCAGGCTATAAAAACCTAAACTAAACCTGAAACCTGAGCACAATATGCTGGTCCAGTCTCTCTCAGCCGAAACTTTTCGAATGGGCTCACAAAAGTGTTGATCAGCCAACAGGCAACGGGAGGGGGCAACTTGGAGGCAGCTGGAGCCTGACGGCGACAAAGTGTCGCACGACGTCGCCAGTCTAGACTACGCCGTAAGCGTCTGTCTCTCTCTCTCTCTCTCTTTCTGTTTGTGAGAGATTCTCGGAACTGGAACTGCATTCGCAACAACGAATAGCAACAATGAACAACGAACAACGAACAACGAGCAACGACAGCAGACCGCAAGTTGACTGATTCGAGACCTCAGCTCATAAAGCAAACAAAACGAGCCTCATAGGCCAACCGTAATGGCCATAAATAATGCCCAGAAATCAGCCGAGAGCCAAAAGCGTTACGCTCGCGACATTCAAAGTGCAACTCTTAAGCCTCCAAAACCACGCCGACTTGCACTTGGCATTAGTCATGCCCATTCCCATTCCCAGTCCCATTCACGTTCCCATTCAGCTCTGCATTTTATTAAAACTCCGCAAAGCGTTTTTCGGCCAAAAAGGTGTGAAACTCACGCACAAAAATATCAGGCAAATGCTGGCCAAAAACACGAAAAGAGGAGCAGCTCAAATGGGCGCCCTCTGATATTTATGAGTGACTGCCGGAATGGCAAACTGACGCAGTCAGACAAAAACAACCAACTGACAGACTGACTGACTGACAGACGGACAGCAGCTCAGCATCGTGTGAGGTCTATTTTGGTGCACTAAAAGCACTCAATAAACTACAGTAGAAACGGGCTTAAAGAACCTGCCACTAAATTCAAAATAACAGCTAGATAGATGCCAAGGCTAAGTAAATATTATGATGCAAAGTGTTTAAAAGTCACCATTTAAATGCACTCTAATCATAAAAGCCTTTTGCCAACAGAAGATTTTAGCAAAGGCTCAAATTTTGAATAAACCATGATTTTGTATAAAGAATGCATGAAGAAATAAAATTAAACTCACAAAAGCTATATATAAAATTCAAGATGAAGTTCTATTTAAACAGTTTAAGGAATACAAATTTTATTCACTTTTATATATTCACATTAAAAAAAAAAACAGAAAAGTAATCAAAAACAAAAAAATATTGAAGAAAAGTGAAATAATAATTTAATAAATGACAATGAATTTAATTTAATGATTTTGAAAGATTTATTTAAGAGTTACAAAATCCAAAAATATTGATAAATAAATAAATGGAACATAAATTAATGAGACGAAAAATCAATTCATATTTAAAGAATTATTTGCAAACAAACCCATTAGGATTTCATTGGAAAATATTGCCTTGGAGTAAGATAAACTGATCAGGAACCTTATTGATCAAATTTAATTAAAGTTTGAATGGAGAAAAATAATGTTATTTACAATTATTATTTTAAAGTTATTTGATTTGTTATGAACACATTTACCAATAACCAATATTTGATGAACGTAGCACAAACTGTAATTTTTTAAAATTGCAAATGTGAACTGAAGCTTTCTTCCTTAGGCAGTTCTTACTGTGGCACACTAAGAGATTAGCCATTTCAGGATCTTTTTACGCGTGACTCATTCAGGAACAGCAAACAGCTAGCAGAACAACAAACAAGAAAAAAAAGTCAAGGGAAAATAATAATAATAAGAAGTCGAAGGGCGCCGTTTGGTGCGCTTTGGTTCTTGGCATCATTCCAGTTCGGGCTAAAAACTTTATCGTCGTCCGCTCCTTTTCCCACATACATACATACTGTATACAACGGCGAAACAAAAACAAAAATACAGTGAGACCACCGGCATTTTTTGTGTGTTTGCAATTTTTGCTGAATGAAAATTGAATTTGAAGCACATAAATTATAGGTTTGCCCTGGGTATTAGTTCGGTTTTTATGCGGAAAACGAAGGCAATGTTGTGGCCGTGGCTGTTGTTGTTGCTGTGGCCGCCTGCCATCATCATTAGATGACGACGATGATCATCAGATGCGATACGGCAGAGAAGACAAAACTTGCAGCAGACGGACGCAACTTGAGATGTCCGACTGCTGATAATGCTCGAGTTGCACAGCGAGCTGACACTGACCTCTGGGATCTGGGATCTGGGTTCGGGGATTGGGGATCTGGGATTGCGTGTGACGGGCGCTCAAAGTGTGGCAAAAGTGCCAGGGCATATAGACATATCGCTGCACTTAACTCAACAGAACTGATGTCTAGTCATGAGACTGCCTCATCATGCAGTCCACAGTGCTGCTCATCCCTGGCCATAAATATTAATAAGCTGCTGGCCAGCCATCCAACCATCCAACCAGCCATCCAGCTAGATGGATGGATAGATGCTCTCGTACATAGCGCCAACTTCCTCTGAAACATTTAGAATTCTAATTAAAACGACTTGATCTCTGATTGGATGCCAGCTTTTTTTGTAAGTTTTTCTTTACTCATTTCTATTTTTTGTTGCAAGTTGCGATTGCATTAGAATCTGAAGCACGTGCCTAGGGACTGACGTCTCTAACTAGACCTACAACTACTTTTAACAGCTTTACTAGCTGATTGAATGAGGTACAACTCTTAACTCGTGCTGTTTGTTACCTGCAATCATTTATCTACAACACTCTTGAGTGAAAAATTGTACATATAAAAAATTTGGAATAGCATGTAATTACATTTAAATAAAATAAATAAATAATGCATTCCATTGTCAAAGTATTTTAAATTAATTAAGCATATCTGTAAGCATTTATCCACAACACTGATCTGTAAATTTCATTAGTGTAACATTTATTTATAATTTAAAAAAATCTAATTAAATAAATATTTATTTGTGTACAGCATTCCAACTATTTAAAAATTCTTTTAGACGACAACTAAACATATCTGAAAATATTGATCTGCATACTGTTAAGTCAATTTCTAAAGTAATCTACTATAATATAATACAAAAAAATATTTAACTTAAATGAAATACTAATCTAATCAAATAAATATTCATTTTTGCAGTGCATGTCATTGTCGAACTATTTGAAAATTCAATTAGATGACAACTAAACATATCTGAAAATATTGATCTGCATACTGTTAAATCAATTTCTAAAGTAATTTACTATAATACATATAATACAAAAAAATATTTAAATTAAATGAAATACAAATCTCATCAAATCAATATTTATTTTTGCAGTGCATGCCATTGTTGAACTATTTGAAAATTCTTTTAGACGACAACTAAACATATCTGAAAATATTGATCTGCATACTGTTAAGTCAATTTCTAAAGTAATTTAATACAAAAAAATATTTAAATTAAATGGAATACAAATCGCATCAAATCAATATTTATTTTTGCAGTGCATGCCATTGTCGAACTATTTGAAAATTCAATTAGATGACAATTAAGCATATCTGACGACCTCTGATCAGGAATCTGGGCCCACATGCTGTTAATGTTAATGTGTGAGCCGCTGTTAACGCTGCTGTTATCGCTGAAGCGGCAGCAGCACGAGGAGCAACAACAGCAACAGCAACAGCAGCAGGTGCATGTGGTTGGCACAAAAAACTAAATAAGGCGCAAAACAAATAGTTTTTGCTATTTGTAAAGTGGCAAACAAAACAAAGTCAAACAAGCAGCTCATTGAGCAAAGGCAGCCAAGTGGCCAGAGAGGACGACTCCAGGGGGACAGAGGGAGTCAAACAGTAGCCAGTGAGCAGAAGGAAGATCTCGACTGCTGCTGCTACTGCTGCTGCTGTTGTGTCTTTTATTTAAACAATTTACAAGAAAGCAACATTCCAGCTGCCTTAAAATGGACAAAAGTTGGCACAAGAACTACGAATAGAACTAGCTGAAGGGGGGGGCAAAGAGGCAAACAGAGACGACGCCAACAACAACCACAAAGACAACGACGACGACAATGGCAAACGTTGGCGCGACAGCAACATTTTTCTTGGCACCAACACAGACAATGTACACAAGTCGCTGGAGTGGAAGGAAGCTGGGGTTGAGGGTTGAGGCATTGCCCCTAGAGAGGGAGCGAGAGAGAGCGCTTCGCTTGGAGGGGGAGGGGCAGGGGGAGGTGTGTGTGTTGGGTAAGACAATAAACGCGTTTATTGACTTGGCTGCCAAGGAGCAGCAGCTGCTGCCCACACAGCAAACGAGCCTAGAGGAGCCTCCAACTGAGGCCTAACATGAGGCGAGGCGACAAACAGCGCTTAACAGTAAACAGTTTGCCAACAGAAAATGTTAATTGAGTGTAATGTTAATTACGTTGCGGCATTTAAGCGGTTGATTATGTTTCTATTGCTGCGTCGAGGAGTGGGAGGCGCTACAAACTGTGAGAAAGCTGACAGCAGCAGTGGCTCTCCAACTGTTCAACAGTAGTGTTATTTTCTACAGTTTGACACGCATACGCTGTCTGCACACAATTGCTGCTGCTCTAACAGAGCACTGTTAAGTCGCTTTTTTGCCTAACAGCCAGTGCTAACAAAACTGTTTTGGGAATTGTGCTCCACAAAAACGGCAAATAAATAATAAATTATGAAGCACGCTTAGCGCCTTCGGTTAGTGCGAAAGAGACAGGACGAGAGAAAGAGTGAGATGAAGGAAGCTGCAAATAAATATTATTATCGCGATTTTTTCGTCAAGTTTCCAAAAGTCTGCGGCTGTGGCATTTTGAAGGAGACTTCCTCATGCAGTCTTCTAAGCCGCGGCCAGACACGCAATGAAGACAACATCTTGAAAAGGGTCAAAACATCAAGCAAAAGGTTTAAGGGATTGCGATTGCGATTGGCGTTTCGACTGCGACGGCGACTTGGAATTGGGAATTGGGGATTTGAGATTGAGATTCAAATGCGAAAGGTTTCGTTTTCGTTTTACTTTTGTTGACTTGCTCTTCAACTTGTGGCGATGTGCGGCACTTGATAGGCGAACGAACTCCGAAAAAAAAAACAACAACAGTCTTCGGAGCTGTCTTAACAGCTTTATTGCCAACAATGGACAGCAAAACTATAAAACCGAAATGAAATCAAAGAATTGCGCTGAGATTTCGAGGCACGCGAGATTTATGAGCTGAGACTTTGAGATGAACGCAGAAAAGTTCATAAAAACGTATATTGATTGTTCGAGCGATTTGATGTGGTAATAAACACAGTTTGAAGTGCACAGTTTGGGCAGCACTGCGTGCGAAATGCCATGTAATTAACACCAAAAAACCTAGAGGCCGCGGCGTGGCGAAGGCGAAGGCGTTGGGAGGCGTGTCACGCAATATGTTTAACGTAATTAGCTGCAGTCGGGAGCCGGTAAAATATTTGCGTCGACTTAAGGCAGCAAACAAGCTCCCGACCGGGACCGAGACCGGGACCGGGACAGCAAAAGCAACTCGGGACTTTGCAACATGCGAGTTGTCGGAGTCGTCGCTGCCTTTTGTAGCAGCAACAGCAGCAGCCAGGGCAACAACAACAACAGCAACAACAGTAAGAGATGCAGTTAGAGATGCTGGCAAGCAGCCTTTGATTGGCGTCACCAGCAGACGACGACGGCGACGATGGCGATGGCGACGATGGCAACGATGGCGACACCCATTGGGGCTCTGCAATATGGCGCCACTAATTAGAAATTCTTAGCGCACAAAAAGAGGATGGCACAAAATATTTGTTGTATTGACGCTGGCGACGCTTTCAGAGCTTTTAAGGAAGTGCCAAAGTGACATTAAATAGTTGTGCTTGCATTTATATGATTCCTCTACATACCCTGTAACCAAAAGGCGCTACAAGAGGGGTACAATAAACACGAAAATATGTTCGGAAAGGGAAACACAAGATTCTAAAATCGATAACATTTATCTGACAAATTTGTATTCAAAGTTAGACCACTGCAAAGCCAAATTACTTAAACTAAAAAAAATGGAAGATCTAAATCAAATAATATGATTTTTAGAATTCTAGAATGAAAACAAGTCACTAATTTTTGGATAATAAGTAAGTGAAATTAAAAATTGTTTAAATACTAGTTTTCTCCTTATTAATTTGAACTTGTTCTCAAATATTCTCAACAGGAAGATGCGTTTTCGTACTTTTAGATTTTCATGTTAGTCTTTATTCTGAGACCAAAATTCAAACTTTAGAACATTACCTTTTCTTTGTGTAAGGGTAACAAAAAGTCAAAGCTTTTACAGTCAGTCAGAATACAAAATATAATCATATAATTTATGCCAATACCTTAATAATTAATATGTATTCCTCGCCACTACTCGATCTACGTAGTCTACAGAGTATCTGCAAGCAAAATACTAATTAATTGCTGACCTTCTCGTGCTACTTTGTTGCCAGTCGATCACACGACACTTTGTTGCCATGTTTCTCTACTTTGTAGCCAATTCCTTAGAGGCCTCGTGCTTTTTTTTCGAGTGGTATCTGCAAGTCGCTCCTCTGGCTCTGGGCCTGCCTTATTCTGCGACATTGTTGCCAAGTGTCAATTGTGGTGAATTCTGCACGCACAGTTTGAGAAGCAGGCTGCTGTTAGACAAAATGTTAGAGCGCTGTTAACCGAAGCGTGGGTTGTTATCAGAACGTTTGGCGAACAGTAGCTGACTTCGAAGGCTAACCCTAAACTTTTAGAGGTTGTTCTCGCCGTGATGCATGCCGCAGTGGCACTTAAAATTCAAGTTCAATAGCTAAAGCGACACAACAGCGACAGCAGCAGCAACAACAATGATGATGATGCTGATGACGATGATGGCAACGGCGGAACGTGGCGCAGCATGTGGCGCGTTCTAAGAACTTGCAACAGTTGCCGACGCGGCTGCAACCGCTGCTGTTGCTGCTGTTGCTGCTGCTGCTGCCACTTGGCACGAATGTCAACTGCACGAAAATGTTGCAGCAAAGTTGCAGCGTTGCTGCATGCAATTGCCTTTGCCTTTGCCTTTGCCTTTGCCTCATCCTCTTTCTTAGGTCTGAGCTCAGCTGCTGTTCTATTGATCGTTAGGCGGCTGCTGCTGTGTTTTTTTTTTTATTTTGTATTTTTTGGTCCCTGGTGATAGCGTTTGCTCCTTGGCTTGTCAAAGACGAGTTGCAACTTGCAACAGCAGCAACAGCAGCAGCAGCAGCAGCTCCTTGTAGTTGTTGCTACTGTTGAAAAGGTTAACAACATTCGCCTTGGACTACGTTTCGGTTCGTGCGGCATCTTGATGTTGTTTTGCTGCTTCCTGATGCTGCTGCTGTTGCATCTCTCTTGTTGCTTGCTGCAGTTGCAGTTGCTGTTTGCCTTTTTAATTAGCAACTTTTGGGTACTCTTGGGGCAGCCCAAAAGGCAGCTGCTTTTCATTAAGTATGCAGTTTCGTTCTGTTGTTTTGCTGCTGCATCAACAATGTCTCCTTGTTCTTGCATTTAATTAAATGCTCATAAGCATGTGAGGCGACGAGGCCAAATACAAACTCATTGTTGTCGTCGTTGTCGTTGTCGTCGACGTTGTTGTCGTTGTCGTTGTTGTCGTCGTCGTCTCTTGGGCAACAGTTACCATTCTATCTGGGCTCAGCTTACAACTGCTGAATGCTGTCTGCTGCCCGCTGCTTTCTGCTTTCGGCTGTTCTAATGCCCAAAAGGTTTTCCTTTGCCATTTTTGGTTCGCTTTTAGGGCCACTTTTGTCTTTTGGGCATGTTGATATTTATCATTTGCTTTGGCCCACAGGTAAATGAACCCTAAACATTCTGGTATCAAAGCGCAAGCGGCGTATACTTAATACCCGCTTTGAAATACAAATTGAAAGCGCAATAGTATTCGATATTCTATAGAACTAACAGTTATTACAGATGGTACAGAAGAGCAGAGTTTTTTTCAATGCATTAATGCATAAGGCAGAGAAAAACGGAATGCTTCATTTCAAAAGATCATATTTTAACCTAAATGATTGATTAAAACCCAATTTCAAGTAGATTGCTATGCATATAATTCTGAATTTTGTTCTTTTAACACTTTATCATTATTAATTTTGTTAAAAGTGCATGATGAAAATAATACAAAAAAGCATTCCCCCATTAAAAAGCTATTGATAGCTAAACCTTGAATTATGAAAAATAAATTACTGTACTATAAATGCAATTAACGTTTTAGTTATTGAGTGATTTCCAACAAGTTCTAGACAAAAATATTTTGGATGGAAAACTATGATGCCAACAATTTTTTTTAATAGAGAAAAATAGAAATGACAAATTTCAAAATAAATGAAACGGTTTGAACATTGTTCTTTCAATTTAAGATAAATTTAAAATTGTATATTACATATGCAGTCCAACTTGACTTTAGACCCAAGTTAAGACATCTGCTGACACAGCAAATATGCTAAAGTGCAATCACATCAATAAAATGAGAGTCCCTTAAGTTAGTTGAATGTCAAAAGTTACTGTTGGCCTTCCTAAAAAACCCCACCTCTCCACTCTTCTACTCAACAGAACCTTTCCGAATCCCAATCCAATGGCCTTGCCTGCTGCCGAATGCAATGCGCATTTTCAATATGCCATTCCCGTTGCCGGCAATGTCCTTTTTGCATTTTAGTTAAGGCAATTTTGCCCTTTTTCAATTTGTACCAGTTTTTTTGTAGCTGTTTGCTGCTGTTGTTGTTGCAGCTACCTTTAGCTGCACTTCCTGCTGCTGCTGCTGCTGCTGCTTGTGCCTTTGGGCCAAAATGCGCATTTTGCATTCAAATTGCCGCTGCCTGTCAGTCAGCATATGTGATGGCATCCCTTCCCTCACCGCCGCGACATCCCCAACTGAACATATACGATAACTCGTAGCACCGCAATTCCCTGGTACATATTACTATAGTTCGTTCCGGACTCTCTGGCAGTTGCTTCCCATTTTTGCCTGGCGTGTTGTATAAACTTTTATAATCAAATTAAATTTTATGGCTTATTGCAAAATGTGCGCGTGCAAATCCAATTTTCCCACACACACACACACATACGTTCGCTGTGGAATTTTCTTTTTCAATGCTCGCTAGGTTTTCCCTTTTTTTGAGCATTTTCCTGTGCTTGTTATGGACCGTTTTAGGGTTACGAGCTGCTGTTTAGCTTGAAATACAAATTGAAAATAGTTATTTGCAAAGGTTTGATTTCCGCTCGACTTCGATGTGATTTTAGTGAATCTTTTCAAATTTCGGCAGTTAGTACAGCCAAAAAGTCAACATTTGGGTCTGAATTTAACTGCAGCAAATATAAGAGATAGTAGTTTCTTTATAGATAGATTGTTTAACGCAATTTAAGAAGAATTCGTTTTAGTCGCAGCTGAATATTGCAGAAGCTGTATCTTTAAAAATCTCATTCAAATATTTAAAAAATTACACAACTATATCAAATTCATATTTACATTTTTGTTGCATATTTTCAGTAGTAAATTAAATTAGTTACAAGCCACATTTTCAAACCGGATTACATGACAGCCTGGCAGTAGCTAATCAATCCCTTGGATGCAGGCAGCAAAAACTTGAACTAATTCGCAGATACAGCCATAAAAGAAACACTTAACATAGTTCTACATTTAAAATTACACAACTTTTCTAGTTTTTTCCGTTTGATCCACTTTTTTGCCCTGTCAGCCGGCGGCGCTTGGCCATTTGACCAGAAAGCGCGGCCAAGCCAGGCCATCAGCCCCAGGCGAAGCATCCACCCACCTAACCAGTTACAGCAGTACTATATTTTTTTTTTCTGTCTTAGTTTTTTCCTCTTCATTTTGCCAGCTACTAGCTGGTAGCTACAACTATTATATATTTTTTTGCTTGCTGGCTGGCTGGCTGGTCGCTGGTCGCTTTTTGCTCTGCTGTATTTAAAGCAAATTAAACAAAATTGCGAGCAATAAAACTTAATGGCTAATTAAATGGGTTGGGTTGGTCTTGGGCTGGCCCAGAGAGGCCGCCAGTCAGCTCTGGCGCATCCTTCCCAGCCAGCGGAAGACAGAGGAAGATAAAAAAGCGCAGCGGCAGCTGCCAGCAATTCTGCGAAGCCTTTTGCATAATTTACAAGTAGCAAAAGGAAGCAAATAAAAAAACCTACTAAAGACAAGTTGTAGAGCGAAGCGAATGTTAAAAGCGACGAGGAGAGGAAAGAGGAGAAGAGCTCTCGAGTGGGCGGCAAATTGAGTTTAATGTTTTACTATATGGCAATATTTGCTATTCGCTTTAATGAAATTATTCAGTTATTGCTCTATATATAGAGGGAGTTCTATGTTCTCCATGTAGCATGTGTCCTGTTCCGTGTGCCATGATAGCGGTTAACATTGCCCCCCCCCCCCCACTTACGACCCCTTGCAACTATAAATATGCAAATTGCTTATGCATAATAAATGCCAGCAGCAAAAGCATAAACACGAAATGCAACTAAAGGGAAAAGCGAATTTTCAGTTTGAAATAAGTTTGAATGCACTTATCTGTGAGCAAAAGTATCTGTGAGATACTCGCACACACAAACTGCAGCTTCTCCACCCCTGGATCGTGGTCTCGTGGACTCGTGGCCACAGAGAACTTTCAGCAATTTTAGCTATTTGGTTGTGGGCTATTCAACTAAGGGCTGCGCTGGGCGAGTAATTTAAATATTTTCATAAATTGTTCATTTACTTACAGTTGAGAATTAATGGGTTCAGTTTGTGTTATTCTGGTCTTACCTAAAATTAAATAGAAAGAAACCATTAAATTTCAAGTTAATTACAATTTATAATATTAGTTTTCACTGTGCAATAATTATTAGTATACACAAAAAAGAAATAATTTTATTTAATAATTCAAATTAATTAGCATTACAAATAAATAAATTATATTTTAATTTCAAGTAAATTTAAATTAAGAAGTTATCAATTGCTAAGTTAATTTGTATCAATAAAACAATACCATAATCATTAATTCTATTGCTTAGATTCTGAAAAAGCAGCTTTTGAAGCGTCTTATTTAAAAGCAACAATAACTAAAGTTAACTTGCAGAATTGCATATTCAAATTTTAGTTTGTCTTCTAAATATATATATTCTCTTGCAATCGCACATAATTTAAACTTGAAATTAAGTCTTTTGGCTTTTCTTAATAATTCAGCCAATAAATTCATGCTTGATTGTACCTTAAAAACGCTTTAATTAACTTTCCAGTAGTTGATTATTTAATTTAAAATTCAATTAATTGAAGCTTAAAAGTGCTTTAAAACCCCATATAACTGCAGTTCTCAAAAAACCATTTCATAAAACACTTATTGCAATATGTCTCTAGGCATTCTTTTTTAATAAGTGTGCAGCCAATGATAATTTTATTTCATGTTTCATTTGACTTTCAAGCATGTTTATAATTAAGTTGGCTGCAGTTGATTATTGCATTTTAATATTCAATTAATGGAAGCTCAAAAGTGCTGTAATCCCCCCTGATACAGCTGCAGGTCTCGAGCACTCAATCCAGTCATCCGCATGAAATCTCAGTGCTCAGACTCTCAACTATCTGGTCGTTCATTATGTCTGCAGCACTTTGTCTACTTAACATTTTCTGCAACAATTTTGCAACTTTTGCTTACAAAACTTTGCATAGTTTTTTCAATTTTAATTAGCCAGCTGTGTGTGCCTAGCGACAGAGAGAGAGACGGGCAGAGGAAGAGGGAGAGAGAGAGAGGGACAACCCGGCTTGGATTTGGTCGCTATCAAGCTGCTACTCGCTACACGCTTATCTTTGCGGACCTGGTATCCAACAGTTGGCTGCCTGCCTTACGCTCAATTTCTTTTCGTTTGCCCGTCCCCCTCACCGTCCCCCTTCATCTCACTGTTGCTGTCCAGTCGTGTCCTGTCCTGTGTTGGGCGTCTTGGCAGCCGCCTGACCGCCAGATAAGCGCGCAAATTTCCAAATGGACAGCAAAGTGTCGGCTGGCCATGGGGACGCTGAACACTGGGCCTCTTCTACGGCTTGTGTACAAGTAATCTGCATAAAAAGATTTCATTCTTGCCTCGGCATGGGTAATTAGTGCATTTTAAACGTCTTTTAGTATTTGGCCAGTTGGCCCGTTGGCCCTCTTGGCCCGCTTGGCCCTGTGCAATTTTCTAGGCTATTTTAAGAGTTATGGGCATAGATAAATGGATTAGCCTGTACAGAGGGACGCGTCTTTGACGTGCAACAAAGTTGCCTTCGTTTTCTTTTTTTCTCAGAACATTTGGAAAAATTATTGCCATCGTCGGTGAAAGAGGGGGAGAGGGGACATATCCCCTTTCCCTTACATTCTATCTATAGTATCTCGGCCGAACTAAGCGCAAAACGTAGTTAAAGTCAAGATCTGACTGGTAAACGCAGTCAAACGTGCGATAAATTCTAAAGCATAGACCAAAAACAGCAAAACAGAAGAAAAAAAAATCCCCAACTGACATGGAAATAAAAGGCACAAATGTTAATTGGTTTGTGTCAATCTTCCAGCACATTGCCCCGTGGGGGCACGTGGACGTGGAGAAAGAGGCAAGAAATGCTTTGGTGGATTCTGCTCTGCCCAGAAGCACACTCAACCTTTCGCTATATGGCATGGTATAGAATGGCATGGTGGAAACACATTTAATGCAACGGACAGATGAAGTTGTTTAGTTGGTAAATTGTCTTACACTCCCCGACACTCGACTCAGGCTGAGATTCTGGACAAACTCTAAGACTATGAGTTGAGGCTGCGTTCTGGGTTCTGGACGGTTGCCTTTTCGATTTCGCAATTTTCATTTCAATTTCTGCAAAACGTTCGCTGAAAGGGAAATGATGTTTAGCTTCGGTTTCATACCATGCTCTATTAGAGACCATTTCAGCTGCATTTCGCAGCGCGTTCGGTTCACCTGCTGCCTGCCTACCTGCCTGACACTCTAATTCAAAGTTGTGGCTTCTATGATTCGCATTATGTTGCTGTTGCTGTTGCTGTTTCTCATTCAGATTGTGAGTCGCATTCTGACAGAAATGCGCGTGGAAATTGTGAGTGGCAATTTCCTGACCAAACGGATTCCTGACACTGAGTGCATTCAATCGGAAGACTCAATTGCTTTTCAAGTACCGCCAGTCGCAGCGAACCTCATCAAAGGATGTGATTTTAGAGACTGTATTTACTTAACACTTATCTTGTAAATCTTTTTTTAAATACGTTACAAATGCATTTCGACGACTATGTCATAAATCTAAAATTATTGATTTTTGGCAATACGAAATAGGTTTTTAAAATAATAAAATATTTTAGGAAAATGTAATTGGTTGTTAATAATTTATTTTATATAATTTAAAATAAAACTGAAATCACTTTTAAAGGAAAATAAATAATATTTCCATATAACTAATGATCAATAAAATAAATACTGTTTAATACTTAATATTATGAGCACATATGTATGTTTGGATATAATAGCAATGTAGATAATATAATGAATAATGTAATTTTAATCTTTATATACAAAATTTAATTAAAATAGTTTAACTAAAAATTGTAGTCATTGGTGTAGCTATGTTCCCTACTCTGAAATACTTAAATATTTAGTTAATGTTTAAATCGATTACAGTATCAATAAAAAAAACAATTGGTTTTATAAATAATCTATAAATACTTATTACCATAGATTCTTCTGGCCAAGAAGCACCCATGCATACATCCCTGTATATTTAGCCAACTGCTGATCAGTGAGACAACTTTTCACGCTTTAAGCCATGTTAGAACTGTGGCTTTATCTATAGCATCTGCACTATTAGTTTTGCGGTTTTACACCATAAATTATCCCACAAAATGCAGGGAAGAGCGAAAGAGAGAAACAACCTCGACGACAATTTGTCATTGCGAATGGCTGCATCAGTTGCCCCCCCGCCCCCTCTCAAGTGTCCCCTGTCTCCTGGGCTATCTTCTGGATGCTTGTTTCCTTGCACCACTCGCTGCAATCTTTCTACCTGCCATGGCCATGGCCCAAACATTTGAAAAATGATCAAAAAGCTAAAATGCCGAAAAGCAGTGAAACCCAAACCGAATCCATAGCTTCTTCTGCTGTTCTTTTTTGCCCAGCTTGCCAGTTGCCAGTTGCCAGCTTGCCAGTTGGCCCATCCATTGCCATTTTGGGGCGCAAATCCCTTCAAGTTTTGTTTGATGTCCCTTAACTGCAACGAAGCCGCTGCTGCTGCCGCTGCTGTTGCTGATGCTGTTGCTGTTGCACGCCCCGTCCATCAAGTCACGGACTGCGAGCTGGGCTTTTGCAAACGATGCCGCCTCAACTTGCAACTTGTACAAATGTCCCAAACTGTCCAAAATGTCTGTTCAAATGTCCAGGGCGTAACTTTTATGGGCAGCAGCAGAGTTGATTGCACTTTGCTCAACAACTGAGAGCGGCGACGTCTCGGTGACAAAAGTTGTTGTCATTCTCGTCGTCGTCGTTGTTGTTGCCGTTGCCAGCAACTTTGCCTCCCTTACTGTTCGATGCACAGCCCCGGACACGGGTAATTAACACCCACGTGAAAAGAACCCAAGTGATGAGACAGAGAGAGACAGGGAGAAGACCAGTAGTTGGCTCTAGACAGTGGCCAGAGTTTCGAGTGGGAGTAGGTGTTAAAAGGGCAGCTGACGAGACGTCCATTTACATGTAACAATGTTGCCCAAGTTTTGAATATTTTACTCAGCATTCGAGATGGCAACGCAAACAAATATTAATGAACGATAGTGCAATTAGCCTTTTTTAACGCATAACCCTTAGAATAACTTGTCAGATATTTTAATGTTTTAAGTGTTATTCTCAATATTCGATATGAATAACTTTTAGGTCTCTATTTAAAATTTATTTTGATATTGACAATTTGGTGATTACTTTTGATAGATCAACTCCAAATAAACATATGTATATCAAAGTTATCTCAGTTTAACACTTTCTTGACTCTTTTCTCATTCTAAATATTGCACATTCTTCTGCAATATTTAAAACTAATCGAAAATTATCTTTGATAATTATTTGGCAGTCATATTGTTCCCCTTTTTAAATTGTATCAAAATATTTATACAAATTATAAATAAGCATACATTTATTTTAATTCCATCAAAGATTTCCTCCATTTAATGTTCTTAAGTCCTTCTTAATTTCAAACCAATCAATAGTTATCCTTGATCAATAACTATTTAAATTATATATATAAATGCATTTATTAATCGATAGTAGCCAAGAAGTTGCCTCAACGAATAATTTATTCTTCGTTCTGCATTCTGTTTGCACATTCTTTTGCATCATTTCGTTGCAGTGTCTCATCTCCAATTTAATCGTCAAGTGGCTGGCAACCAAAAGCCAAAAGCGAAGCCAAGCCAAGCCGCGCCGAGCCGAGCGCTCAGCACAGTCCAGCTCCTCCAGTGGCATTGCCCCCCTCTGATGTTGCGAGTACTTCGGTTGTTGCCACAGTCACGTCAAGTGTGTGGTCTTCGGATGCACTGGAGAGCGACAGTCGCTGATACGCACACTTCACATTGAATTTCCATTTGTTGGCCAGCCAGCAACAGCCAACAGGCAACAGGGCTCAAAGTGGCCAAGCTACTTGCAGCTGGAGTTGGAGAGGCTGCAGTTGCAGTTGCAAGTTTGAGCTGAAGTTGTAGCTTGACTCGCATCGCGCTGTTTGGCTGTTCCCTTGATTTCCATCGATTTTCTAGACACTTTGATTGTTTTATTGTTGCATTAAGTGGCCGATGCCACAGCGGCAGCAAAGCAGGCAACATCAACAACAGAAGGCCAGAAGAGCAGTTTGCGTTTTGCCTCTTTGCGACCAACCAAAAAAATGCAATTGACACTTTGGTGTGAAGTGCTTAGCAATGGTCACAGACTCGACTGCATCTGGCTGCCATTGCCATTGGCATCAGCATCGGCTTAAGGCTTAAGGCTTACTGCCACCGTTGCCTGCGGGCTTTAAGAGCTCTGCGCTGCTCTGAGGTCTCTGAAGGGGCTCTGCCTGATTTCTGTTTAATAGATACATTTGCATCTTGTGCCTTCGTCCGAAGATGCGTCGCGCTTGCATTGTTGTTGGCCGCAAATGCCTCCACGGTTTCAGGCTGCGGCATTTTTCTAGCTGGTTGCCTGCGTCGTCGCTTGAGTGGAAAATTGTTTTCGGGCAATTTTGTGCGTGATAGAGAAGGCCTGAGAGTATGCTGTGGGTAGTCTACTCCTATACGTTCATTTCCCCCCTCATTCGTTCGTCGGCTCATCTAATGCACACAACACGCAGAAAGAGAGGGGGAGGGGACAGAGGGACAGGCATGAGGCTTGCAATGCTGCATCGATTAGCATGTTGGCGTGAGGTGTGAAACATTAGGCTCTTAAAACGTTTTCAGTTAGTACGTAATATGCTTTTAAGTATGCTACGTTCAACATATTTCACATTCCTCGGCAATAGATGGCGCTCTTAACGGGCGACACGACAATTTCCTGAGAAGCTCATTAAAGCCTTAAATAAATGCAAAGTTTACTTGTAGCAAACAGTTTGTGCAAGGCTTTCAAATATACAGTAGTGATGAAATATTCATTTAATCAAGGATTTAAAATTACATCAGATCTATAAAGTGTTTTATACATTTAGCAGTAGAAAAACCTTTTAATTATTATTTGTAAACAAAAATAATCATGCTCTATTTTTGAGGCTCTCATTTTCCACCGCCGATAGTTTCTTGCTATTGCCTTATATTTTCTCAAGACGAAAGTATTTATATTGGGTGTATTTATTTACCAGTAATTGATTTTAAAATTATCTTAATTTTTGGGAACAAGAAATTAATTAAATATTTCAGTAAGGATCTAAAATCAAAACTCAGCTGTGTAAGCTTTTTAACCATTTAAGCAGTAGAAGCTCTTACAAATATTTGAAATTTTGTGTGTATTATGATGTGTTTATTAAATAGTCATTTAATACTTTTTAGTACATCATATTAAGCCTTCAACCATTTTGTTCCTTTCTAAACAATACGCGCATTGTATATGTTTTGAACACCTAAATTTGTAAATAAATTATAATAATAATAATAATAATTTTTTAATAAATTATAATTTATAATAAATTGAGTTAAATTCCTATTTAATTTTTGTTTTTTAGAAAACAATTATACTTCATGTTGTAACTATTGCTTGATATTTTCTTATTGTTGCATTATTTTAAACCTATTCCTGTCTACATGTTCATTTTATTTCATATTCTTGTAACTTTCATTTCAAATAGTTTGAATGAAATTCCTGCTCTTGCTCTGTGGAAGCTGTTTGAAGTCTCTAACAAGCTTCTGGCTTAAAGGATAACAGGATCAGAAGGCAACCGCAAGGATAACAAATCCAGCCACACAGCACATCTCATGCTGCTATGGCATATTTAATCATAACATGCTCTCACTCTATTTATCTAAGTATGCGTATCTATAACTGCATAGCTATAGATGTATCTGTATCTGTTTCTGTAGTTGTATCTGTATCTGTGGCTGTTTCCATATTGTTGTGTAAATACACTCCTGGCCATAACTGTCAATGTCAATAGTGGGGAAAATGAGTCGGTGAATGTCAATCCATATGTGAGTAAGTGTGTGTGCGTGTGTGCGTGTGTGTGTGCGTCGCTGCATGTGCCAAATGCTGATGATTGGCAATGCACAGCGTCTGTCCAGGATGTGACTGCAGACTGCACAAACAACCACACGACGGCACGCAGGCGATGTCGAGGCCTTGGGGCAACATTGCTGGCATTGCCTCGCGCTGCCTTCAGCCTGCCTGCTGCATGCCGCTTGCTGCTGCATCATCGTTCAATGCGGCGTTATGATGCGAGACCAGCGATGCGAGCGCTGTCCTTTTGACGCTGCGGTTTAAACCGATTTTCTGTTTGCAATTGCCGCCACCACAACAACAAACAACAGCAACAGCAACAACAGCAACAACAACAAAGCCACGTCAACAGATACGGCTTGCAACCTGAAGGCAGACGCGACGTGCTGCGATAATTGCCACAAGATTTGCCTTGTGCAACATGAATAATTTCGCACGCAAATTATTTTTAATATTAACGCCAGTCGGAACCGCTGAAGTTGCCCCAGCCAGGCAGTGTGGCAGCGTGGCAGCCCAGCGGGGGCAACAGGCGGGTGCGGTCAATCACACAGAGGGCGAGAAAGGGACGAAGGGGCAGGATTGCAAAAGCGCAGCACGAATTTAATTTTTCCTTTACAGTTTACAGTTTGGCAACTGGCAACGTTGCATGGCAACCCGGGCTGACAGTTGTGTCAGTTGTGGGAGGTGGCAAGTTAAGCGACACAAGGGGCAGGGGCAGGGGCAGGGGCAGAAAACAGAGGGTAACACAGCAGCTGCCGCCAACGAATCGCGGCCGAATTGTAATGCGATATGTGAACCAGGGCAGGATTTGCAAAAAACTATAAACCGAAATTCGCGTCAGTTTCTTTTTCTTGATTTGATTGCTGATTATTTTGCGGTTAAGATGCGCCTACGGCGAAGGTGACAAAAGGTCAAGATGATTGCGCAAATCAGTGCAAACGACTTGGCCATAAACATGCACACAAAAGCCACAGTTCGAGCCGCCTGAAGATTGAGCTGCAGATGTGGTTGGTGGTTGTAGTTTCTGTTGCACTCGCAGATATGAGTCCGCAACGTGTAAGTGCCAAAAGAGATCATCAATGTGATGGCAAATGGCAGACGAAATAAATGTGGGCCGAAAAGCTGCGCATTTTGCAAAAGCCGAACTTGAAATGCTCTAAATCAATAATGTTATTCAAATTAATATTATAATTATTAACACAAACACATTTAATAGGCATATTTCATTTTAGTAATTGACAATGCATTTTAAATGTATTTATGTTAATTAAATTAATCTTTAATTTTGTATAAATTAATTGAATGACCAATATTTTATTATTTGACAAAATCATTTTAAATTCAATTAAAGTAAACAGAAAATTAATTTTCAAATATTATTGACTAATGCGAAAGTGATCTAAAATCGAAGAAAACCAAAAAGTCTCCTATAACTGTGTGGTGTTAATGTAGATGAAAATATTATATAAAAAATAAAATCCACATTTAGATAACTATTGCAAGTATGACCTAAAGTCTAAAAATAATTAAACATGAATTTTAAATACTACATGTTAGTCATGATAGGCAAGAACAAAGCCACTTAAGACAACTCAATTTCTACGATAGTATTTGTATTATCAATAAATATATATATGTTATAATATAAATAGGAATTTAATTAATAATATGTTATGCTTCCCGAGTATCATTTACAATTTACTAGAAAAGTCTTATAAAATCAAAGAACTATAGAGTTAACTGCATTAAACTCAAAGTGTTGCCAGCAATTTGAAGCCACGTTCATATTAGCATCGTTAAGTGCTAGAAGTGACAACTCGATTCTGCCCCGATCACAACTAAATCGATGTGTTCGCAACGGAAACCGACTCCAAACCAAGTTCTCTCCCTGGAAAAGTTGTCAATGCTAATGGAGAATCGTCATCGCAAGGGTTTCTGCGATGCGATGCGTTGCGTTGCGATGCGTTGAGAACCAGGAAAAAGAGTTTTGCAGCTGCGGGGCCAGGTTAAATAACTCACTCAGCGGACGTGTAGCTAATTCAATTTAGCTGCGAACGTCTATTGGCCAGTTTAAGTGGCATGTTAAGAGGCGAGCGAGGATTGCGTTAAAGGCCCACACAAAATGCTGGTTGTGTTGGTGGGGAAAGGGCCAATAAAACTCCTACCTCGGATACTCGCATAATCATAAAACACAAAACTCAATTACAACATTTGATGCTCAAGGCCACAAATAAGCAAAGTTATGATGCGTCAACATTTTCAAAGCGAGTGAGGGAGAGAGGAGGCAGCCAGAAAAGGAGTGAGAAGTGAGAAGAGACGTCGAGTGATGCATTGCTTTATTACCACAAAACTGAGGCGAGGTCTCACACACAATTCTCAGTCTCAGCCTGAGTCGCAGTCTCAGTCTGAGTCTTGTGGCACAGTCTTGTGCCTGCTGCTTGCAACACAGTCTGCTGCAATATGCATAATTATGCACTGCAACGCCCTCTGTCAGCGGCTGCCCAGTCAGCAGGTCTGCTTCTCCTCTTTGCCGGACTCCAGACAGTTCTCTGTTCTCTGGTCTCTGTTCTCTGTGCTGGGGTATCCTTCGCCTCGGCTCGTTTTTAGCGCTAGGCTGTCTTGTCAGCAGGATTAAGCAATTTTCAGCTTGGTTTGCGTTTTTCGCTTTGCGCTTTTCGCTTTGCCTGTCCGCGCCACGTCGTCATGGCAACTCCCATCCTGTTCTGCCCCCTGCCCCCTGCCCTCCAGCCCGCTTCCTGTCTGTCTCCAATCTCTGTTGCACAGTCGACCCACTGCCCACGTTGACAAAAAAAAACATAAAAAAAAGGCGCTGCTAAAATTTTGCGATGCGTTAAATTTTGTTAATTTAAGCCGCATGCTGCGGCCGATCTCTGTAGAGGTGTTAATGTGCTGCTGCAACGCTGCAACGTGTTGCATCTTTATTAATTTCGCGTTTATACCCGGCACTCAAGAAGACAACAGGGCTTGAGAACTACTCAACAAAAGTGTATTTGGACTGCAACTGCTATACAAAATAATTAAACAATTTACATAAAATTAAACTAACCCACTGCGTGATTTCTGTTTAGCTATTTGCTAAATTTAAAACAAATACAAAAAAATTCATAGTAATTATATTTAATTAATTTATTATTTTTATGACCTAACCGCCTATAAACATTTTTAATATATAGTACTAAAATATTGTTTTTCCTTGCGAATCAAATATGAGTATGATTTATTTTGAATGTTTATGATATGGTAATAACAAGTCTGTTAAGTATACGAACATATTTGTATTTCGTGGGAATTGTCTTTGTCATTGTCATTTAAATTAAATACAATTAAAAACAAATTCAAAATATATCATAGTAATTATACAAGAATACCATAACTATAATAAACCAGGAATAATATCCTATGTAGATATGATTAAATGAATTATTTTATTATTTTAATGGCATACGATGCGTATAAAATGTTTAGTATACAAAAATAATGTTTTCCTTGGAAATCAAAATTTGTTTATTTTGTTGTAGGTATACAAACACTTTTTTTTTATTTCTTGAGAATTGTCTTTGTCATTGTCATTACAGTCAAACGATTTTCTTATATTATTTGTGCTTTTAAATCAAATCACATGGAAAACTGCGTTGTTGTTTAAAGCATCCTGGTGAGTTAATTGCACACTGACTAAATATTTTAGCAAAACCAAATCAATAGGCTACCGGGTATTTCAGAGTCAAACTCTGCCGCCATAGCGCTCGTTTGTCGTCTTTGGCGTGCGTGGCACGTTATGCATGGGAAGTTTTGGTTTTCACACCAGCCGGAGAAAAAAGTGTCTCATAAACTGCGGCAACTGCGGCAGCGGTGTTCTTTATGAGTCAACAGGATTTTAGGCTGCAGGTTCGAGCCAATTCAATGACTATCAGCGTTTAAGCTTGTGGTTTCTTCGCCTACAACATGCAACATGCAGCAAACATTCAAGTACTGCCCCCACTCAAAGCCATTATCATTAAGTTCAACTCATTAACAGCCTTGGCAGATGTCAGCTGCGAGTTGCAAGTCGGTTATTGCAATTGCAATTGTGGCCGGGTTAACCCCATTCGCAGGCTCTGGAGGTTGGCCAAAACAAACCCAAACTAATCAGTTGTCATGTCTGAAAACTTCTTAACTGTTTCTTCTTCTTTGGGGCGGGGGAAAGTCGGCGGGAGGAGGCGATATCAAGTGCTGCCTCTCCGTACTTTCAAATCCAATTAAGAGTGTGAACTTGCAACGCGTTGCAAATTAACAGACAGATAAACAGCAACAACAACAGCCACTGCAACAAACTGACATTGTCACATTAAATGCGAAACAAAGCGAAAAATGTGCAACAGTAGCCGGAGACTCAGAGAGAGAGAGAGAGAGAGAGCGAGCTGTATAGAGCGAGATAGCGAGTGGAGAATGCTTTGGCAAGCCAAGCCCAGCTGCACTTTGGTGTCAAACGCAGCCAAGCCGAACCCCGATCCCGAGCCTCGAATCCCCCCCAAGCCAAGCTCACGGCTATGCCTCATTACAAAGATCTGCTTCTGGGTACGAGGCTCGACTTCGCCTTCGACGGCGACACAGCTGCAATTATCACATTGCCAAATGGTCACGGACCACGAAATCTTAACATTCAGATAGCAGAACCCAAAACACAGTCATAAGTAGAACCCAAAGCACAACACACACACAACACTCTATGCACTCTATGACTTCATCACAGTCGCAGTCCTTTCCTTGCCCTCCTCCCATTCTGCCTGTTCTCCCCAATCTATTTGCTTTTCTCTTTTTTTTTGTCTGCACTGTGTGTCATAATTCTCGCCAGGTTGACATTTATGATGTGTGCTGCCCATGTGTGAGTCTCAATGTTTTGCGATTCCAGTGCGATAAAACAATGAAAATGAAGTCATGTCTTGACTTCCCAATGGGTTTCTCTTTGCTTTGTTTGGCTTGCTTGACTTGCGCACCAAATTGGACATGCAGCAAGTGTTAAATAATTAGCTAAAGCTTTTTTATTTTCCTTCACGCCTCGGACCTTGGGTGCGGCCGTTAATTAAGGCTTTCATTGTGCCGCTAACTAACTAGAGAATGCAACTAAAGTTCTGCATGACACCTTGCCTCTATGTTTACCTTGCGGTTAACGTGCAACAAGGATGCTCGGCAACTGATCAAAGCAGGCAACTTTGGTTTAAAAATATGTATGTGTTCAAAATTGGAAAACCAATCGAAAATAATTTAAATTTGCTTAAAAATACATATTAATATTATTATTAATAATTATTAGAGAATTTTACAATATACATATGTTAATAAATAACGAATCTGGGAATTTCGCCAAAACATCTTTAATGATTCAAATAATTTATGATGGGAACTTTAGCAATGTGAGAAAAGATTTTGAATCTTTTTAAATTTATAATATTTTAAAATTCATTTGTGTTTTTTTGCAATGTTTTTAATTAAGTATTTTTTATAAATTACAATTTTTCAAATGAAATGTAGATATTGAAATTTGAATTTTCTATTTTTAATTTTATATATTTTAAAATTCATAATCGAAAAATTGGGTAATGAATAAGTATTTTTATGAATTAAAGTTATTGTATTGGCAATGAATATTTTTATGAATTAAAGTTATTGTATGAAAAATCTGAGAGTAATTTTAATTTAACAACCTAAGAATAGTTATAGTTATGTATATAGCCAGGTACAAAGTTATTGTGTTGGCAATGAATATTTTTATGACTTAAAGTTATTGTATAAATAATCTGAGAGTAATAAATTTTACTTTAGAAACCTTAGAATAGTTATAGTTATAACAGGTATAAAATAGCAAATTTGGTTTCATATTTTTATTATTTCTAATATCATTTTGAATTTATGAATTATTTGTTTATTATGTCATAAAACTATTTTTAACGTTTTTGAAATTATTGTCAATTGATTGCTTATCTCATTGAATCTACATCACAGACAATAAAAATACGCCTAATTTTTCAATTATTATTATTTGCACTTATTCAAGTTGCTTTCCAGACTGTTAACGAGGTTGCAGCCCAATTCAACGTAGACTCGCATTGTTTGGCTATCATCCATTTAAGATCCTGAAATGCACTGACAATATTGACCCAGTGCTCAACCATCGCAGTCATATGAATGTTGTTCATCTTTATGTTTTTTCGGACTGTGATGAAGCCAATATAAAACTGGACTCTGATGTAGAAAAGGTCTGACATAAAAGCGAATGCTTGCAGGGTGGAGAGAGAGGGAGAGAGAGAGGGAGGGGGAGAGAGAAGTGAATTCATATTTCTCAAGTGAATCGCCAGAGTGGACAGTAAATGACTTTTGGGTGATATTCAGTTGGAGATGGAGTTGAAATGGAAGAACGGCATTGAGTGCAACTCCATCATTTGCCCTTTGCTCTTTGCCATATCATCTTGCAGTTTATTCGGTTTTCTTTTTTCTTTTTTCGTTTCCTGTTCCTCTTCAACTGTTGCCAGTTTTGCAATTACTTTTGCCCCGACTCCAGATTATTTTGCATATTTATAGAGCGGACGAGAAATGCTTTATGGCAGCTGCAACAAATCAAATTGTATCGATGCCGAATACTGAATCGAATCGAATGGAATCGAATGGAATCGTATGGCATTGCAGTGAATTGAATCAGTCAATCAGTTTGGCCTTTGACCTGCGCTCGAACGCGTCTCAAAGTGTTTGAGAGGGTGTTGCATTTTCTGGCTCATCGATTGTCAAATTAAATGCCATTTAAAATCAATCAAATCAACTGGAAATTTGACAGGGTTTTGTGGTGCCAAACGGTTTTGTGGCTACCAATTCGAATTGGCCATTAAACCGATGCATTGCGGTTTAGCTAACGCTCGCATATTGATTACCATTAATTTGATCGATTGATGGCACTTGAATTGAGATGCATTCGGGCTGCTAATAAAGTTATACTTATCGAATCAAATGTCAAACTGCAGTTCTATATAAAATACATATTCTAGTTGATGCTGCGAAACCAACTGAAAACCAAAACCGACACGCGACACTTTTTACTTGGCAAACAATCGGAAAACACGAAAACCGCAAACAACAAAATTAGTTACAAAATCTAATCAAAAGACTCCGAGGCGCCAACAACAATAGCCACAACAGTCAACCAATTCGACATGTAATTACATGGAAACCAACTGCAACAACAACAACAACTCCTCCACAGGCATCTAACGAGAAGGGAGCCCCGAAAAATCGAATTGAAAATTAATTTCAAATTAATTTCCAATTCACAAAAGCGATAAATTTTGCGCAATGTTCGTGACACACACACACACATACACACTCACAATCAGTCAGGGTGTTTACGTTGAAGAGAGGGGGCGGGGAGGGCGGGGAAGGCGACCTGCAAACGTCTACAACACTTGTAATCAAATAAACAGACAAGGCTGTCAATGAAAAATTGTAAGCCAAAGCCAAAATAAAACACATAAGGAACAGCGACAAAGAATAGCCGAATAATTTATGCGCTCTCGTGACCAAGATATGTTAACGCCGATAAAGTATAAAATATATTTAGTTACTTCTTGAACCTAGCAATACTGTTATATTTAATTTAAATAGCCCTAAAGACTGTTAGTTAAAACAAAAATATATATATATATAAATAATTGACTTAATCTTATTGTTTAATCTAAGAATTTGTCTAGCACTTGCCAGGCAAAATGTGTAAATTCAGTATTTTCTTATTATTTTGAATTAATCGTAATATTATTGCAATAAACATATCCTTCAAATAATAGAATATATGTAAGGAGTGGTTCAAGCATCCACTAATTCAACTAATAAAGTCGAAATTAAATTGTAAAATTAAGACGAATCAAGAAACGACATTTGCAAATATTATTATTATTTAACCATTGCATATTATAATTACAACATTATAGCATTTATTATTATTATTATTTAGGTCAAGGTTAAATAGCAGCAGACTGTTAACCGCAAGTAAATAAATAATTTCTATACAAAACTTTTCTACAGTCGAAAATATTTTTTGCTGCATATTTGTATGCACTAGAAAATATGTCTTTCACTCCCAGACACTAGCTGTATTCACCATTTATTTCTAGTGCTTAAGAGTATGCAACAATAAATTGTATATTGTAATTGTCACTTTTTTTTATAACAAAATTTATTTAGGTAGAAATTATTAAATTATTAAATCATTTTTCTGCAGCTTACTGTTACTATTATTAGTAACTTATACTGCAGCTAATAGACGAATTCAAAAACTATATGTACATATTTTAAACTAAGTTTAGTTGTTTGGAAAATCTATACTATTGGGAAAAATTAGAAAATTGATCTGCTAGGCAGATCAGTTGGGTCGAGTCTTTGTAGTCTTCGCCTATTTCGCAGTTCAAAGATTCTCCTTCGTCTCAGGAGCCTTTGTGCCAGCATAATGGGGTGATTGGCAATTTTTTCCAGGTAAGCGGGTAATTGTAACGATAGCAATTGAAAACTATTTATTTGTGAAGCACAAGTCGCATTGGCAGTGAAAGCGACTCGGAGGCAGGTCGACAAATACCCTAACATCCTGCGCCAACTTGGCTGTCATGGATTTTCATTAGCCCAGTGGAGAATAAAGTGGTCCCTGGAAGTCGCCTGAGCGGCTGCCATGTGCCCAAAAGCAATTATGCCGAGCGTTGGCGGGGGAGGCAAGTGGAGCGAAGGTAGTTGGGGAATAGACCACAGGCTGCCAGTTCGCCAGTCAGTCGGTCATTATGGCTCAAAATCCAATTTCAAAGTGTTGAGTGCACTGACTGAGCATTGAACGGGAAGCAACAGGAACAACGGAAGCTGAAGCTGAAGCTGAAGCCAAACAGGGTTAACTGCAAGTTGGCTCAGTTGGTGCGGTTGAGTGCTAACTGTTTACGGATTAGCGAGATCAACAAAGCGTGTGGGGGAGGGGGGAAAAAAAGGATGGGAACGAGCACAACACGCTGGTGATAAGGATGTTATCTGGCGAATGTGTCGCATGAGGGCAATCTGAAGCATATGGCCAGCAAAGTGTAATCATAAGGCACAGACAAATTGGTTGATAGCTGATAAGAAGAGCACACACAGTCAATATCAATGCACTTTGGTTATAAAAATAATTATCACACAGAGAGAGAGGGAAAGTGGTTGAAAAAGAGAGGCAGACAATGGTTTGTAATTATGAAATTCGATGTAGTGCGATAATAATTCTTTTTATGGCCCCGAAACACCACAAAAACGTTGCTTTAATTACATTTGTCTGTGAGCGTGTGTGTGTGGAAGAACAATAATAAATGCAAAGAAAATTGAAAAAAGTAAAAGAACGTTTGCATAAATTGCAATTTGTTGAGTTTCGACGACAAAAACCGAAAATAGTTAACACTATGAACAATGGAAAATAAAACCATAAATGCCGAACTTCTATTGTTATCAGCACATTGCAGAAAAGAACGAACTACCGAAGCAATCGATTGATGACGTGATATTGTGAACTGCTTTTACGACTATTTGCAAAGAAATAAGCATTTCGTAAATATAATTTAATTGTCAGTTATTGATTGACTGCGATAAATTCGGACACGTTCGACGGTGTGTGTGGCCCACTGTATCGATATGCAAATTGCAATTCAGTGTCCAGCAAAATCGCATTAATATTTCGTCGTGGAGATGCCACACCATCCAGCAGCCACCATCCAATCTGCATTTTGGTATGCAAATTCCTTGTGTGGCGTTGCTCACAGTCAGGTGCCAATATTTGTCAGTTTTTTGTTTAATTAAAACATTTTGCCAATATTTTATATATGATCCCCCAACAACACACCTCGCTGTGGTTGCCCCTATTGATTTCGATTTGGTTTTGTTTTCGTTCTGGTTGTTGCTTTTGTTGTGTAACCCAAAATGTAAATGACTCGTTTGCACAGGTAACGCAAATCCAATGCACATGAAATATTTAAGCCAAACAATTATACGAGAGCGAGATAGACACACGAGTGTGCATACGCGTCGTATACGGAATCAAATTGTATTATTTTCCTTTTGGAAGCCGAAATTTGCATTTTGGTGGCAATGTTTCTTTTATTTGCGTATTTTTTGATTGCTGCTTTTTGTTTTTATCGACCACACACACACACACACACGCAGGTTAAATGAAAATAATTTGTTCTGTATGCTAAAATAAAATTCTGGCATATTTAAGAATATAATTCACATGCATTTTCGACGGCAATCCGACCATATTTCATCCATTACACTTTACATGCGATATTAAATGCAAAATTCATATTTTACAAGCCAATGTGCTTGTACTAATGAATTCCAAATGCCAGCAAATAGTTTCGATTTAGCGACAGTTAAAACGAAGTAATAAACTACTAACGAAAAGGATATTGCAAAACTTATATCCGTTTGGAAAAAAAATATTAGGATATTAACAGAGTTGAAATGAATTTTAAGAAGTAACTTAAAAATACCAATAAATAATTTTAATAATTTTTGTTAGATAATTGAAACTTAATTCTTATGTTATAAGTTTCGTCTAAAAAATGTTAACTCTCACTTTCAATGACAAATATCAAATATAAATAATTTAATGTTTTCATTTGTAACATCACACAAAATCTGCTAAAGAGAAACGAAAACACTCTGCTTCAAAATTATAGAACCAGTTGTAACAGTGTCTGCTGAAATTGCATTCACACTTTTGCCAAAAGTTGACCACTAATAACTAGACCAACCGACCCAACGAAACTGTTGTCCGAAATCGGGACAGCGCGTCAGAGTCCGTTTTTGGGGGCATCAAGTCCATAAAGTCCATTAGTGGCATTTTGCATATGGCAAAAAGGCAACAAAATGGTGAAGAGGGACGCAGGGAAAGTGAAACGCTTGCAGCTCTCAAAATTGCGATCACTGGAGAGGCTCAGCAGAGAGAGAGAGACAGAGAGAGAGGGAGGGAGAGGGAGAAAAGTAGGGCGTCGAACGCTGCAAACTCATATGGTGACCAATAATTGGATGCAACTGATGGTTTAGAGACGAAACTTGTCAAAAATCAACTTCAAGGGGAACCCCACACTGACTACAGCCCCCCTCGTCCCCCTCTCTATATATGTTGTCCTGGCAAACAAAAAATCTCTTTCCGTTCGGTTCTTCTCGTCCTTGGCTGTCAGTTTCAGTGCTGCGCATTTGCGGTAAATTTGCAATTGAATGCCAAACCGTAGGGAGATATCTGCAGACCATTAACAGCAAACAGCCCGCCCGAAATTGCAAAATAATATTAATGGAGAAATTGGCACAGGCCTCTGGAGTTGTGTTCTGGCATTTTCGGTCTGCCAGTTCGTGTTGCTGGCATCAATTTTGGCTTTTCAATTCGTATGCTGAGGTATTTACCCAGAAGAAAACGACAATCGATGGTTCATTTCCTTTGCAAAATTTGAAATTGCAGATTCCAGTTCTGAGGTAGCTTTTCATCGGATATTTCAGAAGCAAAGTATTAATTAAAAAAGAATGGAATTAAGAATGGACCAGAGAGATACATGATGAAGATGGAATCATTTGCTGAGAGGTCAGCATTTGCAGTGTGATGAAAATTTCGCTATTTAAGTGCAATAATTATACGATTTAATTCATCATTATTATTTAGATAAGCCTATCTTAAATTGACCATATGTATCATATATCGATTGTTAAATTGTATGAGGTAGTCTTTCATCCCATTTAGATATTTTAATTCCTAATATTAATTAAAAAATATTGCAATTTTAAAGTATTTCGTTTTCATTTTACTATGCTTAATGGTTGCAATTAGACAGACCATAACGATTGTCAACATAGATGTATTAATTTCGAGAGATATTTTACAAGGTTAACAGCTTATCTTTTATTATGGTCACTATAAATGTAGAATTAAAAGTAGAATTGTCCACTAGAGTATCGCTTTTCTAAAAATATTGTGTAAGTCAAGGTTAAGGCCTCTAATATTATTTTTAGATTAATAAAACCAGATCGTTAGATCGAAAATTGTTTGTAGAATTGGTAGAAACCAGATTTAAATGAAATTAAATTGTATGATTTTAAATTAAAACTAAGTTGTCATTTTTATATAAATATTTAAATACCTCATCAGACCGAAAATTGTTCAATTTTTGTTTAGAAATCAGATTCGATTTAGAAAATAAAACTAAATGACTTTTTACACCTCTGCACACATAGTAAATAAAGCAATTTGGAAGCCAGAGCCAAACGTGGCTAGAAGCGCTTGTTGGCCATTAACTGAGTATGCAGTCGGTGCTCTAGGCACATGGCTTGAGCTGAATGGCGTCACAGCCACAGATGTTATCAGGACATGACATGCACTCACCTGTTTCGTGTTCTCTATCAAACGCCAATGTTGACACATCCTGCACATCGTCCGCCTCCTCGTTAGGTGGCTCAACTGGAGCTGTGACGCCTCCATTGAGGCAGCTGTCGATGATGTTGTTGCTGTTGCTGTTGCTGTCGTTGGCGTTGCCATTGATGACCTCGATGACACTTTTGACCGAATCTAGTGATGACGTTGCTGATACCAAAATTGGCGTTGTTATGGGCGTTGACGACGATGACGAAGCTGTTGATGTCATCGATGAGCTGGCGCTCAATGCGCCCCCATTGACTTGTCCCAACTCCTCCTGCCGCCCTTCGATCTGCCTCTGCTTCGTTGTGCCCGCATTCGGCAGCTGATGGCTCTCAAAGTGCAGCTCATCCACAGCCCGGGCAACAAGATTGTCCTCATCAGCATTAGACTTGATGGAGGCAACTGGCGAGGCATTCACATTGGGCAAATCGACGCTGGCCAAGTTGATAACTGCACTCTGCTCGACGCCCACAATGATGCGCTCCAGCGGCTGCGGCTTGGGCGGCGAATTCAGCTCCAGGCTGCTGCGTCGCTGCGTCGGCGTCGGCTTCACATTCAGGCTCAGCTCGCTGCGCTTGCTCGGCACCGGCGGTGGAGCGGACTTCGGTTTGATGACGACACTCGACGAGACTTTGGGTTTATTGCTGGGCACGGGAGGCTTCGATTTGGGCGTGTCGATGATGTTCTTGTGCAGCACGTAGCCCAAATCATCCTCCACAGCGGGCAGATTAATCAGTTGCTCGACTGTTTCGATAGTTTCTGCAACGATTTTCTTGGCCTGCTCTTCGACTACGCCTTGCGTTGGCTGCTCCTGCTCTGGCTGCTCGAAGGCGCTCAGATCGAAGCCCTGCTCGTCGTCGGCCAGCTCCAGGTTGTAGAGCTTCTCGGCCTCCTTCTTGACCTTCTGGTAGCTCTCGATCAGCTTCTGCGCCTCCTGCTCCAGCCGTCGCTCCTCGTCGGTCTTCTTGAGCAGCTTGGCGCCCTTCTTGGCCGCCGTCTCCTTGCTCTGCTCCAGTCGCTTCGTCACCTGCTTCTCGCCATCCTTGCTCACAGTCAACGTCTCGCTCAGCTCACGCTCCAGCGTGGGCAGCGCGTCGGCGTCGACGGGCTGCGCATTCAGAGTCTGTTGGCCCTCCAGGTAGGTCTGCTGCTCGGTCTGCTCGCACTCGGTGTAGCTGATGCCGCCGTTCGCGGACAGCTGCAGCTGCTTGCCACATTCGGATAAGGTCAGAATACCCTGTTCGATACTCTGGTTATCCTGTGGATTGTCCAGGCGCTCCGTGAGACGCGTCTCCGCCGAGACGGTGGCAGTCAACGGCTGCAGCTGCTCGACGTCGGCAAGGTCGAGCAGATTGTCGTTGCTGCTGATCTTCTTGAAGCGCGCACTGCTTGACTTTGACTCGGCGCTGGTCAGCAGCTGCTCCTCCCCCGTCAGCGCATCCTTGGTGCGTCGCTCGCTCAGCACCTGCTGCTCGCTGACCACGCGACGCTCCTCGTGAATGGTTGTCGTTGTCGTAGGCTGCTTCTCGTGATTCTCGTGATCCTCGCGCTCCTCATACGGCTGCAGCTTGAAGGCCACATCCGCCGTGGGACTCTTGAAGATGGACGAGGAGGAGGAGGAGGAGCTGCTGCTGCTTGTCTTGGTTGTGGTCACTTTGGTGGTAATCGTGCGTTGTGTTTTCGTGGAGCTCTGGCTGCTCTCTTGGCTGCTCTCCTCATGCGTCGTCGTCTCCACAATCTGGTCAGCTGCGTCATGGACGGCAATCTTATCGTCACACTTCAATTGTGCCGCAGCAACTGCGTCTGCGATCGCTTCCATTTTCACTGTGCTCGACTGTGGCACCTTTGACGGTTGCACGTATTGCGGCAACTTCTTCAGCTCCTCCACTATCGCACCAGGTGGACTAAAGCGCAAAGAAAGAGAGAGAGAGAGACACTCGTTAATTACAGTGATTGAGTCTTATCAATCTGTGATATGTTAATTTGTCACCTGTCGCACAAACACTAAACGGAAATTCGCAGGCCAACAAAACTGTGACAGTGAGAGAAGAACACCCAAAACTTTTGCCTTTTGCCTTTTGCCTTCTGCCTTTCGTCTCCAAAATAACACTAATTGGCCCAAAACGCTGCTCTGGGTGGCGACTTCTCTATTGCCATTAACTCTTATCGGCTCGATAACCGCTGCACATACGAAATTTCCAGTCATTATCAGTCCGCTTGGCGGTGTTAGTAAACACACCGGCATTCGGCGCCTTATCAGCCCCATAAACAGCAATGTCGGGGAGTCTTCCCCTCACCAACAACCCTTTTTGTTATACTGCAAATAAATATCTAACACTTTGCGAAAAATAAAATAAAATTGCCTGCCGTTGATGTGAGTTGAGTGGGAAGTCGACCTGACTAAAGCTAACCCGAAATTATGTTCGCTATCCAGCCATTGATGGATTGCATAAGCAACTATTTATAGCGATCTCAATGGGATTGCAGTTCGGACTAGTTTAGTGCAAATATTGATTAATGAAATACAATTATGTAAAATGTGTGTTTCATTTCAGTATATGATAACTTTTCTGGAATAATTTATCCACCCATTTAATAAATTAAAAATAAGATTTTGTTGACCTCCTTGAATGCAACAACAATTCGTCATAATTAAAATATCTTTATATGTTATTTATCGCTTAAAGTGTTTTTGCTGCTTGACTGTTTACAATTGTAAAATTGTACTTTGCTTAAATGGTAATTTTTATTCTGTCGTGAATTTTGTTAAATATAGTCGATATATAGCTTTCACGCACATTAGTCATACTTTGTTATTTGATGGCTTTTTGATAAATACCTATCTTAATCCCTCAATAGATAATCTAATCTGCGGAGTTTTCCAAGTATTTATTGTTGCGAATCGATTGCTGGCCTCGCTATTCCTACTATAAATATTTTCTATATTTAGCACAGAGGAATCTCTGCAACTATCAACTAAATAAATAGCTACAATCTATTCCAATACTCAACGTCTAAGCAAAGGAAAAAATTACGTTATAAAAACTATGTTAGAATAACATTTCTGAATATTTATATATATTACCTTTCCAAAATACTGAAGTCAGATTAAAATCTCAAAACATTACAATCTTAATTTCTTCTAAGATTAAAGAAAGCTTATTTCAAGAACTTGTTTTAATTATTTACTTAATGTGAAATACCTTTAATTTATGTCAAATATTTTTAGTAAAATGTGCATTTATTGCAGCTAAATAAAAACGATCATCGATTGGACGAATTTTCAAATAAAAATTAAACTAATCGATTTTCGAAAACTGCTGATGAAATTTAAATAACAATCCTAATTTCATTCTCCTTTCTACTTCCCCGCAGTTCACACTCATTTCATGCTTTCCGTACTCACCCATTGGTCAGAGACTGCGGCTCCAGCGAGGAGAATTCCTCCTCCACTTCACCGATGGTGGGCAGCATATTCGAGTGCCAATACATGTTGAAGTACGCCTCCGAGGGACCCGGACCGTTGATCAACTCCGGCGGACCGAGCTTCTCGCCGTCCTCGCAGATGTATTCCCGCTCTGCGCCGTCATCCACATCGTCCTGATCGCCATCGACGTCGTCGTCGTCACTGCTGGAGCTGGAGTAGCAGGTCGTGTGCTGGTTGTCGTCGGCGATCTTCATGCACTTGCCCACCACCAAGGGAGGCGGCGATTCCCTCGAGAGATCCGCAGCCTCAGCAGCCACAGCTGCCAGCAGAGCATTCACATCCCTCTGAATCTTCGGTGAACTCTGCTGCTGCTGCTTGTCCTCTGTGGAGTCCTGGCTGTGCACCAGATCGAACAGGCTCGGCAGCTTGTCCTCGTCCTGCGTCTTGCTCTCGTACGTCTGGATCTTGAAGCGAATCTCGCGGTTGCTGGTGGGCGACGGCGTGTTCACTGGCGTCGTCTTGGGCGTGGCCGGAGGCGTCAGGTTGCCCAGCTGCTTGAAGGTCTGCATGCTCAGCTTGGGCTGCTGCTGCGGCGGCGTCGTCGGCAACGCCGCCTGCAGCTTGGGTATCTGCGTCTTTTGCAGCGATTGCACGCGCTCCGGCGGCTTCGGCTTGGGTCCCTTGGGCGAGCGTCCCGAGCTGCCATTGCTGCAGATCGAGCTGAGCGACTCGGTGGAGTTGGAGCTGCTGCGGGAGTTGGCATTCAGCAGCACGGGGATGAAGGTGCGATCGGGGGTGCGATCGGGGGTGCGAGCTGGCGCCTCGGCGGAGTTGGCACGCTGCAGCGGGGCACGCAGCTGGGAGGGACTGGGACTAGACTCCTTGGACTTGCTGCGATAGAGACCCAGCTTGAGGTCCGTTTCAGACTTTTGCTTCTGCAGCAGGCGCGGAATGTTGGAGCCGCCGCTTGTAACTATCGCTGACCTGACCATGGCGGGCGGGGACTTCTGGGCGGGCGGCGTGCTGACGACGGGAATGCGAGACTTGAGCTGCGGTGACTGTTGCTTCAGCGGCTGAAGATGCAGCTTGATCTCGCCTTCGGTTTTGGCGCGCGAAAACGCCGGACTAAGCTTGGCTTTGGGTATCTTTGTGCTCGAGTTCTTCACTTCCTTTACCTCTTTGATCTCCCTGATCTCCTTCGGCGACTCATTTGTGGACGTCTTGGCAGTCTCGTTGGTGGGCGTCACATCCGTGGGCACGCGCGGCGGCGCCACTTCAATGGGCAGCTTGCTGGGCGTGGCAATCTTGCGCGGCATGGGAATAATGGAACGCTTCTTGGGCTCCACGGTGGCCAGCATTACACGCGGCTTGGGCTTGGGCGTAGGCGTCAGCTCCACGTTCTCATACACATTGACCTTCTCGGTCTTGAACTCCACGTTCTCGTAGTTGTTGCCCGGTATGATGAGCTTGGGCTGACCCAGCGTCTGCTCCAGCTGAAACTCCTGCTCGAGCAGCGTGAACGGCTGCACCAGCTTGGCCAGCTCCTGGCCATTGAGGCTGCTGGTCAGCTCCGTGTCCGACGAGTAGTTGGAGCCCATCGACAGCTTGTCGATGACTGTGGAAATCGTGCTCGCCGTGTCGTCCGATTCGGAGCCCGCCTTCAGCGACTCGGCGAACAGATTGATGTAGTACTCGGCGTCGGGCGGCGGCGTCAGCGGCTTCTCGATGACCAGCTGCACTGTGGCCGGACCCTCCTTGGAGTTCTGTCGCTTGACCAGCTTGCGCGGCGGCACGGGCGGCGGTGGCGGCGGCTGGGCATTCAGCGAGATGCTCACCTCCATTTGTTGCTCCTCCTCGCTGGGCGGCTTCTGGCCATGGCCGTTGCGCACAATCAGCTTGATGGCCACATTGTCCTTGAGGCAGCGCACGCATTCGATGCGCGTCATTTGGGCGACTGGTCGCTCGTCGATGCTGAGGATCTCGTCGCCCTCGCGCAGATGGCCCCAGCTGGTGGCCACCTTGGAGGCGGGACTGTCGCTGGCGCAGGATTGTATGTACAGTTTTTGCACCAGCTCTGTGTTGCGTGTGCCGCCCTGGAAGCGCAGGCCGAAGCCCAAACGCTCGCCGGGCAGCCGATAGACTGTCACGTGCTCTGGCTCCTCTTCCACTTGTTGCTCCTGTTGCTGTTGTTGTTGTTGTTGTTGTTGCTGCTGGAGCAGCTGCTGCTGCTCGTTGATGGTGAGCACGGTGATGAATGAGGAGTCTTCGGCCACAGAGCTCTGGCGTTTGACTAGCTTCTTCAGATGGTTTGTGTCTTTGGTGGACGATGTGGGATCGTCGACTTCCACAACGGTTATGTACTCGTCGTCCATTGTTGAACCGTTTGCAGCACCGTTTGCGGCTGCTGTTGTTGAGTCCATGATCGCTGCTTGGGTTTGAACACACACTAAAAACCGTTTCGGTTTGAGCGCACGCTAAATACCGCTGAGGTTTTAGCACACGCTACAAACTTAACCGTTTCGTGTCGTCTGCTTGGGTTGCTGCCCTCGCTTTGTGAACTTCAGTTGTGCGGTTGCTGTCTACGCTAAATTTGTGCTGCAAACGAAACGTTGATAAACAATAAATTAATATATGTTGAGTAAATGACGTGCTTACAAATTAATAAAAAAATAAAAACAACACACGATTGTGCATCATGCATAATTTGCAATCATTATTTACACCTTTCATAATCATTTGAATTTCAATCAGGCAATTCAGCACGCTTTCGGCACTTGGCTTATCCCGCTATCATCTCTGCCATTCATCTGGTCATAAAGCAGCGCAGACAAAGGCGATTAACTTGTTTTGCGAAACTTTCAAATGCATTTCATTTCATCACCAAAATCCCACACAAAACTTGCCAAAAACTATCCGCAATCACCTCCTCCTGCCCCCTTCCTCATCAATCCAAGTTATTTCCTTCCTGCGCACGACATAAGACAGCAGCAGCAACAAAAACGCTGGGCAACAGCAACAACAAACAGCGACGACAATAACTAGCAACTTTTTTAGCTACCGCAACTTCAAATGGGCAAAAGTAAGTAAAAAAAAAAACTTCGGGCCAACAATTTATGTCAACTTTCTTTTTTATCAAACAAAAAGAAAGAATTAAGGAGGTAAAACACATAAAAAAACGTGCAAAAAAACATTCCAAAGATTTTTCAAAGTAACCGCAAAAATCTAGCAAACGACTCCCACACGAAAAGTTGCCTAGTCAGGTGGGTTGGGTTCCGACCAGGAGAGATGCCAGCTAAGAGCCGCAAACTGCGAGATTCAACAGATGATTTACCAACGGGTTTTTCACAGTATCAGTCTGGGTCTTTCGGCACCGACTGCAACATGCTGCAAGAAACTTTCAAAGTTGCCAAATCATGTTGCGGTTCTTCTTCGGCCCCGGCCCCGGCACAAATACATTTTTGAAATGGTTATCGAAGACAAAAACACAAAAAAAAAAAAAACAAAACACAAACAAAAACAACGACAACAACAAACAACAACCTAAAAAACAACGTATCCCAACGAGCCGGCCAAACAGGTGACCAACGGCAATCGGTGCAACACTAGTTGGTTGAGTTCTTAAACTTGTTTTAATTTCTGTTCAATTCCATATACCCTGCACTAACAGACAAGTCCGCAAATTGGCATTACTTGGAGTGAAGTTTGTTAATATTAATATGTTTCAAGAGGTTTTTAAGAAGTAAGCTTCGCTTTCTCTTTGGGAAGTCTAAAAAATAATTCAAATTGTAAATCAAAAATTCTGCGCATATTTTGCGAAATATTATTATTATCTGATTTTAGCATTTCATTTTTTATTATTTGAAAATCTTAATGCTTAACCATAAGACACTAAAAGCGTTGTTTTAATTTCAAGTAATTCAAATAAATCAATGTCGAAATGAAAAGTAATAAAATAAAATGTAAAATAATTAGTTGACAATAATATTATTTACTCTTCACAAAAACACAAGTCCGCCAATTGGCATTACTTGGAGTGAAGTTGGTTAATTTTAATAAGTTTCAGGAGATCTTCAAGAATTAAGATTCGCTCTCCCTTTGGGAAGTTTTAAAATTAATTAAAATTGTAAATAAAAAATTCTGCGAATTTTTTTCCGAAATATTATTATTATCTGATTATTAGCTTTTAAGTTTTAATTATTTGAAAACCTGAATTTTTAACCATAAGACACTAAAAATGTTGTATTTAAAATTGTAATTTAAATAATGTCGACTTGAAAAATAATTAAATAAAATGTAAAATAATTAGTTGACAATAATATTAATTAGATATCTTAGATATTTGAGGTATAGCAATATAATAATAATAGTCAACAATACAGTTTTGACCATCCGATATTAATGCTAAACAATGTAATCATTTTAGTTGAGTAAAAACACATCTACTATAACTAAGATTATTGAGATGTTTCTTGATTCCTTATGTATAGCATTTAAAGTTTATTACAATGCTTTAATGGAGATTATCAGGCATTTAAACACTCTAAAATAAGTAAGCTGTTGACCATAAAGCCAATCTAGACAATCCCCAATTATTGCCACTAAGAGTACAAAGACTTCGCTCTGCAAGTGTGTCGTCTCTTTTATTTTCGGACGTTTCTGGACGCCTCTTTTATAACTGTAGTTTCTGACCGACAGCGAGGCCTCGAACTGGAGACTGATACCGGAGTTGGAGCGCGAGATAAAGCTGGACAGAGGGGTAATTACCAAGTTTGGTTCGCGCTCGCGGCCTGCACATCACTAAATTTGAAATCAGTTTCATTATATAAATTGTTACCTTTAGACAATGTGGCAGACAGTCTGACAGAGGGAAGGGAATCGGATCTGATTCGACTCAATGAACGGGTTCCTGTTGCAGTTGGCATCTGGAGCTGGAGCTGGAGCTGAAGCTGTGAAATATTTTGTGTTTTGCAGCTGAACTAAATTGGCTTTAAATTGCCACAATTTGTGGCGCATAATGTCAAAGTTAGTTTCTGTAGCTGCCAAATAAAATAGCTGCTGGCAATGCACTCGACTTCAATTAGACTGGCAGCCCAAAAGGCTTCCGATACCAGAGACGAGACGAGACGAGCATGCCACACTCTAGAGTGTGGCCCACTGCACCATTCGAAGTCGACTCTAGCCATGTGACAAGTGGCGTCTCTTTGGACGGGGCACAAAGTGTGTCAGCCAGGAAGCCAGTCGAGTCGACGCTGCGACTTTGAGTGGCGTTCCCCAGTTTACAGTTTGTTTGCTTTCCATCGTTCCAACGGCCTCCACGATGTTGTTGTTGCTGTTGTTGCAAGTTGACTGTCCATATCCCAGTTCATCTGTCTCTGTCTCTTTCGCTGTCGTTGTCGCTATCTCTTTTGCTCTCTGTCCACCTCGCAGTGTTGACTGACGGCTGCCGTCGAGAATTTTGGCGCTACAAAAGCGCATAAATAAAAATTGTTCAGCTCTGTTGACAGTGCAACACAGAAAGACAGACAGCAACTGTGGAAGCCGAATCTCGTTGCAACATTTGAGCTCAGCAATGGGACGCCATTTGTTAGATGAGCAACAGAACCAAAAGAAACCCCAGCAAATTTGTTTGTCTAGTTCTTTTCATTTTTTGTAATAAATTATTCGCATTCCCGGGAGATCTTCCAGTTTGCAAAGTGTTTGCTAATTTAATGAGAAATTTAATGGCTGCAGATCTCAATTATTTTCAATTTCAATGGGGACTGTGAACTTTATTTTATTTGAAGAAAACTTAATTCTATTTTGAATACTTCTTGTCTCCATGTCTAATTTTAAGCTGCTCAAAATACTCTTTTCATAAATTACATTTAATTATAGTAATATATTAATGGCTCTCTTTCGTAATATATTTTCTTGTTTTGTATCTTTCAGCTTTCTTTCAAAATATAGCTATTCTCTTGTCCCCAATCTGAAGCCATCTTTCTCTGTCTCTGTTATAATTATACCGTAATAATAATGCTTCGTTGCCATAATATCTATTCTTAAGTTGGACTCTCTCTTTTTGCATAACAATAGTAATTTTATCACCTGGCTTTTTACTAAAAATATATTTTCGGAGAATTTATGGAAGTAAATTATGATTTAGTTTATATTATATTTTCTTCGCAATGCATATTCTAAAACGCTACAAACTGCATTACATTATATTTTAAATGTTTATTTTACTTGTAATTGTTGGAATATTTAATGCACATTTAATTTATGTGTGTGTGCTCTGCATTAAAGCAATACTAATATTTATTTCCCGTCACTCCACAACTGGCTGGAACTTTTCCTTTCTCTTTAATAATAGTACTTTCAGTACCTTCTTGTATGGATATGTTAAGTGTGCGCTTATATAGTTGTAATTATGTGTGTTTGCGGACATGTTCAGTGTTTACATTTGCGTTGCCTTTCGATTCGAATTCAATGCTCGCACAAAGCAAGCAAAAGGCACTTAACAAAATATGCTTTAAACGCTTTAATTAAAAGCATTTATGCTAATTTCAAACTACAGCAATATTAATTATGGCAAAAAACTAAGTGCGGCTGCAAACAATGCAGCACACAGACATCCCCTCAGCCCCTCAACCCCTCGACTGTTGGGCGTTTGCTTTGTCGACGCTTTTGTGAAAATTTCACACCATTTGCAATGCGATTGACCGCAACACGCCCCTCACCTGACTTCCTCACTCATGCCTCTCGCTCGCACCAATTCTCTCTCTCTCTCTCTCTCTCTCTCTGCTCTTGAGCTCATTATGTGTGCAGAGCTACGCAAATTATGGGAAACTATCTCGCTTGGTTTTTTGCTCTCTTTGCATCTCTTGCTAATGTGAATCTCCCTCTCTCTCCCTCTCTGCTTATGCTAATTTCTCTGCGGCGACTTCCGTCCCCCTTCCTTCATTGCCATCTTGCAACTCGAATGCATTTTAATTGCACTTTTTTTTGCTGCCAACAACTAATAACTGGCAATTTATTAAAATGTTTTGCGGCTTTGCCAGCAACAAAAGAAACACGGAGCGGCAAAACTTTGTTTAGCACTAAGTATTTGGCATAAGTTTGTACACACAATTTTGATTAAAGAGCAGCTTCAACCGTCTTGGCCATTGGCCAGCGAGGCGTGAAAATTTCTCTACCCAAGTCGCTGGCGATTTATGTGAGAAATATGCTAAATTATCAAACGAAGCGTTAACTGCCCCCCCACCACGCCTTCTCTCCCCCATTAACTCGCTCATCCGCCTCCATTTCAAAAACAAAACTGTGCGAGATGAAACCACAAACAGCAACAAATCTGCCACAGATGAGGGCCATTTGAAATGGTAACAAAAGAACCAGTTTAGCACACAAGTTTTTTGGGTCGTGATGTAGTTTGATACTCATTGATATTATTATGATCCAAACTAGTTGATTCCATGCTAGGATGAAGCTGTGCCAAGTTTCCGCAGAACAGCTTTGAATTCAATTAAGAATCTAATGAAGGTGGGAGCATCTTAATTAGATTTAAGAAATTCCACAACCAAACTTGGAAAATCATGTGCTAAAATTGTATATTTTTAATTTGCTCACAAAATTGCTTATTCATTATTTGTTTCTGTTTCATATTCCTAAACGTAATTTCGTTATTTTCTTTCTTAATTCATTTCGATGAACAGAAATAAATATAATTTGTAAAAACATGTAATAAATAATAAAGTTTATGGAATATATATTACACACTTTTCTTCTTAAATATTGTTGTCACCATTCAACATCATAATTAATTTAATAACTCTTAAATTGTTCTTGGATATTGAAAACTGATTCAATTTAAAATTGATTTTGATGTACAAAATATATATATAATTATATTATATTATTGATTTATATAAGATTTAAATATAATTTGTATAAATTATTTGGTTTTATAAATATGTAAAAAATATTTTAATTTATTGTACATTTCTTACACACTTTTCTTCTTAAATAATGTCTCAACATCGTGACTTCATAAATGACTTTTAAATTCTTTTAAATTAAATTTTAAATTTACTTCGATGAACGAAATGTAAAATGATTGTAAATTTTTATGCCTCGAGCTTTTACTCAAAATTTTTATTGAAAATTTGTCATGTTTTATTATTGATAAGTGCTAAATTTTTATCAAACATATAATCAGTTGTTGATTTCAGAGGCTTCGTGGAATGATCAGTGGCATCGATCAATCGCGTAACGAAAACGAAATACAAACTGATGATAAGATTGGCTGCTTGAAGAACGTATTGAAGAATAAAACCAGAAGAATGAGCGATCGAACTGATAATAAACACAAAGATAACGGAAAGCAATCGATAACGACGGATGCAGAAACAGAACCAAAGACAACGACTACGATAGATGAAGAGACGAATTGTTTAATCGATGTGCTGCACTTGCGAATGCTGCAATTGATAGAGGAGCAGATTGGACAGCAACTTGCGCTGGAGGCACACACGAGCAGAGCCCGTCTAATCCTGGCCAGAACTCGACTGCATCAAGGCATCTTAAAAGGAACTATCGCCTCCCAGCTGCCTGCTCATACACCCTATAGAGCCCTGTGTCGAGTTGTCAAGCAGACCTTCGACTGGAGCAGTTCCCTGAAGCTGCTTCGCTTCGACGTCCAAACAGCCAAGGGCTTCCTGGAGCCAGTTACTCAGATCTTTGGCAGCCTGGTGCCCCACAGCCTGCGACAAGCGAGTCGCCAATGGGAACGCTGTGTGGAGCAGATTGTGGAATGCATTAATGTCCAGCAGGAGCTGCAATCGGTTGTCAGCGCTATTCAACAATTGAAGTGGACACGACACAGGAGACGTGAGGTGTAAGGGTGACTGTGGGGGAAATAGGTTCAAAGTTGAGAAGAACAAAGACACTGTGGCGAATTCCTTTAATGCGTGTTTCCCTTTCAGAGATGCCATTAATCAGAAGGGGCAGAGAAAGAGACCCGAACTGTCCATGCAGCTGACTCTAAAAATAGCCTAATGTGTCTGGTTCGACTTTTAGTACTTGTATCTGTATCTTGTAATTGCTTTTTCAAATAATTCATTTAAATAACATAAGTCACTAAAGTGCGGAAGTTGTGTCTTGAAACTGTAAGCGAGGTGCGCTCTTTTAAAATATTTAAATCTTATAAATTAATTTTTGAAATATTTATTAAGTAATTTAGATTATATATATTGCAATGTTTTAATATTGTCATTTATAGAGGTTTTCAAATTTGATTCACTATAAATGTGGATATTATGTATACGTCTACATGAATAAGAGTGAATCGAATATGTATTAACTAAAATTGCTATTAACTAACTTTGGCTTGAAATAAATCAGTTTGCATAATTTAAATAAAAATCACAAGAAACAAATTGTTTATCGTAAAACCGCAAAACCGCAAGGCAAATTAAGCGTCCAAGAAAAAGAAGGATAAATGAACTTATGTATTTCTTGTTTACGGCAAACCAGGAAACAATATTTTGTTTAATAAAAATTGTGAAAATTGTTTTATTAAAAAAAAATAAATAATAATAATAATAACTTATTTTTGATTTTAATAAAAGATTGATAAAGACCTTAAACTTTTCGCTATATCAAATTTAAAAGTTACTTTTATCTTCAATTTGTTTTATATTAAATAAAAAACAGCTATTATTTCACAAAATAATTATTATTTCCAAAATAAGTAAACCATATTATTTAATCATTTTTATTTTAAAAAATATATTTTATACAGTCCCTGATATAAATAATATGATGTTTACAATAAAATTCATTTTACATAAATTGAAAATCACCGTATGTAAATTTAACTGACAGACATTCCCAAAATATTTCGGTAAATGCTTCATTATTGGACGTTATCAACAATCTAAAAGCTAATCCTTGTGCAAATCAGTCACGCTTAGATATCAGAGACTACAAACTGATTGAACTGATTACCAAATATGGTCAAATCAGCTGACAACTTTCATAATTGTATTTATTTATATTGTTTGCAGCAAGCGAATAGCAATGTTAATTGCCGGTGCTGAGACCCTTGCGATGCCGGGCAGCAGCAACAACAACAACAGCACCATCATTTTGCAGTCTAGTTTAAAAATAAAATCAAATGCCAAAGCAGCGGCAGCAGCATTGACAACATTGTCGATTTGGCCAACATTCCCCCGGATTCCGGCGGGCAGCCGTGTTTTGTGTCCCGCAAAACCGAAGGCGACGCAATGTGGCAATGTGGCAATGCAACGCAACTGAACGCAACGAGACGGCGGCAATTATGCGGCATTTTCTTTGCGGGGCCCCGCGGCAAGAAACGAGTTTGCCGAGAGATATCTTTGTTTGGTCGCTGCCTTGTCGCTGTTGCAGTTGCAACTTCAGCGTATGTGTGCGGCAACTACAACAAAATACCAGAAATAACTTGAAAATCCATTAAATCGTTGCATGGTCGCTCTGCTTTTTGCCACAGGGATAAAGATAAACTTTTGTCAACTCGCCACAGCCACTGTGGCAAAGGCAATCAATGGGAAGGGCAAGGGAATGGGAATGGGAAGGGAAAGCGAACGAAACCTGCGTTGACAAGTGATAACAATGTGTCAGCGATTCCGCAGCAACATCGACGGCATCGACGGCATCGACGGCATCGACGGCAACGTCCTTGGCTTCGATGACGTCGCCAAAAATGGACCGTGACGGCTTCACTGATTTTTGCCTGCCTCCAAATGTAAATCTTTGCTTCTCTTTTTTTGTGACCATGTTTTCTTATTTTTTTCACATATTGATTTTTCAGCATGTGCACAAAAAAGTGAAAGGCCAGCAATGTTTATTGGCAGTTTTTTTTATTCATATTTTTTATTTCATTTTTCCTCTTTGACTTGTCGAACCCAGCCAATAACCTGTTCCCACAAATATTTGCACACACTAAATTGCTTTATGAAAGTATTTTCAGTCCGCGGTTGCGGGTGTCGAGTGCAGAAAAAGTCGAAGCAACAACTAATAAATATTTGCATAGGAAAATGTGTTAAGTGTTAGTTTTGCATAGCCGGCAGATGTAATTGAAATTCGCAATAAATATGCAAATGCACTTTATTTATTAATCATATTAATCAATTGTAGCGAAAGAAAGTGCATGAACACACATGATTTGTGTATTTTTACATTCGATTTATAGATGTTTGCAAAGCAATGGGAAATTGCAAATATTCAGATACAAGAAATCATATACATATACAAGAATACCAATTCAATATACAATATATTAAAATATATATCAGCAAAATTTTATTGTATCTTTAAACAACTTTTTACTGCGGTAATTGTTGCTAAATTTGTCTATATATTCGTTTACTTGCACTATAATCGATACTAGCATTATTGGAAGACACAATGAAAAGTAGATTTTTTACACATTAATAAATGAATAAATATTGAAAGCCTAAAATTACTAGAGATGCTTTAGTGATGGAGGAAAAGGAGAAGAATTTTGCATACTGCAGAATCAATAAAGTCAAAGTATTCAGAAATAAATTATATAAATTAAATAAATTATTTGGAACAAGACTTGACTGATAAATCAACAACTCTCGGTAGTATTAAAGCAGAAGGGATAAGTATTTAAAATGATAACTCAAATTATTGCTACTCTATGCCAACTGCTGTTCGAAAAAGTATCTCAACTCTACGGTGATTGATTACTGAACACAGTAGCAGGCGTCTCTCGTGTTGGCCGCAATCCAGTCCAAGTATCTGCTGACTCTGGTGTAGACGCCGGGAGCATTGGGCTTGGCACAGCCGTAGCCGAAGGAGACGACGCCAGCGAGGCGGAAGATGCGATCCGGAACAATCAGAGGACCACCGCTGTCGCCCTGTAAACCACAAACATTGGCGACAATAAAGCAAGGACAACGCGACTACTTGAAGCCACCCACCTGGCAGGCATCCTGGCCGCCCGTCTGCACATAGCCGGCGCAGAGCATCGTGTCCACGATCATGGACTTGTAGGAGGTGGCGCGACACTGGGCATTGGTGATGATGGGCACCACCGTCTCCTGCAGCACGCTGGACGTGGAGCCGCCCTCGTGACTCAGTCCCCAGCCGGCCACGATGGCCTTCTGGAAGTCAAACGACTGCAGCGGGCCGCTGGGCAGGCAGACGGGTCGCATGGACTGCACCAAGGGCACAGGCGCATCCAGGCGCAGCAGCGCAATGTCATGGACCAGCCGCACAGGATCGTAGCCGGCATGGGCATGGGCGAAGGCGACGGCACGAGTGATGCCCTGATGCTGGGAGCTGCGATCGAGCTGCAGCAGACGCACAGCGACCATGGACATGTCCATGTCGTGGACACAGTGAGCGGCGGTCAGCACGTAGCGATCGTTGATCAAAGTGCCGCCACAGAACAGAAACGAGCCGCGTATCATTTGTGCGATCCATGGATACTTGTTGGAGCGCACCTGAGTGCCGCCCACAATGCGATTGGCGTTGGGCACGCCGCAGGCTGCAAGGATGCAAAGGTTGTGGCACTGCGGGCAGAATCTCTATGGAGGAATACTCACTGCAGCTGGCGCAGCGATTGACGCGAAACGCCTTCGCATCGCTGCTCTCAAAGGGCGACAGCAGCGCCGGCTCATTAGGCGAGGCAGCGGGGGCGCCGCCCAAGACATTTGACAAGATTTGTTGCTTGTGTCCCTCGATCAGATCGTCAATGTAATCCGATTGCACACCCGGCGGTGGCGATGGCGATGGCGATGGTGAGGAGCTCTCTGGCAGCGGTGGCAATCTAGCCGGCTTGGGATAGTAATAGCCGGCAAAGGGAGCCGAGTTGTAGCTGATGGCAGACGAGGCAAGCAGAGAAATGAAGAAGCCCAGGCAGAGCAATGTGCTGGGTATGGATTTCATGGCGAGCATCGAGAACCGCACGAACCGCGAGGCGAAACTGAACTGTTTGCGAAGCGTCGGCTCTTAACGGTTCTTATAGGCCAAGGCTGATCCACATTTAAATTCATTAGGAACCTAATGATGCTGTTAACCTGACAATCACATCTTTGTATCAGACAGCATTTTAGCATAATTTGGCAGCAAAAACAAAAGCAAAACTACATGTTTTCTGGCCAACTGTAACGGCCCTAAGACATCACTTGACCCAAATGGCGGATGCATAAAAAAATGCCAGAACTCATTTGTCAATTAATCTTTTTACAATATGCTAACGACAAAACGCAACACCAAAAACCAAACGCCAAAAAGCCGCCTGAGTAAGACGATCCCTCAGCTGTGTTGACAGCTCCAAGTGGTTTCAGTTCAGTTCAGTTCAGTTTATATAAAAATTTATGTTAATTGTTTTCGCTGCTTTCTATTCTATAAAAACGATTTTGGCCATCAATTTGTCGGAGCACTCATAAAAAAATATGCGTCTCTCGCAAGATTTATAACTTTATTGCCAATTTGACTAAAAGGCGTTTGACCCACATAATTAACTCCATTTCGATAAACTAACCAAACGCCGACCTCAAAACACAGTCGGACTATTACGAAAGTCCAGGAAAGGTTACACACGTGAAATGAACATTAGGCGTAGACAGTAATTGGAATTAACCACAATGAATTATTTCCTAATGGCGATCGGAGAGAAATAGTCGTTGGCACATTGCAGGAATCCCGGAGGTAATTGACTCGACTCGTTGCGATCTCTTGTTATGGAATTCCAAGAAGCATAAGCATTATAATTGGCATTTGCTCACGCCTCATTTAATTAAAAGGAAAGCACAATAACCTTTAGCAAACGTTCACTATAATCATCTAAGAATTAAATATATCTCGATTAAATTAATTATGCCTCAGTTAATGATATAAAATTGAATTTATTATTTCAAAATACGAACTGAATAAGTTTCGAATTTAATACATCGATTATAAAATAATTGTTCTTACTAAATTAATTGTGGCCTAGTTACTATTATAGTTATTATACGAATTTAAAAAAAAATGCAAAATTCTATCACAACAAACTTTGAAAATATTGCAAATATTTCTATCGACATTTGATTTTTAACACTTTTAATTAAATAATTTTTCAAGTCAACTACAGTTATTCAAGGTTAAATATCTCTCGATTACTGAATAAATGGCTCTTAGTAAATTAATTGAGGGTATATAATTATTTAGTTTTTTTTAGTTAGATTACTAAATACTAACACAATTAAAATTAACATTGAAACAGGTTTTTTTCGACATTTTATTTCGTTAATTTAAATTAAATAATTTTTTGAATTAACTAGAATTAACTGAGAAATAAATATGTCTCCATTATATAATGAATGGTTCGTAGTAAATTAATTAAGACTCAATGATTTATATATTTTATAGTTTAATTAAAAATACTAACACACTAATCTTGGTCACATTGCAATATTGTTTAAATTAAATTACATTATTGTAGAAACTTGTTCATTTCATTTGACATACTCTTTCCAAACAAATTCATGCGTGCAACATTAGTTGATAAATCAATATCTCATTAGTCTATTTATAATTTGTACCTTTCTCTTTGTACATACTCGCATGTAGGTAATAATAATCCCACAGTTCAAGCTCTTTTATTAAAACTCAACCCGAGCTCGCCACGCGAAACGGAAGCGACTAAGGCAACGCCCCAAACACATCAGGGAAAAGACCAAAATCAAATCCAACTTCAAATCGGAAACAATAAAAAACGAAACAAAGTTTTCTCAGCTGTCAGGCGAATGAAAGTAAATTGACTTAAGACGCCCAAAAAACAAGCCAAAGACGGAAAAAAAAAATAAAATCGAAATGCTAACAAGCCGGCTTGGCCCAGACTTGACTTGGCTATCAAAATTCTGAAGATCGTTAAGAGAAAATAGAAAGTAAAAAGAACGCAGCAGCAGTGCAGGCCATGAAATTGGGTCAAACTAATGAAGACACAGATAAAGGCGCATAATCGAACAAAAGAAAATAAAGACCTCCCCGCAGACAGAAAAATCACCTGGGAAATACTTGGCTTAGACGCTCACGATAATCTCTTGGCTTGTTGTGGCAACAGCGAGTTCCCGAGCACCCGAAACCGAACCCACAACACGACACACAAAACAGCACAAATGACACAAGGTGCACAGAGTGCGAGTATCATCGGTTTTTGGTGTGGCCTGGTGAAAGAAATTTGTGTATTTGGGTTAGAGAGCTGCGGCTTCTAAATAAATAATAAATTCAATAACATAGATGATGACACACAACCGCAGACCGGGCAGATGAATGGCCAGATAGTCGGGTCAGGTTGGGGATACGTTATTTTGCAGAACAACCAACGAAACGAAACGAAAGAAAGAAAGTCTTAATTTATTATTTATATGCGTTCCGCTAGAATCAATGGAAGAAAGTTCTGCAGCATCCCAGCGGAGCAAAGTCACAAACAAAATCAAAGTCAAAAGCAAAGGCAAAAGCAAAAAAGAAAACATAAAGATGAAGTTGAAGTGGAAGACGAATTACAAGAACTACAGCTGAAACGTGTTTTTGAGAGAGTCATGCTCTTCGGGAGTCTGACGTCTGGAGTCGTTTCTCTTTCAGAACGAAAGACTTAGGCAACAAACTTGAGCGCTGTATCGCCCCATTGAGAAAGACTTAAGCAACAAACCTGTAACTTGAGTCTCCATTGAGTGAAGATTTCGCCTCTTCGACAAGGGGCAAACACAGAGTCTGACTCTGCCGTCTAGAAATCTGCGCCTGGCTATTTATGGCCGTCCGTCCACCTTGCAGCATGCTGCAAGTTGTGTGTTGTGTGTTGTGTGTGTTCCACTTGCATCAAAACTGGGTCAGCTGCGGCTGACGAAGATGCTGTTTAAGAACAAGTGGAAGATGCACTTGGCTTGATCGCATTGGACACAAATTAAGGTCGGAGTCGCCTCTCAGTTATTGTTGCATGCCTGCCACGCTTTGCTTGTCGCACAATTTTGTTAGCAATTATCGCAATTTTGTTGCTGTTTTGATTGTCACTTGAGCACTGTGCCCATCAGGCGGCAAAAACAACGACAACTACATCGACAGCGACAACTACAGCAAACCACAGGCTACAGACTGTGGCAAGCAACAACCACTTGCAACTTTCTCAGGCTTCATTAAGTTTCACTTCAACTGGCATTTTCAGCAGTTATTTTGAGTATGGCACGATTTTGCTTATGACACGAAAATTGTTTATGGAGTTGTTTGCCATTTCTTAATGAGTTTTCTGAGCAACGTGCATTGAATTTAATTAAATTGCCAGTGTCGATTTGTTAAATGCTCTTCATTTGAACACTTTTATAATGCGTGTCTCCGTAATTTCAATTCGAATTCAATGCCGCATTTGTGTTTATGTCTCTGGGTAAGAGCCGAGATTATAGATCTTTGCATTCTATTCGCTTCAACTGGTTTTCTTTGCCGTCAACATAGTTCTCACACCTTCAAACGGCTTAAGACGCCGTCAAAGTCCAGTCTCTAACTACTCACACATAAAATACCAGAGTCAAGTTCGTTGCTCAAGTCATTCGTTTTAAAAGCGAAAACCAAAAAAAAAACGATAACATGACTCAATATAAATCATATAAAAATATCTTTTGTCTATATATGTATCTCTATGCAGACCGGGCCACCTTCAACTCCATTTGACATTTGAAAGTAAGCAGCCACAAGCTGAGTAACAACCGCGAATGACACTTGAAGATAAATATGCAAAACGAAAACGTAGAAAACGCCAATTGAAAATATACAAAAATAGAAAAATACGGGCTGAAAAACAACAACAAAAAGAAACGTAATAAAACTGAAACTAGTTTGCCAAATGAGAGAAATAAGTCATAATAAAAAAGTAACAGAAAATCACTCTCATTTTTTTCCAGCGCTTCATTTGTTTATAGCCGACAAACTGCACAGAAAGCAACTGTAAAACAGGTAGGAGTATGCCCTAGATAATGATTGACTAGCAGATACCCACTCAGTTAATTAGTACCAATCGAGAGTTTTAAAACTCATTAGGTTTTAAATTGACTGTTAGGAAATATTCGGTTCACAACACAGCAAGTTTTATATTTGATTTAATTGGATTTGGAATCAAATTTTGAATTTTATATAACGAAATTATTCTCATATTTAAATGTTGTACAAATAACTTGAACATCTGCTTGGTAATAGATTTAATTTTTTTTGTATTTTATTTAACTAAATTATTTGTATATTGAAATTTTAAATTTTATTTTATGAAATTATTCCTATATTTAAATTTTCTATAAATAACTAGAACAACTATAAACTCGCGCGGTAATAAATTAAATGTTTTTTTATATTTTATTTTATGAAATTATTATCGGAATGAAATTTTGAATTTTCTATAATGAAATTATTTCCATATTTAAATTTGGCATATTCTGCTTGGTAATAAATTTAATATTTTTTATAATTGATTTAATTAAATTATTTTTAGAAAGGAATTTTGAATTTAATATAATGAAATTATTCCCATATTTAAATTATTAACTAGAACACCTTTGAACTTTTGCTCAGTAATAAAATATTAATTGTCGGATATAAGATAATACATTTAAAATTATTGACTAGTTAAACCCGATATAATTTTAATCCCATCTCTACTGTTTATATTAATAAGCACTGGGTATTTAGCCAACGCTGTAACTGTCTTAACGCTTTTGGCTTTGGACTGGACTTCGAAGCGCATTGACATCAGCAACGTCGCTCCATTTACGGGGCAACGGCAGCTCGAGTTACCCGACAACGTTCAACGCCTTTTGTGGGTTCTATTTGGCCCGGTTTGTTTGTGCCTCGTCCATTTGTCTGCCTCTCTTTTGTCTGCTGCTGCTACTGGTGGTGGGCGCTTTATATGCGCCACACGCAATTGTGCGGTGAGGTAATTAATAAGCCACCAAACCGATTGAAATTGAGCGTCGCCTCTCGCACCGGGCATACCAAGTAGCCAAGTGGAGCCCTCCAGTATACGATTACGACTGAAACAAATACAAATACGAATACGAGAGCGAATACGAGTACTCGTCACTGGTTACTGACCATACACAAGTCAAGTTTCGGTTGGGCCACTTCTAAGGCTTCTGCACAGATTTTGCGCAAGTGCAACCACCAAGATGGCCCTCAAAACTGCATGAAATCTTGGCAAATAAAAAAGAAGAGGCAAGTGACAATATTTTGTCAATAACACAGAAAGCGTATTAAATTATATTTATAAAGCTTGCATTGTTGTTTCCATTGTATAGTTATATTTTAAATCATCCAACTAATAAATAATATAGTATTATTTGAGTATATAAACACCATTATATATTATTTTGAAATATAACATTTGTATTCTACATATGGGCATTTTCAAAAACAAGCTAAACCAAAAAATCAAACTTTTTTTAACAAGTGTGTGCGTTGATTCATATATTTTACATTTACGTAAATTTAAATGTACATTGAACAACAACAAAATAATCAAAATATAATGTTCAGTGTTTGAGCCATTTTATGACTTTTTTATTTATTTAATTTTGTTTGCTTGATATGTTATAATTCGATACAAACTCCCAATAAAAAAGGATAAAACACAAATAAAACAGAAATGAATAACAATTAATTTGATATATGTCAAACTGCAATATTTTATAGTTTAATGGTTTACAAATATGTTTTCACAATTTTCCACAATAAGTCAAAGAGGACTTGAATTTTCATGTGGATCAGTCCCTAATTTTTATTCAATTCTAAATGAATTTTCTTGATTTTATTTTATTTCTAACGATAGATGCGATAAATTTCTATTGTCAATATGTAATGTCACTTTGAAAATATCTTTACTCAATAGATCTTAATGAAATATTTTAAAGTCCCTATTAAATTAAAATTTCTTCTTTCATTGGACATTGCATATAATTTGTAATCAACAAATTGCATTCTGAATTGGACACCTGACTTTAGCAACAACTTAAGTGACCATGGAGGACATTACGTTGTTAACTTAATCTGAGCACAGTTAAGTGTAGCATTCCGCGCGTCATTGTGCTCAATGGGAGTGAAATAGAATTTATCGCCACATCCAGCAATTGGACAAGCCAAATTAGTTGCAAGCGGGCACAATGGCGAGTCTATTGAGTTGCCGACAAACAGTTCGGGCCAACTGATGATTGCCATAACTGTTGGCTGAAAGCTTTAGACTGCGTCTCATTGTTGCTCCCATTCGCATTTCCCATACCGATTCCCATTATTGTTGTTACACCACGAAGCCGATGCTCATTGTGCGCTGTTTGCCGTTTGCTGTTTGCTGACCCACTCGAAGCGTTCATTCATGCCACACATACCATATAGACGATATATATAACTGGAGTAGGCGGGCTGCACTAATCGGACGGCGGCCTCATTATCGGCCAACGCGTTTCCGCAGCTATTTAAGCGTTGAAATGGCCACAACCGTAATCCCTATTGACCTGCTAAAAGGGCAGTATCTGATGGATACAATTTGATCTGCATCGAATTGCAAACGTCTCTCCTAGTTTTTTTTGTATTTTCGGCTGTGTTGCGCACTTTGCAATTGGCCTTTTCATTAGCTGCAATTTCTATTTGCACACATTTTGCCTTTGCTATTTCGCTGTCTTTTTTTCCACTTCTCAGTTGCCAGGTTTGTGTTTTGTGCTTGACTGAAACTTGTTTATGGTTTGTGCTCCTACAAGAATGTGGCCATAGCACAAAACTGGGTTAAAATAGTTAGACAACCGACCAACGGGCGGTCGCCTTTAAAGTGTGTGAGTGTTGGAGTGTGTGTGTGTGTGTTGTTGTTGTTGTTGCCGGCTGCCGTCTGAAGTTGCAGTTGGCGTTTAAGCTGATTGCACAGCCTGCCGCTGCTGCTGCTGCTGCTGCTGGTCTCTTAGCCATGAAGTACGACGAGTACGAGTATGTTAAAAACGCAACTGTTTTGCGTTATTAACACCGATTTTTGTTGCCAATTGCAACGAGTTTGCCACAGGCGGCCAAATCAATGGGAGCTGGCAAATTTTTGCATACAGCGTGTAAGGCAGCTCTTTAAGCCACACTACGAATACTGATTACCAATATTGATTTCAAAATGTGGCTCAAAAGTGTGCATCTGTTTGCAAATACCAGACACTTGCCAAATAGCTGTATTTTACCTTTTATGAACTGCGAATCTAGAGCAAACTTCAGCCAATGTTGCATGAGGTAATATGTATTTTACATTTCTCACTTAACCCAGTAAACGAAACTAAATAAGCTAATTTACTAATAAAATTGGGTACTTTTTATTGCATTGCCAATTTCAACTTAACTTCTGACCGTGGCGATCGTAATTAATAAAACAGATTGTGGAATAAAAGTTTTTTTTTTATTTTAATCAAAAAAATTTAAAATCAAATTTATTTTGATGCATGAAAATGAAAAACGCGGTGTGTTAGAAAACAAACCAAAATAAATTGACAAGTGTTTATTAATAAATGAGTCTTTTTTTTATTCGACTGCCATTTCAATTTAATATCTTAATAAATCACAAAAAACGAAAATCTCAATAACACTAAAGACAGAGATAAATTCAATTTATTTTTTTTTTAAAGCTCTATGAATAGGAGTTCACCCAAATTTATTACTGTGCAGACGTAAATATTTTATGGTAAAACAAACCAAATATTTTGTAATAAAGTATCTCCTCTTTATGCGACTGTTATTTCTGTTTTATAACTTAATAATAGTTAAAGCTTAAGCGAAAATCTCAATTAAGACTTTAAAAATTATATATCAATAATATTAATTTTTATTGGAAAGTCTATAAATGATTGATCTATGAAAATAATTTCCGTGCAGAAGTAAATGCTTAATTACAACTCAAACGTAATTAAAATTGAAAAATCGAAAAAATAAAATAAGCATTCAAACATTTGTGCGCATTGTGATAATTATTTCAAGATATATTGCATATTGTTATTCCAGCGATTATTTCATGTGTGAAAAGTTCGTATAAACAAAGCTTAATTAGTTATACAATCCGCTAAAGCAATTACTCACGCCGACTTATAGAATGTTCAGATGTTTAGAAGAAAAAGAGATATGACACATTTAGTGCTAACCAAACATCATCAATCCGAGTTCAGTGACCTCCAGCACATAAGATATTTACTACCGCGGCTACTGTCCAGCGTTTCCATTGTGTACCTTTCGGTTCCGCTGCTGATGATGATGGCGATGGTCTACTCCGTAGTACACTTGTTGTTCAGTAGTAGTTTGGTTTCTCTTAGCACTCTGTTTGGCTATTAACTCGACGGTGACACGGAGTCATCCGCATTTTCCCCAAGTCATGATCCGAGCCGAGCAGCTCGTACTAACCCGACTGCAATCGCAGATAGTGCTACTATATACGATACCTTGGGCCTCTCCCGGTGTTCGCTTGTAATTACGTATTACATTCGTTTTATGACTCTGTTGCGTTCTTCGTGGCTGTTTACACTTGCTGCTTAACTGTATGTAATGTCTTCTTTGCCATACTCTAACGTGGCGAGAGGTATTTTAGTTTTCCCATTGAACACGCAATTGCAGTCGAGAAGCGTATCTGAATCTTCAGCAAAAGTTGAAACTAGCTGTTGTTTCGCTGCCCTTTTGACAGCTGCTTCTGCGTTGTGCGCTCTCTTTTATGCTTTCTGCTTCATTTTCACACATAAAAAACGCATAAAAAAATGTTTCATTGTCATTAAAAAGTCAAATTTATGATAGTTATACCAGAACGACGAGTTTGGCTCGCTTCTGGGCGCTCTAGGTGAAATCTTGTAACGGCTTCTCTCTCTCTATCTCTCTTTCTCTCTCTCGCTACTAGGAAGAACCTTTCAAACGGTATCGAACCTCGAGGTCAAAAGCGAGCGTTGATTTTTGTGCTCTAATGCGTTAATAATTAATAAACCATTCTGATAATAACACGCTGAAAAACGGCCTCTGTGATGGATGCGTTTTTCATTTAGCGATGACACAATTATCGATAAATAATAACAGCCCCCAAGTGATGAGTTTGAAATTTAAAACTCTTATAATTCCGCAAATTAAAGCTATAGTTTAATCAACAGATATTCAGATTCAGCACTTTAGCAAAATGCTGAAGCCAGTTCTTGAGAATTTAGTGGACCTATTGTGATGGTTGCGTTTTTCATTTAGCGATGACACAATTATCGATAACTAATAACAGCCCCCAAGTGATGAGTTCGAAATTTAAAACTCTTATAATTGCGCAAATTGAAGTTATAGTTTAATCAACAGATAGCAAAGTGTTGAAGCCAGTTCTTGAGAATTTAGTGGACCTATTGTGATGGATACGTTTTTCATTTAGCGATGACACAATTATCGATAACTGATAACAGCCCCCAAGTGATGAGCCAAGTTTGAAATAATTGCACAAATTAGTTAAATCAACGGATATTTAAATTCTACACTTTAGCCGTTGCTGAGCCCAGTTCTAGGGAATTCAGTGGACCTGTTTCAGCGGCCATCTCAATTAGCGTGATCTGCTTAAATTCACAATTATCTCGCGAGCCCCCAATTAATTGCCCCGCAAAACACTTTGCCAACGAAAAATGAAGCAATTACAAAATGCCAAAGTGGCGACTGAGGCGTTCCACGCGAGAAGCTTTGAGCCGCAATTAGCCAAGTTTAGGCCCAGCGAGACAGGTAGAGCCAGAGCCAGAGCCAGAGCCGGGCTTAAGTATATAAACAAATATCAAAAAGCCAACAACAACCTTGACATTGAGCGCTGACAAGTTGCGTCAAAGATGTGCAGCCGTGTGGAAAGTAAATCAAAATACATGCGTAGCTGCTCGACTGCCCGATACGCTGTATGACACAAAATTCATATCGAGTACACAAATTATTAGCACCACAAAAGGCTAAGTTAATATACCCATCGGGCTAAAATGGCAGGGTATGCGCAACCCACATACCAACCGGCTCGACGTTGACTTAATTATAACAATTCAGATTGTTGCAAATATTTGATTAGCGTCAGCAAAACGTGTCTTCAACGGCGAAATTGGCCCAAACTGCATTCAAAATTATGCAAAACATGAAAAGCGATAAATAAAAACGTTAATAACGTTCGAAGCGCTAGCAACAATGCCAAAAACGCTCGATACGCGACTCTGACTCACTCAATAGTGTATTTTGCTGGCAGCCGAACAAGTTTATTTCTGGTTCTGATTCCGATTCTGGCCGACAAAGATGAGCTCACAGCTCTGATGGCTACCGATGCCGTTAATAGACATAACAAGGCACAAAGATCTCATCTCTGATCTCAACTTGAGTTTGCGTTTACTTTTAAATTATTTTGTACATACATACATATCATATAAGTAGTTGTTGTGCTTACCTTTTTATTTTCTTTCAATTTCCTCTGCTTTTGATCTGCTTCTCCCCGCTGCTGATCGTGATTTTTCACTACTTTCACATTCACAATGAAAACAAAATGATCACCATAAAATTGATGCTTTTGATTATTGAACTTTTTGTTGTTATTGTTGTTGTTGTGTGGCTTATTAATTGAATTTTGTTTCTTTTCTTCTCGCTTGTTTCACGCTTTAATAGAACAACAATTAATTTTGATTTGATTAGAAGATGCTTTTCATTCGATTTGTAGTGTCAATTTGAAACTGCACAGTTTGATTTCACTTCTTCAATGATTTTCACAGCTGGAAAATTCAATTTTTCCCATCCGACGTTGTTGTTTTTACACTTTTTTTTACACACTGCTCAAGTCATAAGTCAAGACTTTCAATTAAGCGGCTTAAAGACGAGTAATAGTGAAAAGATGCTTACGAAAGTATTCGCTTATGCATGTATCTTTATATATGTATCTATGTGTATTTGTATCCATTTGCCATGATGTGCAGCAGTAAAAGTGTAAAAATTACACTAGACAAGAAACGACTTGCGCTTTCACAAAAAAAGATTGCACACAAACTGCTGGATGATCACTGCTGGCTGATCATGATTTGCCATATGATTTTTGTGTGCGCATCCGCGAGATACATTTGTATCTTTGGCCGATAGTTTAGTTGGCGACTGAGAGCGAGCCAAAGTTCCGGGTTGAATGACAATGTCACGTCGTCTCGTTACGTTTCTAACCGATCGATTTAAAATAAATTAAAATACACGCACAGCTGCCCAAATACAATCGGAAAATTGCTCGCTGCTCTCTCTCTCTCTGCCCGTGTGTGTGTGAAAGTACGCAGCGCACAAAACAAATCAAAGTGGAAAAACGCAGGCAGCCCATTTCGAAAAATGGAAAATTGTCAACGCACATTGAACTTGACGACAAAAGAAATGTTCAGCGCATGAGCAGAGCACACGAGACGGAGACAGACAAAGAGAGAGAAAGAGAGAGAGAGAGATGGGGCCAACTACAGTTAAACGCAGCAGACGCAAAGATGCAAAACACACAGCGACTTTCGGCCAGCGGAATGCGAAATGCGAAATGCACTTGCTGCGCCAACTCTTTTTTTTTTTCTTTCCTGCAGACAAAAAGTGAAGGGGCCTCAGCAGCAGCGGCAGCCGGGATCCAAGATCGCTTGTCTTGTGTGTCTGTGGCTAATGTTGGCGAATAAAGAAAAAAAATGGGAAAAATAAAACTACTTGTCTATGCAGAGAGACGGCTAGCCGGCGCATAGCGGTACTCTGAGTGGGCATGACGAGGAGCTAATGACTCGGCGCCCCAATCGACAGACGGACAGACACGAGGCGAACGCAGGAAGTTGGCAATTTCGGTTAGACATATAGTTGATTGGGCTGCCTAACAGATCCACTGAAGAATTCAGTTTATGTCTAATTCAATTTGAAATTATTTAATTCCATTAAAAACTCGTTGATGGATAATCAATTACTGCACACTTCGGTATTTGCTCTTGTTGCAATTTAAATGACTGAAGAAGTTAGTTTTTGCTAATTCAGCTACTACAGCATCCGAATTATCCAATTTCATGCAAAACTTTCGGATACTTTGTCAAGTTTATTGATCGACAATCAATCACTGCACACATATATTAAAGATCCTACTGAAGTAAAACCCTAAAGAACTCAGTTTATGTTTAATTGAACTAGTGCAGCATTCAAATTATTCAATTTCATGCAAAACTTTTAGATGCTTCGTCAAGTTAATCGATCGATAATCAATTACTGCACGCATAAAAATCAGCTTGACTCCACCTTAGACTGTTATTGTAATCGATAGATTTCTTTTATTTAACTAAATCCCTGCTTCGTCAAGGTAATTGATCGATACTCAATCCACTTTAAACCGTTACTATAATCGAAACATTTCTCTTACTAAACTAAATCACTGATGCATTCAGTTTATAGCTAATTCAATTACTGCAGCATCCAAATTATTCAAATTATTGTTATTATTATGATTTAGAATGCTACGTCAAGTTAATTAATCGATAATCCACTTTAGACCGTCACGCCGTTATTCGAAACACTTTTCTTACGTTTTTTAGTGCTTCTTTCAGTTTTACGCACTGCTCACAGATTGAATTCGTTAATTAGCCGCAAAGTACGCGCGAAATAAACTCTTCGAGTGCATATGTGCGTGTGCGTGTGCGTTTGTATGTGTGTGCTGTAAGTACAAGAAGACGGCGGCAAACGGGAATGAAAAGAACGCGCGCGCGTGGCGAACGCGCTACGAAGCAAACTGAGACTGTGAACGGTCACACGACTGGGCAGGCGACCAAGCAGCCAAGCAGCAAAAGCAAAGCGCAAACACACAAAAGCACAGCGCAAAAGCAAAAGCAAAACCAGACTGAATGCGGCTGCTTAAGCGGCTTACAAAAAACCCAAAGAGAAGAGAGAGAGCGAGAGCGAGAGATCGGCAAAGCTCAGCTGTTGTAGTGAGGCTTAGAGCAGAAATACAGGGTGACGAATGGATAGATAAATACTATATGTATGTAGTAGATTATTACAATTATTATTATTATTTTATCATTTATAAAATGAGAACTTAAACTAATTGCCTTTTAAAGGTTTATTTTATTTTATGCCGCCAGTTTCAATTGGAATTTGATTCGCTCCACTCCCTGAAATTAAACAGAGAACTTAACTTTCCGCCAACACAGACTGATGATTATTTCTTACCCATTTTGGCCGCTGAGCTGCTGCTCCTACAGGCTTCAGCATGTTACAATGTACTTTGGTCAACTTGGCTAACTGTTCCCACTCCGCGAACTGTCCCCACTCGCCCCGGAACTGTTCCCTATGTGATGTGCGTGCTCATGTGACGCTTCAGATTGTAGTTGACGGCAAACACTTGCGGACAGTGGGGACACTTGAAGGATCCCTCGTCGGTGTGGATGCGCATATGGCGCTTCAGACTGCCCGGCTGCGCATAGGACGATTGGCACTGATTGCACTTGTACGGATAGTCGCCAGTGTGGGTGCAGATGTGGATCCTTTGGCTGTTGGCATTGTTGAACGTCTTGGGGCAGTACAAGCACTTGTAGCTGCACTCGCTGAGATGCGTGCGCAGATGGCGACGCAGGCTCCAGCTGTCCTTGAACGCCTTCTCGCAGTGGGAACACTTGTAGGGCCGTTCGCCTGTGTGGGTGCGTAGATGGCGCTGCAGCCACCAATTGCCGTTGAAGGTCTTTTCGCAGTGGGTACACTGGAAAACTGCTCCCGCCGACGAACTGTTCCCGCTCTGCTTGCGCTCGTGGAAGCTCTGATGCAGCATCAATTGGCGCCGCGTTTCAAACGTCTTGCCACACGTCGGACAAATGTGCGAATCTCGGGCAGCTTCCGCTTTGATATGCGACACCAGCTCATCATTGGCAGCCGTGTAATTCTCGGCAATGTTCAGCTGCAGCTGCGACATTTTGTCCTGCCAACTGTCCTCGAGCTTGACCGTTCCCGTCTGACTGTTCCCACTCAACTGATGCCAGAAGTGTTGGTGGCTCTGCTCGCACTTCCGCTTGAACCGAAACGCATTCTGTGCAGCCATTACGCAGGCGAGACACATTTGCTGCGGCAGCGGATCGTTGCGCTTCACCTCGCAGGCGGCCAGTTCGCTGAGCATCTCGGCGAGACTCGGTTCGTCCTTCTGCTGCTGGAAGCGTTCGTCGAAAATGTAGACCAAGGCAATGGCCGTCTCTCGGCAAGCGCGGCAAACTTGTTCCACCATAATTTGTTCGCTTTTTTTGTATTTATTTATTTCTGTTTACAATAGAGCTGGCAAAGTGTCACTATCGATGGAGCACTTGTGTGGCATTTTCATTGGGTTCACATCACCATTATTTGAATGAGACGCATGTTTATGCAGCTGAGTGTGTGACGGATTTTTTAATAGTCGCTCAATTTGTTTTGCATTTAAGCATAAACAATTTTTTAAACAATGCAAAAACAAATACAAGCAATCGAACACATCGATATGCAGTGAGCAAGTCACGATACTCACGACTTATAATCGATATATCAGTGTGTCTGTCGATATATATGTGTATATATTTTTATTTTTTCTCTAATATCACTTGCATTTGACTGAGAAGCAAACAAAATTATATTTTTATTGCTACCGAATTAATTAATTGAAATATCGCATAAAAAAATATTCACAACTAATAAAATAATCGACTGTTTCGATATCTAGTCATCGATACTGCGCACCGAATGTTGTCTTCCATCAGCTGATTGAATTTATTTTTGATTTGTTTTCAAAATTTATTGTTTACAATGTCGCAAGCAAATTGCATCTTCTGTGATATTTCAAGTGGCAAAAGCGAAACGACGCTGGAATTTGAAACGAGTGAATTTGTCATATTTAAGGACATTAAAGCGGCATCCAAACATCATTATCTGATTGTGACAAAAGAACACCACGAGAGTCTAAAGGTTCTCGACAAATCGCACACTAAACTGGGTACGCAACATACATAGATTATCAATTAAACTGGCTATCTATTAAAATTATAAATTATTGTGAAGTTCATTGATAAGTTACTACACAAACCAAAGCATCTACTTTAACCATTGCTCATCGAAGACATGAACCAATTTGAAAATATTTGTAAGCACTTTGAAATGGCAAGTATTAAAATACATTTCTTGCAGTTGCACGCATGGAGGACACGCTCAAGGAATTCTTTACATCGAAAGGCATTAGCACAACAGACGCTCTCTTCGGCTTCCATATGCCCCCATTCATCTCAGTGAAGCATCTTCATTTGCACGGCATTGCGCCACGCTCGGAGATGGGATTCTTTGCACGCTTAGTGTTCAAACCATCCGCACCGTGGTTCAAATCTGTATGTATAAATGTCTACAAACCAGATACTTTCAATAATTGTCTCTTTTAGCCCAAGGAAGCTCAGGATTATTTGAATTCCAAATAGATAATGCTCTGAAGTGACAACGAAACTAGCCAAAAGACGACTCTCCTGACCAAATAGATAGTCATTTAAATTATCAACATGTTTTTACTTTATTCGCGGTGATATTCTTTTAGTGAAATTCTATTTTTAGCAAATAACACCCATTCCGCATTAAATAAAACAATAATAATCATTTATTCACATTTCAGCCTAATATTTAACCTCCGGATAACAGATGTTTTATCATTTTCCCCAACGTACAAAATGTTCCGTTTTCAGTAGAGGATTTCTTCAGTAATATTCTTCAAAAGACTCTCCTCTCCTATATTTAAAAACTATGTAAAATTAAGCAAAAACAAGGATTGGAAATGTTTCAGTTTGGGCTTTGTAACAATTTAAACCAATTTCACCGGCAACTTCCCCTTGGTTATTTGATGTATGTGGTCATAATACATCGCAAAGTGTGACCAGCCATTGTCCACAAACATACGATTTGAAATATACCAAAAACTACTAAACACTACTTTGATAAATTCGCTTGGTTCGTGGTTGGTGTGAAATATACTTAAAAAAAAAATTGTAAATATAATTATCAATTTATTATTATTTTTAATTTTTAATTGTGCAGTGTTTATAATCATTCACATTTGCTTAAATCAATTAAATATTTATTTCACAATTTATTTATACAGATTAATTTTAATTTGTCACACACTTTGCTTTGATTTAGACAAATTGTAAACGCCAAAAATAATGATTTAATTAATAAACATCATGATGAAATTATAAATTTATATTTTTAGATTACTTTTGTTTACTTTTTGGTCAGCTGTTTGCTGTTTTGACAACTTCTCTTGTTGTACATCGATAAGAATGTGAGTAAAAAGATATTGGTCGATATTTGGCCATTTTCAGGTATGTACAAAAATGTTTCGTTACAGCATATAAAGCAAAAATTTCAAGACAATTTTTGAAAAACATACATTGTAATTTTATTTATTATATTTATTTATTGTGGTATTTCGCATATCGATAGCTTCTATCGATGCTCGCATATCGATATAATATCAACAATCCCGGAGTTGATTGCAGCTGTGTGCGTACTCGGCTGCTCTTCTGGTCGCTGCCTCTCGCTCGCTCTCCAAACAGTTCGTATGCGTGTGTGCGCTGCCTATAACTGCGTGTGTGTGTGTGTGCGTGTGCAAAATCAGAGTCTTTGGGAGAAAAAACAAGTAACCGAAAAGTCATTAAACCAAAAAAGTTCCTATTTTACACAATACGTGGTCGTGTGCGGTGGAAAAGTGGCCAAAATTCGGCGAAAACAGCGCAAGTGTGATAAAACCAACGTGCCACAAACGTCTGCAAAACGAACGAAAACAAAAGAGAACAGCGTTGATAGCACGACAAGCGTTTTAAGCAGTGGCAGCGCAGCCAGCAGCAGCAGCGGCGCCGGCAGCACCAACAACAACAACAACAGTAGCGGCGGCTGCATTGGCGGCGGCGTCGACGTCGGCTTCGGTAGCGCTGGTAGCAACAACAACAAGCGTGCATACGCGTCGTTGGGCCGGGGAGCGGCCGACGTTGTACCCCGCGTACCGGCAGCGGCAGCGACAGCGACAACAACAAGAGCAGCAGCGGCGGCAGCAGCAGCAGCGGCGTCTGCCGGCCGGTGTGCGGTCGACGTCGACGTCAACGAAACTGTTGCTAGCTGTGGCGGAAGGGGCGGCGGCGTCGTTGGGGGCGTGGCACAGCTAACAAAGCGCCCACTGAATGCAACGACGCATTTCTCAGTCTCGCTCTGCTTGCGCACTGTGCAGAAGCTTGCGCTTGACGTCGACCGCGACGCCGTCGTCGACGCGAGCAGCGCTGCTGGCTGCGCTGCGATGTCCGAAACAGGGTGCCGGCACTATCAGAGCTACGTCAAGGAGCACAGCTACGACACATTTCGCGTCATCGACGCCTACTTCGCCGCCTGCGTCAACAAAGATGCGCGTGAGAAAAAGGTGCGCACATACACACACTCTTACACACACACACATAGACTGTATTTAACCCGTTATTTTGTAGGCCATTCACTGCAACTGCTTCGAATGCGGCAGCTTCGGGATTCAGATGTATGCGTGTCTGCACTGCATCTACTTCGGGTGTCGGGGCGCCCACATCACCGGCCATCTGCGGAGCAAGAAGCACAATGTGGCACTGGAGCTGTCGCACGGCACCCTGTATTGCTATGCGTGCCGAGATTACATTTATGATGCGCGCAGTCGCGACTATGCGATGATTAATCGCAAGCTGGAGGCCAAGGATCTGCAGAAGAGTCTCGGCTGGCAGCCCTGGATACCCACGGCCAAGGAGACCAATCTGCTGCTGGCGAATGCGCGACGTCGTCTCGTCCGCCCGAATCAGACGATCGGTCTTCGGGGTCTGCTCAACCTGGGCTCCACCTGCTTCATGAACTGCATCGTGCAGGTAAGAGCGAGACGGCTAGTGTCGACTGGTGATGTGCATTGCTTATCGATAAACGTGTTTCGATTAATTGACAGGCGCTCGTGCACACGCCGCTGCTGAGCGATTATTTCATGTCGGACCGCCATGACTGCGGCAGCAAATCATCGCACAAGTGTCTCGTCTGCGAGGTGTCGCGACTGTTCCAGGTAAATCACAATTCGTATACTCCCTACCAATAGGAATTATAAATTTGTGCCAACATAAAATGTATGTATTCAAGGCAATAAAGCCAAATCTCACAGGCTATAAAAGGTAAACCCAAGGCGTCATAAATAAAAGGTGTCATCTTAACTTAACGCGATGAAGTGTTCTGAACACGCTTGCAGCGGTTCGAGTCCCGCGCCAGACCATAGATTTTGATGTTTTTTTTAACTTTCTAAAATGTTTCTAAACAAAAAGAAACAATTTTTTAAATTCCCAGCTACTTAAAATGTACACAAAGTCAGCTGCAAACAGGAATTGCCAATACAATTATAATCAGCCTACTTTATTGTTTAGAGGATAAATGACTTGGCAGCGCAATTTGATTTTAATTTCTAAAAATTGTATTAAGTTTTCTACTTAAGAATATTTTCGTATTCGTAGTAGGTATTAAATGACCGTTTTTGACAATTATCGCTGTATTTTTGTAGGAGTTCTATGCGGGCTCGCGTTCGCCGCTGTCTCTGCATCGTCTGCTGCATTTAATCTGGAACCATGCCAAGCACTTGGCCGGCTACGAGCAGCAGGATGCACATGAGTTCTTCATTGCCACGCTGGATCTGCTGCATCGACATTGTGTCAAGGCCAAGTCGGAGCACGGCTCAAGCGGTTCGGCCGGCGGCGGGGGAAGCAACTCAACGGGTTCCAGTTCCGGTTCCGGGGGCAATGCAGCGAATGCGACGGCCACGCAGCATTGCTATGGCCAATGCAACTGCATCATCGATCAAATCTTTACGGGCATGCTGCAGAGCGACGTGGTGTGCCAGGCGTGCAACGGCGTTTCGACCACATTCGATCCCTTCTGGGACATCTCACTGGATCTCGGCGAGACAACGACACACGGCGGCGTGACGCCCAAGACCCTCATCGATTGCCTCGAGCGTTACACGCGAGCCGAGCACTTGGGCTCGGCGGAGAAAATCAAATGCTCCAGCTGCAAAACGTATCAGGAGTCCACCAAACAGTTCAGTCTTCGCACCCTGCCCAGCGTTGTGTCCTTCCATCTGAAGCGCTTCGAGCACTCGGCTCTGATCGATCGCAAAATCTCGTCGTTCATCCAATTCCCCGTCGAACTCGATATGACGCCCTTCATGTCCGAGAAGAAGAATGCCTATGGCGACTTCCGCTTCTCGCTGTATGCGGTCGTCAATCATCTGGGCACGATCGACACGGGACACTATACGGCGTATGTGCGGCATCAGAAGGATACGTGGGTGAAGTGCGACGATCACATAATCACAATGGCGTCCCTCAAACAGGTGCTCGACAGCGAGGGGTGAGTATTTTGTTGTTGTTGCTGTTGCTGAGAGAACTTTCGCCAGTGTTGTCAGGTGATGAACAAAAAAGCTAAAATAAGCTAATAATAACAAATTTGTCGAAAGTCGAGCTATATTCAAATTGAATAAAATCAATAGGTTATTCAAGTTATTATTTAAATTAAATCTATCAACTGGTCATCTACTTGATAACTTTCTGGTTTACTTAAATAACTAGCGTTTTTTTTAATAAGAGATATTTTCCATAAGTTCATAAATGTCATCATCTAGATATTCACAAATTTTTCTATTATGTCGCAAATACTTCTTTTGCTATGAATTTAAAAATATGTTAGCTTAAAAGCTATTAGCTTTTTGTAAGCTTTCATGCTAGATCTAGCCTGAAATAAGCTAATCTGGCAACACTGGTGTACGCAATGCATGCACACTCTCACACATCACGCGTATGTATTTGTAATGTTGTGTCTTTGTTTGCTCTCGTTGCAGTTATTTATTATTCTATCATAAGAACGTGTTGGAATACGAGTGAAACGAGTGAAAAGGCAGCTACGACGCAAACGGAGACTGTAATTCCCCCTTCTCTCTCTTACACACACACACACAATGCATGTAGCATACACACACACATAGAAACATAGAAATACAATTACAATTACAAATACAAATACAAATATAATTACAATTACAATAACAAATACAAATACATTTACAAATACAAAATACAAAAGCAGACGAGCACGCGAAAGCGCTTGCAAGAAATCTTTAAACTTAATTCATGAATGCAGCCAATACATGCATAAATATTATTATTAAACTAATATTGCTTATGTATGAAAAAACAAGAACAACTCACACAACACACTACAACAAAATTATGCATAGCAACCAAATGCGAAGCAAGCAAAAAAACAAAAACAATCTTTGCTCTTTTCTCGCATAGAAACAAAAAAAAAACAAAATCAAAATGGAAAACTTACTGATAAAAGCCGTCGTCGACGTCAAGAGCAACTATTTGTTTTTTTGTTTATAATACGGTGGCAATTAATTCTTTTCACAACTTGCACTAAATTATTCTGAGTCAGCAAATATCAAAAAGTAAAAAAAAAAATAAAAAATTTAGTTAGAACAGCTTGGGCTCGTCCGGGAATTGAACCCGGGACCTCTCGCACCCGAAGCGAGAATCATACCCCTAGACCAACGAGCCGGTTGAAGGTGGTTCGCCCTATTGTGTATTTCACTTTGCTGTGCCGGCGTTCGTTTCAGATGATTTGGGTATGTGTGCGTCAAGCGCGCAACACGTGGCAGACAGAGATGGCAATAGCGCACTTCAACATGGTCTCAGCTATAATTTGTGGTGCAATTTAGCAAGGACACAAACCGCGTTGCGAAATTGGTGCAAATTGTAAATATGCTAATGTGCAAAGGTGAGTTAGAATAGTTTTCTTTTTTGCTCTGCGGCTTAAAATAAATTACCAAATTATTGTGCAACTTGTTTCTATATTGAATTAGGTACTTATCAACAATTTATTTATTTATTTGAAAAACTCATTGAAGATAATTTAAGGAACACACAGAATGTGTTTTGTAACGATCGATCCCCCAAACACAGTGGGACCATTATTGCTATATATATGTTGGTATTAAAATACCAATAAAATACCAAAAACTTGTTTTATGTATTTTGAGTTCAAAATTGATTTAAAAAATTTTAAGTCGAGAATTGATTTAAGGATTACATTTAGCCTGTTGAGGAACATATAATTGTACATCTGTTTCTTCTTTAAATACGTTCGCAAAATACATCGATAAAAATCGTCTCGAACATATCGATACTTTAACTTCACCGCGATTAATTGCAATGTTCATCTATGGAGTAATCGATATTAGTGTCAACATTCCGAGTAGGCGCGTCGAACGCAGCTTTAATTTTGATTGTCATTTCAAAAAAATGGAATTGCAAACCGACAAGTTAAAGGCAAAGTATCGCTTGGCTGCAAAGACAGTTGCACCCATTCGCCCAATAAAAAATGACCAGGAAAAACGAGATGCCGTCGTCGCCTGCATCTGTGCTCGTAAGCGAGGATTAATAAGCTGCGTCTGTTGCCACAAATCGTTCATGGGACGCATCGCGGCTCGTTGTCCATCGCATCCCGAAGTAATAAAATTATCTCTTAACAAATCGAAGTATTTATCTAATAATATCCATTCAACTTAGGTTGCATATTTGATGGATGCTCGCAATTGCGCTTTCTGTGGAGCAGCCGCAAAATATCTGCAAATCGATGAGAAATAGCAAGATCATGCAAATAAAATGTAAATACATACATAAACAACTAGCATAAACACATACATACACAAGAAATGTGTATGTGAGATGTACCGTTAACAATACATACACACTTCGTGGTTATTATTTTCTTTTTGTTTGCTTATTCGCTTTATTCTTCTGCTCTTTGTCTATCTCTATCAGAGCACCGTTACTCTAACTTCACGACGCCACAAGTTTTAGTTTTAGTCAGTGTGAAAAGCGATCAAGAGGGAACATCTTATATGTTTGTCTACTCTCCAAAAACAACGGTTTAGATTATTGACAATATCTGCAAATGTAATAGTTTGTTTATGTGCATTTAATTTGCGATCATTCTAAAAGCCCTTCGACAATTCGTTGATTTGATGCGTAAACAAGCGTTTTCAGCATAAGGTAAGCGATATTTGTTATTATTATTGTAGGTGGATGTGGATTGCACTCCGATTTCTACGTTCTTGCTTGTAAATACATATGTGCGAGAGTCAATACATACGAACACCTTATTTATTCGGATACCCAAGATTCTCAACTTGATTTATTAATAACTAAAGAAAACATAAAGTAAACAAACATTTAATATTTCATAGTGATTAACATTCTTGGCATATATTTGGGCACACAAAATTGTAAATATATTAAATATATTTTAGAACACTTCATGAAATTGCCAAAGTGGGTCAATTTAGTGGGTCCTCCCTTACGACGCTTTAAAAGATTCCTTGGAAGATATCTGAATAAATTTTGTGCTGACTGTATATACATATACATACATATGTATTATATAAAACCCATCAGTTAAGAGTAGGGATGGGCACGGACCAAAATTGCTCGCACGAAGCTCGCCGCACATTTTTATAGGCACTATGATTTTTCAATCCGTCCCTATCTGTGTAAAAAAAAACCAATATGAATATCACGAAATTATCGTTTATTATACTTTTTTTAATCTAAAAGTATTAATAATAATAATGAAATATATTATGTAATGTAATATAAAATATTTGTATTACGTTTTTGGTTAGTATTTTTGTTTTCATATTTTTTTGTAAAAGAATTAGTATAACTATGTTTTAAATGTCAAAAAATCGAATACTTATATAAATTGTTTTTTCCCCAAATATTTAAATTTGTATATTGTTGTATTTAACTTGTTTGTTTCAGCTAAAATAAGCAAATAAGACGCAAACAAAAAATGGGTAAGAAATATAGAAATGCCCGTCCAACTAGATTATAGCGTCGTTTATTTGTAGCGTCTACGGATCTTCATCCCGAAATGGAGATCGATGAAAACAACAACGATAACAATGTTGCTCGTTTCAATAAGCTTAAATACGAGCTGCCTTTGGACTACAAGTACGAGGTGCACAAGTGCATCTGTAATCGCCCCCAAAAGGTCTTCGAGTGTGGAGGTTGTCATCATTATTTTCGCGGCAGGATTCGACTGCAATGCAAGGTGCATCCCATGGTAAGTGACAAAAATAAAAAAAAAAACTATTAGTACGACTTTTTGACTTATTTTATTCCTTTACAATAATGACATTGGAATTGACTCGATTAATTTTATATTTAAATAATTGATTTAAAATAACACATATTTTCTTAAATTAAATATCTTTAATTATTATTATTATTAAACTTCCAGGATGTTTTCCTCATGGATTTCCAGTCGTGTCCTTATTGTTTTGCTGCCACCAACTACGTAAAGGAATCGTTATTGACTTGGTCCCAAATCCGTCAAATGGAAGATGCCAAGTTGCCAGATGACTGCGATGATTTTTAGGATGAATTCGAGTTTGATATTCGTGCCCACAAATTTACTATTAGATTTTTAAGTAATACATTTCGTAATGTATATTCGTTGTTATAATTTACAAGTTAAATGTTATATTAATAATGTCGACTTACGATAGAATCTGCAATCTGCTTAATACGGCCTGCTACATTAACTTTTAAAGGTTAAATAAAAATATTAGGCAATACGAACTTACCAAAACAGCTACAAATTTTGGCAATTTCTTTTGTGTATGATCTATCATAAATTTTCTAAATATAATTTAATTTTCAATTATATACCACATGCAGTTTATAGTTTTATATATTTATTAAAGTCGGTTGATTTATCGTAGGTCAGGCAGCGAATTTAGATTGTGCGAGTTGAAATTTTTAGTGACAATGAAATTTAATTAGGCGGTCGCTGAAAGCTGTTGATATATCAAATAAAATAAGATTATTAAGATTATTTCAGAGTCCACTAGAGACAATGTTAAATGTGAAGCTGATGTTTGATTATGATTTATATATATTTATACATATAATTGACCAGTTAAATGTTTGTAACAATAATTTAATGTAATCGGCGCTAGCTTAAATTGTTGCTCCTTAAAGGAAATATAACAAGCCGTCAGTCCGTCAGTCAGTGTCGGGAATCTGTGCACCGTTCAAACGTGACATTTATGAAGTGCTCAACGTCATCGCCAGCTTGCAAAGAAGTTCCACATAAGCAGCAGCAGCAGTAGCTTGACACTGCCTGCCACATGCCCCTTATGCCCCATATGAGGCAGCCCACACAGCCTGCTGCCAACAGGCTGCTGCATCCATGGCTCGTCGCTAAGTGAACTGAAGGGATGGAAAGGAAAGTAAAGTGTTGTTGCTGCAGCATCCATTTAACTCGCTGTCTCCCTTTTGTGCTGCTGGTTTCAGTGTGTAAACCAAAAAGGTGCACCATCAACTTGTGGCACTGAGAATATCGCGCGAGTGTCGCTTCCGCAGCCCTTGGAGATGAGAGCAAAGCGAACGAACAGCACCATCGTCATGCAAATCGTCGGACAAATGTCCAGGGCGCTGATAACAATTCAATCACTTAAAAGTTCAAATCGTCTTGCGAATTCCTCCCACGAGTTCGAGTTCTACTACGACTACGAGTCCGAGTCCGAGTCCAGCTGTTTATCCGCAACTCCTTTGCACTTTGGATGCCATCAGCTTGGATTTATTTTCGCATTCGTTTTCTGAAGTTTTCACTTGACTCAACAGCTTGCATTCAATCGATTTGCCCTGCGGCTGTGGAGTGTGCCTTTTTTTTAGTTCTTTGCAACGATTTGTTCAACGACCTGCCCATTATGGCTTGTACTTACACCTACAATAATTTGAGCATAACGAGGCAAGTATAAATATTCAGTTAATATTATTTTATGCATCGTAGTTCAACGCTACTCCATCAACAGATAAGTCTGACAACTCCACAACAGCTGCAACATTTGGCTGAGCTTCTGTTGTTCCACAGCTAAATCCACCAGGAGTTGTCAGCCCTCTTCGCTTTCCTTCCTCTCCCGGTTCCATTGTGAACTCGCTTCAAAGCCAGTTGGCCCTTCGTTTGTTACCCTTGACAGCGACAACTGCAACTGGCTCCGAGTCCATCTCCATCTCCATCTCCGGCTCTGGTGTTGTGCTGCCTCGGGGCGACTTCTGAGTGAACTGCACAATTGCTTTCATGCTGATTTCATTTCCCGCAACACTCTCAACTTAGTTGCCAGCCTCTTCCAACTTAACCAAAGTATTAGCACCATTTAAGGGCCAAATGCAGTTGGAAATTTTCCAATTAGTGGCGCCCACCCCACGCCTAAAAAGCTATTGCCACGCCCACTGCATTTAGCCAGGCGTAATCGCGGCAAATATTTTGCGACCAGTTCGCTGTTTGTCTAAATTATGCAGTGGCTTAAAATATTCATGGAAAAGTTGCTCTCGCTGGCCAACAGTTGCTATCAGCACATCTGACATCCTCACGCTGAAAAATGAGCGTCCTTTCGCATTGTCCTGTCTCCATGCGTGTCTGTGTCCTTGCGCCCCTCCGCACTTTGGTGCCACTTGGCGTCACCCGGTTCCATTATTGAAGTGTGCACTTCCGCTAAATGGTATTTGGGGCAAGCACATAAGCTTACGACATGGACCAGATAGCACCGCCCTCGAAGGACTCTAAATTTAGTGATGCTTGCAATTTTTATGGCAAACAATAAGAGTAAACGGGGCGACATTGTTCCACATTTCGTAGGCACTGTGCGCTGTTTATTAGCTTTGCTCTTACATATTCTAATGGGATTCAGGCTAGGCAGGGCTGCTCCAGCAGCTTGTGTCCGACAGCGATGCAATTTGACACGACTGCAACAGACAACTTAATTAATTTTAAATGATTTTAATCAAATGCCCAAATAGATGCTCACCCCATCGGGAGCCCATGACCACGGGACAGACGGCATGCTCGGTTAGTTTCTCCGGCTTGTAGGCGTTGTCGCGATTCTCCCAGACCAAGGCGCTGCCCTTCTGGGGCTGCACCAGCAGCTGCAGCCTCGTAAATATTGTGGCGCCACCGAGCGGCACGTCGCTAGCCTGCAAACAAAACAGATTAAAACGGCAGATTCAGTCGATTTGCCACAAGGAGAGAAAAACTACGTTCTAAAAACAAGCAATGATATTATTGGATTTGAGACTGCTAAAATATTGAAATACAACAAAATTAAGATAAATCTCTCAAAATGTTGTTACAAGATTGAAATCTTATTAGAATACTTCCTAAAATACAATAATGTTATTCTTGTTTTTCTTCTTAAAATTAAACAGAGCGAATACTGTAAGTCTCTTTTTCCACTTATAGTCCGTTTTAAACTAAAGTCTGTTGTTATCAATGTTAGTTCAGTAAGTGTCATTGAGTCATTTAAATTTAAAAATTCGAATGGAATTAAATGCATAGCATAAATACTATGACTAAGAAAAGTATTGATTTTTAAACGGTTCCTCCGCAATACTTTTACGGGAGTATTCTTTAAATTGTTTAAACATCTTTTCACACGGAGATTAAAAAGCGATGAAGATGCTTTTGATTAAATGATGCCAGCTACGCAATTTGGAAAGCTTAAAAATCGTGATATTAATGTTTGTTTTGAAAAGTCAATTTATAGACTGAAGAAGTGCATTGAAATCTTTGGCGATTATGTAGATGAAATAAAAAGAAGATATAGATAATAAAATAATAATGAAGATGAAATTTAACTAATTTCTCATCCACTCAGCTTAATGATCTTTTAATCTCTTGATTTTTCCTAATTTTTTAAGCCATACTTTACATAATGTTAAAATTCCAAAACTCAATATTTTATGCTTTCTAAGCCAAAGAGTATTGCCATTTAAGTTGCTGGCTCAAGCTTCTATAGTTTCTGAGATGTAGGTAATCATTAGTAAGGACAGACAGACCGACAGTCGATTAATTCTAGCGATTTACTCACATAAATTAACATTGTAAACATGTGTTTGCTGTGGCAACGCTCCTGGACATTGGTTTGCAGTTTGCGAGCTGCTTTGCTGGCCTTTGATTTTGCCTGGGGACCACGACAAGTCGAGTTGGAATTTTTCTGCAGATAGCCGCCGAGTCCATAGTTGAACACATGCAACGAGCGATCCTTTGAGTCCACACCCAGTGTGTGCGTTATTCTGCGATGCAGTCGAGAGTCCTCCAAGGGGAACAGTTTCACACTCTGCTTGGCCAAATCTCTGGATGTGCGATATTGCGACAAGTTTTGCAGGGACCTCGTGTCGCTGTCGGACAGCACTTGATGGAAGAGGACGATGCGTGGTTGCCAGTTCAGCACCTCCACTTTGAGCGGAGCCAGGCGCTGGAAGGCGGCGTTGTCCTGCGAATAGCTGCATGTCAATCGATGCGGCTTTGCCGGGGGCCAGAGTCCTCGACAGCCACGTTCCATGGCCGTGGGCTTGGGCTTGTGCCTGGCTCGGTTCTTGATGAAAAGCTCCTCGTCGCCGGCCAGATACTCATCCGTTAGCTTCTTGATGTTGCTGCTGCTGGCCTTGAAAACCATCTCGTTGAGCAGCTTGTCTGCCATTGGCTGCCATTCCTGCATTGTTTTATCCGTTGGCTTCGGCTCGTTGCCATCAGCTGTGGAATTATTCATTTAAATAGGGTATTTCGTGGTCTATCAATTGCTTACGCTCTCTGGCTATGGCCAGTGCCAATGCTCGGGCCAGTTGCTTGCGCTTTAATCCCAACACTTGGCCATACAACTTCGCATAGGGCTTCTGATAGTTGCGCATTGCAGTGCGGAGCCAATGCGTGGACTTGGAGTAGTCCTTGAGATCCAGGAGATGACTGCCCAGCGCCATGCAATCAACTGGATTCAAATGAGCACTGCAGGGGGAGAGGAGAGTGGAGTAGAGAGCGATTAACTGCAGTTCACTCACTTGTATTGCTTGTCCAGGATCAATCCCTTGGCCATGTGCGATGCCTCCAGATCATAGAAGCGCTCAATGCGCAGCAATCCCTTGATGGCCAACTGGAGATCCTTTTCACTTGGCGCCTGCTGCAGCTGCTTCTGCATTTCCCCGATCATCTCATCGTCCTGCAAATAGGACATCCACTTGGGCCAATCTTGTCGCAGTCTTCGCAGCAATCCAAATGCATTCAAGGGATTCGAAACAAATTCTTCGTGGCTCTCAACATCCTGCATGACTGGACGTTTTAGCATCTCCTGATAGCTGTGAAATTAGTTGATTAATTAATTTATTTGTAGTTTAGTTACTTTACATACAGACTGATCATGTCCAGCTTTTGTTGCATGACCGTCGCATAGTTGTTTAGTTGCCTCAACAGCTTGTTCTCCATTTCCAGCAGCTTTGTCATGCTGCCAACTGAAGTGCTGTAGAGATAGTTTGGGTTTTCCATCTCCTCGTTGATCTCCAGGCTGAGGGCTGAGTGAGCGATGACGAGGAAAATACTGAATCCCAATGGAAGACACGTCATCCTTTATGGCGAGCTGTAAAATCACTGAAACTTTACTTGCAAATAGTTTAAAGATTTCCACTTTTTTTATTCAATTTCAAATATAAATTTTCATGGTTAAATATGGGCATAACGAAATTCCTAATTATTTAACAGACTGTAAAATATATTTCACATATTATATTTTCAAACCAAACTTATTAACTTTAACATCAAGGTTTTTCTTCCTACAATTCTTTCTTTTAAATTTGCAATAAATAGATTTTGTAAATATTTTAGTTGAGTTTAGTTTAGTTTAGTTTTTTGCTAGTTAAATTTTTTATAATATTTAAACGAATCCTAAACTTTAAATGAATGTAACATTATTAGGGAAAAGAAAGCACACAATAAAAATAATAATAATCTCTTAATTTTTGGAAATATTTGAACAATTTAATTTTTATAATTTATTTTAGAAAATCTGAAGATAGTACAGCATATGTATTGGTCGAGCAATATTTATATCTTTTCTGTTTTGCATTTCATCTTGACAATAAGATATACCATTTAGATACGCTTAAAAAGGCATTACATTTGAGGCTATAGCAAACATATTCAAGGCTGTATTTAAGAAATATAAATATAGAAGAGGAATTAATGAAGTTGAAATTAAATAAATTTAAATCATTGCCTTGGGGCTACAGGGCTTGATAAACATTTGCCCATCGCTGTGGAACCACTTGGTGAGAGCTGAAGTAAAATATAAAATATTATTATGAATAATATTTAATTTTGGTTTGCAGACTTACTCCAGCGGGAACCCACGATGACAGGACACACAGAGTGCAGAGTACGCGGATCAAGAGTGCCATCGTCAAGGATGTTGTACCAGAATAAACTGCTGCCCTTTTGTGGAGTAACTGAAACCTGAATTTCCGGAAACGTTGTCATGCCTCCTTGCTGCACATCGCCAGCCTGTAAAAGAGATAAATATATAGATGGACAAACTATACAAATATTTGACTTACATAGAAAATAATGCTGGCCAAGCGATCACCCAAGCCTGCTGTAGTGTCGTGCGACACCCGATCTTTATCGATATAGTCATAATGGGGCATGAAGTAGCCCCCCAGTCCATAGTTGGCCACCTGCAGCGACATGAACTCATTCACATCCAGGCCGGTCATGTCCATGATGCGTCGATTAAGCCTCGTAGCGAAGGGCGTCATCTTAACCAACCACAGTATATGTCCCACAATCTCAAAAGATCCGGTTTCGTTATCGCTGACACTTCCCGAGTAGCCGTTGTACATGTTCACGGACAGATTCTTCATCTCCTCGATTTCCTTATCGGAGATCACGTTGTGGAACATGACGATATAGGGATCGTGATTGATTTCCTCCATGCGAATGGGAGCCAGGCGCAGAAAAGGATGTGTTGTGTGATTGTAGCGACAATGGAGATTCCTCTTCTTGACAAACTTTCCCCGACATCCCAGTTCGTGATTTGAGGCTGGCTGCTGAAGCTCCTTCGCCTCCTCTACGAATTCGTCCACATCCTGAGCGAGCTTTTCTCTCACGTATTTCTCCAGCTCAATGGAACTCGTTTTAGCCATTAGAGCATCCACCTCTGCTTGCAGTTCTTTTCGCGTGTGCTTGGGATTTCGAATTTTGGCAGCTGAGAATGTCAAATTACAATAATAGCAATCTCCAAATGAAATTATGCCATTATTTACCATGCATTAGAGAAGCCATGGCAAACTTGTGTCTCAATTTTACATTTGCCTTGCCGATGATTTCGTCGTATACTTGGAAATTGGGTTCGTTCTTCCGAGCTATAGCCTGACGATACCAGATTGCCGATCTCGTGTATTCCCCTCTCTGGTATTTGTGGTTGGCAATTGCCAAACAATCGCGCAAGGAGAACTGCTTACTTAAAAAATAGGAAACCCTTTTCAAAAATATTCCATACCATTAATGTACCTACTTGAATTGTTGTTTGTGCAGTCGTCCTTGGGATATGTCAACCGATTTCAGGTCATAGGTCTGCTCAATGCGACTGATTCCCAGCAGCGTCTCCTGCATATCCGACAATGTTGGTTTGCTGCCCAGCGTTTGGTTCATTGCCTCCAAAGCAGCTAAGAAGCGAATCAAAATGTATATTTATCTTACGATAATCCTTTTAAGCTTTACCTATGCCCGGCTTCAATGTCGTGTAGCTCTGCAAATGAATCCAATCTTCGCGCACGCGTCGCAGCAAACTGAACGCCTTCAAAGGATTCGAAACATATTTTACTCTGCCGGCCACAGTTGGGTATTCAATGTGATCGAGCATTTTAAGGTGCCTACAATCACAGTTAAAATTTATAGTGATTTTTAAACTATTTGAAATATTGTAACTTACATTTTAAGTGTTTCCAATTTCTCCTCCAAAGCGTCAGCGTAGCTCTTCACATGGATCATGAACTGTTTCTCAAGGTTCCATAGCTCGAGAAGTCCCGAAGTGGAACTCACATATAGCTTATCTAAGGGAGTCGAATAATTTGTGCAATTGCTGCCATCAGCAAAAATATATAGAATTGTAATTAACAAATGCAACTTCATTGAAAAGACTTTTCTTTGCTTCTGATCACAAGCAGGAAAGTTTTTCAATTTCCAAGCAAAAATTGTGTGTCAATTTAATTAGCCCCATTGGATTCGCTTTATGGATTAATGCAATATCTAAATTAGCCTTTACAAATTTGTGTTGGTAATTGAAATCTCCAATTAGTTGTGGTTATATAGAGTATTAGCCAGTTTTCCACGCAGCTTCGCCCGCGAAACACTTTAAAACATTTACTTGCATTTTTTGTTGTTAATGCCTACCGATGCAGCCACTCGACTTGCATGAAAATTGTTTTATTTTCATTTAAAATTCAAAAAAAAAAGTTTAATAGTTGCTGAATTAAAAATTGGATCTTGTCAGGGATCGAAACTACAACCATAGCATCCGGGTTCAGACGCTCTAACTCCTAGACATCCTTGGATGGAACACATTATCGTGTAAAACTAAATGAATTGATTACATACACATATTTGCTTTGTTGTTAGCCTTATCTTTTCTGCCTTGATCTATAATTAAAACATATTTTATGTCAATATAAAACAAATTTAATCCTCAACCTCCTATAACAGCCTCCGACAGTATCCTGTCCTATCCTGCAGCCTCTCAATGTATACTTCTAAATTTTACAAAAATAAAATAATATAATACTCTATCATAAAAATGGAAATAAACCAATTTTTTAAATTTGTAAATAGTGATTAAAGACAGTTAGATTACTTACTCATAAATCCTTCCTACCTTCCAGCCGAGGATGTAAGAGAATTAAACTGATCAAGTTTCCCAAACAAGATTTCATATTATTAGCTTTAAGTTCGTAAATTTAAATTAATATTTTATTTGTTGATTCCTAAATGAAACAGAATACTTTCAATATCTAAGACAAATATTCTGATTTTTAAGTAAAGCATAATACTGGTACCTTCAATAACAAATACTAGTATTCAGTTGTATGCAGTTCGATAGAAGCCCGTCAGAGCTGCTTTCAAATAGTTGGCTCACTGGAGGTGGATTGAATAAAATCGACTCTTAAATCACCGATGAGCCACCTAGAAGAGTGTCGCCTATGCATTGATTTGGTAATCAGCCTGCTATTCAGTCAGTCATTCAGTTAGTCAGCTAGTCAGTCAGTCAGTTAGTGAGTCTGGAGTCTGATTTATAATGGCGAGACATTTAAACCTATTCGAATTGCAAATTTACAGCTTCGGGCAGCGTCTCTGTGCAATGGATATTTATGCGCCCGGGGTCTGTGTCACAGCTGTTGGTCCTCGTTGGGCAACGTCATCACGGTTTGGCCCCCCTTTCGACTCTTTCCCCGCTGGCAATCTCTCAATTTCATTCGAATCAATTCCTCTTCAATAAACAAATAACATGACGTAGGTGTTTGGCCTGATGTGGTCTGGTCTGGTCTGGTCTGGTCTCTCGTCTCGTCTGATAGATAATCTCGTGTGATATCAAAGTACAATGTCCTTTGTCTGCGTCACCAAGCCAGTTGATTAGTCGAACGTAAATTGAGGATTATTCCTTTATTTTTGACAACCTCTAGATTATTAATTTAGCTTTCTTTCTTGTTTTTTTGTTTTGGCTTGACGGATGCCTGAAATTCATCAGAACGACAGCTACGAGATGAATGCCGTGTGCGAGCACATTCTTTGAGCTATTTTTGTATAAGAGTAATTTTGCTTTCAAATACCCTGGAGCTTTTTGTAGTTTTAAATGGTATGCCTTTTTTTTGTAGAGACAACAGAGTAAAATTATGATCAGGAATATTCGATTTCAGTTTTATAAGACTTTTGTTAAACGGAAATTATTTATCAAATTTAAAACCCCTAAAGGTTAAGGTTTCAAAGATCGATCCTGATGGGTTTGAAACAAACTTCTCTGGACAAAAATCAAGAATGTTTTTAGAAAAATCAAAGCTTGCTTCAAGAATTTTTTTAAGATCAAGATAAGATCGAACATAATTTCTCTCTTTGTATATTAGTTGCATTTTGAACTCCTTGATATAATTATTTTTAATTTACACAATATTTAGGATATCTCTTCGGCTATCAGCTTCAATTCGCGCGCCTTTTATTTGTTTTTATTTATGTACGCGTAATTCGCTTTTTATTATTTCTTTGTCATATACCAATTAAATTTTGTTTATCATTGCTTTTCTCTGCTTGCCGCTGACGCAATTTGTTGTCGTGGCAATCACTTAACTCCGAGGGGCTGCTGCAGGGGCAAGGACTGAGAGTCGAAGTAAATGCAGCCATTTGAGCGGATGAGTTTATTACTTTGCAGATTTGCATCGACCAGCAGCAGCAGGTGAAGTCGATTTCCAGCTAGCTGCAATGGCAACTGCATGTGGCAAGTGGGGTGGCTGCCACATGTGGCAGTCCGCAGAAATGGTTAGCTCATATGTTCGACCATCGTTGAATACAACTTCATTGCTGTCTGAGCTGAGCTCCACTCTGCTTACTTAAATGATTATCTTTCTATTAAAGCAGCAACATTATAGCATTGTATGATTCCTGACGTTGAGCAGTCTTTATCATTGAAGGAAAAACTGTTTTCCTTCTCATTTCTGAGCATGTGTGTGTGTGTGTGTGGATGTAACAATTGATTTTGATTTCGACTTGGCTTGTCTCTGGCTTTAAATAGCATTGAGTTACGACAATAGAAAATGGCAAATGAAAATGGAAATGGAATAGAAATGGAAAAACCCCATCCTTCCATTCCATCTCCCTGTTTGTCTCTCGCTCTGTGTGTTTTTTTGGGGCATTATGTGCGGCGCTTCATTTACTTTATGTCTTTTGTCTGCTCTTTATGTGTACATGGCTACAATTTGAATGAGCTTCGGTCTTTGACTGGGCGTTGCATTTTTATGGCTCCCCAAACTCTCCTTCATACCGTGCCTCCCATCGTCGCCTCACTTTCCTTCTGGTTTGCCATCGACTTTTATTTTATTTATTGTATGGCTACTTGATGAGCATTTGCTGAAAACGTTTTATGGCCCATGTGCCAAGTTCTACTCTTGTCATTCTGCTCGCAAGACTATCAATCATCGATGGCAGTCGCAGCATTTCAAGTGAAATGCGCCTTTAATACATCTCTTGTTTTCGCCACATTGCGAGCGAGGCGAAAATTCTACTGAAAGTGGGTGGTCTGAAATCGTGATCATCTTTACACCATGAAAGATGAAGACTTTTGTATCAATTTTAGTTCGTATATAGTTTATGGACATTCAAGTTAATTTATTTGTGTTCCGCTTTGAGTAACAAATAATAATAATTATTATTTATCTTCTCCTTATTGCAGAATAATTCTCCATAAATATTTTTTTCTTAATTAATTATTTATATTAAAACATATGATTAATAAAAATATTTCAAAATATTAATTACCTTCTTGTCGAAATAATCTTTTCGAAATAAAAAAGATGTTTTTTTCCTAAAACGTCTTGCCCAATTGAATATTTATAAAAATAATATGCACTAAAAATAATTGGTTATTTTAAAAATTATAATTATGAAATTCTACTTCTATGCTTCCAACTAATAAAAATTTTATTGTTTCACATTTTCTTTTTTTTCTTCAAGTCAATTTTTATGCAAAAATTATTAGTAATACAAATATTTAATTTCGCTGGAATATACTTTTGATTTCACAGATATTTTGTATCCCGCTGTTTTACAGGGCATGTCGTCATTAAGCATTCCGCTCGTTTGTCATTATGTTTTTTTTGGCTCACGCATTTATGAACTGCTTACAAATTGTTTGCGCGTCCAGAGCACGAAATCTACTTAAACTGCTCGCTGGTTCTCAGCCCCTGGGGCGCGGTCAACCTGTTGGACCTCCATTTATCACAGATGCCGGCGAGTGCTCAAAACGGCGGAACTAATGTGTCCAGCGTCACATTTGAATTATGTATTATAACGCTGAATTATGTGGCGGACAGAGAAGGAGTTGAATGTATGGAGGGGGGGCAGCTTGGGTGGCTATATACATATGGATGGCAGTGTAAAAGTGGCGGCGCGTAAATTCCGCACGATTTACTGAAACAGCTTCCAGAACGTCACGTTTGACGTGGGACGACATGTGATGCTTTTTTCCAATTTATAATCTACAAATTGCCAAAAAAAAGAGAGAAAAGCAACAAACATATTAAATCGGTGACGATGGATTATGGCTAACCGGATATTACGTATACGTATTTAACTAGTTGGTAAATGGGAACTTTTTCAGCTGTTCATGTTTAATGGCTTGCGGAGTTCTTCCAAATACTTCACTTCAATAAGGATTTAATTCATGTTAAGTGAATTGTATATTATTATTACATCATTTGTCTACTCTGACGTATACGTTATTAATTACTTATTTTGCCATTTATAGAAAAATATTCTATATTGTTTGAACGTCCTTTCAAAATAATTGCAGTGTATCAAAGTTATTGCATGTTATTTTTTTAATTTCTAGTTACAAATCCTAAAATGCAATTCAATAAAACATATATTAGTTTATAGTTTATAGACTACGTTATTGTCCTGTCGTTAAATCTATAAAAAAATTTAATCTAATTATTGTATCATTTCTAAGTTTAATCTACAAAATATATAAAATACTCAATACAAAAATTGATATTGCGCTGTCGTATACGTAATTACATCCTTGCTATTTATAGAGAAAATATTCAATACATTTTTCTAATTAATTCCAATATATTTATGTTTTTGCATATATGTTTTTCCAATTTTAATATACAAATTTCCAAACAAAATTAATCAAAACATATTGACACTGTGACGTTGGTTTATTATTTACGTATACGTAATTATGCAGTCGTTAAATCTTTCTTAAATTAATCGCAATTTATTTTTATTTCGAATTTTGTGTTCAACAGCAGCTGACGATTTGGTTTTCTTTTGTTGGGTATCGAAAGTAAATAAAAATCGATGAACTTTGTGTTTTTGTTGCTTTTCGTTTTAAGCCTGAATTGATGGGCTCTCATATTTAGCACTTGTTGTCCTTGTCGTCCTTGTCGCATTGGCTATTAAAACAATGGCCAGAGACTGCTGGATATTCGGCTAGGTTATCGCCGAGCCATCGTTATCGGCTCGCATTACGTTTAATGCTTTTCCAGACGCAATACCCTGTAGCCTGGTGAGTCATAAAATAGAGTGTTTAAGTTGTTTGTCATACAACTCAATTCAGACTCTGTTTGGCCATTTTTTACTCGGACATTTAATGGAGTGGGCTGCTCGTGTGATTGCGCACTTGATTGCATCGATTTAATCATTTGATTTTTCGCTTTGATTGACAGTTGGCCGAAGCTCTCGTCTCTCGTCTATCGTCTCACGTCTCAGTGCTTTCAATTCGCCTTGAGAGTTATGACCTTTGACTTAACGCTTCGCTTAAATGGCAGAAAAATATCTTTTGGCGAACATAAAAGTCATTTTACAATTAGTCGCTGTCCGTTTAATACATTTCAATCGAACGAAATTCGCTCGTTTCACAATTTCCAATAACATATTTCCCATTTACCAACATGTAATTAGCAGCTGTTCGCTAAACACAAATATAAATTGTGAAAAAAGAGAAAAATGAAAGCGGAAAATTGGGAAATGTTCGCGTTGACATTTTGCGACTTTCGTTTGTGGCCAACAGAAAGCGAAAGCGAAAGCGAAACCGCAATAAAGAGCCAACACCAAGCAATGGATGCGAGTGTCGTGTTGTTCTTGCAACGTTGCCAAATCCACCAAAACGTGCCACACCCTGTAAAATGTTTAATGAAATGTCATGCAATAAAAACAATCTTGATCATGTTTACTCCACTGTCTGCTATCAATTTATTTTCGCCAGATTTATTTAAATTTGTTTTATTTCTGTGTATCATATTTTAAATATTTGATTTATTTGCGGGCAATTAATATAGTTATTAATGAATACTTATACAATTATGCAACTTTTAATATTTTTCAGTTCTTAATAAACATTTCCAATTTTTTTAAATTTATTTTAATTAGTTGCAACCATAGATACTTCTGCATTAAAGAATATCTTTTAGTTGCGGAACACTCTTCATGTTTTTGCTCGTCTTTCTCTCTGGCATTTGCTCATTTTGCATGGTTTTAATTCTTTGCAGCTTGCTGCTGGTGAGCTCAGCAGTTGGCTCTTTTTAAAAGCAAGCGAAAATCAAGAATACAAATTATATCGTTTCATATTCCGACTGCTGCTAAAGTGAAAAATAATTGAATATTCAAATAATAATTAACGCTTTGAGAAGAATGAAATAAAAAACTGAATTTTGGCTGCAGAAAATGTTGAAAGAGTTCTGAGAGTTAATGTGGAATTCTTTTTATGTTAAAAAAATATTAATTATATAAACATATTTTTAATTTTGTGTTTTTAATGTAAAGCAGAGCTTAATTTCGTTGTCTCTTGGTATATTCGGATGGCTTAAGGTGGCAAATTATAATTATTAACAACAAATTGAGTTTCGATCGCTTGCTTTTAATATATAACATTCTCATATTTTTTATATATTAATATAAATACAACATAATGAATGCTGAAATGCCGTTTGATGCTAAAGGTTGGTTGGAGAGAATGTTTTCCCTTCTAGTCTTTTAAATGAAATAATCAACCATTGTTTTTGCTTAGTTTTGAATGTTTTATTTAATGAAAATCTTAATTAAATGTACAGGCTTTGAAAAATCAGTTATGTTTAGCTAAATTTGCAAGGACTGCCGAGCTGGGAGTTGCTGATGATCACGCAGGGTCCTTGCTGCACATGGACGGAGCTCTGGCTGCGCCAGTCGCACTCGATGGGCACAAACTGACCCTTCCGCATCACGGTCTTGGGCTTCGTGATGCCATAGCAGTTGAACTGGAGGCCGCTGCGGGAGATGGGCAGACACTGCTGATAGATCTCCACAATGTCGGGATGAATGCTGTCCACACTGAAGTCCTGGCCGCACCTCAGCTGCTGATGGATGTGCAATCGGCTGCGGCACTTGAACTGGGCACGACAGCGACGACACTGCAGAGGACGCGTCTTGGAGCCGTTGCCCTTGCTCTGCTGGCTGCCGATGGGCGTCTGCAGTTCGTGGAGGCGCTGGAACTGGCCCACAATGTTGTTCAGGATGAGGAAGTTCTTGTTGGGCTGCTGCTGCAGCGTCTCGCTGATGTGATACGGCACCACGTACAGCTCCTTGGTGGTCTGGCACTGCTGCAGCCCGTAGAGATTCACGCGCATGTTGGAGGGAAAGTATCCATTGCACTCCCGCTGATGCTTCACGTAGGCTGCATGCAGACTGGCCAGCTCCGAATCGCTGGTCTTGCTTCGGCTCACGGTGGCTGCCTCATGACGCAGCTGCAGCGGCAGTGGCAGCTGCAAGTCTTCACCCGACTCGTTGTCCGCACACACACGCTTGATCTGGATGCGCAGTCGGGTGATGCTGCAGTCGTCGAGGCCCACGTCGTGGCTGCTGGCCAGATAGTTCTCGATGCGCTGCGTGATCATCTCGTAGATGACGCTCACGCACTCCTCGATGTCGTAGTGATGCTGCACGGCGAGCGTGCCGCTCTGGAAGATGTGCACCTGGTCCAGCACAGTCACGTAGCAGGCCAAGCTGAACTCCACACGCTGGCAGCCGTTGTGGAACATCCAGCGCAGCAGCTCGGGCACCGCTCGGGCACAAGTGTCGCCCATGAAGCTATCCAGATCGTCCTTGGCGCTCTCGTCGCAGATGAAGAACGTTTCGATTTGCCGCGCCTCGATGATGGCCAGCACGGCCTGTTGTTGTTTGCTCAGCTGTGGGCGCTGCTGCTCCTGGCCGTGTTGCAGCCAATGCTGGCTGGGCGGCTCGTCGGCATCGATGCTGCTGTAGCAGGTGCTGCACTCTTGCCACTCGCCGTCGACGTGCCACCGATGGTGGAAGGTTTGCTGGTTGCCTCGGCTGCCGAACACGAAGCTGGACACTGCCTCCTCGTCGTACATGTTCAATTGATTCGGCATGTTGATTGCAATTTGCAGAATACTTTGCGGAGATGTGTCTGGTACAAGTTTGTCCTGTTGACTGATGTGTTGTCAGCCTCGGACACGAGACTATATACGCCTCACAGGTAGGCGCCTGCTCAGGTAGATCTACTTTTATGACCTTTTAATCCTAGAGCGCAACAGCTGTCGGTTGGGCAGGTCGTAAAGTCGACAGCAGGCGGATCAAATAAAGAGATTCAAGCTGCAGTTATAAGTTAGTTTTGAACGCCTTTATCCTTTGCGCTAAGCCTTTCTGTTTGGCACCCTCATCCCATTTGTTGTGGTAGGCGAACAAAGTGGACAATGGCCAAGTGATGTGACAATGGCTGCGCCAGGACATTTTCCTTTTTCTTCCTCGTTTGGCAAATGGCGAGACTGAGTGCGAGTCAGAGAGACACTGAAGTGGAGAACATAGTGCAGCCACTTAATTTCCTTTTCCGCTTTTTACGCTCCATTGTCCGCCTGTGGCTTTGGCGGCTATCTCTCTTCTGCTCTCTGTCTCTGCGTCTCTTCTGGTTTGCTTTTAAAGGCAGCTCTCTGGCAGAATGTGCTGGAAAATTAACAAAGGCAATTAGAGAGCACTTAAAGCTGCAACTGCAATGATTATTTGTGCTTGTTTGCTGCCCACTTTTCATTGCTGATTATATTCCGTTGTCTGTCGCTGGATGGAATACCCTGCCACAACGTTGTATAGATTTTGTAAACTAAATTTTCTATAATTATAGTTAGCGTTTATTACAGATTTGAATTACGTGAATTTATTTATAGAGTATTTAAATTTCGTTCGGTCGCCACAATTAGCATCTCTTGCACTTTTATTTATACAAGTATTTTTGGCAACTGACTGCTCGAGTAAACAATGACAGTGAAATAGTGAAAGAGAAGAGCGAACGTTGGGCACCAAGTTAATTAAGGCTTTGTTATGGGTCAGGGGATTTGTAGCTGAGGGGGGGGGGGGAGGGGAAAGGGGTGCGACCCTTAGGTGCCAGCTGCCAAATGCAGCGAGGCGAAAAGCAGCCGCCAACTGACTGTTCTAACAGTTGACTAACCGACCAAAAGAACTGACTGCACCAAGAGTAATCTTTTATATAAATATAAAAAAGATGCACTGCTGCCTTAACCACACTGAAGAGGCAATACTCTATAATTTTTGTTTTAAATATGTTTATAAAATAATATGTGTTGCTAATTATTAAATTATATACGTGCTAAACATGCATGAGAAGCAAGTATTAAAATAACAAAAAATAATAATAGAAAAACATTCATAACAATAATAAATAATTAATGTGGATATGATAAAATTAAGTCAACGTACAATGTTTTTTGATTTATAATTGTTAAGTATTATTAAATTAATCAATAAGTATTTATTTATTTATGATATACTTACAAATTATATTAGATTTCACCCTATTGAAACAAATATAAAATATTATTTGGATATATTATTTTTTAAATATAACAAATAATTAAAGTTACTATTTGAGATGTTCAACGAACTAAGAACCTTTCTACTTAAATTCTTGAATCGATACAATTTGTTGACTGATGAAATCTATGACAATACATAAATAAATAGTATAAGCTTTAAGTTTTGCTTAAAAATTATTTAAGATATTTTATTATATAAACTTTTGATTTAAAATATAATCAATAATTTAAGTTACTCTTTGGTAACTGGAATGTTTCTACGTAAGTTTTAGTTCCACGAATCGTTACAAATAGTTTGTTGGAACCGTAATACTCTTGGCAATCCGAGGAAGCTAGTCAATTTTCAAAGGACCTGCAGCCTTTTGGCTGCCACAAAAGTGCCAGCAATTGTTTGCCTCTCGACTGTGTACAGTTGCTGCGACTGCCGTTGTTGTTGCTGGTGGTCGTGCAACTCAATCGTGCTGCCCTGTGGCAAGCGACTCGCTCAAAATCAAATCAGAGCTAAGTGCGAAAATGTTATTTGCTATTTACCAGCTCTCGCTGTGCAATCGAATGCCAACTGCCGGCAGTGGAGCAATGAAATGGAATATGAATCACAGCAGCATAAACAAGGAGAACCAAATAGACCAGAAATAGAGACCACATCCGGACACGGTCGGTGCTCCATCATAAAATGCTAAATCCAGCCTTTAGCTCATCTCCCTGTCGCACCTTTCAATACTTTATTTTCCATCTGACACTGGAGCAATGTGTATTTGCCAAGCTGCTTAGTCCAGGTCACGTGATCGACACGTGAGGGGGAAGAGGAGAGCAGCCAGGTGGCATGCAACAGCAGCTGAAAGACATCGATTGCTATCTTTACATAGCATTTTTTTGCTACTCCTTTTTATCGAGATTCCTTTTTATCGTCGCCTCAATGTGTTGACACTTTGTGCTTTCGCTCGGATTTTTGCTCGATTTCTTGGTGTCCATTTCACAGCTGGGACAGCGAGTGGTTGCCTTCTGGTCAGTTGTGGTTTGTCAACTGAGACATATTGAGACAACTACAAATTTCATTTAAGCAGAAACTCAATTAATAGATTTTCAAATGAATTCAGCTTTCCGCATTTGCGTAACACAGTTTTCGCTACAAGTTAAATTTAACGCTGCATAAAGTTTTCCACTTTCCACAGCTGCTGCGAGAGAGCCTACGTTGGAAATGAAAGGAAAACTTACTATCAACTTGCTGCAGTTTTCGCTAAATTTGATATTCAGGCAACAGCAACAGCAACAGCAACAAGAAGAACAGCTACAACTACACTTTAAATTAAAGTTAACAAGATGAGAGAGGCAACTACTCCCGAGGCGTCTGGCTGAAAAATTGCCATAAAAAGAAAACTTTGGCTGTCTCAATGGCAAAAGTCGTCAACGGCATCGTCGTCGTCGTCGTCGTTGTCGTCCTGGTCGTTTGCATGCGTAATTCAAGCAATCTTCAGACGTGCCACAGACGGAGGTAAGTGCTGTGAATCGCATGCAACGGCAGTGTGGCAAGCAGGAGGGGAGGGAGGTGTTGACATTCGCCAGGGCCGCAATTTGTCAGCAAGCTTTTGGCCCAGGCTAACAACTAAATTCTATACTTTCATCCCTCGCTTTGTGTTGCATGCAAATTATGCAAATTTGGCTTTCACTTTCTAGCTGAATAACTGCAAGGTCAACATATTTGCGCCCTTTTCCTCCATGCAACTGCATCAAAGGCGGCAAACAACTTCAGCAACTCGAGCATATTCACTGAGCAAATACCCTACAAGGAGTGTGCTACTGCTTATGCAGCTGCAAGTGTAGCGTATTCGCTAGTCTGTGCGAACTCAGAACTGCAATTAGAAACTGATGTCGCAGTCAAAGATTGACTCAGTCCATCTCAGCTCGTTTGACAGCTGCTGCGATGATATCATTAGGTTGACAGAGCGAAACAGGCAGAAGAGCAGAGTGAATGATAACTGTATTCATGAAATGCGCACAGTCTGTTTAAATGCAATTTCAAAGAGTCATTTTTGCTTTTGAAAACAGAACCGGCAAAATAGATGTGATTTGGCCGCATTAAGTCGCCTCTTTCAACAGCGAATAGCAAAAAAGAAACTGCATTTTATGCATATTTTTAAAAATACAACTTTGTGTGAGTTTTCTTCCCACTTTGTTGTTTGCTTGCTAATTTACAGTACAATTTCCCATACAATGAGTGTGAGTGTGAATATCTGTCGCTAACCTTCCTTCTGGCCAGGCGGACAGCTCATTATTCATGCAACAGTTGGAGGTCAGTGGTGAGTGTGGTCAATGTGAGTGTGTGAGCATTTAATTCATGGCATTTAATTGAAATGCATTGCACTCATGTTCGATTGGCAGATCTGCAGCCTGTTTCCTATTGACCATATTAAGTTTTCTGCACCTATGTCTAAACATTGGCCGCAAGCACAAACCATAAATATGCCAGCTGCAAGTGTATTTAATTGCCTGGTCTCTGATACGGTGTACTCATAAAATTGAGTTAAGTGATATTAATGTGCTACAATCTGTAGAAGCATTTCCTTAACAAGTAATAGTTTCACAATAAATTCAAATATTCAACTTGTTTTTCCTTTTTTGAAGGCGCTAATTTATTTTATAGCTTTAAATATCTTTATAAACAAGTAATAGTTTCACAATAATTTAAAATAATCTACAGAAGTATTCAACTTGCAATTGATTACTTGACTTTATTTTATAGCTTTAAAAATATTTATAAACATTCTGTTCTTTTATTCTTTTTATTTTAATTTCTATTATTTTAAAATCGATTTTGAAAAGGCGACACTGAAAATATTATAATAATATAATAAATAAAATAAAAATCTGTAATGTATTATATCTTAATGAAAGATTGCAAGTATAAATCATCTATTCGTAAACTTGAAAAGATTTGAAATTAAACAAGTTTTAAAGTACTTCACTACAGGATTCACTACAAGCAACATTTAGTAAAAAACAACTTAAATTTTAAAACTAAAAAAATAAATACTTAAAAATTTACAACTGTTTTTTTCATATTGTAATGTAAACTGAGCATCCGCTAGTCGAACATCCGTTCTGCTTGTTTGCTACATTGTTGCTAATAATTTACGACATTGTTATTCATGTTGTTGTTCGCTTTATAGCTCTGTAATTTGTGTTAAAAACATAGCCGCCTAAAGCATTAGTATTGCTTTATTGCAATTTAAAATGTATTTATTTCCTTCTGCTTTTTCAGCCTCTCAAATTTTTGCAGATTGCTCAGCTTTTTCAAGTGCTTTGCGATTTCGTTTAGCGTTCGCTTAGCTGCCGCTTAAGATGTAAAAAATTCGTTGATTACTTTATCTTAAGCTGCTTTTCATTTGCTTAACATTTTTAGCGCACCTTGGCATTGCCCTCTGCATTGCCCCCCTTTCCCTTCGCCTAATCTTACATAAGTTGAGCTGGAAAATGCATTTCTCTTGGCAGCAAAAAATAATCCTTTTGCCTTGTCAGTCGCTGTTCGTGGCATCTTTTTGCCAGCTCTTAATTCTCATTAACGTCTAGTCTTGCTCGATTTTCATTTCACATTCTTTTTTGCCGTCTTTGTGCTCATTAAATTTGAAATTCGATCAGTTGTAAAATTCATTTACGATTTCGATGCTGCCCGCAAAATGGAAACGAAATTGAATCACATTTTATTTGCATTTTATTCAAATGGAAACTGTTGTCCTCAATCTCAGCTACCTTGAGCTTATCCATGTGCTTCCATTGTCGAAATGTAAATCCCCTTAACAATTCGCCGGCGCCTTATCTATTTGCTGAGCTCATTCATTTATTTATTCTTTACAGATTTGCGAAAGCTTTGCTTTTTCAATTAATTGTTCTAAAATCTTATCTGGCTGTTGCAGACGTTGCTTAAAGCTATTGCTCGATTGTGGAAATAATGAATTTCGAATCGATTTCATTGTCAAAGAGTTAAAGTTATCTGTATCGTTTACAAAATCTTGTAATACAAATATTTTCATATCCTGCTTTAGTTAACTTTATCGATATTTTCCGTCTACCAACTTTATTAAAGTGTTCTCTCATTAGCATTCTCTAACTGAGACGAGCACTTATTCAAGCACATTAAATCACATTCAGGATGTGCTGCATTCTGAGTTTTCTTTCTATTTTTGCCATTTGGCTCAACGATATGATGTTGCAAACGATTTCCCGTCACACATTTTGGCTACAAATTGCGGCATTGGCATTGGCATTGACGGAAGTGGCAACATCGTTTTAACTTGGCTTTCGTTGAGTTACTTATTTATATGCTCGCCTCTGGCACGTGACCAGATTTAATTGAACTCAGAACTCGAAGCAGACGCTTGGGGTTTTTGGCCAGTCCGAAAAAGCGATTAAATGCAAACTAAACAATTAATTTGCTGCTCCATTTTAATTAGAGTTTCAATTACTATTTACTACTTCTATTTGCGCATGCATTAATCGCAATTAATTGGATCTACGCGGTAAGTGGCAAAATTAAAAATTCTCACATTTATCGACTTAGCTGTAATTAATTTGATAAACGAGATTAAAGCTGAGAGTTCAGACAGAGGCAATTATCCAATACTCTGTGTTTTAAATGCACTTTGTGCCGTTTCAAAATTGTTATTAAAGAATCAACAAAAGCCGATTAAAACAAATCATTTTTATTTTTATTGGGTAGAGTCCTGGGGCTTTTTTTTGCACTCATGTGAACATGGTACAAGGAGGAGGGGCTCTGGCTAGTCGAAATGCCCGCCAACGGAGCAGAAAAAATGACTGACGTTTACGTTTTTTATACATTTTGCGCGTTTTTCATAATTTATGCATTATAAAAGAAGTAAAAACACATCGAGTATGAGAACTTGACTGCGAAATACCCTTTGAATAATGATAACCTTACGGTTAGCACTTTTCTTATTGGTTATTAAGTTATTGTATTAATATCAATTGAAAAAGTCGTCAGATAGAATAGATTTGAACTAATAGTAAAAAGTCATATTATTATATCATATTAATATTTTGACAAAATTATACTTTTCGAATATTAGATAGCATAAATTCGAATACTAGCAATATAGAAAATAACTCAAAATAAATTAAAAGCTAATACAAACTATTTGTACTTTCAAAATTAAAATATATATGCATTTATTTTGAAATAAATACCGCATTTGTTAATAAAAAACTAAACTTGTCGAATTGATTTAAAATGAGATAAAGTAAAGCTTAATCAGGAAACTAAAAATTGAATTGCAATTTGTTAAACAATAATTTATTAATATATTCCACAATCTTTAATAGAGATCTAAATAATAGAAATAATTAATTTTGCGATTTGCATAAATCCTTCTAACTCAAAGTATTTAAATTATATCAAATCACATTTATAAAATCCAATAAATCATATACAGCAAAGGCTAATGGTCTGCAGGGTATAAAAATTAAAGTTGTGGATGTGTAACCCCTCGGCGTCAGTCTCTGCCGGAAGCCCGTCTCAGGACTGGGTCGCAGCCAACCGACACTTTTTTCCTCTCTTGCAGCAGGTCCTGGATCCTGGGGAGTTGCGAGGCAGGAGTTGCATAGAAGAGTCGTTGCGGAACCGCTGCCTAGGCGTGACCCAGTCAGCTGTCGACTGCTATTTACGCGAAATCTGATATATTTTTACTTTATGTCTTTTTTGTACCCCAAAGCTTTTGAGTAATTTAACATTTCAGCGTCCAATTAACATCCGAAGTCAAAAAGCTTTTGGAAAACAGAGGGGAATAAATTAAAGAAATAATGTTGATTATAAACATTTTTATGATTTTACGTGCGATGGCAATGCAACGTAGAAAACGGAGAAGAGTAATGCACTTAACTTTGCAGCAAGCAAATGCTTGACAGCGAGATATCCTTGATGAAAGTAGCTAAGCAGATACTATATAAAGTGCCGAATTTAGCTTGTTTTACACTTTACAAAATTTATGCTGAAAGAAAGAAGCTAAGAAGACATTTTATGATGTGCCAATTTAAAAATGTGTATAACTATTTTTCACTTTGGAAAACTTATTCTGGTGTCGAAAAGATAAGAAATTAAAGAGTATATTTTTAAATTTATTTAACATTTTACAACATTTATTGCAATTTATCTGGTAATATCATTTTTCCGACGTAATTATTTATAATATGTTTTCAAGTGGTAACCATAATATCAAGCCCTTTCTTATTTGAAATTAATGCACAACTTTTCAACTCTTCCTCAAGTAGCTCCTTCGAAGAGCTTCAACATTTTACGGGGCATATTAAATAAAATCCGCTAAGTAGTGGCTGGCAGTTGTAAGCCAATGAACTCGGCCTACTCGAAAGCCATTCCAATTGGCAAGTGCTCGTCGAGGCTTGGCCCCAATTTGAAATCCTGTGAAAGTGCCGCTTGCCCCGCCCCAAATGTATGCGGTAAAAAGTTATGTGTAGAGTGCAGTTTAGCTTCCCGCTTTCTGGAGCAATGACATTGCATTTCGATTTGGTCATTGTTAATGAATATATCTCTCGAATGTTTAGTAAGCAATTTCTGCATATATTTCTGCAAGTTGTGTCTGCCAAAAGGGGGTCGAGAGGAGCTGTTGCTGTTGCTGCTGCTCCCCATTTCGCTTCGCTCATTAAAATTGCAATGATGTTTGGTTTTTATGTGCCGGAGAGACCTTTGTACTTTGAGCTTTGGTGGCAGCCATAACGGCGGAAAGTTGCACTTGCAGCGTGTTAATTTGTGCGTGAACTTTTCTAACGAACCGGAAGCCCCTTGCAGCCCCTTGCAGGGTAGGGGAATTGGGAATCGCACAGACCGTAAAGCGCGTAATTGAAATTGCAGTTAAATGTTTCGCGAATGTCAAAGCGAATAATGCAGCGCATTCAAACAAAAGAGTGCAGCACACATTAAATGCGATATTTTGAAAAATAGCCAGATGAATATGTTATCCAGCTGTTTGGGCTTAATCCGAGGCAATTAGGATTATTAAATAGAATAGAAATGAAAATGAATATGAATATGTTGTCATGCTGCGGCAATTAAGACTGTTTGTTGGACAAGGGGCGACAAAACCAATTAGACTGTAGTCAAAACTGTGTCAGGCTTCAATCTCTCTCGCAATTTTTGGCACACACAGTGTCGTGCAACCACAGACTTTGCGGCGCTGTCCAACTTTGCGTTGCATTTGATGATGATGCTGGCAGCTCCATTAGAAAGTTGCAACTGCAACTTGCAGCAACCACATATATCAATTACACAAGTTTCGTTCAGACCCCATCGTCGTCGTCGTCGTGTTGCTGTAATTGCATAGAAAATTGCAACCACAGAAGCAAATCACACAGAGCCCCGGACCTGGTCCTGGTTGGTTCTGGTCCTGGTTATGGCTAGCAACCACAACCACAGTCTCAGACTCAGACTCAGACGCAGACGCAGACTCAGTCACAGACTGGGCCTTTCAGTCGCAGCCGAGCTGGCAACTTAAATTGGCATTTAGTTGCTGAGCTGGTTGCATGGACACGGTCTCATAACTTGGACAAAACATTTCCGGCAATTGATGGCCAGAAAGTTTGCAGCAGCTCAAGTTCTAATTCCATTACAATGTAAACTCCTTTTACTCCAACAAATTTCACTTATTGTTATTCCGTGCACTTTTCCTTTGACTTCCCTGCGTTACACAAATATTTTTACGCTTTTCGCATGGAAATTCAGGCAAAGGAAAAGGCAACAAAACGCACGATTTCCATAAAAATGCGTTGACTCGCGTTGTGTGTTCGTGAGGGGGGAGGGCGTGGGGAAAAGCGAGGAAAAGGCTAAAGGCAGGTGGAAAGTGCTGGCGAAAAAGTTTTTGGCTGTATCTCACTCCCAGTATAAAGCTGTTTTTCACTTTAACTTTTTGTTGTTCTTTTGGTCGCGGCACTCAATTCGCGATTCACAGTGAAAACGTGGGTGTGTGTGAATGTTGTGTGTGAGTGTGTGTGTGAGTGTGTGCGTGAGTGTGTGTGTGTGTGGGGCAGATTGAGCTGCACAAGTGAAACACTGTTGAACATTACAAAAGAGATATCATGTATTGCCAGATTGATGGAGATGCGGCTCGTGGCAATTGAAATGTTTCGATGCTTCGAGCTGCAGCTATAATTGGTTGAGTGCTGCAAGTTGCGAAATTTTAATTGCCTGAAATTTTGTTTTACCTTTAAAGATGACCTGAAAATTGCGGCGTTCGAAACACGAGAAACGTATCTACAATTTTTCTCGAAGCTGTTTATATTCTTTCTTATTTTTTTAAATTTATATTGTTCTTAAAGACTATAATTCAAATTAAAATTCAACAGTATTTTTTGTTAGTAAATACAATTTAGATTTAAATTTAAATTATGAGAAATGTGTCATTAAAAGAAAACATGAAGCTTTTGAAATCGTTTTTTAATAAGTAAATTTTTATATTTTATATATTACAATTAGAAATACTTAGATTTTATTTTCTAAAGAAATTATGTAGTAAAATAAAATGTTTTCAATTTAAACTATATAAAAATATTCAATATTACAAATAAGAATACAAAGATTCTGTTTATCAAATTTTCAAAATATATTAGAAAAATTTCCTATTTAAAAGGTTAAGTCTGTTAAACCATAAAACGTTGCTCAAAATTATAACTTTATATATTACCAAGTTAAAAATAAAATGGAATAATTAATTTCTCGTTTTGAGACGCGCACATTAATATTCCGAAATTGGGAAAACATTTGTTTGCATAGATTCATTAAATCAATTTTAATGATTTCAGAAAAGAAACATCAACGAAAGTATTTCCATTATTTTTATCGCTTTACTGCCTTGCTGACAAAAACTCAGCTTGACTTTCTCTGTCAGTCGACAGACAGAACGAGTTAATTTCTGTTCGGCAGCAGGGAAAGTGAGAAATATAAACATTTCCATTGATTTATATTGATGGCTTACAAGTCAAGCGACTGCTGCTCTTAAGACGACGCTTTTCAAGTCAACCTGCCAATACATTACCAATACCATACACAGTACTTATGCTGTACCCGTGACTCCATATAGTATATGTTATATATAGTATAAACCCCCTTAAGTATGCTGGCAATTTTTATTCTAAACTCTGCGGCACTGGCATTAAATCAACTTTAGGAACTTGGCTCTCAGCCTTTTGCCAATGCTGCCATTGATTTATGCGTTCCAGCATGCCAGCATAAAGACTGCTGCAGCATATGACCCTCTCTTCCCCTCTTCCCCCCTCCTTGCTCACCTGCTGCGAGTCGTGTTCTACAACTACCTGACAGTAGGAGCCAAAATGAATGTTGCTTTAAATGTGGGGAAAGAATCTCTTTTGGTTAAAGTGCGAGTCGCTAAATCGACAAAGCCCTATGTTGAGCTGCTGTGTATTGCGGGCATGTTTACCCCTAGTTGATGGGAGGAGAGAAAGAGGAGTGTGGAGGGAACTCTGCAACTTTTTGGAGTGCAAATTTGTAAGGATTCATTCCTGTTGCTTGGTTTGTTTTCAGTTTCCGCCAGCTAGTTACCTTTCGCAGTCACTTCTCGCTGTATTTTGTTTCTTGCACTGCAATACTTTTGCTTTGATTTATGCCGAATTGCGGGCTTGACAACTCTTTCGTTGGGTGTATGGTATGTGGGGAGGGGGAAGTGGGCTGAGGGCTCTGGAAATAAATTAACTATAATTTGTTTGGCCGCACTCGAAACGTTGCCTTTTCATGTCTCTGCATTGCGGCTGTGCTACATTTTAATTAGTTGATTGCCGTCATATACCAGCACCTGAGAGGCATATTTGCAACTGCGACAGGTTATTTAATAGTTTGTTTAATTATTGCAAACAGCACAGTTTAATATTAAAGTATTATGGCAGATATCAACATATTTTTAATGAATTACAATTAGTTGTTTTCCAACCAATAAATCATCTCAATGGGATAATTCCTTGCTTAGAAATTCCATTTAAAATAATCAACCATATACATATGTTTTTTTATTGTTTGAATATTGAAGAAATCATTTCATTTAAATTATCACAATACTTTTTATTAATTATTCTAAAATATCTTAATCGCATATTCTTTTATTTATAATAAATATTAAATTAATCAAATTCACTTAAAGAAAATCATTGAATTTAATATAGAGCATAACAAAGTCACAATATAGTAGTTATCAAAATATTTCTCAATTTACAAATCATTTGTATGGAAATTAAATCTATGTTTTTGCTATGGCAATAAATAATATGAGAAATGTTTTGAAATATGTTCGTCGTATTATGTTCTTGATAAAAACACTTTTAAAAATATATATGAATATTTAGTGTGTACGGTTATATTGAAATGTACGGTTAAATTGATGGAATATTCTTGAGTGCGGGTATTCATGAGTCACCCACTGGCATTAGTTTTGGTTCATACGTTTGTGGTGAAATTGGGTAAAATTAAATTACATCTGTGATTGACATTGCGGACTGGAGATTGTTTCATTTCTTGGCCTGCTGCCTGACCACAAGGTGTGTGCCCACTTTGTGGTTCGGGGCGGTTGATAAATTGATTTTGTGAGTTGCTCTGCAATCCTTTGACCTGTCCAATGCAGGCAGTTTAAGAAGTCCTCCCCCTGAAAAGAGTGCAGCAAAATCAATAGGAACAGCGACAAAATTGGCAATGTTGAGGCCTGTGACACAGAGTCAACAATAATGCCAATGAGCTGTCCCCCAATTAAAACAAACAGAATCCATGGCGCAATCTGAAACGTGTGTTGTTCCAAAATCCTCCCTCGTCCTCATCCAAATATCATCGGCTATGGGGCCAAAGCCCTGCAATGCGAACCTGCGACAAATCTGTGAAATATAAAACGTGACCAGTGCATCGCTTGGTTGCACGCTCCGCTTTTGTTAGCGACAACTGGTGGCAGGCGTGGAAGATGTGGCTGCAACTGCCTCACAATGCATGTGGCATCGCCATGTCGCAGTGTCTGTTGCATTTTGGCTGCGTATTTGGCGCCTCAACTCGACTGTGCCCCGCTGTGAATTGCGAATGTGTCTGGCTGGCTCGCTCTCAGCATTTCATTATTGCGCCTGATTGGATTACGTTGTTAATGCATTTCGCTGTTGTCCCAGGCAACGGGACAAGCCTTTCTTTGCCTTTCCCTTCCCCGACTCCCAAAGAGTCATCTGCTTACAGCATTCGCACTTCAGACATCTGGCTCTATTTGCCGTACTTATAGCAAACGACTTGGCTTGAAAAAATAGATTATCCTTTGCTTGACCAGAAAGCTCGAATCGCTGAATCTTTAACAGAATTTAATAGAAACGGATTTCGTATTTGAATTCTAAAGCAATTTTGATAATATAGCCTTTTTTTGTAATGTTGCTTATTTGTAAAACAAATTGTCCTGTCGATTAAATTTCACCTTTACTATTAACATTCATCTTAATTTTTTTTAATAATTTTATTTTAATTTATTTAATGTTGTGGTAAACTCATAAATCTGCACTTCAAATCAATTTTGAGAATTTATTCTTTTTTAGTAACGTTGTTTTTTTTGTAAAACAAATTGTCCTGTCGATTTTATTTAAATTTAAAAATTGGCATTCAAACTGCCTAATTAAATTGCATCTTTTCTATTAAAATTGATCTTTATTTATATCATAATTTAATTTCAATTTAATAAGTGTTGTAAAATTTTAATTCAATTTAGAAATTATTCAGACGACTTTATTAAAATTCCAAAAGTCCAGCTGCTGTGTGATTAATAATAAAAGTTTGATTTATTTCAATGTATATTTATTGATCCATTAATAAGCACACGTACATAAATAAATAAAGTCTTAGTTCTAAAGTAATTATACGCTTAGCTGGAAAAGACACAAACGGTCTCTTCGTATTTGTATTTCTTGTAGATTTGCCGAACAAATAACAATTAGAAATGGAAGTAGTTTTTATTTATTGCATAAAATCATTACACCTAATCGTAGTATCTTAAAGTATAATAATTTCTGCGAAAGTGCCTGTAGAGATGCCTGACTTCTCTCTACCCTGTCTTTAGATGTATAAAAATGCTAAAATACACAATTATAATACTGCTTAGAAGAAATTGACTAGTCGCTAACACAGACACATCCACATCCACATATAATACACATTTACGCACACACACACAGATTGATAGAGAATATAAATTACCCCAAGTTTAAATGCCAGAGAACTAAATGACTTACAAATGTAGATTAAAATATATCGATTGATTTCTACAGATCCGTCTGCTGCACCAGAATCGAGCCACGTCCCGCAGTCGTGCAGAAAGTCTCCTGCTGCTCATCCAGACAAATGATGAGATTCTCTGCTCCAGGTGCGACTATTTTGCCATTGGAGCTGCACGACTTGGGCGCATTCGTGGAGCCCGTCTTCTCGGCCGTCGTGGTCGACGAGGTCGTCGTCGACGAGTTGTTGTTGCCCACGTGCAGGGCCAAGAGCGGCGGCTGTTGCTGCTGCTGCTGCTGCGCATTGGCGGCCAGAAGACGCTTGGAGCCGCCACGACGTCGACTGCCTTGTTTGGTGAAGACACTCGGCTCGTTCTGCAGCTGGGCGTTGATGTCCTGCTTGTTCATGCAGGTGAACGCCTTGAAGAAGCTCTTGCGGAAATTCTCGCTGAGAAAGGCGTAGAGTATCGGATTGACCGCCGAGTTGGAATAGACCAGAGCGCCGAGCAGCAGAAAGATGAGTATCTCGAGCCGCGAGAGATCACGCTGCGCCGGATTGGAGTTGATCAGCGCCAGCTGCGACATCCAGTGCGGCAGCCAGCAGCAAATATAAACCGTTATGACGGTCAGCACCAGGCGCGTCACCTTGCGATGGGCACGACGCTTCTCCTTCGACTTGGTCGCGTGCTTGGGACCCACGGAACGCAGCTTGCGGATGACCAGATAGTAGAAGCTGAGTATGAAGCACAGCGGCGTCGCGAAGCCCAGGAAGAAGGTGTAGAGTATGAAGGTGGTGCCCGAGTGCTTCTTATAGGCATCGGGCCACATGATGTTGCACGAGTAGTTGACGCCATCCTCCTGCTCCACCGTGCTGGCGTAGAGCATCACGGGCAGCATCAGCACAGCCGAGGTGCTCCAGGCCAAGGCGGACACCAGCTTGGCAATGTGCAGGGTGCGATAGCGGGGCGACGAGATCGGATGACAGACAGCGATATAGCGATCGGCGGACATGATCAGCAGAAATATCGAGGAGGTGAACGAGGTGATCGATGTGCTGACCATATACGCCTTGCACATCAGTTCCCCGAACCGCCAGCTGCAAATGCGCATGGTGTAGAGCAGAAAGGGAATCCCAATCAGGAAACACTCGTCGGCTATGGCCAAGTTGAGTATGTAGATGTTGGTCACCGTCTGCATCTTGGAGAACCGCAGCACCACGTAAATGACGAGCGTGTTGCCAAACAGCCCCACGATGCACACCAGCCCGTAGAGCACCAAGGTGAGCAGATCCGCAAACGAGTTCCGTGTGGCAATGCAATGTTGATACGTGGGCAGATCTGTGGTATGCATCGAGCTGCCTGTGGCACTCAGATAATCTCCCGCCTGTGTGCTGAACAGCGTGTCATTCGGGTAATACCCAAGCGTTGTGTTGTTCAGGCCAAAGTCGGTCTCTGTGGGGCTGCTGCCACTGGCCAGCTGCAGGCCTAGACTGAGCAGCCACATTTTGTTGCACTATTAGTTGTCTCGTTGTCCAAATCTCTTTCTCTCTCTCTCACTCTGGTTGCATGGAAAGTTTTGTGGCTTTGCAAATCCTTGTTGTGTTTATTTTGTTTCGGTTGTTTGGCTGTTTTCACTTAGTCCAGCTCGTGGTCAGCATTTGGTCTGTTGTTTGGCCTGCAAAATAATTGTAAATTGTAAATTGTAAATTGTAAATTTGCGAAATTAACATTTGGTCGAGTTTGCAAAAGTTCATGTGAATATTTTGATTTGAAAACATTTGTTGATTGCTCTTTAATTAAGTGTGCAAGTGTAGTTGCATAATTCTCATCCATTTGCCTCGTTTCGATTTCAACGCAATTTTCGAGCTTAGAAAATGGAAACACAAAATATTGCATTTCAGGACAATAAAGCGTGAGCTCATTAATGTGTTTAATGAAGTGCATTTACAATCACCTTGTTGAAGATATTTGATTGGTGTTAATAGCCAAGACCATTTGACACTGTTTTTATTAATTTAAAATGTAATTAAATTGGGAATGTACAGAATGTTGTAGGTAATCAAGTATATTAAATATAATGCGCAATTTACGAAAGATAGAATATAAAATTCGAATTCAATTTAAGACTGTTATTTTCTTACTCTGGGCAAGAGAATATATTTGGATTACTATATAAAAAATGTTAGTGATATTTAAAAAAAAGAATTTAAGCTTAATCTGTCTGTAGTCAAATACATTGGATTAAAGCGTTATCAGCTTTGTAGAATAGTTTGTTGCTCTTCCCTTAACAAAAATAAATTCTATTTTTAAATATATTTTATTTAAATAATATTCAGTTTGTCCTAATCAGGATATCCGAATGTCCCCACAGCATTTTACTTGACTTTTAAAACTGCTTTCAACATCCGCAGTCGCAGCTTCTTGACAATTTCTCCATATAATAATGAGCTTTGCCATTTTGGACTTTAACTTTTTAACTTTATCAAAGTTCCAAAATGAACTTTTGATTTTTTTGATCTACAACTTTTTACGAATTCCCAGAAAATGTTGAGCACAAATCAAACTCAAGAGTGGATTGCACAAATAATACGCACAATTAACTTTGGGCAAACACACGCAGTCACAATCAGAGCGGAGAGAAGCAGAAATTTGTGATTTGGTGAAATTTTGGAATTAACATTTAAATCGAAATTAAATTATGCATAAATTGGTTTGGAAAAAGACGCAACATTGTTGCAAGCAATTGACATCGCAACAGGAATATGTAATCGCAGATAAAAGTGAAGTTGTATCGGGGAAGATATTCATCTACATGGCTTTGCATAAGAACAACGCACGAATTATGCAAATAACAGGTGAAAATGCGAAGGCGTCAATGCAAACAACATTTTGTGCATGCGCCACGTGTCTGGCTCAATATTTGTGCAATACCCACATTGAAATTCCTACACACTTTGGTTATATAAGTTGCAGATAGATAAGCCGCTTAGTGTGGCACTGGACACATGCCACACACAGCTTGAACTTTCCGACTTCTCTTGCTCGATGTTTGCTGGCCATATTAATTTGCAGTATCTTAGGCAGTGCGTAAATATTGCATTTTCATTCCGAAGCTCTTTTGCGTCTGCAAATTAAAATAGCCAACAAAGGCAGCTTGACAGGTTAATGCGTAACATATACATTTCACAGCAGATTCCCAAAGTGTTGGCCAAACATAACGACCCCAAAGATTTTAATCTGCATTGAAGTGTTCATTGCATATTTCGATTATGTCCTTAAGCTATGCAGCTATCTGCAAATGCAACTTGACATTCTGGTTAGTTAACGCATATTAAAATTGCATTTTAAATGTAAATAAATTACAAATATTACCCACGTTTTGCTGTTAAAATGCATACATGGAACTCTTTGTTCTGACTGAATGACTGACTGACTGACTGCTTGACACTGAGTGATTGACAAGCACATTAAGCGCAAGTAAACTTGACAGTTATTTTGTGCCATGATGTGAGTTTGCATTGAGACAGTATTTCTAGAGAATCACATTGTCGTAGGAAAGGGTAATGGTTAAATTTCTGTGATATGCAACTTCATTGTTTTGCTGTCAAGTAAATCTGCGAAAAGCTAATCGATATTTAATTCACTTAGCTTAAACAGCTTATTTTCCTAACGTTGTGCTGGTGAATTAAAAATAATTATTAATAATACATTTGAAACCATTTTACATAAGTAACAAAATATCACTTGGAAGGCAGAAAAATCATTAGCAAATTTTAAATATTATACATGTACTATTAGTCAGTATGAAAAATTATGTTATTAAAGGTATAAATTTGTTTTACACTTTCCAGGTTAATTAAATTTGTTTAAATTATATATACAATGCGTTCATTAAATTATTAAAGTTGTAGAGTAGAAATTTGACTTCCAAATATATAATTTTAAATAAATATTTATTAACATTTTTTACACTATCCAAACGCTAATTATATTTAAGGTCGTTCAAAATATAAATAAAATTAGAAGATTATTTTGTATTTTTTAATATGTGAACAATTATTTTTGTTGAAATTGTAGGTATGAAATTTATTTTCTATACTATCAGTGAGTAAATTGCTATAAGGTCGAATGAAATTTAAAGAAAATACAAACATTATTTGGTTTTCTGTAACAAGCATTGAAATTTAAAACTTGTAAAATATTTCTCGAAATCAATTTTATCAATTTCTCCTAAAGTTCTGTCTTTTGGTTAAATTTATTTACTCGACAGACTCTTTGGCCCAGATGGACCTTCGATATCGATATCGTAAACTTCTCGTGTAGAAATCTGAGCCGTTTGTCGCCTTCCATCGACGATAGCTGCAATCAGCGAGTCACGAATTCAATGCAATTGACATAAGCTGTGCGACAAAGGCAATAACACGAGGAGGGACTTTGGGCTTGAGTTCAGGAATGAATTCAGATTGTGCAATCAATTAACGCCATGTTGGCGGCATGTGCATGATATTAATATGAGGGCCTGAAATATATGCAAGGATTTCAGGGAAATATGAAAATTTAAACGAGATTAACTTGTTTCTTTATGGAAGTGGGGGAAATCAATAGAGAAGTAAATGAAAATTGAAAGGTTGAAATCGTGGGCGATATTCAAATGCATTCACGATAAATTAAATAATAAATGTAAAAAGGAATTATTACATTTCATCTTTGAATGAGAAAGAGCAGAAAATTGTCCAATCATATTAGTAAAATATTATTTATTATTAATATATTTTTTTTATTTAATTTTTTATGAGAGAATTGTCCTATTACAGAATTTAAATTAATTTATTATGAAAGATACCACAGAATTGTCCTTGCATATAATTTATAATATATATTTAAATAATCTTAAAGCTATTATGAAAGCTGAGAATGGTCCTATCACTTATCTAACAATAGATATTTAATCCAATTTAGGACAATTAAATCTTAAATTCTTTAATAGAAAATATAGAGTATACGCAATGTTGCATTTACGACAGTTTTCGTCTACATTTATCCTACTGTTGTTGTGTGTGTTGTTTGATTGTTATTGGTTTGACAGGTTTGTGGCAGGGCTTTAACGGCTTTAGTTTTACACCTGTCTTCCCGTTGTGGATGTTGTTATTGTTGGCGCTGCTATCGTTTTCGTATCTGTTGAATGCTTTTTGCCTTTTATTGTGGCGTCAAATGGCAGCGTCAACAGTGGCTGTTCCTCCCGTTCATGTTGTTGTTATCTGCAGCCACAATGCAAGCGCAAATTGCAACAGTTCAAAGCGAGAGGGGCACATTGGCTGTCATTGGAGAGGCAAATGGCTCATGTGTGGCAGCTGCAATTGCAGCATTGCTGCAGTTTTTGAGCGGCAACTTCAAGTGGCAATTTTTGGTTGCTGACACAGGCACAGAGGCCAGCGGAAGGTGCAGCTCCCTCCTCCTCTGCTCTGCCCCCTCGACAGCTGCCCCAAATGCTGTCAATGCTGTTGTCCTCAACTTTTGTCCCTTGGCTGCATTTTGTGTGCGTCGCTTATTAAAAATTTATGCAGTTTATGTGGCTCTTGCCACAGCAACGTCTCTGCCTCCGCACTCCCTCCTCGCCCTGAGCCTGGCTTTGGCTTTGGCTTTGGCTTGAATGACGTGCAGTTTGTGGCCGGACATGACTCCGTCTGCTGCTGTTGCTGCTTTTGCTGCTGCTTTTGATGATGATGATGTGGCAAGAGGCTATAAAGCAGATGTTTAGGGCTTATGTGGATTTGCAACAAAGCTGCAAGAGCTGTGAAATTTTCACAATTTCGATTCCTTCAAAATGATATTGATGGCAGCAAAAATCCACAAGTCCTGACAAATGCCATTCGAGGGCTGAGTTGATTTATGGCCAAGCCAGAAAGGGCCAACAACTACTCTCAATAATTGAAGTATCTGTGATTCGATTCCGTAATTGATGCACATTGAAAGTTGCTTTAATTCCGCAGCGCTTGATTGATTTGATTTATGCAGTGAGAAGGGAAAATTCTGCGTAATTAATTAAAAGTTTTGTGCAAAACTTTGCCATTACCGACAGCTGCTTAGCCAGGACCAAGCTCAAGACCACGTCTAGCATCATTGGCACATACTTGAAACTTACAAGCTGCCGTTGCCGTTGCTGTTGCTGTTGTTGCACGCATGCGGATAATGCCACAAATTTACAGTGGCGTCCGCAGAGCAAGTTAAACAGCGTGGCAAAATGTATTGCATACAACAAGGCGCAAGGCAAACAAACACACAAGAGCTGAAGTGGCAAGGCAGCCCATAGAGAGGGGCAGGCAACAACTTGGCAAATGTTTAGCTGGAACTGAGGACGCGGCTGCGGCATGCGAGGCGCATAATTTTTGGATAAACAACAACGTACAACACACAGACACACACACACACACAAACTCTCAGTCAGTGGGAGCATGCAAATATGGCTGGCAAATTTGCATGGCAACCCTCGACCCTCGACCCCCGACCCCATCTGCCCCCTCGTTGCGCCACAGTCAACAACATGCTGCGCCTCCTGTCAAGTGCACTTGGAGTGGGCCGTGTTTATGAAGTGTGTGCGGCCCACTGTAAAGTGCAACATAAACAATAGCCAATTCGCCTCCATTTTACCTCTCTCTCTCCTTCTCTCTCTCTCTCTCTCGCTGTTTGCCAAATGTTGACCGCACTTAATCTTTGGGACACTTTTGCCCACAGGTAGCCACTCAGCTGGGTCCTTTGATAAAAAACAACACGTTTCATTCTACAATAGAAACAACAGTAGTAAAGGACCCTCTGGACTGACTGAAAATGAAAGCCTTTTGATCGCAAAACAATTGTTTTGCCAGATAACAAGCGCGCACTGGCAAACAGTGGCTGCCCAAAGTATGCGAATACATATTTACATAATCGTAAATATACTTAATCGCATGCAAAATCTATTTAAATTGTATTTTCAGCCTTATTTAAGCAGCAAGGCCGTATGAAGGTCTTAAATAATCCGCAATATTGTATGATTGTATAAGCTCAGAGAAGTTGGGTCGAGTAAAGTGAGATATTCAAAAAATTTTTAGTGCAATCGTTTGTCCATCGTTAGCTCATGATTGCCCAGGAACAGTTTCGTTTGCCCACCTCTAGTTTCCAAAATATCGAAAGTTCGAAAATTTTCTTAAGCAATCGCTTAAGAATCGTTTGCCCACGTTTGCCCATCTTTTAGAATTTGGAAATTTTCAATACTTTGGAAAATATTGATGATTCAAAATTTTGAAAAAATGTTCATCTCAAATGACCTAAAATCTGATAATTTCGAACATTTTTAAACTGATATCGACTGTCCATCGAAATTCCAACAATGCCCAGAAACCATTTCGATTGCCCACCCCTAGTTTTGATTAAAAAAAAATTAAATTTTTGTTTGTCCAAGTATGTTTTTGTTTGCCCATCTTTCAAATTTTGAAAAAACTCAAAATTTTTAACTTTTTTAAACTTTTAACGTTTGCCCATCGTTTGTCCAATTGTTTATTCGTTTGCCCATCTTTCAGATTTCGAAAAAACTCAAAATTTTCAAAAATTTTCAATTTTTTAACGTTTGCCCATTGTTTGTCCATGTGTTTATTCGTTTGCCCATCTTTCAGATTTCGAAAAAACTCAAAATTTTTAACTTTTAACGTTTGCCCATCGTTTTTATTCGTTTGCTCATCTTTAAGTGTTTATTCAGATTTCTGAAATCTGATGAATTCGATGGACAGTCGATATCAGTTTAAAAATGTTCGAAATTATCAGATTTTAGGTCATTTGAGATGAACATTTTTTCAAAATTTTGAATCATCAATATTTTCCAAAGTATTGAAAATTTCCAAATTCTAAAAGATGGGCAAACGTGGGCAAACGATTCTTAAGCGATTGCTATTGAAAAACTTTCAAAGTTCCAAAATTTTGATTTTCGAAAATTTTCGATTTTTTGATATTTTGGAAACTAGAGGTGGGCAAACGAAACTGTTCCTGGGCAATCATGGGCTAACGATGGACAAACGATTGCACTAACAAATTTTTGAATATCTCGCTTTACTCAACCCAAGTGATTGCTCAATATTTTCTGATCAAGGCAGGCTCTGACTTCATTCGAAGGCAGCTCCCACATATCACAGAAAATTTAGTTCATTTCAGTCTGTGCTGCTGTACGGAGCACATCTAAATTTTGAGGTCAACCCGTTAGAAGTTGTCAAACAAGTGATTGCTCAATATTTTCTGATCAAGGCAGGCTCTGACTTCATTCGAAGGCAAAAATTTCCAAATTCTAAAAGATGGGCAAACGTGGGCAAACGATTCTTAAACGATTGCTATTGAAAAACTTTAAAAGTTCCAAAATTTTGATTTTCGAAAATTTTCGAACTTTTGATATTTTGGAAACTAGAGGTGGGCAAACGAAACTGTTCCTGGGCAATCATGGGCTAACGATGGACAAACGATTGCACTAACAAATTTTTGAATATCTCGCTTTACTCAACCCAAGTGATTGCTCAATATTTTCTGATCAAGGCAGGCTCTGACTTCATTCGAAGGCAGCTCCCACATATCACAGAAAATTTAGTTCATTTCAGTCTGTGCTGCTGTACGGAGCACATCTAAATTTTGAGGTCAACCCGTTAGAAGTTGTCAAACAAGTGATTGCTCAATATTTTCTGATCAAGGCAGGCTCTGACTTCATTCGAAGGCAGCTCCCACATATCACAGAAAATTTAGTTCATTTCAGTCTGTGCTGCTGTACGGAGCACATCATCTAAATTTTGAGGTCAACCCGTTAGAAGTTGTCAAACAAGTGATTGCAAACAAAAACATACTTGGACAAACAAAAATTTAATTTTTTTTAATCAAAACTAGGGGTGGGCAATCGAAATGGCTTCTGGCCATTGTTGGGCTGTCGATGGACAGTCGATATCAGTTTAAAAATGTTCGAAATTATCAGATTTTAGGTCATTTGAGATGAACATTTTTTCAAAATTTTGAATCATCAATATTTTCCAAAGTATTGAAAATTTCCAAATTCTAAAAGATGGGCAAACGTGGGCAAACGATTCTTAAGCGATTGCTATTGAAAAACTTTCAAAGTTCCAAAATTTTGATTTTCGAAAATTTTCGAACTTTTGATATTTTGGAAACTAGAGGTGGGCAAACGAAACTGTTCCTGGGCAATCATGAGCTAACGATGGACAAACGATTGCACTAACAAATTTTTGAATATCTCGCTTTACTCAACCCAAGTGATTGCTCAATATTTTCTGATCAAGGCAGGCTCTGACTTCATTCGAAGGCAGCTCCCACATATCACAGAAAATTTAGTTCATTTCAGTCTGTGCTGCTGTGCGGAGCACATCATCTAAATTTTGAGGTCAACCCGTTAGAAGTTGTCAAACAAGTGATTGCTCAATATTTTCTGATCAAGGCAGGCTCTGACTTCATTCGAAGGCAGCTCCCATATATCACAGAAAATTTAGTTCATTTCAGTCTGTGCTGCCGTACGGAGCACATCATCTTAATTTTGAGGTCAACCCGTTAGAAGTTGTCAAACAAGTGATTGCTCAATATTTTCTGATCAAGGCAGGCTCTGACTTCATTCGAAGGCAGCTCCCACATATCACAGAAAATTTAGTTCATTTCAGTCTGTGCTGCTGTACGGAGCACATCTAAATTTTGAGGTCAACCCGTTAGAAGTTGTCAAACAAGTGATTGCTCAATATTTTCTGATCAAGGCAGGCTCTGACTTCATTCGAAGGCAAAAATTTCCAAATTCTAAAAGATGGGCAAACGTGGGCAAACGATTCTTAAACGATTGCTATTGAAAAACTTTCAAAATTCCAAAATTTTGATTTTCGAAAATTTTCGAACTTTTGATATTTTGGAAACTAGAGGTGGGCAAACGAAACTGTTCCTGGGCAATCATGGGCTAACGATGGACAAACGATTGCACTACAAAATTTTTGAATATCTCACTTTACTCAACCCAACTTCTTTGAGCTGATTGTATAATAATATATAACTTAAAATATATACACAGAGAAAAGTAAAGTTCTAAAATCAAGAGTGAAATTCTTAGATTGAAGAATATTCAATATTAAAACAAAGAATTAAGTTTTTAAATATTCTGGAATCCAGAGTTAAATTTTAACTTTCTGTAAAGGTTACAAAAAAGCCTGTTCCAAGAATCTTAAATAATTGTATTCCTATTAATTGGGCAGAGCGAATGTTTTAATTCTCTGCTTTTACTATCAATAATTTTTGTATCAAAACTATTCTAAATTCAAGAATTTGTTCTTGATTCCAAAATTTACTTTTAATTTAGACTTTATGCATTTTATTAATCTTGACTTAAGAAATGAGTTGATGCATCTATATTAATTATATAGTTAAGTATTGAACAAATAATTCACATGTTTGTACATTGGTTCCATCTATAACAAATTCTAAAGTAGAATGTTTATGATTAATTATATAAATTATTCTGTAAACTGTAAAAATGTACTATATAAATGCTAGAAGCCATCGATAAATAATTTTAATTGCATTTCAGCAGTGCTTTGAAGTATAATAAATTCTAAGAAAAAGTATGTTAATGAAGAATTAATTATATATATTATTTTATAAACATTATATTATACCAATGCTAGAAGTCTACGATACAAAATGTAAATTGAATTTCATAACCTTCAGCAGAGCTTTCATGTATAATAAATTCTAAGGAAGAATGTTAATGAAGAAGAATTAATTATAATTTTGAAAATACAAACACAATTCACATTAGGCCTGTTGACATTTCAGTCCAAAATTAAATTTGCTCATGGTTGGTTATTCAAACTTTCATAACTATATAGTACTATTATTAAATTTGCTCTAGCCATGGATTTTTAATGAAGTCACAGCGAATATTTAAAACAGTGTGCTGCAGTGTCTTGTTGACAATAAGCCAGAAGTTGACTTTATGCGCTGAGTGCCAGCCGCACAGGACATTGGTTAGTTCGCATCCTGTCAGCTCAATTATGTGCACAGTAGTGTATTTGAACGCAACTGTGTGTGTGAGTGTGTATGTGAGTGGATGTGTGTATGTGTGGGTGTCGCCTTTCTCGCATTGTTAACCAAGTGCAGCCTGCAGACTGCCATCGCCAAGTTGTGGAACTACTGCGGTTCCCTGGCCATTTAGCCAGCCGGGTCGCTCATTTTATTTATGTTCTGTTGCCCCTCTCGACACCATCTCTCAAGCTCTGCCTCATTTTCCTGCCACACATTCCTGCCGCACATTGCCACTCCCCCGCATTTCCGCATTTATCATAGGCAGTGGCATGCGGCTTTTAACAGACACATTTGCACACATATTTGCACCTTTTGTTGGCCAAGCGAAATGAAACCCAAATTTGGCCAGAGCAGAGCCACCCTTTGATGTGGTTCCATTGTTGCTGCTGTTGTGGGTCTTGTGGTTTCAACAGCAGCAGTCTAAAGCTCTAGTATATCCCCCTGCTGCCATTTGCCTCATCCTCTGGCTCTATTCATTGTTCCACGGGCTCATCTACAGCTCATTTTTTCCAGCCCAGCAAAAGGCAAACTCCTCCTCCTCACTGGGTCCATCTGCCAGCTGTTGACGTTCAGCTTTTGATGTGAGGCTCTCACGTGGCTTTAAAGTCATCCGACCTGTTAGCCTATTAGTCACATATTTAGCATCAATTTGAGAAGGTTTAAGATTTTTTAAGTTCTCACAAAGTAGTTTGCATTTTGGGAAATGAGTTGATTACCGCACTAACAATTATCATTTAATTTTAATTATAGAAAAATTGAATACTATATATTTGTTAGATAACAATTAGTTATCTAGCATTGTAGTCGTATATTAATTCTAGCACACAGTTTCAATTATTTAAGTTATTTTCGAAATATTATTTTTAAATTAAGACAGTTTATTTGTTAGAGTAATAATTAGTTTATCTCAAACAATGGATTAATTGACAAATAAGTAATAAATAATTAATTGTAAAGTCAATACTTTATACTGAATTTTTTTACTAAACACAATTTTGTAAATAAAGAAATAAAAAATAAAATAATGAATTTATTTTAATGATTAAAATACAATTGTTAAACAAATTTTATTTAAGTTGATTCATGAAGAACAATTAATTTGTATAAAATAACTGTGCGAAATAACAAATTTCTTAGAATGATTAAATTAATTTAAATCATCTGGATTTGTTTTGGAAAGTATTTTGATGTTTTAACAATAATAAAATAAGTTTTATTTGAATTTCTATTTAGGCTCATTTATACTAAATTTCAAGTAGCCCAGATAAAATATTAGAGGATTAATTAATTTGTATAATTCTATTGTGCTAAATGATTGGCGTTATTTTTGGAAAGTAGATTGATATTGTAAAACTAATAAAATAAGTTTAATAAACATTTCAAGTGGCTCGGCTAAGATTCTAAACAAATCCATGCATTCGAATTTGTAGCCAATTAATCGCAATGGCGTATGAATTTAACCTGGCTGTTTCATTATACACATCACATAATCGCATTAGCATTATCATTGCGGCTGCTTGTAAATCTCTCAAAAGCACACCTATTTACTCATACTCAGCGGCAGCTCAAGAGGAACGTGTAAAGCCAGCCAGTAAATAGCTTTGGCACACGCTCCAAGCTGGCTAATTATCGAAAGCCGCCTCAACAATAATAACGTGGTTAAAGCTTCAATTTCGTGGCATTATTGCAGACGCTTAGAGGAACACTCGCCGCCCTGCACCCCGCACCCTGCACCCTTCCTCCTTGTCTTCCGGTCCCGCAGTGCAATTTATGGACTGCTCGCTGTGTGTGCGTGTTCCACATGACGCAATTTGCATAAATTAGCACCAATATATCGCCACGCCCACTTCCCCCCACCCGATGTCTGCTGGTTATGTTTATTGTGCGCTGTCGGTCGCTGCTCATTAAGAACGAGGGGCGATGGGTTGGGGGTGGAATATCACGCCCCGATAGTTCAGCTCAAAAATGTGCAACACGATTTTGGGGAACTATTTGAAATAATTGAACTATTCGCATTTGTTGCATATGCCGCGTGCGTGGGCGTGGGCGTGGAAAAATGGTCCCAATTGTTGCCTCAATGGAAATGCTTTTGTCGTTCACATATTTCGCGATTTCATTGTGGGATTTAACTAGATGCATAATTTTTGGTCAGCTTTAAATTGCTGGTTTCTATTATTAGCATTCGCCTGTTTGTCCAATTTTATTTCTTTTTTGGTATTTATTTTATTTGCTAGATTTGATTAAATTTGTTCGGGGCGTTTCATTGAATCATACGCACTGTGGACTGCTGAAATTAAATGCACGCATTACAATCGTTCTCAGTACGAAAATACTGTCGCCCCAAAACATCATTTATTTTATTTCTGCATTTATTCTGCAGTCTGTATTTGTTAATTGCTAGTTCTGTCTCTCTAAAATTCATTCATTCATTAATAATTATTTTATTTATTTATTTATCATTATCATATCTCATTAAAATCCATATGATAGTTAAGTACTTTTTGTCTCTCGCTGCAATAATTAAATTACTAAAAAATAAATATGAATTCAAATTAAATTATTCAGACTTTATCTGTCTTCGTTTATTTGCAAAATAATAATTTTATTTTAATTTCTTTGCAGCTAATTTTTTGTTGTTTGTTATTTTAAAAATAATTTTTTTGTCTGTTTTATCTGATTATTTTTATTAAAAATTGTTTTTTAGCTTTTTTTACTTTTTATTAAGAATATTTTCTAGCCTTATCTCTTCAATGTTGCTACAAATAATCATTTTTCTTTCTGCTTTTGCAGCATTTCTGTATTTCGCATCTATCATACGCCTAGTGAAACACTTCCTTGCAACAGATGTCTGTTGGTGCTTCAATTCGATGTGCCGATTGTATTGAGTCCTGCTTTATTTTCCTTTTAAGTGTATTTTGCCTCTTGCCCGACAGCAATCATACGCCCCATGGGCCACATCATCAACTCTACTGATCTCTCTTTATTCTTGACTCCTGTTATTCAACAAACTACTCAAAGGCAAACTGCTTTGAGCTCTATTTCAATGGAACTGTGTGTTTTTTTTTTCGTTCTTTGCCAGCTTAGCTGTCATTTACCTGTGTGCAAATAACGTTTCTGGTGTAATTATCAGCAAGGGGAGTTCACAGAGATAGCAAATTGTCAGCACGTGGCGCCTCGTGCCCCGATGGGTTGCCAAGCAAGTTGTTCAGCTAGTTAGTTAGGCAGTCAGTCAGTCAGTCAGTCAGTCAATCACTTCAATCAGTTGCTCTTTGTGGATATTTACAGCTGATTCAACAAGCATAAAAATAAATAAACAGAACTGAGAGAAGCAAATCATGCGGCAGGCAAAAGCAAATTGCCCAGTTCGGAAGTCGAAAGTCGTTTGCTGCCGCTTCTCTGCAAATGCAATTAGCAACATGAATGGCCAATTAATAATTATTCAAAAGTTGTTGTTGTTTTATGTGTTTTTTCCGTTGTTGTTCAATAGCACTTGGTCGTCAATGTTTTGCATGCAACCATCTGTGTTATTTATTCATTCAATTATGATAGTTGGCTGACTATAAATATGCGCAACAATAATCAATTTGGCCAAAAGGGTTGGCTTATGGCTTGCCAACTTCACGCCGAGGCTTAAAGTTTAGACAGTTGTTAACACTTTTGCTAAGCTTCAAGGAATTTAATTCAAAAATATTTGCTGATGAATACTACCAACTTGTTGAGCTACTCGTAAACTTTTTAATTACATTGTTTTTTGACAAAACTTTAAATAATTAAATGAGCTATTTTTTACTTCATATTCCATTACTGTTCTACTTTAAACATATTATATTTATACATGTATTATTCCCTTTTTCTTTCCACCTTGGGTTTAAATGTTATATTGAAATGTTTGTCTATAGTTTAAGCAAACTATAGGAAAATTTAATACAAAAAATAAATTAAAAAGAAATACAAACAATTGGTACACTTTTAAATTTGATGCCTGAATTGCCAAATGCAACAGAAGGTCAACCTTGAATTATTATTGCTTTCTACCTTGGGTTTAAATATTATATTAAAATGTTTCTCTATAGGAAAATTTAATGCAATAAATAAATTAAAAAGAAATACAAACAATTGGTCGACTTTTAAATTTGATGCCTGAATTGTCAAATGTAATATAGTGTCAACCTTGAATAATTATTCTAATAAATTGCCGTGACTAATGGAGCTCCTGATTATTTTGTTTATGTTGTGGCGTGTTTTTCAATCAACTTTACAGTTTGAATATTTTAATTAATTGTGCAATCGGCTGTTGTTGTTGACGTTGCAGCTATTTGTTATTATTGTGCTGTTTATCGCATTGCGCTTTGAAGTGCTTTCAATATTCGCAGCCATGACCCGTCCCCTCCTCCTGTTTGCTTCTCGCATTTGTTGTTCCATTAATTGCACAAGTTCATTTAAGCAGAAGCAATGAAAATATGATGTACTCGTATTGTACATAACCAATTTAAATTGATTGCTCTTCAGCCGACCCCAGTTGGCTAAGATAGTCAAAAGGAACGGAAGGAGGGGGGAGGTTGGTTAATGGATATAGACGAAACCCGACGAGACAGTCCCCAGGGGACCTCTGACGCCTTTGCACTCTTCATACGCATTCCCATCTGGGTAAGTACTTATCAATGATGTATTGACACTCAATTAACACTAAATCATGCCGTTAATTAATTGCTATTTTTTGTGTTCTATGCTTCGCTCCCCTTCCTGCCGATAAGTTTATCATATCAGCAGCATATCAATATGTGGGCACTCTTTTAATACCCTGTGAAACGAAAAGGGGAATATGATGCTCAGGTATTTGCAAATAATTATGCTTGGGTATGGACAAGTTCATCATTCTTTTGCTCTTCTCTCTTCAGCTAGTGTCACATACAGCAAGTCCAATCAATAATCCCTGAAGTTGGGGTGGGCTGGTTAGCGATTCAGTTACCATACTTTGTTGGGGGTGCTCTTGTCACATCCGTTTGTTTCATGGAGCAATCATTCATTTCGTCATTGGGTCGCTAATTGAATTGCGAAATCGAATCGGAAGCAGAACGAAATGGATCCCATGACTCATAGAGAGCGCTTGGACTGGGGTCTATCTAAAATATCTCATATGGAAATTAATCGAGTTCTAGGGGAGTTTATATTGGGACTAATACTATTGCATTGCTTGGATCTATTCTTTGATTTGATTGATTAGCTAATTTGTACTCTACATAATAGTGGTTGTTCAGCAGATAATCTCAGTGAATAAAACTCTGAATATTTGAGTGATTGGTGGGCGTATATATTTTTGTGTACTCGCATTGTTTCTTTGTATTTAATTATTTGGAATTGGAATAATTAATGAAATAATGTAATTAAATATACGTATACGTTATATTTATAAATGCTCAACGCACGACATAAAGAAGAAAGAGAGAGAGAGAGAGCAAGAGGCCACCTGCTTCATAGAGAGCAAAATTTACTATTTATAATAATATATATAAATAATAAAAACTAACTTATATTTGAGAATATTTTCAACTTTGAAAAATAATAAAGAAAGTTATCAATCTTGTTAATTTAGCAAAATCGTTATTAAATTTAAAAATTTATAAATTCGTGGATTCTAATTTAGTTTTTTTCTAAAAATTATGCAGAGTGAATGTTTTAATTATTTTCTTTGTCAAATAGTCATTTTGAACCTATGGTCGCTCTTAGTTAAGCTGTTGCGCGATATTCATAAAGTTGGAGGCCCTGAGTTCGAACTCTAATTAGAAGTCCTAAGTAATAAAGTAATAAGGGAAACTTAATATAATATAAATAAAAATCAACAAATGACGAAATGTGTGTTTTACACTACGTTTTTTTTTCAATGAGTAGAGTAGACTGAAGACATAAAAATTGTCAGCTGTCAGCAAAAGTGGGCACGCTTTTTTGATGAATAGGATGAATAAAGTACACACCTGCATTCAAAGAGAAGTCCACGCTCCACATTAATGCATAGTAAATACGAGAGCGATAGACAACATAAATGCGTCGCAACTTGACTTGACGCATTAAGCTGATTGCCCTCCGAGTGTGAGTAATCGTTGTGGCTTTCATTCATAATTTTCATTCGATTTCAGTCATTGAGGAGACTCAGTGTTGGCCATGTTCCACAGACTGTCGGTTCTTCTGCACCTGTACAACGGGTTGAGTAAAGTGTTTGGACTCAACGCCTTCGCATGGCGTCCAAACAAACAGAAATTTCGGGAAAGACGCTTTCAACGTCTCTTCGCTGGGATATGGCATTGGCTTTTTGTCTCTCCGGTTTGTCTTTGGGGCTTCACTATAGCATATGAACAGTTGACAGCAGCTCCCACCGACGTACTTATCGTCACAAATGCTATGCTCTTCTTCGTTCGGTACTATGGAGTGGCAGTAAGTAGCTGGAACTTGCAGAGAAATCAACAATGTCTGTGTGAGCTGCTGAATCTCTTCATTTGCACTGGACGAATGCATGTAAAGCTCTTCAGGATGCCAGTAAAGGTTCCATTAATGAAGTTGGCTTTTCATTGGATTCGCGAAATATTCGTATTGTTATGTTTTCTTTCCCTAGAGTCGTGGCATCTCGTTTGGTCTGCTATTTATTTTACTCGCTGTACCATACTCGATTTCCTGATTGATTTGGCCGCGTTTCTGCATTTCCATTTGGTACTCTCCCTAAATAATCGTTTATTAAATGGCATCGAGCCTTCACACGCTGAGCGATCCCTCTATCTGGAGTACTATAAAAAACTAGTCAAGCTTCGCAAAAACCTTCAGAAATTGAGCTGGGCAACGCACTTAACAAGACTAATAATATCGGTGCTGTATTTTACTCAATGTGGCTACAGATATTACTGGAAGAAGAACGTTTGTTCTGTCTTTTACATGATAAGCTTCAATCTAGCTTTTTCGAATATTTGGAATATATTGAGCTTGGTCAGAATCATCGACAGAATGGAGCGCAAAATATTCGAACAATTATACGAATATGGATGGTTTAAATCGCCGACATTGTCGAGTAGTTCACGAAAGGTGAGTGAAACCTATATGCCATTGGTTATTGTACATACATATATCATAGAAAAATAAATACTTAAAGCTGGATCTGCTGCAATTGAAACGCTGCACTCTTCGTGAACGAGAACTCACCATCTACAACTGCATTGTCGTGCGACGTACTTTGATTCCAGACATACTCAATTTTGTGTTTGTGAACAGCCTCTTGATAATAAGCTTCAGTTTGGAATATACGAATAAAAACGAATTCGATCATAAATGTGATCTTGATAAGCATATGTAATAGAATTTCAGATTCAAAATTTACACTTTGACAAAAACATATTTCCAAGTTGCACAATTAGAATTAATATAAATTTGTTTCTGACCCATAATTTCACATTTCACAAAAGCATTAACTAAATGTACATTATTATTAAATTTATATCAAAAAATCTAAACTCACGAAAATTATGTACATTTATAATATATAATAAAAAGAGACGATTAATATTGAGCAATATATCTCTTTATAATTTTAAGACGTATTTTGTTAACCGATTTTCGATACCAAGAATATTTGTTCAATTAAACAAAATGGCATATAAGAGAAAAATATATGACTTAACGGCTACTCAACCTCTAGTAAATTTATCAAACAAAGTGAACAAACAATCCAAATTTAATTTTAAACAGAATTTAATAAATTTTGTTACCATCCGAATTTCCTAATGAATTTGTTCTTTCCAATGCACTGCATAAATACATATACGCAGTTAATATACATACATATATATTTATTTGTTGTTTGATTTTTTCCTATTTTTTTTATTGTTTCGAAGCCAACTGAAAAAAAGGTTTATCAGATAGAAGAAACTGATAGAATTCGAATTCCATTTGTGTATGCAAATTAATTGAGTAAAGTTAACTTTCAAATAAAGAAATAAAAATCCAGCAAAAAACATTATTCAAATAAATAGATACATTTTTGTGTACTCGCATGTTTCTTTGTATTTATTGGAATAGAAAATAATGTAATCAAATATACGTATACGTTATATTTATAGATGCTCAATTCTCATTTTTAATTTCCCCAATATTATCGATTACCTGACAACAGTTCGTATACGTAATGTGCAGTCCTCAAATCGATTTTTAATGTTTAATTTGCGTATGCGTAATATATACCTCAAAATACTACATTTACGTATACGTAATATACGCAGACTTAAATATACTGAATTTACGTATGCTTAATATACGTATGGTTAATTTTGTGTATACTTAATGCACGTAACTTTTATATTGAACTAGGAAATAATAATTTGAGATACTTCATGTGGTAAATGGAATCATTAAAGTATTATATTTATGCCAGAAAGTCAAGTATTAAAATTCAACTAAATCTGATTATTTGGCTCTCAAAAACTTTATAGACAACTTATTATAAAGAACCCCATAAAACTATCGCTTAACCACCCACAACTAAGCGAGGTCAAAGTAGTATTTTATAATGCCGCCCACTAGCGAACTGGTTTATACGCCATAGTGAAAACACATTTTGGCTTTTGGATATTTTGAATGGATTGATTACGATAACATTATGCCCCTAGACTATTTGCAATATATTGTGTTTGTTGTTGTTATATTCCTTTTGTTGCTTATGTTAATATTTTTTGCCATTTTGTTTGGTGACTAACACTATAGTTTGGCTTGTTTTTTGTTGTTTGGTTGGCTGGTTGGTTGGCAGTTGTGCCATTGTTGTCGTTGCTTCTCTTTTGTTGTCATTAACGTCAGCCTGGCGTTGTTTAATTTGAACATTAATCATGGTGACGTCAGGGACGAGAAGTGGAAGGAGAGTTCGAGCGTAACTAGATACAGATGCAATGTGCAACAATGGGTGGGTGGGGCTAAAACGCCTGGCGACAACTTGATGAAAAAGTTGTGGCAAGTTTTTTGTGCCCGGGAAACATAAGCTTACATAGTTGGGCAGAGAGTATGGAATTGTGAGGATATGTTTTATAGCGACACATGTTATTGAAGCAACTTGGCCTTAGCCTTATTTTAATTGTCATGTTAGAGAATACCACATGAATTTAATAATGAATTTTTGAGCAAATATTGCAGTACTTTTTTCCAAAAGATTGATTTGCTTTACATTTGTATAGAAATAACATTACAAGTTGCCGAGATAAATTCTAGCTCTTTGGGTTTTAATATACGCAATGCCAAAAGTGTAAAAATCCAAATCATTGGATGTTTGAAATGAACTATGGTAAAGTTTAATTATTCATATTTATAAAAAATATTTATTTCACATTTATATAGAGGTACATTAAAATATGGTAAATAATGTTCAAAATATTTTAATAAAATTTTCAAAAATAGTTTTGTTTATGTTGAATCTGTTGTTGATATCTGGTAGGACTTAATGACATTTTCAGAATATTCTTTTTCTGAATATTCTTTTTCTGTTTACATCTAAAAACTTTTAGCTACATATTTACTTTACACCCTCTTTTGCTGCGCTGCCCTGTTGCTCTGTTGCGTTTTCTTATCATATTTTCTTTTAGCACTTTTAAGCCAACTTTCCCAGTGCTTCTTTTTCTTTTAGTTCTAGCCACATCTGTGGACTTTTATGAACAGTTTGTTGGCACTTTAGCACCACACAGCGGCAGCTAACACCTGCTGGTATTGGCATCTCCCTTTCCTCTTGCCATCTACACTGCCAGTTTGTTATTAATTGACAGTCCTGCAATCAGATGGGCCGGATGGATGCTGCTGAGTTCTCATTACTTTCCATTACTTCTGATTACTTACACATCGTTTATCATCATGTGGATGGATGTGTTGGCGTTTCGGGGTGTGATTAGTGTAGTCGATAAGTAGGCCAGCTATAAATAGTTCCAGCAAATGAAAGAAAGTTCACGGCTGAATTTCATTATGCATCAATTGCAGTCTCCTTAACTTCTAGATCCTTTCAGAATGCACTTTCGCATTGGCTGCCTTTCAATACCCATTTACGGCTCACAACTAATTGAAGCAGCTCTTGACATGCTTCGCTGGCGATGCCAGCTACCATCCACTATACTATCTATATGCCATCCAGCTTCCATCTGATACTTGCCCCATTTGCATCAACTGCTTATAGTTTGGTTTAAAGGTCTCGTCGTAATTAATTGCAAAAGTTTTTTTGCTGTGGGGAAAATTGTTGAAAGTTTACAGGCAGCTTTGGATATCTCATTAAGTGCTTAAAAGGAGCAGCCGTAAGACAAGTGTTGACTACCCGGAGTCCTGATTTGCCAATTATAAAAAGCACTTGCACTTGTTCTCATCATTGAGTGATAATTTTCGGTCATGAATGAAGGCATTTTCATTCATTCACTTTCGGACTTTTATACTCAAAATGAAATAGTTTATGGCATACTTAGCTCTTCATTTCTGATGGCTGCACTGACTCGCCAAGGATGAATACACTTGGAAATAATAATAATGATTTGCAGCCACGGAAAATAACATTTTTTTAATTGATAGAATCTTAGCTCATTGTCAGAAACTTCATCTATACAATTACAAATGGGCAAATTACTTATTTATTTAAATTATTAATAGTAATAATAAAGATTTGCAGCCTCGAAAAATAACATTATTTTAATTGTGAGAATATTTGATTAGTCTAAGGAACTTTCCATATGCAATGGACAATTCCAAAAATACTTCATAGTTTTTTAATTATTTACTACACTTGATAATTATAATACTAATTTGTGGCTATGAAACATATTATCATTTTGCTCATTTAAAATTGTTTGATATGTTTTTAACTGGTTTTTCATTTTATATTTAATGTCGTAATTGTTTATGATAATAAAATTATAAAAATTTGGAATTATTTAATAGTAAGATAATTTTCTTGTTGTAAGATTCATGAGCTATACAACTGTCAATTTTAATACTACTTGAAATTTTTTTAAAAAGTTGAAGATTGGATGATTTTTGTATCTACAAATTAAACGCTTTTATTTTAGAACTTATTTTATAATATAGTGTATATACAAATTATAATTCCTTTTTGTTTTATATTATACATTTTTGTATACTTCTGTGTAACAATTTAATTGGATTTTTTAACGAAATCTTCCCATTTCTTAACTTTCGTGTAACAATGTAAGAATGTTGTGGAGTTGAAAACTTCTTTCAGCATTTCCATTCGAACGCATCAGATCCTTTCGCCAAACTATTCTTTTGACGTGACAGGAAATTGTGTCACTTTGTTTTTTGTCGCCAACTGTTTGACTACTGTCGACATGTGGGTGGCAAAGAGGCGTCTAGGTTAAGTCATGCATTTATTTGCTACGCTTTGTCTGGCGCAAACTTTGAAATTGCCCCTCGGAGGCCACGATTGCAGTTCACTATCCGGCAAAGGTGTTACAAACTCAACAAGCGACTTGTAACGCATTAATAAAATATTATTTCTTGAGAATAAAATTTGCAGAATGATAAAATTTGATATTACAGTTAGCGTATGTCAGAGTATTAAGTGTTCGTCATTGAGCTTAACTTTTGTGGTGTTGTTGTTTTTATTGTTGTAATGGGTTTCTGTTTTTCGAGATGGCGCCGCTGGTTGCCATTGTCTCTTACTTTTTATCACTTCATTTGCACTGAAATGTCAATGTCTTTTGCCCTGCGCTGTCCTAAGTCGTCCTGTGCATGTCCTGGCTCAAAAAGCGTAGCCGAATGGCAGCCAGTCAGCCATACAGGAAGGAAACAGTTTGGCGGCAACAAAAAACAAAAGCGAGGAAACGAAAAGCGAAAAACGAAACGAAAAAAACAATGAGAGAAAGTTCCTGGCGAACGCTGAAAGAAATCTGTCTGACAAATTACATGCGTAGCAGCTGCTGATTGCTTCGTTTTTGCTGCTCAACAGCCATCAGCTCAAGGAGGAAAAAGGATCTGCTGGCAGGACAGGGATAGAATTGAGAGTCCATCGACTTCAATTCAATACTTTCTGCTCTAATTGTCGCTTCCATTCACATGCAACAGTTACAAATTGTGTGCTATCTAATAATGAATTCCAAGGATCTCAGGACCCTTTCAGAGTGTCATTTGTTTTGTATGGGCAATCCTTCAGCGCAAGGATATAAATGTATCTGATGCTTACCATTCTTGGGCGACGACAGTTGCTGCTTTTCGCTGCGAGTCCATCTCCGTCTTGGGATGCGTTTGGCATCTCAACGATTCACAAATGGCACGCACTTTTTTTTTGTTTTTTGGTTATTTGAGGTTCTCTAAATATTTGGCAAACGATTTCGCGATTCGTATTTTTTTTCGATTTCTGCTAAATTCCCGAAAAATTTCTCTGTTATTTTTCACTGTCTAATTTATTTGTGCGGCTGCCTGCGAAATTATTTGTTTATTTGCGCTGCGTTTGGCTAATTTGCATTACGCGCTGCCAGCGTCGCAGTCGGCAGACGACGCACTGTTGCTCTTTTTTCTAATGTGCGTGACGACGATGCGTTGCGTTGTGGAATCGGTGCTGCGATGCTGCCAGCGCCAACTGCACGTTTCAGCTTTGTTTTGCATACTGCGCGTCGCAGTTGCCGGCGAATGTTGTTGTGGTGCATGTGACGCCCACGAATGCAGAGCAGAGGTTCGACCCGAACCAGCTTCGTGTCAGCTCGGCAAATTGGCCGCATGTGTGTGTGCGACTGTGAGTGTGTCAGTGTGTGCGTGTGCATGTGTTGTTGCTGCTGCTGCTTGCATGGCACACATTGCAATTGCACTGCGCGAAAGAGTTTAGCAGATGCCTGTAATGTTATTCATATCTCTTTTGCACTGCTTGCGATGACTCACAAAGGCGAGATAAGATATTATTTCGGTGTTGTATTCGATTTGTTTTTGTCAGTGTAGCCATATGCTTTTCGGTCTCTCGCTAGCCGACTTTTCTCTTATACTCATTTACTACTTATACATATAAGTTCAATTGCCGGCAAACTTTCACTTTCGCTAGCACTGCGACTGCGACAGCAAATGTTAATGCTAAACTTAACAGCGGACTGTTAACAGAGGCAGCGCTGTTAGATTTGTGGGCCATTTGTTGATTGCAAACTGATTAGCTGCAGAACTGATAAGATTTAAATACATATTTGCATGAGTTGATTGGCAGCTGCCTTGAGAATTATTAGCCTGATTGGAGTACATATCAAATATTCACATATTGAATTAGCAACCCGATTCATGGCTGTGAATATAATCACGGCTTGTGTCTTAATTATTTTCGTAGTTTCTGGTTTAAGTTGCGTCATTTGAGTGCGAAAATACTTTACTAAGAATTTCGCTACAATGTCATTAAAAAATGTGCAATTCTTTTTCTTTCGTAGCTTGCAAATTACGATAATTTCTATGTGCTAAAGGGTTTTTTCTACTCTTCAGCTAAAAGTTGGACTTGGGACCAGGAAACAAGAGGAGCAGAAAAATGCTGAGATTCAACCAGAAACAGAGAAGAGAAGAGGAGAGCAGAGAAGAATGAGGAAGAGGAAGAGAAAAATATGGCAACTGTCCTTTGAGTTACGCCTTAGTTTCGCCTTTTGAGGAAAACTTTTAATCCTTCTGCTTGAACTTCCGTTACTTTTTGTCTGCTCGTAGCTCGCTATATTTGTTATTCCCTTTTCTAGCTTCTCTGCCACTTTTTTTTCGGTGGGTTGTTCTGGGTCTTGGTATTATTTCCAAAAGCCTTTAACACTGACACTGAAAAGTGCTTAAACTGCACTGCACTGCCAAACTCGGTTCTCAACGGCCAACGGACTCTGAGCTGTTTATTGTGTTTACTCAAAAGGATCGACAAAATGCCTCTGGCCTCGACTCAACTCGACTCAACTCGACTCGACTCGAGTCCTGCTTTTTGGCCACGTTCCAGTGAAATTAGAAACTTTAATTGAATAACAGCCGCAACTGGTTTGGCAACTGTATTCAAGGCAAATTCAATTGAAAATGTTTTCATTTTCATTCCGCAAATTTGCCAAACGCTTTTTATTCAATTGAGTTGAGCATTTATTTTTTGCTCGATTTTTGGGTTATGCGGCCATTTTACTGATTTGTCAATTTGTGTGCTAATTAACGCATTTTACAATACCCTTTCTTTCGGGCCAAAAGTTGGAAGTAAGAAATCCTTATCGCTTGTCTAACATTAAATTACACTCGAACTTTATTTAAATTATTCAAAGTGTCATCACAAATCACACACAACAGCAGTCTGGGTAAATGCTGAATATTGGTTGGCTCAACAAACTTCTTGATAATTTGCAAAAAGTTTCTCGTGGTTTTTCGTGGCGTCTGGGAATGCAGACAACAGACAACGGCTCTCCAGCGACGTCTTCAGTTTTCGGGGGACATATGAGATACAGATACAGTTTTTCATTCGGCTTCAGCCAAATGTGTCGTGGCATTTCCAGCCAAACTTTTCAACAACTTTTCTGATAAATTCACTTTGCAAACTGTTTGTTTAGGCCCCCATCACTCCGCCTCAAATACACACAATACGCATGTTTAGATATTTAAATTCATTTCGCATAAATATGACTGCGAAATAATTAACTAGAAAAGCTCAAATGACAAATCTAATGACTTGCTTTTCATGTGCAAATAGCATAGTATCATTGTATATATAGTATATTGCCCATTTCTCCCACAATTTTAATTGCATTTAGCCGTGCAGCTAATTTACAGTCAGTCGGTCCACTGGTTTTTGGCATGACAAAAACATGGAAATTAAATAATGCTAAATGTTTTGCTCTTAATAGATTGTAAACGATTATGCTAAAAAGATTATTAATGTGGCCACTATGAACTGCGCTATATGTATTTATGCTAGATTTCAATTATTTTTACACTCTTCGCTGTCGCTGCCCACATGAAAAATGCATGTTCCGCCCATTGGCAATAAAAACAGCGGAAAATTTCTAAATTTGGCACTGCGAAGCCTAAATACTCTTGTCGTTAACACATTTTATTTAACTGGAACTAGTCTAGCCGCCTCATTAATAGATTGAGTTGCAATTCTTTTTTTTGCACTTCGAAAAATAGCCACAATTATAGCCTGCATGGTAAACACTGTAACCTTGTATGGGACATTTTGCATTCCATGATATATGTTATTTTCAACATAATTATACCAAATATACTTATTAGCATATTGAAGTAAATTTTTAATATTTTTGTGTGTTGCATTTTTAGGATCAAGTCGCTGTTAGTCACATAAGTGTTTATTTTATTTTTGTCCATTAATTTATTATCAAATTTATCAAAAATATCTCACTCCAAAAAAATTAGCATTTAACTTCACTTCTTAATCAATATAAATTATTATACATTTTCTCCTGCGTTTCACACATTGATCGTCATAGCCGTAATGCCCAATGCGAGTCCATATAAATGCAAAATAAAATATTAATCTACTTGTATACTGCCAAAAAAAATAAACGCACATAAATGTTAACTACAATTTACGAGGGGAAAATACTTAATTATAGACTGTAATCTGGCCCGTTCTCCTAGTCGCAGTCACACATTAATTAATGGTCGGGACGACATGAAAAATGCAAGTCGCATCGTGTATATATATATTTAGTAGGTGTTTAGTGTATCGCCCGACATTTATGTCGACAGTTAATAATTGAGTTGTGCGATATTTTCATAAATTTCATAAATTGCGCTAAATTCGAATTTGCATAATAATTAATTGGCCATAGGGGCGTAATTGAATGCCAACTCTTTGACTCGATGTTTGCTGCTTAGTGAGGGATAAAAATACGCAGCACAGTGAGAAATTTAGAGTGGTTCTTGTGGGTTGCGGGTTGAAGGCTGAGTTGGTTTGTCAATCAAAAATGCGTGATGTTGTCTCGTTGTCGCTGGCTGCAGCTGCATCTGCATCTGCATCTGCAACTGCAACGACTGCCGCATGAATCTGAGATGGATGTGTGTATTCGGCCTGTGCCGTTGGCTGTCAAAAGTGATTGACATGCACAAGTGAATGCTTCTCTTGTGCTCTGCTAGCTGCCAAATGAATGTTGACCGAAATGCGGCTACACCGAGAGAGGGGCACTGAGCGGGTGAGGCATAAACATAACCAGAGCCAAGCCCGCCCACCCGGCTAACCAAACCATAGAGGGATAGAGCGCACGTCAAGTGATTTGCATTTGGCCCGTTCACATGCATCTCACTTTCGTCTTTCGTCTTTCGTTTTGGGGGCGGTTCATTGGACTGCCTCTTGTCTCGAATACGTATACGTCGTGTGGTCCGATGAAGAGTGGTTCTGTGTTTGGTGTGGTCAGGTCTAGTGACCCGACTCACTGTCCTAGCACTTTGTGTTTTTATTTAAGTGCCTGTGGATATGAGCAAATATTCAATTCTTGTTTGCACTGAGGTCTGCTCCGAAAATATTCCCAGCGTGCAAATTCATCCAGTTTCGGCATGATGAGTCATGCCGCACATACATAAATCACCAACCAAAAAAAAAAAAAAAAAAATAACTCACTTGTCAATATTTATTTCCATTCACATTTCTTATTGCAAACAGAGCGTGAATGGGAATGACAGTGTCATTGGCCCCGCCTATTATATTGGCTTATAGCTGCGTGCAGAGTTTCTAGGAAATTCTACCAAAATTTCGACGATTGCCATTGAAGCGATAACTGTTGGAGCTTCTGCACAATTTCCTCATTTGGGAATGGGAACTGATTGCATCAATCAAGCAAGTTGAGCATGCTAAGCGGCTTATACTCCAAATGTCTGTGTGATTCACTTCAATTACTTGGAAGTGCCTCTTGAGTGCGACTATAGCGATGCTATTAAGCAAATGTTTCCCGACAAGTTCAGCCTCAACTTGTTTATGCCACTTGAACTCGACTATCTTTTGCCATGCTTATATTCCTGCTCATTATCCACAAAGCAACTTATCCGAATTTATATCTTAAAGCTACAGTTCCTGCAGGAAGTTAACGCCAACTTTGTGCCAACCTCAACTTCACTTGTCTGTCATAAATTGTCCGCCGACGCTCTTGAAAAATGCTAAGCGTTGCAGCGACAGGGTTGCCATCTGCTCGTAAACCCAACCAAAAAAAATCCCAACCCAACTGTCGTGCACTTAAAAATTCATTTGCTTTGTGGCATGTGCATGTGTGTGTGCTAGAAAGTTCGTCGAGAGGGGCAGATATGAGTGTGCACCAAAAGTTTTTTATAATTTCGTGTCAAGTTAAAGTTTGAAGCGCTCTTTTATCACAGCCCCCAAACGAAAGGAGTCGCAACCCATTTCCCCTTCCCACACTTTATTTATGTCCTTAGCTCTTAACCTTGTGAAGTAGAGTTCTCGAGTTTTCATCAGAAAATTGTCAAGTTGATTTATTGTTTTCAATTTCAATTCAAAAATTTGTAAAATCTTAAATTCATTTGGTAAAGTAATAATAATAATTAGAAATAATAATTATCAAGTGATATTTGTATCTAATTATCTCTAAGTAACAAAATTAATTTTCAAATACTAAACGTAAATTGGCTTTTGATAATTGCACGGAAATTCTTTTTTCAAAATAATAATAAACCTTTCATAACATTTAGACTGTTAAAATAAAAACTATGTATTCATAAAGATAACGTTTCCAATATATTTTTATAAAATTTAGCGTAAATTGGGTGTCTTAACATAATAATTTCCCGAATATTAGTTTTTTACAATAATAATAAATTTGTATAATTAATAAAAACAATTCTAATTATTACTATGTATTCATAAGGCAAACGATCAGCAAGCACATCTATAAGTTTTAAATTTCGTTTTTTAATACTAATTGAAAATGTTCCTTTTCAACATAACAATATTTCGAAAATTCTTTTCTAAAAAACAAACTACATATTTGGATTTCCGAGTAATTATTATGCTAAGAGAGAACAATTTGCACTTAGTTCTAGAGAAATATTAATCTAGACTGATTTTGAAAGAACTTTAAAGTATTTCTTGTTCTCGAAATTTAAATGAATTATAATTTAGGGCATTTATAGAGCATACGAGCTTCGATGCTGTTCGCATAGCATTTGTTCTGGTTTTTGTTTATTGCATGCCAAAAGCTCTAGCACATTTTGCAGTGCATACTTTTGGGCTGTGAAATGAAATCACGCATACGCAGTGTACGCCATTGAACCTTGAACTTTTGTGGGCAGTCTCCCAATGAATTTCGCATGAATTTTATGAGCTGCCAGCAGATTGTTAATTGCTGCTAATGCGAATGCTTAGCCAAGCGTAACTCAAGCACCTCAGTCCGAGCTCCATTTCCAGAAGCAGTCGCCGCAGACACAGTTCGAGCTCAAGGTTCGAGTCGTGTTGTTGTGACCCGCCCAGAACAAGCCCATCCGACGTTCAGCGTCCAACGTCCAACGACAGACACATGTCAAATATTTCGGATAACGACTTTTTGTGGGCCTTGTCCGCTCCAAGGCATTATAATTGAGCGCTTTATGGTATCCTCCTCCACGTGGCCGGGTTCATTTGCCTGTTTGGCGACGCACGCGCCGGATTTTGTGGCTGTGGTTTTTCCGTGCAATTAGAATGGCATTTTTATTCCTCAATTTTTTGCGTGTCCACATTTTTTATTTTATTCTGTTGCTTTTTCGACAAGTTTTTTAATGAGCATTAGCATTTTTGCGCTGTGCAGCACTTTGTAGTCCGTGAGTTTGGCTTGGCAGTTTGTGGCTGTGGTTGCTTTGCATGACAAGGTGACACAATGACAGACAGACGGACGGATGGACGGACGGACAGAAAGATAAACTAAAAAGCTAAGTTTCTTTCGTTAGCAGCTGCTTATAAAGCTGGAAAATAGTTTCAAAGGCAGTTGTAGTGAGAATACAAAATAAAAGGCCACAATATTTAATGAGAATTTTAATTTAATGCAATAATAAATACCTTTTTTAATTTTAAGTAAAGTATTTATCAATTAAGTTAGTCCCTACAGTCATTTATGAATACTTATTTGATTTTAATATTTATATTATTAAAATTACTTAATAACTTGCATATGAATAGTGATTTAAATAGATTGCCATAAATAGAAAAACACAGTTTACAATTCATATTATAAGAGAGTACGTTAATAGAGCTCGGTAAAAAGTAAACCAATTTTCCGAAAAACCCTAATGGCAAGTTATGATTATCATTTCTCAGAATGAATTGTTGTGCATACAGAAATTTTAATATTCAACCTCTGCTGAGCAGAAAATTACATAAAGTTGCTTTTTAGCAAAAATACATTTAAAACCAAAGCAAATTCTGAGGAAATCCGCAGAGAGGTCGACAGCAGGAAAAGTAATATTCCTGGAATAGTTTTTATTTGAACTGAACGAAGCTAGAATACTTATGAATAGATGTAAATAGCAGTTGCAATTAAATTCATTCTCTGCACTTTATGAGGCAAATGGAATTATCAATGAATGCATTTTAAGTCGCTTGTGAAAGCAAAGGTCGACTAATTAGGGCAGAGGAAACTATGACTTTCGTTTCTGACAACTACATCGAATGGGTGTGTTTGTTTTCTGTGTGTTTTCATTTCCATTTCGGTTATTATGGCAGATGGAGAGGGGAAGACAGGTGTGCGCATAGTGTGTAAATTTTATGCAATGCCATGAAAGGCAACTACAAGCTCGTAATAAGAACAGCAGCAATAACAACGCAACTTTTGCTGACGCTGAGGAATTACGCGCAGCAAACATGCCACTGCAACGGCAACAGCAACGGCAACATCAGCGGCAACAAGAGGTGCAACAGCGCGAGACGACCAATGAGGTTGCGTGTGTGTATGTGTGTGTGTGTGTGTGTGTGGCCAGAGTGTGGACCGACATTGACAAATGATGGCCGCCATGTGGAGCAGCACAAGGACATTAACACGGACGGACATCGCGTCGTCGTCGTCGCGGCAGGACAATGCCGCTTTCACTGCACTCTCTGCTGCTCTGATGGCGATTTGGTCAGCGTGCGCCGCATATTTGTGGGTTCACTGGGTCACTCAACACACACACACACACACATACACACACTCTCACTCACACTCACACATGCATGACGCTCTAAGTGCAACGACCAAGTGAGCAGTGGCAAGAATAACAATAGTTGCAAGTTCTTTGTCGCAGCGCGACAACGACGATGAAAAAGTTGCAGCTGCATTTTATGGCTACGAAAAAATAGTCATATTTACAGTAGTACAAAACCAAGCTGCAGCTGTACGAAATTATACAGGGTGCCCTATAGGGCACTATAAATCTATACTATAATGTCACACAATAAATGTCAAGTTTTATTATTGTTAGAAGAGGTATGGCGAGTGAGCGAGCAAAGAGCTTAGCACCCTAGTTGCAAATACTTTTTAAAAACAATTTAATGCATAACAAATTTAATCAAAAAATAAAATATATAATTATTTAATTAATGAAATAAATAATTAATAAGCAATAAATAAGATTTTATAACAATAACATTTATTTCCATCCAGTTTTGCAAAATTATCGTATGTGATCAAAATATATTTTTATAGCACTGTGGCATTTCTTTTTTTTTGTATTATGATATACATATATGTATATATATTAAATTGATTCAATTTTGCAAAAATATGGAAAACAATATTCGAGCATGCTTATATTGAAATATATAATTTTCAAGCCGATAAGTGAGTAACTTTAGAAAAATCTTGCGTAAAAATATTACTTCCAAAAATTATCATGCGTGCTCTGCGAGAATTTGGAATTAGGGGTCGATACTTATTTATATATTAATTATATATAAAATATTTTTTTAGTATGACCAACTGTTTTTGTATTATTATTAACTTTATCTGAACGTATCAGTGCCAAACGGTTTTTATTTTTCATATCAATGCTTTGCACTGTTAAACGGTTAACTAAGAGCAATAAAGTAGAGTCCCCAAATATTCAAACATATTTAACATAATCACCCCACATTTGTAATTATTGTATGAGCATTCAGCATGGATTGAAAACTTAGCTTTTGACGAATTCTTCATTTAATGAGTAATTTATTCCCTGCTAATGTTAAAGTTCATCTGCAAGTTTGTTTGACTAGCGAGCTGTAGAAATGTTACTTACTAAGTCACCCTGTGTTGGCGCAACATAGATGGCCATTCTTGCGGCAGTTTAGAAAGTTAAAAGAAATTATTGACAAAGTAGCCAAGCACGTGACACAGCAAATTCAATTTGCAATAAAAATGAGCCAAAGCAGGAAGTGAATCGCAAACGCAAGCAACTGTAGTAAAGTCAGCCACAATAGCCCGACTGCGATAAGTTGCCAAAGCAATCCACAAACATTACGCATACGTCAAGTGTTACCCGAGAAAGTTGTTGATCGGCGATTGATGGTCTACCTGGCCACACTCCACAACATTCATCAAGTGTTTTATTGAGCGCTTCCTAGTCCAAACAACTTGCATCCATTGCGTACTTTGTAAGTGTTTTAAGTGCTGTCGATTGCTCACACGACGCACAAACACGAACGCATAATGGAGGAATCTCGGTAACTGCGTTATGCAAATGACAAATTGCTCAGCATTTGCATTTGCAAGCAGCAGGTAAATGTCTCCGCCTCGACACCGAGACTCCAGCTGCCTCCACTCGTAATAAGTCATACAAAATGCCATTCGAAATATGAATATCAAGGAAAGCGTTTCAGTTCATCTTCTTCAGCTGCTGCTGCTGATGTTGATGATGACGGCTGTGTCAGCGAAAAAATGTAAATCCAAGGTTATCGACTCTGAGATACTTCTTAAATGATTGTAAAATAATATTTATATACAAGTATGTTACATACGTAAGAAACAAAAATAAAATTATACTGGTGAAGGCTTTTTATTGTGAACTAAAATATTAAATAATATAAATTGACAATTCTGTTGGGCTGATATCTCATTTATTGTTCTGAATGATTTAGTTACATTTGTTGCAAATGGAATCGACATATTATTTTTATTATTATTACTGATGTCAAGTAACAGATTTATGTTATGTCTGCTTCATTATTTTATTTTACTTTAAATTTGATTACATCCTTTCTTCTATATTTCGCATATTCACAATAGAAATTTTATTTTGTAGATTGTGCATTGTTTATAGGGTATGTCAACTGGCGCTGCCAAATTTGCATTTCGTATAAAAAACTATGCGAAAGTCGCAGTCACATTCGTACTCGCATTCACATTCGCATTCACATTCACATTCACATTCACATTCGCAGTCGCTTTCGTATGCGTATAAAATGTTTATGCTCATGCTCATTCGCCATGCGGCAATTTAAGATGCGCGTTTTGCATATGTTTCGACAAAACTGAAAGATACAGCCACACACATTTGTATATTATTATATATGTGTGGGTGAGTGTGATTGTGTGTGTGCGCGTATCTACACTCCAAGTTATGTCTGGATTACTTTCATGCTGCTGCTCTCCTGCTTTGCTGCTGACTGTTGCATACTTTGAGCCGCAAATGTGCAAAAAATTGAAAAGTCCTGGCCCCAGGCAGTAACTATGAACGTGATTGTATGTGTGTGTGTGTGTGCGGGTGTGTGTTATTTGTTATTGTTGATACTGTTGTTTATGTTTGGTTTTAATAAGCGCCACGGGCAACTTGTGTGTGGTGACGAATGGCCCGATTGGATCGCTTGTTTTGCCTGTTTGCCTTTGCCTGAGAGTGTGCTCGGTAAATCTGTTTTCTATGAACTCAAATATGTTGCCTGAATTTTATAGTATGCAAATAATTACATTTTTTCATCAAATATTGAAAGTCAATTAAAAAGCTAACATTAATGGCTTAAAATTGCATTTTACATTGTGTTGTGTAGTCTCAACTAAATAAACTAAATAAAATGTTTCTGCTCTTGGTCAATTCCAGCACTTTATTGCAATATATTTTCTTTTCTCTATTTTGTTTGCCCTTTTGAGTAACTATTTACTTTTACACCTCCTTATGAATTTAAATATATTTGTGTTTACATTTTATATTCTCGCTCTCAACTAAATAATATTTTTTGCTTATGGTCAATTCCAGCACATTTTATAATCAGTTCACTTTTTCCTATTTTGTTTTATTTATTGAATCACGATTTCTTTTCTAATATATGTTTAGCTTTATATTCTTGCTCTCAACTAAATATTTTTTTACTAGTGGTCAATTTCAGCCTATTTTCATAATGTTTTCACTTTTTCCAATTTAGTTTTATTTATTGAATCACAATTTCTTTGCACCTCCTTATAAATTTATATATGTTTCGTTCTATATTCTTGCTCTTAACAAAATAATATTTCTTAGCCTGTGGTCAATTCCAGCACATTTTATTATCATTTATCTTTTTCCTATATTATTTAATTTATTGAATCACTATTTTTATTTAACGCATTATTTAAACTATTTTTGTATCTTTTGGCATATCTGAATATTAATTCGTTCGTTTTGCTTGAGCATTTCGCATTCTCGCTCATTGCAACGCTCTCCATTTCTCTCGTTACCTGTCTCGCTTCTCTTCTGATTGGGCTCATTTTTCTTCATATTCATTTTTCCCTGCATGTGGCTTTGGCTCCTTTTTGCTGCATATCAGCTCGCAGTGAGACATCACAAATCACTTCCGTTATGCGCACCGGAAATGAGCACTCATATTGCCTGGCTGCGAGCGGACGGACGGACGGACAAGCTTCTGAGTTGGCCTTCCATAACATATTTCTACATATTTCTCCAGCTGCCGCCCACACATTGCACACACGTGTAACTCTTTGCTGCTGTAGCTGTTGTTGTTGATATTGTGTTAGTTCTTCCTTTTCGTCGGATGTTGGCAATTTCGCAGCGACTTCCGCAGCCCAAGACGCAGGCAGTTGGAGAAGAGTTAAGAGTTACTTTTAATTCTCAACATAAGCGAAACGCGTCCGCGGGCAACAATAAAGGCCAACCGCTGAACGGAGGGGGGCGAAGAGGGACGCCTGTGGGCGGGGAGCACAAACACACGTACAACTCTCGCGCACTTATCAGACGCAGTTTTTGTGCTCATTTCCGTTGAATAATAAATGGCGGGGCCGTGGCAACTCTGGCAACAGCAACAACAATGACGCTGAGACAGCCAAAGGATATAAATGAAATTTATGCTACGCTTCTCTCTCTCTCTCTTGAGCACATACATATGCATATAGTACACATGTATTTTCGCATGTATAAATATGTTTGAGGATTGCCATCGACGATATCTGCTCTGCTTGTTGTCTGCGTACACTTGTATGTGAGCTGTCGAATTGATTGGCTGCTGGAACGTGCCGTGCTCTGCTTTCCCCCCTTCGCCTTTCCCTAACTCTGGCTGGTGCTAGGCAAATAAATGGCGTCCGCTGCACACGCCGCCATGTGGGACGCGGAAATGAAAACGAAATTAAACAGAAATTTTACTGAACGTGCTGATGCCGCTGACAGCAGAGACAACAACAGCAACAGCAGCAGCAGACGGCTGTGTTGCCATCTTGTTGCACGTTGCAGGCGTTGCAAGCGCAATTAAACCAAAAGGAAACACGCATTGCTTCGGGGCAACCTCGAAGTAAGTGTAATTGCATCTGTATCTTTATCTGTATCTGTATCTCTACCTCAGCATCTCTATCTGTATCTTTGTCTTCATTGGCAGCTGTGTGCCGTTAATATTTACCGTTCAGCATTCATTCAGCAATGAGGAGTCGAAAACTCGGAGAAGTGAAAAAAGAGTCGAAATTTCACTGTCGAATGTTTTGCGGTTTGCTTGACCCTGAGCAACGCCTCTGACCAGCAAATAGCAAAGAAGAAAGCAAATAACATTTTTTAATTGACGAACAACATTTTAATACGTTCGTTGCTTAAAATGCATTTTAAATGAAAAACAAAATGAAAATAAAATGATACGGCATTTTCAAAAATGATATAAAAAATACATGAACAACAAGACAGAGTAATTTCACAATTAACGATTTTTTTTAGAATGTTTATGAATAATCGCAATGTTTTTAAAGATATACGCATCGAATAAAATAAAGTAGCCGTCAAATATAAATGAAATATATAAAAGAAACAAATACTCATTGTTTGTTAGGCATTAAGATATTTGTATTATTATATTTAATACATAAGTGTAAGACAGTTTTAAAAAAATATATTAATAAAACAACATTTTCGAAATATTGTTGTCACATTTTAAATACTATAAGAATTCAATGAACTTAATTAACCTATAAATTGAACTTAATATAATATACCAAAAATATAGAATAATTAATTTATTGTGACATATCAAAATAATTGTGAAAATAAAATAAATAATTAAATGAAAAGCTATTCAATTTTTAAAAATATTTCTTGCATTTTAAAATAGATTCGAATAGAATAAAATCAAAAAATATTTTTGAAAATAGTATAATAAATACATGAAGAATAAACTAAATGATTTGCCTAGATAAACAAACAAAACTGAAAAAAAATGAATTTATTGTTAGTTAGACATACAAATATTTTTGAAAATATATTAAATAAATAATTGAAAAACAATTAACATTTTGTATATTTCCTAATTTGAAACATTTTAAAAATTATTTGAATTAATATTTAGAAAATTTAATAATAAATACATGAAGAATAATTTAAAAAAATGTTATTGTTTAAGAGAATTTTCGTAGATTATTTGCTAAAGTTATCTACCAATTCAAACTCACAAATAGCAGAAATAAATTGATTTACATTTATTGTAAGCCCTCAACCTTTTAAAATGCATGCAACTAGCAATTTTAATTAACGGAAAATACGATTCTATTACGATCTGATTTGCAATCTGATGCTGATGGCAATTTAAATGAAATACTGCGACAAAATGAATATTATAGCAGCTCAAGTTTGTCGCAGCACATAAATAAATGCGATAGCATCTATCCTTGGCCACTTTAGTTATGCATTTAATCGCGACGTGATCATGCATGCAATGAGCTTTTTTTGATGCCTCGATTTGCGGCATGCCACGGCACATAGAAAAAGTTAAGCTCACTAAATTATTATGAATTGAATTCCACATTCAGATATATGCATATTTTTTTTTGGCACAACTAGTAGAAGCAATTTTTATGTGTGAATTAATTTAATTGGTTTCATTTTTGTTGCGCACAAATCGATATTATATTACGGCCGAGCATTTCTCTTGTTGACGCAACCGCAAAAATGCGGGGCAGCAAACAGCGGAGGCACAAAAAACAACAACCAAAAAAAATTATATAAAGCCAATTAAGCAAAATTTCGCAGTTGCTGTTGACAAATTGTAAAATGCAATTTACAATTCCCGCACAAAAGCGCTATTTATAAATGCGCATGAATGAAATCGCATTGCAGTTTCTATTTGCCAGTTTATTTCTGGCCATTTGTTATGCAAAATAGCTGCGGAGCTGGAGATGCCAATGTCGCTGTCGCTGTCGATGCCGGAAATGCCGTGTAGAGTTAGGTTTTAGTCGCTGCTCTCGGAAGCCTTTTACATGCGCCATGCGGCGTATACTTAATTTCAGGCACAGCGGGAAAGCGCAGCCAACAACATTGGAAGGGCGACTGCTGCCATCGAATACTTTTATTCTCTGTCATTCCTTCAGGTTTGTCAGCAAATCAAAGAGTTGAATTGCTTTGATAAACACCTCAATGGCAGCCTGCCTCCTGCTGGCTTGCTACACGGCTTCCTCCTGGCCAAGGACAATGCTGAAAAACTGCTTCACAAGATAAAAGTGCAAGGCAACAAAAGCAAACGTATCGCACTCTGAGCTATCTACTAAAACCATTTCTTCGTCCTCATCTGTATGGGTAAGCAGCTTTTCCTTTGTTATGCGAAAATACGTCTGCACATCTTTTGGATACCTCGACGAGCCGAGTGTGCGTGGGAGTGTGTGGAAGGGGGCGTGGTTGATGATGAGTCTCCAGTCTCCACGTGCAACGGCAGCTTCTGCTGCCATGACAGCGTCACCGCAAAGAGCTGACGACGCGCAGGAGAAGTTTCTTTCAAAGGAGTCCTGTCGAGTTATTTTTAAAATCAAATATCTTACTTGAAGCTCAGTTCTCAGGCTGAAGCTGAAATTAAATACAACATGCCGCAAAATGTTCTTTATTAATTTTTGTGTGTCCCGTTTTCAAGAGTTCTTCCTTCCTTCCGTTCTCGATTCGTGATTTTGGCGGCTCGTAACTTGGTTCCATTTTGATGTTGCACTGGTATTTATGACTCGATTCTGTTTTTCCTATACTTCGATTTATGGCCTGTCGATCATTTCGTTTGTTAATATCTTTTTCGTAGTCGTAAAATAAAAAGAGAATCCAATCAACTGGCATTTTTATTTCCCTGCTATCAGAAATTGCCTCTCACTTTGAGTGACATCCAATTGCGGCATTTGCTTTCCTCTCTAATTATGTGCCATTCCGGTTTTTTGTTTTCTCTTGCAACGTGGCTTACAATGATGGACACATTAGGCCTAGCCAAACAGCTACCAGAGTGCGTAAGGTTTCATTTTTATTGATACAATGATAAACGAAGTAATTTTGTATTGCCGGATTGGATTTCTTTTCTTTTCTATGAGATGAAAGAACAAATTTACAAAGCATATAACAATTGATTTCCAACTTTATTCAAGATAATCAGTAATTAGGAAAGTCAAAAATTACACAAATACGTTACGAATTTACAAAACCTTAAACAAATATTTGTTAACGTTATATCATAATTAGTAATGGCGAATTGAGAGTAGATTAATTAAATTATAAATTATTTAGATTTTGAATATATCACTTAGAGGCCATTCGTCATTTTCATTTAATAGTGACATAATCAAGTACCACATTTAAATTTCCTCTACATAAATTCCTCTCTTAACGGCCACAAAACAATAAAGAGAATAATCATAATTTTACTTTACTAAATGTTTTTTCCTAAACGGCCTAATTTATTATTCTTCTATTGTCATTTTCCCTTAACGGACTCACTTAATGGTCACTCTATAAAAAGAGGAAAATCATAATTCTCAGACAAATTAAGCTTCACTCAATGTCGCTAAATGGCCTAATTTATCATATAAAATTAAGGATGCGCGTGGTTTATAGAATATATCAAATAAACACTTTACGCGAGTTGAGCTCATACCGTTTTCCATTAACAACCTGCCAAGGTCTGCTGCTTATTAATATTATTTCGCGCATCTTTTTATATATCCTTGCAGGCAATTCTTAAAGCACTAAGCACAACTTGACTGGTGCAACTTCAAAGCCGAGCCAAGACTTTGTCTGAGAAAATTCTTCAAGGACCTGAATTCAAAATGATTTTAATTAGATGTCATTTCATCTTGAATTCAATTCAGTTCGCAGTCGTTGAGGCACAGACCGCACAAGAGAGCGTTCTGCGAACCACTCAAAAGCTCGCCTCTGGCTTTTGGTGTTTCACATGTCGTCTTTGTAGACGGAGCAGAGGGAGCAGGAGGAGGGGCAGGAGAGGGGCCAGCTAATAATGGGCATTTGGTTTAAGTGTCTCGGATGAGCCACCGCAGGCACATTGAACTGCGAGGATTTCTGTGGAGCCACCGCAGCGGCTAATGGATCAGACGAGGTCGTGTGTTTGTCCTGCCTTGGCCTGTAGCCTGTACAGTGGCCACACACATAAGGCGAAAATGCGCCAATGATTTTGTTTTGATTAATTAGCCAACTACGATAGCAACGGCAAAGGGCGAACAGACAAAGGATGTCGGGAGTTAATTGTCTTGGCCAAGCACAGATCGATTAACATCAACAAGGCCCGCTCTTCTTCTTCTCGTTCTGGGCATCTAATTATTGGTCGATGTTTAACGCATTAAATTTAATGGACTAAACGAATCGAAGAAACTGGCATCAGAAATGAAACTCACTTAAAGACTTGCTTCAATTTGAATTAAAGCCCTAATTGGACGACCATTTGTAGATCCTTTGATATAGAAAATAGGAAAAGGACACCAACTGAGCTGGACAACTATGTGACTTGGACTGTGGCTACTTTTTACTTTGCATACCAATTCCAATTCAAGAAATGTCTTTTTACCTTTGTCCGGACATCAACCCAAAAACGTGTCCTTTATCGAAATTGAAATTTATGCTCGACGGGAGCCTGGGGAGAAAATTGTTTCTCTGTTCCACAGTTCCTCTGTACAGCTGTGCATCATTCAGTTGATAGTCTTGATGGACTTAAAGCTGCTTAGCAACGCGACCTTGTTATCATAATCGAGTTATTGTGCCTATCATGCAGCCATTCAAGTGTAAACATTTTAATATGCGCAATAACGCCAGAAACTGCTGCCTTTTGCTTCTCTCTTTTATTCGTTCAGATTCAGCCCTGTGGAGACGCTTCATCTTCTGATTGCTTTCAATTTCAATTTCATTTCCGCTCAAATAATTTTTAAGAATTTTTTTTATTTTATTTCATACTCACTAGGAGCCCAGAGTCTCCTGTGTCAAGTGCCTGCTACAATTAACCCAAATCCGAGCGAGCATATTTCCAAATGATAATTTCCCCAACTGCTGCTTACGCAATGGGGCTGGGGAATTGAAGTGGCAACAAGCAGCTAAATTGGCCTGAATGTGGAATAGTTGAGTTGTAAAAATGCGAATACTTAAAGCTCTAGATCGTCGCCAGACATGAGGCTTAATGCAGTGTAAAATTTCGATTGCATTGCCCCGAATATCAAATGAAATAAAAGTAGTTGCCCAACAGTAGAAAAGAGAAAGTTTTCTCGAATGACATTAAATTATATTGATTTAATGATTACGTTTATAAAAATTGAATAGCTTATTAATTTTGTTGATTGACATTAAATTAATTTGCTTCTTAAAATTTGCGGATAATACGATACTTATATGCCAAGGCTTTTCCTAGAATCATATTAGGGCGAGCGTAAGCCACGCCGAGTATTTAAAAGTAAATGTCGAATTATATTACAGCTTTTCCATTAGACTGAAGCGTGCGCTTCCAAGGGCAATGACAATGCCATTCATCATAGCACGATTCCGACTTGTGGCATGTCTCGAAGCGAATGTCGTCTAAGTTTCCGCCGGTTAATTAGTCGACGCAGACGACAGACAGAGGCAAGAAAAGTCGGACAGACGGACAGACAGACGATGATATCACCCGACACCTGCACGCCCATTTAATCTCCATCATCGCACCTGCGACGACGACGACGACGACGTTGACTTGGATTTGGATTTGGCTGGCAAGTTTTCGAATTTTTTTTGGCAACGTGTCAAATGTGGCAAAGTAGCTGTTGCTTTTTGAGGGCTTTTCCGTCATTTTATGAGCAGTTCAGTGAACCCTCGTAAACTGTGCGACAAGTGAATCAAAGTTGAATCGAATGATAAGGTAACTGAACTAACCAAACTAACTAACGGCGACTTTGCCGTTTAATGATCTTTGAGTGCGTGGGAGACACGTGCCTGACCGCTGGCCATCAATCAGGGCGACAGGTAAACGACTGTGAAGGTCGTTCTGTAAAACGGCCAACAATCAATCAAAGGCGTAGCACACGCAACAACTCTCTCGCTCTCTCACACATTTTCTGTCTCTTTCTGTTTGTGCTTCACGCATGCCACAGAATTCAATCAATTGATGCGCCCTGTACAAGCAATTTTGAAATTCATATCAAACCCCTGGCACAAAATTGAATTTCATGCGTATTTTTGGGGGGGAAACGAACTGATAAATTGAAAGCCATAGAAAATGATACGCAATATAAACAGTAAATAGCTAAAATTTTCTATAGATTTGCATATGAAAGCCACAAAAGGCAAAGCCAGCCAGCCAGCCAGCCAGCCAGCCAGCCAGCCAGCCAGCCAGCCAGCCAGCCAGCCAGCCAGCCAGCCAAATGAATTGTAACCAAATTTCAATAATAGACAACAACAAGTTTCCGCTTCAAGTTGCACACGAGTTGATTGAAAGTTTCCACAGCACAAGACAAACAAATCACACAGCACTCGCTAAGTAAAGAAAAACAGAAAATGGATATACTCAAAACATATATTTGAATTGTCGGCGTAATGTGTCAAAGTTGGCGGCGAATCACATTAATATCACTGACGGAAATACAATTAAGTGCAATAAAAAGCCAATTAACGCTTGTCCATTAGATTAAAGATCCTTTTTGGGGAAATGTCATAAATCAGCGCTGCTCATAATTCAATTGTGCGGCAGTAAAAGCATTTAACATTTCGTAGGAATATTTTTAATAAATATTTTTGGTGTGTAGTGTGAGCAGTTCACAGTTCATCGCATAACCTTTCATTCGTGCCATTCATACTATTCATATCGCACAAATCGAATATCATGGTCGTAAAACAAGGCCTTAAAGACCTCGGCATAAAATGAAACAATGAAACGACAAGAGAGAAATCTCGAGACCCTCAGCCAATTTGGTGACCACCAAAAGGACCATCAACTTGAATTTGATGCAAAGAGAGCAGAAAACGAAAAATGAAATGGAAAAAAAATGAAAAAGATAAACCCACTTTATGAATGAATTTTTTATGCGACGCGTCGTCGCCGTCGCAGTCGTTCTCATTCTCGTTCTCATTCTCGTTGTCTTTTTCAACGTTGCCTTGAAGGTCCTTTTATATGAAGCTCAGTCAGTTAGCCCGCCAGCATTTGAATTAGGCGTTAAGGGCGCTCTAATTCAAGTCAGACACCCAAAGGAGTAGTTAGCATTAGATAAACGGCGCTTAGAAGACGCGACCGAGAAACCAAATCTATTGTGTCTGCCACGCCTCCGTTGTAAACTCACGGCTGAGTTTGGAGTCGCCAATGACCGACGTCGTCTGTTGAGGCAACCTTGAAATCGCTGCCAAGCCAATGAGCGTAAATCAAAAGGAACTGTGATTCTAAACCTCAATGGAAACGATTCCCACCATCGACTGAAAGTGATACAAAAAACCTACATAAAAGCCGTCTTAAAGCACTCAAAGTAAGCCAAAGCATGCGGCCTCTAATCCTTTGACAAATGCTTTAATCTCTGCCGAGTATACAACCCTTGAGCCGTTTAAGTTCAATCGCAGTCCTTGCTATTCTTTTCAATTTGTTTGAATCAACGCGAGCAATTTTCGGGGGCTGAGAAGTCGTTGAGTGACCTGCCGTAAATGAGGCAATAAAATAAATAAACAACATTTGCGTGACATTAATACAAATGCAGATAAGCGGGACTTCGGGCTGCTTGAAGACGGACAGTGCTTCATCCTAATTTCTTTTTGAACAGCAGACCAGTAAACCAGCTTGACCACGTTTAATTTGAGCGCTCTACATGCAGAGCATATTAAATATATTTAAATTTACTGATGTGCCCACATGCTTGTGCAGTTAAAATAATTCTGTAGTTGGCCTTTTGTTAAATGAATAATATTGATACTAAATGAAAAGTTGGGCGCAAAAGTTTTCAAACGTTTGGAAAGTCAACTTTTGCTGAAATCCAATGCAAATACAAACAAAAACATTGCAAATTTTCGGGGTGAATTCTGCGAATACCAAAAGACCATATCAGATCGTTGCCCAGGCATCTGTTGTCAGGGTCAAGGGAGTAGGATATTGAGGCTAAGGTTTGTTTAGGCTGTTTGTTGTTGGTATGTAGTACGGTTTCATGGCAAATAACAAATAAAATTAATTAAGAGTCCAAATTAAATTAGAAACGGATGCTTTTAACGACTGTCAATAAAACGTTTTTCACTGAATAACAAACACACTCGCATTGCGGCTTTTCGAATACAATTTTTGGTGAATGAACTTTAACGTTGGCGTTGGCAAAACACAAACAAACTTAGAGGGTTTTAATTCTTGCGGGTTTGCCCAAAAAATCACCCCACCGAGTCCATTATGCTTGGGCTCTAAATTCTAATTGCAGCAGCAGATGCGAGCCATTTAATTGCCATTGAAAAGATGCGGCATACTTTTGGGCGTACAGCGTTTTGGCAAATTGTAAAAAGCCCACAAACTGCTAATATATCGCACACAATTCGAAATTATTAGATATTACGGTCGGTAGACAAAAGGTTTACTCGACGGCCGCCAATATTGCCGCCAGCCACAGCCCATAACCCGCCCGATTCCCACTCATTCAAATAACGTGGCACATTTTCGCTTTACCGGCAATTAAAACGCGCCACGCAAATGGAAAAACAATGTACTACCGGAGCTGCTGGCAATACATATGAGGGGCAAACACCATTGTGGCAAGCCGCAAGCGTTTCATTTGCATCACGGATGTGTGGCATATAATAAAAATTAATAACAAAAGCCATAATGCCTTTTTGTTTGCTCTCATTAGACAGTGCAGTGCATTGAACTAGTTGTAATGCCAGGACCTTTCACGGTCCAGTTCCTTCTGCGAGTGGAGAAGCCATAAATCAACTTGCAGTTAGTGAATGTCTTGGAATATGTCTGTTCGCAAATTTGTGCAGCCATTGTTAGATTTATGCGTCGGCAGAAGGCCGACAAAAAAAAAAAAAAAACAGAAAAGAAAAATATGAAAATGCCAGAGAAAACATATTGAAATTCTCAGACAGACCAATTGTCAAATTACAAGCAAAGTTGTGAACAGACAAAAGTTTGGTCAACAAACTACGGCAAGAAGCGAAGAAACTACAACAAAAGAACAAGCATTTAGCAAAAATAAATTGGCAGCGTTATTGGTCCGTGGCATTGCGATTACACACGCAAAATATTTTAATTGCGCATACGCCAGGGGGGACAGCCGTTAAGCAAATGTGTCAAAGGCTGAGCAGCGATAAAAACGTTTTGGCGGCAATTTATTTGCGTCGATTTCGATTTGTTTTATTTGCGTTTTATTGGCTCGCTCCCCAACAGCAGCAGAAAACAGAAGCGTTAAGCAACGCCTTGGCTTAAACACGTTCCACGTCAGAGCTCGATATGCGATTTGAACACGCACAATTTGCTGGCTAAAGTCAACAGCGAACTGGGTTGGGGGATGACAAATTTATAGGCAGAGTGGCAGCAAGGGCCTTTAGGCCACTTCGGCTTATCCTTATCGTCCTCCCACGCATGCGACTATTTGAATTTAAAGACACTTGGCTGCCTTACGTGTTTCGACATAAATGGAATTCAATTAAAATGGCGGAACCTCGGCAAATGTCAAGGTGAAGCTGATTATGTGTGCATGTTATTGTTGGCCATGTCAAAAGCACGGCAACTGCAAGAAGTTTAAGCCAAGTCGAAGTCGGCCAGAAGCCAACCACAACCACAAAAAACAGCTGATGCTTTTGGCGGCTTTTCCAGTCGAACGGCAGCTGGAAGGCTAACAGCGAGCGTTCGGACTGAGAGAGCAACAGCGAAAGAGAGCGCTGTTAACGACAGCGCACTGTTAAGTTAACAGCAGCTGTTAATCGAGTCAATGGACCTGAACGCAGAACACAGTGAGAGTGTCCAGCTAAACATGATTGACATGTAATTTATCAACAACTCCGCGCTTTCATTAGGTTTTTATCACGCTTTTCTTTTCGTTTCGCTTCCATTTTATTTCGCCAACTGACGGACACTGCGAATCGCATTGACAGCCTAAGAGCTGCTGTTGTTGTGCTGCCACGCCCACTCAGCCCACTCAGGTGTACCGAGAGCGAAGGCGGCTTGGGAATTGAAATTCCAACGCTTCGCTTCACTTCGCTTGGCTTAGCCTGGCTTAGATCTTGGCCACACCCAGCTGGCGGCATGGGGCATGGGGCATGTGGCATGAGGCAGCGCTCAGATAAGTAGTCTGGCAGAAATCTTATCAGATTTCATTTAGATTGCTTTTGTACCCACCGTCCAATTTGTGGGTATATTTTGCATATGCTTAGCTGAGATTTCGACTTGTTTTATCGTCGCAGGCTGGGGAGCGGAGCGGAGGGGAGGGGAACTTGTTAAAGCCCAGCTGAGCAACATGAGTTGACATGTTTGACAGGCTGCCGTCGCTGTGCATTATTGAAAAGGGTTGAAAGCGCCTTAACTGATTAGTCCCTCGCCAATTGAGGTTTCAGCACTGCGACAATCAAATTGACAGCTCGAACAAGACAAGCGACTCGATTACACGATTACCCGATTAGACGGACTCGATTCTCGATTGCTCGATTGCTCGATTTCAGTCAACTGCTGATTAAGCATTACTTATTAAAGGATTTCAACATTTCCAGGTGCTTAATTGATATTTATAATCGTGGCTTACACAACATAATACGCTTAATATGCATTAAATTAGGCACACGGCAACAGGACATTACCGAGGCTTGTTGCAGAGACAGATTTCAAGAATTACCATAATGCCTATTTGCATGAGAATACAAGCATTTGGCAACCAAGCACAGAGCACAAATTTAAATAATAATCTTCAGTGAGATTAGTGAAAGTGGAAAAGATTAAAAGGCTGTGAAAAGTTTTTACAATATGTAAAAAAACAAACAACAAACTAAACCGATTGAAAAGTAAAAACCAACTTTTAATAATGGTATGTATATAAACAAATATAAAATGCATTTTATGCTAACTAAAAACAAAGATAGAATTGAAATAATAATAATTTTTAACAAATGGAATTCGTTTTACACTAGAAAGAAAATAAAAACGAACTCAAATGAATAATAGGAAATATTAATTTGATTCGTATTACCATCATCACAAATCTTATTTCATTTTGTAGCAGGCTAATACATTGACATAAATATAAACATATTAAAGAAAGAAACATGTTAAAGAAAGTCATTGTCTAAGTATAAGCGAAGAGATGACATTGATAGTGTATTTACATTATATTAAATAAATATTATTGGCAATTTGATTTAATGAATAAGCTTCTACAGCATTATTATTTGACGGAAAAGCCAATATAATGTGTTCAATAAATTAAAGGTTTACAAATCAATCGATAAGCTTAAAGAAAACAAAGTAACGAAAGCTACTGTTCTAGGTTACATAATTTTGCACTTCTCAAGTCTAAATATTTAGTCCGCTTTACTGCCTTGTGTTAAATAATAAGTTATGTTCATAAAATATGGCAATCGAAAACAAAGACTTAGTCGAGTTAGATTTGTCTTATCTGGCCGATTATAAAACTCTATTATCTGCACCGTCTGTATTAAATAATCATAAGCTTTACATTTATTCATTTGCTAATTAATGCATTCCCCTTTGATAATAGCAGAGGGAACGCCAAGAGCTTATGTCGCATATATAGCATATATATGGCATAATAGACTAATATCTGCGCACTCAGCAGCCGTTATTGTGTCACAATTAGACACACTCTGGTATTAAAGCGAGGCACTTATGCTGCTTGTCCGCACTTTTGCATTAACTGAACTGTGCTCTCCACTGCCCGGCCAGCAATCTGCCACAGCAGCCCACACAGCAGGACACGTGTGCAGCATCTGCAGGAGCAGTCAGGAACAGCCAGGAACAGCCAGGAACAGGAACAGCAACAGAAGGAGAAACAGAAACAGGTGCCGAAGGAGAAGCAAGAGAAGAAGGTTGCGCTTGTGCGTCTGTGCTATAATTACGCATAGCTCATTCCGTTAAAAGTTTATATAAGTACAACGACACGACGCGACTGACTGTCTGTGTGTGTGTGTGTGGGTGGGTGTGTGTGTGTGTGAGGCCAGCAGGTCTAGCTGTGATTCTGTTCTGCTTTCGCTTCATAATCAAAATGTCGCCTGTGACGTTATTTGCATTGCTTTACATAAGCCGAGAAGACAACGACAACGAGAACGACAACGACGACGATGACTTCAACAGGGTGGAGAAGATGAGGACGACGATGGGAATAAGGACACTGAGCAGAAATAACAGACAATGAGATTTTGCAATGGCAGCCAGTCCGATAACTGTATAATTAATTTCATTGAAACATGGCTATATACATATGTTGCTAGCGGCACTAGCAGAAATACTTTAACTTGAACAATTCACAGTCGTTATACTTACTTGTAGTTTGCCCCATTTGACAGGACACACAAGGATGACAAATTGTTGCGACAGTCAGCGTTGCAAGTGTCACTATCAGCAGTCGTTGAAAACGGACGACAATTAAAAAACATACACATAAAACACATACATGATATTGCGGCTCACTTGATAAATAAATCAATGTGAAACAAACTGGATTCAGCAGGAAAAAATGCCCTTTTAATTGTAGTCACTGAAATTGGAATACTCTCATGTCCTAAAATCAGTCACTTTAATTCATGTCATGTAGATAGAATTGAAGAATTTTTATTTTATTGCGATCCCACAAAGCCATCTTAATGTGAGGCGAATAATATAATTTATTTTAGTTATTAGCTAACTTTGTAATTTTGTTGTAAATATATATGAACAGAGGAATCATTATATTTAATTTTAAAATATATATTTTTTATTTTTAATCATAATTTTATATTATACTTCTTCTTCAACTAAATAAATAAAAATAAAATTAAAATCTTCAGATAATTTACTATAGATGATATCCGAAAATAATTTAATTTGTATTTAATTTTACATTGAGTTTGACATTACAATTAACGATGTTAGTGCATTTAAAATGCGGCCACTTCGTTCAGTAATATTCCTTGTTATTTTGGTTAACACGAGGCCAGAAGAGCAGTCAAAAGGTACAAAGTGTGGGGGGGGAAAAGTTAAAAACGTGAATGAAAAATTGTCATCTTTATGGCAGGCCAACAACAATCGTGAACGGAACATCATTTATTTGATTACCGCGGCAAGCCGAATCGACTTTGAGCTCTTACATATTTTATTTTATTATTATACGAGGACTGTTCGCTGTTATTATTCTTTTGATTTTACTTGAATGCTGAATCTTTTTGCTCTGGTTGTGCATGCGTTGAAATGGAATACATAATTTGAAATGCTTGCGTATCATATGAAAAAAGAAATGGCATTTAAAAATTGGAGCGCACAGAATGTGACTCTCAATCGATTGGGTGGAACGAGCAGTAGAAATATATTTAACAATCCCAAAATAAATATATACACAGTTTTTTATAATGCTGACGGCTGTTTGCCGAGCACGAAAATACATTTAAAGGGGCATTTTAAATACTACAGTCAGCATTTTGTGTTGCCTTTGTTTGAGTTCAGTTTACGACAATTGAATGTCGAATTGAAATTGTGAACAGTTTTAAATTGGAACATGAGTAGCATTATTTGAGAGACAATCTTTATTTATTTAATAGTCGAATTATGCTAAAACTTTGCTGTTGAAATAATTTCTAACTGTAACCACTTTTAAATAATCCATTAACTTGTAATGGCCTTGTCGCTTTGACTGCAGGTTGCCGCCTCTTGGCAAATGGAATAACAACAAGTCCAAAGTGGCAAGCACTTTCCCTCCTCCTTGCTTCTGATCCCATCTGTGCCCCAAGGCTCTGTAGTTGTCGTGTTGCTGCTCAGCCCGGCAAATGCCATAAAAAGCAGTGGGAGGAGGCGGTCTATCAGAAAGCTGCTTCCCAGTGCATAGCATAAGGCATTAGACCCCAATGCTGTGCATTCAGAATGGCCGCAGTAATGGCATATTATTCCGTGCGGGCTGGCAGCTCTCTTAGTTAAGCCTATCCAGGTAAACTAATCGCGTTCCTGTGGCTCACTGGCAACTAAATTAATTTATAATAAGCACAGCACAGCAAAGCACAGCACAGAGCAGAGCAGAGCAGAGACTGATTAAACTGCATTAACTCGGCTGAATGGAACGACCCTGAAGTGCAGCTGAGCCCAAGGGGGAATTCTTGGAACAGCAAGTCATGGTTCAAGTTGTTATTCTCTTTAAAAAGGGACGCTGGTAGAGGCAAATGGGTTATGACCATCATCATAAGGGACATACATTCAATTTGAGACCACTTGAAATCCAAGGTAATAGCGTCGACCCCCGGGCTACTTGAACCAATCCCCAATTCCCAATTGGGTTTCGGACCGCGTCATTGTCACTCAATTCGTTCGCTCGCCTGACACTTGAACTGTGAACTCTTGAGGCAGACGGAGCGAAGCAAGTTCCATTGCTGCCCTTCCATTTCGACTGCCCCTGGGGCGTTGATGTGGCGCATAATTTGTAAATGTCCCAACATGAAATCAAGACAAAAACAGTGCAACGCATAAAACCCAAAAACTGAAACTGAAACAGAAACCAAAATAGAAACAGAAGCAGAAACAGCTGAGTGACTGGCAGCCATGTAAGACACGAACCAGAATTAGAAGCAGGCGAACTGAACCGAAACTGTGCCGGGCTGACTTTACACTTCCCATAGCCGCCTGTCAAGACCGGGCCTCGAGACACAATTGGGCCAAGTCTGTGGAAGCTGTTGACAATTTGAATGGCTGAAGGCCAAACGAAACAGGATGAGTTTTTTTCTATTCAAATCTTAGCCAGCTGGGGCGGGAATGTCAAATATTTAACACAAAATCTTTGTTGTGTATTCATTCTCATTATGTTTAAGTTTGGTTTTTTCTATATATGTTTAATAACATAAATGGCCCGAGGGCAGCACAAAGAAGTCGGAGCAAAGTCGGGTTGAGCGCCTGCTGAAAAATAATGAGCGTCATGTGGCGTTGGCGTCGTCGTCGTCGTCGTCGTCAGCGTCTGCGTCTGCGGCAAGGCTTTGATAAATTTACTAACAAATTTATAGGGGCAACAGTTGCTGCTGCCATAACAGCATAACAGCCTCGGGGCGATAAATTTGCCGACGCATGTGGAGATGTGCTGCATACGACAATGAACATAAAAGAATAAGGCAGGAAAGGTGTGTGTCTAGATTGATGGCCAGGAGACGCCAGTTTCCGTTTGCCATCGCCATTGCCATTGCTTTGTGTCCTTTTCGCCAGTGCAGTGCATTCAACTCGACAACTCAACAAATATTAAACTTTAAGTTTGCAGCTTGGTCTCTGGGCCATAAAGTCTAACCGAAATGAGCTAATTGCATGCAGCTGTGCTTTGGCTTGACAAAACAAAATATGTTATATTTTTACAGCAAACAACTTGACCTGCCCCAATTGCCACTTGCGTTAAGTCGCCCTCGTTAATTTCCATTGTAAATGCTCTGCTCGGTTTGTGCTGCATACTTATTAGGGCTGGCAATTGTTGACGCTGCACCATGTGGCAAATTTAGCACTGTGCGAGAATAAATTTAATGCACACATAAGACTGGCAACTGTGTGTTAAAAAATAATGTGTGTTAAAAATATAATAATATAAAATGTATGCAATATACTCACAATTTCTATAAATAAATAAAAAATGGATCAGAGAACTCATATCATAAATAATAAATAAAATGGTATGCCCAAGCTGTTGTTTATTTTCTTAATACAAAATACAAAAAAAAAAATGGATTTAAAGGACATTTGTCTATTCATTTCTTGGTCTCTGTAACATCATGCAATATCTTTAAACGTACTGATTTAAAAAGAATATTTTAGTTTTGTCTCTTTCCAACATATCATCATCACAATGGACCATACGGTCTTCGGGGCTCTCTAGCCGTCTGTTCAACCTAACCTTTGTCTTTTTCCTAACAAATTTCATAAATTTATTGTAAATGTAGATTAACAACTGTGCCTTTTAAGCTTCCGTTTTTCGATATAAAATATATATTCATAGATTACCCTTTTTAAATATAAATTATTATCTGTATTTTTATTTGAATTTCTGATATGTTAAAATCTTGTTTATGGGACACGCAACATATTATATGTAGAAATTTATTTAAACAATTTAAATACTAATTAATTCCCAAAAAATTCTTTATTTATCCCATAGTGCGCTGGAACTGGAAACAAATGCACAATCGCAATGGCAGTGGCAATGAGGCTATGAAGCGATCATCAACAAGAACGTTAACAACACAGTAAATTGGGTTAATTGCCATTGTGTATGACTTTTGGCCATTCACGAGTAGAGTGTCAAAAGAGTGCATACACGTGTGAGAGAGCGGGCCATACATTCTGGCATATCGACATTATATATGGCAGCACATCAGACGCAACGATTTGCATAAACCTCCTCCGCATCGTCTGGCGCTGTAAAAACAAATGTCATAGCAAAATTGGAAATTTATATGAAGCTGGGGCTTAACCTTGCCAGAGTTGACTACCCGTTGATGTAGTAGATGTCGAGTTATGGCATTTTTATGAAGTCGACGCCACACTCTGCTCTTTTTCTGGGCAATTACTCGAACTTTGAGTTTTATTGCGGCTTTAAGTTTTGTCTAGTCTCGTCTACCCTTCGCTTACTTCTCGTCCAATATCTCATCCAAACTAAACTCTTCGTCGGCGTTAAATCCATTTGGTTGTGCAAGGCGCAGGCCAAGGCTGGGTATCATCACTTTTAGAAGCCAATTGCAACAATTTCAAACCGTTTATTTCTTTTTCATTTGAAAAAAATAAAATATTTAATAATAAGTAAGCTATGAAATTTTTGCAGATCTGCAGATTTGATTTTATTAAAATATCTAAAAAAATATACATCTATATATTTATGAAAATGTGATTTTGTATATTCATAATACATTGCTGGTTGCTTGTAACTGATAACAATAATAAAAATAAAATACAAGTGTGCGATGAAATGTTCACTTTTCTCCAAATACTATTTTTTTGACTGGATTATCGAAAACTAGAACTACGTATTAAAGAAAAGGATTCATTTTTTATTCGTTTCTATTGTACATATAAATTTATTTTATTTATTAATATTCTGATTATAATTCCTAGCAGTACAAGATAAATATTATAAATGCGTAATATTTAAATATTTCAATATTGAATTTGTTGTAACTTAAATTATTAACTAAACTATTTTTCAATTTATTTCCACTTTTTTGTGTATCTCGAGGTATTCAATTTGTTGTAAATGTGTTTTTCTTAGAAAGGGTATTTGATGTTCGCCTGCTTAAAGGTTGGTAATCCTTTTCTTGTTTTTACGTTTTTTTTTCTGATACATGGATTTGATTCATGACCATAGTTAGCATGTCTGTTGGTTTGGTTCTCCGTCTCCGTCTCTTCTCTCTTCTCTCGCACTTTCACTTAGACTTTCTCTCAGCGTGTGCGATGTTTAGGCGGCTTGGAGCATTTGTCTAAGTCTGTGTCTGGTCGAGGTCGCATTGCCAATATGTTTGCCTCAACAAAAACTGACAAGTTGATGACTTAAGCGCACTGAAGCGTTGGCACAGACAACAAGCCACGGCAAAAATTGTGATCCTGCGTCCAATGGGCCAGATTGAGGACTAATCAAAAATGCTATCAAATGGAAGCACATTGTAGTGTGTAACTGGTAGTTCGTATAAGGTAAGCTCATGAGTTGCCAGACACATGTGTTGTATGACAGCCAGTTTATTGGACATTAACAGCTGTGAGACGATTACAAGAGTCGAGATGAGTTTCTGACGGAACAAACTATGCACAAGATGCAGTCTTGTTTGGATCAATTTCTGAAAAGTATTCGTGAGTTGACATCCTTTGCCTGATTTGTTTTCATATTTCGTCTGGCGCAAAAAAGCATGACAAAATCCTGTTATGCATGTCACTGCCAGACGGACAGACGGACGGACTGATGGACAACAGACGAGGAAGGAGTCGGCAAGTGGACGACACATTGTTGGCTGATGGCATAACACAATACAATATATAATATCATAGACTTATAGTCGCTGTCATTTGCATGCAACGTCATCCTAAGCTCCGAGCATCTCCTTGTTATTGTTGTTGTGATGCCTGCAGCTGAGTTTTAAGCTGAAAGTTGTTCCTATCGCTGCCTTGCTTTATTGTTTGGTTTATTGAGTCGCGTTGTCCGGGTGAAAAATGCGAAAAAAAAACATCACCAACAAATACATAACAGAGTTATGGAATGTTTTATTTTTTGCAATCTGAAAAGCTGATTTACTCTCCCGTTTTGTGACTCTATTGAAAGCAATTTTCGAACTTTAATGCGCACATTAAAGTGCATTTTTTAAAGCATTTCACATTTGTTTGGTCTATTTTTGCGATTCTGTTAAATCATTTCCAAGAAGCGCACAGTTGACCTCGGGGCTGGGGCGGCTTTAAGAGACAATAAATATGAGGCATCAAAAGTGGCTTCCCTTATGCATTAGTAAATGTTATGGCCGGTTGCTAAGCAAATACATTCATTCTTAGTACGCTTCCATCCGCTCATTATAAATGCTTGTCCCACTCCCTCCACAAAGCAAAAAAAAAAAAAAACACAGCACAGAGAAAAAAAAGGACTTTGCCCGCCCTCCGTCTCCAGGGACTGTTGTTGTTCTTAACTTTCTGCTCTGTTGATATTGCTTTAATACCATTTATTTTGTCCCGAAAATGTTAAAGCAAATACAAGCACAAGGCGGACATGTTTACTGAGGCTAACTCCTGCTGTTCCCCTTTCCCTTGTCTCTATTCTATTGTGCTGGATGCACACAAAGGCATACAAAATTAAGACGGCAAACGGAATTGGTAAGAAGGTTCGACTTGGCACACAAATTGATTTAAACTAAGTTGATTTTTATTGATTACACTCAATGAGCTCATCACCCCAAATAGATGCCCCAAATGTGGGCCAGAAGCATCGGCTCTAAGGAGCCGTGTAAATGCTCGACTTGGCTTCGATCTCTCCTTACCAATGCCAAAGTACTCGAACATGGCTTCTGTTTACCTTGTGTCGAGTATCAATATTCAAATTAAAGTTGCCTTTGCGCCTGAAGTGCTGCTGGCCATAACCAACGTGCTGGAAATGACGCGTCTCATTTCAATACGTCGCCATTACCAGGAAAAACCTCCCAACTCTCCACTTCCACATGTCGCAAACAGATTCTCATAATCGCTGGGAACTACAAAGAGTTTTTAGACTGTGAAATAGCGCTGGTTACACTTGGCAAAATTAAAATTATTCTAATAGTGGGAAACAATATTCTTAGAATATTCTAAAAAAAATGTTAGTAATTTAAATCAAGCAAAAATCATTTTAGGACATTCTCTGAATTTCTTTAGGCATTTTATTTGACACAAAAATATTTTTAGCCGCATTTTCTAAAAGCATTACTCTTCATAGTGCAATTAAAAACTCTATTTGCCATTCTTTTAATTAAACTCGACAGAAAAAAAAACCAATTAACAATTAAAAGCGTATACAGTTTTCGGTTGCGGAAAACAGAATCAAGATCTCATTTTTTTTTGGAGGCGAACGGAAAAGCGAAATCAACAAAATCATAATAAAAGGGCCATAACGGCGCTGGCAAATGGAAAGCATCCTGTATGTGGGAGGACGATAGAGACAGGCAAGAAATAGCGTCAAACTGAATATTGTGACAATGTTTCAATGGCCCAAGCGAAGACTTTGTCCCAAAAAAAGAGCGAAAAAATTGAAATGCAAAAAGCAAAGAAGCAAACAAAACAACGTTTAGATAACCGCAACTAGTGCGAGGAGGGGAGAGAGTGGAGGGAGGGGCACGACAATAATGGCAGAGAAACCGGAAATAGACGAGAGGACCCTCAGCCATGCCAGCACAGTTTGTTGCGTATAATGGCGGCTTAAATGTGGCATGTGGCATGCGGCATGTGGCATGTGTGGCTGTAGTTGTAGTTGCTGTCCTGCCACAAGTTCATTGCAAATAAAAATAAATATATTCAATATGTGAATTTATGCAAAGGCCAATGACACAAACAAAATGCGCATTGTAGCATTCTGATTATGGCCAACCCAAGAGGCAGCCAAGATTCTTTCGACCAGAAGTCAAGCACAACTTTCAACAAATTGTAATGGTCCAAAGTATTCGCTTGAATACGTATTCGGCAGGTATATTCACACAAATACCTTGTGGAAAGTAACTTTTCGAATTGTTATGGTTATTCAGTCACATATTTATTGATTTAAACTCAATTACGTCGTAAAATCGCGTCGATTTGCGATTCCAATTTGGCTGTAAAGTCGAAACAAGTCAATCACTCACTCAAGCAATTGGTAAATAAACTTAAAAGTGCGCGCCGCATACCACAAATGACTGCGAGTATTCCAAAAGCAAACATTCTCCACCCAACTTTGGGCTTTGGGAGGGGGGCAATAAAATATAATAAAAATCCACAAACAATAAACCTGATCGACATCAACAGTGTGGCAGCAGATGAGAGCAATTGTAAATGTTCGACCATTTAATTTGTTGGTCAAAAGGCGGGCGTCGGACGACGATACCCTATAAATTCATGTTTAGGTTAGTAAACAAATACTCAATGGTTTTAGGTATTAGATATATTTCGAAGTATCCATTAAATTTGATTATCTTTTATGTTGTGTTATTTATTGGTAATATTAAAAATTAAAAATATATTAGATCAATCTGATTTTTTAGTGAATAATGGAATTGCAAAAATTTGAGAATTTACTTATCACAATTAATTGAATTACCTTAAATGACAATAAATTTAATAAATTTGTTTACCAATATTAAATTAAATATTTTTCAGACTTATATTTAATTATGCAAAATTGTCTTCAGGGAAAAGAATATTCAATATATTAAATCATTACCTGGTACTGCTGCAACTAATTAAATAAGAATTCAGATGCTACCAATTAAATTTCATAATAATATATTTTATTTAACTCTAGTTAAGGCAATTTGATGCATTATTAAATAAAGAAATTGTTAAGCTTTGAGGATTTAGTCATTCCATAATTAATCTTAAGTTGATATACATAAATACCTTCAATTAAATTTAATTAAAATTAATTGAATGAATTTGTATTGTAATATTTATCAGTGGATTAGTTTTTGTTGACTTGTATTATTTATCGGAGATATATTTTTATAATGTAAATCCAAGTTTTACTTAGGGAAACCAAATTTAATGATTATTATTTTTTTTTTTTGCACTTATGTTTTCAGTTCAAGCATTATTTGAATGTTTTTCAGACTTTTGGAATATTACATTATCATTTGACCCATATGACATGAAGCAAATCCTTAAATGCTCCTGAATTTAAATTTGTAGGGTGTATTGTAAACGTGTGCACATATTTGGTTTATGGCTCTGACGAGACGTTTTCGATTTGTGGCCTAAAGGGCAGGAGAAAAGGCTGAAAATGTACTAACACTTACGCTGCAGCCAAGAAGCGAAGACTGAGCTGGTAAATTAAGCATTTTATTAGCGCCACTTGGTCAAATTGAAAAGTACGTAGGATCCACACACTATGTCTAGATGTGTGTGTGTGTCTAATGTGGCCAGCATGTGTGAAATATCAGCGACCAATTTATGGCGCTTGTGCGGGCCTGACTTTTTGTTTATAAATAGCAGCCTACACACACACTCACACACATGGACACATGCACATTCCCTTAGACGCTCACCGCCCGCTGGCAACGTCACCAAATTAAATTTAATGAGCAAATGCCAGAGCAGCAGCCGCTCGGCCAGAAAGAAAAGGTTCACTCAGCAATGCGTCTAAATCAAATTAACGTGCAGTACCAAATACTCGCGAGGGGCAAGTGTCAAGGGGTTGGGCTGGTGTGTCGACTGCCCATAATTCTCTGTCTCGTGTCTCGCAAATAATACGCATAAATTGCTGTAATTGTGACAAGCTGTGACGATGCCATGCCCCAAACTCAACGCTACTCCCACATTGAGATATAAAATAAAAAATATATGCCGAGCGCAGGCGGTGTAAAAGTGAGCCGAAAATATATTGCGTTTTGGCCAGATTTTGCTGGTCGACTATAAAGAACCTTTGAATTATATTTTTATTAAAAATGCCATTGGCAATTCCGTTTATTGGCAGGGACACTTAAGATGACCGGGGCGAGGGACGGAGAAACGTTCTCATTTTTAATGAAAATATAAAAAAATGTGTGAAATTTGATTGGGAATATTACGCGAAATATTCGTGGAAAATGAACCTAATTAAGTCTCAATATAGATGTCTCACTCCCTCCACATTTCTGCTACTTATTGAATGCTATTTATAGCAACTGGGCAAGGCCCTCGATTGTTTTCATATCAAACAAAACACCTAATAGTATTCGCCTCCCTCGAATTGTTGGCTACAGCTATTAACCCAGCACATTTGTTACCACAGCAAAACTATAAATAATGCGTAGAAAATATGGCAAGCCATAACTAAGTATGCATGCAAAAAGCTGGCCACACCCAGACAGACAGACAGACGGACGGACAGTTGGACAGCCACTCCATCAGATGTTGCGCAAAACTCCAAGTCATAAATCAAAGTTAATGGCAGCGATTAATTTCTGGCTCGTTTTTGACAAAATGCTGAAACAACAGCCACGCCCCCCGAAAAAAAACTTTTACTGTGGGCGGTCTGCTCTCAAATTAGTCAAATTAAAATGCTGCTAAAAGGTTGATTGCCAGCTGCAGGATGAGTCAACACAGCAGCTCCTCAGACCCCGCCTAGGTGAAATTTTCGCAAATATACAGCTGAAAACAAACTCGTATATCACGTCAAGCTGAAACATAAAGTTGAGAGAGAGAGAGAGAGATACCTCCTGGTACTTCGAGAGCAAAATTACGATTTAAAAATAATAATAAATTTCTTAAGTTTGAGAATATTTAGAACTTAAAAAAAAATATTTTAGTAAGTTATATATCATATTTATTTTAAAAATAAAAATGAAGAAAAACTTTTTAAAACCGGAAATATTTCTAAATTTTTGCATTTATGTTTTGTTTATCTTTTTTGAATAACTCAAAATGAATATTTTTATTATTTTCTTCATCAAATAATAACTTTTTAACTATATTCGCTGTTAGTAAAGCTGTTGTGAATTATTCCTAATATAGTCAGTGGTCTTAGGTTCACACTCTAAGTTTTAATTAGAAGTAAGTAATATTAAACAATAAGAGAAACAACAAATAATTAAAAACTAATAAATTATCAATTAAAATATAAAATAAAAAGCAGAAAAATCTTTATATATTTTTGTAAGCGAACTAACCTATTGCAATATTTTTTAATTCGATCAGGCTTCGATTTTTGACATTTTTGCTTTCAGAAATTACACTTAATTTGATAATCAATTTTTATGAAATTTTAAAACAATATTACTGCAAGAATGGCTAGTTTAATTGTTGTAGGATTTTTGTCTTGTTTTAAAAATGTATCTTTGGTATTTAAGTCTACCAAATTTTTGTTTTTTTCGTTACGTATTTTTTCACTGTGTAGACATAAAAATTGTCAGCTACGCAGCATAAATGTAGGCACCGCTTTTTTTGATGAATGAGATGACGTGTATTCAAAGATAATTCCACGCTAAACATTAATGCATAATGAATACGAGACAGAGATAGAGAGAGTGAGAGAGAGAGAGAGAGAGAGAGAGAGAGATAGACTACGTAAATGCGTCGCAACTTGACTTGTGGCTCAAAGGTACAGCAACCGTTCGATGGATGTGCATTAGGCTGATTGCCCACCGAGTGTGAGTAATCGTTGAGGCTTTCATTCATAATATTCATTCGATTTCAGTCATTGAGAAGACTCAGTGTTGGCCATGTTCCACAGACTGTCGGTTCTTCTGCACCTGTACAACGGGTTGAGTAAAGTGTTTGGACTTAACGCCTTCGCATGGCAGCCAAAGAAGCAGAAATTTCAGAAAAGACGCTTTGAACGCCTCTATGCTTGGATATGGCATTGGCTTTTGGTCTGTCCGGTTTGTCTTTGGGGCTCCACAATAGCGTACGAACGATTGACAATGGCTCCGTTCGACCTACTTATCGTCACAAATGTTATGCTCTTCTTCGTCCGGTATTACGGAGTTTCAGTAAGTAGCTGGAACTTGCAGAGAAATCAACAATGTCTATGTGAGCTGCTGAATCTCTTCATTTGCACTGGACGAATGCATGTAAAGCTCTTCGGGATGCCCGTGAAGGTGCCATTAAAGATGTTGGCTTTTCATTGGATTCGAGAAATATTTGTATTGCTGAGTTTTCTTCCCCAAGGGTCGTGGCATCTCGTTTGGTCTGTTATTTATTTTACTCGCTGTACCATACTAGATTTCCTGATTGATTTGGCCACGTTTCTACATTTCCATTTGGTACTCTCCCTAAATAATCGTTTATTTAATGGCGTCGAGCCTTCACACGCTGAGCGATCCCTCTATCTGGAGTACTATAAAAAACTAGTCAAGCTTCGCAAAAACCTTCAAAAATTGAGCTGGGCAACGCACTTAACAAGAATTATAATATCTGTGCTGTATTTTACTCAATGTGGCTACAAATTATACTGGAAGAAGAACTTTTGTTATGTCTTTTACATGATGAGCTTCAATCTATTTTTTTCGAATATTTGGAATATTTTGAGTTTGGTCAGAATCATCGACAGAATGGAGCGCAAAATATTCGATCAACTTTACGAATATGGATGGTTTAAATCTACAAGATTGTCGAGAAGTTCACGAAAGGTGAGTGAAACTTATATGCTCGGGTTATTGTACAAACATCATAGAAAAATAAATACTTAAAGCTGGATCTGCTGCAATTGAAACGCTGCACTCTTCGTGAACGAGAACTCACCATCTACAACTGCATTGTCGTGCGACGTACTTTAATTCCAGACATAATCGATTTTGTGTTTGTGAACAGCCTCTTGATAATAAGCTTCAGTTTGGAATATTCTAATAAAAACGAATTCGAAGTTACATGTGAACATTACACGAGATCATTCTAGTCGATCTCGTGTAAATTCATAATTTTATAATGAAGAAAACATTTTTAAGTTGCAGAATAAGAATTAATATAAATGAGTTCATCGCCCATAATTTCACATTTCACAAAAGCATTAACTAAATGTGAACTTTTTAATTTTTTATATACATACATATAATATAACAGAAAAATGTTCAGTATTTTTGTAGAATTACACTTTTTTTTTTAGAATTTCACTCTGACTTCGAAACATTCCAACCAAAATAATCAAAATTTAATTTTGAACAGAATTTAATAATTCGGATGCAATTCTTAATGAATTTGTTGTATCCAATGCATCTCACTGCAGATGCGTATATGTATATCTTAATATATGTACATATTTATTAATTGTTTCAACTTACACTGTTGTTTAGTGTTTCGAAGCCAACTGAAAAAATAAGTGTATCAGAGAGAAAATACAGTTTGAATTCGAATTCCATTAGTTTATGCAAATTAATTGAGTAAAGCTAACGTTCAAATATAGAAATAAATATCCCATATTGTAAAAATGCAAATAATAAATGCTATTAAATAATTTCTTTTTTCGATTTATTTATCAATTATTCAACGATGCAAATTGAGTGGCAAACGAAAGCACGTTATCATTTTGCACTAAAATTAAAAGTCAAATAAGTAAATCGCAAGGTGATTGAAATCGATAATAAAACCATTGCTGGCATACAATATATACTGTATTTTAATGGAGTAGCTCTCTATGAATTCATGAATTCCATCTGCCATCCAGGTGACCCAATAAATGCAGTATGAAATATTACCAACAGTCGCAGTCGCAAGATTCCCACCTAGTTCGCTTCGTATTATTTGCGCTTGACTCCAACCGTAAAATGTGTTGCAGGTGGCAAGTGCTGTATAAGTGTGCGTGTGTGTGTGTGTGGCACAGACAGACAAAAAGACGCTCCCGATTGGACCATGGGTAATTGCAATTTTGTGCGCTCACGTCCTCCCCTTAGCCACGACTTTATTTACACTTGAGCTGAAAATTGTTGCACGAACAACCACTTAGGCACTTGCTTGCAACAAGTTCATACGTCTGTGCTTCTTGTGATTATACTTCTATTCTACTCGATTACAAATTATTTGTATTTTAAAAGTGTAGATAAATTATCAAATGAAAATTTCTAATATTAATAACAATCTTATTGTGATATATAATAAAAATAATTTATTAATTCAATCGATATGCGTGTGAAATGTTATTTATCATATTATGGAAGTAAAACTTTATTACGATTGAATAAAGTATACGTGCTTAAAGTATTATTATTATATTATATAAAATTAATCATAAGTAAATGAAGCTACGGGCATAAAGTATACATAAATTATGTCACCTAAATAAAGCATATGTAAATTATGGAGCATGTAACATTACGCATACGTAATTGAAGTATTTTGAAGTATACGTATATTAAGTATTCGTAAATGCAGTATATTTACATATACGTAAATGAAGTATATTCAGGCAAACGTATATTGCGTATACGTAAATGCAGTACATTGAAGTACTCGTATATTGTGTATACGTAAATGTAGTATATTTAAGAATGCGAATATTACGTATACGTGAATGCCGTACCTTGAAGTATATATTGCGCATACGTAAATTAAATAGTAATAAATCGATTTGAGGACTGCACATTACGTATACGAGCTGTTGGCAGGCAATCAATAATATTTATTAGGGAAATTAAAAATGAAAATTGAGAATTTAGAAATATAACGTATATTTGCTCACAATATTTCCTATTCGAATAATTTAAATACAAATAAACCATGCGAGTACATAAATTATACTTTGATGAATATTAATGTTGAAATGTGGCTGTCGGTTTTATTAATAAGTATTAATACTTTAAGCGAAAGCTAATTCCATCAATAATAATAATAATAATAATAAATACTAATCACCCAAGAGGTTAAATACATTTATTTTCTTAATCATCCGCTGATGTGAGTTAATAAATACAACATAAAAATTCCATAAAAGTAAGACTGTGCTATTGGGTTTTTTTTATATTTCATTTGTTATTACCTAATATTCAGTAGCTAGTAGTAGTAGCAGAAATACCAATGTATATTAAAATATTTTAATAGTTATTAAATAATTTTAGCATTTAAGTGAAAACGTTTTAATCAGTTGTTCATTGCCAGATACAAATGCATATTAATATATTTTAATAGTTGGACTTATTTTACGCCCAGTTTCTTCACTCCTCTCTAGTTTGCCGCATAAACAATGCTGCTGCACCTCATCTTGCTCACTTCGTGCTCGGTCAAACGGTTTGCAATCTCTCAAAATGCCCTCCACACTCGCAGTTGATGTTGAAGTTGAAGTGGAGCACTGGGAAATATTGGCACTGCGATTGCCGATGCGGCAGCAGCTGAGCAGCTGATTGAGCACCGCGTAAATAGAATACTTTGTATTTCAATAAATTTGTTTTTTGGAAACGCGCATTTGGGGCCAATGCCTAATCACACTTTTAGCCTTTTTGGTCGCCGGCAATATATATCAACGAGATGGATGTTATTTGATGATCCCCGATGCAGAGACGAGGCACGAGGCATCCTTTGAGCTCGTCACATCAATTACGTTGAATGTTTTTGTGGCTCCGCTGCCAAAAAAGCGAACGGAGCCAAAGGGGAACCATCTGGCGTCTGTTGCCGACCCTGTTCACAATCGAACAAATGCGAGTTCGAGCATTGAAAACACTCAAGTGAGGGGGGAAAAATGGAAACGGCGGCTAACAAATTCGCGCCATGTGAGCTTGGGCTTGTGGCTCGCGTTGGTTTTTTTCATGCTCGCTGATTTCGTTTTCAGCAAATCGTTTTCTCGTTCGTTTTTTGTATATTCATTTTTTTTTCTCATTTTACGGCGCGTTGCTCGCTGGTCAAAAGAAGTTGGCCAAGCATATAAATTAAGTGACGGTCGAGCGTTGAATGCTGAGCGTCGAGTGTTGAGCGATTGAAATTAGGCTATCTAGAGCAGAGTTCAAAATGCAATGCGCTTTTTCCATTGCATACCTTGTGGCGCCTTTGTCTTTTGTCCTGCGCCCTCAGGACGAATTCGTGCAATGTATTGTGCAGATTCCATACTCAGGGCACAGCGCGCTGCATTCCCTTGACTTGGCTTGGCTTGTGCCACATTTTCAGCTACATAAATAACATTTAAAGCAGCCAGAGCCCATTTATCAGAGGCATGCGAAACCAATGCAGTTGACCCATTGGAATGCCGTAATGCATCGCAGTCTGCGCTTAAATTATGGCAGGCATTTGGCCAAGTTGTTCAATGAACTGCCGCAGAAACAAAGACAGAACACACACAAAAGCGAGTTGTCTTTAACGCAAATATAGTTTTAGCCAAAAGTTAAAGCGAACCCTTCCAATTAGCTGTCGTCTCTGGCGGCACATTAAAACTATCCCAAAATAGCGTTTAGTGTTGAGCATGTGTGACAATTTAATGTACGACAAATTGTGCTATCAACAGTTGGCGCAGTCCTTGAAAAACCAGCTGACAGGGGAAGGGGAGATGTAGGCTGGGGTCTGAGCCCAAGCGTGGTGACCCCGGCACGTGTAATGTCGCAGCAACAAAAAAAAATGCTGCCAAGTCTTTGGTTGGCTGGCACGCTGCGATACGCTGACCTGAACGTGAATCCCAACGTGGACGTGGCAGGTGCGCTGTGTCAATCTTTGGCTGCCATGCCAGAGTTGGCTGTCAGCCATCAAGCGTCAGACGACGACGACAACGACGACGAATGTCAACAAGAGCGTCGTACATCAGCGAGTTGTCGCCGTCGCCGTTGTCATTAGAGTTGCTGTCAAAGCCGCATGCACATATTGGAAATTGGGGGGCGAGTTGGCATTCCTCCATATTTCTGTCGCTCTCTTTGGTGTGTGAGTGTGTGTGTGTGTGTGTGTGCAGTTATGCAAATGATGTGCAGGTCGTGGGCAAGCTTCAAAGGGTTTGTCAGTCAAGAAATGGCTAGCATAGCGACTGAGAAGTCGAAGTCGCAGTGGGGTGAAGGAGGAGGGCACAAAACCTGACCTTATGCTTGGCTGGCTGGCAGCAATGCTAGCCAGCGGAAATTGTTTAACAAAAGCAGGAAATGTTGCACACACACTCAATTACACAGACACGCTACCTCCCACTCGCCTCCCTCGTCGCCCTGGGGGCAAGTATAACATTACGTATACGCAGCGTATTTCGCCCGCTTTACTTGCCGCATGTGTTGACAACACTTTGCAATTGGGTTAATTGTACATTCGCTCGCTTTGACTCGTTAGTGGACAGCCTGCATGTGTGTGCAGTTACAGCATTTAAAATGTGGGTCATTCGATTCTTGCTGGTTAGTTGAAACAAACATTTAAATGCACAAATATGCCAGCTCAACTCATCACTCGATACTCGATCAGAGACTATCCCAGTTCTCGCACGTGTTGCCGTCATTTGCCACTTGATAGCTGCCCCTTGCTCGCCCCGTCATAAATATGCAAATATATTACGTGATTTCTTGCACAGATTTGCCCATAACGCAAACAACTAGTCGAAAGCGCGCAGCCAACAAAAACTATGCAGAAATTCCAAGAAGACGAACTCCTTCTCTGTCCCTTGCTTTTCCCTTGCAGATTTATTGGCAACTTAATGTCAGAGTAATGCGCTGATGGGTCATGTGAGTGCTTGGGTCTCAGTGGGGCCACAATAAACAATTATGCTGCTGCTTTAAGCATTTACTTAACCTGTTTTCATGTTTATGCCTTGCAATTAAATGTTAATTAGCACGTTGTTGCATTTTATGTTCGAATCATAATTAAAACTCATTTAATGAGGCCGCAAATTTGCATAGTTAATGGCAACGTCAATGCCACGCCCTCTGGCCACGACGCTGCTGATAAATGCTGAATCAAAGCCCAACAAAAAAAAAAAAACAGCTGGAAAAAAAAAATGGGAAAAATCAACGACGGAAGTAATTTAAAACACATTTCATCGCCTGATTTTGCACAAAGTTGCTGTGTGTTTTAAAGTCAGTTGGGATCGGGGTTAGGGGCAGTGGCAGAGAGAGGGGCAGGGGAAGGGGCATATGCTGCATGCAATTTGCATTAAGCGTACATGAAACAAAATGGCGTGTAATTTAAAATGAATTAATGAACCAAGCCATTTATAAAAGGAATACAAAAACTCAAACCCAAAGACGTCGTGTGCCGATGGCCGATGGCCGATAAGCGAACCGAAGCAGGCGGGTGGAAATTGTAAATTTGACACGTAAATGAAAATGAAAATGAAAATGACCAGCAAATGACAGGAAGGAAGGAAATTGCACTCAAGTCGCGATTTTGTCGATTGAGGACAGCTGCTAATGAGCTCAAAAGTTAGAGTTGGCTCAGCAAATGTACTCGATATATGTCGCATGTCGCCTGACCTCGCTTTAACAGCCAGTATTATGTTGTACTCTCTGTTTTTATTAGAGGCTAACTCGGTTTTTACTGCACTCGGTCAGCATTTATGACAGCACTCTGTCGTCCCCACGGTGCGTATGAGCAATCTGGGGATTTGCCTTTAAAATTTGATGGCTGCACATAAAATAGCTACACACAAACACTGTGATTCTGAGCAGCCATTTCAGATGCTTTTGCTGCTCTAATAAACTATTAATTTTCGCATGAAAGCGAGAGAGAGAGGGAGGGAGAGAGAGTGGGGAATGTTTGTTGTGTGGCTGTGCTGCAACTTTTTAACGCATCAACTTAATGTGCTTCAGCTAATTTGCTTTTTATTAAGAGTCTCCGCCCCGTCACTCGGCGCATGCCACACGCACTTTTGCCTCCTCGAGAGCTGTGTCTGGGCACTGAGAGGCATGTTCATGTACACTCGCAGCACACAGTTTATTATGCTGTAAATATTGTAAATAAAAAACAAGACTCGCTGCAGAGCATGACTTACAACATACTCTAGCCAAAGGCGGCGTTGCGAATTTAATTAAAAATATGTTTGATTCAATTAAGCATGGCAATTCCTGCTGAGATTACAGCTGCATTTCCTTCTTAACCCACAGATTAAATAGAGCATTAACGATTCGCATTGCACTCCGCAGGATATGCAGTCTGACGGCATCCTTGCTGCCTGCCTGCTGTTTTTTAATGCAGTTTCCTTTTGCCGGCCCGTTTGCTGCAAACAACCTCGCAATACGCTTAAAAATGTTAACAGCGCTTAAATACAAAAAGGCAAAAACAGAAGCCAGCATATTGATGGCAAGGAGAAGCCAATGTGGCTTTAAAAATTAACAGCATTAATAAACAGTGCGCCAGCCTTTATTGATATTTGCCACATTTTATTTAACCAAGAGATAGAGAGAGAGAGAGAGCAAAAAGAAACGCGCACACATATTAAATTATTTAATGAAGACTAATTAGATTTCTCTACTGCGCCATCAAATTACGAGATCCACTCATCATTGCATTTGCCAATAATAATATTAAGCATACGCCACCAAATTGGCTTATGGCTAATTATTTATTTACATAGGCAGAGCGCGCACGTACACACACACACACATAGAGATAAATAGACACACCCACACACCTGTGGGCAACGGGCAAGCAAACAGCGATGAGCTCTGACGTCACAAATGTGTTTAAGAATCCATTGACACATTCATAAATCGATGGCTGATTTATTATCAATAATTGCTTTTGATTGCTTTTCTTGTGGCCGCCGAAGATGCAAATGCTGCGCCCATAAACAAAGAACAGACAAAGCGGAGAGCGCATAATTTGTTTATAAACAAATGCGTAGCCGACATAAAAGCGAACATCAGACACGGTTCACAGAACAATTGCTAATTGCTAATTGCCGATACGGCATTAAAAAACAATTACAATAATATTAAATAATAAATAGTACGCGCCGCCTCCCAAAATAGACTCAAACAATAACAGGCCACCCACAATCACAACAACAGCGACGGCCACTGTTAACGGCGTGTTAACAGCACTGGAAGCGGACTCCGAAAGGACGGTGCGTTTCGGTTTCGTAACAGAGAGCCGAAGACAACGACGTAACCGTCTCGCTCTAACATGCCGAACAGCTGTTTGGCGTGGGCCTGGCAGAGCATCATCATTAACATTATCATCATTAACATGGCACCACAACAGCACAGCACAGCAGAGCAGTTGATGTTAATATGCCAGCGGCTTCTTTAGCGGCTTCAGTCGTTGCCTGTCAACAAAGCGAGGCGCACGTGTGCGAAAGCCGACGCTTGGCGAAGAGTGTTCCACCAACAACAAGCAGAAACAGAGTGCAAAACAGACGCGTAAAGTTCCGTTAATACCGAATAACAATCAGTGGAAAAATTATGTTTGATGTGTGCGCGCATTCACAACAAATAAATAAATTACGGAAGATCAAATGATGTGGAAATTGTGGGAAAAATACTAAAAAGGCCTTGACTCTCCAACTGTCGAGTGACAACAAGATAAATGCTTGAATGAAAGACAACAGAAAAACACACACATCATCGTCGTTATTAGTATATTTGATTTAAGAAACAATTTTTAAGTTCGAAGCAACAACTGTGTGTTGAGCCCGGGGCACATGACAAAAGTAAAGCATAAAACTCTGAAATATTTATAAACGGCAACAAAACGAACATCTTGTTGGATTCGAGCAGCGACAAACAAAAAGCAGACAGTCAGACAGTCAGACAGACAGACGGCAGAAGTGGTGGAAAAAGTTAGAGGTAAATATTTATTATATCCACAACACAATAAATCAGCTTTAACATGAACTCAACTGTAGCAGAGAGTGCGTAAAAAACACACACACTAAACGCACAACAAAAAATGCAAAAAAAAAAAGTGTCAAATTTATGCGAAGCGGTAAAACGAAACTGCCGGAAATTTATATGGCTTATAAGACAGAGGGAGAGGGCGACAAAAGTTGCAGGACAAAAACCTTAAGCACACTCTGTTCTGTTCTGTTCTGTTCTTCTTCAAGGATCTTTGTTTGCCTTTGTAATTCAATGCCAATTGTGAGCGTCTGCAAATGAACTCGATTTATTCATACTTTTCGAAATCGTTTTTAATTGCAGAGCAAACAGGATATAGAACCCTTTTAAGCTAATTTGGTTGTTATGGCTATAAGACGAAGAAAGCGGTCGTCTTAACCTTTTATTATCAATTTTGTTCGTAAATAATGTACAATGAAATTTTATTTTGTCAGAAATTAATAATTGAATCTTTAGCATAAAAAAAAGTGGTTATGTTAGAAAACAATTTAAATAAAAAAAAAACAGCTATGCGATTCTATGTAAAGTAGCTTAAAAAATAATTACATGTCATTCCTTTAATTGAAAATGTTAGCCTTAAATTAATCAAATACAAATTAATTATTTGTATATTTCATTTGATTATTTATTACTGACTATTATATCTAACGATCCATGAAGAAAAACTTTACAGCTTTCCAAATTTATTCTTTTTTTTTTGTGACTTTAATGTTTGTTGAATTATTACATTTATTTCGATTTATAGTGCAAATCGTTTAAAACTGTTTGAAGTATCCTATTACTTTGAACGAATTTACGACAAATACAATCTTTTTTTTTTGTAATATGAGGGTAAAACTACCATCCTTATGGTTCCAATAATTTTAGCCATGAATTCTTTGAATTGCGAATCAAAATAGAAATAGGTGCGCCATTAAATAATGGTAATCGATTATTATGAGTGGGAAGCAAAGTGAAGCAAAAAACGCTTACGAAATAAGCCAAAGTACGAGGCAGCCATCTCAAGGCCACAGTTTTATTGTGAGGAAGCTGAAAGGCAACAACGTTGGCTTTGCCAAGACGTTGATTCAATGCGTTTGTGTTTTCTGTTCCAGGAAACTCATATTCCCCATGACGCGATGATTTTGACAGTTTACATATGTGCGAATTTGTCAAAAGTGTGCGAAGCAAAGGGTGAGAAGAGTGTAGAAGAAGAAGTAAACAAAGCGCCTTCCGTTTCCGTTGCCAGCTGTCAAATAAAAATGTTGCATACATTTTGAGGCAGACGAGTGCCAAAGTGTTAAGAGGGCCAAGCAACAATGGGGCATTGAAACATAATATACCAGTTAAATTAATAAACAGGTCCGGCGAGTGAGAAGGGAAGAGCAAAATAGTAAATTAGAGAAATGGAGAAATTGCCTGGGGTTTTCCAGACACAAAACCCAGCCACAAACTCAATGCAGATAATTAAATGTAATTACATAATGTGTTTGTATTTGTGGCTGGCACATTGTCTGCCCCTGTATGTGAGACTGTATGTGTGTGAACTTCGTGTGTGTAAATGGAGTGCTTATCGCCCACAACAGAAAATTCCCAACAACGAAATTCATACCTCACAAATGTGAGAAGCGAAATACTCTTCTGCAATAATTACAATTGTTGAATGACTCGCTGAGCATAGCGAATAAATGAACTAAAAAACGTTCTCTGCACTTATCGTAATCCTAATTTTAATGGCAGCTAATAGTTTATGCAGTTCGAATAATTATCGAATCGGTGCAGACCCAACGATTACTCTCTCCCCTGTTTGACAATGTAATTAAATTACAACAACGCACAATCACACATTCTCTATCGCCAGCTATGCGTGGGTGTGTGTGTGCGTGTGAAAGTGTGTGTGGATGAGGGCATAATGTGGCCTAATGTCTGATAAAAGCTTATAATGATGACGTGCCGTCGATGGTCCCCAAAAACCCCGATAGGCGGCATTTGCCTGGTAGCGGCAAAGTCAATAAAATGTAATTAAATCGACATTGTTATCAGCAACTCACACAACCACACACACACACATGCTTAGTTTGGGCCTAAACTATTATTGCAGGATTTTCAATAAAAAGTTTGTGGCATTTTTGGCACAAAGACAAGTCCGTCAATGGGTTCACAATGTGTTAGTTATTGATCTACCACATACAACAATTCTTTAATATATTTCACAATCCTCGCCACGGTTTGAAAAGTTTTGCCTTGCAAAAAGGCAAATAATGAGCTCAAAGCTGCATATAATAAGAAACTTTTTAATAAAACTTGGCGGGACGGCAACAAAAAGCAGCTCTCCTTCAATCTAAAGGTAATTCAATGGCAAGAGCCTCCTCCATCAACGGAAAATCGACGAAACTAAAAACTAATTTATGCGCACAATGCTCTCTTTCTGTCTCCCCTCCGATACGCTCCGCTTGAAGCAGAACTGTAACAATCTTCGATGAGGCTGGCCAACTTGGCGTGAAGACGGGCCTGCCAACTAGTTTCGAGGATGGCGGCAAAGTTTGCTATTCAAACGAGAGCAGCTCATTTCCATACACCTTTTTTGTTTTGCGCTCTGCTTATTCGAATCTTTAGCCACACTTCAGCAACTGCTGCTCTTTTTTTTTTTTGGTTTGTTGTGTATTTGACTAACAATTTTCCATTGGGGCCCTCGAAAGTTGGCTATTGACATTATCAACAAGCGGCCAAAGCGAAACCCTTCAATCTTCAGCCGAATCCCGTGGATTTTAATTGAAATTTCAGCCCGAAAAGGTGGTGTAAAAAGAAACGGCTAAATGGCTTGGCCAAAGCAAAAAAGGGCTAAGCAATCAAATTAAAACCACTTTTTTTTTTAAAGTCAATTTTTAAATTTACGAAAAATATAAAAAGCAAGATATCGTCTTAAGTTAACTCAAGTTTAATTAGCGTTATTAAATCAATCGAATTAAAACCAATTTTTAAATAAGTTTTGAAATGGAGGTAAATGATAGCTCGTTAACTTTAATAACCATTAAAGTTTAATTTATAAATTGGGATAAAATATCAATTGCTATTTCTCGCTTCAACGTAAATTACTTTTATAAAATCAATAAAATTAAAGCATATTTTGTAAACGATCATTTCAAGAATAGTGTTTAACATCCATTGCAATAAATTTTCGAAAGCTGACTTAAATTATCGTGATTAAACCAATCAAATTAATAAAATATTTCTTAAAAGCAAATTTTTAAGTTGTAGGCATTTAATTAGAATTAAGTTAGGGTAGAATATCAGATATTATTAGAGCATTAAATAAACAAATTTTTTCTCAAATCTAATTATTTAAATGGGGTAAAATATCCACTGCAATATCTCGTCTCAAGTTAACTTTAATTTGCTTTATTGAATAATTTCGCAGTTGCAGTTCTGCAAATTGAACAATTCGGTGTACAAATAAACCTTTTGCTCTCATTCATCCTCAGTTCATCAAAAGTCAGTCAGCCATCCACAGTCCACACGTATCTTTCAGTTCCCTCCGTCCCTCTGTCCGTCCCTCTGTCTATCTGTCCATGTGGAGTGCAGTTTTGTGGAAGTTTCATTACAAAATTGCCATCTGCATGAAGAGCCATGCACTCTGCATGTCCACACACACAAAAAATGCAAAAAATCAAATTTGAGGCTTTAACTTGGCTAACTGAGAGTGCCTGAATATTGTAGCACAGTTTTGGGAACCGGCTCTAAATGTCTGTAAACAGTTTTGGGGCAACGTCGAAAGCCAGTCACTTAGCGGCAACCGTCGATATTTCAATTATGTTTAGAGGCAGCATTTTACCGTGGTTTTGTTTTTAGGACGTCACTCAATGCGTCTGTTGTGGCAAAAGCTGCCATGTCATGGTCGTGACTGTCATGCGGTTCCTAGGGAAATGATCCCTAATTGTGGCCTTCAGTATGCTATAGAGTACAAATGAGTGTCAGCTTTAAACGTAAATTAATTCATTAAGATATGAGAAGTAGGAAAACTTTCACTTTAGAATGTCCTTTAATATTCTCCCTAAATCAGGAATAGAATATAGAAAACACAACAAATATTATTCCCTGAAAAATGAAAATCTAAAAATATGAGGAACCTTAAAAGTTATAATTAAATGTCTGCTATGAATCCAAAATTCAATGATATTTTCAATATCTTTTCATTTGACAGACTTCACTTGAAAATATAGTCTGAGAAGTTGTGAGAATATTTCATTAATTACTCCAAAAGTCTTTGAACTTGTAAAAATATTTATCGATGTGAATGCCTTGGGATTCACCTCTACGTTCAGAACAACAAATTAGTTAAACGATACACAAAAGAAATGGAACTTGCTGTAACATTTTATTATATCTTCTGCAACAATCCGCTGATCCAGGCCGGGCAGAGAAGTAAATGTCTGGACTTGCGAAACTGTTCATCGATGTGAATGGCGAGTGATTTACATTGACACTTTGCTTTGGGACAAAGTTGCGTCCAGTCAACATCCCCCCCCCCCTCCCTTTTCGACCAAAGGCGAGGCAAAGTGCCGGCCGAATATGGGGCAAATGCAACAAGTGTTTGGCTCGTAGAAAATTTATCGATGGCAAAACTTGCCTTCAAAGTGAATTACGACAAGTTTGTCGTTGAGCTCGCCGCTCTTGCCACACGACGTTGTTGCAAGGTTTTACTTTTTATTGCCACAGCGTGGCAAGAACAAATAACCGTATGGCGAGTCATCGGCCCAGGCCGGACAAGCCAACATGGCAGGGCTGCCAAGCCAAGCGGGGCAGAGATGTGAGCAGGGAGGATATTCGAGTAAGATAAATGTCTGGGGAAGTTGGCAACGCTGGCTGGCATGGAGGAAGGCGGTGGCATGAACCTGAAAAACAAAAATGCTAAATGAAAGCAAAGAGCGTAGTCTGAGTGAATTTAATTGCTCAGTCGTCTGACTAATTGAAAAGTTGCAAGTTTCAGCGCCACGCGACGCGACGCGACGCAGCGCGAAAATAGAATAAACTTCGTCAGCGCAGAAATTCAAGACGAAAGTTATTTGTCAACCAGGACAAGAGCATAAATAAGACGAGCATGCATAACTGAGGCGATAAAACTAGGGAAATTATAGTGAGTATATCAACGATAAAGCCATCAGTAGCGGCGACAGGAAACGCATAAACTAAAGCATATTGATTTCAAAGCCGGACTTAAGCTGTTGTATTGCACGGCAGATGGTTTTATGAGCCAAGCCTATCAATTTTATTAGCATCATAGTTCATGTTTCACTTATGCTTCATGTGGCACTCGGCGCTCGTAAATTGGCCAAGTTAGTTGGTCGCAGTTAGGCACGTTCGCATGTTCCGAAAGTTACAATATTTCCATGTCACAATTTCAATGATCTGCATATCTGACAGCCTGACAGACTGACTACATTTTCCATTTCCATTTTCCCCCCACGCTTTCAGCACCATTTTGCGTGGCTTTTACGATACTTTTGGCCTTCAGCTCGTTGTATATTTTGTGTAGTGATGCGATTTATGTGGACAACGTCCATTTATCGCGCCATCATGTGCTGCTATATTTTCCTTCATTTTTTTGTTAGATGAAGTTACCGCCCGTCCGCCCAGTTGGCACTTGCAAAAGATGTCCTTTCCGCCATAACAATAAATATAAGTCAGATATATATTTTACTGCTCAGCGACGTAGAGTCGTATTTTGAGCAGTAAGTCGAACCGAAGGCCATCAGTTTTATCGCTCTTCAAGCATTTGCATTCGCACACACATTTCATTTCATTTCATTTTAGTCCCATTTGCGCACACAAAAGTACAAAAAAGGGTGCAATAACTTTCTGAACGTGAGTTACAGTCACAGCGAGAGGTATTCGTGATTTTACTTTGAAAAATCCTTTGCAGATGGTTCACTTTATATAAATATTATATTTTTTATTTTAAATTATTTTGTTCTATTTTAATTTGAACTATGAACTGAAAGAGAAAGCTATTTAAAATGCTAGTTATAAATTAAAAATTAAATATTACAAAAATATGTAAATTATTGGGTATTGGGTATTGTTAGCAAATTAGTTTATATGAAAGCCTTGTTTTATTTTTGTTTTTATATTTTAAATAATATATTTATTGCATAAATAAAATAAATATTATTATCAGCAAGTTATAATTTTAAAATTAAATACTACCAAAAATATGTACATTTTCATGAATACAAAAAATATAATTCTTGGGGTATTTAAATAATTGCATAAATAAAATAAATATTATTATTAGCGATCTGCCAATCTAGCCTGAAAACTTCAGCATACTACATTTAAACTTATAAAATATAAAAATTGATTGTCTGGGTATTTTGCTGTCGTATCCTTTAAAAGTTTGTACTTATCGTTTGCATCCACGTTTTTGTCAATTGGAATTCGCTTCTCTGATGAATTTGTGATTTGTCAATTAATTACCGTCGTAAGCTGAACATCTTTCGCTTTTCCAGCAATTATATTTTCGATTCTGGCAGCGTTTCCCCAAAAATTGTTGGCCATCGTATAATTTATGTATTTTGGTCCATCATCCATAATTGATCCACGCCAAAATATGCGACCATGCGGACAATTGGAAGGCAGGGCAGCGACATCGGTTGTCTTTATGGTCAGGTCATGATTTATAAATAATTAAATATTTATTTTCGCACGTTGTAATGACGTTGGCAGCCCGGATGTCAGCGTTTGGCATTCGCCCAGCTCATATGCTCATTAATATTAATAAGACGCCATCGGAACACGAACGAACGAAGCAACAGCACATGACCTGTGGATGTCTCCAACTCTGGCGTCGAATCTCAACAGGTGTTTGTGTTTATGTTGTGGCATGCCACATGCCACATGCCACATGCCACACGTGTCGGCCGTGTCCTTGTGTGGTAATCAAGTCAAGTGCCACCAAGTGCTTGAGCTGTGAAAGTTTCCTTTTTACTTTACTTTATGTCTGAAGTTCGCAGTACTCACTGCAAGAGCGATTCTTTCTCTTCGCCTGCTTGTTGTTGTTGTTGTTGTTGTTGTGATGTCGCTTTCGTTTAGCCTAGAATCCAATTTCCATTATCCAATTTTGATGCTGTCAGGCGCGCATAAATTCGACGGCCCAATCCCTGATGCTTTGTTATGCAAATCTCGGCACAAAAAAAGTATCAATCTCCTACTTAGCCAAGCCAAAGTCCATTTACGGGACTCCTCACCGCTCGTAAGGACATCTTTTATAGCCCCCAGAGCTGCAGAGCTCTGGCTGTCGTTTTATGGCCTTAAACATTATAACTCATATTTTACTTGGAATTTTTAGCTGCGCTTTGAGAGACTCCCCCAAAGCAACAGCCACAACAGCTAAAAAGAACAAAAAGAATGTCTCAACAAAGAAAATTTGTCTCAACGCCCTTTAAACTGTTTTAAATGCCCCTCCATCAGCTGCGGCCTCCGAAATTATTGTGCACAAATTTGAAACACAAGATGAAGATGAACCAAAAAAAATGGGCATAATTGCCCAGCCCAAGGACTCATGCATGAGTCCTCCAACTGAGATGTATTATTCTTATGTAAAATGTACACAAACAACAACAAACAATCACTAAGATGCCCCGCCAAATGCCCTCGAGACTTGCATTTTTCACTGGGCCACATACATCTCCATATCCATATCCATATCCAGATCTTACATTTACAAAAAGCGCTTTGTTTACTTTAAATATTCCATACATACCTCCATACTCTTACATCCATAAATACATGTATATATTTGTGTATATATGTTTCGCTCCCTTTGGCGGTTCCAGTGAATGCTTCTCTCCCCCTCCTCCAGTTTCTGTTATCACAGGTGTACGACGATGGTGATGGAGATGGTGAAGACGAAGGCGACGGCGACATTTTCAGTGAAAAAAACTTTACGACAAATTCAACAAAAAACACAAAATAAAAAACAAAAATAAAACGAATTCACTTGTGTATAATTTGGAGCGAGAAAAATGAACGCGATTTCAAAGTTCGACTTCAGTAAATACACTACACGAAATGCAAGTGAGGTTGTTAATTTCATTTATTTTAGTACTGCAGTTAGAGCTCAATCTGTAAATATTCCTTATTGTGCGGAGAGGTCTTTAATAGTTAATAAAATTACTATATTTCATTCAAAGGTAAAATATGCAGATCTTACAAACCGGAATTGCAGAGTTCATTTTCTGTTTACAAATTTTTGAACATAATCTAAGACATACAAAATGTATATCAACAATTTTATTTATAATCTGTTTGCGTTGATTTTTTATTCATCTATATGTTATATTATAGTTTTGTATAATTATACTAAATTATATTGGGTATTTACACATTATTTAATACCTATAACAATTACATCTTCCATATATTTGATTATTTTTATATCACTATTTTATACACACAATTTTGCGTATACTATTAAATATAAAAACCCATCAGAATTTATTTTATTATATGACTATTAGTTTTACTAGGATTCATACAGAGATTTGCATGCAAATGACCGCAAAATATTAAATATATTTGTGGTGTAACATATCGCTTTAAAAACTGAGCAGACACTTTGGCAGGGAATTAAAAAAAACATTTCACACGATAAAAAAATTTGTTGCACACCGTTTAAGAGTTGCCGTTTTTTTGTCTCTTTATTTTTTTTGCACTGTTTGGCGCGTGTCTCTCGATGGTTTCAGAGGTGAGCGCACTTTTTTATCTATATAATTTGATTTATGACACTGCCAGCCACAGACAACAGCCACAGTGCAAAGCAAAGGCAACAGCAACAAGAACAACAGTATCGAATCTCTATATATTGCGGAGGCAGAACGGCGAGGGGGGCGTGGCAAGGACGTGGGTCGACTGCTCAGAGCAGAGTTCACTTTAAGTTATCTTTCTATGAATATCCATTAAAGATGATGAGCCACGCGCGCTTTCAACAGCGCTTAATGTTAGCGTCAACGACGTGTCACGCCCAGAACACACACACACATAGAGAGTCCCGCCCCCGCTCAGCATTTAAACAATAAATTAATTTGGGGCACGGAGCCGCAACTGGAATCAGTGTCTAGACAAAGGCCTTGGCGAGGCCAACTAGAGAGACGTTCTTGCCACAGGATTGCGCGTGTTGAATTTAAAGAGAGGCAGCCCAGAGAATTCTCTAACGCCCAAGTCACAAGGTTCCACGCTGCTCCACGGAGGAGGATTCATCCGCGAGGCGCAGCACTCGAGGCATATTTACTTTTGGGTTTGCTTTTTTATGCTTTTTTTAGGGGATTTTAATATTCATTTTCATTTGCATGTTGTTCTTTTGGTCTCTCTGCAGAATGTTTTATGTTGCATAAACAAAGGCAAATTATTCAAATGCCACAATATGCTGCACAGAGTGTGAACATGCGGAACATGCTTCACCACGATCATGTCATAATTATGCTGAGATTAACCCACTGAATAATGCGTCCTTATGCTGGATTTTATACACAATTTACCAAATTAAATGCAGAGTTAAACATGCCACAGCAGATTAGTAACTGAATCAATATAATTATTGTTCAAATCAGTCCAAGGGCATGACAGCGACAATTCTCAAATGGAAATAAATATTGTGTATATATTCTGTATTCTGATAACAAGCAAATTCCATTGACATTACGACACCATCTAAACACCCATTGGGGACTCTGCAGCTGGACTGAGAATGACTTTTGCCAGTTTACCAATTAAATTAGTTGACATAAGCCGCTTAGGGCATTGCTCTGTCGGTTACACAAAACTCTGCAGTTGTTCGTTCGTGCCCAACAAAAACAAAGGCCAAACTGAAACTAAAACTAAATTTTAATTAAACAGAGTGTGTGTGCAGAAACTTATTATAAAACCAAATCACGACAAAACACATTGAATTGTATAAGTTGATTCGAAAGAAGCATTAAATCACTGAGCTTTAAACTCAAATTGCAGCAGTGAATTCTAACTTTATAATTTATTTAACTAATCTAGGAGATTTGATGGATTTTGATTAAGAGTATTATTAAAAATGTTAATTTGTATTATTATTAATTAATTTGTTATCCCATTCAATCCTTTACATAATCGTATTTAATTTATTAATATGATTTTGTCAATTAGAAAATTTAAAGTTCGCACAGCCAAATTGAAAGCTGGAATCAAAAGTGGCTGAATATTAGTTTCGGAGAGTGGCCAGAAGTGAACAGGACTTCAATTGCAAGTCAAACAGCAAACGACTTATTAAGGTGTCTGTGCTAACACACACATACACACGAAGAGTCACACGCACACATGAACACATTACAATTAGAGGTCGGACAACACACATGCTGGCCTGGTCAATACGTAGTCATTAGGGCCTCTCAGCCTCTCTAATAACCATGTGGCTTTGTCCCGCTCTGTTGCTCTGCATCTTGTCTGCCGTCTGCTGTGCCTTTCATTCGACTTGGCTTAGACGTCAGTGAAGCGTTTTATGGCCTTTGTGGCACGGTGCCGTCAATGGCAACATATGTAGCAATTGATTGCTAACCCTGTTTACTGCCAACTGGCTATGTCATGGCCAGAGACAGGCCTTTTGGGTTGGCGCTCTGCTATCGCCCGGTCTTGATTATCTGTCCGGCTAATCAAGGTAGCCGAACCGTCAGTGCGTTGCTGGCCAACGTGTGCGGCAGTTATGATGCGGCTTTAACCATCCAGTAATTGCACAGTTAGTGATTAGAACGCGTCTAATTGGGGGCAGCTTTGCCTGCCATTATTTCACTTTCGGCTGCTCATTGCTCTGGCCAGAATGCCATTAATCGCAGCTGTCGACCCAGTTATGCCAAAAAGGCCACATACAATATATTTTCTGGCAACTCATGTTGTTTATCTAACCGGGGATTACAACAATTAATTCATTGGAGCGCAACTCAACTCGTCTCACTCTGCGTGTGGTACAATCAGCTCCTTTCCTCTGTCCTCGGAATCCTCCGCCTTGACCTACAAATCGTGTGACCCTGGCGCGTGGCATCAAGTCAATGTCCTCAAAGTATTATTCTGCCTATTGTCTGAAGAGTTTTTCTCCAAATTTTAATAGTTTCATTTAGCTCACAATTCAAATAACGCAGTTACTTTAGAGCATTTTATTTTCAATCGATTTTTACTATCTAAATTTTCAATATTGATTTAGACGTTTTTCTCCAAATTTGAATAGATTTATTTAGCTGACAATTCAAATAACGCAAAAATGCAGTTTCAGTTTTAAGCGTTTTATTTTTCAATCGATATTTACTATCTTAATTTTCCATATTGATTTAGACGTTTTTCTCAAAATTTTAATAGATTTGTTCAGCTGACAATTCAAATAACGCAAAAATGTAGTATCAGTTTAAAGCGTTTTATGTTCCAATCGATATTTACTATCTTCATTTTAGAATTTGATTTTCACATTTTTCTTCAAATTTTAATGGCTTCATTAAACTAACAATTCAAGTAAGACAATAAATTAAGACAGTTTTAGTTTTAAATATTTTATTTTCCAATCGATATTTACTATTTTTAGATTTTGATTTTGACATTTTTCTTCAAATTTTAATAGATTCATTTAGCTGACAATTTTAATAACGCAAAAATTCAGTTTCAGGTTTAAGCTTTTAATTTTGCAATCGATAATTACTATCTTAATTTTGAATATTGATTTGGACGTTTTTCCACAAATTTTAATTGTTTCAGCTGACAATTCAAATAAGTCTAAAATGCAGAAATTTAGTTTAGAGCTTTTTTTATTTCCAATCTATATTTACTATCATAATTTTGAATATTTATTTAGACTAGTTCTAGAACTCTTAAGGTATTACATATTTGTAAATATGATTATTTATTGTGTTTTTGATCGATCGCAAAACTGTTGTAACTTGTGGCGCAGATAATCGTACTTTTTGGTAAACTTCTCAGGACAATGGGCACACTGGAGTTCCTGTTCTCCGGAGTGCACTCGCAGATGTTTCTGAAAGTTCTTATCGTATATGAAGTATTTCAAGCAATAAGGACATTTAAGCCGCTCCTCGTACAAATGATGAGTGGTTAAGTGTTTTGTCAGCTCTCGCTTGCTATGGAATACATTCTGACAAAGTGCACATAGCATTTCACTTTCTTCTCTTCTAGTATTTGTCTCATTGAGATCGCTGATGAGTCGCTCAACTTCCGATTGAGTCCTTTGACTTTTATTAGCAGCTGCTGTTGGAGTCATTTTCCTTTTCTTAGCTTTTGGTGCAACTTCCTTGTCATTCGCTCCTTTCGAGCTTGCATTTGCTTCGCATTGTGATTTGCTCTCTTTCATGTTCTTCTCCTTTTCCAAAGTCTCTTTTCGCTCCTGATTTACGAAACACGTGATTAGTTCCCAATCTTCTGATGGCAGAATGTTCACAATGTCATTAATGTCCTTTTCCCCCGACTCGACGTTCTTCTCGAAGTTGCATTTAAATCGATAGGCAGCTCGGACATCTGAGATGCAGTCCTTGCACATTTGCTTCAAGTAATTCTTATTATCGGCCTTGAAGTTGAAGCACTCTCTAATCATCTTCTGGAGAACGGGTTGTTCGTTGAAGACATTCACCAACGTCACGGAGTAGCTCTTGCATATGCTGCAAACTAGATCCATGACTTTCTTTGTGCACATCACATAAAAGACTGAAACAACAGCGAGTTGCAACTACCCATATATATATTTAATTTCTTAATCCTCTTGAAGAACGAAGAGCTTGGAGTACCGTTGTGCTTGTCCAGGTAATAATTAATTAGTTGACCTGACGTAACATCTGTCTCTCAAAGTTAGCCAGGTAGCCTCCCATCCTAGCGCCTCTTATTCGGATTAACAGGTCAAATACCTAATTACCTATTTTACAAATTCCATCCTTACATTTCTGTCTTTCGGAAAATGCCAAATTGGTTTCTCCTATTCTAACCTTAAAAATAACAATTAAATACTAAATATCAATTTCAAATAAATCTCTTTTATAAATGAATAAATATATGATATACATTTCATCTATCTAACTATTTGTTGCTTATTAATATAATTAATTAATTAATAAATGTAAAAACCTTCGGTGTGATCTGTCCTTTTTATTTCAATCACAAATATCTTTAAAATATCAATAATAAAATATACCAATTAACTTATTGTTATTATACACAAATTATTCAAAGAAAGTGACTAATTTATTTTGTGATCCTACAAATAAAGGACATTGAGACTTTAGTTTAAATTCCTGAATTATATTATATTTACATTGTTTGCGCCGTCGGATAATGTGTAAACGTGATTACCGACTTTTGTTTCAGTGGTAACAAAGCTTAGTCGCTTTTCAATTTGCAGTTTCAACAATGAAAATCCTATTTATTTACTGCCGGAAAACAAGCAGCAATTCGCTCCGACTAAATATAATATATATATACATCTATATAATATACTGCAAGTTGATTGCGTAGTCTACTTACAAGGCTGCTTATTGGGTACTTTTGCTGTTGCATTGATGGCCAGAATGCCAGTGAAATGTGCTGAGTAAATAATGCTCTTTTGTGTTTAAGATACAAAATACTGCAGCAAACAAGTAAGAAATACAGTCAAGAGTTTTTGGCTGAAATAAATATATAGCACATACATTTTTATAGACATAAAGAGCAAATATTATTGGCATTCTTGGCAAAGACAAAATGCAATGGTAAAGAAGTAATTCTTGGTAAAAATCTGTAAACAATATAAATTCAATTGAATCGAAGATGCTTCGAGTATTTCTATATAATTTCATCTGTTTTATGATGAACTTGATTTCCGAAAGAATAATTTAATATGAAAATTAAGGCAGTTGAATCGATGTTGCTGTTAAACCAGCAATGTATTAAATCATTTTTACCAACTATTTTGACATGCAAGGAAATATAAGCATATATATATATAAGAATAATAAATTGGAAACGATAGCAATATTTAATTGAAGAGAAATAAAATAGAAGCTATATTTAATATTGGTAAGAAAGTTGGCGTATATTTTGGAATTTAATTCAATATTGAAATGGCAGCCAGAAGCATATTAAATATTTTCTGCAACTATTCTGGCATAAACATAAATATGAGCACATAATAAACGATAGCCAGAGTATGGGAGATGCTTCAAATATTTCTCATTAAATATAGGAGTATTTATGTTTAAGCAAAATAGAATTTATATTCAATTTTAAAAATAAAATGTATTTGAGCAAGTTTTTCAATGTAATTCAATATTCTAGATAAAAAGCAAGTACAAGAATTTTATTTATTTCAAATAAAATAGAAACAAGATTCAATATTGAACAAAAAAATGAATTTGCGAAAAATATCCAATTAAATGCAATATCAAAATGGAAGTCTGTTGAATCGATGTTGGTGTTTAGACAGCAGCATATTAAATATTTTTCACTTTGTTTCTGGCATAAAAATAAAGTATATGATAAATGATACCCAAGAATGGAAGGTGCTTTAAATATTTCCATAGAAATTTTTTACTTTAAACAAATAAAATAGAAGCTGTATTCAATATTGGAAATACATTTTGCGTAAGTTTTCCAATAATTCAATATAAAAATGGAAGGCAGTTGAATCGAAGTTGATTCTTAGACAGCAGCATATTAAATGATTTTCAGTAAAACTGAATATATGATAAATGATTGGTGAAGAAAGGAGATGTTTTAAATATTTCTAATATATATTTTATTTAATACAAATATAATAGAAGCTGTATTTAATATTGCAAATACAATTTGCGTTAATTTTTCAATACCTTTCAATATTAAAATGAAAGGCAGTTGATGTTTAGACAGCAGCATATTAAATAACTTGCGCCAACTAGTTTAGTATTGAATATAATAAACGATAGCCGGAGGCTTGGTTCAATCATGTCAAATAAATCTCAGTTGAAAATCCAGTGGATATTGAATAACCATTTTGGCCAAGCCTGCGACCGAGAGGAGAGAGAAAAACTAACGCAGTTGTGTAATATAATAAGTAGCAAGTATTATGCGGTTACATGCTAATAATCATAATAATAACGCCCTGCTTTTATATAATTTCAGAGGCCGGAATTATGTGATGGCGGATGGCGGCATCAGCAGCTGTGTCATCAGGCCCACGCATCAAGTATGGAAAACATATCAAAATATTTGAATTTTAGCAGCAGGCAGCAACCGATGGGCGTTGCCCGGGATTGAAAATTAGTCAAGCGAGCACAGTGACAACCAGAGAAGCAGCAGCAGCAGCAGCAGCAGCAAGAAGAACCGTAGCAGGAACAGCAACAAGCCGCACAACAAACATGAAAGGCTACTCGAAACCAAATGGTGCCGCTAACCGCAGCTGCCACATGGACCATGTCCAGGGTGGCTGTGGCATCCTGTTATTTGTGCTGACAGCCCTGACACTAACGAGCTTAATAACGCCCACAGAGCAGTTGACAGCGACGTCGCAGTCGCAGTCGACGTCAGCAGCAGCAGCAGCAAATGCGACAGCAATTGCAATGCTGGCGGCTAGTGGCAAATCCAGCAATGGCAGCGACAACCTCGGCTCCAGCTCCATATTGGAGAACTCTGACTACTATAAGCACATGAATGCGAATGCGAATGTGAATGCGACGGCGACTGCGAATGGCGGCTTCGTGTTTCCGCCCGAGTTCAACGGCTCGCTGCCGGTGGGCTTTGGCGGCGAGCCGCCCAACGGCAGCGGACAGTACAATGGGCCGCGTGGGGACTGCGCGGATGACTGGAACTTCGGGGTGCTGCTGGTCACCATGATACTCTATGCACTGGTGTGCATTGTGGGGCTGTTTGGCAACACGCTGGTCATCTACGTGGTGCTGCGGTTCTCCAAGATGCAGACGGTGACCAACATCTACATACTCAACCTGGCCATTGCCGACGAGTGCTTCCTGATCGGGATTCCGTTCGTCATCTACACGATGCATGCGGGCAACTGGGCCTTCGGCACCTACATGTGCAAGGCGTACTTGGTGAGCACCTCGGTGACGCAGTTCACGTCGTCGATCTTCCTGCTGATCATGTCCGCGGATCGCTATATTGCCGTCTGTCATCCGATCTCGTCGCCGCGCTATCGCACGCCGTTCGTCTCGAAGCTGGTCTCGGCCGTGGCCTGGATGACGTCGGTGCTGCTGATGCTGCCCGTCATCCTGTTTGCCAACTCGGTGGAGACCAAGCCTGGCCACATGTCGTGCAACATTGAGTGGCCGGAGCTGTTCAACATGCAGTCCGATTCGGCGTTCATACTCTACTCGCTGATCCTGGGCTTCGCCACGCCGCTGATCTTCATACTCACGTTCTACTGTCTGGTCATCCGCAAGCTGCACACCGTGGGACCCAAGCACAAGAGCAAGGAGAAGAAGCGTTCGCATCGCAAGGTCACCAAGCTCGTCCTCACCGTCATCACCGTCTACATTCTGTGCTGGCTGCCACACTGGGTGCTGCAGGTGGCGCTGATCAACTCGTCGCACAGCTGCGCCTCCAAGCTGCAGGTCGTCGTCTTCCTCGCCTGCGGCTGTCTGGCGTACTCCAACTCGGCCATGAACCCCATTCTCTACGCCTTCCTCAGCGACAACTTCAAGAAGAGCTTCATGAAGGCGTGCACCTGTGCGGCCCGCAACGACGTCAACGCCCAGCTCCAGCTGGAGAACAGCTTCTTCCCCAAGTTCGGCAAGGGGCGGCAGTCGGAGCGCCTCATCGGGCCCCACAACGCCAATGGCAACAACAAGCGCAAGACGCCCGCCGGCGGCAGGAATAACAACGCTCCCATGGCCACAACGACCACAACGACAACAACCACGGCTGGCACCGACGTCATCACCTCCATCCAGCCCACGCTCGCCGCCCCGCCCTCCCAGGTGGCCACCGTCGTCGTCAATGCCGAGGCCAACAACTGTAAGCCGCCCGTGCTGCACACGGACTTATAAGACCGGGGGGCTCCAGGAGTGCCGCTCGAGACGGTTGTGTTGATAGCGCGCAGATGAGTGCGCGTCCAGGTCCGGCTGCAGATGCAGCCCGATCCCGGAGAGCAGCTCAGCGCGGAGCTGATGAGGCCATCGGAGTGCTTGTTATAAGTATGGCATTTGATATTTATTGATGTGTGTGTGAGTGTGTGTGTTTACCCCCTCTTGATGTGAAGCTTATAACGAATAGGTGAAGGGCAGCCAAAGATATAATCTTGGAGTATTGTGGCCAAAGATTGAATCAGAGAAAGACTTTGACAGCACGCGATTGTGCTTGGCAAATACAAACAAGTCAATGAGAATTCAACAATTCCAGCAGAACTATAAATATGATTCCACTGGAAATAAAACAAAAGAACACGAGAAGAACGAACTTCAAATCATCAACATCACATTAACGAATTAAATTCCAATGTGATTATTGTAGTAGATTCACAACCAAAAATAATGTTTACCAAATAATCAGAAACTCAACTATTCATTAACTTTGTTTATAATGTGTAAGCATTTAAATACTATTGCGATAATATTCGAATATACAAACTTAATTACTAATTTACCACAATACAATATTGCATAACCCTCTACAACTTAAGAGTACTGCAATACTGTACTACAATAAAACCAAAAATATACTTAAAATAATAACTAAGATACAAACAATTTAATGTTGCCATTTGAATATTTATGTACGTGTGCTATTTGTATTTTTGAACGTAAACTAAGCTTATTAATATTCTCGTAGTTGTAAACATTGCAAAACATCTAAATAATAGTCCGATACAAGTTACAGGAAAACGAAAAATGATTTTCAAAGATTTAAGTGTCGTTTCGAGTGGCAGCAAAAGTTGTCTGCCCAAAAACATAAAACTCTAAAATAAGTGGAATTTAAGTTTGTATGGAAATAAATAAAATACAAAACGTAAATTTGGTTTTCGTTCTAGATAAATATGAATCGAGGAGCATGAGTTGCAAATGGCAATAATTTATTTATCATTACTTTACAGCAAATGGTCCATTATGCCCTTAATCTTTCTTTCTGACTCTCTGTCTCTCTCAATCTCCATCTTAATCGACCTCATTCCCTTTGACTTGCAAATGTAGCTAAAGACGTGCGTGACAGATTCAGATACAGATACAGATATAAAAAGAGCTTGCATTGAAAAGTGTGAAAATAAGCACAAAAATAAAGCCAAAGTGTGACAGAGAGCAAAACAAAACAATAAACCACAAAGAGCAATGGCAAATGGCAACAACAACAACAACAGCAAATTGCCAACATGAGGAGCAATTTTCATGCTTGATGTAATGTCCATTTGGAAATTCACAAGATGCTAACAACCTACTACCCAAAGACAATTCCAAACACTTTACACAGCGCACAAAAAAATACAAGAAAAAGGGGAAAACTCACACACACACACACAGAGACGTCTGTGTGGAAAGTGGAAAACAAGTTGCGAAAAATATATAGAGAGGAATATAATGAAAACTAAACAAAAACTCAACTCTGCTGGCAAATGACCGCTGGCTGCTCAATGGACACTAGACAAAGGACATCGGACATCGGACAGTGGAGCGTGCAATATGAAATCTTGTCGGACTCTTTTACAGTTGAACTGCAAAGAAATGTGGCCAAGTGTTTTGGCCGAGCGAGTGGAGAACTTTTAATACACTAACATGGCAAACTTAAACGAGACTTTATTGCATACTTTAATTAAAATCTAGTGCAATCGATACATTCATCTTGTGTTTTCATTCAATTGGTAAATGTTTTTCCAAAGAAAGACTTGCATTGAATCAGAAACTCTTGAGTTTTAGCATTCTATATACAAATTAGTTTTCATGCAAATGCTTTTAAAAATATTTGTTTTTTAATTGAAATTTATATACAAACTGAAATTTAAATTAATCTTGAGCGTTATATTTTCTAAAATCAATCGAGACAAACAACTTGCGAAACAAATGAATTTTCATTTCGAATATACGCATTCAATTTTTAATTAAGAGAGATCATAAATTCCAGAGTATTCGCATTCTAATGAAGATGCAGTTTGTGTTATATAATATAATCAATCGTAATCGATACAAACAACAGGCGAAACAAATGAGTTTTCTTGCAACTGGCAAATGCATTGCCAAAAATTCGTTTAATTTAAATATCATTGCAGAGCAGATCATAAATTCCTGAGTATTAGCATTCTAATGAACTTTCGACATGTGTGGCAAGCAGCAAAAGGAATCCAGCTACGAGTAGACTTCAATAGAGTGTGGGGATGGACTGTGGCTGGCTGGGCACATCGTAAATCCTAGTGCTGGCCAAGTGTTGCAAAGTGTGGCAAAAAACAAAAGCCAAAGCCAAAGCCAAAGCAAATCAACAATTGCCATGGCAGTTTGTTGTTCTCGCGCGAGCTTCTTTTTTTTTTTTCCTCAGCTCCTTCCTCTATTGCCCCCCGAGTGCGATGTGTGTGAAAATTGCCAGGGCCAAATGTTTTTCATATTGCCATCAACAAGCAGAAGCTGCAATACAATGCACTGTGAGGAGGAACTTGGGTGTTGTTGGCTATTTGTTAGCACATGCTCGGGTTGTGGCTCTGGCTCTGGCTCTGGCTCTGTCTGAAGGTCAGGCATACTCGCATATTGATTATTTGGAATTTCGTTAGCAGGCAGCAGAGGAATTATGATGCTCCCGCCTGCATTCTGATGATGCACTTGTCCATATGCTTAGCCTCCCCGCTGCTGGCGACGGCATCACCAGCTGCTCGCAAGGATGTCAAAAGTGGCCAGGGCGACTAACACAGCAGCTTTCCTGCGCTCTCTCTGGATTTTAATGGGCTGCTGTCTGGCTGCAAGGTTCATTGCAAATGCAACCATCCATATATATATAAAGCCAACTAGCTGACGGCAGATGCAAATCCCCCTGCCGTGCTGAACCTGAAGCTGCAGCTGAAGTTTAAGGTCAAGCACAAGCACAGAAACCACTTAAAAGTCGCTACGTGCGCCAAGATACGAGACAGCGACCGGACATAGTAGAAACACACACACACAAACACAGACACAAACACCAGCCAGAAGGACACAGGATATGGGCAATTTATTGCCATATTGATGCAGAAAACTCAGCTGTCGGTTGAATTATGAAAGCTGCTCGAGGCGCTTCACAAGTCTTGACAGTGTTCATCTAACACAAACACTACAACATTTTCAGCTAATTAAATTCCTTTAAAGCACTTTCTTTGCGACGTCCTTGTGGCCAGTTTTCAACTTCAGGCATTTCCATGGGGGGCATTTGCAAAGTTGTGAATGTCCGCTGCGACTTCAAAGCGTAGTAAATTGTTCGTGTTTTGACCCAATTTATAGCTGGGCCGATTACGTATACGCCCGATGTACACACACACACACACACACACGAATAAAACTCACATGTTGTATATGCACGAGAAATCAAATTAATGCTTCACACTTCATAAATCGGGCATTGAAAATGAACAGATTAAAGGCACCGTCTCTGCTTCTTGGCCAAATCTCATTTCATTTCATTTTCAGATTTCCATTTCTCGATTTCCAAACTAAAAATACAACAAAGTCGCTTTATAAATACATTAGCACCTCAATATGCTGCCAAATGGCTTACGATCTACATACATACAAATAAATACATATGTTTGCAGTGTAAACAAAGAAATCTATATACTCTAGGGGCAGTACATATGTATGTGTGTTTTCTGCTGCACACAATACTTATTAATTCAAATACATTTATATAAAAGTGCAAATTGGGCAAAACCACACGATCAGGTGAAAGACTCACGAGCTCATTGCCAAGTGAGCAATTTAAATAAACACTGAAATTCAATTCAAAATTAAATGTCTAGCAAATTTGCCAATTGGTCTCCAAGGGCCACAGAATGGTTCAATTAAATTTCATTTGAATCGAGTGTTGGCGTGTTTTTGGGTCTTCACAAACAAGGAAAATTGCCGTCCGTTCTTTTATAGAAAATTCGCACAGTATTTTCGCTCTTTAGTAAATTGTTTATTTTATTGTCCATTGAAGATGTGAGCTGAAATTTTATTTAACTTTCCACCTTTCAAACTTGCCTTTCCTTTCCACGTTTTATAAATGGCTTGAATTAAGTTAAATCAAATTAAAAAAAAATGCTACTGCATTTCGACAAGAGAACTTAATATTCAGGGTAATTTTCCAAGCAATTTTGTTATTATTGTTGTAATACTGAATGCTGAATAAAATAGTTAAATTTCTCTGATTACTGTTACTTGGCAGCACACATTTTTATTACCACAGTTTTATCAACCAAAATATTTGAAATGGCTCAGAATAAAATCTGTGAACATACAAAAATAAAGGTTGTTTAATAATTTTAGTTATCTTTAGTAGTGTTATATACTTTGATTGACCTTGAACTTGACCAATATACTGATCTACTCATTTCATGTCCATTGTCAAATTTATATCTCAGAAGAATCGACAAAAAGAATAAATGATGACTCATGAGCACGTTATGTAATTTTTGTTTTTGTTTAGTCAGCAGCAGATGAATGAATATCTGATAAGAAAGCGTTGATAAGTGGATAGGGGAGCTGTAAAAATGTTTACAGTTGCAGCTTCTGTTTAGTTCTATTTTGATATTCAAACGCGATAAATGTTATTCACGAGAAAACGACTGAAAAAATGAAATACTTTGTATATATTCTAATACTGCAATGCTCCACTTTAATTGTGGCGACTGAAAATGAAGATAAAACTGTGAGTGTAATGGAAATTATGAAAGTAATTTTTAATAAATACAAGTTCATTTCAGTTGGACAATTTGATCAATTCAAAACTGATTCGCATACTTGACCTGCAAGGTATTCTGGGTGCCCTCGAATTAAATGCAACCTATAAGGACATTAAAACGATAAATATTGGCAGAAAATCACATGACACTTCAAGCGATTTGAACGTATGGCAACAACCTGATTTTAATGTAAATAATCAGAGGGCACAACCAGGTTTTAATATGGATAATCAGAGGGCACAACCAGATTTTAATGTAAATTATAAAATGGCAAAGCCAGATTTTAATGTAAATAATCAGAGGGCACAACCAGATTTTAATATGAATAATCAGAGGCCACCGTCAGACTTCCATGTGAATAATCAGATGCATGCTGAGAAAGCTTGGTCGACTCAAGAGACAACAACTGCAATCAAACAATTAAAAGCACAAATCGAGAATTTGCAAGCTTCAGTGCTCAACCTCAAGAACTTAGTGAGTTCGAATGAGAATAAAGCATCGAGTTGTTCAGCCGATAAAAGCTGGGAGAGAATACAACTGTTAAGTGTTCCGGGCCTAGCTGCATTTCGAGTGCTCTGCGATGCTTGTGATGCTGGACCAGGTTGGATTGTGATTCAGAGGCGATTCGATGGCAGCCTGGACTTCTATAGGGACTGGAATGCGTATCGCTTTGGCTTTGGCTACTACGAAAGCGAGTTCTTTATGGGACTAGAGTACATACATCGACTGACGATTTCGCGACCCCATGAACTGTATATAGAGTTAATCGACTTTGAAAATAGATTGTACTTTAGTCGATACGATAACTTTCTCATTGGCAGCGTGGAGGAAAAGTTTATGCTTAAATCGTTGGGCACATATAGCGGCAATGCTGGCGATGCTCTGAGATATAATCTTTATGACAAATTCTCGACTTACGATAGTGACAACGATGGCTGGTTTCGAGGCAATTGTGCCAACTTCTACGAAAGCGGTTGGTGGTTCGATTCCGATGCAAATAGGTGAGTGGCATAATAAATGATAATTTCCTTTAATTAATTGATACATTTCTTTATATTTAGTAACCTTAATGGGCGTTACTTTAAGAGTGGGGAGCGAAATATCAAAGGCATTTGGTGGTACACACTGAGAGGCTATGGCTCGTTGAAGTCTGTGAGAATGTTAATCAGACCTAAGTATTCATTAGTCTAAATAAAGTTGAAGACCAGAATGATTATTAAGTATATAAAATTATACATATTGTTATTATCGTAATTAAGAGGGGAACGAACGGTGTTCATTAAGCGACTCATAAAGCTTTATTTTACAGCATTAACTAAATACAACTTAGTATCAAGTGATATGCCCGCATGGAGTGTGGTAATAATTATATTCAGCAATATGTATTAACATTTTTCTGTATATTTGTAATCTTATTTTTCTTTAAACGATAGTATCTTGTATAAATGAAAATACAGAGAAAAATTCTTAATTCAAGCTGATACAAATTACACTCTTTTGTGCATTGAATGTGTATTTTATAATCGCATAATAATGCAAATATATTTGTAGTGCAAAATCAACAATACGTTTTGGATCTAGCTGCCATAGGAGAAATGCATCTCATTGCAAATGCATTATGTATCACACTCTGGGAGCCATAGAGAATTCTTTGGAGCTGTCGCAACATCGTCAGCGCTTCGACAACTTTGCATAATCCATAATTTCCCCATTGTCACTTGCGTTTTTTTTTTCTGGTTGCGATTTGTTTGGCAACTCTCAACGCGAATCTCTCTCGCTGTTTGGATAGCGTCAAAATTCGCCATTGAGGAAATTGCGCAAATTTTGGTGGCCAAATTGAAAAGTTTTTGCAGCTTCTACATTATTTGTATTATTTTTGTATCGTTTTTGTTCTGGCTTTTGCTCTGGTTCTGGTTCTGGTTCTGCTGGCTATGGAGAACTCCATTGGACCACTTATTGTGGTTTATGTTTTATTATATATTATTTTGCATTCACTTTGCTGCCTGATTGCCACCCCACTTTCGATACTCCTACTTGGCTGAGCAAATTGAAAGTTTTCTCACTGCACTCGTTTTTTTGGATGCTGCAAATTCTGTGGTTAGTTGAGCGTTTGCATTTTTGCATACAACGAGTTGCACAATTTTTGTAAACTACCATTTCGAGTTTGGTTCGTGCCAAATTTTGTTGGCTTTTTCTCGCCCGTAATCCGCTTCAGTAGCGAAAATTGCTTAAAAGTGCAAAGTTCTTCAAACTGGCAATAAATTGGATGCATTGCAATTACACTCAACTGCACTTGGCAGCCATATTTAAAATAGCTAAAAATGCAAAACTTTCCAATGGATATCGAAATGTCTACAACAGTCGATAAGCTGCTTAATGAACGGATCCCTCGAATAGTAAACCGATTAACTGGCAAACAAACAAACATGAGCTTCATCAGCGCCAAATGATTGATGACTAAAAGTCGTTTAGAACATCAAAATGCGTCCCGATAGTTGGCATTGATTTTGTGGATATCAGAGAGAGAAAGTGAGTTTGGGCATAAATCAGTCATTGTTGATTTAATATTGCATAACTGGCTGACAGAGGTGGCAAATATCAATGGACTCGGGGTCAAGCTTGAATCTATCAAAAGCTGACAGCCAAAACTGGCGCCAGTTGAATGAACTTTCTGGCCATCCAGCCAGCAACTTCCGTAAACAAACCCAACTACCAACAGCCAACTGCTTTTGGCCCTTATTTTGTCCCGTTTTTACTTCCTCTTGGCCATTTTCTTAGCCCATTGTCTCTGCTGTTTTCGCTTCGTTCGAATCGCATAAACATGCTTAAAATATGCTGTCCATATAAATGGTGCACGTCAGGCTTTTAGGCAGCACCTAAAACGAAGTCGAAGCGAAGCATTGCAAGTAAATTACTTTCTGTGGGGCATGGCCACGCCCACTTTACGTGTACTTGTGGCACAGTGGTCATCAATTACGTGGAAGTGCGTGAAGCGTTCCGCAAATTGCCGGGCGTAAATTAGCCACACCCACGTGGCGGTCATAGCTCAACGTTCAGCAAGTGCCCGTCAATTGAGTTGATTGAAAGAAATTGGCCAACTGAATGAAAGTTGCAACGGCTTAAAGCTGAGCATGAAATCCGTCAATCTTAAAGCTGTTGTTGATGTTGTTGCTGTTGCTGTTGTTGTGGCGCAAAGCCTTGCTGAAGCTGCCGGCTTGGCCTCCAATTTCCGCGCACTGAGATAGCATCTTAATTACCCACACACACGCACGCACAACACTCACACTCACACTCACACTCTCCCACGCACACACACATCCTCACATCTATTTGAGGACATTTGTGACCACGCACAACGCCACAGCAGCAAGTCAATGACCCATTGGCAGTGGCTACAAATTCGGTCATCTCTTTAATATTCCACAAGCTCATGTTGACACTCACTTCAGACTCGCACTCTCACTCAGCCTGAGGATACCCAGTGTTGATACCCAGTTGTATGAAGGGTGTGCAAGACCTGCAAAATAAAATGTATTACTATATTTAGAAGCCTCTACATATTTAAGTTGAATGAATATAGTGATTTTTTTGTAACTTAGTTCATTGGTTAGAATTTTCTAGTATTTGTTAATGCATCTCGTAAAAAAGTATATGATGTAGTTATAGTTAATTCATTTTTAAACATAATTTTTTATTAAATTTTTATATGAAATTTATATATTTTATATAGGGATTCAAAATTTAAACATTCCCAATATTTATGACATATTCTGTAAAGAGAATATACAAATAATAGATTCTAGAAGAACTTACAATCTTAATGCATCTTGAAATAATATAAGAAAATATTATATAATAATATAAAAATTTAATGAATAAATTTGTATGCATAATTTTAACGTAAATACGCCTTTTTTTTATTCAAATCTAAAGCAAATTGAAATATTTTATGGATTATCAATAGTTTAACATTGTATTTATTTACATATTTTCTATAAAGGATTAAATAATACTATTAAATCGCACATTAATTTAACAATGTTATATTAAGTTGTAAAAAATAGCAAACAATATTTACAAAATGTTTTATCATAAAAAAAACAAATTTAGATTGGATATTCTATGAATTACATTCATACTAAAAAATTAGCTAAGTGCACATAAATAAAATGTATTGATATTTGGGGATAATTGCAGCCATATCCACGTCTTATTTCAATCAAATTTAAATATTTTGCTTTATATAAGTTTTATTCATTACATATTCTGAAGAAAACATAAACTAAATTGTATATCAGGAGTATCTCTCAGTCACTCCAATTTTCAGTAGCATCGAATATTGTGGTTTTTTTAAAGGCGACAAAGCAATAACAATTTCCTGTTTGCGCAAACTTTACGCTTACACACTTTGGCAGTTCTCCGAGCTGTTCTCTGCAAGTCGAAGCTGAGAAGGACAGCAGGCCTGGTTTGCTGGCATAAACCCTCGCCAGGAGCAGGAGCTGGGCAACAGGAAAACATTAATTACACAGAGCACACAGACACATACGCAGTGTACAATGTGTAGTTTGCAGCCGCACACCTAGGCGTATACGTAACAATGATACAAAAAATTGCAGGCCGCATTGAGGAGGCGCCCTTGGCCACAGCATCACTTTCCCCTCCTCTTCCGGCCAGTGTGTAATTTGAGTTTGTTGTGCTGGCCATTGTTTGTGTGGCATAGTTATTTATACTGGTCTCCAGATGTGGCAGCAACTCCTGCAGCAGCAGCGGCAGCAGCTCTCCTTGGCCCGAGAGCCTTTTATGCCAGCTGATGAGCATTTTATTTGCTGACCATAATTGTGCCCCAACTGCGACTGCGGCGGCATCCACAAAGATTTGTCATTTCGCTGGGACTGTGGCAGCCAAACGGGAAATGTGGCACGTGTTTTCAATGAGAGGATGGAGCCTTTTTTTTTCGGTAACAAACTCACACAGACTGCGAGTCGTCTACGTGTATTCTGTCAGCTGTAATGAGCTTGGGTTTCCTGCCATTTCTTTATGGGTCGGCTTCTTTTTTTCGAGGGCTCTTTTCATAATGAAACGTATTTGTTTGTTATAAATTACTTATTGATCTGGAGTTCAGAGCGATTTCGAGCAGCGTTGCAAGTTTTGATTGAAGAGCGATTTAAGTCGTTAAAAGGGATTTTTTAAACGCCCACACAAAGATCTTTCGTCAACAGTTTGTCGCATTTGGGTTGTAAATGAATTAAGCAAGCTTAAATTAATTAAAAGTTCTTCAATTTCCCCCCTCGCTGAGAGTGTTGAGTGTGCGTGTGCGTGTGCGTGTGTGTTAAATAAGCCAAAACTTTTTCTTAATGTTTCCATTTGCCTACCTCATTTAAAATCCCCTGAAAGCACAAAGGGAAGCTACAAAGTTTCCCCAGAATTTGAAATTAAAAGCGAAAACCAACTGGGACTCATCCATAAAAAAATAACCGAAAACAGAATGCGAAGAAGGAAATAAAAAAGAGTAGGCCCCAATCATTTCAACATCATGAGTAGCAGAAAAAAAAAGGGAGCTGAAGATATGCAAAAAATAAATATAAATGGCAAATGGCGATACGCATAAGCCGAAAGCAGCAACCAGCTACCAAAATGCCTCAAACAATAAACGGATGGGCCTCGGACAACATCGCACACGCTCGTCTTTCCGGCCTGGCCATTAGTCATTATTGACACATTCTTTCCGCCCTTCTCCACAAGCTTCGATAAAAGCCGACTCCGACAGACATTCAGCCATTCGGCGATTCTGTCTGCCAGGCAGGAACACGTTTCATTTTTGAGAAGAGATTTCAGTTGTGCAAAGTGATATTTCCGCATGGACTGCCAAATATTGTTAACATTTTTCTTAGTTTTCCCACATATTTTCATTTGCAAGAATCCAAGTGTGCAGCAAGGAGTAAAATGTTATCGAAGTTGACCCTTCCTCACTTTAAATTACTTAACTATAGTTTCTTTCCTAGAGCATCTCGCAGTCCAGTTGCGAAATAAATAGCTTGCTCGATAAGCTGTCGGAAGTAGAAACTAGAAACACTGCCAAAAAATAAATGCTAACGTCTGCCATCCTTCCGTTCTTCCCTCTGCCCTCTGCCCTTTTTTGTTTGCCAGCTTACAGTTCAATGATGTATGCTGTTAATTTGCCAAACAACAAATCAGATGCGATGCGATGCGATGCGATGGGATGCGAAGCGATGGAATGGATGCCTGGCATACGGTCAGGCAATTTAAGTTTCTCTTTGATCTTTAACTTAAGCAGGAAGTTGATGAGGAAGTTCAGCGTGAGAGTCGGAGTGGGAATTGGTGATAAGCAAAAACAAAGGTTGAAAAGCGATTAACTTGGCCTTTGAAAGTGGTCGACTGCAATTGAGTTAATGCCGATAAGCAGACACTTAATCAACCCACGAAATCAACGGCAAGATTTCGAGCAGTTAAAGAAGCGAAAGCATGTAAACCATTGGCTGACTTTTTTATTTTTTGCATCAATATTTAACAAGTTTATGTAGAGTACTAATACGAAAATAGACTCAGTATAGGAATGATTATTGGCTGGGGAATAACATTATAAGAGACTGTCATCGCTGGCAGACGACTCGCTCTGAATAAATTAACATTTGCTTTTATTTTAATGCAGATACTAAAATAATAGGAAACCTTTTTATTATTAAATAAATGTAGATTTATAGTTTCACAATGTTAAAAATACTTGACTTGAATTTAAACTCTAAAAACAATTTCTTTTTGAATTAAATGATTAAAAAAAACTTAAAAAAAAAAATGAATTAGAATAATGCACATTAAGCATTAAAGCGTTTTTCATAGTCGTTAAATATAAATGATGCAGAGACAGTCTCATCTATAAATAAGTATTTATACTTGTAGCAATAGGAAATGCCTCAAGTAAACAAATAAATTATTTCAGTTGCAAAGGAAGCAAGCACCTAGATTCTGGCTCCTTTTAAACTCGCTCCACTTGTGCTGAAGGAGAAGCCGTTGACTCTAAGAAGGACCTGTGCTGCCCACAATAATATTAACATTAGCAATGAAGGCAAATAGCTAAAGTTTGCAGCTGGCAAACCATTTCAATATCAAGTTACTCGCAAACAAATGGAGAACCGCGTTACATAAATGGAGCGGTTGTTTAAACAGCAAATTTCGAAATAGTTGCACAATGTGAGACTGTGTGCGTGTGTGTGTGTGTCCATTTAAATCGAGTGTAAATGTTTATTTAATCGTGCAGAGCAAAAGCGAAAACCAGCTATAAAGTTTATTGTGAACTCAATTAAAGCAACGCCTCGCTGGTTAGTTGGGTTGGATTGTGTTGCTGGAATCGGTGGAGAGAGGTGGAGGGGAGGTGGAAACGGTTTGTTGTTCTTGGTTAGATTGGGGTTGGAGCTGACGGGAGTTTGGTCAAAACAAACACACGAATGCCAAATAGCAGAGCAAAAGGCAATGGCTGCAAAAATGTTGCCGATTTCTGTTACAAAATCAACTAAAACAAGCAGCACAAAAGAAGCCGCTAAGTAAACACTGACACCAAACAATAACAACAAACAGCAGCAGCGGCAGTGGCAGCAGCAACAATAACAATGGCAAAAATAACAACAATAACAAACAAAGTAAATGGAAAGAATTTGCTGGCAGTTGTTAGCCAGTTCTCTAGTTAGTTGACTTGTTTCAGATTGTTGTTGGCTTGTAACTAAGTTGGCCGAGACACAAAACTGCAAAACTATAGAACGACTTACAACACAACACTTTAAGGGGCGGAGAGGCGGGGGCGTGGCTCTGGGTCGTGTCCTGGCAACTAAACAGGGGACAACAAGCAAACACACACACATATCCAGGACGAAGGCAGCTAAGCTCAAATCACAGCGGCATAGGTACACAAAAGGATCCTTTTAAGATATCTACAACACGGCTTCTGTCACGACTCCTTCGCTGGCCCCCTCCCCTCGTCCTTCTTGTCGCCTGCGCTCAAATGAGCAAAGGAAAATATTTTGCATAATTAAATGTAACTTGAAATGCCAAAATAATAATTAAGGTGACAGCATAATGAGTTTCCTTCCACCACGCAGCCGTGTCGCCAACTGACGGCAAATGGGAATTGATTGGAGCGAAAGTGCCAGAGAAAGCGACTGCGATTCAAATTGAATACACAAGAGGCCAAGTTGAGAGCAGAGGTGATAAGAAGGCGTCAGATATTCAAACCATAAGCAGACAACAGACTGTATAGAACAGCAATTGGCAGCAGATGATCAGCGTTACCATTTAAATTGTTGGCCAAGATTTAACAGCAGCAGCGACTGGCTGGCTAACTGGGCCAACAGACTTCGACTCGATTTCTTTCAGCAGCAATACCAATAGCATTTCAATAAATTTTGTATGTTGCCAAGGCCGCTCTCTGTGGTCCTTTGCCTGTGCCAGACACATTTGGAGTGCAAACTTGAGTAGCAAATGGTCAAGAATGTGTGGGAGAAGGGCTCGGGATTTGTTGGACAATGGCCAGAGAAATCAAAGTCAAACACGATAGATATACTTGTGTAATGTTAAAATTGATAAAATGTCTACTGGCCGAGATTGTATTGTTGCAACAATAAATATTTCATGGGACCCTCGACTGGACAAGGGCATCGCAAACTGGCATCACAATTTATTTGTTGTTTGTGCACTACAAACATCATTAGAATTGGAAATAATTTGCTTGTTTTGTGTCTGTTTGTCAGTCAGTCAGTCATCAGGAATGTGCAGTGTGTTTTTAAGCCTTTGGCATTGCTAAATTCTCAGCTTAGATAAAGGGTAAATATTTTTGCATATGGCAAAGCCAAATGAAAATCCTTACGGAAAATCTAAAAAGCTTCTGACGTTTTCTATAGCTACGCTCTGGGCGCTGCTTTGTTGTTGGATGCGAAAACTCATTAACTTTATTAAACAGTCAAAAAAACTAAAACAAAACACACACAATTTGCAAGGCAAACAATCGGGCGGCTAGCAGATACCTAAATAAATTTATCCACTGTGAGGATGAGTAAATAGTTTATTTAAATAAACAGATTTTATAGAGAAATACGAGTTTTAATATATTATATTTAAATGCGCATAATTCATAAAAATGTTTAATAATTTTATATTTAATAGTTCACAATGACCAAGAACTTATTCGCATCAATAATACTATGTACTTTTGTTTAGTTGAGCATACCCCATACTCCTAGAGTTTAATGGATATTAAAAACTATGAAATGCACTTACCTAAGCGATTTCTGCACTGAGCCTGCGGTGGCACCCCTGCAGTGGGAGCGAGCGAGAGAGAGAGAGAGTGAGAGAGAGAAAGCTGTGATGGGTTCAACGCTCAACGCTGCAAAATATAAATTGAAAATAAATAGTCGAGTGGCAAACAGAGGCAAATGCTTAATGGGCAAACCAAAGCAATTGAATTACGCAAACGGAGTCAAATACATTTCAAATTTTTGCTTCTGGCTCAAACATTGAGCAATAACTTTGATGGCATTTCACTTCTGCCCCTACGAATGCAAACAAAACTCGTTGCGCACTGCGAACAATTGTGTTCACAGTCAGAGAGAAGAGAATGTGATTTCTAGAACACACACACACCGATGCACTCCCATTTAATTTAGGCTCTCACGTTGCCGCTTGGCCTCTTTCACACCGCCGACAAATAGAAAGGCCAAACAGTTGGCAGACAAGCCAATTTGTGGTCTTGGCTTTGAAAACTCTGACATAGTCGGTCGGCGTCGACGGTCGGCGGTCGGCACTTGACCCCTCAAAATGCGGCAACAACTTCAACTCATTAAAATTGAAGAGGCTTACGGAAAAGTTGCGTCGTGTCGACCCGTCAGCTCCATCATCTCCATCAGCTCCGTCATCCCGTCGACTTTCGACCGTTTTATGTCAGGTGAGTCGGCATCCTCTTTGTACAATCTATTCACAGAAATGTTCAAATGGAAAATGCAATTAAATGGCGCCTGGAAGTATGCCACAACCTTTTTCGCAGCTAATGCTAATGCATAAATTAGCTGCTAGCACAACAATTACAAAAGTTCCATACTAAAATTAAGCATTACATTTTATAGCTGCCCCTCTCTGCACAGCATCGGCCGGAGTAACTTTTTAATTGCTTGTGATATTCAAAAATGGCAACTCAGCCCCTCTCTCCCCCTCTCCACCCCAAACACACCTCACATTCTAATCGTCATAATTTTGAAATGAAAGCAGAAAACGTGACAATAGAGCCATAAACAGTTTTGTTTAATGCCCAACAAGCTAGATGTTGTTGTCACCCGGCTTTGCCTGTCTCTCAGATAGACATAAAATATTCATAAAAGCTTTTAAGCGTTGCGCATAAGAGTTTAATTTCGATTGGATCATGAAAACTGGAAAGTCGCAATAAAAAAAGGTGCCCTCCAAACTTATTAACGCTAATAAATGGCCACACAAACTAAAAAAAACAAATACAGTACATCAAAAATATATAATATTTATGTATGAATCAACTTAATATAATAGTATTTAAATGAACAAAATTAATAAAGAAACATGGACATTTTTGTAAAAGTCTTTTAAAATTAAATGGGAGAAAGGGAAAAAATCGCAAAAAAAATAGATGCGCTTCAAACTTATCAACCTTATTAAACTGTCAAAAACTAAAGAAACCAAATACAATACATTTAATAAATATAATATATTCATATATAAATTAAATATTTATAATAATATTTAAGTTAATAAAGTAACGTATAAATAATGAGAGGACAAAGGAATATATATTACATTTCTTATTATACGTATATAAATTATAATATTTAGGTGTACAAAATGAATAAAAGAATACATTTTCTAAATGAGTTTTGCCATCGTTTAAAGACTATATGTATTTGTAACTTGAACTCAAATGCAATTCTTTGACTTTTTGCAATACTTTTCTGTTTGCTCGTTGACACACTTTTGCGACATTCATTATGCAGTGGACTTTTCTACTTACCAGTAACGAGTAACGAGTAAATGTGCGTTTGGCCGGAGAGACAAGACGGATTATTTGAGCAGGTCATTAAATTTATTTTTTCTCATTTTCCTCACCGCTCTGCGCTCCACGGTGTCACGATTTTCTTCTGTTTTCGATGCGTTGCTTTTGACAGCTCATGGGAGCTTATGTGGGGCCCATAATTACCCCAGAAGAGCAGTTAATGACCGATTGTCAGGAGCTTTTGCATTCGGAAGCAGCGCTGATAAGTAGGTGGCATTAAGTGTAAGTTGATATTACGTATACGCAGCGAGAGCTGGCAACGTTCTTTGTGTTACCCAAGACTCCAGGGTATTTATAGCTTCAACTTTTCCAACAGTTTCGCATCGTTTTGGAAATTAAGTTTGCCATTTCACGGTTTGGGGAACTTTTAGGCGCTGCCATTTTCAAATTCAATTAATTACGCCACCTAGGCGGAACCTGACGCTTTATTTCGGCACGTGATAAATTCATTTAAGCCCCAAAAACGTTTCGTGTAATGTTTGCATATTGTGACGCGACGTCAGCCAACGTTTTTATTTTTGTATTTTTTTTATTATTGGGCGGGCCGCACAAAGTGGGCGTGTAACGAGGTTTACTACTATGCGGCAGCACGGCGACTAATTGAGTTGCGTTTAACCGACAGGCAAAAGAAAATAATAATACCCAACATTTTATTTGGCGTTCGACGTTCATGCGACACGCAATTCCATGTCGCCGTAAGTAATTGCCAGGCTCTGTGAAGGCTATGCAAATACTACAAAATCTATCCAGAACTCCGCCAACCAGCTCGTACTCAATCAACTAATCGCTAAGACAGTGTCTGAACCCGGCTCAAGGGCTCATTCGCACACTCGACAGCTCAATTTACTTTGGTCCGCTAATTAAAACGCAGCACTGACTGCGCCCTAATCAGCGTATTAATCTCAGTTTGGGGCCAGACGTTCAGGCGTTCTTGAGCTATGCCTTTTTGAATGCCTCACTTTTGAATTCGCTTTTGTTCGCGCTGCTTGGCCGCTTGCTTTTTTCTGCTTAAACATAAACCAAATGCCAGCGCATTTGTTTATTGTCATGGACTTTTTGGCGCTTTGTCTAATATTCTACTTGACACGAAATATTATTAATTGGTCTAGACGCGACCAAAGGCAGGCAGACAAGTACGCATATTCAAGCCAGCTCGTTACTTTACTAAATGCAAGAGAAATACCTAAAACTAAATCATGTTCATGGGCTCAAGATGAGTAAACTATTGAAATGGAAGCTTCGCTTCATCAGGGCATTGCCTTGATAAAAGAAACGTAGAAACATTTTGTAGTTTTTATTGTTTGCAACAATGAAAGGGATTGATAACAATCAATTAGTAAAACATACAACTATACATATATTTTACTATTTTACAATATTTTTATTTATTCATTTAAATTGTAGGCAAATAATCTTAAAATCAGTAAATACTATGTTCTCTCAATGTCATTGAATGAACACAATCAGAGACTCGGTTTCAGCTTAAAATTCTTATCAATGTATTCCGAATAAAACTGAGCTTGCAAGATGCCCAGGATATTAAATGTATATCGTAAATTTAATATATATCAAATAATTGTTGATTGTTGTTGGTTGTTTATACTAATATAAAACAAGTAAGAAAGCTACAATCGAGTGTGCTTTACTGCTAAATTTTCGCTACCCAGTTTTATAGAGCAAGAAAATATATTTTAAATATTTAGAAAACTTATAAAATTTGCCAATAAAATTTTATAAATATTATTAAATTCTGTTTACAATACAATTTGGACTCCTCATTGTTTTGTTTGAAATGTGATAAAATCTGATCGGCGGCAATTCTAAAAGATACTGAAAATATATTCACTTTGTTCGAAAAATTTACTAAAGCTTGAGTAGCCGTTCAGAAAACCATTTTTCTCTTATATGCAATTTTGTTTAATTGAACAAATATTTTTGGCAAACCAAATCGATTATCAAAATACGACTGAAATTGATCGAAATAAAAAGATAACTTGCTCTATATAATTATTTTCTTTCTATAATATATTAAATACATATATATATTTACGTGAATCTTGACAGTTTGAGATAAATTAAAAAATTTCACATTTAGTTAATGCTTTTTTTGAAATGTGAAATTATGGGTAATGAACCAATATATATTAATTCTTAAAAATACGTTAACATAAAAAGTGTACGTTTTGACAAATAGTTTGAATCAGCAATACTTTTACATATTCTTGTCAATTTCACATTTAATTTCGATTTGATTTTTATTTGAATATACAAAACTGAAGCTGATTATCAAGAGGCTGTTTACAAACACAAAATCGATTATGTCTAGAATCAAAGTACGTCGCACGACAATGCAGTTGTAGATGGTGAGTTCACGTTCACGAAGAGTGCAACGGTTCAGTTGCAGCAGATCCAGCTTTAAGTATTAATTTTTCTATTATGTTTGAACAATAACAAATGGCTTATAGTGTGCACTCACCTTTCGTGAACTGCTCGACAATCTTGGAGATTTAAACCATCCATATTCATAAAGTTGATCGAATATTTTGCGCTCCATTCTATCGATGATTCTGACCAAGCTCAAAATATTCCAAATATTCGACAATATTAGATTGTAGCTTATCATGTAAAAGACAGAGCAAAAGTTCTTCTTCCAGTACCATCTGTAGCCACATTGAGTAAAATACAGCACCGATATTATAAGTCTTGTTAAGTGCGTTGCCCAGCTCAATTTCTGAAGGTTTTTGCGTAGCTTGACTAGTTTTTTATAGTACTCCAGATAGAGGGATCGCTCAGCGTGTGAAGGCTCGATGCCATTAAATAAACTATTATTGAGGGAAAGTACCAAACGAAAGTGTAGAAACGTGGCCAAATCAATCAGGAAATCGAGTATGCTACAGCGAGCAAAAAAAATAAGAGTCCAAACGAGATGCCACGACAATATGGGAAGAAAACACAACAATACGAATATTTCGCGAATCCAATGAAAAGTCAACTTCGTTAATGGAATCTTCACGGGCCCACCGAAAAGCTTTTCATGCACTTGTCCAGTCCAAATGAATAGATTCAGCAGCTCAAGGAGACATTGTTGATTTCGCTGCAAGTTCCAGCTACTTAATGCCACTCCGTAATATCGAACGAAATATATCATAACATTTGTGACGATAAGTTGGTCGATCGGAGCTGCTGTCCACTGATCAAATGCTATACTGAAGCTCCAAAAACAAGCCGGACACACAAAAAGCCAATGCCAGAGCCAAGCATAGAGGCGTCCAAAGCGTCTTTCCTGAAATTTCTGCTTGTTTGGCTGCCATGCGGAGGCGTTGAGACCAAACACTTTGCTCAACCCGTTGTACAGGTGCAGAAGAACCGACAGTCTGTGGAACATGGCCAACACTGAGTCTCCTCAATGACTGAAATCGAATGAATATTATGAATGAAAGCCACAGCGATTACTCGCACTCGGTGGGCAATCAGCCTAATGCACATCCATCGAACTGTCGCTGTACCTTTGAGCCTGCCACAAGTCAAGTAGCAACGCATTTATGTATTCTATCTCTCTCTCTCGCTCTCTCTGTCTCTATCACGTACTCGTAGTTTTATGCGAGTTGTTTTTGAAGAACTTCAATGTTTTTCATTCGATCCCTATCAAATTCACAGAAAGCATTAAAACTGTAGTTATTATTATGCATACACAAATTCAGGGTTAAATCTGCGAGCAATCATAACTAGTGGTAGCTCATACTCATCGTCTCGGCTGTTGACACTGATCATGAATATATGTATATTCAAAAATGCCTACGTCTGCCTGTTACATTCATTTTCTCTTAGCACTAAATTATAATACCCTTCTATCGTATGGTCAGCCAGTATAAATAGTTAAAATTAATGTTCTTTTTTGCAATTAGGAGGCTAATCGAACTCCGCTAAACGTCCACACGTGTTCAGTAAAGTTATTATATCGAATTTCATAATGCCATCGGTCATATGATTCCCTTTCTGTTCCATACCAAATAGGTAAACAAACGAACGAATTCACAGAGCATAAACTCTCGTTTCGTTTTGCTTGCTTCATTAGAATTTTGAGTCGTGTTCTTCCCCGAGTTTTTCTTCAGCCTTATGTTCTTCAATGCGAACTCAATCACTTTTGTTTACTGAATCACATGCGAGTAGATCGATTGCACATACTGCTGGCTCGCCAGAAAAAATGTACATAATGTAAACAGTTGGCGATAAGAGTAGTCGTTATATGCAGCTGGCATTTGTAGCTCGGCTTCAGTTTAATTCCAAACACGCGACGAGAACGAAGTGAATTCTGTAAAATGGGAACTAATTACGTGATTAGTTTAAAGTTGTTGCTACTGTTCGGGACTGTAACAGCGTATCTCCATTCCAATAAAGTCGATTATGTGAGCATTGTGAAAACTCTGAAGATTCAATGATCTAATCGAGCATTTATTTCTGCAATTGTAGGAAATTGCTGGAGTGAATAATCAATGCGATGCCTTTTGCTTCAAAATGCTGAAGCCTATTCTGGGAAACATAGCGGAAACAAAAATGAAACTCGACAGCTACGAAAAAATAATCGAATCTAAGGATGCGCTAATTTCAGAACTGGAGAATAAGCTGGAAGCTCTTAACGCGAATGATGTTTTGTGCAAGGAGGAGATGAAACGCAAAGACGATCAGATAACAGAGCTAGAGCAGAGAACTTGTCCCGAGAACAACAACGTCAATCTAACTGCATCGCTTCAGGCCCAAACGAATGAGAATGTTGAGTTTTTAGAATTTGAAGTCTCCGACTTTAACTGTTCGACGTTGCTTCAGGAGGATAGCAGTGAAGAGACAAAAGTTGTGGAGATTGAAGAGCTACCCATGAATTGTGTTCCCTATGCGAACTCAACGGGTATTAATGAATTAAGGGTGCCCAATGTTGGCAGACTTAAGGTCCTATGTGGAGAAAGTGGTTGGACAGTGGTTCTAAATCGATTTGATGGCAGTGAAGATTTTTATAGAAACTGGACAGATTATCGCAAAGGTTTTGGTAAGCTAAAGGGAGAGTTCTTCATAGGCTTAGAGGCATTGCACCAGATGACAACATCAGAGCCTTATGAATTGTACATTGAGCTCACGCATTTCCCCGATCATGTACGTTATGCTCGCTATGACAATTTTGTGATAGGCAGTGATGACGAGGAGTTTCAACTAAAGTCCCTGGGGTCGTATTCGGGCAGTGCTGGGGATTCTCTGCGATACAATCTCGGAGACAAATTCACAACATTTGACTGGGACAACGATGATTGGCCTCGAGGAAATTGTGCCCGTTATTATTCAAGTGGCGGATGGTTCAACTGGTATGCCAATAGGTAACATAAATTAACGAGTCAATCAACAAAAGGAACCGAATATAGTTCTCATTGTTTCTTACAGCAATCTTTTTGGCAAATACATGGACCCGCAAGCGGAAAGTGTGAAAAGCATCTGGTGGTACGACTGGAAGGGCTATAAGTCAATGAGCTCTGTGAAAATGATGATTCGCCCAACGGATTGACTTACTTAATGTCAAATTCAATTCATCATAGAAAATCAGCTGTTGTCTGACACACACATTTAAAACAAATCATCTAATAATTTGTAAAATAAATAAACAACTTTAATGTTATTGTTGAAAAGCTTGTGAGCTCACGTAGTGATATCTGTGCTCTTATTGCATAACATACATATAATATTAAAAACAAAAATGCCTCAAATGTAATATAACAACAGCAATATCGACTCAACAAAAAGCATTGCTTATCGAACGGACAGACTTTCAGACGAACCGACGGACATAACTTAATCTTCTCGGACGCTGATACTGAGTCCGAATATATATTATACATTTGTATATTTTATGGGGGTAAAACTGTCTTTTGCTTGATTCGCACTCTTCGATTTCGAATAACCTAATCGATCTTACACATTCAGAATATTTAATTCAAGGCTTTGCACAATTTTATTTCTCCAAAAACGGGAATCGAAAATAAATCTCTTAGCTCAGAAATTCTCTTTCTCAGTCAGACTCAATGGGAAATACTAAACCTACGCAGTTTCCGATGATTGCTAAATTTGAATACCCTATTTTCATTCATTTTTACTAGGTATAAATAGAATATTTATTTTGTTGCTGCTTGCGTCTGTCATTAGCGTTTTGAATTTGGCTCTTCAGCGAACCTTACTTAAATAGAGATTCTATTAAATTTGTTTTCGAGACCACAGTTTGTGATAAGAGCACTCTATTTAATACATTAAATAAATTAGTTTTAGCGTTAGTTTGCTTTCACTCGCGCTTCGGAATTCTTCAAAATGCGAAATTGTTACGTGATTAGTCTCAAATTTCTGCTAATTGTTGGAGCTGTCGCAGCACAAACCAACTCAAATACAACCGATTATGTGAGCATTGCGAAAATATATAAATATATAAATAAATGCGAGTATTTATTTCTGACATTCTAGGAAATTGATGAAACAAATGAGCATTGCGATGGGTATTGTTTCAAAACGCTGAAGCCTATTTTGGAAGACATCTCTGAAACCAAAACTAAACTTAGGAACTACGAAAAATTAATACAACATAAAGATGAGCAGATTTCAGAATTCCAGAAGACACTAGCGGCTCTTAGAACTAATGAGCTGTTGTGTAATGAGAAGATCAAGCATAAGGATGAACTGATTGCATTGCTGAAGCAATTTACTTATCACCAAAACAATAACATAAATTTAACTGAAACGGTTAATGCTGAAACTAATAAGACATCTGAGGTTTCCGATTTCCAAGAATCCCACTTTAACAGTTCATCTTCAAATGAATCCATTAAACAAACTGTGGGTTTTGAATTCCAAGAATCCAAATTAAATATTTTGGCCTTGCTTTACAAAGATAATGTTAATCAGACGGAAGACTTAGAGATTCAGGATTTACCGACGAATTGTGTTGCGTATGAGAATTCAACGGATATTAACGAGATAATGGTACGCAATGTTGGCAAACTTCGGGTCCTATGTGGAGAAAGTGGTTGGACAGTGGTTCTAAATCGATTTGATGGTAGCGAAAATTTCTATAGGAACTGGGCTGATTATCGAAGAGGTTTCGGTAAGCTGCAGGGCGAGTTCTTTATAGGCTTAGAGGCTTTGCACCAGATGACATCATCAGAGCGTTATGAATTGCACATTGAGCTTACAGATTTCCACTATAATGTTCGAGAGGCTCGTTACGACAATTTTGTAATAGGCAGTAATGAGGAGAAGTATAAACTGAAAACCATTGGATCCTATTCGGGTGATGCTGGAGATGCTCTGCGATACAATCTGGGAAACGAATTCACGACATTTGACTCGGATAACGATAATTGGTCTGGTGGAAATAGTGCCGAACTCTATTCAAGTGCTGGTTGGTTCGATTTGAATGGCAGGTAAATGATTAAATAAATTACCAAAATAAGGAAATTAATTTTTATTACCCTTCACAGTCATCTTTTTGGCAAATACTTTCACACCGAGGTGAATGATAAGCAAAGCATCTGGTGGCACAAGTGGAAGGGCTTCCAGGCATTAAGTTCTGTGAAACTGATGATTCGCCCAATGGATTGAGATATTTCTATAGCATCATAAACTGTACGTTTTTCTTTGTCTGACAACAATTGAAAAGTATCTAGCTTATAAACGTTTAAATATAGTAACAATAACTGAAAATCATAGCATGTATTAATTACAGAGCCAAAAATTCTTCACCACTGTCCAATATGAAAATAATAGGACATATTATTATGTGTACCAAAATAAGACTTGAGCGTAATTTTAAAACTGGGAAGAGCGTTGCGCCAATCTCTTATAAAAAAATATACAAAACAACAACAGAACGAAAAAAACAATAACAAAAACGGCACAACAAAAACCTTTTGTGCCGGCGAGGACAGATGGACATAACTTAATCGACTCGGATTTTTGTAACAGGTTCACAAAGTAAGAACGCTTTATAAAAGAGTGCCTGACATTAACATATCTGTCGACGGTATAAAAAATACATATTTATTTGCAAATTAGACTGAATCATTAATGGACTTGAGCTCCCGAACTTCGAACCCGACCATCTGCGATTAACTCATACCGACTTTTATTTTAAGCAAGCTTAAACCTATTGCGTTCTCGATCATTGACCTTCGAAGCTTATGCAATTCAAAGTTCTCAGCTCACGCCGCCAAAGAGTTGGATAAACCAAGCCAACTCTCATTCCGCTACTACAGAAAAATATGTGCGAAATTAGAATGACTTATTTTTTAATTCTCTATTTTTGTTTTAGTACGGCTTGCTGCTTGCGTCAGCGTCATTCATTATAGTTTCAACTCTGGCTCTTTAGTGAATCTTACTTTAATGAAGACTCTTTCTCCCAATCAAATTTGTATTGCTCGAGAGCACAGTTTTTGATAAGAGCATTCAATTTAATACGTTAAATGGAACAGTCGTGTGATCTTAAGGGTTAGTTTGCTTTCACTCGCGCGACGGAAATCATTAAAATGCGAACTTTTTACGTGATTAGTCTAAAATTTCTGCTTATTTTTGGGGCAGTCGCAGCCCAATCCAATTTTAATACAACCGATTATGTGAGCATCGTGAAAATATATAAATAAATGCGAGTATTTATTTCTGCCATTCTAGGAAACAGATGAAGCGAATGAGCATTGCGATGGCTATTGCTTCAAAACGCTGAAGCCTCTTTTGGAAGACATCTCTGAAACCAAAACTAAACTTGGGAACTACGAAAAGTTAATACAATATAAAGATGAGCAGATTTCAGAATTCCAGAAGACTCTAGCAGCTCTTAAAAGAAATGAGGTGATCAAACATGATTGCAGTGCTGAAACAATTAAAACAACAAGATAAAACTAACTGCTTCGTTTCAGCTCCAATTGAATGAGATCGATTTCCAAGACTCCAACTTTAACAGTTCGATTTCGGGTTACAAGGTCAATAATGACCAGACGAAAACTGCATCTCTTGAGAATGATTCAATAGAACAAACTGAGGGTTTCAAATTCCAAGTTTCCAAATTAAATATTTCGACTTTGCTTTACAATGATAATGTTAATCAGACGGAAGACTTAGAGATTCAAGACTTACCCGCAAATTGTGTTGCATATGAGAATTCTACGGATATTAATGAGATAATGGTACCCAATGTTGGCGGACTTCGGGTTCTATGTGCTGAAGGTGGTTGGACAGTGGTTCTTAATCGATTTGATGGTAGCGAAAATTTCTATAGGAGCTGGGCTGATTATCGCCGAGGTTTTGGTAAGCTGCAGGGAGAGTTCTTTATAGGCTTAGAGGCATTGCACCAGATGACATCATCAGAGCGTTATGAATTGCACATTGAGCTTACGGATTTCCACTATAATGTTCGAGAGGTTCGTTACGACAATTTTGTGATAGGCAGTAATGAGGAGGACTATGAACTTCAGTCCCTTGGAAACTATTCGGGCAATGCCGGAGATTCTCTTGATAAGAATCTCGGAGACAAATTCGCAACTTTCGACAGGATTAACGATAAATGGTTGTTAGGAAATTCTGCCGATACCTATGCAAGTGGCGGATGGTTCGAATCGTATGCTTACAGGTAAATAGATGATTAATAAACAATCGAATAGAATATAGTTTTAATTGCTTTTCACAGTAATCTTTTCGGCAAATACTTTCACTCTGAAGTGCCTGAAACCCAAGGTATCTGGTGGCAGACGTGGAAGGGACGCAAGACCTTAAGCTCTGTGAAAATTATGATCCGCCCAAATGATGAGTGACTTAAATCAAATTCCATGTACATGTTCAAATAAAATAAAATTTGTAGACCAGAAAATCCTTCTTTGTCTCAATTGTATTATTTACATTTTATTTGCATATATTATATAATACACCAAATTTGTTTTGTGTCTTATATATATGAAGATTTATAAATCGAATCGAAATATCTGCGTAACATTTTGAAATTGAAATCCACGGTAGATTCTAAGTTCTAGTGAAATAATTAGAAACGTTTAAATCTCCTTTCAAGCATAGCACATATAGTGATTAACACTCATGTCTCGAAGAGACTGTTTGTCAAAGATTCTTATCACTATACGCTATTTCTAATAGTAATCTTCGAAGCGTCTTTCTACCAAACTTAGAGAACTTTATGTTCTATGTTGGAAGTGGTTTAAAATCGATTCGATGGCTGAGATGGTTGAAGCCAATGAGAGTTCTTATTTTTTGACTGTGATTCAATATTTACTTTAATATAATTATAAAATTTTTGAATAATTAACTATTGACCCATAATAGCGTGCTAGCTGATTTATAAACAATTCATCTTGTAAATTGTGTTGAATAATATTGTGCTGTTATTCATTTCAGAGTTAAATAATATGGAAATGGAATCTGGCTTATTTTTCCTTCTATAAATATGCCTTCTTACCATTTACTTATTGTGTACAGACACATTGCAACGTACAAGAATATAGAAAATGTGTATTTATTAATATTCATCTAACTCTCTCTATGTACTGCAAACGCCTAGAGTAAATAAAAATTAATTAATTGTGGTCGGGTCAACAAGTATGCCCCATCAACCTATAATCTGACTTGCGATAAAAGGGTTTATAACACTTTAACAAAGTTTGCAGACTAGTTTAGTTGAGGCCAAACAGGACAGCTGTCAGTTGGGCTTGTCAGGAGTGCAGATTGCGACTACTTGCCTGTCGCTTGGTAAACTGGGTAATTCTCCTACTCTTCAAGTGCGCTAATCCTCCTCGGTGCGTCCATCAATCCAAGCTAAACTGTGGGAACTAAGTTTTCAGACATGCGCGCCACAAGTTAATGAAGATAAGTATGAAGAACTCCACGGAGAATCGGGTTCATCTTTTACTGTTTGGATGGGTGTGATTGTGATACCCCTCAATGAGACCTGAAGCCAAGCAGCTGTTCAACTTTAGCTAGTTTTTTAATTAATTACCCCTCGCTTGCCACCGTATGACTTATTAATATTGCAGCTGGCAACCGCAATATTCGCCCGCCAAACAGCAACTACTCCGGCTCATATGCAGTTACCATTATGCTGACTACTTTAAGGCTCGAGTTGTTACCATCTTTTTGTGTCGCTCGAGGTGGAAACAAATGAAATTACGACAATGTTCGCATTATGAATATAGAGCGAAAAGATGAAAGTACCATACTTCTCACCTGTGAATCGCCAGTTAATTGCTGGAATTTACACACCTGCTACACATCCGTTCGATACCCAATTAAATGCAATTTAAACCGACTTTAGTCGCATCAGTGCAAAGCCCTCAGCTCTAGGCCTCTGTCTGTGCTTCCTCATCTCCATCTGAAGCAATTCCGCAATCACTCAGGCGGCCATACACACATGAATATTCATATGCCTAGGCCTATAGTTGGGCTTGGCTTCCAATCGACAGAGACGTGGGATACAATAATTTGCCAGCTATAGCATATACTTGTACTTGTACTCGTGACTCCTCCACCTTCGAGACCTTTCCATTCTCATGCTCCTCATCCTCCAGCTTGTCATTGTTGTGCCTCGTTCGGAGCTCGGTGTTCGTATCTTGGCAGGGTTTCACGCACACATGAGCACACAAATGATCACAGTCATCGGCAGTCAATGCAAACAATGCGGGCAACGAAGCGTCCACAAAATACATCCTTAAACATACGTCGATACACAACTGTGTGTGGGTGGGAGTGTTTCTCTGTGTGTGTGTGTGCAAAGTCACAGCGGGAAATCATGTCAAACACATATGAAAACATTGCCTCACATGTAGATTGGAGTATCGCCTTCAAACCGATGTTATCTCGCAATTTTATTCTGAACAAAATCCATCGATATTCTTTTAACATTCTTTCAGATTGTATAGAAATTAAAAAAAAGTGTAACTCATTGTGGTGTGTTGAAGGCATTGCACTTTTCATGCCCTCCATTCCCGTTGGGCTATTCACATCTCATCTCACTACTTGCATATTTGAAGCGCTAGTTTTTTGGGCTTGCAAATATTATCGACTGTCTTTGGCTGCCTTTTGCCTGTCACACACCCATCGGATACACACAACAAATGATAAATGGATTTTCCACTTCCGCGCGTTTCGTTCCCATGCGAAAAACTCTTTATCTCTGGCTGATGTATGTCTGAAAATATCTACGAGTTGGCGTGTTTGTTTTTCAATATTATGTTTATAAAGTTGTGCATATCTCTACAAAATTGGTTTTACATAAGCATATAGAGTTTCTGCAAGGATATAAAAATAGCTAAAGCGATGAGTGATTATGTATTGATAAAAGATTATTTTGCCATATATGCCAAGGGCAATATTAATCAAACTATATATTGCCCCTTTGATTGCCCGATTCAGCTGTGCGCAAATATTGGAGAATTACCACAACAGGCAGCATGACTGACAATTTAATAATTGAGTTGAGAGCGAATGATTTAATAAATATTTTAACATTTTAATCGCGCTCTTTGAGCAATTAAGGCATTTATACAATAAGCGAGTATTTACATAAATTAAAATTATACTATTCATGTTTGCGTTTACTTATGCGTTATTGCAACCAACATAATGTGGCGCAAGTGAAAAAAATATTTAACAAAGCGTAAAGCAATCAGTTTACCTAAATGAACAAGTACACCAAGGAATAAAAAACAATAAACCGAATTTCGCGAAATGAAAATAATGCGCATAAATACAAATATTTGCTTTTATTTGCACGATTTTTTAATACAATTTTAAATCCATTGATGGCGCATAACAACTTCGCATCTTTAAATCAGATTTGCGCTAGTGAAAGCAAAAGCTTTTTGAGTGTTGCTCTCTGCATGTGTGTGTGTTGGTGTGTGTATCTATGTATCTATGTGTTTGTAGCTAGGAGATACATTTTCAACAAGGCCTAACATGATACTGCCATTAAAATGATTGAGCCACAAAACCAAAAATCCACAATCCACGAGCAAAAAATCCACCCAAGTAAACGGATTAAATTTCTGCACTTAAGCATATCTAAAGCGAAACTGTAACAAAGACTTGATACCCTTTCCCCAGGTCACCGAGCTGTAGAGAACACTTCAAAAATTAACAGTCTACTTGTAAATAATACTCTTACCTTTACTCTTACTGTAAAATAATTCAAAATGTCAATAAAGAAATAATCATTAGAAATTCAGTGTTGTAATTTCATGAAGAATTGCGTATACTCCCCTTTGGGACAGTGTATAATTATAAACTCTTGAGAGAATATCGTAATCAATTTAAGCATAGCAAATATAAACAAAGTTCTCAGCTGGCTCGACAAAGTCGGGATGTTTGATTTGTGCTGACAGGGCGCCCACCGCACTGTGGGGAACTTGACCCGTTTCTTTGACATAAATGCATTTTCAGTAGATGGCAATTTTTCGATATATTACTGTTAATGCGTTAACCGTACATCTAACTGTTATGTTATATACCGCATAGGTTTACAGTTCAGTATTAAAATACCAGCTGTTGAAATCAGCTGTTGCAAGCGAACGTCACGTGCATTCAGAGAGGCTTATTTTGCGGAGCGAATACATTTTAATAATTAATTAGTAAAACGTTGAAGTTTAAAATGAATCTGAAGTCCACAGGTTTGTATTAATTATGGATAATTCTGTGTTGCTCATTTTGTGCTTGTATATCGAAGAATTTGTAAATTTAGCAAGTGTTGTGCACTGTGTATGTTACATTAAAAAAAAAAACAAAATAATACAAATAAATTTAAATCCTTAACTAAAATAATTTATGCGATATTCCGATGAGCATAACACTAGATAAAATATCTCGCGACGCTTGCGAGTTGTAAATTTCTGCCAATGAAAACCGGTCAAGTGACCCATAGTGCACTGAGGCAGTGTCCAGGGGCGTGGCGTTACTCAGCCTAACATGTGTGTGAGCGTGAGTGTGTGCGAGTGTGCGTGAGCGTCTCTCTGTGTGTGCGTGAGTGTGAGCGAGTGAACAAACTTTGGCAATTCAACTGCCAACTTTGCGTCTGCCGGAAAGTTCGTCAGGTTGACGCGTGTCTGTCTGGCAAATATTTGCGTGCAAAAATTATGTGCACCGGGAAAATATGTTTTCAGGCTTAACGGGAAAAAAGGAACCAAATCGGAATAAAAAGTATGCCATAAGTTACGAGACGCGAAGGCAGCAGCATAAAAGACAAGTTGTGCTGACAGCAATCAACGCCACTTTTCCCACTCGTACATCAAATTATTTAATATTATTCTCGGCATGATTTGCCCGCTTTTAACACCTTTTGCATAATCACGAAGCGAGCGCGCTCGCTTTCGCTCTCGCTTCAATGCAAATAATTTAATTAAAACGGGGGGCGCTGCGAATACAAACATGAATGTGCTTCGTAATTAATAATTAATTACAAGATGCAAATTTCGGGGGCAAATACAATTGAATGAATGCATTAGGTCAGGTCGAAAATGTTATGCATGCATTTAATAATTTGGATTTCCATTTCCATTTGAGCAGCATCTGCAATTGAAATGATTGTTATTATTATTGTTACCGGTGCACTCGTCCACACACACAAACTGTGCAGTCAAGTCGCAAATAATTACGCATACGCCATGTGGTTGGTTGTCGGGCTGTCGGTTGGCAGCTGAATTGATGGATGAATGCTCTGCACCGCCCGCTTAACGAGCAGCAACATCGTTATTAGCCACGTTTATAGCAGTCAGCTGCATGGCGCTATCATTATGGCCATCACTGACAACCCAGTGATAAACTGCAAGACGGCGAACCATCATGAAGTCAATTATATAATGACGTCGCCATCGCCATCGCCGTCGTCGACGGTATTTAACGTCGTCTCGCTTGACAAGCTCGTTACAATTTATGCTTTGTTTGTATTGGTGGGTCGCCCGGTTATTGCACATGCCACAGAAATGAAGCGTGCTGCGTGTGGCAAGCGGCAAGTGGCAAGTGGCGCCCGGCCAATTGATGGCCAATACTAATGCCAATAGCAACAGCTAATACATGGGACTGAACCCGAATAGCTGTCAAAATAATTGTCGGTCGGTGAGACAACATTGTCGCTCCATAAAACAGAAGCAGTCCCAATATTGAATCTGTGAAGCATAGCTTGAGCTTAGCTGCTGGGTTAATGTTAGTTATGCGAGGGTCGCTTTGCGAATAATAATGACAGCGCTGCAATTTATCACTCCCAAAAAGTACGTAAACTACATTTAACACAAAGTTAGAAAGCTCTTTAAATGTTTATTTTTAAATGAACTCTTGGCATTTTTCAATGACATTTTCTTGGCATTCTCCTTTAATTAACTTCATGCTGGTCAACTTATCAAACATTGTTTATAAATTGATTGTGATTCATGTTTTCAAATTACCAATTAATGTGATTTGAAAAAATTTAATTTTGAAAAAATATGTGAAATTTCAAAGCAAAAAGGAAATATGCAAACAAGAAATTTCCACAATCAACAGCGAAGCAAAAACAAATCGAACAACAAATACCGAACATAAAAGCCTATACATTTTAATTGAAACATAATTGAAAATAAATAAGGCCAATCGATGGCCATAGAAACCGTACAAAGAACAACACGAAAACACGATTCTAAAAAAAGGTGTCTGCCTTGTCATAAATAATTGAGCATTGATTTTTTAAAGAGCGTCGTTTTTTGTTGGGCAACACAAATGTTTTATTTCATGAACATCATGCGAGATAATACAAATTTAAAATATTCGTATACATAGTAAACGTAAATTTTCTTATCAGCTAAATTAATTTTTATAGTAGAATGCTGAATACCCTAGATCGAAAATTAAATTTTATTTCGAACAATTAATTAGCCTCAATTTAATTTGGATTACCAATCAATGACAACAAATTTAATAAATATTCACACTTTCGAATCTTAAACATTTCCAAAGTTATAATCTTTAGAATACTTGGAATTAATTAATTGGGTAAATATGTATGTCAGATTGCTGATTTAAAATTCTGAAAAGCTGAATGTGAGCAGACCTGATAATTATTAAGCTCAGTCGCACTTTGTAAATGCTCACGGAACGTCGTCTTTCATCCAAACAGAAATAACAAACAAACCAAATGAATCTATTTATTGCTCTGCTCCTCGCAATCGTCGCCTTGGCCACAGCCAACGTCGATGTCCGTCAGCTCCCGGAAGTGCATGGCGATAAGTTCTACTACTTTGGCTTTGGCAGCAACATGTTGGCCAAGCGCATTCACATCCAGAACCCGACAGCCGTGATCGTTGGTCCCGCTCTCTTGGAGAACTATCGCGTCGACTTCACCAAGCCCAGCAACTTCTGGAAGGGCGCTGTGGCCACCATCGTTCCCGCCCCCGCCACCAAAACTTGGGGCACCTTGTGGGAGATCGATCTAACCAACCTGCCGGACATCGATAAGTGAGTGATCTGTACACATTTCGGACTTACAAATAAACCTAATGAGTTTGCCTTTTCAGCCAGGAACTTGTGCATCTCGGCTGGTATAAGCCTGTCAGCGTGCAAGTGAAACACAACGGCACAGAGATCCCAGCACGTCTCTATGTGATAACCAACGAGCCGATAGGCAATGTGCACGACATGCCGTCGAGCGAAGTGCCCGAGGATCGACAGCCCTCGAAGACCTACCTGCAAGTGCTCGTCAAGGGCGCCATCGAGAGCGGAATTCCGCAGGATTATGTGACTTGGCTAAAAGGATTCAAGCACAACAACCAAACTGTGCCACATTTGGAGGAACTTCTTGAGCTGCAAGCGGTCGAGTTGTGAGATTGAAAGTGGGATTACAAAATATTTCTAAAAAAATATATTACAAGCTGATGAGCAAATCCAAGAGCTGGTTTTGTTATCTGATTTCAAGTCTTCAATGTTGCTGAATAAATTTGACTTTGCTCTCTGAGAAGGTTGTCAGCAAAACATATTTTACCGGATCTGACTTTGAAACTGGTTTCCAAATTGAGTGATATGAAGGCGCTGAGGGCTCTGAACGTTTTGGCTATAGTTTCTTGCGGAATCAACCAGATAAATGGATTGAACATCGTGCCACAGCTGCCTGAGGTGCATGGCGACAAGTTCTACTACTTTGGTTTTGGCAGCAACATGTTGGCCAAGCGTATTCATATCCAGAATCCGTCTGCTAAATTTCAGGATGCTGCCTTACTCGAGAATTATCGCGTCGGCTTCAGCTTGCACAGCGAGTTCTGGAAGGGCGCTGTGGCAACCATTGTGCCCACTTTGGACATGCAAACCTGGGGCACGCTCTGGGAGATCGATCTGGCCCACATGCCGGACTTGGACAAGTGAGTTCTTATTATCAATGTGAACGAAAGTAAATTCCCTGATCTATGTTCAGACAAGAAGGTGTCCATTTGGGCAGGTATAAGCCTGTCAGTGTCCAAGTGAAGCTGCACGGCAATGGGGCATTGATCCCAGCCAGAGTTTATGTGATATCAAAGGAACCCGAAGGGAATGCACGAGATTTGGATCCACAGCCTTCAAAAACCTATTTGCAGGTTATGGTCAAGGGAGCCATTGAGAGCGGGATTCCTGACAAATATGTAACGTGGCTCAAGGGCTTTAAGCACAACAACCAAACTGTGGAACACCTCGAAGAACTTTTTGAACTGCAATCGGTTGAATTGTAGACAAACGACAACTGTTCCCACAAAACCGCGAAGGGTTGCAACCTCTGCTAATGCTCTGTGTATTTCAATTCAACTGTGCTCAGTATATTAGCGAAGACCTAAACCACTCGAGTACCACTTGTTGGCGTCTGTATGAGCTGTGTCTTTTCTCTCAACTTCTAGTATCAGCAATATCGTTTCTCTTTTTGTCTATATATGATTTTAATACAAGTTATGGATACATTTTCCTATACAACTATTATTATTAAAATTGCCTTAATAAATGGATACCAGCCGAAGTATAACCAGCTGTTAAGCAAGTAGCACATTTCAGTATTTTTGCTCACATAAAATAGTACAATATGAAACTGCATTTACGGTCACTCTGTTGTCAGCTGTTGAAAATTGTTTCCACACAATTTATATTCGTTGTGAAAGAGCAATCTATTTGTATTAAGCGATCAGAATAAATCCATTTTCTTGGCTTTCTAATATGGTACGAGTTCAAAATATATATTCGGACTCCCACAGGCGCTATAACACCTTTCAGGTCTCTGGCCTAATTTGGCAGTGTGATACAAATGTATAATATTAAGTATGCGATGTGTTATTTACTTAAGATTCCATACTAACTGTCTTTCTTAATTTAGAGCGGAAGATTAAACTTATGGTGCCTATACACATATATGTAAATGTTTTCGTCCCCTCGCCTCACTTCAAACGGAACATTAAATTCCTAGCTTGCAATCTGACTGAAGTCTATGTGGGTACCAGAAGCGAGTCACCGGCGTCAGACCATCGCTCTGTTAGACAGAGAAAACCATAACAGGAAAATGTCTGCGGAGCTGCTGCAGTTGACGCATGCAAAGCACTGTTTGCCAAGATGGAAGACGCCCCAGAAAGTCCGATGCCCACTTTTGAGAGCGCGGGCTGGCTGAAGAAGATTGTTCCCAAACTGGATGGCTTGTGAGAGGGTGCCATGTTGTGGATAGAAATAGTATTCCTTCCATATCGGCTGCGCTTCAGTTGCTTAAAAATTGAACTCTGCCGTTCCAACGACTAATTGGAGTGTGCTAAAAGTCAAAAAGTCAGACCTCCAAGGAATGAACTGGATAAGTTTAAGATTGCCTTTGCGGAGCACCTTCTCTAGAAGATGGAAAGTATCCGGATTAAAGTCGCCTAATTACAACCTATTCGTCCCGATAATGGTGAGTAGATCGATTCATGTTAGGAACAAAATTTATGCTAATCTACTACGTAATTACAGCATTAAAGATCTTATTGTTATGACGCTGGAGAGCAAGAACTGCTGTATGCTGCTAATGCTCCATGTCACATGAGTTATCCGCGTCGCTGTATTGCTTGAAGAGCCATCAAAAAGCGGCAACGAGAGTGTGGCTTGGCAGTTGACGGTAAATAAGCAAGCGATACTCTAGTGTCACAATTGACTAAACAAATATATATACAGTAAAACGAAAACAATGACCATCATTTACCGATCGGCAACCACAGATCAGTTTAGTCTGTTCCTCAAAAAAATGCTTGGGCCAAAAATTCCCGACATATTAGCGAGAAATGGTGCCGAACTAAAAAATGTAGGAAACGCATGCAGCCATTTCAATTGACTTTATAAAATCATTGGTATTTATTTAATCATTGGTATTTTATTTATTCTTGAACAATATTCAATTTATTCTCGCTTAGGAATTTCGGCAATTCATTCACAGGTCCCTTCATTAATTTTCATTCGCATACTATTGTATTTAATTTTATACCGATTGGATGAATCCCTCTTTTATCTTCAAATGTACGTAGTATCTCCCTGTCACTTTTGTTTATCAATATTGTTTATTTTTACGAATTTTCTATATCTTTAAATATGTATTGACCTTCTATCTTCTAAACTCAAAATTAAATATGGAATTATTTATAGTAATCATATTGTTTCTTCCCCATCGTTTTATCTTCCGTTTATTTAAGCTATCCAAGCATATTGTCTCTAATTTAAACAATGATCTGTTTATCAGTCTATTTTTGTTTTCAAATATCACCATCAACAGTAGAGTATCCAACTTTGTGACAAAAATGACTTTAATTAATTTTAATCACTTATTTATGATGATTACCAATTTCCTGTCTCGCAGCATTGTGTTTCACAGCTGAAAACTTGGCCGTGACTGCGAGAAGAACACGGACACGGACTCAAAAGTTTAGCAGCTTTTTGGCTGCGAGTCCTAAAGTGCAATTAAAGTGCAATTTACTGTAAGCCAAAGAAGACGACGCTGCAAACTGTTTTTGTTCTTTTCGGTTGTTAGTTGGCTAAGAGATTCCCTTCGTCTCGTTCTTGTTGCAGACGCTTAACGAGGCTCATCGAGGCGCCGTTGCTGCATTTGGACCATGGCTTATTAATTTAAATTTTCAAGGCATCCTTGGAGTGCAACTTTAGTTTAGAGTCGAAGGTGTTGCACTTGCAAACTCGGAGCTGGCCATCCAAATTGCGTGCCAAAGTAATAATAAACATAATTTGCTGTGCACTTTCGGTCTGCAGCTAATTTGAGTTGGGGCAAAAATGGAAAAGTAAAAGGCTGACCTGCGATTACAACGGTTACAACCTTCAGACGCCATCAACTGCTTCGAGGGAGGAAGTTATGGCATTAGGAAGAAACTCAGGTGTCCAAGTGCAAAAGTTCGAGCACAATTCCAAGTTGGACTTTAACAAAGTAAAAAGTTTTGCACAAAAGTGCTGTGGCACTTGTTACACTTGTTGTACACCCAAATACCCTAGAAAAGTAAGAACAAGTGGGTATGCTAGAAATGCAAGTTACTTATGTACAGGATGAATTTGTAAAACATATTTATAATAGAACAATGACATATAATACTATAAATAGTTTAAAAGCTCTTAATTTTATACTGATTCCCACCCGAGAGAAGATTAATGTAAATCACCAACCTAAGTTGAGTTTATATACTTATAGATAAACCTTTAAGATGTAAAAAATATTATTTTTGCGAAAGGATAAACTAAAATGCATTTAAAAGTAAACAGTTGGTATAGAGTAATGATCAAAATTACACTATAAAGGTATTGCTAAATTTTAGGAATGTCTTGCAGGGTATTAAATAGTCTCTCAGTTTTTGCAATTGTTGTTTTTGGTGGTTCAACACTCCTTGTGTTGGCTGTAAATTAAATTTGCAAACGGTCTGGCAACTCGTCGTCGTAGTTTATAATCGTTTGGGAATTGAAATGCAGTCGATACCAAAGCGTCTGCAAGTTTTGCCCATTCTGAAGTTTCTGTTACTTTTTGCGTGGTCAGTTAACTTTTTGGCTGAGCATTTTTATTACATTTGTGGCGCCCTTTAGAGTTGTCAGCCAGCGAAATGTTGTGAGAACAACAACGCAAGGACAACTACGGCGACTACTCTTAAACTCGATCATTAATTATTTAAAATGCACGGCGCCATAACCATTTAGACGGCTTGTAACATGTGCCACAAGCAGCCACAAAGTGGCATGCCACCTCGCCTCCTTCCGTTTGTAATCATAAAAGTTTACGAGTTAAAAAACCAAATCAAAACGATAGAGAGAGAATGAGAATGAGAACGCCAACGACAAGTGATGAAACCGAACCACAAATGCTGTTGGTCTCGATTGCAGCTCGACGGTAACTCGACGGAGCTCAGCTGCGCCCATTGCCCATTTGTTGGGTTTGGGAATTTAATTAAAATCAAGCCGAGTTCCCATCTCAAAAGCCTCGATCCCAGGCCGTCGTTTAGTTTCAATCAAAGTGGCGTCAAAAAATTCACCCAAATTGACAACAGAAGCGACAACGATGTCGACGGCCGTCAATAAAAAACGCTTAGAGCGAATGCTTCCCTTCGCACCCCCGCTTCAGCCTTGTACCGCTTTGCACTCAGTACAGTTCCATCGTAATTGAAACTCATTAGCGTGCATTTTAGTGGCCATTTTGTGCCTTGGCAAAAGCCTTTTGGACAACCCTTTGGGTGCCATTTCACTCCCCGCTCCCAACTCTCAGTTTCCTTCCTTCCAGCTCGTAGTTTGTTGTGGGTTGTTCCCGCCTCTTGTGGGAGTGTAAGTGTGTGTGTGAGTGAGTGTGCGTGTGGTTTATGTGGCAAGTGTGTCATCATCATGAATGTTATGGGTTTTTTTTTTTTTTGACGGGTTTATCCAAGCTTTTATCGAAGCAAATATGGAAATATATTTATTTCCTTTGGCAAAAAACTAATTTGTTGAATTTAACAATAAAAATTATGTAAACCGAAAAAAGCAACATGAATTTAAGGAAAACATAAAACAAATTCTGTTGCAACCATATAGCTATGTGGATTAAATAATATGGTAAATTTTTATATAGAAACAGATTATGTTTTACTTTTTCGATTCATAGAAAGAATTATTCCCGGTAATTTAAAAGTTAATATTACCTTAAAGCAGATCTGATGAATTGCAATTAAATTTCTGTATTTTAGTTGCCCATTCACATGACAAACTTTAGATGCGTTGCAATCAACAACATCAATCAAGCTGTCAATCACTCAGCAAACACAAAGAGTTGAGTGCATAGAGACTTCTTCTAATGCATGTCAATCGCACAGACCACAGCAAGGAAAATATTGCTGGACCAACTTGAAAGCCAAGAACTAAAGTGCCAGACTTTAATTGACTTTTCGTAAACTATATGTTAGATGAAGTTGGATCCCGACACGCCTGTAATTATGCCACATGTGGCGACCACACTTGGTTAACTCGCTGATGGTGGTGGCGGTGGAACAAATTCAATTTGATTTGGGGTCTAAGAAAACGGCGAGAAATGTAAAGAAAACTTGATGGAAATTTGCATATACTTGTAGTTTCTGGCAGTTCAAAGGGAAAACTTTTCTCGAACACACAACTATTAATTAGTAGAGTAATCACTCAAACGCAACAGTAAGAAAACGAAAAGGAAACTCTCTGGAGAGCCTTCGATTTTAATTGATTTTGAAGGCAAAAAAGGTCTGCGAGTGAAGAAATATCCGTTTTTCATTTTGGAAGCCCCCAAAAATAACGACCCACTCAGATATGATAACTGCAATGCCTGTGGCATTAATGGGCTGCATTTGCAACGCGCCACGCGCTAATCAAATTAATATTTCGAATATTTGCTTGGACAGGATTCGTGACGTTGCAACTTCCGACTGGCCGCGGGCATTAATTACACTTAAATGTTGACCACATGCCAGCATTTGGCAGGCTCCTCTTCCTGCCAGTCTCGAGACGCACAAGTCAATAGCTTTTTTGTTGTACGCAGAATGCAACGACGCCCCGTGGGCAGCAATCCGACAATCTGCGCAAGGGAGAGGAGTTGGGGGGTTTTGAAATTCCTCTTGGTTATTTCCCTTGAGCCACTTGCATTTTTTGACAAATTCTCTTGACACGCATGCAGTGTCAACAAGGCGTGGCACTTCCCACTTGCCACTTGCCGCAGGGCTGCTCGTGATTAAATCATTAAATTCATACGCTCCACAAGCTGCACTTTTTATTATGCAAAGTCCTTGGCTTTGTTCCTATTTGCCCGGCTTGACCGTTGCGCATTGATCCCCGCCAGAGATTGTCACCATCTCCGCTCTGCCTGATTATTTGCTTTCCGTTTTCATTAAAAATGCACACACACACAGCAGCATTGTCAACGCTGATGCATCAATGAATCCATTGCAACCCAGGCAATTGGGAATGGGCTAAATGCTTTTGGGGCATTTTTAATTAAACGACATGCAGCAGCAGCGGGCGGCGTCGTCCAGATTTAATGTCACCACACTCAGTGGGTGTTGCACTGTGGCCGCCATCGACACGTGCATTATGACAAATATTTTAGACGCACTCAGACACTCGGACAGACAGATGCACTCCAAGTGAGCAGAAGTCCACGGGGACAACTAACAACATGCAATTTGCAGAATATCGCATGCAACTGATGCTTAGTTTTTTGCCTAACTCAGTATTTATTCCCCCCTTAAACAGTTATCCCTTTATCTATATTTCGATATCACCCCAAGATTTTTAGGGTAGTTGATCAAGAATATATATATATTATAAACATAGATGCTTTCATAAAGTTTTTCATAACTAAAATTAGTTGAAAACTTTTCTATAATTAGTTTTTATTCAATGTAAGCAAATTGAACAAAAATTAGAAAATCTTTTTAGTTTTTAGTTGGAATGATACATTCAGATTTAAGGTTATTATAACATAGGTTGCCAAAAGTAATAGGGTAAAAAATTTCTCTGTTAAACATACTAAAATGTAGCAATCCGTTTTTTTATTAACCTAGAAGAAACAGCTCAAATAAGAAAACATAATTTTAACTAGCGAAACTTCAAGAGGTTAAAAATGCTTCATTCTGCCTATTACGTATATTTATGAGTAGCTAGTAATATTATGATTTTAAATACATTATTTAATATTATTCATCAAATTAAAACATTTATTTAAAAACACATTTATTAAAGAAAATACATTTGACATAACAAATTTTAAATCTGATTTCAATTTGAAGCCCAAGCTGAAAACAAGCGTAGATCCTGTAAAATGTGTACAAACAAATGTATATATAAACATACATGCACATATATTGTAGTTTTTCATGTTTGGTATTTTCGCTTAAAAGCTTTTCGCAACGCGTCAGACTTCCCCATGGCACTGAGTGCCGACAACTGAGAGCCTCGCCCCTGAAATCTACTAAATAACCTTGTTAGCGCTTTTAATTAAAGGTGTAAATATTGATATTTACTCGTGCGCTGGCCTGCAACGTGCAACCAGCAACCTGCAACCTGTAATCTGCACTGCCGGCGGGTCTCGTGCAACGGAAATGCATTTTCAAAAGCCAAATAAACTAAATGGAAATATGAGCTGAACATTAATATGGTTACGTGGTATGGTCACTGGGCAGCTACATGTGTATTTCCATCAGAACAAGCTGGGTAAGTGAAAAAGGGCAATACAAATTGATAAAAGGGTGGGATTTAAAAATGCTTATAAATAATTATTTTACATTTTAATTATTTCATTAAAGTTATAATTTATTTTTTTTATTAGTTGGACATAAGTGAAATAAAAACAATTATGTATAGAATATAGCAAAGCTATTTGATACTAAAAATATTCTTTGAAAAGTAGTTCGCATAGAAAGTATTTATTAAATAAATAAATATTTTTATTGCCATATATAATAATTGAGTAGTAATATCCAAAACAATTGTTTAATACTCTCTTAAAAAAATATTCTGTAAGACTCGCTACATGCGATCTATCAGAATTATTTATTATGCAGCCTAAATGCTTAATTTTCTATACAATTTATTTCTAATTTTTAATGAAGTTAGTATAGAAAGTATTTATTAAATACATAATTGCATGTATCACCAAGTACATTTATTTAAAACCCGCTCAAAATTTAAAAATATCGCTGAATATGAATTGCTGTATATGAATATATATTTAAAAATTATTCAAATACCCTATGACATTGATTTTCTTTGCATTTTATAATTTAGTCAGTGGCCATTTATCATGCCTTTGTATCCACAAAGTTGTGAGACAACTCTCGCTGCTGGAAAGCACTCTAAGCCGCATCAATAACGCCCACTTGACGCTTCAAATTAAATAACCATCATCAGAATCAATCGAGAAGCATGCGAGTGTGGCAAAGGGAAAAGTGGGCTCCACTTTTGGCCCCGTTGAGCCAACAAATTGAGTTAACTCTGGCCTAAAATCAAGAGCACGCCACGACTGACAATGTAAGCGGGTTTCGGAGGAAGTGCTGAGTGTCCTGATCCCTGGCCACCTGCAGTTGTTAAGTTTTGTGCAAAAAATGTTAATTTTAATTAAGGCTGCTATCGACACCCGACAGGCATCAGGCGGCAGTCGGCAGTCGGATATCGAGGGAGTGGCGAGCACTCGAAAGTGCAACGTAGCACAACTGATGCACTTTGTGCAGTGAAAGGCTGTGTGGCAGGAGCGGATGCCGGGCAGGATATTCGCAGGAGGATATACTCGAATGTTGTCTGCTTTTGGCAAATCAACGAGCCGTGCGAAGTCGACCCTCGATGCCATTGTGGCCGTGTCATATGCAGAAGTTGCAGACTACATGTGTAAACATTAACACAACACAACATTGTTGTGGAGGGCGCGGCATTAGTTTGGAGAGCGTTTGGCCATGCAACAATTTGTTGCATACCACACGGGGCAGTTGCGCATTTATTGTATGCACTGTGGCGCCGGCTACTCAAAAATTTAAATTAGCGCGCTCCGCAGCGAATTGCATTAGCTAGCAATTTTTAATTCACTTCGTGAATATTTTAGCGCAACACGAGAAAAATGTTTTGACATTTTAACACGTTGGCAACGCGATTATCCTGCGGCTTATCAGCGCACCAGGCCCAGCACACTGTGGCCGTGTTATTGAAAAGCAATTAAAAAAGCCAAGCGCCAGTGCATTTCACGTTATTGAATTATAATACACACACATACTAGTCCCGAACTGGTTTAACTCAGGTCAGCTGCAGCTCAGCTCAGCTCATAAATATAAATAGCTGCATGCATTGCAAAGTGGTTCGTGAGAGGAGTCGACAGCTCAACCTCATTGTGGCAGGTGTAAATCTAATTACAATTGCCAGCCAGCCATCGCTTTATTTTTTATGAATGAAGTGTATTGAATATGCTGCGATTTCTGACAGTTATTGCCCAATTAATGAGTCAATTTTAATATATAAATTAAACACTGAGAAATGGCAGAAGGTATATTTATATTTATTCATTGGCACACAAATTATTTCAGCTTTGTAACTCCTTTTTTAATTTAAAATTATTATTTAAAAATAAAACAACTTTTGCACTAGTCACTAACAATCCTTATACAAATAAAATGAAATAAAATCATGTATTTATACATATATTTAACAATTATAAATATTTTCTTCATTACTATGTTTATGTCACTTTGGCATATTAATCATTGTGTATAGCACAGTCTTAAAAATGTTTTATATCTATCTATCTAGTTAAAATGCCATTAAATTCTTAGTGTACAATATATCAGAGTTTGTTAATTTGTAACATGTATCGTTGTGGCATGTAATTCAAATATGCATTTAATATGCTCGTATTAATAATTCGCTTAACCATGCAACAAGCTGCCATATAATCATATGTCTGATAATCAGCTTATTGCCCAACCAAGTCGCCCTCTTTGATTGGGTTCTCTCGCTTGCCTGCTGCTAATTGCGGCTATCGGATTACCAACGCCAAAAAGCCATTTTCAATGGCAACGCGGCGGGGAAAAGCGCAAAAATTCAATTTTATAATTGGCTTTCAATATGAAAAAAAAAATACACAGATAAAGAAATGGGGAAAATACAAAAATAATTAGCATAAAATAAAACAAACACAAACACGAGAAATAAAAATATTAAATTTCAAGCAATTAAAAAATGCGAACGCTGCAAAGTGCACAATGTTTATTATAATCCTGTTGAGTTTACAGAAGGGTTGAACCAGCACTGGGAATCGGGAGGAGTACCTATCAAATTACCTTTTCGGGCATGTTTTTACGAGGCTAATGCAAACAAAAAATAAATTGCAGATTTCTACAAGATGCCAAAATCAAAGCCATTTCAATGGGCTCTGCAAACAATCGTAAAGGTCATAAAAATTGTCTTTAGCGAAGCGGGCTGAGAGGGAGGGAAGTAAACTCACCCCCAAAATCGGAGGGCCAACTTTTTTTGTAAACTGTGAACAGAACGATAAAAATGTTGCCCTCAACACCTGTGACCACAATTAAGCCGCGTTAAGCGTTGCCAGCATTTTTAATGCCGCAGCCGGGACAGAGAGTTGGTAAAACTTTTCACACTCAAATTGAGTTAAACCCGCACGGCCAAAAACTTTTACTCACTCCAACAAATTTCTTCTTTTTTTTTACATTTTTTTCCTGTTTTGAATTGTTGTTGTTGCATTCGTAATTAAATGGCCGCCCAGCGGTGGGTTGTGCTGCAAGTTGATAATTTAATTGAAGTTGTTAACAATTTTTTGCAGCAGCAAAAATGTGGAGCGAGCGCTCTTAAGGTTGCCTTATTAAAATTTGTTAAAATATAATTAAAACCGACGCTGAATTTAATTGCACAGCTGAAAGGCTGGCAACACATTTAATTGCGTTAAATTGAACCGCATCTAAGAAAAGGGTCAAATTAATCTATGCGATTAGCAGCTGCTGCTAAAACAAAAGGGCGAAGAAGTGATCAAACTGCATTTTATTTTAATTGAAAGTACGTGAAATAAATATCTATTTTTTAAGGAGTAAAACTATTTATTTTAAGATTCTTTATTCCCTGTCTTCACAACCTCATTATTACTGCTCCTTCTTCGATTCGGACTAACACAAGATAAAACATTCCTGTTCTATATCGAGTTCGCTCTCAATAAGTTGAAAATAAAAAAATTAAGTTAATGTATTTTATTTTAATTGAAAGTACGTGAAATGAATATCTATTTTTTAAGGAGTATAACTATTTCTCTTAAAGTTTCGATAAGGAATGTCACTCCTGAATTAGCAGCCTCATTATTTCTGCTGCTCCTTCGATTCGAACTAACAAAAGACAAAACATTCCAGTTTAATATCGAGTTCGCTTGCAATAAGTTGAAAATAAATAAGAAAAAAATCTACTACGTTCGGTAATATATTTTTTAAGGAGTAAAACTATTTGTTTTAAATTTCTTTATTCCCCTGTCTTCTCAGCCTCATTATTCCTGCTCCTTCTTCGACTGGCACTAACAAAAGACAAAACATTCCAGTTTAATATCGAGTTCGCTCTCAATAAGTAAGTTATTGTATTTTATTTTATTAAAAGTACGTGAAAGATATTTGTTTTTTAAGGAGTAAAACTATTTGTTTAACATTTCATTATTCCCTTGTCTTCCCAGCCTCATTATTTCTGCTCCTTCTTCGACTCGCACTCACAAAAGAGAAAACATTTCAGTTCAATATCGAGTTCGCTTTCAATAAGTTCTTGGCTTGCAATTTGCCAGCAATTTGCTGTAACATTAGACTCAATCAAGAGTCAAATGCTAATAACAGACACAGGCTCAAATGTAACAAAAAAAAAGAGAATCAGTGAAAATAAAAGAAATTACCATAACCAAAGCCAGAGCAGACACACATGCCAGGGGACAAGTTGGGGGAATTGCAATTATTTGAGGAATGCAATGTGATCCGTGCAAACTTTATTGAAGCGACAGCAGCATAAGGAAAACAAGAAATGAGAAAAAAAGGAAATCGCCAGAAAGCACAAATTGAAACCAAATGAACAAATCAGGCAACAAATTTGCATGCGCTACATTTATGGGCCATATCCAGGAGACTGTTGCCAGCAATTTCAGTAGTTCCATCGGGGTTGCATTTGCAGCGACCATAAGGAGAGGGGATTGTGCCAATTTATGTTTATTGCGGCAAGAATTTGGTGTTGTCATAAGAATGGCAACAGGACAAATCGAAAAGAATAACTCAGTAAAGGTTTCTTTATTTCATGGGCGACAAACAGATGCGCTCAAGGGTTCCATGAAGCGGAAACAGTTGACAGTGGAGATATGCCTTCCCCAATGTAGAGTATTTGTGTAATAATAACACGGCATACTTATTTGTGTAATATGCAAATTTGCAACTCTCCCCGTGTCTATGCAAATTTTTGAAAAATATTTCACTTGTCCGCTTGTCGCCCAGGCGAATTTGCAATTTTTTTTCTTATTTATTGCAACTAATTTTGTTGATGGGGGCGTGGCCACTCGTCCACAAATCAATTCCACTACATTGAAGCACGAATCAATTGAAGAAAGGAAAAAAAAAACGCACAGACTTCAACTTCAACTACATGTCCGGGCAATTAAGTGGAGAGTCGAGCTGGAAAACAAAGTTTATCTTTTCTGGTTCTGTTTCTGGGCACTAGACATGGATTGGATCGTCTCGTTTCGAGGGCTTTGCTCGGCAGGGCAACTCAATTAAAATGAGCTCAGGTGTAAATTTTATTGAAAATGCTTAATTGCCGAGTCTGGCAGCAGCGTCTGGCACTGCTTGCTCATCAGCATCATAGTCATTATCATTATCATCATTATGCGCCATTATCCTGCCAGCGATTTTTACTTGTAATTATTTGTTTTTGTGTGTCTGCGCATGAAGCGAACGACGACGCGTCGAGTGCTCTGTTGCGCAATGTCCTTTGTACTGTCTCGCCTCCTCCTGCCTCCTCCTGCCTCGTCCTGCCTGCCTGCTAAATGTTGGGCATGTGTTTAGCACAAGGATTTATATTTGTTTAAGCTGCTCGTGACATTGTCATGATGATGCTGAATTTATGTAAGCTTCCCCAAACCCAATTTACACATGCGAATCCGTTTGACTTAACACGAGGGCAGCCACATTAAATACCTCGAAAATAAAGGCTCATAGTACAATACGAATTATTCAGTCTTTGTTTTTTAACCTCTACTATCCACTCTTCAATTTATTATAGATTTTGAGTGTTTATTCAATTTTCGATTATTCAGTCACTTGTTAAACACTAGATGAAAATGCATTCAAATTTTACTAGATTTGATTTTGATTAAAGAGATATTGCAAAATTATATTAATTATAAAATTTACTTACAATTTGTAATAAATCAATATTAAATAATAGCGTATATAATATCTTGATTAATATTTAATATTAAATAATTGTAAAACCTAGATACATTTTATTTTACTTTGCGTTATTAATAATTATTATTAAATTTATTAATCAATATTAATATTCAATATTTAAAAATAATGAAAAGCTAGTTAAATTTTATTTATTATTTTTATGTTCTATATAGAAGCATATGTAATACCTTTGTAATATTTAAAATTAAAAGATAGCTATTTAAATTGAATTTAATTTATTTTCCTTTTTTTCGAATTATTATATATGAATTTCACAAACAATAAATGTTGCTTCTCCGGTTAAAACACAATGTATCTGCATAATTCAGCAACTTTTCTTGCAGCCCACAGGGATCTAGGATATATCCTGCGGCGTTTAGTGCATATTGAAAGTTGCACAATTAACTAAATTGGTAATAGTAGTTTGTGTTTTGCGGCTCTATTGTGCTTTGTTGTTGTGGCAACAAGACTCTACGTTCACACTTTTTGTAGTCAGAGCAACCCCCAAAGGGCGAGAACTCATCTCGTTGTTTTAATTTAAGCAATTAATAAACTTTTACGTCAAACATTATCTAACTGAGTCACGTGACCGCACGAACCCAAAACAGATTCCCGTGATGAATTTATGACTGACATTGATGGGCAAAAACCCCAGAGAGTGAGAGAGAGACACTTCAAAACAGGCAGGCAGACAGCAGTTGGCAAGTGGGCGAATCCTTTTGGTCCCTGGTCCTTGCGATGTGCTGTGGTTGTTGCGCTTTTTTCACGCCCGCGTCAAGCGATTGTTAAACCCTTTCTCGCTCGATCTGCATTTAAAGGGCTTAGGCTGGAGGTCGTCAGCATTTTAAAATATTTTCATAATTTATGCAAGTCGCTCGACATTCGTTACGCCTGCATGTGGGAAATTGCTTTAAACCGCAACGAATCGACAGCGAGTTGTTGTTGGGGGGGAAACTTATCAATCTCTTGGTTGTCCCACGCATTGGGTTTAGTTTGTTCTCACATTACCGACAAACTGTCACAACTGCAAGCGAAATCAAAACAGAAATCAACTGGACAGCGACTGATAGCAACGCCCACGAGCTGCTGACCAAACAAATAGACGTAAATAATAGCGAAGCAGACAATTAATAACAAATTAACATGATGGTCACACGCCGGAAGTGCAAGGACCCTCTTGAAAGGATCCCCGAAACCGAAACCGACACCCGAAATACAATGTTCGACATTCGATGAGAGGCCAAGCCACAAGCATAATAAATGTATTTGTATAAAAATTAAGCGAAAAACGCTTCGCATTGTGTCAAGTTCGGCTCAAATATTTACACAGCGCCCATTGTAAAGCGTATTTCTCAAGCAGCCGCCTCCTCCTCCACTCGCCTCTCCTCTCCACTTTCCGGAAGGAACAAACAAGCGAGCTACAATTTTGGGTAAGTTTATACGGCGAGTGAAAACAAAAGCGTGTCCAGCTCCATTGGCGAGGACCTAAGTTAGTCACGTGCTTCAATGCACGTGTCCTTTTTAATGACCAACGAATTGTATGGCAATCGGGAGAGAGGGAAAAAAGAGAGAAAATCAAAAAGTAACGCGGCTTTTGTGCCACATATAAAGTCGTATATTGAAATCCAATTCAATGAAATTGTTGCCACGCTCGAGTTCCATTAGACAAAACCAATCACAACAACATGAAAGGTGAGTGGCGAGCGGGTGGTTTGGCTGAGGGCAGGGAGAAGCGCTGGAAGGGGCTGAAACACCACTCAATTGTTGGTCAGTTGAAAATATTTCGACAATTTGCATGAGCGCCTCGCTTCCCTTTGCCGCCCTCTTCGCGACACACACAGGACACAAAGGAACATGTCAGCCATCCATTGAACTCTTTTTCTTCTCTTATTGCCAGCCATCTTGCTGTTCGGCCCTTTTTAATTGAGGGCTGTGGCAACGTGTGGCCAACAACAACAACAGCAACAGCAACAACAAACAACAACAAATAACACATGTCCGGCAATTGACAGACATTTACGGAGAGGAGAGAGGAACACGGAGGGAAATTGCTCTGTTACTAGTGACTGGGCAGATATTGAATTTCATCACGATGTCCATTGAAAGCAAATGAATTGCACGCTCTTCATGCTGTCAATGTCGTCAGTCATGGTCAGTCAGTCAATCAGTCAGTCAGTCTGTCAAAAGAAACGTAATGAATATTGTATTTATGAATGCTTGCACAAATGTGTAACATTCAGCAACATTGTTATCAGGATTGCATTACAACTCTGTTACTGCAACTCATTACTAACGATTATTTGGCTTGGAATGTTTAAGAAGATTTTTCCGATAATACTATAACAATTCTATTTAAACAATCTTTTGGCAACTTCGACTTTAAACTTTTAGTAAATTAAAATAACAGAATTTCTTGTCTCTCAATGCTTGACAAGTTGACAACTCAATTTGAGCAATTGATTATTTAGATTTTTTTAGCTTCCAGAATTTCGATAAAATCGGTATAACAGAAAATAATAAATTAGTTCTGTTACTACTTAATTGTTTTAAAAAGTTTAATTTTTATTGTTTTTTAAATGTTAAGCAAATAATTAATTGATATTGGCAATTCTTAACATTATCCTAATCTCAATTTTATTCAAATTATTATTTTTCTCAATTCTGTCATAGTGGATGTTAAAATAAAATAAACGAGTATTTCTTTGGAAAAAAATATTTTTTTAATACACGCAATACATTCAAATTAAATGGGAATTAAAGAAATTAATTTTTCATTGTGTTAATACAACAAATTTTAAATAAATCTTTAATTTGGAAAATTATGAAATTAAATGCAGTTTTTTTTCGTTAGTCCCAAATATAATTAATCCTACTATATATTCGAGTTTGATGTTCTACCTTTTTTGGAATATCATTTGACTAGATTTTCTTTAACATGATTTCACTGTAAACAATTCTGCTTATAGAAGGCCTAATCGGTCTTTGGCAGCGTCGCAATACGGTCGACAGACTGTCAGACAGACTAGACTCTATTGACGCTTTGTCGCAGTCTGCGAGTCCATAAACAATTCATTTATTATGTGAACACACTGTGGCTTAAGGAGCTGCTTCAACGTGATCAAATGCTTCATGCTTGATTTAGTGGCAGCGGCTGCAAATCATCGCCCAGCCGAAAAGGATAAAGAGACAATGTATTCCCAAGTATGAATATGAATATGAATATGAATATGTGACTACAGATGTATCTGTACTCGAGTGTAGGCATGTGCAATAAATTATTAGTGTTTTTTCCACTCACATGTGCCAGAGTGCAGTGTACTCGGGGGAAGGTGGCAATTGCTCATAATTGGTAGTCAAATATGGACGCCCTCTGCCTCGATTTGTCAGTGGTAAAGACACCTCTCATGTGTGAGGGCGGCGAATGAATGCAGGACTCAAAGTCGAAGGTTGATTTGATATATTGGATGGATTTGGCGTAGACAATTTTATGAGCGCTGAATTTATTTGATGTTTGGCATCAGGTTTATTTTCTTTTCTCTCGTTTGGCTCTTGCGCTTTGTCAATAAATTTCAATCAGCCGTTGCTGCAAATCCTTCACAATTTATGTGGCATATTAAAAATCGCTTTACAAAACTTGGAAATTGCCGCGTTTTATATTAAAAATTAAACGAGCACAGATAAATGGAAGCTAAAAAATGAATACTTTTTACAATGCGCAATAAAAGAAAAAAAAGAAAAAGTATGAAGAGCCAAACGAAACTAAAATATTTTCCAATCGTAAAAAGAAAAACCGTTTGCAGATTTTCCTATAGCCAATATTCGCACACGTTCCACAATGTTGCCAACCCTCGGTGTAAAGCGAAAATTAAAAGTAAAATTGCAAATAAAATGTCGATAAAAAATAATTTTAATGTCGCCTTTTTACTTTGAATGGCTAGGAGAATAAAAAATGAGATGAGTAACGATGCAAACAACGATGATTGGATGCTCTAACTTTCAGTTCCATCGTTTAGTTAAACAGTGAAGTATGAATAATAATGAATAAAAAGTTATAGAAAAATTCATAGTATTAAATGATGATATATATTTTCTTTTTACATATGTATATGTGTTGACTTACATGTCACTTAAAGTTATTTAAATTCAAAATACTTTGACTTATGTAATCCCTCAATTGTTGGGCTGTAATTGTTAGGGTATCCAGTTAGATTGGCAACGCTTCACAAGATATATGGCGAGAAGTAAATGCTAGCGTATAAAAAGTGTTGCTCTTATATAATTTAAATTAAATGCTTTTGCTGACAATAAAAATGCACCCAATGACGGGGCAACAAATTCAAAAAGCCGTCTCTGGTCTGGTCATAAAACATTTAATATGAAATTTTTGAGCTGTAGAGCGGCAGTTAGACAACATCACAACATCAGAATCGTGTAAACAACCCCCGAAGAATGCATTTAATCATTTAAGTAACAAGTCGAAAGCATTTTAAAGTGTTTTCCACACACCACAACAACCCAAAGAGCCGTCTCAAAGATCCACTTGAAAGAACTTTGCTCAAAAAGTAAGCGAGAGTTGCAAGTGCCACTTTTGTCGCCTTTTATGCTTATTTGACCATTCACACACATACACAATACACCCAAATACACCCACTTCAGTCCTTTTTTCGAGTCTGTCCTTTATGCCCCGTTGGGTCATTCATTCAAATTCGGTTTGGCTTTTGTATTGGCCAGCAAACGTCCCCCAACTAATCGCGTACTTTCTTCAAACTCGTTGTCCCTTCTTTTATGGTCATGGAGTGGAATGCTTCACGCTGCCCACATAAATTTCACTACTCACATGTGATCGGCGCTCACTTTTCCCACAGTGCGGAGGAAGTTTTGATCCTTGTGCTTGGGCTTTTGTATAATTTCCATTTAATAGCTAAACCAACACCTCATTCGAGTAAATGCCAGACCCAAGACGTAGCTGACGAAGATGAATACGCAGGTTTTCGACACATGGCTGGATGTAAGAAGGACGTTTTGCATAAGGAACACAGGGGACCAATAGTCCTGGGGCCAGGCATCTGGAGTGTGACTTGCTGACAGGCTAACAACAGAGAGAGGGGGAGAGAGAAAGTACCAGCTTCGTCCTGTGCTTGACCTAACGAACCATAAATTATACGCTTTTGATGTTTTGTTGCCTGTGCGGAGCAAAAATGTTTATTTAGTTTCGTCTTTTTTGGTGGTCCAGGACATGTAAATTGCGAGGCCAAGGAAACGGACATTGTTAAGTTTATCGCTCAAATTCGATTATAATGAAACCCCAAAGACAACAAAAGACGACTTGATGATCTATGTTTTGTTTGGCCTCTGGCCAGGACTGAGAACAAGACTGAAGGATATTGAGACGCTTTGGGGATTAAGGATGTATGATTGAACTGACTGCGAGTGAGAATTAATTGCGCCGAAGAAAAGGCAACAAATTTGCATAAATTACAAATGCAAAACCCAACAACAACATATCGCCTAGGCCATAAATTCAAGTCCAACACCGTGGCTTAACTCATCAACTTGTCTCTGTTTTTCGTTTTTTTTTTCTACCAAACGAAATGAGAAAAAATCACAAAAATATCGCAGTCAACTGCTGACCAAATGTGACCACAGTAAAAAAACAAAATAAATACAATTTCCAACCACTTGAAGTAAACTTGGAATTGGCCAGGCCAACTGACAGGCGGCTTTAAAAATTATTACTCAAACCACAGAGCGGCTTCAGGTTTTGCAATTCGCATGAATTATGTTGCAAATGCTTCGTTATTAATTAGACTCATTTACCACTCGACTCCCAACTAGATGTTGCCATGAAGACACCTTAATTAAATGTCTGTCTCTCATTTCTGGTGGTTGGTTCGACTCCCAAAAAGCGACCGCAAAGTCAAGTTTTTTGGCCAATTCCCTCGAAGGGGTTGTTGTTGTTGTTTTGCGCTGTTTTGGCATTACAATTTGCATATGAGTTTTTAAGCCCTGATCCCTGGAGATTTGTCATTTTAATTTCCATAAATCAATTTGTTAATTAGTGGGCTCATTTTTGGCTTGTCGACGGCGCACAATGCACAACGATTAGCAATAATAGCATTAAACACTCGCTCCATTGTTTGCCCTTCTGTCAGTTAAACTAGTTACAATAAAGGGACGAGACGAGTTCATCTTCATTCCATCAGAGATAAATCCTTGGAAAAAGTTGAAGTATAAATATAAAAGCAAATACTGAAACACAATCAAAAGCTCTAATCCCATTTATTTGGTATCGAAGATACGTTACTTCAATTTATTTTGATAACCATTATAAAAAGAAAGTAAATAAACTAAAATACTTATAGATATTTTATGCAAGTACTTTAAAATGCTGTTCGCCTTAAAGCTTGCAGCCACTTGAGCCACTTTTATGAGTGCAGCCAGCCAAACTGAAGTCGAACTTGGAGCTGAAGCTGAAGCCAAACCCTAGCCGAGAAATGGTTGCCATTTAATGTCACTTGGGCGCGCAAACCATCAAGCATATTACGAGGACGAAGAGCAGCTTTTCTCTTCTCTGCTCCAGCGGTTGCTGTTGTTGTCTTGTTTATCTGTCTGTCCGTCCGCCTGTCTGCTGTTGAAAAATAACAACAATTTACACAACAAATACAACCGAGCAGCAGCAGCCACATGTGAAGTGTGTGCCGTTGACTTTGAGTCGAGTCGAGTCCTGGAGTCGGGAAGATGGAGTTGAGGAGCTGGTAAAACCAGCAAAGTGCAGCAACAATTGTTGCCAGCTGTAAATAAACATGGCTTTCGCTGGTGCCCTGCCACGCCCACATGTGTTGTTACCTTCTGATATTGCAACACACACACAACACACAGCACAACACAACAGCGAAATGATAATAAGGTATATAATTTAATATCAATCTGACAGCCAGAAGGCAACAAAGTGCGCCAGGCGATGACGACGACGACGACGACGACGCTGCTTTTTATGCTACACTTTTTTCTGTCTCTTGATACCCTACCGAACATGAGATTGTTTGCTTGACGGGTGTGTTAGCTAGCTGATGGGATATGAAACAGACAAAGTAAATATTTATTTATTTACTATATTTGAATTCATCCTAATGCCAGATTTTTAATTATCACACTTGTCACTAGCAGCTTTTAACTATGCCAATTTAAATAAAGAATTCTATTATTCTATTATTAGTATTATAATATGATTTTAATCTAGTAATATTCATTTTAGAATTTTCGCGAAATTCCAAATTACTGAACGATTTATTCGGACGCGTCTTTGGATTTGTTTTGTGATGCAAAAAAATTCCAAACTTAATTGACTGATACGATAAATAAGTAAGTGTACAATTTTATTGTACAGATGATTTTGTTATTAAATTAATTTAAATTATTATTTGGTATTATATTACAAGTTATAAATGAAAGAATAATTACTTGAGACGCATTTTCGCCCTTGCTTATTGAAGCAATAAATTATCGAATTAATAATTGTGAAAATATGTAAGGGTTGTATTTAATTGTAGAGTATTTGAAATTTATCATAGAATCTGTTTCTATTCTGCTTACACTTGTCCTCCACTTGCACCTTTCTCCTCCCCTTATCACATGCCCCGGCGCACTTCACTTTTATGCATTGTCTGTTGTGTTCGTCTGACGTTCTGTCGAGGTACTCAAATGCTATTCTTTCAGTTCTTTCTTCATGATACTTTTTTTGTTAACTAAATAAATGCAGTTTGTTTGCCTGCACTTGTTGTTTGTGTTGAGCCAAGCAGAACATTTCCATTTGAATGTTCTTTTAAGCGAAAACAATTTCTTCTTTGTTTTGCTTTCGAGCATTATTTCTTTTTGCATTCCTTTTCGCCAGCTATTTGTATTCTTGCACCCCTCTCTCTATATATCCCCTACTCGCCTCTGGGCTACTCAGGTAAGTGATTCCAGATGTCATAGACAATGCAACTGCAACTGAAATCTGAACAAAATTAGATCATGGGTTTTGATTTTGAGGTTGGCGCTAGCCCATCATCATACAAGTATAATCGAAGGACATGACCAGCTGACTGCCCTTTGTTGGCCAACCTCTCCAATCACATTCTTTTGTTGTACCTTTATAGTTTTCCTTTCTCCTGATAGTTGTTTTTTTTTGTTTGCCATTTCACCGCATTTTATTTTACATTTTTTATGCAGCAACTATAAAAAAGTTTTTACATTTTTTTATGGCACTTTTTTTGTGCGCTGAGAAAATAACTTTTTGGCGAGTGCATTATGTGTGGTCTTACGGCGAGAAGTTGATTATGTTGATTTGTGAAATTGATTTGGTTAGGGGGAGGTCGTGCACTGCACATTTCCTGCTGCCTCATAAAAAGAATATTCGTGGCATGTGGAAATACTTCGGCATTGTTGGGCGGTTATAAAAATATGTTAAACCAGAAATTGCATGCAGCAAACATCTGAAGGTGAAGAAATCGAGCTGGAAACGCTTGCAGCTATGGAAAGAATAAAATTATAAGACTGATTTGTGTTAGTTAGATAATATCATTAAATATTGAGGAATTCATAACAAATGTATAATTATAAACCACATTAAAATTATAAATCGGTTTTGATAAAGTCTGAAGATATATGTACATATTTACCCCTTGGGCTATTTATTCCTATTTATATATTTTTTATATAGAAGTTGACTATGAAGAGACAACGTTCTAAAATTAAATAAGAATTTGGGTATAGAGTATCTTATAGTCAAAAATTTTAAATTAATAATTGCAATAGAAAATGAAGAACTGAAAAATTGAAAATTTAAATTTGTACAAACATTATTATCCTGATTTTTACATTTTGGTGGATATATTTTATTTCAAACTTCACTATTCCAAGTTTAGGCGTAATATCTACAAGTTGCTTTCGTGCACATAAAACCAAGAAAAAGAGGCAAAAACACACACAGGCTCTAAGAACGGATGGCGCAAAAAAAAGCACAATGCCAAGGAATTTGGTCAAGGACAAGTACGAGGCAAAGCAACAGCCAAGTTCGAAACGAACTTCGAAAATTCGAACATCGAAAACGGAAACTACCCCGCTGCAGTTGCTACGAAACAGGGGAAGTTGAGTCGCGTATAACGTAAGCGCTTACGTAGCGCGACGTAACGTAAGATGCCACAAGTGTGGAGCAGCGACAGAACGCGCTCTCTCCCGCTCTCTCAGGGAAACGGTTACAGCACGTGATGCAGCAGAGTCGAGAGGTCAGAAAGTAGCTGACATTACGGCACAGTCACAGCCAAGTCAGAGGTTGAGAGAGAGAGCGCGAGAGAGAGCGAGAGCGAGAGCGAAACCTTACGGAAGTGAGCGCTCTCGAATGAACTGTGTTGGGGGGTGGACGACTGGCATTGGGTAAGGGCTGGTGGTGGTGGCTTGTCTCTGCCCTTGTGTCGGGCACTTCCCGGGTATAAATACGGCTGCCTCGGCGCCGAGCGAGTCAGTAGAACGACAGCTCGCAGCGAGTGCGTAACAGCAACACAACAACGCCACAGAAAACACCATCCGCAGTGAAAGGCAAACTCAAGGAAGTTCCGTGCGAATTGACGTAATATTTACTTGGTCATGGCGATTCCCTTCTACGAGGACGAGCCCGTCGCCGCGACGGCAGCGAGCCTGGAGTCCAGCCACATCACCGACGGCGATCAAGTGGATGGTCCGGCCTTCAGCAGTGATGCCAGCTACGACGAGGTGGACTACGAGGCGCCAGCGGCGGCGGCGGCAACAAGTAACAGTCAAGCGACCTCAACCGACGATGAGACGGCGCCCAGCACGGAGGAGCAGCTGCTGGCCTGGAAGATGCTGGCTCTGGCCATGTGCAAGGTGCTCAAGCAGTTCTATCTGCAGCAGCAGAAGGGAAAAGCCGCCAAGCTGACAGCCACTGTGCAGATTCAGCCGCAGGCGCAGTAAACTCCCATCTCCAACAACTACAACTACAAATTCAAGGCCCTCTACTATATATATATATATGGAGGGCTGACGGCTCCTAAGCGCAACTTGTGATTACTTTTCGTTGGTGAGAACTAGCGTGCCCTAAAAGGAGAGAAAATGAGAGACAGTATTTACAACTGATGTGAACACATTTTCCAAAGGAAACCAAACCCAAGGAAATATATTTTTTAATTTTGAAATTTGCACATTTAGTTCAGAACTGATTTTCATGATTTGCCGTCGCCGTGAAAGGCTGATTAAAAAAAGTTTGGATAAGCGCAAATGTGATAAATAATTTTGCTAAAAATATTTTAAGTGCATATTTTGGTAAAGTTATTTAAACACTTTAATTACAATCGAAATTCTAAATGAATTTAATTAAGTTTAGATTAGTTCTTTCATGATGGTCGGTCAGTGCAAGCAGCAGCTAGTTTTCATACAGATACGATACTAATCTTAAGTCAACACTTTTCTACTACATAGCAATAACAATTCAAATTAGCTTAAGTTTATAAACAACACGAAAATAACAAAAAAAAACTTTTACAAAACTCTCTTGGTGTCTATTTACAAATACGACGAATCACAAATCGCATCGATTTCCATTTTTAGGTAGTTGGCTTCTTAACTTAGCGAATAGTTATGAAAATGAAATATATATATTCAAATATTTTTGTATAATTATTTTGCTGTTAAATGTAAGTTGATGTTCGTGTATTTGTGTGTCAATTTCGTTTTTAGGCCCATTCTTATAGGCAATATTCCTAAGCAATCGATGTGAACCGAAACGAAGAGTCCAATGACAACCAAAAGATCATTTTCGAGTCACGAGCATGACCATAGTACAAGACAACAATAGCAAAACTTTACAGACCAAACAAAGCAAGCAGCCAGTTTGGTTGCAAAATAAATGTAATTCTAACGATAATTGTAACTTAGTGTTAAGCATAAAATAATTATAAAAAATTCGTAATAAAAACATAACTTAAATGATATAAACAGAAACGACATTTTACTAAATAATGTTGTTGGAAAATTTATTCACTGGGGTGGAAATAATCAAAGAATGATTAATCTTTATAAATTGTTATAAACATTTTGTGATATCACAATATTACCAGGTTATTTAAGGGAGAAGCGAATTATTTTTTGTCGAGTTCAAACAACGACCGATAGCCAATAAATTTCTATTCAAATTATGAACATTCTGTTTTATTGGACTTCCATGTTCAAGTGTTTTACTTTTGGCTAAGTATAATGTGCCATATTTTTTTCAATAGAAATGCCTTTTTATACAAACTTTAGTTTGTGGCTTCAGATTGTTAGAGTAGGAATTTGAAGATCGTTGTTAATCTAGTCAGTGAGTGAGAACAAAGACGGTAGGAGAAAGTTATCGAAACGTTACAATGCTGGCAGTATTTTTGTTCATTGTTCATTGCATTCTAATTAAAAAATTTAAATAATTTGTATAATGTGTACATTGATTTAGAAATGGTTATTATTTAACATTTAGATAGAAGCAGTACAAATTGATAGCTCTCTTCAAATACTAATTTTTAAATCCATCCATGATTTATCCTTTATTTGGTCTTGGTTCCTTCATCAATACTAATAACTCGCCCAGTCATTCATATGCCGATGACAATGCACTGTCGTCTCTACCCATTGTGGTATTCAAATAGCATCGTGCTATAAGTAGATGGCACAGATCAAAGCCAGCAGCCAGACAAAGGCTACTTCCAGGACATATTCAGATTCACCCACTCGCAGCATTCACGCTATTCAATCGATGCGGAAAAATGTCGCGTGGCGCCTGATCAAAAAAAAATAAAAGGCCTGCGGGCGGAATGATTGCCGTTTCAGTGTAATACTCTTTATGTAATGCAAATACAGAGTACAAGGTATTTGTGGGACAGTTAAGCTGCTTTTTTAATTTTATAAAACCCAACAAAGAGTGAGGGAGAATTGAAGATTTTAAACTCCATCAATCAATGCTCGTAATAAAATCAATCATAGACGGCAAAAACAAATAGCATTTGTTAAATCAACTGCCTCAAGATGATTTTAAAAATTTGATATTTTTCAACAGATAAGCGAAAGGGGATTATAAAATAAGGAAGCCTACCAAAAGGAGGAAATCAAGAAATGCGCATTAGAGGCGGTTAACTGTCTGAATTCAATCAAATGTTCCCCCGAGAATTTGCACTTTTGTTTGCATTTTGCACACATGATACCCGATCCAAGATGAGCACGATTGCAACCCTTTCTTTTCTTTTTTTTTCACCAGTGAAAGTGGTGAAAGCGGACCTTAAGTGCATGTGTGTGTGTGCCCAGCTGGGGGTAAAGTGACCCGTAAATAAACAGTTTAGATTTTTTACAATCATCGACTTGTTTTATGGGCCACACACTACACATGTGAGTGCATAAAGTGATTGGACTTTCTGGTCATATTTTATATTTCCAGCCTGAGCAAATATTTGTTTCTAGTTTAGCCTGAGACTGAAGCATCTTCAAAGCCAAAATTATGAGCAGGATCTTGGCGTAATTGAAAGTACACAAACTGGCAAATCAATTTTGTCGGGTAAATCGCATACTATATATTTACAGAAAGCCATACTCGAGAGCAACAAATCCGAAAAACGAAGCAGCAACATTATTAAAAGTAAATTAGAGTACCTTCTTGTACTCGTATACTGTATAATGATAATAGGGCAAACAAACGAATTGAAGTGGTTTCATGTTGCCCTGCTACGTGCTCAAGTGCATTCCATTTGGTCCTGCGGTCATCATTAGTGTGCTTTATTAAGTGGAAGCAATTTCTGTTGCCGCAACTCGACTGTGGCACGTTGCTTTAAGCACAACTGAGCAACTCGAATGTTTTCTCTATGGCTGCCGACGTGCCCCTCGGCAACAGCTGCTGGAACTCGAGTGGCCAAGATAAACCAGCTCAAGGTCGTGCGTCAATCGCAAACTCTTGCAACTGTTGCAACTGTTGCATATGCTGCAACATGCCGCCGCTTGGCGTTGTCAATGCAACAGAACTGAAATAGGGTCTACGACAAAGACTTATCCCTTTTTTGCTCCTCTCCAGCTCACCGGAGCAGGATGCTCAAGATGTGGGTCAAGGTTGGGATGCAGTTATACGCAATGCACTTATAACGAGTCATCTGTGATGTGAGCTGCCTCTTAGAACAATTGTGTCAATTGTCAGTGACGTCTACAACACTCGAGATTGTGGGCTAATGGAATTTCATGAGTTAATCCTGAAGGTTTTGTAAAAGTGCTGTAATCAGTGGTAATCGATAATAAATCCTTTCCAACTTGGAAAAACAATCTGTAAAGCTACACCAAAGCTCAATGCCAAGTCCATTGTTGCGAAGTTTACAGAAGATCGAAAATTAAATACTTTTTAATTTTATTAAAATTGTGGAAAATATTTTTAAATATAAAATTAGTTGTTCTTACATTATTTAAAGCATGCAATTTTGCTATATTTTTAGAGAAAGGAAACAAATTTGTAACCAAAAAAATAAATTTCAAAATAAAACCGTTTATATGACAAAATCTAAGTATTTTGTTTTAACAAAATATTTGTATTTCATTCAGCAATAATATGTAATCTGATGTATAACATGCGCACACAAAAATTAAATACTAAAAAAAAAGGTACAGACATACATAAAGCAGAGCATAGTATAAAATAATTTTGAAGTTTATTTAAGACCTGAATATTTGAAATTATACATTTAAGACAAAATTTTGTTTTAATTTTCCTAAAATACTTTTGAAAAAAAAAAACGGACTGGAGCTTATGTCAGCAATAAAAATGAATATAAGTGTAGCAAATGTTAAACATTTTAAACTGCAAGCCGTACAACTTAGGAGATTATTCTCAACTGCTTAGAGATAATAATTAAATTTAACGAGGCAACAACAGCTTCACACTGCCAAGTGCCGCCCTTGGGGCAAGCAGGGAAGTCGCTATTGTTGCAGCTTGCAACGATTCCATCATTACAATTAATAGAAAATGCAACTGTGGCAGATCAAAGAGCGGCCAACGTGACACTTGGCGAGGGGAGGGGAAACAAAAGCGCGAAAGACAAAAGACGACGGCAGGGAAAAGGCAACAACAACAACAACAAACTGGCAGAGCCATGTCAAAGGTAATGACAGAAGCCAAACAATTGAAAAGTTGTAACAAACGGGAGTCAAGCAAAAAAAATACAAAAACAAAGCGACTTCGTTAGCGTCAAACAATTGTCAAAGCAACTGGGAGGGAAAAAGTGCAGCACATGAAAAATATCAAAAAATGAGCAAAAATAAAAGTTTGAGTGCGATTTTCAAGCAATATATTTTGCGTTGTTGAGCCAAAGTTTTCACGCGCTTTTTGATGTTTTCCATTCTGCGGCCAAAGTGCAAAAATAACAAGCTGAAATTGCGTAGAAATATTTAATGAGACAGCGACGGAGAGCAAAAGCATAAAAGAGTCGACCGCACGGTCGAGGCAAAAATCTAATTCCATAATCAAATAAAAAAGCTGGCCAAGACAAGCTGCCCCCAAGGGAGATTCGCCACAAAAAAAAAAGAAAAATGCAAAGTAGATAAAAAAAGGAGAGAAACTGGGCAATGTTATTCGCGTAACTTGTGCGATTTGACAAATTTACGAGTGAGTTTAGCGGACTAATCATTGAAGATCTCGTCTGAACTGAGACTGGGGCTCCAACCCCTAGAAACGCTGCTGACAATAATAAACATAAAGCGTCTGAGCCGAGCACGAGGATGAGGCATATTAAGGATATGCAGCACGTTGACAACGCGAGCTGGAAAAAATCTCTGGCACATAATTTTAATGTTTATCGTCTTTTATTGTCAAACAAATTATTTTTGATATTGCGCTGCAGGCGAGCCACCGAAACAGAGCCGGGCATTACGTATATTGATGGCAAAGGTGCTGAGAAATGATTCAGCTGCCGAGGGGAAGCAGGACTCTAAGGGAGACTGAGACACACAATGTGTAATTTGATTAGCATGCAGCCGGGAAGAAAACACAATAAACATAAAGAAAAACTCTGATAATATCAGCGAGAGTCAAAACAATTTAATGCATGAATAAAAAATAATTTCTTTCTTATGGCCAGACCAGAAGAAAGGTGCGTCTATCTTTATATATCCTGTTATCCTGCTGTGCAAGGAGCTTTATTGGATTTCTGGTTTTTCGCACAAATGAAGCTCAATTCTCACATGTGCACACTTGGCTGCCTGGGAAACCATTTCCCATTTCCTTAGATTTTGCTCTTTCTCTAAATATTTGATTATTTACTTAAGAACATTAAAGGAAATCCACAAGCATACGCCAACAATTTGCATATGAATTAAAACGCAATAAATTAGCAAAATGTTTTTTCTTCAATTTCGGCAATCGAATTTGCTTTTTCCTCCTCCCCGGGGATCGAATTGTTTGCCTTGCTAATGCTTCCTCTGCATATCTGTCTGTCGAACGCTTTTAATAAGCCACTTAAATATTTATAATGTTTTTCTAATGATTCTCTATCAGACTCGCTTTAAAGGCCATCGCGATGAGGCTTTAATGGAATTGCGAGTTGGGCTCATAAATTAGTTAGTCGGCCCCAAATCCAACTTAATACGCTTCACTTAATTGTTTACAGCATTAATGCAAAAACCTCAGCCAATCCAATAAACAGCGCAGCCAACAACCAGGCCCATCAATATTACACATCACAACACAACACACAAACAGGACACACACAACAACAACAACAACCAAAATCGCGACACGTTGGCTGACCAACGAGCGGCAGCGACGTCGACTGCGACTGCGACTGAGGCAGCACACGCTGGCTTCGTCAGCGGTGGCAAACATTAATCAGCGAATTATCAATGCAAATAATTTTCAGCACGCCTCAATGCGATATCAATCAACGGGCATCGCTTCCGCTGCACTGCCAACGCACTTTTCCCCTCTGGGGAGGGGGCAACATCGTCACCACGTTGCACGTTGCACGTTGCAACATCATCGCCGGCATCTCTGACTGGGCACTTAACACACAATTAAGTGCAAATAATTGCAAACGCTGCATATAAATGATTTGTTTAAGCCAACATGACGGGCAGCCAAACAACATCGAACCACATGAAATAAATCACCCCAAAGCGGCCAACTCGGAACACATCTTCATAGCACTATATATCTTAGAAATTGCACAGTGTGCACAGTTGGCCAGGTAATTAGTACAAAATACACTATTTTTATTACTAAATTACCATTTACAAAGATAAATTTATTATTTTAAAATAGATTTAATTTAATTTATAAAAGAGGGGAACACAAAATGTTATTTATTTATATTAAATTTCCGTTGCTTTGAAACGCAGAGTGTTGAATATTTATTGCATACGAAATATTTTTAAATGTGCAATTACTTTTTAATTTAAAATATTTACCATAGCATTTATGAATTAACTTATATGATTGGGAAACACTACAAATTATGGATATAATAGATACTAGAAATTACAATTAAAATATATAGGTAAATACCATTCCGATTAATATATACGATCGTTCGTTCTATTTTATTAACTAAATTAAGTTGTTCTTTTTGTCCGTTCCATTGTGTTCCCCACATTGTTCATTTTTGTTCATCCTTCGTTTTTGTTCAACGTTTCAATTGTCACCCATTTTTTGTTCGTTTATATTAAATCATTTTAATATGTTTTCGTTGGATCATTAATTTAAGAATTGTAACATATAAATTTACAATTTTTTATTTTGTATATGTGCTGCAGTATTGTTTCAGAAGTTACCTGTATACATTTTTAATATTTTACAAATTATTGTTGTATAAAAACAGCCGTCATATTATTGGCGCATCTTCGACCACCTCTACACCAGAACGAAAACGTTGAAACCATCGTTGTACGGTGGAAATGGAAACTGTATCGGGTCCATAAACTGCACAAATTTTATTGGCGGCTTGAGATGCATTTTTGCTTTTTTCGTAGTAGTACTGTAAAATATGCCGTATTTTCTCTTTATTTTGCTCCATGTTTGCGCTATAACTCACGAACGACTTAAAAGAAACGACAATCAATCAAACACGTGTTAGCGCGTGAAATGAGCTTTCTAAAAAGGTACAGTATGACCCGATGCGACGAATAAAACTAGAACTACGCGCTTTGAGCGCCAACTAGCAAAAATGCCGCAAGACTTTTTTGACATCCTAATATAAATATTAAACGAAAATCAGCATAGAGTATCAGTAATCAAAAACGAATCAGGTGCATAATAAAAAGTAAAATTATTAACTGATAAATAAATCAAGATGATGGTGAACTTATTCAGTTTGTTTCGTCATCTTTGTTCGTTCTTTAGCAGCAATTAATTTTTCATTTGCCTTTTACAGGTCTGGCCACACTGTGCAAGGCTGCTGCCCAACGATATATTTCGCGGGCGTGATAAGCGGATAATGAATTTGAAATTAGCAGCGGAAGCCGCCAATGCAACTGACCAGCGAGAGACAGAGAGAGCGAGACCCTCTGGGGGAGAGAGAGGAAAGTTGTATGACTTAGAGATAGTTACAGGGGTTTCTATGGCCAGCTCAATGGCCTGGGTATTGGCGCGCTTAATTAGTATAATCCGCGATGAAATTATTCAAGTGTGCATTGTAGATGCACGATATTGTGGGTGCGAGTGTAGACACACACACAGTCGTATCGATGGTATGGGATTATGTGCATATAGATTACGCATACGCAGCGTGGCTGGCGCATTACTTTGGCATCCTCCACGTAACGATAATATGGCAAGCTGCATGGCATGAATGTAATGACTGCAATTAAGTGAAACGCCAAAGTTTTGCGCAAGGCATCATCCAAAGTCTTATCAGTCAAGTCGCAGAGTCTCCGCCCCCTCTTCACCTCCTCTTTCCCTTCTCCCGATATCCTTTGCGTTGCATAATTGAATGCAATTAAAGCAACTTAATGCGCATTTCATGAGCCAGGCATTTGCATATGCAGGCAGGACGAAGGACATAGCAAATAGCACGCAGCATACAGCATGCAGGACATGTAAAAGTGATTATTTATGCAAATTGCATATAAATATATTGCGAAACGAGAAAAAAAGGAAAACACTTGAAGCACAGAAAAAACGAAAACAATTTGGTCAAATTGAATTTATGTGCCAAAGGCGGCACAATAAAAGAATGTGTAAAGTGCACTTAAGCAATGGCCATGAAAGGATTGTCGAGCATCCTTTCTCCTCCTTCGCGGTCTCCAACTCCCTGTGGTCACCGTGAATCACTGGTGAATGTTGGCGCCTGGCAAAAAGACGTTCATCGTCGCCGTCGTCGGCGTCGTTGGATCTTTTGCCGGCACACAGGAAGCCATAATGGACATTTCATTCAAATTATTTTGGCCATAGCGAAGGAGAACTGTGCTCGTATTTTGCCTGAATTAATGCTCTGCTTCCTGTTATGCTCTCTGTCTCCTGGCCAGCAAAGCCAAGCGATTCGTTTCGCTTTCTCACTGGGTCCCTCTTCTGGCTTTGGCCACTCCGCACATATTGCTCGGGCATAAATCAGTGTAGATTCAACTCTCAACAAACTGTAAGAGATTGCAGGACTGCAAGAACTGCAAATGCTCTGCATATTTTACAATAAAATTGTGGAGATTTGCAGATAAAAGACTAACTATATTGTGAATATAAGTATTCGACTAGAATGTTATTTCTCTTTTATTTTATTTCAAAGCCAATTAACAATATTCCCCATAATAACTGTCATTTAATTAAACTTAGGAAATAATAAACTTTCAAGTATCACACTATACAATAATTGATTTCAAATTAGAGATTTCAAAAACGACCAAATTATTTATTAAAAATTCAAAATGTTGTATCAATAACGACAAAAAGCGTTCAAAGAAAATATCTATATTGCGATCAATAACTATGGTAGTTGACAATTCATCTGAAGATAGTTTGTCTCTTTTTGCAATAAAATGAGTACGTACTATATTTATAAATTTAACGATTGAAGCTCAAACAATTATTTTTTTAATTTATTTATTATTATTGCATTGAATTCTAGAGTACATTAATATTGGCAGACTAACTTAGGCATTCAGGCTAAGATCAATATTATTTAAGTTCATGATTCAAATCATTTAATCAATTTAACGTTATAAATAAAAATAGTAATTTATGAACGATTCCACAAGTCTGCTTTAAAATTTATATTCTTCTCATCTTATGTTTAAATATGTTAATACTATGCATGTACATTTGTCGTTGAATTTTTGTATCTTCCGTACAGTAAAAGATATCAAAAGTAATAAAAGTAGGGGATAGTAAAATTTATATTTGCTACACTTTAAAATATAAATAAAATAAAACACTTTTGATGAAGAGTTGCTTACTCAGTAGTTCCCCGAAAATGGTCTGTCTCCTGTTTAGTATCGCATCTAAGCAACTCACAGACTGCACTTGATTGAAAGTCGACTAGCCAGTGATGCACACGACCGGAACGCTGTTTAAGTATAGCCGAAAAACATATGTATTCACATAACACAGCACACACTCTAGTCTTTATGGCCAAGGGGGGAACAATGCAAATTGTGCACAAATTCTTTTCGCACTTTTTGCATCATTAATTGCGGAATTTATGAGTGGGATCGGAGCCTCGACGCGGCCCTCACTGTTTTCTATGTAAATTTGCGCCTTTTATTGAGTTGTGCTCACAAAGGACGACAATGCATATGTCGACTCTCTCTCTACTATATGTGGAACAATGTGTGTTTGTTGTTTCAATTTCGTATAAACATGTAAATAATTTCCAGCTGATTGCACAAATTCGTTGCGGGCTTGATTTTTATTGCATAGCTCGGGGCGCAGAACGAATTTCGAGTTTCGAGCTTGGAGTTTCAGTTCACTTTCTTGTTGTTCGTGTTCGTGTTCGCGCTTTTGTTTTCAATTTGCAATAAGTCTGTCAATTGGCGAATTAATAAAGTGGAAAATGCGACAACGCCAAAACGGTTGCAAAAGGCGTTTAAAGGTCGCAAAAGCTTCTTCCTACGTTGCTGCTTGAACCTGCCAGCATTCCAACCCCTCTCTCTGTCTGTCTCTCATCTACCTCTCTACGATTTCTATGCAAAACAGTTGGCATCATATCAGCATGTTACCCTCCTCTCAGCCATTCAATCAACAACTCGTCAACCCTGCAAAAATCAAACTGATTTTATTGCATTTTATTTTTATCGCGCCTGCAGTTGGAATGTGCCGTCACTAATCATTTCATTTAAGTTTAGAATTTCCTATTTTATATTTATGCAACATTTATGACGCACCCCCTTCTCCATCCCCGCTGTCCCGCATCGCGACAGATGTTGCCAAAATCTCTCACTCGCTGCACGTGCCAATTTTTACGAGTCTCGACTGTGGCTAATTATGCAAAAGTAAAAAGCGAAATTCGCAAATTTGCTTATTAGAATGTCGTAAAATTCGTGCAATTTTTATTTTTTATTTTGTTGTGAGAGTCGTAAAATTTGTCAGCCAAAAATTAACATAATTTTCAGCTAGACATGGGTCACAATTCTTTCAAACTTTTTTACAACTTGATGCCGGGCACATAAAATCAAATAGGCTGCCTAATTTGATATGTCAGTTAATTTAGCGAAATTATGCGCAATCGGATTATCGTAAACTCCAAAGTGGGAACATTCTGTAAGTATACAAAATTTCTCTACAATAATTCAGTTATAAAACCAAGTAGAAAACTAGGCTAAGCAACTATTATATAATTTATTTTGTGCAATGCTTTATTGTTAATCAATTTATGACAGGAAACTGATATTGCTGTTGTATGTGTCGCCATGTAGTGCATTAGTTGCCGTAATCTAATGTCCAATTAGCCACAGCCAGGCGGTTAGTAAGTGGTTTAGCCTGGAGGGCAGCTGGATAATTTGACATAATTTATGCATCGCGCAGCAGCTAATCAAATTGCATGCCACAAAAATTCCTTTGGCCGCTGCCACATGCAACATGCGACCTACAACATACAACATACAACATACAATATGCAACATGCACGGCCAAATGCAATCAAATCAGCTGCCGTTCGTTCGCTCGGCCAATCTAATTCAATTTTCGAAACAAATTCGTGCCTCGACAGCAGCAACAAAAGAGCGTCCAAAAATACGCAAATAGAATGTCACGAGCTTCAAAGCCAAAATTAAATTCCAATGAAAACAACTAAACAACGAGACATGTGAAGCGTGGAAATCCACAGAAAAAGAACTGAAACTACTCCAAAATACACGTATATACGATTTGGGTAAGCTGCTGAGCGATTTTCGGGCTCAGACGGACACAGGATACGTTGGCCAGCAGGTGCCAAAGCTGACGCCTGACCAAATTGTCGGACAAACAACGACCGGATAAGGAAACGCTAAAAAAAATATATCTAAGCAAACCAAATAGACTGTTGGCTAACGACGTTTAAATACCCTGTAATCAGAAAACAGTTCATGACAGAGAAAAAATGCTTCCCAAATTTTGATTGTTTCTTATTTTTAGAACAAAATATTCTACAATTTTTTAATTTTATTTCAGTTTTTATTTTTTTATTTCTATGTACCTGATGATGGTTTGTTTTCATTTATAAGCTTAATATGACAACATATTTGAAGTTGGACATATTTATATTCAGCAAGCCTGCTTTTATAAAAATTTATTTACGTTTATGCCAAGACTTTTCACAAGCTACTGTTTAAAGAAAAAAATGTTGATAAAAGTCAACTATCAGATTGAAAATGTTATGAATTCAGCATCAAGGAACTACGTATTAAAAATATCTAAATTGTAAAAATCGAAAATAGAAAAATTGTGTTTCTCATACTTTGAGTACTTGGTACTCACTCAACATTTTCTCTTGATCAAACATATACAACAACGCTGTAAAACATGTTATTTAATATATTTAATTTAAAATAGAATATCAATATTTCGTTTGCATCAACTATTTGTATTTAAACTCTGGTATTCCTCCGCTTCACTAAACATTTTCTCTGAAGCAAACATATACCTCAGTAGCACTTAATCAAGGGTATTTGGAGTAAGTGGCTGTGGAGTGTTTTCGGTCAGCATTTAAGCATTGAGGAATGCGCACAATGGCCACAGGTTGGCGAGTCCTTTGGCTGGTTTTGTTGGTTGGCTCGTCAGTGGGTTGCTCGCTCGGGTTTCGCTTGGGTGTTAAGCGCGCATCCTGCAACATGTTGCGGTTGCTTGCTCAATGACAGTGGAGTGGAGCAGGGGTTGAGGGTGGCCAAAGTGCTGGTCACATTGGGGCATAAATCGCAAACAACAACAAATGCAATGGCACAACTCACTGCAACAATGAAAAACGCAAAATATTGACAGACGAGCAGCAGAGAAAGAGAGATGGACTTGGGTGCCCGTTACAATTAAAAGCCAGTGGAGAGTGGGACACAGAGAGTCAGCATGAAACTGCCATGTAATGCACTGACAGTCGGCACTCGGCAAATGGCAACATGGCAACATGCGACGCGTCATTTAGTCGCCCACACAGGGGGCAGCAGCATCAGGAGAAGAGCAAAGGGAGTTGGAGATGGGGATGGAGATGGAGATGGAGTAAAGGAAGCAGGGAGCCATTGTCCAACTGCTGTGGTCAGGCATGGGAGCAGCAGCTGCGTCAGTCAGTGGCAACTTTGTTTGAATGGCTTGGTTTGCTAGCCATGAATAAAGCAGCCCCTTCATCCACACGGAGAGAAAAACATCGATCTCAAGAATTAATTGTAATTAGCACGTTGAAGTAAAGAATTTGAGTAGCATCAAAAGTAAAATAGGAATCCCGAAAACGAGAGGACAAATAAATTAGTAATTTAACATCAAGCAATAATGGTGTAATGATCACTTGGCGTAATTAATAATGCATTTATGTAAATCTAAATATTATACAAGTGTATAATTAAATGTAGACCAAAAAGAGGCAATGTATTTTAATTTTTTTCCATTCCATTTAATAACCAAAAAGAAAAATAATAATTATATGGGAATAAAAGTAGATAAATAAGCAAAATTATTTTTCATTTACGTTTCATTCAATCAAAATTTTAGATTACATAGAGTATAAATAATCAAAAGTAATTAAATTAAGATAAAAATGAGAAAGATTTATTTCCATTTATTTATCATTCAATTCAAATGAAATATTCCATACAAAAATATTAAATTTTGATACAAAAATTGAATTGTATTTGCAATTATTTTTAATTGAATATTAAAAATGGATAAAAATATAAATATGTTTCACTAATTAAATGTAGAATAGGAAATTGTATTCCCAATTATTGTGTTCTGAAATTGCAGTTAATACGTAAGCAATTGGACTTGACTCAATATTTCTTATGTCGATAGCAGAATATTAAATGGTTAACAAATTAATCCGACCAAAAGCAAAAAGAAATTGTAATTTTTTTCGGTGTACCTCCATTTGGTCGCTCTCCGCCCTGCTCTCGTTGTGTGTTGTTATTAATCCGACATGATTGGCAGCAGCCAAATGGACAGCAGTTGCTGCCCCAAAAAGTGGACACAGGTGGACGTCGGCTCCAGTTGCAAGTTGCCTGTCAGCGTCCTGCATGAATATCGAGACGCAGAGCGAACGCCGTGCAGACAAATTTGTTAATTTATTATGCCAAAGCGCGACGAGTTCGTGTCCCTGGAACCCACATCACATCCTGTCGCTGTCGTTGTCGCTGTCCTTGTCGTTGGCCTCTGCTTGGGCATCATTTGGCACAACAAGATGCTGTGAGCTGGTCAAGTGCTCGTTGCGCTCTGATGGCGAAATTTCATTTTAAAATGAAGCAGCGACAGTATGCAACTTTGTTGCACTGATTTTCCTCGGCTCGTCTCTGCTCTGCAGCATGCTGTGTCCTTTTTAATAAAACGCAACACTCAGTATCGTCTGTCCCCCACTTGATCATACAAATTAAGCCGACGTGTTGTCCTGCCTGTCTGTCTGTCGGTCTGTCTGTTTGTTTGTTTGCTGCACGAGAGCCGAACAGGCGCACTGTGTGACTTAAAAGTGAAATATTGCAATCAGTCAATGGATTTTGCATTGAAACTGCCCCTTTCGCCTCGTCCTCGTTCTCGTCCTCGTTTTGCATTTGGCGCCAGAGCGTAGGCTTCGATTTTAATTAAGGAATTAGGCGGCCAACGTCGCCGGCTTTGTGGAAGTGGCACGTGAAATGAGGCGACTGGCGAAAAGCTCATTAGAAGCAAGAGTTGCGAGAGTGAGACTTTATAGTGCAGGCAAATTGTAGTTCTGGCCCTGATAAAACTAAAGTTATGTTTACAATTTACGTTAAGCTGCTTTGCCATTTCGATCTCTCTCTCTCCCTCTCGGCAGACAATCGACTACAGTCTAATTACCTTTGATTAAACACTGGCCAAGTGCAGAGGAAAAACACCTCAGGGACACAACACAAGTGGCTGGGCATAAACACATCCAAACCTTTAATAATCGAACTGTCCTGACACACAACAAGGACAGCAGAGGCAACAGAAATTACACAGAGTTTCGGGAGTTGGCGAATTCAAATAGGATCAGGCAAGGGGCGGAGTAGGGAATGCGGTTGGCACACCCAAAGTGGCATTAGAGATTTATCAAGTGTAGCGTGACGTGGCATGCACTCACTGCCAGGACACACAGGACGCACAGGACACACTCGCAGTCATTGCATTACGTGTAGCGTAACAAATGTTCAAAAACACGTAAGCTGCTGTAACGCAGAGAAGGAGAGAGTTGGAGACTGCAGCTGGACACTTTGGTCACATGCGAAGCTCAAGCTGCTTTTTTCCTTATGCCAGCATATCCTGGCCAGGACAGGACTCGACTGGACTCTACTGGACCAGGGCTATTCGATGACAATCAATGGTTTTTGGTCTGCTGCACACAGGAGAGCAGTCTGGAGGGCGATGAGGCTACTTTTGGCCAATATATGCATGAGCATGTGTGCGAGTCCTTGTGTGTGTTTTGTTTGTGCCACGCTTCATAAAGGATTCAAATTCGTCCGTTGGCAGTTGGCGTTGAGTGCATTGCGAGTGTTTTTGCTCCCTTTTTGCAGCAGTCCAGCACTAATTCCAAATAAATGAAGTGTATGGCAAACAATGTCATCGTGGCATGTGGTCGGGGTGCATGCAACATCCACTTCGATGCCACTCCGAATCCAACTTTTACATTTTGCTGTTTTAATTTGGTCAACTGCAACTGTCTTTTATCTCTGCTCCCCACTCGCTCGCTGTGCAAATGCGGCTCGAGTTCTTTTGCTAGTCCCTGGAAATTAATTAAAGTGTCAGCAGCAAAGTTGCATAAAGGACTCTGCCGCTCTGTGGTTTCTGCCTAATTAGCAAAGACGGCCAAAAGGCCTGAACAGAACAGAAATTAATAAACTCATGCAAGGAAAAACCAATCACAACATTGTAAGTGCCTGCAATTTGTTTGCTCTTTGGCTGACAGTTGGGTATATTGATTGCTTGATAACAATGCTAAATAATTGCCGCAATAAATAAACATTGAATGCCAAACGCATAAATTAAGTTTTCACTATCGAATGCAGTTTGATTTATGACAACACGATTACAGGGTATCGAGCGAGTCTAGCTGCAGTTTTTATTGTGCTTTTTTTCTTGTTTTCTGTTTCAGTCAAAGGACTTAATTAAACGCTGCCGTTTTTCTGCTGCCTTTCAATTTCATGTGACTCAAATGCAGCGTGCACAGCTGTCAATCATATTCAAGTCGCTTGTTGCAGGTGGGTTGCATGCAGCATGCAGCATGGGGCATGTGGCATGTGGCATGTGGCATGTCGCTGACGGCAGCGCCTCAGACAAAAGCTAAGTCGAGCCGCTCCTTTTCGGCTCGCACAAAATCCCATTTAACGCTTTCGCCGAGGCACTTGCCACAGCACGTCCTTCGCCTCTAATGCGCCACATGTGTCTGCCGCCGCTGCTGTTGCAACACGCCCCAGTCATCGAGCAGCAGTGCAATTTCTGTGCCAACCTAATGGAATTTTCCTCATGACTTAATTCAAACAATAAATGCGCTCAATTGAATGCAATTTTCATTCGCCGTTTTGCTTTTTCCGAAAATGAAAACGAATCGCAAACACACACACACCAAAAAAAAAAAGAAAAAACAATTTCTAAAGGATATTAGTGCGGTAGGGCGGCAATGTATCCTGCCAAGAGAGCTGTGGTTGCCACTGATAAAGCCACTTGAGTGCAGCACGAGGCGTTGCACAACAGCATGCGGCAGGGGCAGGGAAGAGTTTTGGTTTCGATGACGTTTGCGATTTTTTTGTGTTGCGTATTTCGCCTTCATTTTGTGCGCTTTGTGTTCTTTCCGTTTGCTTTGCTCTTAATAAGAGTATACAATTTGTTAATTTGTACAGGATCAAACATGAGACTCGCCTCCTCCGGGGTCCTGAGCTCTGCTTCTACCCTGTTAATTAGTTCCTTCGAGATGAGCCAAAAGCTAATTAGATTTTCCACTTTTTTCTCTGCTTGCGCGAGGCAGGCGAATTAAATGCGCCGCAGATTTAATTAAATGCACTCACTAAATGAATTTGTGGCATAGAAAGGCAGCGACAAAAAAAAGGCTTAGGTGTTATTTATGGACAAGGACAAGTCTTTAGGATAAACAGCAGAACAAGGTAAATAAATACAGACAGATTTAATACTGACAGTTTAGAAATAATTCCATTTAGAATTTTTGTATTATTGAGTTTATGAACTTCTCAACATTAATTTTGCTGGCAAAAAATATAAAATAAATAATTAGTTCATCGGTTTTCCATCGTGGTTTAAATTGTTTAAAACACGCTTTAAATTAAATTAGCTAAAAAGTCGGTAGTCGACAAAAAATAGAGTGTATCCATTAATTAAATTAAAATCCACTTAGGAGCTCATTAAATGCAAATCTTGCCCTCGCGCTGTCCTGCGGCAACAAAAACAATTCTAACCACAAAAACGCATTAAATGATTTGCGTGGCAATTTGCACAAACAACAACAACAACAGCAACAAAAGGACGACACAAAAAACCGGTTTGCATGAAAAGGAAAACAAAGTAAAATAGCCCCAAAACCACATGTTAATTAAAAATCAAACTAATTTCCTAATTGCAAATCATTAAACACAAACTGGTTGCAAATAAAAACAAACAAAAAAAAACCAAAATAAATGGGCATCAAATGGGAAGTCGAATCCTTTGATTTATACACTAAAGGGGTGAGCATTTGACCAATTGTCACACGATTAAACAGACAAATTCGAAAATAATGTTTCATTAAATGCAATGCAAATCAAATGGAAAGCCCCGTCGATGACGCCAGATGTGAGAACATATCAGCGGTGCGGCAGGACCAAAAGGACACTGCATTAATCCTGTTACATATCTGCTTTTTTTATGACGATTTTCGACATTTTCAAATACTCTTACAGAAAGAAAAGTTTATAATGAAAATCCGACTAAAAGCGAAATTATCATTAGAAAGAAAATAAATTTTTAGAAATTGAGTTAATTTAAATTTTAAAACATTATAGTCATACTGTGTGCAAATTATCGTTAAAAATAAATATTAAATATATTGATTGGTTTCCATATTACCAACAACAAAATTAAATAACAAATCTGTTTTATGTTTAAATTGTTGTATTATGTATATATCCAAATATAAAATACAATCAAACTATTCTATGAGTTATATTCTCAAACTCTGCATAAATTGATCATTTCAAAATATTTATACTTTAATGTTTAACTTACGTATTTGGGATTAATCTATTTATTGTTTACGTATTTTTGTATTGAATGTACTGATTCATTAAATAAATTAAATTTACTTAGCTTGTTTGAATTGAAAAATTAGTCTATTTTCTTATTACATTTGGTTGTCTTAAATATTTGGCAATATTTAATAATTTCGCCAATTAATTATGCAAGTTCATATTTTTGAACTCGATGTAATATTGATTCGTATCATATTGTTACATTCAATTCTTAAACAACTTACTACATCTTATACGCCTTTTTAGAGCATCCACTCTTCGCCTAATCACAATAGTGCGAAATTCCTGCTTGTTTTGTTGCCTTTGCGCTTAATTAAAATCCGCCGCAATATGTTCGAGGTTCGAACCCCAAAAAGTATGCAATGCAAAATGTAAATTTGCATATCACAAGCTGCTGTTGTGGCCCGCACTTATGACGTTCGTCGGTTAGAAAAAACAGGAGCTACGAATGTGTGGAGGAATATGTGGTGTAAAATGATGTATGCCAAAAACAGTTGGACTCAATAAATTTCCATTTATTTGCGTAAATCATTTATTTGGCGTAATTTTCAGCTTAATTTCACATTGCACTCTGTGATATCTAAAAAAGAGAGTTCCACACAAACAAACCAAAAACAAAACAAAAACAGACTGTTGGTTTGGTCTTTGGGTTCTCACTCAGGTTTGGGCAAAAAACCCTCATAAATCAATTAGGACTATACTATATGCTGTGTGTGCAGGGCCAGATTTTGGTAGCCAATTTTTGGTTTTGCGGCTTTTACGCTTGGGGTTTTGCACATTGTTTTTATTTTCTGCCGCTTTCTGTTTGCTTAGCCACAAAACGACACATATATTAAAAATTGTATCCGAGGTTCAGGTGTTATTTTGTGGACTACATGATTAATTGGTCATATGCAGTTGATTTATGCGACGGCTTTGAATTGAACATTGCTACTCGACCAGGCAATTAGTGTAATGGGCAATGAGTGAGAGTTTCCCCAACTGGAATTTCCTCTCCCAGTTGGCTGTTTGTGAAGTGTTTGCACAGTGGCCGCCGTTGCGGCTGTCAAACCACAGCAGCAACAACAGCAACAACGACGAGAAGTCGTCCACTGCCGGCAGCAACAGGGCGCATATCCTGTTTTTCCCTGTCCTCGCCAGCTCGTGTCCTGTCTTGGGACTTCTTCGCGGCGCAATGAAGCGCATGAGCAATTTTCGAAGCAATTAAAACAAAACTCGACACAAGCTCAAGCTCAGGCTCAAGCCTTTGCTGTTTTTCTAAAATTAACTCGCCGTCGGCTGCGACGGGAACAACAAAAGCATTCAAACATAATTGCCCCGCAGTGCTGGGGCAAAGTTAAACAAATGCAATAATTGTTGCCGCTGCTGCTGCTGCTGCCAAACTTCTGTGCAAACAGCGACAGGCGTCGAGTCCTTTGTGGCGCATGTCCTCGCAAACTGATTCGGGGCAATTTGTTGTTTGTTATTGTTGCCACTATTTCTGAGGCTTTTCACTGTGATTGTTTCTGCTTTTCCAAACACGTCGACGACGCGTGCATCATTCGCCTCCCTCCCCAATTTCAATCCCAATGCCGCCTCGGGGTGTCGAAAGTCATGTGAGGCGAACAAACTACTCTACATCTTCACGTTGAGTCTTCTGCTTTTTTTCTGTTGATTCGATTTTGATTTCTGACGAATTTGTATTGTTGTTGCTGCTGCGTGTGTCCGTGTAAATGTTTCGCAATTGTTTGTTGGACTTTGTGCGTGCGCCGCGTCCTCTTGCCACACGCAACGCGTTTTTTCCATTCCATTTTACAGCTTTGATTTTGGACGTTGTTTTGAGGAATTGCGCTCGACCATGCATAAAGCCAAGCTTGTAGGGCTGTTATCCTGGCCACGTTTTCCATTTACATTTTATGCAATATTTCAATTGGAAATTAGAAAATGAAGTCATTTGAAATGGATTTCAAGGGCTTGATAAAGTGTCTCATGAAGGGGTTATTGTCTGGGTCTTGAGTGCCGTCTAAGTGAAGAGGTTTATATCATAATGGATTGCGTTTTTACTCCATTGTTAAATAGTCTGAAATATTATAATGATGATAATGATAATTTCAGTTTGCAATATTTGAATATTAGTACTACTGAAAACATAATAAAATATACAAAATTCCAATAAGTTATTAAGAAATGTGGCTCAGAATAAATAAATTATATTATATATTTTTGATAAGTATCATACAAAATAACATTTTTTATAAAATATCTATAAATTCATCAGTCTATAAACACAGCAAAAAATAAAATGATTAAATTTGTGCATAAATTTTTTTATATATTTTTATTGAATGAATAATAGTTAAATAATAAAAAAAATAATTTCTATAAGATTTTTGTTAATTTAATAATCAAGACACTACGACAAATTACAGTAAAAAATTAGATATTTTAAGCTTCGCATTTTGTTACTCATACATTTTAAAATATACTTTTATTAAAATAATAAAACTAATAACATGTATTCATATCTTGGGAAGCTAAAAATAATTACCGTAAACAAAACGAAATTGCATACACAAATATTTAATCAAATTTTGTCTGTAAGTTAAATAAGGTAACTGCAGCGCAATGTTAATAAAGCAACTGGCGCAGCTTTCATCGTTTTATTAGTCGTATGGCTTAGCAAAATATTTATGTAACGCCTTTGCTGCTCCCTTCGAGAGCCAAAACACTTAGCCAAGCGTTGATGAGTGAAAACATGCGTTAATGTGCTTAGCAAAAAGAAAAAACCGAAAATCGAATCAAACTTTTGGGCTTAGCGCCGACACACGTCGCATAAAAAACACTCACAACACACGCACATCAGCTGAAGAAGTCAGTAAAAAAGATGCCAGCAGAAGAAGAGTCTCTCGGCCTGCCTCTCATTCCACTCCCAAGGCAACCCCCTTCTCGTGGCGGGCACTTCAAAAATGGTTGAAGACAAGAGCAGGACACGTGTCCTGCTCGGAGCTTACATGGCCGACACGTGACCACCATCATGTTTGCTTACATTTACGACTCGCTGACTGACTGACGTATGGGTAAATGCTGAGAAAGAGAACTGGAATCAGAATGAGACGGATGGCGATCAATCAAGGCGAACAGAATATGTGAGGCAGAGGCAGAGGTGTACAGTTGCCACCAGTTGCGGCAGTTCGATGAGGCAACGTCTCCAATAATCCACTTTCGGTCTGGCCACTAAGCCAACACCAACCATAAATTCCGGATCTGTCCGTTTTGCAATTTACCAAATGCAATCGCCAAATGCAACCGGGCTGTAATTAAAATTGCATTCGCATCTAATTAATTGGTATGCAAAAACGGACGCTAGTTGGAGAAATTGCGTCGAAATGCAAATTGCAAATCATCGTGCGACGCTATATTTGGAACTGACTTCGAGGGTGCAATTAAATCAGAAGGCATTCCGCACAAAACGCCTTTGGCTTTGGCCAAATCCCCTCAATTGCAGTTGCAACTTGCTGCAACTGCAAGAGGCACAGACATGTGTTGAGGCAGCGACACCTTTTTGCAACCCTTTTGTCGTTAAGCTGTCAAACCCTCCCCTCCCCTACCACTCCCACTCCGCACTCCCTCGACTCGAAAGTGAGACGAGTCTGCGTTGCGAGCAGTGTCCTTGCGTGTCCTTTTCATTGTGCTTTTTGGTCGGCTCTGACATGATTGGCTTTTAACGCTCAAATAAGCTTAATTGAATTTCTTTTCATTTGCTAACAAAGTTTCTGTTCTGGTTGCATTCAGATTGACTGGCTGGGATTTGTTAATTAAAAGTGAATTAGGCAGAGCAAAGAGCTTTTGTTCCTAACGAACGGTTAGCTAACGATTTTCCCAGACAATGTCTGCATTTTGAAGATAACTAAATTTTGATAGATAACATGTAAAATTCAGGAATATTTTCGAAATTGCTTAATAATTGTCAATTACGGATTATGAATATTTTTTCTTAATACAATTTAAGAGTAACTCGACTTAGATTTCAAGAAAAATGTTAATTTTAGTATTCGATAGATAGAGAAATTTGATAATCGTCAAATGAAAACTTTGCGTGATTATTAAAGTGATATAAATATATAAACATTGTATAAACACAGAGAGAAAAATTACGTGATAGGAACAACCATAATTCAGTATAAATATTCCAGTAATTTTGAAAGAATTCTTGAAACAAAATATCATATTTTAAAACCTGTTTCAAACAAGATTTAAAAGTTAATTTTTTGTTATGTCAATATCTTGCTTAGAGAATTATTGAAAATCGAAAAATAATATTTACAAAAATATATACATAAAAGCTTACAAAAAACCTTACATGATTTCAAAGTAAAAATCTTTAAATAAAAATTTCTAATCTTGCCAGAATTGTTGCAATTCTTTTCTTCAATTCCAATAATGAAACATTTAATTTTAGCTCTTTAACAACTTTAGGTAAATTCTTCAATTCTGTTCAGTTCTGCAATTCCACTCAGCATTATCTGCATTATTTTTTGCCACGCTCAATCAACTCATCCGAGCTGCTAATTTGCGTCATTTAATTATCCAAATATTTGCGTTTAATTAGAAACGAGGTCAACCAACTATAAATATTAAATTGCGTGAATTCTGCAAATTAATGAAATGCAACTAATAAAATTATGTTTAATAAAAAGCGTTGCCATGACAATTCAACTGGACTTTAACCATCAGCTCCATCGCATCCTTTTGATCCTCATTCCACGGTACGTCCATCAAAGTATATCTCTCATATGCCATGACGCAACTATCAAAATTAATGGGCCCTGCTGCGCTGCCGCGAGGCTAACCAGGTTGGTCACAAAAAACACATGAAATAAAATTTAAATACCTGCAAAAAAATCACGCCTCTGCCGTGCCACGCCTCCACGGTATCCCTGGTATCGACTGCAGTGACATTTTAGCTATCAAAAATGTATTTGCATATAAATTAACGACGCCATTTTTTTTAAATAATGCAATTTAAACATATTTTATTTGAATTTATTAACGCAGCAAGGTAACCGAATGCCAAAATAAAATAACACAAAAAAGAAGCACACGCAAAAAACATCAAAGTAAAATGCTTTTCAATGCAACAATTTGGCATGGGCCGCTGGACAACGTGTCGCATTATTATCCTTTTTTTTTTCGCCCTCTTTTATTATTTTGGTTTTTACACTCTCTGCGGACTGTTACAAAATATGTTTTTATAAAAACATTTTGCAGCATTACCATAAAATTGTAAAAAAAAAGGTTATCATCGTGACCACGTCAAAACATGTGACGTGTATTAAACACAAGCTCACCGAATATGGCCACAGCCGTTGGCTTTAAGCGGCTTCGACTGCTGACGAGTTGCAGTTTTATAGCCCCCTTTCCCTTTTTACCCCTTTATGCCGATATCGACTGAACATTTTGCGCAAATCATGTACGAAAATTGATGGAAAATGTGATTTTGGCAAACGCAGTGTTGTTGGTGTTGATTGGTCTGCCACAAGCAGCCGAAAAAACGAGAGAAACAAAAAAAATGTGGGTGGTTGGGTGCGTTTCAAAGGATTTTCATAGCCAGCGGCTACTTATCATAAAAAAGAAAAAAAAGGAACATAATGCACAACGCTGCTTGCTGTCTGTCAAGTCATGTGTGTGTCCCAGACATAATTGAGTTGTTGCCGGCGAAGGCCTGCAGCACATTCAACCCTTTCCCCACATACCCTGTAGATGGGAAATCCCTTGTAGACAAAAAGGTAAAGTTCCATAAAAAATCTCTTAGTCTGGCATTCCACAAATGCAACTCGAGCTTGTCTTTGCGTGTATCCGATTTGATGACAAGTTTTGTGTTGATTTCGGGTTTTTCACACTGCGTGTTTGCGTTATTATTATTATTGAGAATTGGCCAAATTGTATAAACGCACATATGCGTGAAATTCAATTCAACTCTCAGCGAGAGAGAGTGTGGGAGTGGAAAGAAGTTTGTGGCTTAGATGAGCATGGGTAAAAAAAGGGTTGGTTGGCAAAAGTAATTCAATTTACAAGTGATTTGTCCTGCACACAAAACCGATTTAGTTTCCGGCTTGACCATTGCAAAAGTGTCGCCTGGTAAATTTATGCAAATCCCATTTAAATTGTTTGCACTGCAATTTCAATTTAGAAACAAAATAAAACGCAACGTCATGACGATCACAATGATGATGATTATGTTGTTGTGGGCTGATTTGCCACCTTCTGCCTATCCACAAATGAGAGCAATTTATTTAAATTTTTCGCATCAAACAAGACCAGAGTGTAGCATAGTAATTTTGCCAGCTCCATTAACCGAAATCCATCAACAAAATTGCCAGAACGAGAGAGAAATCAACGGGTCGCTTGTCATTTCAACGCCTCCAATGTCGACGCCGATTTCAATTTGCACGCTTATCAACTGAAACGTAGCTTCAGGTTCCCCAGTTTCCAACTCCTGTTTTCAGTTCCCAATTCACCTACCTACTGTCTGGCTTACCTTGGCCATTTGGAGCCCAATGTTCTCTGGCTATCGCTATCACTTGGTCATAAAAACAGCTTTCCGGTCGTTACTCATTCATGGCAATCAAAATGGTGCCAAAATAGAAAAAGTTCCAAGCCAAAGCAGAAGCCAACAAAGCCAAAATACAAAACACAATACAAAAAAGAGACAACGACGAATTTGAAAAATTTACATATCAATGCGTCCAAACAGCGGCACACTGAGAGGAATTCCTTGCGATTTCATAGCAAACAATGTCACATTTGATTTTAAATATGAACAATGCTATAGTTAAGAATAATACTGATGCTCCAACTAGTTCTGATGCTGATAATAAGAAACATAAAATGTAAATACAATATTAAATAAATGTCTACTACAATTACATGCTACTCTGAAATACATATATAGCAACCGATATAAATTTGTATTTATATTTTAATTCATTTTGAAAAAAGTTTCATCTGAACTTAAAACTAAAACTATGCCATTAATTTAACTTGTAAAAAGTTATTCGAAACATTATATGAAAATATAAGAAATAGTTGTATAAGCTTTTTTTAATGTTTGCCTTCTAGGTTAAATTTATATACTTTTTGTATTCTTGAATTAATATTTTTTGTCACCTCTATAGATTTTTTCCATATATATGTATTAATTTATTAGAATGAGAATTTATACTAATACTCTGAGTTAACTTCGATATGATTTTGTGTTTTTTCCCAGATTTTTCATGTTTTCTTTCTGTCTGGGACTTATCTACATTCACTAATATTTTTATTAAATTCCTTTTGATTTCTCTGAGTGTACTACTCATTCATTCAACTGGCGCTAGGCCCTTCTGTTTATCAAAGCAATGGGGCTTTGTCTCGCTAACGACAACTCGACTGAGCAGCAGCACAGCAAATTATCAGATAGCTTCCACGATTCGCAATGAGCGAGGAGAACATAACCAGCAAAAAAAGTATTCGAGTAAAATATTCAAATGAAATGTGAAACGCAGCAATTTGGCAGCAGCAGCAGGAGCTGGAGGACATGCCTCAACTGGATGGCAGACGGAAGGGCAGGCATAGACCAAATAGTCGGTAATCCGTCAACGGAAGTCAAACGTATTAGCATCCTGGCGATTTTTCATACAAATGGCGCCGCATCCCGGTCCAAAGACATTTGCTTGGCTTCATGTTGTTGTTGGTTGCTTGGTTGGTAGCTCGGTTTGCCATGATTGGACTATCATGGCTGGCACATCTCTCTGCGACTCTGCTTCCGGCTCTTAGTAACGGCAGCCAAGCCAACCTGATGACATATTGCAACCATTTAACACTGTCGCCTGTAACGCTGCCACCGAACAATGCCACATTGCCTCAGAGCTGAGGCAGACAGGAAGCCTAAGCGAGTCGATAGAGCAATGGAGAAGGGAGGATGGAGAGTCAAAGTCTCTCTCTCTGTGTGGCCAACAAACAAAAAACAATTTCGAGGAAATTGACTGAAATTCTGCAGTGTTGCTTCATCATCATCCAAAGCAGAGACTGCTGCTCCTTTTTGGGGAAGCAACGGAAGTTTGCCTCGCTACTTGGGGCTAACCACATGCTGTGCTTTGATAATGAGTCCTGCTCGATGCTTCGCTCCTCTACGCTTCATTTGAAATATTATGCTGCGGCAGAGAACGCAGAAAACACAGAGTTCAGATTCAGATCCTTACCAGGACATTCTCTGGTCACTCGGTTCGGCGTATCAGTCATGCAAATCTGATAATTGAGGACTTGTCGCTTGGCTGGAACTTAAAGTGCTTCCTCCATGCCAGGCACAAGCCATCCAGTTGATACATCGACCCACGATAAGACCAGACGACGCAAACCTGCTGCCAAAATTGATGACTTAGGCAAATGTGCAGAGTTTTGCATATTTCTTGGCACACTTTGAGTAATTGCGGTTGCGTTTTGAGGGCTGATTAAATTAATGTTAAGCAGAAGGTATGAAAAGCATGAATTCTGTATTAATCTTAAGATATATGCAATAAATCAGCAGATCAATTTTTTAATTTATAATTAATAATTACATATATAGTAATAGAGATTTCAATCCGTTAAATAATAATATCACATCGCAGCATACATAAGAGCAATACATTATAGGAGGTGATTAAGATGGACCAATTTTTTAATTCATAACTTATATAGAAAAAGATATTTTAAACCATTAAATAATAATAACAGATCTTGATAATATCTTAAATTAATACATAATTAGGAATACGCTTTAACCATAAATAACATTTAAATTATAAATTTTGACAGCCTAAAAATAATATAAGATCTTAGTAAAATTTGAAGAAAAAGGATAAATGATAATTGTGGATTAAGACGTTTTTTAAAGCTGTTTATTAATTAAATACATAAACCAAATTAATAGATAATAAAAATTCAAATTATTCTCGTAATCATCGACAAGTCTTTGCAAAGTATCGATAAGCACTCATCTCTAAAAGCGCAACTGAATCATAATTTGTCAAGCTGCATTAGAAAAATTAAAAAATAAAAAAAAAGAAGAGCACGTTGTCACAGCTTCCTGTTCGCGACAGTGAAAAGATCAAAGGATAACGAACAAATGATTGTGGGCGCAGTGGCTACAAGAGCAACAATAACAACAACGGGAAGGAAAAAAGGCAGCAGAAATAATGTCAAAATAGAAGGAAACTTCAGTTTCAATTACAAAATTACAAAACAGGCGTCAATCAGCATTAATAATAGCCGCCGAGCGGGGCGTGGCCCAACCCCCAAAAGAGAAATACAAATACAACAACATACAAATACGAAAAAAAAAGGAAGAGCTCCTGAGTCAGTATTAAGGCCTCATCCTCTGCGCTACTTAACCCTTTTGGCTGCTTGCCCCGAAAGGGTTGCATGCAGCGAGTGGCAAGGTAAGTGCTTGCCACAGTTTTAAAATATTTTCAACACAATGCACCAGATATTTATTATGGTTTCTGATTGTTGAATGCTGCACGGGCCACACAGGAAGTTGATACTTCAGGATGAAAATGTTTATGCGGGCGCTGGACTCGTCGTCGTCGTCGTCGTCCTCGTCGTTGTCCTCGTCGCCGGTCGGTCACGTGTCCTGCCGCCTCATCAGGAGACGACGACAACGTCGAGGGGAAATAATCAAGCATATTAATGACCATAAAATCTAAAAGAGTTAAATGCGCTGATGGAATACCTTGCATATGCTGGCGATTGTTTGCGTAGGCACCTTGATGATCCTGGGAGAGGACTTTCTTGTGCCGGACTTGTCCAGTGCTTAATTACGTGTGCCCGATTACAACGATGCCAACATTGTGCGCCAGTGTTGGTGTGTGTTGACTTTTCGCAGGGGAGTTTCTTGTTTCCCATAATTAAATCTCAACCCTTAACGTTCTGGCCAGCGTCTGAGTAGCCTCAATTGATTTGCATACGACAAGGCTTAAGTGCAGTTTTGGTACAGTTCTCGTTTGTCGAACACTCTGCTCCGGGGAGAAACGTGCGGCGTGACTTTAATGGATCTATTGTAATTCGATTTTAATCCTCAGCCCCTACAGAACTCGAGCTAAGACGCAGTTTATGCGATTTGCATGTATTCGAGAAGGGCTTCATTTTAAGTTAAAGGAAAATATGGTATGCAAAATTGCTATCCAAAATTCTATAAAAGACTCCTACTCAGTTTCTTAGCTTAATTTAAAAAAATTGTTTATTTTTTAAAAAGGTGTTTTACCTTAAGTAAGGACATATTTTATTTGATTTTATTTAGCATTTACTATTCACAAATAATCTAGAGCTTAAATAAATATAAGGTAGCCTTAATTTTAAATGAATTTTTATTTACTTAACGCTAACTAACTTAAAAAAATCAACGTATATAATTTTAAATATCTACAAAAATATAGTCAGAAAAATACAAACCGAAATCAACAATGAAAGGTTTTTTTTTTAAATTTAATGCTATTTTCGGTACAGTCATTTGCTGAAAAGTTTTCGCCATTTAGAGAGTAATCCAAAACCCTGTGCAGAAGCATTCGCATCAATCAACTATAATGATCACGCACATATGAAAAGTTTTGCTGATGCTATTATCAACTGTAAAATATCAAATAACCCACAGGATAACTGACAAAACCATGGCAAAAATTTAATGGAAAAGTCGAAAGCACATTTTTTTGTTATAATGATTTGGCAGTTTTCAGTACGAAAGCCTGGCCACGGGCGATGCCATCCACATATGAAACGGACACAGGCATCAGATTACATTGTTGTGGCCAGGAGAAGTCCTCAGTCCTCATGCTCCACACTCCCAAACACACGTGTTGCCCCGGACGATATCAATAAAAAGCCGTCGCTCGGCATTTGCGATAAAGAGCAGGAAAAAAAACGCACCGCAAAAATATATATGCGAATTTGACAAATTGACATACGTTTGGGCTTAGGAAGTGCAGGAGGCCGAAGGACCTCATCATATGTCCTGTCATTGCAAATAATTGTGGCAACGGCAGCTCGATGAGCAGCTTAGGAATTGAGTTTCTTTTGGTCAGCGCGTGATTTTCAATTGATTGCTGCTCAGCATTATGACAAGGGAACCCTTTGATATATCCTGGCTAGATTTCTGTCACTTTGCCGACTGCGTGTCCTTTGTTGTTTGAGCAGAATTAAGTGCGAGATGTTCGATTGCCTTTAGTCCTGACTTAAAAAGAAAATACTTCCAGTTTGTACTACTTTAATTTTAACGATCCCATCAGCATTTTGGCAATAAAACCCGCTGCATTCTGATACTAGTTTTATTAGGGAGCGTAATTAAAACATGAGGAGCAGTCGACAAATACATCTGCTTCCTGCAAATGTTCTTAATCCTTTTTGCATAATTTTACACGAATTTTTATGGCAACGTCTCCAAAGGGAATATGCCGCATAAATGAAATAAACGTTTTACGACTGCCAACCAACAAACAGCAGCAAAAAGTGAAAAACAAAAACAATAGCAAAATGTAAATCATAAAAAAATGAAATAAAAATATAGCAAAAAGCGCGCAAAAGAAAACAAACAATGAAAATTTGTTTTTACGACAGTCGTCGGCACTTTGTTATTTTTTTTTCGTTGTGTTTTTTTATGTTTTGTTTTCTTAGGATATTCGAGTTCTGTCTGGCGCAATTGTTTATCTAAAAGGATAATTGTCGAAGGGTTGTGGCGCAAAATGAATTACAACTTCATAAGCAATAAAATCATTAAATTTTTATTATCAACCGAGTGCAGTTGGCAGGAAGATGCATAGCTGGCCAAGTGCTAGTCTCAAAAGAGGCTTAACTCTGCCCTCGATACCCTTCTTCATTTGTGAAAAAGAGTTGGGTTTGAAAGGGGGAACAATTTCACACAATTCGAGTATTAATTTTTATGTACATGCATTTTCTTTGAATATAAAAGTATTATTCTATATATACTACAGTTTATTATTTATGTATCATTATTATTTTTTAGTCTCGTTCACTTCTGAAAAATATTAAAAGTTATTATTAGAAATGATTATAAAAGTATTATTCTATATAAACTGCAGTTTATTATTTATGTATCATTATTTGTTTTTAGTCTCGTTCACTTCTGAAAAATATTAAAAGCTATTATTAGAAATAAGGAAACAAAAATTAAATTTGTTTCTAATTTAAGTATTGACGTTTAAATATATTTTCTTTTGTTATACTGCAGCTTGCAAATATTTATTTATTATTTTTACTTTTTTGGACTCACTCACTTCTGAAAAAAATGTTAAAGGCTTCTCCAAGTTATTTGTTTTATTATTTATTTGAATTTATTTAAACTTGTAGTTTGTGGGGTTTTATAGAATTAAGCATTCACATTTAATAACTTAACATTTATAACATACATTTTTATTTTCTTTTTAGCCTTATTCACTTCTGCCCAAAATTAAAAGGTTTGTCCGTTTTCATTTGTATTTATTTGTATTATTTTGCTCGTATTTATTTTTAGACCTTGCGCTAAATGGCCAAGAAGCAGAGCAAACAAAACGATGTCCATTAACTTTGTCCGGCAGAGCACAAGATGTCCTTACAGCCCTGCTGAGGGTTGTCCTGTTACTCCCTATTTTTATTTGCTATCAAAGCCAAAGAAGCTGCCATTTTTTCTGGCCCTCGTCTTGCCCTCAGCCAACTGCTTGTTGTGGATAACAAATTATGCCGCATCAGGAGCTAAAGCGATTCGAATGTATCCTTAACCTGGACAGTTTCGCCTGGCTAAGCCTGTCACAGGGTCGCCCAGTTCATCTGTCAAATGTCAGCGAGCTGGAGGACTGGAATTGAGAATTGTGCTCAGCGATTGCATTAACTAAATTAAGTGCTCGTTGTCCTGTTCGTCCTGTTGTGCCGCTTGACTGATGCATAATTTGTTAATTTAGCAATTGCTTGTTTTCCAACTTGGTTTTCCTAGCTGTCATGGCGAGAAATTAGTTAAGCGGATTGAACTGTTTTCCAAAAAGATGCTTTGAATACGAGATACTTTTGCACCCCTGAAAACATTTGCCTAACATTTCAAAACAAAATGCTAATTGCGAATTAATTGTGCACTGCAGCTAAAAACAACAAACTGAGGAGAGGAAAATGCCTAAGCAAAAAAAAACAACAAACAAACAAACACTCAAAAGCCGAGCCATGAAAGCTTAGCAAAGAGCCAAATAAGCGTTAAATGTTGCAAAAATAACAAAAACCCGAGCGAGCTCGGATCCTTTGCTCTCCACTCCTGCCACTTGTGGCACGAACACATGTGCCACACTCAACTGGAGCGAAGGAGAGAGAGTGAAAAAACAACGACAGTTGAGTCTGAGGAATAAGGATGTGAATGTGGCCGAGTCTGTGGCAATGCAAACAAATTAGTCATCATTAGCGTTTGCGTTGACTGCAGCACATCCATTCTGAGCTGGATGAGGCAATGGGGCAATGAGGCAATGAGCTGGGGCAGATTTGCGTTAAATAAGCGCACTTAATGCGATTACAATAAAAACAAAAGCAGCTACAACAACAACAACTGGGCAAGTGGAATATCAAAAGCGTCGCTGGCAAATTGAAGTCAAAAGCGTAAAAGCGCATTTGCAACAATTATTAAAAACAAAATAGCAGATGGAAATGGCAGGAAAGAAAAAAGTGTCCAATGAGCGTGGACAACTGACAAATGCAGCCTGAAAATTCACTTTGAACCATTTGTGCATGAATGAACCTGCACCCCAGCACTCACACCCGCACTCATTCCCATTCATTCATGCTCGTTCACAACACTCACACATGGCCGCAGCTGCGTTGACCAAATCTGAGACCATAAAGCCGTGGTCAAACAACTGGTTTGAGGCTGCGCCTTTTTCTACTGCCGAGTGCTCATAAAAATCGACCGCAAAAGAGGCATCAAAAAGGAATATTCCGCTTCTGTCTAAATGCACTGATCCAAGAGATCATTGAGCATAGCATGAAGACCTGAATATGCTCAAGTATTACAAGGCTTGAAACAGATTTTAAGTAACGAACTCTTCAATAATTAGATAAAGTATACCTTTTTTTAAGTATCACAAAGCTGAATTAAATAATTCTCAAATTTGTATAAATTTGAAAAACTCTCTAATAATTTACGAAATTTGTCTGTAACGTGAAAAAATTAAATTACATTAAATAAATAAATAATTTAAAATAATGTAATTGCATAATAGAGTTGTGTATCTATGAAACCTTTATAAATTTACAAAATTATGTTACATTTCAAACCCGTAGACGTAGACGCTGTTTCTTATCTTTTATTATTAAATATATTTATTAAATATTTTTTAAAATAAGTAAATAAATTAAGTTGAAATATTTGACTCTTTATTGGTATGTATGACAATAATTCTTCCGGTTTAATGAACTAATTTTAATTCATCAAATTATATTATATATTGACTGACATCCACCATACTTTATTATCTTAATACATTTTAAAAATAATGAATTTCAAAAAAATAAAGAGTTTTTAATAAAATATATTGGAATTTACAGAAAAGATAATTTTTTCGCAAGCTTATTTTTTTTCAATTTTATAAATTAATTTATTTGACATCAAATATTGTATTGAAATCGGACATTAAAATAGTTTTTATTAATTGCACTTATTTTACGAGTTCAAACGTATCAAGTAGTCGCCTTTTATTTATTCTCGAGCATAAAAATCGCTCTTGCTCTCGTCCTCACTGTGGTCCATACAAAAAGCACATTCCCATTCACATCCGCATCCAACATTTGAATGCAACTCTTGCTGTTGCATGCCACACGGCGCTTTGACCAGAAGAACGCCTCAGCGACTCCGGCATGTGTGCCACAGTATTCACAGCATAAAAACCACTTTTACCAAATGTTTGTCTATCAAAGTGGCTTTAAGTCAGTGCTTACTGTAGCTTAAAAAACTTTTGTGTCTGCTGCGAACTTGGCACAGCTTTTTGGGGGGCACGGCGACATATGTTCACGCCTCGTTGGACGCCATAATTATAACAAAAATGTAGCCAAGTGGAGGGCGGCGAGAAGACTCGGAGAATGGGGGCGTGGTCTTGTGTAGCCATTGTCGGAAGTGGGTTTTGTTTGTTTCTCGTATGCCGTGTATTTTTGAAGTTGCGACTTCACTAAATGGCAATTAATTGAGAAGCAGCTGGGATTCGGCTTCTGCAGTTTCTACAGCATCGCTTTCTCTCACTTCTAATGCGAGTAGCCGCAGAATACGAGGATTATTACACTTTGCGTTTAACTAATTGTATGCCACAACATTGGCAGTCTGCACCCTTTGGCTGAGAGCCCATTAAAATCAATTTGAGTCGAAAACCAGCTCGATGTAATCACCACGAACCGTGACGTCGTGACGTCGACTCGGCATCAGCTGCGCTCCATCAGTCACATGTCAAATGTCGCATTCGCGCACAAAGCGCATTCATAACGCGAAAAAATTAGCCGCAACCGGGTAAGGAAATATGGCCCAATCAGCGAGCTACGCGAAGCCCTTTTTGGTCGTCAAGCAGCTGTCATAATGATGGACAAAGTGCATCAGCAGACGGAGTCAGAGTCGGAGGCTGTGGCAGTGGCAAGGACTGCGTGCCACACATGGAGACAAAATGCTGACAACTCTTGCGGCGGTCGCGGCGCGAGCATAAATTACAAAAAGCAATTACAACGCCAAAAACACATACAGTACTAATCATGTGGGCGAAGGGTGTGCGAGTGTGTGTGTGTGTGTGGGTGGGTGTGGCAAGCACAGCTGTGCGCCATCTAGCGTTCAAAAATTGCGCACTAATTGCGCACAGAGTCGTGGTCATTAGCCCGCTGAGCTGCGCTCTGATGTGCTGGGCAGTTAAACTGCCTTTATGAGTTATTGTCAAAGTATCTCGAGGGACTCCGAACAGAGGACGACGACTCGACGGATCCACGCCTTTTATCACCTCGAGTCGGCATGAAAATTTATAGGCCGAAATAGGCGTTGAGCATTTTTAATGCCGTCGAAAGCAACAACTCGAAAGCGTTTAACAATTCAAATTAATTACACGCGCAGGGCAATACAAAATTATTACAACATTGATCAACATTTACATACGAGCAAAGGGTGAGATAAAGGAGCTAATAAGGCGCAGATTTTTCTGACCTTTAATTTTAATAATCCTAATATAAATTTTAGAAATTACTTCCTAATATTTATTAGTGAAATATATATATGATTATAGTACCTCTACTATAAAAAGTACTTTAAACATGCCTAACATGCTTTCCAGTCAATCATCAATTGTTCGAGGCAATTCAAATTAATTTCATTTGATTTCAAAAAAAGTGCTGGGAGAAATTACGATAATGGCTTCCGCGGATGGGGTTAAATGTGAAATTACAGAAATTACATAAATTATATAATTTAATTTATATTTACGAGCCAACATTGAATCCACACACTCCCTCTTTGGCTATAAAAAATACTCGTTGCTCTTTGGATAGTATCGTAGCCATTTCCTGTATAGATTACGCGCCCAGACAACGTGGCGTCCTCCAACTCCTTCCCCACTGCTCCTTCTATTCAAATTTTTGGGCTTTATCTATTTTATGGCCAAGTGTGTGAGAAAAGTCTGGTAGCCAGTTTTTATATACTTTGATTTCGATGCTGCTGCTGCCTTTAGTTTTACGGTCGCGCATCTTTTACGACCAGCTGACGATAAGAGCGGATTGATAAGAAACGAGTCTTCTCCATACGTGAAAGCAGCGCAAATTTTTTAATGCGCCATTTGCATTGGCACATAAAATGCCCCCCAACCCCAGGAATGGAATATGCAAAAAAATAAAAGTGGGCGGGGCGGCGACAACAGCTCGATGCACATAAAAGACAATTTGAGGCGGCGACGACGCCATGTGTTGCATATTTCATGGCGTTTTAACTCGCAATGCATAAAAATGTCAAAAAACTAGTCACTCAACCCAACCGAGCGAGTAATATTTGATGAGCTGCAAAACGCCAAAGTGGCCATAAAAAGTAAAACATTTCCAATTTAAATGTTTGCCAGCTTTAAGGAAATATCACTACGAAACCTTTGCGCAATTTACGCTTATTTATTTTTAATTATTTGCCATCCTTTGCGAAATGTAATCAAAAGTATTTTGAATTATTAAATGCTTGTATAACTTTAAGAAAATAAATGTTAATTCTAAGATACTTTTGCACATTTATGACAATTTATTGTTGATTATAAAATATATGTCAACGTTGATAAAATAAATTTTAGTTTAAATTATTAATTGTTTGTCGACTTTAATGAAATTAATTTGAATTCTAAGAAACAATTTATTTTTAATTATAAAAATGTTTGCAATTTTAAGAAAATAAAGTTGAAGTCTGAGATACTTTTGCTCAATTTATGCTTTTCATTTTCAATTAGTTAATGTTTGTCGACTTTAATAAAATTAATTTTAATTCTAAAATTGCAATTTGCACAATTCATGTTATTATATTATTAATTATTAAATGTTTGTCGACTTTAGGAAAATAAAATTGAATTAAAAAATACTTTTGCACAATTTATGCTAATTTATTTTGAATTATTAAAATATTTGCCAACTTTAAGTTAATAAATTTTGCGCTATTTATGCCCATTGATTTTTAATTATTGAAATGTTTACCAGTTTTAAGAAAATAATTTTCTTTAGGCACTTTATGCTTTTTATTTTCAATTATTAAATGTTATCGACTTCAAGAAAATACAATTGAATTATAAGATACTTTCTTACAATTTATGCTAATTTATTTTGAATTATTAAAATTTTTGCCAACTTTAAGTTAATAAATGTTGTATAATTTATGCTAATTTATTTGTTGACGTTCCTGTGTTGCACATGGAATCATGTTATCGCTACACTTGCACCTAGCAATAATCAAGTCTAATTGCCACACATTCCCAGGCAGCAAGCCGCAGCATGACTCATGCTTCCCATTCCACAAGCGACGCATTGCGGCCTCGTTGGCGACTCACACCACTTGACTACTGCCCCAAGAGGAAAATATTAGTGCAACTAAGACGATAGACAAATAATGACATAAGCAAACACACAGCAACTAGAATAGAATATTCGAAGTGGCGAAGACACGTTACTGCATGTCCATGGGCCTACCACGCACCTACTGAACCGAGGCGAAAATCAAAGATCTCAACGACCTGCAGATAGCCTTTATCTATCCATAGAATCTGTGGAAAAGGGGCGAAATAATACTCAAATAAAAAAGAGCATAAAGCACTGACATGTTTGTACAAGACACACCGAGAAATCAACGCTGGCCAAACAAAAGGAACAATCAAATAAATTAAACAAAGGCCAAGCGTCCGAAAGAGAAAAAGAAGAAGGTCCACATCTGGTTTCGGGCAGAACAATCTTATCGGCATATCGCCGTGTATCTTTTTTTGCGTTGAGTGTGTGTTGCGTTGAGTTGAGGTACCCGACGTCCAAGAGCAAGTTCCCCTGCCACATTTTCAATCCGAATCCGAACAGTTATGCACATGTTGTACCCGAGGAGACGACGAGACGAAACCCCACACAGCAAACAGTCGTTAAACAACATTAAATGGGTCTCGTTTTTGGTATGCCCCTCTTCTCTCCTCTCTGCCAAGTGCATTCGGTGGATGAGTCATCGGTTGGTTGGTTCTGTCTGTGCGTTTGTGCCTGGGAAACGGCAAAGCTTCCGCGATCAGTCGCCTCGCAGACGGTCCGACGATCGTCTGCCTGCTTAGGCAGCGACTCAATGACAGGCGTTACAAAATGCGGCAAGTTAATGACCCATGTTGCAACGGATCACCCAGCAATTGTCTTTGTTTCGCTGCTTTCTAAATGGAAAACAAATACAACAAAAATATCAGTTGGGGCCACCAGTCGAGGAGCTCATAAAAAATTAATACAAATTATACGAATTGGGGAATATGGCGGGTGGGGAAAAGAGATTGTCGAGCACAGCAGCGAGATAAGCAGGGCGAAACGGAGACTGACTGAATCCACTGTGTGGGAAAGGGAAAGGGAAGGAGGTGGCAAAGCGTAGATTAATAACGCACCGACTTAATGAAGTTGGGAGACAGAACAGAAGACAAAGACGGATTGAGTGGAGGTACAGAGAGAAGCGTTAGTTATTTCTACTGCGACTACTCAATAAGCTTAATAGCTAGAATGGAAAGTTATTTTTCATAAGACTGTTTAACAGAAAGCAATTCAATTTAATGTAAGTAGGTAAATTGAAACGATCGAGAAATTTCGATTTCTAGCTTTTAATTTAATTTAATTTAATTTTTATTTTGACTGTCTACAGTTCAAATAAAATAATAATACAAATAATAATGAACTTACTTTTTTAATCAGTTTAATTAGAACGATCGAGAAATTTAAATCTTTCTTTTCTACTTTGAAAAAATAAAACCATTCAGATCTTTAACTTTTTATAAACAGGTACATTGGAATGATTGATAAATTTAAATTTTTAGTTTTTTTTAATTTAATTTTCTTCTTATGTCGACTTTTCATAGTTAAAATGAAATTATTTAATAAAACTAGTAAGACTTAAAATTTTTACAATCGGGTTAATGGAAATGAAAGAAGAAATTTTAATTTTTAGTTATTAATTGAAATGATCCAGAAATTTTAATTTTTAGTTTATTGTAATAAACTTGTGTGGAAGTGAGAAATGTGGAATTATTAATTACGAAAATGTATAAAATTAATTTAAATTTGGGCTAACAAATTAATCTGTGAAAATCCAAAAAAAGGACTAGAAAGATCGATAACAATTCGTCCATGCTATGAAAAATGAAAGTCTGTTAGACAAAGACAAATCTGGTTTTGAGAGAAAGCCCTGAATGTAATACGATTTCGCAACAATTCAATTAAATTCTCAGACACAAAACCAGTTAGAACGAGAGAAAAACTGAAGCGTTGGTGTCAGAAAGAAATTCATATGGAAAGAAATCAAAAATTATTCAGAGAATTGTTTAAAGAGAGAAATTGCAAAGATCACGCACTCTCAATCTGTTGAAATGGAGAGCAAACCCATCAATTAGAAGGAGTGAGAAATAATGAAAGAGAAGCGAGAGACGTCGCGACGATTTAACTCTGAAGAAATATTACGCAAGTCGCTCGCTTATTGGTATTACTCATTAGCATACGAGTGTAACTGGGTGCAGATCGCTTGATCGTATATACTTAGTATATTTTGAGGCAGTCCCGAGACGAGGCGACAACGTCACAAGCTCAATGACAAAGGCGAAGACACGTCAGAAGACCAGAAGAAAGAGCTTCAAATTTGCTGATACAGCACTCAATTTTTTGCTGGTTAATTTAAGTGTCTCATGAAAGTAAAGGGAAAAACGGGCTTTGGTAATGAAACTGGTGATTGACATACTTTGAAAGCGGAACACGCGTCATTGTTGTGGTGGATCATGTGGGTCATTTGACATGCAGATTGAAAACTCAATTAAAAGCTAATTTGACACATTCACTTTCAATAAGCGACCAAAGCTAAACTATGAAATTGAATTGAAACTTTATGATTTCAAAAATCAGTAAACAAATTGCATTTCCATGCAATTAGCTATGCAAATTGATAGCGACAACAATGGCATAAGGGTTTCAAAGCCAACAACCCCAGAAATGAGAGATATGGAGTTCACAATTATTGTGTTGACACACGTCGCTTCGCATTTAAATAAAAATTGCAATAATTACCCGCATGACCAGCAAGCGGATCGATCGAAAGAAATATCGTGTAATCCTTTAAGAAAACAAGAAATCCACTCAGATTTATATCTGCTGAGAACCGCTCTTACGCTTCATTAAACAGTTCGAAATAGAAAAGCTTATCTGAAAGGAACATCAGTAGGAAAACATCTTGTAAAGGCCAATTCCTTAATTGTTCCAATTATGGCTGGCTAATGCGCAAATTACCGACGGCAAACGCACCGATTGAAGAGGTTAAGAGTGCGTTTTCAAGGGCTCCGCAATGATTTGAAAATAATCCATAACCCGACTGAGACTCCACCCAGAAACGCTGATTCATAAAATAGCCGCCACGTCGCGTTTAGGTAGCCCATTATCAAAGGTCTCGAATCAAACTCCGCCCCACAAATACAACAAAAAAATATGTTGAGTTGCCCAAAAAAAAAAAGAAAAAAAAAAAACCCAAAAATAGAAGAAGAAACTCCAAGCGGCGTTGAGTCGTTGGCTCATTGGGCCAAAGCGAAAGAGAGCAAATGTTGTTGCGGCTTCTGTCTGCCACAAAATGTTGCCCGGCGTTTTTGGTAAATAAGCCACGCCTTTTGGATTTATGCTGCCGCCGCGAACCCGGAAAACCAAGAAGGAAAAAAAAACTATGCGGCGACTTTGTCGTTTGTGCGAACGGGAAAGAAAACGCCGAGAGTGTAAGGCGAGTGTAAGCGAGTAGTTCTTGCAACAATAGACCTGAGCAACCCCTAAGTGGAAGTTGTGTAACACACAGATACAGACATAGACCGACCGAGCGACGTCTAGATACTTGAGACACTACAGCTCTAAGGTTCGAGATTTGAGACTGTGTGCGTGGGTCAGAGCCAAGTGACGGCATTGTGGGTGGAGTCTCAGAAGCTGTCGGTCGGTTTTTCGACTGTAGCCGTAACGCGAATAATTTCATCACAATGAAATGCACCGTTAGCAGTTCAATGATAATAAATTAATCACTTTCACAAATTCCAAACGTAGCAACTCTTAACTTCCGTATGCCTTTTTTTTTAGAATTGTATGAATAATATTTGTTGTTTACTGTTACTGACCTCTGACTAATTCGAACTTCTTTGAGGATTTGTAAAATCGTCCTCTGACTAATTGCATATGCTATAATTTGCTTGCTACTACTTAAAATAGTTGAGGTGAAGTACATAATATTAGCATCGATTATTTAATGAACGCCAACCGGACCGCCATGCAATAATAAGAATTATGAATGAAATAATTGCACATTTAGCAAGTCAATAAACTGAAATTTCAGCGAAAGTAATTAATGTGAAATTCGGCATATTTATTTCTTCCAAAATTTATCATCTGCGTTTAGTAACGCTATAATTTCGGATCGTTCCGCTCGATGGGTAGAAAGATTCATGCGAATTACGAGAAAAATAAAAATGATCTACAGCACGCTGAGTGGACGAGCCCATTGTTGATAAAGAAATAAGAACAGAAAAAAAAATGACATATAGAATGCGTTTATGACAGACGGGCATTACTTAAAGCTTCTCTCTAGTCGGAAGCAATGGGGGAAACACTTGTAAAACATGCAAAAAATGTGCTGATAAAGAAATCGCTGAAAGGCTCGTCAAATAAAATAAGAATCGCGAATCCGATACAAATACTATAATTATGATACATATAGGTTTCTGTGTATGCATAATGGGAATAAAACTTGCCCACTTGCCGATATTTCAGGCTGACTTTCTGCTCTCTTTTCGCCGTCGCCAGACAGACGTTTGTCATGCGACGACGATTTAATATAATTAATATGCTAACTGTACTTCTCGCCACACATACAGTTACAACAAAGGCGACGCCAACAAAAAAAACACCCTCCCACACACACACACGCACACAAGAACACTTGGTAACAAGCGCAAGGTGGCAGAGCCGCCTGGCAACAACAATACAAATACAATTTTTTTGGTGGCCACTCAAAAAAAAAAATACGAATGAAGCGATGTCAACAAAAATACCAAAACAAAAAATTCAAGCATGGCGAGCGCCAACGAGAGGCCTACGCTGAGCACAACAGAGAGCGGGACAGCAAACCCAGAGAGAGCGAGAGCGAGTGCGAGAGCGAGAGCAAGCGCAAGAGCGAGAGCAAGAGCAACTAGTGCGAGAGCGCGGGAGGTATAAAAGCGTAAACATCTCGCTCACGGCACACAGTTTGAAGCAAGCCAACGAAGCGTGCGGACGCAACAGCAGCAGCAACAACATCGACAGACAGCAGAACAAAGTGAACGAACCGCAATCGAAGCATTTTTGACGTGTGCGTAAACAGCAGCAACAACAGCAACAAAGAATTTGTGTGTAGTTAATTTATTCATTGTGCGAATCTGCAAAGAGAAAGTCTTGAGTCATCCGCAGAGAAGAAAGACACACATTAATAATTACAAACAATTGTGCAATTGGAAACAAAGGAACAAGTTTCCTTTAACAAACTCATCACAATGGCCGTGGCCTTCTACATACCCGACCAGGCGACGCTGCTGCGCAAGGCCCAAGAGCAGGAGCAGCAGCTGTTGCGTCTCCGCCACTGGCAAATGGCCACAATGGTACTGAACACCATCCGCCAGATGATGGACTCGACGGCCAGTCAGTGCCTCCAGCGGGCGGGACGCAAGTGCGGCAAGTGGCGCAAACCATCACAGTGAACGGAAACAGAAACGCAGCCTTGAGTAAACCACAAACATCTACAACAACTACACTACACTACAAAAACTACAACTACAGTCAACAGTCAGTACAAGGAACAACAAGTTGCCGTCGGAACTCTGATTTTCCTTCATCGTATTTCTACAAAATTACTGCCCTCTTAAGTTTACTCATCAAAGCGATTGTGATAATGGTTTTGTTTCTACCCAGCAAACAACAACATCGATAACGACGAGTTTTCGATTTAGCAATATTTGATTTTTGAAATATTTAAATCTTATTATCGAAAACACTTATGTATTAGTTTGTAAGTTTTTGTAATGCGTCCTGCTTAGGTTATTAAGCCAGAACATTTTTGTAAAAGCTGACAAGAAAATTATTTATAAGGTTTGCTGAAAATTGCATCAATTTTTGACAAACAAAAAACAAAATAAAAACAAAAACAAAACACATATTTATTTCATCTTATTTCTTGGGGCAGAATTTGTGACGTTTTTTCAGGAAATTTGGGAAGCCATAAAATACATTTATCAATATCGGAAATAAATAAATCACTTCAAATCGGAAGATAAATAAATTAAACAGATATATGCAAATATATATGTATTTGCATGTCTTTAAATTTATATCTAGACATTGTTCTGCCGACACAATACATTTTAATCGTTTGGAACAAAGAAGAATTCACGATGCATGACAATTTGCCAAGTGCCGACGGCTTTCGATCACATTAAAATTATAGCATTACAGTTCGTCTCTGACGTCTTAACATTTAAACAACGTTGTTATATATAATTATATTTCAAAAAACTGAGATTTTTATTCAAATAAACTAGTGCTCATTAGTCTAATTGTGTGATTTATTTCACATTCAAATCATTAAGACATATTTCAGCTTAATTCTTATTGACATTTATTTTATATTATGTCACCATCAACAATAACATGAAAATTCTGTCGAATTATGATATACATAAATAATCAAAATGACTACCAATTTTTTGTTGCAAATATATTTATTAAGTTTTTTTTTTTATTAAAATATTCATATTACGGCAATAGAATTGTCACTCGAATTTCAAGGAAAGTGTGTGTTTATCAATATTCAAATTTCGGATAGTGATTTTGAAACTCTGGAGAGTTTTTCCACACAAAAGATATAGCGACGCAATAACCGAAAGTATTTTCCACGCTTCCAAAGAAAAGTAGCAAATTCAATTAGGCAAAAATGCAGAAGCATTTTTAGTTTCAGACTGTGTTAGCTGAAGGCAGCCCCTAGTTGGTAATGTCAAAAAATGAGGTGCTAACAAAACAATTTGCATTCTTAAGTTAATTTTTGCAAAGTGCAGCGAGAAAAACCTTATGGAAAATCAGCGCTGGCATTTCCAAGGGGCTCATCATAAGCGCCAATTGTGCTCGGGGGCACAAAGTTTCCCTCCTCAGAATGGAATCAGCCGCCGTCGTTTAATTAAACTTTTGCACTTATGCAGCTGCAATCAGACGCATTGCATCCTGCTGCACGTATCCTGTGCAGGACTCTGCGCGTCCTGTGTGTGTTCAATTCATTTTGATTGGCAAACATTTTTGGCGAAAAACTTAATAAAAAGTTTGTGCGCTCGGGAAAAAATCAAAATTTTCACTTTGCCCAACAAAACTAATTAACGTTCAACAGACAAAAGTTGGCTAAATGCCCCACAGTGGTTAAAGGATGCAATTGGAGGCGGTCGATGGGGCGTGGCATATGAAAAATAATTGAGACAAGTTTATGATTATGTTTTCGCGCTGCTCGACAACTTGTTGGGCCACATGCAATAAAAAAAGTTTTGTTTCGCGTCGAGCGATTTGTAAGGAAAGCTGTAAAAATCACAGACAGAAAGCAGTTAATACTGGAAGCACTCTAAGAACTTGTTGGCAAACTTTTTAAGCTGTTAATTAGTTGGCAAAGCGTTTCTAATTCTGTTTCCAAGTTAAGTGAACTCGCATCAAAACAAACTCCGCGCTCGGTTTATTGATATAAATTTCCAAGAAATGTTCGACAAAGCTGCCGACACAAAATTTAGATTTTTATCTCTGTCGATTCCTCAAATAATTCTCTGACATTTCGACCAATTTTGCGTTATTGGCTCAAACGAATTATTCGATTAAATGGCTGAAAGGGTCTGAATATTCAGGCAAAATGAAGCAAAAAAAAATCAGAAGACCCAAAACGAAGCAACAACCAAAGAGAAATCCCAAAGGAGCCGAAGTTGCAAAAAACAATAGACAAGAAATTAATGTCGACTTACAAATGCTCTGATAGATAAAGTCATATAATTTTTATTTTGTAATTATTTATTTACTCTATGTAAGCGACTAAGCATTGCAAATATTTAAAAAAAACTCATATTTTTTAATGAATATTTCTACTCTATATATTTTCGCGAAGAAGAGCATTAATAGGCGACTGTTGCCAATTTTGTTTTGTCTGGCTTGCCCTTTTTTCCGGCTTTTGCTAAGAATTAAATTAAATCAAATCAGTCAACAACTAATGGCAAGATAATGACATTAACTCAGTTGTTCAACGGCTCAGAAATGTTTTTACACGAATTATGAGTTGTGTCCTAAGCGCAGGATCAGCAAGGACACAACTCTATGTTTGGGTGTCGATTCAGTCAGTTGGAAAAAATGCTCTCTGGGTATTATGACAGTTGTGCAGAGTAAATTTGATTAGTTTAGTAAGACTGAGGCCAAAGAAACCTTTTGGACTTTATTTGATTAGTTCTTACAATTTAATCCCCCCAGATTCACGCAATAAAAACATTAGCATACTTGACTTATTTTGACTTATTAAAATTGATGAAGATTCGCCATTTAAAATGTTGTTCTCCAAACGCCCAAAAAATAATCGAAAAACCCTCAAAAAAAAAATGCGATGTCGTGTAACAAGCATCATTTATAAGCCGCGACAAGCAGTTTCATTTAAAAATGCCTTTTGATTGATGATCCTGATAGACTAGTCAAAAAGTCTGTGCAAAGGACACGCACACTTCGGCGACAATGGGAAACCGAAAGCGAGGCAGGAAAACGGAAATGGAAAGAATTGGGAAGAAAAATACATTAATTATTGAAATGTCATTAAAAGCATAACGAAGAAACGGAGCTGACATCGCGCAGATTCGCATGAATATTTAACAGCAATAACAACAAATAGGCAAGTCAGAACAGAGTCCATTCCATTTATGACAAGAGGAATACGATGCGTGACCGCATATAAGCCACGATATCGATGGACCTAAACCATAGATGACGCATTACGAAGGGAAGGAATATCGGAGGAGTTGGAGTTACTTTTGAGGTGCGCAAATCACGCAAAGATGCTTGGCCCTGATGATGATGGAACTCATCAGTCCAGTGCCAGTCAAAGTGGGTTGTTCAGCTCGCCCCATTCCTTGATTAAGAGCATATTAATTGTGGGGTGGAAATACGAGCGAAGAAAAACCCCCGAAAAATCGGAAGCACTCTGCCATTCATCATCTGTTCTGGCAGCGTTAAATGAGCACACGCAGCCAACTTGAGCATTTAATTATTGTGTGTGCTGATACCACTGCAGAATATCATATCACAGATAATAGTCCTTAAAGGCATTAAAGTCATTATGTGTCAAGCTCTCAACTGGACAAATCGACGACATCGCTGTGAGTTATGGCAAATTTGCAAATATTTATGCATTCGTTTCACAATAGAGACGAAGACTACCACACCCCCAAAAGCAAGCGAAAACAAATAGTTAGTAAATTAGAATAGTGCAGTTGGCAAGGGATGACTGTGAGATATCCTTCGAAATATTAAAATATAGTTGTCAATTTTAAATGCATATAATTGCGTCAGTTTTATTATTATAGTGTTGTTTCATTTTTTGTTTTATAGTGATAATATTATACAAATACTTGAATTGGAGAATTTTATGTTTTTAAACAATTTAAGTATTATTTCAATCTTTAAAAAATATTTTTTTAATTTTACACGAAAAATAGGAAACGTTGATTCAAGTATATTTTAAAAATTGAATGTTGTTTGAAAAGTTTGAAATATTCCCAAATCAATGTTTTACATTCTTGTTTTTAGAAAGTAATTTTTCTGACAAAAGTTAACTTTATTGTTGAGAACTTGTTCCGAAGTTGCCGATTAAATTTCGAAAATGCAGGAAAACAAATAAAAAAAGAATCCCAAAGGTAGTATATGATTTTTAAGTAAAATCTAAGTTCTTTATTCTTTAATTTATTCCAAAATTGCAGCCACTGCAAATTTTAATTTTAACAACAAATTAACATATTCCCGGACTAATACTACCCACCTTTAGCCACACTGCAGGGTATCTTCATATAAAATGAGCAGTTGTCGGTTGCCAATCGCCGCCCGTCGACCATTATGAGGTGTCACATAAAAGAGATTCAAATTTGCCAGAAGTGACGTCAAACATGAGCCGCAACTGTCGGAAGGACGACCCGCGGCGCCATCGCAGGATTCGCAAATTTTCGCACCGCGTCCCACGAAATGCGAAATGGCAACGCCGGCTAAAACTATAAAATAAACAAACTTCCGGAGGAGTCGGCACAGGAGCGAGAGAGAGAGAGAGAGAGAGTAACGTGGAATTAAATGACATTAGGACTTTGCCTATTGCTCTGTCGGGCAACGACTGATGAGCTGTTGATTTTTGATGTGTTTGACATACGCTCGGTCGCATTGATTGCACCATAAATAATGAATTTATGCTGACAGCAAGTCATCATCGGGGCAAGGACACTGGCCCAAAAATGGTGGTGAGATCGTAGCAGGACCTCTCTCTCGGTGTGCATCCTTTTTGCGCTGTTGTGTGCCAACTAATAAAATATGTTTTTATTGCAACCAAAGTCATGCACACAACACAACACAGGACACACACACACTCACACACACACGTAACGTGTATAAAAATTAATGAGCCACGGAGGCGCGCGTCCCTTCCTGACAATGATGACAATGATCCCTGCATCAAATGCGAAAAACGACGTTTGCAAATTTCAGTCTCGAATACAATAACAATGCAAAAAGGTGCATTAAACTTAATGTTAATAATATGCATAAATATGTCAGCTAATAAAACGTTACACTAGAAATGGCATTCAGGTAATGCGCTCAGCTTTGTGGTTTGACTTTGGTCCTTTTGTGGCTGTTTCGCTCTCGAGGGTTTCTTGGGATTTTCTTGCCATAAATGTTTATGCTAAGCAAGCGTGGAGAATTGCGGTTTATGTAGGTGCTAATTGAATACCATTGTTCAATCTAAATCTCCCAAGAAGTTGTCTGTAGATGATGTGGGCCCAATAAAAGTATTCTTCAACTTCTCATAAGTTTTAAATATTTTCCCAACTGTCAATACAATATTGTTTTAAAGCTTCTTGACTGTTTGATTCCATGCTCCTGCAACAATGTTAAAGTCCAGCTGGCGTCAGTTACGGATAGATAAACATTCAACAACTATTTCCCCCCAATAAGCGTACTTTTATGATATGAAAGCAGAGATTTTATCTTATAGATTTATATCCACAATTCGACGTATTTTTTTATTGAAATAGGAAACTTTGTGCATATTGCATGCATCAAGTGACACAGCAACAAGGATAAGAAACTTCTTCTTCACTTGCAACATTCTTTTTTCTTTGCTGTTGGCCATTTTTATGACAAAGAACGAAATGAGATGAAATTATTGACGGAAAAAAACGGAAATCGCTGGCAATAGTCGAAGGAAATAAAAGCGAAATTACTTTTGATAAAGCAATAACAACAACAACAGCAGTAACAGTAACAGTAGGAAGGACTAGAAGGACTTCTACTAAAACTACACACACTCGTAAAAAAACACAGCAGGAAGTTAACTACAAGAGGGCGTTGATTTGTCACAAGTAGAATTATGAGAGTCCAAGATGTGCCGAGGATGAAGCAGCTGCCAAGAGAGACAACAACAAACAAGGGTAACAAGAACCAAACACTTCAATTACCGGAAAACGTGTCTGATAATACCTCGCAAGAATTTCCCGAACCCTGCGCGAAGCAGAAAAGGAAAAGCGGGCAAAAGTAAATAAAAAGTAATTTTATTATTTTGATTTTTACGGCCAGCATTTTTTCCAGCTTTTTTAACTGCTTTATTTTTGCGCATACCCTATGAAAAGGCAAAGGGAGGGAATATTGAAAATATATAAATTTATTGAAATAATATATTTTAATACAAATATTTTCGAAACCGTATTCTTGGTAGTCGATTGGCAATCAATATATAACAATAATTTGTTGTTGTAATTTAAAACAAATAAGTAGTATCTGCTAGTCGTTTATATCCCTCGGTATCCTACTATTTATTCCTATTAACGAGGGCATTCAGCATTTCTTATGGTTTATGGCTCGAGCGCATTAATATTAATAACCAGTTCAAACATTGTTGTTGGCGCCGAGAGGAAATCGCAACAGTAAAGTGTTGACATGTTGCCCGTCATTGCCGCCAGGATCTACATAAGTCCTGGCACACAGCAGGCGATATCCAGTACCTATAGCTAGGTGTGTTTACGAATAGTTTTAATGGGTTATTACCAGCACTGTGCACTGTCGGCTTTTCCCTTTTCCCTAAGCTTTTCCCTTCCCCGTTTGGCGCAAGAAAATGTCATAAATGTCATTTGGTCGTAAAAGGCGAAATGCAATTTCTGTGCAACGCTTCTGCTTCTTCTGCTCCTGCTTCCTTGCCGCGCCCTCTAAGGAGCTGCACTTAAATTTATATTTTTTATGCGCGCTCGCTACCGAACCCAGAACTAACACAAAAAGTGTCCTTGTTGTGACTCCTCGTCGAGGGCTGCGTGTGAAATTATGATAAATGTGCATAAAATCGCATCGCATCGCATCGAGCAACCACACGGCATATCCTTTCATATCCTGGCAGTCGCTGGTTTGTGTCTCTGTTTTGTGCACTTTTGCTGCAGTTGCATTTCGTCATTGTTTTGCGGTCGTAAAAAATGTCCTGCGCGTCAAGGAAAATTGCAAGGCGGCACGCACAGAAAGGACAATGCAACGCGGCGAGAGAGACAGCTACCGAATGGCCTTTTTGATTGCATTTTCTTTTAATTAAATTAGCTTTTTTATGCGCTGCTCTGCTTTCTGTTTTGTGCTCATCAAAAGAACAATAAGTGGAAAAATGAAAATGGCAAAACAGTGGCGAATTTTTGTGGGAAACTGCGAACATGCTACTTAGGAGTGTCCTGCAATTTATCAGCGAAAAGGCAAACCGAGAATGGCAATAAATTAGGTAATTTAGATTTATTAGAAGTGTAAAACGGTAGAGCAGAAAAATGTGTTGGGAAAAATAACAAATGACCAAATGAAGTAATATAATCTTATTAATTTATTTCGACAATTTTCTATAGTTACAAGTTTAAATATTTATTAGCTAATGCTAATATTTAACAAATTTAAGACTAGATTGATATTGAATATAATGAATACTCTAAACATTGATTTTACTTTCCGCTCAATTAATTTTATTTTGTATCGAAATTAGATTTATCTAGGCTTACTTGTCAGCTTCAACAATTATTCAAACACATAAATACGCCACAATCTGTGATGATCTTAAAGATAACTTTGTTGAACTGCGTTTTCAATCGTCGCCACATAAACTAATTACAGGTCCTAGGACTCCAGATAAACACTTGAGCCTGTCCATCGTCTGCTTACAAGTATTTCCCATTTCCGGCCAAAAGGTAAACTCGATTCGGGCCAAGACCAAGACGCAGTAGAAGCTACAACTCAGACTGACCAGAGCTGGCCTTTTGCGGAAATTGCAAAATTTCTGCACCGTAATAAGATGAAATTAAGTTTGCACACAAAGCAAATAGCAGGACCAAACAGGACAAACATCGGCAGGAGGCGTCCAAGATATGTATCTGGGAGGCGGCGGCTCAGCCACGCAGCAAATGAACCACTAATTGCGTGCCGAAATGCAATTTAGTGAACTTTGCCCCAAACCCAAAATAAACACACTCCCAAATACACAAGCAAATAAGGAGCGTGGGTGTGTCTGAGTGTGTGTGTGTTGCTGACCAAATGACCAAAGCCTGATGCTGGCAACAATTAAATTGAAAAGTCTTGAGAAAGGCAAACAGACGTGGCTGCCACAATTTACACAGAGAAGCGAAGAGAGAGAATTTTGTAGCTCATCCGTTTAATTATGCATTGGCTTTAATCCTTTTGCGATTTTTATGCCTAGATTCGCTGCTCCCTTTGTGCGAAACTTTAGCCCAAGTGTTGACATTGATAAATTACTTGGCATTTGTTTTTAGCGTGATTTATCGCGCCCGTCGCCCATCGTCCTTTCGCCTTCCACATTGACACATTGACACGTGTCCTTGCTTTTTGTCTGATTTTTAATTAAATGCAAACAAAAATGACCGGTTGATAAGTCGAATCTGCATCTGAGTTGGGATCGCATGGGTCGAGTCGAGTTGAGTCGAGTCGAGTGGTTGGAGTCTGCTCAACCATTTTCCACACTTTTTAACTCATATTTAAAACGCACTCTCATTTGAGAGAACCAACTGCAACCAACTGCCATGGCATTAATTTTTATAGACTTGACTGCATTCATGAAAATTCATTGCCTTTGACCCCCTCACTCAGTTGCACTCAGTTGCCATCGAATCCCCAGCAATCCCCATTGTGGTCCTTCATAGGCCGTTGCACTCTCGTGTGGCACAACAATTTTCAACTTAATGATGTTTCCAAATGCATTGGCAAATATGTTTTCACATATTTCGCACACAGCTCCGACCGAAAAATAAAGAATAAAATGCACGGCGACGCACAACGAATACGGTTTGCTCTGCGCTTACTTAACAATTTAAATGAACATAATAAATAATGTATGGAGTCCTTGTAAGATGTCGAATAATGAATATAAAGAGTCCAAGTAAACTCGTGTATCATCTGGAAAATTTCGAACAAGAGAGCAAAAATAAATATTCTATGTTATTTAAACAAATGAATACTTTAGTAACAAAATAGACACCATAATTTGAACAATAGTTGTAGAAAGGATTTTAATTATTTTAAATATTATAATATTTTTGTATCTCTTTTAAAAAAAAAAAATAGTGATTATTGCATTCTGTTCATATTTTACTTAAACAACTGAATAGTTGAATATCACAATAGACGGGATACTTTTAACAAGAATTGATGAATGCATTATAGTTATTATTAAAACTTAAAAAAAGGAGTATTACTAAAATGTAATATTTAAAAAAAACAATTATTTTTGCTGCATTATATCACACCATTTTTATTCAAATTTTTTATGTTATTTGTTCTGGTAAATTGTATTTAATATTTTGCATTTTGAAATGATTAATTGATTTCATTCTTAATTAGCTTTAATTTCTAATAAAAAAATATATGATTGACTAAGTCAATGTACTCATCTGGAAAGCGTATAATTATTGACTGGCTGTTGCGGACACCCTTCAAAGCTGCTTTTCGGTGCAACCATTTGCAATATGTTTATGTGTAATTTTCAAATAAAGGTTTAAATGTTTTTGGCAAACAATTGCAGCGCACAGCCTGCAACTAGTTGGGTTCTGGGAGGTTCCGCATCTCCAATGCATTCGCATATTTTGTTTATGGCTTTTTGCCATATTTGCGAATGTGTTACATTGCGGTTATTTGTGCGTTCGATTTTGGTCATTGATATTGGCGGTTCAGTTCGTTTCGCCTCGTTTCGGGTTTGGCTTTGTTTCCTCTGCTTTTGGGTTGGGAATTGTGAATGCAACTAGAAGCGTTAGGTGTGCATGTAATCAACATGTTTGTGGTTTGGGGGTCGTTGCTTTTTGTTTGATTATTTTGATATTTATTCGGGGAACATGTTGTAAAAAGGAATTTGTCAGATGACCATTACCGATGATTAAATTCCAATTTAATTATGATTGTGCAATGCCAGAGAATTATTATTACTGCTAGCATATGCAGAACATTTATTTGTTCTCTAGGTAACACGTCCTCAAACCATAAGGAGTTCAGATAATTACGTGCCAATCAAGCACTTGCAAGACGACAATGGGCAGGACGAGGCGTCTGATAAGACAAAAGCCTGGCGACACGTCAGCCAGAAAGCCGAAGGACAAACGCAGAACAAACTTATTTGTTTAACGCAGACAGACACTGAGACCGATTCAATAGACAGCAGCAGGAGTAAGACAATCCTTGCACACACACACACACACGCACACACTCAAATTTTATCCTGGCTGGCAGGCTGACTGTTTGCTAATTAGCACACATATTCCTTGCAGGCAAGAAAAACAAGGCAGGCGACAGTGTCAACAAGGACTGCTTCTCCTGCTTCTCGTCCTGTCTCCGGCCATGTTCAGTGTCTTGTCTTGGTCTCGTCTCGGCGGATTAAATTGTTCAATTTTAAATATGCTCTGTCACTTCATTTGTACGCCAAGTTTCTTTCGCTGCGACAAAAGTTTTCCCAAGTCAAAGCGAGAGAGACGGGGACGGAGGGAAAAATCATTAACACGCCGCAAGCCAAGCCAAACGAAAGGATAACAGATTTTTCTGCTAATTTGAGACGTAGTCCTTTGTGCGTGACGACGACTAGACGAGGATGTGGATGTGGAATGGCGGAGGCAGAAGGAAGTGCTACACCGGAGACACTATCGTCGACTTAAGATCAACTTCTTGCCGTCGTTTTGCTTGAGTGACGAAGCACAGAGATAAGCTTTTAGCCCGGCAGGATGCCGAAGGAGCAGAAGGAGCTGCTGGAGTCGTGGTGCCCGGGTGTCTGCCAGCTCTAAAAGTTTCTCAATAAATTGCGTTTCTCGGTTGCACGTTGACAGTTTTGCTTAACGCTTCATAATCAGAAAACAAATAAGTTGCCATCTAATTGTGTGTTCTACAATTAAATGGCGAACAAGGATGGAAAGTCCTCGCAGTCGCTGGCACAGCTGGCAGTTCCGTTTTTCGGCTGACTTTTAAATATCTAGTGCAAATACGCCTGACTAGTCTTGGAGCAGGACGACGCTGGTGTCCTGTTCCTTTAACGCTTCGCCGATTGCTCACAAGACGAAAATTAATTGTTGAGTAATTGAAATTTTATTTATATTAGTGTCCTTTTACGCGGATTTCCTTTCAAGCTCCCTGCCACAAAACACTGCAGGCAGCGTTCGTCCTTTCCTTCCCCGCTCCTTGCCTCTCACTTTTTGTCTGGTGGACTCAAGTGTGTAATTCTCGAGTTTGGTTTGTAATCCACAGCGTTCGGTTTAAGCTTCAGTGCATCAAATGCCACGGGGCTGATTTTTTATTCAAATTTGTTTTAGACTTTTCCCCTTCCCCCTTAAAGCGGACATTGAAGGCAGAAAATCAATTATACGCCTTGTTGATGATTTCATTTGGGAAAGTCAAACAGTAGGATGTGAGTTTTCTTATTAAAGATTGTTTAAAGTTGACAAATTTCATCCGAGAAGAGAATGCTTTTAAAACAATGCTTTACTGATTAAAAGAAATTCCAAAAATATATATTTACAAAAATGACAAAAAATACTGAGATAGATTTACATGTTTTTAATTTAAAATTAATGTAAATATATAAATTTAGAAAAATTTCAATCAATACTAAAATTGTTTTTTATCACTGGAATAAATGCTGAAATTAATAAAATATGAATTTAATAATAAAAACGTGACAAGAGTAAAAAAATTCAATTTTGATTGTTTTTGTGTTAGAGAACCTGTAAAATAAATATTATGTAATTTATACATTTATTATGTACTTTTAACTTATAACAGGGGAAGTAATTCTCACTTTATTTTTCGATCTTAAGCCCCCCCAATAAAAATATACAATTTATTAAGGTTTTCAATAAATCTGTTTGTATTTGTAAAAATCACTCGACTATATTCTCAACAACTTTATCAGGTTTCACACAAGTTCTTTGTTAATGGGTTTTCATTTAATTTTGCAACAAAAAATTATAATTTGTATTTTGATTATTTTTTCGATAGAGAGCCTGTGACAATCACTTATGTAATTTAAATATTTATCATGTGATCTTGCCGAATAACAGAATAAGCTAATCTCAATTTATTTTTCGATCATCTATCTCGGTAAAAAGAAGACAAATAAATTACCGATGGCTGCCAAATAAAGTCTGTTTGTATTTGTAAAAATTACTAGACTAGATTTTCAGCAACCTTATCAGGTTTCAGCTACCTACCGTTCACATACGTAGAAATGCAGCTCGTTGTTAATGGTTTTTAATTTAATTTTGCATGCTCAACCGCACAGTACGAGTAAAAAGCGAGACCAACATTGTTGAAGCACATTCAAAAGAGATTCAAAGGGGGCACGATTGCTGGATGGGGTTGCAGCCAAAGTGGCACTACAGTCAATAAGAATGCAATGTCTGCCACACAACATGGACATGGACACGGTCTCCACAGAGCTATCAGCAACATGCAGAGGACAGAGGACGAGACAACATAATTGCCGGTCATTTGCAGGAAAATGAACAACCCGATGGAAGATGCCATGTCGAGTGCTCAGCTCATCCGTTTGTCATATGCAAATCAAACAAATATATCTGGGGGAGGGGAAGGGGAAACAAGGCATCTGCAACATTGTTGCAGCAACATGTTAAGCAGCAGTTTGGCCCTTGTTTTTTAGTGCTTACTGCTAAACGCAGTTTTTTATGCGCCAGCAGCCAGCAGCAGTATCAAATCTAAAGTTTCAACTGAGCGCAACATTTTGATGGCCAGGATAAACTAACGGCCACTGACCGGCCACTTGAAGGACTCGAGAGCAGTTTGCTTTTATTGGCTGGCCACAGACAATTACGTTTACTGCGGTCAGCATCAGCAGAAAGGTCGTGATGCCGAATGCTAAATGCTGTTAGTTATGCGAGCGTGTTACATGTCGTATGCGTAATGTTCGCAAGCAATCTCGAGTCTGGCCATTTAATTTGAAAAGTTGTTATCACAACAAATGCAACAATGGCACGAGAGCACGTTTAACCGTCTACTATATCGCTCTCTCTCTGTTTAATGTTTGGGGCCATAAAAACTGCCGCCTGGCAAAATCTCATTAGAATAATGCACACAAAGTGTTGTGAACGAAACAATTGTTGATTAAATTCATTCGGCAGTTTCATTTGCATATGAAACTGTCTCTGTTTTATTATGAAACCGCATTGAAAAGTCATTTTGGATTGCGTTGTCTTCAAGCATAATGAAGTTGCCAAAGTCTTAAGTCGACAGAAACAATGCGAAGCCACGTTGGGGCTTCCCTTGGCAATGACAATGTGACTTAGGTGTTTGTGCCACAGGATTTGAAAATGCACTTAGCTGACAGCAGGACTGTCTCCAGTCTATTGTCCTTTTTTGGGTGCTTCTCGTTGTGATAATTTAATTGAAATGGCTACGAAAATGGCAATGCTATTTGCTGCGATAGCGAGGCGTGTTCGATGAGTTCTTTCGAGAAGTTTGCCCATTGATTGCCACATATGCCTGAGACTTGAGAGTTTTGGCCAAAAGTTTTGTTGTCTTACAGCTGCACTAGATTTTAATTGACTTTAGCCAACAGACCGCAGCGCAAAGTTTCTGCGGCCCAGGAAACGCCTCGTTTGACTTTTATTGAATTAAAATGAGTATCTGCCGCCATCCCAGTCTAATTGCTGTTGCTGTTGCTGGAAGTGAGGCACGTGATTACGCCGGAAGAAAGAAAAACTCACTCGACACATTATCTTTTCTTACACACATCCTGCCGCAGGACTAGAGCAAAACTTTAGCAAGTACATCACGTTAGTTTTTCCAAGCAGTTTTCTTTGCGTTTGCCATTTTTACATGTGCGCATTTTTGATGAACTTCCAGGGCGCCGTGTCCTGGCAGAGTCCTGGCTGCTTCCTTGTCAGCGCATCCATTTGCATATCGTTTACGTTTTAATGTGATTATGGCGTGTGCATATTCAATGCCTTAACCTTATCCTTTGCCTTCTTTGCTTCTCAACTTTTTGAGGCTAACATTTTCTTCTTTTTTTTTTTGGTTTGGCTTTTCTTTTGCGCTCGAAAGTAGTTTGCGGTTTGCTTTGGGCCACATAAACATTAGCAATAATGAATATTTAAATGACAGTTAATGGCTTTTACTTTGGCATTTACTTACGGTTGCTTTAAGCAGCAATTGACCCGCATTCAATGCAACTCGCACCTTGAGCAAAGTTTCTTTTTTATGGCAAACAATTTACAATAAAATGTATTTACGACAAATGCCGAGTGTCCTGTTTAATGCACCTTTTATTGATCAAAAAACAGGAGTTCAATAGCACTTCCCGACCAGTGTCCAAGCCACTTTTTTTTATCTTCTTGCAGTTTTATTGTCAACTATTGACTGGCGACAGAGACGGGACTATATGTCAGCAACATAATTCACAATTCGCTAGTTTTACGAGTCGCTTCCGTTCATTTGGACATTGTGCCGTAAAAAGGCAGGCGAATAAAAACAGGAGGGAATATCGTGTATGAGAATTGAACGCTGGCGTCGACGCGCCCGCATCATCAAGTGACCATTGTCCAGCGTCAGTTCTTTTTTACGGCATCAAGGGTCATCCTTTTGTGCTTAATGGCCGGGGCAGCAGTCGTCGTCACTGCTGATGTCCAGAGGGAACTCCGAGGGGGAGGCAACTTCTCTCCTGTTACGTCACTCTGTGTGTTTGTGTTTTTTTGTGTTGTCGGCTATTCCAATTGCTTGTCGGCTCTTTGCGCCGTGCAAACATAAGTTATTTATGATCCATCATTGTGCAATATTTGGTGAATCTTACAGACGTTTTTTACGGCTCAACTTAAGCTCCCCTTCTAACCTCCAGCCATATGATATGTGTGCCTCAGCGTGACACTTGGAGATTTATTTCGCTTATCGCTGCTGCGAAACGCACAAATAAAGTTATAAAACCTGATTTGATTTGAGCTAGCCTAAAGTATTTAAGTGAATTTCACTCACTACAATTAAATAGACTGAATTTAAGAGAAGATTTCCATCGTCATCCAGTTTCCACCCCTTTATGCAGTCTGTTTGCGATATTGGCTTCGATTTATCATTTCACGTGCCATCGGTCGTGTAATTCCAGTAATGTGCCTCGCATAAAACCTACAACTGTCTGTCAATTTTTGGCAGCGAAATTAATGTTTGCCAAGAAATAAAACACTCACAAATAACATTAAAATGCAACGCAAAAACAACATAAAAAATCAACCAAAAAAGAGGCAATAAATTGTACCAAAATGAAAGCAACCCCGTTCGATTAACAACATAATTTCGAGTGTGTCATTAATGTGCACATTACGCCAAAATAATGCAAAAATCATATATTTTATATATTAAGCCAAGGCGGCCAAAGGGTTGACCGAAAATGGAAGGGTCATGGGCCCGGAATGGAATGACCACTAAACGGGCTGGCGATAAAAGTGGCCACAAGGCGAATGGTGCACGAAGGGGTTAAGAGAGGCGGGAGTTTGGCCTTTTGTGCGCCTCAATTCGAGCATGTGGTCAGCTTCGAAAGAGCCACAGTCAAGTGCCCAGGATGCCCAGAGCAGGACAATGGACCAGGTCAAGGCGAAGAGTGGCGTGTAGCGAAAGGGTGTCATGGCTAAATAAAGTTGTCTTCGAGGACAGTCGTGATTGGCAGCCTTAAAGGATTACGAATTCATATCGAATTACTACGAAATTAATGGATAAACTGCAATAAGTAATACATATTGAATAGTGATCTTTTCTCACTTTGAAATAATTATATAAAGTGCAATAAATTGCATTCATTTAGTATAAAAGTCTTCAAGGGTCTGATAGGCAGCGAAAAAGCATTTAGAATTTTTATTGAATTACTGCTAAATTAATGGATTTACTGCAATAAGTAATACATATTGAATAGTGATCTTTTCTCACTTTGAAATAATTAAACAAATGGCAATAAATTGTATTCATTTAGCACAAAGGTCTCTTAGGGGCAAGCACGATAGGCAGCGAAAAAGCATTTAGAATTTATACTGAATTACAGCGAAACTAAAGGAATAACTTTCAACAAGTAATGAATATTTGATAACGTTTGTTTGTCTCTTTGAAATATTTAAATATTGATTGATTAAGTGCAAAGTTGTCTTAGAGGACAATTCTAATTGGCAGAGTTAAAAATTATAAAGAAGAATTTATACACTACGGATTTAAAGAAAGTTGTGCCAAATTAATATTGTATGTTTTTATAATTAGTAATGAGGTAAAGGTAACACATATTTAATGATGTGATTTTCTCACATCGAAAACAGTAACAAAATTTCAATAAATTGTCTTTATTTAATATGAAGTTATTGCATTCGTGAAGAAAACAAATTTAAAATAATTGCAAAATAAATTGCAATAAGTAATGCAACTTTAAGAGTGTGCCTTTCATGCATTGAAATAATTAAATAAATTGCCATAAATAGTATTCTTTGATAAAAACGCTAACGAACCGCGAAACTGTCAAAATATTGCCACACATGAGACAGGATCTCCTTGTGTGGAACGTGTCCTCGGCACACGCCAGGACATATGCAAAAAAAAACAAGTGAGAAAGCTACAGTCGAGAGTGCTCGACCGTATGATACCCGCAACCCATTTCGAGAGAAAAAAAAAATTTTAATGGTATTTTAACAACAAATATACCAAAAATATACTGAATTTTGTGTTTTGTTTGTATATATTTGAAAATAACGGTTAAAAATCCACAACACCGACATGGTCACACTGTCAACTAAACAAACAAAGCGCGAGCAGCTGCAAGTGAATTTTGCATATAAAATTGATTCATTAATAACTTCCTTGTTTTTCACTCGATCTCAACCAAATTCACAGGAATCATTGAGAATATAATTGTTATTATGCATACCAAAATTCAATGCTCTAGGTCTATTATTACGGCTTTTACAGTTTTTGGGGGCGGAAAGGGGCGTGGCAAAATTCTAAAACAATCTTGATCTGCGTAAGACCTACACGAATACTGTCACCAAATTTGATATCTCTAGGTCATTCACACACTTAATACGTCCATATGCACTGGGCACAAAAATTTTGATAAATAGTTTCACGAATAACTTTTGTTCTACTTATCCGATTTGTACCAAAATTACAGGGTATATTAAGAGTGTCAAGCGCAAATGGGCTACCAAATTACACATCATTACACAAAGAACTTTTGGAGTTATACGCGATTTACTAAAAATAAAACTTGACTTTTTCTAGATTAATGCTTATTGTGGGCGAAGGGGGCGTGGCATCCAACTTTTGAAATAAACTTGATCTGCCTAGGGTATGAAGGAAACTTTTTGCCAAATTTGGTGTCTCTATGTCTTATAGTCTCTGAGATCCAGGTGTTCATACGGACAGACAGACGGACAGACGGACAGACGGACAGACGGACAGACGGACATGGCTATATCATCTCGGCTGTTGACGCTGATCAAGAATATATATACTTTATGGGGTCGGAGATGCCTCCTTCTGCCTGTTACATACATTTTCTGTTGGCACTAAGTCATAATACCCTTCTACCCTATGGGTAGCGGGTATAAAAACAGCGAAAGGAAAGGCGAATCAAGTTGCATGGCGAGACGGAAGGATACGCGGATAGCATAAAAAAGAGCGCAGCAACGGAAACGTGGAAATCGTATGCAAACTACGACTTTGCACACACATGGTCTTAACCCATGGCCCCTTAACCCCTTGTTGCCGCCTGCATTTCCTTCGCCGATATGTGAGTGCGTGGTGACATGATTTTGATTTAGTGGCACTTTTAAGCCAACGGACTCGACTGCCTATAAATTCAATTTACGTATTTATTGATGCAGAAATGCGTCACACACACACACACACACGCACAGTCGCTTACGCACTCTTGTGGCATATGGAAATGCGACAAGGAGTCGCTGAAGAAGCAGGAGCAGGAGCAGGACCAGGACCAGGACGACGACAACTTAATGCACTACCAATTATAACTCAATTTTCATAAATAAGACGCACGGCAAATGATAGCACAGCCATTTATTGTGAAAAAACACGCACCAGGCGCGCTCGAGGAAGCCGGGGAGGGGGAAAAGGGGTTTCGGGTTCGCTACGCCTTGACAACTTTATGCTTTGATTTTGCCAACAACACAAAGCAGCACAAAAAATGGCACAAAATTTATGAAATATGAAACGACCGCATGTGTGTAAACATTTGGTTGAGTGAAAGCAGCGAAAGGGAAACGTCCAGGGGCAGTGTTAACCCCGCCACCCCATCATCCCAACATCCCGCCACCCCTTTCACCTTATCAACCCCTGTGGATCAGTGCCTTTCGGCTGGTTAGGCTTGTACCCTTTTTTTGCTGTTAAAACATTGATTTTTATCACCAAAAATCAATTGCATTATTGTGTTTGACTTCTGGGACAGGCGAAAATACGTACCATAAATATACGTTATTTAGCAGCCGTGGATAAATCAATTTTGGCAAGCCAAATGAATTACAAACTATAAATAAAATCAAGTGGAACGTTGGTAATTCAATCCATACAAATGAAATTCTGGCATTTCATTTTGAATTCATTTACAAAAATTCATCGATTTAATAATTCATAGATTTAAATATACAAATCCTGGTTAATGCGAGCAAAATTCACAAAGCCATAATTATTAGTTCTGCAGCTCAAAATTAAAACACGAAATAATTTATTAACTCTTTTCAAATGAATGACATGCATATAAAAGAAACTCTTCTTTAAAAAATATTCTAAAATTTCTTAATCTGAAATTTAAATACTGATATTCCAAGTGTTATCAGGAATATTTCAGTTCAGTTTCTTAACTGAAATATTCAAATTAAAATTCAAATGAGCTTCTCAGCCATCTGAGCTGCAGTTCATAAGCAATATTATACAATTAAAATAAATATCAAAAAATAGTTCCCTTGCCATCCATAATTTATCACCAGTTCAAAATTTAAATTAAAATAGTTTCTTTCATATTAAAAATTGGTTTCCACAGTCAACAAAACTTATTCATTTATCTTATTTCCTCCCGGGGGATGAATTTCAGCTTGAAGTTCAATAATGCCTGATTAGAGCTCATATTGTTGCCGCAACTTGGGGCAGCATGAAAAGGCGGCAGCAACTTTTAGTTGTCAGCGGTCTAAAATGCAACAATAAATCATAGGACAAGTTGGAAAATGGCGTGATAGCAAAGTGCTGTGGCAGGATGCGCCTGCTGCTCTGCCCCTTCGCCTTCCCCATCCGCTTTCCCGCCCACCTCCGCCGTTCACCTCCAGCAAGTCCACACATGAATCACTTTATGGCGCAGCGAGTGCAACAAACTGTGATTAATAGCAACAGCCCCCGACGATCTAAAGCCCGATTCAAAGCTAAACCCAAGGACAGATCCAAAAGCTCGGCTAGAATGCTGACAAATTTTCATGAATTTTTTATTAAACATTGAAATCAATTCCGTTTTGTTGTCGCTGTTGTCGCTGTCGTCGTTATTGTTGTTGCATGTGTGGTAAAAATTTAAAATTTCGCTTGTGGGTTTCCTTCTTCGCTGTTATAAATTTTTTTGGCCTTTGGAGCTGCTGCACCACGTTTGACTTAACTTGTTGATTTATGGCTTCGTAGCTGTCAACGAACACAGAGAGAGCCAACTGCCGTGTGTTGCAAGCAGGGAAGGAGGAAGAGTCGCCCCTTTGGAGCTGTGGCAGAGACATGTTCATAGAGCAGAGAGGACTTGCCTTGTATCATTGTGTAAAACGCTTGTTAACATTGCCCCACCGAAACTCATTTGTTGCGAGTTGTTGCGAGAGTTGTTGTGGGAGGTAGGAAAAGCATGTGACAGCTCGCTGTGCTGTGATTCTCCAGAAGAGGAATTTAAATTAGTTGAAAATGGTGGAAATGCGTAGCAGGAAATGCCTTTTTGGCATAGTTTTTACCATATGACCATAAATCACTTGACATTTGGCCTGCGTCCGACATGCACTCTAATAGCTCGATGGTAGGGTATATACTCAAATGTATACTCTTTAAAATTTGTGAAGCCTCAGCTGCGTCCTCGCTGAAGGGTTGACTTCCTCTGGCACCCCTAACAAATTTTCAATATTTACAATTACTTAGACTTTTAAGTCGTGGAGTCACATCAAAATGACAATTATTTGTCAAGTCGAATAATCAAATTGAGCCGCCACCGAAACGTGCGTGGAGCATCACAGTTGTACCTAATCCTGTGGCTTTCGCCATGTAAAGGATGCGTTATAAAAAAGGATTGCACTCGTCAAAGTGATGAGACGCGGCCAAACTCCTGAGGGGGATGTGTCCTGCCTGCCTGCTTGCCCGCCTGATGACTGCAGGCGTGCGTCAGCCATAAATGTTTATGATTATGGCCACGCCAGCGGAAGATTTACTTAACACATGTGCTGCATTTTGCATATGATACCAGCTAGAGATGCCATATTATTTCAACAAAAAGCTCTAGGGAATCGAATGGGTAAATATTCTATGTACGATAGTCACGACGCAAAGTCTTGCACTGCATTTACTATATATCTATATAGAAATTGTATTTTAGTTATAACTATCTTAATATTTTCACTGGGTTGATGTCAAATCAATTCCTATAGTTCTTAATTTTCCTTAATAAATATAATATGAATTATATTTATAAACAATGGGTGATATACTTAAATAAATGTCGTGTGCTCCTTATATAAACATTAAACAAAATTATTTAATTTTTCTCCTGAGTTTTCTAAGATAGTTCCGAAAATATTTAATTATCGTCAAGCATATATTTTATTTTTTAAGACGTTCGTTCATTGCTCCAATCTTTAATTTCATTCAATATCCATAATAATATATGTATCAGAAAAATGCTGTGTTTTATGCTTCAAAATGTATTTAATTGTCTATTTTTATAGACTGTACAAAAATTTATTTAGTTTCCTTAAACAATTATTTTTAATTATAATTTAAGCTTCTCTTACTATTCTTAAATCCATGCATTTATTTCATATACAAAATCGATTGCAATTATTTTAAATAATGTTATTTTAATAACGCAGGACTAACTTTAATTTTTGCTTTAATTAACTTTTAACAAATTTATTTAAATGCACCAAAGAATTATTTTGACCACTCAATTGATTTAATTTGGCTTACTAAAATTTTTAAAAGTTTATCGTCAGTTTCCTTCAGCTCAAACTCGTGCCGTGTCACGCGCCCATCTCTAGCCACACAACCCCCGAACTCCGATTGCTTTCAGAACTGCCAAACGCATAAAAACTTATGTTTATTTGACTTGGCTTTTCCTGCCACATCCCACTTCCAAGCCAAAGCCCAGAGCCTTCGACTGCGCCTGGCGTTAATTGTGAATTTCGCGAGCGCGCGAATTGCGCGTCGTGCAAACACACATATATTCCATATATGAATGCTGCAAGTGACGCGAGTTACATATTTGAAAATTTTCTACTTTATTTTAATCTTTTGTATGCGTGTATGATAAAATTTAACGATATTTGCCAGGGTTGTTGCCGCTGTTGCTGCTGCGGCTGTGTTGAAATGCGCCCATATGCCAGCTTTGAAATTATTTTTAATTGATGGGAGCCACAAGTGCCGCAAGGTACAGTCGCGGTCCCAACCAGCCGACCAACCGACCCAATAACAATCCAGCCAGCCTGGCGGGCAACAGACTGTCCCCTGAATATAAAAAGCTTTCAAATCAAAGCAATTTACGCTTTGATTTGTGCGTATCGCATTTAAAAGTCGCGAATTTGTGCGCTGCAAAAAAAATGCCAGCGGCTCAAATTTGGCGCGTGAGATTTATGTAGTTGAAAGATTTATTTGCGAGAATTTATTGCAGGCCTCCCGTTTCCAGTCCCAATAGCTGGCTGACCTCTCAGGGCTTAGGACTTCATAGACTTGTTTACCGTTAAGTGCTTTAAAAGCGCATAAATCACGCGGTTTTTCAGCGGTCGGCGAATTGCCAAACACGTTGACAAGCTTTTGCCAAAACTCTGCCCCAAAACCCCAAAGGATCTGCTGTCTGATTTTTTTGCTTTCTCTCTATCTCTCTCCCGGTATCAGGCTTTTAGGCGCGCCAAATTACGCGTAAATGGCAGCTCCAACTGTGACACCAACAACTTTCCTCCTCCGTTCTCACCTCTCCCCTCTTCCTGTTCTATCCATCGACATTTGAGTCCCGTGTAATCGCAACGCCCGCGGCCGTGCAACTTCCACACATGCGGCACATGCAACGCGCGTTGATGGCATTTTAATTAGTTTTAGGAACTTGTAGCTGCCATTTGATTGAATTGTTGTTGGACATTGTGGACAGTCTAAGTGGCACCCAGAGAGCGAGAGAGCGACAGATTAACAAGTGAAATGCGCTGCCAAGGTCTTTAAAGCGCAGCCTAAAACGCGTTTAAGTTTAAAGACTCCCTTAATGGATTTCAGCGAACACGATTATTTTAAAGGAGTTTGCTAATGAATTTATCGACAAAAAGTATTAAAATTATTTCGTACACTTGCAATTCTTTCAATTTATGTATTTATTTAAATTAGTTGATTACAATTAAAATTACTAATAATTACTTCCAGTTTATTTAAAAAACAATTTAATCCGACTAAAATTAGACATATTCTCATAAATTTGGGCGCCCATATAAGAGAGTTTCCACTCCATTTCATATTTATTCCCATCTGCCTTATTAATCCACCAGTTTTTTTGTATTTGAAACGTACTTATTTTTGTGATTTTTCATTTGCAAATCCCTCGTAAAATATTTAAAGAAAATACCTTAAAAGTAATTTTTTTAAATATTATTTTCCTGGCCTAAGCTGTTCGCATCAGTCAAGCATCAAATTATGTTTTCACATTTTTACGACATTTGTTTCAAATTAAGCAAAGCCCAAGACGCTGGCTCCTTTTGTCCTTTTGCATTTTTCACAACTTCTAAACTTCTGAATATTTGAATAGCCTGCCCGGAGAGCCTTTGTTGTAATTATCTGCTTGAGCGGCGTCTCAGCGCAATTTCCAATTAAAATTAATGAAATATTCGAGGGGATTCGGTTTGGGTCAGCCATAAAACCATTTGAAAATCTTGTCAACGCCGTCTCATAATCATAAACGTTGCCATCATCTCTAGGTGGATGGGGGATGGGAATTATTAGCGCGCCGTCTAATTCCCTGGACAGCAAAGTGGGTTGCGTCTTGGCAGGCGTCGAGGTAAGCACTTTGAAGTGTTGAGGTTTGGTCCCAGGAGGCGGCAACCAAGCCGAACTGGAGCTTGACATTCTTTTGTTTACAGAGAAAAGTGTTGGCCGCATTTGTGCTTTTTAATTTGCAGAATCTACGCGTTTGGCGTTATAAATGACCAAAGCACATACGCTACAATTAATGACAATGCACAGCAACTTTCTGTCTGTCCGTCAGTCAGACTGATGGACAAGAAATGTTTGCAAAAAAAAACGTGGAAGCATTTTTGCTTAATGTTGATTAAAATGACAGCGTTCGGCGTGAACACGACAAAAAAATGTGCGACAAGCCAAGTTTGGCAGCCATTTGCTGCTGCTGCCTCCCACACTGCCACAATGCGGCAAAGAGAAAAACAAACGGCAACAACATATTGACAGCCCAAGTTGGCCAGAAACAGCAGGCAACAGGCAGCTGTCTGGCAAAAATGTTGGCAGGACAATGCTCGGATGGATAGCAGTTGAAATGATTCTATTTTTTCGTCGACTTTTTTACGGATTCCTTTCGGCTTTTGTTGATTGTTTTTGTTGCTTGGCATTGCGTAGACAAATGAATGAAAATGTCAAACCGAACCGAGCTGCGGATTGGAGTTGGATCCACTTTCGCTATGGTCTCAACTGTACCTGAGCTCAAGTGCAGCAAAATATTGACTGCAGTCTGGAGTTCGCGATGTATGAGTGTGCAAGTAGCAATAACTTCCAGCTATAATGACAAAGCAATTAAACATTTCAACAATCAACGCAAGGGCATCAAATTGCAAAGTCCTTCCCTTCTTTTGGGGTAGCAAGTTGCCCAAAAACAATCAAAAACGGTGTCGAGTCGCGTCGCCAGCCACTGTCAATTGTGTGTGTGTGTGTGTGTGTTTGGGGGGTAGAAAGTAGGGGTAATAGCTTTCAAACAATAAATGTCCGCAAAACCATTGACGTGGCCAGCTCGCAAATATGCAAAAGGCCAAGTTTGAGGTAATGGCAACAGGCAATGGCCAAGTCATTACAAGAGTGAAGCTGACAAAACATCGAGGGCGGGGAACTTTGGACTGCCAAGCAATTCATCTAATTTGCATGAGGCATTGGACACGTTCCGAGTGTGTGTGTATTTGTGTGTGTGCTTGGGGTAGTCGTCGCACAATAAATAAAATTAAAATGATGGCAAACAATGAATGGACCCAGCGCTTGGATGACTATTTCCGTAATGCAGCACACATGTAATGACCTCCACAGAGAAAGAGAGAAAAAGAGAAAGGGTGAGACAGAGAAACGGTCTCGCAAAAAACGAAGCGAGCAAAATTGAAAAGGAAATTGTTTGTAACTGCGAAACGAGTTTATTATTTTGGCACCCTCGGCGAGCCTTGCACAATGGACAATGGTCAGCAGAGAAAGCGCGAATTTTCTGCTCCTGCCCGCGACGCCTTTCGTAACCTTTTTTAATTAAAACGTTGACAGGCGCATGGAAAAATGCGCGCCGACAACACACGTCTGATGGAGCGTTAAGGGGCAACAACGGCGGCTGCCCCATCAAAAAGTCAGACAGACAAAGACCCGAAGTTCTTCAACTCTTTCGGGCAACATTTTCTCACTATTTCCTGAGATTATCAACTCCTCGAAATGCGGGCTCAAATGATATGTAAGACGGCGGCGCCTGCGGCAGATTCCCAGCAACAAAGGTCGCGTGTTCCTCCTTCAATCCCTTCCCATCCCTCCTCCGACGACGCGTGTTTTTGAGGGTTGCGCAAATTATTATTATAAAAAGCCGAAATTATTTTATTTATGGCGACGTCCCTAGCACTTAAGTGGTTTTTGCACTTTTCGCAACGCACGCGATACGCGAAAATTTTGGAAAAATGTAAATTTCCCCGCCACTGTGGGCGTGGCACATGTGAATATGTCGACAATGATTTAACATCTTTTAATTGAATTTTAAAGTGCCTCACTTTTTGACCCAAAAACTTGGCTAAACATCGCCTGGGGGGCTGAGCCTTGTTTGTCTCGATTTCCCAGAGCTTTTCTTTTCAAATGTGCGCATATGTTTGCTGGTAGGAAAGTCCCCCAACCCCTCGGATGGGGTCTGGAAAATGCCTGCGAGGCGTATCAGTTTACAATTACAAATGTCAAATTTGACATGATAAATGGGCATATGTGAGTTTTTATTTCTATTTACGTTGAGTCCTAATCCCCATGAATGCTTGTGGCATTTACAGCCTTTTAAAGGCAAATGATTTCAACCTGAAAAATACATGTAAAATAATCGGAATATTTAGTTAAAAATTTATTTACATCACACAGAAAAATATGCAATAAAATCAAGACAAATTTCTTTAACCAAGCCCATATGATTTTAAAATTGAGCCTTTATGATAAATTCTTACATAAAGAACAACATTTTAAAATTGCGTGTAGTTCTATTCAAAATACTAAAGAAATGTATGTTTATGTCGACAATTTTAAGAACTAAATCATTAATGAAATTCTTTTTTATGAGAATTTCGACTTTAAAAATTCTTAATATGCTTCAAGACAAGAATATAAACAAATTAACTTATTAAATATAAATAGAATCTGTTTTCACAAATATTTAACATCGAAATATTACAAAATTTCAAAATTGTATTTTGATTTTCAGATTAAAAATCTATAAATATTGTCTTCATATGTTTAATTGATATGTAAATTCAATGTTTTCATAAAAAAAAGAACACCTCTATTCAACAGAGAGCACTTTGTGCGCTGTCTGCCTTCATTTTCCACTATTTGAAATTCGAAACCAACGCTAATTAAGCCATTTTTTAAATTCCGAGCTCTTTTCGCATGTAGACAGCAAATAAAATAAAATTACGTGAAAGAGATGTGTAAGAACAATAAAGAAATACCACAATTGGGGTGTTTGTATTGATATAATGTGGCGGTAATCAGAGAGCGGTGAAAATATTTATGTTAACCCAGCACAACAAATCATTTGAAAGTTGACACTATTGGCCAATAGGGGTGACATTTTACAGAGAAAGTGAACCTCACCTCATAGCCTCGTGTCATACAATACCTCAATGTGGGCCATCGACAAGGTTTGTTCCACCAGAATGTTGGGCAATTTAGTAAAAGATCATAAGCAATTAGCATGGAAAGGTTGACGGCCAGTTCGCTGGGGGTAACTTGAACATCTCTGACAGCTGGAACCAGATCTATCAATCTCCTACATAGCAAAAATAGAGCGGGCAGTGACAATCCAGTTATCTAGCATTTCTAATTGAAACTCACACTCACCCTTATGCTTGATTGCACTTGTCATCGACTATGAAACTGGTTGACACTTAAACTGTCATTTGGGTTATCCACATTGTCTTTAGACATCCCTTTCTCTTTTTTTTTGGTACTGCCCATTTTTGGGTCACATATGTTCAACTTTTTGTGCATTTCGCCGTATGAATAAAGTTAAGTGCTTTAGTTTTGATTTTCAATTATGTCACATTAACAATACCTACCGAAAACCCGTCCCCCTCTGCCCCCTCGGGCTATTAACAAGCTAAGACTCGAAAGAAATCGTCATCCTTCTCTGCAAATATTTAAACATCGTTACAACCCCCAATGCGGAAACAGGAAACTATTCGAATCAACTCAATTTGCGCTCATGTGTGAAATTTTGTATTCAATTTTTTAAAAAGCCTCGCTGCATATTGCGTTCATAAGCGGATTACGCGCATATATTTTATACACTCGGAGTATTTATTAAATTAGCTTAAAAATTGTAACAAGTGTTGCGCTGAAATTTAATAAAAAATATTGTATTGACTTTTGGATTGGAAAATTTAAATCGGTTTTACACCTAATGGATTTGGATTGAAGAAGGAGATGTGAATGGACAAGAATGAAAGTATACTTTAAGAGGAGACTTAATTAAGTGTTTTTATAAAAATTTGTTAAACAATTTATAAAGTAAATATCATTAAAAAATACAACTATTCCAAATTAGACTAAATGTAAGTTCACATCCTGAAGATATTTTGTAAACTATTTATTAAGGGTTGCTATAGAATTATTTTTAAGTAATTAAAATAAAAATATTTAATTGTTGCTCAATATTGAATTAATCTATTTTCAGAGTTATATTTCGTATTTTTTTGAAAAAACATTTTTGTAAAAAGTTTTAATATGAATAATTTTCAAAAAATGTAATTATCAAATATATAATATATTTTTCAATACTAATAACAAATAGAAATCACATTGTAACTTATTTATTGAGAACAGACATTTATTGAAGCTATTGTCATTTTTGTTTTGTGGTCATAAAAATATGGAATTATGCGATATAAAATGTTAGGGGAAATCAAATGTTGAGTTGCATGTCCCTGGGGACAATAACTTTCTGCACAACAATTCTTTTTGGACTGTTTGTCGAGTGGTTTAAATATTTAAATGGCAATTGCACAAACTGCAACTGCAACTGCAACAACGAAGGAACCGGCAAGGACAACATGCAGTTTGTTTAAATTATGGTAAATTGAATAAAATTGCCAAAGCAATTTGAGTATATCAAATGGTGGCTGCAATTTGACTCCGGCATTACTTAGCGCTAATTGAAAACCGTGTCGTGCTCGCTAATCCCGCAATTATGTCAAATATTTGCAGGGAAATCATAAGTCTTTCGGTCTTTGGGATAATTGAAGAAATGCCAGCGAGTCACGCAATTAGTTTAAATTATCTAAAGACTGCCGAGAATGAGGCAAAAGATACGACGGTGAATAAAAGGAGTGAGAGATTGGCGCTTTAACGACACGATAAACAAGCGCAATTAATAAAGTTGCCAGCATGTCGACTGGCTGCAACATATTTTGACCTTTACAGGGATAACAGCAAGACGGGGCAGCAGAATTTACAGCACCATGTGTGCGGTGCAGGAGTTGTCAGGACTCGCCGCCAGGACATGCCTCGACATGTGCTTGAAAAATTGCAGCCAAAGACGAGGCAACAATGGCCAGCGAACAATTTATGGCCAGCCATTTGGCCAAGCACATGACTAACGTACACTTATGAGATTAGACTGCCCGAAAGGGGGGAGGTAAACTTCTTTTATTCCACTTATTTTTTTGGGGGGTTGTCATGGAGGTGAACCCCACTAATAGGCGACATTTGTTTGTAAGCTCCGTTTGTTTCAATTAGCGACATCTTTACAGTTATTTGCACAAAGTCTCCGGCGATAGGCAAATTTTTTAAGCCGCCAAAGTTGCCACCCAGTGCAGAGGACAATGCGATGAAGGGCGACAGCAACTCATTGAACCACAAAATAAAGCGTATCATAATAATAATATCGTAATATGCAGCCGCGTCTCTAATGCGTATTACCTAAGCCCACCCACAGCATACCTCAATGCCGCTTCTGCCCTGCCACGCCCCCCACCGACAACCATCCTCGCAGCCGTCAGCGCCCAGCGGGTGTCCTTCGTCATTGTCGGCCGGCTCGTCCTCCTGCAACACGCATCTTTTGCTTTGAAGCGAAGTCCCGATCCCACTGTCGCCAGTGTCTGGCGATAGACTTTCAATGCCCTTTCTGGGAATTTGAATACTTCAGCTAAGTGGCTAGATTTATTCAGAATAACAATATATACATTTTATATTTCATAATTCAAATAAAAGTAATAATAATAGAAATAATGTTCATAGCAACCATTATTAAAAAATTGATTATTCAGTATTTAAACTTGTGGCGTTGGGAAATTTCCTAACCAAATGAAATATATATATAAATAATGTTTTTTTGTATTTAATAACTAAAGATATATACAGTCGAGTCGCGATAATTGGTAAGGGCACGGGGATTATATTTTTACGAATTACGCGAGACTTTGACTTACCGATCGAATTACTTATCGAATTTTTTTCATGGGGACAGAAACTTTTTCGAAGTATTGAGAATTTTGAAGTGTCGCGACTCGACTGTATAACATATGTCAAATATAGTTATTCTTACATAAAAAGAAAAGGTTATTAGATATTATTTGTATGATTAAGAAATAGAATATATACTCTGCCAGTAAGCAATAAATTCTTTCAAAATATATTGTTGCAGTTCTTCAATTAATAATGATGTTCGGTTCCATTATTTGAATTCCTTAATTACGGAAAGTTATATTTCATTTAAATTCCTTACATTTCTTATGTTTATAGCGCATTCAGTCTTCGTTGTGGCAGACTTAAATAAGCCAAGTATTTGGATTTTTTCTTTGCTCCATGGACTGTTTGTCGCGCTCAAATCCGCCTAAGTATTTTTGCAGCTGGCTGGCAAATTTTGCCACAACGTGGAATTTCCGTTTGAGCTGAGCTAAGCATAAAAATTTTCTACTTTACTTACTTATACACGATGCGATTCTTTATTATTATTATTAAACACAAAAAAACGTGCAGAGAAAAAATGCGAAAATGCTGCTGCTTTTTTTTTCTCCTTGTTCCGACAAGTGTACAAGTATTTGTTGTTGGCTTTGATGTGTTGGCGGATCTGACAAAGAGCAAGCAGCAACTGCGAAGAGGCTTTAAGCAACAGGAACTGGCATTCTAGACAGTTCAAGACACACATAGAGAGGGGAAGAGATGTGCCTAATTCCAGGCATAAGCCAATTTAATTCGCAGTCGTTGTGGCGCCAGCAAATCGTAAATTAATGAAATCACACGACAGCCAAAACTTAAATCCTTCCACAATCCAAAATGTTGACCGTGGCTGGTGGGGGGTTATAAATTCCCTTATCGCCGTATCGCGCGTCCGCTTTGTTGTTGCAGAAATATGGCCAGAACGCATGCGAACGAGAGAGAAAAGGCCAAAAGCCTGAAAGCCAAAGCGACAACGACCCGCAACGACAAATGTTACAACAATTTGTAATACGTAATTTGTCCTGCGTTCGCTTTCTGCACGTAACTTCCTAGTCGCAGTCGCAGTCGGAGTTCTAGTCCATTATCCTGCCTCTCGCTCCCTTCTCAATCCGTAGGCAGCCCAATTTATGCACTTGGCATTGTCTGCCGCAGCGGGGTAATAAACTTTTGCCGCGACAAATTTAACAAATTATAGAAAAGATTACGTGTCCTTTAGCCGCTTGGTCCTGTGCCTGGTCACTGCACCCGCCCAATTTGAGGCCAATTAAAGCCAATTAAGAAAAATGCTTGAATACTTTTTGAGCATTCGCCTCTGCAATTTGATTACATTCGTTTGCGCATTTTAATTGCATTCAAATCCACAATTATAGCTTGTTCGACTGAAGGATTTCGATTTTTTAATGCCAGGTATTTTCCAGAAACCCATTTCCCAGCTAGCAGTCATCAAAATTGGATCAAACAAGTATTAAAGTCCTGGAGTGAAGGAACCCAGCGCACATGTCATGCACGAAAGCGCACATTAAATATTTACACTTCATTTTATAGCGCCAGCGAAGGAAATATAACAAAAACTTCGAAGGACTTCGAGTGCAATCACTTCGTCGCATACAGCTTTAATGGCAATGACAACTGTTGTGGGGTTTTTTCGCTTTTCTCTATATTTTCATGCTAAATGCAGGACACAAAGAAGGACATCGCATTGCAAGTGAACCGCAGGATATGGCGCAGGTCAACGGAAGCCATAAAATCCTCGTTTGTCACGCGAATTTCGCCTCAGCAAAATGCCAACACATGCAAAAGACAAACTTTTGTGCAGCAAAACAAAAAAAAAAAATGGGGAAAACAAAAGCTAAAAAATAATATTAATGGTAAAAAAGAAATGTTGAGAAAGACAACGGGCAAAGAAGCAGCAGGAGCTGGAGTTGGAGTTGGAGGATCGGGGCAACTCAGATGGAATTATTTACGTTTAGTTTTTATAGTTTTTTATGGTATCGCAGTCGGCGCTCCGGAGGTCGCCGTTTTTCGGGGGCGTGGGCAAAGTCATAAAATATGGGCGCAGGTTTATTTATACTGCGCTGTGGCGACATTTTGCGCGATTCGCTTTGGGTCTGGGGCTTTGTTTTTACGACTTGACGGATTGCACACGGCATGGCATCTACTAGAAGGACTCTCCGACTGATATTAGTTCAAATGCCCGCTAATGTCAATTAAATTTCAAGCAGACGAGACGAGAGCTAAATGAAATTTTAATCACCGCAAATGAAGCAGACAAAAAGGGGTTCGTAAAGGTACTCAAACTTTGAATAATGACCCAAGAAAACGCTCACTTTAAGCTGTAATGACAACGTCATTTAAGATTTGAGAATGGCAATCAACTATATTATTATCACAATGAGCGCGAAGGTAGTAAAAACAGACTCCAGTAGATACGTATTAAATTTGCTCAATTTTTATGTATTTTTTTTTGTGAACGTATCACTTTCATTCAGCTTCAATACGTTTGCGCATTTCTCATGTGTCTGTTTTTTATGCCCAAAATGAAACACATGTGATGAGGGGAGAGAAGGAGGCTGCCAAATGTTTACTCAACTGTGTTGAAAAACAATTTTGGCAAATGGCCGAACGGCGTCGGCATTACAACAAATGTCATGTGTCAGTGTCAAAAGAATTGAAAAAGCAGTTCAGGAGGAACGGAAATGTCAACACGAGTTCATCAGTCAAATGAGTTGTCTATGTCACCACATACTATAGAGCGGGGGGGGATGGAGTGTATCTTTGAGGACTCTTTGCCATGTGCTTACGCATTCGCAACACAGTTAAGTGAGACACTGAGTCGGAGACTTGGGGAACGCTTATCGCATGTCTGGCAAATGTGTTGACCCACATTCCTCTGCACATGGCTCTGATGTTTATTAATAGGCCACCCCGAAAAGAAGTCGAAGATCCTTGTGACAACAACGTGAAGGTGGCTGGGTTAGAGTTCATCTAATTAACTCTTATCTGGCTGTCTTAAAGCCAAACAGTTCGCAATGATTGAAACTCGCTTGTAGCATCAAAGTTTATTAAATTTCAATTACATTGAACGGGTTCAACAGAATGTAATCGAAGCAGCATAAAATCTAAAAGAATTTTCCGTTTTGCTGCTCATTCAACTGGCGGCGACTGGTTTCATTTTAATTATAAACCAAATTCGTTTTACAAAATGTGCAGCGAGGCTGGCAAATGAGCAGCACAGCTCTTGAGGAGCCACAGCCCCATGAAGTTGCAAAATATTTGATCAAGTGTTTGGATTTTTTCCTGCAAGTGAAAGCTGGCTAAACAGCAGTCCTTGCCATAGGGAGGGTGGCTGCCCACAAGTAACTTCTTTTACGCGAATTCATTCAGCCAGGCTTAATGAACAGTCGGTGGCCCGCGCAGAGCCAGAAACCATCGTCTTGGGAGTTTGAGCGGGGGGCGGGGTGCGGGAAGAGTATTGTGCACTTGCTGTTGATACAACTCATTAGACGCAAACGAATGCATACTCAAGTGGGTTTGCCGTGGTGCTCTGAAGAGCTCCAGAAACAGTGTTTAATCCCCGCACAGCATCGATAGACACTTCGGCTGGCGAAACTCTCTTTAATATTCAACTGAAAGTTCAGCGATATGTAGTTTTTTAGTAGATATCGCTTGATATATTCCTAGTTTAAATTTATTTAATATGTCGCAATTAGAATAGTAATTTAATCTTTTTAACATTATTATTATTGCAAAATTCTTGTCTATTTCTATATCTTTGGTAGACAGCTTTCAATTGTAAAATTCTCTTTAATATTAATTTGAAAGTTCGATGATATGTAGTTTTTTAGTGGATATCGTTTGATAGATTACTAGTTTAAATTAATTATAGTAATAGTAATTTAATTTTAAAGCATTATTATTATTGGAAAACTCTTATCTTTTTCTGTCTTTCACTTACGAAAATCTATTTAACACTAAATTGAAAGTTCAGCGATATGTAGCTTTTTAATGAATATCTTTAATTAATGTGTTGCAATTAGAAATTTTAATTTTACTTTATAGCTTTTTTACAATGAGTTGGAAAACTGTTGTCCCTTTCTCTGTAGCACAAATGAATATAATTTTCATTAATATGATGATATTACTATTTTTATTGTTTTTAATACAAGGATTCAACAACTTGAATGTTTTTACTTAAATGCAAGAAAAAGTGGTTGTACCTTTTTTGACACAAATTTATTTCTTAAAATGGAATGAAATATACAATATTAATCTAAGTGAATATCGCCAGATATACATGTATATTATTTATGTTATTTATAAGCCTTCGGTCCGATCGCCTTAGTTGATCGTGCTTGCTCTTTCTACACTAAATTCTTAATTAAATTCAGAGTTACTACCAAACTAATAATTTTAATAATTCAGAAGTATTGATAAAAATGTAATTGTAAAAGTTTGTCAAACCACAATTGAATAATATAAAATTTATGTATTTTCAAATCCAATCCTCGCACAACTTTAATTTTTTGCATTATTCTTGTTTCACTTAACAATAATCATTTTTCCTATTAGTTTTAATTGAACGATGTGCAAAATAGTTACCCTCTTCTGAAAGAGAAATTAATTTGGCAAAACGGAATTAAATTGTATAAAATCTTGGTAAACTCAAGTCTGGTTGTATAGCGGCTCAGCTAAGTTTATTATTCTAGCTCACAATTCCTTGCTTAAGTCGGACTCATCTTTCCGCGCCATTAAGAGGAAAGCAAGCGGAAAAATATTTTTTAATTGAAATGCGCTGCATATGGACCTAAGTAAACAGACGTCCGACACCCACATCTACTGTTCATTACTAATCCGCTGCCAAAGATAAACTCGACAAATTTTTAATCAAAACAAAAAAACAGAAAATGCGCCACTTTGGCAGCTTAGCGAAAAAGAAAATAAACAAAGCCAGCAACGAGAGAAAAAAAAACTGCCAGCGTAATTATTTGGTCAAAATTAAAGAGAGCAAAAGGTAAAGAAAGGGAGACAACAAAAAAAGTTAAAGCGCGTCAAAGGATCAAAGGTAAAAAAAGACAGTCGCATATTCCTTGGAGTAAAAACCTAAACAAACATGACGAGAGAGCTACGACAGAAAAAAAGGCGAAGTTAAGACAACTTTTTATCCAAAGTGCCAAAGGAAATTTAAGCGGAAAATTCTAATAAGCTCGACGTGGGCCCTTAAGGGTTGACTAGCCACAAAATCAAACCAAAACCGCGCATCAATGACTGACCGAAAAGAATCGTGGACTGAGACCCTGAACCCAGTGTTCAACCCTTTCGCCTTTCGCGTTTCGCGACCGCGCAAAATTTAATTCACGCGTAAAAAACATTTTTCAATCATTTTGATGAGCCACAAAATATTTGAGCAATTTAAGCGGCTTTCGGCTGGAGAGTTTCGCGTAAAATTCTTAATTAATAATCTGTAGCGAAGCTGTCGCTGCCTTCTCCTCCACCTTGTCAATTGTGTAGTCAATTGAAAATTTTGTTTGGCAATGAGCCGTTGAAATCGGTATTAAAGCCCTTGTAATTAAGCGTCTCACCATGGCCAACAGCCGCCACACTGGGGGCTTTATGACATGATTATGAATTGCCCCGTCGCTTTTTGGGGTTAACAAAAGCCGCAGCAGTCAACGTCAGGCCGCAACTTGCCAGTCAAAAGTCAATAGTTGGCGGCACAATTCGATGATGGGGTGGGAAAATCGCCCCCATCCTCCCCTCCAACAACACGACGAGAAAGTTTGCTGCGTAAAATTAAATTTCGAAATTTTGCTTGAATTTAATATTAATTAGTTGGTCGTTTGTGTTTCGGTTATGCAAATGATGTTGGCCAAAAGCCAGCCGTCAGAAATTGTATATTAATTGCCTAGCATTCTCAGTGCAACTTCAACTTGTTATAGTTCTAGTATATATCGAAATGTATCTGGCGCAGCTGGCAACATAACAAAAAACTGCTGACATTTAAATAAATTGTTAAACATTAGCCCGGGATAGCTGACAAAACTAACAATCGGGGAGTCGGCACACATGGAAAATGGCAAAGAAATTGCCGCAAATCAAATTTGATAAACAGCGAACGCGCACAAAAAAGCGAAAAAAAAGAAAAAACGAAAAAACAAACAGGGAAATGAGGGGAAAAGTGACAGCAAAAAAATGGCAAAGTGTGCCGCAATTGACAGACTGGGAAAATAGTGAGAGGATGTGGAAAAACTGGCAGCGGAAGGACAGGCAGGAAAATGTTTTATTGCTGCCATAATTTTGAGTGATAAGTGACGAAAATCAATCGATGGGAGACCATCTGACTTCCTCCCTCTAAAGAGGGTAGATACAAGTCTGTATTCGGATTATTTATGCAACGCTGATTATATATATCATCATCTGCGCACGAGCCTGTTAATAGATTCTCGCTGTTGTTCAAGTAACGAGTCAATGGGCTGTCCTTTAATAAAGATTGATGGGTGTGGGTCGATGGGCAAGTGATAGTTTAACCAAATACTGTATCATGGTCACACGAATAAATAAAGATATAATATTTTATACTATTTTATTAATTTATTTGATGTATCTTTTTTATGTTTTTAATTTATAAAAATACTTGTACTTATTTTATTTATTTTCATTATTAAATTATTGCGAAGTCGGATGTTCTTCTTATTCATTTTTTCTTAGTCATTGATTTCAAACTACAATGTATTGCGGAATACTTATTTAGTTCATTGTAAGCCCAAAGAATATTTGAGCGTGTTTATACTCCCTAGGGGCCCTCAACAAACCATAGCTAATCCCAACACAGCCTCCATAACCACATTTAATAGTTGAACGGCAGCATATGTGGAAAATACAGAGTCCCAAAAGAAATCCCAAATTGACTTTGTTGCGAATTTTATAGGCCCAGATTCCGTTGAACAATGCAGACAAAAGCGAAGTGCAGACACATTGTCAAAATACGCAATAGCCAAACAAAAGAATCTTAGGCAAATGGAGGGTTGCTGCAACACCTTGAGACTGGCTCTGGATCTGTCTGATTAGTGTAAATAATTGTCAGTCAACAACAGGCCGAGGCAGCCTTTTGTCATGCTATACTGCCAATAAAAACTAAAACAGAATTATTTCAATAATGAGCAAAATAAAGAAGAGTTTCCAAGCACACTCAAATTGTCACACAGCGCGGCAAATTAACAACAAAGTTGCCTTCACATCCTCCCAAAAGTCCTGCACGCAGGCGCAACTGCGCAGCTGTCAAGGATATGTGTGTGACATTAGCGCATGACAAATGTAACAAGTTGCTGCCTTTTTTTGGCAAACAAAAAACAGACAATGGCAACAGGGCTTAGGAAAGACTAATAAAGAGACGTCGCTTGGATATTTTTATTACCACAAAGAGATGGAAGGCAAGGGGTAAAGTGGCAAAGAGCCTCGAGAGGAGTTCGTCAATTGTCACTTTGGGCGCATAAATTAGGGTTAAAGGATATGCGAGCAGCGAGCATGCCAGCCATGAGAAAATATTTTATTGATTGTCTCTGACGCAACAATTTTTGTGCGCTTTTGTTTCTCTCCAAATGCAAAGTAAATCTGCAGTTTATTAACATCAGAAATTATACACAAAAAAAAAAAAGTGTATAAAAAAAACTTGAATCAAGCCCAAATTATGTCAAAGTCGAACTCAAATATATATTCTTAAATCAAGACCAAAATTCTATATCAATTCTAGATTGATCATTCTTAAACAATATTGTTTTTAGTTCTTATAAGAATTATAAATATTCTCTATTTAGGAGTCGTTATGCAAGAATGAGTAAATTTCCGAATAATGAATATATTTGAGAATTTAAATTTGGCTTATACAAAAATAAAAATTATTTTGTATAATATGTTATTATTTATTTCTAATTAATAAATTGAATATTTATTTCGTTTTATATTACAAGCTATTTAATAAATATAAAGATTCAAATTTTGTTTCAAGAATTTTTTATGAATGAATGAATTCGTACCGTAGTTTTTCTCCCTGTCTATGTATCCATCATAATGATTGCTTTTATTGTTTGGGTCGTAGCTGCAGTTGACTTTTAATTAAAAGCAAATGTTTAGCTTTTGTTTTATGCCCGCAATAAGCAGGAAGCCTAAGCAAATAGTGTGCACCATTTATCACTCGTCCGTTGGCTAATCCTTTCTGGCCAGTCTCAGTCTGAGTTTGAGTCGTATTTCATGTTTTATGGCCAGCTAAGCAACTGCCGCTAAGCCTAAACATGCAGTGACTGTGTTGGATTCCCCCACAGAACTCGGCCAAAGCAAATAACTCATCGATGGGCTGCGTGTTGGGCAACTGTTACGAGTATTTTACACTCCCTCTGCCCCCCCCTGAAGCTCCACAGACTGGTAATGCACTGGCAACATCGTTACCAACCTTCTTCCGACGACGACGTTATGTCTACAGACAAATTGCCATAACCATAATAGTTATGCCTGAATGGGGAGAATAGGGAATGGATGGGAGATGGAGATGTGGGTGTGGGTGCAAATGCTGCCCCATAAAAAGATGATTTCATAGACATTTACGCACTTGGACTACATGCATGAAATGAAATAATAATACAACATCATAATAATAACAATAATTGTTATATTGATGGAATGGAAACGCTCGCCACTTGGGGAGCTGTCATCTGGTTTATGTGCCCGTTAATGGCCGCAGATACTTTTGATGACTGAAGTTGCAACTATCGTCAGTTCCCATGTCTCAGTCTCGACTTCTGCGCACTTTTATTTTTCCTTTTGATTTACAATCCAGGCTCGCCTCACAGCAAAACAAACGTAATAATTATGTTAAAAACTGTATGGCACTTCTCACCCCAAAACGAAAGCGTTTCCTTTGTTCGAGGCTCGCTCGCTGCGCTAATCTGCAGATTTATATGCAGAGAAGTTGTTCAATAAAATCGTCTAAACCAGACCATAAACAAGGATATTTTATGAACACTTCCTGCCCATTTCTTGGCACATTTTACGCTCGCCCAGGATTAGCGATGTGGCCTTCTCAGACCTATGACGAACTGACCAGAGTCCAGCCCCATTAAAATATTTGTGTCTCAGACTTGCGCACAGAGAAAACTTTTGCACGTTAATCCTTTGGGCAATTGCGCGGAAAAAAATGCAAAATTCAACGACACAAAGAAGCACAATGAAATAATGGTGAGAATGCAGCAAAAGTTTGAAGATGACTTGGGAAACTGCCAATGTTCATAGATGATACGTGTATTTGCTAAATGCTAAGCAGTTGTTGAAGCATCATCAGAGACTTCAAGATGAACATCTTGGCCATCTTATAAACATGTCAAAAAGGACACTTAGCACAAATGCGTTCAAATGATAATTACGAGTGGAAGGAATGCCGAACAACAAGAGGGATAAACATTATTCGGAAGCACAGCGAATGAAGTGGCAACAACTATTACAACGCACTTGCCTCTTATCGACAACGATCCCAGAATCCAAGTCGGAGACCGCCTCCGTACTTTTCCGTGGCAATAACACTAAAAAATTATGACCAACAACTGTGAGCGAGAGCGAAAAGAAATTTAGAAAACAAAAGCGCACAACTTCCAGGAGGATGGATAAAGCCAACTGTAAGCATTCATGGGGATTTAAACGTTTATTTATAAGGTTCGTCGGTGGCATGGGACATGGACTTTCCGGGGTTGCTCTCGGCTTTTGTTTTAGCTTGGGTCGACTTAAAGTCATGCCATTTCATTGAATTGAATGACGAACTCTGATAAAATCAATACACTACAAGAATCTTCAACACCCACATTGCGAAATGGAAGTTTGGATCGAGTTCAAGTCAAAGGCACACTTGACTACATAATTCTTGTTTGGACTGTGCCTCGTGGTGCTGTAATCGAGTGGCATCCTCGTATTTGTTTATCTTTCATTGCTTACTGTTTGCTAGAGTGCAGAGTGCGAGTATTTTCATTAGCCTAAAACTGATAACCGGCGGAAATGAAGTTCCATACAAACCCTGCTCACAGATCTGGCCATCTGGTTATCTGGTTCACGTTTCCTTTTTTTCTTTCGACTTTTGTGCTGCTGCTCAATTAACCCGAGGCCATTTCTACTTAGCCAAACGAGTTGAGTGGGCAAAGGGCTGTTGACTTGTTGTCTGACTTTTTGGGTGGAAAAATTGCAATTTCCTGTAACTTGCAGCAAACAAAGTAAACATTAATCCATTTACAAGCGCTCCCATGGTTGCCCCTGATTTCCCTCGCTTTTTGGGTTCGCTTAAGTGACGTGGTTTTAAAATTTGTCAATTAAATTAAGTGCAACCGCAGGCGGAATACGAATGAGTAACTGAATGACTGACTCGTCTCTTCAACTATTCATAAACTGTGTTGATAGTTAGCTAAACTCCACCATACTGCAGTCTATCCTCTGGCATCCGTCTGGAACGTTGCTCTAAAGTCGTGTCGTATGTGCCCGGGCAACTTGTTTGCCGCTTAATTTAATTTGTGCTGGAATTTCGTCTTTGGGGGCCAATAACAAGCACACACAACACAGCATACTCTTCACTTTGAGTGATTTATGAAATACTCTGTAATTAACTATTTATGTGTGGGTGCGTGTGTGTGTCTCTGCATTCGTGTGCGTGTGTGGGCATCTGCAGAGCATTTGTCTAATTGAGCTTCAGTTTGAGGACGAAAGGGATAAGGCAGCAAATTAAATGCAACACAAACCTGGATGATCTGCCCTTTAAAATGAAGAAGCTTCGATGGAGTGTCGCTAAGAAACAGCAATATATTTTTTACTACTCAGCCAACTAAAGACCTTTCTTTGATCTAGCGTCGAGTATGACTAAAAATTGCTTTAGTGGTAGGATAAATAAATAAGCAAATGCATAATGAAATATTTATTTATATACTAACTCAGACTAATTGTTGAGATTAATTTAAAGAATTAAATAGGTATAGAAACAAATAAATTTAATCTATAAACGGCATAAATAATTCTTAACTGTTACATGCTCCTGTTTCACAAATCATTCAAAAGATACAGAAGCTTTTATTCGTTTCCCTTGCAAACAACCCACACAGAAGCCATTGTTCATCCCGAAAAAAAGGGAACAAAAAAACTTAAACAGACTATCAATAACAACCTTTGGGCACTTAACTTATAGTCCGATGCCTGCTTTGTTGTAATGCGAGCAATGATATGACCTTAAAATACTTTAAGCGATCATCGGTTGTGATAATCCGCTTGGGTAATTTCATGTATCAGGTCAGAACACTTCGCCGGGCACCAAAGGACTTTAAAGACTCGTTACAAGGGTTGACATCTAGTCAATGTAATGCTAAAGCTATGTCATTATTTTGTATTCGTCCGGTTTTAATCCATTTCCAAATATCATTTTTCAATTGTCTGACCAGAATGGAGGAGAGAAAGAACGACAACAACACCTTGCCACTAAGCGCGAAAAACCAATAAAAAATCATAATTAAAACTCCAATATGTTGCGAGAAGTCCTGCTGTGACCGACAGCCAAAAGGGACACCACCAACTGACAAAACAATTTCAATTTTGGTTTCGTTTGGTTTGGCTTCGAAAAAAATGAAAAGCGAAAAGGAGACGCGAGTTTTTCCATTCGTTCGTTTTTTTTTTTACAATTTTGAAAAATGATACGAAACGTCATTATGTTATCGATGTACGCGAGCGAAGGTAGAGCAGGACTGGAGATTGGGCATTGACATTTATTTACTGTGTTCAACAATTGTAGCCGGGCAGCCTTTTGTTGGGCAACAATTTGGCTGAAAGGATATGCCACGTTAATTGTGCCATTTTGTGGACAGTCGCAGCAGGACGAAGATTCCTCCCTTGCCCCACACCCGAGAGAGACACAGCCACAGTAGCCCATCGATCATATTTCATGTGGTTGTCCTGTATGACTTGCTTTGATTGCCAGCAGGACCTCTACCCTAACCTTCCACATATCGTTTTCTATTCTTTTTTGTTTCCATCTATTTCGGCGCGGACATCGGCAAACCCAAAAGGGGTAGTTGAGGGTGTACTTGTTGTTCCTCCAACTCCATTTCTCCATTCATGATTATGATGTATGACTATCTGAGCTATGTTTTCTTTTTCTATTTTCCATTTCCATTTCTATTTAGTTTCGCTTCATTTTTAATATGCTCACATGATATTTTTCACTTTTCGCTGCGGCTCACCAATAATTTTTGTGCAAAAAACTGGCTCAATATATTTTTTATGTCGATCCACATTCATTCGAGTCATGCGTTTTGGGGACTTTTTTAATATCATCAATCAAATTGTTCGTTCGGCGTTTCGCTGCGATTTGACAACACATCATCAATTTCTATTGTTGTTCAATAAGTTTATGAATATTCATAGTTTTTTTGCCATTGCATTTTCCCCATTGTACTTGTTTATTCATCACATTTTATTTATGATTTTTTCTTGTCTGTTTAGTGTTGAGTCATGTTTTTGCAGTGCAAAAATGAATTTGAAACCATTGTGATTGGCAATTCTTTTTATTGGGAGAGGGTTAAAAGTTGAACTGCTGGCAAATCAATAGCTTGGGTACAGTTGAACACTGGACACATGGGTTATTCGAGTGAGAGCTGCACCTTAAGCTCATTAAAATAATTTTGCATGAAGCGAGAACTCAATGTTCCATTACTAATTAGGAACCTGACCAAAATGCTTTCGCTGGGGCCTTAATTCCTGGCCCGATTGCTCTGCTTCCCACCATAACTGTCAGCGGGCCAAAGACCACAAAATATGAACTGCTGAAAGTGGAACGCTGTACGCATCATAAACTGCGGCAATAACAACAAACAAACGGAACTCGAACGGATCCCAAAACTAATCCGCTGCACTTTGCTAACAAAACATGGCGGGAACAGGGCTCAAAGGACACAGGACACACCCAGAATGCAATGAAAATATTTTGACAGTCCAACACGATGTGCCAGATAGTCCGTCTCATGTCTCTCTCATGTCTATAGGTCGGGGTGATAGAGCACCCAGGCGACGGAGCGAGTTATGAGGCAACGACAACTTCGCGCCCCGCTTTTTGATGTCCTCTGCCACACACGGAGCTTGGGATTGAGAGTTGAGCCCAATTAGCAGCACGCCTTGAGAAATGTGCAGGTGTTGCAGTCGACAATCGGCTAGAGAAGCATTTGGAAACCAAATTAGAAACAATTAAGGGCAGTCCACGCGATTGTTTCCCTGCGATAAGCAAACTATTGGACTGAAGTGTTTGATATGCGTGACAGCTGAAAATTATTTTGCATAATTTGAGTGCTCATCATTCGATTGTCAGCGGCAGCGCAGAGGAAACCACAAACAGTCTGATTACAACTCACAAACAAGCCGAGAAAAAACGAAATAATGTTGCAAACATAAAAATTAATGCAAAAATGCTGTAGCAAACGCAACCGACAATAAAAATACATAAATTCAATTAAATGTGACAAATGAAAAAACGAGAAAAAGAAAAACCAATGTGAAAACCACCGGCCATTAAATTACTAAAAATGTAATAAAATGTTTGCTGTAAATAATTAAGTAGAGCTGGTTCGAGTTTGATGAGAACAACACTTTTCGGAAACCCCGACGACAGGCACTGTACGTGTCAAATTAACAGCAAATTTCAACTGTCAAACGATAATGGATGCAAAATTAAATGCAAGTACTTTAAGATTGCAGCTTGGAGCTGATAAAGTTATGAATATACACAAATTGTGCATAAATAAGAAATTGGTCTCTTAATTTTTTCCTTTATAAATTGCAATTATTATATCCATAAAGCAGACATTAATAAGAAATTGGTCTTTTAATTGTATCCATCATAAATTATGGTAAAAAGTATAAGGATGATAAATAAATAAATGCACATCTTATGTGCTTATTATACACAGAGCGAGATTACGCTTAAAAAAAGGGAAAATAATTCATAAATATCACAATATGTGGATATTATAACGTTCTAGCAACAAGATTACATTCATTTAATATTGCTAGTAAATAATTGTTGAAAATATAAAATAAAACACACTTTTTAAAATAGTTTTTAAAAACAATTCAAATTTAGGAACTTGATTTTCATTTTAAATTTAATTTTCTATGTGAACTATATTCTTTAATCAAGAACTTTTCCCATTAAATTAAATCAACAACTGGCAATCTAGAAATGCTCCAGAGTTTTGCTTTTGATTTCAGAATTAATCTTCTGGCTTAAATTTTGTCATCGTATTCGTTTGGTTTTAAACTGTTTTCTTGATATTTGTAAGTTTTTTTTTCTGTGTGTAGTCTTAAAATTACTGCTAATAAATAAATGACAATTTACTTATTATATCATTGAAATATTCCCCCTCATCGGACATTGTTTTGGCTGTTCCTTCCCATAGCAAACAAATGCCAACTCGGAGCATTTTTCACACGTTTTTCCGCCGAGTCTGACCACGCCCTCTTCCGCCCACCACACAGATTTCGCAGCAATAAAAAAGCCATGGCTGTCTGACACTTCCGTCGTATCGGACAAAATGATATCGGAGAGTACTGCGATATATACATATATATTGTATGTGTGCGATACACGACAAATTACAGTAATTTTCAATTTTTGGCCAGCGGTTTGCGAATAACTCGCCGCAATTCGCCGCTCGACGTGGTTGCAACCGGCACTTAAACTGTCACACGTGTGCGGTAATTATAAAGTCATCTTGACATAATCAAAAGTGACAATTACAGCCATTGCGCAGGAAGGCAAGCCGAAGAAACCGCCCCGCACTGCAAATGAAATTGTGCTCTATGATTACTGTCCAAGAGTCAATAGCGAGTGTTATGTAGATCTATTGGTAGAATGGACGCATAATTACAAGTTGGCCAACAAAAGTCTCGCGTCATTAGGCAACGCGGTGGGAGAATCAACTGGCGGCCAGGAAATATCCAAGTCAACCTACCAGAGAGGGGCAGGTGACAAGGACTGTGTGAGAACCGCATTTTTCATGTGCATCGATCAATCGATCATAGCGGTGACTGGTTACCTGTTAAATGTTATGATAAGCCCAGTGGAGATGATGAATGAAGACAGGGAACAGCAGAATGCTGAAGCCAGCCTCCAAGTCGTGACACTAATCCTGACACAGAGCGTAAACAGCGACCCCAGCAATATTCAGAAAACAAAAAAAATAGGGAATTGATATGCAAATTTATTTAAGCCTGAACTAAACGGCCCGAGCAGAGCGTTAATTTCGATAAGCTGCTGGGCAAACAGTCGGCGAAGGAGCCGAAGGGAGACAGATACTTTCTACAATGTAATACCTCAATAATCTCACCGGCACACACACCTCACACACACATAGAGACTGGCAGTTATAAATCTCATTAAAAGGTTATTGACTGCAGAGAGGCACAAGGATGGCAGCAGGAGAGTAGAATGGAGAGAGGCAGAAGGGAACGAGTGCTGGCACCAGTTAAATTTTCTTTCTTTTTACGCTTCAATTAATACAAAAGTGTTTAATGGGCAGAGCACAGAGAGAGAGAGAGAGAGAAGAAGTCTTCTTGGACTTGACAACTGACAACTGACAACGAGGCAGGCAGGCAGGCATGACAATGACATGCCAAGGAGTTGAAGGAGTCTTAACCCTTAACCACAACTCTGACGGCTGCAAAAAATAAAAATAAAAATCTGTTCCGTCAATAGGCAAGTGGCGAGCCTAGCTTCAACAATTTATGCAAATTAAACAGCGGACTAAATTAATTAAGAAATGTGTCCACCCTCAAGTGGCAGGCATACATCAAAAGGATAAACAATTATAGTATGTAGAAGAAGTGGGTAAATAAATGCATTTCCATTGAGCATTATATCTATGGCTGGCCGGCAGATCTTCAGGCTCAATCAAAGAATAAAACCACAAGGAAGCTGCCTTTGCTGCACTTTAGCGATTAAAAACAATGTCGACCTCTGTGTAAAGCACACGTGGGCACGACCTGATGCGACTTTGAGGAATGCAAATAAAGCAAAAAGCATCTGCCGAATGGGGGATCTGAGCGCATCACGCACTCTACGCATATTTACGCAGTTTCTTTTGCTCCTGGATTTGTTCCTGCCTCTTCTGGCAGTGGCAAGGAAGTGCCGCATAATGCGGTCAATGAACTGAGAGAGGCCAAAGGAAGCAACAAAGCTGCACCGCCGAGCCTAAGGAGGCTGAGCGCAGTTCTGTTGTCGCTGTTGTCAACTGCACAAGCAACTTGCATGTGGGGGGTTATCGAAGGGACAGGGGCAGGGGCAGGGGGAAGCGTTGTAGGGGAGTTGCTCGCTGCCTTTTTTTGCAATTGCAATTGCAAAACCTCAACAGCTGCTAAAATGTGCGTAGCTATTGCCGTTTCCTACCCTCTGCTCTACAGCGCTGGCAAAGTGTTAAAAACAAAAGGAGTTCTCCTGCCCACGAGGCAGGAAAATTATCATGCCGCATTTGCGTGCGTTTTATTTGCATTTTTCTGCATTTAAAATGGCCTTGCCTTGGTCTAGGATAGTCAAAGGGGTTTTACTCGCTTTTCCGCGCTCACTGGGTAACATCTGCCGCACACTTTAACTACAAGTAATTGCAGCTCGGCAAAACGGGGCACGCAATGTGATTTCGACAGGCGGTTTGGCGGCAGCCCCCTAAAATTGCGTAGTTTATTGAGGGGCGTGCCACACACACACACACACTGTGTGGCAATGTGGCAACATGTGGGTACTTATGCAAAATACTTTTTCCAACTACTTACGTGTGCTTGAGTTTAATTAAAACATTGCTAATATCAGTTAATTTCTTGGCATTCCACAGCAACACTTTCCGCAGCGGGGGCTTTTTATCCCGACTTGATCTTAATTATGTGGCGAGTGGTGTAAGAAGAGCCCATAAAATTGTTGTGTGTATTGATAAGCATAAAATATCAGATTTATGACATTGGTCGCCGCAAAAAGGTGTGAAGCAATAGCTAAAGCATTTAATGGAGAGCACGGAGAAAGCCACATTATCGTCAATAAAAATGGCAATTTCAAATTGAAATAAATACAGAATTTTCATTTTAATTAGAGCAGTTAAGTGTCTGACGGATTTTATTACCACGACAACTCTTTAACAAATATATAGTACAATTTATTATAATTTATGCAATACTCTGTTTAGAAATTCAACAACTCCAATGAATATTTTCTTTATTTTGGTTATCAAAAGAAATATTTCATTAACCTTTTTCGATTAACTTAAGAGTGATTTACAGTTTTTATTTTGGATAAACTTTTCGTTAATCAATAGTCAATAAAATAATATTTTTAAAAGCTTAATAAAAACAGATCTATGTTATGTTTAAATATGTAAAAGAGTATTTCAATCAAAACGTAAATATTTGTGACCACAAATGCACTTATTGCTACTGTGCTCTAATTTTTTTCAAAAACAATTAAAAGAAATCGACTTGAAAATATTCAGAATAGTATTTTAATCAAGAAATAAATATTTTTGATCAGATACACTTATTGCAACTGTGCTCCAATTTTATTTAAGTGCAATTAAAACAACTCCATATTTAAATATTCGAAATAGCATTTCAATCAATAAATAAATATTTGTGATCACAAATGGCATGCACTTATTAAATCTGCTCAGAATACAATCTCCACAATAAACACAATCAAAAACCAATAAAAACTAAGTCAAAGCCGTGCAGTGGCACGTATCGAATTAACGCTAATTAACAAAAATATTGTGGGCCAGCAGCAACAATGAGGTCCTGGACTGCTCATAATTTACTTCATTACGCCTGCTAATGAAAACAATCAGCGGTAATTCACCACAGTACAGCGAAATCTACATACAAAAAAAGCAGAATAGAAAGAAACAACTACCCGAAAAAATGGTGAAGCCCGGCAATTAAAGGCGACAACAAACAGCCCCATGACCCGGGGTCAGGGGGTGGTTAATGACAATGATGCAATGAATGGACAACGAGCAGAGGCCAGAAATCAAAAGGCAGTCCCGCTGGGCAGAGAACGAGAGTAGCTGTTGATTAGATATATACGCGGTACAGTTTCGTCCGTGAATTATGACCAACCGAGTGGTTGAGGGGTTGCTTTTGGCCAGGACACAGTTTCGAGTGTCTCGAGTGCGGAGGGCACACCTGAAAGCCATAACCTGTCTGTGCCTTTGGACTGTACATGCATGTGGCCGGCACAAAAGATACATTTTAATGGCTATAGATATGTGCATGAACAGTTATACATAACAATAATTTGGTAATTGCCAGACAATCGTAACATTTGTGTATCATAACCTCCTCCTTCTCCATTCAGGACGATGCGTTCCTTGCGTGCTCTTTTCAATTTTAGGGCAAGTTTGTCTCGAAATGCGGGCGTGGGTGGTTCAGTTAGCTGTTCAGTTTGGGGTTCAGTCTTCGCATGTTATCGATATGGATTCTTGACAAGTGGCCAACTGTTTTTACGTTCCTATATGGCAATTATAACAAATTTGTGAGATTATGAATGATGTTTTGAGGTCAGCACGATGACGTCAAACGAAGCACGTGCAAAGTTGATTCGGGATGAGCTCAAACTACTAAAAAAATCAGAAGGAAAAATTATAAATATTATATATGATAAAAATAATAATAATAATAATTATAAGAAAAATAAAAAATAATAATAATAATGAAAATAGTAATAATAATGTTTTAAATTATAATATATAATACAAATTATAATAAAAATAATAATAGTAATTATAGTATTTCCAAAATGATAATAATACAGGTAAAACAAAATAATATTAAAAATAAAAATAATGATTCTGATCAAATGTCAATATTTGTAAGTAATTATATTTGAAGCGTTGCATTAAGTAAATAAATAAAATAAGAAAAATATGTACTTAAGAAGAGATTACCTAAGTAGAGCTTCTCTCACTTGACATTCGCTATGCTGCTTGACCTCTTCATTAGAGCTGACAAATAAGTGAAGCAATTTATTCGGATTCCCACCAGCGTTTAACACGCTTCATCGACAAATTATTGCTGCGAATTCGCTGGCGCTTTTCGCACAGAAATTAGCAGCGAACTCAAATTAAATGCAGTTTAACTTGCATTAGCACAGTGTGACATTTCATCAAGATCGGGGAGTGAAACGAGACGAGAGACCCGACGAGATTGAGATGCGAGTTTGCCTCGCACGCGCAATTAAACAGAGGCCGCGCAGAGAGTGTGACAAATTTGGAGTGTCAAGGACCGTCGAATTGCACGAAAAACCAATGAAGCGGCAAAACATGAGAGCAAATCACAGATCGAGATACAAGATACAGATACAGATACAGATAGAACGGGGCGTGAGAACGTCGACGACGAACCGAAACGCGATTGAAGTGAGTAATTAACGCTGCATGCGGCAAGCAGACGAACAGTCAGCTGCAGGACGTTCGCTAGATTGCGTCTAGGGTCCTTTTTGGACATTGATGGCAATGGCAATGGCAATGGCAACAGCAACAGCAACCGGTGACTGTGACTGTGACATATGCGGGTCGTCTCGTGACTCAGACTCGGTGTGGCAGAGGCAGGCACAACTCTTAGGGCAAAGGGTGCGTCGGTCGATTTACATGCTGCTCGTCCAATTTTTTAATTGTTGCAACACGCACAGCACCCAAAACAGTCGTGTTGTTGTTTTGGTTTGCCTTTTCGCCGTGTGAATTCAAGAGGATTCCAAAGGCGCACCCACCACCAAATTAACATCAAATGAACTTATCGCCAGCAACTATTTTACGGCGCTTTCCCAAGTGGTTTCTCGTGTTGCGCTTATCTCTCCTCGAGTGCAACACGTGACGACTGTACCAAAGGCACTTTTGCCTCCCCTCACACCTCCCTCACTGCGCAGCGAGGGCTGTTTGTTGTCAGTTGACATATTGTCAACCAGCGTCGACTATCAACAATTACACGTGTCTGAGCCTGAGACCATGTGACCGCTGTTTGCCCAAATAATTTGCATATTTTTCTAATTAATCGCACGAAATTCTCGTTTAATTTTGTATGCTGATAAAATGTTTGTTAGTGTAATTAATAATCGTCGCGTGCTCACACCCTGACACCTCCAAGGAATCCTCGCAAACATATTTCATATCATCTCTGGAAGGGATTTCATCGGTGATGATGTGAGAGAATTTTCAATTTGCACCATCCGGATCAGCCATTGATCCGTCTGTCACATTGCATTATTTATTAATTAGATGCCAGACCTTGTAAATTCCAATAGGTAAATATGTGGCCAAACAATTGCGAGTGAATCGATCGATCACACAGCGTCACAGCTTACCCATTTTCACACCCAACATTTCGAGTACAACAACGACACACAGACATCGAGCAGGTGACCAGGTGCTCAAAACTCAGGTTCTGCTTCTGGTGACTACGAGCCGCCAGGTGTTTTGTAGTTGTTGGCTCGAAATGAGGTTAAGTCATCAATAAAACTGTGCATGGTATACAAATGAGTCACCGAGGCGCAGTTTGCGGCACTTTTCTCACAGTACTTAGAAGGAGACTCCCAAGTAATTGGACAAAGTTTACATAACCTCATTGAGATTATTGGGGGAAAGCATCAGAAAGTTCCCACACCCATGAGAGACTCTCTCTCTCTCGCTCGTTGAGGGATGGAGGAAGCTGATATCAGAGTTTGGGGAATTCCTGCTGCACTTTTAATGATTTACAATAACAAAGCCAAAATGATACACAAAAGACGGAACAGATTTTGATGCATTTGCAGCAGGTGACTGACGGTGATAGTGAGGGTGAGGATTACGGAGCGGGGAGCGGGGAGCGGGGAGCGAGGAGCGAGGGAAGCGATTTCAATTAAAAGTGACACAAAAATGCGTTGACAAAGGCTCAAACATTGCCAACATATTGGGAAACAATTTCGAATTGCATCCATGCCATGGGAAAGTAGTGGAGATTCCCTGCGTCCCGTCGCTGAGTTGCTCTCAAAACTGCGACGCACTTCACAATTTTTGTTAAACACACTTGAGGAACTCAGCTCGGCTCAGCCACCCTAAAAAATATGCGAGATGTGTAAAGCCCTCAAGTGTTTTTGTTCATTCAAAAGTTTGCAGGTGTGCCCAGTGTGTTCGATACATTTTTTGTTGCCTTATCCTTGAACCAAAACACAGGACACTCCTGGTTTCTCCTCCTGATTCTGATTCTGGCTGCGGAATGCCAATACACTTATCGTCGACGACGAAGCGGGTCATGCAAATATGCTCAAGTGCGCTGTAGGGAGTTTAAACACAATAAACAACTAAAGTGAGCGACTGGATTGGAGGGTTAAACACTCCGCACAGTGGACACTGATTGTTAGCTAGCAAGGCAGAAAGTTTTGAATCGATCGTATAAAGAATAGTAGTAGAGTAAGTATGTACATTTTATTGATTTATTGCAGTATCATTTAAATTGTTTTTAATTAAGCAGTGAAGTTGATAACTTATTTGACATATATACAAAGATTAAATACAATTTTTCATATTAAATATTCAAGTTCTCATCAACAATCCGAATTCAAGAACTTGGTGTTGATTTGATAATTTGGTTTCCAAGTTTAATTACGACATTTTTGCATTCTTGAATTGAAAAAATATTTATGACTACATTTTTGAAGAATGGGAAATTTAAAATTGTTCTTGAATTTTAATTTATTTATTTATTTAAGAATTTATCTATTTGGAACAATTTTCGTAAGAGGTTTCTTTAAGACTTTCTTGTTGATTTAAGCATGTTTTTTCCCAACAAAATATAATTTAATATGAAAAACTTATAGCTTAAACTATACCAAACAGAATACGTCACACTTTTGTATTATAAGATTTCAATAAAAATTTATATTTAGGTTTTTTAAATATGAGTAAAAATTATAGATTTTTATCTATTACCACTGTGCAACCGAACCAAGAAGTTATGAGTCATGGCTCAGGGTGTAGCAAACACTGCAACAACAACAACAGCAACAACAACAACTATACCGGCAATTCGAAGAAGAACAACAACGAATGCTTGGGGCACAAAACTTTGCTTATGCATTACACATTTATTAAACATTAAGCGCTCACTTGATTTAAGGGTTGGGCGAGGAACAGAGCCAGGAACAGTGACTCGATCGGCACGTTGATGTGCTTCATGATGACTATTGAACTTTAAAACATGATGAAGTGCTCGTTCTTCTAGACGCTGATTGCGATTGTGGAACAAAGAACTGGATAGGGAATGGCCAGAGACTGAAGAGTATGGCGATGTTGAAGCTAACCGAATGCACCCTCGAACTAATCACAAAGTGCATTTTATGCTCGCGGCAGTTGGTAAACAGAAACAAAAGTCCAGCTTGAAGTCCATGCATACAATTTGAGCATTAGATGAAGTTGAATGTCTTGGTTCCTTGGCCTTAGACTGCCTGCCACAATCCTCCATCCTCCATCCTCCATCCTCCATCCACCATCCACCATCGCCGCTGCACATTTTTATGCACATTTCAACTCTCACAGCAGTTTTCAGTTTTCTTTTCTTTTCCCGGGCTGAAGCACCAGCAAATACTACAAATAATCATAATAATAAAATGCCAAGTTGTACATTTTACTCCCTTCTATGCACCATCTTCAACTCCATTTCCACTTCCATCTCCATCTCTTGTGCCCATTCGTTTGATGAGTCATTTTGCTGTGCTGACGTCTGTTCTGGGTTTGAGCTCGACTTTTTTAGTCAGAGGGGGCAGAAAGGGGTTAATGCACTGCCCTCTGCTGCCTGCTGCTGGTGCCCACAACAACAACACGCTGCTGCCAAGTCCTTGGCAATAAATATAAAAATCTTTTGCTGTTTATTATTCCCGTTGTTGCCTTTGTGTTTGTGTTTGTGTTGTGTTCGCCTTGCAGTTCTCGCTTCTCGGTTCTCAGCTTGCATTTCTCAACTGATTTAGAGCCGCTTTGGAATTGTCAGAGTTTGTTTTGAGTACACAAGTAAGGAAGGCATCGGATAAGTAGACACTCAGCACAGATACTGAGAATTTATTTGCGTAGTTGATTCATTTGCTTTTCGGGCAAGGTACAAGCAATTCACCCAATCGGTTGGTCTTTGACAGCTTATTTAGCTAATTTATTATAGTTGGTATCATTCGACTATTTATGATAATTTGCTGCTTAATTCATATGATAATTTATATTAGCTAATTTAAATTATCATGTCATCGTTCAAGTGACAATATTTAGAGATACTTCTCAACACTAATAATTACAATAGAACATATAATAATCATTATTTTAAAACTAATCGATAGGTATATAAATTCAAATATATATTTAAGTATTAATTACTTTATACATGTAGCGATAGCAATTTCCTAAAATAAATAAATAAATGAATTATATTTGCTATTTGCTTGAAAATTAAAAGCAACTAAGCAGTTTGTGTTTGACAGTTATTTAGTAATCTTAATTCATAATTCCATTGCCTATACTTTAAAAGTGTTAGTGTCTTTAACTTACTGGTAATTTCTCAATTAAAAAATTAATAAATAAATAATGATATGGAAAATATCATTCATACAAAAAAATGTTGTAATGCAATTACTTCAAATATGAATTTACTTCATGTATATAAATTAATAAATAAATTGTTATATGTGTAGCTATAGGAAATTACTCAAATAAATAAAATAACTTAGGGTAATGCTTCCTCCAAGTAATCGCAAAACTTTTGAGATTTGATTTGATTGCCTATGATTTCAGCGTTTCATCTGCTCACTTCTCATACGAATTGTAATCTGGACGCCACTTGGCCACTTTTGACCCTCAAGCCTATTAAAAAACAAATTTCGCCCCGCCCACTCAATAATCTAATGCTGCAAGTACTCACAATGGACCACTTAGCAAGTGCCCCAGTCCGAGTCTGAGCAACAACTAACAGCAATGGTCATAATCATAATAACACGCAGTTTTATGGCCTATAAAGGTGAGGGGGAGAAATCTGAGAAGTCTGCCACGATTACAAACGATTTGAATAAATTTGCAATAAAAAGCGAATTCTATTTGTGTCGGAATTGTGGCGCGACAATAAAACAATTTTGTATGCCACAAATACGAGATGATTGCCGATGAGGATGGGGCAATAATGGGCCAATTGTCCAGCCAGTTTACAGCTGTAGCTTAAAGATTGTTTCCCGTGCAACATTGTGCTAGAATGTGGCTGCCACAACAGCAAAAGCTGAAGCAACAGCGGCTACAACAGCGCCAGCAGCCATTACAAGTGTCAAAACAACAATTTATTGTTTGTAATCATGTGTATCTATAATTGCACTTAGTGTGAGTATCTGTGTGTGTATCGCTGTGTGTGTGTGTGAAAAGCAGTTAATCAAATAAATATGGCGACGTCGGGCGCTTGGCGCTTATTATTTTGGCTCAGCGGCTGCTGCGATAACATGGCCCAGCAAACTTGCAACTTGCGCCTTTGATTTACTGAAGCTCTAAGCATTGTCTTCACACTATGTTTCCCTCTCTGCCTCACCCCCACTGCGTATACTTAATGTATCTATATCTATGGATGTTTTGTCGTCGCTTATGCCGGCAACCAAAGCTAAAACCGCAAAGTCATAAAATTACTTTCGCGCATTATAAATTTATAGTTTGCTTTGGTTTTTGGGTTGGAGCATTCATTCCTCAGTTAATTTTACACGCTCAAGCGTAAAAATTTATTATGCTTATGGCTCAGAATGTATCCAAAAGGCTTCGAGGAGGGGGCAGCCAGCCAGCCAAGTTGTTGCAACATCAAACAGCAGCTGCTGCGCGGACATAAGTCATTTATATTGTAACAAATTGTGCGCGATTGGCGTTTCTCAGGACCTCGAAGTCGCTGCCGCCAGATGGATGCCGAGTAAATGTTTTGTCTTGTCTTCTGAACTTCTGGCCGAAGGTTAAATGGCGTCTTAAACAACTTTGACAACTGACTTGCGGTCGCGCTTTAATGAAATGGAAGAAATTCTAAATGATATGATTTAGGGTTAACTTCCTCAAGGAGTGAACAAAAGGATTAAAGGACGTACAGTGTTGTCATGCTACGCTTCAATGATGTTGCATAATTATTGAAATCTTTACAGAACAGATAATTGTATAGAAAATTTAAAGACTTTAGAATATAGATATATAAATTGATAAGACACAATCGCAATTTGAAGTTTTCCTTTGAAAATAATCTTCAACAAATAAACTACACAATGATATAAGAATAGTGAAAATAAAGCTTAAAATAGTTTAATTAATAATTTTATACAAATGTCCTATTACCTGAGAAAAATTGATGTAAGTGAATAATAATTAACTAAAAAAAAAAATGGACAAAAATAATAAACTGATGAAAAAGTAATAGAGTTCTAGTTAAATTATATAAATTTAAAAATTAATAAATGTAAATGTAAGCAAATAAATATATTATGCATTTATTGGAAACAGCGATACTAAACTTATTTAAAAGTTTCTCCATTTATCAGATTGTCTTAACATTCTAAGACAGAATAGAAAACAAGTTGTGCTAAAATCGTTGTCATTTCCTTTGTGTTTTTTTTTAAAGCGCAAACATCTCTCATTTCAATTTAAACACTTGCGATGCGCTAATTAAATGTGCACAAATCCGCAAGTAAATCAATATCCTGGACACAGCGAACAAGTCCTTGAAATGCGAACGCGCTTTGTTCGCTGTGGCATTTTGTGTGCGTTGCGTTTCGCCTTGACTTTGACACCCCTCGTGGTGGCAAACGATGCGCGTTATCCAGCATTGTCCTTGGCTCCTTGCTATGCGTGTGGGCTGTGGGCTGTGGGAGGGTGAAATGCCAAGGACAGGATTACACGTCAATCGAAACCAAGGACCAAGGACAGCCAAAGTGGGTGTGTGGCGAGGAATTTCAGCTATTGCTTGAATCGCATCTTTCGACACTACTTAAACATTTTTTATGCAAATGTCGAGCGCAATTATTGTCGATGCTGACGGCAACTGTTTGGCTGCATAATTGCAACCATAAATTGTGAACGGCCTCAACTTGAACCTGGCTGCGGTTGTGTCATTAGAACTGACGCCGCCTATTTGAGATTTCCTTTTTTACTCAGCGCTTTTCCATTCCCCCGCTCTGCATTTAATGTTTTTAATTTTTCCGTATCATTGCATTTATATTTTTTTCTGCAGCCCTCTTTGCACTTGACACGGCGCAAAGGCGAAGGTGGCTCAGAGGAGGATGGCCTGGACCGCCCTTCAATTTCCATTACATTTGCAGCTGGAGCCAAAGCTGTTGCTATCGATGTCCTTTTGTGTGCTCTGTCATCTATTTGGGTTCTTTCTCTTCGCTTTTTATTCTGTAAGATTTGAAATTTATGCAAAGTACTCGTCGTCGACTCAACGCAACTCAACTCAGCCGCACTCAGCGCAAATAATGAGCAAGCCCGCATTTCCTGCCACGTTTACAATTTCTGTATCTGTATCTGAAACTGTATCTGTATCTGTATCTGCAGCTGTAGCTGTGGCTGTGGGGTTAGGCCAAGTGAAGTATCGTCTACGACAACTTGATGTATCTTTTAGCATTGCCATTGCCATTGCACTTTGCGAAATGGCAAAAGTTGAAGCTGATTTGAAGGGGTCTCCGGAGTAGGGTTGCTTTTAATACTCCGATATACATATGTATCTTTTGAATGGACGACGAGTATCTGAAGCTCGATTAACTAACGATATTTTAGTATTTAGTTCGCATACACAAAAGAATTCGAAACGCAAGAAAAACATACTAAGAAATGCTGATTTTGTCTTCGTCCCAAAGCAGCAGCTGCAGCTAGTTTATTATTTTAATTTTGGCCCAAGAACTCGAGAGTAAAAGACGCATCTACAATTGAATACAAGCTCTTTAGTTGAATAGTTTTTGGCCAGCAAGGCGGCTGCTGCTTGTTAGGAAGCTTCGCATTTGTTTTGTTAGCATTTGAAAAGCATTTCCTTCCTGTTGGCGCAATAAAACTTTTGCGGGCCAAAAACTGCAATAAAAGAAAACTTATCTGCTGTGCGGTTGCAGCTTCCCACTGCGGTTTCGAACAACAAAAGTGCAGTCGCCAGCTGCCAAAGGAAGCAGAGCTGCAAACTTTATGCCAGCTGATAAATTGTGCTGCTCGGACCTGATAAAAAGGAAACCGGGCAACAGGAGCCGCTGTCTTTTCGGGTTAAGACATTCAATTCGAATAATTTTCAGCAAGTTTCCTCAAAGAGCCGAGACGCCAAAAGGACTCTCAATTTGTGTTTTTTTTTCTCTGAGTGTGGAATTCATTGTGTGGGTGGTTGGGAGGCGACCTCTGCATAAATTGCATATAATTGCTTTGGCTCTGAAATCGTTGCTCGAGTCTCTTCCTTTTCTCAAGATTTATGCGCACATGCTTCGCTTCGTTTTGTTTCATTCGCTTGCGCTATTTATTTGCAATGATAAAATTGTTATTAAAACAAAAGCCGCATAAATTGTGCAGCCATCGTCATCGCCATCGCCTGCTGTGCATTTTTATACTCTCGCTGCCAGCAACATATATTTTGCTATATGGCATAATTAGATTTGATGCCCCGTGGTCGAAGTGGTTCAGAAGTTGCTTCTTCGTTTCACACTTGGTAATCCGCTTTCGCATTGACCATTTTATGACTTAATACGTTTTATTTCATCGCATTCCTTCCGCAGCGGCAAATAAATCTTCGACCCCGCGCCATCATCACCAATTCAAATTGTCTTCCGCTTGACCAGCTCCGGATCTCTGGTGACATTTGTTGCTGCATTGTCTTGGCTCCCGAAGCGCCTTCGTTCACTCGCTTTATTATTGACCAGTCTTGCCCGCATTATTATTACTCGCACACAATCCTGACAGTTGTCCATTGATTTATTAGCTGCTCTCGCATATTCTGGTCAGCATTTGTGGTCGCAGCTCAAGTCATGTGGCAAGGGAGGATGTTTACTGGAGTTTGACCTCAACTACTTGCCCAGGGAAAGTTACTTGAATCAACTCCATAAATACTAAGTTGGAATTCAAATTAAAGCGAGACCCAATGCCAGATGCCGTGCAAAAATGCTCGACATTTTGGCAAATTGCAAAAGTTGCAACCGAGCTGTGGCTGAGTGTGGGAAACAGACGCCGACGCAGTTAAAAGCAACAATAAAAACCGTTTGCAATGTTTGAGATAAAAATTAAAAGACGACGTCATTTAGCAACCGAAATGCTTCCCCAAGCCAACTCCCCAGTGTGTGTGTGTGTGTCTGTCGTCTGTAAATAGCACACAAAATAGACATTAAAACCTGCACAACACCCTCCGAGATGATGTTGTCCAGCCGGCACTCTGAGGTGTGCTTAGCTCCAACTCTAGATATGGCTAACCAACTGATTTCGCTTAATTTTATTTGCACGGCTTGTGCTGCCAAAATGTAACTTTTATTGTTTTCGGTTTTGGACTTTGGTTTTATTCGTCCTCTATAAGTAAGTTCATTGCGCAAAATGCCTGCGAGGGTTTTTCTCTTCGGTCGTTGTCTGTGTCCCGGTGTCATAAATTCGATTTGTGTAGCATTATTTAAGGCGCTTGGCGTTGATGTTTCTCCTGATTAGATTGAGAGCTGCAGCCGAACCTGAAGCTGCCAGCATTTTAATTGTTGGCTCAACATCAACGTCACCTCATCAGCAGCATTTACACGTAATGGCCAGCCCCTGTTAAAGTGAGTTTTTGGGCGCCCGGAGCGTAAATGAAATCCTCGACTGGACGCCATTAACTTGGCGTTTAATTGTGCGCACTTTTATGACGAGTGCCGCGGCTCTAAGCCAGCGCTCATGTGGCCTTATCTTATGGCTTTTAGTTGGAGCCTTTATGAAGCTGTAAAGCGAAGCAAACAGCACACCTTTAGCGAGATAAGAAAAGCAATTTCCAGCAGCTTAAGCAGCAAAGGAGAGAGAAGTCAGAATGATTGTGCAGTTAAGTAAAACTTGGCATGCAATGCGCGGCAATAATGTGTAAAGTATTTCATTAAACACAGTTTTAATTCAATATTTCAATTATAGTTGCGCCATAACTTGCACAAACTGCAGTTAAATCATAAGCCAACCCAGCCCATTTTGGGGCCACAAACCTGTCCATTCCATTGCCATTGCCACGGACTGAGAGAGAGGCAACGTGACCAGCAAAGCAATGCACAGATTTTGAATTCATTTCCATTCCGGGTTGACAAAAGGAGCCGCGCACTTTTATGACGGCGACATGCAACAAAAATGAATTTTATGAATGCCTCCTCGGGTATTTATGAATTGTATTCGTATTCATCGTTACACTAAAGAGAACGGCAAGAAAAAAGCTCGAAGGGTGCGCAAACAACTGATGTCAAGTAAGATTCTACTCCAATGAAATTCAACATGACAACTGTAATGAAACTTGTTTTGAAGGCTCTGGGAAATCAGGCGATTTACAGTGGAGCAGATAGTAAAACAATTAAATCTGAATAAATTTCTAAATATATTATTTTTATTTAATTTGCTATTTTTATTATTTATTTTTATTAAAATAACAAGAATATTAATTTTATTTTATTTGTTATTATTATTTAATTTACAAAATCTTTTAATACCATTTAGATAACCAATTTTATTAATTTTATTTATTAGTTTAAAAACCAGAAGTCTTTCTTCATATTTATAATTTAAGCGCTGACGACCATACGATGAAAAAGCTTAACCATTATTGACAATTATTTAAGCAACTGATGAAGAAATATTAAATAAACAGCAAATATCAAAAAAAAAAACGGCAAATAATTTATTTAATTGGTCGAAAATCTCATTGTATAAATTAGATGAATTTAAAGCTGTTGGAATTAAATAATGAATTATAGCTAAGAAATGCTAACTTTTAAATATCAAAATAAACAGGAATAGTAAAACAATAAATTGCATTGAAGGCATTAAAATGATTTATAATTTGTTTTGTTGAAATTTAAAGATGTGTAAATACATTCAAATACATTAAAATTATCTGTATCGCAACCATTTGATTTCCATCGACTTTTGACCACTGTGACTTCGTCTCTCACAGGCATTGGCGGCTATTAAAAATATCAAACGGCGACAACATCTTTTCAATTCGGTTGAAAAGCTCCTCTTTCAGCCATCCCCACCTTAACGTCCGCTAGTAATTTCGTGCATTTAACTGCAAAGCAAACAATCGTAAGAAATGCTTTTATACATCCAAATGCATAGAATATAATCCATATAAACATTTTTAAGACCTTTTTGGACTATCGCTCGAAATTAATTTCGCTAACAATCGGCGTTCCTCTCGCCCGGGAGGGGCATTAAAATTAAAAGGGGGGTTAAAGCCGTCCCCAGGCATAGAACACACGAACCGCACCGCACCGCAAAAGAAACGTACTCCAAAGCTCAATGAAGCGCTTAACCATTAAAATCAATCAAAGCAAATTTATTAGGCAACATTGTAGATGGCGGCGACTCGTCCAATTTTTATTGGAGTGGAGAGTGAGAGAAGTAGCCATAAAAAGTGCCCGAATGAATGCTGAAGGGCAATGAAAAATCAAATCAGCCAAAAACGATCCAAAAATTATGACCGGACTGTCAAAAGATAAACCCCTTGAAACTGTATACGCAGACAATTCATGTTTTAGTTCTCCCCCAAAAAATTGAGAGCTTCTCTTTCCTATTATTGGCAAGCTCAGTGGTCATCTCGTGCCATTTGTATTTTTATGAAGTTTGTTTCAATTGTTCGGTTTTCGGATTGAGCATCATATTTTTTAGTGCTGGTAATTAAAATTCATTTGTCATACTTTGTAGCCGTCCAGACAATGGTCGCCTTTTGTCGCGCTCCTTCGAATATTAAAATCAATTTAGCATAAATTTTTGTCAAACATTTTCGACTTTATGGGCCATCGACAACATTGTTGTCGCAAAGTTCTCAATTTAAGCTCTTTAGCGATAGTTTAGAATATCAATTGAGCCAATGAAGCGATTAACCCTCACCAGTTTCTGCCTTCGCTATCTTGACGAACTTCTGTCATTGTCAAAAAGAGCGGAAATGATTCCGCATATCATTTTGAGTTGATAAATTTCACAGGACACGCCCTTAGCCCTGAAGGGCAACCCCCCTGTGGCAAGCATGATTTTAATAATTTTAATGGTTTTGGCAATTTACAATTTTTGATAAATTCCTTTTTTTCGCATTGGCATCGGCAGCGGCAGCTTAAGCGTCCAAAGAGTTAATTTGATTGCAAAATGTTTGCATTTTATTTTTTCACTCACTTCTCTTCATTTTTTTTGCATGTCAACTGTGAGGTGGAGACGAGGGCAGACAGACGCCGGGTGCGCGTAATCAATCATTTTATCAATGCGCTTGTGAAAACGGCAACAATTCCTCATACTCATCCTGATTCTCAGCCTCATCCTCATCCCGATGCGATGTCGTCCCGTAATCAGCAAATTGTTTGCCCAGATCGTGACTTTGCCAAAACAAATTTGCATATTTTTGTTATTTTTCTGCAAGTTGCGCGCAGTTGGCGCTAATGAATCGCGCAAGCGGGTTGAAAATAGTTGACAACAAAAAAGAATTCGAGGAAAAAGAAAAATTGCCAATATCAACAGAAATGAGTTCTCGAATATTTGGCGACATTTGGTAGCCAAGTTAAGCGGCAGAAGTTGGCAAATCAATTGTCAACTTTGTATGGAGTGCATTACAAATAAATGACAGAGTTTTTCACAACTTTATATTTATATTAAAAAGAATTTATTGATTAAAATGAAAATTAAGGTTTTCTTCTCTTGATTTTTTGGTGTAGAAATTATTTTATTTTAGGATTCACAATGGAAGTAAAGTTTTTTGTTGTAGCCAGTTTAGTAGCTCGTAATTAACCACCTAGCTTCTGCCTATTCATTGCCAAGTTTCATTCACCTTTTTTGCTGTTTCGGCCATAACATGACATGGCCAACAAACAGGAGCCAAGAGTCAGGCATTAATGATGGCACACGCCAGTGCCAAGCTGAAGTCTGACGTGCTAGCCAAAACGCAATGATTAATGAGTGAATTATGCGCGAATAAACAGCCAAACAAGTTCAAAAAGGCAACTCGATCTTTCCCTCTCCTCTCGTCTACGTATTCAAAGTTCTCTTTGTCTGAGTTGGTTGGTTGGTTGGTTGGTTGGTTTGTTGGTTGGTAACATGCCGGCAGCGAATTACCCAGCAACAGACGGCGGCGCGTACGTTGTTCAGATGATTATGCACAGAAATGTGTACAATTTTTTATGCACTTGCTCGTCTATTTGAGTTGTAGTCCAACAACCAACGAAAAAAAAGATGAGGAAGAATTTCGCTATAACTACGATAGCAACGATACCTTTTGACGTGCAACACGCGGCGTATGCGCAACGTTGCCCATAAATCTTGAATCCGATGGGACGCTGAGCGGGAAGCGGGAGGCAACAATATGCAAACAGCTGCTGTCATTCGCTAAAGGCAAAGTTCTCATCTTTTATTTATTTTAGATTTTTAATAATCATTTCCTTTAGCTGTATTCTTTTTTTTCGTATTTTCTCGCTGTTTTTGTTATTTTTTACTGCGCTGTTTTGCATTTTGTTTCATGTTTCAGTTGTCTGCTTGTTGTATTTGTACTTATGTTTTTTTTCCCTGCGCATTTTAATGAATTTGTTGTTAATATAGTATGTGTGTGATATATTTGCAGGCTCCACTGGCCACATGGCGTGGCATCTCTGGACTCCCGTCTCCATTCGCCACGCTCTTCTGCGGCGCGACTCTTTTGTTGCTGCCATTTGCCGCTGCTGCTTTTGCGAAATTTGCGCTTCGCTGCTAATTAAAAATTGTGTATATTTGCATATTTGTAGCAAGAACTGCCCGCTTCACACTGCCACGCCCCGATTGAGCGCCTGCATTTGAGTTCGGATGGCGCCCCGTTTGTTTGTTGTCTGTTGCAAGGTCCTTAAAAATGTTCCCCATCCCTCTGGAAGTTGACCTGGGTATTCTCAAAAATTTGCTGCGCTTGTCCTTTGCCTTTTGTATTGGCTCAGCTACCCCTGAAAAAAGGACTTCGAGGAGCATTGTAACTGTTTCCCAATGTGTCACTCCAACCCCCGATTTAATTAGCTATAACTTTAATGAGAGCATTGGAAAAAACGCAACTCATTTGAACGGGTCGCTAACTGTCGACTAACTAACTAATAAGTCAAAAGGCCAAACCCTGAACCCTGAACTGGACTCTCTCTCTCTCGCTTCTAATGACCTCTTTGATTAGCCCCCGCTGGAGACACTTGCAACATGATGTCAACGCCTCGCTTAATAGTGCCGTTAGTTTTCGGTCGCCTGTCAATAATAATGAAAACAGCTGCCGTGTCCTGCCCACCTGTGTGGCACAACTTTTGGTCCTGGCAACTGTCAGTTTGACAATTTACGTTTAATTTACAGCTGCGGTCAGTTTGGTTTGCTTTGCTTTCGCTCTGCCGAAGTCAAGTGGCTGGGGTCAGTTTTAGATTAGTTTTTCATATCAAAAGCAGCCAGAGAGAGAAGGATAGTGTGTGTGTGTGTGTGTGTGTGTAATTAGCGTGTTTTATGGCTGCGTTTTCAACTCCTTGGGGTGCAATTAGGCGACAGTTCAAGTGTTCTTTTCAATTGGTCTCTGGGAGTTTGCCGCACAAACCGCAAGCATAACTGAATAACATTTACAACAATGCACGTGCTTGGTGTTGTTCTGATTGCACTCGAATCAAAAAGTTGAATTAACTAAGGCTAAGAAAATTGTAATTAAAATTCTCTTTAAAAAATCCACTTAAAATTTGCAAATTTATAGACACACTGAAATAAAAAAAATATATTTAGTTTGAGATCTGAAAAACAAAATTTTATTATAAATAACATTCTTGAAACACGATACCAATCATCATATTTTTTAGGATTAAAAAAGTCTTGTTTTAAGATTGAATACTCATTTTAGGAATTAAATATACGTTTTACTTTTTAAATTTTGCAAAGCACTTTCAAAAATTATTGTAATTCTCTATTTTTTCTGATAGTGCTTTCTAAACTAAGTTGACTTTTTATAAATATAAAAAAATTCAGTGTATCGTAATAAAGATAATTGTTGATGAATAATTAACACAAAATAATTGATATAACAAAATTATTGTTTTTGGTTTTTTAATTCGAATTTCTTTGACATTTTTCACTTGTTTTTGAAAAGTCTTCTTGAATTGAGATGGTTCTTGATTTTAGCACATTTTTATCAATTTATTAATTACTCTTTAAACCAGCGTATATAACTTTTAATATATTCAAAACATTTAAAAAGAAAACTGTGACTTCTTGTGGGTTCTGGCATTATGAGCAGTAAATTTGATGGCAGGAAATACAGACGCTGTTAATCATTTTATTAACATGTGCGGCTAATCGGCTTAAAAATGAGCCAGGCAACCAGCCAACGAGAAAAAAAAGAAGGAACAAGAAAGCAAGGACAGACACATAAAAGACCAATGACGTAGCAATATTTAAACTCAAACATATTCAAATCCGAGTTTATGGGCAACGCAAATAAACCAAAATGCTCGCCACTGAGAAGAGTAGAGTAGAATCGAGTCGAGTCGAGTCAAGTGGAGTCAGTGAGAGGACCATTGAGGACACCCGTCGCCGTGGGACTCGTAATAATAATTAAGCCGATAACACTCGCAGATTTTGCACTTGTTGTTGGTTGGTTCTATGTGTGTATATGGAAATAGGACTCGCTGTGGCACTGGGACTGTTGCGGTGTTAATGATAGTGCGGGGTGGCGAATAAAAAATGTCTGCAGCAGAGGCAAATGTTTAATTGTTACACATATGCAAACAATACGGCAAAGGCACCAACAACCCTCGGCCAACAAAAAACAAAACCTAATGCGCTTATTGCGGGCCAGCAGACAAGATCATAACAAAAATTGCACGTGCAAGGAGAGAGCCCAAAAAATATCTGACTTGGCATTTTTAGTTAATTTCATCGAAGGCGTCGAGTGCGGGGGTAGTTTTAGTACTCTTAGTCTTTAAACCCCCCGCGACTCTTGTTTAGTTTCGACACTTTTGGGTGGGTTTTATTTATGGACCTGACCAAAGGTATATTTAAATGTAACAGATGTTAACATGAGGGATGCTAATCATCATCATCATCAACATCAACATCAGCGAGGACTGCGTGTGAGTTCGAGTACAAAAAATAATGTTGTATCATGGCAATAAATAGTGCGATTATGTATCATATTTTTTATCGCTGGAATAAGAAGATCAGCGAATGAGAGTTCATTATGCTCACAATTTATCAATAAGTATAATGTATACGAAGTTCTAGAGAAATACTTTGTCCATTTGCCAAAGCTTTTTCACTATCTTATCAGTTCTCAGGCGATCGAAATTAGGCGCCATTAACACATCCTTTTACCCCGCTCTATAAACAACAGGTCTAACAATAGGCGCTAATGTCGCTCAATTAATAATCAAACATATTCTAGTTCTGTCCGTTCGCCTGCACTTTGCGCTAATATTTCCTGCCTGTGCGCCGATAAGGATCTGTTAAAAAAGCAAGGATTGCCCAGCGAGCGGAAGCGCACATTAGTCTGCAATGCACAGAAACAAAAAAAATACATCATTGCGACAGGGAAAATGAATCCTTTTTGGCCCCTGTTCGAAGTCCCACTAATATTTCACTTTGGACATTTACGCGTCGTTGCACCTGTCCGGGGAGTCGAGTTTTGTGGTCAGACGCCCACGCCAATTTGCCGGCGTTATCTGGTCACTTGTTTGTTGGCTTTCTGGTTAAAAGTCGGGCCAAAACAAACGCTGACATGACATTCCATTAGCACACAATTTATCAAAGAATGCGGCCTAGGTGACTGCTTCCTTGGGCCGCACTTGTTACCTCACCTGGTCGATCTTATCTCGGGGCTCGAGGCGAGGGCGCTTCCTTCGGGCCCCTCTCTCATAATGCCGGCAATTAGTCAAACTCGCTGACATTAATGTGCGCACTTTTGTGCATTTTGTAGCCCGAAAAAATGTTTCCACACTGGTCACGTCACGTCGCTCATTTTGCAGCTCAACGCCTTCAGTTTTTTTGGTACTTACTATTTTAAAATTTATGCAACCGATCGCGGCAGGTTGATAACTGTTAATGCTCTTCGCACCCTCCCCTTGAGGTTCTTGGGCCAGTTAGTATGCTAATATCAACGCCTTTAGTTTCCTTTATGGTCATCAAGTCGTCATGTGTCGAGGGACGTCGAGTTCGTAATTAAGTGTTTAGGCTGTTTAGTCGAAAGTTCCGCTTGGAAACAGCTCAATTTGCATTTTTGTGTACGTTTCAATTTGGTTCGGCGAATGTGGAAAATTTCTTCAGTTTACTGTTTTTTAATAGTTTCATTTTGAACACCGTGTACGAAGGATTACGACAGTGCGACAGGCGACTGTTGATTTAATTAGCCGATTTGTAAGCCGCTGCTGGGCGAGAAGCAATAAACTGACCTGTAGGTGTTTTAATTTATGACAAAATTTATATAATTATTGTCGTATTGGCAGTAAAAACTTTTACGAGCGGAAGCAATATGTGAATTGTTGCAGTTTTATAACCCGAGGACTCACACCAAAACTTCGCATTCCCGGCTTCTGGCAGTCTATTAATTTTCTTAATTTCAGCTACTTAAAAGAAAGATTGGCCTTAAAGCAGCTGGAACTTGAACATGCAGTCAATTTATTTTTTATATCTGAATAACGATCTAGAGATTAAAGAGAAATTTATAACGAAAATGAAAGAAAATCACCTGACTTCAAAAAATCCTTAAATTTAAAATATTTAAAATTTCAGGACACAAATATTTTGTCAAAAAATAATATGCAGAAAAGTACTCTTATTCGTTCATTTTCATCCTGCTCATATTGATATCATATGTACATGCGATTTAAAATTTAAAACCAAATTAAAAACACATCGCAAGGAAAAATAATAATATTTATGAATTACCAATAAATAATTAATAATAAATATTAATTTAACTTAAAAGATAATTTATGTAGTTATTTATTTGACTGTATTAAAGGAATTAAATTATTATATTATATTACAATATTGTGAACCAGAGAAATTAAGGTTAATATTTTAATCCAAAATGTATCTATAGAAAAAATAGTGACATAAATATAATTATATAGAAAGTAATTGTTATAAGTAGTAAAAAAGCACAATTTACTTTTATTTGTAAATCTGAAAATTATTAGTGTCTAGTACCTCAATTAATATGCTGTAGCTTGTAGCATGAATACAAATATGGAGTAAATATTATAAATAAGTAATCAAATAAATATGTTTTTCCACGACTTAGACTCGCAGCCTTTTATGAAGAAACAAAAACTTAATTATTTCACTTATTCTGCTCTCATTATTGAAAACCTTTTGATATTTTGTGCTTGCCACAAACATTAATCCCACTCACGCCCCGGCAATTCAGGAGCACACCTCTTCAATTGGTGTCCTGACAAACGTCGCGTCGTCGCTCCCAGCAGCTGCAAGGACATCAGCAATTGATCAGAGCAAATCTGCGAGCTGACAATGACGACTACAAATCGGAAAACACGCCGCCAAGCGCGTGGACACGTGACCGCCCGACAAACAGCATCCAGGATAGCAACAACAACGACAACAACAATTGCAGATACAGCGAAAGAGACTTGAGAAAGAGAAATGTCACTTCCGGCGGCTTAACACATTTAAACATGGCCACTGTGGACCACTTTGAGGACTCTGAGCAACTTCCCCCGATGAGCTACTTTCTAATTTATGTGCTGTCAATTCTTTTGTCATCTGGGAAGCGTGGGCGTTGTAGAAGAGGGGATGAGGGGCGGGAAGGCGTGGTGTCGTCCGCAACGGCGCCTGCTGGACGGCCGGACTTAATGAGTCTTGAGAAAAATTATTCGCAATTAATAATTATGTTCATATTGTTTTCGGACTATCGGCTGAGCAACGGCACAGTTAATCACAGGTCAGCGAGGGTTGGCTTCGAGTTGTTATTGCAGTTTATTTGATGTTTCGCATTTAATCATTTCGAAGTAGACTTATTTGTTGTCATTCGCAGAGTGCCAAGAATGGGCACTGATTGCGGATAATAAATACAAACAAGTGTAACAACAGCACTTTAAGAAAATGCTGTCACAGTTTCAACTCCATCTCCAGCTCCAGCTCCTGCTCCGTGATAATGTTAAATCAACATTATTTGGGCATCCATGCATGCGTAATGCGTCTCGAAATTGCTGGCGAAGTGCGTCGGGTTTGGGAGGCGGCAAAGACAATTTGCGCCTCAGCCCCAAACTTTGCATTTAAATTAAACGATGCCGCAGCAACAGCTGCATGTGTGATAAAAGTTTAGCATACGAGCAACTAGCTAAAATAGCCAGAGCCTGGGTCCCTGAGCCTCGATGCCAACCTGTTCCTGGCCTCAACATTGTCTCGTTTTATGCATTTTCCATAAAGACACGACCTGGCCGCTGGAACAACATCAACAAATGCCCCGGCACTTGACTTGGGCTGTCATTCAAAGTGACAGCTTGCCCCTTGCCCCTGCCACATGCCACATGCCACTTGCCCCCTGTGCGTACATCTAATGTGGCCACAAAATGTGCAACACTGAGGTCCGAGGTTCAATCGACACTCCCAGAGTCTATTTTCACAATTTCCCTGTTTATTCAGGCACGTTAACGTTACGTTACGCACGAAGTTGCCTCCCCCTCCTCCTTCTCGTCGTTGCACCGAAAGTACATAATTGTATATTGTATCTGGTATCTTGTAGTTTGCTTAGCGTCAAGTGCAAGGTAAATACGAGATATTTTAAGCAAATTTGCCAAGTGTTTGCCCAAGGGTGTTGGCCAGGGGTTGGCGTTCAGCCATTTGCCATTTGAAATTAGGGAGGAGGAAATTCGCAGTCGTCTCAGTGCAATGGCATTTATTGTCATTTGCATTTTAACGCTCAAATGCCTTTTTTGTGCATTCAACGTAAATTAATCATGAACTTGATAGTTGCAGTGTGACCAAGGCAATAGAAACAGAATATATATTGGCATTAAGTTTATGAAAATAATTGAATGAATACGATTTTCTACTATAATATTTTTAATTCAAATATAACTATAAAGCACTATAATTTCTTCAGATTTTTTCATTCTTTGAGTAACATTAAATAGTTTTATAAATTCTGAATCGATATAATAGTTTACTTTTAGCCACATTTCATTTAAGTTTAATACTCCTTTATTTAGTTACCATTTAATATACAATTCTGAAGAGTAACTTTTAAATAGCACTCGCTTAAACACAACTTAAAATAATGAAACACAATTTTGCTACTATTTTATTTATATAAATACATACATTTAAATCAAGAACAAAATTGCATGTCCGACTATTCATCTTTTAAAATATTTTTTATTAATTATAGAAAATTATTAATACAATAAAATTAACAAAAAAAAAATATTATAACTTCAATTTATTTAGGTTTAAATAATGCTTTGGATAAATCATTTATTTTATCCCGATATAACAAACTGTTTTCTGTGTTTATTTTTATTTGCCTAATACCTGGTCATACTCTCAATAGGGAAACTGTTTAAATAATTGTATTTGCAATTCGTATATGTACATTAGTGTGTTGCAAATTTATTCCTTGTATTAGTTTCGTCAAACGTGTGAGGACTGCAAATTCATTGTTTGCACAACAAAAGAAACGACTTTGTTGAGGGGCAGTTAAATTAAAGCTGAGTTAAATTGCAATGTTGGGGGGTCTGAAAAGATTGTTAATTAAATTGATTGAGCCTGGGCTTTGGTTCAATTTGCACGCAAATTAACCAAAGCATTTTTAAAATATAAAATAAATTAATATATCAATACACAAAGTGTGCGTTGAGTGCAATTTCAATCAAATTGAACAGAGATCTCCCGCTGTGCCCTGCCAGACGCCACAAACGGCAACAAATTGACATGTTCCGAGGCGCCATTTCATATGTATCGCATGATGCGACGACACAGAGATTCTACATACTATATAGTATGTATATAAAATCGAATGTAAAAAGAAAATGCTCAAACGAAAATCAGTTAAAACGTGGACCGCATACGGGGAGCAGGAGAAAGCTGCCTTTTCAATGAACTCACGGCGCGTTCAATTGTCGTTGTTGCTGTTGTTACTGTTGTTTGGGTTGTTGTCGCATGCAACAAATTGTTTCAATTAACTAAATTAAATTTACACTCCTGCAGCTTCACGCACAACAACAACAACAATAACAGCGCATTGGACATATTGAATGCATTTTGCTGAACGTGACATGACACTGACAGATAGAAAAAGAACAGAAGAACTCCAAGCTCGAAGCTCGAGTTCCCGCCCTCCCGCTTCTGCCTGCAACTGAAATCCGAGATACTCTGGAGGCAAATGAAAATGGCAAACATGTTGCATGCAGCATACAAAGTACAGCATACAACACAGCCCCTGACATCGAAATTTATAAAAATTAACTGGCAAAGTAGGCGCAGTCAGCGATCGGGTGGGAAGTGGAAGTAATCAATGGTCTGCGGGGGAAATAATGAGAACAAGGCAATACACTCAGGAAAATTAGAAAGAAATGTAATAGAATACTACGTATAAGATTTTTCTTGACTTTCTATGTGTACATGTATTTAAATAAATAATTATTATTTCAAATTTGACATTTTTCTGTTATTTTAAGTGTATTACAGTACAACATATAATTCAGTTAATCCTTTAAAAGTTAAAAATAAAGATTTTCTTATATTCACACATTATTTCTAAATAAATATTTAATTTACTTATTTATTATTTAGTTAATATTCAAAAATTGTATCTTAAGTATTTCATTTCTATATTACAATTTGAATTTAATTTAATACATGACATAAGTAACGATTTAATTAATCATTTTTAATTTAAAAAATATATATATAATATATATTTAATATATAAATTTAATATATCTTTTTAAAAAAGCGATAATCACATTTTTATATAAAAAACTAATAATTATTTTAAATATAAATTGAATATATCTTATATGTTTTATTATATTATTTGTATACAAATATTTAAATCATGTAATCACGAATTCAATATTGCGGATATTCATTCGTAATATGAAAATAAATGACTAAATTATTAAGTAAAATTCTTTCAAACAATTTATTAAAATCTACATTAAAATTAAATATTTTCTTATGTTACATTTGACTCTTTAAATTTCTCATACGCTTGTGACTTATTCGCTTTGACTTCTTTGCTAGTTTTCTCGCGGTGCAGTGGGACATTGTATCGACACGGCAACATTGTTCGTCAATATCAATTATGCGTTCAAATGAATATTGAAGTGTAGCCGCATGCCAGCCCATTGCAACAGACACACACACACACACACACACACACACACACATATCTATAGAGAAGAGCCTTTCAGCCGACAACAACACCACAAAGCCACCGCTACCAGGCGACCAACCAACCACCCACAATACCAGGCAGACAGGCTGCAGCAGCAACAACAGCAACAGCAACAGCAACAGCAACAGCAACAGTGGCAACAACGCTGGCGAAAAATTGGCAATTGTACAAAAGTGTTAACACGGCGCCGCATCCTGCAGACTGACCACAGAACAGGGAACAACCAGTCCTGCAGTCCTGCAGCCTGCCAGCCTGCCAGCCGCCTTGGACACATCCATCAATGCCAACAGATTTAATCGCCATTTAAATTGTACGAGTCCAGAGAGGGGATGTGTGTGGGAGAGAGTTCAATGTGTATGTGCTGCATTTACTTAAGCGTGTTATCAGCGTAAAATAAATCTCTATAGAACGGTCAGACAGCTGTCCGACCAACAGAGCGACCAGCCTATCTGTTTAGTGTTTTCCAATCAGAGCCTCGGGGCCAGCAGATTGGTCACGTGTCGCCTGCTGGCCACTGGACAGTGGTCAACAGGGAGAGAGTGAAGTTCGTGTGACGTGCGTCACATAATTGCAATAAATTAGAAATTGTCAGAGAGTGCAACAATGTTGCCTGCCCCCCCTTAATTTCATTGTTTTGGGGTGCGTTGCAACAAAACAATTTTCTGTTTGTGCTCTATAAATTTGCACATTTGCGCCTGGCCAGACGTTGCTTCAATTTGCCAGGTACACAAAGTGCTGCGATGCTGCTCCAAATATTTGCCTTTTGGGGCTGGTTTAAGTTTAATGTTGCATGGCCGCCCGGAAGAGATGTTGCCAGGAAGCGTCCACAATTAAGACGCAACGAGCGCAGGACGAAAGACGAACGAACAAAATTAATACAATATACAATACAAAAGGAGCTGGCGAGGAAGTTATAAAAATCAAATTTTACGATTTTCCTGCAAAAGCACGCGGCTGGAAATGATTCGTATTCGGCCAAGACAATGCGCCGCATTTTCAAGTTGCCACTGCCCCGCCCCCCTTCCAGTGGGCCGCCTTCGAGCGGATGTGCAAACAAATGGGGCGCGGCAATAACAGTAAAATCCAATTGCCAATCATTAGTTTTTATATAACACAAGACATTCCTCGTTGGCTTCTGCGTTGCAACTGATGAAATCCGAATCAGAATTCACTTGTCCCAGGGCCATCAACCGGCTTGGCCAATTCAATCACTCAGCTCACGGCCTGGTCAGAACGGAAATGTGTCGCAGTCCAAGATGTGATTGTGGGTGGACACGGCACAAAATTAGAAATCGAAAAGTTATGTTGTCCTAGGAACCAACAACAGCCATTGGGGTCGAATCTAATTGTCGGCCTATTGCGCATTATTTTGGGCTGTTGATGGCTCAATCTGGATTTCAGTGTCGCAATCTGTGAACAAAAAGTGAAATTAAAGTGAATGGGAAACTGTGGAAAAATATTCTGAGTAAATGTTTTTTTTTTTAATTTTAAGAAGGTGTTAACTTATTGCTACATAGTTTATTTATGGCGTTAAAATAAATAAATAAATTAAAAGAAATTCGATAAAAACAAATAGTTTCAGTGTCGCAATCAGTTGTCAAAGCGTGAAGTTAAAGCGAATAAAATTATTCGGAATTAATATTTTTTAATTTTACATATTATTACTTATTTCTCGAATTGTATATTTAAGAATCAGTTAGAGGAAAAGAATTATGAAAATAACTGTTTGAATAAAAAATGATTTCATAAAGTAAGCAATATTTTATATTTGTTGGTATCAGAAATTTTTTTAAATCAAATAGTTTCAGTGTTGCAGTTATCAAAAAGTAAAAATAAAGTGAATGGAATATATATTTTGAAAATGTATTTTATTTAATTTTAAGAAACTGTCAGTTATCATGTACAACTTGAATTAAATATTTATAAATCAGTTAGCAAACAACTTAGTTTAGAAACTTAGTATAGTTAAAAAATGTTAAATACCCAGGTATTATTAAACGAAATTATTAAATCTGACACAATTTTTTTTTTAAGTATTTGAACTTCCGTTTTTAATAAAATTACAATGCCACTATTGCTGCTGGACAACCCAATTAGAAGACTGGAGTCGCATCATATGCGATATCAGCAATGGGCGAACCTTTAAGCTAAATACTTGATTATCGTTACGCTTATCAAAACATTATCGAAAATCAATCACGTTCGAGACACGGAAAGAGATTCGCGGAGAGTATTGCGAGTATTTTCCGTCACGGTGTTTGTGGCATGCACCCTTTGGCTGTGGCTGTGGCATGGACGCTGGTTGCCGGTTGCCGGTGGCTGGTGTCACATGTCAATTTGTGGAAAACCGAAAAAAAAACGCATTGAAAAGATTGGGGTGTAGATTACAGAGTGAGACGGAGACGAAGGAATGAGTGAGAGACAGCTTTCTTGAGGAACGCCCAATGTGTTAAATCTATCCATTAATATTAATAGTCTTTCCCGTTTGGCGGTGCGTGTTGTACGTGACTTTTCCGTAACCCTTTCCCAGATATCTTTGGCAAGGTTCTTGGCCGGGTTATTGCGACGACGACGGTAACGTTTCGTTATCGTTTGATTTGTAGACATTTTATTGCTTTATTGATGCGTTTTTATCAAAAGCGCAGCGTTTTCTTTGATGGATTGTTCAACTCTTTTCCATTTCCATTTCCAATCCTCTTTTCTTCTTCTCGGCTCTGCCCAGTTTGTGGCCTTACCTGAGGCATCGCTGCCCCCGGGGGAAATAGCGTCAGCGTCAGCAATTTTATGCTGGTAGACCAAACCACACGCAATTTGCCTTGGGAAAGTTTTCCTTTTGTCAAAATTCCTATTTTGATTGGCACTTATGTGGAAGGGTGAGTAAACATACAATAAACGAAGCGTTTTGTTATGGGAAAGTTGAGACCAGAGCAGGAGACACGCTAAAGAAGGTCTCGAAGTGGGTCTCGTTAATCTACCAGAATTACACAAGACAAGCGAGCAAAACTTTTGAACGATAGTAAAATTTTACGAGTGTATCTCTTTTTTAAAGATTCGCGGGTGTATTCACAAATTATGCATAGCCCAAAAGCCACTAATAAATTAGTCACCTCCCGCTAAACTCACTGCAAAATATTAAATTTTACGAGCTTAATTTGTGAGCGTGCCAGGCTTAAGAAGCGAGAGGGAAGGTTGCCCTGGACAACAGCAACAAACAATGTCAATTACAGCGATTGAAAAGTGGCCAGAAAACTTGTAGTAGTATAAACCAATTTTATTGGTTGGGCCCCCCAAAAAAGCCGTCGACGCCATCGAACTAATCTCCTTAACAAGGCGAGTATTAGAGAGGCCGACAGACACACAGGACTTGTCTGTGCCGGAGGGTTCTGGTTCTATTCATATTTCAAAAGCCAACTTTGCGCGACTCGAAAATGGCGTCATTAAAGTTTACGAGGATTGTGCGCCGTAAAGTATGCAAAGCTATGCCATGTAATAAAGGGTATTTGGCCAACAACATTTCGACATGAATTTTGAAATGCCCGCCACTTGATGTTGCTGCTGCTGTTGTGGCCATTGTTTTGGCTCAACAAGACAGACAGACAGGGCACAAGTGCATATTGCAGATGCCTTGGCTGGCCATAGATCTTATGTCTAAGTATATAGTATGTACGAAGGTATTATATGTTATGCATGGCTGTGGTTTGTGTTGGCGTAAAATCAACAAAAGTCATCAAAAGATACGCGCCTGCTTCGCACTTGAAAACTTTGCATATTAAATGTCATTTGGTAAAGTGGAATTAAGGAAGGCGAAGCGCCGGGAAATGCTGTCATCGTAGCGAGGCGAGAGCTGTGGGAAGCTGTCACAGCAAATTATGCTGAAATGCGTCTGTCAGGATGTGCGGATGTGCGGATGCGACAGGATACGTGTAGGTTGCACATTTGCACATCGTCTGTGCAGGATGAGGCAGAGGGGCTTGCATTGAGCGATAAATGAAAACTAAACAAGATTTTGGCAAGAGAGCTAGCTTACTGCAAATTTTATGAGCTAATTTTAATGAAGTTGTTGGAAGCGCAGCCAAAAACTTGATGAATGTCGACACGAAACAGACAACTTTATAAATTATGCCAAAGAACTTGAGATGAGAACACATTAAAAGCGAGTGCGAGGCAGACAGACAGAATGTGATATGATTACAGAATTTCAAGATTCTAGTAATTTTCCGAGTTGGGCATCATTTAGGAATACCCAAAATAAAAAGTAAAAAATTTATAAGCCTTTGTCACGGCTATTAGGAAGGATGCCATTGACCACACACGTAAGAACATCAATTAGATTCATCATTAGCGGCCACTTTGCAGCACCGAAAATGTTCTAGATTTCATGCTCCATTAAACGATCGTTCAAGTACCATTTCAATCACAATAATAGTAACAGCAGATCCAAAATCTAATTAAATTAAAATCAAAATGCGCCATCGATCTACCCAAGTAGCGAGATGAGCTGCCTACGCAGCAACCATAAACTGAAATCAAACCCGAAACCCGAAATGACTTCGTGGGGAGTTCCAGATGCTGGAGTCTCGGGTCTGGAGACGGGGGGATTGTGGTAGGAGTTGGGAATTGGAATCGGCTGCTTATGAGCGTGACGATTCCCATTTGATGTTGAGCCGTGGAGAGTGTCAAATCAACATCATTATTCATTATCAAATAAATCGTTGGGTTTTTGTGGTGAACCGATGCCGAATCACAGTTGGAAGCGCCGAATACAATATCATATACATGGCATACTATTCTTTTAATTGCACTTTCCATAAGTGGATGAACTGAACTGAACTGAAGGGGGTTAATATGTTTTAACAAAGCAATCAATATCGAAGGCATAATTAAATAAAACTAATGATGCCAATGACAGCCTGCAAGCGGCTAATGATCACCCTGTATTATAACACATACATTGAGAGTAATGTGTGTGTGTAAACTTTGATGCAAACTAAACTAAACGCATTTACTAATTGCACAACTAGTTGCGTAGCACTTAAAGCAGACTTTCTCACTCCTGCCACTGGAACTTGTGTCATCTGCACTTCTCCCACTCACACGCACACTCACACGCACACTCACGCAATGTTTTAGACAGATTTTTATGTAGCGTAACTAAACGTTAATTTATGGCCGAATGCTCGACTTTCTCTCTCACTTCTAGGCCTTTCGCGTGAGTCCGCCCAAAAGCAGGAATTAAAAAGAAATTAACACGCTTCCCAACAAAATTCGCCCCTAACTGGGCGTGGCGTGTGTGAAGCCAACGAAGTGAATTTAATGCCCAGTCCCTCAACGTTTTTATCTAATTGAGTTTATATTCTGCCGTTGTTATGCTGCTCGGCTGGTTTGTCTTAATTTTAATGGGCTCGTAAAACAAGCGCAAAAATTGAAAGTCATAAAACGGCAATGGGCCAACATTGAAAATTAAAATAAACACATAAAGCAGCAAGATGCCTGGCCAACGATAAGAAGTCTGCGCTTGCAAATTACACATATGCATCTCACTCCCTCCACCCTAACTCTATCTATGCTATATTTGTCGGTCTTTTTCCCACTCCAACAAGCACGGCGCGTCAATAAATCAAACGAAGCGTAAAGCGCGTTTTATATATTTTTGCGTCGCTCGGCCCATAATTTTACATTATATTTGAAATATGCACAACACTTGTAATGCACACGCACAATAAAAAAATGTAAAAAAAAAAAAGAAAAGCTTTGCTTCCCAATTCTGAGCTGGCATTTCAAAATTATGTAAATTTCTGTAGCCGGTTGAAGGAGAACAAAACTACGGCTTTTAAGGTAAATTCATCCTTCTAATAAGAACAAAACATATTGGTCTAAATATTGTTTTGAAATTATATATATAATTAAGTTAATTAATTAATCATAAATGCAAAGAACGATAAATTGCATTCAAAATGCATATTCGACTTATATATATTATGTTTTCTAGAAAAAATTGCATGTCTTTAATACAAAATCTGAGCTCTCAGGAAATATCTTAACCATTTAGAAAAAATCCTTAGTTTTCAAGAAAAAATATTAACTTCTCAAAAATCGTATCTTCTTAAGGATAAATCTTAAAGTTCAAGGAGAAAGCTTAACTTTTTAAGAAAAATGGCTTACCACTCAAAGAAATATCTTAACTCTTAAGAAAAAATCTGCGAATTTCATCTAACTTTTGCTTAAAGAGTATGTAAATGAGTCTTTTTTATGGACACTGGAGGACGGTCAATTGTTATTAGAAAGCTCTGTGTGAATATCATAACAGCAAGATCGATCAAATGTATTCATTTTCATAGTCACAACAAGTACTTATTAAGTATTTATGCAGCATATTAGAAATGCAATATTATTATGTTAAAAGCAAGTAAGTAATTGATGTAAAGTTTGTTGTGTTCAACAGATGCTTGAATGCTGTAGGTGGATGACTGTGACAATGTGACATCAAGAAAACAAACAAAAACTATTCGAGCGTCACGAGAAAGCGGAGATATATCATTATTATAATTATGAAATATCAACACGAAACACTTAGCGGCAAATGAGAAAATTACACAGCGAAAAGGACGCGAGTGGAGCTCAAGGAAAACAGGCGGAAAAAAAAACAAACATATGAGCAGGCCATAAATTAGCCCGCATGAAGGCATCAGGTGGGTACGCAATGATTGCCGCACAGATGGGCAACACCCCCAGCCTCCCCCTGCCCCTGTCCTCGAGAATAGTTTGTGGAGTCGAGGGAGGGAAAGTGCGTATGGACAGGAGGTCGGCTGTAAACGGAGTTCGACTGACGAGGTTTGCTGTCAGGTCATAAAACAAAGTGCTGTGTCTACAAATGATTTGACTTATTCGTGCAGAACAAATCGTACGTCATTTGTTGGACTACTAAAAAGTTAAAATGCACCCACACTATCTATCTGCCTGAACAATTGCGCAATTAACGTGGCAAGGAGGCGAGTTTGGGAGGAATGCGTGACAGGCTGGCGACAGAGAAGCCCGAAGTAGACATGCGACGCATTGTCGCCACCGTCGCGTCGTCACTGATAGAGCCATAAATGCTTGCCTTCAATTTCCAATTTTCCCCCGACTTTTCATGCCATTTTACGGCTTTACACATGTGCTCTAGGCTGTTTGCTATTTGCCCCAGGTTTTTATGGTGCCAACAGACAGCACAGTCGTCTAACCAAGTCGTCATATAGTACGTACACATATACTATATAGTTTCCATAAGCAGCATGTCGCGGGAGTCTCGTCATTGCATCGCAAATGGAATCATAAATTTATAATTAATTTGCATCTTGTTGGGCATATTCGAGCATGCCAAATTGGCATCATGGCTCAAATGGAAATTGAAATTAATTTACGACCGCTAAGTAATGGCCATAATAGGGATTCATCTCTGTCTATATATATCATATACATATATGAGTGTCATTAACATTTTTGCTCTCATTTTATAGGCATTTTAATGACATCGCCGAAATAGTAGTTTTGCCTCAAAGGGCTCAACTTGTAAAGCTATCTATAGCGCAATACTTTGCATGGTTTAAATGAAATTCCATTTAGAGAAATTGAAAACCTTTCAGCGGCAGGAAGACAGCATCAAAGTCGAGTACTTTTGTTATTCATTAATTTTAATGTTGGCACAACCTGGCAGCATTCAATTTGCATTGTGAAGTGGCCAACAGCAAAGCAGCTACTAAAATGTGCTTCGTCTGGGCCGCACGATAAAGCCAGAGAGCGCGCAGCCAATGAAGCTAAGTGCGGTTATGAACCCTTTTCACATTTGGCTGTAACAACAAAGGGCCAAGCGATTTGCTGTCGAAGCAGGAGCCACGTTAAAGGAGCTTTCACAGTTTAGAATTTAAGCGACGGCAGTTCAATAAACCCGCAGGCCAAAACAATTGAACAGAACAGGAGAGAACTGAACAGGAGGAGTCTTCAATTGATGCGTCGCAAACATGCAAAGTGCTTGTGGAGAATTATGTTTATTATTAGAAGAAATGTTAAGTAACGACAATTGTCGCTGGCAATGCAATCCTCCCTCCCACGTGCCCGCATGCCACATGCCACATGTGCCACAGTTGCACCACCTGAGTCCAGGCCTCTGGCCCAGCGTCATCACAGGCTCCGGCTTGTCAGCGAGTACCTGTATCAATGTCACGCAGCAGCCCAACAGCCCAACAGCCAAACAGCCAAACATATGTTGTCAGAGCTGAGACGTAGCCATGTAATTTGTTATCCAACAGTTTATAATTGCATCAAAATAACGCACGCACATGCCAAGGCTCTTGTTGTGAAAGCAAACATGTTTCCTCCCCTTCGCCCTCCTCCACGCGTCTTTTCTTCCCCTCGTATGCCCAACAAACTGTCCGATACAATTTAATGCTATGTTTAACATTTTGTACAATATTTTTGGGGATTTTGTTCTGGTTCTGGCTGCTGTTGTGGTTACTTCTGCTGGTCCTAATTTAATTTTGGATCTGACTTCACTTTATGTTTGATTTATGAATTTTTAAATCGATTTGACAAGTAGCTGCAAGAATGGCAGCAGTTCTCAGATTGATAACCAAGTTAAGCCAATTGCGAGTGACCTGCGACGTAAGTCAGACAATTACCAAATGTTGTGAGAGTTGTCCTAATGGTTTTCTTAAAAGGAAGATTTCCATTGATAGCAGTAGCTTTCAAGCCAATTGTTTGATATTACATGATAAAATACGAAAGACATTTCATATCACAACATGACAATCCAATTGGACATATACATTTAAAGACATTGCTAATGAGAATCCTGTTGTTTAACAAATAAGAATTGCACTGAAAAAAGACCTGTTTCTTAAATAAAAAACAATGATCTTAATAATGGTGTATTTCAAATAACACCACTTTCAACCCAAATTACTTTAAATAGAAATTTTAATCTGAAGTATTGTTTGAAATTTCTTAAATGTGTACAAGACTCTATATTACAAGTACAATTCAAAAATAAATTTTTAGAAAAACCTTTTTGAATTTAATAATAATATTTGTAGTCCTCGTTTGTTTTTTGGTGATAATATTTTTAAAATCAAGACGCGTTTTCACATCAAGATTTTTACTTTTTCGAAGCCCGTTTTGGATGAGAATTTTAATTTCTGAGTGGTGTGATATTTTTGGTAGACGTTTAGTGAATTAAACCAATTTGAAATCACGTTTCCGAGCTGTCAAAATATCTGATTGTACGTTTTGGAATAATGACAACCAGCAGAACAATTCCTGCTTGCAAATGTAAAATCTCGTTTTGTTGCTTTAAAAATATATACCAAATATAGTAATTCTGGCAACCATCAGTAATATATATTTTTCCTGCTAGCATTCAAAATATAGTCAAGCTCATCTTTAAAGAATATTTCTATAAATTTTTGGGTTATTAAATTGGCAACTGTTTGGATTCGTTGCGCTCTTATTTGACATTTACACGTTCTGACAAGCATACAAAATCTGTTTAAAATGTTGCCCCACAACGTGTGTTTAGTTTTTTAATTCCTGTTTAAAAAGATCCCTAGTACAACATAAACAAAACACGAGCGCAGAAAGAACAATCCACTTAAGTGTGTCGCCCCGGAACTTAGGCGCTACTTCAGAATCTATATGTTTTCGAATCAAAAACTGCGGGAAGAGAACATCAAATGATTGCGAGGCGTGACGAAACATGATGAAATGTACAACTTTGCTGGTGCATGTGGCAAGCTGATCGACAGCAACTTGTGCGGAAAGGACGTCAGCGTCATCGTCACCAGGAGCGTGTCTCGCTCTCCGGCTGGTGAACACGTTTTTCTACTCGCCGCTGGCGGGCGGCAACTTGACAACTCAACTGACGTATTACCCACTGGGTGTGGGAGTGTCAGGGGGTGGGGTGGACTGTGCCTTTGGCTATGCCTGCCACAACTAGTCCACCCCGCCACCGCGCTTGCCACACGGCAGCATCATCAATCTAAAAAAAATACAAAATCAAATGGAATGCTGAAAAATCCCAGCGACTCGCGCTCGATGGATTGCTTTAAAATGCATGTTAAATGTCCATGCCTTTCGCTTTTCAACTCGATTCCGATTCCGAATCCGATTCCGATTTTGATGGAACGCGTTGCGTCGCGTCGCCTGGGACCAGTTGAGAGACATTTCATGGGAAAGTGTTATAATTCAGATGGTTCGGGTCGTCATTGATAATTGATTTTTAATTCCAGATAATGTCGTTGAATTAAACTCTTCAATAAGGGAAATAAATGGGAAATAATTTGAAAAGATAACAATATTATTTTAAGGAGTTAATATGAAAAAAGTGAATTCAGTTACAATATTTAAAAACTGAAAGTCTGTAAAACAAAAATTTGTATACTTTTTTTTTTAGAAATATTTATGTACATTTTAGCATAAAATGTTTAGAATGAAATTTCGTTGTATTCACATTATATTAAAAATATACATATTGTAAATAGTTTTTTTTTATATGAAATGAAAGTTACAATATTTAAACACTTGAAAGTTTGGTAATTTTGAAGAAACTTTTGTAAATTAAAATTAATTTTTATATGTTGTGTATGTAAGTTCGAATTAAATTCTAGAGTATAAAGAGTTAGCTGAGGCAACTACGGGCTTCATGCTGATAAATTAATTTAGCAACAACATATGCGCAAATGATACAGTGATTAATTATCAGTTGCAATAATACAAATATTTGCCAAAAAAAATTTATGTCCGGCTTTAGTTAAAAAATTTGATCATAGGCATAGCTCGTGATATTGAGATTGTAATAATTGAAGCATAAAAACAAATATGAAAAAAGACTTTTATTGAGTTTAACAACTTGCAGTGTAGTTTTCCTGTCAGTCTAGCGACAAATTGTATTTTTAACAAAATTATTGCAGCTTTTAAAAATATGGCAATAACATGTGGTGCATTGAAATAAAATATTTGTGTTTGGTATGGGAACCGATAATAACTTTTGTGAACTTTTCATCTAATTGGCAGGTCAGTTTTGGATCGCGTCAGCTGGGCTCGTCTCGACTTGCAAAACTAATTACAAAGCTGGACCACAAAAGCAACGAGTCCGTTTCACCAAAATGATTTTGCCACAACCAGAAACTCAACCGAGAATCGAGAACCGAGAACCGAGGACAGAGAGCAGGAAAATGCTGCGCTGTTTTTGTCAAGCGTGCAAAAAACGGCAACGTCAACGGCAATGGCAACGGCAACTGCCAAACCAACAAAACCACTCGACATGTCAACTGAAATGGAAATGCAGTCGAGGTGGGAAGCGGGAAGTGGGAAGCTGGTTCAACTTTTTGGCTATGGTCTGGTCTGAAGTCTGTGGAGTGACATGAAAAGGACATGTCACACCGTATGCGCACATTAAGTGTAGCCACAATTTATCAAGCCGCATAAATCTAAATAGAGTCTGGGTCTGAGACTGCGACTGAATTGGAGTCTGGGCATTTTTGGCTTGGGCGCATATCACAAAAGTCAAAAAGCTAATTTGCATTTAAAAGGAGAACCAAGGCGAACGGTAAAGGACCAACAATGATGCTGCCATGCATGCAAAATATATTCTAAGCAATATTTTCAATTTAATAAGCCAGGCTAAATGAACAGTACAGAGAGAGGGAGAGAGAGTTGGCATATGTGTCCCATGTGTCCTGCATCCTTTGTATCCTGCTAATTTGCATAGTTTGTGGAGCTGGACTATTTCTGTCAATATGCCATGCACTTCATCAAATGATTCCTGCTATCGGATCTCCGAGCTGTGCTGTGTTCAGTCGATAAGACGCCTTTTGTGCCAACTCTTTGATTTGGCTTACAGCAAAAATACAGAAAAGTTAAATTACTTTGGCTTATTTAGCCATTTTTCATGTGCCATACTTCAAATTGAATTTGTTCAGCTGAATAGATAAGCTACTCAAGGATTTCGCAACACTGTGCAACAAAATTTGAGTAAAGGAATTTATTAACAAACTTTTACTGACTATCAAAGCAGCAATTGCAATTTCTTAATTTGAAAATTAATTCAGTTAATTCTATGAGAGAACAATTATTTATTTCCTACAGACAATAAATGTATTTTAGTGCTGTAGAATTTGTGTAATTATAAATTCATACATATTATTTTTTATATATGTGTGCGAAGTTGATTTTAGTTCTGTAATATAGATTAAAATTTAAACCTCTACTAGCAATTTCAAAACAATAATTATTAATTATTATTTGTTATATTATACATTTTTTTATATTTATTTATTGCTGTGTTTTCTTACCGTATTTTTATCTTTTTCATATTAAATTTTTTTTCTTTTCAATTTCAGTTTCTTTTTAATTTTGTAATTTCTTTTATATATTGTTATCCAGTTTTCTGATTTAACATTTCGCATGCCCTGTTGATGAGTGTTGCTTGCGTCTTCGAGTGCTTCGTAAAATTAGAGCATAATCAAATAAGTTAACGAGATGTAACCAACTGACAATTGACGCATATAATTGCCATGGCCAGCAAATTCGACAATGGGCAAATTCTGGGCACAAACCTAATTACATCACGAAACATGCAATTTGCGATGACAGTTTATTTGTTTGCCGTTTTGCTGGCGCTGTGTTAAATCACAATCTCAAGGATCACGAAGAGCACAACAGCAAGGGTCCTTAAGTCCGGTGCAGTGCGAGTTTTGCGGTCTCAGAACCGTTATGCAATCGAGCGTGCCACAAATGGCAGCCAATAGAGCTGAAAGCACAACTCAAGTGGCCGCAGGACACTGAGGCAACACAACAACTGAAGCCCATAAGAAATGCGCTGAACCATGAAGTAATTTCGTAGGCGTCGCCAATGACAAACCGACAGACAACCGGTCATTTTAATGGGGAGGCAGGGGCTGTGTGTGTCCTGCAGGACATTGTGAGAGCGCCAGGAAGCGAAGGCAATTTGAGTTTTCAATCGCTGCTAATTAGCGTTGGGGGTGCTGCAACTACTATTGACAACTTGTCAACCATGTCCATGATTTTCGTCAATTTGCAATTGCATAATAACTGTGATAATCACACCGATGACAACGATGATTCGTCCACCCAGGCGAGAGAGTCTACAACTCCTACTTCGAATGCCCTGTAAATTATTCATGAATCCAAATTGCAGTATCATTTATCAGTGCAACTACAGCACGACTTTCAAAGATTTAAAGGCAAGTTTTCGAACGAGTTTAAGAATTTTAAGTTATAATTCAAAAGGCATTTAAAAACTCAAATAAATTTAAAATCAAAATTAAATTAAAAATTACTTTTAAATTTCAAATAAGTCTATTAACTTTGTGTCATATATTTATTTCCATAATAAGTAATAAAATAAATAGAAATATATTTTGCTATATTTGCTTGGACATAAACTCAGTTTTAAATATTAAAGATAGCAAAGAACTAAGTCGATTTAAACTACTGTAGAAATTAAAAGAATCCTTGAATTAATATACTTTTTAACAGATTTTTCTTAATCCGCTGAATTGATTAAATCCTATATATATGTGATCGTTTTAATAAGTAATTAAATTTGCATATAATTTGGAATTTGACTGTGAAAGCATTTAAATATGTTCTAATTGATATAAGAATATTAAAGTTAATAATATTATTATTTGATTTAAATTTGTAAAACTCTTTTAAGCTGAATCAAAAATTATACTCTATAAATATTCTGAGAATGTGAAAAAAAAGTCTATAGTAAAATGGAGATTTTAAAGTCAATCTCGAATAAATTTGTTTTAAATAAAGTATGCATTATTTCATCTGATTGAACCAAAAATCAGTGAAATATACTCCTCATGGTATTGGCACTTTTTAACCATACTTTTTTGTTGTATTTTCCCTTATTTCGCATTGGCATTCTTGGCTGCAAGAGACAGCTGTCAGCTGAGAAGGGAAATTGTCGAGTTAAGCTGACAGCCTGTTGCTTGACTTTGGCTTGGGTTCTGAAGCACTTTTGTCAGTCAGAAAGTAACTCTATCAATTCAGATATTTAAGAGCTGAGCTCAATCGGAAACTTCTGCCGATTTGGCTGACATGAAAAGCTTTGCAGTAACAGTTTTCCTGATGCACACAATGCCAAATGGCAAGTGGCAAGTGGAAAATGCAACAAATGTCATTAAAAACGTGACATAAAAAAATATTTTATGCGTACAACGAATGCAGAAATTGTGTGTATGTGTGTGTGTGTGTGCGTGTGTGTGTGAGGACTCTATTTAGTGCTGTGGATTTTTGCTGCTCGCTGCTTCTGCTCGTTTTATGCGGCAAACGCGGCATCGCAGCAACTTGGCGAATATAAAAGCGCAAATGGCAAATGGCATTCGAGAAGAAGGTTTGAGCTGAAGGTTGAATGACCTAGGACAATAGATTTATGCTTGGGGTAGTTGTTGCCCGTTGCCCGCTGTGCTGATTAAGGGGCGTTTGTTCAGTTTTCTTAAAGAAGAAGAAGGGTTATTGCCAGTCTTATTTTTTTCTTTGCCACTTCGATTGCCTGGCGATTCATTAAGCGGGAACTGTACCGCTCTGCTGAGCTGCCAATTTCGCAGCAATTTCAAGGCAATTGGGCGCCCTAATGAGACCAGGTTGGATGCAAGGTATCATAACTAAATTCCCACGTAACAATGCCCCAAAGTGATATTCCGACCGCATGCAGTAAGCAGACGTGGTGCGTGGCACGCTGCAATGTGGCATGTGGCATGTGGCATGTGGCATGTGGCATGTGGCATGTGGCATGTGGCTGTAGGACGACACAGACATTACCATCAGCTCGTCGTCTTCATCGTCTTTGGGTAATTCCCAAAAGCAACAGGGGCACATTAAGTCGACTGCAATTTGACTTGGCTTCGACTTCGACTTGGGCTGCGTCTTGTTGCTTCACTTTCAGCAGCTTTCTGGCTTTTCCAGCTGCATATTAAATATAACACAAAATGCATATTAAATGCCATAAGCCACGTGAACTGCCAATGCCCAATTCCACCCCTCTCTCCCATTCTCTTTGCTCATTTTAGCCAGGTGGATTGCCAATCCCCAGCAGCTTAGCTGTAAAACCTTTAAGACTTGACGGAAGCGCTTCGTGTTGTAAAATTTTATAAGTTTACTATTTCGGGTTTGTTTTTATTTTGTGGCGGACTTAAGAGCGAGTTAGCTTTTCCTGCATATAGCAAAGCTTTGAGTTTGCGGTTTGTGTTTTCCTTAAAGCGATAGATAACTCAATTTTTCGAAGCAACTGGAATTCCCAGATTATGTTTGCTTGGATCTTGAACCAACTGTAACATCTTAAATGTTTACTTAAGGTAATAAATGTAGTACTAGTTCATATAAATTTCCATGCAACCAATTTGTTATAATAAATAGTATTTTTAAAACTCCGTGGTAACATTTTTATTGTCTATAATATATGAATATTATATATCATAATAATTTGTGATTTATTTTGTGTGATAATAAACATTATTTTCTAAACTGCTTTCGATGACGTACAATAAAAATAAAATATTTTTGTACTATACCTCATACATCCCAAAAATTTGTGATTAATTTAATTCAATAAAATATAATACATAATTTCCGAAACTTATTTTAGTTTAGTAACATTCGTTTTCTTAGTTTACAATTGATTTAGAACTCTTATCACAGTAATTTTGAAATGAAATTTATTCGCAGACACTTCTCATAATAGATTAATTTACCAATTAAAACATGTCTTCCATTTCATTCTCCCTCCAGTGCTGCTTTAGCTTCTTAACAAATTTTGGCAACCCGCTCGACAATTAAACATAAACAACTTTTGGCGACTGGAAAGGGACTCGACTACCTCGACACCGTGTTTCAGTGTTCAGTGTTCAGTGTTTTATGCGGGAGCTCAAGTCCTTTGCAATAAAATCCACACCGTCTAATTAAACAAACTCGAGAAAGTCGACGTGTAACCACCATAAATGAACATTAACTTGAAAATCATAAAAAGGAGTAAATGAAAAACTCTATCGCGCTGCGTCTTAATACATAAACAAAAACTCAGACTCAAATTTCATAGCATAATAAATGGCGCACACAGTTCCGATGCGAAGAGTCCTTCCTGCTCCTCCTGCTCCTTGCATTATCCTTGCTGCTGTGGCTCTCGTGCTGAAGTGATGAAGTAATGAAAGTGTGCGCCATGGCGAAAGAAAAATTACAATTCACGAGCGCAACGCAGTTATGAACTTTTTGACGTGCTAAATAATGCACAGGACACCGACTGTCGACTGGCCAAAGGGGGCAGCAAAGGGACATCAAGGTGCCGGGAGGGGCAGGGTCGAGTTGGAGTTTCAGTTTCGGGCGGAGCACTTCTTCATTAAGTTCGGCGGACGCCTGATGATGATGAATTTTATATAAAATACTTAAATACCTGCAATTTAACTTTTGTTCTCTCACCTGCCCCTTGCCCTTGCCCCTTGTGCATTTCCCTTGCCACTTCGATATGCAACAGCGCGTGCTTCTTTTAATTTAAATTGACTTCACTCGGACTCCCACTGGGGTTTAAAGCGCCAAAAACTAATCAAAAAGCTATAAAAAAAACTTTTGCTCCCTCAACAGCGAGTTGGTTTAGTGGCTGCCAGAAAACAGGACGATAGTAATATGCCACGCTTATTGTTCTGGATTCAACTCTTTTCTTACTCAACTCTTTCTGCTAATAGACAGACAAGCAAACTGACTGATTTATTTTCAGAATGAAAATTAAATCGTAACGAAGGTGGAGAGGAACTCTTAGAAATGGAACTCTTTTATTAGAACAGTATCTACTTTCTTTGCTAACTCTTTCTGCTAATTGCTTTAAATTAACTGACAGCAGCAGATGGTTAACAAGATAATTCAAATAATTGAAAAAATTAAGTAAATCGAGATGTAAAGGAAGTCGAAATATACTCAATAGATGAAGGAGTCTTGCAAGATACTCCGATTTTATCTTTGGTTGCAAATGAACGGAAATAGTTGACAGACTTTGTTGAATGGAAACATTAAGAAAGTGTCTAATAATCCGACTGTCCATTTGAAGGAAATAAATTCAAGGGCAATATGCTTCGATTTGCTTATCTTTCAATCAGCATTTCCGCTTATGCACTTTAATTAGAGAAAATGGTTTAATGGTTGAGGTATTAACCCATTTTAAACCATTTGAAATATTTTGTTGAGTAAAATTTGTATTATTTAAAACCAAATTATTCAATTATTTTTGTTTAAAGAAAATACGTTAAGTGCTAGATTTTAATGCTATTTTATTCTTTTGTTTTTTTCAATATAATATGTACTCTTAAAAAATAAAGACTTATCGCAATGTAATTTTAAACAAAATTATAAAATCAATCAAAAATTTAAAATTAAAAAATTTAATTTAATTTAGTAATTTAGTAATTACTTTCTGAAAGAAAATATTTCTATTTACAATTCGTGGATGATTATCTTAAAAATGCTTCAACTAAAGTTAATGATTTTTCGTTAAGACTGAACGTTGTCAAAAGCTGATCGGTTAATTAAACGTATTTATTTAAGGAGAATGGAATGAGTGAAAATGCGTTTCCTCCGAAGATTTTCCGCATTACAGCTGCTAAATATGAAAATCAATTTGCGCTGATTGCAGTGAATGCAATATCAGTTTACCCTTTGTTAATTACACTCGTTGAACGTCAAATGCGTATCCATCGCACACAACGAGAAAAGAGCAGAGTCTGTGGCTGTGGTCGTATGTAGTTGTCCCTGCTTGCACTTAACCAGACTGTCAGTCCAACTGCATACACATAATTAATTAACGGCTGACAGCGCTACCAGCCAGATCCACACACACACACAGTTACAGTCAGAGTCACATCCTATCCATAACCCCTCGTCCTCTACTCGCACAGACAACAACTCGCCCTTTAACTAACAGAAATGTCAAAAATGCAAGTGACAAGTGTGAAAAAAGGACGAGCAGAAGAAAAAGCGACACACGCGGCCAACGAAGCAAGACAAAAGCCAAGTTAAGAGACACACACACATGAGGCAACTTGAGGTTGGGAGTGGAGTCCTTTTTGTGGGTGTTGTCTGCTTGAAGACATCGCGCATTCGTGCGCAGCAAAATAAATTGAAATTTTAAAATGTATGAAATTAATTTTTGGCTCGCACCAACGCCTCAGCTCACAGCTTTTAACTCTTAACAATCCACATGATTATTTATCTTTTACGCACACTTAGGCAGCAGTCGACACATATGCAAAGGATGTTTGTCCTGCCGCTGACACTTTTGCCAACACTTTGTCAAGTTTTTAGTATGTTGTCAGCCAGCTCTGCTCCCCATCTTGCGTTTTTTTGCGGCTCTTTGTCTTGGCCATTTGTCAAACACTTTACATCATGACGTCATCTGCTTGCTGACTGTTGCCAAGCTGATGCTTCGATCTGCTCGCTTTACACTTGTTATCTGCCCCCAAAAGTATCTTGTGTCTGTTGTGCGAAATTTACATATAGATTAGCAAAAGCAGCCCACAATGACAGACACTTCGAGCTGAGGCTACTATTGTAGGCACTCGGGTAAATGGCTAACCATCAATGAGAATTGAAAGTGGGCGATGGAATGGTCGAGGGAATGAGGCCTCCACATGGACATGGTCAAGAGCCTGGTCGTGGTCGTGTTGTCTGCATTGCATAAGTGGAAATCATTAAGTGCCGTGCGCATCTTGTAAACTCATGCGTAATCCTCGAGCTCCCCCCTTTCGACTGCTGGTCAATTGTTTTCGATGCTGGCGCATTGTTGCCATTTCCGTTTGGACCAGGTCCTCAGTTGGCTGGCCTCGTCTTCATTGTAAGCGCGTAAATCCCCTGACAACACTTTTGCCTTTCCACTTACATACAAAGAACATTTTTTCTGCAAAAAGCAGTCGAACAATCCTTGAACAATGCATGAAATAATTGCACAGCTCTGCCTCCTTCTGTGTGTGTGTCTGTGTGAGTGTGTAATGTTGTGGTCCTTGTGATGACTGGGGAGCTGTTTGGTCTGATGGCTATTGGCTGATGGGCATTAAAATGCGGATGATGAGGCTTAAGTAGTTACACAGAGACCGGTGAACGGAGCACAACTGCAATTGGGACTCTTTAGGTCTCGAAGTGATGCGAGCATATGGATAGAGTAAGGGATATTGCTCGATATGTTGCGTTGCGTGGAGTACTTGGTACTTAGGGTAAAGTTGCACCACACTTCGTGCAACAATTCTTGATATCTGCGAAATTATAAAGCATGCTGAATACTGACTGGCGAATGTGCCAACAAATAATAAATGATTGCGATACACATCTGTTCCATTACAATATCATCGTCGCCTAGCAACCAGCAAGATGATATGCTTAAGCTCTAATTGATTGCGAACTCGCAGCACATAATTTCAATGCTGATAACTGAATTAACTGAGGCTGACAAACACATATTTTTGACATTATCAAATTATGCTTAAAATTTAAAGATTAGTAATTGATTGCAATTGGTGGAATTTCAATCTGAAAAGTATAAATTAGTTACTGACTTTTAACATTTTACTGTTACAATTTTTCTAATGTGACATGGCAATTATTATCAAAGTATCTTATAGTAGTATTAAACTAAATAATCGGATGTCATCAATATTTCACTTAATTGTCGTTTAATAAAAATAATATTATTTTAAGATACATAAATGATAAATAATATATATAATTAATTTCACTTAATTGTCGTTTAATAAAATAATATTATTTTAAGACACATAAATGATAAATAATATATATTATTGATTTTATTTCGTTCACTCTTATCAACCTTTCATTCTGATTGAATAATTTTATGATATCATAATAAATCGAAAAGTATCATTATAAGATAATTTTTTTCGCTTTAGCAAAATTATATTACAAAAACAATTTAATGCCAAATATTGCTTACTGAATTGAATTTCATTGAAATTTGAAGTTGGAGTTAGACTATAGACTACAGGGTGTTGAGCAGTCTAGAAAACAAATATATACATATGTATGTATATGTAGTTATAGATTTCAGCTTACTTCGTTTCGAGTTCAATAAAGACTGTCTTTCAACTTCGCTAGTTACCCTGAGCGCTTCTCACCTTATCAAGCAACGTCTCCCAACCACTGCATTTGAAGAGGAGGCACATTAAATGCGACAAATGCAAAATGCAATGCAAAACAGACAGCAATAACAAAGGCAGCAACAAACAGCACACAAAACTGTGACATTATCATAAAATTTAATGATTATGGCAATGATGAAAAGTCTACACAAATGCGACAACAGCGACAGGCTGACGAAAATAAATAATTACCATAAACAGCAGCCAGGATGTCGTCAAAGGAGGTGCAGCTGATAGAGATGGGGAAGGAGTAGGAGCTGAAGCAGCAGCTGGCAGTGTTTGGAGTCCATGTCATTGCGCCATCAGGCTCTGATCTGATAGGCTGCCAAAAGGATGGCAAAAGGATTGAGCACAGTTAATGCCAATGGCATTTATCAAATGCCAGCAGCAACGTTATGGAGAAGGGAAGAGGAGATGTCCTGTGATATCCTTTGGCGTGGGAGGCGCGTGTTGTTTTAACATTGGCATACTTGTAATTATACGTTTATACTCGTCCGCCTGTTAATTCAAATTTACGTTAATGGAAAATCATTACGCACAAATGTGTAAAGTGCACTTTTCATAGCGCTTCATGCAGCGTTTTTAATGCATTTCCCTTCATACTGCTTGGCTGCTGGCTGCTGGCTGATGCAAATTTTTAATGAGCTTCAAGTGCAGTTTGACAGCTGTTGCCGGTTTGGCAGCTCGGGCTGCTGCTTGTTGCTGATAAGCGTTGCCAGTTGCATGCCACATGCTGCCGCAAGTTGGGGCTCAGCTGCCGTTGAGATAAAACTCTCTGTCTGCGTGGGCGGCAGCACATGCAAATTGAGTTGGGCTCTTCACGTTTTAACTTCAATTAAAAGGAGAATTAAAGACGTGCCGAAACCTTGAGTAGAGGATATGGATAGGGATTTAAGCATTACGATAAGCCCGTTGGCTTATCTGCTTCTAATTCGAAATAATAATAACCGAAATTTTAATCAGCTTTGCTAAACTGGTTACCTTTGAGGGGAATTTAGAATTTCTTAAAAAGAATTTAAATGCAAGACATTTTTTTCTTAGAACCTATTTATTTATATCATCAAATAAAACTCAGACAATTAATAAAAAAACTTTTTAAAAACTTCATCAAATCAAGACGTTATATTTTGTTAAGCCTATTTTCGACATTACTAATAAAATGCAAGAGAATATTTATATAGTTGATGTTGTTTCAATTTAACATTGTTTTGTTTTTTATTTCATTGAATAACCAATCTTCAAATTAATTTTCTTCTTATTTAATTTAAATTTTAAGAACTACGAGTTAACTTTAAATTTTAAGTCTAAAACAATACAGAATATGCAGTGAGTACTACCAACTAATTGTCCCTTCATCTTTTTTCGTTGAATAATTCTAATAACTTGAATTATAATTTTTGTTTTAGCTTTGATTTTGAAGCTTATGTTAATTGAGTTTGTTTTGAATTTAACTAAAATGAAATCATTCACCAATTTCCTGTCCAATCTATAGTCACAGTTGTAATCTTCCCAATTAAACCAACCCACCAATTAAAATATCTGCTAAATTCCAACTTAAATTCAACACCTTCAAATTATGTTCCCCCCCTGCAATCATAACCTTTATGTTCGCTGGCCACGCACAACTCGCAGCGAATTTAATCAATACCCAAGGACCTTGAGAAAGCTTCGCCCAGAATACACGCATAAAAAGCACGTGCTGTCAACTGTGTCAAAGGGCCGCCCACACTTCCTCCCGGCGAGTAGGGAACGCTCCCTAAACGGTTTTCATTGTCAAGGACGCACGCACAAAAAAACGAAGAAGAGGAGGAGGAAATGAAACGTTGCCGGCCGGCGTGACCTTGATGCCAATTGAGCAAAAAGCTTTGGAGCAGGCGAATTGCCATTTACCACAGAAATGTCAGCCACTTGGCCTTGGCAATGACATTGAAACTTTGGAGGAGCAGCCCTTGGCAACAAAACTGAATCCTTTGAAAATTCGCTACATTTCTGTGTGTTTGGTGTGCGTGGAGTGGAGTGTAAACTAGCAGGAAGTGGTTTATCATAATGGATGAGCTGACTTGGTATTATGCTCACTTGCTCAAAGGGGGAGAAGCTCAAGGCCAACGCTAACGCCAACGTCAGCTTGGCAAATGTTTGCTGGAGCCGGAACTGGGAACTGTTGTGTTTGAAGGTCAATTTGGGATTCTCGTTGGGTTGAGTGGGAGCCAAGTTGAAGGCTTGGAAGCGAACGCATTGAAAAAGCGTTACAAGGAGCGTCAAGTTGAAGGTGGCTTAAGGGTGCTCCCTAGACCTTGAGCGAGTCGAAACATGTTTGGGTTGAAGGTGGCTTTGGAATGCATGGAAGAATAGGAAGAACCTTGAAAGCAAGACACGAGTTGAAGGAGGTTTAAGGTATTCCCTAAGCCTTGGAACGAAGCGAAAAAATTAAACGATTCCATTCAAGAATAAAGAAAAACGTTGAAGACATCGTCGAAATATAATATGGAGGCTTAAAGGGGAGTTATGAGAGTTTACGAAGAGCACAATTAACAGTTGTATATGCATAGCTTAAATTCTAAACTAGAGAAAGACACTTATTGGGAACAGTATGAACAAAAAAGAAAATTGTGGAAAATAATTAATTTAAGAAGCACTTACATATATAGAGAAAAATTAATTAAACAAAAAATAAAAAAATAAAGCGCAAAAATATAATTTCAAGTGAATGTTTCTGCATCTAAAATCTATTTACCCCTCTCTGTACGTAATTTGAGGAGAAAAATGCTGCTGATGAAACAATTGTTGATTGCCAAGCACAAGCGATTCGAACTGCAATCGAAGTTCGAATGAATGCCCCTCATTTGAGTGCTAGCTCTAACAAAATCCATAGAGCACCCGCTTTCGAACATGGCACAAACCACCCCAAAGGACTTACGTTACTGCGGCTCTAACGTAACGTAAGCGAGCGTAACGTAAGCTGAGTTTGTTCTCTCTCGCTGTCGTCGCTCTCAGGCGAATCTGTCGCTGGCTTTCGGCTCTCTCTCGAAAGGTAGCCAGGCAAATGGGTGAGGGGAGGAATTGTGCTTGAATGGTGTGAGTCCGGCTGTGGTTGGTGGTTCAATTGGTTGGTAGTTGGCATAAACAAAGCACACACACCCCAACCACCACAATCGCCATCCACACACACACACAGGGCGTGCTGTGGTGCTGTGGGGTGGACTGCGAGCGAGCGCCGTGTTGCTTCCCAGGAAGCACGGGCAGCGCAGCGAATTCTATAAAAGTGACTGCGGCAAGAATATTTACAGTCAGTACATGTAGAACCCTAGAAAAGGCAACAACACAAAACCATTGCAGCTCGCTCAGTAAAATTTTCCTCGATTTTCGACGAGTGCGCAAAGTTACGTTTTGGCGCCAAACCCAAGCAATATTTACGGAAATATTTATGCAAATAATTTCCAATCTAGAAATTCTAAAAAGTGAAAAATTACATAAAGTGCAATAAGTGAAATATTTTTGCCGAAAAAATAAACATTTTAAAAATTGAAAAATCAAAGACAATGGCAATCGCTTATTTTATACCCGACCAGGCGCAATTGTTGGCCAGAAGCAGCCAACAAGCAGCCGCAAATACAACAAGTTCCACACAAAACAGTTCTCCACAACAACAACAACAGCAACAGCAGCGACAACAACAACAACAACGTGGAGGCAACTCGCAATTTCGGGCCAACATTTCGGTGCCTTTGGGTCGGGAGCAAGGAGCCATGACCATGTCGGAGTTTGGCTGCTGGGAGCTGTTGGCCCAAATCTTTTGCTACGCCTTGCGGCTCTACAGCTACAATCCTGCCCAGCGCCGGCCGACGGTCATACAGATATCCTTCGAGATCAGCAGCGGCGCCAGCGAACCGGAAGCGGAAGTTCCCGATGGAGATGTGACTGATGCGAGCGCAAAGCAGCAATAGATTGGAAGACTATATACTACATATATACACTACACACACACACACACTCTCAACTGGCGATTGGACAGTTTTATTTGGTGGCAGCTCAATCAAAGCGCATTGTGATTTTTTGGGGGAAGACGATGGATGATGGAATCGATGGAAAGTGCTAACGAAATGTATTTTATAATTGATATTTGAGAAAATTCAAAATTTGTCAACGATTTGCTGAAAGTGATATTGATGATTGTTGGTACTATTTTGGTGTCAAATTTTTCTAGTAATTTTTAAACACACAGAGAGAGAGAGAGAGAGCGATGACAGAGCAGAGCAGAGCTGAGTACATTTTGTAAGCCCTAAGTTTTGAAATGTGTAAAAGGTTTCGGGTTGTAAAGTTGGTTCAAAATAGGCGTCGCTGCAAGACTTATTTCAATACTATATCGTACACCTAATCTAGCATCAGTGTCTACATTTAAACATTTAAACAAATAAAATTGAAAACAGTCAAAATCACACTATCATACATTTATAACTGCCACATAACAATTACTAACTATATACAATATATATGTCAAATTTTAGCATTTCAATTAGCGTAAATACAACTTATTCAAACAGAAACTTGGTTAAAACTGGAAAGAAGCAACAAATGTAACAAATGAAAAATACAACAAAGACAACAACTACATTGTACAAAATAGTATTAAGCAGACGATTTTTATATATACACCAAACTAAAATAAATGTCAATAAAACTACAACAAAATACAAAAAAAAAATAACCGCCGAACCAAAGCAAAAGACAACCCAAATACAAAATAAACAACAAACATAAATGTCCAAAAAGCAAAACAATTCAAAAGCAATTTTTGATAAAACTTACCGAAAAATATCTAAGCATATTTTACGATTATTATTGATTTTAGCAAAATTAAAATACGATATTATTTATGTTTCACATTTTGACATTATTCGTAAACAGCTAAAAAATGAATAAATATGTGTCAAAAAACATAAACACATTTGTAAGCGATTTAAACATTTTTATAAGACAAACAAAAATAAATACAATTTTATACAAAAAATATGAAACACATTTTTCTTCTCAATATTGGGCTAAAAATATAAAAACTTTGCAATGTTGTATCAAGTTAAAAGGCTAAAATAAATATTCCATTATATCCAAAAAATTTACTTTTCTATTTTACATAATACTTTTATATTTGTGGCAAAACGTATTATTATTTGATGTTGTTGGTCCAAATGATGGTTAGTTTTTTTAAAACCTAAATATTAATTTTCTTTTATTTAAAGTAGCTTATAAATCCTCGAAAAAATTTTAAACGTCAATTTGTACTGACTACAAAAAATATTATGTTGCGTATTCCTAGATGATACAAAATATTAGTATTTCTTTCGGGAATAAATATTCAAAGTTGTTTTTTTCATTTTTATGATTTTTTGTCTACCCTTCTTAGTAGTAAAAAACTCTTAATAAATATTATGAACATACATTTTTAACTAACTACTCATAAAATTTTTGTTTGTATATTCCCATACTTTTACAAATATTTTGTTTCGCTTGGACATTTCAAGAATAAATAAATATTCAAATTAAATTAATTTTATTGTTTAGTTTAATACTCTGATTTTTGGGAGATTTAAGAGCTGCACATTTGGGTGTAGTTTGCAGTCGATATAGGATAACTCTGCATGTGGACACTACTGACATTTCCCGTGCCATTGTCACCAACATCACAAGTTGGAGCACCATATGCATAGCTGTGGCCCTGAACGACTGATTGGTCAGGATTTGATTGCAATGATTCAATAAAAAATGTTTTATCCATGAAAGTGTCATTTGGAAAGTGATTGAAATTATTGCCTGCGCTATAATTAGGATGAAAATCTGAGCTGTAGACTGATTGACTAGGCACCGTACTAATCACGGAATCATCTCTTTTTTGAGTACTATACCAATATTGGGGACTTATTTGATTACTGCTCATTCCCATATTGCATTGTGTCGGTTTTGAGTAGTAAACCGATTGTGCACCTTGCTGCATGTTGCAAGCGTAACTTTCCACATTGTTCTGCGTATTAGTCGCCTGATAAGCTGCAGAATAATTCTCATTTGGAGCAAAGTTCATACTTTGAGAATAGTTCGCAGCTGAAGGATAGCTCACTGCTGAAGGATAGCTTGCAGCTGAAGAATAGTTCTGTGCTGAAGGACCTGCAGTTGTAGCGTAGCCTTCTGTTCCACCAGTCGCACGATTCGCATCAAAGTATTGCGGCACATTGGGCTGATTCACATACTCGTATTCATACTCGACCTGCGGGGAATTCGCTTGTGTTGCATATGCGTAGTTTTGATTATGCTGGGCATTTGAATCATAGCCACAGCAGTAAGAGTAATTTGGGGCTGCTGAGTACCCAAAGTTACCCGCTCCGCTGTAGGCCTGATTCTGAACATAACCATTCGCTTGGCCCTGGTCTGTAAGGAGCTGAAAGTACTTTTATTTGCAGGCATTAAATAATATCCTTACTCACATGCATAGGGGTCAGTTTGCCTGTTGAAAAAACAACTTTCAAGATGTAGTTTAAGAATAAATTATATTTATAGAACATACTCCTGTCCATTGGTGAATTTTATGCCAGTTGTCGGCAGAGTTATGTATTCCATCTGAACATTATTGCTGTCCATGTTCTGCACATTGTCAGCTTTCATCTCATCAGATACAAGCCGCAAGTTGTTCACTATTTAAGCCATGCCAAGTGCCAAAAAATAAAACCATTCGAAATTTTCTAAAATTGTTGAAATGGTTTCAGCTCGGCCTGCTGAGAGTTGAGGCGAGAAAGAGGTCGGTTAACCCTTTGACAACCCCAGCGCCCACATGCAAACATTTAGCGATCCTTATCGCTTAGACCAATATGTCACCTTTGCTGTTGCAAGCATATTTTTATTTTGTGTGGTGTCATGCCACAAGTTGCGGCAAGGGTTAAATTAAAAGGTTACGCTGCTTAAAAGCCACCGCAAAAAAGGAAAAGGACAGACAACTGGCAAATGCTCAAGTCATCAGGGTCACGCACCCCCTAAAGACCAACCTCGATCCCGAAAAAGTAACATCTGTGACAAATGATCCATGTTCTCGATAACCGCGGACAGTCGAACAGTTTTTCCTTTTTTTTCGTAGTCTCTTATAATTATGCAAACATTTCGGGCCGCTAATTTGCCGCATTATCTTAATTTAAATCGCGCAAAAGCGCAATGAACAAGTTTAATTGTCGTGACAGGACAATAAGCGAGCCAGGGAATTAGGGTCCTCGCTTGACCCGTCGCCTGCTGTCCTCTGCTCTCTGCCCCCGTCCCCTTTCGCACCCATTGCCTGTTAGGGTTAAGTGCTCTCTCTTTTTTTTTTCGCGTGCTGCTTGATTTTTGGCAATGATAAGCGACTCGGAAATTATAGGGTATGCAAATGTTGTCGTATGCTCAGCCGACTTTTGTCGCGTGTCCTGTTCTGTCTCCTGTTCTGTTCTGCACTGCACTGTTTTTTGTGTGCAGGATTGAATTTTTAGCGCCTGCAATAATGCTTGGCATGTGTGAGGCAAACAGTTTATGATAAAATATTTTAAGTTAATTTAGTAGAACACGTGTTTGAAGCTCATTAAGAGCGATCGCTAATGACCAATTATTCAATTAAATTATGCTAGAACTAGTAATTCAAGTAAATTAGCTAAGTACCACATTTCCTTTTCTTGTTATAAAATATTCACTTGCGGTTTTATTATACCCTTCATTAACATAAACTGAAATTTATGCTAAATTTAAGTCGACAAAAATGTTGCAAACTTAAGGTTGATTTCAATGATATAATTTTTTCATAAAATAAGCAAATTTTACTTCAACTTACTTTTTTAAATGGGAGTAATATTGCCAAATTAACGATTAAATTAATATTTATGGTATAAATATTTTAGTAAGAAATAATAATAGGCGTAATTATGTCAATTTGAATTTTTATTGAAGAAATATTACACGTTCAATTGGTACCTTAACCTTTTAACAATAAAATTAGTATGTAGTAAATACTTTTTCGTACGATTTACTTAAAAAAAGTAATGCTGAATATTTATAGTAATTTATATAATCTCCTAATTGGCAATTGTATTATTGTATTTATATCGAATTTATTTTTCATTACTTGGTCCTTTCTTATGGGAAAGTATTAAATATTTAATTGTGATCCTAACGTTTTAAATAATATTATAAAGATTTATTTAATTTATTTAAATATATTTTGAAGTCAATATTAATTTAGTTTTATTTATTCGACAATGTATTTTTGAATACTATAATTAAGTAGTATTTTTTGTACTTCTTGTTTTAATATATATTTCAAAAATATATACCTTTTATTTATGTCGTCTTTTTGCATTTCATGAATTCAAGTAACTTATTGCCCGATGTGGACTATTTGATGACTGTAAACAGGATATCTGCTCGTCGAGCAGTTCTTATTAGTCATCTTTTGCCACTTTGCAGTCGCTGAACCACAACAATGGCGAATAATAATGGGATTCCTGTTCGCCAAAGTGACTCAGACTCAATGTGAACTTCGCCTGCACTTAAAGCCTGCACTTAATGACGAGTTGGCCTATTGATTTTTCCTTCCTTTTTGTTTTAAGCAGCAAGTACAGTAACCCACGTCGCCCTCGAGCATGGGACAACAGCAGTGACCCAGTTACGGGACGGACTTTAGCAAACAACGCCCCCAACAAGAACGCCCTTGCGCCCCCCCTCTGGCCATGCAGCGATGCAAATCGAGGCGAAAAACTGAAAGTGGAGCAAAAGTGAAACGCAATATGACCACAAACAGAGTTGTTACTTGAATGGAGAGAGGGGGTCAGGGAGGGGATATGGATACTTGCATGTCGGAAAAGGCAAATCAAATATCAAAGGCGGACCAAACTAAACTTGGCTGCGAAGACGGAGCTGGAGATAGAGCCAAGTAGATGGGTTGGGGGCCGAGTTAATTACTTGAAGGCTTCTTCAGACTGCCGGATTGACATTTAGTGCTCGAAAACCTTTTGGTTGATTCATTAATCTTGTGATTCATTGCAGAGGTTCGCTAAACTCTGTTTCCCCTGCGCTTAAACATGTGTCAACACCCACAAAACCACAGGCGGTCCCCAGAAATAACAAAATTCGAACTATATTCATACATTTTATACCTTATTTCAAATAGAGAAGAGAAAAAAAAGAGTCTCCAAAAGTCTGTTGAACATGGAAAATTAATGATTTATTTACCTCATGCAACGGGGCAACACCTTAAATTAGCTGAAAATAACCCAACAGAGGTTTGAGTTGCAGTTGGAGTTTTGAGTATTATCGCTCATGGTTTATGAGTGCCCATAAAAGAAGTCATTCTCGAGACGGAGTCGGCACGAATATGATTAATTACAGCAGAGCGTTGCATGTTGCATGTTGCCTGTTGCCTGTTGCAGTTGCACTTTGTTTGTTGCTCCCCCGAAAAATTTGTTGCCACGTTCAACAATTGCGCTTCATTATCGGCGTTTGACCAGCGACCAAACGACCACGACCATCAACTTCCATGGCAGTCAATTACTGACCAGTTGCCAGGTTGCCATAGACTCTGCCTCTCCGTCTAACCGTCTTCCCATTTTCCAATTTTTCCATGCAGCTCATTTCTCGGGTGTTGTTGTCAATGTCCTGCTGCGCTATTATTTGTCTTCTGTCAGCTGAGCTCAGCCCCGCCCCAGTTGCTGGCCTCTACACCATGTGGACCATGTATAAATTGCTTTACGGCACTTTTGGGTCATTAACGAAATTGAAAATGCCTGACAAAGAGTTGAGTTGAGTTCAGTTGAGTTGAGTTCAGTTGCGTTGCGTTGGCCAGAGCATTATATCAATGCCACCTATTTTGGTAGTCGGCCAATCATTAGACACCGACGGTGCGACGGCAGTTCTGGGCTCAACAAGAGTTATGGCCAATCAAATATTCAAATATTCAAAGATGATATAGTCTACTTTACAGCTCCCATGCATATGTTAAGTTATGTGCTCTTGCCTTCGCTTGATACTCGTAGTTCTGGCAATATCTTCCCAGGCTGCTGGCATTGATTGAGTGCCACTCATTGACCTATGTCCAAGCACATCCATTGACAGACTGACTTCGTTATGATTTGCATAACTATCGTCGTGACGCGTGTCAGTAGCATGTAAATTGGCCACACCCCTCAAATGTCAATTCGCATTCATAGTTATCGACGACGGGATAACGACAAATCGATTTGCACGGCCGAGATACAAAAAAATTAATAAATTTCGCCGAGAGTGACATAATTAAGTAGCTCGGCCAAGCGGAGGACGACCAGCAGCTGACCAGTCTGAATGACCATTGTCCTCCGCTCTCCTCTGTCCTCATAATGAAGTGTAAATACTCGTACACATAATCGGCTTTCAATACGCGACAAACACACTGCAACAAAAGGTTCCTTCCGAGTCGAGTCGAGTCGCATTGGAAAAAAGTCACGTGCCTGCTAATCCGTGCAGTGAAAGTTGTCTCAGCCCCTCTCCCCTGCATTGTGTCCCTGCCCCTTCCCCTGCTCCTGCTCCTGTTCCTGTGATGATGTGTGCCCGCAATTTGTTACGCTTTGATTTCTGTTTGTTGCCTTTCCGAAGAGTGAAAGGCGAACGCGTAAATCTCACACATGAACTGCCTGCCTGCTGATCCTTTGCTCCCTTTCTTATGCTCTTCGAGTACGCATGTTATGGCCAGTACTCTACCTAGCACACTTAAAGTAGCGCTGATTAAATTATCTCCAGGGTTAAAAGTGAGCCGTGCTCGTGACGTAATTGATAACTCAACAATGCGAGTACTCGGCTCTTGGGTGGCAGGGCGTGTGCTCATTGATTAAGTTATTCCATTGAAAAAGCTGAGAAAATAATATTTATGTATCAGAAATATATACCAAGCAGAAACAATGAAACTAATATGTTTTAATTACTTTTTTGTAATTTCTTCAAATAGTAAATAAGTAAAAGAGCTACAAAATTGATGTAACCTACAATGAAAACTCAACTGCGACATTGTTTATTTAAATTTTACTCCGATGAAAAAAAATGTAAATAATAATTGTGCGACCGAACAGTGTTGCTAATTCATATTGCATTTCACATACTATTTAACCACATTTTGTTGTATTTATTTTAATTTATTTTTAATCTTCAAATTTGCAAGCTGTTCGCTGTTAAATTTATCACATGTTTCAAGAAGTGAAGACAGTGTATTTTAAAATATTGCGAAAATTTGTATATTAAAACATATCGTGAATTTTTAATACATCATATTGTGATGTATATTTAATCTGTACTTCATTGTGTAAGTCATACTTAGTAGTTCTTGAAACCCTCAATATTACAATGCATACTAAATAATAAATAAATTAATACTGCATGGTACATCAACCCAATATTTAAAGGTTTGTATTTTTCTTTGATATAAAATTAGTATAGTTTTTAAAACACAATATGTAACCATTTGAAGAAAGGACACCCTATTTGCCTACCTCTGTTTGTTTCTTATCCACCGTAAGACATTCACCCTAAGTCCAACTCATCATTGGCTTTCTCACGCTACTCAACATGTAATCCTTTTAACAGATTTCCACTACATAAACTGCAGCGAAACCCCTTTAAAGTGGCAAATTACACAGACCAACTGCTCGGTAGGCAGGCCAGAAGGGAGACAGCGAATATTTACAGAAATTTGCAAACAATATTGATTTCAAAACGATCAAAATAAAAATTAATCAATGCACTTAAAAACGCGCACGACTCAAGTGCCAATTGTTACGCACAAAGCGAGAGGCAACAATTTAAAAATAAAAAAAAGTCGTATGTAATAAAAAAGGAAACCCAAGTAAATCAATGATGTGGAAATGTCAATGGTTGAGAAAGGGAGAAAGAGGTAGAAGTGGTAGAGAGTGTGAGGGGATTCTCTTAATACCCTTTCCCCTACCCCTTTGGCGAGTTTAAAGCACTTGAAAAGTCGACTAATTTATAACTTATGACCGAGTTGTATATAAAAAACAATTTTCCATGCCACTACAAAGCGGAGCAAAAGCCAAAATTTGACAGGAGTAGCGGCCGTTTAGCCGTCACCCTTTAAGCCCAAAATATCCATAACCCTTTCCCATTTGCAGACACACACACTCGCACACTCACATGTGTGTGTGTGCATTCTCCACATGTCAGCAAGCGAATTAATCGAAGAGAAATGATTTATTTAGCGCTTGGACGCGACGCATCGCATCGCATCAGTGGCCAGTAGGGTGAAGGGTTGTTCAATCCTCGCCAACCCCTTGCGAGATGAAACCCGAAAACTGCGCACCCAAATCAAATTTAAACTGTTTTCAAAACTGCATTCAAAAGACGGTTCATTGATGGGCATTTATTGGCTTTTACCCACTTCAAAACAATCGCAAAAAAACTCAAACCCAAACGCATTTTAAGCATTGCATTTTGGGTGGTTTTCAACATTTTTTACTATGTGAAATTCGCGCTGCATTTCGCCCCGTTTCGTTTCGTTTCTTATGTTATTTTTCTTTATTTATTATTTTTTATGAATTTCACACTGCATTTTTATGGTTTCGCAATCTTTCAAAATATTTATGACTGTGCGCTTTTTATATGTTTTCTTATAGAATTGGTTGTGTTGATTTATTCTGGGATTTGTGTTTGACGTGTGCGAATGCGTTTTGATTGATCTGAAAGGGATCGCGTTAAATTTGCAGTAAATTTGCAGCAATTAATAAAACGCAAAGCCATAAAATACAAATTGTTGTGTGAATTTTTCCTCAAGCAGCTGCAAGGAATAACGTTAAATCTTAGGACTCCTTGCTTGAGGGAAGACTGGGCTTAGTTGTGGGAAAGAATATGGAAGAATAAATAGATGATATACATATTTTAATGTTGAAAAAATGATTGTAAAAATACTAATCATTTTTTTTTACATTATTGTGATTGTGTATATTTTTAAATTATCAAAATGCATAGCTTAAGGTTTGAATGCATGGAAAAAATTAGAAATTTATATTTAAAATATACACATATAAATCAATTTTTTTATTTTTTAAACATTATGCAAGTATTATGTGAATTTTATTAATATTCAAATTATTCAATTTAATTTTAAATTTGATATCGATGAATAAATTCTAGGTTGTTGATTGGTAATTAAATTTGTTACATTATCCAATATTAATGTTAAATATAAACTAAGGCTTAATAAATAATTGTATGAAATACAAAATGAATTTTACAAAAAGTTTGGTATCGTCACATCAACTGATTTCAATTTCCGCAACTATTGTTTAAAAAATGAAGTAATAATGGCAGCGCCTCCTTTTGCAATATTAACCCTTCAATGCCTGCTGAATGCCTCAAATTGAATGCAGCGACAGTTGAAGCGTAACCAACGCCAGCAAAAGTGCCGCAACTCTGGTTAAAAGTGGCATTGTGAAAAAGTCAATTGTGTGGCACTAATTGGCAGCGATATTGAGTCGGGATCACCTTTTATCATCGGCTGCGTCGGCGTTCTAAAATTGATTTTGACATATTTATTTAGGCGCTTGCAAACGCATTTGAAAATCTGACCCCTGGCTCAAAGGCGCAACGAATTGCGGTTGAATTGTCAGTCGGCGTTGATAAATTAGCTACTGAAGTGGAGTGCGGAGAGAGGAGAGAGCAGATAGAGGGATAGAGCAGTGTTTATGATTTCCGCCGTACGAGAGCGAAAGGACATTCATTCGGTTTCATTGCGATGCTTTGCACAATTTGCCTGAGGCACAAAAACTACTTTAAATAGGCCTAATGACATCCGTTCTGAGCACAGTTGAGAGTGTTGCTATCGCCTTTCAAATGTGGGCAGCCTTTTATTGTTTTCCACTTCCTAATCATTGTATCAAACAGGATGTCTGCCGAGTGTATTGTAGTGCGGTTAAGGGTTGTCCAAAATGACTACTGACCAAGGGCCCAAGGGCTCCCCACACTCCATGTGAGCTCACATGTTATCAGCGTTTTTATAGCGGCAGCGATCAAAATTTACGATAAATGCTTTAAACAAAAAGTTGAGCCATTGTTTTGTTAAGTGAGCATGGCTAACTTGATTTGTTAGAGCTCATAAATTTCGAAGCAGACAGGAAAATAGAGTAGAGATGACATGTGTGTCTCTCACATGTGAAGGAGTTGTGCTACCCCAATCGAAGGGAAAATCTGCACCTGCCCAAAGAGAATTTCCTTTCTGTTCTGTTCAAATCTGATTTCAGTTAATGAGAAAAACTTTTAGTGTGGTTCCCCAGCCAATTCACCGTCTCAGTTATTTGTTTGCAATTATTTGGAAGCACTGTAGCTAGTCAATGGCAATTTCAAATCAAAGCGAGGCATCATCAATCTCTGTCCACAACTGTTAAAAGCGCATGCATTTAAATTAGACATTTAAGCCAGTCTAAAGAGGGAGCTCTTACCTCTTCAGCTTTCAAAGTGTCAAAAGCAAAAGCTCCATTTCTCTCTCTCTCTCACTTCTGCTATCTCTTTCTGCTGGTGTGATTTTTATGCCGCTGAAAGCAATACGTAAAAACGGAAGCTGGAGTGAAATTTCGATACCTTCAGCAACAGACGCGCAACTCGCCCAGGAAACGCTTAATAGGATTTTCAACAATTTTTACTATTTTGGCTACTGGTTGCCGGTTACTGGTTTGCCACTCCGTCAACTGCTCTTCGTTTTTTGCATTTTCTTTTTTCTTTTCTCGCTTTTTTTTTAATTTTCCAAATATTTTGGCTCTCGCAAAGGGTTAGAAAAATGCCAGCGCACCCTTTTTTTTTCTTTTTTTGGTTGGTGGCTGTCGCATTGGAAATTCTTGTGGATGTTTTGCTTTGTTTTGTCTGCGCCATTCAGCAGGATATGGTTATTTCGTTTTCCTTTTGGCTGGTTTGTGTTGTGTTCCTGTTTGGGTTTCATGCACCGCATAACATTAAAATTCAGTTTTTGATTGATCATCCATCCTTCGATGCGAACGGGGAATATCGCTCAGTTTGCTGCTTGATTCGATTTAATGATTGTTTAAAGCTGAAAGTTGTGAATTTGTTTTGCACAAATCGGCAGCGGATTAATCGTTAATATATGTAGGCAACCTATAATTCCTTAAGCCGCGTCACGCTTTCCTAGACTTTCCCAGGCAAATTCACAAATCGAACTGCGAACTGTAAAGGCATTTTCTCTCTCTCACTTTCCCAATACTTTCTTCTGCAGTGCCCAAAAAAAGTGTAAAAAGTTACATGCCCAACGGTGGCCACTTAAATATTCATGAATTTTTAACGCCACGAAATGAAGTTCTGGGGAACTGCACAAATTCGATTAACAACAATGCATATTGATGGAATAATTGAGCAATTCTAATGAGCCACAACAGCAACGGCAACGGCAACAAATTGCAGTTGGGTCTGCGAAAACCGCAGCAATATTTGCATTTGATTGACAACAAAGTTAATTGAGTGTGGAACTGGAAGCTGAGAATTTGCATATGTAACCGAAAATAAAACTAAGCAAACATTTATTATATTTAACTGTTTTCCAGGGGAGGAACGCAAGAAAAACTTTTGACTGATGGTGACTTATCTTACGGGTCTAAATGTCATTTCAATGAATTTATAATTGGATGTGATGTGATTTTTTTCCGCATTCACGTTCGACTTTGAAACTTTGCTTTGCATCCTTGGGAATTTGCATATTTTTATGCGCTGCTCTGACTGCGTTTAATTAATGATTTTATGCAAAGTTTGTCTTTTTTATTTTGCATACATATGAACTTTTTAAATGTTTTTCTTGGCAGACATAAGAGCAGATCATTAATCAGGCCTTTAAGTAGCCGCCGTGTTGTTACTGAACTCATTAACCCTTTTGTTCGCAACTGACACTTTGGGCATGGCTAAAGAAAAATAGCAACAAAAGTGTCTTATATAAATATTTGCATTGCATTCCAATTTGACTTTTGTCTACAGTCGCACACATAAGTATTTGGAACACGTGAGAATTTTGTCAACGACGCAATAGGCTCAACCCGTGAAATCCTTATTAATGATCTTGTTGATGTCTGCAAAACAAACCTTTCCTTAGACTTTTAATTAGTTGGCATTTGACATCTTTCGCACAGCTGCTTAACCCTGAGAGAACCACGAATTTTATTTCTGCTCCTTGGTTGTCCCGCTGTGCACTTTCACTGAAATCTCCGTGGAGGATCTCAGCTTTTCGGTTGTTCCAATATATCAAATAAATTCATATTGCCATTGTTATCGCGATGCACATTAAGTCAATAAGTGGGCAATAATACTTGCAAAGTTGCAAGTAGCATAAAAAGCCAATGGGGATGTCGATGCCTGAATTATGCCATATTTTCCAAATTGCTAAAAAGTTGCCAAGAAAAATTGCGACGATAAACAACAAACTGAGGTACATTATGTCGGCGCTAAGAGTTATGGCTGATTTGTACGAGATAAGCCTTGACTTATGGGGGCAAAGTCAGCGGGCAGCACAAGAAAACAAAAAGGGGGAGGTGAAATAAGAAAGATATTGATATAAAGGGAAATGAAAGTTAAAAAAAATAATATTCATTTCACATAGGTAACTACTTGAAGATAATTTCTTGTTTAAATGAAGTTAAAGAATTATTATGAATGAATATTAAAGTTGAAAGGAAAGTGAATTAAAAGATTAGGAAAAGGATATGAAATGGAATAGGAATTAATTAATACATTTCACAAAATAACAGAGATATGTAACTATGTAACTAAGTGACTATATTTCGTTTTTGTACGCAACAAATATATAAATAGGATAAATATCACTCATTAGTTAACAGCTAAGTTGAAATTTAAAACAACAAAACGCAACTCACCTTCCATAATTACTTATGATTAAAATAGGCTACTTTTTGTTACACTAAAAAAATGTTATGCGGGCTGAAGCTTAACCCCATCAAGCAGCAAAAACGAGAAGTCAGTCGATAGGAATATCATAATTAATTGCTCCGTAATTCGGTTGTATGTCTAAACATCATTAATATCTATAAGATTTGACAATGTGCCAGAGTTTAACCCGCCAAAGACTTGGGACCCGCATCAAAGCCAATTTCAATTAAACGCGCGGATTAAAACTCAGGCCAGAGTTGAGGCGAGTTTCGCACTTCGTCTGCCAGACAAATTGCTTTCTTCTTAATACGTTTTTTTGTTGGGCTACTCTTTACCACAATGCAGGGAATCAACGCGATATATGCATATGGAATACAACATGGGGCATCATTAATAAAAATCATAATAAAGGCGTGGCGAATGACGTCACGTTTTTGTGATTAGCACACAGTCGAAAGGATTGCCAAGTTCCCCATTCTGGTCTTGGGTGAGACTTGAGTGTGGGTTGCTGGATATTTTCTAATTAGTTTTTCCTCTTTTTTCCTAATCTATTGCGATGGTTTGACAGTGAGTGCATCTTACGCTTGGGCGACTCCGTTGAAGCCTCGTCAATTTGGGAAGTGTGACAAATTCAAGTTAATTAATCACATATCACACGAAACGAATGTCTCGCAATAAACGAGGATGTTGGTAATACATCTACCAAGTTACAAAGTTATGGAATGAAAAGGGAATATTTAAATATTAATAAATACTACAGAGAGAGTAAAATTACATTCTAACACAATTTGAAAATATATCGATCTTCAGAAAAATTCCTGAAACAAGATTTCACTCTAAACTTTCTTAAAGGATTTCTTATTTCATGAATTCTTAGTCTAGAATTGTTTTAAAATTTTTGTCTTGATTTACAAATTTTTGGGTTTAATTTGACATTGACTGAGCATGAATTAAGAATAATTTTATTACACATTTTTTATCTTGTGTTAAATATTCAAAACGAATGTCAACTGCTCATAATTTTTGTTAAATTAAAACTCAAACAAATATGTATCTCAATTATCACAGCTAACCTCAATTATTTGATTTTAAAGTATATCAGCATCTGCTCAAATAAATTCAACTCGACTTTGCATTGCGACATTTTTCCAACTCATTAAATCGCACTCGAAAAATCGACTTGAGGGCCGCCTCAAGTGCTGCAAATGCAACTTAATTAAGTCAAAAATTCCTGGGCATGAAATTATATTTAATGAACCAAAAATAATATAGTAAAAACCGCAAAATTTCGAAAGGTAATAAATTTAGAAGTAAGCGACAAAATGCAGACCTCAACCCGAATATGCCCGTGAAATGCAAATGCAAATAAATCTTAAGCAAACTTGCAAAGAAGTCGCCGAAAAAAAGACTACACATTAAATTAAATTGCTCAACAGTTTGTAATGCGGCACATTAGTGTCAAGCGCTGACGAGGACGAGCCGAAAAAGGACGAAAAGGACAAGCCAAGCAAAAGGGTTAGACCGGGACGACATTAACACATTGTTAGGACAAGCCGTCGACAACGGGACGGGGAAGATAAAAGCGGGAACCAAGTCGCGAACCGGGCTGCCGAAAATAATTTCAAATTTATAGACAGGACACGCTGTGGTCCAGCGGCAGGATAACACCCCATGGTCCATGGGCGCTACGCTTTCGGAGATTTATGTCAACACTTCTGAATGAGCATAATTAGTGGCGAGTTTCGGCCGGGAAAAACAATTTACATGCAATTTGTTGCGTATAAATGCTTTTTATATGCAAATCGTGGTCAGCTGGCCAGGAAGTGAATGGTAGTGGTCCAAAAGTATCCTTGGGCCAAGGATGCTTCAGTAAGAAGCGTCGTGCAACGCGTTTTTTTTATGTGTGTGTAACCAAATTCCTATTTATGATTTTTAATGAGCTTGTTCTGTTCGTGTTTATGATTGATGCAGCTCCTTTGGATGCTGGGAAATTTGAATATTTATGACCAACGGTCATATATGATGCGGAAATTTTTATGATCCCGTTGCATAAAATTATGTGTGTGGACGCGCAAGGCGTTAAACTTGTTTCTTAAGGCGGAAAATGCGTTGAATTATGTGCATTAAAAGATGTAATTATGAGCTGGATTTATTTCGAATTGAGTTGTTATGCAAATGCGCCTGGGAAAGGACAATAGTCGAGGCCTGGCCAAAATGGAAACTGTTTTCACAGCTACGTCTTTTCTTTTCTTGATTTTTATAGTATTTTAATAGGCTATAAATGCATGTATCTATGCTATCTGTATATTTATATTATAAAATATATATATTTTTTTTTTAACTATAGTTTTCTCGGAAATAGTAAAAGAGAAATTGTGAAGAAAACTTGTTAATGAAAATAATCAATCAAAACAAATAATAAGCTTCAGAAAATAATCAAGAATAGTAAGCTAATGTAATAGCATAAGTGACAAATAGCTTACTTAATCTTGAATCATAGCAATTGGCAATGTTGTTTGACCGATATCTCAGTAAATATAATGTAAATGCATAAATGTGTAAATGAGTTTCTAATTCGTCCACAAAATATGTTAAAAACAGATCCGACATTTCGCAAAATAGGGTTCAATTTAATACTTAAGGAATTCAACTTGAAATTGAAATTATAAATTAAAATTTAAAATTGAGAAAATTGAGTTATCCCTTAATTTACGTTAGGAATTCAAGTAACGCAATATTTTAAATTAAATTTGATAATTAATGAACTATTATAGTCAAAGATATTGTTACATTAACTTATGACTCATGCCTAAAACAAATACGTTTCTTGCCTTTCCAAGTATAAATAAATTTGCTGCTTATATATTCATAGCTGCTTTTCTTGCTTCTGTTTAAGCAGAGTTCAATAGACCTAAACAACGTCGACTAATCGCTGGCACTGTTGGCTGTTCCGCTGTCAATCAGGTTTATGAGTTCTAATGACAATTCACATTTTTGGTTTTTATCGCACGTCTGTCATCAATAAATTAACTCGATACAATGGCAGGCGAAAGAAACACGCGATTGAGCAGCTAAAGTTCTACACACAGAACCACACAAAACACAAATCACAAAACGCTCAAACGAGCTGCGATTTTTTATGGCATTGCACTGGCAATTGGCGTCATCGTGATCCACATCATCGTCCCCATCATCATCATCATCATCGTCATTTCACCTTTGTGCTTTGGCCCTCAGTCTGGACTGAGGAATGCGGTGCTCAGGAATCGAATCGAATCGAATCGAATCGCATGGGGAATACAGACAAATGTCGTCGCACACGAAAAGTCAGCAACTTAATTTCATTTTATTTATTTATTTAGCCAGCCAACTGTCAGCCAAGCATCGACTGGCAAAGCGATTTTCCCCAAAAGCGCCTCGATGCTTCGCAATTTTACAACATTATTTAATATTGGCTGATCGCCGCCGCATTCATGTCCAAAACTATCCAGCTGCATCCACAGTGTCAGTTGGCATCTCCGTGACTTTTATGCGCAATTGCTCGCTAATGGCCCAAGCAGCCGTCGTCTTCGTCGTCTCCATTGACGTTAACGTTGAAGCTGACTTCGCTGCCACCGTTAAACGTAACGTCATTCACATCATCATCTCGACGTCGCATCGTCATCGCCATCGTCATGTCAATGGGATGCCGGCGGGCGAGTTGCATTTTTCACTTGACTGTCAACGGCAGCACATAAAAGAAACTGCATGCCACAGCACGGACCAAGCAACAGCGAGGGTCTCCTCGAAAGTTACAGATAGAGAGAGGAAACTAGTTGATATTTGCTGAAAGAGAAATCCTGAAATGTAATCATTTCATTACATTAATTTTTTAAAACGAATTATCTGATTTGATTTCTAAGACTCGGTAAGATTAGTTAATTATTTTAATTTCGTATTATATTCATGAACAAATTTAAATTCTCATTTCTATTGGCTAATCAAATTTGCACTTTATTTCCTTATTTTACCTGCTAGTTAATAGTGAGTGAAAAGTCCTAAAATATATTTTTATTTTGATTTTTATTTATTAGCAACTACAATATTTTAAGTAGTAGACATATCGATTTTGTATAATCTTATATTATTTTATTCTTAATATAAATTATTGGCATCAGCCTTAATACTAGTTAATATTAATTATTTTAATTTCTTTTGTTTCACTTAATATAATCCAATATATTTAATAGAAAAAACTATTGCTTTAAGGAAACGTCTCAAAGAGGCATATCAAAAATATCTTGATTACGAAAAGAATTAATGGAAAACCACATTGAATCGCTTTAATCTCTCTTAGAATTACTCCAAACTTTTCATATCCGAATAACATTTGAGCATATCATTACCTATCATTAGCCTAGTAACATTTCGATAAGATTATTACAACTCTTACATTATTATCTCAAACAGTTGTAAATCATTTACAACTTATTAAACGCACCTCGCAGTAGCCCATGTCATTGGCAATGAATGCTGTTGGCCAAGTTCCAAGGCGACATCGTCATTCATCACTGAGTGGGTGGATATAGACTAATGACCATTCGACTACCTGTGTGTTGATTGAATGGCATTGGGGGGCGTGCGAATGATTTTTGTGGTTCCACAGCACCCCAGACATGATACAGATATTACTCTATATATATATGGTATATGCTATAACAGTAGTTCAGTAAAGTTGATTATCCGGCAGCTAATCTAATTTAGTGTTCCTTGCAGCGACAGGAGCCCAGCTGCGTTTTAGTTTTACGAGTAGCCCAAACCATGCCATAAAATCTTAATATATGAAATTAAGCTGTCATAAATTTGCTTTAATGCGCTTTAATTTAATTGTCAGTGCGAAAATGCAATGAAAATAAAATAGCTTTAAGCAGGCAGACGGAACTCGGAGTGAGAGTGCAAAATGTGCAGCAGGTGTTTGCTCAAGTCGCTGCAAAAGTGTCGCAAGAAAAGCAGTAAAAGTATTTCCAGGAATTTCAAAGAGTTTGGGTTAATAGCAAGGACAGGAGTACATTATCCTGGCAGCCAGGTACGAGAAGATTATTAAAATATATGTATATGCAGAGTGTCGGAGCGTAGCACGTGCAGAGAGTTTGGGGATTGCATTATTCTAATTTCAGTTGGCTGTGAAAAATGGAAATTTGAATGTCTGGGTATTCTAATTAGAGCTGCACTCCGTACGTCATTAATAACCGACTGCAAGTGGCATTAAATCAATTAATTTTGAATACTTGTCTCAACATTTGGAGCAATTTTTCAGTGACATTGCATAGCGAGCGTGTCTTGTGGAACCCTTGACTCTGGACGTCTTCTTCTCGCTCGCCTCTCTGGAGATTTATGGGTCTGCCAAGCAAGAGGCTGGGGGAAGGGGAAGGGGAGGAGGAGGGGCTGTGGTGTCTTGTGGCACGCTTCGTCGCTTGCATCCCATAATTAAGTGTCAGCCATGGTTCTTGACTTTACAAATTCCAAATCAGTCGAACCAAACGCCAAAGTTGAGACCAAACATTCCTCGTCCAAATCCATGCTCGACATAGTTTATCAATCGCATGATTTATGGCCTGACGAGTCACAAAACTGAGACTGCAGCCCAAAAATTAACCTATTAATAGAATCATCTAATTGGTACACAAAGAAGGTCTCTCCAAGCAAAATCTCATTTGCCTAGGTATATATTTGCTGCTTGATTTGTTTTTAAAAACATAGTTCTTATATATCTCTAGGTTTTTGCATCAATCTGTCTTGTTTGCAAGCAAAAAGTTTGCATATACATTTAATTTATTAATTATACGAATATATAGATAAAAACCATATTAGCTGCATGATTTGTTTTAAAAAATGCAGTTCTTCGAATTATCTAATGTTTGACATCAATTTGTTTATTTCACAAAGAAAAATATTTTACACTTAAGATTTTCGTATCATTAAATTTTATTTTAATATTTAATTTTATAATTTACATATAAATGCATTTAGATTGTAATTTTTAAATTTTTAACTTAAACTGTATCAATATATTTTGCTTCTGTCACTTAAATTAATAAAATATTAATTTTTCAACTAATAGTACAATGTATGACTTAATAAGAAATTTCAGTTGAAACTGGTCTTTTTAACAATACTATTATATTTATGGAAATTTCTCACTTCAATTGGCTTATCAATTCCTCAGTTTATTGCTTTCATTATAAGCTGCGGTTAAGCTTTTCATTCATCTCAAAACAAATGCTGGTGTAATTGCTCAGCTTCCTAAACATTTTTCCTATGATCTTCTTAATCATTTTCTCACGTTGCCAGCCGTCTGACTCTCTACTCATTGAATGCAATGAATAATTTGTTAATTAATCATGTAAAAAATTTGACATTGACTACAAAACTTGACCGGGCAACTTTTGTTGATTTTCTTAAAATTTTATTAAGCTTTTCAGAACGCATTTGGTGCGCTTTTTCTAAATGCGTTGAAGGGAAAACTAAACAGAATTCAGCAAGATTAATGAACTTTGATAAATCAACAAAAAAAAGGAAGGCAGGCAGCAACAAAAGCAGCAAACACCGACATCAAAAGTCCGGCACATCAGTCAAAGAGTCGCCCATCAACCAACAGCATCCTCAGAAGAAACTTACCTGGTCATCTCCGAACGTGCAACAAACAACGAGCAACAATGGACAATGGAAAATGGGTGGCTGCAACATTGACTGCGGCTGCTGTGGCGGCGTTGCGTTAATAATTCATGTTTCAATTAATTGCCATTTTGTTGTCATCGTGAGGCATTCCCCTGTTTGAGGTAGAGCCAAGTACAAGATGATGCGCTCAGTCAACACCTTGACCAAAAAGGGGCAACATCGACGAGATGAGGTGCAGTGAGATTTTATTTTCGGGCGCCGCATTGTCTGGCACGTCGTGTCTGGAAAACAAAATGATTTGGCTTTTGAAGTGCCAAGACGAATTTCAAGTTTTTCCTCTGCTCTCCTCTCGACACACTCACATAGTATTAGATGATTAATCCGGCGAGGCTGTCAGAACTTTTTGTGACTGACATGAAATTCGGTGGCTTTTTCTGCGCAATTTGCTGTGATTAATTTTTGTGTGATTTTTATGTGATGCTCTCTTCCCATTGTCTGGCCTCACAAATGGTTGCACAAAGACCCCGATGGGGTTAAGAGCTATCGTTGTCATGTGATACGCATATTTGCAGCTTTTGACATTGACATTCTTCCGAGCTTAAGTTCTCCGCCGTTTTCCATTAGCGATTACGCAATCATACTCATAAATTGTTGTGCATTAAATGGTCTTAAAGTCGAAGACACTCGACAATGCCAATCGCACTTGAACTTGAGACATCGTCGGAGACAATCTTCTCAAATCAAATCGTGTGTAACAGCAATCTGCATATTGACAGCCTGTCAAAGCTTATTCCGAGCAAATTTCTCAAGCATTTTCTTTGTTTTGTGTCAAAAGCAGAAAGCAGCCCACACGGAATCCCTTTGACGAAATGCAATTTACCAAAAGATGCTCCGATTGCATCTGTCAATTGTCAATTGTCAGCGTTGGCATATTTCTTATGTCGAAACCCTGTTTGTAAGGTAATACCAACCCACTTGTCGCTGTCTTTCGGCACCTGATTGTGTGGCATTTCTCAGAGCCAAATGTAATTTCTAGTCTCTACCCCAACATGCCAAAAAGTCAGACAAATGCAGTTTAACACTTGCTTCCTTCCCCCTACCCCAAAACACACACACAGTTCAGTTCAATGTGGCATGTAACTGAAACATGTAATCCAACGCAACGGAACGCAGCATAAACCGACAAACGAGCAGCTCGCGACTCCACCGCATCCAACAACCGCATCCACATCCACATCCACATCCACGTATTCACATCAATATCCACATCAACATACTTGCTCACCAGCCAGCTCAGCAGAGCACACATCAAAGTAAAACTTTTTCTATATAAAAACACGCCAGGGGGTCCCTCGATTTCGCCCTATGCTGCACCGCACTCTACTCCAAGGCGGTGAAAGTCGAGTCTAATCGAATTCCTATTGCGTTAGTAATCATTGTGTTAACTCGTCTAATTGATCGGTTTCATTTAATTGGGTTCTAATCAGATCAATATTTTATTAGATATTTCATGATTTGATACTCGTCTACATTTTTAAAAGCATAACGTTGAAAATATCAGAAATGTAGTAAGATCTATAAAAATAATAATAATAAAATAATACCGGTTTTATTTAATTGGGTTCTAATCAGATCAGTATTTTGTTTTAATATAATGATACTCGCCGTCATTTTAAAAATCATTTTGTAAAAACTATTAGAGTTACTTGTTCGATCTATTAAAATAAAAGTAATATAATAATACCGGTTTCATTTAATTGGGCTCTAATCAGATATATATTTTATTAGATATTTATATATATATTATATAAATATATATCTATATTTGTAAAAACATTTTGTTGGAAACTCAATAAATGTAGTAAGTATTAAGTAATTCAAATAAGAATAAAATAATAATCAGGTCAATATTTTACTATAGTACTTTTAATAATATGATACTTGTACACATCTTTAAACAATCTAGTATACAGATAATAATCAATAATAAATATTGATTGGAATTCATAAAATTTCTATAAGACTCACGAGATTCGAAAAAAACATACATTTCTATATTTGTTATTTGCATATCAGTTACTTTCGTAATATCGCAAGTGATACTTAACTTTTAAATTCATATTACGTTAGATTATAAAATATTATCTATATAATATGCTACATATTTATATCTCATTAAATTAATTTCCTAATATTATCCTTATTTCGAGATTAAGTTTACGTCCTTAATCACTCTCTTGGGGCAAAATATCTGTGTGCTTTCCAAAAAGAGCATTCAACAGTCGTTGTGCTCGGTTGGCCCCTTCTGCATAAGTACTTAGTGTTTGCCCTTTCCTGTTTGCTACTCATGTCATTTCGTGTGTCGCTTTCTTTCAATTGAATTTGCTATTCTGGGACCCCACTCTAAACTGTTCTCTTCTCTTCTATCCCGTGTTGTGTTGTCTAGTGTTGTTTTCTTGGCTGCTCTGCTCTTGTTTTGGGCCGCTTCAAACGGTTGCCGCCGTTACCGGGCATTCACTCTCTGCCGCCTTTAATTAGCAGCTCGATTTATTTATTTATTTGTTTGCGCTTATCTATTGCTTTTGACCTCACTGAAAATACAAAAATTGTCTTACTCATTGGCTGTCCCGGCCAAGTGTTGCCTGCTGTTCGTCGGCGGCTTTTGTATTAAATTACAAATCATTTTCGGGGTATTTGTGTGGCGCAAATTATGCATTGATTCTTTGGATTATTTGTTCAATAAACAATTCTGAAAGCAATTCAATGTCAGCATCTGCAGTGAAATTAGTTTCGGGAACAGGTCCTTAAGCCGCAAAGGGGCAAGTTCCGACACACATAATATGTACATGCAACATATGGTAACTTCCCTTGTTGCCCCCGCCTCGACACTTTGATTAAAATGTTGCCCGTTTTTTGGGCAATAAATGTCCAATAAAAATATAATTATTACTCGTCCGGCTTACACACCTACGCGTCTGGTTAGAGAGCTCGTTGGGTATTCGGTATTCGGTTTTCGGTCTTGTTGGTTCTCGTCCCGGACACTTTATCTTTTTTATGTTCGTGTGTGGACTTATCTCACTTCACGTGTGTGTGTGTGTGTGTGTGAGTGTGTCCTGAGCCACTCCTGCACATAAATTTTATTAAGTGCCCTTTCTTCTCCCACACACAGTCCATTGTGTTGCGCTTCCTGTTGTTTCCTTGTTTCTATTGCCACTTCACCAAATTGTAATTTTATGTGAAAATTTGTTTATTAAGTAGCTTTGATAGTTTCGCCAGTCTCGACTCCAACTCATTTAATTTATTGTCTTAAGTGCATTTCAAGTGCTCCGCGCTGGTAATTAAATGGGTGTGGTTTTTGGTTTTGCCCATTAAATGACGACCACCTATAAATTTAGAACGGCATTAGTCTTGATTTGTTTTCACTTATAAATTTGCCTTCAGCATTTGTTTTTTATAATTTCCCTCACAACATCGAGCAAACAAATATGCCGGACTGAAAAGTGTCAACAGCTAAGCTCCCTGAGGAAAATTATGTGTAAATTTGTGATCGTCATCAGCATACGAAAGACAAAAAAACGCCCCCAAGTGCAGAGAAAAAAATCTAATTAATTATTAACATATTTCATTGTTTTTAAGCGTGCACACAAAATCCAGATAAAAATTCTAATAAGTCATTCGAAGACAGCACAAAATGCGGGTCGGACTCGGGTCGGGGGGAGACGAGCAATATGCATAGGAAACTTGGAACTGGGAATTGGGAACTGGGAACTGAGAGCAGTCCTCAACAACAGGCAACTCAATTTATTTTTGAAATTTGTAGGCAGTTTTTCTCTTCGCGTTTCTTTCATATCATTTTTTTTGTGTGTTTTTCCTCTGCTAAAAATAGAAGGTACAACAAAAATGTGGCAGTAAAAGGCGTCACCTTGGCAAATGATTTTCTGGCATCGGGGCAACAAAAAAAGGGGCAAATTTGTGTTGCGTGTTTGTTAAACGCGCCACTTGAACACATTTCGAGCAATTGACTGAGGGCGGAAGGCGGAAAGATTGAGAGGAGGAAGAGCACACATGAGGTGAATGAGGTGTTTTTAAACTTGAGTATTGTTTACTTGTGTTTTGGGGACCGAAATGCTCCCCAGCAGCGTTTTTATTATGCGCCGAGAACGGGGAGGAACTTCAAGTCTTTTGGGGCGTAATTAAAACACTAGAAAGGCCAATAAAAACAAACAATCGGTAATTTCGTATTAAAGGTAATTTAGTTTTACAATAATACTGAGATATTTAATGAGGATTGAGGCATTACTTATTAATGTAAAAAACTCCGTTAAGTAATGTTAATTTACATGTTATGGACAACCAAGAAAAAAATGTATTTTTTCCGCAACGAATGCTGGGTTAAGTAAATTCTTTTTAAATACCTAGAATTTAAAAAAAAATATATATATATATTTATATTTGAGCTCATTAGATTGAAATGTAGAACTATCAGTTACATCTGAAATTTTAATTTAAATTAAATTAAATAAAAGTATTATTTTTAATATGGATTGCTCATAGTTGACTTTAAAATAAAATAAAATACATAAAATGATCATAAAGGCTCTTTTCTAATCTGTTACTCATTTTAGAATGAAAATTTCATTAATTAATTAATTTCAGATCGTTATCAGTGAATTGTTTTCAGCAAAAATTAAATTTTAAAATAAAATAATGAGACAGTATTAAAAGACTATACCTCAATCTGTAATTTAGTTCGGAACTAAAAATATAGTCTTTTTAAATAGGTAACCTTTTTATTACGTTTAGTTAGATTTTGTAAGCTGTTAACGATTTTCAGATTATTTTCCTTTTTTAGATTTAATTAAATTAAAAATTAAACATAGCAGAAAACAATTTTAATATATTCAAAACATTTCTTTCAATAAAAGTATGATTTAATAAAGACAATTGCCAATGTTTACATTTGAAAATTAATTTTAAGCAAATGCAATTTGTAAATGTGTTGATACTTATTCCGCATTAGACACTCTAAATGCTTATCAACATGCTTAAGTTTACATTTACTTTTCTCATAAATCAAACTATCCGATGATATATGGACACATCATTTATTAACTGCAAGAAGAATGTGAATAAGTCTGGTCAGAGGCAGCCAACCTGCCAAACCACTTGGGATAAATGCAAAAAAAAAAATGAAAACAAAGGCAATTCGAATCGCTATCCGAATTTAAATCCTGATCTGATCTGGTCAACCGAGAAGGGTTACGCTTCGGCCGTTGTCCTGAACTCGTCCTCAAGTGTCAGTGTGCGGTCGTATTTCATTTCTTTGGCCAACATGTTTTCGACTTTCATTCTATCTGGTTCTGGTTTTGTTTTTTGCGGTTCGGACAGAAACTCGTCTTGAAGTGGCGTCCGATGGCATTTACATTTTTATTACAAACAAATTCGTTGCGGTTACAAATGCGCCAATGCAAATATATTTTTAAGAACTCTCTCTCTACCCCAAGTTCCAAAAAAAGAAGAGGAATTGCCACTGACCAGTTGGTCTTAAGGGGTTGGACACCCTTCGCCTTTGCTCCCAGTCAGCTGTATGTATTTACAAATTACTTACGGTTAATAAATCATGTTGCATGTCAAAATAAATGCATAAATTTACCAACTGTTTATCGCAGAGAGAGAATTTGTCCAGTCTCTCAATTGAATTGGTAAGCAGGCCAGCAATTGGATTTGTTAAAGGCTTAAAAACTTGGCCAGTTCGCAATGAATGAGGTCAAGTTACCGATTCACTTCGATTTGAGGGTGGCTAAGCGTTTGCTGGTCAGTGTGCTAAAGCGTTTATAATTTTTCGATTTATAGTCACATTTATCTAACGATAACTACGGACCAAGAATAAGTCAAGCAAATGATTGATTGCCAGGTTAAGAAGAGAAAGCATGTCACCCAAAGGAATTGTGTAAAAGGATACAAACTGCCAGCAAATTTGTAACAATAAAGCGTAAAGCGTAAAGCGTCTTTTGGGAAATTCGCAATGGACAGCTGAATAAACAGGAAACTCGTTTGGGTGGGGTTAGAAAAGGGGTCAGCTCAATGATTGATACCAAGCAGTCAAAAATTACTCAATTAGTTGAGCATTAGCCGAGACAAATGCGTGGAAGTAGCTGCCATTAGGATGCCAGCTACCTAAAGTAGGCCCCTCGACTAATTGAAGTCCATCGCAGATGAGTCTAGCGTAAATCCAGTGGCCGGTTGCCGGTTGCAACAATTAAGTAAAGTCAATTGAGGGTAGACCACAGAACCTCATTATAAACAATTTTCCTTATCGCCACAGCAGAAATAGAAATGCATTAGGCCATGGTGTGGTCTTGCCCCAGTCGCAGTCGCAGTTGCAGTTGCAGTTGTGTGTCCCAAACCCATTGCCGACCTCGGTCATAACATTAGAACCTCGCTAGACACTTTACCAAATTGCCGCAAATCACGAACAGGCAAATCAAAGTGAATTAGTCGAAAGAAGGAAAAGTTGAAGCCACAAATTGTTTGGAAAATTAAGTACCACACAACATAGGAACATAAGAAGCGGCTCCAAACGGCGACTAGACGACCTGAAATGCCATTAACATATGAGAGACCGCAACTGATCCCAGATGTTGTTGGCGTCTTTGGAAGACGCGTCTTCTTCTGTCGGGTGTCGCGACATACGTCTAGCAAAATGTCTTCGCTCTTTGTCCCGGCCAATTAACTGGCGCTACTTTATTGGATGTGCGTGACTTTAATGGGTATTCTCAAAGCTATTCTAAGTGGCAAAGTAACTACTACAAATACTATATTTGCAAGTCAATTTGCAACCCTTTTGGCGTTTTGCAGCCTGATTTCAACACATTTGGCACCCAATTATTTGTAAAGCCAACATCAATCATTGGCATCGTCGTTTACATCTCATTATCTCTACCTTTCACCTACTGACCAAACCAAACCCAAAAACCATTGGCAATCAACACGCAAAAGCCAAACTCAGACCCAAACTCAAACCCAATCCCAATTCCAGCCAACTGAAAATCCACAAAAATTACCATTTTGACCGCAGACAAATTAGTGTTATTAACACTTTTTTTTTGTTGCAACTCCTCTCACTCTTCAACACTTTGCTGCACTTATATTTATGGCATTTTGGCAAAGCCAATGCAACATTTTTCACGCTTCAGCCACGCGCACTCCGCAGTCCGCAGTCTGCAATCCGCAATCCACAATCCTCAGTCGTCATCGCCGTCGTCATCGTCGTCGTCGTCACCTGGCCCAGAGTCGCCTCCGAGTGCCTTTTTAATGGCCGCGTGCAAAAATCTGCAACTGCAACTGCAACACGCCCTGACCGCAGGTTTTAATATAAAAATGTGTTGAGCTGCTCTCCCAGTCTCCGTTTTGCTCCTCGTCGCCCGCTGCGTTGTTTGTTTGTCTGGTGTCAGAGCGTTCTGTGAAAACAAACAACAATAATACCGCATAATGCCAGGATTGCCTCCCTCCTCCCCCCCCTTTGATCACCTCCTCGCTCATCACTCCGCAACTCATCGAAAAAATCCATTAAAAATGCGTTGCGTTTTTTATTCACAAATATTGCCTGGTTGGTTTCGGCTTTTTGGTTTACAACAAAGAGGGCAGATTAAGGAGAATGGAATTTAAGATTAAACATTGTTAAAGTTAACTTATTGCGTATATGAATCATATATATAAATGTTAATAAAATTTAGGTTTACTTAAAGCTCACAAATAATTTCATATTTCAAAATCAATTAGTTTTAATAAAAAGTTTGTCTGGTAATATAAATATTTATACATTTTAAAAAGACATATTTAAAAATACAAAAGTTGGCAGAGTGTGTGTGATATTGTATTTAATTTAGTTTTTCGGGAAGCATTTCATTATGAATAGAATATTAATGTAGTTATTATGGAAAGAATAATAAATACTCTTAGCATTTTAAATAATTTTATTTTGTTGTCAATTGAAGTAGAGAAGTAATTTGAATTAATTTTTATTTAGACATATTATAAAATTATTCAAAATTACATAAAGTAATCTATGTTACTAAGTTATTAATACATGAATACTCATCATAATACTGAATGAGTTTGGCTGTGTATTTAGGATTTATTCATAGAATTAATTCCAGAAGATAGTTGTATTTATTTTAATGAAAAAGTTTATGTACAGACTACTTTAGCTTTTAAGTTAAATAGTATTCTTTAAATGTTTCAATTCATTCTCAGAGATTATTATAATTTTATTAATATTTACAATTTTTTATCCTTTACCGACTACTTTACAATCTGCTCTCGCAGTTAATTCGGCGTGTATTTTTGCATAATGTAAATGCGTTAATATTAACCGGTAGCTGTTGAAAATGTTTGCAATTTTCATAATGATGCCAGTTTTGCGCAGTGCCGATGCAGAAGATGGACATGGCCCAAATCGCAGCTAATTAACTTAATTAGTTTTATTTTAAAGCGCCAAAAGCCGAAGCAAAACCGAACGGATCTGCCACAACACCAACACGAACATGAACATATAAATCAGAGGCGCCTCAATTGCCAGACAGCGAGCCCTTGGTGAACCAATTGACGACCTTACAGCCAATTTGAACGGCATTTCGACCCACTTTGTTTGCACAGCTAATTGCAAGTTTTGTCTGTATTTGTCTCAAGTGCTTTTGAGTTGATGTCTTTGATTTTGCATAGCGTTTTTCGGTGTCTGCCACTGACAAGCGACTGCCGCCAAGTTCACTGCTAATTTGATACGCTGAAAACTCAATCTGGGGAGTCTGACACTTGAGCGCAACACAGCAGCAACAACAAAGGTCGTGTGGCATTGACAGTGGCAACATTTCAAGTGCTTGCTCGCTAATTGCCCTTGGGATGGGCTGAAGATAAAGTATATTGTTTATTTATTGAAAAGTGTGATGGCAACGAGTATTGCCAATGAGTCACCAATGGGTCTAAAACTCATATGGAGAGCATTGACAATTATTTTGAACTACGCAGAAACCGTTAAAAATAATGTATGCACGCCAGAGAGGAGGGGGAGGGGGAACATTACTGTGCAATTCGAAGGAAAAATGGCTGAGAATGTCAAAGATAATTGCGCTAGAAGGGTGACTAAGCGCCAGGTGGAAGCCATGGAAAAGTTTAAGCCAGTCAACCAACCATCCAGCTAACCATCTAAGCAGTAACCCATATACTAAACTAAACTATTTAACTTAATTTCCACGTCGCATTGCGTAGTTCGAAATGTAAGAAATTCGATGCGGGTGCAGACTAAAAGGGGTTAGCTTTCCAATATATATACATATATATATACTGTAGAATAGGAGACTCTGTTTGCCAAGTTTGCCACTCGAAGTTGCGCCAATTTATTTAATTACTTTCAAGTGACACTGCCACAGTGCAGAGCGGTGCAGCGTGTTAAATTGAGCATAAATTTTGCCACTCTTGTTAAACTATTAGGTTAAATGGCCAAAGGGGGGTTCCAGGACCAGCCCCTTACAAAATGCGTCTAATTGGTCTAAAGTCGCTCCGAAGTCGTTAAAGGTGTGCGCAGTAAATACATTATGATTTTTAATTAAATTCATTTATTTTCATTATTATTGTCACAATTTTGAAGGTAGCTTGAATGCTGAAACTCTACAACATTTGCTACTTTGAAGAAATATCCAATCAAATATATTAAAAATAAACGTTCAATTGCTAGCTTACTATTTAACTAGTAGTTTATAAGCCTAATTCAAAAGAAGTTGTTTAAGATGTGATGACAATAAATACATTATGATTCTTAATTAAATGCATTTGTTTTCATTATTACTGTCACAATTTTTAATATAGCTTGAATGCTGAAACTCTGCAACATTTGCTATTTTTGAGAGATATAATATCAAATAAATGAATAATAATTTTTTATTTGAGGCTTTTCGCATATTTGGGTTTAAATTACTAGTTTAGTATTAGTGGTTTTGAAGTCTAGTCACTAGTGTCACTAGTCACTTAAAGTTTTTTATGCTATTTAAATTATATTGTGAATTAAAACATCACTAAAATATTAATTTCATATTTGCTTAAATTGTTAACTTCTAAACCAATTGCTTAACTTATATAAAATCTAAATAAAAATATAAAACTAAAGTTTGTCTTTTGATTTAGGACTATTCGACATCAATACTTAAAAAGCTTGAAATTTTTTTTTAATATTTTTATATCAACTATTTAATAAAATTAATGCTTACAATTAATCACAAATAAATTACAAGTTTAATGGAATCTTATTAATATATTTGAATTGTAAGACTTGTACTGCATAGTTGGATTCGTTATAATGAGTAAATTATTTTTGAAGTAAATCGTTGAATGCCTTTAATATATCGTAAATGGTTTTTAGTGTGTTCAACAAAATGAATTCATTTTCATCTTTAAGTATTTAAAGACTCATTCGAAGTAACCTCGCAGGGCTAAAGAGTGTATGAATTGCAGCTTTAAGGTTCTCGAAAGCTCTCATGCCAACGCTCAATCGCTCAGCCACAAAGTATGTATGTGCATGTGCAACTTAAGTTTTGCTGCAACCATCATAATCATCATAGCCATGGTCATCGTCATCGTCATCCACATCGTGGTCATCAGCGTGGTGAACATTGTCCATAAATGCGAATGCACTCAAGCATATAGCGCAATAAACACAGCCCAGTCACAAGTGATGACCACACAGTGCTCCCTGCCATCCTGCCATCCTTCCTTTCAGCCTGCCTGCCTCTCGTGGCTCTCCAGGCACCCCAAACAATGTGTCCAGCCTGTTTGGAAAAAAGAACAAAATGCGAAGGCAGAAGGAACGCTCCACGCACACTTCTTTGCCCAATCAAATGGAAATAATTGTGGTGGCATTGCATCGACCGGGAGAACCAAAGCAGACTGAAGACGAAGTGCCTCATTGTTGCCCTCGCAGTGTTGCCCACACTCGATTGAGACTCGATGCGATGCGATGCGATGCGAACTGACCGCTAGGCGCACTCATTGAAGTGTTGATGCATCCAGCAGCATCAGTCTATTGATGTGGCTGCGACGCACCCAACTTTCTGCCCCTGCCCCTGCCCCGAATTATTTCTTTGCGAGTATTGAGGCATTGTCCGAGTAAGTAGCCAATTAATTGGCTGCCCTTGGCATCGAACAAAAGGAGTTAGTTAGTAGCATTAACTACGCTGCTAATAGAGTCTTTTCAACTATTTAAGCACTCTCGAATCTTGGCTGAAATCTTTCCAAACAATTAAGCCCAGAACCGGACTCGCAAAGAAACCCTTGTGCGCTCGCTAAAAATGCCGACACACTCGAGTGTTTGCGAGGGGAGATTCCAAAACGGAATTCCTCAAGTGCTCACGGGTTATGCAAATTTCGCAGTGTCGCTCACAAAGAATGAAATCTGTACAACAATCACTTGCCGGATAGTTTACTGTACACTTGCCCAACTGCGGTACAGTTGTCACTGGAACTGGGCGGCTTGTCATTTGAATGAGGGAAATGCGCTGAAAAATATGCCGTGGTTTTTATTTTATTTCCGCATGACAGATGGTCAGTTGGTAAGTCAGATCAACCACCGCTCACTCACGGACGTGTTGGCAGTTTGTCAGTCAGTCAGTCAGTCAGTCAGTCACTCAGTCATTCAGTCAGTCAAAGCAAATATGACAGTTCACTGTCGTCGTCGTCGTCGTCATCGTCGGAGTCGTCTCAGACTTTAACCCTCCGTGCAACAAGCATTTTGGGGGTTGCTCGCCAAACTCCTGCCCTGACTTTGAGTCGAGTCGAGTCGAGTCGAGTTGAGTCGAGGGGAATGAGTTCTGGGTACAGTTTGTGCATTGATACTGTTGTGGTCGTCGGTAGTCGCCGCCGTCGCCGTCGTCGTTGTTGTTGTTGTTGTTGTTGATGCGGATGACAACAAGAGGCACAAGGTAGGCAGCTCTGCTTAGTCGTTGCCAGATAGCGTTAACGTTAACGTTAACGTGATGTGTGCCCACACGGGACGGACGGGATGGAGGGGGGGAAGGGAGGTTGCCAAGGCCTACCCCTGATGAGGGTTGTGTTTTCTCTGCTCGTTGTCTTCTCAATGCTCTCTGTGTGCGGTGCGGGATTTAAGCGTTAAGTGGTTATATTGAAAATATTGTATTTACATCAGTAGGTGATTATGTCTGTGTGTGCGATGTGGATGATGACTCACATGGGTCCGAGCAGTGCGAGGTTATTGATAATTTCATTAAACTATTGAGCCGCATACATGCTTATTAAGCTGGCCATCATCCGAGTGGTGTTTTGTATCCAGCCGTAATTTGGGATAAGTGAAAGGTGTACTCGGCAAACTGGACAGGGTTGGGCAAGTGCAATAGTAAGTGGATGGTGTGGAGGGAGTGTTCACCCACTTTCAGTGTGTGGTTCGACGACCTTATCTCTCAGGACTGGACTTGATGGATGCCAGACGAAAAGTGTTTAGACTTTAGTCCAACTCAACTGCTTCAAGAAGAGAAAAACGCTACTTTTGTTTAGGCTGACGTAAATACGACACTTTTGTAAAGGTGTAGAAAAATATTCATAGTTCTACACAGAGAACAAACGTGCTGAAATCAACAAAAATTTATTAAATCAATAATATAATATAAAGAAATTAAAACCCAGAAAATAAGTTTTTAAATTAAAACCAAAATTCAAGAACAAACATAGGCATTTTAAGTTCAATAAGGAGATAATATTATGTCAATAATATCAAATTAAGAAAACGTTATGTTCAAAATATTTCATATTTTTGTTAGTTATTAATTATTAATAATAATATACATATGTGCATTTTTCGATTTTAAGATAGACTTCATTATAAAAAGAAAATGTTTCCAAACAAATCGAAGTATGCTCTAATCAAAGAATTTCATTCTTTTTGGAATGTTGTTTTTGTCTCTGTGCAGTATTAAAACTATCATAAATATAAGTGGTCAATAAACGGCCTGTCAGCAATATCGGCACGACTCTAGATACTGTAATTGTAGTGCTACAAATTATAACAGCTCTGGCTGCCATGGTGTAATAACTAATAATATGAGCGGACAGACAGACATCGATTAAGCGACTAGCCTCTAAATGTTGATCAACTACAAACTCGCATACAATGTAAGGTAGTTAATATCCCCTTGTGTTGCGGAATTGTACCGCGGCTTTCTTTAATGTCGGGTATAAACCGAGTCGGGGTTCATTAAGTGACCCGTAGTTTGCATAACAACGGGCCAAGCATGTGGAAGCCTCATAAAAAATTCGTGAGTGGGGGTCGCGATGCAACAACCACAAAACAGCGAGGAAAAGGGCCAAAGGATATTAATGATTTTGCGCTTGAATTGCAATTGCAAGGACAACAACAGCAACAGCAACAGCAACAAGAGCGACAGCAATGTAATAACAATAACAATATATCCACACATACACACACACTCAATACACCCAACACACTGCGGTCAAGCTGTCAATTTTTCAAAAAGTGAACTACATAAAAAACGCAAGTGAAGCCCTCGACGTCCTCGGACGCATCGTCGCAGGGGGTTCCCCTTGGGTGCAGCAGGCTGCCCGGATTTATGTGCTGACACTTCACTCCACTCCACTCCCCGCTCCGGATTCCCCTCGGATTCCGTTGCCAACGCAATGACATGCAGTTTTTTGCATATCACTGCACTTGGCGAGGGTCGCGGATCGAGAGACGAGAGACGAGAGGCAAACCCTTGATATTTGATTGTTGAGCCGTAGGTCCACAATGCTGGTCAGCTTTTGGGTCGCTGTCTTTCTGCGCTTTAGCATAGCATCCCTCAATTTGTTGCATTGTTGTAATTTTATGCACATTTGTGTTTGTTTGCCGAATGATTTGCACAAAAAACGAAAATTTGTTTTTCGGATATGCATGCATGTTCATATGCTATATGCGTTTCCCTTTTTTAAATACCCTGTAACCAAGCGAAGAGAGTAGGAGGGAAAAAGATTTGCATTTTCCGTAAAGATAGTTTTTAGTAATGAACCAATAACATTCAATTTATTAATATTTGCAGATTTCAAGTAGATGCATTAAAATATGTATTTTGTAATTATATTATTTTATTATTCAACCGATATTATCAACCGATAATACTTAAACAAAATTAAAATACAATAGATTAAGTAATATAGTTAAACAATATTTTATAATCTTATTTTTTTTTTTTAAGTTTTATTTAACAGATACTAATATATGTCAATTTCTTATTGTCGAAAACACTTGAAAAAGAAAATAAAGTAAATACAAATAAATTAATAATTAATAAACACATTATGTTCATTCGGATAATTATTAAAAATAATTATTGTTGAAGGTAAAACATCTTATCAATAGCATGCAAATTATTTGAACGCGTTTTTTATATAATTTCCAGGGTAGTCTCTAGTCTTGTACAATATTCATATTTTTCTAGTGGGCGCTTGCCAAGTTTTTTACGTCGAAATTAATTGAGTTTTTTCTAGTTGACTGCTTTTTTAATGAAATCGTTAGTGTGTTGCATTTGGACTCGATTTTTTTGCTTTGTCCATTTTTGTTGTCCATCAATTCAGTTTTTTTTTCGTACGTTGCATTGCCGTGGAGATAATACCAAGGGGATTTAAATGGGTGGATTTTTTGGGTTGAAATATAGGATATTTGTAGTGATATTTGTACAGTTGTTTGAAGGTACTTGATACCTTTTTGAACTGTCCCCTTGGTGTGGTCGTATTCCACTTGACAGTGAGTCAACTTGCAGCTTTCACTGACTAAAATCCACAATAGATGGCTGTTAAAGTGTTATCATATGAGAGCTCGGCTGAAATGCAAGAAAACAAAAAGAAAATGGTTAAAAGTTGATTGAAGCTTGAAATAATAACTATAAAAAATAAGTTACCATAGGAGAATGCAATTAGTGCAAGAGAAATACGTGGAAATAAAACCAGACACATAATTACGACATTAACGGTTGACACTGAAAATGATCGTTAAAAGGTGCATTATTAGAACTGCTTGGTCGCCATACACCACTTTATGAGGCTAAGCGACCCATTTATGAGGAATTCCTCTGGCAATTAACTGGCCTGTCTCATATTTACAATGACAAGAAATACCTCAGAAGATATCATTTTAATAAAATTGTTTTTATGGCTTATCTTAACAGCCTCATGGTTCGGCCCATTGTTTGAAATTAGTGAAACATAATGAAACTATTCCCGGAAAGTGGACGCCCTCCTCTCAACCCACCCATTCAATCAAAATGTGAGTTCCAACACGTCCAGATTTTTATGTAGTTTTAAAAACTTATAATTAATGTGAAAGACGGTTTTTCCTTCTCTTGGCTTTTATCGCCACAACTTGATCTACATTTTTCAATTGCCATGCCCTGGCGATAGTTAGCCCTAGTTTGATGTATGGCTTGGGACGACGAAGAAAAGAGGTGCCATAAAACGGCATTGGTTAGCTTTGAAGACATTCATCTATCCATTTGTCCGGAGTCTGGGCAATTTATTAGCTTTTGACCATTTGAACCTCGCTTGGTAGTTAATCTTGCTCAGTTTACTGATCATCAAATCAACTCAACTCAAATCAAATCAAATCAAAAGTTTATCTCCGTGCGTGTTGGCATTTTTCAGTTAAGAGAGTGCCAGTTTGGTTAATGATCATCCATTTCGACTCCCTTTCCCATGTGTGGCATGTTGTTCATTAAACAATTTTGGGTGGAAATAGAAATAGTTTTTGAATTTGTTACGGTTTTGTTTTCTGACCAGTCGACGCATGTCTTTTGTGGGGAAATTGATGATCAACTGCTTTTATTGTTTAATAGAAATCTTAAACAAGTGCTGCTTATTAAATTTGTTTATGCAGCCCACACAAAAGACATTTTTAATCAATACATCTCTGAGGACTTATAATGCGATGTCATCTTGATCCTACGCATCCGCTAGACCCACGCAAAGCACGTGTCCCGAAGGGGATTCAAATATCTTCAGCACATGCCACACTTCAATTGACACTGGAGGAGAGGAGAAAGAGATCTCTTATCGGGGGCCCATTACAAAAAATGACCCACAAAATTTGTGTGCGTTAAAATGGTTTTTAAATTTCCTAATATGTTTTTCTGTGTGTGTGTTTTTTATTTTTCGGAAAAGTGCCACCCAGCGCCTGGCTTGTCCGCCTGACTAGTGAAAACCTCCAACTCGACGCGCAATTAAAACTTTTCATGCACATCAACTTTCACTCAAGCGCGTCGTAGGCCCTGGGGCACTCACTGACTGACAGCGTCAGCGGCTGTGGCAGTGGCAGGCCCTTTGTGCGGCACCAGCACGCCCCAACTGCAACAACTCGTCTCTGCAATCAGCATACGAGTGCGCACACAGACACGCATTAAACAAAAACATAAAGAAAATAATATTTTTCTAACAACGACAGGCAATCAGCGTCGACGCCGACGTCCCCAGATGCAGGCCAAATACAACGGTTTCTGTGGAAACGAGATCTTGAAAAAGAGATGATCTTCAAGCGGCCAAACACCGAACAGAAGCCTTCACCAGGCGGCAGTAGTTTCAGCAGAGGCTGCGGCAGCCGCATGTCAAGGCGTCTCAGTCGGCTCATGCCACAAGTCGGTGGCAAGTGTCAAGTGCTTGGGGCCTCTCTGCTCTCTGCTCTGGGTGTTGTGTTGTGTTGTGTTTTTTTTGGGTTTCATGCCACTTGCCACTCGGGCCCAAAATCGTTGTAATGTCTTTGGTTACTCATGTGTGTGACAACACTTGAGGCACACTTGGGCCTGTCACACACGATACAGTTTCCAAATTGATGGAGAATGCAAATGGGCAACAAGTTTCCTCTCTTAGAAACGCTGAGGCAGCCTTCGACTTGAATAACATTTGATAAGCCTCTCGGATAAAAGCTTTGCAAGTCAATTCCAATGCCACGAAATTAAGATTGGGATAGCAATTGTTGTTTAATTATTTATTTTTTGTTCAATCTGCTTTTCTAATTATAATGACTTATTTACGACATTTATCAGTTTAACTTAAATTTTTTAAATTAAAAATTTTTCATAAAAAAATACAAAAACAAACAAAACAAATATAATGAATGTATGCAAATTATCTACAAATAACTTAAAATGGAAATCGAGTTTTTACATCAAATATTTGCATATCGATTTAAATGCTAACAAAACAAGATTTTAATTTGATAATTTTTTGAAATTAAATTAGTTCTTCCTATTAGATTTACTTCAGTGATAATTTTTGTGGTATGATAAAGTCGTGCACAACTTAATTCATTTTTCAAAATTTTAAATCTCTCTAACAAATTTCTGAAATAAATCCTGGCTCAAAAATATGGAATAAATTACATGAAAATTACTTGATATAATATAAAATTTAGAATGACGAAATGAAAATAAAAAAAGTATTTTTATTGTATGTGTTTATATTTTGTAGAATAACCTTATTTATATGACTGACAATTCCAGTATGATTTTATTTTTCAACTTTGAAATTGGTTTGTTGTCATTAAATAAATTGCATTAAAATTACATACAAATAAAATATTTTTTTTGTAAATGAATAAAGTAATCTGTTGTGTCTGTGGTAGTAGATAACGGAGCATAAGCTTTAAGTCAAACTAGGCACGATTCTAAAGACATGTCTCACAAGTTTTCACCCTTTATCGAATTACCTTTTAAATATGACTAAATCAGTTGGAAATGAGCTTTGATCCGACTGAAATGACTGTCTAAATATTTACCTCTAATGAAGGAATTAGCCAACAATAAGAAAATACTATTATTTAGAACTCGATTGCATAACGGTCTGTCAATCAGCAAGGCACAATAAAGAGTCTTTACTTGGAAGCCCAGCTGCAGCTCGTTGAAAAGTTCTTAATCGGAATCTTTTTATAATTTTCCCATTAATGTGCACAATTTATGAGCAGCTTTATGGGCATTTTGAAAGCATGTTTACCCAACTTTGATCGCACAAACGATGATCGTTTAGTGGGTATAACTCTATTTCCGCTCTGCTTGACACTTTTTCTGTTGCTGCAACTAATCTGGACAATCATTTGATGGCGATTTGTGTTCTTGCATTGTTGCCAGATGCATTCAAATTGCTGCCACTTCCCCGACACCACTCCCTGTTGATCTTCTCGACAAAACACAAACAAAAAAAAACAAAGCTGCCCCATGTGGTCGTATTAGCCGGCCGCTTATGGCGCTGCCAACACCATTTAGCCAAGACGGGGGCCACATAATTTCTATGATTATGTTGAGTGCAAAGAGCAGACACAGGCAGAGAGCTCCGCATCTTCGTTGTCTGTCTGTCCGTCTGTTCTCGCCTAATACAACAGCTTCACTAATGCTGATGACGATGAACACGTGCAACGACAACAAACAACAACAGCAACAACAACATTGTTGAACAACGATCGTTTCGCATAAAGTGCAACTTTGATGACTCTGAACGTTTTATGACAAGATCATTGTAAGTGCCACCGCCTGCTGCCTGCTGCCCGCCGCTTGCCGCTTGCCGCTTGCTGCCATTTGTGGCATGAGTCGGACACACTATGACCGCTGCCTTTTGACATTTCTAGATATTGTTGTTGTTGTTGTTGTTGTTGCGTGCTCTGGTCCCATAACCATTTCTTGAGCTAATAACATCAGCAGCAAACAACAATCATAATAATAAACTTTTCATCTTTTTATGTTAAATGTGATGCGGCCCCAAATCAACTTGTGCCGCTTGCCACATCTGGAGACACTTTGTTAATGGCCTCGCCTGCTGCTCCCCAGATCCCAACTCCAACTTCAGCCCCAACTCCGACTCCAAGTCGAGCAGCAGGCCCATGTTTGTTGTAAATGCTACTAAAAACAGTTTTTAAATGCAAATTAATGTGGGCTCCTCGTCCGCCTTTTTATTTGAAGTGTTGACTGACGGGCAACTGCAGGTTTCTTTTCGATCTCATTTTTTTTTTTTTTTATCTTTTTGTAGTTCTTCTCTATCCACACACACACACACACACACACACACACACGTACACGAATACGTGAGCAGAGTATCTTCAATCTCTATGCGATATGTTTATTTCTTGTTCTTGTCGATTGTTATCTTTATGAAATTTTCACTCGACTTAATTGCATGCATAGTTTTTAATGGCTCTTGAAATTGAATACATATACTCATACGCCATATACATGTGTTCATATAGTTTCCAGATCTATCGGGTTCAGCCGAGTTCCGTTCAGCGAGTGTGTGGGGACTGGGGAGCAAAATGTTATCTTAAAATAGCAAAATGAGATTTTGTATGCATTTTAGTGCTTATTAAATGCTTCTTTCTGGCTCTCTCCCTTTTTTGCGGCAATTGCCTTTGCCTCTATTCATTGCAGTGCCATATCAAATATTTATGCTTGACGCCCGAGTAAACCACATCGAGTATAGAACCCATTCAGTTCAGTGGCAACAGCGAAACTCCTCTAGCACTCCTTTGTTGCGTCTGTCTGTAAATTATTGCATATGCAAATAAAATATCAATATAAATTGAAAAACCAAAAGCGAAACATTGGCAAAAACTCTGCTTACCAACGGGGCAAAAGCGATGGCACTTGAAGCCGATTGCTAAATACTCTTCGATAATAACATTTTTTCAATATTTATTTTAATGATCTAAAAAACTCGAAATTAGAATACAAATATTACGGGTATCAAAAGCCGAATTCGATAAAACACACATTTGATTTAAACGTCTAAATACAAATTTAAATAAAACGAAATTTCGATATTTTTAATGAATTTTTGAAAACCAAAATTACATTAAAAAAATAAATAAATTTGATTACATACATTTTAAAATGAAATATTTATATTAATATTGTGATTGAAATATAAATGTTACTAGATTAAATAAATTTAAAAATCACAATTAAATATATATATATATATATTAAATAAATTTATTTCAATATAAAATAATAAATTCAATTAAATATGTATATTAATTTTAGTATTTAATTTTGTAAATATTAATATATGAACTACCAATTTAAATATTTATTCTTATTTTGCGAGACGATCCTAAAAATATCTTCGCTACTTCAGGAAATAAGATTAGTGACTTTTGATAATTGCAAAGTGAAATGCAAAGCGTAAAGATCTGAGATACTCTATCACAAGGAAGTAAAGACATGCAAATCAGTTTGCCAGCATTTCAGTTCATTTTTTTTGTTGGTTTTCCTTTTTATTTGGTTATTCGGCAAGACCCATAAAAATCATTGAAGCGGCGCCAGGCTATAAAAGAATCACAATTTCCATTTGCCACCCGGCCAAACCAGAAGCTGCTCAAAAAAAGATCTTGGCTCGATGCTGCTCCTTGCCAAAGTGTGTTTAAGGCGATTCCAATGGGTGTATCTTCAAAGTGTCTAAGTGTGTGTGTGTATATATACAAATATATGTAAGTGATTAGCATACGTCGTTTGGCATAACACCCTTTTGGCAACAAGGGGTTGGCATCATATTGGGCTTATCAAGTGACTTTATATTTGTTACACAACTCAACTCGATGTTCGCTTTGTTGTTATTGTTATCCCGCTAAGGGAAACACTTTTTTCCCCCTTTTTTCGGGTAATTTATATGTGAATTTGCTGTAATGTGTAATGTGCGACGAGTAGACGATTTTCAAATTGTTGACATTATGTCAGATAAGTGAAATTACATGTTTTTTCGATTTTCGATTTTCGATTTGTTTACAAGCTAGTTTCCTCATCGTCTCTGATAGGGGATGCTGCTGCCGCTGATTGTTATAAATAATTGCATGCAAATTCTGTAATTTGTGGTGAATTACGAAGATGATTTAAAGCAGTTTAAAGTCCAGAGTTTTGCACTTTAGTTTAATTCGAATTGAATTCGCAATTCGAGTGAAATACCTCCAAAAGCTGATGCCGTTGTCCGTTCCGTTGAGTGCTGCTCGTAAAATCTGGCAAATGCCATTTTTTAATTGAATTTTCATTACATTTCCGTTTGGTCGGTCGCAACATTGCAACATGCCGCAAGCAGCGGCAACGTCAACAGTTTCCCCCGTCGAAAAGCTAACGAAACAATTTAATATAGGAATCCGCAACAGCATCTGAATCGGATTCATAGACAGACCTCCCGTAAGCCTGTTCATAATTTTTTTGTTTTACCAAAAAACATTTGCAAAAAATATTTATTCCTGATTTTTGTTGCGAATGGCGACACGAAAAGCCGCTTACGCGGCAGACCTTAACCGGAAAATGTTTCGCTTAAGTTTTGGAAGGGGCAAAGGGCGCAGGATTTGCTTTTTTATGATGATTAAAAGTTATCTTAATGTCAGTCAGGTTTATGACAATGTTTGTGCTGTGCTTTTTTGGGTGCCAAAAAGTTTTCAAGTGCAACAACATGGTGTGGGGAAAAGGGAAACGTCATTTGGCTGGTAATGAAATGTTTATTTTGAATGGTTTTAATTGCGTCTAGCAATGGCATCTTTAATGTCTGATGACAAGACTGAATTTTATGATACGCCCAGGCAGAATGTGTGAACTACTCGAGAGTTTTCCCCCATTGCCTTTGCCATTTGCATAACTTTTGGCAATAAATGCTTGCACAGTAAGTTGTATTTGAAAATGCACTTAGATGCTCTCGGTGCTCGATGTATAATATGCACAAACACGAGCATGTCCTGCAGCAGCCCAATCCCTGAGTCCTGCCGTAATCTGTCATACGTGTTACAAGAGCAGTTTGCGGATGAGGCTGGGTGAAATGCAAAGCCAATGAACGATAAACTTAATTATCCTGCTTAATTGTCGTGCATATGCGGAGAGAGTGGCTAGCAGGATAGCGTCAAGGATACGAGGATAACCCTAATGCAGCATTATTAATTGCTTGCAAGTGTAAATTCAAAACCTGCAATGTAAATTGCAAAATTACACGAGCCTCAATCCCTCTCGATGGCCATCAAGTTGTGCGATTTTCCCATTAACTCAATTAGACAGTGTCGTGTCAATGTAAAATTTCATGCATTATTCGGGTTCATGCATTATTTAAAGAACAAATGTTCTCACACAACGTTTTCTAATGCAATTTACCTTTGAGATAATGCAAATACTCCTTAGATTTCTCAACTGTTCGGCTGTTCTTCTGATTCCCATCCACATCCAATGGCAGTCGCATTTCAATTTCATTCTGTTTGCATAACAAATTTTCCGCACGGTAAATTTTTATTGACAATTAAATTTTTGCCAAAAGCTAAAGATAAAAACCGCAACTCGAACCCCTAAATTGAAATGCAAATATGCAAATTTTTCTGCACAAAACGGCAACAGTTGCTGCGCCAAGGATATACTTGTATCTATATCCTTATTATTTTTTCTTTCTTTTGATACCCAAAACAAACTCGCTCGAGCTGTTGACATATGCGACGTGCATAAATTGCGAGTCGCGACAACGTCGCCTCAAAACATTACCGGAAATCATATAATAAATGTTGGGAAACCATCAAAATTATCAAACGCAAAAAAGCCAAAGTTGGCAGCCGAAAACATAAGCTGCATAACATTTGCTAACTTAAAAAAATATATATGTATATGCAGCGTACTTATATAATAAGTTTTGCCGCAAGGCAATAAAAGCAAATCTGGATTTCAACATTTTTGCGGTCTGACTGAATGTTAGCCCGGGGTTAAGTGTGACTGACATGTGTATGGATTTCGCATAGACTTTGTCTGACCTGCGACTTGGCGAATCGCTGAATCTATTCAGCAAACTTAGTTGAGCGTGAAATATTTAAAAACAATGTTGATGCGATGTGCAGCCAGCTTCGTCTTTTCAGAAAAGGAAGCAACCAAAAGGAGCAGCATCTCCCATCCTGCATATAAGCAAGAAAGCCGAGCTAACCCTAAGTTTGAGGTTTTGTTATTATAGGTACTTCAAAAATATGCTCAAATATTTATCAATTTCATTGAACTCTTTACTCGGTTTCATACAATTTTTCAGAATAATTTAGCTGAAGAAGGTTTCTGATTATGTAAAATAAAACTATTGTAATAATTTTATTCAATTTGCTAATTTAATATAACAGAAGTATACCTGATTTTTTACCGTCAACTATTTGTAGTAATAATTATTATTATTATTTTTAGTTTAATTTAGAACAATTATGGCTCATCTAGATTTTATATGATCTTAAATCAAACTCGCATATTGCATTTATTTGTTATATTTTAATCTACTTCCAGCAAATGTTGTACATATGGCAATTCAGTTTAGAAACAAAACTATCGCTCTGAGATTATTATTTTTTCTCCTAGTAAATTATTCATAAGTTTTATTGCAAAACAAATTTAGGAGTACATGCTGTTGTGTGCAACATCTGCAGCTTGCTGTGGGGATACTTCAAAAGTTGATCACGTGAGTACAAAGAGTTGTAAGTATAAAGACACATAACTCACACTCGACTTATCCTGACTCATTTTGCTCCTGCCTGGCGCCTTGTAAGTGCCTTTTTGCCCACCTTTCTGGCACATTAGAGACAGTAAATTATATTAGAGACAAAAACGTATTGATTGCCTGAAAGTGCATCTGGTAGCTGCAAATTTACCCTCCTGTTGGGCGTTGGGTGCAGTTTGACACCTTTTGAAGTTGCACTGCAGTCGGGTTGCAAGTTGCAAGTTGCAGTTGCCACTCTTTGTATCTTGCACCGGGCCACACATAATGTGAAATAAATTGGATTATCCTTTGATTCATTCACAGTTTGTCGCCCAGCCGGCTGGGCACATAATTTATATGCTTTACATATTTCAAAAGTGCTACCAGACCCAGACCCCCAGATCGGGCCTAGTCGACGTGTGTTTCAGGTCTCCAAACTCATTGGTTGGGCGGTCATTAATTTTCTTGGTGTCGCTCAAAGGAGGCGATAACAAGTTTTGCCTGATTTGATTGCCGCCTGACTGTCTATGAGCAATGAGCTTGTTACTTAGCTTTGCATTCATCTGAAGGTGTGTGTGTGTATCTATGTGAGTGTATGTGTTATGAATCGCTGCCTAAATTGCTTTTCATTGAGATTTGCAACTGTGATGGAGTGGTTGCTGTAATAGGATAGAAGTGTCTGTCTATAATGAGCGTAGGTGATAATTTAGTTGCTGTAATGTGTTGCATATTCATTTCGTCAATATATCGATTCGCACACAAATCCTGGTATTCGTTTCAGTATCCCGTTTAAATGATCTAAATGAAATTATAAGACTTATTTCCTTACTTAACTATGGCTTAATCTTCAAGAATAACAGTAAGTGACATGCATATTTATTACATTTATTAATGGTTTTTTGTTTTATAATATTTTAATGAAGTATGTTTTTATTTAAGTACTCATTTATACATTTAATATTTTTCTTTTTGCTTCATAAGTCGCAATTCCACCGATTTATTTTCTTACTTTACTGTGGCTCATTCCTTAATATAAAGAGTAAGTGAAAGTATTTTTTTTTTTTTATTAATTCCATTTAATTGATTATTAACTTTGTGTTTAATTAAGTGCGTATTTCATTCTGTGATGCTTTTAATAATCACCTTTGCATTTAGTTAAGTGTCATTCAGATGTTAAATATTTTGCTGCCAGTTTGATAACTTATTTTCGTCCATTTTTTTCCATTCATAACTTTTACTGAATTTTAAATATTAATATTAATCATGCTTATTTAAAGAATTTAATTTTTTTTTTATTTTTATATATTATTTATTCATTTGAATATTTTGATAAATATGTATGTATGTATGTGTTATTTAAAGTACCCATTTAGTAATATTTTAAAATGTTTGATAAGGAACTCTCTATTTATTTAATTACCCATTTCATTATTAAATATTTTCGAGCATATTAAAAAGTTTCGAGTTTCTGTGCTAATCATTTATACTATTAATGTTATTTATTGCTAAGCAACATAATAAAATGACTATCAATGACTATCTATACATAAGCTACAAAAGTTCATATGACTTCTTTTGGTTTCGACCGCAATTCATTATGTCCATCAACTGGGCTTAAACCACTTTTCATCGCTTTAAAATTCAGCAACTCTAAAGACTGGTCACAACACAAATAGTTTAGCTTAACTTCCCATACGCATACCCGAGAAAAGCGGAATCAGAGAGGAGAGACACAGAGAAGTATAAATGGAGGTACAGAACGGTCTGGTCCTCCTGCAACAAGTCCGTTAATAGGGCTTAAAGCGCTTATCTCGCTTTGGCTTTGCTTGCTGGCCAAAGCTCAAAACACAACATACAAATGGGTAATGGGCGAGTGGTGGGGGGGAAGGGAGATGCATTCTGCTGTTGCCTTTACATTTTGCTGTAGTTTTTATATTAAAATCGCTGCAGACTGGACGAGAGCTATTAAAAGCGTTGGCTACTACACGGCTGCCGGGGCAGACGACCCAGACATGGCACTGGCAAAAAAGGATACCTTTGGTGTAAATCCCAGTAGGAAATTAAAAACCAAAATGAAGTCGAAATGAGAAAAAAGAGAAGAGCACGAGGCGAAGCGAAGCGAAGATGAGAAGTCAAGTCGCGACAACGTGGCCAACGAAATTTATCGTCATATTTATAAAAGCGCAACGCAATGCAGTTGTCAAACAGATACCAAACATACTATATACATATACATATATATGTATATAAAGCGTCCAGTTCAGCTCGTCAAAAGACACCTTATTACCAATAAAAAGGCAAAAAGGACAACGACTGACGACTGAGTGACGCAGCCGCGGGTGTCATGTCCTCTGTGTGGTTTTTGTTTTGTTTTGTTTTGTTTTGCCCAGCTCCACAGTGCTCCACGAGCTGACAATTAAAACAGCTCTGGCGGCAAAAGTCGCGACTCGCAGGACATGCTACAAATATCCTGTCGCCTTCGCCTTCGCCTTCACCCTTGTGTGTGTGCTCGGCTCACGATTAATGGGTCTTTAGCGTTTTTAGCCCCGCGAATTATGATGATTACTTTCGACTGTCACTTCCCCTTTCTACTCTCTACACATACCTGTCTATATTTGCTATAAGTTATATTAAGCCAGACAAAGTCTGCGCAAATAACAAATAATCCGTGTGCACATTTGCACCAATGTCGCTACTCAATTTTCTGCTGTCGCACTTGCCACACCAACTTGCAACGTGCCTTTTGTCATTTGGCTTGTCCAAGTATCATAAATTGTCAATAAGTTGAGGATCAGATTTGGGAAATATTAATCGTTAACTTGTCATACAACAATATTATTTATAAGAAAAAATGGTTTTAGGGCTATTATTTCACATATCACTATTGATTCTTTAATTCAATTTACTTTTTTTATATTTCCCGTATAATTTAGAAAGTATTAAATTATTCCATATTGTTATTTTTTAAAAATATAATATAAACATTTAACAATTATTTTTTATACTTATTATTACATGATACTATTTAAAAAAATTCCTAATGATTTCATATAACAAACTTATTTATTTAAGAAAATACAATGTCATCGTTTCAAATTTCATTAGTCCCTTTTCTACAAATATTTTCTTTACTCATTGTAAAGCCTAAATTATTCATGGGATGTTTTCCTAAACTATTATTGTAAATTTTAAAGTATTTATAATAAGTTAATTTTTAATACGAATTTAAGTAAATATCAATTTATTTAATTATTGTTAATGACACAAAAAAATATTCTAAATATTGAAAGCTATCTACCGAACTATCTTCATAAACGTAAAACAAGTTAACTTACGACAAAAATTTTGTTGCATTACAAAATGACCGAAGTGACTCATTTTAACATTCATATTAGAAGCACAAAGATTCATACAAAAGCATTCAAATATTTATTGGCCAAATTATAATAATGTGTCATTCACAGAGTATCTATGGTTTCGCATGCCAAAAATCCTGCTAATCCCTGTCGCATTTGCGAAAATTTCTTTTTGTTTTGGCTTCATAAATGTCACAAAAAGGCGACTCCTTGTTTTTGTTCTTGTTGCTGCTGTTGTTGCTGTTGGTTGTCGTGTTGGGTCGGCTAATCATAAAAAATATTAAGCGCTGATTTTGACGCGACATTTTTAACGTTCGAGCGTGCTAATGAGTTTCTTTTTTTTCTGCTGCTGCTGCTGCCAGTTTGTCTGGTTGCAGAAATGCGAAGGGATATGGGAACTGAAGTTGGGTCTTTGTCTGCTGTCAATCCACCCGCTTGTTAATTAGTTCTTCCGCTTAAAATGTATTTAATGCTTACGTGCTAATATTTGGCGAGTGCCACGCCCCCCTCCTACTTTGGCTGCCGCCCATTGCTTGACATGCGATTAATAAATAAATTTCAAGTTGGTTGCGTGTCCTGTTTCGGTTGCTGTTCGGGGACAACTTTGTCGTCCTTAAATGCCTTTCGTTTCTAATTTGTTTATGGGTTCATTTCCCAGCGGTCAATTGTTGGGTCGTCTCTGATTTTTTTGCGCATATGCGACTTCCTGTCGCGCCTTTTGTTTAAATATTTACGATTATATAGAAAAACACCTTTTCAATTAGCCAGCCGCACTTGAAATCCATTTGAGGCGTTAAACTCGTTCGGTTGGCATGGCCAAGAACAAAAACCGAACGAAAACCGTTAACGCGCCACTCGCTTGGCAAGTGACACTTGGCCAGCATCAGCTCTTCTCTCACTCTTCTAATTTTAGTAATATAAAAAAAATAAAAAGGTTTCCCATTGAATTCCTGGTTTTAATTGAGCGCGCAGACGTGCCACATTAAAAGCGTGTTGCAATCAAATGAAAATACAAATAATGTTAATTTCCAGCAAAGTGCTACAAATTGATTCCAAGCATAAAAACGCGACAAAATAAGTTGTAAAAATACGAAAATGCAAAGTAAAATGGATCGTAATGCCACCAAGGTAGTCTCGTAAAGGTATGACTGAAATTTCACAGCTCAATTAAGACCGGCAAGAAAGCGACACATTTTATCCATAAAACAGAGAAAACTGTCAACGTATCTTTTTCTTGTCCTAGAAACGAACGGTAAACGAGGCATCTGAGAGGTTGAAGTGAACTTGCCTCTGAGTCAGCGATCAGTGGGTGAACAATGCAAACAAATCATTTGATCCCAGGTTGGGGAATTGTAACATTGCCACGAAATTGATTAACAAAAATGACAATCATATCTATTATGTGTATCTCTGTGTAAGTATCTTGTTGTGTGTGTGTATCTGTATCTTTTCGATTGCATCTGCTGCACGTCGCATTGTCATTAACTGGCTGCATTCTCTGCCTTTCTCTCACTCAACTTTTGCGCCTCTGTCATCTAATTGACATTTGTTAATAGTTTTCCTCTCTTTTTTCCATTGCTTCGTCTTTGGCTGCCTCGACACAAAAATGAAAATTTTATACCATCTTTGTTGTTATTGTTGGTGGGGTCATAAAAGGCGTTTGTTCATGAAATTGTCAGTAATTTTTATTGCCGACCAGGCTTGTTGACTAATCATTTTCAGTTCATCGTTTTGTTACCCTTCATTCGTTCTGATTCTTATCTGCAGTATTCAATCTGTTCTATTCCAAAGAGAGAGATGCAACAAAATCTAAACACGTCAACCAATCGATCAGTGGCAGAGCAACCTCTAATAATTGCTTACAATTCTCATTTTTTCTTTGGATTGTAAATGCAAATGGCATAATTGACATTGACGGCCAGACGGAGGCATCATCATTAATCAACGTGACGATGGACATTGCCGTCCAGTTGCCATGAAAATGCATTTGAAATTCTCGATTCCCATTTTGGAAATTGTTTGCGTTGAGAAAAAAACATTTAATGCCTGTCCTGATAGGGCCCAGGATAATAGTGTGACAAACAGTAGCCACAACTGTCACAGTAAATTAACTCGACTGGAATTAGAGCAAGTTGTTGTGGTCATTTTACTTGTACAACAATAATTGTCCATTCACTGACACAGTGACTGGCAAAAAAATTTGTCACTGAGAGGAGTAATTTTTATTTTTGTAGTATTGAAGTTGTAGTAAAAATAGTAATATTATTTACAGATACATATCTATGGCATATATTATATTTTTATGGTTTTACATTATCAAAAATGTCAAGCTGAGAGCATGCGAATCATTCAACCAAATGATAAAAATAGACAGCTATTAAAATTATTATATTTTATAAAAACACTGTGCTTTAAATCAAACAGTGAAGGTTTTTTCTTCCCATATTTCCATTGTTAATTGTGCAGTAAAGAATATACAGAATATGTGCAAACTTTGCCGTTTAAAAGATATTGCTAAATAAACTCAGTATTATATTAATTAAGAATCATAAGATTTAAGGGGAAAATAAAGCACTTTATAATAATAAAACAAATAAATTAAAAAGTAATTTAAACTTATGAAGAAATAATGTTTGTTTAAGAAGTGTGAGGCATTAAGGATGCTTAGGCAAATGAAAGCTAATTTAACAATTTTCTGTTAATCAGAACACTTAAGAAGTACGTGCAACTTGAGTGCATTTGCCCCCTCTTTAATACATTACTCCTGCCCCTTGGCGTCGTTGGCAATTAATCAAAAGCGCTGCTCAAAAGGCATAAAACGAGATGAAAAGACGTTGAGCGGTAGACCTGAAATAAATTGCATAATGGCAACAGTCAAACTCGTACATAAATAATTATAAATGTGAGACACAAAAGGCAAAAGTGTTGAGCCAACGAACAGCTTCCCAACTTTTCTGCAATCCATCAAAAGCGGCGACAAACTTTACGCATTGTTAGGCAGAAAGAGCCCGAAAGGGTTGCCAGTTATTGAGTATATAAGCGAGAATACTATATGGCATATATAAACATATTCAAAATGCGTAGCTTGTGGGTGGGCCAGTTCAGGGAAGAGGCACAGTTATTGACAATTGCCAGCAACAACATTACGTCGACTCGTGGAACTGCGAGTGTACTATAATTCTTGCCATTTAGCTGGCCGGGCACGTTTTGCATTTAGCGCGTAAAATAAATTTGCACAATTTGTGACAAGTGTTCGGGCAAAAGGCAAGAACAACTTGCAAACTCCCAGAGACACAATACAACATTGACAACTTGTCGTGCGGGCGAAGGCGATCGAAAGCCACATGGAGGAGGAGTTGGAGTCCAAGTCGATGGAGGAGTTGGAGGCGAAGGCGGAGGCAGCCTGTCTCTTTGTTTGGAGGCGTCACTCTGGGCAGCCCGCCGGCTAATTGTCATGCCAGCCAGGCAAACGCATTTGGACAACAGTCTCTCAGTCTCTCAGTCTGTCTCTCAGTCCGTGCATCTGTCTGTTTGTTGCGTATTTATTTTTTTTGCTACTGATTTTTCTTATTTTCTTACTCTCTGTCCATCAATTGACTTTATCTATTTGAACTCACATGTTAAAAATATCAATTTGTTGTCGACTTTGCTGCTGGCTTTTCTTGTCTCTTGTCTCTTGTCTCTGGTCTGTTGTTGTTTTCTGAGCAACTTCAACTTCCAGCTAGAGCTGCAGCTCCGACTCTAAGTCTAGCTGCGAGTCTGAGTGCAGCTGCCAGTAATGGTGGAGTCGGCAGAGTTTTGCCTCTTGGTGTGATTTATGGCCACTTTGTGGCATAAATGTAGGTGCGGCCGCACATAAATCATCGTCGCAACTTGCAACGCGTTGCAGAATTAGCGGCACAAACGCGTTGCAACTCGATACCCATTCGATACCTTGGCAATTGCTAATTTTGTTGGCCACATAACTTGAAATTGATTCTTTTTACTGCGAGCACTTATCGCAATGTAATTATAATTAAAACTAAACTATGCGATGCATCGCCTAAACACCTGTTATCCTTTAGTGGGTTTTAGCAAAGTCATCGGACAACGAGAACACACCCAATGAAATCACTTAATTTCGACGCACCAAATCCTTCAGTGCGCCCAATTATGAATTGGCCGCAACTGGCAATAAGTGTGCCACTTGAGGGCCATAATGGCTGCAAAGAAGTTAGTGAATTAAAAGGGCCACCGGGATGAGCGGACTGAGTGCCACACCCACACACATTCACATTCACATTCACATGAATAATTCATGCACTCATTTAGGGGGCGAGTAGCTGTTGGAAATCCGCTGCTTCTTATTTACCATGATGCCGCACAAATGGAAAAAATCCATCGGAATAATTGAGAAGTGCAGGGAACTTTAATTAGAAGCCAAGTCAAATTGTCTTATCATAATTTCCACACAATCATTTTCCATTCCATTTTGTGATTTTCGCCAACATTTGGCTTTTGGAAAATGCCCGTTCAGAGAGTTGTTTAGTCATTCCGTTGCCAGCGCACACATCAATCATCTGGGCGTCAGGACAGCCGAGTTAATGGTCAGGGATAATGTGCTGGGTGTTTGCGTGTCCTTTCTCTGTCTCGGTCTCAGTCTCAGTCTCTGCCTCCTGTATTGGCTTAGGACATTCGGTTGGACAAGTGCATGATTAATTATTTTATTATCTATAAATTGGTTTTGGCTGGCAACTGTAGACAAAACAGGTTCACTTCCATTTTCATTTCCATTTCCATCCTCCTTCCCATTCACTATTTCCTTTCGTCTAGCTAATTTCTGTTGCATACTTAAAGGTGCAGCAGCAATTTCTATTTGCTGTGCTGTGATTTTACTATTACGAAATTAATAAAGATATTATAGAGTAAACAACTATATAATCGATCTCTTAATTTCGCTGAAATTAATTCTTCTAATCATCAGCAGAAATTAGACAAGACAATTATTGTTTATAATTGTTGACTTCAAAAAGAAATTAATTACAAAAATTAATTTTATTTAATTTATTGTTGCTTTGATTTGTTTAAATAAATATGTAATTTATTATATTATACTTTCCCTTTAATTCAATTCTATTTGCTGTATCTTTATTTTTATTTACAGTATTATTGATACCTAGAAAGTGATATTTTAATATATATCAATTAATAACAATAAAATTGGAATATTTTTAAAATCATTTTATCAGAATCAACCAATTAAAAAATGTGTATAATACACTAAACAATTTGCATACTCCGTATTACCAATGTTTTTGTTAGAAAAATGTTGAGTTTTGGCGATTTAAAAGACAACAAAATATAAATGCATATTATTATCTATTAATTTTGGCTGAAACTTAAATTTGTATAACTAACTATTTATGTTTAAACTAATAAATAGTTTGTGAAATCTGTTTTTTACGCAAGTGCATTAAACTTACAGTTTTAAATATTTTATTTTTTTTTTTGTCTACTTTAATCTTTTTGCTGTAAGAACAACTAGCAATATACCCTATACACAACCATACGCGAAATTTAAAATACGTATAAATAAAGCCTTACTCAGATTACTAAATTCAAGTGGATTGAACCCACAACACTGTAATTAATTTATTTATCTTCACAATTTAGGCTCTCTCTTTGCAGGGTATCTCGCAGTCTTTGCTTATGTTGACTTCTTCCACGACTTGGACATCAGTTTGGAGTGTTAAGTTGAGTTGAGTGCTCTGGCACTTAAGTTTCAAGTGGACGCTATTTTTGCACAAATTGGCAACATGTTTTGGGCCCAGCATCGTTAACCCCACGAAATGTGGGTCGTCCATAAATATGGTTTCGAAACATTTTACAGCTCGCAGCGAGGCCAGCAGTTCTTGGGGGTAATAAATCGATGACACCCGATTTGTGATCGCACTCGAACTCAATATAATGGTCATGATTTGGCCTGTTTCTAATTTGAGGGCACAATTTTATGGCTCGGCGGAGGCGAGCACAACGGATTCAATTAGCAAAGTTTTATGACTCCATTGCAGAACAAGTCTGATGACATCTCCAGCAGCAGCAGCTGTGAAGCGATATCAAATAAATATAATAATGAGCAGGGGGATCAAAAGCGTGAGAAAGTTGTGAGATGATCGACTCATTAGGGTTATAGTTGAGCAGTTGAATTGAGGTATCCCCACTTAGAGGATCCCATTACCACCATGGGGAGTCGTAATCGAAGCACAACTGCAGCTGAACACGGCAGCTCAATTAGAGCTTGCATTGAATCCACATCCAGAGGCTGTGGCCCAATTAGCGGCTAGATCATAAACCAGAAGCCACAACTAACTCAATCATTACGCAATTAAGTTGCAGCTCCAAAAAAGGGAGCCCAATACCATAACTATACTATCTATGGATGTAATTTCCCGGGCACATTAAATCACGCGACCCATTAATAAAATTGTTAAAGTCTCCGACATTTTAATGGACAAACAGAAGTTTGAAATATTTAATCATTGTCGCTCGCTATCATTGCCGGCCATAGATATGCCATAATTCTGTTGAAAACAATTTGTATGCTTTGATTTGTGGCATCCACGAGAGATGCTGCCTTGGGGCAAGCTCGCAGCTGCGAGCGGCAGCTATTTTATGACCCTGTTTGTGGGCCATTAAACGATTGTGTAAATTCTCAAAAAACAAAATAATCAAAATTTCAACGATTTCAACAATTTTTAGAAGAAGACATAAAACTGAGCGACAGAGCGTGTTGAATTTGTTTGCTGTGGGGTCAAGTGCTTCGACTAGCACTAATCGAGTTGCATGCCCCGGGCACCTTTTGTGGCAACTGTACAACAAATATTCTCCTACTCTGCAACAGCGGCGTGTGGCACGTGCAACGGGGAGGCAAGTCGGCAGGACTTATCAGGGCGCAGCATCGTCTAATGTTCTGCCTGACAAGCTCCCTCTCCGAAAATGTCACTTGCCGTTAGTCGCCAGCCGTGCCCCATGTGACAGCGCATTCATTTCTCATCATCTGTTGCACGGGGCACAAGCGGCGGCGCAGGCGCAACAGGCACCCTCGAGGCGGTGCAACATGTGTTGCATATTACTTGGAAAATGCCTCAAATAGTTGCGTTGCGGCTTTCGCTGCGCCTGCAGATGTTCTAGCTTTCCCCTCTTCCCCTGTTCCGTTCGCCGATAACTAATGCCTGGCCGTAGGTCCAAAGTGACGTTTTCATTTTTCGGAAAAGCCCCCATTCGAATTTCCCTCTCGACTGTCGTCGGGTATTTTTAGCACGTGGCGAACGCGCGTTCAACTGGCGACCCCGCCGACGAGCGACATCGAAACCGAGTCGGGGGAAACCCCCCGATCTGCCCCGCCCCTCCCCCTGTGGCCCGCCCTCGTTGTGTCGTGAATGAAACTTATAAATAAAATTGTAGAAAGCGAGTGCGATCGCCGCCTTCTGGGGAAATCCATCCGTGAAAATGTGGAAAAGATCTCCTGCTGAGTTTTTCTCTGTCGCTTGCTGTTTACACAAAATTTCAATAAACGCATCTTTTTTTTGGGGGCAAACTAAGTCGGGATTTCATTTGGGGATCACTCGATGAAGGCTTGATGCTGATGAATTGTGAAGCGCCAAAAGCACAGATTGATTTATTCCCGCTGTTTGTTTTAACACCCAGCTGAAATTCGAGATGCATTCGCTGAGTTCGCTTTCAAAGACCTTTATTGCCAGCTAACTAATAAAAAAGAGATATTTGGTTCGATTCTTGCCTCTAACTACTGCGATCCTCGATGCGAACCACGACAATAAGTCCGCCCACATTGTTGCCATCGTTCCAGAACGTGATGATGGCCTTGACCAGGCCACGAGGCACCTGATCGGGCCAATCCTCGATGTTGAACACGAGATTCTTGAGGAAGAACTCGCCCTGGGGAATGGGACACGAGTCCTCGTCGACGAGTGGGAAATTGGTGACGTCTCCCTCCCTGACCGAGGGCTGCACAAACTGCACGTAGAACTTCTTGAAGCAGTCGCAGATGTTTGTGGGCGGCACATCGAACACAATGCGTTTGTAGTCGCCATCGCTCTTGGGACTCGAGTACAACTCCACGGACACCTTGAAGTCGTCGTTGTTCATGTCGCCCAGAAAGGAGAAGGATCCGTTGAGAGCCCGCTCCTCGCCAATGGTTCGCAGGTGCTCAAAGGACACCAGGGACTCGGAGTCGCCCTCGAAGGCGTCCAGTTGCTCATTGGTCACCACATACGACTTTTCGCACTGCAAACAGAATACCTTGAATACCCTTAAATGCTTATTAATTACGATTATTTACCGCAATGAGGTGCAGCAAGTGCAGCAAGAGAACAATCACTGTCAGCTTCATGGCGAGTTCACATTCCACTCTGGCTCATCATTCAGGTTGTCGTCGCTATTTATTTGATGCTGCAGCACGCTATAGTCATGTTAGCCAAATTCACAGCTAATTAGAGCCGTGTAAGTTTCATGTTTGTTGGCAACAATGTTGTAGCTGATTATGATTTACAGCCGACCGTTGTTTTCATTGTCAAAAAACTAATAAAATTTATCTTCCTCGTCGAATCAAAATAACTCCCATATATTCTAAACGATTTGTCAAGGCTGCACTTTCAATTCGGTTTATTCTATTCAATTTGAGTTTACAATTTTAGCCAAGTGAGTATGCAAATCCCCAACTCCAATTAACGCCTAAGAACGCGCCAAATTGGGCAACTGAAACCATTGGCCATAGGCTGAGAGAACACCCACAATGCCTGAACCCCCACAATTCAAAGCGCAGAGACCTCCAAAATCAATCAACCTCGATTTTGTAGCTTTATCTTTTTTGCGGTCTCGGCGAGCGAGCGAGCGAGCAACAAAAAAACCAACTCGAAAAATCATAATAATAAATTGCTGTGATTTAATCAATTGTAGCAGGTGTTTTACAACTGCACGCAGTGATCCAACAACAACTGCACTAACCAGCAAACTGGTTGCCTTCGATTCTTCAACTCCGTCTTCTGGTGCCACACTCCATGCAACACACTCTACACTCCACACTCCATGCCACATACTCCATTTGTGGGTTGTTTGATTTGCGCAAATTAGCGCGTGCAGCGACGACGACGAAGAACTCGACTAAATTGCCACCTTGGGGATGACAAATATTAAATACTCTGCCAACATATTTCCCGGGTAAACTCAATTGTCCATCAGAATGGTTGCTTCACAATGCAACGATATTTTTTAAACAAAAACTTGAGTTGTAAACGAAAGACAATGTAACTTGGATTACCACCTTTGGGATTACAAATATTAATTACCCGAGCGAGATAAATTTAATGAGATTTGAAATCGGTCATGAAAATAGATAAAGGGTTGTTGTCTAATAATTTGTATAATGAAAATAAAATATATGCTGAACTTCAATATGTATTCCACAAGTATTATCTACAGTTAGAGAATAAACTTAGTTCAATTAATAATGTTTAATTACTGCAGTGTTATATGTCTACGATTATAAAGATTTTAATAGTTATCTAATGTTATTAAATCACTTTATGAGCAAATTAAAATAGCTTTTGGATAAAAGATAGTTTTCCCATTTACGATACACATATTGTAGTAAATTTATAATAGCCTGCGCAAGTGTATCAAATGCAACAAACCTGCTGCAGAGGCAACCCCCGCAACGTGCCGCATGTTGCACAGATCGCGAAACTATTGAAGTCGAAATGGACAGTCTTTGCCATAAGTTTACACCCACGCAGCCAACAAACCTGTAAGGTGTTTGTTAAAAGAGTTAAAAACTGCAAACTGACAGCCGTCTGTATATTTTACGAATTTGGATTTGGCAAATGAAATAAATAAATTAATTAAAGAAAATATGAGTTTTGCTTGCAGCAAATTCAAACTGTCGAAATTAAATTCAAATTATTATTGAACTATTTTAAATTAATGAAACTGATAAATGTTTTAGTGGAATACACAAATTTTTATAATAAAAATGAAGCAATTAATAATCTGTGTTTAATTAATGGAGCAGATGTTCATTTTAAAACAATTTTCAAATATTATCTAATGAAATTCAAATGTTTGGTTTCTATTCAAAATGTGGAAATGAATTACATCAAAGATACTTTTTACTTCCAGCATATACAAGCAGTCAAATCAAATACAAATAATTTATATTCAAATTAAATTGATAGAACTGATTGAGATTAGAATCTTCAAATATTATCTATTGAAAATGATATATTTGATTTCAATTTTAAATAAATAAAATTATTGTCAAATAAATTTAAAATTATGGAGATTTTAATATAGGTGATATTAAAATTCAAATTCTATTTCTATTTAGTGAATATCAAATATTTGAATTCTACCGCATCCAATTCTCGTGAATAGCAAATTATTCAAAACCATTTTTTTAATGTGTACAAATTAATTGTTTAATTGAAAATAATTAATTTGAATATTCGAAATGCCAAATGTACAGTCAGCCTAGCGTATGATGGATGCTGGCCAGTCAATTGCGTTGATTTTATTTTTGGCATTTGCCCTTTGATTGATATTAATGGCGTGGCATCAATCAACTGAGTGGTTGCGAGTGGCAAGTGGCAGGAGGCAGCTTCTCATATAACCGGGTGCCACAATATCTCATATCTCATATGTGCAACGCCTCCGAGTGTGCGTGTGTGTGCGTGTGTGTGTGTGTGAGACGGTAGCCCGAAACCACAGTGGGGCAGTCAATTATGCCATTTGGCCCAAAAACGAATGAGAAAAAAAAAAGTCATATGTGCAACGGCTGTTGTTGCTTGCAGCTTATTGCTTGTTGGATTAGGTCGCCTGATACGTTGCGCATGCGCACCGCATGACGTCCAATAAAATTAAGCGCGTGTTGTAGTTGTTGTTGCTGCTGTTGTTGTTGCTATTGTCGTTGTAGTTGTCGTTGTTTCTGCTGTTGTTGCCGATGTTGCCCACTTGACCAACAAACGAAACAACACGTACAAAGTTTGACGCGTGACGTGCCTGGTTGGCTCATTGGTTACACTGTGCAACAAAACAACGATAAAAATTATGTTAAATAATTCATCAATAAATGTAGAAAAATTAACATTTTTATTTGAATATTTTTAATGATGAACATTCTATATAGATATATGTATAAATGTGTAACAAATGATTAAAAAATATGAAATGTTGTAAATAATCAAAATTATTAAATAAAATATAATATAATGTAAACATCATTCACTACTCGAGTGAGAAATCAAAATTAGCACTTACAATCTTTAGTGATCTCGTTATATTTACAATAGATATAAAATATAATATTTAAATCATAATAACATGTTTTATGCACAAATATTTTAGAGTATTTAAATACAATTCAGTTTATCAAAGAAGAAATAATTTAGTTATCCAACATTCAAAAATATTTAATAAAATCTTCTGAAATATTAAATAAGTTATTATTATTATACAAATGAATTATTCAGTTATTGTAAAATTTTGATATATTTCTGAAGTTAATAATATTGTTCAATGAAATTACGAAATACTAATTTTATACTTTTTATATTAAAGTACTTAAAAATGAAATGATTATAAACGATTAATTAAAAGATGTAAATATATCAACTTCATAGTTTCTATGCCGTTCGGACTAAATATTCATATCATGTTTAGCATTCTTTTAGTTCTACCAGCTGCCTTCGGCATTAAATAAATATTTTAGTTTAATATAAACATAAATTTAACAACTATTTATTTTATTTTCCCAAGTTTTACTGGATGTTCGTCTCGTATTTAGTAGTGCTGTGTATCTTGCCACTGCCACTTGCGGCACGAACACATAGCGCACACCAATACAAGGGCAACAACTTTCGCATTAGGCCAATGCGACAACGACAACGACAACGACAACAACAATAACAATTTGGCGAAGTTGTAGCCGAAGTTGAAGTCGCAGTCGAAGCTGAGGCTGAAGCCACGGAAGCCGCCCGTGTAGGAAGCTTTGTTGGTGAGCCTTTTAACATTTATGCCAAGTGACGCTGCCCCCCCGCCACCTGTCGCCCCCTTCAGCCGAGAGCATTGCAGTTAATTTTCGCAACGACGCAATAGAGCCGCTCTGCAGCTCCCACGCTACCCCTCAACAGCAACAACAGCAATCGCAGCGGCAGCTGCAGCTGGTTTAACAACCTGCCGACGACGCCTTATCACCTGCCTTTGGCTCTGGCGCAGACGCTGCTACAGCTGTTTTTATTTATTTTTTCATTAATAATATATTTAGTGGCCCCGCTGCCGTTGTTGTTGCGCAGCTTGTTTTGGTTTTTTGGCGCGCAAAATTTCAGGTTTCGTAATGCTTATCGAGTTGTTATTTTTTGGCCCGAGTCCAAGTCGAAGCTGGAGTCGGAGTTGGGCGAGGCGTGGGCTGCGTCTTGAGTCCATGCACTACGTGTGCGCGCTCAATCAAATTGCATTTAATTAATTGAAATACGTTACTTTAATTGCAGCGTAATTAAAAGTTTGATTTATTTAAGCAATACCCGACTGGCCGGCTGACTTTCAGTCTGGCTCTATTATAGTGTACAGACTGCAGCCAGATCGTACATCAAGTGGCACTCTGGACTCTGATTATGCTAATGTTCCCGTCACTTTGACTGCAAATTGTTAATATACTTTCAGCATATGCAAATGCAAAGTTGCTCTCTCGATTATCATGCATATTGTGGCATTTACGTTTTAATGTCTCTGCATGTCTAAGAGGTGCCATAATATTATTTTATGCATTGTTAATTAAAAGTGTCGTTAACGCGGCCCCAAAAGTATGCTTCTAAAAGGCGTATCGATTTTTATGCATACTTGTTTTGATATCCCTAGAAATGCGATGCGGTATCTTTTGTGACCTCCTTGATGGCCTCCAATATCTATATTTAGTTATCGCCGTTGACTGCAATAAAAAATCAACTAATTGCCATGTGCAGGCCGTTTATCCTTGATCTTCAATGGTTCATTAACTCCAGCCAGCCGGACAACAACAATGCTGTGGAGCGCATTTAATACAATTAACTCGGTACGTTTACAAGATTAACCTCCGAGGCGAAGGCAGTTCAAGACCCTGAGACAGGCGCAGTTGCAAGATCACGCTGAGCCTACGTAGCGCAGATTAACAATCAATTAAAATTGACAACTGTTCGTTCAGCAGCAGAGTAGAGAAGGCTGTCTGTGGCATGCCACATGGGGCAGTTTGAAAAAGGAAACTAATTATAATGGCTGCATAAACGACGACACGCAATAATTACGCCCAATTAATAGCAATAACTTTGCAAATTAGATAATTTGGGTTCACATCCAGTTCTGCAGCCTCATCCTCAATCCCTTGCCCCAACTGCAGCTGCAAGTGTATCTGCACACAAGCCTTGCCACTTGCCAAATGTGTGTAATCAAAATGAGATGCGGCTGCAACGAGTTTTGCAGGTTGTGGCAACTGTTTCGCTGCTGGCCAATTATGATATTATCACACTCTAAAAAACGTCATTCGATTAACAAATAACTAAACTAACAATGCATCATTTGTGTAGAACTTTTTGACAACACTTGCCAAGCAGTCGTTATTGTTAGCCACTTGACGACTGCAGAGCTGAGGCAATTTATCAAAAAAACAACCAGTCGCGGAGTCGCCTCCCGACGCGAGGAAGATGCAACAAGAAGACAGTGAGGCAGGCACCACAAAAACCAAAAACCGCCGGCAGCTGAACGAAGTCTAGTATTACATAAGCCAAAGTCAACACGCTGAGCAGCCAGCGCTATCTATTGGCCCAACTGCAGAGATCAACTGCAACTGCAACTGCAACCGCAGCATCAAAATGGCACAAGATCAGCCTGCCCCAAAGGCAGCTGGGCGCAGCAGCCGCAGCCACAAAACAGCTGGCAAAAGGTGGCGGCACTGTACCAAGAGCAGCACAGCAAGTGGGCTGAGTTGCAACTGCAACTGCAACCGGGACTTCAGCTTGCCGCTTGGGGCAGGCACGCGCTTAGCACAAGTCCGAATACGAGTCCGAGTTGGAGTCCCAGAGCTGATGTCTGGGCAGTCGGCGAGTCTCCAGCTCTGGATGGAGTCCAGCTGGCCAAACAGTAGCCGATTCTATTGTCGCTGCTGCTGCTGGAATTTCTGGTTGCTCGAGCAGCATTACAATTGATTTGTTTGTGGCCTTTGGGCAAGTGACAGGCTCATTCCAATCAGCGATTTCGACCAGCGCACGCCTCCAATTAGAGCCTAAACGACAATTGTACTTTTAACCCAATTTACTTATGCGCTCAGCGCTTTGCTTTGCTTTACTACGCTCCACACTCTACATTCTACTCTTTTGTTTTTTTGCTTTTTATTCCCTGCTAACTGCCTTAACAATAAATCTAAATTGTGTAAAGTTTTGAAAGTCTTCTCTGTCTCGCTGTCGGTCTGTCTGTCTGTCCGTCCTCTCGTCTCCTCGCCACTCCAAAACTCAGCTCGATGCGAGCCTCGAGTGGTTCCGTCGCCCCAGAGAGAAGCCCCGCAGTGCGTGTTGCATACCCTTCCCTCACCCTTCCCCAACAATTTATTAATACTTACAACCGTTTAATGCTGATTGCGATAATCTGACGATGTAGGCTCTCTTCTTATTAAATTCGTAATATTACCTGATTTTTACAATTCTTGAAATGCAATATAAATACGTTTTTCGACTGATTTTAATTATTAATATTTCAGCATGACAAATTAAAGTATTATCTTCATGAAAATTAGTATTATTAATATTTCAGCTTTACAAATTAAAGTATTATCTTCATGAAAATAAGTATATTCCTTCCTTCACAAGTGGTTTTTATTATTGATGTAAATTTATTTTGTATTGTTTCTTATTGATGTTATTGATTAAATTCAATTTAGTTTAATTTTCAATATTTCAGCTTTGTAAGTTACAGCTTTATCGTTATTAAAATTACCACATTGTTATTCACAGAGATTAAAAATTATACAGTGATATTTAAATACGATTTTCAACTTATTTTAATTATTCATTATTCATTGTTTACCATTATCTTTATTAAAATTACAATATTCATTCTACATTCTGTTTAGTATATCGAAGTTAATTTAGTAGGCAACTTATAGACTTTAGTTTTCAAAATGTTTGGCAGATATTAATTATTAATCTAAATAACTTTATGAAAATTACGAAATTGCCATAAACATAAGTTCCAGTTTTGCATTTTTAATTTTTTCTCGAAGATTACTAGTCTAAATATATATATATGGTATGATATTGTATCTCTGTTCCCCAAAGAAAGAGCATTCAGGCTTCGACTTGCTGCTGTCGCTAGATTCCTTCTTGTTTATGTATTTGATTATTTGCTTAAATCTTTATCGCTGGCTGCTTGCAGCGCCTCCCCCTCCCTGCACCCCCTCCACGTCATCGTTCTCCTCGTTCGCATGCAGGCAACGTTCGACGTTCAACGTCGCCTCGTTTGCATCTACATACGAGGCTCGATGCCAGTCGGGAGTCGGGCGAGTTCTCTTCGTAGTCGTAGTCGGAGTCGGAGTTGGAATCGGAGGAGAAGACGAAGTCGAAGGGGGAAGGCGGCATGGAATAGTCGGAGCCAGTGGCGCGTTGTGTTGTGTGTTGAGATCCATTAAGGCAATGACCTGTTTTCATATCATTTTTTTTTATTTTCGTCTTTTTTTTTCGTATGTTTTTGTGTGTGTGCCTGCTTTGTTGTTGTTTTGTCTCGCTCCCGCGCACGCGGCCCCTTGGCGTAGGCGTGTGCAGGAGGGCGGTGCGGAGCGCGGAGAGAGGCACACGCAATCGGATCGGATCGGTCGGACTGCCTTACGGTCTGTCGTTCCGTCTGTCCGTCCGTCCGTCTGTCCGTCCGTCCGTCTGTCCTCAACGGCGTCGCATGTGTCCATGTTGCAAGTTGATAGTAAAAATTATGATGATTCTTGCCCCAACCCAACTGGTCAAACGAGTTATACTTTTTTTTATTCTTTATTTTTGTTTTGTATTTTTGTGCCTCGTCTCCGCTGCGAGTTGTTGGGCCTGTGTGCATATTTATCTTTGCGTTGTCGTTGCCTCCACTTCATTAGGTCTTTAATTTTATATCGACTGGAAGCGCGTATCAAAACAGAGAAAAGGCAGTCTGAGCTCTTCTTTTTCCCTCGTATTTCTTTCTCTCTACTTTTTTTTTGCAGTCATAGTACGAGAGCTGAAGATACTTACTACACAACGTGAAAAAGCCTTTGGCGCGTAAAATCTTTCGGGTTCATTAGAACGTTGAACGTTGTCGTTGCAGTTGCTTGTTGTGGATGTGGATGTCTTTGGCTTTGGCTTTGGCTGTGGATAACCCAGCTTGAGCTGGGCTTGAGCTGCAGTCGAGTCTCTAGCCAGGCACCATGGGCTTGGGCAGCGTGCGCAATCAAGTCGTTTCACTGGCGCTGTCAGTTTGACAGAACATCTGCGGTTTAATCTGGTTTGGGATGCGCCGGCTGCCTGGATTGCACTGCATTGGGATTGGATCTTCTATCTAGTACAGTACGAACGCACGAATAGGTGACTTCCCTCTCTCCTTCCCTTTCTCCTACTTCTCCTTCTTGCCTTGCTAAAGTTATTTTAGTCCATCGCTTTTTGTCGCTTTGTCAAGTTGATCAACGTGACAATTGTCACAGCAAGAAACTCTTATCGAGTGCGCAGTAATTATTGAGTCGGACTTGTTTATGTGAAAGGACATTTATCAAAACAAGGGATTAGACCCGTTTTTATCACTGCCATTAGAAGTAAATTTGTCGCTTAATAACAAGACAACTAGGAGAGCATATTGGACTTATTAAAAGATGGGTATATTAAATAGATAAATTAAATTCTTTGTGAATTATTAATATACGTTTATGATTAATTTAAAGAATATTAATGAATAAATATTAATTTAAATTTACTGGTCAACTGACTTTTTTTTGTATGATTGTTTTATTAGTCGCCAATTAATTCCAGCTTAATAAAGTATGACTAAAATTCAAAAAATATCTTTATAATCATCTATTTTAAATATAGAATGAAAATATTTAATATATTTCGTTAACACTAGTATCGATTTCTAAATTGAATTAAATAACAAATAAATGCATTGAATAACAACAGTCTATTTTTATAGTAATGTGTATTGACTAGTCAACAGAGTATTTTTCCGTAATCATTTTACTATTTTGGCAATTACTTCTATCCCATTTACTTCAAAATTCATAATTAACTTTCCAATTGTTTTATTTATTCGAATTCAAATTTTGTATTACAGGGTATAAACAACTTGTTATTAAATCAAATGTTATGCAAATATTTAATAAAACAATAATATTTTGTTTACATAAAACGTTTCACTTTCTTAAATTAAATTAATAACAGATTTAACATACTGTATTATTACAGTTTTATAACAAATAATTACAATTATTCATTTATTAGTTATTTCAAAATAAAAATATTTATTGACTACAATAAAAATATGCATATCTAGTAATGAAATATTTCTCGTTTGGCGCGCTTAGAAATGCTCCTTCATGTAATGGTTAATTTTAATAATTAAAGGGTATTTTATTAGTCTACAACTGCAATAGTTTTGCCTTGCTGGTCTACGTAAACCGAGCTTGGGTTGATTTGTGTGCAGTTTGCTTTAGATAAGCGCTCTCTCGGAGCCTCTTCCTCTTGTTGTCCATTTGTGCGTATTTGCCTAGGCTGCCTTCATCTGGAGGTACAGTGCGCCATAGTGCTTCGTAGATGGATGTGTGGAGACGAGCATATACCCATTAGTTATCTACATATCTGGCAGTGTGTATTTGATTAGCTGGTCTTCTCAGTCTCTTTGCTTTGGCTGCCGTTGTGGATTGTGGATTGTCGTTTGTTTGCCAGCTCAAACATCATGCGAGTCAATATTGAACTGTTACTTAGAGCGAGTGTGAGTGCGAGTGTGAGTGTGAGTGCGAGTGCGAGTGTGAATACGAGTAAGGGTATCTGCGATGGTCATGCCCAACCTTGACCATATAATTGCCAAGTGCGATTCTCAGCACTCTCAGGGTCATAAACTTCTAATTATTGATCAACAACGACAACTGCAACTGCAACTGCAACTGCAACTGGTTGCTGCATCCTTGAAAGCAAATTGAAATCTTTTTGTGCCGTGAACTCGTGCATCGCATTGTAGAATGGGCACACCCCCTGGGGGCGGACAGCGCTTCGATTACGCGATTAATAGTGTTTGGAGTGCTGTGGCGAACTGAGGCGAACTGCAATTGAAGCCAAAGTTTAAATGTTCTGACCAATGCAAATATTGTCGATCACTTTAATCACCGTTCATTTTGCATCAATTGCCGTTGAGTGGGTGCAACACTGAATTGGATAATGATGTGGCACACAAAGGTTTCATATACGAGGCTGGCGAGTGGCAAGTGGCAAGTGGGGAGTGAGGCAGGGGACAATCATATTTCCATAACCACGAGCAAACAACGACCGCATCAAAGCTGCAATAAAACAAAAAAAAAAGAGTAAACAAATGTTGCATGCGGGTCGACACAGCACGACAAATGAATCACGCGGCGATCGGGAGTCGGAGACGGAGTTGGAGTTGGAGTTGGAGTCGTTCGTGTGCCCCCAGAAGCTGCAGCAGCAGCAGCAGCGGCAACAGCGACATTGACAATGAGCCAAATACGATCCCAAATGCGATCCCAAAAGCGATTCAAAAGCGATACAAACGGTAGCCAAACCAAAGCATACTAAACAGCCACAGCAACAGCAACAACAACAACAACAACCAACGAGGCAGCAACGAGATGATGGAGGTGCAACAACAACTCGACTGAGGTGCAACAACAACACGAAACGTGCGCGTTTGCAAGAGCTTTTGGCTTAAGTTTTGAGGCATGATCGGGCATGATCGTTAAGCAGTGCACAGTAGCTGCTTCAGCGTCATAATAACAGCAACAACAACATGTCGCAGCACCGCCCCCCGCCCCTCTCTTTTCGTCTTTCCCCTCTCCCCAGTTACCCAATCCAGTTAGGCCTTTGTCTGCTTGTCCGTGGCACAGCTGCAGCGCTGCAGGGTGTACGACTTCGACTCCAACTCCAACTCCAACTTCGAGTACGAGTTGCAGCAACAACAACGGCGCGCGCATGCGCAACAAATCAACACAACCAAGTCAAATGCCCCTCGCCTCCCCTCACCTGCCTTCAACACACACACTCCTCACACGTCTTGGATGGAGCGTAGGAAACCGCTTAACCGGTTTTGTTGGGGTACGACAGCGACAGCGACAACGATGCACAAAGCTTTTAAGAACCTTCTTTGTTGTAGCTTGCAGTTGCGTACACGGCGCGAAAAAGTGCGGATAGTCTCTACAAATAATGCATACTCCTACAAAATAATTAAATAATTAAATTAAATAATTAACATAATATAATAGTTAAATAAAAATAATATTCATATCTTATTATTAACAAGAATAATGAAGTATTTTGTAGAATAGTTGCATAATAATACTAGGTATTTGAAGATATCAAAAACAATAAAATATTATATCGGCTAGTTGAAAGAACTGAAATCTATTAATTAATAATAAGAACATAATAATATTTAATGTAATGTAATATTTTATACAATTAATATTTCATTATGAAAATGTAATAGAACTACTTGGACTTATATTCTGACGAAATATTATTCAACAAATATGTATATACACATATTCTCTCCAAGGAGAAAATTTTAATAGAAAATAATTTTTAATACAAAAATAGTCTGAAAAATATTATTATTATATTGTTTTCTAAATGAAATGTCGGACTAGCGGATCTGTTTAAAATTTAATGGATATATAAAATGTAGGAAAAAAAGGTTAAGATTGAAATTTGGCCAATACAAATAAATGAATTAATATATTGAATAAAAAGTACCTAAGTAAATAAAATAAATACTATTTGTAGAATCATTAAAATCATAATTTAAATAAAAGCAATTATAAATAATAGATACTGATTGAAAGCTAAAATGATAGAACTATTTCCGCTATGATTACCGCATAATAAACTATTTTGTTGACTTATGCGTATTGTTTGGCATTTAACTCCTCATTCCCTATGATTTATTGCTTAACCGCCCTGTAATTAGCATAAGCTTAGCTGCATTTGCAGCTGGCCTGATCTAGTTGCATCAAATGAATTTCTCTTTTCCTCCTTCTGCACTCACAATTATCGCCGCGTGGACTTCGAGTACTCGTGAATAGAGTTCCCGCCTTACACACCTCTAGTAATTTCTAAAACGTTTAATTGCATATGATCTGCCATACTTATTTGGGGGATGGGAAATGCTCTGTAGGTCTCTTGGTGAGTATGCGAAATTATGGTATGGAGTATCGGGTATCGGGTATCAAGTATCGGGTACCTCCAATTTTGTTGCGTGTAATTGCCACTTCCAGTACAAAAAGCTTTTATTTTTATTTTCGTTTTCCATGCGGTTCTTTCCTTCCTCTATGTTTAAAAGCGACTGCGCTCCCGTCTTAAGCTGCATTACAACTTTTTACTGCGTCTTAACTGAAATCGAGTTTTCTTGCTGTTGCTGCTGTTGTTGTTGCTGTAGTTGTTGTTGTTGTTGCATGTAGTTTTCTATCTGTGCAACTCCGCCCGAAACATCAACGCCCAGCTCATGGGTCTCTCTTGACTTATGTAGGTACGCGTATGTTATGTGTCTCTGACAATCTGCTGCTTTGATGGCTACAACGTTGCCATCGTCGTCATCCTCATCCTCATCGTCACTGGGTTGAAGTCGTTCAGTAGCTGCGCTTAATTGCATTTTGACTTGCGGCGTGAAGTTGCTTTGTGTACCCAATTCTGCCCCTGCCCCCCGCCACCTGCCACCTGCCACCTGCCACCTGCCCCTTATCGAGCTGCGACTCGCGATGCTTCTGCCATTTTCATAGGCCGTCTGTCTAGTATGTAGAACTCTCGGCTTGTCTTTGGTCTATTTGCTTAGCGTTACGAGGCGACGCGTTGCCTCTTTTTGGCGTATGCCCAGTAGCTGCCACAGTCCCTTGCCCCTTGCCCCTTGCCCCTTGTCCCCTTCCCTTATCGCTGCCACAGCTGAAAATTGTTTTTTTCTCTGCTGCTGCTGCTGCAGTATTTGTATTTGTAGTGTATGTTTGTTGTAGTCTTTATGACTTGCAACTGTGCGATGTTTGCGCTATGTTGATTGAATGCGCTTTGTTACCAGTTGGTCAGTCCGTTGGTCCATCTGTCCATCTGTCCGTCAGTCCGTCAGTCAGTTCATCAGTCTATCGGTTAGTTAGTTGGGTTAGTCGGTGGGGTCTCTTTGGGGTCTTTTGTTCGCCCGACTCGCCAGCTTTGGTTGCTTTGGAGCAGCCATAAAACGTACTTTGCCCATTGTTCATTTGACGTGATTAGTTACAGTCGCGTTATTAATAATTTTATAGCATTGCGGCTATTGTGCAAAATTTCGTTGATTACTCATACGCCATGTTGTGCCACGCCACATCACTATACACAAACATTATTTGTTCGCATTCTCAATTTGGTATTTGATTGTCATTGTTTGGATAAAATGATATTCTTATTACCATTCGCTTAAAATTCACTTTTATTGATTAACTTTAACTGTATTGCAGGATGAATAAACGCATAAAAATACTCTTTGCTAAGTTAAGCAAATTGTGTTCATAAATCATTATTTACTTCTGAACTTTTGAGTAAAAGTTGTAAAATACAAATTGCATACTTCCTGATCTTTAATTAATGGAAGATTGTCATTTAAAATAATGATAATAATAACTACATGAATTGAAAATATATCATATTAAATTATTTTCGTATTTTAATATTTAATTGTATAAATTTAATTTTTTAAAGTCATTTTATTCAATTAATATTTTTTACTAAAATATTTAATTTATTATTACAACTTCTAATGCTTTACTTACTTGTTTGATGTATTATTTAATATATATAAATTGTGTTCCTTTTGTAATTAGTTTCTGATATTAATAGTTTTTATTTAAATTGAAAATTAATTACCACTGAATATATTTGTCCAATTTCCAATTATTTTTTACATATTTTTTTGTTTTCACAATGTATTAATGAATCGTATAATTTATTTTTTATTGTTAGTTTCTCCATTTAAAAGTAATTATGTAAATCTAAAATCTCAGAAATAAATTGATTGACTTATGTACATATTTTTATATTTACCTTCGTATAATTTTAGCAAACTTTATTAATTGTGTTTTTTTTTGTATTCTACAATTTTAAATAGTTCTTTCCAAGCCTTAGTGCGAAAAATACATTTCTACTTTATCGTAATTTCGCATACCTCAAATTATCGTTTTACATTTTTCGAATATTCAATTGAATATTTTGTTTTATACTGTGGCTAGTTGTGCAATTGATTTATGTTTAAATATAAAATGGTTGGTTATTTCTTGTGGTATGTGTACGAAAATTCGTTAAAAATCACTAAACGTGTGATATATGTTATTGCGAAATAAATAAAATAAATTATTTACGACGCACAGTTAGAGGTGTCAATTTATTGCGGGCTATAACTGCGTACTCTACTCTCTCTCTCCATATATGTACATATCTCTGCATCTGGAGTTTATGCAATTACCTCGACGATTTTCATAAGCTTAGGCAGTAACTGTGCTTTAATGGTCCTATAAATTGAAGAACATACGAGCAATGCTGACTGTCTGGCGGTTTTTTGTCTCCGCCTTCAACACCGTTAGCACTCTATGGCCAAAACAGATTTCATTATAAATAGGTTAAGACGCTAAATTTACTATGGGCATAAAAGACTGCAGCAGCCTCAACAGCCTGAACAGCCCCAACAACACACAACGCAGCACCACACATAAACCTTTAAACCTAAACACGCACTTAAGTAATAAAAAATACAAAAAATAAATAAAAAAAAGCAACAGCAACTAAGACGAAAAACATGACATTAAATTGCATGGGGTTAAAAAAATAATATTGTGTTGTGAGGGAGCGCTTAAGAACACAGGTGTTCAGCTGCTGCAGCAGCAGCTATACATAATAAAGCAAAACAAGTAAGACAACTGCAGGCGGGAGTGCTCGACTGCGAGATACCTGCGAGAGAGTTCAAAATGCTTAAGCTTTGTATTAAAAGCATCTTGAGAAAAATAATTAATATTCTTAAATACTCATTAATCATTACAGAAAATATGAGTGATTGGATTAAATAATAAATATTGAAAGCAAAAATATTGAATACGAACATAATTAAAGAATATAGAATGTGAATCGTGAATTGATAAAATAATACAGAATAACATAAATCATAATAAAAATTAATTAATTATAATACCCTGCCACTCTATGGGTAGCGGGTATGAAAACCAGCGGCGAAAAAGCAACAACAACGGCAACAAACTTAAAATCAAGTTTTAAAGATTCAACGATGACGACGACGTTGCCGTCGCTGTCGACTTCGACTTCGACAGCAACGGCAACGGCACTTAAGCAGCTCCAGCAGAAGACATCAGCACCAAGAACGGCAAGAGAGGAGCAGAGAGGGAGGAACAGCGGCAGCTGGAGACCTTTAAATGCGCACGACGATGCGGGCAGAGCTGCGAACGGCAACGGCGACGGCGACGGCGACGTCGACTGAGCAACAGCATCCAAACGAGTCGCCTCAAACACTTTTGTGCAGCTCTCCCCCCTCAAAGGGGGGGGACTAAGCCAAACCCAAGCGACACGAGTCCCAAACCAGCGAAGCAGCAAAGCAGCGACTCTCGTCTCTCGGCGCGTCGATCGTGCTTGCAGCAACTTGTCGATTGTCGAGCTCTTGCCCCCCCGCACCCTTGGCCTGAAGAGCCTGGCCCCTGTCTGATTATGATCAGAACGGAGCTATATGAGCTGCTTGCCACTGCCACTGCGGCAACTGCTGCTGCTGCCAGTACTCGTCGTATAATAAACATAATGATAATGATTCTGACGCTGTCTGATTGTCCAAGTGGTGCAGCCTCAGCTTCAGGCTGCGCTGTGCCACATGCCCCTGCCACATGCCCGTGTCTGTCTTCTTGCCACTGTCAATGTAATTTAAATATAATTTCTTGGCTTTTGAGTGCGGGCTTGACACATCGGTAATAGAGAAGCCAAAGAAATGGCTTCTAACGGAACCAATAAACAAATACACACTCAAGAAGTCGCATGTCGTCAGCCTGCTATCGATGCATCTGAGCTGTGATTTTGCATTAACCTGTAGTTGGCGTTGGGATGAAATGCAACTTAATGTCGCTGAAAATAGCATCTGCATTTTAAGACTCTGCTTTTGATTTCAGCTGATTAACTTAGCCTTCTTCCTTATTGTTTTTACTTAGTGGGATTACAATTTTATTTATTAAAAGTTAAATATCTCAGCGATAAGTGGCTATTGTCCAGCTTACAATTTTATTTATTTAAAGTTCATCATAAAATATTTAAACGATAAGTATATTCCTGAATTAAATTTTTTAATTTTTTTCTGATTTGCATGATTTTTTTCAGTAAGCACTAAGCTCAGTAAGCATAGTGAGTTTTCTGAGTTCCCAGAAGTTCCAGTAAAGACCAGGTCGTATGATTGATATACCATTATAATTTAATATCAATCAATATATAGAGAAATTTACTTTAATTAGTAGTGTACAACACTAAAAAAGTATGACTTTAAAGAAGTTAAATGACAATTTCAATAAGTAACTTATGTTTACTTTTATATCTATATTCCATTGTAGATCAGGATTTACTGTAAATCAAAAAAAAAAACAGTTTTAGAGAAATCCATCTTTATTTTGGTTTTTAAATCGTAATAAAGATATTTTCTAAAGTACTTAAATATCATTTGAATTGTTTTAAACAGAGCTGCACTAAAATTAATCTTCTGTCGACTAACTAATGTAGATCAAGATTTATGATGTATTTAAAAACAAAATATATAAAACATAAAATTCACATAATTTATACTGTTTTAATCACAATTACTGTGATTATATGAAAATTGATTACATGAAAATAAAATTAAATCTAAATAAAATCAATTTATTGAAATAAAGTGAATATAGATACATAACAATGATTTCTGATTAAAGTGCGAAGATAATATTATTGTTTAGCTTAAGAAGAACTTTTCTGACAAGCCGTAAATATATTAATGTTATGAACTTTTGGGACTGTCAAACGTTCTGATTATTGCCAAATACCCTTTGCGAGAGTAGAAGGGCTTTAAGCACATTATAAGAAGTCTATATCTCCAGTTATTCACGGATCATTTAAACTAGGTCTGTTGATACGTGATGAATACGGATTGTAACCTTGGTGCCCTTTGGCTTCACACACACACACAGAGTACAGAAGTATCTATGTAATGAGTTCAAGCAGCGTGCTGCCAAAAACGGAATAAAAATCGAAAAACGGCAGCAGCTGAGCCCCTCGGGCCGCAGTTAATCAACAAGTTTATGCAAAACTCAAAAACCAGAACAGGAAAATGAAAAGCGAGCAATAATCCAGGCAGCAAAAAAAGAAAAAACCAGCAGCGAACAGAATACGGCAAAACGCACACCTCAAGCCAACTCAAAATAAAAAAGACAGACAAAAAAAAACAAGTCAATATGATCGATCGTTTGCTTGATTAAACCTAATTGAAAACGAAAATGCACAGCACACACACACACACACACAGAGACGCACACACACACATACAGAGAGCACACTCTTTGGGAGCAAACTCGATCGCTGTCATGATCACTTGTCCAAGCTGTTTGCTGCTGTGTGTTGCTTGGACTCGCTCGCACTGCGGTCCGGTCCGGCAAGTCGGCGGTGGCGAGAGCGAGAGCGAGAGAGGCAGCGAGAGGGAGAGAGCGAGCGTACTACGGCAACGACCAGAATGTTGAAATCAAAACAAAAACGTAAAAGATCAACGCACAAAGAGTCAAACTAAATTTTGGCGGGAGACTACTGTACCCCCATCTATCGACGGCTGGCGACGCTGTCAGAGGCGGAGGAGGGGGACAAGAAGATGTAGATGAAGACAACGGCCAGCGGAATGAGACGAACAAAACAAAACTACAACCGGAGTGTGCATGTGTGTGTGTGTGTGTAAGACAAGAACAACAAAATCAAAACAAACTCTGTGCTGCAATGGCCGAAGAGTTCGCGGCTCTCTTAATAGTTGGCTACGCTTAAGAGCGCGAGTGGCCGGTGGAGAGCACGTGGGTGCAAGAGAGAGCAAGTGCAAGAGCGGCGGTCAGACAGTGTTGCCGTGCTGCAGCTATGCTGCAAGATTGCGCCTGAGCATGAAATGCACTTAGGGTTTTTAGTGGCGGGATTAACTCGCATTTATTGGATTAAAGCAGCGATTTTAGCTTAAGATTATGCTTGATAGTGTTAGTATACAGTTGATGTCACAGCTTGTTGATTATTAACATTCAAATAATTAAATAACAGGTTGCTCTACAAGTATCTTAAAGATTTCAGTTCAACATCAAATTGCGTTCGAGCATGAAATACATTCAAGTCAAACTAGAGTTATTGTAAATTGAAATACATTTACAATATTTACAGTTACAACAAATTATAAATTCTTAAATATTGACGAAAATATCTACAATAATTTTGTTTATTTAAAGTTTGCATTTCAAGTTTGACTTTTAGCTGCACGGCTTCAATGCGGATTGAAAATATTACGTTCTTGCATGAAATATCTTCAGAATTAAATTTTTCGTTTTTATGAAAATGCGTTTTCTTACTTTATTTTTAAAAAAGGTAAACATTAAAAGTCTAAATAATTTAGTGATAAACAATCCACTTAATTTAATATTTGTCAAAATATAAGTGTAAGTCCGATTAAGAATATCAAACAAAACTTTTATATTTATAATACTTAATTCAAATGGAATTTAATAATGAATAAATTTTTTATTGCAATAGATAAGTAATTTGATAGTTTGATCACAACATAGGCAGAATAAAGTCTATACTTACTTTTATTTATTTAATTATATTGTTATGAACATATTAGTACATGTAAACTATAAAAAATATAAATGTTATTTGAAAAATCCATGCAAATAGGAATATACATTATTTCATTAACAGACAGGTAAATATTTGTTGTTTATTTATTATAAAAACATAAATGAATTCTATAGAACAAAAATATAGCCAGAGCAACTGAGATATTTGTCAATAAATTTACAGAATAAAAATTTCGAATCAACATTATAAAAATATTTTCTATTTATTATAATAGAGGAATTAAATTCTAAAGGAAATAAATAGATATTTCGCATCTTAATTTTAAATTGATGTTTAATTGGACATACTAAAAAACATAAAGCACGCGTGAGTAATATTTCGAGTACCCAAATAAATTCATATTTTAGCTGACAGTTCACTTGACCTGCAACTTACTAACTGGGCTAACAGCAGCAACAGCGACCAGTTTGCTGTTGAAAAAGCGCGCCAAAAACGTTGCTCGGCCCGTTACCCGTTTTGCAGCCGTGGAATAATGATATAGTAGATTTATAGTCCTTGTAGAGCGTAGTAAAAGAAGAAGAGGCAAAGGGCCTGAGCAGAGTGTAATAACCTCAGATGGACCCAGAGACGCGATCGAACCCTAACCAGGCAAAAAAGAATCAGGCAAGCAGCCAAAGAAAGCAACGAATCAAACGGCTGAATAAATTTGAGAGTAGAGCAGGAAGACCAAAAGAAAAAACTTCTCTTATAGAGAAGGGTTCCCAACGATCGTACAAATACGAGTATTCTCAGCTGTATTCGTATTCGTATTCGTATTCGTATTCGTTGTATTCGTTGCGATCCCCACGACGACGTCAATTTGCAAGTTGTGCACGTCCAGAGAGCGAGGCAATGAAATCCAGAGCTGAGTTCTCGATCTCCTTTTCTCGTTCTTGTTTCTGGCTCTCGAGTCCCTCTGTGTTTTGATTTTACGGCACAGATGTTTTATTTGCCACAGCACACATACACAGACAGTCTGTTGTTTACCCTGCTTGTTGCATGTCTTTTAATGCCTTTAATCCTAGCAAATAATACAAAGTGAGGCCTAGGACAAGTGAACAGCGAGCGAAGCGGTTGCCTCTGCCTCTGCCTCTGAGTCGTCGTCTCGGCCAGCGGCATAAAACAGAAAGTGTGCAACACACACGCTACGAAGCCAAGCAAAAGACAAACACCAACTGCGACTAGTTGTTGCAAGTTGTGGTTGTTGTTCTGACTTCGACTGCAATGAACTTCTAGCTGCAAGTCATTGAACTCATCCTGCCTGCAACTGCAACTGGGATTGTGCTTGGGCCTTAGCTGGCTCTACATATGCCCAGACCCAGACCCAGACCGAGACCCAGACCCAGGCCTGGTCTCCGTCTTGGTCTTGGCTCTGGCTGCATGATATCAACGAAATGATCATCATGATCATCGTCGTCGTCGTCGTCGTTGTCGTTGGGCACAGTGAGCTAGCTTTGTGTAGCGTTCTTCTCCACTCTCTCTCTCTCGCACACTCTGTGTTCTCTGTGATCGCCTCCTGCTTGGACATAATGAACTCGAGCTTTTGGCGCTACGTACGCAATTTTCGAATCGTGTTTGCCTCGCGATCGTGCCCCGCCAGCTGCCTCCTTGCCCCACAGTGGGCATAAACAACGTTTTTAGAACTTTTATTTGATTTTGCAACACGCCCGCCTGCTTGCCTCATTGTTGTCGCTGCTTGCAACTGCCAACTGGCAGTCGTATGTATGATAATGATGTTGGTGATCGTGCCACTTTAGCAATGCTTAACTGCGACTGCGACTGCGAGTTGCAAGCTGGAGCCTGGCGCAGGGTTGAAGAACCTTTTGATTGGCTGCCCATACACGACACGACTCGTGTGGCTTCATGGGCAATCCTGAAGTTGGTGCGGTGGCCAAAGCGGTGGCCAGTTAACTGTGCCACGCTGCCTGTCTCCATCTCGCTCGCTCTCGCCCCGCTGTTGCATGCATAATGCTGCCAAGATTTATGCAAAAAATTGATGGCAATTAGTCGTCTTCGCCAGATGCATCTTCGCTCGCTCTCTCTCTCTCTCTCTCTATGTTATGGATGCATGTATCTAGATGCATATTCTGTAGCTGCGCTTGTTGCCTGTCTTTATGCATAATGATTTTCGGTATCAAATTACATTGGTTTTGGATTTTTAGTATGTATTTTATTTGCTGTGCTGTGCTGTGCTGTTTGTTGTCGACGCTGCTGTCTCCTTCCTGCTTAATTTGATGCGCTCGTGCCAGTCGCCCGTCCGTCCATCTCCGTCCGCTCCGTCCTCCGTCCTCCGTCCAAGACAGCTCCACAGCTCAGTTCCTGTTCCCTCCAGAGGCTAATGTGATGGCACTGTGTCTCCAGTCTCCAGTCTCGTGTCTCGTGTCTTTGGCTGTTGCTCTGCTTTCAATTTAATAGCTTGGCCGAAACGAAATTAGTTTTACTGGCCAGGGCTCCACAGATAATGAGCGATAATTTCTTTTGGCCAGCGAGCGAGAACAAACCGATTTGTATTTGCTGAACTAACGATCTTCAGTTTCGCAATTGGCTAAATGACTCGATTAGGTTGAGTTACAAGCAGATTATGAATCAATCCCATCCCTATAAGACTCTCTTCTAATGCACATCTAAACATGCACAAACACGCTCAAACGTGCACAGACACGCACAAATAAATCTCAGGGAACTTGGCTCTCGTTTAAGTCTTCTCATCGTCTTCTGCCTTGAGCCTTTGTTGTGATTTAATATTTCGGTTTATTCTTCGGTTAATGCACAAACCTTAACGTCATCATCAGCATCGTCATCATCTTCTGACACATCGTTTCTGGGTTGAACATTATGATTGGAGCATTATTCGAGTGCCGGTCTTAGCTGCAGGTTAATTTCTGGACTACTGTGAGACTGTCAGAAAGTTAAGTGAACAGCATTTAATGGGATAAAGCCCTGACCTAAGAGCTTGCTGCTGAAATGAATTAAGACGTGAGATTTCCACATTTACTCGTATTATTTTCAGAACTGCTGTCTTTCGCCATACACAAAATATTAAAATGGAATCTGCCATTTTATTATCGAAAGTTTAAGACTATTTAAAATCACAGAGCTGCAATTTGGCAATTTAGGACAAGACAAAATCTTGAAAATATTTTTGGTCGCTAGATGATATTTTTTTTTTTTATTTAATTTTTCCCTAAGGCAGAAAAACGTTAATTTTTCGAATCATAATGCATTTCCCAAAAGTCAAGAAATGTAACGATTAAAATTTTCAAAATAAAGATTATTGAACTTTCTTTTTATCAAAAAATGTTGATAACAAAATAAAATTTTTTTTTTATAAATTATAATAACAAAAATTAAATTATTTAACAATAACAAATTGGTTAAAAAAATAAATATAAATGTTGATAGTTTTTACCGACTTAAAAACAACAATATATTTACATTTACCATTTTCATTTTGCAGTGTTTTTAGGCTTAAAAGTAACTCTTATTTGTGGTCCCTGCCAAGAAGTTTAAGAAACTTTGGAGTTGTAAGTTACTCACAATAATACGCAATGTATTCAGTAAATAAAATGTTGTTGATACATAAAAAGGAAACATAAAATAGAGAAAAGGAATATGGAATTAATATTTACAGTAGTTTAACGGATAATATATGCACAAATTTGCAACGCATTGATAATTCCATAAACGATATTTTATTTATTCAAAACATATTTATCAAAATGCAAAATTTTCAATGAATAAATTAGAAGCTTATGAAGTAGCTTTAATATATTTTGTTTTCTATTTATCTTAATTAAACTTACGTACTTCGAATAAAAATTGAACATATCTTCAATTTAATTTATAGGTCTGGCATCTATATGATCGGAACCCAATCTATTAAATCGAAACCTCAATCTGATATTAGAACTCTCTCTTATTGTCATGCCACCTTAGATTGCTTTCTTTGTAACGTAGTTCAGTGAAATGGCCCCTCGATAGGGACAACCAACAGCTATCAACCATTAGCGGAGTGCCCTCAACGTCTGGGTCTGGGAGTCGAGTCGGAGCAGCTGACGTCGCTTCGCTCCTTCGTTGTCCCTAGACAAGATCGTCTTGAATTATACACAAACTTTCAATGAGATTACGCACTAAACTACATTTTATTTATTTTATATACATAATATTTACAGCACATTAAATATTTTTATTTTTCAAAGAAATAAATAGATTCAATTTTTCAATTTATCTTAATTTAACTTACAAACTTCAAATCAAAATGGAACATTGCATCAATCTAATTTATATGTCTGCCATCTACATACATTAAATGTGCCAAACTATTAAATCGTATTCCAAATCTGCTATCAGAACTCTCTCTTATTGTCAGGCCACCTTAGATTGCTTTCTTTGTAACGTAGTTCAGTGAAATGGCCCCTCGATAGGGACAAGAACCAACAACTATCAACCATCAGCGGAGTGCCCTCAACGTCTGGGTCTGGGAGTCGAGTCGCAGCAGCTGTCGTCGCTTCGCTCCTTGGTTGTCCCTAGACAAGATCGTCTTAAATTATACACAAACTTTCAATGAGATTACGCACTAAACGATATTTTATTTATTTTATATACATAATATTTACAGCACATTAAATATTTTTATTTTTCAAAGTAATAAATAGATTCAATTTTTTTAATTTATCTTAATTTAACTTACAATTTTCGATAGCTTCAATCTAGATTTAGGGTCTGCCAGCTATATGAAATCTGCCAAACTTTTAAATCGTATTCCAAATCTGCAATCAGAACTCTCTCTTATTGTCATGCCACCTTAGATTGCTTTCTTTGTAACGTTGCTCAGTAAAAAGGCCCCTCGATAGGGACAACCAACAACTATCAACCATCATCGGAGTGCCCTCAACGTCTGGGTCTGGGAGTCGAGTCGCAGCAGCTGTCGTCGCTTCGCTCCTTGGTTGTCCCTAGACAAGATCGTCCTCGGGTCGCATTCGATGGGATCGTCGCCTCGGCGCGTCTGCGTCGCGTGTACGACATGTGAGTTGCACGTTTCGTCGATTTCCAAATTGAGGCAACGTCTCAGCAGTTGCCTCGTGCAACCAGCGCACTGAGCAGTTTCAGCTGCGGCCGAGTCTCGAAGGGTCCGATGTTGGGTCTTGAGACTTCTCCCTCTTCTTCTTTCTATTCTATGGGTACCTGTCACTCAAAATGCGTTTTACAACAGTTTTATTTTGTGCCCGTATTGTTGTTGTTGTTGATGTTGTGGTTGTTGTTGTTGCTGGCACGATTTTATTTTTGAGCTCTCCCTTTCTCCCTCGCAGCCCTTTAAATCTATGAGCAATCTGTCTTTTGAGTGCAAAAGCAACACAAAAACCAAGACAATCAATTTCATTTACTTTTTGTTGCTTTCTTTTACCCAACAACAACAACAACAACCACAACAACAATAACTACTACTACTGTATGGAAATGCTATCAATATGAAAGACATGGTCAGTAACTGTGATTGTCCTTAAAAAAAAGGAAACCTGTTTTCAAAAGGATACGTGAAATTGCATTAGTTGAATTTACACAACTAATTTCTGACAGAGAAATCAATTCATAATGTCTGAAAATTTTGCGAAATTGTCAAATGAATATATATAGTCCTTGTCTGATTAACTCAAGATTTTTGCTTATTGAATTTGAATTTAAAGTTGACAATGAAAATTGAAGAAATACTTAAATATATTAAATTCCGTTTTAAATTTTAGATCAAATAATTAAATTAAAAACATATTTTACTGTCTTAATGGCTTATTAAAATATTAAATATTATATAAGCATAAATTATTCATTTCAAATTTTTTATATCAATAACAATTATACAAATATTAGCTTGTTATGAATTTTTTTTGTAAGCAGGCGCATTGATAACACTATAAAAATTTAAAATTTAAATTCTAGACGCATAAAATATATGAGCCCAATAAATCGAATTTACTACCTATATTAAAGTTATTTGATGCTTTTATTTGTTTTTTAATAACGGCAATAACAATGTAATAATAAGTATGTTTAAATTTAAGATTTATTTTGTTTTAAAAATCAATTGCGAACATTTGTTACTTGAAAACTTGATAAAAATGCTTTAAGATATCAAAAATTTCAAAAAATTAAATTATAGACTGCAAATATGAATAAATGGCAAATTATTAATTTATTTAATACAAAAAATACCAAAAAAATTCGCTTAATCATATCTATATTTTATTGTCAACTATGTGATTTTATTACATAGTGTGAAGAATATATTATAATTTAGTAGCATTTAGTGACATCAAAATTAAATCACAATAAATGCAAAGGCTAGTTTAAGTATCGTATTCTTTAAAACGACGTTCAATAAATCGAATTAGTATAACTAAATGATGGCACGAATGATTGGCTTTATGAGAGCATCGAGATCGTCTACTCACACCACTTTCGACACAATATCGGGCCACATTTGCGTTTGCCACACAATAAAATGTCATAAATTATATGCTCAGCAAAATAAGAGCACCACGCATGGGCCCAGCCATAAACTACAATAATAAAGTTTAGATACAACAACAAGAAGAACCAGAACGACAATGGCGAGGCGACTGATCATTAATTAATGAACATGATCAACTAAGGCAGCTCCGCACACAGCTCCAACTCATAAGAGTTCCTCTGGCAGCAAGCCATTAGAATGCAACATGTCGTCGTCGTCGTCGATGTTGTTGTCGTCGTGTAGAACACAGATATTGCCCATGTTGCTGCCATTAATACAAACACACACACATTCGTACATATTTTATTTCTCTTTGTTTACAAAACAAAATGTAAACAAAACTTTTCTTTAGCCACAGCGATTGAAAGCATTTGCTGCACAAGCTTCAAAAAACCAAAGGGCAGACACAGAGGCAGTTGAGGGGGCAACAACGGGGGCAGGGGCAGAGGCATGGACAGTGGCAAAGGCTGCTGCAAGGCAAGAGCGAGTGAGGCACAGTGGCACACAGAATCTGGGGCAACCAAGCTGGGGGCCTTTTTCAGCAGTTGTTCAGCGTGCAACGGGCTGCATAAGCAGGCTGAGGATAGACTCTGATTGAGGCTGAGCAGTGCAGAAGGGGCAAGGAGCGGGGAGCGGGAAGCATTGGCAGCCGCGTTACGCACCGAAAAGTTTCATAGAAAACAAATAAGTTTGTTGGAAAATCAAAAGCAAAATAATTATCATTTAAACGACTCAATGGTACCCTCTAGAAGAGCTTAAGATATTGGGCAAAACAAAACAATACTTTAAATTAAATGATGTAAAAGTTAGGAATATTGATCTACTTTGATAAGCTTGCATCAATAATGTATTTAATAAGATTTAAAAATTGCTTAATATACGTTGTAAATTGATTACAATAAATAAATTTATTTTGAAAGCAATTTTGTATTTATAACAGATTTAAAAGCAATGATTGATAACATTTTGAAATGGCACAAAATTATTAAAATAATTTGTAATTTTGTGTACGAGTATTATAATTTGTTTCTATTTGCAATTTTTCAATATAAATATTTGTAATATATTTATTTAAATTTTTTATTAGTAGTTTGTTCAGGCATGCAAATATTTATTTTATATTTTTAACTATGAGCTGCTTTCCAATTTGGCTTTTTCCCTAACTAAATTTAATATTAATATTTTATTCAAAGCCGACGTTCATATTCGATTTAAATATATGCAAAGTATTTATTAAAATATAAAGATTTATTTCGAATCAAATAACAAATAATCATCTAATGTTAACTATATTGACAAAGCCATTTGCAGTCATCATATGTTACCGCACATTAATTTCAGTATTTTTGCAGGGTATCTGCGCGTGTGTGCAACATTTTGGGGTAGCTGTTGCACTTTGATTGACAGCTGCTGCAGCGCGGCGAGTGCTCGGGTACGGACTATATTTTCTATTATTTATCTGCGACTGCTTCGACAAAGTTTCTTCTAATGACATTCACTTTTTGTTGCTTTGGGCGAGTAGTTTTTTTATGTGTTGTGTTTTGTTTTTCTCTTTTTTCGTTTTTGGGTCAATCATTATCGTCATGTCAAGTTGGCCAGCACGCAGTTTGCACGTTCTACGGATGATGATGATGTCGCTAAGCTCCACAAGCCATGCTCGGACATGTCTTTGCATGGGGAGGGAGATTTTTCACTTTCAATGCCTGGGTTGAGATACAGACCCAGAGTGAGAGAGAGATTGGGGTTTTTGGGTTTGGGTTTGGGTTTGGGTTTGGGTTTTGGATTTCAGTGCAGCAGAGACATATTAATTTCAGAGCTGACCCCTATGGCCAAAAGGGTCAGTGCGATGGGCAACGGGTAAGGGACAAGGGGCAACACACCCAGTGCATGTAAGACGCTATTAAATTACCATATGAGCGAACGAATCTTCCTCCCATTATCTAGTCAAACAAATGGTGTAGCTGGGCAAATCTTGGAGAGCGGGATCGAGAGAGCGAGCGAGGAGCAATAGACACGTCAACCCTCGGCAAGGCTCTGGCGTGATAGATCACCCCGTAGACAAATACGGACAGGTGAAACTTGTCAGTCAAGTCAAGTCCACAAGTCTACGAAAGAAAAAAAAGGGTCGTTTGCACGTCCTACGCCAACAGGCAAAACAAACAAGAGAAAAACTCAGATGCGACATGAAAAACGCTGGCTAGGAAAACTGTCGAGGGCCCAGAGCGCTGAGACGATCGTCGACCGTCGACCGTCGACCGTCGACCGTCTGCTTATCGCACTGTAAAAACAAAGACGATCGAGACAAAAAACACAACTGAAAAGGGATCATGTAGCTCAGCTCAGTGAACCCGAACCCAAAGAAGACGACGACTAGGAAGACTCAGAGTTCGGTGGACACACTTGCAGAGTGTGCTGGGCACAAGTGCGATTGAGACTGGCCCTGATCTGGCTTCGACTGGGAACTCGATGGCAATTATGGAGCAGCGATCGTTGCTCTGATCATCTTGTCTCACAACTTTATGTTCATTTCTGTATTCATTTATACGCATTTATTTTACGAGCCGCACTCTTGATTGTCACATCTCTGCAGTCGGTTTTAGTTTTCGCCGATCGTCGATCGCCTTTGTCAGCGTTTTATGGATATGTTTAATATCACCATAAATCCATTTTAGCTGCGTTTTATTCGTTATGATTCACAGCACCTGCGAAATGGGGTTCAATTGTCGCAACAATTAGTTGGCAGACAGAACTGTCTTGACCACAAAAGATTGTCGGCAAATTGCGTCGACATGATTTAAGCATTAAGCAGCGTTCTTCAAGCCATTAACAACGAGGTGTCAATTATATAAGCCAACAACAATTTGTCGAACCGGCTGCAGAGGCCAAAAGCGACTGGCAGACAACCGACAACCGACAACCGACAACTTGTCACATTAACACAAAGCCAAAGTTGGCTTAAAAGTAAAAGTGATGCCACCGGCAGCTGAGCACATACCGTATTTACATTTCAGGCCACTTGACTTACTAACTGACTGATCGACTGTTCGCAGCATCGACGGCATCGCGGCCTGGTCAGTTGTACAGTAATTTGCTGTGCAACAAGTTCCATGCGACTGCTTCCAATTATGGCGAGGATCTGCTTGCAACATGCGCCAAAAAGTCAACAACTTGGCCCACAAAGTGCGGCATAGACTGTGTGGCGACTCGCAGCTCGCAACTTGCAACTGCCACATACTGTATACATACTTGCAATGCGTATCCGACTCGTTGGCTGGTTTGCAACACTTAAATCCAACTTTAATCACGGCACAGTCCACATACGACGCTGGCTACACGACGCTTAATTATAGTTTATTTATTTAATAAGCCAGCTTTATGCCAAATACTCTCGATCTCGGGCAACAACAATCGCTGAATTTGCGCTTTAACTTTTTGGCAGCTCCTTTGGCTTTGTTGCTACTCTCGTGCACTTTAATTAAATTGTTATGTAAATTCCACTTGTCGTTTTTAATAGCAGCCATATTGTTGTTGTCCGGACGTGTAATTTTCGTCTTTATTAGAGCAGCAAGTGCGCTTCAGACTCTTTCCTTAGCTGAGCTGGATTTGCCTTAAGACACAAGCCGAACGTTTAGTTTGTGCCATGCTGACAGCAATTATTTGGAGTCCATGGCAACTAATGGGAATTACTTAATACATTATTAATATAGCGATACGATCCGTCTTGATTTCTTTGTCAAGTTCCCTCTGCGTATCTTGCTCGTTGTTTTCCCGAATTAGGGTCAAGCGTTTTCTCTCTCGGCTCGTTTTCATTTTCATCCCGAAGCTTGCCTCAATTATCTAATTTTCAAATTAACAGCTTCCACAGCCTGCAGCCACTTCAGACTTCAGACTTCAGTCGCTCGACTCGAACTCTGCCTTGCCCTTAGAACTTGCTGATAACATTTAATTGGATTTTGATTGTAATGCGCGCGAGGCGAGACTGTAAAGTGAAAGCCCATAAAACACACCACGAAATGCGTATCAAATTCAGCCGTCAAACTCAAAGTCATAAAACAGTTTTAATATTTTAGTAGAGCCACATCAACAACTTAGGAACATTTCGGTCCCTCCAGCCACCTGCGTTCGACATTTTTGCGAGTGAATCATGCAAATAGGATGGAAAACATGTGGTCTGTAGACTGTCCGACTGCGGAATTAGTCATCATTAGTGAAAAATTGCAATAGTAAAAAGTCGAGAAGCTGTAGAAATTCCTAAAGCATAAGTGTGCAGGCCACATGACAAGCTAGTCAAAAAAGACAAATAGAAAAGCAAAACAGAGCACGAAAGAAACAGTTGCTCTTAAAGCTCGAACGACAATAAAATACTCTGTAATTAAAAAAACTAAGAAATACATATTACGAATTTAACTAAATGATCTACATATAAAATATTTTAAGTTATTTAAGAAAACTAAATAAATACATATTGCAAATTTAATTATTCGAAATTCAATTTAAATAGTTTACAATTGTTGTCTTGGTAGAGGGTTAACTTTTATATAATTTCATTTGATGTGGATAAAATGATGAAATTTAATTTAAATACCACTTAAAAAGTGTGTGTAAAAAATTGTTTCCCTGGCTGAGAGTTAATTTTCATATTCCTATTTGCATATTTATTCGATGTTTTTGAATGTGATATCTACATGGCATAAATTAAAAATTAATTATGAAATTTATAAGTATACTAACACTGCTGCATTTTAAGTGATCATCGATCTGTTAAATGAATGCATAATCATTTATATAAATCTAACTTATTTACAAACCCTTTTCAGGTTTAATAAAATATTTTTTAAATCAATTTGTGTTCTTTAAAAAAAAAAAAAGAATACAAAAAAATATTAAGAATCATACTGTGGATATTGAAACACGTAAAACTTTTCAAATTAAGTTAAATATTGTTGTTTAGCTTAAATCTCTTCTTAGTTAAACGTTTTTTACTATCGGCAGCTAAAAGATGAATTTATACAATAATGAAATAAATACCATTAAATGATGAGAATCAAATTGTTTAAACTAAATACTTATTGTGTAAATAATTCTGGCACTAATTTAATAATCATAAAATGTTTAGATTTAGTTTAATATTCTTGTTGTTTTCGAATTAAGATTTTTAACTTAATTTTTATTTTAATTAATCTATTCAAAGTCAAAAGTTTTTTATTAGCAGCAGTTAAAAGATAAAATAAATATTGTGTAAATAATTGAATTATGTATGCAAATGTAAATATATTGTGACCCATGAATAAGTCCAAGACCAATAAATTCCACTTGACATTAATTAATATTTGACGCTAATTGTTGGCTGGGAAGCGAGAGACAAAGCAGCAAAGTCCTTCATGGCGATTAAACGCGCTTAATTGCCGAACTAATACGGCCGACAACGAATACCCTTCCCATGCTGTAAACAAGGCATAAAAAGCACAACAAAATGCTCACAAATTCAACATGGAAATACACAAATGTGTTTGCCTCGAAAAGGGCAAATTCGTTTTAGGTTCTGGCTGCCCGAAAAACAAAAAAAAAAGGAGAAAAATAAATAAATAAATAATAGATAGAAGCTGCAGCAACAGCAGCAGCCGCTGGCGTGGCATGCCTCAAGTTGAAGTGCAACCGAATGCGAACGGCTGCGCATGCGCACAACACACGACGGTAGTGCCACAAATTGTGGCAGAGCCGCAAGACGATGACGACGACGATGGCGATGGCGATGGCCAGACCAGGCCACGGCTTATTTATGGCCTTTGGTTTGGGCTTTGGTTTTGCTCTTTAGGTTCATTGGCTCCTCTGGCTGCCTTTGTTGAAATGCATTTATGGTTCTTTTTCTCTCTCTCTCTCTCTCTCAGTCTCTGTCTGTTTTTTGATGTACCAGGCAGCAGCAGCATGGCTGTGTGAGTGTGAGTGTGTTTTTATTTATTTTCTTTATTATTGCGTACGAAAAAGAGGCAGGCAAAAGCAGACGACAAGAAAATTTCACAAGCGTCGCCAGTTTGTCTGGCGCGGCAACTGGCAACTGGAGCTGGAGTCGGACTCGGAGTTGGAGTTGGGATCGAGGCCCAGACTCAAACTCAACCTCAGACACAGACAGAGACCCAGAGAGAGAGAGAGAGACGGAGACCGAGACCCAGAGCCAGGCCATTTATGCGCTGGTTATCTTGCCTTTCTTTCGGGCTCTGCCTCTGCCCTGAGTCACTTTGTTGTTGCTGATGTTGAACACACAAAGGCGCTGCATGTTGCTCGTTGCTGTTGCTGCTTTTATTTTTTCGGGTTTATTTACCTTCATCATCATAATCACCAGCCACATCATCGTCATCCTCATCGTCATCATCGTGCAGCAGCATCCACAACCATGATCTGCGCGCTGATCTTTTGCCATTGTAAGCACTTTTTTTCATCTCTTCTCTTTTCACATTTTAGGGTCTCCTGATTTTTATTTTTATTATTTCTTATTTTTATGTGTTTTTGTTTTTTTGCACTGTGCACACTTTAACGCTTATCTTGACTTCAATGGCTGGCATTATTTTGATCGCCTTTTCCTACACAGATACGAGGCATGTATACATAATTAGGACCCTCGCCATATCTCTCAGCTACATCGCATGTTTTTATTATTGATTTCATACATTCATGGATCGAATTACACTTTACGTATTTTGCGCAGCATTCTTGACTTTTTGTTATTGAGCCAAAGACATGCAGATGATGTCGCCGCGATAGATAAGTATCTACAAGATACTTACTACTGCAGCTGTTTGCTTGATTGAACAATCTATTCATAATTACCGGATGTTTATCTATCAAATACTAAGTTCTCATAGCTGCCCATTTGTTGAGCAATGTTTTTCTCACACCGACCCCAAAAAGCCGAAGAAGAGTTGCTGATTTTCCCGCATTTTCTTAAGTAAACAAAGAAGTTGTGCTCGAGGGTGTGGCACAAGACACAAGACACGGCAACAACCCACGCTTCAATGTTTGATTGCTTCTTTAGAGCGGACTCCCTAAACAGAACCCTAATTCTCGGATGGGTCTCGGAACCAAGTGCGCAGAATGGCGTGAAAACGCTTGTATTTGGCCAAGACAATTAGCGTATCGCGAGGGGTTTCGACCCATCGTTTAACAAGCGAGTGCGCTTTCCCGAGTCGAACAAATTCATTTCAGCGATTTGGTCGACTGAACTTCAACTTGACTCGACCACAACTTCTCTTTTGTTTGGCCTAAACAAAATTATGAAATGTCTTTAAGGAACGAGCATGTTAACTCACAGTGTGTGGCATTTATTTTGATTTCTTGTCAAGTTCTCACGCAAGTCGCGCCAGCTTTGTGACGGCCCATTGGGTTTCGGTTGAGCTTGAATGAATCCGACAATATTTAATCATAAAATAAATGCAAAAAGTGGCGCATCTCGATTTATAAAGAACTTCTTTGAGCGTGCGTGGGAATTTCGCGTCGATATTTATTTGATTTTGTATTAATTAGATTGCTTGATCAACTGGAAAACAGACAACTTTCGTTATTTAGAATAACAATCGATTGACCACAAAAATACGTATGCATAATTCAGAAGACTATCCTTACTGAGGGAACAAGTCCTCCAGCTGACCCATTTAAGCTGCCAACTTTCCCTTTTTATTTACAGGGTTTCGAATGGATCCATAACCGCAAAATGCTGCGTGTGCGTGTTGAAGAGATTAACAGCGAATCTTAACCCATTTCACAAACAACTGCCAAATCACGCGAACTTCGAGCGAACTCAAAATCTCTGGCATTCGGCTTCCAGTTTAGTGCAAGGATCATTAAGCAATACATAATCCAATTAGCACCGGGTCCTCCACCTGTTCCACACAGCGCTAAACAGATGCAAACAAAAGGAAGCAACAAAAAAGAGGTTTAATATTTTGTTAAGCAAACGAAGCAGAAATGCATTTCAACAGCATCGACGATGAACCTGCTAAGCACTTAAGCAAACAACCGATCACGATCTTCAACTCCCCTGCCAAGGATCAACAATTCCCCCGCCCGTCCGCTCCTCCACCGATCTTCAGGCAGTTATTTTTACTTTTACTCTCGGTTTGGGCTCTTTGATTGATGTTAGACAGGCCCTTTTGTGATATCTGATCTTCAACGGCCTGAAAGAGATGCCAATTTCACTAAAAATGACACGCAAATGGCAAAGAACCTTTTCTGCTTCCCTTCCCCTGCCCCTTTGCCCATCCCAGACTTGAGGGATTATCCCTGGGCCCTGCACTCATCAATATGTGTACAATTAAGTTGGGCACGAATTCGTTATTAGGGGTCAGCAATTGATAGCACAGCGAGCACATAAATTGCGTGATCCTCGACGAACGAGGGATCATTACAGCTCTGCACTCGCATCTCTCGCGCAGCCTTCGACTTGGTTCCGTAACCTATGCAGATCAGTGCTGTAAGAGGACCCTCCCTCCCTACCCCCTGCCGATTGCACTACTCCCTCGCCTCTCCTCATCTTCGTCTCTTCTCTTCTGTTCTGTTGTGATTGTCGTGAGTCCACTGAGCGATATTTGCAACAGATCTAGGTAGATAACAAATGAGTTCGAACAAACGCTCTTTGCTTTTCCTTTTGCAATCTTTTGAGCGATCTTTGAGATCCTTAAGATTTCTAACAAACGCATTTCATATGCAACAATTCGCAGTTCCCTAATATTCAGCTCATCGATCTCTGTTAATGGGCATGTAAGAATGGAAAGAATATTTTTATTATAGTATAAAATAAATATAAGTATATTATTACTAATTTAACTGTGCAACAATTATGCTTTGTGTATTATTTAAAATATCGACATAGTCCAGAAGATATATTAAAATTAAAATGTTTGTTTTGTGTATATTATGTTGACAATCTATCCTAAGACAAAAGTTAAAAGCCAAAAGATTATATTTACAGTAGTTTTATTTAAATTGATATGTAAACTCATTATGACAAATAAAATTAGTCACTATTTAAGTTTGTGACTAGTGATGTAATTAATTAGCTAGACGAATAAATACATTAAATAAATAAATATTGCAATGTTATTTGTAGTATCATAAATTTAACTTAATTTAGTATACATAATTATGGGCAAGAAAAGGCAGAAATATATCCTTTGCAATTTGTGTATATTAAATATAAATATATTCTGTATATAAATTTTGATTGCAAAACCGAATTTCTATTATTGTTTTTTTCAAGACTCATAATCACATTACAAAATAGTTATGAAATATATTATTATTTGTAATAATATTGCTTATGTTAATGCACACGATGTTTTTGAGTAAAGTTACAAGTTGCTAAGTTAATATGAATGATATTAGTGACAAAAGTTGTAAATATATTATTGTTGCTATATTTGCACTTTCAGATCTCAACTCACTCGCGGTTTCTTGAAGTGCACGCCAATTTTGCATAGACATTGATCTCTATAGAGAGTGGCACTCGAATCAGCCGGTACAGCACAAAGAGTGGGTTAGATTGCTCAACGGTGTTGTGAAGGTATCGCGAGGGTCGTCTGGCTATGAGTCTGGGTTAACCTTAAGCTGTCATTGTCGATTCCCAGTTCTCAATCCTCGATTCCCGATTCCCGATTGTCACAATGCCTGACAGTCGCTTGATGTGTGCGAGCAGTCGCTGTTTGTAAGTAATTGGCAATTGGTAGGCGCGAAAAGCGAAAACGCGAAAAACCCATGGAAAAAATGGAGGCGTGTGAAAATAATTTTCAGAGCAATCGGAGCGATCCAAGCGATCGGCGATCGACGATCAGTGATTCTCGCCCTGCATACGCGCGTTCGCTGAAAGCAAACTAATTTGATTTAAAGAACGTGAGAACGCAACGCATTGTATGTTATTTGTATATTCTATAACAATTGCCAAAGAGGTGCGTAAAGAGTGCGTTGTAAACGATACTTTAAATACCCAGCCCGACCACTGGGGATAGGGAGACTCGAATGAATAGCGAAAGGGATAGGAATAGAGATAGGGATATAGAAATAGGGATAGGGATAGGAATAGGGGTGTGCAACGCTGCAGAAAATTTGATTAGACTGCAACGACTGAGACTAGGATTGACAGGTTGCTGAATAGAGTTGTAAATTGATGGTGATGACAGTGCGTGGGCTAGATATATAGTACATAGTGAGGGTGCAACACCTTCTGAAGACCCTCACATGTTAAATGTAACACTCTTTTACAAAATGCATATTAAACTTTTAAATATTGCATAATAAACAAACTTAGCAACAGAACTTGTTTCTATAAATCTTGTTTTTCAATATAAGATGCTGTCGAACATTTAAATTGGAACATATGTATATGAAAATATTAATAGTTTTTATTTCAATTTAAAACGAAAGTACAACAATTCTAAATAATTTTAATTATTATTACTATGATTATTTTCATTTCTAACTTAGTAATATTTGTATTAATTTAAGCAATTGTAAACATTTTCATATTTTTTGACTAGGAAAAATCTTTTCTTTGGCTCGCAGCAAACTAGTTCAACTTATCTATTTTATTCCAACACAATATTCATAGTTTTTCCAAAATTTTGTTCTAATAAAATTAGATTAAACTAATTCTATATTTACTCAAACTAAGAAATAGTATTTTTGGTCCCATGCGCCCTGAATCTGTTCATCTGTATTTGTTTTTAATAGTCACTTGTTTATAGCCTTTGGCTTCACCTTTGTCATAGTTTTTTCTCAAATTTTCTTCTAATAATTTCGGCATTCGATTTCATAAATGTGTTCACCACACTTCAACATGTCATATGCATCATATGTTTATGGTTTTTTAACTGCAAACGCCAACATCAACAGCGACAACAACAACGCAAACAGGCGACGAAAATTTCGTAGAACGCACGTGTTGCACAAGTTCTCAAGTGTTTCTTGCCTCGTTTAAAATAAATCAAAAAAAAAAAAAAAAGGAAAAGAATCAGCAGCAGGAACCGTAGAGGAGGGGAGGGGGGCAGAGAACGCGTCAACCGAGTTGAAACTAATTTTATGCATGACTTTTTACACATTCCAACAATATTTTCACTCACTGAAATGTGGCCAAATGACAGCCACTTCACTTCACTTCACTTCAGCTCAGTTCTGTTCAGTTCTGTTCAGTTCAGTTTCGTCTTGTGCTGGGCGCACTTGAGTATTTTTATGGTGACCATAAAAATTCCTTCTCCTTCTGCTATTTTTTTTGTTTTTAGCATTTTATGCACAGTTAAGTTAATCTGCTCTAAGCGTACTTAACAGCCCGACAACAACGACACCAACATCGACCCCGACCTCGAGTCCATGTGGCATGTGGCATGTGTCATCCACATCGTGCAACGCGGCTCTGTGACACGTGAGACGAGTTGAGGCATCGCAACTGGACCCACTTGAGAGCTGGTCAGAGACAACATGTGTGTCTCTGAGATGTCCTGGACAACAGATTTCTAACCATAATTCAGCCGAGTTGCAACTCTTTAACAAAACGCCTTGTGACTCATGCGGCAACTATGCGAAGGCAATTTCCTTTTTCGCATTGCAGCCTGACGAATTGGGCAGTCACAGGACATAAAACTAGTCAATGGCATGCCAAATGCAGCTCAATAGACCGCCGAACTAGACAATATTTCAGGGGCTTACAATTTAAAAAGTTAATAACAAAACGACATGGTTAATCAGTGGGCTGAAATTGCACGGCCATGGATGAACTCTGGGCAGGAACACAATGGCCCCAGGAGCTGGAAGCCAAGCTCGGGGGCACAAATATTAATCATGTGAGCACTTAATTTGACACTTGGTAATAATGGAAAGCGTTGTCGGCTACTGTTCCGACCGACTCACAAAGAAACACAGAGAGAGGGAGATGGAGATGGAGATGGAGGGAGGCAGCCAGAGCGGGTGGAATGGGAAGCTCTCAAACCCGTCACTAATCACCTACGGGAACAGCTTTAAAGTGGTTTCTCTCCGACTCTGCCTCTGTCTATGTAGGTGCTTTATTCTCTGGCAGCCACCTGCCTTACGCAATTAAGCGGCTGACCGGCGACAGTCGACCAGAGCGGACTGGCAACCGGACCAGCGACAGGGATAGGGACAGGGACAGGGATAGGGACGGGGAACGAACCGGACCGGACGCCAAACTGAACCCAAAACGCACGACAAAAGGTTCGTTCGTTCGGTAAGCCCAAAAGCCAGCATAAGACCCAACTTCAACTTCAACTTCAACTCCAAGTACCCACTGCTCCCTCATTCTCTTCCTCCCCCCGCCACCCGATCGAACTGTGTAATTACTCAACGCTCGAACTGGTTCTCCGATTCTGCGTGTGTAAGTCAAGTAGCTGGCAGATAACAGCAGACGAACGAGCATGCGGAACACGCTCAAGTTGAGCTAGACTTCGATCTGCCCTACAAAATAATCTTATTGAACTCATTAGTTTATTCTCCTATTTCCATGAAACTTTCAGAACTGCTGTACATCGAAATAGTTCAATATACAAATAATATATTTGAAAAAATTGAAATTTGTAATTATTAAATAATATATTATAAATTTATATATATATAATTTATTCGTATGTTTATCTAATATATAATTTTAAATTTGTATATTTATTAAATAATATGATAATAATAATATATTTTAACTTTTAAATTGAAGTTCACATAGTTCGCTCAAGAACAGCATTAAAGCGAATATGCTCTCTCACTTGTGTACTATGTTTGCAGGGTATACAAGCTGATCGAAGCTTTGTGCAGCCATGAAACCCTTTTAGTTACATGTATATATGTTAAGGGGCTGTTCAAACAGCAGACGAGGGGTACTGGGGGTTGGGGGGACCGATAAATATTTATGTGTCATTAGTCGGTGCCCTGGCAGTCATCAAGTTGAGCGTTGAAATGCCTTTTGGCTGTGGGGGCAAGAGACTAGATAACATGTTGCAAGCAATTTATTATTATTACAACAAAATATATAAGAAGAAAAACTTGAAACTAAAGTGGATTAAGTTACGCAGTTCTTGAAACCTCTTCAGACTCTACAGCCAAAATCAACAAAATGAATTCGAGAGAAATCACTCAAAGAGTAAGAGATATATATTTAATTTTGAACGGCGTGCTGAGGTTTTTTTTTACAGCTGGATGAACTTTTAACGACAATTGTTCTTTAAATAATCAAATAAATAAGATTGAGGTGATAGTTGTAAGTATAAGCTGTTAATGTATTTTTTATTTTCTACTACAAAGAGTCACTTGATTAAAAAAAATAAATAAATAAATAAACAAACTATTTACGCTTAGGACTTAAGCTTTGGAGAAGGAGCATAAATTACAGTACAAAAAAAAAGAAATACAAAATAAATTCCCTGATTATATGTTCAGGAAAACAAAAATATGGATATATGTATGTACATATATATGAAAGTAATGCAAAAATGTATTGTATCTATTGTATTTATTCATTTTGATGGCTGATTTGAAAGAGTATTTAATGTTCGTTCACTCTATTTTCGATTCTCGATTCAACAATACCTAATGGCAATTGTCTAATTTGCCTGCACGCGTTTGGCACACGCCCAGTTTTTTTTAAGTTTATTATTTTTTTTGTTTGGTGCTGGGCAATTATTTGATACTTTTTTCTAACACTTTGCCGTTAACTGTCAAAGTTTGGAGCATGTTCATTGCTTTTGTTGCCGCTGCTTGAATACAATTCACAATTCGAAAATTTATTCATTTGTGCAAACTTTAACCGCAAAATGCACTTTTGTCTTGTCGCCCTGATCGTTACCTTTTTGTTTTTTTTTTTTGTCTGCCACCAAAATGCAATTTTAAGTCGAACTCGATTCGAAGGTGAAGGGGAGATGTAGAGTGGGGCAGAGTGGGGCAGAGTGGGGCAGTGGGGCAGTGTGGCATTGGTGACCCAAGTGTCGGTTCCATATGACCGACTGCACAATCGCCATCGATCGGCATGTTGTGCAAATTAAGGATTTCGGGCCTCTTGCATTTCGGTTTGTATTCTTATGCATTTTGACGTTTTTATTGTATTTTTCGTTTTCGTTTTCTTGCTCTGTCTGTCTGTCTGTTTCTTTTGTTGCGTTTTACGCAAGAGACAACTGTGTCAGCTGGTCAGCATTTTGTACGGGACTATCGACAATCTTTTGGATTATTCAATTGATTTACGAGCCTGTCTTTGGTTTTGAAAGTGCAGCTTTGGGCGGATAAGAACAGCTTAAGTTGATCATGTAACGGATAGAAATAATAGAATCGAGATGTTGGAATTCTATTTGACAAGATACAATCTGCTACACTAAAACTGCAAAAGAACAGAAAATATTTACATTAACTGCCATCAGATGATTTATTCTCATACAATCTGAATCTATAATAATTCTTATCCTTAGGTATTCCCGAAAAAAGTTGCCTTATTGTCTTCCCGATTCTGTTGCCAGTCATAACACTTTCATTTGTGTGACTCGATCCCAGTTTTAATCATCGTCTGGCGCATTTCTCGAACATTTTTGTGCGAAACTTTCGTTTTTTTGGGTCAGTTAATTAATGCGATAATTAATCTTGTTGCCTGCCTCTGACTGCTGTTTTTATGGGCATTTATTGTTGTTTGCGTTATTGTTATTGTTGTTGTTATTATTTTTATGGCTTGTTGTCATGCATCTGCATTTAAATCAGCTAACTGAGCTGTCAGAATTTTACAGTTAATACAATTTGTATTTTGTTGCCTTGCTGGCAATTGGAACAGGATTTTGTGCAAAAAATTGGGTCAATGCAAAAAAGCGAAATCTGCAGCAGACCGGAAATGAGCTCCCTTTTCAGTGAGCTAATTACACATGAGTCAACATTAAACACTTCAGCCGGGGGGAGTCTGAAATTATTGTCTAATTAGCTGATGATTAAATCGAAGGAATGCGAGGAATCAATTGTGTAATAAGCAACTTCCTCGACAAGTACACGCAATCTACTCAAAAGAACTCTTTCTAATATATATTTGATAGTTATTAGATGGAATATTTTGTACAATTTTCACACGATGGCAACAATTCAAAGACCAAGTGGCGGAAACACGGCCTAATGTCGACCTGGGTCTGGGTCAATTAGAAGCAAGTGAGCTGCAGATGCAGACGAGTAAAAAGCTGCCAAAGTTGCGCTGCAATCAAGTAAAGTGAGGCAAAGTGAGGCAAAGTCTGGCCTGGCACCTCCTCTAATATAATGAAAACCTTTTGGATCTTTTCGGTGGGCAAAACTGGTTTTCGGGCAGACAATTTGAAACGTAAATTTATGACCAAGTGCGCTGCTGCTGCTGCTGCTGTGGCTGTGGCTGTGGCTGAGACGAGAGCGTTACGTTTTGTATCTGTATCTGTAAGATATCAAGATACAGGCACACGGAGCAGCTACTGCGACTTGATGCACACCTGCACGTTGGCGTTGCTGCTGCTGCATTCGATGCTGTTGTTGTTTTCTTTTATTATTGGTGTTAAAATTATGGGTTACGCTGCGACTGTCGAGACGCGAGACGCGAGACGCGAGACGAGAGTCGAGTTGAGGCGCAACGTTGACAAGAGCGCGACACAAACCCAAGGAAAGAGAGCGAGAGAGAGCGTGTAAGACGGTAGCACTTCCCTAGCTGTAACCAGTTCCTGTCCAGCCTGCTTGCGTGTGCTTGCCCCGTCAGTCCCAATTCCAGCTCCGACTTCGAGCTCGAGTCCCTGGGTTTAGCCCCTGGCCATGACTCTCCACGGCTCGGCCTGTCGTCGTGTCTAAAATCAGTTCTAAGGGCCATAAATTGTACTGCCAGTCTGTCTGTCTGTCCAGCTGTCCAGCTGTCCGCCAGTTGTGTTCCGACAACAACAACAATGAGTTAACACTGGTAGTCAAAAATCTTGTTTAATATTTGGGCTTAGCGTCGAGTGAAGTGTCTGTGGAGGCTTTTCTCCATTGTTGTCAGCTTCTTTTGCTACTTTTAGTAGTTTTAGTTTACTGCTTAGCGCTAAAAAAGTTAATTTATGCATCGGCCTAGCACTTCGATCGCCATTAAATACCGCTGGGGGTTTATGCAGATGCCCCCATGTTGACTGAAAGATCCACTACAATGATGTTCCTCGACAGCCAATAGCGGAATAGATCCACTCAGCTTAATCCCATTCTGTTCAAATGTTTTCAAATACTTTAGAAAGCATTTTATTGCATTTTTGTTGCATCAGGTTAATTACAGCAAGAATATTCTACGACTTATTGATTCTGAGTAATTGGCATTTCAAAAAACTACTTTAAGCATTTTTCTCTTGCATTAAAAGTTGGTAGATTACGAAAATCTTAGATTATCTAATTAAAAAGCTGATGGCTTCAATATTTTATTTAAGAAATGTAGAAAGAAATTTGTTTAAAAGAAAATTAAAATAAAATAATTATAATAATATATATATATGAGCAAAGATTAATTTTTAATCATTTACTAAATATTTATTTATTTATCTACTTTTATAATCATATTACTACAAGAGAAATAATTCTTGTAAATTACTCCGATATTCACAACGTCAACATTTTAAAATTTTATAATAAATGGAAATAATTCTTATAAAACTATAATATTTTGTAATTGTAGCTTAGGCGCAATAATTAGAATTTTACCTTAACATTAATTCAGTTTATACATAAATTTACCTATGATCAAAGGTACATATATTTCATCCTATTGTGCATTTCCAAAATATTTATTTAAATTTAAATTAAATTTATTTAATGTATGGTGAAAAGTTCCATATCGCTTTTGGATATTACAACGCTACAATCCAGCTTTAAATATCTCACCATCACTTCTAATAATAACAGAAGAACATTTAAATTCTCGATAACTATACTTTGTGAAGACGCTTAAAAATAAAATATATACTAGTTAGAATTATTAGAATAAAATGGGCACAGCTGAGAGACACAATTTCTATCTCCTTTAGATTTCCCTCTTCCCGACTATAATAAATTAGCCCAATCAATTCACTGCAACTAATGAGTCGCCACTCAGAGCCCAGAGCTCAGATCTCAGAGCTTTTGCGCCAACCAACTGGAGTTAGGATTACAAGACTGTCGGTAATAAAACCTTGCCAAATTTGCCGTAAAGGTTTAATGTTTTGATTAGGGTAAAACACAACAAGAGCCAATTACCTGCAGCAGAGTTCTAAGAGAGTTCAGAACCCAGAGCAGGTGTTGTCAGTTGTCAGTCGCAGCTCCAACTTCAACTGAAGCTTGGTATTAAAACATTGGCGTGCTTGAATTTAAAATTTGCCATGCTTTTGGCATCGCCTTTGGTCATTGCGAGGTATGAGAACTAAAGTGGTTTCATTTTTATTGGATGCAGCCCAGAAACAGAAGCAGAAGACTCGAAAGTAACTCGAGTAGCCTTTGATGGAGCCTCTGGCGCTTGGTAGAGAAGCAAACAGACAAAAGCCACGCCGACGCCACGGCTCTTGGCCAAGAGATATCGAGAATCTGGCCAAGCATCTGCCGACTGCAGTTGGCCATTTAACTGTACTTTTCATGTGGCGCATGCGTGGCGCAAATCTGCAGGCTAATGAGGCAAAATTGTTTGGCCAGATTCTCTCGAGACTTGGGCCGTAAGCTGTGCGGCTTTGTTTATTGCATCTTGTGGATTATCTGCCGTTTTATGGCTTTGGCTTTAGCAGCTGGCAGCCACACAATGCCCACAGATTCTTGAACAGCGACATTTAATTACCCGACGCACCTTGACCCATTAGCCAAAGCTGAGCTAAACGCTTTGTAACCTTATGGCGCCCCATGTCGTAAATTAATCAAGCCGCAGCCCAAATAGCGATTACAACAGGCCAACTGAAACAACTGAAACAGAGTCATCAAAAGCTAGCTCGCGTCCCAGCTACAGCTCCAGTCGCAGTTCCATTTCTGCTCTGCTCCACCTGAGACACCTGAGCTCTGCAGACAACAGACAAGTTGATTTACCAGGCAACAAAAAAAAAGATCACGCCATTGTACGTCATTTTTCAAGAGCTGAAACCTGAAATGGAACTCAGCGTGGACCTCAGCTCAGCTCAGCACAGTTTAGATCAGTTCGGTTCGGCCAAATGCGATGGCCAGGCGGGGATCGGGGGCGGTTATAGCTTTCAGGCTATATAGACTCTGACTCTTTGCAGCTCTGGCTGCCTGCGCACGTGCCAAAGCCCAAAGCCAAAGCACAACTATCGACGCCCAACAGTTTCAGCTTTTTGTTTTGCTTTTGTTGTTTTTGTTGTTGTTTTTAGTGCTGTCCAGACAGCAACAACAATCGCAGCTATTTTTTCGATTTGTTCGTGCTCTGTGCAAACGGGGTAATTTAGCTAAGCAGTTTCGTATTGGCGAGCTTAGACGAAGAGCTTTTCAATTACACTCCAGTTAGCTGCGAAGTTCATGCATATCTTGCAGCACGAATAGGAAGATTGGATTACCTTAACTTTATTAACAAAAAATATAGCTAAATATATTCAAAAACTGCATGACATTGTGTTTAATTTTTGCTATTAGAAATATATGTTTTGTTTTTTGTTTACAGAGTTCATTAAATTTTGAATTGCTTTTATTTGTTATTAACAATCATGATTATATTTTATGAATATTAATAATTTATAAACAAAAAATGTTTCATAAATGTTTTTAAGCTAAATGAAGAAAGTGCCATTAAATTAATTAGTATTTCAAAACTTTTCACATTCTTCGAGAATTAAGATTTTTGTTACCACATTTTCGGGTGAAAAATTGGAGGGCACTAATATTGTTGTTAGTAGTGAAATAATTGTATTTATTTAAATTATGACATTTTAATACGAATAACGAATACACATATATTATGAATATTAATTCTTTTTAACTAATTATAATTTGACCTGAAGATTCCTTAAAATAAAATATGTATAAAAATTAACAAGATTTATGTTCTGGTTCAGAACTGTGAAGAGTACAATATTTTTCTGTAAATGCTTTTAAAAATAATAAATATTTTTGTTTAATAACATTTTCATGAATGTTCTTGAAGTGATCATTTAAAAAGCTTTATTTTGCTGATGAGACTACAAAAACTATTCACAGCGGAAGGTAAATTGTATAATAAAAGATTGATATTAATAATGATGTGAGTATTCAGAGATTTATGTCAAAAAATCTATACCAACGAGTGAGCTTTCACTGTTTGAGAGTATTTCGCTGTACGGCTTCCACATTTTCCAGAACTCCTGCTCAAGAACCTAATGCCCAGCCAAAAAAAAAGGCCGTGCCCGTGGCCGAAGCCAAAAACGAATTCGAATCTGAATCTAAATCGGAGCCCAAAAAACTTTTGGGCCATGACTTGTGTTTAATTGTGAGACGGGAAAAAAGCTTGAGCCTGGACTGGACTGGACTGGACTGGACTGGAGTAAAAGTCATTTATTTTGTTTAGATTTGTTGTCTGATTTGTCAGACAGTTGTTGTTAACCCTTTTAATTAAAAGAAGAGAAAACATAAAAATGAAATAACAACAACAGACACACAACAACATCTTTGGCTACTTTTTTCTTCAACTTTTTCAGCTCGATGCCGTTGCTGATGCTGATGCCTTGGGGCCTATTTGCCCAGTACTGCCTACTTTTTAATTGTGCAGCTTGAGCAGTAGGGCCGAGAAGAGAAGAGGGCTTCAAGCTGACAGAGGTGCCTAAAGTGGGCGTTGTTTGGTGCCTCAAACGTTGTAATTGTTGCTGTTGCCGTTGCTGTTGTTGGCTGGATGATGCAGCTGATTTGGCTTCGTCTGCATTGGGATATTTATGGCTCGTGCCAACTGTCGTCTCTTGTTACCTGCCCCTACATAAATCGCTCCTACAACAACACAACACGGCACAGAAAAAAAAAGCTGCCTGTCTGTAATTTATCAAAGCATCTCGAACAACTCAACTCAACTCCAACTCAAGTCAGCTTCAACTTCAACTTCATCTTCAGCTCGAACTCGATTTCAGTTTGTCTAGACTTGAAATAAAATACATTTTGAAAATTTATGAAATTATCACCGAAGAAGAGAAGTGCTACTGGAAATTTGTTTAAACTGATTTTTATGCTCGTCGACCTGACAGCTGACCATTCTCATTTGCATTTCCATTCACCCAGCTCGGCTTTGTCTATTAATTCGGTTTCTATTGAATTTCAAATGATTTTGATTCGCTTTTCGGCTGTGCAATGTCAGCTTATTTTGGCAGAGCACGCGTTGCTCGTTTCCATTGCAGGTGTTCCTCGATCACATTGTATTCGATTCTCGATATGAGCCACGTTCTGAACTGTTGCTGTTGCTGACATCAACAGTTCCATTTCCATGCGCCGGCGCCCACGCGATTACCATTTAATGTCTTTGTCTGGCTAACTGTGTCAGCAATTAGTTATGGTCTTTATTTATGGCCGCTATTTGCTATTTGTTTGTTAAATTAAATCCATTAACACAACTCAGCAATACATTGTTGCACTCAATCGAATTGGTTTCCAAACACACACACTTCTCATACGATCGGTTTCTGTGATGGCTGCAGGCGAAACTCAAATTATAAGCAAATACTCGTATGCTAAACTGAACACTTAATTGTGTTAGCGAAGAAGTTCAAACTACTCTGATTTCAATATATATAAATGCATTTACAATATTAAAATAATTGTAAAAATTAAGAAAATTATTTTAGATTGTTTTGTGGAATAGTTTGCAAATTCAAAATATTTATTCCAGTTGTTTCTCTGCTAATTAATATTTAATTAATATTACTTTTCACTAATATATTTCATGCATAAAAAGTGAGCATAACTTAATTATTGGTGCTTTAAAAATAACATCTACTTTGAAAAATGTGTATGATTAAATAAAAGAGCAACGCAATTGCATCCGATGCAGATAATTCTGGATATGCTATTTGAACATAGTATTTGTTAATCGATTGTTTTATATTTAGTTAGAAATGAAACTAAAAAATAATTTACAATTTTTATAGTTTAAAGTTGGATTACTAAAGTTTTTCATATTTTCCATATTAAAAAGTAGATACAATAAATGTGAGAAATTTTACGCTTATTGACGGAATAATTCTTAAGCCATTATTATGGTAAACTATTTCATTTTTTTATTTTAAATTAAAGTAAATTAAAATTAGGAATCAAAATTTAATGTAAATTAAAGGAATAAATTACAAATGATTGATTAAGAATTTACAAAATTTCAAATGAGTCTCTCGAAGTTGGACTTATTATTACAAAGAAAGCCAAGTCGGCTGAATAAAAGATGAGTGCAAAAATGTGATAATACCGATTGATCAGCGAACTCTATAATTATAATTTGCACATGCTTAATCACCGATTAATCGATGATAGATACTCGGCTACTTGCTAAACGATTCCCTAGCGAACTGAAGTGTCAGTGACACTCACCTGAGCACACGACTGCAATATAAGTGCTAATAACTAGACCGCACTTCACACACACCAACACTAACACCAACAGCAACAACAAAAAGCAGCAGCAGCAACAACGAAAACTACAACTACAACAATGGCTTTGTAACAAAGAGATCACTAAACATTAGTCATCTCGCAGACTGTCTGTCGAGCGACACCAAAAACGACCACAATAAACTTATCGCTCCTATAAAATCAATCAATATTTTCGCTGCTTTGCTGCTGCTGTTAACAAAAGTATGAAAAAAATAATAATAATAATAAAAAGTGGCTGCAAAAGGAGTTCAGTTTCCGCACATGGGGCAAGCGATTTGACCGATCGACCGATCGCATGAGTCACTCGGTCAATTTTGTGTTTTTGGGGCGGCAAGTGGACAGGCCAAGAACCAAACCTAAACCCAAACCCAAACCCATAAATAAACGAACGAAAAAATATGTATATATAAGTAATTTTGTTGTAGTTGTCGGCTTAGAGTTTGCCTTGCTGGCCGCTGTTTATTTGCCCATTTCGCTGTTTATACAATAAATCTACCTGGTGCCTATTGACTGCGCCTCGGCCCCAACTTCTAATAAAGTGAAGCCAAACAAAGATCTGCGATGACGATGACAGACGCTTCTCCAGAGCAGATCTCCACGCTCTCTCGGTACCTGCAGCCCGCCGTGACTCATCCTCAGAGTCAACAGCTCTTTCGCCTCCTCCTCCTCGCCAGCAATTTGAAGCTTGATATGATTAGCAAGTTGTTGCCAATGTCGATGTCGATCCCGATCGCCACATTCAGGTAGAGTTTTGTAGTCAAAACAAGAAAAACAATTCGCATTGCATTCGCGACCCTGAGCCCTTTTCGCCAATGTCTTTCGACTGCCAGAGCTTCACAACAACATCGAATCGTGCCCGTCCGCGAACCTCAGTCGTCTGCTCTGTCCGTCTGTCTGTCTGTCCAATAGTCTCGGGGCCTACAGTCTGGCCGGCTGGCTGGCTGGCAAATGAGTCATCGCTCTGAGGGCGCTTGGCTTTTGTCGCTGTCAGCATCGGCTTACACTGGGGCCAAGACGGCAACCCAATTTTGTTTTTTGCGGCTTCTTCCTCTGGCTTTTTAATGCGAAACTTATGTTGCTGTTGCATTCTTTTATTTTGATTTCGATTTGGATTTTTAAGTCCGACCGATCAACATTTACTGTCGCAAATTCGACAAATTATGAGCTCAATTGGCTTGCGGTTGAGCATATTAATTTTATCGCAGTTCAATTTCTTAATTAAATTGTCTATAAATTGCAGAATATCTTCTGCCGTCTCTCTGTGTCATTCATCGATACGCTTCTTGTGTACGGCAATTACTTTGGCAGTTGGCGTGTAATTAAATTATTATTATACCCTCATGATTTTGTGGGTCTTAATGGAAACCATAAAAAACAACGCCGAGAACCGAACAAAGCGCATTTGCAGCCAAACTTAAATAAATTGCCAATTGGTCAACTTGTTTACACTTGGCCAGCGAGAAGCATAAACCAAAATCGCAAGTCGCGAATAGAATTGACAAACAGTCAACGCTTTGGAGGCCCCAGCTGGAGCCGAGTGTCCAAGAAGTTGACATCCTTGGCACAGGTATCGTTTTCAGCTGGTTCGGCGAGAATTAAATATTGACAAATTCGCCGCGACGGGCATTCGATCAAGTGCTACAATTGAAATAGTTTCTTCGCATTGAATTATGCATGATGAATTCGTATCTATTGGTTGAAGGTTGCCATTTTTTGTTTAATTGTTGAGCGTAATTAAAGCGTTAAATATCGATTTGATTTCATTTGCTAGACAACAGTGCCAACATTAAAGTCGACATTTGTCGTTTTAGCCAGACCCATATATTTATAGCTGGTTGCAGAAACTGTAAACTGTAAAACGTAAACTGTAATCAAAGGCAAAATATGCACAAGCACAAGCTCATGCCACAGTGGACAAGTTGCCCCATAGTCGATCCAAAGTGTTTGGCAATATTTTGCGAAAGAACCGCCCCAAAGCCGCGCCCACTTGGCGCTTTTAGCGCTGGTTTGTTTACGTATACCCTGCACTGGAGTAGAGTCAACAGAGGGCATATTGAAACACTCGACAGAAGTGCAAATTATCTTAGCTTCATTTCAGTTTGTAGAGTATCTTTTGGTAGATCATTCCCATCGCAAATTCTCTCGAGTGTTGTTTTTCGCTTTTGTAGCGGCAATAACGGCGCAGTGTTAGCATTTCACACCTCCGATTCATTGAAAAATCTATTGAAATATATTTGAGTTTGTGCATAAAATTCGCTGAATCTGGCCATTCATGTGCGAGACACAAACGAACTGGAAAAAATCTCTAAAAATAAATGTGTTTGAATATCATCGCCACAGAGCAAACGGAGCGTGAGCGAATCTAATGCCAGAAATTTAATTTGACAGACAGCAAAGTGCAGAAATTGAAATTGCACTATGAATCTATCAGCAGCCGCGCAATAAAATCTAAAAATAATAACCAAATGCAGCGAAAAGCAGCCCTTAATAGCAATTGTATTTTCATATCAAATATAATTGACAAAGGCACAAAATGAAGAATAGAGCTGAATACGTAAAAATAATAACAAAATGTAATGAAAATATTTCCTTAATAGCAACAATATTTTCATTAAAAATATGATAATCAAAGTAAATGCAATCTTGTTTAAATATTTAAGAATAATGTATAAATATGTAAAATAATTATTTATTGAAAAAATATTCCCTTTACCTATAACCCAAGTTGAGAAAATATTATTTGTCATTACAAAATACTGCATTAACTTGTAATAAAAAAAAAATGGCAACTTAAATGTTTTCTAATTAAAATTTAATTTTTAAGTGTGCGCTTAAATGTATTTAACGAATTCTCAAAAATATTTCTAAATAAATAGTAAAAAATATAAAATGTTAATTTTTATGTGTACTTAAATGTTGTCTGATATTTACCAATTATAAAGTAATATTTCATTAAAACCCAAAATAACTAATTAATGAAAAACCAAAATTTGTACTCTACAAAAAAAAAAAATACGTATCCATAAGCGCAAAAGAATCATAAAATGCATTGCGTAGTCATCGTTTTAAGGAATAAACTTTAGTTTAATCAACTGTACTAATGTCTTGAAATAAATATTAAAGACAACATTAATACTTTAGTGTTTAATGTTCATGTTGCATGCACTAAAAATCGCGTCTTAAGTTGACGGCAAACTCAAATTGGGCATATTGCCAAATGGCCAAATGGCCAATTCGTGCAATATTTATTTATAGTCCGTGCAGGGAAATTAAACGGCTATTTAATTTGTTTGCCAGTTGATTGGCTGGTTGCCTTTAATTGAGAGGAGCTAATGAAAAATTAATGCGCCACTTTCGAAAACATGATGACGCAAAATCACGCTGACAGATAAACGCAATTTGACACAATTTTGTTGTTTTCGGGGTGAATGTTGAGGAACATTCAGCTCCGCCCACCGAATGACCCATTATGAGTGCAAATGAATAAACCGCTCGCAGTGAGTGTGTTCGTTTTGTTCGAGTTACGAAACAATGAAAACATTTAATCAGTTCCTGCAGCCGCTTACAAAATGTGCAATATCTGCGTGTATCTCGAAGTTGTCGGGAGTTCTCCGAATTCTCGAAACATGTTCCAAACTGCGCCGATGGCCTTGTCTCGTTAATCAGTTCGCTCGTTGCTCTAACCATAAAGTGTGGGTGCGTTGCAATACTGTCTCCAAGCGGAAGTCTTCCCTGACTGCTGACTGCCTTTTGTTGCCACTGTGTCGTATGAGTGATATATGTGACACTTCTCAGTCCAGTCCAGGGGTTGTGCAGTGTCCACGTCTGTTCAATATTTCACAATGTGTCACTCGAAAGTAGGCTGCCCAGTGAAAGTGGGTCATGCACTCGGGCAATTGTGTTGGGGTAGGTGAAGTAACTACCCGATTAATAGAGCTAGTCAGTGATGAGTGTAATGCCTTACTGCGCATTTCTGTTTAATGCCCCCATCATCAGCTGCGATCTTACAAAGGCCACTCAACAGCGGAGTTCTGACTGACTTGCTCAAGCACCAATACGTTATCGCCTCTCGAGATCCGCAGCTCTCGACTCTTCATCCATCAGCAGAGCTCTCGGAATCGCAATCGAAATCAGAATCACACTCATTCAATGCTTTTTACGATTTGCAACTGTAGTATTGTCTTTGCCTGTCAATAATGTGTAAGGATAATTTAAAATTTCTGACTGGGGCAGAGTTTTTATCGCCGCAATCTTGCGCCCGTCTTGCTTTGCATGCGAGGCAATTTATTAATTATGCATAAATGGTAAATCCGCTGGGGAGCCATTACTCTGTGTGTGTGTGTTTGGATGTCGGGGAAGTTCAAACGGCAATCAACGACTGCGTTTCGAGTGCCGACAGTTTGCAGTCTTGCAACTTGCGTCTTGCGTCTTGCGTCTTGGGGAAGTTCTGCGGTTCTTGAGTGTACAGTTATATACACAGAATGCAGGCTGAAGGCGGCGCTGACCAGATCTGTTTATGGCCCTGTTCACTCCTCTTCGGCCAACTGGGCTTTCGGCTTTAAGCTGACAAATACAATTTGAGTGGTGCCGCGTTAAATTGATTTACCTTAAATGGCAGTCGCGTCTTTTGTCATTTCATTACTGTGAATTTCGATGTCAGTCAGATTTCCAACCATTTTGAATTTCAGCAGAAACAATTTTAATTTGCACGCCTCGGCGACTTGGCTCATAATAGGTTTCTCTGCTCCTCAATCGATTTTTATAGATTTCTGCCCCATAAATTATACGAAAAGTGTCTAGTCCGCATCCTCTGTCTGCCAAAAACCAAAAAAAAAAAAAACAAATACAAAAATAATAATAATGAGAGAAACCTTTTGCGCGTCAAAAAGAATAAAATACAGCAAACTACTATATAATGCCAGCGGGCCATTCTTTTGGGCTATCCAGCCAGAGAGTTTCACCATCACCATCACCATCATCATCATCAGAGCTACCTGCTGTTTGCCCTTCCACATTTATCTAAACTGCCCAAAACGATCCTCAGACCGTGGCCCATGTGTTCTTAAGTGGCTCCGTGTCGAACTCTATCGTACCCCTAACACCATTTTTCAGTTTTCGTAAAGTTTTAAATTTCTTGGAAATAAAAGCCTGGCCATTAGTTTTCGTCCTTTTTAACCTCCCTCCATCTACGAATCCAACTCCATCTTCCATCTTCGGTCTACGCTGGGTTGCCTTTTTTCGTCTGCTTGTTTTCTCTCTATTCTTTAGATACAGGACAGGCAAAATTTTAGATACATATACTTGTGCGTACACGCTTATGTCTACATGTCTATTCGAGTGTGTGCGTTTCAGTGCACCGCGAGCACTAAAGAAAATCTAAGACTCGTCACGCCTGCATCGTTTTTCGACATGCTCTTCCTGTCACAGAGTTCGCTCACTTTGTAATGAAATAAGAGATTGGCAGCGACTTTAAGGGTGAGACACAAAAATAAGCATGTACATATGCACGACATTGTTGGGATTTTATCGGTCTGTCGTATATTGTAGGTAACAAAAAAAAATTAACAGCCAAGACTTTAATCATACGAAATTTAGCATTAATTTGTATCTAGTTTGCAGGTAATTAAAACTGCTCCACAGAAGGCTGTTGAACAATTAATTGAAATTTAAGCTGTACAAATTATTTATGCAAAATAAAAAAGTAATGTCAAGAAAATAATAAAAATACATTATGGGTTCGTTTCTTTGTATTAGTTAAGATGTCGAAGATTGACCTCAGCGTATATAAATAAGGAAAATGCTCCAATTTCGTTACTCCAATCGCAATTTCCTTTACAATAGCAATTATTAAAGTAATTTTTTAATTTTAATTTTAATTTTTAATTTTTCAAACGGTTTTCATTGATCTTGCTTACAATGAATAATTTCTTAAACGTATATAAGTGTAGTAAATAAATAAATGAGCAAGTAAATAAATAAGCCCATTTGAAATTCTCTTTTGCCGGATTACCGATCGTGCTTAAGTTACGATATTAGTCTTCTTATGTATGGACTGTCGCACATTTAGATTGCGCTGCTTATCTATCATATTTAACAAAATCCTCTATGATCTGCCCAATACACTGTCGCTCAACTGAATAGCTTCATGATCATTGAGGGATTTTTATTTGATTCCTTAACCAAAATGTACTTTTTTTTTTGCTACAGTTGGAGTTGAAAACAATTTTCTATAATTCTCAAATCTATTATCTTTTATTCTCTTCGACAATCTGTCTAATAAATATGCCGCATTAGTGTATTAGAACGTCGTCTTATTGATCGTTTTCTACTCTGGTTATCTCTGGTCTCTCGGCTAGCTCCACGCAAACGTCGTCGTCGTCGTCGTCGTCGTTCGCTCTGCCCGCTCGGTTCGGTTCGGTTCGGTTCGGCTCTAGTCGTTGTCGGCTGTCCGTTCGTCTGTCCGTTTGTCTGCTTTTTGGGCTTCACTTGTCCCTCATACGCCTCGTTGTTGTTTTTGTAGTTGCTGCAGTTGCTGTTGTTGTGGTAGTTGTAGTTGTTGTTGTAGTTGTTGCTATTGCCTGTGATACGAAACCGTGCAGGTGTCCAATATTTTCTTTTATACCGCGTCATTGGGTTTAAGAGAAACACACACAAGCAAACACACACGCACACGCACACACACACACACTCACGCAGTATATGCAGGCAAAACAAAACTAGTTCTAGATTTACAGCGGCTGCTTCGACGTCGTCGTCGTCGTCGTTCTCTCCTCTTCTCTTCTCGCTCCCCCCTCGCGAAGCAAGTGGAACCATCGCTTTATTTCGCCCATATTTTCGATTCGATTGCGTATAACAAGTTTAGCTGCCTCGTCTCCCTCTCCGTCCCTCGCTCCGACGATCTCCCGCTCTCCCGAACCGATCCCACTCTCTGTTCTTTAAGTTTATAAAGTGCTTTGCATCCATGCAACGTTTGCTCTGTCCGTCCGTCCGTCCGTCCGTCTGTCTCTTTATCTGTTTCCCCTCGTCTGCCCCCCGCTTCGCCTTCCTAATGCTTTGGGTTTTTAATTTTTGTTTTGATTCTTCGTTTTTGTGCTTGTTCCATTGTGATTTTGATTAATATTTTATACATGCGGTTGTTGGGTCGCTTTAGGTTTCATGCGGTGCTTCGGCCAGTGCCGTTCTCCGTCCGTCGGTCTGTCTGTCTGTCTGTCTGTCTGTCCGTCTGTCTGTCCCATGTAATTACCCAAATTTGGCGGCACTTGCCGTTAAAGGTTTTGGATTAGACAAAATAGACTGCAACGGTATATTGGACTTACATTTTATTTATGGACTGGCTTCCATCGCCCAAACAAGGCAATGTCCGCGGAGGGAACTGAGAATTTATCATTCAATTGCTATTGGAAGCAGTCAAAAATAAGAAGAACTAATTTGGTCATCCCTGAAGAATCGTATTCCAAATGTGATATTAAAATAGTCTAAAATAACAAGCCAACACTTTGAATATCGTTTTGGATTGATCAATTGATAGTTAGCAAACTAAAGATACTACTTACACATTGGGTAATCTTGGAAAGTCTAACCGAAAAAGATTTTATTATCTTTTTTATTTCATTTTTAATCGTCATAAAATACATCAACTTCTTGACCTGACGTCTGGGCCACCAAGTAGTGGTGACTTCATAAATCCCCCATATTTGAAACAAAAAACTTCTTTAAATATTTATACAATGTAAATTTAAATAAAAAAAGCGCAGCTTGAACTTAATTTTAAAGTTTTTCTCTGCTTTCCTCTTCAAATATCTTACTAGATAGTACATGAAACAGTCATAAAAAAATTAATTTTAAATCAATAAGTTTTTTATAAAAATATATATATTATGACTTGTTAGTATTATTGGTAAACTGTTTTTCTGTTTACCTCTTTAAATAAAGCAAACATAAAATAAGTAATATTCATTGTAAATCAATAAGCAATGAAATATACAAAACTTTATAACAGTTTGAACTTACAGTTTTTCTGTTTTCCTCTTTAAATCTCTCTCTACATTTTAAAAATAAAACATGCGTAGTAAAAATGTAATTTTCAATCAAAAAGTATTTTATTAATGTTAATAAGTATTATTGTTTAAAAGTTTGCCTGTCTTTAATCGACTTCAAGGCCGCACTTATCCAAGGTTAAGGAACATTGCGATCTTCGTGGAGTATCTCGACCGCTTGCCACATGGTGTTGCCACCGAGCATTTCAGTCCGCTCCTCCAGCTGCCGCTCGAAGGGATAGCCGAAGGGCAGCTCGTCCCAGCTGCTGACGCCGCTGCTGAAGTCGCAGCTAAGCTCCTGCTCCTGCCGTGCCTTGAAGTTGTAGGGCGTGGCAAGCACAAAGAGACGCATGGCCAGCGGCTGCTTCGTGCCGCCTTGAGGCAACAATAAGCGGCGAGGAAAAGCACAGCTCGGCGTGGTAATATTCAGCGGGAAATCAAACTGATCCCGCTCGGCCAATCGCACGTACTGATAGAGCTCCGAGTAGCCGATGTGATCAGTGACAGTGCCGGAGAAGTCAATCGATTCCCTGGTAATCGTATTCGTGCCCGCCTGCAGCACGGTCAGCATTGCGTCCAGTTGGTAGAAGGGTTCGCTCAGTGGATCTCCGTGGGATGTGGTCAGAAATGTGCGCAGGATGATCGACTGTGTTTTGTTGCTCTCCAGCTGAATGCTGATGCTGAATGGCCGATGTTGCAAGCGCAGGCGACGCACTTGCAACGTTTGTGGCCAGCGGAACTGATCGTCGAAGTAAAAGTGCCGCGCATGCAGCAGATTGCTGACATCGATGTCCACTGGCTCCAAGTAGGTGATCAAAGGACTCACTTGCACTCCGATTATGCGCATATCTGTGGGCTTGACAGGCTGACTGTAATCGGGCTGAAACGCTGATCGATAAGTTCGGTAAAGACGCAACACGCGATCGGCGTAGGAATAAAACTTTGGATCCCGCAGCATTGTGTGCAGATCCAAGAGTTGTTGCGGCTCCTTGGCAACTTCAAGTTGCAACTGACTCAAGTCGTAGGGAAACAGCTCAGCTAAGCCGAGTTGCCAGTTCTGGCCGTGATCGAGATCGATTGTGCTGCCATTCGATAGGCGATAACAACGAGTGGACAGCGCTGCCTCCACAAGCGACTCCCATTGCTGCAACTTCTGTTTAACCAATACACTTTCCTGCGCATAGCGTTGCTGCAGCCAAGTGCGAACTGTAATCTTTGAGCTTTCACTGCTCCGCAATCTTCTGTAATCCAGTTGATGCCCGAAGCGTTCCAGCTTGTAGCGAGCGATCAGTTGGCTCAGCTGCCAGAAGCACCAATCCCTCAAGCGCTCCGTCTCCGGCGGATCGTCGAGCAGCGTCACAGCCATATTGATGTAGTACCAATAGCCCAGCCAGCCAGGATCCTCAGTGAGCAACGAGAGTCCTTCGACAGGTTTGCTCTCTCTCAAGATGAGTATCTGCACCTCGGACATCGCCTCGCTCCACTTGCTCGTGTTGCGCAGCTCGCCAGCCAGATTGAGGGGCAGCAACTGCTTCTCCACTTCGACAGCATTCCCTGCCCCATGATGTTGCCACCAATTGGCGTAGTTGAAGCTGATGGCCGTGTTAACGACTTGCTCATCGTGATAGGGAGCGGGCAGCAGCTCGTAGATCTTGGGCACAATCAGCGCTCGGTAATCGTCGCGCTTCATCAGCGTCTGCATCAGCGCGTAGAGGAAGAGACCCGGATTCACATGGACCCGGGCCCAGCAGATGTTCTGCCTCAACGTGCTCCACTCCCGGGTGTTGTAAAAGAAGTGAAACAGTCCCAAGGTCTGCTCATAGTGCTCTGGCTGCAGAGGATTGTAGTAGACATCGCGGGGCAACAGGCGTCCAGTGCTCAGCAGCTGATGAAACTGCTCCATGCGATCATTGTAGTGCTGGAAGTACATATGTTAACTGATTGATCCATTTATATATTCTTTGTGTACTCACCACATACTGCGACTTGTCGGAGACGATTTGTTGCCCCAATCCCAGCCACTGTTCGTGCAGCAAAGGCTCATGCAGATGATGAAGTATTTCCAGCAGAAAGCGCTGCTTATTCAAATAGTAATGATTCACTGCACAAATAATTAATATATAATACATATAGTATAATTTATTTAGTTTAGTTCTTACCTATATTGCCCGGGAAAATCGCCGCATTGAGACGCAGCTGTAGCAGAAAGCTGATAAGCAGCAGAAGGCAGCAAAATCGCATGGCACTTGTTGATCTTCCAGTCCATGAAAACACACTGAGCTGAGCAATTGTTTGGCACATATTTTGGACATCGTCATAATCTGACTGATCTCTTGAACCCGCATCGCTTGTGGGGGGAACTCTGGAATCGCTGAATTTTGCACTCGTCACGTGCGTTCAAGGCCATCTCAGGTTGTTCTATTTTAGAATCTAATATCAGAATGCAAATGAATTTATATTAAAAAATGCTGAATTTAAAACAATAATATTAATTAATGTGAAATTCATAATGGAAATTTATCAACAATTGCATATTATACTATTTACATTTAAAAACAATAAGAGTTATATCAGTAGCATATTAAAAATGAAAATTTAAGTAAAATATAATGAGATCTCCAAAATGCAATTGAATTTATATATATATAAACAAATGTATAATAGTAATAGAAGCTGTTAATAAAATCATAAATAATACTAATATGACATTAAATGAAAATTAAATGGAACAAATGATATTTTTCAATATTTAAAACAATTCAAATAATATCAATTTTAAAAGTAGAATTACGTAAAAATAAAACCGGAAATTTCTGTGGAATATTATCAGAGTTATAAGTAGGCGCCTCTGACAATTAATGTATTAACGGAATTAAGAAATAATTGGTGAATTGCAACAGATATTTTCATTGTTCATTTGTACAAACATTACATTTAACATTAATATTGATATCATAAAAACAATTATTCGGCTGCTCTGGTCTAAAGTAAAATTAGTAGATTTTGTAAAAGAACATTAGTTTATATTTGCATTATTGACTAAAACAAAAACATGCGCCTTATTGGATATTCTTTTGAATTAATTTATTTATTAATTAATAAAAATCGAAAGTTTTTGATTACTTAAAATTCAATAATTCTCACCATTCCACTAGTTTTATTGTGAATTTGTCAAATATTTATTATTTTACAGCGCAATCGAAAACATAAAATTGATAACCTCGAATAATTCAGTTGTATCAGGTTTTATGCAGAATCGAGAAATAATTAGAACGCAGTAGAGGAGGCTGTGCTATCGAAGGGCAGTGCAATGATTAATGGGCTGCACTCGCTGAAGGGGACGCATAATGACTTTTTAAATACACTTCTAATGCGCTAAAAGAGGCAATCAAACGATGACAAAAGGAAGGCGCGACAAGGTGAGAAAAAGTCGATGATCTAGCCAGATCCGAGGGGAAGGGGAGATGTCCATAAGACTGTGTGTGTGTGTGTCGAGTAAAAAAGAGCCTATTGAAAAGTAATTTGCATTTCATAAGCTGCTGGGCAAAATGAAAGATAAAAGTGCGCTCAATGATGACATTAGAGGATCCATCCAGAACCAGAACCAGAACCCAGGCACGCCTCGAGGGCCCTTTAGGAGGAAGATGGGAAAAAAACGATTTATGTGTTTTTGATGATTGCGAAACTATGGAAATTGTAGATGAGATAAGATTGTCGCCGCTCAGCGTTAATGTTATGTAAAGTGCTTGACAAGGGATCGCAAAAAAAAAAAGAACCAAAAGAAATAAATGCAAAATCATTTTGCAGGCCCTTTGCACGTGCGTGTATTGTTGTTGCAATCATTATGCGATCAAAGACTACTTTATATTCATGTTGATCGGGGTAAACGGGGTAAAGTGATTAGACAACTATGAGTTTGTCACGTTTAATCAGTTTCCTTGCGCCTCTTTTTCTGTTGTCATCAGTCACAGCAAAAGCCGCTTGCCGAAATTCATTCAAGTTTTCCTTTGTCCGCCCTATTAGGCGATTAAGGCCGGAAAGTCGGTTCCTCTGTTCTACGGTTCCATGTCATTAAGTTTTCCCCATAAAAACGCTTGTCATACGCGCGCCAACAAAGAATCGCAATATGAGTGCATTCGAATACACTCGTTGGTAAGTGAGCGTTTATTCACTCGACGCATCCGACTGTGCCTACGATACTCGTATAATCCGTTCCGCCCGGTTGCCGTTTTTTCGCAACAGGCATTTCCTTGTCCCACTGTCCAATGCCCGTACTTGGCCAAGTGACTGTAATTAACATTTTTATGCATTATAATTTGCCCTTTTTTCCGCTATCCATTCGAGTTCGTCAACGCTGAGCTGAGCTGGCGCTTAATGTGCGCACATTTGCGACCCATCGAACAAAGCTCGAATGGGGCAGGGGCAAGTGGCAGGGGCAAGGGGCAGGGGCAACAGGTGGAGACCTGCAACCAGCGGCAGTTAACAACGTGAACAGCGAGAAACAACAAAAATGTAATGTAAACAAAAATCATAATAAAAATGCTTTACGTTTCGCTGCCACTTTGCATGACTAACTGAAATATCAGCTGGCCAATTGGCGATTTGTATTTGTTATCTCTCAATTAAAGATCCACATTAGTTGAACTACTCAACTTTTAGTTCAGTTTAATTACAAAAAAATTCAATATAATATAAATTATTAATATATAAGAAAGAGACATTAATCGAACAGAACAATATTAAGCAGCATTAGGAAGAGACATTCGTATTATTTTTATTTAATTTTAAAGTGGCCAAAAATGGAAAAATTACTCTTGTTAAAAAGTTTTAAAATAAAACACTATAAAAGAATCTTTAATATTAAAAATAATGATTGCAAGACTTCAATATATAATAAAACTATAATAGCTGGCCTATTGAACATTTTCGCTTAATTTAGTTGAAAGTTATATGGGTTTAGTTTGCAACAAATTCAATTTAATAATTATTATTTAGAGTTATGAAAGAGGCAAACTTAATGGAACAAATTTTAACTGCATTACGAAAAGATATTATTATGTTACTTATCTGTTGTTAAAAAAAATTAAAACTTAAAAGTAGTACTGCAATACATGTAGGTTTAAGACTGCCTAAATAAATAAATTTGAAAGTTGTATTAGCAATATTAATCTAAAAAAAAAAGATTAATAAAATATAGTTAAACTGTTTAGTATCATAATTGCATTACCAGTTGTTCCGTAATTGAGCACTATTTTAATTTTTTATCATATTACAACAAATTTATCGTTTGTTAAGGCAGAGCCATTAACTTAATAGAATAAAAATGAGCTGCATTAGGAAGAGACATCAAATTAATAGACTGAAGTTTAATTATATTTTGTAACCCTTTTTGCATGTCCATTACGTTTTCACTGCAGATAAATTTAACTCTATAATTTAGATTCCAATTGGAATGATTTGCTTTTATCATTTATCATTTTTTTTGTATTTTGGAATGAAAGGACTAAACTCAACAGAATTGAAATGAGCTGCATTAGAAAAATATAATATCTAAATAAACTGAAGTTGAATTATTTGTATTTTTATTTATTTTAATTACGGATAAATTCAATAAGTTTGTTTTAAATTTAAATTAGTATTTGTAATTTATTTACCAATTTGTTTTATTGAAATAATTATTTTGTACTAATTGCATTACTCATCCTACTTCCTGAATTTGATTACAGATGTTTTGGAATAACTTTATGCAAATTATCTCTCGACTGCCAGTTCGAGTCTATCTTGATAGAGGCAACTAGTTGGTGAATTCTGTTCTGCGAGCTGTTGTACCTACTACTGACTTGGGAATGTTTAAACACTCACTTACAGATCTTCAGCGCATAACTCCGAGGTGTTGCATTCGTGAAATGTCTAAGGTCTGACGCATAGGCCCCAACTGGAGTGTGGGGCAGCTCTGAGCTCTGAGCTCTCAGCTACCTCGCATACCACAATATCTCCGCCAACTGACAAGACCGACCCGACAGCCGATGGCGAAATGTAACCAAATGAATCATCAATGTGCGACTTTATTTTTTTTTTCTTTTTTGTAACCCCGAATCGCCACCCAGGTTGAGTTGTTGTTTTGTCTTGGATTGTTGGTAGTAGCACTACAGGCGTTTAATAAGGCAAGCGACAGAGGGAAATTGGGTCAAGTGAGATAAATGCACATATATACAATATATACTGTATGCTTAATAACTGAAAACCAAAGTGAGGGAATGAAAAGCACCAGGGAACAAAGAAAGAAATGAAAATTTGTCGAAACTTAATACAAGCGAAGAAGCGCCTTGATCGAACAATGGATGGGCTTTCATGCGAACTGTCAACTTGTCACGACAATTAAGCAAACCCGATGACTATCTTCGCCATATCTATCTATCCGCCCACGCGCCGTCTGACCCTCTGATTAAACAAATTATTGAAATACGATACTCTGGATGTGCGGGGAGTTAAAGTCATTCCTTATGGACAGGTAGCCCGACCCAATTTGCGTTGCACTTGCATGTCAGTTATTTTTTTTTTGGTTGTTTGGTTCCCTTCAATTTGTTTTTGTGTTGCAAGCACGCTGTCACCTTATAAAGAATCAAAATAAAAAGAAAAAAGCTCCTCTTCGTTCTGTTTACCAATATTTGTTTACCATTTAGATTATTATGCTGTACGTATGCCACAATTCTCCTTCAGTCTTTTGTGTTTGTTTCTTTCTTGTTTCTCGCTGCTTGTTTGATTGCCCTTATTGGGGGCTTGACTTGCTGTCAAGTACATAATTTCCAATTCGAGTTATGATTATTGTACTTACTCGTACGTTGGGAAAGTCAAATAACGGTCACTAAAACCTATGCTCGGCGCACACACTCCGAAATTGTCGTGAATAATTTCCATTTGATGAGTTTTCAATAAGTCTTGTGTGGTAATGGTGATGGGTTTATTGATCTTCTTCATATAGGTGTTGAGAAAATTGATATTGCACCTCAACTGCTTAACAAAATATTTAACATAAATTTACCACAATGTGGGAAACAAATCTCATGTTCTGAAATATAAACAACCCGATAATTGCCCTAACAGTTCGATTTATTCCCATCCGAGTGTTGTCGATTGACAATTCCAATTACATAAAGCAACAAAATTCTCAACTAATTCAATTTGATCATTGCCGACAGCTCGAAGGGGGAGGATTTTTATTTTGTTGGGAAAATAAAACTTATTGACAAACGATTCTTTTGTATTACGCATAACAAATTATTGCATTATTGTAAACAATAATTGTCAATTATTAACATGTATTATTAAAGCAAAATCTATTACTAAATATACAATTTGATTTCATTCCCTGTAAGTATATTTTCCTGATCATATTTTTTCTTCTTGTTACACTTTGCCAATATTATAATCGTGTATCTTACAATAAAACGAATATTACAAAATAATAAAAAAAAAAAAAAACATTAGCTAATATAATAATAGTTAAGTAGATGAAATAAATAAAATAAAATGTAAATTGTGAAATGATAATAAGTTGATAAAATAAATCTTAATAAGTAAAGCTTAGATTGTTATATAACAAATATATAACTCCCATATAGTAGCCGTAGTAATTAAGTAGATTAACAATTGGAAACAAAACCGTGTTGCTTAAAACTCGAAACTAAGAGTTAATATTCGATGCGATTCATAAAACTTTAATGTGCAACAAATAATTAAAGTGAAAGCTAAAGTCGACTACCGATTTGCCACCTTAAGGGTTGAACTTGTTTGTGCCGGCCATAATGATCGGCGATCCGTCAGTCTTGAAGTCATTATGACTGGAACCGTTTTGTTGATTCTCCACGTCCAGCAGCGTTGCACAAATTGCGCGCTAAAAGCGTCAAATCATCGCGAGGATTAAGTTCCTTTCAGACCCAGTCTTTAGCCTCTCCCTCTCTCTCTCTCTCTCTCGAGTTGTCTGCGCCTTATAAGGCAGCCTACTTCTGTGCTGAGATAAGATTCATTAGCTGCGATGTCAGCGATGAAAAAGTTCTCAGCGAACTGGAAAGCATTTCACATTTCACATTTTACATTTACCTTTACTGCTTTGTCATTTGAGTTTTTTGTCCAGCGTTTTGCTGGTTGACAAATTTTGTTGCATTCGTTTTGTCGATTCGAAAGTGCCCGATCATGATTACCCCGACTTATGAGGCGTTGATAAATGACGCAAGTTGTGGCATTTAACTGTTCTGCAAATCGCATGCAATTATTTTATGGCCAGCTGATTAGAAGTCGACGCACACAGCGGAAGAGGCACAAAACTAAAATACTTTAAATGCATGTTAATGAAGAACCGATTGGAGGTTCTCTCGGCCCCCTCCAGCATTAGACATAACATGCCGTTAGTTGGACTGACATCGGCAGCCAAGAATAAGAGGCAACGCGTGCCACAAGAAGAGGCAAGTCTCCCCGATGTCTGGCAGCGTCAAGCGAAGGGCCAAAAATAAATAAAAAATGCCAATTTCGCAGTTGCAAACTGCCACACTCGAGTGCCCCACGCTGCATGCCACAAGTGCGATCCCCCTATTGTCAGTTGAGTTTAAAATTCCGCTGTGCACCCAATGCGGTGTATAAATAAAACTGCCGCTCCACTGTCAAAGTTGACAATTTATTTTTAATCAAACAATGTGGCAAGCAGCGTTGCATCGCAGCCACAATCCGAGTTCTTGAACTTGCCTCAAACAACAGAAATTTCACAATTAATATTCCGCTACAGTTTGTCAATTGGATTTTGGCCGTCACTCGTCAATTAATCAGAAATATAACCCGGAAAAACAATTTGTACACACTAATTATAGTGTGTGTGGCTCTCGCGAGAGATAGATACAAAGATACAAAGAAACTGAGATACAGATGCAGCGCAACTGCATTTATCACTCGCTCCAAAAAGGAGAAATATGGCGGAGCGATCCGAAATCTCTGGCTGTGGCAGCCTCCTGTTGCAGGTTGCCACAAAGCGCCTGCGGTTATTAGAATTGTATGCGAAAAAGTAATAGAACGCCTATGCCGCTTCCGTTGCAACTCCAACTGCAACTGCAACCGACGGTCGGACGGTCGGTAACTGCGTTGTTGCAACTCGTTGAGTTGCCCCTCGGGGGCAATTATCTCCTGCAGCCAACTCTCTGCACGCTTTGCCATTTATAATTGCAGCCCCGAAACTGAAGCCAACCTGCTACTGGTTGCTGCCCTATCCCCCGAAAGGGGGCAGCAATGTGTTGCAGTTGCAAGTAGATTTATCATTTCAGCTGGCTACGAGGTAAGTGTAATAATTTCGCGGGTTGTTGTTTCGCAGATACTTTTTATGCTTTCATGCTAATTTGTGCGAGTGTGTGTGTGTGTTGCACTCGGTCTCGTTCAGATTTGTGGCATGCAACACGCGCCACAAATTAGAAGAAATAAGTGCCCGCTACTGCAGCAGTAGAAAGAGAGGAGTAGATAAAGCGGCAACGGCTGCTACGTATTAATTGGAATTACTGTAATTGCTGACAAAACTGGCCGAGGTGTGAGGCGAGTCCGCTTGCAACCAACTTGCAGCATGTAGCATGCAGCTGGGCAGGGACTGTCAATGGGGAGGCGGTGAGGCGGTTGCATGCCCCCAGCTCGTATCTTATCAACGACTTTGCCACCTCTCTGCGCATTGAAAGCGAAACTCGACGCTGCATGCTCCAATAAGCCGCTGACCTCCGAGGTTGCAGCAACGAGGCGGCATCAAAGCACAAACAACCGCTCGAAGAATTAGACCAGGAAGACGACGCCAAAGCGCAGTTCGAAGTGGGTCAAAAGTGGCAACTATCAGTTGACCAGCTTTCCGCTTTAATTGCGCCCAAAAAAAAAATACATTTAAATCAAATAAAAAAGCAAAGCCTGAGAATCAATGCACCACTTAAATATGATTTTGCCCCTCGTTGTTTTGGCTCTTTTGCTGCAAGCGCAGCCATATAATTTGGTTGACGCGCAGCATGAATGATAAATGCAATCATTATAGCAGAAGTTGGCCAAAAAGCAGAGAGCCAACAGCACGAACGCATGATTAAAACTTTTGCCAGTTCGCAGTTTCAAGGCGTCGATGCAGCCAAAGTCAAGATCGAGAACTAGCTGGTCAGTGGTCAGTGGTCCCTTCCAGATCTCTCCCCTTGGGTCTCCACTCGGCTGGCCATGCGTGTGCCTGAGTCTCGCCCCTGCCACGCCCCTCAACCTGGACCTGGATCGTGATACGAGCCATGGAGCTGCCTCTTGCCCTGTTGCCTCTACCTCGTCTTGGGCTAAACACAAATGTTTTATGGCTGGCCGAGCATAATTTGTTAGCCAGCTTCGAGTGGTTGCAGCAACTCTTCACTCTTCACTCTCCACTTCATCTCCTCCTGCTCCACTTCATCCTGCGTACACGTATCTGGAGGATGTGCTCGCCTGTCCGCCTCCTCTCAGTGTGGTTTTCTTTTCGTTTCGACTTCTCTTTTTTTTGTTTTTGGGCTGCTGCACAGAAGCTGCTCGCTGGCTTCGATTGCGTATAATTTTTGCAGCGACTGTAGACTGCAGACTGCAGACTGTAGATTGAAGACTGTGGGCTCTGGTTCTTCTCCTCATCATTGGCTGCGGGGCATAATTTTTGATGAGCTTTTGTCTGCTTCTCTGGAACAAAAGATACTGTCGCTGTCTGCGCTACACCAATAACTCAAGGGTCGCTGGTTTTCAGAGTATTCCAAATCGTTTAAAATTTATTAAATTAATAATAGTCTTAGTTAGAAATTCGTATAATTGTTTTATCAATCATACGTTTGCAGGTAAATAAAATATTAATGAATTCTGTTTATATTCTTATACTAATTTCAGCTAAACTGAACATTTATATTTAGTTTTATAAATTCAAATTATCTTTAATTCAGCAATCAAAGATACTAGATACAGTAATTAGTATTTTCGTTTTGTTTAACACAATTTTGTTAAGCAGTAATATACAAATTAATTCTGTTTTTTATTATTTGTTTCATCAGCTTAACTTGATATTTAAATTCAAATAAATTTTAGCCTAATTCAGTAGTGCCTAATAAAGTCAATAATTGAAAAATATTCTTGGTTATGAATCACACACAAATTAATTCAGATTTTATACTTATGCAAATATAAGAAAAACTCGTTTAACACATCATTTAAATACGAATAATTATTTCGTGAAGTCAACATAATTTTATTTAATTCAGCAAATTTGAAAGTATGTTGTTTATTATAGTGTTGTTTATTTTTTTTATCTTTTAAGAAGTGTTTTTCATTTATTTTGTCATTTGAAATGTATTTCAAATATTTCACCATGCTTTATTTATTTCATCATCGACATTTGGATACAGTTTTCCTTTGGCGTTTGCAGCGCATTGCTGATGTCTTCAATGCTCATCTTCGAAAATTGGTGCTACACATTTTCACTTTATGAAGTTCTCCTCGCTGATTGCTCCTCCAGCGATCCTGGTGCCCGGCCAGCTTTGGCGATTTGCGCGCCGCAGGTCTCAAGTCGAGCTCAGCATGCATATTTTATTGGCGAAAGGCTCGAGGGCAGGGCAGGCAATGGGACTCGAGTGGGAATGGGATTCAGAGTCAGACTGGATGTTTGAGACTGAGACAGAGATTGGGTTTGGGATTGGGATTGGGATTGGGATTGGGGACTGTGGGCAGTCTGTCAGGGCAGTCAGCAGGGTCGCTGCTGATGAACGCCACAGTCGACGACGTGTTTCGTGTCTGGCATCTTAAAGATACTTTTTTCAGTTTCGACTTTTTCGCGTTTGCTGCGCTGTATTTTATGCTCATTTAATCTCGCTGCGCGTTTTTTAACACATTTACGGCAGGGCAGCGTTTGCAGAGGCAGCCACAACAACAACAGCAACCACATCATCGATTATGTTGATCTTTTTCTGTCCGATTTTTTAACTGCGCACTTTTCGAGCCACAGCCAAACAGACAGAGACAGAGACAGCGACAGGGACTGGGACAGGGACTGGAACAGACAATGGCCGAGTCGAGCGGCGACTTGCTACCTGTCTTACACAAAATAAACGCACGTCCCGTTCCCCTGCCCCATGCCACCAATTGCTGTCCCTACCGTCGTCGCCTCCATCTTCGACTTCGTTCTTGGCAGTTGCCCAGTTTCGTTTGTCAGTTTGTTTTTTCCATTTTAATGTTTTCTTTTCTTGCTGTCTTTGTAACATAGTTTTTTTTTTTTTGTATTTCGCTGTTCACTGCTTCGCTTCATTCGATTGTGTGTCCGTCTGTCCGTCTGTCCGATCTTCTATCCGTCCGTCTGTCCGTCCGTCCATCTGTTTGGCCTCTTTGTGCGTTGCGAGTCCAGTTTGGAAACCCTTTGGGCGCTCATTGCCAGCTCGGTTCAGTTGTCTTCTTCTCGTTTCCGAAACCAGATAGCAACAACAACAACCTGCGCAGATATATGATTTCGTATTGTAAATCATGACATTTTCCAGTTGCCGTTTGCACCCTTCGAGCGGAGTCGACTCCAGAGTGGTCACCACTTTGGGGGCAAGTTCAAAAGTGGCTGGCTGAAACGCACTTTGGCAGAGGGACAGCATGAAAACAGAAATTAGTCGGCATTTTAGGGGCCCAGCACTAAGAGGCGAGGGGGCGTGGCAGGCTGTTACGTGGGGCAAAAGACGCTGTGCAAAATGTAAATAAAATTGCCACATTTATTTTCAACACACACGCGCTCCCGCCCGCTCTCTCTCTCTGTAGCTGTCTCGCTCGCACGCTTTGACACCTAAAGTGTGCGCCCATACGCCTCCACATGCCACCGTGCCCCTTGGCAGCCCTTGACGCACTCTCTCGCCTGGCAACACTTTGGGGCGCCCCTTCGTTTATTTTAATTTTTTGTTTCGCCTGCGCTTTCGTTTTTATGTATCAGGCGAGGAGATTGCTGCTGTTGTTGCCCCTGGGCAGCAGTTGCCACCAGCAGCAGCAGCAGCAGCAGCAGTTGGCAACCCTCTCTGCCACAACTCGCTCTCTCTCTCTCTCTCTCTCTCTGTCGCTCTCTCTCTCTGTTTCGCTGCTCAATAGGTCTTGCACTTGATAGGTCAGTGACCCAGTTGATGTCGATGCGATGCGATGCGATGCGATTGTTGTGCTGTGGCAGATTGCTGTGGTGTTGCGGCAGGGCAGTTCTGCCGAGGGTTGACTGAAGCTTTGCAGCTTCGCTTCTTCGCCGTTTGATTGAATGTTTCCTTTGGGCTATGGCTCAAATTCAGCAGCGAAATCAAAGTCAATGGCAAAAGGTGTGGCAGCCTCAGCCTCAGCCTCAGTCTCAATTGTCAACGGTCCAACAGACAGCTGTGTGTAGACTGCGGTTGTTCTAGCTGCCCCCGCCCTTCACTCCCCTCTTGCCCTGCTGCTTGCTGCGCATCGAGTTGCATAAACCTCGAGTCGCTGCAACATCATCATCGCCATCGCAATCAACTTCATTATGCTCTGTGCGCTCTGCAGCTTCTTGTTTATTTCTGTCTTCTTTTGCGCTTTCCACAAAGTCAACGTTCTTGGCGTTTTCGCAGCTGCCACAGCACCGAGTCGCCTCCCTTCCACGGTAGCGGCAAGGGGGGGGAAAAAGATTGCGGCACATGTGACGATGTGGTCGCGTGCTGCCTGTTCCATGCAACATGCTCCATGCTCCATGCTCCATGTTGTGCCTGCTTCGAGCTCTGACTCTCTGACTGCTTGACTTGCTGCCAGCTTGCCTCGCCTGCCCCATGCCCCTTCACCTCTCTGCCCTTCGCCCCTAGCCCAGGGCTGCCCTGGAGCCTCACAGATGGGCCCCTAGTCGCAGTTGGACTGTAGGCAACCGTTTTGCCATTTGCTTCATTTGAGTTTAGTTTGTTGCAATTGGCTTGGGGCAGGGGCAGATGTTGCCACTGCTTGCCTCTGCCCTGCCACTCAGCGGCAGCGAGCTCTTATCAAGAGCAGGTCATCAGGATGGGGGAAAATTGGTCGACTGCACAAAAGTGTAACTTCTTCTTCTTTCCCACTGTACGAAAATCATTTTTGAATTTATCGCTTAAGCGTGCGCCTGGCAAACTTCCATGTAAAGTTATCGATAAGTGTCGCAATGGAAAAGTTTACAAACGACGTAAACACAAGATAAAGCTTCAAATAATGGTTAAATTTGAATACAATCCAATCAAATTAAATTAGTATGAATAACAAAAATTAACACGATATAATAAATAAAATAATAAATTATAATTTCTGTCATTATTAATAAATTGAGCTTCGAACAACTTTGTAACTTTACGGATTTACTAAATTAAAAAAAAAAAAAAATACTTGGTATGAATAACAAAAATTAACACGATATAATAAATAAAATATTAAATTATAATTTCTGTCATTATATTAAATTGAACTTCGAATAACATTGTAACTTTACTGATTTACTACATTCAAAAATAAAAAAATACTTGGCAACAACATTAAACTTAAATAAACAATTAGAATATAAGAAACAATTTAATTCCTCACTTGGAATAGCAACTAAATTGTTTAACCATATCAACAAAATATATTATATGCAATTTAATATTGGTATAAAATTTACACAATATTTTGTTAATGATCAAAAATCTGTTCAAGGATATTTAACAGATTGGAAAGAAAACGGAAAAAATAAGAAAATTACATAAAAAAATAAAAATTAAAAATTAATTTTCGTCTAACCCTTTGAGTGGGTTATTTAGAACTAACCATAATAATATTATAATATTATTACTATCGTTAACAGCAGTGCATTTAAGTTGTTTCTGTTTAACGTTTTATTACTGCTCTAGTATTCGTAAGCTGCTTACATTTCTGAACTGCTTTGAACTATTTTCTAACCCCAATTGTGCAGCAGACCCCACAAAATAAAACACCCTCCTCCCCTCCTCGTCCTCCCCTAGTCTCCTCTCCGCTCCGCGCTGCTTAAGTGACAAACAGTGGAGCGCTTAATTCAGCGGTCAGCTTAGCTCAGCTCACATCTTTGTCATGCTCAGGCATGTCCATCAGTCCACCAGCCCCCTCTGCTTCCCTCTCCACTCTTTCCATCCCCTCGATTCCTTCCCCCCCCCTTGGGGCTCCACTGCATTCTGTTTGCGACTGCGCGCAAGCGCACAATTTACAGTTGTTGAGCCCAAGCAGCAGCAGCGCCTAATTGGTTGTTGTTGTTGTTGCTGCTGCTGCTGCTACTTATAGTAAATATGAATTATTATTTATTTTTATTGAAGCGGGCGGCGGCGGCATTTTCTTCACATTTTGCGTGGCTGCCGTCGATGCAAAATTGTTATTTGTTTTCATTGTTGTTGTTGTTGTCGCTGCTGCTGCTGCAGTTGCAAAATTGTGTAATAAATAATTTACGCTCGCTTTTGCAGCGTGCCACATAATCATATTCAATAAAAACAACAACAGACCAGCAACAACAACAACAACACTCGAAACTTGGGTTGGGCCTTGGATACTTGGACACTTGGATACTTGGCATACGACAAATATGTTCTCCACCTCTCCCTCTCTCTCTCTCTCGATCGCTCTTTCACTCCCACGCCACGCCCCTGGTTAACTCCCTGGATGTCGTTTACTCCGTTTACTGTTCGTTTAGCTCTTTGGGTCGCTGACCCAGAAATGTCAATGGGGAAGTCTTTTAATTTGTATACATCGCTTCTGATACCCTACATGAAATTCAAAGTGCCCGCGAAGAGAGTGTAATTGACTTGTGCAAAGATTTGCCAAAGATCAAAAAAGTATATCCCATAAATATTAATTAAATTTGAAGTTCTCTTTTAAAAAAGATACAATTGTATATACAAAAATGAAATATTGTGTATAAAGTACAAATAACTAAATATCAAATCAAGCTTGTGCGAAGAATCTTCAATTTTGTTATAATCTTCAATCAAGAATGAAATAAGCTTTCCATTATTTTTGGTTTTTAATATTTTAAATATTAACTTGATAGTTTATTCATAACTGTTATCTTCAAATAAACATTTTATAATTTATTTACCTTATTTTCTTTATGTAATTATTTAATATTAATAATTTCTTTGATGTCGATTAAAATGGAGATATTGAATTTGCTAAGTTTTTATTAAGAAAAAAATCAGAAACAAAATGGATTTAAATTTTTATTTTATTTATCGTAAATTGAAAGATTGTACGCCTTTAAAACTCAACACGAGATGCGATGTAATTGACAGTCATATTAACGTATACGTTAATAGTGCCGTATACTTAATTAAAAACGGCTTATTATTACTGCTTACTCACAGGGTATATGGTAGTCGAGCACACACTGCAGCAGCGCACTGACTTATTTATTTAGGCATTATATGGCTTATGTTTTCGAAGTGAGTCTTTAAAGTGATTTCAATTTATGTATGTGCTTGTTTATATATTAATGCATGAGTGTTCTTATCATCTTGAATTGTTCCATTTCAGCAGAGCCCCGAATGAAAATAATTTAAATATGTGCTATACAAATTAAGATAATACGAAACCCTTAGATTTGTTGAGTATTGGATATATTGTTGACTTTAATAACTTCAATTTATTTTTTTTAATTATTTAATTTTGAAATTACCCAATTAATATTTATTAATTTAATTCTGATAATTTAAATTTATTTTATAATTTCTTCAATGTCGACTTTCAAAGTAAATAAAATAAACCAGCAACCTATATAGACATCTTCGCAGTCGGTGCTGAATAATCCCTTAGAAGCCCCAACTTCTGGGTGTATTACGTAAAGCATGCGACAATCGTGAAAATGAATAACAAAATATCTCGGCTAATATTGCGAACGTACATTGTTCTCACATTACGCTTAATCAGTTCCATGCAGAAATACGACAAAAAAAAAAGAAAAGAAAAACAAATGAAAAGAAATCAACAGGCAGCTGCAACAGCAAACCGGCCCAAACGATGCCCCTGCCTCCCCTCCCCCCTCTAACTCCCTCACTCCCCCATCCCAAGTCAAGTAATTGGAATCCCTAATGAAAAAGCTTTGTGATAAAGAACGAAAAAAAAGCGCAGAAGACGAATAAGAGCGCAAAAAAAAGTAGCAAATCAAACTAAAGCAAAACGATGTGAAGCATAAATCAAAATAACCGAGCCTCCTTTTCTGTTATTCTCCAAGTGTGTGTGAGTGTGTGTGTGTGTTTCCCTCTCTTCGTCTTGTCCGCTTTGCACCTCTTCGCATGCTGCATGCGCAGTCATGTTCATGTTGATATATTTTTTGTTTGAATTTCATCATATCGGGCAATCCTTGCAACACGCCATGCCTCTTTTATCTTTATCGCATGTTAGGGCATTATCAGCACTTTCGCTCCAACTAACCTCAAAAGCTGCAACCGCTAATTTGAATTCAATTACAATTAGTTGTCGATCGACAGTTCGATAACACATCGATAGAAAAGGGGTCAATGTTTTTAAAAAATAAACTCAAGGAGCACCAACAATAAATAAATAATATATCAAATGTTATATAATAATAAATTAAATTTCCATAATCAGTTGTAATAAAAAAGGGGCAAACAAAGAGCATTGCACATTTAAATATAGTATAGAAGTTCCATTGCTTGTCTTGAGGTTTGCACTTTTTTTATCAACTAGATGAAAAACGCAATTTGTATAATTTTGCAGTTCTGCTTTAGTAGGCTGTTTCGCGCGCGCAAAATATTCGAAGGAGGCGCATGCGAGAGAATGATGTAGCATAATTTGAGAGCCTGTTTGCACAGTTGTTGCTGTTGTGAGTGGAGGGGGGGAAGAGGGGGAGGCGTGTGGCAGGGAAACAGGTTTGCATGCTGCAAGCACTTTGAATACATTGTGAAATTGGTCAGAATATAGTTAAAAAAGGAGTTAAAAAAGTACGAAAAGCGTAAAAAGTAGTCGAATAGAGTAACTGCCTTTTGCATTATTCTACTACTATTTTACAGCAAATCACAGTCTACTTAACTACTTGCCTGCAGAGTATCTCCCAGTTGCGTCAACTGCTTTCCATCCTGACTTACAGCAGCAGCAGCTACTAAGAGAGCGGCTCTCTCGCTGCTCTCTCGCTCTTGCACTTTTTGTTTTGCTTTGACGTTCGCTGCTCTGCTCCGTCGCTGCCTGCTCTCGTTGCTGTTGTTGCTTTTGTTACCTGCTCAACAAGATCTTTGTGTTGCCTCGCACTCGCACTCTCAGTCTCTCTCACACACACACACACACACACACACACATTCACGCATGCATGCAGCTCGCTGTCAGCCGCCTACTCACTCACTCTCGCACACTGCAAGAGCGCAGGCTGAATTTATGGCTGCTTCTTCTTGCTCGTCGCCGTTTTTTTTTCTCTTCTGCTTTGCTTTGCTTTGTGGCGGCGTTGGCGTCGACGCTGGGCACACAACTACACACTCACTACACGCTACCTGCCATGCATGTGCCTAGGCTGCATTCTGCCCTCTGCCGCTGCCCGCTGCCTGCTGCCCGCTGTCTTGCTGCTGACTGCATCTGGGCTCTCCCTTTGCTCCCATGCTCAATTATGCTCTCTTAATTTGAGTCTCGTTCTTGTTTTTTTTTTTGTTTCGTCCGCTGCTGCTGCTGAACGCGTATCTTTCGGATACTCTGTGCCTGTGGCTCGCATTGCGCCGCACAGCGCAGACAGTTTAGCTCCAATCGGTTCAGTTCAGTTCAGCCGCGAAGCGAGTAAGACGTGTTTTCTCCTCAACCCAACAAAAAACAGAAACACACACACACACACACACATACTCACACACTCAACGACAAAAACACAACAAAGTTGGATATGAAAATCCGAAGTTTGAGTTAGCGACACACGTTTCAAGTGCTTCGAGTCTTCCCGAAATCGACTGGAACCCGTAGTTTTTTCGAGCATTGTTTGTGTTTTTAAATAAATTGCGCGAGCTTTATGAGAAATGCGAAAAAATCAATAAGAAACCAACGACAAACTAAAATAACAATTCAAAAACAAGTGTACTAAAAATATAAAATAATTTTTAATTGCAAATACTTTGGAGAGTGAATGTGCTGACAATTTGCCAATTTGCCTAAAATGCTGCCATTCTTAATGTTCAAAATCCTGCACAAGAAATACAAAATCAATTAACAAATCGAATAGTGCACGCCCCAAAAGGGCAGAGACAGCGAAAGCGACAGCGACAGCAATAGCAATAGCAGTAAAGCAGGCAGAGCTCCAATAAAACCGAGAACCGAGAACATTTCGATAACCACAGACTGCAGTGCACAAACCGCAGGAGTTTGGACATAATACCACCCGATATAACAGCAACAACAACAACGACAACAATGGCCGTGCCCTTTTATCTGCCCGAGGGCGGCACCGATGACATTGCCTCGAGTTCGGCGGGCACCTCGGGCGCCTCCTCCTCCTCCTCCTCTTCGGCCTCCTCATCGGTGTCCGGCTCGTCGGGAGCATCGTCGTCGTCCTCGTCATCGTCATCGTCCTCATCGTCGTCGTCGTCGTCGGGCGTCTCCTCGGATGGCGCCAGCAGCATCGCGTCGCAGTCCCCAAACACGACCAGCTCGGCCACGCAGACGCCGATGCCGTCGCCTTTGACGATGCCCAACGACCAGGTGCTGACCGCCCTCTGCGAGTGGTATCAGCAGCATCTGCATCAGCGCTACCAGTTCAATGGCAATGCCACGGGTAAGTTGCCGCCAATCGCCACGCATTGGGTCACTAATTAGCCAAGTTAGCGAGCCCCCGCTTTTGGGCCACTTGACTGCATTTCCTTTTGGCCGGCCGTCGGTTTCACTTTTCAAGGTTGTTGACTCATCGCCAGTATTTTTATCGTTCTTGTTGTTGTGCAATTTGTCGAGCTTCTTTCGCCTTTGTTTTTGTTTTTGTTGTTTGAATATTTGCGCATGGTCAGCACTTTGTGCCCGCTTATCAGGCCAACTGCAAACGGGGCATCGAATTACAGCCAGATCGGGATCGTACGACATTTTAACCACTTCTGATAAATTGCCGCCAGCTTATGAAGGGGTAAAAACAGGAATTAAATAAGTGTACTTAAATACTGCCGAGGGTGGAAACATTTTAAAGAAATACATGATCGCTAAATACATTGACAAGTATTTTCGAAAGAAAATTGATTATTTACAGATAGTTTTATTTTATTGAATTATTTTTAATATATTAAATATCTAAATGCAATTTTAGTAGAGTAAAATATGACTAAGGTTTAAGGCATTGCGTAAAATAAATGGAAAACAATCTTAAAAGTAAATCTATATTTATTTTTAATTTATTAAATTGTAAACTTGTATTCGCAGACAACTTAATTTATTTGTTGAGAAGAATTACTCTCACTATTCTGCCGCTGATTCAGCTCGACGCTGATTAGCTGAACGTGTCCCGCGTTGCCATTAGCGATATGCGCCAACAGGCATCCATGTATCTGTGTATCGTTTGTATCTATTTGTGGCCGCTGCATAACCAGTCCAAAAGGTGGGCGTGTGCTGGCCAAATGTTGTCCAGCTGCCCGTTTAATTGGCACGCGCCACAAAAGCTCAGCGCAGTCGAATGTCTTATTCGAATTGTGTATCTGTTAGATATGTATCTTTTGGGGCAACAGTCGCTGCGACTGTGGCAGTTGCAAGCCACTAACCCAAATTATTAAACGCCATTTGACCTTAGGCCGCGGCGGGGGAAGGGCGAGATTTTTCGGCCACAGCCAAAAAGTGTTTTTCCACTTAACTGCTGTTTAACTAGCCATTTTTCAACCGTTTTGGCCGTGGCCAATACGGCTATTAAAACTGTTTGTTGGTTTTTGCGGTCTCTTGGCAGTCTTTATTTTCTGTTTTTGTTTTTTGCGTAATAGACGCTGCCCCTTGTCATCGGGCGGCGTCAGCTGCGGTTTCAAAGTTGAGACAAACAATTTTTCACGTTTTTCGTAGAGTATTCAATTTTTCAATTTTGTATATCTTACTTTTTTACAACTGTCAGCACGGTCAGCTGTGGCTTGACTTATTATTATTTACAGCAGCGATAAGCAAAGGCAAAGCGATTGCTTAGACGAGAGTTCCCTAGCCAAATGAGTCATAGTTGACGACCACTTAAAATAAGCGAAATGTAGTTTCAATTATCGAAAGAATTAACTTGCAAGAAAATCATGCGATAATAAACTGCATGGGATTTATTATTTCAGATTATCATACGACTTTTGAGCTTGTTCGTTTTTTCGTAAATATTATTTATTTGCATTAATGTCTTTATAGTTGTTTTTTTTGTTATATTTTACTATGAGTTGAAAAAGTAATTAAATATATTTTTTATAATTCGATAATTACACCTACATTTTATAGCATATCTAATAGATTTAAATATACATTCAAATAAAAGAAACTTAACAAATTTTATTTTTTATACATTTATTGACGATTGTTTTCTATCTTATGTGGAAAGAAAATGCATTACCTTTGTTATATTTGTAATTAATCGAGTATACACAAGTATCTTTAGCTTTAGGGTACTTCTCAGTCTCCCTCTGCTATTTTAAATCAGTCTATTGAAGTTTTGTCACAACTCCTCGACTATTTTACGAGCTATTAAATGTATCCTCGAGGAATTGTGCCCTCGTTGCGTCAGTGTTATCACAAGCTGTCGCTGGAGTGCATAATTTATGCAATAGTAACACATCTAAACTACTGAACAATGCTTTAAGCACTCGACGGGCGCCAACTTAAACCCGAACCCTTTAGGGTTGCCCTGCCAAAGTCTAACCCCTAAGCTCGCATGGGCATTTTTCTATTTTTTGCCGCAGCATCTTCAAATGGAAGGCAACAACCCAGCCATCGACGCTTAGTCATCGCCAACGTTGGCTGCCATCCCCCAAAAGAGCCTAAAAGAAGCGCCATCCCCCCAGACCCAACCCCCAATCGGCACCACAGCAACAACAGCAGCTCGCTTTTGTGTCGAGCTTGTCGAGGTGCTGGCAGAGGGGGGAGGGAAAGGGAAAAGGGGAGCCTAAGTTGCTTTAAGCGGCTCAGCGACCCACCCTTAAAAGAGACCCGCCAACAAAAGGTGCAATGACAGTGTGGCACAAACACTCCTCGGCTGCCGCACGCTCTCTGCAGCAATCTGGCTAAAAGCGACGCCGTTTTGGCCGCTCTCTTTTGGCCTGGCCATTCGCATCATCTTGTTGCCAACAGCTGTTGCTGCTGCTGCTGCTAGGCGTTGTTTCGGCGTCGCTGCCGCTCTTGACATTTTGCCGCAGTTTGTTTTGCTCAGCAACTTCGGCGCGGAAATCGTCGCAGCAGCGGCTGAAAAAAATGGCGGCAAACATGGCGACCCTTCTTCCTGTTCCTGCTGTTGCTGTTGCTGACCTGGCAACAGCTGACGCTCAGTGCGCAGCGCAGCGCAGAGAGAGAGAGAGAGACAGTAAGTGGGGTAGAGAGAGGGAGAGGGCGGAGAGTGGGCGGCTGATTATCTCATTGCCAAAGTCACAGCGTTTGTACAGCCTACACAGCAACAACATCAACAACGGCAGCAGCGTTGCCAACTTCATTATGTGCAGCGTTGCCAACTTCATTATGCAGCGCATTGCGCATCGTCATTATCGTCAGCTTCATCATCGCCATTTGCATTTCCTTTTGCACTTTGCGGCTGCACAAATGCAAATTTGCTGTTGCCCTGTTGCCAGGCCAACCTCTGCTCGATGTGAGAGAGCGAGAGAGAGTGGGAGAGAGTGTGCGAGTGAGACAGAGTGTTTGCCTTGGTTTTCAGTCAATGCATTGCTTTGGCTTTATGCATTGTTTTCAGACTCTTTTTGTTGTTGCTTCTGCTGCCGTCAATGTTGTCATCTTAGTTTTTGCGATTGCTGCTCGTGATTTGATTTCACATTGACCGTGAATTGGTTTTGCGCCCGCTGCTTTTATGCAAATCTCGAAATGCGGCAAATCTGCGAGTCTCATTAACGGGGCAACGGATGTGGCATGCAACACACACACACACTCGGCTTTTATGCTGCCAATAAAGCGCTTTTGATGAACGCACAAGTGCGAAAATATTGCGTCTGCTTTTATTGGTGGCAGCTGCAACTATAAATGGCTTAAAGAAGCAACTTGCAACTCGCAACTGGCAACTCGCAACATCGCAGCATCGCGGCGCAATGAACTTGCCTCACACATTTCAAGTTTAAATGCCCGCCAGGCACTTTGCTTAATAAGTAAAGCACGAAAGCAGCTCAAAAGACTTGACACTAACACTGCAGCCAAGTGACTGACTTTCCGTCTGTCTCGCAGTCCGTCTGGTTGGGTGTCTAGTTGGCTTTTGATTAAGTCCCACACGTCGCCGGGCCGTGCTAAATTGTTTGCATTGAGGCGCTGCGAAGCTAGTTGAAACGTGCTCAAGTTTTTGTTATGAAATTGAGCCTAGACAGCTCGGCAATGTCCTTCAGACAAAAGAAGAGTATCCGTTTCAAAAGGAAGCGAAACTAAGAAACAGGATATGCTTTTCATAGCGACAACTTGTGATAATTGGCAGCAGGCGAAGCAAAGGACTCAACGCTTAAGAGCCACTTTTGATTAGGAATGTTGCAAAGCACAAGTTGCAGCTGCAACGGCAAAGGGAACTGCAACGCAAATCGATGCGAGATGAGACGCAATTAAAATAATTCGCAAACTGAAGGGAATTAATAATTGAGAAAAAACGACAAATCGCACGTTTTATGCGCATTCGAATAACAAATAGTAATCAGAAAGTAAATAAATAAATGAAGAGCGGCAGACGCGCTGTCTTCGCTGCGTCATCCGCTTGCCCCTCTTCCCTTCCCCTCCTCTTGAGTTTGCACTTTGCTTGTGGCAGCAACTCGTGTGCTGACCACTCGCTGCTCTCGTGTCTTCCTCGCCCCTCTGCAGCGCATTCGATTTCAATGTGCGACGTTAATTGTTGTTAGCATTTTGTTTGCACATTTATTAATCGCTTCTGATTGTTTATTAAAGACGCTCTCTCGTGTCTCACATTACGTTGTGCTCTTCCACTTGTTCGCTTGTTTGTTTATGCAATTTAAAGACGGCATTTCTTAGCACAATAAACACCAGCAATTGCCTGGGATTTAAATCGATACTCTCGCTGGCCAAAACACATGCTCTCTATCCATCAAGCCACTTGATAACGCTTCACAGAATACGCAAAAAGACATCGACTGCAGCTGCATCAGCTCCTCTCTTGGCCTTGGTAATGCCTGAGTATTTTATAGCCTTTTGAGCTGCGAGCTGCGACGTCGCTGCGCTTTGTCTGCCCAAGTCGAGAAATTGAAAAATTGCAACTTGTCTGTCGCTTATAATATATTGAACATCGACTGAACGAGCTTTAAAGACGTTTAATGTGGGGATGATAATCTTAGATAGAAGGTACTGAATACAGAATATCTTGTAGTCAGGCTATGCTTATTAATTCGACGTTTGAGATTAACTGTTGTGAACATATTTTACAAGTTCATGAATGGGATTAGAAAAATTGTATGAAAACAATTGAAGAAATATATACATATATTTTATATATTTTCATTTGTATTAAGTTTTACTATTTAATTATTTCAGAAATTGAATATTTGGAAATGAATAAATAAATAGAAACAATTGAAGAAATAAATTTGAATTAACATCAAACTATTTATTATATTATTTGGATGATGTTAGGAAAATAATATTAACTACAATTATAATGTGGCATTGTTGTCATGTTAAATACTTCATCTGGCAATAATTGTTAATAAATATAAAATGTGAACAGTTGGTTTCTGGCAGTCATTGTTTGCACTCTCGCTTGTCTCTCGTAAGCTATTTACAGACATTTGCTTGACATGGCTGCGAATCGCATCGACTGCAAATTGTGTGGCATGCACTTCTGGTTTGTGGCGCTGCCTCATTCCGATGGGAAGACAAAACGCAAGCCACACTAATAAGTAGTGAGTAAAGTAACAAACTGCAAACTGATGGGTTTAAATCGCAATTTGCTGCGCTCGTTTAATGAATTCTCTGTGCGCGGCAATTAAATCAAACTAAACAATAATTACTCGCTGAGTGTTGCGTGTTCACGTGGTCCACAAACTGCGTTCAATACAAACCGTTGCAGTCGAAGTCTCTGCGAGGCACGCGTCGCTCCACGACACGCACTTCGTCTCCATCTCCATCTCAGTCTCAGTCTCAGTCTCAGTCTCATTCGTAGTCGCAGTCGCCGTCTCAATTGCCGTCTAACCTTGCGCATGGAAAAAAGCGCAAATTGCACAGTTTAAAAAATAGTTAGTATTTTTTTATATTTTTTTAATAACAATTTGTTGATATATTTTATGATTCGCACGCCTCACGCTTGGTCGGCTCGCAACAAAAGATGCCTCATCAGCTCGACGTCAACATAAGCATACGTAATAAACCGCGTCGTATACGTAATCTACGAACTGGCCTCGTTTACTGCGTTGCGTTCTTAATTCATTAGCTTTGATTATTGGGCAGAGAATTAAAATCGTTATTTCAGTTGCATTTATTAAATTCCGAATTTCGCAATTTCATTAAAAACCTTTCTTTGTTCCGTAATCGTGATTCTAATGCGAGCGAAAACTTTCTCCTGCGGCGTGTCCGTGACTCAGAACGCTTCCGCATTTTTAATCAATTACCAAATTTGTAAACAACACATAACGGTAGGCCGCATTACACAAATGGCTAATTAGCGCTACCAAAATTGGTAATTAACAATTGGATATGGCAATCTGATCAGCATCAATTCGCATCGATCTCGCGCCACCTGCTGATTGACATTCAACTTTCTGTTTCGTTTGCTACCAAAATTGGGACTAGAACATTTGTCATCTGTGCAATTATGTAGACAAGAAGCTGTTGACAACTTGGCTGCCGATTCTCTTTTAGCCATTGTGGGAATGCCAGTTTTGTATCTCGCCAAGCGACTGGCGACTTCCTGCAAACTCAACCACAAAAAAATTGAAAAAAAAAAACTGAAGCAATTAGTCAGTTGACCGTGAGTTGAATGCTTATTGGAGTATGCGAATTTGGGATGAGACATAACACATAATACCGTTAACACGCTGCCCCTGAAACGGCTTAAAAGAGGGAGTGATGGACTAAACAGTTATTCTGCCAGCGACGATGAGATACATTGTGTTCAGATTGAGATACTTTTGAAGTGAGCTAGCAGTAAAAGTAGTTGACGTTTTAATGAGTTTAAAGCTTGAAATTAATTAATAATGAATATTTATTATTATTTTATATTAATGCAAACTTGGTCCACTTTAACTTTCCATCCATGTGTTGTTAAGGTACAGTTTATGTTTGTACAGGTTCTACACTTAATAAATAATATATAAAAAAAAAAAAAAAAAATGCAAACTTGAAATTCGTTTGCAATTTATTAAATTTTTGTTGTAAAATAAATATTATAAAATGAGAAATTAAATGAATCTCAGTTACAAATCTTCAATTAAAAACCGCAAATATGAAAATTTAGATTCCTAATTAAATATCAATAATTTCTGATTTAGTCAGTAGTAATTATGTACAAAAAATATTTTTAGTAATATATGCCTTTAGAAACAATATTTATATATTTTGAATAATTTAAATCTATTAAATTTCAAAGTAATATATATAATTATAAATGCCTTAATTCACAACATAGAAAGTACAGAATTTAATTTGGATTATAATTCAACCAAATTAAAGTATTCGTAACAATGGGAATTTATACAATTATTGAATTTATTCAACTGTCTGTCGCACATACCCAATTACGCATTGGCTGCAACTACAGGGTATGCACTTACAAAATACAACTTCAGCCTCGCCTAATTAACGCGCTGCGAGTCGAGTCGAGTTGAGTTGACGATCCACCAAATTTGTAGCTCGTTGTCGCCGTTGCCATTGCATCGTGACATTCCCGCAAATCGCCTTAAAAGAGCTGAATTCGATTCGATTCGATTCGATTCGTTAATGTGTGTGTTTGTGGGGGCGTATCAGGTGTGTTAAGAGACAAGAGGGATAACATTTGGTAATGCCAATTTCTGGCATTCTTTTCGCTCTTTTTTTTTTTGTTTTTGATTTGCGGGGAGACTTGGGAATTATGCAACGCAGACAAGTTGATGCCTGCGAAGCCTTTGTGCTGTCAACCGACAGTTGTTGTTGCGATTCGAGTTGTGATTGTTGCAACTGCAGCAGCTCATCAATAAACATCAGCGTGGTCCAGTGTCGGCAGTGACAGCTAACAAGCAAGAGTTGCGTGAATGCTGAATGTTGAGATGCGACACTCAGATACATATATAGATCTGTATGTTGCTGGGCACTTATGATTAATCAGCTGGCATAGTTCTAAGCCAGGTTGAGCCAGTGACCAAGTTAAGAGTCATGTCAGTAAGTCAGGCTCATTGAAACTCGTTTCGATTCCGAGTTCGACTACGACTTCGACGCAGTTGCTGCCTGATATTCATACTTGTCTTTAGTTTGTTGTTATTTCAGTTGTTGCTTCAAGGCCATAATGAGCAGCAGTCACGCATATGCTGCGGGTTTGTCCGTCCGTCCGTCCGTCTGTCCGTCTGTCTGTCTGCCTGACATGTAATCAAACTGGCAAAATGCATTGCGAACTCAACGTTTTGTTCTTTTGTGGCAAGCTAAGCGTAACACACACACACACTAACACGAATAGTGCAACATTTTTCACGTTTTTCCGCCGCGTGTAAATTGTTCTTGAGCTTTGTTTTTCAACGTTCTGCTTAGCTTGATTTAAGCCAAGACTTTGTTGCCGCTTGCTGCTTGGCTGATTGATGTTTGTCAGCTGCTGCTTGGCCTTAACAATTGTTGCAACATGCCAGTTTGAAAAATTAAAGTAAATTATACACACATAATTGCACTGCGAACAGATGCGACAAAAATGCCACACCTAACACCCCACATCCTCCATCTCCCCTCGCTGATATTAATCCCTTGATGCAGTCGCAATTCAATTAAACATTCTGCCATTAAAAAGATGAAAAAATGCTTGTACTCGTATTAACAAATGCAGAGAAAAAACAATGGCAAAACAATTGGTCACGTTTCGTCACCAGCTAAAACAACAATAACTGCTGCGAGCTGCAACAATTGCATTTGCCCGCATCGAGATGCGATCGTAAAATGACAACAGCAAAAAATGTTAAGGTGCCATAAACGTCCTAAACGCTTTGCCAGCGATGCCAAGCGAGTCACAATCCGCGATTTCGATCACGGTGACAATCACAGTAAAAAGTTATGTTAAGTAAAATATAATTGTAGCACAGAATGTATTTATGATATGTCTGTAGTTATTGTATTTATTCATTTGTTTATTCTGATGAGCCCAAGTCACAGTTGTAAATTAATTTTTCACAGTTTAATGTAGCTGAAGCTTAGCGCAAACCGTAGTTTGAAATGCTCTAAACAAAAATATAATAATTGGCAAAATAATTATTTTCTTAAATTTATATATTTATTGTATTTATTTTTAAATCGTGAATTTTGCACAGTTTAATGCAGCTTAAGCTTAGCACAAACGAAAATGTCTATTACTGAGTAAAGTACATTTAAAAAAATGTATGTGAAGTAAAATATAAATATTGCAAGAAATTATGTATATTTTAAATACAGGAATTTATTGTATTTATATATTTATTTTTCACAGTTTAGTGCAGCGCAAGCTAAGCACACTCCGTGATTTAATCACAGTGAAGCAATTAAATGAAAATATATAATTATTACAAAAAATACATTTTCGAGTGAATGAGTCACACTTGTGAATTTATTTTGTTTTATTTTGTTCTATTTCTATTTCTGAACTAAAATTAGGAAATACAAAATAAAAGACTGCAAATATGATTTTATGTTTAATTAAAAATCGAAAATTAAATAAACTGTTCGTGCTCAGCACAGACAGCTCGTTGTGCCCACATAAGTACAAAGAGATACAGACAGACAGACAGACAGACGGACAGACAGTGCGATACTCATATGCAAATGCAATTTTAACACTTGGCAAATAATTTTCCACACAATTTGCAATTAGTAGTAACGATTTCAATGCGCCTCATCATAAAGGCACCAGCATGGGCTCAGCTCGGCTAAAGCTAAAGCTCTGGCTAGTTATATAAGCAGGCTGGACGGCAATGCATGTAGCTGCAAAAGCGCTGCAAGATACAAGACGACGACGTCGTTTAATGATGCCTGACTTGGACAGCGAGTTGGACTGGCAGATTTTCAAGGTTAGCGTTAGCGTTAACGTTAACGTTGCAATGATGACGACGACGATGATGGAGCAGAGCGCGCGTTGGGCGCACGTGAGCTTTGCAGTTGGAGCCAGTTGGAGCTGCAGGCAGGCAGGCAGGCAGGCAGGCAGCTGTTGCGCCAAACTAGTTTCAAATGGCATAAAGCGTATCTGCGAGATACAAAATGCATTGCCTGGGCATAAGGAGTGGCGCTGCCAGCAATTAACCGCAGATACTTACAGTTGTTGTTGTTGTCGTTTCTGAATTTTACTGCCTCAAAACAGCTGCAGCAAGAAAACTTCATGGCGACCCGCGATGGCGATATTCGAGTTCAAGGCTAATGGGTCAACTGCAAATTAGAGTCGCCTGCAGGTTGACGTTGAATGACACTATTTTCGTATCTGTATCTGCAGCTGTGGTCAGCCCGTCTGTCAGTCAGTTGGTCGGTTGGCCTGGGCTATTGACAGGCCAAAACTCTTGCCAAGTTACGTGCTTTGAAGCCCTCGGGGCAATTAGCTGCTTGAGACATTATCGTTGCGGTCGAGCGATCGGGCTGTCGAGTGATTTGTATAAACTTTGCATTACAATCAATCATTTGTCGCCGCTCAAATTGCTTTTTAAGCAAATAAACATTAAGAAATCATATGGCGAGCTCGCAATTTATGCGCATATCAAGTGGACAGCGCCTGGAAGCTCGGCTATCAACGCTTTTGTTCTCGATTTGCATGAAATATGGCAAATGTAATGGGCAGCATAAATGACGTTGCATTGCAGTTAAATAAAGTACCAGGAATATAACTATTTTAATTACATTTTATACTTACCCACTTTTAAAGATATTCCTTTTTTATTTAATATTTATTGTGAATTTTTAAAAAATAATTACTCTACTTGAGCTGCCATTGAAACACGTTATATTTTATAGTAATTTCGATAGTCAGCTGCCTTTTATAGCTACTTCAGCGAAACGCATCTTTAAGCTACTTTCAAGTGATTGTTTGAGTAGCTACCTTTCAGATGCACTGCATTTATTGTTCAGATCAGATACATTTTGTAAATGGCGCTACTTGAGTTTGTGTGCTGACTTTACGATCGCTTTTACGATCAGCTCTTGGAGAGGATTCGCTTTAATTAAGGCCGCTTTTATGGCTGCATCAGTTGCACAGTTGCCACTCGAACACAATGCATCAGTCGACCTTAGACACTTCCTCGCATTGTCACAAAGGGCCAATGACAGCGGCACCTTTGTTTGCGCCTCGTCTTTTTAATTATTAATGGCATTTCATTTATACTATAACATATATTAATTCTCTTTCTTGCTCTCTGTTTGTCTCTCTTGCAGCGCCGCACATCTTCCAGTACCCGACGCCGCCGAGTCCCTCCTGCTCGATGGCCCAGTCGCCCAGCTACACGGGCCCCGACATCTTCTTCGCCCCCGGCAGCGCCCTGGCGGCCCATCCCCGCACCCCGCGCACCAGCGTCAGCTTCGCCGCCGGCGAGGAGATCAACTACTTCCGGCAGCCGGCATATCCGGCGCCCTCGACGCCGCAGCCGATGGCCCGCCAACCGCCGGCGCCGCAGTCGGCGCCTCCGCTGCACTACAGCCACAGCTATCCGCAGCAGTCGACTCACCTGCTGGCCCACCATCCGGCCTCCACATACGGCCATCTGCCCCTGCCGGCCGGCGCCTACTACGCCACCTACACGCCGCCTCCCACTCCGAACACCGCGAACGCTTCCACCTCCACCGCCGGCTCCGCCTACGCCCGCCACGGCCACGGCCACGGCCCAGCCCTGGCATCGACGCCCCTTCTGGCGCCCACCGGTCCCAAGATGCGGCTGCATCGCAGCCAATCCGACGCGGCCAGACGGTAAGCAAAACAAATCTGCTCTAATTGCTACTATCAATTATATAGGTTTCATTATTATATTTGTAATTTTTATTTTATTCATTTTATTTTTTCTGATTATTTTATTTTTTTTAGATTCATTTTATTGCAATTTTTTTTTTATATTATTTATTCTTTATTTATTGTCGAAATCACAAAAGGAAACCAACTTCTTCTGAATTCCATAAGAGTAAATTTCAATTCAGTTCAATTCTACAGATTAAGTTCTATGTAGCAGTATCAGTTATAGTTCCTGATAAGTGTTATATTTTATTAGTAATACATTATCAAATACATTTAATTTAAGTAGCAGTATCAGTTATAGTTCCTGATAAGATTTATATTATATTAGTAATACATTATCAAATACATTTAATTTATTTTATTGGTGAAATCATAGTGTGCAATTAGTGCAATTTAACTGAATTAAATAAGAATAAATTGCTATTCAGATCCATGTAATATTTGTAGTGCTTAGTAGCAGTATCAGTTATCAGTTATAGTTAAAGTATTTAATATTACATTTATTCAATATATTTTACCTATAAATCATAGATGGAAATAGGGAATAAATTCATATTCGTAGCAATTTAAAATAATAATTACTTTACTTTATTTGCACAAAAAAATTATAAGTTTTTATATTTATATGTATTATACGATTTCTATTTTGTAAGTTTTAATTATGCAATTTTAAAATGTGTTGCAGTTGTAAAATATGTTATTGTATTTTTTTAATTAAATATAATTACTACTTTAAGATATATACTTTAGTACTCAGCACTAAGTTACTTATTCACCAAGCTAGCGTACTTCATTAATTAAACAGCATTCGCCCAAGCAAATGCAAATCATTGCAAATTAATCACCAAGTTTTTTAGTGAAACACAGCGATAAGAACTTGGAATCCGTGCTGATAATGAGATGTCTTCTTTTTGATTTCAGCAAGCGCCAGACCTCGACGGGAGAAGAGGAGCGCGAGTATCAGAGTGATCATGAGACGAGCTGGGATGAGTTCGACGATCGCTACGACAATTTCACGGCTGGGCGGGAACGCCTCCAGGAGTTCAGTGGACGCATACCGCCGCGCAAGAAGAAGAGCAGCGGCAACAATCACACCCACAACGAGAGTCCTGAGAGCGAGCACAATCACAACCATAACCACAACCACAACCAGAATCCGAATCAGAGCCACAGCAGCAAGCAGCGGGAAACAACGGAGCCCAAGAAGGTAAGAGGACGGAATCAGATGTATTTATATATAAATGGGAGTTCGTTAACACACACACACATGGCAGATGGCGTCCTCCTCCTTTGCCTAAAGTACTTGACACGTGCTGCGACATTAGTCAAAGCCCAAACTAGCAAAAACAGGCGACTAAAAATAGTGCAGAGCCAATGACAAATTGCCCACAAGGAGTCAGTGTCAGAGTCCAATCGAGAATGGCGAATGGCGAATGGAGAATCGCGAATGGGGAATCGCGGATCGGGAGTTGGAGTCGTGCATATTTCAAATGCGGTGCAAGGAAAACTTTTGCACATGCTAAAAGTGTGATAAAAATTAATTGCGCAGCACTACCGCTTCCCTCTCTCTCTCTCCCTGTCTCTGTCTCTTTCACTGCGGCTTTTGCATCGCTGCTTTATGTTAATCTAGACAAGTGTCGTTCCCATTCCCACTCGCATTCGCCCGCCCTCCCCTGCCTCCCTTTGTGAAGCCTCTATAGTAGTTTAGTCAGTCAAAGAGTCAGCCTTTGTCAGCTGTCTCACATGTGTGTATTACATAGGCTATAGACTCACTTATAAATATATTCTACATGTTTATATACTATATAGTCTATAAGTTGCATTGTGACAACGCTGGGCGCACTTTTCGCATACTCTAGCTGAGGGTATTCTGATATCGGCAAGCGATGTGCGACACAGCGCTGGAGGCGCGTCCAAGCTGATAAACACACACTTGGGAATGTTCTGGATCAGGACTATATATTTATAGAAATATTTGCTAGGGATGCTTACTCTTCATTATCTTTTATTTAAAAATAACTGCCAACTATCTCTACAAGAATAATTGAATTGCTTATTAAATACATTTTATTTCTCGCAATATTTGTATTTAATAATTTTATTTATTTATATTTTATTTCTTTTATTTATTCAATTCAATGATTTATAAAGTGTATTTACTGTGCGAGCCATTAAATTCATTCTTATCTTATTCTACTTCTTTTTTTGCCTGCGCAATTAAAAGAAATGTAACCTTCAAGAAATTCAATCGCATGACACACACTTAAACTTATACGCACATATAGTACATATATAATTACACTCGTAGTTCATTTTCATTTTTATTCATCATTATCACTTTTTCGTATATATTATTCGCAATTTGGTGCGAGCGCAATGACAGGCTTATCTCAAACTTGGAGGCACGGGAAAAATATGAATCGGATTCTCTTGGGAAGCTGAGCTGCCTTCGATACGCTTTATCGGAAGCGCACTGTAATGAGATCGTGAGAAAATACTGTAATCTGCTGAAGAGGTTACTGCTAGAAATAAGCTACTGAGCGATTTATTTGTCATATGTATTCAAATCAAAGTGAGTTCAAGGAGCACAAAAATGGTATGCTGTGGATAAATAAACCAACAAAATCGGTTCTTTATTTGTTCATCAACTGCACTTTCATTCATGCTGCAGTAATAAATTATGCCGAACATTGCATAATTGCGCTATTGACCAGCCATTGACCACATAAAATACGTGTCCCCCTATATACAAATTCATACACTATATGTATTTAGGTCACTGACATCAATTTCAGTCTCTGGTCTCGCTTGATTTACGAATGAGTGTTTGCGTGGGGTGCTTGGGACTGCGGTCAAACAATCAGTCGAAGGGGCACGTGCTCTTCTATCGACGGGTATTTTCATATTTATATGACCCTGGGGACCATTTTGCCCTAATAGAGGTGGTTGAGAAGACCAATAACTGGACATATTTAACATTATTTCGCAACCGAGAAAACAGCAATGAATATTGTTGCCACCTCATTTCGAGTGCTCACTTTATGGAGTGCATTCTAATGGGAAATGAATCAGTTTAGCAATTAGTCAGCGCTTTGTTTTTGTTTACATTGCATTGTTGACATCGACGTAGTTTAAGTTCACTATTCTGAATTTCTGTTAAATAATAAATACGATCATTTCCTTCTATTTCCAGAAGCAACAAAGCTTCACTTGGCCGACAGTTGTCACCGTCTTTGTACTTGCCATGGGCTGCGGCTTCTTTGCAGCACGATGAGTGTCAGCAACAGAAACAGCAACAACAACAACAACAAACGAGAACATTAACAAGCATATACTTAATGATCCATAGTGAAATCGGCTAAAATATAGAACATTGTAATCCCACATAAATATAATTACATTTACTATTCAATAAGTTTATCAACGAATCGAGCTGTAAAAGGTAAAGTCATAAAATCGTACAGAATCAACTGATGAAACCCTATAATAGTGTGTATAAAGTTAAGGACGGTTGACGGGACACAAGAACAATATATATACACATATATACTATATACACTATGTATGTATATATTCATCATACTATATTCTAAATTATTTCTCTCAAACGAATAGACTATCCATCTAAGAACTACTTAAGATTCAAACTGCTCAATTGCAAACTGTAGACTGGCTAAAGACTAAACGAAAAATGAAAAAACAAAATACAGATATTTTTGCTAAAAGAAAAAACAAAAACAAACTTAAATACATATTTTTTGGTAACGCTTTTTGGCTAAAGACTCGTAACGTATTTTTGTATACACTTTTGAATTTAAAGACACAAACAACTAAGAAGTATTAGAAAAGTGAAACAAGTTAAACTGCCATTTTTTGAGATACATACAGATGAGATACTTAATAATATTTACAGATACAGATTTACATACTATATGTATTGTGGGCCGGTCTCTTCGCAATTAAATGTTTGAGCATTTTCTTTCTTGCTATTTTGCATTTAGCTTTTGCATTTCGTACAACTTACAAACAAATGAAAAACAAACATAAAAAAATTACAAAAATATAAATGTGAATATAAAATACCATTATTTTCTTCCGCGTTGATTTCAATAATTTTAATTGTATATTTTTTTGATTGTCAAACAACAAATTTTCAATGTCTTCGATTTGTAATTTCAATTACAAGAAAATAATTATATACATACATTTATAAATAAGAATTTGTACCAATCGCCCAACTTAATTGAATTGTTGCTTTAAAGTAGTGAAAATTGTCAACAAACAAAAATATTTAGCTTTAATTGTTATAAATGAAAAAATCAGAAAGCAAAAATGCCACAAAAAAAAAAATGAAGTATAAGATGACGATGTGTTTTTGTATATAGTTGATATGCCATTTTTGTGATGATTTTGTCTATATGATTTATCATGTTTTTAGTTAAATTTCATAGTTATGTAAGCAGGCGTTTATCATGTGGATTATTTTGTTCATTCTTCAAATTGGTCTCACAATTTATAGTTTAGTCTTAAGCACCACGCACATTGCACAAGAAATTTGCGCAAAAGGTTATTTGAAATTTCCCCACGAGGACAAGTTCTACCTTTGGTTAACTCTCAAAAGCCAACGTTGAATGATCTCTTAACTGGAAATTAATCGAACAGCAAAGGGCGCCACTCAATTGATCTCCATACGATAGCCAAAGTCAAAAGTCAACATAAAGTTATTCACATTTCAGTGGTAAATTTCACAACACTTTTGCCAAATTTCTTGACGTTTCAATGCCAATCGAACCGTAAAAAGTGACACGCGAAAATAGTAAGCAAATTGTAAACAAAAAGAGAAACAAACAAACAAACAAACAAAAAACGAAAATAGATAACAAAAACTATTCCCAAAAATCGCATTGATCTCATGGATTTTTTTTATCATTTACATCAACAATTTTTACTTGCATTAAACGCGATGAGAAATGTGTAAATTAAGTATAATTAGTTCGAGGTATAATTAAGTATGTAAAAGTTTAGCGATAGGAGCGCCAAGCGTTTTAGTTTACATTTGTTTAATACCCAAGTTTTTTAATCAGTTTATCTACTTGTCGATTGACACAAATTTCAAGTACGTTAAATGCCTGTAAATAGAGCAATATTTTTCATAGTCTAAGCAGAAGGTAGAGAAAAAAAAAGCTATTATTCATTTCAGAAGAAATACGAGTACACTAGTTAATATGAGAGCAGTAAACAGTAAAAGTAGAACAAATTTCATTATTATTATTACAATTTTGTTTTGTTTTTAGTTTTCTTTTTTTACACGACTCTCACATATTTTAATCAACATACATAAATACATATTCGATCGTACATACATATAATTTGTAAAGAAGTATTCCACGCACATCCAAAACAAAAACAAAACAAAAAAAACTCTGAAAATTCTTTGTAAATTTTTCTAAAGTGAATCGGACACCTCGATTGAATATGACAACATATCTGATCAGTGCTCCGATTCATTCTAATTAGTTTTCACAATGATCTCGGTAAAGTTTTGTGGCCGCGCGCCCAAAAGTCAACGCGATTTTTGGTTTGCCATAAACTGAAACAAGGCAGAAAAGCAAGAAACAAAAACAAAAAACAAAAAATCACATAGCGAAAATTTGTTTGATTTTTATCCATGCAATTTCCCCCAATTTAAAATTAAGTAATTCGTAATATTTTGTACATAGCGCAAAAATCAAATGCCATTTTTGTATAGATTTGTTGGTGCCAAAATGAAAGTGAAAATGTGTGTGAAGAGCTGCGTTGCGACACATGTTCTAGCTTAAGTTAAACCACGATAACGATAACGATAACAACATCGATATCGCTATCGAATAGTCTTAAGCCAAGCCCATCATTTTCAGCATATTTCATTAATTTTCTTATACTTTATAACTTGTACATTTTATATTATGCTGTAATATTTTAATACATAATATCATTATGATCTCATGAATATGTTCATAAGACGAGAGTATATATAAATATATATGTAAATGAAATAAACACGCATACAATACACATGTAAGAGGAATTATAAACAAAACAATAAAAAAACACGCACAAAGAATATATAAAAAATCAATAAAAATTTTAAAACCAAACGTTTGCATTTTTAATTCTCGAAGTTATCGAAACAGGCTTTGCCTTCTGATGCTTTCGACCCTTTTTGCCTCAGCATCTCGTTTCATTCTCAATTGTCACGTTGAACCGTAAATAAGTAAACTAAATAGCTAAAATTATTTATAATATATTAGAAGATTTTGAAATTTACAATACAACATTATTTGTAAAAATGGAAAATACCGCTGGACAACAAACAATGAATCTAGATGTCAACCGACCAAATGTAGAAAGTACTATTGAACAACAGGCCATGAATCGTCGAGTCCTGGAGGCGATGACTGCAATTCAGAGCGAGACAACAGATCCTGTATCAACGACTGAGCTCATCAAGCCCGTGATCCAATTGATGAGTAACGAAGATCTCCATTACGCTGCAGAACATTTTATCGAGGCCTTGAATACTCTCAAGCAAGTTGGGCTGGTGAAGGAAACTCGTAATGCGGAGTTCGCTCTTTATCGATACCCGGTCTCGCAAAAAAGAAACAGTCGCCCCTCATTGCAACAAATGCAAAACAAGCAATCTGGAGCTACTCGTACGATAAAAAAAAAACGAAGCATTGCTCCAGAAATCTTATGCAACAGCTGTCGTTCGGCACTAAAAGAGTTTCAAAAGCTCCATAATACTGCCGGAGCTGGAGGATCGATGGCAATGGATTTTACCAGCACAGTGCAATTCGTTCCCAATGTGCGTCGTTCGTATGTGTTCCAGGAGCCAGAACCGATTTCTCTGGCTGACCAGTCTATAAATTAATTGATTAGCCTGTTGGCGACATCTGGATGTCAATCACACAACTACACGAATAAACATGGCATTCTTTTAGGCTGAGATATTAATTTTCGTTCGCAAATCGCTAGCGTTTTTCATCCCTCGTTTCGAAGTTGTTTGAGTGGCCACTTAACCCAGTGCATTGTGCTGCTTAAGCCAATTTGTAGTTTTTGTGGTCGCGGATTAAATACTCATAATTGCCGCAATGCAGCACGCGACACGGTAACAGGATACAGCGCACGGGGCATGCCACAAAAATGATGGGTTATTAACGGCTTAAACGTGGCAAAGGAACGGCGCGAACTTGCTTCAATTATTATTTCAACCTGCCCCGAATATGACATCCGCTTCCGCCCTCGATTGCGCAATTGGCAGCGTGCAGCTGTCAATCAAATTGAGACCAGGCACATTTAATTTGAATTTCATTCGCCCAGAAATCTGAGCGTGTTTGATTTGGTCGAGTGGTTATCGCTTACGATTTGCCTTCTAATCTGCATCTAATTTGACATTCGAGCGTCTGCGCGTGTCGCACATGGAGCTTATTGTCCTTCTGTCTGTCTGTCTGTCCGACAGGTCATCAAATGGCTCGCACTGAATACTTACAACTTTTCAATTCAATTTAAGCTAAACTAATCAATGTGCCGCCCAACCCCAGATAATTGTGCCGAGCTTATGATAATTACTTTTTGGTTCAGCACCTAACAGCGGCATCTGTTGAAAAGGGGTGCCATCATTTGGGGACTGCCTTTGTCATATATTGGCAATTTTACTATTAACCCAAACCAAGCGACGACTTTGCCACAAAAGCCAACAACGAGTTCCCTTTCCAGTCGTCCAATTTTGCGTGAATTTATGTAAATGAACTGCCTGCGGTTTTCGATGGTTGCAAAGACAACCAAAAACATACATGGAAATTGACGTTTCAAATGCTGTGATATTCTTTACAATAGCCCATTGACAATTGGAATACAATTCAAATGGGCAAACACTGCTTATTGTTCAAATTTTACTTGGAAATGATTTACAATTTGACAGTGAATTAATATTGTAAATGATTATTGTTTGAAATTGCGCTAAATTCCATTATCTTTTGAAGTACTTTTGGCAGGATGGTTGGATGCATAAAGAACATAATGTATCTAAAACATGAAAAGCAAAGTATAAGGCGAATTCCATAGACTATTTGAATTGCATTTATTTGTATCCTTATTGCCAAAGGGATAGTCACAAAAATAACTTGAGCAAAAAGTAAAACTGAAATAATCATCATTATTTTATGATTCATTTTTTTCTTTAAAATAATGATTTAAAAAATATTATAATATTATCGAAATACAACTTTTTTTTCTTGTTTATTTTAAATCTTTTATTCAATATCAAAACTTGTAATGGTGAATTCCATAGACTATTTGAATTGCATTTATTTGTATCCTTATTGCCAAAGGGATAGTCACAAAAATAACTTGAGCAAAAAGTAAAACTGAAATAATAAGCATTATTTTATGATTCATTTTTTTCTTAAATAAAAAATTTTAAAAATATTACAATAATATTAAAATACAACTTTTTTTCTTATTTATTTTAAACCTTTTATTTAATATCAAAATGATTGCAGTCCGTGGTTTAACTAATAGATGGTATAATTTTGAAAGTAACTAAATAACTAGACGAAGATATTTACAGAAGTTTTTTCAATTATAGATAATGCGATTTTTATCGCTCAAATTTGTTTGCTTTATTTTGTTGTTAGTAAAATAAATACAGGGTGTCTCGTAGTCTCTCAATTTCAACTGCACCCATCTCATTTGTTTAATCTTAATAATTATGTAAATAAACGAAGTATTCTGGTCTGCGCCTACGCTGGCTACCGAAAATTTGATAGCATTAAATGAAGCGCAAATATTTATTCGGAATGTTTGTGCAGAATGTGCAGAATTATACCCGATTATGTAGTATGTTAGCCCCGTCTGAATGGCCTTTTAACTTTCCTACACTCGCATTGTTTCTGTGCGCTCTTCTCCTACGCCTCCGATCTGAACACACACACACACACACACATTCACAGAGCAGTTTACACTGAAGTGCGTGTGTGCGTAGGGCCTCCCATGCCTGATAAAGCCAAAGACAAAGCGTTGTGAAGAAAGCACAACTTAAAGATACCTTCTGTTGAACGGTAAGATATTTTCGTGTACTTGTTAAACGCTTTTGAATGATTGAAATTAAAAGATGCTTGGAAAAATGTCTGCATTCTAAATCAAATTCGTATTTTACGAATAATATTATCAATTATTTCATCTAAGTAGCGATTACTTTATGAAAGTCATTTTGATTGCGCACACACGGTATCAAATGATTCTGTGTCTTACAATTTTATCTATGTTAATCCGAAAGTAGTTGTAGCCTCGTGAGATTCTGTGTATGTACATTGATGCATAACTGTGTGTGTGTATCTTTATCTGCGACAGTGTCTGTATCTCTGACACGCGTTACTTAGACTACAAACATGTATTTTTATTATTTTTCTCCCGCTTCGGGCCGCAGTCAGTCGGTTGTCAGTCGAGAAACGCAGTCACATAACGCGCATTACAAACGATCGCGCAAGATCCCCGAAGAAAACGGCGACAAGGCCAAGAAAAATAAAAATACAGAAAACAAAAAACAAAAATAAAAACCACAATCAATTGCATTAAATTGTTCACCGTTCGCGATGCATACTCCCACATTAATGGGATACATCAAATTAATTGGGATTTTCTTGTTGCTCTCAGCGGAATATAATCGTGAAGTATTGGGAGATGGTATGTCGCATTTACAGACTGCATGAAAGTAATAAGATAAAAATAAAAATACATACAATATATTAAAGTATATATGAAAACACGCACATATAAATGAACAGTTTCATTTTAAATATATAAATATACCTAAATTTAAAGTGCACATAATTACATAAATGAGTCAATATATATAAGATAAAATGAAAATACATATAATGGGTTAACACTAATGTAAAAACATTTTAAATATACTTATAAATCATAGTACACACATGCACATACATAGATGAGTAAATATTTTATCAACACAAAATGCATAAAAGTAGTAAAATACGTTAAAATGAACACTTAAACTTTGCATATAAATTTACTTTTAAATCGATGTAAATAAATATGTAAATATTTGTTGTAACCATACACATACTTATTGATTTATTTCTATTCGCACACATAGTTACATACATACAAAGAAATCTCTCTGAATTTATAGACTGATTTCATATTTCATGCATCTCCTATAGCATTAGATATTCCTGCCTGTCATGTAGATCAAGTTATTTTACATTTTTGAGACCTTCCCCCGCAAAATCGTTAAAAAAAAAATGAATTACTCCGAGCACCATGTGTGTGCGAAAACGTGCTAGGAAAAGCTTCGCCTATTCATAGAGCTAATGAATAGTTGTCGTAGAGTCTGCATTCCTTGCCATTGCCTTGTGTGTAATTAGATTAGTGTTTTTACCTTATATGTACTATCCGCGATAAGTGCTTATCTGCTGCTAGATAAGACGATTATGCTGTCAGCACGTAGACATTCAAGTCTTCATATTAACATACAAGAGTTAGTATAGCAAACATGTGCTGTCATACTTTGAACAAATAATAATATAGACATGAGTTGAAACCGGTGTTGTCTCCATACAATGTTTATACTCGTATTTAAACTAGCTGATATCATTTAGCCTTGCTAGATTTCTCTGGCCAGTTAAAATAATCATTCTCATCATTATTAGTATTAATTTATTTTGTATCTATATTCATATGAGTGGTACAAGTGCTAATTATGGCACTAGTCATAAACAATTTGTATTACAATCATTAAATTAAATAAAATTAAATGAAACTCTTATCATTCTTATTATAATTCTCTTTATTTATCTTGATTCAAACTACAAGCTAAAACCTAATTATTATGACACTATACACTTACCATTTGTATTAATCTAATTAAATTATATAAATTTGTTATAAATTCAATGAAATTAAAATCAATTAAATTAAATTAATTCGAGTAGAATCAAATGACATCAAATTAAATCAAACTAAACCACATTAAATCAAATTAAATTCAAAATAAATCCAATTAAATCAAATTACATCAAATTAACTGAAATTAAATCCAAAAAAAATCCAATTAAAGAAATTACATTAAATTAAATCAACTATTTACAAATGCTTTTAACAATTGCAAATACTTTTTACAATATTCGGTATACTACTGCAACCTCATACATACATTTTAGCTTATTTTGTATTTAACCCTTTAAGTATTTATTTTATTTTCTGACATTAATTTTACCAAGTGCCACACAAATGTTGTTAATTTATATTACTCCACATCAAATAGCACAAATTGCGGACCACATTCGAAAATGCTGCTTAGGCGGATTGAGGCAAGCGCATACTTCAAATGTTTGTGAGCATTCCGAGTCTGCAGTATCGAATATTCCCCGACTGTGGCTGGGATTATGCTCCTCCACATATGGACTGTGTTGTTCCCGAGAACTGGTGAAAAAGAACTGCGAACTGGGCCGCTTGGCCGCCTTGGAGGGCTCGAAGTGCGTTGATGACACGAATGCAAACGTTACATCCATTACATACACAGACTGCTGTCGTGCCTGTCAAGGTAAAACGGATTTCATTATTAATTTTGTTTAATCTACAAATACTTTCTCGTCCTTTCAGTTGGCTTGGCAGTCAAGGCGAGTCAGCAGAAATGCAAGGATCCTCTATTTTCGTTCCTCATGAACATCGACTCCTATCTTATTTGCTGCTCGGACAATAGTTTCTCCAGCTCGGCGGAGAATACTTATACAAATACTGCTACTAATACAAATATTGATACCAATACCAATAAGCTGGACGTGGAAGATGTGGCTCAATCTGGTGAAGCTGAAGACGAGGAACTCGAAGACCCGAGCAGAGAAAACTCCGATGGTGCCATCGTCATAAATCCAGATGGTAAGCTTACTTATTTCAACTAACAAAACAGTAACTAATACATTATTTGCTCGATCTTAGATGATATTTGCAAGCAGATTCCAAATCTCTGTGCGCATATTTGCGAGAACACGCTCGATGCTTACAAGTGCAGTTGCAATCCTGGCTACAAACTGGACGAGAATAATATTACTTGCTCCCAAGTGGTCGATGACATCTGCCCCGAGGGATACTTCCTGGATGCTGTGCATAACAAATGTGCCGACATCGATGAGTGCAAGGAGAATCGACATGCCTGCAAATCTACTCAGTATTGTCACAACGAAGTCGGCTCACATCGCTGCCTCAACAAGATGACACAGAGCTGCCCCAAAGGATACTTCTACAACGAAAAACTGGAGGAATGTGAAGGTAAGAGAATCGCCAACTCAACTTGATTTATATATATATTAAGTAATTTGTCCCTACTTACCTGCGATAAAACCTCAAAAAATTTATTCACAACAATTTTTAAAATAATTCAGAATTGTTCTACAATTACAAGTTATTTGAATTTAGTGGAATGTTTATATAGCACTTATATATGCTATGAAGAAAGAAACTCTGCAAGTGCTACTAATTAAAATTTGTAATGTCTATTAAATAAACGAATTAAATGCAGAAAAAAACAAATACCGCGTGGCATATACATATTATATATCATTGATCGAAATGAACAACTATGATTCAGAGTAAACGTTTCGTATGAGTCAATTTGTTAACGTACATAAATACATACAAAAAAAAACAAAAGAAAATTTGTAAAAATGTCATAAAGTTTTTTTGGGTCAGTTCACAAATGTCGATCAAAGATTAATCTTTTGTGAAACCTTTTAATTGTGTTGCTTTGGATATTCAAGAATTATAACAAATCTAATAGCTATAAACAGAGGTTGCTGTGGGAATAATATCATACCTTTAATTTTATTCAATTGCAAAGGATTTCTAGTCATATACTTGGAGTTTTATTTAATAAGTTTGTAACATCAATTAGCGACGACTAAATAAGTTTCATATGTTTAAAATGAAGCAACATTTTTTAAATTAATTTTTCCGTATCAATCATTATTCTTAATTATGGTATTTCAAAAACGAATGTTTTTTTTTCATTGCTTTCGACAATTTATATTCAGTATTCGCAAAGAACTGCAGCCAAATTGACCACAAAATAAATGTACCATCATTAACACTTTTTATCGTGAGATAACAACTTATGGACCTGAATTATTATAATATTTAAATTTATAATTATACATTTAAATGAGTCTATTATAGGGCTTAGCTTTAGCAAGCATCGCTCATTTTATATGTGTTTTGGGCTGACCATTATCAGACCGGTCTTATTGCAATGAATATCAAAATATTTGTTTTCGGTGTGTTGCTAGAATGGGCTTTGCAGCTGAGATATAATGTACGTATTGAACATTTGACTGTTGATAAGTTCATTCTAAAAACGTGTAAATTCTAAAGGATGCGTCTAGCCTAAAATTGACGAATTCCGTTTGTGAAAGTTTCAACAAATCATGGGTGATGATTCATGAATGCCGATTGAAGGCGATTAGTCGTAATAAAACGGTTTTCCATTTTAATGCTACTTATCTTCATCGAGCCTACGACGTTGCTCAGGAAATTCGAGTGTTGAAGAAAGCGAGTGGCTACAAACCGTGGATTCTTAAGCGTACATATATCGATTTCTGTCAATTTCTTAAGAAACCTTACAATCCCATCGGTATTCTCGTAAATAAATTCATGAAAGACTATTCCAACATTAACCACACCTGTCCCATAGTGGTAAGTAGGAATCTACAAACATATATACCAGGAATTATTCAGAACTAACAATATTTATTATTAGGGTCCGGTAATTGTCAGAGATTTTAATCCAACGCCTAAATTTGTGGTGCTGCCTTTTCCAACTGGCGATTATTTGCTGGCAATCGATTGGCTCCTTGACAAACGAAGGCAGTTCTTTACACATTTTTATTTCGCCTTTACTGAGAATTTAATGGATCAATAAGAGACATTTAAATTCATAAATTAATACGTATGTGTTTATGTAGGTTATGGGCTTATTCAATATAATATTCAATATAATCGCCGTGTTGCGGAGAAATGAAACTTGATTTAATTTTGACAAGATAAAAATTTGCAAGTGTTTTCATAATAAGAATTAAGTATATGATATGATATATAATTTTCTATTTTATGTCAAACCACAATAACAAATTCCCATTCACTAATTGTGTCGATTTAAAACAGAATTTATTTTGCCGAAAATCCCTCTCATTAAACCTATAATTATAGTGCTTATATTTACTCGGGTGGAACCATTTTGTTAAAAATAGAAAACAAGAAAGCTGACGCAAATAAATACTTTACTAAACCACATGTAAATACTATATAAATTTTCCACTAAATTTAAATGGCTTGCAAATATAGTATAGAGTATATATTTTGCCAACTACAGCAAATAATGGTGAAAATTGGTCAATTGTTAAGTTTTAAGCACACACAAAAATATTCTGACACATTGGTAAAAAACGATTTTTTTTTTAACTATAAATAGGTGTGATCGAAAGTCAAGATCATTGTATGCTGGCCATATGAATGACAACGATTTTGTTATTTTAATGTTTGCTAATTTTTTTCTATTTTCCTTAGAATTAATGAAGAGCTTCCCAAATTTTGGCTAAAGTACCTTAAATCATTTTTTGTATGTCGTTTTAATTAAAGCTCAGCTTAGGAAAAAAATTGGCTCCATCAGCCAGTGCATACGAAAATCGTCATATTGATTGTAATAATTTCATATTATGTTTAGTATTTGTAGTTTTAAGAATTTGACGATAAAAAGATACATATGCAGTTAAAAAGAATTTTTATAAAAATAAAACTGTTTATAAATACAAAATACAATTCAATACAAATACAAATAGTTATTCATAAATACATTTCCTCATAGATGACGATGAGTGCCTGCAATCGCCGTGCGACAAGGGCGAGGAGTGTGTGAATTATGCCGGAGGATACGACTGCAATCCTGTGGAGAGTCAATCCTGTGGCACTGGCTTCTATTTAAAGGAGGGCAGCTGTGTGGACATCGATGAGTGCAGTTATAATGCGACAAACACGTGCAAGACGGACATGCATCAGGATTGCAAGAACACGGTAGGCAGTTACTACTGTAGCTGTCTGCCTGGCTACAGTTTGGATGCCACACAGAACGAGTGCGTGGGTGAGTATCGCTGAGTGCATTCGCAGTATTCAAACACTCTCACGCACCAGTTGTCTAATCGAATGTATTCATTAACATTTGTTATACTTGCACAGACATTAATGAGTGCTCGATTAACAATCACAACTGCCTGCCCACTCAAAGATGTGATAATACAATCGGTTCATACATATGCACGGTATAAATACAATCAATTAATGCTCGATTAATCATCATAATAATATATATGCATTTCATCACAGCGTTGGACTTCTTGCGGCACTGGATACACGCTCAATGCGGAGACTGGCAACTGCGATGGTGAGAGCTAAAGATTTCTTTTAGTTACACGAATATAAAATTTAAAATTAGAATGATTTCTTAAATCAAGACCATAATTTCTTAGAACAATATTAAATTTTCAGACACACTTTCGATTGTTAGTTCTGGAAATAAGACTCTTTTTAGTTTTAAAGGAATAAAAAACAATTATCAATTTAAAAATATATTCATAATTCAAGAATGCCAAAGTGTCAAAAATGAACTCAGAGTGAAGATTCTCAAATCAATTGCTTGAATTTGGATGAATTATTTAAAGTAGGAACCTTTTTCATTTTTTTAAATTGTATTATTTTTTTATTTAATAGTTTATAATTATTTACACTATTGTTGTAAACAAATTTTTTTAAGATCGAAATATTTCCAACTCAAACTAATTTAATATATACACATATTTTCTGTTTAACATAGATGATGATGAGTGCGCGCTTTCCACGCACAATTGTCCTAAGGACTATGATTGCTACAACACCAAAGGATCTTTCCGTTGCCACAGAAAAACGACAACAACTACAACCACAACAACAACAACTACAACCACGCCCTCAACTACAACCACAACAACAACTCCCTCACCACCACCTTCAAGGCCCAATTCTAGAGATCCTTACAATCCACGCAGTTATGGAAGTTACTCGGTTCCCCGGCATCCTTGCACCGCCGGCTTCCACAGGAACTATTTGGGTGCCTGTGTTGGTAATTCAAATGATCATTACTTAGCATTCAGTATTACTAAATCAAATGCCTTGTTTTGTAGACATAAATGAGTGCACCGAGTACAAGCCGTGTAATAGCAACGCGAAATGCATCAACACCAATGGCTCCTATCGTTGTGAGACCTACACCCAGTGTCCTGCGGGCTACAAGCCCACTCCTGATGGAACCACTTGCATGGGTGAGTAATAATGCTGATACCATCTATGTTTGTAGACCTTCCTCTTTGTATATCAACATGTATTCAACAATATATTTTCCGTGTCACAAAATACAATCACAGAAATATTGTATTGTTGCACTTAAAGATCAGTGGAATAAAATAAAAATAAAAGGAAGCAGTGTAGTCATCATCATCCAAATACTGTCGTCTTTAATACGTATATTAAAGACCTATCAATATAAAAAAAAATAAAATTTACAAAATAGCAGACTTATGAGCCATGTTGCTACACCGCCTCGATCTTGCACTGACTATGGACACGAAAGAGATTGTAATTTTCATTCGATTCCCAAAAAAGGCTTTGTATTACATATTTTTCTTATAATTTCATATCAAAAATTCTGATGCATAATCAAGAAGGATATCTACATATTTTTATTGTTAAAGTTTGAGTAGTTTCAAAAAGCTATAAAAGATGCTGGTTGCAAAGTAAATACATATACCTGAAAAAATATTTTAACTTCATCAGCTTAACATCATCTTAAAAAAAAGAAAAATATTTCTATAGGTTTTGTGGTTTAATTCTAAAGCGAACCGAAATTTGAATCATTCTGATATAAGTTTATTTAAGTAAATTCACAATGAAACTTACTATTTTATCTTGCAGACATCGATGAGTGCGAGAGTGGAGATCACAATTGTGGCGACAAGCAGATCTGTCGCAATCGCAGTGGCGGCTACATCTGTGCCTGTCCCACAGGACACCAGGTCTCCCGTCAGCCAGATGGATCCAACACCTGCGTGGACGTGAACGAATGCGAGCAGGATCAGGCAGTCTGCTCCTCGAATGCGCAGTGCTTCAACACGATCGGTTCGTACTATTGTGAGTGCAAATCGGGTTTCCAGAAGAAGCCTGCCCACGAGGTTGGAGAGAGTTGGATGACGCATGCCCAATGCTACGATGTGGACGAGTGCCTGGCCATCCCTGGTCTCTGCCAGCAGAAATGCGTGAACTTCTGGGGCGGCTATCGCTGCACCTGCAACCAGGGCTACGAACTGAGCCACGACAATCGCACCTGCAACGACATCGATGAGTGCGAGGTGCACAAGAACTACAAACTCTGCATGGGGTAATACTTCTAAACAGTTGCTCCTTCTCTCCACATCAATTTGCAATTTTGTTCCTTTACAGCTTTTGTGTAAATACGGCTGGCTCGTATCAATGCTCCTGTCCACGGGGCTACACTTTGGAGGCGGACAAAACCACTTGCCGGGATGTGGATGAATGCGATGCACACGCCGAGAATCATGTCTGCACTGGTCGGGTAAGAAATATGTTTCATTTATACACCAGTAAAAACAAGGTTCTGAGAACAGAACGAAGTCCATCGAGAAAATGGAAATCTTAAAATATATCAGATTTCTAACTAATAAGAGAAAAAATGGAATTACTTAAAGATCACAGAAATTTTGAGACAATCAATATTAATTTGTATATATTTAATATTTCCTGCCTCGTTCTTTAAAAAAAAATGTCAAATCTTCCTTGTTTTGTAAATATTTATTAAAACATTATGTTCATATATAATTGTTGCTCACATATTTACACATTTTTGGATATCTATAATCTTATATTAACTTCTTAAATTATGCCAAATTAATATTCTTAGCTTAAGTAGTTTATTTTTAAAGTGATGTTATGTTAAGAACACAGTTTCTTGGTTGATTGTTATCGACTTTTGATTAGGTTCGACTTCTGATTAACACACATTTTCTCTACATAAATCTACTCAATCGATCAATTTTCGTAAGTAATTTATAAATACTTTATGAACTTTTCCATTTTACAGAATGACATCTGCACAAATATTCGTGGCAACTACAAATGCACCACCATCAACTGTCCCCCTGGCTACACAAATGATGCGGAACAAAAGAAGTAAGACATTGTTAACAACTCTTATTGATTTAAAAATTAATTTTATTTTAAATTGCAGTCGTTGCCGTCTCACTAGTTTCTGTGAGGGCGAAGAATGCTACACTAAGCCATCAGCATACACGTACAACTTCATCACATTTGTATCAAAGTTAATGATTCCTCCCGATGGTCGTACTATATTTACACTGAGAGGACCACATTGGTACGATAGTACAGACTTTAATCTCAAGATATTGAGAATTCAGGCTGCTCCCAACGTTGAAAAAGCATCAGAGAGCTACTTCGAGTAAGCAGTAAATAGATTTGTTCTTTAGGATAATACTAATATGAAATACTTTTATTTTGTAGTACTTTCCAGCAAAACAACCAAGTAGATCTGATATTAAAGAAGGCTCCGGAAGGACCGCAGGATGTCGAATTAGAACTGACGATGACTGTGTTCACAGATGGCAGGCCACGTGGTAAAAGCGTTGCTAAAATATTCTTATTTGTTTCGCAATATCCATTTTAAATGCTTAATTTTGCAAAATATAATTGTAATGTTCTTGGCTTCCATCCGAATGTGTTATGTATTAAACAGAAGGTATTTTTGAACTGTTAAATATTAACATTCAGTAGAAACCATACTTGAGAAAGTACTTACATAATATAATTGATTTTAAATATTTATTTTTGAAAATTTAAATACCAGCTTAATATTTGATGTGCATACATTTTAAACAATTTCAATCTCACATCTAAGAATACACTACAAATAAATACGTTTGTTAATTTAAGTAAATTTAGGCAGATTGTCCATAAATAAACCTGATAAAAAAGTTTTCAGATGCTGGCAACAGAATTCTAACCTGTGCGTTTCTTATCTAATGAGTTGTTATCTTTACCTTAGTATAAAATCATCTATAATTTATCAGTGTTTACACAACTGAAATTAAATGAATTATGATTCCAGTTCAAATATTTGCATTGATGGCATTTTCTGCAAAGTATTTCCATTATACATTTAATCTAATTAAAATCGCTCATGCTGCTTGTTTTAAAAGTATGTAATGCCAGCTAATTGGCTTTTGAGCATAAAGTAGCAAAAAAATTAATTTGATTACACAAAAACCCAAGGAACTCGCATAAACTGAGGCTTTTAACTTGGCTTATGATGTAAAGTGCAGTGCGAGCAAAACTACATTAAAAATTCATTACAAAGTGCAAAAATAGGGGTAAGAAACTGCAAGAAACTTATCTTGCATGACTCGATGCAACAGCAACAGCACTTTGCCACATGTTTTTCACCTCCTTTGAGGAGTCGTGGAGATGTGCAAAACGATAAGGGAAAGGACTAACTTTGAGCAAAGGAATGTGCATAAAGGACATGATGTGCTCTCATGTCTATGGCCTAAAATGTTCTCAGCCTGCAGCAGGTCATAAGCAAAACTCATAAGGCAAGGACAGCAGCGATAGTAATCGACGTCTTTTGGCACTTTATTGACAAACTAATAAAAACAGAGCGTGGCAAAAGGAAAGGCCGAGCAAGGACGAGAAGAAGGCAAAGGACTCGAACGACGAAAACGATTTATTAAAATCCCTGTGTATGGCATACATAAAAAGCAGCGCTACTGACCGTTGATGTGATGAGTAATTTGCTTTTGGCTTTTAATGGTCCAGACGGCAACGACAACATGATGATGAGCATGTGGACATGGACAAGGATAATAACGAGAACGACAACGACAACGAATAGTTGCAGGACACGGAAATTAGTGCGGAAACGCTTACTACGCTTAGCAATCTGTCAAAAAGCCAAAATGTAATAAATGAGAATCACACACACACACACACATGTCCTTGGTCCTTGGCTAACTCCTGCTATCATCGTCCTGGCCATCAACATAATTCATATATCATGCCAGAGCTCGACAAAAGCCTTTGCGACCGGACAAAAGCGCCAACTACTGCTGCGACTGATGCCAAAAGGATGCCCCTTTCATTGAGGTCCTGCTGATGCATGTGTATGTGTGTGTGTGCGCCATATTTCATTACACGTTGATAAGTGGTCATTTGTCCACCCTCCTTGGCTGGGGGTTGCTTCTTGCTCCTTGGATGCCAACAGGCATTTCATAATAATTTAACAACCTTTTTACGCAAACATGAAGCGGTCGCCAGACTGAAGCGATCCGAAACCAAACTAAAAGCGTAGCTGATATTAATATTAAATGCACCAGTTGGACTCTGCATTAACTCGTTTGTATTCGCATTCAAATTCATGTCCGTATTTATTTTCATATTCGTTTTCAAGTTTGAAGCTCCGGGGTTCGGCAACAATTTGACTCCTTGGAGACCCTTGGTGTTTTATTTATTTCGCAACGATTTTACGGTTTGTTGCATGTCAACCTAAAATTTGGCAGGTCACAAAAAATATAAATTAAATTTAAAAGTACATATACAACTTCTAACTACAGTTTGCAATTAAATTTAAATATCGAATTTTGCAATGCCATATTAAAAATTAAACTTGAGCAAATTCAATAAAATTAAATAAATCCAACGTCAAACTACTATACATTTTTGATTTGAGTTTGTAAACAATATATCCGAATATAATATATATAAAATTTATTGATATTAACAAACTGAAACTAAATAATGCAGAAATGTAAAAATATTAATATCATTGTTTGCAACGGATAAAGACAACTTGAAGATTGTAATTCAGTCAGGTTTATGCTGTTAGGATAACATTTCGCAAGTCACATATTAAATAAATTAAAAATTAATTAAACTAAAAAAGCGTTGAACTTAAATTTATACGATTTGTTATCCGCCGTAAATTATACAACTTAATAGATTTTGTAAAAAAAAATATCAGCAATATAGGCTTATACGAAGCACATATATACATATTTGCTTTTCGATTTTTTATGGGAAATAAAGATAATTTGTAAAATCAATGATTACATTTTTATCTCACTGACAACTTGTAGATAGTAATTGATAACATAACAAACACATTCGTATTATTTAATTGCAATTCCGATTATGGGTGATAAAACTGATCACACTGAAAATGATACGTTGCAGTTGTGATTAGTGTTAAGAGAATGACTAATCAGCTAGGGCCTAAAGCATTTAACTATTCAATCAAACTGAAGTTTTTAAATTGTTAATCATGATTGCGAACCTGTTATAAGCTAATTAATATTTACAAACTCTTGATGCAACCGATTCCCAATAATTATTGGCGCTGATGACGTACTATTATCAAATCTGGGCTAAACAAAACTTACCTGCAAGCGGATGGCAAATTGAAGGTCTGCGATATTTATTTCACTCAAAAACATAGCCTATAAATAAATGCTAACAAATTGCCTCAGCGAATAACTGATCGATAGAGACGTTAACGATCTATAATAAGATGCTTTATAGCCTTCGATGCCAGCTTATTGCAATGTGTCCTTAAAGGGATGTAAACAATGAAGACATTTCATGATCAAATTCAGTTCGAGCCCAACCCACTTTGAGACGGATACAATATTGATGGCCTATGATTAATCGCACTGAACCCAAAAGCTGTGCGACTTTGTGACTTTGACTTTGCGTAATTTCCCAAATACAAAAACGTAACACAAACAAGCCGTGAATGGTGAGCGTAAACAAATTAAAAGATAACCAAAATTGGCAAAACATATTTCGCAGACTTTGGTTGAATGACGGACGTTGGCATAAATCCAAGAAGTGGCCGAAAACAACAACCAAAAACTCTGACTGACGTGGAGGTGTTGCTGCCACAAACAAAAATCTGACGAGTTCAGTTTCGCTTTCAATATGACGATGACCGTCAAAACGGGTCAGCAGCGGACAGTCTTCTATTAGCCAGGTTTCTGTTACCTCATTCGGTTTGCAGTTTGCGGCGACGAGTCAATAAAACGTGTAAATTATTATTACGCGTTGGGTTTCGGAAAAGAAAGCAACGTGGGGGCGCTTTTGGGGCTACTGAAACTGAGACTGAGACTGAAACTTCGACTGAGACTGACTAGACCAGAAAATTACTCAATGTGGCCTCAAGTCTGGCGGCATGGGTAGCTAAATGCCAATGGCTTGTTTGTTGGCCCGTTGGAGTCATCAGCATCATCATTGTAGTTGGCCCAGCTTGTTGGCCGCCTGCTCTTTCGGTTTCTACTTTCACTCTCCGTACAAGCTAATTTGCTTAGCGCTCTCCATCGTTGTTCACTGTTGTTGCAGCATTATAATTAAGCTGTTTGACTCTCGGCAGCACCCCACATTTGCAACGCGTATTGTACAATAATTTGTCCGCTTATTTGCGTCTGTCTTGTGAAGCAGCCAAATCACATAAAAAGTGTAACAACGAATAATGCAACTGGGCTTTTAATTGAGAGGATAGTTGAATGAACAGCTGCAGCGGCGTCTCGAATTTTCAATTAAAAGTAGTATAACAAAACGCAATAATCATAACAATTACCATAGCTGTAATGCAATAATATCTGGGGGATTTTGTTGAGTCAACAACTTGGCCTGCGATAACACGATCATCTCTCATTCTTCTTGCCAGCTGCGTTGTTACTTCACGATCACTCTCTCTCTCTCTCTGCCGCTCTCTTTCTCTGTTGTTTGCTCAGCTCGTTTAATGTCCCTCTTTTCGGCGAAAGCCTCGTCTTCACTCGACTCCACTCGACACGACTCGAGTCGACTTGAGCTTGAGCCTGACTTGTGTTAACTTGGCTTGTGGCAAGCTCAGCGCCGGCGTCGCGTGTCAAACGAACGCCGCACTCGAAGCCGGAAAGACGTCGTTGGCGCATGCGTCGCAGTCGAATTTAAAAGTCAACAAGCCAACGACTTGAATTTCTTTTTTTACTAAAACCCGCCGGAAGATACAACCGACAAGTTACCTTTATACGTGTGTGTGTGTTTGTGTAAGTGTTACCGAAAGTGTGCAAAAATCGCAATCAAAGCCGGCAAAACAAAATGTTGTTTATGTCGCAATTTTGGGGCTAAACAAAGCATGGCAATTGTGGCAATTGACAAGACACCCCAAAGAGCCCCCAAGACCGTTTCAGCGTTTAACCAGCCAAGTAAAGAAATCAAATGAAAATGAAAATACAAATGAAAAGAAAAGAAAGTTGTCGTCTGTCTGGGTCGTTGAATTGTGCAAAGTGAAGACCCAGCATTACAACATAGCCGCTTCGGAATTAGCCAGGAAATGTCTTGTCTGCCTGTGACGCATTCTATTGCCAAACGAATCGAGTCGTGAGTGCACCGAGTGGATTATATAATTTACAAGCGACGCACCTAGAGCATGCACATCACGTACTCTGCTGCTCTTTGGTTTCCGTGTCCTGCGTGTCCTGTGTGTCCTGAGTCTTGTCCCCCTCGACAAAACTGCAGCGCATCTCGAGCGCAAAGTGTCCTTTCGTGTCAGCCCCTGAGTCGAATTGTTTGCCACTCACAATCGAAACGCTGCTTGCCAGCATTTTGTGTTTCTTGCACCTGCTGCAACAGAAGGTGGCACTCTTCGCATTCACATTCGCAAAATTAGCTGACATTTGTTGCTCTCAATGCCATTGCAGTCTGTCGATGCAGTCTTCGTTTTTAGTGCAGCGCCCTCTGTCGTCTGTTGGCGGCAAATGCAATTTTCTAGTACCCAAAACAACTCCTTGTGCTTGCACCATAAAATTTTGGGGCAATTACAGTTACAGCTGCTGCTGCTGTTGCTGCTGCTTGTGTGTGGCAAGACTCCGTCTCTGTCTGTGTCTGTGTATGTGTAATTGCATGAAATTTAAATTTTATATGCGACCAACACATTTGGCATAGTCGCTTTTACAGTATTATTACGGCAAGCGGCATAAATAATAAATTTTGCTGGTTTTCCAGCTGTTGCTCCAACTTCTCCTCATCGCCATTAAGCGACGCACTCACCAAGCACTTGAAGCCAAAATATTATTATTTCGAAACTCTCTTGTGCGTCATCTCCGTCACAGAGAGATGCGCCTTAAAGTTTCGAACACAAAAGTAACCTTGACTCGATTTAAATGCAAATCGAGAGTCGCTAAATGAGAAACGCTTAACAAAGCTGGCTAAAATATTTATGGTGAAATTTCTGTAGATTGTGGTTGAAAGCAACAGATTACAGTTGTAACATTTGTCAATCAATAACGTGTTTCATTCGCATTATTGGCAACTCTTTAGTTGCTTATCGCAAAATCAACTGTCATCCGATTTTGTGAGAATAACAAGCACCTCGTTTTGATATTTAATCTCAAAAGGAAAATAATATCTATACGATTTCATCAATATCATGGGAGCATTCTTTCTTTGGCTACCTTTTAATAAATTAAATTTTTTTTAAATTTAACATTGTTATAGTTTTCAGGAATTCAAAAATTCCTAAGCTGTCAACATTAAACAATTATTACAAGAGATTTGCAATTGATTAAAATAATTGTTTTGTGTTGTATCAAAATTGAGCACCACACATATTTTTTTATTTTCTTTATTTCAAACAAGAGACATTGAAAAATATACAGTTGTTAAACTTTTGGAAATAAAAAACTTTTGAATATCTTGTAGTTAAAAGTTTGTAGTTAAATTTACAATTTCAGTGGAATATTTCTAATGCAATATTCGCATTTAGAATTAGTTTTTGTTTCCTTTTAATTTTTACTTTATGCAAGTTATTAGTTTTTATTAGCTAAAAATAATGAAAACGAGTTTTAACATTTAGCATTTCCTTTTAATTTTTACTCCATGCTAGTTATTAGTTTTTATTAGCTAAAAATAATGAATGGGTTTTAACATTTAAAATGGATAGAGAAGCACAGTGAAAACAATGGGGATATATTATTAAAAAGTTGATAGTTTGTAATTATTATTATTTTATTCTCTCATGATTAGTATTTTATATTAACTTCAAGGTTAATAACGAATTATTTGTAGGTCAAGAATCTATGTATCTAATCTTTTGGTGCAATCTTATCTCATTTCAATGGCTCAAATGCCCTGCAGCTTCAAGATGAGAAACTGTTTATGATCCACCTTAAAGCGAGTAAAATGCCAGACTGAACATTAAAATTTGAAGGCCTGTCAACGCGCTGTGGCAGCAGCAGCAGCAAAAAGGCGACAAATAAAACTTGACATAATAATATGAATAATTTGTAGCGCCAGTCGCCAGACAGAGAACAGCTAAAGATTATGGATATGATTATGGAGTGTGCGAGTGTGTGTGGGAGTGTTGGGGTAGTCAAGTGTATGATGATGACGATGACGATTGCGATGAGTCGAGAGTCGAGGCGTGTGGCTGCATAAGCACGGCGCAATCATAACAAATGGAATTAAAGAAATGTCGCCGACGTTTGCCGTTGTTTCACAGATCTCTCTCTCTCTCAGAACGAGCACGTGAGAATTGCATTAATATGAATGCAAATGTTGCCGTTGCCGTTGCCGTTGTCGTTGCCACGACTAAATCTATAAATTTATGAGCATCTCAAGAGAAATTGCAATTTTTAGCAGTTTGTAGTTGAGTTGACGGCAAGTTTTTATGTGCTGCTCTTGTGTATTTCGCAGGCGACGTGCTTCACAAATCGCTGACTTAAGGACGGGGATTTTCCAATTGGCGCACGTGAAACCCACAAAGAGCCCCAAGCTAGTCAGGACAGCAACCCACGCAGGCCACCCCTCCAGGCCAGCCGAGACAGCAACCCCGCAGTCGACATGCAGTTTGAACAGCAGCCGCAAAGTATGCTATGGAAAATTGCATTTCTAATTATCGCATTAGTCGGCGACGTGTCGTGCATACGAAATGGCGACGGAAATGACGAGTGAGTTGACAGCCGCACATTTTCCACCTTAATTTATGCAAATTTCAATGCAAATTCTACCCACTCCCCAGGCAAAAACACATTTCCGCCAAGCTCAAGAACTTTTTCCCCTCCGAGCCGCTGCCCGACAACAACTCCAACTCGCCGCTGCCCCTTGCTGCCGCATCACAGACCTCGGCACGGGTCAGCAACGGCGGCTTTCGACCCTCACAAATGCTGGAGTTTACGCCCTCGGATGTGATGCACGGCGGCACAAATCGCTACCCGCCCAGCTACCTGGAGCCCAACTACAAGCACCAAGTGCCCAGCTCCTTGGCGCTCAATCAGAATGCCCAGCAAGCGGCCATGGACAAGCAGTTTGCATTTCCCGACGATGCGCCGACAACTTATCACCACAACAGCTTCAACTTTGGCGGCACACAACAAATACCCACAACGCCGGTGGTCAGCTATCTGGATCCGTTCACGCAGCAAAACTATCGCTACACGCCCACCTCGTCGCCCCCTCCAACGCCCGCCTACATTCAGTATCAGCGAGAGCAGCCGGCGGAGCAGGGAGATCAGGCCTACACGGTGCAGTCGTCGCTGCTTGTGGGCAATCACTCGCCACAGCAGCAGACACGTCCCGGCCACGTGGAAGACGTCTACTTGAAGCGACCCGGCTATGTGTTCGACGAGAGTCCTTCGTCCTTGTCGTCGTATCGTCGTCCTGCAGCCACAACGGCGGCAACGGCAACAACAGCAGCGAAGGCCACTAAAATCTCATACGATTCGCATGATTACCCGCCGCCCAGCTACGCCACCCAGCAGACATCGAACTTTGTGCCGCAATCGCCGAAGCCACAAGCTCGGCCCACGCCCCCCGCCTACAGGCCAACTTACAACCGTCAAGACGTCAATGACAACAGGCCATTAGCAGGGCCATCGATACACGAAGCCGCCTACGCCAGCCAGCCGCAATTCCCCTCGCCAGCTCCAGCCTCATTCCCATCGCCATCGTCGTCTAATTATGCAAACAACTTTGGTAATTATTTGCAGCGACCGCCTGGCTATCCCAATCCCAGCCAAGCGCAGTCGTCCTCCTACCCCTCGCCGCCAAGACCACAGCAATACCAACAGCAGCAGCGACCGGGACACAATTACTACGAGTATCAGATTGGTGAGATACCTCCACAACCTCAACAGCAGTTCAACTATCGTCCAGCGCCCGCCTATCGCCCGCCCACGCAGTCTACAACTCAGGGAGGAGGAGGCGGTCTGGCTACTTTGGCATCTCTGCTCAGCTCGACACAACAATATGCGCCACAATTTACGAATCTGCTCTTGGGCGGAGGTGGCTCAGGGGGAGGCTTTGGGGGCGGCAGCGGTGGTGGCAGCTCTTCGGCCAGCCCATTAGGCAGTCTCTTAGGCGCGTTCACGGGACAGCAGCAGCACAGCAGACCGCCGACCACACAGCTCATTAGAGCCCTGGAGAACATCGCACGCAACGACGATTTGCAGTGTGTGCCCAAGGTGCTCTGCCAGATGATTGCCGGCCAAACGTTACGTGGCCAACTGCCCGGATTCATAACATCGCCGGCCATAACCAAGTGAGTATCTCCGACTCCCCGACTTCCCTCTAAATAATGTGGCAAGGGCTTTAGTTGTAAGTAAATATTATTAAATTTGCATTTCCAGCCAAGTCCATTTCTGCTCCTCCTCCTCCTCCTCCATCGTTAACTGGGATTAGACTTCATTATGCAAGTCGATGTGGGCCCAGACCATATTGATTGTTATATTAAATGAGCCACGCTCTGATTGAGACCTTCATCTGAATCCTCCTCCTATTACTCGGTCTCGTTCTCGGTCTCGTAGTCATCGTCTGTAAATTGATATCGTTTGGCTTTTCCTTGCAAATTGGCATTTACTCAATTAAGTTTTATAAGCAAGGATATCGTCGCAGTCGCAGTCGCAGATTGGCAGCTGGGGCCGCATTTGCTTGGCTAATGAGTAGCATAAATATTTAGTAGGATTGAGTTGGAATACGTGAGGCAGGCAGCTGGCTACCTTTGTGCCATTTCAAAACACCCTGATGATGAGTACTAGACTGTGAGATACTTTTTATTGGGACTTAAGATACTCGTATTTTAACTGTTTCATTTCCCTTCAAGATACAAAACATCTTCTGGCCAGCAATAGACCGATGATTTTGGTGTTCTAATTACCAGATCAAAATAAGTATAGGCAAAACAAACACGTCTTATATTTTTGTCAAAATTCCAAAATTCCAAAAGTAAGAAGTACAATTTTTAAAGTAATTGCAGTAAATCTTCGACATATATATACTACTATTGTTTAGTTTAGTTTGATTATTTGTAATATAATAAGTACAGTTTTTTATAAAGTTAGTGTTCTTCATTTTAATTTTATTTTATTTATTTTTAACTTAATGGAAAATATTAAGTTTAAAAACTATACAATATATTCTGGACGTACTTGCAACTTAATTGACCTTCAACTCCATTGGTTGTATAAGTTAAGTCATTGAGTCTTGTTAAGATATTAGTCAGATTTTTAAAATTGTATTTATGTATGCATTAAATTAATCTTAAAGAACATTATTTATTAATTTGTATTTTTCATAAATATTAATTTATCAGAAATTACAATTAGTACATAATGTTAAATTTGGAATAATATAGTTATAAAAGTCATTAAAAGTTGATTGACTGATAGTTTAAACTATTGCCCCTTTTCCGATTGATACAGCTTCAAATTATTGACGAAATAGAGGTACAAAATAAAATAGTAATAATATTGTAGTACATAGAATACAAAATTCGATTTCCTTAAATATAATGTAGTTCTATTATATAATAATATTATTATAAAAGTCGAAAGGCGTTGGTTGACTAAAATCTCCAATTGCTGCCCCTTTTTTGACAACCTAATATTAGAAGCAGCTGATAGACGAAATTCGTTTCTTATTGGACACAAGCTAATTTATAATTTATAATTCGATTTCCATACAATTCCTAATTCTCTATCGATTCCTTCTCAGCTTCCTCGCCGGCTTCCCAGCAGCCTCGCCAGCTCTCATCTACGGCAGAGCCGCGTTGCTCGGCATTAGTGGCGGAGAACGAAGTTGCGTGCGTAGTTACGAGCAATGCCCCAAGAACGAGGTAAGTTAGCTTGTTATTGAAAACATCAACTTGAACTGCAAATTAAAACTGTCTACTCCCCGGCAAACAGATGGAAATCATTCACTATCTGAACAATCATCGCGGCGGCTTTTTTAAGTTCTTCAGCGAGCCGGAAGAGCACACGGCCGAGGCACAGCAAAGTGAATCTGGCGGCGGCTCATTGTTCAGCATTCTCTCGGCGCTCACCGGGGGCGGAGGCGGAGGCGGTCAGGGGCAGGGTCTGGGGCAGGTGACGCGCACCACGCCCCGGCCGCGGCCTGTGGCACGCCCCACCCAAAGACCCAGCACGGACATTGCCGACGGGATTGGCAGCTTCTTCACCCGGGTGCTGTCCGAGTATCTGAATGGCGTGGAGTACGAGCGACGCAGGAGGCGGAGAAGGAGAAGTCTGTTGCCAGCGGAAATTAGACGCAGCATTCAGACGGATAATGAACGTTTGATGGCCGTTGATTTTCACGACGAGGAAGATGACTTGGATACGCAGACGCCAGTGAAGTTCCAAGACGATGACGAGGCGGAGGCAGCTCAAGCTCACACCGAGCTGATTGGCGTGCTGCAATTTCCCGAGGATGCCGGCGAGGGGCGCATCTTGCACTTCAAGGACATCGCCAGCGATGAGCAGCAGGGAGGACATCATGTCGATGGTGTTGTGCGATTTCCGGATGCGACGCCGGAAGCGCAAGTTATCCACGACTTTAATCGCGATGCAGCGCAGCGCAAATTGAGATTTCCACAGGAGCCGAGCGAAGGTGAGCGACAGGCCAAGCAGCTGGAGCTCACGGAGGGTTGGAGGGCTGTGCTGCCCAACGGACTGGGCGCCGAGGATTACGGTGTGAGCAAGCGGCGTGGCAAGCGCATTGTGTTCAAGGACACCAACGAGGAGCTGCAGGATCTGGACGAGCGGCTGCGAGAAGAACAGGCCGAGGAGGAGCGACGTCTGAGAGCAGAAGAGGAGGAGCAGCAGCGGCTAAGAGAAGAGGCTGAGGAGGAGAGGCGCCTGCGAGCAGAAGAGGAGGAAGAGAGACGCTTGAGAGCAGAAGAGGCGGAAGAGAAGCGTCAACTGAGACTGAGAAAACATAACCACACGCCACTCAATGCGCTCTACGAGGGGGCAGCTCCTCCGCAGCGCGGTGCTCGCGTCATCTTCCCCGATCACTACGAGCGTCACATCCGCCGCGGCAAGATTCTGAATCGACCCACCTACGCGCCCAGCTACGACTACCACAACGAGGTGCAGCCCGAGCAGCAGGAGCAGCAGCTGGTGGTCAGCGACGAGCACAGACCGAATGGCTACTATCGCCTGGAGACCGCAGACTATCAGACGAATACCCACAGTCAAGACTTTATGAACTATGGCGAATATATGCCGGGAAATACGGTGCGATTCGTGGAGTCCCAGGACAGACCCAGCTATAATCAGAACTACAACTATCCCAATGCGAACTACATCAGCGACAATCGCTATAGCAGCGCTTATCAGGCGGCATCTACTCGCAGACCGAAGCACGAGGATGACAAGAACATCTATATAAATAATTCACAGGGTGTCACCGAGTACTATATAAGGCCTGATGGACGCAAGGTCTATTTGGCTAGCGGTTGAGTTTCCAGAGGCTGTTGTTTCCCGATCACCTTAGCTTTAAGTCTGTAAATAATTGTTAGCCCCCAAATATTTATTAAATGCGTATCTTTTAGTTAATATACAAGCGAGAAGCGTTCGCTTTAAAGTGTCGCCGACAAATCAACAAGTTAGACAAGCAGCTGAAATATGCAAAAGAAATTGCACATAAATCTAGCTGCAAAACGGCGTCACTTTTGAAAAATTAAATGTGATCAACGCGGAGGGGAGAAGCGTCAACAAGAATATGCAAAAAACCAACACACAATTTCAGTTTTTTCCCCAAATGGGACTCGCTTTTCTCTCGCAACCAAATCACACAAAAATGCAAAGTGCAAAAAGTGCAGCATACTTTTGTGCGCCGCACGCAGGGTTGCCAACGTCACCAAAGCTCAAAGCAGCTGTCGTTGTCGTTGTTGTTGTCGTTGTTGTTGCCGCCTGTCGCATCGTTTTATTTACAGCACTCGCGTGGGGACGCCACCGAGGACAGTGCCTGCAAAACATATGCAGCGAGTTAATAAATAAAGGGAGTTTAAAGATGAGATAGGAATGAAGCGGGGAGGCTGCGAAGGTTGGGAAGGGTTGTGTATTTTACCCAACAACTCTAGCTGCAGCACTTGTAGCGAAGCAACCGAAAGCCGAAAAAACAAGCAGTGCATAAAGAACAAAGATTGACTGAAAACTATGCACTTTCTTATACCTTGTAAAAAACAATTTAAAAGTTGAAGAATATTAGAACTAATTTTCAATCAAAGAAAACTTGTAAGAAGTTAAGAATAATTTATAAATTCATATTTTATTAGAGGCTACAAATATGTTTTGATCATTTTAAATAATTAATATTTAATGAAAGCTACACAAAGATTATTCAAAGATATTAATATATAAATATATTTTATAAATAAGCAAATATTGATTAAGAAGTTGTTCTCAATTAAAATTCAATACAAAATAAAAATGTTATATTTTCGGATCTATTTTATTAGCGCTTGAAAATAATAATAGCAACAGTGCTTGAGGAATGTTAAATTATTGATGCATTTAAAACTGTTCCCAGTAAAAATGCAGACTAACATACAATGTACAAAAGTCGTTTTCCTTAATTTTCTTTGAATACATTTTATTAACGCTTGATTGTTTTATATAGTTAATAAAATATATAAAGATGACTAAAGAATATTCAATTAACGGTACATTAAAAACCGTTCTCTACACAAACTATTTTCCTACCATCATTTGTAACTACATATTTGCATATATTTTACTCGCACTTTGAAATTCTTTTATTTATAACACCTAAATAAATAATATAGCAAAAATGATTGAAGAATATTAAATAAGTGTTTCATTTAAAACTGTACTCAAAAAAATACAAACACAATATTTTCGGCATAATTCTGTTTAAGATATATATTGTTGATATTTTACATTCAAGTTTGATATTACTTATATATAATTTCGAATATTCAATACTCACTGATATCCACTTCTCAAAATAAATGCAACGCAAAAAACATTCTCAATATTCGTTTCTTGGATTTAATTGATTTGAGTGATGTACAAATTACACCTACAATTCAGCACACCCCACGTGCGCTTCGTTCCAGGGTAGCCACAAACGAGTCTGAGCTTAATGCCTTGCGTCAACAATTTGTGCGCGCCGCTGCAAAGCATGCAACCGTTTGCCGTTTTTTTCGTGTTGCATGCTTTTTGGCGTATCAATTTTTGTTTGCAACCAGAAAAATTTGTGGCGCGTAGTCGGAGCATAAAAAGCTGTCGGAGGGGGGGAAGGAGGGAAAAAGTGCATTGTCCGAGCAGTGAAACAAATGAAACTTCGAACTGGACGCTGGAGAGGAAAGGGCGACCAGTCAAGGAGCAGACTCCAATGGACGGATGGAAGCTGGTCTTAAAAGCGCAGACATGACGCGGCATCGGCACACAGCATTTTTCAAATGATTTTTGTTGATTTATTTGCTTATGCTTCACATGCAGATACACATACAAAAACATACACTTACTTATCTATAAGACTGACTAAGCCTATGCTGTCTGTTGTTTAAATTAGAATCCCCAACTAACAGTACAAATGGATGTGAATGGAAGATAGACAAAGTTGCTGTGTGTTGTGAGGAAAGAAAGATGCAATTGACTGACTGACTGACTGACTGCAATCCCGCCCCTATAAACGAGTATTATTATATCCGCTCCGACTCTTAGCGCGGTTGTGGAGGCGGCAGAGGTCCAGCGCCTGGACATGGCATCCTCTTGGCCAGGTGCTTGCAGAGCGGCACATCTCGCACAGCGTCGCCGATGAAGAGCGAAAGCAGATACCATTGTTTCATGCCGCCGGTTGATTGCACTTTGTAGTTCCTGCGTTCGTTGAGTTTGGGGTTTGGGGTTCCGTTCATCACCATCGTCATCATCATCATCATCGAGGCACAATAGTCGAGGCAACGAAAGCGGATTACAAAAATAATTACTTATAAGTAGCGGGTAAAACATATTCATACACAACGAGCTCTCTCCTCGTGGCTCCTTTGCCGACCATCACCATCAACATCACCAGAACCCAAAGGCTTGTCGTGCTTGAGGGCCATATTAAAAACAAAAGTAATTTGCGCTTTACTGCGACTTCAAAATGGTCTTCGAGAGTCTTGCTTTGAGCTTTAAAGGCATTAGGAATATGGGTTTTGGTTAGTGCTGTTAATGGCAGCTAATGTTTATAAATATGCAGAGGAAATTGTTAATTTAAAAGGTAATAAACAAGCTAGCAAATTTTATACAAACAAAACCATCTGCACTTTCTCGTGAAAATTGCATTTGATACAGTAAATTAAAATAAATATGGTATAATACAAACTAAATACATATATACATATGAAAACGTTGTGTGAGCTTAAAATCAATTTATAATTATATAAAAGAGCAAAACCATTATTAATCAGACTATTAAGACCTCAAGAGGTTTGCATTTAAAATCTTAAATAAATTCAGCATTCATAAATATGACACAGTGAAATGTTGTAAATTGACTAACATTTAAATTAGCAAAGTGTAAAAATCAACCCAAAATAAATAATTAATACTAAATAATGAATAAAAAATAATAAAATAAATGAATTAAAAATTAGTGTATGCATATGCATATTTTCGATGTGAATTGTGTAAAATGCCAATTAAAACATTGTGTTATCAGCAAAGTATAAAAGCGTAAAACTAATATGAATTTATAATCAAATCAAAAAGGAAAACAATTTAAATGTTGAAAGAAATGCAACTAGACTTTGCCATACATAAATATGGTATAGTGAATATATTTTCCTTTTTTTTTCAAGAGAATTATGATGGTTTTGGAGTTCATTTAATTTGTTGCTGATTACTTTGTGGTAGTCTCTGGTGTCCGCTGCCCGAGTAACACCTTTTGGTCAGCAAATTTCACACGTCTGCATTGGGATAATTTAATCAGCACAGTAACAAACACATCTGCAGAGCCCTCGAGCTCAGCTTGGACAGCAAAAGGTAACAAGACCAGACTAGTTAAAAGTTAAAAGACGAGCAAATACCCTACGCTTAAACCTTCATATTTTATAAACAATTCCTGAATTTATCATGCCAGCAGCATTTATTTCTAAAAGGTATAAAAAGGTGCAACAGCATCAAAAATGTAACTGACCAATGCAGAAACGAAAGGAAACAAAAGTGCAGAGTTGAGTTGAGTTGAATTGAAGCGTTCCCCATTGTGTGCTTGCATAAATTTAATCAAAAACTTTAATCATATTTTATTATTACAAAACACGACGTGGGCAAACGGACAAAACTTCTAATGCCAATTACATTTGCAGCGCAACGAAAACTAAACAAAAACACACAAAAACGACAAAGAGATTGATGCAGAGAGGGAGAGAGGGGAAGAGAGGGAAACCAAATGGACAGACATGGAGCACATTTCAAAAATAATTTTGAATATTTGCACTTGACACGTTGGGGCAAGCACTTGGGTTTCTCTCTGTCTCCATCTCCGACTCCGTCTCCGTCTCCATCACCGTCTCGGTCTGGGCCTGGTCAAGGAAAGCTTTGAGTGTTGAAAACTTTGCATGTTAAGTGTGAAAATGTCAGCTGCATGTGAGGCGAGCATACGATATGACACAATATTAAATGAAATTTACAACAATGACCGGCTCAGAGTGTGACTCCAACTCCGACTCTGACTCTGACTCTAGTTGTGGTTATGAGTGCCAAATGTTGCGCATACGACACGTATGCCATAGATTTCTATGCAAAGTCTTAAACTTATCTTTTGTTTGTGCAAAAAGCAAACCAGAATTTCATTTGCCCAAATAGTTTGGCAAATAAAGAAAAATGACCAGAGCTGCAGGATGCGACGCATTCTTTTATTGCATAAGTTCCAATCAGCATCGAGCTGCGGGGGAGAATTAATTATGAATCACAGCAGAGCGACGGGTGATTGTGACTAAAGAAGCAGAAACACAGAGACATAAAAATCAAAGCGGAAAAGAATAATTTCCTCAACTTGCGTACACGACTTGCATGGCATTACCATGACAATGACAACTGCGAGGGCAACTAACTCATCAGGAACTTGAAAATCTATGTAAACTTACAAATTGAAATCCAAAGCCAAAGTCAGAGCCAAATGCAGCAATGACATGCACATTTAAACAGATGAAGAAGAACAAAGAGAGAGAGAGAGCGAAGGATGCAAGAGAAGACATTAAATTATGCGCAGATGAGTTAGCATTACCAATGACAATGAGCAAAGAGAGAAGACACCGAGAGAGAGTGAGAGAGAGAGAGAGATAAAAATTGATTGGAAAACATTTTCGGAGCTAAAAACAAGCCATTCATTTGGCAAATGACAACAACAGCAGCGCCAAATTGCAACGTAGCCATAACGAATGCAATCTCCGAGACACTCCAATGGCAAGACACCGAAATGGGAGATGGAAAAAGGCAACAAAAGTTCAAGTTGCGAGATGCGGATTGCGCGTTGCGAGTTGCGAGTTGAATGCGAAGCCATAAAGTCAGCGTTCCACTTCAACAAGAAATGGCAAAGTAAAATAAACAGACAGACAGACATTAGGATGTCCTGTACAACGGGTCGTATGGGCAATTTTCGAATGAAATAGCTCTGATTGAAAGGGTTGAGAGACGTGCTGTGACTAGGTAACAACGTGGCTGTCTTTTAGTAAAGAGCGTATTTGCAATTTTCAATTGAGAACTACGTAAATAGTCTATTGATAAGTGCATTTCTTTTTAGACAGTGCGTTTGCATATATCGTTACTGTAATGTGACTAATTAACATGAATTGGAATTGGAAATGCAAGAACTAAACTTAACAAAATGCGCTTTAGTGAAATCTAAATACGGTGTACAACATATCGTATGCGTGATGCGGTATAAGGTTCTTTGATTAATGCATCAACACAAGATGATCTTAGACATTTAATTGCCAAGGTAGACACTTTAACACAGATCTTTAGCTTGTAATACTAATGTGCATATGAATCGCAATTAGAAGTATATCGAGGAACACTTTAATTAAACATTTTGCGAACAGATAAATCAAGTGAAAAAAATTGGCCATTCTTTTCGTTAGCTCTTAACCCGCAAAGGATATAAAGTAGAAGTGACAACTGTAAGCTGTCATCTGATAAAGAAGTAAATACCTTTGTAACAACATTCGTCCTAAAAATCAAGTGGACAGCAGCGAACTAAAATTTGTATACTTCTAAATGATGTCGATAATGCAAAATTGTTGCATTTACCCTACATATTAAACCTGTTCTGAGAACGGAGAGAAAACCGAAATCTATTCCTGCCTCAACCAAATATCGCTTTAAATAAACATCACCAAGAGAGACATTGAGTTTATCTTCAACCAACTTATCGTATACGTAATGTTAGTTAGCAGCATTCTCTTCCTATACCAATTAAGCAAAAAATGATTGCCTCAGTTTATGTGAGACAACAACGTACCTCAGCACCTCCTCCCAGGGGGCGTGGGGAGCCGCGTTGCCAGCGGCCAGAGGACGTCGCTGGCTGCCAGGACGCGAGGCGTGAACCCGGCACGGCTCCTCCAGAATGCAGGCGCTTGGGCCAAACTCACGCAGGATCTCCTTCTGAGCTAGCTCAGCGTCCAAGGACAGAGGATGGCTGGCATCGCGTCTGCTGCGAGAGCGATAGGTGCCTGCAAAAAAAAAAAAGAGAAGAGTAAAATGATGGGTATTTTTTTATGTCAGTTTAATGTGTGTTTGGCCAACAATAATGCGAAATTCGTCGGCGGTTGTGCAATGTCTTTGGGTTGTAAAGTGCAAGGCGGCTGTGTTGGTATTTCCCGTATTGACGCTTTGCCGCTTTGCCGCTCTTGTGTTTTGGTTTTACCCGCACGTAAACTGATTACCAACTACATGGACGTCTGGCCGTCTAACAACTTGCAGTGACTTCATCTGGCAACCCGTCATCTGGCATAGTAAACAGTTGTGGTTGTCGACAGCCTTGACCCCATTTCGGCTTGGCTAAGTGGACGTGCACGATGCCGACAACGTCAACGACAACGACAACTCGACGACAACTCGACGACACTTTTGGGTCTGGTTTGTTGTCAACACTAACACGAAACAATATGCTGATTAAAATTTCTCACTGCTCAATTTATAATTTATGCACTCGACACCATAACTTTCACTTATTGAATAGAAATTAAATTCATAATTAAAGCAGCTGCGTCATGCCCTTTTCTCTCTACCCATCTACCCAGCTTACTTGGACTCAGCGAGTAGGCCAACTTCTTGGCGAACTGCGACAATCGCACCGAGAGCACAATCACAGGGAAGCCAACCAGCTGGACGGGCAGCTCGAACAAGGGATCCTGGGACTGGGCCAAACCCTCCTCGACAAATTCCAGCAGCAGCACGAACAGCACGTAGAGCGTGGGCAGCAGCGACCAGGTGCAAATGTGGCGCAGATTCATGGCTAAAACAGAGAGACGTCTTGGTCCGAGCAGGAGGCAACTTGGTGCGTTTAAAGTCTTTGACTGACTGACGCGACTTGGCAACGCTGCGAGCCGCCAAAGCGCAGCAAACAATAAACTACAAAAAACTAGCCAAAAGGCAATGCAGAGGAGAGTTGGCAGAGAGACAGAGAGACACTCAGAGAAAGAGAGAGAGAGGGAGAGCTGACAAAAGTAAAAAGTGTAAGTTGGCGGCCAAGTTTGTTTTGCATTTTGACCAAGTTTCGTCGCGGAAGCAAAAGAAGCCGAAGACAAGTGAAAGTGAGGCAATATGGCCAAAGTGGAGGGCGCCAAGATCCGAGCCTACTTCTGCCACCAGACTGCAGTTGGCCAACAACAAAAGCAAAAGTGGTTAAACAACCTGCTCAGCTGTTTGCCCAGTCACCAAAGCTGAGTCTCTCTCTCTCTCTCTCTCTCTCTCTGCAATAACAGTCTTCTTCTCTGTCGCTCCTCGCAGTTCATCTCTTTCTCACTTTGCTTAGCTATAATTATGAAAAGTTATGAAATTTTCCATGTTATAGGGGCCGTTACTTTTGCACTTGCGATTTCCTTTTGGCGTGTCTGCCAACCTAACCAAAGTGAAGCAAAGTGAAACAAAGTCGTCGTGTCTAGAGTCTGGAATGCGTTACAGTTGGTTTTGCATATCAATTACTCAATCGCTGCTCGTTGATAACCACAGCTCTAATCAGACTCTGCGTTTCCGTTAGCTGCTTAGCTGTTAAACGATCTGCTAATGTGCGACTATTAGTCTACAGACATAACACCTCAGCCACCTCCCATTAAAAACTGACAACAGCTGTGACTTTAACTATGTTAACTAACTAAATGTACTCAATTTACCCCAATTATTTAAATGTTAACAGATATGAAAATATTTTTGTACCTAGCACCAATTCTAGCAAATAAATTCATGCATAATAATCACATATCAATCATTGTAGTCATTTAAAAAATAACTATAAAACTATGAGCTATAAATATAACCAATTAAATTACTAATAGTTTTAAGATCGGTATTTATTGCACAAAAATTTTAAAATTCTGTATTGTTATGATAGTTTAAATGCTATTACAAAAGATGTAGTTTGTTGTTGAATTTAGTATGTAAATTTAAAATTTAATTTACTACTTCGTATTACATTGTTTTCGCTTAACATTGAATTTGTTTAGCTTGTATCCCACAATTGTACTATAAATCTGGAAATAGCGATTCTAAATGTTTCGTTGCCTTTATTTTAATTTTATTTACGAGCACTTTTTATTGATGAATAAATAGGAACCATCAACAAATTCTAATTAAAATTAAAACACAATTTCAAAATGTTCAAAATTTTATTTTAAATTGAATTACAGATTACGTGGATGGATTCCATATAAAAAAGTTTTTAATTAGAAATTTTTTTATGAAATTTATTAGCTACATTTTATTAATGTCAATTAATTTACATATTCTTAGCAATGATGTAGTTTTTTATGAATACTAGTTAATTTATTTCTAGTCATAGTAATTTACTAATAAAGCTAGAGAGCTGATAAAATAAAATACAGATGGCTAGATAATAATGCGCAATATTTTATTTATTACACTATTCAAATGAAGAAACGTAGATTTCTTGGATTAATTCCACTGAAAATCATTTTGATTAAGAAATTGATGATTTAAAATATTTGGCGAAATTTATATTAATCCCAATTTATCTAGAATTTGTAAAGATTTAGTATTTTATGGAAACTCGTTTATTTATTTCCCCCCATAGTTAATCTTACACACTAATTTACTCCTAAAGCTTGAGAGCCGAAGAAATAAAATACAGATTCCCAGATAATAATGCGCATTATTTTATTTATTACACTATTCAAATGAAGAAACGATGTGAGCGTAGAGCTATTGCCATATTGCGAGTAAATAAAACTGATCAAATCGCACATTTCAAAACTAATCGTTAGTTTTATTTGTGGAAGCACTTAACACAATTTTCGTTTAATTTTTGGTGGAAGCTGAACTCTTTGGAATTTATTGTTGGCTCAAACAATTGTCAGTTGCGTGGTCTTTGGGGCACGTGTCGTTGACCACGTTTACACTTCGAAGCAGCCATAAATTTGTATTCGAAACTACTTAAGGTTAATAATAGTTAATAAACGTGGGCATGACTTTCAATTATAAATCTATTTAGAAACTAAATTACAAGAACAAGCGGAGCAAATTTGACACAGTTTACATAGAATGAATGCTGTACAACCAAGAGTCAATTGGTTAATGACCAGCATTGATCGAGTAAAGCACAGTTAGCCAGACAATTGAGACCATTAACAGACCATGGCCAGAACGGTTATAAGCCAAGACCTTACCAGGCCGAGTCGATCGGTTGACTGGTTGCATAAGACGGCGCCAGCAATCCAGCAGAGAACGAGAGAGGCCAAGAGCCAGAGAGGAAGACTAACTTGGCTTACATTCAGAGTTTGTTTTCGTTTGTGCAGCGCGTTGCAATATGGGTTGGGAAAGGCGGCATTGTTATTAGAGTTGTTGGCTGCGCGTAATTTTCATGTTTTTCCAGTTGTGCGGCACTTGTTGCACGTTCGTTTTGGTTTTGGTTGCACGCTCGCAGGCCCGGATTCGAGTGGAACTTGGGAGCCGGGAATGTCTTCAGAGAGAGAGCGCGTGCTAAGAGCTCGCCTTCCTTTTTGGCCAGCGCAATGCGGAAGCACTGTTAGGCAACCCAGGCTGACAAATTGATAGAAGTTTGAGCGTCATGTAACGAGTGCCAAGTAATCTGTGTCGCAAAAGGCAACCATTGCGGACAGGCAGACAGACAGACAGGCAGACAGACACTTTGCAGACAGGTTGCACAACAAACAGGTCGCTCCGTCCAAAACCAACTAACACTGAAAGTGTTTGGGGTCTATCACCAAATTGGGGCGCCTCCAACAATAAAAGTGGATGGAGGGGCAGGGGGAAAGGGGATTTGGTGTCCGCTTTTGGCACGCAACAAGCGTAACACAGCTGGCTGGCAAACTGACCCAATTCCATTCACATTACAAATTGTTTACTTTTATTGTGTTTGTTAAGCCATCCAATGAAGGTAAAACAAAAAGCCAAACTTATTTCGTATATTTATTTTTCTTTTTTTGCCAAATGCCGCTTCGATGAGCTACGCGTGGTGCGGGACATGTTAATTTCTGGGTGTGATGGATTTATAGAGTATTTATGGTGGTCGCAAAAACCTTCAAAACAAATCAAAACACATGCACGTGTCGTTGACTGATTTATGTTTTTGATTTTGAAATCGAAAGAATGCTTACCTAATTGAGTTGTTTACTTTCTAGCATTGTTGTCGACTCCCCCTTATTGTTTAACAAATTTAATTAGCCATTTGATATGTCTGTCATAAAGCAGCCATTTCGCTCAAAACTCTTCTCGTTCCATGTGTGTGGCAATTTGTACGCGCTCGTCATGCCCAATGAGGCAATCGGCGATCGACAATCGGCGAAAATAAATATTGAACTTAGATTTAGTATCTTTATTTCGCTTGAGGTGTGCAATGTCAGTGAACACAAGCAAACGAGCCAATTTGCATACAAAGTGTTTGCTCACAATTATTTGTGCGACGCAATTTCGAACAGCGCCCGAAAGTATGCAATAAAATTTTTGATTTGCGATTGCCAAAAAATTATATTTGCATAGCGGTTTCGACGTATTATTAATTATTGCGAATGAAGGAAATACTAAAGACCCTAACAAGACTTTCAATTTTATAAATGCGGAGATGGATACATCAACAGTAATAATGTTATTACGAGTAGATACAAAGCCAATGATAGTACTACAAAGTAGTCAATTAAGTTAATAAAATGTTGCCAAGAAATAAATACAGTGAGTTCATTGAAAAAAATAGATTTTGTGTTAAGTTTATCAGTGGTTATAATATTAATTATGTTTTCAGATTTTTGAGAAAACATTTAAAACAAAACAACAAATAAAAATTTGTTTTCACTTTTAAAACAAAATAGACGATTCAACAAACATTTGCATAAATGACAGGCAGGCAAACTAACTAGTTTGTGTATATCTTTGAGTGTATTTTTAACTATATTGACAAACACCAATTACAATTTAACAACTTTACAAGTATATACAAATTAATTTAGTTTGATACAAAATTCTTAATTATTAAAAACAAAAAGTTTTTATAGTTTAAAATTTAAACAACCTTTCTATTAATGCGCATTATTCCATTCATAATTGAAAATATCTATTTTATTGCTTGAGATTTCCGCAAACTCGCAATTAGTAAACAGACTTTTAGCTATTGTGAGTTGATTGTTGTGAGAAGAAAGCCATTAGTTACTGTCCAAAGATAAATGCACCTCATTATAGGAAACTAATGCAAGATTTTAGACATGTTTTTCCAATTCCAATACACTTACACGTGCAATTACGATGAGAGTCGTTGTTTCACTCGCAAGCCAGCGAAGTGGAAACAAAACACAACTCATTTAGAGGGGCATTGCATAATGGAGACCAATTGAAAGTGTAAACTCACTGTTTGGATTTCATGATTATGATTTGGCCACAGCACAGCCCAAAGTGATCAACTTGTAAATTTGAAATATAACCTTCGGGCGGTTAATTTCCAGCTGTCAAATCGACATTTCTCGTCACTTGCTAAATGCAATTAAAAAGCATTTTCCAAATGCATCCCCATCAAGATGACTTGGCAGCTATATAGTACCACAGTACTATCATTAGCAAATGAGCAAACAAAACATAAGAAACAACACAATTCAGACTATAACAATATGCATTTATTTACAAATTGCACACGCTCGTCGCACTTACATTAGGCACATGGTGTTTAAACATTTAAACAAAAAACTAACATATACAAATTGAGATAGACTAGCCACACTTAAATGACTACTTAGGACACCTACTGGCTAATTGATACATGCAAGCAAATTGTCACATCAGTCATGAAGCCACCTTCATTCATCAGCCGCCGGAGGTGGGACGCAAATTATAGTACAATAGTTTTCTCTGGGCCCACAGATTGATTGTGTGTGTTTGTGTGTGTGTGTGTGTGTGTGTGTGTGTGTATAATTAAATAGCCTAAGTACTTAAAAGTAATATGATCACATTAAGCAAAGTGCTGGCGCACTAGACGCGCACCTTGTAGCTCAGTTTCATCAGCTTCTTGGAGCTGATCGGGCAATTGGGCCAGAGATTAGCACAGCCCATTGGACCATGAAGATTGTCGGCCGTGTGTCGCATCAGTTCCCCCATGTGAGCAGCGAAATACCATTTGCTGGGCGGCGTCGTCATCATCCAGGGCATGGTGGGTGATCTGCGGCGAAACGGAAGTTAATTACCCAGACATACCATAAACAAAATATAATAATACTGGACGAGGCTGTGATCAGAATAACTTGTCTGGCAATTAGCCGGCTCAATACCAGCAGATTGTTAATAACACAACAATGAATGATTGCTCAATGCGAGCTAGAGCCAGAGAGTCGCCTAACAGTTTTACAGTTTTCAAGTCGCTTCGCTCACCTTCGTCTCAAGTGCGAGGTTACAAAACAAAACGACTCGATCTCCAGTAACATATTGTGCGACAGGGTCGAGCTGTTTGAGGTAACGTCAACTCTGACTCAACTCACCACAAAACATTGACAAACTCTTCTGTCACAATCAAGTTCAATGCACGTCCCGGCAGAGCTAACTGGACATTCCAGTTACGTTATCAAATCTCACCTTATCAATCTCAGCAGTTCCCTCTCCTTTTCACTCAGCTCGTATTCCGGCTTGGCAGCCAGTTCGCACAGCATTTTGGGCAAACAGGATTCCTTGATGGTGTCCGTGAGTTGTGACTTCGTCTTCAAGTTCGCTCCCGTCACAATTCCTGTGTTGGGCTTCAGAGCTGCCGCCGCCGAGAACTCGTCGAAGTCATGCTCTAAAATTAGAAAAAATTCAAAGTTTATTAAATTATGAACTATCAAAAACTGCTGGAGAAACTACTTTTTAATTTATACTAGTCGATGTGCGCAAATAGAGATTCAAGGTCGGAAAACGAATTTAGTATCCGATTATTTTAATTATAAAGATCAAGACAAGATAATTAACTATTTATAATAGTTTAAAAGTCGTTATCTTTCTGAGAAATTCCTTAATTTTGTGCTACACTAACATCAAATAAAACACACACAATTTGTCGAAAATAATCAACAGAATAAATGAGCAAAATTCTTTATATTTAATTATCTGTTTTTTGTTTCTTTTTTTTTTTGCTGTCAAGAATTATCACTTTTTGGATTGTTCTGAACATTTTAATAAACATCTACACAAATACGAAACGGGCAAATACATTTTAAAAGCAAATAAATGTGATATTAAAGGTACTGAATACAGGGTGCACAAAGTTCAGAAACTCGGCAAATATTTAAGCCGAGTTTCGAAATATTTGCACATTTGGCGCTATACTCGATGAGCAAAGTGAGCGGTCAACGCGATACCTCGATGAGAACTCCCCCTAGCAAGGTCGACCCGAGCGATGAACTCTGAGTGTTATTTTTTTGTTTCTTTTCGTTTTTGTCTAGTGTTTTAAATGGAAATTCTAGCAAAATATTTGCTTAGTCATTTGGTTGAAGTTTAGTTAAATTAATTATGCTGTTGAATAAACATTAGCTATAAGTCCGACAGTTAGCAGCCTGGCAGTTATTGGCAATTAACAACAAATCAAAATCAACGATTGGCGTAAATATCTTAACACCTGAACTTTGTACGCGGAAAAAGAGTCGAATCCAATCCCCACCATTCCCCCTTAGTCCCAGTGCTCAGAACTATCAAGTTCCAAGCCAAGAAAATTATCTTTTGGGTGGAGACTATTTATTTATGAATTTATTTAGAGTCTAGCCTTGTGCATAGTTTAATAATATTACTATTATTATTATTGTCTTCCCAAAGAAAGCCAACGAAGCATATCTAAGCAAGCAATTTAAATTAAAATTCTGCTAAAATACATATAGGAATGAAGGCCAGAAAAATTATAGTGGTAGATATAAGATTACTATTTGAAAATGTTGTTATTATATCAAACAAACTATGGAACAATTGTACGATATTTGCCGAGTATTGAAACCAAGGTTTCAATCTATTCTGATTAAATACAATAAGTCTCATGGCAATTTGTTTTCCAACGAACAATAAATTCTAATTTATAATGATGATTTCTGATCTAATATCATTTGCATCATCTGTATCAAATATCTTTATCGCATATCTTATCGCATTCGAATGGCAAAATCCACATTGGAAATGCATGTGCAGTAGAGCCGTCAACGTGAATAAAATGCAAACTCTGCATGTTTATCACGCACTGCTTTTAACCGTAATGTGGTCTTGGCCAAGTGGAAAGAAACGTGAAAATCATGCCAAAAGCAGAGGCTAAAAAAGAACGTGCGATTTGAGTGAATGAAGCTGAAATGTAAACAGAAGACCCTGACTAACTATTTACTATTTAAAACTCTAGCATTTACAAGTCGTTAACACACATATTATGAAACGCGTCAAAACAGATTTTTGATATGAGGGCACATTCATACTATACTCTCGATTTCCGTAGAACCAGTTTGTAGGCCGGCGCTTAAGATGATTACGTATTTAAACCGGTTGAGAGCACCGGCAACGACAGCTTCTATCGTAAAGAAAAAAAAAACGGTTGGAAACGACAACTACCAATTTTTTCGGTTGAAAAAAAGAACTGTGCATTTCGGAGCGTTTTAGACACACGAAAGCTGTTCAATAAATTAAATAGCACACAAATTAAGTCAATGCTTTTGCTTATTGTTGACTGGATTTTCGACTTCCTGTTGTATTTCGACCGCGGCATTGCTCTGCAGTCTAGACAATCTGAATGATATTTGGATCTTAACTCGAATCAAAGATTCAACGACAGCGAATTATCACGAAATGGTCTTTTTGCATTTTCTTTCCTGCCACTGGGAAAGTTGAGCTGCAGTTTCCCACAGCAAATTTACACAGGCAAGCTAACAACTTGCCGATTTTATTACGTGAAGTTTATTTGCTTGGCATTTTTCCACTTTCACCCGAGCCAACAACACAGTCCACAATCCACAATCCACATGCTCAAAGCCAGAGGCAAATCAAGCCAGACGACGACGTTCAAATCATGTTAATGACCTGCGCAAAATTTGAGTTATTCTGGCCAAGTCTTTTCGGCCCCAAGTTCGCCAGCAATCGAGAAATTTTTGCCCGATTGCCGCGAGCTGCACTTTGACTTTCGATTGATTTCATTAACATTTTTGTTTTTATTGTTATTGTTGTTGTCATTGAGGTTTCGAGACCCGCTCAACTTGCTGCATTCGTTACATAAGCTTCAATATCGTATTCGTATTCGTATTCGTATTCGTATTCAAACATTTGCGTCTCTTATGTCACAGTTTCCCCCCTCGGGTCTCCTTCTCCGATTCCATAATGCTATGCAAATCCATGGGCAATCGAAAGTGGTTACAAATATTGTTTCAAATGTATTTGAGAGCTGCAAACATTTGTGCGACATGCGTTTTTCATTTCTTTTTATGTCCGTGAATATGTTAAATAATATTATTATTGTGTTAATTTTCTGCGAGGCCTCTTGACATTTATTGCGTGACTCTCGCAAAGAAACTTCAACAAATAAAGCTCGGCTAAATTGGCGACAAGAAAGGTTTTGAAAGTTAATGTGACATTTCAAGAGCTTGCAAACGGGTCCTATAAAGAGGATACTCATATCAATTGCGAAACACATGTACTGTCTATAAAAAAGTTTACGACTTTTCGTATGGAAACTTTTTTGACTGAGCAATTAAATGACCAAAATTATACTACCTGAAGTAGATAACAATTTGAGCTTTTAAAAGTGTCGGATAATTCCATTGACAAACTTTCCAGCATAGAATAGCAATAAAGGCAAACTTGAACTCGGTTCTAACATGGAAATCGTTTCAAAATAAATTTAATTCAATTGGAATTTCTAATGGAATGATCTACGTTCAAATTGATGTTGCACTTTGCGCGACATTCAAATTATAAAAAGTAGACCTATCAAAAATTCTCATTTCTGTAAAATTTTGGCAGTCTGAAAGCTATACTTAACACTGTCTGTCAAACAATTTGTTAATATTAAAAGCGCTTTGTCGAAAAAACTGGTAAAAGTAATAACAATATTAATGGTATTCGATTCCGGGTAGCGGGCACAACATTTATTAATTGTTTGCTTACACGTGATGTCAGCAGTGCTTTTTTTCCCCAAGCAGTGGAACGAAATAAAAAGCGAGGGGTCTCCATATATAAATCGAAATTGACCTTGATAGGACCAAACAAAGCGCGACTTATAAGAAATCACAACAACAACAACAACAGACATAAATGACAACAACAAGAAAGACGACAACGGAGGTGAGTTTCTGAAGCGAACCCAAAAAAGAAACATCAGGTATTTTGCAATGCGACGTCGAGTGTGTGTAAAAATTTGCGTTGTAAATGCCAAAATAACAAAAATCCGAAAATCAGACAAATTGAAAAACAAGTGGGCCCAAAGAGTCAAGAGTTAAAATGTGCATAACAAATGCAGAAAATTCAATTTGCAATTCCAAACGAGCAGGGAAATGAAGCGGGGGAAAAGTCACTCACCTTCGCCCAAATCGATTTCAGCGTTCTTCTGTGGAAACTTGCCAGCCGCCGCCGCCGCCGCCGGTCCAGTTGGAGCTCCGCCGCCCTGGACGCCAACAACCTCGTCGGGATTATCGGACTTGACGCCGCGCACACTGAGGCCGCCGAAGCCGACGAGATCGCCGACGAGGAGCAAGGTGACGATGCCGAAGATCATGATGCGGCAGCGCCAAGCGGTGTCGATGAGCGCCATTTATCAGTCAGGTTATTGCACACAATTTCTTTTTATTGTTTTAACGATAATTCTTGACACTGATTCACCTTTTATTTTATTTGTCGAATTTGTCGAAAGAAATGATGCGTTTGACACTTTTGCTCAATGAAAACTCATCAATGTGAAGCGTAAAAAATGAAAGTTGGGAAAAACGAAAGTCACGATTTGCGTTGAGTTTTGTTGTTTGTTGGAAAACGTTTTCAAATTAAACGCTCGCTGTCGTCGATAGCCGCAATAGCTGAACTCAACTCTGCGAGAGTGGCAATTAAATTTGGCATTCAAGCGCAGACAACACGTTAAGATGCTCGTAAATGTAACTGTGAATCGAGCCAACAAATGCAACCAAAAACAGCCGTAATCAACCGTAGTCGAGCGATGCGTCCAACCTCGAGGCTGCTTTCAACTGAACTGAACCAAACAAACCGACAAACAACAAACGCTCCGCACGCAGCTCAGCTCAGCTCAGCGTTGAGCTGCGATCAAGCCGAGACCGACAAACAGCTGACAGCTGATAGCCAAGAGAGAGAGAGAGGCATCGAAGAGAGAGAGAGAGAGAGCGAGCTGCCGTGCGCTCACTTTTAGCGCCCACTGTCGTTGTTAATTATATGCGACACATACCTTAAAGCCAGTACTTATTTTATGGATTGGACACATACTTGGTCCCCATTCGAGTTCGATTACCTGAGCAGGCGAATGCCCGACTGATATTGCCAAAGTGCGCCCAGTTAGTGCGCATTATCACAAGTTGGGCAAACAAATGGAAAAAAAAGTACTTCAAAGTGCAACAGCCAGATCACTTAAATATAATAGGGTCATTGGCTGTTAGCTAAATTAGTTCAAATGGCGATTGGCATATACAGAATATTAAAATAAACATTTTGTATTATATTATTAGATTATTTAAATAGTGAATCAGACTCGTAAAATATTTAGAAATATTTAAATGTAAGATTATTTAAATAGTGAATCAGACTCATAAAATATTTAGGAATATTTAATTGTATATGCCTAATATTTAAGCAATCTAAACGTGAAATAAAAGTTCGCTGATTTTTTTAAAGTAAATTAATTTATAATCATTTACGCTTATAAAATATTTTCATTGGGCAATTTAGACTTATTTTAAGCTTGCAGTATTTTATTTGAATTAATAAATTTATATTTAAAATTGAGTAAAGTGTGATTTTCTTAATAGTTACTTTTATATACTTATTTTCTTTAAGTAATTGAATTTATATTTGAATTGATTCTAAACTATTGGCATTAAGTTGAGTTAAAAGTTGAGCTGTTTTTAATACATTCTTATTTTATTTAGGTTAATTAATTTATATTTGATATAATTCTAAAATATTTTCATTAAAATAATTAGAAGATATATATTTTGATGGTTTAATGTTGGATCGCTTTATTACTTAAATTGAAAATAAATAAATAAAAGTATTACATGTCAATTTCACTTTATTATTAGTTATGTTATTATGCTAATTGTCAGACAATGTATATCACAGTAATGATTAAATTTGCATTATATAAAAATTGAGTACATCGATAATAACCATAATTGTTGCGAGGCAAATTGCAAGCTTCCTAATACCGGTTCTTGAACATTTATAGTTCAGAAAATTGCGCATACAATGTTACAAAAACTAATAGTAGAAGTATTCTCATAAATCGAGCTCGGTGCAGCAATAATAGATAAAGCATATGCATTTACAGTGGCTGCTAATGGTAAGCTGGCAGTACGCACATGGGTCAATGGTCAAGAACTGCCATGGCTGAAGAGTGGCTGCTCACGTAGGCCACGTAATGTAAACATTTGGATAAATATTTTGGAAATGTTGCGAGTTCTCGACAGCTGTGCGTTGCAATCTTAGTGGCTGTCAGCAGGTAAAAGGTTATGGATTGAGTGTTTTATGACTGCACTCCCATTACCTGGGCAAGTCCATCAAGAAGCGAAATAAAACCAGTCTGACCCTGTCGGAGTGATTGAGTGATTGTTAAGAAGAGGCGATTGCCAAACGTGGCGAGAACAAGAAGCCAACAGCCAACTTAAATAACCGGACAGTTTGTTTAAGTTTCAAGCCTCATAAGCGCAGCCAAACGTGACTGGACAGCCGTGGCCAACAATCACCAAAAATGGCAAATTAAAGGTAATAACCAACAACCAACAGCGACGGCGACGGCGACAGCGACACCGACAATTTTAAGTGTGGCGATTGCAACTGCAACTGCGAAATTGACTTGCAGCCGTAGGTTAAACTTCGGCTGTCGTTGGCACGACTAACGGTAGATAACAGCCCAGTTAAATCCGAAACTGGCAGCCAAAGCGAAACCAAGCCGAGAACAACTGCCACATATACCCAGCAGCAGATTGCGTTCGCCTTCAAATTGCCAATGCCGTCGACGTCCTTCAATTGAAAACTCGTACTCACAGTCGCCGACGCCGTCGCAGTCGCAGTCGCCATTGGCAGCGCAGTCCGCGGCGCAGTCGCTGGCCAAACACACTTGCAAAAATGAGAAGAAGAATAAAAGCTGAAAAACACCTTTAAACATTTTGTGCAGCTAGCTTTATCAAACAAGAAAAAACTGATAAACTACGAAATGCCCTGCAAACAAAAACACACAATTTCGAAAACATCAACACTGCATTTTCACTTAATTTTGTCTTCTTAAATAAAATCTAAACCATTTCTGCAATCGTCATAAATTAAACTCTTATTTTGCATTTTTAGATATTTTTAAATATATTAAGATAGATTTATGACTCCAAGTTTCTGTTCATGGAAATATATATGCAGGTGCAGATGCAAGTTGATGAACAAAGAGAAAATACGCTAAATGTAAAGTCTAGTCATAAACAAAGTTATTAACAATGCATTTTCACTTAATTTTGTCTTCTTAAATAAAATCTAAACCATTTCTGCAATCGTTATAAATTAAACTCTTATTTTGCACTTTTAGATATTTTTAAAATATTAAGATAGATTTTTATGACTCCAAGTTTCTATTCATGGAAATATATATGCAGGTGCAGAAGCATGTTGATGAACAAAGAGAAAATACGCTAAATGTAAAGTCTAGTTATAAACAAAGTTATTCAGCTACAATTAATTTAAGTACAATACTAATTTATAAATTTAACCCGACTGACTTTGAGGATAATAATTCACAAATATTTTGTTCCCTCCATTTACTTACTGTCCGCACTTAAACCAGCTCATACAATCATACCGTCCATCAATTGTTACTGGGTATTCAAAAAAAAAGTACGTCCAAAACAATTTTCGCGTTGAAGGTTAACGGCAAAGTCGACGCCAAAAAGATTAAAGAAGACAGCGAGAAAGAGAGAGGGAGAAAAAACAAACTTCATTGCTGTCTGCTCAACGAGGCATGCGGCTAAAAAATATTATTTAAAATTATTATTTTAACTCCATAATAATATAATATACATGAACTTCCCCTTTCTGACCAAATGAAGTCGATTAAACGTTGAGGCGTGTTGCGGTTTCTTTTCCAGCCCGTAATTGCGGCACATTTGACCAGGGGCCAACATTAACACACACTTCAGATTTGGCCAAAACGCTGACAGCCCAACTCAATACATCAACTTGTAGCTAATGTCTAGTATTAGGAAACGAGTTCAATAAATTATGAAAATCAACGATGAATAATTTCGATCACGTTAAGTTTAATGTTTAGAACATAAAATTGGCTACACCCCATATTCTTGCACGATCATTTATAATAATGATATTTAAACAAGTTACAATGGTTCTAAAACTAACTATGCGCGGTTGGATAGTCACTTTAACATTAAGCTCGCAAGATAGTTTTAGAGGCACAGTCACAAACATTTAATGAATATTCCAAAACAACAACACGTTCTAAAATAAACATTCAAATTAAATAAATATAATTCAAGCATGTCAATGAGAGTTTTAGAAGCACAGCTCTAAAGCTACAGTTTGGGAGGCACTGCAGCAGCTTTATGCAAACCCGTTTAATTAATGATTTGCAAAATGCCAAGCTAAGCAGCTCAACTGAATGCGGTTACTGAGAATCGGCTTTTCACTTCTCAGTGAGTGCATCATCAGTTCTCGATGTATAAATACAATGTGAATGATTTAATGCAAGCCATGACCAAAGCGATTTTCGAAATTGATTGCGCAGCAAGAAACAATGAGAACTTGCATTCGAGTTAATGTTTCAGTCTGGCAAACAGACAAAACCCAAATTAATCCCAATCATATCCAGCTGTTGGCGCTTGTGAAATGTGCTGCCAATTTGTTGTGTTGTGTTGTGTTGTCGGTGGCTTTAAAACTGTGCTGTTAGGTTGCTTCACTAATTTAATTAAAGCGATCAATTAAAGGCATTTAATTCCTTTTAGCCAAATGCATTTTGTTAGCCATGTCAATTAAATTATATTCCACAATAAAATACGCAAATGGAAAATTGCTTCCCACACTCTGCCGCAACGCCAGAGAGAGAGCGAGAGAGAGAGAGGGAGAAAGCGGAAACGGAAACGGAAGCGACGCGCGCTTTGGCTGGCGGCTTTTTTGGCTCCACAACCACAACCGACACCTCAGAGAGACACAGCAACCCCCCGACTCCCTATTTGGCAACCACAACCCCTGCGGCGCCTACTTACAGCATGCTGTTAATTTATGCTAAACGCATTGCGTCTTTGCATTTAATTGTGAAATTAAATTTGATGCGATTAATGTTGACACAAGACGCGATTACTGCAAAGCCTGCGGTCGCATTGAGGTTCTGCTCTTGGACCCGAATACCTCGTAGTTGCCGGGCCCACATTAGCCGGCGTATCATCTCGGCGTGTTTGCCAAATTATCACTGCAACTAATGCGCCTCTCGAATCGCAGACCCACAAGCGTTGCATAAACAATAATTAAATGTAGCCAAATTAAATTTTACACACAAGTCCAAGACACAAAGTGACAGCTGGGCGGGGTCCAGGACATGGGTATAAATGCCAAGCATAATTATGTGGTGTGCGAGTGTGTGCGAGTGTGTGTGTGTGTGCATGTGCATGTGCATGTGCCCTCCTGATAATGTGCAGTTTAATTACAGAGGTCTACATGCCCACCGACAACAATAATAACAAGACAACAATGGCGCTTGCCATGCGACGAACAACAAATACCTTACAATCATAACATGAACTATATTTATGGCAGACTACAATTTTTTTTACAATCATTGTAAATTTATTACGTGAAATACTTCTTACCAAATCAGCATAATTTATAAAAATAAGTAAAGACTATATCCCGCAATTTACATTTTATTTTGAAAATTCTATGATACAAATGTACATGTTTTATTTTAATATCAAATATCAAATTTATGTTTTTTCATTTAAATTAAACTCTAATCTAAAATTCAAAATGAATTTACAATTATTGCACCTTTATTATGTGAATATTTATGTATTACCAAACAAACATTATTTTCAAAAATATTAATAAAGAACATATCCCATAATTTAAATTTTATTTTGAAAATTCTATAATTATTTGTGCGTGTTTTTTGTAATTTTAAATATCAAATTGATGTTTTTTCATTTATATTAAAGTCAATTTAAAAATTATAAACTAATTTAAAATTACTGTCTATTTATAATGTGAATATTTAATGACTACAAATTTAAATAATGAATATTAAATTAAATTTTATTAATATCATAATTATTTATTTATGTTCGATTGTTATATTAAATATCAAAGTAATGTTTTTTCCATTTCTAAAGTAAATTAAAATTGAGTGAAATAGAAATGCAAAAAAACCCAAGAATATTGTCTAGAGGACAGTAAGGTATTTTGTGTGATTAAGTCATTGTATTCGTAGAATATAATAATTGTAGATGAATATATTTGCCCCATCTAAATATGTCGCTGTTTTCGCCAATTTGTCAAGGGAACTGCAAACAATGCTTATTGACAACGAACCTTATTTTCGTGAAGCAAAACAAAACAAATTTGCCAAGCTAATTCCAACCAGAAATATGTGTACTATAGCAATCGTACAATAGATGAATTTGATTTATGAACGAGTTTTAGCAAACTCAATGGCAAAGCTGTTATACCCTCGTAAATGTAAAATACTGTAATAGGCAGCTCGACATCTTTGCATAAATTCAAATTAGTTTCAGCCGTGTCTCTGCTGCAAACTCCGCTTCCCTTTCTTTCCCACTCGCATCGCCGCATCACTTTTAATTTTGTGTTTGAGACAATGTTCCTTGGAGCTGTCAGTTGCATAACAGTATCTACATCTGATTGTTCGTGTCAGTTGTGTGTGAGTGTGTGTGTGAGTGTTTATTTGCATGCACTGTTTATTGGCATCCATTAGATAATGGAATTTATGTCGAGACTCACTTGCTGACAAAACGGATTCAGTTTCGAATATGGCCTAATCAAATTGTTAATGATAAACAATATTATTTGCCCTGCTAGAGAATATATATATTTATAGGACTAACGTTATTTATTTGTAGTATAAATTGTGTAGACACAATGTCTGAGTACGAGTATTCTCTCGTTGATTTGCATTTGCATTTTGACCAACTGTCGTTCCATTCATTTAAAAACTTCAACATTTGCATATCAATGGACCCAAAAGCTGTTCAGAAAATGCACAAAAAAAAAAACGACCAGGTAGGACTGTGTATTTACACTAATTAACACAAAAGTTATAGCGCACAAATAAACACGAATAATTGTAATTAATGCGCTTGTATGCGAATCATACTCATATCCATATCACACACTCGCATTGAGTTTAAGTATATTCATTTGTATATCCATAAAATTGTATGCTGAAAATATTATTATTTGTCTGCTCATCTCCGCCTACGCTTCAATTCAATATAAATAAAATGCAGACGGTTCTCTGTATGCCTCACATTTTTTTATTGTAAATGAAGAGGACTGCAGCAATTTTTTCTGTTTTTTTGTTTTAATGAAAAGTGCAAATAAATGGCATAAATATGAGTTTAATTAAAATTATTATGACATTTCGCACATGAGATGAATGCAAAAAAAAGAGAAATTCTGCGATACTATCACACAAAGCTAAACAGCAAAGTCTTTAAAATTATATAAATTGTTACAACATTTTAGTAATATTGTAATAAATTAATACATATAAAACTCGTTTAAAATGTAGAATTTCTTTCGTTTTGAAAGTGATCGGGACAAATTTGCCTAATTTGGTTAATACCAACAACAATCGATTTTGAAACTATTTTTAACATCTAATGAATACATAATTACAACGTTACATACTATATGTTACGTCAGGAATGATAGTTTTCTTCTGTTTAGTATGTGGCAAAAATAGTCGAAACCAGTTCAGTTTGGTGGAGTGTAGAACAGCTACTGAAGCCAATTAAGTGAAGAGCTATTCGACCCAAGTGCAAATCTGTTTACGGCTCCAGTCGACCAAACCGACCATCAATTTCACTCGCCCGGGATGAATTTGTATGCATTAAGTGCGACAGCTCATCAAATTTATATATTTCGCAATAATCATATTGGTATTGTTGGTTTCGAGTCATTTTTTATACGTTGAGTGGAACGGGTTCTATAGTAGACAACGCCTTGAATTGCATTACAGACACCCTTCCGCAATAAGTGATAATGCTGGATTGATCAATCGATCGGACGCCACAACTGAATATCAAGTAAAGTTAATAGTTTCGTTGAGTTTATTTTGCTTATGTAATTTGACTAGAAATGAATTCATTTAAATGACTTATCGGGCATTAACTTGAGCTAAGTGGAGTTGATACTTGTAGTATAGTATAGACCTGTCATTACATATTCTTTCATAAGTGCTCTAATCAGACACTCTTGAAATGAATCTATTTCGAATATTGTAGAGCATTTGAAGTGCGCCTAACTGAAGATACTGCAAACTACTAGATTTATTTGTTTACATTTCGATAATTTCGCTTGGGGATCGAGCACAAAAGATCCCCAGAACGACGGCGTACTTAAGCGCTGCTCCGGGCTGGCAATAGCTTCAATTCGATTTCGCATCTAGACGTTGGCTAATATCGCTCAACTTGGCCAACAGCGTCTCGGACCTTCGCTCATTAGCTTGCACAAATTTACACAATTATTGACTTTAGCATACATTATGTTTTTGTTCTCTTAATGATCAATCGGAACCGAGTCTGTATTCGCGTCTGTTGTCGCATTTAAATGCGCAAATGCGCGCATCGATTCGGCCAGTTAAAAGAAAGAATTCAAGCCACAATGATCGACCTGCCACTGCTCATCTGGCTACTGTGTTGTGTGTTCATCGCCTACCTGGCATATGCGTGCCAGTATCATGCGCGGATTAATCGCCTGACCAGCAACTGGCCAGGACCTCCCTCGCTGCCCATCATTGGACACCTGCACATCTTTGTGCGCCTCATTGGGCCGCACCCTTTCAGGCGTGCCACCGATCTGATCAGAGTCCACCTGAAGGAGCATCGTGGCAAGCTGTGGCTGGGCCCAAAGCTCTACCTGTTCGACTGCAATCCCAAGGATATTCAAGCGCTCTGCAGTGCCCAGCAGCTGCTGCAGAAGACCGCCGACTATCGCGTCTTCGAGAACTGGCTGTGCGAGGGTCTCTTCACCAGCGGCGTGGAGAAATGGACGCATCGCCGCAAGATGATTGCGCCCGCTTTCAACTACAGCATGATCAAGCAGTTTGTGCCGGTCTTTGAGCGGCAAGCGCGAATCCTGGTCGACAGATTCGCCAAGTTGGCCGACACCAATGAGCCGGTGGACTTCTATCAGTACATCAGCTGCTACACGCTCGACACCATCTGCGAGACGGCGCTGGGCGCCACAGTGAACGCGCAATCCGGCCAGAAGTCCGACTACTTCGATGCGGTCAGAGAGTGAGTATCGAATCGCAGAAGTGAAACAATTGAAACTAAGAAGTTTACTCTTAGCGTTGTGCACATCATCGACTATCGGCTGAAGAACTTGTTCTATCGCAACAAGCACGTCTACAATCTGACTGCCTTGGCCGCCAAGGAGCAGCAGATCATCAAGATCCTGCACGGCTTCACAGAGGGCATCATCCAGCGACGCTTCGAGCAGCTTAACGCGGATCTGGCCAACAGCAATTGTGAGGCGATGAAGGATTCAGAGTTCGGCGAGAAGCGAACGTTTAGCTGCCTGGACTCGCTGCTGCTGGCCAGGACACCCGACGGCAAGCCACTGCAGGTGAAGGACATACGCGAGGAAGTGGACACCATCATATTTGGTGGCTTCGACCTCACGGCCTGCACGCTCAAGTTCTTCATGTACAACATGACCTTGCACATGGACTATCAGCAGCTGTGTCGCGAGGAGATCCTGCAGGTGTGTGGCAAGGACACGGGAGAACCCATCACCTTGGAGCAGCTGCGGCAGCTGGACTATCTGGAGATGTGCATCAAGGAGTCGATGCGCCTGTATCCCTCAGGTCCCTTCACAACCAGGCGAGCGACCGCAAACTGCAGGATCAGTAGGTAATCAATAAGGATATTATACAAAATTTAACTCTTCACTCTGCCAGATGACTTCTTCATACCGAAGGGCGCTGATGTCATCATTTCGCCATTCTACATGGGTCGCTGCGCGGAATTCTTTCCAGATCCCCTGGTCTATAAGCCACAGCGTTGGGCGGAATCGAAGATAGAACCTTCCACCTTCCTGCCCTTCATGGCGGGCGCTCGCAGCTGCCTGGGACAACGCTACGCCATGGTCATGATGAAGCTCGTTCTGTGCCACCTGCTCAGAAAGTATTACTTCGAGCCAGTTGGCGAGCGCCAGGAGAAGGCGCGTCTCATCTTTGTCATCACTTTGCACACCAAAAAACCCTACTACTGCAAACTGCGTGCCGTTGATTAGCATATAAATATATTTTGCATAGGACATAGTTAAGGATCTGTTAGTTATTCAGTTATATTTAAGTCTTCATTCAAGTCCGCCTGCTGCACTTGATGCTGAACCTTTTGTCAAGCCCTTATCAATTCGCTTCGCCTCCATTCACGATATAATTTCGTATTGCATACTTCGCGGCGCACACAAATTACGCATTACATTTCCGTTTTTAATGACGACGGCGACGGCAACGCACATAAAAGATGAAATAAAAATGGACGTTGATCGAATAATAAATACCCTCTACGTATCAGTATATTTCCGTGAGATTTTAAAAAGAATATTTAAGAATGAGCTTACAATTAGAATTAGAAATGAGAATACAATAAGATTCAAATTCATTAATACACGAAGACGAACGCAGATCTATCTGCCGCAGGATGGCGCCAGTGTGGCGCTCTCTGAAAAGTAGTTTCTTTAATTTCGTTCATTTAATTAGACTATTATTAGCTACAACTTCAAATAAATATTTATTTTATTTTATTGATTAGAAAAACAATTAAGACTAGATTATTATTATTCATTTTGAATATAGAAAATAATTATGTTTTCTTGAGAAGTTCTTAAATAGTTTCAATAACTCATCAATCTGTATTCATCAATCTGTCTCAAGTTTATCATACCCTTTAACGCCGTTAATCAATCGGTACAATTCGAACATTTTTCTGGCCTTTTTGTATATTTTTTATTTGAGGAACGCGCGTTCGTCTAGAAAATAATTTGCTTTTTTGCCCCGATTTTTTATTGTGCGCGCGCTGCGGAAAATCAACAAACATTTCCTGCCAATGCTGCGCTGTGTAATAAATAAAAATACATAAAGCGAGCCCAACCCGACGCCACACACACACACATATCCTCCCGTCATATTCCGGTGCAAATTATGGCCCGTTGCCTGCTTATTATTACGATACTACGACGACGATGACGACGGCGAGGACGCTGGAGATGGAGATGGCAATGGCGACAGCATCGCATATCCTTGGCAAGCGCATAAAATGCAATTTATTTAAATAAAAATCAAGTTTAATTTGCAGTGTCGTAAATTTTTGTTCGTCCGCATTGAATTTCACGCTTTTGTTAACAAGCGCATAAAAGTTTTTTCCACTGACAACTGATAGCATTGAATGTAAGGGGTAAAGGGAATGCTGGAGGGGGAGGCAGCGAAAATAGAACAGATAAAGTGCACTGAACTCGTTGAGAGCAGACTAAAACTTTTTCAACTGGATTGCAGCGCTTAAAAGGAAGACGAGAGACAACTACCAAAATCACCTTCTAATGGGACTTAGATTACCTCAAAGTTATGGAAAGTGTTAACAACAAAAAGTATTTTCAAGAAGTGAGTATGTATTTAATATGTAGAATTTAATTTCTGCTAATTATAATTATATTACAAAATTCTAGTCAAATTTTAAATTATGGTAATTAATGATATTTCACCATGTTTTTTTCCAATTTGGACATTAATATTCCATAATTTACTTTATTATATTTTTATATTTGGACATTAATTTATAACTTGTATCATTTCCTATTTGGACTTTAAAATTTCATAATTTACTTTATTGTAATTTTCTATTTGTACTTTAAAATCCAACACTCAACTTTACAAAATCTTCGCAATTTCTACTTTGCTCACATCTGTAACTGAAAGCCGTAAAATAACTCAGCTGTTAGTTCAATTCCATCACTTTTATGAGGCCTCAATTGCATTGGCAAAATGTAACTCGATAGCGTTTCCTTAAGCGAATTGTAACACGTGATTCAATTTCATTGATCAATTTTAATTGATTGCTTCAATCGGTTTTGTCAATTTTACTTTCAGATTTCCCTTTTGCCCGTTTTTATGTCTTTTCATGGCCACTTTATTTTCCGCTGGTTGTTCTTGTTATTTTATGTTGTGTATTTTTTTCCTTTTCGTCAATTCAATTCTCGATTTTTATGGGTTTTTAATGTGCAAATGCAGCTACTCCTTTTATTTTCAACCACCCCTTCTGACCCTCTCTCTCTCTCTCTCTATGTGGCGCATTTGTAATTCGACTCCTAAATGTATGCTATGATTTTTATGTGTTGTTACAGCTAGTTTATGTGCGAGTCGCTGCGATTTGGCAAAGTCTGGCATATGGGCGAGGACTCGACTCAAAACAGACTATTAAACCTTAAAGTGTGCTGTGCAGCTTTAAGCCAAGAGCTAAGGGAAGCACTAATTAGCGTTAAACTGGACGCTATCGGAAGGAGCCAACGGCCGCAAGTTGCAACAGATCCCAAACACAAACACAAACTCAAACACACCCATTGGCCATTAGCCATGGCACAATATTGACATAATCGACTTTCAGCTGTCGCATAGCACACAATTTGACCACAAATGAGGCTTAGCCTCTGGGCCGGGCAGCATTACTTCAAAGCGACCCAACCATGATAACCCACCTGCCCCAAATGGCAACCGCAAAGCGTTGCATCCTGCAAGGTGGCATTGTGTGTGTGTGTGATTGTGAATGCAAATGTTGTTGCATTACAAAACAATGACAAATGTCCATTGAGCATGAAGCGAAGCTTCTTAACTTTACCACAAAGACAGAGTCAGAGTCGGCGTCACAAAGGTCCCTTCCTCTACTCAATGAGAACTGATTAAAATGATGAAAATATCCGACTTCCGTTTCCACAGTTCCACAGTTGAACCTGCCCCGAAGGCTTACAAAATTAACAGCCCAAAACGGCTTGAAGTATGGAAGGCAAACAATAAACTTATGATGATGTTCAGCTGCTGGACATAAAATTTGTTGAAATGAGAAATGCCCCAGCCAAAAGTGGCAATAAAACATTTTGCCAGACGACCAAGATGAAGGCGATTTCATGTTATTTTAATGAGCAAAAAGCCGTGAAGATCTGCAAATTTAGATAAATAAAAATATGACAGCTGCGAGTGCGAGCCGAGTACTCATCATAATTAAAAGAGAGGCCCAGGCATGCAATAAAAACTGAGGGATTCATATGGATAATTAAGTTATGGCTGGTGGCAACAACGGGTTAAAGGGTTGTGGGGTTAAGGGTTAAAGCAGCGACGTCGCGACTTCAATAAAATGTCCAAAAAGATCGTAAAATGCGTAGATGGTTAGGCTATAAAAAAGCAACCGGACTAAGAACATTTATGCATAATTTGTTTATATTTTTTAAGAGCAAATTTTTATGATTTTTTAATTTAGCGCAGACTTTAACAGGAAGTAATTAAAATATGGTTGTTGGACATGTTTAAGGAAATAAAAAGAAATTCGAGTTAAAGCAGACTTACCTTTGGCTGGCTGCAATTTCCATTTCCACTTCCATTTCTAAACTGAAATCTAAATGCAAAACAGCAACAGGCGAGGGGCGGCAACTTTGGCTAATGCAATTAAGAAGTCTGCAAGTAAATGTAAGTAAAAAGGAAAAAATTAACAAATATTTAAAAGGGTTACGGGACGAGAGAGAACGTCCAAATTACAAACTGCGCTGTGTTGTGCAACAAAAATGTCAAGTTAAACTTTTTATGCATAGCAATTTTGGCCAACAGACAAACAGCAGCTGTCTGAGCCGGGTGTGGGGCGGCTAATTACAGTGCAGAGTAAACAACATAATAGAGCAGAAAAGAAAAATAATATAAATAAATGCAGCGGTGCAAGGAACCTTTAAAAGAAACCAAACCAGAAACCTGGACTCGACCCCTTAGAGAGTTGCGACGAAGACGTTAAACAGACGCCACACGAATGCCAAGCACGTTCCCAGTCGAGGAGACAGAGCAAAGAAAGTAATACAGAATTAATTAAAACAAAAATTGCATAGGGAAATTGTATTTTTTCTGTTAAAGATACGACTGCATCGAAGATGTCAGCAACAACTGCCAAAAACAATAACATCAACACAAAACTTCAATTGCAACCGAAACCAAACACAGAACTGTTCCCATTGGGTTCGTGTTTCATGTTTTTGCATAAAACTTTTTTTGTTTATAAACATTTTACATGCAACCGCCACCGCCGCCTCCACTTGAGTCTAACAAGCAAAAGTTAAACGCAAAGTTAACATTCTACCAGCGACAGCAGCAACAATGTGGCCAACAAACTCAGCAACTCTTCGCATATCAGGCAACAACAATTCCACATATTTCAGCCAAAAAGCCATATGAAAGTTGGCCAACAACAAAGTTGCCAATGAAGCAAACTCCGAGTGTGTGGAACAATCGAATGCCCGAAAATAGCCAAAAGTTAACTGGAGTTAAAAGGAAGGTGAGGAAACTTTGTGAGAACTGCGAGCAATTTGATTGGAGAATATGTGAGAGATCTGGTTGTGCGAGAATATTATTTGTATTTACTTATAGTTTTTAAATTCAACAGCATACTTTATTTTAATTCTTTATTATAAACATAACTTCGAATTTCTGCTAAGTTTATAGTGGTAAAATAATATAGCCATGAGCACTGTGTGTCTAACTAAGTAGACTGCCTAACAACTTACATACATAACTATTTATTAAATTATTCTTATATGTTTTAATTAATAATGTTTCAATAGTCAAACATAGTCTTGAAACAGGTTTGCAGTCTGAACTATCTTTTAAAATAAAAAAAAAGTCTTGTATCATTAAAATCTTGTTTGAAGAATTTAAGTTACAAATATTCACAATTTCAAAAATGTTATAATATTTTTTCTTATTAGACAGAGCGAATGATTTGGTAAATGATTTATAAACTTATTTTCTAGGTAAAATTTTGCATTTTTTCGTTCTTGAATTGAGAATGTTTATTATCCTCTATAAAGCTAAAAACAATTTTATTTTAGGAATAATTTTTCTCTAGATTTAATTTTCATCTAATTTTTGTGTTCAATTTTGACAATAAATTCTTTTTCTCTGTATACACAATACATTTTAAACAATTTATTTTTCACAATTTCATTCCATAAAATTCACATTAATACCATTTATTCTAATTTTATTTTTAAAGAGTGTACAAAAAAACCCACAATTGGATTATTCTCCAAATAATTGAGGGTTAAGTTGAGCCAAAAGGATTGCCGAAGCGAACACATTAAAAAGGATTGATATCTTGGCATTGCAATGCTTCAGCTTCAGAAATCAAAGCACAAAACGGGTTCAACAGCATTAGCACAAAGTGTTTCAGTTTTTAAGCCTATTAAGCGCAAGTACCAAAAGATGACGAGATACTCACTTTTTTTGTATACGACTGAAATGAGTTGCAGTTTTAATTACTAACAAGCCAGCGACTGTTCGCAATTGGATACAAAACCCATAAAAAATTGAAAAAGTTAATGCCCCCAACAAAAAGAACTCAAGTGGGCGAGTTGCCAGGACGAAGACGAAGACGAAAGCACAACAATGCGACAACATTTGGGGAGCAAATAAAGATACAACTGCAGAAAGAAATAAATAACGAGACAGAGAGAGGGACGGAGGAAGAATGTCAGTCAGATTTGATGCGGAACTAATGAGTGACCGAGGAGGAGCCAAGGCGAAATACTCAACTTAAGTCTATTGCCATGGCCGAGCACCTTGTCTCAAGTCAACCGGGTCCAGTGCCAACACTTATTTTAATGAGAAATTCTAATTTCACCAATAACACAAAAGACTTGCGTCCCCAGCAAAAAATGTGGCAGATTCTCGGATTTTTGCCAACAACTAGAGGGGAGATTCTGACTGTGATTGCTTTTTGCCACTCGTCCGTGACGAAAACAAAAGAGATGCGCCTTGAATGCTCCACACTCACAGTCGAAAGGAAAGTAAATAACACAAAAAATTGCCTGTCTTGAGAATGTTTTCGAGAATGAAAATGTTTTGTGAAATGTTTATCTTTGCTAATGCCTGAGCAATGCATATTTGATCATTTGCAAATTTATGCGAAACTCAATCAAAATTACAGGAAATTAATATGCAAACATGCTGTGTACAAGCGACGCACACATAGTTTAATTAAACTAAATCCCTAAAGGAGCAGAGACACAGAGTCTGGAGCAGTGTTTGACAAGTTTGTCAATGGACATCGACAGCCAACATGGTGGGGAAAAATCTCAAGAATAAACAAATGAATGCAAACACATAAAATTACTTAAAATGTTTATAATTTGTTGCTGTTCGCCTTACAATTGGCTGTCAAAAATCAAAGACACACAGAATACAGTAAATAAAATGGCAAAACGCAAAAGTGTTGTAAGATGTCTGCAGATGCTTAAGAATCTCTCAGATAAAGTTGTCATCCAAGTATCTACACGATATGCCATCGTCCCCCTTCCCGCTTTCCAACTTATTGTTACACATGGCCAGACAATGTCCGGAATTTCTTGTATTAAAATCGAAATGGCCCAGGAACAGAACAACCCTCCAGCCTATTGGCAGTTGTAGTATTTGGATTCGGGGCCCCTTACAGCTGTCAACATGTTTAATTGAAACTGACACTCAGTGTCATTTTATGACCATTGCCATGCGTTACCTTAACTCGAACTCGCATTCACATTTGTATTCACATTCACATTCGCATTCGAATTGTAGCTGTAATTCGACTTGGGGCCTGAGTCTTGATTATTGTGGCACATTCCTATCGAGCGGGGGTGAAGTGGAGGCTGCTTGCATGAGAGCCTGTTGTATATTAGTTTAATTTATGGCTGACAATTTCGTTTGTGTTTCGGCATGCGGGCTCTGACATTGTCTTATTTGATATTGGAGCTAACCAATAAAGCCACACAATACTCCCTATAAGCGCACTTCTCAGAATACTGCTAGGTGAGATTTGGATAACATTCGAACATATAAATGGGATTAAGTAGTTGTTATCAATACTCAACATATATTTGAACTTAAGTAAATTGCAAACTTCAATTGTTTAAAAACATTTAACAACTAAAAACTTAATTTTTTGAATAAAATTAAGTTTAATTATAATTTTATTAATTTCTCTGAACACTGCAACTTGATAGCATTGAAATATATAAGCGGGATTTTACTTTTATTATATATTTGGGAACTACTCTAATATTGATGTTGCACTTCAGATTACTTTAAGTTCATATTTTTAATTCATTCAAAAATAAAAATGGAACCTAACATTTATAATAAATTCTCAACATTAATATTAATATGAATAAATATATATTTTTTAATGTTTGGTAATTGACCTTATATAATTTTGGCTAAACATTTTGGTTAATCAAATTTCAAGCCCCTAATCAACTTTACTTTGTTGGTCAGCAATATTATAAATATATTGGGCTTACACAAGGACTAAAGTATTTTCTGGCCAACACTAAAATATTGAACTACCAAACACGTCAATATTGTATACCAGAAATTACAGACAAACTATTAATTTATGTGGCACTTTACAATACTTTTTTCTTGCTTTGCAATACTCTCTGTAAACAAATGAAGCGCATTTAATTTTTTCATAATTCATTCCCACTCATTAACATGGTTCACACTCGACCGCTTTTAAGTACATAATACTCAGAGGCTGGCAAGTGATTTCCCACTTTACTCGAAGGTGGTTTCTTTTTTCTTTTTTTTGAGGGTGGTTCTCAACTTGACTGCCACTTGATGTCATTTTGACGCCATTTATTTGTGTTATTTGCCTAAAATATCAGCGTAATTCCTTTGACAAATCAATTGGCAAATGCCACTCCATAGGACCTCACAGAAGGCTGAGGGCTTTCAGTGACCCATTGACGGTGACACCTCCATATCGAGGGAGAGCCGTATTTGTTGAAATCGTTGAGAATCAAAAGGTTCCGACAGAGTGTAAAACGTGACACTTGTTTGGTGCAACAGATCAAAAAGCAAGGGAAGCTGTGAAGCCGCAGGAAGCAACAAACTACCGCAAGGGAGACAAATATGCAAAAAGAAATATTTAAACAACAAGAAATCCAACTGCTTTATAATAGACAAAATTCAAAATTCAATTTTATGCAAAGTTGACATGCATTCAGCACAACATGAGGAACACAAGAAAGGGGTTAAAGATTTTACATAGTATATGACGAAACCCTTTTCCCCAGACAATTCCCATTTCCTTATCATTCTGAAACAAAACCTCAATTTATTGGCAACAGTTGCTACCACAGGTTGATCGGGAGAATTTACTTAGAACAACGAAATATTAGCCGCACACAACTTTAAGATACCCTAATGTATACCTCAATGAATTTCTAGTCGAGTTTAAAATATGTTTGTAGTATTATATCGACCGCTGTTCGAAAAATATCTTATTTAACAAAAATTAAATTGCGGGTATTCTTCATTTTCCATTATGCATTTTGATCTCTTATGACTCATATTTAAAATGGATAACAAAATTCAACCATATGGTATCAATATGGTAGAGGATAAGTGCATCAAAATAATCTTGAATTAAACTCTTAAATAAGAAAATAATGATAGTTTCGTAAGGGGTCACAAATTATTTAACTATTTGTGATGGTATAAACTTTTTAAAACAATTCCAATACAAATTAAATTGATATTTTATATTCCAAAAATGAAAGTTGAGCAATGTTAAGTTGATAAATTATTTTATTTATTTAAGTAAGATTTTTACGTTATTATCAAACATAGGAGGCGCTAAAGAATATCCTCTCAGTAGTAGTGATGCCTACTAGGCATGAATGAACAACCTATCATTTTTCTCTCCGAAACAAAACCAGATTATTTTCAACGTGATTTGTGTGCGAGAATGGAATTCAATAAACTCAATCAGGAGAACAAACTGGGCTCGATGGAGCCATCGCCCAATGGCGAACTGATGCAGCTGCTTTTGTGGCGCAACTGGCGCAAGACGGCGCTCTTCTTCTGCCTGAGTTTGGTGATGCTCCTGGACATTGCCTCCAACTCGATCATCAGTGTGGTAAGCGTGCTGGGCGTCTTCATTGTGCTGGTCAGCATCAGCTATTGCTGCTATGTGTGGGGCATGCGAAAGCTGCGAAAGAGCAACATTGTGGACCATCCCCATCAACGCTATCTGGAGGCTGATGTGACCATATCCGAGGAGAGTGCCGCTCGTCTGGCGCGTCTGATTGTCGTCAAACTGAACCCGATACTCTGCCAATTGCGCTCGTTCTTCCTCATCGAGGATTTGGTGGACTCGCTGAAGTTCCTGATGGTGCTCTGTGGCCTCAATGTGCTCGGCGACTTCATCAATGGCATGACGCTGCTGCTGATAGGCAAGTGACAACAAATCAAATTAAAAACAATACTTAACTCTTTGTTTGTCAGGTTTTGTTTTGCTGTTCACGCTGCCCAAACTATACGAGTGGAAGCAGCCGATGATTGAGAATCAACTGAAGCACTTGCAATGCCTCAAGAATCGCCTGTTGTCGACCAAGAAGAAGTCGCCAACTGTGACTGTGGATCCCCAGGTCATATCCTTCAACAGGCAGAGGACCAATGGCATCGACTGTGACGCTGAGCAACATAATCTGGCTCAATTCATGGCCAACGAACCGGACTATGCCTGGCCGCAACAGGAGCTGCCCCTCGATGACTATCGGCACTACAAGGAGCCGTAAGGCAGCCAATTGCATGAATAGCTAAGCAATATTAATAAAGTTCAACAACTGCATCCATGACATTAATGTCTGTTCGGCTGGTCGTAAATTGTGGCAGTGTCAGAAACCTTTTCACACATCAAGCGAATGAATAATGCAGTGCACTATGAATTATATTTGTTACACATTCACTCACCCAAAAAATAAGACACTTTTATGATGGCGACGATGCGTTTTTATGCCACAAAATTTGACTCGTAAATGGCGTAAAAGGGTCGCCAGCTTTATCGATGCACTGCAGCCGCAGAAGAAGCATCAAATTTAAATCGTATGCAAAATGCCATTAAAAGTGCCAAAGTGCCAAGCCTCACATAAAACTGTTTGCAGTTGGAAAACGAAGAACTGAGGTAATTAGTTTTCTGGCCCATGTGCCATGTCTGTTTCCCCCATTAAACCTCGACGGTCCCTTGTAAGCGGCAGCACTTCAATTACACAACTCAACCAACTCAATAGATACAAGCCCAAGCAAAGCAATTCATCAATCAGCTGAAGCTATAGCTATAGTCGATGCTCTCAGTCTGACCCTGGCGCCATTAGCATTTGATCGTAATACTGCGGATTTGTTTAGTTTTTATTGCCGCGCGTAAATGTCATAAACATTTTCTGTAAAATTGCAGCAAGCGCATATAAATCCGTATTCGGAATATGCTTTTATGGTTTGGCGCTTTTAAGGTAATTGCATTAGATTTATTTGCGCAGTTGAACTGCCGGCAATGGGGCGACACCATGGAAATTGCCCACATGTAAATATTTCCCACATTCTTCAGCAATTTATACTGCAAAAATTATCTGTCATACGGTCTGAATTATTGCGCCTTTCTTCGATGCCGTTTTATGCCTTTCTCCCTTTACGGCAATAAATGCAAAAAGTTTATACAAATTCATAATGCGAAATATTATGCAAAATACGTTATTTATATAATATATATTTGAGATGAAAAATTAAACTAGGACTTAAATTCTCTTAATTAATTCTCGCTTGCATGTGAGAAAATCTTTTAATTATAAAAAAAATTATATGAACCTAATGATTCAAAACATTTGACAAAATTTGCAAATCATTTTATTATCAGTTCTCAATTACTTATAGTTCCCATCTAACAAAATTCTTAATTTTTGATTACAATTATAAAAAGTTTATACCAATTCAAAAAACTCTGCATAATACAAAATATTTTTCACAATTTTAGTTTTGTTCAAATTATTTGATTTTACATGGAAAATCAGACTTCAGAAATTGTGGATTAGCTTATTTCCTTATTCGTTGTACAAAATTCTTCTTTTTACTTTATCTTCTCTCAGGTTTTTTTACTAATTTCCCCCACTTTTGAATTGGCATCCGAATGACTTTGCTGTTCATGTGGAAAATTCCATATGCAAATCCCGTATAATTATCACGCGAGACTCTTAAGAACCATATAAAACCGAAGCACTTGCCAGACGAGCTTCAAATGTTTGTTAATTTTTCATTTGCAAGAGTTGTGTGACATACGAGAGGGGAAGGTTTGCGGTGGGCGGAGGGGGCGTCAGTTGCTCATTAATCAGCGCTGGCAGTTAGTCAGTTGTTAGAATTTAAATAATTTCAAAATGATGACAATGGCGCTTTTCCACACATCGTGTTTCGTTTTAAGTAATTATGCACACATGAAGAAGAGATTGAGGGGAGGGAAAAGAAGCGCCAGCGACGTAAATTGTAAATTAAAAAACATTAACACTTGCTAGCAAAATAATCTGAGATAAATTGTGGCATCATTAGTCATTAGCAGACTGAAAGGGCTAGTCGGCAAACGGAATCCATCACACAACCCTCTCCTCTTCCCTTCACCCTCCCTCAATCCACCATTTCCCATGTGTGGTGTGTGCTTTCTGTTTGCAATTGCTGCCCAATTTTTCACACACAGTTGGTTGTGGGGTTGTGGGGGGGTTGGGCAAATGTCGCACTCATGACGAGATATCTCGGCATTCATATGCAAATTCTGTGGGATTACAGTGAGCATTCAAGCTGGCTACTTGACTGTTTACTCGAAATTATTTATAGGTTGTCATTAAAGTGCAGACCAACACAATGTATCTGCAATCTGTGAAAGATACCAAGCCACCGAGTGAACCGAATAGATGTGACATCAGCAGGTACAGTTTGAACCAAAACTACAACGTAAGTAAAGCAAAGAAAACAGTTGTAGTCGCAAATGTTCGACTAGTAGATATCCTGTGCCCAATTCAAAAATAAGAAAGAAGTATTTTTCCCTTAATTTTGATTAAATGTAATTAAATTGACAATGTATAAAACTAAATACAACAATCGACTAATAGAAATTTAATTTTTTACTTTACAAATAACATTTTTGAATGAGTGAAAAATTAAGTTTACAAAAAAAAATGTAAGAAATTCTTTGATTAGAGAATGTATTGAAGATCTTTAGAAAAATATTTAAATAAGATTTCATTCTTGAATAAATGTTGAAATTGGATTACAATCATACTTTAAAATTTGGTTTGAGGGTGTAATTTTGACATATTTACATTCTTAAATTGCAAACAAAAAACAATTTTATTTTTTTAATATCTAAAAATGCACTATTTGTGTTATATTTGAACATCATGTGAGTTCGATTTAAAAATATGTTCTTGATTTTAGCACGTTGTTTTCTCGGTGTGTTATTTACATATTCTCAATACTTATAGTGTTAATTCATTATTCAAATGAATTAAAAATTACAAAAATATTTATTACTCTTCAATGAATTTCTTGTTAACACAATTAAATTTTTTAATGAAAATAAATTGATAACTTGGCAATTTGCCAATTAAAGACTTATGAAGTCAATCGCATAGTTTCAGAGCCAATAAAATGATAAGCGAAATCCCAGTAAATCCTTGTAATGTGCCTAATTGCAACTGCTTTGACCCATTAAATAAATACGTTAAGGAGAGCAAGCCAAACCGAAGCAGAGATTTGCCAACGAAAGATTTATGGTGTGCCAAAACAAATTCCTGTTTATATAGATGCGAGTATTGTGAGTTTTATTTGAATTCCGGACTAACTCGAGGAGAGAGGTGGGAGGAGAGGATGTGAGCTGCTCGTAGGATGTGCCGAAAGTTCATTAATTATGATTGGAGACAGTTGGACAATTAATAAACGCAGCGAGCCAAACCCAACGATGTTCGACCATCGGTTTGGCTGAGCTGCCAAAACTCTCGCATTGTGGTCAGTGGGGGATTCCCCAGGCCTCGATGGGAGCTGTCTTGGGGGTTGGCAGGAAGTGGAGTGTTCACTATATTTATTTGTTTTATTTTACTTTGCGCTTTGCGATTATGATCGGACTTTGATTTATGGTTTTATGTGCAAATTTATTGCCTTTAATTGGGAGGGAAAAGCTGTGAGCTAATTGAAAAAAAACGCTAAAGTGTTTTGCTGCGATAAGAAGTTAAGAAGTGTGCGTAAAGATAGACAAGCCCCCTAAGCGCATTGGGTTAATCGTAAGCCTTAATTAACATTGAAAATAAACAAATGCGTGTGCGCAAAGAAAAGCCATAAATTCATTTCGAAATGCATTAGACAAGTCTGTCGATGTTTGCTTTGGCCGCCAGCAAAGTGCAGTCCACAAACGAAATGGGGGCGTCAAGGGGTTAAGGTGCAGTCAAAGCCGAGCCATGGGTCAACTTTCGGAGCTGCCAAAACAAATCTACACACTGGCTGTCAAAGTTGCACCCAAGCTAAAGTCAGACGGCACTCACTCCATGGCCAAGGGGGCGAGTCAACATCGCCTTTCAATTAATGCATAATTCTCGAATGTCATGGCTGGGAAGTTGCTTTGTTGCATCTCCCTGCCAGAAGTCGGGGTTGATTTTACTTAACGCCTCGCCTCAGCACTTAACTTCCGTTTCCTGTTACTTTGCCGACGGCTACGAAGGCGTTGGAGTCGGAGTTTCAGATGTAGTCAACGTCGAGGCATTTGCAACTAATTGAAAGTGCAATGTGATGCTGCAGAATGCAATTAATGCCTCCAAGCTGCCCAAAGACCAATATACCCAACTCCAAGCGAGCCATCAACCTGTCTTTGATTTGTATTTTCACTCCGACTGCAATGCGAGATGCAGCATCCCCAAAATACAAAAAAAAAAGGAGAAGAAACGAAGTCTGGGTGCAACTTCCGACCGAGTTCAAAGCGAAGCAGACAGACAGTTATGCTTATTGCCTCTGAGAGTTAGCAGCCTGGACTTTTGTTTGCTTCGCCTACCAAGGGCCAAAGTTGTTGTCCAGTTCAGATCCTGTCCAGTTGAGCCTGCATCAGCTGAGTTTCCCTTGCAACGCAATGCAGTTGGAAAAAACGAAGCAGCATTTGAAATTGAGGAGAGTTTTTTTCCATCTTGATTGAAAGACCTGAGTTCCTGATGTGGTTTTGCTTGAACTGCTGAAACTTCAAGCTTCAAAAATATTCGAAAATTAAATGAGATTACAATTTCGGAAATAAACATATTTGCTGATAGAACTCGTATGTTAATTATTTTTTGTTGAATTTAAAAGCTATTGCTTGTTAAGGCATTGATATATGTATGAATTAATAAGCACGACTTGCAGTGCTAATTTATTTATATATGGTTAAAACTCTCTCTTATTTCAATGATTTTTTTCGTTTTACAATATTATCATTTCATTCATACAATAAATATCAAAAAACAAATTCGACTTCCCCTTTTATTCATTCATAAAATAATAAAAACAAAAAAAAACATTTTTTCAACTTAGTATATTCGACTTCCCCTTTTATTCATTCATAAAATAATAAAAAAAAAAACATTTTTTCAACTTAGTATATTCAATTGCATAAATAAATGTCGGCAAACAGTTTGAATTTAATACAAGTTTAATAAAGGCCCGCGGCTGGCAGATAAGACTCCAAATCAAACGTGAGTTTTGTATTGAAGAGAACATGAGAAGAGCAGTTTACTAAAAGCCCAGAACAAAAGCATGGGTTAAGGTGCTTACTTTGAGCAAAACAATAAATTGCTTTTTAAACACTTACAACTTACAAGTGGCAAGTTGCAAGTAGCAAGTGGCAAGTGGCAATGGCAAGTTGCAGGGTGTCAAGTGCATTTGCCGGTTGCACGCTTGGCTCAGCTCGACTTGGAAACTGACAACTTTCTAAGAATAACTGCAAAGCGATTTGCATATTTTACACCTCCAAAGGGGAGAAGAGTGAGGGAGGGGAATGCGATGCCAACTTTATCGCACACTGTGCAGCCAAAAACAAGGCACACACTCGCTCGTAGAGCATTCACATGAGTACATGAGTACTCACACACGCACTCGTTCGCATTCAATAGCCAGAACTCGCAGTCGTTACTCGTAAATCTTGGCCAGCAACTTTGGCAGACACGAAATTTATTTATAAACACAAGAAGCAAACACTTGAGTAATGCAGGTTGTTTAGCTGTCATAGCTGTATCAGAAGCTGCCTAAGCTCCAGGGGATTCCCCTCCCCTCCTTGTCTTCCTCTTGCAGTTGTTCCCCTCTTTTCGGTCACGCCTCGCGTTTACAAAAGCTTTTCCAATGCAGTTGCTTTTCAAGCAGTTGCAGCTTAAGAACTATTCAAGTTACTTCGTATTCAAGTCCTTGTTTATCAATTATTTTGCATAAACTTTTTGCATAGCTGAGTAATACCTAAACATTTCGAGCAACACAAGTACAAAGATACCCTGTAGCTGATAAGCTCTTAAGGGTATATAAATGTATTACAAAAAAAAAAAAAACAAATCTGATTCAATGAGTATTTTTATTGCAATGCATTTCTTTTGCATATTTTATAATTATCATTAACTAATTAATAATTAATTGTGAACACATTTGCTTTTAATTTTATTTAATAGATAGAGAACACAAACATTTGTAAACTACTAATTATATTGTACTTCTTTAACTAACTCTAAAACATAATAAAATAAAGTGTTTTAAGGAGGATAAAATGTATACAATATTCGATACTTTAAATAATTAATTTTTTACTCTTCCATTTAAAATTATTGATCCATTCTCATAGACAACGCTCACTCTATACTGTTTCACCTGGAACACAATTTCATAACTAACAGTTGTCAATCGCAACGACTGCCGCTCATGTCATGCCACTTTTTTATAATCGCCCAAAAAACAAAAAAAAGAAATTCGGACCAACGCACTTCAGATAAATGTTTGAACCTCTTTATCAATAAATTTCATTATAATCAACAAGAAAACCCCCAAAATAATCAAGCAATAGATCGCCACACTTGTGAGGTATGAATGAGAAACGAGAGTGGCAAATAGTATGCAATCAAAACACATTCAACAGCTAAATTATTTTAATAGGCGACAGTTACAGCAATAATTGACTACAAAAATACTATAGGATTGAATTTACCTCTCTCACAACGTCTCTAGAATGCCCTGCTCCTCAAAGTAGCCCAACGTCTGCTTCAGTGTTTGGCGCACTCGCTCGCTGGCAAAGAGTTCAATGCGTTTCGCCTGCATCGCCTCGGTACTTCCCAAAATCTGGGCATTAAACCCATCCGCAGCCTCTTTGGAGACACAGCAAATGGGCAGCTCGCAGACGACCGCATAATAGCCGTAGAAGAGACAGCGCTGCATTTCCGCCTCGAGTTGAGCAAAGGTTGGCAATGATTCAAAGTTGCAGGCAGTTAGCGTTTCGCAAAGGCATTCAAAATAGTATTGCAGCAAGCTCTGTCGTTCCTGCAGCAACACGTCCAGCTGCAGACTGGTGTAGAAAAAGAATTGCAGATCCACAGCCGGACTGCCCACAAAGCTGTTTTGGAAATCCACCTAAAAACAGGGCATAAAGAATTACAAATAAATACGCCCAGCAAACGGTTTATACTTACGATAACAGCATTTTTGGTAGCCTGATTCATCATCAGATTGTTGAGCCAGATATCGCCGTGGGCAATGACTTTAATCTCGCTATTTTTGGGATCGACCACAGCCCTCATTCGCCTCGAATACTCGTGTGGCAGTTGAGCCTTCATTTTGTCGGCAATCGACGACATGCCCGGAAACGTGTTGACCACCTCGGCGCCATAAGCTGTGCCGCCCAAGACCAGAACTTCAGCAAAGCTGTCTTCAACACCCTCGAAGTAATGTGAGGGCTGCAGTTGGGCAACCAGCTCGGGCTGTTCCTGCAACACCACCATGGAGGCTGCATGAAACTGTGCCAACTTTAAGAGGCACACGCGAGCGTCTGCTGCGGACAGTCCATTAAGAGCCTGGCTATTTAAAGAGGAATAGTTTGCGGCACAGAGATCCTCCAGCACATAGACTTCCTTGGCTTTCGCGCGCTCCACAAAGTAGCAACTAAAACAAAATGATTTTTAAATCTTATCTTAATGGCGCCATTGCGTTACCCACTCACGTAGCACTCAGCTTTTTGTCATGCTGCAACGTCGCTTTAGCCAAGACATGATCCATGGCGGGCAGCACTTGTTCGAACATAAATTGCTCGTTGGAGCCCAACTCAGCCATGTAAGGAATCAAGTCCTTCACTATGTACACACCATGCTCAAGGGGCGCATTTTCACCTTTGCGATACGCGACTTTCACCCGATAGATGACGCTGCAAAAGTTCTCACCACTCTGGCTAATCACCTGGCTATCGAAACTTTCCACGCGCAAGCTTTCCTCGCCGTAGGCGTGCGCCAATGCTTTTTCAATATAAGCGGCATCGAAGTTCGGTGTTTTAACGAACAGCGACGACGGCACGATTTGCTGTTCTACCTGTTGATCCATAGTGTCCGCTGTGTATTTCCTGTACGTCCGTCGGCGGCAACTAGTCTCAAAATACTGACTGAAATACACAACAAACTATAGCGCGGTTGTGAAATTCAGGGAAGCTCCGCCGCTTTAAATTGAACACCCCAGCTGCGACAATGCATATCACTTAATACACAACTTGTTGTAATTACGTCTAGTGTCTAAATTATTGTTTATTATTGTAAAGCATACATATTTCCAACAGTTTTAATACGCGTGAGCAAACGAAATACGCGCTTATCTCTTTCTCTCTTGCTTGCACGCGCGTTCTCTCTGTCTCTCTCCTTCTTTATCATTGCATGTGAGCACGCTTGTAGCAAACACAAAACTAGTTTTGTGTATGATGATAACAAACTATCATTTGTTATTACAGTCGTCATGATGTATAATGAACTCAAGAGCACGATCCAAATAGATTTAATTCACGCGATTCTTGGAGATAAATATATAATATGTTAAATGCAGCAAACAATGCAGTTTGTTGAATGCTTTTGTAATGCAAAACTGGAAATATAAATTCGTTTGCTAGAACTCAAATATACTTAATACATTTAATGCTATCATGAAATAATAATTTAGCTATTTTAAATCGCACGACTTTGCTCATTTGAGGCGCGAAACCCGTCACAAAAGAACAGCAGATATCGATAAGCAAAGTATCGAAATGCACAATATATTTTTCGTAATTGACATGACATATGATTATCAGCATGTTTTTGTTAGCAAAAATCAAATAAAATTTAAATGCACTCTATAATAGTGGATAAATATGTTATTGACGGTCTCTAGTTTTTACGAAAAAGGGGAAAACCAAAAGCTGCGCGTATTTCCTTTGTATGCGGTATTTTCGGTATATTTTTCAACCATAAAAAGTTCGTTTTGAAATACCACTTGGGCCAGTCTGCAAATAACCTCAAAGCAATAGCAGAATTCCTCGAGATATCAAATTTAGTAAACAAATAATTAATAGGCCAACAGAAAATATTTAGAGGACTGTTGTGGTCGCAGATGGCCAACGACAGTGACAAGCAGGGAACCAGCAAGCAGGCGCCAGCGATGCCAGCGAAGCGACTGTCAACAACAGCGCCGCCTGTTGCCGCAGCCACCAACAACAACAGCAGCAACAATAACAATGCAGCTGCTGAGGCGAATAAAAAGTCCAACGGAATGACGCGACTGACGCCTGCACGGGACTTGACGCTGGGCGGACGCGGCGGCAACAGTCGCAAGGTCTTTGCGCCCAACCTGAATGCAGTGCGCAACAAGAACACGTAAGCAGACAAGTTCATAAATTAAATTGATACTAATATACATTAATAAATCTGTAGGAATGTAAAGACTTCCAAGGACTTCACGCAACCGCGTGGTCGCGGACGTGGCGCCCGTGGAGCTGCAGGCGCAGCACGAGGTCGTGGCGCTGGCGGCACCGGGAACTCGTCGCTCATCCAAACCACGGGCGTCTTCTCGGAGGGCGCCGGCGCAGTGCATCTGCGCAAACCGTCGAGTGGCGGCGGCGGCGCGTCGTATGCACGTGCTGGCGATGAGGTGACGGTGTCTCGCAAGCGCACCTTCGGCAAGGACGAAAAGTCGGCGGATCAGCGGGTGCAGGATCTGCTCAGCGATGACGATGACTCGGAAAGCGAGGATGAAATGGGAGCAGACAAGACTGACTTGAACTACAAACCAATCATGCTCAAAGAAGGCAAGTGGTGGTCACATTTATTTTTACACCAGCTATAAAATTAATTGTGTTGTTTTCCTCCACAGGACTTTGGCTCAATCAGAAACCAGCCGTCAAAGAGGAAACTCCAAGCATTCCCAGCGAAACACCTGATGCCGCAGGTAAGCTTGCAGTTTATTAAGCTATTCCTCAGACTTCTAATCAATCTCTTTAGCAGCCCTGCCCAAGGAACTGGAAAATCTCTTTGTGCACGAACCACCCGCGCAATATGGACGCTATCCGCGTAGCATCGACGCCTTTCTGTCGACGCCACAGTCGCAGCTGTTTGTCATGCAGTTGCCCAACGTGCTGCCCTGCGTGGCTGACGACACGGACGATGCGCCAGCTGCCAAAGAGCCACCAGCTCCAACTGCTGGCGCGGAACAAGCCAACAGTCCAATGCCCGCAACCCCAGCAGCTAATGCACCCAAGCCCAGCGTGTTGCAGCAGCTGGAGGAGGGACAGATTGGCAAGATACTGCGGTATCGTTCGGGACGCGTCAAACTGCTGCTGGGCGACACGTTGTTCGATCTAGATCTGGGATTGGAGTCTGGTTTTCTACAGGTAAGCGCCGCATTTCGTTTCCTCACTGCTTGTTTAATGTATTTTTTGTTTGTGCCGCAGGAACTCATGTCCATCAGCTGCAATCGCGAGCAGCGCAGCGGCGACATGGTTAATCTGGGCACCATCCAGGCCAAGCTGAAGGCCACGCCCGACTGGGAGCATTTGTTTGAGCAGCAGGCGCTGGAGACGCGGCAGCAGCGACAGCCAACGCCAGCGGCAACATAGCAAAGATCGATGTAGTTTTAGTTTAGGATGCGCTTTAAAATTGTAAATTATTTAATGTTTATTTTGTGAAGAAGAAAATGCTCTTGTAACTGTAACTGCTCAATTGTTGTTCAACGACTGCGTGCCACGCCCCCTGTACAGATTGCCAGCCAGGTCGATGGCAAAGTTGTGATCCACGGGATTGGCCAGAGCCGCCTCAATTGCCTCGTCCAGATTGGCGCGCGTCACAAATGTCTTGGACTGTTCAATTTCCCGACGTACGTGCTCGTCGGCTCGCTCGCGTCGCTCCTCTTCCCGCAGCTTGCCCGCCTCCAGTCGCTCCTGGACATAGGCGATCTTCTCGTCGCGCTCCTTGGCCAGACGCAGCTCGCGCTCGCCGGCAATCTTGGCGTTCCAGGCGGCATTGATGTCGATGCACTGCTGGAACTCCGCCTCCTCCTGCTCTGGCGTCAGCACAATGTGATCTGCCGTCGAAGTCTCCTCATGCCGAATCACCTCCGCCCGCAAATATTGTCGCACCGAGCGCAATTGGGTTCTGGTTGGAGAACAGTTTACATGGGTTTGTCCATAATCTCATCGAGAGGGACTCACTTGTATTGGTTGTGCAGCCGCATCAGCTCCGTGCGCTCCTCCTCCGTCTGCTTCTTGCGCTCGGGCACGCGGAACACTTTGCTCTTGGCCACCGGCAACCAGCGCGGCTTTCGTCGCCAGCGCACGAATTCCAGGGCGAAGTCGTTGCTGCCCGTCTTGGCCGCCGTCAGTGATGGATTCAACAACTGCCGCAGCATTTTAACAGCTTTTTATTTAATAAATTGGAGTTCTTTGTATACTTTGCGTTGTTACGGCATCCAAAACACGTTCGATACAATCTATCAACTATCGATTGAGCAAGTGTGGAATATCGATAATCAGCTGTTATCAAAACTAGTCGTCAGCAGTTTTTCACTGTGTTTTTGCAGCTCATTCGTTTTTTGTAAGAGCATACAATTAATACAAATACTTATCGCACAAATTTGTTGCTGAACTTAATTATTTTATATAACTATAGACTAGCGACAGCTGTTCAAATACTTGCGCCATACTGCAGTGAACGCCTGAAGTATATTATTCGGTATATTTTTCAAACTTAAAAATTGCGGTCACGCTGGTCGCCCGAGCAACGATGTTTACTTCAAAACAACAATTCGTTTTTGAATTCTCGCTCAATTCAATTGTAAATTAAGCACTGCACAAACTTCCACGCTCTGTTAAAAAGTAGACCGGCAACATGGACAAGCCCCAGATGATTGAGCATCTGCACGAGGCCGTCAACTACACGGTCTACGACACCAAATGGATTCCGCTCTCGGCCAAGTTTCTGGTGCTTGGCTCCAAGCCCAACAGCAGCGGCATCTTGGACATCTATGAGCTGAACCAGGAGAAGCTGGAGAAGGTGAAGACCGTGGTGAAGAAGTCGGCCTTCAAGTGCGGCACCTTCGGCGCCTCCTCGCTGCGCAATCGCCACTTTGCCGTGGGCGACTTCGAAGGACGTCTCCAAGTGCTGTAAGTAGCCAACAAAATCTGCTTCCATTTGTTCTAGCTAACTTGTTTAATCTCTCAGCGATCTGGAACGCCCCGACATGGCCGTGTACAATGTGAAGGCGCACAGCGGCATCATCAACTGCATCGATGCCATTGGCGGCACACAGCTGGACTGTGGAGCACCCGAGATCGTCACTGGAAGTCGCGATGGCGCCGTCAAGGTGTGGGACATACGTCAGGGCCAGGAGCCCGTTGTGGACATGTCGCCGCCTCCCCAAATGGGCGATGGCGTCAACAAGGCGGGACTGTCACGTCGCGACTGCTGGGCGGTCGCCTTTGGCAACACCTACAACGAACAGGAGCGCATTGTGGCCGCCGGCTACGACAACGGGGATCTCAAGCTGTTCGATCTGCGTGCGCTGGCCGTGCGCTGGGAGGCGACCATGAAGAACGGCGTCTGCGGATTAGAGTTCGATCGTCGCGACATTGCCATGAACAAGCTGGCGGTGACCACCTTGGAGGGCGGTCTTCTGGTCTTCGACATGCGCACCCAGCATCCCACCAAAGGCTTTAGCTGGGTGGAGGAGCGCAATGCGGGTCGCAGCGTGGGCAGCAATGGCGTCATCAGCGGACCCAAGGCCACCGTCTGGACTGTGCGCCATCTGCCGCAGAATCGCGATGTCTTCCTAACGGGCGGCGGCACCGGCTCCATACGCCTCTGGAAGTACGAGTATCCCGCTCGACGGGTCGTCGAGGACAGCGACGGCGCCAAGGAGGGCGTTGCGGGCAAGCTGCAGATGGTCAGCGCCGTCACACTGAGTTCGCAGCCCGTGCACAGCTTCGACTGGCATCCGGACAAGCTGGGATTGGCTGTGGCCGGCGCCTTCGATCAGAGCGTGCGCGTCCTCATCACCACCAAGCTGAACACGCTCTAAGCGCAGCTTAACATGGCCTTATTTTGCACACAGCTTTTAATTAAATGTAGTAGAAAGTAATCCTGAACTTCTTATTGTACAGAAATCGAATCCTAACAGCTATGCTGTGTGCTGATCTCGGCCAGCTTTTATACAAATAGGTAAACAATATTATACAGCTAAACTTGGATACAGCTTATTATTAAATGTAATAGAAAATAATCTTCGCTTTTGGGTTCGTGTCCTTGCTAAGTAGTGGTTTGTCCCTTGGTTTTATTTAGCAAACAGTTTATTTAATGTAGTAGAAACGTTTTCCTAACCAATCCAATCCAAATGCCAGTCAGCTAATTATTGATTCATTCACTAAAGTGTTTTTAACAAATAGTTATACAATTTATTATTAAATACACATAGCAGAGGGGAATTGTAATTGGATTACGTGCGCTGCATGCGCTGCTGCACAATCTTGGTGAGCTCCGCCAGCTGCAGCTCCAGCTCATCCATTTGCGACTGCTGCTCCTTGGGCACCTCCACCAGACTGGCGCGTTTCAGGGCATTCAGACACGATGTGGCCGCCAAACGACTCGAGTTCAGCTGCGATGTGATCATCACTTCGCTCTCATCCACGCTATGCTCCTTGATGGCCGCCTGCGACAACTCGCCAACCTCCAGACACAGTCCCAGCGCCTTCTTGGCATGCGCTGACTTCGTCTCCCAGGCCAACTCTTTGGCCGTGTAGGCGCGATAGGATTTGACCAAACGCTCGGCCTTCTTGAGCGGCGTCACAGCCACCAAGGCGGCCAGTTCCCAGACCATGGGCTCGTTGCCATGCTGCACACACTGCTGCCCCAGCAGCTGGGCAATGCGACGCTGCAGCAAATTGGCAGCAGTCTGCGAAGTGGACTCCGACTGCAGCTGCCGCGCAATGCCGTAGACGATGCGCGTGAGCACCTCCTCATCCAGATAGTGTTGCTTGAGCTCGCCGAGACGTTGATACGAGCGCATGGCATCCTCCCAGTGGTTGGTGTCCACCGAGACGAGCATATAGTTCTCCCAGACCTTCCAGTTGTTGTAGTTGCACTTCAGCGCCTCGCCCAGCAGCCGATGAGCGCGCTGCTTGTCGCCCAGCTTGAGCAGCGCCTTGGCTAGATTGTTCCACGACTCGAAGCCATTCGGTTCCAGATGCGTGTAGGCCAAATAGCACTTGACCGCCAGCTCCCAGCGTTCCAGCTGTATGGCGCAATAGCCACAGCGCAGCAGTATCGCCTCCTGCAGCGAATTGATCTCCAGCGAGATCTCGTAGTGACCCACGGCCTCCGCATAGTTGGCGGTGCGATAGAAGAAGTTGCCCCAATACGCTTGCGCCTTGCCGCTCGTCTGCTTGGAGTGCAGCCAGGCCTGCTCGTAGCACTGCGGATCATCGATGGCATCGCCCAGCAGACAGTAGAGCAGAGCCGTGGGCGATTTGTCCAGCTCTTGGCGTATAATCTCGGCCGCCTTGTGACGCAGCTCCAGGCTCGTGTAGCACTCGATGACCTGCTGCCAGGCGTGTATCTGCAGGCAGATGTCCAGCGCCGACTTGGTCATGCCCAGCGACCGCAGCAGCTCCACCAGCTGCAGCTGCACCTGCCACTTGGGCTGCAGGCAGGCGGCAAACGCGAAGGAGAGACGCGAACGTACCGAATGCTGCGGCGTCGCATTGTCCAGCAGCTTGACGCACTCCTCGCACTGCTTCCAGCTGCGCTCCACTGTGCGACGCTGACCAGACTCCTGCTGACAGTTCAGCAGCAGCGCCGCTTGACGCACCTGCAGCGGACCATGCTCCTGGTAGAGCAATGTCTGTGTGTACGGCTCCAGCTGCTCATCGGCCAAGCGATCCTTGGGCTGCGAACGCTTCAGTTGCTTCCTGCAATAAGTTGAGCATTAATTGGGAGTGCTTAATCCTCGGGAAACTTGTCACCTACACCTTGGCCAGCACCAACGCCTGCAGCACGCTGGGCAGCGTCATCACCTCGTTGTCCTGCGGCTCCGTGAAGCGTATGCGCTCCAGCCGTGTGTCGTCCTCCAGCAGCAGCAGCTGCGGCAGCTTGGTGGACGCATTGCTCAGCTTGGCGGCGGGCAAACGCTGCTCCACGCCCAGCTGCTGCACCTTGAGGCATAGTTGCGGCAACGCCTTCTGCTGGAACTTGGTGCGCAAACCGAGCAAACCCTCCACTTTAAGCTCCACCTGCAGATGCGTGCACAGCTCGTCCAGCAGCTGGGCAGCCAGATCCGAGCGATGGAACTGCAAATAGCCGTTGGCCAGCTCCAGCAGCAGCAATCCCTGCAGCTCCAGCGAACCAAAGGCCGCCAAATGGGCACGAAGATCAGCGGCAACCGCTTTAAACTGCTCGTACAGGGAGCCTGCCAAGTCGTCCAGCGTATGCTGATGCAGGCAGATCAATCGCAGACGCCACCAGCCGAGTAACTAGAGAGGTAGCAACTTATTTAGCAGAGTTCCAATTAAATGATTACTAGATAATTACTTTGGCTGTGGGTTGGGCGGCAATTAACGCGTCCAGCATCTCGCGAGCTATGAGCAGTAACTGAGCTGTCTTGACATTGGGATTCAGCTCCTCGCCGCTGGCCTTGAGCTGCTCCAGAGCAGCAGACTGTTCCAGTTCGAAGCCGGACAGCATTTCTGTGCAGGCTGCGAGTTTGTCAAAGGGTCCCGTGAAATTATTCTGCACAAAGGCGAATGTCAATTGTAGAAAATCATTGAGGGTCTGTTCCGTGTTCTCCAGCTGCTTCTTGTCGGACTCCTGCCAACGCTTCACAATGATTTGCAGCTCCTCCACCGTCCACAGCTGCTCCTCTGTCCACAGCTTGCGAAGACGCTCATCAGCCGGCAGGTCTGTAAATCCAATTTTACGTTTATAGCGACAGCAGAAAGTATTGCTTTGACTTACCGTCCAGCTGCACTGCATCATTGAAGTTGCACAGATAATAACCACTTAAAGTTTCCTCCAGCATTTTGTTGACAAACGTTTATTGACAAATTTGCTCCACGTGCCTCTTCAACCACTTTGTGTTTCTCCCAATTGCTGACTTGATTGCGGGATTTTTGGGACTCTTGTAAATTCACGTGCTGGGTTTATGTGGAATGCAACGTTTGGTTTTATTTCGCCACAACACGTTTATTCGTTTAAACCAAAAACTTTTGGCAATTGGACTTCATCAAGTCCGCCAACTAACTGATTAGAGATGGAAAAGCGTCGACGACAATGTCAATTTATCGATGAACTGCGCAGTTAACTGACAGCAGTCAGCTGTTATCCACAGTATATCGATACATTTTGGCTGACTATCGGTTTATGCCGCTAAATTTGAAATGCAACAGAGCACCAATAAATTTGAACGTTATTTGACTTAACAACAAACTTTGCGCACTATTTATAAAGAAATTAAATTATTGTTAATTTTGTTACAACACGGGTAGCTTGTCAGCCCATTTATCATCTTCTCTACAACTCCTACAAATAAATTTTCATTTACAGGTGGAGTGCGCTGTTAATTTGAAGCAGGCAGCTGTTAAACATTCTGCATAACGATACATTTCGGCTTCCTATCGAAATTCGAAATACAGTCTTGTGGCGCTCAGTTTAAAATGCGCAGAAAGCACCAAGAAAGTTTCAATTATTTCGTCATACATCTACATGCATATGTGTGTGCGTGTGTGAGTGTGTTCTTGTGTGCTTCTACCACAACCATTGTTCACTTACACAATGAAGGGAAAAAGCTTTTTGTCATTTTTTTACGTCGTAGCCGGCTGTCGCTTCTAAATTTAAATTTCACGGTCAAGGTCGAGCTTGCACTCGCTGTCGACGTAAACGTTGCGTCGCCGTCCCCGTCGTCGTCGTCGCCGTTTAACGCGGTACAGTTAATGACATGTGTATGTAATAGGAAAACAATTATTTGCATTTAAACATTTATAATTGACGTGTACGTAATGGCATTTTATTTTGTAATTCCAATGCAAGTTTTGGATTGTCTCACCCATATTTCCTACTACTTGCAGAGCATAGTTGTGCCATCTACTAAATAAGCCAAAGTCATGTTTTCATTTCTCTTACAAGAAAATACATTTGGCTGTTAAGCAAGAGCTTTATAACGGTCTTCGCATTGCTCTTCAGTGCAACAACAGTTTATTCACCACAGCGCGCAAGTCGAAGCTCTTTGGCGTGCTCTCTTAACACTCTGCGCTCTTAAGCATAAGCTTTTCGCTTGCGTGCTCGCTCTTCTTATGCGGCGCTCTTAGCGTCGTTTGGCAATTCTGCCGGCAGTTTTTATCACAATGTTGAGCGCTCGCTGCACGCCGGCTCCAAGTGCATTTACACTATGCCATCGCATGATAACGCAGAGTTCAGCAAACGTCAGCAACATTAGCGACACCTGGCGTCAGCGTGCACAAACAATTGCAATTATAATTCTAGTGTTGACGTCTTCTTCTTTTTGAATGGAATTTCGCCGAAACCGAAAAATATTGTTTGAGTTTTGAAGCGACTTGTTTAAATTGAACAATATAATTTATAATAATTACCTTTTCGCTAAGCAAACCAGTTGCTAATACATTTTTAACATACATTCATCTGACTCACTTTATTTCATTTCATTTTGCTTGCGCTTAATTTGTGCTATATGCTGTCTCAAGGTCACGCTGCGATTATTGTATCATTGTTATGGCAATAAATGCAAATAATACATGTAATTAATAACTAATTTAATTGCTCGACAGTTGTTAAAATAACCTATAAATTTGTATATCTACAATTAGCTTGCCGATTTTCTGCGCCGTCGCATCGCTCTCACATTTCCCATAGCAACACATCTACCCTCTTCCCCCCCCCCCCCTTTCATCACTTTTCTTCTCTTCGCTGTCTATCAATTACTCGTGAATTGATGTCAGTGGGTTTTCATGTTAACTGGCGGCAGCAGCAGCAGCGACGTCGACTTCGTCGTCGTCGTCTGTGGCAACAGCAGCGAACAATTTTCATTTTCACTTTCACGGGCCGCAACTTTCACGGCAACAACAACGGCGGCCTGGGCAAAAAAGAGCCCCCCCTTCCACCTACAGTCTCCCTCCTCCCCTCCTCTTTCTGTCTCGCTCTCTCCACTGTTGGGCATTGGAAGCTTGTTGCATTCCACATCGCGAAGTCGGTTTCAATTTCAGTTTACATTCAACTTATTTTTGACAGCCATCTACATAAATGTTCAGTAGTTCAGCAATTAAGTCTCTCGTGACTAAAGCGATCAGACGATATTTGCAATTCAATGTAACTTCAAAATAAAATAAAATAAATTAATTAATTTATGGATTATAAAAATAAGAAACAATGAAGCCTAATACAAATATTTTTTACACTGGGGTTTTATTGGGAGTAACGGGAAAATAAAAAACATTAAATAATCAAATAATCATTAACTGACGGTTTTTTTTGCATTCAAAATTACGAAAATCGTCTAAAATGTATTAAATCACATAAACTTTAATATTCAAGTTTATGTGATTTAATAAATTTTTAATTAAGATAATCTTATTAAGTGATCAATTTTTAACAAAAATCATTTTAATACAATTAATCAATTTCTTTGGTTCCTCTTGAGAACATATTACGTATACGACGTATACTATATGTAAATTACGAATACACAAGAAAATTTCATTATTTTAGTTCCTTATGAGAACACATTACGCAAAAACATTTTAAACAGACAACAAATAATATTAAATTTTAATATTTGTACGCTCCGGAAGGAACTTGCCACTTCACACCTTAATGTGGATTATATTTCTTGTATTGTTTATTTGCGTTAATTCATTGAATCTTCGTAGGCTCATTCACGTTGTGGCGGCCATCGAGCAAATTTTGATATTCATATTTGCGATATTCATATATCGCCAAAATACTACAAAATAAGCCAACTCGCATGCTACAAAGTTCTACTCAAATTAATTTATTTCGCACTTAATTATTCAAATGCTCACACGCGAGCAGAGGCGCTGACCTTGGGCTGCGTCAGATTTCGTCGCCATCTTTATCTTCGCTTGATACGCTGTCTCCTTCTGGCTGCCGTAGCGACGATCGAATAACGGCCACAGGCACAACAACAACGCGAAAGCCTACGAAGACAGCGAGAACAACAACAAACAGAACCAGGAAGAAGTGGGAGAGAGCTGAGCTTACCAACAACAACAACACGGCACAAGTGGGAGTAGTGTAGACATTTGCCTACATCTTGTGTGCATGTGTGTGTGTGAACATAGGATGAAGTGGGAGCGTATGTGTGTGTTTCGCTTGCATGTGTGCAAGTGTTTTTGTTTGATAGTTTTCAAAAATAGTTTTTACTATGCATAAAAACAATGCGCAGTTGTCATCGGGATAGACGATTGCGGACGGGTTGCTGAGACAGCAAAGTTCCCCCGGCAGTCAAATCAAGTGACATCATTTCCATCAGATTAACTGAAATTGATGTCAGTCTGACCGACTGTCTGCCTGTATAAATTTCCAACTGATTTGTGCTACACTTGCTTGTATCGCATTTAAATAAACATGTACCAGTATTTGGTATAAATTCTAAACAAAGCGTAGTTAATCAATTCCATTTATGCGCTTGTTTTGTCGACTTCCGAGAGATTCACTTTCGTTGGCCTGCCAATGATAGTGAGTTTGATTTTAATCAAATTGCTTCTTTGCTGTTTAATGTACCCACTAAATTTCACACCTGTCCGTCGCTCGTTTAATTTCATAATACGGGTATTCAATGTGTGATTCCCTCCTGCCGAGCCCCCCTCCACAGTTGTTGCACTTAAATACAAAGTATTCCCAAAATGAATTCTTGCCAATCACCTGTTGTCTGAATACCCTTCCAAATCGGTTTTTTTAAAGGGTGTTTAGCTTTTAACTATTGAGCTGAAGATCGCAATTTAATTGTCTACATTTATTTTAGCAAATATGTATATAAAGTTATTTAATAAAATCAAAATATAAAAACAATGAAACAAATAAAAAAATATTACATAATTAAAAATAAAAATGAATTAGAAATTACATTTTTTTAAGTTAGTCTGATTGAAGAATCATGTCGAGTGTTTTTTTAAAACCTAAACTATTCTCTTCCATTAATAAAATAATTAATATTATTATTTCGGTGTATTTAAATCATATTTGTTACTATTCCTGATCTTTAACAGACATAGAAGGACATGTATTGTCATTAATGATAACCCCAAGATAATGTTAGTAAAATATTTAGCACTGGGTGCTTTTAAGTCGAGCATTTGAAGCTGCTCGATAACGACTTGTTTGTATTGTTGTTGTTGTTATTTCACATTTGTTTTGTTCTAAGCGAAATTCATATCTTGACCTTGAGCAATTATTGTTTATTAATATTGCTGTTTTGTTACTTTTTTTGGTTTTCGTTTCGTTTTTTTTTTCAGCTTTTGATGTGTTGTTTTCAAATATTGTTGTTGCTGGCCTGAGTGTGTTTGTTTGTTGTTTTGATGTGAGCAATATTCCTGTTTCGCTGCTAGTTTCGGGTCTGGTCATAGACGGCGCACGCCGAGACCCATCGACAACCCGATCTCGATCTTTATGTCGATGTCGGTGCCGATCTCAATGTGGATATTGTTGATGTTGATGTCGGGTTCGAGTTCGCCTAGCAACCGAGCATAAAGTGCCCGAGACTCATGTAGTGAATTAATCTAATGGAGGCGTCGTCCACGTGTCGATTCAAATCTGTGGAAATGTTCATTAGATTTTGACGAGCCACAAATCAAATTGTCGACGCATGAAAAACGGCGAAACGTGCGATTTCGAACATAAACTGCCATATTTGTTTGTGTCGGGTTTTCGAATTGAAATGCGTAGTTTGATTTATGATGAATCGCTGGCACTGAAATTGCATTTCGTCGGCAATTAACTGGAGCGGCAAATTAGCAAGTAGAACTCAATAAAAGAAAAGGCCCTGACCCTGGGCCTGGGCCTGGGCCTGCAAAGGTGTTGTTTGCAATTCGATTGTGGAAACGCCCCAGTTACGACGAGTTCCACAATTAATGCATTCAGATTCTTTCTTTACTCGCCGCCCCCTCTGCCCCACAGCTTGGAGCACAGTCCTTGAACCTCGCCATACATATTTGCAATTTCTTGCACTTTGCCCAAATTGAAATCGTGACAACAACAACATTTACATAAAGAAGTGTAATACCAAGTGCGCGCTTGGCGAATAAGAGCGTAAACGATGAGTGAAGGACTGTTTTGTACCCTGTAGAGACGAACTTCACTCTTAATTAGTTTTAACAATACCATATTTTCATTTATACAGCTTGTACTCTTAAGATAAAATTGTACAGACACATGGAAAACAGATTTTCGTACCCTTTTGTAAAAATGTAACGAATTCAAATATTGATTTAAAACGTCAAATGTACACATTAAAAAATTATACTCTCGAGATGCAAATGTACCACAAATACAACATAGATCTTGGTACGTTTTGTAATAATGTACCTATTTCATATTGACTTTGACGTGAAATGCACAAATGTACAAATGTACCGCAAAGAAAGTGGACCGTTTGCTTAAATGTACCAAGTTCATGTTATTATAAGAGGAAAAATGGACCATCGAGAAAGAAATGTACCGCGTAGAAAATTGATTTTTGTACCTTTTGTAAAAACGTACCGATTGTATATTGAGTTAATACAACAAAACTACAATTTAAAATTGCATCAGATAAAAGTCGTCATGTCGATTTCCGATAAATATATCAAAGATAATTCGACATTCCATAAGTCGATATGCATGCAAATTAAATTACAAATTAGCGTTTTATTTTTGCGATGTCGCCGTCAAGCATTTGCATCAGCATGTGTGTGTGTGTGTGTGTGTGTGTTTGGTGTGTTTGCGTGTGTGTGTGTGTGGCAACAGTTACTCACCATCGCTCTGTAATACGTCATACAACGAAATGCCTTTCGACCAGCCCTGGCTCTCGCTCTTTCTTTTGCCCCCGCTCAGCCTGATCCAACAGTGCAGTGCAGTGTGTTGTTGTGAGTTATTTGCGTCGACGTCGCCGTCGCCGCCATCGTCGCCGTTCGAGTTTAGCGGCCCTGTCGCATTTCAAGGACGCGTCGCTTTGTTTTGTTATTGTCTGGACATGTTGTTGTTCTTGCTGCCGCTGCTGCTACTGCTGTTATTATTATTTGATACGCTCTCTCTCGCTGTTTCTATCTCTCTTTCTCTCCTGGCTTGCCTGCAGCAGCGTTTGCTTATACAAATATTATACATACAACAACAAAAAGTGCATTGAAATCAGAATAAAGCAATGGAATTTTTAATATGTATACATACTATATACTTATAAATTTATTTATTTTATTTTCATTTATTTTTTCTTCTTTTTTTTTTTTTTTTTTTGGTGTGTACTCGAACTTTGCATTTGTTTTGCTTTTGTCGCCGCTTTTGCTTTGTTTATTTAGAATTTTAACGCTTTTTTTCGGGGCATATTTTATGGCCGTCTTGATTTACTTTTGCAAGACGTAAGCACAAAAAAGTACCCCACATGATTTTGCCTTTGCCTTTTGCATACTGTCAAGGTTAAGCTAAGCAGGAAGGGGGAAGAGGAGAAGGGGGGGGGGTGAAGAGAGTGCAGCACAGATCCCATAAATAACATTTCTATTTATCTAATTAACAAATTAAACTCTCAACAAAAGCCGCACTGAATAATAAGCGATAATTTGGCAAATAAAAAGCTGCAGCAGCAGCAGCACTCGAAACAGCTTTCGAAAGAAAACAGAACAAACACACACACACACACACACACACACACACATACGCAAACTAACACAAAGAAGCGACAGCAATAACATGATTGCGAGTTTATGGTCAAGGACATGGGGTGAAAAGCAAAAAAATGGAAAATACATTAAGCATTGTTGCATTAGATATTACGTATACAACAAATTGCTATGACAACATTTGGTCTTAAGCAAACTAGTTACTAATATATTATTTTCACTTTTCAAATAAAATATAAAATTTAAATTCTATCATCCGCTTTTGCTGAAGATTTATTTCCAAATATTTTTGCTCTGCACTTGCAAAAAGTTTGTTGTATTTTATTTAAAAAATAGAAACATTTATTACTATTGTAAGCATTAAATTGTTTTAAAACCACTTGCAAAAAGTTTGTTGCATTTTATTTAAAAAATAGAAACATTCATTACTATTGTAAGCATTAAATTGTTTTAAATTTTATATAAATCAAATTAATCATTATTAACGGTTATTAGTTGGGAGAAATATGCTAAATATCGATATTAATAGTAGCAAACAATGTTCAATTTGAACTTGAGATTTCCCATTAGCGATACGCCCTCAAGACCCCAGCATATAGGCTGATCTATCATAAACGACAGCGGCGCCTCTGACGCTCAGTTGAAAACAAATCAAATGAAATACAAAAAACAAGAAGCAAACTCGTAAATACATAAATACATAACAAGCGATATGTTTGCTTGTATTAATGTATAATCAACCGTGGGGGCTCGTGCTTTTAATTAATGACCTGAACTTGGACGGATCGGACTCGTGCGACTAGTTTCAGTTTTCAGTTCGTCAGTTTTTCAGTTTCCAAAGTCGAAGTCGATGTCGATGTCGAAGTCGATGTCGAAGCTGAAGCCGAAGCCAAGCGGAAGTGCGAGACGACGAGCAAACTGCTCTTATCTTGATGCTCTGACGTTGTCTCCACTGCTCTCCACTCTCCACTCTCCACGCTCCACTCTACAACCTTTGCGACTGATTAGCGTACTAGTTTCGGCATCACTTGCGCGAGTGCGAGCTGCAGAGCGAGGGAGATGGAGAGTGAGAGAGGTGGCAAGCGCACCTTAATTGAAAACGCAGACGAGCCAAAGTAAACGATCAATTTTTTGTGGTGTTCGTAAAGCAAATTCTAATAAACGCGACGAGAGCAAAATAAAAAGACATTAAAATATACACACCAACCAAAACCCACAAAAAAACAACAACTACAAACAAGCACACACACACACGTAGACGCAGCAAAGCAACAACAACAAAAAAAAGCAACCAAATAAAAAAAACGTTGCTCAAGGTTAGGGTTATCATATTGCCAAGATCAAGGCTGTACGACTAAAGCTGTTGTTATACACAGACAGACAGACATTTGTCAGTCGGTGAATATGTGTGTGTGTGCGTGTGTGTGTGTGCGTGTGTGTGTGACCGTTCTGCGCCAGACAGATCGTCGAACAGTGTGACAGTGTGTGCGTGCGGACGTGCAATGCTTCTGAAAACTGGCTCAGGGAGAATTATGAATGTATTTTGGCATTTCAAGATTTCGGATATATGGAAAAGTTCTCTATACTACACATACAAGACATAATAATAAACAATGCATTAATTCATTCTCTAAACTTGGAAAAAAAAACCAAAAAAAAATATTAAATTAATTTTCAATTTGTTTAATTTACTTTGAAGTTCAAGGTTTGACGCTTTAACATTTTGGGGTAGAATTCTCGAGTCTGCGAGTGTACGAATGTATCCAATAATACCATTTGAATATAGTTGCTAAGCGTCGTTATAAGTTTTTATCATTATAATAAGCTGGAGTTTATAAAGCTATTGTGTTATCCCAAGATCAAGGGGCATTATACGATTATTTTATTTCGTTAAATAAGCATTTTGCCATTTCGAGTGCTCAAATTATTTCGACTTCTAGTACAAGTATTTATTTATTTATTCAAAAGATTAAGTATAATAACAAATGCTATTTAAGTGACCTTCGACTCTTTTAATGCAAGTAATTTTAAATTTAATATTATTATTAACTACTATTTGTACTTTTTAAATAATTTGTATGACACTTGCTTACCATTTAAAATTTGCAAAATTAGATTACTATTTTAAAAAATATTTTCAATACCACCCACCTATAAATGATCTTGCCGCATCCACAATTAATCCAAAGTCGATCGATAAACGTTCTCTAATTTGATGTGATTTGTAATCAATCAAGCGCTAATTGCATATCAAGCGATACACAATCATTTCACACCCGCTCCACAATCGATAATTGCCCGATATTATTGCTGGTGATCTTGTGCAGACAGCTTTCGTTTCTGATTCGATATAATTCGTGATTAATTGCTTGAGGAAGTCGCACAGATGAGTTGGCCCCACACTGAGGTCTCCATCGACTTCAACATCGACTTCGACTTCGAGATGTCATTGGGCGTTGGATATGAAAACGGAATCGAAAAGATAAATAATCGAGCGAGAGGGCTGTGACTGTGATATTTGAATATTGAAATATCGGAAGTGGTTGTAGTTTATTCACGTCTAACGGTGTTTCATTCAATTAATACAGACAAATAAGTGCACAAATACGCTTGTCGAAGGAAAACTGGTTTCGATATGTGGACCGTGATTTGAACAGTCCGTGTATCTGTATCTCGAGCTGCCTTTGTATCTGTATCTCGCTGCTGTGGATGCGGGCGACTGTCGAACTTCTAAGTGCTGCGGTTCGTTTTCGGTTTTCCAATTTGTTTGGTCGTTTATTTATCTCTTTGTCAGTCCATCTGTCTGTTTGTTTGCTGGCTGTTCAAGTTCAAAGCCCAACCCAAAAGATCAGCTCAGTTCAGCTGCGGCTAGCCGTTGCCTTCAGCTTCAGCTTCGACAGCGGCTTCGTCGTGTTAGCTAAGGTCAGTCCATTGGCGTTGAAATTGTTTCGACTGCTGCGATGGCGACGGCGACGCCCAGGTCCAAATATTGACGCTGTCTCGCTGACGCTCTAAATAGAGCCCACAAATAAAAAGAGTTGAGGAAAAACCTTCACTCTACGCCATGCAAACACCTTGACTTCAATTCGTCGAGTCGCATTGATCAGAAGCAGAGGAGTTTTGCTTGCCAGCCCAGCACTTGACCCAATTTCGAGCGTGGAAAATATGCCGCATGCGGCTCGTTGCTGCTTCCCAATTTAACCATAATACTTGTCGACTTTCTGGCTCTGCTTCTGTTGACCTGAGCCCCAAATTCAGTCCAGTTTGCCCATGACTCAGACACTTAATGTTTTGCTTTAAGACTCGGCCCAAGGCGTCTCACGTTTCGGTTCGTTTCCTGTTTTAGCGCTTCTTCATCGCATTACATTTGGATCAAGATCAACAAACTCTGCGCCAAGTTTTGTAAACCATAAATTGTTTACAACGACGACAGTCGACAGTCGAGAGTCGAGAGTCGACACTTTGTTTGTTGTTGCAAGCGGGCAAGTGTCCGATAAGCGATCAAGTACATTATAAAGAATAAATATGTTATGTGTGTGCAAGTCGACAGCCATAATAAACATGCGTCTCCCTGAGGACTCATTTCACCACAAATCTATCTCTATTTATAGCAACTGTGATCGAGTTCAATGGCTTGATGAGTTCTCCCATCACTCGCTCTTTCTCCGCCCACTTTCCGCTGACGCATCTCGATTAGCCGCAACTTATGCAGATATAACTATAGCCAGATAATTGCCCAAATTATATGTCCTGGGATTCTGCAGGTAACGTGCTGCGCATGCAGACAACTCTCTACATAATTCACCAAGGAGTCGCCATAAATCACACCCAGAAATGCACAGCAACAAAAACAACAAGCCCCAGAGAAGACGCTGCAAACTCTGCAGAATTTCGCATTTTTTATGAGCAGACGCGGCAAATTGATGTCAAGGCTGAGGCAACAAAAAAAAGGGAAGTTTACCTAAAATTGAAGGAAGAATTGCAGAAACAAAAGATTTTGAGTAAATCATATAATAAAGTGTGCAATAAAAATTAAAGCTGAAAAGCCGTTGTGAGGTTGAAGTCTGACATTAAGTTATTAAATAAATATAGCTGGAAATCTGCTGTTTAATTTGTGGAGTATGGATTATGATAGTACATATTTCAGGAATGGCACAAACAAATCAAGGAGTTAACCAGTTTGATGTTTCTATTGAAATTAAAGTGAATAGAGATTTTTATTTTGGAACCACAAAATCGTTAAGAACACTTTCTTATAATATTATTGAGATCTATAGTGTACATACAAAACAAACCAAAACGACGCTTTCGAAATTTAACATTAAGAAGAGAATTGCAGTAAAGTATAGATAAATCACTAATGAAAACGATGAGATAATTATTGTATATTAATATTTGTATTATTCTATGCTTATTCCTACATTTATTTGCAATGAGAATATAAGAGATGCCGTGACGTTTTAATCATATATATTGAAATATAAAATAAATACAGAAAATAGTTTAAACATTAATTTTTCTATTATAATATCGACTTTGAATACAAAAGCGATGAATTAAAAATTGGCATATGATAAGAGTAACTTGTTTCAAAATTAGAATAAATATTTGGTACGATAAGCAAACTAGATACACTAGTCGGCAAAATTATTTTGACGAAACCTCTTTTTGACTATTGAACTTGGCGTAGCTTGAAATCGTCAAATAACGGTGCGAAAATGAGGCGCATAAGAAAGAATCTATTTTTAGCTATGTGCATGCCTAATTTTGTTTCATTTACCTTACGCATTCTCTTTCTGCTGATAAGAATGCATGCAGACAACGGTTTTTTGCGTGACACAAGTATTTTGACAGCATCTTTATGGAAATATTTGCACACTTTTAAGCACGCGAGAATCAAACAACTTCTGTGTTTAACTTTGATCAAAATTAATCGTTGTTATTAAAATAAAAAGTCATTAAAAATTATTAAATAACATGGGTAAAACGGCTGAGCTAAGTTTAGTGACCAGATCTTCAATGGTAGCAAAGTTTAACGCTGGAATAGCAGTCAAAGACATTGTCAATGAGTTTAACGTGTCGCGTCAAACTGTGCACTACCAAATTAAAAAGTTTAAAAACCATAATGACATTCGTAATTTAAGACGATCAGGTGCTAAGCGCAAAACAGATCTACATGAAGACCGAGTCCTTGTACGGGAATTTAAAAAAAATGTTCTTCTGAAGCCGCAATCTGCAGCAGATCAATTTAATTTAACAGCTAAGACCCCAATTAGTGAGCGCACAGTCCGTCGAAGATTAAAAGAGTGCGATTTTAAGACCTATAAAGCCAAGGACGTACCGTATATAACAAAAGCAAACAAGCTCAAAAGACTGTCCTTTGCAAAGGAACATCTCAATAAGCCAAAGGAGTTCTGGAGAAGCGTTCTATGGACAGATGAAAGCTCCTTTGAGTTTAATTCATCAAAAAATAAATTTTATGTGAGACTGCCAATGTTGCAAAGACAAAAAAGGAGGCCTGTTTGCCAAAAAGTAAGCCATGGTGGAGGCTCTGTGATGTTCTGGGGATGTGTGGCGTACAATGGACTGGGTGACTTCGTTCCTGTCACTGGCTCAATGAACCAACATCAATATTTGTCGGTTCTAAATGATAACGCCTTTACTTCTGGAGACAGGCTTATTGGACAATCCTTTATCCTGCAACAGGATAACGCACCGTGCCACAAAGCCAAGATGATAACCACATTTTTGAAGGATGTTGGTGTTACCACTTTGGATTGGCCACCCCAAAGTCCAGATTTAAATATAATTGAAAACGTCTGGTCTCTTATAAAACGCAAAAGAACAGTAACGTTGAATAAAACCAGAGAGGAGACCATTTCTGAGATCACTTCCCTTTGGGAAGAGATATCTCCAGAGATCATTCAAAATTTAATCGATTCAGTACCACGACGTCTGCAAAAAGTCATTGAAACTAAAGGAAATTATATATTTTACTAAATAATTTTTTTCCTTTACTTATTTTAGGTTTAAACTTTGTTGATCATATTAAAAGGCACTTGTCAAAATACTTTTGCCACCACATGAAAATAACTTTAGCTTATATTTTTTTAGGTTCATATGATAAAATGTTGAATTCATTATTTTTAAGTTTGTATTAGCACTAAGTAAAACAGAAAAAAAAATCATTGAGTTATATTAAACCATTGAAAAGTTACATACAAATATGCACCATTTGTTTTTCGTCAAAATAATTTTGCCGACTAGTGTACTTTTGTGGGCAGCGCTGCTTCCGCTTGAACCTGCAATTGGTAAGTGATACTCCGCCACGCTGAGCCCACACAACTCAATCTGACCACATAAAAGGCAGCCAAGGACAACTTGATTGAGAAAATTGGAAGCAGCAGCTTGCCGTCTGGGCTGGAGATGGCGATGGAGACGGAGACGAAGACGTCAGCGTCGCTGCATCGAATCGCCAACATATTTCCGGCATCGGTTTCGCTTTGGTTTCGGTTTTTGTGTCTTTTGTCTCTTGTCTCTTGCCTCCGAGTGCACTTATTAGCTGCTTCCTTTCTGCAGAGTTTTTGCAGACAAAGGCGGCAAAGAGATCAACCAAGAAGCCAGCCAGCAGCTGTAGACCCTGAACTTTGTCGCCCTTTTTACGCTGCACAAGAACAAGAGTCATCCATCGCAGTTTCAGTTTCTGTTCTTTTTTTTTTTTTGCGAATTTCCGATTGCAATTCAAATTCTTTGTCATTGCAGTGAGCTGAGAGGCAAGAGCCAAGAATGGCGGAGAACCAAGAGCACTTGAGCGGAGCAACTGCAAGTTGCTTTTGTGATTATTGCCGCAGTTCGTTCGCCTTGAATTGAGTGAGTGAACCACTGATTAAACGCATTACTTTCCCCCAGTCAATCACCCATCTCCCCGTCCCCTGTCATTCGTGACCTCGCTGGCTGTGGTCTGCATAATGCTCCTAATGCATCGAGCGTACAAGGATCGACACCCTTGAACCTCATGCTGACCGCTTAATTAGGCCCTGTAAGCACTGCTTTCCGTCATTGTCGTCCGTCCTCCTCCTCCTCCTCCCCCTGGAGCGCTTTGTATGCGACGTCAATCCCATCTGCATCCCCATCCCTCCTCTGGAGTACAATGGCCAGTCCGTTGCGTTGATCCCTCGGTCTACGGTCTTCGGTCTTCGGCCTGCCACGCGCGTCAACATTTTTAATTGTGCGCTGCATATCATTTGATATTAAATAAGTACATACATATATATTTACATACTCGTGCTATATGCTTGCCTGAGTATGCAAATTATGGGCAGCACAATGAAGCTGCGAAACATTCGCATTGTACCCTGCGCTCGATTGTAACTGGGGAGATGTATTTACATCCATAAATTCCGTGATTGTTATGAGCGACTGTAATTTCGTATTTTGACATTAACTGGATGTGGATTTATTGATATGCCATTGACAAATTATAAAACTACTAACAATTGGAAAGCTTGAAGTACTTGGTAATTCATAATGAGTTTACTTTATTCTAAAAGCGAAGGATTTGCACACTAATTATAATTTGAAATTTTTAGTTTGTATATCTAGTATAGATAGTTTGAGTGTCAATTTTGAATAACCCAGTTAGTTTATACAATAAAATGTCGCAAAATATATATTGTGTATAAATGTCATCTTTCATAGTTCGGTCAGTCAAAAAAAAAAACAGTTTTATATTAATTATTAATAATAATATGGATAGTAATAAAATATTATATTCCTTGAGTGATATGCAAAGCAAACTAATTTTTTAATATTATTTAATATATATATTGGTCAATCTTCCATGGTCGATACGATTAATAAATATTTTATTAAAGCTTGTTGATAATTTTACAACATTATACATATTACGATGAACTTATGTGTAAATTTTTTAATTTACTCAGAAAATCCCCCAACGTTAATTTCAGTTACCTCAAATTTATATATATTGCAGTTACCTTTAATTTATATATATTGCAGAGTGAAAGCGAAATCACTTAGTTTGGGTAGATTTCAATAGAACTGCAATGCAATGCAGCAGTTTGCTATTTTATTTATTGGCTGTAAACCCTAAACTTGACTTTACGTTTCAATGAAAATTACAAAAGTCATTTATGGTGTTGAATAAACATTTAAATTACACTATATTTTGGTTACTATTTGAATATTTCCAATAATTTCTATTATTATAACTTTAACAATCAAATTGTTATAATTAATTTTAATTATGATAAAATTATCATTGTTTTATCTGTCTGCGTAACCAAAAAAAAAATCACTCCAATTTATACAATAATGAAAATATTTCTAATTTCTAAAATGCTCTAGACTTGCAATCATAGAACTGTATTTCTAAGACTTCTTCCTGTAATCTCTTGTATACAGCGTATATTGCAGTCGAATACTCTCGTTTAATCGAGCCTGTATAATAATTTCTGTGGGCTTTTGTGTGATGCTGATTGAGATTGCTGTACACATTATTTGTACATAATTGCGCGATGATTAAATGGTGAGTAATGTGGAACGGCGAACCTGTCGACCGTCGACCTGTCGACCTGCCTTACTGACCAAATAACTGGAATGTTAAGGAAAGGTCAATCCAAATAAAGCCAAAAAAAGGAGTGTGCTGCCAGCTTAATGTCAATTTTGAAAGGTTCAATACATTAAAGTGGCGCTTCTATAATTTAGAGGGTTGCAGGTGGCCCTGTAGAAGGATCTTGGTTGTTGTAGTAAAAGTGGCCGCCCAACTAATTTGATTCATTCGTATTACGACCGTGCACTTGACCCTCAACAATTTGCGTCAATGTCAATGCCAACTGGGGGCTGCTTGGGGCCTGGGGTTAGGTAAGATAATTACTGTGCATGTTTGTTGCCATTGCGCCAACAGTTGCGACGTCGACGACTGCAGCAATGGCCTTGAACGATGCTGGGCGAAACCCCCGAAGCGCACACTTGCACCATACGAATGACCTTTCAATGCAACGCCTTCTCGCTGCCACTGCCTCCGTGGCGCATTGTTACTATAAATAAGCTCGGGGTGGACGAAAGCTCATGCTGAAGGTCAAAAGACTCGCTACCCTCGAGCACATGCAACTGCCGCGTGCGCAAGTTCAAGTGCAAGGGTTGCCATTGCACCCGGCATCGCCCGGCGTGTTCGTCATTGGCCTGTCCGCTCTTCCCTCCTCCCCTCCCATCCCCCCTTCTCGGCAAGACAATCCTCCCAAGGCCAAGCGTAGATATCTATGTGTGTGGCGAGTGACCGGCATTTTAATTTATAGTGAGTCCTAGTGATGCAAATTATCATCGATGCATCGACCAGCGATTTTTGTGTTCGAATTACACTTTGTTAGCCAAAGAAAGTATATTATGTCAAATACGGTTGCAATACCTTCGTGGCATTTAATTACAAAATGAGTCGATGAAAAATAAATGAAAATTTAAGGAAATGTTGAGTACAATCGAAGATAGACATTATCCAAACTTACTTGTGTGACTGTACATGGACTAATTGTATGCGAGTTTTTGCGTAGCCACATCCACTTCAACAGTCGAACTGTATTGATATATTACTTATTACTAAGTATGTTAGACCTGTGTGAAATTAAAATATTGTCAGCCTGTTACATTTGTTAAAAAAAATAAAACCAAATTTGATTTTAAATTAAATTAGGCTAAAAATACCGATACACCAAAGTATTTACCCGATGTGTAACACAACATCGATTAATCGTCACCTCAGACTCGACCGTAATGCACATCACTATTGAGTCCTTTGTCGGCATCGATTAATCGTTTAGCAAACATCGTCATCTCAGACTCGACCGTAATGCACATCACTATTGAGTCCTTTGTCGGCAAACGTCAGTCGCCTCAAACTTGAAGTACGTGCAGTTATCTGCTTTTAATTGAAACTCGAGTTCGGTTGAGCCTTGCAAGTTGGCCACAAGTTGTGGCTAAATCCGCAAAGCCCATAAAGCTGTCAGCCATTTCTCTCTGCCACACATCCTGCTTGAGATGAGTTAATAAAACAAAGTTCGACGGCAGGACACGTGGCTGCAAATGCAAGCAAAATGATAACAGTGCCACCTCGAAGTATGCGTCCTTTTGTTGACCTTTAGCGAAAATCTTGTGGCAGCAGCGCGTGGGATGAAATGTCAATGGAACGGCAAATGGAAGGAGGGCAGCGCACAAAAGGAGCAAAATAAACGTAAACGTAAAAAGTCGAAGCAAAGCTGCTAAAAGAATCATTTAAAAATCAAATCAAAGTCACGCGCCGCAATGTGATCAACAGTGGGTCCAACCAAGGTTACAATGCTGCAGGTAAGCACAGCCAGGACCCGTCCAGAGTCCTGCGACGCGACGAGACGAGACGAGACGAGACGAGATGAGACGGGCCATGCGCCGCTAAGTATGCTAAGAAAAAGAGCCAAGCTTCTGCCTCAGTCACACTCGCTGGCCACGTGTGGCCACAGGACGAGAGAGAGAGAGAGAGCGGGAGAGAGAGAGAGAGAGCGGGAAGATTGCTGGCATTGGCAATGTCAAAGCGAGAAATCCTTCAGCTTTAACCTTGAACTTCACCGGCTGGCGAGCAAGGTGCGAGGCGAGGCGAGGCGAGGCGAGGCAACGAAAGCTGCACACAACATGTTGCTGTCTCTGTCGCGAGCTTTTACGTTAACCTTGCCGGGTATTTGTAGTGGCCAAAGTCCTTGAATGCGCTGCGCCTACGCGCGCCGATGGAAATTTTTTGCCCGCTATCGCCATCCCGCTCTCGCTCGCTCTTGCTCGCTCGCCGCAAAAGTTGAAGGGCATTTAACGTTGATTGACGCTAAACAATAACGGCATTTGTGTACGAAAGCACTCTCGCAAAAGCTCGGCTCTGGCCGAAAGCTCTGCGCTAGGTTGACTGTACTTCTGTGACATTGCGCGTTCGAGGAACTTTCGAACTTTCGCCTTGGCATTGCACGCGCTTCAACTTGCCTCCAGAAGCGTCGACGTAGCCTCGCTCTGCGGCAAGGCCAAGCGGACAAAAGTCTTGTCCACACACACAACAAAAATAATAATAACTGACTAAGAAAGCTTTGCTCGCTGTTGCGCATTTGATTTCGTTAGCGACCCCCAACCCCTGAAGGATTCGCCCCCGAAAGTGCGTCATCTTCTATTGTTGTCGCTATCACTTGCCACATGGCGCCTCCTGCCCCATCTACATACGCCATGCAACACACAAATTCAATTTGCATTACAAATAACATGAGCGAATTTTCCAGGAAATCCGTGTGTGCGTAAAAAGGCGCGGACTTTTTTGGTTCCCCTCGTTTTCTTTTTCGCTGCTTAGTTAAATGGAGTCCTGCACGTGTTGTGATGTCGGGCAATTTGTTAGCTGCCTCGTAAAAACTTTCCAGTACCCAAAGGCTGGAGCGCAGGCACTTTTTGTGAATGAAGTTCGAAGCGATTTGAGGGTAACTTGGCTAATAAAGTCTGCGCTGCGTAGGTCAGAGTTAAACCTTGTTTATGGGCGCTTTATGGTCTCTTCTGGGTGCTGGAAGGCACTCGAAATGCCACGCTCTTTAACCTTGACTAATTATAGAACTAATCAAAGGTGAACACCACTTCCAGCAGCTGAATCCGCCATCATTCTTGGCCTAGGCCCAAGCAAAGTTCTGCACACTTTATTTATTTTGAGGGGGCGTTGAAATCTGAACTTATTATCGATTCAATGTCAAGTGTTTGCCCTGAACTTAGTGCTCGGCATTTCCACACTTCTCCACTTCTCCATGGGCAAAAAGTCACCCTCATTTCGGTTTGGTGGAGCATTTTCCTCTGGATTTGCTTGCCAGCTTCCGGTTCCAGCAGAAGCAGCAGCAGCAGCAGCGCGATGCGAAAGCTTCCGGCAGGCAACAACCCCTAGCAGCTGTGTATCATCCACCCACCCACTTCCAACACGTGTCCCAGCGATGGTGGGGCATGGAATGACTCCGTTTTTTGGCTCCATTCCGGGTCCGGGTCCGGGGCATTGGCTTGAATACATCAGTTCAGTTGGATGCGCAGTTGGTCGCTTGCCCCAGAGCTTTGTCGTCGTTTTGCACAGAAACTTCAAGGTTAACTTCCGGCTTGTCACTTTGGCTCCCTTGCCCAACATGGGCCAACTTGTGCGGGCTGCCTGCTGAACGCTCTGTTAACCCAGCTCCCAAGCTACGTAAGCCACATTTGTTTCGACCATTATGTAATTCCGTGTCCGATTCGAACTCGTTTCAGGCGTTTCTGGAGAGTTCGTTAAACTCGTGACTGCCATTAATCTTTAGCCAATCCTAGTCCCGTCCCAGGACTTTTTCTTCCTCTCTACCTCTATGCAAAGTATCATAACTACTACCAAACTACATATTCTATATAGTATATCATGGGTCATTGTACGCCAGTGGCGTTTACTGCGTGCTCTACTTGAGGTTAACGTCCTCACTTCCGTTCCGTTCCATTCCAATTTGAGTTTCAGTTTTTTCCACACCTTCCTCCCACCCATCTTATTTTTTTGCTGATGATTACTATTACAATTTTCGGCTGTTTTAGATTTGTTTTTCCGATACTCTCTATACATCACGAGTGGCTATTATAGGTTGAGAGTGACGAGAATAACACTTGAGAAATTTATTCACCGTTTGTGACTTTATTTCCATTTCAACATCGATATCTAGAAGCCATAAATAGTTATGCAAGTTCTTACTATTTAATATTAATAGTGATTTTATTGTATTTTAATTGATTCACTTTTAATATGTATGTTTAAATAAATGGGGTGTAAATATTACCTCAGTAACTATTCAGTTTTAAAAAAATATAATGTGTAAAATATTGACAACTTATTATTTCTGAGCTCTTAACATGGTCATATTGGTATCTGAGCAGCTTGATTTAACTGAGTTACACCAACAATTATAGAATAAATATTCCATAAAAAGATTCTATCGTATTTGGTTATATTTAATTTACGAATGTTCGGAATCATAAAAATATTTGTATTTTTATTCTAAAACTCAAAGAAAGGTATCTTGTGGTCGAACACTTTTTTATCAGCATGGTTACTTATTTTTATTATTGTTTCCATTAGGTTGATGAATAAGAGTTATCTTTGCATGCATAAGTAGACTCAATTTATACGAATTATGCGTTAAGCGTGTGTTTTGAATTACTTATTTTTAATATCGACGTTTTTTTTGTATACCTTTAAGAGGAAGTTGTGATAAGTTGGAATGAAATGAAGAATGCATTCAATAATTATAAAATAAAAAAAAAACATATTTAATTTTGTCAAAACCTACCTTAAATCTACCTACATAAAAATATAATTATAAAAATGCTTTCCCTAGAATTTTGTTTGTTAATATTTTTAAGCAGAATAAAAGTATAAATGAAAGTACAACCATTTAAAAACCGGAAGACCTTTCGATTTCGATCTTGGGGAAATTTCTTTAACAACTCTGCGGTTTCCCTCTCTCTCTGCCTTTGTCTAGGCGAATTCTAATGAAATTGAAACGTTGAAGTGACCCACTTTGACCGCACTCATAGATAGCTACTTCGTGGATATGGTATATGTCATAGTTAGGGTTATATGATGTGAGTATGAGCTCACAGTTCTCACGCTTCACATGATGATAAACTGAGCTGGCTTTGGCTTTGGCTTTCAGCTCAGACTGATACCGATTCCCGGAAAATCGCCACACATGCGCTGCATGCTACAATAACAACAAGGAAAATGTTTGTTACATTTTTTCATTTATTCTTTTTATTTCTTTCATTGTCCATCTAATCTTTTTTTTTTGTTGTTGTTGTTTTTGTGCTTCGTGAGCGAGAATTTGTTGTTGTCGTTTAAAGCGCAAACTTCTTTTCATAATTGGCTTTATGTAATTTGTTGTCAGCGTTCGTTCGGCGTAGTTCTTTGTGCCGTTTTCAAGGTTTCAGCAATTATTCAATATACCCGCCCACCACTGTCCGCCCACCGCCCCCCTCGGCCACTCCCCCATCCACATTTGCCACTCGGGGATATGAGCGCTGAGTGCTCATGAAATGTGCCAACATCAACGGGTTTCGGTGTCGTCGTTCTTTCCTGGAATGCCCTCAGCTCGAAAGTAAACAGTGGACTACAGTGAAGCGTCGCTAACATGAACTTTGCAGTGGATATAGCCTTTGGTTGATTTTCTTATTATATTCGTTTAATAACAACATAATAAAGAACGCTGTGGTGTGAAGTTTAAGAATGAGAATCAGGTCCGTTTTTAGATTTACAAAATTTGGTGAAATATAATATAAATGAATGTAAAGTGAACATTTATTATATTGTTTGCTATGCTTTATTTTGTTGTGTATTTATTATTATGATCAGATATATAGCTATGGATAGAAACATATTTTCTCAGTTTCTCTATTATTTTTAATTCAGAATCTAATCTTGAGTACAACTTTTTAATTTTATTTAAACATAAATATATCATTCTTCAATAATTTAAAACAAAAATATCATTTGTTTATGCAATTAAATAAAACATTTAATTAAAATGTAATTTTGGATTTTCTAATTTAAAATTTTACAAATTATTTTGACTTTTTCTCTTTTCATTAAAATAATTAATATATAAATAAGTTTTAACATATTTAATATATTTAAAATATAGAAATGAATATATGTAAATATAAAATACATTTAATATCTAAATAAGTTTTATCATATTTAAAATATGTAAAATATAGAAATGAATATATGTAAATATAAGATACATTTAACTTTTGTAGCTATCTTTATGGTTTAATTTTTTAAAAATTAATTGAATTAGTATGGTTATTTTTTATGATCGGTTTCGTCAGAATTTTAAAATTATATCATTTGTAGAATGCGACTTAGAAGAAGCTTAACTGTGTTGAGCGCGCAAAATAGAGCGCAAGAATTTGCACGATATCATTGCATGACAGCATGACGACGTTTCAAGTTCAGCAAAATGTTATGTTATGTTACCTAGGCAGTATCGGGGTCGCCAGAGGGGGGTTCCAGGGGGAGTAGGGCCAATGGCCAATGGGCAATGGGCAATGTCCGCTGGTCACAAGTTGGTGTGGAGACAATTGCGTTGTTGATGACGCACTTGAAACTGCTGAGACTGGCACTAGATGGCTCACGGGCAGCGTGAATGACCCCTTTGTGAGCGAAGGGCGGGGGCAGAGAGAGGGGGCCATAGCACAATTAAAACAAAGCGAGGGAGGGAGAGGGGAGGCAGTGTGTATGGTGAATGATTGTGCGGTGTTCCCCTTGACCCATCGGCACAGTCAGCACTTCCTGTAAATGGTTAGTCAAGATTACTTCTGACCCTCCGCCATCTAAATGAAATGGAAATTTGTCACATACTTGTCACATTTTCACGACACCCTGACCTTTGGCCCCAACTAGTGTGTGGTCTATTGTCTCTGAGGTAAGGTTTGCTTTGTACACACATACATACATACATATATTTAGTCAGAAGGCTGACATTGGAATTTCAAATGGTTTGTGACGTTTTCTCACCTTTTTGATGAGCCTAAGGGCGGGGTTTAAGGTTGACAATTGACAGAAATTCAGCGAAATCTATTGTGACATCAATCAGTTAGGGTTTCCATCACTTTATGGGTTTCCATTCATTACTATAACTACAAGAATTGCTGGTAAAACAGCTGCTATATAACTTACAGCCTATTGAACTTATGCCTATTTTTTGTGGAGTTGTTTTTTGCCCTGTGTGTATAATTCGAGTTCTTGCGAGCATTTCAACAGAGTTGTTTTTTATATATGTATATTACCTCAATTCAAGACGATGGAGATTATAGAAATTGAATATAAATAATTATAAATATAAGTTACTCATACAGTAAGAACAAATATTATATATTTCGATTATTATTTCATTTCATCTGTATTATATTTTATTTTATATTTTATTGCTGTTCATATTTTGACCATTGTTTATTATGGCAGTTTGTTCAACTTTCTAACTGAAATGACTTTCTGTGTTGACTTATTTATTAAAGTTAAATAACGTTAGCTAATCTTTTGAAGCAAATTAGTAAAAGCGCTTGACAAATGTGCGCAATCAAATAGTTGTATTATATATTAATAAGTCAACAGGAATCTGTTAATCTCGGAGGAATGTAAAAGTTATCGTTGTGAATTGTTTCAAAGTTATGAACAGAACGGTTTTCTGACACCTTCACCTTAATGGAACTTTGCTCTAATCCTTTTTCTCTTCTGTGTTCTCTACTAAGTCTTGAGGTGCAGCTGTTGTCGTTGCGATCGCTTGAGTGATCCGATGTCATTTGATATCACGTCGTATGCTCTACAACTTTCAAGCGTTTAATGAGATGGGGAGTCTGCTTTCGTTCAGTGACCCCTTTCGATAACAAAGCCCAAATGAAAGTATCAGTTGAAGTTTGTTAGTTTGTGGCTTTTGGGCGATGCGTCATGGCCAAAAAACGAACCGACAGCAGCTGAGACTGTGAAAAGTCGTTGATATAGAAACATTATACATACTTCATGATCAGCGAGATAACGATCATTTAAGCCTCGGCTTGCAGCTCCAAAGCTCCACAACTCCAACTCTCAAAACTCCGACTTCAACTCTGAGTGACCTCAATAGGCAGCAAACAACATTCAAATATTTCGCTCTGCGTTCAACTCTCACTTTTGCCGATCGCTGAGGGTTCGCTCGGATTGTTTCGCGGTGAAAATAATTCAGATCCAACTATTGTTGAGGCGGGTTCAACAAACCCGCTTGAACTCAATACGGTGCAATGACACTGGGAGACTGCAGCCCGGCAAAACAGCAAAAACAGGGCAACGGGAAGACTTTGACATTTTGATTCAGTTTCGCAAAGTCTGAAGCTAAATTAGAGACTATTTTAATTTCATTGAAGTTCAATTCCCAATTCCAATTAAATTCACTTTTTAAATAATTTTTAATTATTGAAAAATTAATAATTTTTCAATTATAATCTGATTTTTAAACTATTTTTCCTCGTTATTATTATAGATTGAATTATGAAAACAAACAAGAAATAATATTTACTTTATATAATAATTGGCTTCAATTTCTTAGTAAATATTTATTTCAATTTCAATTAAATTAAAAATTGTTAGTTTATCTTTATTTATTTCTAATAATAATATAAAAATATATTTTATAAATAATATTAATCAGACAAGAATAATCTCCAAGTTAATATTTCAATTATTATATTACTAATATATATTTTATGTATTTATTTCCATTTATTTATATACTTTTAATTAGACTAGAATTATCTCAAAGTTAATATTTTAATTATTATATTAAAAATATGAATTTTATAAATATTTATTTAACAAATATTATATTATTTTGCATTTATAAATTGTAGCTATTTTTCTGTACTTATTTAGGTTTTTTTTTGCAGTATTCATGCTAAGTCAACATTCGAGTAAAATGAAATGTAAATAATCAAAGCTGAATAAACAAAAACATGGCTTTAATCATTAATCTGTGCCAAATGTTTCTGGCCATAGCTGTACATCACTTTCTTTCGGCCGAATAACATCTGTATTCTCAGCTGCCACAGCTGTTGTTGCAACACTTTTCACTTTCTTTTCTTTCCAAATAATGTCTCTTTTGCGTCAGCATTCGTTCGTTCGTTCGTTGGATCGTTTAGTGTCGGCTTCGGCTCTCGATTCGTGTTATAGTTTCGTGTTGGCTAGTGTAATTGATGCCCACCTACCCAGAAAGCAAGAGTTGAACTGATCTTCAACTGTTTGTGCCGTGGCCGAAAAGAAAGTGCTGAACTTTCTGTCCGTCTCGCCGTCGTTGTCGTTGTCGCTGTCGTTGTCTATGTTTCAATTTTGAAATTTGTATTTATTGTGGCGTACATTAAATTGCTTTTAATGGGAAAAGCGCCGGAGATCAACAGATATTGCTTCACTATTGTGTTTGGTGTTTTGGGTGTGTACCAACAAAACGAAAGCGCAGAAAATTATCTAAGCTAGTTGATGAGGCTTGAAATTGATCCTAGACCCTCGAAATTGATGCATAATATGCGTAAAAACAGTTAACAGACAGTTGACCGGTTAACCAACTGCTCTCTGTGAGATCACAGCCGTTGCTGAAATTAATGTCATCTTAAATATTTTTAGTACTTTTAACTGGAAGCAACGAGGTTAAGTCCTCGGTCGTGAGCCCTCCGCGAAGGCCATTAAGAAAGCCTGCAGCCGGCAGCTGCAACAAGTAGCGAGAACCTGGAGGGGATCGAGGGATCGAAGGGGCACCTCAGGATGTCGACGTCTTCATTTCCGTAACGTCTGCAGTTTTTATGGTGCCCGCTTTTTGTTGATCCCTTTTGCGCCCAGTGTGCAACAGCAGTTGCAGTTTTTTATGCGCTTTTTTGAACGCTCTGCTTGGTCAGGTTGATGTGTCATTGCAGTTGCCGGCTTTTTGGGTCAACTGGCAGTGAAAGTCGAGGCACAAGGTGCACTGGCCATACAATATTTTAATATACACGCATATGATTTTTTGTTACAAGCTGTAAAACAATTTCAAAACCGAGCTCCAATTTGCATAGGTTTTTTGTTAACCATTTGAACTCTTTTTGTGGCAAGAACGAGGTCAACTTCATGCACAATAAAAGATCCAAAAAGTTTCAACAAAATTTCACTCTCACTGTTAAATTTTGGTAATTGTTTGAGGGGAGATTAGATGTAAATTGGCCACTGAAACAAACATTTCTCGTTTGCTGAACTTCTTCAAACAGAAGAAAAGTGAAACCGTTGACAAGCGAAATTGAATAGCAAAGGAAATTTGAAGAATTGTTGCCACCATAACAAAAGCACACTAATAACAATAACGAAAACGATAACGATAATAATAATAATAATAATAATAATAGCAGACGCATGCTGTAGCGAAATGGCAATAAAACAAAATAGACTAGAAACAAATACACTTTCGCTTTTGCTTTCAATTTCATTTCAAATTGTGCTTAACCGCTTTTGCCCATTTCGCTTCTGTTTCTCTTTCTCTTTCTCTCCATTTCTCTCTCTCTCTGTTTCTCTGTTTCTCTGCGCATGCGCGGCACGAGCTCGTTATTCGGAACGGGATGAGATGCCACATGAAATTGTGATGTCTTTGGGTAATTGACGGTGTCGATTGGACTTCAAATCAACCAACGATCATCAGCCAACCGATCATCAACCATCAACCATCTTTGGGGCATTGAACTTCACTGAGTTAAACAAAAAATACCAACAAAAATTAAATGAAATGCCAAAACCACTTTTGTCATTTCATGTTACTGGAGAAATTGCTTTGGCTGCTTTTGGATAAGTCAACTAGCTTTTTGACACTCTGACTCACAGATTGATACTAATAAATTTCTTGGAGTTTTGCCAAAATCAGTTGTTTGTTTATGACCAAATAAGGGGATGTTCAGTATGGTTTAATGAGTAATTTTGTGAAGTCATAATATAACTCATAATGTACCCAAGTCGAACATTAAATTGCATGCAGAAATTGTGTTGATTTGAATATTTTATGATTTAAATGTGTACCTATTACTTATTGTAAATATTATTATGAAGAGGTTTAATTTTGTAGAATTTAAATTCAAAATTAAAAAAAAAAACTTTTGTAAATATTTGTATCTGAAGAAGGTTAACTATTTTAAAATTTACATTCTATATTAGAGAAGACTGCAAATTCATTAAACCAAATATTTTTTGCTTACATTTATTAAGAAAATAAACTGAAACTTCTTAAAGTCATTTCATAATAGGTTGTTAACTAAATGACCTACAAAACATTTTTTCAAACTTGGCATGCTGCTAATTATTTAACGGTTACACTTATTTCCATTTATTAAAGTCATAAATAATTTGCACATTTTGTCATTTGACTTCAAATTTTTCAATGTTGTTTTACAGCTGCAAACTCTTCCGGCTTCGTTTGAAAATTAAGAAACGCGATCTTAAAATTATATTTGGCAAATAAAAGAAAACTTTCATCCAGAAAATGGAAAATTAGAAAAATAAGCGCTTATAAAGTGCTTTATTAATAATGGATTTATTTTATTTTATTTTGGTTTTAAAATTTGACTGTTAAATTATAATAAAATTTATTTATTTTATTTTGCTTACATTTTTGCCAACATAATTTATATTCACCTGTTTTATTCTGCTTAAATGTTAAATATTTTAGCTGCTAGCCAATGTCTTAAGGTTTACGCCCCGCTATCAGTGGTTTGAAAAAAATACAAATTTAACCATTCATGACTAAAAGTTTGTTAAACTTGTCAAAAAAATTGTTGCATGTTCATGAAAAACGTTTCAATGTTTGAGGTTAATTCGCATAATTCATTGCAAAGACCCTCAATGGCAATTATGAGGTTATTTATACGTCGTCGTCGTCGTCGTTGACGTTGACGTCGGCCTCCTCTGCTGCCGTTTTTTAATAGTGTTTGTTGCTGTTGTTGCTACAGTACAGAGTTGTGACTTGACGCTGTTGTTATTGTTATATTTTGCGCTCGCTGAACAGCTACTACAACATTGAGCTTGGCTCATGGCACTGGAACAGCAGCACACACACAGATACACACAGATACACACGCACACAGTCACAGGTGCGGGTGTTTGCATCAACAACAACAACAACGACAACAACAACGACACTTGCTAATTGTCTCTGACCTTTTTTGGCATATTTTTCAGTGGCGAGGCTTTTCGGCTGTCGTGCACGCCGCGCACATAAACGCGGCGCCAAAACCATCGACTAGCTTAAATAAATACCCAAACTCGAATACCCGAATACTCGCAGACGTGAATACTTGAATACTTGCATGAATACCACGCAGCAAAGCCAAGACCAAGAGCAACATCGAAGTCAAAGTTGGATTTTAATTGGGTTATTCACAGTGTGTCGGCGCTTTCATTTCGAAGTCTGCATGTGTGGTTCATTGACATTTCAGCTGACTGAACTGACAACTGTCAGCAACCAACCCCAACCCCAAGCCCAGCTCTTGCCCCTTGGCTGCCATCTCCCTCTCTCTCTCTCGATTAGCTGGAGCTGCATGTGGAAAAGAAAGTAAAATTGTTGCTGCTGCTGTCTTTGGTTCCGCTCCAGTTACACGTCTCGAGGCCAGTTGCCGTTGTTGCTCCCCCCTTCCCTGTATATCTCACCCTTTCCCCCCCTCTGGTGCCGTCTGCCAGCAGCGTTCACTTGTCGAATTCAAAAACCTCTTGCAAGTTTCACTTTCGCTGTCGGCCGCTGCGCAGACGCAGCCAAGTGAAATTTCATACGCTCTGTTATAGGCAGACACAAATACATAAAGAAACATCACATATATATATATATCTATATAGCCACTTGGGTGTGAGTGCGCACACTCAAGCCCCACAGCTGGGTTATTGACTTCGTTTTGGTTAGGCCAACTCACGTGAGGCAGCTAATTAATATGCTAAACGATTACAAATCAATTATTTTGAATAATTCACATTAAATTTAAAGAGCTTTAGATAACGTCAAAAGCAATAAATATAAACTACAATTCCATGCAGCTAATAAATAATTAACAGATAACTATCTTAATATATAACAAATAAAATAAATAAAATTTGTTGAATATATGATTATAATTAAAATATTTTAAAATGTATTTATCTTTATAGAGCTGTCTATTGCTTGGAATGTAAAAAAAACATTAAATAAAACTAAATGTGGATAATATGAAGATGTTTGATATAACATTTAATTGATATCGCAAAGCTTCGAAATAACTAAAAACTAAGCTATTTAGGAAAATATACAAACGATAGCTTTGAATGTAAGATTAATAAAATGTCAAATCAAGAAAATTTGAAAATATATTAAAATATGTAAAATGATAAATATTATGTTATGTAAAGTGCCAAAAAAATGTTTAAAAAAATATATTTGATATAGATTTGAATGTGAACTGAATTATTAAAACAAGAAAATATGGAAAATATTAATAACACATTAGATTATACAAAAAAGACAAATATGGCTATTAAGGTAAATATATTCGAGGTTAACCAACAAATGAAAAATATGTGGAAAATATGAAATTATTGAACATAATATTGGGTTACATAAAGCTTCACAAGAAAACATAAATTAAGCAATTTATGCAAATATAAACGACTCTCAAGTGGATTGATAGCCAACCGAATTTACCATGAAACAACTTGTATTTGAAGGAAGTTGGCGAACAACAACAAACATAAAAATAGCAACAATAAGAGCTAAAAATAGCAACTGGATCAAGAACTGTTATGTGCCGTGTAGAAGTGTAGAAGTGCAGGGTCTTGCCCCTATAACGAATTTCAATGGCTGTGCTTGACATTAAAAGTAATATTGAAATCGCATTGTACGAGTGCGAGTATTTATTTAAAACATTGCCTTGGCTAAAGGTTGCCCCGCGTTATTGTCGCCAACCCCACGAAACAAAAGGCGTTCGGTTCAGTTGGCTTTTTTGTTATGATTTTGTTGTTGTTAATGTTTTGCACATAAACCAAAACTAAAAATGGCAGATTGAGCGTTGGAATGGAACCTCCAAATAATTTATTGTTGTGCCCAGACAACCAGACGAGTCGAGTAGTAGGCTAACTCTCAGTGTGTACTCGTAGTAGTCGTAATTTTATTTTTATTTTTATTTCGTTTTCAATGTTTGCGGTATTGAAATTGGGTCACTTGCAAAAGTCGCGTGCTCGCGACTGCGATTTTCAGGGGCGTGCGCGAAAAACGCGTCGGAAACGCGCGCGACTTTTGCCGCCTGCAGCTTTGAACTTTACATACTTTATGTTGTTGTCGTTGTGCTCATTGTTTTATTCGAGTACTCTTATTGTTGCTACTGTGTTTTTTATTTATTTATTTATTTTTTTGTGATTTGGCCCGCTGCACAGCCTACTTTGCTCCCCCATTGGGCAGCTGACAAATTTCTCCGCCATTTCACCGACGCGACGCATTTCTTTCTGTAGTTTGTTTTGTTTGGCCCATGGCAGTGCAAAAGTCCGTTGACTTTCGTTTTCATAAGCGAAAGTGTACTCCATTTATTTTAAATTTAAAGTTTTTTCTTTTATTTCTGGCTTTCGTGTAGTTTTGTTGCATTTCTTTAACCCGTCGGCAGCTGAAACGGGTTTTCAGCTGGCTTTCTGGGTCAACGAAAAGTGTGTGTGGAAAGTGTTTCTTGTTTTTGTCAGCTTCGTCCGTCGCTTCCCCTTTATGGAAATGATTGAGCTGCAGTTGTCGGTGCCGAAAAACACGAGTTTGCTTATTTGATTTTGACCATTTAATTATTAGAGATCCCCCCCAAACAACAGAAAAGAAATATTAAAAGAGTTGACTGAACTATGAACAAGAGACACAGCACAAAGGAGAGAAACTCCGAAACTCTGCGACTCTGCGGCTCTGAAATATCAAAGCAAAGAAAGTGAATTTCAAAATTAGGTCGCCTCCTCTCCTCTCTCCTTCTCTCTCTCCCCTCTCTCTCTGTTGACTACTCTAATGATTTCGTTGTGGTTTGTAACAAATTGGCGGCGCTTAGCGCAGTTGTTCAGCTGTTCAGCTCTTGGCCGCTTGAGTCTAATGGTGGTAATGAGTATTGCCAACTAAAAGTGAAAACATATACATAAATACCATATTTATAAGCCAGAGCAATGCGGCGAGTAATTGGAAGGGGTAACTGAGCGTTTGCAACCCCTATTTTTCTGTTAAGGGTTGCGATTGCCATGGGCGAAGGTTAATTAAACGCATTCTCGTAATTAGAGTAGAACTTTGAGGCAAAACACCTGCAAACTGAGGCATCATATATCAAAGTGTTCGGCTAATGTATTTTCCCAAAACACTACAAGAAATGTAGATTAATAGATAAATATGTTGGATATTATGGAATATGAAATTAGAACAATTAGTAAACTTAAAGTAATCTTTTCTTTAACAAGAATGTACTTGTAAATATTTTTAATTTTCTTTGGTATTGCGTTCTGAAAGACGTTAAGAAATTAAAATATATTGACAATAAAATCATGTACATACATATTTAAGTTAACTTAATTTTCAAATAGCAACTAGTTTATACAAATATTTGTAAATTTAAATAAGGAAATGGAATTGAGAAAACTCAATTTTATTGACAAACTTGTAAATCGAAAGTTGTGAGGAATTTTAATAGGTTGTCCAATTATTGTTAATATACAATTTATTTTTAAGAGCCATAACACTTCTTAAAAAAAATGTTTAATATTAGTAAACAGGATGAATTTTCTATAATAATTGGCTATTAAAATAGACGAAGTATTTTGATCATTTCAATTGTAATTCACGTCACAGTTTCAAAATTGATATTTAAACAAACAAATATTGAGCCTAATTTATGCAGCGACTTTCTTCGGGCTGTTCAAAACAATATACTGTGAGTTTATAAAAATAGAACAGGGTCTGTGCGAGTATTGTAATCCTCTTAGTTTGCACATCTTAATTTCAATTTGCGAACCGAGTCCCAGTTGTGCCACATTCGCGATGGGTTGGGCTCCGTTTTTTAGCTAAAAGACAAACAGTCGGCAATTGCTTTCCCAGAATTTTTTGTGAAACTTCAACACGACAACAAAAAAAAAATGAAAATAAATAAGAATAAAAAGAAGAACAACAATGGAGTAGACAACACAATTTGTGGCGCCGTAAACATTGCGAGACGCCTACGCTAAATACTAATTACATGCTATCAGCTTGACAATTTACTCACAGGCACTCAGAGAGAGAGAAAGAGAGGGACACTTGATGGGAGAGAGAGAGAAGGGACTCGTGTAGGCGGCACGGCAACAGAAAATTGACCCGGCAAAATGTTTTCCCTTATTATATTTATTGGACTTTTGCCGACTGCGGCTGTGACGCAGTTAGCAAGTCCATTTAATAATATTTTTTCCTTTCCTTTTTTCGGTTAATCAGCGACTGTTGAAATAGGATAAATACAACCTTGAATTGTAGGTAAATAAGGCGGGGGAATGGGGCAGACGGAGGGGAGGGAGCAGAGCGAGGAGCCTATGCTGATTGATGAGGTGGGTTGATGTGCCACGGGGTCCAAAGGTTTTTTTCATTTGCCTGCCATTAGGCCATACTCGTATTTTATGACCCGAACATAAACATAAAGTCGGGCTAGATTCTCTCTCTCTCTCTCTCTCTCTCTCTCTCTCTATCTGTCTCTCTCCCTCTTGTAACTGATTGAATTGCGTAGCAGGTTTCGGGGTATTGTTGTATTATCATAACATAACCTTCGGCTTATTTTGGTTAACTTTATGAAACTTTGTGCAACCCTCCCGAAAAAAAAACCAAGAAACAGCAACCACCAACCGTACATACATAATTGCTGGCGTATGCGGCGTATACGTGACGATTTGTGGCGCGCATCCTTGGCTTCGTTTTGATGCCTCCCATCGAACTCCGTTCACCATAAACTGTCCTGTCGCCTGTTGGCCTATATTTTGTAAAGCCCTGCTTTATGTGGCCATAAAATTGAGCTTATGAGCTTTCTATTTACATTTGATTGCAGATTTCATGCATGAAGCGAGCGATAACACAGCAGGCAAAGGACGAAGGAGTCACATCTCTAGTCATAATCATTTACCATCATTAATGTTAAGCACATACACAAACATTTCATTCAGTTTTCAGCCTTGAGCCTCTGAAAGAAGAGCAGAAGACAGAAAATACAATTTTATGATTAGCATTCTCGCATATTTTTGCATACATCAAGAACAATTTCTCGATTACTCGACAAGTTTGAAGCGAGCCTTTCTCTGCAATTCTCAGCTGCTGCTGCTGCTCATCCGCTTTGATCTCCGCTGACGCTCTGCTGCTCAAGGTTCTCTCAACATATTTATTTATAATATTCAGCTATTTGTCATGGCTATCATTTTGTTGTTGCTGGGGCATACATTAAACTCAGTTCTCGTGGTCTGCTTCCTGTCCTGCTGGCTGCATCACATTAAACACATTAAACCCTCTCGATCGATTTGGCTGGCGATCACTTGATCGCTCGCAACTTATTCATATTATGCATCGTCAAAAAGTTTGCGTATATTCAGAACTTCCTGAATCGAGCGATTGAAGAACACAGCCACAACCACAGCACTGACATTGACAATCCACCGAATCCACCGAATCCACCAAATCAACCAAATGTTTGCTATAGTTTGCAATGCAAAAACCCCGCCAAACATTCACTCTAAAAAGCGAAGCGACCCAAAGAAATTACGCCTCTGTCGCTGGCATTTTTATGCGCATTTCGTGGAGGCCCGTAATGCGAACGATGTCCTTGACAGGCGGCGACTGGAGACATTCGGCGCCGCCATTTGGCTGACCTCCCACTGGCCTCCCTCCCCCTCTTGCCACACCCTGTCGAATGTGGCCATCATTACGCTGCTATTTATCGCTCGCTGGCAACAGTTGGTTGCCATTGCCAATGTCTGCAGACACGCACTTGGATACGCCGCACAGAAAGAGGTCACGACGTGTCATTATCGGACTCAAGGATGCCGCATGCCCAGACCGCCAGGGAGTTCGTCCAACCGAAGGTGCTGCAATTGTACAACTGCAATAGTATTTAAAATGCACTTGAAGTAATTCGCTTAGAGGCCAATAAAATAGGATGGAGAAATTTCTATATCTGCAGGGAATATTACCATAAGTAAAAAAAAGTGGCAAAAGAATGAAGCCACGAAGTAGATAATATCAGAGCTAGTCAATTAAATCTTTGCATTACAAATTTCGATTAAACTGATTGTAAGATGAGGTTGGAGAAATGCCTTTATAGCAGGGAATGGAAAATTTCCAGAGCTAAATAATAATGGCAAAAGAATGAAGCCACGAAGTAGATATTATCAGAGCTAGTCGATTAAATGTATGCTTTAAAAATATTAATATAATTTACAAACTACTTCAGAAAATTTGGTAAGTGTAATTGTAATACGATGTTAAGGAAATGCTTATATCTGCAGGAAGGAAACATTTCCAGAGCTAAATAATATTCACATAAGAAGAAAGCAAAGAAATTGTTAATGTCAGAGCTAGTCTATTTTTGCTTGAAAATTTTTATGTAATCTACAATCTATTTAAGAATAATTCAGTTAGAATATGAATAATTGCAAGACAAGGTTAGAGAAATCCATATTTATGCAGGGAAAGAAACATTTCCATACTCTTTAAAGAATAATATTACAGCGAGTCAATAGAAATTCTATCTGACAAATTTCAAATATTAATTTCATACCATTGTTAGAATAAGTTTTTAAACCACTATAGAAAAAGAGCCAACTTGTAAATCTAAATGGCAGGCAAGAAAAATCTCAATTTCATTAAATTATACCAAATTATATCAAAGAGCTTAGAAACTCCAATCAATGTAAAGCAATCTTGCGCAATACATTTGTTGGAACTGATTCAAAAGAATAGCAATAAAGCCAATTATTAAAACAAAATCATGAAAATTATTTTAAATCTTATTTATCCGAAAGTTTACCAAAAAATATCCAAAAAGGTAATCAAATACATTTTAAGCGCCCTATTTTGAAAGAACTGATTTAAAAGAATGATTAAAAAGACATTTGAAAAACAACGAAATTGTCAAAGCTTTGAAAAACTTAAAAATGTGTGGAAATTAAGCGAAGTAGTAAGACCATAATCCGGGCGAGAAAAAATAAAAATTGATTTAAATTATTTAGCTTAGCTTAAATTAAAATTTAGCAAAAGATATTTCAAACATATATAAACATTTCAAACATATATAAAATATATAAACAAATATATACTTCAAGCAGCCTACATTTGACTGAGCCGATTGAAAGGAATAAGCTATAATACTGCTGCTATATCTTTTAGGTCGAGGTACTCACATACTCCACAGTAATTTAAATTATAATAGACGTAATAGCAGCCCTGACAGTATTTAATGCAGCCTTCGCAATGTTTTCGATTTTTATAGACTCGTCCGTCAATGGTAAACACAATATGAATCGCCTTCAGATCGAATCGCGTTGCCTTCGAGTGACATGATCAGCGCATGTGTTCGTAATAAGAACCCTCCTTGAACGTCATAAATAATATCGAGAGCAAATATTTAAATATTTGTGTAATGTAATGCCCGAGACCGAGCCTACGAATCGATTGAATGTTTTGACTTTGCTACTGTTTATGAAATCGAAATCGAAATCAAAATAAAAATAAAAATTTAATGCGAAATTTGATTCATTTGATTCGAACGATCGTTCGTTCGATCGATGATCTCAATTTACTTGTACTTTATTTATTTGCAGGTTTTCCATATGTCGTAATCGATGATTGCCTTCAGTCTCGCCACTGAAATTGTTTATTTGCAAAAGTTCGAGTATTCTTTGTGATTCTCATTGTCTCTCTCATTTGCTGACTTGATTGAAATTCAAGATGCTTTAAGAATCACCAAAGTCGCCCACGCTTCTGTCTCTTCTCGTCTCATCTCCTCGGTTTTGTGTCCACGTCAGCATAGACTGGTCCTTGAAGTGGGCTTAAGGCGCTTTTATTACTCGGTTTATGTGCCAGCCAAGAGCAGGGGCAGAGGCACTTGTCAGCAGTTTGAACAGCAGCGGCAGCATCGAATCACATTTAAGCTCAGATAACATATGTAGATTCATTATTCATACGCATTCGTTCCAGTTCGAGGGCAGCTAGAATCCCTCGTCAATTACAGACTTTTCGAGCTGACTTTTGTTCCTTCTAGGCTGTACGATTTTGCTGATTTTAATTAGACAATTAAACAAAATGTCGCCTTTTGATATTTTCGTTACGAGAACTTTTTTGATTTGGGTCAAGTTGACAGCAACAAAAGGCATCACAAAATTTGAATCACAAAGTTATTGTTCAAGCTGTGGGGGATGCTTCTCCACTTTCTGCTGCAACTCCAGCTCCCAGGCTCCATCGCCATCCCAGCTGCTCCACCTCCACCTCCAGGCAGACCCAGCACAGACTGATGCCAACAGCAGGCGATTCGGCGCATTGGCCACGTTTGTGGCCAGATACCCTACAAAAAGGTCATGACATGTGCCTATCACAGAACTCAGCAGAAAAGCAGTAAATTTGTAGAGCAAACAAGTACGAAAGAAGTCTACAGTAGATTACGTCAGTGCTGATACTTTTAATATACACCAGACTATCTAGAATGAATTCTACATCCATTATGGGATTGTGAGGAAATTTTGAAATTTTAAACAAGCACTTTCAGCAACTGAACTTGACATGAAGAAATATGTAAATATTAAATTACTTATATCATAGAAATAATATAATATTGGAACTAAGAATAGTTAAAAGACTGTTCAAAAATGTTGGTCTCTTCTTGAAAAATGAGATACAAATGTTATCTAGCTCTATTATATAAATATTTGAAAAATAGTTATAAAACTGTCAATGATTTTCGTTCAATGTAATGTTAGAAAACCAATAATACATAAATCTTAATTTATAGTATTTGGCTTGTAACATTAGAATTAATTTATATACAAATAAATAATAATAAAATAATTATATAGCTCTATTGTATAAACATTTGAAAAATAGTTGTAAAACTGTCAATGATTTTCGTTCTTTGTTTTGTCAATGTAATGTTAGAAAACCAGTAATACATAAATCTTAATTTATAGTATTTGGCTTGTAGCATTAGAATTAATTTATATAAAAATAAATAAAAAGAAAATAAATATAATAAATAATATTATAAATGAAATGATGATTACATTCAAATATGCTAGCTACAATTATTAGATTGTGTTCTTTATAAGAATTATAATTTGGTAATAACATTTACTAGGCACTTAATATTATTTTATTATTATTAATCATTTTATAACTGTTCAATAATCTAATACAAATATTATTTGTTATATATTTAGCTATACAAAAAAGTAAATCGTTTTTTTTCATTTTAGAAACTTTAATCTTTACTTGCATTATCATAATATCCCAATGTCCTCATTAAACTACATTTTCCTTTTAATCACATATTGTAATTATAGGGTGTTTCGCAGTCGAAAATCAAGTTCCTTTGAAGGACTCACTGGTTTTGTCTTTACGACCAGCGCTCAACTTTGACCTTGAATGCTAACCAAAATAAAGAGAAGCGGCAACGGCAAAAGCAACAACGTTTTATTTTTCGGGGATGACGCCGAGCTTTCGAAGGGAAACACAATATAATTTTGGTAAAAGTTTCTGCCACCCCCGCAATCGTTTTCCCCCCTCCCCGCCCCGCCCCTCCCACACAGTGAGGCTTCCCCTCGTTGCCCACCTTATTAAATGTTCGCACAAAACATTTTCGACGCAATTTCGTTTCGCTCATGTTTGGCTTTTATTTGACGAGGAGACGGCCGAAAAGTGGAGAGTGGGAGAGAGTGGGAGAGAGAGAGAGAGCTTTGGAGAGTTTGGTGGAGGCAAATATTGTGTTGTTGTAATTGTGTAAATAGCAAAATGGCTCTGGGTTATTGGCTTGTGGGGTTAGCGCGCGTGTATTTTGTGCGGTTGTTTGCCTTGCCACCCGACATCAACATTATCAAGGGGGCGGGGCTGTTGCGCCCATATTTATTTAATAATTGTAAAATTAGCAGGGCACTTTATTGGCGAGTGCGACTCAATTAGTGAATGTGACGAATGCAAGTGGCCAAAAGGCGTCGAGTGACATATCTTCAGGGATTGTCGGTGGGAAATTTCGAACTCGACCTTCGCCAGGCGAAAAAGGTTTTCACGCGCGCCATATTGGCTCAACAAAAACGCCCAAGAAGACCTGATGGCATGCAATGTTATTGTCAAGGACATTTCAATACAACACACGCGTTGTCGTTTCCCACCTCCCACCTCCCACCTCCCACCTCCCCCTGGGTGTCCTCTCTTCGTGCTTCGGAGTGCGGCAGCATCCACACGATTTTGACCTTTCTGAAGGAGATTTTGTGTTGCGTTGTTGTTTTTTACGAGCCGTCGAAAGTTTGTTTAGGCCCCACAAAGCGTAAAACTCGAACGTTGGCCAAAGCAAAATAGAGCTGAGATTAAACGGCATGTGAAGAGCATTGCTGTTGCTGTTGATGTGATATTGCCAAAGAGTTTGACAGTGCAAATATGCCGTGATATGGAGAGCATATTCTAATTTGCAACTTTTCCAAATACTCGTTCGCTTGATAAGGCAAACAAAGCAGAGCGAGAAAATTCAAGTCAAGAAATCATGAAAACAAACAGAGCCAGGCTCGTACTTAAATGGCCAAGAGAGGGAGGGAGAGAGTGGGCGTAAAAGAGAGAGCGAAACAGGCGCGTGTCACTAATCAAGTGAGAAGGCCTGCGAAGCAAGTGAGGAGCAAGAGCGAACGCAGTACAAAGGACAAACGACAAACGACAAGTGCCAAAAGCAGAGCTCACGCATCCTCCAAAGGCCCCACGCATCTGTCACCCACCTATCTGCCCCCTCTCTGCCCCCCCCTGCCACCTTGCCACGTGGCAAGGCAGCTTGCCGCCCCCTCGCTGCGCCTACAACGGCACGTCGCCCATCACATTTTGTCAATCGCAGGCGCGTGCAACACTTGTCAATGTGACCTTGGTGGCTGCCAATGCCAGCAGACATTACGCCCCCCTCCCCCGTCTCCGTCACGCCCCCTCCCACTTGCCTCCCACACTCACGCCTCCTTAAACACACCCAGAGCTTTGGCCGTGCGCGTAATTTGCACTTTTAGCATATTTTCGAGGCCTCAACGGTTAGGGTAATACTCTGAAGATCCTTTCCAACTGCTTGGAAAGGAAACATTTAATTCATTTATATTTTATGAGTGTGACTAAATTTTTGTATTACAAATGAATGATTGAATTAGTAACTATAAATGATTGATGTTGATGTTGATAGCTTTTAATTATTGAAGCCTCATGAAACATAGATTTATTTTGGAATTGTTTTTCAATTATATTATTGCGATGTATATGTATTTTAATATCATAAAATATAATTGTTTTTCTACTGCGTTAACTTCGTAAAATTTAATATATTCTCTTTTTATTTATTAAACACTCTATTTGAATAAGTGTGATCTTTTTTCTGCTGGAAAAAATCAGACGTCACCTTTTCCACTTATTCAAGTTTCTGTATTTGAACAAATCAATTTAAGGAACATAACATAAGAAATTGTTGAGGGAGAAAAGTATTTACAAAACCAAATTAGACTTATAATTTTTCATTATTATTTTATTATATTTTCTATGTAATGTCTAACGTCTTCTAAGCAATATTCACTGTGTTGTACTTTACAATAATAAATATTTAGGAATCGAATGTGTTTCATAAATTTATGATTTATTAATCGCCCGATTAGTTTCTCTTATATAAATCCACTCAATTATTCATTATTGAACAATTATTCCAATCCATTAAGTATACGCCTAGTAATCTAAGTACTCTGTAGTCTCTTTCACATAATAATAAAATAGACTTTAAACTATATACCATATATCGACTTTATGAGACTACGCACAAGTGCATCAAGTATTCGCCTAGTGTCCACCGTTTTTTATCTCTGTTTCTCCTTCATGTTTTACGGCTCATCAAACTGATGACATGTTGGCCCTTTATTGGCCCATTCCTGGAAGACGAGCGCAATGCGGGTGTTGAGTTCAATTTACTGTGAATTTCCAGCTAACTTAAGGACGGACTGTGTTCGAGTATATTTCCCCAATTACACTATAATGTTAAGTTAAAATTCCGAATAACCATTTAATTGCCAACAAATCCAGTCATTTCTATTTTAAATAGCGAAAAAAAAAAGTCCCTGTCGATATGTAGATATGTGAGTCACATCGATTTGAATGCGTCAAAAATGTTAATCACACTTTCTACTCTATTATTCTATTAAATCTGACTGCATTTTGCCGTTGCCATTTTTATAAATAAATGCATAATTTGCATGTGAATGCTCGGTTCTTTTGTCAATTCATTGACGCCACACTATATACATACATATATTTTTATCTGTATTGTTGTAATTGAGTTGAGTTCAGTTTGTGTCCCGTTTCAGTTGCTCATCAAAGCAGCTGTCCAACAACAACAACAACAACAACAACAAAAGCAAAAGCTGCTGCTATCAGCTCGCTGCTATGACACAGACAACGACGTCGATTGCACTGCAGTTCAAGTTCAATGTCAAGCGCATTTTGTTTCGTATTTGTTGTGCTCGTGTGTGAGTGCGATATTTACCTTATGCCAAAAGCGTACAACTTTTTTGTTTATAGTACAATTTACTTTTTATTGTATGTTACTTACTCGCGCACAATCTGCTAGCTAATTTTGGGATTTTTAGCTTACGCTGCGAGTTGTAAATATACCTTTGATTTATTTTTAGTACTTTTGGTATGAAAGGAAATTTCCTGCACTAGGGTAATTTAATTACGCGTTGCGAGATCAATTCCCCCCACCATTTCCACCACACTCCAGAATGACGACAATTCGTTCAGTGGTGAATTTCTAATGAGGGGGAGTCGAGAGCTGGTGAGCGGGGAACAAACGAAACCAACATGCGTGTGCATGAGTTCGGCTTCGCTTCGGGTCTGGCGTTGAACTCGCTTCGGCTTTGATTCGGCTCGCACACGCACACGCACACGCATACGCACAATCTGAGTACGCAACGTGCGTTGCGTGGGCCTTTTTTTTAGCGCGTGCTCTCATCACCCGCTCCACCGCCTCCCTCGCCCACACGCTGCCAGTGCCGCCGCTCGTCGCTCGCCCCGCTTGGCTCGCTCAATCATCTGCTAGAAATTTGCTAATTTCGTCTAATCAGTTAACCTTGAAATGTTGTTGTTTTTTCTTTGCTGCCCCGCTATTTGTTCTTGTTTCTAAATACATATATACAATTTGTTGTTGTCATTGCGGTTGTTGCTGTTGCTGTTGTTGTTGTATTTGTATTTTATTTGTTGCCGCGGAATTTGCGCGATTTGTGAGTATTAATTTATTTGAGGCCTGTTGGATTTCAAGGTGAAATACGCAAAAATATCAGAAGCAACCTAATAAATAAAAGCGGACTATGAACACCTAACCTATACTCGACCGATCAGCCATACATAGTACATCATGTGAATGTACATCACACGTTCAAGTCAACACGAATTTCATCAGCCATATTTTTTGGTGTCTTTTATCCGGCTCCCAGATACCTGATACTTTTCGCAGGATCTGTCATATTTTATTTTTGGAAGCAGTTCTTTATTTCATCTCTTTGGCTTATAACCTTCTATACAAAATGCTGTTATAATTGCTGACTAACAAAATAAGCAAAGTATATAACATGAATTCTTGGAAACTAACGCTCAATATGCTGCGCATTCAGAAAATTCTTAGAAATTGAGCACTGAAAAAATAATTGAAATCAATTTATAATTATGTATTAACATATAAATTTATATTGTAACTAATCAACATTAATTTGGGATTTGTGCTTGCAAATGAATTATAAAATTTTAAAATTTATTTTATGCATTATTTATATATCAAAAGTTAATAATCTAGGAAATAAATAATCTGGGAAATCAAGGCAATTTAATAATTTTAATTTTTTAAGTACACAAAGTATTTTTTTTTAATATAATTTGTAGTGCTTTGAAGACATTTTAATTATTATTTTACCATTATCATAAATAATTATGATTTAAATTAATTCCTTATAAAGCCAATCAATAGTCCTGAAATGAATAATACGTATACTTTTTGGAAATATTCCTTACGTTCTGACCTTTGCAAACTGACAGGTTGTTCAGAAAGCACTCGATAGATTGACAGCAAAGGATAATGCGGGGCCCATTTGAGTAAATTGATTTGCCGTCCATCGATTAGGGTGACGTTTGTTTCGCATTGCATTTCCTGGCCTGCATTACTCATACGCCGCATTGTACAGTTTATTAATTTGTTGGACTGTTGCCTTATCTAGCCATTTCAGTCGCTCCATCTAGCGCCGTCTCTGTCGGCCACAGCTTTGACATTGACTTTGAAGATAACAGATCTGAGTGTGTGTTTCGCCTCTCTCTCTCGCCCTCTCTTCCGTTTTGTTCCATTCCGTTCTCTTGTGCTCTTCGTTTAAAATTAGAATATAGTATTGCGAATAATGTGTGCGCATCGTTGGCAGCAGCCTCTGCTCCCCTCTTGGAGGGGAGGGGGAGGGGGACACTGTGTGGCTGGCGCTATCTGACTGCGCGTTATCTCTCTCCTCCTCCTCCTCCTCCTCCTCCTCCTCCGTTCGCCCTCTGCTTCTGGTCGCTGCTGCCACTCGAGACAATGCTTATTTGATTATTTCGGTAAATTCATTTCGCGACACTTATCGCTCAAGGTCACGAGCAAAATTCCAAAATACACAGGCGGCGACATTGAAAATTATCGCCGCGCAACCGAGCAAGAAGAAGAGGAAGAAGCGACTGTTGCAGAAGAAGAAGCAGAAGCCCTAATAATGTGTGTGTGTGTGTGTTGAGCACATAATAATGACACATTCAGTTGAGTTCTGTAGAAATTTCCGAATTGAAATAAAAACAATTGTGGTTTCGCTTTTTTTTGTTTTTGTTGTTGTTCTTGTTGTAATTTTTGTTGATATATTTTAAATACTTATTTTCATATTTTATTCACATATTTCATTCTGGTTTTCTTTTTAAAACAAACTGCAATATTATTTTATTTCACAAATACAAATTTCGTTTGAGTCCGAGACGAGACAAGTTGAGTTCGAGTTTGAGTTTTGAGTTTGAGTTTCATTCTCCTCTTCGGTTGTTGGTATCATTTAGATACGTTTCCTTTGTTCCTATATGTATGTACATATCATATACTGTCGTATTGTATGCATTATATATATTTCGCTGATCTGGCAGCGTGTACTTTGCCCGCCATTTTTTAAAATTTTATTCTTCTCAGTTGTTGTTGTTGCTTCAATTCACAAATTGTGACTGATGAAAATATACGTGTGTGTGTGTATGAGTGTGTGTGTGTGTACATATACATATACTTATACTCGCCTCGTTTTTATTTATATATCTGTATTATATGCTTTCTTGTATGTACTCGTATCATGTTCTGTTGGATTTCAGCTCACTTACGTTACGTTCAACATTTACGGCTTACGGCTTACGAGTTACGTTTTACGAGTTACGTTTTACGATTTACGGTAGTTATTTTATATGTATATTTTATGCTTAATTGTCGTAATTTCATTGTTTCGTTTACCGTTGCTCCTCCTCCCCATCGCTGTCGTTATCGTTATCGATAACACAAGTTCTACACGCAGACACAAGCTGCCTGCTATCGCACTACAATACACAGTGTTTTTAGTTTTCTTTGTTTTTTTTTTACATAAAATATTCAGTTTTAATACAATATTTTTGTTTTGTTTTTGTTTTTGTTCATTTTCGCATTTTATTTGCTTGCTAAAAATTACGGACAATTTTACACACACACGCAAAAAACTGTTGCACACACACGCACACACGTACATGTGTGAGGTGTGTGTGTGTGTGTGTGTGCAGTCGTATGTATATATAATATTATTGAAGTGTGATATTTTAATGGTTATAAGTTATAACCTCTTCGCCATGACCTTCTCGACGCTTGCCTCCGCAAGTTGTCAGCATAAATTTTAAAAGAATATATTCATAATATATATGTATGTATGTATATGTATATGTATGTGTATGCATCTTAGATTTCATTATGTTTACGCTCGCTTATTGTATTTCATTCGTTCACAATCCACAAGTGAACTGCCTCTTCCTCTTTACACACATAATACAATAGGCCAAATTTGACAAATTAATTATTTTCATTATGCTTCGAGTTGCGGTAGTTGAAAAAATCTCAATAAAAATAAATATTTTCACATCTCAGAACTGAAAAGCAGAAAAACTGAAAGAAAAAATCAAAGTAAAAGTGGAAGTGGAAATGGAAATGAAAAAACTGAAGAGATTTGAATTTTTTAAACAATTTTCTTTTTATTGATTTGACATACAAATTTCTGCGCCGGTTTTTTCTTTGTTGTTGTTGTTGATGGTTGTTGTTGTTTTTTGTTGTTTTGCTTACCACAAGAAATAGTAATTAATTAATCATAAGAATTATAATAATCATAATAGTACTGCATAATTAATTATAATATAATTAATGTAATAGTTTTTTGCTACCGCAAGTGTATTTTACTTTTTAAATAATATATTTATATATCATCAATAATCTTTTTTTTTCTGTTTTTTCTTGTAGTTCTTTTTTTTTGTTTGTTTGCTGCTAAGTTGCTGTTGTTGTTGTTCTTACGCCAATTAAACATTTAATTTGTTTAAGCATATATTTCATATATTTTAAATACGTTGGTTTTACATTGTAATCGTAATTGGTAATTGTAATTGTAATTTTAATTTAACATTTAACTATGTACACAACAAATATTTTAACGTTGGGTTTTTTTGCTGCTAAAACTCTTAAGCATTTTTTGTTTGATTCAATTTTCTCATATATGTATAAGTATATGTTTCATTTGTTATATGATTTTTTTGTTTGTTTTTGTGTGGGTTTTTTGTTGTTGTTGTATTAAAATTAGAAAACAATAATATTAAACGCTTATAAGTTTAGGTAAATTTTTGCAATTCATAAAAACTGAATTCAATGTGAACTTAACTTAAATATAGTTTTGAAATTGTGTTCTCAATTGCGCTTTTCTTTTGATGATACCAATTTTTTCACTTAACGGAGATCGCAAAAAAAAAAAAAAAGTTCTTTTCTTTTTTTGTTGAAAGGGGGGGGGGAGTTGAAGAATTAGACAACATTAAATTGCAGTTTTTTCAAAAAACATGTAAAAAAGCAAGTAGTTGAACGCATTGCTTGTCTAGAGTACAAATAATTAATAATAGCAATAATAATAATAATAATAGAAAATATGTGTTGCGTAATAAGTATGTACAACAAATTGCTTAAAACTTAAAAAACAATCGAAAAGTTGAGAGTTAGAAATCGGATGTTCATAAAAGCAAATCTTGGGGATCAATTGTAACAGCTAAAATATATGGTTTTGCTTTATCAATATTATTCATTATGTTTTGTTTTGTTTTGTTTTTTCATATGCATTAATACCGCTCTGCTCTGCTCTGCTCTGCTGTTAATTAATAACTTGTAGTTTTAAATATTTAAATTGCATGCATTTCATTTTAAACTTTGTACACTTGCTCACTTTGTTTTTTGTTTTGTTTTGTAATATTTGTGAAGTTGTTTTGTTAAGTTAAAAATAATTTAATGTAATCTTTACGCTCTCGACGTCTGCTGCATTAAGGAAAGTTGTCGCTCTCTTTCGCTCTCAGTCTCTTACGCCTCCAGCATGACCTTGTGCACTGTGGGCACGCCGGGCGACGAGCTGGTGGGCGGCGTGCTGCTGGGCGTGGCCGTCGACACTGTCGCATTACTTGTGGCCGCCGCTGCTGCCGTTGCTGTTGCTGTGACGGTGACGTCGGCGGACAGTGTTGGATAACGCTGCACCGCATTGGCGGCCGCCACGAGAGCGTGCAGCTTGCTGGGCGGCGGCGTCGGCGACTTCTTGGACAGATTCAGGGGCTGCGCGGGATCCGCGATCTCCACCTGCAGCTCCAGCAGCGGCGACGGACGCGACGGCGGCGTCACAATGCACGACGTCGACGACGCCACTGTCGTTGTCGATGAGGTGGCCGAGTTGCTGCCGCTGCCGCTGCTGGTCGAATGCGGCGACTGGAAATACGGACAACTGCTGTGGCTGGAGTTTGAGGAGGAGCTGCTGCTGCTGCTGGAGGAGCTGGAGGAGGAGCTGCTGCTGCTGCTGTTGCTGCTGCCGTTGCTGTGCGGCGACACCGATTGCTGCCGCTGCTGGCAGTTGCTGGTGGCCCAGCGCGACTGTTGCTGCTGCTGCTGGTGCTGCTGATGGGTTGCTGGCGGCGGGGAGCTGGTGGAGGCTGGCGAGGCGCAGTGGTGGCCGGTGGTGCTGCTGGCCATCGAGGCCGGCTCGCGCATCAGATAGTTCTGGATGATGTCCGAGCGCTTCATCTGCTCGGGCGTCATTCGCGGCTCCGCCATCAGCGACTTGGCCAACACCGAATGCGTGCTGGCCATCGAACCGAGTTGCTGTTGCTGTTGCTGCAACTGTTGCTGTTGATGTTGCTGATGTTGCTGGCTGGGACTGCTGCGCGTCAGATGCATGTGCAGCTGGCTGGTGGCAGCAACTGTTGCTGCTGCGGGTGGCGGCGGCGTCTGCACGACGCTGATGTGCGTCGGCGTCGCCGCCAGCATCGATGGCATCGACGTGGGCGTCGGACTCTGGCGCGGACTGTGCGCCGGCATGCTCGTCGAGCTGCTCGCGTCCGCCTCGGCGCTCTCGAACTCGCGATGCCGCAGCGCCCGGAACTTCTTGTGCGGCTTGTAGGCCTCGTCCATCAGCGAGTTGGTGTCGTAGAGCGGCGGCGCCTGCAGCACGCGCTTCAGCACCGGCATGTCCTCGACGATCTGTCGCTTGAGGTTGGCGCTGCTCGACGGCTGCGGCGAGCGGACCGGCGACGATGCGGCGGCGGCGGCCACGACGCCTGCGATGCTCGACTGGGCGGCGTCGCTGCAGTCGAGGGCGTCGTCGACGCTGGAGCGCGGACTCGAGCACGAGCTGCTGCCGCCCGAGCTGACCGCCTTGCACTCGTTCTTCTCGTTGCCCGACTCGATGCCCGAGTCCGTCGGCGAGTCCAACTTGCGGTACCGCGACGTGCTCGCCGTCAGATGGTGATGCAGCTGCGGATGTTGCTGCTGCTGCTGCTGATGATTCACCTGCTGCTGCTGCTGTTGCTGTTGCTGTTGACGCACGATGGGCGTGATTGTCAGACCGTTCTGGGTGAGGTGGGCGTGCGAACCGACAATGTCCATGTCGGCGGCGCCCGAGTCGCCGCTGGAGCCGGAGTTGGCGCGATGCCGCAGCGGACAGCCGCCGGAGAGCGTTGCCGCCAGCAGCGGCGCCGAGCTGGCCAGCGCCGAAGGTTGCTGCTGCTGCTGTTGCTGCGGGAGCAACTGTTGCTGCTGCTGCTGATGATGTTGATGCTGTTGGTGTTGGGTGCTGGTGGGCGTGCCGTAGTCGAGGTCGGCGGACTCGCTGCTGGAGACGGAGCCGAGCGGACTCTTGGCGGCCTCGACGTCCATCGCGTCCCAGGCAGCGGGACTTTTGCTGGCCGCCGTCGCATCGCCCTCCTCCATGCTCCACATCTGCTGGCGGAGCAGCTCCTTGTGCTCGGTGCGGAACACGACCAGCTTCTCGGTGTGCAGCGTGCTGAGGGTGCGCAGATCGGGCATCGTGTCGAGCAGCTTGGCGAGAAAGTCGGGCTGGTCGGGTCGGTTCTGGGAGACGATGCACTGCAGGCAGCCCTTCAAGCGGCTGTACATCTTCTCGATCAGCTCGAGGTTGCGCAGTCCGGGCCTGTCGGGTGTGATCAGCACGATGGCGCAGAACAGGCCGATCTCGGCATCCGTCAGATTCATCGAGTTCATGCGCTCCGCAAAGTTGAACGTGGAGTCGACGAGGAAGCGGGCGTTGGCGCCGTTCTGGATGGCGTCGCGACGCATCACCTGCCCGTTCAGGCAGATGATCGAGTTGATGGAGGAGTCGAACATGCAAATCAAGCGCACGAACAGCGCGTCGAACAGTCCCGCCTTCAGCAGCGTGAACTTGTCGTCCTGCGTCAGCAGCTGGAAGCCCGGAATCATGCCCGCGAAGTCGATCACGCCCCGTATGACGTGCGCGAACCTCTGCGAGAACTCCTGCTCGGACTGCAGTTCGGGCGCGGGGTTGAGCGGACAGGCCTGCAAGCAGAGAGAGAAAGATAGACAGGCGATTATAGTTGCTGCTGATTGCAAGAGATTCTCTTATTAAATAATGATATATTGATCTGGATTTTACTTTAAGATACAAATCGAGTTCTTTGGGTTATATACAGAATACTTATTTCTCCTCAAGAGTTCAATATAATAAATACTGATCTTGATTTTACTAAATGATAAAAAAAAAAGTATATTTTTTTTATTTTTTCTGAATACTTATTTCTCCTGAAAAATGTAATTTTTACTTATAGTTGCTGCTTTTGGATAGTTCAATTAATTTACAAGTCTAATTATTCGAAATTTTCTAAATATTTTGATTATATTGATTTATTTGAATTAAATTTTACTGAATTTACAGTCATGGTAAGAATAATAGAAAATAGTTCATATTTTGAATTCAGAATGTAATATTGAGTTTAACTTTATATTATTTATTTTTTTATACCTGTCAGTCTTCTATATGTTTTATATTTATTTTTATGTATACAAAATAGTGCCAAAACTGATTTTTATTTTCTTTTGGTTCTCCTATAAAATTGTTCCTTTATAGAGCTACATAAACTTAGTCGGATAGTCGCTGCAAATTGATTCAGAACTTTTCTTCTAATTTATTTATTCAATTCGTAGTTCTAGTGACAAATGTGTAACTTATTTTCGCTAGTCGTAGTTAGTTATAAGGGGGAAGTAATAGCGCTAAAATAACTGTTGCGTCGTCATTTCTAAGCACGCGAAGGTCACCGAACTGCAAACGCGGACAGCGAACGAAGCGCGTCATCGGCGTCACCTGTCGTCGCGCCGTCTCGCTTGCTCACACTGCAATCAATAATCATAACTATTTTGTACTTCCGCACACTCCCACACACACACACACACACACACACGGACACAGGCTGTGTCTATTGCTGTCTCGCTCGCAACTACTAAAGCTTTGCCTGCGCCATAGTTGTAGTTTCTAGGGGCGCTTTTGCGCCTGCCTCTCCCACTCTCCCACTCTCCCGTTCTCCCGCTCTCTTTCCCTTTTTGCGTTCTGAGTGTGTGTTTTTTTTTTCGCTGTTGCTTTGTGCTTTCGTCGCCTGTCGCTGACATTAGCACCAAGGTCGTCGAACCAGAGTTCAAGGTTCCGGGTTGCTGTCGTTACTTTTGTTGTTGCTGCCTGCGCGCGTGTTTTTTGTGACTGTTACTGTTGTTGTTGTGTGGGTCTTACTCATGCTGACCCCACAGCGTGCCGTTGTTTTGTCTATTTCAAGCATTGTTCATGCTATTGTGGCATTTCGCTTTCCGGGTTTTCAGTTACATGTCCCCTCCCACCAACGACTGCTCATCAATGTTACAAAATTATGTTTCATTTCATTGCACGCAACGCAACGCCACTCAACGAATGCTTCGTTCAGTTGTGGTCTTCGTTCAATTTGGCTGTCTGCCTCTAACCTTGAATAAATGCCGGCCGCCTCTCTTTGACTTTGTCTCTTCTGCCGCTGCCGCTGTCGCTGCTTCTGTCGCTGCCTCGGTCGCCGCCTCTGCTTGGCCTTCGTGCAAGTGCAAGCAAAAGCAACAACAGCCGGCACAACAACAACGATAACAATTTCTATTTTCTACACCTTCTTTGCGTTGTGCCGGCGCCATCAAAATACATATTGTTATTTATATATTTGGCGCAAAAGCGGAAATAGTTGTGCGCAGATTTCTTGATGTATTATTTATCAGACCTTCAATTGCAATTTTCGCCATTTCGTCGCTAATCAAGAGCAGCAGCCACAAAAGAATGCGCATAAATACACATAGATGCGATCTGTCTATCTGTAGATATATTGTAATGCAAGCGGCAATTGCAGCAATGCTTCCTCGTCTCTCGTCATAACTCATGCGAATTTAGCATAGAATGTCGCCGCATGGCGCTTCCTTATAACCAAAGCCACCTGACTGCAGCAACAACAACAACAGCAACAACAACAAAAACTATTAAATGAATTGCGCCATCGACTCGTGTTTTGCTGTTGCGCACTCGCTCGCACCCACATCACTCACTGTCGCCTTCTCGCTTGCGTTCGTGCCTTTACATTGATCGTTCGTTCGCTTGTTGTAATTGCTTCGGCATCGTAAAAGTGCCGTTGTCTACTTCCTCATACCTTCGTGTATGTTTGTGTGTGTGGGTGTATTCAATTTTGCGTAATTTATTTTGCCTTTCTTTATATTTATTATGTATTATTGTTTATTCATATACAAAGTACATAAGCCGCGCACTCATTTGTATAATCATATCAAATACATGTGCAAAACCTACACACGCACACACACAGACATCTCATTCATTCCAAGGTTAAAAAATAACTCGCCACAAGGTCGTCTCGCGACTCGCATGCGAGCATTCTAAGCATGCCATTGTGTGCGTGTGTCGGTGTGTCCGTGTGTCCGTGTGCCCGTGTTCGCCTGTGTGTGTGTGCGTGTGCTTGTGATTTGATTCTACGCTGCAGACATGTGCAAATTATTCTTGATCGCGCTCTCACTACACTCTCTCTCTCCCTCTCTCCCTCTCTCTGCGTGCGCACGCTCTCTTCCCCCACCCACTTCGGCTGCTCTCTTGCGGCGTTGTAAAGGCGCTGCTTCTTCTTGCACTGTTGCTGCACTGCTCTGTCGCCTTTGGCCTTGCACTTGACAATGACTTTGACAATGGCCACACATTGTGTGTTTACTATCGCCCTCTCTCTATTCACCTTATCGGCGCGCTCATTAATACAACTGCTTGCTTGATAATTAGCCGAAAAACAAAAAACAAAAGCAAATACTCAAAAGAAAGGCATTGCCTGGCGACTTCCCTTCCCGACAGTATTTTTAATTTTAATTTATTTAAACAGCCGCCACATGTGTCTGCCTGCCCAACGCTCTCTTCCCGCTTCCCACTCTCTACTCTTGCTTAATCATCCTTTTTGCCTCGCTCTCTCTCTTTCCCGCTCTCACTCGCTGTTTCCATGTAGTATACTGTATTCTGTATGTGTGTGTGTGTGCTTATTTGTTTTTTCCATTTATAATGACGCTACGCTTGACCTTGAGCTTTAGAAATGTTGTTGTTGTCGGAACACGTTTCGCGTTTGGCTTTGGTTTCGGTTTCCTTATCGTTCACACTGATAATTCCAGCCCACTGTGCGCGCACCCCCCAAAAGGGAGTTTTGCGCCACTGTACAACTGATTTCTTTGTAATTAATAATTACGATATATTATAATATCGTTGTAATGAATACGAATTTCATTATCACTATTTCGCCTTGTCAATCAAGTTGAGTGATAAAAAAAAATGGTTTGTGACATTGACGGCGTCAGAAATGTGTTTAGGGCCATCAAGAACTTGACCCGCAAGAAGAAGCAGTGAAGACCGTAGACGCGTCTACGTGCGCTGCCGTCGATTTCCTGGTTTAGAATCATGCAAACAAGTTCACCTTGGCGTATGAGTAACCAGCGAACAACGAGCAGCGAGTTTGTTGTTGTTGTTGTGCCCGGAAATGTGCTTGACATTCGCCTACGCGTCAACTGAACGCTTTAGATGCTAAGCTAAGCTCCGATCGAGTCTTAAACTAAAATGCTGCATTTCTACTCACCAGCAATGTTGGCATTGAGTACGATGGGCAGTCGCGAGCGCGTTGCCGCATCGCCGACACCTTCTCCTTGGTGAACTCGCACGTCTCCAGGTGCGCCCTCAGCACGGCGGCGAGTAGGCGTGGCTGGTCGTCCAGCTCGGTGGCCAAGGCGCGCTGCTGGCCACGGTTCTGTGTGCTCTGCTGCATGGCGGCCAAAATGCGCGCCTTCTCACGCTTCGGCACGCGACCAAAACGCACAGCTGCAAATGGAACGAAAAGAGAAAAAGGGGAAAATTGAGTTAACGCTTTGCAGAGACCTTCGGATTAAATGTAAGCGCAAGACAAGTGTATAAAATGCACTTTAAAAATGTTCAAGTATTTTCAAATATTGCTCAAATTGACAAGTGTAATTTATGGCAATTTTCCACTAAAGACCTTTTCGCCTCTACTTCAAATACACTTTAAAAGTATTAAAGTAATTTTAAATACACATTTTACAAAAAATATTTCAAGGTATTTAAATAAATCAATTAGTTAAATATACAACATTTATTTATTTTATTTTTGTTGAGAAAAGTATCTGTTTTTAAATTAGTCTAATTTATGTCAATTTCCTACTGTATAATTTTATCGCCTCTCAAATGCTCGCTGCTATGCAACTGCAGCGTGTTGCAGCATTCAGCTTTTGCGTGCAGTGTAATTGCTGCCTGCTTTGAGGCAGGTGTAAAAAGGACTCGCGACAGCTGTTGCTGGCCAGCAATTTATGGCCAAGATCAAGCGCCAACATCGAACTGGGTTCGAGACCCTTCAAAACTGGGTCATTGCCTCAACTCAACTCGACTGCTCAGCTGTCGTTCAACTCGACTTCTTTTGCTATACTTTCTCTTTTTCTGTGCGACTTCTTTCACATTTTGTAGATTTTTAATTTGCACTAACGAATTTCTTGTATGTGGGTGAACTTTCACATTTCCCCACACATCGAGAGCGACAGACAGACAGAGAGAGAGAGAGAGAGAGAGAGAGGGGAATATAGAGCGCAACACACGTTTTTGGTCACGTTTTGCAGTTTAGAGTTTCGAGTTGCGACTTTGTTTTTTTGTTGTTGTATTTGGGCGCTAATCGAAGTCAACTTTTTAGGGTTTAGGCCGCGCACATTTTGTTGGCCAACTTTTCAATGTCAACGGCAAATGCAGTTTCTACAAATTTCACTCAAACTGGCACACAACAAAATCGGTAACAAAAGTGAAACAAGCGTCTGAAAATCGGGGCGATCGCTGCTGATTTTTCTGCTACTTTTTCCACACAGCAGCCGCAGTCGCTGTCTCAGTCGCCGTCGCAGCCGGAGACGAGAAATCGTTTGACGTACTGAGCGAATGAATGAATGACCCACTTGCCAGGCAGAGGCGAAATTCAGGTCAAACGAAATGGAAAATGAACGCAGCCAAAGACAGCGACAGCGACAGCGACGGCGACGGCGACGCAGCAGCTGCGGCTGCGCGTAGAAATTAGAGCGAGAGCAGCAAAAGCAGCAACAACAACAACTGCGCCAACTTTCGACGCCGCAAAGTTGGTCAAACATGAAGAGAGCACGAAGAGAGCAGCGCAGCTCAGCTCTTCAGCTTCTTCTGCTTCTTCTGCGTGCTGTTGTTGTTGCTTTTTAGAAAATAGCAAAAGCAAAAGACGACGACCATCGACTTTTGCTGCTGCTGCTGCTGCTAAAGTTTCATTTCAAGTTTAAAGCTCTTCCGCAACAACAACAAACAGCAAACGATTTTGTATTGTTGTTGTTGTTGTGTGTGCGTCTAAACGAGGTCAACACTTCAATGGCGCTTAAAGCGACAACAAAAAGGTAAACAAAGCGCAAACGCAAACGCCAAATGCAAAGTCACAAAGTCAGAAAGTAAAAAGTGTGTCTAGCGCTGCCAAAAATTGTGTTTGCTGGGAAGCTGTTGAAAGTACGAAGAAATTAAGAGAGTTGCGCCTGCGCAAAGCAAAGCAAAAAGTTGTGTCCAGGGATATTAAGAGAGTTGCGCCTGCGCTTTAGTCTAAACTAAAAGCAAATGCAAAATGCAATTTGCTTTTGCTTTTGTTTTTGCTTTTGCGATTTCTTTCGCTTTGTGTGTTTTTGTGTTTTTGTGTTGAGCTGGAAACTTACGCGCATTGTGATAGTTAACGTTGCCTTTCAATATGCCTTTTAATATTGGTAATTCTTCGGCCATTTTGTGTGTGTTTTGTTTGTGTTTTGTTTGTTTTTGTTTTGTTAAATATTAATCTTTAGTTTGCACACACACACACACATATACACTGCTTGAGATTCGAATCTTTATCTTGGTCTCTTTGCTGCACTCGGAGCGCATTTAATTTGCGTTTCTTGCAATTTCCATTAAAACTTCTTTTGTTTTGGTTTCTTTTGGCACACACACAATTTGTTGTTGTTGTTGCAAGCTTTGGTTAAGTATATTTTTGTTGTTTGAATTCCTTCAGGTACTTTTAACAGATAATTTGCTGTTTTGTTTTTTTTTTTTTGCACTTTATCTATTCTAAATTTCTAGATTTGTTTTGCAGGAACTTTGTTTGCTTTACTTTCGTAAATATTTTTGTTTCAGTTGTAACAATAATTTTTGGAATTGCTCATTTTTTGTGTTTTCTTGTATTTAAATATATGTATTTATTTTGAACCGCGTAATCCAAAGAATCGTGTGCTTATGAGCGGAGACTGGTCGATTTTTCTTCACATTAACAACAGTGTAACAATAACAATATATTTAACTTTGATTTGTTTGTTTGCATTTAATTGTTGGCGGCGACGACGACGACGACGACGTTGAAACACAGTTTGATTTGGTTTCGGTTGCTCTTCAAATAATTCGCTAACATGACAAAACTCGACAAGGTCTCGAACGCGACTAACTGCAAAAGCAAAAGCACGTTACGATTATACCCCAAAGGTAGCGACTGCGACTCAAACTGAGAGCGCCAGAACAAAGCAAAACTGCCCAAGAGCGACGCACAAAAGAGAGCGCGCGCAAAGAGCGCAAAACTGCGCTAAGAGAGCGACGTGCGATAAAGCTTCGGCTCTGTGAGTAATTTGCCGTCGATGGCGTTTGCTGATAACGCTGTGACTTGCTCATGAATAATTGTGAATACAATGAGTGCACATTATTTTTATTATGATGGCTGCAATGCAAATATTGCTCAGCTGTAAAAATGGCATTCGATTAATCACTCACGGTTCGCTCAACGCTGCAAGTTCAAGCACTGATAAGCTTGCAGCAACGCCAGCTTAAGCTTTATCTTTGGCTTATCTAAGCACTCTCAGCGTGTGTGTGTGTGTGTGTGTGTGTGGAAAGTTCAATGCTCGTGGCGCCAAAACAACAACGCAAAGTTCAAGCGAAGAGCGCGCACAAGTTGCGCCCGCTCTCTTAGCTGGCGACGCTCTTAAGTGCACCGAGCTTTTCAACACACCACGAAGAGCACGCAGTGTGTTGAGTTTCGGCCAGCGAGCTTTTGCAAAAGCTTTGCAGCAACAATTGTTGTGCAGTGTCGTGCAAAACAAAAGCAGATCACGCATACGCATCGTTGGCCGATGACAAATTTGCAGGCATTAAAATGAGCGTTTAACGGTTCGGTTGTTGAGTCACGTTCGAAGTTGGAGGCATGCAATCAATGGGTGCAACTAGTTTTAATCGCTATGTCAAGGACAGACACATAACCAACAAATGATGTGCCTTTTCCACAGCAACAGCAACAACATCGCTTTGAAAATGTATCGCTCACAATCCATTATTGAGGTCAGTTCGACGGCGACTGAATCATTTTGAGTCATATGCGAGCAATTTGATTATTCAAATCGTATGCAAACTAATGCCCGTTCAACTTCAACGAAACACACACACAAAAAAAACGTCATCATTATCATCGAGCAACAACCACTTGAAGGAGCCACAAGCTGCTGGACGGTCGAGCGACGTTCATTGAACTCTGGGGAGCGAAATGGGGCCAAAAGCAAACAATGGCGACACAACAGAAAAAAGACAACCAATTTAATAATCATAATAAGTTGTTGTTGCCTCACATTCGTACGCACGAAAGTAAAAGTGAAAGTGGCGCGTCTCGGGTAGAAATTCGAGTGTTGTTCGTGCGTGTTGTGGCAATAATTTCGTGGAGAAGACACAATGCCTGCTGGCGAGCAGGTAGTAAATAGGCCTATAAACTTGCTGTGGGGTTGCATAATAAACAGCCCAGAAACACACAAAAAGATACTCGAAAATTCGACTGAAGATCTTCCACGACTTTAGTTCAAGTTGCATTCAAGTCAAAAAGAAAATAAAATACAAATGCGACATATTGGAAATTAATTAAATTTTTAACAATTCTACCAATTTTATTACTTTGTATGCATTTTGTTCACCTATTCTAGTATTTACTGCCAAGTGTCATAATAAACAAGTTTAGCGTCTTCATCGCCATAGTTTGTGCACAATTAAAAGCCAATTAACAAGTTTTTTAACAGCATTTCACTTTCACTCTCTCGCAGCGCGTCTCTAACCTCAATAATTGGTGTCGTAGCAGCGACAGTTTGTCAGCGAGCAGCAGAGCTGCTTTCTCCGCCTCAACACGACAAATTGAATAGCAATTGTTATTGTTATAACTATTATTGTTTTGATGGTTATTACGCCTGCTTCCCGTATTACGGCAAACGCTAATTGTTCGTAAAGGGCAGAAGAGGAGAAAGAAGCAAAAGAAGCAGACGACGAAGGGGAATAAAAAACATTTGTTTATGTTTTCTCTGCGTCGCATTTTTATGAGTCAAGCAAAGTTCAATGCACCGCCTAATGAATTGGCCAATGAGCGAGACAGAGCGAGACAGAGCGAGACGGGCAGCGTGTGTGCGAGCGAGATGGAGCGAGGTAGGCCTACTTTCGGTTGTTTGTTAGTTTTGTTGGTGATTCACAAGCACAACGTCAATGTGCGTTTGCTTTACGTAAAAGCGACACAGTTGTCGTTGTTGCTTGCGTTGTTGTTGTTGCTGGCGCTTGCGTAAGTTGTTTACAATATGATCGAGAAATGCGGAAAGGCGCAACGAACGAAATGTGTTGAAGAAAGAAAGCAATAAAAAAAAAACCACACACACAAAATGTGAAGCAAGACACAAAATCAACTAAAGACATCATCAAGAGTTTTGGGTTTTTGTTTCGAGCGACAAAAGAAAGCATTGTTCGAGAAACGTTTTTTGTTTTCGAATTTTCTGAATTGATGTCTTTTAATTTGTGGGTCACGAAAACTCGGGAGGTCAGACAGCGAAGGCGATATATAATCGGGGACCCTGTGCCATATATTGCGAGCGAGCATTTACAATTATTAATTTCACATCGTACGCCAAAAAGGTCACGCTCATCAATAAAGCGAGCGAAACAAAGGCAGCAGCCTCGATGTTTTATTTTCTGTCGTCTCAGTGCAACTTGTCGTATGCGTAATGCGAGTGAAATTGTTGCCCAAATTACGCACATGAAATAAATGTAATATGTATATTTGAATCAAGGGAATGCCAACGATTTTTGCGCTCATAATTATTTTCAAATCAAATGCGCGCCAAGGCGACAACGACGACGACGCCGACGCCGACTGCGCTGCAACTGAGGCGAATGACCGTGCCTGACCCAAATAAAAGTCGCTGCACTCGCCAAACAAAGGCGACAAATGCTTGCCTGCTCGCTCGCACATACACACACACACACTCATCGACGACGTCGTCGTCGTCGTCATCGTGCAAAAACAAAATTGCAGCAAGAAAAAGCGCAGCGCGCACTCAAAATGAGGCCGAGTGCAATGAACAGCATTCAGCACACACACACACACAGACACGCACTCAACAAGCAAAGAGAGCACAGCAGAATTGGCGAGAGAGCGCGCCAGAGTGTGAGAGAGAGAGAGAGAGCGGTGCAATGCAGTGCAGTGTAGGCTATGCAAATGCAGTGCAGTCGAACAAGTTGCGACGCCAATGTTGCAATGCGAAACCTTCGAGAAATTGTACAAGAGTCGTTGAACTCGCAACTTGGTGTGTCGGTCGCCTGGTCGCTCGACGTCGGCATTGCAGCAATGTTGGCTGTGGCTCGGCTCGGCTCCACTTGGAGCTTGAAACTAGTTTGATGCCGAGGCATTGAAAAAGCGAAAGTACATTTTTCTGCCCCGTCTCCGCTCAAGCTGATGTGGCGTTCGTTTCGTTCGTGGTCGGCTTCGTGTTCGGGCTCGTGTTTGGGTTCGGGTTCGTGGGATTGGCGTCGCCGTTTGACGTTCGTTTCGTTGAGTGTGTGCCGAGGTAAATGAACCTTTTGAAGGTTCAACTTGCGTAGCCAGCGTTTGGCGTGTAAAACAAGTTTGTTACGTTTGTTGCTGCTGCTTTCGGTAGTTTTGTTTCGCGCTCTTTTCTTTGCAATTTCACCGTGTACAAAATGTGTAAGGCAGGTGAAGCGACGCACGTCTTTATGTAACAGCGACTGCGACGTCGCTGGTCGTTTGTTTTGATGATGCGTGTCACACGTTCAATGATTTCACTGATGACGACGACGCCAAGCAACATCACAAATTGTATAATCGCTGCTGCACTAACCTCATTATCATCTCGAACATCATCATCGGCATGTTGTACTTGATGCTTTGACGCCCCAACCCATAATTCAATCCAATATTATTTTAGTCAACACCTCGCTGTCTGTGTGCATGAGTGTGCATGTGTGTGTGGCATTTTAATGTATTTGTAATTGACCTGAATAAAGTTCAAAACACTCGCAGCAGCAGCAGCGACGTCGCAAGGCGAAATCTACATGTGTGTGTGCGTGTGTGTAGCCTCAAAATAATAATGATTGCGACAACAACAACAACAACGGCGTCATTGCTACTGTTTGTTGTAGTTGCTGCTCACACACACACACACACACACACACACTCGCTTGCGTATTCGACTATTTTGTTTTTGTTGCCTCCGATAATTGACAATTGTCTGATTATTTTTTGTGTACAAAGATAATTGTGGAACAGTTTTTTTTTCTAGTTTGGGCTACAAAAATATTTACTTGGCTTAACAGCTGCATTTATTTTGGTTTCTAATTCATTTCAATCACACACACACACACACACACAAACAGTCTCAATAGCTGTTGTAAGTGTGCCCATATTGGCATAATAATCTGACCTTTTTACTGCATGCATTGTCTTGGCTGGTCACACTTTTGATCCTAAATATTTGAAATATTTGCTCTGTCTGATTTCAATGCATATTTACTTTCAATTCGCTTTTAACCTCGCGCTAATTTAAGTTCGTTTCAATTAAAATAAACATGCTGTGTGAAAACTAATAAAACACAAAATATAACTGCAAACATTTCTATGCCTGCTGTGCGACAACTAAAAATATCAAATAAAAAGCAAATGCAAAATGAGCAGCGACGACAACGAATAAAATGAGTGAAAAAAAAATGCTTGTTTACTATCAAGTTAACTTGCACACACACACACACACACACACACACACATACTCAAGCACCTTCACTGCTGCTGCCGCTGCTGCTGCTGCGTCGCTGCTTTGGTTGACCCAGTTTCGTCGGTCAATGAACTGAACGCTGCTGTCGAGGCTGAATGTATGCATGTGTGTGTGTGTGTGTATGTGTGTGTTTTGTGGGGGAGCGTAGCCAAGAGCGAGAGAGGGCGAGAGGGAGAGCGAGAGCGCGGGCTCGTGTCTGCTTCTTCTTGTTCGTTTTTGGGGGGCGCTCTATGTGTGTTCGTCTGTGTGTGTGTGTGTGTGTGTGCGCTAAATTTCGGTTTCGTTTTCATTTTGACGGCGTCTTGCGTTTATTTTCGTGTCTTTGCAATAGGCAAACACACAAACACACAAACACACAAACGCAAACGCAAAGGCAAAGGCAAACAAAATGGCGCCTAATAATATTACTACATATGAAAAGAAATTATGAAAGCAGCCGCACAAAAAGAAAGTGTTTCGAAAAGTGAAAGTTTTTCGCATGCAGCGGGACAATGATATAAATTAAACATTTCTTGCCTTTTTATTTTGTATTTTCTAGGTCACATGTGTGCCTCTGTGAGTGTGTGTGTGTGTGTGTGCGTATTTAATTTTCCTTGAGAGATAAGGCAAGCCAATGCAGCGCAGTCGACGTCGACGGCGGCAGCGACAGCGCTTAAATAGCACACGGTCATTTTTATTATAAACAATTCGAATTTGTTGCTGCTGCTGTTGCTGTTGCTGCTGTTGCCGAGTTCGAGTTCGTTGCTGCTGTTTATTTTGATGCGATTTGTTGGCATTAGTTTTTTTTTTTTTTTGTTGGGCATAGAACTAGTTCAAGGATTCGCCATTTAATCGCGATAGCATAACCAACAAATATTAAACCAAAAAAAAAAGTCGCAAAATCGAGTCCATCAATTACAACACACATACGACAAACACACATGTATTATTTAACGCACGCTGCGCTTGCGTCGTGCTGCCTACAAAGCAGCTCTCTCTTTCGCTCTCGCGCTCTTTCTCCATGCTTGAGCCACTTTCGTTTTCGACAGCAGCAAACATGGCCGCCAAGCAGCAGCAGCAGCAGAAGAAGAAGAAGAGCCCACAGAGCGACAGGCAAAAGTCAATGAACGTTGTGTGTGTGTGTGTGTGATTTTTATGCATTTTGATTTTGTTTGCTTTCATAATCGATACGAACATGGATGTTGTTGTTGTTGTTGGTCATTTCCTGTAGAAAATGTTCCGGGCTTGCGTTCAATTTAAACAAATTATTACGAAAATTGAATAAAGCGAGCGATAGCGAGACGGCAACACATTGTTGTTGCCGTCGCTCGCTTATGAATTTGGGTTAAGTGCGTTCGTTCAACTTTAACACAATTTCGAAATGGCGCAAAGTTGTTGTTGCTCCCATTTATCATGCGGGTGTTGGAAATTTGTTTAAACAAATTTACATATATACGAGCATGCGTGTCTGCGTTTGAGTGTTTGCTTTGCTGGGCAGGCAGCTAACAACTTTTACTTTGCCGTGAAATCGCGCGCGTCTCACAAATGTTGCAATACACACACGCACACACATACACACACGCATACAACTAAGCTAAAATTTCGTTCATGGCTGGTCAATGAACTCGACGTCGACGTCGTCGTCGTCGTCGCTTGTCGTTTTTGTCGCTCGTGTCTCGTTTCGTTTCGTCTCGTTTAGTTCGTTTCGTTTAGTTGCGTTGTTTTTGCTATTTGAGCTTGACTCTCTTACGATTAGGCAAATACATCTCTCTGTGAGTGTGTGTGTGTGTGGGGAGGATACGCTTAATCTATGTGGTAGTTATTGTTGTTGCAGTTGTACTCACCATCGCGACTCATGCCGACGGCAATGCACTTTTTCAGCCGACAATACTGACAACGATTGCGATTGATCCTCAGAATGCTGCACTGTTGATTCTTGGTGCACGGCCGATACTGGATCTTTTGCTGAATGGAGCGACGGAAGAAGCCCTGCAAAATATAGTAAAATAAAGAAATCAATTAGCAAAATATAAGACTTGCAATTAAAATTAAATTTCATTATATTTTAAGCTACTTTTTAAACTAATAATTTATTTAAATAACTTGTTTTAATATTTTTACTCTGCTAATCATAATGTCGAGAAGATAAATAAATAAAAAAAAATATATATGCATTTTTAATTTATGGGTGCTATTGTAGTTAAATACTTTGTCTTTAGACTAAACTGTAATAAAATAAATTTATGAGTCATAATTATTTAATTACATCGGCACTCGCATCTTCAATTGCTGCTGTCACTTTGGCGGCAACCGAGTTGCTGTTGTTGCTGCTGTTGTTGCTCAATGCCGTGTCCAACTTTTCGTCAAACTTTTGACACAGATAATTCAGCTGCGACGCCTCGAGACGCTGATGATGCTGCTCGCACAGCTCATCGTCACAGCCCGAGTCCTGGGCGTCCATATCCTCGATATGTTGCTGCTGCAGCTCCTCGTCGCTGCTGCTGTTGCTGTTGCTGCTGTTGTTGCAGGTGCAATAATTGCCAATGCCATTCGTCAGCGATTGCGTACTCGAGTTGCTCAGCAGCGAGCAGTTGCTGTCGGAGCTGTCGCGTCGCTGCTGCTGCTGCTGCTGCTGCTGTTGTTGCTGCTGTTGTTGCAGCTGCTGCTGTTGCTGTTGTGTGGGTTGCTGTTGCAGCAGCAAATTGGCAATTTCTTTGTGTGTTTGCGCGGAAAAAGGACTATCACAATGCAGTTGATTGAGCTTGTTGTTGCTGTTGCTGTTGCTGTTGCAGGTGGTTGCTGTTGATGTTGCTGTTGCTGTTGCTGTTGTTGCTGTTGCAGCTGTCTCGTCGCTCTGCTGCTTCTGCTCACGCTGCTTCAGCTCACGTGCGTAGCGTATTTTCTTCCAAGGGCATTGATACTGCTCGTAGTCGGCGGCAGCAACGGCCGAGGCAGCAACTGTTGCTGGCGTGTCCTTGTCATCGTCGCTGTTCGCACAGTCCTCATCGATGCCCGACTCGATGCTGTCATTTTTGGCATTAAGATCGACACATGGCTTTGGTGTTGCAGTCGCTGTTGTTGCAGTCGCTGTTGCTGTTGCTGTTGTTGCACTTGGCTGTTGCAGCAGCAACACAATCTGCTGCTGCTGCTGACTAATACTATTTGTTGTGGCTGTCTTGACAACTGTTGTTGGCTGCTGCTGTTGCAGGCGCTGTTGCAGTTGCTGCTCCTCGTTTTTCAGTCTTTTGCGTTGCTGTTGCTGTTGCTGCTGTTGCAGGTAAACAATTTGTCTAGGTTGCTGCTGCTGCTGCTGCTGTTGCTGCTGCTGTTTGCTGAGCGGTGCCGACTCCAACAGTTTGACCAAGGCCGAATGTTGCTGCTTCAGCTGCTGACTTTTCATCTGTTGCTGCTGCTGATGTTGCTGCTGTTGCTGCTGCGGTGCACTGACAATGTGCACGTTGCTGTTGCCGGCTGTTGTCAGCAGCACAATTGTTGTGGCATGCTGCTGCTGCGGCGACTGTTGCAGCTGCTGCTGCTGCTGCTGTTGCTGTTGCTCCATTGCACAAACCATTTTTGTTTAAACAATTTTTCGCTCTTTATTTCTTTCTTTTTTTTTGGTACCACAAATGACACTTGCTGTTGCTTTTGTTGCTGTTGCTTTTGCTCTACAATTTGCTAATAAGGAACATTGTGTTTTGTTGTTGTTGTTGTTGTTGTTGTTGCACTTCACGATTTGAATTGATTGCTTTTTAGCGCCAAAATACTTTTGTATGCTTTGGAAGTCTTTGCTCTCTTTTCACTTCACGCTGGCACCAATTAAAAAATAATATATATTTCTTATATATTTGTATGCATTAGATTTAAACTATTTGTTGTTTTGGTTTTTGTTTTATCATTTTTTTGTTGTTGTTTGTTTGTAACGTGTTCTGTGTGCTCTTTTTTGTTGCCGTTTCTCAATTCTCAATTCTCAATTTGAGATTTATCTCTGTTTCTTTTGCTGAGTGTTTCGCGCGCTTTTCTTGCTCTGCACAACCGCTGCCAACGACGAGCAATTTGCGAATGAAAGCAGCGCCAACAGCGCCAACAACTCATGGCTGCTCGCTGCGCTTCGGCTCAAGCTCGGCACGCCTCGGCTCCCACTCTCTCACTCTCCCGCTCTCCCGCTCTCCCACTCTCCCAAATGCAATGTGCGCTCTCGCGCTCTCTCGGCAACCTCGCGCCACATATTGTTTTTGTTTTTATGTACCAACTGAGGACATTCACTCCAAACGCTATCGTCGTCGTCGTCGTCGTCGTCGACGTCAACGCGGGCAGCTAACAATAGATGGCGCTGTCGTTGGTTGTTAGTGTTGTTGCTGGTCGCTGCATTTGTGTTCTTGTAAACAATTCTTGGAACACCTACGCGACGCAGATTTTAGGTAGCTTCTCTGCTACTGCCACCTGACTGATCAGCTTTGTTTGATAACACACACACACACACGCACACGCACACCCTCTGTGTGTGGGTGGATGAAGTTTTTGATGCTTTGGCTTAGTTCAAATATTTGTGTGTGTTTTGTTTGTTTTTGAGAAATGAGTGACAAATAAGATTAATTGATATTGGGGCTATCAATAAATATGACAGCCGTAAGAGGATCTAAGATCTGGAACAGGGGCTCTTAACATGCCTCAACTATTTCGGGAGATTAGAGCTCCAGCCCCAAAATCAAAACTTAACCTATTAATCATTCAACTTTAGTTCATATCGATATTGTTTTGAACAAACCAAAGAAAACAAAATAGTGTTGCCCTAATTATGACGATTATTTAATGGCGACCATTGTTGAGCATATTACAATATGGACTACAACAATTTAACGCCTCGTTATTAATAATATTAAATAATATTTCGGCGCATTGTTGCTTTTTGTCTTTTGAGGCCACACACACAAACACTGTGTGTGTGTAAAGGCAACAATAGCAGCAGCAAGGCAGCTGTCTCGCTTCCTCTCGCTCGCTCATGCTGGAAGGCTACGTAACCAAAAAGCCCCAAACAACAGCAAAACGACTGCGACGACGACGACAGCGACGTCAGCAGAGGTTGGCTGACTGGCAGTTCAGTTCAACGAACCTCACCATTGTCGTGACCTACTTTTCGGTCAAATACCTCCAAATGTGGAGCTGTTGAGCGCGCCAGCGAACGCAAAACACGAACCAGAGAGCCGAACGAACCGAACCGAACGAGCCAAACGAACGAACGAACGAAAGGCCGAACATTCTTCGTGCATTGGCGCGTCGCTCTCAATTACTTGGCGCTCTCTCACTCTCTGAATGCATTTGCATGTGAATTTGTTGTTGGTGGTGCTGCTGCTGCAGTTTGCAAGCCTTTGCTTTAGCTGTTTGGAGTTCATTTGAGCTGGCGGTCGGTCAACGACACAGAAACCTCAGACGGACAAACTCTGCATGGTTATTTGGGCTTGGCCTAAGGGGGCGTGCAAAGTGGCCAAACGGCAATTGCAATGGCCAAAATGCGTTCAAGGAAATCTTTAGCAATGCAGTGCGCTTAACAGTTGCATCAGCCAATTAGATAATTGTGAACTACTATAAATACTAATTGAAGCAAACGCAACTCCAGCCTCAACTTTGGCAGCGAGAGTTCAATGCACTCCAAGCAGCATTCACTCAACGACAACGACAACGACAACGACAATTTGCACTCATTTCAATGCCTTCGCAGCCCCCGCAAAATGCGAGGCTCAACTCGGCTGCGTTCGGCTCGCTTCGGCTGCGTTCGGCTCGGCTCAAGTCTAGCTTTTCTTTTGGCACAGCAGCAGCGACGAAGAACTTTCGGGAACAGCTGTGCCCGTTTCTACACTCTGCTCTCTTTTTTTGTCTATTACCTGCACGAGTGCACGCTCTCTCGCAGCGCTCTCCCGCTCTCTCTCTCTGTGTCTCTGCTATGCTAAATGTGAATGAACTCTGCTGGCAGCTGCAATGCGAATAACAAGTTTCAAAGGAAAGTGAGAGCATTTCACGTTACGAGCACGCACACACACACACACATTCGTCTAGCTGTGTGTAAGTGTGCTAGGCAGCCAAGCGTTGCCTCCCGCTCTCCACACTGCAATGATCCCCATGTTTGGGGCCCCGTCATCGTCATCATCATCGGCTGAACCATGATGAGCATTACAGGCATTAGAGTTCATTGTTTGTTTGTTAAATGATTTTTGGGCTATTCTCGCGCATTGTTCACGGCGATCGCTTATGAATGAATATATACTATATTGTACATTGCCTCGAGCTATATGTTTATGCCGATATCGTCTACCTGTTGAACCAATTGTCCGAATACTTGACCCGCATCGCTTGACTCTGAAGAGGCTGCTTCATTTGCTTCTGTTCGTCGCTCTCTCTCACTCTACAGATCTTGAAATATTCGCCATAAAATACGATTATTTTGTTCTCTACGCCTGGCAACAACATGTTTTGAAGTTATGCTAATCAGCAGACTTTATGATTCTAGCTTATGCCAATTCTTTGCTTTATTCTTAGTGGATTTTTCCAAGAATACGATTATTTAGAATGCCATTTAAGTCTAGGGGAACTTCTTTTTATATTTGTAATTTCATAATTATTTCCCCTTTATAGTATTATATATTTTATATTTATCTTTATATTTAATCTTAAATCGCGTCTTTTGTCGTATCATGTTCCCTTTTTAGTGCTATTTTCAGCTGTCTGTTGGTTAATCATGCACTTAATTAAGCTTTTAAAGCGCATTAAAAAGCTGCTCAGCGCCCCGAAAGTTGTTTTTATTGCTCTTCTCGATGCTTTCTTCTTCAATTTTAGGGCTCGTCAAATGCGCAAGCAATTAGCACGTGCCTAACCGTTGTCCAACTCACGGAATCAGCGACTCAACGACGCATGAGGCATACAACAAAAATGCCCGGAACCAAATCGAGCATTCGTCATGTTTGCTGACTTGGCCAGAATGCGAATTGGTAATAGACACACAACGAAGCGGCAATTAGTTGACAACAAAAAAACACAACACAACACAACAACGCAACAACAATAAATAATTGTTGTCCAAATTACGAGTCGAAGTTGCACGACTCGAGTTGAGCCTTAATCAGGTCAGAGGTCGTTGGCCGTTGCAAGGATATTCGCTTTGCCTGACCAAACCACTGAAATGTCTTTCTATCTCGGCCTACACACAACTCCTTCTACCACAACACATGGGGCTGTCGTTATCGTGCACAGCCGCACGTAGGCCGCCCTTGCCACCTTGCCACCCCGTTGCTGCCACACGAAGCGATTCCCTTTGGCCTCGCGCTTATTGACGTCACTTCTGCTGCTGTCTCGGCTCAGTTCGTTCAACCCAACATGCCTCATGGTCGCCTGCATTCGTTTGTTGTGTGTGCGGCATGTGGCAAGTGGCAAGCGAACGTGGCAGGGGGGCGTATGCTTAATTTCTAACGATTTTTGGGGCCACATTAATCACAGACAGATCAATCGATAAGCAATTACAGCAATGACAAAATCGAACATGGATTAATACAAATACTATTATTATTATTATTACTATTATTGTGTATCCTGTCAGGGACGTTTTGCGGCTACAGCTGGGCGCCCAAAACTGAGCAGCCAAGGAGACTGTCGATTGGGGACATTGCACCGCAATAACCTTAAAGAAACAGCACAGCCTGAGCGAGCGAGACAGCTGCACACAGAGAGCGAGAGAGCGAGAGGGAGAGAGCGCGCTTGGCGCACAGCAAAATTCTGCTTGCTCCAAAGAACTTTTTTGCATAAGCATAGACGTTAGAGAGCGAGAGAAAGAGAGAGCAAGAGGAGGGCAGACAACGTACGTACGTGTGCGTGTGTGTGTGTGTGAGTGTGTCATGATTTTGTACAGTTAGAAAAGCGCCACAGCTCGAATTGTGAGCAGAGGAAATGACCTCAGGAAGGAAATGCAATGTATTTAATTGGCCAAATGTGAGCACAATGTGCGACTCCGTGTGCGCTATGCAAATGTGTGCGTGCGTCTGTGTGTGTGTGTGTGTGTGTGTGTGTGGGCGGCTGCGGTTGACAGGCGAACAAATGAGGCGCTATAGCGCTATCGGATAAAGCCAGCTGATAAATGATTGAGTGATTAGCCGTCGACCAACAGTTTTCCGATAAACAACGTGCAAATATTTGCCATTCTATTTAAGCTTCGAAAAGCTTTACTTTGATTGTTTCATGTGAAAAATCCTATACTATATATAACATTTTATACAAATTAATAAAAATGTTCAAAATAAATGTTTGCTTTAAAAACATGTATTTACTTAATAAAAGTTGTAATGCCTTATTTCTATATATGCATATCTTCCTTCCTACGGGTTTGTAGATGATTAAATATCATTGCATTTAAATACATATTTTTTTCCTTATTTATTGGCTGGCACATAACTTTTCGAAATATTCTTTAAATAATGTTATTCTTCAGTATTGACTTGAATTAAAAACAATAAATAACAATGTTTTCAATGAAATTTTGGCATTTTTCAAAATTTACAATTCTGCTCTTAACACAATTTTTAATTTCTTTTAGATGATAAATTATCATTGCCGAAAAAATATATATATTTTATTTGAATATTTATTTCATATTTTTGAATGTATGCATTTAAATTCCTTTATTTGTATATATTCATTTTGTTTATTACTTTTTTCATTTGTTTTCGGCTGATGAACTATCTTTGCAGAGATATATTTGTTTTCTATTTATTTTAATATGAAATACTTTTTTTTTTGAAGATTAACGATAAATTGAGTTTTGAAACTGAATAAGTAAATTTTTTGTTCGTAATAAGTATTTCCTACTCTTAATAATTAACAATAACTTTTGTAATAAGTATTTCCTACTCTTAATAATTAACAATAACTTTAGGCTTCTTTTTCTTTGTTTTTTTGGACACTTTGACAACAAAAATGCTACATAGAAATATCTATCTCTACCTATCTCTAACATATAGCTCTCGATATCAGCGCACGCAACCTTCTGCCAGTGACAGCAGTGGAGAAAAGCGGCAGCAGAGAATTCAACAGTCAAATTGTCCTTTAACCAGTCCAATGAACTCAAAGCGTGCCGTGAGTTGCAGCAACGGGGAAAAAAAACGAAAACGAAGGGGAAGGGGAGGGGGAGGGGGAAGGGGAACAAAACTGTCAACGTGCTGAACGTCAGTTCGTAGTGCTAAAATTGGCGCGCTCGCTATGGAAGACACCTGTGCCATGTCAGACAAAAAGAACAGAACCCAACCCCCTCTCTCTCTCTCTCTCACCCCCTCTCGCAGTCACTCTCTCTCTGGCTCGACAAACGTTTCACTTTTGCTGCTGTTGCTTCAAACAGTGGCGAGGGGGAGGCAACTAGGGGTGCGAGGGGGTGAAAAGTCCACTTTGCTTTGACCCACTTAACGTGCATTGAACTGCGCCCGGATGAGAGCTCAGGTTCGAGAGAGAGAGAGAGAGAGAGAGAGGACTGCGAGGGTTGCCATTTAGGGGTTACCAGCTGTGTGCATATGTGTGTGTGTGTGTGTGTGTTGGGGGGGGGAACGAAAGTGTTTAACCACCCGCTAGGTGGCGCTGCAGCAGCAGCGTTAACCTTAAAAGTCGCTGCTGCTCATGTGACGAGCTCTGCAGCTCTGGAGCAATGACCGCAGCTCGGCAAAGTTGAAGGATAACGCGCTGGCCAAATGCAATTTGCAATTTGCAATTGGGCAGAAAACGAGGCTGACACCACAGGGATGATGAAACTCTCCATGTGCGTGTGTGTGTGTGTGTGTTGGCCAATTGGTCAGCAATTAAAATAAAGGCAATAATTATTTGTCGACATTTTGCTCACGCCAAATTTAATCACAATTTTGCCGTGTTCCACTTTTGTCTAGTCACATATATATATGTATATATATATTTCGTATAGTTCTATATATATATATATTCGCACAAGTTTGGTTGCTATCTGTGTTTGCATATTTTTATCTGCACATTTCGTCGCTCGCTCTCCATATTTGCTCTATTAGTTTGTCGTACTGTTTTTTTTTTTTATTTCTGTGCGCTATTTATTTGTTTAATATTTTTCGTGTTTCTGCCTTTTTCCTTTATGCCATGCGTGAGTTCGTTGAACTCCGACGCAATTATATCGCGATTATCTTCTGTCAGCTTATGCCTTTTCAATACTGCGCGCTCTCTCTAACTCGCTCGCGCTCTCTCTCTCTCTCTCTCTCTCTCTCTCTCTATTTGTGTGGCGACCTCAACTACAACTAAACCGCAAGAGGAAATTGCTGAGAAGCCGCAACTAGAATGCCAAATACTCGCTGACTGACTGACTGACTGACTGACCGACCGACCGAGTGATTGACAATCACAGAAACTCTGTGCAAAACAAATCTTTTAATCTGCAGCTTAGTTAGTGTCAAGAGAATAATGAAATGAAAACTCTCAAGGTGTTAAATTATTAATAGGAAAATTACAGTTTAAGTTAGCTAATGCAAATATTTATTAGTCTATATATTTATTTATTTATTTTTTACTTTTATTATTTATATATTTAAAGACGCCTTTGAACATTCCACATTGAAGAAATAATAATCTAAAATTATGATTAGAATAGTAAAAGTATAAAATTAAGTTAAACAAATATAAATTACTGATTTTAAATTTTAAAAATATTTCCCAATACAATTATAAAATTAAAATCAATTGAACATTAACAAATCAAATAATAAAGTTGAACTAATCATTGAAAAATTTAAATAGAACAATAATAGTTTTATATTATTATGTTGGCATAAAAAGTCATTGTAAACCTGAAATTAACAAATTTCATGTAGCTGCCTAATTTATAAAATGTTGCTTGTAATTTTAGTATTAATTTATAAATAAATAAATCATATAGAGAAGAGTTTAGGATTTCTTATTTACAATTTATAGTCTATAATTTCAAACTTCGTAGTCGACTTTCGTTAAAAGAAATAAATAAAATTTTAATGCGTTAATAATAAATTAATGTAAAAATAAAATACTATTAATTTCCACGAGTTGGCGAATGTTTGACTGGCGTTTTGAATAATGATAATCTCAAGGAAAAACTACACCCACGGTGGCAATTGAAATGAATCAAAATTATTTACTTGATTGCATACAAATGGTATCGTTTAGGCGGCGACAGAGAGAGAGAGGGAGAGGAAGCTAGTGTGCGAGAGAGAGAGAGGGGGACAAGTGACAAGAAGCCAAGCGCCTGTTTGTTTGGGCCACAATTATGGGGCATTATTTGGGCACGGTTTGCCAAATAAACACACAGCAGAATCTAATCCAAGTTGGGCCATTGGCGTCACGGCTTGACGCAAATATTAAAACAGTTGTGCCAAACAAACAAACAGACAGAGAGAGAGAGAGACAACGAGTCTGAGCGAGAGAGAGCGAGAGAGAGAGGGCGAAACGAGTTTGGAGCACAGAGTCGAAATGAATGTTGGCCCAAAGCGCAATGTGGCTTATACTCAAACATAGAAGACGCAAGGTCTTTTGCGTGCAACTGCAACAAATCTAACTGCAGTTCTGCGCAGGTCGTTGGCACGCCAGAGCGAGACGCAGATAGCCAGCGACAGAGACGGCAAGCAGGTGACGTTAGAGTGCACTGAACTTTGCGGCCAACTCGCAATGTTTCACATTCACACACTCGAAACGCTCGCAACTCGCAGCTCGCAGCTCGCAGTTTGTACCTGGGGCTGGTTCACCCACCATTAATGTAATTTTTCTGAATCTCTGTTGTCGGTTGTCTTACGCCTTATTTGGGGAATCGCTTGGACGATTAATGACGCCCCGAAACCGCCAGCAACATTGAGACAGTACGACCAAAACTGTCGTATAAATTGTTGGCGGCGCTTTTAATGAGTCACCCACCCGAATCACCGAATACTCGATGCCCGATTCATTTTCTCCAACTCACGTGCCTGCCACTCGCGGTTGCAGTTGCAGTTGCAACGCATGAGATCTCATTGCTGTTGCTGTTGTCGTTGTTGCTGTTGTTGCTGTTGTCGTAAGTGGGCAGCAGCTGCAGCTGCAATGCCGTTTGTCCAATTATGCAATTGCACTCGAATTGCTGTCGTTCTCGCTTTAATTTATGGCAAAAGTCGGGAATGTCAGTCGCGATCAGGGCTCCCAAATACTCGTAGTGCTACTATATACAAATAAATATATATACAATTATATTCCATTTTGAGCCATCGACTTTACGCTAATTGGCTTCGCTTTATTCTATTTCAATTTGATTTATTTGGGCTTCAAAATATTTATGTCGTTGACATTTTGACTGAAAGGCATTTAACTCATTTCATTTATTTTATATTTTATTATTAATGCTCTTAAGTATTTTTATTTAATGCAAATAAAGTTGTATTATTTTATTTGTATTATATTTATTTATTTGTTACTATTTATGCTATTTCATTATTTTAATTATTTTTGTCTTATTTAAATGAATTTGTATTATATTATTTTTATATTTAATTTTTTTGCTATTTATGTTATTTAATTATTCTAAATGTTTTATATTTTATTGTAATGAGTTTATATTATTTAGCTGTTACTATATTTATTTATTTTTTGGTTGCTCTGAAAGTTTAGAGAATCTCTATAGAAATTAATTCTAATATTTTGCAGATTCAAGCACAATAATAAATATTCTAGCCTCAGACTAAATTCGTGTGTTGTTGAATTTATTTTAGCCTAGAATTAGCACAAATAAATATATATTGTAAAAGTGAAATACATTTAATTAAATGAGAACAAGTGAATTTTGAGAAATTCTGTGAAATAATATTGTAGAAGTAGAACAAATGCTCAAAACATTTTTATTATTTTCATGTAATCTGCAGACTATCTATCTATGAGATCTAACAAATTCCATGAAATTCTAGACCCACTTTTAATTGGTTTCATAATTTCAGTTGCAGTTCAAGTTGATCATGAAAGTGTTTTGAATGCATTAATGTAAATAAATGTTTTTCATTTCTTCTATAACACATACATAAATGCAGTGTATTATAGTAATTTATATAGTTTCTATTCTATTAGTTCGAGAACCTTCCGCACTAATCGTTAGATCAGTGAACGGTAGCTGTAATTTTGGGTACGCATCGAGTCCAGCTAGTCGAGAGCTGTCGCTGCAGCCAAAGTGTGTTAAGTGTGCAATGAGTGTACTCACGAGTGCAGCACACACACACACAGATATGAATAAACAGAAGTGTTGCACAACGCACAAAATGTTTATAAACTTGCGAGTCTTTATCAAATGTTGACAGCAATGCGAAGGCAGCACAACACAAGACGCAAGACAAGACTCAACTCTCAAACGCTGTCTAATAATAATTTATTTTATTAATTTTGAAATTGCATTTTGCGTTTTGCATTCGCCAGGCTGACAAGAGCAGCAAGAAAATTATATGCAGCAATCGCCGTCGCCGTCGCCGTTTGTTCAACGTTGTTGTTGCAGTTGTTGTTGTTGTGGCATGCAAAGTGAGGTCGCTGCCGTTCAATAACCTCGAGCATTGAGTTGAGCTACGCAATTGCAGCAACAGCAACAGCAACGGCGACGGCAGCAAGAAAAACGAGCGACGCTGGCGCATAGCAACAACAAAACAACAACAAAACTATGCGCACTCATGTGGCATGTCATACGGTGCGTATGTGTGATTTTCGTGAGTGCAGCACTTGGCAACGCCGCCGCCTCGCACCAAACGTCTCTCCTCCCTCCTCCCTCCGCTTCCCCCTCTGCTGATAATTGGGCAGCAGAGAGCAGGGGAATGAGAATTGGGAATGGAAATGGGCCTGTCCCGGTTCTGGGCCCAACGCATTCTATTGCAATGACTTACTCAGCGTGTTGAAGTGGGAAGTGGGCAGGGAAAACACAGTGTAAATGGCTTAGAGCAATTAATTGACGCAGACATACCTGAAATGGAACCAAATGAAGAGAGAAATTAATTAGTTGAAATCAGACATCTTAAATTATTGATTGCAATTAGGCGGAGCAGACTGCGTCTGCTCGACTGCCAAATACGCTGTATGCATATAGATTGTGGGACATACTCATTGAATATATAAATAATTCGAAATGGAAAATATTTGTAAAGCCTTGTAAAAATGATTTTTCTTATTTAATGGCAAAAATAAAAGTAACAAAAATTTAGTTTAATTTATGAGTGTACTTTGAATTTCCATGCACCTTTATTGTATACATTTTATTGTATGTTATTCATATTGAATGGCAACAAAATATTTTGAATGCGTAAATATTCATTGCAAAATATAAATAAATATCGAAAATGATATTATAATTGCTAGTTAAGATTTTGAAGTATGAAAAATACAAATAAATATTTGCAATGGATTGTTAATAATGATCAAAAATAATACCTGAATTCTAATTTCTAATTTAAGTTCCTAAGATAAATCGAAATTTAAAATAGATGATCAGTATTTTGAAATATTAAAATGTTTGCTAACTATTAATTTGTATTATTGATGATTGATTGAAATTGACATAAAATCTTATACTCCAAAAGTTTTTAAGTTAAAAGAGATTTGGAATCATTTTATAAATTCAGGTGGTACTCGCTTCTTGTTATATTCCCGCACATTTTCGAATCTTATCTCAACTCAGCTGGCAACTCTGCGTCCGCAGACAAAAGCCAATCAAAGGCTTAAGCAGGCGAAACACAGAGTGAAGCACTTAAGTGCATAACGAAGCATTACAATACTTCAGCGCAGATCCTCGTGCCAAAGCTAAAGCTAAAGCTAAAGCCAGGCTAACAAGACAGCGTTGACGCCTCCTGCGCAGCATTCCCAACCGTTTTCATTTTGGGGCCAGGCCTGGCAATTAAACTGAATCAAAGCACAGCCGCAAGTTGCACAGAGAGAGAGAGAGAGAGAGAGAGAGATGAAGAAGAAGAAGAAGTGAAGAAGAAGAGGGGCCTAGTCAAGTAACTAACCTAACCCAAGCTAACCTACGCTAACCCAATTCAGCGCCAAACGCGTCGAGTTCAATAACCCAAAGCAACGACGACGACGACCGCAGCAGCGACGACGACGACGAAGTTTAACGAGGGACGTCGTCATTTGATGGCCGACGAAGTGGTGGGGGGAGGGGGGAGGAGAAGAGAGGGCGACGAAAGCTAAGTTCATGCAGCGCAGAGCGCAGCTCAGTGCAGCTCTACCTACAGTGCGTTTTAATTGTATGCGTATACGCGCACTCGCCAAACGTTCGCAACAAATATATAGATTAGCTGTAAATCGCAGACCTAATCAAACAGCAACAACAACAACGATACTTTTAGCTGCCTTAATGACATGCATGCAGAAGTGTTCGTGTCTCTCTCTCTTCGCTCTCTTCGCTCGCTCTCTTTGCGATTCTCGGAGTTTCTTTTGGACTGCGCGACTGCCTCAACTAGAACTTGCTTGACTTGGTCGCCGTCGACGTCGACGTCGCTGTCGAGTTCATTGCACTTGGCGTAGCGGCATATTTTGCATTAATCTACCTCTTTCGTTCGTTCGTTCGCTGTTTCCCTCTCGCTCTGTCTCGCACGTTTTTGCGGCTGCCTTTTACTTTGGGCTGCTCAATTTTATTTTCTCCCTTCGTTCCATCCGCAAAATCCTTGCGTTGAGCTTTTTTTTTTTTTTTTGGCACAGTTTGCGCGCCATGTCGAAATAATTGCATTAATGACAAAACATTAAGTGCGCAAAAAAAAACAACAAAAATAAAAACATTTACAAGCGACTTGTGCAAAAAACTATTGCAAACTGGCAGCCAAAAAAAATGATACTTGTCACGCAAAATTTTGTAGGTTTTGTTAATTAAAAGCAATTAAAAATAGCTTCGCCTCACAAGTGAATTCCCGACAGTCGCCGTCGTCAGTTCTCTGCCTCCTCCTCCGTCGTCTTGACAGCTCTGACGGAAACACAAAATTTAAGGCATTTGAAAAGCGTCGCCTCATATTATTAGACACAATTTGTGTTGGACAAAAAGTAACACACAAAAATAACGGAAAATGCGCACTCAAAAATGCTCACACCAAAAATTGTGTTCAATGCAGCGCGTCTCAGAATTTCCTTTTTTTTTTTTTGTCTCGTTTTGCGTTTTCGGCAAGGCGACAAATCGCGACGCTTATTTTTGGTCTGAGAAATGGGTTAAGCATATTTGGGATTGCCCGAGCGGCGGCTATAAAAAATAAATGGAACTAGCTCGCAGAGTTTTCGCTTTTATGAATCGCATTAGCAATTGTAGCTGCCACATTTTGTTGCACTAAAGTTCAATTAAATATGAAGATTATAAAAATGTGATTTATATTCACAATGTTATATTCAAATTGCCAGAAAAAAATACATTTAAAATTGTGGGAAAATTTTAGCATAATGATAAAACATTTTAATCATTTACAATCAATATAAAAAAGTTGTGAATTTTAATTTCGTATTTAAATTCGATATCAAATACATATAAAATTTGAATAAAAATTTTGGCATGATGAAAATTTCTTTTTCTGAAGTTTTAGTTAATTTCAATAATATATTTTTCAAAGATAATTTAGTATACAATAATTTAACATGCCTTTAAATTTCAAGAAATTAAATATCTAAATAAACAAATCAAGTTTTTAAGAATTTACTGTAAATTTGCAATTGAATATATAAATTTCTATAATCAATAAATATTAAATTTTCAGCAAACGTTAATGTTAATTTAAAATAATAATTATTATTTGAATTGCATATGTTTGTAAATTGTAATCAACAAGAACGTTAAATTACAAAATATTCAAGAATTATACATTTTGAGTAAAATTTACAATTTGTCTTTAGCTTGTTATAGAAAATTAATATAAAATTGCAATTTTATTTTAGTATAACAAAATAACTGTATTCGAATTTAATTGATTATAATAAAATGTTTCCAATGTAGAATTGTAATTTTATTATTAAAATAAACACTTTATTATGTAATTTAAAATATTTAAAAAGCTGATTTCACTTATTAAATTATTGTAATTCAATTAATTTAGAAATCCAGCAATATTTTCTATTAAAACGAATTTAATTGATTATTGTAATAAATAGTTGAAATTCAATAATGGCCAATCTGAACTCTAGTCTGAGGTTATTCGAACAGGTTTCGAGTGCTCCACTTGAGTTTGCGCCCTGCTAACCAGAAACTAATCCGAAGCTAATCGAAATCGCAGCTCGATCGCCACAAATGACTTCGAGACCTGAAGGAAAACTGCAGCCGAGATTGAATCTCGCTGAAATCTCGCTGCGTTTTCTAGGTTGAATAACTTGGCGATGGATAAATTGCTGATCTCGTTCTGAGAACTACGCATTGCGAATTGGCAGGAACAAAAGCAATCTATGCATTGATGCCAGCCTCTAAATTCAAATATCAACGTAACAGTAACAACAACAACGAGAATCAATTGCGAATTGTGAATTTGAATTGTAACTCGAACAATCTTCGAGGAGATTTTGCTAAGTTCTATTTTTTCTTGATGTGTTGTTACGTTCGCAATTCCATCGCGACTCGAGTCACGTTTTTTGGTCTAGTCTGCGACAGAGCGAGAGAGAAGTTGAGATCCGAGTCGGGTTTGAGGTGATTGTGCAGCTTCTGAAGGCTGCAGAACGAGTTTGGCTGCAACACGTTGCAGGCAGGCGAACAAAAAAATCTATTTCAAATTGAGTTACATTCGATTTTCGTTCGTTTTCAGAGTCAACATAAATTACATGCCGCTTAGTTCTCTGACATTTGCTGCATGCCACCAAAAGCTGTACTTATGACACCATTAAGGGCTCAGCTGAATGCCAAGAGTCAGCAAATATTACGCATACGCACTGTGACTCATCGAGTCATGGAATTTGTGACGGAAATGCATAATTATCGTGCAGCACACGCACTTTGCAGCGAGGGCAGCCTCAAGACTACTCGTGTTGCAGTTGCAGCTGCACGTATGTGTGTGTGTGTGTGTGTGTGTGTGTTTTTCACCGTTAGCCAGGCAGCGTTAACTTGGCCCATTCGGTGTTTCGTGTTGGCTATCGCGCCACAAGCTGCCACATAAATCAATTAGCTGCAGCAACAATAATTGGCGATTGTGCAATCAAATAATAATAGTATATTGTACTTCTACCATATTTTATGTGTTATGTGTGTGTGTTGTTTCTTGGCCCGTCAACAATTGTGGCAACGACCAACCGAAAAGTGGGCGGCACTTTTGACTTGTGACATCGGTTGCAACTTGCAACCAGTTGCTGCCACTGCAACTAGCTAAAAGCGCGGCGGCATTTGCATTGCAAAGTGCATTCAACTCGCCACTCAACAGCAGCAACAACAGCAGCAGCAACAGCAACAACAGCGAAAGAAAGCAAAGCAAAGTCAATGCACTTTTGCTGCCGCGCTCTCTTCCAGTGTGTGTGTTGTGTGTGTGTGTGCAGTTTTGTTGCGGTACTTTCATTGCTCAACAGCGACGTCAACAGCGTGCAACTATTTTGCCAGCAAACGCAGCTCGAGTTCGTTGACATTGCTCAACTGCTGTTGCTGTTGCTGCTGCTGTTGCTGCTGTGCTTGTTTCTTTTTCTGCTAGAATGTTGCGCGCCAAATGAGCAGCAATAAGTTGCCGCAGAGAAAGAGAAAGCAACGCAGCAACATTGCCGCAACACAAAAGTCGAAGCTGCACTGCAACTGCTGCAGATGCTGCTGTTGTTGTTGTTGCCTTAATGATGCTGTGGATGTTGCTGCTGTGTGCTGTGATTGCTGCTAATGTTCTGACTGTGATTGCCACTGCAAAAATATTGCCTGCACTTGGCTTTTTCATATTTGTTTGAATAATTGAAAATATTATTAAATAGAAAATACATTTAATATACATACTTTTTTAAAATATAATACAAATAATTTCAACTGTTGCTATCACAATTTAACGATTATTATTGCTGCTAATATTGCTTATGCTTATGCTTTAGCTTTTATTGTAGCTACCAGTATTTGTTTTATTTAATTTAATTAATAATAAAGTAAAAACTTCAATAGTTTTGACTACTATTTTTAATACTATTGTTACTTCGCTTGTCATTAATCTAATTTATACTATTGCTAATGCTTTTCTTAGTATTATTGCTGCTACTTTCGACATTTCTATTGCTACTATTTTATATGTTTATATTGCTGCTACTATTCTTAATACTATCGCTACAAAAATTGCTAGTTTTTCTACCTCACATTCTTATACTACTTTTATTGTTATTTCTTTTGTTATTACTCATTTTGCAGCTACAACTATTGCTTTTGTCGCTACTTTGATTGCTCATTCATTACTCCATAGCTGCAATTTATATTTATATTTGCAGCATAGATTATTCTATTTCCACTCTTATTTATATTTTACTTCGATTATTACATATTCTATTTATATTGCAAGTGGCACTTGAGCAAGACAAACGCTCGCAGTTTAATTAGCTATAAAGTCAACAAGCAGCAACCCGAAAAATGCTTTAATTTATGGCCAAACACAAACAAGTAAAAGGCGCAGGCTAAGCCACAAGGCAAACAAGCCAAAAACACACACACACAGCAGAGTCTCTCTCTCTCTCTCTCGCACACACACACACACACACACAAACCACACACACAACACAGGGGTAAGTAACCTCGAATGAAAGCAAAGGCAAAATGCGTTTGGCCTCAACCAACAGCAGCAGCAGCAGCAGCAACGGCAGCAGCGAATGACACTTAACTGGGTCAGCAAAAGTGGCAGACGCTCCAGCAACCCTTCCTCCCCCTGAACAACCCCACGCTCTCTCGGGGGTGGCTGCCACACACATCAACACACACACACACACTCTAGCAGCAATTCACGTTTTACTATCACTCGTAGTTTTTTTCCAAGTGTGTGTGTGGCAGGCAGCAAATTGCAACTGCCGCTGCCGCTGCTGACTAGCCAGTTCATTGCACTATGCCCTCGCCCCAGTTACGTAGCTCGTAGTACTCGAATGTTGCTGTCGTCGTCGTTTTGTTGCCGTTGCCGTTGCCGTTGCAGCTGCACGTTCTCTTTGCCAGCACCAAACGCTGTGTTAGATAAGCGCGCTCGCAATTCTCGTGGGCGTTCGAACGCCATTAATTAACATTTGCTCAAAACTTTAATTAGTCAATGCCAATTTGTGAGCAAACACAAAAAAAATATTGCTTATATTTGTATAAATAAATCAGCAAATTATTTCGTTGCCTGCTTTGAATCGCGCGCCCACTTGCTGCTCACGCGCAAAAGCTCAGCGCTATGAGTGAGTGGTGTGTGTACATTTTGTGTTGCCTACTTTTGCGCGGGCACATTTAAAACACGCCGCTAGATGGCGCGCCAAGCTGCTCCACACCACTCAGCGCTCAATTTGTACCTTTTTAAATGTACATTAATATTTTGCTGCCATTTTATTAATCTAATAATTTGTAATGCGAAAAATGTAAAAACTGAGCTAAGGTTGTTGACCCAATTCGCAAAGTGCAATGAACTGTTTTTTTTTGTTGCTGTTTGCTTCTGTGTGGAGCACACTGGAAGTGGAAGCTAGGGTGACTGTGCGTGTGTTTGTGCATGACTGCAAATGCATGTGCGTGTGTGTGTGTGTGTATGTGTGTCAGCGATAAGCCAAACCGCATTATTGCATGCCCATATTTATATAAATCTATTAATATAATTGCATTGCTGTAACACAAAAGTAATCTGCTTCCACCCCTTTCCAGCAACAGAACATTCCAAATGCACTTGGCTACATAGAACATTTTCCACAGGGAGACACACACATACAGACACATGCACGTAGCGTAGCGTAGCTGAGGTTATTGTCCACTCCCACACACTGAGCGCTTGAAGTCAGTCGTTCAAGTGCATCTCAGAGCATTAACCTTTCACTGCACACATACACACACACACACACACACACCATTTACCATGTGTGTGTGTGACTCAATTTGGGTCCTAGCACAACACAAATACATGCATAGAGCGCCGTGCTCTCTTTTGTGTGTGCGACTCTCATTTAAGTTGGTTCGTTGCATTCGCTCTCTTCCTGCTTTTCGTCGTCACACTTCCAATTCGAAGTGCATGGGAGCAGAAAAATCTGACAGCAGCAATGTGGGAAATGAAATCAAATTAATGGAAAATTAAATAAATGAACATCACTTGAAGTACATACATTTAATATTGCGATCTGTGTAGTTCTCTTCTATAGATATTTTTTGGACAACACTTAGCGCTCTCTTTGCATTGATTGGAAATATATGTTTGCTCTTAAATTGTGCCTATTTATATTTGGAGTCACAATGTGCGTGAGTCGCTGAGTAATTGTGTGTGCGTGAGTTTTGTTCTATTATTATCTTACGCATTTTCTATTTACATACATTTCCTGCTGCACACAAAGGTATGTGTGTACTTGGAAATGACAGTCAAGTGTATTTATGGGCAACGTCATGATCGTGTTTGCCTTAAGATTGATGCAGGTTAGGACTGTGAGAGCATTTCATAGCGTCATTTTCTATACCCACACACACACACACAATCTGGAAGATGCATAGATAATCAAGGCAGATAGCTGAGCTGCCTTTGTGTCGAACAATTATCTTGCTCGCCCCATATTTAATTTGGAATAGGAAAAACGAAAACTTCACAGCGCGCAGGCAACAATAAAAATTACATGCAGAGCATGCTGTAATTACAAGCATACAAAAATAAACATACATACATACATGTGTATGCATGTATTTAGTTCAGTGCAGGCAGCAGGCAGCGAAGAGAGCGAGTGAGAGTGTAGCATGTGCAAGAGAGCAAGCAGCACACACCGATGGCGCTCTCTCTCTGCTGCCGCTGCCGCTGCTGCTGCTGCCTGCTTGTTGTGGCCCATGCTGCGTACACTGCTTCGCCGCAGAGCTGACATTGAACGAGTTCATTCACATTTACACACACACACACACACTCGCATACAATCGCTTACTCAGTCAGTCAGGCAGCGACGGCAGCAACAACAACTGCACACGAAAAACTACACAAAGCATAAAAAACAATAACTGACCACGCAGCGAAATGGAAAGAGACAGCGAACTAGTAACAACGCGTATCGCGCTGTCTCGCTTGTGTGCATGTGAAAAGAAAAAGAATAACAAAAATCAGGAAAAAAATAAATAAATAAAAATGCTAAATAATGTGAAAGAATTCAAAACATATTGTATAACAGGCGAGGCGCAAAAGCAAACTGCTGATGATGATGGGCCAAAAAGAGGAAACCACACACACACATATTTAAAGTCAACATGTGCATGTGTGTGTGTGTGTGTACACCTGTATATGTGTATTTATGCCCCTCTTTCATTTTTCCTACTTTGCTTGTTCGTCACTTTTTGTTTGTTATGCTGAAATTTGTAGGAATTATTTAGGAGCCTCGAGTAAGTTGAGCCACAGCTACAAATTGGGTCATTAGGCATAGGCAACAACTTGGCCAAGACGCCTTGGCAACAGCAAGGCTATAATTAATTAATAACAGCAGTAGTTTGGCCTTTTATGACATTGTTCTTATTAATTACCTTTTGTATGCATTTTAAATTTTCGTTTTAAATTCTACATTTATAAAAGTGCTTTTAGTCGTTTAAATTTAATGCTATTAATTTAATATTTTAACTTTACATTTTCAGACGTAGCAATTTTTTGTACAGACTAATTTATTTCGAATTTCTTAAAGTGTTTTTAGTTTTCCATTTTCAGACGCAGCCATTTTATTTATGCCTTAAACACTGACAAAAATGATTTAATGCGAATTTTTGAGTAATTCATTAAGCCAACAGCAAAAACAGTTTGCTTAAATCATCTGTTTAAAAGAGGTCAATAGACAAGCCGAAGGTTGAGGTTGAGGCTCTGACCAGGTGCGAAGCCTCAAAACTGGGCGGAAGTATCAACAACATGACAACAACACAACAACACAACAACAACAACGAGCGACGCTGCCAAAGCGGCGTATGATCAACGCAAAAAAAAAAATGGCAAGCAAAAAATCAACTCAACTGAAATCAACTGAAACTCGCTTCCTACTTCTAGACGCGAGTGTTGCGCAGCGAGTGCGAGCGAGACGACAACACAGACAGCACATTCTGCTAGTTGTTGTTGTTGCTGCGCACGCGCTGTGCTCGAAAGTGCGTGCGCAACGCAAGAAGAGGGGGGGCAAAAGGGAATCGAGGAAGGACAGGTTTTCGAGCGACTTGGACCCTTTTGAGCCGCTTTGCTGCCTGCCTTTGCCTAACCTTGAACTTCAAAAAAGCGCGTAAGCAGCTTGTTAATAGGTCTACCTGTCAGACATACACACACACACACACACCGATTGATATACATATGTATGCGTGTATTTAAATTAGCAACAGCTAAAGCTACAGCTCTAGATACATTTGGTGGCTGTGAGAGACAAGATTTGTTCCGAGAAGCGCAGAGTCAAAGAGTGGACGCGATGACCACAAAGCAGTCAATGAACTTTGCCAAAAAAGATATTCGCAAAAAACAGAGTACGAGAAGCAGAAGCAGAAGGAGAAGCATGTGCAAAAAAGCGACGCGAAAGTTTGAAATTTCAGACGTGCAGACGTCGTCGTCGTCGTCGTCGTCGTCGGGGCGAAACCAATGCTATACAAATAAAAATAAATGCCCAAGGATCGTGGAAGAAAGGGAGCAACCAAGAGAGAGAGAGAGAGAGAGAGAGAGAAACTGGCTGTTAACCTAATTCAAGGACGTCATTGAGACATTATTCCCGACTGCTGCCGCTGTATATAAGGGAATAGGGCAAACTACTTTGCCAAGGTTGCGACTCGCCACTGAGACTGAGACTGAGACTGATTAAGAGAGCCCAGTGGAGCAGGCGGCAAAGGGACGTCGAAGGGGCAGGGAGGTAGCTGCAGGGCACACGATCAGGCATTGGACTTTAATGTGGACTTCTATATGTATGTGTTGTTTGTGGAGATAGTCGGGCTCGAGAGCGCGGCAGGCGAATGAACTTGCCGCATTTTCAATGTCACTGCCAAATCGGGGTAAGGGGCACTGAGAAGCCTTACTGCTTCTTGATGCTGGTGGTTGCCGCTGTCGCTGTCGTTGGTGGTGGGTTGAGCATCCTGCGCTTGTGATTTATTTTATTGCGACGCAATTTATGCAAGGACAATGCGGACGCGTTCTTCGGCTCTCTTTGGGCCGCAGGTTTTTGCACGAAATGTCCAGCCGACAAACCCACCACCCGCCGCCGTCTGCCCGTCTGCCCGTCCGTCTGTCCGTCTGTCTGTCCGTCTGTCCGCCTGTTGCCGCTGCTGCTGTAACTGCAGCCAACCACCAAATGAGTGGCAGACAAGGTCTATGAAGTGGTCCTGTGTTAACCCTCCAGCCCGACGGGGTCAAATGAGTTCAATGTCAGCGCGCTTCTGGTGGTGGTGGTTGCAACGCCACAAAGCCAGACAGACTACACGTGGCAGGCGCACGCAGCCCGGTACTCCCCCTGCCCTCCCGGTACAAGCGGTTTGTGCAACTTACCTTGCAGCCCTCGCAGGAATGCACACCATAGTGGAAACCGGAGGCCTTATCACCGCAGACGCGACAGAGCACAGTTGTGCCATCGAATTCTGCAAGAAAGAACAACACAAACAATTAATGCATGTAGATAATAATTAATGCAAAACGTAATTAATGCAAAGAGTTATACATGAATGTGGTGAAAAACTTTTAAATTAGGGAGATACAACAAAATAGTCTTTCTGCTTAAATTCAAATAATTACTAAATATTTAAATAACATTTAATGTTATACATGATTAATGCTTAAAGCCATTAATGAATTAACACATTATTTTTTTATTCAAAATACAATTAATGCTATTCATAATGAATGCGCAAAATATTTAATTTGTTGTTCTAATGCTGCATATGAATTTTAAATTATTATAGTAAGTACAAATAATTAATGAGATAAATAACTATTGATGACATTAAATTAATTCATTGGCTTGTAATGCCAAAAATAATAAATGTGACAAGTATTGACATGAATTTATTCAGTGAGAATATTTCTTTGCATAACTATTTCTCTTCTAATTGTAACTCTAAAAACAGTACAAAATGTTGAAATAATTACAGAAATGCATAATTAATGCCAAAAACTAATTAATGCAACAAATAATTAATGACATAAATAATACGCTTCCATTCAGTGAGAACATGTTAAAGTACCCACAACTTTTACTCTCAACGGGCAGAAGAAAGCCAAATGCCGAAGAAAGTAAACAGACGTAATACTTTCTTTACAGATCGTCAGACACGAGAGTCGCAGAGAGCCGAGATGATCGTGTGATCGCGATCGTGATGATGTTGGGGCCCAATGCCAATGTCAAAGCTAACAACGAAAAATGCGAAGAAAGCAGCAAAGCGAAATGGGCAACTTGTTGAACTTGAGCTCGTTCTGGCCAAGCACAGACAGCAACGAGAGAGAGAAAGAGATAGAGAGAGAGAGAGAGAGAGCGGGCAGCAACAATTGCAGGTAGTTACATAACTTTCACCGCACAACGTGTAAAAGAAAGCAGGCGAGCAAACACGAAGAAAGTAAACACAACAGAACAAGAATCTCTCGCGGCCAGAACACGAGCGCAAAAGAGAGCGAGTAAGTGAGAGAGAGAGAGGAAGAGAGAGAGAGGGAGATCGAGAGATGTTGTCAAACAACTTGGCGAGTGAGGAAAGACTTTCTTTGGCCGCCAAACGGGTTATGTGAAAGCCTTTCACTCGCTCAATATTTACTATTAAATAATGTAATGAAAAGAGTGCGAGAAAGAGATGCAGGCAGTGCAAAAGAGACAGAGAGAGAGGCAGTGAGAACGCTGACGCTGAAGTCTTGTTGCCATTGTCTTCGCATTGCCAAAAGGTTTTGCGGTCTGCTCGTGATCTTCACGCTGTCACGGTCATCATTATGAGCATCGCCAGCATTATCATCATTATGCTCATTATCATTAGCATTATTATGGCAACCACACACACATACATATATATTTTGTCTCGTTGCCAGACACGCTTCGCGTCCGTCGCTGCAACTCGAGTTGTTGCTCTTGTTGTTCATGTTGTTCATGTTGCTGCTGCCGCTTTTGTTGTCGTTGTCGTTGTCGTTGTCTCAACAAGTTCACTGACATTTCGCACTGCAGAGCGTTGCACTTTTGCTGCAACAACGCAAATACCAACAACATCGCTGCCTCTCGCTCTCGTTCTCTCTCTCTCTCTCTCTCTGTCTCTCTTGCGGTCTGTGTGCGTGTGAAATCTTCAGCGATCGCAACAAAAACAAGATGAAGATTAAGCAGCCTTGCAGAGGGTTCCTCTAGAAGATGTAGCTGCAAAGTCTCTTTTTTTTTGTTGGCCTGTCCCTTTTGCTTATTGGAATTTTGGGCAAGAAAAAGTAAAGACAATAAATATCAAATAATTGCCAAGCTGTCTGATATGCTAATTAAATTGGAATGAAATGTTGGGAACCAAAGCAGAGTTCGTAAAAAATAAATATATAAATATGATAATAAGTAAATAAATAAATAACTATATAATAAATAAATACAAAGAATTACAAAATTATTTTTAAAGCCTTTCACACAGTGACAGACAATAAATAAAAAAGAGATTAAACAAAATAAATTAAATCATAATCTAAATACGTAAATTAATAAGAAAGCCATTACGACTTATTTTCCCATCGAAACTATTACTAAAAATAAAACAAATTTAAACTATATAAAACTAAATTTCAGAACGGAATGAAATACATTATCATGGCATCGTAACCGACTTCTGCAATGCGTCACCGAGTTGCCGAGAAACTCATACCCGAAGCATTGTTTAAGTACAATAAGTATACGCATGTATTTTTGTTGTTTACAGACTTTGCCACTAAATACTTGATTCTTCGCTGCAACGGCGCTTTGTCTACTTACTAATGTTATTTGGCCGCTCCTCATGTTATTGTTAACATTATGGCATTACTACACAAGGCATTTATCAGTCCACGTGTCGCCGATTAGCAATGCGAACTAATTTTCGCCGCTCGAAGGCGGGGGAAAGACAATCGACCTTGTCGCTGTCGGGTGCTTTGTTTATAGAGAGCGGCCAGCGCTTATTAATCTATTACAAAGCAAGTTTTCCAAAAATAGTCTATACCAAATGCGAATGTTAGTGACGTAATTTCCCCCCCGCCTCCCTGTGACGCTGTGATCATGATTACAATGTTAAAAAATACGTACGTATCGTATAAAGATCAAATAGTGCTGCTTCCTGATTGTAAACAGATCGTTAACGGGGGCAAAATGTGATCAGGAAAGCAATAAAAATTAGTGAAACGATAAAAACGTTTATCTGCAGTTTATCGATTTATCGATAGCCATCAAAGCGGAACTATGATGAATCTGCAAGTGTTGCGCCGTGTAGCCTACGCAAATATCACAGACTAGCCAAGGACGCTGTTTTTTTTTTGGCCAAGCAAATAGACAATCTATAGTCGAAATCTATTAGTATTATCTAATACGCACACAGACAGAGGCGAGGCGAGGCGACCTTGAATGTTTCATTCACTTCACACCAACACACACACGCACACACACGCACACAGAGATAGAGCATAGAGCAGGGGGGAGGAGGAGGTTGGCACTATCAGCTAGAAATACGCCAAAGAACAACAAACAAACAAATGGCAGCCCCAAAAACACACACACACACACACACACAAATTAATTCCGACAGCTCGCCGAATATTTTTTTTTTGGTTGACTCGCTTGATATGATACACACACACACACACACACACACACACACACGCTGAGCACGACTGCGTTGCTTGGAGAGTGGAGAGTGGAGAGTGGAGAATTGGGGGGAGCACACTGAGAGCTGCCATATTGCTAATGTTCTGAGTCAAAAACTCTACTAAATTAAAATTTGACATTGAAATTTTCGTGTCTCTCTCGCATGTGTGCTGTTGCCCTCTCGCTCGCACCAATCTAAATCAATAAATAAAAGTTTAGCGCGTGCAGCGCCAGAGAGCGAGGGAGAGAGAAGACTTCTCGGCGGCGCTCAATGCGGAAATGTGTTCGTACAGGTTTCGAGGCAACTGCGGCAGGCGGCAGTTCAATGTATCGTGCAATAAAATTCATTATAATTTCATTTTTGATTGAGTTCAAAAAACGCAGCTGAGGTCATGCGAATTTAAATGCGGCACCTTGTAAATGTGGGCGTGGATTTGCCGCCCCTATTTACACACACAGAGTCTGTTGACTTGGACCGTTATGCAATCACTTGCATTCATTTCATTCAAATTCATCTGCTGGCCAACGACCGCTCCACAAATGTCGCAACGTCCATTGACTTGCCACCTTTTTTGCACTTTCGGCATCTGTTCTGCCCTGGAAGGGTTAACGATCGCGAGCGATGCGTCGGCGTGGGAACAGCCCAGGGCATTGGCAACAAAAAAGGGCCACAGAGTTCACAGCCTGAATCATCGATTGACTTTCCATTGCAAACACTCTCGGGAGGCTCTTTGTGTGGCGCATAATGGCGGTTAGTCGATCAGCAAACAGCGAGATCGATAAGGCGCCGAAAGCGTTATCTTTTTATCAGGCATAAAAATATAGAATAATAATAGCAACAGAAAAGCATAAATAATTAAATATATTTTGCCTCATATAAAATTACTATACTAAATGTGAATATATCGGCCAACATCTTTCGGTATACTTTTCCCTTACATTTTATATTTATTTTATAAATATATTTTTTAATTACAATCTATTTGTTGGGGGAATATTCAGAGCATTTTATTTATTCTTTGTTTTCCTAAAATGATTTTAATTTTCTGTGTTGTTCGTTTCTTTAGCAAAAGTAGGTCACTAGATCATTAAAGCAGTATTGCATGAAGCATACGACCTGTTGGTAATATACTAATTAATTTGAATAGTAGCATATTCCATATTTAATACAGATTCTTTTACTATTTGAAATGCTTGTTGATATAACAAATTTATCCAATAAGAACTGTTGGTATACTAATTAAATAGATAAAACACCATCCCATATTTAATACAGATTCTTGTACTTGCTTAACTTTCTGTTGATATATGAAAATGCATGCATAATTATACCAATAAGAACTGTTGGTACTAAAAATAAATAGATGCTTGTCTTAACTACTTAAACTCTCTGCTGATATATCAAAATGCAGGTCATTGGATCGCCGTATATCAAATAAATGATCGCTAACTGTTACACGTGTCGGCGTCTCTAATTGTGCGCCTAAAAGGTATAAGTAACTGGCAAACTATAAACAAATCGCAGCTCAAAAGATGCGCCAGACAAAGTGAAATACAAGTACACAACTATTTAACTTTAAACAGCGATGAGTTTTACTTTCAATTCGACGCTGTTTTCACTCTCTATAAAGACAGACAGAAAGAGAGAGAGAGAGAGAATGGGTCTTTGACCGCTTAATAAATTTCTAAAATGCACAAAATAATTGTGCCAATAAAAATAAACAAGATGAAGAAAAACTTTCCAAGCAAAAGTTCAAACGCCGCCTACGAAAAAATGAAAATGAAACACCAAAAAAAAACAAAATTAAATAAACGAAAAAGTGCAAAAAGCAAATAACTTTTCTTTTGCACAATTGTAGCGAGGCGACGCGACGCGACGTTGCAATGACTTTCACCGACATTCAACAAAAGCCAAGGCGCGGGGGCATGCAACGGCGTGAGGCATGTGGCATGTGGCATGTGGCGGGGGCACGAGGCTCGTTCCAGGGACTCGAACCGGACGGACGAGTCGCCTGCCGAAGTAAAAATGTCAAAGACAATTTGGCAGCAAATTTAAATTAAGCGTGGCAGCCGAAGGTGCAACAACAGCAAAGCTCCCCTCTCTCCCTCTCTCTCTATCGCTCTCTCTGTCTCTGTCTCGCTCTCTGAGGTGTTTGACTTGTGTTAAGCTGACTGCGTTTTGGCCATAAATTGACTGCGCATGCGCAGTGAAAACGAAAAGTGCATTTTTTTCAGCAGTTGCAGTTGCAGTTGCATTCGTCGCTTTTTTGCTTTTCACTTTCGTTTTCACAATTGAAATTAAAAACTTGGCAAACGGATGCACTTACAAATGCCAACAGGCAAACACACATATCTTTTATTTATATAGATATATATATACATACATATATATATAAAGATGTATCGCGAGTCGCTTGGGTAGCAATGAACTTGGCGTATCAAATGCATTCGGTCGCCCAGTTTTTTTTTGTTTTCTGTTTGGAGAAATGCAACGCCAACAGACGGCAACATAAATAAATAAATACAACAGATACAAATATAATGCGACAGCAACAAAAAAACAAAACAAAACTAGTGGAAAAAAGCGACGCATAACACTTAAATCAACGTGCAAACTTGGCTTCGACTTGGCGCGCACAGAAATTTCACTTTCGTTGACAAGGCGTGAAATGAATGCAGCTGTTTCTATGCGTGTGACCAGCATTGTAAATCAATTGCGGGATTTATCTGCCATTTAACATATTATTTAAACGGATCGCTCAAAAGGCATTCAGTGGGTCATTAATTGTAGCATAATGCGACAACTATTTTATATCTTTTCAAATTGATATACAGGCGTATACTTAATTTATTTTATATTTGTATATTTTAATACGCTGTACTATAGTTAAAAGGGGTCTCCCGAAATCATAACAATAATTTATGAAATACATTTTGTATTAAATATTCTTAACATCCAATATGTATTTTAATTAGAATTAAATCTTTTAAAAATGTATATTTTTATTAGAACTTAATCTTTTCAATCGTATCAGTAATATTTGCAATATGTTTTTTATTGACTGGCTGGGAAGTGATTTATATATTTATTTATCCCTGAGCTTGGCACTTTCATTGCATTTCCAGTTTCAGTTTCATTGTCTATCATTTCAGGTTATCACGCTGAGCTGTCGAGCGGCGTTTGCAATAATAATAAACTTTTACCCAGATCACCTTGAATTGCCTGCCATATAACGAAATGGGGAAATACACGCATTTCCTTGTTCTTGAGATTTCAGTTTAGTTGCGTGAAATGTAGATAAACCTTCGAGTTTTGCGACAATTTGCTAAGGTTAGCTTTGAAGGAACTGAATACGAGAAAATGTACAATTTATATTACAAAAGTATTAAAGATGAGAAATACTTTTGCGACTTTAATTGAATTTAATAAACGCATTTACTTCCCGCCTGCGAGTGAAGGCGTCATTGGGGCATTACCTTGACTCATCCGCTTGAACTGAATTGATTTACAAGCAGCCGCGACCGGTCTGAGGTCTGATAAAGTGCATTAACTTCCTTGCGTTAACAAGCAAATAAAGGCAACGTCTGACATTGGTACAGTTATTTGTTCGCAAGTTGTCGTTAAAAATAAAACGAGTTAATTGAACTCCATCATCGAGCAATGAATTTTTTTCAGCTGATTTGTATTGTATGCGGAACGACCTTGTTGTGGCCATAAGTTGACTGAGCTAAACTGAGTGAATGAACCGACTACCGACTACCGACTACTGACTGCAATTCGGAAGCGTTGCTGAAGCTGGCTAATTAGCATGACGTCAAGAAGTCAATACACCCATTAGGCCTTAGCCTTAGCCCCCAAAAGCCCCACAATTTCGATTTGTATTTCCGACTCGAGTGTGAATTGTTGCTGGCGACTCACCAATATTGAGCTCGGGTTCGCCTTTGACCGAGCTGGCGACAGTTGTATCCATAACTGGGTAGGATTTGATGTATTCCGGTGTCTGAGGACGCGAATCGGCGGGCATAACGACAATGGCGCCATTGTGTTGGCCCACAGGAACTGGAACCAGCTGCTGATGATGATGTTGCTGCTGTTGCTGATGATGATGTTGCTGATGTTGCTGGTGTTGCTGCTGTTGCTGATACATGGCTGCCATGTGAGCGTGATGCGCATGTTGCTCAAAGTGCGGCGATTGCTCCGTGGTGCTGACCACCAAACTGGAGCTCGACTTGTTCACATAGATGACATTGCTGTGCGGCATTTTGCTGCCAGCTGCGGCGGCGGCGGCGGCGGCAGCAGCGGCGGCGGCTGCGGCTGCCATCGCCATGGACACACCTGTGGGCGGCACAGTATCCATTTCTGTGACAGGTGCGACCTGGCGCTGATGGTATTCCGTCTGAAAGATGACAGCCGAAGCAGCATTGCCAGCTCCACCAGTTGCTGTTGCTCCTGCTGTTGTTGCTGCTGTTGTTGCTGCTGTTGTTGCTGCTGTTGTTGCTGCTGTTGTTGCTGCCTCTGCTGTGGTTGCTGCGCTGTTGGGCTGCTGGCCGACAATCAGTTTGCTGTGCTGGTAGTAGGTGGAGACGCTGGTGTTGGGCGGCAGCTTGAGAGCGTTCTCGAGATGCGATCGACCCGCGACCAGCAGTTGTGCGTTGCTGGTGGTGCTCGATGGCGCCACCTGTGGCACGGCGGCGGCACCCAGGCAGATCACTGAGGCAGCGCTGCTGCTGGGCTGACAATCGGAACTGTCCGCGGACATTAGCATTTTGATTGCGTTAACTTGGGCAACTTTTTCACTAATACTTTTTGTTGTTGTTGTTGTTGTTGTTGTTGTTGGGGATTTGCGGCCTGTTTAGACAGGCATTGTTGCTGTTGTTTTGTATATGTATTTTTTCATTCACCACACTCTGCGCATATCCTGCTTTATCGATGCACTTGCTTTAATAATACTTGTATTTTTTTTCTTTTGTTTAAAAATTGAAACGCGCAACACGAAAAACGAAAGACGAAACGACGACGACGACGACGACAAACAACGAAAACGACGACGACGACGAAGCTTGAACGGTTTTGTGGATGTGGAACGACGACGATCTGTTTGTTGCGATGTTTCAACGTTGAATGAAAGGAAAATCAACATTCGCTTTGGATCTTGTTCAGTTTTTCGGCCGGCCGCAGCCACGACCCTGACAGAGAGCAGAGCGCACAGAGAGCGCAAGCGAACGCTCTCTCGCTCTCTTTCAGTGCGCTGCGTTGCGCTCTCGCGTGCTCTTGAAAATAAATTAAACATGTGTGCGCGAGCATGAAATCAAAACATCAACAAGAGCGAGTGAGCAAACATTCGACTAACATAGTTTGCTGTGTGTGTGTGTGTGTGTGAGAGAGAGATCCGCAGCTTACAGCTGTGAGCAGAGTTGAGGGTGTTGCTGCCGCTAGATTCTTTAGGCTGGCCATTATCCACCCCAAAAAGCCAATTTGTCAGCCTCGTTCACCCTGGCAACAGGCGCGCTCTCGCTCTCTATCCCGCTCTCTCTCTCTCTCCCTTGCCGAGTGAAACACATGTCAACGATAGCCGAAGCGACGCGTCGTTCCAAGGTAAGCGCTGTCTGCGGTTATTGTACTCTTTTAGCAATGATTTCGATTCCAATTCCGATTGCGAATTCCATTGCCAACATACTGTATGCCATATAATCATGCTAGTTCATGGCGCCATTTTCAAAAGTTCAATAAAACTTCAGCGAAGTTCAAGCCGTCGACGTCGTCCAGTGAAATGCGACAGTTGTTGTAATTTATTTAATTACTACTTGTTGCGTGTATTATTAAAATTATATCACAACAATGCCTGCAGTCGAGGCTTTGCGGTGCATTGGCCACACTGCATCAGTCATTGACATTGTGCCGTTGACATTTCGACAGCCACAGCCAAAAAATGTGCATAAATATTTACATTATGGCGATGATTATGCATTGAGCCCGCCGCCTAGGTCAATGTTGAAAATGTTTCCTGTTGCAGCCACAACTGCGAGAACCAAACCAGAACAACAACAACAACAACAACAACAAATGCCACGTGTGGCCATTGATCGTTTCTCTTCCCGTATTCCATTGCCATTCCATTCCCCCTCCCCCTCACCCCCCCTCAAACACCATTGCCTCTCCAAGGCTAAGGCAGCAATTCATTCTCTCCACACCGAAATCTACAAACTCATGCGCTCTCTCGCTCTCTCTCACGCGCTCTCCCCATTGTTCTAGTCTCTGCGTTTTACGTGGGCGTTTAAAATGAAAATATCCCTGCAACGATCGATTTTCTATTTTTCTCAGCATATTTTTGGCTTTTCATCGCATTTTCTTGTTTACGCGACTATTTTCGAATATTGTGGGCGTGAGAAGTGCAGCAGAAATTTATTGTGGAGAATATCTAGAGCAGTATTTTGATATCATTGATGAATGCGATGATCGCCTGATCGTGTAGAGCGTAATTCGAGAATGTCTGTAAACCAGATCAGCGACCAAACAAAAATAAACTTTTAACTTCCTTATTAATGCAATTTCAATAACAACAACAACGAACTTCGTTTAAAAATAAATGAGCAGACAAAACGAAAGTGCCAGCGTCAGCTAAAGATACAGATACATAGAGGTATATATACATATTTCTGTATCTCTGGTTATGGGGCCATGGGGCGGTTCAAGTGGAGGTCAAGTTCAGTCTGCAGACGGAATTAGGTAGGGCGAAAGTCAGTGCATTCTCAAGAGCGAGCTTTCGTTTCAATCTGTTCGCGATGATGATGATGATGATGATGATGATGAAAGTCGCAACGTCACGCTCACGCTTTTTGGCTGCGTCATGACAATGCTGCATTCGCAGAGTTCGCATCCGAGGCGATCCGAGGCGAATGTACCCCTGGCAAGTGTCATTGGCATCTTCGGATATCGCCAGCTCTCCACATTGATAGTCAATCATCACCATCGCCATCGCCATCGCGAACTTGTTAATCGGTTATGTCGCTAGTCAATAATCAGATCGACCTTCCACAAAGAGTTCTCTCTCTCTCTCTCTCTCGAGTCTAACACTCTCGATTCTCGCTCTCCCGCGCCTAAGTTGAACGACTCTTGATGACTTTTTCCTTGGCAAAAAAAAATTGTGCGATTCTGAAAGCGACACATCAAAAGTGAGAGAGAGAGAGAGCGAGAGAGAGCGAGAGAGACGCTCAGACAAAATCAACTTCCTTGATAACTTGTTAACAATTTGGGCTCGAGTAATTTTTGTGCTGTTCTTTATTGTATATTTTGTTTTATTAAGTTTAGAACTGAAAAACCAGTTTTCGACGATTGCGCAACTTTTGAACTTGTTGCTTGCTGCCCGAAATTGTGGATCCATATAGTATATATACGATACATATAAAGAAGTATTTGTATAGCAACCATCTGCTCTATGCTGGCTTATTTGTTTTAATCTATGTGTCTGTGTTTCAATTCGTATCTGTATCTGTATCTGTATTTATATCTCTCGCTCTCACTATATCATTAACGCACAATGAGAAGGTGCGTGCTCCGTCCGTCTGTCCGTCCGTCCGTCTGTCTATGCCTCGTTTTGTGGTGTTCATGAACTCGGTCAATTTGAAGGCCAACAATTTGCGGCGTACGCATAAAAAAAAAGTGTGTGTGTTTTTGTCGGTTTCGAGTTCGTTGTTCTACACTTACAGCAAGGTATGATGATATTGTTACCGATCGTGACCAGTCTTTGTGCTGATTGACTGGGCGATTGACCGATAGACCGATTGATAAAAGATAGAAAGTGGAGTTATTAAATTGTACTGAACAAAATGCAAGCTCATCAAGGGAAAGTGACTAAGAAATTAATGAACGCATTCAATATGTTTTTTATCAATTATTTTTGATATGAAGATCAGTGATAATGATATAATATATAATATACCAAACAATACGTATCAAAAATGGAATATATTAATGAAAATGTTTCTATACTTCAAAATTATAATTCTGTCTCCTATGTTTTTCTTAGAATATATTTTAAAATTAAATGAATCCCTTATGCCTTGAAAGATTATTGTCATTGATATATAACATACCAAATAATGTGTCAATACAATACTGATTATATGCTGATAAATTATTATGTTTCTTTTTAAATATATTACAAAATTATTTATCCCTTATCCCTTTAGTCATAGTTTAATTTCTCATTAATTTCCATAGGAAAGAGCATCGATAACTCGACTTTCATTTCTTGTTGGCTTCTTTATTTTTTTGTGTACTCGAGCAGTTTAATTTTTTGCGTGGCTTTTTTATGTTGCCAGATTTTGACGTTAAGTGTGCTTTTTGCAGGGTTGGTGATTACGCATAATTTTTGGGCTGTCCAGAGAGATCTCATGATGTCATGCCGTAGCGCGAAGAGAGCGTCGAGGGGCGGCGATAAAGATAATTCTTTTGGGAGAATCAAATGGAGGTTCAAGGTTGAGATATTGAATAAAGTCGCAGTCCCCAACAATTGCCAGGGAATACGTAATATCTAAGTGATTTAAGCTGATCACCCACACGCGAAACGCTAGTGTTCCTTTTTTTTTTTTGTGTAGTTATTAGCGTGTAATATTACATTAGATATAGAGTGTTAATAGGCCTTTTGTTTATGTCCCCATGACAATGTCGCCCGCATCCCGTAAGTGGGAAATTGCACGATGTAATCGTTTGTTTATAATGTCGTAATGTCGTAATGGCGATTGAATAGAACATGCGCTTCACAGACGTAACTACTACTTGGCTGTGGGTGGTGATGGGGGCGGTGGAGGAGCCAGAACTTAAATAATAATAATAAACATTTCACACAGAGACACGGGCGGGCTTATCGGCTATCGGTGTTATCGCGCCTTATCAGCGGACAGCAGCGAAAAATGAAGGTCAGCAGCACAAATTCCTAATGTGCGCTTATCTATTTCGTTGGCAAACGCAAACAGCAACAACAACGCTCAGAGAACAACACACAAAACGCGTCACTTTGATAAAAATAGATGGAAAATAGTCGGGAACTGTGGACCAACCGCGAGGTTCGACCACAACGAATACTTGAGAGCGCTACCTCTAAGAAATATTGCGTATACAAAATCATAAATGCATTATTGTATTTGAATATTAATAAATTAAATTAATTCCTATAATTTAGTATTATTATAAATCAGTTCACATTACTGTGTGTAGGGCATTCACAAGTCGTCTTGCCTTTTGTTGCATAAACGTGTTTAGTTTCCTTATCAAGGGCTGAACAGTTTTTGTAGTTTTCGCGCAAAAGGTGAAAATTCGATAAGAGTTTTCAAGGTCCCCACGACGAGTTCATAAGAAGCGCGTGCTATTAATGATTGGGCATAGTTATTACACAATATCTCTTTATTTTGTGGCAGAGCGATAGAAAGAGAGAGAGAGAGAGAGAGCGGCGACGAGAGTGAGAGAGAAAGTGCGAAAGATTGTCATTATTTTCATGGAAAGCTTTATTAGCCAAGGTCGCTGAAATAAGCTGATTCACAAGCGAATTTCACGGGTGCGTTCAAACAGTCGTTAGTACTTAATTTATGCCATTCTTACAGTATCTTGTCGTGAGCATTAAAATATCACAATCAAACGCTGAAGGCAACATTCACAAATTTGGCAAGTCTGTCATAATTTTTCTACCAAATAATCATGGGAACATCACTTATTTTACCAACTAAATGATGACACAAAAATTAAATTGTCATTTCAGAAAGTCTTATTGTTCAGATCAGTTGCTAGAAATTAATATTAATAATATAAAATTAAAGATATTGCAGGCATTTGTAATAAATGTTAAATTAATATTAATAATAAAAAATTAAAGATATTGCAGTCATTTCTAATAAATGTTAAGTAAATTACCCAATTAGATATGTTTTAAAGGCATGATATTAAATGGAAGTTTTTTAGAACGATCGGAAAATGTTTAAAAAATTCTATACCAAAAATTGTCTTAATGACAGAATAATGAATTAATTAAGTTTCTTGATGATTTTTTGAAAGCAAACACATTCGTATTAAGCATTTTCATATTAAAATTATTAAAGATTTTAATAGCTCTATATAAGCTATATATTTATTTTATGAATGAGCTGTTAGACGAAAATGTATAGTAAATGGATTGGAGCAAAGTCTGCTCAACGCTCTAAAGTCTCTTTGGTTTGTTAGAACGAATCTTCTGGAACCCGATCTTTTGGTTACTTCTCTAAACTCCAGCAAATTTTCCATTCCATCTCTCTGTCTCGCTCCTGACTCTCTCCTTCTTTCTAGAACTCTTCTCGCATGTACTTGAACTCGTTTCTCTGCTGTTCAAATGAAAAATTTCTGCTTTCGCCTCAAATTTGAAGCGATCATCGTTTATCAAATAGATGCGGGGCGTTCTTGCTATGCTTCTTGTGGCTTGGTTCTATTGTTATTATCAGTGAGCATGCAAGGGCAGGAAGCGCAACACACTTTATTGTAATGCAGCTGAAGGCTTATCAGTGCTGCGAGAGAGAGCGAAAGAGAGAGGGAGAGAATGCGTGCGTGTGTGTGCAGTGAAAATTAATCAAAAGTGCAGCGCAGACGTCGCCACTTGAATGCACACACACACACAGAGACACTCCAACTATGGCGCATTGAACGCTTAACGATCTTTTCCAATACAGCAGCTCGCTTGAAAAGTGAACTCGACATTGAAAAGCAACAAAAGCAAAGCGTTCATCACAATTATCAACAGCAGCGTCAGAGCGAGAGCCAGAGCGAGATAGCAAGCGTGGAGACTGGCTGCAAACTGTGTGAAGTTCAAAGCCATTGCACTGTGTGTGTGTGTGTGTGTGTGTGTGGAGTCTACACGATGCACAGCATGTCTCGCTCTCGCTCGCTTCACTCTCTCTCCACCAGCACAAGTCTCCCGCTTGCTAGTCTCCACTCTGTGCGCTGTTGTTGTTGATGTAGGTTCGGACTGTCTTCTTTTCTAATGGGCTGCTGCACTTTTGCTTTTCCGCTGCACAGATTTGGTTTTGTGCTCGTTTGTGCTGCATTCAGTATCTGCATCTGCGCTTTGGATTTTTCCACTCACATTTCTTCGCACACCGCACACAGAGCGCGCCTCGTCTGAGGGTCTTTAACCCTTTCCCCAGTGCAATGCACTCCGCAGCCCGATGACGAAGACAACAACAGCAACACAACTTCATTCCAATTCACTTCACCCCACCAAGAGTGCGACTGCTGCATGTGTGTGTGTGTGTGTGTGCAATTTCTTGCACATTCTTCTTCATGCGCAGACGAAGAGAGCGAAAGAGCGTGCGTCTGCGTGTGTGTGTGTGTGTGTGTGTGAGTTTGCCTAGGTCTAGTTGCGTACATTGCACTGCTATTCCTGTGATCTTGTCTCTCTGCTTTACGACTGCATACAGTTCGTTTTGTGTAACTGTTATTGAGGGTTATTCGCAGTTGCAGCCACATCGTTCTGCCCAGTTGCCAAGTTGGTAGTTGGTGCCAATGATCGTTTGCCAGTTAGGCGTGAGAGAGTGCGAGCGAGACGCAGCGAATGGGTTGCACTGAGTTTATTGACTTGCCAGTTGTGCTTGTCGGCCACGCATGTGCACACACACACACACACACAGACACACGGACAGACAGTTGGCCAGGCCAAGTTGAATGCACTTGGCTGGGATGGGGGAAAATTGGAAATAGCCGCACGTGCTTTCTATGATTACGTTTGCGGCTAATTTGCACTTGTCAGCTGTGTGATGCCAAATTATAGACTGATCGATCGATTCCCAACGGTAGTTCATTGCAGCCCGTCTATGATTTATGAGGCCAAGCGGAAGTTGCCTTAAACAGGCGATGATTCATTGGAGAACTTGTCACAAATACAACGACGACTTCTTAATAAGATTATGTTGTGATATGAAAGGAATTGGAGTTGGAGAGCGTGAAACTTAACGCTGACTGGCCGAAAGAAGAAAACGTTCGAATTGGAATTGTGACTTTAAAGCACAAAAATTACAATTCGTGCGAAAGTGAATGACCTCCATTAGCCGCCATTAAGCGACAGCGACAGCGACAGCGAGACGAGAGTCCAGCGCAAAGCTCCAAACTGCCTTTTTCTTCTGAGCTGCTGTTTCTTCTGTAGAAACATGCGTCGACGTCGTCGTCTCTTTGAATTCGCTTGAACCCTTTCGAGCGGCGTTCATATCAAGCTTAGCATAATAATTAGTAAGCCAAAAACTGGGCTCAGACCCGATCCGGGCGACCGGGACCCGAAATGTCTTCCCTCCCCCCTCAGTCTTCCTCTCTCCTCTCCAATGTTCAGTCTTAACGCTTGTTGCTGTTTTATTGGTTCGCTGGCTTTGTTCTATGGCCCTCGTCAGGTGAGCAAAAGTCGCGACCAACTGGCCAGGAATTTGAAACCTGTTTGAAAAATAACACGACGCGAGTTGAGCGCAAAAAATAAAAAAAAAACTATATACACATACATATACTATATATATTTTGTATGCGCCTAGCATAATTTTAGTTTCTCAGTTGTGTTGTTTTTTTATGATTATTCGCTGTTTGCCAGTGCCATAATTTATGAATGCGAGAGATAAACGTAGCGCCAGTGCCCTCCTCACTAGGAAGTTGAACTGGGTTTAATGTACGCGGTCGGAGACAACTCATCGTTTGGCAGAACGTGTGGGCCAAAAGCGAAAATAAAACAGGCATTATTTAAACGGTAGGTGGATGGGTTCTTTAGCCGTCTTGAGGCTAACGCGTTGATCGACTCTAGGTCGATTAGTTTAGCACTGCTCGGGTAGACGACCAGCGATGACGTGATGAGCGTCAAGTAGCTGGCAGAATTATTGCCAAACAGGAAGAGTTACTCCGCTGAGAGGTGAGATAAACCCAGCTCAAGTTTGGTCTCAAATTAAAAACATATTATCGCCAATTGCCAATTTAGTTAGTCGTTTAAATATTGTCTTCAACCAGTAAATCACAATAAACGATCGATTAAATTTATCTATAGTTTTTACTAAAATATAAATATTTTAAATGATCTCTTTAACGAGTAACGATCGCTTAAATTAATATATGTATAGTTATTATTAAAATATAAATATACAAATACAATCAATTGATCGAGATCGACGAGTAAACGATCGATTAATTTTATTAAATTTATAGTTTTTACTAAAATATAAATATACTAAAGTGATCGAGTTCGACTACATTATTTAAATGATCTCTTAACGAGTAACGATCTCTTAAATTTATATATGTATAAATATAATCAAGTGATCGAGATCGACGAGTAAACGATCGACTGAATTTATATATAGTTATTACTAAAACTTAAAAGTTTTGCTAAAAACGATCTTTAAATTTATATATAACATAGTTACGCGAATGTTATCAACTGATCATGATCGACGATTTCTATATTTAAAATCATTTCAGATTTTTAGGAAATAATCGAAATTAATGGATTGAGCTTATCGCTGATTAGGCCTATAGAATATTTTTGTCGCGTTATCAATGTCTATTTCATTTCTGTCTACAACCTAATAGATTTGATACTTTTATATTTGAGATTAGTTTACGCTCATAATAAAAATGTTTTTTTCTGGCCAAACCAGATCAATTAATTATTAATTCATAATTCGAATTATGATTTGGCAACTATCAAAATATGATTACTATATTTTTTGATGATAGTTATTTTTTATGACCATCTCATGTATTGTGATTTAAATTAATTTTGAATGTGGTTGATAGTTTGAAATTAATGAATACAACATTCCTTAAAAACTGCAAAATCATGCTATAATTATGTTATTTTTTAATAACAATAAAACTCATAATTAAGCTGATTTTTCTGGTTTAAGTTGGAGAATTATTTATGCAAAATATTGTGGTAAACAATTTAATATATTAGATATCGCTGTATAAATTGTATATCTCTTTTTGGTGATATTTTAAACACAACTACTTTGCGATTCATTGCGATATGTAAAGATAATGCAAACTTTTGATGGCGTTTCCATAAGGCATTGACGCTTAATGCAAATGCAAACGCCGCATATCCGAATAACATTTACAATGCACTTTCAATCGGCATCGGGCGATCGGAGGGACTTCGGGGTCTGGAGATTGGGATCGCGCCCAGCGGGTGCATAAGTCAAGCACCCCGTGCATGGAGGTCATTACTACCTCAACCCAAGCCAGTCAGTCCACTCGCAGTCGCAGTCGCTGCTGCAGTCGACGTCGCAGTCGCAGTCGCAGTCGACGTCGCGTCCATCGGCACTTTCTACCACATGTGGCATGCAAAATAGCGTGGCAGAAATAAAAGAAAAACTGGTATGTGCAACTGCAGCAACAGCTGATGACGCTGCCACGTCAAATAGTTTGGCCCAAACTGCAGAGAAAGAGACAGCGAGACAGAGTGGGAAAGAGAGAGAGAGAGAGAGATGGAGAGTGGGCACATTGGCATTTTGCAGTTTGCCGATCGCAGGTCGCTGCACTTTTGCGTCGCAGTTGCATTCAGTGGAGCATTCGAGTGAGTTTGCTGGGCAACTATGCTAGTGATACTAGCAACAACAACAACTCAACAACTCAACAACAACAACTCGATAACAACAACAACAACAACAGTTGTTGAAAGTTGACTGACACTCGCGTTGGCAGGACTTTAACCCAAGCCAAAGTGAAATTGCTGGGCGCTTCGAGAGAGTCAAAGTCGACGATTTTCATTCGGTTCGGTTCGAATCGGTTCGGGAATTGGGAATTTCCACGTGTTGCACAAAAGCCAATGGGAAAATTGGCGCAACAACAACTGCAACTCCAACAACATCGGCAATTCGCACAATCATTTTCGTTGCTTTGGCTGTGAAAGTTTTTTCGGCATTTTCTGTGTGTGTGTGTAATTTATAGTTTATTAACTTTATAGAGCGAGTGCAACGACTGGAAAGCAGTCAAGTCTATTGCCATCTGATCGCTTGTTTAGTCACTTGGCCGAAACGATCTTTGCCTCTCTTTTTAGTTTTTTTTTGTTTTGATTTTCCGCTTTTTATTTTAGCTCTTTTTTGGAGGTCATGCAAATGCCGTGGGTGGCAGTGAAAGTCGTACAAACAACAACAACAGCAACAACAACTGCAACTGACGATCGACAAAAAACGTTGCAAGAGCAGAACATTAATTTCAGATGAATTGCAAGGAAAGTGTTTGTGGAAATGAAGAAAATGCAATGAACAATTGGCATTTAACTTGCAAATAAATTCGATTTTGAAAGGCTAACATTGAACTCGACCTACATTTACAATGGGTAGCAAATTATCATTTAATCATTTTCAATGAATTCATAACTATTGATACACATTGTCAAAAAATGTTCATTGCTAAAATTCCTGAAGAAACTAAATAGTATTTGCACATTATAGAAATACCTTAAAAAAAAGGCCGAATTTCATAAACATTTAGACAAGTTTCCCACGTATACTTTTGAAATAGATTTTGATAAGAAAATAATAAAATTATTGCCAAAGTCCTTTTATATAAGTTAAAATTATGAAAAAAAAACTGGACAATATTCTTAGTTAACTGGCAGTATTTAATGTATAAAAAAGACAATATATATTTTTACCCAAAGTTTTTGAATTAATGTACACAATTATATATATATACACAATTTATAAGTATTTAAGAACATTTTAAAAGTTACAGCTTCTCAATTTTTATACAAAATTTAGCAGTATTAAAATGTGAACTAATTAACAAATATGTTAAAAGTTACTGTTTCTCAATATACATATATAGGAAATTTTAAATTAGAACCAATCAAGAAAAAGTTAATCTTTTTACCAAATTTAGAAGTATTAAAATTACAACTAGCTTATGAAATTAATTTGATTTTCTATATATTTAAGAACATTATTTGTATTTCACAACATTTACAATTCAGCCACGTCAAACTTTGTTGTTTGTTTGCCAAAATCACTTTTCTATATAGAATATGTTTTACGGACCGTCGAAATTGTGCCAGACAATGAGTCAATCTGGTCTTAGAACAGCTTTGACTTTAATTTCTGCGAAATGGCAAATAAAAAAGCCAAAAAAATAGTAAAAAAAAACAACACCTTTGAAAGCATATAAACAAAATGAATGTAGGAATAGAAGCTAACGTAATAGTAGCTAACGATAACAATAACAACAGATGAAAATGGCGTCGGCAGTGAAAGAAGAAGGTGAGAGAGGAGAGAAGAGAAGTGCTGAGAAGTGGAAAGAAAGAAAACAACATTACCTAACTGACTTTTGAGCGGTGGAATTTTGTTTATTTGGGACAAGTTCACTGGCAAAGCCAACTTGAAAACAAAAAAAAAACACATTCTACGGTAAGATCTGACGACGATCTGACAGACAGAGACAGAGACAGACGGACGGACAGAGACAGACGGACAGACGGACGGACGGACAGACAGACGGATAGTCTATCCATCTGCTGTAATAGTTGTAGCGGTTGGCTTGATTTTCATTTTCCTTTACGCTCATATTTGTTTACAACTTTTGTTTTTTTCCCTCGTCTTTATTTCGGTTTTTAGGTTGTTTTTCGTTTTTTGCGTTTTGCGACGTTTGCTTACTTAATGACTTTCTACTTTTTGTTCCTCCATCAAGTCGTCAACATGGCGAGAAGAGCGAGCCAAAGAAAGCTAACAACAATAGAACAGAAGAACGTGTTGGGGCTTAAACTCAGGCTTCGGGCTAATGCGTTGTATTTTACTTATTTCTCTATTTTTTCCATTTTTTTTGGCACATATGAAATATTTCTTATGGTTAGTTAAGAGTTGTTGTGGTTTTCAGTTGTCTGTTGCCACGGCTTGATTAGTTCTCTGGTAATCAAAACAAGTTTGGCCAAAAGCGCTCTGCAAAAATCTTAGCCACACTCAATTAACGGTATTTAGCTAAAGCAGCTCAAAAGACCTGTCGTCGATGTCGTCGACAACTCACCGGAAAAGTCGCTAAAAATTAAGCTTCGCAAATAGATACCCTGCATTTAAATTGCCGTCGCACAGAGTCGCTAAACAATAAATTTTAAATAATCATTTTGAACATTTAAAAATAAATATTAATTTGCCTGATTCATAAATTTTGTGACTGAATCCGAGAAACGCTTAATAATTCAGCAAGATCTTTATCCTTAAGTATATCAAGAAAAATTGCACATATTCTATTTTCGTTTTATCACAAAGTTGATAAAATCGATTTTCTTTTAATTTTAGCTTTATTTGCATAAAAATTTATATTGTAGATGCGATTTCTTTGGTTACCTATTGCAGCATTATTTAATCTTTAAAGAAGCGCCAGATTTCATTTGATTGTTATTTCAAGAAAGTGTTTCAAAAATTGTTATGCAAAACCTTTTAAAGTACCTATTGAACTTCTCAATTTATAAAAAATTAATGCTACTAAATGAAGATTGCCCAATTGGAGCTGAAAGTCATTATACTTGATCGATTTCATCAGTACCTAATAAACGTTAAACATTCTGCTGTACAGTTTTTGTTATAATTTTGATGCCATTAGCGTTACGACCAATTAATGGCGCGTGTTGCCAACAAGAAATCATTGCAAAGATTGGCCAGAAAAAGAATCAAGATCGAAACTGCAGTGCAAAAATCAGGCCAGGTATCGATGCAAGCACCTTAAATGAAAGTCAAGTCCATCCAGATTCAGCTTCAGATTGGTAAACTGCCAAACCAAAAAAAAAATTGCTTGCTTTTGGCTGCCACAAAAAACAAACCCAAAAAAGCAAAAACAATCTATTGTTGCAACCAGTTCGAAGACGCTTTTTTACTTTTGCTCTTCTTCAAACATTACGGAAAGCATTTAAACGAATTTTCAAGTTTATTAAAAGAGAAACAAGAACACAAACTTTGTTCAATACGAGGAGCAGATACAAGTGCAAAATGTTTAAGTATAAGAATATTTAATACCCTTAAATTCGATATTTTATTCTGTGAAGAGAGAAGGAGATAGTAAACTTTTAAAGCAACACTATTAATTTAATGAAATTTCTGATTGCGATAGCTTAATAAATTTCAGAAAATAATAATAATAATTTATGTTTTGAATACTTTGTCGTCAATGATTGCAACTTGAACTGCGAGTCACACATGACTAAAAATCGAGTTGATCGACACTGATCAATATATTCCCGCGATCCCAGACACGCCCTCTTTTAGGCATTACATATTGCTTGACAAAATTGGAATACTTACGCTCTGCAAGCGTATATATTCAGTTTAATGAAAGACAGACAAATAAAAATACTGAAAGACAGAGAGAGAGAGAGCGTAAAAAGCAAAGTTGCATGAGGCGCCCCCAAAGGGGGATAACGCTGCATCTTTGTTCGAATAATTTTCATTAGATTTTAAAATATATAATTTAGAATATATATCAAATTATTGTCTATAAGATTTGGTAGAATTTTTATAATTTTGATTCATTTTAAAAATTTATTTCAGTCTTAATTTGATCAATATATACGAAACTTTTTAAAAGATATTTAAAGGTATTAACTAATTTGTTTGTATTGTTTAGTATTTATTATGAATTTAGTAGGCTATTAATAATTTTATTTTATCAAAATTATTTACTTTTAAGTCATGCTATATATTTATTTATTTTGTATTTACAACCCCCTTTGGCGCTACTTCTCTGTCTGACCGATTGCACAGTTGTTGTATTGCAATCGTTCAAGCATTTTTGCACATGTTGCTGACGTTGTTGCTCATGTTGTTGTTGTCGTTGTTGTTGTCGTTGTTGTTGCTGTTGCTGTTGCTGTGTTTGTTGTTGACGTTTTGCTTACTCGGTGGTCGTAACGGGGTGAATGTCATCAGGATTTGTATTTGCTAAGCGGTCAATTGCCTTTCGCGTCTGTTTGCTTGCTGCTCGTGAAATTTAATTTGTCAGTGATTGTTTGTTTTTAGTTATTGTTGTTGCTGTTTTCTTTTTTTATGCTTTTTGTTTTTGGAGTGTGTGAAACGCTGACGAATGCATCCGAAAGATACTCGTACTCACAGTGTGTATAATGACACGATTATACAATCGTGATGCGAAGCCGCTGACCGTTTGTGAATATGAGAAATGAATTGAAATGCCCTCGACTCGGTTGCACTTCCAAATAAGCACACAAAAATGCTCTGCTCTGTGCTCTGCTCTTCTCTTCTCTGCTCCGATTTCCGAATACTTCTCGCCTCTGCCTCCGCTTCCTGATTTCGTTGGATTCGTCGAAAAATGCAGCTTGAGTCACGGCTTTATCGGGGAACTCAAGTGCACGGAATACGTATGAGAAACGTCATTAAACATCCCGTATTTATACATAGATTGTGGAATTTACCCCCTGCAGGGGAAAAACGTATTTTTGTGACGATATTTTTGCGTTGAGCTCAACACAACAAGTACTATAATATCGATGTGCTTCTTTGCTGCTGCTGACCAAGTGATCTTATTAAATGTTCGTATTTATTTACCACTGGCATGAAATAAACGCTGAAGAGCATGTAATTTGATAAGGTTTTTTTCGGGTAAATAATATTTACGTATTTAGGTGGATAATTCGTTCAACAGTATTATCTTAAGAACTCCAATTGGTAGCTCAATTATAAATACAACTTTTTGGTACACTCACATAATTTATTAAGCACATTCGATCTTTATTTGATATGTAAATTTGTTATCATTACGAATTTCCACGAGAAAATCTAAACTCTGCATCAGCTAACAATTTCTAGCTTTAATATTTTTGAAGTATTTAAATGTTGAGAATTTATTATTGCCGTTGAACAAGAAGAGATTATTTTAAAAGTGCAGTATTAATTTATATTGTCAATGCAGTATCGGTATTGAATAAAGAAAGTGGAATTTCCAACTGATCTGCTTTGGGTAAAACTTTCTACTATAGATTTTACTTATTTGATACAAATAAATAATTAAATAAATGATTTAAAAATATAATAATTTGTTTATATATAATTCATTCAATATTTATAATTTTTAAATTTAAATAATTTTAAAAAAGATGTTTAAATATATTATTTATTTATTTATTATTTTGTGCAGCATAGAATTCCATTTATCAGATATTTAAGCTGACGTCTGCATTAAGCCATTTTATTCACCTATCAAAAGTGTTTTTTTGTTTAATATTTAATACGCTTCGATACAAATTTCTAATTCAAATTAGCTGTAAAAGGTGATCTTGTGTTATAAATTGGCATTTCTCTAAACAAGACATATTCACGGTCAGCATTCGGGCGATTTTCTAGGCAAACTAATTTTAATTGGAGCCACACTCGTCAAAAGTATCTCACAGTATGTCTGCCATGGCAACAGCAATTGGCGAGGGTATTTAATGATCGGCACAACTACGAGTACTCGTGTGTGTGTGTGCGTGTGTGTGTGTGTGTGTTTATTGGCAAAGTCATAAGCCCACATGATCATGTTGGCACTCCATTTGTAAGTCAACGAACCAAGCGGGCGAACCGACGACTCATAAGTCGACGAGATACAAAAGTATCTATATCTATTGGCGGCTTTTCTGCGCACTTTCGAGTGAATGGCAACAGCTTCAGCTAGAGTTTGAGCTTCGATAGAGCCGACGACGTCCTTGCTTCAGTTGGCAGCGTTTTGGCAGCAAAAGCAGCAACAAATGCGACAATGACGTTGCAAAAGTGGTCGCGAGTCGAGTTTCGAGTGCCGAGTCGTATCTACACATTGTGCTGTGGCATTTCCTCCGACTGCCTCCGATTTAATGTGTGTGTGTGTGTGTGTGTGTGTGTGTGTGTGTTGTTGTTGTGGTGTCGCATTGCTGGGTTAGTTACCTCCAGCGCGATGGCAATGAACCAGAGAACCATTGACCGACCAGAGCGACGAAGCCGAATCGATGCGGCCATGCAAGTTGCAACACAGACGCCGCACGATCGTCTCCGACTTCGTCTCCGACTTCGACTTCGACTCTGACTCTGCTCGGTACACGCTGCGCCAACCGACTAGGACTTGAATGCCAAACAGGTTTTACTGCAAGGCAAAAACAAAATAAATAAAGAAAACAATTTGCAACATGCCGCGAGACCGAGACCGAGACCGAGACTGAGACTGCGCCGCAAAGTGCAATGATCGCAACGAGGCTGCGACTGCGACGGCGACTGCGACGTCGACTGCGACGCAAGCTGCAAGCTGAACTGTGGCGGCAACTGTGCCGCATGTGACTTTCTTGTGCGAATCCAGATCGCAAATTGTAGTTGGTCTCAGCGTGAATCTCGCACGCTCGCATTGGGTGAAAGGAACGCTCTCCAAATCTGCTTGGCTGTGACTTACTTTAAGTATTGAAAACCAAAAGAAATAATAGTTTAGCTACACGGAGTCGAAGCTTAGATACCCTCGTCAAATAATACATTAATTAAGAATTTATATGTGGGAAATTCATTTTGTAATTAATGTAATAAATTTATAAAACTTCCTATTTAACTGATATTTAAATTAATATGTCCGATTCAAATTTAGAGTCTGAATATCTATTATTGATTATAAATCTATTATTCGTCCACTTTAAGTTTCGACTCAAATTTGCTATGGCTATAATTTATTATAAAATTATATGCCTGATTCAAATTTAAACAGTGAAGATCTATTATTGATTATAAATTTAAAATTGATTTCAAAGTAATATTTAGACAATAAATTTGATCTTCATTTAGTAATTATCTGTCGACTGCGAATATCGATTATGGATTAAAAAACAATTATTGATTCGGAATTATTCGTCCAATTTAAGTTAAGGCAGTAAATTTGGTTTTAAGTTTCCAATTAAAATGAGTTTCAAGTAGAGAAGATACTCATGAAATGTATACAACATTTTTTTAAATTATTACCAAATTTGTTAAAGAGTTTTAAGAACTTCAGGGAATATATATTTATATTTATAAACCATATATTATAATTATTTTCAATAAACTTGATTTTAATAAAACCAGATTACAATACAAACAATTGATTCATATAATTCAAATAAATTATTCTTTGAATATGTAAAACTTTATTTACAGCATCAAAAATAATGCTTCAGAATTTTAAGAAAACATCACGTTAAAAAATATATTTGTTTTTTCAAATAACCATTTATAACATTTCTGTTGAGTAATTTTGATTCCATTTTTAAGGAATTTGAGATTTATTATCTTGTTATTCACACAATAAATACACAAACTCATTTGAATTTATTTAGAATTTTCATACAATCTGATGTCTATAGATCTCGCGACTTCTACACAATTTCCTTATTCAAGTAGCTTTGATCGTATCTGCAACAAGCAACAAAGCATGCCCAAATCTAGGGTATCTCTTCGGTCGATCTCTGCGGTGCTCTTACCCGTTTTTGTGCTGTTGTTGACTAAATAATGTGGCATATGTGTGTGTGTGAGTGTATATTTGGCAATGAACTTGAAACACGCGTCATGCATATGAATAAGTTTGCGCCACATTCTGGCCATGTTGACCATTCTGGCCAAGAGACACGCTAGGAAACGCAATGGCTTCAATTATTTTATGATGCAAGCGTTTCTCTCTTCCCTTCCTTAACCACTTCATTCGAGGGGATTCGAAGGGGGGAGGGGAGGGCGAGAAGTATATATAAATATATATACAGACAGCGAGTATATCGCAAGCATTTGCATGATTTGCGTTTGGCACATGGAGCCCGCGGGCAAAGCGTTGTATTTTTAATTATTTTCGGCGTAATAACCTAGATTCGTGGCGTCGACTTGGGGAACAACAACAACAACAACAAAAACAACAACAGCAGCAGAATAAGAGGAAGACAGTACGAATAGTACCCATTTTATGCTTTATTCTTTGCTATTCTTTCTCTCCTCATTTCCACCTCTTTCCCCATTTGATTTGCTGCTGTTGTTTTTTTTTTTGCTGCTTGTTGTTTCCCTTTTGGCAAAGACTTTTTCTTTTCGACTTCGACAGCGATCGCCATTTTCTTTTTGCCATTTTGTTTTTGTTTTTGTTTTTTTTTGTACGGTTGTTTTTCTCGCCACAGTGTGAATGACACTTTGCCGCCCATCTGGGCAATCGGCAACTTGGTACAGTTTAGAATCCAAAATAGAGCTGCTCCACATCGATATGAATATAAATATCGCTTTGATTGGAAGTGTGTTAAAATCAACGAAAACCCAACCGGAAATTGTCAAATAAATAATTACTCATTAATAATGAAAATTGCATTAAAGAAATATTCTCAAATATATAATTCTCATTCATGTTGTATCAGATTTGTTTAATTATTTCTGTGAGAATTTAAGTTTCTTGACAATTAAATTTCCATTGAAAATAAAGAGTTAAAATGTGATCAAAAATTGCATCATATATTATTCCCATTGAAACTACAATTCTTATATTATATAATTAAATCTTTTTAAAAACAAAACTACAAGCGTTAACCTTTTATTCTCGCTGTAGTCGAATAATTATAATACACAACGATAATGACGATCATAATAAAACGATGATTAACTCTGGTAACTGCGGGCTGTTTGCGTTTTGTTTAACCTGTGTGAAAATTGAGCGCCCCCTTCAAATAGGGATTTCGAAATTATAGAGCTAGACGAGAGTCCAATTGGACAATGTCTGTTGTGTGTTAGGTTATGGTTGCCTAATGTCTTTTATGGGGCAACCAAAAAAGGGTCGCTTGATGAATGAACTGTCAGCCTTGTGCTGCGGTACCTGCTTTCGACTTAGACAAGAACATGGCCCAGAAAAGAGAGTGTGCGTGTCAAGTGAGGACAGCTGTAGGTATTATCACTACTTTTACCTCGCTGTGCAAGCCCTTGGCAGAGTTCAGCTGCAGGGTTCAGAGCATGGGCAAATGGTCGCTTATCTTATCGTTAAAACACACGTGAACGGAACGTCAACAAGTTTCGACAAATATGACACTACTATAAAATAGACTCGACTATATCTTTATCTATGCGAGCACTGCTGAAGGTTGCGGCCAAATCGAACTGCGTTGAACTCCAGACATTGCGCAGCGGGCAGCAAAGTACTTATATCACAAAACATAGTAAAAGCTGATCGCAGTCGAAGGGGGTTGGACACACGCACACACACACACGCACACACACACACATATTTACATACATCCATCGAATTTTCGGCGCACAAAGCAACAAAAATGATTTCGAAGTTCAAGGTCAGTAAACTTGCTACGCACACGCACAATGGAAGCGACGTCGACGGCGACGCACGCAGCGAACCGAAGCAGCCGGGTAAACATTCGGCTACATATGGAGATACAAATGGAAGATAAACACGCACACACACACACACACACACACACACACACACGCAGCAATAGAAACGATAGTTGCGCTCTCTTTCTGCCTGCTCTCTTTGCTTCGCCCTGTGCGCTCTCTCTTTTGTGTTACGTTTTAATGAAACTAGAACGAATTCGAAATGAGCTGAGCCGTGTTTTGAGTTATCTACGCAGATACAGATAGTGTGTGAAGTGTGTTGCTTTGACTGCCAGATACCCTGCAAAGGTGTGCTAATATTTACACGCACGCTTATCTGCGGCGATTATCTAAGCAAACTTGTTGCCCGTGGAAAATATTAGAACGTTACTCGACCAGCTTCCGGGTTTAATAACCGTTTACAGGTTTCATAAAAAAAAACGAACGTCGTAAAATCTGATTACAGCTGAATTAAATATTCCCCGCATAGTTTGTTGTTGTTTTCCAATTTACAGCGCAAATGTTTACGCATTGATATATAAACAACAAGTAATTTTGGGTGTTCTAGGGTATTGAGAACCTTTACCAAAATAGTCCATTCGTTCTGTGAAGAGTTGCGGGTGTGAAATGAAGATATGTATTTATAATGCGTGATGGGGGTTTTCCTATGCCCAGAACCATTTATAGACACTAAGCCGAGGCATTTTGTCTGTTTATAACTTGGAATGATGATCTTATACGAATGTTGAGTGGGGAACCGGTTCAACTGCTACGACTTTCATTAATCAACCAAAAATGTTGGCCATTCTAAGCGAAACTGTTGAATAACTTGTTCAAACAACCGAACTTTTAATCAAAACAATGGCCAAAACTAAATGCCCTGGGTCAAAGCACGCAGCGAAGGTCACTGATGTTATTCGATGTACATATATGTACATATGTACATCAGCACATTCATTTATTAGAATGTGGCAACAGTTTATCTATCGATAAGACACTGCAAAAGTGCTGCCAAGAAAAAAACAAAAGTAATTGCAAATAATTTATTAATTCATAGCAACTAAACTCATTAACGAAATCCCCAATTTAAAAAAATACTTATTTAATTGAATTCTCACTGATTCTGAAATCAAAAGTCGTCTCATGGCAGCAGCTGTTGTTGTTTCTGGTTTGTTGTTTCTGTTTGCCTCTCGGCAACTTTCTTTTGTGCAGTGCTTTCTTTTGTGCCTGCTTTCTTTCAGTCTCTCTCGCTCTCGCTCGCGCTCGCGCTCTCTTTCTGGCTGGCTGTCTGCTCGACTTTTATGTAACACATACGCTGTGACCGTGGCCTGCTTTTGGCCATGCTCTTTTCGGTCTATTGAAATGGGTTAATGGTCATTGAGTTGGGACCGAAATGCGCTTCAGCATCAGCGAGAAAAAGACACGGAATTTTGGAATATTATATTGGAATAAAAATACAATATCGTCTATTAAAATCTTGTCTGCTATTTATAGCATTGGTACATCGCATGATCTTCAGGAAATGATTAAGATATAAAATACTACATTCTCAGAGTTCTAGGAAATAATTATCAATGATTTATGGTCTTTTCAATTTTATATACAATATTTATTGAGATAACACATAAAACTGCAAAGCTGATAATCTTTGAGCATTATCACACAAATCTAACACAAAATGATAATAATAGTAATAATGTAATGAATTTAAGATACATAAACTATTTAGCTTCGAGCAGCAGAAAATAAGAATATTTAAATTAATTATCTGATCAAAGAAATCAGACATAAAAAACTAATATCAATAATATTTTGCATTGAATTTCAATAATATTTTTCATATAATTTAAATGATAATTTCTGATAAATCCCAGCAATTTATAAGAGCTTTAATTCCACCTGTTACCAAATTAGTTTGTAAAAATTTGTTATTAATCAGAGCTATTATTTACGTGTTCAAGAGCGTATTTCCAACACCCTTTACCTGCAATTATTTCCAGTAATTCCGACTTCTCAAGTCTACTCGGAAAGATGATGAAGTTTCGTTAAGTACGCTTACACGTGTTGGAATTGCCATTATAGCCAATGTTTAACAGTCGCGATTATGCTAATAACGATGCCAGTTGCTAGGCCTCATTGTTGTTGTTGTTGTTGTTGTTGTTGCCTTTGCTACAAAAAGCTCATGATTAATGTTATTAACAATTAAATTGTTGTAGGCTCAGACAAGGTTGCTGATGTCATTGACTAGTTGAAGCTGAAACTGAAGCTGAAGTTGAAGTTCTAATGCCAAAGCCTATTAAACGTGCCTTTGAGAACTTTGGATTCGCTACCCTGTGGACTCCATTTATAGGGTATATATTTAGTCAACAGCATGTATTTAAATAGTTGAGATTATTTCGAGTGCTAGTTTCTACAGAGTATTTTCTAACTTGGCTGTCTGGTTTAAGCCAGCGTATTTGCCAGTCACAAAGTAATTGTTCAGCTGGCATTTTCAGATGACGAGTTCAAGTAACTTTTGGCCATGTCATGGCTCAGTTGCCAGGCGGCAGAGCCAACTTCGGCCTAGGCTCAAGCTCCCATTTTTTCTGTATTTTTTCGTTGCTTTTTAGGCATTTTTTTTTTTTGGAGGTATGCTGGGCATACACAAGTGTCAATTACCAATTACAAACTGACTGACGGTGCAAAAAGAGAAGCAACCACACACGAAATTGTATTTTATTTAAATGATATGCACAGCGGAGTCGGCATTTAAAATGCGTAAAATGAACTTGAACTTCGGCAAGGAAGCGACACAACGCAACAGCTTCAACAGCTCCAAAGCCAAGGGCTTTGGCTACTCAATAGACCGAACGTGTTAGACATTTTTGATTGCCTGATTGCCTAGATTTTAGTTTCATTAGTTTTTTTTTTTTGGTGTGGGCGGTTACGTGGCACGCGGCACGTTCTGCGCAATTTTTGGGGATCCACAAAACCCAATGGACGCCGCACTGAGCCAATCATTGTGCCATCGTGCCATCGAGCCACGGGCAACAGGCAAAAGAAAGAGAAATGAAAGGCAATGAAACAACTTTTCAACACCAGCCACTTTTAGTCAAATTTTATGCGGCAGCATTATAAAGGAAACCAGTAAGACAGTGCTCAGTGAGGCTACACGACTGCAAGAGACCCTGTAACGCAACCTAAAGTTACAGTTTCGTAAAAATCATTTGATGAAATTGTTCATAAATATTGGCAAATTTGAGGAATTTATTTAAAATATCGAAACTAAACTTTTGGTTACTTTTTGAAACACGATTTCGATAAAATAGAAAATAGATTTCTATATTCTAGTCCACAACAGCGATCAGGGCTATGCTGAATGATCAGTATATATAAAGTGTAATTAAAATGGTTTTTACCTAATATGCAAACTATTATATTTTCATTATTATAATATCAGTTGCAAGGAGATTATAATGCAATTAAATATTCCAAAAAAATATTCAACCTTCTTCTATAATTAATAATAATTTATATAAAATAACCACCAATTATTAATTATATTTATACTTATTTTATTTAGTTTAGATTCAATTCTATATTCAATATAATTTCATCAATATAGAGTAGATTATAGTGCTTTTCAATAATTCAATTCTTTTCCGTAGTTTTCTCATAAACATTGATAAGTATTTATGTATGTTAAGTGATCTCCAAATATAAATTATAACTAAAATTATTCTACCTACTATAAACTCGATTCTATGCAAAATCACTCTTCATTTGATATCCATTTCAATCAAACAGACAGTTGGACATGGTAAAGGGTCATCGAAGGCCTCTGCGCCTACTTTATTATACCCTTTTTCGCCCTTGTTAATGGGTGCAGAGTATCACACAAAAACAACAAAAATAAGCAAAACAAAGTCAAAGAGTGAAGATGAAGAAACGCACACATACGCACAAAAAAAGAGCAAAAAAAAAAACAGAACCCAAAAAAAAGTTTGGCTTTTTTTTGTTCTGTTTTTGCCCAAAAAGTAATGAAAATGTCAATGTCCGAACAACCTTGAAAGCAGTCAGAGGAGAAAAGCTAACAGAGCGACAGAACATAAGGGAGGACAGAGCGAGAAAGACTGGGAGAGAGCGAGAGAGTGAGCGAGAATGTGTGCAAGAGACGGCGAGCGTATTGAGAAGGGCCAACTAAATTTGTAATGCGCATAAACTTGTTGTTGCCTCAATTATTTTGTATCGATAACTAAGGGCAATCTAAATTGTAGATGACTCAGAGGGCGGGGGCGCAGGTACCAAAATCGCTAACCAAACTGCGAATGCGTAATACTCGCACTCGCACTCGAAATATATCTGATCTATTTATGCGTAACGCGAAGAACGGCAAATAATGTATAGTACACAATTTGCATAGAAAAAAAAAACAATGTTCTAATTTAATTCAGTCTAAGACAAATAAATCTAAAATGAATAAAGCAAAGGGCTGTTTTCAGTTTATAAAGAACTCATATTGACTTTGCTAAAGGCATACTTTTAGGATGATTTCACAGCATAAATTATATGCGAGATATATATATTTTTTTTATATCTCAAACAATTATATCATTATAAACGTTTTAAATCTTCCCGCCCAACTTAAGTTTCATACAGAAAAGCTTTACACTGCTGTTAATGCCATGCAAACAGCGCCTCTAGCGGCAAAATTGCGCAACTCTGCTCAGGCGCATCAGCTACCACTGACTGCCGCTAGATGGCGCTTCAATCTTGCCCATGAGCATATATTATGCGCCGCTCACCATAGAGTCAATAAACTCAGCGTACATGTGTGGCGCCATCTATAAATATTTTTGAGCAAGCCCAAAAGTATGCAACAGAATTGAAATATTTTCAAATATTCGAATGTTAATTAAATGTTTTCCAAATGCAATGCAAAAAAGCTTGCAACTGCATTTTGATGGAATCATTTAGCATAAATTGCAATTATGTATTTTAATTAATTGCTATATATTGTAAAGAATGTACAGATATGGCATGTAAATTAACCATATCAGCAATAGGGCAAAAGCTCTGTGAGGCATATAAAATTTACAGTTGCTCTTTGACGTCATTGCACACATTGCACGTTTGAAGGAAAAACCGAATTGAGTTCATGAACGTTTGTCGACTTCAATTTGCTCTGCGACTAGAAAAATGTGCATAAAACACACACACACACACACACACACATGCAGTATCAACAAACTGGCAAAAGCAAATGCATTTGCGGCGCCGACAGAAACAGCAACAGCAACAAATAGGCCTGACTGACTGACTGCCTGCAACGAGGTCACGTGCAGATTACAATATGGCGCTCGGCAGGCGAATGAACTGAATTGACCCGCTTCGTAACAACCTCTAAAAAACTATTGCAGTGGAGAGCATAGAATGTGCATAAAATAGCTAGGGATTTATGCATGATTTCGGTTGATTAATACTGCTGCATTAAATATTAATTTTTGTATTTAAATTAATTTAATATTAATATATATTTGTCTGGCATTTCCGTGCGATGCAAAAAGCTCTCGGTGGAAAGCTTTTGTTCGTTCACTCGAGCCGGTTTGCACTGTGTTTCGCACACACACAAATTGAGTGCAAGTTCAACACAGACACAGCAACAACTATGAAACTTTGCTGCAACTACAGTCTGAGTGTGTGTGTGTGTGTGTGTGTGTGTGTAGTTGCGTATCTGTGTGTAAATTTAGATCGAGGTTATTGCTTTACAATGCTGCCCGTGCATTCAACTCTCGACTCAGTTTTTGCCGTTTGCTTAGACGACGTCGACGACGACGACAAGCAAAAATGACATTAAGAAAAATTATGTTGAATTTATTTATTGCAATAAAACGAATGCTCCGGCTCTCTTGCTCTCCAAGAGAGGCACTTTTGTATTTTTCTGTGGCTGTTTCTGATTTCAATTGCAATAAGCAAATTGTGTAGGCCGCAGCATGGAGCACAAAACATCACAACATACAACATACAGCATAGAGAACACAACTCGAGTGCATTAATAAGTAGACGTTTATTTTTATGAGTTATTCGACTCAGTTTTTGCATTGCTCTACGCAACAAGGTTGCAACTGGCAAACACACGTCAGGTGAAAAACCTCTAATGACATTCAAATGTGCACTGCGCAAACACAATCAATTCTCTTACTTACGCATTGGGATTTCTTTTGTGCAATGTCCTCAAGAACTTACCTGCAATGAAAAGTAAAGCAAAAAAATCGGCATTAATATGGCAAATAATGGATTAATTATGCGGCATATTCATGTTAATTGATTGTGCGATTGCCCAGCTGCGTATACGTAATATGTGCATTGTGTATACGCCCTGTTGGTAAATACACAAGTGTGCGGTATATGAAAATCTATTGCCGCTGCTTCAATTGAAAGCGCACTCCGCTCGCCCCCCTTCCCCCCCTTCCCCTCTCTCGGCAGGCAAATTTTATTGGGTCATGAGACTGGCGAGCTGGCAAAAAAGCTGGCGTACTAGCGAATGGGGATTCATATCGCCGCGCACATCGACTATGGTGATAATGGAAATAAACACACAAACAACCACGCACACACGCGCACACATCGACACAGATATGAGCACAATTCGCGATTCGCAGGTCAATGAACGAGGCAGTTATTCAAAGCAATTCCAAGGCCAAAGCCACGGCGCATAGAACCCCAAAAACACCAAGAGAGAGAGAGAGAGCGAAATAGAGAGAGAGCGAAACTGACTTTAGATAGTGGGAGAGAACGCCTCGAAGTAGGCGAAAGCCATAAAAGAGAGTGTGTTTTTTTGCCAAAGGGGCAAATTAAATGAATATGGCATGAGTCGCAATAGTTGAAACCTTTTGTGCTGATAGACGTTCAAGTGGAACTAACGTTATCTTATCGCATCCGACGTGTAATTCTAAGTTTAAGGCAAAAAAGATAGTGCAAGTTGAACAACAGCACTGAAAAGTGCTAGATAATAACCAAAAATATAATCGCCAAATATTTGCCCATGTTGCGCTTATTCAATACGCCTGTTCAGCATCACTTTTCTATGGACAGTCCCTTTATCTAACCCACAAATAAAAGGCGAATATATGTATATTTGAAATGTCAACAGATGCCCTAAATATTTCTGACTACACACGTGTATGTCAGCAGCATGGAAATAAATTCTATAGAACAATTGCAACGCTGCACCTCGTGGCGTATGGGTAATATTTCTGTGTGCAACTTGGCGACTTTATCGCATCTCTCGCTCCCACTCTCTCTCTCTCTCTGTCTCTCTCTCTCTCGGCTATCAATTGAAAGCGAAATTTTGCGGCCACACGCTTCAGCTGCCCCTGCAGCACCCACTATCTAAGTATAAACAGCCAATAGCGTTTGCCAAGTTCAACGACCGCACAAGTCCATGGCCTAGATTTTACAACAAAAACGTTCATATCGTCGTCGACATCGCTGTCTGTGTGTGTGTGTGTGCGACTGTGTGTGTATAGTTGTTGCTTTTACTTTCGTGCGTTTAGCTTCATGACTTCATTCGGCTCTGCATTTAGATTTTGCCGATTTGTCGCTCGTCTCTCGTTCTGAATTTTTGCTACGCATAATATTTATTGATATTCACTTGCTACATTTATAATAAAATAACATTTTCCCTTTGACAAGGCGGCGTATACGCTACACGACAGTCATGCAATATTAAGTATACGACCCGGTCACAAGTCTCACATGACCTTAAGGGTTCAAAGGACTCGGCATTAATTAGAGATTAGAGACACCCTTTAGTTGTGTTGTGTTCGCTGTAGGGTATGAGGCTGTGCGTTGCTGTCTTGTTGTTTTGCACACAGTATTGCGAATTTGGGTTAATGAGTTCAATGACCGCAGAGGAAGCGCACAAAATGCCATATGCGATAGATAGCGAAACTGTTTTTGCACATCTTGTGTGGTATTTTGGGCAAAAGAGTAAATTAGTTAGACGATTATTTCTGACTCCCACATAGTATACGATATGGGGATTTGGGGTGATTCACTCACCAGCTAAAACTCGGCCGATCAAACGTTCCGTATCATCGATATGCTTGGCCTGAGCGAACAGATCCTCTCGACTTCCCACAGTCATTTTCAGTTGGGAGTTTTGTGCGTTTGACAAAATGTGAATATAGTATTTCGCAGCTACTGTTTTTGATTGGATTGATTGTTTTGATTGTTGTAACTATGTTATAATTATTATTATTATCACTTGAATTCTCAACTAAGCAAATTTCTTATGGCACTTTATGCTATCAAAAAAAATTTGAATTTCAATATACTATTTAGTCTCTAGATACCCGTTTCGATTGGCTAATGATAAAATAGATCTATTTGTATTCTAGATTTGTAATTATGTGTATATCACAAAATAGCACTTTTGATTGGCATCAACAATTTTTTACGGGTCTTATTCTTGGACAAGTCTTTATGCATTTTCATCTAATAAATGCAACCATTAATTTCCACATTATTATTATTATTTTCACTTTCTTTCCACGCTCTCCCAATACATCTGCTTTTACTATAATTTCTGTGCGATAGATAGACAGATAGAATTGATTCACTTAAGGCTATGCTTTTGTTCTCTCTCAGTCTAGTCTTTTGAATTATGACACACTGGTTTGAGGGGAATTATGATTTGTAATTTCAAATTGCACTTTCACAGGTTTTTTCGCCAAAAATGCCGAAAAGTTTTTGAGCGCCAAGCACCGGAACAACAACACAAAACACACTACACACACAGGGCTGTCCAACGTTTTGTACACGCGCTTGTTCTACGCTGTTACGCTCAGAAGGTTCTGTTACAATTCAAACGGCTGCCTGAGCAACTTTTGTGCTGCGCACTGTTATGCTCAAAATGGCACTGTTGCGATTGTTGACCTGTTGTGCTGCTCACTTGGCACTGCTAGCGCTGGTTGAGAAACTGATTTGCCGTCAGATAAATACGAAATGAATAGCGTTTTATTTTAAAAATTAAATTTAGATTTGTAGAACATTTTTTAATTACAAACTTTGGATTTGGAAATGTTACTTGCATTCTCTTAAATTGCAGCAGTGTTTGCAACGGAAATTTGCGGCCCACATTTGAAAAGCGCTGTTGTTAACATTGAATGTTAATGTTAAGCGTACTTTCCTGTTAGCTGTAGACAGTTGGGGGAGGGCTGCAATGCTTGTCGCTTTGTGAAAAGCTTTTTTCACTTTCGTGGGAAAATTCAAATATGCTTCAACAAAATAAGAGATATTATAAAAATCGAATTTCCATGAAATTTATGATAGATTTTTGTACAATTTTGTATCTTTGATTTATGGTAGGAATAAAATTGTCATTTGCTTTTTTCTCACATTTAGCATACATTGTCTGCCTCCAACTAATCGAATTGGTCGACATTATGCCACCGAAGCGATAAAGTTAAATGAACTGCAAAAATGCCAATGACAGAAGAATTATTCAAGGCCACAAGACGAACCACGAATTCTGGCCAAAGTAGCAGCAAAAGGGACGTGACGAAGGCGCAAAACAACAACAACAACAGAAAGCCAATCTTTTTGGCTGTATCTGTATCTGTGTCATATCATTTAGGAGCCCAAGTAATCCTTGAGCTGAGACCCGAGTGTGTGTGTGTGTGTGTGTGTGTGTGTGAGCTGCTCAGTCTGCCAGCGATTAGTAACGCGACATTGAGAGCTGGAGCAAAATGTCAGCGAACGTATTTGAACTTTTTATTCCTGCCACACAGACAGACAGACCCAGACCCAAGTGCCGCCCACTCGCCTAAAATACAGCCCAACCTCTATTGTGCCACCCGTTCCCCTCCCCTCCCCTCCCCTTTACTCATCGAAGCCAAAGTGAACTGCAGAACAGAGCAGTTTACACAAATTGCCGAGTGCCCCTGCTGTTGTGGCAAGTTTCTGTGTCGTTGCACGAGTTCAGGGTCAGTTGCACAGTCGCTGGGTTTGTTACTCTGCTTGCAGCGCGTTGCATTCAGCTGGCCATTGGTTGCCAACCGAAGCGATTGACTGCACGTAGGTTTCGTTGCAGGTTTGCTCCGCTGTAGTGGGTTGATTGGGTTGTTCGCTTTGTCTATGTTGCCGCTTCATTAAGCGAGCCTCAAATGGTGTTGCACTTATGTTAATGCAAAGCACTCTTAACCTGTGTAGATTTAACTATATACGAGTATACAACCGACGAACTTCGACCCGAATTCGACATGCTTGCAGCTGAAATTTGGAGAGTCGACAACTTATTTAAAGAGCAAGGCTGTTTAAAAGTTACAGTCTTCTTGCTCCAACAGTTTTATTCATTTGGATATACAATCTCAGTGCTGCTTGGCCATTTTGCCCGGCTCATTGTGGCAGGCTTACAAAACCAACCCACCCCAGGCAACAGCGGCAGCATCAACGCAACCTTCTGCGTCTATTGAACTCGGAAAATCGGGCAAGGACGCAAACTGTGCACCGTATAAACTGCATGTGAGGTTGCCGTTTGCAAATGGCACAAGAGCAGCATCCATTAACAGTTCGCCGCATTGGGCGATCATAAAAGAAAATTGTGAATTTTTAATTAAACTCGCGACAACAGTTACATTCATCTTCGGCTTGAGAATGATTCAATAAATACACTATCAAACTGATTCCATCGAAAATCGAGTGGAGCTTGCAATGATAATTTAACTTTTCAGAAAAACATTTATCTAATCTGTTATTATTGTAATATTAAGATTCGAGCTTAGAAGTTTTTTGTTCGCAATTTCAAGAATTTCAAACTTCTTTCAAGGGATTTCTATTCATGCATTTGTTTACAATATATAATGTATTTTAAATATATGTATGTATAGGTATATGTTTTTAAAATACATTTTCGTAGTCCAAGTACAATAATAAATGCTAATCATTTTTATTAACTTTCTTGAAAATGAAGTCATTAAGCTTCTTTGTTGAAAATGAAATCATAATCAATTAATTACGGAGTTAAGGAAAGCATTAACATAAATGTGTGTAGGAAAGAATTTTATTTATATTGCATTATAAGCATATGCTTATAGCAAAGCTTTGGTGTTCCCCATAAATACAAGAAAGAAAAATCTAATAATGAGCTTATACGGAGAAATACACAAAAATATATTCGACAACTACGCGACAAAGTGTTTTGCCTCACATAAAGAGTCGAGTCGGGAGCCTAGGCGCGCCTCCTCTTAGGTAGGGCAGGTCCAATACCCCAGACTGAGAGTTTATGTGTGTGCGAGTGTGTGGGGCAACAGATAGACAGAGCGAGAGCGAGAGAGAGCGAGCGAGTGAGAGCGCCTCATAGGCTGAGCAGTAGCACATACAAAATGAAAAAGAAGAAAATGAAGAAGAAAAAAACGCTGTACATACTGAGAAACAGCAACAGCGAAAACGATGATGATATTCCACTTGGCCCAGATTATTTTGAAGGTCGCGTATTATCGACGGTCGTTCACCTATTTATTTGACGCCGACGAAGGCGACGCCGACGCCGAATGCGGCTTCGGCAAATTTCGTGAAGTGTCGGCCGCATTTTCGGCTCTGTTGTATGTATGTTATGTATAACATAAGTATGCCTGCCAGCCTGTATGTGTGTGTGTTTGGAAGTTTTGTACATAAGACTGCCGTGGCATTAGGTGTATATTTAATCAGCAGTTTTCTCATCACTGTTGTCGTTGCTGTTGCTGTTGTTGTTGTTGTTGTTGCGCGTGTACTTTCTTGTGCGACAGTTGGCTGCCTATGGGGCACACAACAAAAATTATGCGGAAAAGCGTTGAAGGAAGCGTATTTGTATTTGTGCACATTCCAAGCGGTCGACTCATTTATTACGAATTGGCTGGCAATACATACGAGCATGTACATATGTATGTGTTCTGTTTGCTAACACGCATTATTCACAATAAGCGCAGGCATAAACAAACGAATTGCAAATACCAATAAGCCGAAGAGCTTAATAAACTCGTGTGTCAGCCGCTGTTAAGTTAACATACACTCAATATGCGTACATAATGTGGTGTAAGCTAAGCCCAAGTTAACATAGACATAACAGATTTACACAAGTACATTTACTTTACAGCGTATGTTAAGACGCTAAGCCAAGCCCAAGTTAACATAGATACAATATATTTACTTAACTATATTTACTTTACAAAGTATGTTAAGTCTAAGCTGATGCTGTACAAACAAAAGTGATTAGAAATATTCATTCGCATTAGCTTTGCTAGGCCAAGTTCAAAATCAAAATTAATAGCCAAGAAACTGCGTAAAATGAAAAACAACAAAAAGTAAGTGCAAACAAAATGCTTAGCAGCAAATCGATGTGCGACAGAGGTCGACTGCGACTTGTCGCCAGGTGTGAGGGAGCAAGCTAGATATTTATGTATAGAGCGGAGAGAGAGAATGTGTTGGTGGGAGAGCGAGCGAGAGCAGCGCAACAACAAACAAGCTGGGAGCTTGGGTTAGTAGAGCGGTTTGCGTTTATTTTTAGCTCAGAAAAAAAGTCCCAGGCCGCCCACCCATCCATCCACAGGGAGCGACACAGAGAGAGAGAGTGAGAGTGAGAAGGAGAAATTCTTTTAGGCCTAGCACAACAGTGCGTGTATTGAGCATGAAGTGGTGGGGAGTGGTGGGTTTCTCTTACATACATACATACAAATACGTATATAAGCCTGTGTGTGCGTGTGTGTGTGTTGCTTCTGGGGGGTTTGACACATTGACCATGAATTCGAGAATTGCGTGCAGAAAGTTTTTTCTTTGGCTCGGTGGGGAATGCGAAAGAGCGAGAGGAAGATACATTGTGTTTGCTTCTTCCTCTTTGGTTGGGGAATTTTCCACGTGCTGGATACAATCGGCATTTTATGCAAAATACACAAAGTGTCAGTCGTCTTATCAATAGAACTGACAAATTCAATTACACAACATTAACAATAAATGACAGCTTTTTTCCTCTATTCTCGGCTTGCCGAAATTTGGGCAACATTGAGAGAGAGCGAATTCCGCGAATTTCCGAGCGTCATTCATTAATAACACTAAAATGAACCAAAAGGTTACTGAAAGTCAAGGCCAGGCAATCAAAATATATAAGCCAATAACAAAATGCCAACGAGCGAAATCCGACACACGCCACACGAAGAAATCCGACAACCGAAGACCAAGTGAAGCTTTGCGTGACGCTCAGGATACCCTAGAATATGCATAAGTGATGATGAAACATTTTACTAGAGCATAACCGTTCGACACCTTGTTTTAGAGGGTGTGGGCGAGAAAGGCGAAAGCGGAAGAAGAGAGCGAATACAAGTCTTGGCGAAGCGTTAATGTGTGTGCGAGTTAAATGTACTATTATGATTCAACCCCCGCCTCCACCTCTGCCACGCCCACGCCCACGCTGTGGCAATCTAATTTCAGCTTTGTCTAAGCTGCTTAGACTTTATGTCTTTTCGGTCAACATTTAATGACAGTTAGACGACGTAGGAAAACTTGGAGAAAAGCATAAGAAAGTGTGTGGCTTGGTTTTTCCTATAGTAAAAGCAATTAGAGGGTTATTTTTTTGGTAGGCACATTTTGGTCAAGGTTAAGGTCTAGCCGACTGAAGACGGAACGGAAAACTTGTTTATAATTAGACCAAGTCTTTAAGTTTTTCACACTATCTTCGACACATTTAAAGTAATAGATAATCCAAAAAAATTAACTGCGACTTTATTGGTTCATAACATTCATATTTTGCAGTACTAATAATAAATATTTATTTATTTATTTTGATTTGCAATTGAAAATTTAATTCTGTAGCCCCAGGAACTTATGTCTTCAGGATAAATATCAAATAAATAAAATACAAATAATTTAATGGTATTCAAATTACCTAAAAGTTTTCCGCTTTTTGTTGGCAAAAAAAGCTCATAACGTATTTTATTTAAAATGCAAACTGCATTTGAAATTCGCTAGAACAAAGCTGCCGTGCATATCAAAGCTTTGCTGAACTGCAAAAGCTTTCGGAAGTGCACTTTCTTGGGTTGCATGCCAAACTATTAGAAAAAGCTCAAACCAAAAGTTCGACTGCATTTGTAGTTGTAGTGCAGACAAAAAGCTTTGCTTGCATTGCAATTGCAGCTAACCAGCGAACCAAGAAAGCGTTCGCAATATGATAGCGATAGTTTTCCACCACTAAAGAGCGAACGATATACGAAAACGGTATGTAATTCTAACAAATCGAACTTTATATGTTTGCTTGATAGTTTAAAATATTTCCAACGACTCTGACTCTTAAGACTATTAAAATATTTCCAGTTAAAAGAATTGAATATCTTTTTCAAGTATTTCCAGTGATTCAAACTTGATGTCTATTTGAATGCACTTAAAATATTTACAACGAGTCGAACAATATACAATTTGTAAAAACAATCAAAATATTTCCAATCGACAGTTTACAATACTTTTTATTCTACAACTATTTTTGCAGCCAACTATTTAGCTAGTTGTCTGCTGGGTAGTGAAAACCCTGTTGCATGAGTGTTAGTGTGTAGAGAAAGAGAAAGAAAGTGAGAGAGTGGGTGGCAAGTAGAGCTTTCTGAGCCAACCTGTCGCCATGTTGCGCCACAAGTTGTTGCTGCAACCGAAGGGCGCAACAGTTGCCGCATCGAAAGGCAGCAAAAAAGTGAACAGGCGAACAGCTGTGCAAAGCTGAAAAGCTTCGTTGCATGCGCCGCTGGGACCTTGACAGTCAACAGCGAGCACGCTATGCTCCAAGCCCCCATCCATGATGCCTGCCTGCCCCAGAGTGCCAGTTTTCAAGGATCCGACTCGGTCGCCTGTTTGCTGACATTGAGCTGCCCTTGATCGTAAGTAACCTTCGGGCCGCTGCACCCGCGTCCTGTGGCAAGGACACCGGCATTATTTTTGCATTCAGCTTGCAACAAATTAAACTTGCTCTCGCACTAATTGCTCGGTTGTGTCAAGAGTTCCCTCAAAACCAAGTCTAATCGTAACTCACACTTAATTGGCTTTATTATCATTATTATTATTTGCACAATATATTCGCTGGGCATCTGGATTGTCTCTGTGCAAATATCTCAAAGATAAACATCCTTTTTAAGCATTATTCTAAGCAGAGAGACTGAGAGCGGAAAAAGTTTATATAACTAATGGTTACAACAAACCTAATTTAATTGCTTCTATACACTGCATATTTCAAGAGCGAGAGCTCATTTGTTTTGTTTCATCTTGTATTTATTTTATATAAAACAATTTTAAAAATACTCTAGTTGGGTGTCTTCAAAATTCAGAAAATTGTAATATTAAATATAATAAATATATGTTGTTCTAGAAAATGAATCAATTAATGATAACAATAATAATAAGATAACACGGAAGCTATATTTATATATAGGAAAATTAGAAAACGCGCGTAGTCATCGCATATAAAATGGGGGTGTTATATATCAAGTAAGTTAACACCTGACCTGCATGCTAATTAATTACAACTATTCACTTTAAATGCAAACTGCACAATTACAATTTGTGAATAAAAATATACGAGCTGCCGTGGAATGTGGCGCTTAAATTTGAAAGTTTTTAATTTCCATTTGAGAATATATGTACAACAAGTAATGATACGAAAGTAATAGAAAATGTATGCATAGAGATTATACTGATATATGTAAATATAATAATATAGAAAATATTAAATATGTTGATTTAATAAGTGCAATAAAAAGTGTTAGTGACAAGTGGCATAATTAATACGATTTAGCTTGCAGCACCATGATGAATATAGACAAATAAATAAATAGTTAAATAAATAAATATATCAGTAAATAAAATGTAAATAAATCCTTAAATATATATATATTTATGTTATAATTAAATAAATCAATCAATAAAATAATAAATAAACAAATAAATATGTCAATAAATAAATAAATAGACTAATAAATTAAAATAAAGTCTGCTTGTCTATTTAAAAGTGATTAAAGAGTATCTCGCAGTCGTGACGTTTTTTAAGTGGCGACTTTTCACTTGTTTGTCTTGTGTTTATCTATCTATTTTGCACATTTTGTCGCTGCCTGTTCGTGTATTGTGTAGTACGCTTTATTGCGCAAAGCAAAGCAAAGCGAAGCGCACGCCAACGACCTTGACCATCACAATTTATTTTCATTTTACTTTTCGCTCACTCTCTCCCCCTCTCTCTCTCGCTTGCCACAGTGTGATGCATGAGTTTGTTTGTCGTTTGAGTGACACACATTACGTATACGTAGCGTATGTAGGTGGCATTTCCATGTGGCAAAGTGCCTGCTTATACAAGACAACAATCGACAGTTTGGAATGGCAAATTTACAGCGAATCCTCGGCAAATAAAAATAATATTCGTCCAACAACTTTTTCTATTTGTTATTAATTTGTGCCTTAATGCGGAAGCATTCGAAACATTTCGTTTTGGTTTCGTTTCGTTTCGTTTCGTTTCGTTTTGGTGGCCAAGCAATATATTTCCGATCGCTGCGAAGCTCGGGGTATAAAAATACATTTTCAATGTCGCCGTACAAAAACTGTGTAAAAAGTAATGTGGGTGAGGTCAATACGGCCGTTATTCACAGGCAGGCAGGAGGGAGGCAGGAGGGAGGCAGGAGGGACGCTGCAGCTACGTCAGCTGGCAGCACAGTGGGCAGCGTGCCAAGTATCCTAATGCGCGGAAGTGAGCCAAGTGGCAACCAAATATAATTATACGCCAAATGGCAAACACAATTTCATAATAAACCCAGCGCTGACGGACGGAAGGGCAGGCGGGGGAGGGGGGGGAGGGGAGCGACCTTTTGGGCCTTTTGGATGTCGCGCAAGCCGAAATGAAAGTGAAAAGCGCTGCTTAAAATTAGGTTAGTTGGGCGACAACAACTGCCAACTACAACTAGAGCGAACAACGCAAAAAGAAATCGATTACACGGCGTATACTTAACACACATATTACATAAAAATATAACGCATACGCCCCGCCTGCAAATTGCCAATTATAGGCGACTCTCTCTCTCTCTCGCACTCTCTGCCTGTCAACGTCCTCGTGCGTGTCGCCCTTGTCCTTGTCCTTGTCCTCGTCCTCGTCCTCTCGATTATACAATCCTTGTGACAAGCTCGCACGCGCCAAACATGAGCTGAGTTCTCTGTTGTTGTTGCACAATTCACAATGTCGCTGTTATTGTTGTCGGCACCCGCATCCTTGGCCCTGAACAAGAACTTGTCAATTGCAGCAGCAGCAGGTCCTTTGCCAAACAGTCTCAACAGCCGCTTACCTCATCTCTATTTACAGGCAACTTTTCTCTCTCTCTCAATAGGTTTCCCTTTGCTTTTCTTACTTATTTCCCTTTGCCATTCCTCGCTTGTTAAGCCAAGTTATCGCTGCATATTCCGGCCAAGTTTACTTTGTGCTGGCCAACAAGTGTGGTAATTTGTTGAAACTGTTTAACCTTGAACTTGCCGCATTGGCAAATTCATTGGCCCAAGCATGTTAATGGTCTGGCAACTATTGGAAATTGTATAAAACTAGCATGCCCCTCATCCGCATTTTTCTCTACCCCCTCCAAGGCAAGGCATTTGCATTTTTGCAGTTGACGCGCATGAACCCGACATTGAACGTGAATTGTGTGCGGCTGGCAATGAAATTTTCTTGCCCCCTGCCTCCTCCGGACTCCGGTTGACTGTTGCTGGAGGTCAGGTCAGGGCCATGGCACTTGACATTTTACCGATGGCAGCTCATGCATAATAGGTGAGCGGCAGCTCAGGGAATGGGTTAGTGTGTCACCCTAATTGATAATCCAGACAAAGGATCACAAGCTATTGACCCAAGGCTCAGGCTGAGGCGCAAGCGCAAATAGTTTTGTTTTTTAGGCGCGAAAAAATCGAAAAGAAAATATATAATAATATCGCATATATATATGCGATTCCCCTTTTGCCTGGCAGAACTCGCTTGCAACGCGGACTAGACTCCTCGCTGATTTGTATTTTTAGTCGTTGACAATATCAAGGCCTTGGCGCTGTTTTATTGTTTGCTTGAGGATCCCAGCGAAGCCGCAGACAAAAAGCCAACGACTCTTGCTTCTGGGTCAATGGCACTTGGCTGCCACAACTTGCTGCAGCATGCCTCCCTCTCTTTCTCTCTCTCTCTCTCTCTGTTTGCAACCAGTTCTTTTGTGCTGCTGATCCAGCTAATAAGCAGACATTCTGCACTTCGCTCGTCTGCTCTTCAGCCTGCCCTACATTGTGATTGGGCGCTACAACTTCAGATTCAGTTTCTGCCGAGGATGAGCATGAGACCCAACGTTGGGGTCTGGCTTGATTTAACGCTTCTTCGGCATGATTTTATGCATGCTATCTTCGCTTCTGCTGCTGCTGCTGTTGCTGCTTTTCCAAAGTTCAAGGTCTTCGCAGCAGCAGTTCATCGTCGGCGTTGTCTCCGTCATCGTCATCGTCGTCGTTGTTGTCTGCGCAGATTTCACTTCAATCTGCTTCTTTTTTTTATCTTTTTAATACGCTTACAATGGAATTTGCTGCAATAAAGTTAATATAGATTTCCATGCTGCATGCTGTCTGCACATCTTCAGATGTCAACATATAGTATTTATCTGTTGTAGATTGTAAACCATATTTCATCAAATTTGAATCATTTCTTCATTCTATCATTTTATTTAGGGTATTAATTCTTCGGCATCTCTTCAAACTTGTTTTTCCTTGTTTTATGTTTGATCATCAGACCTTTGTCTGCCCATTTTGTGCGCTTTGATTTTGAATTCTTTTCTTCGCTTCTTTGCCTCCACTCCATATCAAAATCGCCCTTTTTTCTCGCTTGTTCTGCTCTGCTGGCCGCTTTAATTATTTGACTCGATTCAAGTTTTATACATCGTCTACACACATCTATACATACATCCATTTAGTTGTACATTTGTTTGTTTATATTGTCTCACTGTCTGCGTTGTGTTTTTAGCCTGCAATTTGACTTTCGAGCCCCACTTATTCGCTATGTAATTAAGACGTTTCCTGTTCATGACCTATATGTGTTATTTGATGAGCCACAGGGTTTGCCATAATGTGCACTCAGATCGCCTATATAAAGCAAATATATTTAAATGCTAAATAGTTTTACACTTACTCTGCAATGAGAGATGCTAATTTATTGCACATATTGAATTTTTCAACTTCTTCGATACCCCGAAGAGTGAAAATCATTTCAATTCGTACATACATTCTACACATAGATTTTATGTCAAATTTATAATTGTCGTTCATTATGATCTTTACAGTGTTCTATTTTAATTGTAATATTTATGAGAAAAGTCTTTTTTTCTGAATCCACATTTAAGTAAATCTTCATAGAATATTAAAGATAGGAATTAGATTTAATATCTTAAATAAAGTAACTGAATCGAATTGTCTTCAAGAATTATATTTTTTGTCGTGGTCATCAACGTATTCTACATTTTTGTATTGTGAAATATCAATGACAAATGCTTTTTTTTTAAATAACTCTTCATGGAATATTGAAGATAGGAATTACTACAATTCATGTTTATCCTACACAACATGTCTACTTAGGATATATTTATTAAATCGAATTGTCTTCAACAAAAATGTATTATCATGAATATCTATGAGATATGCCTGTTTCTTTCCTGGTTCCACATTTAAATTTTTCGTGGAATATGGAAGATTGAAGAGAATCTCTACAATTTATCATACTGAATCTTGATTTTATACATATCAATTCCATATCCGATATCTTATAGTGAATAAATCGAATTGTTTGCAACAAATATTTTAAATTATCAGCATTGAAAGCGTGCTCTTCAACATGTTCTATATTTTTTGTCATATCTAACAATGCAGGGAATTAATCACTTCTGGAATATCATCCATTGCTCCACTTACACACACGTGACCTTGTCTACTATATTGTGCGGCCCTTCTCACATGCGAATCGTGGGGTGTGAAAAGCTGCGTGACTTTTTAGAGGCTATCAGAGAATGTGAGCTACACATGTCGCGATGAGTCAATCGGAGGGCCGAAGAAATTTTAAACTTTTCTCCAATGACTCAGCAATGACCTTGACGCGATGCTTTCACAAGTGGGTACAAAATAAAGCGGCTATAAAACTTAAGTGCAAATGTATCACAGTAATAACTATCTTCATTCGCATGATAATCAATATAATAACAAACTGTATAAAATCATATGGAATAAATTAAGCAACGTCTGGGATTACAAAAGACCTCGCCACGTAATTATTGCTTGGGTGGCCTAGAGGCGAGGTCCGTTACTCAACCTCGGTAATTGAAAACGTACTCTAAGCTTGCTCTCGCTCGCTCTTCCTCTAACGGCTATCAACAACAGCAGCAGAGAGAGAGGGCGAGCGGGAGAGCGGCATGATGTTGTGGATGCTATGTGGAACTCGAGTTCATCACGTCACAATCGAACTGCATATCATGTAACTGTAATCAAATTCGATTTTCGCTAATTGTCACAGCCCACATACGAACTTGTGTGTGTGTGAGTGTGTGTGTGTGTGTGAGTGTGTGTGTGTGTGCGCTCACTCTCAGCAATGCAGGAAGTGTGTTGATTTTTACGTTACGTCGCCTGCACTTGTCTTTGCTCGCTCTCCCGCTCCCTCTCCCTCTCCCTGTCCCACTCGCACTCACACTCACGCTCGCTCTTGCTCTCGCGACAACAGCTAAATAGACAGCAAAACATTTGTTGCTTTTCAGTGTGTCACATTTTATTTGTTGCTTCGTTGTTGTTGTCGCCGCCTTTTGCTTTTATTATTACTCGTATTATTATTGTTGCTATTTCTCTTCCGCTTCTAATGCCGCGTTGCCGCGTCACACGTCGAATGACCTTGTGCTTCGTTTTGTTGTTGTTTCTATCGTTTGTTTTTGCTTTTGCTTTTGTTGTTGCTGTTGTTGCGATTTGTATTGCGCTCCCACTTGTAATTCGCATTTTTATACTCGTACATTGCACATTATATAATTTCTTGCCTTCCCCAAACGAGTTTTGTTTGTCCGCGTCTGCTTAACCGCTAGATTCTAGCAGCTTTTAGCATTCAGCTAACTGTTTTTAAGGCTAAATGGCTAAGCAAATAAGTAACTGGAGAACAGCGATCCTCTCGACGACAATTCCAATACCCTACCACTATGAAGTTAAATTACTGACAAAGCGTATTAAATATAATAATATAATAAATAATAAATATATGTAAAAAATATATTAACTATTGCACTGAAGCAGACTAAGTAAAATAATAAAATAATATATGAATATGAAATAAACGGTTAATAAAATAAATAGTAAATATAAATGAAGTGAATAAGATAAATAGCAAATATAAATATAATGTTAATAATGGCACTAAATAAGATATATAGCAATCCAAATAAAAAAAGTAGTAAATATAAATATAATATTAATTATTGAACTGAAGCACACCGAATAAATATATATAACAATTATAAATATAATATTGATCATTGCACTAAAACATTTTAAATAAAATAAATTGCGAATAAACATTTAAAAAAAATAATTGAAGCACATTAAATAAATTAATAAAAAAAAGTTGTAAATATAAATACAAATTGAACGGTTAATAAAATAAACGGTAAAATGAACGGTAAATAATAGTAACCATAAATATAATATTAATTATTGCACGGAGCAAACAAAAAAATATAATATTAATTATTGCATGTTATTTATTTATGACAGCTTTCAAAATAGTTATCGAATTTAATGCACAATAATAATAAAATAGACCATATATAATAAAATTGCTTTCTAACTAGCAACTGCAGTATTCGCTTAACTTTCGGAATGAGCGAATATTACGTATAAAAACTAACATCCAAATGGACAGACAAACAACACTCCAGCAAAAACTAAACAAATCAATAAAACTGTCTATAGTGAAATATTGTAAGTGCTTCGGGTGCGACAATCTATTGTTAACTTAGCACATGGAATTGCAGCGTTGAAAGCATATTTCATGCTTGTTATTAGTAATTAATAAAGTATAAATATGGCTGCTTACAGTACTTAATCGCTTTTCAATTAAATGTATTATACGAGTCGACGTATTATGCATTTGGTTTGCATAACCCCAAGGCCTCCCTGCTTACTAAGTAACTCAACTGTTATTCACGATCCACACTATGTGTAGTACGACATATAGTATAGTTATAGGGCGGTTCTATTATCAATTTATTTTTATTATTCGGCAAATGCCCGGGACAAGTGCGCTATACAAATTACGCCTTTGTTTATTAGAGGTATTAATAACTAAGTAATCCGATTACCTAATCATTGTAAAAACACTCTCGAGCAAGGGCAAGGGCATCCGACTTGCACCTGGGATGCTGGGAGCCAGATATATGTATATATTATATATTTACGAGTCGATGTCGATGACTCTGCGGCAAGTTAATTAGAACACAGCACAAGTGTTCAGATGGCATTAAGTGTTATGGAAATTCTTTTAAATTATGCCTCCTTCGGCTACAAAACTATTGATTCTATTTTGATGAATATATACTAACATTACCCTCGACTAATTGAATAACAATTTTGAAATAAGGGAATTTTGGAAAATAGAGAGTTTTTGGAACTCGTCTGTTATTCGTATGTTATGTTAATTTCCTCTGTTAATCTCCTCTGTTATTCTGCTATGTTATAATTATTATATTATATTAACTGCTAGACAATAAAGCTTGAAAGTGATTGCAAATCGAAAAGTTGAATTAATTATAATTGTTTTAATATGTAATTGAGATTGTGATTGTGAGTGTTCACGCATTCCTCACGCTCGCTTTTAACACTCTTCAATCAAGCTAATGAAGTCGAGTGCTAATTAAGTTTGTATCAATTGCATTACAAGCGAAACTTTAAAACAATTAATTGGCTTCGACATATGGAAGCAATTCATTCAAATGTGCAGATGTGCCCTGTATATAAGACGGATATAAGCGATTTTTAGTTTATGATATGTTTTATGTAGAATCCATCTATAGGAAATAAGTAGAAGTGTTTGAAGTTACCATTCTTTGGGATGCGGAGTAAATGAGTTTAATAAATAATTTCTATAAATTCGGAATAAATCAAATAATTACAATTAAATGTTCAACATTTAATATAGGGTATCTCGAAGTCGTGAATGTCCTATGCATTACGTATGCTGCTCTTCTGCGAATGGAATTGTGTTGACAATTGTTGCCATTCGTGCGAATATCAACAATGAAATGAAAAATGCTTATAATGAATTTACTCATATGATTATTATACTGAATTCAAACTACGCTCGAGTAAAAAATGTGATACAACAATGGTGAGGAATGTACTAGGAACTATGCGAATGCCTTTTAAGACCCATTAGACATTGATTCCGAGATTGGGTGTACTTCGATTGAACAGGTAAAGGACAGGTAACAAGAGCAGAATGCCAACGGATTGGCAGCTTCCACTTTCACACCAGCGACGTCGTCGATGGCGACCCATTTAAAGGCACATAAATCTATCAGAACACGATCTGCACCCCAGTTGGCCTTGACTTTTATTTACTTAACTTCTAATAAGCGCGGCCAGCAACAACAACTGGTAACCGACAGCAGACGGAGCAGACTTGTTTATATACTATTAGTCAAGCGACAGTACGATGAAAAAGTAATAATAAAAAAATAAATAAAATCTACTGCCCGACTGTCCATTTATATATGTATGTTATGTACATATATATTATATTCTCGTTTGTATTCGTTTCCTATAACTGAGCATATTCGAGACATTTGTTCAAGTCGAAACCGACAGAATGAAATCATTTGAAAGCCCGATGACGGTTCCAATCCACACACAAAACATACTGTCACTTTTAACTGGGTCTCTCTCTCTCTCTCTCTCGCTCTTTGTGTTTCTTTCTGTCTCTTTTTGACTGGGAATTGGGGGAACAGGTTTGCGAATAAATCGCACTTTGCATAGCACAAACCATAGACATGTGTATTAATCACAGCAGCAAAGGTTCTTTTTTATTCAAATATTCAAAAGAATTAAGTGCGTTTGAAAGCTATTTACGGAGCATTTTCAGCACAGTTAAACTTAATTCCAAACAATATTATTTAAATATTATTAAAGAATTAAAATGGTTTAACATCACTTCAAATGAAAAGAAAAGCAAACAATGGAACCTTTAACATCATTTAAATATTATAAAAGAATAAAATGAGAATTTTCAGCACTGTTAAACATAATTTCAAATGAAAGAAAATAGCGACAATAGTATTTAAATATTATTAAATAATTCAGATGGCTTAACATCTGTTCAAATGAAAGGAAAAGCAACAATGAAGCATTTGTTGTACTTAAGTAAAATAATGGAATTAAAATGATTTTGAAGTTTAACAAAACTATCTAAATAAAAGGAAAGAACGAATGTTTTATTAAAATGTTGAAAAATAACTAAAATACTTTTGAACGCCCACATCATTATAGATAAAAGATAATAGCGACAATATTAACTAAATATTATTAAAGAATTAACTTGACTGCAAATGAAATAAAATAGTGACTACAGTAGTTTCATTTTTATTTAAATAATACAGAAGAATTCATATGATGCTCAAGTCGACCACAATTCTAAATAAAAGGAAAGAGCGACACTGATAGACTCTGTTTTATTTAAATATTATAAACAAATTTAAATGCCTTTGAAGGCTATTTATAGTGAATTTTCAGCACCGTTTAACACCACTCCAAATAAAGGAAAGAGCGACAATGGTATGCAGACAGCGCAGACAGAGCGGATACTTCATGGCGAATTTACAATGCAAATGTTGCTGTCACAAAATAAAATATATGAAAGAAATCACAACCAGCCAAAGCAAATAAAACAAATGCAATAAAATTAAATATTTTTACAGCAGCATGTGCGTATACGTAATGTGAGCCAGAGTTGTGCAGAGTAAGCATGAATTGAATATTGTATTTATATCATATTAATTTTGTATTATTATTTGAAAATGTTCAATATACCCAGTAACACGCATTGGGGTGGATTAAAAGCATAAATTGTTGTTACGTATACTTGATATTAATGATAACTAGTTTGAGTTGCACTCGATTAACATATATTTAATTACTCATGTGCTGACTCAAAAGAAACAAATTCCTGACTTGTCTACAGGGTATCTGCGAGTAGCAGCAGCATTTGAGTTGTTTTTGGGGAATTGTGAATTGAAAGCTGAGCGCCAAGTTTATTCCAGTTGAAGTTCAAGGTAAAAGCGTCAGTCCAAAACAACAACAAAACAACAGACACGCAAAAGAATTATCGTATATACGAAATTAACACACAAACAAAAAAAGCACGCAGCCTTGACAATAACACCCAACCGCCAAGACAAAATACAAATAAAAATAAATAAAACAGCTCGAGCAGCAGACACGACTAGTAGATGCCCTGTAAAGTCAACGATTTGATATAGATAACGACATTCTCAAAGGCTATGGATAAAATATGTCAATAACTAATTAATATTGCATTACTTTCATGGTTACACAAAATTGCATTGCAGAGTTTTCTATAATTATAAATATATTTTTTAGACATTTAAAAATATTGCAGAATTACTTGAAATTCCATTGCAGTATTTTCTAAAATTATTGATTGAATATAATATTTATTCTTTTAAAGAATATAACTTATAATGAATACTGCACGTGGTTACTTAAAATTCTAATGTGATGTTCTCTACAACGATCGATGATTATCGATTATTATACAAAAATTGACAACAAATTGTGATCTATGTTTTTCTAATCGAAAGCCCCTTCCAGCTATATCTACAGAGCATCGCAATTTCGACGCAAATCGAGTCGCAGCAAGAGAGTATGGACCGGCGTGATCAGGGGCAGAGAATGCGACCCCTGAGAGCAATTTCAATTTCAATTCCAATTTCAATTTAATATAAATAAAATTCGAGGCGCAGCTCAGCCACGTTCCTCCGCATAGCGCTAATATCATTATAAACAATTATTTTATACATGTACAAAAAAAATATATAAATACATTCGTATATAATTTCTATATAAAATTAATCGCTTAGGCAAACAAATCGAATTTGCTGTTCAGTTAATTCAGTGTTTTATAAGTTGTGCAATACTTTCGCCAGCAACAGCATTTGTAAGCCGACGAATCAAGTGAATAAGTGAGTGTAAGTGAGTGTAAGTGAGTGCTAATCACTTCCGTTCATTTTGACATTGTTAAAACATCGATATGTATACCATATAAAATTGTGTAGTTTAGTGTGACAACTACAACTTATGGTGGATTGTTCATTACTCATTTGTGGCATTATCTGAGTATCTGATTATCCGATCTGACCTTTGTGGCCGCAAAAACAACCGTTACTGCGTCCACCTGCACTAACGCTAAGGGTATAATCATTTTGTTACATGATATGCGACACATTGAGCAGTGTTTATATGGCCCGATTGCGTATACGTAACCGAGGTCAGGGTCAGTTTTGAGGGCACGTAACTGCATCTATTGATGATGCCATTTTTTAGCGTTCTGACGGAAATGGGAGGTTGAAAAGGCTTTGTTATTTCTGTTAAACTTTACAGTTCAAATTAATAATATATTCTAGCCATTATTACTCAATCTATCGATTTTGGAACCATTAAACCAAGAATTGCAGTTGATTGCTGTATTCAAATTCACATATTTTATCACATAGTTATATCTTTTATAGGAATTTGTAGCCACAGCCGTAATTCTTGTTTTCACCTCCACAAATAGAAAATAAAACTTATTTTATTGAAGCCATAATTTATAGTTTAGCGCATATTCTGTTCAAATTATTTCCGCCATCAAATAACGGCACTTAATCAACAAAATATGTCGATTTTGAACAGCAAAAAAAATAAAAAAAAAAATACGAATGAATATTTTACATTTGAGCTATTATAAAAGTAAAATATTTTTCTGCCTATTAAAATGTGTTTTAAATCATTTAATAAAAAAAAACTTATATTGTTAACTGTTACTTCTTGTTGCTTTACTTTTCAATAATCAAAGAAATATTTACTAGTAAATAAGAATTACATTATTTTACCTCTTCCAAATTTGATCAAAATTATTATTTAGAAAAACCTTGTCAAATGATATTTTATAGTTATGTGAAAAGAATTGAAGTAAGAAAATTTCCAAGGTAAAAATATTAATTAATTATTAATTTTCCATGCTAAAATTAAATCAACATATTTATTTATACATGAACAAAAAATTCGATCATATTTTCAATTGGATGGCAAATTAAATATAAATTTAAGTTAACTTCCAATGCGAGCAATTTAAAGGAAATTCCCTCTCATTAATAGAATAAATACTTTATAAAATGAGTAGTCAGAGTATTCGGCATTCGTTGTGGGAAATAAATGTTGTGTGCTGTCACTTGATCTGGCTTGTTTCAGTTAAATATAGTAACTGTTCAGCAGCTCCAAAGACTGCAGTTCGATTTCGCAGTTCGCTTTACAGAAACGCAGCGAATGAATATTATATTGATGTATGTTGGTGTGTAAGTTGATGTATGCTTGCATCTGGTTGATGTATGTGCTTGGTAATATATGTAAATAAATCAGAGTTATTTACAGGAGAGAACCAGAACCAGTCGATGCAGCGAGCAACAGTTGCTCTCGTTGCGTGCGACAAGTTGCAGCCAGGGTCAACGGGTTGCAACACTCACGATATATAGTACGTTTACAGTTAACTGTCAGTTGTGGGCAGCGCTAAATGATTTAAAGACTTACCTAGATCAGGAATCGAGCTGGAGGGTTCTTCTCCATGACTGTTGTTGCTGTTGCTGCTGCTATTGTTGCTGTTGCTGTTGCCGTTGCCGTTGTGATTGTTGCTGTTGGCCGCATGCTTGAGCTTGGGCGGCGGCGGCGGCGGTGGCGGACGCATAGCCGAATTGTGATTGCTGTGTTGCGACGCCAACTGTTGCTGGCAGGCATTGCTGTTGCTGTTGCTGTTGCTGCCATTGCTGCCGTTGCTGCTGCTGCTGCTGGAGACGATGGGCGCACGAAAGATGTGCGCCGAGGAGGTCGAAGGGCAGGCGGCGGAGGAGGCAGCGGCAGCGCTGCTGGAGCTGACGTTGGCGATCGCCAAATGCTGCTGCTGCTGCTGTGCAAGATGTTGCTGCTGCTGCTGTTGCTGCTGCTGCTGCTGCTGTTGAAAGTGATTGGCGGCAATGACGTTGACGTGACGCGTGCTCGTGCTGACCACAAACTTGCGCGCCGCAGCCGTTGGCGTTGCCATATATTGCTGTGGTTGCTGTTGCTGCTGCTTGACAGGTGGCGGCAGCGGTGGTGGCGGCGGTGGCGGCGTCGGCGGCGGTGCGAGCGGCGGCGTCTGGCATTGCTGCTGCTGGTATTGCATGTGACTCGGCGACTGCTCGACGTAGGCGCGTCTGGCGATCACCGGCGAGACGGGCGCGGAGCGGGAATGATGATGCAGCGGCGGCGGCGACACCGACAATCTGCGCACGCCGGCAGCAACCGCCAGCGACTCCTCGTACAAGCGACCGTCGCGTATGACGCGCACATGTTGCTGCTGCTGTTGCTGCTGTTGCTGTTGCTGTTGCTGCTGTTGTGGCTCCTGCTGGTGGTGCAGCGGCGGCGGCGAGTGGCCCAAACGCTGTTGTTGCTGCTGCTGCTGCTGCTGTGGTGCGTAGTGCGTGGCGGAGGGACTCGCGGAGTGGCGACGCTGCTGCGACTGCGGCAAGCTGCGCGTTATGATTATTTGCGGCGCCGCGGCGCTCTCGGCGGCATACAGCTGCTTGCGCTGTTGCACGTACTCGACGCGCGGCGTCAGTATCACCTTCTGCGTGCCGCCCGGCGTCGTCAGTCCCGTCGGCTGCCGCGGCGGCACCGTCTGCACCTGCACGTGCGTATAGCGCTGCGGTGCCACCGATGTTGCCACAGTTGTTGCCTTGTCCACGCTGCTGCTGCTGCTGGGCTCCGCCTGCTCCTCGAGATGCAGCAACTCGTAGTCAATGGGCTCCGTCTTGATCACTGGCTTGGTTGCTGTTGCTGTTGCTGTGGCAGCTGCTGTTGTTGCTGTGGTTGCTGTTGCTGCCGCTGCTGCTGCTGCTGCGGCTGCTGCTGCCGCCTCCATGCACTTGAGTTTCTTCAACATGTTGCAGGTGGCAAGTAAGGCGTTGTAAATATGTGTGTGTGTGTCTCTTTTTGTTTGGATTTGATCCCGAATCACTTGCTTGGCCTCTGATCCTTGCCTCTCTCACTCTCACGCTTCTTGAACTTGTAAAAATCAGTCTCTGCTTCTTTACACTTGTTGCAAATTTATCCAGTAATTGTGTGTTTTTTATTTCGGTATTATCAAAATGTTATCAGCCTTCAATGTTGCAAAGTTATTTTCGAATATAGTTAGATATATCTTACTATATACATTCTATATGTGTGTGTGTTGCTTACTTTGCTAGCGTTGCCCTTAAACCTGCCCAGAGCTCTATATCATATATCGATCTAAAGTTAATGAGGCTTCTCCGTTTGTGTATGAGGATTAATAATAATAATACTTCGTGTTCGATCTTTCCGTCTCTCCACAGCAGCGTTTCACGTTTCTTCTGAGTATGTTTTAGGTATTTTAAGTATCTGCAAAATTGAATAAGATCATGTTTAGATTTTTGGTTAGTCAAATAATTCAGGAAGTCATATTCCAAATTTGGAGTCTCGAGATCAGAAAAATGATCAAGTGAAGGTCAAGCTTAATTTATTTTGCAACGCTTTCAAATTTTTGATTATTATATGATTATTTAATAAAAATTAGTCTGTGAAATTGAAAATGATCACTTACATTTGTTTGTTAAATTATAGAAAGACCTGATTGATTCTTTGCTTGATTGATGATTGTTGATTGTTTAAAATTGTTGAGTAATAATATGCAAAAATATAATCATATATTTATGTTTTGTTGGATATAGTTGATAGATTTATGTATGGATGCTGATGTTGAATATTCGCAAATGTTTTGCTATATAAATTGTTGAAATTAGACCGTTGATTATAGACGAATTAAATCGTAGTATTGTAGTTTAACATTATTATTTATATTTAAATATTTATGTATGAATAATATATATTTGTTATGCTTGCGTTTTCTCCAAAAATATATTTATATATATATTTGTTTACACACAAAATACAACACAATTGTTGCTTAATTTACATTTAAATTTGTTTCACCTGAGCATTAATATTTTATATTTCTTTAAACTTGTTATCGAACTTGTGTTGTACCGCAATCGTACAGTTAAAATGCCGTTATAAAAATATATAGTTGTGATTATTTATGTAGTATTTGTTGCTGGTTGCTATATTTTTGTTGGATTCGTGTGAGCTTTGCTTTTGTTGAAGGCCGTCTGACTGACACAATTTCTTTTTCGAAGAAAGTAAATGAATCGCGATTATGTCACTCTCAATTATAATTACAATATTTCCGTTAGACATTTGAACTTTGCACCTGCCGAATAATAATTTATGCATTTGTTTAATAGAAACAACTTGTTAAAACACATTGCGAGACGACAATCGAACAACTGCCCATCTACAGATTTCTCGTCTAACATTCTCGTTGATTTTGCTCTTCCATTTCGTTTTGTGATTTTCTGGTTGCTGTTGTTGTTGTTATGTGCATTTGGGTCCCAGCAACAGCTGGGAACGGTTGAGGCGGCTGCCAAAGGGTGCCGCACACACACACCAATGCATCCGATAGATACACGTCGATGTGGATGTATCTCAAAGTATGAACATGAATATTGTCCCGAAAATATTGTGGCGAAAAGTCAATGCGATGACTGAGCGTTCAAGAGCAAGGTGATCCGACGAAGGACGTGGACGAGGACGAGGATGTGGACGAGGACATGGACGAGGACGAGGACATGGACGAGGACGAGGCCGAGAACTTCGAATACCAACCAACAGCTGTTCGCTCGTTGGGCGCTGCACAAGGACAAGGACACAGCGCGACGCGATGCGATGCGATACGATACGATACGATGCGGATACACGGATACACGGATACACGATGCGATTAGATTCGTTTTTCAATCACTGTTTGCAGCAGGGCGATCTGCATTTGTTATTGCACTTTTGATTAATTGGCAGAATTGCAATGATTACCAATTTGGCTGTGTGTGTGTGTGTGTGTTGTTGTTGTTATTATGCTTTTGGCTTTCGGTTTGTTTGGGACGCGCTTGAATTTCGCAACCGCTGCGTGCGCCGTACTTTCTCTGACTGAAACTGAAAATCGCAAAAGCTGCCGGACCAGAACACGAGCGCAAAACACGAACAGCACAGAACAGAACAGAACCTGCTGAGAGCAAGAGTAAATACTCGTGCATGTGAGAGTGTGTGTGTGTTTGAGCGAGAGAGAGAACAGGCGAATGAGCTGCACAATGAAAGTGAAAACCGTTCGCCGACTGCAAAGTGGGCCCGTCTGAGCGAGAACGAGAGAGAGCGAGAGCGAGAGCGCCAAAACTAAGAGAGCGCGTTCTGTATGAGGAAACGAAAGCTGCAAAGAATGCAAAAACCAAAACATAAATAAACAAAAATAAACGCGAATGAGCTGGCGAACAAACGTGTAAAACCCCCCGTATCGTTTTGGGGTTAACAATTTGTAGACTGGGTAGGGTCCAAAACCCCACAGCCAACTGGAGTTATATGCATTGGGGGTTGTTCTCCCCCAATGGGGGTTGTTCTTGCTTTCTTTTTTGGCAACTTCTGCACACGCGATGTGGAGCTTGAGGGGGCGGCAAACAATGCGTTTTGGCTGCTTTTCTTTGCTTGTTTTCTTTTTTTGTGGTGCGTAGGAGGCGAAACTAACACGCAGACAACAACAGGCAGAGTTACGCATTGAGGTAGGTTCGTGTTTCAGCAACAAACAGCAATGGTAAGAGACGTATTTTGTTGCAAAAATATGCAACGGAATTAACTCAAAAAACAGCAGTCGTTAAATTACTGCCAAAATGAAAATATAATCTTAATAAAATTTTAAGAAACAATTTTGTATGTGTTTATTATGATGTCAACCAAAATATATTACTCTTGCTTTCAAATTACGCCCACAATATATATTTTAAAATAATAAAAAAAATGATATTTGGCAGCAGTCACGTTTCAAATGCCATGAATGATGCATAGCTTGTGAGTCAATTCAAGAGTGTAAAATATATAATTCAAGGGCGGCGTTAAAAAAAAGCTTCCGCAAACGGCAGATCGCCGTCGTCGTCACAGTTTGACCCCAAACAAAAGCCGCAATCAAAATATGTGCAACATAAATTCAATAGCAAAATAATCAGCAAACAAAAGTGCAACCTCATATGAGCAAATGCAGTCTACAACAGACGCAGTCGACGTCGCTGTCGCCGTCGCAGTCGCAGCCATGTGGAAATAAAACACAACAAATGTATTGACCTTAACACTGAATGCTCATTGCTCATGGCATCCACACAAGTACAAGCCACATGTGAGTGTGTGTGCGTGTGCGTGAACGACGAGAGAGCGAGAACAAAGCAAATGGCAAGAGAGCGGCGTCTGAGAGCGAGAGCGAGAGCGAGCGAGGCGTAAGAGCAAGCGCTAGGCTAGCGCGTGTTTAGTCAAGTTCACCAATACCAAGGCAAGGTTAACAGATTGCAATTGCTGTGTGTCACTGTTACTTAACAGCGCGTCTACAGCGGCGCTACAGTTGAGTGAGCAGCGCACTGTAAATTCGCACAGCACAAGGCAAAAGGGATTGGCGAAGTGACGATGGGGGTTATGGGGTGCACAGGCGATGGTGGGTAATTGGAGTTGCAGCCCCGTTTTCGGGCCAGACACTAGGGGTTTGGGGCTTAATGAGGGTTGCAATGTCTGGAGTTTAAAGTTGTGCAAATGTAGTTGGGGGGGTGGAATGAGTCAGACATTTTGGACTGACAACCCATTGAGATGAGCTACATTCAGACATAACATATACTATAAACCGACTTCGGAACGAATGTTTTGCATGTGTTGGGTTGGGGGCGTGACAGATTAATTTAGTTAAGGGTGAAGTGATGCTGAGAGTGAAAGGTCAAATTGACGAGTGCAGACGATAAAAAAAAGAAGTAAACAAAAGACCTAGACAAGCTAAATCTACGGATGCTGAGCTAGTCACTATATAATATCAAGAGTAGTCCAAGCAGTCTTTATAGCACACTTTTCACATTGATCACTATCAGTTCAAAATGTCCAAATTAAGTATTTTGATTTGAGTCACAGTTTAATTAGTTTTCACTTTGAGAATTCTTCTCGCGTTCGACCGAGATTTAATTGGCAACAGTTCTGAACATTCACAAAACGAAAGTTAATTGTTTATTAACCAATATGTGTATACATATATACCGTCAGACTAAGAGAGGCGACCAGAAAACAAGATTTTGTGGCGCATCTGGAGCTGGAGCTGACATTTTAGTCTGACAGATCTCATGGAGAACAAACGTGCGACATGACGTCGTTAACGCGACTGAAACGAGACAGAAATTTGCAAAAGTGAAAAATTCTACTTTCAATATGAAAACGAACTGCGAATTGGTGCAGCAGCGTCGACTGCGACGCCGACAGCGCAACAACAACAACAACAACGATAGCAGCAGACACCATCAGTCTCTAGCCCGAGTTGGGCTGGCTGGAGTTGTGCACGGAAGAACGGCCAAAGCCCAAAGCCCAAAGCCCAAAGCAGAAGGCTGAAGCTGAAGCTGAAGCTGAAAGCGCACACTGTGGGTGTGGGTAAGGTAGGTCGTGGTATGGGAATGTCGCTCAGCGAGAGAGCGAGAGCGTGCACGACTCACAGTGAGAGAGAGAGAGCGAGAGAGAGAGCGAGAGAGGACAGCGCCCAGAAGCAGAACCTGAACGAGAGAGAGCCAGCGACAGAGCCAGTGCCAGAACCAGAGTAGGCAGCGCATTGTGGCGACGTCGCTGCCGCTGCCGCTACCGCTGCTGCCGCCGCTGTCGGCGAATGCAGGAAACAAAACGTAGCCCAGAGAAGTCAATGTACAATACGTTGGGGGTGCAATGAACAAGAAGCGGCCGATGACGACGGCGACGACGACGACGACGGCGAGAACTGCGGGCATGGGGACGGAAGTGTTGGACTGCAGATTAGCGCTGTTATAATACCCTTTAGACAAAGCATTAAAATGAGTCTGACAAATAAGGCAAATTTATGAGGAATGGCAATAATTCCATTTAGTGTCAGCGCAGGGCGGCAAAATAAAGTAATTTTAAGCGAGGCGCGTCTGCTGCACAAAATAAACAATAAACAATAAAACAATAGCAACAATTTATGGAAATTATTTTTATACCAAATACCAAAATATTATTGCCTAATATTTTTCGAAAATTTTTTAAAATAACATAATGAATTGAATTTTCAGTATTAAGAAAATTCAACATTTTATAATACTTTCTTTTTAATTGGTATCCATAAAATAATGGAAATTCTTTAAAAATTACTACTCCATGGTCTTTTTTATTTTTGCAAATTATTTATCTTACTTTTGCGGATAACTTATTGTATTTTTTTAAATATACTTTAATTTAATAATATTAATAGTTTCACGAAAATATAAAAAAATTGTCATTTAATATGGCTGTTAAAGTTATTGAAATTGCTTTTCGTGAATTTATTTATTTTTGTTTGCTATAGAAGAGAGCAGGTCCTCAGACTGTTTTAATTTTAGCTAAACATTATTTTTGTTTTGCAAGACAATTTTACAAAAGTAATTAAAATACCAATACATTTAATTACATATCAGTTTTTAGGAAAATACAATATATATATTATGTTTGTACAAACAATTTATAAAACTATAAAAGTATCTAGGAGTTTGTTAAAACTATAGTATTTTATACATCTATTTATTTTGAGACTATACAAAAAATATATTCTATTTGATACTTATTAATATACTTGATTAATGATTAATGGTTACAAGATACACCCGTGACCCGATCATTATGATCGTTGAAATCCGTCTAAAAACAGTACAGCTGAAATTCTAGGGTATTCGGTTTTTGGCTGCTGCGATGCTTAAGAGGATTCGCAGTTGTTTCGTTCGGTTTCAATTGCGTCTGTAGTTTGTGTCCTTATTTATGGCGGTGAATGTGTGCTTTATATTTTTTTTGGGGTTGCAAAGTTTGGCACAGAATTCCGGGAGTTGTCGTCGCATAGAAATTACAAATGTACGAATATAATTGCAAAAATCTTCGGTGGGTGGGTCAACTTTTAATGCCAAACATTTTGTGGATTGTCTGTCTGGAGTTGCAACCCTCGAGCGATGTCGTCTTCCCCGTGCGACAAGCTTTCCTTTTAGTTGCCATAATAACTGTATTGTTTTCCTTTCCCTCCTTAGCTATATCCAGCTGCGGGCGACCTCAACTCAAAGCTATTCAGATATTGTAAGGTTTTCACATTCTTCTCTTTTCTGTCGACTTTTACCTTCGCAGCCTGACGTTAGTTAAATATCATGGTCTTTTGGCAATGACAGACCCATTGAATTTCGCCCTGCCTCAGTTTTGGGGCAGGGGCAGCCAGACAACACCCGACTCACAGAATTTTCGAATGTAGGCGGAGGGGGAGGCGGCTGCCAACTTGCAGCGCGAATCTGCAACTCTCTCAGAGAAGCGAATGCAACGCGCATGTTCGTTGCAACGTTGCACACGCTGCACGAAGGTTAACCGTTTTCAGGGGCACACACATAGCGGCAACTGTGAGCAGAGACCCTTTCAGTGCCACTGCCACAACCAAGGGCAAGGACACGCAAGCATGCGCATTTCCGCATGCACCACACGACGCAGGATGGCGGCTGCAGCCTTGCAGCAGGGACTCAGGGCTAGGCTCCTCTGCCGCTGCTCCGCTGCAAGGACTCCTTTTGCCTCCTCTCATCATGGCCAAGGTCCGTTGCCGCCTCGCGACTGCCGGCTGCCGGTCTCTGCCAGTGACATTGAGAGGGCGAACATGAGCATGCAACATTGGTGGCATGCAGCATGCGGCATGGTCAGAGGCAAGGGCAAGGGCACGAGCTTGGCTGCTGGGCAGTCGGGATTAATTTCAGGGTTTTCACTGCAATTGCAATTGTCTAGCTGCGGTTTGACCATCCGCATAGCCCATTGTCCTCTTTAACCTTTTATGCGCCATCGTTTAGCCACGTTTCCTTTAGAATTTATTGCATTTGTTATTCCCATTTGCTTCAAATATTTGACGTGCTAATTTGAGCTTTTAGAAATGTATTTATATATACAATTCGATATACGTCATTAATACTTGCATTGTTATCAGCCACGTTTGCAAACTTGGAACAGAGAATTTTCCAAGAAATGCTTTGAACTTCTAAACATCCATCTTAAGCAAACACGTTAGCAACAACTCCACAAAGATTAAGTATACGCATGCTTTGAAATATGTTGTACTCGCAGTCGTGCAATAAATTGTGAGAAGCAGCCAAAAACTTTCAGCACTCAGATAGATTTGATAGTTCGGTCAAGTCTCTATTCTAAATTTATCACAAAACATTCATTTGATTTATATTTTTATTTTATTTTAATGTCGACAAATTAGGAAAAGGAACTAGAAACTTGAATAAATCTTAAAGTTACACATTTTAAATTTAAAATTGCAATATTTAAAAATATTATTATTTATTTTTAAGTTTGAAAAAAATTAAAAAAAAACTATTTAAGTCTAGCCCACCATTTGCTACTGGAATTGAAAACACCCAAAAAACCCCAATTGAATTAGATCAATATTTATTTTTTTTTAATAATTTTTATTTTAGTATGAAACTCATCAAGTCTATCATCGTCTTCTTCCTGCTCAAGTTATCATCCAAAAAGAATTCTATTTATAAACAATAACTGCAACGATAATTTAACTTCCCAAAAAAGCGTTGGCACAAGTTAAGCAGAAATTGAGCAGAAATAAAGTAACAAATAGAGTCGGATCTATCTTTATGCCGCTTTTACTTGGTGTAAAGAAAATAAAAGTATTTTGATCCCAAATGAAATCAAGCGAATCTCCATCTTAAATCGAAGGTCAGAGCGGCACCTGAGCAGCTGCTGAATCCCAAACAGGCGCCAAGTTCATTTTTATGGTTATTAACCTGCATTTTAACCTGAGCCAGGAATGTGTGCATTAATTCTTAATATGTTTGCGATACGATAGACGCTGGGAATTTGGGGAATTAGCGCAAGACGAGCCGAATTAAAGCCAATTATTAGGTCAATGTGCGTGCAGTGAACCGATTTGTGGCTTTCAGTCACCTCAGCCCAAATGTATGCTACAAGTCAGTCACCTAACACCTCCGAAAAAAGCGCCGAGCGGAGCGGGAGGCGACGACGCCACTTGGATTTATGCACCCTAGAAAAAAGCAGAGCACCGACAAAAAGCCGAGCACACACACACACACACACATACAGTCACACACAATAAAGCAGAGCAGTCAGCGGCCGGTCAGTGACTCATTAGGGACCTGCCTGTAGGGAGTCGGTGACGATGCCCCAAAAAGGCTGTCCATCAGCATGGGGAACATGCATAGCATATTCTATGGGGAATTGGTCTCTGCTTTATGTACCCTAAGGTGGGCGACTCATTCGTTGTGAATCACTCGCTTTTGGGATTGTATGAGTAATCTTTTGTGTCCATTGCAACACCTGATGTCGTTGTCGTTGTTGGGCAGGTTAAACACAAGTTCAAAGTTCAAACTGCCATTGTGCCAGACATGAGCACGAGCATTTGGCATTTTTGCCGGATTTGCAATGACAAATATTTCCAATTTCAATCATTTGGATTTGGGTATTTAATGAAATGTCTCATCAACCACATGCAGACTTGCCTCGGGCAATATTTTATCAATTATTTTATTGCATCTGTTTGTCAGATTACGAGTCTATTTAAAATGCAAGCACAATAAACAGACAAGCTGCTTAGGTTTCTAATAACTAGGATTTAAATGCTTACAAACTTTACATACGAAAATATTTTACATTCATTTTCAATCATTGAAATTTGCGAAACTGACATATTTATTGAACTTGGAAAACATGTATTTAATTTTCATTAAATATTTTATTATTTAATTTCTCAAATATTTTCTTGGCGAGTATAAATAATTGTAATATTTCAATACAATAAATATATTTGAGCTTAAATTATATGATGAATTTGGTAAGGAAATATTTCATTTGTTATTTTTATGAATGTGTTTGTGAAATTATTTATGAAAGGCAAGCAACTTAGGTTTCTTATACTTTATATGAAAATACTTGTATTTATTTTCAAACATTTTAAATTTTTCGAAGAATAAATATGAATTATGAAAATTATAAAATATGTAAATTGTTTTTATTAAATATTTTATTGTTTGCATAGTTCATGAATTTCTTAGATAATAAAAATACAGGTAATATTTAAGTTCTTTTTTTTTAACAATGTTTATACCGTAATAACATATTACAGATAATTAGATACAGAGCCGAGCCCCATGCAGTAAGTTTATTTAATTTTTAATTCAATGAATTCAATTTCACTAAACTTTATGATGTTGTTCTGTATAACACTTTACTTTATGCATGCATAAAGTATAACAAATTGTTGTATCGAGGAAATCCTCTAAGTAAAATGTTTTGAAAATCAACATCGTAAACTAGCGAACATAATTTATCGTTCTCCAGTATGCCAAAAGTTTCAGTTGTTCCCCTTTTTTTGGTTAACTTGTTTCGATTTGTTTATGTTTTGAGGGACTCCGTGAGCTGTGAGTGACACACAAGCTGCAGCGTTTGTGTGTTGTTCGTGTTGTGGCAGCGGCAGCTCTGCAGGGTAATTTGTCATTCGTGTCCCGATAACTGTTGTTTGGACACGTGTCGGCAGGAGGAGGTAAACAGGAATTGCAATGCGAACAACAACAACAACAACAGCCTGGGAATCGCCACCCAGCGAAGCCCGTCCACAACTTCAGTGGCGAGGGTTGCAAATTCTGGTGAACTGTGAGTCACCTGTTTAATTCGCCCAAGTTGCAGTGGCAGTTGCAGTTGCAGTTACAACATATTCTCTACTTTCTACGTCTACGGTGCGAAGTACTTTCTCCTCCCCAAAGCGAGCAGTTGCAACATGCAGCAAGAACCGAGAAGCAAGAACCCAGAACTTTCTCTAATGCCTGTAAATGTAATTGGCTTTTGTCTTTGAGCTGCATGGCGAAGAAAAACAAGTTTTTCCAGCTACATTCAAATACCTTGCATCGATAGAAGTTATTTATGTGGGATAATCGACTGTGAAAGACCCTGTAGCTGAGGCATGCTCAACTATCATCAAAAAGGAATTTTCTTGGTCAGTGCAGTCTGCAAATTTAAGAGCTTTGGCATGGACCATTTATTTTAAATAAATTTTTATTTATTTATCATTTATTTTACTTCAATTTGAAATACAAAAATACCCTGTATAATATAGTATTTAAGATAAAAATTGTTCAAACAACTTTTCAATTGGTTTTATCGAACTCTTCTTGAATCATTTATTAAGCAAATATCTTCAATTAATATAATAAATGAATTGAAGAGTTTTTTAATATTTTATTACGTCTCACATACCCCTTGCCGCCCACAGCGCAGGGTATCTTCGAGAGAATACTTATGCGACGGCGCATGGCAATGACCTTAGCCTTAGACTTTTGCAGCCTTAGCCTTGAATCTTCTAATAGTTTGTGGTGCGGTTTTGCTGGGCTTTTCTTGCAACCAGGTGAGGCAGCGTGAAAACTTGCCAAGCGAGTGAAATTACAAGTGGAAAACCAGTTGGATTACCACTATGAGTGCGAGTACAACTATGAGTGCGAATGCGAGTACTCATGCATGAGTTCGAATCGAATGCAAAACGAGAAAGAGAAGTTCTCGAAGCAGACTGACGGCGATTGCGGTTGTGTGCGATAATCAAATGCCACAGATCTGATGGCGAATCGTAAAAGGAAAATGCTTAAACGTTGCAGCTGTCTGTCATTGTGTAATTTCAGTTGCCTCATCGCTGTTGCAGCCCCACTTGCCACAGCGCCTGCATTAACTATCTCAGTTGCACAACTTTTACTTTGGCGAAGACGACAACGTTGTCGACTTGTTTTAGTTTTCACTTGTCACACAGATAGCGACGACGACGATGCTGAGAGAGTTGTGGCATGTAGGTGGTGGCAGTGGCAGTGGCAGTGGCAGCTTCAGGTTGCAGCTAGATAGATCTGCAGGCAAGCAAACAACAACAAAAGCTGCACACACAGCTAGCAAATGCGTCCTGTGGAAAATCTGTAGTACGGGTAGGTCAACCACCAGACATTGAACCCAACATGCAACGTCAAGCTGCCACCACAACGGGGCAAGCCGAAAACGCAGAAGAAGCAGAAGCAATCGAGGCAGAGGAACAAAAAAGCAACATAAACCGACAGAGACAGAGACAGAGAGAGAGCGAGAGTGCGAGAGTGCGAGAGTGCGAGAGTGCGAGAGAGACTGAACTGGGAACAGAGCAGCGACAGTAGAAAATGTTGCATGCAACTAAACAACAGACACGCTCACACACCCAACTGGGATGGCGATTGCCTAGCTTGCAACACGAACGTGCCACAGTTCGACTTCGTCATCGCATTGTGTGCAAGTTTAGTGGGTTGAGTGACACAGACACAGTTTGCTTTTGCCACAAGAGCGGAACGGGTCGAGCGCTGAACGAGTTTTTTTTTTGTCGTTGTTCCTTTATTTTCTCCCCAGTGCTTTGTTTTTGCAGTCACTCGGCTAGATTTTGCATTAGGGCTGCCAGGGTTGCCACATTGAACACACCGCCCATTTATTGAAAGCTATTCGGCGTGGAAATCGAGGCTACTTTGTAAGAAGGCTCCTAGTTAACCTTCTTGGATATCAGCTTAACTTTCGGCAACAACTTTTCAAGTCATAAGTCCAGTAAAGGGTTTGATAATTAATTTTCAGCTTAATTGTTACTAATTCTTGTTTAATTTAAATTAACTATCTGGCAAGCGGAGAAACTTGTATCTTTTAATATTCCAGTAGTCAAAAAGACAACAATGATTAATATTAAGAATTACTATGCAAAACTTTTAGAAATCAGTGTGCAGATATGTATTATTTTAACTTAATATAATTAATTCGCAGTAAAAGTAAATAGAGGAAATTGTAACAATTAGTCTTTTATATAAAAATAATAATTAATAATAAGAATTAAATTTTGGGAAAATGACGTAAGCGACAAAAGCACAAAAGACGAATTTCATTAAGTTTACTTCAATATTGAATGATAGCCCAATTTTTCAGTTGTTATATTACATATTATATACATACGAGTATATGTATATTATATTGGCTTTTTATTTTATTTGTTTAGTAGCGTTTGGTAATTGTCAACATAATAGCTTTACGTTATACACTTAATTTACCTTTTATTGTTTATTTTGTTTTATTTTAAAGAAAGTAGTATTGCTTTAATGCAGAAACACAATTTTAATGAAAATGAGTATATAATTTTATTTAAACTGGAAAATATTGCTTTAAAATAATTCCAAAAATAACTTTTATTTGCATTCCATTTTTAATGGTATATTTGTATGTACAAACATATACTAACTCTTTTTTTTAAAGTTCTGGTTAAATAAAAAAAAGAAAAGTAATTCCTAATCCGGCAACGGATTTATTTAAGTCATTAAACCTGTCGCATGAAATTAATTATGTAAAGCATTTTAAAAGATAGCGACATACATTGGCATTAAACCGTATGATTATTGATAATCAAAATATATTCCTCAATCCTACTTCAAAAATTCAAAAGCTTCTAACCGATCGAAAATAAGCTTAACCGCGCAATCTGGCAACGCTGTTTTAGGCGCAGCGAATACAGCAAGCGAAACGTTGCAATGCTGTGGATGCGGATGTGGTGTATGCCACAGCGAGCATAGACGACAATCGTTGCAAGGCACACAGACACAGACAGAGTGCAAAAATATATACATACATATGTACACAAGTGTATATATGTAGTTGCTCTGGGCTGTAGCGTTGCAAATGAGAATGCGAATGCGAATGAGAATGAGAATGAGAATGCGAGTCGAATCGTGGCGCAAAGAGGAGCAGCGAAGAGAGGCGAGGCGAGAGGCAATGCGATGCGAGGCGAGGCGAGTCGAGTCGAGTCGAGTCGCGTCGCGTCGAGTCGCGCCGAGAGTAGAGTAGGACAAAAGGGAGACACAATTTTGGTAGCAATGACCTTCACCGCGTTGTTCAAGTTGTGGCGTGCAACGATGTTTGTTGTCGTTGTTGTTGTTGCTGTTGCAGCGCAATGTATAAAGAGATACAGATACGAGAATCGTTGGCAATAAATGATGCATAAGGCGTCGTTGCTGTTCGCTTCGAGCGAAGCTTTTAGTGTGAGCAGCGGAATAGTGTGAGTGCGAGTGAGAGAGCGAGAGAGTGAGTGAGGGGGCGGCAGGGAGTTGGGGGCATATGATTGCTAAGTAGACAGTTGCCGCATTCGCTTTTTACTCTTTCTTTCTTGCTGTCTCTCTTTGTCTCTTGTGCTCTCTCTCGCACTCTGTCGTTCTTGCATTTCTCTCTATGCTCGACTCGATTTTCACTGCACAAATTAAACATACAAAAGATAAAAGAGCTTTTGTGCCAAAGAGCGGGGGGTAATGAGGAGTGCAAAGTGAGGCGGCAGGAGGGGGGAGAATAGGCATGCTATGGCTGCCATTGAAAATGGAGTTCATGACCAGGTTGCGGAGTGTCTGTGTGCATGGCATTGTATGTGTGTGTATGTGTGTGTGTGTGTGGAAGTGGCGTAAACTTGACACTGGCGCTGTCGCTGCTGCTGCTGCTGCTTTGCTGGCTTTGGCTTCGATTGCAGCGCAATATTATGTGGGTTGTGAGTTGTGGGCTGTGGGTTGTGGGCCGTGGGCCGTGGGTGTGGGTGGTGTTTTTTCGCCCAAAGGGAGCGGCCCCGTCGCTGCTGCTGCTGCTTCTGCCGCTGCCGCTGCCGTCGTCGCTGCCCGAACTGGTTTTGTTTTATTTTTGTTTGCCTGTTGTTCGTTTTGTTCTTTTCCTTTTTTTTTTTTTGTGAAAATTGCTCAAGTGCGACGCAGACGGTTGGCGGCTGGTGTGGGTTAACTTTTGGTATCATTGACCTGCTCCGCTCCTGCACTCACAACGCCAGCAAACGTTGTTGTTTGCTGTTGTTGTTTTGCTGCTTTTCTGCTGGAGTTGTGCAGCAGACAAAGCCGCTGTCGCTGATACTCCGTCTGTAAACACACACACACACGCATGCATATGGTGATGCATGCATGAATGATGGAGTGGGAGGGAGATGGGGCAACAGCAGGAGCTGTTCCTGAGACGCCATTTTGGAAAATGCTGTCTGTACATATGCATATGCATGCACACACATATAAATATATGCTGCCCACTTTACAATAGGTTAGTCTGTTATTGTTCTATACATGCTGCGCTGTGTGTGTGTGTGTGTGTATATGCATATGTACATACATGTATGTGTGTGTGTGTGTGGGTGTGAAAAGTTTTCGCTTTTCGTTGATTTTCATTTTAATTGTCATGCATTTTTTATCATCTTTTTATGGCGAATCTGCTGACAGCATGGTCGTAGGGGGTGCGCTAATTACACTGCGATAACTCCATGAGCAGACTAAGGCATTATTGCATTTTATTTTCATATCCGAATGCACACGAATTTCACATTAAAATAGCACACACAAGAAGCCATTCTGTGCAGCCTCATATTCATAATTACACAGGTAGCTGCTAGGCGCTAGATGGCGCCAGCACTGCTTTTCGCTGATTAGCAGCACAATGGAAATGCTGCTTAACTAACCTTTGTGCTTACGATGACAGCGTAATGTGATGTTTGGAGTTAGTAGCTAAAATTAGTAAAATAGTAGAATTCGTTTGCTATCATAGGAAAGAGTTCCAGACGGCGGTTTCATAATTAACATTCAGATTTAAGTCTTTGTTGCTTATAGTCCAAAGTAAGAAGGCTCTGTGTGATTTATAGATTTATTTTTAATATTTATATTTTTTGGTATAATTTCACTTTGTTTTTTTAAATAGAAATTAAGTGTTTTGTATTTTCTCACTTGTTGACAGACACAACATCTTGAGATCGTTATGAAAATAATAGTTTAGTCACCTTGAAATTTCACTGCGATCGGTCGAACAACTCATATTTTTGAGCTACATCAAGCCATTTACGACTTTTATTTCATAATTTTGTATAATTTTATTTAACAAGTAGTCTATGTCAACATTTTATTGTATATTATGTTACATTTGAAATTCATTGCTGTGAAATCACTCATAAAAACACATTCATAGATTATACATACAATTCGTAATGGATAATTTCAAGGTATGTGAAGACTTGAATAACAGCGTGTTGAAGGCCATCACTGAGCTTCAAAACACAGAAACCGATTCGTTATTTGTCCACGAGCAGAAGATCTGCGACTATCTGACCAATGAGCGGAAATTGAGTAGCGATCTTTGTGTAAGCCAATCTTTAAATAGTTTAACGCATTCGGGCATTTTAGTGCGCTCTGGCACTTCGGAATTTGCGTTGCGTCAAAACCTTGAATTTGCGCCAGGAGTTAGCGCCTTGCCATGGACTACTCCTAGCAACCAAGATGTGGTAAGTGCAACAGATTTGATGTCTATATCCTGCTACATTCATTTGCATTTTAGAAACTCAAACGGACTGCCAAAATGACCAAAGGGCTCACCAACAAGAAGGTCAAAATAACGGAGAGAGATTTGAATATTGCGAGAACTAAACTTCTATTTACACAAGAATAAAAGAAACATGATTTGAAAACAAAGAGATATGGAGCTGCTTCAACGAAAAGTCTTAATTGTGCGCAAATACAATCGATGATGAACAACTATCTTACAGAATATCAGAAAATCAGAACTATTACATCTGTACAACTCTGAGGCTAAAACTCCCTTGATGATATCGTTCACAGGACCAGTTGATACCAAAGAAATGTTGCCAATCAATGCCCCAAACGAAAAGCAAAAGGCCTTCAGTCGTTGGCAATTCAATGGCCCATTAGTTTTTTAATAGATTTTCGATCATTTTATTCGAAATTTTTATTATATTTCATTAAATTTTAGCTAACGATGTATTAATTTCTCTGAACATAAATATATAAATGTCTACTATGATAATATTAGGAATGAATAAATGCCTCGCAGCCAGTGCAAATTATAAGTTTATTTAGCTTTAAAAAATACTCACAACAACAAATTAATAAATTGGAATGTCAGATACTTTTTTAAAAATGCTAAAAACATCCCAAGGCAGCTGATATGTTAATGCAGTTAATTTTTATTTTATAGTCAAGTCTTCGAGTAAAATTTAAAGTTTAGTTAGGCAGAACTTAATATAATATTATATATGTATGGACATATTACTTAAAATGCTTCAGAAATATTTGTTTTTATTAACAATATTCTGGCTTACAGCAGCTTATACATATTTGCAGTGTGTTCAAATAACCTTTTGACATCAGCAAACAAGGACTCTGCGTGTTTGCAACTGCGGCTGCAGATCGCAATGTCAATCACTTGAATAGGTCTGAAAGTCCTTGTGAAAGTCCTTACGATACGGAACAAACGCACACACACACACACACACACACACGCACACACCAATGTGCTCGCATGTTGAATGCCATGGCCAATGCCACGATGCCGCACACAGTTCGCTGTCAATGCCAGAGGCGGCGTCCATGAATTTCACGTGAGAGTGCCGCTATGACGATGCCACACAACGATGACGGTGTGGTCTCTTTTGAGAGCATGCCTCGTTGCCAAATGATTATGGCATTAACGAGTAAACTCTAAAGGCCAATATCCTCAACTGAGGCACCTCTCCTGGCAGCGCATGCGTCGTTCGCACCTCAGACGCACCTCAGACGCAATGGATGCACCTCCATCAACAGGAGCCATGAGTGGTGCACGTCGGTTTATCATTGAGCCGAGTTATGCAACTAAACTTATGCAGTTTCAAGGATAACGAAATATATTTTCCCCAGATTTCATTTTTGTCTCTATTTTTCAAATTAAGCTATAAAGTTAGTTTATTGTTGCTCAGTTTTAAAAACATTAGGAAATAGGCAGTTGAACTGCTTGCAAGTCAACTGCATTGTATTCGTGCTGCTTGCAGCGCTTATATACCACCGCAAGCAGTGCACCCTAACGAAAAAGTTACACTGCTTGCGATTTTGCATGCAAGATTCCTATAAATATCTTTGTTTATTATGTGATCGCGTTAAAGCATTATGCCCGATAGTAGTAATAAAATAAATTGTTAAAAATATATAAATTAAAGTAGTTGAATATTTAAAATTTTCCAGACACCTATTAATTTGTCGCAAATAAAACTTTCAGCACACAAATTGCAATAGATTTCCACTGCGGATTATTGAAAATCTAGCCACAAATCACACTGCGTGGTTTCTCCCTCAACCTAAACAAAAAAAGGGAAACAAAACAAGTTTGGCTTTGACACGTTAACTATTGGTCGACCACCGAAAGCAGATTTATCAGTTGCAACGTGCAGCGTGCAACGTTCGATGTGGCAGCGGGCAGCGCGTTCATCGACCTTGCAGTGACCAGAAGAATCGGCGTTAGCTTTTCAGCATTAGCGATGCGGCCAAGTGGGCAAGGTGTGGACCATTCAAACAGCAGATGCGGTGCCGTGATAGCATCGCCGGCAATTGGTCATTGAACCACAACCAGAACAGTTCAGTTGAGTGGACGCCTCCTCGTCGCTGCAACATTTCTGTTCCTATTTTATTTCACATTTTTTTTGTGTCTCATTCTTTTCATTTATTTTAATTTTCGTTTTCCGCCTGAATTGCAACCCTCAGCGAAACTTTGGCAAACATACTCGACTCGCCTTGCCTCGCCTCGACTCGATTCGTTGTCGTGTCCTGGGCCATAAGTCGCAGTTGGTTTCTCTTTCTACCACAGTCTGGGCCTGGCTATGTGGCCTGGTTGCCACGTCGCCTTGCTGAAATGCCATGCACACTTTCGGTACAGTTTGCCCAACAGCATAAAGTGCACCCTGCCTCCCCCCCCGCCCGAAACGACTCGGCTCCCCCCTTGTCTGTGGTGCCTTGCCTGTCTGCCCCACTACCCCAAAGCTAGAAAACGAATTCGTTATCGTCGCCATTTTCCGGTGTTTTCCTTCAGCAGGCAGGAAGCAAACTGCGCTCGCTCGCCTGCTCAACTCTCACTCCTCGCTGGGAAAGTGGAAAGGGAATTAATTCAGATATCTGCTTAACTAATAAATGCTTATCCTAAAAATGGGGCTTCACTCGCCAGTTGCAACCACTTCGAGTCTCTTCCCGAAAGTGTCGCGTTGCACAGAGAGAACGAGAAGGATTTTGGACGCATCGTGTGGCACGAGCAGATCAATGACCTGTATTTCACAGCCTGAGACACATTTCAATCGATAAATGCATAGAGTTGGGGCAGCAGCACACACAGCAACAGCAGCAGCGGCAGACAGACAAAATACTCGTACTCGCAGCAGACAACAACAAGGACGGCAACAACAACGTGGAAGGAGCACGTAAAATATGCAAGCTTCCTACAGGAAAAGCCAAAATGGCAGACAGCAATGGGCAGTCAGCAGTCGACTGTCTGTGTGTGTGTGGCATGTGGCAAGTGGCATGCGGCGTGTGGCGAACGTGACGCAGTGCCAGTGAAATCAACAAGGGATCTCAGCCAGCAAGAGGGTGGATACCGTAGCTCTGCTGCTCTAGAACTTTCCGACATTCGCGACACAAAAACAATGAAATACTCAATAAGAGCGAAATATTTGATATAACTGTTGATAGATGTACATGGCTTTATGGGCCCCAACATGGGTCCTCGGCCAGACAGAATCCAATAACTGTGCTCTCCACTCGACATTAGAGCCGAGTCATAAACCACCATGCCGACAAGGACAGCCGACAACCCCCAACAACCTAACAACTCAACCGCTCGACAACTCAACCGCTCAACGGCTCAACGGCAAAGAGCGCACAACCCACGGGGTGTTGTCTGAGTGCCCCAACAAAAGGCGACGTGCATCTGATATTAACCCAGACAGCAGACCATGTCGCTGTAACCATGTCGATAAAACTGTTTGTTTGCCAGCGCACAACTATATTTGATTTGAATTAATTAAATAAGCGAATACTTTGGATACAAATATTTATTTCTATTTACGAAAAATAATGGGATGTACGTAAAAGTATTTATTAAAATAGGAAGATAAAAAGAATAGCTTGTATAGACACATTTTTTTCTATTAAGGAAAAATATAGCGAGATTAGTATTTAAAATAAATGACATTGAATATTTAGAAAATATATAAATACATAATTTTTGAGTCTGGATTACATATGATAGAAAGAGAAGTAGGAATATTTTAGGGATAAATATAAAAAAAAAACAAAATATAGAAGACTTGGAATAGACAAATTCGATGTCAGAGATTGTAATACTAAAAGTAGGGAGAACATTTGCAATGTAGAAGAATCAAATATAATAACATTAATGGAGAACAGTAAGGTTATGAATTATAAGGGCCGAAAATGCAAACGACCTGACGCCTTAATATCTAAAAATTAAAAAAAAATATTTTAAAATAACCTTTAAATAAAAATATAGCTTTTGAAAAATATAAATATGTATTTGAGAAATATGAGATGCTTATATACTATACATACTTTGACATACTTTTTTGACAACCTAATATATAAAAAGCTAAATATATTAATAGTAGAAAAATCTTTTCAAAATATTGACTTCTGAAATAAGATAATATAGGTACATCTGTTAAATAAAATACATAAATAAATATATAAAGAATAATTCAGAAGTGAAATTTCAAATTAGAAAATACAGTGAATAAATTAGTACACATTCTATAAATTATAAATAGTAAAAGTAAATCAAAATAATGTGCATTACATATTGGTTGAGCAGATGTAATCGTGTCCAGAACAGAAATGAATCATTTTTCAAAGTGCATCAGCAAAGTCAATTAGTCTTACTAACACACTCCCACGTTGGTTATTCGTTTTGTGTTTTTTATTTTTTATTTTTGTCGTGTTTTTGTCTCTGGGTTGGCTTTCATGTCACAACGAAGTCTAAAATGAAAACCACAGCGAAAGTCTGTACATAGAAAAAAGGGAAATTTGTGCAGACTGCAGACTGCAGACAGGCTGCCGAGCTGTAAACTGGAGTTTTCTGCAACGTATTTTACTCTCCCAAATTGGGAGTTGAGCCGCCCCTCAGTGCATTGGGGGTTGGACCATGTATCGTCTGGCAGCTGCCACTTCTGGAGTGCACTCCACACGATTGCATTGGCAGCCAGACAGACGGGTTGGGCCATTAATAAATAAGGGAGCAACTTTAGCAAAAGTTCTGGAATGCAACTAAATCGGAAAGTAAATGTTTGCAAAACTAATGAAATGTATGGCTTTTGCACTCCCATTAAACTTTATTTAAATGCTTTTAATAAATAACAACTTCACTTTATTAAAAAAATAAATTAATAAAAACCACTGACACTACATGGAAATTTTAAAAAGTAACGAACAAGCGATTGCACTGCTTGCATTCAAAGCTAGGCTGCTTGGAGACTGTAAACTGCTTCCAGCTGTTAACTGCACTGCTTGCTAGCTATTTAATTCGAATTTATGCACAGTGCCCAAAAAAGTAACGTATTTATTTGCATGCAGCAATTTCTAGACTTTGCATTAATTTTGTATTATTCGCTTTTACACAATTTTCGCGACCTTACCTTTAATGGAACTGATAAATACACAAGAAATGCAATTTTCGTCAAGTGTAATCCATTTATATATATTTTCATTGCATACTTTTGGGCTGAACGCAGTTTTACGCGCTACAGGCGCCATAGTTCTTCACTTCGGTGGTGCACTCTTCAGTCAGTGTATCGAAATACTTGCCATCATCGCATTTTAAATAATCACCGGACTGCGCGTTGTTCACACACTTCATATAATGCTGGCAGCCGAGGACTTCGGCCAGCTCGAAGCCATCGGTGCGACCATCGCAACGATCTTCTTCGCACTTGCGATCGAAACGAAGCTCGCATGCGGCACGTTCCTCGTTGAAGAAGTACTGCACAGGACATTGGTGCCAAACGGGCGCGGTATCTGGCACACCAGAGCCCAGATCACGGCAGTAGAAATAGCCGCGGCAGGTGGCACCGTCGGCGACAAACTTGTTGCGTATCGCCAGCTTCTTGTTGCCACACACCTCTTCGGGATGCGGCACCTTCAGGCATTGCACCAGCGACTTCTTGATGCAGGTGGCCGAGGCAACATCGTAATAGAGTCCCACACCGCAGTCGTTCGAGGTGAGCTTACCCGTCTTGGTTGTCAGATACTGATGACAGTTGTTCTCGTCCTTGATCTTGGTGCCCGTGGGCACAATGTTGACCAGCTCGAATTTGGCATTGCAAACGGTGTCCTTGGGGTAGACGCACATCTGTTGGTTCTGGTCAAAGTACATGCCGTACTCGCATCTGCCGCTGCTCAAGGTGTTGGCCTTCTCGCAGTAATACCAGTTGGCGCAGTTGAAGGTGTCGCCAATGTAGCCGTTGGTCTTCGAGGTGCACGGCGAGTTGCAGTAGGTATCCGATGATTCCAGCGATTTGTAGCAACTTCCTTTGCCCAAATGGAAGTACAATCCGTTGTCGCAGATGCCGCCTTCGGTGGTCTTAAAGTCCTTGCAAACAATCCAGCGATTGCAATAGCCTGGCTGACGCAGTACGGTGCCATCCGGAAAGAGGCGACAAATGTCCTCGCTGCTGCTCAGATACTCGGTCTGGCTGCTGAGCTGCAGCAGCGCAGCAAAAGCCAACCACTTGAGCGAAACTGCAAAGATGATTTCACAAATCGTTTAGAACTGTTTTGAAAGTGGCAGTGTGAAGAGCAGCAGACCTTGCATGTTTGGTGTGGTGTGAACGCCTTGTCGGTTAATGAAAACCAAACTAACTGCCGGCAAATCGGGAATATGGCATTTATACGGCTGCAGAACATCAGAATCACAAGTCGACTCGTCACACAAGCTGGAACTTCCATAATGGCAGAGGCATATATTAAGAAAGCAATTACTATTTCACTGCAGATAAGATTTGGGAATGTCACATTGTATTATTGTATTGCTATCAGACGGAGGCACAGAACCAGTAGCAGCAGCAGTAAAACGCCGAACCCCTTCACACAAAATTAATACAGCCTTATTGCCTCTCATTGTTTTGCTGCATTCTTTTCTTGTTTTTATTTTTGCAGCGAAGTGCGCGAATAAAGTTAAGATTAAGATTTCCATTTTTTATGGCCTTGATCGATTCTCGATCGCTTTGACGCCACAACGAGACTTTGATTCAACTGGAATTTGGCGTATTTTGCAAAACTTCCTTTACACAAATTGTTTTGTCGCTAATTTATTAGTGGGATATTCAGGAAGATTTATGCTAGCGAAAATATGATAACAGGAAGGTAATTATTTTTAAATTGACTACACTCATAACGACAAGTGTAAATTATCAATACTTAAATCATTTACTGATAAGATTCCGGACATTTTTAGGCCACAAAAAAGAGCACCAACCTTAGAAACAAGCGTTGACCTCTTCCTGGGGTTTTATTCAACTGATTCAGAGAGGGGGAACTTTAAATTTCGCATATATCGTGACAAATTTCATGACTTCCAGGAACCAAGCTTTGCTTTGTTATTTTTACTTCGTAAAGAACCAAAACAAAATTTAATTTATTTTATATTTATTCTACCCCCTCTTTTATAGATATAGAAAGTATATTTATATTGCATTTCTTATTTGAATTAATTTATTTATAAATCATCGTTAGTTATCATTTTCCAAGAATTTCTATAAAATTTCTACGAAATGTCCGCCACCTTTACTGATTTCTCTGTTAAACTATATTGAAAAAGGTTTTCTACAGAAATTAATTTATTGAGCACCCAATGGAAATGTTTTAATTCATAAATTTCATCTTATCATTTAAACTCTGGAATGTGTTCTTAAAATGTTATTAATCATTGTTGAATGAATTGCAGTTTCTGCACTTTGTTTACTAAATATTTACAGTGTTTATTATAATATGATTTCTAATTGAATCGTTAACCGACGACCCTAGTTAAACCGGAATGCGAAACCTTTTTAGCGGCACTTGAGAGGCTTCAACCATGATCGCGGTCGATACATGCAATTCATTTACATGCTGTTGAAATGAGTTTAAAATAACTATTAAATTGTCGTCGTATGACTAAGAATATAGAATTGTAGTTCACACATTTGTTTGAGCACTTGGAATATTATTGTATTTGGTTGTTTTAATGCACCGCTGATCGGTTCCAATAAAAAGCACTGATTTCGAATGGTGCTAGAATTGTAAAAAATTGGCATTCTTTGCGGCGATATATCTATGCACCAATCGATCTCAGTTCTTCAATTTGAACTGGATGGTGCATGGCGAGTACTCCTGGAAATACGCGAGCGATTGCGATCCCGATTGCGACTGATAACGAGGCAAGAGTCAGAGCAGACTGTGGGCAGCACATGGCGCTGCTCTGCTTAAATCCGAGAAACCTGTTACACCTGAGAAGATTTTTACAATGGACTCGCGAGAGATTGTCGCGATCCACTCGTATTTCTCTGCCACACCCTCTCACACACACACACACAGTGACATTACCAGGTAATGTATACGCATAAGCCTGCCGTGGATCAATCTCCCAAGTGTCTAGCCCAAGTGCAAAAGTTGCACTTCTTTTCATCGTTTAAGCCGAGCTTGTGTAATTTAATTCAAGCGTACCTCGCCTGCCCTCTTTTAGTTGTAGTCTTGCTTGTCTTTATTAAATAATTAGAATTGTCTTGGTTTCAGTTTCCAGCGGATCCCATCTAACGCAGGAAGCCAGTCACCGCACTTCTTTTCAGACCTAACAGTACATGAGGCATCTTCATTGTCTGCCACATGCAAATAGCTGAACGATTTCTTGTCCGTCACCCGATCTGACACCATTTCTATGCAGCTTTTGTAGTCGCGTACTGTTATTCGATTGGCTCTTTGATATCGAATACTATCTCTATATTTACAGCTCGAGCTTCCCGCTGACTGGCCGACTGATATTGCGTCTGATCAGCGACCAGCTGAGCACGATTAGTGATAGGCAACGTGACGTGTATCATTATCATTATTGACACGCAATTCTCTATGGCAAATACCACCCCCAAACAGTGGGCATTTCCCAATCAAAACATTATGTTCTTCTGATTGTCACTCTATTTTCTGTTCCAGTTGATGCCAAAAATAACGCGAAATTTTTGTTTGCATTGCAAAGATCGTGTTTCAAATTGACATTTTAAGAATACACACTAATGAATTTCTCGTGCCAGCTTTTTAATAACTAACCTTTTGCTTTGGATACCTTTTACGTGATAGTAGTTAAATAAAAGTAATTTAAATACATTAGTTGATTTATTTTAAATATTACTGTTAGCAAACAAAATAAATACTTCTTAAATTTTTATATAAAATATATATAACTACTTAAAAATAATACACCTATGCAAAAATTCAGTTAATTAATAATAAATATAATAAGTTAAAATATAAACTAATATAATATTTTTTTGTCTGTATAAATAAACTTTAATTATAAAATATACGAAACCAAGTATTTTTGTTGCTTTTGAGATATATTTCTACATTTCTTTTAAAATGCTTCTTGCCTCTCTTATGTATTACAATAAAATCAACGAAACAGTTAACCTAGATATAATTAAAAGGAAACATGTCGACCAGAATGGCTGAATAATGAAAGATTGTTGTGAAGTTATACACTTACGATCGTATAAAATAATATATTTATATACCTGTATTACGATTAATGAATTTTCTTGAATTTTTCATGACATTTGAATCAATATCCCAATTCATTACTGAGTAAATCTAGAAAAAAGACACTTTTAAAGATATTAGCAATTTTGCGAAATGTGTACGATATGATAATTATCAAATATGTATTATTCGCATTAATACGTAAAATTAATTAATCATTGTAAATTTATCCATACAAATTAAAATTATTAAATGTATCAAAATATTTTAATTAAAATACGAAATCAAGTAGTTTGGTTGCTTTTGACAGTATTTTTTTTTAAGTTTTTCTCATTTTATTAATGTGTACAAATACTGGAAATTGTTGTTAAAAATATTTGTATTTGTGTTCAAATATAATGTTATTTAAATTATTAAGGTTGTCACTCATCCAAAATTTCGTGAGGTGGTAAAAAGTATGCTTTATGAAAGAAGAATTCGGTTAAATGTTTGATGTAAGACCGAAAAGAGCGAAAAATATAATTTGTGGCATACTTTTCGGCCAGATTTGCATATATAATACACTGATAAGATACTGTGTCATTATATGTGTTAGTTATTTATTTACTAAGCATCTACACAATGAAATTATCTGCACTTCAGATTGATGAATAGAAATTAATAGCGAGCAATGGCAACTTGTTGAAGTGCGAAAAATGTTGCAAATTTGAAATGTTTTCCATTTCATTGACGAGTTGATATCAATATTCGCAATCCTAATGATGCCTTATCAGCCCGAAGAGAGCGAGAACAACATAAAATATGGTGGGTGCGGTGCAAACTACAAGCAAATGCTTCCCCTGATAAGGAAGCGCCGCAATCCGAAACAAGCGCGTAATTACTCACACAAGCAGCTTCGATAACATGCAAGAGGGAATTAATCAAGAGATAAATAAGGTTATTGGTATTATCAAAAGATTGACTACTGATTTCATTCACGAATGTACATACCTAGCGTATGCCAATTTTTCCACTTCCATAAATGCCCCGCAGCCGAATAGCCGGAGCTTCAGTTCAACTACAAACTGCTGAAATGTGCAAGCTAAAGGGAATCGGTGAGGAGTTCATAAAAATACTCTTTTATGATACTATAGCCATATATCTTCTCTACAGTCTTTGTGGGTCTGCTCTGTGTGCTGAGTGCCCAGGCGGCTGATTGGTCGAATATCTGCGCCTTTGAGATCGACGGCGCTCGACTGCCGTTGCCAATGGACTGCAAGCGATTTGTGCTGTGTGCGGATCGCGAAATCGCGCAAATTCGCAGCTGTCCACGTGGCCTGCACTTCAATCCCAAGCTGGGCGAATGCGACTTCCAGTGGCGGGCCGACTGCAGCGGTCTCTCGCTCTATGCCAACCCCGAAGCCGACGAGGACTGCGTCTGCACCTGCTGCGAGGAAGAGTGCCAGGCGAGCGAGATCGGCGAGACGACAACGCCTTGTGCTCCCGAGCAGGAGACCACGAGTCCCGCCGAGACGGACACAACGGACGACGGCAGCAGCGACAGCACCTTCGACGATGGCGAGACCACAAATGCGCCCATCACGGGCTCAACTACGCCCAGACCCAGCACAGCTTCAACTACAACCGCCAGACCCAGCACAGGTTCAACTACTACCTCGAAGCCCAGCACAGGTTCGACTACTACCTCGAAGCCCAGCACAGGTTCGACTACCACCAGCAGTCCCACCGGGACTGAGATTGTGCCGCAATATTGCAGCGACAAGCGGTCCAATTGTGCCAACCAGCCGGATGGCGCTCTCATCCCCGTCGACGGCGTCTGCACCAGCTACATCCAGTGCAGTCACGGCTGCTGCTACGAGCAGCTCTGTCCGGGTGGACTGTACTTCAATGACGTGACCGGGCAGTGCGACTTCTTCTGGAACGTCAACTGTGAGCCAGACACCAATCAGGATGCGAATGGCGAGATTGTCGGACCCTCGGGCACCACTTGCAGTGATCAGGGAGTCTGTGCCGGCAAGCGGGACGGTCGCATGTTCGCCATTCCCGACTCGAATGGTTACGTTGTCTGCCAGTGTCAATGCCCCATTGCCATGGCCTGCGATCCCAACCTCACGTTCAATGAGACGGCGCAGGTTTGCGATTGGGATCGCAGCGCGTCTTCGGTGACTGTGGACTGCCCCGATGGCCTGGTCTACAATGCCACCTCCGATCAGTGCGACTATCCCGAGGGCTATGTGCCGGAAGTGGTGTGCGACAACGATGCCACCGTGTGCCAGGGCAAGGAGGAGGGCGCGCTCTTTCCCATCGAGGGCGTGTGCAACATGTTCTACAAGTGCAACTTCAACTGTGCCGTCGAGCAGAGTTGCCCCAACAACTTGATCTATGATCAGGTGCACCAGCTCTGCGACTATCCCCAGAATGTGAAATGTGAGTGGCCTTATACGCCGCCCTCGGGTCCCAACGCCGGACCCTCGGGCATATCCTGTGAGACCAACGGACGTTGTCTCGGCCAGCGCGAAGGCACCTTCTTCCCCTCCCTGACCAGCTGCAGCGGCTACTCGGTCTGCCAGTGCGAGTGCGAGGTCGAGATGCAGTGCAAGAACGGTCTCTACTGGGACCAGTCGATCAAGACCTGCAACTATCCCGACAAGGTCGATTGTACCTTGTAAAGCCTAGACTTGGCAGTAATAAATATACAATGTATAATGAAATTGCGAATGTTTTAATTATTATTATTATTATTATTATTATTATTATTATTATTATTATTATTATTATTATTATTATTATTATTATTATTATTATTATTATTATTATTATTATTATTATTATTATTATTATTATTATTATTATTATTATTATTATTATTATTATTATTATTATTATTATTATTATTATTATTATTATTATTATTATTATTATTATTATTATTATTATTATTATTATTATTATTATTATTATTATTATTATTATTATTATGATTATTATTATTATTATTATTATTATTATTATTATTATTATTATTATTATTATTATCATTATTATTATTATTATTATTTTTTTTTTTTTTTTTTTTTTTTTTTTTTTTTTTTGTCTTTTTTTTATTTAATGATTATTATTTTATAGATAAGATCTAATTGCAGAATTCTCACATTCACTTTTACCCGACAATAATTAACATTTTCTGATATGCATATGTACATATTATTTTTATTATTATTTATTTTTTTTTTTTGCTTTTTTTTATTTAATGATTATTATTTTATAGATAAGATCTAATTGCAGAATTCTCACATTCACTTTTACCCGACAAAAATTAACATTTTCTGATATGCATATGTACATATATCAGCTAGTATCATATTATCATATTTATATTAAACGATATGTAGTTATATATTTTTGTTTGTTCTTTTGTTGCAAAGCTTTATAAGAAGACAATTTATATAAATATGTTACGCTGATATTGCATAACATAAAGATTATACAAATCTAAGCAACTTTGAAAGGTTGCACTACATTGCTTTTAACGCCAATCACTTTTTTTTGTTAATAAAAAAATGTATAATATTATATTTTATTATTATAGGAGTATAAAAATTACCGATCCAAAGCTACTGTTAATGTAGGGGGCCGTCAAAGTCTTCTTGATCCACCTTTGCTTGGATGAGGTTGTTGTTGTTGTTGTTGTGGGAATGAAAAAACGCGCGGACTTCTATTCACTGCACTTGTATATTTTCAACTGACTTCACATTTGAATTGCATCTTAAGCCTAGCTTAACCTACACGGCCTCTCTTCACCATAGTGGTGGATTGAGAGGCGTGGTGGAGAGCACGCACGCCAGGGATGCGCGCCTAGCCGGAAAATGGTTGTGTGGCCTGAACATTCTCCCCCCCTTTGCCTGAAAGGGCAAGGAGCTAGTGGGAGGGGGGAGCGTTAGTGCTTACAAAGCACATGAACCGGAGAGGGTCCACCCAAAAATGGTTCGTTGTGCCACTGGTAGCCCCCGCTGGTTGGTTATGATACCCTCCTTAATGATGTGGGCGTAGGCGTCGGCTCCAAGCACCAGCGAGATAGCCGATGGTCGGTCGAACGACCCATCGGCTAAGTCGATGTCCGCATAATGTTCGCGTACGCTCGAGTCAACCGCCCGGATTGGCGTTGAGAGCCTGAGTTCATCTTTGATTTGGAGCAGGACCTCAAACCATGGTCCTGTTCCGGAGACCGGACCCACGCTCACACAGCCTACCCTTCCTTCACCCACCGTGATAGACGGCACTTGCATGGCGGCTGCAAATGAGGCGTCAATGGCACTAAGAGGGGCTCCGGGATCAATGAGCGCCCTCGTCTGGAAGGATTTCTCCGTGCCCCTAATTTGCACAGTCGCCGTTGGGAGCAAGTTGGTGCTCCTGTTCTGAAGGAGGGCAGCTAATGCGAGCGGGTCGGAGATAACGGATGGTGGAGCAGCCGATTGCCGAGGTGGAGTTGGTTGGACGTCCTGCGCGGAGACATCGGATGATGCGGACGGGGCACGCGCCGGTGCTCGATGGCGACGTTTTGTCGCTGGACGCCTGCGCACTGGCTCGTGCATATGAAGCAGAGTATGATGTGCCTGTTGGCACACGCGACACCGGTCGCCGCTGGCGCAGGACTGCCCTGAGTGCTGATGCGCCAAGCAGTTTGCACAGTACTTGTTTACAAGTACTGCACGCAGACGCTTCTCAGCACTCAGGCGCAGGAAACGTGAACAACGTTTCAAGGGGTGGATACCCCGGCAGACTCGGCAGCGGAAGGATGCAGTTCCTCGCGAACGTCTGCTTTCCAGCGCACGTGCGTTGCTTGGTGCCATGGTGATTAGGAGGGAATGTAGATCTGGAACGAAACTAGTCGGAAATGGAAACTACCGGTTAATAACGTCCATATGACACGCCATGACATGAAACACAGATTGGAGGACTGGACAACTAGATACTGGACGTCTAGGAACAGACGGGATTGGAAAGACCGATAGGAAGTAGTAATAACTTTACTACTGGGCGCTTGATGACACCGTGTGACGTCTGGACGTCGACCACTCGGACTCGATCGTCGTCCCCTGGATAGGCACGTAAAACACGGCCAAGGCGCCATTCGTTGACAGGCATCGTCTCTTCCTTGACAATAACCATATCGCCGATTTGGAGGTTAACGTTTGGGACTTGCCACTTGTTACGCTTATGGAGCTCTTTTAGATATTCTTCTTTCCAGCGGGTACAGAATTGCTGACTCAGAGCCTTGATCTTTTGCCAACGATTGATAATCGATGTGGCAGGTTCTAGGATAGTTGGCTCATTAATGGAAAGAAGCGGTCTGCCAATGAGGAAATGGCCAGGAGTCAATGCCAGCAGGTCGGTTGGATCTTCTGACATTGGTGAGATCGGTCTGGAATTCAGACACGATTCGACTCTGCTCAAGAGCGTAGCCAGTTCTTCGAAGGTGTACCTTGTAGTAGAGGTCGCTTTGAAGAATAGAGTCTTGAAACTCTTCACTCCTGCTTCCCAGAGCCCACCCATATGTGGCGCTCCTGGTGGATTAAAATGCCAAGTTAACGCACAGTGGCTGAATTTGTGGGAGACGAGACTCCTAATTGACTCTAGAAAATCTCGGGTGAGGGTTCTGGAAGCACCCACAAAAGTTTTGCCGTTGTCGGAATACATGTGGCTAGGACACCCTCTTCTCGCTATAAAACGCGAAAACGCTGCAAGGAACTTGTCTGCCGTGAGGTCGGAAGTGGGTTCCAGATGTATGGCCTTCGTACTGAAACAAACGAAAACACACACATATCCCTTCGTAATGAGACAAGCCCGCCCGGCGTAGTTCTTTACTTCGAAAGGACCAGCGAAGTCTACACCTGTATGATGGAAGGCGTTGGAAAAGCTTGCTCTTTCAGCCGGGAGAGTGCCCATTAGTTGTGTCTGAAGTTTCTTGCGGTGCACGATGCAGACTTTGCAAGAATTTACAACTGATTTGGCTAGGGTCTTCAGCTTTGGAATCCAGTACTTCGCTCTGATCAATCGGATCATTAACTGATTGCCTCCATGTAAGGAAATGGAGTGAGTGAAGTGGATAAGAAGACGAGAGAAACGACAACTGTATGGAAGTATAATAGGATGACGCTCGTCATAAGTCAAGGATTCGGATGCATTCACCCGGCCACAAGAGCGGATAACGCCCTTCTGATCTAGAAATGGGTTCAGATTGAGTATACTGCTGGACCTTGGAATCGGTTTCTTCTCCAGCAGGTAGCCATACTCTTTCGCATATTCTTGCCGTTGGGTCTGTAGGACGAGAAGCGTTTGAACCTCCGCCAGTTCGGCGCAGCTTAGCTCGAGCGGAAGACTCGTGCCTGGCTGACGACACCGTTGTATGAAACGTCGTATATAGGCTACCACGCGAAGCGCTCTATCGAACTTGGAGAAGCGTTCGAGGAGATCACAAGCGGGTGCCTGTGCCATGTGACACTTGACGACCCGTTGTTCTGGAATGACTTCGGGGATGTCGCAGGGAGGAACTGGCCACTGGTCTTCCGAGAACTTTAACCACTCGGGACCATGCCACCACATAGAGCTGTCGATCAGCTCTTGGGAGGTTACGCCTCGACTAGCCAGGTCCGCGGGATTGTCTTCAGATCGGACATGTGACCATCTGCTAGCCGATCCTGGGGAGTGCGTAATTTTTGCAACCCGATTCGCCACAAACGTCGTCCATTTGCAGGCTGGCTTACTAAGCCATGCCAACACAATGGTGGAGTCGGTCCAGTAATACAAATCTGCGTCACTGATTGGGAGATGTGGGATGACGGCGGACGAGAGCTCGGCCAGTAAGACTGCGCCGCAAAGCTCAAGTCGAGGCAGTGACACCGTTTTGACCGGTGCCACTCGCGTCTTGGCTGTCAGTAGACTGACCCACACTTTGTCATCCACTTCGACGCGGACGTAGAGAGCAGCACCATACGCTTGCTGCGATGCGTCGCAGAACCCGTGGAATTGGGTCTTGACGTTTGGGTGGAAGTGAACCCATCGTGGAACTCGAATCTTTTCGAGGAGTGGGTAGTCTTTCAGGAACTCTTGCCACATGTTGAGGAGGGGGTCAGGCAACTGCTCATCCCATGATAGATCCTGGAGCCACAGCTTTTGCATGAAGATCTTGGCGCGGATCACGAAAGGCGCTAGCCATCCTGCCGGGTCAAACAAACGTGCGATTTGGGACAGCACTTCACGTTTGGAAAGGCTTGATGACACCGGGATGTTAGATGGAACGAAGAAGAACTCATCAGCGGCCGCGTGCCAACGAACGCCCAGCGTCTTGGCAACGCTCGCTTCCTCAATTTCCAGGAAGTCGTCTCTCAAGAGATGAATTTTAGGAATGTCACTAAGGATGTCTTTGTTGTTGGCAGTCCATTTTCGCAATGGGAAACCTGCCGAGGAAAGAGCCTGCTGTAATTCGTGAATGGCCTTAATCGCTTCCTTCTTCGTGTGAGCCCCGGCTAGTACATCATCCACGTACATATAGCGCGCGATGATATTGCTAGCTAATGGAAATCGGGTGCTCACATCTTCAGCTAATTGCTGTAGGACTCGAAGTGCTAGAAATGGCGCGCAATTGACTCCAAATGTGACAGTGCTGAGCTCGTAGTCACAGATGTCACCTTTAGGGTCACGGAATAGAATTCTTTGGAACGGAGTGTCCTTTGGGTGAACCCGGATTTGCCGGTACATCTTGGTGATGTCGGCATTAAAGACATATTGGAAAATACGCCATTTTAAGATCTGAATGGTCAGGTCAGACTGTAGGATCGGACCAGGATGAAGGACGTCGTTGAGACTGAGTCCATTCGTGGATTTGCAGGAAGCATTAAAGACAACACGAACCTTTGTCGTCGTGCTGTCAGGTTTAATGACTGCATGGTGTGGCAAGTAGAAGTTTTTGCCCGGGGCATGGGGTGATACTAGCCTCATGTGGCCTAAGTCCAAGTATTCTTGGATAACGGAATCGTACTCGTTCTTTAGCTCTGGCGTACGACGTAAGCGGATCTCGTTCTTGAGATACTGCGCTAAAGCAATTGACCTTGAATGACCCAATTCAATGCTATTGGGATTTCGGAATGGAAGTGTGACCGTGTATCTACCGTCTTCTTGTCTGATGGTAGATTGCACAAAATTCTGCTCACAAATACTGTCGGCTTCGTCCGGCACTCTTGACGGCAGATCCTCCACCTCCCAGAACTTTGTGAGCAGTTCATCCAGTGCTAGAACTTCTTTTTGTGCTAAGCGTGTAGTGAAAGACGCAATGGATTTTCTCGCACTGGCCGGAACAGGGCCGGTTAGGATCCAGCCGAAAATTGTCTCCTGCCCAATTAGCGTCCCACAAATGTGAGATTTAACGCCATTCAGCAAGATCGACGGAAGGACGTCCGCTCCGATCAGCACGTCGATCTGGGAGCTCTTTGAAAATGATGGATCTGCTAACTGAATGTTTGGCAGATCTTGCAGGACACAATCGCCAATAGAGCAGGACGGAAGGTTACCAGCTAACTTTGGTAACACATATGCGGAAGTCTCAATTTGCATCCTCGGCCGACTCATCGGCGCTATGTAGAAATGACACAATTTACGTGTCTGTGCTGAGACGGCCTGGTTCAAACCCGATACTTCCGCTTGGACATTTTTGAATGGCAACTTGATTCTGTCAAACAGACGTTTGGAAATGAACGTTGCTTCGGAACCAGAATCGATCAACGCACGGGCAGGATAGTTAATCCCCAAATGCGCTATGTTGATCATCGCCGTGCCTAACAACACACCTTGAGTGTTAGTGGCGAAGAAATTCTGTACGTTCGATGGTTGCTGAGATGGAGTGGACTGTATTGGAAACTGCGAGTTGGGACTGGCAGCAGTCGAAATGGCGTCACTGCGATGAAGCAGCGTATTGTGACGCGCCTTGCAGGTGTAGCAGCTATGAGTGCTAGGACACTCGCGAAGCTGGTGCCCCCTTGCAAAGCAATTGAGGCACAACTTTTTCTGCTTGATGTAGTTCGACCTTTCGGGAACTGACATCTGTAAGAAACGGGGACACAACCGTATAGGGTGATTCTCCTTGGAGCAGAGATCACAGGTCCTACCCTTCGGAGCCACTTTTGCTTCGAAAGAGTGGACTTTCTTTTGAGTGGTCGGATGACTCTTGACCGCAGATGGTCTCGCAGAGATTCCAGCTTGAGAAGCTGGCTTCACATCTTCGATGGCCTCTAAAGTACGGTACCTTTCGCTAAGGAAGAGATTCATTTCGCACCAAAGCGGAATCTCGGACTTGTTGGCGAGCGACTGCTCCCACAGTGCCAACGTCAAACGCGGCAATTTGGAAGAGCACAAGAAAATCAATAGGCAATCCCAATTGTCGGTCGAAATATTCGAGTGCTCTAGAGCTGTTAGGCAGCCTTGGATGGTGCTTTGCAACTCTTTAAGAGCAGCTCCAGACTCGGACTGGATTTCGGACAGGCTGAAAAGGATTTTCAACTGACTATTGACTAGGAGCCTCTTGTTTTCAAATCTCTCGCTTAAAGCCGCCCAGGCAGATGCGAAACCATCATTGGTAAGAGGAGACTTTGCAACAATTGCTTTCGCATCGCCATCGGTTTTAGCGTTGAGATGAAACAATTTCTCAACAGGAGTCAGTCTTGGATTGTCGATATATATTGCCGTAAACAAATCGCGAAAGGTCGGCCACCGTAAGTAATCGCCGTGGAACACTTCGGTGTCGCACGGAGGCAACCGACACCCTCCAAATGGGATGTTGGCCATAGCCTGCTGAGGAGCAACAGCTGCTGGACTGGCTCGCTCAATTTGTTCGTTGAGACGAGCTGCACAGCGTTCATAGACTGAGTAGCAAGTGTCATATTTGGCTTGCATTACCTCTTTGTCCTGGAAGTTAGCTTCACCTTGACAAAGAGCCTTAGTGCATCGTTCACACTCGGACTCGACCTTTGCCCACAGCGAGCAAACTTGATCGAGTCGTACTTTAAGTGTGAAAAGCGATGTGTCAGGAGCAGACTGGATTCTCGTCTCAAATTGACACAGCTTGTCGGAAACGGCGAGGAATTCTTGCAGAGCCATCTGTATAGTTTTGATGATCTGTTGACCTACTGCTCTTGTCCGTTTAGGACTACTCAGCTGAATTAATGGTGACTTGCGGCTGGTGGTTGCGGAGGGAAGCGGCGATGCTGTCTTTTTTACAGTCGCAGGAGCGCTTCCACGAGAGAGTGAATTGGCTGGAGACCCTGCCTTGGCTTGAGAAGGGTTAACAAGGAGATGTTTTTTCTCTTTGTCGCTACCGATTGGCATGCTAGGCTCTCACAGAGCCGAAGTAAACCGAAAATACCAAAAAAAATACCACAGCACGAATTTTGTGAAGTGACACTTGGAATTGAAGCACAGAGGAAGCGTATTAGGAGTTTTTTAAAAAATATACCAAAAAATATACCAAAAAATATACCGCAGGGCAAATTTGAATGTGATTGGGTACTTGGAATTAAAGTACAGCGGAAGCGTATTAGGAGGTTTTTTTTTTAAATATACCAAAAAAATACCAAAAAATATACCGCAGGGCAAATTTAAATGTGATTGGGTACTTGGAATTAAAGTACCGCGGAAGCGTATTTGGCTATTAACAAAAAAATACCAAAAAAAATACCAACACGGAAAGGTGTTTCCGATATGTTGTTCCTGGGGATGAACAGGATTACAAGGATTGGACTGTAGCAACAAATAATAAAAAAAATAATAAATAAAATAAAAAATAAAAAACTGGCAGAAAATACCAAAAAAAAATACCAAGCGGTTAATGGTGTTCTTGTATTTAATGTTTGTCAGATTATTGTGTAGTATGAGTGAGAAACGTTAAACAAGGGAGATAAACAATATTTTTTTTCTTTTAGTATTTTTGCTGTGGAATGAAAATATATACTAGAATTCTACTATCCAAAAAACAGGGGGTTTATTTTTTTTTTTATATATATTTATCTTTAGTTTTATTAAAATGTTGCTGTAGGAGAAACAATAATAATAATAATTATAACAGTGTGTTATGCCTTGTCCCAGTGTGCCGAGTAGCAGAACTGAAGAGTAAATTCTGCTGTAGGCAAGACAATAAGTGCTATGCTCAATGAGTGTGGACCAGTGTGTCTAATAGCGGAAAGTTGACGACAGTATATGTGTGTATGTAGATGATGCTGCCGAAACTGCACTGCTGGATCGACCACCACTCAACCGCAATTTGGATAATATGTATGTACATATGTACATACATATGTGCATGTACTTATTGCCGTGTATGTCTGTGTATATATGTTTGTCAGAATAACGGCACCAACGGAGTGAGTGTATATACGGGAGTAGACGGAATACAACAATTGATATATTATTAGAATTATTGTTAGTAGCCAATGTAGGGTATGTGTGAGTGCGCATACAGCTAGGTAAGTTTTTTGGAAGCAATGATGATATATGGTACCCAGACAATTGTATGTATGTATGTATGTCGTTCTGAACTGTAACTCAGTTACAGTATGCAGGCACTCGTATGTATATAATTAATTTGGAGCTGTAACACTGTTACAGTATGCGAGCAATATGTACATACATATGTACATATGTAAGTATATTTGCACTGCAAATATCAAGAATTTAGGCGGACAAGGCCTGAAACGTAACAAGTGACAAATGAACGTATGTAGGAGGCTGTGCAGAGTACTCTGCACTAAGCGATAACGGACAGAAAACACTTGGGATGCTCTTTTAATAAAATATTTTTTTTTTGTTTTTTGCGGACTCCACACAAGTGTTAGTAAGTATTAAGGTGGAACAGGCTGTACTTATCTGGCAAAACGTAGGGGGCGAGCGGTTAATTGGAATATTTATCCGGCTCGAAGGACCAATGTTAATGTAGGGGGCCGTCAAAGTCTTCTTTGGTCCACCTTTGCTTGGATGAGGTTGTTGTTGTTGTTGTTGTGGGAATGAAAAAACGCGCGGACTTCTATTCACTGCACTTGTATATTTTCAACTGACTTCACATTTGAATTGCATCTTAAGCCTAGCTTAACCTACACGGCCTCTCTTCACCATAGTGGTGGATTGAGAGGCGTGGTGGAGAGCACGCACGCCAGGGATGCGCGCCTAGCCGGAAAATGGCTGTGTGGCCTGAACAGCTACAAACATGTCAAATGCATACATTGCACATCGGAAACGCATAGATTTTAAATCTAATTAGTTTTAATTAATATATGCTCAACGTTCTTTGAGATTTTGAGGCGCACTTCAACAGTTTTAGCAATTAAAGTATTGACATTTAAAATGATGTTTAGCAAGTCATGGTGCAGCAGCATTATTGGCAATTAATAATAGTTAAAAGTTAAAGTTTTTCAAAAGTCATGCAAGAGTTGCGATAAATACAACATGTAATGATAAATTATCAGATCCCATATCAGATAACAAAATATCATTACTATGATTGCAGGAAAATATAAAAGGTGCAAATAAGAGCAACACTGTTAGTAAACAACTGGGAATCTAGGAAATTACATTACAAAATGTATCTGCAAAAGAAATATCAAAATGGTAAAGTTGAAATCCTGAAAATACCGCAATCCCTAAAAGTTAAAGAGGTAGAAATAATCAATTTAATATATAGTGCTCCTGCTGTGCGTCCTGTGCTGGCAGATCACAGAAACTTTGACTACCAACTGCTGCCCGGAAGGAGAAACCCAAGCAAACCCCCTCGATTGTACCCAATACTACGTCTGCACTAATGGAGTCCTTGTCTCCCAGTCCTGCACCAGTGGAAACTACTGGAATTCCGCAACGAGCCAGTGTGAACAGAACAGTGGACAATGTTGTCCTGGCACCTGCTCCGGAAACGATCTCCAGGTGGATCCCCAGAATTGTGCTGCCTACTATCAGTGTGTGAATGGACAGATTGTGAGTCAGAAGTGTCCTAGTAAAACCTATTTTGATTCCTCGCTCAAGGCCTGCGTTATCGATAGTGAAGGCGTTTGCCTTGTTTAACATCTTGAGTTTCGGCTCAAGCAGCACTTATAATATGGAGCAATAAAAATTCATTCTGATGTAACGTTGAATTCAAAAAATATATCTGCTTTTATTTAAGGTGAACGATTAGGTAAGATAAAAGCTTAGCTGGGAATATTGTTTTCATTAACAAGCACTCACATGAATCTCAAAATGGAAATTGAAGGCTCTGATGTCTGGGAAATGCAGCCTAGATATGTATAATTTAAGAAAAGTTTTCGTAAGATTGAAATGATTATCTTTGCTATCCAGATGAGGCTTCCAGAACTTCAATTTCAAAGCTTTTTTGCATTAACACAAAAGTATTACTTTAGTCCATTAAAAACTTAACTCTGAATAATAGTTTATTAGTTTGTGCTTTATTTTCTCTTATAGTGTTGCATTAATTTAAAGCTTATTATTTAAAAATTTAATATTATATTATTGAAATTCTGAAATTTCAACCAACATTTTTTTATGTTATTTACTTTATATATTATTTACAAAACTAAGAAAGCAAAAAATGTGGAAAGCAAAAAAGAATAATTTGTTTGTATTCCTAATTGAATTTAAAAGCTTTACTTATGAAATTGTTGCATGTTATTTATCCGATCTTAATCATATTATTATTAATTTATTGTTGTATGTGCCAAATTCGTGCATCTAGCTTTAAAATTACGCTAGTTAATTTTCTTCTTGGAATTGAGGGGCGGAAAAGGGCGTGGTTAAAATCCAAAATAATTCTTTCAACTATAAAAAGTGTTTAAAGTTGGTAAGTCTAGAGTTTATAGCTTTTGACTCGTCAAATAACTCACCTAACTTTACCTACTTAAAATACTTAAAATACTAATTCTAAATGTGTCTTGACTTCTAGATAAACTTGAACTTGTCGGACTTTCTGCTTCCGAGTGTGTGGAAAGTTATTTTTGGAGAGAAATCTGAGGTGCTGCTGTCGGCACGAGGCTTTCTTATCAATCGCACTCCGCCCAGAGCACTTTCAATTTATTTGTTCGGGTTTTATCGTCGGTGATTGTTTTCAGTGACCTTATGAAACTGTTCTGTTCGTTGCGTCTAGATATCAAAATGATGCACACTTCCCGGGAGAAGAAATTATTTATATATTCCATGCTTTTGTTTATCAGATTTATACTTTCTATTTGCAAGCATCGATAAAAGAGAGCAAAAAAAGAATCGCTTGCATGCTATGATATATATTCCTGATGCTATCAGTGAGTAGTGAAGTCCTCTTTATCGCTGTGATTTGCATCCGTCGCAAAAGAACAGAAACATTTCATTATATTAATTGCCGCAAAATATAAAAGCAGATACATGAGACAACTGAAGTCAGTAGACGAATCTTCCATCAAAGGAATACGTCGTCGTTCAACCCGCTACAAAATGCTAGACTACAGCAAACTCAACCTGGGTGAGGCCTTCCACTGCACAGCACAACCTTCGATTCCTCATTTCAAGACCTTCCCCTTGCAGCATGCTTCCTGCTGATTGCCGTCTCGTTGTCCACACGAGCTGCCGCCGACGACTGCTGTCAGCCCGGAGATGTCAAGCTCGATCCCACCGACTGCACCAAGTACTTCGTGTGCTGCACCGGCCAGTTCAAGCCCATGTCCTGTCCCAGCGGTGAGTATTGGAATGCCGAAGTCGGCAAGTGCGCTGTCGACAATGGCGAATGCAACTGCAATGGCCAGACCTGCACCGAGGGCGACATCATCACCGATGCCAACAACTGCGCCAACTTCAAGATCTGCGTCAACGGCAAGTACCAGTCGGAGCCCTGTCCCAGCGGACAGTATTGGAACTCTGGCGCGATGGAATGCCAGACGGATGAGGGTCAGTGCAATGGAACGCCAGCTCCTCCAGTTTGTGTAGATGGCGATCTCAAGGCGCACGACTCCAATTGCGCCGGCTACTTCAATTGCACCAATGGCCAGTGGGTGGCGCAGCTTTGCTCCGCTGGCAACTACTGGAACGCCCTGGACAAGCAGTGCCAGAAGGACGATGGACAATGCAATGCCACCCCAGCACCAGAGTGTGTGGATGGCGAGGTCAAGGAAAATCAGGCCAATTGTGCTGGCTATTTCAGCTGCATCAACGGTGAATTCGTGGCTCAGCTCTGCGGAACAGGACTCTACTGGAATGCCCTGGACAAACAGTGCCAGAAGGACGAGGGACAATGCAACAACCCGCCAGGTCCTGGCTGTACCGAAGGCAATGCGATTCCAGATCCTGCCGATTGCACTGCTTTCTACAACTGCTCCAATAGTCAACTTGTGCATCAGGTGTGCGGATCCGGACTTTACTTCAACGCCGATGCCAAGAAGTGCCAGAAGGACGAAGGACAATGCAATGGCACCCCAGCACCAGAGTGTGTGGATGGCGAGGTCAAGGAAAATCCGGCCAATTGCGCTGGCTATTTAAGCTGCATCAACGGCGAATTCGTGGCTCAGCTCTGCGGAACAGGACTCTACTGGAATGCCCTGGACAAACAGTGCCAGAAGGACGAAGGACAATGCAATGGCACCCCAGCACCAGAGTGTGTGGATGGCGAGGTCAAGGAAAATCCGGCCAATTGCGCTGGCTATTTAAGCTGCATCAACGGCGAATTCGTGGCTCAGCTCTGCGAAACAGGACTCTACTGGAATGCCCTGGACAAACAGTGCCAGAAGGACGAAGGACAATGCAAGCCCACGCCATCCCCCGTCTGTGTGGAGGGCACAGTGACAGCGAATCCCGCCAACTGTGCCGGCTTCTTGGAGTGCATCAACAGTGTCTGGGTGGCCAGACAGTGTGCGCCAACGAACTACTTCGATACGTCGGCCAACAAGTGTGTTGTGGACTCCGAGGGAGTTTGCGTTCCCAAGGTCTGCGATCCCGACTGCTGTGATCGTCCCAATGATTGGATGGGTCCCGTGGACAAGAACTGCTCTGCCTACATTCACTGCGTGTACGGCAACAAGTTCCAGGTGAGATGTCCCAACAATCTGCAGTTCAACAACGATACCAAGCACTGCGACTATCCCGAGAATGTGAAGTGCGAGGATGGCTCGGCTCCTCCAAGTGGTCCCACAGCGGGTCCTTCGGGCACCTACTGCGAGGCCAAGGGTCGCTGTGTTGGCCAGCCCGATGGAGAGATGCTGGGCATTCCGAATACCTGCAGCAATGCCTATATCGTCTGCCAGTGTGAGTGCGAGATCAACTTCGCGTGCAACGCCGGTCTGATCTTCAATCCGAAGATCAATGTTTGCGACTGGCCCGATAATGTGGAAGCCTGTTAAGTCTCTCAAAATAAAAATACAATATATGAAACTGCATTTGAATCGAGTTTTCATTAAAAACATAACATTGATACCATCGAGTTCGTACGTTTATAGAGCTCATGGGTAAAAACAAGCTGCAATTAAATTATCGAAGCTCAAAATAAATTTCTTTAGGGAAAAACGAGATCAACAATTATCCCCAATCTCAGTACGTAAGGAAAAATAATAATAAGTATCGATTTATAATTCAATCGATATGTCATTGACTGATTGAAAACAAGACTCGGTTATTTAACATTCCCATTCTAACTATCTTAAATCAGGCAGTGTTTTTATTATTAGTATAAAATACGCATAAGATTTACTTTCTTTTAAACTCAAAAGAACGCTGGGCAATACAAATTTGTACGGATATTTATTGGATTGATTAATAATCAATATTCTTCTTCGTTTTTTTCAAATATTTAAATGAAAACGTAACTTTACTATGGACATATAAGGAAGGGGATGTTGCTGTTGATACATAAGATTAAAAACATTTCGAAGACAAAAAGCAAAACTTTAAATATTTGATTATTCTTTCAATTTCTTAAAACATTATTAGATTTATATCAAAATGCATTGTCAATATTTCGTAAACTCAATAGAAGAAAATAATGTTTGCGGTATTTTGAACATTACTAGAAGATCTAAAGATGCTGACAGCTGAAACACTTCCTTTCGTCACCAATTTTACTTTTAATAAATGATCACAGAAAAAGAGGCCCAGAAAAATAATTCTTAGACATATGATTGCGCTTAAATGTATATTATGGGTATATATAGATATCTTGTCACAATGTATTTCGCTTCGGCTTTCGCTTGCTTAAACCTTTCTTTTCACCTTTCTTTGTCTTTGCCTTTTGCGCTTTCTGTTCCTCGCACTGTGCGACCTTCGGGTAATCGCAGCGCTTCGCCTCGGCATCAAAGTGCAATCCCACAGGACAATCCATGACCAGGAACATCATGTTGCTGCACAGCATGAACTTGCCACAATCCTCGCGATGAGGCACCAAAGAATCCTGCTTGGACTCGGAGCAGAGTCCAGCGGTGATAGCCGGAGTGTCGTGATGTACGAGCTCCTCGGTAAAGGCGCACTTGGCATCCTCGGGACTCATGCAGATGTGACGGAAGGGACTGAAGTGTTGATCCACTGGACATTGACGCAAATGAGGACGCTTCGCCTTGCACACATAGAACTCGGTACAGGATCCCTCCTTGACCAGACTTAAACCATTCTTTTTACCCAAACACAATCGATCTTCCGCAGAATTTTGCTCAAAGTCCTTATTTGGTTTTATTATCGGAACTAGCGGCGTTATGGGCTTCTGCTGTTTAGGTGGTGGACGTCTGGTTGTGGTTGTAGCTTCAATGATCTCAACGCTATCCGAATCCAACATATTTTCGTCATCTTCATCATCATCATCCTCGTCGTCATCCTCATCGGCATCGTTCGATTCGGCATAGACACACTCCACCTTATTGGCATCATCGCATCGCAAAGTGGTTGGGTCAAATCGACTCTTCTCATCGCAAGTTCCAACTATAGCCATGCCATTATTGCAAATGTAGTAGCCTTGACACGATCCATACATGGGAAACAATCCGCCATCTTTGCCGTCGCACACAGAGGTTGGAAACATCAAACCATTCTTAAGCGAAAATAATCATTATTAATAATTTGATAAGACGAATTCCCATCGTTCTTACTTGAGCGAATGATGACTTATTTATTAGAAGAATTATCCAAAGTGCGAGCAGAGACCTCATGCCTCCAGTTGCGATCATGTTGCTGAATGAACTGGATCTCAGTGCGATTCGCACTTGTATTTTATAGACTGAAGTCATCTGGAAAATTTGCATGAAGTGCCAATATGTACAATGTGTAAAATGTACAATTATCGATCGAAATCAATGGCAATTCCAAGTTTGACTTGTGACTTGTGTACTTGTCACTCGATTTTGATTTTACTTTGAACTGATAAGAACCTCCATTGATGAACAACGGATGTAACAAAAATATTTCATATCTTGATGGTGAATGACTTACCTTCATATGAAAAGAACAAAACTACTATACATCAAAACAATTTAAATGTATGATTTATTTGCCAAACTTTAACTTATAACCTTTACCAACCTTAATCTATTAAGTACTCTTAAATTTTCTACAAAAACCTTCTGTCCATCTACATTATAGAAAATTAAAAAAAAACCTTTTCGGCTGAATAGCCAAACTGATCAATATATCCATTTTAGCTTTTGCTTCTACCAAAGAGAATTCGAAATAAAAGCATTTTTAATATTTGTAAATATTCTCAACATCCCTAAAACTATGCACTTGCTATAAAAGTAATATCTCCATGTCCAAAAATATGCACCATTAGCACATTTGTGGCTGATTTCCAACACGAAGTTGAGAACAGTTCTCATGAAGTTGAGAACAGTTTCAGAAAGCTAAGAACAGCTCTCAGGAATTTGAGAACAGCTCTAAGGAATTTGAGAACAGTTTTCATGAAGTTGAGAAGAGTTCTCATGAAGTTGAGAACAGCTCTCTTGAAGTTGAGAACAGTATCAGAAAGCTGAGAACCTTTCAGCGGAAGTTGAGAACACTTCACCGGATATTAAGAGCTTGTTCTCAGAAAGCTTGAATCTGTTTTCCGGAAGTTGAGAACATGGTCTCAGGTAATTGAACATTTCAGGGACCGAACCAACGTTCTCCACTTCCCCAAAAATTAATGCTCTTAGCTTTCATTCATTTTATAGGTGCTCATCAATTTTTTTGGGAAACACAAACCAAATTAAAAAAAAAATAAATCTAAATTAATAAAACCTTTCTTTACATCAACACAGAAGCTTTACCATAACATCGGTGTTAAGCTGCGATTAAATATATTTAGAATATGTATTTTACGAAATGACTCAGTAGACGTCACTATGATGATATCTACGGTGTGTAAAACTTGCAGCTTCGTAAATTTTACAGTTTGCGCTGAGCACTGATAGTACAATCAGTCATACATACATAAATGTATATATGTCATATATATATGTATGATACGAAAATATTTCAACTCCTGTTAAATATTTGTATTGTTTATTATAATTAACTCTTAACTACGCTTAGTATATTAATTGTTATTTTTACAAATCTATAAAAGCCAATTAACAACGAATGACCCATTAAAACGCTTTTCAAAAAAACTTCACTAGCAAGTAAACAACAAAACTCTTTTACTAGGAGTTCAGATAATCTTTAATTAACAAAGCGGTGTTGAATGAATTTCACGCAATATCTTATCGATAATGTATCCGCCATTATTTTTTGTCAACATAAGTTTCATAGACATGAGCAAGTGACTAAAATTTGATCCATTAGTCACATTTGTGTTTCCGTCGGAGAATAAACGTAAATTTCATAGAACTGTCCTCATAAAAACCTATTCCGTAGTGAATTTCCAATTATTTAGCAGTAATAATAATAATAATATACAAATTTACTAAAAAACATATTGAAAATTTAAGATAAAATTCAAAGAGTAAATATGAAAGGTAAGTAAATTACTTATTTCATAATTCTTATGTTACATACATATTTGTATATGTTACATATAAATTTGTTCTCACTTTGCTATATCTTTTACTCTTTACTTGTAAGATAAAATTCTAAAATTGGAATTTTTAAGCAGTTCAGCTTCCTTACTGTTTTTAGTTTCGCACGTGTTTACCTATGTTTACCTGTCTTTATGAACAATTACCGCGAAAGTTCAGACGATTTATCTAATTGACGAGTGCATTTTCATTTCCCTTTTCACTTTGTCATATTGCATGTCATGATGGCATACAAGTAGTAAAAATGCGACATGATATGTTTATAATATAATTAAACGCCTTGCAATAAAATTAAAGTCGTGCATTCAATGAGTGTTCTAAACGTGCAAATACCCTAACTTGTGTTTAAAATAATGCTAATAAAAAAATAATATACAAACTAATTTATAAAAGACAAATCAAGATTGACATTGATAATAATTACATGGATAGTGTGCGCGCAATTATTTGTAAGATCCTTGGACTTAATATCTAAGTTTTGATAAATAGGGTATCGGCATAGCAGACTGCCGTTGTATAAATAGTGTGTTTGATAAAGATCTCGATACCAATTTGATAAGGAAGGAGGCTGTAAGCTACTTTGCTAATGAGCCAGACATTTGATGAATATTATTTTTAGCATCATTCATAGTTTTTTGCACAGTATATAAAACACAGCGGCGAGCTGAAACTCCACTCATTGCTGTAGAGCTCCAGCAAACCTTCAAACATACATCTTCAACTTGAGCAGCCTATCCCCAGCTATGCGAAACGTATATGGTAAACACCCGGATCGAAATCAGACCGTCGGAATAAATTAATCTAATCCCTCTGCAATATTTCAGTCTTCACCATACTACTTCTGGCAGTGTCCGCCACTAGTATTCTTGGTGCTAGCTTCGAGAGCCGACAATATCAGCAGGTATTTTGTCGCAATAATGCCAATGGTATTCGGTCTTTAGTGCCAGGCAGCTGTTCCAAATACTTCGAGTGCCAAAACGGAAAAGCCACGGAATACTCTTGCCCCAAATACTATGATTTTAAGTCAAGAAGTTGCGTTGACTTCAATCCGGGCTGCACTGAAACGAAATCTGTAGTCGAGTCTGCTCAACACAAGTCTGCAGACACCCCATGCGCAGCAACAACGCCACCACCATGTGTTACAACGGCTCCACCATGCACCGGTGTTGTGACACCTACGACTCCCAGAACAACGACACCTTCTGGCGAGACTCCATGCGATTCAACTCCCACAACAACCACTACGACGACCACTACAACTACAACAACCAAGACCACAACAACTACAACCACCACAACTACAACCAAAACCACTACGACAACCACAAAAACAACCACAACTACTACAACAACATGTAGCACATCAACTCCAACTACCACAACTAAAACCACTACAACAACAACCACCACAACAACAACTAAAACTACTACAACAACAACCACCACAACTACAACCAAATCCACTACAACAACCACTAAAACAACCACAACTACTACAACAACATGTAATACATCAACTCCAACAACAACAACTAAAACCACTACAACAACAACCACCACAACCACTAAAACAACCACAACTACCACAACAACATGTAGCACATCAACTCCAACTAAAACCACTACAACAACAACCACCACAACAACAACTAAAACCACTCCAACAACAACCACCACAACAACAACAACCACCACAACTACTACAACAGCATGTAACACATCAAAGCCAACAACAACAACTACCACCACAACAACCACCACTACAACAACAACAACCACTACAACAACAACCACTACAACAACAACCACTACCACAACCACTACAACAACATGTAGTACCACAACGTCGACTACGACGACAACTACAACAACCACTACTACAACAACCACTACAACAACAACCACGACAACAACAACCACTACTACAACCACTACAACAACATGTAGTACTACAACGTCGACTACGACGACTACTACAACAACCACTACTACAACAACCACTACCACAACAACTACTACTACTACAACAACCACTACAACAACAACCACGACAACAACAACCACTACTACAACCACTACAACAACATGTAGTACCACAACGTCGACTACGACGACTACTACAACAACCACTACTACAACAACCACTACCACAACAACAACTACTACTACAACAACCACTACAACAACAACCACGACAACAACAACCACTACTACAACCACTACAACAACATGTAGTACCACAACGTCGACTACGACGACTACTACAACAACCACTACTACAACAACCACTACCACAACAACAACTACTACTACAACAACCACTACAACAACAACCACTACAACAACAACCACAACAACAACAACCACTACTACAACCACTACAACAACATGTAGTACCACAACGTCGACTACGACGACTACTACAACAACCACTACTACAACAACCACTACCACAACAACAACTACTACAACAACAACCACTACAACAACAACCACGACAACAACAACCACTACTACAACCACTACAACAACATGTAGTACCACAACGTCGACTACGACGACTACTACAACAACCACTACTACAACAACCACTACCACAACAACAACTACTACTACAACAACCACTACAACAACAACCACGACAACAACATGTAGTACCACAACGTCGACTACGACGACTACTACCACAACCACTACGACAACCACAACAACAACCACAACAACAACCACTACGACAACCACAACAACAACCACAACAACAACCACTACAACAACGACAACTACGACGACAACAGCACCTACCACTACTACTACATGCACTCCAGAGCCAGTAACAACTCCAGCACCAACAACTAAGACAACAACTTGCACTCCAGAGCCAGTAACAACTCCAGCACCAACAACTAAGACAACAACTTGCACTCCAGAGCCAGTAACAACTCCAGCACCAACAACTAAGACAACAACTTGCACTCCAGAGCCAGTAACAACTCCAGCACCAACAACTAAGACAACAACTTGCACTCCAGAGCCAGTAACAACTCCAGCACCAACAACTAAGACAACAACTTGCACTCCAGAGCCAGTAACAACTCCAGCACCAACAACTAAGACAACTACCTGCACTCCAGAGCCAGTAACAACTCCAGCACCAACAACTAAGACAACAACTTGCACTCCAGAGCCAGTAACAACTCCAGCAGCAACAACTCCCTGTGTCTCAACTCCAGCACCAACAACCCCCTGTGCCTCAACACCCGCTCCAACAACTCCCTGTGTCTCAACTCCAGCACCAACAACCGCCTGTGCCTCAACACCCGCTCCAACAACTCCCTGTGTCTCAACGCCCGCTGCAACAACGCCTTGCGGCTCAACACCCGCAGCAACAACTGCCTGCGTGACCACGCCAGCACCTTGTGCATCAGGATCTAATGTCGCCAGCGCCTCGCATAAGAATCGCCAGCCCAATCGCGTTCGTCCCAGCTTCCGACCACTCCCGGAAGTGGCACAGCTGGCTGTGATGACAAAGGGCACCACGAGCACTACCGGCGACAACCACATTCATATCGTATGCGTTGGCAAACCCGATGGCTTCCTGTTGGCCTCTCCGCAACGTTGCAATGACTACTACATCTGCCGTCACCAGCAGGCCCTGAAGGTCAGCTGCGGTGAGAGATACTTCAACGGTCAGAAGGGCATCTGTGATCTGCCAGAGAATACTGGATGCATTCAGTCCTAGGCAAGCAACTTGATCTAGACTCCTCGCACAGCCTTATTTGAAAACGACTACGACTACGAAAACGATCTTTAACTATTAATGTAGAATTTAAAATAAAGCATGCACGTGCCTCTATAAGGCAATCGAAATTAATTGATTTTATTATTTCAATGAATTTGTTATCCATTCTATTATTTCTCTCTATATATATAAAATACACAAACGGTAAGAGCTGGGAGGCTGCAAAACAAAGTTTTAGACATTTGGTCGCAAACTCCAACTCTATGTTAAATCACTCATTCCAAATTGTATGAAACTTTTTGGTTTTACTTAGTGTTTGGAATCTTCTGAGAGTAGAGCATAACATTTCCAGGACTCGTTTTCTCAATTGTTTATAAACATTTTTTTATTTAATTTCTTCAACATGATTTTCATATGTTGCTTGACAACAATTTCTATGTAACCAAAATTGTGCTTAACCTTGTCTTTGGAATTTCGGTCTTTAATAATGATAGGTAGAAGGTGATCACGAGGTGGTCGATATTAATTTTTTATTTTTATGTAGTGTAAGTTTGTGTTACTTAAAAAATATTAAATGCCGATCTTTCTTTCTGTTTTTTTCCAGATCAATGTTGGATATGGCGTTTCATGATGCCGACATTAATGATACATGGTATTTTAACGCCTGTATATGGAAATACTTTTCTGCTCACCACTTCAACGATGATAAATTGTGACACTTACGCATTCCTACATGAATGTAACGCCTATGTTTTATGCGTCGATGCAACCAAACAAATTAAATACTGTGCAGCAGATAAGCTCTTCAATAGAAAGCTGCAAATTTGTGATACACCCGAATCGGTTGAGTGTTCCAAACATGATCATAAAGTACCCAAAATCACTAATCGAGAAGCGAATCTATGTCTTGATCAAGCGGCAGGAGTTTCCTTTCCAAATGAGATTGATTGCAATCAATACATTCTATGCTTGGGCAACGATCAGTCCTATGTTGCCAACTGTCCTGTGGGCTCTTGGTACGATCCGAAGAGCGGAAATTGTGGACCCAATGTATCGCCTACAGCATGTCTTGAACTCCAAGGGACGAGCACCACTTCGATGTCAACACTCAGTCCAAACGAACTTTGCGCCGATAAAGATATGGGAGCCTCGTATGCGTATCTGCCAGACTGCAAAAAGTATATACTATGCTTGGGCAATGACAAGGGAGCTGTTGTTAACTGCATTTACAACACCTGGTTTGACCCTCTAACCGGCAACTGTGGACCAGATGTGTCGCCAACAGCATGTACCGAAGGTGCTATCGAAGCCACAACAGAGCAGACTACCTTGGCTACCACTACAGCAGTGTCTACCACGACGACCGAGACTCCGATTCCCGCTGATATCTGTGGGGGATTGAAGAATGGAGAATATGTGTCCTATCCCGACAACTGCAGCAAGTATATTGTGTGTGTGGAGCCGATTCCCTACGCATTTTACTGCACTCCCGGCTACTACTTCAGCGAGCATCTTCAGCAGTGCGTCGACTGGGAACACAGTGATTGTCCAATAACAGAAACTCCAGAATACACCACTCCAGGCTGCACTGTGCCCTCGATATGTGAGAACAGCAATGGGAATACCTTGCCATATCCAGAGAACTGCGGTTGGTTCGTACAGTGCATCAACGATGAAGTTTATATGATGGGCGTCTGCAATGCCGCAGAGTATTACGATCCAGCAACTGGCAAATGCAGTGCGACTGCATCGCCCGATGCTTGTCGTGAATACACCTCAACAACGACAACATCAACCACAATTTCTCCAACGACAGCAACCAGAACGACAACCACAACAACAACCAGAACGACAACCACAACAACAACCAGGACGACAACCACAACATCAACAACCACAACAACCCCAATGCCAACGACAACTTCTACCACAACTACCACAACAACAACTGCTGCTCCTCTTCCTGATCCCTGTGCGAATGTTCCTGCTGGCAAACTGGTGCCTTATCCCTACGACTGTGCCAAGTTCATCAGGTGCGATGAACAACCTGTAGTCATAGATTGTGTACCTGGTCAGGAATTCAGCGCCAAGCTGGAGCGATGCATGGCTCCTTGGATTGCCAACTGCACACCTGTGGATCCTTAATAATTTAATCTATCGAGAAAGCAGAGTTTTCAATAGCATAATGAAAAGTCGATTGTTTCTTAATCTTTCGAAAAATATAATTACTCTAAATGAATGATAAAATTAAAGATTTTAATTATATTTGGCTTTTATGCAAATTCCAATGAGTAAAATTACCATTTATAGTATATACATAGTTTCCTTTTATTTGATTAACACTGCAAAGTTATCATTATTTTTGTCACTACGACCTATTTTAAAACACTGCAGAGAATATGTACCTATTTAAATCGACTTAAATTTAACATTTTCCAAAAAATTATATTTATTAAAATATTTTTGTTTTTTATTTTTTTTTTCCATACTTTAAAAACCATTAAATCGAGAATAAAAAAAATCAGTTTCAATCGAACTAAAAATTAGGCAAATATGTTTTAACGTTGCAGGGTTTATCGGAACTGCATCAAAAGGTTAATTTAAAGTGAAAATAAAACAACAACTCATAGACTTTTCTGTGTCTTTATTGCACAATTATAAAATGATCAATGCTTTTAACAGCCCGCAGCGGACAAATCACAGGACTGGGTATTGCGATTCCAGAACATGCCATCGGGACAGTAGAGCACAGTTGCTATGTGCCCACAGTAAATGAACTTGTGACAGTCTCCTGGATAGGGCAGATAGTTCGTCTGGCCGGGATTGCGGCAAAGATACTCAGGATCTATTGGAGCTTTCGAATCATTGGGCAGAGGACGAACAGTAGGCTGATCTATAATAGTAGGTGGCGTGGCGGCAGTTGGCACAAATTCAGCAGGATTAAGCGGGGTCCTTGTTGGAATGATGACTGGAGCAGTTGGTGCAGCACAGCCGGCAAATTGAGGCAGATCGCAGCGTTGACTCTGAGCATTCCAATGATAGTTGTCCGGGCAGCGAAGAATTCGTTTCTCATAGTAGCGACTGCAATCGCCGGGATAAGCACTATACTGCTCAGTTTCTTCTACTGGATAATCGGGAGTCTGATCGCAATTCGAGAACTGCTTAAAGTCGCAGCGATAGGTTAGCTGACTCCAGTAGTAATTATCGGGACACTGATGAGCATAGCCAAGACCATTCAGACAAGTATAATACTTGCGACAATTGTTGGGATAGGCCAGCATTACAATGTGATTGGGATCATCATAGGCCGGGCACTGCGACAACTGAATGGGAACTTCAGTCTCTATCCGCTTTTAGAAATAAAGTATTAAGGGAAATAAAGTAATTTGAGTATTCTGTCACTTACCAATCCATTGCTAGCATCCCCATAACAGCAGGCAACTAAGGCAACTGCAAGCAACAAAGTGGACCAGAAAAACTTCAGCACTGAAATTAATTTATTTATAATAGTTAGAAAATTTATAAGTTCAATTATCCTACTTGTGAATCAATCAAGTTCAGGGAAAATTCTCAATGCTCTTAATATTCTCAGCGGCTTTTTATATCATTTCTTATCTGTACAATAAGTTAAATATGAAACAAGAAATCGCATTGTCGAGTGCTATTAAAATATATGTTTTCAGCGTCAGCTTATCTACTTGACATGTCAAATGAATAAATCCAAGAATTTACACAGATATCTATACAGTCTTGTATCTACTTATTTGTTTAAAACTTATATTGCAGAGCTATAATCTATAATATGTCAATCATATATTTATTACGATAAATATTTGAATTTTATTTCACTGAGGTGACTTTTCAGAGAGTGGAAAACAAAGACATTATTTATAAATATGATTTATTTACAATATATTTTCATTAAATATTTATACGGTTCTGAAAGAAATTTCCTCTTTCTTTTTCATAATTTATATATTTATTACTATAAATATTTGTATTATGCTTAACTGAAGTGATCCTTCAGACAGGGTAAAATACAAAGATATCAGCTATAAATATGATTTCGCTAAGGGGAATATTTCTCTCTGAAACCGTATAAAATCTTGCAACATTTCAGCACGTTCCGCTTTTATTCTTATTCAGTCAAAAGTGAGATACATTTATAATACTATTAACTAATTAAAATTATTTTATTTTATTTCGAATTTATAGTGTTTTTTAAACTATGCTTGATTGCGTGCATCGCAATATCAACTTCAAATAGCTTCTCCACATCGTTAAGTGATTCTACGTACTTTCCTTATCCAGGCGACTGCAATCTTTACTACGAACAAAGAGCTTTAAGGTGTCCATCGAATACTTACTGGAGTACCAAATTGCAACGTTGTGATAATATAAAATATTCCACCTGTTCAATGTCTGTCATTAAACCACCATCTGACAATCGCCCTGAAGATACTCTGGTCAAGCTATGTGCCCATCAATTGGGCATGTTCATTCCATATCCGGGGGATTGCAAACGATTCATACAATGCGACTACATTCCATTCGTGAAGATTTGTCCGGAGTATCTTTATTGGAATTCTGAGCTGCTTACCTGTGACAAAATATGTGTATAACTCAGTGAAATAATTATCTGAAACCAAAAGTGGAAATAAATGAACATTTTCAAAATAAAAGTTGATATTACTTTTTGAATCATAATTTTATACAATACACTGTTCTGTGGAACTTAAATATCCAATTTAATATATTTCCTAACTAAACGAACATTATTTTTTATAGAAATGATATTTTTAATATTCTATTATCGATGTGATAGATGTAAAATTCAACTTACTTATTTAGAAGTGTTAGCAGTATACTTTTAAATAATATTATGAAATATACTTCAAAATATTAGTTAGCGAAATACAAAAATTAAATAAAAATCATTTAAAAAAAAACCGGCTCTCACACAAAATTAGACTAGTTAGAGACATATATTTTTTTATCCAATAAAAAAAGAAATGTTTCATTCAAATACTCGCATACTTTCAGGCTGATAGCGAATTTGTTACAAAAAGTAAAGCTTCTATGAAAAATTTGTTTACTAGCTTCACTTACGTACGTTTAGTATTACGTCTGCGGTTTGATTGAAAGATGTAACATTATACAAATTTTGTCTTAAGATAAGATAATTATAATGACATATTGCATGTTTTATGCTAATTAGGTATTGATAACATTGCGATGCACTTTTAGATGATATAAATACAAGCAGACGATGCAACTGCTGCCTTAGTTCCGACTTCATTTGGCTGGTTCAAAGAGCAAAATGAAATGTGCGTTTTGTAAAAGCAATTAAATCACCTTATCTGGAATATACAAAGTGCAATCTAAAGATACTTCTCTATACATTACAGTGGTCTTCAGTCTGGTAATATGCCTGGAGTTAATACTGCTAGTCACGGCCCTAAGCGCCAAGCGATGTGTTACAGTAGCTCCACCCACCGTTGCCCCCACAACAGCGAATCCGGATAAGCCAACGACTGCAACGCCGCCAACGAGACCAACTCAATTGCCAACAGGACCTACGCAACCTACTGTTACTCCCACACATTCTCCTCCAAGTCCAACGGAGTCTCCAAATCCAACTGACTCTCCAAATCCAACGGACTCCCCGAACCCAACGGATTCTCCAAATCCAACCGATTCTCCAATTCCTACGGATTCTCCAAATCCAACGGACTCTCCAAATCCAACAGACTCTCCAAATCCTACGGACTCTCCAAATCCAACAGATTCTCCAAATCCAACGGACTCCCCGAACCCAACAGATTCTCCTAATCCAACCGATTCTCCAAATCCAACAGACTCTCCAAATCCTACGGACTCTCCAAATCCAACAGACTCTCCAAATCCAACGGATTCTCCTTATCCAACCGATTCTCCAATTCCTACGGATTCTCCAAATCCAACGGACTCTCCAAATCCAACAGACTCTCCAAATCCTACGGACTCTCCAAATCCAACAGACTCTCCAAATCCAACGGATTCTCCAAATCCGACAGACTCTCCAAATCCAACGGACTCTCCAAATCCAACAGACTCTCCAAATCCTACGAACTCTCCAAATCCAACGGACTCTCCAAATCCAACGGATTCTCCAAATCCAACGGACTCTCCAAATCCAACAGATTCTCCAAATCCAACAGATTCTCCAAATCCAACTGACTCTCCAAATCCAACTGCTGTTCCTCCAAGTCCCACAGACTCTCCAAATCCAACGGACTCTCCCAATCCAACGGACTCTCCAAATCCAACCGATTCTCCTAACCCAACAGATTCTCCAAATCCAACCAATTCTCCTAACCCAACAGATTCTCCAAATCCAACTGACTCTCCCAATCCAACGGACTCTCCCAATCCAACGAACTCTCCAAATCCAACCGATTCTCCTAACCCAACAGATTCTCCAAATCCAACCGATTCTCCTAACCCAACAGATTCTCCAAATCCAACAGACTCTCCAAATCCTACAGACTCTCCAAATCCAACGGCCTCTCCAAATCCGACAGACTCTCCAAATCCAACGGACTCTCCAACCGATTCTCCAAATCCAACCGATTCTCCAAATCCTACAGACTCTCCAAATCCAACGGACTCTCCAACCGATTCTCCAAATCCTACAGACTCTCCAAATCCGACTGATTCTCCAAATCCAACCGATTCTCCTAACCCAACTGATTCTCCAAATCCCACAGACTCTCCAAATCCAACAGCCTCTCCGATTCCAACTGATGCTCCTACAAATCCAACCGATTCTCCAAATCCAACAGACAATCCAAGCCCAACAGATTCTCCGCCCAACCCAACGGAAGCGCCTAGCCCAACAGAAGAACCGAAGACCACAAATAAAGTATCGCCAACAGCATCTGAGAATCCAGTTGATGTAGATACGACAAAGGCACCCAGCCCCAATCCGACTAATGCTCCCACGACTGCAGTGACCGATTTACCGCAGACCAGCGATATAACCAAGCCAGGAACAACCGTATCGACAACAACAACAACGGAAGCCTTCGTGGATGCAAACACCATGTGCAAGAACCATCCTGGAGTCGAGTATCTGCCTTATCCCTACGATTGTCATCAGTTTATAAACTGCGAAAATGATAATGGTTATATCAAAACGTGTCCATCGAATCTCTATTGGGATTCGAAGCAAAACAGTTGTGAGACTGCCTGTGCCTGAAATCGTTAGGATTAAACCACTAATCGATGAAATTGATTGAATGTTAATTATTATTAGTATCCGCTGTGTTGAGCGAAAAAATAAATAAAGTTGCATACCACAATTCGACTTATATCTTCGAATTAAAAAAATGATCTATTTGAGGATTGGGCGATAGGATGTAATTAGAATTTTATTTTTAGCAAATGTTTAGAAGACACGTCAGATGGCAATGTGAAATTGATAAGTAAAGTCACATTTCTTAAAAACATTTCCTTTAACAACGAAATGCTAAAAAATAATAAATTATATTATTGAAAAGTTCCAGCATATTTTCTAATTTAAGCATCATCCAAACATCGAGATAGGGCAGTGTGATGTGGTAATATGCAATTGATCTTCAACTTACAGATGTTATCACGCAATACTATGAATATTATCAGGAATGCACTTGACATTCAGTGTCGTAGTCGTAAACGATCGAGGCCTCATTCATAATTGGTGCAAATTGAACATTAATGGGTGCGGTTCACGAAACTCTTCTGCCAGATTTTTGTCTTCCCGGAATTGAAGCAAAAGATCGCGAGTCAATTAGAAAAGCATGTAAAACACTAAAATGGTCTGGTAACTAATAGGCAGATCGATCGATGCTGGGCCTGATAAGCGCAATCTAATGTGGGGATCGCTTTATATAAAGGCTGCGTAATTGCGTTTAAATTGCGGAGTACAACTATAGCACTAGCCGTGGAATATTAGAGCACACACTGAAATGAAAGGTCAGGTCGAAGGAACTGCAATGAATATTCAACTTTAACTTCAACTTCAAGCAATTTCCGTTACAGTTACTCTGCTTGCTGTGGCTATAGTCACCGCATTGGCATCCCTAGCCGGAGCCGCCGATCCTGAATGCATCTACCGCAAAATACGTGGCCTGTCGCCACATTGGCCCAATCCCACCGACTGCGCCAGCTACTATCGCTGCTCCAACAAGAATGTGGCCAAGTCCATCACCTGTCCCACCGGCAAGGAGTACAATCCCAAGAACGGCAAATGCGGCACAGCCGGACGTGGTCTCTGCAAGCTCTCCCTGGCTGCCCCTCTCACCGAGGTGAGTCTCATACACTGACCTAAGCCCCCGACGAGGGCTTCAATCGATAGTTCGCATATTCGCTCATTAATTTTTATTGTCTTTATGATGCAGGCGACGAACGTGTGCGCTGATGAGGTGAACGGTGCCAATCTTGCCAACAAGGACCTCTGCGGCCAGTTCTATGCCTGCTTCCAGCAGCAGGCCTATCCGCAGTCCTGCAACGCCGGCAGCTACTTCAACACCACGCTCGGCGCCTGTCAGCCCGATACCGAGCTTGTCTGCTGGCAGAACCAGTGCATCGATCAGCCCGATGGCCACGTTGTGCCCAGCGCCACGCTCTGCGCCACCTACTACACCTGCAAGGATCAGGAGGCGAATCCGCAGAGCTGCGCCAGCGGCTCCTACTTCGATATCGCGCTGTCCACCTGCATCACCGATGAGGACAACTCCCATTGCTGGGAGAACTTCTGCATTGGCCAGCCCGACGGCAGCGCTGTGGCCAACCCTGAGAACTGCGACACCTTCTACATCTGCCTCTCCGACAAGGCCACGCTGCAATCCTGCTCCGAGGGCTCCTACTTCGATGCCACCGAACAGTACTGCAAGCCCGGCACTTGTCCCGACACAACCACCTCGACCTCCACAACCACGACGACCACAACGGAGGGACCCGGAACGGGCTGCGACTGCGAGGGCAATGTGCCCAATGGCCAGCTGACGGCCAACAAGGACAACTGTCGTCTGTACTACGCCTGCGACAATGGCGTCCTGCTGCCAGGCGATTGCCAGAGGGGCAACTACTTCAATGCGCTGCTCGGCGTCTGCATGCCCGCCGTCGATGGCGAGTGTCCGGAGAGCTGGCTGCCCGACTGCGAGGAGGGCGAGGTGACCGTCGATGCGCAGAACTGCAACAAGTATTATGAGTGTCAGAACGGCATCTGGGAGTCGCAGACCTGCCGCAATGGCTACTACTTCCAGCCGGACTGCGGCAGCTGTGTGGAGGACACCGACAATGTGTGCCCGCAGTGCGACGACAACGAGGCCACCACCGAATCCACCACAAGCACCACAACTGAGCCCAACAACGGCAACGAGTGCAATGTGGGCGATCCCACGCACAAGGCTGACTCCTGTTACACTTACTTCACGTGCATCGCCGGCAGCTGGCGGGAGGAGTCCTGCCTGCCCGACACCTACTTCAATGTGGAGCTCAAGGCTTGCGTCTTGGACTCTGAGAACGTGTGCCCGGAGAACAGGCTGCTTTCGGGATCGCGCAACAAGCGTAGCGTGGATCAGGAGACACAGCCGGAGACCAGCGACTGCAATTGCCCCGGCGACATTGCCGAGGGCAGCATGGTGCCGCATCCCACGGACTGCGACAAGTATCAGATCTGTGTGAACCAGCAGCTCGTCGACGGCAGCTGCGGACCCGGCAACGTCTTCAGCAGCTGCGACGGCGTCTGTGTGCCCGACACCGATGCCACCTGCTGGCCCTGCGCCAACAAACCCAACGGCTATCTCATCACCAATCCCGCCGACTGCACCTCGTACTCCACCTGCCAGAATGGCGCTGCCATTCCGGCCACTTGTCCCGCCGGCGAGTGGTTCACGGGTCAGGCGTGTGCCATCGAGGTGACCGGAGCCTGCATCAATCCCTGCACCTGTGCCAATGGCAACGTCGCTCATCCCATCTGCTCCAAGTACTACCAGTGTACCGACAGTGTGCCGCAGGTCGTCGACTGTCCCGCCGGTCAGGGCTACGATGCCGCCGCTCAACAGTGCTCCGCGAAGGTCGCGTGCAACGCGACGCTCTGCGCCACTGAAGTCGACGGCACCGTGCTTCCCATTGCTGGCGACGACACCAAGTTCTACATCTGCATGAACCATGTGGCCACGATCCGCGCGTGCCCGGCGAACACTGCCCTGGACGACACCTACTTGATCTGCATGCCCGTGCCCAGCGTAAGTTCACTTCAATCTCCACTCTTTGCATTTTCAACAAGATGTATTTATTTATAAACAGTGCTTGTTTGAATATTCTCCTTCATAGTTCATTCAATTTCTTTACATTCTTTAAAATATTTATTTTTTTACAACAACTAGAAGTTTTTATTGTTTACATAATTTGTTCCAATTTTTATATTATGCGGTTGTCTGCAATGTGTTTTTAATATGTATTTACTTTTTGTGAATTTAATTTTTTTCAATATTTTTTATTAATTATTTATTTTCAAAAAGTACTTCTTCGAATATTACATTTATTTCAATTTCTAAATTAATTGCTTATTTATGTACAAGAAGAGATTCTTCAACTACGAGCTTATTTCTATTTCTTATATTATTTATTTATTTACATCAAGTGTTTCTTCAACAAGAAGTCCTAATATTTTATGTAGTCTGCTTAATATTTTTATATTTATGTATTTGCAATGTGTTTCTTATTTTTTTTTTTTTTTGCAAAAAGTGCTTCTTGGATATTAATTTTAAAATTATTTATCAATTTACAATTTCTTCAAAAATAAGCTCTTATTTTGTTGATTATATCTTAACATTTTTGTACTTTATTTATTTATTTCCAACAAGTATAGAATCTGTTCCATCAATAGTAGCAACTGAACACATATTTCTTTAACAATTCATTTATTTCTGTTTCCACAAATTTGCTTATTTAGCTGTGCTCTTGCGACCAGACGCTGTGCAACAAGAACACCCTCTACGAGAGTTATCCTTCCCTGAACAATGACAATACCACCTTCTGTCTGTGCAAGGATGACGGTGCCTACTTGACTTCGTGTCCTTCGGGTTATTTCTTTGATGCCACCGAGGGCATTTGCACCTTTGTAAGTTGTACTTATTTAATCACTTTCAAATAAGTTCCATTTCAGTTATTGTGCTTTCCTTGCAGACGGGTGCTTGCGATCCCCAGGGCTGCGTCAACGAACCGGAATACTCACCCCTGGTCAACTACGAAGATCCCAACAGCTTCTGTCTGTGCCGCGTTGGTCAGCCGGTCCCTGTGCCCTGCCCCATTGGCTACACCTTCAGCAGCTCTCAGCTCCTTTGCATTCCCGCTGTGATTCCCGATGTAAGTTGCCCAATTTCTCAAGCTTAATCGTTAGTTGAAAGTTTACTATTTGATTTCGGCAGTTTTATTCGATCTCTGACTTGATATCTGACAAGCAGCTGAACCTATGATATGAAATTTAGATTCGTATAATTCAAATACTTAGTTCGTCTTGTTGATCTACTTTATTGAATTATTTCTTATTTCCAAATTACCTACCTAATTCGTTCATTGACTAAACTGAATAATTTTTGGCTTACTCATATATAATTCTTAGCTTTTTAAGCTAAAATACTTAATTTGACTTCTTCCGCTATTCAAATGAAATGACATAATTTTATAAATATTTTGAGTACTTTCATAATACCTTAAACTTCACTTTCAAATGAAATGCAAAGACTTAATATGTTTTCTACTTACCTTGAAAAAAAATCTTACCATCATAATTCTAAAAACTTGCAGCTGTTCTTCGCTTTCTCATGTTAATAATTCTAACATAGTGAACAATTTTCTTAATGATTCCCGCTGCCCTCCCCCTTGTAGCCCCGCTGCTGTCGCGACTACTGCATTGGCAAGATCGACGATCTGACCTTCCCGGCCCTGGACACAGATGCAGGCTTCTGCTTGTGCTTGGATGAGACGGCAACCTACAAGGACTGCCCGGCGAACAAGACCTACGATGCCACCTTGGGAATCTGCCTGACACCCATTGTAAGCAGAACACTAACTCATATTTTGAGCAGTTATTAATGTACCAACTTTTAGCCCGATGTGGGAGAGTGCGCCTGCAATCAGTGTGATGCCACAGCTTGTGCCACGCTGCCGGAGTACGACGTGTTTGGCATCCAGGGCGACACCAGTGGCTTCTGCTACTGCAAGGAGTATTGCCCCGTGTACGAGGCTTGTCCGCCTGGCAAGGAATTCGATGCTGCAGTCGAACTGTGCTTGGAGCCCTTAGTAAGCGAGCAAAGAGACTGTTTGAAACTTGAACTGAATTTCTACTATTTTGCTTCAGGGTCCCCCTGTCTGTGATGAGACGCAGTGCGACATACTGCCGGAATATGAACCGTATCCGGCTATCGATGGCACCGAGGGCTTCTGCTACTGCAAGGGCGGTCTGCCCATCTACACGCTCTGTCCCGACGGCAAGGAGTACGACGCAGCCGAAGGCATGTGCATAGATCAACTGGTGAGTTGAACTATAATTCCATAAAATATGTTATTAAATTGTTTGTATGCGAAAGGTGCCAAGCTGCTTCTGCGACTCGGAGAAATGCAGCTGCCTCGCTGAGTACGAGCCTTATCCCTCCACCAACCAGGACGATGACACCAGCTTCTGTTACTGCAAGAATGGCGTTGGCATCTTGGACAACTGCCCAGACGGCAAGTTCTTCGATAACGAGGAAGCCATTTGCGTCCTCCGAGTGGTAATTTATTAATCAATTCAATTAAACTATATAGTTTAAATGTATTCTATTCTCATGCAGGCTTCCGAGTGCGTCTGCACTGCAGGCAAATGCGCCACTCTGCCCGACAATTCCAACTTTGCGGCGCTGAACACCACCGAGGGCTTCTGTCTGTGCGTCGAGGGCGTCAACACCTATGAAGCCTGTCCCACAGGCAAGCTCTACGACCCAACCTATCAGATTTGCCTGGCTCCAGCCAAAGCGCTCCTTCAGGAGGCCACCTGCGACGAGAGTCAATGCCAGAACTTGACCGCATTCGGCACCTTCGCTGCCTCCGGCACCTTGAACGGTTTCTGCCTGTGCGCGGCCAACGGAAGTGTCAGCTACAAGGCCTGTATCCAGGGCCACATCTACGATGAGGGCACGGGCAGCTGCGTGAACAGTGCTTGTGATCCGATGCAGTGTCGCTCCCGCATTCCCTTCGAGGCCTTTGCGGCCAAGAACTCCACCAAGGGCTTCTGTGCCTGTGATATTACACCCATCTATTACCACTGCTCGGAGGGACATGTCTTCGATGAGGCTCTGGGCGTGTGTGTGGATGAGCTGACGGCCACGGCGGCTGCTTGTGATCCTCGCGAGTGCCGCAATCGCGTTCGGTTCGAGCCGTTCGCTGCCAGGAACAGACTCGATGGCTTCTGCTCCTGCGACGGCAAGGAGGAGCTGGTCACCTACCACAGATGTGTTGAGGGCAAACTGTTCGATCGCAAGCTGGCCATGTGCCTGAGCAGCGAGCATAGCGTCCAGAAGAGATCCGTTGAGCCGGAGGAAAAAGTAAGATCGATTTCATTGCTTAAGCGCTTCTTCCAGAAACTAGTCTAAACTGTATGTAGACTGTATGCGACCCTACGACCTCGACCTACGACTTCGTTCAATGACCTGCACCCACCTGATATATACCATATACATTTATCCTACTTATCTAATCGTTTATACTTATGCTTGTTATTTGTCTGTAGTTGTTATGATATATTAGTAGAAATTCCGCTTGCTCCAAATATATACTATATTGTTTACTTACTCAACTCTGCGATCTTTTATTAAATTACCAATACAATCAATAACTTCTATTGCAGACTTTTTAGTTCTATAATTTCCATACAAAATCTCCCATTTCATTGATGAATTCTTCAATATATTTCCTCATCTGCAATCTGACTGCAAACCAATAATTCGAATTTGCTTAGTCATTAAACAGAGTGAATACATTTGGCGTAGTCTTTCAACTATTTTTATTTATAAAATGCTCTCATTTAATTGATCAATTCTTTCATTTTTTTTTCATTGTTGTTATCTTGAATTATTTCATTAAGCGAAAACTTCATGGTCGCTTACATAATGTTAGTTTGCATACAAAACTTAATCATTTCTATTGCAGACTATTTCGATCAATATTTTCTATAAAAACACATGGAAACGGTAATTTTTCTTTTACATTTTTCCTTATCTTGTATCTTGAATTAATTTGTCTGAGTGCAAATTCAAAGTCGCTTATTTAACATATTTTATATCTCTATATAATGCATACTATGTACACTGCAAACTGAGCCTCATTGAAAAAAAACTACAATGTAATTTCCAGACGAACTACATTTATCCATATGATAAGCTTACAATGAATAAGTATTCCTTTTCCACTTAGCTCAAATATAATCTGATATGGTTGTCCAAAAGCCAAAGCACAGAATGAGTTTAAGCCCAATATATCCCAAAAGTTTGAATATTCTAGTCTACTTTTCTAGCTTGGGAGTAAAGGATTTTATGTATCTATATTCGCTTTAATTATTCGATAAATTTTACGTATTATAATAATAGTTAAGATGTGGCGTTTATTCTAAGCCAGCATAAAATCGTATAATATCACATTACATTTATGCTGAAATCGAATTTTATATTATTTTTATTTTATGCTATTTACGTATTTTGGGGAAAGCAAGTTAATGTAGATTATATTTTTAGAATTTGTTTTGTATTTTGGGTTAATCAAGTTCATTTCTGTTCCCTGCAGTTCGCCTGTGAAGTGAACGAGAAGCGTTCCCTGCCCGCCAACTGTTCCCAGTACGAGATCTGCGTGGACGGCAACTGGCGACGTCGCACCTGCGCCGACGAGCGCTACTACAACCCCGAGCAGCAGCGATGCCTCGAACCCCGCGACGACATGGTTTGCAACTACGCTCGTGTGCCAGGACTGCCTGCGTGCAATGCGACCAGTGAGTCGACAGCTGTTCCCAGTCGGGGTGGGAAGAATGGCTGCCTGCAGTACTTCCGCTGCAATGCCGGCAGATGGCGCCTGCGCAGCTGTCCCCGCCGCCATTACTACGCCGCGCATGTGAACACTTGTCTGCCCATGCCCGTCTACGAGGGCGACGACTTCTGTGGCTGGCTTAATCGCACCCAGAACTCCGCCAGCTGTCGCCATCTCGCAGTGCGTCCAGCAGCGGGCAGTTGCTCCACGTTTCTGATGTGCACGGAGAACGAATGGTGGCTGCAGTCCTGTCCCCTCGGCATGTACTTCAGCCGGCAGCACAACTACTGTCTGCCCAACGATGCCAAGCAGTGCGATTTGTCGCGGAATTCGAGTTGTGTGGATGGCCAGCGGCGCGTCATCGCGAGCAGCTGTCGCGCCCATGAGCTGTGTGTGGCAGGCAGCTGGTTGAACAGCACTTGCAACAGCTGGGAACAGTTTGAGCCGCAGCTAGGCTGCGTCCAAAGCGACGCCAGTTGCCAGGGCAATGGCCTGCGACGCGTCTGCAATCCCGGCGAGCTGCGTGCTGTGCCCAACAGCGACAACTGCAGTCAGCTCTTCTACAGCTGTGTGGCCGACGAGTGGCAACTCAGCAGCTGCCTGCGTGGCCACAGCTTTGTAGCAGAGCTCAACAAATGCCAGTCGCTGGACTCGTGCCAGACCCAAGTCAGGGATAAAGGCGACTCGATCAGCAGCTGTGTGGGCCAGCCGGATGGCCAGAGCGTGCCGCATCCCGATGACTGCACCCGCTTCTATCTGTGTCTGCAACAGCTCCCCGCCTTGCCGCAGAACTGCGCCAACGGCAGCTTCTACGATGCCCAGCGCGGCTATTGTCGCCCCAACGACGGCAGCTGCCAGCAGCTGGCCACGATCTGCAGCGGCAAGCTGAACGGCACGTTGCTGCCCCATCTACACAACTGTCGCGCCTACTTCAACTGCTCCAATGCCACCGCTCAGCTGCTGCACTGCCCCAAGGGGCAATACTTTGACGGCTCGCTGCTGCAGTGCCGTCTGGACCTGGGGCAGTGCAAGCAGCAGCCCATGTCCGACTCGGAGACCAGCTTGGGGCTCTGCACGGGGTTGCAGCACGGCGCCCAGCTGCCCCACAAGCTCTACTGCAACCTGTACTACGTGTGCGTGCGAGGCTTGGCCATCTCGGTGCAGTGCGCGGAGCAGCAGCGCTTCAATGCCACGCTGGGCAGCTGCAGCAGCGAACTGGAGCAGTCGGACTGTGTGCATGGCCAGCTGGACGAGAAGCTGAACAGCAGCGCCGTCTACAGCTGCGACACGCTGCAGGACGGCAGCTATGTGCCCGACTATCGCGACTGCACCAAGTACTACATCTGTGCGGGCGGCGTGGCTTTGGGGCAACATTGCGCCTTAGGGTCGTACTTTGATGCCGAGCAGCTGCTTTGTCTGCCCGACGATGGCGTCTGTCCCTATGTGCCCGGGCACGCCAGCAGCCAGCGGGAGTTGCCGCCCAACCCGCTGCTCTGCGAGGGCAAGCACGGCTTCATCATGCCGGACAAGTCGAATTGCAACAACTTCTACATCTGCATTGCCAACAAACTGCGCTGCGATCGCTGCTATGCCGGCTACTTCTTCAATGCCACGCTGCAGCAGTGTCAATCCTTAGAGGTCAGCTTGGACGAGGAGAAGGAGCCGCAGCTGGAGGGCAAATCGGAGCTAATTGCCGAGCTGGAACTGCCCGAGAAGGAGGAGCAATGCAGCGATGCGCCCACGTATTTCGTGCAGCTCTGCGAATTCATCGGCGAAGGCGCCTCGATCGCGGAGCCAGGCGATTGTCGGCGCTACATCAGCTGCGAGGAGCACGAGCCCATCTCGCAGCGCTGTCGCAATGGCGAGAGCTACGACAGTCTGCTGGGCATCTGTCGCCAGAACGACGGCACCTGCCTGATGGAGAACGGCGAACGCGTCGGCGTCTGCAACGGCAAGCACGGACAGCTGGCCAGGGACTCGCACAATTGTCGCGGCTACTTCGTCTGTGTGCACGGCCAGAAGATCGAGGCGGAGTGCGAGCCGGGTCACTACTTCAACAAGACCACAAACACTTGCCAGCTGGACGTGCTGCAGCAGTGCAGCTCCAGCAGCACCAACGAAGTGGCAAAGCCCAAGATCGATGAACCAGCGACTTGATCTTTTAACTAACATACAATCTCAGCTAATCACACCTGGGGTATTCTTTAACTTAACTACTTATTGGTGTTGGTCTCAATAAACTTATTCATGGTGATGGGTTACATAGAAATTTAAACAATTTCATTTAAATTTAAATAATTACTTATTTGGTGTTGGTCTTAATAAATATATTAAAATTAAGATATTGTAGAAACGTTTTATTTTAAATTGTATTCAATTTTTATTTTCATTTCCATTAAGTTCCTTACACATTGATTGAGAATAATTAAAGAAGGAATATTTAAAACAGCTAGGAACAGATTAAAATCCGTTTAACGTTGATAAATTGTGATTATGATGCGTACATAAGAGAAAATAGGGAATATAGGTTGATAAGAAAAAACCAAAATTTTTTATGTAATTCATAACATTTCATCAAATTTGATATCGCCTAATAATAGCTTTAATGGCAACACTGATTAACAGCCCCGATCGTAAAGCAGTTGATCAGTTAGCAGCGCAATGTCAGCTAACAGCGAGCTAACAGCGAGTTAACAGAGCCAATGCCGCGGGCTATTTAAAAAGTTGCTGACGCCCAAGCTCGGTTTTATTTAGGTTCAAAGTGATAAACCAGTGAACGACACGTTGTCAGCATCCGTTCCCTTTTGTTGCCCCTCTCAGGTACGTAAAAGCCTGCAATTAATGTTGCACCGTTTGAACACATTGCCGGTGTTTCGAGTCTCTGGCGATCAATCTCTTTGTTCGACTGCACACAGCTACATATACGCTATAGAAAACCCTGCTCGCGATCAGTTAGAGTTTGTGCAATTAAACACACGCTACACGTAGGTGGCTTATGTGACTACACAGAGACCCAAATCAAATCTCGGTTGTGGTACCAAAAGTTCGAACCAAACGGTGGTACAGCTTATATTCCTGGTTAAAAAGTTGCCGAACTTCATTTTGATCCAGTCGTCCTTATAGGAATAACGCTATTATATCGCCCTCACCACTATATCTCTCCCTAACCAAATACTTTGTTCAAAAGCTTTTTGAAAATGAATTTGTTTTGTTTTGACCACCACACAGCGTAATTTACGCTGTCATTGTAACGTTATACAACATTTTTATTTGTTTACAACCGGAAACTATTTAAAATCGAGATATTCTGAATTTTTACTAAATAACAGCTAATTTGGTGGATGTCAAAAATGGAACTTTTCATTTATTTCAAACGAAAAGAAAAATCTACAAATCTAAATATAATTTTACCTTATAAATAATGGCTTAAAATATAAAAATACTAAGAATGTAATCAACGATTATGTGATTATCTGTTACAGCACAAAATGTGATACTAATTTCTACACAAAGTTTAATCGTATACGTCATTACAATTAAAATCGGCTCAAATTACATAGAGAAGGATCCTAATTTAAACTGCAGCTAAGGACGTAGCTGACGCAAACATTTCTCAAAACGATGGCCCAGATTGAGCACCGTCTATAGTAATAGTATAGTAAGCTCATATTTTGTTTAGAGTTGCCGTCAATTAAATGTCAAGACCCTCTAGACCACGCATTAGCACCCACAGCAAAAGGTTGTACGCGCTATTTCTTTCATTTTCATTTTGGTATTTTGTTTTTGTTTTTTGGGAACACGGGTGGGAGAGAGCAACACATGAATACAGTGAACTACTTTGATTATCTATAGGATACTCACAAATGTCCCACAACAGCAGGGCGATAAGGGCAGCGAAGGCGACATTTGCGTCAGCAGTCAGAGACCTGTGGGGTCGTCAGAATTCAAAATAGAATAAAGGACAGTGACAAGCTGTCCAGAGCATAGCGCCTAACATGTCCTCCCGCGATTGTGAATGTGATTGTGAATGTGAATGTGAATGCGACTGCGATTGGGACTGTGACTGTTGCAGGTACTCGTAGTTGGTCATTCGTGTGCGAGTGCTTCAGCAAATCGGTCGAAAGCTCCCTGGTCTCCATTATATAGCAAGGCGACGTGTTAATAACTAATAATGGACACGCGAGCGAGCGAGTGAGCGAGACTGAATAAAGTAGAATAGAATAGAATAGAATAGAAACAATGCTAACGATAATGAAGAGACAATGATTGAAAGCATTTAAAATCAATACGAAATCACAATTGAATAAAATTGGAATCCAAAAGTGAAACAAGAAAGCAAATTATCGAAGCATTTTAATAACGCGCTTCGAATCAATAATCGATTATTAATATAGAACTTGAAAAATGACAACGTGGAATCAATAAACCTTCAATTGCTGTGATTGCTTCTATGGCATGGGACTTTGCACAACTGACAAGCAAACCACCAAACCACCAAACCACCAGTAACAACAACAATAACAATCGAAGGCAACCTTAACACTACCGAGGAAGACATTTAGCAAACTCCCAGACAGGTACAATTGCATCCATTTGAACTATTTGCTCGTATTTAGTTATTATTGCATTTTGAGTCGCATTCGATTGATAATTTGTATTCAATTGTGCTGTCTTCTGAAATTGGGTTAGTGAAACACAAAGCCCAACGAAATATCGACACACATTTGTTATCCTTGGCCATTGACGTTGCACACAACACAGCGCAGAGGAAAGTGTCAAGAAGCTAAGCAACAAGTTTATTTATTTACATTTATCGATCCAATTACACTCATGTCTTTTGAACTAATGAACTTTATCATATGGACATATGAGGTCATAAAAAACCTACCGCCCCCCTCCCATGGAGGAGGAACCTATGCGTGAGGCAAACCCATTCACAGCCATGACCCACGAGGAGACAATCAGACCCACATAGGACTCTATAAATACACATCTCGTGTTTGGCCAATGTATAAATACTCTAACCGTGACGTTTTTATTAAGAATCAAGTGCCCTTTAAGCACTTCTCGATCACGAGATGTCGTCCTTGTTCAACACAATTATCCTTGTTGAATACAATCAAATCTTGCGCACAATCAGTGTGCTGAACAATCTTATTTATGGTTTATATCATATTTGTATATAATTAACTTATAAATACAATGATTTTTTTATTAATTTCTATTTTTGTGTTATTTTTTATTTGAGTCATTAATGAATCATTTATTATATCTTACAAAAAATGCATATTATTTAGTTGTTATTAACTATTATTATTATTATTCCTAATTTTCCACATATTATTTATTAAAAAATGTGATGAACTACATTATTTATTTTTTTATTTTTATATTTTATTGATTTCTTCATGATACCTTATTTTGTGTTTATATTATTTTCTATTACTTATTAAACATCAAAAAATATATCTTTTGAAGTACACAGTTTTCATTTGACATGTTGCATACATTATTTATTAATAAGTGAAATTAACTATTTCATTTTTTATCACATTGTTTATATTTTTCATTTAGCATGCATTATTCATTGACAAGTGATTACTACTTTTTTTTAATTTATTAAATAATTCATCATATCTATTGATTCATATTTTGTGGGTTATCAGACATTGTTTATATTTGTTGGTTATTATTTATTATTGCAGTATTCATTTGCCTTGCATTATTTATCTGTTAGTTACAGACCTTTAGCCAAAAAATAGTTATCCCTGTGTTAATTGCCACTGCACGAGTATACATTAAATTACCTATGCATATGTATATAGTCGCATTTACAGAGGTAATTCCTTTAATATATTGTGCTATTATCTGTTGTTTTCAATTTGAGACACATGACGTTGAAGGGCACGCTGTGTGAGTAGTATTTCAAGGAGTATAATGAACGGTGAATGACGAAGTCAGTCATCAAATTTATGCTCGCACGTCAATCGTCGGCCTATGCTCGATTTATATTATTCATGCGAGTCCACAATGATTTTCGACCCCAAACAGTTGACTTTTGAGGGTTTATTTAAAGCGAATTGACACACGCAACAAAATGCGTGCCGTCTGAGGTTGAGTAATCGCATTATTAGTGGATGGCTGAGAGTAAATAGTAGATGGATACCGTAGATGATATGCAATGGCCACATGGAAATGGAAATACATATTTAATTGTGGGTACGGTGACAGGTGTTTTTGTACCGCGCGCGCTAAATTGTAGGTCAAATTATAAAGTAGTTTAGTCCAAAAAAACAGGAGAAAAGGAACAACAACATATAAGTGTTGTCATTACTCAACTGTCCAATCGACGACTTTACAAATTATCAGCGTTATTATTTCATAGCTCAGCCAACCGTTGCTGTGACGGCATTGCCAACAAGCTGCTTGGGTGCTTAAAATGAGCAATCACTTCGAGCTGCCGGGCGGCAAGTCGAATGTGTTTCAAATACGAATTGACAGCGTTGAGGATGAAAGCACTTCACCCATAACGGAAACCAGTTCTCGCGAGGATCTCATCGCCAGTGCAGCGGCCGAGCGCGAACGCACAGTCGAGGAGACCGTCTTTCAGTTTCCCAGTAAGTCGTTGCTCTCCCAGTTACCCTCTCAGCCAGTTAAGAGAACACTTCTCAACAGGATTTCTGTCTGTGCCCATTCTACGTAATCCTCGCCACAACACGACGCACACAACGAGGCGCGAAGTCGTCTCGAGTCCGGCGAAGAGTGAGCGCATGATTCGCAGCAGCGTGCCCAAGCAACGACCCCGAAGACTCAGCCAGGACAGCGGCATCGTGGCAGGTCGTCTGGTGGGTTATGGTGTAAGTTAGATAGACGGACAACATTTATGAATTCTTTATATTAATTGGAGCAATCCTTGGCAGGAGAGCCCCTTGAATGATTTGGATTTACAGCTGCGTCCAATGGAGACCAGCATCACTGTGGACAACATCTACAGCTTTCTGGAGGCGGAGCGCCAACCCGACAGCAGCACTCCCATTGCTGGCAGTCGTCCCGACTCGCCCAAGGCCCAGCTGAAGATCGGCAACGCTTCGACCGCTTCGGCTGCTTCGTACACCGAGAAATGGCTGAACTCCTCGATGATGCGGGGCAGCAATGGTTCCTACTATCAGAAGACCAACTCGATGGCGATGCCGTTGCCCACACATCTGGAAACCGAATCCGCCGAGCCGAGTCCCACACAGGCGTTTGGCCCCAAGATCGTGGGCAGTCACGACGAGGATATACCCGGCACGGCCATGCGACGCACGCTGGGCTTGAACCTCAGTCCCGTGCTGGGAGCACGCAAGTCCACAGCGGACGATAAGGTCAATCAATCCTACGAGGTTGTGGACTCCTCGCACTCGAATGTGCTGAACGATCAGTTTGGCTATCGCCAGCTGATGCCGGCCGAGCGCAAAACCTCCACGGAGGAGAGCAGCATTGCCGGCAGCTACATGAGCAGCCGCAAGGCGAGCAAGAGCAACAGCTTGACTGGCGATGGCAGCGAGGAGCGACGCATTAGCAAGCAGGATCGCGAGGGACTCGATCCGGAGTCGCTGCTCTTTCGGGACGGGCGTCGCAAGGTGGACATGGTGCTGGCCTGGGAGGAGGAGGACTTGGGTGTGATGACCGAGGCGGAGGCACGGCGACGCGACATTCGACGCTGCTTCATGGACAATCTGGTGAAGGAGGGACTCGAGGTGGAGCTGGAGGACAAGTCGCAGTCGTTCAACGAGAAAACGTTCTTCTTGAAGATCCATTTGCCCTGGCGACTGGAGACGCGACTCGCCGAGGTTATGAACCTCAAGTTTCCCATCAAACGCTTCATCACCATATCCGTGAAGCCGTCATGGGTAAGTGTCGAAAAATACAAATATAAAGTAAATAAAGAAGAGCAACAAGTGCAAGAGGCTGGATAGACCACCTGGGTACAATATAATTTAAATTTTTGTTTTCAAGAACATTTTGGATTCAATTTTTAAGTTCTGAATTGAATATCATTCACAATTAAAATTTAGAAAATTGCATTCCCTTTAAAACCCTGCCCTAGGTAGAATTTTTTATTGAAGAATATTTAGGATTCCACTTTGTAGTCCTTAATTCAATATTATTTAGAATTATAATTTCTTTAAATTTGGTTTAAAATGTATGGGTATTAATTTATTCAAAATTTAAGAATTTTCGGAACTTGAAAAAGTTAAGTAGTTCATACTGTTGTTATCCAAATTCGGGCAACGGGTCGGATGAAAATCAAGATATTTATTTCTATGTTGATTGATTTTTGCTAATCTGATTAATTCATCTCTCTATGTAATTTTAATGTAGAACACTAAAATAATATGTTTCTTTTGAATTAAAATCAAAAATCATTAAAGCAACAATGCAAAATTGTGCTTTATTAAAAATAAATTGTTTTCAACTCCCCAATGGGCAGCTCACATCTCACCATCAAGCACTTTCGACTACAGTTCACTTGCTTATTTCAGGATGAGGACAACGTGGTCATGCGCAATGTGCAGTACTGGAAGGATGTCTGGCAACGCATGACCAAGAAGATCCAGCTCGATCACAGTCTGCTGGAAGGCGAAACAACCTTCAAGGCGGCCACAGCCAATGGCAATCCCGAGGAGCAGTGAGTTTTCGCCATGAACTCAATTAAAATATCTATTTAAATGTAAATACTCCCCACTCAGATTCATTGTCAAGGATCGCGCCACGGCGTACACGAGTGCCCAGCGATCGCTCATGGTGATGCAGGTGCTCATTCGATCTCCGTATGATGAGAGTGAGCGAAGTGGCATTCGCAAGTTGCTCAACGATGGCACCTATCTGGGCTGCTTTCCGCTGCACGAGGGTCGCTACGATCGTCCGCACTCGAGTGGCGTGTCCTTGGACCGCCGTGTGCTCTACCAGACCTGGGCACATCCTTCGCAGTGGTACAAGAAGCAGCCATTGTGCCTGGTGCGCAAATACTTCGGCGACAAGATTGCACTCTACTTCTGCTGGCTGGGCTTCTACACGGAGATGCTTGTGTATCCAGCTGTTGTGGGCACACTGTGCTTCATCTACGGCCTGGCGACCATCGAGTCGGAGGATAATATTCCCAGCAAGGAGATCTGCAATGAATATGGCACGGGAAACATCACACTCTGCCCACTGTGCGACAAGGCTTGCAGCTACCAAAGACTATCCGAATCGTGCCTCTTCTCGCGACTGACATATCTCTTTGACAATCCCTCCACAGTATTTTTCGCCATCTTCATGAGCTTTTGGGGTGAGTAGATCATAATATAGATATGTAGAAATTAAAAAGAGTATACTGATAGCAAGTAAAATTTGTTTGGTCAGCATCAGCTACCCAGTTGATTAAACCAAATCCATAGGTCCAATCTATAAACACCTTTTTCACAGAGACTATAAGAACTAATGATATTCGCATTGGGAACCTTAAATAAGGAAACTGTGATAATTAAATTTTTGAAAATAATTAATACATGTATTCATTTTATAACCAAAATACTAAATACATTGTGACTAATTTCTGAAAAGTTTATATCGATCGCAATTATTATATTAAATTCATAAATTTTTCAACAATAATCTAGCCATTTAAATACTAGAATAGAGGTTAACATAACAATAATTACATTGTGCTTTATTTTTGAAATAACACTTCGATTGCAACTATTACATAAAATGTCTTTTTATATTAAAAACCACCGTAGCTTTTTAACTTATATATACTTATACTTTAGCTACCACATTTCTGGAGCTGTGGAAGCGTAAGCAATCGGTGCTGGTCTGGGAATGGGATCTGCACAATGTGGAAATGGATGAAGAGAATCGACCCGAGTTTGAAACCAATGCCACCACATTCCGCATGAATCCAGTGACCCGAGAAAAGGAGCCCTACATGTCCACCTGGAGTCGGGCCATCCGCTTCGTCATCACAGGCAGTGCAGTGCTCTTCATGGTAATTAATCAAATACAATAACTGATTATTTGTGGAGTAATAATGTTCTTGATCTGCTCAGATCTCCGTTGTGCTCTCCGCTGTGCTGGGCACCATCATCTATCGCATCTCCTTGGTCTCAGTTATCTACGGTGGCGGCGGCTTCTTTGTCAAGGAGCATGCCAAATTGTTTACAACTGTCACTGCTGCGCTGATCAATTTGGTGGTCATCATGATACTTACACGAGTGAGTTAAATCTTTTCAATGATGTAAATATTTATTAAGTAATTAATTTCGTGTAGATCTACCATCGCATGGCAATTAAGCTAACGAACCTGGAGAATCCACGAACTCACACCGAATACGAGGATTCATATACGTTCAAGATATTCTTCTTTGAGTTTATGAACTTTTACTCGTCCCTCATCTATATAGCCTTCTTCAAGGGTCGCTTTTTCGACTATCCAGGCGACGACCAGGCGCGACGCAGCGAGTTCTTTCGACTCAAGAACGACATTTGTGATCCGGCTGGCTGCTTGTCTGAGCTCTGTATTCAATTGGTGAGTGACTTTAATATATATATAATATGTATTTTTAATTTGAATGATTTTACGGGTTTATCAAAGCATTATTATTTGGGATCTTTGTTTTAAGCTTTTTACAACTCTTTATAAGCATAAGCAGTCCAAAACGTACGTCGCACTGCTTGTTTTCGTTGTGTATATTCACAAGCAGCGTATTCAGTACAAAGTACTTCAAATGAGCAGCAAGCAGTTTTTATACTAATGACTAGACAAAGCTTGCTGACTTTAAATTGTCTAAGCTTGAGCAACTATCTATAGTATTTATTACATATATTTATATATTTATTTTTATACATTGACTTGTAATGCAAACTTCCCCTACCAATTGTAATTAACTTAATGCGTTATAGGCCATCATTATGGTGGGTAAGCAGTGCTGGAACAATTTTATGGAGTATTTGTTTCCCAAGTTCTGGAACTGGTGGCGTCAGCGCAAGCACAAACAGGTATGCATTTTAAATAAACAAATTGGTATGTTAGGTCATGCCACACCCAATAATGAATGTCTAGGGATAACAAATAATTGCCATTTAATCGCAGGCCACAATAGACGAGTCGCATCTGCATATGGCCTGGGAGCAGGACTATCATATGCAGGATCCCGGTCGCTTGGCGCTCTTCGATGAGTATCTCGAAATGAGTCAGTTACAATTGCATTAAATTAAAAAGTAATTAAATGACATATCGTTGCCTAATATTGCAGTTCTTCAATATGGCTTTGTCACGCTCTTTGTGGCCGCCTTTCCCCTCGCCCCGCTCTTTGCGCTGCTCAACAATGTGGCCGAAATACGCCTGGATGCCTACAAGATGGTCACCCAGGCTAGACGCCCCCTGGCTGAACGAGTCGAGGACATTGGCGCCTGGTACGGCATTTTACGAATTATTACGTATACGGCTGTGGTCTCGAATGCCTTTGTGATCGCCTACACAAGTGACTTCATACCGCGTGTGGTCTACAAGTTTGTCTACTCCGAGACGCATACTCTGGCTGGATACATCGAGCACTCGCTGTCCATATTCAATACATCCGATTACAAAGAGGAATGGGGCGCTACGAGCAGTGAACGTGATCCGGATACCTGTCAATATCGAGGCTATCGGTAAGCTGTAATTATATATTTTAATTTAATCCGCTAAAGAATACGTATCGCCTGCAGCAATGGCCCAAAGGACTATGAACCCTATGGACTGAGTCCGCATTATTGGCATGTTTTTGCCGCCCGTCTCGCATTCGTTGTGGTTTTTGAGCATGTTGTCTTCGTGCTCACGGGCATCATGCAGTTCATCATACCCGATGTGCCGTCCGAGGTGAAGACACAAATGCAGCGCGAACAGCTGCTGGCCAAGGAGGCGAAATACAATAATGGCATTAAGCGTGCCCAGGACAACAGTCAGGATATTGCCAGCCTGTTCCGAGATGCCACCAATCGTCAGTCGATGGCTGGCAGCCAAACAACATCGCGCGGCAGTTGGGCACGTCGCTTTAGCCGCTTGAGCGATGGATTGGATGCCCATGTGGAGGTTGCGGCTCGGCCACGTCGATCGGTGGAGTCAACGGTGTGGGAGGTTTCCTGACACGAGGAGGAGGCCGAGAGCGATGTACCAAACAATCATGCTAACAGATGAGAATAGAAGACCTAAGTCTATGGTCTCCTAGTTCTCCATAGCGCATATTATGAAGTCTCTTTTCAATCATTATAATTACTTTAAATTTGAACACAACTTTACCTGATCCATATTAATGTAAATAAATACTATTATATGTAAATAAATCTTGCAAGTTATTTAAAGACAAAAATAAATTCACGATTCTCAATTGCAACAAATTAGTGTTCAACTGCTTGCAAGCAGTTGTGTGAAGCCAACACGTACTAGGAACAGACGAAAGTGGTGGGAACAGTTGAGATTGGGATGATTAAATTCAACAAGTAGATTGCACTAATTTAATTTAAGCTGTTAATTTATAAGTTTAATTTTGTTTTGTTTATTTTTTTTTTTTTCTTAATAATAAAAAATGCAACATTTATCATTTTATCTTTTTGTTAAGTATTTTAATAATTATTCGATAGATAAAAGCTCATATTATTTTATTTTCCATCTTGTCCGTTATTTTTTAAATATATCGACTTAGCAGCTTATTCAAAAGGACTTCCTCGCATGCACGTTAAGGTGTCGCGTATTTGGTCTCCGTTACCAAAACAACCAGTGCCAGGGCGGCATTGTTTACTTCATCAAGTTAGTTTTAGTTTCTCGAGCAGTTGAAAATAAATTGAAAATAATCATGAACAAGAAACTTTCCCCAGAAGATGCATTCTATGAAAATTTAACGTTAGGTTTAATTAAAACTTTATGTAAGTGCTAAATTCCATAGGCTTAGCAACAATCTTTATTAATTTCACTGAATTTCTTAGCAAATGTGCCGCGTGTCTGCAATGTGAATTTGGAGCGCCGTCAGCCGCTGAATCTCTGCCAGGTGGTCAACTGGGAGCAGCGGCATTGCGTTTATCTACCGGAGGACATGAAGAAGTTCTATCTGTCCACAGACGGATTCGTGCTCAACTGGAGCTATCAATATGCGCGTGAGTAGCATAGTTATATTCCTGACAATTAATTCCAACTATTAATGCCAGCTAGCGACATTCGCCGCGTGGGTTATATCCACTTTCCTCACCTGCTGCAGGTGACGCTATTGCGAGAGAACATTGAGAACACTCACACGGTGAGCAGTGCGGCATCCTCGACCAGCTTGGCGGGCACATCGAGTGCAGCAACCAAGGACAAGAGCGACAATGCGCCGCCCATCATAATGCCGAAGACGAAAATCTTTGAGATCAACAACATCAATGAGGTGGCCAAGGTGAGTTTGCCAATTTTCCAAGTATTCAGTGTGAATCATTCGTATTGCACGCTTTGTAGGTTTGCATGTTTTACGAGTCAACCAACTCGAACAATCCGAAATTTTATTTGCTGGAGCTGAACACGCTGAGCTGGCAGTTTTTGGCTGAAACATTCAGTGAATATCTCCGCATGGCCATTGCACATTTGGGCCTGCCCTATTGGGAGCTGTGCTTCTCCAGCTTCGGCCTGCCCTCGTGGACGGAGCAGCTGTTCCTGCTGCTCGCTCCGCATCTGCTGGAGAAGCACGAGTTGCGACGTGGCCGCATTATAAATCCCGCCTGCGAGCATCCCTACAACATCATTGACCCGAACATCTTTCGTGGCAAGCCCAAGGGAATGACAAAGACGCTGGCGACCAGTGGCAAGCCACACAAGTGAATTCAGTTGGAAAATTAGAAATGAAATGGATTTTATTATTTAACAAATGCACATGTCGTCAGATATTGTACTAGAAACGATATTAAATAAGATGAATACATGCAGTAGAGTAATAGTTGACGCGTTTAGTTTTTAATAAAAGTCTGCACTCTTATCTTCCAAATCCGCCAGCATTTTATCCCTGATTTGTGGTCTGGGATCCTCCTTGATCTCAGTGGGCACAGCACCCACCTGTCCCAGCATAAACTCCAGCTCCTCCAGCTTCAATTTGTCGCCACGCAGCTCGACGGGGCCAATGAACTGCTTGCGCATCGCTCCCTCGTAGTAGATGAATATGGTAGGCAGGTTCTTCTCTGGAAAGTTGGGTATGCACGTTGTCGCCACGGAGCGCAGGAATTTCGTCTGAGGAAAGCGCACGGCAAGGTTCTGCATGTGATGATGGATGAGGGCACAGAGCGGCACACCATTGGCATACAGATGCAGCACAACCCAGATGCCTTCGCCCGCCTTGGTCACCTCGTTGACATACTCCTGGCCAGAGATTTCGCGCACATTGCCGAATCTCGACTTCTCCGCGGTGGCGCGCATCTCGGCAATGCGACGTTGCCGGTACTGCTCCAGCACAGCCTCATCCTCGGAGTCCTCCAGTTCGTCCAGCTCATCCAGCGACATGTCATCGATCTTCTTGTCGCGCTGTCCCTCCTGAGGCGGTAGATCTGTGCGTCGCTGGATGGCATCGTCCATCAACGCCTGGATCTGATCTTCTGTGATCTCGGCCTCCTTTTGTTTCGGTCCAATGATTCCCTTTGCGCGCAGCACATCATTCCACTCGGTATCTTCATTGGGGTCCTACAACAATGTAGAACAGTTCGTTGCATTTTCATTCAACATTTGCTGCACCCACATTTTCATTCAGTTTGCGACTTTTGACCAAATATGGAGATATTCAGTTTCGTTTATGCATTGGCATTTGATATTTACATAAATTAAAAATACCATATTGCAGTGAGCCCACAACTTACCTGCATTTTGAGTCGTTTATTCTATGTAGGGCAGTATTATAAAAATGATTGGGAAATTGTTCGAAATATTCTTTAAATAAATATTCGTGTAAACTAAAAATAAAATACAAGTGACTAATCTTCAACAACGTGTTGTAGTGTGACCGTTAGCTAAGTTAACAAAATATACGCATTAGTTCCGAGGTATAACACACTCTATCTGGTATATTGGTATATTTGTAAAATACATAGCGCGTAATTTCAAACAGCCGTTAAATACTAATTTGAAATGCATACCATTTACTTATTAAATAAATTGCAAGTAAAACTTGCAAAACAATTATGTTTACTTTATTATATTTCTTATTTTTATTTAGCATATTGGACATCGCAGGAATATGTATATTTATTTATTTGTATAAATTATATTTAATTAACTAATGTGTAGAATGCATAACATTTTATTTAGTTTGATTTGCGCCACTTGTTACATTATAATAGTTGTTAAAATTGATAATACTTATGAGCTCAACAATTTTTTCATTATATCCAGACGCCTCAATCTTATTGCCTAGATAAATAACATAAAGCATAAACTTTTCAAACTCGGTCTCCTCAAATGCTAAACGCTTATAACGAGGATGAATAAATTCTTGATTTTGGTCCAAGACAAATGATTTCGAGTGCAGTATCCTAAAACGATAGCAATAAGTAATAGTAAGTAATATGTATTAAAATGAGTTAAATGTAAATTGTAAACTCACTTGCAAAATCGTAAAACAATCACTAGAATGTTGTCAATTGTAATCCGAAACTTTGCGCTTTGTCGATTCAGCAGAGATATGAAAACAATCTGTTTTACGTACTCCACATGACGCTGATATAATTCCTCCACCGATTCCACTTTGCGCAGTTTATCGTTAAAGGTGCGCCAAGTGCCCTGAAGCGCATTCGTCTCCAGGTGATTTTGCAGCGTTAGCACAAAATGCGACAGCTTACGACGCACCAATTGCAAGTGACGATATTGTGGAGCCATGTGAATTGCCTTGCCATGGAGCTTGGCCAAATGCTGGAGATGTTGATAGGCACGCTGAAGCATAAAGCTGACATGACGCAGTTTCAACAAATACGAAAAGATATATGTATATTTCTGCATAGTCTCTACGCTTATGACCAAATTGAGTGGCCAATCAACCTTGAAATCCAACGTAAATATCGACAACACATCGATATTCATCAGATCAAACGATTCCGGTATGTTTGAGCTTATCAATGTGAGATTATCAGCGAACACAGCTGCCGCTCCAGAAGCCTCTGTTGCCCTTCGGCCAAGTGCATTCTTGAGAATGACATCAAGGGTGCCCTTCTGGCATAAACTTTTCGGTTCCATGCCCGCCTCAATACGCTCCAGAATGCCGCCAACCAGCGCCGTGCCAAACTCCCCGTCCAGCAAGAAGAAATAGTTACGCAGCTGGCAAAAATGCTCATACACATCGAGGTCATCGAAGATGCGCAGCACCTCGTTGCGCAGCAGCGACAAATGGGTATCCAGTGGCAGCAGTATGGACTGTTGCACATAGCGTTTGATCAGAAAAGGATTTTGCTCTTTGGGCAGTTGGAAGCGCCATGAGTATCTCGCCAGCTCGTTGTTGTGCAGCTGGAAAACGGGTTTACTGCAAGCAAATGCTTTCCTGGCCCAATCCGGATTCTGGGGCAACTTTTTAGGCGTCGTCTTACATATTGTTGCTGCAGCATCTTGACTCTGCTCATCGACTTCACGGTCGAGTGCTGCGCAGACATTATTATTGGCCACATCAAAAGTTTCTTTTGGTATGCACAGCTCGACTTCTACATCCGATGTGGTTGACATGGGCGTTGCCGAGTCCAAAGCAGGCTCCACAAACAACTTATGCGGCTCCAATGGTAGGTGCAATTTAAGATCACTCCCTGCGACTTTTCCAACTACTTTCAGCTCGGGTTCCTCATTACTTGACACGCCATTTAATGTACCAAAGTGCTGATGATGAAGCATGCGCTGACGGTTGCGCTGCAAGTCGCTTAAATCCTCGACATTCATATTGACATCCGTGGGCAGTTGAGCCGTCATCTCCGTGCAGTTGAGTACTCTCAAGCGGTTGCTTTCAGCGTCCGTTAGCACATGCTTTTTAGTAGTCTCATCGGCTGGCGGTTGAGCTTTAAATTCCGTGCAGTTGAGCACACGCAATCGATTGGTTTCCGCATCTGTCAGCACTTGACTGGTTGCAGTCTGCCGCAGCTCTACTTGCGTTTGGGATTCCAGAAATTGGCCCGAGGATATATTGCGCTGACGATTACGATCGATTTCCGTTACCAACTCATTTGAATTCTGCACATCAGCTGATTTGAGATTCACTTCTGCAGTCTCGAGTTCTTTTCTTGCAGCCTCTTCTGCAGCTGGATTAGATTTTCGCGCATCAGCTGGCTTGAGATTCTTTGGAGACTCTGTGGCTTCAATCTCGAGCTCTATCTTTGAAGTTCCGTCTGCTGCTGGTTCTTCAGGTGTCTTGGCTTCTGTGGAGAGTTCCTCGCAGCAAGAAATGAAGCTCCGTCCACTGCTTGAACTTTCAACCGGACTGACTTCAACGTCATTGATCTGCGTCGGTTGAACAATCTTCTGCAAATCAGCAATTTGTTGCTCCAACGCCAGTTTTTCACGTTTCAGCCGTTCTTCATTTTGTTGCTCACATTTCTCTCGAAAAAGGAGCTCTGTAACTATCTGTTGGCGTCGCTGATCTAGACGCGACTCCTCGTCCTCCTTGCGCTCATTGTTTAGCTCTGCATAGCGACGTTGTTTGTCCTCATTCGCCTTGGCCAGCAACTCGCGCTGACTCTCCTCCCAGTCAGCAATCCGCTCTTGGGTGCAGCTCCACATGCGATTGCCAAAACGATGACTGTGCACGGTGCGTTCGTCGAGCATGCTTTCCATGCTGAAAGGCGTGATGTTCTCCTGAAACTGTTTGTAGTGAAACTTTAGCTTGTTCTGTATGTTTGACAACTGATCTTCCGTCAAACACACCGCCAAGTTGGGAGGTTTCCATTTGAAAAGTGCATGCTTTAAAAAAGCAATTAGATTAATATTATTAATTTACATTCAGTTTATGCAACTCACCTGTGCATTGTAGCGCTTCAGAAGACGACTATACTTGCCACACTGGACAATAGCGATCTCGTTGCCTGCCAGGAATCCCGGTACCATATTGCTGCATACTTGGAAACCCTTATCGAAAAACTCTTTGCTTCGCTCGTCCAAGCCTCTTGTGGAGCACACAAATAGCTCGTTGAAGGGCTCGTCGAGTTCACCTTCATACAGCCAACGCTGCAACTGGTGATAGTAGGTCTCGCAGATCAATCTCAACAGGTACATCAATATTTGCAGGTACTGTATGTTCACGCATGCATCAATCTCAGACCAAACAACCCTCAACAGGCATGCGCCACTCGCACCATTCGCAATATTCGCTGCAACATTTAATACAATTTTGATATAAAACAAAATTAAAATGAAATACAGTTCAAATATAATAAGGATTTAGATTGTATAGATATGAACATGTTATATATACAGAAACGCTTCACAAGCACTGTTGCGCTAGTCAGTGGACTATTCCCCTAAAACCCTAAATTCCCCCAAGCTCCACGGCTAGATCTACAAAATTTCAACGCCTGGGAACAAATCGGTGTAGAATATTACTGCTCTATTGAACATACTGAATATTGTTTAATACCCCAATTTTTATACACATAAATTGTATTACGTAGTAACAGAAGTTTTCCTTATTACCTATTATAAGAATTTATATCGCATTCATCCAATACTTACCACAGGGTTCGTTCTGAAACATTAGATCAATGTGTTGCAACAGCTGCATGGTGGGTGTGGCACTATATAACAGTTCGGATAAGTTGTTAGCTGGCTGCGAAAGCAAAAATGCTCGACAATTCGACATGATAGCAATAATTGCGTGGCGCATTGTCTGTAAAGGAAGTTTGTTTTATTATTAATTAATTAATTATGTATACAGTGGACACTCTAAAGAGTAAAGAGAAAAATTACAAATTAACAAAAAATTATAATACCTAGTCCAATCTTTGTTTACACTTTAGCGAATGTTTTTTTATCCCAGTATACTAAGTATATATCAGCTTTAATATATTATTTGTTGAAGATAAATCTTATAAAAATAAGTCGTATTCGTAAGCAAAAAGCTTAAACTTGTTGCTTTAGCTCTAAAGTCTAAGTTAAGCGTTTATTTGTTATTTCGATGTAACTTTTTAATAATAACGTTAACTTACCCGGTTCATGGGACGCTCTGTCCGGCCGTGATCAAGGTCCCATTGGGTGCGAAAGCAGAGCCGCATATAGGCACGACCAGCATCAAGAAAGGGCTGTGCGAAGTCGGCCAATACATCGGGTAGCAGAGTCCTCGTCGTCTTAAACGGTCGCAGCAAGAAATATCCATCCGGTGTCAGCGAAAATGTCTCCGACTGCAGCCCAACTAAAATGGTAAAATATGCTAATAATCGAATTTCAGGCAATAAAAAACTCGCACTCACCTGAAACTTTTTTAAGGTGATCGATCAAGGTGGGCAGCTCGATGAAGTGCAGTTCAATGGTGCGGTCCTTGTGCCAATTGAGTTCGTTGCACAGATCTAGATCCGAGAGGAAATGCTTCTCCGGAGACGGTGCAACTTGGATTTCCTTCTTTGGCGTCTGCGTTCGCTTTGAAGGCAATGGCAACTTAAGGTTTATAGGCAAAATACTTGTCTTGGCTTCGTTCAAACGCGAAACGCTTTCCCGCCAAGCAGATGCGTAAGGATTGCGATCCAGACAACTGTCACCGCGTTTCTCGAGCAGCTGCAGCCCAAAGTGGTTGTTGCAGCTGTAATCGAATTGCAGGCGAGGCAAGCGGGAGTTGAGGTCGGGCGGAATGGATTGGAATGCCTTGGGCTGAAAGCAGAAGGACTGTTGCACCTGCCGCCTGCCCCGAAACGTCCTTTTTAAGCGCATCGCCTCCGGCTGCAGGACCTTGCATTGAAACGTATTTCGCGCCGCAGTTTGCATCCGCAGGAGCAGCAATTGAACTCTCTGCTTGCCTCCATTGGCCTCAAAGGATATGTGTACCAGGCAATAAATAATATCCGCTATCAGTTCGGCATCGAAATAGTTGCGCTGCTCGTTCAGCAGTTTCCTGCACTGCGGATATTCATCCAGCGAAGGGCAAAAAGGACTTCGCTTTACTCGCAGCAAAGCTTCGTAGATTTGTGAGCGTCTCTTAGAAACTTCGGCTGTTGCAGGCGGCTCAACAGCTGCACCTGGTTTTTGTTGAGGGGCGCGTTCATCTTGCAACTGTAATTCAGCTAGTTGACTGATTAAATCGAAGATGCTGTGGTTGCAAACAAATGATGCAGCCATTAAAACTAATTGCACTGTGTGTGTGTGTGTGTGTGGGAACAACACTTAGTGGGTGCAATAAATAAACTTCCTAACAACCGCAGTGTGACCGCAGTTCTATTTTAAACATTCGCCATCTCCCTTCGCAAAAATATACCAAGATGCAAATAATTCCAAGCGCGCAACTATTTGAATATTTTAAAAAGTTTTGTTGATCGCCAATTAAATCTAAATCAAGGACCGTAATTATGACACGTTTTTTTCAAACAAAGTACATAGTAATGATTATATTTCGATTTGAAATGTATTTTGAGAAATGATTTATGATTTTTATTTTTCTTAGCTCAGAGACCTAGACTATTTCTAATAAAAAAAAATGTTTTTGTTTTTTAGGGAAAAATATCAATTATTATTAATATTAGGTTTTATTTTGTATTATATTAAATTATTACGGGTTAGAATTCATTGAATTACATGAAAATAATCAATGTTGTCGAAGAAAAAGATTTTAAGTCATACTTTGAAATCTTCAATAATAGCTCCTCCGTTTTGCGTTTTTCCACTGAAAAAAAAACCAATAACAAACGTGTTCTTTATTTAGTATATGTATGTATGTATATACACAATTATTTTTATTACTAAAATAGTTTTCGAACTTCTAATACTTGTATACAACAACTTGTTTAACTTTAATATTTTATGATTTTAGCCTCTTCAACTATGCTTTTATTCACGTCGATCGACGAGTCGCAGAGCTGAAGACACCGACAAAACATCGTATAATAATTGAAAATTAAAAACAAATATGTTCATTTATAGTCAGCATTCTTTAATGGTTTATTAACTGTGGTTTCATTTCGTTTCATAAAAATTATTTTCCGAACACTGCTATAAAGGCAATTTTTGCAAAATGTATTATATGAACTGGTATCAGCTTAATTTTATTATGATTTCAATAACTTATGACTACGTACGATCAGGGTTAAATAGAACTTTTCGTGTTTTTTTCTTTTTGCATAGTGATGTGCTGATTCAAGTGTGCTATATGATACATTAAACGTTCTTTTGAGATTGACTGCATATAATAAGCTAGGTATATAGTATATCGGCGCAGTTATTATGTTAGAGCACGCTAAAGGGTTGCACATTAAAATTAATTGTTAATTTTTTTTTGTTCTGTGTTTAGGTAAATAGCTGTATATAACTGAGATTTAATACAAAATTTAAATCGAAATCAAATTATTTAAGAGGGAGACAAAAAAAAACTTGTATGACATGTTAACAATTCGGCAAAATGAGCGCCAGCGCAAAACGGCATAGTGCACACACAGATCAGCCGATCTAGCAAATAGTAGTAGACTATATTAGGTAAAGAGCATTTGGAAAGGCGTCGAGAGTTAATGGGAGACGCGCTTTAGACGACGCTGTGAATTGTTTAACTCGCCGTTGAGAACTTGTTGCATGGTTGTATAATCGAAGTTTTGCGAGCAGGCACCGTTTCTGGAGTGGGAATCGCATCGCCGGTGGTCACCTTATTGGCAAACACCTGCTTCACGCCGCCGCCTTTCTGCTTCGCCATTTGATAGTCGCCAGAATCGAAGAATTTTTGCTGGTAAAAAGAGAGTGAAACGAATACATATATAATTCAATTTGTGCGAATTCCATTAAAAGGAGATAAACATGTAATACACATTTATAAACTGTACTTACGCCCTTTTGCAATCGCTTTTGGAGGAATGCCGAATGGCCTCCGGGAACCCGCATGCCAGTTGGATATTTCGACTTTAGCTTCTCCTCCTCGATCTTCTCCAGATCCCGGGGATTAGCCTGTTCACCAGATGGTTCGTTCTCCTGTGGCGTTGTCGCCGGACTGTTTTCCTCGGTAGAACTCATTATGGTTGGCCTAAGGAAAATAATTGTTAATCATATTAATGTAGTACACTAAATTAAAAGCTACAATGGGAAGAAGAAAAAATAAATTTTACGTTGCCGAAAATCGCCAATTGGAAGATGCATGATAACAGCTTTTTTTTTTTGCAAAATATATTACTACGATAAAACCGGCCATATAAAGCTGCATTTCGTCAACTACACACACACAAACACATGCGTCTGTGTGTTCTCGCACACACATACACTCTTGCGCCAACATACTCACACACACACACACCTAGTCGGAGCAAACGAACGACGACAACGCGTAAATAAAATCGTATTAATCTGATGTGCAAATATTGTGACCATATTTATTACTTACACAAATTATAGCTCTGCGCATATAATATATATGTAGGACGAATGTGAGAATATATATTCAAAATCAAACACTCACCTTTGTTTAGCCTTCTTTGATGCGTCAAAAGAAATGACAAGTAACTGTTGTTTTCCTTCTTCTATTGCAATTAAGAACACGCGTGCAAAATTAACCACAATTGGTGGAGCGTTATGCAATTTGTGTAGACGGCGGCGACTAATGAACAGCACTTTTTATACGGACGGTGCTTTTAATGCGGAAATGTTGTGTATGGCGCTTGAATTTTCTTTTTCGCTTTTCAATCCAACTTTTTTAAGACGCTCCAAAAGATTGCAAAAAGCGTGACCGCAAGTTTTACACGAAAATATACCTATTTTTCGCTGCCAAATATACCATAACAAGCGAAGGCGTGTACGATGGCGCCATTTTTTGAATAGTGCTATTGTAAAGCAAAATTAAAGTCTTTGCAACAATTTTGGGTATCTTTTAAGCAATTTAGAACATAAAGAAGTTACAATTTCTAATAAATACAATTAAGGCAATTGTTGTTAGCAATCAGAAGTTGTGGTATTTTAATACCGAAAAACTATTAAACTCATATATCCCGGCTTGCAGTTCCCTTTCGATAAACATAAAATGTATTTGGCGCCTGTAAATAACAACAATCAGAAGGTAATTATGGTTTGTTGTCTGAATTTGTAAATCTTATTAAAAAAATAACGTCTGCAAAACAAGATGTATACAAATGTATCGATTGTGCTATCGATATCAATATTACAACGATAGCCAAGTAATGCCGCTACTGTGAGGGCCGCTGGTTAAATTACCAGCCGACAGTGCTTATTCTCAATTATTTTTGTTATTTCAATTGAAACAAAACGTTCTGCACAGTATAGTAGTATTAAACATAACCGCTAAGCTACTGTGACTGTCAAATACAACGAAAACCAAACGAAAAGCGACCAAATGATGAGCTCAAAGGATAAATCCAAATTTAAAATGTTTCTAAAGACCACAAAACCCGCAGGTAACTGAAGCCAGTGTAATCAAAAACATTGTTTTTATTATTGTTATTCCCAAACCAGGCGCAGCGGGAGAGCGCACATTGCGACCAGAATTCGAGAACGAATTGCGGCCAGAGCAGCCCATAGCCCAACGCTGCAAAATGCTCAAAGAACTGGGCGATCAGCATTTGCACAACATCAACTTGGACGAGGTGAGTGCTAGAGTGCGAGTGAGAGAGGTAGACAACTTAATGTAAACAAAACATTTCAGACTTCGATAACCAAACTGTGGCATCTGACCAACGATCTGATTGTGCCGAATAAACCGGCAGAGACGCGACAAATTGCGCTGAGCTTCTACAAGCGTCTCATACACACACAGTACAAAAGCTTAACGCTAATGCGGGAGAAGTTCTTTCTGGTCATCCAGAATCACGAGGCACGCGAGGATCTGAGGCATCTGCTGAAGCTGCTCATCACGCTCACCGAAAACGGCAAAGACATCACCAACTTCGAGGAGAAGGTAAAGGAGATGGAACTGCATTAAAACTGGAACTTTACTATTTCGACTATTTGTAGATTGGCAAGTTTATGTTGCACTGGATGCCCGACGTTAAGGAGGCCAATCAGCTGTCGCTCTACCTGGACATGCTGATCAATCTGATCAAGTTCAATGCCGCACATCTGGACAAGGACATTCTAGTGGGCATCGTAGAGTGAGTGTTGAAGATTATAATTAAAAATGTTATTTTCTAAACTGCTTGTTTTAGGAATGCCTGCAAATTGAGCTGCACGGAGCCGGACGATGACATCGGACTGCAGTGCTTGACCATACTGGAGCTGGTCATTGGCTACACGATCTTCCCCAGCGAGACGCTGCATCAGTGCATCGTCACGCTCTGCTGGACAGTCAACCACGTGCGCTACTGTCATGCATCGTACAAGGTATTATTTAGCTCAGTTTAGTTTGATTACAAATTAGTAGAACATTCACGCATAGTAGCAGCTGTTGAGATCCTTTGGCATGCAGCGCAAGCACTCGAAACCAATCTGTTCGATCTTGTGGCTCGTGGCACGCGTTCCATACTCCATGGCATCGCGCAGCGACAGCTTGATCTCCTGCAGCGCATAGATGAAGGCGCCCACAAACGTGTCATGCTCGCCAATGGTGTCGCGAATCTTTTGCGGCTTGTGGCCCGACACCTTGATGTACTTGCCGTCGGGCAGCAGGCAACTGGCGCCCTCGTCGTAGTTCTCATAGACAATGATGGGCTCTTTAGGTCCCTTGGGCTCACAGCTTGTGTCGATCTTATAGTCATCGGGATTGGGACTCGGCGTCTTGATCGGTTGCTTGGCCAGCCAACGTTTGTACGTCACGCGCAGACGATCGCGCACCGCCCAAACTGTCTCACGTCCATTCATGAAGCCGTATTGCGTCTGCAGCTGACGCTGCACGATCACATAGTCTGCAGCATTGGCGAGTAGCAGGTCGAGAGGTCGCAAGTTGGCCAGATTCACAGACACTATGACGTCGGGCGCGTCTTCGTTGCGTGCCTTGTAGTCCTCCACAGCCTGCATCATGCGCAGCGTCTCGCGCAGATTACGCGCCTCAAAGTGTATCCAGGAGTACCGGCAATAGTCGACGGCGCCAATGAACTGCTGAAAGGTCAGCTCGTGCTTCGGCTTGGAGTACTCGACGGTGGTGCGCGCCTCCTGGTCACGCACCACCACAATGCTCTGATGCGCCGGTTCGTGGGGTGTGCGCGGGCAGCTGGAGATGTCCACGCCCATGGCATGGAAGCTGGACAGCAGATGCTCGAAGGCGCTGATGCTACTCAGTTGGCCAAGGAACTCGCATTCGGTGCCCAGGCGGCGCAGCACACAGCAAGCGTTAGCCGCATGGCCGCCAAGTCGCCAGAAGCCGGTCTCGGTGCGTTGCGTGATGCCGGGCGAGGGATGATCGTCGCACATCGTGATCATGTCCAACGTGCAGCGACCCACGATAAGCACACGGCGGGGAGTGGGCGGCGGAGGTGGCGCCTCCTTTTTGGGCAGGCGACGCACCTTCTTCACCGTTATGAACTCTTTAATAATTTGCTTTTTCATGGCCTAAAGTATTCGAAAATAATCAACTGCTTAAAAATAAATGCCAACTTGATTTTTACAGATCATGAAGAACCTGTTGGGCACTCAGCTGGGCTTCGACTCCATGAAACTGATGTGCTGCATCCTCAACGATCGCACCCAGTACGGCGATGGGCAGTTGCTGCGTGGCGCCGTCTTTCACCTCAACATCAACATCTTTGGCTCCAACATGATCTTCCAGGTGTCGTCCATGAACTATGCGACCAATGTGCTCAAAGGCTTCCTCAGCGTAAGTCTTGGAACTATGGATTCTACTTTCGTTTACTGATTAATTCTGTTGTGAAATAGGCTTTGGAGAGCCGGCAGGTGATCGTGACGTACGAGGTGATTCTCAGCGTGCGCATGGTGATCACTAAGCACAAGCTGTCGGAGATCATTTGGGATCTCATCTGTGATATTATGTCGGTCATCGTGGACAACATCGAGTATTACGGTAAGTCTGTCCGCATTCTCTTGCTGATATAAATCCAATATCGCCCTGAGTCAAGCAAGTCGCATTTAATTCTTGGACAATCCCTTTGCAGAACGCTCCGGTGTTAGCAACGATAGCTTGTCGCATCTGCAGAAGAACTTCAACGAAAACATCGACTGCATTGAGAAGCTGCTGGCAGACGATCGTGCCCCGATACTGGGCAACGTGGATCGCATCTACGACTTGATCGAGCGCGTGGCCGAGCGACGCCCCGAGGCCTCGGTGCTGGGCCTGATCGAGTATCGCACACGTCGTGTGACGGCCACACGTCCGGAATGGCTGCAGACGCTGACGCAGTTTGTGCGCCGATATTATCGCATGTCCAATGTGAACGTGCGCATCAAGACCATTGAATCGCTGGTGCAGATCATGAACCTGAACCGCTCCAGCTACGAGGAGGAGATACTCGATCGAGTGGTCGTCACGCAGCTGGCGCAGATTCACCAGGAGCCGAGTGCCCAGGTGCGCATGGCTGTGGCGCGTGCGCTGTGCAACTTTGCGGCGCACTGCGACACCAAGCGTTGCATGGAGCTACTGGACATACTGGAGACGCTCATCAATCGACCCTTCGAGCACATGCGGCAGGTGGCATCCGAGGGTTTGACATCTGAGCTTGGCAGCAGCGTCATTGTGAAGAGCGAGACGGAAATTGGCGACATTGTGGCCGCCGTGAGCGGACTGATTGAGGTGTTTGTGGTCAAGCTGCATCGTTTGCCGGCCACGCATGCCATCAAGATATTCAACATACTCATGGATCATCTGGAGCTGCACTACGATCGCCCTAAGGTCTTCGAGCAGGCGAGCATAGTGCGATTGAAGGTCAGTCAAAGTTCGGTCGTTACAATAGCTATTAGTTACATTTGTTTGTTGCCTTGCAGATCTTCAACTGGATGCTGAAGGCACGTGCCAACGCCTCCTATCACATTGGCTATCCGGAGGGCAGCACCGATGTGGTCAAGTTCAGTCACTATCTGGGGATCGATTCCGTGCTGGCGCCTCAAACACAAACCTCAACCATCTCCATACGTCGCGCCTGCAAATTGATTGTGCGCTGTCTCGAGCAGGACACGGACTATCAGGTCTTTCAGCTGGTCATCAAGGAGCTGCCCAAGGTGCTGCAGAACAAGGCCCTAATTCAAGGCAACGACATCGAAGAGCTGGCCAAGACTCTCTTCAAAATCAACTCGAGCAGCACCAACAAGTTCAAGCGACCCACCGACGAGTTTGATGCCCTTGTACTGCAGGCGATCGCCTCGCTGGTCATCTACTACGAGTGCATGCAGCCCAACCATCACAACAAGATCATTGCCGCCCTCAAGTCACGCATCCTCACCGGCACCTACTCGGCCAGCGTCTGCATCAACACGCTCACCATTCTGATGCTCGAGATGCCCGACGCTCTGATGCGCACCCTGCCCGACGTCCTGCTCCAGATGAGCCGCATGTCCGACACCAACACCGTGGCCATACCAGTCCTCGAGTTCTTGTCGCGTGAGTATTTTATGGTTTAATAATTTAATTATAAATGGACAGGCAGCAGCACACATCTTTGATCCCCCCATGAAGATTAGGCTATCTACTTTAATATCCACATCATACTTATTTTCTTTTCTGAATCGCATGCTACTGTTGATGTACAACTGATTTTATTTTATTTTATTTGTTTAGTAGAAAATCAAACTAGCAATATCTTTACACACCTAAATATTAGTGTTAGATTAGTTAGAACAACAAAATTTGGTTATATTACTTGTAAAGTAAAAGATTGGATACTAAACTATAACAGAAATAGGTACAAGTTGTTGATTGGCTCGCTGCTGGCTTTCTGTCCGCGTCTTCGAACTGCTAAATATTAGTAACTACCTGATAAATTAAGGATAAAGTCTCGACTACAGCTTTCTTAGTTGTTTGTTTTTTTATATTCCATGAAGACTTCTTCAATGACCTAATACTTATTAAACTTCGTTTCTTCTTCCATCCGTCGTTAGTGCTCATCCATCTGCCGAATCATCTGTTCTCGAACTTCACGCCGAAGCAGAACATGTATGTGTTTGCGCTCTCGCTGACGTACACGAAGCCGCATCGCTATGATCACTACACGGTGTCGTTGGCGCATCACGTCATCGCCGGCTGGTTCCTCAAGTGCAAGCTGGAGCAGCGTCGCAACTTTGTGGGCTACATCAAATCGGTGAGTCTAACATGTTGTCAATCTTTTGAACTCCATTTAACTATTTCTTTTTTGTTCGACAGTCGATGCAATCGAATGCGCAGATGCTGTACAACGATATCGTGAACATTAACTCGCTAAACGTGAACGAGGATTCATCGAACCGCAAGCGCAGCACCAGCTTAACAGAGCGTGGCAGTCGCAACAGCGCGGCGACCCGGAACGACTCTGAGATGCGTCCGCTGATGAACAACAGCTTGCGCACCTTTCACGCCGAGCTCGCCGAGACGTGCTTCGATTTTCTGGAGCGGCACACGTTCTCGCCATGCCCCGCGCTGCCCAAGCGGTGAGTAATCAGATTAAACTCGATTTCGACTTCATATATTTATAGTCAAAAATTTGATTAGCCTTTAAAACATAAGAAACTTATAAAAGGCACTGGCAGTGAGGCCTTTTTGGCTTCTTATGCAGCTGAACTTTAGGGTTTGTTTTCTGAAAATTTCATTAGAATTGCATAAATACATATATTAAAAATAGGATATTCTAAAACGCAACTTTTGTCTCTAAAATGTATATAAAACGCTTGCCGATAGTCAGTTGATTTTATTTACAAACAAAAAACGAAATGGTATAGAGAATCCCATGTTCTCAACGATCGCAATGAAACCTTCTACCCCTGTTCCATTCCCATTGTTGAAGACGAATACTCCAAAGTCAATGTTAAAAATTAATAAATTAGGTTGTTGCTTGTGAGCAACAAATGTTCGTTTTCTGCTGCATACTTAAATTTAAACATATTTTATGTCAATTTAAAAATTTCAATTTGCCATTTGAGGGATTTGAATCCATTGCCGTTATTGACTGCGGGGATTCCAAATCCAATTTTGAGCCATTTCAAAATATCTCTAAACTGTGATTGCGAACATTTATTATTGCACAATACAAATTTGGGAACTACATTGGGATACAATTGCAGCCTTCTCACACTTACCGTGCGTTGATAGTACAATCAGTGAACTCTATATTAATCAATCACAATTTCTATAGCTTGCCGGCTATTGACTATCTGCTGAAGGACGGCGTCTCGCAGACATGGCTGGTGGGTCACAACCTGATCACGATCACCACCTCGGGCTGCCCCTCGGGCCCCACTCGCAACGGACTCTGCGAGCGCTGCACGCAGCTGGGCAAGGCGCCCAGCATCAGTCTGAACTCGAAGAGCCTCAACGATGGCTTAAGCGGACAACCGACGCTGTCGCCGGAGCAGGAGCGACGCTACACGAAGCTGAGCTTGCAGCACAGCAGCGGCAACGAGAGTGCGGGCAGCACAGAGCAGACCTCGTCGTCATCCGCCTCCAACTCGGGTGCGCATCCGCATCGACAGATCTCGAACAGCTCGACAGCATCGCTGGACACGTACTCGCGACGCGGCTCCAATCCCGAGGCCAGCAATCTGGTGGAGGGATCGCACACGGGCAGCAACACCTCGCTGCTGGGCAACTCCATGTCGCTGTCCACGGCCAGCATGGGCCCGGCTTCAGTGCCCGGCACCTTTGTGCAGCAGCCCGTGTGCGTGCGCTCCTGCACTGGCTGGGCAGAGATCTACATACGACGGCCGACGGGCAACATTTCGTGGATCACACGCATCCAGAATCCCATAACGAGCGATTGCTTCGGCCAGGATCTGCCGTTCAACAGCATGGTCTCCATGTTTCTGCCCACGTCGCATGGCGGCGTCTTCGGGCCGGACAACATGATGCAGCCACAGCAGGAGCAGCAGCAGCAACAAACGGAACAGGAGCAACAGCAGCAGCAGCAGCAACAGTTGCAGCCACAAAAGGAGCAAGCGGAGCAACCGCCCCGACAGGAGGAGCTCGAGCAGATCACGCCCGCTGCCAGCGAGATGCGCAAACGCATGATGGCCAAGGCGCGTGCGCTGCAGCGCCAGGAGGAGATACATCACTCGGTGAGCATCGCCAGCAGCGGCGGCGGCAATGGAAACGGCGGTGGAGGCGGCGGCACCGCTGCCATTGACATTCCGATGCCACGCATGGCGGGCAAGCGAGGCAAAGACGCTGCGCTGAGCGGTTCGGTGAGCGATGGCGAGGCCGACGACGATGTGCTGGCCTTCGGGGATGCCCAGAGTCGTGCCCGCAATCCGGTGCGACGCGTCAACTCCAGTCCCGAGATGAGCTCCAGCTGGCGGCAGGCGATCTTGGCCGCCAAGCCGGCGCCGCTGTCGGGCGGCGTGCAGGAGCCGGAGCTGGTGCTGCACGAGCTGGAGCCGCAGTTGCCCGCCGCCGCGGCCAAGAAGAAGAACGTGCAGTACAGCACCAAGGATATGCGCGTCAGCTGCGAGGCGATACCCGAAGAGATCGCCGGATCGACGCCGCCCCAGTCGCAAGGCTTGCAACCGATGGCGGCAGCTGGAGCGGGAGCGGGAGCGGGAACGCTGCCGCCCAAGCAACACTCGGCGGACGATGTGAGCAGCCAGGTGGCGTTGGTGCAGACCTCCGCCTCGGCCTCCTCGCTCAAGCTGGGCAAGCCGCCGCTGTCGCCCGGACAGCTGGCCACAGCGTCGCCAGCGCCGGCTGCTGTGAGCGCTGCCAAGCAGACGCTTGCTCCGGTGGCCGCCAAGCTGACGAGCTATGTGAATGCGTCGCTGGGCCTGGCCAAGTCGAGCAGCGGCGGCGGCAACGATGGAGACTATAACAATGGCGGGGGCGACATGATGCGTGGCCGGTCCAAGACCATTTCGGTGGTGCGTGAGGTGAACAATGGCAAGGCGCGTCCGCCGGCACCAGCTGTCAGCAGCTTTCGGAGCTTTGGCGCGACCAAACCACCGATAAGCGCCAAGCTGTGCATGAATCCCAGTTTTGTGTTCCTGCAACTCTACAGCACCGGGCAGCTGGAGGTCACGGAGGCGCCGCTGAAGATGGGACCCGAGCAGTCCAGCGCATTGTCGCTGCTCGATCTTGTGCCGCCGTTCGAGACGCACAAGATCGGTGTGCTCTATGTGGGTGCCAATCAGTGCAACAACGAGGTGGAAATCCTGCGCAACTCGCACGGCAGCACACGCTACGTGGAGTTCTTGCGCAGCATCGGCACCTTGGTCAGCCTCAAGGATGCCGAGCAGAACAATCTGTTCATCGGCCTGGACAAGAGCGGCACCGACGGCAAGTTCGCCTACATCTGGAAGGACGACATACTGCAGGTGAAGTGACACTCCAAGTAACCTCAAGGAATGCCCATTAATTGTTTTTAATCGATTTTTACAGGTCACCTTCCATGTGGCCACGTTGATGCCCACGAATCTGCAGGACGATCCCAACTGCAACGAAAAGAAGAAGCACATTGGCAACGACTTCGTCAAGATCATTTACAACGAGAGTGGCGAGGAGTACAATCTGACCACCATATCGGTGAGTTGATCTCTTCGTAATTCTTCGAAAGCCTATTGATATAATCTTCCTCTCTGCAGGGCCACTTCAACTACGCCTGCGTCATTGTTGAGCCGCTGGAGCTGAACTCGAATCGGGTTTATGTGAAGGCGCGTTCCGAGATCTCCAAGTTTGTCTGCCATCCAGAGCCGCGCATCGTCTCCGATCGCAGCGCTCCCTTGCTCGCCCGCCAGATGGCCCTCCATGCCAATGTAAGACTGCCAATTTGGCCAAATAAATCCCAGACTAATTCCCCTCTCTTTAGCTTGCCTCGCTGGTCTATCAGAGCGTGCAGAAGAAGAATCCATATGCCTCCAACTGGCTGGAGAGGTTGCGCAAATTGAAGCGTTTGCGATCTCAGGTGAGCATTGACTTTGAAACTAATCTAATGCATGGTAAACTTATTATTTATTTAAATTTGTAGCTCATTGAACAGCAGGTCAAGCAGCAACAAAGCAAACAGCAGCAAAGCGGCAACTCATCCAGCGGCGGCATCGCCTCCTCCTCGGACATTGACGATCAGCGTGCAGACTTTACCAAATTCACTTAGATTCTAGTTTATATATTATATGCATACAGACACCAGACACATCAGACCTAGACACAGACTTGTACATTTTCGGAAAATTTATAAGCTACGAGTTGGAAATGGATTGTCAAGCCATCAACAATACAACCACATACTATTATACTTACATACATACATATATATATTTATAGCTACATTATGTAGATAATTCTATTATATATTCGCCGTCTTCTTCTGTAGAGTTTTGTTAGCAGGTTTTTCGTTTGATTAATGCGTGTTTTCAGATAGTGGGAATTTTGTAATACCCAGACTTATTGCACTAGAAAATATTCAGCCTCCTTGCTCTTACCGATTGTGCTGTACGATGATAGCTAATCAGAAAGGACAAACAAATTTGTATACATATGTATACTCAAGGATCTGGCAAATGTTGTCTCTGCCTAGATAATGATTTTCTGATCATTAAAATGCTGGATACATTGCATTTTAATGATCAGAAAAAAATGAGGTATAAAATAATCTGACCAATTAATTCATTATACTGCTGAAGATTTTGCTATAATGCTATAATTGTTCGTATATCTTTAAATAGACACCTTATAACTCAAATCGACCAAGCCTTTCTTAATTTATGAACCATAAATTTGTTCGTCTGAACATATATACAGATATAGACAATAGTCCATATAAAAGGCGAATGCATCAAGAACACAAAAGGAATTTTAACTACGTAGAAATTAAATTCTATATTGTTGTCATCTCTCTGCATAAGATATGAAACACTTTTATTTGGAATATTAACATCAGATCTATAGCTTCTTGTTCTTCAATCGGTTAGGGAAAACAGTTTTGCATATAGTAGTTATATTTTATTGTATTTACATGTAATCACACGGACCTTTTAGTCCCTTGGCATCTGGGCTATGTGATCGTAACCATAGTCGCTGATCTTGTGTCCCGCCACGCGATTGGCAAAGTCAACGGCATCCGGCAGATTGTTCCGCTGTACGTACGTGGCATAGATGAAGCCAGCCATGAAGCTGTCGCCGGCACCAAGCGTGTCCACAACTGCAGCCGGTTCGGAAGCGGTCACGTCGCTGTAGTTGTGGAAGGAGTCGACGCAGCTGGCGCCGTGTTTGCCCCAGGGACAAATGATGTTCACGCAACTGGGGGTCAAGACACTGACCAGCTGGGAGCAGGCTTGTTGTGCCGTCTGCCAGCCCTGGCGACTGGCCAGGTCCTTGGAGAAAACAACATAATCGCACAGTAAACAAAGCTCTAGATTCTGCTCATACAATGTTTCGAAATCCAAAGAGATCCTGATCTTGGTGGCATGCCGAGCATTGTGCTGCTGCACGGACCTGATCATCTTGAGGGTTTCCTGCGCCTGACGTGCCTCAAAGTGCACCCAGCCATACTGGCTGAGATCGATTCTATGGAAGTCCTCCCACGTCACGTATGGATAGTTCTTGTTGCAGTGCACAATGGTGCGGGATCCCGTGTCCTGGGCAATGATCACCGACGAGAACGGCGGATCCCGCTCCGAGATGGGGCAGTGCTGGACACCGATCTGACGCCGCTGCAGATCATCGAGCAGCACTCGAAACCCGGCCGATTTGCTCAGCACGCCGAAGAAGTCGACCTTGAGCCCGAGCAGGCGCAGCACAGTGCTGACATTAGAGGCATTCCCCCCACGCTGCCAGTTGCCGTCGAGGCAGCGCTCATCGGTGTCCTCCCGGGGGAAGCTGGCGCTAATGGTGACAAAGTCGATAACTGTGCAACCGACGCACAACACTGGCTTCATGGCTTCGGAGGCCATGGCTAATCACTTTGCTGCCTCGCTGCTGATTAAACGGAATCGAAATGTTTATGTAGCCAATAGATTTCAATTGAACTTAAAGCGTATGCGCAATCTTGATTAGATTGCACGCACACAATCAAGGCAAAGCGATCGCCTCGATTATTTGTTGTTTTTCTATCGCCAAACGCGGCTTAATTGAATGCATAAAACAAAATCATTATACTATTCAATTTGTGGTAATACTTACGGTCATATTTAGATGTAGCTATTTATGAAAACTAACAAACAACGCTGCACATTAATTATGTTTAATTCATCATATTTTGATCACGCAATTTGTCTGATCCAAGCGACGGTTATGCGCATATAAATCAACTGGGCACACTCTGTTTATCGATGAAAATTATAGTGCTGGCTAATTATGCGCACTATTTATCGCTGCCGCCGATAACAGCGGCAGTGTTTAGTATATTTCAACTAGGAAGCGGTCGTTAAAATCAGCCAGGGCTGCAACAACAATGAATAAATTAATTAAATATTTATGAAATTCTTTAAATTATTGTATATTTTATAGCAATGTAAATTATTAAATGTAAACATTTAAAGCATTATTTTACTTGAAATGAGTATTGTGACTTCACAGTTGCGATTAATACGTTTGGTCATGCGCAATGCGTCACCTTGTCACTTTCATTAACCATGCCACCAGCTGTATAGAGTGCCTGTCGATCAGTTAACCGCTAGTCACCCGCGCGCGCGGAGTTCGTTCTTTTGGTTGTGCGTTGTTGCGGACGTTATTTGCTCGCGTTATTCGAACAGCAAAAACAAATGAGCGTTTCTTTAGTGGCCATGTGATAAATGAATATAAAACCCAAATAATAAGCCGGTTGTTAATGGGAACAGATATTGCTGCAGTCGATGGTGTATCGTGTGTGTGTGTGTGAGCCAAGGAAACCGGCAAACAAGTGATGACAAAATCATTTACATAAATACAAACATACATATACATATGTATGTGTGTGCGTGTGCGTGTATGCCAAATAAATACAAACATATGTTAATGCAGACATACGCATGGTGTATGTAATCATTTCGACCAAGACGTAAGTCCAATAAGAAAACGCATAATTTGAATTAAAACTCAAATGTTTAATTGCCCAAAATGTAGATAAATAATACATACATATATACAACATAAAGTTTATTGGCGAGGAGAGTGGGGGAAAGAGATGAGCGTGCTTCTTCTGTTGCGTTGTCACGGAAAGAGAGCGCAAGCGGGAGAGCAGCAGTTGGAGTATAAGTTTGTGTTGAAGACGCGAGAGAGCGAAAGAGAGAACGCGCGCTCGACTGTCAGCTGGTTGTCAAGTTGCGCAAGTAGCCATGCAAAATTCTACACATGTGTATGTGTGCGTGTGTGTATGTGTGCGTAGAACGCAAAATTTTGAAAAATACTTATATACACGCTTATGTACTACATATGTGCGAAACGTAGCTGTGCATGTGTGTGTGTGTGTGTTTATTAAGTATTATAAGTAAAGTGCTATTTGCGACTTTATTTTACATCTACGCCGTTCAGTCAACAAAGCTCCAACGCTAATCAAGTACACGACATGTACTTGCGTATGTGTGTGCGTGTGCATGTGCACGTGTGTGTGTGTGTGTGTGTACAGCACAAAATTCAAAGAGCAATTCCTGCCTGGGGTTTTGTGCGTGTTACAAAGTTTAGTTTGCTCATTGATCAGTCTTGAAGTTGAAATTGACCCTGACTCGGTGTCGCAATATAAATGTTAATTCACGGCACAAACAAACACGCAAAGAATGCAAAATCAAAATCAACTGATATTATAACACATTATAACATAACAATGAATATCACAGTCACACCCAAAAGTTACTCGACGGCCAAACCGCTTTTTCAACCCGCAAATAAATGCATATAGTATATTATTTATTTACTTTATTTTTGGCAAATACATTATACTAATGATAATTACATTATTTTATATCTACACAAATTTAACTTTTGGACCAGACTGATTGACTAAACTATCAATTATTATTGATATTTTATAATTTATATTTGCAATGGATAAATATATTAATTTAAATATAAATGTTTGACCTGATTGACTGACTGCACTATGAATTATTTTTAATATTATTATAATTGACATTTGCAATCGCTAAGGATAAATTCAATTAGAACTTTTTTATATATACGCAGTTCAAACGATAGTAGCTAGGAGGCTCAATATTGTATCGTGCGATAAAACTGTTTTTCTAAATTCCCATCGTAACTTTCTTAAGTCCTGTATTAAAATTAGTATAAAGCCTTTGTAAACAAGGCTTTGAAAATCAAATAAAATAGGAAATAACAGAGTGGTTAGTATACTGATTTGACAGCGGGCAAATTTTAATTTTTTAGTTAGCATTTATTATATTATATTACAATATGATTTTCATTTTAGTGAGCAGGGGAAAATATATATTGTCTTCGGGAGTCTTACATATTTTCATGAAAGCAACGGGAGACTGCAATTTTTACACAACAATATAGTTAATCGGACACAACAAAATGTACAATTTAGTGTTTAAATATATTATATAAATAATAGAGTTTGAAGACTTTGTCGACTTCTTCAAAATACAAATAAATATTTATAAATGTATCGTAGGCGAAGTTGCGGTACAAACACACTCGCTTATATACAAATATATATTTATAAATTACCAATTGGTGGAAGTTTATTATAGCTGACTGTGTCATAGGCTTTCGTATAAGGTATTAAAAAAAGATTTGGTTAGTAGATGATTAAGGCATAATATGTATATGTAGATCATTTTTATAGACTTATAGACATTAACTTTGAGATTTAATTTGTCGCACGTTAAACGTATATAAAAAACATGAATTTTATATTGTTGCGAATTCATTTTGTTAATACGTTTATTAGTTTTGCAGTTACAGATTGGTAAACCTTGGCATGGCATATAAGAATTACCTTAAGTGTAGGAAATTTATTATATCTGACTGTGGCGTGTTTTAGACACATAAACAGTGCGACAATAGTTATCAGTTTTCATGCAAAATTGAGGTCTCTATTGTTATCAGTTAGTTTATGATAAAAAGCTGCTACAGATGCTGGAATTAGTTTTGTATTTGCGCTGATTACAGGGTATCTGTTGGCTCATGCTGCATTGCTTGTATTTGCCGCCAACTAACTATGATTTCGTATCGTTGACGAAAATAGCATATTGCCTAGCAGGCAGGCAGTCATTTAGCCAGACAAGTGCATTTGTCTATGATTCCCCTTATATTTATTTTGTTGCTGGCTTGAAATCTTATCACGCAGTTAACTGTTGTTTTTAAACTTAGTTGGAAACCATTGTTTAAGATAACAGCGCATGAGTCTTTGTGCTCTTGTCCCTGTCATACCATACTTCATCACTCTTTTTTCGCCTTCTATCAACTCGCCGCCCGTTTCTTCTACCCCAAAAACTCTTATCGCTACCTTTTTGCAACTGCGCCGCGAGTGAAGCCCCAACGCTATTCCCGAGGGCATCGAAATGGCCTCTCGATCCTTTTGAAATAACGGAAACTGATCCAGAAGCCTCCACTGATAACAGTACTCTCTCTTCTGCTTCTTTTCAAACTTCTTCCTCAAGTTATCTCTATGCATGTTTGTAGCGCGATTTTAAATGGGGTTTGCCTCTAACTCTACAGCAGACCCATTAAAAACGAGTAAAAGTTTATAAGGTCTGGACTCCATAAAGAAAATATAGCTATGCAAAATTTTACGGGGTCTGCTACCCATTAAAAACAAGCAAAGCAATTATGGCAAAAGTTGTAAATATAATAATACGTTTAATGCGATACAAGATTAGCAATATCAACAATAGAGTCTTCAATCGCATCAAAATATCTTTAATTAGTATAGCTTACATGGAATGACGAAAACATTCGTTCAATTTACAGAGTACATATTACCCTCTATATATAGAATATAATATTTATCAAACTATTGACTGTAGAGCTTCGAAGTGTGCTTGTTCACATTGATTGTGCACTTTGATACCACGTACTTATTAAATATGGCCAAGAAATGGGTTTAATAATTCGAATAGTCAGCGAAATGCTCATAGTCATAGGCATATTATTGGGTGTACTCTATTTTATCGTTGCTGTTGATAGTAATCCAAGTTGGAATTTGCTATTAATTAATTTTTGTTATTAGTATAGATGAATCATTTTCAGGTAAAAAGCAAATTCTAAGAAATATACAAATTCAGTGAAAAGATTTACGAATAGTCGACGTTTTACTGGTTTTTGATGTTGCTCAATTAATAATAATTTACATAGTGTTTTAATCACTAAGTGCATTGCAGTGATATCTATTGCTAAACATTTACAATTTGCCATAAAATTAACATATGTACATAATAACCGGGGCCATAATTATTATACGTTTGGTTATAAAAATTACAATGTAATGATTATGCTTTGACTTTAAATGTTCTTCTAATTCTAAGTAAATTAATATTTGTATTAGTCACTACGATAATAGTGATTAAGATAAATATATCTGCTTATCTTAAAATTGGTGTCGGAATCAGTAAATTAAAATAAATAGATGGTAAACGCAATGTTACCTCTTTATTTAAAAACATTTCAAAAATTTAAATTTATGCAAACAAGTTTTTTATGAGCATTATTTAAAAAAAAAGGCAGCTTTGACGACTTGATGTTAAGACGTTGAATTGTGAAAGTTGTTCCAAATTATTAGATTGAAACCATTGTGAAATAATGAAGATTTTGATTTTAAAAAATTTTTAGAATTTATTCTGTTTTTCATAATTCATAATAATTTGTATAATTAGTGTAAGGGTTAATAAAAATACGCTATTGAGGAATGGGAACAATTTTCTGGAAATGCCAATATTTTGTATATTGTACATATGTATATTGCAAATTTTCCATCGATTGACAGCAACAAATAAATGCAATATTTTATTTATTTATAGTGCACTTTATTTGAAAAACCATTTAGAAATTAAAAAAGCGAATAAATATTGCAAATTATTTAAATTACCATTTGATATTTTCTACTTAAAATACTTCATGTTTTTAAGGAAATAAATGCAAGGAACATAGCTCTATAATACATTTTGAGGGCAAACAAGTATTAAGAGAAATCCAATAAATTAGACTGTGTAAACTTAATTTTAAAATAAATTTAGAATGTCAGTGTTTAATCATACTAAAATCTTCAAGATGATCGCTTGAAGAGAGGGTAGATTGTAGTGTAGCACGCTGGCTACGGCAGTCCATTTACTTGGCAAAACATGGGGTTATTTTTGGCCAGAGGGTATTACCTGGTACATATTGAAGTAAAGCGTGTGTGCGAGGAACGAGAGTGTAGTTGATTTTAGACAAGTCGCCAAATGAGATATCATTATCCACACATATGCTATAAGGCGAGCTGCTATGGACATTGGAATGTCAATTTATAGCCAACCGTAGATAAGAGATATCGCGCGTGAGAGAGAGCGCGAGAGAGAGAGACTTCGCTCTCTTCTTACGCTCAGTTAAAACACTCAATACTCATTGTGTCGCTCTCTTGCTCTTTGCAGATAATTGGCAACAACATGAATTCCAGCAAAGAGGCAAAAAGTGTCGCAAAGGGACAGAGAAAGCAACAAAAGATAAACAATAAAAAGCAGAAGCAGCAACAACAACAACAACAACAGCAGCAGCAGCAACAACAACTGGTTAATGGAATAGCGAAAAGTGCAAAAGCAACAAAAACCGACGAAGCGAAGCCCAACAACACTCGCAACAATAACAACAATAACAATCATATTAGCCATAACAATAACAATAATCATAATAATAACAACAACATGGTGCAGAACAACAACAACAACAACAACAGTTCAGAACCCACAACAACAACAATAACAACAATGCTACCGACAACAACAACAACATCGAACTCGACAAACATCACCCAGAAATTCCGGGAACAATACGATGCGGAGCGTCGGGCGTCGCTGCAGCAATCCATGGGGGAGCTGCATCCCAAGATGGAGCGCTCGAACAGCATTCGTGGCAAGCTGTCGCGGTTCATCAACCACATCACGGGCAGCAAGGAGAATCTGGCGCGGCACGACGACCCGAAGGACGAGCACAAGGACAAGGCGCCGTTTGCCTTCACGCGCAGTCGCTCGATGATTCTGCTGCGTCGTCCGAACCGACGCAGCTTCATCGAGCCGCAGCTGGAGCAGCTGTCGGAGGAGGCGGAGAAGTGCGGCGATCCCCTGTCGCCGACCTCGCCGCGCAAGAACTCGCTGGCCAGCGATGCGGCAGACGGCTGTTCGCCCATCCTGCGCCGCCGAGCGGACACGGCGAGCTCGATCAGGACGCCGGCGCGGCGACAGTCGGCGCAGCCGTCGACGTCGACGCCGCTGGAGGAGGTGGAGGCGGAGGCGGAGGTGTCGATGGCACGCAAGCCATCGCTGGGCAATCCGCAGCTGAACTTTCAGAAGCGTCGCTCGAGCACCCTGATCGCCTCCTTCAAGAGCACCTTCAGCGGACTGACGGGCGGCAGCGGCGGCGGAGGCGTTGGCGGAGGCGGCGGCGGTGGCGCGATTGGAGGGGGAGGCAGCGGCACTGGCGGCAGCGGCGGCAGCTCGAGCAGCGACCGCAAGAAGGACAAGATGAATCCCAAGTGGAGCGCATCGCTGCAGTCGTTGCAGGCCATCGACAACATGGTGAGCTACGCCAACATGTCCTTCATCGACTACGACAAGTTCAACGGCTACGAGAAGCAGCTGGAGCGCCAGGCCTCCATCATGAGTCTCGCCGAGCAGCAGCAGCTGCAGCAGCAGACGCCCAAGCTGCCGCTGCCCGCCACCGCCACCGCCTCCCCGCTCGCCTCGCCCCACACGCCCACATCCGCGTCCATCTGCTCGACGCAGGAGAGCACGCCCCGCACCGTGGTGATGCGGCGCAAGCGCAGCACCAGCTCCCTGGTGCAGCGCCAGATCTCGTCGTCGTCGCGCCACAGCAGCCACAGCTACAACCTGGACACCGACTACGAGCACAATCTCGACCGGCGCCAGAACGTGTATCGCGAGAGCCTCGATTCGCGCACCCTCGAGCTGCTCAATCAGTGTTCGCGCAACTCGTTCATCCAGGACCAGCCGCTGCTCTTTGACGCCCTCAACCTCGAGGACGGCTCCGCCAGTCGCCGCTGTGCCCTGTGCTCTCAGCCCGTCACCCGCGCCAACAGCCTCAAGCGCGCTCCCCACGACACCGTCGACAGCGGCGGCAAGCCCCAGAAACAGGTGAGCTGCAAGTTTATCTATACAATTCTTCCTTTATATTTGGCTTAAATTCATTCAATATCCAAATGTGTGTGAGAGAGAGCTAAATCTACTCATATCTCTTTTGCCATAAGGCACAAATTATGGTCTGTGGTTCGCTATGAGCAAAAAGTCAGATCCTGGTTAGGAGACTCTTATGGTAGAGCTAAGAGGAAGCAGCTAAACCTGCAACTTCGACTGACGAAATGGTTCCTCGGACTTTAATCAGAACCCAGTTTAGTTTCAAACCAGAACTATGCTGAAACCCATCTGGATTCATGGGCTAGAGCTGTGGATATTCTCTAAACGCTTCAAAACAAAGCTCTATTTATGTTATACATCTTAACTGTCATTAATAAAAATTAACTGATATATGTAGCTAAAAAGATATAGATAGACTTTACAAGCAAGGCAACCAGCTCGTCACAAACCATCTGGGCCACAAGCTTCACACACCATCTTAAACTGCCTTTTAGGTCCACGCTAAGAGTGGTGACTCAAACATTCTCTAAAAATATAATAATTTCTCCCTAAACTATGAATGCACAGCCCTAATAATCTATACTCGATTTTTGTTCAACAAATTTTATAGAATTTGTTATATTTTGTGGTGGTATGTATGTGGCTAAACAAGTTATGTTTACAAACTAATGTGCACAGGATATCTCTTAGTCGAGTACTCTCGCTTGGCTTGTTCATTTTAAAATAAGTATACAAAGCGTTTAGTAAACAGCGCCTCGCTTTTGTTCACACTCAATTGTATTTTAGACAACTTGAAAACTAAATATGAATCCACGGGTGAAGTTTGCTACCACTTTACTTTTTACCACGAAAAGAAAGCCTCGAAAAAAGTTATCCAACACAATATGACATTAATTAGTTACATTTTATAGACATGTGTAATTGCCATTAGGAAGTTAATTGGGTTGTAGAAAAAGAAAGTGTAAATTGCTCAATTTAATTCTCAATTTGATGGATGATTAAAAAAACATGATTTAAAAGACATTGTTGTCACGGAGATATATTTTGTTAATTTAATTAATTTCGTTTGGACAATTGATAATTGTCAATTTCTCAAAAGATCTATTTTATAATATGTAAAAGATTAAAAGCATTATTTCGGAAATTCATTTAAAATGGTTGATATTAATTGTTTCACATAATTTCAATATTGAAATGTAATGCTTTAGAAAATCGTCTTTAATTTAAATGCAATAACTGCAATATGAATTATTTGCCATTAGTGGATAAAAACTTCAATCAATATTTAAATTTGCAAATGAACAAACTACTTGAATTAAAAACTTTCTGATCGAGGGTCAAGTTTATGAAAACTCATAACAAGAGTTTAGTCAGAGAGAATTTCACATTGCAGCGCCTACGAAAGTTACATATCGTAAATGACGAAGTGACTATAGAGAGCTTTCCATTTCCTGGAAAATAAAGCTAATGACTCAGTTATGCAGTTTTTACTGTAGCTGTAGCTGAGGGTCGATTCATGGTTTGCCCTACAAAGTATTGATAACATTTTTGTTTGTGTGTTTTGGATCTTAACAATTTATATTTGCCAAAGTGTTAAAAGCCAAAAAAATGATATAAGGAATACAGTAAAATGTCTTTAAGTGGTAAATGTTTTGTTAGAAAAATTGATCGGCTTAATGCGTGTGTGTTACAAACTAATTTGCACTTAGAATTAACTGAAAAAGTGTTGAAAAATTGTCAGTTATTCGTTAGCTGCCTAAAGGCTAAATAAAGGCGCTTCAAAGTTATGTCCATGCTTCATCCCAACTACGCTCTCAACATGCGCGACTACTGTGTGTAGTCGGTGTCGCCCTTGGAGTAGTGTATGCAGGCGAGCACGGTGTCGAGCAAGTACAGTGCTCCCTCGATGACGCACAGCGCTCCCATGGCAATGCCCACCTGTCGCTCCGAGTTCACGTACAGGAATCCCTCGTCGGACATGTAGCCCTTCCAGTAGTGCAAAGCCACGCCGCCGACAGCTATCCACATGAAGGTGCCCACCACATTCATGATGGTGTCGCACAGCTCCCTAGAGAGATTACAGATTACGGATTACAGATCAATTGGACGGGGAATTTGTAGATGCAAAACTCACCCCTTGTGCTTGGTGGTGCCGAAGGCGAAGGCAATCGTGTGACAGGCCGTGTAGATGATGAAGCCAACCATGACGCCGGAGGCGACGATTTCCGCATCGGCGCTCTTCTCCTCGTTGAGGTTCCAGGTGCCGCCAATGCCCAAGAACTCGCCGCCATCGCCCCAACGATAGAGTATGATGACGACCAAATTGATGATCTGCAATTGAAACGAGTTCTTTATTGTGAATCATGCCATTGTAATGATCAGTTTTTGGTGGTAGTAGCCCCGCCCTGGAAAGCTTTGACTACACGACCTCAACACTACAAAATTGTGCTTTCGCGGCGTATGAGTAATATTGCTGATAAGACAAGGCAGCATTATCTTTAGAGCCGTATTGCTCAACATTTTCACACTACACATCTTTGCGTTTAATCGTGAAAAATCGTCGAAATCGCAGATCGAATCGCTGAACCTACCAGCTTAAGCGCTTTGATGAAGATCGAACCAATTGTCTCCACAGATACCATTGCGATGCTTTAATGAATCGATTCACACGAACGCACAAAAACACTCGGATTATTCGCAATTCTTTTTCGTTACTCGTATTCGTATTCGTTACGTTGTCGCCGTCTCCACTGAACGCCTCAAACTGAAGGCAACTTTGGAAAAAATAACTAAAATGGAATTTGTAGCTTTTGCAATCGCAGCGCAAACAGCGCACGCGATAAGCGCCGATAAGCGATAGCAGATAAGATAACGCCAATTGGCCTGGCAGGTATGCGCGATAACAGGTGCGTTTCGAAATGGGTTACCTTCGTGTTCTCTCGCTCGCACTCGCACGCACAGCCAGTGAATTGTCGTTGCGCATGCGTCGCTTATCAGTTTTGAATTGTAACGGTTGCCGCTGCTGCTGCCTCCTCTGTTATCTAGCTGTGAGCTCAGGCAATTATCGGCCTGTGCTTAGGTTTGTCTCTTTTTGCGGCTACACACACAAACTCTCACACACACACAAGCATACTCGCGCTTTATGGGGGCATGAATCATAGCCACAACACAAAACCCGATGTCGAAGCGAGTCTGAATGTGCAGGAAACGCTTCTCATTACGTCATCATCATCATCATCATCGTCGTCGTCGTCGAGAACGACGGCGGCGCTTACTTCTTGAAATAACAATAATAATAATAAGCAATAATGTGCCGAGACTCGCACTGCTTAGAGTGGGCACTTAATTATTTACATACAAATATTTATGCAAATGTATTTATAGACACCACAAGCAGTGCACTCCATTATACTCATTTCAATTCCAATTTATGTTTATTTGCTTGCTGCGCAAGTAGCGCAAATATAGACTTTTGCCACTTCATTTGTACAGGCAAATAAGCAAATGTTTGAGCGCGTGAATTTCGAAATCAATTCAAAATTATTGTGTGCACTTTATTATGTTCATCAATATTAATTTGATTGCATACGTTGCAAGCAGTGCAAGCAGTCCACTTACAATATGTAATTATGAATTACCTTGTTTTGTGTCTTGTCTTATTTATGTATGTAACAAGCAGCATAAATAGATGACCAGAAGGTTAACCTGTTACATTAATATTCTAAAAGCAATCCAACGGCTTCAAGGTGCTTACTAATTGTTTACAGACACTTTTTTTTATCACAACTTCCATGTTATGTTTTATGATTCAACGCCGTTAAGCAGTGCTGGCAAGCAGTGTCATTAGGCAGGTAAGAGAATCCATAACTGCCAAGCAAGCGGCGGCTTCTCTGCCATTATCTTAGCTTCCAGTCATTAAAACCAATTGTCAATAAGTGAAGCAAATAATTGCTAAAGCTGTCGCAGCACCAGCTGCCGCTCAATCAAATACATGCAAGTCAAGCAAAGCGCCGACTTTAATTTTGGAATCGCACAATACGCATACATATAGAGTACTACAGGCATACTATATACTGCAAGTACATGCTGTATATATGTACATACATATGTATGCGATTTTGCGGCTGCTGACTTTGTGCGATGAATCACTGCAAGTCGATGTCAAAACTGCAGCGCTAGCGGGGAGTTGTAGTAGCTTAATCCCCCATATACGAGGGTGCTTTGAAACATTGCTGACTAATTTCCGGTCATGTCGCGAGCATGTCAAGAGCAGCAAATACTTAAAATTATAAATCAATTGCAACATTTTCGTTTTCTATAAAATAGATGCCAGCTGTTGGTACACTTTCAAATGAAAGGTTCAGTGAGAAAAGGGTTAACATATTACGTATTAAACCTCCCTCTTGGCGAACGCAACAGTAAACATTGACAGAGCGAACGACTTTGGGAGCTTTCAAGGCGTGCCAGAACAACCAGCTTGTGAACGACTATGCGAGTTCATGGGGCCAAGCATTTGTCACGCAGCCGAAACTAAACTATGTACGCGTATGTACATTATGTACATATTTAATGTTTGCATACGTTGCGCACACACACACACACAGATATGAGATGTGTATATTTGCTGTAGAAATTAATATGCAAGATTACTCGCTTCGAGAATACCCTGCACACACTGCTTGCTTTTAATAGACTGCGGAATAATATTCGATCGTTAAATACTCATAATAATAAAGTCAGATGTGCTTGATGTGCTCGATTGAGCCATTAAAATTTTTAAATATTTGCATTTCAGCGAAAGTATTCGAATTTGTAAACAAATTTGTTGTAGCTTGCGTGGAGCGGTATATTCTAAATTGTGATTTCATAAATAGTATTGCCTGTTTTTATGGATCGAATACCGCATGCATACATACTAAATGAGTTTCGGGGATGCCTTCCTATTTCTCTTACCTTTTGTTTACCTTTTCATTTACATGCCTTGCTGTGCACACACACACACACACATACACACATACATGTATTTTACATGCTGTCGCGCTCATGAATCGTAAACCGTGATTTGCTTTGACGACAGAATGAGTCAGCACTCCCGCCTTTGATAGCACATGCGAGTCGCTCGAGCTTTAATATAGATATGTACACATTACAACCTCTTGCTTACATACATACATATATACCTGCCACGTTACATACACACACTCACACATACTCGTATTTTGGCATCATTTTTTTTGAGTGTGACAATATTCGTTGTTGTTTCTGTGAATGAAAGTAAGGTTTGTTTACATATGGCTTATCGCAGAACGCTCGCAAAAGCTTCGCACACATCCGAGAGCGCGCGAAAGAGAGAGAGAGAGAGAGAGAGCGACACACACACGCACACACAGAGAGGCGGAGAGCGCCTAAGAGCAAACAGACTTATTTACGTTTGACTATGAGCCTAGCACAACAACAGCTGCGTGCGGTGTGCGTAACGAAGTGAAGAGAAAGTAAACAGTATCAAAAATGTGCTCTCTTAAGCAAATCGCTTATGTATGCATGCATCTCTGTGCAAATGTAAATGAAGCAAGAGGTGTGCTTAAGAAGTGAAGCGATTTATTGATTCCTCTGTGAATGAACTATTTGCCTGAGTCTCTATTCTAATATTCTACAAACGCTATAAATGGGTAATTTTGCGTGAACAAGGAGTATGATTAATACGTATACGTAATTAACAATGTTAAAGGAGTATGATTAATGCGTATACGTAATGAACAATGTTAGAGGCAAATAATGTACTAAGAAGAACTCGATGAAAATTTTATTTAAATTAAATTAAATTATTAAATAATAAAATAAAAACATTTTATACAATGTAATTATTGAAAAGTATTAAACAAAATAAAATTAAAAACATTTTCCCAAAACTAACAATATAGTACCTGAAAGTTATATTTTCAATCAGAAGTGAAAAATAATAATCGAAAAACAAAATAATAATAACAACAACTATTAATATACATATATATTTTTATTCAGAAATTAAAATAAATAAAATTAAACAGAAAATTATAGTTAAATTTTATTTAATTAACAATGGTATACATTCAACATTGTTCAAAGAAAGAAAGAACATTTCTGTTATCTCGGCTGCTACTGCATCCCTGGCAACGCTGAAAAGAGAACGCCAAGTGGATAGAGAATGCCGCTACACAAGCGCGTTCTCTTCAACTGTTTGCGGTCGCCATTATCCTAGTAGTGTAACATGTTTTTCTTCTCAGATTTTGCGCTTTCATTGCCATTCGCGATGCCCTCGTCCTTTAAATGAAGCAGCGTGTCCTCAGACGTGTTCAGTTCGCTGTGAACCGTCTCGCTGTCCGGACGACAAAACAGGACTGTGCGCGCGTCCCTGGACTGCAGGACTGCACAATTACGAAGCGAATCGCATTTCGCAAAGCATATACTGACTTACATACATATGTATATACAAACAACTGTGTATAGAACTTAACTCGATTGTTGTTGTTGTTGTTGTTGTTGTTGTTGTTGTTTTTGTGTTTGTGCAAAGTGCATAAGTAAACATAACCGTAAACATTACCAAACAACAATCCGCAAAGTGCAAACGAATGAAAATATGATGCATCATCATCTTATCACATTAACGCGCATAATGTGAAGAGTAGTGGAAACACCTGATTACGTCTGATGTCCGTGCGTGAGTGTGACTCTCTCTGTGTGCGTTTGTGTGTGTCTGTGTGTGTGTGTGTGTGCATGTGCAAGTGAATTTAATTGAATTCTGACATTATCTCTCACTCGCTCCCTCGCTGCCCTGCTCTATCTGTCCCTCCGTGTGAGTTGGCCCCGAAAAGGAAATGGCAAACGGAATTGTCATCGACTTATACGAGTATTATCACAGATGAATGCACTCATGATTTCGATTGTCCTTCTGTAACGCTTTTGCCGGTATGCGAACTCTCTCCCGCTCCGCCCCCCCTTAAACCCGCCTCTCCTTTTCGCTTCTCTCGCTCTTTTGTGGGCAACAATATTAAGTCGGATATTTACGAAAATAAGCTTTAGTCTATGGTAAAGAGGATTCAAGTGTTTTGTCTGGTTGTTATACTCGTAGAATCATAATCATAGCTATAGGAAATTGCCCTCGCATCATATAACCTTTGATGCTACACGGAGCGAAAACCGATTTAAATTAACGACGAGAACAAGCACTTAAAGAATTTTGTGTACTTAAAACTTTAAGTACAGATTCTCACGAAAACGTGGCAGGCTTTATGTCCTCATTTTTGAGTAAATTTACATTAGTTGAAAGACGTAAATATAACACAGAAACAAAATTATTTGAGAACGTTTTTTTTTTAATTTTGTTCATGCGAAAATTCGAATGAATATAGAAAATTCTTTCTTTATTTTGTAGTATTTATTCTCGTTCACTTTTCTAATTAAAAGAATCTCGATGTTAGGAAAAAGGAAACTGAATGCTTGCAGTATCACTTTTTAAATTGAAGAATAAATTTAATTTTATTTTGTATTCGAGAATTAAATGTTACGAACAGTCATTTCTTATACTGCTTTTTTATGATTTGATTTCCATCAATTTGTGCCGTGTAGTTCTTGTCACTCAGTTTCGGTTTTTCTCGCTGTGTAACCACGACATTTGTCGCCATCTCGCTCGCACGCGCTCGCAATCTCGGTGCTGGCTGGGCTGTCAGAACTTTTAAGATGCTAATAAATTTTTGGAGCCTGTAAGAGTCCAGTACGGCAGGTAGACCCTCTTCATGTGGCTGCCCTACCTTTTACCTCGACTTCAGCTTCAGCTCCAGCTCCAGCCTGAGCTTCATTTTCATTTTCAGTTTCGGTTTCTGCCTTGCCGCTGTAATATTGAAATAGGTAAGAAACATCTTTTGGGGCTCCGGATGACGTCAGCATGCGGCTGCTTGGCTGCTTGCCTGCTTGGCTGCTTGGCTGTTTGCTGTGTGGCCGTGTGGCAGAGTGTGGCATTCATATGGCCTCCTGATAAGAATGAAGCAAATAAAAATAAGTATCACGAAGACATATCCGGCTCTCGGTTTCAGCTCAGCTCAGCACAGCACCGCACACAACACAGCTCTTGTGGAGAGCCCCCATGTGTACTAACATACTATATACATTCTCGTATAGCCGAGAGCGACTGGCAAATATTTCGTTTTGTCCTTGGGTTTTATGTTTTGGGGCAAAAGTCATAAATCAAATTAAATTTGAGAAACATTGCCGCAGTTGAGGTATATTTCTCTTTTCTTTCTTTATTATTATTATTATTATTATTATTTGCTTTTTTTTTTGTGCTGCTTGTTTTTGTTAACAACAAACAAAAGCTCGAGTACGAGTATTTGTACTGTTATTTATGATAGCGAGGGATTTATTAAAATTGCCAGAATGTCTTGGCTTCTAATTAAATTTTGATAGCACTTCAAAGACGGACGGACATCTGAAATCTAGTTTAGGGTTTTGCGCTCTAGTCGCGCATTTGGCCGCAAGTTTTTAGCCAAGTTTCATTCCATTCATTCCATTCACGAATGCTCAGGCGAGAAAGCCATTAATCATTGCGAATCAACGCGAACAATTTAAAAGAATGAAAGCAGCGTGTATTCATTATGTTAACGCGCACCTGCAATTTGTCATTAATTATAATGCTACAAGTTGTTGTTTTATTGCAGCTCCTTAAACTTTAAATGTATTTATATACGCACAGCCAGCAGGGGATGGGGATGTGGGAGGAAAGCTCATAAAAATTGGCAAACAAAAGGCAATATTGGACAACGGCCGTTTGCTGGCTGAAGCCGAGCCGAGCCGAGCCGAATTTGCGTGTATAATATTTCTAGGTGTATCGGGGAGGGAGGGAGCTCCTCAGCCTTACGTAAATTTCTATTACAACAATATCAGACGGAGCAGAAGGAGAACAACGGCTATACCGGGTAGTAAAAGTGAATGCGAAAAAAATATATATGGCATTTCACGAAAAGTAACCACAACGATCGATTTTGGTTTTTTGGTATTGGCAACGCAGCAACAACAACGCCATCATAAGCAAGGGGAGCGGGGTGGGAGGGGCCGCAGGTGGGCTGCCTAGAGGAGGGGGAGCAGGATGATGGCTGGTGGCTTGTGTTTGCCACGTGAGGCGAGGGCGATAATGATGACACATACAGGGGACCCTAACCTTGCTGCGGCATTGCGGCAAAGTCACCGTGAGTTACCTCCAATGACGTAAGACAAAAAGCCAAGATGCACACACAGAGCACCCCCGACCCCCTTCCCCCGACCCCCTTCCCCCGTTCAGCCCCTATGATGAGACAATAAATCATCAATAACATCTTTGAGTTTGCCCCCGTACAAGAGATTGTTCCCTGGCGCTTGTGTGTGTGCCGAAATTGAATTACTTAGATGACAGCTCCTCAATTATACATGGCATAATATAGTATAGTAGCCAGTTCTCTCTCGAGTCAAATCTGTAAACAATAATTTGATTAGTTTGATTTATTGTACTCCAATTTACTGTCACAAACTTGTCATATTTATCTGATTGTCTCCATGGTTACGGGCTTGATTGTTACAGCAACTGAAGGTAACTTGTTACAGGCAACTCTTTGTTTCTGTTTCAGCTTGATTTGAAGTGGTTCGAATGGTTGCTCAAGATATAATGGCTAAATTTAACAAAGTTCTAGTTGAGATCGATGTGGGCTAAAATAAGAGCTAGCAAACAAACAGGTTCAGTTATTTGCTTTTTATCATAGACAATGCAGAATCAGACAAATCTTATTAATTTATCACTGAATGCAATCTATAGACATTATCATAATTAATGTAGTTTTTTGAAAACTATTAGATATTACATCTTCATTACAATTACATATTTGATACATTTTTTTATTTTTAAAAATATTCATCGTATTTTATTAAGCTTTATCTCTAGCTTAGATCTAGTCTGACAACATTTGCTGTGAGCTGTAACTCAGCAGCATCTTTAACCTATTTTTCTGAGCCAAAGAGATAGTTGACCATGTGTCACAAAGAGCAGCCGCAAATCAAATACATCGGATGTTATCAAGACATTAAAATTAATTTAACATCAATTTAGAAGAGACCGCCAAAAAATTCTTTCCTCCAAATTCACGACATGATGAGCTATGTAGTATTTATCGCATTGTTGCATCATTTGTTTATAGAGCTATTCACTGACAAATTAGCAACAGTTAAAAACAGAATTATGCGCTGAGTTATATTTTAATTTTTCATTGAAATTTGCATTTAATTTTGAAATATTTTAATATTACATTAGATATTTTCTACTTAAACATATTTTTGTATTTAAAGTCATTGATTTATAGAACTATATTTTTGAAGGGAAAAACTATTTGTAAAAGCCCATCATAGTTGTAATCGAAGTGTTGAATGTTCTGTTCAAAAGTTTAAGCTAAATCGATTAAAATTAGTTGAACTAACATATAAATTCGCTTGAAATAAATAATAAATATATGCTATTAGAAGAGAATAGTTCATGGCAATATGGAATTTTTATTTGAAACTCCACATAAATATTTAATCGATAATTAAGTTTTATGGAAATGTAGTTGACGAGCAGTGCAACTAGCGAAAAAGAGTCGTAGCACAATTCTGCAATAAATATTCGCCTGTTTTCCGTTTTATTTTCTGCCGATGTTGTGTGGCGTTTGATTAGATCGCCAGGGACTTTGTTTTTTATGGCCATAAAAAAACACACGGCCAGTGCCGGCTGAATTCGGTTTGAAACGTGGTCGGTCGCTGGTTGATTGTGTTTATACGATACGAGTGTACGGGATATGTGTGCACAAGTGAAATGAATACGTTAGTACCGTGAGTACTCTATATTTGGTGGGTTGTGTTTGGCGTTTCCTAGCCGAGCAATATTGACTAGAGCTGTTCTTGGCGGTTCTATCTAGGACACACACACACACAAACCTACTATACAGTCGCATAAATACGTCTAGGCCTCGCGGTAATGGTGAGAGTAGCGTCGGTAATTCGCGAAACACGCAAACAAAACATTTAAATCGATTTCGAAACAACCTTATGGAGTTTTCACTTCTCAGTTCCAGTTGAACCCAACCCCAGCACGGGCAGAAAAGGAAAAAGAGCAACTTTCTAGATAGAAAAGAAACGGTCTTGGCTAAATGGGTTAGTGGCTTGTGTCTTACGTGGTAATAAACGATAGTGCAACGAGGTCAACTTGTAGTTAAATCAAGTGAGCTGCCATCGCCGAAAGGTTACATTGAAGCGACGCGACTCGACCGACGTTCTTTAACTATAAATCAAACTGAGCTGCTAATTGCATTTATAGTCCGTGGAGTTCTTAACTAGATTCAGGCTTATAGGCACACCCACAACGCTCTGTCTGTTATTCTAGTTCTATTCCCAATTCCCCACAACCTACCTCCCTCCCCCCTCCCTCGCTCCGTCCCTTCGCAGCCAATACAAATCAATAGTTTGAAAAATGTGCGAAATGTTTTCAGCTGAAATGACATCAGCAAGAGTCGAGTCCCCTCTGAAATGGTTATAATCCGTTTTGGATTTTACGTCCATCTGGCAGATGGTCTCAATGGCCATCCCTTTTTGTGAATAATTGATTTTATTATTTCATTTTTATTTTTATGAAAACTTTGCCAGCTGATGGCATTTCAATTCGCATCAAGGACAATTCGGAAAGCGAGAAGTGCCATCCACTAACTAACGATATTCCTCAGTTGTCGAGCTCGTTTTTATTTGAATATAGTTTTTGTATCAATATTGTCACAAGGATGGCAAAGTGCTGCCAATGGATACAAAAAATACAATTCAAATTTTTCGTTTTCTAATTGAAGCCTGCATATTTTAGTAGCAGCAAATTGGATAGTTATTTTGATTTAATCAAGTGTGTTGCTTTGAAATGATGTGACGATAATCTCTGTAAACAATTGTCATTATTCGTTTAATGTACGTATTTTGGCAATCCCATTTATTTTCTTTTCTTTCATTTGGGTGATTGATATCCATTTGACAAACATTAGAGTTTATTCCCTATAGCGCCTATTTGCACTTATTATCACCTGAGACTGTGAGTGCGACTTGTAATGCATATAGCATGTTTTATCATGTATTTTCGGTGTCGGCTGACATTATGTAAAGCCTCGCAATGTGTGACTTGAGAAAATCAACGAAAAAATCAAAGCGGAAAACAATTTCAATTTCTCAAACGTAAATGAAGTGAAGTGTGCGAAAAGAAATACCGACAACGTGTTTAAATCTTAAAGGAAAAAGGAAAAACCGAACCAATTTTTTTTACACCTCGCCTGCAACCCGGATGAGGTGAGTATGTTGTGAATTGGATTCAACAGATGGGATGGGGGAGTGACTAATAGGGAATGACTTGACCAGAAGTGCTTTAAATGTAGCCACGTTAACCGACTGAATTAATGACAAGTACATTTTTCGGTAGTTTCTAGACCGAAACGAAAGGAATATATTACGTTTTTACCCTTTGGAAGTTGTAATAAAGCTTTTATGCTCTCAATCAGCATGGTAACATAATTTTTAAAAATAGAAAAAGGTTTAGAGAGTATTTCAATAGAATAAAAACGCAATTTTTCAAAAAATATATTTTGATTATAAAATTTCCATATTTGTAATTTGTAGCAAGAACAGTTAAACTCTTTAAAAGTCAATTCAGAAAGTTTATATGATAATAATAATTTGTAGCCAGAGCAAAAAATGAATTAATTAAATTAATCTTGATAATAATAATAATTTGTAGCTAGAGTAAAAGATTTTTTTAAAAATATACGAGAGGAAATAATTTATATGATAGATAGAGCTTCTTAAAAATGAATTAATTCAATATTATTTAAAGTAATTAAAATGATAGTAAAATAGTAGCCACAGAAACATATTGTCTTCAAAAATAAATAATTTGTACACTGAGAAGTAAATGTTGTAATAAATGAATTAATACAAATGATTTAGATAAGAATAATGTTTTTTAGATTGAGCAATAAAGCTACTTATAAATGATTTAATTCAAATATTTAGGATTCAGCAAGATACTTCTTCTGAGACGGGCATTAAAATTATTCATGCAGCTAATAGTTTGAGAACAGAATTTGAATTGGCAGAATACTAAATGTAAATATTTCATATTTTCGCACATTTCCCTCCAATTGCAGCTAATCAACGAATACTGTAATTGAAATAAATTGATTAGGAAATATGATTGTACAGCGCGCAGTAATAATGAGGTGGGCAGGAAACAGGAAATGTTGAGAAATAATTGATTGTTTTACTGTGGGGGGGAAATTAACGCTGAGCTGAGAGAACACGATCAAGAGGCGAGGATTGGAGTACACGATTGAGGAGGAGTGGCAACCGTAATGGGTGGCAGTCTGGCCGAACTGCAGATCGTATTAGCCAACAGCCAAGAGGGAGCTCAACAGATAGCCAGGATAGTTGCGAAGCACAGCAAGCAGCAGCAGCTGGAGGTGCTCGAGTTCGAGTGGACAATGCACGAGAAACTGCTGGAGGAGACGCGCAAGGACAAGACTGACAAAGTGCAGCTCCTGGGCCACGCCACCAAGGAGAAGCCCAAGGACACAAAGCCACACAAGCAATCCAAACTCGCCGAGCGACTGCGTCGATCCTTTCGCCATCGCGAGCGCAGTCCGCTCGAGCCGAAGCGCGACGACAACCACGACAATAGCAAGCACTCCTCCCATCGAGCGCCGTCCTCGGCGGCGAACCAGGTGCAACTGCCCGGCCTGGGACTGGGATTGGGATTGGGATTGGGCGGAGGCGGAGGCGGACACATTAATACGGCCCTGCTGCTGGACAGTCCCGACGAGTGCACGCCGCCAGAGTTTGCATACGAGCATCTGAGCAGCGTCGCCACCAACACGAACTCGAGCAGCTCGCTGGAGAGCAGCAGCTGCTACGACCTGGGCTCGCAGTCGAACATCTACTACTGGTCCTGTCAGCAGAGCTTCGAGATGGGCGGCGAGCTGAGCAGCGAACTGCCCGAGCAGCTGCTCAAGCGACGCAACGAGGCGCCCGCTTCCACGCTGATTCAAGCATCCAGCCATGCCCCGCCAGCGGTTGCTCCAGCCACCTCTGCTGCCGCTGCTGCTGCTGCTCCCTCGACGGCCAGTCGCAGCTGCAGCCTGACCAGCGAGAGCAGCTCGGTGCGCATCACGCGACTGCAGAACTTTCTGTTCAAGAGCAGCAACGAGAGCACGCGCAGCTTCCAGGGACACTCGAACGACGGCTTCACCGCCTCCTCGTACAACTCGTCGTCGGGGGAATGGGAGCAGCTGGGCACGCATGTCGTCTCCCACGAGCTGAACACCTCGTCGTTTCCCGAGGAGACCGCCAACTATGACACCGACGTGGATGGCACGCTGCCGGTGGAGAGCAGCGAGGCTGGCGCCTATTATCAGTACACGCTGACATCGCCCAACAATCCGTTCCTCCCCGAGATTACCGCTCGCACCTATCACAACACCTACGAGCAGGACGAGCTCCAGGAGCAGCCCGACGAGCTGCAGCGGTCCGCTCAGATGCCGACGCCCAGCTACAGTCGCGCCGGCTCCCAGGAGTCCACGTACAGCGAGGTGGGACCTCAAGGTCCCACTCCGAGTCCAGCGTCGAGTTCATCGTCTACCCCGGGGCGACACAGGCGCAAACTCTTCAGCTTGAACTCGCCCACGCGGCTGCTGCAGCACAAGGAGATCAACCCGACACAGCATGCTCAACAGCAATCGCATCCCCAACCCCAACCCCATCCCCATCCTTATCATCATCAGCAGCAGCAGCAACATCAGCTGCATTCGCAACAACGAGCAACCATGTCCAGCTCGCCGACGACGGACAGTCTCAGCTCCACGGTGCTGGTGCACACTCTGAATCCCTTCCTGCCCTCGGCCACCTCGCCCATCGCCGTGCCGCCAGATCTGCGCACCAAGCGGGACGAGTTTCTCCGCGCCACCATGAAAATCTGTCTGGTTGTCTCGCCGCCCACCAGCAAACTGCAGGTGAGTGTCCACAGAGTGCCTCCACAGAGAGAGGATAATGATTGTGTACTCAAGAAAATGTTTTATAGTCATCAGTACTTTCCGCATTGTAATTGTACTCTTTAATTTAAATGCAATTTTTATATTTTATTACAACATTTTTTGGATTCTTAAAATTTGTTTTAAATTTACATTTAAATTAAATGTTTTCAAAATGTGCCAAATGTTCCACAGAGTGCCTCCACAGAGAGAGGATAATGATTGTGTACTCAAGAAAATATTTTATAGTCATCAGTACTTTTAGCATTATAATTGTACTCTTTCATTTAAATGCAATTTTTATACTTTATTACAACATTTTTTGGATTCTTAAAAGTTGTTTTAAATTTGCATTTAAATTAAATGTTTTCAAAATGTGCCAAATGTTCCACAGAGTGCCTCCACAGAGAGAGGATAATGATTGTGTACTCAAGAAAATATTTTATAGTCATCAGTACTTTTAGCATTATAATTGTACTCTTTCATTTAAATGCAATTTTTATACTTTATTACAACATTTTTTGGATTCTTAAAAGTTGTTTTAAATTTGCATTTAAATTAAATGTTTTCAAAATGTGCCAAATGTTCCACAGAGTGCCTCCACAGAGAGAGAAAAATGATTGTGTACTCAAGAAAATGTTTTATAGTCATCAGTACTTTTAGCATTATAATTGTACTCTTTCATTTAAATGCAATTTTTATATTTTATTACAACATTTTTGGATTCTTAAAATTCGTTTTAAATTTGCATTTAAATTAAATGTTTTCAAAATGTGCCAATTTAATTATTTGTAAGATTATATTTGTACTGTTATGTTATTTTTAATTTAAATTTAATATTTTTTTTGTAAATTGTAAATGGAAGTTTTAAAATTTACATTCATTACATTATGTTGTCTACAAATTTATTTAAAAAACAATGAAATTTACACTCAAACATTCAATCTAATTGATATTATGATGTCTACAAATGTATTTAAAGAACATTAACATTACATTTTAATTTCCTATTTCAAGAACTATTTGTAAAGAAATCGAAATTCAAAAGCCAAGGACAATTTGTATTTAATGATTGTTGGCTGTTGTGTTATTCATTCTCATTAAATGAAAATTCTTATTTTAAGATTACAAATTTAGTTTTACCTTCTTACAAGGGTAAAATTCTATAACATTCTTATTTTTAGAATGCATTTTTTTCCTGTGTGCGTAATGTGAAAATAAAGACCTTTTCAATTTGTGCACTTCTTTTGTTTTATTTCATTTATTTATAAAGTTTTTCAGTTGATGTACGAGCAATTAGTCGCCTATTAGTAGTAATTACCTCTACAGTTTCATCATTAATTTATTTTGATGCCCGTCCTCCTCCTTTCGGATCGATTTATTTTTAATCACCTGCCCATTTCCCATTTCCCATTTGCTACCCATTTCTCATTGGTTATCAGCATGCTGTCGACTTTGCTGCACTTCAAAGAGCTTCAAGTGCACTTAAATGCGAGCACAAGTAACTTGTGTGTTTCTTATTGCATTTCCGAGCACTCTCAATTCAGTTTAGAAGCCTTGCAGTACCATTATTGAACAATAAATATGTGTCCTAGTCAGTTTTTCCTCGAAAGTATTTTTATAAAATTGCAATCAGTTTCCTCTTGCTTCAATTTTATACAAAGGCAATATTTGTTTTCTGTATTTATTAATTTCATTTATGTTTTCTGGGGATCTGAGCTGAGTTATATTTATTTAAGATTGCACAGTATTGTTGCAATTATGGTTTATTTACATTTACATTTGTGGTGCAAACCACAAGCTGCGGTCAAAGGAACTCTTTAAGCGGCCAAAACATGTCGATTATGTTAATTTATGCCTAGTTATTTTTCGCATTTGATCGATATTCATTTAATGCCTACTTTAAACAGATGTTTGACGTTTAATAACAATTTATTTATGTATGCTAATGAGATTAGTATATGCGCATCGACTATGAATAAATTCAAATTGCGATTGAATGCGCGGCGCGTGTGAATCAATATTGGAGTCGCTGTCGTCGGTGTCGCCCCAGCAAAACGAGTATGACTCACATAGTAGTTTTGTAATTTATTTCATTTCAGCTGAAATCAAAAAGTCTCACCCACTTGGATGGCCTCGACACGGTGGTGCCATGCCATCACGAAGCAGCCGCACCCACAACGACGACGACGACGACTGCCCCCGGGACCCTGATACCGCCCCACGATTCCTTTGGCCCCCAGCAGCAGCAGGCGTTCTCCTCGTCAACCCACCAGAAAGCGGTGTGTAACCACATTATTATTATTATTATTATGATTATTATTTATTGCTGCAAAATATCAATGTGGTGCGCTTCACATTTATTTATCTGGCTGGCATCGTTTAGGCATCGAGTGCGGAATACTTTTCGGTATCCTTTTGCCTGGAAACGCCACAGTGTCCCGACGAGGAATTCATCGCCGCGACCAAGGGCAGAACTCTGCAGTAAGTAATTGAAAATTGCGGCATTGAAATAATGGCACTTTGATTAAGCATTTCCATTTGCAGGCATGCACTTAGGCAGGCATTGGACAGACGGAACCTCAACTTCTCCCAGATCACGGTCACCGACAGCAATCCCAGCCTCAGTCTCCTGGACACGGGTACGTGTTACGCAAAATAAATAGTGCGATTTAGTCGAGTTAATCAAATCGCTTGACAGGTGCAGCGACCAGCTTACTGGACGAGCACACCGACGTCGAGAGCTTGGCTGGTCATCATCTGGTGGTGACCGAGCGGGACAACAGTCGCAAGACCCTCCAGAAAGCAGCCTCATTTGTAAGTGCATTTAGTACTTATTTTTAAATCATTACAAATATAAATATAGGAGAATCATATCGAAGGCTATCGGAGTCAGCTACGAATTTATGTAAACCACAAGCTCCTCTGATCCCATTTGTATGTATTTTCAATCAGCGTTCTCTGATGACCAGATGTCACTGTCCTTTTGTCTTCCTGATTATTTTTTTTACCTCAATCTATGAGACATTATCTTAATTTTAGAATCTACTCACGATATTAATGATATAATGTCGATAATTGCAGAAAAGTCAACTTTAATTTAAAATTTAATTACACACTTTAGATAATTGCACTTTTTTTGTGGTTGCGCAATTTTCAATATTATGGTGTAGTAAAATTCTGAATACAATTATCTTGCAAATCATCCAAAAAACAATTTTATTAATTGCAAAATAACTACACAGTTAACAATTTTAACATATTTAAAAATAAATCCATTTATTTCCTGTTTCCTGCAGGGTTCCCGTCAACGACCCCCGCGTCTACTCTCCTCCGCCTCGACAGAGGAGACCAGCGAATCGACGGGCAAACAGATTAAGCAGCGCTGGTCTTCCATATTTGGCATCAAGAATCCACAGCAGAGTCAACTGTATGAGCTGCTGAACAACTTTGCCAAGAATGGTGTGCCACAGCGTCCGGATGCTTTGGGCTTTGAGCATGCAACGCTCTCGGATTCGTTGGACTATTTGCAGAATATGGACAAGACATGGCGGGATTTCGTTGACAGCCAAGCCATGAGTGATAGCGAGATTAAGATACAAACTGCCATCTGGGAACTAGTCACCACTGAAGTCTACTACATACATGCATTGCAAACTGTGACAGATGTGAGCCACAAACACTGTAAATAATCCAAGTAATATATGATGATTTAATTAATTGTTGTTGCAGCTCTTTCTGGCCTGCTTGGAGGCGGTGCAAGAGGAACGCCTGCTGATTGAGGTCGATCAGCATCGGCTGTTCTCCAACATACGTTCCGTCTGCGAGGCAAACATCAAGTTCTGGACGCTTTGGCTGTATCCGATGGTGGCGCACAGCGTGAGGACGCGAGAGCCACTGAAGTGTGCCTTCTTCCAGGAGGGCTTTATAACTTTTGCCTCCACATTTGCGCCCTACAAAGTGAGTAGTTTTTTCTAAGCTGAACATGTTTAAAATTGTTAGTCCAACTGACGGAAGATGCTATCAGGCTGTAATGTATACGTAAAATAGCTTCCCACAAAATATCGAAGACTGAGAAAGAATTTTTCAAAATTCATATTCTAATTATTTTAATTAATACATTAAAAGAATGAAAATCTTTGCCCTTAACCAAGTCACAAACTAACTGCTTAGCATATACTTCAACCAACATTCAACATGGACACAAACCAGTTGAACACTTAACCTGATAATTTAAATGTTCTCTAGTGTCATCTCTAAACCCTGTTTCATTTGTTTGTTTAAATATTTTAATCTATTTAATTATTTTCCATATAACTGAAGAGCAACTTCTAAACATATTCTAACCTGAATCGGTGATAATATATCCATACTTCTACATTAAATAAAAGAAAATATGTGCCAGCGGAATTGAACTATTGCTGTGTAAACTAACAACCGTTTAATGCTCCTCTCTTAGGTCTATTGTGCGGAGCAGAGCACGTGCCAGTTCTATTGCAAGGAGCTGAATCAGAACAACGCTCTCTTCACCGCCTATCTGGCGTGGTGCGAGTCCCAGAAGATGTGCAATCGCCTGCGCCTCGCTGACATTGTGGTGCGTCCCATGCAACGTCTGACCAAGTACAGTCTGCTGCTGGCTGCGATTCGCAAGCAAATGGATGATGTGGAGGAGATCGAGGTAATGGACATTATGATCCACAGCGTGGAGAATTTCGTGGGCAGTGTGAACAATCATTTGACCATGCGGCAGGAGAACGAGCGCCTCAAGGGCGTCATGGCACGCATTGAATCCTACGAGGTGGTGGTGAGTAGAGATATATAATATATGAGTTTATCGGATTGTTATAACTCCGCTTCGCTGACAGGACACCAATAACGAGGTGCTCGACAAGCTGATCAAGCAGCACAGTCAGATGTTTGATTTGTGCGCCCCGATGCGAGGCTGTCCCGCCTACCAGGTGCGTCACCTGTTCATGGAGGGCGATCACAAGTTCAAGGACAACGTCAGCAAGACTGATGTGCACTGTTTTCTGCTGACCGACATACTGCTCGTCTGCAAGACGATTGCCCGCAAGGGTTTAGGCGCACTTAAGGTCATTCGTCAGCCATATTTAACGGATCATTTGATTGTGCATCTGGCGCCGAACAATACGCTCAACTGTGTCTATCTCAATGAGTTCCATGTGGCCACCACTGCGTTTACGCTGCAGTGCACCGAGGCCAAGAACTGGTACGATGCGTTGTGGCGTGCCAAGACCATCTATCAAAGACTGAAGCGCGGCATTAGCGGCAATAGTGGGGATAGTTTTCGCTTTGGAGGCAGTGCAGCGAGTGCTGCCACTGGTGATTCGCTGAGTGTGCGCAAGTCGCCCATCAACTCGTCCATGTGCAGCCATGTGTCCAGTGCCAACAACAGTCACAGTGGCAGCGTCGAGTGGAATGATTCACGCAACATCTCGGTGGACTTTGAGAAGACCAACTCCCTCTCCAGCGACGAGGGTTTCAGTTTGATGGGTGAGCCATAACTTTATTTGTAGTTTATTAGCAATCAGTGAATATAAGTTTAAAGTTTCACAAAATGAATATTATGACCGTTTTGAAGCATATATTTCCTTGAAGTAATAAACATTCCCAATTTTATATTTTATTAACAACTTTCATTCGACATTAATTTGTTTTTCATCATCCAAAAGTATAAAGAGTCAAAGCTCCAATCTCGATCTTAAATGTTTCCAATTTTCAAAGAATTACTGAAGCTTGAAGCTTTACATATAGTTAATTAAATACATCAAAAAATATATATATTTTTCAATGTAATAAAAAGTCGCCTTCCCTCAGTTCCCACTCTGAAAGAACAAAGTAACAAAAAAAAGCGGTTGTGAGACGATAAAAATTTCATTAAATTATGCAAGTGAAATTATTTTGTATATACATATAGTACATATATGCATATATGCAAATGAATTGCACAAGTTCTGTTTTACCAATTTGATTACATTATATAATCATATGTCCAATTACCAATGTTAATCGCAATTACGTTTGCAGCTAATCATGGACAGCCCTCGAAGAGCAAACAGCATTTGTTTGCCGGCCTGCCGAAGCCAAAGATTGGCACCATTTCCTCCACGTCGAACAACACGCTGTCCGTGCAGCCCGTAAATCACTTGGGACAGAGTCTGCCCAACCTGAGCATACCGCACAGCCAGACGTAAGTATCTGTAGCGAGCATGTCCAGTCCCCTCACATACTCACCTAGAACAACAAAGAACTACAACTCATCATCATCATCATGCGATTGGGAGTCCTTCAGTCGTCAGTCATTACTCTGTATACGTGTTCAAGACCGTCCATATATGCATCAACTATACATATTTATATATACTGTACACTTTTATCATTAAGAATCGCATATTTATACAAATTACTATAATATATAGTTAGCATTATTTAGTGTACTCATGCCTAGTTTTGTTATTTGTAAAGCAATCAAATATTTTACAACACACACTATTTTTTTAAAACTAGTTTAATCGCAGCGCTGTCACTCACATAGATCTAGAATCTATATATACACATATATATATATATAAATATTCGAAATGCTCATTCGCTTAAACTACATTTGTTCGTACATGCTTTCTTCGACTATTTGTTTTCTTTTTGGTTTCTTGATCCACTCAAAATGTTAGCTGATCTCACCATTTCTATTCAGTTTGCTTCTTTGTGGTTCTGTTGTAGTCCTCCACGATTGTCTATATCGTCTGTTTGCTGCTAACCTAAATTAACCAATACAATATTTATAGTAACAACACCTTGCTTGTGCCGGGCACAACAACTAGTCACTCGGGCAACTTGTTGTTGTCGCCCAGTCACCGCGGCATTTCGTATCCGCCGCCGAGTCCAACTAGGTGAGTGAGCAGCAAAAAAGTAGAAAAAGGGTTCAACTTTGAAACAATCTGCATACCCTGTACTCTATGAAAAGGGCCAGAAGTCTGTGTGTCTGTCCGAGTGTTGTTGTAGGACTAGTAATTCTCCTTGCTAAAGGTTTGAGTTTAATTGTTCCATACTCCATAATCCCATTCTCTGTATCCCTCATTCCCTTCATGATGCCACCGGCTGCTTATGTGTGTGTGTGTGTGTGTGTGTGTTGAATGCTGTCCTGGTGTGTGTACAGGGTATCTGCTGGTCGAGCGCACTCGACTAGACCATTCACGCCTGCATTGAATGCGAATTAAGTGTTCCATCTACCCCGCCGCATATGTAACATATGTATGTATGTAATTCAATGATCATTCATCCGACTGTCGTGTCTATCGATACTATCGATAACTAACTGTGCGTGTGTGTGTGTGTGTGTATCTGTAGAGTGCCGCTGCGACGTGGCATGGCCTTCTCGACGTCGACGAAGAACCCACCCCTGCTGAAGACACGCAATATCACTTCCCAGAACAGTATTAATTGGCATCAGATACCCGCCACGCCCACACCGCCCAGTCCGCGATCGCACCACAACTCGCCCGGCACCGCAACCACCCTGCAAGGCTATGAGGCCATCGGTGGCGTGGCTGGTGTTGGTGGCCCGCCGCTGCTCCAGAAGCAGATCTCCCATCAGACGCCGTTGCAAAGTCTCCAGCGACATCCAAGCAATGAAACAGACGTTTAACCAATTAACAATTTCGATATCATCGCAATGCAAAAGCTTTAGCAAAAAACACAGTGAAGAGAATAGTACACTTTTGGGTCCAACTAAGATACAGCTACAAATTATATACACACTATATTACTTACATTCCAAAACAAAAACAAAACTATACGATAATATACTATACTAGACTATACACACAAACGTATGTGCTCCCCATTCCCATTGTCTATCCAAGTCTACAAACATATCTGGCAATCTACACAGACAAAGCATAAAAAACAATTCTTAGAAGCTATACGAATGGTACTCTTCCAAATAACGAATATTGAATAAAGAAAAAGACACTTTCAAACCATTGACAGCAAAACATTTTAAAAATCAATGAACAAATATGCCATACATATAAAACAAAAATAACATTAATAACATGTTACAATAACATATATATATATAGAGTATATTTATGATAAGATAGCAGTTATATGTTGATTGTACCATATTTTGACCACATCGATCGATCGATCAACAAGTCCGTCTGAAACTATTTGAACTCAACTTGAAAAGTTCTTGAGCGAGCGGCCATATCAGACTACCATATAAAAAGATTTCTCTATTAACTATTTGCCATTTGAAATGTGAAATTTAGTTTACTGTTGGACAGTTTGTAATTATTTGTAGTATAACTATTTTAAAAGCGCAGCAAGAGACAACAAAGTTACAAAACAAAATATGCATATTTATGATTAGCAGTAGTATAGTGCTGTAGTAGGGTTAGTCGTAGACCTAGACAGCAGGGATCTTCCATTCAAGCACTCTCGTTTTTAGTTTATCAAAGACATAGACATAGAAATAGCAACCCATAAAATATGTACTTAATAACCTATTCAAATTCTTCTACTTGCAAAACTATCTATAGTAGCAATAGTTTTTAACAGTTCTAAATTACAGAAATATTTTATTAGAAATTCAACATTTAATTGTATGCATTTTAAATAATTTTAAGTTATCGATACAATGGCCCAATATCGTTATCCACAATCGATAGTTTTGCAGCATTTGAATGAGTGTATCCACGGGGCAGGCCTTTTAGCAATCTTTCCAGTACTTCGGCTAACCCCAATTCTTTGCTCGACATGCCTATGAATTCAATTTAATTGCGGACATTACAATTATTTCAAATATGTGATAGCTTACATAATATGGCTTTAAGCAAGTCTAATAAAGTTAATAAATGCAAATGTTACTAATCAATTAAACTTGATTTGTCTCTGTTAGTTGAATAGTTGTTTACCGATAGAAATCTAGTGCCTAAGGAATGATTACCGCTCTTCCTGCCATTAATATTACACAGTAATTGTGGTTATTTTCTGGCTAATTTAATTAAACCTATCCATCATATTAACTACAATACCTATCTTAATCAAAAAGAATCAACGATCCAATAGTGCAACAGTAAGATTGCTGTCTAGTGTAGACTCTAATTTAAAGGTAATACGAAGAAATGGAAATTCAACACTGTAATGTGAAATTGTATTAGTTGTTACTCGTATAATTAGTTTTATACATTTAAAAACAAACGAAGACGTGGTGTGAAATACGTTCTTAATTACACGTAAGCTACAAATATAATTGTTTTTATTGTTAGGGTACAAATGAAATGATTAATAATTGCATAAGTATATACCTATATACATATATATATTATGTTGTAGTCATGAACAGTTAAATTGTATTTACAGTGAAAGCATATTTTAAATATTTACACATATTCTGGATTAATATACATAGCTACTCCCACAGTATTATTAAGCGTGCAATTGAGAATGTGTTTTAAATATACATACACATATATTTCCAATATTAACTGTAGTGTTCTGTTGCATCAGAAACCAAACAAAAAACCAGAAACCCAACACTCGATGGCGATTTCAAAAGGATGAAAGATGGTCGCGTTTCGCCTCTGCCATTTTCGACACTGCTCGACACAAATCACAAGCTTCGAACTCGCACGACAAAGCTTTGAACCCACGACACGCACGACTTAACTACAACATCCCAAAAAGTAATAATACGTTTTCATAAAGAATTGCAATTTGAGTAGTTTTCTCTTAAACATTTCAATATAGTTTGCCTGTCCGATCGATAAAAATTTAAATAACATTTGGGGACTGCAACACCGTCGAGCAAGTTGTTCGAGTCGTGCCTGCTCGTGTCACGGAGACAACACGAAATCACGAACTCATCCCAATTCTGAACGCAACCTTCTTACTTGCATGCATGTGTATCTACTGTAATGAAGTACAATAATTAATACTTAGTAATAAATGTAATACAAAAATAGCTTTATTTACACCAGTAAATACTTAATGTAAGTACAAAATAAAATGTTAAAGAATTTATTGATTAAAAGACGAAAAAGATTAAATTGTTTTTATTTTACTACGAACACATTTTCTAGGATTTTAATGAAAAATTGGGGCTTAGTTTCGCGGCAATCTACAAAGAAATAAATTGATCACTACCATAAAGTTGTTTTAATTAATGAACGATTCCAAGATTCTATTAAAAAATGGGTCTTACTCTCGCAGCAGAATTATAGAAAACATCTAAAAATAAAATAATTTATTACTATTTTAATGAGAAAACATATTTTATAAGTTAAATTTAAAAATGGCCGCCATTCTACTATTCACTGTAAACATGTCGTCTCAAAGTAACCTCTGTTAATTAGGTCTGATGTTAACAGTGCAGTAAGAAGTCATAGCACTCAGCTTTTGTCAGCCCATATTAACAGCCACATAACACAAAAATAGTATGTGCGAAGCTTGCATGAAATTCAAGTACGATATCTAATCATGGATTGTAAAGCAATTGCAAAAGTTTAAACAAAAACTTATCCATTTGATAAGACAGATGACTCGACGACTTGGTGAGTCTTTAAGAATAACGCCGATTCAGATTAAATAGCAACACGACGTTGACAAAATCATTAGTCTTCTATCTCCAACTCTAGAATCATGAGTGTAACTAAATTAATCAGTTTGTGTTTTGTGCTCATTTTGCTTTGTGACATTGGCTTCTCCAAGAACTTGGAGAATGATAACAAATTGATCGAAACAAGTTCGCCGACATATTGGCAGCGTTTAAAGGCCAGCATCAAGGACTTTCAGTGGCAGCAGAAGAAACCGGAGTCGGAAACTGCCGAAACGGCTCAAAGACGTCGCCAACTGTGGGAACGAATTAAAATGTCAACCATTTTGTAGTGAACAAACAATTTATTGAAATGCATTCCATTCAAAATTAAAGTAAACATTTGTTTTATTTACTCATTCTGAAAGCACTTGACATTCTTGGTTTGGTCGCAATAACCCATCTTCTGGTTCCACAAAAGACCCCTGGGGCAAGAGGTCAGCACCGGCATGCCGGCAATGCAAATGTAATACTTGCTGCAGTCGCCGGCGTGCGGCAGATAACTCTGGCGCTCCGACGGACAGATGAGCGTGCTCTGTGGTGCCCGCGGTGGCGATGGAGCAGTCACGCTGCTGGTCAACGTCGTCTCACTGCTGCTGGAGACGACAACGCTGCTGCTGCTGCTCGCCAAGCTGCTGCTGCTGCTCACAATGTAGCAGACGGTAACCTGGCCCGGTGCTGAGCTGGCTGCCACTTCGGATTGCTGTTCCGGCTGCAGGCTGGTGCGGCCATAGCACTCGGCATTGGGACTCAGCTGGCACTCGGAGCTCTTGTAGTTCCACAGAGTGCCCAGGCCACACTGGTGGCGATGCAAATGGCCGTAGGCGCAGATGAAGTACTGCTGGCAGTTGCTGGGATGTGGCAAGAAGTAGGCACCGAAGTGACGACACTCCACGTGCTTGGGGTCGTACTTACCCATGGGACTAACCGATTGGCCCGTGGCCACGTCGACGGCCAAAAACACGGGCTGCGGCTTGTGCTCCCACCAGCTCACATCCATATTCGATTGTTTCTCAGCCGCCTCCAGATATCCGCTGGTCGTGCTGCTGACGGGCTGTGCACCGATGACCCTGCAAACAGCCCGCTCGGGCAGATCGCATTGCGAGTTGTTGGCATCGAAGATCAATCCCGGGCTGCAGCGGTACAATTTGGGCACCTTGGAGCAGGCGAAATATGCATTGCAGTCAAAGGGATGCGGCAGCAAGTCTTCTTCGGTTAGCCCAACACAGAACTGCAAGCACAAAACAGCAATAATTGGTGGTTCACTTTCAGCTGAGAGCTCTTCCACTCACCGTATTCTTATCGAGGATGTCATTTGCAGTCTCCTCCACTGGCTGGGCCACGCCCAGACAGATGCCCACTAGCAGTGCGAAATGGATGCGTATATCCATGTGTCCCCTTTTCACTCGATTGTCTTTAGCTCTTTTGTGCGTTGGATGACGAACTTTTTACTATTTCGCCTGGAGTAGTACGGGCTTTATATATAGTATGGCCAGTCCCCACACCCACGCTGGGTGCAGCCCATTTCGTTAAGTTATGCCTACAATTATTGAAACATGAAAACATATTCTTTGGCACTTATCGAAAGTCGCACAGGTTCTATACTTGTGCGATATCTGCGATAAAAACGAGGACCACAAGATGAAGTACAAACAAATTTCTAACATGAATCATGCAAGTTATCAAACGAAAAGCATTGCATACTATGGAGGCGTCTGGAGCTACTGCATACGACAAAATTAAATTTAAAAGGTTATTTAAAATATAAATACAATATATTTTCCCTAGAATAATCATAGCAACAGTAAGCTATAGGAATACTTACTATATTTTCTAAAATTTTAATTATGTGAGTATTACACTATTTGCTCGTTATATAATATATATATATACATATGTACATATATTTGTTTAGGTATTCAACATCAAAATCAGTACAAAAAACTTAAATACATTTTTACATATTGCCAAAAAATAATTTTCATTAACTGAATAATATTAAAGTATATAACCAGCAAGTAAATGTAATTAATAATTATCATAATTCAATACAGGAAAATAAACACAGTCAAAAATAGTTATTGAAATAATTAATAAATAACTGCTAGCATACTTAATGGTTAGATTTTGACATTTTCTTTCACGCCAAATGACAAATAGCTTGGCCGTTGAAATTAAATAAAGTTCACTTTTAAAAGAAATAGAAACAACTTAGTTATCAGACGCAATTTGCTGTCCCCCTAATTGTTCCACTGACTTGGCTTTGTAATTCATATTTATAAACGATTTGAGATTCACGGTTATCTATTTGCGATACTCGCCACTTAATTTATGGCCAATTCGTTATTAAGTTCAGATACCCGTGTGAATATGTGTCTAATTTTAACGATTTGCGGCATTTGCAGTCATTTCAAATGCTCCAAAATTTATTGTCCAACTGTCCGCGAATATGTTCGATTAAATATATAATGAAATAAATTTGTCGAGTTTTATTTAATAAGCGCCAGTCTTCCTAGTTAGTTAGTCGTAGTTTCTTTCTGTGCTGTTCAAATTAATAAACATGAGTAAGTAAAAGCATTTTTTCAAAAATTGAAATATTTTCTATGATATTATTAAATACAACTAAAAAGTAATGTAAATCTCATTGCAAATTTAAAAAAACCTGTATTCATTCAGTTGAATTTTATATGCTAATTAATTAATTCAAATAATTATGATATGATTGATTGGTTTAATATTTAATTCAACAATAATGATATTCAATTTTAAATGATTGCGTTTTCCTCGCAGATTCATTTAAATACAACTGCATAGCACTGAGCATCGTGCTGATTGCTCTGCCGGCCGAAAGATGCGCCTTCGATCCGGAATTGTTTTGCACCCTGGTTGTGAACGGCACCAAAATGAAGGATCCGCGAGCGTGCGACACGTGGATAGAGTGCGTCAATGGAGCACCGATCAGTGGCAGCTGCGACGAGGGACAGTTCTACGATAGGCAGAGCAAGAGCTGTCTGCCCTCCGACGAGATCAAGTGCATCTCCAGCAATCCATGTGCAGCCGTCGAAACCGGCTTCGCTGTCGATCCGTACTCCTGCAATGGCTACTATTACTGCAGGGAGGGCAAGGCGACACTGGGCGAATGCAAGACCGGCTATAACTTCAATCCGGGTCTCGAGAGCTGCATTCGGGATTATCCGTGCACGATTGGCATGGATCCCAACAGCATTTGCAACATACTGGCCGACGGTGAGTTCATCAAGGATCACAGCAACTGCAACGGCTGGCAGATGTGCTGGAAGGGCCAGGTGATCGTCGACACCTGCTCCGACACCTTCTACTTCGATGCCCAGCAGGCCAAGTGCGAGTATCCCCAGAACACGGAGTGCATTCACACCGAACCGCCGCCCCAAAAAGCCGAGCCCGACACGTGCCCCCAGTCGGGTGTCTTTGTGTCCGATGGCCAGACCTGCAACGGCTATTTTTACTGCCGTGAGAACGAGGCGGGCGACATGCTGCTGCTGCCCGGCTCGTGTTCCGAAGGTCGCTTCTTCAGTGACGCACAGCAAGGTTCGTGTGTGCCCGCAGAAAAGCTGCGCTGCGGCTACGATCGATGTGCCAATCGGGGCTATGCGAGCATTGAGCTGGCCAACGTGTCGGACGATGGATGTCGTGGCTTTGCCGTTTGCCAAGACGGAGCCACCATTGCGACGGACACATGTCCCGACGAGCAGTACTTCGATGAGCTCACGCAGCGCTGCACCAGTGAGATCATCTCGTATGCCGCTTGTGCGAAAGTCGCAGCATAATCTACAAATAGCATTAGTAATTATTGAATAATAAATGTTATATATAACAAATACACCGAACAAATACGAACTATGATCGCTGCACGAGCACTGATAACTTACTGGTACTTGTTCTGTTAACTGCCATTAGTAGGTGTCAAGTACGAGTATCTATCTACCAATGCCAAGACAACGCAATCCAAGGGTTGCGGGTTGGGGGTTGCGGGTTGAGTGCGGGGGTGTGTGAAGTGCTCTACGAGTGTGCTGTCATCATAAAACAACTGCCAAAAAAATAACAACAATATCGGGGTGTAAATATGTATGTTAGAATGTTATCGCTGCACGCTTATCTGATGAACAATTCCATTAAATTTTCAAAACACAACGCGATCGCCATTTTAAACAAGTTCGGAATTTTCGAGAATCGCGATAACTTGACTAACAGTTGCTCTTTACTACCAGCTAAATTTAGTAATGGAAATTTATTGACAGAAAGTTTTTTGTACACAAATTTACAGGGTATAGCAACTATTTCGATTGGTATTTGATGTGTACAAATTGTATTTTATTTTGAATTTATTTTATCTCTAAAAACACTGCCCCATTTGCTAAAATAATAATAACACTGTTAATGTTTGATCCTTTGATATACATTATTGAATAGTGTAATTCAATTTATATATTAATAGAGAGACTTATTAATAACTGCTTCAATTAGAGGGTATTAACTGCGCATTTCACTCAATAAAAAAAAGGCATAAAAACTACTAAAAACACTTCTGTCCCAAATTTATCAATGCTAACAGCTAGATAAAAATACGTCGCTATATGCTAAATATAGGCGATAAATCAAATACTCTTGAAAGTACTTGAATTCTCCCCGACAATTGAAATCTAATTGAATAAGCTTTAACGCCAAAAAATAAAAAGACTGTGCGATGCCTTTAATGACTTCCACCATATTTTGTATGCAGATTTAATTAATTGAAATGTTCAAAATCGTGATGTAACTAAATGTTTTTTTTTTACTTTTCCTCTCTCTCCTCTCCTGTCCTCTCCTGGGTGGGCGGAGCGGGGAATCATGCGGAGCAAGCGACGTAGTTGTGGTTGACGGGAGTGCAGCCCTGGCTGCGCTCGTCGAAGTAGTAGTCGCTGGGGCAGTGTCCAGTGCCGACGGTGACGCCGCCCGAGCAGCGAGCGTACTTCTGGCAGTTGTTGGCCACGTTCACGTAGGCGAGGCTGGTCTCGGCGCAGCGGTCGAGCAGGCAGCGCACGTTGAGGCGGTCGCGGCACGACAGCTTCTCGACGTCGAAGAACAGACCCTGGCTGCACTGCAGGCGCTGCGGATTGGTGTCGTGTCTGCCGTTAACCGGGGCAGCGCAGATGTAGTAGTGGCTGCAGGACTCGTTGTCCGCGAAGTAGCCGACGCGAGCGGTGCCGTTGGCCATGCGGCAGAACGTGTTCTCTGGCGGCGGCAGCTTGGCGGTGCTGTAGCAGGTGGCATTCAGGGCGGGCACGCAGCGACCCAGCTCCACGTCGTAGGCCATTTGATCTTGGCACTCGCGCTGCATTAGCACGTCGTTGATGCAGACGAAGTACTTGTGGCAATGGTCGTCGTTGGCCAGCTTGGTGTTGTTCCTCAGCGAGAGGCAGGCGGGGGACTTGGTGACGATGCCGGCGGTGGGGCAGCTGTACTGGTTGGCATAGACGCAGGAGCGGGAGGCGGGATTGAAGACCAGTTCGTTGGGGCAGCTGGACTTGATCTCGCGACGAGCCTTGCACAGAATGTAGCCCTGGCAGTTGCTGCTGCTGGCATCCGACAGAAAAGTGCCGTCCGTCTCGTTGGAGCACTTGTTGATGGTGCTGCTGGTGGTGCTGTTGGACTGCTGGGACTGATAGGGGCAGACCACGTTGCTGGACGGCTCGCATCTGCCCATGTTCTTGTTGTAGCTCAGGCCAGTGGCACAGGTGCCCTCCTCCAGGCTGGCGTTGTACGTCGGACAGTTCACCCAGTAGTTGCAAGTGTTGGGCCGCAAGATGGTCGTGCTCAGGGGCAGCAGTTCGCACATTTCCCGCACCGACAGACTCTGGAAATCGGATATCATGCTGCCGGCATTGGCGACGCCCGCCAGCGCCAGGACGAGCCCAACCAGGACTCCACGAACTGCAGACAAACAGATTGCTAGGAGTTGAGTTTAAGGTAGAGAATGAAAGTGTAGAAGCGTTTACCTGCTTGCATGCTTGAAGGCTATCGATGCGTTTGATGGTTGATGTGATATGGTTAGATCCTTAAATCGTTGCGAGACGTTGCTTCGTTTACAGCTCCGCAAGCTTGACTGCTTGACTGATGCGCTGCCACCGTGTGGCGCCTGCTTAAATATGCAAACCATTTCAATTCCATTGAAAATGTACAGAAAACAATTCTTTTAAAATGCACAGCTATCGTTGACATCGACATCGACGACATCGACATCGACATCGATATTGACAGCTGCCTTTTGATAATATTTGTGCTATCAACGATGGGCGAGCGATAGCATTGCCATCAGATAGCATGTAAATTACACGGCAATCGCATGTCGGCATGTCGGTGGCATCTACGCAACCAAGAACCGAAAATCAAACCGCAAGATGCTGATAGGCAAAAATTGATCATGTTGTCGCTCTGCATTGCGGCATTGACTTGAATGAATTGTTTGCTTCGCTCCTCTGAATTGTACAAACTCATTGACTTGCCTCATTTCAGACTAAAGAACTCATTGACTTTTGGCCAACGAAAACAAACCAAACAAGCTGCGCTACACGGCGTATGCGTAATGTTCGCAAGGGGAAAAACTCCAAAGTCTAATCTGTTCGTGGGGTTAGATCATAATCGAAATTATCACTGCTAACATTTGATGCAAGTATAAATATTTTTAGGCTAAATAAGCTTTGAACAGCAGGCTGAATAATTGCAAGCAGTTGTGCAACGCGGCGTATGCGTAATGCCCACTTAAATGCAGAAGGCGAAGAACTGAAAAGTCTAATCAGATTAAAATCAAAATTAGCTTATATTTGTTTAATAAAATTAGAATAGCTGGCTGTGGAGTTGAAAGCAGCTGTGCAACGTGTCGTATGCGTAATTTTATATCAAAGCCCAATTTACTAAGCAGATTACGAAGGACAACAACTGGATCTTTTTAATTGGTTTGCAATGAATGCATGCAGGTAAATACGTTAATTTTTTTTTGCTTTTATTATGCGACTACAATTCTCTTGGGGTACAATTATATGTATTTACGTCTGTAATGTGCAAATGGGAATATCTGGCTTGGTTGGCACACATTTGCCATAGCGCTCATCAAAGTATAAATATCCGGTGGGGCAGGTGCCAGAGGCACCATTTGGACAATATGTATATTGGTTGCAGTTTGTGAAAGGCACTGCAGCATAGGTCAGATTGGTGTTGGCGCAACGATCGAACACGCAGGCCAAGGAGGCGGGAGAGACGCATTTCTGTTCAGCATTATCGTATTCGGTGCCATAGGGGCATGCTCCCCATTTGCCCTTGTTGTCACCCGTGCAGCTGTAAAATCCGTAACATGTGGAGCCGTCTGAAGTGAAATCTGTTGTTACAGACGGAGTGCAAACTGATGGGTCTTTAGCGAGCGGCAGATTTCCAGTGTTGCCAGAGTTGTCGTTGTCGCTGGTGCCGGTGCAAGGATTCGTGGTTTGGCAATTTCCGGTAGCAGCATCGTAGTAGAGCTGCGCACCATCGTCGGTTTCGCCACACGAGGTGGACTTGCCGTAGCCGTTCATGCAGAGAATATAATTGCCGCAGGTGTTTGGATCGCCCACATAGACGTTGTTGGGCATGAAGCGGCAAATGCTGTCCTGAGGACAGGCGGGACCCCAGACACACGAGTTCGAGTTGGCGGCATAGTTTTGGCCGCTCGGGCATTTCTCTACGGTCGATGTGCCATTGCCAAAGCAGTACGAATAGCTGGAGCAGTCGCTGGGATTGGCCAGGTAGACGGGAGTCTTGAGCACCTTGCATGTCTCGGCCATGCTAGTCGAACACGCCACCTTCGTGTTGTACTGGCACGTGCTCGACGATGCCTCGTAGACTTGGCCCGAGGCACAAGAGCCGTAGGAGGCGAGCTTCTGGCCCTGGCAGTAGCCCCACTTGGTGCAATCGGTGGGATTGCCGATGTATCCTTGGCCGGACCACTGCTTGCACATATCCTGCATTGTAAACGCATTTGTCTGCACTGCGAGCAGCAGACAGACGCCCGCCAGGGCGGAAATCTTGGAGTGGAAAGCTGCGAATGGAGGAGTAGAAGACGACGAATTATTGTAGTTGTTATCCAATTGAGATGTGTGGGCGTATCCTACCTGCCATTACTTCGTCTTTGACTTTGACTACGATTACGACTACGACTTGGAGCTGGATTGATTGATTCTGGTAGCTAGCTCTGTTTGCAACGGAAGCAAACCACTTGAGCACTAAGCCCCTACATTCTATGTTGTACCTTATATACCAGCACTAGACCCCTAAAGCCCTATCATTATCGTGCCATTTAATTACGAGTGTTTGTAACCTTTGCAGATAAACCGAAACACATCGCGAATGCCGTAATTAATATTTGTAGAACGTTTTACTCGTAATGAGCAGCGCAGCAGAGATCTCACCTAGCATTCTTCTCCGTCTCCTTGGGCGATCAGTTTTGTTGTGTGTTTCCAAAGTTTCAGCTGGAACTGAAACTCTCGACCTGCTTAACTGCTATTTAACCGCATGTCGGTGACAATTGTGACTAAACAATGATATCACTGCTAAACACACCTCGCACACATTGATATTAAGCTATTTTCGTACCGTGTCCGATTAATACGGACATTATCTTGGCTTAACTTTGAATGACCAAAATCTATTCACCTGATATCTGTTGAAATACCTGCCTCATTTTTGGTTTCGCACCTACTGTAATTAGCTTTTAATTCTACGGCGTTCCAAGAACTGAATTGAATTGATCGCTCCGCGTGCTATCTGCACAATTATTCAACTAATCGAATCGGGCTTGTCAGCGACTTCACTTGTGAACCCCGCCATTTCCGGCGACACGTTTTGCTGCTGGTCTCATATCAACATTAATGAAGGTCCCCGACTCAGCTCAATGGCCTGCAACTTCTGGGCGAGTGCATACTTTTAGGCGACCTGTAACTACGCACAAACACTAATCGAACACTTGAAGAGGTTTTGTAGTGGGACCCACTAAAAGTTGAAGAGGTAATTAATGCGATCAGAGAGCGCTCAACAAATACAAATATTTATCTACAGATATGCATAAAGGTGTTTGTAAGAAAACTGGGAGAGCTGAACTTTGTCTTTGGAATTTTCGTAGAAATTTGTTGCTTTCAGAGTAGGTTTAATTTCTGACAGCGACAACACGTTTTATACCCGCTACCCATAAGGTAGAAGGGTATTATGACTTAGTGCCAACAGAAAATGTATGTAACAGGCAGAAGGAGGCACCTCCGACCCCATAAAGTATATATATTCTTAATCAGCGTCAACAGCCGAGCAATATAGCCATGTCCGTCTGTCCGTCTGTCTGTCCGTATGAACACCTGGATCTCAGAGACTATAAGACATAGAGACACCAAATTTGGCAAAAAGGTTCCTTTATACCCTACGCAGATCAAGTTTATTTCAAAAGTTGGATGCCACGCCCCCTTCGCCCACAATAAGCATTAATCTAGAAAAAGTCAAGTTTTTTTTATGTAATGATGTGTAATTTGGTAGCCCATCTGCGCTTGACACTCTTAATATACCCTGTAAATTTGGTATAAATCGGATAAGTAGAACAAAAGTTATTCGTTAAATTATTTATCAAAATTTTTGTGCCCAGTGCATATGGACGTATTAAGTGTGTGAATGACCTAGATATATCAAATTTGGTGACAGTATTCGTGTAGGTCTTACGCAGATCAAGTTTGTTTTAGATTTTTGCCACGCCCCTTTCCGCCCCCAAAAACTGTAAAAGCCGTAATAATAGACCTAGAGCATTGAATTTTGGTATGCATAATAATAATTATATTCTCAATGACTCCTGTGAATTTGGTTGAGATCGATGAAAAACATGGAAGTTATTAAAGAATCAATTTTATATGCAAAATTCAATTGCAGCTGCTCGCGCTTTGTTTGTTTAGTTGACAGAGTGACCATGTCGGTATTTAATGGATTTAAAAAAAAATATCTATATACAAAAAATAAAATTTTAGTATATTCGGTGGTATATTTTTTGTTAAAAAATCATTCAAGCTTTTTTTTCTCTTTCGAAATGGGTTGCGGGTATCATACGGTCGAGAACTCTCGACTGTAGCTTTCAACTTGTGAATAAAACTGATCTACGTAATGAACGCAGGAACCTATGTATGTACCAAATTTAATGTCTCTATGTCTTATAAACTCTGAGATCTAGGTGTTCATACGGACAGACAGACGGACATGCCTACAAATATCGTCTCGGCTGTTGACATTGATCAAGAATGTATATACTTTATGGGTTGGAGATGCCTCCTTCTGCCTGATATATACGAGGTGTGTTCAAAAAGTAAGGTGAATTTTCAAATTTCGCGGGCAACATATTTTCGATTATCGATTTTTTTGTTTTGTTATATTGGTACACTCTTCCCTAACATCTGTACCAAGTTTCAATGGAACATCCTCTTTTGTTTGGTTGTGAGAGGCGTAAAGGTACAAGTTATTTTGCGAGCTCGGCGATTTTTTGCTATCGAAAAATATGGATCAAAGGATTTGCATCAAATTTTGTGTAAAAAATAAAATTAAGTGCTCTGAAACACTTGAAATGTTGACAGTGGCATACGGTGAAACTGTTCTGAGTAAAAAAAATGTGTACAAGTGGTACAAACTCTTCCAAGATGGCCGGGAAGATGCCAATGACCAGCCTCGCTCTGGACGCCCAAGCACGTCAACAACTGATGAAAACGTTCAAGCAGTGACGAAAATTGTTTTGGAAAATCGTCGAATCACTATCAGAGAAGTTGCTGAAGATGTCGGTATATCGCTTGGCTCGTGCCATGAAATTTTTTCAAACGTTTTGGGTATGAGTCGTGTGTCAGCGAAGTTTGTTCCGAAATTGCTGAATTTTGACCAAAAGAACCGTCGCATGAGCATCGCTCAAGAGCTGTTGAATGACGTCAACGACGACCCAGATTTACTCAAAAGGGTCATAACTGGTGACGAATCATGGGTATATGGTTATGATATCGAAACCAAAGCCCAATCGTCCCAATGGACGGAGATTTGCAACGATTGAAGAGATAAAGACTGCATCGCTGCAAGAGCTCAAGGCTATACCGAAAAGTGCTTATGGGAAGTGCTTTGAGGATTGGAAAAACCGTTGGCATAAGTGTATTGTATCTGAGGGGGATTACTTTGAAGGGGACAACATAAATATTGATAAATAAATTAATAGTTTTTCTTGAAAATACAAAGTCACCTTACTTTTTGAACACACCTCGTACATTTTCTATTGGCACTAAGTTATAATACCATTCAACCCTATGGGTAGCAGGTATACAAATTTACGATCAAAAGTTTTTGTCGATCCACGATAAACGCAAACGTAATGTACTGATATTATTTATAGACATGCATATAATTCGAAAATATTTATAAAAGACCTTACCTAAAAATTTAAATTAAATAGAACATTCATATTACTAATTTTGATAGTTCAGAAGTAAAAAATTATTTTTTTTAATACATATATTACAAAATAAACACATTACTTTATCTTAAACAAAATACCTTAATAATGTCGACGAAATTCCTTCCCAAAACCCACTTGGAGCTGCTAAAGTACCAGGCGAACATAACCGAGTAGCAAGTAGATTTGCCAAAAATTTTAATTTTCAGAAGCTGGGCGGGTTTTTCAAATTTGAATTTGAATGAAATACGTTAATAATAACGACGAAATTCCTTCCCTAAACCAACGTCGATCTGCTGAAGTACCAGTCGAAAAATAATAGCAAGTAGATTTGCCAAAAATTTAAAATTTTAGAGATTGGGCGGGGTTTTCAAACTTGAATTTGAATAAAATACGCCACGCTTCTGAAAATTTATATTTTTGGCAAATCTGCTTGCTACTCGATAATGTTCGCCTGGTACTTCTGCAGCTCCAAGTGGGTTTTGGGAAGGAATTTCGTCGTTAATATTAACGTATTTTATTCAAATTCGAATTTGAAAAGCCCGCCCAGCTACTGAAAATTAAAATTTTTGGCTAATCTACTTGCTACTCGATTATGTTCGCCTGGTACTTCAGCAGATCGAAGTCAGTTATGGGAAGGAATTTCGTCGTTAATATTAACGTATTTTATTCAAATTCAAGTTTGAAAATCCCGCCCAGCTTCTAAATATTAAAATTTTTGGCAAATCTGCTTCCTACTCGATTATGTTTGCCTGGTACTTCAGCAGCTCCAAGTTGGTTTTGGGAAGGAATTTCGTCGTTAATATTAACGTATTTTATTCAAATTCAAATTTGAAAATCCCGCCCAGCTTCTAAATATTAAAATTTTTGGCTAATCTACTTGCTACTCGATTATGTTCGCCTGGTAGTTCAGCAGATCGACGTTGGTTTTGGGAAGGAATTTTGTCGTTAATATTAACGTATTTTATTCAAATTCAAATTTGAAAATCCCGCCCAGCTTCTGAAATTTAAAATTTTTGGCAAATCTGCTTGCTACTCGATTATGTTCGCCTGGTACTTCAGCAGATCGACGTTGGTTTTGAGAAGGAATTTCGTCTTTAATATTAACGTATTTTATTCAAATTCAAGTTTGAAAATCCCGCCCAGCTTCTAAATATTAAAATTTTTGGCAAATCTGCTTGCTACTCGATTATGTTCGCCTGGTACTTCAGCAGATCGACGTTGGTTTTGGGAAGGAATTTCGTCGTTAATATTAACGTATTTTATTCAAATTCAAATTTGAAAATCCCGCCCAGCTTCTGAAAATTAAAATTTTTGGCTAATCTACTTGCTACTCGATTATGTTCGCCTGGTACTTCAGCAGCTCCAAGTGGGTTTTGGGAAGGAATTTCGTCGTTAATATTAACGTATTTTATTCAAATTCAAATTTGAAAATCCCGCCCAGCTTCTGAAATTTAAAATTTTTGGCAAATCTGCTTGCTACTCGATTATGTTCGCCTGGTACTTCAGCAGCTCCAATTTGGTTTCGGGAAGGAAATTCGTCGTTAATATTAACGTATTTTATTCAAATTCAAATTTGAAAATCCCGCCAAGCTTCTGAAAATTAAAATTTTTGGCTAATCTACTTGCTACTCGATTATGTTCGCCTGGTACTTCAGCAGATCGACGTTGGTTTTGGGTAGGAATTTCGTCGTTAATATTAACGTATTTTATTCAAATTCAAGTTTGAAAATCCCGCCCAGCTTCTAAATATTAAAATTTTTGGCAAATCTGCTTGCTACTCGATTATGTTCGCCTGGTACTTTAGCTGCTCCAAGTGGGTTTTGGGAAGGAATTTCGTCGTTAATATTAATGTATTTTATTCAAATTCAAGTTTGAAAATCCCGCCCAGCTTCTAAATATTAAAATTTTTGGCTAATCTACTTGCTACTCGATTATGTTCGCCTGGTACTTCAGCAGCTCCAAGTGGGTTTTGGGAAGGAATTTCGTCGTTAATATTAACGTATTTTATTCAAATTCAAATTTGAAAATCCCGCCCAGCTTCTAAATATTAAAATTTTTGGCAAATCTGCTTGCTACTCGATTATGTTCGCCTGGTACTTCAGCAGCTCCAAGTTGGTTTTGGGAAGGAATTTCGTCGTTAATATTAACGTATTTTATTCAAATTCAAATTTGAAAATCCCGCCCAGCTTCTGAATATTAAAATTTTTGGCAAATCTGCTTGCTACTCGATTATGTTCGCCTGGTACTTCAGCAGCTCCAAGTGGGTTTTGGGAAGGAATTTCGTCGTTAATATTAACGTATTTTATTCAAATTCAAGTTTGAAAATCCCGCCCAGCTTCTAAATATTAAAATTTTTGGCAAATCTGCTTCCTACTCGATTATGTTCGCCTGGTAGTTCAGCAGATCGACGTTGGTTTTGGGAAGGAATTTCGTCGTTAATATTAACGTATTTTATTCAAATTCAAATTTGAAAATCCCGCCCAGCTTCTAAATATTAAAATTTTTGGCAAATCTGCTTCCTACTCGATTATGTTCGCCTGGTAGTTCAGCAGATCGACGTTGGTTTTGGGAAGGAATTTCGTCGTTAATATTAACGTATTTTATTTAAATTCAAGTTTGAAAATCCCGCCCAGCTTCTAAATATTAAAATTTTTGGCAAATCTGCTTCCTACTCGATTATGTTCGCCTGGTACTTCAGCAGATCGACGTTGGTTTTGGGAAGGAATTTCGTCGTTAATATTAACGTATTTTATTCAAATTCAAATTTGAAAATCCCGCCCTGCTTCTGAAAATTAAAATTTTTGGCTAATCTACTTGCTACTCGATTATGTTCGCCTGGTACTTCAGCAGCTCCAAGTTTATTTTGGGAAGGAATTTCGTCGTTAATATTAACGTATTTTATTCAAATTCAAATTTGAAAATCCCGCCCAGCTTCTGAAAATTAAAATTTTTGGCTAATCTACTTGCTACTCGATTATGTTCGCCTGGTACTTTAGCTGCTCCAAGTGGGTTTTGGGAAGGAATTTCGTCGTTAATATTAATGTATTTTATTCAAATTCAAGTTTGAAAATCCCGCCCAGCTTCTAAATATTAAAATTTTTGGCTAATCTACTTGCTACTCGATTATGTTCGGCTGGTACTTCAGCAGCTCCAAGTGGGTTTTGGGAAGGAATTTCGTCGTTAATATTAACGTATTTTATTCAAATTCAAATTTGAAAATCCCGCCCAGCTTCTAAATATTAAAATTTTTGGCAAATCTGCTTCCTACTCGATTATGTTCGCCTGGTAGTTCAGCAGATCGACGTTGGATTTGGGAAGGAATTTCGTCGTTAATATTAACGTATTTTATTCAAATTCAAGTTTGAAAATCCCGCCCAGCTTCTAAATATTAAAATTTTTGGCAAATCTGCTTCCTACTCGATTATGTTCGCCTGGTACTTCAGCAGATCGACGTTGGTTTTGGGAAGGAATTTCGTCGTTAATATTAACGTATTTTATTCAAATTCAAATTTGAAAATCCCGCCCAGCTTCTGAAAATTAAAATTTTTGGGTAATCTACTTGCTACTCGATTATGTTCGCCTGGTACTTCAGCAGATCGACAATGGTTTTGAGAAGGAATTCCGTCGTTAATATTAACGTATTTTGTTCAAATTCAAGTTTGAAAATCCCGCCCAGCTTCTAAATATTAAAATTTTTGGCAAATATGCTTGCTACTCGATTATGTTCGCCTGGTACTTCAGCAGCTCCAAGTGGGTTTTGGGAAGGAATTTCGTCGTTAATATTAACGTATTTTATTCAAATTCAAATTTGAAAATCCCGCCAAGCTTCTGAAAATTAAAATTTTTGGCTAATCTACTTGCTACTCGATTATGTTCGCCTGGTACTTCAGCAGATCGACGTTGGTTTTGGGTAGGAATTTCGTCATTAATATTAACGTATTTTATTCAAATTCAAGTTTGAAAATCCCGCCCAGCTTCTAAATATTAAAATTTTTGGCAAATCTGCTTCCTACTCGATTATGTTCGCCTGGTAGTTCAGCAGATCGACGTTGGTTTTGGGAAGGAATTTTGTCGTTAATATTAACGTATTTTATTCAAATTCAAGTTTGAAAATCCCGCCCAGCTTCTAAATATTAAAATTTTTGGCAAATATGCTTGCTACTCGATTATGTTCGCCTGGTACTTCAGCAGCTCCAAGTGGGTTTTGGGAAGGAATTTCGTCGTTAATATTAACGTATTTTATTCAAATTCAAGTTTGAAAATCCCGCCCAGCTTCTAAATATTAAAATTTTTGGCAAATCTGCTTGCTACTCGATTATGTTCGCCTGGTACTTCAGCAGCTCCAAGTTGGTTTTGGGAAGGAATTTCGTCGTTAATATTAACGTATTTTATTCAAATTCAAATTTGAAAATCCCGCCCAGCTTCTAAATATTAAAATTTTTGGCAAATCTGCTTGCTACTCGATTATGTTCGCCTGGTACTTCAGCAGCTCCAAGTTGGTTTTGGGAAGGAATTTCGTCGTTAATATTAACGTATTTTATTCAAATTCAAATTTGAAAATCCCGCCCAGCTTCTGAATATTAAAATTTTTGGCAAATCTGCTTGCTACTCGATTATGTTCGCCTGGTACTTCAGCAGCTCCAAGTGGGTTTTGGGAAGGAATTTCGTCGTTAATATTAACGTATTTTATTCAAATTCAAGTTTGAAAATCCCGCCCAGCTTCTAAATATTAAAATTTTTGGCAAATCTGCTTCCTACTCGATTATGTTCGCCTGGTAGTTCAGCAGATCGACGTTGGTTTTGGGAAGGAATTTTGTCGTTAATATTAACGTATTTTATTCAAATTCAAGTTTGAAAATCCCGCCCAGCTTCTAAATATTAAAATTTTTGGCAAATCTGCTTCCTACTCGATTATGTTTGCCTGGTACTTCAGCAGCTCCAAGTTGGTTTTGGGAAGGAATTTCGTCGTTAATATTAACGTATTTTATTCAAATTCAAATTTGAAAATCCCGCCCAGCTTCTAAATATTAAAATTTTTGGCAAATCTGCTTGCTACTCGATTATGTTCGCCTGGTACTTCAGCAGCTCCAAGTTGGTTTTGGGAAGGAATTTCGTCGTTAATATTAACGTATTTTATTCAAATTCAAATTTGAAAATCCCGCCAAGCTTCTGAAAATTAAAATTTTTGGCTAATCTACTTGCTACTCGATTATGTTCGCCTGGTACTTCAGCAGATCGACGTTGGTTTTGGGTAGGAATTTCGTCATTAATATTAACGTATTTTATTCAAATTCAAGTTTGAAAATCCCGCCCAGCTTCTAAATATTAAAATTTTTGGCAAATCTGCTTCCTACTCGATTATGTTCGCCTGGTAGTTCAGCAGATCGACGTTGGTTTTGGGAAGGAATTTTGTCGTTAATATTAACGTATTTTATTCAAATTCAAGTTTGAAAATCCCGCCCAGCTTCTAAATATTAAAATTTTTGGCAAATATGCTTGCTACTCGATAATGTTCGCCTGGTACTTCAGCAGCTCCAAGTGGGTTTTGGGAAGGAATTTCGTCGTTAATATTAACGTATTTTATTCAAATTCAAGTTTGAAAATCCCGCCCAGCTTCTAAATATTAAAATTTTTGGCAAATCTGCTTGCTACTCGATTATGTTCGCCTGGTACTTCAGCAGCTCCAAGTTGGTTTTGGGAAGGAATTTCGTCGTTAATATTAACGTATTTTATTCAAATTCAAATTTGAAAATCCCGCCCAGCTTCTGAATATTAAAATTTTTGGCAAATCTGCTTGCTACTTGATTATGTTCGCCTGGTACTTCAGCAGCTCCAAGTGGGTTTTGGGAAGGAATTTCGTCGTTAATATTAACGTATTTTATTCAAATTCAAGTTTGAAAATCCCGCCCAGCTTCTAAATATTAAAATTTTTGGCAAATCTGCTTCCTACTCGATTATGTTCGCCTGGTAGTTCAGCAGATCGACGTTGGTTTTGGGAAGGAATTTTGTCGTTAATATTAACGTATTTTATTCAAATTCAAGTTTGAAAATCCCGCCCAGCTTCTGAATATTAAAATTTTTGGCAAATCTGCTTGCTACTTGATTATGTTCGCCTGGTACTTCAGCAGCTCCAAGTGGGTTTTGGGAAGGAATTTCGTCGTTAATATTAACGTATTTTATTCAAATTCAAGTTTGAAAATCCCGCCCAGCTTCTAAATATTAAAATTTTTGGCAAATCTGCTTCCTACTCGATTATGTTCGCCTGGTAGTTCAGCAGATCGACGTTGGTTTTGGGAAGGAATTTTGTCGTTAATATTAACGTATTTTATTCAAATTCAAGTTTGAAAATCCCGCCCAGCTTCTAAATATTAAAATTTTTGGCAAATCTGCTTCCTACTCGATTATGTTTGCCTGGTACTTCAGCAGCTCCAAGTTGGTTTTGGGAAGGAATTTCGTCGTTAATATTAACGTATTTTATTCAAATTCAAGTTTGAAAATCCCGCCCAGCTTCTAAATATTAAAATTTTTGGCAAATCTGCTTCCTACTCGATTATGTTCGCCTGGTAGTTCAGCAGATCGACGTTGGTTTTGGGAAGGAATTTTGTCGTTAATATTAACGTATTTTATTCAAATTCAAATTTGAAAATCCCGCCCAGCTTCTGAAATTTAAAATTTTTGGCAAATCTGCTTGCTACTCGATTATGTTCGCCTGGTACTTCAGCAGATCGACGTTGGTTTTGAGAAGGAATTTCGTCTTTAATATTAACGTATTTTATTCAAATTCAAGTTTGAAAATCCCGCCCAGCTTCTAAATATTAAAATTTTTGGCAAATCTGCTTGCTACTCGATTATGTTCGCCTGGTACTTCAGCAGATCGACGTTGGTTTTGGGAAGGAATTTCGTCGTTAATATTAACGTATTTTATTCAAATTCAAATTTGAAAATCCCGCCCAGCTTCTGAAAATTAAAATTTTTGGCTAATCTACTTGCTACTCGATTATGTTCGCCTGGTACTTCAGCAGATCGACATTGGTTTTGGGAAGGAATTTCGTCGTTAATATTAACGTATTTTATTCAAATTCAAATTTGAAAATCCCGCCCAGCTTCTGAAATTTAAAATATTTGGCAAATCTGCTTGCTACTCGATTATGTTCGCCTGGTACTTCAGCAGCTCCAATTTGGTTTCGGGAAGGAAATTCGTCGTTAATATTAACGTATTTTATTCAAATTCAAGTTTGAAAATCCCGCCCAAATTCTAAATATTAAAATTTTTGGCAAATCTGCTTGCTACTCGATTATGTTCGCCTGGTACTTTAGCAGATCGACGTTGGTTTTGGGAAGGAATTTCGTCGTTAATATTAACGTATTTTATTCAAATTCAAATTTGAAAATCCCGCCCAGCTTCTGAAATTTAAAATTTTTGGCAAATCTGCTTGCTACTCGATTATGTTCGCCTGGTACTTCAGCAGATCGACGTTGGTTTTGGGAAGGAATTTCGTCGTTAATATTAACGTATTTTATTCAAATTCAAGTTTGAAAATCCCGCCCAGCTTCTAAATATTAAAATTTTTGGCTAATCTGCTTGCTACTCGATTATGTTCGCCTGGTACTTCAGCAGATCGACAATGGTTTTGAGAAGGAATTTCGTCGTTAATATTAACGTATTTTATTCAAATTCAAGTTTGAAAATCCCGCCCAGCTTCTAAATATTAAAATTTTTGGCAAATCTGATTGCTACTCGATTATGTTCGCCTGGTACTTCAGCAGCTCCAAGTGGGTTTTGGGAAGGAATTTCGTCGTTAATATTAACGTATTTTATTCAAATTCAAATTTGAAAATCCCGCCAAGCTTCTGAAAATTAAAATTTTTGGCAAATCTGCTTGCTACTCGATTATATTCGCCTGGTACTTCAGCAGATCGACGTTGGTTTTGGGAAGGAATTTCGTCGTTAATATTAACGTATTTTATTTAACTTCAAGTTTGAAAATCCCGCCCAGCTTCTAAATATTAAAATTTTTGGCAAATCTGCTTCGTACTCGATTATGTTCGCCTGGTAGTTCAGCAGATCGACGTTGGTTTTGGGAAGGAATTTCGTCGTTAATATTAACGTATTTTATTCAAATTCAAATTTGCAAATCCCGCCCAGCTTCTAAATATTAAAATTTTTGGCAAATCTGCTTGCTACTCGATTATGTTCGCCTGGTACTTCAGCAGCTCCAAGTGGATTTTGGGAAGGACTTTCGTCGTTAATATTAACGTATTTTATTCAAATTCAAATTTGAAAATCCCGCCAAGCTTCTGAAAATTAAAATTTTTGGCTAATCTACTTGCTACTCGATTATGTTCGCCTGGTACTTCAGCAGATCGACGTTGGTTTTGGGAAGGAATTTCGTCGTTAATATTAACGTATTTTATTCAAATTCAAATTTGAAAATCCCGCCCAGCTTCTAAAAATTACAATTTTTGGCAAATCTGCTTGGTACTTCAGCAGCTCCAAGTGGGTTTTGGGAAGGAATTTCGTCGTTAATATTAACGTATTTTATTCAAATTCAAATTTGAAAATCCCGCCCAGCTTCTGAAAATTAAAATTTTTGGCTAATCTACTTGCTACTCGATTATGTTCGCCTAATACTTCAGCAGATCGACGTTGGTTTTGAGAAGGAATTTCGTCGTTAATATTAACGTATTTTATTCAAATTCAAATTTGAAAATCCCGCCCAGCTTCTGAAAATTAAAATTTTTGGCTAATCTACTTGCTACTCGATTATGTTCGCCTGGTACTTCAGCAGCTCCAAGTGGGTTTTGGGAAGGAATTTCGTCGTTAATATTAACGTATTTTATTCAAATTCAAATTTGAAAATCCCGCCCAGCTTCTGAAAATTAAAATTTTTGGCAAATCTGCTTCCTACTCGATTATGTTCGCCTGGTACGTCAGCAGCTCCAAGTGGATTTTGGGAAGGAATTTCGTCGTTAATATTAACGTATTTTATTCAAACTCAAATTTGAAAATCCCGCCCAGCTTCTAAATATTAAAATTTTTGGCTAATCTGCTTGCTACTCGATTATGTTCGCCTGGTACTTCAGCAGATCGACGTTGGTTTTGGAAAGGAATTTCGTCGTTAATATTAACGTATTTTATTCAAATTCAAATTTGAAAATCCCGCCCTGCTTCTGAAAATTAAAATTTTTGGCTAATCTACTTGCTACTCGATTATGTTCGCCTGGTACTTCAGCAGCTCCAAGTTTATTTTGGGAAGGAATTTCGTCGTTAGTATTAACGTATTTTATTCAAATTCAAATTTGAAAATCCCGCCCAGCTTCTGAAAATTAAAATTTTTGGCTAATCCACTTGCTACTCGATTATGTTCGCCTGGTACTTTAGCTGCTCCAAGTGGGTTTTGGGAAGGAATTTCGTCGTTAATATTAACGTATTTTATTCAAATTCAAATTTGAAAATCCCGCCCAGCTTCTAAATATTAAAGTTTTTGGCAAATCTGCTTGCTACTCGATTATGTTCGCCTGGTACTTCAGCAGATCGACGTTGGTTTTGGGAAGGAATTTCGTCGTTAATATTAACGTATTTTATTCAAATTCAAATTTGAAAATCCCGCCCAGCTTCTAAATATTAAAATTTTTGGCAAATCTGCTTGCTACTCGATTATGTTCGCCTGGTACTTCAGCAGATCGACGTTGGTTTTGGGAAGGAATTTCATCGTTAATATTAACGTATTTTATTCAAATTCAAATTTGAAAATCCCGCCCAGCTTCTGAAAATTAAATATTTTGGGTAATCTACTTGCTACTCGATTATGTTCGCCTGGTACTTCAGCAGATCGACAATGGTTTTGAGAAGGAATTTCGTCGTTAATATTAACGTATTTTATTCAAATTCAAGTTTGAAAATCCCGCCCAGCTTCTGAAAATTAAAATTTTTGGCTAATCTGCTTGCTACTCGATTATGTTCGCCTGGTACTTCAGCAGCTCCAAGTGGGTTTTGGGAAGGAATTTCGTCGTTAATATTAACGTATTTTATTCAAATTCAAGTTTGAAAATCCCGCCCAGCTTCTAAATATTAAAATTTTTGGCTAATCTACTTGCTACTCGATTATGTTCGCCTGGTACTTCAGCAGATCGACGTTGGTTTTGGGAAGGAATTTCGTCGTTAATATGAACGTATTTTATTCAAATTCAAGTTTGAAAATCCCGCCCAGCTTCTAAATATTAAATTTTTTGGCAAATCTGCTTGCTACTCGATTATGTTCGCCTGGTACTTCAGCAGATCGACGTTGGTTTTGGGAAGGAATTTCGTCGTTAATATTAACGTATTTTATTCAAATTCAAGTTTGAAAATCCCGCCCAGCTTCTAAATATTAAAATTTTTGGCAAATCTGCTTGCTACTAGATTATGTTCGCCTGGTACTTCAGCAGATCGACAATGGTTTTGAGAAGGAATTTCGTCGTTAATATTAACGTATTTTATTCAAATTCAAGTTTGAAAATCCCGCCCAGCTTCTGAAAATTAAAATTTGTGGCTAATCTACTTGCTATTCGATTATGTTCGCCTGGTACTTCAGCAGATCGACATTGGTTTTGGGTAGGAATTTCGTCGTTAATATTAACGTATTTTATTCAAATTCAAATTTGAAAATCCCGCCCAGCTTCTGAAATTTAAAATTTTTGGCAAATCTGCTTGCTACTCGATTATGTTCGCCTGGTACTTCAGCAGCTCCAAGTTGGTTTCGGGAAGGAAATTCGTCGTTAATATTAACGTATTTTATTCAAATTCAAGTTTGAAAATCCCGCCCAAATTCTAAATATTAAAATTTTTGGCAAATCTGCTTGCTACTCGATTATGTTCGCCTGGTACTTTAGCAGATCGACGTTGGTTTTGGGAAGGAATTTCGTCGTTAATATTAACGTATTTTATTCAAATTCAAATTTGAAAATCCCGCCCAGCTTCTGAAAATTAAAATTTTTGGATAATCTACTTGCTACTCGATTATGTTCGCCTGGTACTTCAGCAGATCGACGTTGGATTTAGGAAGAAATTTCGTCGTTAATATTAACGTATTTTATTCAAATTCAAGTTTGAAAATCCCGCCCAGCTTCTAAATATTAAAATTTTTGGCAAATCTGCTTGCTACTCGATTATGTTCGCCTGGTACTTCAGCAGCTCCAAGTTGGTTTTGGGAAGGAATTTCGTCGTTAATATTAACGTATTTTATTCAAATTCAAGTTTGAAAATCCCGCCCAGCTTCTGAAAATTAAAATTTTTGGGTAATCTACTTGCTACTCGATTATGTTCGCCTGGTACTTCAGCAGATCGACGTTGGTTTTGGGAAGGAATTTCGTCGTTAATATTAACGTATTTTATTCAAATTCAAGTTTGAAAATCCCGCCCAGCTTCTAAATATTAAAATTTTTGGCAAATCTGCTTGCTACTCGATTATGTTCGCCTGGTACTTCAGCAGATCGACGTTGGTTTTGGGAAGGAATTTCGTCGTTAATATTAACGTATTTTATTCAAATTCAAGTTTGAAAATCCCGCCCAGCTTCTAAATATTAAAATTTTTGGCAAATCTGCTTGCTACTAGATTATGTTCGCCTGGTACTTCAGCTGATCGACAATGGTTTTGAGAAGGAATTTCGTCGTTAATATTAACGTATTTTATTCAAATTCAAATTTGAAAATCCCGCCCAGCTTCTGAAAATTAAAATTTTTGGCTAATCTACTTGCTACTCGATTATGTTCGCCTGGTACTTCAGCAGATCGACAATGGTTCTGAGAAGGAATTTCGTCGTTAATATTAACGTATTTTATTCAAATTCAAGTTTGAAAATCCCGCCCAGCTTCTAAATATTAAAATTTTTGGCAAATCTGCTTGCTACTCGATTATGTTCGCCTGGTACTTCAGCAGCTCCAAGTGGGTTTTGGGAAGGAATTTCGTCGTTAATATTAACGTATTTTATTCAAATTCAAGTTTGAAAATCCCGCCAAGCTTCTGAAAATTAAAATTTTTGGCTAATCTACTTGCTACTCGATTATGTTCGCCTGGTACTTCAGCAGATCGACGTTGGTTTTGGGAAGAAATTTCGTCGTTAATATTAACGTATTTTATTCAAATTCAAATTTGAAAATCCCGCCCAGCTTCTAAATATTAAAATTTTTGGCAAATCTGCTTGCTACTCGATTATGTTCGCCTGGTACTTCAGCAGCTCCAAGTTGGTTTTGGGAAAGAATTTCGTCGTTAATATTAACGTATTTTATTCAAATTCAAATTTGAAAATCCCGCCCAGCTTCTGAAAATTAAAATTTTTGGCTAATCTACTTGCTACTCGATTATGTTCGCCTGGTACTTCAGCAGCTCCAAGTGGGTTTTGGGAAGGAATTTCGTCGTTAATATTAACGTATTTTATTCAAATTCAAATTTGAAAATCCCGCCCAGCTTCTGAAAATTAAAATTTTTGGCAAATCTGCTTGCTACTCGATTATGTTCGCCTGTTACTTCAGCAGCTCCAAGTTGGTTTTGGGAAGGAATTTCGTCGTTAATATTAAGCGTATTTTATTCAAATTCAAATTTGAAAATCCCGCCCAGCTTCTAAATATTAAAATTTTTGGCAAATCTGCTTGCTACTCGATTATGTTCGCCTGGTACTTCAGCAGCTCCAAGTGGGTTTTGGGAAGGAATTTCGTCGTTAATATTAACGTATTTTATTCAAATTCCAATTTGAAAATCCCGCCCAGCTTCTGAAAATTAAAATTTTTGGCTAATCTACTTGCTACTCGATTATGTTCGCCTGGTACTTCAGCAGATCGACGTTGATTTTGGGAAGGAATTTTGTCGTTAATATTAACGTATTTTATTCAAATTCAAGTTTGAAAATCCCGCCCAGCTCCTAAATATTAAAATTTTTGGCAAATCTGCTTGCTACTCGATTATGTTCGCCTGGTACTTCAGCAGCTCCAAGTGGATTTTGGGAAGGAATTTCGTCGTTAATATTAACGTATTTTATTCAAATTCAAATTTGAAAATCCCTCCCAGCTTCTGAAAATTAAAATTTTTGGCTAATCTACTTGCTACTCGATTATGTTCGCCTGGTACTTCAGCAGCTCCAAGTGGGTTTTGGGAAGGAATTTCGTCGTTAATATTAACGTATTTTATTCAAATTCAAGTTTGAAAATCCCGCCCAGCTTCTAAATATTAAAATTTTTGGCAAATCTGCTTGCTACTCGATTATGTTCGCTTGGTACTTCAGCAGCTCCAAGTGGGTTTTGGGAAGGAATTTCGTCGTTAATATTAACGTATTTTATTCAAATTCAAGTTTGAAAATCCCGCTCAGCTTCTAAATATTAAAATTTTTGGCTAATCTACTTGCTACTCGATTATGTTCGCCTGGTACTTCAGCAGATCGACGTTGGTTTTGGGAAGGAATTTCGTCGTTAATATTAACGTATTTTATTCAAATTCAAGTTTGAAAATCCCGCCCAGCTTCTAAATATTAAAATTTTTGGCAAATCTGCTTGCTACTCGATTATGTTCGCCTGGTACTTCAGCAGATCGACGTTGGTTTTGGGAAGGAATTTCGTCGTTAATATTAACGTATTTTATTCAAATTCAAGTTTGAAAATCCCGCCCAGCTTCTAAATATTAAAATTTTTGGCAAATCTGCTTGCTACTCGATTATGTTCGCCTGGTACTTCAGCAGATCGACGTTGGTTTTGGGAAGGAATTTCGTCGTTAATATTAACGTATTTTATTCAAATTCAAGTTTGAAAATCCCGCCCAGCTTTTGAAAATTAAAATTTTTGGCTAATCTACTTGCTACTCGATTATGTTCGCCTGGTACTTCAGCAGATCGACAATGGTTCTGAGAAGGAATTTCGTCGTTAATATTAACGTATTTTATTCAAATTCAAGTTTGAAAATCCCGTCCAGCTTCTAAATATTAAAATTTTTGGCAAATCTGCTTGCTACTCGATTATGTTCGCCTGGTACTTCAGCAGCTCCAAGTGGGTTTTGGGAAGGAATTTCGTCGTTAATATTAACGTATTTTATCCAAATTCAAGTTTGAAAATCCCGCCAAGCTTCTGAAAATTAAAATTTTTGGCTAATCTACTTGCTACTCGATTATGTTCGCCTGGTACTTCAGCAGATCGACGTTGGTTTTGGGAAGGAATTTCGTCGTTAATATTAACGTATTTTATTCAAATTCAAGTTTGAAAATCCCGCCCAGCTTCTAAATATTAAAATTTTTGGCAAATCTGCTTCCTACTCGATTATGTTCGCCTGGTAGTTCAGCAGATCGACGTTGGTTTTGGGAAGGAATTTTGTCGTTAATATAAACGTATTTTATTCAAATTCAAGTTTGAAAATCCCGCCCAGCTTCTAAATATTAAAATTTTTGGCAAATCTGCTTGCTACTCGATTATGTTCGCCTGGTACTTTAGCAGATCGACGTTGGTTTTGGGAAGGAATTTCGTCGTTAATATTAACGTATTTTATTCAAATTCAAATTTGAAAATCCCGCCCAGCTTCTGAAATTTAAAATTTTTGGCAAATCTGCTTGCTACTCGATTATGTTCGCCTGGTACTTCAGCAGATCGACGTTGGTTTTGGGAAGGAATTTTGTCGTTAATATTAACGTATTTTATTCAAATTCAAGTTTGAAAATCCCGCCCAGCTTCTAAATATTAAAATTTTTGGCAAATCTGCTTGCTACTCGATTATGTTCGCCTGGTACTTCAGCAGCTCCAAGTTGGTTTTGGGAAGGAATTTCGTCGTTAATATTAACGTATTTTATTCAAATTCAAATTTGAAAATCCCGCCCAGCTTCTAAATATTAAAATTTTTGGCAAATCTGCTTCCTACTCGATTATGTTCGCCTGGTAGTTCAGCAGATCGACGTTGGTTTTGGGAAGGAATTTTGTCGTTAATATAAACGTATTTTATTCAAATTCAAGTTTGAAAATCCCGCCCAGCTTCTAAATATTAAAATTTTTGGCAAATCTGCTTGCTACTCGATTATGTTCGCCTGGTACTTTAGCAGATCGACGTTGGTTTTGGGAAGGAATTTCGTCGTTAATATTAACGTATTTTATTCAAATTCAAATTTGAAAATCCCGCCCAGCTTCTGAAATTTAAAATTTTTGGCAAATCTGCTTGCTACTCGATTATGTTCGCCTGGTACTTCAGCAGATCGACGTTGGTTTTGGGAAGGAATTTTGTCGTTAATATTAACGTATTTTATTCAAATTCAAGTTTGAAAATCCCGCCCAGCTTCTAAATATTAAAATTTTTGGCAAATCTGCTTGCTACTCGATTATGTTCGCCTGGTACTTCAGCAGCTCCAAGTTGGTTTTGGGAAGGAATTTCGTCGTTAATATTAACGTATTTTATTCAAATTCAAATTTGAAAATCCCGCCCAGCTTCTAAATATTAAAATTTTTGGCAAATCTGCTTGCTACTCGATTATGTTCGCCTGGTACTTCAGCAGCTCCAAGTTGGTTTTGGGAAGGAATTTCGTCGTTAATATTAACGTATTTTATTCAAATTCAAATTTGAAAATCCCGCCCATCTTCTGAATATTACAATTTTTGGCAAATCTGCTTGCTACTCGATTATGTTCGCCTGGTACTTCAGCAGATCGACGTTGGTTTTGGGAAGGAATTTCGTCGTTAATATTAACGTATTTTATTCAAATTCAAGTTTGAAAACCCCGCCCAGCTTCTAAATATTAAAATTTTTGGCAAATCTGCTTGCTACTCGATTATGTTCGCCTGGTACTTCAGCAGATCGACGTTGGTTTTGGGAAGGAATTTCGTCGTTAATATTAACGTATTTTATTCAAATTCAAATTTGAAAATCCCGCCCAGCTTCTAAATATTAAAATTTTTGGCCAATCTGCTTCCTACTCGATTATGTTCGCCTGGTACTTCAGCAGATCGACGTTGGTTTTGGGAAGGAATTTCGTCGTTAATATTAACGTATTTTATTCAAATTCAAATTTGAAAATCCCGCCCAGCTTCTAAATATTAAAATTTTTGGCAAATCTGCTTGCTACTCGATTATGTTCGCCTGGTACTTCATCAGCTCCAAGTGGATTTTGGGATGAAATTTCGTTGTTAATATTAACGTATTTTATTCAAATTCAAATTTGAAAATCCCGCCAAGCTTCTGAAAATTAAAATTTTTGGCTAATCTATTTGCTACTCGATTATGTTCGCCTGGTACTTCAGCAGATCGACGTTGGTTTTGGGAAGGAATTTCGTCGTTAATATTAACGTATTTTATTCAAATTCAAATTTGAAAATCCCGCCCAGCTTCTGAAATTTAAAGTTTTTGGCAAATCTGCTTGCTACTCGATTATGTTCGCCTGGTAGTTCAGCAGATCGACGTTGGTTTTGGGAAGGAATTTTGTCGTTAATATTAAGCGTATTTTATTCAAATTCAAATTTGAAAATCCCGCCAAGCTTCTGAAAATTAAAATTTTTGGCTAATCTATTTGCTACTCGATTATGTTCGCCTGTTACTTCAGCAGCTCCAAGTTTGTTTTGGGAAGGAATTTCGTCGTTAATATTAAGCGTATTTTATTCAAATTCAAATTTGAAAATCCCGCCCAGCTTCTAAAAATTAAAATTTTTGGCAAATCTGCTTGCTACTCGATTATGTTCGCCTGGTACTTCAGCAGCTCCAAGTGGGTTTTGGGAAGGAATTTCGTCGTTAATATTAACGTATTTTATTCAAATTCCAATTTGAAAATCCCGCCCAGCTTCTAAATATTAAAATTTTTGGCAAATCTGCTTGCTACTCGATTATGTTCGCCTGGTACTTCATCAGCTCCAAGTGGATTTTGGGATGGAATTTCGTTGTTAATATTAACGTATTTTATTCAAATTCAAGTTTGAAAATCCCGCCCAGCTTCTAAATATTAAAATTTTTGGCAAATCTGCTTGCTACTCGATTATGTTCGCCTGGTACTTCAGCAGATCGGCGTTGGTTTTGGGAAGGAATTTCGTCGTTAATATTAACGTATTTTATTCAAATTCAAGTTTGAAAATCCCGCCCAGCTTCTAAATATTAAAATTTTTGGCAAATCTGCTTCCTACTCGATTATGTTCGCCTGGTAGTTCAGCAGATCGACGTTGGTTTTGGGAGGGAATTTTGTCGTTAATATTAACGTATTTTATTCAAATTCAAGTTTGAAAATCCCGCCCAGCTTCTAAATATTAAAATTTTTGGCAAATCTGCTTGCTACTCGATTATGTTCGCCTGGTACTTCAGCAGATCGACGTTGGTTTTGAGAAGGAATTTCGTCGTTAATATTAACGTATTTTATTCAAATTCAAGTTTGAAAATCCCGCCCAGCTTCTAAATATTAAAATTTTTGGCTAATCTGCTTGCTACTCGATTATGTTCGCCTGGTACTTCAGCAGATCGACGTTGGTTTTGGGAAGGAATTTCGTCGTTAATATTAACGTATTTTATTCAAATTCAAATTTGAAAATCCCGCCCAGCTTCTAAATATTAAAATTTTTGGCAAATCTGCTTGCTACTCGATTATGTTCGCCTGGTACTTCATCAGCTCCAAGTGGATTTTGGGAAGGAATTTCGTTGTTAATATTAACGTATTTTATTCAAATTCAAATTTGAAAATCCCGCCAAGCTTCTGAAAATTAAAATTTTTGGCTAATCTATTTGCTACTCGATTATGTTCGCCTGGTACTTCAGCAGATCGACGTTGGTTTTGGGAAGGAATTTCGTCGTTAATATTAACGTATTTTATTCAAATTCAAATTTGAAAATCCCGCCCAGCTTCTAAATATTAAAATTTTTTGCAAATCTGCTTGCTACTCGATTATGTTCGCCTGGTACTTCAGCAGCTCCAAGTTGGTTTTGGGTAGGAATTTCGTCGTTAATATTAACGTATTTTATTCAAATTCAAATTTGAAAATCCCGCCCAGGTTCTGAAAATTAAAATTTTTGGCTAATCTACTTGCTACTTGATTATGTTCGCCTGGTACTTCAGCAGCTCCAAGTGGGTTTTGGGAAGGAATTTCGTCGTTAATATTAACGTATTTTATTCAAATTCAAATTTGAAAATCCCGCCCAGCTTCTAAATATTAAAATTTTTGGCAAATCTGCTTGCTACTCGATTATGTTCGCCTGGTACTTCAGCAGCTCCAAGTTGGTTTCGGGAAGGAATTTCGTCGTTAATATTAACGAATTTTATTCAAATTCAAATTTGAAAATCCCGCCCAGCTTCTGAAAATTAAAATTTTTGGCTAATCTACTTGCTACTCGATTATGTTCGCCTGGTACTTCAGCAGCTCCAAGTGGGTTTTGGGAAGGAATTTCGTCGTTAATATTAACGTATTTTATTCAAATTCAAATTTCAAAATCCCGCCCAGCTTCTGAAAATTAAAATTTTTGGCAAATCTGCTTGCTACTCGATTATGTTCGCCTGTTACTTCAGCAGCTCCAAGTGGGTTTTGGGAAGGAATTTCGTCGTTAATATTAACGTATTTTATTCAAATTCAAATTTGAAAATCCCGCCCAGCTCCTAAATATTAAAATTTTTGGCAAATCTGCTTGCTACTCGATTATGTTCGCCTGGTACTTCAGCAGCTCCAAGTGGATTTTGGGAAGGAATTTCGTCGTTAATATTAACGTATTTTATTCAAATTCAAATTTGAAAATCCCTCCCAGCTTCTGAAAATTAAAATTTTTGGCTAATCTACTTGCTACTCGATTATGTTCGCCTGGTACTTCAGCAGCTCCAAGTGGGTTTTGGGAAGGAATTTCGTCGTTAATATTAACGTATTTTATTCAAATTCAAGTTTGAAAATCCCGCCCAGCTTCTAAATATTAAAATTTTTGGCAAATCTGCTTGCTACTCGATTATGTTCGCCTGGTACTTCAGCAGCTCCAAGTGGGTTTTGGGAAGGAATTTCGTCGTTAATATTAACGTATTTTATTCAAATTCAAGTTTGAAAATCCCGCTCAGCTTCTAAATATTAAAATTTTTGGCTAATCTACTTGCTACTCGATTATGTTCGCCTGGTACTTCAGCAGATCGACGTTGGTTTTGGGAAGGAATTTCGTCGTTAATATTAACGTATTTTATTCAAATTCAAGTTTGAAAATCCCGCCCAGCTTCTAAATATTAAAATTTTTGGCAAATCTGCTTGCTACTCGATTATGTTCGCCTGGTACTTCAGCAGATCGACGTTGGTTTTGGGAAGGAATTTCGTCGTTAATATTAACGTATTTTATTCAAATTCAAGTTTGAAAATCCCGCCCAGCTTCTAAATATTAAAATTTTTGGCAAATCTGCTTGCTACTCGATTATGTTCGCCTGGTACTTCAGCAGATCGACGTTGGTTTTGGGAAGGAATTTCGTCGTTAATATTAACGTATTTTATTCAAATTCAAGTTTGAAAATCCCGCCCAGCTTCTAAATATTAAAATTTTTGGCAAATCTGCTTGCTACTCGATTATGTTCGCCTGGTACTTCAGCAGATCGACAATGGTTCTGAGAAGGAATTTCGTCGTTAATATTAACGTATTTTATTCAAATTCAAGTTTGAAAATCCCGCCCAGCTTCTAAATATTAAAATTTTTGGCAAATCTGCTTGCTACTCGATTATGTTCGCCTGGTACTTCAGCAGCTCCAAGTGGGTTTTGGGAAGGAATTTCGTCGTTAATATTAACGTATTTTATCCAAATTCAAATTTGAAAATCCCGCCAAGCTTCTGAAAATTAAAATTTTTGGCTAATCTACTTGCTACTCGATTATGTTCGCCTGGTACTTCAGCAGATCGACGTTGGTTTTGGGTAGGAATTTCGTCGTTAATATTAACGTATTTTATTCAAATTCAAGTTTGAAAATCCCGCCCAGCTTCTAAATATTAAAATTTTTGGCAAATCTGCTTCCTACTCGATTATGTTCGCCTGGTAGTTCAGCAGATCGACGTTGGTTTTGGGAAGGAATTTTGTCGTTAATATTAACGTATTTTATTCAAATTCAAGTTTGAAAATCCCGCCCAGCTTCTAAATATTAAAATTTTTGGCAAATCTGCTTGCTACTCGATTATGTTCGCTTGGTACTTTAGCAGATCGACGTTGGTTTTGGGAAGGAATTTCGTCGTTAATATTAACGTATTTTATTCAAATTCAAATTTGAAAATCCCGCCCAGCTTCTGAAATTTAAAATTTTTGGCAAATCTGCTTGCTACTCGATTATGTTCGCCTGGTACTTCAGCAGATCGACGTTGGTTTTGGGAAGGAATTTCGTCGTTAATATTAACGTATTTTATTCAAATTCAAGTTTGAAAATCCCGCCCAGCTTCTACATATTAAAATTTTTGGCTAATCTGCTTGCTACTCGATTATGTTCGCCTGGTACTTCAGCAGATCGACGTTGGTTTTGGGAAGGAATTTCGTCGTTAATATTAACGTATTTTATTCAAATTCAAATTTGAAAATCCCGCCCAGCTTCTGAAAATTAAAATTTTTGGCAAATCTGCTTGCTACTCGATTATGTTCGCCTGGTACTTCATCAGCTCCAAGTGGATTTTGGGATGGAATTTCGTTGTTAATATTAACGTATTTTATTCAAATTCAAATTTGAAAATCCCGCCAAGCTTCTGAAAATTAAAATTTTTGGCTAATCTATTTGCTACTCGATTATGTTCGCCTGGTACTTCAGCAGATCGACGTTGGTTTTGGGAAGGAATTTTGTCGTTAATATTAACGTATTTTATTCAAATTCAAGTTTGAAAATCCCGCCCAGCTTCTGAAATTTAAAGTTTTTGGCAAATCTGCTTGCTACTCGATTATGTTCGCCTGGTAGTTCAGCAGATCGACGTTGGTTTTGGGAAGGAATTTTGTCGTTAATATTAAGCGTATTTTATTCAAATTCAAATTTGAAAATCCCGCCAAGCTTCTGAAAATTAAAATTTTTGGCTAATCTATTTGCTACTCGATTATGTTCGCCTGTTACTTCAGCAGCTCCAAGTTTGTTTTGGGAAGGAATTTCGTCGTTAATATTAAGCGTATTTTATTCAAATTCCAATTTGAAAATCCCGCCCAGCTTCTAAATATTAAAAATTTTTGCAAATCTGCTTGCTACTCGATTATGTTCGCCTGGTACTTCAGCAGCTCCAAGTTGGTTTTGGGTAGGATTTTCGTCGTTAATATTAACGTATTTTATTCAAATTCAAATTTGAAAATCCCGCCCAGCTTCTGAAAATTAAAATTTTTGGCTAATCTACTTGCTACTCGATTATGTTCGCCTGGTACTTCAGCAGCTCCAAGTGGGTTTTGGGAAGGAATTTCGTCGTTAATATTAACGTATTTTATTCAAATTCAAATTTCAAAATCCCGCCCAGCTTCTGAAAATTAAAATTTTTGGATAATCTACTTGCTACTCGATTATGTTCGCCTGGTACTTCAGCAGATCGACGTTGGATTTAGGAAGAAATTTCGTCGTTAATATTAACGTATTTTATTCAAATTCAAGTTTGAAAATCCCGCCCAGCTTCTAAATATTAAAATTTTTGGCAAATCTGCTTGCTACTCGATTATGTTCGCCTGGTACTTCAGCAGCTCCAAGTTGGTTTTGGGAAGGAATTTCGTCGTTAATATTAACGTATTTTATTCAAATTCAAATTCAAATTTGAAAATCCCGCCCAGCTTCTGAAAATTAAAATTTTTGGCTAATCTACTTGCTACTCGATTATGTTCGCCTGGTACTTCAGCAGCTCCAAGTGGGTTTTGGGAAGGAATTTCGTTGTTAATATTAACGTATTTTATTCAAATTCAAATTTGAAAATCCCGCCCAGCTTCTGAAATTTAAAATTTTTGGCAAATCTGCTTGCTACTCGATTATGTTCGCCTGTTACTTCAGCAGCTCCAAGTTGGTTTTGGGAAGGAATTTCGTCGTTAATATTAAGCGTATTTTAATCAAATTCAAATTTGAAAATCCCGCCCAGCTTCTAAAAATTAAAATTTTTGGCAAATCTGCTTGCTACTCGATTATGTTCGCCTGGTACTTCAGCAGCTCCAAGTGGGTTTTGGGAAGGAATTTCGTCGTTAATATTAACGTATTTTATTCAAATTCCAATTTGAAAATCCCGCCCAGCTTCTGAAAATTAAAATTTTTGGCTAATCTACTTGCTACTCGATTATGTTCGCCTGGTACTTCAGCAGATCGACGTTGATTTTGGGAAGGAATTTCGTCGTTAATATTAACGTATTTTATTCAAATTCCAATTTGAAAATCCCGCCCAGCTTCTGAAAATTAAAATTTTTGGCTAATCTACTTGCTACTCGATTATGTTCGCCTGGTACTTCAGCAGATCGACGTTGATTTTGGGAAGGAATTTTGTCGTTAATATTAACGTATTTTATTCAAATTCAAGTTTGAAAATCCCGCCCAGCTTCTAGATATTAAAATTTTTGCCAAATCTGCTTCCTACTCGATTATGTTCGCCTGGTAGTTCAGCAGATCGACGTTGGTTTTGGGAAGGAATTTTGTCGTTAATATTAACGTATTTTATTCAAATTCAAGTTTGAAAATCCCGCCCAGCTTCTAAATATTAAAATTTTTGGCAAATCTGCTTGCTACTCGATTATGTTCGCCTGGTACTTCAGCAGATCGACGTTGGTTTTGAGAAGGAATTTCGTCGTTAAATTTAACGTATTTTATTCAAATTCAAGTTTGAAAATCCCGCCCAGCTTCTAAATATTAAAATTTTTGGCTAATCTGCTTGCTACTCGATTATGTTCGCCTGGTACTTCAGCAGATCGACGTTGGTTTTGGGAAGGAATTTCGTCGTTAATATTAACGTATTTTATTCAAATTCAAGTTTGAAAATCCCGCCTAGCTTCTAAATATTAAAATTTTTGGCTAATCTGCTTGCTACTCGATTATGTTCGCCTGGTACTTCAGCAGATCGACGTTGGTTTTGGGAAGGAATTTCGTCGTTAATATTAACGTATTTTATTCAAATTCAAATTTGAAAATCCCGCCCAGCTTCTGAAATTTAAAATTTTTGGCAAATCTGCTTGCTACTCGATTATGTTCGCCTGGTACTTCAGCAGATCGACGTTGGTTTTGGGAAGGAATTTCGTCGTTAATATTAACGTATTTTATTCAAATTCAAATTTGAAAATCCCGCCCAGCTTCTGAAAAATAAAATTTTTGGCAAATCTGCTTCCTACTCGATTATGTTCGCCTGGTACTTCAGCAGCTCCAAGTTGGTTTTGGGTAGGAATTTCGTCGTTAATATTAACGTATTTTATTCAAATTCAAGTTTGAAAATCCCGCCCAGCTTCTAAATATTAAAATTTTTGGCAAATCTGCTTCCTACTCGATTATGTTCGCCTGGTAGTTCAGCAGATCGACGTTGGTTTTGGGAAGGAATTTCGTCGTTAATATTAAGCGTATTTTATTCAAATTCAAATTTGAAAATCCCGCCCAGCTTCTAAAAATTAAAATTTTTGGCAAATCTGCTTGCTACTCGATTATGTTCGCCTGGTACTTCAGCAGCTCCAAGTGGGTTTTGGGAAGGAATTTCGTCGTTAATATTAACGTATTTTATTCAAATTCCAATTTGAAAATCCCGCCCAGCTTCTGAAAATTAAAATTTTTGGCTAATCTACTTGCTACTCGATTATGTTCGCCTGGTAGTTCAGCAGATCGACGTTGGTTTTGGGAAGGAATTTTGTCGTTAATATTAACGTATTTTATTCAAATTCAAGTTTGAAAATCCCGCCCAGTTTCTAAATATTAAAATTTTTGGCAAATCTGCTTGCTACTCGATTATGTTCGCCTGGTAGTTCAGCAGCTCCAAGTGGGTTTTGGGAAGGAATTTAGTCGTTAATATTAACGTATTTTATTCAAATTCAAATTTAAAAATCCCGCCCAGCTTCTGAAAAATAAAATTTTTGGCAAATCTGCTTCCTACTCGATTATGTTCGCCTGGTACTTCAGCAGCCCCAAGTTGGTTTTGGGAAGGAATTTCGTCGTTAATATTAACGTATTTTATTCAAATTCAAATTTGAAAATCCCGCCCAGCTTCTAAATATTACAATTTTTGGCAAATCTGCTTCCTACTCGATTATGTTCGCCTGGTACTTCAGCAGCTCCAAGTTGGTTTTGGGAAGGAATTTCGTCGTTAATATTAACGTATTTTATTCAAATTCAAATTTGAAAATCCCGCCCAGCTTCTGAAAATTAAAATTTTTGGCTAATCTACTTGCTACTCGATTATGTTCGCTTGGTACTTCAGCAGATCGACGTTGGATTTAGGAAGAAATTTCGTCGTTAATATTAACGTATTTTATTCAAATTCAAGTTTGGATTTTGGGAAGGAATTTCGTCGTTAATATTAACGTATTTTATTCAAATTCAAATTTGAAAATCCCGCCCAGCTTCTGAAAATTAAAATTTTTGGGTAATCTACATGCTACTCGATTATGTTCGCCTGGTACTTCAGCAGCTCCAAGTTGGTTTTTGGAAGGAATTTCGGCGTTAATATTAAAGTATTTTATTCAAATTCAAATTTTAAAATCCCGCCCAGCTTCTAAATATTAAAATTTTTGGCAAATCTGCTTGCTACTCGATTATGTTCGCCTGGTAGTTCAGCAGCTCCAAGTGGGTTTTGGGAAGGAATTTAGTCGTTAATATTAACGTATTTTATTCAAATTCAAATTTGAAAATCCCGCCCAGCTTCTGAAAAATAAAATTTTTGGCAAATCTGCTTCCTACTCGATTATGTTCGCCTGGTACTTCAGCAGCTCCAAGTTGGTTTTGGGAAGGAATTTCGTCGTTAATATTAACGTATTTTATTCAAATTCAAATTTGAAAATCCCGCCCAGCTTCTAAATATTACAATTTTTGGCAAATCTGCTTCCTACTCGATTATGTTCGCCTGGTACTTCAGCAGATCGACGTTGGTTTTGGGAAGGAATTTCGTCGTTAATATTAACGTATTTTATTCAAATTCAAATTTGAAAATCCCGCCCAGCTTCTGAAAATTAAAATTTTTGGCTAATCTACTTGCTACTCGATTATGTTCGCTTGGTACTTCAGCAGCTCCAAGTGGGTTTTGGGAAGGAATTTCGTCGTTAATATTAACGTATTTTATTCAAATTCAAATTTGAAAATCCCGCCCAGCTTCTGAAAATTAAAATTTTTGGCAAATCTGCTTGCTACTCGATTATGTTCGCCTGGTACTTCAGCAGCTCCAAGTGGGTTTTGGGAAGGAATTTCGTCGTTAATATTAACGTATTTTATTCAAATTCAAATTTGAAAATCCCGCCCAGCTTCTGAAAATTAAAATTTTTGGCTAATCTACTTGCTACTCGATTATGTTCGCCTGGTACTTCAGCAGCTCCAAGTGGGTTTTGGGAAGGAATTTCGTCGTTAATATTAACGTATTTTATTCAAATTCAAATTTGAAAATCCCGCCCAGCTTCTGAAAATTAAAATTTTTGGCTAATCTACTTGCTACTCGATTATGTTCGCCTGGTACTTCAGCAGCTCCAAGTGGCTTTTGGGAAGGAATTTCGTCGTTAATATTAACGTATTTTATTCAAATTCAAATTGGAAAATCCCGCCCAGCTTCTGAAAATTAAAATTGTTGGCTAATCTACTTGCTACTCGATTATGTTCGCCTGGTAGTTCAGCAGATCGACGTTGGTTTTGGGTAGGAATTTCGTCGTTAGTATTAACGTATTTTATTCAAATTCAAGTTTGAAAATCTCGCCCAGCTTCTAAATATTACAATTTTTGGCAAATCTGCTTGCTACTCGATTATGTTCGCCTGGTACTTCAGCAGCTCCAAGTGGGTTTTGGGAAGGAATTTCGTTGTTAATATTAACGTATTTTATTCAAATTGAAATTTGAAAATCTTGCCCAGCTTCTGAAAATTAAAATTTTTGGCTAATCTACTTGCTACTCGATTATGTTTGCCTGGTACTTCAGCAGATCGACGTTGGTTTTGGGAAGGACTTTCGTCGTTAATATTAACGTATTTTATTCAAATTCAAATTTGAAAATCCCGCCCAGCTTCTGAAAATTAAAATTTGTTGGCTAATCTGCTTGCTACTCGATTATGTTCGCCTGGTACTTCAGCAGATCGACGTTGGTTTTGGGAAGGAATTTCGTCGTTAATATTAACGTATTTTATTCAAATTCAAATTTGAAAATCCCGCCCAGCTTCTAAATATTACAATTTTTGGCAAATCTGCTTGCTACTCGATTATGTTCGCCTGGTACTTCAGCAGATCGACGTTGGTTTTGGGAAGGAATTTCGTCGTTAATATTAACGTATTTTATTCAAATTCAAATTTGAAAATCCCGCCCTGCTTCTGAAAATTAAAATTTTTGGCTAATCTACTTGCTACTCGATTATGTTCGCCTGGTACTTCAGCAGCTCCAAGTGGGTTTTGGGAAGGAATTTCGTCATTAATATTAACGTATTTTATTCAAATTCAAGTTTGAAAATCCCGCCCAGCTTCTAAATATTAAAATTTTTGGCAAATCTGCTTGCTACTCGATTATGTTCGCCTGGTACTTCAGCAGCTCCAAGTGGGTTTTGGGAAGGAATTTCGTCGTTAATATTAACGTATTTTATTCAAATTGAAATTTGAAAATCTTGCCCAGCTTCTGAAAATTAAAATTTTTGGCTAATCTACTTGCTACTCGATTATGTTTGCCTGGTACTTCAGCAGATCGACGTTGGGTTTGGGAAGGAATTTCGTCGTTATTATTAACGTATGTTATTCAAATTCAAGTTTGCAAAACCCGTCCAGCATCTGAAAATTAAAATTTTTGGCAAATCTACTTGCTTCTCGATTATGTTTGCCTGGTACTTCAGCAGATTGACGTTGGTTTTGGGAATGAATTTCGTCGTTAGTATTAACGTATTTCATTCAAATTCCAATTTGAAAAACCCGCCCAGCTTTTGAAAATTTTAGTTTTTATCGAGAGCATTGTTAATAAGCTTTTAAGAGGAATATATAAAATATATACATATATTTTGTATATAACATTATTTAATAAATAATATAAATTGTATAATTTGTATCTAAATATTAACAACTTGAATAGCTAATTTACTATATATTGGTATATGTCAATGAATTATTGAATATTATTAACAAAAGATAACAAGTTAACCCCTGCTATGCCCACTTTTGTACTATATGATGTTAGTATAGTACATGTGTTATTTTTTAAAGAAATACGCCCGTCTACTATTTTGATCTTAAGGCTACTGTTGCTAAATTTAATAACTTATACTTGAGTAAATGTTAAAATTTAAATATATTATAAAATTATTAAATTTAATTGTGAACAAATGGACTAAATGAATTTATTTTATTCAATAAACTACATTTTATTTATTTTATTGTACGACAGTTCCTTCAGCCCGCTACTGCAATTGCAATGCATAATCTTAAATTGAATTGTTGGCCACACAGACATTTAATCACCTAATAATTGAGGGTTTCTTATCGCCGTCAAAACATTCGCACTTCAAGCAATTTGCTGCCGTAAACAATTAGGAGCTTCTATAAATATGACGTTCGTTTCAAGCTACAGCAATTTTTGGCCAATGTTAAATGGAGCAAATTTGAACAATGGAATTAGCTGCTTTCAAACAGTTTATCAATTCTTAAGATTTATGGGCATGAATAAACATCAAAACATCAGCTGGCTGGCCACTGATACGGAGGCAAGTAATAAATACTTCTTACTTATTTATTTAATTAACAATCTACAAGCCATACAATGACAATGTGGACATTTCATGAATTGTAATATTGGGTGCGTAAGTCGAAATTTATGATAAGGTTTTCTGTTCATAACATTTTTGGAGATCGTCCCGTGATGGAGAAGTTACCACGAGCCAAGAGTCATCACTTTAAGAGAGAAGTTCCAAATAGCTTTAGAGCAGCCACCATAACTCCTCTCTCTTCATGGCCACAACATCTGTGCTGACTTTTTTCTTTAGTTTTGAGCGAAACGCGCAGATAAGATTTGAGCCCAGAACAGAACATATATTCGTTAATTTGTCGCTAAACCAAGCAATCAGTATCACGCCAACATTCCCCCCTAACTAAATATAAATGCCTTCCAGGCACCAGTCTCCATTTAGTTCAAGTCAATCAGCTCGAACAGCAACACCAAAATCTAATAAATTATTAATCGACAAGGCAACAAAATAACATTGCAGGAATTTCCCAAATTCAATTAAAAATAATGAAAAGTGAGCAACACATCGCACAGGTGTCGGATTGAATTGCAATTGAATTTGTTTCGATTTTATTGCAGTGCTCTCCAGATCGGGAATCGCTTTATTGCTGCTGGCCATCTGCGTTGCCCAGCCATCGGAGGGAGCGGTGAACAAGCACGAGGATCTGTGTCGTCTCTTCCAGAACGGCACGCTCATCCGCAAGCCCGGCACCTGCGATCAGTACATTCAGTGCATCAACTACGAAGGCAAGCTGCTGAAGTGCAGCGACGGCCAGGTGTTCGATGCCAGCTCCAAGAAGTGCGTGGCTGCCACAGCCACCAACAGCGTGCACTGCGGCAATCTCTGCGAGGGCTTGAACGGCCTCTGGGTGGCTGATCCAACCGATTGCCAGAACTACTTCTACTGCGACAATGGCAACGGCCTGCCTGGCCACTGCGCTGGCACCCAGCACTTCGACGAGGCCAGCCAGAAGTGTCAGTATGGCGTCGACTCGATGTGCGTGGATGTGGCCAACATTTGTGAGATTCTGCCGGACAAAACGAAGTTCCGCCAGGAGAGCGACTGCAACGAGTACTACGAGTGCAAGAGTGGCAAGCACTCGCTCAAAACCTGCAGCTCTTCGCAGTACTTTGACGTGGAGGCCGCTGCCTGCAAGGCCAAGAACACTGTCGATTGCACGGCGCACTCCAAGAAGAATGTGTGTGTGAAGACCACACTCACCGGCTCGACGGCCATCAAGGGCTATGTCTCGGATGGCGCCACGTGTCGCGGCTACTTCTTCTGCGCCAACCTGGGCAGTGTCTGGGACATTGATCCCGTGTGGAATCAGTGTCCGGAGGGCATGTTCTTCGATGCGACCGCCAAGAAATGCGGCTTGCCCACTGAGGTGGTGTGCACCCACAACCGCTGTGAGGGGCGTGGCACAATGCTCGTGGCCAGCAGCAGCAACAACTGCCACAACTTCATTCGCTGCGTGAATGGCGTCCAGGTAGAAGAGACCACCTGCCACTGGGACTACTTCTTCCACGAGCCCACTCAGGCGTGCACTGCCACAATCATCTACGATGGCTGCTGTGATGGTCGCGACTAATCGATGGCGAGATTCTAACAAGTATTATATGTCAAATGTGGATTGAGTAATAATAATAACCAAAAATGCATGCCCCTTAAACTGTGATCAAGTTCAATTTATTTATCAGCTAAAAGAAAGAGTCGTACAAAAAGTTTAATTGAACAAATAAATTTAATTAATTTTAAGCCTGTACATAGAGTACAGTATAACCAAAATATATATTGGATGGGGAAACGATACAAGGCAGTTCGTTTGATTTCCACCAAATCTTTTTTTAATATAGTACTACTAAAGTAACATTTTTTCAGATAACAATCTTTTTAATTTTGTCGTGCGAACGTCACAACATTTTGGAAATTCCCATGTATAACACTAAACTCAGCTAACTTGCAATAGTATATAAAATAATGTACCATGCCTTAAAGTCAGCAACCATTATGCTCGTTATAAACAATATCAATTTATTTATAGAACATTTAATTGCGTTTTATTTAACTTATCCCAAATTGGCTTAGACCAACTTAGTCACGAGTTTTTCTTTGTTGTTGCTACCAGTGGGTCATATTTAATCTTAGATTTACTTAATGTTTCAATAACCGCTCGATGGCAAACCGTTTTTATTTAAATGTTGGCATAACCGCCACAAAATAATCGTGCTATCGGTAGCGCTTTTGTTTATTGCCCAAAGGCCAAGATATTTTCTTATATCCCATGTCATATAGTATATCTTTTGCAGAGTCGGAAAATTAGAAAATAAAACTTCGATTTATAAATTCAACTTGTAAATACATATTTAATTTTCGATATGCCTTCTTAGCAACGAGTTTGATTTTGAATAAACGAGCAGCATTGCTGAACAACATCGATTATTAGCATCGGGAAAAACATCGATTAAGCTGGCATAAAATCGAAACTTGTTGCGAATATTATCGACGCAAAATAGTGCATTTCGCAAGTGCAGTGCGGTCACACTTGCCTGCTCTAAACATCGAGAGTCCTCCGACAACATTCACGCAACAGCAAAAACAGGAAATTGAGTGCTGACATTAAATGGAAATGTGATTTGATTAAACAAAAGTATTGTAATAAACGCGCTGTGTGTTCTTTTGATTGTCACAACGGTTACATTTGCACAAGCGACTGCCTGAGAAATGAAGCCTACTCAGCCCGGTAGTGGCAACAACAGTGCCTCCAATAGCCACAATGCCAGCAAGGTGGGGGAGCCCATCGAGTACGTGACGCTGATAAGCGACGATTCCGATGGGGAGCCATCGCCGAAGCGCATCAATACGACTCCAGCACAGAGTAAGGCGGCCAAATTCGATGACGACTCCAACGATACGACGCCGGCAACGAGCGACGAGCGTCGCACAAGCCGACGCAACAAGCCCAAGGTCGACTACACCAATAAAACGCCATCTGCCGACACCGCCTCGGCCTACGAAAAATCGAATTCAGTGTCATCAGGTAGCAGCGCAGCAGGTTTAACCGAAAAACGCCACAATCCGCCAGGCGAACATCGTTCGCGGAAATCAGAAAATGCTGGACAACCAACCGCGGCCGCAGGTAGCAGCGCTAGCACACGCAGCAGTGTACAGAAGGAGGCAACGAATGGGGCTGCTGGCGTGGCTGGTGATTCGCGAGATGCCGGCACACCAACAGTGCTGTCGGGGCAAGAGGGCGCCGTTTTTCAGTCTCGCCTGCCGTTCAGCAAGATGACCCCCAACGAGGAGGCCTGCTTCCCCGACATCAGTCGCTCGGGCATCCTCGGTCATCGTGTGTTCCTTAACATACGCAACAGCCTGCTGCACATGTGGGTGGACAATCCCAAGCAACAGCTGACCTTCGACAATGCTCTCAAATGCCTGCCGCCGCCCTTCGACAGTGAACCCACCTTGGTGAGGCGTGTCCACTCGTTCCTCGAACGTCACGGCTTCATTAACTTTGGCATCTTCAAGCGTCTGGTGCCCATACCCAGCAAGAAGCTGGGCAAAGTCATCGTTATTGGCGCGGGCATCTCCGGTCTGGCCGTTGGCCAGCAACTTCAGCAATTCGGCATGGATGTTATTGTGCTGGAGGCACGCGATCGCGTTGGCGGACGCATTGCCACGTTCCGCAAGAACAGCTACATTGCCGATCTGGGTGCGATGGTGGTCACCGGAGTCTATGGCAATCCTATGACCATACTCAGCAAACAAATAGGCATGGATCTGGTGCCCATTCAGCAGACTTGTCCGCTTTATGGGCCCGACGGCAAGCCGGTGCCCAAGGAGAAGGACGATGTGATTGAGCGTGAGTTCAATCGACTGCTCGAGTCGGCAAGTTATCTGTCGCATCGCCTCGACTTTAACTATGCCGGCAATAATCCTGTGTCGCTGGGCGATGCGCTTGAATGGATTATCAACATGCAGGACAAGGCGGTGCAGGAGAAACGCGCCTCACACATGCACGAGATTATCGCAGCGCAGAATAAAATCATTGAGCATCGCAAGCGGCTCAAGGCTATCATACAGAGCATTGGGAAGCTGAAGGCGGATTATCAGACTCTGGTCAAGCAGCGCTTGCCGAAGAGCGGCCAAACTGAGTCAAGCTATGCCCAGCAAGAATACAACATACGTATTAATCAGATCAAGTTAGAAGACAGCCAGAAGGCCGAGAATGAGCTCCGTGTACAGGGACAAAAACTGGAACTGCAGCTACAGGAGATTGAGCAAAATCAACCCAGGTAGGCAGAAATTAATCTATACGTGATTACATGTAATGGTTAATCCTAAGCCCAATATAAGTGGCTGCATCTTTTATGCATAGCTGTGGTTTATTAAAAATCGTACTAAAACCATATTAAATTGCGCTTTAAGTGTTTTATAAAAAAAAATTGATCAGTAATATTTTGATCGTAATAACTGTTATTGCCTGAAATGTATTTGATTATTAAAGTATCACAATTCAAAATCAATCAACATGCAATTTTTATGATATGCTTATATTTTACATAACTCTGCTACATATGGTGCATTAATTAATGTTGATATATTTATTTTGTTGCAGCCAAGTGTATCTGTCCTCTCGGGATCGTCTAATACTCGACTGGCACTTCGCCAACCTGGAGTTTGCCAATGCCACGCGCCTGGACAATCTTTCGTTGAAGCACTGGGACCAAGACGATGACTTCGAGTTCATTGGTCACCACACAACAGTTCGCAATGGCTACTCATGTGTCCCAGTGGCCTTAACCGAAAATATCGACATTCGCCTTAACAGCGCCGTCAAAGATATCAAATACAGCAACAAAGGAGTGGAGATTGTGGCTGAGAATTTGAAGACTAGCAACTTGCAAGTCACCTACAAAGCAGATTTGGCTGTCTGCACGCTCACACTGGGCGTTCTCAAGGTGGCCATTACCAATGAAGAGTCTCAGCAGCATGACAACACGGTCAAATTCAATCCTCCACTGCCCGATTGGAAGCAGCAGGCCATACGCCGCTTGGGATTCGGCAATCTCAACAAAGTGGTGCTCTGCTTCGATCGCATTTTCTGGGATCCCAATGCCAATCTCTTTGGCCATGTGGGCAGCACCACAGCCAGTCGTGGTACGTAAACTGTTATTCCTTTGCTCTGTTACTTTTCTGACCATTTGCAATTTAAATTCGCAGGTGAAATGTTTCTGTTTTGGAGCATCAGTTCGACGCCCGTTTTGCTGGCACTTGTAGCTGGCATGGCGGCCAACATTGTGGAGAGCGTGACGGATGACATCATTGTGGGTCGGTGCATGTCCGTGCTGAAGAACATATATGGCAACACGTCTGTGCCACAGCCCAAGGAGACAGTCGTCACTCGCTGGCGCAGCGATCAATGGGCACGCGGCTCCTACAGCTATGTGTCGGTGGGCTCCTCTGGCAGTGATTATGATCTGCTTGCCGCACCAGTTATACCACCCAAGGGTCAAGAGCCACATTCCAGCAAGGAGTCTGAAGAGCTGCCACGCCTCTTCTTCGCCGGCGAGCATACGATACGCAACTACCCGGCGACAGTTCATGGCGCCTATTTGAGCGGACTGCGTGAGGCAGGTCGAATTGCCGACTATTATTTGGGCTATCCAGAGGGTACGCCAACAGATATTGGCTATTCGATAAGTGAGGCAGCCAATTCGGTGTCTGTTGGCAACGTTGTCAAGCTGCGAGACCTCTCGCCACGTCTTTCGGCCTCGCCAAAGAAATCGGAAGACAACTGCAGCAACGTGGACTCCACAGATGCGCAGTAAAAAAAGCATGCGCAATTTTATTTGGTTTTAGCTGTTCATCGAGTGGATTATTTGATTAGGCTATATTTTCAGATACATTTAGTAACAGTCTTAAGTTATAAGTAACTTTGTCAAGTCTTGAGTTACACTCACAATAGTTATTAGTCCTTAAGAATCGCATCAAAGTCAATAACAATCTGTTTTTTAACTGGGATATACTGTTGATAGCTAATGCCAACTGCGTTAAGCATTCGCTTGGAGGCTTGATAGATGGGTTTGTCAGCGTACTTGTCGGAAATGTAGAATATATTGCGGATGCCCGACTGAATGATTAACTTGGTGCACTCATTGCAGGGGAAGAGCGTCGTGTAGAGTCGAGTGCCATCTAAACTGGTGCCGTTGCTATTGAGGATCGCATTCGCTTCGGCATGCACAACGTACAGGTTTTTGTTCTCCAAGGAATCGTCACCATTCTTTGCCCACGGAAATATATCGTCGCTACAGTTACGCGGAAAACCGTTGTAACCAATTGCCACAATGCGATTGTGTTTATCCACGATGCAGGCACCCACTTGGGTGACGGGATCCTTGCTACGTTTGGCCGATAGTAGTGCGGTTGCCATAAAATAATCATCCCACTGCAAATAATCCTGTCGTTTCGCAATGTGTAGTGTCTTTAGGCTCTCAGTAGCCTCAGTTAACTCCTTATCATTCGCGGACATTATACTGAAAATAATCATCGAAATATTTAAAGCAGGGATTACAAATAAAATTTATACATCTTATAAAAGTTGGACACAACTCTTATTTTTTTATTTAAATTAAAACTATTTCGAATGTAATTTTTAAACGTTTATTTTAAAGTTAAAAAAGTAGAAGATATTCTGCAATGACAACTTAACAGACTTTCATGTATAAATATGTATGTATGAAAATACATCCAATATATACACACATATAAATATATCAAATATTTATATGGCATCAAATGGTCTGTATTCTGCCCTTTAGTAGTACAAATTGTAAATTTACTTTTATTTATTTAAATAAAAAAATTTGTGTGTGTGAATGCTTCTTTATTATCCATGAAATATGCGATAAGTCTGATCAGCAAATATATACTACTAGAATTAATACATATATGTAATATAATTGGAATTTATAGCAATTGTATTTATAGAATTCATATTCATCCAAAACAAATCAAAATGTTTTATTAGGCGCGAGCCTAATTCACAGTTGACCAGGCGATCGATTGTTGTTTAGTGGTATTGTTATTTAGGCGCCCTTCTGCACTTGAATTGGATTCTGCTTGAGATGCAGATATATTGAACGCATACGTGAGACATCCTTGCCCGCCTTGTTCACCTTGGGATTGAAGTCACACAGCTTGGCAATGTGCTCCCATTCGGTGCCCGGCTCAATGGCGCCGTTCTCCAAGGAGGCTGCTTGAATTTCGGCATTTCGCGACGACAGTTTGGTTTTTGAGATCGATTCTTCAATCTGTCGCAGCCAGTCGTCCAGCTCCTTTTTCGACTGTTGCCGCAATTCCTCCTTCTTGCGCTCCTCCTCCACATCCTTTTCCTCCAGGCGCTGCTTCTGCTCCTCGCGCCACTTTTTAATTTTCTCGGGCTCTTCGCGCGACGGCGGCGGTCCTGAGATGCCAACGGGCTCGTTTGATTCACTGCCAATCACTTCAAAGCTGCCAGTCGACGATTCTAGACCTCCCCCAATATTACCCGACAATTCGCTGCCCAGCTCAGCTCCAAGGAGACCATCGTCAGTTGCGACTGCTGGCGCTGCATTTGCGCCAGATCCTCCTGTTATTTCAGCCTCAAGATCGCCCAGAACGGACTGCTCGCGAGCCAAGAAGTCTGCTGCTGGGTCGACCTCCTCCTTCGATGCAAAATCGTCAGCAAAATCCATGTTGTTCCCTACCAAACACGTAGTTACAATTAATGGGCGTATTTGTCACTAACACGTATGTGTAAATTCAAGAGAAATGCATTTTACACAACACACACAATAGTATAGACATACATACCTTTTGATTTTCTTGAATGCACAACTCAAATTTATTTAAATTATATTCTACGTCGATGATATACAAGAGAAATAATATTGTTTTTTTTCTTTCAGTTTTAATCTACTTTTTTTTTAATGAGTAGAGTTGTGTCATTTCATGCAGAACTGGTTCACGGGAATCGATAACCGATAAAGTTCATTCGTCCGTTCCGTACTAGTTCAATTAATGTTTATTCGTTCGCTAGCATAAATCTAATTGGTTGTCAGCTAGTCTACGTGTCGTATATCCGTATATCCGAATGCATAACAAAAATAAACAGCAACATTTATATATAATTTTAAACAGTTCAAATTTGAATGAGTCATAGTAGGACTATCGATATTCTGCTAAAGGTCTGGCAACGCTGTAGTAATTGTTTTTGAAATTTGGAAAAGATGCACATATTTTATGTAAATGCATATTTGGAAATTGCAAGTCATATGATAAACGAAAATTACGAAATTGTTTTCCCCGAAAAACACTAATTGATGCAATAGGTAAATATGTCATTTAGCATGAAGCATAACAATATGTAAAATGCACATTTTTTTGGTCATTTCGATCGCATTTTTCAACACTGGCGAAATAGCATTACAATACATTTATGTATATGTATATGTATGATGCGTGTGTTGGTATAAACATAAATATATGTGTGGCCAGCACGTTGTTGTCATAAATAAATCGTGAAACCCGATAGCACAACTCACCAATCAAGTTAACAAATTAAGGAAAATCACAGTGATAAATCGCAAATATTAATTGAGACAAAAGACACCTTGGCACCAACAACACACAAACATAATAATGTTGAACACGGCAGAAAGAAGCACACGGGTTTTTGTGTGAACCGATTCACGTGTGCATTGTTCAAATGAGTCAGTAGTTCGTTTGTACTTGAGCGGCCATTTTGGAGATTGTTTCACCCACAAAAAAAGTTATGCAGCCAAATTATAGAAGTTTTCCAAATAAGTTTACATAAAATTGCATGGTAAATTAACAAGTGCATAATCCAAGCGAATCGCAAAGAAGTTTTGATCGCAGTGTGTAACGAATGCAGCAGTAAAACGCCCAAAAGTTGCTTCTGTTAGTGACTCTACGCACGCATACTTACATACATACATATACATACCATTCGTATGTATGTATATGTATATGTGCATGTTAAAAGTGTTTTCAAGAAAATATCAACTGACTGAATAACTGATTGACTGCTAGACTGACTGACTGATGGTCAAACTGATGTACACATGCATCCGACAAATGTGCACAGTCCTGTAAATGCAATGTAATTGACGAAAAAAAAATGCATCTGGAAAGCATAAATACAGTCTTCGTTCCATGCAAAAATTGTGCGCGGCATAATTCACTTTTATGTACATGTGTGTGTGCATGTGTAGCTGCATACACACCAACACACACAGCCATGCACATGCACAGTTACATGCAAGGGCTGCATTCTCACTCTGAATATGTTTTTTGTTCCCCAAACTTCGCCTTTTTTTGATTGGTCAAAAAAAAAGAAATACAAATACAAATAGAATTGTGTGTGTGGGAGTGTGGGTGTGGAGGGGGGGAAGCGCATGCCCGCCTTTTCTGCTGCCACCTAAAATTGCAAATAGAGAAATAAATAAACCTGTTTTGTGTGTTATTGTTGTTGCAGCTTAAACGACGCCGCCACAGATGGATCCCAACTCCAGCCACTGGTCATACGCTTACAACCGCATCGTGCCCGGCTCTGCCGGTAGCACGCCAGCCACAGCCGAGGACTTCCAGCATCCGCATCTGGCCACCATCACAGCCGCCAGTCTAGCGAGCTTTAATGCGGCCGCAGCGAGCGGCGGCAGCTTTGTGCCGCCCTCGCCCATCGGCAGCTATAATCCAGTATTCCAGCAGATCTATCATCATGCCGCCGCCGCCAGCGTGCAGCCGAAGCCGGCGCACTATGCGTCCAGCACGGTGAACACGCCGCATCGCCAGCTGCAGCAGCTACAGTTACCCAGCACCCTGGACAAGCAGCTGAGCAGCTTTCAGAATCAGGCAGCTGTGGCCGCCGTCTCCTCGGCAGCCGCGGTAGCTGCAGCAGCGAATAATGTGGTGGCCTCCAACTATTATGGCGAGAACTCATCGTCCAGCGGCGCCTCCCCGTCGCCGACGACGGTGGCGTTGACGTCGACTTCGTTGACGTGGAATACGCCCAATATGCTGTCGAACACGTTCCTTGCCATGCAACAACAGCAGCAGCAGGCGCAACAGCAGCAGCAGCAACTGAATCTGGTCGCCGATAAAGTGGTGAGTATGAAACAACAATAAGCATTTGACTATTGCCACGCCTAGTCTAATTTAACAAAAAGAGTCTGAGGAACTTTCAATCCAGGGGCTCAGTTCAAATCTATATATATATATATAAAGTTGTTTGTACACCTGACTGAACCTGAACCATTTACGCACAGCCCAAAGGAGTCTGCAATTTGTACAGAACAAATTTCTACTCTAACTATCTTAATTCGAGAATTGTCGAGAATTGCATTTTGAATGAAATGGGTGTGTTTTTGGAATATAGTTCACAACCTTATATATAAGAAGGGATTTATCAAAATTTGCATTCTGTTTTAATAAATTAATTAAATGTATGAAATTGCCTAGGGCTTATCCAAGTCACAAACCATAGCATGTACTTTAACTAATATTTAGGACGGACACGAACTAGTAGCTGGTGCAAATGGAGCTTAGAGCATTTGACAAACTTCAGAAGTCGTTATAATTTTGACGAAAATTTATTATGAAATTTAATAAAGATGTAGTAGCAGACGAAGCTTTTCAACAGTTTGATTAGTAATCTATAAAATTATATTTCTTCCGGTATTAAGTATAAAATAGCAGCAATAACACGATTATATAACAGATTTTGGCATACCTTATAACAAATACTAATTTATATCTTTAGGGCCGTTATTGATGATTTGTTAATTACGAAATTTAATTTTTTCCAATTAACTTATAAAAAAAGAGAAGGTACAAGACAGCATGTTTTCCAAATTTGTTTTTGGAAATATTAAAAAAATAGACTCCTTTCTTCTGTTGTTCCCCAAAAGTCGTCGAGCATTACTAAAAAATTGCCACAGGGATGTTCTCAAGACAGGCATAGTTCCTCAATAGTTACACAGTTTTGAATTATTTATTTCAAAATACAAAAACCAAAACAACTAATCTTTTTTATCAATTTTGGCCTTGAAATGTAATCGGTATTATTAAAATCCTCAAAATACAAATTCTAAATTGATGTACATAACATATATGTAAGTCAGATTAAGCAGTTTATAGTCTCATGGCGCTGTGATTTTGTCCTTATATTACAATTTATTTTTATTGAGACATTGAAAACCGGACCTTAATCTCTAAAATTCCTACAAAGAAATTCTTCTAAATTCGCGAAATTTATATTTATATTGGTACTAAGTATGAAATAGAAGTATTAACAGCACTCTAATATAAACTTTGGCATAGCTTACAACAAATACTAATTATTAATACAATTAATCTTTAATCTTTAATCGTACTGAAAAGATGAAAGATAGAGAAAGATTCCTTTAGAAGTCTTGAACCTAAATTTGCGTATTTGCTGGGCCCCTTTTGATGCTTCCTTTGTCCATTTTCCCTGGTGCTCTTTGCCTCAACTTAAACCGCTCTAACTGTCTTATGTATTATGTAAATATTGTATATCAAATATGCGACACAAACAACCAAATTTCCGTTTCCATCAAATCTATGTACAAACAAAAAACAAAATCCACACACAAAATTTGTAACGTCAACTTGCAATTTGTGGCTGCCTCTCTTCACCGCAACAACACGAACATCTTGTGCAGCAAATTAAACAAGAAAACGCACAAGATGCAAAGGCGCAAATCGAAGCGTACAACGAACTAATTTACTTGCAATTGCAACAACAGCAGCAGCAGCAGCAACAACAGCAGCAGCAGCAGCAGCAACAACAGCAGCAGCAGCAACAACAACAGCAGTTGCAACATGAAATTGCAGAGACGGACATATACTACTCAATCGATGGGCAGAAACTGAAGCTGACACGCAAGGATCCGCAGTCGATACACATCGAACAGCAGAATGTGAGTCCCGCTTATGCGGCACAATACGCGAGTCCGGCGCTTAGCTCAGCGGACGGATCGCCGATAACGAATTTAAACGCTGTCGATGTGGCTGTCGGAGGCACGCCGCACGTCATTGTCTACAAAACGACAACGGCGGCAGCAGCAGCGACAGCTGCAACAGTTGCAGCAGCGGCATCGCCGGTGGCGCGACGCACTGTAATGAATGTGGCAGGCGCTGGTTCGTCTGTAGCAGCGCCCACAACGGTGGCCTATTCATCTGTGATACAAAGCACGTTGCAGCAGCAACAGCAGCAACAACAGCAACAACAGTTGCAGGTGCAGCAGCATTGCTGGACAAAGCCAGAGGACGGCGGACAGCAGGATGAGATTAAGGGAGTGCTGCAGTTGCATGTGAAGCAAGAACATCGACAGCTAGATGGCTATGGCAACGATGCTGCTGCTGCTGGCGGCGGCGATGCCAGTGAGAATCTCGTCTTTAATCTGCCGCCCGGCCTGGAGATCAAGCAAACGTTCTATCAGCCCAGCGTCATTGATGTCGAATCATTGAAGCAAGCGCAGGCAGCTCAAGAGCAACTGCTGCAACAGCAGCAGCAGCAACAACAGCAACAGCAGCAACACGGCGGCAACTCGCCGCAAGCGCGGCGACAACATGTGGTGGCCAATATGATATTGTCGCCGGGAACAACGAGCAGCTTAACGTCACAGATTCAAACAGTGCCAAAGGTTTGTATTTTATTTGTATGTATATTCATTTTTTCGATTACCTTTTTGCTTTCTATCGTTGAATTTCAATTGATTGCATTGATTTCGATTTTCAAATTACTCTTGTGTTATTTTTTGTTTTGGCTTTTTATGTTGATCTCTAAAATGGCAATGTTATGGTTAGATCGTTTCATTATTTTCCATGCTGTATATATGCTAATTAAATAGTTCAAGCATTTATTTCCAATATATAGTTTTCTATATTGTTAAAGTACACGTACTTTTTTGGTGACGGTGCTGTAATTGCTGTAATATTTTCCCATTTTCTCAATTTATTTATTTGAATTGTTTTGGAGAGCAGGCTTTTGTTTGATTGTTATACGAGTTTGTGTTGTTATTTTGTTTAATATATATTTTATTCGAATTTGTTGTTTATGTTTATGTTCATGTTGGCATAAATCTTGTGGTCCATTTGAAACTGTGACGTGACGTTGAAAGTTTTGTGAAGTTGGAAGTGTTGTTGTTCCTTGTGTGCCTCTTTGTGCAGGTTTTGTAAATGGTATTTGCTAATTAGAAATGTCCCAACAAAACAAAAAAAAAAAAAAAAAAAACTGAAAATTTATGTAATACACTGAGGCAAACTTCTTATTGCTAATCGGCTTGTTTTTTTGTTTGTGGATCCATTTGCAGGAGGACGTAAAACCGCCACCCAAACCGGCGAAGACGCCCAGGAAACGGCAGCCGAAGAAAACGTTGATTGCGAGCAGCGAATACAGCACGGTGCGCAGTCCGCAGGAGTCGCAACACCATCAGCTGCAGCAGCAACAGCAGCACAATCAGCAGCAACAGCAGCAGCAACAAAATACGTATTATGACTTCAACAGCAAGTGGAATACGCCGCTGAAGACGGAGAATAATGCGGCAGCTGTGTCGCCAGCGACCACCATCAACATACCCACATATCCGCAGCACACTCAGCCGCAGCAGCAGCAACAGCAGCAGCAGCATCTGCCGCAGCCGGCGCACTTGCAATCGTCGCAGGCGCAATCGCATCTGACGCAGCTGGCGCAATACTATCCGGCATTTCCGCAACCCATTGCATCGCAGTACACGGCGTGCATGCAACAACAACAGCAGCAGCAACAGCAGCAGCAACAACAGCAGCAACAGCAGCAGCAGCAGGTCTACACACAACAGCAGCAGCAACAGGTGTATGCCCAACAGCTGCAACACCAGCAGCAGCAACATCAGCAGCATCAACAGCAGCAACAACAGCAGCAACATCAGCAGCAGGAGAAACTGGAGCAGCAAGACGATGAGGCAACGACGAGTTCAGATGCCAACGCCGATGCCATCAACAAGGTGATTGTGCCCAACATTGAGGAGGAGCTGGACTTTCTGGCCGATGCGAGCAGCGCGCCCAAACAGGGCTACGCCAACTCGTTGACCACCAATGGCCGCGGCACAAACTCCTCCACAAACAACACCAACTTTGGCATACGAAATCCCAACAAAACACCCTCACCGGAGCCGCCTTCCTCCGAATGCAGCAACAATGGCCTAGCCCCGGTGGCGTCCACAGCCAGTGTAGTGTCTGGTGCTGCGTACAGTCCCGCCGCCCCTAAACCCGTCAGTGTGGGCACCTCGATTGGCGAAAAGAAGACGCAGTTCATGGACAGCTACTTGAAGTTTCTGCAGGGGGAACGGGACGATGATCCGCCGCCGGTTGTGAAGCCATCGCGCAAACTGAACTATCCACGTGCGCCTTACAAGCGCAAAGGGAAGAGCGGCTCTGGCGACGATGCGTCCACTTCGCAGCAGCAGACCGCGACGTCGGGTGCATCGGGTGCTGGAACGCCAGACAACAGCCAGATTGTGCACAATTTGGCTGGACTGGTGGGCGATGATGGGCATCGCATTAAAATACTCTCACAGACTCAAATACTGCCGAAGAAGCGGCCGCATGCGCAAATGGTGGCAGCGGCAGCTGCTGCGGCGGCTGCCGCTGAATCCACAACTACCTCTGTCATCCAGCATCCTGCCGCTGAACATCAGACGACGTCATCGTTTCGGCCATACGCTCAGCAGCAGCAGGAGCATTTTGTGCAGCAGCAGCAACATTGTGCACAGCAGTTGGGTAGCGGGAGCGGAGCGGGTGGCGGCGGCGGTGGCGGCAGTCAAGGTATGTTACTTGACCAACAGCATAATTCCAATAAGCACTCTACTATCGCAACAACTACTCCTACTACTGCAACGCCATGCAACAACAATTACAACAACAACAACAACAACCACCATCACAACAACACAACAGGCGGCGGCGACGCTGTAACGCCGGTGACGCCAACAACGCCATCGGCAACCAGCAGTGGCATCAACACGGCAGCGATTAGTGCCGCAGCTGCCACAACCAATCCTCATCACTTTATCAATCTGCTGTGGCCATGGCAGCATTAGCCGCGTTTAAACGCATCCCATAAATACATTTAAATGACTACTGACTGACGGCCGGACGGATGGACGGACGGTAACAACTGACGACTTGAATTGGACGCATCCATCGGACACTGTGCATATGTAAAAAACGAATACATAAACTTAACTTTTAAAACATTGTTATAAAGACGAAACACGCATGAGCAAAAAAAACAAAAGTAAAGAAAGTATAAGTATTTTTGAGATGGAATAACGAGAACAAATATTATTAATTTAAAAATGAAAAAATCATCAAAAAATAAAAACGTGTATTTTTATTATTTACTATACTTCATTGTATAGGAGCGCGGCTCCTTCAGCTGTGTCTCCGTCTTCAGCTTTGGCACTGGCGCTGGCTCCTTTGGCGATGGCAAAAATGGGTTCATACTGATGTCCATGTTGTGTTGATGGATGTAATTGTTGTTGTGCTGCGTTCTACGTATCTGTGCTGTGCTGTGATCACATCGATTCTTCTTGTTGTTGTTGATGTTGTTGCTAATCCAGTTTTGTGCTCTCCACAGACCCCTTGAATATGCCGCCACGTCGGGAGCAATGCTCCCGCAAGGCCAAGGAGAGCAGCATGCACGCACTTCTTTTGAATACGTCTGCTATTGGGGAGGGTGGTGTCGTCGTTGAGCCCGACGAGTTCACCGATTCGGACACTGATCCCGTTTGGACGCCGCAGGAGGAAGACGTAAGTGGCTTGCTGCACTCTCTCTCCTCTCGATCGTTCACTCACTCACACATTCTGCTTTCACACTTAAAACAGAGCGATGACGGGAAAGGCTACGGCAAACGAAAGGCGGCACGACGCATCAAGGGCACACCTCGCAAGAACAACTATTGTCAGCAAACTGTGCATTTGCAGCACCAACTACAGGGCTCTCAGCAACAGCAGCCGCTTCAGCAAGAGCTCCACCATCACCAGCAGCAGCAACAACAACAGCAAGTGCAGCAAATGCAGGTCGCTGGCGATGGCTACAATACGCAACAGGATCTGCAGGGAGGCGCCGAAGTCAGCTATGGCAACGCAACTGCGGGCGCTGCAGTAACAGCTGAAAACTTTAAAGTAGATACCGCCTCTATTTATCAAATAACAACAAAATGATTAACTTTGCGCGTTTCACTCTTGCACAGACCGGTGACTTTATTGTCTTGCGCGCTGATTTGGTCAACGATTGGCCCACAATTTGGCAGGTGGACTCGAAATGCATTCTGCAAAAGTATGAGCCATTTCGACAGAACGGCAAGACTTTCTATCGCAACATGTCCAAGGTAAAAGTGTATACGCTAAACTCTTTATACATAATATTAATAAACTCCTATACAACTTTTTGTAGTATGCTTCGTGGAATCTGGAAACGAAGAAACTCTACCTCAAAGCGCCCGTGCGCATTCAGATGCAATCTCACACCGAGACTATTGTTGAGTTTATGCGATCTGAGCTATTGGCTGATGATACCGAGCAGTTTATTGAGAAGATCATGGAGGATTATCTGTCTTATCGCGATAATTTTGAGATTTATATACAAACAATGATATCCCAGGCGCTTGATCCCAGCTTTTTCTCCGAAATAACCCGTGAGAAGGGTAAGTTATAGCCTAGATCATAACTTATATCCAAAACACTACATTTAATTCTGTATTTTTCAGACGACTACTTTTTGGGAAGTGTGCGCGTCGTTGACAACATCATGGAGAATTGCAAGCGAAAACTATTGGCAATTACCCCGTGGACTCGAAGCATTATTTCGTCTATTGAGACGTGGCCGAAGTGTCATGTTTTCTCTGAGTGGGTGCAGAACAATCTAACACAAAAGAATTGCGCTGGCTGCCATCAACCCGGGATTGCAGTGCGTTTCTTGCTATTTGGCGAACCCTATAATCCAAACACTATGCAAACTATCTCTGCAGATGCGCGAATTGTCTACGAAAAAGTAAAAACAATTTTTAATGACCTGTCGCTTGGCAAGCTAAAAATCAATTACTTTACTTTCAGGATATTGTACTGTGCCGTATTTGTGCCGCACGTGCAGATCTCTTCCACAAGATTGCACATGAAAAGTTCAATCTGTTTATCAATTGCTCACAGCGCGTGACAGAGCAACAGCAACAGTTTCCGGACAAGACCTCAACGGAAATACTGAATGATCTGCTGGCCGAGCACAATTGGATTGATGATGTAAGTGTTTGGTATTTTCCCTTAATTTTTGTTGAATATAATTATCATAAATTCTCTTGCATTTTTAGTTGTTTCGAAACATGCGCAATTGTTGGGCCGAAGTCGAGAGTTTAGAACGACAGAAACGCTTTCGCGAAGTCATGCAGTAGTTATCGGCAACAATAAAATAGTAGGCTATGGAACTAGAGCTGGACTTGCATGTAAATGTATTATTGTATACAACAATGCTGCAATAAACTCAATGAGTTGTTAATTTTTATCAATAACGATATTCTTAAGTTGTTATGTTACGTTAAGAAAGTTCTCATATTGCATATTGCATTTTTATGATGTCTGTCTGCAATCCAATCATTGAGCCATAGGTTGGATATGCACATTGCATATGCATCTTATGTTGTGGTCTTAAAGCTGCGACTTCTTACCGCCTTTTAAGTTTATTATAATTTAATCAAAATGAAGAAAACATGAAATGTACATTAATTTTCGTTCTTTGTACTTCCTTTTTACCGACATATTCCAATTGTTAGGGAATATTTTAAGCGCACCATGAAATATTTTATATTTTTATGTTTGTCATACATTTAAGATACAAACGGACAGTAGAATTTATAGTTTATGACCCTTAATTAATAATACACCTTAACGAAGATGTAATTCTATTTAGTTGGTAATTTATATTTAGTTCTTTCGCTCTAAAATTCATTGGATGAATGAAATAAATTGCTTGTAAATATACAAATACATATATATATAGAGTAAACACACATATTCTTATTAAACTATGTTTTCTTTATTACAAAATGTAGATAGGGGAAGAGGGAAGAGAGAGACAATGTTAGATGAAAGTTGTATAATCGAAATATGAAAAGACCATACCATGAATTTCATTAAGCCATATTAAAAAAGTAGTCAGCAAAAATATAAAAAAAGAAATTAATTGGGGGAGCTGTAACACATTGTTATTTTTTTCAATCATCTAAATACATATGTACAATTATGTACGTGTATGTACTTATTTTCCATACATCTGATCATCAACCCTTGAATGGCAAATTCTCATGCATATTCCACCTATGCTCCCACATTCGTTCGATGCGCCCCAGGGTTCACCATACCCAAAAACCGACAATCACCATTCTTTTTTTTACATACAAAAAAAAAACATTTTTTTTGGGGGGTGCAAAAGATTAACGATTAAGGGATAACATTCCGATAGGTTTTGTGTGGCTTTACAGAGACTTATTGGTAAATGAAAAAACTTACTTAGCAACTCGCTGGAATAAATTGAAATATGGCATAATTAAATGTGTTTATCAATAGGCAAATTGTAATACAAATTTTTGAATTAGAAATTAAAAGTAACAGCCGAATAGTAACAGCGCAAATAACAGACTATATTTAGTCAATGTTATTGAAACACCCTGTTGGTGGCAAGTCGGCAAGCAGTGTTCAGAATCAATTTCCGATACTTTTGCAGCTCGATTCGTTTTAATTTACGAAAATGTTTAACCAATTCTCTGAAGATATCTGGGCATTTATTGTAAGTAATTAATCAATGATCGGTTATACAAGTATTAGAAATTAAATTTAAAAGCCGAAGAATTAACAGCACAAATGAGCAGCACCTATGTTATTGAAACACCCTGTTGATGACAAGGCGGCCGGCAAGCAGTGTATAGAATGAGTTGCCGGTACTTCTGCAGCTCGGCTCGTTGTAATTTATGGAAAGTTAACCCTTTGCCTGAAGATATCTGACCATTTATTGAAAGTTATGAATCTAAAAGAACAATTATCGGTGACGCAAGTTTCGAATATTCGAAATACATTGTGTGAAATAGCTAAAATATTGGACGAGAGCTAGAAGTTCATTTCCATTCAAACTGCCAACAGAATTATTGCCACCCCAAGCGATGACAACAACCGCTTAGTGCACTGCTTATTTCGAAGTTCGAACAACGGGAGCGGCGTTCTGAATTCGATGTGTGCGATGTTTGAAATTCGAAATCAACCTTGAGTTTTACGGTTGTTGTCATCGCTGTTATCTGTGATTAGAGCTTCAGTGGGATACGCTATAAAAAGGAAAACGTATCTTGAGAGATTTAAAATCAATAAATATAAGTATTGTTCTGAAAATTTAATAAAACTGTCATTGTAGTTTCTTTTAATACATTTATTCATTGCATGCGTAAAATTGTTTTAAAGTTTAAAATGTTGATCTGGTTTTGTTGTTTTTTTTTTTTTTTAGATTTTTGTGTTTTTGTTTTTCGTTTTTCATACAATTTGTTAAATCTGTTATTGAATGATCGTTTCCATTTGTTGATATGTATGTCATGTACATTGAAAATTTGAATAAGAGTCAAGAGATTTGAGAGTTAAAGAAATATACATAGTTGATTTTTCATTTTCGCTTTTGTTTTTTGGTTTTGGTTTTTGTTTTGTTAAGGTACATTATAGATTAGCAAGTTGTATGCTTAAGTATGCGTGTAGCTTGCATTAAAATACAGACGCACACACATTCGCATACTGATTAAATGTAAGTAGACAATACATCAATATATCAATATGTCAATGGAGGCGATAAAGTTTTGAGTTGAGTTTAAACACTTGATATGTATTCATGTTTCTATTTAAATTGGCGTAGTTTAAAGGATAAATTGACAACTACACTTGGTGTAATCGATATACATACATACGATTAAATTCAGCACATAAAAACAAACTTGAACGGTTCTTGTTTTTGTTTTTATTTGTGTTTCGTGTTGTGGCTTCACTTTGTATAAAAATATAACAAATTATAAACGTTCGTTGTCTCATGCTACTTATACGTGTATTTGGTTGATTGGTTTTATAGTTTGCTTTTATTTTGGTATTTTATTTGGTATTTTCGAAACGTAAATCATTGAGAAAACATTCTGCGGAGGACCTTCAGTCTTTGTTTTTCCTTTTCTTCATTTTTGTTTTGTTTTGTTTTGTTTTTGTTTATTCTTCTTGATATTGCTTGATTAGTTTCCTTTTCATGTGGTTCATTTGTCATCGTTGTTCTCTCTTATTTCTTTGTTTTTGCATTGAGTTGCAACTGGAAATTGAATTGCATTAGTTGAGAATGTGATAAGTCACACGGATTGTTTAACATTTGCTAGGTCTATTTACTCGTAGAGTTCGTAATTAAGCGATTCCTGACTCTGGTGTGTTTGCTGAAGATCCCTAAGAACTAGAACTATGATGGGAACCAAGGCCATAGAATTAACAAAGTTAGGATACGTTGGGTCAACATCATCATTATAATAATCATCTTAGATATAACACACATTTAAGGATAGTTAGTTTTCTTTCGGGTTTTCTTTTTTAGTCTAAGTTAAATTGCTCACATTGAGTTGATATGCTTGGTATTTTCCATTTCCTTCACAATTACGAGTAGTTTCGAAAGTACATGAAAGTTTTGTATATGCATGTATAAGTAATATATATATTTATATATATGTATATATAGCTAGTCTGATCTAGATCTTGATCTTGATATGTATACTTAGTTGGTTTAGCTTAACTAGTTAATGCTAGCAATTACAAATAATTTGCTAAAAAATGCATTAAAAAACTTACTTAGGGGAGGTGCACAATAAATGTATATTTTCAATATTTTTAGGCCGTGCATTTAACTAGTAATTTGTCTAAGGACTTGATATTTATGCTAACAACAAACTAAGATAAACCCATCCATTATAATCAAGTGCAATTTTTGCTAAAAAATATACAATCAAATGGGACTTATACTTAAAAATAATATGTTTGTATAAATAGTTACTTAACAACTAGTGTTTTTTTTTTGTAACATTTTAATGATATGTTTTGAGTTCAAAATTGTTTTCTTTTGATATGTGATCTTTGCTTAGCCTCTGATATTTAATGTAATTTATTTTGTTTTTCAATTATATTCTGGTATATTCAATTATATAGGTTGAGTAGCTCAGATATGTTTGCGATATGCTAGTATCAACTAATTAATTGTAGCTTTTAACTTGCATTTGTAATTAAGTACGTTTAGTTGTTGTTGTTGTTGTTGTTGTTGTTGTATGCACACTTTTAATTCAGCCGACGATTCTGTCTAAATACATTTAATTGTCCCATTTATTAATTAATCTCGAGACGCATTCATTTCATTTTCAACTTGCTCGTATCGCTTATATGCTATAAAATCACATTTAGTTGCTTAATTAATTTTTATGCTCTCTCACATACATACACACAAACACTCACACTCGTACACATTCGCACACACACACACACTCGCACAGTCAGACAATGCGCAAACTTCGTACATCATGTAGATATTGCTTTTTGTTCTTCTCTTTTTTTGGTTTTTCCCTTTCCTTGGTTTCCTTTTATTTGTATTTTTGCCCGATTTTCCCATAGATTTTCATGGCCTCCTCCTGCGAATCGCATTTATTTTCTCTCTGCTTCACTTTTGTCCGCTGCAGTTGGTTGAATTGTGGTAAGGTGGGGGGTGGGGATGAGATGGAGAATAGAAGGGAATGGAGAAAAGTCGGTGTGTTTTTGGTGGCGCCAAAGTTCGCATAATTGAACTGTCAGCCCGCTGGCAGACAGGCAGAAATATGTTGCTGTGCCATGGGTGGAAAACTCTGCGTCCTTCTGCATCCCGTTTTTGTTCTGTTCGCTTCGCGTCTGCACGCAGTTTTCAGCTCGAATGTTTGTTTTGCCTGTAATTAAATGGTGCAGCAAACAAAGTGGAAAATTGTGTTGCAGTTGCAATTGCAGTCAGCAGCAGGGGAGTATTAATCAGCAGTCCATGTTTCTCGAAACTATTCCTCTGGCCAGCCAAGATCCTCGCCAACCAGCTCGTAGAAGCGTTGATTATACTCAGCAAAGAACTTGCGCAGTCTGGAGACCACAACGGGATCCACATGCGGATGCTTGCGTCCCTTCGTCTCGCGCAGACAACGATCGCCATTGTCATAGCGCAGGCAATAGAAGCCCTTCGTCTCATTGAAGTAGAAGTGCTCGCTTCTCACGCGATGCTCAATGCCTGCAATCAAATCTCAATTAGTAGGAACTGTAGAAGATATAAGTCGAGTGCTTACCCAGAAACGCCTCGATGCGTTTGAGCTGGGAGACGGGATCCTCGATCAGGCGATCGCCGTTGACCACGAGCAGCTGCTCACGCGGAAAGACCTCGAGCCAGCGATGCAGATGGACGTGGTACATGGATATGCTGAGAGGACGATATGCCTCATTCACCGTGCCGTTGGGAAATATGGCCAGCTCCTCAAAGGACCTGCATAGAAAGAAGCATAAATAAACATGCTGCGGCAAGTGGCAAGTGGCAAGTGGCAAATGAGCAGCTGCAAGTCAAACAGGCGACTTTCATCTTTTTCTATTTTCGTTTTCCCTGTTTTCCATTTTCATTTGCAGTTTGCATTTCATTTGCGCTCGAAACTCACTTGGCTGCCAGTTGGGCGGCACTCGGTGTGGGCGTGGTCGTTGGCGTTGCAGCACGTCTCGCTGCCGTGCCACCTGCCCCCATGGCCGTCTCCTTGGCTCCGGCCCCGCTGCCCAGCGCATTGTCATAGCCATGTGCCGCCTGCAGCTTGGCATACAGTGTCGACTGCGTTGACATCCGGGCCCCATAGCCGGATCCTGCACCCGCATTCGGACTGGCACCACTCGGGGCAGGGTTGTCGGCCAGCGGCAGTATCGCAGTCGCCGCATGGCTACGCAGCTGGGTGTAGTCCGAGATGGCTCTGGTCACCGGCTCCCGCACAATCAGCAGCAGCTTGATGCTCGCATTCATGGCACGCACTCGCTCCGGCACCTGCAAGTGAAGGAATCAAATTTGAAGTCAGCTCTAGCAGCATCGCATCCGGCGAAGAGCGAAGAAGGCTGGAAGGCTGGAAGGTTGCGGCACAAGCCTCGAATAATGGCAAGTTATGACGGGGGCCAAGTTATGAGATAAGCAGCTAATGAATTTACAGTCAGCCACAGCAGTACGCTGCCACCGACCGCGACGTCGCAACTTTCCGCCTCTCGGCTGCAGCCACTGTGCAGTGAACAATTTAATTTAACCGGAAAATATGGCCCTACAATGCCGTCGTCGACGAGCCGTGCAATACACGAGGAAACATGGATGAGCTTCAAAATATCCTTTATATGACAAATATTGTTCTAGGCTCGATTTGAATGCAAGTTTTGGTCGCAATATTTATTACTTGAATTAAATAAGTGCAGGATGTGCATTGCCCTATGCCAAATCAGTTTATTATTATTATTATTTGCTTGCAACTTGTAGAGATCTTCATTAAATTGACAGAAATTTTACATTAACTTTTTCAGCTCAGTTTCTTGGTATACTATATAATATAAATTTAGCTACTCTCGCAATTTTTATTTTAAGAAATATGAGAATACGCAAGTATTAAGAAGTCAGAATAAGGCCAACTAAACATTTTCTAATTAAATATATTAATGACATTATTTTAATAATAAATAAAAATACTAATTAATTAATTAAACATAACAACATTTTTAATGCAACTATGGAGAGTATGCACAACCAATTATTACCTGCCCCTACCTGCCTAATCTGTCGTTCCTTCCTATTTAATTTGTAATTTTTAATAATATTATTTAAACATATCCTCCATTAAGCTGTATAAACTATTTCCAATTAAGATAGTCAGAATACGTAATTTATAATTGATATTGCCGTAGAATTAATTTTGTTCTATAGATTTATAAGGAGATTAAAACCAAACCACAAGCTAAAATCATGCGAAAAATAAATAGCCCATTGTCATGGCTTAACTAATAATTTTGTTGTTTTTAAGTTTAATTATGAAGAGATTGAATCGGTACTTGCAATAGTACTGTATCAAAACAATTAATTAACTTAAAATAAAACCTGGCTTGCAAGGGCGGCTGCAATTTCAAAGTAATTTCTGCTGTGGCAGTCGAGTATACCCGCCCTGCTTTATTGTCGTTAAACGAGAGTATTCAGCGCCAACGAAGCGAGCTAAATAAAGTTAATCAATTTCAATGGGCACCCCGTACTCGTAAAGTGTGCAACAAGTGCAACAAGCGGCTGTTGTTGCCAACTTTCATCTTGATGAACCAGAAAATGGCTGTATTTTGTTTAAACTGTGCCAGCCAGCCAGCCAGCCAGCCAGCGAGCTAAATAAACACTGCTGCACTGCAACGAGTATATGCTACAATAAATTTGTATGTATGCCTCCTCTCTCTTCTCCCCTGCTCCACATTTGCCACCTTCTGCACCTTCTCAGCGTTTGCAAGCACACCGTTGGGACTTGCATTATTTATCGAGGCAGGCTGCTAATTTAAAGCTGAAACAGCCTTATTAAATTCACTTCACATTTAAGTCGCATTCGGCAATGGGTTTGACCGATTCCCGAGGGGCATGCAACCCCCTTGTGGAACAAAGCGCAAGTCGATAAATATTAATAATGCCATTAATGAAGATTTAACCAAATGGAGAAGTTGCTGCAGTTGCTGTTGCACTTCGGCCACAAATTGAACACAAAACTGGATGAATTATTGCATTGCCATGACACCGCAGCAGTTACCATTTTTCCATTTCCCAGTTCCCAGCTCAACTCGTGCCCAGTTGCCACCTGAAGGCTTCAATTTCACTGACACATGCAACTTCCGGCTCGACCAGCAAATTGCATCAGCAACAGCAGCGGCTGCAGGGGGCACGCTGCGGGCAGCAGGCGCCAAAATAAAACAAAAACTAAAACAAATAAACATAAATATGTCAAGCGCAGGGCATGACCGACTAGCAAGATATCCAGTAATTCACTTTAATTGATTTCGTAAAGTAATCCGCATTTCTTTTCTATTTTTGGTACTTCCAAAAAGTGCTGCAGATATTAAACTGATGTCAAAAACACTTAAAACTGGATTAAGTTGCCACATTGGCTATTGAAAAGCACATACTTCTTTTATCAAATTAATAAATAAAGTAAAAGCAGCAGATATTCAATTGTGATGACATTTGATACTTTAGCTTCCATTTATATGAATAACACATGAATCCAAATTGCATATCGAAATTCAATTGTTGAAATTTAGAAAAGCAAATATTATGTTACAAGAAGCGTTATCGACTGTGTTCGAAGTCTGGCTACAGGGTATAAAAACAATAATAAAACTGACTGCGAGACAAGGACTCGTGGGGGCGTGGCGAAGGATGTGTGTTAGATGACGCCGTTTGGCAAATGAATTTGCAAACATTTCCGCTGCCAAAATTGGTTGGATATGAACACGGACATGGCCAGGAAAATGAAAGTCGGAAATTGGCAGAGACTAGAAGCATATATGAGTGCATATGCAGAGAGAGAGAGACACAGAGTTAGAGATTGGAAGCGTTTCGCTTTAATTTGATAGATGGCGATGCGTTCGCTGGTCTGCGTGGACCACGGAGGGCGGTTGGCGACCAGTTAATTAATAATTACACTCGGCCATGTGCAGCGGACGCGCGCCTAATTGCCAATTAGACATCAAAGCGAGCACAGAAATTGGAGCTGGAACTTACCTCGGGGGAGACAAAGTAGCTGGGACTCTTCTCGATGGTGATTTGGCCACGAAACGAGTGCGGCATCTTCTTGCGATACCATTCGAGGCCCTTCAGGTAGTTCTCGTCGCGGTCGAAGAAGTGCACCTCGCCGCCGGCCTTCTGGATGCGCGGATGCAGATAGAGCATCTCCAGCAACGCCCTTGTGCCGCACTTGCGTACGCCAATTATCAGTGCCTGAAATGGAGTGCGAAATGCAAATTGCAGCAATTAGCGCGCACAGGACTTTCTGCCGGCAATTACTCACCTGGGGCAGGCGGCGACTCGTCTTGGGGAAGTGGACGCGACTGGAGGGAAAGACCATGGGATGACTTAGCTGATTTGAGCTAACCACCGGCTTGACAAACACGGGCAAATGATTCGCATTCGGATTCGGATTCGAGGCGGCCGCTGAGGCGGAGGCGGCCAGGGAGAGACGATGCCGTTCGTGGACCGCTTGGGCTGCCTGGATGTTGTAGACGGCGCTGTCGTAGAGCACGTGGAAGGTGAGGAACAATGAGATCAGCATGACCGTGAGAAAGACAACGGCCAGCTTTGGACGGGAGACACCAACGACTAGAATGCAGTCCGTGTGCGAGGCGTCAGCGCCAACGGGTCGCATTGCTGATTTCGGCAGCCATCTAAAAAGAGAGAGAGAGAAAGCGAAAGAGTGAGTGAGTGAGTGAGTAAAAAGAGAGAAAGGGGGAAACGGAGCAAAAGGTCATGAGATTAGTATAGATTGTCCTTTGCTTGGCACTTTTCCTGTGCTCAATTAATCTAATGGACGCCACATTCAATAGGCGTCGTCAGGCGAACTTAAGAGAGAGAGAGAGACGCCCAGTGGCAAGTGGCAAGTGGCGTGCGGTATGTGGCGTGTGGCAGGCAAAGGGGCCAGCCAGCCTTTGCCTGGCTAATTAGATTGCCGTTTCGACTGCCGTTGAGTAATTAAAGTGAAGGCCCAAAACGACAACTCGGCCACCCGACTCACAAGCGAAAACTGTTGCAAAATTAGCGCGGCGACACCTAGCCTGCCACTCCCCCCTGCCCCTGCCCACTTCCCCTCTGCTCTCTGTGCCACAGTCTGTGCCTTGTCAACGCTTAAGCGAATTCCATTATAAACGTTTCCTCTTAAGCCACAGCAAACAGCAAACAGCAAGCGGCAAGCAGGCCGCATTATGAGTTGCAGCAAGGCATAGGCGTCGTATACGTAATATCGCCGTCGTCTAATGGATGACTTCATTTGCAGAATGCCGTAGAATGCAGCCCAGAAGCCAAGGCAGACGGCAGGCTAAGTGCATTTTCATAGACAGCAGAGTGCCGAGTGCTGAATGTGCTGCGGCAACAGGCAGTTGGCAGTTGGCTGTTGGTAGACGGGCGGGCAACTTTCCATCCTGTTGGCCTGGCCGACTTTCGCATGCGACACCTCGTTAAAAGTAACGACGGCCCCACAACCACTCACTTCACACGCCCCTCCCTCCCTCCTAGTCTCTCACTCTCTCACTCTGAGTGTGTCTCCGTCTTGCTCTGCATGTGTGGCTTGCTTTAAGTTTTCTATTTGCAGCAGCATACTGGCCTCGTTTCACGGCCCACAGGAGGCGGCTGCCACTTGACTTGGCATCTGCATAAACGCAACGAACCCTTTGACTGTTTCCCCATTGTTGTTGCAGCAGTTGTTATTGTAGCACACGCTGCTTTTGCCGCTTCTGCCGCTGCTGCCGCTGCTGCTGTCACGCATTCGAGCTGACAGGCCATTCAGGTAGCCGACCCTTTTTCAACCGTGCAACAGTGCTGAGGCAAAGTGCCTGGCGGCAAACCAGCTTAAAAGCGGCTTAAATCCTGGCCAAGTTGACTTTGTTTTAAAGCATTCTACAACTAATGGGCCAGCTGGAAGCGGCTTAAAAGCTTAACCCAAACCCTCAAACGGCATTAACACGCTCAACACTCGGCGCTCAACGCTCAGCGCTCAACGCTCAACGCTTAACAATTGCAACTTTGCTCTTTCAACTTGCTCTGCTCTGCGCTAAAATCGCTACTTCAGCTTCGAAATTAATGCTGAAAAATTATGTGCCGTTTTTCCCAACACTGCGGATAATAAAATAATAAGCTTAAGCATTAAATGTCTGTTTGCAAATTCACAGAACAAACGCCAAACTTGCAACTTAAAGCACATCGCTTTAAGTTCCAATTTCACGCCGAATTTGTAGTCTAGACTAACAGTTTTATTTCCACAGCATTTATTTCAAACAGAATATTGCATAATGAATATCTGTATTTGTTTTCAGTGTTCTAATTGATGTTCTCAGCCGCACAAGGTGCCCTTTAATGGAGCAAATGCGTCACGTGCAAGACACTTAAGTGGATGCTAATTGAAGCATATACTATATAGTAGTACTTGTATAATCACAACCTTGCCATTGGATCGAATGCGAAGCCATTGCTGAAGTCTGACATTAAAATGCATGCAATTTTAATTTGAGTCGTTCAAATGTAAATTTTATTAAATCGTCAGACGTGCGCACATTGAGGCATTACTGAGCAGAATGATTTAGTATCTGCACTCCTGAGCACCCTACATTGAGACTGTAGTCTTTGAGAGGATAAACTAATGGCGAAATTTTCTCATTTTCTCATTAAGGCATTACTTTAAAGATTGATTTAGTATCTGCACTTCTGAGTTCCCTACACTGAGATGACAGTCTTTGAGAGATTAAACTAATGGCGAAATCTTTTGATTTTCAATACTAAAAGTATTTAAATATTTAAAAATAAATAATGTAAACAAACATTTTGGATAATCAAAGTATTTCAACAAGCATTCACAACAGTAAAATAATGTAATAAAGTGTGATTCAAAATAAATATATATATTTTTAGTAATTAGAGAAATTCAATCTGCATTCACCTGCAATCAAATAAGTTATCACTTTTAATGATAAGAAATAAAAATATATATTTTTGATAACCTAACTAACTCAACAAGCATTAACATAAGTAAAATAAATAAACGAATTGTAATAAAAAATAAATATAAACCTTTAAAAACTCTTCAACAAGCATTCACGACAAACAAATACAAACAAATTGTTATACACAAATCTAATATTGAATAATTACTTTGACAACATAAAAAAAAGAAAATCAAGAAGTAATTCAACGAGTATTCTGTACAGAAAAATGAATTAATCTTGGGCATACCCGTTGTCAAGTAGAGTGCAGGGTATGGTCAATAACAAGCAATGGCCTCTGGGAGTGGGTGACACGACAGTCGCCCCCAAAGGGCATATGACTCCGTGTAGTCGGTAGATGGGTGGATGGGACAAGCTCAATGGCGAAGCTCTTAATGGTGGCTGACTTTTTGGTGTGTACTCACAGAATGTCCAGCGGCAATTTGACAGAACAATCGCGCAGCGTTGCTGTTGATGCTGACGATGTTGCCGATGCCGGATGATGCTGCTGCTGCGGCGTGTGCTGCTGCTGCCTCTGATGGTATTGCTGCGGATGATAGTTCGTGTGTGGATGGTGTTGATGCTGCAGCAGATGCTGATATTCGTGTGCCTGCTGATTTCCATCCTGATGGTGATGATGATGGTGTTGCTGCTGTTGATGCTGCTGCTGTTGTTGCTGCTGCTGCTGCTGCAATGGTTGTTGCTCGTTGCTGTTGCTTCTACTACTGCTGCTGCTGCTGCTGCTGCCGCTTGCCGCACGTCTCTTGGCGGCAGTCATCAGAATGGCAGCCAACGGACGTTCAATGGAGCCCAAAAATTATTACCGCTAGCTGGCTGGGTTCGGTTGGGTTGGAGGCAGCAACTAATTGGCCACTGCTGGCCGACACGTTCTCGTCCAGCCTCCAGCTGCAACTCTCTTCTTCCCCGCCCTTTGGTCGGCTGCTTGGGGTCGTCGCTCGCTGCTCGTTTTGTGTTAAAAACCGTGCTCGAATGAAAGGCGAGCTGCAACTGCAACTGCAGCTGCAGCTGATTTATGGCCACACAGAAAGAGAGAATCTGCCGCTTTACTCGACGCTTTTGTGCGCTTAATTAAATTCCAGAGCAGCAGCTGCTGCTGCTGCACTTTACAGCAGTAGTTGTTGTTGTGCTGCACTTTGCTGCTTTGAGCCAAACACACACTTTAAGTTGGCAAACTCTCGAACACACTTCAATTCGCATATTCAATTGGCCAGCGCGAGCAGAAGGGCCAAAATCATCATTTCCGCACGGCCTCGCAAATATAAAGGAAGCTCATCATCATCGCCATCGTCATCATCATTAGCTGGAAACAGCAAATGCTTTATTGCTGCTGTGTAATTTGTAATTTCTTTGATTGGCCATCAAGAAAGTCGCTTTATGTCAAGTGCCCATCACATGGTTGCTGCCCGTTGTTGTGATTGCTGTTGACTATCGTTCCATTTGCATTTGCGTAGCTTCAAATTTTTGAATGTCAACTGAAAAAGAAGCGAAGAGAATAAATGTGAGAATTAGCCTAGTTCTGCATGTTCCCGCATACGATCTAAATAATTAGATATTCATTCTAGCTTACATTGCAAGGCATTCAATTAAATTGCTTCAGTCTTCAGTTTTGTGCAGCCAGAGACAGACTTCAGTCCCTCAAAATGCAAGCAACGTTTCTTTCGCGCCTTGGATTTCTGGATATACCAGGTTGATTGCCCTTTTGAAACTCATTCCAAACCAACGGACTAAATTCAATCCAATATCAGATCCCCTTTTGCATCGGTATCCCCTCCTTGATTCGCATTGGCCCATCACAGCGATTCTTGTGACATATCTACTGTTTACGCTGAAACTGGGGCGAAAGTTCATGGAGCATCGAGCGCCATATAATCTGAAGAACATCTTGATCGTCTACAACATCATACAAGTGATCTACAATACTATCTTATTTCTCTACGTAAGTATGTGAAATTCATTCAAAAGAAATCTCTAAAGAAGTTCACTTTTGCAGGGTTTCTACTACACAATTCTGTTCCCAGCATATGACAGAAGTTGCATGGTCAGCCTGCCGTACGATAGTCCCCTAAAAGATATCGAACGCTCGCTTACTTATGCGTATTATCTGAACAAGATACTGGATCTGCTGGATACCGTATTTTTCGTTCTTCGCAAGAGTGACAAGCAAATCACCGTGTTGCATGTAACGCATCATGTGATGATGCCCTTTTTCATGTTTTGGACTGTAAAGCTGCACGGATTTGGAGGGCAGTATACAATGATGGGATTCTTGAACACATTTGTGCATTCGGTCATGTACTCTTACTATTTAATGGCGGCCATGTCTCCGAGCATCAAATGCAGCATCTGGTGGAAAAAGTACATTACCATACTACAGATCGTGCAGTTTATCTTTTTGTTTTTCCAAGCACTTCAAATTATTATATTTAATCCTGGCTGCACAGTTCCAGCCGCAATGGAGTACTTGCAGCTTACCTTGTCATTACTGATGTTTGTGATGTTTGCCAACTTTTATTACCACTCGTATATAAAGCCAAAACCTCAGAAGGAAGTTAAAGCGCAGTAGCGTTATCACATGTCTAAAAATAGTATGTACTCGCTTTAATAAAATACAAAATGTCTCTCAAATTATTCAATTAATTTTTGTACTCATCCGTAAACAAAGTTTTTATTATTTTGATATTGACTTAAAAAATTATCTTATGTTTTTGGTACAATTTGGTAACTTTGGTTTTTAGGCCACTAAAATCTAAATAATGATGCGGAAGGACAGAAAGTCGGACAGATGGACATGGCTATATCGTCTCGGCTGTTGATGCTGATCAAAAATATATTACTTTATTGGGTCGGAGATACCTTTCTTACGCTTCATAATAATATACACAATCTATTAGAATCTTTCCAAGGCCACAAAAACCATTGAAACAACAGTAAAGATAAATACTGTGTAGAGTATTGAAATAACCTTATTTTAATTTTTGTCTTGCTATAATTTACATAAAGTTAATGTTGACGAACTTGGGATTGGATAGTATAAGAACAAAGAGAAAAATGTTAGCTTTAGGGAAGCAAGTGCCTCGCTTCAGTTAAGTTGGACTTAAGTGACATAATATGGAGCAATTAAAATTTACTTGAAAATTGAGAGTCTAGCCTTATAGGACTTATCGTTTTCGTCGTTTCAGCAACAACACAAAGCAACTGTTCAACAAGTCTTGCATTTTTTCAGTTAGAATAAAAATTGTTTATATATGTTTTTGTGAACAGAAATTCAAGATTCCAAGTTCACAATTTATTTTGTAATTCCATAACATAATTAATCCAATAAATGTTTTAAACGTTTGTATTTGTTTGTGTTTCTTTATAACTTTTAAGATGACATCAACAGTTAAGGTAGAAGCGATTTTTGTTTTTCCACCCACTGTGTATTGCGCTCTTTTGGGAAAATAGGGCTATTACAGTTTTGTATATGATGTATCAGACAGAAAAAGGCATATCCGAACCTGATCAGCATTAACAGCCACATATTACATTTAAAAAATCATATCTTTCGAATTATCCAAGATATCTTCAGCTGTTTTAGTTTCAGACAGACAGACTGCCAGACTTTATATAGTCGGAGATGCCTCCTACTGCCTGTTGCTTATTTTTAGTATTTCTCACTATCAATGGGAACTGGGTATGGTTTAATTTGAAAAACAAAAAAATTAACCTAAAGAAAGCTGCAAATCTCAGAATAGAAAAACAGTGTCGCAATGTGCGTCGGTACCCGAGGTCGAATACCGCTTCTAAAATTTATCAGCTGTTTTATGCGTGTGTTCGTCTGTATGATGATATAATGATTGGCCTTTACGATTAAGTGTGCGTTCCCATACTATTCAAATCAATTTCTAATTACCCTTTACATCGATTTGGATGCAAAAGTGCAACGATTAATTATCATAGTTGCATTGGTTTATTTCCTACTGTATTAGCTTTCGAGAAGCACAAATGGATTTGAAATCGACAGTTGATATTAAGACTGCCTATAATTGGGATATATATCAAAAGTATGGCTTCGTTGGTTGACCGATTTTTTAATCTTCCTGAGAAAGGTGAAATGAATAATATCAGGATATTTTGAGCAAAGCATTCAAATCTTATTTCTAAACTATTTCAACAGATCCAACAGCAAAATATTGGCCCCTTCTTGATTCGCAATGGCCCGTTACGATAATTATTATCGCATATTTAATATTCGTGCTGAAACTTGGACGCCAGTTTATGGAGCATCGCAAGCCTTACAATCTTACCATGGTCTTGGCCGTCTACAACATCTTTCAAGTGATCTACAATTCGATTCTCTTTTCCATTGTATGTATATTTCTTGATTGTTAATGATCAATTTATGAAAAAGAGATTTTACAGGGTATATACTACTTGTTCGTAAGCCCAATATATGACAGGAGTTGCATGACAAACTTTCCGTATGACCATCCCGAAAAGAACTTCGAACGCGCCGTCGTATACGCATTTTTTATAAACAAGTTCATAGATCTTTTGGATACTATTTTTTTCGTTCTCCGAAAGAGCTACAAACAAATTACGGTCCTGCATGTCTATCACCATGTTTTGATGACATATCCTTTTTATTGGTACATTCAAATTTACGGATTTGGTGGACAATATCTGACGATGGGATTTTTAAACACCGGCGTCCATGCTGTCATGTACTTCTATTATTTCATATCATCAATGTATCCGGATCTAAAGGGCAGTCTCTGGTGGAAGAAGTACATTACTAAACTGCAGATTTTACAGTTTATTCTGCTTGTGTTGCAACCGATTCATGTACTGATCTTCAATCCTGGTTGTAAAGTCCCTTACTTTTTGCATCTAGTGCAGATTTTAGTGTCAGCTTCAATGATAACAATGTTCAGTAAGTTTTATTACCGAGAATACATTAAGCCCAGACCACAAAAACCATTGAAACAACAGTAAACAGTCTTATTGCATAAGTCCAATATCCTTGCTTTAAATGGATAGCATAAAGCTACAGTCGAGAGTCCTCGACTTTGTAATATCCGCTACCCATTTCAAGAGAATACAAAACACTGATTTGAAATACTTTTAACAAAATAAACAAATCGCTTGCAGCTGCATATTTACTCTGTAATATTGTTTCCTTGTTTTTTCATACCGTTGCCAAGTGATCAGGATTTTTTAGAACTATAAATAATATTGTGGTGCCAAAACTTAAGGACTAGCTTAAAAATTGGGTTTGTTTTATTTTTTTTTGTCATTTTTCCAGCAATATTGAAACCAAGTTTGGTGGGTCAGATAGGCCGATGGAAATGGCAGCTGTTGACACTGATCAAGAATATGTTAACTTCATGTAATCGGCACTAAGGTGTAATATGGTGTAATACCCTTCTAGCCTATAAACATATTGAAAATATCCTAATTGGAATTTATATTGCTACTGTTTTATTTGTTTTACATAAAGGTCAATTAAATTTGCTTATGTACAGAGAACTAGCTAATTTTGTAAAATTGAGATGCTTAGTGCGTACACAAATAAAAGATTTAAAGTCCACAATTTTTTGTTCGGATTCTGGGGTAAATACCCCCCCCCGTGAACCGTAAGGGCAATATAATATGTGAAATTTCGCAAGCCTTTCCAAATTACAGCGCAGCCGCAAAGTATGCACCATTTTCTAGTTCCATTTCTTGAATTTTCCCAGGCCGTACTGTATATGCATTTAGCTTTTATTTGTGCACAATGATGCACGGCTACGAGTTATAATTTTTAATTTGTGTTTAAATCATAATCATCCATCAATTTAAAGTGACTCTTAATGCACCTACAAGATTAATGAATATCGATCTAACGATACGCTAAGTGACGAGATGCATCAGCTGACTCATTTATGCCTCTGTTTATTTCTAACGTTGCCTAATTTTATTCTTTTTATTTTATTAAAAAAATTATTTATATTAATTTGATATTATTTCATTTATATAGTATATACATGCATATAAATTAGTACGTAGACAATGTTAATGCTATAGTACTATCAACAATAATAATCACTATTTAAAAATAGAATAAATTGGCCTTTTTTTTTTGTATAAGAGGCTGCAGTCGGAGGCAGTAATGGGAGGATCTTATGGTTTTTAAGAGACTTAACTTTTTACGTTAAATTATCAACATTAAAACTAGACTTTCGAGGAGCACAAATTAATTCGGAATCTACAGTTTCAATTGAGACTGTATTTAATTCGGAAATAAAAACCATTTTAATGTCTATTAAATTCAATGGGATTTTTATATACTGCTAATACTATATTTTACTATAGTATTATTGGAATGTTGTCGATATATTTATTTGTTATGTTTCGTTCACTCTCTGGCAAATGTAAATATTCCGTACTCTACAGAAATGTGCATTGGGTATCGCACATTGGCGCTTACTCGACTGTGGCCTTTGTTTTATTTTAAATTACAAAATATTTAATGAATTCGTCTACACAATTGTTATTCGAAAATCAAGATATAATGTGAATCAATTAGTATATTATTCACAAATTGTTAACGTGAGCTTTATTTAAGCACAAATCAACTATAGTGTTGCAGTCGTCTTTTGTGCGGTATCCAAATCGATCATTACTCCTAAAAATGAACTCGACAGTGGAATTGTTTTTTCGGGTACCTCCCCCAGGTAAATTGCACTATCTCAACGAAAATATCTTAAAATCGAAATTTGGAATTCGAAATTAAACCATTAGATCCTGCAACGAAGAATTTGCCTCTTGCTGGTTCGCATTGGCCCCTCACCACGATAATCGCGATGTATTTAATATTTGTACTGAAACTTGGACGAAAGTTTATGGAGAATCGCAACCCCTACAATCTTAAGAAAGTCTTGGCCATCTACAACATCTTTCAAGTGATCTACAATTCGATTATCTTTTTCATTGTAAATATATATTTATCGATTTTTAATGATCAATTTCTGAAAAAGAGATTTTACAGGGTATATACTACATGTTCGTAAGCCCAAAATATGACAGGACTTGCATGATAAGCCTTCCGTATGACCATCCCGAAAAGAATATCGAACGCGCCATCACTTACTCATATTTTATTAACAAGATAATAGATCTTCTGGATACTATCTTTTTCGTTCTCCGAAAGAGCTACAAACAAATTACGGTCCTGCATGTCTATCACCATGTTTTGATGACATATCCTTTTTATTGGTACATTCAAATTTACGGATTCGGTGGACAATATGCAACGATGGGATTTTTAAACACCGGCGTCCATGCTGTCATGTACTTCTATTATTTCATCTCAGCAATGTATCCGGAACTAAAGGGCAGTCTCTGGTGGAAGAAGTACATTACCAAACTGCAGATTTTACAGTTTATTCTGCTGTTGTTGCAACCGATTCATGTACTGATCTTCAATCCTGGTTGCAAAATTCCATACTTCTTGCATCTAATGCAGATTTTAGTGTCAGCTTCAATGATTACAATGTTCAGTAAGTTTTATTACCGAGCATACCTTAAACCTAGACCTCAAAAACCATTGAAACAACAGTAAACAGAAAAATTGTATAGAGAGTTGTACGAAGTCTTAACATGTTTCTAAATTAATAAAAAATCTATAAAACCATATTGTTTGCTAATAATTTTTGTATTTAATTTGTAATGCTTAAAGTGGAATGAGAAGTATTTATGATAGATGATAAGATGTGTTAACACAAATAAAATGAAATAAAGTAATTATAATTAGTTACCTTACATAAATGCATTTTATTGTGAATTTTGCATATCATTGAAGGTTTGTTAAGTGGATTCAAAGACGTCAAATAATTTAATTTAATTTACCACACATTTACAAATTCACCATACCAACGGGACTAATGGAAACTGACAAAATCAAACTTAAATCAAGAGTTTCAAGGCCACAATTAATATACAATTTAACACCCTTTAACACCACAATTGAAAAACAATTTGAAACCATTCTGGTGTAGTACGAAAACTAAAACAAAACCTAAACTTTAATGTGTAAATTAATGACTTTTAATGAAGAACAGTTTGTCAGGCGCGGTGGTAATTTAATTAAAGTTTTATCACAGTGTTTTCAGATTTTGATTTTTTAATGTAAGTATTTTCTTATATTTTGTTATCTTTTATGGAGAAGGATTTTCTGAAGATACAGCTAAAGCTCACATTCGATTTTAGTTATATTTAAATTCTGAAGTGAACAAATTAAGTATAGACTTGGAAGTACACAATACGAAAGCTTAAAACATCTTTAGTTTCGAACGACAAATTATATTCAAGAGATTTGAAGCCAACTGAATAGCTTTAAGAAGTTGTTTAAGCCACTCACTTGCACTTCAGCATGATTTCACCTGGTTTTACTCGATGTCGAAGAACGCTTCGTTAATATAACATAATTTAATTTCTGACATACTCGACGATCGATCAATTGGCCATGCACAATCACAAGAAACAATTATATCCTTTCAATGTTAAACGTGATATCGAACTAACAAAGAAATTGCTTACATGAATTGTGTGTGGGATTTGTCGGCCTTCCAACAGCAACTGGTCAATATCCAATGGATTGACGAGCTAATATAATATATACTAGATATTGAGTGCAATTAGAGTGAGAATTTTAGGAAACCAAGTTGCGCAAGCTGTTTTGTATAAATTTCAACCTTTAACGTATGGCCTCTGCACTGATAATGCATGCAATTAATGAGCCAGTACAAATAATATAGTAAGCACTGATTTCAATCTCTACAATATTAAATGGTATATTTATGTAATCTTAATATTATTTTTTGTTATTATGTTAGTATGTGGAGAGTTAAATTGTTAAACATATGCTTATACGTTATTTACATTTTATTCTGCATAAATAGGTAGCGGGTATATCACAGTCGGGCACACTCGACTGCAGATTTCCTCATATTTTAATCAAAAATTGGGTGCAATTAAATTCGTCTATACAATTGTTTATTCGGAAATCAACAAATAGTGAGTATAATTGAATATATTATTTACGTACTTGAACATAGCACAGACTTATTGCGAGCTTTATTTAAACAAACGTCAATTCTAAGCTCACAGTCGTCTTCAGTGAAGAACCCGAATCAGTCATACCTCCAGAAAATGAACTCGACAGTGGAATTGTTTTTTCGGGTACCTCCCCCAGGTAAATTGCACTATCTTAGCGAGAATATCTTAAAATCTAATGTCGAAATTACGCAATTAGATCCTGCGACGAAGAATTGGCCTCTGCTGGGTTCGCATTGGCCCATGACTACAATTATTGCAGTGTATTTGATTTTTGTGCTCAAGGCTGGACGAATGTTTATGGAGAATCGCAAGCCCTACAATCTTAAGAAAGTCCTGGCCGTTTACAACATCTTTCAAGTGATCTACAACTTGGTTCTCCATTTTATTGTATGTATATTTTTTATCAATTTATAATGATCATATTCTGAAATTCTGACATTTTACAGGGTATATACTACATGTTTATTAGTCCAAGATATGACAGGGGTTGCATGACGAACCTTCCGTATGACCATCCCGAAAAGGATATCGAACGCGCGATCACTTATGCTTTTTTCATTAACAAGATAATAGATCTTTTGGACACAGTCTTCTTTGTTCTCCGCAAGAGCTACAAACAAATAACGATCCTGCATCTCTATCACCATGTGCTGATGACATATCCCTTATATTGGGGCATCCAATATTACGGATTCGGTGGACAATATTCAACGATGGGATTTTTAAACACCTTCGTCCATGCTGTCATGTACTTCTATTATTTCATCTCAGCAATGTATCCGGAACTAAAGGGCAGTCTCTGGTGGAAGAAGTACATTACCAAAATGCAGATTTTACAGTTTATTCTGCTGTTGTTGCAACCGTTCATTGTTCTAATCTTCAATCCTGATTGTAAAGTCCCTTACTTTGTGCATTTCATGCAGGTTGCATTAGCTATTTCTATGATTACAATGTTCAGTAAGTTTTATTACCGAGCATATGTTAAACCTAGATTACAGAAACCATTGAAACAACAGTGAAAGCACGAAAATCTACCACTATTGTTATTATATTTTAATGCACACACAATTCAAGTTTCAAATAAATTTGTTGACCAAATTTGCATATACTTTAAAGAACATTGGTAAACAGTTTTATATCCGATTCGAGTAAAATTCGAACTTAGGACTCAGAAATACAAGAATGAAACTCTTAAATTTAACAAATTTTAAATCTTAAAAAATGTTTAAACAAGATTTATTTATTTTTTTTGAAAAAGATGAAGATTTAATTCTTCTAAAAAGAATATTTTTAAATCGTATTGTTCTCAATCTTATGAATTTTATTTTTGTTTTTCAAACTTTAAAAGTTCATACTTACCGGAATAATCGAATATTACCATATTAAAAAGAATAGGTAATTTCGATAACATTTTCGTCATTTACGTCAGATATGAATCAAATTGGATCGTTCTTATCATTTAGGTATTTTGTATTTTTAGGGTGATTAGATTACATTCTTTAACTCATATAAAGCTTCATCTTTTCAGTAATATTTCAAACCCTTACTTTGATTTTTGACGCAAAAAACTTGGGGATTCCCCATTATGCGTGGTCTTGAAAACAACGCAAATGTACTTAAGTAATAATGTCCGGGTTGACAAGCCAATAAATTGCTGCTTCACTTCAACCAAAATACGAATTCGATTTTGTAGACTACATAATGTTTGTGAGTTCAGTGACTGCGACATAGGCTTGTGCTGCCTACATTAGGTTGGGTTTGTTTTAAACATTTACATATGTATATAAATACATAGATTTAAAACCTGTATAGTTAGTCTTGTTAAGAGCCCGAGTATACATCGTATTGGAAAATGTTGTCGCAAGTGGTTGCCTTGTACAACCGGCCGTATGCAGGTGAAATATGGAATATACCTTTATCTTGGATTTTTAAATGGCTCAATTGCTACTGTCTAGATCCTGTGCTAACGGCAAATGTGCCGTTGATGTCGTCGGGATGGCCAGTTACACTCATCTTAGGGTCCTACTTGTTATTCGTCCTCAAGATCGGAAAGAGGTTTATGGAGCATCGTAAGCCGTACAATTTGAAGAACGTAATGATCGCCTATAACCTCTTTCAAATAATCTTCAATGCAGCCTTATCTTATATTGTAAGTAATATTGTGACACAACCCCAACACATTATAGTATATTCTTTATTACAAAACTTTTTAGGGATTTGTTCACGTTATATTTGCGTTATATGACTTGAATTGCATGGAGACTCTACCGTTGGAACATCCTTCCAAAAATTTTGAACGGACCTTGACATATCTTTACTTCATCAACAAGATAGTTGACCTGCTGGATACGATCTTCTTTGTGCTGAGAAAGAGCAACAAGCAAATCACATTTCTACACGTCTATCACCATGTGCTAATGGTATCTGTGGTATATATAATTATGCGATTCTACGGCACCGGATCCCAATTCACCATATTGGGAACCCTCAACACATTCGTGCACACCGTGATGTATTTCTATTACTTTGTATCCGCCAAGTATCCCAATCTGAAGGGCAGTCTCTGGTGGAAGAAGTATATAACGATTTTGCAAATTGTTCAGTTCGCCATATGTTTTGCACAGTCCGTTTTCATGTTGCTTTTTAACAGGACCTGCAAATTTCCCATAATCTTGCAATTCGTTCAGCTCACGCAGACGTCTGTGATGATGTTTATGTTCACTAAGTTTTACATTAAGGCCTATGTGAAACCGAAACACCAGAAGTCAATTTAATCTAATTGAGGCGAAAATAAATTGCTTAATCAATGAACAATGTAAAATGTCTCAACTATTTTCTTTTTGCAGCCTTCTTTTGAGTCTGATTCGCATTGCACTCCAAACGAAGCGATGAAAGCAAATTCAAAAAACAAATGCAGGTTCAATTCAAAATCGAATTATTGAGAATTGTCATTTCAGTATCGATCGGAAAGTTTAAGTACAACAACGCTAAAAATGTTCTCCCTTCTCGAACTACCACCACCAAAAGGTATCAAATATTTATTTGAAATATATATATAAGATTGAGGGGATTCAGTTCATTGACATTGCCTTCAGATCCAAATCCTCTGCCATTAACGAGTAGTCCATGGCCTCTGCTGATAATACTGTCCGTATATATGCTGTTTGTGCTCAAAGTTGGTAAGATATTTATGAGGAATCGACAGCCCTTCGGACTACAGCGAGTATTACGTGTCTACAATCTGATTCAGGTGGCCTACAATGGGATCTTCTTTGGCATAGTAAATACTTAAAACGAGTTCCCTGAATCCAAAATCGATGCTAATTCCCGATTCTTGCAGACCTTTTACTATCTGGTGCTGAAACAAATTAGCAACCCGAGGTGCATGGAAACATTTCCCTTCGGCCACAAGCACAAGAACCTGGAGCGATATGTGCACTTGGCCTATTTCTTCAACAAGATTCTCGATCTGCTGGACACGGTGTTCTTTGTGCTGCGCAAGAAATACGGACAGATCAGCTTCCTGCACGTGTATCACCATGCAATGGTGTTGATCACTTGCTATTCGGTAATGCGATTCTACGGAACTGGCGGCCAGTTGAATGCCGTGGGCATGCTCAACTCTTTTGTGCACACCGTGATGTACTTCTACTATTTCCTGTCGGCAGAACGGCCGGGAGTCAAGGGGAGCATCTGGTGGAAGAAGTACATAACGATAATCCAGCTCATTCAGTTTTTGCTCGCCCTCATTCACTCCTCGTACGTGCTGATCTTCTCCAGGGACTGCAACTTTCCACGCTCCCTGCTAATACTGCTCATTGTCCAGTCTCTGGTATTCTTGCACATGTTCGGCAAATTCTATTATAAGACTTACATAAAATCGGTGCAGCACCGAAAACAAGACTAGACAAAGTTCGCTAGTCAGTTGCTAATCGAATACAGTTGATTAAAATTGAAAATTGAACATTAAAATGCATTCGCAATGAACCCAACTGCATTATCATGCAAACATGTCGTGCAGACATAGTAGCTAAACATGTGTTACATATAGACGACTTACTCAATGTGTATTGCATTGACTAAGCCAAAGGTTTTGCATAATAAATATCTATCTGAATTCTCAATTCCAAATCCAATTTCTATTTACTTCTGCAAGAGGAGAACAAACTGCAGTCACTTTTTATTCAGACACTGATCCAGAAAATGAAACTCGTTGACAATCCAGCTCATTCGCAAAGTTACTTTGGGCACACAAAGTCGGAGCATCCAACCTCAGCCATGTTCAGCCTATTCGACATTCCCCCACCAGGTATCGATGATCTTCGTCGCAATTATCTCAGTCGTAAGGTTTTTATAATATCCACAGATCCTCAGCAGTTGCCGCTGTCGAATTCGCCTTGGCCCATATTTCTGATTCTCACCAGCTACTTGTTGTTTGTGCTAAAGTATGGCAAGCTCTTCATGGCCGATCGCAAGCCCTTCAATCTGCGTAAAGTATTATATGCCTACAATCTGGGCCAGGTGGCCTACAATGGCATATTTTTCGGAGTGGTAAACGCAGTTCCATCGAAAGCGATCAGCATTGCTGACAGTCTTCTCTTTGTAGACATTCTATTATCTCGTCATCGTGGGCATCTGCAACTTTCGCTGCATGGACAATTTCCCCTTCGGACACAAGCACAAGAATCTGGAGCGATATGTGCACTTTGCCTATTTCATCAACAAGATACTCGATCTGTTGGACACGGTGTTCTTTGTGCTGCGCAAGAAATACAGGCAGATCAGCTTCCTGCACGTGTATCACCATGTGATGATGGTGCTGGGCTGCTATTTGGTAATGCGATTCTATGGCACTGGGGGCCACTTCAATGTGCTGGGCCTGGTCAACTCGTTCGTGCACACCGTGATGTACTTCTACTACTTCCTGTCCGCCCTGTATCCTGGCATCGCGGCCAGCGTCTGGTGGAAGAAGTACATAACCATCACGCAGCTGGTCCAGTTCGTGGCCCTCTTCTGCTACGCCTCCTACGTGTTCCTCTTCGCCGAGGGATGCGGCTTTCCGCAGTCGCTGCTGCTGGTGCAGATCGTCCAGGCCATGGTCATGATGTGCATGTTCGGCAACTTCTATGTGAAGACCTACATGCGGCCGATACAGAGGGCAAAGGCGAAATAGCCAACTGGAGCATTTACATTGTGAATTGTGTGTTTTAATTATGCGAATAAATGCCATTTCTTGCGTTTACATCATGTGTAGAGTCTGAACGAAGGCAATTTGCATTTGGGTTGGAATTCGAAATCGCTGCTATCGATGGGCATTCGCAGTAGAGTCGGCACTGTCTTTAAGACTGCTTCGCATTCGTGTCGACGTGTCGAGTGTTGGTGAAAAAGCGAGACTAGTTGAGCACTGAATGGAATAACAGCTGTGGGCAATCTTCCAACTGTGTAGACAAAGTGATAAGCAGGATGTGCCGAGCAACGTTGTGCAACGAGCGAGTGCACATAACAAGCTGACAGCATCCCCCAAATCCCATTCGGAGGGAAAAGTGATAAGAAAGCCAGGAGCGTAATAACCCTTTGTTGTTGGGCTGCTTTCAATCCGAAACGAGTCAAAGTTAAGCCGGAAATTTGGAGTACGTTTGTTTTGCCGCCTCGACAGCTGCAACAATTGCATTTGATGCTGCAGAAACAATTGCCGCAAATATGGCAAATGGCAAATGGCAATTGAGAAACAAAAGCTGAAATGCGAAATCCTTTTTCTTGTACTTTCACACTTTATGCGCCAAGGCAAAGGCGTTGACAGCAGCACAAGATGTCGGGGGAATCTGGATGAAAGGCAGGCGAAGCAACCGCATCGAGGCCATCAACGTGCAGAAGCTTATTCGACATGGTCATTGGGTTGTGAATTGCACATCGATAACTATATGTGTGTGTGTGTTTGTGAGTGGAAGACAAAGTCAAATGGAAATCTTTGTGGGCGAAAAAAACCCTTCAAGTTGCATTGATACGCGCAGAACCCATTGAAGAGTTTTCTTTCAATTTGGCAAGCAAAACAGGCAGATCTCTTTGCCACGTCTCGCATTTAATCGGATTGTCGCATTTAAAGCCCAAACGATAGGAAACGACTTAATTGGAATTAATATGCTTACATAAATCCCATTTAGATCCAACAAGCTGCTGCTGCTGCCCTCAATTAATGTATGTATGCGAGTGCTCATGGTAGTTTGAAGTGCGCACACACATATTGCAGGGTTTTCTCTATAAATATATATATTTACTGTTATACGAGTACGTGGAAGGCAGGTGAAGCAGGTGTGCGATTGTTGGGCGAATGCCGCTGGCAACTGTGCCATAATTTACACTCTATCGAACGATAACAAACAACCTGCATAATGTATGGCTCTTTATAACAACAACATCAACACGAACTGAACTAACTGTGCTTGCAGTTCCCCGTCCTTCTCACTCTCCCATCTGGCAAACTGCAGGAGACAACGGACAACGGACAGCGGATAGAAGAATGTGGACTATTGAAGCACAATGTTGTTATTGAACGATGGGGTCACAAAGTGGCACAAACAGCGCTTCAAACGTGCGCGTTTGCCACAAAATGCACTCGCACACTTGCTGCCTGCATTATCCTTGAATGCTGGCCAAAAGTGCATGAAAAAACTCTGTCAATCTACGGGGATATGTTCATTTCATGTGTGTGTGTGAGCAAGGACAAGTTTCCAATAATATTGCTATTGCTTGTTGAAGTTGAAAGGAGACGGTTAATGGAGCTGCCTCAATTTGGTTTTGCAAATGCATTTGCATTTAAATGATCATTGGCAAGCATTCTTAGCGCAGCATACATGTCGTATACGTAATGTGCGCACATTGCGTATACGCACTGCCTCCCTGAGCATGGCAATAAAATTTTAATTCTCAACGATTGATGGGCCACACACGCATCAATGGCTGATCCTAAGTCCAACTCTCGTTGACAACGTGCAGCCACAGAGAGAGTGAGAGAGAGAGAGTGCTCTGAGCAATACATTAAATTTTATATGGCACACTTATTTGCATATGACTCACCGAGCCTCACCCACAAGCTGTCTGTAACATTGATTGGATTTGTTTGAGTTTTAGAGCTGCTCTGTAGGGGGAGGAAGGACCTGCCGGATGCGGATGCGGATGAGGATGAGGTTAAGTGCCTGGCATTTGGTAAATGCCAAAGAGCCTGCTCTGAAACTCGTGCTAATAATTTCCCATTTGTTCGACCAAATTGCGGTTGCATCGTTTAATTTAATGTATGCCTTAATTATCCCTATGCCTCTGAATCCATCCATTTAATTCCTCTCCACCTACCTCTCTCCATCTCAACATCTCTTTATTTGCGTCAAACATGTGTGCTTAATGAAATGGAAGCAGCTTTTCAACTGCACACCAACGCACACATACTCTATGCACACTCCGAGATGTCAACTGATTAATTAGAGCAGGAGGCAAAAGTCAAAGGAATAAACGTAAGTGCAGCTTCTTTAGTCAATTCAGGTGATTGTATTTATTATTCGGTATTTGGAAGGCTATTGCTGGCCTTGTCCGTTAACTCGATGTGCTCAGTGACCTTTCGGGCCTGGCCTTCAAGCGACCTGACATTTTAAAATGCAGTGCATGCAACCAGAAAACTCAACAATTTTAAGCTTTTCACGAAACGAAACAAAAGCGCTGCATTGTCTCTATAGCGATAGCACTTTTGCAACTATTGATTTTATATACGAGTATTTCATAGATTCGATTACCTAACCTATCAATTCAGCATTAATTTATTATGCTTCTTTTATTTACCATGAAAGCTTTTTTAAGTTAATCATATTTCATTAATAACAAAAGCAAGATTATTTCTACATTTCTAGATACCAACGGAAATAATAATGTTATATATATACGAGTATATATATATAATTATATGATAAGTAATCATTTTTTGGGGTTATTTTACTTTTTCAAAATTATAAATATTTACTTTACTAACAAGCAAGATTTCGTATATATATATTATCAATATAATAAAGTATATATGTTTATGTAAATTATTTCGTGCCTATTTATTTGCCCCATTTTAGGTAATTGAAATAAAAAAAACCGCCTAAACGAAATTGCATAATTAATAAATCATCGATAGATAGATATTTTTGTAGCTTATTTAACCAGAAATTTAGCTTATTAAACCAGAAATTTATGGATGAGTCGCTGGCGTAGCGTGAAACGTGAAAATGGACATAATTCAGATGACCATTATGAATCATTCCCACTTTCGCCTGGTTGCCAACTGAATAAACAGTTTCGGCGTTGTTTATAAAACATGCGACTAAATAAAGTTTGGCCGCTGTTTGTGAATTATAAATATTGAATTCCAGCAAATAAGCAAACAAAATGAACAATAGCAATGCGCAATCTATGCAAATAAACACAGACATGACGTGATAAAGAGAGAGTGAGGGCAGGAGAGGGAGAGAGAGATAGTCTGTGGGGAATAATCGCTGATTAAAATAATACACATACACACACACTCATAAATGGTAAGTAAATTGTAATTAAAAACGGCATTGCAATAAAGCGCTCATAATTAAGACAACTCTGATCCAGATTTAAAGACCGTAAATGTCCACAATGAAACTGAATCCCCTGTTGCGCTGACTCTTGAAATGAATCTCGGCAAAACTGGCGCCAGGTCCGCCTCCACGAAGATGGGCATAGCCACCCTTGCCGTCCTTAATCTGATCCGTAATCACAATTTGCGTAATTTTACGTTTCAAGGACCGCTGTCAAAGGGAATACCAAACAAAAATACAAATACAAATACAAATACCAATAAAAGTAAATACAAATGAGGCGAACGCACCTCCTGCTTGAATTTGTATTCCCGTGTCACGACGCGCAGGAATCTCGACTTCTCACTGACGACAATCCTCTCCAGATGCGTATCCCTGAACATGCGAGCTCCCCACGTCACGCTGTGACTCTGCTTGGTGGCCTCTCCACGGCCCATGGCCACCAAGGACATTAGCACCAGTGTGCCCAACAAATAGACTTTCATTTTGGGGACTTTCTGTTTCTCTGATGTGCCACATCACAGCTTATATAGGGCTCAAAGACAATGGTTTAAAGTGCACAATGCTGTGACAACAGCATTGTCTCTGCTCTTCTATTCAATGCAAACCTTTTCTTTTCGCTTTCTATAGATCCTTTGAGCTGCCGCCGGGCGAAATGCGCATCTGTTTGCTATTTTTAACCCACTGTACGAAGTATCTTTGCATACTCAATGCATTGAATTGCCCCTTCCGAAATAATAGACACAGCAAGTAAACACATAAGTCGAATAAATATGTGTTAAATTAAATGGCACTTGGATGTGGATTAATTAATACCCTGGACAACAGCAGCACAAAATATTGCAATTGGTTTATATTGTGAGAAAGGTTTTATCCATACGGCATATTAATAAAGTAATAATTTGCAAATCTTTCTTGATATTATTTGGATTGTGAACAAAATATTAATTCGACAAAAAAATATTAATTTTCATTGAGAGTTGTTGAAAGTAGAATTTAAATAAAATACTATAATATTTTTTAAAGATTTAAAAAGATAAATAGAATAATTCCAATGTAATAAATAAGTTTAATAAATGTTGAAATCTTTAAAATTTATTGAGTGATGGAAACATAAAATAATATTTCAAAAATAATTATAATGTGTATTAAATGTTCCCTTCAATAATCTACAATGCAAATGAATTTCAATATTTTTTTACTTTTCTGTTGCCAGCTGTTGAATTAAGTCTGCTAAACGGCGTTTCAAAATTTCGGAGCGGGTATAACAATGCACAATGTTAAGTCAAGGAGAATGTCAGGGTTGCTGAATTCTCTGGTTTTTGCTTAAATCAAGCTTCAAAATAACAAAAAAAAAAAAAAACAAAGTGCAAAAATTAAAAAAAAAATGTAGAAACGTAGAAAAGTGTAGAAAATAGGAGGGAAGGGTGTGAGTAGAGCAAGAAGAATTCCTCACAGCGCATTAAACATGCAAATTTCGAAATGGATTACACATGAATACCTAAAATGCTGCCTGGGCAAGTCAGGAGAAGTCAGAGGCCATCTAGGGTCTGAGTCGGAGGGGAGGAGGGAAGGAGCGAATTCAGTTCAAGGGGAGAGATCAGAGCGAAAGCTTGTTACATTTCTTGCTCTGTTTCGTTGGCGGAGGGGCGTTGCTTTAAATTTGCTTTAAGCCAAATATTTATTTAATTTTTGTTAGCTTCACCTCACCCCAACGTATGCCCCGCTGCACAGATCCAATTTACTCAAGTACAAAGACCCTGTCGCGTATATTGTTGAAATTTTATTGTACAAACATGAGAACGTACAACATGTGCAAGTGTGAGTGTGTGTGTGTGGTTGAGCTTTATGGTTGCCACGTTGCTGTTTCTCATTTGTGTCTGCGGTAAGTTGGGGGGATGAGGCAGGGGCACGAACAAACTCTAAGCTTGCGACCCGTTGTTAAGTGTCTGTTGTGGCTATGTGTTAGTGGGTGTGTGTGTGTGTGTGTGTGTGTGTGTGTACCGCAAAATAAAAACGATTTTTGGCAAACAAATCAGCAGTACAAAAACCACAATACAATCGCACAAATAAAGTGGCAACTGCAAGTCGAACAAGCCGCAGTTTAAATGCCCTTCTCTTGCCTCAATACAGCAAAAAATATATGCATTATAAATGATATCGATTTCAGCCAATTGTATAGACAAAGTTGTAATATTAATTATTACACAAAAGTGAAGTTGTTATTTTTGCATAATATTTGTATTGCATTGTTGCAGAATATTGTCATTTAACGTTTTATTTGCCAAATAAACTATGAAATATTATAAGCGATAAAAACGTTTATCATTTCGTAATGTTCGTGCCAATTACTGGAATTTATTGCCGATAAAATGGCAAATTCAATTCAAAATAATTTCGACTAATTCAAGTGTCGCCTGCCCACTTAATTAACTCAATAAAATACACTGCAACTTGGTGTAATTAATTAGTTAATTCACTTTACGCATCAAGAACCACTTGCGAGACAAGCAAAGAAAATTGCGAAGACAAACATTAATTGTGGTATTTATTTTCAAATTAGTCACACCAGATGATGTGATATATTTATGTTGACTATTGAAACATTGAAGCTAGCAAACTTTTTGAAAAGTTCTCAACTGCCCCTCGCTGGCTGTGCTGTTTTATAGCTAGACAATTGGGTCATATAAAGACTGTCAGAAATAGGAAACAAACGAAAATATTTGTACAGTTTTTTGGATATTGTTATCCATTTGGGAAACTCGCATAACAAAACACAATGATTGCAAATAACAGCACGATATTTAGATTTTTATCTCTTTGTTTATGCTGTTCCCACATTTAAATATTGCAGCAGGGCGCTTGTTACACATTTGTTTATTGTTTGTTTTATTTTATTTCTTTTGATTGCATATTTATATTTCAGATTGCCAAAAGTGATACGTCTCAAGTGATGTCTGTTATTCTAGCATTTTCTCTCTCTATCTTTCCCTAGTATCTTTCTCTTTCCGTTTCCGTCATTGCCTCAATTGAGTCGAGGCACTTTACTGTTAAAACGCTTTAAATAATTTTTAATTAAAACAAATGGCACTCGAAACAAAACACGCACTGCCAACAAATCGACAGAGACGGTAAATGTAATTATATGCAGAGCGAGGGAGAGCACGAATTACGTGTTGTTTGTGCATGAAATCAAGTGCTGTTTTGCTGGCTGTTGCTGTGGCGTCGTGCAACGTCAACTACGCACACACACACACACACACACACCTAGAAATTAACAGCACCTGCAGCAATACACAGACTGTATTCGTGACAAGTTTGAGACAAAACAAACAGCACGAGAGTCTCGACTCGCACACAACTTCATTTGCTCGGGGTTTGCCAGATGCCGAGACAGCGACAGAGACACAGAGACAGCGAGAGACAGAGAGAGAGAGAGAGAGAGAGAGTGGAAAACAGACTTTTCGCACCCGCGGCAGTTTTCACGCTTGGCATTAGCTGCAGAGTGGGACAGAGAAGGCGATGGTTAGAGCCATTAGCCAGCAGCCAAGAGAGCAACGCATTCAAACGGACACAAATGAAAAGTTAATTCAACTTTAACCCAAGCAGATGACCAGCTCTTTTCGTCCCCCCCCTCACTCTCTCTCCACTTTAATAACAGTTATTAGCTGCATATTTGGGTTGGCAAAGCGAAGCACGAATTCGTAATTGTGCCCTGTAATCTGCGGCATTTTGTCATATTCGTAGTCCTATTCGTAGTCCTATTCGTATTTCGCTTCCTATTTGGCCATTCACAAACACTTGCCACATGCCACACACACCACACACAAATGTCTGATAAAATCCACTTAGCTTCTGTTTGGTTTTTGTTGGGTTAAGGCAGAGTCATGTTCTCGCCCGCCCGCCGTCTTATGGCCACATTCAATGGCGTTGCGACGCCATTTTGTTGTTGACTGCGGCAAGAGCCATTTGCCACTTGCCGCATGCCGCTTGCCACTTGCCACTTTGCCACTTTGGCTTCTCTTCGGTCCGTCTTCATTCATTTTTTTTGACAATATCAAAGCCTGGCGACGCGTCGCGATGCGTCACTTTGCCACTTGCCACTTGCCACTTGCCACTTGTCAGAGACAAACAGCGAGTGCGGCAGCATGCCAGAGTGCAAAGACTGAGCCGAGCTGAGCTGCAAATAAATGCCATTTAATGCCCCCGTATGCTAAACGACATTAACGTGGCGGGCGCCCAAGTGTCAGTTAACGCCTGTCAGACACAACAGTCGCAGCAACCGATACAAACGGCTCAAAGCGTCGAGGCGCAAAGGCAAACGGCAAAGGGAAAGCGGAGAAAGGGGAGAGAGACGTGTGTGCCTAACTTTTCCCATTTCCCAACAATTTGCCACCATATTACGCATACGCCACATGCACAAAAAAGCAGCATCAACAGGCAATTTACGCTGTAGAAACTATAAAATGGCAAAAACTCGCAAATGTTAAACCAATAAATACCCTACAGTTTTGCTAGCACGAATGTAGCATGATGAACTAGATTTTATCCATTTATTTTAAAAAAATGTTCCCAAATCAGTTTCAGTTTCTTTTTTAGAGAAATTATAATTTCCAAAAAAATCAAATCTCTGTACATTGATTTATTGATGTAAATAAAAATAATTTCTGCATAGTTTAAAATTTTTTTCCTGAAAACTTAAAATAAAAAAGATTTATCTTTATACTTTATTTTATTTAAAAAATAAAATAAAGGACACACACATTTCTACAAACTGTAGCAACAATATATAAAGATTACATTCCAAATTAAAGAACAAACAAGTGATTTCTCGTTTTACCTAATACAAATAATATTCGTAATCCAATACTCGTAAAGTGTATGTTAGCAAAAAGACGTAAAGATTCACTTGAAATACTTCCATAACTCCAACGCGAATTACTCGCATATTCAAATTTATGAGAATTCTAATTTTCTCCTTTGCTAAATATAAGTGCTGAAGAAAATGATGACTCATATTTGATCATCAAATCTTTTTAAAGCTCTAATGGAAAAGCACAAACCTTTGCATTCAACAAAATTTTAAAGACACAGAGCAGAAGACAAGAATGTGATGGATTAGCAATGTATTTTTTCCTTTTATTTTAAAACTGCTTAGGCGATATAAATATCTGCATTGCAAAAAAAATTAAGTCAAAAATGTTAAAAATAAATGTCTTCTTTCAACGTAACTAGCGAAATCCAACTCGCCTGAAGTTTTATGCAACTGGAAAAAAATAGAGAGTTGATCTGAAGTCAACCACAACTATCAAATTCCATGAAGTTGACTGTTGCTGCTTTGGTTTTGCTGGATGTTGCAACAAATGGTGGCAAGCAGCTTGTCAATTCTCGCATTGTCCTGCTCGTTATCCTTGTCACTTCTGATTCTAAACTGGGATTGTGGTCAGAGAATGAGAGAGAGTTGAAAGACGGAGGCGCCACTTCAATGGCTTCAACAATGTGCGCTGTCATTGTGCCAGTTAAAAGTAAATTGCAACAAATGTTGCACAATGCGTGCGTGTGAGTGTTTGCGGCATGTTCGAGTCGTCGGAGTCGACAGCAGTGACCCGCGAAAGTACGACTGACAGTTTCAATGAATGCGAAATTTCTTTGGCTGAGCAAATCAGAGCTGGGCCACAAAATGTTGACTTGCCGCAGCAGCGGATGTTGCTGCAACTCCTTTAACTGCAGCAGCAGCAGCAGCTGCTTCAGTCGCTTCGCATGCAAATTGGCCTTTTGGCATTGGATTTTTTGCTGCTCTCGTTTTGCGTTTTCTTCCTTTCGGCACGCCAGCTGCTGATAAGGCAAGGCAGACAGCTAACTGCCACTCCAGAGAACGGTTGCTGCAACGTGCTGCAAGCAGCGCCAATTTGACTTTACAGCCAACAATAAAAATGCAGCTGGGCCAAATTAGTTTTCATATTTAATAGTGCATACAAAGTGTCACGTGGCATTCAACAAAGAACTTTAAAGCTTGCAACGACAATTGAAACTGCCGCATGCCGCATGCCACATGCTACCTGCCAACTGTCAACTGCCAACTGGCAACAGGCAACTGTTTGCCTGTTGCAACACAAACACGAAGCGGCACAAGGATCTTGGCGAAACTTGGACAGAAATTAGACGTGGCAAGCAAGTAATGGAGACAGCAAATGCTTATTATTTGCATAAATTGCGCAAGACACACCTGCTAACCGTCACACACCCACACACACCTACACACACACACCTACTGACTGAAAAGACTTTTATTTGTTTGAGGGGGCGGCGCAGAAAATGCAAATTGTGTTGGAAATTTAAATGTCAGCGAACAATTCACTTGTTAAACTCGCATTAACAACACAAACTGACTGCCACATGCAGCCACCGCAGCGGCAACAGCAACAGCAGCAACTGTGGCAGCGAGAAAATTGCGTTGCCTCAAAAGAAACGCAATTTGTTGCGGCTGCTTTGCTGCTTTTAATCGAACGCGAAATGCGAAAGAATTCACTAAAAGCACTGGCAGATATCCTTGAAAAATACAGCGATAAGCGAGCGAAATACACAGCTAAGATGTTCAATTAACCCCGTCTTTAGTTTGCCACTTTTACAGGGTAAACAAATAGCTAAGCTAAGGCAGCAGCTTATCATTATTTTTCCACTTTTTCTGCAGCTTCTTTTTTTTTTTTGCTTTTGTGGGTTATTCTAAAGCGAGGCTAAAAAACTTGGCACACAAAACTTTTCACTTTGTCGTTCTGAATGCGAATGCGGCTTGTCTGTTGTTGTTGTTGTCGTTGTTGTTGTTAGCCTGTTTGTTGTTGCTATTGTTGCCGCTGATGGTGGCATGCGTAACAGCTTTGGTTTTGCTATTCGATGTCAATTTAAAGTTTACTTCTTTTATTTTTTTTATTGTGGCCGGATAAAGTTTCAGCGCAAAAAGTTTTCGCATTGTTCGGGACGCAGCTGCCGGCTAGAAAGAGGACGATTCTGGGTCCGGGCTAGGGACAAGGATAAGGCCAAGACTGGGGCCAAGACTGCGAGCTAAGCAAGGTGGCATAATCGATTAGGCTTTGACTCTGCTTCTCTCCTAGTATTGCCATTGCTTTTTCATTTTAATAACTTTTTTGCCCAGCGCAACAAAAGTGTGTGGCAACAATTACGTGCGGCAAACAAGCCACCAGCAACAACGGCAAACTGCAATCGACAATGGCAACAATGGTGTGCGTGTGTGTGTGTGTGTGTAAAAAAAAGGACGACGAACAAAACGGATTGAAAATGGAGAAAGGTAAGATGGAGTAAGACGGAGCAAGAGCTTTGCTCGCAATGCCAAATTGGGTTAAAGACTTCGCGTTTGCGTTTTGCGTTTGCTTTTGCGGCACTTTCCCTTGACATTTGGCGCTTGCTTCGAACTTTTGTGTGTGGCAGGTGCATTCCGCTGTTGCAAGTTCACTCCAAAATTGAGGCACGCGCCGCAACCAGCACAACAAGCACAACAAGCGCTGAGTGCAGCGAAACACACAACAAACTGTGATTGTCCTGAATATATTTGGCAAACAACTCTCCACTGAACTTTGCGCTCGCTCTCACTCCTCGCTTTCAATCGTTTTGGCCAAACTCTCTATGGATAGTTTTGCGCAATAACTACAATTTATAATTCATAATTCGCATTTAATAGTTAATATTTGATAACAGCTAATTTATTTACATTATACAATACAAAAACCGCAAACGGCCCCAGGGAAAATGGCTTGTGAACCACCCAGAAAACACAATTCCATTCATGTTTCAGCTGGCAGTTTAATTCAATTGAAGTTGATTAAAAATTAATTTCAAATTAAATGTGCGCTCAATGAAATTGCTATATTCAGTGAGTGTGTGTGAGTGTGTGTGTGTGTGGGGGGCTGGGAGGACGAAAGGGACGAACTCATAAGAGATTATTGACATCGAACGTCAGGGGTAAATGAGGTAGTTAAAAGCTGTCAGCTAACGTAAAAATTCGACACATTTGCCCAGCAAAACCACAACTGACCTCAGCCATTCAGCCACCCAAGCACCCTGTCATCTAAACCACCCTGTCACACACACACACACACTCGCACACACTCGCACACACGCATGGCAAATGGCAAAAGTTACCACACACACATACAACATTGAGGAACTTACACAATGCTGACTAATAAGTACACGAGGCAGCTCAAGCGGAAACGGAAGTTGTTCCAAAGTCCGTTGAAATCAATTTTAAAGGTAAACTTGTTACAAGTTCCAGCAACAACAACAGCAACAGCAACAACCCAAAAGCAAAACTAATTGCAATGCTCATTATACCCAGTAATTGCCGAACATTTCAACGAGAAGCCAGATTGTTAGCTGAACTTGTAAATACACAACATTGTTGTATGCAATAATAATACAAGAAATTCGCAGTAGTGAAAATTAATTGACTGAAAACAATTGCTATGTGTTTCAGGCACATTAAATAAGAGGTTTAAGTTTTAAACAAGGAATTATTTATATATATATTCGTTTTTACGATAAGAATTTATTCTCAATTTTTATGATAAAATACATTTTAACTATACAAACTGATAAACAAGTTTATTTTCCATTTATTTTAAATGAAAAATGTGTTAGTATTTAATCAGTTAAATTGAGAATTCTGTCAAAGAGTGTTTAAAACCAGATTTCGATATGGTTTTATTTTCACTTTTCATTTTATATACAATTCCTTTTAATTGGAATTTATTCAACAGATATTAAACAGAATAGAACTAAGAACTCAAATAAAATGCAATTATAAATTTCAATCGTAGCAATTAGCAACTGCAACGAATTTGGGGCGATTTGATGCAATAATATTTCTCAGAATTAATGCTGTGCAGTTGAGTGACAACAGCAATTTTGATTTGTTATGCTGATAATTGAAATGCAAACATTAAAATACTTATAAATAATATGCGCATAAATAATGTAGCTGTCATCGTAAATGAGTTGTCTACAAGAAACAGCTCAATTAGTCACAATTTCATTAAAGAAAAGCGTACAGCAATAAATTACAAAAAACCCAATTAATCGATTCATTTACACGCATGTACATAAATAATATATATAGTAAAGCGATATATTTTAGTACACACAAGTATATACTCAAATAGCTCAATTTGTTCGAAATGTAATTATTGTTGTAAAATTGCCATAAAAAGAATTGCGTTGAACAATTCCACTTCATTGACGCACCCAAATTGGATATGTTTTCTATGAAATTGCCAGCATGCAATTAAATATTTATTTATTAAATTCTACGGGTCATCGGTCCGTCGGGCAGAGACAACTTTACCAATTTTAGTTGCCACTTTGTTGTTGTTAATGGGCTTGTTATTGTTGCAATGAAAGTTGCTCGCTGCTGTTGTTGTTGTTGTTGTTGTTGTTGTTGGCGCTGTAACTGTGCCTGTTATCGATTGTGGCACACACATGTACATAGCTAAATACACGATGTATAGTATGTACATATGTGCATATTATTGTGTGCGTGTAACGCTTACATATGTAGAATCGTACGTGCTCCAGATGCGCCCCATTAGCGTCTCACCCCCCGCCTGGTAAAAGTTTTACGAAATTTATTTGCCTCATTTTGTGCACATTGTTTGGCTGTTGGAATCTGCGTGTTGTGGCACGGTAAAGTTGCAACGCTTGCAGCAGCAATTAAAAGCGAGTTCCCGTCCCTTTTCCTTCTTCCCATCCCTAACGCACTGCACTTTAATGAACTCCGCCAAAAACTTAGTTTGGAGCTGCAGCTAATGGCAATTTATGTGCGTTAATAATCGCTTAAAAGAGCGAAAACACTGTCAGAGAAATATACGTGTGTGTGAGCGAGAGAGAGCGGCATAAATTACCAGCAATTTCCAGTGAACGTCTACCATATACAATCAGAGTTATCAAAGCCATTTAGCTCTCATAAATCTGGCAAAAGTTGTTAAAAACCCATTTAAAACTGTCACCATAATGAACGCTCAGCATATCCAGCGCTTTGATTCCATCTTTCCGCTCCTCCCTTCACTTCCTTTCACTTTTGCCCTTGCTCTTTCTCCGTCTTGTAACTGGAGCTGCAGCTGCAGTTGCAGTTGCAGCCAAGCAAACCGGCTGGTATCCTGACAGACGTCTTCCTCTCACTGGGGATGTTAATTAGAAAACTCTTGAAAATTATTAAAAACTTTCGTGGCTGTCAGTCGGACCAAAAGAGTTGTCAACTTTTGCTCTACAACGCTGCCAGATACTTAAAACTTTGCACAGGTTCTCCTCCTCTCGGCGCGCTGCAAACGTGTATTATCAATTCCTTTGCTGCTACATGATACTCGTCTGCGTATACGTAATATTTCGTATGTGACAAGTTTCATAATGAAATACTTGATTGCCAGCCCAGATACTTTGAGCCGCGCACAAAGCTCAGAGCACAGAGCAATAACTGGATGCAAAGCGAGCACACGCCAAAGTTCAGCATTGCTGCAACTTGAATTGCATTTCCAAATGCATAAATTATGATACACTTACAGCTGTGGCAACTCTCTCTCTCTCTCCCTCTCTCTCGCTCTCTATCTCTGTCTCTTTGCGTTCATAGTTTTTATGAGCAGCCTGAAGAGTCGACGTTGCTATTATTACTTTCAACGAACCATTTTGGTTCCTCAATGACAAGCTTTATACTACTCTTTGATTGCATAATGTTGTTATGCTGGTCTCTGAAAAGCTAAATTTGCAGTGCACATGAAAATATATAAACCAAAATATTTTCAAATAAATGTTTTTATATTTGCAGTTAAAATTAAATTTCAAATTTTGAGTTTAATTATTTTCCACAGATTAGCCACGCTTTTGATATTAAAACATTTGCTAAAATTATGGTACAACTCATACAAATTAAAGTTTGAAATCATAATATTATAGATGGAAAGTCACATGTTTGAAAACAAAAATTAACTTCGACAACTCAACTGAGTTTTCCTCATGCATGAATGGCATTGGAATGTATTTTGCAAGAGGAAAACCCAAAATACTCTGTCTACAATGATTTTAATTAAAATGCCATTTTATGTATTTATTTTTCGCAAGTTTTCCTCTAAAATGTTTATGCCCCGAGTCCATTAAACATTTTGTCTAATATGTTTTTGTTTTATGTCAATATGTAAGATAGCATTATTCCTTATTATATTTTCAACACATTTCCCTTGATTGATGTGCATTTTTGTTTTTATTTTGACTTTGTTTTATATTTCACGTTGAGTTTAAAGCCATGATTTTAATACACATTTGCTATAAAAACATTTGTTAATGTGATTTTAGTAACATAAACAAATGATTGCTCTCATTTAATTCTCGATACATTTGGTTAGTTTAGATTAACTGAATTATGTTTTCCCAAGAGTAAATAGAAATTTAAAGCATTTCCTAACATCCAGCAGCTGGCATCCCAAATTGCACAAAACTGCAGTTTTGGTTAAACAATCAACAACAATTTTATTTTAATTTAAATAAAAGCAAGTGCATCAATTTCATGCATTTATTTTTCGCAAGTTTTCCTCAAAAAATGACAAAAATGTTTATGTCCAGCTTCCATTAAGCACTGCGCAATTGAAGCATTGCAGTTTCAATTAGATAATTGCACAGTAAATACGTCATGCAACATGGAAAGCAACGCTTCCTTTGACTTGCATAACAATTTCTGTCAGCCACACAATAGTTTTCTCAACGAACTAATGAGAATTTTAAACAATTTTCCATTCGATGTGTGATTGACAAACATAACATATTTGACGATTTGCTTTACCCCCTTGTGTGCTGTTGTCGTCAATTTGACGCTCCATTCATCAGTTTAAACAGACAATCAGCAAGCAGATACTAATAAATGGAACATAACAAATTTACACATGCCACTGAAAATAATTCGAGTTCTGGAGGCCTCTGGAGGGTCTGTCGTATCAAGTTCAAATGCAAATGCACTTAGCACCTTTTATTAGTGCCAATTTAGTGAAATTCTACAAATAGACGTCTAGCTAAAGATACAAACACAAATGCACACCGAACCGAACCAGATAAGCCGGAAAAACAATTTCACCATGCGGCAATCACAAGTCACAAAATATATGTTATATCTCGGAATCTCAACCTCAAATCTCTGCGGTTAGTCGATGTGCGCTATTCTCTGCTTCTCGGTGACATCAGTCGACTGCGGCAACTCAAAGCGTGCAGTTCAAGTGGGTCAGAAGATGTCGCAGACCAAGATTGAAATCACAGAGAATTCGAAGCCGAAGCCCAAGGAGGAGTGGGGCAATGGCTTGGAGTTTCTGTTCTCCTGCATCTCGTTGTCCGTTGGCCTGGGAAATATCTGGCGATTTCCCTACATTGCATTTCAGAATGGCGGCGGCACTTTTGTGATTCCCTATTTAATTGCCCTGCTCGTGATTGGACGCCCCGTCTACTATCTGGAGATCTCACTGGGACAGTTTCGGGGTGGCGGCGTCCTGCGCGCCTTCGATCTGGCGCCCATCCTCAAGGGCGTGGCGGCGGGACAAGTTCTGGCCACAGGCGCCTCCATCACATACTATTCGAGCATTATGGCCTTGACGCTGCGCTTTCTGGTCGCCTCCTTCAGCTCCGTGCTGCCTTGGAGCAGCTGTCACGAGAGCTGGGGCAGCGATTGCTACGACGGCAGCTCCACGCTCAATGCCAGCGGCAAACTGTCGCCGGCTCAGCTCTACTTCGAGTAAGTTGCGGAGTTGCAAAGTGACGTGAACTGTGACTAAACTGGATTGCTTTAGGCGTGAAATTCTGCATGAACTGCCCAACATTGACCATGGCCTGGGCATGCCCAGCTGGCAGCTGGTTGCCTGCCTGGCGGCTGCCTGGCTCATCATTGGAGGCGTGCTCATCCGCGGCATCAAGAGCAGCGGCAAGGCCGCCTACTTCCTGGGCGTCTTTCCCTACGTGGTGCTGCTCATCCTCCTTCTACGCGCCTTGACGCTGCCCGGCGCCTGGGATGGCATCGTGTACTTCTTCAAGCCGCAGTGGCGGGAGTTGCTCAATCCGCTCGTGTGGTACGCGGCTGTGACGCAGGTCTTCTTCTCGCTGGCCATCTGTTTCGGCACCGTCATGACCTACGCCTCCTACAACAACTTTCACAAAAACGTCTACAGGTAAGTGAAGAGTGAAGTTGAAGCCTTAGCTTAGGAAATGTCTGTAACAGGCAGATGAAGTTATCTAGGATCTCATAAGGTCAACAGCTGAGACAGAGCTTTGTACGTCTGCGCGTGTGTCCTTCTTTCTAAAACAGCTTGATCTCTGAGACTATAAGAACTAAAGACAATATTTGTCCTGCACTGATCAAGTTCATTTCCCCTTTTCCTTTCACCTGCGCAAATCAAAAGTGACAAATAAGTTCTGCAATTCAAAAGCGAGTGTTCGAAATGTTGCTAATTATAATAATTCTTGGCGAATCGAATGAAAAACTAAGAAGTTATTCGAGAAACAATTTGGTAGGGCAAAAATAAGTTGCAGCTGAACATTCTTAGTTGGAATTTGTTGGTAAATACATACATATGTAGGTATATTGTTCATAGAGCGTCGGTACATTGTTGGCATATTGATGGTATAATATAGATATTTTTTGTTAGTATATATTTGTCATCCCCAACTCTTAATCTGTTACTGATTTTGTCTGCCGCACAGCGACATTGTCATCATCACCACGATGGACACCTGCTCGTCGATTATTGCGGGTTGCATTACGTTTGGCATACTGGGCAATCTGGCCAGGCAGACGGGCATCACGGACATTGGCAGCGTGGTGAAGGGCGGCGTCGGCTTGGCCTTCATCTCGTACCCGGAGGCCATTGCCAAGTTCGAGTATGTGCCACAGGTAAGGCATCGAGAACGCGGCGCGCCTTGGGCGCTTTAAAGCACAACTACCTAAAGATGTTCGCGGTCCTTTTCTTCCTCATGCTCTTCGTCCTAGGCATTGGCAGCACCGTCGGCATGGGCTCCTGCATCCTGCGCGTCATTCGCGACCAGTTTGGCCCAAGGGCTGGGCCCAGCTGGGCGCTGGCTGGCGGCCTGGCCACGCTGGGCTTTGGTGTGAGCATCGTTTACATGACGCCCGGCGGTCAATTCATACTCAATCTGGTCGATTTCTATGGCGTCTCCTTCACGGCATTGATACTCGCCATTGGCGAACTTGTCGCCGTCGCCTGGCTCTACGGCAAGTCTCTCGCGAGTCTCTCTCATCTCTCTGCTTGACCGTGATGCTTCTCAATTAACAGGTGTGCGACGCTTTTGCGCAGATATCAAGTACATGATGGGCATTGAGACCGGCTGGTATTGGCGCCTCTGCTGGGCTTACGTTACGCCCGGACTGATGACCGCCGTGCTGCTCTATATGCTGGTCGACATGTCCGCCCTCACGTACAAGGGCGTGGCATATCCTCAACTCGCACACGGTAAGCCAATTAGTTTTATTACCCAACACCCAACTCGTGCAAAAATCGATAGTTTGGGCTCTTCGTGGCCTGGCCAAGCACCATAACTTTATCTGCCTTTATCTTTAGCTTGTTTCAACATTTCGTACTTGAAACATATTTATTATTCCACTTGGTTTCGACATAATCTCACTGTCAGCTCTTTTTGCAGACACCTTGGCCAAGTGTAAACATTGCAAAATATTTGAAAACAAACAGAATGTGGCACACTCATTTCTCAAAATAGAATAGTTGCTGTTATCGTGTCGCACAACACGCTATATTTAAATGTACAAAATACTGATATCCCGCAAACAGGCTAGAGGCACAGCAGGGTATACTAAAGACTAAGTTCAAAAATACTATTTGATTCAGTCGAGTTAAAGAATTATCTTTACTCTTTATCAACTCAAGCGTAAAACTACAATTTAATACATTTGAATTTATCTAACGAAATCAAATATTCCATAAAACAATAATTGATAATTGCTCATCCATCTTTTACACAATAAATGCTGCAATTATATGCAATTAATTCACAACGATCGTTTCACGTTTTTGCCAAGTAACAATATTAATAGACTATGGACAAATATTGTCAAATGTTCCAAATAAGAACCAAACATATATTTGATTTTAACCTAACAACTTTCGTGCGTTAAACAGAATCTATTGCGTACAAAATTTATAGTGTAACATTTTCATTTAATTATTTGATTATCGTCATTACAATCTATTTCATTGCTCTGGATAATTTACATAAAATTGCCTGGCGACATCAATCTTATTTAGAGCAAATTGAGTCGAATTCTACTGCCAGCATAATTAGTGGACAATACATTTCCATTACCATGTATTTCAATTACTCTTCCAGTGTTCGGCTGCTGCCTCTCCGCGTTTGGCCTCTTGCAGCTGCCCGGCTGGGCCTTGTACGCCGTCTACAAGCGGCGCAAACAAACTGCGAACAGTTTGTGGCAGGTGAGTTTTGTCAGCTCAACAGACTAATTAACCATCGAGTTGAAACCGCATTTTTGTTGGCGCTTTTTGCAGCGAATTCGCGCAGCGAGCAAACCCGACGAGAGCTGGGGACCTGCGAATGCACAAGTGTCGCACGAATAGCGACGGCCAACGCAGCGTATACGTAATAATAATAAAAATGTGTGTTTAGAATACGTACAATAAAATTGCAGTCTTTTGGCATTGGCCACAAAGGCACCAAAAAGCAGCGCATATTGCGAAACACAGTCAGCGCATTAACTCAAACAAATGAGGAGGCAAGAGAGCGAGAGAAGCTGCCAGGAGCAGGCAGAGTCAACGGAGTGTAAGGCAATGCTTTTAATTGCCCCTGGGCGCAACTTGTGCCACATCATGCAGCATGCAACATGCAGCATGCAGCAAGCAACATAGAAGTCAATGGGCAGCGAGTGCAACTGAAGCTGAAGCTGCGCTTGAAATGCCAGACATGTCGGCAATGCGGAAATGCGCAAATATCAAATGAAAACAAGCGACTAAAGTGAACGGAACGTAAATAAAACATTTTCCTAGCCGTTGTTCGGCGTGCTCATTTAGACAGTGTGCGACAGAGATAGACTTAGAGAGTGAGAGCGAGCGAGAGCGAAGCTGCTGCTGGGCAACAAATCAAAATGGCGCACAGCAAGCAACGAGAGAATCAACACACACACACACAAGTTTGTGTGGCTGTATTGGTGACTGCGAGTATATTTGTATGCGAGTGTTGTTGTGCATGTGTGAGTGACAAAGTTGAAATGTAAATATGCAAAAGCGAAGCGTGCGAAATGCTTTTCAGAGTTTGTCGTCCATTCTGCCAGTGCAGCGCTGTCAGCGCTGATCTGACAACAGTGTGTGTGTGTGTAAGTATGTGTGTATATGTATGTGTGTATATGTACGTGTGTGTGTTGTTCCGCGCATCAGTTGTCAAAAAGTGACAGTGTTAAATTTTTTCATTTACCCCTCCAGCTGCTGCCTTAACCCGCCGCCTTTTGTTGTTGCCGCTTTCATTTGCAATGCAGACAACAACAACAACAACACCCACAATATGAGCGACAACAACAATTTGAAGTGTATGTTGACTTTGACTGACGCGTTGTTAGCCGTGAAGTGTGTGTGCCCAGCAACGTCACAGCCAACTGGCATTGCGTGCCTTTCTTAGCTGCCGCACCCACAGCACCAACCATCACACACACACACATACACATCAAAATAGACGCCATATTGATGTCGTTTCTCAATACCCTGTAGCCAAAGAGTTGCCAAGGAGTTAAAATAAAAAAAAAATAACAATTGACAACAAAATTCATTGTAAAAATTACCGATTTCTATTATCATTAATCTTGCAATCCTTTGGTGAGTCTTGTTCTCAAATTTTTATTATTCATTTTTAGGTTTTGTGCTTTTAAATAAATAAATTAATAATATCTAACCATTTTATAGAGGGTATATTCTAATGGAAAACAAACAATAAAATATCTATTAATGACGATTTAATTATAAGATTCGTTAGCTACGGCAAACAATATATCTTCCCACTCAACTTATAGAAAGTTTGTTTTAATTGCTTTTAATTAATTATTGATGCAGAAATAAAGTGAGTTTCTCTCACTCAATGCATGTTGCATTATTTGCTCGTCAATAGTTATTTACAAATTGTATCGTTTTGTGGCGTACAAGTAATATTTTTAATTTATTAGTATTACACTTTGCAGTCTATAATGCAGAATATATAACAAGTTTAATTATTTCATATTAACATTTTGATTTTCATTGTCGACTCCCATTTGTGAAAACGAAATACTAAATTAATCAATTTCCATGCCTATTTTTAACGGAGAATATAATAAGCATAAGCATCGAGAGCTTATTTTCCTACTAATTTTTGTCTCTTTGGCAAAGGAAAACAATACTTGAATTTCTAATGAAATAACTTCTGAAAATATTATTTATTTATTTAATGAAATAATGTGCCTTGCCCAGGGTATCTCTAAACTGCGTATGTGTTTTTTAAAGCAAAGATAGCGCTACTATTTGACAGGGTATCAACCCCGCAACTAAGTTTTTTTCTTGATTTTTCTTTTGGTTTATTGCTTTAACGATGCGCGTAAATCTTGACATACTTTTTTCGAATAGGGGCAGCTAAAAGGGCGGGCGGGCACAGCTCGACAACAACAACAACCAGACGCACACACACACACATATACATATGCAGACATAGACACACACACGCTGTGGCATGCGTTATTAGCAGCGCGACTGAAGCTTGGCAGTTCAGAATGCTTGAGTTCAGCCATAAAGTATGCTTCATATTCGTGCAGCTGTCAGACGCACGCACACAAACACACAAACACACATACACACATACACATGCATTAGACAAGTGGCCCAGCTGTCCACAGTTGACTGGCCATTCATCCAATTCCTGCATCCATTTATGTAAAGTGGCTCGAGTTGTTGAGCCACAGAGCTAAAGAACATCTGCGACTAGAAACTTAGTCGTCTGCCAGTTACCTGAATGACAACTTCAAGTTCTGCAGATGCTGTAGCATGCAGCAGCAGACAGACTCCATTTGCCTTTTCCTTTTTTATTTTTTGTTTTTTTTTTTTGTTGTTGATTATGAATATGAGAGTATCTCTCATCGACTTGCAGAATTGATGGCAAAAATGGTTCATAAAGAGAGCTGCAGAGCTGCAGTTTCCCTCCCTCTGCTTTAAACTAAAAACGTTTATCATGTTTTCTACTGTTGCCTGTTTGCTGCCAGTCAACAACGTGTCGTATACTCAATATCGTCCTGAGTCGAGTCCCTGGTTTAGTTGATATTGCCCGCCTTTGCTTAAGTGCGCAGCAATTGAAATTTAATTGCATTATAGTTGAATATCGATAAACCAAAGTGTGGGCGTATTCCATATCCAAGTGAGTACTCGTCCATGTGTGTGTGTTTGTGACCTTATACTGAGACCCTGTCATTAGAAATTAATTGAAATAGTTGTCTTGGCCACTTGCTTAGTTAGTCATTAGCAACGTTATGCTTATGCTGGCAAATGAATCAACCGTCTGTCTGTCGGCTGTCGGCTGTCGTCTGTCAATTATCTGTGTGCATTTGTATTATAAATAGTTTGACCAAATATCTGACATATACGTTATATATGCGGCACGACATCTGAGGGCTGAGGGCTCTCTGGGGGTCTGAGTCGCTTTCCACTTCGTTTATTATCTAATTTATGCCGTTTACGAGGCATTTGCCGCTTATCAGCGTCACAATAAATTAAAAGACGGCGCGCTGATGGATGCCCTCGCTGCTTGGCTCCCCTTCCCCCTCCCCAAGCTGCTGCTGCTGCTGCTCCTGCTCCTTGACAGCTGCTGCAGGCAACGCCTCCTTGCCTCCTTGCCTCTGCCTCTAAAGCCAATTACGCTTATTACATAATTCAACAACAATAACGTGGCAGGCGCAGCTACCGTGAAGATAACCTAAACGAATGTTGTTCAACAATGTCAGCAGAAACCAAAGGCAGCAACAAAAAATCGAAGCGAGCACAGCTGGGGGGATTGGGAATGGGGCAAGTTACCCCTGAGATTGCGACTTGGGGGAGTTGGGTCACCTGTGGACCTTGGGCATCTGCTCGACTGACCAGCAACAACAACAACAACAACAGCAAAAAGAAGTAAAGTCAAACAATTAAGACGGCCTAAAAGCCTCCAGAGCTGCCTTCATTCTTAGACAAAAGCCGCTCCCTCCTCGGGCCACTCCCAGGCAACTTAGAGAGTCGGAAAAGGAGGGGCGGGGAAGCGTGTCTGTTCTACATAATGTGCCGTCAACTGCAGAACAGAATTCAATAGCAAGGCAGCCAAGGACTTAAAGGAGTTTCCATGCGTGCTGACAACATAATGCGAATAATGTCCAAAAAAATATTTTCCATGTCTGCTAATGTCTATCTACATATACAAGCGCATATCTAACTGTTTATCTGTGCGTGTGTGTGAGGTGTTAGTCAGCGGTGGGGGAGAGAAGAAAGCCAGCGACAGTGAAATCCTATTAAGAAGTTTGCTATCGCAAATTAAAATCTAAATACGCCAACCAAATGACGGCGACGTCTGCGCCACGGGGCGACCAGAACAAAAGGCGTTACGAGTCGCCCTCCCCTGCCCTCGCCCCTCTTGCTGCCACGCCCACACACACACACACACATATATATAGAGAACGCAGTCTGCTTACATTTTGAATTATAAGCAAAGCGCAAATTTAATAAAGGTTGTCCCTAAATATACACGCCAAGGCAGCAAACAGACTGAAGACCACAAAGACCAAGAAAGAAAAACGCAAAGACGACGACGTCGCAGACAAGCAAGGAGCGCAGGACGATGACGAGGACGAGGACGAGGACGAGGACGAAGACGAGAACGCGCCATACAGACTATGACAATGTCAAAGAGTTTGTGCACGCAATGTAGGCGTGGCAGCTGTGGCCCTGGCCCCAAATGCCAGCAACAACAACAACCACAACGACGACGACGACGACGGCAAAGTTTTCACTTTTATTTTTCATTTTGCTTGACTGGCAAATGGCAAAAGTTTTCCCTTTTTTTTCTTGGTTTGCTTGCGAGCTTTTCTCGCGTTGCCATTCGCAACTTTAAGCGTGTGTGTGTAGCAACAATTGACAGCAAAACAAACGATTGTCATTGTCAAGTGTGTGCGTCAACCTTTGAACCCGCCTCGGGGCACAGCCTGTAAACGTGTCTGTGTCGCACACCCCGCAAATATTCCCGCCCGCTGTCTGGCTGCCTTGTTGTTGTGCGTGAGTCCCCTGTCGTCCTTTTCTGTGTGTGTGTGTGTGTGTGCGTGTGTGTGTGTGTGTGTGTGGCAGCCTCCTAAGACCTCTTCTCGTTTTAAATTGAATTGTTAATTTTTGCTTACCCTTTTTACGTCATTTGCGATTTCTTTTCCGTTTTCCCTTTTCTCGAAACTGGTCAACGGCAAACCAAAAAAAAAAAAGAAAGGAAAGAAAGAAAAGCGAACTTTCGAATCCTTTTCTGTCGCCCATTTTGTTAAGGCTTTTGTGCGCACTATGTAAACATTGCCTGCCAGCGACAAACAATTGACATTTGCCACGACTTTCAGCTGCAACAGTTTGCGGCAATTGAAGCAATGATAAAAAACACAAAACACAAGCGTACAAGTTGTAAAGTAAACTCTATCTCTCAGTCCCACAGCCTCTGTGGCTATTTTTAGCTATTTCATTGCTGTCATTTGCATATCCCGGCTCCTACTATGTATAGATAGGTTTCCTTTCCGCTCCGCTCCGTTCCGCTACGGTTTCCACCTAGTCCTTGCCGCATTGTTTGCATTTGCACTGCTTCATTCGCCATTCGCCATTCGCCATTCGTTGTTCGTTGTTCGTTGTTCGCCAGTCGCCCCTGCCAAAAGCATAAATCAAGCGCAAAGCACAAATATTTTGCCAGTGACAACAAATATATAATGACCTCTTCCACTCTCTTATCGCAGGCCAACTGCCTCCACATCTATATCTATATCGCCATCCCATTTATATTCCTGTTCCAGGCAGCTCTACCTGTCGACTGTTGACTGCATTCATTGCTTCTCTCTTTTAAATGCTCTAACGGCAGATGATAAAACAACGTTGGCGCATGGAATATTTTAATGTCTGAGCTGCCGCCATCTTCTGATTTCCCCTTTAAACATGCGGACATTCTACCAAACTCATTCTCAACTCTCGACTCTCGCACTATTCATTGTATAACCCAAAGAATTTATAGTTTAAAATAGACTTAACAAACTTCATTTGTACATAAAAATTAGTAAACTTTAAATAAATACTTGAAAGCGTACTAGTTTTATCAGTTTCTCCACAGCTATTGGATTCATTTCACTTGACGCTTTGTTCCAATAAGATCTTAGATTCTCAGACATTTTAATGTATTTATTATATTTTAATAGTTTGTGATTTTAGTAAATTAATATTATACAATAAAATTACACAAATTAATCCCATTCTTCTTAAACAAATGTATTTCAAGAAATTATTTTACAAACATATATTTCTACTTTAAAACTTTTAAGTGGTTAAAGTTTCTGCAAAAAGCATAAATTATAAACTAAAACCTAAACTTCGTAGCATACTTTTCAGTGCAGAATTAGCAACTGATATATTAAGTGCTGTTTTGTGCTGGTTTTCCCGGAGTATCTCCCCGTCAGCCAAATCATTTGTGGCGTTGTTTTATGCACTTTTTTATTTGTTCCACTTTTTTGCCATTTGCTCGCGCTTTACTGATTTCATTTTGATTGCGGCAAATTGTTTTTAGTCGCTGTCGCTTTCGCCTCTCGCTCTCCACATTTCTGTGATTTGTTTTTCCTGCCAGTTTTTAATGCGCTGCGCCTCGTTTCAATTGCGGTTTTGGCGTGCAACATTTTTAGCATTTGCAATTTGAGGCGCAATAAAATATTATTTATTAAAACGTCATCAGCGATCAGGTGGCATAATTATTTTTACGAGTTTGTCTCCTCCCACTCGCTTCGATGGGACATTAACATACAGCACTTGGCTGCCTCTTAATATCCCACTCGTAACTCCTATGCAAATAAAAATGGCGTGTGCTCGCTGTGAGCGCGCCGAGTTCATAAAATATGGATAAACATTGCTGTTTGCAGTGTAATTTGGGCGGAGAATAAATGAATATAGTTAGGGGAATGACTTATGCAATAGATTATGTCTACACCGGACACATTTCGCTCTCCCCGAGGTGGGAAATGCCTTCGCCAGCGCTCTGCTTCCATCATTAGCGAGTGGACTTAACTATTTGTAGTACAGCTCGCTTCTTGCAATTAGACAAAACTCTTGATGGCACGCCTTTTCAGCATTCGGTGTTTTGTTTTTGCAGGGTATGCGAAATGCGCAAAACATGAAAATGCATTCAGCAGCTGCAAAAACTTTTCGCAAAACGCTCTCGAATAACAAAAGAAATGGACGAGGTCACAAGGCACGTGCGAGAGTTTTCAAAATGGCGCCCGGGACACCAGCAACAACAACAACAACAACAACAGCTACAAATTAGTCGATGTGGATGCAGTTTTTGTTCAGCTTCTTCGCTTTGTTCTCTGCCAAGCCCATTGTTGTTGGTTGTTGTTGGTGTAGCTGTGTCCTGGTTTACAGTGCCTCTCACTTAAGCCCATTATGGTTGCAACTTTCTGGTGCACAAGTTTTTAATGAAATCAAAATCCAAAAAATGCGGTTTAGCTGCCACATTGAAACACACTGGCAACGCTCAAGTGGCAACTCTCAAAATGGCAGCCTAATGAGCAGCCAACTCTGCACTAGAAATTCGTTTCAATCGACTTTAATTTTCGTCTGCCGCATTTCGCAAAAAATTCTCAACAAACAGGCAATTCTCATGGCAGTAACATTTTCTCCATCTCCCCTCTCTCTCTCTCTTTCTCTCTCTCTCTCATCTTTAGCTGTCTGTTGTCGTTGTAATGCAAATTGGTTTCTGCTGCGTTATGCATCTGTGTCAGCTGTCGAGCTGACATTTGGCATTCTCTATGCATCAAATATCAATTTCAGTTTTAAGAGCTGACAAATTGCATGGAAATTGCGTCAGAAATTGAAATGAATGTGCACAGCAGGCGCAGCAACAACAACAACGACAACAACAACGGCTACCGTGGGCTGCAATGGGCGTGGTCGTGGTCGGGATGAACGATTCGAACTAAGCAAATTATTGCGTGTGTGGGAAGCAGGTATATGGCAGCATTAATATGAGCTGACTTATGTCATATTCATGGGCACCCACACGCACACACACACACATACAGACTCTGCCACACACTCGCTGGCACAAGTGGGAGAAGCGCGCTTCGATTAAACAAACCCGCTCAAATATGCATTGACATTGAGGCAAAGACAAAGGCAAGGCAAGGCAATCACAGTGTGGCAGGCACGCACACACACACACACATGCACACATGCTGCAAGGTCGAGGCAGTTGCATAATGCGAAAACTCTGTTGCCACTTCCGTTTCCGGCTCCTTTTGCACTTGCAGGCTAATTAAAGAGGCTACGACGATTGCATAAGCTGCCTCCGAAAAATACAAGTGACAAAAACTCGCTCGCCCAGCGCCAGTTGCAAATGTCAACGCAATTGCAATGTTGCCAGATTGGCTTTTTTCAGGCTAGATCCAGCATATTTGAAAGTGGAGTACAGCCATAAATCTAGCATATTTTAATATGTTGTTGTTAATAAATTTTATTTAAATAAGAGCTTCAGAATGATTTTGTTTGATTTGTGTATAAGTTTCTATCGGCCTATTTAAAAAAAAAATGTCTAGCTTATTTAAGCTTTTTTTTGGTAAAACTGACGCAGTGCAACATGAAAGCCGCTCAAGGATATTCACAGAAAGAGCGAGAGCGAGAGCGAGAGAGAGATGCACATACTATGCGCTCGGTCGCTTGCGTAACGTAAAAGTAGCCTTGAACTGCAGCCTGACTGACGCTTTCAATGGATTTGCATTCTCCATGCGCTGCACACACTTCCAAGGTCACGCCATGATAGTGCCGCAGCGTTGGGGAAGGGATGGGGGAGGAGGGAAGCGGCGAATTTGACTTACGCACACAACTGCAGGCGAGCATACATAAATAATATGCAGACATGCATGGCACATTTGTATGTCTGTGTTTGTTGTGCTGTCAAGCCGCAAACAAAATGTCTGAAAACTGTCGCAAAGTTTTTTTCCTAATTGGCACTCGAACAAATGCAGCGCACGAAAGAAAAAGGGGGAGAGCAGGGTATAAATCTGGCCAATAGCTTGCAATCGGCGGGCAGGCAGCAAACATGCAATATAATAACGGTTAAGCACGCAGATGGCAGCAGCGACGTCGACAGCGATAACAACAAAGTATGCGAGCAAAGAGCGAGCACAAAAACGTGAACACGCAAAGAGCGGCAGAGCGAAACGAGCAGTCGAAACAACAGTTGGGATAATGACGTCAAATGAACAGAGAGAGACAAAGAGAAAGCGAGAGATGGAGAGAGAGACACACACAGAGTTAACGCACAGAGGGTTGCCAGATCAGCAAAGGGTTTAAATTTCTTAATACGTATACTAATTCAAAAGCGCCAACTACGACAGTTAGCTAACTATTTATTACATCATAAAAACATTAAACTTCGTATGTTTGTATGCATGTGATGGATATTAATGTATTTATGCGGCTGTCAGTCAGTCAATTAGTGAAGCTTTTTACCCATGCGTACACAGAGAGAAAATACGTTACAAATTTAAGAATCAATTGAAAAATGCCAGATTGCCCATTCTTGCAATAATATTGTTTTTAGTGCACATGGGGATAATAAAGATTCTCAATTTAAGACAATATTCTTAATTCAAGAATGCAAAAATATCAAACTTTAACTTAGAAGGTAAAAGCTCAAATCAAGACCAACTTTTTGAATTTATATTGTTCTTAAATAAATCAGAATAATTATTATTTCTTATTTTAATTTTGTATTTGAATTAATTAACAAATATTCACATTATTAAAACCAATTTTTGAAAAAAAAAATGTTTTTTATTCGAATTGAGTAGAGCACGAATATAGCGTGAAATCGAATTGAGTCGAGTAGAAAAATAGCATGATTTATGTTTTAAAATGTAAAACTTTATAACTGTATAATTTCAAATAGGAACAATAAAAAATGTAGATTTATATATTAATTTTCAGCGCGTAGTTTTTCTCTCTGTAAACATAACATTATATTATATTATATTCTAATGGCTTTAGTTTGTTATTGGAGTCACCCTCGCACACACACACAAACACACACACGCAGACAGCGCACACTCATACAAATAAACAAGTCAGCTATCCAAACGTGCAACTGACGCTGCCCGGCAAAGCTATTTAATGCCCTTTTCGCTTCTGCTCTGCCACCCCATCCCCCATCCCTCGCTCCCCTCGGGCCCTTGGAAATTGCTATTTGGTTATGCTGGCAGCTCTTTCATTTGCCGTTTTTTTTCCCCTGTTTTCTGTTTTTCTGTTCGTTTTGCTTGCTTCTTTCTCGCTTTTGACTGCGCGCGTTGTGTGCAAGTTGGTCATAAAAATGGAGTAACATTTATGACCCACATCAAGGCATCCACAGATAGAACGAGACGCAAAATGTCGGCAGAGGGGCACGCCATGGTGGCAGTGAAGTAAAAATTGCGAGCGCTGCGTGTTCGTGTTGCAGGGACAACGGAAGGGGCAGGGACTATGTGTGGGCGGTGGGCGGTGGGCGGAGTGTTTACCGCCGCCTGCAAGCGCAACATTCACAAGGATATTTTATTTTACTGTTATTTTTGTTTTGCCATTTTTGCTTTGCTCATTGTTATGGCTTACCACGCCCCCTCCCCCATCGCCCCCTCTCACTCCACACACTGCACCTTTTCAGCATTCGATGGCCATTTACTTTTGACTCCTTTATGCCATTTGTTGTTCTTGCTTCTGTTACTTGAGCTTTTTTTTCTTTGTTCGTCAAATTGCCGCCGCCACTTTGCCTACTCCACAACCAACAACAACTCTCGCCGTCGCCTTACGTCTTTTTTATTCGCCGCCAAATCGCCGTCGCTGCTGGCGTCGCTGCTTACGAAATTTTCAAGGGTAAATATGCGTATCGGATTTTGTTGAGGTGCGCAAGGATTTGCGTGTCACACACACATTCACACACCGCTTACACATGTCCTTCAGTAGAGCGTCTGGCGACGCTTGTCTCCATTCACTAGTCACGCACTATCTACTGCGTAACCAGCTGCGGACTAGAATGTTGGTGGTGTGACTGGTTGAAAATATCTTTCATTTACAATCGTTTCGACAACGCACGAGTTCTCCCAAAGGGTCGAAGGCTGCAAAAGTGGTCCACGAGTAAACGAAGAACAGTTCACTTTGATCCCTTTTCTCTCGTTTACATATTATTTTATTGGTTTAAATAAAATTTATTTTTGAACACACGCAACGAAAGGAACTGCAGCGGACTACAACGAATTTTCACATATATTTATTTTTAACTAAGTTAAATATTTGATATAAACATAAATTGTTAATCTCAACACGAATAATAAATAGTAGGCTCATAAGTTTATAAATTTATATTTCACAACATTTCCACTCTATAAAAGTATTTGTTGAATACTTTAAATAGCAATCGCCGTAACATTTGGTTGTGTACGATATACGGGGTAACTAGTGCAGCACTAGTTCCGTGATAAATAAGCGGATGACAATTGTCAATGCATCAATTTTAAATGCATCTTAATGAAACTAGTCATCGCTATGTTAAAGTATGCAGTCCAAAGCATGACATGTGGAACTAGGGTTGTTGATATTTAAGAAAATATCGTTTTGATGATATTTCGATATACAAAAATATGATATTCATTTTAATATTTATCATTTTGCCCACATAGTATGTTTCAAATTTAATAAGAAACGCTTCTTCCATTCCTAGTTAGAAACAGTACTATGCCCAACTGTCCAAGTGATTTCACTAGTCACCCAATTTCACACCAAAAACAACTTTGTGAGTGACTCAGTTTAGTTGGCCACTTAAAATTGACTTACCCCTTGTGCTGCTGGCGTTGTTGTTGCTGCTGCGTCTTTGGTCATTAAGCATGCAACACATTTTTGCAGGCGCCACTCGCCAGTCGCAGCTCCTCCGCCTCCTTCTCCGCCTCCGCCTCCTCCACGAGCTGCTGCTGCTCTCGCACACTGACCCAGTTCGCTTTGTTTTGCGTGTTTATCTTGCACACGTTTCAGCAATGCCGCCTGTTGTTGTTGTTGCTGTTCTTGTTCAGCCTCTTTTGCGTGTTATTTTCGCATGCCTTTTGCTTTGACCGATTTAAGTAAATCACACAACGAACGGTGAATAGTCGCAGTAACGGTGAAACAAAGTCACCGAGCAATTGGCAGGCTGAAAGTATGCAGCATTAAATTGATTACACTTTCACCTGTATTGCGCTTGCTCGTGTGCATTTTTTATGCGCTTTCCTTTCACTCAGTTCTTGTTTTGTTTTTCTATTGTGTTGCTAATTTCGTTACTTTCACTTTGTTAGGCCGTCTCTGTGTGTATGTGTGTGTGTGTGTGTTCGAGTGCTTGAGTGTGTTGGTAAGCACACGTGTGCGTGGCTGCAGCCAGTTTCTGTTCGTGTGTGTGTGTGTTTGTGTGTGTGTATCTGTGCGTCGTCAGTTTTCGTTTCTCGACTTTTGGTCGCGCATTGATTTTTCACTTAACATTCATTTAGACAGCATTAATTTCTATTGAATTTCTATGCACAATGCTTGATATGAGCGCGTTTTTCATTTCGTTTCGTTTTGATTGCTTTTCATTTCGATTTTTGCGCGCGCTCCCGCTCCACGTGTGTGCGTATATGTGTGTGTAGCAGGTGGAAAAATCAAATAAGTTGCTCAATGCGGTCCACGAGCGCAGCGCACGTCCGCTCGCTACGACTCTTCACACATTTCTGAGAGCGCGCCTTTCATAAAATGTTTACGTTTGGCTTCCTTGCGTATCTTAACACGCACTCTCTCTCTCTCTCTGCTCAGTGACTTTGCATTTGCTTTGCCTTTGCGTGGCGCTCTTTGTGTTTGCACCTTTGGTACAGGCGGCGCCAGAATGTCTACGCATAAATAATACGCACGTGGTGTGGTGGGAGAAGGGAAGCTAAGAAGTAACAGTTGCTCTCACTACAAAGGAAATCCTTACTGACAGGTATGAGAAATAGATAGAGAGAGAGAAAGCGCTTTACTCTACATTACTGCTGGTGCTAAGGCGTCCCAAGAAGCCGCTGGGAACTTATCGAAAAGTCAAATATCACTGCATAATTGAACAACTCAAAACGATTGACAGTCTTGTGGAATAATTTAATGCAATAAAGTTTTTGATTACATAAAAAAGTGATTGATTTATTTATTTATCAAATATCAATTGTACCAAAAGCTCATAAAGTATGTCACTATAATTTTACATTTTTGAATATTGAAATTTTGTAACGTGATATTGATAATACAAAGAAAAGGAAAAGTACTTTCAATTTACTGTGTTGATAACTGTTTTATAATAACAATTACAACACACAGCTACATATAAACTGAAGTTTAACTGAATTTCTAATATTATTTTTAACTGCATTTATTTGCAAATTTCATTTCAAATAAGCAAGTACATATGTAAAAACTAATTGAAGCGTACATCAACATATTTTTATTATTAGCATTGTATTAAATAAAAATATGAATCACAATAACAATTCATAATAACATTTTCCAACGCTGAAGGGAATAGTTTAGTCGGCTATGGCTCATTAGTGTCGCCTGCAATCATAACAGTAAACAAATCGCAGGAGAGAAATACCCATGCAAATACACCAAAAAATTACAACTGTTCTTGCCTCGCGCTCTCTGCATTGCTGCCTCTCTCTCTCACTCACTCGCACTCTCACTCGTTCGCTCTTTGACTTTGCACTCGCACATGCGCTCTCTTTAATTTGCTCAATGCGCAGCTTCTTGGCGACTGTCTTTGCATTAACCGCCCCTCCACACTCCACTTTTCCCATGAAATCCACCATATTCCCTCCACGGCAGCGACGTCGTCATGCAGAGCACGTGAACTTTTGTGTTTACTTTTTAATTTTCTTTCAGCTTTCAGTTGTTGTTGTTGCTGTCGACGTGGTTGTTGTTGTTGTTGTTGTTGTAGATGGTGGGGGCGCCACTGCGAGCGTGTGGTGCACGTTGCTTTTGTTTTTTCCGCCGCTTTTGCTTGTTTAGCATTGCAGTTTTCATTCATGGCATCAAAGTCGAATTCCGAAGCAGCCGCTGGCGGAGAGGAGGATGCCTGAGAACTATGCCAACTGCTTGCCACTTCAGTTGGCCAACAACGATCGGCACCAGGCAGCAGCCTTCATGTTGCTTGTCTATGGAAATTGGCGCAAAATATGCCCCAGTTGGTTCCCCAGGCGGGCCGTTATGCTTATGTTGTGGTTTCCTTTTTTCCCTCTCTCTCTCTCTCTCGCCCACTCCATCTTCTGCATATTTTGGGGCCCCAGTTGCATTTTGCATATGTTCTACGTGTATGTATGTGTGTGTGTGTGTGTGTGTGTGTGTTAGCCAGCTGCCATTTTACATTTGCTGGAGTAATGTTAAATCATGCATGCTGATTGTCATGTGGTCTGTGCAACACAGTGCAACAAGGATACAGAGCAACACTGGGAGAGAAACGAGTTGCATACTGATTTTTGCTGATATTCGTTAAGCAGGCAACAAATCGAGCCAACTGTGCTGCCAATTAGCAGTGCAGCAATTGACAGCATTTTTGCCAGCCACCCGCCAGCAAACGTATCAAAAAATGTTTGCTGCATTTTGCTGCAAATGGCGTAAACAAAGGCTTTGATTTTAGGCAAACGAAGTGCCTGCTAAACAAATAAACACACACACACACCGACAGCAGACAGCAGATAACAACAGGAAACTGTATGGCAAGGGAACGGGGTTGTGGCTGGAGCTACGGATATGCGAAGCCGTAACTCATACGCCCCGTGCACCCACATGAGTAATTGCTGCTATGCAGCCTCTCCTCCCTTGGCCTTGGTCGACTGTCTGTTGTGTGCTGTGCGTTACGGTTAGTTTGCAAGCCATTTAAGCCTGGTCCACGTACTGGCCACCACGTCAAGGTAAACTGTTGATTTCGTGCGACGTTCTGCGGTCCAGATCCTGCCAACCATTTCTGGTTTTGGTTACGCTCCTGCCTGCCTGCCTGCCAGTGTTTGTGTGTTTGTGTGTTTGTTGGTTTTGCTGCTGTCTGTTTGTTTGCATATTTTGCTGAGCGGCTGCGACTCATAATGACATTACGAGAAACTATAGCTGAATGCCAAAAGTTCAAAAGTCCTTCACACACACACACACACACACACACACACACTAACTGCTTCGGTTGGGGCGACAAATTTCCGTACGTTTTCGCCATGCCATGCAAATTTGATGGCAGTGCTTTGAGTGCTGCCATAAAATGTGACAAAATGGAGCCATTGCTTTTTCGGGCGCGCTGCAAAGTATGCTATGAAAAGTATGCAGCACGCGCGTCCACACAATGAAATCCACACCCACACACCCACACACCCACACACTTACACGCTCTCACACCCGCACAATTGGAGAGTGAGTTGAATGGTTTATTTTCGTATAGAGTCGATAATTTAATGTACGCACACAGACACAGACACTGGGGAATTGAGTCGCTTCCCCCAAAAGGGTTGATAGCAAACAGCTCGACCTGCCCCCTGCCCCCGGGCGTTGCCCAAAAGCCCCAATGAGCCGAAACCCTTTTGAGGGCTAAATATAGTATGTGCGCGCTTAAAAGCATTTCATTTCATTGACCAATTCAACTCACTAAATAGTGGTTAACAGTTGTCTGCTCTTCTTCTCGTCGTTGTTGTTGTTGTTATTGTAGTTGTTGTTACTGTTGCTGTTTTGTGTTAGTTATAGTGACTGTGGTTTTCATACCCTGCAGCAAAGACCGAGTTCAATGCATGAATAAATAATTACGCGCGCTTAAAAGTATGCAACATTATTTTTAATGAGCTGCACACGAATTTAGAGGTTAATGCAATCAATTATTGCAGCAATCATCAATTTACCGAATTGTTTTAAATTAGATTTACATATGGTAAGCAAACAACTCTTTCTACAAATGTAGATTTTTGTTGTAATTTGTAGTAAAATGACACAGCACAAAATTATTGTTTAAATTTACATTTATTTGGAAAAGGGCATGTGTCCCAAATTAATTTATATATATTCTCCTAGAATTCGTAACGGGCATATTTAAAAAGCCATTGTAAACTAAATATTCAAATATTTAAAATATATAAGCACTTTAGCAGGCACCATAATAATTATAAGTTGTATTATAAATATTAAGTAATTTATTACAACGACGAATGAATGAATGAAAATATAATAGTCTTGCTGAATGTTTCTCTTCAAAGATAATGATTGATTTAATCAATTGTAAAACATAATATTTTTATTACAAACAAAAAAAACACAAAAAAAATTATAATTATTTATGAGCGTTATATTTTGTGAATCGAAATAAAAATTAATTGTAAATAAATAAACAAATTTTCCCCGATTTTGATTTATATTATTGGAAAAGGATCTCGAGTGATTTAATTATTTTATTTTGTCGAAGTGTTTATTTTTAATGTGTATCATTATTTACGTTTTCCCCTTTTTAGACACATCTGGAATTAGATTCTTTTTACTCATTTTTAAAGGTAGCAATTTAAGATAATGACTTAAATAGTTTCATCTGGGAATTTGCATTTTGCGAACTTCCTTAAACTCCCAATTCGATGGCAATTGGAAGGGTATGGAATACATTACGAAAGTTTATCGAGCGTTTGGCGCGTGGCATAAAACCAACCGCAGATTGTAATTAATTGAATTTATCTGTTGTATCATGCATGTTCGACTACGAATGTATTTGTGGGGGGAAATACATGTGTGTGTGTGCACATTAATCTCATATGCAAATTGGAATCAAATTCAGATGCGAAATTAGTGAGGCTAATTCACAACAAACCGACGCGACGCGACGCGACGCGACGTCCAAATACAAATAACTCAGGCATATCCAATCCAATTAACCGCCCCTCGCTGCACTTGCCTCATTTTGTTGCACACACATGTCGTGGCAGAGCTGACAGGTGTTTCACTTTCCGTTTCCGTGTCCTTCTCTTTTTGTTTTTCGGCGGATTACGGATAACACAATCAGCTTTGTCAGTGCGGCGAAATGATTGTTTGTTTTGCATTTGCAGCGCACTACGTGACGTGGCGCGAAGGCAGGTGAAGTAAATGGGGGAGGGAGGGGAATGAATGGAAGCTCTGGTTGTGACTGGAGAAGATTGTCACTTGAAAATTCCATGCGTGATCGATGCACAGAGCTCAGAGCGTCACGACGGCAGCTTGCCATTGGCTCGAATTGAATTCAACGCGATGGCAACGCGTTGGCAACGCGGTGGCAACGTGGCTTCGTGTCGTGCTGCCACAGCTGCCTCTCGGGGGCAACATTAATGTCAATTTTGATGCCTGATTTATGGCAACGCATTTGGAGCGACGTCGCCGTCGTCGTCGTCGCCACATAGCATGGCTTCATTTGAATTCAATTGGCTCGCTGCTCAAGCTGAAGCTGTAGCACTGATTTCATAAGACCTCGACTAACAAATATACATTTGCTTTACATACACACATATATAGTAGATGGTGGGTATAGTGCGGCTGCTTGTCACGGCTGAAGAGCACGTGACCCGCTAACCTTAAAAACGCCACGCCCCAATCCCAATGCCAGCCTCCGCATCGCCATCTCCATCTTCTCCATTTCCATGCCAGCGACTGCCAAAGGGCAATAAAAAATTGACAACGTCAAAAAAGCGAAGCCCGACACCGCCACTCTCTCTCTCACTCTGTCCCGACCGCTTCTTGACACCCTCGGGCGCTGTCTATTCCTATCAGTTGACAGGCTTTGCGACACAGTTTCGAGACGCCGCCAAACGCTGTTGTTGTCGCCGTCGCCGTCCTCGTTGTTGTCCTTTAAGGATGCGCCTAGAGTGCTGCATATGCAGCACAGCCGAAATTGCTTTGCATTTGCATTGTTAGACAACTATTTCCATCTCCCTTTCGCCCCTTGGAGTGCCGGCACACCTGCGGCCGCATTTTAGCATTATTAAAGCGCCCCCTGGCGGCAGGCACATGCACATTTTGCACATTCCACCGGAAGCACTTTGCCTGCAGATTTATGGCCAAAGATTGAGAATGCAAAATATTACCTCCTCCCCCTGTCCCTCTGCCTGTCAGCACAGCTTGCAGCGCCGTTAAATTTCGCATTTGGCCAAAACTGATAAAACTGTCGGCACTTTGGATTTGGTGATGCGTGTAGCGCAGTGTATTTGTTACACAATCTATAGTTATGTCATGCCAAGTCAACTTGTTTGGCTTTCATTTACTGTCCACACACACACACACATACAGGAACGCCTCACTTGCCACTTGCCACTTGCTACTTGCCACTTGCCAGTAATCCCCGCCAAGCGTCCAATTCTCCGTATATAATCCATTAAAATGTACGCAGCGAGAGCGGCGTACAAACTTTATAGAAATTTAACAAAACCAAAAAAAAAAAAAAGAATTTGACGATATTTTTAATTGTTATATTTATTTCCTTTATTAATTCATTAACGGTTGGAAATTTAACACAACTAAAAATTCTGTAAAATATGAAAAGAATGTGAAGAAATTTGTAATTTCTTATTTATTTCCTTTATTAATTCATATACAAAAAACTATATATCCTTTATTAATTCGGTACCTTTCTTTTAAACCAGAAAAACAAGTAAAGCATTTTAAAAATAAACTTTGAATTGATAAAATTGTAAAATCAAAAAAACCTTAATTTTATTGATTCTGAATTCGTGTCTTTTTTTAGTCTTATACTATCGAAAACACTTAGCTTTAATTTCGTGTAGTCAATGATTATTTATTTTTTTATATTACTCTCATTTCAGTCGTAGGGTTCCAATATACAGAGCATCGTCACTGGATCCGTAACGCAATCTATTTATTACACAAGTGATCACAATGTTATCGTTAAATAAAATATATGGAAATTACCTGCAGTCGCCGCACAGACAAAGGAAATCAGCAAACAAGCGCTCAGCGCAAAAATATTAAGCATGCGATCCATTGTACGTTTACTTCACGATTAATTCGAATTTTAGACTCTTATGAATCGCATTACGAATTTCAGCATTTCTGAGTAAGCTGAACAATACAAAAAAAATCCCTGAAAAATTATGAATTAAATATGTATACTTATAATCTGTTAAAAAGCTTATCAGTTGGGGTTTTGTATATGAAACTGTGGGGATTGATCGACACAAATACAAAAATTAATATGGCATAATATAGGCCAAATATATTATGTATTATACAATAGTCTGATAATCAGATTATATATTTTATAGTTATATATTCATCATGTTTTCCTCTATATATCGCTCATCGCAATTAGAATGACAGATAGATGCAAGCAGCAAAAATATTAATTATACGATCCATTGTACGCTTAATTTAAGACTTTTATTTCAGACTCAGACGAATCAAGTCTTAGCATTTTTGAACAAAGAATAATCCCAGATCATATTAAATAATAAACTAATTATTTGTTAAGAAGCGTATCAGCTGGAACGTGCGTTATAAAACTGTGTCAATTGATCGATTTAAATGTAATTATTATACAGTTGAATTTTAAGAATTGCTTCCATCAACTGTTGTTGCCAACTTAATATCTTAAGCCTTGAATTTATTATTTTTTATTTCGGCCACAATCAAAATTTATGTCGGTTAAAATACTTACAGCAATAGCTACTTAAACCTTAAGTTGGACTCTATAAAGAGATTGAAATAAATTTGAAATAATTACAGCATTAATCATCGTCGTATGTCTACTAGTTTAAGGCATAGATTAGAACTCTTAAACTACCATAATTTTTTTTATATTTTTTGTGAAACATAATTTTGTAAATAAACAAATATGTTTACTATATATGAGTATAGTGTAATATTTACAAGATTAATGAGTTTAATAGTGCTGTCAACTGCAGAAGCTGCCCTCGTTTGGCGGAAATGCTCATCCACTTGGCTCCGCTACTCCAAGTGTGCTCAATGCAGCACTGAAATTCATTTAACGACTTGGCGCACTTTAACATCGCACACACACAAACACAGAGAGATAAGCAAACACACACACACACACACACTAGCGCAGTTGGTGAGCCCGAAAAAATTCACATGGAAAGTTGTTCCTGTTGCACGCTCATTTAGTTGGAGGTGGAAGGAGGCAGGCGACAACAGGAAGACAAAAGTCGACAATGGATGTAACTGTAACTTGACCTTGACACGTTCCACGTTCCACGTTCCACGTTCCGCGTTGCCTCCTGACTCCCCCACACTGAGGCGCCTTTTTGACATTCGTTTGGCTTACGTAAATTGAATTTTCAGTTTGATGAATGTAAACCTTGTGAAATTGTCAGTGTGGGAGTGAAGTTGTCTGTGTGTGTGCGTGTGTGTGTGTGTGTGTGTGTGTGTGTGTGAGCGCGTGATTTTCGGTGTGCCTGCAATTGCCAGCTGTGCGAAGGCTGCACGCCTGCAGCTATGCAACACATTTTGGCCTGCAATGGAAGCCGCACACAACTTGAAATTAAATTCGGGCAAAATGGTAAATGCTAAATATACGGAAAGGTCAAAATGTTAATATATTTGAAATGAGACAATGCCAAACACCAGATGAGAGATACGGCACAGAAACTTTTACTTTTACTTCTCCACCCACTCTCTGTATCTCCGTCTCCGTCTCCGTCTCTATCTCTGCCTATGTCACTGCTGTCCGGCTGTCCAGCAAACAGACAGAGCAAAGTGGAAAACTTGTCCATGTTCATTCATCCATCTCGACATGCCCGGCAGGCAGCGTGCCACACACACACACACACACACACACACACACACACACACAGGGGAAGAACAGCAAAAAAGTGTGGTCCAGCGCCTACAAGTGGCCGGACAATCGCACATGATGCTCCTCTTGAGCTGAACACCAGGATGTGTCTTGTCCTTGTCCGGCGCGTGGGCGGCAACAACAAGAAAGTGGAGCGCTCACTTTTTGGGGAGGGGGTGTTTGTGTGTTGGCGTAGGCGTATAATGCGATTTGCCACACGTAGACAACATTTTTTTGTGGCACGGCGTTGGGGGCAAGACACCGTCAACTCGGATTGCGTTAATGCGAAGGCTGTCGGTGGAATGGGCGCCCAATAAGTAGCACATTGTGTTGCGATACAATGCTCCATTACTTATTCATAAACACTTCAGTTATTTAATAACATTATGCGGCTTGCTCTCGCAGATAAGTTCACGTCCAATGCAATACATTCAACGACAGATCTGTCACGCAATTTATGGGCAACCAATCAACCGCAATTAGTGTTCAACACAAATCGCCTGGAGTGCCCAGGTTATCACTACTGCGCACAATAACTAAATATTGTTGATTGATTTTCGAAATTAAAAACAAATGAAAACAAGTAGAAACACCCCAGTCAATAGTGCGAGATACCCTAAAGACAGTACGAATATATTTATTTACTTGAGTACGCCATCAACAAAAATATTTATAACAAATATTTTATGTATAGCCTGATAGATATCTACAAAAAAAAACAAAAAACTATTGAAGAAACTCAAATATTCTCGAGTTGTAGAAAATTTTAACACCATATGATACATCATGATTGAATGCTCTAGTTTCCAGCTCTATATTGCTTATGTGTATGCTTTTACTTTGCATATTTAAACGAATATTCAATTAGACAAACTTGGGTACACCAGCAACATTTAACTATGTAATTATTTGTAATAGTATGTGTTCTGGGGTAAATGATATTTCTTATTGGGAAATTGATATATAAATTATTCAAAAAATGCTGTTATCTGGAGGTATTGGTAAATTCAAAATACAAGTATTTTGCGGGCGTTAAGTGTGGCTGTCGACCGATAACTTTTCGATGACACTGCACTTGAGGAAGCAACAGCAAACTGTTAAATCTAACAGAAAGCTGTTAACAGAGCTTGAAACTGTTATGACTGTGTACTGGACTGCCAACTCGTTACGCACAACAGCTGTTTGCCAAAATTAACAAATTGAAGTGTCAACAAATTTTGTCATCGAATTGGAAGAAAACGACAACATGGATGAGAAAGACAATCCATACGATATGGACAGCTCCAGCTTCGACGCGGACAGATATCTGGAGCGGCTGCTGAAGGACTGCTCGCTCAAGCAGATCATGGACACGGAGGCGGCCGTCGTGAAGGACACTCAAACATTGCACTCGGACATGCAGACGCTCGTGTACGAGAACTACAACAAGTTTATCTCCGCAACGGACACGATACGCAAGATGAAGGACGACTTCAAGCAGATGGAGACGGACGTCAATCTGCTGATGAGCAAGATGCAATCGATCACGACGTTCAGTGAGCAAATAACGGGCACGCTGCAGGGCACACGCTCCCAGCTGTGTCGCCTCTCCGAGAAGCATTCGCTGCTGAAACGTCTGCAGTTCCTTTCGACGCTGCCGGCCAAGCTGAAAGCACTCATCGAGGAGCAGAACTATGCGCAAGCGGTGCAGGATTATCTGCACGCACAGAAAGTATTCGCCCAGTACGGCAGGCAGCCGTCGTTCGATGGCATTCAGCGGGATTGCGACGCGATTATGACGGATCTGAAGCAGCGACTGCGTCAGGACTTCCAGCGGGCGGGCAACACGGCGCAGTCGCTGACCGAGATCGGTGAGCTGCTGCTGCAGCTGGACGAGAAGACGTCGGAACTGGCCAGCGAGATGCTGCGCTGCGCGGGCAAGCGGCTGCAGGAACAGATTGCCATGCTGCAGGACCAGACGGAGCGGGACATGCTCGAGTTTGTGGACATGGGCATCGAGGGATTGCTCAACGATCTGGCGCTCGTGGTCACCGCCTACTTCGACATGTTTGTGGCCAAGCACTACGAGCACGAACGGCAAGCCAACGACGATCTTTATTAACGATCCCTGATTTAATCGAATGTTTTGCCCATTGCAGCGATGACTTCCAGGAGCAGGCGCTGCACGAGCTCAACATCTTCCTCAATCAGAACATCGACAACTATCTGAGTCTGGTGCAGGAGCGCGTCGAGTCCGACATTGGCTACGGCGACACGCAGGTCATGTTGCGTGCCCTCGATCGCCTCCATCGACGGCTGCAGGCGATGCGCAACATCTGCCGCGGCCTCCAAGTGCAGCGCCACACGCTGGACATCATCATTGCCGCTGCGCATCAACTCTGCGATGCACACGGCAAAACTCTGCGCGATCATTTCGCGGATAGCTTGAGTGCAGTGCGTTTGTCACTGGTGTCGGCCAAGAGCGATGTTAATCTGAACGATCTCATTAGCCAACTGTATGTGGCGATGGTGGAGAAGATCAAGGGTGTGCTGCAGGATCTGTTGATCTTCCTGCGCACCGATTGGTCCTTCAACATCAAGGCCGAGCATAAGGGCGCGCTGTGTGTGGAGGGCATTCGCGAGCAGCTGCTGATTGGCTTCCTGCGGCACATTGGCAAGATGATGTGCGGCTTTGGCGACACCTCCAGCAGCAGTCCGCCCAATCTGCTGCTGGTGCTGTCCAAGACCTGCCTGGAACTGGAGCAGCAAGGCGTGCACATGCTGGCAAGTAACTTAAATTGCTTTACTTCACTTTCATCTATCTATAATCATTGCAGATTGCTTTGGTCGATGAGCTGTACGAGATTGACTCGGAGAACAGCGCCACGCTGACGCATGAAACGGAGATTTGTGCCGAGATGCGTGAGACGGCGCAGTCTCTGCTGGATGCCTATGTGCGTCTGCAGGGCACCAACATCTCGCAGATGCTGCGCAAGAGCGTCGAGACGCGAGATTGGCTGAACTGCCTCGAGCCGCGTTCGGTGCGCGCTGTGATGAAGCGCGTCGTCGAGGAACTGGGCAGCATTGAGGCAGTTGTCGCCAGTCTCTATGAGGCATCCGGCAATCCCGGCTTCCGCACCACGGCCAGCAGCGACTCGAGTCGCAAAACGTACTTCAGCAACTTCAATGCCGCCAAGCCGCAGTATCGCTCCAACTGGTCGAATTATACGCCATCGCAGCTGGAGTCGAGCTACGTGTCCAACATACATCGCTTGTTCTCGGAGCGCGTGGACATCTTTACCTCGGTGGAGTTCAGCAAGACCTCCATCGTCATGGGCATCATTAAAATCGGTCTAAAGGTGGGTTGCATTTGCATAGAAACTGTCACATCCTTTTAATCTTATGCCTCTTGCCAGACGCTGTTGGAGTGCGTCAGATTGCGCACGTTTAGCAAGTTTGGACTGCAGCAGATCCAGGTGGATGCCCACTATCTGCAGATGAATCTCTGGCGCTTCGTCAGCGACGAAAAGTGAGTACAACATAATGTCAATAGTTGTACATTTTAATTAATAGTTAATTTAGAATCTATAGTCTACAATTATTTACACTAACAAATCAAAACATTGGATTCTTCGTAGCTTGGTGAACTTCCTGCTGGACGAAATACTCGGCTCGGCGGTGCATCGCTGCCTGGAGTCGGTGCTGATGGAGCCCAACGCCGTGGAGATAATCTGCGAGCGTGGTTAGTACGCACAATATGCAAAATCTTAAAATGCACGCAACACAAACATTCCTGGCTTTAATGTCTGACTCTGTCTCTCTGTCTGTCTACTTTTAATTGTTTTTTATTTTTGTTGCTTGACGCTAGCCTAAGGAGTTTCGCACTTAATATACAATAATAATATATTACATACAACACACAATTGTCGATCGTCTTATTCCGCCGGCTGGGGACTGAGCGACAGCATAAACTCAATGTCCTCGCCCTTGAATTCCTCCTCCTCCTCATCGCTTGGCTCCGCTGTCGTCACCAGTATGTTGTGCGTCTCCACTTCCCCCTCCGTTGCGCCCGGTGTGGTGATTGTAATCATGCTAGACTTCGATTTGTTGCCGTCGCCGGTGCCGGGCGCCATGCGATGCTGCAGACGCGCCCGACGCGCCTCCTCGAACTCCTTGGGATGGCACTTCTTGCGATGCGAATGCTGGTTGGCATTCGAGTTGAAGGTCTTGGGGCAGTGCGGACACTTGTAGAGCACCTCGCCCGTATGCGTGGCCATGTGCTCCTTCAGATTGATGGCCTTCTTGAACTTCTTGTTGCACACGCTGCAGCCGTGCACCCGATCGGCGGTGTGCACGTAGCGCATGTGGCTCAGCATGGCGCTGCGATTGGGCGACACTTTGCCGCAGATGTTGCAGGTGCTCTCGACGGAGCTGCCGTTGTGCCGGCTCACGTGCTTCTTCAGGCTGTACTTGTTCTTGTGCCACGACCCGCAAATGTCGCACTGCACCTTGGGCTCCGTGACGCCCGCGTGCTCCAGCTGATGGCGCTGAAAAGCAGCCTGGCCGCGTATGACCTGGGCGCAGATGTCGCACATGGTGCCGTAGTTGCCGTGCACCATTTTCACGTGCGTGCACAGCATGGAAAAGTTGGGAAAACTGCGCGAGAAGAAAAAAAAATTAGCTGAAGCTAAAATATAGTTGATAGTATTTACCGCCTGTCGCAGAGATCGCAGGGCACCGTGCGCTCCTTGTGTATGATGCGATGCTGGTCGAGCAAATACTGTTTGGTGTAACGCTTGGGACAGTGCTCGCACATGAAGGTCTTCTCCTCCTCGGGCTGATGCTTGAGCAGCTCGTGGTTGCGCAGACACTGCTTGTCCGCAAACGTACGACCACAGAGATTGCATCTGGAAAAAAAGAGTTGCAATTTAAGTCTATTCGCAAGCTGGGAAATCTTTTGTGTTAAGCTGGCTCGTCACTTTACCGACTCACTTGAATTTCTCGGGATTGGCATGACGATCGATGTGATCGGTGAGAAAGGAGCGCTTGTAGAACTTCTTGTTGCAACACACTGCATAACCCTTGCGATGATGCAGCTGTTGCATGTGCTTGCACAGCAGCAGAAACGTCTCTTGCCCCTCGTGGCAAATGCTGCACGTGAGTCGCATGTGCTGCGCAATCTTCTCATCGATTTCCACCATCGACTTCTTGTAGTCCACATAGCGTTTGCTCTTGCTGCCATCCTCCACACTGACATCCACCTTCTCAGGCTTTGCTCTGCGCTTGCTGGGCGTCGCCTTCGTCGCTGGCAGCAGTTGATTGGCTGCTTTGCTCTTGGCGCGAGTGGCACGCGTCTCTCGTCGCTCCGGCAGCTCCACAGCGTCGACTTCTTGCTTCACCACCACCTGCTCAGCAGCTTGCTGAGCCACCACATCGCTGAGAAACTGCTCGTTGCTAAATGACGCTTCACTCTCGCTGGCATCGTCTGCTGCATCATCTTCGTGATCTTCGTGGCCCTGCTCGAAGTCGACGTCGTCGTCGCTGGCATCAATGACATCTTTGCCATCTTCTGTGGCATCTTCAGCAGTTGCCGGCGTCGTTTTATTGCTCTTCTCTTCTTGCTCCCCACTTTTCAGCGAGAAACGTTCGGTGAGCAGCCGATGCGCCTTCTCCACGCTGCAATAGAACTCGTTGAAGTCATTAACACGTGTCCAACAGGCCACACAGACAGCGGTCGAGATGGGATCATCGTCTTTTGGCTGTGAAATTGCATTTGTTTACATTGCCATCAAATACATAAATATAGCAACAAAACTTACTTGGAACCAAAAGTATTTTGCCAGCACCGTGGCAACGTTTAGGGACAAGCCAACGCCCTCGAATATCTGTATGGTGTCGTTGGCGCTGTTGAGGCACAGGCGGCAAATCATTTTTACGCTGTTTATTCCATTAAATGCTTTAGCCGAAATCACACGAAATGTTTTAAAACTATAAATATCAACATCAAAACAAATTGCTGCTTCTTCTTGTTCTACGCAAAACGCTATCGATAACACACTTTGGCTTCGCTGCTAGCGTGCAATGTTATCGATTGTCCGAACAATTTCTGTTAACGGGGTCGTTGCAAGTGAATTCCGCTAGGTGGCGTCAATGCTCAAACGATGCTGCGCCAAATTCGAAATTCAATGCGATTACACATTAGATTTAAAAATATAAATTGGTAAGCCATTAAAAAAAGAAACAATCAGTTTTATGTTTGGAGAATTGGTAATTTATTTAAGATAAAGTTGAATTAATTATTATGTTATCATATGTATAACTAAGTTCTTGTTGTTTAATTTGTTGGTTTCTTGTTTTTGTTTGTTTTATCTTTTCTGAACTAAATAAGTAATTATATTTAAAATCACAGCAGTCTTTTAATAATAGATTTTCAATTTGTGTTTAATCAATTTGAACGCGTATCGAAGGCGCCATTTCTAAACATTCATTAACAAACGAACAAAGTTTTACTACGTACATAAAAGATTTCTTTCATTTTGTTGATGTAAATTTAACGGAATCCAAGAGCTTACAGATAGTGCTTACAATATAACGGAGCAAAAACTGCATACTAACTACAGACACTTGTTGTTATCATTATCATTATATCGTAAATATAGATATACGTATCTAATATAGTATATAATATATTTAGAAACAAAGTGTTTTTTGTTTTTTTTTTAATTTGAAATCGTGCCAATCTGAGCGCTATACACATTTGTCGTTTTATTTTGTAATCGGATTGCACAGAGTAAAATTTACATTACTATATGTTTTTATCTAGTTCTACATTTTAGATACTCGTACTTTGATATAGCTAAGAACATCTCGATCAAAATTTTTGCTACTGGAATGCATTTAACTTATTTGTGTCGTTTAAAATTAAATTAAAACTTGAATATTAAAAAAATAAAATAAAATAGAACAGTCCAAGATTCCTGGATTCAAATTCAAAAACTGAAAAAGCTTTTGCATTCTACGCTCTATCGCAATATCTATGTGGTTGTTCGATGTGTGTATGTGGCTATAAATATGTGGGTGTGTCTGTGTGTGTGAGAAGTTGGTGTGAATTGTTTATACCCTATATATATGACAGTTTTGTGAAATGCTCGCCCCCGAATCAGAGTATCTATGTGTATATAATAGCATTATACAAGTTAATAAAATTTTGATTAAGTTAATAATTTGGAATATCGAAAATGAAGTCAAATTTAAGTTCCATACACGTATAAATAACAGTTTCCTTTAGAATTGCTTATGTCGAGCGTTTGATTCGTTTACATAGTATTAAACACAGTCACACACACACACACGCGCACACACACACAGTTAGACAAGAGGATATATAGATATAGACATATGTATGTATGTATATCGGCTTAGATCACAGCTACGCAGAGTTTATAGGCAAGGCGAGTCATTCTGTTGGTTGCGTTACAGCACATTCAGATACAGATACAAACACACACGCTCACGCACACACACACACACAGATACGTACACAAGGACATGCAGTGGGGACAGTCCCGCTGCCCCTGCCCCTGCCCGTCCCCGTTTTAGCCGGCCACCTGCTGCATGGTGATGGTGCTGATGAGTTGCTGGCAAATCTTTCCGTACTCGAACTGATCGCCCGAAATGCGCCGCAGCTTGATGCCCTTGGCAGCTCCATGATGATCTCGACTGCGACCCTCGCACACCTGCAGCTCTATCTGCAGACCGCCCGAATACTCCAGACTGAGATTTGTGGTGGGTTCGCCGCCGCCGCCGCCACCAAAGTTGCAACCAGCTGCAGTGGCCGCCGAACTGTTGGCCGCACTGCCGCTGGCATTGGCATGATGATTGGCAGTAAGATCGCTGGAAGCATTGGAGGCGCTGCTGTGTCGCGACTCGGCACCGCTGTCCTCCGAACTAATGCTGCCCTTGTGCAGCACAAAGCCCTTGGGCGGCATCGTGGAATCGATCGTTTGTTTGACCATTTCGAGAATGCGCGTCGAGTCGAGATTGGAGCATTCGTGGGGCAGCGGCACCTCGTAGCACATTTCATCGGACATGCGACGCGAATCGCACATGGAGTCGGGCGTTAAATGGCCGCATTCGGTGTGATCCCCCATCTCGGAATGTGAATCGGATTTGAAGCCCGAACTGGCCGAGGGCTCCTGGCAAGAGGGCGACAGATTATTCGAATCGTTGCTCAGCGAATCGTCCGAGAATCCCAGCGACTTATCGCTGCCTCGCCGATGCGCCTCCGCATTGGCGTTGCCTGGACACTGGCTGCCCGAGGCATGGTTCGCGCTGGGCTCACAGTCCAGGCTGGTCTTGCGTCCAATGCCGCGCGTAATCGACGGCATATCGCTGCTGGGCTCCGTGATAATCAAACCCTAAAAGAGGAAATTAATAAATGTTTATTATGAATTTAATAAATAATTTATAATTAGAGATTTTATTTGAAAAATCCAATAAAAACTTTTTCTGAATTGTTTTAACAGATTTCATAATTTTGATTTTGTTTTGCAACTCTCTTTTTACAAGTTATGAAATAAAACTTTTAAATTGAAAAAATCGTTTCAATGTTTTTTTTATTTTAAAACAATTATTTCATAAATCAGTTGGAGCTTATATTAAGCTTATATATTTTTTGTTACAGCTAAAACAAAAATCTTATTTTAAAAAGCTATCTTAAAAATATACAAATGAATAACTTTTGTATTTCGTTTCGTTAAAAAAAATAAGGAATTTTTTTTTAAATTGAGATTTACTTATTAAAAATAAAAAGAGAGTTGTGGTCTGTTTCTAAGTAAAAATTTAAATTCAATAATTATATTATAAATATTAACTATATAAATTCCAATAACATTTGAGAAAAGTAATTTATAATTTGTTATTTTGTTAATAAAATATTTTTGTAAATTCAGTACAATCACTGCAACGATTATGATTTTGGTTAAAAAAGTAGAAGTATTTACTATCTTGCTAAATTGGTTTACACGACTTACCTGCAGCGACATGATGGGCGTGTGCGGCTCGAGGGAATCCTCGCTGTCGCGACTGTTGTCGGAGGAGAGCGCGACGAGCGTAATCTCGCTGCCCTGGACATCGGTGAGGCATATCTGCGGCGTAATGCCGCCCGTGCAGCCGGCATACGGGGTGCCCGTGCTGATCGTGTGGCACATCTGCCCATTGCCGTTCTCCTCCTGAATGATGCACAGATTGGGCGACGCGGGCGGCGTGGGCACCACGCGCACAGGCTGCGCTGGCGACAGATTCAATGGCTTCAGGTCGTAGTAGGCTGCGGCGGGCATAAACCAATTGGGCGCAGCATAATCGGCTGGCTGCTCAACGCCCACGGCACCTGGCACACTGCAGACATCCATGGACAGATCCAATGGCTGCTGAGTGGCGCCTTCGCTGGCCGCCGAAGTGCCGCGTGTAATGGAGCCACCAGCGCCGCCAGTGCTGAGGCCGGAGATGCCCTTGGTGATCTGATGCAGTGGCGAGGAGCTGCCGGCAGCAGCACAGGGATTGAAGGGCCCAGTGCCGGGCAAATAGGGATTGGGATTGGGGGAGCAGCTGCCACTGAAACCGCTGCCGCTGTTGCTGTTGCAATTACTGTTGCTGTTGCCGTACACCGGCGACTGGCAGCCGCTGCTGTTGTTCGAATTGCTGGCGCCCAGATTGATGCTGCTAAACTGTCCGACCAGCTGCTGCGGCTGCAACGGCAGCGTCAATCCCATGGCCAATGCGTGGCCCGGCCCAGGATACTGATAGCCGCAGATGGGCTGGCCAAACATCTGCTTGGCCGACGTCAGAGATGCGTTGGGGCCGTGTGGCAAGGTGAGCGGCGAGACGCTGTAGCTGTGCATGGGCTGCTGCTGCTGCTGTTGATACAGATGCGTTTGATCCAGATGGCCACCGCTGACCGCCGCACTGGCTGCGTGGGCGGCGAGGCCGAGTTGGGGCGCCAAATCGATGGGCACCACATTCGATGAGATTATCTTGTTGGCGATCTCGAAGCTGACGCGCTGCTCCTTCACCAGACGATCCAAAGCCGGCATCAGATTCTTGATTGCCTCCGGCGGCACTTCGATGTCGTGACCGCGTCGCAACGCTAGCTGCAGATTCGTTGGTTTGCCATGGATGGGGGAGCCTGTCAGCGAATTAATCGAAAGCGTTAGCATCGTTCTTATAGTAGTAAGGATCTTCGTTAATCCTGTGCTAAGCGTGTATGTTCTGAAATTTTTGCTTACCCGGCAGACTGATCGAATTTTCTAAAAGCGGCGGACTTGGTGCAACCAAAAAATTTCTCTGTGCGATACCTTTTTGCAGGGATTGGCATTCCTGCAGCGGTCCCTGGAACTGTGACCGCGATCCCTCCGAGGCGCGACGCACTGGACTGTAGCGTCCTATGGTCGCTAACGTGGGTGTGGCAAGAATTCAATGAAAACAAACAGACGAGAGTAGCAACAATATTAGTGAAGATCTTTGCAGCCGGTTTGCAATTAGCAGTTTGAGGGGGGGGCGATGTGTGGGAGAAATCAACGGAAACGCAAATTGGAAATCATAAAACTTACCACCCTCCTGCACAGTGGGCAATTTACAGTGGGCAGCGCGATAGGTGCGCCGATTGTTGGCCGCGGCTGTGGGCGCCACAAGTGGCACCGAGTTGCTGCCACCGGTGATGCTCAGCGGCAGCGAATGCTGCGGCGATGTGGCAACTGACCCATGGCCCATGGCCACGCCCACTCCAACGCCCACGGCCATGCCCATTTGCAGACCAAAGTTGGGCGCATTGGGCGGGGATTGACTCAGGGATTTGAGCGTTGGCGGCAAATAGTCGCGATTCATGCGAGATTCGACTTCGCGTATTAGCTCGGGACAAATGACTGGAGTGTGTGTTATGGGCGTGGCAAGGAGTCAAGCGATCAGCGACAGCGACAGCGACAGCGGCAGCGACAGCGGCAGCGGGTTATTGTTGTTGTTGTGCGTAGGCAAAATGCAACCGAAAAATCCGCAACAAATCATAAAACGAAATGAAATAAAAACAAATACGAAAACCAAATTAAATTAAATAAAAATCATAAAGTAAATTATTTTTAGCAAAGAGCGCCTTAAAATAAATTAGCAATTAAAAATAAGGGTTAATGCAATGTAACTAAATTAATTATTGTGGTAATTGGTTTAGAGTTTAACTCAATTTAAATATTTATACACCAAATGCAACTTGTTAAAATCATTTTTAAATTATTTTTCAAAAAAACCCCCACTCTAAATACCTACCAGACAAAGTCTTTTCTTTCTCATATCTTTAAATTCAAAAAACAAATAAGAATTACTCTATTTACAATTCAATTCATGGTGTTTTGAATTCATTTTAGAATTTCGTATTAATTTAAATATTTTGTTGGATTTAATTCAAATAGTTTAGTCTTGCTTTTTTTAATTAAATTCCCACTATTTCTATAAGACTATTTAATTTCCATTATTAAATTCCAGCTCTTAGGCTCTATTTAGAATTATTTGTTTACTTCAAAAATAGTTATAGTCTTCTCTACTAGTTGCGATGCTAAAATATAAAATTAAAATAAAACTTCTGATACCGCTTAATTGATTGGTTGTTCCTTTTGCAACGATGAGCACGACCCCTACATTTAATAACAAATGGATGCCCATCGGGTTAAGGAACTAGAATCGTATTCCCTTTTATCTCTATGGACTACAACATTTATTGTTTTTCCTTCTCTCTACTTCAGTTAGCAAACATTAACGTTGACAGTTCTCTTATGAGGCGTATGAAACGTACCTGGCGGTCGTTCTGTGACTGTGAGTAAGCCCGTTCGGCGGGTGCGCATGTTGCCACCGCCCGAGCCACTGCCGGTGGGTGTCTGTGGATGGGCACCCGGCGGCACCTGCAGATGCAGGTCGCCAGGATTGTGGGTGACAGACAGATCCTCGGTGCAGCCGACCGTGTGACGCTTAACCCCACCACGTTTCTGCATATATCTATAAGAATGAATTGAAAACATGAGAAACGCTGCAATTGAAAAGAAGGCGACTGCAAACTTGCCGTTGGATCTCTTCGCTGCACTCCTCGCCGCTGTTCTCGGGACAACAATGCAGTTGGGCCGCAGACTGTTCGCTAAGAGGCGACAGTTCCGTGGTGCCGGGCGTGGATGTCAGGCTGGGATTCATATAGTAGCCCGAGGTGTCCATTTGCTGACCGGTGGCAACAGCCGTGGCATTGCCGCCAACGGGCACAGTGGCAGGGTAATAAATGTGCAGATTAGCGCCACCATCCGACGCACGTCGTCCAAAGGAACCTGTCGAAGATGGCATTAGGTGAAAATTAGATTCTAATTGATTGCTGAGGGGGGTTAAACTTACTGGCACCCATGACAACTGGTGGCTTAAGCAGGTGCTGATCCTTAATGGTCAGATTGTGCAGCGGCTGATTCTGCAGCATGGGCAGATTCATGGGATAATAGGGTGTGGCCTGTGCTGCATCGCTGCACTGCGGCGCGCACTTGAAATCGATGGGCGGCACATTGGGATTGGCCAGCGCCTGTTCGTGAGCCACATCCCCGGGTCCGACAGTATGCCGTCGTGTGTTGGCACCACTGACACCGCCCGCTGTGGCGCTCAAATGCTGCGGATGACCAGTCGGCTGCAAGGAGAAAAAGTAGTTGCCAGGGATCGTAATTATCATAATACAAGAACAATTTATTCTTAAATAATAAAATTAAAATAAAAGTAAGTACAATTTGGATTAAAAATATGAAATACTACTTGAATTCAAAAATATTTAGAATATAAAGACGCAGACCATATATTAGCGTTAACAAAAGATCTCTTTTTTGGTTAAATATATTTTGATTAGGAAATCTCTAAAAATGTATCGTATCATTAAATTTACATTTTTTCAGATAACTTAGATAAGTTAAAGCTAATATCAGAAATGTTTCTGTTACATTCTATACCAATGTGTTTTGGAACTCACCTCATTGGGTCGCGCCAAGCACTCCAGCTCAAAGTCGCCGAACTTCTCAAGATCGACACCGACATCGGCACACCAGCCGAATCCCAGCGCCGTATTTGAGGCGTTCGCATTGCTGAGCGGACTGAGGCGGTCGAGAGATTCCTGTTTGACGGGTTCGGAGCGATCCACGACGCCCGTCGTGATGCTCGTCTTGCGTGATCTCGAGTACGCCAGGCTGGCGTGATGCTGCAGTCTTTGGTTTTCGCGTCGCTTCTGCAGCAGCTTGTCCTGCAGCAGATTGTATATGGCATAGATGTTGTCGAAGCGCTGCTCGTGCACCGACTGCGCAATCATGTCCGCCGTCAGTCCGGGCAGCTGCAGCATGTGCGTCATGACCACAGCGTCCAGTTGCGGCGCCGCGGCAGCATCGCCCGTCTCCACGCCCGCCAATGACGAGCTGGAGCCGGTCAGCGAATTCGAGCTGGACAATTGAGCGGCTGGCGCTGCACCGAAGGGCAGCGTTGTGCCATCGCAGCGTTCCTCCAGCTGCAGTTCCGCCTGCCAGTCGCTCAGCCAGCGGTGCTTGATGATCTGTTTGATGGTATAACGACGATCCGGCTCCACCACCAGCATATTTCGTATGAGATGCTCGCACTCTGTAAACATGTAATACATAAATATTTTATTATTATTATTAAAATTGTGTCATAATAATTAAGTTCTGAATTTTCAAGTTTTTTATAAAGTTTTAGATAATTTTCCACATTTTCTTTAAAAATCAAAATACAAAATGAAAAACAATAAATAAAAATTACTTTCAAGTGTTATTTTTTTAATAAAACAAAATCATAGCTTTGAGATTTTTTTAAAAAAAATAATGTTTGAAATTTTTGTCAATAACATTTTGTTTAAGGAGAAAATGTAAAAATCATAAATCTAACTTTTTAATTTAATTTTATTTTTGTTTTAATGATTGCAGTATATAATTTATGAAATCACTCAAAATTTACGATTACTGTTGAAGAAAAACATTTAAACTCATAAACTTGGAACTCATAGATAGTTGGTCAAAAAATAATTATACTCAAATTTATATTTTTTTTAATGAATTTCATTAAATTTTTGTATTTAACAAAATAATCATCATTCTTTCTACTCACCTTGCGACATGAAGAATGGTATGCGGAATTTGCCCAAGACAACGCGACTTTTCAGCTCCAAGATGGTCTTGCCATCGAAGGGCAAGGCGCCGCAGACGAGCGCATAGAGCACAACGCCCAGACTCCAGATGTCCGACTTGGGTCCATCGTATTCCAGACCCTGGAACACCTCTGGGGCCGCATACGGAGGCGAACCGCACCACGTGCGCAGCGGACTGCCCTCCTCATAGTGATTGCTGAAGCCAAAGTCTGCCAGCTGCAAATCGAATGAAATTGTTAGTTGGAAGTTGTCGATTGGTCTGCTTGCGTTCTGCTCACCTTGATGTTCATGTCCTTGTCGAGCAGCACATTCTCCGCCTTGAGATCACGATGCACCACGCCACGCAGATGGCAATAGTGGACCGCCGAGATGAGCTGCATGAAGACTCGGGCTGCCTCTGGTTCCTTCATGCGTCCGTTGGCCACCAGATGATCAAAGATCTCGCCATTCGGTGCGTACTCGGTGACCAGATAGATCATCGACTGTGATTCCATCACCTCATAGAGGCGTGTTATGTGCGGATGACGCAGCGATTTTAATATTGCAATCTCGCGGAACGTCTTGCTCAGGTATTCCTCGTTGAGGCACGTCTTATCAATGATCTTGATGGCCACCTGCAAATGGGGAACAGGAAACAAATAAAGGTCGCATTAGTCAACAGCCTGGCATGCTCTCAATCGCTCTTATTCTCTCTCGTATTCAACGATCTCTCTAGATTGTTGTTTTTTTTTTTTTCGGGGTTTGGCCCCGAAGGTGAACGAACCAAAACAGCAGAGAACTGCGACGACTCAAAGAGACAACGATGACAACGACAACGACAACGACAACGACAACGACAACGACGAGTGCTAACGAAATTCAAGCTGTGTGTGGGTTGACGATGTCGTCGTCATCTCTCACAGTAATAAGAGCAAATCCCCCAAAATGTTTCTGCATTCCACATCGAATAGTAAATGCACTTTTATACTTGATAACAAATCGAAAACCTATGCTATAGCTTTTCCAAATCTAGAAATTTAACAAGTTTCATGTTCAATATTTATAAGTTTATTTATACGATTAACAAAATGCATCTGTTCAATTACAGACTTATTTCAGAAATGGTTGCATAATGTTTAATTCATATTTATTTATAAACAGTAAGCGCTCGTACATTGGCACCACTTTGTTTAAAGGTAAAAAATTCAAATTTCTGGATAATTTTTTTTATTTGAATATAATACAAAAATAATGAAGAGCACTTACTTAAAAGATTCGGTCTATTTATTCTAAGTATAATTTATATAATAAATATAAAGTAAGCTAGTTTATCCAATTACTTAAAAAATCACAAATTTGTCGAATTTATATTATTTTTCGATTTTGACAACCTTAAAAGTTTTGTCGATTTCCTCGAATTTTGACATTTCAAAGATTTTATATGTTTACTCGAAGTTGATAATTTTCTTGATATCTTCTTGTTTTTCCCGATCTTAGCTTCTATCAACAATTAAGAACGTTAGCAAGTATTTTTATGTCAAACTTTACTACTCTATTCAACTATTGCAGGTAAATATACTCTTTGTTTTCCATACTCTGAATGCAACATTTTAACATTTAACTGTATAATTAAAGATATACCTAGTTTTTACTGTCGATTTGCATAATTATTGATCCAACTAATAGGCTTGCTGGCAGAGTATTGTTAAGAACATGTCTCTCTGCGCTAACACGACGCGTCTCGTTGTTTTGCTTGTTGTTTGCTGTTGCTGGGGGTCAGGTGGTAGGTGGCGCACTGTCTGCAGTCACAGCAGCAACAACAGCAGCAGCAACAGCAGCGAGTAAAAGACCAAAAACAACAGCAGAGAAGCAACAACAACAATGACAACAACCAACTAGATAACCACGCCAACAAACAGTGCCAAAGATGGCGCGAGTGTTCGGTTCTCTAAAGGCGTTGATGTTGTTGTTGCTGTGCTTGTTGATCATGGCAGAGGCAGAGGCAGCGGCAGCGGCAGCGGCAGAGAGGAAGAGGAAGAGGGCAGAGCAGCGCAAGGGAAGAAAAGACAAAAAGCATTCTTTACACACGACTTTCGTTGTCGTTGTTGTTGTTGTTGGTGTTTGCTTTTGTGTATTTTTGTGTTTTTGCCAAGCATTTCAATAATAATTTAACAAAAACTGAAATAATTAACAATAAAGCGGTAAGCAAAGGGGCAGAGCGAGAGGTAAGCTAGGTAGATCACTTGCTGGCGAAGCAACATGATCATTATGATTATTATTATTAACATCATCCATATCATCATCATTAACTTGGCAGCATCAGCCAGATGCCTGATGAGCCGGTTTTCAACTTGTTGTTGTCGCTATTTTTGTTATTATTATTATTATTATTATTATATTTATTATTACGGCCGCAACATTTGGCTTTTTTCGCCATAAGTAATTTGTATCAATATTTATTCGCTGCTCGGTTTGCAGTTTCTAAATATTTGTAAACAATTTTCACACAACGCGACGTATGCGTAATATTATTTCTATATATTTACAATTTATTGTATTTTATATAATTGCCGCATTAGCGCGCTACGCTGATTCCTGGAAATGTCAATGCCACGTGAGTCGCATACCAACTGCTCTCTCAAATATTATTTTAAATATGAAAATTATGTGCCACATTGGGGGAAACAAACAGAGAATGCCGACGACGAGGAGGAGGAGAAGGAGAAGGAGAAATGAGTTGTCGCAGCGAAAAATGCCATTGCCACGTGCCGTTTTGACCTTTCGCTACGAATGCGATGAACCTTAAGAACAATTGCTCGTAAATGAGACATTCAAAGCGCAACACCAACAAAAGGCACAGCCACAACAATAAGGGGAAGCAACAACAGAACGAAGAACAATGTCACATTTGGAAATCCTTCGGTTGGCATAACAGAAAAAGCCAAGGCAATTGGCTGTAAGGCTGTAAGGCTGCTTGCCTCCTGGCTCCTTGGCTCACGTATTGATTTAGAGGCAAGGACTACAAAAGTTGATTGCGACTTTCCTAAATGGATTTTCAGAATGTAAATTCCATTTAATGCCTCGCAGCTGACTCATTGCCTTTGCCATGGATTCAATTCAAAGCAAGGATTCCCTTTTAAATTGCCATCAATTTACCATTACGTTTATTTATCATATTTAATCGAAATGCAAATCGCACTTGAAAGCCGAAAACCTGAAGAGCTTTAATACTTGAACTAGTTCAAGTAATCCAAAAAGAATGAAGCGATTAATGTACAGTATTAAGCTCTTTAAAGAAAAGTTATTTGTTAAATCAAACAGAGTACCAAAGTCAAGAATATATTTGTTTAAATAAATGTTTATATCGTAGTTCATTCGTAAAGTCAAATGTGAGACTTACAAATAAAATCAGGATAACAATCACAGAAAAAATGTAGAGTCCAGATTACAAGTTTTTTCTTCAGAACGATTAATGTTAAGTAATTTACGATTCCAGCTATTAATATAAAATGTAAGTAGGATTCTCGGAAATCGAAGAAGACTTCGTACTAAGAAAGAACTATGTTAGTTGTGGTCTTGGAAAATAGATTTAACAGGTAATAAAACTCAGGATGAAAAAGTCTCGTTTATTGCTTCGTTTTTGCATTTCATCACATGCTATCCTTCCACACGAAATTGTTTTCCCGTTCCATTTGATCAAACTCCTGCTTGAGGGTCTCCAACTCCTTGGAGTTCTGCACGTTGAGCTTCTCCAGCTGGGTGTTGAGGCCAATGATGCGTTCCCGCACAGCGTTCACCGTATAGAGGCTGAGACGTTCTGGCTTAAAGACATCCTCCTTGAGGGTCTTCATGTAGTGCCACATGTCCTGCAATTGGCCTCGCTTATCGATGCGATGCTTTTGCAGTTTCTCGTCGAGTTCGCGCTTAAGGCGATCGATGTCATTGATGAGACTGGTGACTTTGGGACCGCTCGAAGGTCTTCGCGCATCCTCGCTGACGCCACCGGCAGCGATGTCGCCAGGGTCGTTGTCATCGAGAAAATTGCTGGCATTCAGCTTGACTTGATTGCATTCGAGATACTTTTGCTGTGCCTTGAGGCGCATCAGTTCGCACAGTATGCTGGTGGGCGTGGCCGATGGCTTCCGCTTGCCACGCAGGGGCTTCGGTGGGGGCGTCGCCTTGTGCCGTGCCCCCTTGGCGAGCTCGGTTGCAGCAGCGTCGCTAGACATGTGACTGTTCAGCTCCTGCTTGTTGTTTGCCAGTTGCACAATGCACAAAGCCAATAAAACGACAGCGACGACGACAGCGACGACGACGACGACGACGAGTCCTTGCAAAGTTGCCTTGCCGCTGTTTACACGCGGTAATCAAACGTGTGTTGCCAACTCAACCCAACCGAAAGCCTCCTTCAGGGCAACACACAACCTGCCCTCTCAATCCCGCTTGTGTTTAATCAATAGTCGACGTCGTCGTCGTCGTCGTCGTCGTCGTCGTTGTTGTTGTTGTGGGTGGCTGCTGCACTTGCTCTGCCTCCTGCGCTCTTTCTCTCTCTCTCCCAAGCTGTTCCCCCTTTTTGCTTTGTCACGTATTTGTGCCAAGGGTCGCTAAACTTTATTGGGGTTCAGTTGGGGCCGCGTTTTAAAATGTTCCCAATTGCGTCGGAAATGGAAAATCGATTTAAATAATTTTTCATGCCTATGGCCTACTTACCCAGCACGTGTCAAAGGGGCGTGGCACGCTGAGGGTGTTGGCCCAACAACTGAGTGCAGGAGGAGGGAAATGGTGAACGATTTTATTCATTTTGATCTCAGATCTCAGCGGGTGCCTCGAAGAGGAAGCAAACTGAAGCTGCTGACTTGCTGTTCAGGAATCCTAATCTAGCCAGCCAGAAGAGCGAGAGAGACATAGACAGACAGAGAGAGGGTGGGGGGGAACAGCTGTGCACGTGATTAATTCGTTGTGTTGTTTACGTCCTTGTTTTTGTTGCTAATTCACAACTGGGAGCGTTTTTTTGATAACGCGCTTGTTATCATATGAACGCGAATGTTTATCGAGTGTGTGTGTGTGCGTGTGTGCGTGTGTGTGTGTATGTGCGTGTGCGTGCGTCAACAACAACAAGAATCAAGTGGCAGACGAAAGACAAATTCAAGCACAAATCAACAATAAATTGGAGGGTTTAACGGCAAAGATAAGCTGCCAGATACTCTCTAGAAGAATAGAAACGACCTCACAGCGGAAGAGAAAGGGGACGAGAGTCAGCTTATCTTATAGACCTGCATATATGTATATATGTGTATATATTAAATTCTATGTCCTGACTCACTGACTGAACTATCAGTGCATATATTACCATATTATTATAATTTGATCTCGCAATAAGACTGTGATTTTCCAAATTTCCGCTCTAACCATCTTCAATCAGGTATTTAAAATTGTATGAGAAGCCTTTCTTTTAACTAACTAGGCTAATAAGCCTAGTTATACGTTGTCTAAAAACACAATCGTGGCTTTGAAGGTCAGGTTTAAGATAAGCTCATTATAATTAATTTATTGACAATCAATCGAAATTCGAGCCCGGCGGTGCCAGTCGTGACAATATTTTGGTTATATATTATGTTTTCGCTTAATATCGCATGTAATGAAAAAGTTATTTCCATTGCAAATTAAAAATCTTTTCAACTCAAACCATGTTTTTTTTAAATTTTTATAAGGTACACTCTTTCTAGTTCAACTTATCAACCCTTTCACACTTCTCTCCCAACACTGGGTATCCGAGACTGTTGAATTTTCACTATCGCTGACAGACAGCGCGCCTGTGCGACAAAGACAGCACATCAGTCTTCAAGTTTTGCGATGGAGCTTACAAAAAAAAAAAAAAATTAAATAAAATAAAGGTAAACACGAGGAAGAATACAACGAATAAAAAATAAAAAAACGCCAGACAGCTAACAAACGAAGCACAAGACGAAGAAGAAGAAGGAGCAAAAAAAAAGCGTATAACAAAAGCCGCGAAATAGTTAATGAAAAAGTAAATAAAAAGTTTAAACGATTTGGGCAGCCATGCGTCTGAGTCGTAAAGCAGCACACAGTTCAGTATACACATACATTCATATAGTATATGCACATATATAGATACGTACATATATATATATATTCTTTGGGGATCTGTGAGTGGTGAGCAACAAGTTTTTTTTCGCTGCCTCCGTCGTTGTTGCCGTCGTCGTCTCTGACTCTGACTCTGACTCTGACTAAGATCGAATCGTGCCCAGACAGCGTGAGCTCAAGTTAAATATTTTTGGCCATGGCGAATGATCAATCAAAAGTTGCCACTGATTAGTTGAGCGAAATTGTTTCCATTATTTACTGTTGTTGTATTTTGCAAGTTAGTTAGTTACAAGCCAAAAAGAAAATCAAGTTAGAGCCGCCCCCTGCTGGTTGTGCTGCCGCTTTGCCAGACACTTCAACTGCGACTTAATTGCATCAATTGGAGCGTTAATAAAATGGAAACCAACCACGCGCCATTTCTTAACTCAATTCAATTGAAGGCAGCAACAAAATTCTCTTGAATTGCGTTACGTCCAACAGATTGATCAGTTCAGAGAACTAAGCAAAGAATTGCCACATAACAATCTTATCTCAAAATGGTTGTAACATTCGACTGCCCACAAATTGTAAATAAAATTCAGTTAATTTGATAAAATAATCAACATATATTATAAAGAAATTTATTAAGATTTGTTTAAGGAAAGACTTTCAATCGATCGATTACGTATGACAGCATTAAGCTTTAAATTTATAATATATATTTATTTATTTCTCAAAAAATTTAAACAGGAAACACTTCTTAAAAATGAATAATAACTTTAGATTACAATTTCTATATCCATCTATACTGTTTAGATATAATAGACATACATACAGCGTTGCAGATAAAGTAGCATCAAAGTGTTTCGTTGTTCAATACAGTTGATTATTATCTAATTTGACGTAATATATTTATTTCATATTCATAATTATTATGGCTTGTAATCCAACTATCTTTGAAATTTCCAACGATCGCATAAGAAATATGAAAGTTCATTTTCTAGCTTTTACATGTAGAATACCATTTTGGTTTAAACAATTTTCCGGAATACAAAAAAAAATATAATGTTTTGTTGAATAGTCTTTGAAACATTGTTGGCTTTGCCTGTGCGTGTGTGGGATGTGTTAATAGTCTTAAGTATGGCAATCGTCCATTCTTATCGATATTGTTTGCACATCGTAATAATAATAATAATAATGTTGTACGAGGTACATTGTACATTGTACATATTGCCGATTGATAATTGATAGCAGTAATTATTGGGCAAATGCGCTTAGTAGATAAGCTGGGGCTATAGCCAATAATCCAACTAGCTTCGATGTTGAACTTGTACATTGCATTCAACAAACACCCCGCGACACACTCATGAGTCCATTGTGAATGCCAAATAAGATAAGTGAGTGGACCTTGAAAATTGACAAACAGCTGTGTCACCCACTCTCTCTCTCTCTCTCTCTCTCGCTCTCATTATTCGTTATCAGTAAGCGCATTGGAAAACAAAAAAAAAAAAAAAAACAAAAATGATAAAAAAAAGAACAAAAGAATTGGTGAACATCAAACGAAAATAATGTGCAAAATAAAATAAATTTTAATCAAAAACAAAAAAGAAGCGTCGCATGTAAATTTCCTAAACAGACGCCATTTTGAATTGTGGCACGTGCTATTCTCACTGCTTGAGATACTCGAATCCCAAACACTCGCTGTGTGAGTCGATAGTGTTGATAATATTTCTCGCTTTTAGGTCAAGTTAAAAAAGTCAAATCTCTCCGTTTCCTAGTTATCACACTTACTATCATACATATACGGAAAAGATTTGATGTAGTGCAAGTCATAAAAAAACTTGTTATACAAAGCGAGCAGTTGGTTGGGAAAAAAATATTTTGTAATGAGTAAGATTCATCAACACAACAATCTCTGTGGTAATGAATTACTTTATCTTGTAACAAAACACAAAATCTGTATAAAATAAATCTAATTAAAAGCAAATGAAAGTAACTTATGACTGTAATCATTTTGTTATAAAAATTACTTGGCAATGATTATATTTTGACTTTTAATGTTCTTCTTCATTTAAACATTTTATACCTTAATTATTATTTTTGACAAAAACTAATAAAAATAAAACTCAAAACGATTATTAGCGATTTTTATCATACTTAGCTGAATCGGCATCTGTGCCACAGTTCTCTCCGGTATTATTCCACATTTATTTATTATGTCTTAATTATTTGCACATAATTTGTATATTAAATAGAAATATAATAATACATCATCTATATCTTTTAAGTTTTATTTTGGTAAAAGTAATGATTATGGTATAGTATTTAGTGAACTACCTGAATTTAGTCATCAATATAATAAAAAATTTATTGGTCGTCAAAAAATAATTATTTTTGTGAAATTCATTTTCTTCTAAGTGTGTTCCAAGTGTGTTATTTTTTATTAAACAAAAACGACAATAATCATTATAGTCGTTCCCTAGCCTTAACCCTTATAACAAAAGATACATTTGACGAAGCGCTTTAGCCATTAATTCTAGGGTATATTGACTTCACTAACTGCGCCGAGAACGTTTGCTTTCTGGTCAATTAGGCATATGAGAAGCACTTTTCTGTGTTTGGCCTACAAATTTACACTTATTTCCCCCCGTCTAGTTGTTGTGATAAACTATTAAGGCTCATATTTTAGTTATATGTTAGTTTCAGTTGTTGATTATTTTTGTTGTTCTTTCTTCGTTGTTGTTGTCATTTACCATTGTTATTGTTGTTGGCTCTGCGGTTCAGCTGTGTCACTTGACAGCCCCAATTATCAGCAGCAGTTGTAACTGCAACTGTGACAGCTGTATTGTTGCTCTCTCACTCTCCCACTCTATCTCGCTGCCTTTCTCCCTCTCTCTCTCTTTCTCTTGTGCTGTGTGTATTTATGTGTTTGCCCTCAGCCCGTTGCCCAGCTGAAGGTGACTCATTATCTCTTCTAGTTGCTGTGAAATGCATTCGGAATTTACTTATAATACGGAATGCAGAGAAGAAGCTGCCGCACACAGCTGATAGAGAACAAGTGGCAAACGATTGTTGTTAAATTCAGTCTGATCGACTCTAAGGTACTCTGGAATCTTAAATCTATTTAAATTTTTATCAAAATTCATTAGTACTCAGCTAAGCTTAAATATACCCTGTAGACTGACAATTCATTCCTCGTGGTTCAACAAAACCTTTTAACTTATATTTTGGTAACTATAAATAATTTAGTAAATAACATTTTTAAAATATAATCTATATTTAAGAATAAATAAAATAAAGATCATTTTGTAAATAAATAACCTTTTTTTTATACCTTGCTGTCTTCATCAAATTTAACATTACTACCATATTTGTATAATTTGAGCTTAAGTAGGGATAATAACAGGGTATTTTTAAAATGCATATTGAGAGGCATTTCAATGAACAGGTGCAAATGTGCTCAGGTAATTACCTTGGCAACTAATTAAATATCAAAATTAAGAGCTTGCCATACGTTATAGATATGCATTTGCTGATAACTTTTAAGGAAATTCTGGATATAATTTATAAATGCAAATTACATTTAAAAGCAGCAGCAGTAACAGCAAAAAAAAACCACAACAACAATCGCGACGATCTTAAACTTAATTACTTCCTCAAACAGCGAGAGACCCGGAGATAGCGTGAGAGAAAGAGATGCCATTAGCATCTCCGGAGGGCTCTGACTTGCCCTCTGCCAAAGGCAGAGAGAGAGAAAGAGATAGAGCGAGATGTGTGCAAAAGAGAGCGAAGATGGGGAGTTACTTGAAACACGCTTTAAAATGCGTTTCAATTAGCATCATCAATCCGCTGAGCAGCTGCTGCCACAAGCCGTCAATTGAAGGTAAACATGGGGCAAACAATACTCCACACGAGCATCGCCGATTCGGATGTATTGTAAATATGTATTGTCAATAGATTGTGTAAACACTCGAGTATACTATGCGCACATATTTACGCGGCAATAAACAACACAACAAAAGAATCATAATCACTAAAATCAATTTGATTAAACCAAATGCGCAGCCGACCTAACGGAATAAATGGCCGGCGACTAAAAAATGTGACTTGCAAACATGCAAACCGAATGCGATCAAAATACTATATGCACACATATTTGTATGCATGTACATATAATTCATATTTAAGCCTTACATAATGCTCAATTTACGGATATTATATAAATTGAAAAAGGAATGCATTTTGTTTCTAGCATTAAGTGTTTAAGCTTATATCAAAATTTTTTTTTAAATCAATATAATTTTATAAAAATCTTTTTATATAACATCAATATAGAAGTCGTCCAATATTCCCAGAATCGTATCAAAAGATTTAGTAGTTTAAATATTTATTATTGTCAACCCAATAAAGAATTCTTTTTCAATTTTAGATATCTTTCGAAATCCAGATTTTTAAATAAATACTAATCTCCCGAGGATCATGCCTAAAGGTTTAACATAGTACTTTAAATGTTCATTATCTTCAACACGAAAATATAAATAGGTTATGTCGAAATTATTTGAGATCTCGAAATTGATACCTAGCGATTCATGAGTGGATATAAAAAGACTCGTAGAATTTTAAAGAAACAACAAATTATATATTCAACTAAGATTTAGGTAAAAGTTTTGCATTAGGAATTCATTTCCAATTTCAGAGATCATTTTATTTATTGAATTTTAAATAAATTAATAAAATTCGACAGATACCGATTTTAAAAAGTGTTAAATCGAAATCATTACTCCTTCGATTAATGAGTTCATTAATATAAGCAACAGTTCTCGATTAAGTTCAAATTGCATAATTCATCAAAATTATATATTTTTCAATAATTTATAATAATTTATTTCCCAACCATTAAAGAAGAAATAAATAAAATCAGTAAGAAATACATCGACAGACTCCATAATCATGAAAATAATTTAGCCTTAAATCTAGTAGACAAGCTTATAATTTTTTTATATAATAGACAGTAAGAAGACTGAAAAGATACCACATCCTCGATCTCCCCGATAGATAAATTCAAAATACTGTAAATATGTAATATATAATATCGGGGCTCATTGTAAAACTGCTATTTCTGTTAACTTAACATTCCTCATAAAATGTACTTATTGTTTAAATAAACAGATTGTAAATAAATAAATAAAATTAAAAAATTTATAACTTCTGATAAAATTGAAATAGGTAGAGTACTCACTTTTGTCTTGGTCACAATATTCGTGGCCAGCTTGACAACGGCAAAGTTGCCCTTGCCGATGGTCTTCTCCAGCTCATAGTATCCCACTCGGAGTAATTTGTCCACGGATATTTTGCTCGTCGATGGCACTTTGTAGTTTTGTGGCGTTGATGTGGAGGCGGCCATTGCAGTAGCTGCTTCTAATTCTTGCTGCTGTTGTTGTTGTTGTTGTTGGTGTTTTTGGTGTGTTGCGGTAATTGGCTAAAGTTGCGTCGCCACCTCCTCCTCCTCCTCCGCCTCCTGCCGCTGCTGCCTTGGTCTGGTTGTCAACGCAGGAAGTTCACTTAAGATGCATTTTCTTTTGTTTGCCGAGTTTGAATTCATTTGCTATTCATGCCTGCTTCTGCTGCTGCTGCTGCTGCTGCTTCTGTTGCTGCTGGCGGCGCAGACACACAGACACGGACACGGAGACGAACACAGAGACCGAGACCGAGACCGATACCGAGGCAGGGACAGGGACAGAGACAGAACGAGGCACAGCTGACAATGAAGGGGGACAGCAACAGCAGCGCCGCCAGCAAAAATTTAATTCGATTCGAGCTTAAATTGAATTGTTGCAATTACGAGCGCGTTTGCGACTGACAGAATGATGAGCATTAGCCTCTGAGAGAGAGAGAGAGAGAGAGCGCCTCAGCCTGTGGATGCTGATGATGATGCAGAGGATGAGGATGAGGTCAACGGCAGCTTCGTTCTCGCTGTTCGCGCTCTTGATTGTGTCGTCGGTTGCTCGGCTGCTCCTGCTCCTCGCGGCGTCGACTGGGCCATTGGGCACGGCCACGTGGCCAGCGCTTCGAGCACGTGACGTCTCCTTTTGGCACTCACTGTTTTCTTCTGCGGCTTACAGCTGACAACTCTCGACACTTTGCCAGCTGCTTTTGCTGCTTTCGCGTTTTGCTTATAATTCGTGTTTATGATTTATTCTCTCGCACATTTGTAACCTTTGTTTAAAAGAAATCAATTAAAACCAATTCACAAGTGTTTGTCACTGTTGCTGTTACTGTTAAAGCTGCTGTTACGGTTAATGTTAATGCTCCTGTTACTGTCTCTGTTGCTGTTACTGTCTGTTACAGTCGATATCACTGCTTATGTCTGTGTTACTATCACTGTTACTGTTACTGTTAATCTTGCTAATGTTTCCGTTACTGTCAATGTTACTATCACTATTATTGTCTCTGAAAATGCTATTAATGTTACTGTTTCTGTCACTGTTAATGTTAATGTTGCTGTCTGCTGCTCACTTGCTTTCAATTACGCCCACCCTCAACACAACTGCAAAGCGACAACTTTTTGCTGTCAGTGTCGGCTACAAAACCTGTGTGTGGCTCTCGCACAGATCCCACTCACTTTTCCACTCTCGCTGTCCACGCTGTCGACTATCATTGCTCCCGCTCTCGCTCGCTCTCTGGCGTTGATCAAGCGATGTAAGATGATCGCCTGGCCAAGCTGCTCTTCCTCCTGCCGCCAGTTAAACATGCTGTATGCACTGCGACCACGACAAAACTTAATGGGTTAATGTACAGCATCAAGGTCGCGTGGCCAGACACACATACACACACACACACACACACACACACACACACACACTCGCACGCATACACAAACAGAGCGTGCGAGTGAGTGAGTGAGATAGAACGTGTGGTGGCCAAGTAAAGTAAAGTGGCGATGTTTGTTGGAGCAACGCTCAAGTCGTCAAATTCTTATTGAAATCAATTTAAGGCAGAAACAGTGCGAAACAGTAGAAAGAGGAAGCATAACAAGTACGACACAACACACAAACACACATCAATTCTAATGGCAATTGAAGCACGCTCGAAAAAAACAACCAACGTTGAGATCAAGTGATTGGACAGCTTTGAAATGCCCTACGAAACAAAGCTTATAGCTCAGTATGTGAGACTTGTGGCAACAAGTCAATAAGCACATTGTTGTTGAGCAAGTTACAGCAGCATTTAGTGAAATTTTATTAGGGAGCTTATACGTAAGTATATGTATATAAAAAACGTAAAAGATTATTTATTTTTCATGATATATATTTAAGGGAAGGATTGTTTTATTTAAAACTAATATCGAAGATCTCAAAAACAAAACGATTTTTGGGTGTTAGCCGCATTGAAGTAAGCAATAATTTTCCCATTTCAAGCAGCTTTTGCGTTGGCAAACGCGTGACGAAAGCTGAACGCTATAAGCACCGTGTGTAAAACTAACAGTCACATAACATGCCCAACAAAGCTAACAGCGCCGTTACAGGGTAGCACACATTGAAACAAATCACACACACACACACACACACACTTGCAAGTGACGTATAAATTGTAAACAATTTGTCTCGGTGCGAAAAGAGCAACGGCAGCTGGTGAACAACAAACAACAACAGCGACAACAACAATGCAAAAGCGATATTTAAGTGGTTTTCTTCTTGCTCGCATTCGCATTTAATTTGCACATTTTCACGTTTCTTGAACATTTCACAGGCGCAAGCCGAAAGTAAATATATGAAATTTAATGAAATACCAATTGAAAATTGATTGTTTATTTTTTATTAAACAAGCAGAAGACACAAAACAGTTGCAAATGGAATGAAGAAGGCGGGGGAGAAGGTGGAAAGCATACAAACACAAACACACACACAGACACAGATACACTTACAAAGAGATACAAAAGTCAAAGTCAATGAGCAAAAATCAACAGACAACGACGAAGGCGACGTCGACTGCTCTGCTCTGCTTAATGGGATGTGACGACTGCGAGGGAGAGGAAGAGGGAGACTGAGACAGAGACAGAAACAGAGAGGAGCTGTGCACTGGAAAAGACCGCATACGAATCAAAGCTGAATGAACTTCCAAAATGGAAGCAATTTGAAGCTGGGCGGATTACTTTGACTGCCTTCCAACGCACGCACAAAGCGTGTGGGAGAGTGTGAGAGAGAGAAAGAGAGAGAGTTGGCGAATGCTGCGAAAAACGAAGCCAGCTGTAAAAGACGTCATAAGGCAGAACGCATAGAAAACTTCGTATGTCATTCACAATTGTGAATTACGCGAATGCGGAGGGGAAGTGTGGAGTGTGATAAAGTGGGTGGGTGGTTTGGGTGGCAAAATTAGTTCAGTGTGGAGATCTACACTTATGCCAGGCACTGTAAAAACACACAAACACACACATACATTTATGCTCGGTTTGCATGTGTGTGTGTGTTTGTACCATATCTGTTGGGCTTTGCTGATAACTAAAAGCAGCGCAGTCGCTGTTTTGTTGTTGTTGCTGCTTAAAGCAAACACACAAAAAACGACAGCAAAATCAGAGAAGGCAAAAAGCGAGAATGATTTAAAAACACACACACACACACACAGTTGCACACACACAAAAGAAATAAAATAAAAAATAACAAAAGAAAAGCAAAAACAACAAAAGTCGCGCGCACACGAAAAATAAATAAGAAAAACAAGTAAAATAAATGAGCCAACAACAAATGGCAGCAAAAACAAAAGCTAGAAGAACGCGACTTCGACTTACACAGCAGCCAGACAACAACAACGACAACAACAACGACAGCGATTGCGAGACGACAGCAACAACAAAAGTCATTGGGGCCCAAGCGCCAACGCCGCAGTCAGCGCTCAGAGCAGAGGCAGAGAGGGAGAGCGCAAAACGGCGTACTCTCTGCTGTGTGTGTGTGTGTGTGTGTGTTGGTAGGCGGCGGGGGCGCAGCAACAGTTACGGGGCGCAGACAGGTTAGCGTATGCGTGTGTGTGTGTGTGAGCGCGTGTTTGAATGTGTGTGTGTATGTAAACGGTTCAAGGAGTCAAGGAAATTCGCAAAACAACAGAAAACTGAAATTACAATATGAAGCAGCCTGATGACACAAACACAGCTGAGCATGTGTCTGTGTGAGTGTGTGTGAGCAGCGAAAACGAAAACTTGTCGAGGTCGAGCAGACACACACACACGCTCAGTCCTATGAATGCATGTGTGAATACGAGAAAGAGAAAGCAACTACAATTGATAACGGGGCGAATATAAGAAGAGAAAAAAAAGTCAAACGCAAGGTGTCCAATTAGACCACTCAACGGCAATTAGCTTTTTTTTCTCTTCTTCTTTGCTTGCCTTATTTGCGTTTTACTGGAGTTGCTTATGACGTTCGTTCGCAGTCAAACAAACACACGCACACCTGCAAGCACACACACAGCGCGCACACTCTCTCACACACACACACAGACAGTGTGCACACATGTGTGCGTGCAATCGAAAAACGTCACGACTTCCAAGTGGAAAAGCGAACGTAGTTTTTTTGTGCTGAAAAAAAGCAGCAGCAACATAATTGCCATTCATGAATGTTTTTGCTTCCGCATGTCACACACACACACACACGCTCATAATTACAAAAATCATGTGAGAAATTACAAGTATCTGTGTGTGTGTGTTGCTTAGTTGTTGTTGTTGTCCGCAGTCTAAAAGCAGCAACAATAACAAACACTTTGTTTAATCTTTGTCTTGTTTCAATTCCATTTGCTTACACATATTATCTATTTCATTTCATTTTGTTTTTTGTTATTATATTATTTCAGCCGACAGATTTATTTGCACGTTACAAATACACATATACATATATATATATATATACATATATATATTAATTCTTTTTCTTATCACTTTGGCTGTTTTGTTGTATTATTTGTTGGTTGGTTAGTTGCTTGTTGTTGTTTTCGCTGCTGCACTGAACTTGAACGCGTGGGCGTCGCATGCGCCGCGATTTTATATTATCATCAAGTGCCTTTGCTTTCGGCTATTGGAATTTTTTCATATTGTTTAAGAGGCGATTCTTATACGATTTTAGCGCGACGCGCGGCCCACCTGCTCACGAAGCAAAAACTCGGCACCAACTGATTGTCAAATCGCTCTCTCTCTCTTCTCGCAGACACACGTCGCTCTCTTCCAGTGTGACCGCAAGTGTAATTTTTGACACAACCTATTTAAGGGCGAAAAACATACCAGTACGTCGCGCAGTTTTATACTCGCATTAGCTTTTTCATCAACTTTAATTATTTTGTGAAATAATACAATTAACATTGGCCAAACGATTTCGCTAGCATGTTGTGAAGTACGGCAAATTCTGCTGCCAACCAACTGTTATCAACTGTTTGGCACAAGTTGGCAGCCCCCCTCAAAGTTACAACTCTGTGTTTAAAAGCGCAAAATTCAAATATAACAAATTTTTCTATTTGCATCTGATACAACAAATTAAACAGATCATTCAATCAATTTTACACGACGTATTTGGGTACTTTTTAAAGCCTAATTGATTTTTTGAGCGATGTCGTTCTACGTGATTTCCTGTGTTTTTCGGTATTGCGAACATAGTTATCTTTTTCGGATTTGAGAACATAATTTTCTCTTGATTTTTCGTTGAGCAAAGTGTTCGGCACTCGGCGGGCCTGATGCCAATTCGGATTAACCCTTTCCACCCAATAGCAGCTGTTCATTTCAAAGTTGGCCAACAACTTGGCAACACAACCGATGCTCGTCATTTTCTTTTGCCAAATAAATGTTCTTCAAAAAAACGTGAGTTTTATTTTGTACTGGAAATTGATGTATTCGAAATAAAGTAGAGAATTTATACGAAGCTCAGAACAAAAATGAAAATGTAACTGAATATTGAAATTGCTCTGCGAGCCCCAAAATCAGTTTGAATGCGCGCCTACTCAATTCAAATTCAACTGTCAGTTGAGCAAGTGAGCGAGAAGGCAAGTTTCCAATTGGAGTTTGGAAGCTGCGCTGGAAGCGAAGGCCGGACAATGAATGAAATGATTCCAATTGAGCAATTGGAGCCGGCAAATAGTAAAGAGCAAAATTAGTGTGTGTGTGTGAGTGCGTGGGTGCGTGTGTGAGATGCGCGTGACGTCAGCAAGAAACGATGAGAAAAAGAGAGGGAGATTTTAATTAGTGTTGCCAAAATTGCTGAATAGCAATTTTCACTCCAAATCTGGTCATTTTTTTTTTTAATTACTGGAAATCATTAAATTTTCAAAACTAATATTTTTTATAGAATTTTTATTCTAAATGGTTTCCTTCAACGATGTTTGTAAATGTTGAGTATTGAGTATTGCAATTTATTAAAAATATTATGCGTTTTATTTTTGTTGTTAAAAAATATGGATTTTTATAATTCTTGTTTGTAAGTATAATTTTTGTATAAATAAATATTTATTTTAATTTAATATTCTAAAAATAAGCTTAATGGGACATTTTTTTTTTAATATTCGACTTATTAAGGTATGTGTAAATATTCAAATTAATATTGTGTTATTAAATGACATAAGAAAATAAATATCTCTAAGTATAAATATGGCTATTAGATTGTTGTCTGTGATGACAAATTTAGCTAGTTTTCAGCTATTTTTAAAGTCTTATTTAGCTACTTTTGTCATGAGTGGATGTATTAAATAATTTTAAACCATTTTTTTTCGAAAAACTGTTAAAAAAAAAATTGCTTTTAGCTTTTTTCGAATTCTTGGAGTTGGCCTTATTGTTTGTAATTGAATAGCTAAAACTTCTTTCTCCCAATCGTGTGCTGGAATAAAAAATACATTGAAAATAACTTTTGCTATTTTGTTGTATTATGTAATAGCTGAAAGTTCTCTCGCCCCAACCGCTGTGCGGGGAAATAATTGCCACAATTATTGTGTAATAATAATAAAAGTAGCAAAATTTTAAATGTATACAGATAACAGATCGACAAAAAAAAGCCACATCAAGTCTGAAGCACACTGGCGCAAATGGTGCGACGCAGAAGCATGGCACGCGGCCTCGCCAAACAGCTGAGCTCGTGGGGCGGCCGACAGATGGCGCCACAGGTGTTGTTGCAGCCACAGTACAGCGGCTGGTTGCCCGCCTCCAGACCCGCCGCCTCGCCGCCGTACGGCAACAACTATCAGCTGCTGCACTGGCAGCATCAGACGCCGACGATGCAGACGCGATCGCTGCTGCCGGAGATGAGCAGTCTGTGCAACAAGATGGCCGGTTGCATGCCACGCCTGGCGTCGCTGCCGCAGCCCGAGCTCTGCAGCCGCAAGCTGACGCGCCTGCGCCACAGCCTGCTCACAGCGCATCCCGAGCTGCGGCACAGCGCGATGGCGACGGCGCAGCCACCGTTGCTGCCGCAACGCGAGCAGCCGGAGGTGCGGCAGCAGACGCGGCAACAAGCCGATTGCTTGCAGCAGTTTCGACTCTACAAGCGGCAGCAGCGGTTGCTGCGACTCCAGCAGCAGCAGCAGCAGCAACAGTTGCAGCAGCAGCGGCAAGTTCACATGCAGCAGCAGCAACTGCAACAGCTCCAGCAGCAACAGTTGCTGCAGTACCGCCTGCAACAGCAGCAACTTGCAACACGCGAAAACGCTTTTCGCCCCTTCAACTTTGGCAACTGCGCTGAACGCTTCCTGCGCTGCCGGGGCAACGACTCGGAGTCCTCGCTGTACTCGGCCACGCATCCGGCGGAGTTCAAGTTGCGGCCCAAGCTGTCGCCGCTGGAGCACTGCGAGAGCTTCAGCTACGTGCAGCGGGCCAAGCAGCTGGCGACGATGGGCGACGAGCTGAAGAGCTCGATGAAGCGCCTGTCCAGCAAGACAACGATGACAACGATGACAACGATGAGCGCATCCACGGCGGACATTTCCACCAGCTCCACAACGCTGCTCAGCACGCCGGCCACGCCGAACAACAGCCCGTCATCCGTGAGCAACTCCAGCCAGCGCACAAAGGCCACGTCCACCAGCAGCTCCGTGGACAATCCCAACTCCGAGGCGCAACTGCATCAGCTGGCCACGGACATCGATGTCAATTTGACAGCCATCCGCCAGCTACTGGAGACGCAGCTGCCGCAGAAGGAGCACGAGCTGGACAAGTTGGCCAGTCTGCTGAAGCAGCGGATTGGCGTCAACTCGCAGCCAGGGGTGCATCTCAAGGGCGGCGAATCGCAGCCGGCGAAGCGGGAGCGTCAAGTGCATTTGAATCGTTTGATTCAGCCGACGAATCCCATGTTCAAGTCGCTGATGCAGCTGGCGGCGCAACTCTGCGAGAAGGACAAGGAGGGCAGCGCGGATCGGCCGCCGAAGGAGTATTCCATCTATCTGCTGGTCAATTCCGATGATGAGGCGGACGATGTGCCAACCGATCCGCAATGCAGCAGCAGCTGCAGTCAAGTGTGCAAGAGGCAAGAGATCGTTCCGAAGCCGACGCGAGGGAAGAAGAAGCGCGCCTTGCTGCGCATCCGACGCGAGCAGGAGCTGCTTGTGAGTGCATCGCGACCACCTCGACGTCCGCTGCACTGGCCCAAGCTGGACTACTCCAAGCTGGCCAACAACGCGGGCAAGAAGCCGAAGAAACCCAAAAAGGCAAAAAAGTATCAATTACGCTGGAACTAGCCAAGGATCGCCAATGGCAATAGATTCTAGATAAAACCCGGATCAGGTTTTAGTTAGGATCTACGGTCATTGGCCATCCGTCTTGATCGTAAATTGTTGCAGTAATTAAACAGTTTGAGAAACAATCAATGTTCGTAGTGTGCCTTGATTAAAAGCTTACGTTTTTATTGTAGTCGTCTTGGCCCAAATTTATTGTTTACACTTGGCAATGAACCGGATAATGTAAGCCTGCAACATCGCTGCTCAAATGGACGATGCGAGGACGAGGAGCAGGATGAGTGACGACGATTCCGATCAGTGGCTCGAGTCCGAATACGAGTTGGAGCATCGCGATCTCACAGTCGCCTCCGACAGCGAGACAGTCAAGCTTAAGAACAGCGATCGGCTGCGGGAATTACTTCTGCCAAGGTCCGTTAGCCAAGCGAAGCGTCAGGAATACCAGCAGCAAAGACTGTCCAGCTCACGGCATCAACAGGAGCAGCTACCGAAAAAGAACAGCGAAAGGCCATCGGAATATCGGCGGGAACAGATGACAGAGGTGCATAGGAGGGAACAGCTACCGGAATTCCGGAGGAAACAGTCATCAGTGCGGTATCGAAGAGAACAGTCCCCAGAGCAGTATCGGAGAGAACAGATGCCGGAGAAGTATCGGAAAGAGCAGTTATCAGAAGGTCGAAGGGCATCGGAGCTACCGGAACAGTCCCAGGTTCAGCGCCTAGATTCAAATGAGCCAGAACCCACCCGAAGCAGGAAGGATGCGGAACATTATTCTAGAAAAGGAACGCTCAGTGCCCTGCTGCGCAATTCGATTGTCATCCAGACCGACTATATAAAGAACAACCTGAGTCGCTACACGCAACTGAGAAGGCCCATCTCCGGCGACCCACAAGCGTCGGGTCGCGGCTGTTGCCGGGGCTGTGACAACGACCGCTATGAGCAGCATCAGAGTCGCTATGAGCCGACTTGTTGCGAGGAACAGCATTCGTGCGACCGATGTTACGATAATCCGCCAGCTAGGAAGCCGAGTCGGAGGCGGTCCTGCGACGCCTGCTGTGACCCCGAACCCATTAGATGTTCACAGCCAAAATATGAAAGTCGTCGGGAATCAGAATGCGATTGCGGCAGACCAGCACAAGCTGTGCCATGTCGAGACTACTCGTCCAGTTCAAGCGAGGATTGCTGTCAAACATGCTCGCCGAGATCACAGTTTGAAGCACCGCCGCCCCGATCTCAGAGCAACTCTTGCGGCCGATCCCACAGTTGTGAAGCACCGCCGAAGCCTTGTCCGGCAAGAGCCCGCCAAAGTGAATCGATGTGCTCCTGCAGCCCTAAGATCAAGTATAAAAGTTATGCGCCATCCAATCGCAACTCGGACTACATGGAAAAGTCGGAGTATCGGAATACCGTCTGTCGCAATCCTTTGGTGGTGAAATCCCGCACCCACTTTGAGAAATCGCGTCCCAAAAGGTCGTACATTCCCTGCGACGACTTCAACATGCTGCCACAGACACGGAGTAACTGTGATTGTCCAGCCCAGCATCAACCCAGACCCAGAGCACGGCAAGAGCCGTCGTCGTATCGACGCAACAGTCAGCCCTGTTGTGCCCGATCTCAGCAGGATTATTGGGAGGACGAGCGGGACGAATGTTGTTATCGGAGAAATCAGAACGCGGACAGGCAACAAAATTACAACAATGAGAGAGGAAATAACGTCGATCAGCGAGGGAATAACTCCAATCCGCGAGGGAATAACGCCAATCAGCGAGGGAATTATTCCCGAAGTGCTCCTGTGACAGCTGGAAACACGACGTCAAACAAAACTCAACGTGTCACCAACAGGCCAAAGCCAAAGGCTGCTGCCGCTGCTTCAACTTCTCGGAAGTCTTCCTCGCCATCCAGCAAACCACCGCATTTGAAACACGTCCAACGATTCGATCGCACTTGCTACGTGCCGCCGAGCTGCTTTGCGCCCCGCTTCACGGACACGCAGCAAGGACATTTAGGCTCAGAGGTAAGGCACTCCAGGCGTACCTAAGGCCTCCTATTAATCCTCCTCCTCCTTGGCTTTAGTTGACGGACACATTGGCAACTTTAACGCAAGGTGTTCGGCGAAGGCTTCAAAATACTGTAAGCATCTCTTTGATCCTTCCTAACGCTCTTAGCTATATGGGATTTACATTTGCAGGGCCTAAACGCACTTAGTGCCGTTCCAAGGATGAGGAGACTGAATCCCAACTTCAAAAAACGATTATCCGGTTGTGGGGTAAGCATACGATACATATATTTTTTAGTTTTCTTAAACAAATTAATCATTCAATTACATAGCTACGTAATCCCAGGATTCAGGATGTGCTATTGAGCAGAGTACATTTGGGATCGGGCTATAATGTAAGTATCTATTTACTATATCATTTAATTTCGAATCTTACATTATATTTGTATTATTTTGTGACTTAGTTTTTAGCTTTAGAGTTTTAAATCGAAATAATAAATAAATTAAAAGAAAATAAATACAAAAAAATAATATAATATTACATTTAAAAATATTCGTTATCATTATTTTCTAATTTTAAATTTAGATTAATTTCTAGTCAATCAAAAAATTTATACATTTTTAATTTAATATTTAAATTTGTATCATTATTTAATGTAATTAAATAATAATAATGAAATATTTGATTTGAAAATAATAATAATAATAATAAAAATGTATTTTATCATTTTGATTTTGTTTGTACATAATAATTTCAAATTTAAATTGTATTTTCCAATTTAAAACTATTTTTAGTTTCAACTGTTTTTAATTAACTGCCCTACTTTTGCTCTCTTCTTATTTAATGTTTCATTAACAAATAAAAAATAATTAATTTCAAATTTAAATGTTATGTATAAAAATATTTAAGTTAATTGTGAATAATTTAACATGACGACGAATTAATAAAAAATAAAACTAAAACGCAAAAATATATATTTAAATAATGTAAATTATTGACTAATTATTTTATTTTACTATAAAACAGTTTTCAATATTTTAATTTCATTTTGCAATCAATCGATCAACATTTTTTCTTTTCAATATATGTATACTATTAAATTTGACGACTCTATAATGAGTACTTTTTACAGATTTTTTTAAAAGCCAATATTTAAGAAATTAGATTTAAATTTGAATTATTCTATCAAGAATTTTTTGATAAAAAGAAAATTGAAAAATATGTGTGTACCTAAATAAGTATTAAATAAACTAGCAATTTTTTTTACGCAGGTGACACCGCTGTCAAGGCTTTCTAAACTCAATTTGAATTGGCGCGCTCCCAAGCTGCATCCAAGTCCATCGCATCCCTTGCGTTGTTGCGGCGGAAAGCTGACGCCAAATTCCACGAGGACTCTCGTGGCCCGACAAAGGGAAATTGGCAACAATATGGCCACAACCCGAACTGCTCCCCAAACAGCCGCCAGAAGCGAGCGACCGCAGCATTTGACTCAAACCACAGCGCACCCTCGAGGCGCCCCAACGCCCGTAAGACGCGATCTGCCCAAACGGTATCAAGCGACGCCACCGGAAGTGCCGCATCGATTCATACCGGTGACCCAGGAGCAGTCGCGTCCTGCGGCTCCTCGTCCGCCAACGCAGTCCCAAAGGCAGCCAGGCGCGATGCCAGCCGTCGTCCAGAGCAGAGCACCGCAAAGAGCTAAGCCAGCGGAGGCGCTCAATAAAAAATCTGTGATCATCATGGAGCACAATGGCAACGAAAGTATTTCGCCACAGCTGCCAGCACAAAGAGACGAATTCGGCAGGACGTCAGCGTTGCAGAGCCGGGATCAGGGAGCAGTAAAACCTGTAGCTCATGAAGCAACCAGAGGAACAGCTCAACCTTTGGCTCCAACCCGTCGGCAACCTGAAACCCGTTCGGTGAAGCCCAAGCAACTCCCAGAAACAGCACGAAGTGCAACTCCGCGGTCAATTGAAGTCGCAGTTAGACCAACTTCCAACAGCTCCCCAGATCCTGTCGAGCAGGATGAGCAACCAGAGCATTCACGCTCAGCTCCGAATGAATCGGAGACCAGCGAGAACGATGCGAATTCTCGTTACTATCGCGGCAGCTTTCTGACCATACGTCCGACGCTGACCAATGAGGAACCCGCTCGCCCGGGTCGCAAACGCGGTTCTCTGATCATGATCACGGCCAACGGCATGCAGAAATCGATGGAGAAGGGTTCCCGCCTCGTGGTGCCAACGTGGCAGTGTTTGGGCACGAGAGGCGGCTGTCATGCGGGCAACGCTTTCACGCCTGCCACCAAACGCAATCCCTTCAACTGGCGCAAGTTCCTGCCCAACTGGCTGTTCAATGACAAGCGTCGGCCAACTGCCGACGATGAATTGGATTCGGAGTCGGAGTCGAACTCGCAGTGTCGCAGTGACACACTGTAATAATGACAGCAACAAGGTTGACAAGTTTCGAGTATGACACATTTGGGAATTCGAAAAATTATAAGCCACTATCTGAACTCCAATGATCGCCACATAATGCTCAACAGTCCCAGCCTGCAGACGAGGAAGCCGCTCACCAGATCCCTGGACGCCACATCGCGTTCCTCGGTCATTGCCCAAGTGCCGGCGACTCAGAAGCTGCAGCCAACCGCTGCCCAGGATCAAAGCCCACATTATTTCAATGCAGCGCAGCCCAAGTTGCGTTTGACTTTGACTGCCGCACGTTCGATGGGCGACACAAGAACAGCGACTGGAGCAGCCGCCGGTGAGTTGGGTAAACCGGAGCTGTTGCGCTATTTGGGCGGCGGTTGCAAGCTGTGCACGGTCTGTGGACAGCAGCCCGTCTCGGTGGCGACTCGCAACAACGGCATCTGCGCCGGCTGCAATGCCAAAATTCAGGGCGCCCTGGCGAACTTCAAGCGACATCAAGTGCCGCATCCCAGCAGCCAAGTTCCATGCAGCTGCAGCATGCAAGCTCCAGGTTCGAATCCGCCGCAAGCACCAAACAAGCGCAGCGCGGCGAGCGGAAAGTTCGACATGGGGAACAGAAAGTCCGACGCACGGTATAACGATTCATGCAACTGCACGACGAGTGGCAAGTCCGATGCACGTTACAGCATGACGAGCGGAGAGTCCGACTTGCAGTTCAGCTACAACGAGCAGGAATATGGAGAGCAGGAGGAGGCTGCGACTCAGGCTGCAACTCAGCAACCCTTCAACATTATTGTGCTGCAGGACTGCAACAATCACAATCTGATCGATCAGCTGACGGCCGCCTTGACGGTGAGCTGTCAGCAGCAGCCAGAGCGTCCAAGGATGCACTATTCGCCACAACCAGCCTGCAGTCCAAACTATTTCAACCACAATTCGCATCAATCCGAATTCAATTCCTTCCCCGGCCAGACTCCGCAGGGCGGTGTTCCGAGTGCTCAGCAGTACTGTTGTTGCACGCCGGTCAGCACTGGACAGCAGCAGACGCAGATGCCCCAAACGGGCTGCAGCGGCACACCTTGCAGCCCCAACGCGTTGTCATCGCCATCAAATGCCTCCAATCGTAAGTATCTATGCAATTCCCAATGGGTTCGATTAATTCAGCACAGTGCCGTTGACAGCCGAGGCAGCCAAGTGCTGTTGCACCTGCGAGGCGTGCCGCATGAAGCTGCCGCAACTGGTGGCGCAGGCCTTGGAGATATTCCTGATGAGTCACGCCCTGAAAGAGGAGCAGACCAAAAAGGCGACGAGTGCCACAGCATCGTCCAGCTCAATGCAAGGCGGTGGCAAGGAGAAGCGAGCAGGCGAAAAGGCCAAGGGCAAGCCGAAACGCAAGACAGCAGATAAGGCCAACGACAGGACGATGGACAGAAGCAACGACAAGTTAAACGGCCGGACGAAGGACAAGTCTGCGGACAAGTCGAAGGAAAAGACTGCGGACAAGACTGCTGACAAGTCAGCCGCTGCCAAACCGAAGCGGAAGAAGAAGTCAAACTGGAATCGGCGCAAAGAAGATTCGCTGTTCTATCTGCCGCAATCGAGCAACTATTGTGGCCAGCCCCGTTGCGTGTCCTGCTGCCTGCCCGGCTGTCCCGCTCCGTGCAACATGCGCTGCCCGGGCGGACGTCAAGGCAACTTCAGCGTGGCCGGAGCCGGCGATCCACCCGGTCGTGGCAACTGCCAAAGAGCCTGCGGTCGCTGCGCCAGCTGCCCCAACTGTCCTACAACCCGAGACACCGTGCATCCTGTGGCGCACTTCCGACCCGGCCAGCTGCCGTATCCCCAGAGCTGCCTGCTGCAGCGCAACGGGGACTACGTGCGTCGCAGTCTGGTGCGGACTGCGGCCGGCGTGACGTTGCACGAGGTGCACAGGCAGGAGGATGACGACGACGATGAGTATGAGGACGAGGATGAGCAGGAGGAGCAGGAGCAGGAGTCGCCAAGGCAGCATCAGCTTAAATTTCAGTGCGCGAATTGTCCGTGCTGGCGCTGATCAGCTACAGATTGTGCATTATATGATCCGCATATATATATATATACGCGACATGGCTATCGTATGCGATCAGATAATGCAGAATTTGCTGGTCGGGCGCCTGGTGGTTTATAGCGTTTCAGAGCAAAATTTCCGTGAAAACAAAAACCCAGTAATAAACCGGTCATGTAAAAACAGGAAAGGATTTTTGCGACTACTTCCGTTTCCGGCACTGCCCGTTGGCCCAGATTAACTTTACAGCGAGCGGCACGAATCAAACGAGAGCTGCAAAACAATTAACGCCACAGGGTCACTAATCACCAGCAATATTTGAACTCGTACCTGGACACAGGGTTTTTTATTCCGTTTGGGACGTGATCACACAATGGGGCGCGACGGCAGCTTCCTGGACTGCATTTCACACTGTGGACGATGAGCATCTAATTGCCTTGCCTTGCCACATGTCCTGCTGCGAGCGGAAAATGTTAATTGCGACTGCAACAAGGCGCTTTTCCTCACTCGCTCGCTCGCCAGCCAGGACATCCTTTTCCTTCTCTTTGTTGTGTGCCAACAACACACTCTCTTTCTCTTTCTCTTACACTATTTACCTCTCACTCTCTGTGTGTTGTTCGACTCTCTGTTTGTGTACAAACTACGCGCCTTCGGTGCGTTTCCGCTCATCACTCGTAAAACTCCGCAGCAGCAACAGATGATGTGACCCCGACCACAACACGTCCTGTCGTCCTGTCGTCCCGCTGTCCTGCTGTCCTCATGTCCGGGCTTAAGCCCATGTGCTGTAAGCAATACAGGATGCATTTATGCAGGATGCGCAATTGTTCATCTTTGAGCAAATGTTGGCAAAACGTGATGCTTCTTGTTTGGATCGATTGTAAATCTATCAATAGCCAGCGATGAATGGAACTCTATTCGAAAGATCTATAAAAAAGGGAAATGCAAGTGTCTAACGGGACATTATCGATAAATCCAAGATCAGTAGATAGCTACTGCAGCTGGAAATAGAAAAGTATTTCTTAGCTGAATTGAATGAGTTTTGATTGTTGACTTTATATATTAAGTATCTGCTCCATATCTAAGGTTATCTAATTTAACTTGTATTTCGGTCAGCATTTTAAAAGAGAAAACTTTAAAAGTTAAAGTAATTAAAGTAAAAATAATTATTTAATTGTATTTCAAAAAATATATTTAAATTTATGTTTAATATTTCATTCTAGATTTAATATGATCAGATAAAGTAAAACAAAATATAAAATGCATTTTAAATGAGAATATAAAATAATTTCTCAGAAAATTTAGTTTTTTTATTTATAAACTTATCAGTTAGTTAAAATGACTACTAATTTGTGTCGATAATAATGGCTACATAGAAAATAAAATATAAATATTGCTAAATGTTAAAATTTACAATGAAAAATATGCTTTCAATATCGGGGTTTGATTAAAAGTCTAGTAAGTTATTATTTTCAAATAAATTTCATTTATGATAAATGAAAAGGGTAATAATTAAGCAATAAAAATGTTAATTCTATTTCCATTTTTATTTTATTTATTTTTATTAATTATGAATTTGATTTTTTTCTAAACAGCACATATTTTTTTAGGGCGTTGAAAAGCCAATTTCATTCAATCAATAATCATGGATATAGCTCTCTGCAGTTTCCAAGACAACTACTTCAAGTAACTCTCCGCTGAATCTTTTAAAAATAAGGTCTTTGTTGACTAATAGAGCAGCAAATGGAGCGATTATCTCGATCAGCATATCTAGACAATAACCACGAATATTTATCTCCATGAGCAGCACTGATTCCACCTGCCCACATCAAATATCTGGGTCTGCATTCATGAAATATCTCGTGACAGAGACTTCCGCAAGTTAAGATCGCATAATTTTGTAACTTGATAAACTTAAGCGATGTAATCTTTACATGGGGACTACCTTTACCTCAATTGCTATACAATGGGATCCTCAGTTACTTTCTGTAGAGATCTCCACAACAGCAGCAGCAGCAGCAGCGGCAGCAGCAACAAAAATAATCATAATAATGGTGAGCTTTACTTTTGTTGTTGGCGACGTTGTCTTTATGATTGTTCTTTGGGCATGTTGTGGGTTTTACTTGGGAAACAAACCATTTACGTGACACATTTCCGACTCGTTGTCATCTTCATTGTTGTTGTCGTTGTCTTGGCTGTAGTTTTGCCGTTAATCAGATTCACGGCGCATTTCCACACGGCGTTCTTTATTTTACGTTTTCATTGTTATCATTTGAAAATGCCTTAATCCGAATTTATGAAATGAAAGCGGAAGTCTGTGCGGCTTGTTTCCCATTCTGTCTGCCACGACTCTCGCTCGCCGTCTCGCTCACACACTCGCTTGCCGTCTCTTTCGGTGTCGGTGTCGGTTTCGGGTTGTGTGGCATTTGAATGAATCTTTTAGAATCTGCTTTTTTACGAGCGCTTCTTTCTGTTTTACGGTTAGTTCGTTTCATTGTCGACCGATTGATTTAAACATTTACGTTTTGACGCTACCGTGCGGGCGGAGGGCGGCGGGCGGAGAGGGGCGTGGTCTGGCCAGCAATTGGTGTTAATGAGAGTTTTTATGGAGGCAACAAGGCTGAAGCGTCAGCTGCCAACATCGTGACAGACGATGCCAGACTCCGATTTACGATGAACCAAGAAATTACTGCAACTAGACGTGGCGACTCTAAAAAAAAGTTCTCTATCTACATTTTTTCTTTTGGGGGGTTTTTCGAGGAACGCTGAAAAGTTTATGACACATCTGTTTATTGATTTATAGTTCGGGAAAGTGCCAATAAAAAAGTAGAAGGGAGCAGGGAGCCTCGCTAGGATTATATGCGGAGTTGCAGCCTCCCTGCACATAAAATCCACTTTTCTGTATATTTTCGTATTGTTTTTAATGACTGTCTGACGGCTTAGCCGGGCGGCATGCAACATTCGAGCATTCCCCTTGGCCATAAATCGTTTAGTCTAGCGTGCAGTCTATATATACGATATATATGTACATACAGTCTCCCTATCTCTGGTACTTATGATAACATTTGATTAGCTGCGTTTCCCCCCTAACCAATTTCAAATGCCTCGCGCTATATTTAGAACTGAGGAAATATTTGCGGCACACGCCCCCATCGACATCGTCAGCTTGCGATTGGAACCAGCTGCCAGAGCTGGAGAGCTGCATTTGGGATTTTCCTGCATCGATTTGGGTTGCAAGGAGAAGAAAACGTGTCAAGCGATCGTTTCCTTTTTGGGCTGTCGAATTATGCGTGGACACAGCCTTCGTTACCTGTGCCCGACACGAAGTAATTGAAAGTAAACAGGCTAAGCAAATAATTCCAAAAGTAAGAAAAACAACTACGAAAATGAGCAAGAATGTTGTGTAGAGATTGACCAGCCAGATATCCTGTAATATGTGTTCAATTATTCAACGGCAAACAATAAACAACCTAAGCAAATTGCTGGAAACTAAACAGAACGAAACAGAGATATGCAAATAGTTGACTACACAAATACCCTGTCAAAAGTGGGTAGTTCAATAATAATAATTAAAAATAAACAATCTACGTTTAATGACAAAAATATGGAAAAATAAAGACAATGAAATGGTAATTAAAATGCGAATAGGAAGCATTTAAAAAAATATGTAAAACTAAGAAAAAAGAAAAATGTAATAAAATAAATATTGTTTAAATTAATATCATACAAAATGAAAATAACAACTAAACAATATTGTATGGAGATAAAAACATGGAATAAATGAATTAAATATGAAGGAAATTGTTAAAATACGAATAATAAGCAGTTGAATAAAACATATGTAAGAATAAAACTAAAAGCTAGATAAAAATTGTATCAATTATTTTAATATTTTTTAAAAATACAAAGTAAAATAGAATACATTCCGAATAAGATAAAGTTTATTTTCTTTAATTGTTTGTTGATGTATTATTACAAATGCAAACTACAAAACAACTTGGATATTTCAATACAATTTGTGAAGATGATAAAGAGATCAATTTAATTTATTCTCTTTATTAATATAGTTCACATCTGTTGAATACAAATTAACACAGAATACGTAAGAAGTATCATACAGTTAATGTAATATAATAGCAAGAAAATCTGGGATATATTACAATAATTTTTAAAGATGATAGAAAATAAAAACATTTTATTTTAAATAATACGTGAAATATACATAATTTGTTAGAAACTGGCTACAACTTATTTGATAGACTGTAAATAAAATTATGTATTATTATAAATTTGAAAAAACAATTTTCGTTGACTACAGACAGAAGATCACAAGTGCTCTGGCTATACTATATAATTTAATTATAAAATTCAATAACAGATCAATCAATCAATAAATATGTTATGCTATGCTACAACTGAGATATAATATATTTCTATTGCTATAACTATTAAAAAGAGGCAATAATAAACGTAGAAGCTGATTCGTACGGCAGCAAATGGAAACATTAAAATGAAACATAACGTAGCTTGTCACATCCGATTGTAGCTCGGTACGATTTGTACAGTACAGGGTATATATAATGTATATGTATGGGGAATAAAAGCAAATGTTGAATTATTAACGCACAAACCACACAAGAGTCACGTACGAATACAACAACGAGTTAGGGGCAGCAGAATTAGACATTGAATGTTGCCTGCCAATTGAGCCTAAGCAAACATCCTTCTACTTTTTGGCCAATCCCACAGCTCAGTTGCTGGCCGGCTTCCTGTCGATGCTTATCATGTGTGAGGAATTTACATTTATTGTGCATTCCTCGCAGCCGAACAATGCACGGACCCTGCAGCTGCCCAGCCTGCTGGATTAACAGTAACTACTTTTGGCAGTGGCAGGATGTGTGTTTCTGCAGGTTTCGAGGACATTAGGCCAAGCGAGACGCCGTTATCAATTAGGCGGCCAATTAAAGCACTTAATTCATTTGGCCAACGATCGATGCGACCGATAACGAAGCCATTAGAAGTGCAGCAGAGACAGAGGCAGACCTCTCCCTCTCCCGCTCTAGAGCGTAATGCGAGCAGACATCAAACGAGGACAGGCGACAGGACGAGGCAGACGGCAGACGGCAGCAGATACTTGCTCGAGATACAGATACAGATACAGATACAGACAAAGGTGCAACGTTAAGTGAAAAACCAATAGTAATAATTGCGTGGTCCGCTCTCCCTTAGATAATTTTCCTCTGAATTTCTCAACCGCCCCGTCGACAGCAGCAGCTGCTGCAATTTGAACTGTTGTGTCGAACAGGACGCGCGTCCTGCGGCTGCTGCATAAGCGTGCCTCGTGTTGCAAGTCCTTCCATCGAACTGCAGTGCGCACGTAACTCGAGTCACTCCACTTCACGCTTGTCTATAAATCGACGAAAGGATTCAGGCACTTCTAGAATGCCAACCGGCCAAACATATGGCCCAACCACACATGCTGCAGGATCAAATATAAATGATCCTGTCCTATTTGTGTGCTGTCACTTTGAGAAGGAAGTCTGCGAAAGCAAAGCCAACAAAATGTTAATTCGATTTTCTGAATTCCCCTTCAAGTATTGCTTTCAACAGCTCCAAGCTAAGGGCAAAAGGAAAAAGGATTTCCTGTAATTACACTCTCGTCTAGCCAGGCGCGTAATTAGTCAACGACAAACTCTCTGGCAGCGAGCACGTGATTGCCCCCGAAATGGTTGACAATGCCCGATGAATGGTTTATTAATATGTACAAAAGATATTTCAACGAAAATTTACTGCGACTTGATTAATTGACAACAGGGGAAACAAGGAAACCCCAAAATGTTAATAGAGTCGTGTGGGGTTGACATGCAACCCATCGAATAAATCCAATATGTCCCTATCCCCTAGCCACATTCACGTGTTTAATAGTCGCATTTTAAAGACGGTATCTTTAGGGCAATTTACATGGAGCCTAACATCTTCGGTAAGCTGCTCAGCCTGCGATTGTATTCCGGCAAATCCGCTTGGTTTTTAAGATGCATTCAAACAATACTAAGTCGAAAAGATTAACGATTGTTTCTCTTCCTTCTGGATGCCGTACAAAAAAGATCTTAAAATGTGTTTACTACTGATCGAGTAAGCAGCACAGCTGTCTACGTCTCGAAAATTGAATTTATTGTTTACAAGATAGTACAATATATTTCAAATAATTTATAGAATTAATTATTTAATAACTAGAAAATATAGAACTTCTTATTTTAATATAAATTGCATGATAAAATTTGAACAAAAGTAATCAAATTTAAAACTCGATTAATCAATATTATTTTAAGAATAAAAGGCGAATAATAATGTGCCATATTTTTAAATTATTTATTACAAAAATATGAGTAATTTCAAGATACTTTGAAATTCTAAATTAATTGGAAAATAATGATTATTTATGAGTTCAACATATCATTAATTTTTAAACTACGGAATTTCGAACAAACTATTATTTCAGGTATGCATTAAAATCGTAACGTATACGCAATGATTGTGAAAAATCGATTATAACGATAAACATTATGTTTTTAGTTGCTTAATTGTAATACACTTTTTATTACAAAGCTTATAAATAATAATGAAATATAATCGAATGATTTTATGGAAAAAGATTTTAGTCGCAAACAATTTTAAGCAATATTTTCATAGTAAATAATTCAAATAAATAAAATGTACAATAGCATTTAACTAAATTATTTGCATTAAGTAATTAAGTTCAAATGAATGAAAATCACTTAAATTTCTTGCAGTGTAAGAGAGAGCGAGCGTATGTGGCACACTTGAGGGAGAGGGAAGCGAGCGTTATTTGGGGGAGAGCAACTGAGCGTGAGATTGAGCGTCTGAGAGCTCGCTCTCTGAGACGGAGGCAACAAAACTCGATGCATGGCAGCGATCGCAATCAGTTGAGAACGTGAACTGCGCGTGCACAGAACGTCGTCGAGGTTGCCACAGCAGAGAGCTACAGATACAAATTGTGTGAGATACTCGTACGCAACTACAACAACAACAGCAGAATAACAAAAGCGAATTGCAGCTGCAAACTGGAATTTAGCCAATCGACAACAGCAACAAGCAACCAGCAACATTTTGTGTGTTAAGTGAATAACTAAAGAAACTTGAGGCTGAAAATAAAGCTGTAACAATTTAACAAAAAAGAACAACAACGAAACTTTCGAAATCCAGCAACATAGATAAAAGTAGTTCAACAGTTGATTATTATTATTGTGGTTGTTGTTGTTGTTGCCCAAGTTGCCGTTGCAAATTGTGCAAAATCTCAGTGTTCCCCTGCCCACCGCCCACTGTGCAGTAGTGAAAAGATACAGATACAACGTCGAGATAGAGATAGAGATACATTGGGAGAGAGAGCGTGTGTGCGCGTGATAGAAAGAGAAACGAGACCAAAACCAAAGCGAAAGCGAAACGCCACAAAGTGCAATTTCTATTTTTCGCAAAACAACGCAAAAGAGAAAAGCAAAATACAAAAACATCGACAACATCAACAACATCGACAACAACAATTGGATTCGGAATTGCAACGCAGGAAGTTCCATAAACAAAACGCAAAAAGAAATTTATAAACAAAGTCGACTCTATATACAAAAAGCAAGAAAGATATATCAGCGGATGTCGTCGGCGATTTGAGGCGAACCACCCATAACCCATAAAAGTATTACTGCGATTTTGGATTAACTCAAAAACTAGGTAAGTTTCATTCACGTAACGCCCCAGGGGAACTCCCAGCAACAGTCGAAATAGTTTCGTTAAGTATAGAAATAATTATTGTTGTTGCTCACCTCACAAAGGTTGTTTAAACGTTGTTTGACATGTTGAAGAATGCGCTCAATCCCAATAGTTGTTGTTGTTTTTTTTTTTCTCTCCTCATTTATCTCAGTTGCCTTGTAGCGTGTTTCGTTTTTTTTTTTCTTTCTGTTTCTTTTTTTGGTGACTTGCTAATTGACCTCTAAAAGGTGCTCCGTAATTTTTAACTATATGTGTATATAAATGTTGTTGTTGTAGATGTTTACCTCCTATATACCGAAAGACCATTCAAATTAACATAAACGAAACCTTTAACGATCAATGCGAAACCAAAATCAACGAAATTGTTGTAAAAATTGAAAGGCATTCGATACGCTGAAGAAGATGTTATATGTGACTATTAAATGAATCAATGTGTGTGAGCGTAGTTATTGGGCCTTGAGCTAGAATGGGAATATCTAAATAGATTTGGGTAGGTTGTATAACACAGGTTATTACTGATTGGGGTTAAAAGCATTGCGTTAGGATTGATTGAGTTTTTTTTTTTTTGGTTATTTTTACTTAAATAACATATAAAGACCTTGATTCGAGATCGGGTGAGCAAATAAGATTGATTGCGATATTCAAGACATAACTTAGAAAACTTTTAAATATGAGTTGAAAAATGTACGAGAAGTTATTGTGGTAATGTAATGTATTACAGAATGCAAGGAAATTTTAGTTCATCGTAACAGACAGATAATATTAACTATTTATTTATTTATTTATATAAACAATAGTTTACTCCATAAGAAATAATAAGTGTATTACAAATTGAAATATATCTAATAGCAATAATTTAATAGGTTTCAAATTGTAGTGATGGGAATAGTCAATAATCCATAAATAAAAAAGTTAAATAATTGTTTAAAACAACTTTCTAATTCTCTTGCGAACTCTTGCTTTGTCGCCTTTCTAACTTAATTAGCCGCATTACAAAGTATTACAAAGTTTCTTCAATGGAGAGATCAACTAAAGTTAGACATAAGCAGCGTATCTGAGAGATACAACAAACCTTTAGAAAGAATCGTCATGCACTTCTTGGCATTTCAGACTCAATGTGCAATCGCCATGACCGAGTTAAGAGGTTTTGGCTATGAAAAACTAACAGCAGAATTGTCAAGAGAATAACTGGCAACAGACACTCCATGGGGGGGGGAGACAGAGACACAGACGTAGACGGGGAGGGGAGAGAGAACACAGTAAGCAGAGAAACCACAAATAACAAAGCGACACTCGAAATGCCAAGACGGCAGCTGCAAAAAGCGGCAACAAAAACTCAAAACTGAGGCGCACAATTTCAAACTGCACAAAGCAGAAGCTAAGCCAGTCAAGCGGATAGAGAAGGCAGATGCAATGACTGAGAGCGAGAGCGAAAGAGACGGAGAGAGACAGGGAGGTTGAGCGGCATTAAATGCATTTTGGGCGATTGTTTCCCTATTGTTGCCCGCATTTTGTGAATGCGCGCGCTTGCTCAAAGGATGTGGCCAAGTCCGCAGACTGCGACTCTTCACTGTAATCTCTTTGCAGCTGCCACAAAGGAAAAAAAAAACGCACCTGGCCGCACGACAGCAACAACAAAAAACACAAATTCTTAATTAATTCTGTCTCAGTCGGTCGATCGTTCTCTCTCTCTGCCTCTGTCTTGGGCTGATTCATGCGCCCAGTTAGTGACCCACTAAAGGAAATAACAAGCGTCTGACGTATCGCCCCACAAACTTTTGGCTGCAATTCGAAGATACGACTCTGATATGAGTAGGTGCCAAGCAGGGCTGGGCAGGGAAGCATGAGGAGAGGGGAGCGTGCGAAGAGGCATGCCCAATGTCGTCTGCTATTTGCTTAGACAGTTCTGATAAGAGTTCGCCGGAGTCGCGTCAGTTTCCTGCTCAAATCGACTTTGATTTCGGCATGAACTAGAGCTGACACTGTGCTGCATAGCCGGGCACGACGTGTTGGACAAACTACAGTCAGTATTCCGTATAACGGACAATCAAGACACCAAGTCAATTATAGCCAATTTTCTGCGAGACTAGAGTCTTCAAATTCGGCATTTATCTAAAATTTTAAATGTTTTGTAAATAGATTGTAGTGAGTGATTTATTTTGATTTGGTTACTTAGAGATATGTTATTCCTAAAATTTAAAATTTAAATCAATTTTCATATAAATAAAATTTTAAATTGAGAAAAGATAGAATTTAGCATATATTTGATTTATTTCGCAGAGAGATGTTTAATTTAAATTTTTGGTTGCATAACATTTCGAATTAAATCAAGTTTAGGTTCGCATACCTTTTTAAATGATTTCTAAGATTCTTAGAAAATATTATAAAATTTTATGCAGCTTTTTAGCGACTGTAAACTGTATTGCAATGCAGTTCAATGGCAATTCTTGAAACTGCAACCAAAATGTATGCAGAACTGCAGTCGTGTTGTGATTTATACGCCAGTCACGTCTATCGCTGAGATAGAGAGAAGACTCCGCATTGAGGTGCTGGGGAGCGAGAGAACGTCTTTGGTTGCGCCTCTGTGATGCTGCATGACGCGTGTCGTGGCGCTGCGTCGCCTCCTCGTTCGCCGGCTTGTCAGGGGCATGCACCATTGGCCGCGACACGTGTGGGGCGTGAAAAGACAGCGCCTGATTCAGTCAATCTGCTCGAACACACAGCCACACAGACAACAGACGACATCATCATGATGTTCATGATGCTCATCATCAAAGCATTTGCATCTGCATTTTTATTTAATTTCCAACTAAATATTTACAGCCCTCTCCCTGCCCCTGCCCCCATCAAACGAAAATCAGCTTTCCCCCGCGTTGTAGTTGGGGAAATGCATTTGGCGCCATTTGTTTTATTTTTAAACGAGGAAAAGTCGTCACACATCCGTCCATCAAGCTGCGTCGCCCCCATGCGAATGATGAATGGGAATGCTATGAGCTACAGCCTCCGAACAGTCAATTCCTCAAATCTCGCCCTCCCCGATAGCTGGCTGTTCTAGACCCCAAGTCAGGGCTTTTGCAGACGTCAGGCAGACGCCGTTGCAAGTTGCCACAGCGACAAGCGTTACATGATTTGTAATATCAGCTCAACATACACACACATATTTACTCGGTGTGTGTCGATGGGAATCCGGTTTGTTGTTGCTTGGCTTGTCGGCTGGCAAAATGTTTATTTTTAACAATTTTCAGCCGATTATCATCTGTTGTCTGCCGTCGTTGTTCCTTGTTGTTGCTGCTGTTGTATGCACTCTGTGAAATGCCTGAACAAGTTTATTTGCCTTGAATTGCAGCCAAGAAATCAACACACACAAATTCTTCACCAAAATTTCAATTAACAATTTTCGATCCATTTCTGTATGTGGCTTTTTGGGGGGCGTGGCCTTCGGTCCCTTTTTTCCATATGGCTGCACAAACGTCTTCAGCTGGAAACTCAAGTCGATTCGAAGCAAACAACAAACACAAGACAAAACAACACAAACGATAACGACAACGACTCTGACAACGAAATTTACTTAAGAGGAAGCGCATAATTTAGCAGGCAGCAAGTGTATCTATGAGATACATTTGTCGTATCCGTGAGATGCCGTGCGCCACAGATTTTCAACTGCTTCAAACTGTAATCAAATTAATGGCAGCTCGCAAAATTTACATAGTTTCCTTTACTGTTGTCTCTGTCCAGCATTTGATATGTAAACAAATAAACATGTCTGACGCATTCGTTTTGAGCCAACAGATACCCTGTAGACATTTGATATGTACAAGTATTTGTATATGTTTTGCGAAAAGAGTTTTCCGTGTTTGTTCAACATCTTGCGGATGAGCGAACATCAAAGAACTGCGAAGCGCTGTCGGCATGTAAACTTTAAGATACTCTGCGCAAATTTCGAGAAAAGCTAAAATTGGTACTGATTTATTTATTAAGTTAAAAAATGTAAACTAAATTAAATTATTTCTTATACATTTTGACTACATTTTTTAAAGTAATTTATTTTATACATTAATTTCAATATTTTTATAAATATTGAAAAGGTCAGTATAAATTTGGAAATAAAAAAAAAATTGATTTTTAATGTTTAAAATTTCTTTAAACATTTTTTATATTATTTTATCTAATAAATTAAATCAAACATTCGCACAAATATACAACAAAATTAAAGCGATTTTTTATTCAATTATAAAATTCCAATTAAAACTCAACTGATTAAATTCAACTTAGTTAATTAAGTTATCTTATCAATCAATTCAACAATCTTCCACTGTTGCAAACATTCTATAATTGTCTTGCATGCCCTACTTCTGCTGTTGTTTAGAGGGTATAACAAATCTGACTGCGAAATGCGAAATTGAGCAAAGTTTAAGATGCTTTTGCAAAGTTCGCGGTAGATGAGTTCTTCAAAAAACGGAAGCGACCTGCAGATAAAGATGGGAGGCGTCAACACACAAATACACACATCGCTCTACGTGTGTGTGAGAGTGTGTGTGAGAGTGTGTGTGTGTGAGAGTGTGTGGGGAGCAAATTACGCACTTAAAGTGCTCGCCAAATGACAGGAAACGCGTCATTTTTACGAACTTCAAATTACGATTTTACGTTTCGTCGTTTTCTCTGCTGTTTTTGTTGTTGCTTGTTTGTTGTTGTTGTTGTTGTTCTTTAAGAAGCAAAACAGCAGCGACAGCAGTGTGTGTGTGTGTTGTTTATATAGTTGCTGCCACTAAGTAGCAGCAACAACAACCAAAGGCGACAGTGCAAAGTGCAGACGTCAACGTAATTAAAACTGCCAGCAATTGTATCTGTATCTGCAAGTTGTTGTCGCACGCATATGTGTCGCTGTGTGTGTGTGTGTGTGTGTGTGTTTCCTTTTGTGCATCCTGTGCGCGGGCGGAGGCGGATATGCGCACACTGCACAGACTTCCTGTCACTGACGCCGACACAAAACTCGACTGCGAATAGAACTCGTAACAGAAAACCATTTCCTACCCAGGCAGAGGCAGCCAGAGACAGAGGACTAAAGACCGCGACCCTGGGCCCAAGAAGACGCGTGCTGAGCACGAACCCCAAAGGGGCCACGAACATCGAGACGACGAATGCCAATGTCGCCAGGTCGCGTCACTTTTGGCTGTTGACAAACTGCGACAAACACGAATCAATCAGACGGCTAGAAGAAGCAGTTGGGAGTTCGATGTCTTTGTGTGTTAATGATTTCAGCTGTTGTTGGGATGTTGCCCTTGTTGCAGCAACGGAAGCGCAGCCGACACATGTGGCATGCCAGCGACAGCAGACGCATCGCTGTCGATTGACACCGTTGTCGTTTTGGGTAATTGTTTCGACCAATTGATGTTGCCCCTTCACGTGTAGCTCCGTGCGGAATTCAAAATTCGCGCCTGCTTAACAGTTCGATAACATTAATAGCAATTATCGCACTGATGATCGTGCCACACACGACGCCTAGTTTATCGCTTATCGAAATGTAAATCGATGCGCACGCTTTAATCGCCTATCGAATTTCGAATTCAACCTTTGCGCTAATGACACGCCACATTAATCGTCTTAGTCAAAGGCTGGGGAATTTCGAGGTTTTATTTATGGCATCCGCTGCTTCACTGACTCACAGGCTTTTATCGCAGCGTGGGTTACCTTTCTTTTTTCCATGTCTGGTCTCTTTTTGTTGTGTTGCATTCATTGACAAACCGTTGTCGGCTTTCATACAACTTGTTCTAGGCTCTCCGCCCAAATTCATATGTTAATTTCACACAGACTCCACCTAGAGAGACGAACAACAAACAAGCCCAAAGACAACAACAAGTGGCACTTAGAGGCAGGCGGGGCTTTCTTTGTGTGTGGCAGCGAACACAAGAAGTTTTGTCAGTTGAGTGTGTTTTTTATTTTCATATTTGTTGTTGATTCATTTCATTTGTTTATGCGCCATCGACTGCAGTGCGATTCGTGGGAAACTTGTACACTACAATTAAATGTGCTGGGCTAAGCGAAACTGGAAGCTCCTTGGCGGATTCTTGGCTTTCGGTTTTACGCACTTCCTTTAACGGAAGCACTTGAAACGCGTTCCGGAAAACTATTAACGCAGGCAAATGACAAATGGGCAAAACTCAAGGGTTCCCCCCCATATACTTTATACTTTATGTACAGTGCTTGCCGCGCACGATGAGCACTGTGTGAAATGAAATCACTGTTGATGCCCCCGCGGCTTCCGTTCGCTTCGTTTGCTTCGCACCTTTTCAGTTCAGTTCGGTTTCAGCGCTAACTTCAGCATTAAACATGGACTGGGCTTTGTATTAACCGTTTCTCTTAGGGTAGAAGGGTATGATAGCTTTGTGACAGACAAAAGAACGCAACTCCAACCCCAAAACGTAAAATATATTCAAATAGTCGTTACACATATTTCGGTATATTTTGTTGTATTTAAATATACTTTACATATACTTAGGTATATTTTTTAGTACATCACACAAGTGTTTTGTGAACTCTCAAAATGGTTAGCGGGTATCACGCAGTCGAGCAATCTCGTCGCTAGCTTTCTTACCTTTCGGTGCGGCGGATGTTTTGCTTGTCATTTTTGCGAATTTCATTTTTAATTCCATTCGCATTTGCTGTCGTTTGTCTGTCAGTTTTAAGCCAGCGCATTGGTTTTTTGCTTTTGTTTTGCTCGCCACATTCGCCGCCCGCTTGCTAATTGTTTCCGCTTGCCGATTCTGATTGTTATCGTAATCGATGCCATTCCGGTTTGGCGCTTGCCTTTTTCTGTCGGCCCACCCGAACCAGCGAACCACTAAATCATCAAACCACTGTGCCACCAAACAACAAATAAAAACCGCTGTTAGCCAAGTCAGCTAACCAAATGTGGGCCAATTATTCAAATGTGGCCCATGGCTGGCACTCGATTGTTGCCGCTGTTGTTGCTGTTGCTGTTACTGTTGTTATCGATATGACAGCAGCGTAATGATTATTCAGCGCTTCCTTTCGCGTGCGACCCCGCCCCGGCACAACCGTACGTCCGCCCCATATATATATTTTTCGGTGGCAGCAAGGTCAGATTTAATTTTGCGCTACAATAACAAAATATCATTAAAAACAGCAACAATAACCGCAATGAGCAGAACCAATTGAGTCACAGCGAAGCCGCAATACTCTAACAGCGCTGTTACGGACCGATCGAAGCGGTTAACAGAGCTGCTAAAAGTTCGCAACTCTGCTAAAGTGATGAAATTCGTTATTAATTTCTGTCTGTTGGCACTGCACTTGATATTTGAAGTGATTGGCCTACTGCTTCACTATCTAAGTGGGCAAGCAAAGCTGGTGACAAAGTTATAATGCTCTTTGTCTGATTAAAGACAAATCAAATTGCACGTACAATGCGGCGTATGCGTATTATTGTTGCCGTTGACGCGATTAAACAATTGTCCGGTTGTGAAAGCATTTCCGCCACTTGAGTTCTGCCCATATAAACACACATACACTCTATATAATACACATCCCCCCTTTGCTAATGAGTCACTTCCATTAATCAGCGGCATTTCTATCTTTCATTTGCAGTGACCGTTCGCTGTCTGCTTCAGTCGCAATCCAGTGCAATGCAAGTGGAGGCCAGTTACCCGAAATACGCCGGACGCGTGCCGCCGTTGGATCTGTCGCAGGTTAACGCCGGCCAGGAGCAACTGCAGCAGCTGTGGGCAACAACGAACGCGGCCGTTGCCGCCGTTGCGATGAAGCGTCACCATCCCTATCAGGTGCTGGACAAGTGTCGCGGCGGCGTTGCGGTCCTGAGCGATGACAACAACAACAACAGCAGCATCGCCAACGGCAACAGCCAAACGAACCTGCATCATCACTCCATGGGCTCCGACGGCCTGCCCCTCGATCCGCGCGACTGGACGCGCGCCGATGTCTGGAAATGGCTGATCAACATGGCCGTCTCCGAGGGCCTCGAGGTGACGCCCGAGCTGCCCCAGAAGTTCCCCATGAACGGCAAGGCGCTCTGCCTGATGAGCCTCGACATGTATCTGTGCCGTGTGCCCGTCGGCGGCAAGATGCTCTATCGGGATTTCCGTGTGCGTCTCGCCCGCGCCATGACGCTGCTCTCCTAGCTCACGAACTGACTATCACCTAACCAGGTTGTACATATACATAGTATAGACATAGATCACTATATGCTAGTAGATTGTATGCTCGATATGTAATTTAGCCCTAACTAGTCGCTAGAGCTCGTAGTCTTAAGTCGTAGCCCTAATACGCATTTGCTTATTCGCTTAAGTGGTTGGAGGAGCGCCTGCCCTGCTCTGCCCTGATCTGATCGGACCTGATCTGATCTACTCAAGGCGGGCTGACTTCAAATGCTGTCCTATTAGTCGTTTAAGTTCCATCTGATGAAAATATAAAATGCAATTTTATAAAATCGAATACTTTACTTTGTGTTTTCTTTATGAATAGGGAATATGTGGGAGCAGAAATTAAATGGTATACAATAGTGAGATATATCAAATTTGGGGGATCATAACGAATTGGATCAATAATGAGTGGAAGACTTGCGGCAAACCATCGAGAAGTTTAAAATAATAATCAAAGAATAAAGTAATAGAGCCCAATTAATTAGTAGTCTTCAAAATCAAATAAATAAAAAAAATATATTAAAATTATAAGGGAAAAAGATGAAGCATAAGAACATAAATACATGTGGAAATATATACTTATAAAATGCAAAAAGTGTGTTACAGTCTAGTCTAGTTCCAAGACTCTAAGAAAACTAATGTAGTCCAGTAATACAAAATTATGGACAAAGCAAAGGTTCTACAAAATCTCTTGATAGTGTGAAAATAAGAACCAGATTTATTTTATGAATCCGTTCATATCTTAGCCGTCTTGGCCCTACGCTCCATGGTAAATAAATCTTTAGCGTTATCGCATAGTTCAAGAGCGGACGAGTTTTTATCAAATTTAATGCGAAAGAAGATGAGGTCTGTTGGCAAGTTTTGCAAATACTAATGATAGACAGTTAGTTTGAAAAGATAAAAGCTAATCCGACAGCTGGATAACTTAGAGAATACTTTATCTACACATCCATCACTGGAAGTGCATTATCATTGGCCACTTTCTAAACAATTCTGAATGAATGCGGTCTTCAGACGGTGTTTTATGTTCTGTTTATGTCTTGCACAATTCAGAGAGTACAACTAAATCGGAAAGAGAAAGGGGCAGCGGAGAGGACGGAGATGGAGACCCATTGACATGTTAAATTCGTTGCCCAATTAACACATCATTAAGGTTAAACGAGAAATGCTCTCAGACGACGACGACGACGACGACTCAGACCGTCGGCATTCGACGGCCTGAATGAAGTGCAATAAACTCGTTGTTATTGTTGCCAAGAAGTTGATGTTAACGTTTTGTTTAGATTTATCTACGCGGCGCAGTAGATCACCCATGGTGTTTATTTATAGAGTATCCTCGTGATTTATGTCTGGCCCTAGCCCCAAAAAAAATACACGAAATGAAGTGAAGTGAAGTGAACGAGGGGCTAATTGAATTGAGTACATTATGTGGGCGTTGTTCGGGAGAACATAACTGGAAAAGGTTTACAGAGGCAAGTGCGAGAATAATTGCGGTTTCGAGCTCTTTTTTATGGTTTCGCAAATAATAGTTGAGCAATTATGACAACAGCAACAACAAATAACAACAATAACAATCATAATCAGCAACGGTAGTCAAATAGAACCAGCACAGAAAAGATAGCGCAGCTAGACAGAGACGGGGGAGCATGTGAAAGAGAGAAAGTTGCTGATTCAAGCGCTTCATCCGCCCGTGCATCCGCTCGTTTCTGTTTCGCTTTTCTATGAATGAGCAGCCACAGATACAGATACAGATACAGATACATCTGCAGATACACACACACACATACGTGGCTGCTGCTGTGTCTTCCTGTCTGCCTCATGCCACACCATGTGGCTCATTGTCGCTGCTGTTGTAACTTTGGAACTTTGCATTTAGTGCAGTTTTATGAATTTGTCTGTTTTCAATTCTCTCTCTCTCGCTCTCGCTCTCACTCTCTCTCCCTCTTTCTCTCTCGCACTCTGTCGCATCCGGGATGTTGTTTGTGCCGACTCAAAGGTAAAAGGAAGTCAAACAAATGGGCCACTAGCGGCAACAACAACAACAACACCAGCGCATTACCTGTGGCAGCTACCTTGTAATATGAAACAGATGTTGCGGCCACAAAAACACAGCTCGAAGAACGTGCCACATGCCACAGCTGACGCTGCAACATTTCATTATCAATCCATCAGCTGGCCATGAAATTTCCAATTATTATCATTCCAAGCTGCTTTTTGTAAATTTAATTTCCAATTTTTTTGTACAATTTTACCAACTACTCGAATTTAAAAATGGCTTCGACTCCGAAAGTGTTGCAAAGGTGCGTTTCGATGAGTTCTTGTTGCAACTCTTTTCCCAATTCTATCTCCACAGCATCACGCCTGTGAAGACATTAAAATCGACCAGCGCTGTGTATATGACTTGCATCTTGAAGCTGGCGCCAAATGCCTTTTCTGTGGCCCACACCAAAGAACTGGCCATCGAGCAGTCGATTGTCCAGGAGCTGGAGGCGTCCCTATTGCCCAAGGCAGCAGAGTTGCAAGTGCAGCAGCAACTGTCGCAGGCAATTGAGGAGGCAGCTCAGCAGCAGGTGCAACTCGATGAGGACAGCGAATATTTGATTGATGATGACGACACAATGCTGCCCGATGAGAAATCCGCTTTTCGAGAGCTTCAATACAATATTTTAGTTGAGAGCTTCGAGCGACCTTTGCCTCCGCAGCCAGAGCGACCTTCGATACCACTTCGTAAGTTGTTCCTAATTCTAGTCCAATGTGATTCAATCCTTTAATGCCACAGGGGATAAGCTGCTCATCGCTGCCAGTCTGCTGACTATGGTCTTCAGTATTGGCATAATCACTCTAGATGTCAAATATTATCCCCTTTTTGGCAATATGCGATAGTCTTATGCAGTCAATCCATCAATGGTTCATTTTGTGGTCTGCAACTTAAATTAAATATCGTTTATCTCTTCAAATATGTGCTCCAGGCATTCCTTTAACCAATTGTAAATTCAATCAAAATTATTATGTTTACATATTCGAATAATATGAGCTGTCCGAAATAGCAAAATAAAAAATAAATTAAAAAAAAAAATGGTGATTTGATGCATTAGATAATATTATAAGCAAAACATACATTTTTGCTAGATAGATAGATATAAGAGTGATATAGAAAATCATTGGTATATTAAATCTACGCAATTTAATTTAATTAGTATAACTTAAAATTGTTGGTGAGTATTGCCAAAATGAATAATCTTTAATTATACCACTAAAGTGCTACAGTATATATTGAACCAACAGCGACAAGAGCAGACTTTAGTCTAAATATGCTGAGGCAGAGAATAACAACATTCGCTTTGCCTAATTTAAAGAGAAAAATTAAGAATAAAATTCTAAGATTTAATATATTTTAGAACTTAAAAAATTATTGAAAGAATATTTAAATCTTCTAACCAGACTGGTTTAATCCTTAAGTAAAAATTAACAATGAAATCTTGTTTCAGGAATGTTTTTGAGAATACATTCTTTTTGTGAATTCTTGTTTCAATTTCTTTTTAAGATCGAAACATTCTTACATCTCAATTATAAATAAAAGTATTCAATATAGATCAAAATCTCTCAAGGCTATGAATGCGAAATGATGAGATGAATGTCAAACAATTATTGAATGAAGTATCCTAGAAAAGCACAAACCAATCCATTGACTTAGTGACAAGATTGCCAATCTACGCCAAACAGGCTTCAGCCATTGTGCAGTTACGCCATCAATCAGTTCATCAGTCAGACTGTCATCGTCCAATGTACTTAAGTCAATCAAGTAATCAGTCGGTGCTTATCAACCAGTCAACAATCAGGGAGTGCGCTGAGGATATCGAAACTGAGTTGCGACGGCAAGCGAATGCGGAATGTGCTTTCACCAATCAGGCAATCAATCAATCAATCAATCGGCGCAGTATATCAATCAATGTGTAATCTGCGTGTGGCGCTGCAAATGCGCTTAGCAAACAACAAAATAAAAGCCGGAAAAATTGAAGGAAATGCCGCTTATGTAAAGTAGAATATCCGCCGGCGATGTCGGCAACGTCGACGACCGATCGCGACCCGCGAGCCACAACCATCAACCGATGGATGAGCGGATGAGCGGAAGGCGGAAGGCGACGGACGAGGTGCGAAAACAATAAAAAGCAACAACAACGATAACATAACAAAACGGAAGTGGAAGCAGCGAGTGACGGTTCCGTCGAATCGTCATCGTCAGCAGACAGAACGGAGAACTGTGAGCGCCTTCATTCCATTCCATCCCATTCCGATCCAAATCCATTGTTAAGCTCTCTAACAGATTTTGCCAATTTACCGACAGCAGCTCCTCACCGCTCTTTTCCCGCTCGATCGCGAGGTCGCTTTTCCGGCCGATCTTTTCTTGAAACTGATAGGAAATGACTAAACTAAAAAACTGAACTGAACCACAATACTCAATACTCAAGTGGTTGTGTGCGCTGCTTGTTAAGCGTGTTCTAAAGGGGGGAAATCCAAGAAGGAGTTGCCGAAAAAAAAGCAGACGCTAAACGAAGCACAAACAGCGAGAGCAACAAGCGACTGGGAAACTGATTGTGCAATTGAAACTCTTCATATAATTTTTTTTTCTCTTTTAATTAGTTCATTGGCAGCAGAACGAAATATATTTCCCACGAGCTCAGAACTCGCTGCAATCGACGGCATAAACAAATGAAATGAATCAACAACAAAAATACATACATACTCGTATATGAAAATTGAAAACTCTTCTTGCACTTCGCTGCTTGCCACACACAATGTGGAAGCTGCCACTTGTTCGGCGTTTCTTCGTTCTGATGTTTGTTTGTTTATTTATGTGGACTTTAGGCAAATGTTGAACAAACTCCGAGGAATTAACATATGAATTGAGCCATGGTCAAGACACGACCCACGTTAGACGTTGGGTGACTCAGTCCCGCGTCGCAGTCCAGAGCGGATGCCATAAACAACAAAGCCCGGCTTAAGACTCACGATTTGTTGGTGAGGCATATCATTAGCACCAGGCTACAATTTGGAGTGCAAAGCCCGCAGGTGACTCGATTAACGATTAGCGATTGGCGATTAACGATCAGAAACGTACAGCGATCAATGATATATAATATATTTTCATTTGGAAATTGTTGCTGCCGCGCTGAAGCTTCAGGCGGTCCACAGCGGGCGCCTTCTAAATTGTAGCTAAAAACTCAGCGAGTGAATTAATTATAACATTTTCGATCCCCCAGTAGAAGACCACCCAATAGACGAGAGCCGAGAGAGCAGAGAGGTCATCTAACATTGACGATTTCCGGTCGCGTTAGATGTAGCCACACTTGGCCTCCAGAGCACTTGAAGCTCAGTGGGTTTCTCACGCCCACGCTCTGGGGGAAAGATTGCCACGCCATGAGAAGGGAAAAGCCAAAAGTTGTGCTGTTGGCTGTGTGAGAAAGACAAAGCGCAGCAAGTGAAGTGACAGAGACAGAGAGGCAACTGAAACTGTCACTGACATTGCCAACGTCAGACAGAAAGAGAGAGGGAGACAGCGGGAGCGTATTATGCATATAAACTGAACTGAACTGAACTGAACTGAACTGATTGCCATACATAAAAAAGAAGTTCATGGGAACAAAAGTCTTGTGGCTTGACGTAGTCAAGTGTAAAGTGCCTCCTTCTCTCTCTTGCTCTCTCTTGCTCTGCCCCTCGGGGCATCTGCATTGTTTCGGTTTGGTGGCTGCAACGTGGGCACATGATGCATGCCTCTCTCAAAGCATGTGTGCGTGAAATGTCTCTGTCGAGGAGGCTTTTGAGTTGTTTGCTTTCATTGACAGATCCCTTTGGGGCTGCCTAAGTGGCGGTTAACACGCGTGGCTGGGAAAACTGCCTTCAGAACTTATGATGAGAATCAATTTTCCACTCTTTAACGCAGCTTTCACGAACTTGGTTATTACATTCATGCAATAGAAGCATTTTTAAACATATTTGGTTAGCTAAATATAAGTACGTCAATTTAATAATTAAATTAGTGTTTAGACAAATTCGTCTAGTAAGATTTTCATACACTTGCAATTATTTTATACTATATAGTATGTATACCATCAATTTTAAATCATTGTCTTGTAAATATTAAAATTCATCAACTTATTACTTATTAGTACTTACTTACTTACTTAGTACTTATTTTCACTTACTGCTATTTATCACTAAGTTCATTAATAATACGGTTTTCAGGCAGCCTTAATATCTATTTGTTCTTTAATTCGCAAATTCTTAATACAGAAAACATTTTATAAATATTTGTTGATCTCAGCATGTGTATAATTGTTTTCAAACTATTTAGACTTTTTTACATTTTTAGCACCTGCATTCGTTTTTCTTTATCATTGTCATTGTTCATAAAAAACGTAATTTTAATACATAATTTTGACTAACTTTTTACTTTCAATAAAAGAATTTTGAATTGTTAAACAAATTTATACTGCAAAATTTGCATTTTTCTTTATTAATTGATATTATTATTATGTATATGCTTACATATTATTTAATCCCAATTTAAAACACACCAATTGGAATTGCATTTATAATAGTAAATAATAATATAATATTAAATTAATATTATTTATTACTTAAATTTTTTTGTATTACATATTTTATAACAAATATAATTATAATTTAAGGGCTTTAATATTTTGTATTCTCAATTGAAAATACAAAACTATGTCTTTCCTTTATTTTAAATTAAAAGTTATTTAGAATTTATACTGAGTCAGCATTTAAATTTGTAGCCACTTTCTCCAATCAGGATTAATATATATTTAATCAGTCATTTATTACATTTTGTTGAAATTCTAATTTTTTTACTTAATATTTTTAGATACGTTTTAAAAAAATAAATTATAAAAGAAAATAATAATTATTTTTTCAGTTGAGATTTTTTATGTTGCCCGTAAATAGCTGAAATATGATTAGGCAATTTAAAGTGTTTCTAATTTCCCCTTAAAAACAGTTAATTGCATTAGCATTAAGAATGAATAAATAATCTAAGATATGCGGATATGAATAGATATGGTAGACATTCGATGTGCAGAGTGTGCCATCCGAGTGATTGCTCATGCCAATGACAATGTCGAGGCAGCTGTCATCCTTTGCAGTTCAATTATGTGATTGCATACATGAATAAATAAATAAATAAATAAATATTTATGTGCCCTTGTAAGGCGTGGGGCAGAGATGAGCAATGTGCGGAGTGTTTGTGGTGTGTGGGCGTGTCATCACTTTCAGTTTTCGCTGTGCTTGCATCGCATTCAATTTGACTGACACTTCTTGGCTTGTTGCCGCTTTGTTATGCCGCCTGCATGGCCAACGAACACATACATACTCGTACATACACAGGCTAGACCTAAATGCCTGTCTGCCTCTTGTCTGCGGCTGCCACAGCAATAGCAACAGCAAAAGTCGCGTCTGCGAGGCTTCCGTTTCCTGCGCATAAATTTTAATGAGGCGGCAGGCGAAGAGGACGAGCAACGAAAAATATCAATTGAATCGAATGAATTGCCACAGTAAAGCGACAGAGAGAGATAGAGAGAGCGAGAGCGAGGGAGAAAGGGAGATGCCAGCCTTGACTTTGGAAAAACAAAACAACATAAACAAAGTCAGGGGCAATAAGCGCAACCTGTTTGCGAGTTTGGTTGCCAAAAGTGCAACACAACAAAAAAACACAGCATGGTGAAAACAGAGGAAAAGCGAAGCGAAAAGTGGCAACAGTTTCGTTGCGGCTTTTACTGGCTTTCCCGAGCGTTAAATGCGCAGATATGCGAAAAACTTTAAAAACTCTGCAATCTGCAATCGAAACTAGTTTTTCAGGTTCGGCGCATGGCCAAGCAGTCTTTCTCTCTCTGTCTCTCTGGATGATTACAACAATTGCAATTGCAGGCGGCAGCGACGCATGCGCCTCGCATACTTGGGGAGACTCGACTCCCGACTCGACTGAAACTGAGACTGGACTGGCGAGACATTTAAGGAATGTTAATTGCGCAAAAAAAGTGCCACAGCAGAGAGAAGCGAATATATATCGCGTGATTGTGATGAATATAATGGCCCCCGAGATGGACTACATGGCTAGTTGGGTGTCTGTCGGGGCACTTGATGATAGCCCACAACTATAATCTAAGTGCGCGCGCGGTGAATTGTTCACTGATTGCCTCCAGTTGTTGGTGTTCTTCTTCTACTACTACTTCTGTTGTAGACCTAAAAACCAGCGAAGCAAAAAGCCAGCAGAGAAAATCTTACACGCTGCTCGAATTATAAGTCGTCGACATTCTTGTGCTGCGGCAAAAACCGAGAAAAATGAGCCAAGCAAAATAGAATTAGAGTTGCTGCTCGTATCTGTATCTGCGGCTCTAGCTGTAGCCTGTATCTGTATCTGTATCTGTATCTGTAGCTCCAGCAGTATTTGTATCTGTTGCTGTCTATGTTGTTATTGCAAAAACAGCTAGAGAGCTCTTGGATGTCTTGGGTGTCTTTGGTCTCTTGGCCGTCGCGTCGCAGTCAGTGGAGCGAGCAGTGGAGGCATACGGAAGCCATAAGCTGCACGCTGTTTGCTCTAACTCTGACAAAACCAGCGTCGTCGTAGCCGTCGTCGTCTGGAAGATTTCTCTCTCTTCATGTTTCGGCATTTTGCTGGGCTGTTGAACCCATCATCCCATCATCAGCGCCAAGGCGCTCGAGCGTGCGCAAAAGGTGGTCGGCCCTGTTATGGGCCACAACAACCGATGGCAGACAGTTCATGTTTTGTACACACACACACACACAGCGCTTATACAAATCGCTGGCGATTGATAAACATGTTCGAAGGATGCCAGTGCTAATCAATCAAACAGCTGCAAAAATTATGATATGCTCATGCGTGCAAATCACCCAAAATTACAGGAAGCAAAACGCAAAAGCACTTGCCGAAATGGCCCCGAAAAATCATTCAATTATGCTCAAACTTTGCCACGGGCAAACCCAAAACCACAATAATAACAACTACATCCTTGTTGCTGTCAATATATTCCAGGTGCATCAATATAGGGGCGTGGCAGCTGGCAGGTTGGGGAGGGGAAAACTGCAATTACGCAAGCCAGATTAAACGGATCGCCACTTGTTGCCCCTATTTTATTTAAGGTCAGCCACTTAATAATTTACCAGAGGATGTTGTTTGCTGCTGCCGTCAAAATCTGTGCACGCAAATGGGGTCACGCCCTCGGGCAATTATTTATGCCAAATTTTTGCACCTTCGTTCGATATGCTAGTCACACATGGGGAAAAGGCATTTCAAATTGCGTAACACATATTGCGCGCAATTGCAATGCTTGCTGATGCAACTTTAACAGTAACAGAGCAGGCTTAACAGTACATGTTAACATTCTGCAGTCACTCGAACAATCGATAAATGACTACGTTTGACCGTTGCAGGCATCAATAATAAATAAATATAAATTATTATTAAAAAATAAATAAATATAAAAAATTAATAAAAAGTATTTATTAACGGGAAAACAAAATAATATGGGCAGCGAAACACAAAACAATTTGGGAAAGTTTTGCTTTTGAAATGTAACCAAGTTTGTCGTATATATTTTAGAAATCCCAGACGACGACAAATAAAACCGCATCAAAACAGATCTTTCTTTACAACAGTCGGATTTAGTCTATTTAAAATTTACTTTTATTTGTATATTTATTATGATTTCATTTATTGAATAATAAATGAAATTGATAAAACGCCAGAGAAATTTGGCTGCCGATGATGGATTCCATATGGAATCGATGATTACTAAAGGTAATAACATCGATAACTCTCGCGATAGTGCAATCGATATCACGATAGTGTCATCATTGTTTACACACATACAGCTGCTTGCTGCGAGTCATTTTTTTCGACAGACAAACAACGTAAACAAAGCGCAATAAAACAAAGAACATTAACAAAATACACGTTTTAACCGAAGTGTTGGCTAGCAAATGAGTATCGATTTATATCTGCAGTCCCTCAACGCGACCCTACAGAACTTCGCCCAACAAGTCGAACACTTTGCTGGCGTTGCTCTGCAAGCTGTCGTGTCTCTGCGCACCAATTTCGATAGCTTCGCTGGCAACTGGCGTTGGCAGAGCCCCGTTGAGTTCACCGCGTTGCAGGCGACTCTGCTGCAGGTGCTGCTAGTGTTGCTGCTGGGTACGGGCGCACTCATTGCATGGTCTTGGGGCGTCTACGGTCAGGTGATCACCGAAAAGTTTGTCAGGCCAAGTGAGTATAGAGTGAGAATCAATTAAAATAATCTATTGAAAATGTAATGGTAAAAATCTATCAGGTACTTTGAAGGAAATCGAGGAGCTTAAATTATCTGTGGCGAAATTAAAGTTGCCCAAGGAGCATTCACCAAGAATCTAAAATAAAACATGTCGAAAATCAAGCGTTTTTTCTCAAAGAAGAAGGAGGAGGCCGCTTTTAAGGTAAATATTCTGTTAAATCACATTCTGTCGAAGCCTTTAAAACGTCTCTTTTTCCAGCTGCGCATTGGCGGTGGCATGGGTGAGGGCCACAAGCTGAATGCACCCAAGCAGGAGGCTCCATCGACGAGCACGCGACGCCAGATGGATGTCTATGTGCCGCCCAAGCGCAACGAGCTAAGCAACGAGGCACGTGCCGCAGCCAATGCTGCATTGTCGCGCATTGATCGCAAGGGTTCGCGTGATTTCAACACCTCTTTGGCGGCCATCAAGGCGCAGGCGAAACGCGAACTGGAAGCTGAGCGTCGGCAGAAGGAAGAGTTGGCCAACTCAAGCAGCTCGGCTTCGGTGCCGAGTGGCAGCAGTGCATCAGCTGCTGAGAACAAGAATTTGGCCTGTCAGGGCGTCTTCTTCCGTTGTCCTCTAATTGGCGAGGATGTGCTGACCAAGAAGGCGTGGAAGGTCAAGATCAAGGAGTTTCTCTACCAGCAGCTGGAAAGTGAACGCGGATTGACCGCCTGTCTGATCATCCAGAACTGCAATGTGAAGGAGAAGGCCGACGATTGCATTGCCACGTTGATTAAGTATCTGGAGAACATAATCAAGAATCCCGATGAGGAGAAGTTCTGCAAGATACGCATGTCCAACAAGATCTTCAGTGAGAAGGTGCGCTACGTGGACGGCGCCTTAGATGTGCTCTATGCCGCTGGCTTCAGCGAGGTGCAGATCGACGAAGAGCCATTCCTCTTGTGGACCAAAGAGCAAACCGAAGAGGGCCTGGATCTGGGCACACTTGTGGAGGCGCTCAAGAACTCGGAGTCCATTCAACTGGAGCTGGATCGCAATATTAAAGTGCTCTTGCCGTCGCAGGCACGACGCGTTGTCTTGCCAGACGATTTCTATCGCATCTCACCAGAGGAGATCAAGCGGGAGCAACAATTGCGCGCAGAGGCGATTGAAAGCTCGCAGATACTAAAGACAAAGGCGATGCGGGATCGCGAAGTGCAGCGCAACTTGCGCATGTATCGCTATTCTCTAATCAGGGTCAAGTTCCCCAACGGTCTCTACATACAGGTAAGCAGTCATACTATTATTAATCATTCATTATTTGCAATATTTTCGATTCTTTTAGGGCACTTTCAATGTCTATGAGAAGATCGCCGATGTCTTTGAATTTGTGCAATCTTGCCTGGCGGATGAATCGCTTGAATTTAACCTAGTAGCCTCCAGCGAGGGCAAATTCAACGAGGAAGACATGGAAAAGACCTTATTCGACTGCAAGTGCGTAACTAATCATATCATAAATAATATACATATGCATAAATATAAATAATATACTTACTTGCAGACTCATTCCAAATGTCCTACTTTTGTTTACCGTGCCGGCAATCCCAACTCCAGTTGCAGTTGACGTGAACTTCTTAAAAGAGGATCTGCTGATGCTGGTCCAGGAAATGTAGGATCTATTTGCCTGCACCTTTCGATAATGCAAATTGGCAGTAGCACATTTACCAATGTCGCCAATTTGCATGGCCGCTTTTTAAGTTATAAAGATGTTGTTATTATTTATTGCTATCTATTCAAATCAAATATAAGCACATGTTTCGAATGAACTACCTACACGTAAAATCCCCTTTTTTGAAGTGCTTATGAATATATGCGCCAGAGTTGCCACCTATTTGGAAGGCGAATAAATAAAAGGGATATTTTTAATTTCATTTACATTTACAAAGAGGCTGGATATAAATTTTATTGATGTAAATTTACTCAATAGTCCAGATCTTAAATGTATTTCAATTGCTGTATATTCCATATAAAGCCTAATATATGTTGAATTGGAAAAACTTTAGCAAACAATTTCCTAAATTAACTCCAATGGCTGTATGTTTGCTGGCACGAGATGTTGATACCGAATAACAAATTAAAAAAAAAAAAAACTTCGTTATAACTATAGCCTGGTTTAGGCTTTAACATTTTCGCTGCTAAAATAATTCAAAATTGCCTCATTACAGTCTCTGTAACTGCCCAGCTGAGTGGTATATTTCTGTAAACGAAAATGGTATATTTTGCGTATATGTTTGCGGTCACACAGCAAACAGCTGTTCGACTCCAATTGCGGTCACACCGGACTGGACTATTTAACGTGATATTATTGAAGCTAACAAATAAAAATTAGCGAAAACCCAGTGATTATGAGCTTAAAATTAAAGTGTTAAACAGTGCTTAACTAGTTGAAGGCGTATATAAACGATCTAAATAGTGATATGCAAAAACGCAGGTGAGTCGCAAGTGTAAATAACAAACAATAACAAAAGCCGCTGCCAATGGCGCTTTGTTTTTATGGCCGATGAATAAATAAATAAAGGGAACTGTAACTGATGGCATGTTCATTTTAATTTAAAGTCTCATTACCGAATTTATTGGATAAACAATAATTGGTGTAATTCGTAATGCATTGTTAATTAACGCAAAGGGCGCCCATTAATGATGGGTCTAATAAGAGGGAGGAAGAGGGAGACAACAACTCTCCGAGATGTGGGTTACAGCAAAACACAGGCATTTTCGATTTAATGAGTCCATTTCGAGCAAAAACGGTAAACCCAACAAACGAACTAAAGCAAAAGCTATCAAAAGAGGGGGAAGCGAAGAGAGGACAAAGTCAATTTGGCGCAAATCTTCTCAGCCCCAAAGGCGCGTTGATCTTGGGAAAAAGTAAATAGAGAAAATCGCCGCAAGCGAACTTAATGAATCTTTTGTGTGCTTGCCACAAGCAAGTTGCAACTTGCAGCGATGCTGCTGCTAAATTAAATCGAACGATGGGCTGCAATCGCGCCAAATCGAAAGCTGGCCAAGACACGCAGCCAGCTAACATTTTGGCCATTGCCAATAAACTGGCCGGGCCAACAACGATTCGCTGTAGTTGCTGCCATTGTTGCAGTTGCCGTTGCCGTTGCTTATTATGTCCGTGGTATCATCATGGTATCTGGGCCTTCATTAAACGGCTTGACCAGAACCCAATGATAGCGAGTTCAGCGCTAGGTTCGAGTGCGTGAGATATGCATTATTTATCTAACGTTCGCAAATATTTCTCATTTTCCAACCTGCCGTCGTTGTTGTCTACTTACAGGTATGCAACGCTGCGATAGCGCACAGTTAGGCGTCTTGTATTTTTATACCCGGTACCAAAAGGTTAGTAGGGTATTATAATTTGTAAGAAGCCGACCCCGATATATCCATGTCCGTCTGTCCGTTCGCTACCAAATTTTTTTAAGCAGATCAAGTTTTTTTCCGCCCCCTCAAATAAAAACAAAACGATAATTGGGCATTATTTTAAAGCTAGAATCAACAGTCGAAATTCAATCGGAATTCAAATATAGGTAAAAAATCAGATGCAAGAGCTGTGACTATTTCTTTTTCCTGTCAGTGGTGTATTTAAGTTTATTTTCAACGTAATATTATTGCCCAAACCAAAAACATTAATGGTATATTTTAATTCATCTATAAGAGCTTTGCAGTCTTCCGAATTGAGTAGCGGATATCTCACAGTCGAGCGCACTCGATTGTAGCTTGCTTACTTGTTTGATAGAGAAATTGAGCCTTAACAATTTGGGACATTCTCAGGGTGCCTCATGTTGCACGTGCCACAGCCATATTTGATGGCAACCTTTTGGCCCAGTGCCGAATGCGCCAGGCGCTGATTGAACGATTCGGAAAAAGATCATCACCCGTGAGATGAAGCCCGCTAAAAAAAAAAAGATGATGAGGTGCAAATTGCGGCTGCCATGAAATTGCAAATCAAAAACAGCTTCTCGGCTCCCCTTCAACTCTGCAACTGCATCGACTCCCGGCACTTGCATTTCATTCAAAATTGTTTACTCAACTCGAACTTGAAGTCGAATTTTCGCTGCCTTCTTTCTTTGCCTACCCCCCAAAAGCTTGCGCAAAATTGCAAATCGAATTTAAGCGATTCTCCGCTTCAGCCTCTGAAGCCTCTGACGCCTGACGGTTGATTTGTTTTTGCGGTTGCCACGAACCACACACAACAATTTCGAGCGCGCCCTTTAACAAGCGTTTAGACTGCGCTTGCGCCTTCATTTTACCTCTCTCTCTCTCTCTCTGTATCGATGCTGGCACCTCGTGACCCGTTCCCAGTGGCCCGAAATTGATGTTGTTGTTACTGTGTAATGGGTAAATCGGTTAGAACCGAACCCCTTTCAGACCCGACACGCAAGCGCCCTGCATTTACATATTTTTGCCTGCATTTGAACTCTGAACCCTCGACGTCGAGGCTCCAAAGTTGCGACTGCTGCTGCAATTTCAAAGCAGCAGCTGTGCCACACAGAACTGAACAGAAAAAACAAAAAACGGAAATGCTGCCACTGTAACTGTGACAAAACCCTACTTTGCCTCAATTAACACTTCTGAACTTGACAAGCCGCAAAGCGCACACACAATCAGACTTACACTCAAAGGCACACACCCTCCTTAGGAAATAGAAGCCAATCATCATATCGTCATCATCATTTATTATGCTTAGCACGCTGACCGGAAGAGATATTGTTATTGGTATTGCTTGCTGCAAGACTCATTTTTTCTTAAGCAAACTACATTTTCTTGTCTTGGCATATTTACTACGGCATAACTTATTCCTCAGAAGGTTGTATGTTCTATGGATTGATACCAAACATCAACGTTTATAGAAGGTTTTTTTTAGTTTTCTTTAAAGTTAGGATGATATTTTAATTGTAATACTGAATTGGATTTTAACATTTTTCGGGTAGATGCGTTTGGTTATTGTCCACATAATTGTGTTAAAGAAAAGTCTCCAACATTTTTAAGAAGCTCACTGATAAAGTATTGTAGAAAATTACAAGTGCTAAGTTTTTTTCTTATACAAATCGCTTTATATGAAAAGAAATGTGTCAATGCTTATATTTACTCTTCGAAAAAAACACACCCATTCCTATCTATTCCCCCAGTGTTTTTTGGACATACCAAAATCACCAATTATATATTTTATTTATTCAATAATATTATCAATTAATAACTCAACTAAGGGTAAGCTTAAATATTTCACAATAAAGGGAAAAGATAAACGAAAGTTAACGCAAATAACGCATGTTCCTAATAAGAAATAATACGGAATTTTGAGGTTGTGATTTGAAGCATACTCATTTAGTATCAAACTAAAAATAATGTATGATATAATTTCATTTTGCAATTTCTGTGTTCTACCAAGAATTATCGCAACGCCTGTGGTTTTAATTAGCAGTGAAATAAAAATAATATGTTAGGAACGCAAAAAAAAAGTAAATATTAATTATTATTATTAAGCAACGGATCTGACAACTTTCATCTTTTGAAGCATTTCTCGGAAGTAATTTTGTCAGCATCTCTAAGTCATCCATATACGGTTTTATTTTGCACCCACACAGATAATGTTACGTATATAGCCATCCGATGAGCAATTTACAATCAAAATAAGAATAAGAACTTCCGGTCGGGGCATCGCTGATGTTTGCCTCATTGAACGGGTTAAATGTTGTATGAGTTGATATTTTTATGAATGAAAAATCTTGTCATCTTGTGGCAGCTGCAGCAGCGACATCTCTCGATCTCGCGTATCACGCGCTCCACGCTGATTATCATTCGCGACCAATTAGCGCAATCAAGTGGCTGCCACCAAAGCGTACATGCAACACATTACTCCCCCCGTCCCCTCCCCCGTCTCTGCTTCAATTGCCTCTCGCAGCAAGCGAGACAAGCAAGCAACGCCTAGACATCGAAAATCTACGCAAAAGTTCACAGCTTGATAAGATTAATTGGTGTCGCCTCCCGCTGCAGCCCTCGATGCCTCTTCTATCTGTCTGTCTGTCCGTCTGTCCGTCTGTGTGTTGCAGCAACTTCTGCTGCTGCTGCTGCTGTTGCAGTCAATTTCAAATACATTTGCAATTTGTCAAATTTGGTAGCTTGAAGATAAATTAATTTCGGCATCGATTTGATCGCTTGTCTTTCGAGCCATTTTGCATGCGGCGTGCCAAATCTGCAGCCTGCCTGTTGGCTGCCTCATTTGGTTGCATGCCTCGCCCGGGCTTTGGCCATTGTAAATGTGCTTTAATGACCATTGGTCAGCAAATCTCATTTTTTGTCGTCATCGTCGTCGTCGTCGTCGTCGTCGTCGCGCGCCAACGTTGTTCATGCTCGACATGGACCGCCTGCTGACACACACACTCACTCACTCACACACTCACACACATAAAGCACACTCAAACGGTGAGCATTGGTTGCCAAATGGTGAGCTTACTGGCAACTTGTACCTGCCCCAAAACAAAAATAATGACCACTGTCCACATGCTGCACATTTGCACATATTTTCGCATTTTCCCATTTTCCCCCCTCTCTGCATTTTCAACACCGAAAAAACAGTTTGCACTTGGCTTTTCTCCAAGTTGGCCGCCACTTGAAAAATGACATTACAAATTGCGCACATTTGTCTAATTAAATCCCTGCTCCAATAACGAGTTGAATCTTCTTAGATTACAATCTCACAGCGGTGCGTAATGACTTTGGTCAGTTTGGGGTAACTTTTTTCCATTCGCATTTTATTTGGGGTCTCCCGAGTGGTTTCCTTTCGCCAGCTTGTTCAGGTGGCAAACGTTGATTGGTTTGTTGCGCTAATAAAGCTTTATATAAGCTCTGGCCGGCAATTCATTGCGTATACTTAATTTTAGCATAGAGAAAAGGTGATTGTAGCCTTCGCGATTGCCTTGATGAGAAACACGTATTTGCAAAGGGAACGTGGTGCTTTAAACCGTCAAGAGTTTACTACACCACTCGATACTAATGGATCTGATTAAATATATCAAGTTGAATCAGAACATTATTCTGTAATAAACTGGTTTGCAGACCTGATTGTACCCATTGCATTGCCTAATTATGAATATTGATTGTGTTCTAATAAGAGAAATCAGTTTGACAAATCGAGTCCCTTTATAATTTTCGTTAATAATTAAAGTCATTTTAAGAATTTACAATTTACATATTGTCTGCTTGCTACATTTTCTTATGTTACAAAAATGTAATTTGATAGGTTTTTTTAATTTGTCCATTATGAATTGGGAAACTGATCCAATATTCATTATATTAGTTTACATGATTATAAGTGAGTAACTTCAGAATAATCTTCAGAATAATTACGAAAATAATCTTTTGTGGCATACGATAGTATCGCAGAATAGCTTCGGTATAATAAATTGCATATTATCCAGATGATTTTTAAAGATTAAGCAAATAAAAAACACCTGAAATATGTGTTTATTTCAAATAAATACTATATAGATATTAAGAAATATAGATTTTTTCAAATTTAATATTTTTTTAAATATTATATTTTTAAAAAATTTTAATTTTTTCAATTTTCTATAAGTTTGAAATTTGTCTCTTAAAAGTTCTTTGCAATGAAAATATAGATACTGTTTTTCTTAGTTTTACTTAATTTTCTAGCAACTCGAAAATACTTAAAGCCCCTGAAATATTTTCATAATGAAATGGCTTCTTAGAAAAAGTCAGAGAAATATGCAATTTGAATTTACAAGTATGTAATTCATTGATTTACTTAGCAATGTAAAACTTTCAAAATACAAATTGAGAGGATAATAAATATAGGAAAAAAATAAGAAATACCCTTTTAAGCAAGATGTACGGCAAATTATTTCTGATTCCTTAATAGCTCGTGATGAAATGATTAGTCTTTATTTATGACAGTGGGCTTAACTACACGCCTCCCCCATTCTTTAACCATCTAATATCGATTGAAAAGAATTAGTTGTTGTCGCTCGTTAAAGTTGAAATAGGGGCTCGAGGGTTTTAAGTGGCCCTCAATTGCATTTACCAGAGTTGTGCGGTTGCCAGAGCTATACATAATCGGCTAGCTGTTGACCAATTAGAAGCTGCTGGCCGGCTGCTGGCCAACTGCAACCCCAAAGCTGGACACAATGCTCGACCACAGAGCAGAGTACATAAACGAATGACCGCACACAACACCAACAACAATAAGAATATGAATAACAATAACGGCAGCGACACTGCACCAGCATCTAATGAAATTAAGTTAAAATATAATCAAATAAAACTAAAGTCTAATGAAGCCCGAAGCACTTTCACTCAACTCGTTCGCTCAATTTGAGCTCAGTTTGTTCCACTCAACTGATAAGAGCACGTGTTGTTGCAGCGTCTCTTTCGCACAGTCATTCACAAGACATGTAAACTAATTTCTGCTATTCCACTCAATCTGTAAATTGGGAAATCTGGACTAATTTCCGTTTTGTATTGAGATTAAAAATTATAATTTGCACTCACATAGATTCAATTTTAATTGTCGAATTAAAATTTATTTAGTATTTAATAATTTTGAAGATCATGATTAGACACAATTGTATATACATATTTATATCAATAATTAGGTAATTTAATTTAAAAATGTTTGCCTAATATTGCTTATTATAGGCATAGTAAATGGTATTTATTTAATCTATAGCTTACACTTAACTGATATATCAGGCCGCATTTAATTGCCCATTATCTAATATCGATCATTCGCTTCGATTTCGAGTTGCGTTCTATTCGAAGCCAACCGGCAGCGAGCGTGCGACAGCAACAGCTATACGCACAAGGTTTAGGCTAGCGCCAGAGCGGGACAGCGAGTGCGGTGTGCGTGTGTCTGTGAGAGAGACTGCGAGAGAGCAGTGCGCTTGGAGTTAGTTGTTGGATGGCTCTCCCATGTTGCCGGCGGCAGAGCGGCAAGCAAGCATGCGCTCTCTGTCTGACCAGTTGACTGGGGCGCAGGCGGCGCTGTCGCTGGCGCCGACATCGACTGAGACTGAGACTGAGCTCAGTCTGCTCTTTGAGCTTCAGTTTTAGTCGCTGTCGCAGTCGCAGTCGCAATCGCTGTTGGTTTGTCGTTCGCCTCAGTCCGGTTTTGGAGCCCAACGTTAAGCGCGTCTCGCGGATTGTGCAGTCTGCACTTTACTTATTGTTGTTGTTTTTGTTGTTGTTTGTGTCGCTGCCGTTGTCGCTGTCGCTGTCGCTGTCGTTGTCGTTGTCGCTGCCTGACAAATCCCATTTTCCCCATAAATATCAGTGCGTCTCTCTGTGCATGCAAAAAATTAAAGAGCCGTCGGCTTCCCAGTGAATTTCTGTGCGAATCCAAAAAAGAACAAAACGTAACAAAAAAAGAAACCAAAAACAGATGCAGCTCAGCGATAAGTGATCCCGAAAATATTCCCCAAAAATCCCACAATAATAAAGAACAATCCCAGGCGCTGTATCAGAACGTAAGTTAAGAACTGGGCATTTGCCTTGTAGATAACCAAAGAATTCAAACCAAACCCCCCAAAAAAATAAAAGAATGAAAGTGTCTTCCATTTGTGTAGATTCGAAACGCATATTGTGATCTGATTTCAGTTCGCTTCATGAACAAAATACTTCTTATCACCATCACCACACACACACACTGAGGGATCATAAAAATATTTGAATAGATTTTTGAATCAGTCTTGGGCGCTGATAAGACAGGTTTTTATAGTGTAAGCAACGCTTGCTGTGCGGGGAGATCGTGTTTCTAACTCTCGAATAGTCGCATTTATTTATTATTAGATTACAATTCTGTTAGGGGCTTTCCCAATGCCCAACGGCCGCAACGGCGAGCTTGCAACGCCAAATTAATAATGCTTGCCACAGCGACGCTACATCGAAATCATGTACAAGTGATTAAATTAATTAATGATATAGACACTGCGCAATAATGTCCACGCACACACAACAGCCAACAGCCTCAGAGACAGAGTCCAGAGACAACGACTCCTCCTCGTATCTATCCATCTGTTGCCGTTGCCGTTGCATCTTTTTCGGTTTTCCTGTTCCTTCCCATGCAGCGCGCCACATGATGCAGGTTGTGTTGTGGCCAGTCGGATCTGTCGGAGGCGCGCAGATCGTTGTCTTAACTTGTCGTACACGATGTCTTATACGTGTAGCAACAATTTATTTCGCCCCGTTGCCGATCCCGATCCACTCGAAATCGATGGACAATCGTCGGTCGATCAATCAAGCCTCTTTGCTAGCCATCCCTGTGATCAATATGCTAGCTAAAAATAATTCCCGACGCGTTATCTTTAGCCGCACGCTCGTTGTCGCTGCGCAGTCAAGATTCACTTTGGCATCTTCATCATTTATTAATGATTAACTACAAAGTGGCATCAACGGACACCACGTTGAAGGAATCTTGCGATCAAATTGAAATTCGATTTTTTCCTTTTCTTTAAAGTGCTTTAATTGATGGCTGTGAAACTTGTAGGATACAATGTTATTAATATTGTAATGGGATATGTGATACAGATCTTTATTATTAGGATTAATTTGGTAACAAAGTCATGTATAAATTTACTGACTATTGTTAAATTTCAATACGATTCAACTGATCATTCAATGTATCAAACGATTATAATCATTTTTTTTTGTTTAGCAGAATTCGTTTAATAAGATCCAAACTATATTAGGTGTTTTTTAGAATATGTTTTTTCGCAGCGTGATTTGACAGTTTTCTAAGTGTTACTTGTGAAATTAGATTACAATATAATTCTAATTGATCTTCCTCATGGCTTCTGAGTGTGTAATTTCTTTTGAAGATTCGTTTTCTGCGTTATTTGGTCATTTTCTAAGTAATAGTTGCGTAATTGAAGCATCACTATTCTACTTGATCTTCCTTATTACTTTCGAGTCATTCGAACTTGAACCTCTGTAAGTTGAACTTCCCTACTCACTTAATTTTCACAATAAAGTTTGTTTAGCTTCTCAAATTGCGAATATTTTTCAATTCATTCACTAATTTCAGGCTCAATTGAGTTTGAAGATCTGAGCAAATGCTTCGAGTATAGTCTTTAGGTAATATTTATTTTAATTTATTGCTGTATAATAGGCGCTCAATCAATGTGTTGTTTAACAGGCGAGAAAGTAGAGATTTCGTTGGAAATAAGCTGAGATGCGAAAAAACAACGCATTATAGGCGGGTATATATAGCATTGATAAGACTTAGGTATAGAATACTTTGACTTTTTTTTTATAGATGAGTCAGTCGGTCTATAAGTAGTACAAAGATGATATTATATACGGCGGATGTTTGGTGCTGAAACTCCATTAAAAGCGAACAACAGAAAGACGCTCATTTGGCTCGCACTTTGGTTGTTAAGATCATTTTATGACTGCGCGTAATTAGTTTTTACCTTAGTCTACATATTTCCGAGATGTTTTATGGTCCAGCTGCCCCAAGTAGGGTTTAGTTTTCTCGCCGTCTTATGTGCCGACTCCAAGATACAGATAGATAGCAAACGAGAGAGACGGAGAGAGAGTGAGAGAGAGATGCTTTTAGGAAATAGGGAGTACATAACTGTATTCGGTACTAATATCTGTGTCCAAAGTGCTAATTGAAGCATCTGAGAGCTCAGCTTGCAGAGCGAGGTCACAGCAGTCAAAGTTCTTTGCATTTTTCTACTCCGGTGCTTTGTTTTCTATCCGACGGAACACACACAAAGTGTGTGTGTGTGTGTGTGTTGTCGGCTCTTGGCTCTGACTGACGACAAGTGCCTACACCTCTTTCAGGTAAACTGTCAAACTGGAGATTGTTGTCGTTTGTGCCATGTTTACAGTCTTCGATGTCGAATTAATTAAACTAACTTGCAACCCCATTCAGGCTGACAGCCAGCCTAGACACACACACACAGGCTGCACCTCAATTTGTACTTTTCAAAAGCAAATTTGCGTCTCAGCTTAAATTGGTCAAATGTAACCTGAGGCCATTGACTGCCCTCCAGCCTCAGGCTCCATCTCCGTCTCCATCTCCGTCTCAGTCTTGAGTTATCCTTGGGTCAGCACACAAGCTCCTTCCTCCTTCCTCCTTCACTCGAGTGGTGATTTTGTGCAGCCTGAGGAAGCTGAGACAAATCAATAAAAGTGTATATAAATCTGCAATTATTTATTAATTTCATTAAATAAATCCTTAAGCTGCACTCGCCACACATTTTCCATTCAAAACTAACTGAGCTGAAATTTCATTTCCTCGGGGTCAAATGTGAGCCATAAAGCGCATCAGCTCAGCCACACACACACACAAACACACAGAGAGTCAGGTGGACACATCCTTGGCACATGTTGTCCATTGATTGGAATATTCATTGAATAGTTTTTAAGCTGATTTATATGCCATTGTCTGCTGTCGACAATTTAATAAATATTTAATTTCAACGCTCCTCCTAAATCCACACACAACATAAAAGATTCAATCAACTCTTGGGAGTGATTGAGGGAGAGGAAGCGGGTTGATGATGATGTTGCCTGCATCCAGGTATTCATAATATCAACGAGTACTCGCTTATGACTTGCAGACAACGTTGTCGTAATTTGCAAAACGCACAATCGCTTCCTATAAATCACGTCGAGCGACGAGCGACGAAAGATGCTCTCGGTCTATGGGGATTGGGGATTGGGGATTGAGTAAACCTGTTGTTTGGCTCGCACTCACATTTACCTATTCAGATCAAATGGAGCAGCAGCCATATTTCACCTGGCACATAATGAAACGTATTCATAGGCATTCATAAGCATTCAGCCAGCATTCGCTGTGCCTTTTGTCAGTGCACCCAAAAGAGCGGCCCCCAAATCTAAGTCCACATCCACAAGCCGCAGCCGTCAACTGCTATCAATCTCGGCTGAAACAGAGTACGCGACTGCGCTGCCTTCCATCCAACGCCTCTCCAACTGCGCACACAGTCTTCGCCTCCATCGAGCCGCCTGCTCTCCCCCATATTAGATGGCCGCTTCCCGCTCAAAGGAAAGCGCCCGTCGCAATAGATCGCACATTGCAGATAGAGGCGTGCCTGCCACTCCGCTCCACTCTACTCCACTCCACTCCACTCCACTCCATGGCGCAGCCACAGCCACAACTCACAGAAGAGGGCCGCAAACAAAGGCCAACAATCTGTAGCACCCAACGAACTGCGGATACCCTTTTCACACTCTTAGCTATTTCTATGATTCTTGCTTAGTCTGTAAATTGATAGATTGAAAGATTTCGCTCACCTTTTTTTCTTAAGTCAGAGAAAAATAGACTTTAACGATATTTTCTAAGTTCGAAATAAATTAAATTTTTTTCTAACTACAAATAGTTCTAGTCTCTCTACACCTCTTGCTGCTATTACTTCAACTAGAGATTCTTCCTTAAATGTAGGATCTAGAAATGGTTTTATTTTCGTTAACTTTATTTTCCTTATGTACAGAAAGCTTTTACCCATTGTCATAGCTTAAAAAATTAATAATCCGGACCTCAATCATGTTTTTTTTTTATTTTAAATCAATACATATATTTTTTTAAAATATATTCTAACTATGTGCAATCATAAATATCTCTTCAGAAATACTTCATTACATTGCTTGTTAATTTGGAATTCCAATTTTAACTACTTTGAGGATAGTTAGTGTTTCTCTATAATCTTTATGATATTGATAAGCCTTTCGCTTTTTTTAGCTTCTGCCACTTCGAGTTATTTACATGTAGTTAGTAGCTCTTAATCAAATACCTACTCATATCTGGGAACGCTTTCTCATTGCTCGCATCTCAATCTTGATGCACAAGTGATGGCATTCCTTCGATTAGGGTATACAAAAGTGGAAAACCAAACAATGCGCAGCAATTTTCAGCCACAAAGGATGAAAACGCAGCGCGTATGGGAAGCCGCAGAGGAGCAACAGCTTGGAGTTCCCAATTCATCCGCAGATTTCAGTTTTTGAAGCTCGGATTCGTGGAGCGCCTTTAGCAGTTGCTCAGTTGTTATAAATTATAGTGCCGCATGCCGGAATCGTATACTCTGTGTGCAGCGGGGAGGCGGGATCCGCTATAGAGTGAAACTTGGGCGGCTATAAAAACAAAACCTGCGCCCCCGCACGTAGCATCAAATGTAGCTCTTTCGCTGTTGTTGCTGTTGTTGGTGGTGGTGATGCTGCTGTGGCAGTAATGGTAAATATTTTACAGTGTACCGCTATAAAATTTGGTATTCCAAGACGCCACACACTGTTGTAGTTGGTGTTGTTGCTGTGGCGGCTCTGGTTGCCATTACCACGTTGTAGGCATGTTGTAAATGCCAGCCGATCGCCTGCTCCATGTTGTTGTCTCTTACACCCGTCTTCCTCTCTCTCTCTTTAACTCTACGTGTGTGTGTGTGTGTGTGTGTGTGTGTTGGCCATAAAAACAGAAATGAGCCCACGTTTAACATGGCGAATTTTCATTGCTGGCGGGGCGCATCACACAAACCCAACTGAAAAACCAACAGCAGATTTCATGGCGAAATATATTTGCGAAAAGTCTCGCCTTCAAATTCTCTCATTACAAAAGCTCACAACATATAATTTTTAATTGCGACAAAATGCAGCAGTTTGTCAGCTAATCCCACTGTTAAACTTATTAATTACATATTCTGGAAATTTCAAAGCAATTGAATGTTTTTGAAGGGTGCTTATGGCAAATACAAGAGTACGACAATTATGTCCGATCGCTGTTACAATAATTAAATTGTGTAGTATTGGGGTTTGGAATTTACAAATTGATAAAAATTCCATATGAAATACAATATTCAACCATCGTTTCTAATTCATTTCGCAGAAATAGATATTTTTTGTTTTTATTTTCGTAGAGTGCTTATAGCATTATAAACTTATAAAAGTTCAATAGTCTCAGTAGATTCCACTCATAGAATTCCGAGAATTGCATTTGTTATCGTATAAAAATTGTTATCTTCAGTGGCAATGTTGGATGGTTTGCTATGGCATTAACAATAGCTTGCCATTTAACAGAAAGTTTTTATAGCGTCATTAGGCAACACCTCCAGAAGCCTCCATGAAGTCCATAGTCTACTAAGGGTTCTTAGATCATCCGCTTACGCACTAGGCACATAAAACCTGTATTTAGTCACATTTAAATGGTGATAAACTTTCCCATAAATCGATTGTCTGTTTAGGGTTTTGAAATTAGATATGTATTATTGTGGGTCTCAAGTACTGGAACTGGGACTATTAAAATTTAATAGCTTATCGGCTGATCGCACTCAAGGCGTGATAATCGAATACTGTTGACAGTTTTACGAGTATCTGTGAGTTCCAGTACAAGATACTAAAGGTTCTATCGGACTGCGGCATTATTTGATGATCACAACTGCAGCAGCAACCCACGCGATGCTGAAGGAGCAGGGTGGAAGGGCGAGGAGCAGGGCGGGGAAGGAAAAGGGGAGGGCGGTAGGCAGTCAAACAAAGCGCCGCAGTTGTCAAGCAGGCAACAACAACAACAACAAGAAAACGAAGGCAACAAATGCGACTCTGTGCTATGCTAATTACTGGACATGACAGCAGCGAACGCTTTTGGAATCGGCAGCAGACAGAGACGGCAACAACAACAACAACAACAAAAACAGACAAGAAGCAAGCGACCGTCGGACCATGTGAACAAAAGGCGCAAAACGTTTTTACGCACACTCCACACACAGACACACACACACACACACACACACGCAAGCATTAAGTAGCAGTCGCATTTGCATTTGCATAAGCAGCCATAAACTTAGCAGAGCTTCGCTACGAGCAACAGCAACAACAACAGAAGCAGCCGAAGCGACATCTAGCGACTGCGATCGCAGATTTACACGTATGCTTATGTGCTTATGTCTGTTTGTGTGTGTATGTGTATGTGTGTGTGTATGTGTGCTCGTACTTAGCGCGTTTTAACTGTATGCAAACCTTTTCTTTTCTTGGTATTTGCATAAGTGTGAGCGTGTGTGTGTGTGTGTGTGTGTGTCTGCTTGTGAAATTCACACAGTAAAAGCACATTTCCTTTTTTAGCAGGAAGCTTGCGACATCAAATTCAGCAAAACAAAAATACTTCAAATACCTTTTATAGGCTCAAAGTGCTTGTTGTCATGTTATCTGCAATGCCAGGGGGAGATCTGCCAAAACCAGGAAAACTATAGACTGCCATAGAAACAGCTGTGAGAAGTGTTTGTTACAGTTGATTTACATACATAAATACATACATATGTACTTATACAAATGGGGATTTACAGTTTAGATTTCGATGATAAGCACTCAGCAGAGGAAAGATTTATAATTTATTATATTATAATATATTTACATATGGCAATTTTTGTTCATTATTTAAATAATCTATTTTTAATATTTTGTTTAATTATATAAATAATAATTATAATATATACATTAATTAATAAAATATATAAATAATAATGATAAATAAATAAATATTATAAAAATAAATATCAAGATTTTTGACTATGATTTATTAAGTTTCTTGTTTTTCATAAACATCTTGATTTATTATGTATACGATCTGTTTCCTTCATGGCAAACATTACGTAATTTTCAGTCCAAATATTTTAATTAATCAACATACAAATTTTGGATATTGTTTTTAGGTCTCGTAAATATCTAGATTTTTAAAGTTAATTATCTGCATCTTTATGATTAAATTAACAAGGAAATACGTTGGCCTAAATATTTATACAAAACTGACAAATCATTATTTTCGATTTATATAATACATTACATCTTTTATCATTTTTCTAAGTCGATTTATTTTACAAACTAAAATGTTCCACATCTGAGATGATTTCTATTGCTGCTTTACGCTTTTATTTTTGTGAATCCTTCTCTTCATTTTACCTGTAGCACCTCTTGTTGTACCGTAATAGAAATAAGTTAATGGCAGCTGTTCTAGTTACCATTTGTTAGCCCAACCTGCGCTCATTTCGCACAATTGTGCCGGGTGATGACAGTATAATGAACACTTCATCTCTTTCAACTCAACAAGAAACGTAAGATCATCAATCATCGAGCGTTGTTCGTCGTGGTCTTCTGATTTGGAATTGGACTCATCGAGCCGCGGGTGAGCATTAGAATTGCACGATACTCAATTCTAATTAGAGCTATTCAATAAAATACTCGACTACAGTCGATGGAAACCAGTTTTAATTATTGAGCCAAGACAATTGCGACGAGTTGCATGATCAATGGTTGACAAAACATGAAAAACATGTCCATAAAATGTCAACTACAATTTCAATATCTTGTTATGGTAAAACACAAACAAACAGCCAAAAAAAAACGAAAAATTTGTTTCGACTTGAACACGAAGACAAAACTTTCGTTTTTCGTCCTCCTTGTTTTGCGCTTTTGTTTGGAATAAGAAAAGCCACAAGAAGGTAGCCGAAGAAACAAAAAAAAAAACAAGAGCTCAAGAAATGCAGCTCAGACTCACGATATTTGCGTGCCATCGCGAAATTGAATGGAAGTCAATTGGCAGTCACGTTTAACTGCTTCTTCTGCATCGATTGCCACAAGGCAATCCTCCTTAGCTCCAGGCTCCAATATCTTCCTCCCTCCTCCCTTCAGTCCACGTTAGAGTTGGTCAAATTAAATTGTCAGTCGCTCGGCTTGCGTCGACGATCTGTTTGTTCATAAGGAGTGTGGGAGGAGTATCCTTTGTTTTTCCCATTTTCTCAGCATTTTGTTTTTAGCCAATGAAAACCATTTGGAAAACGCTGCAAGTTTTTCGACCAAAAATTTCCCGAAAAGACAATTTTATGGCCATGAAATGTGTACAAAACAATGACAACGGCAACTGCCGCAACAGTAACAGCAACAGCAACAGCTACAACGACAACTACAACTGACAACAGCAGCAACTGTAACTGACAACAACAGCAACTGACAACAGCAACAACAACAGCAGCAGCAGCAGCAATAACAACAACGAGGCAGGAGGACAAAACCAAAATCACGAACCCGGAAACAGTCTTAACTTCAGACTCTTGCAACTCTCGCACTCCTTCTCCCTCCCTCACTCAGACTCTGGTTTCGTTGCGTCTCTTTTCTCTTCTTTTCTTTTGCGGGCGGTTCAATTAGTAGCTATTATTAACGATCGTAGCGATCTTAAGTCACAAATCCACTCTTGCAGTAGGATTAATTTAGATTCAAAGGAATCAAGATCTCAATTCCTAGATATTCTTTTCTTTCAAATGCCCAAATACACATTTTCAATGCTTTTTAAATTAAATAAGGTTTTCATTAATACTTTTCGTTTTATTTCTTAGTTTTTATAATTAGGTTTTAAATTCTTAACGTGAAGAAATATTGAAAAACATATTTTATTTATATTTTAGATATGCAAGCCGACTTTCTCAATAATTTATAATTTATTATGGGGTTTATTGGAATTTGCGTTAATTTTGTTGCACACTTTAAAATCTTAAATAAGTTCTTAAAATCATTGTGTGTAGTACAAATACAAATAAACAGCACACAATACAATAATATACATTCAGATATAGTTTTTTCAAAGCCTGTTTCATAAGTCAACAAAATAATAAATAGTAAACAATAACTTTATTTCAAGATTTAAAATTTTTTGTATCTGTAAGTTTCTATATGAAATGCCATAATAAATAGAATTTAAAATGCCTTTTTTTTGTATCTGAAAGTTTCCTTCGATATTTAGTTAATCAAATGCATTAGCTGGACATGCTATATATCTGTTGATTAATCAGATCTTTTGTTCTACCCTCGCTACTCTCTCTCGTTCTTTGTCGTATCATGTGCGAAATTTGTTGTTGTTGTCTTCAATTTCTTCATTTTCGAGCCACAACCGCCCACCGACACCGCATGCCCAAATTTCCGCTGAAGATCGCCGAAGACGGTTGCAAGAGAGACAGCAGAAGTTGCAACGAAAAGCACGAGAACCGGTCACTGGAAATTTGTTCGCGCTTGTTGACAATTGTCGTGTAAGGGCCCATAAAGAATTTGAAATGTGCAGCGCGCATGTTACCGGACAATGGACGAAATGGCCAGGCAGGTGAAGGAGTCCACAGGGGCGGGAAGAGGGAGGCGACAACCAGCCAGACTTGGAGCAGCAGTTAGTTAGGTGTACTACATGACGGCTCGATGGCTCGACGTTTGGCTGTTGCCTGTTGGCCAACGGCAGCCGTGCTGAATGTCGAGACTGGTGTAAATTACTTTAGCGCAAACAACGAGCTGCGACTGGAGCTGCAGAACAGATGATCCATTCAGGCGCAGGCTTCAAGTGCGGCCGGTTGTCAGTTGCAAGTTGCAAGTCGGTTGGCAGTTGGCAGTTGGCTGCCGCAGAGTCGTCAAAGCGGCAATCAATCATTTGGCCAAGTGGCGGCGCAAGAATGCCGCTCGCCTCTCGCCTCTCGCTGGGAACCTGTTCCGATTGGTGCGCACAGTGCCATAGTTTATTGTTGTCGTTGTTGTCGTTGTTGTTGTGGTTGGTGCTGCAACTTTGCTATCAGTGTTAAATCTACAAGATCATTTTCTCAGCGCGCTCAGTGCGCTGCAACCCATAATTTGTGATTGTTATAAACTCGCAACGGGCCAATCGACAGACCAGGCCGGACAAGCTCCGACTCGAGTTGAGTTGAGCTGATCGCTTTGCTCAAACCCGTCAATCAGACCCAGACCCTGCAGCCTCATCGTAATAGACTCGTCGTCGCACGCGTAATGAATTGAAACGTTTCTGATGCTTATGACCAGGCCAAGTTGTTGTTGTTGTTGCTGCTGCAGCAACTGGCATTCAATCATTTGGCACTGCAGTTCACTTGAATTCGAGCTTCGATCGCACAACCATTCGGTATCTTGCCTCATGATTCTTCCCAGAACTTCAAGTGGGCCATTGTCTATTTGCCTGTTGCCTGTTTGTTGTTGTCCGTTGTTGTTGCCGCTTCAGTTGTCTATGCTCTCGCTTGATTTATTTGCCTTGCACAGCGTTGACAGCCAAACTGGCCACGTTCCAGCCACAAGCTGTGATTAGAACTGCAGCGGAAGGAAAACGTGTGATTGAAGGCTGCAACCAATGCAGACTATAGTCAACTGATCTGCTGCAAGTTGCAGTCGGATGAGGTGCTGATTTTTAGTGGTCTTACAAATGTGAATGGAATGAAACTAAAAGAGTTGATGTGTTTTTAATAGCTGACCAAAGCAGAACATTTATTGACAAGGCAACAGCAGCAGTTCTTGAAGACACAACAATTTATAGGCCTCTTACTCTACATAACTAACTTAAATTTCATACTGAAAACAAATCCCTTTATCATTATATAACATTTTTATTTTGTTTTATTATAATTATGAAATTCAATAATTACCTGGGCTCAAATTTGCAAATCAATGATCTATTTCAATTACTAAATAAACAACTAAAACAGAGTTCCAAGATTGAAATGGATTAAAATTAAATCAAAATATTTTTTTTTATATTTTAAACTTCACAAATTCATGATTTTGTTTCTAGTTCTTAAATCGTAATTTATTTTTGTTTATGAGAAAACTTAAAACTTTGCATCAGCAGAAATGATTCAGATTCGTATATCTGAATTGAGTCAATTATAAAGTTAAAGTTTCTTTTACTCTTATTTATTATCGAAGCGCTAAATATAAATGTATACTATTGAAACGTTGCAAAAACAATGAAAAAGATTAACCGCAAAATATAAATATTGCAATTTAATATCATGATGCAAAGTGACGTTTGTTTTCGTATTTTCAAAATATAATATTCATCTACTGATAAGAAAAAATGTGTGTTTTTTGTAAACTGTTATCAAGTTTGCTTCAAAAGTAATGCAATTCAATTGAATAACAAAACTTTATTTTGTGGATAGTTTTGTGCAATCCCGTGACTGTTAAACTGTTGTTGTATTTGGCAATCCCGTGATTGGGGGAGTCACCATTTGGTACATCTCTCATCAGTGCGACGTTTTGCTGCAACGTTTTTGGTTTGTTTTGTTTTGTTTTTGTTGTTTGCCATATCAAATGAATTGAATCTTGGATGTGGAAAGCTGCAGCACGAACTGACTGGCAGACCGCCCGCCCAGCAGACAGCCTGTCTCTCCGTCTCTCCGTCTGTCTGCCAAAAGCCTCGCTCAGTTTGATTGCTTATCAGTCGAAGAGGTTCCCCGCAACTAGGCCCAGTTAACAGAGAGCCAGAGAGAGAGAGGGAGAGGGAGAAAGAAGGGCTAAGACTAGACTGGGCGAGTAGGAGTACGAATATCTATCTATAACATATAGTGCTGATGCCGAGGGAGAGAAAATTCTAGTTTCGAATTTGGCATCGGGTTCTGGCTGGATCCTTTTGGTTTGTTGCGCCTATCGCGAACTGTCATCATTTTCAAATTATTTCTCGTTGAATATCTAATCAAGATTCATGCATGATCGCGGCTAAATTGCTTCCAGCCAAGACACATAACCCAGCAACCACCAACCACCAACAGCAACAGCAGCAGCAGGGCATAACAATTGCAACAACAATGCATAATGCAACAAGCTGCAGGCTGCAGGAACGTGCAACAGCGCAGCGCTGAGCACCGACAACATGCCCCCAAAAAGTCAGATGTTGCCTCAATTGGATTTTCTTTTTCTCCACAATATTGTATTTTTTTCGTTTTGTGGTTTTTTCGAATTTCAGATATTTGTGCGCATTGTTTTCCTTTAAGCCAAGTTAATAGTGTTGTTATTGTAGGCCAATAGTCCCCCCCCCCCAAACCCTTTCTCTGTACAGGAGTTGCAAACAGGAATTAGCTTGAACAATTGTATTGCGAATATTCACGAATGGCACTCGCAAGGAATCAGTCGCATTCACTTTATGAGCTGATCGTTGTTCTCGTTGTCGTTGTTGTCGCTTTTGATGCTCATTGCCCGTCCGTACTTGAACTTTAACTCATCTTTATTTTGCTTAATTGAAACTAGACATTGGCTGTAGGTAAATATGTAATTCAATTACACACACACTGCGCGCCTGAGTTTACGACTTAAGTCAATTGCTAGCTAGTTGACTTGGCTAGAACACAGGGTGTTCGCTCGCCCCTCAACTGCCCAGTTATAGCTCTGCCATAACTTTTGTCTGAACAATGTTCCTCTATCCTTATAGCCAACTCTTGAGCTATCTATTTGTTTAACAAACATTGCCAATCTCAGCCAATTACTCAAAGCAGCTGAGAGTTTGTTAGTTGGCGGAATTTATGCTTCTCAAATTATTTATCTTCTGACGAAAATTGCCATAAAAATCAACTCTGAAGTTGAAAGTTGTTAGCAATGCCAAAGCAGAATTTATGCCGTGAATAGAATGCTGTTGTGTACAACGTTGTTAGGATAAGAACAAATTATTTATTTTTATCGAAAACTATAAACAGTTGGCCAATATTTGTAAATAAATTTAAAACTAAGAATCTTAATAAATAATACTAAAAATTACAAAAATCACTTGCAGTTTAAAACTAGAAAAAATCGAAAGACAAATGTACAGAAAGTCCAAAAGTAATAATAATCTACATATGTTTATATTATTCTGACTGACTGACTGAATTCACAACTTAACCTTAATTTTTACACAAGATATAATGATCGTACTGAGTATTTCAATATTTCTACTCTAGCCATCATAAATCGTGCATTAAGAGAAGTGTGAAAAGTGAAACTGTTAAGAGTTAGGACTTTCAGACATACAAAATTAAGGCTTTTGAATTGGCATTAAATACTTTATTATTTTAATTTTTAATGTAAAATATAAAAAATATCAATTTTTCATATCAAAAAAAGGATAATAATTTAGTAGGTCTAACTAATTGTAATTATAATATTTACTTGGCAAATTGATTTAAAAATTTTAGTACTTTTGACAAAAATCACTTGCAGCTTTATTTATTTTACATTTGTAGTAACATTTTAATTTTTTGTCGACTTTTTTAAGTAAATTCGTAAAGTTAACAACTGAAATTCAAGAGAGAATCGTTTGAAGACACTTCTAATAGTCTGAATTGCTCAGTAATGGAGACCTTTATGAAATTATCTCCTCCGCTTCGCGCGTTAGTTGCATGTGCAGCCATTTGTGGCACTGGAGTCGCTGTTGTTGTTTTATTCTTTTCCCTCACTTAATGGTTATTAACTTTCGTGTGACATTTGTGACTTTTGGTGTGGCACCAATTGACGCCATCGCCTCCACATTGGACGTCGCTAATTGATGACCCCAGAATGGCCTCAAAATTGTTTTTATTAGATTTAAACACACACACCCCCCACTTGGCAGACGCCTCTGTCTCGGTCTCTGTCTCTGTGGCAGAGAAACGGAACCAATTTCAATAATAAACTATAGCTGCATATATTTATGATGGCCATACACTGTGAGCACAATATAGTTTCGCCTGCAGCTGAGAAGGTATGACATTTTTATTTAGCATTTCGCGAAAAGGGTTCGCAAATTTACGATCCCAAAAGGTAGCCGGGAACGGAGACGGCGATGGCGATGGCGTGGTCATGTGGCAACGCCTTCGTTGCGCTCTTCGGCTGGCAAATTATTATCGGGCATGCAAATCTTTGGTTGCATCGTAAATTGAATTTTATGCTTCTGGTTAGCGGACAAGTCAAATAATCTTTTCTCTCTCGCTCTTTCTCTGTGCTTTGCTTGCAGCTGGCTGCTGCACCCGCTGCCGTTGCTACTCGTCTTCAGGGGCAACAAGAGCTCGACGTAATTGAAATTGAAGTAGCTCCACGAAAAAGGTGTTAACTATATACCCAAAAACAAATTCAGTATGGTGCTTGTGCTGAATGGCGTGCTGCAGGACGATTGCCCGCTAGACACAACCAGCTTGTTCCTGCAGCATCCCGTCTACAGAGACTATGCCCAGCAGCTGCACTCGATACAGGCCAAGTCGATTGGTCCTGTCGGCCTGCTCTATGTGGGCCAACGCGAGCTGGCCGCTGCGGCACCGCACGACAAGAACATTAACATCATTGGCGCCGACGATGCCACCACCTGTATTATCGTTGTTGTCCGGCACTCGGGTGAGTCGTAAATTCAGCTCCCCTTTCCTGCTAGTTGAACTCTGCTAAATTCCCATTTTTCTTCGCAGGTTCTGGTGCTGTTGCTTTGGCGCATTTCGATGGCAGCGGCGTCGACGAGGCCGTCTGCACAATGGTGTCGCGTGTCCAGGAGCTGGCGCTGGGCTATCCGGAGGGACGCATCGAATTGCAGCTGATTGGTGGCTATCGGGACTCGCAGGGCTATGGCGAGGATGTCTTCTATAGCATTATGCGTGAGTCCTCCAAACTATATACAATAAACAAATCAATTATAATTACTTTCACTCCTTGCAGAATCATTCCACAAGCATCACCTCGAGATCGACTTGACGCAGGCGTGTGTGGGCGAGCTGAACACAATGCTGCGCGGCGAGATCAACTGCCCCATCATCTATGGTGTGGGCGTCAACATCAAGACTGGCGAGATCTTTCCAGCCTCATTCCCCGACCGAGGACCCGATCAGCAGCTGCGCAACGCACGCATCTTCATGGGCGCTCAGACGGTAAGTTGTCAGATAATTATTCAAGAGCGGGATTAACATGGCTTTCCACAGGTGTTGGATGTGTATGACTCCACAAATGGCATGCTGAGAATTGGACCATTCAACTATGATCCATTGCGTGGCGCCGACTTGTGGCTGTCGCAGACAGATGAGTTTCTGCTGCAGCATTTGTCATCCAGTCCCGACGTGGAGCCGCCGCACTTTGCGCCACAGGTAACATTTCAAAGAGTCTATACTGCAAACTTGCGTTCTAATTTGCCGTCGGCGTTCTCGATGTCTTGTTACAGATGCGTGCCACCATCAGATTCATACAGGAAAACCAGTTTCCCGCTGTCACCGTCTTCAGGGATAATCGACCCCGATACTATAGACGCGACGATGCCACGGGCTGCTGGGGTTTGGTTAGATATTAAAGCTTAATTTTTAGTATTTAGTTGTTAAAAACACAAATAGTGAAAGCGTTTTTGGAGAACTGTCAATACATATTATACATACATATATTACCTATAACATACATACACATACAACATATATCTATATTAATTGTAATACAAATCTGGCAAATCAGATGTAAATTGGTGCATGAGTTAATCGCTGTTTTTCGTATCGTGCGCTCCTCTTACCCCCCTGCCTCCTTGCCTACTATTTTTACCTCGTTGCTTCTGCTTACACATTTTTTTATCCGATTTAATTGTTGAGTTAATTGTTTTTGGCTGTAATTGAATTTGATTGCAATACTTTAATTAGCACTCGATTAGCGAGTCGCCCTGCCGCCGATCGATCGAGCATTGTATCTCAAATATCTTATTCTCTCTAATTACACAATTTAGATTCTAGAATGAGTTCGGATATATAGAGAACAACTTTGGAATGCGCCTTAATAATGGATCTGAAAGTAAAACGATAAAAACAATATACATATATATTTGTTTATAGATTATTATGTATACATACTATATGTAAATAATATATATGTGTGTAATTCTTATTAACAGAATGAATTTTAACGAGATTCTTAGCAAAATATATATATACACATGTGTAAACGATTTAAATGCAATCATTTTAGTTGTAATTGTAAACTGTAATCAAACTTAAACAAATTAAAATGGCTTGGCTATTCGTATATACATACCACTAAAATGCTGTTTCTTTAATTCGCATCAAATAATGAAGTAAATAAGAAATCTTGAAAATGGTTTGAATTTGAAAACATTGCGGGTTTGGGGTGCTGTTAACGCAATGTTATTCTCGCTGTTAAGTTAACAGACCTGTTGCTATGCCTTCAGCATAGAGCTGGATTCGTCGTTTGAGTTTAATAAATTGATCTTTTCGATCTATCTGAAACGGAGAATAATCAGAATTCTGAAATGTTCAATAAGCTCTTCAGCGTTAAAGTTAACAAAGGCAATCGGCACTATAAAATGTAGTTGCATCGACAGTCTCAACGCTGTTTCTTCACGCAGTGTGACTACTTGTGGTATTTTTTTTAAAGAAAAATACGGTAGAAAGTATTTTTTAAGTACGGTATTTTCTTGTATATTTCGATCTGACCACTTTTCCAATAAGATCACTTTAAACACACAAATGAAACCTCTTCGTTTTGAAAAATTGGACAGAAGGTGTGCAGAGAATATTGCGAATGTCTTCGGAAATTAATTTAATGGCTGAAGAGTAAAATCCAACCGTGTAAGCATTTTTATTTTATATATTATGATAAATTAATTATGAAAACTGGAAGTGGTTATATATATTTATTTTTTAATCAAAATAAATGAGTATAGCAGTAATTAAATTAAATTGTAACTTATTAAAATAAAGTTAAAAAATTGGAATTAATCAAATTAATGAATGGTATATGTTTCTTCAGACTGCAATGGTATATAATGGTATTTATTTGTAGGCCGGATGGTATTTTCGTCGTTATCGCCGCGGTCACACTGCTGTAGTCAGTCGTGTCGTCGTTGTCTCGGGCTGAGTTGTTACTGGGTGGGCAAGTAATTTTCGAACTAAAACTCTTTCGCATTGATGAATTGCTTTATGATATAACTACAACTACTGCAAAACGTTAAAACTGGGCTGCGCTTGCGACGCCAGCCTTTTTTTGAGGACTTCAAAACAAACAATAAAGAAAACTGAAAAGACTGAAACGCAACGATTTCTAATCACTCTCAAAGACTTTCTACAACAACAACAACACACTCTCACACATCCACACACACGAAGAGACCCATCACATTGCTGAACAGCCATAGAGGAAAAACGCTCGATTGACATACAACAATAATAAAAGTGTGCCAAAGCCAGCCCGCCGTCCCATACAGCTGAAGCAGAAGAGAATCAGCATAAAAACAAAAACGAATTTGTATAAAACGCAGCGAAAGAAGAGCAAGAAAATAACCAATTGGCGCGCTGCTTCGTTTGTGTGTGTGCGTACACACATTTGATATTTGGATGCACAAGGGGCGTGCGGAGGCACGGGCGGTTTTTCCGAGTTACGCTTTGGACAACGACGACGACAACGTAAGTAGATTGGAATTCCGCTAATTACTGTCTTTTTAGGCTAAAGAACAGAACACAATCGTTATTGTGTGTGCGTGTATAAGTGAATGTGTCAACGTCACTCGTTCACTCTCACACACACACATATGCTGGCAATATTGCAGGAAACAGGCCATGTTTACAGTTATTTCTCGTGCATTTTGCACAGGGTTGCCAGACTGCGTTAAATTCGGCGACTAACGGTTGCTCATTAAACAGTGGATCGCAGTATTTTATAGACAGCAGCAAACGAAAGTTTTAAAGCATATGAGCGATATTAACATAATTAAAATCTAGGCTTTTAAATTCAAATATTTCACTTCAATTATTTTTTCACATATCGTTTTCTATAAAATTTAATTAAAATGTGAATTTCAGTAAAAGTGCCTCAGTAGAAGTATTTGTGTGAAATGTGGTTTTTTTTTATAAGTTTTCACATTTTTAACTATTTTATTTTATATGTAAACAAAAATTATAATTAAAATGTATGTCTCAGCGTATTTCAAGTCGTGAACCACTGTTTGTACATATGTGTTTGTAAGTGCGCTTGCAGTGAAATCGAAACTTATTTTTAAGGCGACCATTCGAGAGGCGCAGCGCATTCATTGTTTTGGTGTGTTTTGCATGTCAATTGACTCGCTTTATAATAGATTTTTTGTAGTGATATTTCCACCAGTTAGCTTAACTTTTTTAACTTATCCCAACTCCAAGAAAAAAATCAATTTTCATATTTGTTAGTAAAAATAAAATTAAATAACCAATTTATTTTGCATAATAATAAATAATATAATTTGAATTTTTGTTTGCAGCGATAATAGAAAATTTTAATGATGATGATGAACGGCAAGCCGCTAATGAACAATAGCGGCGGCGTCGGCAATATTGATTTATACATAACGCACTTGGATCATGTTGGACCCTACCTGAAAATTTACGGTCAGGCCAACAGAGACGCCGCGTTCCTGGTGAGCAAGCGCATCGAGGCGCTGCTGCCCACCTGCTTTGCCATAGACCCGAGCTGGTCAAACGAACGCCAACAGGCGCTCCTCATCCCAGGCACCTTCTGTGTGCTGAAGCAGACAAACGGCGCTGCGCCCGGCGATGTCGAATACATGCGAACGCGCGTTCTCAGCGCTGGCATCGATGGAAGCAGCAGCAGCGGCGGGAATCGCAGCCAGATGCGTGTCGAGATCGAATTCCTCGATTACGGCTACAAGCGTAATGTGAGCAGTCACGATGTGAGTACATAGCAAATATCTGGCACAGCAAATAATGATAATACTTGTTTATGTTAAGCAAAAAACCATCACACAATTGAAATTAACTTAGACGAATTGACTTAGAGTAAAATCACTGTTATTGGATGATTAATACAAAATCCATACGATTGTTATTTCAATGTTCATGATTTGTAACGCTTTTCCCTTGCCTTAATTAATGATAATTGATAAATTGTATACTATATCATTGTTTTTCTCAAATTTAATGATTGTAAATTGTATTAATCACTGTTGTTAAAGAAAAACACAGTCTGCATCAATTCGCTGGTATGTTCCATAGTTATAGTCAGATATGTAGGTATATCACATTCACTGATATCGATTGTTTGCTCTTTGGCTTTCCAGCTGCTCTTCTCGAAACAGCCGCAGCTGCTGCAGAATGTGCCCGTGCTTAGCACACAGTACATTGTGCTGGGCATTTGCTCGGAATGGGATGACAGCGAGCTGGATGTGGTGCGTCAGCTGATTGTGAATCATGTGGTTAGCATCGAAGTGGACGCCACACAGATATGCGGCCAAAAGTTTGCCAGCGTACGCTGGAAAGACTTTGAGCTCAACGAATTTCTGGTGCAGCAGAAACAAATCGGCGCACCTATTGCCAACGATCTGATCATGGATCACTGCAAGAAACTGTGGAAGGTCTCGCCACAATCTCCCATGGTGGAGTACAACAACAATAACATACAGGGCACTGGCAACGCCGCCAAGACGCCCACAGATGTGGCACGGGAACAGTTGGCGGCGCGTTTCTCGCTGGCAGCACGACTGGACGTGCATCGCACGCTCAACTCGGCGCAGCCGCGAGCGCTTAAAACGGCGGCGGTGAACAACAGTCCAATGCCACAACAGCAGGAGCAACTGCTGCCCACACCACTAGCGAATTTGGTAAAGTTATCTGCAAACAAATGGGGAAAAGATCTTTGATTTATTATTTCATTTGCAGACTAACGTGCAGCCCGCTGCTCATCTGGTGAACAATGTTCAGAAGCCCGCTTATGTGGCTCCACATCAGTTCAACCAACAACGTGCCAATTACCAATCTTCCGATGCAACGCACACGCACAATGTCTTCACGCCCAAGTCAAGTCCCCGACCACTCAATCTCTACTACAATGTGCGTCTCAACAATCCCATGCAGCTGCCGCTGGCGCAGCTGCCGAAGCAGCCATCATTGAGCTATGCGCCCGCACGTTATGCTCTCTCGCAGCCACCGACATCGATCGCCGCCCAGAAGCAAGCAATTCAACAGCAGCCCCTCATTCCGGCCTTTCGCACCACCAGCCTGACCGTGGGTTTGACCTACGACGTCTATGTGAGCTTCGTGGAGAATGGCCCGCATTTGTTTTGGGTGCAATTAAAGAGTGCCAGCAACGATCTGAATGCCATGATGGGCCAGATTGAGCATATGCGTCTGCAGGGTCTCGGCCAGTATCCCGGAGTGGGCACCGCTTGTGTGGCACGCTTCTCCGAAGATGGCAACTGCTATCGTGCCTTGGTCAGTGCTGTCTATGGGCAGCGCTATCGTGTTGTCTATGTCGATTATGGCAACTCGGAGATGGTCTCGCTCGCCGATCTCTATACGATACCGCAGGAGCTGCTTAAGATTAAACCATTTGCCTTCCGTTTTGCGCTTGCTGGTGCTAAAGAGCTGGGTGCTCTCGATGAGAGCATGAAGCGCATCTTCAAGAACTCATCATTGTACATCAACTTCCAGCTGACGGTGCAGGCTGCCGAGAGCGTTGGCTCCATGCAAACCTGCCAGCTGCTGCACAATGTAAGTAACTTCAACAATTAAACTAAATTAATAGCTATAAAATTTAGGAATCATTTTTTAATATAAGAAAACAATTTATTATTATTATATTTATATTTGCCTTAACTTAATTTATTTTCCTGTGTTCAAACTGTTTAAATTTGAATTGCTTTCCATTTGCAGGGCAACAGCATGCTCGAGGTGCTCAAGAAGCTGAAGAACTCTCGCCAGGCTTACGCCAAGGCAGATCAGTTGCAGGACGACGATGCCGTCGAGATTCGCTACATCGATTCGCCCAGCAACTTCTATGTGCAGAAAGTGAACAACATTAAGCAATTCGAACAGTTAATGGATGAAATGTTTGCCTACTACAACACCAATCAAAAGGTGCCCGAGCAACTGGTCCTCGGTGCTCCTTGTGTGGTCAAGTGCGACCGCGAGTGGTACAGAGCCGAGCTGCTCCGCGTGGATGATGCCACAATCATTGTGCGTCACGTGGACTTTGGCTACGAGCAGCATGTGAAGCGTCATCTGATTGGCAACATTGCCGAGAAGCATCTGGTGATGCCGCGTCAGGCCATCAAGTGCTGCCTGAAGGGCTTCGAGAACAGTGAACTGAGCCGGGACAAGATTACCGATCAGTTCGAAATGCTGGCCGAGGAATCGAACATCAGACGTCGCACGTTCAGCGTGCGCGTCTTTCGCATTGAGCCCGATGGCGTTAATGTGGTCAATCTGCTCGCTAAGAATCTAAATGTCATGAAGAAACTCTACAAGCTGTCCATGCCCTTCGAGCAGTATCTGTCACTGGAGAAGGGACAATTCAATGCGAATGTGACGCGCGCCGAGTCTCTGGCCTCTGATGTGCTGCCACAGCAGCTGCAGAAGGGAGAGGTGCTAAACTCAACGACGGTGGAGAGCGAGGATCGCATGCAGATGCAGAAGCAGCAGGCACGCGTCAAGAATGCCAATATCAATGCCAATGACTGGGACAAGCACAGCTCTGCCTCGGCGACCAGTTCCAAGGATACTCAATCTCAGCAGAGCTCGAAGCGTTCTTCGCAGCAACAGCAGCCGCAACAGCCGCGTGGTGAACGCCATGCGCCTCCAGAGCATTTGGTTAGACGCAGTCGTGACAAACAATTGGACTCGAGCTTCGATACTTACAGCACCAGCAGCTACACTAGCGGCATGAGCTCGCCGCGTAAGGGCAACCGCCAGAACGGACGCAATCGCAACGAGTCGCCGCGTCTGCAGAATGGCAAACAGGAGGCGAACAAAAATACGTGAGTAGTCTTCTATCTTCTATCACAGCCTAAGTGATAAATGCAATTTTTACTATTCTAATTTAATGTGCACCATAAAAGCTTTTCGTAGACCAACAAAAAACTAACATATTGATTGCACTCATTATATTATCAATCTTCTCTACTTTCGCTTGCAGTCGCTTTAGCAACAATCAATCGCCGCGCAAGGATCAAAATCAGCCGCAGACGCAGCGCAATGCAACAAATCAACGCTCTCAAAACGCACCGCAAGGCTTTGCCCAGAAGCCACTGCGTCAAAAGTCCACGCTGGACGGCAGCGCTGTCAGTTCAAAGCGTTCCAGCGGCGTGGAGAGCGATGCCCCATCCAGTGTGGAGGTCGCATCGCCCAAGCCCATGCCCGAGCCAGAGAAATATGTGCCGCTGGACAAGCCATTTGCGGTGCATGACATTAAAACACCCACCAAGGAGGCAGCCAGTCTGTCGTGGTGGGTGTCGCCATTCCAATTCTACGTGGTGCCAAAGAGCCTGGCTTCCAAATACGATAATTTGCTGCGCGAGATGCGACAGTTCTATCGCCAGAAGCCGCATCAACCGCTGCAGTTGAAGGTTAACTCCAGCGTGGTGGTGCGACAGCGCAAGGATAACGCCATCTTGCGAGGCACAGTCATTGCTTGCAACCACATGTTGCGCAAGTATCGCATCTTCTGCGTGGACACGGGCAGCGTGCTGACTGTGACCTCCGAGGATGTGTGGCAGGTGGAACAGCGTTTCGCTGAGCCGCCTTGCTTGGCGCAGCGTTGCAGCTTCGACAAAGTGGTGACCAACTACGATCACTTGTATATTGTGGATCGCATGGAGAAGTATGTGCCCTCCAACGCCAAGGTGGAATGCGAATTCAGTGGCAAGCAACAGTTGAACAACAACAGCACCTACATTGTCAAGATGCTGGTGAACGGCGCCTCGCTGCGCGACACTCTGATTAATGCTCAATTCCTTACCGAGGTGGCGGAGCGTGAGTCCAACCCAATAATTGTTTATTTAAGCAGATGAACTAATGTTACAATTACTTTGCAGAGGTGCGCGTTAGCCTTTTGGCTGGCCAACAGGTGCGCGGCAAATTCACTTCCATCCGGGACATGACCAACTTTAAGATACAGCTGGAGAGCTATCGGGATGTGAACTTCTTGTGCAGCTACGACGATGCCAAGTTTGTCAAGTCCAACAAGGATTTGGCAAAACCATTCAAAGAGCACTACGAGGGCAAATCATATGCGCTGAACATCAAACATGTCTGCGAGAATAACATGTAAGTTATGCTTAAGTTAAGCGTACAAAATGTACAGATTACTAAATAAATCATCTCTACTTGTATCTACAGCATTCATTTGCGCCCTGTGATGCCGCTGCTCAAGGAGGATCGCAGCGCCTTCGTGTGTGGTTATCCAGTGCTGGTGAACAACTTCAAGGCACTCGTGGTCTACACCGCCAAGTCGTATCGCGTCTTTGTGCAGCCCAGCGTGGAGGACACGCACATGAAGAAGCTGCTCGACGACATGTACGAGTTCTATAGCAAGAAGGGTATGAAAATGTGAAGAACCTTGGAATATTTCATGACGATTAATTGTCACTCCTGATTGCAGGCAAGCAACTGCGCAAATTTGACAAGGATCAAATCTGTGCAGCGCTCAGCAGCGATGGCAATTGGTATCGCGCACGCATTGTGGCCAAGGATGCCAAAGGGGCTCGCATTGATGTCGTCTACTTGGACTATGGCAACTCGGAGCAGCTGTCGCGCGACCAGCTCAAGCAGCTGGAGGAGAAGTTCTTTGTGAATCGCAGCTGCTATGCTGTGGAGATTAATTTGCCATTCGGGCGTATTCACAATGACGAGAAGCTCAAGGCGCGCTTGTCCAAGCTGCTGGATGAGCAGGTGGTCATCGTGAAGCCAATTGAAACGCGTCGCAGTCATCTCATTGCCGATGTGATGCTGGCCAATGGGAAAGACAGCGTCGTCGACACTTTGAAGGCGGAGAAGCTGATTGCTGGACGAGATATTGATTATATGCGCAAGCAATTGGACAAGGAGAAGCCTCATATCTACGAGTACATCGAGTGCGTTGATCTGACCACTGATGACGATGAGGAGCTGCAGCAACGCAAGCAAGGCGGCAAAACGAACTCGGCAAACAGCTCGCCCAAGCCAAAGAAGCCACCACAAGAGCCAAAGGAACCAAAAGAGCCCAAGCAGCGCAACAAGCCAGCAGAAACTGTGGCGCCACCAGCAGCGCCAGCTGAGCAGAAACCTGTTACTCCAGTTCCAGTTGTCGAGATTCAACAAAAAGCCGAAGAGCAGCCAGTGGCAGCTGCTCCGCCTGTGACAGCTGCGCCTGTGGAGGCTCCAGAGGAGCCGCAACCAATTGCAGTCGTCGAAGAACCCGTTGCAGTTGCTGAAGCTGCACCCGTTGTGCCTGCTCCTGATCCGTACAAGGACATGGAGACCGCCGTGCTGAGCCACTGCGACAATCCCGCCCATTTCTATGTGCATCCCATGGATGCGCTGCCCAAGCTGAAACGTCTCACGGAGAATCTGCAGATCGTGTCGCCCTCGCTGCCACAGCTCAGTGAGGTTGTCAATGGCGCCGACTGCATCTCGATGTATTCGATGGACAAGTCGTGGTATCGCGCCAAGATAATCGATGCCGAGCTGATGGTGCTGCAGTTTATTGACTTTGGCAACACCGACTGCGTCTCGGACGCCAAGGAGATTAAGCAGAGCATGTGCTCGACCATTGATCCCTTCTGTCTGCCCTTTGCGCTGCCCATTGCACCCAACGGCAAGCTGGACTGGGCCGATGCCGCCAACGGCATCTTCAACGATTCCTACGAAAAGATCTTGCACTATGAGTATTTGACACGCGGCGACTGCCAGCTGACCAGCTACGTCAACCTCTACATCGAGGGCGTCGATGTGGCCAAGAAACTGATTGCCGACGGCTTTGCCAAGCAGCTGGATTACGTGGCCAGCGGCAGCAGCTGCTACATCTCGCATGTGAACAGCATCAGTGATTTCTACATACAGCTGGAGAGCGACTCGAAGGCGCTCGAGCTGATTGAACTGTATTTGGGCGACGCGGAGCAGAAGCTGCAGCCGTTGCAGCGTTTCGAGCAGCGCAGCATTGTGGCCGCGCTCTTCGATGACGATGGCTTGTTCTACAGAGCGGAGCTGCTGCGTCAGCTGCCCGATGCACGCTACGAGGTGCGCTTCATTGACTACGGCAACACTTCCAGCACGGCGAAGTGTCTGCTGCTGTCGGAGGAGATTGCCAAGGTGCCCAGTCTGTCCAAGCGTTGCACGCTGCAGCTGCCCGAGGATTACGTCGGCTGGTCAAAGGAAGCGGAGGCCAAGTTTGCGGAGTTGACGGGCGAGGGTGAATTGGTGTTCACCACACAGCTGCTGCAGCCCGGACTGGAGCAGATCAGCATTCATCTGCTGCTCGACGAGGACAATGTGCTGGATCAATTGCTGCCGTTGTGCACACAGAAGCAGCCCAAGGCCAAGATTGAGGAGCCTGTGGTGGCGGCGAGCGTAGAGAGCGAGGTTGTCATGGCCATTGTGACTCATGTGGACAGTCCCCTGAGCTTCTACCTGCAGCTGGAGTCGAACAACGCGCTCATCGACAGCACCAGCGAGCAGCTGAACGGCGAGCAGGCCAAGCTGCAGCCCCTCGAGCGTATTGCCCAACAGGGTGAGCTTTTTGTGGCGCAGTTCGCCGATGACAACGAATTCTATCGTGCGCGCATCTTGGAGCAGCTGCCCACGAAGCAAGCGCTGCAGTATCGCGTGCTCTTCATCGATTATGGCAACCAGGCGCTGGTCGATAAGCTGTTCGAGTTGCCTGCGGAGCTGGCGCAGCTGAAGCCGCTGGCCGAGCAGCATGCGTTGGAATCGAGTGCGAATTTCATCAAGCATCCCAAGGAATCGCGTGAGGCGCTGGACGCGCTCATCGACAGCTGCAGCGGCGAAGTCGCTGTGGAGTTTGTCAACAAATCAGCGCAGCCGCCGGTGGTGAAGCTGAAGACCATGGATAAACATGCACTCAACATACACGAGCAGCTGCAGAAGCTGTTGGAGGCAGAGCTGCAGAAACCGAAGCCCGAGGATAAGCAGTGCATCATCTCGCACGCCAATTCACCAAAGAGTTTCTATGTGCAGCTCAAGAAGCGTTCCGCCGAGCTGGATCACATTGTGAAGACACTGCAGAGCCAAGCTAAAGAGCTCAAGAAACTGGAGGAGCCCAAGGAGCAAGTGAAGGGCGCCTGCTACTCGCAGGAGGATGATTGCTACTATCGCTGCAGCGTCAAAACGTTGCTGGGCGACGACAAGGGCTACGAGGTGTTCCTCATTGACTACGGCAACACGCTGGTCACCCAGCAGATCTTCAGTCTGCCCGACGAGATCTGGCAAATAACCCCCCTGGCGCTGCACTGTCAGCTGAGCGAGCTGCCCGAGCAGGTGCCCGATGATATGCAGGAGGCATTCAATGCCTTGCTGGAGCAGCACTTTGGCGAGGTCTATGAGATCGTTAGCGAGCTGCAGGAGCAGCACGACCAGCTGCAAACTGTGCAGCTGAGCATCAACTACAAGGACTTTGCCCAGGAGCTGGCCAGCACTGTGGCCGGCGTGCCGAAGCCACTCGAAGTGGAGCTGCACAACTGTCTTGTGGTGCAGTTCGACAACGCCAAGTCCTTCTATGTGCAGATGGATCAGGATGTGCCCGCTCTGGAGCAAATGACCGACAAAATGCTGGATGCCGAGCAGAACTTCGAGGTGTTCACCGAACTGCAGGTGGGCGCTCTTTGCGTGGCCAAGTTTCCCGAAGATGAGGTGTTCTATCGTGCTGAGATTGTGAAGCTGCTGGACGACGGCAAGTGCGAGGTGCACTTTATAGATTTTGGCAACAACGCGGTTACAGATCAGTTCCGTCAGCTGCCTGAGGAGCTGGCGAAGGCGCCGCGTTACAGCAAGCACTGCGAGCTGGAGGCGGCCACGATTGCCAAGTGCGACGTGGCCGCATTGGGCGCATTCATCGACACGCACTTCTCGGAGACATTCCAGCTGGAGATTCTGGCCAAGAAGGAGGAGCCCAACACGCACGTGGTGCGACTCTTCTACCAGAACACGAACATAAGCGAGAAGCTGCGCCTGCAGCAGCAGCCCTAGAGGAGTCTTTGCGAGAATCCCCAAAACAAATCCGTCACGAGAAGCCGTCACTTGTCGAACGAGAGGCATACGATTAATTGTGAATGCTATGAGCATTCGCACACACAAACACACTCACTCACACCCTTTACACCTTACACACACACACACTCAAGAATTGTTTGCAATATTGAAATGCAAAAAGATTGTGATTAGTTTGGCTAAAATAACCGTTGTATTACCTAATTTAGTTGAACAAGTTAAACTTATTCGAGCGCGAAAGCAAGGAAGATGGAAGGAGGGAAACTCTAAAGGAAACTGAGGAAAAGCTCATTTAATTTCGGCTTCATTGATTTTTCATGGAAAACCAAAATGAAAGCTTATCTTTTTTATAATTTGTAATTAATTAATCAAATTAATTGAATGATAAACAAAAATGAGAAGAAAACTCAAAACAAAAAAAAAAAACGAATACATTTATAAAAACAAAAGAAAAACGAACAAAAAAAAAACGAAAAACAAACAAAAAAAATTGCATTAACAAACGAAAGAAGTGCAACAAAAAAAATTTGTGGAATATTTTAGATGCGAATCTAAAGCTAACGAAAAGTGTTAATTAATTAAAAGGCAGTGGATGAGTAATTGCTCAATTATAAAACACACATACACACACACACACACGTATACACGATCACACATTTAAAGCAATTTTACATAATCAAAACCTTCTCAACTAAAAGTGGTTAAAAGCGTTGAGCAGGGGATAATTTATTATTATTATGTTTTTGTTTTATTACCATTATTCTTCACTCTTTCTCCTACTGCTATACTTCTACTTCTTCTTTCATTTTGTAATACTATTTTTTCAACTTGATGACTTTTATTTGCATTCATTTAATATATTACACATCTTACATTCAATTACTAACATCAAAATTTTTAAAAAATCAAAAAAAAAAAGAAAACAAAATTTTGAAGCAAAGACTAAAAACTAATGGAATAATGGGTTTTGTGTATTAGAAACCTTTAAAACATGATGTCATATTTTTCTACCATTTCTTTTTCATGTTGTAAACAAACAAAAAAATAAATATAAATAAATAAAAAACGATCAAAATCGAATGGACTAAGAGTTGTAATTACCTGTGGTTAAACCCCGTGCCAGGCCTACCTGAGTTACCAGGTAACGTTCCTGTCTGCGGGAATTACAGCGACAGAGAAACTGAATTTCAGAATACACTAAAGAATTGAGAACACATTTGATAAGAATGGTTTCTTATGCAATCCCCATCAAACTCTTATCGTAACTGAAAACGCAACTGGTTGTAATGGGTGGAATTCGGTTTTTTGGGGAGTTGGAAAGTCGTGAGTTTTTGATTTGAAGACAAAAATGCTGCTAGGTGACATCGTCATCGATCGTTGGATCGATGGATTTTGTTTAGCGTTGATCAGCTAATTGAATTGAAATTGAGCTGTCCGAATGAGGCAAATATCGAGAGTATTAATAAAGCTGTCGAAATTAGAGGCGCAAACACCACGGATTCATTCAATTCCGGGCAACTGACCAGCACACACATCTGTATATCAGTTTCCATTGTTATCACTGGCTGGTACAACATCATTACGACGAGCCAGACAGAAAGACCGGAGAGAACCCAGAGAGAGAAAGACACGGCGTCATCGAGAGTGCAGTCGAGCGCAAATGACAGAGAGAGTGCGTGGAAAGTGCAAGCGAAAACTCTCTTTCAATTTTCCGCTTTGAGTTTTTCAATTCCTCCCTCTACCTCCCTCCTCCATCCGCGAGTGCATTATCGCCGCTGCTTTATCAGCGTTGTTGTGCTTAGTTTTTTCGGTGTTTTCGGCAACCGATCCGAACGATCGCAGTGCTCGTCACGACGTCGTCGTCGTCGCCGTCGTTGTCGTTGTCGTCGGCGATCGCTTCAATTCCAAGTCTGCGGTTGAATTGAACGGGTCGGTTCCGGTGTTGTTGCTCGTACTATATATGCTGGTCGGATCGGATCGGTTCTGAAACGGACCAGACCGTCGCTGGATGCGAAATTCGTGTTAATTGAAATTCAACGGAAACTTGTGTGTGTTTGTGTGTCTGAAACGAAGATTTATTTTGTGCAGTGACTGTGCTACTCGCATTCGAGAAGATGATAATCCACTAAACGGAAAACTACAAGAAATTCGAATACGAACGATGAGCTTAAGGATTATATTTTAATCTTGAGGATAACGCTTATTAAATGGGATTATACCACACTACTTGGATTACCTAAGGTGAGTTTGAAATGTAATAAGTCGTTTGTTTTCGAAACCTTATCAGAGTTGGAAGAGGTTATCAAGCCTCCAAGATTAGGAAATATACTTGATTAGTATTGCTCTAGTATTTCGTCCCTGAGTTTTTGTATTGTTCAGTTTTATTTAGTTCATAAAATTCATGTTTGCCTCCAAGTGAAGCTCTTGCTCTTCACAACATAACGAGATAAAACTGTTAAATTGATTTCAATTGAGCAAAGAGTCGCAAGAGTGACGTGAATGCTGCGAACTGAACTGAAAGTGAAAAACAGACTTATAAACGTCATGGTCAGACATTTCCTGAACTACCCAACCCTGGGTTTCTTATCAAAGTGAATTTTATAAATTAGTAAATATCTTTCATTTTAAATTGTAGTAGAAATTGAGTTACGCCAAACAAGCGGTGAGTTTTGATGGGGGGTATTATATAAATATTTTTATTTTTTAGGAAAATACTTCTTAATATAATTGCATTCAGCGCACTTAGAGTTGAGTTAAGTCGTTCATAGAGTCGTAGGTGCCACCTGCCTTATCGTGCAATGGTTCTTAATCTTTATACTCGTAATTACTGCTGGAATATCTGTGTGTGCCATATGCCATTCAGCTTTAAGATAATACGTACTGTGACATTCTGTGTAAGTTAAGACGGTTGTACGTGGTTGAATAGGCACTTGAAGAAATAGTTCATATTTTTGTATTTTTCTGTATCTTTTTTATGGCGGGTGAATCATGACGCGTTGTGATTTCCTTTTGAATGTAGATTAACAAAACTTCAACTGGTATTACCAAAGTCACAATGTTTGATTTATTGCTAATAACTTAGCACAGTTTCAGCTTAAACTGTAGCATTTTATTTGGTTTATAATCCCACAAGCTATTTATAAATTGAGTGATTAATGTTTATAAATAATATTAATTAAACCGTCTGCAGAAACTAATTAAAAAATCTCCCATACGATAAGGAACACGAAAGACTTAAAATTTAGCCTTGAATTATGATATAGCTTTTTGTTTTAATTGCTGACTTGGAGACATCAGAGATGTATGTATATCTTTTGTGTAATAATTTATAATATTTATCAAAAAGAAGATTGATGTTTGCAATTTCTAGAAATTTGCCTAGTTATAAAGAGCTTTCTGTTCCCCCATCTGTAGTTTACTTTCTGCTCAGGTTCTTCTGGGATGAATCTGCTGTGTTGTTATTTGATTTCCACTACAAATTATTTCACAATGCTCTATAAGAAGTTCTCAAATTTCACCTCTATCTCTTGGCCACCTTGGTCGATTCTGGCCCCTTTAGCTTCTGTTTTGTATACTGCTTATGACACATTTAATTCTTGGTCTTTCGGATGGGCTCCTCAATTAGTGCAATGGTCAGCGACGAATGTTTTCTGCTGAGGCAGCTGCTCTCTGGGGGAATGTTTTCTTGATTGTGTTTAATTGAAATAAATGGACAACGTTTTTATTATACCACACAACTTGCATGCTTCCATTGTTATTGTTGTTGTATTCAATTAATTTCAGTTGGCTCTTTACTTCAACGTGGAGCGCTGTTTTCGTCATTGTTTTTCCCTTGATAAAGTCTAGAACTGTTATGGTTGCTTTGTGTGTGTGTTGTGCACTTGACGCACGCTCGATAAGAATTAAGATTCAGTGACAGTGGAAGACAGTAGGGCTTCCTCTAGCACAGTGATCCCCCAGTAAGAGCCTCTTGTATACACGCAGTGTTTCAACACGCTCGCAGTCTAAACAAATAAATCTTTATCACACGAACCAGCAAAAAGATACAAAATAAATCTTCCATAAACACACACGCACATACATCACACACACACACACACAAACGCACACACCTGTTGAGGGTGAGGCGAGTGGAACATAGAACATTGAACATTCGCATAACGCCCACAAAAGTGTGACAAGGGGAATCATCGGAGCACATAAATCCATTCACAAATGTTTAGAATGTTATTAAAATATTTGAAACTAATTTAAAGTTTTTTCATTTTTACATTCTTTTTTTATGGCATTTAGAATTTCCTTTTTTTATAGTGCTGCTTTTTTTTTGTTGCTTGTTCGTTTGTTTCTTATCCCATAATCGCTTGCTTAGCATCTGTTTGCCTATAAACATAAATAATTTTTGGTTTCATATTTATCATTAGCCAGGCTGTAAGCCATTGCCTGACACATCTACCCCACCCATCGAAATACATATGTGTGTGTGAGTGTGTGTGTGTGGCATACCTCCTCCTATATACGTATTTAGATCTGCATTTTGTTTGAGAACTGTCGAGCATTGTTTGGTTGCTTGCCTTTTCGATTGAGCCTAATATATAAATAAATATGGCACAAAATGCGGCCAAAGTGGAAAAAAGCATAAATCCGAATGGAGATTTTCCCCATTTTCTATTTTCCATTTCCATTCCATATTGATGCCACCTACATATAAGGCCATCATCGGCGGAGGGGAATGGGGGGAAGTGTGCGCTATCTCTGAACTCTTTTATGGCTCTTGAGCTATCCATTTGGCATCCGTTTGGCCCTTTTTATTGCCAATTCTATTGAATTTAAGTCTAACAAATGTTGCTGCGCCACAACATCCCCTCACCCTTCTCCTTTCATCCTATAGCCTATCCACCCCGACCCCAATCTTTCATTTCGCCTCTAATAGAATGGTTGAAAAGTTATTAAGCCGAAATGAATAAAAAATGCTGTGTGTGCCATAAGTTTGCAGTTGCTCCGTTGTCTCTATTGTTGTTGTTGTTGCTGTTTTCCTGCTTTAAATGTTGAACAAAAATTTAAATTAAATTTTGAAACAAATATATGGCATATATAAGTAAGTATTTATAGCCCATATTGCCATAGCTCATTGTTGCGGTCGCTGTCTGTGGAAGATGTGTGGAAATCACTACAATGCTTTTTTCCCTCTTATTTTTCATTTTCCTTATTTTTAATTCTATTCTGCCGATTCGGCAGGCATCTCTAATGACAGAGGTACACAGACAGTGTCTCGAAATATTATAAACACCTGGGTAGGTCTTCAACTACATTATTTGCAGAACTGGCAATAAATCTATTCTTTAGTATTGACATAAATGAAATTAGAATTAAAAGGAAAATTATAAAAACTAAATTGCAATTATACTATATTAGCATTAAAATAAGCATTGATAAGCAAAATCATTGTTAGCATCAACGTCCTGAATACAAAATAAAATTATTTGGTATAAGATTTATAATAGTTGAAATTTATATTACCTTCATTTGTAATAATATATTTATTTTAAATAATTTGCATTAGCATTAGAATTGTTATCAGCATTGGTACAATGATTAAGGACTGGATAATTTAAATATTCATTAACAGCATAAGCCATTAGGCATTACCGATAATAATATTATGAGCTAAGGTATTGCTGTATTCAATAACATTATTAATTATTAGAAAATTGGTATCCCATTTGCATTTTAATTTCAATTTACATTTATAGATCATTATTACTCAACTCTCTACAATCTTATTTTACAACTCTTAGATAACTACGCATTGTTCTACTACTTTTCTCATTTTCTTCGCTGAGATAAGATATCTAGTCAGGTCCACAGACTTATCTATGGCACTGTCTGCGCACATTCCCCAACTCTTTGTCAATTGGGGCAGAGTAATTTCTGGGCACAGTCCAAGAAGAATGTCTGACAAGTGCTCGCAGGAAATGGAATCACTTTGCCGTCTTCCACTTTTTATTGGCCAAGCGGGAATCAGTTTATAGCAGTTGGCCAATACTGCGAGCTTTTTGTTTTTCCCGATATATATTTACACATTTATTATTGATTGCTGCTCGTGCATATTGTTCGCTGTGTGCTGTTCGCTGTGTTATCGGTTATAGAGCCACATTACGGCCATGCATTATTGTTCCGACTTGAAGCGGCTTGGCAAATGACTTATTGCGGCACTCAAGACCAGATAGAAGACTCATACATCATTCGGCCACAATAAGTTCTCGACAAATAGGACAAGCGATTGAGCCTGAGCAAACTCCGCCAAACAATGCCTGTTTACAGGGTATACACGTTGAGAAATGCTGAAATTCGATGCAGTTGTAAACCGAAGCTGAAACTTCAGCTCGCAAATATGCAAAGCCTTCTTTGGAGGTGTAACAGCGTCACCTCCCCTTGCCCTTTGTTGTACCTGATATTATATACGAAATAATAACAAGTTAGTCATAAACAAAGCGCTGATATCACGCAACTGTTGCACAAATTGTGCATTTGGCAGCTGAAACACACACATAGAGAACAATGTGGCTGCATTTGGCTATCGCATGACTTTGCCAATAGCACTTCAATGGGGCGTGACAGCAGCATAAACAAATCAAATAACGCCAGCGAAAATTGCATTTCCTTTCGTTCCGATATCAATACAACATTTTCAGCATTTTCAAAATTCATTAGCTCGGATTATCAAAAGATTTCATTCAACAATTTGCGAATGCTCGAAACAGTTTTGTTCAAGTTTTCGTGTGGTTTTGACACGCTTGCAATGCCGTAAAAGAATCGCCATAAAATAAGTGCGAAACAGGCGAGTATCTATATGATTTATTGTGCGTTCTGTTTGATGTTGAATCAAGAGATATACTATAGACGATAAGATAAAAGTTGAAAACCAAAGAAATGGAAGCACCTAAGACCTGAGGCTATTCTAATTCAAATGTCAGTCGCGTTGTGAGTCAGTTTTTTGGCCTTTCGGCAGGTGGTTGATGAATTTCGCGCTAAAAATAAATGAAAAGTTGTAATATTGTTTTCATTGTTCCGTTGACATTTGTCACTCAATTCGCGGTATCTTGCAGGGTATCTCATGTCGAGCTGAGTTTGATTGGCGCACAATGCGACAAAGCTGCCTTGACAGTGAGTGAAGGCATTACGGCGTACATGACGTATACGTAATGTGCACATCACGCATACGCCCCTGAGTGCGCTTCAATTGAATTGCTGGCCACAGTTTAGCGCTGTTCGCGACTAATACAAATTCACAGCCACGCCCACGCCGCCCACGCTGGCTGCTGCGCTTCATTGAGCAGGCTTTGTGGCAAGTGAATGAAAAAAGTCAAAACACTGACCCGACCGACCCGATCTGGGGTCTGATCCTCAATGGCGTGGCAATGATCTTGTAATTTGTTAATTCGAAAATAATTGTTTTTTTGGGTGCTGCTCGCGGCCAGTGTGTACATTTAGTTTTATTTATTTTATTTGCATTCTATTTTGTATTTGTGGTCTACGAAAATAAACACACTAACGCCTCGCCCCCCAAAACCAAACGATTTATCGACTCGCGACTGATGGATCAGCTGGGTTTTACGGGATCTCACTGGCTATTCTATCGATTGTTTTTAATTTCTCCCTCTCTCTCTCTCTCTCTATCTGTGTCTCTATTTTTTAGCATGGAGCTACGTTGCCTGCTACTAAACATTGTCTTCATATCCGTTGTGAACGCCATGCTGGCCTTTGGCTTTGTCAATCAGGATGAGGGCCGTCGATGCTCCTATGGCCGCATCGAGAAGCTGATGCGCATTCGCTGCCATGACATGGACCTCAAGGAGGTGCCGCAGAATCTTAAGAGCTCCGTCGAGGTGAGTAACCAATTAGCTGATTAAACAGACCTTTTTCACCTTCGACTCCTCCCCCTCCCCCACTTTGGGTGTCAGGTCAATTTGAGCCAATAAAAATCACATGACCCGCAACTAATTCGTGTCTCATATCCCAGACCCCAGTGGCTGGGGAATGCTGTCTGCGGCCGAACAATGCCAGCTCACAACAACCCCAAACACACATGCAAAAGCCAGCCTCAATTGAGCTTAATTAAAGCATAAAGAAGTTGATTTGTTGCCCGACATACATAAATATGTATGTTATGTGCCCCAATACTTGGTCGATCCCCAGCCCATTGGGCAGCATTCGTTGGGCATGCGAATTAAGAATTCTCCACTGAGATGCAAGCCGCATAAAATTCTCAATTTATTCATGAATAACATTTCAGAAAGAACTGCCAAGAAATACTGCAAATTTGCTGACTGTCTTTTGCTAAAATTGCCATTTATTTTAATTAATTTGCAGCTCAACTAAACGATTATTTCTAAAAGTAATAGCTTACTTCAATCTAGAAATTTGTATTCGGCAGATTTAAACAATCAAATGAAATTTAAATAAAACTGCTTTTAGGGTTTGTTTTTAGTAATTTTATAATAATTATTATTTAAATACATCAGCAAATAAAGAAGGGAATTCCCAAAAATAACTCATTGTTTGTTGAAATAATCTATAATATATTTTCTACATCCCATAAAAATTCGACTCACCCACTTCATACCTAGGTGCAATGAATGAGACATATTTCTAATAAAAGATTATGACATTAATTGTTTTTAATAATCTTTTATTAAACTGCTTGAGTGGGGAAATTACAAATATTTATCTCACAATAACCTTTGTTCATCAAATTAATCATCATTCTTTAAAACACTTTCCACAGTCTGGACTGCAAATAAAATTTGTTTATTTATTTTTGTATTTGTATCAAGTAAATAATCATTAAGCGCGTGCATTTTCCCCTGGGGTTTTAATTATCAAAAATTCATTCGACATGCAATTATCAAGCATAAATAACTTTTTTGTACCCATAATTTCCCTAAGGGCTGAAAATTCGATTCAATGAACAGAAAAGTGTAACTGCTAAAAATATAAATTCGCAGAATTGATTTCACTGCCAAGTGACTCAACAATTTCTTTGTCACAATAAAAACAGCGAATCATGTTTGAATTTTGTTCCATTTGTTACAGGTGCTGGACTTATCGTACAATCGCATTAGGAAGCTGAGAAGTGGCTCGTTTGAGCGATACAGCGACGTCAAGTTCCTAATGCTGTATGAGAACATGATCTTATCGGTGGAGCCGGGCACATTTGCACCACTCACCTCACTGCAGGTAAGCACTGCACCACTGAACCACAGCACGAATCACAAATCGCAAATCACAAATGTGTAATTGGCGTGCTGGCAAATTGCAGTCGTCGTTATAGTCGCCATAATTGCGATTATCTGAAATAGTTTAGAGCAAGCAGCTAACTAAGTGTGCATTGATCCATCTGCCAACAGGAAGTCGATCTATCGAATAATGGGCTGACCACAATTCCCATGGAGCTGTTTCAGCTGCCCAAGCTGCGCAATCTCTACATGGACAGCAACGATCTGCGGGAGCTGCAGCGCGATTTGGAGCTGCTGGAGACGCCAATAAGGGCGCCACTCGAATACCTGAATGTGGCCAATTGCGAGCTGCACGATATACCCGATCTGGGCATATTGCCAAGTGAGTGTCGGACAGGGAAACGCCTGTGAATGATGGATGGTACTGATCATATTGCTATTTGCAGATCTGTGGCAGTTGAATGCCTCGTCGAATCCATTGAGCAACTTCGACATGCACAAAATGGGCAATTTGTGCCATTTAAGAGTCATCGATCTGACCAAGACTCAGATCAGTCCCTGCAGTTGCCAGCGAGTCACCAATCACCTCAGCTTGCTGGGCGCCAGTCCGCAATTTGTGCCCGTTTGCATGGGTAAGTTGCAGTTGCAGTTGCCCCTTGTCGGTTGCCTGTTGCACGCAGCTGCCGAGCATCATTCGCTAATTTTGGCACATGACCAATATATGTTCTTTTTGGTTGTATTCTCTATTTGGGCAGAGGCGCTAGACGGCGACGCGTGTCCACTGAACTACAATCGCACCGTGGACTCGCCGACATTCCAAAGTTGCCTGACCAGCGCGGAGTTGGCCGAGACGCGCAGCTTTTGGCTCTTTGCCGCCGGCTGCTTCGGTGGCTGCATGCTCGTGCTCCTAGGTGAGTCCCCCAGCTGACAACCAACTGTCTATCTATATCTTATTCCCTCTCTTTTTCTCTCTCTCTTCGTGTGTTGACAGTATTCTGCTACTGCATCCACAGATGGCGCAAGAAGCGCAACAATCGACGCCTCAGCCAAGCGGCCCAGAATCGAAAGCATTTCGTCATCTCGCCCCGCAATGCCACCAACAATCGGCTGGAGGATCAGCCGCTGCACTGTGATACTGCCTGATCATAACCATATAACACATTTTAGCACCTACATTTAAGCATTAACTAATTTATTAGACTAGCCTTAATTTGCTCTACTTAAACTTTAGCTGTAGTCTTGACTTCCTACCGAATCGCCATAAACAATTACCAAAAAAGCAATACAAAGAATTACAGCCGAGAAGTGCCTTGCTCATGCGCTACTTACACGTATATGTACTAGATTTAGTAAGTTTAGCTTTAACTAATCGATAAGTTTGTTTAGCATAAGTCAGCGAACCATCCAAAATATTTACAAAGATGACAATAATTTTAATTAAAAAACAAACTTGGTTAACAACATCCATATACGAGCATTTTCATTTCACTTTATGTCGTTAATATTAACGTATTTTATTCAAATTAAAATTTGAAAATCCCGCCCAGCTTATGAAAATTAAAATTTTTGGCAAATCTACTTGCTACTCGATTATGTTCGCCTGGTACTTCAGCAGATCGACGTTGGTTTTGGGAAGGAATTTCGTCGTTAATATTAACGTATTTTATTCAAATTACAATTTGAAAATCCCGCCCAGCTTCTGAAAATTTAAATTTTTGGCAAATCTACTTGCTACTCGATTATGTTCGCCTGGTACTTCAGCAGATCGAAGTCAGTTTTGCGGAGGAATTTCGTCGTTAATATTAACGTATTTTATTAAAATTACAATTTGAAAATCCCGCCCAGCTTCTGAAAATTTAAATTTTTGGCAAATCTACTTGCTACTCGATTATGTTCGCCTGGTACTTCAGCAGATCGACGTTGGTTTTGGGAAGGAATTTCGTCGTTAATATTAACGTATTTTATTCAAATTAAAATTTGAAAATCCCGCCCAGCTTATGAAAATTTAAATTTTTGGCAAATCTACTTGCTCCTCGATTATGTTTGCCTGGTACTTCAGGTGCTCCAAGTGGGTTTTGGGAAGGAATTTCGTCGTTAATATTAACGTATTTTATTCAAATTTAAATTTGAAAAACCCGGCCAGCTTATGAAAATTAAAATTTTTGGCAAATCTACTTGCTACTCGATTATGTTCGCCTGGTACTTCAGCAGATCGAAGTCAGTTTTGCGGAGGAATTTCGTCGTTAATATTAACGTATTTTATTCAAATTACAATTTGAAAATCCCGCCCAGCTTCTGAAAATTTAAATTTTTGGCAAATCTACTTGCTACTCGATTATGTTCGCCTGGTACTTAAGCAGCTCCAAGTGGGTTTTGGGAAGGAATTTCGTCGTTAATATTAACGTATTTTATTCAAATTAAAATTTGAAAATCCCGCCCAGCTTATGAAAATTTCAATTTTTGGGAAATCTACTTGCTACTCGATTATGTTCGCCTGGTACTTCAGCAGATCGACGTTGGTTTTGGGAAGGAATTTCGTCGTTAATATTAACGTATTTTATTCAAATTAAAATTTGAAAATCCCGCCCAGCTTATGAAAATTAAAATTTTTGGCAAATCTACTTGCTCCTCGATTATGTTCGCCTGGTACTTCAGCAGCTCCAAGTGGGTTTTGGGAAGGAATTTCGTCGTTAATATTAACGTATTTTATTCGAATTTAAATTTGAAAATCCCGCCCAGCTTATGAAAATTAAAATTTTTGGCAAATCTACTTGCTCCTCGATTATGGTTGCCTGGTACTTCAGCAGCTCCAAGTGGGTTTTGGGAAGGAATTTCGTCTTTAATATTAACGTATTTTATTTAAATTACAATTTGAAAAACCCGCCCAGCTTATGAAAATTAAAATTTTTGGCAAATCTACTTGCTACTCGATTATGTTCGCCTGGTACTTCAGCAGATCGAAGTCAGTTTTGCGGAGGAAGTTCGTCGTTAATATTAACGTATTTTATTCAAATTACAATTTGAAAATCCCGCCCAGCTTCTGAAAATTTCAATTTTTGGGAAATCTACTTGCTACTCGATTATGTTCGCCTGGTACTTCAGCAGATCGAAGTCAGTTTTGCGGAGGAATTTCGTCGTTAATATTAACGTATTTTATTCAAATTACAATTTGAAAATCCCGCCCAGCTTCTGAAAATTTAAATTTTTGGCAAATCTACTTGCTCCTCGATTATGTTCGCCTGGTACTTCAGCAGCTCCAAGTGGGTTTTGGGAAGGAATTTCGTCGTTAATATTAACGTATTTTATTCGAATTTAAATTTGAAAATCCCGCCCAGCTTATGAAAATTAAAATTTTTGGTAAATCTACTTGCTCCTCGATTATGGTTGCCTGGTACTTCAGCAGCTCCAAGTGGGTTTTGGGAAGGAATTTCGTCTTTAATATTAACGTATTTTATTTAAATTACAATTTGAAAAACCCGCCCGGCTTATGAAAATTAAAATTTTTGGCAAATCTACTTGCTCCTCGATTATGTTCGCCTGGTACTTCAGCAGATCGACGTTGGTTTTGGGAAGGAATTTCGTCTTTAATATTAACGTATTTTATTTAAATTACAATTTGAAAAACCCGCCCAGCTTCGGAAAATTAAAATTTTTGGCAAATCTACTTGCTCCTCGATTATGTTCGCCTGGTACTTCAGCAGCTCCAAGTGGGTTTTGGGAAGGAATTTCGTCTTTAATATTAACGTATTTTATTTAAATTACAATTTGAAAAACCCGCCCAGCTTATGAAAATTAAAATTTTTGGCAAATCTACTTGCTACTCGATTATGTTCGCCTGGTACTTCAGCAGATCGAAGACAGTTTTGCGGAGGAATTTCGTCGTTAATATTAACGTATTTTATTCAAATTACAATTTGAAAATCCCGCCCAGCTTTTGAAAATTAAAATTTTTGGGAAATCTACTTGCTACTCGATTATGTTCGCCTGGTACTTCAGCAGCTCTAAGTGGGTTTTGGGAAGGAATTTCGTCGTTAATATTAACGTATTTTATTCAAATTACAATTTGAAAATCCCGCCCAGCTTCTGAAAATTAAAATTTTTGGCAAATCTACTTGCTACTCGATTATGTTCGTCTGGTACTTCAGCAGCTCCAAGTGGGTTTTGGGAAGGAATTTCGTCGTTAATATTAACGTATTTTATTCAAATTAAAATTTGAAAATCCCGCCCAGCTTATGAAAATTAAAATTTTTGGCAAATCTACTTGCTTCTCGATTATGTTCGCCTGGTACTTCAGCAGATCGAAGACAGTTTTGCGGAGGAAGTTCGTCGTTAATATTAACGTATTTTATTCAACTTACAATTTGAAAATCCCGCCCAGCTTCTGAAAATTTAAATTTTTGGCAAATCTACTTGCTACTCGATTATGTTCGCCTGGTACTTTAGCAGATCGAAGTCAGTTTTGCGAAGGAAGTTCGTCGTTAATATTAACGTATTTTATTCAAATTACAATTTGAAAATCCCGCCCAGCTTTTGAAAATTAAAATTTTTGGGAAATCTACTTGCTACTCGATTATGTTCGCCTGGTACTTCAGCAGCTCTAAGTGGGTTTTGGGAAGGAATTTCGTCGTTAATATTAACGTATTTTATTCAAATTAAAATTTGAAAATCCCGCCCAGCTTATGAAAATTAAAATTTTTGGCAAATCTACTAGCTCCTCGATTATGTTTGCCTGGTACTTCAGCAGCTCCAAGTGGGTTTTGGGAAGGAATTTCGTCGTTAATATTAACGTATTTTATTCAAATTAAAATTTGAAAATCCCGCCCAGCTTCTGAAAATTTAAATTTTTGGCAAATCTACTTGCTACTCGATTATGTTCGCCTGGTACTTCAGCAGATCAAAGTCAGTTTTGCGGAGGAATTTCGTCGTTAATATTAACGTATTTTATTCAAATTACAATTTGAAAATCCCGCCCAGCTTCTGAAAATTTAAATTTTTGGCAAATCTACTTGCTACTCGATTATGTTCGCCTGGTACTTAAGCAGTGGGTTTTGGGAAGGAAGTTCGTCGTTAATATTAACGTATTTTATTCAAATTAAAATTTGATAATCCCGCCCAGCTTATGAAAATTAAAATTTTTGGGAAATCTACTTGCTACTCGATTATTTTAGCCTGGTACTTCAGCAGATCGAAGTGGGTTTTGGGAAGGAATTTCGTCGTTAATATTAACGTATTTTATTCGAATTTAAATTTGAAAAACCCGCCCAGCTTATGAAAATTAAAATTTTTGGCAAATCTACTTGCTACTCGATTATGTTCGCCTGGTACTCCAGCAGATCGAAGTCAGTTTTGCGGAGGATGTTCGTCGTTAATATTAACGTATTTTATTCAAATTACAATTTGAAAATTCCGCCCAGCTTCTGAAAATTTAAATTTTTGGGAAATCTACTTGCTACTCGATTATGTTCGCCTGGTACTTCAGCAGCTATAAGTGGGTTTTGGGAAGGAATTTCGTCGTTAATATTAACGTATTTTATTCGAATTTAAATTTGAAAAACCCGCCCAGCTTATGAAAATTAAAATTTTTGGCAAATCTACTTGCTACTCGATTATGTTCGCCTGGTACTTCAGCAGATCGAAGTCAGTTATACGGAGGAAGTTCGTCGTTAATATTAACGTATTTTATTCAAATTTAAATTTGAAAAACCCGCCCAGCTTATGAAAATTAAAATTTTTGGCAAATCTACTAGCTCCTCGATTATGTTCGCCTGGTACTTCAGCAGCTCCAAGTGGGTTTTGGGAAGGAATTTCGTCGTTAATATTAACGTATTTTATTCAAATTACAATTTGAAAAACCCGCTCAGCTTATGAAAATTAAAATTTTTGGCAAATCTATTTGCTCCTCGATTATGTTCGCCTGGTACTTCAGCAGCTCCAAGTGGGTTTTGGGAAGGAATTTCGTCGTTAATATTAACGTATTTTATTCGAATTTAAATTTGAAAAACCCGCCCAGCTTATGAAAATTAAAATTTTTGGCAAATCTACTTGCTCCTCGATTATGTTCGCCTGGTACTTCAGCAGCTCCAAGTGGGTTTTGGGAAGGAATTTCGTCGTTAATATTAACGTATTTTATTCAAATTTAAATTTGAAAATCCCGCCCAGCTTCTGAAAATTTAAATTTTTGGCAAATCTACTTGCTACTCGATTATGTTCGCCTGGTACTTCAGCAGATCGAAGTCAGTTTTGCGGAGGAATTTCGTCGTTAATATTAACGTATTTTATTCAAATTACAATTTGAAAATCCCGCCCAGCTTCTGAAAATTAAAATTTTTGGCAAATCTACTTGCTACTCGATTATGTTCGCCTGCTACTTCAGCAGCTCCAAGTGGGTTTTGGGAAGGAATTTCGTCGTTAATATTAACGTATTTTATTCAAATTAAAATTTGAAAATCCCGCCCAGCTTATGAAAATTAAAATTTTTGGCAAATCTACTTGCTCCTCGATTATGTTCGCCTGGTACTTCAGCAGATCGAAGTCAGTTTTGCGGAGGAAGTTCGTCGTTAATATTAACGTATTTTATTCAAATTACAATTTGAAAATCCCGCCCAGCTTCTGAAAATTTAAATTTTTGGGAAATCTACTTGCTCCTCGATTATGTTCGCCTGGTACTTCAGCAGCTCTAAGTGGGTTTTGGGAAGGAATTTCGTCGTTAATATTAACGTATTTTATTCAAATTTAAATTTGAAAATCCCGCCCAGCTTATGAAAATTAAAATTTTTGGCAAATCTACTTGCTCCTCGATTATGTTCGCCTGGTACTTCAGCAGCTCCAAGTGGGTTTTGGGAAGGAATTTCGTCGTTAATATTAACGTATTTTATTCAAATTTAAATTTGAAAAACCCGCCCAGCTTATGAAAATTAAAATTTTTGGCAAATCTACTTGCTACTTGATTATGTTCGCCTGGTACTTCAGCAGATCGAAGTCAGTATTGCGGAGGAATTTCGTCGTTAATATTAACGTATTTTATTCAAATTACAATTTGAAAATCCCGCCCAGCTTCTGAAAATTAAAATTTTTGGCAAATCTACTTGCTACTCGATTATGTTCGCCTGGTACTTCAGCAGCTCCAAGTGGGTTTTGGGAAGGAATTTCGTCGTTAATATTAAAGTATTTTATTCAAATTAAAATTTGAAAATCCCGCCCAGCTTATGAAAATTAAAATTTTTGGCAAATCTACTTGCTCCTCGATTATGTTCGCCTGGTACTTCAGCAGCTCCAAGTGGGTTTTGGGAAGGAATTTCGTCGTTAATATTAACGTATTTTATTCAAATTAAAATTTGAAAAACTCGCCCAGCTTATGAAAATTAAAATTTTTGGCAAATCTACTTGCTACTCGATTATGTTCGCCTGGTACTTCAGCAGATCGAAGTCAGTTTTGCGGAGGAAGTTCGTCGTTAATATTAACGTATTTTATTCAAATTACAATTTGAAAATCCCGCCCAGCTTCTGAAATTTAAATTTTTGGGAAATCTACTTGCTACTCGATTATGTTCGCCTGGTACTTCAGCAGCTCTAAGTGGGTTTTGGGAAGGAATTTCGTCGTTAATATTAACGTATTTTATTCAAATTAAAATTTGAAAATCCCGCCCAGCTTATGAAAATTAAAATTTTTGGCAAATCTACTTGCACCTCAATTATGTTCGCCTGGTACTTCAGCAGCTCCAAGTGGGTTTTGGGAAGGAATTTCGTCGTTAATATTAACGTATTTTATTCAAATTTAAATTTGAAAAACCCGCCCAGCTTATGAAAATTAAAATTTTTGGCAAATCTACTTGCTACTCGATTATGTTCGCCTGGTACTTCAGCAGCTCCGAGTGGGTTTTGGGAAGGAATTTCGTCGTTAATATTAACGTATTTTATTCAAATTAAAATTTGAAAATCCCGCCCAGCTTATGAAAATTAAAATTTTTGGCAAATCTACTTGCTCCTCGATTATGTTCGCCTGGTACTTCAGCAGCTCCAAGTGGGTTTTGGGAAGGAATTTCGTCGTTAATATTAACGTATTTTATTCGAATTTAAATTTGAAAATCCCGCTCAGCTTATGAAAATTAAAATTTTTTGGCAAATATACTTGCTACTCGATTATGTTCGCCTGGTACTTCAGCAGATCGAAGTCAGTTTTGCGGAGGAAGTTCGTCGTTAATATTAACGTATTTTATTCAAATTACAATTTGAAAATCCCGCCCAGCTTCTGAAAATTTAAATTTTTGGGAAATCTACTTGCTACTCGATTATGTTCGCCTGGTACTTCAGCAGCTCTAAGTGGGTTTTGGGAAGGAATTTCGTCGTTAATATTAACGTATTTTATTCAAATTACAATTTGAAAATCCCGCCCAGCTTATGAAAATTAAAATTTTTGGCAAATCTACTTGCTCCTCGATTATGTTCGCCTGGTACTTCAGCAGCTCCAAGTGGGTTTTGGGAAGGAATTTCGTCGTTAATATTAACGTATTTTATTCAAATTTAAATTTGAAAAACCCGCCCAGCTTCTGAAAATTTAAATTTTTGGCAAATCTACTTGCTACTCGATTATGTTCGCCTGGTACTTCAGCAGATCGAAGTCAGTTTTGCGGAGGAATTTCGTCGTTAATATTAACGTATTTTATTCAAATTACAATTTGAAAATCCCGCCCAGCTTCTGAAAATTTAAATTTTTGGCAAATCTACTTGCTACTCGATTATGTTCGCCTGGTACTTCAGCAGCTCCAAGTGGGTTTTGGGAAGGAATTTCGTCGTTAATATTAACGTATTTTATTCGAATTTAAATTTGAAAATCCCGCCCAACTTCTGAAAATTAAAATTTTTGGCAAATCTACTTGCTCCTCGATTATGTTCGCCTGGTACTTCAGCAGCTCCAAGTGGGTTTTGGGAAGGAATTTCGTCGTTAATATTAACGTATTATATTTAAATTACAATTTGAAAAACCCGCTCAGCTTATGAAAATTAAGATTTTTGGCAAATCTACTTGCTCCTCGATTATGTTCGCCTGGTACTTCAGCAGCTCCAAGTGGGTTTTGGGAAGGAATTTCGTCGTTAATATTAACGTATTTTATTCAAATTACAATTTGAAAATCCCGCCCAGCTTCTGAAAATTAAAATTTTTGGCAAATCTACTTGCTCCTCAATTATGTTCGCCTGGTACTTCAGCAGCTCCAAGTGGGTTTTGGGAAGGAATTTCGTCGTTAATATTAACGTATTTTATTCAAATTTAAATTTGAAAAACCCGCCCAGCTTATGAAAATTAAAATTTTTGGCAAATCTACTTGCTACTCGATTATGTTCGCCTGGTACTTCAGCAGATCGAAGTCAGTTTCGCGGAGGAATTTCGTCGTTAATATTAACGTATTTTATTCAAATTAAAATTTGAAAATCCCGCCCGGCTTCTGAAAATTTAAATTTTTGGGAAATCTACTTGCTACTCGATTATGTTCGCCTGGTACTTCAGCAGATCGAAGTCAGTTTTGCGGAGGAATTTCGTCGTTAATATTAACGTATTTTATTCAAATTAAAATTTGAAAATCCCGCCCAGCTTCTGAAAATTTAAATTTTTGGCAAATCTACTTGCTACTCGATTATGTTCGCCTGGTACTTCAGCAGATCGAAGTGGGTTTTGGGAAGGAATTGCGTCTTTAATATTAACGTATTTTATTCGAATTTAAATTTGAAAATCCCGCCCAGCTTCTGAAAATCTCAATTTTTGGCAAATCTACTTGCTACTCGATTATGTTCGCCTGGTACTTCAGCAGATCGAAGTCAGTTTTGCGGAGGAATTTCGTCGTTAATATTAACGTATTTTATTCAAATTAAAATTTGAAAATCCCGCCCAGCTTATGAAAATTAAAATTTTTGGCAAATCTACTTGCTCCTCGATTATGTTCGCCTGGTACTTCAGAAGCTCCAAGTGGGTTTTGGGAAGGAATTTCATCGTTAATATTAACGTATTTTATTCGAATTTAAATTTGAAAAACCCGCCCATCTTATGAAAATTAAAATTTTTGGCAAATCTACTTGCTCCTCGATTATGTTCGCCTGGTACTTCAGCAGCTCCAAGTGGGTTTTGGGAAGGAATTTCGTCGTTAATATTAACGTATTTTATTCGAATTTAAATTTGAAAAACCCGCCCAGCTTATAAAAATTAAAATTTTTGGCAAATCTACTTGCTCCTCGATTATGTTCGCCTGGTACTTCAGCAGCTCCAAGTGGGTTTTGGGAAGGAATTTCGTCGTTAATATTAACGTATTTTATTCAAATTTAAATTTGAAAAACCCGCCCAGCTTATGAAAATTAAAATTTTTGGCAAATCTACTTGCCACTCGATTATGTTCGCCTGGTACTTCAGCAGATCGAAGTCAGTTTCGCGGAGGAATTTCGTCGTTAATATTAACGTATTTTATTCAAATTAAAATTTGAAAATCCCGCCCAGCTTCTGAAAATTTAAATTTTTGGCAAATCTACTTGCTACTCGATTATGTTCGCCTGGTACTTCAGCAGATCGAAGTCAGTTTTGCGGAGGAATTTCGTCGTTAATATTAACGTATTTTATTCAAATTAAAATTTGAAAATCCCGCCCAGCTTCTGAAAATTTAAATTTTTGGCAAATCTACTTGCTACTCGATTATGTTCGCCTGGTACTTCAGCAGCTCCAAGTGGGTTTTGGGAAGGAATTTCGTCGTTAATATTAACGTATTTTATTCGAATTTAAATTTGAAAAACCCGCCCAGCTTATAAAAATTAAAATTTTTGGCAAATCTACTTGCTCCTCGATTATGTTCGCCTGGTACTTCAGCAGCTCCAAGTGGGTTTTGGGAAGGAATTTCGTCGATAATATTAACGTATTTTATTCAAATTAAAATTTGAAAATCCCGCCCAGCTTCTGAAAATTTAAATTTTTGGCAAATCTACTTGCTACTCGATTATGTTCGCCTGGTACTTCAGCAGATCGAAGTCAGTTTTGCGGAGGAATTTCGTCGTTAATATTAACGTATTTTATTCAAATTACAATTTGAAAATCCCGCCCAGCTTCTGAAAATTTAAATTTTTGGCAAATCTACTTGCTACTCGATTATGTTCGCCTGGTACTTCAGCAGCTCCAAGTGGGTTTTGGGAAGGAATTTCGTCGTTAATATTAACGTATTTTATTCGAATTTAAATTTGAAAATCCCGCCCAGCTTCTGAAAATTAAAATTTTTGGCAAATCTACTTGCTCCTCGATTATGTTCGCCTGGTACTTCAGCAGCTCCAAGTGGGTTTTGGGAAGGAATTTCGTCGTTAATATTAACGTATTTTATTTAAATTACAATTTGAAAAACCCGCCCAGCTTATGAAAATTAAGATTTTTGGCAAATCTACTTGCTACTCGATTATGTTCGCCTGGTACTTCAGCAGCTCCAAGTGGGTTTTGGGAAGGAATTTCGTCGTTAATATTAACGTATTTTATTCGAATTTAAATTTGAAAAACCCGCCCAGCTTATGAAAATTAAAATTTTTGGCAAATCAACTTGCTACTCGATTATGTTCGCCTGGTACTTCAGCAGATCGAAGTCAGTTTTGCGGAGGAATTTCGTCGTTAATATTAAAGTATTTTATTCAAATTACAATTTGAAAATCCCGCCCAGCTTCTGAAAATTTAAATTTTTGGCAAATCTACTTGCTACTCGATTATGTTCGCCTGGTACTTCAGCAGCTCCAAGTGGGTTTTGGGAAGGAATTTCGTCGTTAATATTAACGTATTTTATTCGAATTTAAATTTGAAAATCCCGCCCAGCTTCTGAAAATTTCAATTTTTGGCAAATCTACTTGCTACTCGATTATGTTCGCCTGGTACTTCAGCAGATCGAAGTCAGTTTTGCGGAGGAATTTCGTCGTTAATATTAACGTATTTTATTCAAATTAAAATTTGAAAATCCCGCCCAGCTTATGAAAATTAAAATTTTTGGCAAATCTACTTGCTCCTCGATTATGTTCGCCTGGTACTTCAGCAGCTCCAAGTGGGTTTTGGGAAGGAATTTCGTCGTTAATATTAACGTATTTTATTCGAATTTAAATTTGAAAATCCCGCCCAGCTTCTGAAAATTTCAATTTTTGGCAAATCTACTTGCTACTCGATTATGTTCGCCTGGTACTTCAGCAGATCGAAGTCAGTTTTGCGGAGGAATTTCGTCGTTAATATTAACGTATTTTATTCAAATTAAAATTTGAAAATCCCGCCCAGCTTATGAAAATTAAAATTTTTGGCAAATCTACTTGCTCCTCGATTATGTTCGCCTGGTACTTCAGCAGCTCCAAGTGGGTTTTGGGAAGGAATTTCGTCGTTAATATTAACGTATTTTATTCGAATTTAAATTTGAAAAACCCGCCCAGCTTATGAAAATTAAAATTTTTGGCAAATCTACTTGCTCCTCGATTATGTTCGCCTGGTACTTCAGCAGCTCCAAGTGGGTTTTGGGAAGGAATTTCGTCGTTAATATTAACGTATTTTATTCAAATTACAATTTGAAAATCCCGCCCAGCTTCTGAAAATTAAAATTTTTGGCAAATCTACTTGCTACTCGATTATGTTCGCTTGGTACTTCAGCAGATCGAAGTCAGTTTCGCGGAGGAATTTCGTCGTTAATATTAACGTATTTTATTCAAATTAAAATTTGAAAATCCCGCCCAGCTTCTGAAAATTTAAATTTTTGGCAAATCTACTTGCTACTCGATTATGTTCGCCTGGTACTTCAGCAGATCGAAGTCAGTTTTGCGGAGGAATTTCGTCGTTAATATTAACGTATTTTATTCAAATTAAAATTTGAAAATCCCGCCCAGCTTCTGAAAATTTAAATTTTTGGCAAATCTACTTGCTACTCGATTATGTTCGCCTGGTACTTCAGCAGCTCCAAGTGGGTTTTGGGAAGGAATTTCGTCGTTAATATTAACGTATTTTATTCGAATTTAAATTTGAAAAACCCGCCCAGCTTATAAAAATTAAAATTTTTGGCAAATCTACTTGCTCCTCGATTATGTTCGCCTGGTACTTCAGCAGCTCCAAGTGGGTTTTGGGAAGGAATTTCGTCGTTAATATTAACGTATTTTATTCAAATTTAAATTTGAAAAACCCGCCCAGCTTCTGAAAATTTAAATTTTTGGCAAATCTACTTGCTACTCGATTATGTTCGCCTGGTACTTCAGCAGATCGAAGTCAGTTTCGCGGAGGAATTTCGTCGTTAATATTAACGTATTTTATTCAAATTAAAATTTGAAAATCCCGCCCAGCTTATGAAAATTTAAATTTTTGGCAAATCTACTTGCTACTCGATTATGTTCGCCTGGTACTTCAGCAGATCGAAGTCAGTTTTGCGGAGGAATTTCGTCGTTAATATTAACGTATTTTATTCAAATTAAAATTTGAAAATCCCGACCAGCTTCTGAAAATTTAAATTTTTGGCAAATCTACTTGCTACTCGATTATGTTCGCCTGGTACTTCAGCAGATCGAAGTCAGTTTTGCGGAGGAATTTCGTCGTTAATATTAACGTATTTTATTCAAATTAAAATTTGAAAATCCCGCCCAGCTTCTGAAAATTTAAATTTTTGGCAAATCTACTTGCTACTCGATTATGTTCGCCTGGTACTTCAGCAGCTCCAAGTGGGTTTTGGGAAGGAATTTCGTCGTTAATATTAACGTATTTTATTCGAATTTAAATTTGAAAAACCCGCCCAGCTTATAAAAATTAAAATTTTTGGCAAATCTACTTGCTCCTCGATTATGTTCGCCTGGTACTTCAGCAGCTCCAAGTGGGTTTTGGGAAGGAATTTCGTCGTTAATATTAACGTATTTTATTCAAATTTAAATTTGAAAAACCCGCCCAGCTTCTGAAAATTTAAATTTTTGGCAAATCTACTTGCTACTCGATTATGTTCGCCTGGTACTTCAGCAGCTCCAAGTGGGTTTTGGGAAGGAATTTCGTCGTTAATATTAACGTATTTTATTCAAATTAAAATTTGAAAATCCCGCCCAGCTTATGAAAATTAAAATTTTTGGCAAATCTACTTGCTCCTCGATTATGTTCGCCTGGTACTTCAGCAGCTCCAAGTGGGTTTTGGGAAGGAATTTCGTCGTTAATATTAACGTATTTTATTCGAATTTAAATTTGAAAAACCCGCCCAGCTTATGAAAATTAAAATTTGGCAAATCTACTTGCTACTCGATTATGTTCGCCTGGTACTTCAGCAGATCGAAGTCAGTTTTGCGGAGGAAGTTCGTCGTTAATATTAACGTATTTTATTCAAATTAAAATTTGAAAATCCCGCCCAGCTTATGAAAATTAAAATTTTTGGCAAATCTACTTGCTCCTCGATTATGTTCGCCTGGTACTTCAGCAGCTCCAAGTGGGTTTTGGGAAGGAATTTCGTCGTTAATATTAACGTATTTTATTCAAATTACAATTTGAAAATCCCGCCCAGCTTATGAAAATTAAAATTTTTGGCAAATCTACTTGCTACTCGATTATGTTCGCCTGGTACTTCAGCAGCTCCAAGTGGGTTTTGGGAAGGAATTTCGTCGTTAATATTAACGTATTTTATTCAAATTAAAATTTGAAAATCCCGCCCAGCTTCTGAAAATTAAAATGTTTGGCAAATCTACTTGCTACTCGATTATGTTCGCCTGGTACTTCAGCAGATCGAAGTCAGTTTTGCGGAGGAATTTCGTCGTTAATATTAACGTATTTTATTCAAATTACAATTTGAAAATCCCGCCCAGCTTCTGAAAATTTAAATTTTTGGCGAATCTACTTGCTACTCGATTATGTTCGCCTGGTACTTCAGCAGATCGAAGTCAGTTTTGCGGAGGAATTTCGTCATTAATATTAACGTATTTTATTCAAATTACAATTTGAAAATCCCGCCCAGCTTCTGAAAATTTAAATTTTTGGCAAATCTACTTGCTACTCGATTATGTTCGCCTGGTACTTCAGCAGATCGAAGTCAGTTTTGCGGAGGAATTTCGTCGTTAATATTAACGTATTTTATTCAAATTACAATTTGAAAATCCCGCCCAGCTTCTGAAAATTTACATTTTTGGCAAATCTACTTGCTACTCGATTATGTTCGCCTGGTACTTCAGCAGATCGAAGTCAGTTTTGCGGAGGAATTTCGTCGTTAATATTAACGTATTTTATTCAAATTCAAGTTTGAAAATCCCGCCCAGCTCCTAAATATTAAAATTTTTGGCAAATCTGCTTGCTACTCGATTATGTTCGCCTGGTACTTCAGCAGCTCCAAGTGGGTTTTGGGAAGGAATTTCGTCGTTAATATTAACGTATTTTATTCAAATTAAAATTTGAAAATCCCGCCCAGCTTATGAAAATTAAAATTTTTGGCAAATCTACTTGCTCCTCGATTATGTTCGCCTGGTACTTCAGCAGCTCCAAGTGGGTTTTGGGAAGGAATTTCGTCGTTAATATTAACGTATTTTATTCAAATTTAAATTTGAAAAACCCGCCCAGCTTCTGAAAATTTAAATTTTTGGCAAATCTACTTGCTACTCGATTATGTTCGCCTGGTACTTCAGCAGCTCCAAGTGGGTTTTGGGAAGGAATTTCGTCGTTAATATTAACGTATTTTATTCAAATTAAAATTTGAAAATCCCGCCCAGCTTATGAAAATTAAAATTTTTGGCAAATCTACTTGCTCCTCGATTATGTTCGCCTGGTACTTCAGCAGCTCCAAGTGGGTTTTGGGAAGGAATTTCGTCGTTAATATTAACGTATTTTATTCAAATTTAATTTTGAAAAACCCGCCCAGCTTATGAAAATTAAAATTTTTGGCAAATCTACTTGCTACTCGATTATGTTCGCCTGGTACTTCAGCAGATCGAAGTGGGTTTTGGGAAGGAATTGCGTCTTTAATATTAACGTATTTTATTCAAATTTAAATTTGAAAAACCCGCCCAGCTTATGAAAATTTAAATTTTTGGCAAATCTACTTGCTACTCGATTATGTTCGCCTGGTACTTCAGCAGATCGAAGTCAGTTTTGCGGAGGAAGTTCGTCGTTAATATTAACGTATTTTATTCAAATTACAATTTGAAAATCCCGCCCAGCTTCTGAAAATTAAAATTTTTGGCAAATCTACTTGCTACTCGATTATGTTCGCCTGGTACTTCAGCAGATCGAAGTCAGTTTTGCGGAGGAATTTCGTCGTTAATATTAACGTATTTTATTCAAATTAAAATTTTAAAATCCCGCCCAGCTTCTGAAAATTAAAATTTTTAGCAAATCAGCAGATCGAAGTCAGTTTTGCGGAGGAATTTCGTCGTTAATATTAACGTATTTTATTCAAATTACAATTTGAAAATCCCGCCCAGCTTCTGAAAATTTAAATTTTTGGCAAATCTACTTGCTACTCGATTATGTTCGCCTGGTACTTCAGCAGCTCCAAGTGGGTTTTGGGAAGGAATTTCGTCGTTAATATTAACGTATTTTATTCGAATTTAAATTTGAAAAACCCGCCCAGCTTCTGAAAATTAAAATTTTTGGCAAATCTACTTGCTCCTCGATTATGTTCGCCTGGTACTTCAGCAGATCGAAGTCAGTTTTGCGGAGGAATTTCGTCGTTAATATTAACGTATTTTATTCAAATTAAAATTTGAAAATCCCGCGCAGCTTATGAAAATTAAAATTTTTGGCAAATCTACTTGCTCCTCGATTATGTTCGCCTGGTACTTCAGCAGCTCCAAGTGGGTTTTGGGAAGGAATTTCGTCGTTAATATTAACGTATTTTATTCAAATTTAAATTTGAAAAACCCGCCCAGCTTCTGAAAATTTAAATTTTTGGCAAATCTACTTGCTACTCGATTATGTTCGCCTGGTACTTCAGCAGATCGAAGTCAGTTTTGCGGAGGAATTTCGTCGTTAATATTAACGTATTTTATTCAAATTACAATTTGAAAATCCCGCCCAGCTTCTGAAAATTTAAATTTTTGGCAAATCTACTTGCTCCTCGATTATGTTCGCCTGGTACTTCAACAGCTCCAAGTGGGTTTTGGGAAGGAATTTCGTCGTTAATATAAACGTATTAAATTCAAATTCAAATTCAAATTTTTTTTTTTTTTTTTTATTTTTTAAAATAATAAATTTTTTAACTAAAAGTTATGCACTTACATTTTACTTCTGAAAATTAAAATTTTTAGCAAATCAGCAGATCGAAGTCAGTTTTGCGGAGGAATTTCGTCGTTAATATTAACGTATTTTATTCAAATTACAATTTGAAAATCCCGCCCAGCTTCTGAAAATTTAAATTTTTGGCAAATCTACTTGCTACTCGATTATGTTCGCCTGGTACTTCAGCAGCTCCAAGTGGGTTTTGGGAAGGAATTTCGTCGTTAATATTAACGTATTTTATTCGAATTTAAATTTGAAAAACCTGCCCAGCTTATGAAAATTAAAATTTTTGGCAAATCTACTTGCTACTCGATTATGTTCGCCTGGTACTTCAGCAGATCGAAGTCAGTTTTGCGGAGGAATTTCGTCGTTAATATTAACGTATTTTATTCAAATTAAAATTTGAAAATCCCGCCCAGCTTATGAAAATTAAAATTTTTGGCAAATCTACTTGCTGCTCGATTATGTTCGCCTGGTACTTCAGCAGCTCCAAGTGGGTTTTGGGAAGGAATTTCGTCGTTAATATTAACGTATTTTATTCGAATTTAAATTTGAAAAACCCGCCCAGCTTCTGAAAATTAAAATTTTTGGCAAATCTACTTGCTCCTCGATTATGTTCGCCTGGTACTTCAGCAGATCGAAGTCAGTTTTGCGGAGGAATTTCGTCGTTAATATTAACGTATTTTATTCAAATTAAAATTTGAAAATCCCGCGCAGCTTATGAAAATTAAAATTTTTGGCAAATCTACTTGCTCCTCGATTATGTTCGCCTGGTACTTCAGCAGCTCCAAGTGGGTTTTGGGAAGGAATTTCGTCGTTAATATTAACGTATTTTATTCAAATTTAAATTTGAAAATCCCGCCCAGCTTCTGAAAATTTAAATTTTTGGCGAATCTACTTGCTACTCGATTATGTTCGCCTGGTACTTCAGCAGATCGAAGTCAGTTTTGCGGAGGAATTTCGTCATTAATATTAACGTATTTTATTCAAATTACAATTTGAAAATCCCGCCCAGCTTCTGAAAATTTAAATTTTTGGCAAATCTACTTGCTACTCGATTATGTTCGCCTGGTACTTCAGCAGATCGAAGTCAGTTTTGCGGAGGAATTTCGTCGTTAATATTAACGTATTTTATTCAAATTACAATTTGAAAATCCCGCCCAGCTTCTGAAAATTTACATTTTTGGCAAATCTACTTGCTACTCGATTATGTTCGCCTGGTACTTCAGCAGATCGAAGTCAGTTTTGCGGAGGAATTTCGTCGTTAATATTAACGTATTTTATTCAAATTCAAGTTTGAAAATCCCGCCCAGCTCCTAAATATTAAAATTTTTGGCAAATCTGCTTGCTACTCGATTATGTTCGCCTGGTACTTCAGCAGCTCCAAGTGGGTTTTGGGAAGGAATTTCGTCGTTAATATTAACGTATTTTATTCAAATTAAAATTTGAAAATCCCGCCCAGCTTATGAAAATTAAAATTTTTGGCAAATCTACTTGCTCCTCGATTATGTTCGCCTGGTACTTCAGCAGCTCCAAGTGGGTTTTGGGAAGGAATTTCGTCGTTAATATTAACGTATTTTATTCAAATTTAAATTTGAAAAACCCGCCCAGCTTCTGAAAATTTAAATTTTTGGCAAATCTACTTGCTACTCGATTATGTTCGCCTGGTACTTCAGCAGCTCCAAGTGGGTTTTGGGAAGGAATTTCGTCGTTAATATTAACGTATTTTATTCAAATTAAAATTTGAAAATCCCGCCCAGCTTATGAAAATTAAAATTTTTGGCAAATCTACTTGCTCCTCGATTATGTTCGCCTGGTACTTCAGCAGCTCCAAGTGGGTTTTGGGAAGGAATTTCGTCGTTAATATTAACGTATTTTATTCAAATTTAATTTTGAAAAACCCGCCCAGCTTATGAAAATTAAAATTTTTGGCAAATCTACTTGCTACTCGATTATGTTCGCCTGGTACTTCAGCAGATCGAAGTGGGTTTTGGGAAGGAATTGCGTCTTTAATATTAACGTATTTTATTCAAATTTAAATTTGAAAAACCCGCCCAGCTTATGAAAATTTAAATTTTTGGCAAATCTACTTGCTACTCGATTATGTTCGCCTGGTACTTCAGCAGATCGAAGTCAGTTTTGCGGAGGAAGTTCGTCGTTAATATTAACGTATTTTATTCAAATTACAATTTGAAAATCCCGCCCAGCTTCTGAAAATTAAAATTTTTGGCAAATCTACTTGCTACTCGATTATGTTCGCCTGGTACTTCAGCAGATCGAAGTCAGTTTTGCGGAGGAATTTCGTCGTTAATATTAACGTATTTTATTCAAATTAAAATTTTAAAATCCCGCCCAGCTTCTGAAAATTAAAATTTTTAGCAAATCAGCAGATCGAAGTCAGTTTTGCGGAGGAATTTCGTCGTTAATATTAACGTATTTTATTCAAATTACAATTTGAAAATCCCGCCCAGCTTCTGAAAATTTAAATTTTTGGCAAATCTACTTGCTACTCGATTATGTTCGCCTGGTACTTCAGCAGCTCCAAGTGGGTTTTGGGAAGGAATTTCGTCGTTAATATTAACGTATTTTATTCGAATTTAAATTTGAAAAACCCGCCCAGCTTCTGAAAATTAAAATTTTTGGCAAATCTACTTGCTCCTCGATTATGTTCGCCTGGTACTTCAGCAGATCGAAGTCAGTTTTGCGGAGGAATTTCGTCGTTAATATTAACGTATTTTATTCAAATTAAAATTTGAAAATCCCGCGCAGCTTATGAAAATTAAAATTTTTGGCAAATCTACTTGCTCCTCGATTATGTTCGCCTGGTACTTCAGCAGCTCCAAGTGGGTTTTGGGAAGGAATTTCGTCGTTAATATTAACGTATTTTATTCAAATTTAAATTTGAAAAACCCGCCCAGCTTCTGAAAATTTAAATTTTTGGCAAATCTACTTGCTACTCGATTATGTTCGCCTGGTACTTCAGCAGATCGAAGTCAGTTTTGCGGAGGAATTTCGTCGTTAATATTAACGTATTTTATTCAAATTACAATTTGAAAATCCCGCCCAGCTTCTGAAAATTTAAATTTTTGGCAAATCTACTTGCTCCTCGATTATGTTCGCCTGGTACTTCAACAGCTCCAAGTGGGTTTTGGGAAGGAATTTCGTCGTTAATATAAACGTATTAAATTCAAATTCAAATTCAAATTTTTTTTTTTTTTTTTTATTTTTTAAAATAATAAATTTTTTAACTAAAAGTTATGCACTTACATTTTACTTCTGAAAATTAAAATTTTTAGCAAATCAGCAGATCGAAGTCAGTTTTGCGGAGGAATTTCGTCGTTAATATTAACGTATTTTATTCAAATTACAATTTGAAAATCCCGTCCAGCTTCTGAAAATTTAAATTTTTGGCAAATCTACTTGCTACTCGATTATGTTCGCCTGGTACTTCAGCAGCTCCAAGTGGGTTTTGGGAAGGAATTTCGTCGTTAATATTAACGTATTTTATTCGAATTTAAATTTGAAAAACCTGCCCAGCTTATGAAAATTAAAATTTTTGGCAAATCTACTTGCTACTCGATTATGTTCGCCTGGTACTTCAGCAGATCGAAGTCAGTTTTGCGGAGGAATTTCGTCGTTAATATTAACGTATTTTATTCAAATTAAAATTTGAAAATCCCGCCCAGCTTATGAAAATTAAAATTTTTGGCAAATCTACTTGCTGCTCGATTATGTTCGCCTGGTACTTCAGCAGCTCCAAGTGGGTTTTGGGAAGGAATTTCGTCGTTAATATTAACGTATTTTATTCGAATTTAAATTTGAAAAACCCGCCCAGCTTCTGAAAATTAAAATTTTTGGCAAATCTACTTGCTCCTCGATTATGTTCGCCTGGTACTTCAGCAGATCGAAGTCAGTTTTGCGGAGGAATTTCGTCGTTAATATTAACGTATTTTATTCAAATTAAAATTTGAAAATCCCGCGCAGCTTATGAAAATTAAAATTTTTGGCAAATCTACTTGCTCCTCGATTATGTTCGCCTGGTACTTCAGCAGCTCCAAGTGGGTTTTGGGAAGGAATTTCGTCGTTAATATTAACGTATTTTATTCAAATTTAAATTTGAAAAACCCGCCCAGCTTCTGAAAATTTAAATTTTTGGCAAATCTACTTGCTACTCGATTATGTTCGCCTGGTACTTCAGCAGCTCCAAGTGGGTTTTGGGAAGGAATTGCGTCGTTAATATTAACGTATTTTATTCAAATTTAAATTTGAAAATCCCGCCCAGCTTATGAAAATTAAAATTTTTGGCAAATCTACTTGCTCCTCGATTATGTTCGCCTGGTACTTCAGCAGATCGAAGTCAGTTTTGCGGAGGAATTTCGTCGTTAATATTAACGTATTTTATTCAAATTACAATTTGAAAATCCCGCCCAGCTTCTGAAAATTTAAATTTTTGGCAAATCTACTTGCTCCTCGATTATGTTCGCCTGGTACTTCAACAGCTCCAAGTGGGTTTTGGGAAGGAATTTCGTCGTTAATATAAACGTATTAAATTCAAATTCAAATTCAAATTTTTTTTTTTTTTTTTATTTTTTAAAATAATAAATTTTTTAACTAAAAGTTATGCACTTACATTTTACTTCCGAAATATTTAAGTAAGTAATATTAATGTTTTATTTAATTTAAATTTTTAGGTATGTCTTTTATAATTTTTTTCGAATTATATGCGTATCATTAAATAATATTAGAACATTACGCTGGAGGTTGTCGTGGATTGTCACAAACTTTGTATCGTATATTTCTTGAGTCGGTATTGTGTTTAAATTTCACAAAACAATAGTTACGGTTGAAATAAACTCCATCAATCACATTTCTGACCTTTAAGCTTTATTGGTTTCTGGAGCTTTATTAAAAGTAATCAAATAATGTTAATAATAATCAGTTGATTTTTACATATTGTTCACTGATTGAAATTACCTACTGATATTGCATTTTTTTCCTCCTATAGAAAAAGTAAATGAATAGGTTCTAAAGCTGTGATATGTGATATTTATATGATTTCGATTGAATTCATTACAAATTAATAACTTTCCGCGAAGTGAAAAATATTCTCCATATTAAATTGGTTAAATTAAACTACTGGAATGACGTACGTAACGTGTCACATTTAATAACGAAATAAATGTGTTGCAATATGATATAAATGAATTAAATTTAATAAAGTAATCTTAAGGTGGGTAGCAAGTGAAAGTAATTTAGTTACCGAAAACTAAAGGGCAGATCTGTAGGGTCTGTTCTTTGTAGCCTTCTTCTTGTGCTGAGTTCAAGCAAGCTCCTTCCTCTTAGGAATATTTTTTCCATTAAGGAATATTTTCGATTGCATCAAACGAATTGTGTTAAGTTGCGTTTACAAAAACCTGGATACAATATCTCTAGATGGATGCAACTGACATTTGTCGTGGGCGTTATTGCATTCAGCCAACTCGATGAGCTCTAATTTTAAAATATTCAAAGCATACTTTCGGGCGACGTTTAAAATGAGTTTTAATTGCGCCTAAGCTTATGCAATAATTTCTTTTCAAAAAAAAAAGCTTGGCCTATCTTTGGGCTTGACTTGTAAATTATTATTAGTTTTTAAAATTAATAAGAATAATTAATGCTGACACTTGGACTTCGATTTCGAAGTCTGAGTGGAAGGATGATGGCTTCCTGTGAACAATTTAAAAAATATTAGTTTATGATAAAGTATCTAGATACTCCGTTGTAATTAATAATTATTATTAAACTGGGCTGCAAAAATGAAGTTCGCCATGAAAAATCAATGCATAATACAAATTTAAAAATAAACATTAATTCCAATTATTAATTGACCGTTAGACGTTTGTACGTTACAATTCCGTTCCAAACTATTCCAACAAATAGTTAAAACGATTGTGTTATATGCTGCCTATTAACGTAACTCATTTTATGGCATTGTTTTGCTGCGCTTATCGCACTTTCAAATAATCTGTTGTGTTACACCTTCTACAGGTGCAATTCATGTATCTCCCGCAATGCAACAAGTCCAAGTCCGAATGCTTTTGCTGTGTGCAAGAAACTCGCTCTTAAAATGTTTGCGCTCTTAACAAATGAAGAGAGAGAGAGAGCAGGCAGGAGAGCAGCAGCTGCTATCGGAATTTGCTTCATTACTTTTGCATATGTTAGCACCTTCTCTCTCACTCTCTTTCACAATGCCGGCAAACGAGATTGAAATAGAGGTGGAAGAAGGCAACAAGAGAAATGTAAAATTCTGTTTTGGCGCCTTCCTCATCGACTTGCCGATGCCCTCAGCTCCCGTAGCCATTTTTGTGGCGGCGACAATTTAACGCCAACGACGACGACGGCGACGCAGGCAGCAGCCCCCACATTTTTATTGCTCGCAGCAGAGAAGTCGCGACGTCAGTGCGCAGTTTTCATTAGCTGGCAACGTCGCCGCCTCGTAGGCATTCAGTTTCTCGTCGTCGCTCGTGGTAGGCAGAACAGCCAAACGCAAACTCTCCGCAAGGCAACTCAGCAACTCTCTCGACACACAGTGTGAAAGCTCAACGGGCACGCCCCTCCCACCACCGCCACCACCACCGCAGACCAAGTCCAGCCCCGCGAAGGACTCGCTCCGCGTGTTTCTTGCAGTGTATTCGCAAATAATTAACTAACAAACAAACAAAAACAAAATGAGCAGTAAGTTTTTACTTCAAAAAGAAGTGCAGAAGTGACCACAAAAAAAAAAAAACAGAGTTGATAAAAAAAAATAAATAAATGAAAGTCTGTCTGTGTGTGTATGCGTGTGTATTATGCATGGCTCCATACAACAATTGCGACTGCAGTTTTATCGCAATTAATATTTAATAATCCGTTAAAATAAAAGTTGCAATCTCATATTTCATAACACACATTTTCAGCAGCCGATTGACAAATCAAATTTCACGCTCCTGTCATTATGTCCGTTTCTCAATACATGTGTTTGGGGGGGACGACCTTTACTGACCTTCAATATTTGCCTAGTCGTCGCCTATGCGTGTATGAATGTATGTGTGTGTCGTTTAGAGTGCATGTGGTTACGCGTGTGTGTGTGTATGTGCAGAGCTAAAGCATTTAGATTTCTTTTGATTTCGAAACGTCAGTTGTTTGTTTATGAAAAATATGCGCGAATTGGCAAACTGATAACGTGCATGTTATGTGAGCTTTGACGCCACAAGAGAGAGAGCCAAGCTTGCATAGCAGACCAAACGAGAGAGAGAGGGCGGTTGCGAGAGAGCGCACGCCTGCAAGCAGAGTTTGAAATCTATGCAACTGAGAGAGCGCTTGCAAGAGAGCGAAGGTTGAAATCTATGCGGTTTATTAGCAACTAAGAGCGAACGCTTGCAAGAGAGCGAAGGTTGAAATTTATGCGCTTTGTTGGACTGTAGGACAGCAGAAGAGCGACGTGGTGAAGGTCAGTGCCAAGCAGGAAAGCAGGCGGCAAACAGGCGGATTGTCGAGTCGAGCATTGATTAGTTGAAGTCGTGACCCACTAATGAATCCATATCACTTGTTTAGCGCCGCTTATCAGCAGCATCAGCATCAGGAGCAAGATTACAAGATTTCCGCGTATGAATGACATTTTCTGGTCATGTTCACACGCGTCTATTCATTTTTTGACGTGCACAATCTCAAATTGGCCACATTATACAGTTATAGATGTGAAAATGCGCCTATTTATAGCATCCATTTACACTATATACCCGTATATTTTAAGACACACGCAGTTTATGGCCGGCGGCGACAGGCGCTAACAATTTCACAATTTCACAAGAAAAATCAAGAAACAAAGTTTTCCACTACTCATCTTGGCCCTTGTTGTTGCTTTTGGCAAGCAGACAGCTCGCAACGCCCACAAATCGCGGCGAAAAATTAAAATAAAATCAGGAAAATACTCATACATACTATATGCGTATATATGTGTGTGTGTGTGTGTGCGTGGCCCGCATAAATCATACAGTGAAATTATATGCTGCTCCAGAGGGAAGCTGCTGCTTGTTGCTCCCTTGCTGCGTTCTGTGATTGAATTTCTAAAAATGTATCTGCGTGCCGCAGAACGCCGCCTGCATGCAGCACGTCTTGTCTTGTCGCGCTACAATTTCATTTCACATTTTCTGGCTATTTATAGCCACATACATGTACATACATATATATGTATACAGTGTATGGCAGAGATACAGCGAGAGATCTTCAGATTGACGTCGAAGAACTCGTTTTGGGTGTTGGCATCGCTGCTGCACTCGCTGATTTTTGCCGGTTGCCAGCCAGCCAGCCAACCATTTGTTTGCTCTTGCCACTTTTGCCACGCCGGCTGCAACAAATGCGGCATGCAGTTGCCATGCCGAAGCTGACATTGGCAGCGATGCATAAACGGGTTTCCGTTTTCCATAAACCAAAAAAACCAAGAGGGCCACAGTCAGGAGTTCTTCACTGACAGATACTCCGCTACCCATTCTGAGGAAATCAAATATACCAATAATATCTTAAAGATGACAAATATACCGAAAGTATACTTCAAATATACCTGGCCTATATGTATATGTAGTATATTTTGTAGTTTGTAGTTATGTTAATTGTAATTGTATATTGTTTCGCGATATAACGATAAAGAATAACTAACAGGAGCGATGAAAATGTCAGAGAAGAAGAAAGACGAGATGAGTGCAGAGAGTTCAGCGTTAGAGTCCTTCAAACTTTTCAGATCGAATCTTAAATTATCGCCATAAATATGACATTAAATAAATAATGAAATTTGTGTACATATGAAAAAGTACATTTGGCATTCAAAATAAACCATAAAGTACAAACACAGTCCCATTGTCAATAACACCAAGTTGTATCTGATTTTATACCAATGAAATTGTTTCTTATAACCATAAAATACCCTTCTACCCCAATTGGTAGCGGGTATAAAAAGACAACTGCAGCCTAGCCCCAATGCCAAATGTCAAATGCCGATGCCCATTCTTCCCACCCGTCCCCATTTCCTGGCATTTTTGGCTAGCCCAATTTCCATTCATAAGCTCGATTCATTGAAAGTTCATCGATATGCGCCTCAATAAGCATTTGCCGCTTTTTGTGTCACGACCTTTTGTGCTTGCGTTTTATCAGCTCGCTTTATTGTGCTCCCTGATAAAGTGCAAATGCAAGAAAGAAAGAAAGAGAAAGAGGTCGCTTTGTGCGCAGTCGCCGCTCTTTGAGCTTTCGCTGCAGCTGCTGAGCGAGCTTTGGCTTCAAGCTAAGAGTCGATTGCTGCTACACTGCGCACAATATCGCGTCAACTTAGTTCCATAAATCCTTTATAAGCACCTAGCGTTAAGCAATTTATATATATTTTTAGACGGTTCGTTAATTTTGTGATGCTGCTGTGACAATGTGACATATTTAGCAGCTGTATTTTGTTTTTCATTTGAAAATTTAAAGTGTTGTTTATTTAATTTAAATCCAGAACATTTTATGACATTTGCCTTGAGAAAAACGGTTCTTTCTTTTGATTTTTTCCGTTTATTATTGTGACATGATTTAATATGTTATTGTTGTTTTCTGTGCTCGCACCCGGTAAGTCACGAAGTTATTAAAAACCATTCTAGTTTCGCCAAGTAAATGATTTCATTTTTATTTTAGGCACAACAGCTCATTGCACACACAAAATCTCGAAAAGAAAAGCAAAGAATTAAAAAAAAAAGAACAAGAAAAAGAAGTCGCATTTTTGCACCCACACACCCATTAAATCCGTCAAATACATTTTGTACATAATTATATACATCGTATTGTGAGTGTGTGGAAACATGAGAGCGCCACCTGCCGCTCGGTGGCCGAAGCTGTCACCAATGCATTCAGCTGCTGTTCCGCTGTTTCGCTGCGCCTCCGTTTCCATTCGTACCACACAGAAGGTAGTTGTTTTGTTGAAATCCATCTTCTGTTTCCTAATTGTTGTATTCCATATACATAAATCTAAAATGCGCTTTCTAATGCTAAATAAACCCCAAATCGATTATTTAGTAACCCACAGAAAAAACTCCAACACGAAATTGAACTAATTTCTTTAACCCCAAACTAAAGTTAGTTCAAGCAACATGTACAAAGAATCTTTCTGAGCGTAGCATTAATGTTCAATAAAACTTGTCCATAATCAATTTGAAAATAAACTTTTCATTTCTCAGTAATAACTCTAATGATGAATTTTATTTTTATCTTAATCATTTCTTATTTTACTTTCTTCATTTTAAGTTATGCATGTTTCTTTTATTTACATATATTTAAATTATTTTTGATAAGAGTGTATAAAAAAGCATATTTAAGAACAAACAAGGAAACTTCAAGATTATTTAACTTTAACAAACAGACCATGAAATGTATATTAAAAGACCATAAAAAAAGTCACAAACATTATTTCTAAAATCCAAAGAGAAAGTAAATGCGAATTTTAATTGAATTTTTTTATTGGATTTAATGAAAGATTTTGTTCAAAAGCAATATTATTGTATATACAAAAATTTTCCATTTGTAAATAGTCTTAAGCTAACCCATAAGAAGGTTATTTGCAAACAAAAATATTAATGTCTTATGCGCCAACGTTAATGCTTTTTGCCATGTTGCGAATAAATATTAATGTTGCTCTGCATTGAAATTAATTTTTACAGTGTATATAATTGATCCCATTTGAATGCCAACAACGCAAAATATATAATTTGCTTTATATGCAGATACGCTTCGACAATGTTTTGCTCTATTTTTGCAATATTTTTCTTTAGTTTTGTTTTTGCTTATTTTTTTGCAAAATTCGAGAAAATAGCCCAAATGGGGCCTGATAAATATGCGGGAGATTGCCAAAAACTGTTGCATGCGACCGCCGCGTGCCCCGCCCACAACTATTGACGCAGATGCTGCGCACACACTCAACGCAACGCTAGATCGTGTATCTTTAAGTAGATATATAATGTATAAATATATATAATGGATTCTCCTGCTGCCTGTTTATTTATAATCCATAAAATGCTCGACGCTGCTTCTTTTTTCTCACTCACGTCTGCTGCGAATTTTCCGAATGCTCAACTAATAAAAGAAATGTTAAATGAAAACTGAAATCTGAAATCGAAAATGAAATGGAAAATGAAAAATGTGTGGAAAAAGCTTGCTATATTGCCAAGCTCTGCTGCATCTATAACTGTAACCATAACTGTATCTGTGTCTCTTTGTATCTGTGTGTCTTACTTGAATTGCATCTGTCAGATAGATTGTTGATCCTGACCTCGATAGCTAATGGTCTTTTCTCTCGTCTCGTTCGCTTTCTTCGCAGAGTTCGCTTGGGTTACCCTGACCACAAATGACACGTACTCGCTGGGCGCCTTGGTGCTGGCACATTCGCTGAAGCGAGCTGGCACCGCCCACCAGCTGGCGGTGCTGGTGACGCCCACCGTGTCGGAGGCGATGCGCGACAGACTGAAGGACGTGTACAATGTTGTACAAGAGGTTAATGTGCTCGACTCACAGGACGCAGCCAATCTGGCGCTCCTCTCCCGCCCCGAACTGGGCGTCACCTTCACAAAGCTCCACTGCTGGCGTCTCGTGCAGTTCGAGAAGTGCGTCTTCCTCGATGCGGACACCTTGGTGAGTTATTCATTCTATTTACACAGAAAAAAACGAATACAATCAATATGACAGTTCGTTGTTGAACTACCATTTAATTAATTGTCAGAATAATTTTACATTCAGTGGGATCCGGCTGCAGTCCATTTAATTGCTACTAAGCTCCATCTATGTTTGACACTGCAACTGGTTCGTGTCCTTGTTGAAAAGTAGTTGAAGTGCATGCTAATGGTTTATGACTTGGTTAAGGGGAAAACCTTTAGATCATTTTAATTAATTTATTAAAATAGTTAGAATACGAATTTCGATAAATCGTTTTTTAGTGTTCGATCAGATAGTTCAGTCAGTTGGATTAACAATTGTATATATAGATCTGCATTTTATACATGGATATCTTTAATAAATTGCCTCTTTTATTCGTAGGTGCTGAAAAACTGCGATGAGCTGTTTGAGCGCGAGGAACTCTCGGCCGCTCCAGATGTCAGCTGGCCCGATTGCTTCAACTCCGGCGTGTTTGTGTTCACACCCAACGTGGAGACCTTCAACAAGATCACAGAGTTCGCCGTAAAGAACGGCAGTTTCGATGGCGGCGATCAGGGACTTCTGAATCAATACTTTGCCGACTGGTCGACCGCAGACATCAAGAAGCATTTGCCATTCGTGTACAACGTGACTGCCTATGCTTCCTACTGCTACTTGCCCGCATTCAAACAGTGAGTATAGAATATTAACATACGATATGCTGTTGTCTGACATTGAGTTCTTGTGGTTTCCGCCCTTTAGATTCAGAGATAAAATTAAGATTTTGCATTTTGCCGGCAAACTGAAGCCCTGGTTGATACAGTTCAACTCGGAAACGAAAACCGCTTCAACGCCCACCGATTACGCACACGCCCAGGATCTGATCCAACACTGGTGGAACATCTTCTGCGATAATGTGCACGAATCGCTGAGCGATCAAATGGTAAGTGCGGCCTGCAGACCAAACCAAAACTCACACATACTTCCAGTTTTTTCAAGTCTATATAATGAGTGCAACTTGAGAGTTTCGTTTCGTTTCGTAACGTCCAAAACTAAAACCTAACCAAACAAATCTGTTGTTTTAAATTAATCTCTGCAACTGCTACGTAATATATTCGTATTAAATCCGTAACTCCGCAAACGCAAACGTAAACGCAAAAGCTAAAAGCGCCGCAAAGTGTTTCTTCAAGTGATAAATGCGATAGTTCTTCAAGCGTTCCACAAGAGGTAAGCTGATCCAAAGCCAGCACAACAATTGTAGAACGCATCAATTGTATACATACTATATATACTATATATTGTAGATACGGTCAAAGGTCGTTTGCTCTACAGCACTAAATATTGTACATACATATTGTATATTCGTATATTTATTCATATTTTATGCACATTATTCATATCGTTGCGATATTTATTTATTTATTTCCTTGCGTCAATTTTATTATTTATAATATGCCAAAAAGTAAATAACAAACAAAGTGATGCATCGATTCGATCTATTGACGACCTCGTTATATTTAGTTTATTTCTCTCTATTCCATTCACTTTTCACTTTTATTATCTTTTTTTTATTTACTTTTCATTTCGTTTTATTCTGTTTTTAGTCCGATTCTAAAGTTTGCTTTTGCTGCACTCAATTGCCAGCCAGCCACGCCCCGAATTGGCCTCCATTTCTCCTTTCTCGCTTCTCGATTCTCGTTTCTCGCTTCTCTGTTTCTGTTTTTCACTAGACAGACATTTTTGCAGTGGAGTCTTCTTTGTTGTTGTTATTCTACTCCTTGTGTATGTGTATGTGTGTGTGTGTCTCTCTCTTTGTGTGTGTTTTTTGTGTTCTCGAATCTGCATCGATTTGGCCGATTGCCAACGGAATGTTTAGTTAGCCGACGTCAATAAGTATATCGAAATGATCCAAATGGCATGCAAATTGGGTTCGCCAATTCATTTAGGCGTCGCCTTTTTCTGTTCGTCTGCTCGCTTGCAAATAATTGGACAAAAGAAAGTATCTGTTAATAAAGGAAAACACAGAAAGCAATTAGGCTGGTAAAAAGATGCGCAGCCTTTTTTCAAATCTTCTTTCTGAATACAGGTTTGTCTCTAGCGAAAGTGAACAACAATTGTTCTAAAATAATCAAAACGGTTTTGTTTTCGGTTGCCTAAATTGCCTTAAATTTGGAATTTCAGCAATAAACTGCTAGAAACTAGAATTTAACTGCTTCTTGTTAGTTGCTTCATAACAAATAAGTAGTTTAAATTGATTAAAAAAAAATTAAAATCAATAGAAAAGCAATATTAAGCAGATTGATCGTATAGTCGAAATTGTAAAATAATCTCTATAAGATGTTGCTATCTTTTTGAAAAACAAATAAATCAATAACAAATCAGTAAATCATTGAGCAAATATTTAAATCAATAAATTTTTATATGCTTCCTTTTTTTTAAAGTGACACAACTATTTTAAAAGTAGACTTCCGATGTGGCAAGGTGTTAGCAGGTGTGGCAGTAGAGTTTTGGCTAGTGTATTAATTGGTTTTTGTTGATATTCGTCTCCTGTACCTTTGCTTACTTTTTATTTCCTTATTTAATTTATTATTGTTTTTTTTTTTTGGTATTTTATAATTTATTTTTGATTTCCAACTCTCACTATGCGCTTTCTGTTCATGCCCAAATGCAAAATGCAATTTGCCATGCTAAAATCAATCACAATGCCAGTGTCTTTGCTTAAACATAATCCACTCGACGAGCTATCCTGAATATCAATACGATATGGACAGCTACTATTACGAGCACTACCACAATCATCAGGAGCAGCAGCAACAACAACAACAACAACAACCACAATACGTGCCACACGTGCGAGAATATCGTGATCCATGGGCAGATTACTATGAGCAGGCGGCGGAGGCGGAGGCAGGCAGAGAGAACGAGCCGCAGAGCGAATCGCAAACAGAGTTCCGACACAATGAATATGCGAATGTGGAGAGCAGAAGCGACAGTCCCAGACCCACATCACCTCAAGCACCGCCACAACCACCAAAAGCACCTTCACCACAATTACCACCCACTGCCAATGAAGACTCCATAGCAATAGATGTAAATAGCAATGTACATGAAACTGAGCAATCACCCACCACCAACAACAACTCCTACGAACACCAACAACACCACGAACAACACCACGAACATCACCACGAACAACACCACGAACACCATGAACAACAACAACACCATCCAGTGCATTGCGAGTGGGCAGAGAATGCGACACAAAACGCATCAGAGCACCACAGTCAAGTCGATGAAGTTGCCGCTGCAGATGAGGTAAAAGAAAAGAGAAACTGCGGGTATAACGAACTGGCTGGCAGCACCACATGCCACATGCCCCATGCCCCATGCCCCACACAGACACGCACACACACCTAAGCCACATAGCACAAAAACCAATCCCACTCCCAGCCCTTTCCTTCAGTTCAGTTGGTGATTTAATGTAATCTCACATCGTTTTGGTTGCACTCTGTCATGTACATCGTATGCTATCAACTCCTGGCTCTCGTCCTCGTTCTCGTCCTGTCGTCCTGTCTATAGTGTGTGTGTTCGAGTTGCCACTGTGGCACTGCCTTGAGGCGGCTGCTGCATTTTGCACATTTGCGTGTCCATCATCACACGTTGTTATCGTTGTCATTCTCGTTCTCGTTGTCGTTGTCGTTGTCGCCGTCGAAGTTGTTGTCATTGTCATTGTCCTTTGTTTCATGTGCTGCCCATCATCATCATCATCATCATCACCATCACCATTATTATCGCTGCCACGTGGCTCGTTGCTGCCGCTGTCTCTTCTGTTGTTGCTGTTGCTCCTGCTGCTGCTGCTGCTTTGCTGGCATTAACTGCATTTGCTGATTTATTAGTCGCCAGTGTTGTCGCCTCTTCAACTGGCCACAGCACCTGAACATTCTTTCCGTATGTCCTTGACTGGTTGTGTGTGTGTGTGCACCCTTCAGTTGCAGTTATTCATTCGCAAACACTCGAACACTCAGACCGCACACAGACACAGCCATCGCATGGGGCGCACTTCATCTTCATAGTAATCTGCCGCAAGGATGCAGCTTGCGGCCCGTGCAGCACACAACAACCTTCTTCTTGCCACATTAATCATACGCCATGTTGCACTGCTACAACTAACCAAAAATTACCCCACGTAGCTAATCCAATTAGTGGAAATGTTTTGTTTTTATTTGGCAACCCAATTGCATGCAATGTGTACATACATGTTATCGTTATCGTTATCGTTATCGTTATCGCTTGTTGCTGACAAAATTGTGTTGCATACTTTCAGGCTGGTCTGGCAGGCGCCTTGTCACAGCTGCGCATCGGCGCCCAGCGCACCCCCGAGCAGGAGCAGTACGAGAATCTGATGCGTCGCCAGTGCTGGGAGTCGGGACAGATCGATTACTCGGGCGCCGATTCGTTCGACAACATCTGGAAGAAGATCACGCAGACGCTGGAGTCGAAGCCCGAGTCGGGCGGCGAGACTGATCAAACTGGTAGTTCATAGATACAAAAAAGCAGCACATTAAGAACAACAACACTTGAACAACAACAACAAAGAAGCAATTAAATAAAACAAATCGTTCGTTAAGCGTCGTTTTGTTGACCCCCACCAACACACACACAAGCACACACATACATAGGCGACCTTTCACCTTGTTACACGCACACAAACTCGAGTCGCATTCATCACTGCAACGTGGGCAACAAATTAGAACCAAGTGCTGTCAAGTGGCATATATGCAATATTTAATTGCCACACACACACACACACACACAGCGCTGAGAGTGGCATATCGCATACATGTGAGAGAAAAAACGGAGAGAAATTTTAATTAAGTTTTCAAATTAAACTTTTTACACTCGTCGCAGCATGCTGCTCGTGTGTGAGTGTGTGTCACACACACTTGGCACAACATCGCCACCTCTTTCAGCAACAGCACCACACCGCACACTTTGCTCAGCCACAAAACTTTTACACTTCATTGTATTTTAATTGAAATTTTGTAATTATGCCGCACTTGAGTGTGCAGCGCGGCGATTTGTGGCATTGAATTTACAGCTCATCTGCATTAAATTTCTCATTGTAACGAATCCTTTCCCCCCCAATCCCCCTCCTCCCACTCCCACTCCCCCAAACACACTAATTAATATTTACATATATATTTTTATAGAAATAAAAAAGAGTTGAAACTAACTGCAAATATTGTGTATGTGTATCTGTGTGTGTGTGTGTGTGTGTGTACTTGCCCCTCCCTCAATAGACAAAACGAGTTGAACGCTAACTTTTTGTTTAGACACTTCTTCACAGCGCAACGCAACAGCAACAAACAAAAATATATATATTTTTACCTTTATATACTACCGAGTACATTTTGTTTCTTTAAACTTTATGTTGTAATTTACATACAGAAATATTGTCGAAAATATTTATTCAAGAACCACAAACACAAGAACAAAAACTTTTTGATTAATCCACAAAACCGTTTGAAATGTGCATTTTTATTTTAGTTGTAAGTATTTTTTTTGCTTTCGATTTGAGCAAATCATTAATTGCATTTATTGTTTTCAGTTGTTTACTTCTAAGTTTGCACTCGCTCTCTCCATCTCTCTCTCTCTCTCTCTGTGTCTCCCTTGTGAAACGAATCTCTATATATATATATATTGGGGGCTCACCATCAATCAGTCAATCAATCATTGAATCAGCACCGCCATCATCATGCCACATACGATCGCTGTATGAGTTTGCCAGCTAAACCGATTACCATCAACGCATTTTCCAGATATCGGTAGCCATAACGATAACGATAATGATAACACGCAAGCCATTAACAAACTGCTTACACAAACCGCTGTCGAGCTGCTGCAGCAAAAGCCCCAGACGCCCTCGCCTGCCACGCCCACAGTGAACAGCTCGAGTCCCGGCTCAAGTTCAAGTGCAACCACTAACAAGCGGTCAACTAACAAACTTTCGACCACCGCTGCCCCAGCGGAGCAGCAACAACCATCGACAACAACGAAAGCAACAACCAAAGCGGCAGCAACAACAACAACGACAGCAACGACGACGACGACGCCAGTGAAACCACAACGTGTCCAGGCGGCGTCGCAATCAACGCAACCACAGCAACAGCAACCACAGCAGCAACCACAGCACATCCTGGCGAATGCTGCACCCACAAAGCCGAGCAGGCAGAAGACTTCGCGTAAGTTGAAATAACAATTACTGCAGCTGCTGTTGCACTACAGCTGCCTGCCCCACTTGGCGACAAAGTCGGGCAGGCTACTCAGACAGCAACTGGAGTCCTACCACGCAACCCAATCCCCGCCAGAGCCTGTGCACGTCTGAGTGCGCCAGGAGACGCCCAAGACGAGAAGTACAAAACTAATACAATACTGCTGTAAAAAGTGCTTTGACCAACAACGACGATAGAAACCAACTGCGCCTTAGATGAAACTAATTTAGGATTACCCCAAACGTTAGCTATGTTAAACAATGACCCAAAGTGCTTGCAACATCGCGTACTAATTGCCACACACACACACACATGCAGAGCAGCGACAAAACACACAAATTACTCACATATTGTACACTCTATACCACTTGAAACGCACTCACCGAAGAGCTCGTGACTTCCGCTGACATTGAGGATGGCAAAGTCGAGTTCGACCGCGCCACCGGGGCCAGCACCCAGTACAAGCTGATCGAGGGCGGCTACGAGATGATCATCACCACGCCGCAGCCGAACGGCACCGTCAAGACCCAGGTGAAGACCTTCTGGGACCCCAAGCCGGTCAGCGCCGAGGACTTGGCCAAGGAGCAGGCCAACAAGAAGGTGATCAAGCAGCGACTGGGCAAGGAGATCCGCATCGATGAGCGCACCACAATGCTCACCCGCGCCATCGAGGGTGGCTACGAGGAGGTGTACACCACCATCAATGAGGATGGCACGCGCAGCACACGCACCAAGACCTTCTTCGACTCCGTGCCCACGGAGATCAATGAGAACACCAACACCAAGGTGAACAAGCTGAAGAAGAACGTGACCCGCAAGTCGTCGGTGGACTCCACCGACTCCACGGAGTCGTCGTCGCGCCGCGTCGTCCAGAAGGTGCAGAAGAACGTTGTGCAGAACGCGAACGATCAGCAGTCGAACTATCGCGAGGACACCACCATCGAGGAGACGCGTCGCGTCAGCCAGAACATCGAGATCACCGAGAACAATCGCACCGTGCGCAAGAACTCGCTGCAGGAGCAGAGCATCAAGGCTGTCACCCAGAGCACCAGTGATGCCGGCAAGAAGAAGAAGAAGACCAAGTCGTCGGCCCCTCCACCACCCGCCGACTTTGTGCAGAACGACACCACCACCGTGGCCTCGAAGCGTGTGCCCGGCGGAGTCGAGTACACCTACTCCACGGAGCTGGAGTCGGGCAAGACCATCACCACCTCGAAGACCGTGTACGAGGAGGAGGAGGTTGAGCTCACCGAGGAGGAGATCAGGCAGTACAAGAAGACGCTCAAGGATGCCGAGAAGCACAAGAACGTGACCAGCACCAAGAAACTCAAGTCCGAGTCGGGCACCAAGAAGATCGTTCCCTCCGAGAATCCCGGCGATGTCACCACCGTCGAGACCATCAAGATTGAGGGCGGCACCGAGTATCATTACACCACCGTGACCGCCGAGGGCATCGTGAAGAAGGCCACCAAGACTGTCTACGATCCCGTGCCCAGCACCAAGAACAACCCCGATGACACCGACGAGGAGGAGATCATCGAGGAGTACGAGGAGGAGATCATTGAGCCCGGCGAGAAGACGGTCAAGACCATTGAGACTGTGAAGCAGCTGCCCACCAAGTTCGAAGGTAAGCAATCGAATACGCATATTCAAATTAAATACTGAAATAGAAATAGCATTGAAGATAGATCGATAAATTAATGGATTCAGTTTTTCAAAATTCCAACTCAAACTATCTTAAATCACGCATTGAAATCATACTAATGAAAAGCCATTCGTTTTTGAATACCACGACCGACTTGATCAATTTAATAAATTATTTTAGTTTATTTTAGTTAATGTTAGTATGAAAATTCTGCAGGAAAATTAAATTATTTATATAAAAATAGTATTTAAATAATCAAGTATTATTCATTAAATATTTCTTGCAGAGGAAGTGACCATCACCCATGAGAAGAAGGAGAAGAAGATCAAGAAGTCGATGATCATCAGCCAGTAGAGAAGTGCACACACACCACACTCTCACACACACACCACACATGCACAACACACTCGCACACTCTCACAACAAGCTAGCTAGCTTTTGCTAAGCGTCCTTTTGGCAATTATGAATATCCCGCAGCTTTATCCTTGATTACGAGTATTTCGGAAATGATTAGAGACAAGTCTTTCGTTTGTAAAATGTTAACATAACAAATCATTGTATTACATTGGAAACTATACAAAAAATTACCATTGATTGTTTCACAATTAATTAACTTAATTTATAGACTACAAATTTGTTTACCAATAAAAACGTTTTGAGTTGAATTGTTTGCTAGTTGCGTTTGTCTTTCGCCTTCCCCCTTCTCACAGATGATTTTCCCTTGCGGCACACGAGGCAGAGTCCGACAATGGGCAAGAGAATGACGGCCAGAGCCAGGGCAATAATGTCCAGCAGATAGAACTGATACCAGGGCAAGTCCAGGCCAGCAGAGACCATGTGAGGAGCACCGCGATGCTCGATCACGTAATCGATCCAGAACATGGCCTCGTCCATGGCCTCCAAGGGGCGATCGCGGAAGATCTTCGAGGCACGCTTCATGTTGTCCCTGTACTTGGGATTCTCTAGCAGTTCAGTGAGCGAATGACGCAACTCCTGCTCCGTCACGGTGCGATAATCCACGCCTAGAGCGAAGCCAGCAGCCTGGCCCTTCTTGATGTTCAGATACTGATCCGCATAGACGGGCATCCCGAGCACAGGTACACCATGGTAGACAGCCTCCTGGGTGCCGAAGAGACCTCCGTGGGCGATGAAGACCTTGACATTCGGATGGGCGAGGACATCGTTCTGAGGCATCCACTTCTGAACCATCACGTTGGCTGGCAGGTTGGGCAGCTTCTCGTCCTCGAACTTCCACAGAATGCGCTGCTTCAGGCTGCCGAACACGTCGAGGAAGATCTTCAGCTTCTCGGGTGGAAAATCTGCACTGCGCACCTGGGTACCTGTCAAAAGAATTCACAATTAGATCGATTTATAATAGATCAGATTAAACTGAAGCTTACCCAGACTAAAGTAGATGGCTCCGTGCTTGGCTTCGTCCAGGAACTTCTGCATGTCAGCGGGCAAAGGCTGTGGCTTCTGGATGTGGAGTCCGCCCACTTGGATCATGTTGAAGGAGACGGGCCGAGGTGTCTCCAAGGGCATGTAGCTGTTCAGTAGTAGAGCAGAAATGTTGCGTTCCAGCTGCTTGATGCTTGCCACCGAATCGAACTTGTGGGCAAAGAGTTTCTGGAGAATGGCATCCTGTCGGGGATAGTACCAGAAGGTGCGCATGATCTCCTCGATGGCGCATGTGTAGACGCTGTCAATGCGCTCCATGAGAGACATTTGGCTTGTGTACGGCTTCCAGCCATGTGGCACATGAGACCAGGGCGTCACAGTGCCCACTAAGCCGCTCAAGTAGTTGCCAATGGCCAGAGTTGAGGCGGTGACAATCGGAATTTGATAAAGATGGCCCAGGAAGAGTGCACCCTCGTTGTAGTACTGTTCGGCTAAAAGCAGATCGTATTTTCCCACTTTGTTCTGTTCATCAATCAGCTTCAACACCTCGGGTTGCTGGAAGGCAAACTCTGTGCTTTCCAGACCCATGACGAAGCAGAGACGGACGTAGGTGAGCGTGGAGACATCTTTCATGTCAAACACAGACTTTGCCTGTGTTATCTCTAGCACTGCAGATATGGATGGGTTTAATTTATCTACTTAACAAAATGTTCTTCAAAACTTTCGATGTCATTCAAATTTGATGGTTGAGGCATTTTTTTTTTACATTTTTTAGTCGTTTTATTTAATAATAAACAAAAAAAAAACGACTAATTTTCTTTAATTTCTATTTATCGAAAATTGTAATTCAAAAGAAAATTTTCTTTTGTTCGAAATGATAATAATTGATTCTTGTGGTTTGTAGGTAAAAAGATACTACAGTCCGCGAAACATATTTTAGTTTTGAAAATCAATTTATTTAAGCAAATTTTACCAAAATAATTCTACGTACTTAGTATATTTTCAGTTGATCAAAACAATTAATTTAAATTATTGCTTATAAAAATTAAAAATCGCAATCGCAATCGCAATGTTAACATTCTGTTAATTTTAAATTTTGAAATTTGTATATCCATTAGCTCACAAAATTTGACATTTTAATTCACATACGTGAAATAGATGTAACTAAAAAATTGTCCAGAAAAAAACAAAATAAAATAATACACTAAGCACAAGTTATTTCCTCTAGTTTTTGAATTTATACAAAAAATATAGCAACACGATTAGCGTACGCACAAGACAGATTCAGTCATGTATATGAAAATACGGAAGGAAGAAAAAATAGTCAATTCATGCCTCGCACTTACATGTGGGCCAAAAGTTGTACTGGGGTATCAGGATCTCCTTGTAGTTCTCTCCCAAGTTCTCCTTGGCCAGCGAGAAGGGCGTGATGAAAGTTACTTCATGTTCCCGTTTCACCAGCTCCCTCACTATGGCATTGGTCATCATGGAGTGACTCTTGCCGGGAAAGAAGAATGCGGCCAAGATCCTTGATCCCGCTGCCAATTCCAGGTGCTGCAGAGCCACAAGGCCAAGCAGCAACAGTTTCCACGCACTCTTCAGTTGCTGTAGGTCATGATAATGTAGGGAAGAAGTAATGAAGTGTTATTTGGTTTCCTTTCTATTGTCTTATCCATCTTCTTATACGATTGCATCCGTATTTATAACTCTTATCTTATGTTTAAAATTTGATTATAACCATAACTAATGATTTCGGCTAATCTTTACGTGTTTATTTTCTTTACGTAATTATTTTATCATCTCCGAAAGATCTAATCGTTCCAATAATATCTTTACGTCGGCTTTTGTGCTACCGAGTAGCTTAGGAATAAATATATAATAAAATTGCTATTTAATTTTGAATTAGTTAAAATAGATCGACAAAAATAAATGATCACAATAAAGGGAAAAAGAAGAGGGCACTTGAAATAATCGATAAAATAATCACTAAGGCATTAAAAATATTAGTTACATAGCTATATTAAAAAATAAGATGAGATTTATTAAATTTAATATACGTTCCAAGCCATATTTTTGAATTAATTAACACCTTAACAACAGTATGCGTATATTTAAAGATCAGATGGTAAAGGTGGTTGAAGTTTTTAGCTTAACCCTTTTCATTTCTTAATTTCACTTTCTTTCTAAATATTGCTTATGTTTTAATTGAGCAAACTTATTATATAACTTTTGCTCTTTTGAATTACGTACATATATAACGCACCATTTCAAGTGTCCACCGAGCACACCACGATCGACTTTTATTTCTCGCGATCAGAAGACGACTGAAAAGAACCTGGAATCGTTCACCTGGGATATTTATTTAATCGTTCTTATCGGCGATTTACCAATTCTGTCTGGCATTGTGAGTTAACTATTGAATATAATAGTTTGAATTGAATTGAATTACTTAGAAAAAAGCCAGCTAGCCCTGTTGCTTTGCCGCTTCTGGTTGCTTTGACCACATTACAAATATGCATTACGTTTTTATCATCATATTTATCATTTATTTATAATCATATTTATTCGTATTTAAATTTAAACATATTTGACGCCAATTCAAAAATAAAAATTTTCACTATCACTTCGAATTTGAGGGAACTCTCGGGCCTTGGGACTTTATCGTCATTCAGTGCAGGCCAAAAAACTTAATATTTATATTTATATATATAGAATTTGATATTTTATTAATCTAGAAATCATAGCTACACAATTGTTTACCAATAAAAATGTTTTGAGTTGAGTTGTTCGTTAGTTGCGTTTGGCTTTCGTCTTGCCACTTTTCACTGATGATTTTCCCTTGCGACACAAGAGACAGAGTCCGACAATGGGCAAGAGAATGGCGGCCAGAGCCAGGGCAATAATGTCCAGGAGATAGAACTGATACCAGGGCAAGTCAAGGCCAGCTGATACCATGTGAGGAGCACCGCGATGCTCGATCACATAATCGATCCAGAACATGGCCTCGTCCATGGCTTCCAAGGGGCGATTGCGGAAGATCTTCGAGGCACGCTTCATGTTGTCCCTGTACTTGGGATTCTCGAGCAGTTCAGTGAGCGAATGACGCAGCTCCTCCTCCGTCACGGTCCGATAGTCTGCCCCCAGCGCAAATCCAGCCGTCTGGCCCTTCTTGATGTTCAGATACTGATCCGCATAGACGGGCATGCCGAGCATAGGAACACCATGGTAGACAGCCTCCTGGGTGCCGAAGAGACCTCCGTGGGCGATGAAGACCTTTACATTTGGATGGGCGAGCACATCGTTCTGAGGCATCCACTTCTGGACCATCACGTTGGCTGGCAGGTTGGGCAGCTTCTCGTCCTCGAACTTCCAGAGAACGCGCTGCTTCAGGCTGCCAAACACATCGAGGAAGATCTTCAGCTTCTCTGGCGGAAAATCTGCACTGCGCACCTGGGTACCTGTCAAAAGAATTCACAATTAATGGATTGATTGATTATCATGTCAAAGTCGAACTTACCCAGATTGAAGTAGATGGCTCCGTGCTTGGCCTCGTCGAGGAACTTCTGCATATCCGTTGGCAGAGGCTTTGGCTTCAAGATGTGCAGTCCTCCCACTTGGATCATGTTAAAGGAAACGGGCCTGGGCGACTGCAGGGGCATGTAGGAGTTGAGCAGAATGGCAGAGACGTTGCGCTCCAGCTGCTTGATGGTGGGCAACGAATCGAACTTGCCAGCAAAGTGTTTCTGGAGAATGGCATCCTGTCGGGGATAATACCAGAAGGTGCGCAGAGCTTCATCTAGGGTGTTTATGTAGACGTTGTCAATGCGCTCCATCAGCGACATGTGGTCCGTGTAAGGCTTCCAGCCATGAGGCACATGCGACCAGGGCGTCACAGTGCCCACTATTCCACTCAAGAAGTTGCCAATGGCCATGGTCGAGATGGTGACAATCGGAATCTGATAGAGATGACCCAGGAAGAGGGCACCCTCGTTGTAGAACTGCTCGGCCAAGAGCATATCGTATTTGCCCACTTTGTCCTTCGCATTGATCAGCTGCAACACTTCGGGCTGTGCGAAGGCAAAGTCTGTGGTTTCCAGACCCATGACGTAGTACATGCGTAGGAAAGAGAGCGTGGGGGCGTCCGTCAGGTCCAGCACAGACTTGGATTTCGTCACCTCCAGCACTGAAAGCAAGCTTGAGTTAATAAGAGTTTAAGCCATGTTTGATGTCTCTCACTTACGTGTGGGCCAAAGATTGTACTGGGGTATCAGGATCTCCTTGTAGTTCGGCCCCAAGTTCTCCTTGGCTAGCGAGAAGGCAGTGAGAAATGTCACTTCATGTCCCCGTTTCACCAATTCCCTCACTATAGCGTTGGTCATCATGGAGTGACTTTTGCCAGGGAAGAAAAATGCGGCCAAGATCCTTGATCCTGCTGCCAATTCCAGGTGCTGCAGAGCCACAAGCCCAAGCAGCAACAATTTCCACGCGCTCTTCAGTTGCTGTAGGTCATGATGATGTAGGAAAGAAGTTGAGAAGTATTATATGTCTTTATCTTTTCTTGTAGTCTGGACGTTGTCTTATCTTAATGTGATTGCTCGCATATTCAAAAAGTATTTTGTAATGATTTTATTACGAGTTGATCATCAACAGTTGGAATCATTTCTCCTTATCGTCTAATATACGTGGGGTCTAATCGTTCAATAAAACTTTCTGTGTTGCCAAGTTGATTGCGAATTAACAAAAATAATAAAATAGATAGATCGCAAAATGTTTCCATCAATTAATGAATTATTCCAGACAGAAATATACATACTTTCAAAATGTTTAAAATTAATTGCATTGAATAGAATTTTTCTTTTAAATTATACGATGAGATAAATAAAAGGAAGAAATTAAATCTATGCTTTTGACATTTTTATTCATTCAGAATGGTTATGATATTTCTTTTATATAAAATTATGGCTTTATGTTATTTTTTTTAATGCTTTGTTACATCACTCTATCTCTCTCTTCCTCTATCTCTGTCTCGACTATCTTTAGCTGAATACTCGTATGTTACAAGTGTTTTTGTTAGGGCAACGACCTCAGCACTTGTCAAAACTTTGACTACCGAAATTTAACTTCGTAGTCCCGATAAGCATAAAAAAGAAAGCTTATTTTTAAATCCGTCAGTGCTTGGTACGAGCGTCTGTAAATTTTCCATTTATACGTTATAACGATTTGTTTGTGATAATTAACAAATGAGGCGAGAAACAGGTTAGCCTTTTGTCGAATTGAATATGCCTGGCTTTAGTTTGAATTTGTTTTCAATAGTTTTGTATTGTCTAGACTAACAACCGTTGATTCAACTGATGTGTAGTGTTCATATATTTTAATTGAACCAATTTATTTAACCACTAACGATCGTGTATACTCGAGTATTTAACGCACCATTTTGAGGGTCGCACTTTGCACTATCGTAGACTCGTAACACTTCTCTGAACAGAGCCCGATCGACTGTTCTATGCCGCGATCCGCAGACGACTGAAACAAAACCGGCATCGTCCACCTTCGACATTAGTTTTTCGTACTTATCAGCGAGGGGTCTGTTGTGAAATTCGGTTGACGTTAATATAATAATGTTTTCGTTAGATCTGAAACATGAAATATATTGTGGCTATTGTATATATATATTTTAAATATTAGTTAATGCAAAAATAAGTAGTGTAACATTTGCACGTTTTATACATGCATAACACCATAATGATAATTTCGAAAATCAACATATTATATATATAAACTTCGCTGCCCCCCGTTTGAGCGTTTAACTGTTACATGAATTTTTGCTTTTCAAGTTGTATGTTTTTATTAGTTCACTAGCTACGACTTTTTAAATAAAAATAATTATTTTTATACCCTATTCTTATTTAAAATGAGAAAACTTGAGAAGTTATTAGTGTAATGACGTGTAATGTGATAATTATAATCTATGCTCTATTCTCTTTTTATACCTTTTAACCTAGGTAAACTTCGAACCAGCAGCATATAAGATTTTTGTTAACCTATTTTTAATAGAAGGCGTTTCCAAGCAAATATATACTTTGAGAGTGTATGTACATATGTGTGTAAAATTAAAAACTAATCGTAACAGGGTATCTCGTAGGCGTGCACTTTCTACTAGAGCCTTCTTATTTGCTTTTTCGTAATATAATATTATTTCTAAAAATTGCTTCCAACAACTTTTGATTGAATTCTACAATTTTTGACCGATATACTTGAGTATATATGTATATAACTCACCATTTCAAGGGTCACATCGAGCCCAGCACGATCGACTTTTATACCTCACGAAACGACTGAAACGAAGCCGGAATCGTACACCTGCTCTATTAATCTAATCGCACTTATCAATTTCTGCTATTGTGAGTGAAATATTAAATATTTGTATTGCTTTTATTTTAAATTTGATTTGAATTGATAAGACAATAGCAAGCTTGAACTGCAGTGCCTGCGAAACACTTTTATATGTTTACCATTTTTAGCTGCATTGTTCATTCTTAAAACAAGAAACATTTACAAAAAAGAAAACTAGAGAAGAACTAAAGATTGTTCGTCTTCGCTTTTATTGTTGTATACAAAATGCAGATTTACGCTGTTTCCTACCACTGAAGCCTCTCACTGCTTACATGAAAATTGTTTTATTTGCAATTATACAAATACATATGTTTGTATACATATATAAAGTATTGTAATTGGCAGAAATCGAAACCATGCTCTTAGCGATTAAACGATCTTCCCACTGGACGATCTTTCCACTGGACCATCGCTTCCAAAGATTTATGTACAATGAAATATATTGTATTGTTGCTACGCATTTAAATCGAAACATATTTAAAGCAAATTAAAACAAAATATGTGGACTGTCACTTGGTGGATTCGAACTCGTGCTACTCCCACTGAAAGTTTTCTATTCTGGCCTTAGGCCTCTATCATTGAGTGCGGCGATTTTATATATTTTTAAACTGTGATTCAAGATAGTCAGAATATGTATATCGACTATGTATCTTACTGCACGGTACAAAGTTACCAACCAGATTGTGTAACATTCGCAGCTTCGTAGCATTTATCCTTTGGAATGTGTGTCAATAGTACAATCAGTGAGTGAATAAGGCAAAAAAGTTTATATACATATATGGAAATATATATTTTTATTAATCTAGTAATCGTAATCTACAATTTTGTTTCGCAATAAAAACGTTTTGAGTTAAGTTGTTCGTTAGTTGCGTTTGGCTTTCGTCTTGCCACTTTTCTCAGATGATTTCCCCTTGCGGCACAAGAGGCAGAGTCCGACAATGGGCAAGAGAATGGCAGCCAGAGCCAGGGCAATAATGTCCAGGAGATAGAACTGATACCAGGGCAAGTCCAGGCCAGCAGAGACCATGTGAGGAGCACCGCGATGCTCAATCACATAATCGATCCAGAACATGGCCTCGTCCATGGCCTCCAAGGGGCGATCGCGGAAGATCTTCGAGGCACGCTTCATGTTGTCCCTGTACTTGGGATTCTCGAGCAGTTCAGTGAGCGAATGACGCAGCTCCTGCTCCGTCACGGTGCGATAATCCACGCCTAGAGCAAAGCCAGCTGCCTGGCCCTTCTTGATGTTCAGATACTGATCCGCATAGACGGGCATGCCGAGCACAGGCACACCATGGTAGACAGCCTCCTGGGTGCCGAAGAGACCTCCGTGGGCGATGAAGACCTTGACATTCGGATGGGCGAGCACGTCGTTCTGGGGCATCCACTTCTGGACCATCACATTGGCTGGCAGGTTGGGCAGCTTCTCGTCCTCGAACTTCCAGAGAATGCGCTGCTTCAGGCTGCCGAACACATCGAGGAAGATCTTCAGCTTCTCTGGGGGCAGATCTGCACTGCGCACTTGGGAACCTATCAAAAAAAGTAACAATCAGATCGATTTATAATGGATGAGATTAAACTGAAGCTTACCCAGACTGAAGTAGATGGCTCCGTGCTTGGCTTCGTCGAGGAACTTCTGCATGTCAGCGGGCAAGGGCTGTGGCTTCTGGATGTGGAGTCCGCCCACTTGGATCATGTTGAAGGAGACGGGCCGAGGAGCCTCCAAGGGCATGTAGGTGTTAAGTAGTAAAGCAGAAATGTTGTGTTCCAGCTGCTTGATGGTTGGCACCGAATCGAACTTGTGGGCAAAGAGTTTCTGCATCATGGCATCCTGTCGGGGATAGTACCAGAAGGTGCGCATAGCTTCATCTAATAAATTCGTGTAGACGCTGTCAATGCGCTCCAGGAGCGTCATGTGATCGGTGTATGCTTTCCAACCATGGGGAACATGAGCCCAGGGCGTGACGATGCCCACCAAGGGGCTCAAGTAGTTGGCGAAGCCAAAGGTGGTGATGGTGACAGTCGGAATCTGATAGAGATGACCCAAGAAGAGGGCACCCTCGTTGAAGAACTGCTCGGCCAAGAGCAGATCGTATTTGCCCACTTTGTTCTTTTCGTCGATCAGCTTTAAGACCTCGGGTTGCTCAAAGGCAAACTTCGTGCTGTCCAGACCCATGACGTAGCACATGCGGATGAAGGTGAGGGTGGAGGCGTCTGTCAAGTCCAGCACAGACTTGGCCTGGGTCATTTCCAGCACTGCAACAATAGATGGGTTAATAAGACTTTTAGTCACTTTTGATTTGTCGCACTTACATGTGGGCCAAAAGTTGTACTGGGGGATCAGGATCTCCTTGTAGCTCTCTCCCAGGTTCTCCTTGGCTAGAGAGAAGGGCGTGATGAAAGTTACTTCATGTCCCCGCTTCACCAGCTCCCTCACTATGGCATTGGTCATCATGAAGTGACTCTTGCCGGGGAAGAAGAATGCGGCCAAGATCCTTGATCCTGCTGCCAATTCCAGGTGCTGCAGAGCCACAAGCCCAAGCAGCAACAGTTTCCACGCGCTCTTCAGTTGCTGTAGGTCATGTCAATGAGAAGTAGATAAGACTTATTTGGTTTTCTTTATCTTTCTTTATTGTCTGGGTCTTGTCTTATCTTTATGTGATTGCTTCCATATTTAAAACGTTTTCTAATGATTATTTTGCGTGCCGATTGGCAGCACTTGCAAGCAAATTTCCTTATCATCTACGTGGGCTCTAAACGTTTAACAGAACCTTTGGTGTTACCAAGTTGTTTGGGAATCAATTATAACGGGCATTAAGTGCCAGATTAATATAAATTATTTAAATTAGAGAGGAAAATTTGTTATAAATGCGAACTGTACATTGACGAATTGAATATTTACAGACGTTCAAAATATTTAACATCATCATCAACATAAATTCTAATTTTTCAAATAAATAAAAAAATGAGATGTAATCAAGAATTCAAGCTTTTGCTATACTCTATTGGTTTACACCGGTAATGACATTTGTGTATATAAACAAAAACAAATATATTTATTTCAAGCTTTTTTATTGTACTATAATTTGAGGGCAACGACCTCAACACTTGTGATAATTAACGAATGAACCCAAAAACTGGTTAGCCCTTTGGCTGCTTTTATATTTAGTTTTGTTTATTTTGTAGTTTAATTTTCAATAGTTATGAATTGTCTGTTCCTCATCTTTTAATTGAATCAATTTATTACATCACTTTTGCGCGTGTACACTCGAGTATTAAACGCACCATTGTGAGGGTCACACTTTGCACTATCGTAGACTCGTAAACACTTCTCTGAACAGAGAACGATCGACTGTTCTATGCCGCGATCCGCAGACGACTAAAACAAACCCGGCATCGTCCACCTTCGACATTAATTTATTCGTACTTATCAGCGACGTGCCTATTGTGAAATTCGGTTGGCGTATTTTGTAAAATTACCCTAGAACCAATAAATATTTGAGGGGTATCTACAATTGAAAACAAGGTATATCCACAAAATTTGGTAAGCAATTGGCACAGAGATTATTTCTAGCAAAGCATTTTCTAGGAAAACAATATCGTGTTTTTAATAGCAAATTATTTATTATGTTTTAGTTTCACCTAAAAATAAAAAAACTGTCTCCCAATTACATGTACTATTTGTTATGTATTAGTTAATGGTACATGAGCAATATTAAAATGTATCTCAATTCTTCTATAACCACTCTGAAGCTATTTTGAAAAATCAATATTAAAGGCAAGAAATTCTATTAGTATTATCAGGATCAAGTACTTACAAGGTATAAATCGATTCACTTTTTCTACGTAATTTCACAATTTCAGTAGATAACTTCGAATTAATAAATATAATAAAGAATTCATGAAAAAGTCAATTAAAAGAATAAATGTAAATTAATTCGCACAGAGTATATTTTAAGTGTAGCGTGTTAGTCAATTAATTTTAGAAGCTTTTCAAAGTCAATTTAATTTATAATATTTAGTTGTAAAATCGTTTACAGGGCAGCTTTAGATCGACTACTCAACATTTTTACGGCTTTTGTTTTGGTTATTCGAGTTGAGTATTTTATTGATGACTTGTTAGATTTTTAGATTTTACTTTTACACTGTTGGGGATCGCTGATATAATCAATGTTCTGTCTCGGCACGCCTTATCAGCTGCATATTTCAACAAGTCGCCAATATTTCAAGTATATAAATTAGGTGTGATTGAAATTCGTAACTTTGTATTAACAATTTACGTTAATTTGATTTTTGTTTGTGTTGCTTTTCATCACTGCCCCTAAGTAAACGTATTCCGAAGCCGAGCAGCAGCAAAATTCCCACGATGATGACTCCTACAAATCCAATCACATCCAGGAGATAGAACTGATACCAGGGGAGATCCAATCCAGCTGATCGCATATGAGGAGCCCCCTTATGGCGAATCACGTATTCGATCCAGTAAACTGCATTCTTGCGGGGCTCCAGCGGTCGATCCCGGAACATGCGAGAAACGCGCTGAACATTCTCCTTATAGGTAGCATTGTGGATGAGCTGGAGCAGCGAATGGGTCAGCAGCTCCTCTGTGATGGACTGGAAGTGCAGACTGATCGCATAGCCTCCCAGCACAGCCTTGTTCATGTTGAGGTGCTGAGGGGATAAATTAGGGAATACATTTAATTTCGTTCATTAATTTTTGACGACTGCTGTTGGCGACTAATTATAATGATTAAAATTTTAATCTTAAGATATTTATTTAAGGTAATCACGAAAATGTTTACTGCGTTTCAATAGGTAAGGGCATTAAAAAATATATGTATGGAGAAAAATATGTTTTCATTTTTGAGCTATTTACTTGAGGTTAACCAAAAGAACCAAATGGAATTTAAAATCTAAGATGATTACTTTTTATATCAACAGTAAAATATCAGAAATTGTTAATAATTGTGTAAATATTGTTACTTGATAAATTAATAAACAAAAGATCTGTTAAATAAAAAGTATATAAACTGAAAATACAATATTATATTTCAAATTTGGAGGTGGCATTAATCACTTGTGGATTAACCAGGGAAAATAATTCTAATCTTATTAATTAGCAGTCCTTTAAATAAGCTGTCAATAGCTGAAAACACCCCGTACCTGATCGCAGTAGAAGGGTATGCCCAGCATGGGCACCGCATAGTGCACACCTTCCTGCGTGCCAAAGAGACCGCCGTGCGTGATGAACACTTTGACGTTGGGATGCGCCAGGATATCCGCCTGCGGCAGCCATTTGCGGATCATGATGTTCGCTGGCAGCTTGCCAATTGATTCGTCCTCGAATTTCCATAGAACGCGCTGCTTGAGGGCGCCAAAGACCTTGAGGAACAGTCGCAGCATCTGCTCGGGCATCTCCTTGCTCTGCACATTGCTGCCTGGAGTGGGAGACGAAAGCGGGGACCATTTAGAGCGATAGCAGGGGGAATGGTTAATCGTCAGACTTGCCGAGGCTGAAGAAGATGGCGCCATCTGTTGCCCCGTCGAGGAAACTTTGCATATCCGGGGGCAGCTGCTTGGGCGGATAGATGTGCATGCCGCCCACCGGCACCATGGAGTCGACGGTGGGACGTGACGTTGTCAGCGGTGCGTGACTGTTCAGCAGCATTACCGAGATTTGCGTCTCCATGTGCCTGACCTTTGGCACCTCGGCTGCAATTGAAGCACACGCCTCAAACTGATTCACTTAACTCGACCTCCAGCCGTTTGTACTCACCCAGCACAGTGTGGAAATACTTGTCGGCTATCGCATCCATTTTGGGGAAATAGTTGAGCAGCCGATCGAAGTCCTCGTACAGCGAGACATATGTGTTCCTCAGACGCTCCACAAAGGACATGCGATCGGTGAAGGGCATGAAGCCGTGCGGCACAAAAGACCACGGCGATATCAGACCCATCATCTGGCTCATGTGATTCTCGTAGCCCAAGGTGCTGGTCGTCACAATGGGTATCTTGTACTTGTGCGCTAAGGCCAGAAAGGCCTCCTGATAGAACTGTTCAGCGAGCAGCAGATCGAAGACGCCCTCCGTCTGCTTGGCATGGATGAGCTGCTGCACCTTGGGCTGACGCAGGGCGTGCTCGGTGGTCTTGAGGCCGATAATCTCCAGCATTTTCAGAAAATCATAGTTTGTCATCTTTGTGAGATCAAACAGATGCTCGACGCCAAAGTTGAGCTTCACTGCGGGACGGAAAATGCGATAAGCGGCGTAGATAAAAACAAGTAATCGAACTAAACTCGAATGTGCTCGACTATGAAATACGTGCTACAATTCAATATTAGATGAACTTTTGAATTTGAGTGTGAGTCAAGTAGATGCAGCAGTTCAACTACGCAAATTAAGTAATTTCACTGATTATATACATTATCTTATTATGTCATTGTAAACATATTAAATACAGTTATATGTACAAAACAACAAGTGAATTTTATGTAGATTTAAAAACACGTATCCAGCTCTTCTCGTGAAAATAACATGATTTTATAGAATTCTATTTTTGCAATGATGGCAAAGTTGTTAGGCGGATAACTTAGTTATTATACTGAACTATTGAATTTGTTGACTTGGGTGTGGTAATTATTATTTTATTAGTTTTTTCGCGAAAAGGGGTTATTATTTTTTGTACTAAATTTTGTTTATCTGGCTTTAATAGGAACTAAACGAAGATAATAAAATTCTTTAATTTAAGAATATTTCAATCTTAAAATAAAATTCTTTCATTTCTAAATACATTCTTGAAACAAGATTACAATTCTTTCTTAAGTTTAAAAACCTCTTGTTTTAAGATTGAAATATTTTATGAACAATTTTCTAAATTGGTTCTAGAACTAACTCTACTTGAACTACTATTAGAAATTTGTCCTTAATTTAAGAGAGTTTTTTTAGTGCGTACTTTACGAGTTTTATTCATCACTATTTTATGCTACCTTTATATACCTAAAGTACCGAGTGCAATAAATGCATATTTCACTCTCAGAGATGCCGCTTACCGTCGTGCCAGAAATCGTAGACTGGTTCGATGAGTAGCTCGGTGTAGTTGCTGCCGAGGCGTTGCGACTCGAGGGAGAAGGCGGCAATCATTGTCACTTGGTGGCCACTCTCGACGAGTTCTCTTATCAGCGCCGTGTGCATCATATAGTGGCTCTTGCCTGTCCATCAACACGGTGTTGACATTAGAGTACAAATGCACAGTACACAGTACAGTGAACACTATTTACCTGGAAACGCATAGACAGCTAGTATTTTGGCGCCTCTCGCCGGTTTGATCTCGCTCAACGCTGACAGCAGGCAGCAGCAGAGAAAAGTTGCATTCAATGGCAATTTCATTGCAAATCTCTGAGTGCAGTTTGATTAACTGTTCAATATTCACTTGCTGACAGTGCGCGTCAGTTGAATGAACAAGTGGAAACAAAAAGCTTTGCAACTGGATTGAATCTGAAAGTTGTGACAAATGCGCAGTTTGTTTTGTGTTTTTGCATGTGGAATGAAGAAGTCACAATGAGTTGTCGAAAATCAAGTTTACTTTATAACTAATTTGACTGTAATTATCTGCACGAATCTTCAAGTTTTTCGCCTCCCTAGAGGTTAGCTGGCTGGCTAATTTGCCTGTCCGTATTTTACAGCCTCCAATCACAGACTGAACTCGGTTTGGGTTCCAGGTTTGAATGACAACTGCGCTGACGATATTTGCGCTGAGTGCGAGAATTGAGTGATTGAGTGGAAAATAGAGAACAGATTAACTATTTCCACTCGTAATCATATTTGTAAAACACTCGTCACATTTTTAGATACACAAACATTTCTTGAGTGTTTCAAAGCTGACAAACAGTTGCAGTTGCATCGGATTAATTTAAATTGTATTAAGTATCGTAGAGAACAAAATATGCTAATTAATTTAAAAGTCATATAATGTAATTTAATTAGTTATATATTAAAAGGAAAATACAATTTGCAATACCAAATATTATATTTAACAATTAATTCTTACCGAAAATGTCTGGTTCGCATATTCAGCATTTTAAATATAATATTCACTCATTCTAGTTGACTGCTAATTGCGAATTAAATTTTCCGCACAATTTTCCCAACATGTTTTGCCTCAATCGATGGAATATTTGCCTGTTTCGCTTTCACCATCAAGTTGCTTACCAATTCATTAAATAATAAATGCAATATCTGTAATTTGCCTCGTATTTATTGAAAGTAGATTCAATTTGTAAATTAATTGATTCCCAAAGCCCTTTTCATTCAAATGAGAAGGAAAATGCAAATGTAATTGTATAGTATTTATTAAGAGTTTTAAGTTGATAAAGAAGCTTGTTTTATTCGTAAGTACTGTACATCATGCAATAGTATTAATATTAATATTATTATCAATTATTAATATGTGTACGCATATTTATTATAAGGATATTTAATTCGATTTCGTCGCTTTCTACATACAAAAATCACATTCGATTTGTCTGTGTAAAATATATATGTTTGTGTGTTTGTGTATTTTTAAATATTTTTTGCAATTAACTTGATATGCTGGCAATTAACAAGCTCGTTGCTTCACTATCAATGCTACCAATGTTATTTGATATTTTAATTTCATTTCGCCTTCTGCAGTTTGCAGTTTGCAATTTAGAGTTTTCGGTTTTCGGTTTATGCGCAAAGTTGAAGCAATTTGTGGCGAGCTGTTGTTCGGGGGCGGCTGAAGATGGTCGATGGATGGGAATGAGTTGGGAGGTACATATATTGCTTAAGTTATTAGTCTAGGCCTTAATCTAGGGGGGGGGGCTTAAGTGAAATCCAATTTATTGTACGTGTGCAGGACGTCAGGACATGATGTGGCTAATTGTGGCGTGGCTTCGGCGCTGTGATAAATCGCTACAGTCTGGAGCCAGCAAATGTTGCACATTTGATGGGCAGCACACACACACACACACACACGCACACATGTGGCAATGTGTGTGTGTGGGTGTGAGGGGAGTGAAGTTATGTGTGTGTGTGTGTGAGAGTGCGCCTGGTTTCCTTCATGTGGCTTTTTCGAACAAAAAGTAAACAGGAAAGAAGAACATGAGCTATGATAAATAATTCCAGCTCATAACTAATACGCTCCGTTGGCCACGTCCTCGCTCGACTCCCATCAGATGTACTTGGATATGTAGCGCTTCTGGACGAGTCGGCCAGCCTTCCTCTTGAGTATGGTGAAGCGTATTAACTGCTAATCGCCGAAATGCGGCGACTGCGGCGGCACTCGTGGATAGAGCTGTGCGATTTGGAGTGGAGAGAAGCCGATTCGATTAGCTGCGCTCGTTTGGCCGCACACACAATGTTGCACTTACCCCCAGCAGGTTGCGTGGCACGTATCCCTCGTCGCCTGCGGCATTGCGTGCCCACCACCACTCGTTCTCGGCGTCGTCGCCCTTGCGCAGCACGATCAGCGGCTCGTTGACGTGGAAGCTCAGCTCGTCGCTGTTCTGCGCCTCGTACGAGAACACGGCATAAACATCGCCATTGTGCAGAATGCCCAGCTTCTCCTGTATGCCTACAGAGAGAAGGGATTGCAAATAATGGTTATACACATCATCAATATTGCACACAAATAACATATATTCAAGAATTAATTTAAACTCTTATTTTTAATAAAATATGAAAAGATGAAATTAGTAATTACTAATATACTTTTAATAAAAACTCGTTTTTGGATTATTAAAATAAAAAAAAAAAAAGTGAATAAAAATAATTTGTATACAACAAGTCTTATATGCGCAACTATTTTCAACCATCGTTCATCTATGTATATTCATATAAATTATTTCACTAGAGGTTAAGTGCGTAACTTTAGAAAAATCTTTCATCAAAATCTTAATTGCGAAAGTTTTCGTAAGTGCTTTACGATAATATCACAAAAAGGTTATCCTGCCCTTTTTCTGAAATTAATTCTACAATATAATTGAGTTCAATTTGTATTTCCATATTTATAACAAAAAATGTAACCATTTATTTATAAATGTAAATTTAATATTTATTTATGTTTAATTGCTTTAAATTTAAATTCAATGCTCATCACAACAATCGAAAAATACCTTGTGAAAAAGAAACTATTCAATTGAAATGGAAATTTTATATGTTTTTCAGTTTAATTGAATTCCAATTTTATAAAAAATACGAATTTGTAAAATCGAAAGTAGGAGTTTTGGTCTTCTAAATAAAATTTGAATTATAATATTATTTATTTATTTAATAGAAAAATGAGCAAATATTTCTAATCAATATTTATTTATTTTTATAATAAAAATGATTTATTTAAATTTAATATTTGTAATATAAATTATGTATAAACGTAACTGTGCAGCGCAGTTTAATATAAGTTTAGCTGGATTACTGGGCGTATACTTACTGTAGAGATACTCGGAGCAGCCGTCGAAGCCCTCTTCGTCCTCCTCGCACTTTTCGGCGGGCGTCTCGTGGTCGGAGAGCGTGGAGGCGAACAAACAGGCGCCGCTCTCCACCAGAAACTTGACCATCGACAGGTTGTTGCAACTGGCGGCGCAATGCAACGGCGTCCAGCCATCCGAGTCCTGTGCGTTCACATCGCAGCCAAACTGCACCAGGAATCTACCGAAAACATATATAATTAAATGTAATAAAGTAGATTCCATTGAAGCGTTTCGTCTACTCACTTGACTATGTCAAAGTGGCCGGCACAGATGGCGTTGTGCAGCGCCGTGATGCCCTCGTCGTTGGCGGCGCTCGGATTCGCCACCTGCATCGCCGTCTTCTTCACCAGCTCCAGTTCGCCCTCCAGACTCGCGTCCAGCAGCAAGGCCAACGGATCGAAGCTGACGCGACGCGCCAACTTTGGTTTGTTCACCGCACGCTCTTTGATGCTGCTGCTGCCTCCATTGTTGCTGTTAGTGTTGTTGTTGGCTTCGAGTTGAGTTGCGGCCAAGTTCAAGCGATCGGTTTCGTCGACGCTGCAGTTGCTGTTGGGCGAGTCCTGCGGCGACTCTGCCACACGCGTCGCCTCTTGTGGCGCCGCCTTGGGCTGCGCCTCCGGCTTGCGCTGCTGCTGCGCCGAGGGCGTGGCCTTGAGGCGTGGCGGCTGCTCGAACAGCGGCTGCTTGCGAATGGTCAACGGCTTGGCCTTGATGGGCAGATTGTCGTTGATGTTCAGCGACTGCAGGCCAAAGGTCTGCACTTGTGGCTTGCCACCACTTGTGGCAGCTGCTGCTGTTGTTGCTGCTGCTGTTGCTGCTGCTGCTGATTCGCTGGGCTGCTCTGTGGGCGACATTTTGCTGGGCTTGGGCGGCAGCGCAGGACGCGCCTCGACGGGCGTCGTCACCACCACATTGGGCGCCACACGATTCACCTTCGGACTGTACGTGATCATCTTGGGTATGGCGCTGCCGCTGTTGCTGTTGCTGCTGCTGCTCATCGAGGTGGGCGCCACGCTGCTGATGGGTTTGCGCGGCGGCACCGCCAGGCTGCCCACCTGCACCTGCAGCGGCTTTGTGGCAGTGCCCGTGGGCGCCATGGCCACCGATTTGCTGACGGCTCCGAGCGGCATGCTGTGCACCGTCAGCTGCTGCTGCGTGTTGCGCTCCGAGAGCGTCTCGCTGGTGACCGCAATCTCGTTCTTCTTCGCCTGCTCCGACGTCTCCTTGCTCGCCTGCTGGTTGAGCTTGTTGATCAGCGCGGCGGCGGAGCTGCTGCCGCTGGCGATGCTCTTGGGTATCTTGCTGGCAGGCGACGTCACAGCGGTTGTTGCAACAGCTGTTGTTGCTGTTGCTGTTGCTGCTGCCTCGGCTGCCGCTGCTGCTGCCGCTGCTGCTGCGGCTGCTGCTGCTGCGGCTGCTGCTGCTGCGGCTGCTTCTCGATCCCTTTTCTTGGGACCCACTTCAGCGTAGATGTGCGTGGTGCTGTCCATCGCCTCGCTCTGCGCCTGCTTGCGCAGCTCAGCCTCCGTCTTGGCCTTGTTGTTGCTGTTGTTGCTGCCACCTGTTGCCGTCAGCAGCTTCTTGGCCAGCTTGGACTCGTCGCTCTCGCTGCTGCTGTTCGTTGTGGTTGCCGCTGTCGTTGCGGCCGCATTGCTGCTGCCAGGCGGAAAGAAGCCCTGCGCCTGGTTCAGCTTCACGTGGCTGTGGCTCAGATCCTGTATCAGCTGGTTCTGCTGATTGGTGTTCGCCGTGGCTGCCGCATGCTTCAGCATGTTGCCCCCGCCGCTCAGATAGCTCGCCGTCGTGGTTATCGTCGACTTCTGCGGCGTGTGTATGAACGGCTCGACGGCTGCCACATTGACGCTGCCACGCGCGATCGCTCGCTCGGCGGCTCGGCCTGCGGCAGCGGCGGCTGCTGCGGCGGCCAGTTGGTTCACCTGCTTCTGCAGCAGCTGCTGCTTCAGCGCTGCCACGCCCCCGTGCTTGGAGGCGCTGCTGGCAGACTGTCGTTGCTGCTGCTGCTGCTGTTGCTGCTGCTGCTGCTGCTGCTGTTGCTGTTGTTGTTGAGCTGCTGCTGCTGCTGCTGTGGCCGCCAGCAACTGCGCGGATTGCACGTGCAGCTGTTGCTGTTGTTGCTGCTGTTGCAATTGTTGTTGCTGCAACTGTTGTTGCTGCTGTTGCTGCTGTTGTTGCTGCTGCTGCTGCTGTTGCTGGTGATGCGTGTTGGCCTGCTTCTTGCGTTGCAGGCGCGTCTGCAGCTCGTAGATGCGCTGATCAACCGAGCGCAGTTCCGCCTGCCGCTGCTGCAGCGCCTCGCGTTGCATGTGCAACCTCGCATCCTGCTGCAAGGACAGCTGATTGCGATACTGCGCAGACAAAACGGAAGCGGAGGCGGAGGTGGAGGCGGAAACGAAAACGGAAATGCTTAATTAGCTACGTGTTCTCTTTGCTTTCAGCTTTCAGCTTTCTGCTCTTCTCGGTTGTCAATTGGGTCGACTTACCATCAATTCACGTCGCAGCTTCTCGAGTTCGCGCGACGCTTGCGGCGGCAACGCCTGTGTTGCCCCATTGCCGTTTGCGGCAAGCAAATTGACCGGACAGCGGCGGTCGCGTCGCAGCTCCTCCAGCTGCCGCGTCAGCGCCTCCACCTTGGCCACCGCCAAGCTCAGCTCCTTCTCCTTCTCGCTGAAGAGCGCTCGAATCGAGTCCAGGTCATTGCCTAAGCACAAGAGTTAAACGGATTAGTTGCCAGCCCCAACAACAACTCATAACTCACGGCCAGCTAATTGAAACTGGGCGTGACAGACCCGCCCACCCATTGCGCTGTTCTCTGCCTCGGTCCGTAATCAAAATGTTATGCCACCTTGCTGTGGCAAGTTGGGTTGAGTTGCTGCGGGGCGGCAGCATAACATTAATCGCTGGCATATTTCTCAAAATTCGCTCATCAACACGTTGGTCCGTCTCGGCCCCCTGCCACGCCCCCATCGCCACCTTGTCTGGTCACACACATGTCGTGGATATCCTGCCTGCGCAGGGGTCCTCGTCGGCACATCCTGCGGCCGGCTGTCTGAACTAATTACGGCCAACATGGCGCAACTGAAACCTCATTAACATAACGCCTTTGCCAGTGGACAAGTGTGTGGCATGCCTCTCGTCTCTATCTCAGTCTGTGTGTCTCAGTGTGTGTGTGTGTGTGTGGGTGTGGGTGTGAATGTGTTGTGGCATAAATCGACAATGCCAACGTGCTCAATGTTAACAACAACAACATCAGCATAAGCAGCAATGCAGCCAGCCGTCTTGTCTGACAGACTGTGAAATATCCGCTAAACAATTTAGTGAGCATAATAAGCAGCTAAGTCTGCTCAAAAGCGATTATCGCCATAATTGTACAATTATCTTTATAACATATATAAATCTGTCTGCTCCCATTGACTAACTGCCTGAACTATCAATTTTTACACTGCACAGCTGCTGTAAGTTGAAGCTGCGTTTTGCAAAATTCCCACTCTAAACAACTTTAATCACGGATTTGAATTAGTGTGAAAAGATTTCTTTTTGAAATAAAGTAAATTAATTATAGTTTACAGGGCAAGAAAAGTATATATGGGTAGGAAAGCTCTAGGATCATTTAATCTTATTTATATACATATATATAATATTATTGAATAATAATTTGCATATCAAAGTGCATTTTAAGTGAAGCTGTTAGTCAAGTTGTCTATTTTAGTCACTGGGATTTATATTATTTAATAAAATTTTCTTTGCCTTCAATTTTAAAGAAAGTTCGTTGCATAACATATGCGAAGTTTTTAAACTAACTGTATTTGTATTTAATTTATATGTTAGGTAACACAAAAACGTTGTGTTTATATACATACTAAGCAAAAGAGTTTTGTTACAAATTTAGGCAGACAGACAGACAGATTTAAATATATATATATATATAATTTAGTTATTTATTTCATTATTATTTCGAAAAGCAACACAATTTTGTTGCTGAACCATAAGCAATACCTTTCGGTTCACTCGAAAAGAGTTTTGGGCGCCCTAATAGCGTATTCATATCTTTTAATGGCTTAGGAAATGCCTGCAACTGCGGCTGTCATTTAAGTTTGTCACTAACCTATTACGCTGCTTGCAGCCATTGGTTGCCGGGTGTGAGCAAGAGCAGCGACAACAGCGATAACATCTCGAGAGCCCGCCCTCAGGCAATCATAAAGGACAACAAAGTGCCACACATACATAAATTAAAGAGTCACACACACGCACACATGTGTGTGTGTGTGGCATGTGGCAAGTGTAGCTGCCGAGGTAGTGGCACTCAACATGGTTTTAACACATGTTAATCCCGAACCCGGTTGCGTCAACTAAGCGTCGCTGCTCCACGCGGTGCTTAACTCAATTGGACTCATCTTCACTTTGTAGTTGCTGCACTTGTTAGATGCCCCCCCCGCCCCTCTGTTGCCCCCCCTCGATGTACTTACTCAGCGTTACATTGTAGGTCTTCTGGAGATCCACTTGACCCCGCAGTGCGCGCAGCCGTCGCAGCTTGGACTCCTGCGCCTCGACGCGCTCCCGCAGCCGCCGCAGACGCTCGCCCTCGGCGCTGGCCACCGCACTGCGCACCTCCTGCGACTTGAGGAAGCGCAGCCGCTGCTCCTTTGTGGCCAGCAGCTGGTGCTGGCTGTCGATTTGCTGCTGCTGTCGCAGCGCCATCGCCCTCAGTTCGGCTGACGTCAGCCTGCTGGGCACCTGCAACACACAGAGAGAGAGAGAGAGAGAGAGAGAGTGGGTGGGATTAGTGGGATTATACAATATAAATACACATATATGGATGGATATGGAATAGCGTAAGGAAGTATGTGCGTCCGTGTGTTTGGATCGTTAGAGATTCAGCTGCGGATAAGCTGCTCCGAAGGTGTCATTGCCGTTGTCGATGTCGTTGTCCTTGTCGCTATCCTTGTCGCCTTGTCGCCTGTCGTTGGTGGGCGTCAAAGTAAAAATGAAATTTCCACAATTTATAAACGTTATCTGCAATCGTTACTTTTCAACTCAAGTTGTCAACATCTTCCTCGTCTCCTGGTCTCCTGGTCGCCCATGGTCATGGTCACGGCCCGTCGTTTCAGCCCCGCCCACTTTGCCTTCACTTCAGACCATAAATCAGGTTATGTTTATGTGTGTGAAAAATGAAAGCTAATTTGCTACCTTTTTATTTTGGGTCTAGCGGAAAAGCCACACAAGCAAAAAAAGAACGTACCGAAAAAAAAAAATAGGAAGAATAACAAAGAAGACGTAAGCATAAATAGATTAAACTTGCACCATTCCATCCGACTCCCCTCTCCCCTCCCTCCCGCCAGGTGCGGATAATCGTACACTGCGCAAATAAATTCAGCCAATTGCCAGCTGTCCCATCAAAATCTATTGGCTTTGTCACTTTGTCACGAGTCAACAACAAAATGTATTCAAATGTATTGCAAAGCGATTTGCGGCAACAGCAAATAGTTTAGTCACATTCCCAATACTCTAACGTTACTCGACTAGGAATATTTCATATGTGATTTATTTATAAATTGCAATAACTTTAGAACTACGTTGAACACTTGTTCAAATGCCAAAACTCTTTGTGCATCATAAATCATTTTGGTTGCATTCGCTGCTGTCATAAGTCAAAAGTTAATATTTTTGAGTATTGCTGAAGGTTTTGGTCAAATTGTGAACTTTATAAATAATGTCTATACTTTTTACCCATATATTATATTATAAATAATTAAATCAATATTATTACAATCTAAACAACAGAAATAACTAAAAAAGGAGGCTCAAATGGCATCACCCAATTGATACTTGTATGTATTCAATAACTATAATCCAAATTGCTGAATGACTTATTCTTAAATATCAAGATAAATTGTATATTATAACAGTATTATTACATAACAAACTCTTAAGGCGCAATTGATACTTCCTCATACTTGTGTATAATCAATAACACTATTTCAAGTTGTTTACTGACTAACTATAAGAACAGTATAATTAAGGCCTAATAAAAAGTAAATAAATACATAAGTGTATATATATTATATATTTATTTAAGAAAAGAAAGGACTTTAGACTTTTCGAATAACCACAAAATAATAAATAAATCAATTTTATTCATTACGTTTGCCTTTTGATCTGGTTAAGTCTACATAAAGTATCCCATTTCATATACAATGGCGACGTGCAACCTTCTTAAATCATTGCTACTATAGCATAAAAATAGTTCAAGTATCGATCAATCAATGGATTTCGCTCAGTGCCATCGATGGTCCGCCGGCAGTTTACTTACATTGAGCTTGGGCTCGGATGTCACCACTTGTGTGGCAGCGACGCTGTCGGGGCTGCTGCCGCCGCTGGCGCCGTAGCTGTTGCCACTTAGGATGCCGGTGGCGCTGCCGCCGCCGCTGCTGTTGCTGCCACCGCCGAGGGAGGCCCTTGAGGCGGGCATCATCGAAGCGGGCGGCATTTTGGGCAGATTGCCCGACACGGGCCGACACACGCAGGTTAGCATCGTAGTCCTCGATATCGATGGCACAATATATATATATAGTAGAAGTATATACTATATATATAGTACGTCTCTTTTGATTTCGTTAACTGTCGCACTTTTCGTTCTCGTTCTCGTTCACGTTCTTGGGGCACTTGTGAACTGCTTCTTCTTTATGATTTACTTAAAAATGCACTCACACTTGTAACGTTTGCTGTACGTGTGGCAAGAGCGAGAGTGAGTGTGTGTGTGTGTGTGGGTGAGTGTGTGTGTGTAGAGCACATGTCCTTCGTCCTGCGACTTTTCGATATTTTTGCATGCGACTAGCGAATGTTGCAGCTGCTGCAGCTGCAAATTTGTTTTTATTGTTGGAGAAAATATAACGAACGTAGCCATGACTTGAATGCAGACTGCTCCCCTCCCCTTTCCTCTCCCCGTTCCTCTCCCCTTTCCTCTCCCCTTTCTCTGTGTCGCATTCCCGCAGACTTGCGACACCCGCAGCCTGCGACCAGCTGCCTTGACTGTGTACTCGTTAATGGATTTTCAATTCAGTGCCTGATTGAAAGCATACTTTGTGCACCAGCCAAGTGGGTGTGCATGTGTGTGTGTGTGTGTGTGTGTGTGTGTGTGTGTGTTTATGTGTGTGTAGTGGTATTTGTCATGCGAGTGTTGGTTGTCATTGGCAACGGGCAGCGTCAACAGCCGTGACAACAACACTGCGGCACCACAGGCGGCGCCAAGCGTCGCTCAGCACGACGACGACAACAGAAGCTACAACAGCAACAACAACAACAACCATAACAATTAAGACTGCTCCAGTAGAGCGCGGGGTATGCACGACTTCAAGACACCCAGCTGGCAAATTGACAAGACTTGAATTTGTTGAATTTATCAATTTTAACCATAATATATTGTATGCAATTTATAGTGCAACGAGAAAAATTGTATTTTGTGCTTATTAATATGAACTATAATAACTAAATTAATGAATTACTATTGCATTAATATCAAGAATTGATTTTTTATATTTTTCAATATAAGCTTTATGTTCATAAGAATATTATTAGTTACCATTCAATATTAGCCAAACTGACAATTTAGACAATAAATATTACGAGTAAAAAGAAGTAGAAAGTTTACAAGAATTAAATTTTGTACTTTTTTAAAATTGCAATTGCAACTAATATGAAGAGGCAGTTTAGAAAGAATTTAAATTTTTCTGTTTCTAATCGAATGAATTTTTAAAACTAATTTTACAGCTAATTGCAACAGTCAATTTATAAGAATTTAATTTTGTATATTTCAATATTGATATTATTAAGACAATAAATATTAAAATAATATGAAGAGTAAGTTCATAAGAATTCAATTTTGTACTTTTCAATATTGTATTTGCAACTAATATAAATAGTTTGTTTAGCTGTAATTTAATTTATTCTTTGTGAATGTTAACAAATAAATATTACAACGAATAGCAAGAATTTAACTTTGTATTTGTGAATATACCAATCTAGACAATTAATAGTGCAACTATGTTAACAAGTGGAATTCAAATTGAAGTCAGCCTGAAAGTATGCTACATTAATTGTAGCTGCCTCCCTCTTCATCGCTCTCTCTCTCTCTCGCTCCCACTCTTCGGTCTTTGGTATTTTATTGTTTGGCCGTCTGCATCTAGTTTGCTTAGTTTTATTATTTAACTGGCACAACAACGTCGCTTAAGTTAACGGCCGAGTTGCGTGTGCATAATCACTCGCACTTGCAACTCAAACGTGCCGCGTGGCGTGGGGCAAATTGTGGTTAATGTCAGGGAAAAAGTCGGACGCCCACACAATGGAGCCACACCCACATCCGAGACGGCAACTAAACACTGAGCAAACAGCAACAACAACAACAACAGAATGTCGTCATGTTGGCAAATGGAAAACGAATGCGACGCAACTTGCAAGTGGAAAGAGGAGCCGGATGCAGAGGGAGGACGGAGGAGGAGGAGGAGGAGCTGGAAGAGGAGATGGCTTGGGGTTGGTGGGCGTTTAGTCAACTACAATGTTGTGTGACTGCTGCGCGACATGTCAACAGCTGCCAGCTGCCAGTTGCCAGCGACGCGACGCTGCAAAATTGGCTCTGGACACACTACAAGTACAACTACTGTGCAGATAGATAGATACATATATGTATACTATATGGTATGCTATTCCGACAGCATATTGATGGGACACTCAAAGCAGCCGTAACTACAAAGGAAATGACTGACGGCAGCAGCAGCAGAAGCGGAGGAAGCGGCAGCTGATCAATGGCCAGGCAGCAGACAGCAGACATCAACAGCAGACAACAAGGAGCAAGGAGCAAGGAGCAACTGTAGTATCAGAAATTGCATTTAGAAGCCAGAGCGGAGCGGAGCTCAATTTATGGCGCTTTTATGGGTAATATAAGGTCATATATACATGCTCTATGTACACTCGTAAACTGGGCCACAGGACAGTGGGGCAAGCAGTGGGGGCAGCTACAAATCCGGATATGTGGCAAGCAGCACACACAACAGAGATTTGATTCGTGCCTTTTGATTTATTTGACTTTGGAATGGAATTCAAGGCAAATTGCGGTTTGTCAGCTAAGCAAACCAACAAAAATCAACCACAGCAGCCTCATCACCGCACTTGACTGCATCGCTGCAGCAGCACCCTGTCACCCTTGCCACACCCTGTATCCCTGTATCCCACTCCATTTGCAACGCTTTCGCCTGCAAGTTATAGCTTGTCCAGCTGTGTTTGGCTTTCACTTTACTTTGCGGTTCATCGCATACGAATCGAATCACGCCTTCGCCTCACTCCAGCCCCAGCCACGCCTCCCCCCCGCCCTGACGCCCCCGTCGAGAAAAAGTTGAATCGAAAATTTTCGGTTGCGCATATTTTCCAATTAACAAAGTTTGTCATAATAACTCGCTGGTATTTCGATCATGCAACGAGCTATGTGCCTGCCACATTCTTGCAGCCATTTATGCCGCTGACAAGAGGACCTCAAGCCTGTAACTGGAGGAGAGGGGCAAACCGAGCCCAAGAAAACTTTAGCCAAGGAATTTCAAACATTTTCGCTGGCAGAGCGCCACATAAAAAAATACTACAACAAAAAGAAAGCACACAGCAAAAAAAAAAACAACGCAACTATTTATGTTGCACAGTGGCAGGAAGGCGGCTGGGTTCAGGATATACGCACTGGCACTGGTTGCAAGGAGCTGTGGCAAGCAGCCTGAAGAGCCCAAGGGGTGTGGGTTAGTGTGGCAATGCCGCAGCCAATATAATTGTACATTGAAAGAGGTCCACAGCGTCGTCGTCTCTGTCGTCGTCTCTGTCGTCATTGCCATTGTGTTGTTCTTGTTCTTGTTCTTGTTGCTGTCGCTGCTGCTGCTGCTGTTGAGCAACAAGCATTTTATTGATTTCAGCCCTTTTAGCAGCGGCCTGCGGCTGTCAAGGGAGCGCCAGTTGCTGCCACACACTCACACACTCAAACAGTTGCAAGCCAAGCGTTGCTTCCACAGCTGCGGGGCAAGCATCGCGTGCGCGCACGTTTATTGCTAATTTTTTGTACTTTTTTTGCCCTGTCGCTTTCCCATCGTTCTATGGTTCTGGCTTTCTATTTACAATACACTCTCGGGTATTTTTGCACTTTCCCGATATTTATGTATTTTCGCCCAGTGTTAACTATGTTTTCTTAATCGTTAACGATTCACATAGTGTGGCTAAAGCGATTTTTCACCTAGATTGCCATATTTTTTTGCCACTGCAATTGCTTTATCAGTTATTTCCTTTTTATTGCAGCACTAAAGTAGCATACTTTGTGGGGCAGGATGGCGGCATGCACTTCCAGCACTTTAGCAGACGCCAGATTAACGATATAATCCAGTCTACAATTTACAATTCACTACTTGACGATGCAAGAGCTCTCTGTGTTTTCTTATCTGATTTAAATGCCATTATTTGCGCTCTCTAGTAGTTGTATTTATTTATTTTAGAATATTTATATTTTGCCTAGCTGAAGTTGATTAATTAAAAAGAAGAATAATACAAAATATATTATCCGGTTTTCTGCTGTTGAAATATATGGCAAAATGTAAATCGCGCACTCAAAGTCAAATAATACTGGATTTACAGTTTCTATAATGCTATTCAACAAAACAAAAATATTAACTGCAGCAATGAATTTATAATGTAAAATTGTAATTAAAAAGTATTATTATTGTAGTAATAGAATTTTTAAAATAAAAAAAAATGATACAATTATCTATATAGATTTTCAACAACAATGCATCAAACATTTTTTCTCACACGCTGCTCTATTAATTTAAGCAATCATAAAAATGTTCATCTCAATTAATCTGATCGTTCTATCTGCTCAATCTTTCCAATTTATCTAGCAGTTTAATTAAAGAACAATCAATTAAATCTTGGCGATGCGTTTTGTTGCTCTTTAAGGTCATTAGAGCTATCTACACAATCTGTTTGTTAAGTCAATCATTTCCCAGTTTTAAATTTCAATTTTAAACGAATACAAAATTGCAAGTAATTTATGCAAATAAATAGGGTATCGATGGGTCGATCACAACTCGATTGGGCTACGTGCTGAAGTGTCGCTGGCAAAGTTTTCAAAGTTACTGACGGTTTAAATGAATGCTTCATTGGCTGTTGTTGTTGGCTGTTGTTGCTGTTGCCGCTGCTGCCCGTCACGTTCCACGCTGCACATTTTGAAATCGATTACAAAAAGGATATGCAGTGCGGAAGTGTATTTTATGGGGGGCAGAAGGATGTAGGGCAGATACCAAACACCAAACAGCAGACACCAGAGGGAAGACAGCAGACACCGGCAGCTTTGGCGATTAGCAAAAAGAAGAAGATAACAGAGTATGGCGAGGTGTTGGGTGCGCTCAGCAGTTTAATGAATTTGCCTGCAATCGAAGATCTGGCATTCGAGAATCGCCGCAACTTTTGCAATTTGCGTGCAACGCTGAGGGGGAAACTCCTTCTGCTTTTTGTTGCATGCAGCATTGCGACACATGCTGCGCACAGTTGAGTTCGCTTTTGGGTCGCACACATTTGTCGAACTTTCGATGCGTCGCTCGTACAAGATGTTCTGCTATTTTCCCCTCCCCCTTTGGTCCGGTGGAAAAACTGCTTGTTCCGAGTGGTTTCAGTTGTGAGTGGCTTTAGTTGTAGGGCAAAAGTTTTTGCACACTCGCCGGCGACTTAGAAGAGAGGAGAGGAGCGAAGGGCTTAAGTCGTCGCTCACGCGAAGCTTCTCACTTTGCTCGACGGCAATTGAAGGCAGGGGCGCATTGCGGTTGCGGATGCGGTTGTGGCTACGTTTGGGGTTTCCTCTTTCAGTTTCAGTATGGTTTTCTTCTCATTTTTTTTTTTTGTTGACGGGTTCAGCTTCAGTTTCGGTTTCGGTTTCGGTTCTGTATTTGTATTTGTATTTGTGTTTGGGACCTGGACGCGTTGTAATTTCACAAAGCGTCGGCGTTTTCCCATTGACGTTTTCTTTCTGAGCCGCCCATTTTTCGCTTTTCGTTTTTTTTTTTGTTTTTTCTCCTACTCGAGTTTACTTTTTTCCTTACTTTTTTTTTTTTTTGGGTCAGCCGCCTGACGATTTCGTGCCAAACGCTTAACACTCCACAAAGTTGCCAGTTGAAGCAATTTTACGCAAGAGTAATTAAAGCGCAGCGACAGAGGGGGGGCGAAAGGGGGAACAGGGGGGGAGGGAAGCTGGTGCTGTTTGTTGGTTACACGTGAGCGACGCCAGGTCAGCGTTTGTTTATTTGGTGCGAGGCAGAAGCAATGCGAATAAAAATGCGTGCGCTGGCCTCAAGGTCGCACAATTGAATTCGAAACGGCAATTAAAGCGGCAGATTAAATGCTTTCTCTCTCTCTCTCCGTCAATCTCTCGCTCTCTCGTCCCCAAGGAGTAATTACAGCTCTCAACTGAAGCAACAGCTCAAAATAAATGATGATGAGATCGCATTTCATTTCGCTTTTCACTTGACTTATTGTTGATAATATTATTATCATTCGAAATGCGCTGCGCAGCTCAAACTGTAATCGATACAAATTTGTCAAACTATAAAAAGATTCAGCTGTGACGAGTCCTGGGAATTTCATAAAAAAAAATGTGACACGGCAATGTAAAGAGTGCAAGGAGAAGAAAAACGCTCCTTGTTCAAACCAAACAAAAAATATTGGTATTCTCAGAACAGCAAATCAATGTTTTTAATGACGGTTGGGCCAAGGAAATGTTTATCGATTGTAAATTGATTGAATTCATAGAGCCATTAAATAGGTTAATGCGATTACAAAAATTAGTACAAAATTTGATAATCGGCAAAATAGCGAAATATATGTAAAGCCAAAATATGTTTGAATCAAATGAAACAAGTTTGAAATCCACAAAATGACTATTTATAAAATTTCTAAGTCCACAAAATCGAACAAAAGTCAAGATCGAAAATACTCTTTATATTACAATATTTTCAAAATCGGGCAAATTGTGAATTGCTCAGAGATTAAAAGTTTAAGTTATAAATTAAGTGTTCGTTTTGCTGTTACAAACGTAGCTGCACTGTGGCATACCCTGCCGACCATCGCCGCAGGACTACGAGGTATATTCATACCAAAAATAATACAATATATCCCTCGTTTGGCTGCAAACGATTTGTGTTAATTAAGTGCGTCAAAATGATGAACCCACACACACAAATAAACTCACACACACACACGCAGCTAACACACCCACGCGATTGCTTTGTTATTGTTCTTGGGGCAGTTTAATTGCGCTGCTATTTTTAATTATAATTTGAAAAGTTAATTTAATGCTTTATTGAATTGCCGCCGTTTTGCCCGACGTCATGTCACAATTGCTGTTGTTGTTTTCTTGGTCTGCTTGCTGTTGTTATTGTTGAATAATTGACGTACAAATAATAAACAAATTGAAACATTCAATTTTCAGGGCAACTGTGCCGGCAATTGGATTCTTACAAAATAAAAAAAAAGGTAAACAATAAACAAAGAAATTGTTGCAACACTCTGTCCATCACTCGCTATTATTTTTTTCTCTCTCTTTTGCTTCGCTTCGCTTTGCGTTTCTCCTGCCGTTCTACGGGGCGTATGCGCGTTAATAATTGATGCGCCCGGTTTTTTTTTGTATATATATTCGGCTCAGAGATTATGTCCGCGGCGTAAAAAAGCCAAAGTGGTTACAAGGTCGGAAGTGACCGGCAGGCTGGCAAATTGCTGCCAATTATTCAAACTTAAAGTTTGGGGGAAAAGATGAAACAGCAGCGGAACAAAGAACAAGTTGTAGGCCGACGTTTGCACTGATTGCTAAACAAATAATAGTTCCAATTTCAGGACGAAAGTGCGCGCTATTAGCCTGCATATTTGAGTTGTTAACTTCTTTGATTGCCTCACCCCGCTCCTCTTCCTACTCTCCGCTAGTCATTCCGTCAGCTGCGCTGCTTTCAGTCCAAATGACTGTTCAAACTTTTTACAGTTGTAATTATTATAAATAAATGAAGCGCAATTTGGTAAGCAGACGCCGTTTGTCCATTTGCGGACCGAGGCCTTGGCGCACAGGACATTGCCTTGCCATGTCCTTCAAGTCAATGTCTGTCCGTCCGTCCGTCCGTCCGTCCGTTTATTATTAACTTGAATAACGCCCACATTTACACAGTTGTCCATTTGCAGCGCATTACGGAACATAACTGACTGACTGTCTGTCTGTCTGTCTGTCTGTCTGCCTCAATGCTGCTCGTCCCTGGGCAGACGCAGCGTGACATGAACCGAAACTCAAATTAGAATAGAACCTCAGACACACACACACACACACACACAGACATGCATGGAAACGCAATTACGAGTATATTACCGTCTCTACATGACAATAATTCAAATGTAGCTGCTAAGGTTCTCATATTTAAATACTCTCTACTCCTGACACCGTCATTATGGGGTAACAGCATTCGTAAAGGGAAACAATTTTCTCTTGAATTTTAAATTTACAATTATTTATAGCAACTACGTTTAAGAAATGGGAATTTTGACTGCTGGTAATTAAAGTTTTAAAGTATTTGAAGCGGGGACAAATCACAAAGATAATGATTAATTTGTAATAATGGAATAAATGTCTGAAATCTAAATATCTAATAAATAATCATTATGCGTGAGCTTTAATTTATTTGCTTACAAGATTCTTTGATTTCTGTAATTTATTTATAAATAATAAAAACAAAAGTATTTATTATTTTCGATCCATTAACATATTTCAAACATTTCAACACAGAGTATCTCGCCCTCAAAACACTCGCTGGCTGCTGTAAACTTTTTGGCAGTCTACATCGATTTTAAATGGGAGCTGGACATTGCGTGATTTAATGGTTCATAAATTATGCAAAAAGGCTATTTAAATAATTGAAATGCACAACGCATAACATATTAAACTCAAGCTTATTTATGACTTCACTTAAACTCAGACTCATATCTCTTGGAGTGTGACAATTAAGATATGCAGCAACATTATTATGATAGCATACCCGAAATGATTTCACGTCTTTTTCGAAATGAAAACGAGACGAGACAACACGAAATATTCTTATCGCATTTTGCAACTTGAAATTGCACTCAGATGAGTTAGCATTGAGTTAGTCAGTTCCGCATTTGCATTTGCAATTGCGTTTGCATTTGCTTTCTCAGCTGCTTTGGAGTTTTGGTTTTTGGCCAAAAACTGACAGCAAATATTTCCGCATTGCTGAGACAATAAAACTTGACCGCACAAACCAAATTTATATTTCCACAGCAATTTTCTATTTCCATTTTGCATTTCGCAAAAATGTTGCACAAGCCAAATGGGAAATACAATAAAATAAACTGAGACATCAGAGGCAGACACATAAATTGCAGTCAAGTCTTCTTTAAGGGTTGTCTGCGACCTTGACTGCCAACAATTGAGTATGTTATTGAGCTACCAACTTGCCAATTGCCTGTCAGCCATTTAACGTTTAACGTTTACCGTTCAACGTTCGCCTGCAGACTGCAGACTGTTGTCTGTCTGTTGGACTGTTTTCAGTGTCACTTTCCCTTTTTAGTGGTTGCATTTACTCTCGAGTCAAATGCTAATTGCACACTTGACCGCAATCTGTCCAGATGACGTTCAATGATTGAACAATAATAGTTTTGCACAGCATTTCAGTTGATCAGGCAGCAGATACCTTGGAGTTGCTTTCAAACTCAGTTTACAATTGGAAAATGTATAAATCTCAACGTTAAAAGCTTGCACAAAAATAACATCAATTGTAGATGTTACTGAAATAACAGATTTAAGCAAATATTACATTATTATTTAGCAGTATAAAAGAACAACGAAGAAATAAGAGAGCAGTAGTTACTATTGTTTTATTCAAAGTGCTTTTATTCACACACTATGTGAACTTTCAGCCTTTTCGCTTGACATTTTCAGCAGCTGTTAGTGTGATGTTAATGCTCTTACGTACATAATTGTGATTAGATGTGCCCAAAAATTGCACAAAAGCTGCTTTGCAGCCCAGACACGTATGTTTAATATAACCAAAGCGAGAGGGAGAGAGGGAGAAAGATCAGGAGAACAACTACAGCAAGTTGGTAACCACAATAACAGCTCAAATGTTTAGCCTGCCGCTTGATTAAAACAACATTTACGCAACAATCCAAGGAACAAAGAGGCGAACAAAACCAAAACCAAGCAAACAGCTGCAGGGCAGCAAAATAGAGAAAGTGGAAAAGCAAACGCGAGGGAAACGCAGAGGGAAAGCGGGAAAATAGGAGACAGCGCCAGAGAGACGGCGAACGAGTTGAGGCGAGGAGGATTCGTTCGATGAACAACCCACTTGCAAACATCAATTGAACTCTTTTGTGCAGCCCCGGGGCAATAACAATAACAATACCAGCCGAGCAACAAACGACGACGACAACAACAATAACATAGTGTAACAACAGTAGCGACTGGCAACGGCATTTATTGTATGTAATTTGAAATCAATCAATATCACGCATACGCCACAGCAGCCCACCGAAATCAAACCTCGCTCCGCAAACATTTCTCGCTCTCGCTCTCGCTCTCGCTCCCGCTCGCTTGGAGATATGCCCGTCCTTGTCTGTCATCTGCTTAGTGCCTATTTAATTAAGTTAATGTAGTTAAATCTGCTTAAGCAAATATTTCCAGCTGCCTCCATTGCTGCGGCCATTCAACACAATGCTAAGAGATAAAACGTTGCCATCCCCCTCGCTCTCTCGCTCTCTCTCACTCTCCTGCTCTCATGTTCGTCCTTCTCAAGGCTTCTCCCTTAAGTTGGCAGTTGGCAGTTGGCTGTTGGCTGCTGGCTGCTGCTGTTCCCCGAAGTAAACCAAGTCAAAAGGCGCACACAAAAGGCATTCATTACATAGACAACGCTGGTTAGCGAAACTTTTTCATCGACGACGACAGATTTGCGACATGAAACTGAACCTGAAGATGGGAGCTGAAGATGGAGCTGAAGATGGAGCTGCTATTGGTGCTGCTGCTGCTAACTGGTAGCTGGTGACTTGACCAGGCCAAAACCTACAGTCATTAATATTAAGTAATCGTGAAGGATGCTCTCTGGTGTATAATACGCTGGGTTGGGCTAACTGGCCAACTGTCTCATTGCTGTCCAACTGGCCTAACCTGTGTGCTCTGAAGTTCATGAACTCCGGCTAACGCCCACTGGAAGTCGCCCACTCGCCTCCTTTTGCCAAGTGACCATGAGTGACCAAAAGTGTCTGTCCTCTGCTCGTAAATTCACTTGCCACACAAAGCGTTCGAAGGGAGCGGAAGGCAGAAGTGGAGCGAAATGGCCCAAAAGAAACAGTTATGAAGTGACCATACCGTCCACTCGGAATGCCTCACAATGGACAGATTAGTGGAGTGCTAAGAGTTCAAATGTGTTTTAGGGCCGATGGACCAAAAAGCACAGTCACAGCATCGGCAACATCAGTAACAGGCTCACCGACAACTCAGCTGACAATAATGCCATGCAGCAGCTTGAGGGGGGATGGAGGGAGGGAGTCAAGTGGCAAAAGGTGTTTGGGGACGAGGAGAGTGTCTTTTGTCTTGGGTGTCAACCAAACAGTCGATTAATATATAATCGAGGGCAACTCGGCTGAATTGTTAATCAATATCAATAATTAACTGACACCCTGGAAAGCAAGAGGAAGATGCGTGATAGATGAGTATCAATTTGGATAAATATCAAATCTCGATGTGATATCGTCGGCTTATAGTATCGATAGTTAAGTTCATTAAAACGCTCTTCTTTGGAAAGTAGTCCAATTATAATATTTTCATACTTATAGCATTGGTTATTATCGTTCATTATCGATAAGACAGGAGTATTTAGATGGCAATGAACTAACTATATGCAGAGATTTGTAATACCATAATTGATATTAATAATAGTACCAATATATACATATGTATCTATTTTGATTTGATAAAATTGTTTCTTAACAGCATGTAGTTTTTCCATTACGCTGAATGTGGAACTACTTTTTTATTTTTTAAAAAACAAAAACTTTCGATACTATTTTTATTGAGAGATTTAAGATAGCTAGCCTTCTTGCAGAATTGAATTAGATAAACTAATTTGGATTATGTGTTGATACTTTCAGTCAGTCAGTCAGGACAAACTGTTTAATAAATCTAAATAATATCGGTTGACTGACGACAACTGTAAAATATTAATTAAATTGTTAGGCATTGCACTAATTTTGTAATTGCAAAACCACTTACGATAAACCGTAAGTAATCTTTATTTAGGGAAAAGCAGTTTGGTTTTTAAGAGCGCTTCTAATTCACTTCGATAACAGTATGTTATCGCAGTCAATGACCATCTGTTGTCAGGGCGGCGTCTTGACTCTTTCGAAAGTGATGCAATTAACTGGGCTACCTGTGAAAACTTTTTTCATTACGAGCCTTTTGGGGGCTGCTGGCAGAAAACCGGAAAACAAGAAGTGGAGAATGTGAAATGTGAAATGTGAAATGGAAAACGGAAAATGGCAAATGGTTAAAATTTATGAGCCAAAGATACGAGTATATTGCGTAAATATTCTCCAAATTCCAGCTGCCCAGCTCTCTCTCTCTCTCTCTCTCGTTCTGTTTCTCCGTCTCTGTCTGTTTCTTGTGAGAGCTTGAGGGACAGCATGTGAAGTTGTGGACGGGCAGTTAACGTAATTTCTGCCAGCTGTTTGTAGCTTTTCTTTCATTTTGTTAATTTTTTCCTGACCTTGTGCTTAACCGAAAATTCAAATGAAATGAACGTGTCGCCCACTTTTTAGCTACTTTTATAGCCCCAAGTCGAGTTGAGCTGAGTCGAATATTCTCACATTCCGGAGCCCGTTTCAAAATTGCACATTAGGCTTAATTAAGAAATTCATTGGCGTGTCCTGAATGTGCAACTGATGTACTGCTGCTAATGGCCAACATTTAAAGCTGGCCAGCAGCAATCTTAGCCAAAAATGGACAACAAACGAGAGAGCGGGAGGGAGGGAGCGAGGTAGCAAATAGTTGCTGCCACTTTTGGAGCAGCAACAACAATTGCAGAAATGTAAATGTAAATAGAATTGCGGCAGCTTTGGGGCATTCTTGAGGCTACCTGGCCACTGGCTGCCCAATGGCACTCCGGACATGAGCGTCGCACACTTAACAAATTAAAATGCCGCAACTTTGGCCAATGCAACGACAGCGGCAGAGGCAACAGGGACAATACACAGGGAGAAAATTGCCAGTTGAAAAACTAGAATACAAAACATGAATGTGAAAGCTTTTCGATCAATAACAAATTCTCGAAACAAAATATTCAAGATAAAATACAATAACATTTTCCATCAGCATTCTTAATTCAAGAAATTTCTGCATTGTTAAATTAAGAATATGTTATATTCCTTATATCTCTATTTAAACTAAATAAAATCGTATACAATACAGAATTAGTTTTGACTTAACGTCTTTATTTGACTTCTGGATTACATTTTTACATGATTTTATATTTTCAACATTTGTTCTTCGATTCCATATCGATTTTTCTCGCTGTGTACATACTATTGCAGTCGAGTAACCGTTAAGCAGACGTTGCAATTGAAGGGGGGCAGCAAGGGGGTTGCAGGTGTGCGTATTATCCTTGTTTGCGGCATTAGAAATTATGGAGTTGCATGTGGGCCTCTGAGTTCGTAAACAAAAAGCCACGATGCAACATAATTTATGCAGGCAGCGGTTGCAAATGCCACGGGAGGGAAAAGGTGCAGCTGGAGGTCAGGACACGACCTCCAGCCCCAGCCACGCAGCGATAAACAAAAGCCAGCTGGCAAAGCTGGCCAAAAGTTGTTGCCAGGCCACGGGGCGTATGAGCGCTAAATAAGTGCTTGCCTGCAATCCCGCGCCGAGTATCTGCGGCCGAAGCTGCTCCGTAAAATTGCGCTCATTAAGCAAATTCAGGGCAGCAGCCTGCAGAGGAGAGGAGGGAGGAGCGCGAAGGCAGCAGCATTTCTATGATTGCAATGAGTGCGCGACACTTGAAAAGTCAGCAATGAATCTGTGCAAATTGCAGTGCGGTGAGTGGGGCAAGAAAATCGTGGGCGGTGAGGAGGAGGGAAGGGGGCAGCGACGTGTGACAATATTGATTTAAATGTCATAAACACCCAAACACATATGTAGAGGATTTCAGAGATGGAGAGCGAAAGAGACACGGCGAGTGGCACATCCGTAAGATACTTTGAATGTTTCAGCGATACACGAAGCGGAAGCAAAGTCAAGAAGGCAAAGAAAAACAAACAGGCCGGCACGTTAGCTGTGTGAGTGTGTGTAAGTATGTGTGTGTGTGAGTGGGGGGCAACACTAATGTGTGTAATATGCCGCACACGTAGCCAACTATTAACTGAAATGGAGCGACACGCAAATGACAGCCTACATTTGTGGGCAAAACTGAACCAGCGACATGAGACCTGAGACCTGAGACCTGAGAGACCTCGCAACTCAGACTCTCGCAACTCAGACTCTGCTGAGACGGATCGTAAATATCAGCAACAGTCGGGCGAAAAAAGAGCAATGAATGTTCGGGGGGGACAACAAAAAAAAGAAGACAACAACACCAACAACTGAGCCACGTTGTCATTTGTAACAGATGCGGGACCCGGCCACAATTGACTACACACACACACACACTCCGGAACAGCGTGAGGAAGGGGCAAGAGGGGGCATCAGAGCGGTGGGCGGTGGTGGGAGGGGCATGACAATGTGGTGCTGCTTGCCGCTTGGCGTTTGGTTGGTTGACTGCCACTGCTGGCCTGGTAATTGGGCGCCAGGCACAGATATACACTGATACTATATAAAAGGCCTGCTGGCGCTCGCTTTGTCATGCCCCAAACACCGTGCCGCGTGCCCCATGCCCTAGCCCGCGTTGCGTCGCATTCCCTGCGTAATTGCGACCAAAGATAAGCGCTTTATTACCGATTCACTGACTTTTATCGCATTTTAATAACTCACGAAATGCGGCCACGAGAATTTTACGTCACTTTCAAGTTCCGTTACGTTACGCGGCGTTGCGTTCAGTTACGTCGTTACGTAGTTTTGCGCTACGTTGCGCGTCGCGTCACGTCGTCGTCGTCGTCGTCACGAACTGTCGTCGGCGCCAGGCAATGCACAACTAAAATGCTTCAAATTGAATTTGCGAATGCGAGTGCGAAAGCGAACCGAACACGACGACGTCTGCAGCTGCTTTAAAGGCTTTCGCTTTGGCCGCCGTCCGTCTGACAGCCGAATGACGACCGACTGTCGATGGCGCACCCGAAGTGCGCGAGCCGAAGCATCGCATGCCGAGCGACTGCAGCTGTTCCCAGCTGTGAGGGCGTATGTGTGTGTGTGTGTGTGTGTGTGCGTTCACTTGCTCACTTGCATTGTCAACTGCTGAAGAAGAACTACAGAAAAACGAAATACGCGGCACGGGAAGTGCGTGCGCTGTTCGCTGCTCGCGTCGCTGTCGCCGTCGCTGCCTGCGACAGTGCACAGTGAGTCAAGCCTGAAAAGCGGTTCACAAGTGGTTCAGGCTCCATAACTCGGCATGTACTTCAGTTATTAAGCTCCCAATTTAATTCGCAGCGAGCTCCCTTTACGGTTCAGTTCAGTTCCGCACGAGAGACACTCGAAGTCGTATGTTACCTTGCACACACAATTCATAAACAGGTTAACGATGGATGAGCATGGCAAGCGGCAGGATGATTTCATTTCGATGTAGCTCTGCAGGATTTGTTCAGGTAATGAAAGCTATTAACTGCGGCCTTAATGCGCAATGAAAAGCAGTCTTTTCGAGATTTAATGCGACAAATAAAAGCACAAATAGCGCAACTTATTCGGTAATGGAAGCAGATTTTAAATTAAATGTCAACGGAAAGTCTTAGTAGCTATGCTTGTTCTTTTGCCCACTGTAGTTTTAGTTTTAACTGTAAGCACACAGATTACTAAATAAATAATTGTCTTCAAAATGGCAAGCAGTAGGCGATGAATAAGTTGGATTGAAATAGAGTCGCAAGCAACATTAAAGGGTAGGAGAGGAAAGTGCCATAACCACAAGAAGTAAAAATGTGGTATAAGTTGCTTATTAGAGTAAAATAATAACCCTCTAGGCTTTCTGCACAATGTGTAAACTATAAAATAGTAGTTTTGGAATTGATTCTAGCTGTAGAATGGGCTTTTGAAGTAATAAATAAAAGCAAAAAAAGTCTTCACTTTATATGGTGTTATGGGGACTGGCTGATTATTAAAATATTAAATTTTTGTTACATACTAAATTTAAATATATATGTATTCCACAAATAATATGTTTACTTTTGGCTAATGGAAAGTTCTGATAGTAAGTGTACTACTAAAAGAGGTATTACAAGTTGTACAAGTTGGATAATAAATAGTTATAGTTATAGTTGTAGAACAAGTAGTAATAAAGAGAGCAGTAAGTAGTTGTAGTCGTAAAATAGTTATTGCATAAGTACAACTAGTTAGAGTTAATGAACCACCTGATAAAAGCTAAATTTAATTGGACTGGTTGCGGTATAGAATGTTAAAATAGTATTACAACAAAAACATACAATAGATAACATAATATAGAAAATTTGCATCACTTGCTTTTTAAGTCTAAATTTCTCGAACATAAATAAAATAAACAATACATTTTTTCAATTGTATAACTTTATTCAATTTGTTTGTTTTTTCAGCTAAATGCCACACACAACATTTTCACTCCTGGTAAATTCAAATTTCTGGCAAATTCAAATGTGTAACCAGTAGAGTACTAAAATAAGTTGTAGTAAAAGCAAATAGTGTAACGAGTAAAGTGCAAATAGGCTTAAACAACTTTGCGCTTCATAAGACAATTGCAAAAGTAGTTGAAAAAGTATTCACGTAACTTGCTCCAATAGAAATAAATCAGACAGAGCAGCAGAGCAGTGTGGACTAACCCTATTAGGGGAGATATATATTCGTGGCTGCAGCTCAGATTCTAATTGGGTTCCACTGTTCTGGCCTGGCTGCGATTGTCGTTCAGAGTTCAGTTGCGCAAATTAGCCGCCTGCTCGGCCGTTTGTCATTTTTGCAGCAGAGGCAGCTGCTCAGCTAAGCTACTCGTCGCTCTCTATACGTGTGTGTGTGTGTGTGTGTGTGTGTGTGTGTGTGTGTGTGTGTGTGCCCCCTCAGCATAAACTCCGATGCAAGTGGGACTAGAGCGAGAGCAGCCTTCTGCTGCCAGTTTGTTGCAGCAAATCATTGCCGACTTTTGTGCGCAAATATTTACGGCAAAGTCAAGCGACGACTGCTGAGTGGCAGCTGCTGTTGTTGTTGTTGTTGTTGTTGTTGTCACTGCGTGGGTGTCCGGAGGCCGTCGCAGCGAGAGAGAGAGAGAGAGAGGGAGAGCTGCTGAGAGACGGAGGCTCAAAGACAAAGGCATGCGTCTAACAGCAGCGACAACAACCTGTCACAACACACACACACACAAAGTACACACAATGCGACATTAGCTCGTCTCCTTGCCGGGGTCAGCTGAGACGCTGTCTTACCCCGCTCTCCGCTCTCCGCTCCCCCTCCCGCTCCCGCTGCCACCCGCGAGCTTGTTAAGTAGCAGCAGAGGCATTCACATTTTTTTGTCTCTTCATGCTCCTACATGTATTTTGTTATTGTGCCTGCTCCGCTCTGGGGACGTCACAGTCAATGCCATTGGGGTGCGCTCTGTGTGTGTGTGTGTGTGTGCGAGTGTGTGTGTGTGTCGTCCTCGTCTGGTGTACATATGTCTTTTTGCAAATTAATTTATAAACACAATTGACATTGAGCTCAAATGTAAATATGCCGTTGAGAATGCCGTTGCCATGCATTAAAATTTCAAGCTCTTCTCTCGAGTCACATCTGCAACCCGGCAATTTGCATGTGTGTGCGTGACCCCATATAACTGTAACTGCTGTAGCGTTCCATCTGCATTGGTGTGCGTGTGTGTGTGTGCGTGTGTGTGTGCGTGTGCGGTTATGTTTGTCTTTTGCCATGCTTTGGCATTTATTTAGCCAAACAGCCGAGGGGAACTCGGCGCACGCAACCTGACGTTGCACTTAAGGAAATAAGCCAGCCAAATGTTCTAGCTCTACACTAACTAATACTATCTCTCTCTCTCTCTCTCTATTGCTGTCTCTGTCTGTCGCTGTCTTTGTCACGACAGTTAAAATGTCAAATTTGTTGAAGCAACTGCAACAGGCTGCGTATGCGTAACAAATGCCAACACAGTTGTTGACTCATCCGAAACTTTGCAAGCAACGCACACACACTGACACACACACTGACACAGGTGGACCGCCTGAATGTTGCATGAGTTGCAATTAGAAAGCTGTCCGAAATTGTGCCATGATCCCAGCACGTTAAACTGACAACATTGCAATGTTTCCTCCCCGGCTGTTGTCGCGCTGCGAATTGCGGTGACGCAAACTCGACTTAATTAACTACAACTTATCAACTTGCAAACAAAACAAATCTCATTATTTACCAACAGCCCGACAGCAATGCAGCTGTTTGTGTCCAATATTTATGCAATCTACTTAAAACCAACGGATATGCGAGTTATAGCTCTCAACAAACGAAATGTTGTTTTTAAAATATTTTGTAACTCTTAATCAATTTTGAAACTTGAATACAACAAATAAATGTTAGCTTCTCATTTTGATTCTTACAATAAAAATAAAAAATAATAGTTATCTTTTTTAATTTTCAAGATATATGTATACTATATTATTATTATATCTTCGTGCTGCGCACAAAAGTGCGCTACGAAATATGAAATCAATTTGCTAATCCCTAAAGCGCATTAGGCGACAACGCCGCTGGGTTGCCATTAAAAATACGCCAAAAACTGTAGCGAAAAAAAATAAATAGAAATAAACTGACTGCTAGCAAAACATAATCGTAAAATTTCACTGTGTAATCCAGCTAAAGAATTTCGTGGGTGTGGGAAACTTTTGCTTACTTGCTAAACGGTTATTAACTTTCGTATGTGTTGCCCCCCCCCCCCAAAAACCCGCACTCAACACAACACAACACAACACAAGTTTTGCCGCTGCAGCAGCAACAACAACAGCAACAACAACAGCAGCAATGACAGGCAACTTTATTACTAAAATACAGTCATATAAATTCGTATGTTTACACCGTGGAACGTGACACAGACGACGACGCGACGGCGGAGGGGCGAGCTGCCATCGCTGTTGTTGTTTCGCTTGTTTTGGCAGCAACAATGGCGACAACAACAAGCGAAGTAAAACAACCTGTCGTTGACTTTCAAACTGATTTGCAATTTTATAAAGAACTTGCGAGCGGCTCGAGGCGGGAAGGCGGGAAGGCGGAGGCCGCAGCTAGAGGATTACCATGCAGAGGCATGCAGCCGAAACAAAAGCCTTAACAACAACAACAACACTGCTCTCCCTGTATGAGTGTCTGTCAGACTGTGTGTGTGTGTGTGTTGTGCCCATCATCATCATCATCAGCTACCCAAACCAACCACAGCAACTGCCGACTGACTGAAGTTGGGTGCGAGGCCTTGGCTTAGAGGTTTCGGCTTTGCCATTGCACTATGGGGAATTTGACCAGTATTTGTTGGCATAAGTTCATTTTTGTAAATAATATATAAACACTTGCATTTCCACAACAAACTTTATGACAAACTTTATATGAATGCATAAACAGGCGCAATAAATGAATAAATAAAAGCATAAATTAACAAACTCGCAAGCGTCGCTAGATTACATATATAATACGTATTGATATATTTTGAAAAAGTAAGTGACTATTTCTTGTTTAAGAAAAATCTGAATAATAAATTTACATTTCAAATTTAAATATTTTCCTTTTTCTGTGTTGAATAATGATCAATTTAAATTTGCACTAGCAAAATTAATTTCAGTTTATCAGCTAGTATTAAAATACTGCTATTTTAACAGTGCACTGTTAAATTAAGACCTAGTATATTCAGACTGCACTGTTAAATTAACAGCTAGTATATTCAGACTGGACTGTTAAATTAACATTTGCAGTATGTAAGATTGCAGTTTGATTAATGCCAAAGTTAACATGGAAATATCCGAAATTCGCAGGCATATGATAAATACATTTATTCCCAAAATTAGATCAAATTCCCCACAGTGCCATGGATATGCTTTGTCTGTAAGTGTGTGTGTTTGTGTGTTTGTGTCCCCGGTGTGTTGTGTATGTCCTGTTTGTCCTGTGTCGCGCATTTTGACCTTTTTCGTTAAGCAAAAATTGTAAAACTCATTTACATAACAATTACGAGAACGTTGCGAGAACCTTTTCTGGCTCTGGCTCTGGCTTTGGCTCAAAGCTTGCTGCTGCTGCTGTTGCTGCCTCTTGTGGCAGCCACATGTTGCGATTTCGTAACCCTTTTTTACTACCTGGCAGTGTTAACGCCACCTGCAGGCGTCTGCGTCGCACTGGCATTTAGATTGCTTTTGCATTTAACTTTATGATATGAAACCTTTGCAGCTCCCGCCTGTCAGCTGCATCTTCCCCCTTTTGCCATCTGCAACATTTGCGTTGCACACAACTCTTTGTTGTTGTTGTTGTTGTTGTTGTTGTGGCATACCGTTGGGTATTTGGTCTGTCTGGCTGTCTGGGACAATATCTACTGCAATGGCACTTACAATTTCATCCAAAGTGTTCGCCGGCTCCTTCATACCATGACGTTAGAGCTTCAACCAATCTGCAAATGACAAAAAAACCAGAGAGAGAGAGAGGGAAAAAAGTGAGTCAAATAAGCAAAAGTAATGCAAACAAACAGTGATTAGATATATGTATGTATTTTATATAGAAATATGTGTGTGGTTGACAATGTGTGTGTGTGTTTGCTTGGCAAATATATTTAAGAGCGCAACACACAATTTAAATTTGTATTTTCGTTTTGCCAACTCGCTTTTGTGCTTGTTATTATTATGTGCTGCCCTGTGTGTCTCTGTGTGTGTGTGTGTGTGTGTGTGTCTGGCTTGTGGCTGCTAACAATGCAGAAGAGCACACACACACACGCACACACACACACACACACACACGCTGTGGTCTAACAGCCTTATCAATTTCAAGCACTTGCCGCATTACAAAAATATTCAACTTTTTCTGTGCATTTCATTTTTTTTTTTTTGTAGCGTGTGTTTGCTTTGAACCCATCTGCTGTCTCCCTCCCTCTCCCCCTTTCGCTCTCCCTCCCTCACTCTTTATTTGACTTATTTAGTTTAACACAAAAAGCTGCAAAAAGACACAGCTCAACATTCCTTATTAAAATGTTTGCCGAGTCCTGCGTCATTTGCATTTCAGCTGCCGTTTGCAACTAGACCAGAATATGAATATCCTGTAAAATAAATGCCTATAAACTCTTTGCATTATTTTTTACAGGGTAGCTGCTGGCCTGTAATTGTGACTATGTTTTTTTTGCGTAAATTGATTGCCACATAAATTTCATGTAATCTAATAAAATTTGAATTGTCGTTGTCGTAAATGTGGCACACAAAATTGTACATGAAACCTCCACTTCCATCTGCGACTTGTACAATTGCAAGGCGAGGTCCTTGTCATCAAGGACGCACTCAGAAACAAAACAGGCGAGTTTGGCATTGTGCCACGCCCACTTGCGGCCCACTTTGCGGCACACTTGACGCGCACTTGAAATGCTGATGAAGTTTCAACTTTGAACGAGCGATAAGCTAATCAAATTAATTCAACTTAAAAACTTGGCAAAGCGAATTTGCAACAAATTAATGTTATTTCATGGCTTCTTAAACTTGACACCGCAAACCCTCCATCACCCCCTCTCTCTCCATCTCCATCTGCTGTATCCCCACGGTCTATATCAGTTCAAAGTAATTCATTTCTGATTGGAAGTTTCCTGTCAGCATTTTCCTCAACATTCTGTGTTTTTTTTTTTTATGTTGCCTCGTTCGCTTCCAGCTTTTTCTACTTGCTATTTTATAAAGTGACTGAAAAGTTTTCTGCATGGCTAAAAGTGTGGCCAGCATGGGGTCCTAAGGGTTAACTGAGTATCTGAGTATCTGAGTATCTGTGTATCAGGGTGTGTGTGTGCATTTATGGATATATCTCGTATGTGAGAAGTGCTGCTTCTTGGTCTCTTAGATATTTGCCAAACAACTAAACAATAAAGTTGAAAATTCACTTGAGACTCTAAAGGAAATTGCTTGTTACTTCTGCTCCCTGTTGCTGCTGTTGTTGTTGTTGTTGTGCCCCTAGAGAGATTTTGATCAACAACAACAGCAGTTTGACAAAGTAAGTAAGTAGATCGATAGAGATTTCCAAGACGAGAGAGTCTATCACATTGTTTGCCATGCAAATTGTATCGAAACTGCGCCCGCATTTTGTTGCTCCTTCGAGTCAACTTTCTTGGAGTCTTGTTCATTCGGAGGGCATACTTTTAATGGCCCGAAAACAAGTTAATCAAGCCAATTGGCTTACATGTAATCCACCAAATTGGCTGCGCGAAACTTTTGTTCTTGCGGCGGCCACGTGACGTATGCGCAATATTTGCGCACTCGCCTCAGCTGCAAATCGTTTGGCACGTCGCAACTCAATGCAACGCAATGCAAAAAAATAATGCCAAACGTGTCAAATGCATGAAATCGAAAATTCACACATAAAATTCACAATCCCACACAGCCAAACAGCCAAAAGAAAAACGCCGAAAAATGGGAAATGAATAAAAAATATGAAAAAGAATGAAGCCAAAAGTTAAACCAAGCGTTGTGCATGCAAATTTTTTGAGCAAATAATTCGCATAACGCAACTGAAAATGCTCTCGCAAAATAGCAATACAAAAAAGCAAAATTGCAAATGCCAAATTCGTTACCATAGCTACAAATTCATAACATGCAATATCCTTAAACAAATCGGGAACGGGATGAGCAAGAAGCGAGACCAAATTCCAGCCACAAATCGAACCAAAGCAAAGCACATTTATTGCTCGGTTTTAGTTCATAAAAGAAACAAAACCACCAACAAATCTCACCGCAAATTATTGTTGTTGTTGGCAGCCATTTGTTGGTTTTAGCATTATCTGCATTGGAACATTATACGGCAGTGCTTCACTATCTGTTTATTATTGCATTATTAAGCGGTTTTTCGTTTGTTTTCACCAAACAAAAGAGGGACAAAGGAGCAGCGGAAATCTGAAGCCAGACAAATGCACATTCAGCATATCAAATTGCATTTCCATGCGAGAGCTGCACATAAATTAACCAAAAATCGCAATTGAATGCATTTTTAATGAGCATAAATGTTTAAAATCAAATATTTCAAATTGAATTTAGAAACAATTCAGGTGGCAGTCGGAGAAATAGTTTTGAAATTCGACTACGAAATACCCGCAAAAATTCTATTTTATAATTTGTTAGCAATTAATAATTCGATGTCATAACTATGGAAACTTTAAACCTACATTTAGGATACATAATTTACGATTTACACTCTTTATATAATATAAATATAATAAAATTCACACTTCATTGACTTCCGTTTAAATAAAGAAATACGTAAAAGTAAAATTCTATATTGTGTTCGTAATTATGTTTTAGATATCTGTAGTCATATATTATATCATTAACTTTATTTTATTTTTGGCACATATAATTCTTTATAACTTTTGATACCTGAGGTTTCCAAATATTATTATGTGATAATGATAAGTTATCTACATAGATTTATTTATATGATTTTCATTCGTCGCTCGCGTAATGGAATCGACTTGGCAAAGATATATACCCCGATTGATGTATACCCTATAGCATAAGTAGCGAACGAGGTATGCTGGTGATATGTGCTTGCGGTTGTATGCAGAGGCCTAGCCTGCTGTTTGGGGCGTGGCACAGTGGCAGCCCACAAAATTGTGTGCATTTCGGTTGTTTGCATTGCAGCAAATGCCGTCGGCCTAAAATGCTTAACTGACTGAGTGCACACACATATGTAGCTATATGCAAGTGTGGGTGAGTGTGGGTGAGTGTGTGTGTGTGCGGCACATGTCAAATGCACAACTGGAGAGCAGCGGCAACAAAAACACGAGCGTGAAAATAACACCTGCAGGTGCAGCCGGTATCCAATAGACTAATTAAAATAGCTGTGGCTTTACCCCAAGCCCCAAAACCGAAGCCGCCGACAAGTTGTGCTCAAAGTGCGCTACAAACAACAACAACAACAACGAGAACAACAACAATAACAATTGTAGACTTTCAGCATGCTGCTATTTATGTGTTAAATTAATGGAGAACAACAGCACGTTCGGCAGCTTTGCTCTGGCGAATTATCAACAGCGATGCATTTGCAGATACTTTTGTATCTGCATCGCAAATGTGTATCTATGTGCGTCTCTGTGTGTGGCCGACGCGAAGACAGAGAGAAAGAAACATGCACACGCTTCAGTAAACAACAATTGGCATTGTTCTCGGCCCCAAAAAGCTGGCAGCCAGGTTTGTGAGTTAATGAAGGAGCGCCGTGGGGAGAAGGGAAGGCGTCAGGGGAGCGGCAAGCTCAATTATTTGCGTGTTAAGCATGTGCGGTTAACACAACAAATTGCGAACTTGACAGTGGACCCCCAGACAGACGGCAAAGAGTAATAACAACAGCAGACGGTAGACAGCAAAGCAAACTATACACAACAACAATGTGATACAGATACATCTAGAAAGATACAGCTACATATATGTAGTGAGATACAGCTACATAATTAGATTGAACGCGCTGTGGCAGGAAAAGCGATTTGTTTTAAGCACTTGAACAATGCTCTGCGCATTCTTCCCACTTTCCACTTGCCACTTGCCACTTGCCACTTGGTCTGTGCCTCGTTGTTGTTGTTGCTGTTGCGGCCTGTCATTAGGCCGGATTCCTGCCGAGTGCCGCAAATTATGGCGTCTGTCTTTTGAATGAGTTGTTGCCGTCCGTCTGTCCGCTGGCAAGAGGAAGCTTTGCTTGCTGCCATTATTATTGTTGTAGAACTTGCTGGCCATAAATCAATAGACGCTGACAGCTTTGTCAATGGCCGTATGAATGCACAAATGAGCGAACGACTCCCAAGCAAAACTCACATCACGTATACGCCGCATTGCTCTGCACTGCGCGCCGCTTCAATTCGTTACGCTTCGATTGCTTTTTGGAGGTCATCAATAAGTGGCCTCCCCAACGCCCGCCCTCCTTCGCTTTGTCTCTGGCCAATTCCTTGGAATTTCGGTGCCTCCCATTTCGGTAAATGCCTCCTGCATTAGCTTATGTTTCAGCGAGCTGTCAAAATGAAAAGCATTTTCCACGCTGCCACTTCGCGTTAGATTTCTGTTTTTCTGAAAAGAAAATTTACCAAAAAATTTCCTGTGCTTGTTTTGTTGCTGTTGTTGTTGTTGTGGGTGTGATTGTGTGTGAGCAGCAATTTGTACAAATTACTCAAGCCCCACATCGATTTACTTTATTAAAAAAAAAACGCAAGTGAATAAAATATCTGAAGCCACGCCCCTTGGCCTTGCCCCTGCCCCTGCCCTTGGCCCTGTTCCTTGCTCCACCCTTGGCCCATTGTCAAGCGGCTATCATTCAACATTTTCGCTGTTCGTAGGCAAAAACATTTTCAATTTAATTAAAACAAAAACAAAAAAAACAAAACAAAAAAAAACGTTTCGTTTTCGTTGTTGTTTGGCTTTTAGCGCTGGCTATAAAAGTCTGCTCAAATTGCCCCAAACTCCCTTTTTGTTGGCTTAGCCAAAAATGTTGGCTGTGTTCAAATAATAATGCAAATTGTTTTGCAAATGAAATTATATAATGAATTTTGTCGGTCAAAGTTTTTTGATGTCAAACAACTGACAGATGGGCATAGTTGGAAAATAAGAGACACATAGAGAGAGACAGAGAGAGAGAGGTGAAAAGAGATAAGATAGGAAGAGGAAGGGCTGCAGATGCAGATAAACAGAATTAGCGCGCTTATCAATTAAGATAAAAGCACCAACTCGGCTCTAAGCTCTTTATCTGCTCTATCTGCTTTTGCTACTGCAATTACGAGTTAAACAAATGCAAGTTAATTATATTACTCAACGAATTGTTTTATCTTCATTAACGATAAAAGCAGTTAAAAGGTTAGGTCAAGGGTCGTTTCAAAACGATGGCGAAGCAAGATTATTCAACTAAATACATAAAGGGCTCTGAGAGTTACGAATGGTTACTGAACTAGAGTTTAATGACGGAATTAAGATGTAAAGGTCGCATAGCATCTTTAAATAATGTTGTAGATTAATTATTCAGGTGCCAATATACATACATACATATATGATTACTTTTTTATTGTTCAATATATTAGAATCACAGACTAAGAACGAAAAGAACTGCACGAAAATCATTACTGTTAATTTTTAATTTTATACCATAATCAAAAAAATATAACTCACACATATTGCCTAAATATATTTATTGATTTATAAATGATTTTAATTTCGTTTTTCTTTTTTTTTTATTTACTACTCAAAATTAATAATTGTTGCTGAAGAAAAGCATTAAAAATCATTTATGTCGCAATGTATAATACCTTTAAATAATACCTTATAATAACGACCTTCCCTGAAATTAATCTATGCTGGCGGTAGGCAGCTAATTATACATAGGATAAGAAAAGCCAGCGCATTAAACTTTAACGCAGCTTACAGCTGATAATAAAAGATTTAGACATTTTGAGAAGGTCGTCTATCCATCTGTAGTGCTGAAAATAACCTTTAAGATTAACCTTGCATTACACAGTTTCTTGGCTGCTGCGAATTTGCAAAGCATTTAGCATAAGATAAAAAGTTCAAATAGCGTTTTAGTTTAAGCTGAATGCACACAATTGTTTTAGTTCTTGGAAAACTATTTAATGTATATATTGCTTAAATAAAAATGTGTATAATAAAAAGACATTGAGCAACCACCATGAAGATTCTAGAGAATATCTTCTGGGCTTGGAGTGGAGAGTTAGATCAACTCTTACTCTAGTTACGTGCTAGGTGCTTTAACTGTTATTCGGCTTAAGGTAGGGCTGGCGATAAATTACACTGGCAGATTGCCAGCGACAACCCAGCCCACGTGGCAACCCTACTCAAGGCAATCTAGTAAATTATCATTTGCGTGGTTTTGTTGTCACAAACACGTCTAAAGCGTTCCACTAAAAATAGTTGCTAAATGGCCAGAGATGACTGCACTCCCTTCCTCTCTCTCTCTCTCGCTCGCTCGCTCTGTTCCTCTCTCTCTCTCTCTCTCTGTGTGTGGCAATAAGATAGCGTTCCATTAGCAGGCAGTAAAATATGTAAATGCCGGTAAATAAATCGCAGTCGACATTTGACAAGCAGACATCGAGCCAGAGCAAAAGTGTGCGACATTCGCGTAATGCGAAAAGGTAACAACCAAATCCATCAGTGGACCACAAGTCCTTCCTCCCATCCCCCTTCTCCCCCTTCTCCTCCTCCTCCTCCTCCTCCCCTAACCAGCACTTGGCATGCATTCGACTCTCTGGAGCTGTGCCGGCAAATGATGAGTTGCGATTACACACATAAATACGCAATTCGCTTAAGTACGCACAGCTCTCGAGCGTTTCGATTTTCGCGGTCGGCCTCGTTTGTTGCCGTTGCCGTTGCTGTTGTTTGCTACTGTTCCGCCGTGTGCGCTCAGAGACCCCAAGCCCCCCACCACCTCACACACACAGTCACTCACACATTTGCAATTCAATGTGGGTGCTCGAAGAGACAGACGCACAACAATGCCAACAATAATGCGAATTGATGAAGCGTGAAGGATTTCAGGCAATTGCCACGAGAGGATTGCCCCTGCAGATTCCTCCGCTCCAACATCATATCTCTCCACATGCAGACACATTCAGTCGTGGCTCAGCTCAGAGCCCCGTGGCCGACCAGGAAGAGCTTTTAGGCCGGAGATACATGGGCGACTCTACTCTGCTCCATATATGTAAGTGTATATGTATGTGTAACCATAATCAATGCCTCTATCTGACGCATATTTACGGTTCAAATGCGATTTCCGGCATCGGACGGAGGTGGGAGGAGCGTAATTTTAATTTTTAATTGCAATTAAATCTCTGTTGGCATTTATCGTGTTGCTAATAAAACGACGACGTTTAATCCGTCACGCTTCACATGCGCTCGACTTTTATACACCCTGTCTTTTTTTTTTTTTTTTGATTTTTGCATATTAAATTATATAGTTTTGATGACTGAGTAGTTGACGATATTTTATTTAAGGCTGACTTAAATCGATCATTAAAATTAGTATGAGAAGCCCTTGCTTACACATTCTTCGACATTCTTCATTTTTACAATAAAAAACATACAATCAACTTTATTTTTTTGTATTAATTTTAATAGTTTTATGAATTTGTCGAGAAGCTAAAAACAAATTCGTCAAAATAAAAATATGCATATTAAAACTGAAAGGGGATTGTATAAATTACTATTCACCATTGATATACACTGTAAAATAGATTTCGGCTTGGTATTATTTGCTTTACATTTTAATGTTCGATTATTTGCAGCATTTTCAATTGCTCATAAATACTTTAATAATTTTACCGTAGTGACTTGAATAATACTATGGGGAAAAAGTGGAATTTTAATCTCAGTATAACATATTTTCAGCTGTTGACTGTTATCGACAGCTTTAAAATAAAAAGCATGACTGCGAATTTGTCCATCTATATTTCATGATCATAATATTTTTATAGGACTTAACAATTTGCATACAATTTGCAGTTCATAAAAAATCGATTTCAAATCAAAAGCTCTTAATCATTTTGTTGTTGTGTTTTTTTTGGGTGCTAACACCCACTAGAGTGGGGCTGTCCACTTGCTGGGCGTGACACAGTTACAATTGCAATTGCAATTTCAATAAACGGAAAAGCGAAGAAAACAAATAGAAGATTATAAAAATAAAAAGCACAGAGAGAGAGAAGAGCAATGCAAATGGGAAAGGGGAGGCAACAAAACTAAAATTGCGTTGTCAGGGAAAATAAATTCACAAAACACTGGAATATTTTACACGCAACACATGAGCTTAGAGAAGGGGGCGTGGCAGTAAGCCAACTCTTTTGTCGCTGGATAATTTAACAATACCAAACTTTGATACTCAATGCAACAACAACAAAATGAAATGGAATAAAATAAGCAGACAACACAACTTGTAAGCTGAGGCAAACAGATGAGCTGGAAATTTGCATGTTTTGAGTGTCCCAAGAGCGTTGTTGAGGAGCGAGAGAGGGAATCGGGAGCGGAGAGTGTGCGATATAAACATATTTCGCTCCCTTTTCAAACAGTTGGCAGGCATAAATATCTGCAAAGCGCATTTAAGCCGCGTCACACAATAAAAATAAATATATACAAAAAAAAACGAGAACTGGGCCAACAAAATGTGGCTCGTTTTCCAGTTTTTCAGTTTTCACTTTTTTTCATTTTTTTTTTTTGGTAAAATGTTAAACACAAAGGAAACTTGAACAAGGTGTGGGCGGAGGGGCGTAACCAGAGACATAATAATAATAAATATTCAGTTCAGTTTGTGATTCAGTTTTAGCCCGTGTGCAGGGCATGAATGAAACTGCGATATGAATGAAAATGAATATGAATACCCGACGCCCACACTCACTGCAGTTCCCCTTCTTCCCACATCTGGCGAGTGTATTAGTGTGCGAGTGTGTGTGTGTGGATGGGTGCCCGCAAGTAAGTAAAGCAAATCCGAATGAACAGGGATTTGCATTCATAAAATATATCGCAGGCAGAGCAGCCGCCTGCCTCTAGCAACGCTTCTCCCTCTGCTTTCCCCGCTCTCCTTTGGCCCATATCCTGCAGGTATCGCTAACAAGAAATGGAGGCCAGCATTGTGTGTGTTCGTGTGTTTTGTGAATTATGCAAATCGCTAGCATGAAAAACAAATATTAAACTTTTCATAAAAGATTCAAAAATTAAATAAAATTTCACAAAAGACATAAAAACCAAACGGTTACTCCCATGGTGTGTGTGTGTGTGTGTGTGTGTGACACACACAACAACAACGACAACAACAAAGGCAAAGAGCATCCTGTTTGCCAGATTGTGTCCTTCGGAAACACACTCAAACAAACCGCATATAATATTTATATATATAGTAGAAGGCCTCTCTCGCATAATGATTGTACTTACATATGTAAGTACAGCTGCTCTAACCAAGCTCCCCACCTTCCGCTCTCTCGAACTCACAAACACACACATGGCCAGAAAAATAAGCAAAATAAATAAGCACAAAAAATAGACTGTTTTCAGACCCATTACTTTTGGAAACAATGTGGAATACAGTATATAAAGCTTGTCCAAATCACAGAAGACACGACAACTCGAACACCATAAAGTTGATTTATTTGAAAAGAAGTTCAATAGTCGATTTCAGTATATGCTTTATCTAAAGTATCAGTTTTAATTTAGTTACACTCCAACATTTGTCTCATTTTTTGAATTGTTTAAAATATTTAAGAGTACGGAATGAATCATATTATATGGCCTTAAAATTAAAAAACAATCAAAGATACTGAAGAACTATAAATATTGCTGAGAGAAGAGGACTTCTTTCTATACTTTCTTAACTGCTCTTTTGTGAAATATTTCAAACCCTTAAACTTTAAGCAAAGGGTCTCTTGCAGTCAATACGTGACTGCAGCTTTTGTACTTGTTATTTTTTTGCGCGCGCGGACAATTGAAGCGCGAGGGAATTGGGCTACTATCGCAGCGAAGGGGGGAAAGGGTGCGGCGGCCGCTTGCGTAGGGAGTTGGCAACTGGGCGCGGCTCCACATGCCACATGCCACATGCCACATGCCACCAGTTTGTAGACACGTCGCGCGCAACTAGTCGCATGAGTTTGGCCTGCTCGCAACTGAACTGGGCCCAGGGCATGAAACGGGCTGCGAGCTGAGACGCGTTAAATAAAATCTCGCATGCTTCGTTTAAACATTGAAAAAGGCGAATTGGCCACGTCGGCAAACTGGCGCCAGTTCCCCACTCTCTCACTCTCTCTCACTCACTCTCGCTCCCTCTCTCTCTCGCGTTGCAGAAACAAATTAAAAAGGACTGCCAACTCTTGTTGAGCCGTGATTTTCATTCGGTGCAAAACTTTCAAATAGAGGCGTAGCGTGGTACGTGCCACGCCTTGTTTTGAGGTTGACTTTTAGTTTCCGTTTTCATTTTTTTTTTCTGGTTGGGCTTGCGGCGCAAAAAGTTTTGCTTGCCCTCTCTGTTTGCCGTTAGTTATTGTCATTAGCATTCACAGCATGTGGCATTACATTTTGGGGCCTCCCTCCACTTTTTTCTCTTGTTTCTCTCGCAGCCAATTTCAATTGAGTCAGGTCATGGGATTTGAATAAATATGGCAACACTGTCGCGGTCAATTCCCAAATAATCCCCTGCAAATGCAAGCTGGAACTGGAACTGGAATATTGGAATTCAAATGAATATTTGAAAACACGCTCGAGACTCGAATGCACCAAAAATTCTGGAATTATCTGCAATTTGCAATTCAAATATTTTTGGGTTTATTTCTATTTTATCGTATGCGATATTTAACGATCGTATAGCATCTGATCCGATTCAGATGTAGTTAGACAAAAAATTTGATTTTATGATTTGCATACAACATTTACGCAATTGTCTTGGATGTTCAATGAAATATTATATATATAATATATATTATCGACATTATAGGAATTGCAATAAACATTTTAGAACATTCTCAAAACTCGAATAAATAAATTTTTAATATACAATATTTGATAATCACAAAAATCGTACAATATTTTTTGGTCTGATCCGATAAAGATACATGTAAAGATACTGATCTGGAATTTTCATGCAATTATCTTGAATGTCCAATGAAGTATAGCGACAATTATCGACATTTTACTGTACACGTCTATTGGAATGTCGAGCTGGAACGTCTCGCAAACTGGAACATTGGAACATTGGAGCATCTCGCAACTCGAATCTATTCATTTCATTCACACCTCTTTGTTCATTCTGTGCAATTAGCAGCTTTTTAACTCATTTGAGCTTTAGACCCATTTTGAGTAAAGCCAAGAAACGAATTCACACGAATTCAAATTTGAATGTAGATCGAGGAAATGGATAACGAGAAAAAGCACACCGGATATTTCTCTCCCTCTCCGTCTCGCTCTCGCTCTCGTTCACTCCTTTGCGGGGAGTTCATTAAACCGCACTTCAAACAATTTGTGACGTCATAAACGATAAATGATTCTCACGGCATGCCGCGGCGTGGCATGAACGGCGAGCCAAAGCCAAACGGAGCGTGATGAATGTTTGGGGCAACCAAAAATGGTTACTGACCTCACATTACATGTAAAAAACGTGCAGGTTCATCGACAAAGAAGCAGAAAAAGTGAATTAACTGAACATATGCGGGAGCAGCGAGCCGTGGAAGGGAAAGGGGATGGGGCAGGGGAAAGGTGCAACTTCCCAACTTCGAGCTGAGCTTAAAGTTCGTCGCTTCACTTTTCGCACTTTTCGTTTTCGTTGCGACGCTGGAATTTCTAAAAACACAAAAAAAAATAAAACAACAACGCGACGCTGCCTATAAAAGTTGCTGTGTGTGTTTTGCCTCTGACATTCCTTCCAGCTGCGTCGACGTCGACGTCGACGTTGACGCTGTAATTGGAATGTAGCGACGCGCAGCTTCATAGGCGCAGCCGCAGCCGCCACACGACGACAAAAAAAACTGGCTTTTTAAAGCTCTTTAGCTGCAGACTGTTGTTGTTGTTGTTGCTGTGAGTGCTGCTCAAAGCGTGGCTTGGAACATGTTTGAGAGCGCGCCTCTGTATGTGTGTGTGTGGGTTTTGGGGATGCTTTTGTGGATTGTGGAAGCCAAACCGGAATGTGGCTCATTCAGTGAAAAGACGATGACGATGACGACGACGACGACGACGCAGCAGCCTCTCATTCGTTGTTGTTGTTGTCGTAATTTGAAGCCACTGGCCGGCAATCTATGCAGCGGCAGCGCAGTCGGCGTCGCCGTCGACAGTTGTTGTTGTTGTTTGCTTGTTTTTCTGGTTTGGCATTCGCGCTCAATTGCGCCAGATTTGCGTTTTTTGTTGTTGTTGTTGTCGCCACGCTTCATTTCTTGCGCTGCTTTGTGTCTTTGAGGATTGGCTTCCACTGCAGACCAAATAAAAAAAAATACTACTTTTTGTCGTACAGTTGCAGCTCCAATTGTTGTTGTTCTCGTTGTTGTTGTTGTTGTTGTTGTTGTTGTTGTGTGGAGTCAAGAAAATTCACACAGCGAACGAACGAGCTGGGAAAACAGAATCACGTTTATACCGTTTTGTAAACTGATTTTTCTATGCTTCGCTTGCTGCGCTGCCGCTGTCGCCGCCTCTGCCGCAGTCACAGTCGCAGTCGCCATCGCTGCTTCTTCTTCGCCTTGTTTTTCAAGTGCAATTTTATTGTTGTTGCGCCGCATTTCTTTTACACTCGCACACACACACACACACACCGATACGCTCATTAAATATTTTCGCTGTCGAATTGTTGTATGTGTATGTGTGTGAGCAGCGCTGCTCAAATTTTGCTTACCTTGTCTGCACCTTGCGCTGCTGCTGCTGCCGTCGTTGCTGTTGTTGTTGTTGTTGTTATAGTTGTTGTAGTTGTTGCTGTTGCTGGTGCTTCTTTTAGTATTTTGTATTCACTTTTGCTTTATCATTGATTTGCATTCTTCACATTGCGGCTGCTGCTTTTTGCTGTTGTAATTAATTGACAAGCAAAAACTCTTAAGCAGCGACACTCACATTCACATTCACTTACACACTCACATACACATACACATACACATACACATTCACTAGTACACGCTCACTAACACAGGCGAACGCAAAAACGCAGCTGGGAAAACACGTCCGCTGACAGGTAAATCCGCTGAACAACTGACGCTTCGCTCTGCGTTGCGCGCTCAGCTTTGCGCCTCACGCTCTCGATTGCGCTCTCTCGCGAGTCTAACTCCAGCTTGGCTGCTAGCGTCGTCCCGCTCTGTTGCGCGCTGCGTTAGAGCGTTCGTCTCGCTCGCACCTGCGCACTTGTCGAACGCAACCGCGATCGGCAAAAGTTCGTTACAACAACAGCGCATTTGAATTTTACCTGTGACGCGTGTGTCGAACCAAGAGAGAGAGAGAGCGAGTGAGAGTCGCTCTCTCGCTGCGTGTGTTTACCTGTCGTTATCTGCTTTGAGTTCGAAATTAGCCGAGTGTGTGAGTGTGTGTGTGTGTGTGTGGGTGAGCGTGTGTTTGTTTTTATGCTTGTGTTGTAGCCATGCCAACCAACAAACATACATACATACATACAGACATACTTAACATCGTTGGCACGTTACAATTTAATGATGTTATAAAAGCATAACAACATGAGCTCTGTTTATGCTCTAAACATATACGCTTTATACTCGTGTGTACAGTCTGTTAATCTGCAGCATTAAAGTTTCGCACAGCTAATTGTAATTAAATTTGGGTTTTTGCTTCATTTCTTTATTTCGCGCGATTCAAACAGTAACGGCTGCCTGGCGTTGCTGCCAGGTGGCGCTAGTCGCCAGTTAGTCGAGTTACAAACCATTTACAGTTTGATGACTACTGTGTAGTTTGAGCTGCACTGTTGCCCTGCTAACTACAGTTGGAAAGTCACTGACACACACAGCCGTAAAAAGTGAAATTAATTCGATCGCATTTCAAATAGAACATCATAAAATTCAAATAATTTGCGTAATTTTTTACACAGTCTGCGGAGCTGTCGTAAAAAGTGGCTTGCGGCTTGTGGAAACCGCAGAAACCGTTAAGCTAAGCAGTGGCTTTTAAGCTCTTGCTCTCTGACGAAAAAGGTGCATAAATCTGTCGAATTATACGCACACACACACACACACACGCACACACGCACACACGCACGCACACATTGTTAGAGCTCATGCATTAACCACAAAATAAACGAAAGGCAGGCGAAATTCGACTGCGAGAATACGTCATAAAAACGATTTAACAACCGCAACCGAATGGCAATTGCCTCCCTTCCAGCAACTCCACCCTGTTGCCCCGCCGAAACACCCTGTGGCGAAACGTAAACGGAAATGAAGCCGACGAGGCGCGAGGCGTAAAAAAAAAAGGAAAGCGAAGCGACAAGTGAGAGGCAGAGGAAGAGAGAAAGGAATCGAGCGCAAAGCTTTGATAGCGCTGCGTGCTGCCGTCTCTCTCCCCCCCCCTTCTAGCTTAGCAGCGTTTTTATGGTCCATCAGCAGGCGCCTAATGCCGGCAATTAAAATAAACGGCAGCAAAGATGCCGCCTAGAGCCTCTCTGAGCACCCCCCCCCAATTCCCAGCTCCACTCGACAACTCTTGAGCGGCAGCTGCTCGACGCTCGGCTATAACAAATGTGCGTTTAATGAAATTTTTATTCAATCAGCGCAGCGGCTTTTATGGCGACTATCTAAATTCAGCGCATAGACGAGTGCGAGTGAGCGACACGACAACGCAGGCGGCGACGGAGTGCGAGCGAGAGCAAGACAACCTGTTGATTGTCACTTTACTTATGATGTATGATGACGTATGATGTGTGGAAGTTAAGCCTCGGGGCAATACACTTGAAAAGGGTAAGAGAAGGACAAACAAAGAGTAAGTGTATGTGTGTGTGTGTGTGCGTGTGTGTTTATGTTGAGCTTTGAGTGACAGTTGAAAGCTTGAATCACATGCGACAGGCGGCACACGGAGAAATCCCATATTAAATGCATAAATCATTAGCCGCAAGCAGTGCAAGCAGTGCAATGGAAGAAAAACAGGTTGACAGCATTTCAAAAGAGCTCTTGAAATGAATACTTGTCCAACTTTCGTATTTCTCACCCAATTTTGAAGAAATTTTTAGGATAGACAGCTTGGAAATTAGAATAAAGCATTTTACTCTTAAAATACTTGTAATAATTAACTATACAAATAAAAATGCTTGTCCTTTCAATAACTGACTGAACTATAAAGAGCCACAGTGGACGTAGAAGTAAGAAATATATTTCATTCAAAAAATGCCTGTCGCGCATTAAAGTTTGTATGAAAAGACTAAACGGTAGTTTATATATTTTCATTTAAAAACTCCTTCTCTATAATAATAAAATAATATAAATATTTCAACTTTTGCAGCGAATCCAATAATTTGATTTTCTGGGTAAATATATTTTTAATTGAATAAAAAAAACACTTTAAATAATTTATATATAATTAATTTGGCGTTTAAAGGATTGTCGTTTTGCTAAACGAAACTCAAGCTTAAATAAATTGCTATGTTGTGAGGACCTTTAGAGACGGATTGACGGACTATAGAGAGAATTCATGATGTGACAGCGACAGATTTGTTTCCTCTTGCTGTTTTGTTAGATAATTTGTTTAATTTTCGTCATTATGCATACATTCTGCAGTTCGCCTTGAGGCTGCAATTAAGCGCTGTGGTCTGCAGAGAGTACAAACAAAGTTTCGAGAGATTTGCCCGCATTGTCGGAGCAAGTTTCGCAGCCAAAGAGCAGCCAAAGAGAAAATCAAGGAAAAGCCACAGAAAACAGTCTGAACAGTCGCGTCTCGTCGCCGATGTCTTTGCCACAGACGCAGACGAAATTCGTTTCTCATTAAAGTTGGCGGTTTTGGCCGCAACTCTGACTTGCCTTTCAATTAATTTGCCGTGCAAAGGGGCGGCGAGAGGGGGAGACTGGGGGAGGGGGAGGGGGAGGGGGATTTGTGTATGCCAACAGGTGCGTATTACATTTGCATAGATTACACGAGATTTTGGATTTCTGGCAGATTGTCTGGCTCAAAGCAAAAGCAAAAGTTGCAAAAGTCGCTTAATTAAAAAGTTTATGAAATTTACATAAATTTAATTTGCGCAAATGAATTTGCTGGAAATTGAAAGGCGTCAACACCTTGAGAATCACAGAGAGAGGCAAGGGGGCCAACAATTAAGCAGGTTTATTGCTACTTCACAAAAAAAGGTCAAAGCGCAAGCAAACACTTTGCAAATGGCCACATCCTTTATGGCCCCATAGAGTATTCTCTTCACCTCCCCTTCGTATCTGCCAAATATTGATCGCGTTTTCATGCCAATGGCAAAACGGAAATAGCCAAAGAGGAAACCAACTGAAAACTGAATCCATAAACAACAACGAAAACGAAAACAAACAAAGAGGAAGAGGAAGGGAAGAGGCGTCGTGTCCGCCATGTGGGTCAAGTAAATCAATTGACAGCTTTTCGAATTTTTCGTAACCCACAACAACAACAATAGCAACAATAGCAACAAGAACAATGGCCAAAAGGGTCTTTTGCTCTGTCTGGTTTTTGCACACAGCAACAACAACAAATGCCAAAGTCCGTCACCTGGCTGGCCTATAAATAAATCATAGCTTGTGATAATATGCCACACAACAGCAACTCAAATGGTTTGCGATATAACAGATGAGGACGCTCCGTTGGCGAGCGTCATCGACTGCGAAGTACTGCGGAAATATTCTGAATGCAGAAGAAAAAATAATTCAAATTTGTAAAAATGCAGTATATAAATTCATTAAAAAGATTTTCAATCAATAATAAATTCTAAATTTATATTATATACAGTCAATAAAAATCTTCTAGAAAATAAACTTACTTTTAAAAAGCGGTAAAAAACAATTCCAGAAAATAACATATTTTGGAAGCACATAAAATCATTTAAAAAATTAAAATAATTAAAATATTATTTGTTAAGCTGATGCAAATAATTTTAAGTCACTATGTACAACTTAATAATCATTTCAAACTGTGTATAAAAAAGATGAAGAAATCTCAATTGAATTCAGTATCACAAATTTATTATTAACAACAATAATTACGTTAGATTTAGATTCAGTTATGTTAGTTTGTTTTTATACCCGCTACCCATAGGGTAGAAGGGTATTATGACTTAGTGCCAACAGAAAATGTATGTAACAGGCAGAAGGAGGCATCTCCGACCCCATAAAGTATATATATTCTTGATCAGCGTCAACAGCCGAGATGATATAGCTATGTCCGTCTGTCCGTCTGTCCGTCTGTCCGTCTGTCTGTCCGTATGAACACCTGGATCTCAGAGACTATAAGACATCTAGAAAAAGTCAAGTTTTTTTTTAGTAAATCGCGTATAACTCCAAAAGTTCTTTGTGTAATGTAATTTGGTAACCCATTTGCGCTTGACACTCTTAATATACCCTGTAATTTTGGTACAAATCGGATAAGTAGAACAAAAGTTATTCGTGAAACTATTTATCAAAATTTTTGTGCCCAGTGCATATGGACGTATTAAGTGTGTGAATGACCTAGAGATATCAAATTTGGTGACAGTATTCGTGTAGGTCTTACGCAGATCAAGATTGTTTTAGATTTTTGCCACGCCCCTTTCCGCCCCCAAAAACTGTAAAAGCCGTAATAATAGACCTAGAGCATTGAATTTTGGTATGCATAATAATAATTATATTCTCAATGACTCCTGTGAATTTGATTGAGATCGAATGAAAAACATGGAAGTTATTAAAGAATCAATTTTATATGCAAAATTCAGTTGCAGCTGCTCGCGCTTTGTTTGTTTAGTTGACAGTGTGACCATGTCGGCGTTGTGGATTTTTAACCGTTATTTTCAAATATATACAAACAAAACACAAAATACAGTATTTTTTTGGTATATTTGTTGTTAAAATACCATTAAAATTTTTTTTTTCTCTCGAAATGGGTTGCGGGTATCATACGGTCGAGCACTCTCGACTGTAGCTTTCTCACTTGTTTGTTAATAAGCTGAGGGGTTTATTCATATTTTTGTTATTATAATAATATATAATTAATTAATCATTTTGTTAATCTTTAAGTAAGTATAAATTAAATTTGATTTTTTCTACTACAGATTACTGCCTCGCTAAACCCGAGATATTCCAGGAACGGTTTGAGAGACGACCAACAGTATTTTCGAAAACAAATTTAATAACAATTGAATATTATTGGCAATATCTGCAATTATCAATAAGTTAGAAAGAATTATTTATTTTATGTATACTCAAAAGCAAAAGTAATGCCAAATTATTTTATTCAGTTGCATATCAACTTATCAGATAGTCACAATAATATTTTATATGGTATGCGCAGAGTTCTTTCTAGTTGTTACAAACAACCCCAAGCACTTATCATTCCGCATTTGGTTTTTTTGGGTGGCGAGTAAAGCAAACACTTTGATAAGATATGCGTCAGGCGTTCTCACACGTGGCCAGCTCAACAGTCCACAGGGCTCGGCGTGCTCCTGGGGGAGGCAAGAGGGGAAGACGACCTTATGACAGCGTTTGACTTATTGTCAAGAGCCAGTTGGCCAGGTCTCTACCTCTGTTCTATCGTGTTGAGTTGTGTTGTGTTGCGTTGTGGGCGAAGTTGAAAACCCGCGTTGTTTACATGCCACAAGCCACGAGACACTCGATCATAATACAGTTTGACGGATTGTTGCATGTTCCAAGCGCTGCACGTGCCACAAACGTTTGCAGTGATTAATCAAGTTGACAATGCGGTTGCGACTGCATTTGCCAAATGAGTTTTTGACCATTTAAACGACAATTTGTTTCACCAACAAAACTGACCCCAAAAGTTTTGCCAAAAACACTCAACTAAAATTTGAGAGAAGTTTTCGCAGTATGAGCGAGTTTATATTTATGGACCGGCTTGGCTAATGAAACGAGCTGAATTTATGGTTCGGCTTTGCAAATAGTTTAAGACTATTTAAGCCAAAATGCTTAGCCCGAAATGAAGTTTTGCCTGCATTGGCACAGGGTGATTCGTGTGGCGGCAAATTGCAGTTTGATGTCGGCCAGCGATAACGCTGCGTATGAGTAATATTTTGTGGCTCACAACATGCAACGGTACAAAGTACAAGCTAATGACACATTTATGTGTGGGGGCGGGTGGACGATATCATTAATAGATATTATTAATAAAAGAGAGCGAGACAGCGACAGCAGTGAAATGAGCAATGGTTAATCCCGGCGACTAATAAAATGTCAAAGAATGCGAGCATATGTACTGAGTATATAAATAAATAAATATATTAGGCCATGCGAGCAGCATTTTGGCTCATAAAAGACGCCAACACACACACACACACACACACGCACACTCGTACACAATGGCAATAACAGAGCGCTGAAGACAAATGCCGCAGCAGCTGTAAAAGTTGCAGTCAAAAGCGGACAAAAGGCAGCCACAACAACAACAACAACAACAACAAAGCGACGTCAGCGAAAAAAAAAAGGAAGGCAGAAAAAGCTTTTAATAATGACGTGCACAACTTGCATGCAGCGAAAGCTTAACTGTGTCGTCATCGTCGCATAAGTTCGATTGTAGCATAGCGCTCGAACATGTTCGACGCAACGCAACGCGAGGCGACGATACGCGACGCGGCATCAGCGCCGTCGGGCGTCAAACACTCAACGGCGCTCGAACGTAACGGACGCGAACGCGGAAATTGGAACGTTTTGAAAACGGACGTTGGTCCCACGCGTCAACCGATTTTCGAAAACAACTTTTGGAAAATATTCGAACAAAAAGCAATATGCACATCTATTATACCTAAATGTCTACGTACTACATTTAAATACACGTTTTTTTTGGGTATTTATTTGGTGTGGAAATTCAAAGCGGGCAACGTGTTTCAAAAACGCTAAAAATAACCGCAAAAAAAAAGATATAGCGGAAAAAGAGTGAAGTGCATATATATTGCGATATATATAGAAACGGAGTGTGTGTGAGAGTGTCTAAGTGTGTGTGTGTGTTAATACAAATTATCGACCAAATACATAAGGCCGCACATTTGTAGCGCCCTCGACGTCCGCCGCCCGCCGCCCGCCGCCCGCAGCGACATTAACTTCATTTTTTGTTGTTGTTGCTGCTTCCCAACGTTGCCCCCGTTGTTGTTTTGTTTTTGTTTTATTTCCTATGGATATTGACCAGCAAACGACGCCGTTCATTAACTGAGGCCCCGAGAGGAGAAGCCGCTCAAAACAGGGCCAAAAAGCCAAAGCACAGGTGAATTTTCCATTAATTAAATCTCATTTCGAAACAAAAGTATGTCTCCAAGTTGATTTTTATAATTATTATTATGGCTCTTGCTGGCATTCGTTTTTTCTTTTTTTTTTTAGATTTAATTCTCGTTGGTTGTAGTTTGTATTTGGTTTGTTGACATTGTTAATGCGATTTGGGGGGGGGGGCGAGAGACTTTAACCTGGTCGCTTTGTGTCGCCCTTTCTGATTTGTTTGCTTTTCAACGCTTTTCCTTATCCATTTTTCCGTCCAAATTCATTTGCTGATTTGGGATAATCAGGCAGGCGCAACCGTTGAGCCTTCCAGCCTGTGACTCGTAAAAAAGGCAAGAAAAATACAAGACGATAAGCGAAAGAACAAAAAACAAGAAATCGCTCATACGCAGTGTTGGCGGCGACCATTGGGGAACTTTTGAGTATCCGGCTCGGTGCTCAACATTAAATATTCCAGGACATTGGCAGCCCTGAGTTTATTGCACTGTGCCGAACGGCCTGCCTTTTTACTCGACTCGAAGGGGAAGCGAATGCCAAGTAAATAAATACATTTCGCAATGATTATTTCAGCTGTAAAGCGTTCCACATTCCTTCGGGTGCCATAAACCACTTGACAGCAAAGCAACTGCCTAAATTGCAATCAATTTTAATACATTTCTCTCTCGAAAGCCAAAAGTCACACGCTGAGAGGCTAGTCAACAACCAACAACCAACAACCAAAAACCGACAGCCAAAAATGCTGTTCGGCCGGAAGGAATTTAAGGATAATTCCTTCAGGGCATTCAAGCATTCGCAGTGCCTTGGCTTTGTTTTATTTGCTCTTTTTTTTCTTGTTTAAAATGTGATACTTTGAGCATGGTATTAACATTTACATGCAATAAATATTGTTGCCCAACATCCATATCAAATTGTAGTTAAGAACTGTTGCTAGAAATGTTTAGATTGGCTTTGATACCCAAAAGAATTCGCCTATTAGCAGTGTAATTCATCAACCCAATTTTCTATATTTATTTAGATATATTATCGAATTTAGTTCGAGCGTGCCTTGTTCTAGTTCTGTGGCTTTTACACAAACAATCTGTCGGGCTGTCAACCTCTGGCCTGCGTGTCGGACAAGTGTTTTAATGCTATAGTGTTATGTTATGGCTACGAAAATTCAGATCGAAATTTGTGCATGTGGAAAAACCACTCAAAAATATCAAAAACATATTTATTCAAATTTATCATGTTTAGCCCCAATTTTAAAATTCTCATGAAAACAGACAATTTATTATTATGTTCTATGAATGTATATACAAATGTTTTTAATTTTCAAATGAAATAAACAACACTAAGGTATTTAATCGCAGGTCGTGACTCGTTAGCTCAATCAACAATTTCTAATGTTAATCCGTAAAGTAATAAAAATGGTCGCAGTTAAGTTAAAATGGCGGCTGTTAAATTCTTTCAAGCGATCTCATTGGCTCAAAGCAATTGCAGCTTAACAGACTGCTGTTAACAGACTACATGTTAATAACAGTTGCTGCAGCTTAACAGCCTGCTGTTAGATCCGCGTTAACAGAGACTTTCTACACGCTGCTAATTAACAGTTGGCGCTGTTAAGGCCGCTCTCTGCAAAGCAACCCGCTGTTAAGTCAGCCATAACAGAGACTGTTGTCGGGCTGTTAGCTGATCAGTGTGGAACGTGGAATGTAAAGCAATTAAATATTGCATTTATTCAAGTTGTGGCGCTGATTGAATTCTGTCTGAGGCATGCCACATGCCGCAAGAGTGTTGTGGCAACGAAATCCGCTGGGAAAAGTGGCCACAGGCCTAATCAAAGCCAGTCAATCAAGCACTCCGATTTCCGCACGTTGACAACACAATTACAAAACCCAATCAAAACAAACAACAAGCCGAAGAAGTGCACGGAGAGGAGGGGAGAGGGGAGAGGGTAGTGGGAGAAAAAGAGAGAAAATAATAGAACTGCACTGCGTCATTGCAGTGCGGACTCTCTGTGGCTGTTTGCCAATTAAACTAAAATGGCAATTGGCACGCGACTCGAACAAGGATTCGAGGTAGACGTGGGCAGCGAACATGGCCACGCCCACAATGCAAACACACACACACACTGCGAGTATGTTGTGTGCCTTTTGCGACAAATCAAATTTGTGCAACTAATTTGATTAGAGCTGAGTACCGAATTGAGCCACAAATAATTGCTGGCCATAATGAAATTGCCATGCACGGCTTTTAGTTGCCCAAAAAACGTTTGTAAATTCAATTAAAATCTGCCAACCAGAGGTACAAAGAACCCACAACGCTTAAGCCCAGTCCCCCTCCACCCATCGCCCCGCAGGCAAACAAAGCGCACTCGATAGTTGTTTGTTGTGCAAAAGCCTTGGCTGCAGCTACCAACAACAAACAGGCAACTGACAGACTGTGAAGAGGAGCCGAAGCTGGATGAAGTTGGCTCATGACTGGGGAGTTTTTGGTATCCATGTTCGGGTCGCGGCATTGTGTTGCCAAAATGCAGCCACCGCCTTCAAAGTGGGGCAGCCTGTTGTCCATAGTTGTAGTTGACACTGCTGTCAGTCCGCACACGCTCCTCTCCTCCTCTCCGACTCCCCTTTGTCTCTGTCACTATCTCTCAGCTTCATTGGGCTATTCCCGGGCGTGGTTACATTTCGTGTATGACAAGCTTCGTAGCTTCACTTTGAACTACAAATGCAAGAGTGTGTGAGTGTGTGTGAGTGTGTGTGATGTGTGCTGTCTGTCTGCGTGTGTGTGTTCCGAGTGGAAAACTCTTGAATAGCGAGAAACGTGACTGAGGCAGAGACTGACAACATTTCCGCTACACAGCCTCAAAACTAACAAAATGCGGACTGTCTCGCACTCTCCATCCACACTTGCCACTTGCCACAGCAAATTTTATTCTCATCACAGCAAACATGCAAAATCGTTTCCCATCCCATCCCCACAAAACACATTTTTCTCGTAGAGAAAGTTTTCCCTTACAGCACCTCACAATAAATTTTGCTAAAAAAAAAAAAGTGAAAAAAAATAGCAAGATATATTGTATTTATTTACGCAGCTCAACTTGTTGGCCATTTGCCATTTTTTTGTGTTGCTGCTCTGGAATTTCTCGATGTATGTTTGTTTTTCCTCTTCGTTTTTTGTAATGGACGACGCATCCATTGCTCTGGCAGTTTCCATTAGTCCTTGGGCTTAGTCTTAGCATGGCTATAAAATGCATAATTGCCAGCGCTGGGCAAAACTCCCACGCGGCTAGATGCTTGATCATAACAAATTGCTGGCAAAAAAATGGCAGCAACAAACCCACTCAATCGATAACCCATCTCAACTTCAGCTCGCAGTCACAGATATCCCTGAGCCGGGACCGGAACAACTGCTAAACATACGCGAATTCCGTTTAAAGTCAATTTTGGCCCAGTCAGTTGCACTGCTCTTTTTCAAAGGCCACTGAAAAACTCGAAGAAAGTACGTGTCTGTTGAGTGTGCTCGACTCGCAGGCACTTCATACGCAACAGATGCTCTCTTACAAGTATGAAAAACTCCTTTATTTCGTTGATTTCCGTCTGCTTTTTTTAGCTCTCAACATTGCTGAATTGTATATCATACTAGGGTTTAATTCAAATACACATACTATACTTATAATATAATATAATTATACTCAAAACTTTAGGCATTTTCAACGTTGCTTTTCATATTTTATTAAAATAGTTAAACAGCACAAGTTAGTATTTAAAAAAATAGTTTGTATTATATCATAAACATTTTGAATCTTTCATGCATCGATGCTGTCTAAATAAATTAATTGAATAACTACACATTAACTGGTGATTGGTTGGATTTTTGGGAAAATTGCGAATATTTAAATCACAATAAAATGTTATATCTACTTAGATTATTTTCCGTACCCTCTTTTGAATTTAGTGACTAATAAATACAAGTCATTTATTTCTTTCATTTTCTCTGTATCAAACACTTTCACAAAGCTATGCTACGTTTAGCTGCAATTTTTCAACAAACACATCGTATAAAAAACCAGAAAGATGAAAGTAAATCAAAGAAAAATTTGCGAAATGAGGGAAAAAGAAAAAGAACTGGAACGCAGCAAGATTAAATACTCTTGGTTTCTCAGCTGTGGTTTTATATTTATTCCGCACTTCAACAAATATTTCTTCTGCTCGGGCGAAAACTGCGCAAACTGACTGTAAAGTGAAATCGCTCGTTTCAAGATTGTTAAATTGAGGATGCAATCAGTTTTATGCTGATTTCAACGCAAATCAATAGAAAAGAAAGTCTGTCTATGTATCGTTAAATAAATTTAAAGTTGACTTTTCAAAATTGGCGATTACTTTGGATATTTATTTAAGTTGGGAAACTATTGAAGTTAAATGATGGGAATATTTGTGCAGATGCTTAGTGGCAACATCGAAGAGGAGAATGAAAGTGCGAGAAAGTGAGAGAAAGTGTGAGAAGAAGGCGCAAAGCAAATACAGTTGAGCGTGTACACAAAAGTGTGCCAAGTATGTGAAATCAAACACAGCAAAGGTCTCTCAACATATGTGCCAGCAAGAGGAGAATAGATAAACACACACTCACACACACACACACACCCCCTTGAGAACACTCACACACACACACACTCACGAACACGGACACGGACACGGACACAATTAGGGTGCAGTAAGGGCGCGTCAAACAAAAGAGCCTAAGAAAATCGTAAAAAATTTTCCAATTTATTTGTATTGAAGTTAATTATGGCATGCGAACATTAACACAGATTCACAAAGGATGTTGGCAGCTTTTGTATGGAATGCCTCGGATAATCCCTCCAAGAAGTGTGCGTGTGTGTGTGTGAGTGTGAGTGAGTGTGTGTTGGTGATGGCACTCAATCTGTTGTGCGCTGTCAGAAAACTAAATGAAGTGTATTTTTGTGTAAACATCTGAGCTCAGCCAGCGGCATTGCTCAGCCAAATTGAAAATAACGCACGGCAGGCGAAGGCCCCTCGACAGCCAAGCTGCTCCTTGAGGCAGACAGACACACACACACACACACACACTCAAGCACCTACCATGTGTCATAATCATCATAAAAGACGTTAAGTTTAAACTAAGCAGACGCCAATTTGCGGCAGGCGCTGCCTCAAATACCCTGCTGCCTTCGCAAATGCCCAAAAAGGAATATTAAGGACGCTCCAAAATCCAATAAAGTATTTCAAGAATTAAAATACTGTTGAGTCTTTTAAGTTGCGTTTCAATATATTTAATATAAAAAATAAATATAATCAAGTCTCTTTTACTATACAACATATATCAAATTTATTATATTTTTTTATGGTGATATATTATTTTAATACAGTTCGGGTTTCTTTGTCTTATTTTATATTAAATATATATTACAAAAATCAATACTTAAATTAAATTAAAAATAAAACACGAATCTTTTCCTCAACTCATTATTTGGTTATTTACGATATTGTTTTATGATATTTTAATGAAGATGTTACTTAAAATTAAATCGTAATGTGCGTGATTTTTTTGCAAAGGATAATTTACGATCTGAGATTAAAATCAAAATAAATTCAGAAGAATATTGACGAAAGCTGGTTTTTATTGAGAGACTAAATACTACATTTATTCAGAAGAACATATAAGAAAGCAAATTATTTTTATAATTATAATAAAACACCTTAAATTAAATATGGAAATTACCAAATGAATTAATATTACAAAATAAAATGAAAAAATTATTGATGTATAAAAAATACATTCAATATATATGCCATAATGCATAATGAGAAGAAATAAGTAATCACAGAAATTTTATATTTATTGTTAGAATATTTTGAGCACAGGACATGTCTCCGTCGAGCATACTCGGTTACAGTCTTTCCACTTGTTGTTTGTTGTGCTTTTGTCGATTTGTGCAGCGATTTGGAAAATCTTTGACAAAAATAAAATGTAGCCCGACTGTCGCAATCGATTTATTGAACAATTACCCAGAGACTAAGCACGAAATTGAGTTATATTTTAATATCGAAAATGTGAGAATCAGGTAGACATCGTTCGAGCAGCAGACTATACAGATTGCAAAGCTAATCTCGCAGTCGCTTTTGGGATTTGAGCATTATGTTATTATTATGTCACCCGTTCACTGAAGAATTCTCTCTAGATGTAGATGGAATATAGAATATATATAGGTATATATAGATGGCAAGATGCCGCGTGCCAATATCTGTGGACTCAAGTTGTTGTTTCAAAATATTTTCGTTTGCAATTAAAATGCCCGAACGATGTCCGAGCTAAATGCATGGAAATTTATTTGGGCAAGCAAATTTGTTTTGCGTTGGCCAAATGAAGAAAATCTCGCATAAAACAAGCGCCAATTTAATGTTGATGACACAGAGCAGAGCAATAGAAAAGCGAATGCGATAGACAGCGGGGGAGAAGCAAACAAATTGACGCACAAATAACTTTTTCGGGGCTGTCTGTCTATGCGGCGTATGAGTAATAAAAATCGCTTTTGCCTCCGCACAGATGCTCTTAACAAACCGCTAACGAACAGCCTGAATGATAATGATGATAATGCTGCTGCTGCTGCTGATGTTGATGTTGATGTTAATGCCAATGACAAGCCGGAGAGGAGCAAATAAAACAACAACCACCAATGCCACAATAGGCACATTTTGCTAGGGGGTGGAAAAAAAGGTGAACCGAGGAAACGTTGTGACCTTTCTGCTCTCGCAGTAATGCCATGTGTTGCCTGCTGTGTGTTTGTGTGTTTGTGTCTTTGTTTTTCTTGTCCTGCCCCCTTTTCACTGTGCATTGAAATTAATTTTATCGCCAGCATGCAACAGGTGTGTGTGTGTGTGTGTGACCATGGCCATGAAAACAAACAACAAACAACAACGACAACGACAGCGATAGCGACAACGACAACGACAGCAACTTGCCACAACTGAGCCATAAGAACATTGAACACACTCGTAACATCAACTTCAACCGAGTCGTGCCAAGAACACGCAACAGTTGCCGTTGCGTCCTGTGATGCAGCAATAACAGGACATCACAGCACAGTTTGCCATTCCGTTCTATAAATAATTGTCCTTTCGTTTGTGGATGCCTTAAATGCTTGCTGGATACCTCTCGATTACCTTTAATATGCTCGCAAAAATGTTGGACATATTTTGACACAACTTTAATACACTCAACTTTTGTCCTTAGTGAACTTTCCCACATGAAGTTTTGTCAGTTATGAATTGTTGTCAAGAACTTGGAAATTAAACATGATGAGAAAAAATGATGGAGGAATGTTATATTAATATTTAAATTTACATTTAATTAAAAGAGAGAAGGCTACTAAAAATAATATAATATATGACATTATTTATCAATTTACAATACAATCGGAGATAATAGAAATTGTAGTCGATTACAGTTCTTACAACTATTAAAAACTTTCATATTATTAATATATTTATTTTAAACTTACCATAAAATTTAATTCTAGCAGGATATCGCAACTACAGGCTAAAAAAATGGTATATTTATTTGTTAAATCATTCAACTGATTTATTTTCTCTTATACTCAGAGTAAATGAAGAAGCTTCGTTGTAAGGCGTCTTAAATTCTTTTAATTTGCATTGAAACTCAGTCATTTGAATTGATTAGTTTAATCAGTGTAAAATTCTATTTTTATTCAATTAGCTTTTAAGTTCAATAACTCGGAAACTGAATGGCAATTTCCCTCAATATACAATTTATTGCTTTGTGTTTGTAACGCACAACTCCTTCAGTCAGTCAAAAGACTAATGATCATAATAAATTATTGACATTTATAAAATTAAGACCTTTTCAACGTAATGACACTCTTTAAATTATGGCCTAGGTGCCAGCTGTTTTAATATTGTTTTAAGCACAAACAAATGTCGCTTCTTAAATTAATAGCTCAATCAGCAGGAGGGCAACAGGTGGACAGATTTCATAAGTGCTTTTCCTTGAACTTTGGAAAATTGTTTGCTTGTTATAGCATAATGAACATTTGACGACGCTTCTGACAGCAGTCTTATCATTGCACTCTGCTCTTCTCCTTTTCATTTATTTATTTATGTAGCCTTCAGACTTTTAGTAGTTACTCTTTATAGTTATTATTTTTTGCAACTACTCTTTGATTACTTTCTCAATAAGCAGTGTCAACCATGCCACATTATTAGAAAAACAATAACTGAGTTTACGCATTAAACATTAAACGTACTTAAAAATTAATAAACTTTATAGTTACAGTTTGCTTGTCACTTTGCTCATTAAAAATTAAGTAAACTAAATAAGTACGCTATTTATGGGACTGACAATCGAAAGCAGTTTTGTTCTACTAGAACTTTAAGTTGATTTAATTTCGGCCACTTTAAAGTAGTTGAGAGCGAAAGCTATTGTGTGGCAGGACAACAGGTGGACAGAGTTTTCTTGGTCTGTTGCCTTTTTACCAAAATGGGGAAAATGAGGAAAATGGCCAGAATGTTGCGCCACGTCAGAGGCAAGAGTCATGGGCAAGACCATGGCATATCGGGCGACACTTATCGGCTTTTGTCAGGTTTATCTCAACAATGAAAAAAAACCCCAACCCCCCACGCACATGGTGAGTGTCTGATAACTTAAGTTGCCTGGAATCGGGCACAGCTGTCACACACACACACACACACACACAGAGAGATGTAGAGAGAGGGAATGTGCAACGATGTGGAGTCTATGAATTCGGATGTGCAGGGAGCAGCAGCTGCCTGCCCCATTGATAGGTGGGCTGATTAACCAATATGTGGCCAAATATTTGAGTTGGCATCAAATTTATGTTAATAGACCGCTTCAATTTGCTGCCGTTGTCGTTGTCGTTGTCGTTGCTGTTGTCGATTTGGGTTTAGATAAAACGAAACGTCCCCAAAGTTTCATAATAATCGAAACGCACATGTGGCCATATATACGGCGTCATAAAACCTAAATGTGTCCACATGAAAATGAAACTGTTCCGAGAAGGCCTCTTACACAATCATCTCTGCTTAGTCTCCAGTCGAGGCCAATCAAGTCGATGCAAAGCTGCCTCAACAGCCCCATTGTCGGGCAATTAGAGAGGCTCGCCTTCAATGTGGCCCCGAGCCAGAGACTCGGACTCGTACTCGTACTTGGACTTGTGTGTTTGTATTGTTAGAGACGCGCCTGTGGCATGAATTGAATGCAAACAGCTCTGGCGACTTCATCTGCAGCTCGGCAGCTGCTCGGTTCAGTTTCATGCACGACTGCCCGCCACACAGGACAGCTCAGAGGACCTCTCTCCATGTGGTCCATTGTGTCCCTTTTTGTGCTGGCAATGCATCGCTGGATATTCGCATTAGCTTTCTCGGCAGGCTCTTCGCTTCTCCTTTTTTTTTTCTATTTTTTTCTATTGGGCAAATCAAGCGTAAAGTCACAATGACAATGTCTTCGAAACCCTTTCAGCTGCTTATCACCCCAGCTTCTGTTTTGTATAACGCATACGCAACGTGCGCCCCGTTTGTTAACTTTTGCATTATTTACCCAGTTTCAACTTGGTACAGAGAACAGTTGTCCTTTGTCTCCTGCTCTGCTCGGTATGTTTATGTGGGTGTCCTCTGCTGGGCAGGTTTACAAGTTGACAAGTTCCAGCTGTCAGTTGGCACTGTACAAAGTCAGCGCAAATAAAGCCAACTCTTAATTATTTACGTTTTAATCATTCACAAAAGTAATTACTACAAAATGACGCTGCAAAAAACAATGTGACAAAGTCAACTGCATAAAACACGCTACTTTACATTCAACTTTCGCTCTCTTTGCACTCCGAATGACCTATTGTGGGAGTCAAAGAGACCTTTCAAGTTGGACTGCGCATCTGAAGCAGGAATTTGGGGACATTTTCAACTAGCCTTAGAGTTGAGAGTGTGCAAGATTTTCCCATCAAAAATAAAGGAAAGGGTTTAAGATCTCCATAAAATTAACATTGTATAGTTTAAGTTGTTGACATATTTGCCATGATATGACAGCGAAATGGATTCTGAAATTTGCCAAATTAAATTCTTCTCATGAGCCTCTAATTTTATGGGACACATTTTACTGCGGCCATCAAGTAGACTTTAATAAAATAACTTTGGTTTTTAGTAGAGTTGTTTATGAACAGTGCATACAAAGCGTAGTTTTGTAAACAAAATTGTTTTGTTTTAATGGTATTTCTTTGAAAAGAAGAACCATTCAAAATGCAACAAAACTTCTAGGGGCATTGGAGTCGGTCTAAAGTTTTCTAAGCGGAAAGCTTGCACTTTAAAAGTTTTCTTCAGTCCAGAATCTCGTTAAGCTTGCTAAGCCTTAAGCATATTTTTTAATTAAACATGTAAATTAAAAAATCACACTTTTTTCTCTGATGCGAAAGTTGAACAATCCTGAAAGTCAATGTCAATTCTTTAAACAGACCAAGCAATATACAAAACTTTACTATATGCTGTGTTGATTTAGCTTTAAGAAGCTGTGATTGAATTATACTTTTATTATGTTCTACATGAATTAAATATTTTGGAATCAGCTTCAAAACCTATTCAGAAATTAGAAATACTACTTTACTAAGTCCATGAATTAGAAAATGCTTCACTATTTGTAATCACACATCTTCTATGTTTCAAAAGTTTAACCATTTTAGTTTTGGTATTGTAAACAACCTAAATACTGTAATACTTACAAAATCATTTTTTTTTTAAATATTAATAGCTGTTATTTAATTATACTGTTGTTATATAAAACGTGAATGACTGGGAATACTTATTTTCTGTGCTAATTTTCTTTTATAAGTATCTCCCTCGCTTATTTTTGACAGCCTTCTCTCCACTCGTAATACCCACAAAAGCGACCACTTCACTATGAGTAATTTGCTAAAATGTCGCTCTACTTTGAATGGGAGTCATTGCTCCTACTGCTCCTGCTGTTTGCATGGCAAAATGAAGCCAAAAATGTAAAATAAAGTGTGCAGCGGACAAAAAGCTGGCTCAGCGCCTGACCGTAGACAGCTTTGAGGTGGCAGGGCTTTGCAGCAGACAGACAGGCTCCAAATTGCACTCAGAAGTGGAGCCAGCAGCTGACAGCTGGCGGCAGCAACATGAGTTGTGAGGGGCCCAAACGACTTTGAAGTGAAACGTAATTCGATTATGCACGACCAGAGGCCACAGACTGGAGGCAGCATCAGATCAGAGAGCCGGAGGCGACACGGCTAATGATGCATGTCTAAGTAGTGCGAGCCTAAATAGATTACAAATATGTTTTGATTGGGTGTGTTCTCATCATCGTGTCCTGATGAGGGTCCTGGCAGCACTCGAGTGTGCTTGGCACCCCAGGACAACGTGGCACCCCAGGGGTGCACACAAATTCAATTTCATTGTGCCAGTGATGATAGCAAATGCCTTTAAGATGCCTGCAAAAATGGATTTCATTTGTGTCTCTGCTCGGCCAGATGGCAATTAGTGTCAATTAAACTGCAGGACACTTCAGCCAATGGCGAATTGCAATTTGCGTCAAGTTGTTTGTTCCGCTTTCCGTCCCAAACTTGCCACTTGAGGCATTCCAGATCAACGCGCTCGCCTTCGTTAGTGGCCTCGACGCAGCCAAATCTCTATTATTTACATCAACAATTTATTGTGAAATGTTTAGATGCGAGTAAACGAGAAAGTTCCAAAGATGATGCAACAGCAACAGCAACAGCAACGGCAACGGCAACGGCAACAAAAGAAAGCAAAACATATCCAAAGCGAACACTCGTATTTATTTATAGATTGTATAAAAACTACGCCGTGATTAAACAACGGACACTCTTAAGCACTCGCAGCCAGCCACATGGAAACACACACGTTCAGACACATGAGAAGCTCCGTCTTCGTCTCTGTCTCGGTCTTCTTTCTCTGCATCTGATATATGTATATATAATATATGCCACACAATCCATCCCCATGTGTGTGTGTGTGTGTGTGTTGGGAAACTGTTTAGGCTACAGCTCGTTCTACAGTGGGAAGAATCGCTGAGAATTGCGGCATCGAAAGAGTTGCACAATTACTGCCCAGAAGTGACGGAAGGAATTTCGAGATGTTGAGTGAGGGCATTGGAAACTTCATAATAGTGAAAAGGCCATAAAAGATACAAAAAATAGAAAAGAGGGCAAGATACAACAGTTTGGAGAAATAATAGATAGATTGAAATAAAGAGTTTTTTTTTTGAAGTTTCCTGAAAAAAGTAGTTACACAATTAATAAGCCATTATTAATTTATAATTATTATAAATTTTTCGCACTGCAATGAATAGTATTCATATTTGGCAAATAAACTTAATAAAAGGTTAAATAAAAATGTAATTAATTAGAGAAAACTAATTGGAGTAAATTTAAAGCAAAATTTTAAAAAAGTTTTGCAATTATTTCCGAATTAGTTAGAATTTTTGTTCTTTAATGAATATAATTTAACCCATGGTAGATACATATTAAGAGTTATTTTCAAGTATTTGATGGGTAAATGAAAGATTATTATAGATTGTAACATACTTATGGGAGTGAAAAGTATTTTGTAAACTATTTTAAAGACAATGAATTAAAAAATAATGTAATTGGGTAAATTCTATGAATATTTGAAAGAGTTTTTCTAATAAGTCTTTTAAGCATTTATTGTTTAAACAAAAAATACATCCTTTTTATCTTTGGCGGAAAAGGCACATTGAAAAATGTAAAAGACTCGATTTATAAAACACTTTTCAACTACAAACAAAACTAAAATAAATCAGTCCATTGTTAACAAATTGATTTCAGAATAAATGGCTTAGCATTTATTCAATTTCAATTCTCCAGCTACAATCAATAATGTGGCCAAAGTCAAAGAGTCAATTCAGCGTGAATAGAGATAAATAAATGGGGAGCAAAGATCCACAAAGAATAGATTAAAGTAGCACATTTTTGCACATAATTTATTGTTATTATATAATGTATTTTTATAATTTATTGATTCGCCAGCTCTCGCAGTATTCTGTGATGGCTCATTTGAGAATGGCCGCGCCTCCCAATCTCTTGAACTGACCCTTCGCCCCTCCCCTGTCTCCCTGTGCCCCCTTCGCCCCTGTATTATGTCTGCATTCCACCTTTGGGTGCGTGATTTTCAACGCGATTTTATGGACGCAGTTCGTTGCTCGGACTGTTCAGTTTGTGACCCAGTTTTCGTGAAAATGCGTGAAAAGGCGAAACAGGTTATAAATAAAATGTAAGAGGCAGAAGGGAAGTGAAAGTGGCAAAAAAATAAAATAAAACTGAAAACAGAAAACATAACGAACTGAAGACACACAAGAGTCGAAAGTGAAATGAGAAATCACACAGCAAATTATGTTGCATGTACAAACGAATTGTTGCTATAACATTTTGGTTTTATCTCTGGCAAATTCGCTTAAAATACCCTCACAAATGGTGTCAATTTGTGGGGCGGAAAAGGGATAATTTATTTTAATTTACTGGGTAGTTTTAATAAAATACGAAAATTATTTTAATGAGTGGCTCTTAGACGAGCATGCTCTGTAGTTTACTATGCTTTATTTACATATAAAATAGACCAACATGGCAAAATAATAAAAAAAATTCAAAAGTAAAAAATAATTAAAATAAAACTGATAATTTAATTAAATATAATAAGTAATTTTAACCAAATATTGATATAATAGAAATAGCTATAAACAGTTATCTATGCCTTATACGCAGAGATTTTGGCGTTTCTTTATCTTAATAAATGGTACAAAATAGTGCATATAATAATAAATAAAATACATTTTATAAGTGTAAAAAAAAATAATTGAATAAAACTGATAATTTAATTAAATATATTCAACAAATTCTATTTCATTAATGAGCAGCTCTTAGTCGAGCATGCTCTGTAGTTCGCTTTGCTTTATGCGCTAAGAGATCTTAGCGTCGCTTTATTTATACAAATAGTACAAAATAATAAATAAAATACATACAAAAATAAAGTATATAAAATATAGCAAATAAAACGGATAATTTAATTTCATATATTGAGTAAGTTTAATCAAATATTGATACTATAGAAATTCTATTTCATTAATGAGCAGCTCTTAGTCGAGCATGCTCTGCAGTTCGCTTTGCTTTATGCGCTAAGAGATCTTGGCGTCGCTTTATTTATATAAATAGTACAACATGGCCACGCATATTCGTAAAATAGTTGCAAATATTTGAGCAATGTTTAATTTGCGTTCATTTGAATCACATTTTTTTGAGTGCTTTTTTCTATTCGTTTCTTCTGGCTTTTTGTTTATTTACAGACGCAACACCGCACCACAAAACTCTCAGATTATGCACCCGATAGTGCCACAGCCACAGCCACAGCTAGAGCACCATCACCACAAACACAACAGCAACACCAACAGCAACAGCAACAAAATCGAATGCGAATGCCATTCCAAATGCATAGAGCACACAAATTCGAGTAGCTTTCGCAGTTAACTCAAAACACAGCAAACAGAGACCAAAAGCAACATCACAGCACAGTTAACCACAAATCCAGTCGAGTCACACAAACACACAAACACACACACTCACAAACACAAACACACACACAAACACAAACAAGCTGCAAAATGGTGGACGATATTTCGCCCATGCATCATCGCATGCAGAAGAAGACGAGAAGCGCCTCGATCTGTGCCACAGGGGCCAGCATCGAGACCGTCATCCACAACATGCCCTCCGGCAGTGCCACGCCCGAGGGCGGCACCCCCGGCTACAGACGTCGCCGCCCCGCCACCCGCTCCCAGAGTGCTCGCATCACCTCGGGCGCCAGATCGGTAAGTCGGCAGATAATATCCAACTTTTACTAACAACAACTGGCATTTAATTTTGGCGCTTAATTAACTAGCTGGTTACATGCATATTTAGTTGGTTATCTAATTAATTGATTGCTTGTTTAGCCGCATTCAGTTGCCACACGTACACAATATTACTGTTTAGATACGGTTTGCATCGCACATTCACCAGTAGTTGTTGCCCCTAGCGATGGGCGCGTGATTACTATAGTTTCGATTATAATCGCAACAACACAAATTAAAGATCCACCTTATTGATAATGCTTCTTATACAATAATGGTATTTAAACATTTTTAGAATTACAGAGCTGCGTTATTAATAATACTTCAAATACATAAGTGATATTTACTATTAATTTAAATTGATTATTACTTTGACTTTTTTATTTTCTCAAGTTAAAAAAAATAAAAAGTTTAATCGTTACAACACAATTTAGGGACCTACCTTAAAAATAATAACAAAAGGTTATTTAATATCAACATAGACGAAGAAATATCGCGCGACAGAAAATGGGGAAAATTATCAGGATATATGTACCTTAATAAGTATGGTTCAAACGAAATAATAAATAAATTCGGATCTTCGAAATTATCACTAAATAAAGTAAACAAATGCAAAATAATTGAAAATGAAAAAAAAATGGTTGGCCATTTCGCCACTATTTATTTATTTATTGCTTAAATAATATAATAAATACGCAAGTCTTTAAAAATGTGAAGAAATATTAGGAAAATGCATATTACCGCAAGCTGTATCAGACATCGTAGTCTCATAATTTGTATTAGTTGCTTCAAGTAGGTAAAACTAATATAAAGGACATACATACATTTATTTACCATTGCAGATAAATAACTGTTGTTAAAAGTAAATCACTTAATCGATTTTATTTCTGTATTTCTGCAAGACATTCAAGCATGTGCAATTGATATAAATTTTTCTAATGAAAATGCAAACGAATAATGAAGAGGAAGGAGAAATGCAACATCTAAAGTATTTAATTTGAATTTCCACATAAAAACATATAACTTCAATTCATTCAATTAAATTGTCAAATGTCCACAAAAATAAATTCAGTTTCAAGAAAATTTCCACGTAATTACTTAGCTTAAGCTGCTTCAGATAATTCTGACAATAGATTAGCTTTTCTTGAATACCAAACATTGTCGTATTTTGACTTCAAAAGACATATATTTATTTTTTGTTATTAATAAGCATAAGCTGTTTCAGCCAATTCTAATGATGATACTTATAATTTCTTTCTTTTTTTAATTCCCAACAAAGTCGTGTTGTGCCTCCATTTACCACAAATAGATTTAGTTTCCATGTTTTATCATCGCTAACTTGAGCTCCTGTTGTTTGCAAGTCCATTGCAAATGTCTTTATAAAAGGCTGCTCAGCAGGACTTGAATTGAAATTTGATATAGTTGCGCTTAAGTAACTCGCAGCAGTTGTGGCAGCACTTTAGGGGGGAGGGGCAAGAGAAGAATTGGGCAACTGGCAACTGGCGGTGGCATGCAACAAGGGTACAAGAGTGCCGAGTGCTGTATACAAATCAGATTTAGATAGAATCGGGAGTGTGCAACAAGCCAACGAGGCAACGAGTTGAGGAGATGCACTTTGCGTGCGGCTAAGTGGCAGCCTCGTTGTTGCATTTGTATGCAAATTTGATGCTTGTTGGCCATGTTTATTTGGCAAGCGAAATCACGTGCATTTGTGCCGTGAATTTACAGTTTGTAATTTGAATTTCAATGCGAGATTTTCGGGAGTTGGGCGTCGAGTGGAGTGGAGTGGAATGGAGTGGCAACTATCCGATGCGTGGCGCCACATACGTGTCGGGCATCAGCGAGGGACTCAGCCCGTAGATGATCTGCTCGACCAGGCTGCGGTCCTGCTCGTTGGGCGCACTGCCCTGCGACTGTCGCAACAAGGCCAGGCGCAGGCTGAGCTGATGCATGCGCAGATCGTGCTCCAGATTGATCACGATGCTGTCGTCCATCGAGGGCGTCTTCTGCTGCGCATCCTCCGCCTTGGCCGACAGCTTGTTGACGCGTCGCATGCAGCGATGCTGCTGGGCCGCCACCATCAACTCCTCCAGATTGGTCGACTTGGGCGGCATCTTCCGAGGCACGTCGGGACACGGCTGCAAGGGACGCAGGCACTGGCAATAGCCCAGATTGTGCAGCAGATACTCCTCGAACTCCTCACAGGGCGCCAGTATCTTTTGATAGTGCTCCACGGCCGGCACATCGGACGGATCCAGATGATGCGAGCCACAGTCCAGCTTCAGGTAGCTGCAGTGGAAGTAGCCGAACAACTCTTCGGCCAGGTCCATAAAGAACTTGATGGGCTTGTGGAACGTGTCGCCCAGCACGAAGGGCGTCTCCTCGCTCAGATCCAGTTTGCGGCTCTCGCGTCGAAAGTACAACAGATATTTGCGCAGCGCACTGAGACCGCGATGCATCGCCGAGTTGGAGCTGAGGATGATCTGGTAGTGCACTTGATACTTGCCCACAATCTGATCGGTGTCGGTGATGGGAACGTTGGCGGCGGCACACGAAGTGTCCGTCTTCGTCACGTAGTCCTTGGAGAGCTTCCACAGCTTGTCCGCCGCCATGCGCTGCAGCGACAGCTCGCTGAGCCACTCCTTGAAGTAGTCGCGGAATGCGTCATCCAGCAGGAGCAGCTCCTTCAGCACAGCAGCCTCCAAGGCGTCGTGGTCGTGCTCCACACGCTTCAAGTACTTGAACACTGAAGAGACGTGCACGGGAACCAGCGACAAGTCGCTCTTCGTCGCATACTGGGCGGTCAAGCGTGGATCCCTTGAGAGCGATCCTTTCCCCCTAGAAGCGTGGAGAATGAGCTAAGGGAACGTCTTTGATCTATCAATCACTTGCCCAATCATTTGTCTGCCTTTTTAATACTCCTTTGGGTCCGTTTAGTGGAAGTGTGTAACCATTCACTGAAAAATGTATTATTAGATTAGATTAGGCCTACTATCTGGATCCGTGAAAAAGCTCCTCTTAATTTATTACAATATCATGAAGACAACAAATGCAAGCTCGAGTTGAATTAAGAATAAATTATGTTATAGTAAAACCAGAAAGAAAAAAAAGTCTTCGATGAAGAAGTCACCTTATTGATGATAATTATTAGTTATAACTATTTCAGTGAAAACTTTTTCCTTTAACCGGACACTCATCTTAAATATTTACCTTTAGTGTTATTTTAATTAAATTTAAAATCCTTTTAAAAACTGCTACCTTGTTCAAATACAATAAAAACAGAAGTATTTGAACCGAGCTTTCCCCTTGGGTGGACAAAAAAAAAGCCAGGCGTTAGGTATCCGGCCAAGCGAGTTTCCACTGTATTCTATAGCCGAAAAGTTGTTTCAAAATATTTTAAATTAACTTAATTTCTTTTGGAAATAAAAAATCACAGTCTTAAAAGGAGTTCTTAGCATTTTTTTGTACAGAATAATTTTCTTAGTTGCTGAATAGTTTGTCGCTAGTGAACTTAATGTTTGTCGTATAAATTATATTACAGTTAATATTGAAACGCAAACATGCTATAATAATCTGAATACTGCAAAAAAGTAGTAAAGTTCAGATGACTTGAGAGCTTCCAGAGTCTTTACGTGTTCTTTTATAAGATAAAGTTCTGAAGCCCTGGCCTAAGCGCCTTAAATGAAGCGGCTTTAAAAAAGGTGGCAATACAATAGATTCCTTTCAGTTGTCGCATATTGAAAGCCGACTTAAAGAGAGCTCATCCCAGGAGGCTTTGCACAGAAGCGCGCTCACTTCAGAGATGTCAAAAGATTACGCCAATTCGTTAGACCTTTCTCAGCCAGTGTGCATTAAATATGTGAAAGTCTATGTTACAAAACTTGCTGGCTATCATCTCATTTCAGCATGTTTATCGATTTCCCCCACAAACAGCAGCAACAGCAGTTGACGGTGTTGATTGTCAGGCGGCAGGAAAACGAGAGAGAGAGAAAGAAGAATCTCAAACGGAACTGGAGACTGGGGAGGGAGCTGGAGGGGCGGGAGTTGGCCGAGAGGACAACAGTTTTGACAGTTGCCAGCCAGCAGGCATTGAATTTCACGTCATAATAAAAGCGATACAGCGAAGAGCGACGATAACAGCGGCAGCAACAATCTAAAACGTGCCACATGCCACGCGTCATTTAAGATCTGTTTGCATGCGCTGCGTTTGCGTTTAAGAAAATGAGTCTGCCCCAATTTTGATTGAGCGTCGCCTGAATTTGAGAGTGTGAATTGAATTATGCTCTGGCCAAATTCAATTTCTGATGCGATTCCATTTCGCACAAAGGCGCCGAGCACGTGTCACATGTGTCAAAGGCCGTCCCATGTTGTGTGTGCGCCGTGTACCACGCTGCGTATGCGTAACGTCAGAGCGTCCTATGTTCTCTGCTGTCTGTCAGCAAAGTGCTGTGTTGTCCTTGTTGGCTCTGCTCTGCTCCTTGGGTGGCGTTATTAGCACACAAAATGCGGCATCAAGTGAAGCCAATGTGCAGCAAAAAATACAAATAAATATAAAAATAAAGAAATGTCAACGATGCGCTGCTAACTGCAAAAAATTTACGAGTTTTAGGGGAGCAAAAGTTTCAGCAGCTCAACATGAGCATCAACATACTTTGCACATATGTCACATTAGGGCGTTGCCGGGGCGTGGCCAGCAGCATCATTACGCAGCCCCAGCAAATGGAATGAAATGAGTTTTCTTCACCCACAGCACAAGTGCAGAAAAAACTTGCGAACTTTGTCGATTTTTTAATAAGTTCGCCGCACTTTTGCAGCTGCACGCAGCAAAGTTTAATGAGACATCAGGCTAGACAAAAGCAATGGCAAGAAACGCGAGAATGGAAATTATCGTGGCTAGAGTGCTGGCTGTTGTAATTCCGAGCTGAAACACGACGCATTCACGCTCTGGCAATCGGGATGATCAGGACTACAAATTCACAATGCAAACTGCTGTGCTTAACAAGTGGAAAGCTCATTTCGCCCACAACAACAACGCGCTCAACGAATTCCTTTCGCTTTTTTACTTGCACTCATTTGCATACTCTTATAAAGACAACTGGAATCGATAAAGAACGAAGAAGAAAAACAACTTTGAGAGCTATGGAAACGGTTCAATTACAGTCTAGAAATTGATATTGCTGCCGATAATGTTTGATATTAAAGTATGCAATTAATTGATATGAAACCATAATGAGTTGCTCTAAATCAACAACTCTTATAAAGACAACTAAATTCGATAAAGAACGAAACAACTTTGAGAGCTCTGGAAACGGTTCAATTACAGTCTAGAAATTGATATTGCTGCCGATAATGTTTGATATTAAAGTATGCAATTAATTGATAAGAAACCATAATGAGTTGCTCTAAATCAACAGGTTTCTGTGATTTATGATTATCCATTAAGAGCAGGCCACTGAAAGTTTTGATAAATCGCGCAAGCTTAACGCTAATAATAGAAATTTTTCATGATTCAGAACCACATCAATTAACCAAAATTAATATGAGTGGCTTATCGCCAATCTGATACTATTTTTATCCCTCTCTTATCGGTTACACTCGCTGTTACAAAACATACATATTATATTAAGTATATCATTTTATGAAGCTTAATTAGCAGAAATGTTCACTATAATATTTAATCATTTTCATAGATATGTCTACATTGAATAATCAATTTAGTTAAAAATAGATACCAAACAATATTTAATCTTTTTAATTGAGATTGAGATTCGTACCTCTTTATTAATTTAGTGTTTAATAAGTTAAGAAATAAATTATTTAATTATGAAGCTTAAAGCAAAGAATATTTATATATGTATAGTGGAGACTTATTATTTCTTCTGCTGGTCAAACAATGAGCTAGAATTTAATCTGAAAAAAAGAAAACAACCACATGAAGCTTAAATTAATCTCATTACCAGCTGAGGCACAAAGCTTTGAAGCGGCTTGGCTCCATCCAATTATACTTAGTTAATAGGATATGTCAGTAAAATCTAAAGTTGACGAATCAAATTAATATATGGAAAACAACAAGACAGTTGAGCCATTTTTTTGTAGGATTTAGTTGGTTACCAATTGGGCATAAAGAAAGCCGAAATGGTAATAAATTAACAACTTGACGCACAATGAAAGTGAATGCCCCACGGACTAATTGGGAATTAAGCAGACACAAATTGTAGACAAGGGCGACAGTCGGGGAATAAATAGTCCAGTGAGGACGAAGCAAGCGGATCAAAAGCACAAAAGCCGGATGTAATTAATTTTGCTGGCAGGCCGAGTCCAACTAACTGAAGACACGCTGCATCCGGCAGTGACAACCGAAAGCAAAAGAATATAAATATGTATGTGGTGTATGCAGCAATATTTGATTAAGCCAGAAAGTAAAACACACACATAGAGACAAGCGGAGCAATTACTGGTCACGCGAGCTCGACACGGGCTTCGAGGGGGAACAGCCATAAAAAGGCGCACTAAATGACCATAGAGTGGGAGGCAGGGGGAGGGAAGCGATAGAAACGAAACTTGGCTAATGGCTGGCCGCCTGGACTGTGGCTTGGCCCAAATCCGCCGACACTTGACAGCTGATGCCGGCACGTAAAGAGCGCTTCCGGCTAACAGACTGTGCCAGGGCCATTATCGAGTGGTGCGAGTCGGAAGCTGCTAACAAAGTTGAAGCCACATTCGAGTGTTGCACATTCACATGTGTCGCATAAAGTTTTGCAGCGCCAAACTGAATGCAGAAGACGCAGAAAGTGCTCGGACAGGTGAGACAGGAAACGAGAGCTGACGGGACAGGTGCTTAAATGGGTTTTGCAACGCACACGCATCCGTGGCAAAGGACGATTTAGTTGGCCAAAGGACGTGCAACAAACAAACGCAACGCTGATTGCCATTTGAGTGGCAGCCGAGCTTAGATTCACGACCATTCACCATTCACCATTCAGCACTCACATCTAGTCTGGTTGAATGAATGCGTGCTCGATTAAGCCTTGACATTTTTCCAGCAAACTGAACTGAACTCAAGCCACAAGCGGCGCAAACAAATGCAATTTGATTTGTGTTCGACATTTTGCAATTTAATTTCTTGCTGCGCCAATGCATAAATCAATGCCCAGATAGACTTCGACTCGTCGACCGAGACGGAGACGAAGACTCGACCCTGCCAGACTGTCTCCGCCTTTGTCGCTCTCGCTGTCTGATTGATGATGTAACTGTCAATGGGGCAAGATTATGTATACGCCACATGGGCCACTTGGCCTTAGGCTGCCATTCGCAAACAGACATTTAACCCTTAGTCTGTGCTCTCTTGCAGGTCCGTCGGCGCACCCAGGCCCAGCAGCAGCAGCAGCAACAGCAGCACACGCTGCAGGAGACACGCTCGTATTGCACCAGCGAGCCGCGACTCAGCGAAACGGAGACGCCTCCGCAGCGTCGCAAGTTGTCGCAGCGTCGACCCCAGCCACACGGTAAGTTTTAATGGGCAATCAAAAAGCGTGCGACGCCAACAAATTAGCCAAGTGCCGTCATTTTATGCGCCGCATAAACTGTGCAGCTCAAGCTCTTGGCCAAATTACGACCACTGTCGACCAACTTAAAATTGACCACGTTAACGATCTCGATCTCTGGCCGTGTCTCAGCCACAGCGGGAGCTGGCGGCAGTCAGACACTTTCCCAGTTGTGACACTCTATTTATAACGCCTCGTCAAATATTTCACAGTGTGCCATTTTCCCATATGCTGCACATTAAACATAATATATATATATTATATATATATTTACTGCCTCGAGATTTGAACATTTACTCAACAGAAGTGTGATAAAATCTGTCAATTTTAATGCTGATGCAGATTAAAAGAAAAAAGGCACAAATATCAAACAGCAAATAATAAAGTAGTTTTTAATATAAGTTTATGCTGAATGCTGAATAAATATTCGGCATTTTTTAATTAAAGTTGTCAAGTTCGAGCGGTATATAAATAATCATACAATATTGGTAATTTACTGCCACGAAATTTAAACATATATGTTATTTAACTGAAGGGTGATAATGTCTGTCAATTTTAATGCTAATTCAGATTCAATTAAAAAACGGAATATTTCACACAGAGATCAAAAAGCTTTAAAAATATTCAATAAATTTGTAACCCAAGGAAAATCAATGATAATTATTTCACATTTAAAATTGTTTAATTAAAATTTTTAAATCTAACAAAAAGTTCAAGTAATCCAAAATGAAAATGAAATGGAAATTTCTGTAGAATTATTATTTATAGTATTTAACAGAATGGTGGAAAATCGGTTGATTTGAACGCTAATCCGGATTTAATGAAAAATAAATGAATATTGCAAAGAGTTTTAAATTGCGTAAAATAATAGCAAACAATAAAGTTTTTTTTTTTCAAAAGAATATGTCACACAGAGATAAAAGTGTTTTGGATTATATAGAATAATTGCAAATATTAAATACAATCAATTTTTTACCAATGACAGTCTTAAATTAAAGTTCAAGCAGACCAAAATTTGAAAGAAATACAAATTTCTATGAATTTGATTAACTTAATTATTGGAATTCTAGTAAGCACAAATTTTTTGTGGTTTTCCATTCATTATATTTTTGCATAAGGATTAAATTCTGTGAATAATGTCAGAGGATTTACAAAGGAATTATGCAGCTTTCGCATGAGCGCTATTGTTCTCATTTACTCCGAAATGCAATCGCACGGATGTTGCACTCACATAATTCCTATGAATTTTGATGTAGTATTTTCAAGGCACTTCTTCCAGGAATTAGCTTTTTCTTTTTTACACTCTGCCAACAAATGTGAAAAGCATTTGTTAGTCTGCCATGTAAAGACAAGCGTCATTTATCCCTGAAAAGAAAATCTTAATCTGCAGCTCAATTGGCAGAAACAAATTAGTTAATTTGCTGCTCGAGAATCGAATCCCTGAATTGGCTAAGAAGAATGCAACGAAATCAATTGTAATGCAGATGAATTAATTTAATTTCATATTTCATTCGAACAGGACATAGGAAATCGAACGCCTTTCTGGACGTGCCCACAATGAACATGCATCACCTGAGGGTGAACGATGACGACGAGGACGTGGATCGCCTACGCACATTCAGTGCATCCAAAGGAGGTAAGAGACACACAGACACAGACACAGACACATAGACAATATTATAGTCTAATGCCTTGGTGAAAGAGACGGCGTACAAAGGACAGTGACTGCTGATTCAGCTTCTGCTGTTGGGGCTTTTGTGCGCATTTATTAATTTCGAAATTGAAAATCAACAAAAGCTGAACCCGGAGCTAGCCGAATGAATGCCAACCAGGCAGGGATTAGGTTTAACAATGCCAAATGGCCAACACACATGCCAATGCGCCGGCGGAGATGGAAAATGATTGTTTCATTGAGATCTTAAAAGGTTTTGGTTTTGGTTTTGGTCTTGGTTTCTTATGGCATTTAATGCCACTTAGGCCAGGGCTTCATTCGCATTTATACATTTATTGAAGTTGTAGTTTCTTGTCTATATTTGTGTCACGTTACACTTATGTCACACACACACACACACACACACGCACACACACGCATGGTGTCTGTTTGCATGCATAAATGCATGTGGTCGTCGCTTAACTACGTGTTTAAGCTCAACCGCACACAGAGGGGGCGAAGACTTGGCTAGAACAAACTGTTCGAGGGTCCCATGACTTTGTCGAGTCACAGAAAAGAGCAACAGAAGTCTGACAAATATCATCACTTATCTTCTTCGCTTTCGCTTTAACCTGCTCTTAACTCAATTGTGCCCTCTGAACATCATAATCACGAGTTTCGGTCGCGTTTACAGTTTCAGCTGCCAGCTTCCTAAGGGTATTCGAGTTGGCGGTACATTCTTGCACATGTGTGTGAGCAAGATATATGCGTATGTCTGGGCTGTCTGCATACATTGGCAGGCACTGTTAAGTCTGTCAGTCAGTCTGGGGACATGTTTCAGCTGGCAAATGAAGCGCATTGCATATTAAAATTCAATGAACTTGCTGCGTTTACTCAACTAAATTGCTTTCGAATGCAAGAAAATGCTCGTGTGCGCACACTTATCTCGCCCACTGTGGTGCCGCCATCCTTGTGCAAATTTGATTAAACTTAATACGCTGTCGATGCTGGCCCACCAAGTCCATCAATTATGTGCGCCGTTTGAATTTCAACAAAAAGCCCTACAACCCAAAACACGTTTAAAGTGCGGATAAAATAAATATGAGGGCGACAGCGAGGTTCGAGGAGGCTGAAGAGGAAGCTGCTGCTGCAGTGATTAATTGGAACGCCGACGAGTGTCAGTCATGAGCGTCAGGAGAGTGAGAGGCTCTCATTGAAAAATCTGACCAAAAGCGGCCACAACGAGCCACTGTGCCTGTGTGTGTGTGTGCGAGTGTGTGTAATTGGACTGACAGCGAGTGTGTGGGTGTGTGTGTGGCATGCTGCAAGCTGGTTATGATGACGCTTGCTGTGTAAATTGAATTATAATTGAATGAAGTCCACGCACGTCCCAAACGCACCCAATTGCCACACATATGCGTTAGATGACTGCGACTCGAATGGCTTCTTTGCTGCCAATTGATTTATGTATACAATAAGAACAAAAAACACATTCGCGTAATTGAAACACACGCAACCTTGGAAGCGGGCAGTGCCTTCTTTTTTTTATACCCTCCACAAAACATGTGCAAAATCTCGTGCAACACTTGTCGAGCTTTAAATCAATCAACGCATAAAAATGGATATTTATTTGCTTAAGCAGTTATTCATTATTAAAAAAAATTCCAACAAAACAATGCACAAAAAACCCGTTGCGAAAATGGCTGAAACAACAATTTAAAGACACATCAAAGTGATTATACGAAACGAAAACGAAAATGAAAATGAAAAATCGAAAAACAATAGATTAAACATTTTAGCATTGATTGAGATTTCAAAATGCTATAATTAAAACAAAGCAAATGCAATTAATAATATTAAACTCAGGCAGCACGACGTTGTTATACTCTCACTATTTCAGCAATTTGATTGTTAAATATAAACATCGTTGCGAAAGGAATTTACTAAATTGAAAATTTATTTAAAGCAATATAATTCCAATAGAGCGTTGGAGTGCAAAAATTTGTAGTCAGAGATGGTGGATATATTATTTTATCGTTAATTAAATTATATACTCGTATACATACATTTTAGTTGGGAAAGGAATTTAGCAATTTGAAAATTTATTTAAAGCGATGATTATATTTGGTAAGTTTTTTGATAGATTGTTATTTATTATTTCATCGATAATTACTTCATCGAGAATTAAATTAAACATTAACATAGTTGGGAAAGGAATTTAGCAATTTTAAAATGTATTCAAAGTAGTATAATTTTAATAGAGCGTTGGCGCAAAATGATTAGACAGACATGATTTAATTTGGTTGGTTCTTTAATAGATATTTGCTCTGCTCTCATTTGACAAACTGAAAGCTGTCTGCGTATTCTAAATACGTAATTTTATTTTCGCCGAATTCTCGTTTACTTCAACATCTGCTCTGTCATCAGTTATGTGGAAATTTGTGCAAATTTGATTACATTACCGAGTTCATTTAGCCAGGTTCTGCACATAAACTGGTCATAAACTCGGACCATTTGATGGCCCATACACTTGGATGATTTGCTTCAACAAAGCGTCTAAAATTAAACATTTAGCATTTGTACAAATATTTATTGCAACAAAACAAAAGGATAGGCAAAAACACACACACAAAGGCAGAGAAAGAAGATGGGGAAAAAACAATTGTTTTCAATTTTATTGCAGTCCGTTTTCACCTAGGCAAAAATTCAAATGAAATTATTGCCAAATCGCAATCGTAGATTTATTTCCATATACTATATGTGGCAGCCAGGCGTTTTTATGGCTTTTCCATCCACCCACGCCCCCCCGCTCCGCCCACTCTGTCCTCTCTTGTAAAATGCCAATCGAAAAACTATTGGCGCAAATGTAAATGTTTATAGACATTTTGGCAATTAATTCAATTTGCACAATTAATGAGCGGCAGCCGACGGAGGGAGAAGCGTCTCGCAAGAAATCAGCGATAAATTCAGAAATAACGCAAGGCGTCAGCCAACATGCAATAAAGCTGGCCATAAATCTATTTATGACATTTAAATGTACACAAAATAATCGCATAAACAGGCAGCACAACCGCAATCCCAAAAATTTGTTGCATACAACTCATCTCATTTAACCCATTGATGGCTGTCTAGCCTCCCAGAGTCAAAAATGTGACAATGAACGAAGGCTATTCACCTATGCACATGAGTGCACTCAAATACCTGAACGTTGTCTTGGCTTAAGCAGCACATTAAATCATAATGAATATCTAGATTTATGGTGAATTCACTTATAAAGCAACTTGTCAACTTGAAAAGCGCTCTCGGCTAATGAATGTTTAAATGAAAAGCCCTCATTCAATCACAAAATGGCAGAGATATAAGAACTGTGGTGTTTGCAGGCACGTAACTTGCACAAAAGAAGAGCAGAATTGTTGCCTGCGGCAGGAAAGCATAGTTTTAATGTGCGCAACGTGGCGTATGAGCAACATATGCGAGTGCGGCAGCTGGTTGCGCATACGCCGCGTGTGCAACACACGAACAGAATGCAACAGCCAAACACGTAGCCAGCGATGCGTTGAGCATTTTGAGCTTTCTTCGGGCACACAGAATTATTTCGTAATAGCCCCAAAAGAAATAAATCCAAATTTATTTATTTATATTATATATTGATTATTATGCATGCCGCCACAAGCGAATATTCTAAATGGATACTAGTCATTTACTTTTAAGAATTTAATATTACATTGCTTGTATAAATATTTGCATTTAAAATTCAATTACTCTTATACAACTTTTTATTTCCACATTTTTATTTCCAAATTTATTTATTTATATATTGATTATTATGCATGCCGCCACAAGCGAATATTCTAAATGGATACTAGTCATTTACTTTTAACAATTTAATATTACATTGCTTGTATAAATATTTCCATTTATAATTCAATTACTCTTATACAACTTTTTATTTCCACATTTTTGTATATGTCATTTATTAAAGCTGCTTTTCACTTAATATTGCAAAATGTGAAAGCTATTTATTATTTTTGTCATGTGGTAATTGATTCCTAATGCGAACCGCATGAATATTAAAGTGCTTTTCAAATAAATGCGTTCTACATTTTTTGTTCGACTTGCAGCAAAGAATTGTGTTATAAGTCCGCTGGTTGCTTTGTCGTCACAATTTTAAGTGGGAAAACAAGTATCCAGTAATTCATCCAGTTCTTTTAATTTAAATTATTAAGATCGTAGATGTATTTTGATATGAACGACATTTCGATCAATATTGTTTTCGCTAACTTTATGTTTCTGAGAGCATCAGACTTGAGTTGAACTAAAATTTAGCATAGCAACAAGAGATTTTAAGTTATCTCGACTAAGCTCAGTATTTCTACAAACTGTACAAACTGTACTGTATGTAGTATCTTTTCTGCAGATATGATGATTAAATAAAATTCATATATAGCCACAATGGACTCGTTTCTCACCCCTTATTCCTGTGCATCTCTCATTAGGCATCATTAACCGCGGAGACTCCTTCCGAAGACGTCGCTCGCGCAGCAACAGCCTGGCGCCCGTTAGTCCAATGCACACACGCAACGCGATGGCCGGGCTCAATGGAGGCGGTGGCGGGGGCAGCAGCCTGGGTCTGGGAATGGGAGGACTGGGCAACGCCTACAATGGCGGCGGCAGCAGCAGCACTAATGGCTTCGGCGAGCAAGGCGGCCAGGACAATCACCAGCCGGTGGAGTTCTATCGCGTGGAGATGCTCGGCTCGGCGGGCGTGGGCAAACAGGCGCTCGTCTCGCAGTTCCGCACTTCCGATTGCATCAATGCCTACGATGGACCAGGTGAGTGTTTTCTGCTCCATCTCATCTCCATCGACTAATCCCTTTTGAACACTCGCACTCTCGCACATACAGAATGCGATGAGGCCGAACAGAATATCTCAATTATTTTGAATGGCACCGAATCGGAGCTGAAGTTTCTCACGGGCAACACGGAGAGCAAGGTAAGCCCAAGACAAAGCCCAAATGATCCATTTGTCAAAGTGCACAAACAACACAAACATTACAAAGCGACATTAGCTTGTTGCCATATTGCGTATACGACGCGCGCGCCAGTCCAATTTGTGTGTGTTTGCTTTGTTGTAATTGTTGTTAAATATTTCACTTTATTAACATTGGGACTGTTGTCCACACAGAGCACAACTGCCGCCCCTCCGTGTAGCTGGAGCAAGACAAATGGGTTTTGGCAGCCAGCTGATGAGATTTGCAGCTGGGCAGCGGCAACAACAGTTTGAACATGGCCCCCAAAAGCCATTTGACATTTCGTCTCGGGCCAACATGAATTAATTACAAATGCAAACCGAGCACGCCAAAAGTGCCAGCCAAGTGCAGAAAACTTTTTGCCACCAATTAAACCGCACAAGGTTTTTTCACATCAAATCAAATTCTAAAATAGTTCACGAAAATCAAGTGCAGCAGCAACAACAACAATGGCCAAGAATGCTACGAAAAAAGAATGGCTGTAAGTGCAGCAAAGGCTGCCACAAATTGTACGCTGTGGCATGCAGCACCTTGCCACATGGCCTGCATACACAAGTACCCTTAATTACGAGGGTGTTTTCCATTTCGTATACGGCTTTAAGGGCATGATGCTCAATGGGCCATAAGCTGACTTTATAGCAGCTCAGGCTGAGCTTTGCCTGCTGAAGGGCATAAAACGAAATGGAAGCCGAGCGCAGACAAGCTGGGATTGTAGCCAAGTGAAGTGAAATGCAGAAGATGGTCTTAAACTTTGGCCATACAGATGATTGCAAACCGAGAGGGGCGAAAGGAGAGGGAAATATGGTACGAGACTTAAATGATCGATATCATTATTAATATCGTATACAAACAGTATGGAGACAAAGGAAAGATAGATGATAAAAGAAAAAAGGCAGAGTTGCCAGCTATTTTCTTTGAGTTTGGGAAATTTAAAATGCAATGAACTGAATTCTAATAAATATAGGAATTCTGAATTACAGATATTTAGAGAGAACTAAAAATTACATGGAGAATTGATATTAAAAATAGGTTAGCTACAACGTAATAAAAAGATCGAAATAAAAAGTTAAATTCTAATTTACAGATGTTTAAAGACACTTGCAAAGGGATAAGAAACAAAATATAGATGACAGCGATAATTTACGAAATGCATTTTGAGAGCTTGGAAATTTTTGAAAATTAGGAATTCAAACAAATAGGAGATTTCTTTCTTATTTATAGATATTTAAATATAAAGAAAACAGACAGATATGACACCTAATATTTGAGTGCTTGATAATTAAAAAATAAAAATAAAACTATCCAAGTAAATAGAACAATTAGCTTTACAGATAATAAGTAGCGAAAAATAAACAAAGAAAAAATTAAGACGAGCAGGTGAAATTTTAATGGCGCAAAATTCAGAAAAGCAATTTACATCATTCACTCAGAAGTTACGGAAATTAAAAATCCGCTTTAAGAGGAAAAATGGAGTGAAGATAACTGCATGGAGAAATGGATAGAAAGACAGCTTAGCCGAATTTAACCTTCAAGTCAAGTGACCAAGGAGGACAGTCGAAGGCGACTTCGCCGATAATGCTGAACTGATGTGACTGATTCGAGTTGGAAAGCAGCTGAGCAAGAGTAAGAGGAGCTTCTGCTGAGGTGCGGTGCGGCAAATGGGAAATAGTCGGAATAACAAATGCTGAGCAATTTTTGCAATAGCTACAATGAGAACAACAACAAGAGCAACAAGAACAAGAAACAAGCAGAACGGCGATAAACATGCAATCGAAATGCCAAATTGCTGGCCAAATGCCAAATGACCAGCAAGAAGCCCAGCGGGCAATGTGATTGGGGTATTTGGGGAGTATGGGGAATGAGAATATGGATCCTGAGGCGTATATATTTATTTCGTAGAGGAGCAGGATGGAGAGGGAGAGGGAGCGGGTTAGCGGAACGAGGCGACGCAACGTTGGCACAAGCAATAATGGCGATGATTAAGGCGACGATTGTGGGCCAGCGCAGACAGCGAGCAAAAGCAAAGCCAAGGAGTCGAAGGGGGAGGGGGTAGGGGAAGCAGGGGCATCTGCGTTGACAAACAAAAGGAAACGGCAACAATTTATCCGCTCTGGACAAAGAAGGCAAAGCGTATTAAAGCGTCGCGTTCATGCAAAAGTTGAAAGTTGAAAGAACAAATAATATGTTAAACAGAAGCAAAAAGGCAAAATTTGTTGGCGCAACTTATGGCAAATGCACACAAGCATGGCCGTCAATCATAAACACCTTGCCACACACACACAACTTGCCACACCCGGACACACACGCACACATACACTCACATGTGTGTGTGTGCATTCTGCAATCGTAAATTGCTGCCAAAATGCCGGATGTGCCTGGCGTTGCTTTATGGCTGCTTTCAAGCCACAAAAGTAACGGAGAGAGTACACAACAAATTTTTAGCCAAAAGCTGCAAAAATGCCGCGTCATTTCCGACACGCCCACTTGCAACGCATGCCAGGGCGTTAAATATGCAACGTTGTTAAACTCTGCATGCTTTAAAAACTATTATCGAATTAGACATGACGACATGCACGGTCACAGTGTGACCTGAAACTGTTATCGATAAATTGGAGTGGGGGACCTGAAAGCTGGTAGCTCTATTGTCATCGATAAATTATCTATTGTGACGGGAATTTATCGGTCTCGTCAAACTTATTATCGGGCAATTGTTAAAGCAATGATTAAACGTGTGTCAGGCATTTGAAACGAAATTATTTAATGTGCTGCAACATAGTTGTAATTAATTATTTATAATTGTAATTAATTATTAATGTATCATTATGCGTTCAATGTGTTTGCAATTAAAACGTCATACAGCGCTGATTTAATTTACATACACAAAGATTGTGGCTGCAGTAAAAATGCAATTGCACATATTAATTAATATAAAGTGAAATACAGACAACAAACAGGTCAACAAAAGAAGAGATTTTAGAATACCACTTACTACCGAAAATTAAATTGCCTCAATTATAGGGGAATAGATTTAAATTTAATTTTTAATGTGACCAGCTGCGTTAAAATTCAACTTAGAAACTTTGCACATTTGATCAGTTGTCAAAATGCATTCAATCAGAATAAAATTTTACTGAATGTAAAGTTATCGTTCAATTCCTTGTCCTTTGCAATTTCTTAACGAAAACCAAACTTGGAAAATCCTGTTGTCGATATGTAGACCAAGAGCTTTGCCGGCAGTTGAAGTAGCTGGCACTTGAGTTGGGCACTTGGAACTCTGTTCGCTCTGCTTATGGAGCTTATAAAAAATGCAGCAGGATAGTTAATTTGGGCACCCATAAAAAAAAAGGCAGCACCTTCCTGCTGGTAACATTTACGAGTAATAGACGTTCAGCTCAGCTCAGCTCGAAGCATGCTAAACTTTTGTCATATTGCTTGCAACGGATGCGGAATACAGGATGCGGATACAAAATGCAGATGCAGATGCAGATACAGATACTGTTGCAGATACAGTTGCAGATACAGATACTGTTGCAGTGGCAGTTGCAGAGAGTTGAACACGAAACTCTGTGCAACTTTGTTGGCTGTTGTGGGCCAAAGTGGCCATAATTTTAATTTCAACGAGCATAAATAAAGAAAAGGAAAAGAGAACGAGTTTATTTTTTGGAATTGCAACGGGACACGCCATTGAGGTGCACTTTATGGCAATTGCAGTTGAAGTGAAACATTTGAAACTTTTAATTATCGGCTTAAATGAAATGCATTACTTAACTTGTTTACTACTGTTGGATGTTTGTTGTTGTTTGCTCAACAGGACGAACTGGAGCAGGCGGATGCATTTCTGGTGGTTTACTCCTGCATCGACAAGGAGTCCTTTACACGGGCCAAGCAGATCCTATCGCGACTGCAGGACATGGACCTGATGCGCCATCGACCCACCATCCTGGTGGCCAACAAAATTGATTTGGCCAGATCACGCGCCGTCTCAGCGCAAGGTACGCGTCCTCGCATGACTTTCGTCCATTTTCGTCACTGATAAATGTACAACGTTTTTTTCATTCCCCTTCTGTTCAGATGGCAAATGCGTGGCCTGCACGTTTGGCGCGAAGTTCATCGAGGTATCCGTGGGCATTAACCATAACTGTGATGAACTGCTGGCCGGGACACTGACTCAGATAAGGCTCAAGAAGGATCAGAATCTATTGCAGGTGGGTGATTAGTGAGAGCAGTAGTTGATTAATCGATGGTAGTTGGAGTAGTCAAGTTAGTTGGTGTTGGTTGTCACATCTTCATCTACTATACATATTCTATACTTACCATTTCTATCACGCGCTTCTCATCGTCTCTTCTCTGTTCCATAATCGAATCTACGTATGTAATTTGTAATTGTGTGTAATCGATCAATCGCTTTCGCAGCTGAATCCGAAAAAGTCGAAAGACAAAACTAAATTTAAAGATAGCAAAGACAAGCACGTAGAGACTGTAGAAACTGATAAATGTCTGACACTGACTGATCTGAAGGCCGACGATGTGGTAAGTAGCACACACAGTCTCCAAAGAGCAACAATAGATAGTACTCTGCCTCTCAACCCCCTCTAACTCAGTTTGTTGCCACCGTTTTGCATGCCACCAACCAAGTAAACAATATTCTCCAGTTCCAGTTAAGTGTTTTCGGCAATTCCAATTCCCTTACTTACTGTTTGTTGGCCCTGTTATTTACATATCCATTCATCGTACATCTGCCAAGGTCTGGCCGAGAGAGATGCCTTTGATCTCGTGCCAGAATATTGCAGCGTCCAATTGTTTTGTGTACTTCTCGTTGCCAACAGCGGAAATTGTGTCAAGTGTCCAAACAAGTCCACAAATCTTACCTCATGCATTTCTTCGTGTTTGTTTGTTTGTTTGTTTTGTTTGCTCGTCTTGTGTTATTTCTTGACCATTCCGTTGCCATTTTCTCTCATCGTTTATACTAATCCCAAACAAAACCCAACTGATATGTGTATATATATGTACATATATCGAAACCAGCTAAACAACCACCAATGTGTATATATATAAAATACACAAAATAACATTCCCGTTTTGACCGCAAGTGAAACAACGCTCTTAACATGAATTATGCAATCGGTTTCAGGGTCACAGGGACGGCAGCTCCCCGGCGCATTGGTATAAAAGCCGCAGCGTCATGCTGGCCAGCATGAAGGCCCGCCAGATGCTCACCTGGATACTGGGCAAGGAGGACTCCAAGTTCAAGCACTGCGAGAACTTGCAGGTGCTCTAAAGCGCTGGGGGGGGAAAGGGGAAACCAACCAAACCAAAAAGTAACAAGTGAAAACACCAACAAAAATATTTAAATATATATTTGCTAAGTATAACTATATATGGTAATTGTAATTTGTATTTGTATAATCAAAAAGAAAACAGTATGTGTATATTTATATAAACCAGAAACCAAAGAACAGAACCAAAGCAAGCATAACCTTATAAAGTAAAACAGGTTTCGATATTTCGATTACCGCTAACTTTAACACTTTAGAGAGCCTCTGTCTAAGCGCTTCATCAAAATGTATCTAAAGCCTGATAATCAAAAATTAAATCAAATTTAATGTCTAACGAGGAGGCGACAAGGAGGCGAGCAACTTTATGGAACCAAGCAAATGCAAACCTAAACTTTAAACAAGGAAACAAAACAAATACTAAATATTTAAAAACTAAAAACTAAAAACTAAAAACTACTTAACTGGAGAAGCAACTTTTCTAAGCTTTGAGCAAAGTGAAAATAAATATTGAAAAACAGTCTAGCAGAGATTAACTATTTACAACATATTCAAGTTACCCCCATTGAACTACGCTAAACATAAACGAGTTTTTATAAGATTTACGTACGTGTAGAGTGTAGAATGTAGAGTATAGAGCAGCCACCTATTAAAATGGGGAGGGAGATTTCGTTACTTCTAAGGTCAGTGCTACAGGGTTTGCGATTTAAGATTTAATCAAAAAAGAAAACGAGTAACAAATTTAGTTAGTTAGAAACACCTTCTTCGATCCGATCCGTTTGTGTTTGAGTTTTCTCTTTGTGTCTTCCGATTTCTTAGATATGTATATATATATATATAATATATAGTCCAATATTGAAAGCCATTGCAATGTAAGGAATTTGAGTGTCATCCACAGCGAGGCAGACGTGAAGCGTATGTGAATGTGGATAGAGCACAACAATAATGTATGTACTAAATTTAACAAATACCCAATTAGAAATGTTTCAATTTGTGTGTATATATGCTTAACCACTTGTGGATATTTTCTAAACACATCAGTTCTATGTATAATACAATACGACTACAATAAATGTTAAATAATCAACTTGAAATTCAGTAGTTGTCTTTTCTTTTAATTTATTTTAACTATAGCTAACTTTTGGTACAAAACATGATGAGAAAAAGATTGATGCAAATGAGATGAAACTAAACTAAGCGTATTGTGAATGGTGTTTCAGCCAAATTGTTGCTGCTGCTGCGGATTCTTCACTTGTCTGGCGATCTCAGCACGATAGCGAAACAGAGGACGGAATACATTTATCTCGGCCAGTTCCAGATCATCAGCTGCCTCCTCGTAGTCTAGTTGCTCCACAGCTCGTCGCAGTCTGTTCAATGTGCGCTCGTATTTATAGAGATTTCGCAGAGCAGTCGCTTCACTCTCGGCACTCAGTCTTTGGCTCTGTGAGCTGATTTGTTCAGTGGGATAGGCATGAACGACGCTCAATGCAACAAGGCACGTGATTAGCACCAGAATTTGCTATTTAAAGTAGAGCAAATCGATTAGAATTATTGCGGCATTCATTTGTTGCGCCCAGACTTACCTTAATGTACATCATTGTGTGCTGTGAGTTGTAATCTCCTTTGAAATATATTGTGATAGCTGCTTGACTGCTTGGTTGTAAGTGTGCCTTCAGTGGGTCTTGGCATTGCTTTTATACAATTGAGCAATGGTTTTGCAGCTCGCGTTAATTAGCACCTTGTATTGTTCTAATTGCTCATATTGTTTTTCACATGCATTTCAAAATGCAATAGTTCTAGGAAATTAGCATGTCGCCTTTTGCCTTTAGTACAGTTGAAAATCAGAGCATTTTCCGCTTCGCGCGATGCGGATTCGAGTTGTTGTCGAGGCTAGGGATGTCGTGTCATGTGAATTGCAATTGGTACTTTTCAGAGTGGAGTTATTGTCACAGCAAACACCTCTGACTAATAGTTATTACTTTGTTTGTTCATCCGGTCGCGTGTCCGTCTCGTAATTAGCGCATGATCTCAGTGGGCAGTGAGAACTACTAGCTGTCAAAATAAATAATCAGCCACTCAATGGCGACGTTACGTTTAATTAACAATCTATAAACAGTGCTGATCTTAGCTTGAATATAGGCCGCCTTCCGAATTTCAAACAACACGATTGGCGGGAAATATAAACAGAATGCGGCACCCTAATAACGACATTTTGCTTATGATATCAAATAGCTTTTAATAGCAGGCACATTTGCCTGTTACATGATATGTCAAGCAGCTTTTGCCAGTAAACGAACCAGGTGAGGAAATGGATTTCTGATTTTCTGTTGACATAAAGTTGTTATTTGCAGTCTAAAAAAATGTCTAATAGATGTGGAAATTAAATAAACTGCACATGACTTTCAAGGTGTTGCACACATTTTTCAAAATTCAACTCATACCCAATAAAGTGTAACCAAACTTGCTTGTTTGCAAATGGTTTAATTTAGTATATTTTTCCACGTTGAATGGTATATTTTGAAAGTCGACTTGCGGTCACGCTGCCACTAAATGATACGCGTTGTTATTGTTTATTTGCTTAATGTTCATTTAACGGTACGGTAAATAATTTAACTGTAATCGATTTCAAATGTTAACACGCTTTCGTTGCGTCAATTAATGTTACTGGAGTTCTGACAGTTGGCATAAATATGATAACAGCACCAAATGTCGACTAGCAAACGAACAACGAAGCGCAGCAAAGAGTTAAACAAAGCACGATTTAATCACACAAACTACGTTGCAGTTTCAAATTTCCATTATTGCCAGCTCAACAAAGTTCAATTGTCGGTTACGCGCAACTGAAGTTAACAATCGCGAGTCGCCGCCGGTGATTCAGATTTTTTGTTGTTTTTGTTGTTGTAGGTAGCTTACGCTGCGGGTTGATTGACAACATATGTTTGACTCTAGATACCAAAACGTGAATGTGTGTGAGGTGTGTGTCTGTGTGCTGTGTATGTGTGGGTGTTTCTATGAAGTGCCCTCAGTATGGAATGCCTGCATTAGACCACTCCCGAACTAGCTACTTTGTAGACAGCAACGGACAAGAGCGTTTGAGTTATGCGTTTAGTAAAGCAAGTGACTAGTAATACCCCATTGGTAAATTGGGAATTGTGACAATAGAAAGTCTGTCAGACAGAAGGAGGCATCTCCGACCCCATAAACTAAATATATTCTTGATCAGTGTCAACAGCGGAGGCGTTATAGCCATGTCCGTGTGTCTGAACACCTATATCTCGGAGACTACAATAGCTCGCGCAAACAATATTTTTGAAACACCTCTTGTTTTAAAAATACCAATAATGGGAGTATTTTTGAAACAAGAGTCTCTAGTTTTCGTATGCATAGTAATATGTACTTTCTCAATGCTTCCTGGATTCTCTCGAAATGAGTAGCGGGTATCCCACAATCGAACACTCTCTACTGAAGCTTTATTACTAACTAGTTCCATGCTAAACTAGCCGGTGACATCGTCATCTTAAAGTAAACATTCAAAATCTAGGCTTAACGAGCAACTGGCTTTATACCCGAACGCATCAATGATTTCACTAGTGCCAGTACTGTTGGGTATTCTTGTGCTTCTGCATGTGTGTGAGTGTTTGGCGTTGCGGGTAAAATTGCAACAGTATGCGAAAAACAAAACTGAGATAAGGGCAAATAATTTTCAAATGAAACTTCGTAGGAAACTAAAAACTAGTCGCTGGCCTTCGCTTGAAACCGCACAAGGGGTCGCTCCGAACGCTGCTGCGACAAAGTGTCTCGTCTCTTAATCTTTTAACATATTTTACGTCTTGGCCGCGTCAGCGCTTACAGTGTTCGCTACCTGTTGATGTACGCGTCTCATTTACCTCGAAGAGATAATAAACCAATCTGCGTGCTGTTTTTCCAGGCACAAAATTCATAAAGCAGCACACTCGGTAGTAGATAGACAACAACACTCACAACGACTGCGACTACGAAGACGACGGCGACGACGACGACGACCACGACGAGTGCTGCCAGTCGATGAGACCGAGTGCGTCGAGAACGCGCAAGATGAGTAACAACTACAACGATATTCCCATCGGCATAAGGGTGCTCCAGAGCTTCTCCCGACAATGTGCCCGATTCCATGCCCGCAAAGAGCTATGGTAAGTTCAGCTCATTACGCCGTAATGATTATAATGTATGTATATCTATTGTTCATAAACCATCGGTACAATTAAGATTATTTTATTAAAACCAAATACCAAATAAAAAGAAACCCATTGGACCAGTTTTTAACTCGTAAATAATGAATAACATTGTTTTCTGTTACCTTAAAGTCTGAGTTTATTTGCGTACCTATTAATTATTATTCATAGATTATCTTATATAGAAGACTGCAGGGAGCATATGTGGCCCCATTAAATACACATTTACAGCTATTATCTACTAATTAGAATGATTCATTTTTTTGTATGAATTTTGTACATTATTTTTGTTTTTTGAGCAAAAAATGATCGATACTATATAATCGATTATTTCAACAATTAAATTGGAAGTCTTTATATCTGACTTTTAGATGGAAAAATATTATTTTTACAAAAACTTATTTTCTTTCTCAAATTCACCTGCATTTTTTGAAAAAAATTAAATAAATAATAATAATACAAAAAAATGTATAATTAGGCGCACCGTCAAGTAATCTTCACTTATTTTAATGAACCTAGAAAATAGGTCAACATTGAAAATCTGTCAAAATGCTCACCAAACAATGTATTTCTAACTACTTATCAATAGCTATATATTATATAATATATACATACATATATATTATACAGTGTTCCGATAATTGCATCCATATTTAATTGCACATTCAATATAATTGCAAAAATTAAAATAAAAACAAAGCCAAATTTTCTTTTAATTTAAATTTAATTTATTATTAATTGCACATTTGATTTATTCTATATTTTTTGTGTAAGGGATATGATAAACATGTTTGTCTTTATAAGAGTCTACTGTAACACTTAGATCTACTATAAGCGCTAGATAACTGATTAAATTTTGTTTATTAATTTAAAAACAAATTTTGGCTACAGGCAGTCCCCATTTCAAAATGACTTTATTCTAATTAAATGGTAATATAACAAAATTGAAATAACATTTATTATCTTATAGTTGAAAATTATATAAACTTTTAACTGTTATTAGGCGGATTACATTTGTTTTAGTGCTCAGACACGCCCCTTCAAACTACAAGATTACTTTCAAAGCGAATAATTTCAACAAACCCAAAAAATGTCGGCATAAAGAATTAAATAGTTTTATTGAATTTTAGTTATTAACCTTGCAAAACAAACATGATTATTATTATTATTATTTTAGAAATAATTTATGGGGGCGAACATAATTTGCAGCAATTCATATTTATGGTATTAATTATGTTGATTGCAGCTACAAAATGTCGATATTTCTGCTCACATTCCTGGCCTACGCCTGCTATCATATGTCCCGCAAGCCAATCTCTGTGGTCAAGTCGGTGCTGCATGGCAATTGTTCCAATGTCCAGCTCCAAGATGCGGGCAATTGCGGCTATGCGCCCTTTGGTAAGTTTTGAATGCGCCCACTTGGTTTCGACTTGCCGCAAATATTATCAATATCGCCACTATCGCACAGATGGACCCGATTCAAAGAAGCTTTTCGGTATGCTAGACTCGGCTTTTCTCTTCTCCTACGCCATCTCCATGTTCGCATCCGGCTTTATCGCCGAGCGCGTCTCGCTGCGCTACTTTCTGTCCATGGGCATGATTATGTCCGGCGTATTCACATATTTATTCGGTCTAGCGCGCACATCGAATATCCACAGTCTCGCATACTTCGTGATTGTCCAGATATTCGCTGGCATTTTCCAGACCACCGGCTGGCCAGGCGTTGTTACGCTGGTGGGTCGTTGGTTCGGCAAGAAGAAGCGCGGCCTCATCTTCGGCATCTGGAACAGTCACACCTCCATCGGCAACATATTGGGCACTCTTATTGCCGCCCACTATGTGGAGACGGATTGGGCGCTGTCGTTTGTGGTCCCTGGCATTATCATTGGTGCTGTTGGCTTCCTGCTCTTCCTGTTCCTCGTCGATCAGCCGGAGATTGTCGGCTGCTATCCACAGCCCAACGCGCAGGAGAGGCGTATTTCCAACGATTCGGATGCCGACGATAATGATGATGATGAGGAGCAGGCACGTCGCTCAGAAGCTGTAAGTATCCACATATATTTTAATTTCAGGGACCGTCAAAATTGATTATTTGAATTTAGTAATATAAAAAATCACAAAGAATTCAGAAATAATTTGCTATAATTCATAACGAATCCGTTATAATTTAAAAAATATTGAGTTCCATAAATTTTCTTCTAACTTAACGATTAATTTTAAGTAATTTTATTTAAGTCATTCTATTATCATTACAATTGAGCAAGGAAATCTAATCCGAATTAAATGATTGTTTCGAGTTCAGAATCTCAAGTGTCAATTCAATTACCATTTATCTAAACTATAAAAAAAATTTCGGATTTTTATTGCTACTCGTAATGATTAGGCCTGGTTTTTAAAAAATTACTTAAAATCGTTAGGTTACAAGAAAAAGAGAAAACTTAAAATGTAAAATAAAATGTTTTTTTTTTTAAATATGGCTTATATTGATTACGGTCCCTGTTTAATCTGCATTCCTGAATGATTCCAAATTATATATACACACACACACACTCATCGAAATTTGCTGTATGTTTGCGCAGTTTTATGCCCAGTCCGGTTATGCTGACTCCCAAACCGTAAGTGCATGCAAATAAAACAAAAAAAAGAAAAGAAAACAACCATTTGTCTTTCCCGTGAGTGTTGTACGCTTCTTTGTCTTTGGTGCGCTTCTTCAGCTTTGCCTTAAACCTTACTTGTTGACGTTTTAATGCTATTCAGTTGTCTAATGATTATCAATTTTAACTGCAGGATCAAATTAGTTATCGACCCGCACCCACTGAACGCACACCGATCCTGGCGCGTCCACAGACATCCAGGGAGCAGACGATGCATGGGCAACCCATTGGGCTAGTGGATGCCCTCTATATACCCGGCGTGGTGGAGTTCTCGCTCTGCCTGTTCTTCACCAAGCTGGTCAGCTACACCTTCATGTACTGGCTGCCACTTTACATACAGTCTTCCAGTAAGTCTCTGGATAATAACTCTGCTTAGTCGCCTTTGTAATTTGAAATGTTTCGCTTGCAGGCACTTTGGGTCCAGAGCTCTCCGCGGATCTCTCCACACTCTTCGATGTGGGCGGCATTATAGGCGCCATAGCTGCGGGCTATGTGTCCGATCTAACCGGCATGTCGGCCACTGTTTGCACGGTCATGTTGTTCTTTGCGTCACCAATTGTAAGAGCAGCTGTCTATTTGATAGTTGAACAAATATTGATTCAGTAAACTCACTTAACTCGATTACAGCTGTTAATGTATCAACAATACGGCGCATTGTCGGTCACAATTAGCGTGCTGCTGCTCATTGTTGTTGGCATCTTTGTGAACGGCCCCTACGCACTCATAACGACCTCGGTGAGCGCCGAACTGGGTCAGCACAGCTCCCTGGAGGGCAATGCAAATGCTCTGGCCACAGTGACGGCCATTATCGATGGCACCGGCTCCATAGGCGCTGCTGTTGGGCCGCTGCTCGCCGGAGTTATATCCAGCCACAGCTGGCAGAACGTCTTCTATATGCTGATCGTGGCGGACATTATTGCCATGGTGCTACTGATGCGTCTGGTGGTCAAGGAGTGCACCGCAGCCAGGCGCTCTTCCAACCGCATACGCATCGAATAGCAGCCGGCGGATTAAGTTTCCCATTTCGTTTCCTTTCCTTTCCTCTTCATCTTAATTAAAAAGCACTTGGAATTTGAATTTGATATTTTCATATGTACATAGTGCACTCACATACTCACATGTTATGTACAATGCGATCGCATCAGCTATTTTTACGTTAGAGACCACCAATATATACATACATAAATGTCATATCAGCCCCATTTAGTTAGCTGAATCGCTTGCTATAATCATCGTATTTGCATCGCACGAAACGTCCAAAAATCTTTACTGTATTTATTTATATGTATGATGATGATATCTATGATGAAGCATTGTTAGCCAAAAAAAAACAGTTGGGCTTAAACGAGTAGTTAACAGTTTTATATATATATTTTATAACGTTGTGCGTGTACCAGAGTCTCCTCGTTTTAAGTGCCGAAATACACATAGATTCTAGCGTAGAATAATTATAGTATACATGTTTACTACTACATATTTACAACTGCTATATGTAAATACGATTTTCGTACACTTTTGGTACCAATAAACTTCGACAAAGCTGCCGGCTTTGTCTAAACGAAATCAATCAACTCTCAGCAAATGGAATAAACCAGGGAATGCAAATAAGTCATACAACTCAACAAATTGCATTCAAATAAAAGTATTTTTCTAATTTTGAACTTTTATTTCTGGGTTTAAATAACTAAATTGTGAAACTAATATAAAATTTAAATTTTTGTTATAGAAATGAAAAGTAAAAATTTCAATGACCGAACAGAAATGAAATGTTGTTTCTTTTAATTCATCAAAAATAAGTGAAAATTTAAAGAAAAATTTAAATTTTATAATTAATATATACATTTTATTTAAATCAAAAAATATGAGCACACTTTTATTTTTATAGTAAAAATTGTAATCGTTACAGTTCCTGAAATAAACGAAATAGAAAAACAAGTTCTATGTTTAAAATTCCATTAATTTATTAATTTAATATATTTGGACTTAGCCTCGGAATCTGATCTCTCTCGTTCGTATGGGAAATTTCAAATGTTTCACTTAACATTAGCCTCAGTTTAGCGCTTAAACGATAAGTACATTAATGAGCATATATATATATGTATATAGAGTAAATATATAGCCTAGATGTAAAACTAGACGCGCCCTAATCATATATGCAGCTGAATTGGCGAATATCTCAAAGGTTACAACTTATCACAACATTGAAATCATATATATATGAGACAACCTAAACTCTAGAGACGCTGTACGCAGCGCCTCACGATCTTCGCCTTGTGCTGGCACAGCAAACACACCAGAAAGACGACGAGCAGCAGACTAACGCCATAGCCCACAACGAGCACAGCTCGCTTGCGACGTCGCCAGCGCTGATAGTCGCTCCAAGACACGTAGCGATTGCGATACTGTGGCGGCAACTCGAAGTTGCTGCGACGGGGAAAGAAGGATAGATAGAAATCCTCGAGCAGATGCCGTACCAGCTCATTGTCCTCGCCACGCTTGGGGTCCAAATTGTCGTTAATGCAGTTGAATTTGCGAGGATTGCGACGCAGGCGATCGAGCGCCTCAACCACTTCAGTCAGATTTGAGGTAAGCATCATGAAGTTGCTGTGCGAGGCGCGCTTCGGACTCACATGATAGCGATACTTGGCACGCACACCAAAGTTGGCGCTGAGCGCCTCAGCGAGCAGCGGACAGCGGCAGACGAGCTCCCGAGTAATTGTGGGCTGAGGATTGCAATAACGTTTAATAAAGTCAGTTGAAAAATCAGTTAGTTGCCTACCAGATTGGAGTCCTCGTAGCGTTCGTAGACCAGCGTTGAGTGCACGATTTTATTCGCATGCGAGGCATCGAGGTTTAAACTGCTGGAGCAGTTTTGCACGACCTCCTCGAAGAAGCGCATCGCAGACCAGTCGAGTGGCGGCGGATAGATGCGTGTAAGGCAGGTGCGCACCTCGCGATCCGACCAAGTGCCGGAGCCATCCGTGTCGAACTCATCGAAGATTTCAGCCACACTCCGCACCTGCGTCTCGCTCATCAGAAACGAGTAATAGGCAAAGGCGTATTGCAGATCGCTGGCCGCCCGAAAGCGCTGATGCGCCGTCTGCAGAACCTGCGGCTGGAAGCGCTCTTGCATGGCCGCCACAATGTCGCGCTCGATGAGGAAACCCACGTGGGCCAGCACATGACGCGCCTTGAAGCCGTAGATGCGATTCAGCAGCATGTTGGTGGATATCAGAGAGTGCGAGTAAATGTCTGTGGAGGATTTAAAGTCTTGTTTGTGCAGGAGGCTGCTGACGGTGCTGCTGCTCACGTCCACCTCAGGACTCAACGACTTCAGCTTGTCCTTGTTGAAGCGCTCCACAATGCGTCGCAACTGCAGCAGCGTGGACACGTTCTTGTGCCGCATTAGCTCTTTAAAGTTGCTGGCGCTGCGCTTGAACAGCTGCTGCAGTCCCATGTTGGGGAACTTATGCACCGCCCCATGTCCGGCTGGTGGAGCAACTGTGGCCGCCGCGTCCTCGTGCAGCTGTTCGTTGCAGTCACCTCCATCGAACTGACAGGCTGCGATGTTGCAGTGGCGATCGCAGGCGCCATCGCCGATGTACGTCCAGGGACAGTCCAGCGCACAGTCCGGCACCATCCACGCCTGATAGACGCGCACGCCATCCGCTTCTGTGTAGAGATCTTCTGGGTACATTGGAGCACCCAGAAAGATGTCATCATTTAGGTATAAGAAACGCTTAGATAGCTTTGGTATGCGATGCAGAAATGTCTCGATGGCAGCGCTGGAGAACGTGGGTAATTGCCTGGGATCGGGCGCCAGCAGCTCGTGGGGCACAACCGTCACCCGGTCATAGTTAAGATCCAGCCAGCTGGGTATCTGGCCGTTGGTCACAATGTACACGTGGCGTATCCAATTGGCGTGCTTCTCCAGCGAGCGCAGCGAGTACTTCAGCTCGTTCTTGTCGTCGAAACGCGACGGATCGTAGCTGGCATCGTAGCGTCTGATGCTGTCGATGAACTCGGCATCGGTTCCATTGACCCACGTGTAAACGGCATCGATGGCTGCACAGCCTCCGTCCCGGTGCTGGTGGCTGTCGTGGTCAGCTGTCGTCGTCAGCAGCTGTTGCCCGGCCAGCCAGCAAATCAGCACACAGATGCAACCGAAGAGCGCCAGCAGCACGAGCTTGCGACGCGTCTGCATCTTCAGCCGATAGAGTTTTTCGAGTGTTCGCCGCATCCGCCGTTGCCAGCGGCGTCGCAGACGCATTGCTAGGGCTCAACTTGCCTCAGCTGTTACATTTCCACACTTACAGTGGCACTCGTGATTAGTTTATTTGCATTTCAGTGCGGAAACAGCAGAAAAACTTTGTTTTTAGGTCAACCAGCCGATAGATTGTGGCGGTTCAGCGTGACCATCGACTGAAGTCACAAATATACTGTTTTGCTTCGAAAACACAAAATATACTAACATCCCCAACAGTCGACAAAACACATAAGCGCCTAGACAAAGCTACAGATGAATTATGTTGGCAATTTAATAATTTAACTTCTTATTGTTCATCATCATTCAAATTGTTGCGCGTCAACTACGAAATTAATGAAATCTCGTTGGTCTTTTAAAGTGTCTATTTAAAATTTAACGAACAAAACAACGCATGGATAAGCAATCCCAGTATTATTTTCGGAGTGACCAGACAGCCGATAAATCGTTGTCATTCCCATGGAAGTCAATATCGATTTATCGCACTCGTTTCGCGACTGCAGTGTGACCATTAGCATATGATATAATATCATATTCGAATTTTATTAAAAAATATTCGAATTTCGTTTTAGCTTTTCATTTAATAGAAATATCAAAACTTTTTTTATTTATACAAAATGTTTTCTAGAAAAAACAATGAAAAAGTTTAGCACTCATTTTGCGCTAGCTTTCGCAGTAGTTAGTATATTTCGCGAACTTAAATAGTCACTTTCAAAATGCCGTTTGCGGTCACCCTGATGGTCAGCTGGCCCTACCATCACATGACCTGTCATATGAAAACTTTTTCACTCTCTGACAGCGCAAATCGACGTCGGGCAGTGCAAATCGAAAACTTTTTTACATTTTTCGTTTGTAGTTTTTGTTCATTTTTGGTTCGTTTTGAGTTTGCAATCATGTGCTCTTGAGTTTGTTAATTGATTTTGTGTTCTGTTTCGTTTTAATTTAATTACCGCAGTGCGTCCACGAAGCGATCACAGGCAGCACAAAAGATGTTGTGGAAATCGCTGATTGCGTTGTGCGTCATTGGAGTCGCCTTGGGCGAGCAAACGCCCGTTTTCCTTTGGGGCGCCAACAGGTGGGTGTCAAATTGAGCAAAAGCTGCAACTAGTTGCATTCTAAATGTTTGTTACTCCTCGACAGCGTGTCGAAGCCATCGCTGCGCACGGTGCCCCAAGCTGAGTTCGCCGAGCAGCTGGCGACATTGCTCAAAGATCACATGGTTGTGGCCTTCGAGGAAAATGGCGTAAGTAATAAAATGATTTCACCCGTATTAGTTGTTTGAATGTTTGTTTGTGTCTGTAGCTAAGCAACCGCGATTTCATGTGCTCCAATGCCGAGGCCAAGTCATGCTACGCTCAACTGCAGGGTGTCAGCCCCAAGACCTATTACACCAGCGTTGAGAATCCCTCCGAGGCGCTGCGTGCGGCGGCCCAGAAGCGCGAGCACAACAGCATTGACGCCAACGGCCAGCTGGTGAATCCCGTCAAGTGCGAGGTGGGCTCAGCGCTGTTTGTCAGCTTCGAGCATGCGGGCGAGACACGCGCCGCCACTTTGGAGTCCCATGGTAAGCAACGGAATTCCCATTTATTGATTACCCATTCCCATTTAATAATACCCATTTATGTAACAGACGCCGCCATTGCTGCTATCAGCAAGCAGCTGGATTGCAATGTGGCTTATCTGTATCTGGCTGCGCCTGCAACGGCTCCAACCGTGCAGCGTCGTGTGCGTCGCTGGACTGCCTCCGAGATCAGCGGCTATCGCTTCATCACCGGCAACCAGTTTCAAATTACTTTCACCAATGTTCTGTACAACTCTGAGGCTCTTACGGTCTCTGGTATGTCCATCACCAACTCGACCACGCCCAACACCAAGTTCAGCGTTGCCCTGGCCACCAGCCAGGCTGGCAAATCCATCACCTTCGACATCAGCTATAGCAGCTCTGATGGCTACTACACTCTGAGCAATGCCGCCTTCGGCGGTCAGGCGCTGCGCACTCCTGGCGTGAATGCACCCACCACCTTCAGCTATGCCTGCGGCAATGCCACATGGTTTTCGCCTCCGACCGCGGACAACACGGTGAACAAGCTGCAGTGGAGTTCCTTGCAGTTGCAGGCGCCGTTCAATGCCAAGGCTAAGGATAACTTTGTCTTTGGTGATTCTTGGGATTGTGTTGGCTTCGTCACGCCCGGCATTCTGATGGGTCTGTTTGTGCTGGTCATTCTGCTGGTGATTGTGTTCCTCGGCCTGTGCTGGATGATGGACATCAAGACAATGGATCGTTTCGATGATCCCAAGGGCAAGACAATTACGATCAATGCCAGCTCTGAATAAGCGGGCAGTAAAAACCACAGATTGTTTCACTGTTTTATGTTTTCTGCATCATTTATACTGCCCCCTTTGAAGAATGTGCGCGGTTTATTCAATATTCATTCCTACCTTCAAACTACATAATATGTAATCGATATAATACTTAAACCATAACTATAACGACAAAAAAAAAAACGGAAATTAGCGCTCACAATTTATAAATCATTCATGAACAATTTGCGCCCCCAAAGGTCGAGTTGAGCGCAGGATGTGGCACGTTCAGCATCAAACTCTCTTAACATCTAAAACACGTGTCGCTTGCTTTGCCTCACACTCACCTTTGTGGCCGCTGAATTGTGTCTTAAACGATATGTTGTTGTTGTTGTTTTGCTTGCAACGACTTTAATTGAGCTGCTACATTTGCTTGAAGAGCAGTATTTCATTATAAGTTTAATTCGAAAGAAATGCACAAGAAAGACGCACAATGCTTGCGTGTGTTCATTTGTGTTTGCGCGTGTGTGTAGCGATTGCAATTGTTTAATTCTAAGTGTTTATAGTTTATCAGTATGCGAACATTTCATAATTTATGCCCTTGTATGATAATTTATCATTTGTATCTTTGTACACTCGGTTCGTTATCTGTGTATGCGAAACTCCAGCGCCCCAAATAAAGTTTTTCAATTGTTTTACAAACAAACAAACTACAAAAAAAAAAAAAAAAACAAGAAAACTGGAAAAAGCACAACTGTGTTAGTATCGACTTAATTAAATTTTAGCCCGAGAAAAAAACCAACTCATAAATACAAATCAAAAGTTTTATGAAAATTTATTGACTTGCCACTTGCCACATGCTGCAGCATAGTAACTGCTGCTGCTGTGGATGCCACATGAGTGTTAAGGATACAGAGACCACATTGTATATGGATGGCAAAAGGATGGAATGGATATGTTCTCAGCTCGTATCGTATGCGGCAAGTTGATTGTTTTTTACCCAGCACAAACTTTGAACTCTGAAAATAGTTTGACGCAACACTTTACGGTACCCCAAGCCCCTTCCCACAGTCTGTCCCTTGCCTCGCTGGCTGTCGCTTTGACCTGAAACTTTCATTAAGTTGCTTAGCAGAGGATGCTCAAAAAGCATTGTTTATGACATTTTAATCTCTTGTTTATCCGCTTGACTTTCCCAGTGTCAGCCGAGTGCCACACCACCCACTGGTCAAGGCTTGTGCCTGGTTGTGCCTCAAAACATAGCCGGCATATGAACTGCAGACATGAACTGCACATACCCTGTACGCACACTCTCTGTAGGGAATATTGCGCGGCAATCACCAGAGCAATGATGTTGCAATAATTTATTGAAAAATTAGTTCATTAACATGAATTTGAATTGTTCGAAATTTGAATATTCCAGCTGGAATGACTTACTATTTTCTATTGCATGGAATTCTTTCGTTTTGTTCACTTATCTTTATTAACAAAAATAAGGTGAACAAAAATAAATCATTTTTACTTTAATGGCCTTTAAAAAAATGACTTTAATAACCGCACTGCATATGTTTTAACAGAAATTAGTTTATTAGTTAACACACCAAATTAGGAAGTTATCCTAAAATTGCATTTAACTCTAATTTCGAACTTAGTATTATTTGTATATCCAGTTTAAAATATTCACATTGATAATACAATTTTGCACATTCATGGTAAATTCATGGCGTATAATTACAATCATAGCAAAAATAATGGCGCACTTAGTGGATTTTAAAGGATATCACGTAAATATTTCACACAATTTTATTCTGTTATTCCTTAAAGCATCGGAATTCTTATTAAAAAAAATAAATCGCACATTTCGTTGCATTTAATGTGTTACCTGTCGGGGCAGCTAATTATACCGTATATAGAAAATATTTAAATTTTTGTAAAATTTTTTATTTTTTTTTTAATTTTTGGTTTCTATAATTAAATATTAAAACCCAAAAGTTATTACAATATTTTCACATGGTGACTTTCGAGATAGGGTCAACAAAATTTAAAAAAATAGTGCTCAAAAATGTTCACCAGAGGGCTTCAGAAAACAAGAATTAATTTTAACAAAGTACAAAAATTAAAAAAAAACAAAGTAAATTCCAGTAATAATTACTTTTTTTTCTTAACCCAGATAAAAGAAAGTATTTAAAATTTTTGTACAAATGTATGGATTTATAAACTCTCCGTCTCGCTTTATTCACACAGGGTATCGTTGAGTCCTTACTTCCGCCGCAGGCGCTGAAAAGTATGCTATCGCTGAGCTGCGTTAGCTCGTCCGGCTGAAGCACGCAGTTGACTGCACCGAGTGCCGGGCGCTTAACATTTTCTTTTCCCTTTGTTGTAGTTGTCGCCTTTTTCTTGTTTTTTTTTTTTTTTGTTGTTGCATTTGAAACAGGTCAGTGCGTCATGCACCCCAAATGAGCATAAAGCACCCGACCTTCCCTGCTGCCAAAAACTTGCAACTACAACTGGGCGACGATGCCAAATAGAGTGAACTCATTCCGCCCCAGCCACCCACCAGCTTCGGCCTCGTCTCCTGATCCAGCTTGGTAGGAATGGGACTGGGAGTGGGGCAATGAAAAACAGTAATTATGCATAAGTCAACACGCGGCGCAGCGTGGCGGCATTCGTAATGAACTCTACTCAAAGCCAAACGAGCACTTTGCCACTTCTCGTCTGCCTCCGCTCTCCCTGCGAGCATTCCGCATTATACATGCCGCCCTGCAGTTGAATCCCTCATCTCGCTTCGCGTTGCCTTCTTCCTTCATTACGCGCCAAGTTCAAAAGTTTTTGGCTGCCGAAAATGTCACCAACTGCAGAGTCGTCGAGTCGCCATCGCCATCGCCATCGCCATCATCCAAAAAACTTGCCTCAAAACTTTCCGGGACTAGCCAACTGGCAACTATGTAGGTGTGTGTGTGTGTGCGAGTGTGCGAGTGCGTGTGTGTGTGTGTGTGTGTGGCATAAGTAACTGGAGAAACAGTTGGAGCTGCTGCCTCGTTTGCTGGCTTTGAAGCCAAATGCCGACACGCTGTGCCAGAGCCGCAGAGCCTGTAATAAACACAGTGGGGCAACAAATTGCAGCATTACAACTGAGAGGGGATCAAGGGGAAGTGGGGAAGTGGGGAGCGGGGAGTGGAGAGTGTAACAGCGAAGTCAACAGTTCGGAACATGTGTTTTGTTTTGGGGCTGCCCGCTTAATGCACCTAAATGCAGTTACCAAACTTTTTGCTAGCTGCAAATTGTCATTAAGTTGACCACATGGACAAGTTGCTCGAACCAGTTGCCCCATGGATCAGGCTCACCAGGGGGCGATCCAGAGGTCGAGGGCAAGTGCAAATCATTAGCGCTGCTAAAGCCGGAGCCAAACAATAAAATTGCCAGCAGGCAACCAGCTTCAGTTAATGATGGCATTTTGTGTGTTTCTGCACAGACAGAAAAGTGCTGTTCTAAGAATAAAAATCAATTTTTTTTTTAATAATTTAGTTTTAAAAAAATGTTAGAAACAATAGTCCAGTCCTTCTCTTTATTTTAAGATAAAAATAACGTTTGCACAATTATTTAAACAAATTTGACAAATATCTTAAATGCCTACATCTTTAAAATAACACTATGCATTATGTCAAAGTGAAAAGCTTACAACAATTTCTAACCTTTCTAGAAAATACATAAAGTGTTGTCACTATTAATTAAGTAGATATCTAAATAGAACTGTCACGAATCATTCCTCATGTGATCGGAGGTCCTGGGTTGATACATTATAAGATTGGGGTGTAAAAACGCCACTTTGAAAAAAGTTACATTACATAAAGGAAGTGTAAAAATTTGCTTTCTTTTTGTTTCTTAACAATCTTTATTAACAAACTTCGTCTAGATTCAGTCTTGAAACTTTTGCATTCTTGAATTAATAATATATTCTTGTATGAAAAATATTATTCATCCCTGTATGAGCTTAAAACAAACCAATTTTAAGAATGGCCAATGAATAATTAGTCCAGTATATTCGTCTTGTTTTAAGAGGGTTCAATTTTGGAAATTATTTCTCTCTGTGTGTGTGGAGCCAATTCCACTCCCACTCTCAATCTATCCACTTGCTATTTAATGCTCGTTCCTTGCCTAATCCAAAACTACATTGCACTGCACTGGGCTGAGCTGAGCCGAGCTGCTTATCTGCGCTAAGTGCTTGCGGCTTGGCATTGTGCATAGAGTGTAGAACTGCGGCAATGGGGCTAGTTTAACTAATACACCCAGTTTGGTTTTGGAGCGAGTGACACGACTATAAAGTGGGCTGCCTAATGAAGTCATTTGTGGCGCGAGCCTAAAGCCTGAAAGCGACATTCTAAGCAGGCTTTTGTTATCGCCGAGCCCGTAAACTTGTGTAAACCCAGCTCAAAAGGCGGCTGCAACCACAAAGCCAGAACAGAAGCCATCACAAATCCAAGTGGTTGGCCCTCTATCTCTCCTTCTCTCTCCGCCTCTCTCTCTCCGCCTCTCTCTCTCTCTCTCTCTCTCTTTACGTTGGTCAGCTCCGGCAGACAGAAATTAATTAGTTGTCATTTTTAACAATTGAGCCTGACATGGCAAACGTGGGGGCACAGCAAGTTGCCACCAGCTCGGACTTGTCACCTCACTCACTCCCTCCCTCACTCTCTCTCTCTCTCTCTCTATGAGTGTAGGAAGAGTTGAGCATGTGGAAGGAGCAGCAGCAGGACTCTTGACAAATGATGTTGCCGCTGTGTGACGTGTGACAGATAAGTGCCGAAAAAGGTTTACAACTTTTGCCAAATGCCATTTATTATTGATGTCGTGCTAGTCCTTTCCACCCTCCCGCTTCACTCGTCCTTCACCCCTTTGCTGCCTGCAGCTAAATATGTACAAATGAAAGTTGTGTCAAAAGTTTCAAACTACCCGGCAATTAGGCGCATTGCGTATACGACACTTCAGCCCCAGCAGTTCGGCAGCAGCAGTAAAGCCGCACTCGCACACTCTAATGACATGCAACCAGAGATAACGTTGCTGCCGCAAGCCAACCAACTGATTGCAACAGTATTTCCTTTCGTATTTAAATTTCATTTGCACTCGCAAAGCTGCTGCTGACACTGCAACACATTGTAATCTGCTTTGAATCTCCATATCATACACAAATCCCAAATCATTTGATTGCAAAATTAGTACAAATTAAACGGACTCAAATGTGTCGAATTATTCGCATAAATTGCGACCATTTTGATTAAATGCACAATTCTGTATGCCTATTAATGCATTGCAAGCAGTGAACTGCTTTAAGCTGCACAGCTTGCGATCATACACTGCTTGTGATCACCAATACACGCATATAAGCAGTTCACTACAGTCGATGTTCAACTTGCAGTTTATTGCACTTTATTAAATTCGCTTTTAAATTCCATTTCATGGCTGCAATTACTTTGTATTGGTTTATGCTTCAATTGCCTAAAAAATAATGAATGTGCATAAACAGTGAGTAGAAAGTATTAGTGGTTTATTTTAATTTGCGCTGTGGTCTATTATCCGCTTAGAATGTGTTTTGGTGCATGCAACCATAATTGGATAAATATATTATTATTCAACTCCTCTCCATGCCCGACTCTCATTTGTAGTCTCTTGGTTTTTCCCGCTTCGCTTTTGTGTTTTCATTTCCGCATTGTGTGATGCTTTTAAAGGATTTCCTTAGTGCAACTTTTGTTGGCGAACCGAACTCGCCAGCAAATAGAGATAAATCAAGACGATGTAGATGTAATGCAAATGTAAACAGCAACCAAACAAAAGGTACGAATAATAGAGATATTGCACTTCTAAGGCCAATGTGTGAGCAAAGTACAAGATTAACAACAGTTGATGGCCAGCAGCAATGTGGGCAATTAGTTAACAGCCTGAATGGAGAGCTGAGTTAATTCTCTGGCCAATGGTAATGCAAATGCACAGCTGCCACTGATAATTGAAAGCAGCTGAGATGAGAGCTTACTGTATTCGATTGCGGTTTATTTGCCATTGAGTGCATTAGGATAAAACCGAAATGAATGGCAGCAGAAAGGTAAAGAAAGCCAGAGCCAAAGCCGATTAGCTGCTTAGCATGTAAGACAAGAAAAGACACGACACAAGACACGAGCCCGAGCCAGAGCCAGCGCCAGAGCCAGAGGCAGAGGGTAAAGAGTGAAGACATTGTCATCAGAGTGAGCAAATAAATCGCATTGCCAGCGAGCTTCAATGGAGATATTTGCGCCCGCTGTGTGTGCGAGTGTAAATATATATGTCCACATACATATATTTATATTGACACACATGTGGGCACAAGCTGCCAGTTGCCGGGAGACCGAGTGCATTTTTATGTAAATAGAGAGCAGTAGGTGCGGGTGTGCGAGTGTGCGGGTGTGTGTGAGAGTGTAACATGTTGTGTGGCAAGTGAAAATGCGTAAAAAGGCGACACCAAGCATATTTGCATAGCCTGCTTTTAGGCGGATGTCGAAGCTGCTGCTGCTGCTGGGATGAAGCTGGGCCATTTAAAGAGCTCGACTTGGCTTTCGATTTTCGAGGAGGAGCGTCAGACACTTGGCTTTCCATCTTTCTCCGTTTACATTTCACGTTTTCATTTTCGTTTTCATTTTCTATTTACGGCTCGACAGACACGGCAGATGGAGACATCAAGTCACGTCGTTGACGTAACGCCCGAAAACCAAAACATGCTTGTAACTCTGTGGCCCGCTCTTCCCTCCTTCCTCGTATTATTGATTGAGATTGAGCCGGAATCAGCAACGGCAACAGCAACGGCAACAAACGGAGCGAAGCAGGCACATGTGTTTGCAAATCATATTCAATATTTTGTTTGCGCTCTGTTACAGCCTCCCTAAACCTAAAGTTGCTGTTTACCCCTCCGCTGCCCCTTTCTGGCCTCCAGCTGCCTCGTTTGCTGGCATGTTGCAATCGTTGTACTTACATTTGATTGCATTTGCCCCAACAACTTGAACTTTTGGGGGCAGAGCATTCGCTTGTTTGCCGAAAATGTTGGCCCAACTTTTGCAACTTAATCATGCTGCAGGAGGCGAAGCGAGGAGCAGGAGCAGGAGCAGCTTGCCCGACTCCTTGCCACATGCCACGTGCCAGTGCCATCTGTTGTGGGGCAACTGGCAACTGGCAATGGCAGCCTGCACCTTCCTGCACCCAAATATTGTTGGCAAAGTTTTCACATTAAAAGCATTTCATGCCGGCAAATTGCGAAATGAGTTCACCTCCAACGCATTTTCTTACACTTGCAAAAAGTACATTCTCCTCCCGCCTCTTCTCCTCGTCTTGTTTCATTTCCCGCCACGTAAGGTGAAAGTCAAAAGCGAAAGTTGCCATCTACGGGGCGTGGCCTTTTCCCTTAAACTTTTGTTTTATTTTTTGTTTGTTGTTTTTTACATCACATTCAAATTGAAATATATCCAAAAATTTCATAACATTTGCTCCTTAAGTTCACCACATTTCGCATGTCGACGGTGCTAAATCAGAGAGAACCTTGCTTCGTCCTGGCCCGTTGTCAGTTGCCAGTTTCCAGTTGCCATCGTCCTAGCCATTTTCATATTTATGAGCCAAGCCGGAAAAGCAGTTGTGCTGTTAACGTATTGAAAGGATAAACTCCGGCCAAACAAATGCGGTCAAATTGCGCATAAAACTGATGAAGACGCCCTTTAGAAATAGGCCGTGAGTGATTTTCCAATACACTACGAGCAACAGGGCAAAGCCACTTGAAGAACATATATGTATGTGCTTTGGGCTGTAGATATTTTAATTAATTATTAACGTCAACTTTGCATACATAATAATTCAGAATGCAATTAAAATTAATTCATTTGTGCAGTTTTCAAACAAAGTGTTCTATAAATAATATCGTATTATTTTATTACAAAATTAAATAACATATGACAATCTTGATTTAAAATATTTTCTAGAAAAGTTAGTCGGAATCAATACATTAAAACACAGGAATGATTTGTAATTCTATCACTAAAGTTCGTATGAAATTGTTTTACATGTGTAAATTACTTATTATATTTATTCTCAGTTTTTTTCTCTCGAACTTTCCCTTCATATTTTGAAGACGTATTTTTCTGCTGCCAATTCCGGAAACAGCAATTAGATGATATAATCAAATAGTATTATTTTTAAGTGCTTGAAGAATCAACAAACTAAACTTTTCCAAATCAAATTTTGATTTCTTTGAACAACTTTTCAACTAATCCAAGAATGAATGAAGATTGATAAGCTGAGAACAAAGCGATGCTACATATTACTCAATTGTTCATTTGTATATATTTATCGTTTATTTAATAGCAAAAGCTAATCCTTTAAAAAGGAGACTGCAGTGCAGTCTCGACAACTCCATAAATACGCTTTCTAACTCCGTTCATTTTTGAATAACTCGGATTTGAACAGACCAGACCATTTAACATAGCCTTTGGCTGGAGGAAGAGCTGCAAGTCTAGAGCTGAGCATTTAGTACAAGTGTTTGGGCTTTAAAGACGCTTTGCAGCTGAGCTTTTTGTAGTAGTTTATTGCAAGTGGAGCTGCACTTTGTACGAGTGCATATCCATATCCATATGAATATATCCGGCACTATATAGTATATATCGTGTATGTGCATATATTGTGTGCTCGCTATCTGTATGAATACACGTACTATTTATATAAAGCAGTATCAGCTCAGCAGCCTTGTCAGCTTTGTAGTTGAGCTTCAGTAGTTGTTATTATTATTATATTTTTCTTCATTGTTGTTGTAGCTGTTGTTGTTGTTGCTGTGCTATTATACAGCTCTGGTTGCAAGAGCTCATGCCGTGTGCATTCGCTCCGTGTCTGCCTTACTTTTGTCGCATTTTCCACTTGCTTTCACACACACACAACACAACACACAACAGACGACAGATACACACAACGCAACACTCTCACACGTAGGTAAAAGAGCCAACGCCATTGTCAATTTTTATATGAAAATGACCAAGCATCATATCTGTGTGTGTATCTGTGTGTGTGTGTGTGTTTGCATTGTTGTTGCTGTTGTTAATGCAGCCACAGTTACTGCTGCTGTTGCTGCTCCAGCTCCTGCTCCTGCTCCAGCTCCTGCTGTTGCTTGTTCGTGCTGCTCAATTCCAGTTAAGAGATAAAATTTTTATGACATCACTTTTCTTTTTCATTATTTATTTGACCGAACAACGTTGCTGGCGTTGCCGTTGTTGCTGCTGTTACCCCTTGACAATCCGCTGCAAATGATGAGCAACGATGCCTTGGGAGTTTATGAACTTTATGTTTATTGAAGCCATAAATTGGTAGTGCATATGGCCCTTGTTTGCTCTCGCCGTGCCGCGCTGTCGTATACGTAATATTACGTATACGCTGCCAAAGCATGACTGGCATGATTTGATGCTCCGCTCTCGATACGAGACAGACACAACATAATTTTAATTGATATATTGAGATAGACAGACAACAGCAGCGGCGGCATTTGAGCAACACAATGAATTCCAATTAATTCGTGTGTGTGCGCATACAAAATTGCACAAATTAATGCGATTAGATGGGGCAAAAACATGGCAAACTGTTTAATTGAGAGCCATATATAAATGTGGTCGGATCTGAAATGCAATTACCACAACGCAATATGAAGTCTTCTGCTCAAATTGTTCTTTTCATCTCGCTGGCAACTTGCTGGGTAAGCTTCTGAATTCAACTTAAAACTAATTATAAATTTGTCGCCTTGCAGGCCAGCAAACTGTACGACGTGGAGCTCATATCATTTGAAGCCCTGGAAGTGGAAGGAGCCCCGATTATTGATTTCAGTGACATCCGTTTAATGGGACGCGAGCGGGCTCTCAATGGAACTGTTCGCATTCTCGAGGACATGGATGCCGAAAACTTTCAGATGTCGGTGGATTTCCAAACCGATCCGCTGCGCAATGGCGAGTGGCGAAACATGGTCTTCTCAGTGCCCCACATGAACATTTGCCGAGCGATGCGATTGTACATTGGCTCCTATGGCAAGTCGACGCTGCAACGCAGCCAGTACACGAATCTGCCCTTTGATGGCAAGCATTGTCCTTTGCCCCGGGGCGAGTACTACATCAAGAACATGGTGATGAACAGCGATACTTGGCCGGAAATAATGCCCATCGGTTATCTGAACTCGAACTTTCGATTCTTCAAGCGTGGCAAGCAAATTGGAGGCGTTAAATGTATCACTGAAATTAGCCAACGACTATTGACGCTATAGACAAAATGCTGGCAATTAAATTCGATTGTTCGAATACTTCAAATGGGTAGCGCACATTAAATCAGCAAATTTGTCGGGCTGTAAAATAAATGCTGTTGTTGAATGCCTGCAAATCTGCAAATTTCCGCAAATGGATCACATTAAAACACACTAAAAACCCATTAAATTCAAATAAAATCCTATTTTTGTGCATTTAATGTCATAAATCACAGAATTTCACAGCACATGCATTAGGCGAGCAAACACACACGCACACACTCGCACACACAAAAGGAGCAGAGACGAAGCTGGGAGCTTAGTTGCTACTGACAAAGCCAAACAATGCGAATTGTGCGTTGTGTGTCGCCAGTTTTCGGGCCTGAATCCAACAACAGCCATGTGAACAATATGTATCTGCTTTGGTTCCCTGCTCCCGAGTCCCGACTCCATCTTCTGACCCAAACCTGTCTGAAATACCCGCACTCAGCGCAGCTAACGAGTATTTGATGCTCGCCTGTGCATTTAATTCGTTTTTTATTATTAGAGTTCTTTGCAGAAATGAAATTTCAGAATTTTGAAAGTTCCGTTTCAAATGTCAACTCTAATTTTATTTTTCTTTATTTTTAGTTTGAGCAATTAAAAAACGAGCGTTTTTAATTGATCTTTATGTGCAACAAAAGTTATCAGCCGATGCTTTTTAAATTGTTTTATGTTATTCGAAAACTGTTATTGTATGCAGAGAGAAGATTTATGAATTTTGAAATTTATGTCAATTCATATTTAATTTGTATATATTTGTGCTGGAAGAAAATTTATGAGGTTTGAAAATTTTATTCAACTCCAATTTATTTTTTATATATTTTGAATTGAACGATAAAATGAACATTTTAAATTGCTCTTAATTTGCAACAGCAGCTAACAACCGATATACATTTATTTGATTTGTCTTATTAGACAAATTTATGAGTGTTCAAATGTTTATTCAACTCCAATTTATTTGTATATATTTAGAATTGGCCAATGAACCGATCTTAATTTGCAGCAGCAGTTAACAGCTGCAGATAATGCTAATGATACACTTGGAATTTATTTTGTATTATTGGACAGATATTATTTTGAATTTTGAAATTCGTGTTCAAGATGTCAACTCTAATTTAATCATAATGTAATTGTAATTAAGCAATTAAATGAACGTTTTAAATTGATCTTAATTTGCAGCAGAAGTTAACAGCTGCAGACAATGTTAAGCAGTAGTCGAAGCATTGCTGTTAACTTAACATTGTCCGCCTATTAACGCCAAGCAGTGCAGCCAACAGTGGCGTCTCAATTAGCAGGACATTATCAAAGAGCAGTTGCTGTTAATGACTCAGCAGCATGACAATAAGCTATTTATTATCAAGCGAAGTTGCAAAAGGCAACGACACATGTTCATTAAACTACGGGTATTCTGAAGTTCAGCATCTGTGTTTTATGTTTTGTCCGTAGTCTGCAGTGTTGTTGGCTGGGGCCATTTTGTAAACATGCAAATGCAGAATGTCCCTTTTTTTGGTTGGCATTGGCTTTGGTTTTGGACGTTGGACGTTGCTTGGTGTTTTGTTTTGCGGTCGCAAGGCATTTAAATGCCGCACATTAATGCAATCCGGCCCGGATTTCTGTGGATACTGCCGCCCGCTGCTGCCGCTCCTGCTGCTGTATTCATTGAGCAATAAAATCGAAAAATTCCATTTATATATGTGTCTCTATATACGTGTGTCTTTGTGTGTTTTGGGTTGCGACAAACAAACAAACCATTTTTTGCACAGACGAACAAATTTGTCAGACGCAAATTTCATTGGCATTTTATTTGGGCTGTTCATTTTGTGTGTGTGTGTGTGCGAGTGTGCGGTCAGCCAATTGGGCGACCCAAAGAATCCAGAGAATGAGCTAGACAGCCTGAAAATGTAATGCAATAGCTCATAATTAATTGATTTGACAGTGCCACATGGGTTGCAAGTCCGTTAAGCCAGCCAGCAAAGTAAGAAGTAACAAGTAGAGAAGCATTTGTGGAAATTCAAGCAACACATGTTGCAAGCTGTCATAAAAAAATAAGAGAGGAGTAAGACAGAACAAAAGGCAAACTTGGTAAAACCAAATCGCATAAATGCAGGAAAGTATGTTGAAGCAGCTGCAGCTGCTGCAGTTGAGAGGCAGAGACAACAGCAGACAGTTATATAGTCGGCCTCGGCCAGCAACTACAAAACACTTCCCCAGCATTCAGGTGGCAACAACAGCAACAGCAACAGCAACAGCAACAATAAAAGTGAAAAGCTCACTCTGGGCATTGGCAAATGCCATAAACGTGTTGCCTCCCACAACAGTCTGGAACTCCCGGTTTTGTCCCGCCCAACTCGACGCATCCATATACCATTCGCTGCTGTAAAGTTTGCCATATTTCAGCTGCCACACGAAGGGCATAGCATATGACGTTGCTTACCTGGCTCGTATCGCACAGACACATGTTTTTGGGGTTTCTCGACTGCGAGTATTTGGCTGCCCTATGAATAATGGCAGCAGTGGCATTGCCTCGGCCTGCCTTCCAGCTTATTGTGTGAATTATTAGCGCTGTGTGTATTAAAATGCAGCTCAAGCTAATGCACACTTCGTAGATAGGAAGTTGCTGCTAGACAACGAGGCGTATGTCTAATGTGATTTACAATCCCAACTACTGGAGTGCGCATTTAATGTGCGGCTTTATGGCCACAACAGTATTTAACAACCAGCTGCAAACTGCATTCGCATTCATATTCAACGTGAAATCCCAGCGATGCATAACCAGCTAGACAGGGCAGGATAAAGTGCAAAGTGGAGGCGGGGGCGGGGGGGCGGAGAAAAGGATTTGATTATGCTTGCAGGCTGTGCTTGTGCCTTGGCTAATTAACGTCAAAGCGCAATCAGTTAAATGGATTTACATGCCATCTTCTGGCACAGCTAATGAATGTGGTTAAAGCTTAGACTCTAATAATGGAATTAACGCTCTCCCTCTCCCTCTCTCTCTCTCTGTATATATTTTATATGGCATATAATTTATAGTGCCGTCTGCATTCAATATGCACATTTATCAATGCGCATCAACTGTGTAAATATGCTGGCAAACAATGTTTCCGATGCTGATGCCGAATGATTTAAACATGTCACGTAGTAGGCGCCGGGATATTTATCGCTCCTGAAACTATGAATACACACGCATATTATTGCATATTTATTTAATCGCTTAATGAGCACATTATGCGTTAATAATTGTATCGTTTAAAGCGAGCCAACTGCCAACTGGCAACTGGAGGAGCGGGGGCATTTTTAATGAGACGCCTTCGGGCCACGCAGCTGCCACGTTTGATTGTTGTTGTCAGTTGACTGGTTGCCTGGTTGCCTGGCAGCCCGATTGCCAGCTGTTGTTTATCGCTAACCGTAATGGAATTTAATGCTGCTGCTGCTGCTGCTGATCCGCGCTTTGTTCACGCTGATAAGCAACTGATGCTAAAAATCAACATCTTTTGCCAGCGTTAACTGTGCGTATACGTAATGCAATTGATGAGCTTGTGCTTGTGTTTGTGTTTTTGTGTTGTGTGACCTGCATTGCCTGTCAGAGCGGCACTTGGGGGCGCAGGAAACGGATGCAAAACTGTGGCAACAGGAAGCACAGTCGTCGGACAGCCACAGCCGGAGGCAACAAAACGGGCAGCACAACAATTAAAGCGATAAAAGCGCAAAATGGTCACAATTCAGCAGCGTTAATCAGCAACCAGGCGACAGCCGCATAGATGTGGAAACCAACATGAAGCTGCAACTGCAACTGCAACTGCATCTGCAACTGATGCTGATGCTGATGCTGAATGGCAATTTAAAGGCACTTGAAAGCCTTGCAGCTTGTAATGAGCGCACTTGGCAGCCCCATGATGTTGATGACACACATTTCGCAGTGAACGCTTAATGCATGCCACTGCAAAAACTGCAAGCGGAAACAGGATGCTGCATCCTTTCAACACACAGACCTTAAATTTGCCGGGACTGTTTAAGGCATTTAATTGACTGACCGCTGACAGGTGGAGCGCTGACTGATTGAGCTAATGGACGAGTCATTTCGCAGGCGTTTCGAATGCACAGTCCACCGTCCACAGTCTCCAACTCTTTGTCTTCCCATCGAGGGAGGCGGAGCATCCACTCAATTAAGTGCATTTGGCTTTGATGCACCACAACGCAACTGCTTTTCGTGGCTTTTGGGGGGAAGGGAGGGAGGGTGAAACGGAATCTTTTGCTGAGAGCAGTTGCGGAATTTTCTCTCGGTGTTGTAATTGCATTTTCCGAAGTCTAACCAATCCCCAATTTCGGCTCTGACTTCTGAAACGGGCTTCCATTGCAGGCACACTAAATCAGTTGGCCTCTGGTACAAATTTAATGTGGGCACTTGTAAGCAGCTTGTTTGCAAGCAACTCATATTGTTGCACAACCAGCTTAACATGCAACACAGAATTCATTTGGCAGCTCAGCAATACAGACAGATTCGTTTTGAATAAACACTCACCTAGTATTGATATAAAAAAAAGGACACCAATAAAACCGTTTTTAAATTAGAATTTTAAAATCTATGACTTTTTATGCATTTTCTGCAAATATAATGATCAATTTGAAGCGATTTTATTCATATAATAAACATTATATTTGCGCAAAAAATATAAGTAAAAAATAATGACTGTGTATTGTGCATTTTTTTTACGACTTTACGACTTTGCTTTTTTATAGTATAATTAGTTTCTGCGCTGGATTGTTCATCTATACATAGTCAATAAGGACATACAATAATAGTTGATGGACAATTATTGTTGAATTCTATTTTTTCAGATTTTTATAAAATCGCTTAAACATATATTATAATCATTGAAATCTAATTTTTGTATATAAAGCTCACAATGATTGTGGTAAATAGAATTGCTATATAAGAAAAGAACAGTAGATAAATGCTGTAAGAGAGTTGAAATAATATGCAAGAAATTATTTATTATTATTTGTAACTTAAACTAGGCTACAACTGTGATATTTTAAAGGCCAAGTTATTAGAAAATACTTTTATTCTTGTTAATTAAAGAATACATAGACTTCTAAAGAAAACATTTTTAAAACAACATATTTGCAGAGCTACTAGAATCAGATGTGTTTAATTGATTAATACTGGTGGCTAACTATCAATCGATCCATTAAATGGGGCATACATGAGCGTTCCTCCTCTTTACAGCATACATTGGAGCGCATAATCAAGTGAGCTGCGGGAACGCGAGCTGAGCTGAGCTGTTGGCTGGAGTTGGGCGGAGTGAATCAGCAGTTAAATGGGAAATGCAAATGTAGTTAGCCAGTGAATACGGAGTGGGAGTGAGGGAGAGGGCTAAGTGGAGAGCAAGTGACTGAGAGGGATAGATAGAGGTGAAGAGTTGCTCTCTAATCCATTAGCCGCGTTTAGCCTGATAAACAGTTAAGAACCGCAGTGGCAACAGCAGCAGCAGCGGCAGCAGCAGCAGCGGCAGCAGCGGCCACAAAAGCCAACAGAATTCGCATCATTCGAATACTTTTTATTTTTCGTATGGCATTCGCGCTTGCCACACATTAGCGTTGGTTGCAGCTAGACCCGAAACACCAGGAGCTGCCACTGCTGACCAAATGCTGTCTGACTTTTGTGCTGTGAATTGGGTCAAGCGGCTGCCACAAAACGTTGCAAGCAAATGGCAAATGGCAAATGGCAATGGCAACGGCAACACCAGACCAGCGAGGCATGCATTTTAATTGCAAATTTGAGAGCAGCTCGAGGGGTGAGAGAACAGGTAAAAAAAAGGTCTGCGAATAATTTATTTGAGGCGCTTAGCACGAGATTAACGGTAAATGTAAACCAGCCAACGAACCGGAAATGGATTACGTTGCAGCCAGCGGAAGTTGAAAGTCACACGTAATTTAATATCACGCTGCCAATTTACGACCAAGAGTCTCTGCATGTGTGTGTGTGTAGAGAGAGGTAATTGCATCTGTCGTGTGCGGTTGCAATCGGCAATAGAATTAAAGTTTCAGCCAAGCACTTTAAGGCACAGTAAACGAGCCAGACAGAAGCTTCTGCTCGCTAGACAGCAATTCATATGTTTTTTCATACACACTCTGCTCAGTCTGCCGCTTTCTTCCCTCCTCGCTTGCTTGATTGCCCTATGACAGCTTGTTGCTGTTGCCGTTGCCATCATCAGGTCCGCTCAACTTGAACTGAAATGCCAACCCCATGTTGATGCTGCTCTGTTGCTGTTCGTGTGCGAGAGAAACCTTTTTGGCCAACAACCACGGCTGGCAACCGTAATTGGCTTTGAGGCGAATGTGTTCCAAATCTGATTTCGAATATGGAAGCATTTCACTTGATGATGGCAAATTCGCGCTTTTCCTGCCATCCATTGACACCTCTCCAACTCTCTCTCTCTCTCTCTCTATATATTTCTGTGCGTCATGCCACCAAATTCCTGGTAATATCATTAGCAGCTTTAATTTGTGCGCGAGCGTGTTACGCGATGACATGGCTAAAATTAGCAGTTCGTTGGCTAGTGACCTTTTTGCGCATTATTTTTGGCATTTTCGCCGGTTGGCTGACTGCCTGGCTGCCTGGCTGCCACTTCTTGTCAATAAAACAAAACAATGCCAACTGTTGTAAACAATTATGTACACCATCGAACTGTGCAGCGTTGTTTTTCCACACACATATACACTCGACTACACGTATACACATGCTAAGACACACATACACAGCCACTTCCACTTCCGCTTCCGCTTTGGCAGCAGCTCTCGCCATGCATTTGATCCGACTTGTTTTGCTTCCGCATAAGATACCCTGTAAACAGCCACAGCTTTACTTTCAGAGCTACGAGCACGGCTAAAACTGTGATCAATTCAATTAAATGTTATTATTAATATTTATCCCAGTTGTGTAGTGTTGTTTAAACTATAATTTCCCAAATTCTATGTTATAAAGGATGTTGAAAAATTAACATATACTTCTTTCCTAAGACGGTTACAAACTTATGGAATGGAAATATGAAATCAAGAATACTTTTCTTATGCACATTTACTTTAATACTATTGATGGCAATCGCGTACTTTAGTTTGCTGTACCTTTAAAATAGAATTTAATGATGCAATGCAAATGCAAACAATTTACAACAAATTTATATGTTGATGTTATGTGCAATTTTTCCAACTTATTTCCTAAAGCTTTTCCCAATAAATAATATTTGGTAATCATGAATGCTGTCCAAGTCTACCCTTTGTACTCTAGAATTTGATTCTAAGTTATGAGTAACAATAAATAGATAAATATTTATCTGGCTGCTATCAATTCTCGTTTTGAGACAGCCCATTATTTGCTTTAATTGGTATTGCTCCCGTCGAGCAGACGCTGCAATTGCAGTCTTGCATATTATTTATGTTAGCAAGACTTTTCGCCATATATATTTGTATTGTATAAACAAGCGCATAAACTTTTTGCGGCCAGTGAACCAAAGCCGAAACCCATAGAGAAAACCAAAACTGCAGTGTTACCCCCCAAAATGCCAAAACCGGTTGAATGAATCCAGCAGCTGCAGCTGCAGTTGCTGATGTTGATGGTGCTGCTGCTGCTCCTGCTCCTGCTGCAGTCATGCGTATCCCGCTGGCAGCCATAATTGTTTTTTGAAGTGTTCGCCGGCTAGACTTTATTTATTGTTCTCACACATGCAAACAAACAGACCAACACACAAACACACAAACACGCGCACACGAACGGCAAATGGACAGCGGTTTAGAGACTATTTTCGAGTGTGGATTTTAGAGCCAGAAGAGCTGACCAACAAACAGTTGACCAGATGCAATTGGGCAGCTTTTCTCTTTATATCTTCTCTCTATCGATGCGGCTCTGTGTTTGTATTTGCTATATTTACATTTGTTTTTACACTTTGATTGACTTTTTGGCTTTGAATTGATTCACTTTGTGTATGCAAATCCTTTGCACAGACATTGGGACAGAGAAACTCGCTCAATTAATGCAATTTCTGTTGCTGATTTGCATCGCATTCACAGCTCGGTTCGGTTGCATGACCAATTTGCATGCCACCTGGCACACTGCTTATGGTAATGAATGCCACAAACACATACCACTGTCGCACCCTTCGCTCCCTCGTTGCTTGCCACCCGCCCCCCGCAACTAATAATCCAAGACGCAAGTTGACAACTTTCTTTCAAATGGCGACCGAAATTGAGTGGCGTTTTGCGAACCAGCTGGAAACTTATGAAACTTGTTTGCCAAACAACAATAAAATAAATTGCGCAAAGTGCAAACAGAAAGTTGTAGACAACCCCTCGCCCCTCGCCCCACCTCCAGCTGCCAACTCGTGTCAATTGTCATTTGTGCTTGTACTTTTCTTGCCTGCCGCTGTTGCTGATGCTGCCTTTGTCTTTGCTCTTTGGCGCTTCGTTGGTCCTTGCAGTTGTTACGCTTTTATTGCTATTGTTGTTGCCGCGCCTGCTGTTGTGCTTATTATTTATATTACTCGAGCACAGCAGGAGCACCCACACACACACACACACACACAGCAGGAACATGTTCTTCTACTCGTATACTTGATGCTTTTTTGTGTAGGTGTTAAGGAATTTGATTTGCCTGCGCGCCATTTTATGAAGTGAACGCAGCGTGTGACTCAATTTGTTATTGTTGTTGTTGCTCCTGTTGCTCGTGCTGCTGTTGATGTGTTTCTTTTTATATTAAAAGCCAGTGAGCTGTGAGCGACAAACGCAAGTTCAATTCACTGCAAACAGAAGTACATTCCATAGATACGAATACATTAAAATATAATACAAATACTTATCGCATGCGAGTAGCGTCACATTTTATCAGACTGCACATTTTGTGAAATTGAAAAACATAAATAAAGCGCTGTGTGAGTTGACAGCTTAAAGCCAGCCACTGGCTCAAACAATTTGCATTTCAGTGAGTTTAATATTTCTCTTATGCATTCATATATTCAACGGCAGCGCATGAAATATTTGAGCGTTAAATTCAGCTGCACATATTTCCTATGCATGCCAGAAATTACAAATGACGATAAAGCTGAAGTTTAAACATGCTCGATTTTCTTAATTTATTTTCTTTAGTATTTTTTTTCAGTAGTGAAACAGCTGATCTCTTACTGCAAATTAACATAAAATGGTCATGTTAACTTCCTTTAGCAGCAACTGATTAATGTTAATCAAGCGATCTGCTTTAACAGCAACAGATTTATGTTAGCTGGCAAGTAACATTTTTATGTTAATCAACAGCCCAGTATAAACGATCTGCTTTAACAGCAACAGAGATATGTTAGCTGCCAAGTAACGTGTCTATGTTAATCAGCTGTCTAATGCAATCGCTCCCTGTTGTTCTCACTCTTCACTCATTTTAGCTGCAATTAATATTCATAATTGAAAAACTTAAGTTGATTGTCGCATCAGCATTAAATGGAACAATTCCAGCTGCCTGCTTCTTCAGTATTCAGTAAAAAGCAGCCATTGCAATCAGCGTTTTATCAATAATAACAATGTGTTTCTTCAAGCAGCTGCTACTTTTTTCTTTCTCATACTTATTTTCGATTTGAATTCAGTGAGAGCTAGAAATGTGTCCGGTTGCCCCTTGGCCGATTTCTTTCACCAGCTTCTGCTGCTGCTACAGCTGTTGGTTCTGCTTCTGTTGTTTGGCTTTCATCTCTTATTACATTGTGCAGAATGCAAAGTACTTTGCAATGACTGGGTTTGTAACGAAGGCGGAGGAGAAGTTGAGTTCTGGTCACAATCTGATATTGTAAGAAGTTAGATTGCTGCAGTCGAAACTGTTTTGGCTGAAAGTCGCCAAGTCGCCGCCGCCGCTTTCAATAAATATTTATGAAAAATGTTAATATTTTTGTTCCCCTTCACAACGAGTTTTTTATATTTTCCGTTTTATATTTGTGTACTTTCTGTAATTTTGCATTTTTTGTGCGCGTGTTGCCTTTTAATCTAAATGTTAATTCGCTTGAAATGAATCAGTTAAGCTGCAAAGGGAAAGTCAAAGGCAACGCGACGTATGCGTAATTCGCTTCAATGTTAAATGTTCGCTTCGCTCTGTGTGCGTGTGTGTTTGCTCTTGTGTTTGTGTCGGAGAATTAATTGGAGCGCGGTACGTAACAAAATGCTCCTTGGGGAGCAATTGCCGGGCGAAGTTTAAGTGGCTGCGGTTGCCAAGTGGGAACTTCTGCAACTTGAGACGGCCAAGCTGCTAAAGCGCCAGCGAACATATCAAATATTTAGACACTGCAACAGATGAAAAAGCAAAAGAATTGCCAACAGCAGCAGCAGCAGCAGGTGTGAGTTTTTAATTAAAGCTACAGAGCGTCGCGAGAACCACAAGCCGAGGTTAATTACGTGACAAACAAACAGGAGTTTGTGGACTAAATTTGGCAATAGACCGCGATGTTGAAGCGCACGCAGCATTGCACCCAGAAGGCCGAAGCCGACAGTCGAATTTTGCAAAACGAGCTGCCAATCAGCCTAACAATTATGAATGGGCAGTCAGAAGCAACATCTCTCTCTCTCTCTCTCTCTCTCTGGCTCTTGATTTATCTGGTAATTAAGGCCGGCATGCGCATTGCGTTTCCACTTTGACCCCCGGTGCTGGCGCCCTTTGATGCAACAAATTGAAATAAATTGCCAAAAGCTCGCATCGAATTTCATATGCAGCTGCGCTAACAAGCTGCCCAGACAGACTGCCAGGCAGACTGATAGCCGAGCAGCCAGGCAGTAACAGGACTACGCCAGGATAAACGATAAAGTGTGGCCACGGACATGTTGCGCACTTTATTTGCATGCTTTTAGGGTCTGTCAGCTCAACGCCTGCTCGTTGTTGAGCTTCAATGAGTATTAGAATCCTGTCTAGCGTCCTTTTGGGCGGGAGCATTAATCAAAACGATGTCGGCATCATTAATAACTGGCCTCAGCTGTCATGTTATTTAACCCCAGACTAAACTATTGATAGAAATTCGACATTGTCAAGGTGCGACTCAGCCACAGAGTCTTGTTTATATTCAAGCTGATTGATGAATTATACTTGCCCCAGCAAATTGCTGAGCCATAACCTCTGAGATGCTCCACCAAATGTCGGATTGCAATGAGTAATTGTATCTCGAGTTCCCAATTCACAATTTTCTTGACATTTTAATTTGAATAACATTCAACAAATGGAAATTCTCATATACATATTTCTTCTAGAATTGTACTTGTTATGAATGAGATAGATTGTAAAAAAAATACAAAAAATGCATAACAACAAAAAGTAACCAACGAATTCTTAATATATCTTATAAATACCCAGACTGCTTGCGACACGTTAATTAAACAAAATTGACTACATCAAATTAGTACTAATCCAGATTCTCTCGTGATTTAATAAAGAAGCTGCTCAGTTTCTCTACCTTTAAAGTGCAAAAATGCAATAGTGACCCATTTTAATATTTTGCTATACGGATACAAATGTATTATTAAATTATTTATTTGCAAATGACTTTTTCGCACGCTTTCGATTTGGTATTAAATAAATCGTTTCCCTATGTGCATAAGTAACAAATCCTTATCTCTAAAAGTATAAATTGCAAAAGCTAATAGTTAAATCAAGCATAGGCAATTCAATTGTGACCCACTTTAGAATTTTGCAACACAAATGAATGTATGTTATTAAATTATAAGTTTGTAAATAACTTACGTTTACGAAAAATGTACAAAACGGAATACTGAATTTGATACGAGATTTAATAAATTATTTCCTTGCACACATCTTATGAGAAACTATCTCTTTTTTTCAAAAGCAAATAGTAATATCGAATACAAGCAATTTAATTGTATTTAAGTGTGTTATTAAATTATAAGTTTGTAAGCAACTTTTGTGCAATAAAAAGGTACAAACATAATTCTGATTAACGAATACTATATACTATAGTTTCGACTTGGAATTTAATAAATTATATTTCTGCGTCTCACAAGACACGCATCGTTATCTTAAAGTATAAATTAGCAAATCACATGGTGAAATCAAACATGGACAGTGCAATTGTGACCCAGTTTGATGTTTTGCAATACAAATAGAAGTGTTTGCTTTCCAGTTTCTATTCAAATGTTAAAGCACGCTCTGAGGAGCTTCCAATTAGACCATCTGCTGTATTCTAGCATTGACATTGCACGAATTTATATTGCATTATTTATGCTGTTCAGCGCAACTCAATGAAAACAATAAATTGTCTGTCACTTTGGCTTCGCCTATTATGGTGCAGAAGTAATATTCATTCTTTTTCGAGGTACCAGAGTATTACAAACTGTTATTAAAATTCTGGTAGAGCACGTACATATATGTTTTTCATATGGTATTATGCCAGTCAGTTCCAATAAAGTTGCCAGTGGAAATTTGTCAGCTATGCGAGTCTGGCGAGTTGAGACTCGGGAATGCGGAGCACAACTTTAAAACAAGCGAATTGTGCGAATAAATGGCATAGATAACTTTATGGCCACCAGTGCACTTTGTCTAACCCGTCAACCGGGCAGGACACACACACACACACACGCACACACACACAGCTGCAGTTGGGGGCGAATGTAGTTAGCCTTCGGCTTTGGCATGCATTTAACATCAGCAGCGTGTGAAGGATCGAGGGGCAGCCGGGTTAGCAGAGGCCAAACTCGTGATGCCATTGCGGCTTCTATTTTTTTTTTGCTTTCTTTTATTTTTGTATATATCTATGCGTGTGTGTGTGTGTGTGTGTGTGTGTGTGTGTGTGTGTGTGCGGGTGACGCTGCTTTGAACGGCATTCAGAGCTCTTCGTGACGTGCATTGCTCATTGCGTTTGGCCGGAGCATGGCCCGAAAAATATTGCAGTTGTGATATGTTTAAGCAGCGGCGGCAACTGCACTTGGCATATCCTGGCACATCCTGGCACATCGTGGCACATCGTGGCACATCCTGGCGTGCACTTCCACTTCCAGTTGCACTCTTTAACTCGCTGCGAAGTTGTTCGAGGTGCTAATGAAAATTGCGCAACTTTTGCGAAAATCACAATCGCAATCACAATCACAGGCGCAACTTGAGCTGCCTGCCACGGAAATGGCAACGCATCCGGCGAGACAGCTAATTGCCACACAGGTGTGCGTATGTGTGTGGGCGTCTCTCTGTATGTGTGTGTGTGTGTGTGTGTGTGTGCTTCTAAAGGCATCTTGAACAAAAGCCGCTAATTAGTTGGCCCAAAATTTGGTGCTGTGCACGCGCTTTAAACGCAATTAAAGTGCATGCCTCGAAATTGAAGCGACTAAATGTGTTTTTTATGTTGCCCACGCTGTTGCTGTTGTTGTTGCTGTTGCTGTTGCTGTTGCTGGGTGTATTAATTTTTTGGGGGGTATACAAGCAAAACCAATTTGCAGCAGCAGTGGCAGCTAACGGTGGCAGCAACTGTAGCTCTGTGGCACTGGCAGTTAATTTTAATTACGCACATGGCAGTTAATGCTGCGACATGGCGTCTCAATTTAGACACCTTTTTGTGTAGAACAGTTCTCCTCCCTCCTCCCCCTTACCACCCACATACTTTACGCCCTTAAACCCTACACACACACACACACAAATTGCCATTAAATGCGCTGTGCGGGCGGCATTGCCGAAATGAATAAATGACAATGGCTTCTGTGGACAAGTCTGTGTGTGTTTCTGCTAGCGTAGAGCGTCAATCGTTTCATTTAAAGCGTTACGCTTCAGGCGGCCAGAGGTAAAAGAACAAAACAAATTAATTTTGGCCATGTGTGGCCAGGTCTACGAGTGTGTGTATGAGTGTGTAAGTGGGTGTGCGTGTGTTTATGGCCATGTACAAGTGTAAGTAGTGGCACAGCCCGAGGACACACTCGCATTCTCCGCATTCTCAACACAGCTGTGTGTATGTGTGTGTGTGTTGGCAAATGGTTTATGCAAACGCTGCAGGGCTTATGCTCAGTTTTCTTCGAAATACGAAATACGAAATTCCATATTCGAAATTTGCACTGTCTGCTGCATAGCTGATGGCTGATTTAAACGATATAATGTGGCAAAATGAATTATGATATAGGGACACAAAATAAAGCAGCAATTATGTGCGAAATAATGTATTATAATAATAAATTAATAATGAAATAAAGACACTAAATGAGTGTAAATAAAGCAGCAATTAAGTGTGAAAATAAATATGGAAAAGCACGTATCAAATTTATTTGGCCCACGTTAAACTTTTAATGAATTAAATTAAATTTGAGTAAACGCCTGCGGAAATTGCTCATTTCGCTGCGTGCCCTCTGAAAATTGCTAAATGTGCGTATACTTAACTTTTGACCAGCAGCTGTGAAATATCATATTTCTATCTTATAAAAATTAATTCTTATTTTAATTAATTCTTATTTTAATAATCAGATATTAGAGTTAGTCACACGATAAAGTAACAATTTTAATTTAATACGAAGCTGTTGACCTGGGATTGCAAATATCACATTTTATAATAAAACAATTATAAACAAATTTTGCTTTTAATTCATATTTTTGTAATCAGATATTAGAGTAAAGGTTTAACTTTTAAATAACAAATCAAATAGCAAAAACTCATATATTTGAATTTTAATAATTATTATAGTTACAGTCATTGGTCTAACTTTTAAATTAAAACTAAAATGCATTAATATTATAATTATTCAATTAAAATAATAATAACATAAACTCTTATTTTTGCATTAGTGTAGTAATAATTATAATTAATACAGTACCTGCTTTAGACATAAGATTCAAATATATTACTTAGTCGTAATAGCACTTTCAAGTCTGCTGCTCCAGGGTATCTCTGCGTCGTGCTGCTGTCTGCGATTCGCAGTGCGTTGGCTCTGCTTTCACAAGTGCGAGTACCAGTGAGAGTGTGAGCTCGAGAGCGCCGTGCCATTTCCTTGGCATTAGCAGGGCTATGTTTAGGCCCTGCAGTTGTTGGCTTTGCCAAATGAAATATGTATTTCCTTGGCACACATTTGCGCTTTGGCCAAAATTGCTTTTGTTCGCAATTGCGAAACACATCTGAGCTGGCATTCTGGCGGATATTAAACCGGCGTCAGCAACGCTTTCTTTTTGGCCCGGTTAAGTACGGCTATAACTGTTACTGTTATGTCAGCAAGGACGAAGTGAGAGAGAGGAAACCCGCCCGCCCGCTTGAATCATAAACGCATTGGCATATCAAATTGCAATTTACACACACGGAATGTGTGTATATATAATTTATACGATTTTTATTTAAAAGTTAGTTCATTCTCAACTGTTTGCAGCTGCTTACAGACTCGACTCGCATCGTTATACATACACATTTACTTGCAGTATTCCATTTTTATATATATATATATATACTATAGAAGTATTACTTATCATAGAGGGAGATATGGCATTCGTTTGCATTTTTGGAACTGCACTCTGCACCTAACTAACTAACCAATCAATCAACTTTTAACTCTGCATCAGTTTGAGCTTTACATAAGTACAGATGAGTATAAGTATAAGAGTATATTATAAGAGTATTAACTATATATTCGCCTGGCTTACAATCATTTGAATACCTGTAATTAACTGTCGATTATAAGTATATATATTAGCATTCTCTGTTTGTATTACTTTTGTTTTCTTTCTTTTTTATATAAAATGCAAGCGAAAAATTCGAATATTATTGGAAAAGTTCTTAAAGAAAGTCGCAAAAAGGACACAAATAAATTGAAAGTATTTTTGTATGTGTTTTTCGTATCAACATTTAACATTTATATTTATGTATGTTACATTCTGCTCAGGTTTGTCATGTTCTCATAATATCATCATCATATCGTCTAGCACTTAAGAACCTCTCTCATGAAACTCTTTGAAATGTTCAGTGGGCCTTGAAGAGCTTTACATAAAAGTAGTTTTTTAGATAGCTATGATAGTTAAAGTAGGTTAGGTAGATCTGCGAGTGATTTGAATTGAGTTGGGGCCAATAAAAAGACAATTCGACAATTATATTTAATAATTAATTGATTAATTTTGATACCTCTCACTAAGTTAATCTAAATATCACTCGGGGTTTTCTTTCGCCATTTGCTTTCAATTTTCTCGTTGAATTCGGAAATTTGTCCTAGCACAAAATTGTATACACGTAATATAATACTACATTTGGGACTGCCAACTCAATCCAAACTGAACAGCCCTTTAGACATCCCTCTTCTGTGTCCGTCGCCCGATATTCTTGGTGCTGTGATCGTCGAGCTACACTTCCTCGTAGCTGCGGCATTTGGGTAACGGGCCTGACCACTTGCCATCTGCCTGACATTTTGGCCGTTCGGGCGGCCCCGTGGTGTGATCTTCGTTCGTCTGGATCTGGATGAAGCCGGGCCGGCACTGGACGCTCAGGTAATCGCCCGCGTCGTAGTTGAACTTGAGCGGAGCGATCAGGCCGTTGGGCGGATCGCCCGGATAGGGGCATTGCGATTTGCCTGATGAGCGGGATGAGCGAGCATGGCAGGGCAGATTGGATGGCATGGATGGTCGTATTGGGCATGCATATATGTTGTTGTTGTTGTTGTCGTTGATGTTACATGATGTTAGATCGGTATGATTGTGAGATCGGTGATCGGTATCGGTTTGAGATCGGATTCAGTAAACGATTGGTTGTTACACAGGCGGAAATACAACACAAGTTTCATTAATTCAATTGGTTTGTGAGTGGGGCCCACTTTGGAGAGAGATTTACGCAAGGATTCGCAGCGTATATGTGCATTATGTGTTTGCATTATCAGTGGTCTACTTACAAAATGGTGGCGAGTGCGACCACAACCCGTTCTCCGTGCATATGACGCTCGACTCGCCGACCAGAGTGTGCCCATCGTTGCAGCTGAATGTGACCAGAGCGCCAACAGTCAGACGCCTCTGGCTCAGGCTCGTGCCCCCAATGCGTCCATTGAGCGGCGCAACTGGCATCAAGCACTGGATGACTGTGGGATAGATGAGGGAGGTGTTCAGAGCAGAAAGAGAGAGGGGAAAAATAGTGTACAGAAAAGAGAAAGAAAAATAGGATAAGCATTAATATGTGTGTATGGAGATATTATACCTTGAATCGTTGACATTTTCTTTAGTGCACCTTAGGAATTATTTAGTTTGTAATTTATTGCTATGCTTTGCCCCGTAAAATGAATAGCCTTGTCGCCTACATTTATTACATTAAATACGTAGGTTATTCATGTGGATGAAAATAACTACTTGGCCTTTACTATTTTTAGTTAATATTAATTCTTGAATCGACTTGTTACTCAATGGAGTTTTAATGGTTCAGTATGATAACATGACAATTAATTGCTTTTCCAATATATTTTGAGATTTGTAGAGAATAATTTTAATTTCATTTTCTAATTTGCCAAAACACTGCGTGGCAAAAAAATAAAATAAAAATAAGCGAAGAAGTCAATTTGTTATTAATTAATCATAGATTACTCTGTGCACTTCAAATTGTCAAAAATGACATGTTAATTAAATGTTATGTATTTGTACTAATTTATTTAAAAATGTTTCTAACAACTGCATGCCTAAAATCGATTTGTTGTACTGACTCAGACATCAATAATTTGTTGTCTGTTATCTCGTTTATTTAAAATCGATTTCTGACTATTCAATTATTCAATTGCATCGCTTTCACTTTGAGTGTTGAGAGGGGAACGATTGTGTTTGTTATGGAAAAAATGTGAAAAGCTCGACTAATCAAATTAATTAGACTTATTAGTCGCATTGTAAGTGGACGATGTCGAGGGTCCACTCGAGAGTAATAACTTTGAATGAAAGCTGAAATCATATCGATTGTCAGTCGGTGAGTGTCTGCACTTCAATTGGGCGCAATTAGAGCGCTTTACTAAATAATTAGCTGGCCAATTGACTCGAACACGCTGTAAAATGGAAGACAGAGAGGAGGAGGAAGAGGAGGAGGCGGAGCGGACTCACCTTTGCAGCGTGGCACTGGGCCACTCCAGATACCCGTCGGCTCACAGTCGAGCAGCGCCGGTCCGGTCAGCTTGAATCCCCACTGGCATTTGAACACCGCCCGCCCCCATGCCGATGTGTTGAGCTCAATGAGACTGAGATGAGGATCGTCGAGGACGAGACGGGGACACTGAATGGGATGGCATGTCGGCGATGGCGATGACCAATTGCCGGAGGCCAGGCAGGTGGCGTTCCATGAGCCATCCAGCCTGAAGCCCTCGGGGCACTCATAGTGCGCTCGCTGGCCCAACTTATTGCCCTCGAGTCTCAGCCTGAGCGGCGCCATCGGTTCCATTAGCTGCGGGCATGTCGAAGTGGCCACCACCACGGCAATGCTGTTGGTCAAACCGCGCGGCGAGGTGCATGTAAACGTGCCCGAATCATTATTCTCGATATTCTTGATGCTCAACCGATAACGCACAGCCTTCTCTTCCCCAGCCGGCGACCAGCCTGCAAATCACACAAATCAATCCCAGTCATCCAGTCGTGCTCGCCTGGGAGGACCCACCTGTGCTGTACTGCATATACCAGCTGGTCCAGCTCCACTCGGGTGTGCCGCGCACCCGCGGATACATGCAGTCCATCTGGACGGTGCTGTGCGGCGGCACGGCCATCACGCCGGACGGCTCGAAGGAGTAGGAGCCGTTGAAGATCTTCACGCGGATGGAGGGAGCACTGTCCTCGGAGTAGTTGGTCAGCACGGTGGTCGGCACACAGCTGGGCATGCGTGGCGCCCATAATCCATTCGAGCAGAGCACACGCGACTCGCCCAGCAGCTTGTAGATGCCCAGCTCCTGGCAGCGTGCCTGCAGCGAGTGGCCATGTGGCAGATCCCAGCCAACGTTCTGCACAATGAGGCACGAGGCAATGTGTTCAGTTTGATGTGGGGGGGACACAAACGGGCGACAAGCAGGCAGAGCAGAGCAGAGCAGAGCAGAGCAGAGCAGAGCAGAGCAGAGCAGAGATTTCAGGCATTTTAAATGAAGCGATAGAACGTGCAGTGCGTGATAGTATTCAAGAGAGAGAGAGAGAGAGAGAGAGACAAAGAGAGAGAGAGAGAGATATGGAGAGAGACAAAAATAAAGAAAGAGTTTTTAGACTTTTCACAAGCTGTTAACACAATCTTAGAGGCGCACTCTCTTGGGCGTGGGCGTGGGCGTGGCATTTTTGTTGGGCGTGCTGGCGTGCAATATTCCAGAGTGTTGTCTGTAACTGTTTGCTGTAAATGTAACAGTGTCAAAGTGTGTGTGTGTGTGTTTCACGCTGCCCTTTGGCCGATGGCCAATGTTTAAGCCGTGCATAGAAAATGGTTTATAGTCAAAAGCCATAACAAGACCCACTACTTGGGCAGACACTAATTTTTGTAGGTGTGTTTCTCTGTGTATGTATGTGTGTGTGCTGTATAGGTGTACCTTAGATCTGTGTGTGTCAAAGTGTTTCAATAACTATATTTAAATCTAAAAAGGCAACTCTTACTTCTCAATTTACTTCTTGAGTTTCACATACAAATATTTTCTAAAAATCATTTGAGAATCCTTTCACAACTCCGGTCGGAATAAATAACATTTTAACTATATTTTATTTAAGCTCTGTCTTTTCTCAAAGCTCCAATGAAGAGATTCTGCATTAAGTTGAATAATAATCCATTTTTAATATTACCCTATCAATAATGCAAAAGTTGTCAATGATGTAGCAAAGCTTCAAACATAATTCGACAAGATTTCATCTCTCTTTAAACAAGCTAAATCTCTTGTTGTTTAAATATTTTTTACTGTTGAAATTTATGTAAATATAGCGACCCCGAATAAGAGCTTTGAATTTATAAATTTGTAAACAATTGGCTCGAAAGATATGTATTTGAAGTCTATTTTTAATGTTTGTAGTTCGATATTATTCTTGTACGGAAATTTGTATTTAAAAAATTTATGAACAACATTTAATTTGATTTTAATTATTATAAAAATTGATAAAACAAAAGGTTTTCTTTTAATTGTCTTTCAAAAAATCAATTAAGAACTAACTTTTATTGATACCAAAGTTTAGTTTTCATTATTCTATTTCTATTTTGTTTTGTGTAATTGAATGATAGCTTTTTTAATTTTTATGATAAAAAAAATAATAATCAAAAAAATTAAAATAATTTTAGAATTTTAAAATTATTTTAATTTTTTTAATAAAATTATTTTGTTATAATAAACAATTAATTTTTGAATAAAGAAAAGACTGTCTTAACCTTTTTTTTTTTTGAATTATAATCATAAGGGAAATGCAGTTAATCATCAAATACCCAAGTGGTAAATTTTTCTGATTGAAGCTAAGACAAAATACTCATAGGTAGGAAAGCATGTTTAATCGATGTCCTAATTAAAATACCTAACCCAGAAAAACCCCGCAGACTCTTCCCAGTTTCGCTCAGTGTAGAGTGTAGGTGTAAGTGTGCAGATTGTTTGGTTTTGATGTTCTGTGTGAGATCTCTACGGTAGTTGTACAGTGTCAGCTAAATGCATAGATACGGATACGAGGTGCGACGACGACGACAACATGGACGACGACGAAGACAATGATAGCGTCGAGGAGGAGGCCACTCACAATTTCTGTGTTTGAGACAAGTGTCGATTTGGATAAGCGCGTTTTACGCCAGCCGCGATTTGGTGGAATCGGTGTCTGCAAGAGAGAGAGATCAAAGAGTACCAAAAATACAGAGTCTGAGTGCTGCACAGAGCAGATGCGGATGCAGGATGCAAAGTTATCATATTTTTTATTTTTAGTTTTAAGATGACGCTGGGCAATTGGTTGTAGTTGTTATTGTTGTTGTTGTTGATACAAGAGATGATGAAGAAATTGAGCGAGACAGAGATACGTATATAAAGAGAGAGCGAGGCGAGATACAGTAAGTGACAGAGACAGAGAGATACATAGCTACAGAGACGCAGAGAGATAAAGAGAGACGCAGTCGAAATTGAGTTGCACTCACATTTAGCCTCCGCAAGCTTCTGTGTGCGTGTGTGTGTGTATGGTGTATGGTGTGGGTGTGTGTGTGAGTGTGCGTGCACTTGTGTGTGCTGTGGTTGTGGGTGGTGAGTGTTTTTCTTTTCTGTTTTTTTTTGAGAGGGGGGACAGCTCCTGGCACGGCTGACGGCAGCGTCTGGCCGTCATCACTTACCACGGAGATGTTGCGATAGCTGAGCAGCAGATGAGTCGGAATGCGATTGACGTGGCAGCTCTTATACAGCGGCTGAAACTTCACGTTGCCGTTGTCATCTACAGATAAAGATGTCAGTTAGATCACCAGATAAACGCACACTTCACCATTCAAGAGACAACATCACACGTGCTGCCATTTGGAACATTCGCGCGATTTCAAATCCATCGTGACGGGTTTCCCTCGTTTAAAGGCAGCCCAAATGGCAACACGCTTGAAACGCATGCAGCAGATTCACACAAGTTACAAGATCTCGGATTTGAGTACACAGATTGTTATAAAGGAAAGTATTATAACAATCTTAAGTTTCATACAAGATACAGTATTGTATTTCCTTTGAACCTTTCATTAATTTCAGTCTTTGTTTGAAAAGTTGTAAGGAAATTTATACAAATTAAATGCTTTCTAGTTTAGTTTGAAATGAATATTATCATTCATTAAATACGCTTGACCTTCGCTTAATACGAATTATGGAATTTTAAGTTTTCATATTTTATTAAAAAAACACTTTTTTTATTTTCTAATATTTCTTCAACACACTTGATTCTACTAATTAATTCATTGGTTTGTTTTTTATTCTTTTTGGAATATTTTGTAATTTCTAGTAACTACTTTTCAGTATTTAAATATTTTCAAAATATATGCATCTATTAAATCAATTGCATAAGTATTTATTTGATCTGTTCTTTTATTAATATTTGAAAATCTCAAAACTTTAATTATGGAATAAGCAAATATGAATTTTTTCTGTATTTTTTATTTTTAAACTGCTTACAAATTTGTTTATAACGCTGATTATCGGCACTAGTAATTTGTGATCATCTGCTGCATACAGGCATTTAGGACATAATATTATATTTTAGCCCCTTTCCACGCTGCATAATTATGGCGTCATTTATATATATTTCACAGAATTTTTTGAATTATATTTATTAAATTGTGCAGACAAGAATCTCAGCTAAAAAATGTTAAGCACATTCATTTGAATGCTGAATAATTAATTACTTGACACCAATAAATAATGTGAGCAGATTGGAAGGAGGCTTTAATGGGAGTTCGAGTTTGTTGGTTAGATGGTTAGAGAAATGAAACAACTTGGATTGTTGCTGGTGCTGCTATTTAGTGTGCTGGATTGTGTTGTCTTTATTATTGTACGAGTCTCTACTGTAATGACATGTTTCGTATTGCTAGATTGTAAGTTTAATTAACATTCCATCGAGGTGTATATAAATGCAAGAGTGTATTAGTGTTGGTGTTGGTGTTGGTGTGTGAGTGTGTGTTGAGGGTGCCTCACTTACCCTCCTCGTTGGTGGCACACAAAGGTCCCACCCACTTGCCCTTGACACAGCGAATCTTGCAGAGACGCCGATCGCCCATGGGCCCGATTTCGCCGGGGAATCGGATCTCGGATACTTCGGTGAACTGCTGCAATATATCGATCTCCTCCTCCTCCTCCTCCTCCTCGTCGAACTCGGCGTCCTCGGTGTGCACGGGCGAGTAGCCGGTCTCCTCGTCGTAGATGCCTAAAGGGGGGGCGAGATCGGAACAGAATAGGTGAGGGCGTTATGAAATGGGCAATGTACCATGCTAAGAAACGGGAGAGGGGGAATACGACCAGAGAGAGAGGAGTAGAGCAAGTAGAGCAAGCAACTAATGAGCTGTTGTTGTGCCTGATATATGCAATGAATATGAATGAAAGAATGAATGAGTGTCGAGTGTCGAGTGTCGGTTGTCGAGTGTGAATGGCTGAGTGAATGAAGCTGTGAATGAGTTGCGATTGCGATTGCGAGTTGGCTTTGGATTCGCCATCCGATGCTGAGGGCTTTCAAAGCGCTCAAGTGGCCACTGACTTGGCAAAGCCTTTTTTGCGCAAGGCGTGTGAAAAGCCGGCTAAGAAGCTAAAGTGCAGCCAGCGAGAGAGAGAGAGAGAGAGAGGTGAGTGGAAGAAGACGCCTCTCTTGAGCACACACATTAAGCCGCACGAAGGCGAACTTCAATGGGGCAACTTAAGGTTGTTAGGTATGCATTAAAAGTGGCACGGAAATGGAGTGGGCCCACAAGTAATGGCAATAGATATGGAAAGGGTCGAGCAGCAGCCACTTAACAGGATACAACTTCATCGCTGAACGAGGCGTCAAAAAAAAAAACAAAAAACGAAAAGAAAAGAAAGCAGAAATTATAAAGAAACGAGGACGAGGAGTGAAAAGGCAAAAGATAACATGAAAGATAATATTATGGCCGGCATGAGACGGACCCTGACCAACAGCGAGGGTCCCGAGTGAATAGCGCTGGACCCCAAAGCAGAATCAAAGTAAACAAAAGCCAAGTACAAAGCGAACCCCCAAAATAATACAAAAGAAAATGGGGGAAATTTAGAGAGAAAGGTGGTGAAAGGAAGCCGCAAGCAGGATGACGAACCCAACCACGACAAAGCATGAGACGAGTTGAATGGTTGCGAGAGAGTTGAGAAAGAAGCGTGGTGACGGTGACGGTGGCACGACTCGTGTGTCTTTGTGTGTGTGTGTGTGTGTGTGGCATGAGGCATCATGTTAATGAGGTCGAATTGAGGCGACTCTGGAGGCTCCAGGAGGCGACTGCGATTAGCTTTAAACGTACGAGAGTATGTAACCATGTGTGTATGTAACTATGTTTCGCTGTGTACTCCACTCTCCATCCTCCGTGTAGCAGTGTGTGTATTATTGTGTATGTGTGTGTGTTGGTGAGCATCACACAGACGGACAGACAGACAACGAGACAGCGACAGCGGCTTTCAAATGCAATTCAATTTTGTCATGGGCACTGTGGCATTGCCAGTGTCTGGCCGCTATGCAAATGCTGTTGCAGGCAACAAGAGAGAGAGGGAGAGAGTGCGAGGCGCCACGCCCCCTCCCCCCCATTTGTGATGCTGTGCCTTCGCCCTTACCCTTGTCCTTGCGACTGGTGGTCTTTGAGCTGGAATCGCCACCACCTTTCGGACGGCTCAGTGCACCCGTGGTCTTGCCCGACTTGCGCTTTACACGTTGCAGGGCCACTGCTGCACTGCTCGACTGATTTCCAATCTCCTCCAGCTGCTGCAGGGCACCATCATCGCCTTTGGCCGAGCGACGGCGGCGCCAACGCGGTTCCATGTCACGCTGGTCGAGCTCTGCAGCGTGACTGTCACCGCGTCGACGATGATGCTCCGTCTCGCTGGCCGCCTCATCCTTTGGCTGCTCCACCTCCGCCTCCGCCTCCGTCTCGGTCTCCGCCTTGTGCTGTTTCTGGTACTTGTCCAGCAGCTTCTTGCACTTCTCGCTGACGTTGACGTTGACGCTGCCGGCCAGGCATTTGTTGAGACGCGCCTTCAGCTTGAGCCTGTGCAGCTTGGCGCGCAGCTGCCGGTTGGGCTCCCTCGACTTCAGAATGTCCGCAATGTGCACATAGTACACGTCGCCCTCGGCCGCCAGCTTGCTGCCCGCCCAGCGGTCCGTGTCCGACGAGGCCTCCTCGTCGTGCAGTATCGCATGTCGCTTGTACCGACTGCCCCCACCGCTGCTGCCACGCACACGTCCGGTCTGTCCGTTGTCGTTCTCGAGCCGCCGTCGACGGCCGGAGCCGGAGCGACGCTTCTTGCCCTGCCTGCGATTGCCGGTGTTGGCATTGAGGCGCTTGGGGGCGCCCTCCTCGTCCAGCTCGTCCTCGTCGTCGGCCATGTCCGTGTCGTCGACGAGACTGGCCGCCGCATCGCTGGCATGCAACATGGCCCCGCCACCGTGGTGATGGAAGTCCATGGCATAGGGGTTCACAAAGGCCGCATGGTTCTCCTTGGCCGCGTGCTGTTTGTCCACGAACTCGACGTCCGCGGTGGTGAAGTCCTCCGGCAGATAGACCTGCGTCGTCTCGAACTTTGCATACGGCTGCTCCGTGGTGATTTCCGGTTTGACAATCGTGAAGCGCACATCCGGCGCCCGGCAGCCCGGTGAGGCATCTACCAAAGAAACCAAGAGAGAGACAGATAACGGGTTAGAAAGAGATGGAGCAGGAGCTGCAACTTTTGCCATAAATATTTCATATATGATCTAATTTAATAACTTGCCAACTTTGACTGACTTTGAAGTGCAATCGAAATTGCAAATTTCCAATAAGCATGCATGCATGTGTGTGTGTGTGTGTGTTGGCATTTCCTGTACACACACACACACTCACACTAACACTCACACACACTCGCAGTTTCAATTTGCAATGAAGGAAAGTCATGCAAACATTTTCCGTCCGAGCTGCGTCGTCATTTTCCATTTTCCTTATTTCACTTGACTTTAGTTCGAGTTGCAGACTTTTGCCCGGCACAACTGCAACAAATGACGACGACTTTTCGACCCGCCGCCGCCGGCTGCATTCAACTTTCCTTTCGCTTGCATATAGTACAGAGTACAGATACATTTGTATCTGTAACTGTATCCGCATCTGTACGTGCGGTTGTCTGCTGGCCACCGAAAGTAGGTCAGATGCAATGCACAGCAACTAAATTGTATTACACTCTCGTAATTTATGTAATTCAATTGCCAATTAGCAAAGCAAAGCGAGACTAACTCAATGTATCTCAGCCCAGCCACTGAAATGCATCTCGAAGTGCGAAAAGCACTTCGCATGCAAAACGCAATTCAATCGCAATTCAGCAGCTGCAGCCTTCGCACAAATTACTTTTATTCCCAGCTACATTGCGATTGTACAAATATTTATTTACTATATACATGCGAATACAGGGCGTGAAATGCCGTTTTAAAAACAAGAAGAAGATTCCTCAATTAACACAAAAAAAAAAAGATTCACAACTTCAAGAATTTTATACTGGTTTTTATACCTGCAACTCATTAATTAGAAGGGTTTTACAAATGATGTAACTGGCTGACACAGGCATCTTTGACCCCATAAAGTACATATATACATATATTCTTGACCGATACGTTGCATATGCAGCCATTAAATAATTATTACTGTTGCTCTAAGATCAACAACCTTTCGGTCCGCTGGGATCGACAAGAAACGAACGTATGTTAATTTTAAAACAACGCTCTTGAGTATTAGTACTCATTATAATAACTTTAGTTCTGAAAATTTGCTTCTGATCGGAAATAATTGTATAGACAAAGCCAGATTTGTTGACAGTATGATCAAGCATGACATATTATATTTTATCTTGTGTGTTTTGCATTCCCGCGTAGCGGGTATCTCACAGTCGAGCACGCTCGTCTGTAGTTTTTTACTTGTTTTTGCATATCTTTACTGCTTAACTTAACTCAGAATTTTATCGGTAACCGAGATTGTTTTAGCCTCAAACGGCGTATCTGATTGAATTTTAGTATTACAAGCTTTCAGTCACTTATATCTTATGGAACCGAGTGGAAGTTTCTGATTGAAATGGGTCTCAGTTTGCTGGTGTTGATTGCAATTGGCAGCCTTCTCTTTTGGCTGTATCAAAAGAACAAGGATTATTATGTGCTCTCGTTCTTCGCGCCTCGTGTGAGGACCAAGGATGGTCGTCCTGTAGAAAGCATTGCTCCTGTGGCCAAAGGCAACACCATCTTCGGCAACTCATTTGACTTTTATGGCATGACTGAGGGTGGGTTAAAGTCCAACTCGGTTTGATTCTCACTCCTTAATTTGTATTTCCCATTGTAGCGGAAGTGTTTCAAAGTGCTCGCAATCGTAGCAGGGAACTGAAAACCAGTTATATTTTGTACAAGTTGCGCACGCCCATTTTCAATATAATTGATGTTGAAAATGCCGAATTGGTATTGAACGATCAGAATCTGATAACTAAAGGTGAAGTCTATAAGTTTCTGCAGCCAGCACTGCAGACTGGACTGCTGACCTCCACAGGTTGAGTACATTAAAGCGAATATATATGTTAAGTTACAAATTAAATTAATTAAAATACTTTGCAGGTAAAAAATGGCACAGTCGTCGTAAACTGTTAACACCTACGTTTCATTTCAATATTTTGAGCCAGTTTCAGGAGATTTTCAAGTAAGTTTCAATTTCTGCTCAAAGTTTTTTTTTTCCATTAATGCACATAAATGTTTCAGAGTCGAAAGTCTAAAGTTCGTCAATCAGTTCAATGGCACATCTGAGGTTTCCATTTCTGTTAGCAAGCTAATTCCAAAGTTCACACTCAACAGTATTTGTGGTAAGAATTTATTGTTAATTAATGAAATCAGCAGTTGAAAATATCTTTTATTCAACAGAGACCGCCATGGGAGTTAAACTCGATAATATGGCTGATAAGGGCGATCTTTATCGCCAGAACTTTGCACTGATTGAAAAGTGGGTAATACAGCGGCTGAAAAATCCATTTAATCGGAATAAAACCCTATATAAATACTTTGGCTCCAAGAAGGATGCAACTGCTCTGAAAGTCATTCATGATTTCTCCAACGAAATTATCTCCAAGCGACGAATTCTCCTTAAGGAGGTCCTTCAACAACGCAAGAAGTCAGATGCAGATGATGATATGTGGGTGAATGTGGATAAAGTCTGAATTTGTTTACTGAATTTTCTATTTAAAATTAGTTACATCAACAAGAAGCAACGCTTTGCTATGTTGGACACTTTGATATTCGCTGAGAAGGATGGATTAATTGATCATCAGGGAATTTGCGAGGAAGTTGACACTCTGATGTTCGAGGGCTTCGATACCACATCAATTGGCTTAATTTTTGGACTGATGAATATGTCTCTATATGCTGATAAGCAAGAACTTTGTTATCAGGAAGTCAACGAGCACATTGAAGGTAATTTTTGTTCGATTTCAACTGCCGATTGATTACAATCATCTATAATTCGTAGACGACTTGAGCAATCTGGACATCAATCAAATATCTAAGCTCAAGTACTTGGATTGCTTTGTAAAGGAAACAATGCGTATGTATCCTTCGGTGCCGGTTATGAGTCGTCAAACATTGCGAGAAACGCAACTGGCCAATGGACTCATCCTTCCTGCAGACTCCCAGATCACTCTGCATATTTTTGACATTCATCGCAATCCCAAATATTGGGATTCACCCGATGAGTTCCGACCTGAACGATTTTTGGCAGAAAACTCTAAAGATCGCCACACTTATGCTTATATTCCGTTTAGTGCTGGACAGCGCAATTGCATTGGTCAAAAGTATGCGATGTTAGAGATGAAGACGCTGCTCATTGTGGTTTTGAAACAATTCAAAATTCTACCTCTTATTGATCCCAAAGATTTGGTTTTCAACACTGGAATAACACTTCGAACCAATAATGACATTCAGGTCAAGCTCGTGAGGCGTTAAAATGTATTATTAACCAGGTACAGCAGAAATAAAATAAATTAAATTAAAGTAAAACAAGTATCCTGAAAAGTTCCTTACGAAAACGTTGATAGATTTGAAATGCATTTTACAAAATAGAGTCATGTTAATAAAATTAACAACATTTTCATACCCGCAACTCATGTCTGTATTTATTTAGTCTACATCTAAGAGTGTTCGACTGTGAGATACCCGTTACATAAATAATTGGCATCATTCAAATTAGTCATTTGATGATCTTCGCATTTTGTGAACTTGATATGACAACATTTTACGAAATTAATTAATGATTTAATATTTTTAAACATAAGTTAAATTCTTGTATCTTGATCAGTGACAACAAGCAACAACATTGCTTGAAACCGAAAAATTCAACGTACTACAAGCTTAAAGTAAATAACATAAAATTAAAAAAAAGTAATGTTTGCAAATGCTAAAAAGGCAAATACATTTTTGTACACTCTCGTAATTTATGGAGTGCAGTTGTTAATTAGCAATATGAACTCAGCAATAAATAAAAATAACACTATTTAAAAACATTAAAATACGTATAGAACATATGTAGGGTAATTACGAGTATCTTTATAGCCTAACTGAACTTACAATCTAATCTTTGGGAGGGCTTCTCAAATTCGGTCAACGACTACGACAATAAAATTCGTTTGGTTCAGTTGAGGTTGAACCGATTGAAAGTAGACGCTTTTTAAATGGGTCTCTGTTTACTGGTGTTCATAGCAGTTGGAAGCCTTCTCTTTTGGCTCTACCAACTGAACAAGGATTATTTTGTGCTCGCTTTCTTCGCGCCTCGTGTGAAGACCAAGGATGGTCGTCCCTTAGAGAGCATTACTCCAGTCGTCAAGGGCAACACAATCTTTGGCAATTGCTTTGACTTATATGGCCTAACAGATGGTGAGTATAAAGGTTTTAATCATTGAAGACTTTACCTCTAAAAATGTTCTCGCAATTACAGCTGAAGCGTTTAAAATTACTCGCAAAAATGCCAGAGAAATTGGAACAAGTTCCATTCAATATTGGTTGGGAATGGCCGTTTTGAACGTAATTGACGCAGATCTTGCCGAGATGATATTAAACGATCAGAGACTGATTACCAAAAGTGTAATCTATGACTTTCTGCATCCAGCCCTGAGGACGGGACTCCTGACATCTACAGGTGGGATGATCACAATGGAATAAACAAACAAAAACGTGTTTGATATACATATGTTAAATATATTTCCTATAGATAAGAAGTGGCACAGTCGACGCAAGATGTTAACGCCCACATTTCACTTTAAAATTTTAGAGCAGTTTGAGGAGATCTTCAAGTGAGTTTTAAATCTTTCAGCTTCGAAATTCAAATAACTTATTGCTCATACAGAGCGGAAAGCCTGAAGTTCGTGAAGCAGTTTGATGGTGAATCAGATGTTGAGATTTCACTCAGTGAATTAATACCCAGATTCACGCTCAACAGCATTTGTGGTAAGTTTCGACTTAGGATCAACATGGAATACAAATTATACATTTTTTTTGTCCTCAACAGAAACCGCGATGGGAGTTAAACTCGATGATTTGGCCGAGAAAGGTGATGATTATCGTCGGAACTTTTCTATGGTTGAACAAACTTTCATTAAACGTATGCTCAACCCATTTTTTTGGAATAATACCCTTTATAAGTACTTTGGCGACAAGAAAGATGCGCTTGCTGTGAAGGCTGTTCATAATTTCTCCAACGAAGTCATTGCAAAACGTCGGATACTCCTCAAGGAGGATCTTGAGCCACGGAAAACTATGAAGTCTGATGCAGATGACGATATGTAAGTGAAAGTGGATAAAAACTAAAATTATTCATTAATCATATATTTATTATTAGTTACATTAACAAGAAGCAACGCTTTGCCATGCTGGACACTTTGATATTCGCTGAGAAGGATGGATTAATTGATCATCAGGGAATTTGCGAGGAAGTCGACACTCTGATGTTCGAGGGCTTTGACACTACATCAATTGGCTTAATTTTTGGACTGATGAATATGTCTCTATATGCTAATAAGCAAGAACTTTGTTATCAGGAAATCAATGACTTTATCGATGGTAGGTTTATTTCCCAATACATATTTAAAATACTCCCGACTCAATCTCTTAGATGACTTGGGTAACCTGGACATTAACCAAATTGGAAAGCTTCAGTACTTGGATTGCGTCGTGAAGGAAACAATGCGACTGTTTCCCTCAGTCCCAGGCATGGGTCGCCAAGCTAATCGAGAAACCCAACTGGCCAATGGTCTTATTCTTCCTGCAGGAACTCAGATTACTCTGCATGTATTTGATATCAATCGCAATCCCAAATATTGGGATTCACCCGATGAGTTCCGACCTGAACGATTTTTGGCAGAAAACTCTAAAGATCGCCACACTTATGCGTATATTCCGTTTAGTGCTGGACAGCGCAATTGCATTGGTCAAAAGTATGCGATGTTAGAGATGAAGACGCTGCTCATTGTGGTTTTGAAACAATTCAAAATTCTACCTCTTATTGATCCGAAAGACTTGGTTTTCAACACTGGAATAACACTACGAAGCAATAACGACATTAAAGTCAAGCTTGTGAGGCGTTAAAATTAATTATAAACTGCGTTGCGTAGATATAGCTTAGAATATGAAACAAAATACTGTAAATTTTATGAAAGAATCGTTGAATAAACAGCGTGTTTTAAACGCTTTGATAAAGTGTGATGTATACAACTTTCATACTTTTTATAGCCGATAAAGGCAACAGACAAATCGAACAGCAAATAGTTGTTTCATTCCAATTAGCAATGTTAAAAGAAATTCAATAATTTAACATTGCAGCCGTATGTTAAGACTGTTCAGTTAATAACAGAGAGCTGTTAAATTTAGCATTCTGGAGGGCTGCTGAGAGTGACAGAATACTATAAAATATCGACCCCTTCAAATTGTATGCAAATCACGTATGCAAATCACGTATGCGAATTAAAACAAGTAAACTGTGTTAAATTCTCGCAAGTTATAGATTTCAGTTGCTAATAAGGTAAACAAAGCGCGTTGCTAACAAAATGTATCTCAGCTCAGCCGAAGTGCAATAAAGTTGATATTCCGGTATTAGATAACTTTTATTTCAAGATAAATACCAGTTTTAACGTGTAAATTTATTGCTTAACTGAACTAACAATCTAATCTTCGGCTGTGTTTTCTCAAATATACACCGTCAACGACTACGACAATAAAATTCGTTTGGTTCAGTTGAGATTCAACCGATGGGAAGCAGACGCTTTTTAAAATGGGTCTCTGTTTACTGGTGTTAATAGCAGTTGGAAGCCTTCTCTTTTGGCTCTACCAACTGAACAAGGATTATTTTGTGCTCGCTTTCTTCGCGCCTCGGGTGAAGACCAAGGATGGTCGTCCTTTAGAGAGCATTGCTCCTGTGAACAAAGGCAAGACAATCTTTGGCAATTGCTTTGACTTATATGGCCTATCAGATGGTGAGCTAGAAAGTTGAATTCTCTGAATACTTAACCGCTAACTGGTTTTATTTCTTTGTAGCGGAATCGTTCGAATGTACACGCAAAACCGCCAGGGAAATAAAAACAAATTACATTGAATATTGGTTGGGAATGCCCGTTTTGAACATAATTGACGCGGAGTCTGCCGAGATGGTGTTGAACGACCAGAGACTGATTTCGAAAAGTGTCGTCTATGACTTTCTGCATCCAGCTTTGAGGACAGGACTGCTGACATCTACAGGTAGAACGTGAAAATTATGCTATAAACCAGATATTATGAATATGTTTCCTATAGATAAGAAGTGGCACAGTCGACGCAAGATGTTAACGCCCACATTTCATTTTAAAATTTTGGAACAGTTTGAGGAGATCTTCAAGTGAGTTACAAATCTACGTAGCTAGAATCTGATTTTCAACTTGTTTTCATCCAGAGCCGAAAGCTTAAAATTCGTGAAACAGTTTCAAGGTCAATCAGATGTTGAGGTTTCACTCAGTGAATTAATTCCCCGATTCACGCTCAACAGCATTTGTGGTAAGTGTTAAAACTAAAGTCTAATGTACTATAGTATATAAATTATATATTTTTTCTGTCTTCAACAGAGACTGCGATGGGAGTTAAGCTCGATGATATGGCCGAGAAGGGTGACGAATATCGTCGGAACTTTTCTATGGTTGAGCAAACTTTCATTACACGTCTAAATAATCCATTTTTTTGGAATAATACCCTTTATAAGTACTTTGGCGACAAGAAAGATGCGCTTGCTGTGAAGGCTGTTCATAATTTCTCCAACGAAGTCATTGCAAAACGTCGCAAACTCCTCAAGGAGGATCTTGAACAGCCCAAAAATGTACAATCGGATGCAGATGATGATATGTAAGTGAATGTGGGTAAATTCTAAAATTATTTACCAATTTTGTATATACAATTAGATATATCAACAAGAAGCAACGCTTTGCCATGCTGGACACTTTGATATTCGCTGAGAAGGATGGATTAATTGATCATCAGGGAATCTGTGAGGAAGTCGACACTCTGATGTTCGAAGGCTTCGATACCACATCGATGGGTCTCATATTCGGACTGATGAATATGTCGCTCTATGCCGATAAGCAGGAACTTTGCTATCAGGAAATCAATGACCTTATCGATGGTAGGTTTTTTATCCCAATACACTTTCAAAATACTCCTGTCTTTATCTCTTAGATGACTTGGGTAACCTGGACATTAACCGAATTGGAAAGCTTCAGTACTTGGATTGTGTCGTAAAGGAAACAATGCGACTGTTTCCCTCAGTCCCAGGCATGGGTCGCCAAGCTAATCGAGAGACGGAACTGGCCAATGGTCTTGTTCTTCCTGCAGGAACTCAGATCACTCTGTATGCGTTTGACATTCATCGCAATCCCAAATATTGGGATTCGCCGGATGAGTTTCGACCGGAGCGTTTCCTGCCCGAAAATTCCAAGGATCGGCATATATATTCCTATATTCCATTCAGTGCTGGACAGCGTAATTGCATAGGTCAAAAATATGCGATGTTAGAGATGAAGACGCTGCTCATAGTTGTTTTGAAAAAATTCAAAATTTTACCTCTTGTTGATCCCAAGGACTTTGTTTTCAATACTGGAATTACGCTACGAACCAACAATAACATTAAAGTGAGGCTCGTAAAGCGTAGTTCATAGATTTATATTTATTGTGAACAGTAAACCTGGAATATATTTGCGCGAATATTATAGAAAAATCAGAATTATACATTTTAATTACCAGCAGCGAAAAAATAAAAGACTATTTTTACTTATTACATTAACTGATAATTAAAAACCAGCTAATTAAAATTTAATGATAATCAATAACTAAAAACCTACTCAATTTTTGAAATGCCGCTTTTATTGAATACCAATAATTTGAAAAGACGTATACGAATAAATAAATTACCATGATTCACTAATAAACTAATGTGAATAACAAATAAGTATTGCGCTTAATGTTTGCACCTTTTTTTGTATACATCGAATTTGTGCCATAACAACACATGCATGAAAACTAAATATAGATTAAATAAAACCTGACACAGTACAGGGTGACGAATAGTCGGCATTACCAACAAAATAAAGCTTAATCGGCATGACGAAGCAATGCGATTGGAATGTTAGAACTTGAGATTGAGCTACAATTACAGTTGTTGCTGCAATTACGCGACCCAGAGCCATGCCAATACATCAATCCAGCAATCATTCATTCATTAAAATATTTACATTTGTTTGTGCTCATGTACATACTATATTTATTAACCTGTTCAGCGCCACAGAGTTGTTCTAGTATAGCTTGTGCTGCTATAAAAACACTATCTTATCAGAAGCGGGCAGCGTTTTTCAGGTCTGGCAAGCGTCTACTACATTGCGATTATATAGAATGAATAGTTGATGTTCAAGTGATCGTACGCGATTCAGTTGCCAAACGGAGGCGAAACTGAAAAGTAATAATCGTGCTGAAAATGGGTTTGGTTTTGCTGGTGCTCATTGCCATTGGCAGCCTGCTCTATTGGCTCTATGCCATGAACAAGGATTGTTTTGTGCTCTCGTTCTTTGCGCAGCGCGTGAGGACCAAGGATGGTCGTCCTTTGGAGAGCATAGCCCCAGTTGCCAAGGGCAAGACGATCTTTGGCAATTGCTTTGACTTGTACGGCCTAACAGAGTGTGAGTTAAATAATTTAACATATATTAATTCCAAATCTACAACCTTGACTCTCTCTCTCAGCCGATGTGTTTCAGCATTCGCGCAAACGCGCGAGAGACTTGAAATCTAGCTACATTGAATATGGACTGAGCATGCCCCTCTACAATATAATCGACGCGGAAAATGCCGAGATCATATTGAACGACCCGAGTCTAATAACCAAAGGAACAGTTTATGAGTTTCTACATCCAGCACTGCGAACTGGACTCCTCACATCCACAGGTAGAGCACAAACCTTACGCTATATACCGGATACTATAAACGCGTTTTTTACAGATAAGAAGTGGCACAGTCGACGTAAGCTGTTGACTCCCACATTTCACTTCAATATTTTGGGACAGTTTGAGGAGATTTTCAAGTAAGTCCAAGTTGAAACTGAACCCATTCTAATCTTCTATCATTGTTTTATTGTCTGACCGTCTTGCAGAGCCGAAAGTCTGAAGTTTATAAAGCAATTCGACGGTAAATCGGAGAGTGTTATCTCCCTCAGTGAACTTATACCCAGATTCACACTCAACAGTGTTTGTGGTGTGTGTTTTCCTATGAACATATCAAGATAAGCCGATCAAGATTACAATTCTATTTCACTCCACAGAAACTGCCATGGGGGTTAAGCTCGATGATATGGCCGAGAAGGGAGACATTTATCGCCAGAACTTCGCCATGATTGAAAAATGCTTCATGAAGCGTTTGAGCAATCCATTTTATTGGAACGAACGAATCTATCAGCTCTTTGGTGCCAAGGCAGATGCCCCGCCCCTAAAGGTGGTTCATGATTTCTCCAGCGAAATTATTGCCAAGCGTCGCATTCTCCTCAAGGAGGATCTGGATCAACGGCAAAATGCACAATCGAATGCGAATGATGATGATATGTGAGTGGAAAAGGGTAAATACTGAAATTGTTTATCAATTTTGTATATACAATTAGATATATCAACAAGAAGCAACGCTTTGCCATGCTGGACACTTTGATATTCGCTGAGAAGGATGGATTAATTGATCATGAAGGAATTTGCGAGGAAGTCGACACTCTGATGTTCGAGGGCTTCGATACCACATCGATGGGTCTTATATTCGGACTGATGAATATGTCGCTCTATGCCGATAAACAGGAACTTTGCTATCAGGAAATCAGAGAGTACATCGATGGTGGGTTTTATTTTGTATACTAAATATACTCATAGTCTAATTGTCTTTAACTTATAGATGACTTTAGCAACCTGGACGTGAATCAAATAGCAAAGCTCAAGTATTTGGATGCCTTTGTGAAGGAAACAATGCGAATGTTCCCATCGGTGCCAATTATGGGTCGCAAAACAGTTCGAGAGACGGAACTGGCCAATGGTCTCATCCTTCCTGCTGGAACCCAGATCACTTTGCATGTCTATGACATTCATCACAATGCTAAGTATTGGGACTCGCCATACGAGTTCCAGCCTGAGCGTTTCCTGCCCGAGAATGCGAAGGATCGGCATATATATTCCTATATTCCCTTCAGTGCGGGACAACGCAATTGCATTGGTCAAAAGTATGCGCAGCTGGAGATGAAGACGCTGCTCATCGCTATGGTGAAAACATTTAAGATTCTGCCTCTGGTGGATCCCAAAGATTTTGTCTTTAATACTGGCATCACACTGCGTACAAACAATAACATTAAAGTGAAGCTCGAGAGGCGTAAATAAGTGATAATAACATGTGATTGATTAAAATACATAAAATAAATAAATAGTATCTGCTTGTTCAGCATATAACTAATTCTTTCTCATATAATAGTAAGTGTGAGCTACAATAACAACTATTGACTAAAGTTTTTCTGTTTACGCTTTTGTATATACTTCTATATATATATATAATGACAATATTATCTGTTCCCGGCTTTTGCCGAGCGTGTAATTTGTGTGAACAAAACAAATGAGAAAGCGTCGTAAAAACGTTTTAGTCATCGATGTGAGGTTGTAACGGAAGGTTCACCCTATCGTTCAGTTCAAATGGGTTTGTGTTTGTTGGTGCTGATTGCAGTGGGAAGCCTTCTCTTTTGGCTCTACCAAAAGAACAAGGACTATTATGTACTGGCATTCTTCTGTCCTCGCTTTAAGACCAAGGATGGTCGCCCCGCATGGTCTATTGCCCCTATCGCCAAGGCCAAGACAATCTTTGGCAATGGATTCGATGCGTATGGCCTAAAAGAAAGTAAGTAAAGTATATTGGTTGAACTGCAATTTTCACTAATACTTTATTTCGCAGCGGAGATGTTCCAGCTTGCACGAACTCGGGCCAAAACCATGCGAACTAGCTACATAGAATATGGCTTCGGACTTCCAGTTTACAATATTATTGACGCGGAAACTGCCGACTTGATACTAAACGATCAGAATCTGATAACCAAAGGTATTATATACGACTTCCTTCAGCCGGCACTGCGCACTGGACTCTTGATATCCACAGGTAGACTACGATAATGTTAACGATACATTTTCGGTTGTATAAATAATTTAATTATTTTGCAGACAAAAAATGGCACAGTCGACGTAAGCTGTTGACTCCCACATTTCATTTCAATATTTTGGGACAGTTTGAGGAGATTTTCAAGTGAGTAAATTCTTCGTAGCTTTATTTTTAATTAATCTTGTTTACTCGCTTGCAGAGCCGAAAGTTTGAAATTTGTTGAACAATTTCATGGGGCATCTGAGACTTCCATTTCTGTTAGTGAGTTGATTCCCAGATTCACGCTCAACAGTATTTGTGGTAGGTTTAACACTCTAGAAATGTTAACTAAAAGCAAGTTTTAATTAATATTCTGTTCCCCACAGAGACTGCAATGGGTGTTAAGCTCGATGATATGGCCGAAAAAGGGGATTTGTATCGAAAGAACTTTGCAATGATAGAAAAGTCTTTCGTAAAGCGTTTGAGCAATCCCTTTTACTGGAATAAAGCTATTTATAAATACTTTGGGCCCAAGGAAGATGCAATTGCTTTAAACGTCGTTCATGATTTCTCCAGTGAGATTATAGCCAAGCGTCGCATACTTCTCGAGCAGGAGCTTAAACATCGTCGAAGCTCCCAAGAAGCGGACGATGATATGTGAGTAGAAATAACATATATACAATAAGAAATTTTGTATTATTAACACTTTATTTATGATTTAGTTACATCAACAAGAAGCAACGCTTTGCCATGCTGGACACTTTGATATTCGCTGAGAAGGATGGATTAATTGATCATGAGGGAATCTGCGAGGAAGTCGACACTCTGATGTTCGAGGGCTTCGATACCACATCGATGGGTCTCATATTCGGTCTGATGAATATGTCTCTCTATGCCGATAAGCAGGAACTTTGCTATCAGGAGGTTAACGAGTATATTGAAGGTAAGATTCATTATATTTCAGATATCATTCTCTATATTCGAATTCTTCATATGTATAATAGATGACTTCAGCAACCTGGACATCAATCAGATCGCTAAACTCAAGTACTTGGACTGCTTTGTAAAGGAAACATTGCGAATGTTTCCATCAGTGCCAATTATGGCTCGAAAAGCCGTTCGAGAAACGGAACTGGCCAATGGACTTATCCTTCCTACCAACACCCAGATCATACTGCATGTTTTCGATATTCATCGTAATCCCAAATATTGGGATTCTCCAGATGAGTTCCAACCTGAACGTTTTCTAAATGAAAACTCTGCGGATCGTCACACTTACGCCTATATTCCATTCAGTGCTGGACAGCGAAATTGCATTGGTCAAAAATATGCGATGCTAGAGATGAAGACGCTGCTCATTGTTGTGTTGAAACAATTCAAAATTTTACCTCTCGTTGATCCCAAGGACTTTGTTTTCAATACTGGAATTACTCTGCGTACTAATAACAATATTAAAGTAAAGCTTGTGAAGCGTCAATAGACTAAGATTTTTAAAAAAAGTTAGAAATGTTTAAAATTTAAGAAATATGAAGAAACTATCAACATATAGAAAAAAAAGGTGAAGAAGTCTTTAATCTTTTTATTATAATTTTAATTTTAAAAGGTGGAAAGTTGATACAGAATCATTTTTAGGAGTTGTTTTCTAACTTTAGTATAACATTATGGAAAAAGAATAATAACAATAAATTGTATGGTTGAAAAGCAAACTGCGCACAAATTAATTTTATATCATAAGCTTTAAATGAATATGACATTAAATGAAAAAATGCAGTACAAATAAACTAAACAATGTTTTATAAACTTCAACTGAAACTAACTTAATTGAGCAGGTTTTATTTAATTGTCAGTTAAGCGTTTACAAATATTATAATAATCGACAATTACATTTTCAAAATGTTAATCTATAATGACAGTTTCATCAAAGCAACTTCAAGCACGCTATAAATATACACTTTAAAATATTTGATTTACATTAATTTTTGACATGATTGACTGGGTTTTCACCCCAGTCTGAAAAGTTGCAAAAATAAAAGTATTTGCTTGTGACGTAAGTACTTAAGTGACACTTAAATTATACTCTGTAACTTTGTCAATTTAAATGGAAAGACTCGTTGTTTCAAATTAAATATTTATTTTATAATAAATGTAACATAATAGCTATGCATTTTACGAGAAAATAATTCTTCGTCTAGCGAATTCGAAGGCAGATTACATGGTGTCAACGTCCACTAGCGTTAATAAAAAGTATACGCCCTGTGGTACTTCGGTCTCTCATACAAGGTATCCGCTAGTTGAGTCTGCCCAATAATTTTTAGCATGTCGAGCATGAGTTGACATTATGAATGAAACTTTAGAAGCAACAATTTTAACGGCTGTCGTTGACCCAAAGCCGCGTCAATCCCTCAATTAGACAATAATTTTATGATTTGTATTGGCACAACTCGAGCATCGCAATCTTATCTTCAGCGTTGTTTACTAGGCGTGAGAAAGTGTGTAGAAGTGTGAATGCGAATGCGAATGCGAATGAATCGAGTATTCAAACACTATTTAGTGGCCAAACTAAGCTACAAGCGAACAGTATCAACTGCTCTCTTCGTTGGAAATGGATTTGTTTTTGTGGGTGCTGCTTGCAGTTGTCAGTGTGTTCTTTTGGCTCCGCCAAATGAACAAGGATTATTATGTGCTCGCCTTTTTCGCGCCTCGTGTGAAGACCAAGGATGGTCGTCCTGTCGAGAGCATTGCTCCTGTGGCCCAGGGCAAGACAATCTTTGGCAACAACTTTGACTTGTATGGCCGCAATGAAGGTGAATTATGCAGTTTAATCAAGTTCTTGTGCTCAACTGTGTCTCTTGCAGCTGAGGTGTTTCAGCATTCGCGCTCTCATGCCAGGCAAATTAAAACCAGTTATATAGAGTATGGGATGGGACTTCCGCTATACAACATTATTGATCCTGAGGTTGTCGAGCTCATATTGAACGATCAGAGCCTTATAAGCAAAGGTGCTGTATACGACTTCTTGCAACCTGCGCTGCGCACTGGACTCCTAACGTCTACAGGTAGCTCACAATAATGAGGAATTTGGAAATAAATATTAAAGTGGTTTGTTTTTAATGAAGACAAAAAGTGGCACAGTCGACGCAAGATATTGACACCGACTTTTCATTTCAATATATTGGGACAGTTTCAGGACATTTTCAAGTGAGTAATCGTAAAAAAATACCAATTAAGTTTTATTTATTTTCGTTTTCTCTTTGCAGAACCGAAAGTCTGAAGTTCGTTGAACAATTTCGTTGTTCATCTGAGGTTTGTATTTCTGTTAGTGAGTTGATACCCAGATTCACGCTCAACAGTGTTTGTGGTAGGTTTAAAAGACTTGAAATATAAACTAACAGAAAGTTGTAATTAGCATTGTGTTCCCCACAGAGACTGCAATGGGTGTTAAGCTCGATGATATGGCCGAGAAGGGCGATAGTTATCGTAAGAACTTTGCTCTGATTGAGAAACGTTTCATCAAGCGCGTAAGCAATCCGTTTTATTGGAATAATACAATTTATAAGCTTTTTGGCGCCAAGGACGATACACCCATCCTCAATATAATTCACGATTTCTCAAGTGAAATCATTGCCAAGCGCCGCATACTTCTCCAGGACGCTCTGCGGAATCGACCAAATGCTCATGCAGATGCCGACGATGATATGTAAGCATTAATGCGTCTTATCTAATACTGTTAATTAATCGTCTTTTTCTAATTAGTTACATCAACAAGAAGCAACGCTTTGCCATGCTGGACACTTTGATATTCGCTGAGAAGGATGGATTAATTGATCATGAGGGAATCTGCGAGGAAGTTGACACTCTGATGTTCGAGGGCTTTGATACCACCTCAATGGGTCTCATATTCGGTCTGATGAATATGTCTCTCTATGCCGATAAACAGGAACTTTGCTATCAGGAGGTTAACGAGTATATTGAAGGTTAATTTCATGTATTACCAATTAAGAAAATGTATATTCTTATTCCCTAATAACTTTTATAGATGACTTCAGCAACCTGGACATCAATCAGATCGCTAAGCTCAAGTATTTGGACTGCTTTGTGAAGGAAACAATGCGCATGTTTCCCTCGGTGCCTTTCATGGGTCGTCAAGTGCAGCGAAAAACAGAGTTGGCCAATGGCCTGATCCTTCCTGCCGGCACCCAGATTCTGATGCATGTCTTTGACATTCATCGCAATCCCAAGCATTGGGATTCACCAAATGAATTCCGTCCCGAGCGGTTTTTCCCTGAAAATTCTGAGAATCGTCATATATACGCCTATATTCCGTTCAGTGCTGGACAACGCAACTGCATAGGTCAGAAATATGCCCTGCTGGAAATGAAGACTCTGCTCGTCGTTGTGCTCAAGCAGTTCAAGATTCTACCACTTGTTAATCCGAAACATTTTGTCTTCAATAGTGGCATCACATTGCGGACTAACAATAATATTAAGGTGAAACTTGTGAGGCGCTTCTAGTAATAGATTAAAATATAATAAAACGATTACATATGTGATAGTTAGACAGTTTGTCAAAACCAACAAAATAGACTACAATCTTAGGCGTTATTCGTTTAGAATTATTCGCAGACTTAGCTATTTATAAAAAAAAAAAAACAGGTGCTGGGAGGTTGAGATAACAAAATAACGACGATTGCAAATCACAATGATGGCGCGATTTTGAAAAGCGCAAATCAACGTGATGAATGCATTTTATTAACTAAACTAAAACTAAACATGATTTTGCTATCTGAATAAAGTAAACTAACGATGAGTCGGCAACTTCAGGTAACTGACCAAGCTTAACGCGAAATTGTTATAAAACTACTTTTTTTGTTTAAGTTATTATAGGAGAGAAAAATAAATGATCCAACTAAATTTATACATACAAAATTGTAAGCGATGCGAAAGCAATTTTAAATCACTTAGCAAGCTTAATGTGAATTGAAAATGTTTTTGGTTTATATAATAGCAGTAAAGAAAATTAATTATCGAACTAAACAAATACATTACTTTAAGATTCATGTGTTTTGATTGTAGCATGTTACGAATGCATCAAATATACCAGAAATGTTAATTAACAGAGCACTGTTATACTTAACAGCTGATAGAGTTCGCTGTTGCAACCAAGACGTCAAAATGTTTTGCAAGGAATATTCAAAGTGATAACATTCCAAAATATTTTTAATAAATATATAAATTTAACGAGATTGTTTTGCATGTTGCTAATACTAATTTTAAGTTTTTAAAGCGCTTAGCGTGCAGTGCTTTAAGTGCTAAGTACGCGCTAATTAATAGACTATAGCCTACTTATGAGCTGAGGCGAAGCAGGCTTATAGTACGATAATTGTCCCGTTGTAACATTATCAAATTGTTGGATTTCTGCAAAGTTGGCAACATGAAGCGTTCTTTAATCTGCGCTCAGTCTTGACTAGCTTTCGCTTGATAATCGCTGGCAACGGCAACGGCAACGACAACGCCAACAACATCAGCAATGGACGAGGGGACTTGGGCTGTTGGCTGTTGGCTGCAGTGAAGCTGCATCTGGGCCATAAATCATTCATGCACAGCCAAGCAAAAGCAGTTTTGCCACAATGAACAAGTCTACAGTTGCCGCTCTCTCCACTGCATTTATGCAAAACACGCACGGGGAGGCAAGAAATGGAGACGCAACTGCAGCCAAGACTTGCCACTGCCTTGGCGTCGACTCATCCTTATCTCTTAGCGCATACATTGCACATAATGGGCCAGGAGCTGAGTGGGAATAGGGATTGAGGATTGGGATCGGAGTGCTGTCTTGGGCGACTCTCTGCTCCGTCTGTCTGTGTCTTTTTTTTTTTTTGCAGTTGTCGCTTTTGATTTTGACAGTTCGTTACTCGGTTATACCATTTGCATGCATAATGCACAGCACAGCGCACAGAGCACAGAGCACAGAGCAAACTGGAGTCAAGCCTCTAAGCCAGAAAACCGAACCAGGCCAAAAAGCAGGCTGCCTGGCGCCACTTTGCAGCCAGTTGCTGTCACATGTGCATGTGCATTCAAATCCTCGGAGCGTCCGCCCATTATCATTATCAGCATGACGATCATGATGATAACACGAGTACAATGATCTAGTGCAAACTCATCAGAAAAGAGAAAAATGCAAGAAACGAATGCTTGAAGATTTATGCGCAGCCATTTTCAGTGGCTTATTGCGGATGCCGAGCGACAAGCTGTGCTTTTCATTTGCTTGCCACGCTTTGTGGCAGCATTCCAGTTGCCAATGCGATTTGAGTTCTGTGTCATGCAAATTAAATTCCAAGTGGGCGGTGGCTGTTTGTCTGTTTGTCTGTTTGCTGGTCAAATATTTTAGCTGGCAAAATGGAAAGTGCTTACTGCAACGGCGACTGCCACAAAGTCAACATGCTAGCGAAAAACTGCGCACTTTTCGGGCACGCAGTAAATAAATTCAACTGCGTCACAGTTTTTGCAACAAAATGTGGCAAGCTGTCCCCCCTGATGATGAGATCATCAGCAGCAGCTACAGTCTGAAAAGGGCTGCGGCAACAATGGGAACGAGAGGCAAAATTAATTACTTTATGCGCATCTGCTTTTGCGTAACAAATTGCGTACGACAGCAGCCGCATCATCGAACACTTTTCACAAGCACTCAAAATAACCCCCCCCCCCCCCTCCTCGTCCTGCCCCTGCCCCTGCTCTTCAGACGTCCATCACCCCCAATGTATGGCTATTAATTTCTATTAAGCAGCCCTCGGTAGCTGCCATACTTCATTAAATGCTTTCATGCAATCTCACTTTGCCTCGTCTACCTTTCATTTTTTCCTGCTCTCTGAATGTGTGTGTGGACTGTGTGTGTGTGTGTGTGTGTTGACTCTGATTGGGATTAAGGTTTGGCCAACAGGCCTCGTTTTGATTGCCTCTGTGCCAGGCCGTTGCCGAGATTGCCGCACCAGCGAGCGGGGCAAACGGGGCAAGTCGCAAATGGTGGATGGGAGGAGGCAGGCCAGGATGGGGCATGATTTCAGCGTTGTGAACGTGAAATATTTCATTTGCTGCGAGTTATTTGCTCTGCGCTTTGCCTTTGCTTTCCATTTGCTTTGTTTTTTTCTCGAATAACTCGATAAAAATGCCAGAATCGCAGGCACTGCAACTATGCCAGCATATTTGTAACACACGCAGCTCACAACACAACACAACACAACACAACACAACAAAATAAATAAAATAAAATATACAAAATGTGGCAAAAATAAATATATAAATTACAGCAGCATATAGAAAATATATTTGTAATATCAGCGCTGTATTTATTGCAGTTTGTCAAACACAATTGGCAAAATTAACTGGCTTTACTTTTAGATGAATTAACTTCAAAATCTGGTAACAAAAACAACACCAAGTAATCAGAAGTTATGCAAAGAAAATTAATAATAGAATAACCATAAGTTGTGCAACTGTAGAAAATCTTGAACACACAGAAGTTCACAGAAGTTCACTTTGAATTAATTAAAAACACTTTCAAGAAACTTTGCTTTAATGAAAATTTCATGACTGTATTCGTTCTTCGTATATGTAAAATCAATAAAATACACACGACATTTAAATAATTAAAACGTTGCCTATGAACTCTAACAATTATAATTAAATTATATTACAAGCAAAATAAACTTTGATATAATACGTAATATTAAAGTAAAATATTTTTATTTTTTGTTTATATTATTTATAACCTTTGTAATGATATATTATAATATTTAAAAAGTCAAAGAAATTGATATACATATGTATATAGTATATGTTATATGTCAAGCCGACGGGAAATGTTTTCCGTTCAAAGACTATTTATGCAAAATAAACAAAAAACATAACAGTTGAAAATGCCACACAATGTAGCTTTTATATTAATTGCTGGTAAAAATATAATTTCATCTAATTTGCCTTTTAATTATATTAGTTAGTGAAAATTAATTATTTTTAAGACATTATAGTTCGATAAAAATTAGAGTAATAATCGTAAACGTAGTTTTGAATATCTTGCAACTAACTGCTTAACGAATTTCCCGAAACCTTTTCAGAATTAAATTTGTTTCTAATAAATATCTCATTTCAGAATTGAATATCTTTCTGAAATAAAATTCTATTCAAACTTGAATACACATATCTTAATATATAATTCTCTTCAGAATTAAATATCTTTCTAATATAAAATTATATTCAAAATAAAACAACTTTCTAATATATAATTCCTTCAGAATTAAAAACAATTTTGTAATACAAAACTCCATTCAGAAAATGAATATCTTTCTAGTATACTGAATGAATCTTTCTAATAATTCTCCAAGAAGTAGCTTCAATATCTGGAACCCTTTCGAATCTTCAATGTACTTAGAGTATACAGACGTCGTGCAAGGGCAAATCAATCAATTTTTTGCAGTTGTTTTATTTTGTTGGTGTAGCTTTCACTGTGTGTACGTGTGTAGGTGAGAGAGGAGGGGGAAATGTGGGGCGGTCTGTGTGATTATCGTTTTCGGGCACGAAAGTCATTTAACAAAGTGGCTGCTCGCTTCAGCATCAATAACTGAGAGCCAGCCTGCTGTAGCTTGTAGCCCGTAGCCTGTAGGCGCAGCATGTCCTGCGAGTGTCCTGCATGTCCTCCATGTCCTGACAGTCGACAGTCGACAGTCAGCCGTGTTGGCCATAACTCTTGTTTTCTTTATTTCTTTTGTCGCTGGCCAAATGAAGGTCAAAGCGTCGCATCGCATCGCATCGCATCGCACTCAATGGCTTACTGGCTGAGCGACCAATTGAAAGACTCACCTGGCTCCGAGGTGGTTGTGGACTCAACGGGAGGCGCCTCCGTGTTCGCCTGGCTCTTGTCCAGCACCAGCAGCAGAATGGTCAAGGATATGAGTGCCCACAGTGGCTTATGGCGCATTCGTTGCCAACTCCACATGCTGGCCAAAAAGTTTATAACCGCTTTGCTCGGTTTTTTTTTTTTTGTATTTGTTGCAGTTGCTGCTGCTCTGGTTTATTTATTATTGTTGTTTGCACAGACGAGCAAATGCGTCAATCAATTGGCTGTCATTGAGCCAGAGAAACACTTGAAAAACTTATGCTGAGCTCACTTCACAGCTCGAGGACGAGAGCACGATTAAATTGTTGTTGGCCATTGGGCGAGTATTTAATATTTGCTTTGTTTTGCAATTTATTTGCAGCTTTATGTTAAGGCGTCTTTAAACCGCTTACAAGTTGCACTTTCCAGTTGCCGTCGCTCAATGCCACTTGCAGCACTTGCAACAACAAACAGTCTGTGTGTGTGTGTGTGTGTGGCAACAACGACGACGCTTCAATGGCGCAAAAATAGAATTTCACTTTGGCTGCAACTGCAGCAGGACACTCACATGCACTCACGCCCACACTCACAACTTGCCGCACACATACTCGTGTGTGTGTATTGTTTAATTTTGGCAATATTCCAAGTCACTTTTTGGCTGTAGATATTTTCACTTTTGTTTTCACTTTCTTATCCGCTTCGGCTTGTCCAGAGTTTCCTTCGACTGCTGCCTGCAACTGACGATGACAAAATGTGTCGCGTTCGCCAGCGTCTCGTCCTTTTATAGTCCTGGCGCCGCCTCGTTGGATTCGACGCAGTCGCCGCGCGGCTTCGTTCAGCTCAGCTTCGGCACTCAACGAAGCGAAGGACACGAGCGCAAAGGACACGAATGATTTGCACGTGCATTTCGCCGGTAGCTCGTGTGTTTTTGTTTTTGTTTTGATTTTCCTGGCTTGGCTGCTTCGCTGCTTGGCTTTCGCTTTTCACTTGCCGCATTTTAGGCGCCAACTCCGACTACATGTATGTGTGTGTGTGTGTGCGTGTCCTTGTTGTCCTGCACGTCGCAGCGTTCAAAATGGCGCGTTGCTTTGTTGCTCCCCTCGGCATTAGCTACAAATGAAGTTTGCATTACTTCTGGCTGCCGCATTTGATTAGTTTAGCAACACACACACACACACACTTAATACTCACACACATACACACACACTCAGCGGACTATCAATTGAAATGCAACAGAGTTGTTCGTGTATCCTTGGGTAATGCAACAGCATTCAGCAAACATCGCCTGCATCACAAACAATTCCGAACTGCACACTCAACAAACTAATCAATAAACCTAAACCTCAATTATGCAGGATACTTGCATCCTGAATCCCTTGAAAGCTGCTACCTCAAAATGGCATTGGCCGCCTTCGGACAAACGAAGTTCAATATTGCCATTCCACTTGGGCAGTCTATTTTAATTAAATAATCATCATAGCTAGAGCAGTTCAATTTATTTAACGCTAACGAGAACTCAACAATAGATCATTTCGATTGCTGCATATTTTACTTTATGTTTGAGATATACATATATATATACATGTTTTGTACAGACTGACTGATTGATGAACAATGAACCCACATCCAAATGGCTAAAACTATTACTATGGCAATATTACTCAACTCAGTTGACGTAATTTAATCTAGCGGTCAGGCTGCGTTTTCTAGAAATTCATACTCTAACCATCTTAAATCACGCAGTTAAACTAGCATGCAAACGGAAGGTTCTTCGAATAAAGTAAGCTCATTATAATTTGAATAGCTACCTTAGAGGCAACTATAGAGCAACTATAGCTGTAATAACTCTTACTGACTATAATTTCAATTGTAGCCATTTGTGAATAAATAAATAAAATAATTTATTTAGATGCAACTACCAGTTTCAATGCTCTTTTTTCAAAATATTTAAATTTAATGTGTTTCGTCAAAGGTACGGAATGTCTTACAGCTTTTTTTTCAGTAGGAGGCTGCAATTTTCCAGAACAATAAATGCTTATCGAAAATAAAGAACAAAGATTATAATTTTAATTATTTTTAGAATTTTGTGAAGACACCAATGATGGATTATAGATATGAAAATAAAAATATTTTTTATTAAAATGCAGAGCAGATCTGATATAATAATGTTTAAAAATATTACGATAGTAACATTAAAATTTACAATAGTTTTAACGAACCAGATTAGGTTTTTTACTCTCTCTCTAATTTATCTGTATGCTAATATCAGAAAACATTTAGATTAACTGAACACTTAAAGCACATTCAGGCCCAACAGACTAGATACATATATTTGCTCTTTAAATTTGTTAGAAAGCTTTTGCTCTGGCTGAGCTCGCAATCAATTAAAGAACTGCCTGCTCACTTAAAGCGTGCCCCATTATAATGCCGCAAGCCTAATCCTTGCCGTTGTCCTGCTTTGAAGCGCTGTCGTTGCAACGTGGCATTCTGCCACGTCTATCTGGCATATTGCAGAGTCTGAGCGCCCCGAAAAGTAGGCAATGAATTGTGCTGAACAGGATAACGATTCGTCAAGTGGAGCCTGAGCCTGAGTCTGGGCATTGCGGTGATTTGAGCACTTACATTGCGGTCAACACAGAAAATGTCCCCCAGCATTGACAACCTTGGCCACTAATTACGTAAATGAATTCTGTGGCAAGCAAGCGAGGCCACTTGCTGCCTGCCACTTGCCGCACGTCGCATGCCGCATGCCTTGTGCTCAGTGAAACATTTCCGGTGCCTCACACTGATAAATGTTGCCCCATCGTTGTCAACGTTGTCGTCGTCATCGTCGTTTGGAACAACAATTGAATGCAGCCAGAGCACAAAGCTGTCTGGCCGAGTCCTTGCAGCATGCCCCATGCCACTTGCTGCTCAGTCGTCTGTCGCATTGAAAATTTGCTGAAATGCGAAACGCGCAACTCAAACAGAGGCGCTCAACTCAAGTCAAGTGGAAAATGAAACTGATGTTGCTGCTATTTGCAATTGTATCACAATCTTCTTCCTGCTGCTGCTGCTGCTGCTTTTATTGTTGCTGTTGCTGTTGCTGTTGCATTGCTGGCAAACTGTAAATTCAATTGTGCTGCATTATCTGTATAATTTGTTGCATGCCACACGTATTTGTTGTCAGCCAGCTGCTTCGCTGCATTCCGTCTCCGGCTCCGTCTCTTTTGCTTCACTGCACACACACACACATGCCTATCTGACATGTTAGTGCATGTTTGGCAAACAAATAAATTCAATTAACTTGCAAGTTGCAAGTTGCAGCAAACCACAGCTGCTGCAAGTTGGCAACAAAGTTTTAGCCTCGTGTCGTGTCCAAATTAAAATCCAAGCTAATAATTGATCTTGTCATTCCGTCTAATACAATTTGCCGCAATTTGCAGCAGTTGTAAACTGTATCTGCATAAATTGGCTGCACTTTTGCATGTCAAAATGTTGTTTATATTGTCGACATTGATGCATCTGCTGCATAAATAATTCAAGTGGCAATCAATGTAATTACCCGCTTGCCTCAGCTGGCGACGAATACGCAAAATGCAGCGTTGCAACGTTGCAAACTATTCTGCACTGCAAAAGCGATAAAAACCTTAAGCGATATTCGCTATAAGTAATAATTAATATGTTATGGAATAACCCAACAATCAGATTATACATTAATCAATCAATTATTTTTATGAAAAATAACACTCGAAAGAAAGAGCTATTGATCAGTAGCAACCACTTGCTAATCAATCCACCACAAAATGCATAATAAAAATATTACATAACAATGCTTTAACTAGCCTATAATAAATAATAAAGAGCAATCAATCAAAATTAACAAGAGAAGCACATTTAAAGTTTCATTTAAACAAGTACTGTCAGTCAATCAATCAATCTGTCAGTCAGTTTATTAGCACAACAGCTCAATCTTTAATATTCATTCTTCAAATAGTCTGTATTAATAGAGAATGAAAATAATCGGTATAAGCAATCACTTGTCAATCAAACAGATTGACAGAGCCACATTTAAAACATTGATTAAATACGTACTGTCAATCTATCAATCAATCCGTCTGTCAATTAGCACAACAGCTCTATATTAAATATTGATTCGTTAACCTAAAAACAAGATGAAAACAAATTAAATATTATACCCATAAATAAGTAACAATGTTTACACTTGCATTTATTTGAGAGCAACCAAAAAAAATATTCAGTAATGAAAGTGGTCATTTTATATGCAATTCCTAATAATACCATTAGCATAAACTATAAATAATTGTAACATAACAAAAACTGTCAATAACGAATACCCAAATTGTATGTTATAAATTGTAAGTATAAGATAGAGAAAAGAAATCAAAAATAATATATGTTTAACTAATTCGATTTAGTGATAGAATGTATTTTAAGTGCAGCTAAGTAATTAAATAATTAAATGATTTTAAGTGCTTGACTTTCAACTGCTGCAAAACGATGCGCATTTCCCAAGTAATTAAAATGCCAATGCCTTTTGCATTTGAAGGTGATGGCAACCAGCAGGCAATAATGGGGGCGCGGGGGTGTGGCAAGTCAAGTGAATTGCTTTGGGGTCGAAATGGAATCGAATCGAATCGAATCACTTGCAATGCAAGCAATCGTATAATTAAATCAATTAAATCTGCAGAGCGAGTGCGAAGGAAACTGCGGATGAGAGCAGTTGAGGGGAGAGGAAGGAGGGCAGGAGGGTAGAGGGAAGACGACACAATGTGAGACATTGTCTGGGGGCAAAAGTTGCACTGGTGGCAGCCCGAAAATCTTGTCGTGTCATGCAATTATCGAGTTTTAATGAAAATTCGCGCAGAGTCATACAAATCCATTAAACGCTTTTTTGTCTCTGCACAAAAAAAGGGGGCGAAACCAATGCGTATGCCAAGTATCTGCTGGCTCCTAATTACCCAGGACATTCTCGATCTAATTGCATTGCCAATGATGCGGCAAAATCGTTTTGACGCTCGACAAGGACAAGCAGCCAAAGCCAAAGCCAACGCCAAAGCCAATGCCACAGGCAACGACAGCGTCAAAGCCAAAAGCGAAAGCCAAAAGCGAAGCCGAAAAGCCATTAAGTCATTAGGACGCTTAAATTGTCATTAAAGTTGTTCAAATCGCATTTCATGAGCTGCCGCATTGTAGTTTAATAACTTGCCACAAACACCAAATTGAATACAGCACAAATTGTGTAAGAGAATTGGCCCAAAAGTTGCCCCGCTTCAAAGTCTCAGCTTCTCTCGTAATTAGGCCATATTTGCATTGAATTGCAAATGCCATTCGAAATTTAGCGACTCAAAGTTTGCACTGTGTGTGTGTGTGTGTGTGTTGGCCAAATGCCTAACGAGTTTGCAGGCGGAGGCGGAGTCAACTTTTACCACATGCCGTGTAAATTAAATAAAACATTAATTGCTTGCTTACGTCACGTAATGCCAGAGTTGATGCCACCACAATCGCAGCCACACTCGCAGCTTCGTGCCACAGTTGATGCCCAGAGCAATAAAAGCCCCTCTCCCCTCCCTTCGCACCCTTATCCGGTGGCAACAAAATACCAGAAAAATGAAATAAGAGGAAAAGCAACCACAGCGACACGTTCAGCCAATAAATCTCAATTGATCCCCGCGGTATTGTTGCGAAAGTTCAATTAAAAGTCTCCCGGCGGCATGCCTCAAAGTGGCCAGTGGCATTTCGACTGCCTCGCCGTGTCAGTTTGCAACACACACACACACACACTCGCACACACACACACAGAGACAACTGTTGCCAAATGCCAGTTGCAAATATGCTAAGTGCCCGAGTGTGCACACAAATTTGCATGCACTGTGTCCCACGTGTCGCACCGAGCTACAAACTACAAGCCATACAAACAGACAGTTCGCATACGAGTGTGCCACATGCCACATGCCACATGCTGCATGCTGCATGCCACAGCGTCGTCCCCCAAACGATTCGTTCGCAAAAAGTGTAGCACACTTATTAGCGCTCCATTGAAGTTTATTAGTCCGCTTGCAGTTTTAATTAAAGACGAGGCACTAAAAAACACAGCGTTAAGTCAACCGAAGGAGCTGCGCAATGACACGAGTCGAAAGCGGAACGAACACAGCGTAGGCTGTATGGAGACTTTCAGTCATCATTGTTAATTAAATTATATCAATTTGATTATATCATCATATATCAATTTAATGTCAAATTATTCAGTTTAAATAAAGAATATCAATCAGATGAGTTTAAATCAATGTGAAAGCGATTATTTATTTCCGTTCTCTTGATCTACGTTAACATAATTTATTATTAGCCTTTCAATAGCATTAATTTAAACCATTTAACATATATCACGAATTTAAAAGATTAACCATTAATAAGGTAAAAACAAATATTAAATTTGTGGCCACATTTCTTAAATATTTACTCATATTTAAAATCTTCTCCAACATCACTTTAACTTTCAGTTTTACCAACGCACATAAATTGTTTTTGACTCTTAATATTAAATAATTATTAATCGGTTCTAAATTGTAAATAAGAAATTCAACTTTAAATAAATAAATCAACAAAGACTAACTAAATAATTATTTGCATTACCAATTCCAAGCTAAAGTAACTGTTTATTCATTTGCCTTTTCAACTAATACATTCACTTTCTATTCTTACCAATATTAAACGATTAATTGACACTTAATTTGATTTATAATTTAAATGTAAATAAATACAATATTTAAAATTTAATCAAATCAATAAATATTAGCCTCTGCATATCCAATAACTATATATTTACTCATTTTCAATTTGATGGTGGAGAATCAAAAAAGTTTATGTTTGAAATTATTATTAATTGAAATAATAAATAAATAAAATAAATTAATAAATATTAATTGGCCCTAGACTAGAATTTAGCTGTTTATTTTCTTTAACTATTAATGAAATGGTTAAATATTTCAACAAAAAAATTAAAATTAAAATTAAATAAATAAATATTTACACATTTCCACTTACTACTTCTACCAATGGCAATTGCAACTTTTGAGCCGATCAAAATATGGTGTCAGCCAGTGTCATTGGCAACTTAATTGAAGCCAAGTCGCAGACCCACACGCCACACACAGTGCCATATTTAGGTAAGAGCCATAAACGCTCACATTTGGCTGTTTGTGGCTGCTTGGAATGGTTATGACTGCGAATACGACTAAAACTACGATGCGATGTAGTATGTTATGTCCAACTGGGCAGCAGGAATTTGGCATTTTGTGTGTTTGTCTGCGTGGTTGGATAAGCGGGCGGCAAGTGCAAATAATATTATGCTTAACTGCACGCACGCACAAGTCGAAGTCCGAGCCGGAGGACTGAGGCCATGACTGAATGTGGACACTGTCGTCGCGAAGGACAACACGCACATCTTTGCCTGGCCAAACAGGCATTAAGTAACCGCACGTACGCACACAGAGGCAACTACACACACCTACACACCTACACACACGTGTGTGTGTTTGTGTGTAATAACTGTTGTGCCGTATCGTTGTCGTAAGCTGGCTTGTTTGCCACTGTAATTGCCCTGACTGTTGCTCCCGATGCCGTTCCATCTGCTGGCTGCTATTGACAACTTCCATAATGGCCATCGACCACAACATCTGGTTCAGTTAGCCCGGCTTGCCAGCATCCTGCCTGCTGCCAACCGAGCGCCTAATTGAATAGCCTCGCTCACGCAGCCCGACTGCCACAGTGAGGCCTGCCATTAACCGACAGTTGAGTCTCACTCTCACACTCGCACTCTCTCTGCTGCAAGCAAAACTTACTTATCGCAGGACACAAGTGCAGATAGAGCTCGCACACCCACCCACATTAATATGCTGCCGGCACACACATGTTACAACAGTGCCTGCCAAAACCCTTATCACAGTCTCGAGTCTCCATCCACATTTGGTCTGGCGGACTGGCTCAAGACTGCTTTGCATGCATATCCTGGCCCATTCTCTGGCCAACTGCATCTATTTAGCATAATTTTGTCTTGTCTTGTCTTTTTTCTACCTCCCCCCCCACATAGTTTTGTTTTTGTTTGCAACGTCTGCGTTGGGGGCGTGCAACTTGGCAGCAAGTGGCAAGCATTAAGTGTCAAGGGCCCAAGTTGCGCAGTTTGTGGAGGCAAAGACAATGTCTGCACTTGCTCCTCCACGTATGACTGTGTGCGATGCTGTTTTATAGACGATTCGAGTGCCAATCGAATATTATTTGCATGATAATGTCGAGTTCAACTGTAGCTGGAATTTAATGCAGTAAATTAAGTTTATATAAATGTTAGTATTTTGCATAACTGTGGCTCGTCTTTAATGTATTAAGTTAAGTTTACATAAACATTAGGTTTTATTAAGATTGTTGATTATGATATATATTAATATATATTATTGTGAACATTAAATTCAATAAAAATATTATAAATTGTCCCAATTAATAGGCCCAAAGTAAAATCAATAATCTTTTTGAAAACACAATGTCAAAGCGAAAGTTCAAAATATATGATCCATTTTTTTCCAAATGTAAACGTTTAACTTTTTATATACTTAGTAGAAAACTATATAACTACAACAAAAATACCTAATTGAACCATCTTTCAAGTCCCCTATCTCTATATACGAGTATACAGGCAGCTATGATTATTATAAAATTGTCTTCCCAATGGATTTCAACGAACCAGCCCAAACGATAAAAGCTACGATGCTGCAAACCTCTAGGTGTTAAAAAAATATAATAAAATGGCTTATATTTGTTTTTGGGACAAAGATAAAGAAAACACCGAGAGGCTTCACCGGGCAAGAGCCACAAAAATTAAAAAAAAAATGTTTTAAAGTGAAATCACGGTAAATATATTAGATTAGAGGCGAATGAAAGGCTGCTTAAGGTTAGGGATTGAGGCAATTGCCCCACGTGGATTGATGCTTAGAAAAACTCGGATAATCTTTGTATATTAATATATTTTTCGTACTTGATATTTTCTGACTGCAGCTACTTTACATATACATAAATAAATTACATATACGAGTATTGTTCTTGCGTTGACCTGAATGAACTTTATTTAGGCACCAGAGTTTGGGGGGATTCCCAATTATTGAGTTGGGTATTAAATTACATTGCAATTGTTTATTTTAAATTGGGCGCCAGTTGTTTTCATTTTTTGTAATAACATTTATTAAGAACAGTTAACTTGTAGTTCACAGTTTTTTAAAATATGTATCATACGTAGGTATCTAATCAAATTTAAACATTTATCAAAATTTTGGCAATGGCTTTAAAATTACAAACTTTACAAATTACAATGTTACAATGTTTTAATTGAATGCAAACAATAACTGTTTGTGCGCAATTGTTACGAGTACACAGTAAGTATTATCTAGCAATATTGTAAACTTTTCCAAAAAGTACCACAAATACACGTAGTATTATATATACATGCATATCCTGAATGCATACGCATATGTACATAAATACATGCATATATCAGAGAAACAAGATTTATCATTTATCATTTATCGCTTATCGCTTGACTTAAGGTAAATATATCGAAATGTTGCTGCTGTTGACACGACGATAACACGTTCAACACACACAAGCACATAACATACACATATTTCATATATGTATCCGGTATATGGTATATTGTATATGGTATATATGTTTATATACACATATTGACTATCTCTCTGGTTGAATGGAGGATCGTGCGGATTTATTCAATGATCATGAGCAGATCATCGCCCTCCAGCTTCATGCCCTTGGTGATCTCCAGCTTCTTGACAACTCCCGACAGCGGCGACTGCACGACCATCTCCATCTTCATCGCGGACAGCACCACCAACGGATGTCCCTTCTCGACCTTGTCGCCCACGTTGACGCGAATGTCGATAACGTCTCCGGGCATCGGAGCGCCAACCTCGCTCTTCAGTGTCTTGTTGGCCTTGGGATGCACATGAATCTCCTACAAGAGAAAACATAATTTGCAACGTGGCTGGAAATAATCCCAGATGTGGCTTACCCTCATGGCTTCCTTGTCGGGAATGTGGACAGAGCGCAGCTGGCCGTTCAATTCGAAGAAGACCTCGCGGTTGCCGTTCGCCTTGAGATCGGAAGCCTTGGCCAATGCCTTCATGCTCAGTGTCTTGCCGCGCTCCAGCGTCACCTCGAACTCCTCGCCCACCTTGGGTCCCGAAAGGAAGATGCGTGTGTCCAGCTTGTCCACCGGACCGTATTGGTCGCGATAGTGCAAGAAGTCGTTGGTGACCTGGGGATAGAGAGCCGCCGAGACGACATCGCGATCAGTGACGTGGCTGTGAGATTCGCGGAGTTCAGCCTTCAGCTTGTCAAAGTCCAATGGCTCCATCTTGGCGCCCGGACGTCCCTCGATGCGTGGCATATCCTTGAGCACCCGGGAACGCAAGGGTTCGGGGAAGCCGCCATACGGAATGCCAATGTAGCCCTGCAGATACTCGAGCACCGACTTGGGGAACGACAGCTCCTCGGCGCGCTCCAGCACCTGTTCGCTGGTCAAATGATTCTGCACCATGAACTGCGCCAAGTCGCCAACGACCTTCGAGGACGGCGTCACCTTGATGATGTCGCCCAGCAGGAAGTTCGCCTCGCGATACGCCTTCTTCACGTCCTCGAAGAAGTCGCCCAGGCCCAGCGAGAAGGCCTGGAACTGCAGATTCGTGTACTGGCCACCGGGTATCTCGTTCAAGTACACGTCCGCGTTGCCCGACCGCATGGTCGTCGTGCACTCGAAGGGGCCGTAGAGGGTGCGGGTCTGCTCCCAATATGCCGAGTACTCGGACACATCGTTCAGGCTCAGCTGGGTGTCCAGGGGCGTGCCCTGCAGCGAGGCGACCACGGCGCCCATGCTGGGCTGCGACGTCATGCCCGACATGGAGTCCACGGCCACGTCGACCACATCTGCGCCGGCCTGCGCGCACGCCAGCATGGAGGCGACGCCCACGCCCGAGGTGTCGTGGGTGTGCACATGGATGGGCAGGTCGGGATGCTTGTCGCGTATGGCGGTGATCAGCAGCCTGCCAAACGTCAATGAATTAATTCAGCTCTCTTCCTCTCGATTGTGTGTGAATCGTTACCTGGCTGATTCGGGTTTCAGCAGACCGGCCATGTCCTTGATGCAGAGCACGTGAGTGCCAGCCTTGACCAGCTCGTCGGCCAGGTTCGTGTAGTACTTGAGGTCGTACTTGGTGCGCTTGGGATCGCTGACGTCGCCCGTGTACGAGATGGCGGCCTCCACAACGCCGCCCGCCTTGCCGGCGGCCTCCATGCCGATGATCAGGTTGGGCAGGTAGTTCAGCGAGTCGAAGACGCGGAAGATGTCCATGCCGGTTTGCACCTGCCAAGCAGAAGGGGAAGTGAATGAGAAATTCTGGTAAATGCTTCTTGAATTGATCTCTCGCTACTCACGGCCAGTTCGCAGAACTTGTGGACCACGTTGTCGGGGTAGCTGGTGTAGCCGACGGCGTTGGCGCCGCGCAGCAGCATCTGGAATGGAATGTTGGGAATGCGCTTGCGCATCTCCTCCAGACGCTCCCACGGACACTCGTGCAGGAAGCGCAGCGCCACATCGAACGTGGCTCCGCCCCAGTTCTCCAGCGAGTACAGATTGCTGAACTTGTGCGCCACATACGGAGAGATCTTGAGCAGATCGTGGGTGCGAACACGCGTCGCCAGCAACGATTGATGGGCATCGCGGAATGTGGTGTCCATGAGCATCAGGTTCTTCCTGGAGCGCACTTCCTTGGCGAACGCTTCCGGTCCCTGCTGCACGATAATCTCACGCAGACCTTGAGGTGGCGCCGTCACTGTGTGGAATCAGGCAAAGTCTTAGATCTTAGATCAATGTTACAGACATCAAAACTCGGGTTATTGACAAGCGTACGACATTCAGTTAGTTGATGGCCCAAAACATTGACAAGCCCCCAACACCCCAACGAAATTACAACATTTATTCCAGTATTAGATTTAAACAACCAAAACCCATTATCAAGCAGCGATCAATACAAAACGTAAGCCATGAATTAATAAATTAAAATAATTAAAATTGTGTCCCAATTTGTTTATGTTGTATTCATACTGAATTCGATTTCATTCAATATTGCTAAAGTTATACTTTCTCTTCTTCGTCGAAACATTTCCTACATAGTGTTATTTATGTTAATAATGCATCGAGGTTAGTTTCAGTTTGTGTTGATTAGACAATGACAAGAGTTTTCAAATATATATTTACAGGTGAGAGGATATTGGGGAACAAAACAAACCTGATCATACTCATTATGCCCAACTCTACCCACTCTCAATTAGCGTCTAGATTATAAATGTATATAGTATCTATTTACATGTGCAGGTGACGGAGTATTTATACGTGTATTCTCAAAATGACAAATCGAGAGAACTACAACTTAAACGTACCTTTCGCCTCTCCGCTTTTTTCACGCTCTAACGCTTCCGGAGACAGGTCTTCATTTTCATTATCATTTTCATTTGTATGAACATAGGTGAGGTGGTTTTTTTATTTGTAATTTATTGTGTGTTTATGTGTGTGTTGCAGTTGTTGGTTTTAAAAACGATTGCATTTGGTATTTGAGTAAATAGCAAATGTTAGAAACAATAAAGTAAATAGAAAAGTAAAACATCAAGTAATGAATATTAAAGTAAACAAAGAAAGAACAGCCTCTCTCGGCACGCCGAGCTCTAAATACACTTGCAATCACAATTTCCAGACTATCAAAATGTTATATATATATATAATATATGTAAAATAAATATATCAATTTATTAATTCTTTTGTTCAACTGCATTACACTTTATCCGATTGCTTTGCAAGTGCATCGTGAATTTATCCCAGTGAAAAGCGTCGACAGACGCTGATTCTTGCAGTCCCGAACTGACTTGAAGTCTCAAGATTTCTTGTCGAGGATATTAAAATCGTATTTATGCCAAATAACAAAGCATATTCCACATTTTAATGTCCCCGTAAAGATTGCAGAAGATTGCATTGCATTGCTTAGTGAGAAGACAATGCAATTTTCCCAGCATTCGGAAATTAAGAATTGAGGTGTAGGGAACAGTTGAGTAAAGCAACAGCCAACAGATAGAAGCGTGGATCCGAATAGAAGCAACATGCCTTAGACCAGGACTCAAGCAAAGTCTACTTACCCAAGGGCACGGTGGGCACATGGGGCGTGATCTCGGCCGGCTTCAGACTGGTCGCAATTGGCGTCTGGGGTCCATTCACCAGCACCTCGCCGAGGTAGTTCAGCAGTTTCTGGGCACGATTCTGCGAGGTGGAGAACTTGAAGAGCTGTGGATGCTCGTCGATGAAGTAGGTGTCGAGCACGCCGTGCAGGAACTTCTGGTTCTCGAGCACGTTGAGCAGGAAGGGAATATTGGTCTTGACGCCACGGATGCGGAACTCGCGCAGAGCACGGTTCATCTTGGAGGCGGAACTCTGCAGGTCGCTGGCGTGCGAAATCACTTTGACCAGCAGCGAGTCGTAGTACGGCGAGATAATGGCGCCCGCATATGTGGAGGCGCTGTCCAGACGGATGCCCATGCCCTCGCCGGAGCGGAAGACCTCGAGGCGGCCGGTGTTGGGCTGGAAGTCGTTGGCGGGATCCTCGGTGGTGACGCGGCACTGGATGGCATAGCCACGGGGCAGGATCTTCTCCTGGTTGAGGCCCAGTTCGTTGAGGGTCATGCCCTCGGCAATGCGGATTTGCGACTGCACCAGATCGATGCCAGTGATCTCCTCGGTGACCGTGTGCTCCACCTGCAGGCGGGCGTTCACTTCGATGAAGTAGAAGTTGCCGGACTCGTCGCAGAGGAACTCCACGGTGCCGGCGTTCTCGTAGCCGACGTGCCTGGCCAGCCTCACGGCCGCCTCGGTCATTTTGTCGCGGATCTCGGTGGGCAGACGGGGAGCGGGCGCGATCTCCACGACCTTCTGGTGGCGACGCTGCACGGAGCAGTCGCGCTCATACAGATGCACCACATTGCCGGCCTTGTCGCCCAGCAGCTGGACCTCAATGTGACGCGGACGCTCGATGAACTTCTCAATGAACATGGCGCCATTGCCGAAGGCAGCCTTCGCCTCGGAGCTGGCACGCTGGAAGCTCTCCTCGACCTCCTCCATTTTGCGGACCACACGCATGCCGCGACCGCCGCCGCCGTAGGCAGCCTTGAAGATCACGGGCAGGCCGTGCTTCTGGCAGAAGGACAGGGCCTCCTCCTTGGATGTGACGGGACCATCAGTGCCGGGCACAATGGGCACACCGGCCTCGATGGCGGCGATGCGGGCGGCGACCTTGTCGCCCATGTTCTGCACCACCTTGGGCGAGGGGCCGATGAATCGAAGACCAGCATCGATGACGGCCTGAGCGAAGTCGCTGCGCTCGGAGAGGAAACCGTAGCCGGGATGCACAGCATCGATGTCGTTCTCCTTGCACACACGAATGATCTCTGGAATGTTTAGGTAGGCCTCCACCGGCGGCAGACCCTTGCCGACCATGTACGACTCGTCGGCCTTCTGGCGATGCATGTGCATCTTGTCCTGCTCGGAGTACACGGCCACCGACTTGATGCCCAGCTCGGTGCAGGCGCGGAACACACGAATGGCGATCTCGCCACGGTTCGCCACCAGCACCGATCGAATGGGTTTGTATTCCACCTGTGCAAATTCGAATTTAAATAATGGCTAATTACCGAAATCTCATTATCTGCACTCACCTGCGTGGAGTAGGCATTCTTGTTGATGAAGTAGAGCCTGACGCGCGGCATCGCCTTGCGCAAGGTCCTGAATGCGGCTTGGGACTCCGGCAGGAACATTGTGGATGCGCTTCAATCACCGCTGCAAGCACAAAGATCAAATTAGTTTATTATCAATGTGCGATATAAAACTGTTACTTGAATAATTATTTTGAAGTCTACAAAGAATGATGGCCACAACATTCCGACCCCGATTGTCACGACACGAATGTATCTATAATCTAATTATATATTATAATTCTAATTTCAGAGAAAACTAAAAAAGAAAACGTTCTTCATTCCAAATATTTCCTATTTCAATAATCTCAAAACATTTTAACAAAATTCCAAATCGTTGTTACAAAATTGTAATTATAATAAGAATAGATTTAAACATGTATCAATAATATATATACTTTGTAGGGTACTCATTAAACAACAAGCCTAATATACTCTTTTTGATACTTTAATAGGGTACAATAAATCAAGTATCCGCCTTAATTTCAAGCGTACAGCATTCAATTTAAATAACGCGATCATACTTCGCCAGCATTTGGCCTCCGTATAATTTCATAACGATGCCACAATAAATAAGCGACAAAAATCTATTTTATAAAGCATCCCAAAGCGCCTGCCTCTTAATGCTTGTCACGTGTGTGCATTTATTTATATAGAAATGTGCGCTGCGGTGTATATATATATATGTCATGTGTCGAAAATGCCGCATGCAAAGCGTGGAAATTTTATAATACCTCTCAATAGAAACATCTCGAGTGTGTGTGTGTGTGTGTTTGTGTGAATAAAAAGGAGTCGACAGCGTCAGCAACATCGGCAACGTCACGGCATTAAAAATAAATGAAACGACAACGACAAACGTCTACGTCGCAACCAGGGCTGGCAAAAGCAGAAGGTGCATGCATGTTGCGAGTGATCACAGCGTTCTCCCATTCTCCTCTCTCTCCTCTCCTCTCCTCTCAATCTCAATCTCAATCCCAATCTGAAGATGGTGAACACTTCCGAGTACGGAACTTTCGTTCACGTGCAAAGCATGTTCACACCATTTGATTTCCACACTTGATTGATCTCTGGCTATATTTCAGCACTTTTAACCAATAGAATACTTTCGAATGATATTTATAAATAGTTTGTATTGTTTGCACGAATGGTATGTACGTGAAACTAATTATTGCAATTAACACTTCAATCACCGCATACTAACGATGAGCTTTTATTTTATATATATTTTTTTCGAAAGTTTATAGTTCTGTCGAAATTCCTAGCTCTTTATTTTAGAATACACGTTCATTGACACACCCACAATCTAAGGACATCAAATGATAAGCGCACAAAAATAAATACACAAAATACGATTGTAATAGATTTAAAAGCCGACATAACATATGTCGACTAAGGTCAACATTGCTAGTATCATTTAATCGTGAGGTGTTAATAAACTAGTTTATCTGCCCATTATCTGTTTCTGTTTTTATCTCCCTATCTGGCAGTTGATATGCCACACTCACATACACTCGTATTTATTAACATATAATATATGCAATAATACATGTGTTAACACTTGTTCAAGATTATTCATTTCTGTATGTTATTATTGCTGTTTCCCATATCAATTTCAATAGGGGGCAATTACCAACTGGTCGTTGCCCGAATCTTAAAATCCCAAAATACTTTGTACCATTATTTACCTTTTGCAAATACAGCTACGTGTGTCGAAGTTGTTAAATATTGAGCAAACTTTAGTTATTCAAAAAATATTCTTTATGAGTTGCACAAAAAGCCATTTAAACTAAATTAACAAAATTTCAATACAAATAAAACACTGTTATCATTCTCACTTGGTTTTATGTTAGGTTTGAATCTATTATATGTCTATGTGCCCAATATAGATAATGTATAGATACTATCTACTAGATAGTTTACACACATACTGTAAACATAGATTATGGAAAAAGCCCCAGGCTTATATTATCTTGCTATAAAACATACTTTTACGGGCAGACAAAAATGTTTGCTGTTTGAAAATATAACTTAACAATTTGTAAAGTATCAATTACTTAATTTAACTGCAGCAGTTCATAAATGATCCGCCTGGTAATTAACACAATTTGCGATAACAAAGCACAAAACATTTGTACAGGCGATGCATATAATAATATTTGTTCAAATGCATTGTACCCATTTGTTACATTTGTATTATGGATACAGGTTAAGTACATTAAGAGCCGGATTTTTGTATTTTTAAATCATTGCCAGCCGAATAATTAGTATAAAATACATGGCATACAAACTCGTATGATCATTTTGTACACTCATTAAACGATATACTATGTATGCACATCAAGATTGTAATATGCGTGTTTGTATTTGATTGCAATATATTTTTATATCCACCATAAATCAATGCTTTTATCTCAAACAATTCAGAGTGCTATAAAAACACGAATAATATCGATGAAATACCCTGTGTTAAGGCCTACTTAGATTTGTAAGTAAACGTACTGCTTGCATATGCAGTAAGCGGTCCAGCAAGCAGTTCGTCTTATGCAACTGATTTGAACTGCTTCCCGTTTCTTATCAATTCAAAAACATCAATAGCAAACAGGTAGTCGGAAAATCTGAATTTCTTTGAATTAAAAATCATTGTAGTGCTAGGTTACATTTTGTACTTTAGCGGACATCCGCCTAGTAGGGAGGGAATCTAGGAGTCGACTACGCTCGACTTTTGCAGTAAATGTCGCACACACAAGCAGTGGAAAGACATGTCAATTACACGACACTATCCTGCCACCATAATCGCCAGGGAGGGGAGTCACCCTGTGACACACCCTATTGTTATCGTGGTCCTACGCCTGCAATTAAATGAAGAGCTTTCTCCTTTGTTTACAGCACACACACAAACAAGTACATGAATGTGTATGTCGTTGACCATGTCAATAGAATGTGTGTGCGTGTGTGTGTGTGTGTACATATTTGCGCGCCTGTCGCAATGACCGATTATGTAATGATAATACGAACACATTATTGCAATAATAAGACGACGACGGTCGCTTTAGAATGTACACACAACAACAACAACAACAACACCAATTCGGTCGAGTGATTTGGCGATTGCGCTGCTTGCTTATTGAGTGCCGCTCACTTTTACTGCACACGCACACACACACGCACACACACACGCACACACACACACACACTTATACAGCTATAGACGATCTTGAGCACACGTTGCTAAGGTCAAAGACGCTTCAGGCGTTTCAGTGTGTGGAAGTGGAAGCGGCCACGCCTTCTCTGGACTGCTGATAATCCAAAAATATGATCAACTGACAAAATATAGAACATGCGTTTGTGTGCGTGCGTGTGTGCGTGTGAGCGGGGGGATTGTCATCAAATTAGGGACCACTGCTCCCCACTGTAAATTTACACGCTTACACACACACACACACATACTTCTGTTCACACATAGTGTGTGTAAAAATACTAATTTATTTCAATTCCAACTGATTGATTGGCACGAAAAGCATCCGGAATTTTATGTCAATCAAATCAGATTTTATTTTTTATTAATTTTTAAACTACTTTTCTAAACTTTAAATTAATAATTTGTTGATTGAACCGCATTTTATAGTTTTACTCTTCTAATCATAATTTTATATGACAATTTCTTCAATGTCGACAGTTCATAGACGACTTTCAATAAATAAAAAATCAAATCAAATCAAATAGTTCAACTTTGATTTTCTATTCACGCTGTGCATAATATCAAACATTTGCGATGCTTTTATGTTATTCGCTAGTTTTTTTTTTCGATTTCATACACACACATGCATACTTATGTATATTTGTATGTATGTATAATTAAGTGCGTGTGTTTGTGTTTGGCACAAGCACGTTTTGGTTGACAGCGAAACCATAAGAAGGTCACAAAAATGGGGCACAAGATTTCCACAAATATTGTGTGTAGATAATGTACAACAACAATTGGAAATAAACACATAATTAAATTGCTGTATATTCCTTACATACACACATACACATATGCATATGTGTATGTGCTAGACAAACTTGCGGCGTTTTTTGTTATCTCACGTGAATACGCAATGTCCAATGTACAAACTTACACACACACACACAACTTTACATACACTCTCATACACATGTCTGATCCGTAAATAAGTCTGTATGTGTGTGAGCATGTATTGGTAGGCATGTGCACACTCACATTGTTAAACTCTCCAGCTGCTCCTTGTTATTATCCCTTTCTCTATCTCTCAATCTCTATCGCTCAAATGTACATACAGACTCACATACATACAGACAATCTGTATACTATGTATGTATTACCGCACGAATGTTAAGTAAATTAGCGTGATTTTCAAATCATAGAAATTAAAAAAAAAATTACTGTCTAGAATTAGCGATTTGTGAATTACATACGTACATATAAATGTGTGTATATATATATGTGTGTTCGGTTTTTTTTGGTTATATTGCTTCGCTGAGGTTCTGTTTTTGGGTAGGTAGAACACCTCGATACGGTTACGTTGACTTCACTTCACTTCACCAACTGTTTCTGCTCTCTAAATATATTTTGTGCTGCTGCCCCGGGAGCTCGAACTCTGCGTACGGCTAGCACCAACGCTGAACATACAACAACTGACGGACGTCGTCTAAAAAAACTTGAAACTTTTGCCAGTATTGGCACTGTCTCTGCCTCTGCCTCTGCCGCTGCCTCCGTCGCCGTCTCTGCCTCTCTGCCACTACCAACTGTCGGTGGCTGTTTCATGTTCACAGTTCTCTCTCAGCTTTGACTAGCTCTCAGTCGCGCTCTCTCGCGCAGCTGCTGCTGCTTCAGCCAGTTGCCTCTCGTAGTTTCCATGTGTGTGCGTGCCTCTGGCCGGCGAACAACAACTGCTAAATAATAACAAAAACAAAGCCTGCACTTTGTCCTAAAGACTCGAATATTTGTGTCATGTCTGCTGTGAGTCGCTTGCGGCAGCGCGAGAGAGCGCAAGAAAGCGGCCGGCTAAGAGCTGAGAGAGCTAGCAGAGCTTGTAAGTGAGAGAGAGAGCAACAGCTGTTCGCAAGCCCCCTAATCGAGTGGTGCCCAACAGAATAAACACACCTCCACACACAAGTACACACTGCGTACACACACACAGACATTCATACATACATACGTCTGAATATGCAAATATTCCGCTGGGCGTGCGTGTAAATATGTTTATACCCGCTGGCCATAGGGTAGAAGGGTATTATAACATAATGCCTGTCTGTCCGTATGTCCGTCAGACTGAAGGCCTAAATTTCGGAGACTATAAGACCTAGAGACGCAAAATTTGGTACAAAGGTTCCTGCATTTATTCATTTTTAAATTTTGGATGTGATTATAACCTAAAAGGAACAGTAAACAGTATATTTGGGTAGCGGGTATCTTACAGCCGAGTGCTCTCGGCTGTAGCTTTCTTGCTTGTTTTAATATGCTGAGGAGTGTGTAAAGCACGCAAATCGTTTAAATGTATGTTTGTATGTCAACTATTAAAATACCCGAAGTACCCTTCAATTGAAAGCTGCGCTCTAAATGGCAATAATGTACTTTTTTAATAAGAGATGCGGCCAGGAGCCCTGCAGGTAATCAAAACAATAAACATGTACATATAAATACATATATGTACATACATACATATATAAATACGTTTTATAAGGCTTGTACTCGAGATAAGCGGCCGTCTGGTAATAATTAATTAAAGAAAAATCTCGACACATCTCCCAAGTGTGAATATGCCTGTCGTTGTGCATGTATATATATATGTCAGGCCCAATCGAAAGCCCCGCCGATAGAGGCGATAAGTCTAGAGTCGGTTAGCTGCCATTATCGACGTCGTCGCCTTGCCGAAGGTCGACGAAGCGTTCGTTCGTTCGTTCGTCGAATTGGTAGCCGAATCTAATTCGGAGCCATCAGCCAGCGATGACTAAATGTCATACGATTTTATATAGTGGCCAGACATGGCAGGTTGTTAAACAACAATCCCCCCATTATAAACCAGGCCGGCTAACAACGCACGCGCACAACTCCCGAAAAATCTGGCAGACGCCAGCCAGACTAGAACTTTGGCTACCCTACGGGGTCTTATCGAACACCCGATTCAATCGATCTTCATACATGTAGTATATACAGCTCATTCAATTGAGAAGTACATTTTGACAATTCATTTCAAATAATTAAATTATAGTGATTAACTCTTTAAATTAGCGATTTGTAAAAATTTGTAAATTGGATATGTGATTAATTGATTTGATTTTTAATTGTACAACCTTAATCGAATTATCAAACAAAGTTATACCTATTGCCAAACCTAGTTGTAGGGTATCACACCTAACGCTAATCCCTGGCATTAATTGTTTATTCATATTTTGGTAGCAGCAGCATATCAGCATATCAGTATCAGTATCAGTATAGCAGCAGAGGTCGCAAATCGAACAGCACGTGTCACCGTTCGGAGAGTGGCACATTCCACCAGACATCGACGTGCATTTGTTATTTATTAGATAATGTTTGATTTTAATTCAGCGTACGTCTACGACTTCACATAGCTTCTTATCTAAATTAGAACCTTAACTTATCTTCTCGTCTGTGCAGCGATTACACTGAAAACACAAACGTTGGTCAGTATTAATTTTGATTAAAGCGAATGTTCCTACCCCAATCTTATTGAAAGCGCTGCTTAAAGCTGATCCCATATATTATATGTAATTTAAAGCCAGACTTATTCCAATCCCTATGAGTCTGTCATTTAATTAAATTTCATAGCTCTTAGAACATAAATAAAATACAAAAACCAAGTTTAATTACAAAATCGGCTCCTCCTTTAGGACAACAGGCTCCCCGTCCAGTTTACGTATAGTCGGCAGACGCTTGATGCACTCCGCCCTCCAGGTAGGCTCATCCAGACCCTCCGACAATGGATTTCCAACGACCACTAAATCTTCGAGTGATTCGATTTCGGCCAAGCGATTAAACTCGGACCAATCCTTAATCAAGTTGTTGCTAATGTAGAGCACTTTTAGACATTTGAGGCCCGTCATGCCTTTAAGTTTCTCAATCAGATTATAGCTTAGCCACAGCTCCTCCAGCGTATCAGCGACAGCTTCCTACAAATTGCATATATTATCAAAAAAGCCAATAGATTATGAATTTATGCGCTTTTTACCAATCCCGATATTTGCTTTATATAATTACGCGATAATGACAAAACTTTTAAGCACTTCATGCCTGACAAACCGAAGATTTTTTCAATCATATTCGTCGACATGCTGATTCTCCTAAAATTAATTATTATTAAAAGTAATTATGTTGTTAGAGCAGAGCTGTGGCACTTACTCGCAATTGACCAACGTTCCCAGGGTATTATCCATTTTCTCGATGGGCGGCCATTGAAATTGCAAGTCAATATCTTTGGCATTAAGCGAATTCTGCTGTTCCCGATCCTCCCAGCGTTTAAGTGCTTCCTTAATTGTTGTTGCTTTCGACATTGTTTTCCAACTGACTAAAACTTATTCCAGATTTAGTCGCCATAGTTTATTTGGCTAACAAAAAGTTGTTGTCCCTAGCAACCAGTTTCTTCTGTACAAAGTTTATATACCCGCCACCTAAAGAGTCGAAATTTTACCTTCTTACCAATTTAATATGTCGTTAGCACATTTAAAAATTATATATACAAGCAATATATCTGAAACGGAGAGTCTGACTGAGTCAACTATTAAATGCAACTATTATTAACTGTCGATAAGGTCGCCAAGTTCATATTTTCAGCTGAATATACGCAAAGCACTCGATTAAGATCCAATTTGGAAAGTAGTCGGTATTACGCACATCGCGACGTGCCCCACATCATGATGGGGGCAAAATCCCCCAGCAAGGCCGCAAGGCCATTGAGCTGGCCTGCAACTGGAACCTGTTATCGAGCACTTTCAAAGCCCAAAAATCAAAATATTACCAAAAAGCTTAACAACTTGACCCTCTGACTTTACGGCGAGAATCACAATCTAATGATAATGGATAATTCAGTTCTAATTTAAATGGAAGTTAGCATTGAAAATACTTTCACTGTAGCCAGAGGATTAACTCTTAAGCATTCACGAACTGTCCACTTTGATACTATTTTCTTTTTATCTCGTTTTCAATTAAATTACCCCAGGAAATTCACTGGAATATGATAAATAACATAAACAAAACCTTTTAGCTGTTTATTTATCTTTTTATTAAACAGGTGCAAATTATCAAGATTCTGAATAATTTTAGTCTCGACTTAGCATCGATTTTTGGGTGCGCACATTAATTAATAGAAATTGGTAAACAGAGCCCAAAATAATTCAAAACGTATACTTAATTTAAAAATTGTCTCAACGGTTTACAAATAATTTAAATGTTTCAATGATATGATTGATTGTTTTTCATTTTAAATTAAAAACTATAAATTATTAATTTTAGTTTATATAATTAAAAGAAATAGTTATTCTATTAATATAATATGCAAAATAATATATTTATGCTATAAAAACAAAACTGTACAGTTTTTTCCAAAGTTTTTTCAAGCCCTGGAAAGGATGTTTCACGCAGTATAATTTAAATAGAAGCATTCCGTTCTTTTATTTTATCAATAATAAATATTTTATTTAAATGGTTACTTAAAATTTAAAATAATAAATTAAGTGAGTACTTGAATATTTAAATTTGTATGCTATAAAAACAAAACTGTAAAGTTCCTTATTTACAAGTTGTCTCAGCCCTGGTAAGTATATTTCACACTGTACATTTTAAATACAAGCATTCCGTTATTTGATTTCATCAATCAATTTAACTTTGTTGCAAAGCATTTCATATCGAAATCGGTTTAAAATGTTGCAACTAATATAAATACGAATTTATTTCATAGTTTTAAATAGTGGCTGTATTTTAGTATATGCCGACGTTTAAAAGTAAATTTTTGAAACTGGACTTGCGGTCACACTGCGACACCGGTCTTAAGCTGTCCAATCAGAAACACAATTTGTTGGTTTTTGCGTTCCAAACGTTGCTCACGTCTTTAATTACACGATGTCCTCGTCAATTTTCGCCAATGTGCCTAAGGGACCGGCAATCGAAGTGTTTGCCTTAACACAAGCGTTCAAAGACGACGCCAACACCAAGAAAGTCAACTTGTCTGTGGGTGGTATGTAAATCACAAGATAAACACAACAAATATCTATTTAGAATATAAATAAGTGTGTGCACTTACATTGTTTGTATGTATGGATGTATGTGCGTTTGTGTGTGTGTGTGTTTGTGGCTAAACTCGCACATTTAAATAAAATATATTATTGCTGACAAGTTAGCGTTTTTAAGCTAAGGAATCAATTGTTTATTGTATATGTACATACATATCAGCGTAGAGGTCGTTTGGATGTCAAAACGTAATTCAATATTTTTTTAACCGGTCCCTCGATTAAATTGTAATTGTTTTTGAAAACAAACAGAGCAATCTCGTAAAACAATATGTATTATATTTGTGTAGATAGTGGCCATGACCCCCATGCTTGTTGCTGAGTGTGGATTATAAATAGTTTATAAACTTTTGCCTAATTAAATTCATCATCAACATAAATCTGAACTTAGCTCTTTCTTGCTTTATCAGCTGCTGGAAATGCGGAACTTTGATCACTCGAAATAAAGACTTATCTTATCGATTATCAACAGCCTGCACTGATATTCCGTTATGCAACAATTAAACAATTCAACCGTTACATTTACTACATACATACAAACATATACATATGTACATATGTTCATATGTATGTATGTCAATTGGTTTCCTGTCATATGCAAATCTAAATTTTGACGTTACATCATTCTGACAAACAATATGTACGTACTTATGGGCAATTTAAAAACACGCAAAAGCAGAAGCTACAAAAATAGTTTAATTTTTGCATTGTGACTATGTTATCTACTATCTCTGAATGGGAAACAATTAAGATATTGAATTGCTTACTGAAGCAGTGCAGTGTTGCCGGACTGCGATTTGAGCTTTAAGTGTTGCCAGACTGAAACACAGCAAACGGTTATTTAAATTCGAATTAAGTATTACTCTTAAAATTAACAGATTTATATTGTATTTCATATTTGCAGCTTACAGGACCGATGTAGGCGAGCCTTGGGTGCTGCCAGTTGTCCGCAAAACCGAAATTTCAATTGCTAGCGACGATGCAATCAACCATGAGTACTTGCCCGTGACAGGTGAGCAGTTGGATAAACCATAAATACATTTAAATACTAATTTAAACCTTTTTCAGGCCTTGATACATTTACGCGTGCTGCAACGGAGTTGGTCTTGGGCGCAGATTCGGTGGCGATTAAGGAGAAGCGCGTAAGTTCAGTGAAAGAATTAAAATGTTTTGCCCCATATTAAATCTTTTATTTACTTTTTCTAGGCTTTTGGTGTGCAGACTATTTCCGGAACAGGCGCTCTCCGTGTGGCTGCTGACTTTCTGCTCCAGCAACTGAAGCTCAATACAGTGTACTACTCGAATCCGACATGGGAGAATCACCACAAGATCTTCTTCGATTGCGGCTTCACCAAACTGCACTCGTATCGCTATTGGGATCAAGACAAGCGCCAGTTGGATTTGAATGGCATGCTAGCTGACTTGGAGCAGGCGCCCGAAGGTGCTGTGGTTATTCTGCATGCATGTGCACACAACCCCACCGGCATGGATCCCACCCATGAGCAATGGAAGCAAATTGCCGATCTGGTCGAGCGCAAGAAACTCTTCACACTGTTCGATTCGGCTTATCAAGGCTTTGCGAGCGGCAGCCCGGATCAGGATGCGTGGGCGATACGTTATTTTGTGGATCGCGGCTTCGAGCTGTTTGTGTGCCAATCGTTCGCCAAGAACTTTGGCTTGTACTGCGAGCGTGCTGGCAACTTGACGGTAGTCCAAAAGAGCGGCGCAACCAGAGATCAGATTCACTCCCAGCTGACGTTGATCGTTCGCGGACAGTACTCGAATCCTCCGGCCTACGGAGCACGTATTGTGTCTAAGGTATTGAATACTCCTGAGTTGCGTCAGGAATGGATGGAATGCATTCAATCGATGTCGAGTCGCATCCGCGAGATGCGCAAACAGCTGCGCGACAAACTGGTGGCGTTGGGCACTCCTGGCAATTGGGACCATATTGTCAATCAAATCGGCATGTTCTCATACACCGGTCTCAACGAAAGTCAGGTTGCCGTCCTCATCAAGGAATATCACATCTACTTGCTGCGCACTGGACGCATCAATATGTGTGGCCTCAACACTGGCAACATTGACTACGTGGCGAAGGCCATCAACGCTGCTGTCACCGGTGCTCCAGCTGCAGTTGAGAACAAATTGTAAGCGATAGGCTGCTGCTCTGCACGAAACAATAATTACAATAATCACGAGTAGACCATTAGTGTGCTTAACCATGCAGCGAGTGAATGACGCCTGTTTTAGCGTTACACATACATAAGTATAATGTTGCATTTTCTAGAAATTATTAACATAGTTGTGTATCCGAATGTATTAGCAGGCTCAACATGAATATACGTAACAAAGCATTTACAACAATTTGTTATCCGTTTTCACGTTAAATCACATATTCAATAAATGGATTTACATCCAAAAGCGACTTTTAAATTTAAAAAAAAAAGGGAATGCCCGGAATAGTAGCGTTTTCTCGGCTTTGGAATAAATTATACTCTGTGGAAGATTGGAGAAACTATCCTAAAAATGGAATTGACTTAAAATTAATTTATTAAATACATAGATTCAGATTAGACAGCATTAACTAAAAGCATAGGCAAGTAACTACAGTTAATCACAAAATTTATTTTTTTATTATTTTATTTAGGTTGTATTCAAATTAAAAGAAAAATTGCACACAAACAAAAAACAACTTAAAACTACAGTATAATACAAATAAAATTTACTGAAGAGGCCAAAAAATAAGAATTAATTTTATACAAGAATATGTATTTATGGTTTATTAAAGTTAAAATTATGCTGTTAAATTCGGACTGAACAAGTTGAAATTGAGTTCACCGAAGCAACTGTAATTATTTACTTGTTCTATGAATAGTTTTTGTTTAACTTCTGATATTTAATTGCTGGGATTACCCCCAAACATTAATCGTAGACACAAAGCTTTTTTGCCAGTGTTGCAAAGTGTCTACGAATCGGTTTGCACTTGCCGTAAATTATTACATTTTGAAATTCGAGTTATGGTCACGCTGACACATCAGCTTGCCATGGAAGGTAAATGTTTGTGAAATCAGGAAGAAATTGTTGTCAACTAAAAGTTCCACTCACATAGATAAAACAAAGCCCTCAGATGCGCCCAGTTGCAGTGCAGATAGCGAGCCGCTGTTTCCACCAGCGAAGCCTGGCAAACCAGCCAACTATGGCACCAACAACACATTGGAGCTCTTGGAGCGCATTCCCAGTCAAATCGTCGACCTGAAGCTGGACGAAGTGCTCACGGCGGTCAAAACTGTGGACAACCTTTGTGACTTTGCACGCTGCAAGACCAAAACCAGCTTGATGGGTCAGGACTGCGAGCTGTGCAAAAAACGTTTCTGTTTCAAGCACGGATTGCCCGAGGTGCATGGCTGTGGGCAGGAAAAGAAACGAGAGGCACGCAAGGAGTTTCTCAACCCGAAGCCAATTAAGACCATACGCCACGAGGAGGAGCTGAAGAATGCCAAAAAGAAGCTGAACGAGAAGCTGAAGAACATGCAAGTGGGTCGCATGCAAAAAACTGGTGCAGCAGATGGCAAGAAAAAGAAAAAGTAGTCAACCGATTGTTGAAACTAAATATAGTAAAATTAATTTAAAATTAAAATTGTTAGACATGAACTCATAAAAGTAATTAGTTATTCTATGATGTATTTGTTGTTGATAAAATATTAATGTTTATTCTACGAGTACTGAAATATTAGCTATTTAGTTATTATTTACGTATGCGAAATCTATTTTTGCTATATTGCATCAATCAAAAACAGCTAAATTAGCAGCACTACGGGTTGTGATTTTACCAATACATACCCAACTCGATGCTCGCGTACATGTGCACAAAATCAGCTGATTTTATTTTGTTTTGTTCGTCGTGCCGTTCGAATGTCTGCTTTTCACTCCAAGCGCTTGTTAAATGCTATTAATTCGCAATTCAAATGCACATTTAACAGAAATGCGTCGCTTTACACACAAGGCCAATCTCCAGAGCCGAGGATACGTGAATATTTCTACTACATCGATCATGAGGGCATGGTTCGTAACACGCCATAAACAATTACTTATATAAGTAAATAATAACAGATTAACAATTTGTGCAGCTCTTTCTGGACGATGCCAAAATGAAGAACTTTACATCGTGTTTCAAGGAAAAGAAATTCCTGCAATTCTTCTTCAGTCGCCTTCGAAAAAATGAAACGCAGCGCTACGAAATGTTTCCATTCATGTCGCCTTGTGGCCGCGAACGAAACTTCGTCCGCTGCGATGACACGCCCATTGTCTTCACCGAGCACTTCACCAAGGACAACGACGAAGATACGTTGAGTTATGCCCATGGCGGTCCAGCTCTATCGGTGGCCTTCGAACCACACAAACTCTATATGCAGCCAGAGAGCGGCAGAGTCTATCATCCGGCCTGGCCAAAGGTTGGTGGCATTGGCCTTGTGCGCTCCAAGCTGGCCATCGAGCTGAGTCAGCACTTTGTCTTTGGCGAGGACGAAACATCGATGCCAACGCACTTTAGATGGCGAGGCGAACAGGTAAAGCTGCAACACGATTGGATTGACGGTTGTCAGCTGCATCACAAAACAAATACACATGATTAAAATTGTAGATCAATTAACATTGCGTATATATATATAAGTTTGTATACAACTAGATTAATATAGTTATTCTATGCTCAGTGGCTTGAATTCGCCTTCCTTTACTTTGACCCATGAGAGTCCTGTGGCTGCTCCGCCTCCTCCGCTTTCGGTGGGCGTGACTGTGCTCCTGCTGGAGCGTATTTGCTCCAAGACTGGACCATGGATGTCTGCTTGAAACTGCTCGAATACTATATAGTGAGGATCCTCCGTTGGCGGCGTGTCATAAATGTGCGATTTGTTTTCTACGATAGATTCCTGCACCAGAGCTGCAAAGGCATCCTTGTTATTGTTGAGCAAGAGCTTGGCACTGTCCGCGTTGCTCAGTTCATTGGTGGCCACATGGCGAATGCTCTCGAGGGGATCGGCGAATATTGCCTGCATGTACTTCAAGAGCTGCCACAGATGATCTTCGCCACAACGCCACTCTTGGAAGGCGTGACTGATGTCCAGACTATTTGTGTACGGGCAGACGAGCGGATGCACCACGTTGTGTTGAAAGACAATGGCCTAAAGCACAAATTATAAATCATAATAGAAATAGTGGTAACCTGCCGCTTACTGGCACACTTTTGTCATCTGGGAAACGGTCCGGCAGCAAAATCGAGAATCGAAACACTCCGTTTTCATAGAATCCCTGGCGTCCAAAGAAAACGCCGAACCATTCTGCAAATTGATAATAAAGCAAGCCTTATTAGTGCATTGTTGTCAATGAAGCCATAAACTATTACTAACGCAATGAATTGGCGTAGCTCGGAATAACGTAAACACCCGACAGCTTCTCTGACTCAATCATTTTGCTGTAAAATAATTCAATATATTATTGTTTGCAGCTGGGTGTTGTGGTTGTGAGGACATACTATTCTGCCAGGATTTTGTACTCTTGCTGTATTGTCGCCAGCAGCAGCTTCTCGTCCTTCTTCTGGGCATCCACGTCGAGAGTCATGTTTATTTGTAAATAAATTCCAGATAAATAAATTAATTGTGTTTGCAGTGTGACCACAAATTGTGGGCCAAAATATACCGTGTTCCACTAATCAGCTGAGCAAGTTAGTAAATTTGCAAATGCAGCTTACGGTCGCACTCTCCTCACACGATTCACGTTTCTAGAGCGATAAGTAAATAAACAGAAATCGTAGTATGCTGTAGTTTATTTGTAGTTATTTTACGATAATAACCAATTTTACAAGTTCAACTATGTACAGAAATGACGTCTAACACATTTGACACGGATCTATTGTTAAAAATGAACAATGTAAGTGTTGCTACACACGAAAAAAAACAAAACGATGACGCTCAATTGGCGCAAAGCATTGCAAATGAGGAAGCTCCTCAATTAGATGCCATAGAAACGGAAACTCAGAAGGACGTACCTGAGTTCTACAACAAGGCCCAAAAGTATTGGGCCGAAGTGCCAGCGACTGTCAATGGAATGCTCGGTGGCCTGGGCTACATCAGTGCGATCGATATACAAGGCTCGAAGAATTTTCTGCGTGAAATCAAAGTGCCAGGCAAGAAATTGGCATTGGACTGTGGCGCTGGTATCGGACGTGTTTCGCGGAATCTCCTCATGCCGCTGTTTGCGACCGTTGATCTTGTTGAGCAGGACACGGCGTTTGCCAAGAAGGCACACGAATTATGCACCTCGGAGGAGGGAGGACGAAGAAATAGCTTGGGCGAAATCTACAATGTGGGTCTGCAGGAGTTCTCGCCCAGCCACAAGTACGACCTCATCTGGTGCCAGTGGGTGCTGGGTCATCTGACCGATCGCGACTTGGTCGCATTCTTTCGGCGCATGCGTCTCAGCTTGGAGCCTGGAGCGTATTTTTGCATGAAGGAGAATGTCAGCACTTCGAAGACAATCATTAAGGATGACGAGGATTCGTCTGTCACGCGACCTCTTGACCTCTACGAGGAGTCTCTGAAGGAGGCTGGCTTTCGAATTGTGCGCAAGGTGCGACAACAAAACTTTCCCAAAGGCCTTTTTCCAGTGTACATGATCGCCTGCAAACCCAGAACATGATTTTAATCGCCTTGGGGCAACGACTAACGAAAGACTTGATTGATGTGAATATCTAAATAAATGCATAAAATAAAAAGTTATTTGTCTGCACAAAAGTTTGTCATTTAATTTCTGGAGATTGGACAATAAGAGTTTCCCTATGTGGGAAAAGTATATGTAAAAACATCTTTATTTAGCCTTAAAAACTAAGTAACTAATTATGAATTTCCCCTTTCTTCATCAACCTTATTTTCAAGCGAACAAAAAAAAATGTTATAATTTTTGAACGTTTGTATGAAATTGAGTGTATAGAAGTCAATTTTCCCGCCAGTTTGAATTGAAATTTAACTTATTTTGCCAGTTTTCGATAACAAGTTCGATAAATTGCCTCGAGCAACACTGTAGTCAAATACAAAAACAGCTGATAGCTGACAGCAGTGGTATTAGCGTGTTGCAGCTTGCAGAGCCGCCAACTAGACAGATAACAATTAAGTTCCCCCGGAATCATGTCGAAACGCGTTCAACCGGCGTGGCAGGCACCAAAGCCGTCCACACGTCCGCAACTGCGATTGTACAACAGTTTAACGCGGCAAAAGGAGGAGTTTGTTCCGCTGGCGGGCAACAATGTAACCTGGTATAGCTGCGGCCCTACCGTCTACGATGCCTCCCACATGGGACACGCAAGGTAAAGTAACGCACAACAGCCACATCAGCATGCTATCTAATCTTGGATTCTCTTGCTACACAGATCTTACATTTCATTTGACATTCTGCGACGCATTTTGAGCGACTATTTCGGCTACAATGTGCACTATGTGATGAACATCACGGACATTGACGACAAGATCATTAAACGCGCCCGTCAGTACCATTTGTTTGAGAAATATGCCAACGCTGCCGCTCAGTTGCCACTGGAGCAACTTCTCAGCGAGCAGAAGGAGGTGCTGACGCAATTGCAGGTGAAATGTGAGAAGAATACGGATGCAGATAAGAAGGTGATGCTGGAGAAGATGTTGCAACGCATGACCGATGCCATGGAGGCGCTGACCAAGGCTGTCACGGGCGGAGACAAAGAGCAAATTGGCAAGACGAGAGATCATTATCTGGGCGAGGCCAAGGATCCCATTGCCGAGTGGCTGGATGGCAAGCAGGGAGCGCAAGTCAATGAGAATTCAGTGTTTGAGGCGCTGCCCCGTTATTGGGAAGATCAGTTTCACAACGACATGAAAACGCTAAATGTGAGTCACGACTCATCACGATGATGTCATAGACAGGTTTCACTTATTACTTCCATCTTTCAGATACTGCCTCCCGATGTGCTGACACGAGTGTCCGAGTATGTGCCACAGATTGTGACATTCATCGAGCGCATTATTGACAATGGCCTGGCTTATGATGCCAACGGTTCGGTTTACTTCGACGTGAATGGCTTTGACAAGCGCGAGAAGCATCACTACGCCAAGTTGGTGCCGGAGGCTTACGGGGACACAGCATCGCTGCAGGAGGGCGAAGGCGACTTGTCTGTGACCGAGGATCGGCTATCGGAGAAGCGTTCGCCCAACGATTTTGCGCTGTGGAAAGCCAGCAAGGCTGGCGAACCATGGTGGGACAGTCCCTGGGGACGCGGTCGTCCCGGCTGGCACATCGAATGCTCCGCTATGGCATCGGACATATTTGGCGCTACATTTGACATACACACGGGCGGTGTTGACCTGAAGTTTCCCCATCATGACAACGAGCTGGCGCAATCGGAAGCGGCATTCAATGAAGCCGAGTGGGTTAAGTATTTTCTGCACACGGGTCATCTAACAATTGCCGGCTGCAAGATGTCTAAGTCGCTGAAGAACTTTGTCACCATACAAGAGGCCTTGAAGAAGCACTCGGCAACGCAGCTGCGACTGGCATTCCTCCTGCATTCGTGGAAGGACACGCTGGATTACTCGGAGAACACCATGGAGATGGCCACGCAATACGAGAAGTTCCTCAATGTGAGTACAAGCAAATTCATAATTACTTCAAGTACTTTTTCTAATTAGTTTTGAACTGCAGGAATTCTTCCTGAATGTCAAGGACTTGACACGCGTCGTGTTGACGGGCAAGGCGACGGAACAGTTCACCGCGTGGACTCAGCTGGAGGCAACATTGCAGGCAAAGTTCGGCGAGGCGCAAACGCAAGTGCATGTGGCGCTTTGTGGTACTTATTAATTGATGTTGTTCCATCTCACAATTACTATATCTATGCTCTCTCTGCTGCACAGATAACGTTGATACACGCAGCGCGCTTGACGCTGTGCGTGAGCTGGTATCGAACACAAACATCTATATACGGGACAACAAGGCCAAGCTGAACCATTTGTTGCTCCGCAAGATCGCCACATACATTACGAATTTGCTGCACACTTTTGGTGCCATCAGCGGCCCACGAGGCGGCATTGGTTTCCCCCTGGGCGGCGGTGGAGCGGACGCGAATAATGCCGGCAACATCGATCAGGAGACACTTGTTATGCCCTACGTTCAATCGGTGGCCGAGTTCCGTAATTTGGTGCGCGAACAGGCCAAGGTGCTGAAAGCCTTCGATATACTGAAACTCTGCGACGAGCTGCGTGACGATGTGCTGCCCAATTTGGGGGTGCGACTGGAGGACAAGGATGACGGCAAGTTTGCCGTCAAATTGGTCGATCGCGATACGCTGCTGCGTGAACGCGAAGCGAAGCAAGCTGCTGAAGCGGAGCGTGCTGCGGAGAAAGCACGCAAGAAGCAAGCGCTGGAGGCGGCTGCAGCTGCCAAGGAGGCGCAACGTCGTGTCAATCCCAAGGAGATGTTCCTCAGTGAAACTGACAAGTACTCGGCATTTGGCGAAGATGTGAGTATATATTACCAGCAGTCAAAATTGTATCTAAACAATTATTATTATATATTGCAGGGCCTACCCACACACGACAAGGATGGCAAAGAGGTTAGCAAGGGACAACTCAAGAAACTGCAGAAACTCCAGCAGCAGCAGGAGCAACGTTATAAAGAGTATTTGGCCAGCGTGAACGCAGCCTAGGATTAAGTGCACTCAATCATTTCATTTTATCTATTAGCATTTTTTTGATATTACAGAAAACACAAGATTTTGAAATGAACTCGCTTCGAGCAACCAGATAAATGCAGTTGAAGTTTATTATACACACTTTTGATACATTGCCCGTTTCATTCAGCTTAAGTAATAAAGACAAGAATACGAGCAGCATCTCGAATGTTTTAACCCTCTTTTTATAGACCTACAAGCATATTCATTTTGTTTATTTATAAACTATTTATGTTTGTAAAACATAGGCGTCCGTCTAATGAGTATAATATGCATAATCCATAACTTGGCTAGGTCTTTGGTAATATTGCTGATAACTATGCCACACTAATTGTGATATCATTATAGGCTGCCAATATCATTGTAACGCTTAAGTTTATCTGGGAAATTATCCCGGAACAGCACAGGGTCCGCTCGAAACTCAACGGTGCGTAACGGCATTCGTCCGTAGATTTTTGAGAAGCGATCAATGCACGCCGAACGCTCTCGCATGTGATTCAAGTCCGCTGACAGCATCTCGGTGTTGGTGCATTCGGGACACTTGAACTTCTTGCGTGGCGTCACCTTAATCGGTGGATTATTTGTGATGTTCGCGACGAGAAAATTCATGGCAATATCCTCGCAGTTCATGTGATCGTCCACCCAGTGCTTAATGTCCCCGGGCATGGCATACGTGTACATGTGGCTCCAGTACTTATGATGGAATGCGGCACCCGTGAGTACCATTGATATTTGATTGGTCCACTCGGATTCGTAGTGCCAACGCATCGTGGCATTGTCCCAGACGTGGATGCGACTGGGAAACCCAACAATATGGTCTGGGAACTCGCGCCACACTTCGTAGCTGAAAAATAGATAATAGCAAAATGTTAAACAAAAGCAGGTGAAAGAATGAAACAATTGTATACCCAAAATCGAGTTCATCGCTGGTCAACATAATAATGTCGTCGTCTATGGTTAAAATGGCCTCAGTTTCAATCTCGGGATAGGGATAAAAGCGATTCGAGAGCTTATTTTCACGAGTTTGTATAATCTTCAATGGCTTGGCGATTGTGGGGAATGTGGATACTGAAAGTAGGCGGAACGAATGAATAGTAGTTTAATATGGCAAGGAGAATAGTCTACTTACAATGTGGTGGTGCCTTCCTTTGATTGTTCCAAATAACTAGGATGCTTTGCAGCGACGGCACAACGGCCAGCTTCTGTATTAAGAGGAACAGGCTCTCGACGCGATCGTAGGTTAATATGACAGCAGTAAATCCTTGCGACTTGGGTGCCAGCGAGGTAAGGAACAGAGGATTGAAGGTTGAACGACTGTTCTTGCTGATGGCATTCCACTTGCGACTGCTCCTTGCCCGCAGCGGAAAGATGCGGCTCTCCAGCACCTCGAGTGCGGTAATCGTAATGCTATTTAAGTCTTTCAGATAGTTGCTGTAAAGCCATTGCACTTGCTTCTGCATCTCGACCACTTTGACATTGGAAATTGTCTCCAGTTTGCGCATAATCGAATGGATCTCGGATTCACGTATGCGGATGACAGCAAGCGACCAATCGATCACATCCTCGAAGGGCAGAACAGCGTTGTCAATGGCCAACACCGGAATGCAGTTCTGCGACATTGCCTCCAGCAGATCGGGCTGCCCAATGCGCAGACTGCGACCCACAAAGCAGAACTTGCCCCGTGCCAGCACCCGCGGATAATCCCAACGCTTCGCATGATGCATTGAGCTGCAGCGGCTGGTCAACTCGCTGCTTTCGCAAGCGCCCAGCAGCAGCAGTTGATCAGCAGCGTTAACGTTACGTGCAACTTCTCGCAAGCTGCGCACATGCTGCGGCAACAGATTTAATTGGGCCACAACCAACAAGTACTTGCGATGGGCGGTGGCATGAGCTGGCTGGGAGTTTGCCTGCTGCAGAAGGGGACTCCAGACGGGTATGGAGACATCAAAGCCTGGCCGATATGTCCAGCTGTCGAAGCCGCCGCCCAGCACAATGGCATTGTCCACATTGACGTCCAGGGCTGTATTGTAGGCGGGCGCACTGCCGGGCAGCATGTTGAAGATTAAATGATTCTCGCCACGATCCCAGAAGTTCAGCGATGCCAGCGCCGGACCAGCGAGATGCCTGTCAAACAGATCCTGATTGAGTAGATCCAGGCTGGGCAAAAAGAGGCAAGCTTCGTTCGGATTCGACGTGTAGTAGCGACTGTTCAGTACCGCCTCCAGTATCTGAAAGTATTCGCTGGACAGCGTGGTGGCCACTTTGTCGCTCTGCTCGTCCAGGAACTCCTGCAGCGGGTAAATGTACACCTTGAGCGTATCGTGCTCGCACTTGTATATGTTTAGGCAGTCCCAGAATGTGCAGTTCACGTTGCGACCGCGATACTCCGCCTCCGAGTCAGAGCGAAGCAGAACCTCCTGTGTGTGGGACAAGCTTAAGTCGAGCGCCACCGAATCCCTTTTGGCGTAGAAGAAGCCATCTCGATGCGCCGAGATGTCGCAGAACAGCCAAATGGCACAGATCACGACTATAGTTAGCAGAGTGTAGGTCAAAATGTTTAAGATATTCTCCTTTAAGTGAAACGTTGTTGCATTTATGTTGCGGGGCTCAATGCCCAAGAGGCCCTTGCACTTGGTCATCCTCAATTTACTTTGTTTCGCATTCTGTATTAGGCTGCTCGTTAAATCCATGACTTATGTGTAGTCGACACTCGTATCCATTTGATTTATTTGTTACACTTGCAGTTCTTAAGCACCATCGTCGTCAAATAACTTAAAAACTAAACGCATATCAGAATTGATGCTGCTCAAACAAATACACAACAAAATGTGACTGCACGTTGAAATCCCAAAAATACCACTTGTCTTCGATAACATCCTATCGACATGTTATCGATTTGTAACACGTCGCAAGTGTGACCATGTGCTGTTATTGATGTGTCAGCATTTTGAAAAATTAATTTTGCGGTCACACTCGTTCAATTCGCCAGTTAAAACTAAGTTTATTACAAAGCTAAAACATGTCGCAAATCATACAGTTGGACAGTTCAGACTGCAGTTATGTTACTGCCAATGTATCAAACTCCCACAACGATGTCGTTGCCTTCGAGATGAAGTTTGCCAAAGACATCACCGTCGCTCAGCTAAAGGTAAAAAAGCACCCGGAAAACTGGCATGAACTGAACATGACTAACACAACAGATGTTTCGATTTTCACCTCCTGTAGAGTAAATTGGAAATATTGACGGGAGGATGCGCTGGCACCATGAAAGTCGAGTTGTATAAAGGTGACAAGCTTATGACGTCATTGACCAACAACGATGCCAAACTGGGCTTTTATATGAATTGCGATGGCCTGCGTCTGCATGTCATTGATACTTTCGCCAGTTTCGGCTACAATGATAATGAGACTGTCGAAAAATTCGAGCTTACTCAGGATCAGTACGAACAAAGATCCAATTCTGTGCGAAATTTTTTGAAACAGAATCGCTTGGGCAAGTACAATGAGGAGGAAATGCGACAGATGGAGGAGAAGAGACGTGAACAGGCTGAAGAAATGCAAAAACGAGCTGAGCTCTGCATTGTGGACAGCCGCTGTCAGGTGACGGTTCCAGGGAATCCCACACGGCGCGGCACCATCAAGTACAATGGCGAGCTGGAGGGCAAGACTGGCATCTTCATTGGCGTGCAGTATGACGAGCCCTTGGGCAAGAACAATGGCAGGTATGACGACATTTATTTAGCCATGATATTCTATTTTACACATTTACCAAATAAATTTATTACTTTCAGTGTGGGAGGCAAAGCATACTTTGTCTGCCCTCCCAACTACGGTGGCTTCGTGTCGCCATTGTCTGTCGAAGTGGGCGACTTTCCACCCGAGGAGTTCAATCTGGACGATGAGCTCTAAATGGCATTCAGATGGCAACGACATTGCATTCAACTAATTCCGCACATACACTTTTATACTGATTTAAACTCATTTTAGCGTGTGCACTTGTGCATATCAGAAGACATAACCTTTGTGATCATTTTGAATAATTATTTATGCATATACCGCATTTTGGGAATATAAGCGAGCACCGTGATAAAGCAGTATATAGAAAAAAACGATTTTATGTTTAACATTTTAGCTTGCAGCTTGGCAGACAGCAAATAAAAACCTCACTTAATCAAATATGAACCGTTTTCATTCGCAATAATTTATATTTCTTATTTCAGGCAAAAGTCAGCATTTATTTTATTTAATTTGTCCTAGTTTAATGCCAAGCACGATCCCAAGTGAAGTCCATCTCTTCAATGAGTTTTAATTTCTTAACGAGGCGGTTGCAAAAAATTTTTACCTTTAAGCCTTTTAGTATAACTTGGCCTAAAGAATTACATACCTCAGGCGAACAATACAGCTAAATATCCCAGTGTCTTTCAGCTAAATGTAAATTAAAATAGTGTGATATAAATAGCCGAAAGAGTGATCAATTTAATGGAGTACTATTGATTTTATTCGATCCACATGTTCAGTTTAACAGAGCAATTTCACGATTTTTCTCTAAAAATAATCAAGTGTGAAATTAAATATACTGCTTGAAGCATTCTCTATTTCGACATGCACAATGAATTCTCGGAAACATTCACTCATTTGGGCCCATGCAGAAATGCTTGCTGTAATAGCTGATTAAATAAACATAATTTAATAAATATAATGTACATTGTTGTATTTGCATTTAAACATAACTCACTCAAAAAATAAAGACAAAAAAACGTGAAAGTAAGTAATCGCATAATCGTATAAAATGTAGACAACACAGCGATTCACAAATGTAAATTTTGTATTTATGCCTTGCCGAGAATTCAAAACTATAATTGATCTCTGATTTTACTATGTTTTATTCAATTAACTGTCATACGCCCGAACAACACACTTATCTGTTTTGCTTATTTGATATATGTATGTATATATTTATTTAGACTGGGCGTAGTGTACCAAAAGAGTTTTGAGCTTGAGTTAGGCCAACATTAAATGTAGTTAACGAACAACTTTTTTTTATTATTTATCATGGGATGTGTGTGTCTATATTTATGTTCGTGTGGTTGTGTGTGTTTATAGCCCTTTGACAATGTGTAGAAAAATGCAGTATATTATTGCGCTGATTTCATAGTTATTATGGTTTATTCTTGTTTCATTTATTGCTATTATGTTGTGGTTGTTGGTATTATTATTATTTGAATTAGAACGGTGTGCCTCTCGCCTACACTGTCTAGCATATTTAACGATTATATAGATTTAAGTGATCCTTCCATATATGGATATATGTATGTATGTATTGTTTATATGTGTGTGTGATTGTGTGTATGCTGGTGATCTCTTCTTCTGGGTGTGCTTATGTACTTAGATATTGGGTAAATTGCTGTCTGCTCGAGTTGTTATTATATAAGTTATATATTCAATACGCGATAGATCAATGCATAAATGTAGAACATTTCATATTTACTTGAGATTCTATGCTAAGTGGTGTGGGTGTGTGTTTATGTGTGTTTGTGTATGTTTTCTATGATTCTTGAAGCCTTCTTCTTCTTGTATATAAACAAATCCGTCATGTTACAACTGTCTAATTAATATAGTAATTGTATGTTATGTATTTTAGAGAGTTGTGGTGCGTAACATTACTACATTCTGTTGTTGTTCTTGTTGTTGTTGTTTGGTGTTTGGTTTTTCCTTAGATATAACATTGACACATGCTGCCTCCCCCTTCTTATCCTTTTCCTTGTCCATAACGCATTTCTTATCCGTGTCTTCTCCTCCCCGTCCATGCCGCCGCGAGCCCGTTAATTTACACACAATTAGACTTCGGGTATTCTTGATGTTTCGCTTGAATCGATTGCGACCACTGTCGCCTTTCAGCTTTAGCTCAGCCATTCCAACTCCATCTCCATTTGCATCACCATTTCCACCTTCACCTCCAGCGCCATCTGATTTATGTTCGAAGACTTGATTGTGTTGCTGCTTAATAGTTTCGGTCGAGGGATTTGCAGCGGGTCCTTGAGATTCAGTCGTATCCTCTTCCATGATTTGATCTATGGGGCGCTCTGCTGCCTGTATGTCCTCCCTCGATCTAAAGGGCAAATAGTTTTGAAATGCTGTTCTCAGCACGTTCGTCGTCTTCTTTTTCTGCTTGACACGCACTCGACTCGCACGCTGCTGTCGATTGAGTGTCCAAATTGGCATTGATTGTTCAGACAGCTTCGTACCGCTGCCGCTGGCCAGATGATGATATTTGGCAGTGGAGGTGGTTCTAATGTCGCTGTCGGTGGTGTTGCTGTTCCTGCTGTTGGCGTTATTTGTTGTGCTCATCATCATCATCGTTTGGCTGCCGTTGTTGGTGTTGGTGTTTGCTGAGCAGCCCTCATTATTCGTTTTGTTAAGTCACAGACGAAGGTCAAAAGCAATGCGAGACGCAATGTTCTTGAAGCCGATGCTAGTACCTGCAAATAATAATAATTTGTCAATAACTGCATCCTTACTGGGCAGTAAATTCATCAGACTTACCAGAAATGCGTTTAAAGCGAACTCCGTTCAGAGATAGACGCGGCAGCTTGCAGACCTCTATCTCCCACTGGACCAGCGAGTCTGTGTTCGGATCCCCATGAACACACCACAGCACAAATCTAATAAAATATTGAATAAAGTATCAATCAATGACACGCACATATGTATATTTGGTATTACCTTTCCCGTTGCTCGTAATCACAGTTGTTTTGATCGAGCACTTCGCGTATCTTCTGCATGATTTGATCGGGCATCAGGGGCGATGTTGTCTTCATGGACCATGTGAATCGGAGCACCCTGGGCTTAGCTGCCTCCTCCGTGGTGGATGTACTAAAATTGGTAAAGATGATTTGAAAAACCATCAAGCGTCGTCTACGACTAACAGAAGTTAGGTTGCCTAGATATTCTCCCTAATTACCAATTTAGCAAACTGGCCACAGACTCAATTTTTTATTGTTTTTTTTCTCTAGTTTGTGCTTAAAAACGCTTTCTTAGGAAAAAGTACATAAATTACAGATGAACAATCCCACTAATATCTTTCGGTAACTAACGCTCGGAAAATAGATTTAAATCCCATTATTGCAATTGATTGATGTCGGAATCACAAAATACACAAACACTAGAACTTCTACTAAACGGCTATATCACAAAAGATTAACGTAAATGTATATAGGCAAATTCTGATGTATGCAAGGTTGTCTTTAGCGATGCTCGACAATGTTTATTAGTTAGTACTGAAGGTGGTTAGAATGTCAAATGAAAAGACAAATGGGTGTTTTGTTTGAAAGGGCTGATATTTGCTTTGTTTAACAAATCTTTCAGATAATTTATTGCTAATTAATTAAATAATCAATTTATTTAATTAGGTGTTATTTCTTTGAAACTTAATATACATAACTAATCAGATCACTGAAGGTGCCCGATAACACGATTTATCTTTTGCTTCAATTTTTTTGTATTTTGTTGTATGTTTTCGATTTATAGATAATCATCTGTACAAATAAAATGGTCACATGCACAATTGTTTAATACATTTAATCCTTGATTAAAGATAAATTTGTTTACTGTATCTAAGTATTGTTTTTTGTTTTTGTTGTTTTTTTGTTCTTAATATGCTAAATACGCTTTCATCATTTGATGCGCTTCGACTTCGACTTTCGACTTGCAACTTGTTTTATTAATCAATCTTCAATCTTTCTGATTATTATAATTATGTATTATTATTAATAATTCTGATTGTATATACTAGTATATGATTCTTGTTTGCTTGATTGGAAATAGTTTCAAATACAAATACAAATACGTTCATTCTCACATACATATACATATATATCTATATAAATGTATATATATGTTTATATATACATATATATGTATATATATATCGAAATAGTGGTAAATAAATTTAAATTCATAACTGCTTTTGGTGTTCTCTTTTTCGCATTTATCATAAATATACATACGCATATGTACATATGCAATAACTAATTAATTAGCATTTCGCAGTAAGTATTATTATTATTTATATTTTTAATTAGCATTAGCTTTAGCTAAACGAAAATTGTTGGAAAAAAAACAGGAAAACATGACAGTGATAGCAATAGATCTTCTATTTTGTTGTTGTTCTTTTTATTGTTGATTGATTTTGCACTTTTATTATATTTAATTTAATTTACAAACAAAGAAAACAAGTTAAATTATTGGTTTCCCGTTGGTTTTCCGTTGCATTTACACCTCATTACTTTTTAAATATATATTGTATATATGTATTTTAATTGATTTCTTTTTGTAAAGTTTTTTTTTTATTTATAAATGTGTGTGTAAGTATAATTAGTTAATAATCGTAGTAAAACATAGACGCATTCTGAATGTCTGTTTAACGTATCGGAACTCAACGTTGTCGATGTTCATGGTTTTGGAGGGGGTACGAATCGGAATCGCTATCGGAATCGGAAGAAATCAAACCGCCGATCGATCTGATCTGATCTGTAAATCTGTTTGCTTGTTTTTCTGTATCGTATCATATATCATATCATATCATATCGCAACTGTATCATATCTCTCCGTCACGCGCGTTTACTTTACGGGGGGAATCGTTTGTTTCAGTTTTAGAACTATTAACAAGAAGTAGTTAATGCTTGTTTTGTTAATTACTGGTTTGGCCTAAAATTAAAGAAAAAATTTTAAACAAATTATTCACGGCTGGAAAAAATATATTAATAATGGGTAAAAAACAAACAAATACGAGAAAATGAAAATAGAAGAAGAAAGTGGACAGATAAGAATAAGAATTAAAAAACGAAACGGATTTTTTTTGCTTTAGTTTCGGGTACATTAAACTAAAACTTGGGGTTTGATGTCGAAAACAGAAAAGAAAAGAAAAGTAAACGCAATATTTTTAACAAATTTAATACAAATTCTGACATAGTAAAAGAGAGCAATACTTTCAATAATAATTACATTTTGATTTAAGAAAAAAAAAAGATGTCATATGCATTTTTAAATGAAGAAAAAGAGACAAGAACAAGAAAGGCATCCTAACATTGTGGGGTGGGGGGTGATCGATTATGTATACACATAAGTAGTACATATACATAGATGGTTACTCATACATACTACATGGATACATGGTAGTATATATAATGGCTGTGACGTAATATCCTGCTTATGTATATATCGTAAGAAAAGAGACAGTAGGAGTGACGGAGAGGGAACGAGCGATAGAGAGAAACAGAGAACGAGCGTATTTGGATATCGATAAATCCTGGCAGTGTTGAACAATTGCCAATTGGATGGAAACCGATTCCATGAATACGTATACGTAATTTACACACACATAGATATCATAATATGCATGTATGTACGTATGTATTGGTATTGTATGTATGCGTAGTTTTGTATTTGTTTTGTATCCGAATCATTCAACTTGACTTGATTGATTTGATTGATTTGTTTTAACAGTTTTGATTGATTGATTGATTGATTAATCTAACAGCAGTCTGTGTCTAGTAACAAGCTATTCTTCCGTGTTTTTCATATACAATTAATTCAAGTACTCAATGTACGTACACAAGTACTCAGTATTTTTGTTCGATGAATTGATTGATAGATTGATTGATTGATTGATTAATGTATGTAAATACATATAAAAACGAATCTTTACCAATTGTCCTGCACTTTGTACATATGTATATGAGCATATGCAATTATTATGTGTGTTTTATGATATTTACATATTTTTTCCTCTTAAAATACTGTTAGTTTAAATGAAATGAAATAAACAAAAATAACAAACAGAACATAAGAACAATTAACAAATAAAATAACAAGTTCCATACAAATTAGTCGACAAATTAGCGCAAAAAAAAACATATTAATAGAAACAAGAAAACAATAACAAAATGTAATACATTGTATTAAGTTTAAATATATTCACAACAAGACTCTTTTTTTCATGCAACCAAATGCCAATGAGACAGTCCGCTCTTCAAAGAATACAAAATTTCCGAAACATTATCGTGACCTTCGTTGAATTGAATTTCCAATTTGTATATTTGACTCTTTAGTGGTTGAGGTCAGACTGCACCAGAAGTCATGAGAGTAAGCTGTTGGTTGTCTTCACTTTAATTCAAAAGTATGAAAAGCTGAAAGCCAGTCGTGAAGCTCTCTAAAATGGTGCGCTCTTATAAATAAGCAAGTTTCGTAATGTATTTTAGTGCAGCTTTAATCGCAATTTGTGATCTAATATTAAATGGTCTAAATGCGTGCTCCTAGTAAATATATATATATAAATATATTTATATAGATGTACATGTATGCAGTACATATCGCCAGATCCAGGTGTAATTAATTCTAGCTGGGAGTTGGCAAAGCAACTTAAGCCGTCTCGGTGTCCGTTAAATAGAGAAGCTTGTTCATTTTAATACCACGACTCTTTACGCCCGTTCTCTGCCTATAATTTTCGAAATGTGGACACAGTTTTGAATATTGGCAATGGACAATAGACTTGCCCAGCAATCGGACGACAATTAGGTTAACTCTACTACTGCTGACGCTTTTTCTCATTCTCATTCTCGTTTTTTGTTATGCAATTGTATTGTGATTAATTAGTGATAATTATTAAAAGCTTTCGAAGCTCTCGATGCTTCAGCAAAATGAAATTATCAATCGAAAATATCGCATCTTCAGCTCGTCTTTTTTGGACATTTTGCCCGTCTTCCATTCATACGTTTTAACAGATTTGGTACAAAACATAAACACATACATACATACATGTACATATGTGTATGTGTAAATATGCAAGAATGTAACATGAAACAATAATGAAATCATAAATGAAACCAAAAAGAATTATACATAAAGTGATAACAAATTAAAAAAAAAAAAAAAACAAAAAATCACTTAATATAGTCAAAATCAAAATAAAAACGAAAAAAAAAATGTATTTTAAAAACTGCATTTGCTTTTCTCGTAATATTCGTTAACAGAAGAAATGAAAACAGATATTTGATCGATTATATTTATCGGTATGCCATTCCAGAGTGAACTTACCGTTTGCTAAAACGTGAGGAAAGTTTCGAAAAAAAGCTCATGCGACCGGGATGCGGTGAATCACCAGAGGTGCCACTTGTACCAGAGTATTCCAACGCAGTGTTGTTTCGTGCCCTGGTTTGACCTATAAGAACCAAACACTTATTAATTAGTACCAAATCGCCGCATCAGCCTAAAAAATGCTACATGTTTCGATAATTTTCAATTGCCAGACATACGAGTATGTACAAATATTTAAACATTAAATGTATATATATTTGCTTATAATATTAGTGTGTTTCAACAGTTTTTACAAAAATATGCTTGAACAGCATCTTTAATTGTAAATTACAAAATCCTTGAAAAATAAATAAAATTATTCATTTTTAAATGTTATTTTACTCAATTGTTATTCATTATTATGTTTAATATTTATAATTATTTCAAAGGATATCGCTTTCAGCTTTCTTCACAATTTGAATGAGTACTCGATCGAATTTCCATATTTTAGATATAAGGATTTTAATAAAAATCAAATTTGCGATCAATATCAATACGATATCAAAATTTTTATAAAACAATTAGAATAATTTTGAAATGATATTATCTTACATATTCAATATAATTCCTATGTTTTTTGTCAAAGCTGGAAATTAATAAATATTTTGAATCCTTATGCCTAATTCGTAAGTTTATAATTTATTACAAGTTTTGAACTCGAATTAAATGATTACAATAATAGTATAATATCAAATCACATTACCACTTACAAGGCAAATCGTAGATAAACCTTTACATGAAATTCGATTGAGCAAGAATTATGATAAGAAATTTAAGTAATTTCTATTTCAAATTTAGGATAAAATTGTCTGCTGCACAGTGTAGTATTATAAATATAGTTTACTGCAATTAGGAAACATACTTATCGTATTTATATTATGTGCATGCTAGTTTCTAAATAAATCTTTCGTTTAAATATATTTATTAACTATGGATAGAGTCTAGGCTAAAAATACTCGTATATGGGAGGCAGCGAAAATTCGGTTCAATTCGGGCCAGAGCAATGTGAACTATTTATTTGTTTATTTATAGATGGGTCTTTTCTGGGTCTTCGGTATGGACAAATGAAGAAGGCACCGCGACATGCAATTATTATTAAATAAATACTTAACAAAAAGAAGCCACTCTGACGCAGTTTCGGCCAATTTCAGCCCTGGTTTTCGCACTCAGACAACAATCGTGCATGATTTGATTTGGAAAAGAACACATTCAAAAACACATTGAAAAATATGAGTAAAAAACCGCTAAAATGAGAAGCGATATGGAGGGGCGCTGGGTGCATGAAACATCGACCAAGAACAAGAACAATAAAATATATAAAAGGAAATCATATTGCAAATCGAATTTGTTTTGGGTTTTTTTTTGTTTGTAATTTGTAATTTACAGAATTGTCGATAAATTTAGAGTAAAGAAACGTGCAAAAGATCCTCAAAAATAATAATCCGAAATTAAGATGGTAGGAAATAGAACTTAACAAAACTCGATTAACATTATTGATTATTAATTTAAATCTATGATATTTTAGATTTGCTGTTTCGTTCGATTTTTGTTTGAGGGGTTTTTTTTTTTTTAGTAAACTTTTGAGTGTGAGTAAAATTAAGTTATTTTTTGTTGTATTAAAACTAATAAATAAAATTAAACAGAAAACTCACCAGAGTGAAAGGTTGAACGTGATGGAACATTCCTTGGAAAGTGTCTGCTTGATTTAACAGCCGATGCCATTCTAAGTCGATCGAACAGACTATATATATGTACAGTTACAATACATATGGCACACATGTACGTATGAATGGATTTATCGAATCATTATCGTGTGTCGTCAGTTCGTTTCGTTGGGAGAGTAACATTCAAGTCCAAGAGTAATGAATTGCATTTCAGAAAACGAATGTAGTTTTTTTTTATAATCAGTATAAAGTTGGTTTTTGTTTAATATTTATGCAATCGTTTAATAGGTGTGTGCGAGTGTGTGTGGCAAGGATAATGAATACAATTCGCGAGTAGGCATAGTACGTCATCATATGTTATCGTTATCGGTATCGATATTGTGATCCAGTTCCAAATTGTTGTAGTTGTGCGGAAGAGGCACGAGACAGCGCGAATCAAGCAGATATTGATTGATCGATTGATTGATTGGTTAATGCGTGATGTGGTGGCGGTGGTAATCAAACGATTATGGTTGTTTTATATATTTGATTTGGATTTGATTTGATTTGATATTTTGGTAATCATATTTGTTGACAGAAACAAAATGAAAAGAAAAAAGATTTAAAAAAAAAATCATGTAAATCGCTGAATAAAACAAGCACTTAAATATATGTATAGTATATAGTTGGTTTCTTAAACATAAATATAATATAATTCTCTTCAAACAATTTGATGGGTCTATTTCATTAGGGAAGCATTTTATGAGAATGTTTAACAAGGAAGATAGAGAAGCATTTATGATATTTATCACAGACAGATACAATAGACATATTTGAAAGTTTTGCACATATTGAGGCGAAGTTATCATTTCAATTTTTAGTTTTCGAGATGAACCCAAGCCTATATTACCTATTAGGTGAAAAGAATTAGTATAGGTAGAGCTGGATATAGACGAAACACACGGAGATACACAATTATGTCGAAAAGGCACAACATCAAAATACTTATAGAAAATATATATGTTTTAGATTATATATCTAACAATGAGTACATTTATATGGAATGGGAAAAAGGCTCGACGACAACATGAATGGATAATTGGGGCTACCATTATTATTAGTATTATTTTTGTATTTTATAAATTGAAATTGTTTGCAATAAACTTGCCGCGGACATGCAGAATATGAAGCATTCACGTGATCGCATCTGGTTTTAAGACTTTGCTGCATATTATTGTATATTATTGTATTTCAATTCAATTAATTACATTGGTTTCAGAGTATCAAACAAAACAAGCCCAATTCAAAGAAAGATTAACGGAAAAGTAAAAAAAACTTCAAGTATACAGAGTATTCAAGTTAAATACCGCGCATGCCAGATAAATGTTTAGCAATTTTTAAGGGTATATGTATGCTAATTATTCTAAGTCTGAGCTGAGAAATTATGCTAAAGGTCGCAGCAAGTTATACCCAAAAATATATAGTAATTTATAATTGAATTTCGATTTTTGCGTATATTTGCCACGCCGCTCGAAAGTTTGCTTAATGCTTAATTAATTGCAGTTTCACTCACCAAAAAGTTTGTTCGTATCGATTCGTTTCGGGTTCGAAACGAAATTTGCAAATTTTCAGAAAGGATATTCGATGGGATTGTAACGGGATATATCGAATAATAGTAGAGTAATAATTGAACACGAACACCCAAGGATATTTGTTGCAGATTGTTGTTGGTTGGTTGTATGTGGTAGTGTAGTAGTTGTTATCATAAATTAGACATTAATGTTTGAGAAATTGTTTAAAAAAACACATGAAAAGATAAGAAATTTACATTATTCAATTGATCAAATTGTTAAGAGAGCGTTATAAAATGATATGGAGCATCTAAAAATACATCTAAAAAAAAAACAACACATTTTCAAAGAAAAAAACAACTAGTAAAAGCTTAAGTTAGAAATACACAAAGTTCATCTACACGATAGTCCAAATGAGCTATAGATGAGCTATCGAGTTATAGATCACCACGCAAATCGACGAATACAGTCAGAAACAAACTCAACATGAACTCTCAACTTCATTTATCGGACATATAGAATTTAAATGTGGAAACATTTCAACTGAATTAAAAAGTTTTTTGCAGTCGTTTTTTATAAAAATAATCCAGATACTTAGCTAATTTCTCTAATCTTTACAGTCCGAACTTTATAAAGAAATAACCTCATTTTTGTTTGATCACATTTAACTTTTGTACTTTTTGGATTTTAGATATAAAATTTCCCTTAAATTTTTCTAAATGATGTCAACTAAATGCCCAGCTTAGAAGACTGATTAATAATGACACAAAAAACAAAACAAAATGTATTAAAATCTATAGTGTATCTTCACTCTGAAATAGTTTGATTGATCTACATATATGATTCTAGGTTAGCAACAAAAATACATTTATATTTAAAAGGCTGCCAATCTTGAAATCATATTGCATAAAATGGAAAGAAACAGATTTACATATTATTTTGTTTATAGAGAATTTTCGTTTTGATTATTTAATTTGTTGGGTAATGTTTTGCAATGTGTGTTGTATACCTCGTTCCAAGGGGGTCAATTGATACTGATACACATCCGTCTGTGGAAGGTCTAGGGCTTGACACAGACGCACTTTTTGTGTGACCCTTTCCAGCGGTAGCTGCAGATCCGCTGCTGGTTACGTATGTTGTGAATGTTATTGTTTTTTTTTTGCCGAAAAAGTTGGGTAGAGTTTGTGATATTATTTTGTAAAATTTCAAATTGAATTTTCGTATTTGTTGTATTTGGTATTTGAAAACATAACCCGCATCCAAAGTGAAAAATCAAAACGTAAATATGGGAAACGATATCGAGAATTGAATAATTTTTTTGTTGCAACTAAGAAATAATATAGTTATAGAGAACTCAACTGTGCGCTTATGCTCGAACTGAACTCTATATACATAGATTCGCAATCTGTTAATACTAACGAACTTCTAACCACATAAGATGATGATAAAAAATATATATACACAAGTGCGAACAGAGAAGAAACTGTGTATGATTGATTCAATGATGTATTATGGATGGACTGACTGCACAGCTAATAACTAATGATTGCAAACAAATTAGGCAACCAAAGTAACGCAAAAAATGAAAGGATAAACACATTCTTGCAAATTGGCAACTGACAACACGTACTTTGTCTCTGCAGGAATAACATTGGTTTTCTCCGTCGATGAAGTCTTTTCATACAGTGTGGTTGAACGGCGTGGTATAATACCGCTGGTGCCGCTCACTGTGCGATTGCCATTAGTCGGATCATACTTGGTGGTTGTGCGCGGCTTGGCTGGACTATTCAGCGCTGCAAAACGGAAAACAATTTTATTAAACTCCAATTTAATTGTCAATGAACTGCACTATGACTTTACATGTATCTGTAGTGGTTAGCATTTTTTGTGTAGCCGACGCTGGTCGCTGATTCTGTGCGGCAAGTCTCGCCGTGTTCTCCTTGATTGTGGCTGAATCGATGGTGTTTTGACGCTTGAAATTGCTGCCACTAGAAGAAACGAATAATGAGAAATGGAAGTTGGGAACTATATTTATGTAGTTCACTTACACTGAAGCACGCTCCGCAGCTGTGCCCACGGCATTGTAATTGTTGCTCGGGTTAACGGAGCCCACGTTGCCCGCGGCAGCCGTGGCGGTTGTTGTGGCATTCGCGGGTCCAACACCTGCAGGAAGAGATGGAAGAGTTCTTGTTGAGTGGTAGGCACTTTAGAAAGTAGCCCCAATTATGGGACTTACGTAACGTTTCCGCACCGGACGACGCTCGACGACTGGGCTTGGTGCTCGACGCCGATATGCTTCTGTGGACTCCACGATGCGTTGGACTTTGCACGTTGCCGGCATTGCCAGCATTGCCGCCCGCCTCGTTGCCCGGTATGTTGCGCAGTGACAGCGATGATCCAGACCGTGAACCGTCGCTTTCCGGCTAAATACAGAGATACAGAGCAAGTGAACAATTTATTCCTAATATGAGAATTCGAATCGATTAACGTACATCTGTGCTCTTGCGACCGAGCAACAAATACGTGGCAAAGACATCGTCATAACGCCCCAGAGCCAGCGACGTCTCAATCTCCAGTCGACTGTAGCCCATGGCGACTAGAGCTTCTATAGGGTGGAAAACAAAAGAATAGAAGAAGCATCGCAGAGCGTGTCAACATTATAAATATATATTTCTCATATTATCAATATACACAACAGCATATTTAGTACAACATCATCATATTTGGTAAATAGTTTGGTTAATAATAGTAGTAGTAGTTAAAGTAATAGTTTAGTATACATTACATGCAAATTCATTACAATTACATTATATATTTTGTGGCTCGAACTCAAATACTGCCAGCTGAATTGTGTGCGCGAATTGGAAGACTTTTCGTTTGGTTTTGGTTCTTTTAGACCCTCTAATTTTTTTGGTTTCGTTTGTATTTTTTGTGTTTAGGGAATTCCTTACAAGTATAGCAAAAGTCGACATGCGAATATTAAAATACATGTATGTACATATACAACTTAATAATTGTCATCGTATGGCAAAGAAAATCGAAAAGCATAAATTAATTTCGAATTCGAATTCCTTTAGACTTTCATTCAAGTTTTTTTCCGGTTGAACTGTTTATTTATTTTTCATTTTTGTTTTGTAAAAGCGCGTGTCAGAATGTAAACAAAGATGTAGATAAAGATACAAGATAAGGAAAAGAAAGAAAGATAAACGAAATGTTTAGATTAATGGTTGCCATAGTTGAGAACAAAAATACGTTTTTCTCCCCTGCAATGGGGGAAAAATGTGGCATACATTTTGATGATGTGGTGGCACTTTCCATTCGCCGATTAAAAAGATCACCATTAGCATCATGTCAAATGCACTGCGTCGTATCGATGCCGATTCTGATTCTGATTTAGCCCCCGCTGCTTAACGAGAATTGTTGTTTTTGAAAAAGTTAAACGTATTTTCAACCAGTCAAATAAAAAGAGTGTGTAACTACAATTATGAACTGATATAGTATACGATGACGTTGTATACAAATAATAAACAGTTACAAAAAAAAAACAGAATAATAATATATATAGTATGTAGTTATAGAAAAACAGGCAACAAAACAACTCGACACACAATTCGTTAATAATATTAGTAATGAATTTGATATACAGTACCCGTCTTACCTATCCTCTTGGGATCGGCTAAATCTTGTTTGGGCTGTATGTACGGCTTGAGTTCGTCTTCCTCAAACCCCATATTCATCCATTTATCGCCCATGATTGTTTCAAGACTAGCACGCTTTGCAGGATTCAGCACTAGAAACTTGCGCAGCAAATTCTCGCAATCAGTTGACATATAGAAGGGAATTCTACAAAAATCGAATACACAGAAAATCTGTATTAGAGATCGACGGTTAAGATTAAAATTTGCACATTCTATTACCTATATTTGCCTCTGAGTACACGTTCGCGCAGCTCTCGCAGAGTGGAGCCATCAAAAGGCAGGGATCCGCTCACCAATGTGTAAAGAATGACGCCCAGCGACCAGACATCCACCTCGGGACCATCATACTTTTTACCCTGGAAAAGTTCGGGCGCCGCATACGGAGGACTGCCGCAGAACGTGTCCAGCTTTGAGCCAGGCGTAAACTCGTTCGAAAATCCAAAATCAGCAATCTTGATATTCAATTCGCTGTCTAGTAATAAGTTTTCAGCTTTTAAGTCCCTGTGGAACATTAGAAATGACATTGATATAGCTACAATTGGTAAACAACATCAGCATTAGACTATCTCCAATAGTATCTCCAATGGTATCGGTTTTAATGAGTGTTTCAAGTCAGATGGACGCACCTGTGTATTATTCTCTTCTGATGACAGTATTGCACAGCCGATACAATTTGACGAAACTTGACACGCGCCTCCTTCTCCTTCATGCGCCCATGTAGAACCAGATAATCAAAGACCTCGCCACCCGATGCATATTCCATGATGAGATACAATGTCTTTTCCGTTTCGATCACTTGAAAAAGTTTCACAATGTTGGGGTGATCAAGCATTTTCATTATTCTAACCTGCAAATGTTATACATAAAGCATTAGACAAGATCCCAGGATTAAAATAGGTATATCAACTTACCTCTCGGAAGAGTTTTTGCAGTGACCCAGGATTCAGTTGGGTCTTGTCAATAATCTTGATGGCCACCTCCTTGCCAGTGGGCAGATGCTTTGCCAGTTTCACCTTGGCAAAGTTGCCCTTGCCAATCGTCTTGATCAGTTTATACTTGCCAATATGCTCCTCAGTGGCGCGCCATCGCATGGGAGCACTACTGCGCATCTGCAGATTCGGAGATCCCTGAAAAGGTCGCAAACAAATACACACATTAGCGCAACTCAATCATATGTAAATAGTTTTTGTGTTTGGCATAGTCTAGGCCTAGTTCTCCCGCCCTAAACAAAAGGGGTCAAATGAGGTGGTCTGAGATATATACGAGAGACCAACTGAGACTGAGACTGAATGAAATAATGTTGATGACAACAGCTAGAGCTGAGCGGAGATTTGTTTACCTGAGCAACACTGTTGCCATATGCATTGGTACGTGAGACAACCGCGTTGGCAGCACCAGCTCGATGGTGGTCAGCCCCGGTGGAGGCAGCGCCAGCGCCAGAGACGGCAGACTTTGGCTCGCTTGTGTGACGCGACGTCGTGTGCTCGGTGCGACTCGAATTGTAGGGCGGTATGGGCGCCACAATGGGTCGCTCCGAGCGGCGTTTCGAGGCAGCACCACTTGTTGCAGTGGCAGCACCACCCGATGACGATCCAGCAGCAGTAGCAGCCGCAGTCGATGCATTACGATGGGAAGACTGCGAAGATTTTTGTGCTAGCAACGCCTCGAATTGACGCAGATTCTCCTCCCGCCGCTTGGCCGCCGAAATTGTAGTTGCCGTCAATTTAGACGACGATCCGCCATCCACCACACTGGAGCTGCTATTGCCACGACTCGTTGTGGTTGTGCGAGCTGCCGGCGTCGGAGCTCCTGATCCACTGCCAGCTGGTCGCCAAGCCGGCGTCTGTGGCTTAGCATCGTGATGTGCCTTCTGCTTGAGCGTGGCACGCATCGCGAGCACCGTGTCCGTATTCTTCGTGTCGGACGCCGTGCGTGCCAGTTTCGCTTTCAGAGCACCCGAGCCTGCAGCCGTGGTGGACGAGTTCTTTGAGTAGGCACCAATTGAGTTGCGTCCATCGCTGCCACGTTGAAACTCGTTCAGCATTTGCTCATTGCTGTCATCCAGCTGATTGCGCCTGCCGCCCAAATATTGAAAATCATTCTCCGAGGACATGTCACTGATGCCTGGTCGCAATAGATTCTCAGTTTCGCCGTAGCGTTTGCTCTTCATCTTCATCACGTCCATGGAGGATTGCGACTGTTCCTGCTGCTGCTGGCTCTCGCTTAGCTGCTGCTGCTTAAAGCTCTCTTCCACATTGAGTATGTGCTGCTCAATGGAGCCGAGTGCAAAGGCCACACCCACATCATCTTCGGCTGACATCAGAACCCGCGGCGTTGCCTTCGGTTTAGGCTTCGGGAGCTGGTGTTGTGGTTGCAAATGGAAGGCTGGAATCGCGGAGACAGCGGTGCGAGGCGGAGGAACGGCGACAGTGTCGCCAGGTCGTCGCAGCTCCACAAGATGATCGTAGTCTGCATCGTGTTGGGCATTGCTGAGATCGATTTCGATTGTCTTTGCTGGTGGTGGTTTCGTGTTGGCAAGATGTGCGATATCACTGATGTTATCGATATTCTTATTTTTATTGCTCGTGTTGTTGTTGCTGCCACTGCTGTTGTTGCTACTGCTACTGAGCTTGGGAGGCGCCGGTGCGAGACCTTTGCGTGCCGCATAGGGACGAACGCTCTTCCTGGACACGTCGCCGCGATTTAGATCTGGCGTCGTGGGTGTCGTCGGCGTCGGCGGCGATGTCTCCATTGTAGTTTTCCACTTTTTTCTTTTGTTTATTTGAAATAAATCACAATTGATGCACTCGCAATACCGTTTTGTGTTTGTATGTTTTGTCTTTATTTAGTTCGGTCTGTGTTGTGTGCATTTAACCGGAAACGGCACCGAAAATTTGTTATTATTCATGCACTGCACAGCTGATTATAGGCTAATGCCCTCTCCCACAATACCGATAACAGACAGGCTTATTTATCGATAGGTAGTTCGGTAGCCTCGTTTATTTAGTTCAACACAGCTGTGATTTGAAACGGTTTTTTGTTTTTTTGGGTTTCACTTTAATGCCAAGTTGAACTCGATATTCCAACACACACATACACGCACACATAAGTCTATTCTCCCTGTGTGTGTGTGTGTGTGTGTTTGTAAGCTTTTCTTGCTTTCGCCGCAGCAGCCGCAAATTGAATGGAATGTTTGTTGGTGTTGCTAGTTTGCCATTGAACACACACACACACACACATACAGAGATACTTCATATTTAATTCAACAAGTCGCTGTTGCTGCGCATTAAAACCTCGAAAACGAATTTAATACACACACAAACACACATTAGTGTTTATGTGTGAGAGTACAAGACTAAGTATGGTGAGTGCGAAAGCGAACGTAATATTTACGACGAAAGCCAACACAACTCATAGACAAGAGCTAATCTGACTTTGGTGACACTGAAAGAAACACACTGGAAAACACTTCTACGCAGCGCAGCGCAAAGAGAGAGCAGCGTCAAAAAGAGAGCGCCGCTGAGAGCGCAGACTTACACACACACACACACACACACACACACCCACTTGTGCTCACAAACACCTGTGCAGTGGTAACTGCGCTATCGCAAGTAAGCATTGCATGTGTATGTGTGCAAGTTAATTTATATATGTATGTATGTATGTATTTAGTATTTGCGCTAGCAACTACGTCGGCTTACGCTCACACACACGAACACACACACATACAGAGTGCGACGACTGTTGCACAAGTTCAGCTGAGATATTCCCCATCTCGCTCTCGCTCAGTGTTCGTGTTCTGGGTTTGCGTCACGTTTCGTTGCGCTCAAAAACTTCTCTTTGTTTTATGATTCATTAGATGTTTGCGTTAATACTTTGTTTAAACAGTTAACTCGACTACTCGTAATAGTTTTTCGGCAGTCGAAATAGTTATTTAAATCTACTTTTAACCGACAGCGTCCGCCAACTGTTCAGCTTAGTTACGAAGAGAGCGAAAAGCTTTTTTAACTCGCACGAATAAACATCAACACCAACACACACACATCTCTCATATACACACTCGCACACACACATACACAAGTAGTAAATGAACCACTTTTAGACAATTAACTCGTCATTTTCACTTATAAAAAAAGCAAACAGTTTTTGAAAAATGTATTTAAAATCGCGATTTAGGGATTCATTATCGTGGCTATCTTATCAAAATCACACACACGCGGTTTGGCGGCAAGCACAGCGAAGACCAATTGGGGAACGCGGGAGGAAGCGTGGGGGGCACTTGTACTTTTTTTGTAATTGGCGTTATTTATTTCAGTATTTGAAATGTGTGTGTAAAGTGTGGGCACACTTTTCTTCTTGTTTTTGCCTAGAGCTTCCTTAAATAATCGCAGTTTGTAACTGTGACGTAAATGCCGTCAGTCAGCCAACAACAGCAATCAACTACAGTCAACAGGCAGTGACAGCGACGGCGACGGCGACAGCTCAGCAGCAGCTAACACAACAGCCAACAACAGCCACTTTAGCCACAGTAACAGCAGCAACTGGAGTACGAGTACTCCCAGAGTATCTGTGTACCAGCAACAACACACCAACACACAGACTTGAACACACTCCAACACAGAGACTGAAAAGTCGGCCTCAATACACAAACACACACACACACACACACGAATACACGCGCACACGAAATATCGCTTTTTAGTGGGGTGCTCTCGCTTGTATTAGTTTATTCCGCGGCCACTCACACACACATCAACACTCGGAGAGCCACACAAACATTGTTGAACTTACACTCACGCACACACTCGCACTCACTTAAGCAGTATCTGTCTATTCTTGACAAAGAGCTCGTTTGGAGCGTTGATTTCTCGCGTGTGTGTGAGGTTAGTGGGCATACATACGTATGTCTGTATTATGCACACACGTGCAGCATATGCAGCATGTTTTTGTGTGTGTGAACAAAACTGATATCACCTGAGCGTAACGCTGAGAAAAGAATTGTTCAATTTGCTTTACCTGGCAAAAAAAAAAATGCCAGACAAAATTGTATGCGAAATTCGGATATTGTATGAGACATTTTCATTCAATGAAAGCTACAGCTTACTCACAGCTATTTAGCTTTAATTAATCAAAAACTTACATGAAAAAACTTTCATCGCACACGACAAAAAAAAAATCAAACACGTAGATGAGATTTACACTCACACACACACACACACAGGCGTCGCACAACAAGCATCCATGTGTGATGAGAGCAAATACTTTTGTTACGCACTGTATGAGTAAATGAAATCAAGTTTCAGCCAAAGAAATCATGAATTAAAACGTCACTTTTTTTATGACAATTAATTGCTTTAATTTCAAATTTGAAATTCTTCAAGCAAACTCAATTGCTTAAATCATTTTTGCCTGTGACAACAACGCCTCCATATAGTACATATAGTATTATGCACTGCATTTAAGGTTTGTCCAACTAAATACCTTTTGCTATCGCAAATATTTTCAAATTTCCCCATCAATATCGATAAGTGGATTAAAATGTAGGGCATAAATAAATAAATACGGGAGTGTTTCCACATTTGAATCATATTTGTATAATATACATACATACATATATCTAAAGATAAGAAACCTGAAACACAACTGCATTTATAAAGATAAATTTCAATGAAGCAGATAACTGTAAAATCGCCATATCATCTTCCTATTGTGCAAATTTTATTGCAATCCGGAAATAAATGCGCAACAATTTATAGAACCCACCCGACTATAATCTACTACCACTTTCACATGTTGAAATTTCAGAAAGAAAATATCCTAAGATACATATAAAAAAAAAAGCTCATGTAAAATTGATGGGTATCAATATCAATCGCAATTGTGTTTAGTATGAAATTGCATAAACACAGAATATCTGAAATTAAATAGAAATCATAATCAAAAGAAAAGTTGCATTACTGTTACTCAAAATCAAAGGGTTAAGTACATTTTCGTTAACAATGCCCATAACCGATGATTGTATTGAAACACGTTTCTGTGCGTGAGTGAGCGAGAGAGAAACTGTGATACGAGAATATGTAAATTGGATTTGCGACAAACACACAAGTTGTAGAAAACAGTCAAGACAACACAAAGAGAGTAAACAAAAACATAAAAATGAAATACCATTTCTCCCAAACACATTCGAAATGGAATATCCAATAAACACACAGAAAAACATATTTTAAAAGTTTGCCAATAATGATGAATCACGATAATAAGCATGTGAGGGAGAGAGAGACTAATCTTCTAAGATTTTTGGGGAGCATAATAGATTCTACTTAATACACCTGATATTTCACTGCTGAATAAATTATATATTGCGTATGTGTAACTTGGGGTTTCCCTTAGGTGTCGAAAGATACAAAAAAAAAAAAACAATATTAATGTAAGCGATTCCACTGATACATATTTTCACAATTTGCATATTCTGTTGACCTAACTTTCAAAAGTTTTCGTGCAATATTGAACAAGTTTCTCAAAATTCCAACTGCAACTATTTAAAATTACATATTTAAATTGGTTCAAGAACCAAGTTTTCAGTGCACATTTCTTAGTAAAATTGGCCCAACCATTGTTTATTGATTAAAATTTAAGTACGAGCGGTTTACAAGTGATTCTTCTCCTGTATCCGTCGGATATGCAATTTGTGGAAATATGTGCCAGCGGGGAATCCCACAATTATAATCCGCCCTTGCTGTTGAGTGTTGAGAGTTGTGTACATACCCTTGAGGTACGCGCCTTCTCGGCAGCGACAGCAGCAGAGCTGTCCTTACTCTTGGGCCGCTCAGCTTTGCTGGTGGCCACAATCGGCAGCCCGCCATTCTCGATCATGGTGACCACAATTTTGTTGCTGGGATTATTGGATTTGCCACCTGTCGCCGCACCTGATGTCGATGTTTTCAGCTCCATGGCTTTCTGTCGCATGGCGTTCGACAGCCGCTGTTTGCGCTCGAAGCGGGCATCTTCCTTATCCTTTTGTAGCTTGGCAATTGTGGCAGGTGTATGACTTTTTGATCTTTTCAGAAACTTCAACAACTGTTTCTTCACATTGTTGGCGCCTGTGGCATTTTCTGTGCTCTCGCCGCCCGAGATATCGTCCAATTTGGAGGCGCGACGCGATATCTGCTGTTGAGCTTTCGCGGGCAACTCGAGACGGCGAAAAACACCGTCAGCCATGCGCACAAAACAGCCCTCGGACATTTTGTGAAAGGAATCGGATGGCAATTTGTGAAAATTTCCGTTGGGACTGCGATAATAGCAGTAATCGGTTTTGTGGTAGCCATCGCCTACAATATAAAACTCATTTCGATTCTCATTGGGCGCCGTCGAAGCCGAGGCCACATTCTCCACTTTCGCGGAACTGCAATCGATTGGCAGCGGAAAGTTCATTAGATTGCTGGTGCTGCTTACCGCTTCAGCAGTGCCATCACTAATTTCTATCGAACCGGAAGCCTGCGTGTGCGAGGTTCCCTTCAGTTCGCTGATTGTGATTGGTCGCCGCTGAGGATCGTTCATATTTTTGCGCATTATACTGCCGTTGCGTAGCAAAGAGTCGCGCAATATGGAGAGCTCATCTTTGCGCAATGCTGACGGCTGCTGCTGCACCAGTGTTGTGTAATGCTTCGATGATGCTGATGCCGATGCCGATGCCGATACCGATGACGAGGTCGACTTGCGTGCTGATGTTCGTCGATTGGCAAAGTGTGTGGCAGGTTGCTCATCTTTGTTGTTATTGTTGTGGTTATGCGTTTGCTGTTGTTGTCGATGACTCGTTGTTTGACCCATGTCGTGTCTGTCGGTGTGTCTGTTCTCCTCCTTTACTTAATTGCTATATCTTTTTTCAATCGATTTTCGATTTATTTGGTAATCATTCAACTTAGTAGTCGCATTGAGTCTGCTGCTGACGCATCTATAAGATGCATGCAATTTTTTATGACTGTCCAGCGCGCACACAGTATCACAGTATAACAGTTTTTGATCTTGTTTAATTCTATTAGACGGTTTATAAAAGGCATACACAGTCCCAGCTGTTGAGTTTACTACATACACACAATATTATATTCTCTTCACTTCGTTTTGTGAACACAACAACGCGCAACTCTCATCGTTTAATATTTGCAATAATAATATTGCTGCTGCTTACATGACCAAGTCATGCATAGCGAGCCACAGTATATCAAATAAACCACACAGCGTTGTCTTATCATCATATACTGAGTATCGCACACACACACACACACACACACCTATATACACTTATTTTAAACTCATGAATGCGTGAGTGTGGAACACTTTTTAAGTTGAAGAGCGTTACGATAGTAAGATCCACACCGTAAATGCATTCCACATACAGTTACAAAAGTTTGGAACACGATAGTCGCGCTCGCGCACGCCCGATAAATGAGACAACGACGACAACAACAACGACGACGACGACGACGACGGAAACAGGCAGAAATATAGAAGCAAGCACAGAGACGATGAAGCCCCACATACACAAATGTGTGAGTGCGTGTGTGTGTGTGTGTATGTATGAAAGCAAGTTTAAAAAGCTCAACGCGTTTTGTTTTCTTTTCTCGTCTTGTTTCGCTCACATTATTGGTGTGTTCACTCTTGTTGTTGTTATTGCTGCTGTTGCTGCTGTTATTCTTCTGGTTAGCTCGTTTGCATTAAAGCTCTACTTGTACACACACACTTGTATAGTTGTCTGCGTTTTGTATTGGAATGTGTTGATTTTTCTATATTTTTATCGGTTTATCGGTATTTGAAATGTATGTTTGCATGACATAAATATGCATTTGCATGTCTGTGTGTGTGTGTGTGTGCGTTGTATCTGCATCCGTGTGTGTGTGTGTGTGAGTGTAAGTACTCATGTGCATATGTAAGTACCTTATAATTAAATTAACTTATCATTCGCAATTGCTTTGGCTTAGTTGGATCTCTGTCTGAGCAGCCGCCAAAGCTTCAGCTTCTGCTTTTGCTGAAGCTACAATGGCAATCAAGCCAAAACAAATACATATACACAAACCAAACACACACACACACACACACACGGATACACAGTCTACATTTAACTCAAATTGAGCTGAACTATTGTGATGATTGTTCACTTGTATGATTTGTATTTGTGTGCTGCCTTGCCTTTGTGCAAAATTAGGCGCTGTCTTGCAAAGAATATATTTCAATAGATTATGAATCATTTAGTCAATGTTATTGCCTGAGTTCACATGCACTTCGATTGAAAAGCGAAAATACTGAAGCAAAGACGGAAGAATGACACTGAATTTCAATAAATAAATAAAAAAAAAAACATTCATTCAAGTCTAATCATTGCTAACAACTATTGTTTGTCGATAACAACAACAACAACAACAGTAGCTGTACCGTGTTGGCAAACGTCGAACAATAAACACAGCGACAGCGAGAACGGCGAACGGCGAACGCGACAGAGTGACCGACCACACGAATGAAGTGGAACTTAATACTAAAACAAGCTTTCGACCATTGACTGCGATGCGAGACTGTGTCGCAGCGGCAGCGGCGGCCACAATGTATATTGGATAAGTTCTACTCAGAAAAAAAAAAAAACCAAAACACACACAAATTGTTATTTTTCAGCTAGTTGAAGATTAAAGGCAAATGGCAACAAGAACGCGACACACCCTATACAAAGTCTTACAAGTATTTTGCACACATTAACTATGTGAATAAAAGTGCGTATATACTGTGTATTATGTACATCCATACATTATATACCAACATCGCATATGTAATAAAAATAAATAAATCTACATTTCATGTGACATGCCTCACACACACACACTCAACAATAATAAAAGCTCTTTTGCGGAGAGCAGCAGAGCGAGCTTTTATTCTGCCTCGTGCTCTGAGCGCTGGCTCAACGAAGAAGCACAAGATCCGATCCGCAGGCTTCGGAGACCACACTAAAAAGCTATCAATCAACAAATAAAACAAGTGAGAGCGAGAGCGGGAGAGTGGATATTAAATTGGCCACGCTCATTTGCTGCCGATTACACTTGCACTTGTGCTTGACATGATAGTTACTCACACACAAACACACACACCCACGCACGCTCTTGAGACAACATTCAGTTTATCGCTTTGCGCGTAACACACTATATCAATATTTTTGTAGCCAAATCTAATTGTCGAGTAAATACTCTCTACAACAACAAAAATTCAATAAAATTAGAACGACGTTATATTGCACTCGGCTTTCTCTTACCTAATTTACAAAACAATAAATAGTAGAACCTATTACTGCAGATTGATGTAATGTTAAAAGGACATTCGCATTTTGAGTTATGCAGCCCACATGTAGTAGAATGAAGTTTAACGCACAAGAAACAATTACAAGTAAGAAAGCTACAGTCGAGAGAGGTCTTAAAATGCACCTGACCTGTATAGCTAATAACATCCCACAACCAACAACTTCCACAAGTTCAGACCGATAACACATTGTTATCGTCTTCAAAATGGACAATCGAGCGCATCGAGCAATGCAATCCACATACGTTGTTGATAACACGGCATGTGGAATACATGTATGAAGTCAAATGCACAGGAAACAACAGCAACAACAACAATAATACAAGATGCGGAGACTCGACGCAAGTCGATTGGACAGTGGACTTTTCACTTTAAACTGACCCCATGACACACTTATCAAATCAATTCAAAGATTATGCGGGGATGATGAATACAAGGACTTGACAAGGGGCGCAATGGGGCAATGTGGGGGGACAACAGATGTATCGATTAATTGGTAAATGCTGGTCACACTTACCTTGGCAGACGATGTTCGCTGTTTGATGGCAGAGGCGTGAGCCGAGTGTGTGCTAAGAACGTTCTTGTTGACCGAGGATGCAACGGGACCACCGCCAACACCGCTTCCCGGCGCATGGTGGTGATGGTGATTGATCGCCGTTGTCGCTGTTGCGGCACCAGTTGCGGCGGCGCTGCTGCTGCTGTTGTTGCTGGAGAGTCGTGCACCGTCCGTGGTCATGTTGTTGGCGACATGTTGTTGTTGCTGTTGTTGTGGATGATGTTGGTGCTGATGCTGATGGCTGCTGTGCTGATGCGAATGATTCGTTTGATTTGTCGCCGATGCAGATGCGGATACAGGTGTCGAGGATGTTACGGCTGCCGCAGCATTTGTTGAGTTGTTGCTGCTGCTTGTCGTATTATTGCTCGTGGACATTGTCGTAGTTGCTACTGCTGCTGCTGCTGCAGTTGTGGCTGCTGCTGCTGTTGTTGTGGTTGCTGTTGCTGCTGGCAGTGGGACAATGTTGGCATTGACTGAATCATGTTGCTGCTGCTGATCCTTGACTGAATGCGCAGACGTGCTGATTGTAAATGTGGTTGTGCTTGCAGCGGCGGCGGCACCCGTTGTGGAGGTCGTCGATGACGATGACAACGATGGCGTTGCAGCTGATGTTGCAGTGTTGCTGCTGCCGTTGCCGCCATTGCTGCCGTTCACACTCTCTGCGGGCAGGGCTTCAGGAACTGGTTGCAGCGTTGTTCGCATTGCTGTCGACATTATATTTAACTTTAACCAAATAGTAGTTGAGTGTTTTGCAATAAACTCTAAACTTCCTCCTCTATGCACGCATTAAGAAACAGCGTCGTTCACAACGTTTCAAATGAGATTCTTCAGGTTAAATCCTTTATCGTTTCTCCTTGTTTTCCGTCCTTTAAAAGTACTTGCCGTGTCTTGGTTGAGTAGGTAACTTAAAATTATGCAATTGCCTATTTAGTTACGTTGCTATCATCCAGATCAGTTCAGTTGCTGCCAGTCACTTCACACCTGAAACACAAATAAAGACATGTTAATTAATTGTTATCAAATTATTTGCATTCGCTGCCCCGCAACACAAATCAAAACAATTCCACGCAGCTTTTAAATGCACTGAGTTCTATTATTAGACTTGATTGTCGCTTATATCCCCTATATAAAGACATTTTCCATTTCGCTCGTCTGCCTTGTTTCATAACTTGTAACTTTCAGAAAATTATATATTCTTATTTGGCCAACTTGGCTACCTTCAAAATGTTGTTAAAAACATTACAATCAGGGATAGAAAAAATCGATTGATTTTATTATTTTTAAATAATATAATTATATTAAACGAACTATATCAACCACGACATTGAAGTTTATTCATTTATGTGTTTCAATAATGAATTGGTTACGATTATTTCTGATTTATTTTCGATCTACTTAAAACTCCAAAATATTTTGCTGCTTCGGCATTAAGAGTTTCATCTAAATAAAGCTCTTTGTCCTAACTAACTTAAATAACAAATAATCCAAACGCTTGCGACATTTGATAGCGCAAAAGCGCTTCTATTAATTTGAAAATTAAAATTAATATAATGCTGTAACTTGCATAAGAGCATCACAAAGCAACATTTTAGGCCTACAATTTTGTTATTCAGATTTTTAGTAATTTCTTTATTTACACTTGACTACTTTTTGAGTGCAAAAACTTAAAAAATCATTATTTTTAAGGTAATGATTATGACTGCAAGTATGATTATCAAAAACTAGTCTGTATCGTTAAGGAAAAACATTAAAAACGAAATACAATATTTACCAAACAACTTTTATAATACTTATACTATCCGTGATTATAAAGTATAAATAAAAATGAAACAACTGCATTCTTCATAATATTTTTTTTATTTCTTTATAGATATGATGTATTATTACTAAATAAAACAAAATGTTAGTAAATACTTTGTACATTTGCTCCCACTTTATGAATGATTGTATTTATGTTTATAGAGTGCTTGGTTTAGGCATGCCCGAACTTTTTATCAGTTGTGCTGTCACAATTATAGAATCGCTCTGAATCTCATCTAAAATATAAAATTTGTTGATTAATTATGGAACACAAAACAATGCTGCAACTTACCTGCACATCAAGGGAAACCAGGATAATGATTACTGGCTTTTTTAAGTTTTAATAATAACCTAATTATATTTAATAGAATGTTGCTGTCAATGACCTTTCAGTTCTAGCAGTAAATTAAATGTTTACTTCGGGTTAAATGCCACTATCGATTGGGGTATATCATGACATACATACATATTTGTTGTATTTGCCAAGAATAGATATGGATATACATATATATTCAACGCATGTCGTTCGAATGAATGACTATGAAACGCACAAAAAGAAAATGTCACAATGTAATTAAATTCACGAATTTAGATATAGTTAAGCGATATATATGAATTCTATGCAAAATGTCCCAATTCCTTAATTTCGACATCAATTAAACTTCAACACATTTTAGTATTAGGTCAAGAATAGATTGCGATTAATTTTAGCGGGTATATAGTAAGGACTTAGAAAGTCAATTACACTTTCGATCTCGGCCTTTCGCTGTGATTGTTGTAGAACACAAAGTTCCTGCCTGACAGCAAAGCTGATGTTGCATCTCGAAAGTAAATCAGCAATTTTCTTGTTATCAAATTGGGAAAGTGTCACCGCAGTGGTGGCTACACTGTGAATTTCCGAAGGATGCAGTCCAATCCAGCGCAGCAAAGGCGTGGCAAGACTGATGGAATTAAAGGACATGGCCTGCGAGCCCTGCTGATAAATAAGCATAATCTCGATGCCAAATGGATCGGCATCCACAAGGATGTAAGCCGGCAACTGGCATTCAACCGAGAGCCGATGGACAATGCGACGAGTCGAACAATCCGGATATCCCTTGCCCGTCAACAGGATGAAACGCAAGCCAAATGTGTTGAATGCACGCTGCGACAACAAGCTCTCGAATACGGATTCCTTTTCCACAATCAACACCATCTCAGCACTGGTCACAATCCGATCCACATTCTCGAAGTCCGTCGGCAATGAGATTGCTCGCGAATATTCATTGCAGTCCAATACATCGCCATTGTTCATCAGCAACGTGACATCGCCTGCAACAGATGCATTGATTAATTTCAGTTAACATGTTGGCCAAACACAATTTACATACCTGCTATAAGACCCTTCGATGCCGACAATAAGCCCAGATGAACTGGTGCCGTATTTAGCATATGGCAAACATCCAGTTTCGCCGAATCAATATGCGACTGAGATCTGATCAATTGGGTATCACGATAATAGAGACCACGCACCGAACAACTGCCGCCGAACACATGCAAACGATGTATCTCGGCCAGCAGATAAACAATCAGGCAAAATCGATGCCGACTTGGACGGCGATTAAACGTTATCTTACGCACCGATTGATTGCACTTGCCCCGAAGGTATCGTGGCACTTGGATCGTTACCTTTTCTTCGGATACTATGCTGGCGACTAGTTCGATTGCAATCTGCTCTATTTGAGCCAACAGATCGCCAGACATAGCCATAGTGCAAATATATATATACAAACTTATCTTAACTTGGCTAAAAATAAAGAAGTTTCGTTAAAACCCTAATTTCGACTCTGTCATTTAATCTATAATTTAATAAACGAGTTATCTTTAGTCGAGTATGCTCGACTTGATAGTTATAAGAGATAATGCTCTTATAGACAGCCGAAAAGAGTTTAAAACTAGCCATCTATTCATACTCGTCTCCTGCAATTTCTGGCTGCTAAAAATCAATAAAATGTTAAAAATAAAACAAATGCATAATTAATAAACAGAAAACTGTGCCGGTTCAATTGTACCTGCTAAGCTTATGATTTAATTGTTATGCCGGCTGTTCGTTCCGATGTCTGTTGATTATACGGTTAGCAATCGATTTTAACAATAATAAAAGCTACCACAAATACAGTGAATGCTCCCTATATCAGCAGAGCTTCTATGCTAATATTAAAGCATAATTGCACTTCATATCTAATCATTAGTTCAATATTATTTTTATATTATATTTTTTTATTATATGGCTTTAATTATAAACAAAAATTTTATTTAAGTTAAGCTTGAATAAGTGTGAAATTCTGCATTAATTTTTAAATATTCATATACATTTAATATGTAATACAAACTGCACCTTTTATAATTATCAAATAATTAATATCAAGATGTCAAGATTGTCAATTAAATGCATTGCTAAAGTTCCAATAACAACAAATTCAAAAAGATTTTAACATAATTTTAAAGCTTTCTTTGATGCTCTTGTAGTCGAAATTCTCTTTGTCTGGAATTGCTTTGCCCCTAACAAACAACTTTTAACTAAATACAAATGTGATTTCAATAAATTACAAAATAAAATAATTTATGAATTTAAATAAATTGCATTTTTTGTCGTAGGAAATCAATGGAACCACGGTTACAAAATATTGTTAACAAAATAATGTAAATCATTTAATTGAATACAATAACTAAAGAGAATTGAAATACATTTAATATTTTGCAATTGTCGCAGGCAATCAATAAACCCATAGTTACAAAATATTGTTAACCAAATAATTGGGCTGATTATCTGCCAGCTAAAGCTGAAATCGTTTCTGTGACGCCCCATTTTTGGGCTAATTGGAATTATCTGTTTTCGATTTTAATAGCTGTCTTTTTTCGTATGCTAAATAATGCAAAACTGTGCAACGAGTAAAATTTTCGGCATTCGTTTTTGTCACTTTTTCACGCAAAACTATAAACGAATTATATTTTTTGTTTTTGGTATTTAGCTATAAACAAAGGGAGAGCAGCGTTTAGTGGAAACTACCGAAAATACAAAGAGCTAAGAAAGATATAGATTTTGTTGCATTAACACCGACACACACGCACACACACAGACACACACACGTATGTAAGTGTGTGTGTAATTCTTATTTCACACACCCTTTTATTATTAATCTATTTGCTGTTTATGTATTAGTTCATATTTATATATATTTTCCCCTCGACACCAGCAATGTGCGTGTGTGCGTGCAAATGTGTGTGTGTGTGTATATATATATTTATTTTTGTGTATATGCTGATGTCCAATAAATTCACATACTTTTTAAAATATCAAAGAAAATAACAAATTATGCACATTAACGGTAAACACACACACACACACACACAAATATAACAGTCTTTTATTCGTAACTTGTCAATTCGATTATTAATGCTTATTTTCATGTTGCTTTTCATATGCGCCCAGAAAATGTACTCGTTATTATTACAAAGCAAGAGAGTTTATTTTCTTGGGGGGATGGGAGGGAAATGAGGGGGACAGCGACAGCGAATGAAAGAGAAAAACTAGCGAAACGGCAGCGAACGAAATGGCAGCCCCCTAAAGTATTGATTTGCTGGCTGGCAGAGAGTACTTACCAATAATATAAAATATAAATTCCTGAACAAACAATATTAGCTCATTAAATCTCTGGTATTTTACGTTAGTTTTGCTGTTTGAAAAGTCATACGCGATCCATTACCTCATGCCTTATTCCATTCATATAACACATTATTACTTAATTTTTTTCGTATATTTTTTTTCGTTTCCTTCAGTTTTCCAACGCCAACCAACCAAAGTGGTAGTAGAAAAGAAAGACCGACTTCGACTTTTACCGAGCGAGCAGAGCAGAGCAGCGCAGTCGACAACGACACTCTTCTTCTACACACAACGAAATGCAAATGCATACATACATATGTATGTATCTTTCTCACTCTCGCACACTCACTCGCAAACACACACTCACAGAGGCAGCAAATAATTCTCAATCAGATTTTTTGTGATGGTTTCGCAAAAATGATTGCATTAAATAATCACGTATTTTTAACTGAAATATTTTTCGTTTCTTTTCTTTTGTTGTCTAAAATGTATTGTTTGCTTTGCACCAACTACATTGTCATTTCTTCTGCGAAGACAATCCAAAAAAAGTAACTTGATATTGCTGCGCTCTCGATACAAGTTAAAAGTCAATTTGTTTTGCTGCCCGGCTGGCAAATAAATGGCAATAAATGACTGCACTGTATCCTCGTTGCACTTCCAGAGATTACAATTTATTATCTTTCTTTAACCACATACACAATAGAAATTCAGCCAGCATACGTCGTCCAAAAATTTCACATTAATACCAAGCAGCCATGTTGTAGGGTTGCTAATTCGCAATCGATATATCGGCAAAACAGTTGGAGTTCAATCATCGAACCGTCGCTAATATTCGTTTGACCTGTTTTCGGCGAATGCCATTCGCTAAATTATGAAATCTATTCGATTAAGGACAGAATTCATATTCGTCGGTATTCATAGATAATAAGAATTGAATTTTTGTGTACGTCGTAGGTGCAACAAATTGGCAATTAATTGAGGATTATCGGCAAGAGTTTATACATTTGATTTCATACCAAAATTATCGATACCGAATCAGCTGTTTCACTTTAAATTATTTTGCAGTTACTTAAATCTGAAAAATATAATAAACTTGTATTACAGAATTTTATGAATTTTTATATTATATATTTTTAATTTTAATTTGTTGATGTTCCATTTGATCCATCAACTGTCACTTTAATTGGAATCTAATTGGAGTATCGTATTTAAATTGAATTCTAATTCACCGCAACCACCTGTTTTGTAATGATTTTTAAAAATTAAATTGTTTTTCGTAATTAACATGATCATAAACTACATACTTTATCGTTTTTTGTAATAAGTTTGCTTAACCAAATAAAAAATAAAGCTGATTTTGATAACTATTGGAGCTGAACGTATCGCATGTATCGATATACATTTAATCGATAGCTACAATCGTTGGCATTCGTTGACACTGAACTGAAACACGCCTTTTTCCTTTCTTTCCTACATACCATAATGGCGGTAGGTTTCTGAAATTTTTGTCCGATGTAAATTCTATTTTATCAGCAATAATCTTTGCATTTTTTTGTGAACTCTGAATGTAAAAGCGATGCAAATGCATCGAATGTGATTGTTTTAATGATATTTTTGTGCAAAATGACTGAACCCCAATATTAATACATAAACAATTGCAGGCTGTTGCTAAGAAGGAACCTAAAATCAAGCGCGACCCCGCGAAGAACCCTATGCGGGATCTGCACATCCGCAAGCTCTGCCTGAACATCTGCGTGGGTGAATCCGGTGATAGGCTGACCCGTGCCGCCAAGGTAAGTACAATGAAAGATGTCTATAAAAATCAACAAAGATTGATGAAATGTCTTCGTCGTCGTTGTTGTTTAGGTGTTGGAGCAGCTGACCGGCCAACAGCCCGTCTTCTCCAAGGCCCGCTACACAGTGCGTTCGTTCGGTATTCGTCGTAATGAGAAGATTGCCGTCCACTGCACGGTGCGCGGAGCAAAGGCCGAGGAGATTCTGGAGCGTGGCTTGAAGGTGCGCGAATACGAGTTGAGACGCGAAAACTTTTCGGCCACCGGCAACTTTGGCTTTGGCATCCAGGAACACATTGATCTGGGCATCAAGTACGATCCCTCCATCGGTATCTATGGTCTGGACTTCTACGTCGTCCTCGGCCGTCCAGGTGAGCAACAAACTAATCCAGAGTTTACTTAATTTATGTGCATATAATTAGGTATCTCTTTCCGATACGAAATTGATGCTCAGTAACTGTGCGCAAAACAAAGAAGTTGTGCTTAAGTAAATTCGCTAGCATGTGAATTTAGACGGTGCGATTTCGACAGCTTCTCTTTAAATGGCATTCAACGTGTTTCCATTGACGCTAATCGCGACTTTTGCTTTTTAGGTTACAACGTGGCGCACAGGAAACGCAAGTCCGGCACCGTTGGCTTCCAGCACCGCCTGACAAAGGAGGATGCCATGAAATGGTTCCAACAGAAATACGATGGTATCATCCTGAATAGCAAGAAATAAGCTCACATTCAACTGGGTGTTTTTATAAGATGATGAATTCTGTAATAAAACCGGCGCAAACGGTCAAAATTAATGAATCACTTAGTAATCATTTTGCAATTTATTTATTGTTCTTGGCGCTATGCTTTGATTTGTCACATTTTCTGTGGCTTAACACTGCGAAGCGAATCTGTTGCACCAGCCACTGGACGCCCTCGTCCAAGCCTTCGCCAGAGATTGCGTTGCTTGAGCAGATGTGCCACGGCTTATCCTTGATGTTGTCCAGACCCAACGCTAAAGTGAAACCCATGAATATATCCATCAAATGCTGCCCTCTATTGTTTAATACCTGCTGCAATTTTGACGTTGGACAGCGAATCCTCGAGATCCGATTTGTTGCCATAGAATAGTATGGGTACCGTGCGATTGCACAGATCCGGATGCTGCAGCACCAGATCGAGTTCGTCCTTCACAACAACTGGAAGTGGAAGCGTCAACGAAATGTTCCACAAGCAAGTTTAAGCCTTACCAAATCGCATTCGGTCACTTGAGTCAATAACGTAGATGATTCCTTGGCAGTTCTTGAACTGATGCTCCCAAAGATTTCTGTAGCGTGTCGCACCCGACATATCCACGGCCTTAATACTCACGCCCATAGCTTAATATAAATGTTATTTACTTAACTATATACTGGTTCATTTTCTTTTGAGACTCACTGTAAAACTGTTCGACCAGAAATCCCACTGTCGGCACCATTATCGCAGACTGTTCGTTGGATTTCTTGAAGTGATTAACTATCGTCGATTTGCCACTGTTGTTGAGGCCCAGCACCAATATTGTCATTTTATCTTTCTTCACTTTGATCAAATCTGCCAAATTATTAAGCATTCCCATTTTGTATTCACTTGCAGCTAACAACAAAAAAACAATAACAATGCTCACAATTTTCATTTAGCTTTGGCCACTTTACGTACTTTGGGTTGCCATGGTAACGCCTTCGGGACATCCATCGATTTATTAGGACCGCAGTCAATGTCAGACATATGAATGACGTTTTAAGGACTAATTTTAGAAGATGTGTTTGTAACGCTCGACAATTTTGAAGGTTTCCAATTCGACCATCGACCTTGAAGTTTTTTTTTAATTTAATAGAAAAGTTATGATAACGCTACGCTATCCGCTTGGTGTTATTATGATTGCAGCTTAGAATTGAATCCTAAATACAATAATATAAGATATATATATACTAAGGAATTATTTAGTACCGAATATTCTAAAACTATATTCGCCTACTATCGTGTGAAATATTTTGGATGTTTTAGGAAAGTGTAGAATATAATTTAGGTCTGGGTTGAAGTTTAAAAAGAATGACATTTCTTAAATGATGATATGTATTACTCGCGTATTTATCATATTATTCGATTTAATCATTGTTCAATTAATTTCGTGTTAAATATATATATATGTATATATACATATATGCTATCGTCGTCTCAACAATTTGACAACATTTTATTGCTTCTTATTCCAGACAAACAATTTAGTTCAACCTTTGAAAGCCGACTAAGCTTCACTTACAGTAGCATACAAAAAAATGGAAAAATTTAATTTAAAAAATAGTTCTTGAAAACTTTAAAAGTTATGAAATTGGTTTCATTGTTAGTTTGTTTGGTAAACAAAATATCAACTATATCAACAACGGAAATAAAAAAAATTATAAATATAAAGGCAATATGTAAACATAATTATTCTAATTTCGGACTATGACTGGATATCTTGTCCAATTCCTACTGCCGACTTCAATTACCTGGGTCACCTTGCGGGTCAAGCTTATCTATATTTGTTGCAAAATTAAAAAACGACAGGTGTTTGTATATATAATCACTGCTTGATCAATGTGATCAGATGCCTTGACAGATTATGACATTCGTAGAGGCAATACGCTAGGAATAAACTAAAAGATTTTAAAGATTCGAGAGCTTAAAATAATTGTATTTTTGTGCATAAGAATAAAAGAGAGTTAAGCACAGGAAAATTACATTTTATTTACTTCATTTTGTATAATTTTTTTAACATTATCAAATAATAAACCAATATCTTAGCAATCTAGAAAGTTAGCTGCCATTAAAAGTTCTAAGGCAATCTCTGGTGCAATCGGAAATTCTGGTATTTCAGTTGAACTGTTGGTATAACGAACTTTATATGTAAAATACATGCACACCTTTTGTAAAACATGTGATCTGAAAATAAAAGTAGATAGTTCGATTACAGTACTTTAAAGTAGATGTTTGAAATAAATACAATTGAAATAAAAGATTATTGCTGGCAGCCACTGTGGGTCAAAATAGTTGCCAAAAGAATGGTTGAGGCACTAACCAAAGAACACATACATAGATGTGTCAAATTGCCAAAAAAGTGATTTCACTTGAAACAGCATTATTAGCACCCCAAGCGAATACAACAACCGCTGAGTGCACTGCTGATTTCGAATTTCGAACATCAGATGCAGTGCACAGTGAACATCATCGAATTTACTTCGTTTCTATGTATGAGTGTGTGTATGTACACGTTGGCGTATAGGAGTATGCGTATGCGTATAAAGTTTTGCAACAGCGCGACAAGCGGCTAGCGCAAGCCGTTTTTGTTCTTCCGAGACGAAAGTCTTGAGAACGAAGATGACTTTCGTTGCTCGTGTCACACAAATTGCAACTTAGCGAACTTTTTACAAGGATTGCTTTGGCTCTGATTGGTTTAGTTCTATATTACTTTATTAATTTCACTTCTAGTAGACTGCGTCTTAAATGACTTCCGCTCTCGGTTAGTGCTTCTTCATTACTGCTCGTACGCGAGATCCGCAAGAGAGCACGGACCATCGTCTCTCTCTAACGGAGACTTGGAGACGCTATATATATATGTATATATACATATATGGTATCGTCGTCTCAACAATTTGACAACATTTTATTGCTTCTTATTCCAGACAAACAATTTAGTTCAACTTTTGAAAGCCGCCTAAGCTTCACCTACAGTAACATACAAAAATATAGAAAAATTTAATTTAAAAAATAGTTCTTGAAGATTTTAAATATTTTGAATATTATGAAATTGGTTTCATTGTTATTTTGTTTATATTTATTGGTAAACAAAATATCAACTATATCAACAACGGAAATAAAAAAAATTATAAATATAAAGACAATATATAAACATAATAATTCTAATTTCGGACTATGACTGGAATACCGGCTATCTTGTCCAATTCCTATTGCCGGCTTCAATTACCTGGGTCACCTTGCGGGTCAAGCTTATCTATATTTGTTGGAAAATTAAAAAACCAAAGGTGTTTGTTTATATATACACTGCTTGATCAATGTGATCAGATGCCTTGACAGATTATGACATTCGTAGAGGCAATACGCTAGGAATAAACTCAAAGATTTTAAAGATGCGAGAGCTTAAAATAATTGTATTTTTGTGCATAAGAATAAAAGAGAGTGAAGCACAGGAAAATTACATTTTATTTACTTCATTTTGTATAATTTTTTTTAACATTATCAAATAATAAACCAATATCTTAGCAATCTAGAAAGTTAGCTGCCATTAAAAGTTCTAAGGCAATCTCTGGTGCAATCGGAAATTCTGGTATTTCAGTTGAACTGTTGGTATAACGAACTTTATATGTAAAATACATGCACACCTTTTGTATAACATGTGATCTGAAAATAAAAGCAGATAGTTCGATTACAGTACTTTAAAGTAGATGTTTGAAATAAAAGATTATTGCTGGCAGCCACTGTAGGTCAAAATAGTTGCCAAAAGAAAGGTTGGGGCACTTACCAAAGAACACATGTAAAAAGTTCGCTAAGTTGCAAATTTGTGTGACACGAGCAACAAAAGTCATCTTCGTTCTCAAGACTTTCGTCTCGGAAGAACAAAAACGGCTTGCGCTAGCCGCTTGTCGCGCAGTTGCAAAACTTCACACGCATACGCATACTCATAGACGCCAACGTGTACATACACACACGCATACATAGAAACGAAGTAAATTCGATGCTGTTCACTGTGCACTGCATCCGATGTTCGAAATTCGAAATCAGCAGTGCACTCAGCGGTTGTTGTATTCGCTTGGGGTGCTAATAATGCTGCTTCAAGTGAAATCACTTTTTTGGCAATTTGACACATCTATGTGTTCTTTGGTTAGTGGTTGGGGTCTATAAAAGTAGATGTTGGAAATAATACAATTGATTACTGTTGGCAGCCACTGTACGCCAAAGTAACTCGCCGAAAGGAACGGGGAACAAATTATCTACAGTTGCTGGAAGTACTTTAGCGGCTTTCGACCACTTTTCTCCAATTGGAACACACAAGAATAGGTTGACATTAATAGCTTAAAATCGATAAATACGTACAGATATAGCAATCATACATCATTATATTGCATCTATATGAATACTTTCGGACAGAGAGAAGAGTGGGAACAGAGCGTATAACAAACCTATCGAAATATCTGAACCCAAATACCACATATTCCAAGATTATTAATTATGATATCCACAAGATACAAAACTTTAGGGTTTCGCGCATTTAACAATTCACATTTGCTGGAAACGTATGCATTCTATATGTACATAATGTATGCATGTGTAGTGTATATATAGAAAATCTTGGCGTACCCTTCATGAACCGGACAATAGGTCACTTTGCGATTTCGCACATTGGCGAATTTGAGGGACTTGGGATTCAGATTGTGTGATTTGCAGTACTTACGGAATTTCCCGGAATTGTACTTCGTTAGCCTCGTTCTCGGCAAATATTCCAGGACCAGATAGCATCGCCTTTATTGTGCCAGAGGTGAGAACGTGTTCGCGTTTTACAATAAATTCGTGGCCGTCGGATGAAACGAGCTTGACGTACATGGCGTCGGGGCCCTCGCAACCGCCATAGATCTTGTCGCTGCGCTGCTCGTCCATTGCTATCATCGGAGTAATTTAATTTGCTTCACTTTTCGCAATAATTCAACTTATTTATATTTTTATTATTTTTTTTGTCTTACTCGCCAAAGTTCAGTCGGTGACAACACTTAAATTCTTACGTATGTATTTATGTACATATGTCCGTGTATATATATATATACAATGAAGTGCAGTGTTGGGCAACGTACCGAATGCTTGAACTTAGAAAATGTATTTACTTATGCAACTGCAAAATCATACACACCTACAAATAATTTAATAAACTAATTTAACACGTCACCTTTATATACATATATATATATCAACAGCTACTTATCATTTTATGTCTGTCATTTGTCTGTTTAGCAGCCCTCGTTTTTTTGGATTATTCGCTTGCTTTCTAGCACACTCCAAAAAGAGTGCACTCAATTTCTATGCACTAGACTCGCTATCTCTCCCAATAGCAACAATTGCGGTTGCTATATTAGCAAATAATTGTCAACATTTCTGGATTTCATTATTGCATGTCACAACATTTGTCTTCGATATTCATCTGCTTGATATTTCCGAACAGTGCTGCAAAATGTCGCGTGTGTGCTTACTCGATACCAAGTACTTGCTTTAATTAATCGATACATTTCATTCAAATTTTATACATAGCACTATATTGAAGCCTATTTGCGAAAATTACCTAAGCGATATTTTGTCGATTTTTTATTACATTTATGTTTACAAAATGTAGCTGTCGGCATAATAACTGAGATATCGGCTCAGCAAGAATTCCGCCTATTAACATTGATTTTCTCCTGTAAAATAAGCTTTTCTGCAAAAGGGGCTTGATATCTTACCGGCATTATATGCTCGCTATAAATACTCGAACCCGAAGCGGTCGTCGTGTACCAGCATATTCATAAAGTATCCAACTTAGGGATATTGTTTTTTTATTTATGAATGTAACCACAGTCGATAAGGAAATGTATTTACATTTCTTCTAAAACGGTGGATTCTAAATATAAATGAACTTTTCTGACCGTGACCTGCATTAACTTCGGCTAATCGAGATACTGAATCTCGAATCTAAACATTTCTGTATACATACTTCATTGAGAAATTCTTTATTTAATTTATCATTAATTCAACATTTGTTTACACTCGATAAACAATTCATTTTGAAAGTATTTTCGCTGTTCCTCGGGTTCCACAAATATAATTTCCCCCACGATTTAAAGTAGCCTATTATTGATATTGCTTAAATTAACCCCATTTCCCAAAGAATAAGACAACAAGATTATTTATGTTAGTTACCAAGGCAATAAATAGATTTCAGAAGAAATAATTTCGACTTTATTGGTTACGACCTTTTAAAGAACAAACACTTTTTTAAACTTAATTTTTTGTTCTCATTTTTTATTTCACGCAACTTGAGAAGTTAGACAGAGAGTGGCGAGTCAGAATGAGACGGAGAGTGTTTAGTTCTCATCGACCTCAGCCTCCTGTTCCTCCTCGAATTCGGCATCCTCATCGGCGGTGGCTTCCTGGTACTGTTGGTATTCAGAGACCAGATCGTTCATGTTGCTCTCAGCCTCAGTGAACTCCATCTCATCCATACCCTCGCCAGTGTACCAATGCAAGAAAGCCTTGCGACGGAACATAGCGGTGAATTGCTCAGAGATGCGCTTGAACAGCTCCTGGATGGCGGTGGAGTTGCCAATGAAGGTAGCCGACATTTTCAAGCCACGGGGAGGGATATCGCAGACAGCGGTCTTCACATTGTTGGGGATCCATTCAACAAAGTACGAGCTGTTCTTGTTCTGAATGTTCAGCATCTGTTCGTCGACCTCCTTCATGGACATGCGACCACGGAAGATGGCGGCGACGGTCAGATAGCGACCGTGACGTGGATCGCAGGCAGCCATCATGTTCTTGGCATCGAACATCTGTTGGGTCAGCTCTGGGACGGTCAGAGCGCGATACTGCTGCGAGCCCCTGGATGTGAGTGGAGCAAATCCGGGCATGAAGAAATGCAGACGGGGGAATGGAACCATGTTGACAGCAAGTTTGCGGAGATCAGCATTCAGTTGGCCAGGGAAGCGGAGGCAAGTGGTAACGCCAGACATTGTCAGAGACACCAGATGGTTCAAGTCACCGTACGTGGGTGTGGTCAATTTCAGTGTACGGAAGCAGATGTCATAGAGAGCCTCGTTATCAATGCAATAGGTTTCGTCTGTGTTCTCGACCAGCTGGTGCACCGACAGTGTGGCGTTGTAGGGCTCCACCACGGTGTCCGAGACCTTGGGTGAGGGCACCACGGAGTATGTGTTCATGATTCTGTCGGGATATTCTTCGCGGATCTTGGAGATGAGCAGAGTGCCCATGCCAGAGCCGGTGCCGCCGCCAAGCGAGTGTGTAAGCTGGAAGCCTTGCAGGCAATCGCAGGATTCAGCCTCTTTGCGCACAACATCGAGCACCGAATCGACGAGCTCAGCGCCCTCTGTGTAATGGCCCTTGGCCCAGTTGTTGCCAGCGCCCGACTGTCCGAACACAAAGTTGTCGGGTCTGAAGATCTGGCCGAAGGGGCCCGAACGGACTGAGTCCATGGTGCCGGGCTCCAGATCCACAAGCACGGCGCGAGGCACATACTTGCCACCGGACGCCTCGTTGTAATACACATTGATGCGCTCCAGCTGCAGGTCACTGTCGCCATGGTAGGCACCAGTAGCATCGATGCCATGCTCATCGGAGATGATTTCCCAGAACTGCAATTGCATAAAGAAGCGAGAGTTGTGGGGTAAGCAAATTGGTTAACTAAGACTCCTTTGTAAGTTTCTAGAAAAAGTTTCATCTAACCTAGGCAGTCAACATTATTTTAATTATTACTTGTAATAATTCATTCGTTTTACGAAATTTATATTTAATATAGTAAGCTGTAAAAACAATACTGCATTTGTATCAAAATGCTGCACTATTGGCTTTTATCTTTAATGAGAAAATTGCCAAAACGAAAACAGATGTTCTCTTTTGGCTGAAGAAATCAATAGATTTGTTCAAGTTGCCGCAAAAATCGATGCAATAGTTGTTTGGTCAGAAAAATTGGTTAGACGATGACTTTAGTAGGTTTCTAAAAGTAGGTTCAACGAACTGCAACTTAAAAAGAGGTTTAGGATTTTTACAAAATTATTATTTAATTGTAATGCTGCAATGTATTCAATCGTTGCACAATTTAACTATTGGGTTTTATCATCATCGAGAAAATTGCCAAAACGAAAACAGATGTTCTCTCTCTTTTGGCTGAAGAAATCGATAGATTTGTTCAACTCGTCGCCAAAAAAGGGCGTGAACCGACGTCTGCATAGCTATATAAACTATTGATTTATCAGCAGTACATATATGCCGTTATGTATGAGTCTGCTCAATTGAAGAAAAGAAAAATAAACCAGGCTTTATATAGTCACAACAAGCCGGGGGACTGAGTAATTTATGGCTTGTCATGAGATTGTTTTTTTTTCCCATTTTATTATTATTATTTTGGTGGGCCGAATGCGACAACGGAAACATCGTCATCATCATCGCTTGCGTGGGTCTAAAACATAACGCCAGCTGTCCACCTTTTGCTCAGAGTTGCGGTCTTGAGACTTGGCTTTCCAAATAAGTATGTGGGCTGAAGCACAGACAGTCTGAGTCTCGATCTCTTCGCTATATCTATCTATCTATGCGCCCCACGCACGCAGCGAGCGTAGTTGTGATTTAAGCTGCCGCGACCTCAAAGCGCTTGTCCCCCGCCCTCCTCTCTCTCGCTCTCTTCTAGGCGTGCACACAGATACACACACACGCATACATAAACAGAGGCGAGCTTACATCATCGCCAGCACAACCCACACACAACAACAATAAAAAGCAGCGCTGCTCTGCTTCTTCTAGCCGAGGCCAAGCTGTCGTTGCTGCAGCGCCATCTGGCGTTAGAAGTGAATTTTCTGGGTAGATTACGTCACTTTTCGAGACGTACTTTGTTGTGGTTTTGTTTACGGCAAATAAACAAAACTCCTGCTACTTCATAAATTAATTCGCTACCTCAAATTACCCCTAACTAACTTGTGTGTATCTATAAAGCAGACTTCCAAGCAATGTGCGTGACAAGCGCCCGCACCTATTTCCATATATATGTACGTATATCTAAATATATGCATCTCTCTGTGTACATAACAAGTACATAAACGAGTCATGCAGCTGTTACAAGGGTAGGTTTTTGTACCTTGCCGTGCCATGCCGAGGACAACAAGGACTCTATTGATTTGCCGCCTGTGCCCCGATGACGAAGCGTATTCGCAATGAGGCAACCGGCAAAGCGCCGCCTCACATACGCATGTGCATGAAAACTGGCAACGCCGCCTTTGGGTGTGTCATCCACTTACACACATACACATGCATACATATATATATATGTATTTGAAAGGTATTTATGCTGAAAGGAAATTGCATTTGCATTTTCCAATCTTTTTTCATTCATTGCAACTACGTAAACATACACAAACAAAATTTTTGTGTACACGTCGTCGATCAATGTTTATATACAACAAAATATAATACATACAAATTAAAAACAACTTTTCTTTACATCGGCACAAACACGCACATACAAACATAGATGGTCGGCGAATTTATGTGCAAAATACGTGTAGATAAAGTACGTGTATGTGTGTGAGTGGACATTTAGTGCCATTGCGAACCGGTCGACAACCGGTTCAGCCATTTTAGGTAAAATGACGTCATATTTTCTCTTCAACGAACTCCGGCAGCAAAAGGCGCATACATAAAGAGATCGCACCACAAAGTCTTCTGTGTGCGAATGTGTGTGTGTGTGTGTGTGAGTGGAAATGAAGTCAGTCAAGAAACATTCATTTGAGATGCAAGAAAAGTACCTTTCACCAATTACATACCGACACACAGTCGGTATACAACAAATATACACACACATATGTACATAGAAAAGCGACTTTCACGAAGAGAGCATTAAAACAAATGATCATAAACTAATCATTCACTATGATAAATGTGTATTGAGCACATTCGAAAATGATAAATGCATTTAAATCAAAGTTCATAAATACTAATATACAACACACACCCTACAAAAATTCAGTCACACCCTGTGTGTGTTCAATTTCTAGATTTCTACAAACAGATGTGCATAGAGAAGTGGAGAGAAAACTGCATTAAACGTTTTATGGATACACACACATCTCTCTTAAGCATGCACATATTTATATCTGCATATATGTATGGGTGTATTGGTATTGGTGTTGGCGTCTATATGTATTGTAGAAATTTATGCGCAAATGCCGGCTGGCCTCAATATTTTTTGCCACATGGCAGTATGAAGAAAATGACGCCATGTTGACTGCTAACTGTACTTCATTCTTATTTTTAACTCAATTAAGGAAATGCCTAGATATAGAATGAATTGTTACATACCTTGGCTCCGATTTGGTTGCCGCACTGACCAGCTTGGATGTGTACAATTTCCCTCATTTTGTTTTTTTGTATAAGTTTTAGACTTTTAGCTTAAATAATATTTCCTGCTTGTATTCACAAACACACTTCTGCCCGCTTCACACGACGAATACTGTCTGACTCTGCAATAGAATTCGCCGGAATAATATAACATACGCGCAGTGTGACCAGACCGCGATATACGAAAAACACCCTCTGGCAGCATGCGCAATTTATTGAGGTTGCATTGCCCAACCATCACGTAAAATACGTCACAAATCCACTTACATGTGCAAATATTATCATTTTAAAAGTTAATGTTTTGCTAAATAAAATATCTCGATGCATTATAATATTCGTTTTGGGATTCCATAGAGGAGTTTATATTAATTTGCATAGAAATTTGTTTGAAAATTGGCGTAAAGCGAATTAAATAAAATAAATGTATATATATAGAATTCATCAAAATGAATGGATCATTCGATATATTTACCTCTGTTTGCTCGTTTTGCAGTTATCTTATCACTTTGTTTTGGAAATATGCAGATTAAACGTGTCAAAGTTGCTTTTTTTCTATGCAAAGAAAACATATGCACTTTGAAAAAACGATAAGATTGATAGTGGGAAGATAATTTGTAGTATGTCATTGCTAAAATACTCCAATTAAAACAAACAATAAATAAAAAAAGTAGCAAAACAAAGAAAAATGTTTTGGCAGTGACATTGAGCAGAATTTGAATCTGTTTTGAATTATGGAAGCTTTCAGGACCTGCGACAACAGTAAAAACAGTGTTGCACAATAAATGGCAAAAGCTTTTCAACACTGCAATTTAAATTGCAAAAGTCAGGACGAAGCGGGATAAATAAAATTAAGTTATTTGTAAATAAGAATTATATGAAATAAGACTTCGTCAGCAACCAAAAGAAATAGTGAAATTTAATTAGGTTAATAATGAAATTTTGTTTGTTTTTATTAAGTTGTACTAAAAGTAAAGTCAAACACATATGATTTGTTGTTTACCCTGTTTAAAGAGTATGCGCTATATTCAAAATTCCGACAATTATAACATTTTTTATGGAGCTCAAAAATACAAGCAGAACTGGATTATTTCTTGACACTTTGAAATTAATTTTAAAAGAATGCAAAGTTAATCAATAGACTTCATCTTGCACAAATGATTAATGGGTATCATTTTAACCTCGTCATTTATCTTGCACACAAGAACATCACCCTCCTGCTTGGACAACACTTTGCCTACAGATTCTCGTTCTTCGCCATAGATGACCTTAAATTCATCACCACTGTTGGGTGGAACAGGAGCTAAATGCTCACTGACAATCGACACGCTACGATCCTCCTGGCGCAGGAACACTGAGCAGACGCCATTGGACACGGTGCGAATGATACCAGTTTGACCTACAAGATCGGTATCGTCATGCGTGTGAATTCGCACCTCAATGTCGGTGGTGCACCAATCGCCCATGGTGGAGTCTAGACTGGCGCCAGGTGTTTGCGGATTGTATGGCGATTGTGGAACACCGCCGGGTGTATTGGGCGAGTAAGTTGATGGCGACGGTGTATTCATATAGCCAACTGGATAAGGAGATGGTGCAGGACTTGGACTCGGATTAAATGGACTATAGCTTCTGTCCGAGCCGTAGAGCGTGCCAGGAGTTTGGGGCGCAAATTGTGACGACATTTGGTAGCCGGGTGTGCCTAAAAAAGAATCAATAATTTGAGATACATTTTATCGCAAGCGAATTCGAATAATTTACTTGGATTGTAGCCTGGACTGGGACTTGGCTCCTCGAGCGAATAATCAAAGTCCGTATTACGTGCCGGAGTTGTATTGGCTGTGGGATCCCAGGCACCATGGCGCGGCGTCATGCTGCCATCATGAGAGGGCGTCATTGTGCCATAAGGAGTGCGAGTATCCGTATCCCAATTGGGTGTCTGACTGCCAACCAGCGGTGTCTTGGAGCCAGCAGCAGTGTAGCTGGGAGTTTGAGCTCCATAGCCAGGTGTGCGTGCCGGAGTGCGGCCATAAGTGGAGACGCTTCCCTCCTTGCCGGGCTCGCCAACAATAACGATGTGATTGCGGTCCACCGAAATCGTTTGACACGATGTATGCAGCTCTACACGCGCTGTACTTTCAGTAGCATCCTTAACAATTCCCACAGCACCTTATTGTATTAAACATTTCGTCAGTTATTCAGTCAATAAAAAAATATGGAGAATTATTTTTACCTTTGTAGGGTCCTCCACAAATCTTGATGGTTTTGCCCAAAAGTTCGCGGTCGCGCGTGACGCGGAATCCGCCTCGTCCGCCTCGTGATCCACCTCGAGCACCACCGCGACCACCAGATGGATGCATTGGCGACTGAATGCGTGGCGACATGAATCCCAAGCCACCCATCGTACTGGCGTTGCTGACATTTGTCTTGCTGCCGCCAGCCAGCTGCAAATGACGCGTCTTGCACACAAATATGCCGCCGTTCTCGGTGTACATGCGGCAATGCAAGAATGCCAGGCTGCGATACAAGTGCTTGATCTCGCCAGAACGTCCCTAGCAAAAGGAATACCAAAAGTTTAATATTGATGCATTAAACAAATAACAAGTAATCTAAAATTGATTGAATTACTCAAAATTAGTCATTATCGCTGAAGAACATTTAAAATTCTGAATGGTATTTAAAATGTTGGTATTCAAATATAGGTAATTATAATACTTACAGCATGAGGTCCCTCCATAACTTTCACAATATCCCGACGACGAATCTGATTTTGATCGGCGTCAAGAGCAACTGTATTCTGGTTTTCGCGACGTTTATGCAATGCTGTTGGCTTGCACTCGATGCACTTGCCGTTCATGCCCAACACATGGAAATTCTCCCGTTCCAAGCGCACAATAACGCCGACATTTTGAGAGCTGCAAGTGAAATATTTATAACAAATGAATAACAGCAATTGAAAACAAAACTCACTCGAGTTGCACGAGATCTCCCCATTGGAACTGTCCAAGACAATCGACACCAGTTGCGACATCGGAGCAGAGCTGCAAATCGCGTGGCAGCACCTCAAGCTCATGATTGGTCAAATCAGAGACGAGCACAACGCGTGCTGGCTCCACACGAATAATTAGACCAGTTTCGCCTTCATAACGGCCAGCCAAAACTCTGGCGTGATCACCAGTTTTAAAGTATTTGCGCAACTCGCTGGCCTTGAAGATCAGAGGATCCTTGAGGTCCTGATGCTTGGGCATCACTGTGATCATTGTGCCATCAATAGCAACAATCTTGGCTTGCAAGTTCTCCAAATCACCCACGCAAACTTCAACGTTGTCACCCATTGAGAAGGAATGAGCAGCCGTGGGATCATCCTTGGCATTCGCCATTATTTCCATGTTCACCTCTGTAAAATTCAATTGTAATATAATGAAATTGTTTATGAACATTATGATTAATGTCTCACCCTCTGGTGTTTCCTCGAAACGCTCCAGTTCGGCCAGCGTTGGCTTAACGCCCTCCGACAGAATAGCGGACATGGTAAAGTTTTTGTAGAGAAATCCTTTGCGCGAATATCGATTGCCTTCAAAAAGCAAAAAGTCGCCATCCGAATGAACTTCTCCGCCGATTGCCCTGCGCAAACAAACGAAATATGGTTATTAGATTATAAACCAATAATTATAAAACTAAAACTTGCCTCACAGCCTCTGGATCAAATGGCTTCGCCGGTGGTCTGCGTTTCTTTTTACGCTTGCTGTCATCATTCTCCTGCAAAGATGTGTTCTTTTAGTATACATTTATTTAAAACATATTTTAGGACTTACCGTCGCAGTGGTCCTTAAAGCACCGCGCATGCGAGTGTAATCGATGCGTGGCAGCAGTTTGAGATGCACTTGATTTTGGGCCAAATCGACATAGTCCACTTGCGCAATATCATCTTTGTAAAGACCTCGCTTCAAACGCACCCATTGCTTCACCTTCAAACCCACTTGCTCTTTGACCACTTTGAGAACGTCCGTCATCTCCTTGATGGGCACCATCTCCTGTTTCCATTTGCCCATACGCAAGTTGCCCACATTATCGATGGCTGTTTTGACGTGCGTTTGTTTGTACGCCTCCAGATAGATGTAGCCTTTAACTCCTTCTGGCGCAATGATCGATTTTATTTGCAACGGATCGTCGGTGTTCAAGTAGGTTAAGAACTTTCGCATCAACAGCAATGCGGTTGCCTTCTCTTCGCCAATGCGACACTTGACCATCCACAAATTTGGATCCCTAGGAAAGCACAAAGTTGTATTATCTTCATATCTAGAATATATTTATCCAAATACTCACTTGATGCCTGGCAATAGAGTTTGTTGCGTGATTTCATCGGACATTTCCTCGCCACCGTCGCCAAAATGCCGCTTCGCTGCCGATTCGTCCGCATATTTCTTTCGCAGATACTCCTCAATTTCATCCTCCTTTTGGGTGCTAAGTAGTGTAGATAGTTATTAAAGATTCACGCAGCATTCCAAAGGTTTTGACTTACTCCCATAAATTGGTGCCGCGGCGTCGAATTTCAATATCCCTGGCGGTCGGACCGAGCTCGTCAATTTCATTGCCAACGATGCCAATCTCGTTGGCGCCCTCCTCCCACTCATCATCCTCGTCCACCTTTTAAAACATAAGCAAAACAATCGATTTACAAGAGCTCTGTGACAAATGATATTCCATAATTAACGCACAACATATTGCAGATTGAATTTCACAATGAAAACCAGTTGCTACGTTACCTCGTCATCCACTTCAGCTTCGTCAATGATGAAACCTCCAAAACGCTCCTTCTTCTTCTTCTTGCGCGGATGGTCATCGTTCTCCTCCTCGTCATATTCCTCCGAGTCGATATCCTCGCCCTGCTCATCCTCCGAGTCCTCGCTCTTGCGACGATTTCCACGCCCGCCCTGTGGCTGAGGGGAATCCGAGCCAGAGCCCGAGTGCGCCGAATGCGAGCGCGACCGCGATGATCTGGACCTGGAGCGCGACACGGAACGCGACCTTGAGCGAAAGCCAGACTTGGAGCGCACACTCTGCTGTGACTTGTTGGATATCGAGCCATCCTCGGACCCACTGTCCGACATATTGCTGACTTCGGAGTCCGACATTTTTCACACACTGCCTGTAGACGTGTACAACAGTGTGCGTTTTGTTATTTACGAACTGTGTTCGCCTTGCGCACTATTCTCTTGCGCAGCCTGTGTAGGTAACTTACAAATTGGTTAATTAATTAAATGCGTGTAGCACTCATTTGCTAAATTTTACAAATTTTCGTAATTCCAGCACACTGTTTCTACACTTTATTTTTTTACAGACGCCTGGCTTAAGTGTGACCGCATCGTCAATTTCCAAACGTACCCAATGTAATCGGGTGTTATCGATGGTTAGTTGACGTAGTTGGTCACACTGCATGTTTGCCATATGTTACGATACGCTTGAGCGAGCGTGAGTGGTATTCCGCGCAATAATAAGTAAATGCACAATGTTTCTCAATGATTATAATTTATCTTTGAAGTGGCTATAGTTAAAAGGTAAGCAAGAAAGATTTGCAAGTAGTGTCAGTGAATATTTTTGCAACTTTTAAGACAAAAAAGGCGGCCTAAGCCACCACACCTGTGTGTTTGTGACGTCATATGTGGCGAGTGCATTCTCTCTTGTGTGAATGGCGTCATAATACCATGTACAACATTGTATTGGCACTCCCCTACGAATAGAAAACTCGGCAAGAAGAAGCGACCGTAAAGGGAAGTAGTTGCTGTTTTAAAATAGTAAAATTATGAAATAATCAAATATAAATGGCCACAAAGCGTTTAGCGTATTAGTTTGTGTTGCCCGTAAAGATGTGGAATTCGCAATTGTGAAATCGAACACTTACTTCTCTTTAAAGTTGTACAGCGAATGCATGTGTGTGTGTATGCATATATTTATATGCACTTACGTATGTATGTACATACAGACAGACAGACAGACGAGTTTCCTTTAAAAACTAAAAGATTGCGAATAATCGATTGAGCGCCAGGTTGCAACCTGTGGGTGATTGATAGTGAGTGGGCGGCACTTGTGGAGTTTGGCGAATGACGCAGTTAGTCCTTTGCTGACATACACACATATTATTATCATTAATAGGTGGTGAACACAACAATCGCCACATTTGAAACATGAACACTGCGGAGGTCAGTCAGAGCCCAAGTCAACCACCGCATATGTGCAATGAATGTAAGTAAATGTCATTACCAATTTCATTATCATTTCATGCAATCGCTTGTTTCGCAGCCCACGATGAAGACTATGTGCTGCATGTGCATATGCCGAACAAGAGCTTCAAGGCGATCGGTTTCAATAAGAACGAAAGCGTCTTGCACATTATACGGAAAACGGTGTCGGAGTTCGGCAAAGATGGTCAACCGCCGCCGAGCACACAGCGCTATGCGTGTCGCATGCTAAATGTGATCACAAAAGAGGTGAGTGGAAAGTCTTGTAGTCATTGGGTTACATAAATATTTAAGCTGTTGCCCGTTTGTTAAGATTGTGTGGCTGGCCAGGACGACGTCAATGGAGAAGGTAATGTCGCACATTTTGTCGCCCGGCTGCTCGAATGTCGACTGTCCCAACAATGATCCAAACACAGCTGAGCTGGCGGAAGTTAGAGATCCGCATCAAGGTCGACGCTTCATTACCAAAGGCGTGTGGCGCGTTGAACTGCGCGTTCGTTATGTGCCGCACAAGATACAGGATTTGTTTGACGAGGACAAAACCACTTGTTTCTACTACTTTGATCAGCTGAAAGAGGATTATATCCAGGCGAACATTGCGTCCGTCGATGTCGACTTGGCGGTGCAACTTTGCTGTCTGGGGGTGCGTCATTATTTTAAAAACATAACATTGAAGGCGCCGGATAAGAAGCAACACATCGATTACATTGAAAAGGAAATTGGATTTAAATATTTTATTCCGCAAGCTGTGATAGTCACAATAAAGCCAAAGAATCTGAAGAAAATGATACAAGTCGGATACAAAAGGGTCTACAACTACAATGACATCGAGTACTTGACGAAGTAATTATTATATATTTGCATTGCGACCAGATTCTCTAATTCCCAAATGTTCTTTGCAGGTTCTACGACCTTTTGAAGCACCTTTCGCTCGCCGACTACGAACAATTTGCTGTTACTTTGAGCTCTGCTTGGAATATTTCTGGCATTCTGCATGTCGGTCCCCATATCGGTAATAATGCTTAAATTACTTCAGTTTCGACCGACAGACTTTAATTTATTAATGCATTTCCATAGGAATCTCTTACCAGACACATCCCCAAGCCAGTTTAACGAATGTCGCGCAATTTAAGGATGTCGTTGCTATTAAGACCTGTGCTTTACCAAAAGAAAAACTCGCCAAGGATAAATCCACTGAATTCGAGACTCAGAATTTGAATTGCAATTGTCAAAAGATCAAAACTCAAATCAAAATTTCTGCCTCCAATATCGAAGAAGATTTAATCATTACTTGCAATGGAGTAAATGTAAATATATCAACAATTTTGTTTTATATATTTGTGCTAATATTAATTCTTATTACAGACCGCTGAAAGCATTGCCGATCTTATAGATGGATATTGCCGATTACTGACAAGAGATGTTGAGTTTACTATTTGGGAACGCGAATCAAATACACAAAATTCCGACACCTTAACGAAGTCATCGAATTCATTGCGAGAAGCAGCCAACACTTCATCGCCAACGAATAAGCCAACTTTGACCGATGATTACGCTGAAATTGGTTTGTTGGAAGGCGAAGGAGACTATTCAACGCCCACAGGTAGACAACAAAAACAAAATTTTCATAATGCAGTATTAACCTAATTATTATATTTTAGTACGCAACTATGAGCTGGATCGCTCGCAAATTGTGCTGAGTGCGAAAATTGGAGTTGGTCAATTTGGAGACGTTTACGTTGGCAGTTATACGTTTCCGGTATCAGCTAAATCAAAATCCAAAGCCAATGACAGTGCTTTAAGTAATAGCGACACCAAATACGATGTCATTCAGGTGGCTGTAAAGACATGTAAAGCAAATGAGGATCCCGAAAAGACAGAAAACTTCCTTGCCGAAGCATGTAAGTTAAAATTGTTGATGTTCAATACTTGATTAACTATATTGCTGATTAATATTTTTCAGATATCATGCAAAAGTTCGACCATCCGCACATCATACGATTGATTGGAATTTGCAGCATTATGCCTATTTGGATAGTCATGGAGCTGGCAAAACTTGGTGAACTGCGCGCCTACTTAAAAGCAAATAGTGATAGGTAAATTCCAGACTATTGGCAGCAGATACAGATTTTAATGAACAGTTTCCATTGACAGATTGACTCACGCAACCTTGCTAAAATATTGCTACCAATTGTCAACTGCGCTTAGCTATTTGGAGTCGAAGAAATTCGTGCATCGCGATATTGCCGCTCGTAATGTTCTCGTCAGCACTCCCACTTGTGTTAAGGTGCGTAATAAAATACGGAATATTTGTTTATAACTCATTGTTTATGTATTGCTATTTAATATTATTTATTTCCGAGTGTTACAAGGCATTCTAAATTAGTGCTAAATATATATTTATTTATCTATTTCATGAATGGTTAATTTCTACATTTCCATGAATAGAACCAAATCATGAAAAATAACTCAACTTAATTTTCTCTGAATTTCAGCTGGCTGATTTTGGCTTATCGCGCTGGGTCTCTGACCAATCCTATTATCACTCGACACCCACAGGTTCGCAAACATATAGATAATATGTAGTTAACTTAAATTAAACAATTTGAATTTGCAGTTGCGCTACCCATTAAGTGGATGTCGCCAGAGTCTATTAATTTTCGTCGCTTCACAACTGCTAGTGATGTTTGGATGTTTGGTAAGTGATAAGTTATTTCATTTTAAAATTGACGCTATTAATAATATCTACATACATATTTTTTTCTGATTAGGTGTTTGCATTTGGGAGATTCTAATGCTGGGCGTGAAGCCTTTTCAAGGCGTGAAAAATAGTGAAGTAATCACAAAGCTGGAGAACGGAGAAAGGCTTCCATTGCCGCCAAACTGTCCTCCGCGGCTGTACTCGCTCATGTCACAATGCTGGGCTTACGAGCCACTCAAGCGACCCAATTTCAAGCGGATTAAAGAGACATTGTAGTATGTATTCAACAAATTAAGAGATTTATACTTAAGATATTTACTGGGATATTTTTGGATTACAGTGAAATTCTGCTAGAAGACAGCATTAATGCTTCGGAAACCATGCGACGGGAACATCGTCGTGTTGCTGGTGTTTCTTGGCTTTGTCCTGAGGACAATGACATTCCTCCCTTGAAGCCTTCGAGAACTATAAATGACATTGGTAATATAATCAATGACATGTCTGTAAAGTTGTTTGTTTTACTAGCCTTTATAATTGCTTGTAGATAATCCGGGTTTGATGAATGCCGGCGAGGAAAAAGGCGTTGTGCCACAGACATATATCATTGCCCAAAATCCGGCTGTGCTTGCCCGACTCATGATGGAGAACCAAAAGCGTGGCATTAATCCGGCTGCGTACACTACACCTGCCTCGGTATTTAACACTTTAGCCGTAGGATTAGATGCCAGTAATTCAAGTCAATCGCTTAAAACCACTAAACTCCCAGCAGCGGAGCTGCTAAAACTCGATCCTGTCGCTGATTCCGATAAATTTCCAACTAACAGCATCTCATCTCATAATCTTAATCCATCGTCATCTGAAACTAGTGTATTTGACTCATCCACTTTAAATGCCATGCATATTAAGCCCCAGGTATTATTTACCGATCACTTACCGCCAAAGAATAACTTCATCATATGTGCACCACCCACGGAGAGTGATTTTCACATGCATCAACTGCAGCTGGATAACAAGTGTGTCAATCAAATGACACGTACCGCAGGCTATAGTATTTACGGCAGCCTCGAGAGGCATCAGCCAGCGATGGATAAAGCGATGCTGTCCAAGGGTGGCAGCTTGGAGCGTCATCAGTCGTTGATGTCGGCTCAAAACCTGAGCTATCACAAGCAAGTTTCACCACATTCATCAGATCGTTCGAGGAGTATGGAGCGTAATAGTCACTTTCATGCTTATCGCCAGCAAATGAAAACATCCATTGAATGCGAAGCTTTGCCCGAAGAGATCTACGACTTTGGTGGCGTTGGCCTCAAGACATGTGTGTCTGTCAAACAAAAGCCAAATGCCACAATGCAATCACTGCGGCATTCATCACCAATCAAATCGAATCAAATGCCACAAGAATACAATGGTCCGCCAGCGGCTCTGCAAGAAGTTGATGAGCCCAAATGTGATTGGAATTCGCAGTGGACCCAACAGGTTGACTACCAGGAAGGGGCTGCCTGCATGCCAATGCCACTAAATACTGATGCTACAAATCAGGTTTGCCGGGATGATGCTCATCAAATGGATGCCTCTTTTTCCGCTTTTCCTTTTCTTTTGTATCATTTGAACATATGTTTTTTATTTGTTTACCCTTTTAAGTTATTTACCAGCTAGCACCTAGCACATTTGTAAATAGCATTAATTGTAATGTTTGTGGCATTCAATTGCAGAATATGCCCAGTCCAATTGGTGAAAAGCTGCGGCAACAACGCAAGGATAGCAACAGCGATGGTGAATGGCTGCATCAAGAGGAATTGCTAGTAAGTTTTGCGTCCGTTGAAGCCATCTTTCAATTATTGTGTATAAAACGATCAATGTATTTTACAGAGAAAGCGATCCAGCTCCATACCACCAGGTGCAGTCACGGATATCTTGGCCAAGCATCAAACATTCAAAACAGATTTGACATCAGCTGGACCGACAAGTTTGCCAGACTCGAACTCTCGAACAAAGCTCTCGAACCCAAATGTATTTGCACACAAGTTAAGCAACATGTCAACGGATCAATTGGATTACTTGGCAGGAGCTGAAGAAACTAATGGCTCGAAGTCTAGACATAGTGAAATTCCAGATGTCATTCGACCCGTAAATCGCGCTAATGATGAAGTGTATTGCGCCACAACCGCCGTAGTAAAATCAATAATGCTACTCTCGCAAGGAGTGGAAAAGTCGCACATTGATGGCTACTTACATTTGGTAAAAAATGTTGGCGTGGAGCTGAGAAATCTACTTAAATCCGTCGATAGAATTTCGATACTGTTCCCAGCGCAAGCTCTCAAGTAAGACCAATATCATGAATTACCTAAATATATTCCTAATGTTACACTTTTGTGCTTGCAGAGAAGTGGAGATGGCGCATAAAGTACTTTCCAAAGACATGCATGAGTTGGTATCGGCAATGCGACTAGCTCATCAATATAATGACACGACATTGGATAATGAATACAGAAAGCAAGTATTTCCCATTATAACGTTAATTAAATAAAATTAATTTCATGTTGTTTTAGGAGTATGTTATCTGCAGCGCATATCTTGGCGATGGATGCAAAGAATCTCTTTGATGTGGTCGATTCGATTCGAAATCGGTATCAACAGATATCAACTACTCCAAAAGAAACAGGCAGCTCATCTGTGAACTGTGAACTGCAATCTGGTCAATTGGGAGGCTGTGAAGTTGCTGGTCCATCGTCATTTCCGCTAATTAACGAAATCAGTGGCAATGTGCATGACATCAGTCTATATGACAATGAGAGTTTGGCGCACAGCTTCAACGCGCGTCAGCTACAAACACAAGCGGGAAGTAACTCTGGCAGTTTGCAGAGAGACATTGATATTAGCTCGGCTGCCACGACGGGCAATGAGCCCTTAAAAATAATCGAAGACACGTTAAATAATAGCTCATCCTCTGAGCATATGTATAGTAACACTTCCGCCCTACATAGCCATGCTTAAATTGAAAAAAAAAAAACAAAACAAAAAAACTTAAATAGTTTGACTCGTTTTTTTATAACATGTTTAAAAGATAGAGTACTATATGCTAACATTCTGTGTATATAACAAGCCAAAATACATATGTACATAAGTATGTGCTTTCTCACAAATGCGCAATTCATCCAAAAAACAAAAAACAAAAACAAAAGAAAAACAAAAAACTAAACTCTCATACACACTTACACATTAAATATTATATACTGCTTATGTTCTTTAAATGTGACGAACACTCAACTTCGGCCGGCCGCTGTTACTGCATTATTAATTCGTCAAATAGTCAAAAATACATTTAAGAGACATTTATGTATATGTAATTAAATCAAACAATTACTAGTAGAAATACCGATTGTATTCGTTTTTATTTCAGTGGAACAAAATCATGTGCAATTTGTACAGAATTGTGCTAAGGATTCGGGTTGAAACTGGCACATGCTGAACTTTGAATAGAATGTGATATTGGGAAATGAATGAGGTCTTTAGCTGTGTCCTCTTCCAAATGTAACATTACTAAGCAAAAACAATTAATAATTGAGTAGAGTAAAAAGGATTTGTAAATTGATACTCCCTATATTTTCACAATAATAATATGCGTGTTTAAATATAAAAAATGTAGTTTTATTTGATATTCGATACTAAAATATGTAAAAGAGAATACGTAGGCAGATGAATATAAAAACGGCAACACTGATATAATTTATGTGGTGAGAAAACGGATTATGCCCTTGTCATATAAATATCTTTTAAATTCTTGGTCTGTCAATTAGCTAAAGGTATAGGTTGATAACATTTAAAAAAATGCAAATGAAAAATCAACAACAACGCGTAAATAGAATAATTATTAACGAGCTGATTGGCTGTTGAATGTATTTAGGAATATATTGTCCGTTCAATCCATTCCTCCAGAGTAAAGGTGGCAGTTTCGTTCTTTTCGGCATCCCGTTCTTTGAATATTTCTGCAATTTATGTTTTAAATATAGTATATTGACAACAAGTATACTAATCAAGTGTTGTTCATACCAATATATGTCTTTATTTTGACGGCACACATTAGGAAATCATCAAATGCAATCTTGCCGTCTCGCGATCCATAACGATGTCCCAAAGCGTTCAGCACACGATTATTTAAATGATAGCCAGCTGACTGAAGTGCTTCACGAAGCTGGAAGCCCGAAATGCGCCCTGAGTTGTCTGTATCGTACTGCTTAAAGATCGCCTTCCATTTGGCAATATCAGAAAGCAAAGCCTCAAATTCTTCGAATCCCAGTTTGCCGGATTTATCGGCATCCAACATAGCCACCATGGAACGGCAAACATCTTTGGAAAAACCGTGTGTCTCATCGACAATGGCTATTTGAAATGAAGAAGATGTTAATAAGTTTGTTTTATTTTACTTCCGCTGATGTCTTACGTCGATTAACGGTTGGATTGTCATCTAGTAGTCGCTTCGACTGATCATTCACTCCCGATCCTCCTCCTCCTCCTAGCTGATCTTCGAAGGGCGTGCCCTTAAGGAATGGCCCACAAATCAGGGCAAGCAAACCACAGGCATTGCCAGAATCGCCTCCTCCCATGCCAGCTGCTTGGGTCTCAAATGCATTGGTTGCTGCAAACCGACTATACTCGATTGCCTTTGGTAAATCTAAATTTTAAAGACTTACGTTTACTACAATTTGATAATATGTTTACGTATATTGAACTCACCATCCTTCATCGAGTGATCCAAGATGAGTTTAAGCTCCATCCAATCAACTTCCATATCTTTGCCGGCAATGCTGTCGAATAGTCGCCGCAAGCTGTCCTTTTGGGGATCCGTGGGCCTTGGCGATGGAATGGCCGGCAATACCTAAAAAAACACATAGATACTCATCAATAATCATAAATTACTTAAGTAGATATTAACTTACATCATCAGATTGACCGCCATAGCCAACATGATCATCGTTCTCTCTACATAAAGGTGCGGGGAAAATTTAATTTGGGAAATTGATTGATACAAGGTTTTATTAAGCTGTCATTGTCTGGCTATAATATTTATATTTAATGTAGAGCAATAATATAATACATTCGGAAATTGTAATAATACGTACAATAGGGTTAGGGCAATATGCATTTGAAAGAGCTGCGTCATTTATAGAACTAATAAATTATAATTTATCATTTACTCAATCAATTATTGTGACTAGTTGGTGGTTGACATTACACATTTTGATGCAATAATTTACAACGATTGTTTTATAAATCATAAGTAGACTACTTTAAAGTTTATCAATTTATAAAAGTGTGGAACAAAATATATACTCTAAAATTTGCTACCACTAAGGGAATTCATCAACAATAACATTTGGAATGTACTATAAAACAAAACAAATTTTCTAATCTTACACCTGTGGGCAAAATAATAGCATAAATATTTATACAGACCTGCTAAACAATTAATTGTTAATCGTACAAGATTTGCGCTAAGATGAGTAATGTTAGAAAGAATGCGGTTAATGGCATCAAGACGGAAACTAGTTAGATATCAATTAGTCATCTTACTGCAGGTATGACGACATGGATTACATTTACTGTAATGTATTAGATTATAATCTCTGTTAGCCATAAAGTTGGTGCAGTTGACATTTCAGTGAGAATTAATTGACCCAGGAAGATACATAAACCTTTTAATAATTAGTCTGTTATGAGCATGAGAGAGAAAAGGTTTTTGAAATGAGCATGAGAACATGTTAGAGCCCGATTTAATAGAAATAATGTCCAAGAGATAATACTGCTACTTTATTTTCCCACAGGTATATATATGTATTATAGTATATTGGTACTATACGTTAGCTGGTAAACATGCACACAGGTACAAACAATTAGGTAATCACAGTACCCACCCCTCGCATATTGCATAGATTGAGTAATTCAAATATTAATCGGCTGCCGACTTTTAGATCTAATATACAAACTCTTCTGCATTTGCATTGTATACGCACTCCATATTATTTTTAGTTTCGGAAAAGACACGAATGATGAATTCGCCTTCCTCATTGGGGTCGAAAGTTGACGGCACAATTAGATAGTGACCCGGAGGTAGCTTGAAACGAGCGCACACCTAAAAAAAATGGATTATGAATTACTGAAATAATAATGACTACAATATATACTTCTCGGGTGTTGATAAAGTGCGGCGAGCGACCAACAGACGACTTGTATTTGAAGAAATTGATGCCCTGTGGACGATTCTGCAGATCGCGATCAGTTAGACTATAGATGGCAAAGCCAATTGTTAAGCACTCCATGCCCATGTTACGCTTTGATCTGCGATTCTTTTGCATCAGGGCCACAATCACCGTGCAGTGCCCCTCCTCATCCTCCTCATCGGGATCCACGAGGGTTATAATGTACTGGGGATTGTGCCAGAAGGTTTCCAAGAAGTTGCGGCAACCTCCAGCTGTCACGCCTGGTGTCCATTCGCCCTCGTACATGGACATTTCCCACTTGCGTTTGCCATTCTGCTGATACTCATCGCTCTTCTGCGAGAATGAATCTGGCGACAGATTGCAAATCTCGACGCGATCGAAATAGTTTAAAAAGTCTTGGAATGACATCCAGAATTCGCCGTCCCGATCGAAGGTCAGTCCAATTTCCGTCTTCTGCTCCTCGGGTATGTAACGCCATTCCGGCGAACTGTCACTCCATGGACCATTCCACTCGGCTTCATTTCCCCACGGGTTGCGCATGCGAATCATGGGAATCTTGCCTTGCCGATTCGGTGTGACAATGTCAATAAGGCAAACCTGCAGTCAATGGACAACAAATGTTTAAGGGTATTACTAGCAAGTTGTAGAGCAACAATGGCACCTTGGTAATGGAGTAAGCGTGTCCACGAATTAATCCTTGTGGCGTTTCAGCCTCCAGCACATTGGGATCCGCCTCGATGGAACAACCCATCATGGAACTGCGTTCCGCCCCTTTTTGCAGTATGGTAAATAGATTGTCTGGCGACTCCTTGAGGTCATACCATTCGCTGACACCGCCGGTGAAATCCTCCATAGCCTCGCAAGTAGTGCCTCCCTTGAGCGCCTCATAAGAGCCATGAAGTCTACGGAAATTATAGAAATTAGTGTATGAATTAATTAACTGCTTAGTAATTATACTTGGCGTAGGCTTTTTCCAAGAGAGCACTCCAGAACTCGTTCTTCTCAGCCGAGTGCATATAGAGAAGTTCACCGCGATAAGTCGGTAGGCGATCATCAATAATCACATCCACCCATTTACCTATTTAATTTCCAAATATTGATTAATTATCATAATTACTTTTGTGACCCTTTTTCTAAAACTCTTACCGTACTGCCAAAAGCGGAAATGAAATATGCCCGCATAGTTCTCTTGGAAGCTTTGCTCCGGCGGAATTACGCGGAAAAAGAGATTTGATTCCTGTGTCAAATTTGCGGTGGCAGCCAAAAGCCAACAGTCGCCAAGCTCGCCCTGTTGCACATCAAACCTAGAGAAGCCCTCCACAAAGAACTGTGGATCCTCCACAATTTCCTATAGGGTAAAATGAAAGTTAACCAAAATCGAAACAAGTTATGTATATAAATAAACTTACATGAGGTCGCAGCCATTCAATGTGGCGATCAGGTCGACGCGAGAACATCAGAGACTCATTGCTAGCGGGGAAAAGAGGATCCTCGAAGAGGGAACCATTTGCCAGGCAGCCGTTCAACAGTGACTCATAATCCTGCACATCCACGTTGTGTCCCAGACCGGCATTCGACTCTCCCAGCTAAAATGGATAAGCTCGTTATTAGTACCACAAAATTACAATATTAATTTGGAGAAAGGTTTTAAAAATGTTTCTTTACATTTTGTACAGAAATATATGTAATGTATGTAAATGTATCCTGCTAAGTGTACACGGGAGTGCGCAACACAATTACAATTACAATCACGAACACAAACACACAAAAAGAAAGTAGGACGAAGGATAACGCGTTGTATCCTTGCAAAACCAAAGTACTTACATTACCATTAAACACAGCTACTTCATTTTGCAAGGGTCGCTTAGTTTTTAAGAGAGTTTTGAATGACAAGAGTAGAGTGTAAATGCATGATTAGCGGAGCAAGTTAAACTGTCTGACAACTTGCAACAGGCACTGTCAACTGGCTTACTACTTACGTTGCCATTCACAGTGGCTACCTCGCTTTGCAAGGGTCGCTTCGAATTCGAATGTTACAATTTTGGCAAAAGGAAAGTGTATTAAATGTATTGAGAGCAGGTATTAAAATGTATGATTGTCCGACTGAATGTGTTGTATAATGATGTACCCTCACATTAGTTGTTCCTGTTAATCACACTTACCACTCGCATGTTCTTGATGCTTGGCAGAACGCGCTTCGTTTCGGCCTCCTTCTTGATAAATATTTCATTGATCACAGAGCCAACAACGTCCTTGGCGGCACCCATTGCGGCATCGCCGGCGGCATTGAGAAACTCTTGCCCCGCCTGTCTTAAGAATCCTTTGAGTTCATCCATCTTGAGTTCCTATACTGTAGGAAAATCTGCAAAGAAGAAAATTATACAGATTTGGACTGTCTTTATGTTTCGATATGTGCCGACTTTTTCAGAGCAAGCATCATCTTTTAATCCAATATTTGTAACAAACATTTTTCCACCTTGACCTCATTGGGCTATTAAAGTAATGTGTTGACATCATGCTTAGATATGAACAATGTCAATAGTCCCGTAGGAAATTATGTTTTAATTATCTTGGGTGGTATATAAGTATACGTGTATATATCCATATGCATATTCAAAAGTATCTGGAAGGTTTGTGAAAACTACTTCAGGTCACGCAATGAGCTGCTCTCAATTAGTTCATATGTATTTGCTTATATCTGTACAATTATTTAACCAGCAAATATTTACTATTTAATTTGCAGTTTTTGTTTGTTAATCTTTAGCAAATATGCTTCTAAAATCAACAAGTCGAGAATCGAAATAGTAAATACAAATTTTACAGGACTCATTTGAACTCATATCGAAATCTATATTGATATTGATATTTAGTTAGTTTGGTAATAAACACATTAAATAAAATCAACGTTGGGTTTCTGCGTCCATATCAAGTGTTTATTAAGGGCGTTCATAAATAAACATCGTATTCCACGTTTGATTTATGGACTTAGGCAGTAATAAAAATAGCAATAAACACTTTTAATCTTTTTTTAAACTGTCAATATTTATGATAACATGCAAGTCTATATGACTTACACCAAAATTAAACTAATATTTGATGGGAATTATTCACTTGACAAATTTGGGTATTTAATCTCCTAGCTTTTAAATCAAAAGACTTGAATTTGCAAGCATTCTTATGTGAGTCATTTAAAGATAAGAGCGTCCGAAATTAAATAATTTGAATTATTTCAGAGGGCGCTGTTAACCAAAAATGCGACATGATGTTTCTTACATACAAAACAGATGAACATTTTTGTACATATCCAACTGAATGGATGGTGACATCATTGCAAAGAACATACGCACATATTCATAGATATGTGTGTGTCATTTCAATACATTTATTGTATGCTTGTAAATGGCCGCATCGAAAATAAATAGATAGTCTTATCCACATTTATTTACGCACAGATTTTGTATCTTTTAATTAGCATAAACATTTAAGTTAGACGCCTGCTTTCACTGTGCATGTGAGCATATGTGAATTGGTTTCGTTGTGTTGCACAGCTGAATAATATCATAGATATTTCCTTTAGCACCTTCGTCACAGGGCGAGAGAGAGCATTAATTAAAATCATTAAATACATTTTAGATTCGAATGCGAAGTTGAAACAGGTTTAGAAACAATCAAAAAATTCCTTGTATGTTGCTTTTTTCTTATATATGGCACGCACAAAGCATGTACATAAGTCTGTATGAACCAATAATAATAGACAAAGTCTATTTATAATATATAAAACATTTTTATTTATTAATATAAACCTTGTAGATTGAATAAACGATTTCCCACTTCACGCACACACTTTCAGACTCTCACTTCGAAACTAACAGAAATACGTAGTATATTCACATTTACACATGTATGCGGTTTTCTTTAATTTGAGGAGAATTCAGTAATACATTCGCCAACGCTATGTTACTCACTGAAAAGAATTTTCGAACTTTCGCTGCTGCTCAACAAAAAATTGTTAATGGATTGTGTTGTTCTGCTTTTCATCGATGTTGCCAACTACTAGTGTATGTATGACCATATGTATGTATTTGCTCATCAGCTGACAAAGTCACAACACTAAATAGTCGATAACCGATTTCGTTGTTGAACGACACTTCGATAACTTGTAGTGAGCGCCAAAATAAATTCGAATTCGAACCAACTGCGTAGATTACTATTGCAAACAAGTTTTCTATTAATATCTTGGGTCTCTACAAATAAACAAAGCATAACTTACGCAAGTAAAGCTTCAAAGTAACAATTAGAGTGTAAAAAAAACAGAAATCTTCAATATCTTAATTCAAAAGCTATATATTTAAAACAAACATCTATGTTTTATACATTTTTTGTAAGTATCTATTGAATAAATAATAAAACAATATAAACAATTGAGTTGATTAGGCATTTTATTATCAATAGTATAAACAAAAATAGATCTTGATACAATATGAACCAATGGTGTTCGTTCCGGAGTTTTGATTCCGCAATGATCGCGCTGCAGAGAGCTGCCAACTCGTCGGAAACTGCTTCCATGAAAAATGCATCCATGAGATTAAGATACATACAACAAACTTAAGACAAGTGTGTAGGAATTTTTAATGTACACATAAATACACTGCACTATCGAGGTTGCGCATTTAAATTGTTTGAGGAGCACACCGAGTACAAAAGTTCAGCAGATGCTCAACGATTGAAAAGCTTGTTGATATTCCAAAAATCAAAGATGACTCCATCTGTGGTATTTTTGCCGTCACTCTGGTTAATTTCAATGATTTGTATGCTGCCATCAGCGTACTCAACACAGTCTGGGATTTACGTCGACAATGGAAAAGATCAAACCGTCATGCAACGTGTGCTGAACGACGACGACAAGTTGGATGTCTCATATGAAATCCTCGAATTTCTGGGCATTGCCGATCGTCCAATGCACCACAAAAATCACGGCTTGTCGCTGCGCAAATCAGCGCCCAAATTTCTACTAGATGTCTACCATCGCATCACGGCCGAGGAAGGTCTCTCGATCGATAATCATAATGATCATCGTCGCGCCAAGCGTGAGGCCGATGGCAATGAGCAGAATTTCATCACCGATCTGGACAAGCAGGCGATCAATGACAACGACATCATTATGACATTCCTGAATAAACGCAATCACAATGTGGAGGAGATGCGCCATGAGCATGGAAGTCGCCTTTACTTCGAGGTGTCTAACATTCCAAGTGACAATTCGCTGTCGATGGCCGAACTGCGCATCTATCAGAACTCCAATGAGGGCAAATGGCTGACAACAAATAAACAGTTCACCGTCACCGTTTACGCAATAAACTCCGCCTCAGGATCGGGACAGAACTCACTGGAACCGCTGTCGTCGGTCAATACGACAGGCGACTATATCGGCTGGCTGGAACTGAATGTGACGGAAGCGCTGCATGAATGGATGATTGAATCCAGGGAAAATCATGGCATCTATATTGGAGCACATGCTCTAAATAAGCCTGAACGTGAGATTAAGTTGGACGACATAGGATTGACCCATCGACGTGTCAAGGCGGACGATGAATACCAGCCCTTTATGATTGGTTTCTTCCGCGGACCCGAGCTCATTAAATCGACCGCTCACAGCGCCCAGAAGCGAACAAAGCGCAGCACGCTGCATCAGCGCAAGAAGAAAAAGTCCGAGATGAGCAATCCCTTCTTGGAGAACACGATGGAGAACACGCGCAGCTGTCAAATGCAAACACTGTACATTGACTTCAAGGATTTGGGCTGGCACGATTGGATCATTGCCCCTGAAGGCTATGGCGCCTTCTATTGCAGCGGAGAATGCAATTTTCCACTCAACGCGCATATGAATGCCACCAATCATGCGATTGTCCAGACTTTGGTGCATCTGTTGCAGCCGAAGAAGGTACCGAAGCCATGTTGTGCTCCGACACGATTGGGAGCTCTTCCTGTGCTCTATCATCTAAACGATGAGAATGTCAACCTGAAGAAGTATAAGAATATGATTGTCAAGTCTTGCGGGTGCCATTGATCTATGCTATTTGTGTATTTATCTCTATATGTAATAACATAGTCCTATAATTAATAAATAATAACTACATGTACATGTCATTCTCTGTAATCTGTAATCTCAAATATATTTTTGTAGAAATAAACCAAAAGTATTGTACTCAACGCTATTTTATTCAGAGTTTCTGTTAAATTTATTTAGAATAATAAAAGGAACATAATTGTGAACTTCTTGTAGTAGTTAAAGCATTCTTCAAAATTATAAAAAGAATAGTTAATATATACTGTTATTCATTGTGTATCCAATAATTACGGAAAGCAAATAGGTCCATTATCAAGTGTCCAACGCGTTTGTCGATGAGCGAAGTTATTAGACGACCGGTAAAGTTTGGGAGATTCACCTTCATCGAAGCACACTCGTTCCTGAAACAAGCCAAAGATAACATAATAATATTTAGTAGTGTGTAAACTTTTCCTCTAACTTAATACGATATATTCTATTTGTATGATTACTTTACTCGATTTGTACTTACAAAATTTCATTCACCGGTATTACACTTCGAAAATATTCTCTAAAGTTGATGAGGCCATTGTGGAACTCCACTCGACTGATGCTGAGCATCTCATTTGGATCTGTCGTATATAAAATGACGAATATTTGTCGTGTAGGAGTCTCAATGGGCCGTACAAATTTTCCAATCACACTCTCTAAATAGGCTACATCACTTTTTTGATAGAAACTTTCAGGAGTTTCTTTTGTATACAGCAAAAAGAATTGTCGTTCAATGAAGGGCGATTTGTGGGGGGCAAAAGGCTGATTGTGAATGGCTTGTTGGCCAACGAAGTGCGAGTTGATATTTAGCAAAAACAATTTCTGGAATTTCACGAAGAGTTTCAAGCCGATGCGTGGCGCTGGTTTAAAGCCGGCACTGTTGTTCTCGTGATTAAACATTACAGCCAACGCATCAACGAGTAAGCGATAGTTTTCTACCACTTTGGAGTCGTTGCGCCATTTCTGTGAGTCGCAGCAGTACATCAGAAGGTATTGATAGCATCTAAAAAAATGTTGACGCGTTTTTAGCACGAGCTCCAGGTTGGGTTTCGAAGTCATCATCCAAATCCATTCGTCTATGAAGAAATTAATGTCGGAATCATTTGACGATGGCTCAATTTGGGCTTTTTGATCCGATTCCAACTTGGGTGAGCCTGCAACATGAAAAATCAATGTCTCAGTGTGCCTTTTTTATTGATCGCTATATATATATATGTTACTATACCCTTCTGCTCTAAAAGCAGCGGCAACTTACCTGCAAATAAAGCAACAGCTAGTGGAGTAGTAATCGTAGCATATTTAATATTATCTCTTTGCTTGCTGCAGATGAGCCAGTGCGATTCCTTGCAGATATTCTCCGTATAACTGCTGAAAGAGTTCATAAACTGGCAGAGCACCGTGTTGGGATGCAAGATACTTTCTGTGGAATATGCCGACTTGAGCCAATTGCGTCCACCCTTTCGGTCAATGGCACAGATGCTTGGATACATGCCGCCCGTTAAAGCCGCTTTAACCAAAGGCCAATCTCCGGACTTGCTATTCACGTGGTGTATGCTCAAGGCGCCTTGGCATTGCACGAGATTGACTGCACGCAATGCACTCAGTATTTTGGAGCGTGTGAACGCCAATTGCTCCATGAGACCATTGAGCAGAAATTCATATTCAGTGGAGAGATACATTCCGGACATGTTGTTCTTCAGGCTATCTTGCCACTCCTGGTATAGATGCAGAAATACAAAGTGATCGGAGAGCTGATCGGCTGCCAAACGATGACGTTCGTGCTTGACGCGATTCTGCAAAAAGATGGTAAACTTATCCCACAAACCATCAATGTCCTCGTTGAACGGCATGACCAAAGGATCGGCTGAAATAAAAGAGCTGACAATGGTCAAAATGGGATCCAGGCATTGCAGCAGAATGCCAAAAACCAAAGCGCGTCCCAGTTGGCATGGCACGGGAATATCTACGAGGCGGCAGCCCAACCAGGTGACATCCTCAAAGTCATCGAGGATATCAATCTTTTTAAGAAACTGCACCGCTTGATGCACATTTATCAGCGGCGGCGGTGCAATTGTGTATGCCAGGTATTCGCTAATTATCGAATGCGGCGACAGTAACTTGACAATCAAACAGATTTTGTCCAACGGCATCGTTTGCAACGCCGGCTTGCCGATCTCCTCCAGCTTCTCGTACGTCGCCATGGTCATTAAACGAAAGCACTGCGCTTCAGCTGCAGCTAAAAAAAAATTCAAATGATTAATAACAATGTTTAATGGTTAATCTTATTGTAGCAAACCATCGGTGTGCAGCAGTAAGAGTCGTCGCAAAAGTCCATCTTTCTGCAACCAATTGAATTTGTCCTCCGTCTCGCCGCTTCCGCCACTGCTCCAAGTTCGCGTCTCACACACAGTGTCGATGAGATATTTAAATGAGACTGGCACTATCAACGATTCTATGACGGCCGTGGCCAAAACGATCTTAAAAGTATCCGATGGCGCTTTAAGCAATGCATCCAAATACTCCCTTTCCATGTGCTCGTGCAACAAATAAATGGGCAACGCACGCAGATAGCCGTTTAAAAAGTGACTTAAAAGCATATAGTTTAGCTTAACCAGGTGTAAGAACGTGGGCAAAATGATCAAGATGTTGCCTGGAAGGAAATAAAATCGTGAATTCAAATTGGTTTTCCCCAACTTTGATATAGCTAAATCATAATACCCAAGTCTCTACGATCGAAATATTTAAAGCAAACGGAGACTCATGGGGCCGAAGAGGACGAATTGTATCGTGGACATATCATAAGACATTTTGTCTTGTTTTTACACAGTTACCAAACGCATCTATGATATTCAAAATATCAATAGATAGCGAGTACTGAAAAATATACAAATGGTTGAACTGCTGCAGTGGTTTATTCCTTTCTGAATTTTTATATAATCTTAATTTAAAAACATACAAGTATTATAAAAAGCCCTTCTTCGTTTGCGCTCCCGCTTTGGGGGGAACGTGGCAGAGCGTACTCAAAACGGAATACATTTATATTCGTTATTCATATATGCAAAATACACACACACATTTATATATTATAAATATTACAGGGCTGCTGCCTTAACTAAAACTATTAAAACTATTTAACAGATAACTGTACGACGAGATGATGGTAGAGGCAGGCAATCAAATTGATTATTGAGGATTAGGATATCCTCACGTGTAACACCGAATGTGGATGTGGTCGTCACACCTTGGCAATTTCCTCGAGCTTCGCCAACTGCTTTAAGATCTCTGATTTCTTTTTCACCTTTTCCAGTTGATCCTTGTCAAGCTTGTTGGCGTCGCCAACATTTTGCATTTTACTCTCGATTTGCTCAATTTCACGGATTTTCTTGCGCAATTTCTTTAGTTGTTTCGCAGTATCCGCCTCCTGGGCATCGCCGCTAAGCGTAAGTTCGGCAGCCAATTCAGTTATCTCACGTTCGGTCTTTGCTTTTGGCGCTGAAGCTGTTGTTGTTGTGGCTGCTGTTGTAGCTTGTGCCGGTTTTGTTACTGCGGCTGTTGCTGTTGTGGTGGCTTTCCTGTCCACCCGCTGCTGTTTGGCCTTCTCTTTCTTCTCGTGCGCCTTCTTGAGCTCAGCCGCCACCAGAGGACACATGCCCGGCGGCACTCCAGTCTGCCGCTGGGTCACAAACTGCTTGCCCTTGCTCTCGTATAGCGGCACTTCCTCCTGTGGCACATAACCGTCTTTGACGCGACGTGCTTTGCGCCAGGTGCCATCGGGTCGCTTGGTTGCCGGTATGAATTTGCCCTTATCACTCTCCAAATAAGTGCTCATCTTTCCTGTTTCTTACTTTTACTCAAGCGCAAAGCGAATCGCGTTCTGATCCAAAAAAAAAATATGGGCTCTAATCAGCGTGACCACAAGTTCAAGTTTTTTAAATATACCATACAGCTTTGCAAAATATACCGACATACCAATTACTCGCTTGTTTACACTGAACTAGTGATGGGCGACATTTGCCTTAAGTCCGTGTCACGTGGCGCGACTTTTTCGTAATTTCGATTCGACTTTCAAAAATTGTTTAAATCAAAAAAAAAATATTTTGTTTAAACCATTGTTTCAACTACCCCCTCTACATCAAATGAACTAAAAAGTAGACTTACCTTCGGGATACTCGGGCTTGTCATATAATAGGTACATGATATCAATAATAACATCGTAGTCGACAAATTCTGGTTTTAAGTTTTTGAAAACAAATCCATGAAGACCGTAATTCTTGAGGATTTCAACGCAGTCGTCGTGTCCCCTTATAGATGCAGTTGATATAGCATTATCCTGTTGATTGTCCACAATATATGGATTGGCGCCCATGAACAGCAGCAATCGCAGATGCTCGACATTGTTCAGTTGCGCGGCAATAATAAGCGCCGTTTTGCCAGTCATTGAATGCTGATAGTTCACCGGCGACAATTCGTAGTTGACCGAGTAAAGAAATGGACCAATTGCCGTATCTGTGCCGAACTCCTCATAAGCCTCCAGACACTTATCGAAATCTTCGATTCGCATATTTGTCGCTCGAAAGATTTGCGGTCGGTCCTTGTAGATCTGCGGTCCCTTATAAACTCCGGCTGCGGCAATTAAGCTTAGAATTTTCTCCAAATAAATGATTTTAAGGTCAGTCTGTTTGGGCGGCGTTGCGGCACAAACCTCGGTGCCTTCGCCAAAGAAATCGAGAAATAATTTTGAATCGCAACGTTGCGAAAGTAAAATGATGCGCAAATTCTGATTAACAGCCAGAGCCTTTTTCAATTCACACAAAAGTATATCGGCGTAAGCGTCGTGCAGATGCACATCGTTCACCACAAAGTGACTGATATAGTTGAGATTATTGTTCCGATTGAAGATCGAGCTGAGGAAGCATTTCGCAGTCGTAAACATAATGTGCGTCGATGTGCTGCTGACGCTAAGCTGCGACACTTCGAGGCCAACAGTCTCCCCAATATTCTCATCAAAATAATCGGCGAGTCGCTCGCCGTTGTGCGTGGCCACAATAGTTTCCTTCTCGATACAGATGATCTTTAAATTCGACTTCTTAGACTGCGAGTCGTTAAAGATGATGATGGGCAAGAGCAGCGCTTTATCCGCTTGCAGATCGCCATTAAAGACAACAACGCGATGCTTGTAAATCGCTGTCAGTATGTTGTGATGGCACGAAAATGACGAAACGTTCAAGAAGTTGCGGTATTTCTCGGATTTCTGGCGCGGAGCTGGAGGACTCAGTGCTCCCAACGGGATATGGAGAGCCGACGCCGTCATCCAGGAGTGTTGGCCAACGAAGTCGGCAGGCATCTGTCGTTCGTGGCCATTGATGGCTATGTAAATGGATAGCGATGCCATTTCCACGATCGTAAACGACGACATTGTCAGCGTTTTGGGCTCCTCCAGATAGTGGCGGCAAGACCGCTTGAAGACCTTCACGCATCTCTGACCGCCAGCTATCATGTATTGTGAGCGGAGGCCCAGGCATCGTGCCCATCCTATGATTACTTTGTGGTCAATTTCGCGGAAGGCGCACGATAATTGCTGGCAACAACGACGGCCGGCAATGAAATACAGCAATTGCTGGGGAATGTACTTTTCTTGAATCAATTTCTCCATTGTGCGCTTTTTTGAAAACTGACGCCATATAATAAAACTGTCAAATGCCGTTATTTTTGAATAGGCAATCGAATTTCAGTTCGGAATGATGGAATGGAACTTTTTTTTTATGCGTAGACGACTTGATTGCAAATCGATAGCGATGTAACTTTACTGCCGCTTTCCACTGAGCTTAACATTCGGTTTTAGTTCAAAGACATCTGTTTTTCATTTTCATACATTTGCTCAATGTGAATTCAACCTTTTTATAGATGTAATTTCAATAATAATATGTAATATCAGGTTTTTTTTTTTGGTAAATTCCTTCAACGATTAGTTAATGTTCAACAAATTTCTCTATATAGTTAACCACTTTTCGCCGTAGCAGATTTTCTCGATTTGAACCGCATGCTGTTGTAATCGTCTAAATAAATACATATAATTTGTATTTTAGTTTTACTCTTATTGATGGAAAGTCTTCTGCCGTCTATTGTAGTTGTTAATAATTGAGACAAAGAATATCGAGATATTTTTGATATTCAAGCATAAACGCATCCAATGTGACTAAAGCTGCAATTATATCCTTAATATTTCCTATTAAAACATCTTTGCCATATTTTGATATATTTGTATTTATTTTATATACACATAAGAAGGTAGGAATAGCTACAAATATTTCAGTTGAATCAAAAAAGATTCATTAGTACCAAAATGGTAATAATTGTTTTGAATTGAATCATCTTTAAAGAAAATTTGATTTGTCCACAGAATTTTGGGAGCCACTGCTCTGATTTGACCAAGAGTTTCCAGGTGGACAGCCATTCTGTAAAATGAGAAGGGAAACAAGTAAGATTTATGTTGAATTGGTTAAGATAATCACGTAAGAACTAACCTGCTGATCATTTGAAGAGTTATCGCCTTTATTCATGCCGCCGGAGTTTTGATTGTTTGAACCTTTATTTCGTCCCGAATTGTTCATATTACAGTTGGAGTGCCCGCTGTTTTGAGCCATCCACGATAAGAAATTGCCTCCCTGAGAAGTAACTGAAAGAGTTTTTTGTTTGAAACAATGATAGTGTATAGAAGGCTTGCCTGCTGGTCCTGGTTCTGATTTTGCAGCTGATTGCCCAAAAGGCTCCACTGATTCAACGCAGCAGCAACCAAAGCAGGGTTCATCGGCAATGAGTTTAAATTAAGTCCGACGCCTAAAGGGTTGTTCATGTTTTGCCCTTGATTTGATGAGTTGGATCCTTGCGAATTTATGCCTAACGCCTGTAGGTTCGGCATGTCCAAATGTCCCCTGTTCATCCAACCGCCATTGCCTACGTTGCCATTGTGCGGCTGATTCATGCCGTGAAAATTGTTCTGCCTATTATTATTGTAGGGTATAACACCGTCTTGGCGATGATTCATGTTCCCACCACTATTGTGATTGCTACTGTTCGCATAACCCCCGCCGCCCATATTAGCGCCAAAATTATTGCCACCCATTCCGTAGCCACCACTGCCAATGTTGCTGTGACTATTGCCGATTGCAGTGTTATCACTTCCATGTGCATTGTGTTGTTGATTATTACCTCTGTGGTGTCCGCTTCGCCCAGAGTTCATGTGATTCCCCTGATGGTACGAATGCATGCCAAAATTATTGCCCGCATTGTAACTGTAGTTTTGTCCTTGATGACTTCGGTTCTGTTCGGCTTTGGGTGCAGCATTCGATACGTGAACCGATACGCCTATGGAAAATGGATATTGTAATACGATATGAATTAAAATATTCAATTTCATCACATACCCTTTATTATATGATCCTCCCCGCAGAGAGACTGAGCAACATCTGGATCGAGAAATGTGACAAAGCTAAACGCTCGAAACGGGCGAGGAATGAAGACATCTGTGACCTCGCCAAATTTCGAAAAGTAATCCCTCAGATCATCTGAATTGATATCCTCGGTGCAGCGACCAACAAACACCTTACACGGCACTTGATGACCCATGCCCTAAAAGAAAGGAAAAACAATTTTGATTTACAATTCGGTTCACATCGCAAGTGGTTTGTTGACAACACCTTTGAGTTTGGAACTTTCACTTCACACCATCGGCCATCGATAAGATGCCGATTGGAGAGTACTCGCATCTGTGCTTCATATGAACCGAAGCGTACAAATCCAAAGCCCTTTGATTGCCCGGACTTAACATCTTTTTTAATCTGCGCCATAAGCACTTCGCCATAAGTCTCAAAATACTCTCGTAAACTGTCTTCGGTTGTTTTCCATGCAAGGCCCAACACAATTAGATCGGTGCATCGTAATCGGGTTTCAATACGTTTTGTTTTTGCCGTTGAATTTTCCAAGTTATCATCGCTTTTACGTTTGTTCTCTACGGGAGGCAATATGGGTCGATAAGCTGCACTATCGATGATCTCTGTCGCATCAGAGCTTCTGAAATTTGGTATACCTTTTGGAAACACACAAAAGTAGATATCTTCGCCCCAACCCGATTCAGAGCTCGGTGGAAACAGACGTCCTTCATTTGAGCGAACACCACGTACAGCTTGCGTATCTAAATTCCTGTATTTAAGTCCACACGAGCCAGGAAACTGTGCTTGAAGGGTAGACAATAGCAAAGTGCCATCCTCCTCCGCTGGCAGTTCAATGGGCTCATCACCCTCCTCCTCTGATACTTGCACGAAATCCATTTGGTGCTTTTATCCAAATTCTACAAATGTTGATAAATATACAACAATTAAAACATATTGATATAAAATCGATGGTGTTTTTTTTTGTCTAAAACCATTCAATCAATTAAAGAATCGCTCTGATATACTCAAAATACAGTCCCATTAAAAAAAAAAAAGTATTCTCGAAACAATTAATGCACTCACTCTTTGGATGCGCACACAATACAAGTTATAAAAAAAGATTTAAACTATTTTAGTTATTCATTAACTTGAAGAACGCAAGAATGATATATGGGTGCATCATTGAAATGATATACAAATGATTTAGAAATGATAATCACAAATTGTTAACAGTTTTGTAAACACAAATGACCAGACCTAAAGATGCAGCATGTTTTGGTAACTGTTAGAAGATTTTGAAGTAGATAATATATAAATTGTTGTCTAAATTGAATTGTTTGTATAATCACAATAAGTCTTTTATGTTTATCATTCTATCAATTACAAACATCTGTCATCTATTTTGGGGTATTTAGGTAAGAGATATTATTTTAGTTGTTCTCGATTTCGATTCGTTTTATACACAAGTTTATTTACACACACAATATTCAAAGATGTATACACATACACACACATACGCAAATACATATACACATACATATACTCATACTCAACTAGATATCTTTCAAAAACAATTCATTCCATAATCGTTTACCTGATAGAATCATTTACTCGTATGTGACTTTCATTAACTAAGCAATTCATCCAGATATAGCCCAACTGTGGCACAATATTCAACTTTTACTTATTTTTTAAAGTATACATTCACAGATTGGCATCCAGTGTTAAGTGTCTAATGTGGATAATAACAAATATTACAATACATATATTTATGTCAAGTTCCCTAAATGCTCTAAATTTGAATTTTAACGTTTCTGAGCAGAGCAAAATGCGCAAACGCAAATTTGACCGATGACTGCGCAGAATTGCCCGATAGATGCGCACAACTAGATAAATATGATAAGCATCTGGTGGAGGCTCATTGATTTTAGTTGCATGGATAACAATTATTCATTTGAAAGATAGCTTTCGCCTATATATTTATTCCATATCCATTGATGATCGATATATGTGTGTATATGTGTACCCATTGAAAATGGTTTAATAAAAAACTGTATAATGTTTGCATCATATTATCGATAAGACCAGGACGACTACTGCAAGGACTTTGATCCTTAAATACCAAATGTGTTAAACGAAAAGAGACAACTACTGATGCTCAAAAAACATCTTGAGCGCGTAAACATAAAAATTGTAATGAATAATAAATCGAAATACAAATATTGTCCCACTGCTTTTGTGTTGTCCTATTTGTATTATTATAAATATTTGCAGATGTACATAAACATACGATGTATTAATATTTCATTGTTAGAACACATGCATGTATACATACATACACGCAACATACGTACGTAAGTTTGTAAATACATGCCGCAAAAGAACCGCATTTGGAATACGATAAGACACGTTTTTACATACAAATCAATAGCGATCTAATATGTATGCACGAATTACAAACATACAATACATACGTACATACATATGTATGTACATTCTGCATGAACATGAAGTGTTAAAGCTAAAAGAAAAATTAAGTTGATTGATTGGCGATGTTGGGGGGTCTCCTAAAAGGTTATACAACAATTCTTACACTATTAATAAGGGGTTAGTTGTAACACTACAGTACAGATGTAATGCCTTCAATAAATGTATGTATGTTTTTCTTTAACAGCTCACACACGTAATATTTTATGTTGTATGTATATTTCCTTTATACGCTCGCTCTCTCACAAGATTCACACACAGTCAGAACCAGAAATCGAAGACACTTTTCTTTGCACGCTCGATTCGCTCGACACAACACACGCTAGGTCAATATGCACATCCACTTTTTGTTTAATAAGTGCGTAATAAATATAAAGAATATTTACAATTTCGCTTTTATTAAATTTGTTTTCGTAAAGTACACCATTTCTCCCTGTCAAAATCTTGTAAAACAAAATTTTCTGTATGTATAATTGACACTCAGTGTGACTGCTAGTTGAATTCAAAAATATACCAATTTGGCACAAATATTCGGTATATTTCGAATTACTACCCCATGAATAGCTTGGTTACACTGTCGTTAGAAATGGGATAGTATAAAATGGCATTGACCGCTAGCATCATTTTAAAAATATATTAAAAGTAGAATCGATGTCTTACAAAAGCAATGCAACGCCAATGCGTGTGTGTGTAAATATGTTCTTATATATATTTTTAGAGATATACTCAAATCGTTTATCCTATTACTTACAAAATAACATTTTTTTTTTACACAAAACACAATTTAAAATTATTGGTACAGGTGGTTGTTGGTCGGTTATACATACGATAAAAAGGCATTGTTGATCTTCACTACAAAAATATTATTGTATTTTTCGTAATAAATGGTAAAATCACAGTGAAATATTACTACACGCTGCTGAATTAAAAATATAGTTTTGGGCCTCCAGTATGTGCATTTCGGTTAAGCAAATGGCAACTAGCAATATAATATATCCACTGTAACGAATCGCTCGCAGGAAGTCCCACAACTTGTCGCAAAATATGCTAAGCAGCACACAATGGAGGAGAGCATGCACGTTGACAATGCGCCACATCCACGCCACGCAGAAAAACAACGTCGACTTAAATACATAATTCTGGCACTGGTACTGACTGCTACTGACATCCTCTCGCTCCAACATGTTCTGGTAGACGGCAATGTAACGATTCCAGGCCGTCGAGCTGAGCAACAGTTGACCGGTGAAGCTGATGACGTTTTTTGCCACTTTGCGTGTGGTTGCCTTCATTTTGGGAATCATTGTTGTCGTTGTCGGTTCCGCTTTGGATTCGCTCATTGGAATTATTGAGTAACCTCGACGTGGTGGGTTATTTTTGAGATAGAAAAACATGCCCAGGAGCAGCGCAATGCAACCGAGGCCATCGCAGAGACCATCAATATAATAGCCCGATGTCCCAATTTCCGATCGCTCGCCACGAATGTGCTTCCTCACGCGAGCCACATGCCCATCCAAATCATCTAAAAATGTGCGGATCTGAAAGAGTAGCACTCCCAGACGCCTGTATCCTAGGCTATCGGATGACACCAGCTTGCCCGCTACGCAAGCGACGCCCACGTGGAAAAACGATATCATGTTGGGCGTGATGAAGGTGGAACGTGAGATCTCAACCACATTGTCGAAGATGGTGGCCAACGGTGCGAATACATAATGATTGGTGTGATCCAACAGTATGGCCTTGACTGTTATGTGACAGAGTGGATTTATGTCGCACGATATCCACGTATTATCCTCATAGGCTGGCTCTTTTGCAACGGTGGGAAGCTTTAGGGTTTTACTCGGATCGGAAGGTGAATTCGAAGGCTCCGACGACGACGATGTAAATAGTGTTGTCGAGTCATTCGTGTGATAGTTGCGATCGATAGCATAGTTGTGAACTCGCAAATAGAGCTCAACATCCATAAAAATAAAGAATATTATCAACAAAAAGAGCAGAGTCAATAATATTTTGCTTATTTGCGAACTCGGCCCAATCATTTTCACGCCGTGAGGTAGATATCATCTATAAATTCTTCGAGCTTTCAGCGAATAGCTAAAATGAGAACGGAAATGTGAAATAAAAAGATTAATTAAAAAAAAAAAACATTGTAAGATGGCGTGCTTCAAAATAAGTTGTTAAATATAGAATCCAACTTCCGAATATCCAAGAATGGAACAAAAACCTTCAATGATGACCGAACACCATTAAGGGTATTCCCTGCATTAAAACCCCATTCATATCGACTAACGACTTCGATAGCCCCAATCTCTCGCTCTCTTTCTGACGCATTGCTCCCGATGGCCGATTCTGACTTCCTTATCAGTTGTTAACTATTTCGTCACCCAGAGTATCTGCCTCAATCAATATGGTCTTATCCAGGGCAAAGTCACATTCATGATTAGCAACTATACCAATTATTTTCGATTGCACATCATTAATGATTTGTTCAAATTAACGACATAATAAATGCGCACACAGTCATGCACGCTTGCAGTTACCCTTCATCTTGAAATACTAGTGCGGAACTAGTTCCACCTCACCCGGAACTGAAGGATATACACAGTATACATACATGTATTTGTTTGCACAACAAATTTAAATACAGTCCAATATTTACGCAATTTCTACAAGTAAAATCTTAATGGGGTGCCCATTAAACCCATTGACACATATTTTTAGCACTTGCCATCAAAGTACAACTTCAAATAGACTGAACTACTGTCCCGTTAATAATAATCAATTAACGATCATTTTTATGGCCGTCCATACAAGTTTGTGTACTTGCATGCATGTGTCCGCACACAAGTGTACATTCCAAAGAACGCGCGTGTGTTTGCAAGTGTGTGTGTGTGCATGTGTGAGAGAGTACGTGTATTTTCATACAAACGCAGCGTTACTCAGCAATAGATGAAGGGGAATATACAAAAATATAGATAAACATTAGCAACTTACTACAAAAAAACGCACTAAATCTTATTAATGTATACACATTTTGAACATTGTTGGATTGCAACTATAGGTTTAAGTGATAATTTATGCTACAGTTGTTTGTATATTTGTGTGTATGTACCATATGATCATACATATATGTACATATGAACATGTACACATGTATGTATTTATTTTTGGTGCAACTGGTAAACGTCGTAAATATTTAGTTTTCTCGATTTGTTGATGTCATGAGTGTAATAACAGCATTCCCGTTCGACTATGTGCCGTAAACGAACTTTCCGAGTGAATTAATAACAACAATATTCTATTTTAATATTTTACATATGTGAAAAATACAACAATATTATAATTATACTATGATTTAATCGATTGGTGTAGAGATGGAGACATCAATGTCAATATCGATGTATCGATGTGTTTGAATATCGATTTTTAAATGCAAACATCGATGTTTAATTGCAGCTAAATAATTGAAATTCAATTTTTTTAATTTAATTTTTTTAATATATATTTAGATGCATTTTTGTTTCTAAAAAAATAGAGCTTTCCCAAAGTTGTTGTATATTATTCCAATGTCGAGTGTAATTTCTAAAATATTCATGTTGGCATCGAAAAGATAAATAAAAACACAGAAACCCCGATAATTGACACCTAGTTAGGCTTGGCCATGTAGTATATTAGACATATTTCCAAAAGGTGTAAACGCACGTTATTTTAAAAAGCTTATTTGCAAATACTTGAATTGATGTAATCATCGATTTCAACACCTGTCAAGGATTCGATAGCCACACAACTGTTTGAAGATTTGCACTTTACGATATAATTTAAAGCTGTAGACGTTATGCTACATAAAATTAAAACGTGAATTGAATTTGTTTTATTGCTTAATGAGCATCAGACAGATATTAGGAGTTGTTCAGTTTAAATTTGGTCGATTGTTGAGAGTTCGATGGTTTTACTGTAATAAGTCGATATTTACCGTTGAAGACCTATCGATTGCAAACGGCATGATTCTTACATCTCTGATTTTTACACAACAACATTAGATAAAAACATTACTAGTGATTGCAGAATGATTATACAAACTTTAAAAGCTGCAGCTTTAAGAGCTCCACGATTGCCGCTTTTATCGCAATCCTTAATTGGTCGACAAACATTGTCAACAACAGCGACACGATTCAGCAAAGCATATGACCACGATGGTAAAACGCGGGTTTCCATTTTCAACACCGAAACCAATAATGGATTAATGGTTACCGGCTACAGTCAATATGGATTTCGACTCAACAACGATATGGTCTTGATAGGACCCATTTCAGTGTTTCCCAGGTGTGTGTGTCCGCGTATAACATTGATTTGGTTATTAACGATTCAACATTGCAGATCGGTGCTTTCCTGGAATGTCAACTCCTTTGAAGATATCAACGAGGAGAGTCTCAGTCTGTTTCCCACATTAGAGCCAAAGATTGATATACTGGTAATTGGCATTGGCGACCAGGCTCCCCCAACGAGTCTGTCGAAGCGGTTGATTGAATTCATGAAGAAATACAAAATAAATGTGGAAGTTCTTCGTACAGAGCAGGTGAAAATTACCTCCAAGCAGCTCATTTTGAATTTTGATTAATCTATGTATTTATTGCATCCTTTGCTAGGCGTGTGCCACATTTAATTTCCTAAATGCGGAGGGTCGAATGGTGGCATGTGCTCTTATTCCACCTGTGCACATCTCGTACAACGAGAACGATGTTCTGCAAACAAAGTTAAAGCATCAGCAACTCTATGAAACTGATTAAAATGGGATGCTTGGAATAAATAGTACATATGATTAAGTACTTGTTAGAATATTGACAAATAGAGAATTGTTATATATTTGTAATATTATATTTATGTAGCTGCAAGTTTCCAAAACGCATATTCATAGTCGCGACTAACTAACTGACTGAACTATCAATGCACAGATCTTAGAATTTCAATATAATTATAAGACTGCTTTGTTTAAAATTCAAACATCAGTGGGTCAAGTCCAGGGAGAATACTTGCTAGTTGTACAGTATATAAATTACAAGAAACGTTAGTGTAAAATGTATTAAATTGTGTTTATTTAAGTGTAAGTGCTAATTATAGAGTAGCAGGGGATATTTTCAGTCGGCATTTGCGCCAGGATAACGCTCGATGAGCATGGCAACACCTTGGCCACCAGCAGCACAAGCCGCCACCACGCCAAATTTGCCATCTTCACGCACCAGACGGTTGGCGGTATGCATGCAGAGGCGAACGCCGGTGGCAGCAAATGGATGACCAATCGACAGCGAACCGCCCCAGTTGTTCCACTTGGACAGATCTGGCGAGCCGAATTTTTCGTTCAAGCCCAAATATGTTTTGCAGAACCATTCCGAGTCCAAGGCTTTCAAATTGGCGACAATTTGACCGGCGAATGCTTCATGGATTTCCCAAGTGTCAATGTCCTTAAGACCCAGTCCGACTTTCTTCAACAATTTGGGAATGCCATAGGCGGGACCCAAGAGTAGTTGATCGACCGGATCCTGAGATACATAGAGGAAGTCACGCAAGAATGCCTTGGGTTTCAGGCCCAATTGCTTGGCCTTCTCCTCGGTCATGACCAGACAAGCGGATGCGCCGTCAGACTACCAGAAGAAAAATAAAGCAATTATTGACTGTCCACAAGCCAGGTAGCAGCGCAGTAAATACCAGAAATGAAGCGTTGGCTGCTGTAATTGTGCCATAGGGCTTGACAAAAGCTGGCTTCAGCTTGGCCAAGCTTTCAGGCGTGGATACACGAATGCCGTTGTCCTTGTCGACCACTTTATCGACGCCTTGAACTGGAATACAACAAATGTTATAGATAGTTATATCTGATGAGATTCATGTGTCATGCTTACCCTTGAACGGCACAAGATCCGTAAAGTAGCCCTTCTCCTGCGCTTGTTTGGCCAATGTGTGAGATCTGAGTGCATAATCATCCTGCTCGCCACGCGTCACATTGAAAGCGGACGCCAAACGATCAGCAGAGTGACCCATTGTCTCTCCCGACGAAAACTCTGCCACCGCAGGCAACTAAATCAATTTACAAATTAATAACAATTTCACAGAGTTACACAATTGTCTACCTCAGGTGCCAGGAAGCCAGGTCTGAAGGTGGACAGCAGGGACAAACGTTGTCCGAGGGACTTTGCCTTGTTGGCCTTCAGCATGAGCGATCGCATCTTGCGTGAATGCCGAATGGGCACATCGGACATAAACTCGACGCCGCCAGCAACAATGATGTCATAAGTGTTGGTTGCAATCAGGCCCATGCCAGTGGTAATTGCCTGAAAAACAGATACAATCAGTCTGATTCCAAAGTTCACCGATTAATCCGAAATTAATGGTTACCGCATTGGAACTGATGCAAGCCATGGTGACAGTGTGTGCGGGCGTCTTATCGCTGAAGCCGGCTGCAAGGGCCGCTTCGCGTGCAATGTTTGAGGTCTTCACTTCCTGAATAACGCTGCCATAGACGATATAGTCGATCAGCTCCTTGTCCAGGCGACTCTTTTGTAACAGCGATCTAAATATAATGTTAGTCAAACTGTGGCGAGGTGTTAAGTTTTTCGAACTTACAGCAACGAGTGTCTGGCCAGTTCGTGGGGCATTAGCTTCGAGTAGGAAGTGCCCGATGTCAGGAAAGGCGTGCGAACGCCTTCTACCAGCACTATATTTTGACTGTTGGCATTTCGTTTCGGCTCCGCGACAGCTTGGGTGGCCAATTGGCGGTGCTCTAGTGAACAGAAAAATTATTTAAATAATATCAGTGATTGTCATTGCATCAATAATTGTAACGACGTCATAAATCTAAATATAACCATAGTCGTATTATGTATTTGTTCACAGGTCCATAAGTTAAGTTCAAGATGTTGGACTTTGGTCGCTCAGTTTCCAACTTGTCAAAATTTCGTGTCTTTCTGTTTTGCTCGCTTTTCTCTTTGATGCAGCGCAGAATACAAGCAACCCGAATTACTTACGTCTTCGCAACAGATTTGTTGCATTTAGGTAAGTCGCTTTGCTTTGGATAATTCGGAAATTCATTTTAATTGCAAACTTTATTCGTTCAGCGTAAACTACAATGTATAAATTAAGATCGATTTCTAAAGGCAACTATCGGCTATCGGTGATTTTAGTCGAACTGTCGGTATAAGTTGTTTTGGTAGCCCTGCGTGCATATCACGCACATTGTTGAAGGTATTCCATGCACGATGGATGGATCTCATATAAATTCAATATTCCAATATCTTATATCATTTCAATTATAATAATTTGTAATAAAATTTAAATACAGTTTTTTCCAGTTTATTTTTTGCTAAATAACTCTTAAAAATAAAAATAAAGAACAATAATTTGGGAACATAGCTTATTTCGTGCGCGTTTTTTTGGGTGCATTTGTGGAGCTTATTTAAACAAATAAAAATAATTGTAAATTTGGTAAATATGTTCTTACAATTTTGTAAATGATTAAATAACGAATTAGAATTGTTTGTGAAAACTATTTGTTTACTTTTGAAAACTTCTCTACTTCAAAGATTTCGAAATACATATTCTTTATTTAACTGGTCCAGTTTTCCGGTTTAGAATACAATTAATGGCCTTGATCCTCGTGATATAATGATTAGTTACCTACAAGCATATGTAAATGGTACGCACGACACCCACGTGACCCTTTCTTTCGAAATAGGGCAATAAAATGTGACCTTGAGGCAGTCCATTGCAACACGGCTGCACTTTCTACTTGCAATTATTTGTTTAGGCGTGCGCAAATGGGCAGAGGCGAGCATGACTGACCATAAAGCTATTATCGACAAACAAATACGAATGATCTATTTTGAGGAAAGATGGGCATGTGATTTTTAACTCGCTCATTTTATATTTATTTACATAATACTCATTGAAGTAAATATATAAGTATACACTTATATACATAACATATATTAAACATTAGCTTAAATGGTCTGTAAGAGTGTGAAAATCAAGCTTATCAAAATGTGTAAGAATTGGCGCCCTGCCTCCTTGATAACAAAATAACAGAAATAGTAATCGATAACAAATGTTGATTTAAAAAAATACCAAACTGATTGCCAAACAATAAAGTGACCATGTTATGTTCGTGGACAGAAAACGGTCACTTTGGCATTTGAACCATTTCAAAAAGAAAACACCTTCAAGTACCTTAAAGTTAGCAAATGTAGCAAATCGTTATGGATGTCTTTACTAAAGTTTCTTACTTTATTGTACATTATATAAATTGTTGTGCATGTTTTTAGTAAATACGAATTCTGTGTCGCCACCAATACCCTTTCTTTTAAATTTAAATGGGATCATTAAACTTGTCCTTGAATACGCAGCGTATGCAAATGGGAAAATCAGCATGACCAACTCTTTGTTAGATTTTAATAGACTACCAAAGGATAACATGTCCTTGAATCCTGTTAAAGACAATCAATCAATGCCGAATTGTTTTCCTCAACTGAATGTATATTTTTTAGAAAGCTGTTGAAATTTTCTCTTTTTTTTGGTTTGGTAGTAAATGGGCATATCCAAAATGGCGTTAAATTACGTTTGTACGATAAGTAAGAAAAAAATTTGGTTATGAGGTTGACCCATAAAATCAGTTAACTATTTTTAGCATCCATCTGAAGGATCTTAATTACTTTTTTCATATCATTAATCCTTCCCTTGAGTTCTTGTGCTTCTTGTTGGCGTGACGTTTCTTATGAGATGTTGTTAAATAACATAAGCATTGTCCATGAACCATCTTCTGAATAAACAAAAAATACTTTTGTCGAGTTCATACAATAGTAGATTTTGTATAATATATTTCGCAAAGAGCTTTTTCTGGAATTGCACTTATTTACATACTGTACAATTTAATACAACCTGAATGCAGAAAAATTTCAGATTTCCAATGCCTAATAAGTAATCTTTACTTATTTTTCATAAGTGCCAAGATATATTATTAAATATATTATATACAAGCATCTCATGTGTCCTTCAAATCGCTAACAAAAGAAATATGCACATCAATTTAAGCAGAGTCCGAGACAAGTGAGAAATTCACAAACTTTTGGCTATGAAATGTATAATTAATACTTAAGTTAATCTGAACTTTTAAACTTCAATGCCAAGTAAAAGACTTGGAAATTTTTGCATAAACTTGTTGAGGAAAGTTAATGTTAATTTAAAGCCGAAGGCCTCACAGTTAGCGATATTCCAACCAGTTAGCTTTGTATTTAAACTACTCTTACTCTTATAAATAATAAATTTCAGTCGAACTAATCGTATAGTAATAATCATTTTCTTTTTTATTTAATTTACCTTAAAGCTTAATCAAAATATTTTGGATTTGAGCTTTCTATGATGTTGGATGTTCATAACTTATATTTTACTTATTTGTTGTTTACACAAATACACAAAGTTTAAACAAAGTATATATGTATATGTATATACATATGTATGTATGTATATATACAGCTAGTTTCTTTTCTAAGGGCATATAAGCTTAATTATTTGTATAGCCAAGAAATAGATATCAAAGTCAGTTTTAATGATATTAAAATGTTACTAGCATGTTTGCTGAATGATGTATGCACTTACATATTAAGTATATATGCAGTTAAGCATAGTATGTATGTATGTACATATGTACATAGAAATGACTATGAGAGTTTAATTTTTGTTACAGTGTTATAATAGCCACTCTTGGCAAGGGCATAACACATCATAAACCGACGAAGTGCCTGCGAGAACGAGACCGAAAGCCGAAGACCAACATTTCCACACGACGACGACGACGACGACGACTACAACAACAACAACGGGCTGATCTCGCTAGCTGCTGCTGCTGCTCTGCTGCTGTTGCTGTTGCTGTCGTCGCGTCGCTGGCTTCCACTGCTTGTAGTAGTTTTTAGTGCACAAATAGTGCTTTGGTAAGTCGGACGTACTGTGCTCGGTGCGCGTGCAAATATCAATAAGAGAAACGCAGTGTGTTGTTGCTGCTCGGGTTGTACACGAGAGAGGCAGAAAAAAAGCGCCGATCTCTCGCTGCTCGCCAAGTCGGAAAAAAGTTTTACCAATCAAGTTTTTTATTTCGCAATAATGTATTACATATAACAAAACTTCAACCTAGTTAAAAGTTAATGCTGTTGTTGTTGTTGTTGTGAACTTTTCTGTGCGAGAGTGTGTGCTGAGCATACATACATACACAGTATTACTACATACACATACATGTAGTTGTGTGTGTGAGTGTTGTTTGTTTGCCTCGTATCGAAAACAGCAAAAAAGAAAAAAGCTAATGGAACTGTGAACTGTACGTGCGTTGCGTTGAAAACAAGATCGCAACTTGAAAAAAAAGAGAAATTTAATCTGCTCTCTACGCTACTAAAACAATACACACAATATTTACAATTGTAAAACGGCCTAATAAATATGAGAATCCAGAACCAAGATCACTTGAACAGTTGAAAGTGTGTTGTTGATGTTGATGAAACTGAAAGTAATAATTGCATACAGATATACAACATTGCATACGTGTGTGTGTGTATGTGCACAGTCGCTGCCAAAAGGAATAGAACGTGTTTATCCGCACTCATACTCATTCACTAGATGCATGTGTTGGTGCACAAACTTTAACCAGAGACTGTGAAAGTGGAAAGCTCCGCTCAGAGACATTCGCATACAATCGCGTGTGTGTGTGTGTGTGTGTATAGATACTACTGCATGTATGTATGTGTGCACACTTATTTCGAAAGTCCAACAGAAGTTTTTCCAGCTATTTGTGAAAGGGAGTAATTGCTACGAGACTTAATGAAAGAGGTAAGTGCGGATTCAATATTATCGAAAGTACATACATATGTACATCTAGTGTAATGTAATAGTATTGTGCAACTGTAAAGATAAGTATACACATACACGCACACCAACACTTACAAGGCCACATTCAAAATTGTTATAAAGAAAAGCAGCGACCAACGCGCACAAAACTTTTAATACTCACATACTATACTATGTGCATGTGTGTGTGTGTGTGTGCAGTAGAGCCAAGTTTTGTGTATACCGTCTGATCGTCACGATTAACAGCAACATGTAACGAACCGTCACAACGCCGGGATAGCCAGCTACTGTCCAGGGTTCGAGAAACAAGAATATTTATGTTTGGTCAGATGGACCGTCAGACGTCGAGGGATTTACGAGACAGACACGATCGTCTCGGCGGGAATTGGAAGGCTCTTCTTGGACTATGTAGTATGACGTTGTCGTCGTAACCGCACAGTAGCAAGATCGGCAGCTTTAGCGTAGTCGCTAATGGAACTGGGAAATAGGGTTACACCCGCTGAAAAAGATCCCGTCCCAGAAACACGCGTGCGTGATTTCGAAATTATTTGTTTTCTTTTATTTAGGAATGTCTTAAAATTAGTTGTCTACGTTTAACTCTAGAAGGTGGGCGTAAGTGCGTAGTTACACTGCCCGAGGTTGCAACGGGGTATCCCAAGCAAGAGGGGGGGGGTGGTCGCGACTCGCTGTCTTCGTTTGTGTGTATGTGCGGGCGTATACACTCAAACTACAAAACGTACACTGGCCGGCGCAATTGCGTGGTCGCAATGCTAGGCTCGGTGCAGGCACTTTGTAGACACGAGGGGAGGGAATGGCTCGCGATTCTCTGCTTGTGTTCGTGTATGTGTGTGGGCACATATACACAAACCTGGCGTGCGCGCGGAAACTGCGCAGCTGCGTAATCGCACTGCTAGAGTCCGTGCGGCACTTCGTGGGAGCGAGGGGCGGGAGTGGCTCGCGGCTCTCTGCGTCTGCTTGTGTAAGTGTGTAGTCACACTAACACAAGTTTAGCAAATGCGTACAGATTCTGCGCAAGCGTGTTGTCACACTGCCAAGAACTGTCACGACACTTTGCAGACGAGGGAGGCAACGCGCAACTCGCAAAAACGTTGATTATGTGTGTGTGTGGTCACACGACACACGCCCGGCACGTGCAACGATCTACGCGAGTATGTAGTCACACTGCTAGATTGCTGCGCCGACACCGTTATAGGCGAGGGGGGGGAAAAGCAGAGTTCGCACTGTGAATTCACTCGCGTAAACAAAGAAGAGCGCTCGTAATTGCGCTGATTTAATATTGTTTTATTTAACACTGTTTGACTAATGGGGGGTGGAAAAAGTACTAATTGTACTTTCTGACATACCTGCAATACGTTTTGCTGTCCTATGTATTGGGGTACTTGCGTGTGTGAGCTTGCGTGTGTGGGTGGTCTGTGTCCGTTGATCGTTTTCCAGAGAGAGTGAGCCTGTCTACCGGCATCTCCTTAAGTAGGTCAGTTTTTCTACTTAACATAGCCCTGTTAAGCTCACTTGGGTCTGCTAGCGTTAAGCTCCTGTTGACTCAAGTGAGCTGTTAAGCTCACTTGGGTCTGCTAGCGTTAAGCTCCTGCTGACTCAAGTGAGCTGTTAACTCGCGTGAGCGATCCTAGTTCCTACTGACCGTATATTTCGATAATTACGATGGTTTTAGTATTTTTTTTTCCTCTGTTTTATTGCTTATCGATATATATATTGTGTGGCCAGACTTTTGGGCCGTCACAAACAACTGCAAACGGCGACAGCGGCAGAGACAGCGACGGCAGCAGCAGCAATAAAAGATCGCAACGCAACGCAACGCGCACCCAAGCAAAAGACAAGAAAGGCTTAGTGACCTTCATAGCCCGCTTATATGTATGTATGAAATCAACATACACATATGCACATGCCATATGTAGGTGTATGAGAGTGTGTGTGTGTATGTGAATGCTCGTGTAAGCAACTTCTTCTGTATTGTGTGCACGTCGTCGACATCTTATACATACCTACATACATACATACATATGCTGCTCAACGCTTTTTCTCTTTCATTTAGTGTTGCGCAGAAATGTTAATAAGCTTCGCTACAATACATATGCATACGTACATACATACATACATGCATGTACATCATACGAACAAGTATTTATGTACGCATGATGAATGTACTTTTTACGGTTATACATAGTTACATCCATTTCACTGGGTGAAAGAAGTTGCTTCATATTGAATATTATGTAATTCAAATTTGGGTCATTTTTACGAGTGTAGCATTTACATGCACAAACAATACAATGACGAATCGCGCGCTTGTCTCTGTGTGTGTGTGTGTGTGTGTGTGTGCGCAACTCTGAGATTTTTAGCTGGTTTTACCAAAAGAGCTTTCGTGAAAGGGGAAAATGAACAGAAACTCTGCATTGCCTTTGTATTAGTGTTGTTGTTGTTTTCTGCTCATGACGAATTTAAGCGAAAACAAGTTTGATTATGTATGTATGTACATAAGCTGAATCCGCTCACTTTGTGCATTTGATGTACATTTGTTCATAGTTGAATTGAAAAACATAAATAAGATCATTATTTTACTTTCTATTTATGTTGATCTTTGATATTCACGCACGACAAATATTGCCACACTTTTACACACACACTCACGCACGCACACATGGACACATATCGTAATTACGCGACGACGACAAATTCAGAAAGCCAAGCGTAAATGAGTGATCGCATTTTTCGTTGTATGTGTGTGTGTGTGTGTGACAGACAGTTTATGTTTGTGTATGTGTTTGCATGCATATCATACATACATACATATGTACGTAGTAGTGTTAGCTTTCGTGTACACACATCTATTCACACTCATTTCGAGTAATTCGAAAGCTTTTTTACATGCCTGCCATCTAACACACACACACACATGCATACATGCACGTGCATGTGTTGTGTAGAGAGAGAACTGAAGCATCGAGAGAAAAGCTTTTTGTGAAAGGTGATTTTTGTTTGCGTTTGTAAATAAACGAGTTGGCTTGAGTTTTTTTTTGTTTTATTCGTTGGTGTTGTGTTCTCAATTTTCCTGTTTTTTGCCTTATGATCAGTTGGGTCATGTTTTTTTCGTTGTATGGGAATATTGTATGCAAACAATCAGAAAGTTTATTCATCACGTACCTCTGTACATAAATAAGTGTATTCAAGTAGTTTTATTTTATTTCCCCACCCGCTTGCGCTCTCGCCTTCAATGACTGAAATTAAATGTCACAAATGTATATAAACATATGTATATATTCAGTAATAGTTGCAGAACCAGTAGAGATGACTTTTTCTTTTTCGAAATGGGGAAAGGTAACTTTTTTGCGTCACTAATTAACATTTGAAGGCAGAGCTATTTCTATTTAATTAACTACTTTGCATATCAAGAACTAATAACTAGGAAGAAGAAATTGCAAAGAAATTTATTCTTTTGTTGCGATGATATAACTAAAGAATTGCTGATAATTCAATTTGAAAACTTCAGCAAATTTAGCCTTCGACGTTATTCATGTTTGTATTCAAATAAGTATCTTTATCTGCATCATTTATCGCGCATTCGATCTGAGATTCGAGTGCTTGCCTCAGCATTAGAAGAGGAGAAGGACTGTAGTTGGACCTATTACAATTCCGCTACGTTTTTTCTTTCCTCTTTTTTTATTACTTTATGGAGAGCGACATTACAAGAAAAACAAGTAAGAAAGCTACAGTCGAGAATACTCGGCTGTGAGATACCCGCTACCCGTTGTAGGAGACTGAAAGGTATATTTGAGGAATATACTATTTGAAAATAAACCATAATATGTATGTATATGGTTGCTTCTTAAATAAGTTTTATGTCTTTCATCCGATCATAACATAATTTTCAGAAATCATTTGACTTTACATTGTGTGTAACAAAACTCGTAATCTGCATAGGATATATGCGCATACTGATACCAAGTTTGGTTTCTGTAGCTCTAATGGTCTCTGAGATTTAGGTGTTCATACAGACGGACATGGATTTATCGTCTCAGCTGTTGACACTGATCAAGAATGTACATACATATGTATATACTTAATGGGGTCGCAGATGCCTCCTTTTGCCTGTTAGATACATTTTCTGTTGGCACCAAGTTATAATACCCTTCTACCCTATGGGTAGCGGGTATTAAAAGACTGAATAAAAAAATATACAATACGAGACGGAGCTTACCATTCTCTTGCTGGGCAAAGCCAGTCATTCAAGTTTTATTGAAAGTGAACGTTTCTCCAACGCCATCGTCGTCGTCGTCGTCGTCGTCGTCGTCGTCGTTGACGTCGCTTGAAACCGCAACAAAAGCAAGACTATCTCTTTCTAAAGTATCTGTGAGATCTGTGAACTTTAGCTTCAATGTGTGGCCCTGCAGACTCACACACACACACACGCACACGACAACCAGTCATCTGAAAGTGGGCACACATATAGGTATGAATGTGTGTGTATGTGTGTGTGAATGTGCGTTTACATGTAAGCGTGTGAGTGTGAGTGTGAGCGTGAGCGTGTAAAAGCACCAGCCAGGCAGCCAGCCAGCAGCTTACAAGCCATGCTCTTGCACAATACACAATAATGACACATGGCCTTTTATTTGTGCATATGGCATGTCTGTATGTTTGTGTGCAAGTACACCGAGACATGCATTCGTAGTCTGCGCTCTTTTTTTGATGTAACAATTTCGTTCGCTTCACATTATTCACGAATTTTTACCACTGACGCAATCAACAGCAACAACAACGACAACGACGGCAGCAAGAAAACGAAAGCTTGCGACTTCGCTGTGCAGAGCCAAAGAGAGATAGAATAGTATAACAGTTGCAATAAGCACTTTAAAATGTGGCTTGTGAGAAATTTGAATTCATTTAAAAACTAATGACATTTTGCTATTTAATTATTGTATATTGAATTGATCGTTTTGGCGTAGTGAATGTACATCAGAGAGATGGATTAGTATAACAGTCGCGAGACATCGTATAACAGTTGCATATCTCATTTGAAAGTTGTAATTGATGAATTATACGTTCATCTGTAAGATCAGTATAACACACAATAAGAAAGCTCTCGTATAACAGTTTAACTGCAAATCTAAATTTTAAAATAATTAATATTTCTACTATTAGTTTCACTGTTGAATATTCTAACTATTTTAACTGAATATTAATTCACTTGTATTCATTGCCTATTTGCAGTTTCAAAGAATGTTGATGTTGCAATACAGCAAGCATGGCGAGTGCATACTCAAAGAAATCGGCGCCGCATTCAGAGGCGAGCATCCAGCGGACTTGACGATCGTCTGCGAGAACAAGGTGAAGCTGCATGCCCACAAATTGGTGCTTGCCGCCGCCAGTCCCCTGATCAGGTAAAGCTATTGACAATCATAACTGACATTTCACATTGTTAATCGATCTCCTTTACTGCCCTACTTTGCAGGAATCTGTTGGAGGACACACACCTGAGCGATTGTACAACAACGGTCTACTTTCCGGACGTGAATGCCACGTACTTTAAATTTCTACTCGATTTTCTATACTCTGGCCAGACATGCATCACATCGCGGGACGTGAACTATCTGCACGATTTGCTCCTGCTGCTGCAGATCAAATCGGACAGTTGGAAGACCACAGACTCCGCATATTTGAGCAGTAAATGTGCCGGCCTCAGGGAGAGGCCCAGGAAACAGTTCCAGACCACACAGAACTTGGATCAATCGTTAAAATATGAGGTGGAGAGCGTGGACGAGAGTCGGCATATGGCGGATTTCTCATCATTTTCCAACGAACACTGTGAGAGTGCCAACGAATGCGGGGGCCACAACAGCAAAGAGGATGACGACGATCCGGATGCGGATGCTCATGTGGAGGCGGATGCGGATGACGATGTGGATGTGCCGAATGCCAACAGCAGCAGCAGCAACAACAACAACAACAAGGACAACAAAAGCGATAAAGACACCGATGAAATTGTAAATCTATCCCACATTCCAGCTGGCCTCAGCAGCAACAATAACAACAACAGCAACAACAACAATAATTCCACGATCAATCCGGTTAATTTATCACTCGACCTCCGCATCAAGGGCGAAAAGAGTTTTCTGCAAAAACACAGCCACAGCAATAACAACAACAACAACAACAGCAGCAGCAGAGACCGAGACAGAGACAACAGCGACACGATCAGCGCCGCCAATGAGAGCACAAAACGGAAAGGACTTTTCTTCGATTCGCACAAGGATATGCTGAAGCCGCTGTCCGATGGCTCCGACATTAATAGTTCGCCTGAGAATTATGTGGTGACGCCGCATCGCAAGCGACGTCCCGGATTCCCCAACTCCCAAAGCGACAATCAACCGTTTACGACCTATCAACACAATCTGCTGGAGGAACTGCGACTCGTCAAGTCCACATCATCGCCCATTTCGGGTTTGGCCGCGGAAAAGAATATGCTGGCCCACCTGGAGGATGGGGCACTCAACCCGGAGTCGCTGACGCCCGAAAGAAAACTGCTGGATCCACAACGCAATCGAGGGCAGAGCCCCGAACTGCAAATGCATCTTGGACAGCAATTTGTTTATCCATGGCCTTCGAATCAGAGTGCCGCCGGCATCTCGACGATGCCCAATCTACAATCGCGATTATCGAGTCTGTCACACATCAATCTGAACCTGGATCCGGACAGAGATGGTCGCAATAGCAGCACATCCGTCTCCAATCTGTCTAGCAATAATTCGCACTCGTCGTCGGTGCGAGAATATCGCTGCGAGTACTGTGGCAAACAGTTTGGCATGTCGTGGAACTTGAAGACCCATCTGCGTGTCCACACCGGCGAAAAGCCATTTGCATGCCGTCTGTGCGTAGCGATGTTCAAGCAAAAGGCCCATCTGCTGAAGCATTTGTGTTCAGTGCATCGAAATGTGATCACCACAACGAATGGCACCGACACTGAGAATCGTTATAGCTGCTGTTTCTGTTCCATGTGCTTTGAGTCGGTGCAGGAGCTGGTCCGTCACCTGTCGGGGCATCACAATAACCTTCTGCTCACTAAGAATCTTCGGGAATAAATCTGAAAGATCTGATTTGATGTTGGCCCACTTTTGTTGCCTGCCCATCAAATAAGTAATTGCAAAGAGACCTGAATTTTAAATATACAATCTATATTATACTAAACTTACGGTAACAGTAACAGTAACAGTAACAATAACAGTAACAGTAACAGTAAACGTTAACAATAACTGTAACAATAACATTTGCAAATACTTAGCTATTGTAGAAATATGTAATATGTACATTTAATGCGTAATTTTACCTACTACATTCAATCAATCAATTTCATCGGCAATTTGGCTGGCTCTTCTCATTCAAATCGTATATGAGTATGTATGCAATTGGCATCTGACGACCCAAGACACCCAACGTTTGATGGCTGGTCCTCCACAACCTCCCCCTTCCATACACACGCACACTTTTTTAAGCCAACGGCTGGTCCCATTTATTGTGGAACACTCTTATCATATAAGCATATATTTTTTATTTCAAAAGGTATTGTAATTTGTATTGTATTTTCTACCTGTTTCTTTATACATATATATTATACATTTAATTCACAGTTCAGTTTTACACATTTTTATTTACGCCCGCATACATACACACATACACTATACATACATCATATGTATTTACTTTCAAATTTTGTAATGTCCTCAATATGAAAGTGTTTTAATTGTACAGATAAATTTACAAGATTGTAATAAAAAGCAAAAGCATTTCATTTTTATGTTTGTTGTGTTTTTTATTTACTTGCGCTTAAAGCGGAAGTACTTTAATACAAACAAGTTTGTTGCTTAATTAGTTTTTATTCTATGGATCGCAGTTTTCAAAATTAAACAGTGAAAGCTTTCGTCCGAAAAATGTATTTATCGATAGTTAGAGTGCTTCAATCAATGTTAGAACGCGCGCAATAAATAATTAAAAAAAAAAGGGCCAATACTTCAATGATAATTTTCTATTGAATATTTAGAAAAATAATAATTATTATACTACAATTTTCATATTCAATACACGATTAGATTTTATTTTCGATCTTCACTATCGATATCGATTATTTTCATGTTATTTACATCCCTCTGGAAAAACAACAGCAAACAGCTGTTCCAGAATAAGTCTGTTTACCTTTTTGCCAGTGCTGCCAACTTGTGTTTATACTTCAATATTGAAAATTACTTTCTAAACGTGCTACATCCAATAAGTAAATAGCATTTATTTTAATTAAAATAATTTGCATACAATTACCAGCCGAATAATTTTGTACAGCAGTCAAGTCACATGGCGCCTAACAGCTGTCGGTTATTATTAGAAGAGTGTGTGACATCAATGGTTTTTTTGGGAGGCTGCAACAATTATTAAATAATGTCTAATAGAGTTAATTCTTACGATTTCAAAATGTCATATTATTCGTAATTTTTTAGATATGAAAATTACAAGTTGTCTCATAAATCGCTATTTAAATGTTTTAGATCTGAATCATACATATATACACATAAATGTACACGTATGTGTAATAAAATAAAGCTTAGCTTACAGTTAATTTGGAAGTGCAAATGTAAGTTTTGAATGCGAATTTAGCGCCATCGCGAGTCTGTCATCGACCCATCGACCGTCGCGACGGTTGGTGAATTGCAACCGAGCGAGCGAACACAACGGTTATAGATAATATTTGCGACTGTTGGGCGCTTTGCAAAGCCAAGCAATGCGAAGCAAAGTATTACAAGACAAGGAACAAAACGTCAGACGGTAAACTGCGTGTTTTTATCTGTGCATGGAATTTGCTCGTCGTCGCTGCAAGTTTAACTTTAACTGCTATTTTTAGTTAAAAATTACTAGTGTGAAGTTCGAATTGCAATTTGTCGCTGTCGCTGTCGTTGTCGCTGTGTCGAAAGTCAACACCAAAAAAATAATGATGTTCAGGACAACTAGGGAAACAATTCAATAATAATGAAAGTTCCAATTCGCTTCGAAGGCTAAAACCAAAATCGTATTAGAAAATAATTAAAACTGCAGCAGCTGCATTTGTGTGTCTATGCCTGTGTGTATGTGTGTGTGTAAAAAATTAAATTGCTCAAATTTGGAGCATTTGCATATGTAAAAATGCCATAATGCAGCGACACACAGATACACAAACACAAACACAACGCAATGCATGCATGTATTGAGCAGTTCACACAGATACATATATACATACATACGCGTGCATATGTATGTATCAGTGATTACTCGTTGAATTAACAGGATCCAGAAACTATAGAGTGTGTGAAAAGTACATCAAGCGAAACGAAATCGTACAACGGAAAAGCGATTAAAAGCGAAAATAACTATGGCGCTGCCAAAAAAGATTAAATGTTTTAAATATTTGGTTTATAGTTATGTGTTCCTCTTGGCGGTAAGTAAGCCAACCATCCATTTACAAACACTTATGCAACAATCCTTGGCACCACTTTGTCATTCATTCACTCATTTATGCTGTTTGTATACAAAACAAACTCCACTGTGCGTATACACACCAAAGACACTGTATTTATTATGCTTATGTAAGTGTGCAGATAAACACACATACACACACAGAAGAAGTGCAGAAGTTTGCACACAGTATTATTGCTAGATCTTTTTTAGCATATTAATATGCATTCCATAGTACAATATTAGACATATTATTCATTAAAAGTTGGGCGTATTTTGAAAGTACTCGAGGTAGCTTAGCAGTTTTTGACGTCACAAGAATTCGGTATAATAAATATACCGTTGGTACACATAACTGCAGCATTTGCATGTATGAAGGTATGTATGCGTGTGTATGTGTATGAAGATGTTAGTGGAGATTTGGCGTTGACCTTGAGCTATTTACAAGTAGTGCGTACTACTCACATACTTACAAACATACATATGTACTTACATATATATGTAACTACAAACATATGCATTTACGATAGGTAGATACATAGAAAGCATCTGCAGATTAACATGTTGGATGCGCATTGGGCATTATCATGACGTCAAAAGGTAGCAGAGATACATGCGACAGTGTCTCGGTAAAGATTTCGCATATACACATTTTAATGCCTACTTCTTTTTATACCCATTAAAAGTGGAAGTATAGGCTATATTGGGTTTGTGTAACAGGTTGAACTGTCGAGTAAATATATTCTTTAAAAATGGGATTTGGTCTTATCACTCCAAATTTGACAAATATTCAATTTTGAACAATAAATAACGAAAATCCACTCTCAAAGACATTTGCATTCAATTGTATCTTGTACTTCTTACTCGTTGTGTGAAGGCGTGGTGCAACGCATGTTGATGTACAGTGTGTGTACATGATCAGGGTGTAAAACATCCTTGACAATACGAAGTAAAGTGAATGTACCGAGGCACACAGCTGACCCCATCACATATGCATGTGTGTGTGTGTGTGTGTGTGTGTATCCATGTGTGCGCATAACCTTGATTAATCAAGGAGTGTCGCAGCACATAAAGCAGAACGCCCCCATTTATGTTTCAATTATGTAAATATTAAAGTGACACATTAATTCTCGGCATGATTTTCATTTTGTATTTCATTTGATTTTTGATGACTTCAGCTAACGGGAGCAGCTCAAATATTTTTGGGCACATCCCTGTTGTGGGGACACTCGGTTTATTATGGCATCGTACAGAACAAGTTGTGGGCTCCAGCCGCCATTCTCCTATGTCTGGGACCCGTCACCTTTATCCTTTGCTGGATGGGCTGTCAGGCAACCAATCAGAGGAAGCGCTGCCTCCTCGGCATGGTAACATTTTGAATCATAATAAGTGTACATAATTGTACATAAACGTGTGTATATACTTTGTTCTCGTAGTTTGCAGCTCTTTTAGTGGCTTGTATATGTGTTCAATTCATTATCTGTGGTTGGTCCTTGGCGATGCGAGAGAATCTTCCAACATCCGTCGAGATTTTCATTGATGATTCCTTTGTAGAGTTCTTAGACAAGTTTTCGCGCACCAAAGTTGACAACTTGCATTTGTGGAATCGTATGCAATCGCAGGTAAGCTTAGCGCTCTATATAAATCGTGTGGTATCCATTATCATCATCTGGAGCAGCTGCAAGCAGTACAACAGTTGCACTGCTTGACACTAAATGATTGCAGTCCGTGCACTGCCTCAATATAAATGATTGTGATCTGATCTGCAAAAATTATGTATCTACAAAATTATATGCATTGTTTATGTACATTATACAACGTATATTATACATACATACCTACTAATTGGTAAATCAAAGCATCCCCTGGCTCAAATCTTACTGCAGCTTGTTTAGCATTTCATCTTCTGCATGCAGTGCAAGCCCACATTCCATTTTAATGTATCGTCATTTGTGGACTCTCTTTGTTATCGATTATTTAATTCGTGCAATATCGATTTTTCGTAACTGCTTTTTAAATAAATATCAGTTGCAGCAAGTTTTTATTATTCTCATTTGGTTTTTGCAGCTACAATGCTGCGGTGTGGACGGTCCCCTCGACTATCGTCGCCTCTCGCTGCCCTGGTCCTGCTGCTCCCGCCCCGAGCACGCCTACGAATCGGCCTGTGACACTCATTATAAGCGCGGCTGCTTGGCCGTTGTATCGGAGCAAATCAAGAGTCGTCTGCTGATCACCGCATTTGGCGCTGCCATCATTGCCATTCTGCAGGTGCGAAGGAATTACCAAAAATAACAATTAAATTAAATATATTTAATATAAATTGATGATTTTTCAGAGCTTGGGCATTTTCTGCGCGGTGCATTTGACCATTTTGTTTGGCAAGAACGACAACACCCATCCCATGAACAACATGAACCGGAAAAAGAAGCAACAACAATTTTTGCCATTGACCATACAGGACAAGAGGCACGATTTACCATCTCCCATTAATCTGTCGCCATCGGCACCCGGCCAGCGTGTTTTAAAAACTGCTCTGCCTCCGGCAATGCACAAATGACAGACGATTAGCTTTTAATATTTAAAACAAAAATTTATGAGAAACTCCAAAAGTTATAAAAATGTTGTAACCTGAGATGGAATGAATATAACTGTGACCCTCAATGTTACGTTATGGTAATTTTCCAAAAATTTACCGTTCGCAAAACAAGCAAAAAACCAAAAAAAGCAAAAAAAAACAAACAAAATATGAAGCCACATTCAAATTTTGATTAACTTTCCAGTAGTTTAATTAAATCATAAAAAACTGGACAGGACACTGTGACATCTTTCTTATTTTAAGAGCAATCAATCAATTACATATTCAATTGCCTCGCGATATTTCAGGCGGGACATAGAAGGCATCCACTGCCTTGGGCTTCTTCTTCTTGCCGAACCAACGCTTTGGATAATGCTTTTGCTTCTTGAAGATCTGTATGTCGATGTCCTCTTTGTTCTCAAAGTACCAAAGACTTTGACGCGTTGTCTCGAGTGCGCTCAATGTCGCCTCAATCTCCTCCACACGTTTGCTTATATCCTGGACTTTCAGTTTGGATTGCACTGCTTTTTGGAAGTTAGCTTCCCAATCCTTATAGCTCTTGGTGTAGTCCGACATCAGCTGAGGCTCCAGACTTGCTGCACTACGTTTAACGCGCTCATTCAACAAATCTACCAAGGATTCACTACGTTTACTATCGCTTATGGCTTGATCCAGTTGATTGATGAGCTCGGCGGGTTTCTCTGCGTTCAGCACATCAATCAACTTGTGAGCGACTTCCAAAATGCCTTTGTACAGATTGTTCTTGTTGTCGGAAAGGAGTTTCTCCGCTTCAGCCAGACGTCCGCTGAGCGCGTAACCCAGCAATGCAATATTTTCCGACAGATCCTTGAGAGCTGGACTTGCAGCTAATTTAAGCAAAGCTGCTCCCATTGCCTGCTCTTCAGTTGTGTTGTTTTCAGCCTCGTTGCGATTGCGCAGGAATTTCACTCGTACTTTTTGCTGATAGGAATCAGACATTTAATAGATATTTATTAATGGAAATTCAATTGGTTTACCACTTCGACCTCCTCAACTTTTTCGACGACTTTCGGCTCGTATTTTTGGAGGCAAGCGTAGAAAGATTGAATGGCCAGTGAAGCTATCAGCTCGTTGTTACATAAGTTGCGTTCGATGAGCAAAGCGGCAACTTGGGCCGCCTCCTGATGGCTGCCATTGTGCAGCAGTAGGTCAATTAAATGACAGCCGGCAAACTGATCAATAAAGATGCCATACTGAAGCGGATTCTGCAGCACGGGAATCGCTTCTTGGGGTCCAGTGTAGTCCAGCAGCTGTTTGATCAGAAGATTCGGTAGCAGCGGCACAGTGGTGCAATCCTCTTGTTTTCTGCAGCGAGTTGAATTAAACTGGCATCCAAAAACAGAACAGAACTCGGACTTACCTCAACTTGACCAGTTTGTCCACAAAGTCCATTTGTTTGTGATCCTGGTTAACAAAAACATCCAGATCCAAATGTTTGGCATCGGCGGCAGCATTTGGCAAGCCTTGATTGGCCAAATTGTTAAAGGCACTCGAGAAGTACGACAGACATCTTCGGCCGGGCTGCTGGCAAAGAACTCTCAATTGTAGCATGCTTGCTTTTTAATAAACAAATTGGAGGAGTAATATCACGTGCGAATAACTTCGTTCCGAATAACAGCTTTAGTGCGACAACATTGTAATTGGCGCAAGAAAGTACATGAAAATAAATCAGATTTCAGTTCAGTTCATAGTTTGTCAGTAATTAGTTAAATAATAATGTAAATACCTCCAGCAAAATCCTCCGGTTGCTCACAACATATGTAACCGCTGTGTGACCGCACGTCAAATTTCAAAATATACCATTCTGTTCCGAATTAAAAATATACCACTCAACAAATCTGGTTACACTTTAAGGTGTTTGTTTTGAAGTTTAATCATGCACATAAATGTATCGAAATTATCGATGTTACCATGCCTCGTAATATATCGATAATTTTGCAACCCCCCGGGCGGAATATTTAATTTTTTGGTCAAGAATCGTTGATATTGAATGTTAAAGGTGTTACATTTTTCCGCCAATTATCTTAATATAGCTACTCTCATTAAACTTTTTTAAACGGACAATACGTTATAGTATTTTATATTTAAAAAATTGAGCAAAATAGAAAATTTCTCAAATTTGTAGTAGCAGATGTATACAAATTATATTTATCCTGTACCAAAGCCCTTAACGACAGTAACTAACCTACTTCAAATTGAGGGACTGTATCAAAAATTGAACAAACAAACAATCTAAAAGCAATCTACGATCCAACTGCACGGGTTAAATATGTAAGTTTCTACCTGTTTCCACCAAAGCACCTACAATTCATTCTGCACGCAAGCGCAAGCGAATATGAGGAGTTTGAGTCAGTGAGTGAGCGAATGTGTTTTGCTCGCGGGTGCAACAAGCGTAGCATGGATCACTATGAATAAAACAAAAACACAAATACAGCAGCGAATTGTATTACTTTCATTTCTTTTATTTCGAATGGGTGTGCATAGGTATGGGTGTAAAATATAGCAGTAGTTCTGGCTGCAAGATAATATGGGGAGATGGCAGCAAACGACTGTTAAAAAAGACTATCTAAAGTAGACAACCGAAATCAGCGGAGCAGAAAGGCTTTCCACCCCTCACTCATAAGGCAGCTGCAAAACTCACACACGCGCACACACACTCACACACATGCAAGTGGCACGAGCTGAGCGTTTAGACACACATGTTATAATCAACATGCGCTCTCGAGTATGTAGACATGTGTTATTATACGATCGGAGAGAGAATAAAGGAGTCGAGTCTATCGCACATTGGGTGGCTTCTTGTCTTTTTGACTCGCTCGCTCGCTCTCCCTCTCTCTGTTGACGGTTTCGCACATACAACCACCTAGTATTCGTGTGTACAGCTATGTGTGTGTATATGTGTGCACATATAGCACGGTCTACAACGTTCAGTAGTGATATATCAGACATTTGTGCTTGACCATGCCTAGCGTACGGTTCGGCTGAAGTTGTATTTAAATTAGTGAAATTCTCTGTACATTCTGTGTTATTCCCTTAATAGTCAAAAACAATAAGAAACAGTCGAAATGCAATTTCTACTAGTTTTCGTCGTAGTCGCATCTGTACTCTATAACGGTAATGCTCGAAAAGCGATTTTTCATCTAAACGCGTAATCATATTGAACATTCGCAAACTATTTATAAATTGAGAGATGAAATCATTTTGGCCTGTGAATAATATATACAGCTAGTCACATATGTGTCTCGATATGTATGAAAATATATGCATATAGTCGCTTGAATGGAAATTGGTGGAAACAGTGAAAATGATAAACAGCCATATCTCATAAGATGGCCCACAAAATTTGGAAAAACAATTGGAAAACTTCTTAGATTTCATTGCGAATATAATGATGTCATGTGTGCTATATCTTTGTGCAGTTATTACTTGAAACATTGGCTATAAATAATAGCTAAAACATCAAAAAGCACGCGTTGGCCTTGTTGGCCTTCACCTGCATTTTACCATAGTGGGTGTATATAATAAATTTTAAAATCGTTGAAACACAGAACTTTCCTAATTAAACTCCAAGTGTCAAAAATACGGGTTTTACAGATTTTTCGAACTTAATTAATTTATTTAATATTCATAGATGCCAGATTTCATAAATAACTCGATAGATCAAACTTTACGAAGGATCTACAAGGAGTTTTTGTAACGGAAAAATAAATACAGTTTGCAGGTGTACCAAACATAAAAAAAACATCCTAATAAAGCGTTACGATATTGTGTAGTGTTAATAAGCAACGAGAGAGTATCAAAGTAAAACACAAAAAAAAGTTTTTATTTTGGGAAAATAAAGTGATCCTCTATATCAATAAACAGGTGTTCCAGTTCATACACAAAAGTACATAATATGGCCAACGGAGAAAAAGTAAAAACTGATAAGGCAGTTTATATATTTGTAGATAGCCTCCTAGTCTCAGAGGTCAATCTTTCAAATATTCATAATATTATTAAAAGTACCAATAATATTTAATATTTCAAAATTTGAACTAATAATAAGTTTAAAAAAATAATATGATTTTCATTATTTTAAAGGTGTTGGATGTGAGGCAGTGAGATTAGATGACGACACCAAGTTTCTAGTACTTGAAGATGAGAATATGGAGCCCACAGTTCTCGATTGCGACTATGATTTAAATGATACCAAAGTATTCCTCACTGTAAAATGGTTTCGTAATGATAATACAATTTATCAGTGGATTCGTGGTTCGAAACCTACTCCGATTGTACGTATAATTCTAAAATATTTCTTTTTCGATTTTTAATGAACTTCTCCTCCTTAGCCTGAGTTTAAAAACGATGTGGATAGCACGTATGAAACTTCAAAGGATCCAAATAAACAGTATAGTTCACTGGCCCTTATCAATCCTACTATAAGCTCCACCGGAGACTACAAATGTGTTGTGCAAACCAAATCAGAAATTATGACAAATCACAAGCGTGTGCAAGTGATTGACGTGCGAAATCATACGTTGGTCCTGTCTCGTTATAAAATTCAAAACGAGACCCAATTGGAGTGCACCGTGTCGAACGTGTTCCCCAAGCCAACGTTAACTATTATGTAAGATAAATAGGATTCCAATTATTGATATCAAATCAATACAAAAATATCATATGTATATTATTATTATCAATACTATAGTTTTTGTTATTAATATTATTTTCATTATCATTATCATTTTTATTTCAATCGAAATATATATGTTCAGATCTGATGATGACGATATTATCAAGGTGGTGAACAATGGTCCTTACGAGCATGAGGATGGATATTTCAATGCAACCACATTGGCGGTGGTCCAGGACAACGATGATGATGCCGATGCCTACAAATGCGTGGTCACTTTTGAAGGCTACTCGCAGAATTTCACCACGTCTATCACATCGGGATCCTGGCGTGGATACGTCGATTATCGAATAGTATTACTAAATTCTTTTGTGTTATGTTTGCTTGCAAATCTGAATATTTTTAATTAAATAAAATTTGTTGATTTTTATTGTTGCAAAAATTGCTAGTGCCTTTTTTTTTTAGGATTACAACAAGTCGATTGATTTAGATTCGCTCAAAAGCCTAAATAATTGTTACACCAGTTGTTCCTAATAAGGATAATATACTTATTTTTCGAAGTGAGTATTTAATGCAGTATTCTTAATTACCGGTAGCTTTTTTTTTTGTTATAGAAAATTTATTTATTAATTTTATTTACAACTTTTCTGTTGTAATAATTAAGTACATTAACCTGCTAGAAAATTCGTCCATGGTCATCAATTCAAGGACTAGTTCGCTTCTTTGTTGGTGAACGAACCAGTTCCTTTACAAAGTTCATTTTCTCGATCATATTTTAGTTCAGTCGATTTCGATAACAGCAGCAATCGCCATCATCCGATCCAACGGTTTTTTAAGTTTGAATTTAATTGTTGGTTCACATTTTTATAATAAAGTTTCCGAACTAATTTAATGATATTAAATTTTAAATTGAGTTTAATAATCTCCATATCGATCTTATTAGTTACCTTGAAAATAAATTAAGGTATATTAAAACGAAAAAATTGTAGTCATTGTAGTTTTTCTGTTAAATTATTTTAAAAGCTCATTGTATATCCAATATTTTCTATACATACATACATATGAATTTCAAAATACACACAGATTTTGGGGGTTCTTATATTTTATCATAAAAACATTTTATTTGACATGAACTTTGTGATGCGTTGAGTGATACATCATAACATTGACTGCCAGATGAAGTATTCTGCCTATTATCCATTTTAGCACATTTGTCTTTCATTATATAAATGGCATGTCTTTCCTGCTTCCGAAATTTGGCTCTTCGATTTTGGAACCAAACCTATAAAGAAATAGGACATAAAGTATCGTATAGAAACTAGCTATTAACAGCTTATAGTCGTTAGTAAAATTGAACCTTTTTGTTCATATCTGAAACTATAGAAATTAATTAATTATTTTTTAATTACCTGGACTCTGGCCTCTGTTAAATGTAATTTTGATGCAATTTCTTCCCTTGTATATATATCCGGATAATGAGTTTCCAAAAATATCTTTTCCAGTTCGTTCAATTGATTCGATGTGAACGTTGTTCTTATTCTCCTTTGTTTCGATTTGTCAGTCAAGCTCGAAGCCTCTTCCGAATACGACTTTAATTGAAAATCTGCATTAAAGAAATTGATTTATATACGATGTTTGGCGTTGTACGATTAATAATCGAAACCTTTAAGTATGCATAGAAAACTTAACAAATAAAGTGGCGAAAGAATTGAAATTTTCTCCTGTTTTATAAAATGTTTCTCTGAAGAAAAGAAAATTAGCAATTTACACTGGAATGTAGAACTACATATATAAGAAAGGAAGATCTTCACTTTACAATTTTGATGGATTTATTTTTATTTGATGTTGTTTCTTTCTGCAGCCTCCCACAGTAGTCTTCCGCTTATCATTGCATAACAAAAAATGTTTTCCTGTCTGAGATCAAACCCACGCTCTCTTCTTTCGCGACTCTGGGCTGTCGGGGCCCATGCCTTCACTGATTTCGAGGGTTTCAAACCCAAAATGAAGCCATTATCCTTAAACTTTGACTAAAGCTATTTAGAATACGTATTTCGCAAAATGACTCCTCGGTGGCAATGAGCAAGATGGTAAGTTGTGTACAAATTGCAGGATCGCAGCATTTATCGTTTGGGTTATGTGTTGATGGTTCAATCGATCTATTTATATAAATATATATGTAAGTACTCCTAAAGGATAGTTACTGTGTGATAACAGTTTAAATTGAGTAGAATTTGTGAAAAGTGAAATCTGAAATGAAGAACAGTGAGCGAATCACGCTTCGATCGAATGTTCAAGTACTCAAATGCAGTAATAAAAATCCAAATGAAATTTTCGTTTAAAATCAAGAAAGATCACCGATTAAAAATTTTTATTAAGAATTTATTTCTTTTAAAATAAGGATTAAATATTTGGATTTCAAAATATTATTCTCTTCTCTATTATTCTCTCTTAGTATTGCTATTTAGACAGTCGGGGGCGATCTTAGCGATCTATTTATAAATAGAAGAGCACGACTATCAACAAGTTTTGGTATTTACTGAAATATAAAATGATTTAAGCTTGATATTATTACCAAGAATGAATTTGAACTTCCAAACTTACTAACAGATTCACTATGGTTACAAAGGTTTTTTTAACATAATACTTGGTAGACACTTTTTTTAAACAATGTTGATCGACAAAAATATTAAAATAAGTTTTAAATATAGCTTATTAATAAATTAAAAATTGTGTGAATTTTGCACAAAAATGTATATAAAAATAGTTACTTACCAGTATTGTATGGAGTTATATTATGTGCGCCAGGATAAAAGTCGGCGACATTTGTGATTTTAGAAAACAATAAATTCGATTCTTGGCTAAAAGAATTTCTGATGACGGTGTCATTGGCACGTAGCTTATAGCTGGAGTCGATTATTAGATTATAATGGCTCATATGGTTGGCCACCGAGAATCCCGAATTGGCATTTGTATTATGAAGTTGCGAATTGGAGTTGTATAGACAATCTTTATCATAACTCGTTTTGTTTAAAAATGAAAATTCCATTGCATTGAGAAATGAGGCTCGAGACACAATTTATTAAATTTTTTGCCGCTAAAAAATCACATCGCAATAAAATATAATAATCGTGAAACCACAGAGAAAATGCAATTTGTTAACTGGGCTTAAATAAATAAGTTTCAGTTACGATTGCCACAGCATCAACCTTTGGCTAAAAAAGGATGCATCACATCCATAAAATGAAAGAGAGAAAAAATGCCCAGCTCCGCGTTTGGGGGCGGTGCCAATTTCCGCACTTTGTTTTAAGGGTGGAAATATTTCAAAGTTCTGAGTACACTAATCGAAAATTCATGTATTGTAGTGAATCTGGATATAATAATAGCTTTTTACTGAAATTGGTGCTAAAAACAATATAAATTCTTTTAAATTTCATATAGATTTAAAAATTGCATTCACTTCTAATCAAGAAATACATAAAAACACAGAAAAAACCAATAATAATAAGAACAGTTGCATTAACTTGGACATTTCTTTTTTGTGCAGTGTAATCTAAAATTAGCTTCATGAATAGTCAAGTGCTGGACTGAACCAAACCCAACAATTCAAGGGTATTCATTTGAAGCTCATAAAATTAACACAAAATAATGTCATCAAGCAAATTGATCTTTTTTGGCTTACTACATATATTGCTATGCAAGACCGTAATATGGATATTCAAAATTTATAGAGCAGAATAAATATATTTACTCATCTATATTTTTATTTATTTTACGGAAATTTTTATAAATAAGTGGACAAATACTATTTCACCTTACTACTCAATTAAAAATGGGTTTATAATTCAATTTAAATTTAGAGAAATATACAACAAAAAGAGATATATTCTAACAGTACAAAATTATTTATATACATACATTATTTAAGATATATTTTGATATATCTTATTAATTTAAAAAAAAACAAATTCGAAAAAACAAAATGAGAATTGCAAATATTAGAGAAAAAGATATTCACACTTTAATATCCTTTATTACAGAGATTCTTGAAGTCAATCAATTCAGAAAAGTTTTTTCCTAGTCCCATAATTGAATAAAATTCATATATCTACATAAAAATATTGCAAGGAATATTAAAAATATACATAAATGTTGGAATGTCACTGAAAAACGTTATTAGGTAAAAGTAACAAAGTTATGACATTAAAATAAAAATAATAATATGGTCTTATTATTTTTACATTGTTCCCATTGAAAATTGGAAAAAAGGGTATAATGGTTTTTGTGCAAATGTCACATGTACATGCACATGTATGTATGTAATAGGCAGAAGACGACATATCCGACTCTATTAAGTGTATATATGTATGTATATTCTTTATCAGCATCAACATCTGAGCCGATTTTGACATGTTCGTCCTTCCGTCTGTAATTTGTAGTAAAAATCTGTAGAACAGAATAATTAAAAACAAAAATGTTTTCCAATGAAATATAGACGATTAGAGAATATGCACGGTTTTTATGAGTATGTATAGCTAATAAGTGCTGGGTAACTTGTAGACCACTCTTGACTAAAGCGATTTTACTTTTTTATTTATACTTTTTATATTCTTTGTATCATATACATACATAGGTCCACTCATCAACCCAAGCAATTGAATCAAGATGCATGATCAGCATAAAACTACCAACTGTTCCCAAATTTGATGGATGCTACCTTGAATAGTCTCAGAAATCCAAAAACCAGTTATATAGCTTTAGTTATAACTATTCAACTAAACTTTAACAAACTTTATCCTGTAGAGTTTGTTTTTTGCGCTTACGTTGTTTTGCGAAAAGCGTTTGATATATCCATTTCCAAAGTCGGAGATGTTTTACTTTCTACATGTTACTTATTATCGGTTGTCAGTGATTTAGAAAGTTATTCCTTTTTTAGAGACGAGAACAGAAAATTTCTTGTTAATTTCGTGCTCTTGCAAGACTTCGGGTTATCGATAAATTTTTTTCAATCGTTTTGAGAAGCTTGGCATCTTTGAAGATTTACATTACTAAATCTTTATACATATGTATATTGAATTTCTGATTAGACTGATTTTTTTTAAACATCTGCAACATATAGAATAAAATCGAATTTTTAATTTACTTCGAATATGAAAAAAGAATGGAAAATTGCATGCCCATATCTTGTAATTCTGTTTCGTTCCTTTCGAACATGTCTACGCTATCTTTATCAATTTATTTGTGGCAATAACATTGAATTTTGTTGGCATATTTTGAAATACAAATTACGGTCACATTGTTTTGACACTTCTCAAAGAAAAGTACGAATTGTTGATAAAATAGAGAATAGTTTTTAAATGGAGAAACCACGGGTTAATAAACGCAAGGAGAAAAGGGAAAAGTCGAACCATGCTATCAAGGTGTGTGTACAAGGCTGAAAACATTTACTTAAACTACAATATGCCTATATTCACAGATTGTAGTTCGGCATTTGCCTCCCACAATGACTGAACAAGAGTTTTTGGAGCAAGTTGATCCGTTGCCGGAAAACGATTCTTACTACTATTGCCCGGCAGATTGGTCCCTGGGACAAGAGGCAACATGCCGCGCATACATTGACATGTCACTCAAGGACATTTCGGATGTGTTGCAGTTTCGCGACCGCTTCGATGGTTACGTGTTTGTTGATTCCAAAGGCGCCGAATACGCGGCCATTGTGGAGTACGCACCATTTCAATGTTTTATGAAGAATAAAGCGCGCAATAACGACAACAAGGTGAACACCATTGAGAAGGAGACTCATTATCAGGATTTCCTGCAGAAGTTGGAGGACGAACGCGAGGAGGCGTCGCGTCTAGGCGACTTAAAGATTGATTTCAATATCGAGCAGCGAACCGATGAGAAGGTAAAATCCACGCCGCTGCTACAATACTTGGCGAACAAGAAGGAGAAACGTCGCGAGAAAGCGCGCAAGCGAAACGAGGAGAAACGCGAGCAGCGCGAGGAACAGAAGCTGCTGCGTGCAGCAGAAACACCCGACAACAACAAGTCCAAGGATGCCGCTGGGGACGGTAAAAAGACAGCTAATAATAGTAGTAATAACAATCAAAAGAAGGAATTCAACAAGGATGGGCAAACACAGGATAAAGCGAAGAATTCGCGTTCCAAGCGTCGCACGGAACGCGATCAGCGACGACGCGAAGAGCACGAGCAACGAAAGCTGGCGCGAGATCGCGAGCAGCGCGACAAAAAGAAACCAGAGCGAACTGAGAAGTCCGATAAAGACAATCCGAATAAGAAACCTGCAAAGCAAAATCAGGCAAAAGAACAGAAACTGGCCAAAGATGTTGTGATCCTTAAAAAGGAAACTGTTGTTGTTGATTCGAGTGCAGTTGTCTCCAATACAGATACAGAGAAATCAGTCGACGCTTGCAGTGAAAGGTTAGCTTCAGACAATCCACAGGATAACAAAGAAGATCGCAAGCCGCACGAGAAATCTAAGCAGAACAGCTCGCAAACCACAAATCAGCAGGAATCTCGGAAGTCTGCCAATCGCCGCTCAGCCGACGATCGTCGCATAAGAAATAAGGTAAGTTTGGCCAAACAAAGCATGGCATTCTAAACACAATACTCTCATTGATCTCTCTGGTCAGGATCGTCCATCCATTGCCATTTACCAGCCGAAGGTTCGAAATCGTCTCGGCTCTGAAGAGAATTCGCCAAATGACTCGAAGGATGGCGCGCAGCCAATGGACAAGCCCGTGTTTCCAACCGACGGGGATGACGCTGAAAAGCTCGATGAAAAGCTAAAAAATAAACGCTTTGGTCGCCGCAACAGGCAGAAGCCTCAGGGCGATGACAAGGAAAGTGCTGAGCATGCTCGATGCATCTCAAAGTCCTCCGAGAGCAGCACAAGTGCACATTCCACCACACTGAAGTGATATCAAATTAAATATGTACAATCTGTTGCTGTTTATTAGTAAAAATCATTCTCGATATCCATTTGATTCGCCGACTTCTGATTGTTCTTGACTTGATCCTGCGACTGATACATGTGGGCCACTTGATTGGCATCCGTTGCATGCTCCGCGTTCTTGTCGTCGCGGATGCGTATGAAGCGTGGAAAGCGCAGCGAAATGCCGCGTTCACTGTCGACAATGCCAATGGCAGCTCGATGAATGGGACTCAGCGATAAGTCCGCACATTTGACTTCCCAAACTTGCACGGGTTCGAACCACGCATCCGGTTCCAAGCTGGCATCGTAACGGAAATACGATTTGGCACCGCTGAGCACATGCTTGCTCAGGAATTCTGAGTGCTCACGCAAATCCTCGTCAGTAAAGCCTTGAAATGGAAATGTCAATTAATAAAATGTAATAAAAGCCTCACAATTGATGGCTACCTGTGCCAATTTTGCAAATGCTTTGATACTCCTCATTGTCGGCATCGTAGCAGGCCAATAGAAAGCCACCGTATATTCCCGTGCGTCGTCCCTTGCCCTTGTAGCCACCGATGACAACCAGGTCGAGAGAGTCGCCAACATTTGACAAATAATCCTTTTTCAATTTCAGCCAATTTCTTGATCGTTTGGCAATTTCATATGTGGCCTCTTCATCCAGCGTTTTGACCATTAAGCCCTCGCAGTTGCCCTTGATCGATTCCTCCAAGAACTGCTGCACCTCATCCATGTCATTGGTGTTGAGGGCCGTGGCGAATTTCCATTCGCCTTCGACCTCTTGAAAATGTTCAAACAACAGTTTACGACGCTCCGAAAGTGGTTTTGTGACAAGGGATTCGCCATTGATATAAAGTAGATCAAATATGTAGACGCAAACTTGCACCTTAATTGTGGCAATATCGACGTTTTTCCTCTTACGTGTGGTCAGCACTTGGAATGGCAAAATCTGGCCACGCTCCACATCCCAAGCAACGATTTCGCTGTCGATTATGTACGATTTAATTTCATCCGTTTTCAGAATCGCCTTGCTACGTGCAATCAGATCCGGATACTTCTCAGTATTGTTCTCAGAGTTGCGAGAGAAAATGCTCATCTCGCCCTCGTCATTCAGGTGGATTTGTGCCCTCTCTCCATCGTACTTCCATTCGCAAGTGATGTGCATGCCACTGAAGCGTTCGAGGACTTCGTGCACACCTTTTGTGGGCTGGGCCAACATAGGCTTGAGCGGCATGCCCGGATGCATGGGACAGCGCGTCTGCAGCTCATAGATATCGTACTTCAATAGTGCTGGAATAATTATGTCATAGTTGGGACATTGACTGAACAAAATACGAGAGTCAAGCAATTGCGAAATGGGATTTGAATTTATGTGAATGGCTTACCAAAAAGTCGTCTTCAAAATCAGCGCGGTCTCGGCAATTTCATCCTTGTACACCTCGCCCACTCTGTTGTTTTTGCAGTCCCCGATGTGGTTCTTTTTGACCAGGGCTACAGCCAGAGCTGTGAGCAGACTCTGTTCTGCAATGCCGATGCGCAGCTTGCCAATGAGGGAGCGTATAAAGAAGCGCGCTTCGGAGAAGCGACAGGCCACAAACACATCGTAGACAAGCGTAATTTTCGACTGTCCCGATATCTTGGCGATCTCCCGCAGCCTGCTGAGCACGCCACGGATATTTAATGGCTTCGGCCGAAACATCATGCGCTGCGAGACCCTCGACTGCTCGGCCACAATGCCCAGATCTCCAATCAGATGTGTTTGCGACTTGATGTGCGCCAAATTGCGTCCCGTTGCCTTAGCAATGGCCTTCATCAGTGACGTATCCGCGACGCCCAGTTCGAGGCCCTCGTAGGCGGGCGCCAGTTGATTGATGCTGAGGTACACGCTGGGCAGCAGATCATCGGGAGTGACCAGCATGACCGAGCAGAAATAGTTGCTCAGTATGTCGATCATCTTCAAGCGACCCTTGGTCTCTTCGATTACTTGAAACGTTCGTGCCAAGGCCAAGTAGGGTGTCCTTCAAGGGAATTGTCATATAAATACAAATATAAAGTTACGCTTTCAACGTGCTTACAAGCCTTGTGCTTTCCAATAAGCCTGCTTGAGTGGATGATAGCTCTCCATGGATGGATCGTAGTTTTCGGCAGCATCATCCTTATCCACTTCAGCATTTAACTGCATCATCTTTGGCTTGGTGGGTGTTGTTGGTGGCTCCTCAACTACATCCATTGCTTCGGATTTTACTGGCGGCTGCTCCTCTTGGTCCTCCTCATTTTTAACTGGGCTTCCTTCTTTTTTCACCACTTTTGTTGTAGTTTTAGGACTTTCCTCTTCTTTTATTTTAGTTTTAGGACTGTTCTTCTCAGCAGTTTTGTTTTTCCTGTAAAGATGGAAACAATGAAACTTGTGCATTAAAAAGGGCATCTCAAACAAGCTTTTTGTAAATGAGAACTTACTTGGTTTCATCTTTTAAAATTGAACTTTGCGGCTCAGCTTTCGGTTTGAAGAATGACCTACACACAAGATATTAACAATAAGTTTTATATTAATAGCAGTTTACAATAATATTTACGTTATTGACTTTTGCATGGCGCGGCTTAATTTGCACTAAACATGGGAGACGGAATGCCGCCTTTTCGGCACAGCTACGATAATACTTTTTATCGATATTATTGTGCAGCTGGTCATCGCAACACTGAAATATCGATGTCACTGTGAAACCATGTATGTTAGCTGAATGCCTGAACAAATTATTCGAATTATAGAAAATAAAAATAGTTAAATAATGTTAGGGTCAATACAAAATGTATTAAAACTGAAAATAAACCAAAATTATTTTTACTTGTCATTCTTTCTGCATTTCAACACTAGTTATATGTAAATTAGTGGCCGCCAATTCATTACAATTAAATAATTGTATTTTGGCGGTATGCAATCTGCTGATTTTATTTATCGCCACATCAACTGTTGTGCATAGTATCGATAAGTACTTGTGCAAATTACTCAGCTCGAAGTACTTGTTACAAATTCGCTGCATTGCGCATCACTAACATTTGTAAGAGGCTTGTTGAATCTTTGAAACAATTACAAACTTAATTTGAAAAAACGACGAAACACCATGGCAGACGAAAGCATAACGCGAATGAATTTATCGGCAATAAAGAAAATTGATCCATACGCAAAAGAAATAGTCGATTCGTCGTCACATGTGGCATTTTACACCTTTAATTCTGACCAAAATGAATGGGAAAAAACGGATGTGGAAGGAGCGTTCTTTATTTATCATCGAAATGCGGAGCCATTTCACAGTATATTCATCAATAATCGCCTAAATACAACATCATTCGTCGAGCCAATCACTGGCAGCCTGGAACTGCAGTCGCAGCCCCCGTTTCTATTATATCGCAACGAACGCTCGCGCATTCGCGGCTTCTGGTTCTACAACAGTGAAGAGTGCGATCGCATCAGCAATTTAGTTAACGGCTTGCTGCTAAACAAGGAGACGAACGGGGGTCAACAGCCGCTGGCCATACTGAACTATCCCAAGCCGGAGAACTCGAGCATATTCAACATGCTGAGCCAGGCCCAAAAAGAATACAATGCACAGTTGAATTGTCCGCTGCAGCCCCCGCAGTCGGCGGGATCGGCAATAATTCAAACGGAGGGTATGACGTCCGGCAATGTGATGAAGTTCTTTCAGTCCGCCAAGCAGGCCACAGCAGAGGCGCTGCTCAATCGTCCGCAGCCCCTCTCGGTCGATCAGTTGGAGAAGCAGCAGCGCTCTGTCACGCCTGTCGAGACGCCAAGCCAAACATTCTCGCGAGACGCCGGTGAGTTCGTCAGTGCTGCGGAAAGTCCGCTGTCTCCGTTTTTGAAAGCAGCCTCTGCATCGGCAATAGCTCGGAATGCGACCGCCAAACCGATCTCTTTGCTGAGCAATCTGAGCTTCGAGAAGAGCGTGAACGAATCACCAGCGTCGGCCTTAATTGCAACGGACGATGCAGAGCAGTGTCTGCGACGGTTACTCGTTGGCGACAAGCCGGATGCGAAACCAGCGCTGATGCCGCCAACCATGTTTGATGTACCCCATGCGAAAGTGGTGACGGAGACGGAGCCACCGCTGCCACAACCGCTGAACAGTGCACAGTTTGTGCAGGCCTTTACTTACCTTATCCAGAACGACAAGGAATTCGTCACCAAGTTGTATAACGCCTACGTTAAAGGCTGTTCCAATTCTTTGATTGACTCAAATACAACATATCAATAAATAACACAAAATCATATTTTTGTCGGAAATAGTAAACTAAGTCTTTCTATTTAAGCGGAGCCTCGATTATCTGTGCACAGTTTGAAAGCCAAGATCACAATTATTATTATTTTTCTATCATATTTTATTAGTTGTCACTTGTGATCTTGTATGTATCACAATTTAAAACATAAATGGCTCCCATCGTTGTTCGGTTTGGCTTTGGTTATGCCTCATTTTAATCAGAAATCATTCCATGGAATGTGCGTAGTTTCAAGCAAGTTTCAGTCTCTGTTTTGAAGCAGCAATCAAGCAAAAAGTAAATACATAGATTAAATGCAATATTCTAATTTCAATGCGGCAATAATGTGTAACAAAGTAAATGAATAGACATTCAGATTATACAGAAAACAGACAGACAGACATTGACTCAGCTTGGCTGCAGGAGTTACAAGATATATTCTATAAATAGAGCGAAAGGAAACTTAGGTAGTCTTCTTTGAAAGTACGACAATAAGATCGATCAACCAATAGAATGATTGTCGAAGATCTCCTTCGCATAAGTATGGCGCCTTCGTCCAGGACTCGACGCGAAAGCCGCAGTTCTCCAGCAAATGCAAGAATTGTGTTGCTTCTTCCTCGAACGTTGGCTCGTGACCATCGCTGGGATTGTCCAAGAGAGGCCGCAATGGTAAATGCGATGTGTTCGTCTCCACATAGTGCATGTAGGGCAGCACCAAGGCGACGACAGCTCGTCCCTCTGGAGCTAATGCCGCGTGTATATCCTCCAACAGCATGAACGGGTCGTAGCATCGATCAAGTACGTTGAGGCATAGGATTAACTCGAGGTTGCGCAGCTGCCGGATTTCATCGACTACATTGAAATTGAGCTTCTTCAGACGCTCTCGCATTGTCCAGCTCGCCTCGGTGGCGAACACTTGCAGCACAGCGTTGCCACTCAATTCAGAGACACTGCTGGCCACACGCAAGGAAACTTCCCCGTCGCCAGCACCAATGTCGAGCAACGTAATCTGAAATAGAGCATATTTATATTTTATGACTTACATAACGAGTTATTAGTCACCGTTTCGGTTGAGGATCGTGTGCGAAAGCCACCAGCCTCCAGCAGCTTGTAGAATTGTTCCTCCGACAGAATAAACATCGAGCCTCGCTTCAAAAGGCCGTTAATATCCGTCTGCGTCATGAAGAATTGCAACACAGAGCGGGCCAAGGCATGCCAAAGATGCATCCATATGTTAGACGACAGCATTTTAGTGCGCTCCAGCCAGCGCAATGTGGTTGGATCCGGCCGGTTGAGCGCCAGAAACTTTGATTGAAACCTCTGGGGTAAATCCCCATTTAAGGTGTACCACTGCAGTGAACATAGCATTTGCATTATTTATAATAATATATATGCATATATATATCTATATACCTGTTGTGTGTCGATGTTGTCCAAAAAATTGTCATTGTGGAATTTGGCGTGAATAACACGCGCTAAAGTGCCGCGGGGTCGGTAAGCTTCCATCGTGATTAGTGCAATGCTGTTGCCAAGCTACATTTGCCAACTACATGAGATTTGTAATTCTCCAACAGAAACACAAGAACCTGTAAATGCCAATAATCTGCTATAGTAGTAAACAAAACGAACACACACACGCACACACTGGATATCGATATATTTCTTCGCAAGATAGCGCCTTCATTTTGGCCTGGAGTGTGACCAGACTACAGAACATCAACTTTGGTATATTTTGAAAATCAAGATGCGGTCACGCTAGTTGTATTGTACTGAAGTTGTGTGTGAGGTAGTTTTTGTGTATGAAAATAAATAATATAAGATGAGCTCGCACATCTTAGCAAACGCTGATGAAAAACCCAACACGGTCAGCTTGGACGAGCTGCCGTACTTTCCCGAAAAATATCCCGGCAAAGTGTGCTGCCTGTGTAATTTGGGCGAGAGAAGTGCGCTCGGTCAAGGGGTCATGTTTCAATTAAAAGTGCCTACGGATTTCAAAGAAAAGCATTCGCCATATCCATCAAATGACAGTGAAAAAGATCAGGATATGCTGCGGAAACTGAAGTGGCTCAAGGCGAAAACAGTGTGCAACGGCGAAAGCCAATATGAGCTCGATAAAATCGGATACGCGGACATTGTAAATGCCTCAATATTTCTCGACGATGAGTTTGTTTACGTGCATCGCATGTGCATAATGTGGTCGATGCGTAAGATGCAGGTCTCGGATCCCGAAATCTTTCAGTTTCTCAGCCAATTGTCGGAGTTCTTGGAGCAGAAGTGCAGTTTTTGTGGGCAATATGGAGCGTCGATTACTTGTAAAATGAATTGCCGCCAAATCCATCATTGGCCTTGCGCCACAGCGGCCGGTTGTTTGCTCATCCTGGAGAGCTTCACCGTCTTCTGTACAGAGCATTTAAGCCAGGTGCCATTGATCTGTAAGTGGCCAACTGATTATTCAACATAAATACGTGCTAATCGAATGCTTCTAATCTTGCTAGGCAGTGACAATAATGTGGAGTGTTTGACGTGCTCTTCTCTGGGCGATCTCTCGAAGATGGTCATGTGCTGTTCGTGTGGCGATCACTTTCATTCCACCTGCATTGGCCTGGTCAATCTGCCCGGTAAGTGATCCCAAATTGTTCACCCTTTAGGCGTGTATTTAAAGTTCTTTCTTTGCAGACACTCGCGCAGGCTGGAGCTGTGCACGCTGTACAAAATGCCAGATTTGCAGGCAACAGGACTCGATTGACGTCAAGTATGTGAAGTGCGAGCAGTGCCAAAAGATGTACCACGCCTCCTGCTTGCGACCCGTGATATCATCAATTCCCAAATACGGCTGGAAATGTAATGTGAGTGAGCCATTAACATTTAACGTTTAATTGTCATTCTTAAATGTGAATTTCGTTTCTGTTTAGCGTTGTCGCGTTTGCACCGACTGCGGATCGAGGACTCCCGGTGGTGGGAGCTCGTCTCGCTGGCATAGTCACTACACGATCTGCGACTCTTGTTATCAGCAACGAAATAAGGGATTCTCCTGCCCGATATGCCAGAAAGCATACAGAGCTGCAGCTTATAAAGAAATGGTCAAGTGCAGCTGGTGTCACAAGTAAGCGACTCTTTTGTTGATATAAAAAAGCTGAATTTTGTTTAATTTGCATCTTCCACTATAAACATTTAATTTGTATTATATAAAGTTAGGTTTTTTGTACCAATTTAGGCAGAACTTTCTGTTCTATTGTTCACTTTAAGATGACTTACACTTGCTTGCATCTCTTCTAGATTCGTTCACAGCACTTGTGACGAAGAGGCTGATTTGACGGCCTATCACAAAAAGAAAGAGCTGAATCCCGATTATGACTATGTGTGCCCCAATTGCAAGACAAACTCAACCGTAGCTCAGCTCAAAACTGAGCCACTTGAGCGTTCCATTGGCGAAGCTCAGGCATCGGAGCATTTCAATATCAAGGATGGCGACACAGATCCATTGGATGGCAAACCGTGTGTGGAAATCAACAACGAAGATCCGCTCAAGCTGCCCAGCACCAAGAAAAAAGTTTGCTTACCCAATATGCGTGGCAAAGGCGGTAAGTTTGTGCTGCATCGCATGGGCAGTATGTCGCAGATCGGCAAGAAGCGCAGCAGTCGGGGTAAAGGGCGACAGCTGGTGCTGCAAAGCGGCTCCAGTGAACGCTTCATCAGCCGCAACCTGGACACCGACTTCTCCAGTGACAAGAAGATGCTGCTCTGCTCGGCACGCGATAAATATTCTCTCACGCAGGACATTTGCGTAATGTGCGGCTCGGTGGGCAGTGAAACTGATGCCGAGCTGATAACCTGTGCTCAATGCAGCCAATGCTATCATCCGTATTGTGCCAGTGTCAAACCGTCGCGGGGTATTCTACAAAAGGGTTGGCGCTGTTTGGATTGCACGGTGTGCGAAGGTTGCGGCAAAAAGAATGACGAGGCGCGTTTGCTGCTGTGCGACGAATGCGACATCTCCTATCACATTTACTGCGTGAATCCGCCGCTCGATGCGGTGCCACACGGCAACTGGAAGTGTTCGTTTTGCACACTCTGTCAAAAGTGTGGACGCAATCCCACCGAGAAAGCGGATCACAATGATGCCCAACAGCAGCCACCCGAGTGTGCGCCTTGTGCCAGTCAAAATAGTTGCACTGTTTGCACAAAATCTTACGCCGACGGGGAGACCATAATTCAGTGTGAACAGTGTTCGCATTGGTCGCATTTCCTTTGCGACACAATTAACACACAGCTCAAAATCGAGCATTACGAGAACAACATTTACAAGTGTTTCAAGTGTCGCGCCAGCGTCAAGACACAAGCTCTGCCGATAGCAGCCAGTGAAAACTCATTGAGTGCATCGAAACTATTGGCCGATGTTAGCCAAGAAAGCAAACCTGTTAATGCAACGGATCGAACTATGCTGTTGGCCAACGATTTGCTCGAAAGCACGGAGGCAATCCATTGGATAGACGGCGTCTGCTTGAGTGAGAATGGCTTAAACATGATAAAATCGCTTTCAACTGAAATCAAGCGAAAGCGGAAAATGCGACAACCGATTGCAAATAAAGATGGACAAATGGATGCTGGCGGCTCGGATGATGTGCCATGCGACAAGTACAAGGATGGCATGATTTGGGACAGAGCGGAGTCGGCATTGCCGGAAGGCTTCTCCATCTCCACCAACGATGATGGCGTTCATGTGTTGCGTAAGAAACGTCAACGCAACCTGCAAAAATTGGGCATCGGAGGCTTTTCAGTGCGAAATCGTGCACTCAAAAAGGATAACGAGGACACGTTGGATCCATTGAATGCAATGATGGCTGTGGACAAGAAAAAGAAAATCATACGCAAGAAGCAGAAAAACAAACTAATCGAAGCATATCCGCCGTATCTGCAAGAAGCCTTCTTTGGCAAACCGCTGTTGGAGTCGGGCGATGCAGTCGTCTACGATTCGGATACCTCCGATGAAATCGACACGACAATGAAGATGTTTTTCACCAATGTAAACAACAAGAAAGCGGAGGAGGATACCAATGTGATGGCCAATAAAAGCCCTGTTAAAACACTCAAGCGACCCAAACCAGAGAAACCTTTGCCAGTGCCGGAGAATAAAATCATGTTTGGCGAACAATTCGCGATGGCAACGCATCCGAATGAGGAGCTAGTGACGGATGCTGCGCTGTTTGGTAAGCAGCAAATTAACAACAATTAATTTGGATTTCTTATTAACTGAAATTATCCTTTTTAGATACTTCGATGACGGACATCTCAAGGAATGGTGCTCCGAACAACATGCACACATTGGATCCCTTGGTACTTACTTATGCACTTTTCGATTTTAACGACATGTTTACTAATTCAATTTATCAACATTAAAACTATTTACAGGCCGCCCAGGGAATTACCGGTTTGGACGGCAACCATCATAGTATGAATTTCATTGGTGCAACTGACAACATGAAAACAGCCTTGAAGTAAGCTTCAAATATTGTTATTAATTATTGCATGTCCATTACATGTAATCTTGTTAATTAATTGCAGCGAGCCGACAGTCTTTGTGGAAAACTATGCTGTGCCCCCGCAGTTGACACAGGATCAAAAGTTCCACAATAAAATGTTCTTGCCGGCGAATGTGAATGCCAAAGCTGCCCAACTTCATTATCAGCCAAAGGTTCAAATTATGCCGACAACTCAGTTGCCACTGCAAAACGATAAGAGAGTTGTGGAGGAACCGAAGCCCAATGAACCCAACCCGGAGGGCATGAACGTTGGTACCCAAAAGACGGCAGAGAAAATGCGCAAGGATGAAGGTAAATATATCGAAATACAACCTAATTAAAGACTGCATAATTACATACACTTTTATCCATAGATCTCGGCTTAATGGCGACAATCTCAGCCGTGCTGTATGCGAATACCGAGCATGCTAATCTTAAGGAATTGTATCCCAATTGGAATGATCGCTGCAAGCAGATCCTCAAGCGATGGCGCTCGTTGTGCAATGAAAAGAAGGCACCATTCCTGCAAAAGGCTAAAGATAATCGATCCGCGTTGCGTCAGCGTCGGGAACAGTGTAAAATCAGTCAACCAGCCGCAGTCAAGACTGAGAAAGCAGACGTCAATAACGCTTGGAAAAGCCAACCGTGCAAGCCAAAGGAAGAACCAGCAAATATGTTCGGCAATTACAGTAAGTGAATACTCTTTCATTGTTGTCATTTTTTATAATTGTATTTCATATCTGCAGACGGCATTTCGTATGACGCACCGTGCTTTATTGGATCAACTTTACACACTCCAAATTCCCATCCAACAACTCCCATACTTAATGAGAACTTGGTAGTTAAATCAACAATTCAAAGGAATCCCATGCAAGCTACAGCGGCACCTTCACTAAAAATTTCGTCAGTTGAGCAGCGAATGGAGCCAAATCCAACAGCGTACGGTGCTGAACCAGTTGGTGATAAAAAACTACGGAATCTATTACAAAAAACCAATTCTGAGGCCATGATAATGACGGCAAATTCGGAGTACTTTATGCAGAACGATGTTATGCGACTTGGACTGTTACAAAATGCACCCATCACACAAAACAATCCCATGTTGAGTATGAGCGGAAACCCGCAGCATACGGAGATGCGAAGTCTTGAACAGGATGGCAAAAATCCGCTTGATAGCATTAAAATATCTGAATCACAAGAGGGCATTTCATCGTCAGCAGTTGAGCTAGAGAATGTGGGCTTTGGTGATATTTTGGGCGGCTTTGGGGAGGGCGATGATGATGATCTACTTAAATCGTTAACGTCGGAAATTGGCGAAGATTTTAATATACTGGAATATGCGGATTCAGAACTAGACGTCAATGTGCTCAACACATTGGATTTTGAAGACACCGAAAAGAACTCGACATAAAAAAATGTGAACTTCAAATTGAACCACAACAAATTTGTTTCTGTTAATGTTGACAGTGCATAATTTTAAGCATTTGAATGCAATATTGTATTTTTAGATTGTTTATACTACATACATATATGTGACGCATAGAAGAAATCATTATTTTGACAAAATAAAATCATGGAAATTCTTATTAAGAATAAATGTTAAGAAATTGTACTTTAAGAGTTTTAATTATTACGTTTGAAAATTCTTGTAAAACAATTGCAGCTCTTTTTTGGATAAATTGTAAGGATAGTGTAAGCTCGTAGGCACATAGACTTTGCCTATTACTTGCCTAAAACGAATCAAATTAAATTGTACAACATAAATGTTTAAATATTAGTTGCATTAAGTTCTACTTACTTGTTGAAATGCTCGTCGTATCCCACAGTATAATCGTTGGGAATTTTTGCTGCCTCTGTGAAGGAGATGCATTCAGGTGGCGGCGATTTCAGCGCGTAAAATGGATAGTCAAAGGAATTGATATAGATCTCGAGGCACAGACCATGGCTGCCCAAGTGCTGTTGACTGGCCACCGAGGGCTGGCTGAGGCCACATTTGCCCAGCATAATGTTCCTGTGACAAGAGTGTATTAAAGTTCCCTTATCGCGACTCGTGTGGAAGCATTGCACATTCTTGCCAGCTTTTGAATGATCCACAGCAATGGGATCAAATCCCGGCCCGGCCATATCACAAGCTGAAATTAATATTATATAAATTAATCTTTAATTATTCTACTTTATGAATTGTGTTTACTGTCTATGTTTTCGAGTGTGAAATGTGGCTGTAAGGATCTGCCAACTGCAGATGCCAGTTGTCCACCAAAGCTGAAGCCAAATAAATATGCGCGACTTGGATCGAAACCATATTGAATTAGGCCTATAATAATTTCGACAATTGCTTCAGTAATGTGTTCAAAGCTCGAGTACAATCTGCAACATTAATAATTTAATTCTTCCAATTATTTAATGCAATGTATTTAGTTACGTTACTTACCTCATGTACGAAGAGCTGGCAACGGTGCTGTAGTCAATGCATATCACGCAGCCCTTTCGATAGAAACTCAAGCCTAGAAAAAGATACGATTATTGTAGTCTTACTTTATTGTGATTGATAATACAGCAGCATACGATCTATTAATGATAGCGCCCAATCATCGGCACAGCTTTGAATCCAGCCATGTAGTATAATGGCAATCTTATCTGATGGAAGGCATCCTGAAGCTTTCAGCATATTACCATTTAGGGAAACAGAGGTCTCCAAGGTCTTCGAATTGTTTCTAATAAAAAATTAAAAAAGGAATCAGTTAAAATACATCAATAATAAATAACCTACTTGAAGAATTGAACTGTCATCGTTTTCCGGACATCGGGCTTAAATGCTCTAGCCTGGACATCTTTAGAAATTATCAATAATTAATAATAAATATTACCAATGTATGTTATAACAATTAAAACACTTTATACCTGATGTTTCATTGCGTGCTCCAAGTCGCAGAAATACCTGTTTTGGGCCCAATTTTGAATCGACCTGATGCATTAAAACTAAACATATTGTTATGTATATAAAAAGCCCGAGATTGTTACCTATCATTATAGATTCTTGATTTACAAAAAAAAGGGAAAAGGAAGCAAAACAAAATAGAAATACAATTGGTGTAACATAATATGCAATACAAACAACTTAAAAATTAGTTTGAGAAATAACAAACTTATACAAAATTCTAAAAGTGTGAAGGTTGAAAGTTTAATGTAATATTTTTTATATTCAATTAAAAAGGGATTCAACATTAATTCCGAATTTATAAACTGACCACATATTTGTCCTCCTTATTTACTACTGATACTATACGTAAAAGTTTCTGTCACATTTTGTATCTTACTCAAAATTTCTAAATCGTTTGTTAGAATTAAAACCTCAAAAATACAATATTTATACAATACGCCAAAGGACGAGTGCAAAATGGTAGCTGGGATCAATAAACTATTTTAAACTTCCACAAGAAAATATCTACCACAATATCAGAAACATATTTCTACCCCTAAACTCATTAAATGTAGATATTTAATTTTTGCGCTCAACAAAAGGATCAAAGCTCAATTATTCCTGTTGAAACGCACATACGAATTATCGATAGTTTTCACGGTACATCGAAATAGAAATTAAAATGTCGTTTAAAAAAATCGAACTTATCGATCGAAAAAGCGATACAAATAAAGAACAGATGCCGGTTGAAGCATCGCGCGCCAAAAATGCGACGATGAGTCACATTTGATCTCACCAACCCACTTTGACCTTCGACTTCCATTGAAATGGAGGCTTAACTTGTCTAGTTATTTATTTTATTTTGAATAAGTAAGCGTTCAAGTTGATTTTCAATCTTTGAAATTTGTATTCACCAAAATATATTTTAAATATGCGTGTGTGTGTGTATACTTATATACAAATTTACTGAAACATCGAAATATTATATATGTATATTCCCCTACTGGTTAGGGCAGTCGTTGGGCGACTGTTTTTTGCTGCCACCAGAGGGTTTGCTGTGCCCACCCTCGGCTTCATCGTCGTCATATTCATCATCCTCATTTTCGTACTCCTCTTCATCGTCGTCATCTTCATCATCCACGATGTCACCGGTGTAATAAAGCACAGCTTTTGGAATAATTCGAGCGCGCAAAAAGTGGCCGATCTCAAAGTCGGTAGCTAATATCTGTGATATAGAACCAAATTATTTATAAGATTTTATTGAGAACAATTCGAATTTATCAACGTACCTGCTGAGAGTCATCATCGATGTCTTCCTTGTCGGTTGGAACCTTTGGTGGATTGAAGAAGTTGAAGAAGGAATCTGTAGGAACCTGTTTGACAATTGTGCGCACGGCGCCACGCTCCTTATGCTTCTGTTTCTTCCTGATGGTTTTCACTGTCAAATTCATTTTCTTCTCCCAGTTGATGACGCATCCCTAAATCGCACGAAAGCCAAGCAAATTACATACAAATCATTCGGATAGTGTGTTGCCGTTAATTACCTCGCATTTATAAATCTCTGGACCTTCGAAGGCAAACGGATCATCCACATCAACAGTGGATTTAAGGAAGTATTGCTTTGTCAGCACAGTATTCGTGAAGAATTCATTTTTCTCGAAATGAAACTCCAAAAGATAAGAATGCTGCAATATTCAAAGTGTTACAAATGACAGTTATTATGTATGTTACGTTAACGGATACTCACTTCATCATCATACTTGATTACAATGTCCGTGAGCTTGCGAAAAGCCGGCTCATCGTGCGACTGAACCATTTCCGACAACATGGCTGTATTTCTGAAAACTGTTAGCCAAAAGTCGGGGATACCCTTGGCATCCTGAGGCATCGCTTTGATGGCTTTCAGCGACTCATTGAAGGCGTCGCCAACAACCTCATCGGGCAGACTCTCGGGTTCCTTCCACTTGGGCTTCTCTTCGGCTGGATCGACGGCACCGGAAACGATTTCTTTGCGCTTCTCAAACATGGGCTGATACTTTATTTGGTATTGCTTCTCCAGCTTGTAGACCTCTTCGAAGAACGCCGCCTCCAACTTCAGTTGATCCAATTGCAAGTTCTTCAACACGGTGATTCTCTTTTGAACGGGTGGCGGCAACGCTTTGACCATTTCCTGCAAATACTGTCGCCGCAGCACCGAATTCATGTAAGCCGGCCTATAGAATTAATTTTAAATTAATACCAATGTTTACTAGAAACAGACTCAATTTATTAATTACATGTCTTGGCACTCGGAATTCGATTTGTCATCATCGATTTCGTTGCACGACTCAGCATCAATATTTCCCTCTGGAGGCGCTTCCATTCTCTTCAATTTAAATGCAGACTTCTGAAACACATGCAAAAATACATGATATACATACATAGATCAATTATGATGATGCTGCCAATTATTTGTATTCTTTCATGTCTGGCATCTCACTCCCTTAATTAATACATTTACATACACATACATGCTGTACCCGTACACACATGCATACATATATATGTATGTCTATGAATGTATTTAAATGCGCACATATGCAAATTTATAATTCGGGCTCCATTTGCATATGTCTGAATTAGATAAATTGATAGAGCATTTTCTCTTACACACAAATATCTATACGCCTATAATGCGAGTCTAATATTTACAGAACCTTAAGAGATTGCAAAAAACACAAAGGGCACATTCCTGTACACCACATTTTTGCAAACACGTGTTAGTTTCTGCCCAATGTGTTCTCGCTTTAAAGCGTGTGTTTAATTGCAATAATCTTAATATAAGATGCTGTTCTTGATAGTACACTGCGAGTGTTACGCTTTTACATTGAACACATTGTTGACTGCAATATTAATTACTCATTTGTACGTACCTCGGACCAAAAAACTGTTTGAATGAAAAGCACGCCGAAAACTTGCCGATTTAAAAGAAGGTATGGTTTCACAGGGTGACTACTGCAGATATTACATTTTGGAAATACTTGTGTTGGCTTTCACAGGGTGCATCAAATAATAAATGCTCACGCGAGACAAACAAGATAGCGTTGCATAGTTTACTTCTGATTTTCAATGAAACCGATAAATCGTGGAGTGAATTTCGTTGTTTTTACGCTCATATAAGCAAATAATTTTATATATGCCCAACGTTATTGGTGTACATTGAAATAGTAAAGTAAATAGTGGTCATTATCCAGTCGCAATAATATATTTTATTTTATGACTGTAAATATTACAGTCTAATTAAAGTTCGAATTCACACAGACGGACATGGCTAGCAGTACAATTGCACAACCAGATAAATATATGTATATATATATATATATATGTATTTTCTAAGCCGATCAAGGTTGTTTTAGATTTAGCCCGCGCCTCGTCCTGCTCTTTAGAATCAAAATCGAAAAACCATTAATAATAATTATAGTCCTATAGACGTACATTCAATCAATCTTTTCAGTTTATATATTTATTTACTTATTTTAATATCATAAATAATGGAGTTTTTTTATTTTCATATCTTCAAAAATAGTTTCCCATGCCAAAATGTGATTGACACATCCCACATACGACGCAATCCGGTTTCAATAAATAAAAAACATTTGAATTATTGTTACAATTTTTGATATTTTATTTACGTAAAAATAAAATATTTGGACATATGATTTAATATAACAAATTAATAATAACCTTCATTCAAAAATTTGATTGATTCTTAAACTTGTCTAATGTTGCGAACTCTTAAAACCTGAGCGATTAATGCTCTTAAGAGTAAATTGTTATTACTTCACGACCTCCTCCACGAACCATTAATACTTTTTCAAGACCCTCTGTCAAAACTTCCAGGAATTCCATATCTAAATTAAGGAAAGGAACAAATTTAAGTAGCTTCAAGTATCAGAAAATTATCGCATTATAAAGGACTTACAATTGCTTTCACGTTCCGGTCTCACTTCTCTTGGCGGACCTGGTAAATTCATTATGACCAATTGGGCATCTTGTGATTTCTCCACTATAACTTCGTTTAATTTTATTGCCGTGTGCATGCGACGAACATTGAATTCATCTCTGTGAATTAAAAGAAGGAATTATCGAAATAAGTAAATTATCACAACGATCACATCACAAAATTATCTTTTATAGTGGGGGTGTTTGGCCAGGATTATTTTTATTGACTTGCAGTTGTTCCGCGATTAATTTTAGTGACGAATAATAATATAACTGTATAATTAAGCATGTATATATTTTACACTTACGGCTTCACACTTGATTTTAAGTTTCCGTCAGCTTTCTCAGTTGACTCGTCTTTATTAGATGTAATATCAGGTGTTTCCGAGCTTTCCGGACCATCTGAATCAATTGAATTGCGTTTTTCCTCATTGTGAGTATCCTGCATCGTATGAAATTAGTAAAAAATCATATATAAATTTAATAAATCCTGACAAACTGGGATTAAAATTGGTAATTTCTCCTGTGCGCTTAAAAAACATAACTATACAAAATTATACAAATCGAAATCAAACATTATGATGAAGAACTTTAAAATGAGTTTGAAGTTTAGAGGTTGGAAACATTTTAATCGCGAAATTTGTCAGAATATTGGTTAGAAATTTAATTTTATCTTATTGTCCAAACTGTCCCTTCGTTCATTTTCATCTCGCTTATAAATATTTATTATATAGCTTATCATTAAAAGGATTATAACGTATACATACGTGGTGTATATCTTCTATGGTAGGATCGGCAAACCGAACTTTCGACGCAGTTTTAATGGCGTCATAATGGTGGTCTACAATTGTTTGAACCTGAAATTGTTATCGTAAAGTATTTACATACATATACATACATACGTGTGTATCAATGAGTTAGCCAAATTGCGTTCGGGCCAACTTGTGCTCGAGTCTTAACACCAAACTATTTTAATTAAATTGAGGATCTTACATTTTAATGTACAAAATATTTATCAATATAATTAAGTTGGTGGGAAGACTGAAACACAAGTACGTTGATAATACTTTATCGAGGTTTAATCTTATGAACAACATAGTGTAGTCTACTTATATTATCAAAAACAATGGAGGTCTTAATGGAGGAGATCCCAATGTGGCTTGATATCATTATAAAACCAACATTTATTAGGTTCTTTTACTATGCTGAAAAGCTGTCGACTCGACTCTAGGGTATTTCCCAGTCGGGCACTCTCGACTACGCAATATGTAAAGCTTTAATTTAATATTTTCATCTGAGTATTGTACATACATACACTCATACATGCAGCACCTACATACATACATACATACATATACGTGCAAAAAGGTTAAAAAATTAAAATGAACCATGTAAAAACACAGCTGTCGAGAGTATTTGACTGTAAAATACCCATTATATAGTCACATAAAATTCTATTGATTTGTTGGTTAAGAAGCAATGCTTAATTTAAAACTATGTGAGTTTTTTGTTTAAGTCATTTGTAATATATTTAAGGGAAACAAAGATGAGAGATCTGTATACAAATTTTATATGTATATGAAATACAGGGACTATATACCAAATTTGAGTAATCTAAATGGTATAGTGCCAGAGATTTGAACAGTTAATCAGGAGGACAGACGGAACCACTTGGAACATGAAACAATCGTACGGTTCTTATACCCTGGTCGATGACTTGTAAGATATATCATGCAATGTGGCACTAGCATATAGAACAGACACCTATGTGTACACATCTAAATATTATATAGGTATGATGACGATCGCGAGGTACAATGATGAAGGAAATGTGAGGCAAGCAAGAGAGCGAGAGTTGGGTACACATGTATGTAGATGTATGTATTATATAGTACTTATAATAATATCAACAGATATGCCTAGAATATGATATATAGTACATCCATAGACATTGAGAGATTGATATAGTTTCGAAATTGCGTTATGTTTTTGTTTTTTCTTTACCAAAGATAACTTATTATCACTGGGTGTTTCCTTAAAATCCATTATAGTTTGAACCTTTTGATCAAATATACAAAGTGTGAAATTTTTAAATTGATCTCAGTAATTGATTTAGAAGTTCGGATAAAACAAATCGTCGAGATAACAATCGAAATGAGGAGAAATCAATTCAAGAAATTAAATTAAAGTGTGCGACAAAATCATAAATCGTCTTCTATATATAAGTTATAATTGATGACAGCATCTGGATGGGATGTACGAGTTGATGTATGTACAATCAAATGTAAATGTAATGAGGGGGAATGGGGCAAATGATACTCACTACTTTGGAGTTCTCTTTTTTGTTTAAGCCTAATGCGCGTAGCATTTGATTGCGCTGTTCCATCATGAGAGTTCTCTCATACGTATAAGCCGAAATATCGCTATTGTTCTGCAGAATAGATTGAGTGTATTTAATTGATAGATTGACTGGTTAATTTAATGATGTAAGGCTGGCTTACCATTTCAACGACTTCAACATCCGCTTCGATGCGCAGATGGTAAAGGAATGTCTTCAAATCTTTCTTCATTTGAATCGAATTGTCTTCGATTTGAGCAACCGTGAAAATGCGAAGTTTGCAATTGCGCCATGTCCTGTGCTGCTTCAGCAGGAAGGGCAACAGCATTAATAGTCCACCATCGTGGACAATCCACCAAATATCAATATTGCCGCCAATCTGAAGACACGAAATACAAATATTATTCCCAACTCCTGTTGCTGCACTCTTTGCACTTACTTTGTGATTGGACTCGGGATAAAAGTTGATGCCCTTGGGCACAATCAACGCCATGTGGCAGGCGGCAACGGTGCGCACGGTTTGGATGAAAGTCTTCCAGCTGTAGCGACCCTCCTGACGCCAGCTATAAGGCCAGCCAATGATGACGGTATTTGGTTTCATGCCGCCAAGGCCAATTGTCTGAATGCTGTGTGGTCAATCAAATCGAGTACTTATCAATCATAAATACACGTATGTATATGGAATGTTAATCGTGCTTACACTGAGCTGAGTCCCTCGCCGATTTCCTGGGAAACGAGCACATCGCAAAAGCCTTTGACCTTCTCGTCAGTCATGTATTTGCGAAGCGTAGTCTTGGCATCGACTGCCTTATTGGAGATTTTTGTGTGATCACCTTTTATCACAGACACGCAAATTGTCAGACCCTTGCCCGCCTTCAGTTGCGTGGCAAACGAGAAGATTTTCCTGTACTTCGGCACCAGGTTGTCATTCAGTTTCGATAGCACCAATATCTGTGGACGCCAATTTTTCGTGTGTGGTGGGCCTTCTTCCAACCGCTGGAGTGAATATCTAGCTGCCGTTAGCGCCATACCGCGGATGCCATCACCCCATTCCTTCTCAGCACTGCAAGACAAGCAAGGCAATCAAACAGTCAGTCAATCTCACTGCTTGCTCTCATTTAAATTTACTTTTTTTAATATATTGCAAACAATTATCACGTTAGGTTAACTGATCAATCAGTCAAGTCAGTCAAGTCAAATCAATCTGCTGACAATTTTCCCATAAATACATTTTGATTTAATTTCTATTGACATTATGCAAATTGTTGAAATTGTTGAACTTTATTTCAATATGTTGTGATTGATGCAAGACTCACCCGCGATATTCGATGTATTTGTAGATGATAATTGCCATGCTGATGGCAATGAGTGCAAAGTACCACGACGTCATGATCATCACTGATATGCACAGCGTCAGGCCGATAAGCGACAGGCTCCAGTGATAGAACTTGAAGCGTGGTCGCCAGTTCGGCGTTCGCAGCAGCGTTTGCACCGCGCATGCCAAGTTCACAAAGCCGTAGCACATGAGGAAAAACATGGACAGCAATGGAGCCAACAGATCAACGTTACCTGTGTGAACACAATAAAAGAAATATTTATTGTTAATTAAATCTGAATTAATGTGTTTCCTCTGTTATTCAGCTCACCTAGCAAAATGCCGCACTGGCAAATGACAAGCGTCAACAGTAGAGCTCGCACTGGCTCGCCGCGCTTTGAAGACTTGGCGAATGGTGCCAAAAATGGTATAATCTCGTCCTTGGCAATGGCTTGCAGCAGACGCGGTGCGCCCGTCAAGCTCTGCAGACCAGCGCCCAGAGTGGAGAGGAACGAACCAATCAATATGACCCACTGATTGGGCCACGCAATGTTTGCGACCACCAACTTGCCGCCAATCGACTGACCGAACCTGTGATTAAGAAAAGAGGAGTTGAGTGGCTTTATTAGATCAGTAGCGATATGTGTTGTAGACAGTTGAGGAAACTTACTTGTCGCGCAGCAGCAAATTATCCACAGTGCCGGCAAAGAAGAGCACGCTCGACAGATAGACAGTACTTGTGGTGAGAATAGCGCAAATTGTGCCAATTGGAATACTCTTCTGGGCATCGGCCAGATCTCCCGAACGATTCGAGCCAGCCATAATGCCTTAATAGAGTTTAGGGTTAGCGAATTAATGGGTTTAATTGGATTCGGAATGTCTTACCTGTCACTGAAGGGAAGAAGATGCCAATGAGCAGCGTGAACGAGGTCGTAATGTCGGCCATAATTTGATTGTACGACTCGCCGCCAACGTTCTCAATGTCCACCGAGTTCTGACCATACGAAATGAATTGTCCCTTTTCCAAGAATGATGGCAGTATATTGTCATAGAAGACGCCGCTGGCTAGACCCTTGATGCCCTTGACCTTAGTCACATTGTTGTCTGGGATGGTCAAAATGATTGCATTAGAAGATTTGCGTCTGGCTTCTATTCACCGCAGCGACTTACTTAGGAAATACTCTTCGCACTTGTTGTTCGGACAGTACATGTCATGCAGCCAGGGATCCTCCTTTGTGCAGTTATCGAGGGGGATGTCCTTGAGCACACGCTTGCCCAGCACGCACAGGCTTGAATATAAAGTTAAAGTTACATTTAAACGTTCCAATTGTTGTCTGATGTAGCTTACTATAGCTTTTCGTTGCCGTGTATATTGTCGAAGATGCCCACGTAGACCGCAATGATGGAGAAGATGACGCAGGCCAAAGCAACCGTGGCGAACTTGTTCACAAACTTCACGCCCAGGAATACAATGAGACCTAAACGAGATTTGGCATGTACAATGTGATCAGTCAGACCTGTCTTGTGACTTACCCATGAACAGCAGCAGTACTGTGCCGTAGACGCGGAAGTTGTTGTACATGGCTTCAGCGTCCTTGGTAAAGTCCCCAAATATTGATGCCCACGGCGCCATGTAAGTCTACGATGAAGTTAGTTGTTTTATATTAGTTCATTTTTGTTGGAAATTGAAAGTGATATTTTTAATGTTCATTGGAAAAAACGCAGTTAAATTATTTATTCTACAGAATGTGATTATATGTACAATACAAAAATAATATTATTATTCAATAATGATTTGAGGGTTTCAATCGTTAATACAACCTCACATCAATAACTTAGAGTAGAGTTAGGTGGAGTTGAGTTTAATTGAAATTAGGTGTACTGTATAAACTGCATTATAAATATATCCTCTAGAAACTATAATCTATTTTATGTAGTCCACGCCTACTTACCAATACGATTTCAACGGCGCCGACAATGTACATTGCCGCCGCCAGCGTTGTCCCCGTATAAAACAACATCCCCACTGCGCCGCCGAACTCAGGACCAAGTGATCTACAGGGGAACAGAATCAGTTAGTAGATCGATGAACTAAGTTGGTTCGTCGAGTTTACCGTGATATCATAAAGTAACTGCCGCCCGCCGGTACCACGCCATTCGTTGCAATCGCCGACATGGATATCGCCGTAAGCATCGTCTGGGGAAGGTCGAGGACTTACTCAAGGGGAACAGGCGGGATCAAAGGGTTTATGCTTACCACACAACAGCAGGTCAGAACAATCAAGAAGCCACAAACCGCGCCTGCGGTGCCAACAACCCATGTTAATCGAATGAATAAGATGACGCCAAAAATGTTCTGAATGCACGGCAAGAATACGCCAATTAACGTTCCTAAAAACCAATGGGTGGAATTCCATTTAATTCCAAAATAGATTCTTTCCCTATTCTGTAGAGGATCGAAAGGAGATTTGTTGGATATTTACCCATGCGAGCTGATGGCGGCGCTGGCTTGGCATCAGGATCGGTGGCAGCTGGTATCGTATTTTCATAATTGGCAATTGATGAAATGAATGTTGAGATGTGTGGCCGCGTCTCCAGATCATCGTCGTATAGGTACAAATTTGGGTCGATTGTTGATTTCTGATTCTCCTCCGAGCTGTGGACATCGCGTGAGTCTGTCAGTCGCACAAAGAAATATCACAAAAAAAAAATCGTTATAAAATATTTGAGAGATGCGGTTAAAATTGAATTGATTTATATTGTTTTACACACACACACTACGAGTATATTTAATCTTAAGTAATTTTATCATACATATGCACTGCTTGCTTTTCCAGCACAGCTCTGCACTGCTTACTGTGACGTACTCTAATACAGATAGATTACTTATACGCACTGAGTTCTCTTCCAATTATTAATTTGGCAGCCATTACGTTCATTCTTATACACTGTAGTATAAGTAGTCATCCATGTTGACTTAAACGGTTTTAAAACTCACTCTTACAAATAAGCCGCCGATCGCATAAGATTAATTTTAATTAAGAGATTCCATATCACTGCTTGCTTTTGAAGCCCAGTTATAAATATGCTGATCGCATACGAATAAGTTCAAGTATAAGTATCGCGACGTAAGTGAATACGTAGTTGTGCCGTAACACTGCTTGCAGTGACAGACAGTGCGTAGCAAGCAGTCCAATTAACATAGTTGCCGGACACTGCTTCCCTGACCTTCACAATCATTAAAACAGTTTCCGATTAAAGCTCGCTTTCATTAAACTAAAAATCAGGAGCTTAAATAAACTACTGATAGTTATTGAATATGGATAGAGGATTTTTTCAGCTAATGGGTGCAAACAAGATGACCACTCCCAGTTGCAGTAGACCTGCAAAACTCGAGCTATGAGTGAATTCATACCTGCATGCTTGGTGTCGGAAGTCCCATTGTGTTCAGAAGGCATTATGTTCACGTCGTCGGTTTCATCCTTTTCATTATTACATTGCATGTTACCGGATTAGTGTAAAAAATTACACTTCACACTGCGCCCAGATCGCGATAAATCACTTAAAAGTAGCCAACACTTTTTTTTGGGCGTTATACAGACAACATTTAAATTATTATTATTATGTAATGCAAAGCATATTCAATTGGTGACCAGCTACAACATTCGATTTTCACTTCAAGTGTATTTTAATTTTAAATTTTTTCTTGTGTAGCGATGTAAACTGAGAAGAAAAAACCTTCTTAAAGTTAATGCAAAATGAAAACTGGCAAATTAATTAAAGCTACTTTTTCCCATCTATCTTGAATTTTTTTTATTTTGTTGGTATTCAGCAAATCCCTGTTTCTCTTTAATGGTCGCGGAAGAGAATTGGGCCAGCTACCTCGGAAATATGTAGCTGACAAATGAAATCTAGGTCAAGAATTTTAAGCCCATCAAGATTATCAAGCATATGAACAATTAGAAAATAATAAAATTGAGTTTAAACCATCTCGACAAGCACTTGAAATTGAAAAGCGATTTTGTTGTTGGTCTTGGAAATTAAACGCACTTTGATTTGGTTCGAGAAGTATTATTAAATCCTTTGCAGTTTTGCCAGCAAGGATTCTGTTGTGTGTGTTGTTTGGCTATATATGAACCTGAGTTTTATGTAACTTTGCACATCGTTTTGTCGTTTGAATTAAACAGATTTTTTCGAAATTTTTGAATGCAGCGAAGACGCTAAAAATTGTGCTATTTTTTATGTGAATTGATTAGAATAGAAAAACTTAAGAAAACTGGTTTGTATGCTACCGAATAAAAATTATGTTGCCCAGGACTCTGAGCATTAAACTTGAGATGAAAACGAAAGCTTCTGTCTACACACGATTTCACCCCGAGAGCAAAAGAGAGAGACACACACAGCGACACACGAGCGAGAGAGCCAATTGCAGATGCCAACGTATGTATCTGTATTTGTTTGCAAATCCTTGTCGCCCATCTCCCTCCCACCCCCACTTCCACCACTCGCCATTGCTTTGCACACCTCTTCACACAGCATCAGTTGGGTATTGAGAGACCGAAAAGTCCGCACACACATTGGCTGGCTGAGCTGCTGCTCTCAAAGCTCGTTGAAGTGAGCTTTAGTGTGCAGGTTGCGGTAAATGTGTCAGCGGGACATCTGGGACATATGTATATGTATGTACATGCGTATATAGTATACATAGGCACATACCCATACATACATATGTATGTGTATCACTCGCACTTGTCGAAGTATTAGTTCCAGCAGATACAAATCTTAGGCTATTAGCATACTGATGCATTGATGTTGTCAGTATTTATTACACACAATCACGCATTACAAGTGTGAATAATGTGTGAATAACAAGTGAGAATGAGAGCTCAAGGCAAGCTGCTTTTGTGCTCGCACTGCTTGATGGATGCTCGCCAGTCCAGCAAGCAGTGCAGCACAGCCTCATCATCATCACATCGAATCAAAAGGACATTCGTTAATCACCTTGTAAATCATCTTGTGTGTCGCCTAAGAGTTTTCCGCTCGCCGATTCATCCTGCAGATAATCCAATACAGTCTCTTCGTCTGTTTTTGTAACTTGAAATCTATCCGGCATTCTTGTAGCTCTGCAGCACTCTGTAACAAAGAAGTACAACTATCAATATACTTTATGGCATTGCAAAGATTATTATTAAATCTTCGTTAATCAGTAATGTGCACATATGTATGTCGTCGAGAACAGCCGATCTGTCGAATCACGAGCTCGCAAGCCTGTTTTCACACAAGACAAAATGTACACACACACGTACATACATTCGCACTTTGTGCGTAGATTGACATCGCTACGATCCTCATTTCTCTGTATCGCATTGAACGGACATGAACAACAACACTTTGGCCCACACTACTCATGACGTATGAACTACGTGCACGCACACACATTCACATGTTATATGTACATATATGTACATATATGTATATACATACATACATATGTATGTCTGTAGATGTTTGTAAATGTGTCGCCAGCTGATCGAACGCGGTACTTTTATCTTGTTACACACATACATACAAAAGATACAATCATAGAGACATTTACATATTTTCAAAAATGAAAACTCATGCAGATACCAGCAGTGTACACATTTTGGCGTATGTGGGCATGAAATACAATTCAAAAATATTAATTCATAAAAATTACACATCATGCTGAATTAATATGAAAATATTACTCAATGCATGCCAAAACCCATGTATTAATGTATATTTGTGTATATGTACATACATGCGTATATGCACTTGTGCAGACGTATGTATGTGCATGCATACATATCGACATCAACACTTAAAAGTGAATTAATCAAAAGTACACAAAGCTGCATAGGTACACATGTTCATATGTAATTACACACATATAAATGTTGCATGAATGCTTGTTTTTGCAGCCACTTACATACATACATACGAACACACATACAGAAGCGCCTGTCTAAACACACACACATACATTTGTATGTATGCACATTCATGTGGTATGCATTAAAATGATATTTACTTGAGTAAAGCGCTTTTCCTTCGAAGTGAACAATAACCGGAGAATTGTTGTGAGCTTCCTTATTTTGGCTATGCTTGAAGAACGCTGAAGCCTAGTTGAAATTTATTTTCCTAATATTATGCGAACTTTTCAATTGTACGAATAAAATTAAACTATCATATTGAAGGCGCATGAGTAACAGAAAACAATTTTCTACTGTATATAATTTGGAGTCGTGAGTTGGGGGAAATACTGTTGTATTAATGAAAAAAGTAACTGAAAAGCAAATGTCGAGCATTTAGGACACCACTCGATGGATACCGATTGTACTTTAGAAAAACCAAAACCATATCTCTGTATGTACACACGTATGTACATATGTACATACATGCATACCATACATGTAGTATGTACATATATACAAACTGTGTTTGTTTAATTATGAATGAACGTGAACATATGTACATATGTACGTACATATGTATGTATGCTTACACATCTACATACATATTTATGTGTATGTACATATGTATTTTATTATTATCTGTTCATAAAAGACCAATAATAAAGTTAACACATGTATGTAAACGTCGCGTATGTCATAAAAATAATATCGATATGCAGTTTAACCATTAGTGTATTAGCATATTTCTATGGAAATTTGTATATATGTATGTGTGTGTGTGAGATGTATGTATGTAAATTCGATACATGATCGATCTGTATCTGTTTGTGTAGTAATCCTCATTTACTGCTATTGTTATCAATTTGTTTGTTCTTATTTGAAGATAAATATATACGTGAGAAAAGTATTTCTATAATCTATATGCAAAAACAGATCATGTTAGGGTATTAAAGTGTGACATTTTGGTGACTTATTTGATCCCGTAATGAATGTACGTTAACCATATCAGTTTGCTTCAGCGTGTTCTTATTCATTTTGCATGAACCGAACTAAAAATGTTCCGTTTTCAGGTTCATAAGTGAAAGGAATGGAATGAATTGGAATTCAGTAACGAACTAGTTAAAATCAGTTATCAAGGATTCCAATTCATTATTTCAATAAATTTATATGAAAATACGAGCAAGAAAAATATTTAAATGGAAAACCATTTTTATAAATTGACCTAAATATAATATATTCAAACGAAAGCGCACGAGTTAGCTTTAAGTTGATCCTCGATAATTTCATTTTGAAAGCAGATTCAGTTGGGATTATTCAACTTTGAGAAGATATTTAAGAGGATATCCAAAATCTTGACTTCTCAAAGGCTTTATTATCAAATACTTAGACATTTCCTATATATTTACAACACAAGTAGTTTGAGAATTCTTTAAGGAAATTTAGACGAAGAACTTTGATGAAGGATCAAAAATTTAAAATAATTACATTTCGTTTTTTTTTTTATTTAAACAAGGTACAACTATTTGTGATTGCTTTATTGTGAATATCCATATACGCACAAAGTGACGAGTATAAAAGTTATAGGTCTTTGCTCTCATTGCCCATTTTAAATTACTAGAATAAATATTAAAAACTATTATAGAAGTCTTTTATAAAATAAAAATGTGTAGTAAAGATCCCAACATGTTTTTATCCGTATCCGTATTGCAACTAAGATATATGTCGAAGATAGACATAAATAATGATTTTCAATCCAAACATTAAGAAGGAGGTAGGGCCCATAATGTCGCTGTTTTGTCCGCAGATGTTGAAATAAACGAAAAATCGGTCGGATGCCATCTGATCGTAATCGCCTTGTCCTTATGCCTTGCCACAACCACTGAGGCGAGATCATTTGCCAGATCACCCTGCAGATCAGTCAGCTTTATAGTGTTGTCGTAGCTACACGTGAGCATATAGTAAGCAGATGGCGAGAATCGAACGCATCTAAAAATATGATACGAAACATATCATTGTCATTAGAGATGATTATGGCACAACAATCCATTATTTACCTGATCTCAGCATCATGAGGATAAAAGCGCTGTATAATCCTATTTCCACGTATATCATAGAGAACACAGGCGCTATCTGCGTGTCCTGAGACAAGGAGTCGTCCTGTTGGATCCACACAAACAGCTGTCACTGGAGAATTCTGTAGTGCACCTCCCTTGTACTCGTTATCGAATGAGTTGACCGCCACGTTCACTCGGAGGTCCCAAAAGCGTATCGTTTGATCCTGTAAATTACAAGATAACATCAAGTTTGGTTATAATAGGTAACAAAACTAGAAAGATCATGGTAATACAATGGGGGTCAAAACAGTATGCCAAATGATTACCTGTGATCCCGATACGAACATCGCATTGTTCCAACTATAAAGCGATGAAATGTGGCCAGTGTGCCCACTAAAAACTTGGAAAGGCATTCCCGTCAAACAATCTGTGATGTAAATCTTACAATCGCCAGCTCCTCCACTGACAAGCAGCCGCGATTTCGTCGATGAGTTATCGAGAAAACACATATCTCTGACAGTGCCATCGTGCATATTGAGTTCAACCTCATGGCCCACCAGCTGATTGGTGTCTTTATTAAAGCGCATATACTTGATAGTCTTGTCATTGGACCCAGTGGCAACGAGTTCGCCATCCGCAGACCAGCACGTGCAATAAATGGAGCCTCTATGGTGTTTTGTCCGTTTGCACAACACGGATGGCGGATAAGACTGTTGATCTTGTCTAATAAATAGGTTCAAATAAATTCATTGAAATGACAAAAATAATGTATGTATATTCACCTCAGCTTGGAAAGTTGCGGATACTGGCAAATTCGAAACGTCTTTGAGTTCGAACCCACGGCATATAGTTTGCCATCTGGATGGAAATCTACGCTACGAATCGCTTGCGAATCAGATATCGTAGTCACGGCTACGAAGTGGGAACGATCATCACTCTGGAAAATTAAAAAAATTATAAAGGGTTATACCGTTATTCGTAGAATAATTTGGAAGCTTCATATACCATCTCTGTTTCTCTATAAAAACAGTGAATACCTAAATTTGGTAAGACAAGATCAGGTGTAAACGCATCGACATATTTTAATGAAAATTAGAAATGTGGTGAAACCTCCCATTTCTATTATTATTTATTTCAATGCATATAGATAACGGTTAACTATTGTCAAATATGCTAATAAAAATGCATATCGACTGAAGTTTGGCATAAATGCTTACGTCTGCTCATCATTTGCATTAAAACGATAAGCAAATCTAACGCGTATTACGTACCTCTCTTAAGTTTGTATCTCTCTCGTCAGTATTCATTAAATTAACAATAAATAAATAAATTTGTTTATAAAATATGTTAAATTATTATTTGTAAAAAAACACGAACTTTGGGCTAGGCACTCGTTAGTAATATTCAATACGAATATCACTTGGTATTAAAATGAATGAGAGGAATCATTAAAATGAAAGTAACCTTAAGTGTTGTACAATTTTTAAATTCTTTAAAATATTTAAACTTTTTGAACGATTACTTAATTTAGGGTTCTTTTTTTATATGTATCTAAAAAATAAATTAAAAATATTTGAAAATTTAAGGACGTGAAGAGTGAAATATTTATTTGCAAAAATGTAATTTAATCATGGGGAATAAACATAATAATTTAATTTCCTAATACCGAAATAATCATAAAATATTAGTTATTAGTTATTTAACGACAAATCAATAATCTTACGGTTTATTTTCATGAAAGTGGATGAATATATTTTCATGATTGCGAATTCCAAAATATAATTGTTATCGACGCGCATTTCACATCTCACAGGGTGGTTCGCGTTCAGTTCCGCATACATTTCTATCTCAAATGTATTTATGGTTTGCGTTATAAATGTAGAAGTGTGCAAAGCTCCCATGTTTTTAATAATAAATTAACGAATGATCATTCTATACATCAAAACATATTTTTTAAGAAGTTACCTGAACTTCGCTAAATTTTTTGAAGTACAATATTTACTGCTCTACGACTACTTACACTTTAATTAAATTATACGTAATTAATTAAAATTAAAAATCATAAATATATTTGTTTTTCTAACAATCATTCACAAGAGAGAAAACTTTTCAGAGCTGACAATTTTATTTTCGATACCATGTAATCTTAATAACAATTATAATATTGCGCCTATATTTTGAAAATTGGTATATTTCGGTATATTTGAAAATTGAAACTACGGTCACGTTGTTTCAGTGTAAAAATCATTGAATCGGGAAATGGAAGGCGGTGATCGTGCAGCAAAGAAGCAGAAAATGTCGGCTCTGGAACAACTTAAGAAAATAACTACCATCGTTGCCGATACCGGTGACTTTGAAGGTAAGTTTTAAAATTCAACTTTATTCGTAACATAAGGAGTATATTTATGAACTGCTGTTGAAACCTGTTGTACATGTGCTCTAATGAACACACACAATTGCAGGTATTTTTGTATTGTATGTAAACTTGGCTTTTGAGCAAAACACATTTGAAATGTCGCATAATTAATTGTATTAAGTCACAATAAGTGTGATCGCAATATGACAGTGTCTATTGCACCCACAAATGCGCTTGTCTTTATGAAGTTCAAATAAAAGTTATACTCGAAGGTGAGTCCGACTTTTGTTTGACCTTATAGAACACATTAAGTGTCTTCATGTTCGTGTGTGTTCAATATACTAAAAATGAAAGTAAAATACTGATAAGATTCTTAAGGTCGAAAATGTTACACACGAATGATTGCACAAATATCCAGAGTTAACAAAAAATAACACAGTCTCCGCTTATTTAATGAATGCTCAAATTGCACTTTCAGCAATAAATATTTTTGGAGTATCAATTTTCGTTCTTGCAATACATTTATTATTTATTTTATTTGCCGTTTGCTTGTTTACGCTAAACTAACATCTAACCCCTTGCCTGATTTATTTTAGCCATCAATATCTATAAGCCTACCGATGCAACGACTAATCCATCGCTTATTTTGTCTGCGTCGACTATGGAACGCTACCAATATCTAGTACGCAATGCAGTTGATTATGGAAAATCTAAAGCTGGGTAATGTACTTCATTATTAAAAATCTAAAATGCACTTGCAAAAGCTGCTTCGAGATGTGCACTGCATAATGCAAATTTGTTTTTATTCCATTCCTTACTTATCAATCTTAACGATAAGTCCCTTCAAATACATTTTTTAGTATTATATCCAACTAACCTCCTCTTGATTGCTTACAGATCTTTGGAAAATCAAGTAGCCGAGGCAATGGATTATCTCTGCGTCTTGTTTGGCTGTGAAATTCTGAAAATTGTGCCGGGACGCGTTTCCACTGAAATTGATGCCCGCATCTCGTTCGACACCGAGAAAAGTGTGGCCAAGGCATTGAAATTGATCGACTTGTACAAATCCTTTGGCATCGATAAGGAGCGTATTTTGATTAAACTCGCCTCCACTTGGGAAGGTATCAAAGCCGCTGAGATTCTGGAAAAGAAGCATGGGGTGCACTGCAATTTGACGCTGCTCTTTTCATTTGGCCAGGCGGTGGCCTGCGCCGAAGCCGGCGTTACGCTGATCTCGCCATTTGTCGGTCGTATTTTGGATTGGTATGTGGCAAACACTGAATCGAAGAAATTTGAACCCCTACAGGATCCCGGAGTTGTCTCTGTGACCAACATTTATAATTACTACAAAAAGTTCGGTTATAAAACTTTGGTAATGGGCGCTTCGTTCAGAAATATTGGTGAAATTAAGGCGCTAGCTGGCTGCGATTTGCTCACCATCAGTCCGTCGTTGCTGAAGGACTTGGAAAACGATGAGAGTGCTGTGAAGCCGCATTTGTCGGTAAACAATGCTAAACTACAGGAGATAGAGAAGATCTCGGTGGACGAGAGCAAATTTAGATGGTTGCTGAACGAAGATGCCATGGCAACAGATAAGCTATCGGAAGGTATCAGGAAGTTCGCTGTCGATACAGTGAAACTGGAAAATCTTATTAAGAAGCAGTTTGCCTAATTTTGTCAAGAATTTATTATTTTGTGTTTTTTTGGTAGATTTGGTGCAATGTGAAAATTGACTAAGTGAATTCTTTGCATTTACGTAAATACACATATTTTTTATTGAAAAATAGTTTATTTAACTTGATTAAGAGTCCTACAGTTCTTATTGTTTAAATATATTAAGTAAATATGGAATTCATATTCAATATAGAACGATACTCTCAACCTAAACTCTGAAAAGTTACAACGCTGCCGAACTGATAAATTTGAGCACCCAAAATCTTCAAATGAAAACAGCTCCAGCAAATAACGTGCCGTTCACATGTTATCATTCAATCATAGATATATGTATGTACATAATGTAAACAGGAACAGTTGGAAAATGCAAAGGTGAGAATATATGTATAAGCTTATTGGAACCAGGCTAATGTATATACACACAGAGCTTTCAAAAAAACAAATACGTAGTAGGTATTGTGCATGTACATATATATATAAAAATGTAAGACGTCGCTGTCTCTGAGCAAAATGAGCAAAGAGCGGCAGTGCCAGACCCTTGCCAACTTTCGAGAGAGGCTACATTCGTATATATATTCTCGCATATGTACTTACATGCACACAATTACAAATTCGCAGTCATAGTATTTGTGTACATTATTTCATTGATCGTACATTTACATGCTTAAGATTATAATCGATGTATTTATTTTGTATATTTGTATAAAACAATATATACATGTACATCTTTGTTTGATTGGCAAGAGCTAGGAAGCCCAATTAGATTTTTACTGTAGTTTCCTTTCGAGCACACAAGTGTAAATACTTAAAGGTGGGTTTCTGGCGAAATGTCTTCCAAAATTGATTACGTTTAAATTTTGTAAAATTATAAAATGCACTCCTTTTGTGGAAGTGCTCTGAAAATATTTATCGTTATTTTGAGCAAATGAGGATCGAGGTCAATTGTGCAAATGTGTTTCATCACAATGGTTCCCAATTAATTTCTATGACAACGAAGACACGGGCAAACCGGATTAGCTAGTTATATTTATCATTTGTGCATGTGTGCAGCTTGCCATTTATTCTAGGAATATTTTTAAGTGAAAACTGTACTCGTTATGCTCTTTACCAGAATAAAGGAAACTGGGCAGTTATAGGTAACCCTTAAATATAGACTATATTCATACATGCACAGAGTTAGGTTGTGGGTAAACATAGTGAATGTAACCAAACATTTAATTCTATAGAAATCTTAATTTCTATAACTCTGAAAAGTAGATGTTTCCATCGATATCGGTTATACGAGTAAGCATGAATAATTTGTAGGCACTTTTTAATTTATGTAAAATACAATTTGTATTAAATAACGATCCTAGAATAATTTAGTGAGGTTTAAATCATTTGCAAATAGAAATATGCGACAGTTCTAATTATAGTAATAGTAAATGCATATTTTCTATACCCTATAGCAATAAATTATTTGGAATATATCCAAAGTATTAAGCTATTTAAATATGTAATATTTTTAATGGAGCTCTAAGACGAGCAAGGACAGATTGACGACATACCGGCTAAATAAATGTTCTCAATTTTACCATACCCTATTCTACCCCTGTTGAGTACATACACTGATAGTCACCTAACTGATTACAATTTTAGTTAATGCATTTCACTTCGTATCTAAAATGAATTCCAACTTATGGAACAAAATTAATATGGATTTTTAAATATCTGGTACAACTTCTTATAATTGTTCATAATGCAAGTCCCTATTTAAATGAACCGCGCTATAATAAATTTATCTTTTGACGAGTCTACGAATGTTGAACGTCTATATCGATGAGTCGTCCTTCAATACAGAACATTTTGACAAATGATCTTATAATGCGCTTTGCAAGGGTGTATACATAGGTAATCAAGAGTATTGTACGAGTGTTGTGAGAGATGCTCGCCTGATGGATACCCTATCCTAAGGGTGCGCAATTGTTTGCACATATATTTCCTCATCAATATAAATAGTTTCCACATGTACAACAATAAAGATGACATGCAAAAAAGAGAAACAAAATTCATGCAAAGTTTATAATACTTTTCATTCCATTAGTTGGGAAAGAATGTCCAAGATTTTACTTGCGAAATAGAGACTGACAGGCAGCCAGATGACAGACAGATATGATGGACTCACTGTTGATGCTAATAAGAATATGTATCGAAGTACGCATGTGTGGGTATGGCTATACACTCACACATACTCACACACACACACATACACGGTATTAAGTGAGGTTAGATATGTCACCTTCCGCTTGATTAAAAAAAACTGAACGACTTTAGGATACCCTTTTACAATAATTACGATCAGTGAAATAAATAATTAACATATTTTCAATTTAATTGTGATTATATTATTAAAGACATCATAAATTTGTACTCGTACACATAATACATAATACACTTAATGAACCATAATTTGTACATACATAAATATGTAAGGCTTTGAAGTGTGCGATAATTATTAATGTATGCATGTCTATGCATACACGTGTGCCAAAACTATGTGTGCATGTCTGTACATACAACATTCGAAAATATATCGAAGCTCGTGTAGATCTGCATGTGTGTGTGTGTTCACAATACAGTGACACATTCAGAGATGTGTGTGTGTGTGTGTGTGTGTGTGCCCACGAACCCACACAACCGCAAAAAGTCGGATAGGTGGTAAGTGCTTAAAAGTTTGTGCGTGCTAAAAGTATTTTCCCGGGACCAAAATAGAGAGTGTATCTAGTTTTGGGAATTTTGCCAAATATATATGAATTTTGTAATTCAAATAGACACTCTCATCAAGCAGCGTTCTCCTTGCGTTCAGTTGCCGTTGATCGTTATAATAGCGCGATCTTTGTGTTAGCTCTGGTCGTTTGACTACAAACAAAATTATTATATAATAACGGAATTTTTGTTAAGAATTAAAATTGTAAGTTTTGTTGATTATGCCTGCTGCAACAATTCCAAAGGAATTCTTTAACATAAATTTGTGTAAAACAATTTACCTGCAACTATACCAGTTTATATTATAATGTGAATTTACCAAAAATATAAAAAAAAATCGAAATTGCAAAAAAATAAAATAAAATAAAACTGCGAAGACATGGAATACATTCACACAAATATACAGATTTGTTCTTATGTTTGTGTATCAAGTTGGTGCTCTCAAGTGTATTTCAAAAATATTTTAAAAGTTTTCGAGCCACAAATTGTACGAAGACTAAAGAATTCAATACAATCCAATTCATACCAAATTCATACAAAGAAATGTACATCCACACATCCACATAAATACATATCGTACATATAATACAGTACGAAAGAAGAAAGCTTTCTCGAGATATCGAAATATTCAACAGTTTTCCATGACTCCTGTAAACATTTTTACTCATCGATTGCGCGCTTATTCAAATACACTCACTCACATATGCACATGCATGCCCTGTTCAATATTATAGTGTATAGTATAGTGTGTAAGTATGTGTCCATGTGGTCCACTAACCCAACTACGACGTTTTACAATTACAAGAAATATATTTACATACATATGTACATATGTTAGCTAGTGTACATATATACATTGATCTCAATGTCCACTTGGCCAGGTCTCACATTTTTCTAATTTTACGTACATACATAAATATGTATATAAATTCATAAATCCAAGAATATTTCAAAATGTACAATGTCATGCGTACATATGCGGATATGTGTTGGTGTGAATAAACGAACTGATTATGTAATCGTATTCAAGTCAAAAGTCTTTCAAAGCAAAACATCCTATAGCAGGTGTGATTTTAAATCATTTTCATTTATACTTATATATTTTTACTCACGATATATACGATTGCAAATGTCTGTGTGTATTTTTGAGCAGGCACATACGTTGATGTTAGTATATTTAGTATATTTATACATGGATAGATTCCTAGCAGCTGAAGTTCTATTTTTAGTCATTATCTTGTAGACTCGACATGATTTTCCCCCAAAAATACATACATTTTCTATATACATATCTATCTGAATATGTGTGTGTGTATGGCATTATATATTCTCGTCTGTTTGCAGATAAGTCTGTACATTTTCGTTGCCACTACCTGCACACATACTTTCATATCTTTGTATATATACTTATTATGTATCTTCAAGATATTTCATCAACTTAAAACAAATACTATAAGTATGTACGTAAATATTCATATACGTAGTATTTGAACATATGCACACATATTTGTACAAACATACATATATCGTCGAACGAATTATATAAACTAGATTAAACTATATAGAAGCCGAGTGTATTAAATGAGAAAGTATAGCTAACTGTATTTCAAAATCGTTACAAACATGTAACTCTTTCAAAACTGTCATATTTTGTCCTAAGAAACTAATTACACGTAAATGGATATGTATGGTATGTTAATGTCACTTATTTTTGCAAAGCCCTGCAGCTCAGTGCTGCCAATATTCAGGATAATGAAAAACCCGTTTCTACCCCAAAATTAAAGAATGTAAATATAGATCTGTACTTTACATTTAAGTAAATATTAAAATCTGCGAAATTTAAAATTTCCAAATATCTCCCGCTAATGGTCAATAAAAGGACAGATTTAGTTGCTGATAGGCAGGTGCCCTGTATATATACACAGATATGTAAAATGTAGTGTAAATTTAGTGCTAATAAACTTAAAGTAAAATTTAGATGTTCAGCAAGAAATTCGTTATTGTTATAGACGAAGTGTGCCTTTTATAATTTACGTAATTGCTCGAGAATAAAAGCTAATTTTGTCAACTTTTGCCGTGGGCAAGTTTAGACAATTTATATTTATCGTTGCGATTATGAGGGCTATTCTACTCATGTATTTTGGCAATCTCTATTTGTCATGTTTCGTCATGCGCAGCTCCATCTTTCAGACAAAATGCAATACACATAAATATGTACATACATACATATGTATGTCTGCACCTGTACACAGCAATTTGTTAATGTGCTCTTGTATACATTTGGCAAAACAAATATTTATGAAAAACTCTGTCGATTTATTCAATTATGGCGGTTCTTTTCACTACCTTGAGCTTGCCACAATTGTAATCAACTATGGCGACCTCTTGCGGTAAACAAAATTTCAGTATTATTCCTTATTTTTCGCCACGCAATTGAGAAGCAAGACATACCCAAAACACTTTAAAAGATGCATCAGGTGAAAAGATGTTTTTGAATCATTCCAAGCCGATTTCGATTTTTCTAGAAAAGGGTATCGGTTTTGAATAATCATTTTGAAAAGGTATATCGATAGTTTTATTTTTTTTAATGGAAGTTCTTACGGCATTAACTTGTAATAAATTGGCACTAATTTATTGAATTGTTTCTTGTGTTTGTATTGTATAATCAGAGTTTATTCTGAACATATAACAACTACTTATCGATACGCCGATTGTACTTAAAAACAGCTCTGCATCGATAATGTCATGTCATAGTCGAGAAAAAAACGCCGGAGAAATTTATTAATGAGCGGCTCAAAAGTGTTTTTTTATCACCACAGTACGCATATGTGTTTAGAACAAAAAAAAAGCGCCATGGACGTATAATATATAAATATTAGCTGCAGTAAAAATTAAGTACTTAAGACAAATCGTTGTTCGCTTTCGAATGCTTGTCAAAAAACACCTGGCTGGCGCTTAAGTGTTGTTCGCATTGCATTTAGTTGAATTAAAAAGTGACACGTGTGTGAATCTCATAAGTCAACGTTGCGAAAAGTAGTTCACAACTCCATTGGTAATGAAATAAACGAATAGTTGTACGCTTATTTACATAGATGTTGCCTGTTTATATACACGTACTTAACGCGTATTACGATTCAGCAATCGTACGACCCTGTGCAAGAGTGTGTGTGTGAGTGTGTACTCACAGATACACGTGTACCATTCGCTCGCTCTGTCTGCCGTGTGGATTGATGTTTGCACAACTATACATACATTCAGATGTACTTTATGTACTCTTACCTGCATCTGTACGTAGTACGTGTATGTACATAAGGGGTTTATATACATCTAAACAACATATTCTTACGTTGATAACCAAATATTCGAATAGCCATTACGATATTGAAACGTAATTTGCAATGTGTACCCCCATAATATAGTTGGCACTAAATATGCTATAAGTGCATATGTGTACATATATGCACATATTTTTAGATGTACACACACACACACTTAGAGACACACTTTTGTGCTGGTCGCGCACTTGTGAGATACGAGATACGAGCGAACAAAGTAGATATTTTAACGACCTGTAATCAAGAAATTGCGCAAAACGATTTATGCGATTTGATGTAACAGGTAGCAGGATTGTTATTCAGAATCATTAAGAATGCAAGAAGGTGCTAAACAAATGTAACATTCATTTACGCATACATGTTAATATAGATACGATTAAGTCCGTCTATCTCTGACTGTCATCGCTTGACAAATTTCAAGATAGAACTCTACTATCTTGGGGTCTGTCAAGAGTTGGGTTTAACATTCTGAAAGGTGGGCGGGCCATTGCCCTGAAAGAGGTTCCAAATTTATCAAAATACTCGAGTTCTTTTAATCTCTGCGATCTGTTTTCGAATCATAATGCGCAGCAACAAGAAATATTGAAAACAAACCCTAGATAAAACAAAACGTGACTCGCAATGACTGCGAATTGATAAGACTGCAAAAAGTGCCTCCCATGGGTGGAAATTCACGTCTGATCAATAAAATAAAATGTGCGTCTCCAGGCAAAAAAAAAAATAAATTTTATATAAAGAATCAGTTATAGCTTTGAGGCATTATAATGACATCACGTCCGTCGCTGTCGTCCGTATGAAGTTCGACCAAAACGAGCGTAGATTTCTGTCATTTCGATTTTCTTTTTGTGGAGCTTTTAACATCTTAATTTTAATGTGTGTTGGCTTTTTTGCTGTTGTCATCAAATTGATAAATGTGATTATACAATTTTTACTGTGCTATTTTATTTTCAGGGTACTGAACGCGGAGGATAACAATTTAAAATGGAGGACGGTCACGCGAAAACCGTCGAACAAACTCTGAACTTCTTCGGTACAGACGGCGAACGCGGTCTATCCGTCGATCAGATCAAGACGAACCAGAAAAAATATGGACCCAACGGTAAGTCCAGAACAAACATATCCCTTGTACTGACAGCATTTGATTATATCCACAATTTCTTTACTTACAGAGTTGCCAACTGAGGAAGGTGCGTAAATTTGTCGCAGGCTGCGTAGAGTATTTACGAACTTACAAAAAACTAACACTTAATTTTATGTTGTAGGAAAGAGCATCTGGCAGTTGGTCTTAGAGCAGTTCGACGATCTTCTCGTGAAGATTTTGCTTTTGGCAGCCATCATTTCATTTGTAAGTATTTCTTTCGGTTGAAATCGGGCTATGGTTAAATCAATTTGTTTCGTTTGTTTGTCGCTTGCAGGTATTAGCGCTATTTGAGGAACATGAAGACACTTTCACTGCATTTGTAGAGCCCTTAGTCATTTTACTTATTCTAATTGCAAATGCTGTCGTTGGTGTTTGGCAGGAGCGTAATGCCGAATCCGCTATTGAGGCACTCAAAGAATACGAGCCCGAGATGGGCAAAGTTGTGCGCCAGGACAAGTCCGGCATTCAGAAGATCCGCGCGAAAGAAATTGTGCCCGGTGATCTGGTTGAGGTGTCTGTTGGTGACAAAATTCCCGCCGATATTCGCATCACCCACATCTATTCGACCACCCTGAGAATCGATCAGTCCATTCTGACTGGTGAGTCCGTGTCGGTTATCAAGCACACTGATGCCATTCCCGATCCCCGTGCTGTCAATCAGGACAAGAAGAACATTCTATTCTCCGGCACCAATGTGGCCGCTGGTAAGGCACGTGGTGTTGTCATCGGCACTGGCCTGAGCACTGCCATTGGCAAGATCCGCACAGAGATGTCAGAGACCGAGGAGATCAAGACTCCACTGCAACAGAAGCTGGACGAGTTCGGTGAGCAGCTGTCCAAGGTGATTTCCATCATTTGCGTTGCTGTCTGGGCCATCAACATTGGTCATTTCAACGATCCCGCCCACGGTGGCTCATGGATCAAGGGTGCCATCTACTATTTCAAGATTGCCGTCGCTTTGGCTGTCGCTGCCATTCCCGAGGGTTTGCCAGCTGTCATCACCACTTGCTTGGCTCTGGGTACTCGCCGCATGGCCAAGAAGAACGCCATCGTGCGCTCCCTGCCCTCTGTGGAGACTCTGGGCTGCACATCTGTCATCTGCTCTGATAAGACCGGCACACTCACCACCAATCAAATGTCCGTTTCCCGTATGTTCATCTTCGACAAGGTCGAGGGCAGTGACAGCAGCTTCGTTGAGTTCGAATTGACCGGCTCCACCTACGAGCCCATTGGCGAGCTCTTCCTGGGCGGCCAGCGCGTGAAGGCCAGCGATTACGATACCTTGCAGGAACTCTCCACCATTTGCATCATGTGCAACGATTCGGCCATTGATTACAACGAATTCAAGCAGGCTTTCGAAAAGGTCGGTGAAGCCACCGAAACTGCTCTGATTGTCTTGGCTGAGAAACTGAACTCTTTCAACGTGAACAAATCTGGCTTGGATCGTCGTTCCGCTGCCATTGCCTGCCGTGGTGAAATTGAGACCAAGTGGAAGAAGGAATTCACTCTGGAATTCTCGCGTGATCGTAAATCTATGTCCTCGTACTGCACACCATTGAAGGCCTCCCGTCTGGGCACTGGACCCAAACTGTTCGTGAAGGGCGCCCCCGAAGGTGTCTTGGACCGTTGCACACACGCCCGCGTCGGCACCAGCAAGGTTCCTCTGACCTCGGCCCTCAAGCAAAAGATTCTGAATTTGACTGGTCAATACGGTACTGGACGCGATACATTGCGTTGCTTGGCTCTCGCTGTTGCTGACAGCCCAATGCGTCCCGATGAAATGGATCTGGGTGATTCGACCAAGTTCTTCCAGTATGAGGTGAACCTGACCTTTGTCGGTGTCGTCGGCATGTTGGATCCTCCACGTAAGGAAGTTTTCGATTCGATTGTTCGCTGCCGTGCTGCTGGTATTCGTGTCATTGTCATCACTGGTGATAACAAGGCAACCGCTGAGGCTATCTGCCGTCGCATTGGCGTCTTCACCGAGGATGAGGACACCAACGGCAAGTCGTATTCGGGACGTGAATTTGATGATCTGTCGCCAGCTGAACAGAAGGCTGCCGTTGCTCGTTCCCGCCTGTTCTCCCGCGTGGAGCCACAGCACAAGTCCAAGATTGTTGAGTTCTTGCAGGGCATGAACGAAATCTCTGCTATGACTGGTGATGGTGTCAATGATGCTCCCGCTTTGAAGAAGGCCGAAATCGGTATTGCCATGGGCTCTGGTACCGCTGTCGCCAAGTCTGCCGCTGAAATGGTGTTGGCTGATGATAACTTCTCTTCGATCGTGTCTGCTGTTGAGGAAGGTCGCGCTATTTATAACAACATGAAGCAGTTCATTCGTTATCTGATTTCATCCAACATTGGTGAGGTCGTTTCCATCTTCTTGACTGCTGCTCTGGGTCTGCCCGAAGCTTTGATTCCCGTCCAGCTGCTGTGGGTCAACTTAGTAAGTCTCTTACTATATGCGATTATCCTTAGAATACTCGAGTTTAATCAATGCTTTCGTTGCTAAACTAGGTTACTGATGGTCTGCCAGCTACTGCTCTGGGCTTCAACCCACCTGATCTGGATATCATGGAGAAACCACCCAGGAAGGCCGATGAAGGTTTGATCTCCGGCTGGCTGTTCTTCCGGTTAGTTCATCTTGACACAATACATTTGACAACAATTTGTTTTTAATTGCATTTATTTTGTGATTTAGTTACATGGCTATTGGATTCTATGTCGGTGCTGCCACCGTTGGTGCCGCCGCCTGGTGGTTCGTGTTCTCTGCTGAGGGTCCCGGTCTTACATACTGGCAACTCACTCATCATTTGGCCTGCTTGGGCGGTGGTGACGAATTCAAGGGTGTCGACTGCAAGATCTTCAGCGATCCTCATGCCATGACCATGGCCCTGTCTGTGCTCGTGACCATTGAAATGTTGAACGCCATGAACAGGTACAACTTCACCGACTAATCCCTTTGTTTTTATAATATATATATATGTATATTAAACAATCACAATTCCTTGTTCTTCTGCAGTTTATCCGAGAATCAATCTTTGATTACAATGCCACCATGGTGCAACTTGTGGTTGATTGGTTCAATGGCCCTTTCCTTCACTCTTCACTTTGTTATTCTTTATGTTGATGTACTTTCTGTAAGTATTAAATTATTAAATACTAATCTAATCATAATCATATATTTATTAACGAATCCATTCGAAATTCACTTCTCTTTTTATATAGACCGTCTTCCAAGTGACACCGTTGTCTACCGAGGAATGGATAACTGTGATGAAATTCTCAATTCCTGTAGTTTTATTAGATGAAACATTGAAATTTGTTGCTAGAAAAATCGCAGATGGTGAGAGCCCTATATATAAGATGCATGGGATTGTGTTAATGTGGGCTGTCTTCTTTGGCCTGCTATACGCTATGATGCTTTAAGAATATAATAATTATAATCATTAAGCCCAACATCATTATTCTAATTAATAGCATAAAGTGTTACTAAATATAAACAACAAAAAAGAAATACCTAAAGTAACGACTTTAACCACCAACAAACAAAACCAACAACAACATAGATTTGTTTCCGAATAATACTAAAAAAAATCCACACAATATTTTGATAAGCGATCAAGTTACCCCTTTATTTTAAAACCAACGCCCTCAACTGGTCAATAGATTATGAGCCTAACCATTTAATTTAATGCTTACGTATACAACCAATTTCTGTTCTGTTTGAATATCTTTTAATGCCCTTGTTTTTGTATATATACAATGCTGAGAAATTTAACATTTTTCACATACACTATATATACTTACCTGGAATAGGTTTCAAAAGTGTTTAATTTGTATTGAACTGGACATGTGATGATTGTTTATATCAATTTATAGCCTTTTCCCCTTCAACCAATTTAATTTATTCAGTGTCACTTCAAGAAAAAACAAAACAAAAATAGTAGATTTCGTAGCATATACATATATAGTAAACTGATCAAAAGAAAGAAAACAATTATTTGTAGTTATTGTACAATACTTGAAAATTGCATTCTCTACAAATGATGAATACGTAAATTCTATGTAAATATTTCTTCAATTAGGGGTCATACTTAATAAAAACTAATAAATGTTCAATACATTAGATAAATCCTGAATTCCTATTTATATATATATATATATATATATACGACACATACACATACATATATATAACGACATCTATTTATATGAACATATATATATATATTTATATGTGTATGATTTTAGTTGTGCGTAGAATTGTCAACCTTGACTATTTTGTACGTGGTTGGAATTGCGGATATATATTTTGTATTCAATTTACTTATGCATTAAGTAGACTTATTACAGGCAAAGAGTTTAGTTTGCAAATTTTGTTGAACAGATTATTGGTTCATTCATTCCATAGTACATAAGAAGCGAGCATGCAATGAAATACTTTGATTTGCCAAGAACAGAAATAGAAAACAGATGTGCGGAAAAATGGTGGATGTGTTTATTCAATTAGACTTGACTTTTTAATTGAATTATTCATTCGAACCGTTCACTTACTACTCTTAATATTATTTTCAACCACCAAGACTAATGTCCGGTCAAGTAATCTTCACTTGGGCTAGTGTTGGATCAAGTAAACTTTCATTTTAATTAAAATTGTCTGGTTAAGTAGTCGAAATGTCGAACAACTTCTCATTTACCCAAGACTGAATTTAGCTGTTTTTTGATTACATTTTCACATTTCACTTAAAATCAATTAGAGCACAGAGAGAGGCGTGGCAGATGGATAATGAGGGAACGAAATTGACTAAAATGTCCGGCGGACTATTATGTTAACCAGACATTCGCAGTGTGTACGCAAAAGAAAGTAATTGATGGGGAACCATAGTTAGTGAATGGTATTTACATATATCTATTATTTGTGTCGAGGTTAGAATAAAACGAAAATTTTAGAAAGAAAACCACAAATTTTGTCTTTCTTTTTGTAAACAAAAACAACAAAATCCAAAAAGATGATTAAGAAAAATGAACAAAATATACCAAGTAATTAAGCATCTAACCAATTTTAGAGATTTCACTTTAATTTACATTATATACATTGTTATAAAAAAAGAATTATAGACGCTGTGAAATAAACAAAAACAAAAAAAATACAAAACCAACATAATCATAACTACTAGTTATATGCAAAACTAAACTGCGCGCCTACAAACCCATTGAAATGTGCAGTGGAGGCGTCTGCTGCTCTGATCCCATCATAAAACTCTTACTATAAAAGTAGCTTTTGTTGAATGAATGCCTGCCCAGCCCTGCCCTGTCCTGCCCGCTCGCCCAGCCCTGGCCTTGCACTTGCCGCTGTTGACTGAAAGTCCATTGATTTGAATTCGAATTTCGAAAACGAATCCCACCAATTATATACCACTGTTTTTTCATCACTATATTTATTGTTTTATTTTATACAGTAAATCCCCGATTTCATTAATTGGATGACACCTTATTAATTTAATATAAATTAAGTCCATCCCTGCTATAGCAAAGTATGTGAAGTTGTTCAATTTTGATAAACTAGTGTGCCAAAAAAAAAAAAACAAACTCTATGTGAATGCGAGAGATCCATTGCTGTACATTATGGTCTACAAACAAAAAATGAAGAAAACAGTCAAACATATTCACAAACACTTGTAACGCAAAACAAAAGAACGTAAAAAACAAAAACGAATGAATTCATATTTCAAATTCAGCATGTAAGATATCTGAAACATGATAACGAAATATAAATACTGAAACCCGAACTGGTCTTCTTCTTATCACCAATGAATCCCCCCCAAGTATGTATAAACAGCGCTGCCGTAGTTGCCGCCCAACCTTCCACTCGCCCAGTTGTCGTTGCCGATGCCCTTCTGCCCTTCATTCTGCCATTATTACCAATTCTACATAGTGTCCAAGAATGCATTCGTTTGCTAAATGCTAAAAGTATATTGATCTATTTATCAACAATATATTGTCTATGTATGTGTATTGTGTAGTTCCTGATGCCGTCGTCGATAAATGGTAAAATGGTAACGGTCTTGGCCATTATTCAAACCAATACAAAACGTGAAGGAGATCCTAAAGGATGTCAGATTTGTATACCTTTATAAATCTTGTATTAATTGCTCAGACAGCCCTGTTACCTGAAATTGCCAATTGTTATCCAACATGAAATAAATTTATAATTATTTTATTTGAAATTAGAAAGTAATGGAAAAACTATCTTAACTCACGGGTTAGTAAGAATGGATTAACTAAATAAACATTACAAAACAATTGCTCCGTGGTTACTATTCCAAATACACATTTTATTTTTCAGCTGTAATCATCAATAAAAATGTATTTTCATTTCAAACGCCATGTGTTTTTGTTTTATTTGGTTTGAACATTATTATTACAACGGATGTCCAGCACATGGAGGCAAAATAAATCGATTCCCATGCACACATTGTCACTGTGAAAGCTCCCGGGTCTTCGTTGTGAAAGCTCTCTTCTGGTCGTCTACTCATATTCAGGAAAGCGTTGACACGCGCGTTACTATAAATGGCTGCCCTTATGCAATGCAACAGATCATCGAACACGGCATAAAGCTCGTAGACCATAATGTGACAATCTATAAATAAAGAAGAGCGCTACTGTCGCGAATGGTCGACCATGACATACCCTATTGACAATCCACACCCATATACATTATTTATCTACACTACTTTATAGGCTAAATTCTTTGCGCAGCGTCATTTAATATTTGGACATATGTACATATATACCTATGAATGCATATATGATTTAATATTAGAATACTAAAACAGTTTGTGCTATAAAAACGAAACATTTGGGTATGCAAGTTATGAAGTGGTTTTTCCTTTATTTATTATATTATAATTTAAAATATTGGATTGCTAAAATAGGGTTTTATCAATTCACAGTAACAACTGGTACAAAAACTATGAAATAAATCAGGTAATAAAAGTTTTGTTCAATTTATAAATTTGTACATTTCATTTTATTTATTTTATATGCACTATTCATTATTGGAGAATGAGTAGGAATCACTTGAGCCCGAGGTCAGTTTGACAGCATTCTCGTTTCCAACTATATTACTTAAACTGAGAACGTCATATTTAGTGTACAGAACTTTGACGCTCATGACATTCTGTAGTCCGTCTCGAGGATTCTGATTAGTTTCAAGCATCAAGTTGATTATTTCTGAATAAAAGTTTGGAAAGTTGGGAGGTTGATAGATGATCAAGTGTCGGACGCCCTTAATTCTGGTGCGTCTAAAAAAGTGCGCCCGTTCGGAATAAAGCATAAACTGTGCGCCACTATGAAAGAATATATCTCTTGCTCGTGAGATCTTTTCCTTTTTTGTGTATTCACTAATTTGCACATAATTAACCATCTCATTTTTAAAGTAATTTCGCAAACGAACATAGTCAAAGTAGCTGGGGACATAGAGCAGACAATGGGATTGTCCAGATCGGCTGAACTGTGGCAAAATCTGTCGAACAAAGTATTGAAAGCGATCATCAAAAGCCGATTCTACGCTTGAACAAACAATGCGTTGAAAGACCTGTTCAATTGGTGTTAGCACATTGGAAATATCGCCAACTTGAATCTGATTTGTTATGCGAACTCTTCCCTGATAATTGTGACATTTATTGTTAATTAAACCACGAAATTCTGGCAGTTCGTGGGATGCGAAAAATAGCGTTTGACGATAGAAACGAGAAGTTCCATTAAGGCAATAAGATCGAACACGTTGGCAATTGGTATCCGGCAACTTTTGGGGTTGCAAGTGAAGATGATCAAGTACATAGAGGAGGTTCTCCCAGTTCTGGGCCATAAAAAGTTCAGCTTGATCAATGATAAGTAGTTCAATTGAATTAAGAAAGTCAAAGTCTTGATCTTTATCATTGATAATCATGCGTAATGCCAAGGGCGAAGCAATCAAAATGTCAGACGAACTAATGTCCGAATATAATGACATTGTTTTTTTTGTGAATCGTATGCCAATTTTAAAGTTGTCATCTGTGTTACCCGCAAAAGTTTGCTCATAATCACGGGGTTTGGGATTGGTTTTAGGAAAATATAGCGTATCACCAGAAAAGTCTTTAATGAAACGCTCATACCTTGCTATGGGCAAACCACTTTTTTTATCTAGAAAATTGTTAAAAGAAAAGTATATTACAGAATATTCAATCATTCAGAGCTTGTTCATTGGTGCTTACCCTTGTGATTTGCAAACATTAGATTTCCTATATTTTTGACAGTTTTTAGAGCTGATTCCCTAAATGGTAACATAATGAGAATCTTCATGCGGGTAAGGCCCTGATCTCTAAGGGCATCTGGTATCGAGATCTCACTTGGGAGCAGCTTGGGATCTTTCGCCAGACCGGCAATTTTCTCGTTATTGCGTAAAATTAATGATCTACTCTTCAACATATGATTCACAGCATGAAGGCAATATGCATAGCGAATTTCCTCGGCATTATCATGTGTTCGGCGAGGATAATAGACGTCCAGGTAATTATTTGCACAATGAAAAACTTCCATTTGAAGCGATGACAATGGATATATAACATTTTGACACAATTGTGATTTTACCTCCAACACTTGCAAATCCGCCGGCTTTGTGGCTATCGGAGGTCGACTATAGTTTGTATCAGAGCTAATCAAAGATTTCAGCATTGGTATTTCAATTTTGAAGTTACCAATTTCCGACCATTTAAATTTAAAAATTTTTCGTTCGTTTGCGAGTAAATCGCTTATATCATCTGTAGATAGCTCAAGATCAAACCGTTTTGTAAATGAATTGCACGGCTTTAAGTTATTCGTGTCGATTTCTTCTTGATCTGAATCGATATCCTTTGTATTTCCAGTCGAGATATATTTATTATCTTCTTGAACTTCTGGTGCTGCCAAAAGAAATTCTTTTTGAATATTAAGAGTAATGCTAGGGGTTGGCTTAACTTACCAGTGTTGGCTGAGCTATATTGGTCCACAAGTTGCTCGTAACACACATTGACATCTTCCTTTATTGATGGTAATAGATCGACAGACATATTTATGTCCTCACTCGTTGTTTTGTGAAATTGGGTTTGTGTTGAATACGATTTTTCCATTTGTCGGCTCCGCTGAATAAACTTATTGTTCTTGGAAAACTTGTCGGTTTTGTGAATAGACCCCGATTTCCTTTTTGGCTGGGAGCCTCCGCTCCTGTGTTTTCCCCTCATTTCTACAAAATATTGCAATCACAATTAAATATTATCAAAATTGAGCCAAACGCGTGCACAGCAGCTGATAGCTGAATATCGATAGCCGATTATGATTATTTAATAAGCAACTCTTCAGTGATAGTTGACTATCGATTATGATTGTTAAATAACCAGCACTACATGCTTTGCAGTCGCACCGATTTCATAATTAAATTAAATAAATGCCAAACAAGTTAAATTATTCTCATTATTATTTTAGAAAGACAATTTCCATTACTTTATTATTTCTTTTTATTTTATGAGCTAATATTGAAAATATATCGATATTTTGATGAAACTTCATTTAAAGTGCACTGAAATACAACGTTGCTTGTGGGATATAGAAGGATTATGGTATTCCGATTTATTTATTTAAATTTAATATTGATTCACATCTTACATTTCTGTTGGGAAAGTATTTATTGTCGATTATTCAAATTTTCTGGATATGACTGAAGCCGATCACTGGTATTCAAGCTTTAAAAGTGGTTCTCTCTCAAATTAATTTCGAAGATATACAAAATATTTAACACAACCTGATATTTACGATTTTGTGAAGCAAAATAGTTTGCAAATAAAATCATGAACAAAATTATTACTCTTAGTAGATACGTTTATAATAATAATATAACATTGATCATTCATACGTTTTTAACTTAACCCAAATCGTTTAATCAATACCTTTCAAAATTGCACCCTTTCCCAACAGTGTGATAACAATTCATTTATTTTCTCCTCTCTAATGAAATAATCAGTTACTTCCATAATTGGAATAAATATTTTATTGCTTCCTGGTCACACCCAATAATTCATACATTGCTGTTCCTATTAGCCAAATTAATTAGGGAATAGCCTAATTAAGTAGTTTTCACAAGACTTGATATATCGATTAGTTTACTTTTTATAATCGATAGAATGTCCTAAAGCGACACTTCACTTAAATCGATGATAAAATATGTAAGCTATTTCATAAAATAGCTCACACATGGTACTATGAGTATATATTGTTATATTCTATCGTTGGTTTGATTGAATTGTATTAGGCAATTGGTAATATTACTGCGGCAAACGATATATCTGTATTATAACGATGAAAACTATCGATCACGGGGCATCTCTAGGTTGATACATAAAATAAAAATACATAAAAGTGAGTTTTTTAGTTAATGAAAATAAGTTAAAAATCCGAATAATACTTTAATGTGAACTCGAAGGCAAATGACAATTTTCTTGAATTAATAGCAGCCACATGCGTAACATATGAATAACATCGAGTGCATTTCAAATTTTATGTATGTGTAGATTTTTCGCAGATATTGCTTTAATAGATGAATATAGAGAGTTCGTTTCATTACAAAAAAGCAAGCAATATATCTTTAATAATCGTACAACCATAAACAACAAAAGGATAATTTGTCAAACTGCAAACTGAGTACATTCTGTGCACACATAGATACACACACATACACACACGCATGTATATTGTTGTTCAGTTCAGTTGAGCTCGCGTAAAAAAGATATGTGATACGAACTTACGAGTCTGACCTTTCAATCCTGAGAAAAATGAAAAACCGTGAAACAATATCACATCAAATACATTTAAATAAAACGTTGCATGCATGTACTTTTATCTGAATGTACATATGTGCTGCTGTATATAAAAATACATCGTTATAAATGTAGATACATGTGAGTGTGTATATGTATATATGCGACACACAGATACATATGCATACATATATATTTATGAAATGTATTTATGTATTCATGCATACAACTACACAGGTATCTATGTATGTATGTATCTTTTTGCATGACACTCGGTAGAAATATTTCGGGTATACGGCAATTTATTTATTGGATAAAAAAATTAGATTTATAATATCGTCCCCGTATACACATATATACTTAACGTTATGATTTATTTACAAGTGTGTACATAAAAAAATTATTTGCACATAATTATTCGCATACGCATGTCCTATATATATGCATACATATATAATATCTTTAAGCAAAAATAGTGTTGGTATCTATTGTACATTTATATGAATATACGTACACACACGTATGTATGTACATATGTATGCATGTATATCTCCAACGGCATATGAATATGTGTGTGTACGTGTATACAAGCATTGTCAGTGTATGCGCAAAACGTCCAGCCCACTCCTTCACCTGTTACACTGTAGTTTTCGAAGTGTGCCCGTGTTTAGAATCACACAAACACAGATATGTATGTATGTAAGTGCGCCTGTGTGGGTGTGCGTGTATGCGTGCAAGTATGTGTGTCTGTATGTTTGTGGAAAGGATTCTTTCATAGACGAATGAATCTCTTCGTTTGTTTGTGTGCCAAAAATATCAAATACATTTTCAAATATTCTATAAATGTTCGAGATAAAAATGTAAATTTCTCCAATCGCCAATATATTGTGTGTACATTTTAAAGCTCAATAGCACGCTTCAAAAATACCCTTGAAATTGGCTACTCCCTTTGTAGTCAGTCCAGTGCTGAAAAATGCGCGCAAAATGCATGTATAAGCTTTTGAGTTTTGTCTAATAAGTACTCTTACTGACTGTGAGATACCCGTTAGCCATTTTTAACATAGATAACAATTAGGAATAACAAAATTTAAATTATTTCTTAAATAATTTGCAAGTCTATTTCCGATCGGGATCAAATAATCAGAAACCCTTTAAGTGATCGTTTTCGTTTCGTTAGTTTTTCCTTCGATTTGAGTGGGAAGGGGCGTGACCGAATTATAAAAAGAACTTAGAAGTATTGATCTCGAACTTCAATTTAATATACATATCTAGTGATCTTGAATATGTAGTTTGTACATTTTAAGTTCGTATATATAACAGCTTTACACCCCATGGATACCGGGTATTAAACAAATTCAGCTTTAGCTTCAGGCTTACTTACACTATCATTATTGTAAATAGTTTTAGTTTGTACATCGACTACCAGTCTCTTACTTTAAACCTAGCAAAAAGGTTAATTGGAGAATTCTCAGCTAAAAATTTGAGAATTGGGAACCATTTATTTATTGTCGTTACTTTAAGTGAACATAAATTTAAAATAGTTTGCAACTTATGCAATTATTTGCGGCTTTCTTTACTAATTGTTTTGTTTATTACAAACCTATTTTCACACAAATCTAGATTAAATATTGTGAGCGCGGAGTTTTGTTTATAAATCTTGCACGGGGATTGCACAAATCGATTAAGGAATCAAATTGCGCACATAATCGATAAACGCAGTTATACTGGAGCAGAACGGAGAAAGTACCAGGGGTGCAGAGTCCCCCGACGCAAACCAAGAGAATCGAACGACGTGCTGGTGGACTCCGTGGGCTGCTATGGGTTGTTTTGGTTCGCCAACCTCCAAACAGTCCGACGTCAGCTCGGAGGATTCGAAAAGTCAAAAGCGTCGGAGCGATGCCATCTCACGGCAATTGCAAAAGGATAAACAGCTCTATCGAGCTACACACAGGCTCCTGCTATTGGGGGCGGGTGAGTCGGGCAAATCAACTATAGTCAAACAGATGCGGATATTGCATGTCGATGGATTTTCTGAACAAGAGAAGAAGCAGAAAATTGATGATATTAAAAAGAATATTCGAGATGCTATATTGGTAAGTGAAACCAACATTTACAACTAATTATGATTGGAATTAAATCCGTCCAAATATTAAAATTATTACATTTCTAAAAATATATAATTGTGATTTGGATATCAATCATCAATTCGTCGGCTATTAATCAATCTTATCGCTCATGTATTTTTCTCTCTTTACAGACTATTACTGGAGCCATGAGCACACTTAATCCACCTGTAGCTTTAGAAAAGAAAGAAAATGAGCCTAGGGTGGAATACATTCAGGATTATGCCTCTAGTAAGTCAAATAATATAATTAAATTCAATCATCATCAAAAAGTCAGTTAAAAAGTCATTCATATTTTCGGTGTCAGAGCTATTTAATTATTAAATAAATTTATAATTATAATTGTGTACAGCTAAAAAACACTGAGTACACATCGTATAAGAAAGTTGCGACTGTAATGGACGCGCTTTAAAGCCGTTGACTCACAAATTTGGTATGGCATGGCATAGATCCATATATAGCTCGAGTTCATTTATGAAATTTTCGACAACTTCCTCGGCTACCCAAATAAAAAGACGTACTGACAAATAGATTGTTGTATTATTTTCTGTGTGATTATTGGATTATTTCGGAATTGTATGAATATATTAAAGCGATTGTGATTACATTAAAGTCAACTTCATTTGCATAGCTCGAAGACCATGGATAATAGCTTCTGTACATTTAGACTGTTTTCATTTATATCAATATCTTGTGTCTTTGCAGGTCCCGACTTTAACTATCCTCCTGAATTTTATGAACACACCGAAGAATTGTGGAAAGACAAAGGGGTCCTACAAACCTATGAAAGGTCAAATGAATATCAATTAATTGACTGTGCAAAATAGTAAGTAATTTACATATCTCAACTGTCAATTTGTCAAATTGCTAGTGCTAAGTTTTGATCACTTTTCTGAACATCTCGTTACGGTTAGTTGAAGCTAGTGCCCTATCCATTTGTATTGCAAAGTTTAATTTTTCATATTTATTTAATTTATTTAATTTTATAATATAATTTCTTTATTCAGCACAAATGGAAAAATGATGGAAATGCTTTAAGGGGTAAATAGCTTTTGTGTTTTCCAACTGTAGTTTAAATATCAGCTAGATGTACGAATTTGCAAGATCCGCAAGACTTTTATTTTATGGTGTAATAGGAGAATATAGGGCTTTAATAATATAATAAAAGAATAATGGAAATTAAGAAGCAAGAGTTATGGTTATTAATGGATAGAGCAAAGTAATCAGAACTAAAGATAAGTTTGACGCTTTCGTAAATGACTTCTAAGGTCATATCGACGAGTTATCTACAAATAATCTGTATAAATAGTATAAGTTTTCAACTTTAGCAAATAAGTTTATTAAATATATGGTAACAACCGATTTATTTTATATTCAAGCTTTCTGGATCGAGTAAGCACAATTAAGAATCCAAATTATACACCAAATGAACAAGATATTCTTCGGTGCCGTGTTTTGACTTCTGGAATATTTGAAACAAGATTTCAAGTCGACAAAGTTAATTTTCAGTGAGTAACACTTAATACTTAAATATTTATCAATATGTCATTACTAATAATTGTATGTTTTACCCATTTCAGTATGTTTGATGTGGGAGGACAGCGCGATGAGCGTCGAAAATGGATTCAATGTTTCAATGATGTAACTGCTATAATCTTTGTAACAGCATGCTCAAGCTATAATATGGTTTTGCGTGAGGACCCCACTCAAAATCGACTTCGAGAATCCTTGGACTTATTTAAGAGTATTTGGAATAACAGGTAACAACATCGATTGATCAATCCGCTTTTATTTCGATTAATTTTACTTCTTTTGAATCGGTTGTTTAGATGGCTGCGCACAATTTCCATTATACTTTTTCTAAATAAGCAAGATTTGTTAGCAGAGAAAATAAAGGCTGGAAAAAGTAAATTGTCGGAATATTTCTCCGAGTTTAACAAATATCAAACGCCAAGTAAGTGGAAACATTAAAAAACAATATTTTCATTTAGGTAGCCATAAAGGAGCCATAAAGGCACTGAAGGTCTGATCTTTAAACTTTGCAAACCTTTCAGTCGTTCAGCTATAGCTTGAGAGCAAAAATATAAAATGATCCACTGTATTCATTTTGATACTAATAAAAAGTTATAATTATATGCGATACAGGTGACGCAATAATGGAATCCAATGATGACCCAGAAGTAATAAGAGCAAAATATTTCATACGGGACGAGTTTCTGGTATGTTTCCCCTATTTCTCAAATATATAATATTTAATATATAAATTGTAATTTGTCTTTTGTTTCCGCAGCGTATATCAACTGCAAGTGGGGATGGTAAACACTATTGTTACCCACATTTCACATGCGCCGTTGATACAGAAAACATCAAACGAGTTTTTAATGATTGTAGGGATATAATTCAGAGGATGCACCTTCGTCAATATGAATTGTTATAGGCTATCCCTATTCGCCGTAATTCAAATAAATAAAGTAAAGAATATATTAATGAATTACTGTTTTAAATATAATTATCAAATGTAATTTGTATTTAAATAGTCCCTTGAAAAAAAAAGCGCTGCATTTAGATCTGGTATGACCTTTCACAAAACTCAACATTAAAGAAGAATAAATAAACATGTTAATAACAATCATAATTTGTTTTATTGACAGCGTATGTCATCAGCTCATAAATATCGATCCATGTTTCTAATATTACATTTTGAGATTCAGTAAATTTCTATAAATATATTTTCCCTTGACACAGAGCGGCGTTGCATTTATGCTATTCGTAGACGTGAGTATTTTCAACTATACAAGTGGGTTAAGTATTCCAAAACTAACTGAAGCCTTGTCAATTTCATCAAAGTTTCTTTTCAATTTACTTCTCCAGGCATTCTTGTTGTAGGCATAGTCCTTTCCAGCGATTGAAGGCCATGCCGCGTTATGATCGTTAGCTCTTTCGGGCGAAGAGTTTATGAAGCCATCCTTCATGGTGTTTAACGATTTATAATCAGATCGCCTACACAGAAGACATTTCAGTGCTTGTTCCTTAGAAATGAAAACCATTCTGCAAATGAGGGAAACAGCTTAAGCTATTATTTTATGAAGCAGTAAAAAGCTATACCTTATTAGTGGCTGTCCATCAACTTTCTCCCAAGCAGCTTATAATGAAAGTACAGATATTTATAATATTATTCAAACTGTGTGCTAAATAGTGTTAAAGGTTTCAAACTTATTCTACAATTTTACACCAACCGCCGAAAACCATTCTTATATTTAATGTTGCTGGAAACCACCTGTAACCTTAAAAACATTTTTGGTAGAGCCAAATCTGATTAAGTCAATTTGTATTTGTATTGATCAATAGTTATCCCAAGTTAGTCTTGTGTTGGACCTAAAGATTTAAATTCATTTTTTAAACTTCTTGATTTGTCTTAATGCACGTATCCCAGATATACAAAATTCTATACTTCCATCGCTTATTTTCTTCTCTGAAATCAAACGCATGTAATTAATGGTTAATGCTCTTTTCAAGCGGTATGATAAATTAAAATCGGCATAAATTCATTAAGCAGTATAATGCATATATTTATTTACATACACAGAGTTATATTATCTTAAATTTTGGGCATTCGAAGACATTATGTTATGAACAAGATGCATAAGTACAGAATCAAAAAAAAATAATTGTACGATCAATTTGGGTAAAGCACATTTATATTGCTTCGAATTCGTTATTTTCAGTTCTTTTTATAAGATGACCTCCACCAATGCTGTCTAGATTGCGTTTGGGAAACTGATGTAAAGCTTTATGTTGCTGTTCTTGATCGACATGCCTTCGAGGGAACGAAAGATTGATATTTTTGTGAATCGAACCGAAGAAATCATTCAGTATTGATGAAGTGTACAATTTTTCATTTAAAATAACAGTCGGTTGAAGATGGTTGGAGTAGCCATCAAAAAGATGTGCAGACGTTGATAAATCTGGCCAAAATAAAAACATTTTAAAATAATAGAGCATTAATTTCAAATAATTCATGCAATACTTAAAAATAATTGGAGAAAAATTAGAATTAAAATATAGACATAAATACATGTAGTACAGTTGACTAAATTTACTCCTATACAAGAATACTTAAAATTGTTGAAAAATGCATCGTATAGGGATTAAAACGTATTCTTATATTTAATGTTTCTACCATCTTAGTTACAGTGAAAAATACGTAAAAATAAAATACTTTATACATTGAAATATTATATATACAAAAATCATAATTATTTTGCGGCACTTTATAACACTGAAGTTATACACATTTTAATTGCAAAGACCGATTGAACATTAGCGTATTGTATTGTATTGACACGACTATATTATATTTATAAAACTATTCACTAACAAATGTTCGCTAAGACTGTTCCTTCCATAGTGATCCCAGGTCATTTTATACCATTTTTAACCAGATAAACATAAACAGGGTGCCCACAACAAAACAGCAAAACAAAGTGCAGCTAACGGTCAACTTGTTTGAAATGCACCCTTTATACGATGCTTCTTCACTTGCGGTAAATACCCTTTACTAAAATAATTGCATATACAAAGTTGCCTAATTTAATTTTGGAAAATTGATAATGTTGTTGTAAAGCAACTGAAAAATGTAAAGTAAATATAAGCATTGCATTTTCTGACAGACTCCATGAATTCAACATATCAACAGGGTATTTGTCAGTCGACTACCTCTGCTCACTTATTTTTAATGCTCTTTATGCCTCACCATATTTCAAATAATTTGTGGTAAATGGTTCAACAAACAGCGCCAAAGAACTGGGCAAACATGCGTAGTTGCAGTTGAATGTATGTGAACGACTTTTAAACATATGTTCACAATCATAACTGTATCGTAGGACCTGCTTTCTCGTTGTTCACTGCGGTTTTCAATACTTTAAGGCGGACGTCCACGGCTTAAATAATATAACAGACTTTTAAAGCGAGATACAAAATTCTGCAGATACATCTTATTGTGAGGTATGCTATAATCTATAGATTAAAATGTTTATGATCTGAATGACCAACTTGTATTTTATTCTAATGCTTGCGTCATAAAATTTTGTATAATGGTTAATTCATCCGCAAACACTTTCCATGATTTAATCAAACGTCACTAACTTTAAACATATGCCCGCATTTATTGTCCCTCAGATTGTATTTATAAATTGAGTTTGTATTTGCTTTGAATCAATTTTATTATGTATTCAAATGAATGCAAATCAAATAACTTAATATCCAAATTGTTGAATCCCCCGATTGAAGAGAGACACAGTCGAATGAATTGTTGATACGATATGCATTTTATTCAATTATATCATTTATTATTTGTTAATTCTTCTTGACTGCTGGCAAGAGTTGCCATTGTCTACCTTTTTACTTTTTACTAGAATAATAATAGCACAAACGACCAGTTATTATAATCGATGACCTAAAGACACATAGCTTAAGTAATAGTGAATATCATTATTAAAGATGATTGACCAGAATATGGATGTAAAGTGATGTAATGTATGCAAGTGCGTGTACATATGTACTATATGTCACAAGTTTATACAATCTTTCAAAACGTTAAATTTGGACACAACAGGCAGAATTACAAGAGTATTATTTGTATGGATAAACATAGAATACTTAAATACATATACAGAAAGATGAACAAATCTGAATAATCGTCATAAGCTCAGAATAATAAGAACGAAACTCGAGTTCTCCTTGCATCCCCTTTGGCTCTTCGAGCCATTCCATAATGTCACATGCTCCCCTCACTGCTGCTCGTTGTTCCTTTGGAGTCACCCATACCGCCAGCTACGTTATCATCTCCACGCACCGAACCGGACGTAAGTCCTCCAGTTATCCCAGTTAAATTTAATTTGTACTGTTGAGAAAGTAATATAATTCACAAAAGTTTCAATAAGGTAATGTAAATATAGAATTTAAGGATTATTCAATTGGTGATAAATCAAAATAATTTAACCAACGTTAAGAAAAGATTGTAGTTATTAAATGGATTTATAATAATTATATAGGAATTATTCAAATGAATTATAAAGTAATGTAATAATTTCGGAAGCTACAAATTAAATCTGAAATGTGAGGGACGTGAACATGAGGTGCTACATGCTACAGGACTTGGACTTTTCGTTTACAATATTTTTTGGCAAATCTATACAGAGATAGCTTACGAATTAAGAAGTTTAAACTCTTAAGATACCAAGATCTTCTCTCCTTAATTGGAGGGAAATGCTAGAGTATTGTAAAAGAGAAAAATTACTAGAGGACAGCGACTCTCTTTGAAATGTTGGCATCATTTGAGAGTGCAATAAAATCTATTGTTTCACCTTGAGAACTGTCTGTGGAAGTTGTTCAGATATAAAACTAATTGAATAATGTCACAGAGATTAACTTTATCACTTGCAGTGCTCAATTCACCACCAAGAAGATACCTTAAACAGAAAACCAAACATAACATATATACATATATATTTAAAAGCGATCATCTGAAGCAACTTTTGATAAATCAAGAATGTTTATACCATACAAAATTATTGTTAAACAATATATTAATTTAGAAATACAATATTTACATGCATAGTTTTCCAAAGCAAATTTAAGTTACCTTGTTTGCGCACTCAAAACATTTTGATACAACTTTGTTAATAACATTCATTAGATTTTTTGTTTCCCTTATGACATGATCAACCTTAACGAAAGTGGCCGCCTTGCCCACTGTATGATCTTTGACTGTAAATTGAAGTGCTTGGACAAAAGTCGGCACTCTATCTAAAATACCCAAAAGATCCTTCTTGTTATCACTTGCTGGCACCTGCAGGCAATCAATTTGTATTAATTTTTAGTGCTGTAAATGGAATTTTAGCCTTCAGTTACCTGGTATGAAAAATGGCGAAGAACTTTGTAAAGTCGATTGGCTTCTTCAGCAAAGTATTCGGCCTGAGTAAACAAATCTTGGGTGGTTCTTAGAGAACCACTTCCCTTTGTAAATTGATACATGAGAAAAGCCATTGCAGACATATTTTTGGCTCGTTTCAAAATGTCGTTGTCGTCGGACGTATCGTCCGCCCATTTCGGTTGTAGATCTCCATTAGTTTTACTATCTAGACCTGAGTACTCCACCATTTCGCCTTCCTCATTGGCAGGTACATATGGTTTTGCTGATTTTATTGTAGTTTCACATTTCTGAAACGACCAGAATCATATTTAAATTATTAACAATACGAAACGAACCGGAACCTACTTCAAATATAAGTTGTGAATGAAAATTAAATTATAACTTTTTGATTCAATTCCTATGATAGTGATAGTAATATTACAAGTACTTGCCTCTATTTGAGAATCAAGCTCTGTTTTGGATGTGTCGACCGTGACGAGTATTTTCTTGGCAGTCATTGAGATCTCATTGATCAACCACTTCCACATGTCCAAAAATGATTCGAAATTCTCATTTGCTGCGCTGCTATTCGTATATTTCCACAGAATCTTGGCGGCTATGAAAACTTGCGGTCCATAGATCCGCAAATTGATGGCCAGACACTTGGCATGTACCTGAAGTCTTTCCGTGGGTGCAATGTGCTGCAACAGTTTGCAAATATCAAAAATGTGATCACAGCAATCGTGGAATTTGGTCGAACACTGATTCAGATTCTCCAGATCGTGTGTTACGGCCAGCATATGAAAAGATTTCACGATTTTCGTGCATAGTTTAAGCGATTCATTGAAGTCGGGTATTTGGCTGGAGACCGATATGACCAGCTGCTTGCAGAGCTCCTCCAGACTGCTCAGCATACTCATTTCCGGTTCCTGCCTGCCCTGCACCTGAACTCTAGCGCCCATATTATCATGCTGGTCCTTGATCAGATGATTCAGATACAGGTCAAACTCCAGCTTGCAGTTGTCACAGTAGGTGAGTATGTTTTTTCGATGCTCGTGACTAATGTACGGGGAGTCGGTAAAGTCGTGCGCCTTCTCGAAGAGCTTATCGAACGCCAAGGATAACTCGTCCCTTAGATCGAGGCTCTCGTACGTCAAATTCTTCTTCGCATTCGTATTCTTAATCAGTGGCGCTAAATTCTTGTCTTTGTGGTAAATATCACTTTGCCAATGCTCGTCATTAAACAATGAGTAGAAGGCGGGATCATGATCGTTGTTGCCCTCATTGTTGCTATTGCAATCGTATTGACTGGTCTGCAGCTTATATCTCTTAATCAGATTGACAATACGCTTGATTGTCGTGTATATGCTTTCGTTCTCGTAATTGGAATTGCAGCGCGCATTGCGAAATGCCATGTGTTTGGCTGAATCGAATATGCTATCCTTGATCACAAAATGGATGAGATCCATAGCCCGGCGGATCTGACAAAACACCGTGTCCCGATTCTCTTTAACAATCACACAATCACTGTGGATCAAGCTACTCTTCGATGATGTCAGTAGAATAGATATGGACTTCTCCAGTATTTGACGAGCCGAAAACATTTGTGCTCGCCGTCGCTCCTCCTTGAAGGAGTTGCGATGGTGTCCCGTGAGGTAGGCCAACTCAATCATTTCCGTTCCAAATATGGAAAAAGCACGCACAAACTCGGTGAAATTCATCACAGACTCCAATTTCTCTAGACTCTCCGATGCCCGCTTCTTTGCAGTTAATAATTTCTTCACAACTATGATGTCCACCAGCAGCAGAATCCTTGTTATAGATGAGAGTAAGGATCGCGCTGCCAAGACGATTGCACCATAATCCTTTAGAGGTTCGATGTGATGACGAAGCTCCATTCCACTTATCGGGGAAAGGTCGCATAAATGCTCAATCGACTTGCCTGGAAACACAAAAAGTGAACTATAATTGTGAATTTCTCTTTTAATATGCAAGCGAACTTATTTATAATTTACAAGCGGGTCAGCAAAACCGCCAACTACTAGAAATGGACGTTGAATTCATAAATTTTTCATTGACTTGCATCTAAAAATAGCGAAAATGCAGTTGCAGGACAGTACTATAAAGTATTGTACATCGTAGTAGTAATTAAATAACTACTTCATATTGTTGTGACAGAACAATTCGATCTTATTATATCTTATATATATTAGGATTTAATGGATATCAGTTATTTGCATAAAATGAAACGCGAATTGAAATAACGTAATTTTATTTGTACCTGCGTCTCTCGCCTCCTTGGCGGCCTCATACATATCAGCTTTGATATCCGAATTCTCCTCAGCTATTATTTCGCCAATTGTAATAAACCTCTCCACGGCAGTACTCAAAGAATGCCCGATGTTTCCAAACGTCGACATGATTTCCTCGTTATCAATATCACGAATGCGATAGCGTTGATTCTATAAAAGAACATTTAGTGATTAAAGAACACTTTTAAAATAACCATTTGCTAGTAGTATAATGGTGTAATCTAGACTTGGATAATTTTGAAATTGGCCGGTTATAAACTTACATTAACATCAAGCGCTGATGCAGATAATCCATACATTTTGATATTCGACCTTTGTTAACTACTTAATATAACCTACAAATATTGTGTTTCGCACATTAATGTTTACTTTCAATTAATTTATTGATTTTTCAAACCAAAAAAAAAAGTCACGAAAACATTTAAAAAGGCGTGTAAATTTAACCTTGAGTATTTGGCAATTGGCACGTTTTTAATTCAGTTTGAATCTGGCATTGCGCCTTCGAATTTATTAAATCTGATAAGACAATCTGATTGTAATTTTGAAAAGCACCTTAAATTCTGCATACATCTAAAAATGTATAACTGTAAACAATATTAAAGCCACTGCTAGATCCAGTTACAATGTAATACAAATCATACACGGATGTACATTATTATTTAACTTGTTCTGCGCAAATTGAGCTTCTGCGCACCATTTTTTTAAAATGAGTGTTGGCAAGCGCTTGTTTATCCTATTTGTGATTTGACTATATATTATAAAATAAAACTTTATTATAACAAAATGTAGCTAGACATAAGTATTAAACAGTAAATAGCAGAGAATCATAAACAATTGATTACCTCGCATCATTTTGAAAATACTAATTTTTCAAATTCGTTTGTTATCGATAATTGTATCGTAGCAAGCTTAATGAGCTGCATACCAAGCTGATAAGCAAAATTTAAAGGCCTGCCGATAAAAATAAAGCAGCTGTCGAGAATGCAATCGATTGGCTTTCCTTTTCACCTTTAACAGCTGTTTTCGAGCAATTTGATTTGATAACCTAAACGAAAATATTTATTATGAAAAAGTTGTAATAAAATAACAAAATACTGCTGCACATAAGACGCGCATGCCTTTATCGTGAATTAATAGTGCGGTGCGACAAGTCATAGAAATAAATCGATATACAGGAAAAATTCTACTGTATTGTGGTACATATGTAATTCTTTCCCTCATAATCGCAACACACACAACAATTCTATCAAAATGATGCGTGGACCGAAACTTGTGTGCCTAAGCAAATGGTATCACAGAGAACGCTCTTGGATATCCATTGCGAAACGGCTGTATGTCAATGAAACGGTATCTATCAAGCCAGCACTTCCTTCAATTCAGAAATTCAGTGTTGCGGGCACTGCGTTAAATAATAGTCACGATAACAAAGCAGCAGCGACAAGCGACAACAGAAGCTCTAGACCAAATCAAAGCAATGAGCCCAACAAAAGCCGGGAAGGCTTGGAGCGTGCCTACAGTGTGCTGCAGAGTACTCTGCCCAAGCTGTTTGTGGAACCACTCGACTACTCTATCTACAGTCCAAACCTCATCTTTGAAAATAACATTACCGGCAAACACACGGTGGGACTCTATCACTATGTTAAACAAATTGCGATACTGCGCACAGTGGGTCATTTGAAATATGCATATGTTAAATTCGAGGTACTTAAGATCACCAAGCACCCTGAAGATGATACGATTCGCATTAGATGGCGTGTTAGAGGCATTTCTGGACTGAAAGTAATGTTCCAGTTCTGGAAATACAAAGTGTGGCAGCTGAAAGAAGTGCTCAAAGATCAGGAGGCCTGGTACGATGGATTTTCCGTATGCTACTTAGGCGAAGATGGACTTATTGGCAAGCATGTCGTGGATAAAGTAATGCCGGATGAGAATCGCGAGATAGACGAAAGCGGCACCGCTTCAACGCTGCCAACGGGTTCTTTGGCGGCAACGGCGTCACAGAAAATTGGTTTTCAGTAACCGCTAAACCGCATAGCCGTTGTATTTATTTGGCCACTAATTGCTTAAACAGAAATAAATTTATAAAATTGTTAATGTTTTACGCAATAATGTAAACTAGCAACGTACACAAATTGTTGTGCAATTTATTGTTTGAATGTGTGTACAGATCCTTTGGTGATATATCTGTAGGGGCGCAGGCGAATTCGCTTGGTGAATGCACTAATGTATGGTTTCTCCTTGTTGTACTCCCTGGTAGACTGCATCGAGCCTTCGGTCTCGAGGAATATGTCGAAACTGTAAATGGTGCGAAAGAGCTGCGCATAAAGGAGCCGATGATTCTTCTCCAAATGCTCAGGTCGCAGCGAGTTTGTCCAGAATTCCATCATCTGGAAATGTGAAGGTTAATTAAACATTGCATATTGTATTTAGGCGAAACACTTTGGTTACTCACCTTGATAGCCGAGTTGTTCATTGCCGTATGTCGACCATTCCAATGCACACTCAAAATCCATAGTGGAATTTCCATAGGGTAATTGCTTGGGATCCTGATAAAGCATTCCATCTTGGCAGACCCGCGCACGATTACTGCTCTATACGAAGTATAAGTAATGCCATTGTCTGTTGGCAAATTCGTAATCAGGTCGGCATTCTGCATATTGAACTCCTCTGTAGAAATCACTGTCCACTGCACCAGACTGCAAGATAAGCCTTCCGGATAGATATTCTCCTTTAAGGAGTACAAATCGATATCCTTGTATGTGAGACCACGAATTTGTTGCGTTAATCTCATCCAAGACTGCCAGCGCTTAGAGATACGATTGAAGACATCGAGCGTCCACTTGTGCAAGTTTAGTTCGTGACTAAAGATCTTATTTTTATTGACTGTCGCTATGGAGCACATACTTTGCAGCCAACAGTATGGTTTCCCGAATCCATTCTGAGCCAGATATTCCATGCATTCTTCGGTGCTCAATTTCAAGTTTTGCAACTGCAAAACAATAAAAAATTAATAATGTGGAGTGTGGTCGAATTTGAAAGATGTACCTCATGCTCGATGCCTGGCACGGGAATCTCATTGCCCAAATCGTCGGGATACAAATGTCCAAGAAGATTTTGCAGCATACTTGAATCACTGCAAAGTCACACATCACATTAATAAACTATTTTTACATTTAATTTAATGAATATTACGAACCCTTGCAGAGTTGAGGGAGTCACGCTGTTTAATTCCGCTCGCACTGTTGCACACTTAAGCAATCCCCAATAACGTATTATAAGCACCAATTCAAAAGACTTGTCTGGGTTTTCCATCTAAAATGAGTCTAATATAGACAGCTAGCATTGCAATAATGTCGTTCAACTTACAACCAGGCGTATGTGAAGTGGATGAGATTTGAGTGCACGCTCCAACACATTGTTAGCCACAGTATCCGGCGTATTGTTAACCTCTGTAAAATAGCGACGTTCCGTTAGTGAAATGTCTGGTTCCATTAACAATCCTTGCATTTGAACATCGCTCTCAAAACCCACAACTTCGGATTTAATCAACAATTTATCATTGGCGCGCTGCAAAGCCTCAAGGTTCAGATACAAAATATATAATGCACGCGGCAGATATTTGACAATAGAGCTTAGTTTCCATTCTACATCAAGGGTCAGTTGCAGAGCATCGTGCAATGGCTTTGTGGAGTCAAGTAATGTGCGTAACGCTGGAGCAAAGGAGAGATATCTTTGCGTCTGATTTAAGTTGTCTTGCAACAGCTCTTGCTTGGATGTAAGCAGTTCACTGTATTGGTTGTCCAGCTCTTTGCGCAATTTCAGCTCGCATTCCAGGCGATACAGTTGCGTCTTGTGATCCGTCATATTTGAGATATCCTCAGGATTATCGGAAAATTTATTTGAGTACTCTTTGTCCGACAACAATTCCAAGTAGGCGTCGCGGCTTTTGAATTTTTGACAGCGGACGATCTCCTTCTTCAGGTGGCTCACTTCGTACAAAAGGTTTTGCAAGTGCAATCTGCTGAGATCTACTTTAGATTTTTCCAAATGCAATTCATCACGTCCAGACTTTATATTTCTTTTGACTTCTCGATTAGAATGCTTGAGAGCAACAAACATCAAAGCAGCCGCAGACTGCTTCACTTCGAAAACAATTCCCTGCAAGCAGTAGCGCATTAGAAATGGCGGATTGAATTCCGATTAATACGTACGTTGTTTTTCAATTCCAATATCTCGTCCATAGCTTCTTTTAACTTCACAAACTGTTTATTTAAAACGTTTTCCATGTTGACAATTGTTGTTCTAAATGTTTTGCGTTGCGAAGCCTTTGCAACTCTTGCCGATGCAACCAGTATGACCGCAAGCTCCTTTGTAAAAATAGACTGGTTTATGCCAAAAATATACCAAATGTACTTAGTAGAAGGTGCACCAATCGATATTCTCGGATAATCATATCATTGTATCGATATTTCTTCCGAAACCAGCATATATAACTTGTGCAAGCTAGAAAAAAACATTGTTTTTATTTAAAGAAAACATAATTATTGTGAAATAATTAATTTCCCTAAGAAAAAGAAACTCCTCGAACAATGTTGCGGTTGATGTGTCAGAGATCCGCGCAACTTAAAACGAAATTTCCAAGTCGCCGGTTGCAGCAGGCTGCAGTGGACACTCCTCATGTTAAAGTAATTATTTGATAACAAACCAGAGTGACAATTTAAATAAATATTTAAATCTCCAAATTAAGCATATTCCATCGCGACAGCCTGCCTTGAAAGAGACAATCACAGCGAAAACAGATCGTACAGTTGGGAAATGGTTTCTTGGATGCGGCGGCATGGTATTCGTAGCTGTTGGACTTGGTAAATTAGAATTTTCATGCCTAGATTTGTTAGGAAGCATTGATCAAAGAGTTTACACACAGGTGGTGTAACAAGATTAACGGAGTCGGGCTTGTCGATGGTCACTTGGAAGCTAATGGGTGAGCATAAGCCGCGTAATGAGGAAGAGTGGATTAAGGAGTTTGAGGAGTACCAACAATACCCGGAATTCAAAATGTAAGTGGTAATTCAACTATTTCTGTGTCAGTTTAATTAAAAATTTCATTTTTTTTAGGAAAAACGCACACATCACTCTGGAAGAATTCAAATTCATATATATGATGGAATATATGCACAGAATGTGGGGTCGTGCCATTGGAGCCTTTTTTCTTATTCCTGCCGCATACTTCTGGAAAAAGGGCTATTTTTGTGCTAAAACCAAGAAAATGGTTCTTGTCCTGGGGACATTAATAGGTCTGCAGGGACTTATGGGTTGGTACATGGTGAAATCTGGCCTGGAAAATCGATTTGACAATCCGAATGATGTCCCACGCGTCTCTCAGTATCGTTTAGCATCGCATTTGGCGGCTGCTTTCGTCCTTTATAGTTTATTTCTATCGAGTGCTTTAAAAAAACTGATACCGGCGGATCAAGTTGTGGCCATAGGGAAGCGCGCACTCAATATTAAACATTTAACACATCTAACCAAGGGCATGGTTTTCCTGACAGCCATTTCTGGAGCATTTGTTGCCGGTCTGGATGCTGGATTGGTTTATAACTCATTTCCAAAAATGGGCGACAAGTGGATACCTGATGATATATTGCAATTTGAGCCATTGCCCAAAAATATAACGGAGAACCCAACAATGGTTCAGTTTAATCACCGTATATTGGGAATTACAACAGTGTCCTTAATATCCGCCTTGTGGATGATGACGAGACGCCAGCAGTTTCCTAAACGAGCTCGCTGGGCAATAAATGCCGCAATGGTTATGGCCTGGACCCAAGCCACATTGGGAGTAACCACATTGCTCAACTATGTACCTGTGCCTTTAGCTACCGCCCATCAATCTGGATCTTTGCTGCTCTTAAGTTTTGCTGTGTGGGTCTCGCATGAACTGCGGTTCCTAAAATACCTGCCAAAATAAGTCAATGAAATAATATACAATGATTATTGTTAAAAAACAAACATGTGTATAAATAAAATCCTCAACTTATCCATTAAGTGTCAAATAATAGTGAGGGAAAGTCTTGTGAAATACTCGTTGATAACGTTAGTAAAAATGATCAAGAGAGTTGGGTAATCACATACATGGATAATTATCAAATCTATGCAAACAGTAATTCTCTCAAAAGTTTATATTTCTTTTGTGCTCACCCACAGCATTTTCACATACTCACATTGTCATTACTTACATATGTGCAAATTGATTCATTCTCGACAAGTCTTTCGTTTTGTGGTGTCTTGTGTTTTACAATATTGTTAAAAATAAATAATAAAAATGAACTTTTGTGCTTGTATATTTATTAAAATCTTAGAGCTGGTTGGTCAACATTATCTTATTCCAAACATCCATTTACAGCTGGTGGAACTTATGCTAAATTGAAAACTCCTAAAGAACTTTACTCATGACCTGGTTTACTTAAGCTGCGAACCATTATGTACAAAGCCTACACTGACTCAAAAAATAGTTCGTATTGAAGAGTTATTTAAATAGAAAATGCTTTGGCGTGGACACTGCAATGCTGCAATTTTTACACAATATAGGAATTAAACTCTAAGCGCCCACTAAGTACCGATTTTTCGATTTAATTGCTCTATCTGACAACACAGCTTAAAAAAGAATAATTTGTTTTTCGTATGAAGAAGTAATTTTTAGTGAAAATAAAGCTTTGCTTAGTTTTACAAAAAAATATGCATTCTTGAACACCGATATCAAGTGATCTATGCTGTTGTAGCTGCAATGGAGTTTTAAATTAAAAAAAACTCATTTAGAATATGTTTCATGATTATTTTATCGTTAGAAAACTTTAAACTTAACTCCAGATATAACGCCTTTTTGAATTACCTTCAACAACAATACAACAATCTGATTTGTCTATAGTTAAGGTCAATAATAGTTGGCTAGAACCATATGGGAATTGAAGTGCTCAGACTATTTAAATTGAATTAGTCTGTGCGTATTTTTCTAAATTTATTTTTTTATAGATCTCTTGTGTTGTCGTGTTTATCTTAAAAAAACTTGCTGACACGTATTCTGATCGAATGTTGAGAATCAATAACAAAAATTTAAGAGAATGGACACTTTTGAATTCGATTTCACTGTCAAAAGAATCTGACGAGTTTAGTATTCTGACAATAATGGGATTTACCTTTATATCCGCTGTTCTATTATTGACCAGGTAAAAATACTAATAGACATATGGTGAGACTTTAACTAAATATTTTTATGTATTAATATGTTTTTAAGAATCATCGAGAAGACGTCCAACTATCACACATGTGAGAATATTCTACTGAGCTGTGGAGTTATATTCTTTACCATACAAGGTGGGATTACATACTTTAATTTTTGTAATAATTAATTTTGTTTTTGAATATTTTTATTTTAGGATTATTATTATTTGGAACCGTGGAGCAATTGTCCGACAGTATTTCTGATTATGCATTTTCTCTCGCAGGATTATCTTTTCTGTGTGCTCTTTTGTTTACAATAGATTTAATATTTTGTAGACAAATGGCACCTCTAAAAAATGTATTTTCGCAAACCGACGTGGAATCGCCCCCTCAAACAGTCCACATTCAAGGAACTAAACCAAATAATAAAATAAAATCCATTGATCAATGCTGCTCATCTTCAAAGCTCAACACTGATAGGAAGCTTACGTATTTAAGAACGGACCTTTAACTATTATAATTTAACTTTAATTTGCAAATGTTAACCGTTTCTTAGTTTTTCGTTAATTGTTAAATGTTGTACAAATATGAGCAATCTTTTGCTTAATTTGTTTGTACAGATTTATTTAGAACAAGTAAGAAAGCTACAGTCGGGAGTGCTCGACTATAAGATACCGGCAACCCATTTCGAGAGAAAACAAAAAACTTAAATGATATTTTAACAAAAAAATATATCGAAGAATATACTGAAATTTGCATATAAAATTTATTGATAGGGCACAACTATTTTGATAAATAATTTAACCATTAACTTTTGTTCTACTAATCAGATTTTTACCTAAATTATTAAGCACAGATGGCACATCAAATAACACATCATAACACAAAGAACGTTTCGAGTTATACGTGATTTACATAAAAAAAGTGACTTGTTCTAGATTTATGCATATTGTGGGCGAAGGGGCGTGGCATCCAACTTTTGAAATAAACTTGATCTGCGTAATGAATGCAGGAACCTATGTACCAAATTTGGTGTCTTTATGTTCGGCGAACACAATCAATTAGCAAGTAGATTAGCTAAAAATTTAAATTTTCAGAAGCGGGGCGGGTTTTTTAAACTTCAATTTAAATAAAATACGTTAATATTAACGAAGAAATTTCTTCAAACTTGAATTTGAATAAAATACATTAATATTAACGACGAAATTGCTACCCAAAACCGACTTTGATCTGCTGAAGTACCAGGCGAATATAATCAAGTATCAAGTAGATTAGCAAAAAATTTAAATTTTCAGAAGCAGGGCGGCTTTTTCAAATTTGAATTTAAATTCCACTTGGAGCTGCTGAAGTACCAGGCGAACATAATCAATTAGCAAAAACAAACAAAATTTGATATCTCTAGGTCATTTATACACTTAAAACGTCCATATGCATTGGGCACAACTATTTTGATAAATAATATAACAAATAACTTTTGTTCTACTAATCAGATTTTTACCAAAATGAAGAGTATTAAGCACAGATGGCTTACCAAATTTCGAGTTTAACGTGATTTACATAAAAAAACGTGACTTGTTCAAGATTTTTGCATATTGTGGGCGAAGGGGGCGTGGCATGCAAGTTTTGAAATAAACTTGATCTGCGTAATGAATGCAGGAACCTCTGTATTAAATTTAGTGTCTCTATGTATTATAGTCTCTGAGATCTAGATGTTCATGCAGCCATTCTGACAGACGGACATGGCTATATCATCTCGGCTGTTGACACTGAATATAAATATATATACTTTATGGGGTCGGAGATCACTCCTTCTGCCTGTTACATACATTTTCTGTTGGCACTAAGCTAATACTCTTCTACCCTATGAGCAGCGGGTATAAAAACCCAATTGTGGTCTATAAAAGTTTGTCAATTATTTGCGTTAAAGAAAAGTTACGCTTTTTAAGAATTAGAGGAAGAAATATCGATTGCATAAGCAATGCATAACCAATAATAAACTGTTTGCCAATCGGACGCAAACTTCACTTTTTGAAATCGCATTATTTTTTGTCATATTAAAAACATTTATTTGTTGACGTTTTTATTATAAACATTAACATACGTCAATTGTATTTGATATTTTACGAAGAGACTACGTGAAATAAATCAAAAAAGGGAATACCGTATTTATTTTTTGTGGCATCACCAATTTTCTTTGCAGCGGAATCACCCTGTGTCAAAAACATATGATATTCTCGACATTATTATATATAGAGTTTTTGTCTAAAGTTCATAATAACTAAGATATTTCAGAAATGTCTAGGATACTGTTTTCCGCGCGAAGATTATTGCCCCAGGTGAGCACAGTCGATAAGTCATGTGTCTATTTGTGAATTCACCAATTTAACACGTTCTACAGCAGGACTTTCTGCTTGCCGGCTCCGGCTCATGCATTTCAACGCAATCGCGAGGCAAGGCCTCAACTCCAATGAACACAATCGTAATGTTTGTGCCACAACAAGAGGTATAACTATATCACAAGCATACGTATATATGTATGTAAGTTCGTTTAACCCACATTTTACTTTTAAATCAAGGCCTGGGTGGTGGAGCGAATGGGAAGGTTTCATAGAATTCTCGATCCCGGTCTCAACATTTTGGTGCCTGTCGCTGATAAAATCAAGTACGTGCAGAGCTTAAAGGAAATTGCGATAGATGTGCCCAAACAAAGCGCCATCACTTCCGACAACGTGACCCTCAGCATCGATGGCGTCCTCTACTTGCGCATTATTGATCCCTATAGAGGTTAGATTACCTTGAATCCCCTATTTGCTTTTAAAAACGACTAACACTTCTTTTTTTATGCAGCTTCCTATGGCGTCGAAGACCCGGAATTTGCTATAACTCAACTGGCGCAAACGACAATGAGATCGGAGCTTGGCAAAATGTCGTTGGATAAAGTTTTTCGCGAAAGAGAATCTTTGAACGTGAGCATTGTGGACTCCATAAATAAAGCCAGTGAGGCTTGGGGCATCGCCTGTCTGCGTTACGAAATTCGTGACATTCGCGTAAGGAACAACAATCACATGTGACTTAATTTCACGTAATTAATACTTATTGCGTCATGTTGTCTCCAGCTACCAACTAGAGTCCACGAGGCGATGCAAATGCAAGTGGAAGCCGAGAGAAGAAAGAGAGCAGCTATTTTAGAGTCCGAGGGAGTTCGTGAAGCTGAAATCAACATTGCTGAGGGCAAGCGAAAGTCAAGGATTCTGGCGTCTGGTAAGTAAGCATGCAGCACTTAATGCAAGCTCCTGCTGCCAAGTTATTTTTGAATTCGTTTGTCCCGTAAAATTGTATATTAACAAGTGCATTTGCTATTTACAGAGGCCGAACGTCAAGAGCACATAAATAAGGCCAGCGGCGAGGCTGCTGCTATGATCGCTGTGGCCGATGCTAGAGCTCGCAGTCTGCTAGCTATAGCGAAATCTCTAGCGAGTACGGTGAGTATACACATATAGGATTAATAGAGTCAATTATTGATTTGATCATCTACTTTTAGGACGGTCAAAGTGCGGCCTCTTTAACATTGGCGGAGCAATACATTGAAGCTTTCAAGAAACTGGCAAAAACGAATAACACAATGATATTACCATCAAATCCAGGCGATGTTACCGGATTTGTTGCTCAAGCAATGGCGGTCTACAATCATGTCTCTAATCCGAATACCAATTCACTTTCACCAATTCTTAAAGAGTGCGGTAATATGAAAAATGAGTACAAATCGCTTAATGAAGAGAAAGCGGCTGTAAAAATTAATATTGAATAAAACCAAGTTATTACAAATAGCAATTAAAATTAAAACATAAAGCATTTAGTTGCAGGATAAAGCTTAATTGCTTTTTTTATTCATTGTCAAGCTAAATCTCGTGTAAGCATTGGAAAAATTAATTTATTTTTTCGAATGTTTCGCTATCCACAAGCCTGAAAATGTCTTCTCGAAAATGAAGTAAGTTCTCGTTGAAGCATTTAGTACTTTCGATGTGTAATTTTGCCATTACAGGTTTTATATTCTCAATTTGTGCGTTGTTTGCCAATTCTGTGAAATAGTGCATCTGCAACAAATAAATCTTAATAGTAAAATAAAATAATAGTAAACAAATTTTGAACTACCTGATTCTCTCCAAGCATGTGAGCTTGTCGCTTCTTGTAGCCCGCTTGCCAGCGTTTATTCATGCTTTCCATTGTATCGTCCATCATTTCTTTAGTAGACGGTAATTCATTCGACCCGTAGAAGTAACTTAATACAAAACGTGCTTGCAAATCCATCATTTGAGCTGCACATACGTAGAAAGGCAGACCTATTATGGCCATTGTTGGATTGCGGATATTGATGCATTGTTTATAAAGCATTTGGACATAATTATCTTCCACGTAGATGCCCGAAGTGGCACTCAAAAACGGAAAAGCGTATTTATAGCCAGTGCAATAGAAAATAGTATCGAATTTCTTATAAGATCCATCAACGAAATGGGCACCGTGCTCATCCAATTCCTTCACATCGGGTTTGGTCGCAACGTTTTTCAAAAATATCGAATTTGAAATGTCAGCCACGTGATGGCTGAGCGTGACATGTTTTGCCGATTTCGATATAATATTCGATAAGTCCAATGCGCTTGGTCCTCCGCCAATAACCAAAACAGTTTTATCTGCAGATATCAAATAGTAAAATGCGAATTTTTCAATTTAAATGTACTCACCAGCAAATATCTTGCTCGTTCTGAAATCATGGCTGTGCAAATAATTTCCTTTAAATAAATGTGCATTAAGAATGTCTGAGTAATTCGGTGTATTGTAATGACCATTGGCGACAAAAATGTTATCGAAGTAATGCACCTGCAGCTTATTTGTGAGTACATTCTTCACCATAACCTGCAACCATTAAACATTTTGAAATAGGGGGGAAATAACGGAATAAAGGTTTTTGCTTACTTGCCACTTGTTGCGCTTCTTCAATACTCGTATGACGTATGAATTGAATTCTATATACTTTTTCAGATCGAAATTGTCGGCATAACGATTTAAATACTCGCAAATTTCTTCAGATTTAATGTACGAATATTCATTTTCCTCAATTTCAAAATCTGGATATCCCATTATCTCTTTTGGCAAATTTGTACTGAAAACACATAATCATAAATAATAATCAAAGGAAAATATATTCTTTTAACGTTATCGACCCTGTGCTCATAATTATCAGTAGCATACTTCAAACTGTTTATAATAACTAAGTAACTGACTGAGCTGATTACATGAGACTTATAAAATTATAATGGAAAAATTCAATTATTTTAGTACAATGAATTCGAAAGTTCAATGAACAGTTAATACAATCAATTAATTCTTCAATTTAAACATCGTAAACAGTCAGCTAATTAAAAACTTGTTTAACAATATTCTAATTTAGCAACACGTACCGTAAATTTTCATACATGCTACTGTGAACATCAATGCCATTAACTGTTCCAACATCTTTGTTGAATACCCAAGTGCCCCCAATGTCGTTGGAGAGTTCAAAAACCGTAGGACACACGTGACGCTCCAGAGCCCGGCGAGCACAGCAAAGTCCCCCTGTGCCAGCACCTATTATGCACAGACTCATTTTATAAATTATTTTAATTAAATTTGTGCTTTAAATCAATTATTGTTGACCGAATGTAAGCGAGTTCAACACTTGTTATTGAATGCCAATTTTAATCTGTGCCAGCGCGCACAATGTGTGCTTTTCTGAGCACTGAGCTTTAATCAAACACAAAGATAATGCGGTTTGTTCTACATTTCATTTTCGCCAAGAGCAGCGGAACGGGTCTTAAGCTCAGATTGTTGCTTTCATAAATTTGTATTATCTTATCAACCGCATGAATTATATTTATATGCAAGTAAAAACAAGTTTTTTAACGTATCTTCATAAAATTTTTGATTATTGCATCGGTGAAGTGCTTTTCTTCATCGTTAAAATATAAGAATATGGATACAAACATATTAATGGACAAGTAATAAGCAAATTAATATAATTAGTAAATTTTTATTGTGTTGATCTCGCTATGAGTGGTATTACATTTGTGCATTTAACAACTAATTTATTTGCACAAATGTCTCACTGTCTACAATCTTAAAAACGTCTTCCCGAAAATGGAGTAGGTTTTTCATAAAGCACTGGGTACTCAGCAGTTGTAACTTAGCCATTACAGGTTGGATGTTCTCAATTTGTGCTTCATTTGCCAATTCCGTGTAATACGTCATCTGCATGAAATATAACAAATTAATAATTTTACATTTATCAACAATTCTATTTACAATTATTCACCTGATAATCTCCCAGCATATGAGCTTTTCGTTTTGTGAGGCCAGCTTTCCTACGATTATTCATGTATTTCTCTGTGTCCTCGAGCATTTCTTTGGTCGAGGGCAATTCATTGGGCCCGTAGAAGTAACTTAATACAAAACGTGCTTGCAAATCCATCATTTGAGCTGCACATACGTAGAAAGGCAGACCTATTATGGCCATTGTTGGATTGCGGATATTGATGCATTGTTTATAAAGCATTTGGACATATTTGTCTTCGACATAAATGCCCGATGTGACGCTCAGAAAGGGGAAAGCATTTTTGTAACCAGTACAAAAGAATATAGTATCGAATTTTTCATATGATCCATCAACAAAATGGGCTCCGTGCTCATCCAATTCCTTCACATCGGGTTTGGTTACCACGCTTTTTAAAAATATCGAATTGGAAATGCCGACCACGTGATGGCTGAGCGTGACATGCTTTGCCGATTTCGATATAATATTTGATAAGTCCAAAGCACTTGGTCCTCCGCCAATAACCAGAACAGTTTTATCTGCAAGTACCAAATAATATCAATAAACAAAGAATACGTATATGTAACCAATAGAGAAACAATGTTTTTACAATATAAAAATCAGTTTTTTCTCTATTTGACATATCTTTGCTTGTATCAAACTGAAATTCACTTACCAGTAAATGTCGCGTTCGATCTATAATCGTGGCTGTGTAAGCAGTTTCCTTTGAATAAATGTGCATTAGGAATGTCTGGGTAGTTTGGTGTATTATAATGACCATTGGCGACAAAAATGTTATCGAAGTAATGCACCTGCAGCTTATTTGTGAGTACATTCTTCACCATAACCTGCAACCATTAAACATTTTGAAATAGGGGGAAAATAACGGAATAAAGGTTTTAGCTTACTTGCCACTTGCTGCGCTTCTTCAATACACGTATGACGTATGAATTGAATTCTATGTATTTTCTCAGATTGAAATTGTCGGCATAACGATTTAAAAACTCGCAAACTTCTTCAGATGAAATGTACGAAAGTTTATTTTCACCAATTTCAAAATCTGGATATCCCATTATCTCTTTTGGCAAATTTGTGCTGAAAAAATTAAAACATTTATAAATAACTACCCAATTATACAATAAATTGCATTGCTATATTCTTAGCACTGCAAGGTTCTTAAATTTAAAAATTTCTAACTATAAATCATTCATGAAATTTATAAAAAAAAAAGAAAATTTTCTGAATTTGAAAGTCCGTTAGACTCAATAAATCAATAGTTACATTTCATAACAATATTATAATAGCGCGGATATTTATTTCAAAAGAAATTAAAAATTTTTTTTATTGGATGAAATGAATTTATAACAGTAGGTATGTTTAATAATGTGGATAGATGTTATAAAATATAAATATAGAAAAAGCAAAACAAATTTTAAAAAATGTTAGAAATAATTGACAAAAAAAATTAATTTAAATATTAGTAATACTTAGTGCAATTCCTTAATGGTTTTTACTGTTCAATTTGATCAATATAGAATTTACAAAAATAAAAGAAATATATATTTTCATTTAAAAATCAATTTATATAGTTGAAGCACTGCAATTCCCAAATGGTTCTAGCCAACTATTATTGACCATATATATTTAAATACCGAATTTACAAAAATAAAAGAAATATATATTTTCATTTAAAAATCAATTTGTATAGTTGGAGCACTGCAATTGCCAAACGGTTTTAGCCAACTATTATTGACCATATATAGATAATATAGCATTTACGAAAATAAAGAAATATAGCATTTACGAAAATAAAGAAATATAGCATTTACGAAAATAAAGAAATATAGCATTTACGAAAATAAAGAAATATAGCATTTACGAAAATAAAGAAATATAGCATTTACGAAAATAAAGAAATATAGCATTTACGAAAATAAAGAAATATAGCATTTACGAAAATAAAGAAATATAGCATTTACGAAAATAAAGAAATATAGCATTTACGAAAATAAAGAAATATAGCATTTACGAAAATAAAGAAATATTTATTTTCAATTAAAAATAAATTTATGTAGTTGGAGAATTGCAATTCCCAAATGGTTTTAGTCAACTATTATTGACCATATATAGATAAAATATAGAATTTACGAAAATAAAAGAAATATATATTTTCATTTAAAAATCAATTTATATAGTGTGAGCACTGTATGGCTTTGATCATAGTAGAGATTCAATTGACATAAACAAATTAAAAATTAGTATAAATAGTGAACACTAGGGATGCACAAAGTGCGATAAATCCAATCGCTATCGATATGTTCACGTGCGATATTAGCTCACGATTTGTAAATCACGATGAGTTCGTGCTAAATGCAAATTATATTCGTGCTAACGATGACGAAGCAACACGATCTGTTTGTGTCTTTTGACAGTACGTTTGTCTCCATGCCAGCTATCAGTTATAAGTACATATATAATAATGATAAACCTAATACAGATTTGCCACAATATACTGAACTTTCGAAGAAATTTTTAAAACTTAAATTATTTTTATAACATTCTATGGGTGGTAAGAAGGAGAAAACATCTGAAGTCGATTGTCGTGCTGTGTTTAGATACCCGCTTGACATTTTGGTAGACCAAAAAATATAGCAACATATACCGAAAAGTATAATTGGTATACCTTTATGTTACAAACATACATCTTAATATGTCAAGCACAGTCATATTTCGAACCAACTACATCTAAAATTCTTTCAAGATACCTTTTATGTTGTTTATTCGATCGTCTTAGTTGTTGACACTGGTGAAGAATATATTTATAGGGTCGAAGATGCAATCTTCAGCTTGTCACGACGTCATAATAACCTTCTACCTTATGGGTATCGGTATGAGCCTAATCTAAGCTTCATCAATGATTAATAATGTTGTAGTCTATAAATTTTAATAATAAGAAAAGTTACGCTTATTATCAAATACAATAAAAATAAAAGACCTAAAATTGTATTTTTATTAGGATGATAAGATTAAATAGTTAAATGCTATTTGGTAAAACACACGTTATCTTTGTGCATGTTTAAAGCCGTCAGTTGAGTAAGAACAGAAAGAAGTTAAAATTCGCATTTACCAAACAAAAGTTGAGCTAAATAACACCTTACAGTCGGCCAACAATAATTGATTTAAGGCACAAATTTAATTAAACCAATTTAAAAAATGAGTCTGTGCATAATAGGTGCTGGTACTGCAGGACTTTGCTGTGCACGACGTGCTTTGGAACGGCATGTGTGTCCTACAGTTTTTGAACTGTCCAACCAAGTCGGTGGCACTTGGGTGCACCACAAAGATGTTGGGACAATTAATGGCGTTGAAGTTCACAGTAGCATGTATGAAAACTTGCGGTATGTATCGATAATTTAGATTATTATTATCAAACAATTTGTTGTTTTTTATATTTAAATTGAATTTATTAACAAATGCTGATTAGCTACTCAACTTTCGCATTTTATTTTTTGTTTAAAGTAAATTTTATTAGTCAATTAAGTAGTAAAAATTGAATAGTTAATTAAACAGCGATATCAAGTGAACTACGCTGTTGTAGCTCCAACGGACTTTCAAATTAAAAAATTTTAATTTAGAATGAATTTTACGATAATGTTATTGTGAGAATACTTTACAGTCAAATCCAAATGTTTTTCAACAACAAAACCATTAGCATCACATGAAATGCACATCAAAAACGACTTCTGTTAACCATAGTTATGGTCAATAATAGTTGGCTAGAACCATTTGGGAATTGCAGTGCTCCAACTATACAAATTGAATTTTAAATGAAAATATATATTTCTTTTATTTTCGTAAATTCTATATTTTATCTATATATGGTTAATAATAGTTGGCTAGAACCATTTGGGAATTGCAGTCCTCCAACTATATAAATTGAATTTTAAATGAAAATATATATTTCTTTTATTTAAATTCTATATTTTATCTATATATGGTCAATAATAGTTGGCTAGAACCATTTGGGAATTGCAGTGCTCCAATTATAAAATTGATTTTTAAATTAAAAATTATATTTCTTTTATTTTTGCAAATTCCATATTATCTACATATATATGGTCAATAATAGTTGGCTAAAACTATTATATATATATTTTCATTTAAAAATCAATTTGTATAGTTGGAGCACTGCAATTCCCAAATGGTTTTAGCCAACTATTATTGACCATATATAGATAAAATATAGAGTTTACGAAAATAAAAGAAATATATATTTTCATTTAAAAATCAATTTACATAGTGTGAGCACTGCAATTCCCAAATGGTTTTAGCCAACTATTATTGACCATATATAGATAAAATATAGAATTTAAATAAAAGAAATATATATTTTCATTTAAAAATCAATTTGTATAGTTGGAGCACTGCAATTCCCAAATGGTTTTAGCCAACTATTATTGACCATATATAGATAAAATATAGAATTTACAAAAATAAAAGAAATATATATTTTCATTTAAAAATCAATTTATATAGTTGGAGGACTGCAATTCCCAAATGGTTCTAGCCAACTATTATTAACCATATATAGATAAAATATAGAATTTACGAAAATAAAAGAAATATATATTTTCATTTAAAATTCAATTTATATAGTTGGAGGACTGCAATTCCCAAATGGTTCTAGCCAACTATTATTAACCATATATAGATAAAATATAGAATTTACGAAAATAAAAGAAATATATATTTTCATTTAAAATTCAATTTGTATAGTTGGAGCACTGCAATTCCCAAATGGTTCTAGCCAACTATTATTGACCATAACTATGGTTAACAGAAGTCGTTTTTGATGTGCATTTCATGTGATGCTAATGGTTTTGTTGTTGAAAAACATTTGGATTTGACTGTAAAGTATTCTCACAATAACATTATCGTAAAATTCATTCTAAATTAAAATTTTTTAATTTGAAAGTCCGTTGGAGCTACAACAGCGTAGTTCACTTGATATCGCTGTTTAATTAACTATTCAATTTTTACTACTTAATTGACTAATAAAATTTACTTTAAACAAAAAATAAAATGCGAAAGTTGAGTAGCTAATCAGCATTTGTTAATAAATTCAATTTAAATATAAAAAACAACAAATTGTTTGATAATAATAATCTAAATTATCGATACATACCGCAAGTTTTCATACATGCTACTGTGAACTTCAACGCCATTAATTGTCCCAACATCTTTGTGGTGCACCCAAGTGCCACCGACTTGGTTGGACAGTTCAAAAACTGTAGGACACACATGCCGTTCCAAAGCACGTCGTGCACAGCAAAGTCCTGCAGTACCAGCACCTATTATGCACAGACTCATTTTTTAAATTGGTTTAATTAAATTTGTGCCTTAAATCAATTATTGTTGGCCGACTGTAAGGTGTTATTTAGCTCAACTTTTGTTTGGTAAATGCGAATTTTAACTTCTTTCTGTTCTTACTCAACTGACGGCTTTAAACATGCACAAAGATAACGTGTGTTTTACCAAATAGCATTTAACTATTTAATCTTATCATCCTAATAAAAATACAATTTTAGGTCTTTTATTTTTATTGTATTTGATAATAAGCGTAACTTTTCTTATTATTAAAATTTATAGACTACAACATTATTAATCATTGATGAAGCTTAGATTAGGCTCATACCGATACCCATAAGGTAGAAGGTTATTATGACGTCGTGACAAGCTGAAGATTGCATCTTCGACCCTATAAATATATTCTTCACCAGTGTCAACAACTAAGACGATCGAATAAACAACATAAAAGGTATCTTGAAAGAATTTTAGATGTAGTTGGTTCGAAATATGACTGTGCTTGACATATTAAGATGTATGTTTGTAACATAAAGGTATACCAATTATACTTTTCGGTATATGTTGCTATATTTTTTGGTCTACCAAAATGTCAAGCGGGTATCTAAACACAGCACGACAATCGACTTCAGATGTTTTCTCCTTCTTACCACCATACCACCCATAGAATGTTATAAAAATAATTTAAGTTTTAAAAATTTCTTCGAAAGTTCAGTATATTGTGGCAAATCTGTATTAGGTTTATCATTATTATATATGTACTTATAACTGATAGCTTGCATGGAGACAAACGTACTGTCAAAAGACACAAACAGATCGTGTTGCTTCGTCATCGTTAGCACGAATATAATTTGCATTTAGCACGAACTCATCGTGATTTACAAATCGTGAGCTAATATCGCACGTGAACATATCGATAGCGATTGGATTTATCGCACTTTGTGCATCCCTAGTGTTCACTATTTATACTAATTTTTAATTTGTTTATGTCAATTGAATCTCTACTATGATCAAAGCCATACTTGTGTTTAACAATCATGGGAAGCCACGCTTATCGAAATTCTATCAATATTTTGTACGTTGAACGTTGAAAACAATTAAAGATGTACATACATTAGTGAATTACACGCACACATATGTACATACATTTGAATATGTTTTGCATTTTCGTGCAACGCAGCAAATCTTTAAATATGTATTTATGTATAAAACAATATGCTTACTGAATTTATCGCTCTTAGGATGAAAGTCTCCAGCAACAAATCATCAAAGAGACGTTTCAACTTGTTTCCAAGCGCGACGATAACGTTTGCAATTTCCTAGAAGGTGGCAGGTAAGATTAAAGTATCCTTCCCACATTCTATGTAACTGAATATTTCGTATGCTTCAGCTTGATTGGCGGATCGGATTACAAGCTAATATATCGGCATTATGCCACATTGTACTTTGTGTTCTGCGTCGACTCGTCCGAAAGTGAGCTGGGCATTCTGGACCTGATTCAAGTGTTTGTCGAAACTCTGGACAAGTGTTTTGAGAACGTGTGCGAGTTGGATTTAATCTTCCACGCCGATGCCGTTCACCACATTCTCTCCGAGCTGGTAATGGGCGGAATGGTGCTGCAGACCAATATGAATGACATCATGGCCCGCATCGAGGAGCAGAATAAGTTAGTTAAGCAGGAGGCAGGAATCTCGGCAGCACCAGCTCGTGCTGTGAGTGCTGTGAAAAGTATGAACATTCCCCAACAAATCAAAGATATAAAACTGCCAGATCTACCACAGGCTATTAAGGACTTGAAGTTTTGACAAGTGTACGTTTAAATCACTAGCAACCCATTCCATTTTGTAGAAATTATTTAAAAACAATGTCATTTAGCAGGAACGCATTAAAGTCGGGGGCCGTCAACAAGAGTAATGATGAAATCGTTAAAGTTTAAGTAATCCTATTAGATAATATCTAAAATACAAGAAAAAATAAAACCGCTTTCAAATCAAAACAATCGTTACTTTAAAATATACATATAATGAAAATAGAAAAATGGTGCAAACAAAACTGTGCGGATTGGAAATCGTTTGCATTCGTTTTCCCATCGGGTTTCCGAAATTCTATATCATCGAATGATATATTTTTAGAATAATGAACCTAAAATTAACGTAACTCATCGAAACGATCGAAACTACAGCGCGCTGCAAATGTATTTTGTCTTATGAATAATTCACCAATAACCTGTCAACCTTTAAATTGCATAATTATATATAGATTCAACCTACAATTCCATTCACCGCTGATAAGTTCGAACTCGTTTCTTAAATTAAATTAAAACATCACGATGACATTGCACAATAATATATTTATTTGATTAACTTTCAAGCAGTGTAAGATTACCATTTACCAATATTCTCTTTGATTATTTGTCATAATGCGCATTACACCATTTCAGCAATATATTTAGATGATAAGCAATATTTTTGTGTGATTGGACAAGCTTTTTAAGCTGCCACAGATATTTGCAAGCGCGGGCAGTTGGGAATGCCGCACTCAAGATCCGGCGAATGATCCTTGTGCTCGCAGCTTTCACTGTTGCAGAACATGCAGCCATTGGGCGACAGTGGAACGTTGGTCGACATCTCAAGCATCTCCCACACCTTCTTCAGATCTGTAACGAGCACATTCATCATCTCAACGGTGTGGAAGGGAGTGGGAGCTAGACGAAGTTTCTCCTGGCCGCGGGCAACAGTTGGATAGTTTATGGCTTGCAAATAGTGTCCAAATTGATCCATAAGCACATTTGAGATTTGTGTACACTTTAGTGGGTCACCGATTTTAATGGGGATAATGTGGCTAGGTGTGTCTTCTACCGGAAATCCTGTAAGTACAAGAAAGTATAATTGATTTTAGAATATAAAATTATTAGATTTATATTATATTACCTTCTCGTAGCAGCAAATTCTTAAGGTAGGAGACATTCCTTTGATGCAGATTGCGGAGTTGTCGTCCCTCTTCGGAGGCCAGTATGGTGACTGCTTCCAGGGCACCGCAGAGCACAGTCGGTGGCAGTGAGGTGGTAAATATGAATCCAGCCGCATACGAACGTATCAGATCAATGAGCAAGGAGGAGCCAGCAATGTAGCCTCCAATGTTGCCAAATGCCTTGCCAAGAGTGCCCGAGATTATGTCCATTTTGGCCAGCACACCATCGCGCTCACCAACTCCAGCCCCATGATCACCATATAAACCGACGGCATGCACCTCGTCAATGAATGTGATGGCGCCATATTCATGCGCCACGTCGAGCAGCTCCTCGAGTGGGCAAATGGCGCCCGTCATGGAATGCACCGTCTCAAATGCCACAATCTTCGGTGTGGCCTTGTCCACTTGCTGCAGCAGCTGTCGCAAATGCTCGACGTCGTTGTGCCGAAAGATATGCTTGGGCACGCCACTATTCCGAATGCCTTGTATCATGGATGCATGATTGCCCGAGTCCGAGAAGATGTGACAATTGGGCAATAGTTTCGCCAGAGTGAACAGCGTAGAATCGTTAGCCACGAAGCACGACGTGAACAAGAGGGCGGCTTCTTTCTCATGCAGCTCGGCCATCTTACGCTCGAGGCGCTCGTGATGCAACGAATTGCCCGAGATATTACGTGTGCCTCCTGCGCCCGATCCATGCATCTCCAAGGCCTCCTTCACCTTTCGCTTCACGTTCGGATGGGCAGACATGCCCAGATAGTCGTTGGAGCACCAAACGGTAATCGGGCGCTCCGACTGCGCGGAATATTCGAGAGCATGGGGAAAGAGGCCGTCGCCAGCCAAGCGATTGACGCGCTTGAACACGCGATACGAATGATCGCGTTTCTTCTTCAAAATCTGCTCATTGAAGAACTTCTCGTAGTGAAAGGTCGACTTGGCAGCTGTTGTTGTGGCACTCGCATTTCCATGGTCACCGCTGCTTACATCATACAGCTTCGAATTGGTGTCAACGCTATAGCTCTTTGTCGCGTATGACCTTGTGGCCACCGTCGAAAATTGCACTGCGTTTCTCGGCATCGTCGTTGTCGCCGTCGTCGTCGTGGGGAGAGAAAGTTTTTTCTCGGCAGCATTGTTAATGGTCTTGCCAACTACAGGACAAAACGAACCGTAGGATTGGTACAATACCTCGGTGTAGTTGCGCAAGTAGTTCGCATTGAAACGGTTGAGAAACGGACACTGCATGATTATTAAGCACTTCTTCAATCTTCAGCCAGATACCTAATGAACTTTGAGTACGCCAAGCTTTAACTTATGCAAGAAAAACGAAAGTTGGCAAACTAGAATGACGAAATCGTATTGGAATCGTATCGATATACGATTGTAGTCTAAACATTAGGGACGGCACACCGCGCCAATCCAATCGGCCATCTAATATGAAATCCAACATGGGAAGACCCTCAATTAATGACGTATCAAAAACATCTGATTGGCATGCGCAATGTTAACAGCTGTTTGAATTAATACAATAATTATAAAATATAAATCAACTAAAGGTACTATTATTTCTAGTGGATATTATATTATTATTATTATTATTATTATGTATATAATAACATACTTATAATGGCTTTAGCGATGGTGGACGTATCGAAAACATTTAATTGGAATGCAGAGTGTTAACAGCTGCTTTAATTATTACAGTAATTATAAGATAAAATGCAACATAAAAAGTTAATGACATTTGAAATGCATATATACATATAAATATTTGTAAAAGTCAGATTAAGAATAGTTGGTATAAATGATCTAAGGTGGAGAGAATGCAGTTATCTGTTATAAAATTTCTGTTGTTTTCCTATCTTTAAGCTGTATTGTGTAATGTTACAAAAGCATTTACTTTAATTGACTGAGAATAATTAAATTCAAGTAAAACAAAATAATTTACAAATTTTGAAATTCATTGTAAATCGGTTTTCGATTGCATTTTCGATAAATCGCTTTAGGTAAATCGAATAGTGCTATCGATGGAAACGTGCAGTCGATAGTTCTGTAAACAACTCTGCTATTTGCATGAAAGGAAACCAATACAATCATAGACAATTTTTTTTACTCAATCAAGGTGAAAAGTATGGAATTTATTTCGTGGAAAACGTGTGAATTTAATCGTCGTTATATATTGAGCAATTTACTCTGGCAATCAGCAAACACAAATTCAAACGGTTACAGTTATTCCAGCAAAGAAACTTTTAACATTCGGTTGCAATAAAAATCATTTCAACCTCTGACATTTCGCAACAGTTCTCATCTATTTCATAGTATGTACATAAGTGTGGATGTATGTATGTAAATAACATTAGTATAAATTAACAGTGGGTTATATATGTACAACAACAGCTTACAAATGAATTCTTCGAACATGAGTGACGAATAATACCCTGTGGGTGTAAGGAACATGCATCTAGCAGCTTCAACAGCAACTGCAACAGCAACAACAACCAAACGCAAGAAAATGGATTCTCGCCAAGAAGTACAAGAAGCACATAAGGAATTTGTTTATTTTAATGGAGCTGCAAAACATTTACTTGTCAATCATCTTCACACTACTGCCTGACTATTTGTTGCATCTATTTCGAATGATCGGCATCATGAGTTCGCCCATTCACGAACATTATCGGTGCGCGGCGCCAACGCGACGCTCCCAGGCGACTTCCTCCTCGGGCCAGCAGTCTGAGATGATGGAGAAACAATCGGCGGAGGAGGGATCAGGATCAATGTTAAACAATCTGCAGCCAGAGCCGTTGGTGGCTGCCATGTACTCGCTACAGTTTGTGGCGGATGTGGTGAATCGAGTGCAGTCGGCTCTGCATCAATGCTCAACAGCTGCCAGCTGCCAAATGCCAACAAATCCGGCAATGACAAGCATTGAGTTTGCTCGGAGCACCCAGCCATCGTTCTGCTATTTCTTTATCGATATGCAGCCCCAGTACGACACTTTCGACACCTGTCAGGAAGCCGCCGACGACGACGACACGGACCTCAAGAATATGTCGGATAAACACAAGCATGGGGCAAGCATGGAGACAACACCCGCCAAAACATCCAACAAACTGGCTCGACAACGCAGCATTTCCGAGTGTAGCGATGATAGCTTCATCTGCTTCGAGGACGACAGCAATCTGGCTGACGATTGCACCGCATTCGATGATCAAGCTGACTTCAACTCCAGGGACAACACGGACGATTGTAAATTCGACAGCCAAGAGCAGGATCAAGATCCAGATGCAGATCAGGAACTTACAAAGAAGGTAAGTACAGATTCATCATGATGTCACTTTATCTAACTTTGCCTTTCACTTGCAAATTTTAGGTGCGCTTCAATTTAAAGCCCAAAGTTCATGTCATGCACACTTGGGACTTTGCTTATCGCGCCGCTCGCAAGGGCGCTTGGCAGGAGATCGCACGGGATCGGGATCGATTTCAGCAGCGCATCAAGCGTGTTGCGCCAACGATAGACATTGTGTTGAGCTCCAACCATAGGGAGAAGGTTTACAGAGATCGCTTTCTAGATGTAAATTAGTCGTAATATTTGTTCACTTACATTAATAAATTCTTGTACATAGCTTACTTCATTTTCTTGTGATTACAACTTGTTTTCAATTGATTTTAAACACTACACTATTCTAAACTATCTATAAATATGTACAAAACTGCACTATATTGTTAAAAGAGAGAAAGAGAAACCCAATGAACATCTATGAACAGAAATATTTTATAAAGTACAAACCATTGTGAAATCATGCATTTTATTTTGATTCCGTGGGATTAATAATCAAAAGTCATTCAAGTGATGTGACTGGTTGCCAAGGCAGAAAAATATTTTTTTTAAAAGTGGGAATTGTTAAATCGGCCACGTTTTAAAAAAAAAAAGTGTAAAACAAGTGTTTTTCCCCGCTGCTTCGTCTGTATTTATATAAGAACTTTGACCCCGCGATGACTCACGGTTAATATTATTCGATGACGTCGTGATAACTATGTTTTAAAGATAAAGCTATGCTGCCTTAAGTAATGAGATAACTTCGTACCATAGATTTATTGACAGTCAAGCTAGTACTTGATCTTAAGATCGAAGCCAGTCTAACCAGAAATAATAATACAACCACATGACGTCAATTAGGGTTCGTATATTTTTGATCATCTTCTTCGCCGATTTCCAGCATAATTTGCATAATTTTACGTTTCAATTTCTTGCGTGAAATCGCTGAATTTAAATTGCGAAACTCGTTCGCTATCAATTCGCCAAATGCATCCCATTGGTCACGGATTATGCTCGGCTGAGCCGCTCCAGGCGCATTCGAGAAATTTTGTGTTTCAGCAGGTTTACAAATCGGCGGGGGGGAATCTCTGCGACGAACATTGTGTGCGCGATCCGCGGAAATGTTCGCAGCAACTTCTGATTTTGGGATGACTTGTAAGTCACAAGAAACCTTTTCCTTTGCACTACAATCGCTCGCATCCTCGACGCTCAGCAGCTCCAGCTGCACACTGTCCCCACCACACACCTGGCTGCCTGTTGTTTGAGTGTCCATTGCAGCGTAATCATCGTTCTTTAGCAAACTCTTTAATAAGAAAGGTTAGAGTTATTCAAATATTTGTATTAACGGTTGCCACGTACAAAATGTTTAGTCTGGTATATGATCGTAATGTACACAAACAGAATGTACCGTGATCATATGTAATGAAATCAGATTTAGTACCTTGCATTGAGGCTGGTATCCTGGTCGTCTCTCAATAATGGGCCGCAGGAACATCAATGTCTCGAAGTGCTCCCAGCGACAACTCTTCGCGGAGATGGCGCGAATTCCGTCCGCATTCTTCAAGCGGCGCTCGTATTTCTTCAGCTCTGAATTGAATTGATTACGCAGGTTGTGCACCTTCTTGCCATAGTCGTACTTTGTGATGCCCAGCGAGCTGCATATGTGGTCTATGGCCTTGGAGCGCGAGTCTTTGTTCTTGTACAGCTCCGAGTAATGGTTCCACAAGCAATCCGAGGCACGGTACAACTCAATTAGCTTGTAAATCTTCTCCCTTGTCCAGATGGTTGGCTTGCGACGCTGGCGGCTGCTGCTGCGTTTGGTGGCTGCAGTTGCAGATTCCTCGCCTGATGCTGAGCTGTGCGGCATTTTATTTATTTATTTAGAAATGCCGAGAAACATGAAATTATTTGTATTTTTTGCACAACAATACAACGAAAAATGAAAACAAAGTTGTTGCTGTTGACATTGCAGAATGCCTTGTTCACACGGTTCGCACTGTACAGCATGGTCACACTTATTTTTTTCAAATCACATTTAAACTTTACCTTACGTTACAGTTATTTGATATTTAAAAGTGTCAAATAACAATTAGAGTTCACAAAATAAATAAATAAATAATTAATACAAAGCAAAAACAAAATAATAATTTCGATTTCGATTATTCGCGAAAGAGTGACGCGTCAAGTGTTGGAAAATGTTTTGCCTCGCCAATAATCGTACACTCGAAGTGTCATCGAATAATCGATAATACTCATCGCCATTAATATTATCTTCTCTGTACGACATAAATAAAATAAATGAGATGAAATAATAATTGTATTTATTATACGTCACATATGTTGCTTAGTCTGCGCAATGAGCGCAGCATAAAACAAATACAAAGTTAATATATTCTCTGTGTGCTTGCTATATGCAGTTTTTACCATAAATATGGCCGACGCCCACGCCCAATAATTATTTTATTTTTTTTAATAATTGCCTCGCTGGTAAATATTAATGCAATACAAATTGTGAACGCATTTTGGACAAAAACCTGACGTATTAACTTTTATCAGCTTGCAGAGCCAAACTCAGAATCGGAATCGGAAAAACGTAATGTCACAAGTAATTCCAAACACGCCCACACCTCAAATGCTGACGACATCAACGTTAACGCTAACGCCGATAGAAGCAACGAAACGCCAACAACACTCCTTCCCCACAACAACAACAGCAGCAGCAGCAATCGTCGACGGCAACATGCACGCGAACGAGCATCAGGCATCGATACCCGATGTCATACTGCGAGCCTCCACAATGTTTGGCGACCTGAAGCACAGTGCGGCGCCCTTGGATCTCGAGAATGTAAATAATGCGGTAGAGACTGAAAACACTTTGACATCGAGTAGCAGAGACAATTTGCACTTCGGTGTGATGGGCGATTCGAAGATTCGCATAATGCCAACCACAAAGCTGATGGCAACGCCACATGCCACCGATCCCAAGCGGAAGTTCGTCTGCCCCTACGACAATTGCACGAAAAGCTACGGCAAAAGTTCCCACCTACGCTCACATCTCACGTGGCACACGGGCATCAAGCCGTTTGTCTGTTCCGAGCCCAAGTGCGGCAAGGGATTCACGCGCTCCGACGAACTCAATCGTCATCTGCGCACGCATACAGGCGAGAAGCCCTTCGAGTGCGTGCAGTGCAGCAAAAAGTTCTCGCGCAGCGATCATCTGACTAAGCATTTGGCCACCCACGATCGTCAGCTGAAGAGCAGCAATCCGAAGCGTTCCATGCCCAACAATACGACTAGTGGCGGCAACGGCGGCGGAGGCAACGCCAACAGCAGGCAAAAGTCAGCGAAAAAGCTGGCGACGACGGATACGGGAGATTCGGGATTCCATTTCATGGCCGTGCTGAGTGGTAGTGATGTGAATGTGAATGCGAATGCGAGTCAGAATCATCACAATCAGCAGCAGGCGCAGCAACAGCAGAATGCGGATATGTCGGGGTTTGACCATTTGTCGCTGCGCATTAAGCTGGAACGACCGGAGCACAGTGACAAATATCAGATTGCTGCAGCAGCAGCGGCGCCGCCTCCAATACCTGACAGCCAACAACAGCTGACAACTAGTTTTAATGCGAATGCCGCCGAGGTGAAGTACGAGCCTGCCGACGACATTGTACGCACTCTCAATCAATTGCCGGCCCAGGATGGTCCTGGCACCTACGGCATGCCACACTTTGTACAGGATCGCCCGTTTCGCTGTCGCCAGTGCGAGAAGCGGTTCAAGCGGCAGGATGATCTTAATCGGCACATTCGAACGCACACGGGCGAGAAGCCGTATGCGTGTAGTCAGTGTTGTCGACGCTTCGTGCGCAGCGATCATTTGAAGAAGCATCAGCAAACGCATTTAAAAGCTCGGTAGTTTTTCGTATGCATAACGTATAGATAACGATAACGTAACGATAACGATTAAGTTTCAAAGCCAGTGGCATCCGAATAACTGTTAGTTAAATCAGGCATGTGTTTTGTCACCACAAACACAGTACAATAAAATTAATTCACAAATTACTATAATTGACACTGTTCTTATTCTATATTTCTACATTAAGCTACATCTGCATTCATGTGAAGGGAATTCCCTATTGTCTATGCTTTTCATAAATATGCGACCGATTCTCACTCAATATTTGTAAACAACATTTGCAACTTTATATCTTAAACTTAGTTGCCAGATATCTGAAACTTTCGACTGCAGTTGCTTTTTAAATGAATTGCAATTATTGGAAGCTTATTAATTGAGAGCGATCGTCTGATTGAGAATTCGATTACTTGTGTACTTTGGCTGCAATCTCAGTGGGCGAAATTGAAAACAAATTGATGTCTTATGCAAAGCACTTTTATTGTTCGTTTATACATTGGAAATTATGTATATATATTTTTAATGTATTTGTATATATATAAAATATCTATATGTATCTTTATGTATATATATTTTGGTGTATAATTATAAACGTAAAAACATTAATTACAATTACAAAAATTACAAGTTACACATTACAAATTACACAAAGCTTAAATATTTTCTGTTTCTCACATTTTGATAGCTCACATTCTGTATAAACTTGAAAACTCGTATCGATTAGTGTTAAACTCTAAATGACTACCAGTTGGCTGAGGTGGTAAGTCCTCAAATGTGTAGGCTAGCAGAGCTCCATTATTTTCATGTAGTTGGTAGTTGAGATCATTATGTACTCCAATCAGATTGCCGCTATAGTCGTGCGTGGAGGTGGAATATGTGGATGATGATGATGGGTTCGCAATGCCATCGGAACCATCGACCAAACCATTGCTGCCGAAGCCGATGTGAGGCGAATGTGTTGAGGTTAGAATGCTGCAATCGCTGTCATCGGTCGCCGATGGAATCGGATTGAATTCGTCATTGTGGAATGTATGGCCGCCATACGCAAGCGCACTATTGTGGATCTCAATGTTCATGGTCACCGTTTGCGGTTGCAGTGCGAACACCGACGCCGTTGACGCCGCTGCTGACTGATGTGGATGCTGACTCTCCGAGGCGCAGTCTTCGGCATAGCATTCGTGCGAAGTGTCCGTCACAAAGAGCGATGGTAAGTGATGGCTGGCCGAATTCAAATTGGCATCGTTTACGATCTTCTCTTCGGAATCAAATACGGACGATACGGACACGGGTTCGCCGCTTAACGTTTGGCAATCGTCGTAAGTCGATTGGCTTCGGATCACATTCAAGACATGGTGTTGGAGAGCAGCACCTTGGCTATTGTTCGACACATCCAACGAATTCACCTCGAGCAATGAGTCTTCGTTCTTCTCAAACATTGGCAAATATTTGAGTATCTCGTTCGTATTGATGGGATTAATCTCTGTTAGATTTTCCGTTTTCACTGCAATTCCATCGGCACTTAGTTCACTACTGTTGTTGTTGTTAGACGTGGGTAGAAATTCCGATTGATTGGCATAGCTTAAATAATCCTCATCCAATGGGATTATAATATCGACAGTATTATCTGAGGCTGTCTTTACATTGTTGTATTTGTTGTGGTTGTTGTTGTTATTTTGTTTGATGGTATCACCTGAATCGTTTCTCGACCGCTTCGATATCGTACCAGAAGATTGACAAGTTGAGGTAGATCTTTTGTTTTTCCGACCGGCAGTGGCGGCAGTGCATGTTGCGACCGAGGTCGATGTATTATTATTATTATTATTACTGTTATTATTATTATTATTATTGTGTGAGTCATTATGCTTAATATCGTTGTTGTCTACATCTTGATTTTGCTTTAATACAACCGATACGCGCGATTGTTTCTTTTGTGGCCTATATTTATAATTTGGATATTCTATCATATGCAATTTTCGCAGCGTTTCCGCTTCCATAATGTATGGCTGCTTATCGTCCTTGGTCAAAAGCTGCCATCGTCTTCCCAATTCCTTGGATATCTCTGCATTATGCAAGTCTGGTGTTCTTTCGCAGATCTTTCGTCGCTCCATTTGACTCCAGACCATGAATGCATTCATCGGTCTTTTTATATGGCCGGGAGAGTGTTTTTTTGTCTGTGAAATATATTATTAAAATGCCAAAAATTAGCAATTTGCCATGTATCAATCAAATTGGCTTAATTCTATAAACATTGAAAAAAAAAAAAAAACAAATAATGAGTGTCTTGGATAAATATATAAGTACATGAATACATATCAATATGGGTACATATATGTGCAAGGTCATTGAACGGATAATTGTGCGCGAATCACGCATCTGTATCTGTCGGGGTGCATAAACGAGGAAGCCAAGTGCGATTTCCGTGCGCACAATATAATTGATATAATTTCATCACATATTGATCACAATCAGACCACTGTAACTTAGTGGCGGCATAGACGCCTGCGTCTGCTGATGAAATGCGAAAGGGAAAGGAAATCGGAACTACGCAGTGAAATTGATTAGAGCGTTCGCCAAATGAACGAACTAGTTCGTTTCAGTATATGTACTGCATGCACATAAAGGCACTTGCATGTGCATGTGGGGGCGGCAATAAGACTGTATGTGTGGACATAAGTATTTACATTTAAAATAATGTAACTATGTACGCAGATACGCAGATATGTAAGTAGCATACTGCGTAGTCCTGTAGCCAAAATGTGTATTGATGTGAATAACCGCTTTATTTACACAAAAGAGAGACAGTAAAAACACTATTAATAGCGTTAACTTCGACCTTGTGGCAGTTCGTGAACCTCGAGTTCAACCAACCAATATTGTGTAGCCTGCAGCAGCAGCAGCAACGACCGAACCGAGCCGAGCCGAGCAGAGCAACAACAGCAGCAAGAGCATCAATGTGTTAGCTGAAACGGATGACGATGATGATGAGGTGGGAGCAGACCAGACGAATGCTACAACGGTCATTGCCATTGATGTTGCTTGCCCTTGCTCAAATTGTGGCTCTCTACAATGTTTCAATGTCGTTTGACATTGCTCTGCTCTGACTGCCGTCTAATAAGATTTCCCCCTGCCACATTTAATTAGAGCCGTTCGTTGGTTCATTGATGACATGATGAACAATATGTACATACTTTAAAATACGTTTTAAGCTTCCGCACTTGGCAAAATTATAAGTTTAAATAATATTCGCTTGGGGGTTCTACGACCTGCAGCGGCGTTGAAAGTGAGTGTACTAGAAAATTCTAACCTGTTACACCCTGTGTCATAGTCTAAGTGGCATTTGCTTGATTAGAAGCATGAGCCAAGTTTTATGACTGTATGACTAAAAATTTTGGAGTTGGAGGGAGAGGGAAAGGCATATCAAGTTTATTTCACCACTTCGATTGGCGAGACTATCTGAGCGAGGTGCATGACCTCATGAATAGACGACGATACATACGTATATAGAATAAAAAGTACAAGTACAAGTATTTTTCGTCTGTAGTTATTGTTGTTGTGTGCAAGTGCATAAACAAAATTTGAATCTAATCTGCACACAGTATCTTATCGCGTATACGTTACGTTGACCTATTCTATCGATTGTCCGTTGTCCGTTGTCGATTTCCGATATATGTATTTTACATAGTGTGTACCCACTAGCATGCATTTAGTTGGTGTGTACTCACTTGAGTTGCATCAGAATATGGAGTGCTGGAGTTGACGGAAACGCGGTTTGAGCCGAAAACCAAATTAAAGTTATCGTCACCGCAATCCGTTGGAGATCTATTGAGTTTGCTGTTGTCATCGTTATCCATTGCAGAGATGATGTCGATTATTGTTGTATATGTTGTATATGTGGTTAAATCCAACAACAGGCACCGAACTTATGACAGTTGTATGTATATATTTTATATGTTCTTGTATATTGTATATATATATATATATTTATATATTGTTTATTGTTTGTTTTTTGTAGTTGTAAATAATTGTTGAACACGGAGTTAGTGTAGTTCTTGTGCTTTCATTTGTTGCGCTAACTACCGCTGAGGTATGGCAGGATCTGTGGGCTCGTGGCTATGCTCGATAATTAATATTCGCGATATTGTAGAGCAGTATCGATAGCTGTTTATTCCTGAGTAGACTGAACAAAAATCGATTGTTTTAATAAATGTACGTTCGTATATATGTGGGTGTGGGCGTGTGTGTGTATGCATCCTTGCATTAGTATGCGTGCACATATAAGTAGACTTTAGTATTGCATATGTGTTAAGTATGTGCATTATTTAACTGACTTTTTATTGCATTTGTACAATACAAGTATTATTTATACACATACAAATGTACGGAAATGAAATGGAAATATGTCTATGATGGATGAAATGCGTACATACAAGTGCATATCTATGCATGTATCTGGGTGCATGACTGTTTCCACACACACACACATAGGTACATACGTTTCTATGTATTTGCATATGTCGTGTGCATCTGATCAGAACAACATGCAAACACAGACGCATACATGCACATTCGTATACGTGTGTATTTGATCGTGATTACAATGTAAGCATGTCTGTATGTACGAATGTAGATCCGGACGTTTATGTATGTATACATTGGCAGATATTATACGCGTACATAATAAACACATTTGTATGTAAATGCACACACACATATATGTACATACGTATACACGTACATTTCGTACGTATGCATATTGACTCAAGGTGAAACTGGTTCCTTGTTTTGTTGTGTTGTGTTCGCAATGTTCAAAGACTCACGTTCGAGTTTCGTCTGTGGTAATGAGTTTATTTTATTTTATTTATACATATATGCATGTATGAACGGATGGACGGACGGACGCACGCACACATACAAATAAAATAATTTTTATACACACACAGATACGACAGCACAGACACACGCACACCAATATGCACACACTCACACGCTAAGTCTGCTTGTTTTATTGCGTTTCTTGTAGTTGTATTTGTATTTGCTGTTGTTGGAACAATGACGATTTTCGCTCTCGGAATAATTCTCAAGATTCACATGCACTCTGCGTTTTCATTCACACATACGCAGATACCAAGTGTGTTCATATGAGTGCGTGTGTGTGCACTTATAAGATTATATACAAATCTATGCACTTGTATTGCATTTAATGTTTGTATGCAGTTTACTTTGTATTTGTAGTTGTGTTCGTATGTTCAACACACTCACAAGCACAATGACCAAGATGCGTGTTCAATTTGATTTAACATTTTGTAGAGTTTAATCGCATTAAGCTGCACACTCACTGCATAAAAGTGCAAGTCTTTAGATATAGATACATGTTTGAGTGTATGTATGTATGTACATAGTTTAGTTAAACACTTGTTGCTAATTTTGTTGCGTTTTATTTGTTTATAGTTGTAGTTTAAGTTTGTTCGGTTCTTACTGTTTGAAATGTTTGTTTTTTTACGAGTTCACGATTAAGCGGAACCACATAATGCGACCGACTGCTCCGCGCTGAAGACGGAGCATTCTTGTTCAATCTAAGCGCCAACCAACAACCAACCAACAGCAGCAACTCAGCCAACAACTCAGCAGCGAGCAGCACGACGAGCGCGAAGCGATTGGAATACGAGGTGAATGCGACGAGTAAACTACGTACATACACACGCACACACAAACACACACTCACAACACAGACACAGTTACACACACACACACACACACAGCCAGTGACATGCACGACATGCATACGCGTATGATATGTGTAGGTGTGTGAGTGTGAACACACACACATACACTCCGAAAATACGTAAATAAACATGTACGTACGTACGAATAAACTACGCAAAAGATGATAGCTGGCTTGCATGTACACTTCTACATACTTATGTACGTATGTATGTATGTACATACATTCATACATGCAGTATGAATGTACGTACATTCGCTTATTTGCTTTAGTTTTTTTTTTAATTTAGTTAGTACATATGCACGTACATACACATATTTATGCATATATGTATGAATATTGTATATTATATATGTTTTTTCTTAACGTTTGCGTTTCTGTTTCTGTTTTGTATTAACCGTAGAAGTCGTCGCCGATCGCTTACAGCTGTTCAAGTGAACTGCTTTGCAAAGTTTACGACTCGAATCCCCGCAGTACATCTCACACACACATGCACACTTACCCACATACATACACGTACGTAGCCCCACACTCACACACTTATGCATTTCTGCGCTTGCATATTTGAAACGAAGAGCGAGAGACCAGACGAGAGAGTGTTTGCAAGTAAATGCGTCGTCTCTCAAGCCACAGTAGGGCAGTGCGGTTACGTTGTGGCCCAACCTGTTTTGCATTTTTATCTGTAAAATCATAATCTTAACGATTGCTATTTTAATATATCGCGAGTTTCGAAAAGATTTTGCTGTTATTTAAATAATTAAATGTTTAGTACCACTGAACAAGACTATCTGTGAGTATTAACCGCACTGCGGCCCTGATGTTTACTGATATCAACAGTTTGAGTAGCTGCTCCAGCTGGTTGCGGCTGTGTGAGTAACAAGGAGAGCACGATTGTATATTTCGAGTTTGTGCCTGTGTGTGTATAACCATATGTCCACAACACTCATGTCTGTGTACGTATGTATATGAATACTAATATGTACGTACATTTGTTTGTATATAAACATTGGGTACGCGGATGAATCAGCTGTTCAATGTGTATTAATCATATGGTTGGCTGACATGCCTTCTGATGGTTGTGTGCACATGTACATATGATATCTGTGCATGTGTGTATCTTTGTGAGTATGTATTTATGTTTCTCCTTGCTGGTTTTTACTTCAGGGCAACTTTTGAATTTTATGTGTTTTCGTTTTCGTCTATACGAATATATGTACATATGCATGTATGTACTATATAGTAACATTTGCAATTACGTATGTATGTATCTGTACACAGCTGAGATACATTATGTGTGCATGTGAATTTATAAATATAATGCACATGGGCAGAAGTGAATTGACTGCAATATATGTCTCAACAAGATCATGTAAATATATGTATCGATAAATTCAGTTGTATATATGAGTAATTATGCTTGTGAATACATACAGACATACAGTTTGCATTTATTAATGCGTATATTCATCCTGTCTGTGCTCAACACTTTTAATCCCCAACTTTACAAGCGTTCCGCAAACTGCTTGGCAAGAAGTTCGAGACTAGTCAAAACCAGTATGCGAATATAATTAGAGTGCACAGCTGTGAGCGCTTAGAGCTGGCGAACTCACCCCGCACAGTTTTATAGATAAAGTCCGTATGCATGTAAACAGGTAGAAGGAGCATTCGGCGACCTTATGAAGTGCATGTTGTGGTAAAAAGAATAAAATCTGATGACAAGCACAAACATGAAGACATTTTGTTCTTCTTTTTCACAATCTATTCCCTATGATCTCTTTTTTCGGCACCATCTCTCTGATTGACTCATTTGACTTTTGATCGATTATAAAAATATGCATATATTATAAGAAATTATAAGTATTTTCTCACTCGTTTTAATTTAATTGCTTTTCAGAAAATAAATGATTTACTTGGCACCACGGTAACCTGATTAGCGATTGCTGCTCGGACGATAAGTGATCATTATTCAAAATATCCGTTAAAGAGTAGTGTAAAAATCGTTTGCTATTTGTCTATGACTCATCGTTGTCCCACATCGATAGACACAATATCGTGACGACGAATCAATGACATTTACAAGCAGGACATAAACAAAGTAAACATTAAATCGCAACTTTGTATATGCTGCCCCAGATTTACATTAATTTTCTGAAACTTGAATTATCAGTCGCATTAAACGTTGAATATATAAATATAATGAGCAACAGCTGTTTTCAGCGGGAGTCGTGCTTCGCAAACGATACATCGATGCAGCACAATATTCTCTATTGCGATATGTTATCGGTGATGCTAAGAGGGTCACAGCCACTCAGAAAATCGCGTTTTAAATCATTCATCGATTGCTGCGGTTCTAAACCACTTGTTCTTATCGATAGGAAAATTGAAACTATCTCACCTCTACGAAAAATAGAACATATTGAACGAAACGACCTACAACAAGTTATAATATATTAATTTTGTAACGCTTTGCTGAATACAATTGACCATCATTGTATTGAATCAATTAAAGAAATGACACTTTTGTTACACACCTTTTATTCATATATACTACTCTGGAATGCTATCACTGCATATGGACTCGTCGATCCTAAATTGAACGTCTATCAAAGGAATGTAATCTATAACAATAATTATGATGACGTTGAAGAACGGACGGGTTCATTTCCATTCCTGATGCCATTCGTCTCGCCAAAAACTGTAAGTTGCAAAAGTTTTGCATTAATGTTGTTTGTGTATGTACATCTTCAGTCAATACACACGTATGTATGCATGTGTGTAACCAGCAGGTGTGTGTATGCGTAGACAGGCAGGGAAAAACAAAAAATTGATAAAGTGCACACATATGGGACATTGATGTGGTAGTAATGTATTTACCCCATCTCAGGGGGAAAAACCACAAAAAACGAACATTAGGGCATCGTGAATCAGCACATTATAAGTCATGGGTATAATTAATTAATAATTTCTGTATAATTTGTAATTAAAATATTTTTAGGAAAAAATACTTTTAAATAATACAATAGATCTTCATTAATCAAATTTTACGTTTTCGAATTTTCGACGGTTTTTCCAGCTTTCGGTTTAGTTGAATCATAAAGCAGTTATATTAGGAAATTACGTATACGCATCTTTGACGCGCACTTCTAACAACTACGCTATGAAGTATTATTAATCAACAGTTGCTAATTATTAATTAATTATAACACTTTCAGCCAGACTTGTACCTCTGCACTCCTATTAAAGTCGATCCAACGTCGTCTTATTATATAGGTAAGTGGCAAGTCTACGAATTCTGTACGAAAATAATAATCATTTGCCGTTTTTAGTTGGCTACAAACCAAATGCCACCATGAATACCGCCCATCATATGTTGCTTTATGGCTGCGGTGAACCAGGCACAACAAAAGTCACTTGGTAAGTTGACATTATACTGCAATTAGTTTTCATTGAAAATACAACTGAATTTCTTATTAGGAACTGTGGCGAAATGGCGAAATCGACAGAGGAGGAAACAGCCAGCCCCTGTGGACCACACTCGCATTCCCAGATTTTATATGCTTGGGCAAGAGATGCCCCAAGACTGGATCTACCTCCGGGAGTTGGTTTCAAAGTAGGCAAGGATTCGCCAACCAAATATTTGGTTTTACAAGTGCATTACGCACACGTTGACAAATTCAGAGGTATTCATTATCATCATCACTTATACATACATACTTCATTTTTATATTGTATTCCTTGTATTTTCAGATGGTGCCACAGATGATTCTGGCATATTTTTGCACTACACTGAGAAGCCGTAAGTTGGCCCCCAGCTATCCATAAAGATTGCCCCATAAACCCTTTATAATTTTGCATTGCAGTCTGAAGAAATTGGCTGGAACATTGCTTTTGGGCACCGATGGCATCATTCCTCCCATGAAGACGGAAAACATGGAGGCTGCTTGTGAAATAACTGAGAACAAAACCATTCATCCATTTGCGTATCGAACGCACACTCATGCATTGGGCAAAGTTGTTTCGGGCTATCGGGTGCGTTCCAATGCTCAGGGAGTTCAGGAATGGACGCTGCTTGGCAAGAGGGATCCACTGACTCCGCAAATGTTTTACAATGTCGAGAACCCGTCGCCCATAGTTTCCGGTGATTATGTGGCGGCCAGATGCACCATGAAAAGCACTCGTCATCGTGCCACAGGCATCGGGTAAGACAATATTAAGATCTTTTAAATATCATCTATGTAATTTCACATTTTTGATTTTCAGCCCAACCAGTGAAGATGAAATGTGCAATTTTTACCTCATGTACTACGTAGACGGCGGCGAACCACTCGACATGAAATATTGCTTTAGTCAAGGGGCTCCCAACTATTATTGGGCCAATCCAGATACCGGACTACATAACATTCCACATATCGAAGCCAGTACTTTGTAAATCTGAAATCTCTACAAAAGTCTCGAATCTATCAAAAATCCAACTGTAAACTGTAAAAAAACGTTGAAACGAATGTATACTGATTTATCTGGGTTATTTTTACCGTATATTCTATGTATAGTACCGATTTATTGTTGAACGTCATAATGTATGAAATTATGTCAAACTGTGTTTACATTTAACATTGCCAATTATTTATTTATGTATATACCAACATACATATACAACCAAATATACATACATGTGTAGCTGAAGTTATCTTTTATTTTATTCCTCATACCAAATCATGTGGATTTCATATCTAAATAAATGTATGTGAATGGAGTGCAACGCAATTTAATCCAGTAGGATTCCTCGATTTTATTACCGTTTTTCTTTCAGCGATAACTCAGATCAAACCCGTTCGCAGAGTTTCAACTAATCAAAAGCGACTTTATTTCAAACTGTTCAGTAATAGGTTTAAATATATATATAGATACTACATAATATATGCACGTATTACAATTTCTAACAAATTTTACAGTTTTCAAATATTTTTCATGTGTTTTTTTGTGTTGTAAGTAATTGGTGTAAATCTGTAGAAAGTTTCTTGTGTTGTATATTTCATCTAAAATAATGAATTCGTAGTTTCGTAGTCGCGATCCCAGTAGCAACCACTATATAGCCAAACATCACTCTTAGTATAAGGGCTGTAGACCTTTTTAAACCATCTGCAATTGTACGAAGTTTAATGTTAACTTTTGCATGTTTGTATTTTCTGACACTAATTCACCTTGGAGTAAATTCTCCCCCATCTGCGGACTTTTGCAGTTTTCTCGAGTCCCTCTGCTTTTCCTCCAGCCGTGTCTTTTCTTTGGACGCGCCATCAAGATCACCATTTTCTAAGCATAATATATCAGGACGCAACCTAGCATCGGTGGGACATAAGGTATCTGGTGGTTTCATGTTATCCATAGCATTTAATTGCAGAGCAAAGTTTGTGAAATTATAATACTGAAAGTCGAAAGTAACGATGAATTATTATTAACTCATAAACTTAAATATTACTATTACCTCGCTACTATTATCGGGTCGGGGGTTGCAGCTCCACAATAGCGTGGAATCTGGTATATCCAGCGAGAAGGAAGAATCACTTCTGGGAAAATCTCCGTCTATATCAGCAGGTGGGTAGTTCTCATGCTACAAATGATAGTACAATAATTACAATTGATTAAATACTAATTATTTGATTTTAATTTGGAGCTTACATCCTGTATGGACAAGCTGCGAAACGAGTTGAGTTTAAAACTATTTAATTTGGAAAACATTCTTTTCGGGGTGGCATTGGGTGAAGCAGTAGTATCCTTATCATCTTTAATTTTCAGCTCGTGTTTTCTATTTTCCTCGTAGCTTTCATAGGAGCAGCACTTTAAAAACTTTGTCCATTTGCCGTACAGAAAGAACAAATTTTGCTCACTAAAAAAATGCCATTAAGTAATGATTATTTCAAAAATAAGTAAATAGTGGATTTTATACTTTTCATCCTTAACATAGCCTTCCACTCTGTGTAGATCCTTATCGGCAGATGTCGAGGACTTAAATATTAACTTGGCTGTGTGTCCGGTTGAATGATTCGTAATCTCCATTGTGCCATGTTGTTCGATCCAAAGTTTGCCCACAATGATGTTATGCACACAACAATTGACATTGCTCCAGGTATAGGTTTCATTCCACCTAAAGAACGGAGTTAATAATTTGTCAGTCAGGCATTCAATTAATTTAATTGGTTTCGAACACATACTTGGGAAACTCGACAGTAACGATTCCATTTGGATGAATTTCAACATTTTTGCCGCTGAACTTGATCTTTGGATTAATTGAACCATGAAATTTAAAATCCGCCGACTCTGCATGGAAGGCTGAAACTGGTGGATGATGAGAGACCTGCTCGCAAACAATTCGATAATCTTCCTTCTGCAGTTCGTATGTTTCTCCTAAAAGTGGATTAAATGGTTTGCCCAAACGATCCCAATTGGAAGCCAAGGCAGAAACAGCAAATGCTGGAAAATTCGAAAATCAATCTAAATATTTTTTGCGGCAAAAGGCGGAATTCAGAGAAAATATTTAACCTTGGTTATATGAATAACAATGTTTCTAGCCATGACAATATTTAGAAAAAACAAAGTCATCCATCTCTCGACACTGCCAAGGGAACAAATACGTGTTGTCAATAGATCATTATACTTATCGAAGGTTGCGCCTTTTTATAGAAAGTGTGTCAATAATAATTGGCAGTCCGAAAATCTAAAATAATAATATTAAATAAAGACTTATTTATTTAGCAAAATAAAAATATTCAAATGAGGCTATATTAATTTAATTTTAGTTCAAATTAAATGATTGTGTTGAACTTATTAAAGTAGTAAATTAAAGAAAATAATACAATAATTATAGCAGCAAAAAATTTAGTTGCAAAATTTTTGGTAAACACAACTAACACTATATTTCAAATTATATAATATTAGTCAATTCGAAGAGCAAAAACCCCCATATTTTGATTATATTATAATTAGTTTTAAGAAGAAGACACTTGCCTGCAACATATTTCATGCGGTCTGCTGGATTATCCTGTTGTGCAGCTTGAGTCAGGATCTCCGCATATTCCATATATTCGCATAACCTTTGCAGGAAGCTCAGAGGTTCGTTTAGCACAACGGGCATTGTGATTTTGCTGAGATCTTTGCCAATGCAGTTCTTAAGTATAGACCAAACACTGATTTTCTTGCGAGAAATCATCGCAGCTGGAAGTGCATGACTGTAAAAATAAAAGTACATAATTAATATATTGTATAACAAAAATGTAAATTCATAATGAAAACAAAAATACTAATACAATTTTTGTATAGGGTATCTAAATTAGTTAGAATTCATAGCATGTTGATATCCTTAAAGTTACTCACCGTTGAGTGTGCTCACTTTCTGCCATGCTGATGAAGATTTAAATGAAATAACGTTAATAATATTATTTATATTTATTTCGGTTTATATAAAAGCAATTTATTTAAATAAGTAAAACGCCTCTCTGCGAAGAAAGGTTACATCATAAAGGAAAAGGTAAAGAGCATGTGTGTTTATTTTTAGTCCTTGATTTCATCTCGATTAACGTCAAGAAAATCCACACACACACACATGTAAATGCACAGAAATGCAGACATGCACACATATATACGCATGTGCAGCGACATTTAACGGTGTTGAGTGAAAACAAATCAATATGCTAATATTTCAGCATTGCCTACGCACTAATTGTGTATTATTAACACTTGTGTGTGTGTGTGCATGTGTACACATAGATGCGTAGGTAGACGCATACATACACAGCTCACAGCAATTACTGTTCACCTTTGAGTTACCCACTCTACATTTACTTTATGTGGAACTATAAATTATGTATGCACTTTTTGAATATTCATTTGGGAAAACCGAACTGCACCTACTTGAATTTGTGAATGCTTAGCGTGTTGCCTTTTGCTGCAGATGTCTTTATCAATGCGTCCTGATAAGAAAGCTCCGTTTGCATGTATGCATATCGTTGAGAAACGATAACACTGAGGATGAACAGTAATCGATTATTGCGCCCCTATTGTCCTGCGCACTATGTCAGCAGCACGGCAACCCTGTTGGCGTTATTATTTGTTATCGATTTTGATTTTGAAATGTCAGTTATACCAACAACACAAAATAATGATTGTTGATTTGTTTATGCTTCACAGAGTTTTGCATGCTTAGCCAGTTGCTCACATAATTCAAAACTTGCATCTGAGTTTGGAGCATCTGCTGCTAAACTCATCGAAATAAGTACTAAGTAGTGGGTCTATTATAATCATATGTATTTAATTAAGTATGCACTCATACATGCATAATAATTGCAGCTGCAACTGCAAGCACATACAGACATACAGACATACAGACCGACAGACAGGCATATAAATATATTTAAGTATCTCGTTTGGGGCATGGCAAGCGTTCAACTATACACACACACACACACACACACATGGATATGTACGTAGGTTTGTTTTGTACGCGAATGCATTAAAGTACAATATGTACATACATATGTTGTTGCTGTAAGTACGCGTATGCTGTGTGCATGTGTATGTGTGCACGTGTAAATGTGAGTACATATACTTATGTAAATCGACAATGCATGTGCATTATTTTTAAATTGTGCATTTCGTTAGATTTTATTTTATTTTGTTTTTAAGAGGAACAACTTTTGTTGTTGTGATCAGCAAATATCGATCACACATTGTACATTTTGTGCTCAGTCGTTGTCGTTTAGTTCTTGAGATGCAGTTAAATTCATTGCAGTTTCGTCGTGCCACTTTCTAATATCATCGCGAGCTAAACGGAAAACCCACAATATATTATACATTTGCAAATATATTGTTGAAAATTCATCATTTTAAAATTTGATTCAATGAGCCAAGATCCGAGCCACAAGTGATGACAACTGCCTAGTTATGAGTTTAATTACCGGTACATAATGTTATGCAATTTGTATGTATGGGTACATGGGTACATTTTGGTACTCTTTCTCGTACAGTGCTGTACATAAGTACATTCCTATGCAGTGATTTGTACATACGAGTATGTGTGTGTTAACAATTTCTATAAATAATTTAACGACAAAAACGACAAATTTTTAACTTAAATTTACGAGGTTTCGAGACAGCGATTGCCTCGCAACGGATTCAAATCGAATTCGCGCGTTTTATTCGTTTTTTTTGTTGGTTAGTGATTGACTTAACAATTAATTAATGCAAATAGTGCAACAAAGTGCAAATCAAAGTGAGCTCAAATGGACTGCAATATCTAAATATATGTAAATCAAATTTAAATTGCGGTCCGCAAAGGAAAATTGAAAAGATCTGCATTCTGCATTTCCGTTTACGAATTATGACGCTTTAAAAAAAAAAACAGACAAACAATTACAGCTGAGTGTCAATCATTTTCTAAAAGAACTCGCCAAATATTTCCCTTGCGCAAATTAAATATATATATGTATATATAAATATATACATATATTTTTGGGTTAGTGGGCTATCGGGTTATCAGGCTATCGATCCCAGAGAGCTCGCTGTAGAAACATTTGGCTTGTGCTGCGAACACCGCAACCGTATATCAAGTTTATTTCAATAAAAATTTCGGATTTCGGGTAACAAAATGCAGCGAAAGAAAATCTGCGCTGGCGCCATCTATCGGCGTGTAGCGAGTGCATAGTTTTCACGTGTGTGTGTGATAGATTGAGCTGGTAACATATCGATGACTCTATCGATATTATCGAAACCGTTGTAATTTTGGACTTTGCATGAATTTAAAGTGAAATAATCCTTGAGATTTGTGTTTTTACGGCCATTAAATAATCCGAATAGTCGCGCAATCTCTAACAATTCTGAAACAATTTGTTATATTTTAGATGTTTAACAAGTGCATTTGACGCGTAGAATCAGCGATGGAGAATCTAATTGCAATGGAATTATTGGATATGAATCCAAACTCGCTTTCCTTAAATGGCAAGGAAAACGAAGATTTGGAGTTCAAAAAGTGGTAAGTTAATGGAAGTAATTCTTCAATTTAGGCATAAACAAGTTTAAAACAAAACAAAAAATTACAAGAATTTACTATTTTTTAAAAAACATTTAAAGGTATTTAATCTCCGTAGAGCGAATGCAATTTTTATCTCGTTTATTCATTCCTATTTATAAATTTGTATTTTTGGTTCAATCTATATTTAGCGTTATCATCGGAGAGCTTATTGAAACGGAAGAAGAATTCTCCAGAGATTTGCAATATGTGGTCGAGAAGTACATCAAGGCAATTGATAAACCAACCGTTCCAAGATCGGTCAGGGACAACAAGGATGTAATTTTTTGCAATTTCTTGCAAATCGCCGAATTTCACAACACGTATGCATTTTGAATGTGAAATATTTTAGTGATGCCAAAAAAACTTCCATTTTTTGCAGGGTGCTAAAGGAAGGCTTAAAATGCTACAGCCATCAGCCGAATATGGTTGCCAAAACATTTTTGCGACTCGAACGCGACTTTGATAAGCATGTGAAGTACTGTCAGAACGAGCCTCTAGCCCAGGAGTTTCTCTCGACCAACGCTGACTGCCAGAATTATTTTCAGGTATGCACAGAACTCGCCCCCACAATCAGTGAATTTTCCACTTACATGGGATTATTATTTTCTTGTCTCCGTCCGAATTGAAAAACGGCTAATATATCTTCCATTCCGTGGAATACACATTCTATGTGAAAAGTACCGAAATGGATTTATTATGAATCATGGTTACAAATTCATACACATTACACAGATTTCTAGCAAACGTACATTTAAAATTCTCAGGAACACTTTTTTTTTTACCGAAATTTAATTTTTGTTCATTTGCATTTTCATATCCAAATAACACAAGACAATTTTTATAAATTTAAAATTGCATTCTGTTGGTTTAAACATTAAGTGCTTCAGATTTAGGGAGTTTAGACCAATGGAAGGCACATTCCTTAAATGCAAGGAGATTTAATTATTGGGAACATTAAGTTAAGTACAAGATAGTTCTGTTGGTATTTTACATTTACTCTTCACTAACAAAAAGTGGTTGTGAGTGTTTTCGGGCACATGTACTTGGTGTTTACGAGTCGAGCATTCGTTTCGAAGTGTAAATAATGTTGGTATAGCAAGAGAGCACTTCAATCATTATTGAATTCTGGGCACAACATTATAAATAATAAGCACAAACAAAACACATAATGTTGACTTAATGAAAATTGCGAGGGATAATTTATTATTGTGTGTATGCTGCGCTGCGTCTGAGGTCTGAGTTCTGAGATCTGTGCGTCTGTGGTCTGTGGTCTCTGTCTGCGTCTTTGCACTTTTCTCCACACCAATATAGTATTATAAATAGTAATGAGTAACAGGCGACTATTTGACTATTTGAATTTGATTTGTTCGCCAATCTGTCGGAGTAAGTTTTCCAATGTCGTAAACGTAAAAATAATATATGTATGTATGTACATCTAAATGTCCGATTTGAAGATCTGTACATAGTATGAAAATTTATAGATTCATACGTATAAAATAGGGTGCAATATTTGCAATATGTGTTTCGATTTCCACTGGCCGGATGGATGGCCATATGTTCAATGCTTTTGCGAGTAGTGTGTGTGCGTGTCTGTGTCGAGAATATAACAGTTTATTTTTAAAACCAGGCGTTTCTAAATATTAAAGCTTTTGCACATTTCAGTGTCTTTCGAGTAGTGTTTGCCGTCGTTTCGTCGTGTGTTAATTTCATTCCACACGTGGATCTGCCTTTGGTACCTACACAATTTAATCATATTCCATCTAACACACATTCTAAATGTGTATGTGCAAATATGAACATTTTACACTTGGAACATAAATCGGATAGATAATTCGAAATCGGGCATTCATCTAGTTTTCGTTTCGGTTTAATCGTCACAGTATTTTCTCAGTTATGCAACATTATAAATAATAAGCAATAGAATATTCTTTTTTTAATATGAATATTTATACATTTGTGTTTGCGTGTGTGTGTGTGTACATTCGTCGAAAAGTTCGTGCTAAAATAAATTTGTATATTCAAGTACACACACACACTCTCACTCGCTCTCCCACATATCCATACACACATACATATACATCCGTTTTAACATCCCACAGTGAATTCTCGCATTTGTGCGTGTGTGTGTGTGTGAATATAAATTAGTGTATACATGTATGTTTATATTTAATACTTAATAAAAGCAGAGCAAAAAAATATTGTTATCTTAGGCCTGCCAAATTGTGTGGTCGGTTATTCGATCTTGATCTGCATTCTCGCAAATTTAATAGTGCGTCAAGTTTGCGGATATGCCTTGTTTCATGTATGCTGTGACCCACTGCTCATGCAAAACAAGTGTGCGAGACAAGGAGCTGCACTCTGTGCAGGTCTAAAATGCACACATACACGAGTCCCCAAACACACAAACACTTGCATATCAGCGTCATCATCACACAAACACATACACACATGCAAACAACGCCAGCAAGGTGGCGCCAGCGTGCATAAATTCACAGGTGGCTTTAGGTGGCCGCCGGCTGATGCCTCATTTTGTGTTTATTATTCTTGACATAGAATGATGACATGGGGAAATTCGTTGCATACGTATACGTATGTATATGTATATGCATGCACATGCATATCGCCTATATCGAGCCCACTTAAATGAGCGAAATGCTCGTTGCTAGGGAAACTAGTTACGTTGTGACGCGAAAGGAGTTGTTCCGTTATTTGTAATCGGTCTATCGAAATAAAAAATGGCGGCTTTGTTTTTCATTGCAGGAACTTTCAACGAATCTAGGGGACGACAAGTTGCTGTCTGAGCACCTGAAGCTACCACTTCAGCGAATAAACGATTACAAACTTCTATTCAAGGTTTGAATGCACTTACTTAGTTTCATAACGCTATACATACATATATATTATCTATTTAAACTTGCGTGTTACATACATATATCAATCATACGTCATAAATCATATTTCGTATTTTTATCTTAATTGTTTTAAATTTCAATTCACAGGATCTAATACAATTATCGCAATGCTTGAAAGAGAATGTTAGGGACTTGGAGCGAGCTTTAGAGCTTATGCTTAGCGTGCCTAGTAGAGCATATGACAATCGATTTATTTCAAATATCGAAGGTTATCGAGGTAACATTTACAAGTTGGGCCGTCTACTGCTGCACGAGTGGTGCACATTTATCGATAAGGAGGGCAAGCCACATGATCGATATTGCTTTCTATTTAAATCGAGACTTTTGGTCACAAAAGTTCGCAAGATATCTGAAAAGAAATCCGTGTTCATATTGCAAAATATCATTAAACTTCCGCTTTGTAATGTTGAGCATAGAGCAGATGAGAAACAAATTTACATCTCATCGAAAACCACAGACGATACTTTGCCCATTTTAATTAAACCCCACAATGAGGAAAGTCATTTGATTTGGTATAACGAAATTCGCTCATATATCAATCACGAAGTCGCACTGCAAGAGCACAATGCAGATGATCTGAAAGTCGATTTGTCCAATATCAATACCGAATGTGAATTAATTCTTCGGCTTCCGCAAAAAATCGAAGCTCATGACCCGAACGCAGGTACGCGTCCTTCTGACGTGGCCGAAAACTACTTTTTAAGCAAAGAAACGAAAGAGCGACTGCAGCTAGAACAGCAAGAACTGCTTAAATTTGAAAAGGAATCCATTGAGCTCTTTAAGCTACAACAGAGCCAACAGAACCCCAATCAGTCGAAAGTACCGGTTAAAACTGTACCTGATCAACCCGCTCCTAAGCCAATTCAGACTCAAATTGATCACGTTAAAGCAGTAGAGATTGAAAGAAAAGTTGAGATCGTGGATGTTCAACCTGCTAAAGCTCCAATCGAAGCCTCTAATCAAACAGTCAGAGTAGAGTTAACTAAGCAGTCTAAAAAAGAGGAATCGATTCAATCGTCTTCCATAGAAGTAGAAGCATCAACAGAAACTAAAAAGCAAGAATCAATTCAATCGTCTAGTATAGAAGTAGTAACAGTAAAAGAATCTAAAAAGGAAGAATCAATCAGTGCGGCGTCGAAAGAATCGAAAAAGGAATCAATCTGTGTAGAAGTAGAAGCAGCCAAAGAAACTTATCAAACTGAAATCAATCAAGGTAGTGTCAGAGAAACTGAGGAACTGAAGAATATTGCCACAGAGGATTCTCAGAAAACTGTTGAGGGTAAGGACACTGAAGAGCCCCAGCCCAGCTCAATTCCAACAATTCGAATTAGCAATCCAGCAGATGAACCCCAAAATTGCCCTAAACTCACCACTGCCCCCATCTCCAAGCACAAGCACAAGCATAAGCCAATTGAACTGCACCATATTGTTGGCTATAATGAATCCCAGCAACAGCAACAAGATAGCGATAGCGTAAACCAAAACTCCCAGGGGCGACAGGGATTCGCTAACTATACTAACATCACCGATGCGGCTTCATTAACACGGTGGAACAATGAGCTGGCCAATATCGCATACAGAAGCGGTCAAGGCGATCGTGGAGATCGTCCAGCTCAGGGTCCGCCACCACCGCCTATCCCACCACATTTTATTCGTATGCCTGGCTTCTTTCAACCGCTTCCGCTTATTGCGTATGAAACGAGCATCGAGATACTACTAATTAAAGCACGTCCACCATCACCGCCACCGCGACCGCCGCCAACCATCAAGCGTGTCCATGTCTATACCGAAAGCCTCCAGCAAAAGACCCAGAACTTTCTTGAGGGCATCTATGAGGAATCAAGCGCCGATACATCGCTGCGTAATGCTAAGCAAAAAATTCGTAGCATTAAAAATACAGTATTAAAATCGGCTGACTCCACGAATTATGCACAAGACACGGTAAAAAAAGCGAAAGCTCGCGACTTTATTCATATCTTTACGCCGCCCATTAAAAAGAAACGACCAATCTACGAGATTGTCGAAGAGCCTGTAAATATTCTATGCGAACTCGATGGCGATTATCCTATTGAGTCTATTGCTGACGATTTCAGAGAGTCAAGTGCCGATTTCGAGACACAACGCGGCCAAAGCGTTGGCGCTATGGATGATAACTATTCTGGGTACTCCCTGGCTTCCAGACGGCGTCTCGAAAGTAAGTTTAACCGAATACAACAAAAACAACAACAACCATAAAACAAAATCCAAAATAAAATTATATTTATGTGAACTTCGCTCAAGGTTTGACCAAGACTTCTTCGTGTTAATAAACTGTTTCGTGTTAAGTATGTGTGTGTTTACTTGAAACTATATCCAATATAGACACCTGACACATCTATCTCATTCAGCTGACACTCTTTCCTGTCTAAGCTATATACGTGTACTCCACCATTTCTCAATTGTAATGTAACTTTCTTAACTGTCGAACTATCCGATAACGTTCTCCTGTTCCTCTTGTGGCTAATCCGATTTCCATAAAACAAAAATATATTTACCACCGTTGTGCTAAACGATTTACTGCTCTTGCCGTACAGAAACGAGCCGGACCAGGGACTACGATAGAGGAACATCGTATGACAGCACTGTTGAGAGCAAACAGTATGGAATAAGCTCGCGTCGCGAGCGAAGCACTTTGGATCGTATTGAGGCGCATTCATCGACCTTGTTGGGGTCCAGCCGCAACGAGAGTCGTGCCGAAAGTCGCGCCGAAAGTCGGGCTGAAAGTCGAGCCGAAAGTCGCGCCGAAAGTCGTGCCGAGAGTCGAACCTCTTATTCGCGTGCCGAATCGCGTGCCAGCAGACTTGGCGCTTCTTACCTAGCGGACGACGCTCCGCCGCGCTCGATCGATAAGCCTGTGGTTGCCAAAATGCTGAAGAGTGTGCAAGTGGAGAGTGAGTGAATAAAACTTAAGAATGAAATTTGTGTATAAATTACCCTATTGTTTTGTGAAGGCGGTGAGTCTGCGCATTTTGAGATTCAGTTCAAGGAGCAGCCTGGTTCAGTTACCTGGTTGAAGGACAACAAGCCTTTGGATGATCGTCTAGCGGATCGCATTATTCAAACTAGTGCGCCGATGAACTCGTATCGCTTGGACATCAAAAATTGCAGGTTTGTTAATAAATGCAAGAAGCTGCTACATTTAAGACACAGAATAAAAAAACACTTTTCAATCAGAACCGATAACAAAAACTATCGTTTCTGCTTAAATTAATATACCAAAGCAAAAGTATTTATTTTGTAAATCAATAAATTAACGCACAAATGTATACTTTTAATGACATAAACAGTTTGTCGTCAGCAATTTTATTAAATAGTACACTTAATGGAATTAAAAAATTCTCGATAAATTGACACCATTCGATTATAAAATATACCGGAAATGGTTACTTTTGCAAAGCGAATAATTGGATTGCAACTTCCTTTCTCCGTGTGCAAAAGAGGCGTTAATTAAATTGAAAGTTTTCATTATTTTGTTTTGCAGCGAAAATGACGCTGGAACTTACACTGTTCGTGCCCAGACGGCATCTGAAACAACGACTGTTACTGCACAGCTTGCAGTTGGCCAAGGTAAGCAATAATATTGCTATTTATTATTTCATAATTTTATATATGTATGTATAAACATATATTGTATTATTGCAGTATCTGGCCATGACGAGACTAAAACCAATGTAGCGCCAGCATTTCTTGTTAGCTTAAGGGATGCGGAGATGATTGAAAATACGCTGTTTCGCTTTATGATCAAGATCTTGGGCGATCCCAAGCCAAGAGTAAAATTGTAAGTACCTATTAAAAAAAAATTAATTAGATTTAAATAAATCATATTTGATTTCTAATTTGATTAGCTTCAAGGATAATGTGGAGATACTAGAAATCAATGATCGCATTCAGATCATTAGGGATAAGGATTATTTAGGCTTCTATGAGCTTGTCATTGAGGATGTGCAAAAGGACGATGCTGGTGTTTACTCCTGCAAGGCGGTTAACAAACACGGTGAAGCATCCTGCGAGGCCACAGCCACAACTATTGGTAAGTCAGAGTAACTTGTCTAAAATATTTTATATATTCATCTAATTAATTTATTGCAGATTTTAAAAATCCATTTGGCGCATTGAGCGGTCAAATTTTGGCGCCTGGTGAGAAAGCAATATTCTCATGGAAACGTAATGGAGAGGACTTCGATCCCGAAGAGCGTTTCAAGGTGCTGTTCGGCGATGACGAGGACTCGTTGGCTCTAGTGTTCCAGCATGTGAAGCCCGAAGATGCCGGCATCTATACCTGTGTGGCCCAAACCACAACTGGCAACATCTCGTGCAGTGCTGAGCTGTCTGTTCAGGGTGCCATTCAAACCCTCAACCGGGAGCCGGAGAAACCCACTCTGGTGATCGAGCACCGCGAGGCGAACGCCAGCATTGGCGGCTCAGCTATCTTGGAGCTGCAATGCAAGGGCTTCCCCAAGCCTGCCGTGCTGTGGAAGCACGACGGTGAAGTGATTCAGGTCGATGACCGTCACAAGTTCATGTACGAGGACGACGAGAGCATGTCGCTGGTTATTAAGAATGTGAAGACAGAAGACGCTGGCGCATACACCATTGAAGCCGTCAACGAGCTCGGACACGACGAAAGCTCAATAAGCTTGGTTGTGCAAGGTAAAGTAGTAGATTCCTATCAAATATATTATTAGACTCATTCACCAATCGTTTGGCAAAATTCTTTTAGGAACATCTAGCTTATATTAGACTTTTCTATATCTCCCTTAAATTCTATAAGAATAACATCAAAATATTCCATAAAAGATATTATTGTCTAAAACTGAATGTTTTTCATTCTTGATTGTCGTTACTACTTGCAGCTCCTCCCAAGATAAAGAAGGTGACGGACATCACATGCTCGGCTGGCGAGACTGTAAAAATGGAGGTGGAAATCGAAGGATTCCCCACACCCGACGTTAGTGTAACCAACAACGGCAAGGATGTGTCCGGTGAAAAGAATGTCAAGATCTCGTCCTCCACCATTGGCAAGAGTGTTGAGAAGGTTGTTATTGAAATCTCCGACATTAAACTGGCACAATCTGGCAATTATTCGATCAAGGCCACGAATACAATCAGCCAAACTGCCGAGTACTGGAATTGCACCGTCAAGTCGAAGCCCATCATTGTCAAGCACTTTGAGAGCGAATACATTCATGGCGAGAAGGAGAACGTACAGATGTCCGTACGCGTTGATGCATTCCCTGAGGCGAAGCTCACCTGGTATCACGACAGCAACGAGATCAAGCTGACCGACAAGAAGTACAAGATCGATTGCGATGGCAACACTTATACCCTAAAGATTACGGGCGCCACTCGCGTCGATGCCGGCGAGTACTCCGTGAAGGCGGTGAATGAGCACGGCTCGGCAACCAGCTCGACGCAGCTGCTGATGAAGTGTGCTCCGGAATACACACGCAAATTGCAGAATATTACCGTCAAGGAGGGCGACACAAATGTGGAGCTTGTTGTCGGTATCGATGCCTATCCTGTGCCACACATCAAGTGGTTTATTGATGGCATTGAGATCAGCGAGAAGCGCAACGAGTTCCGTCAAGTGCAGGATGGCAACGACTTTAAACTGATTCTCACTGATGTGGCCACCAACATGCAGGGCAACTACACCTGCAAGATCATGAATGATTACGGCAAACTAGAGGACAGCTGCACCGTGACCGTCAACTGTGAGTTTCACATAAAAAGTAATTTAATTTATATATTCAATTTTGTATTGTATTTTCCCAGGCAAGCCCAAGATACGCAGAGGGTTGAAGGATGTTGAGGTCAAGGAAGGTGATTCTTTGACTTTGGAAGTCGAGATCTACAGCACTCCCGATGCCAACGTTAAATGGTGAATATTACAAGTAACAATATATAAAAATATTAATATATATGTTTACAATATAGGTTCAAGAATGGCCATGAAATTCATGAAGACGCTCGCATCAAAATCAAGAGAGATTCGCAACGTATTGAGAATTATTACTTGACTTTGAACCTGGCTAAAAGCGAAGATGCTGGCACTTATGAAGTTAAGGCTGCCAACTTCATTGGAGAGACAACATCGAGCTGCAAAGTTCTGGTGCTGAGTGAGTATCTTTAGAATATTAGCAAATCAATTGTGAATTTATGTTTAATTTTATATAATTGCCTTTGAAATCCACTGCCTAAAGTCGATGTTTTCAAACATAGTTACAAAGTTATGGTAATTTGAGGTTTTGATAGATTCCTCATTTAATACATTTATCCAACATTGAAACATACTCACATATAAATGGTACTTTAATTTAGCCAATGACAATATTTCCATTGGAGAATCCGTGACAAAAACATTGCTCGCAACTACAGAACAACCTGAAGAAGGGGGTAAAACAAAACATTTCCTTAAATACATGCAACCTCTTACTAAACTTTACCAATTACCAATTGCTTCATATTAATTCTGTAAATATACATTTCGGCACTCTATAACCAAAATTACACAGAACTTAATTATAAGTAATTGTTGTAAGCGAATGTAGCAGACTTGCCTGGAAGTAAGAATAACTGTCGCATGCATTCTTATCGGAATTATATCGGGATTGGGAAGTGAATGAAAGTGATATTATAATAAGTAAACTCGATCCAGACTAAAACTAACACAAAATTCAGACTGATGTTTCATATGCACAGAAATAGTATATCTAGAATTAAGTGCAGTGTCAAAGTATGTTTACGTAAATAATATTTAAAAATGAATGACAAAAGTGAATGATAATTATTAACTTAATGTACAAAATGGATGGAACTAACTTAATTATAAGCTTTTATTCAGTATAAATAAAGGAAAATCGCTGAGATCGAAAGTCACGAACGAAGCCAAAAGATTGATTTTTATTTTCAGAAGAGACGACTACAGTGTACATATATAATAGTATTAAGCGTGCCTATGCCCTATTTATAACGGGTTGCACGTCAAATAGATAATGTGTACATAGAAAAAATGTTTCTAATACGAAATGCAACAAGATATTAACTGAATTGAATGAAATAGATTGCATGCATTCTCAATAAACAGTTTACTGACCCTTTAATATTGATCTTACAGCTGTTCCCGAAATCGTCCACTGCGATGTCTTCCAAATGAGCAGCTTCGAGACCCTGCCCCTCAAATATGAAGTGATTGCGACGGGTATTCCGAAGCCAGAGGCTTTGTGGTCTCACGATGGCAAACCTATTAAGAACAGCGATCATTTTGCGCTCTCCGTTGACGGGGTTTGTTAAAGATTCAAATGTGACTGAAGCGCTGATAGCAAAATGTTAAAATATTACAGGATCACTACAAATTGGAGGTGAAGTCACTGGAGATGAAGGATGCCGGCGAATACAAAGTAGTATTGCAGAACAAAGTGGGCGAAAAGAGTCACCAGGGCGTGCTTTCTTTGTCCAGTAAGCTAGAAGACGATAAAGTTACTAATTGGTTATTAATAATTATTATACTTGCCATTTTTAGAGGAAGCTGAGTATCGCAAGCCACTGCTGATCTCCAAGAGCGGCCTAAGGGATCTCAAATTGAAGAAGGGCGAAGCTATCGATGAAACTGTCATATTTACGGCTGATCCCAAACCCGAAATCCTTTGGTTCAAGGACGGCAAGCCCCTGCAAGCCAGCGAGGCGCTGCTGCTAACGACTGAAGTCAAGGAATTAGAGCATGGCTTGAAGCAATTTACCTGCAAACTGAGTGTTCCCATAGGTATGGTAACTGAATACATAAAAATCTTGTAACTACTAACTAAACTTCAGTCCCATAACAGTAGAGATACCTTTTAGACTATTTTTTTTTATTTGTGTGATCAGATGTTTTCTAAAATTTGAATCATTATAATTGGCTTGTGTTATTATATTTATAGCGGACATTAAGGACTCTGGTCGCTACGAGCTGAAGGTGAAGAACAAGCATGGCGAATTCACCACAAATGGCGCCATCGAAGTGCTGGCCAAGCCGACGATCTGCGGTCTGGTAGACCACAAGTGTTTGCCCGCCGAAACGGTCTGCTTCGAGGCCTTGGTGCTGGCCAATCCTAAGCCAAAGGTCACCTGGACACGAGGCAATGAGAACCTGTGCAACAACGACAATTGCGAGGTGATCGCTGATGTGGATGCTGATAAATACAGAATCGTTTTCCAATCCGTTTCGCCCTCTGAAGACGGCAAATATACTATCACAGCGGTCAACTCTGAGGGCAGAGCTGATTGCGAGTTTAATTTGAACGTGCTTGGTGAGTATTACGTTGGATAACATAATGTTGTAACTTTTAAATCCACTTCCCAAAGTCGATGTTAGTTATGGTAACTTAAATATGAATCCCCTAAACAATACATACTCTTTATCCAACATTCGAAACATACTTTAATTTAGACAAACAAAACATTTCCCTTGGAGAAACCGAACCAAAACAAGTCGCAACTACAACCGGAGGGGGTAAAACAACATTTCCTTAAATACATGCATACTGTTACTAAACTATACTATAAACAATTGCTTCTTATTAATTCTGTAAATATATACATTCGGCAAACTAAAACCCAAAATTACACAGAACTTAATTTAAGGTAATTGTTGTACATAGAGATCTGGAGAAAATGTTTGTATTAAATGTAATTTGAACGATTTTCCAGTAGGTAATGGAAATGAAATTCACTAAAGTTTTGTGACTAAGCGAATGAAAGTAGAACCAGAGTAAAAACAACTTAAACTAATTTTAATTTGAAAATAAATAAATGTGCCAAGACTAATTGATTTATAACTTTGTAGTTGAGAAGCCCACGTTCATTGTGCCACCCGAGAACCAAACGATCCACGACTTCAAACCCGTATCGACCAAGGTCAAGGTTCATGGCGTTCCTGCACCCACAGTGGAGTGGTTCAAGGACGACAAACCCATCGACCTGAAGGCCATCAACAACCTAACCCAGCAAAAGGCTTACAGCACTGCATCCAGCGATATTGCATCGGATCAAGTAGAGAGTGTCTTTGACATTGCGCACTTCAATGCAGGCGATGTTGGCACAGTAAGATAACAAAATATATATATACGCTTCAGTAATGGTAATATTATTTATAATGTTTTCAGTACAATTGTGTGGCCAAGAACGAAATTGGCGAAACAAAAGTGCCGTTTAAATTGGGAATGCAGTCTTTGGCTCCCAGTTTCGTCAAGAAACTCGACAATGCGCTGGACGTTGTCCAAGGCGAGCCTCTCGTTCTTGAGTGCACCGTGGATGGCAGTCCATTGCCCACCGTTCATTGGTTTAAGGACAGCGAGGAGGTTAAGCCCAGCCAGAGGTGAGATTTATTATAACATGACAATTATAATATTACAATAAATCTTATGACTTGACTCCCTTACAGCGTGAAGTTGACAACTACACCTGAAGGATTGGTTAAGCTGGAGATTAGCAATTGCCAGCCCAATGACTCTGGCGCCTACAAACTGATCATCTCAAACCCTCATGGCGATAAGGTCGCATTATGCGCGGTTGCTGTCAAACGTAAGTCATTGTGTATATATACGCAAAAACTAGATATGAATTTCATAAATTTATTATTGTTTGTTAGTTGAATTATATTATTATTATTGATTATTTTATGTTTAATTAATATTCTAAAATATATTATTATAGTCACATATAAAAGTTAAAACCCTGTAATTTGGTTTTTTTAGTTTAATTATATTCTAAAATAATGTGAAGGTTAAACTTTAAGTTGCATTTGTGATTTGTCTATTGTAGCTAATGAAATGCAGCCCAAGTTCTTGAAGCCCATCGAAAGTCAATCTGTCATCGCCGGCGAACCGCTGAAATTGTCTGCCCAGGTCACTGGATTCCCTGCTCCCGAAATCAAGTGGTACAAGGATGGCGTGCTCTTGCGTCCAAGCTCGGACATTAACTTTATTAACAATCCGAATGGGCAAATTGGCTTGAGGTAAATAGTTTCCCCAAACTTTATTAATTCTTCATCTCTTTAAATACTATGTTTGATTTATAGCATTGATACCGTTGATGGTCACGATGCTGGTTTGTACAAGTGCAAGATCGTTAACAAGGAGGGCGAGGAAGAGGGCGCCGCAGAGGTGAAAGTTGTTGCCAGGGAGGCGAAACCTTCGTTTATCGCAGAGCTGCAAGATGCCAGCAGTGTTGAAGGATTCCCCGTTAAGATGGACATTAAGGTTGTGGGCTATCCCAAGCCAAAACTGCAATGGTTCCATAATGGTCATGAAATCTCGCCCGACAACAAACACTTTGCCGTTGTGGAGAATCCCGACAATACCGTCAGCTTGATTGTGGATAAAACTGCTCCTTCTGATTCCGGTTTGTATGAAGTAATTGCACAAAATTCAGAGGGTTCCACTGCCTCCAAGGCGAAACTCTATGTTGCACCCAAAACGGATGAGACGGCAGCCGAGGAACTGCCGCAGTTTGTGTCTGGCCTGCGGGATGTGAATGCAGATGAGGGCCAAGAGTTGGTGCTATCGGCACCATTCATTGCCAACCCAATGCCCGAGATCATGTGGTCCAAGGATGGCGTGCTGCTTGCCCCAAGCGAGCGTCTGTTGATGACCTGCGATGGCAAGCACGTCGGTCTCACCATCAAGCCGGTTGAGGCTGCCGATTCCGGCACCTATTCCTGTCTGCTGGCCAATCCTCTGGGCGAGGACACATCCTCCTGCAATGCAAACGTACGCAAGGTGTACAAGGCACCAATTTTCACACAAAAGATCACCGATCAACAGCAGGTGTTTGGCAACAACGCCAAGATCCCTGTAACCGTTTCTGGCGTGCCATATCCAGAGCTGACCTGGTTCTTTGAGAACAAACCCATCAATGTGTCGGACAAATACAAGCTCAAGAACGATGGCGATCATCATGAACTGATCATTAATGACTGCCAGAAATCCGACCAGGGCGAATACAAATGCATCGCCTCCAACAGGGAAGGCAAGGACATTACCCAAGGTCGTCTCGAACTCGTCAACGAAATGTAAGTGAAGCTCAAACGATCTCTTTAAATTCCGCTAATTTTACAATATTTGTACACAGCAAGAAGCACATGCGCTCTGAGGCGCCCGTTTTTCTTAAGAAGATCGGCGATTGCGATGTCTTTGACGGCATGACTGCCAAGTTTACTGCCTGCGCCACAGGATATCCCGAGCCGGAAGTCGAGTGGTTCAAGAATGATCAGAAACTCTTCCCCTCCGATCGGATTACGATGGACAACGAGGCAAATGGTCTGCTGCGCCTGACATTGAAGAATGTTTCGGAGGCGGATGTGGGACGCTACGCTTGTCGCATCTACAATCCCTATGGCGATGACATCTGCACTGCTGAGCTCTTCTATGACGGTGAGTCTCCATATCTCTCGATTCTGTATCACCTGATGTTAATCTTCTGCTTTATATTAGTGTTGGACTCTCATCAGCGTCCTTTGGGCGATCAGTACTCGGACTTCAAGCAATACAAGAAGTCTGGAGCTCCGCCGCCGCTGCCAGATGGTCCCATCATCTCGCGCATGACCGATCGTCGTCTGCATCTGTCCTGGAAACCATCGGTGCCATTGTCGCCCCGCTATCCAGTCACTTATCAGGTAGACTTCGCATCACTTGGTTTGCATTCGTTTTGCCTAAGTTTATAACTCAATTTTAGATCGAAATGATGGATTTGCCCGAGGGAGATTGGCGCACTATCAGAACTGGCGTGCGCAGCTGTGCTTGTGAGATCAGAAACTTGGATCCCCTGCGAGATTACAGATTCAGAGTGCGCGTCGAGAACAAGTTCGGCGTCAGCGATCCCAGCCCGTACACACAAACCTACAGGTCTCTAGCATCAACATTATCACTTGTTATACAGATATTTGAAGGTTGATTACTTTCAGATCGAAACTCATTCCGGAGCCAGCCAAAACATATACCTACTTGCCACCTGGCACGGACTTCAGGCCAGAGACTTCGCCCTATTTCCCCAAGGACTTTGACATTGAGCGTCCACCCCATGACGGACTTGCCCAAGCGCCACAGTAAGTGGGATTAAGATTGGGTAAATGAAATGGATTTCAATATTCTACTTGTTATTAGGTTCTTGCTGCGTGAAAATGACATTTCGTATGGCGTCAAGGGTCACAACACTGAGTTGATGTGGTTCGTCTATGGCTACCCCAAGCCCAAGATGACTTTCTATTTTAACGATCATTTGATTGAATCGGGCGGTCGCTTTGATCAGAGCTACACCCGCAACGGACAGGCGACGCTCTTCGTCAACAGGTTCGCTAATCGTATTAATTATATTTGAAATTCGACTAAAATACTTTAATTTCTTTAGTATGCTGGATCGCGATGTGGGTTGGTATGAGGCTGTGGCAACGAACGAGCACGGCGAGGCCAGACAACGAGTCCGCCTTGAAATTGCCGAGTATCCGCGATTCCTCAAGAGGCCCGATGAAACCTTTATCATGTCGCGGAAAAACGGTCGCATCGAAGCTAGAATTATTGGCATTCCACTGCCGGAAGTACATTGGTACAAGGATTGGAAGCTGATCACCGACACCTCGCGCATTAAGGTAAGTCTGAACAGAACTCTGGCTTTCTCACTTGCTAATTTATGTTGTATTTCTAGATTAACTCTTATGATCCGGACATCTATGTGCTCTCCATACACGACTCTATCATCAAGGACGGCGGCTTGTACTCTGTGAGTGCACGCAATATTGCCGGCTCCATCAGCACCTCTGTGACCGTGCACATCGAGGAGAACGAGGATCAATACATCTACAAGACCTACGGCAGACATCCGTATGTGCGTTCGAAGCAACTGCGCTATGAGGACAAATACGATATCGGAGATGAGCTCGGTCGCGGCACCCAAGGTATTACCTATCATGCCGTTGAGCGCGCCACTGGCGATAATTATGCTGCCAAGATCATGTACGGCAAGCCAGAGCTGCGTCCGTTTATGCTCAACGAATTGGACATCATGAATATGTTCAATCACAAGAACTTGATTCGTCCCTACGACGCCTACGAGACCGATCGCCAGATCACACTCATCATGGAGCTGGCCGCTGGCGGTGAAGTCGTAAGGGATAACTTGCTGCGTCGCGATTATTACACCGAGCGCGATATCTGCAACTATATGCGCCAAACCCTTTGGGGATTGGAGCATATGCATGAGCTGGGCGTCGGTCACATGGGCCTAACGGTAAGCATAATATATCTATGAACTATGCACCGGAATGGTACCAGCTAAAAAGCTTTAATTTGTACCCCCCCCAAGCTACTAAAATAAAACATCTCGTAATTTATATAATTGTTACAGATCAAGGACCTCTTGATTTCGGTTGTTGGTGGCGATCACATTAAAATCTCTGACTTTGGCCTGTCGAGGAAGATTAACAAGCATAATCTGTCCACCCTGGACTATGGTATGCCCGAGTTTGTTTCGCCCGAAGTGGTCAACAAAGAGGGCGTCAACTTTTCGCACGACATGTGGAACATCGGCCTGATCACCTATGTGCTTCTTGGCGGCCGCAATCCTTTCCTGGGCGCCGATGACAGAGAAACCTTGACCAAGATTCGCGAGGGTCGTTGGGACTTTAAGGACACCATTTGGACGCATATTTCGGAGGATGGTCGCGATTTCATTAGCCGCCTGCTGCTCTACAGTCCAGAGGAACGTATGGATGTGAAGACGGCATTGAAGCATCCCTGGTTCTTCATGCTTGATCGCCAGGCCACCGAGCACGATTATCAAATTGGCGTCGATCGCTTGAGGAACTACTACGATCACTTCAGGGATTGGTATGCCAATGCTGCTTGCAAGAACTACTTCCGCAGACGTCGCCTCAGCGGCTGCTTCCAGCATCCATCCAAGATGGTCTACCCCAGTGGACATACTTACACGCCAGAGCGCACGCCAGAGCCGCTGGTAGAGCCACGTAAGCGCGCCAAGCGCGAGGAAGTCGTATCCAAGTTCCTGCATCCCGACTACGAGCTGGGTCTCATTCAGTCCGAAAGCCAGTAAGTGGACACAAAGTATCTAAAGTTCAGCATATGGTTTTAATCTTCTTTCTATCTATTTAGCTACCAGTATGGCCCCGATACCTATCTGCTGCAGCTGAGAGATGTCAGCTTCCCCGTCAGATTGCGTGAGTACATGAAGGTGGCCCACAGACGGTCGCCTTCGTTTGCGCTCAACGATTCGGTGGACTGGTCGGTAAGTACCCGCAAAAAGTCTGATACTTCGCAGTTCGTAATTAATTCAAACGAAATCCCTGCAGCTTCCGGTGATTCGCGAACGTCGTCGCTTCACTGACATCATGGACGAGGAGATTGATGATGAACGCACTCGCAGTCGCATCAGCATGTACTCTGCCAACGATTCGTACTCGATTCGACGTCTGCGCACGGAGCTGGGACCACGCCTCGATGAATACACCGAGGCGGATGCGATGATCGAAAGCCAGCGCGATGGCTACCCGCCATTCTTCCGCGAGAAGCCACAGACCATTGCCATCACCGAGAATCAGCCGGCGCACATTCACTGCTTCGCCGTCGGCGATCCCAAGCCATGCGTGCAATGGTTCAAGAACGACATGGTGCTGTCGGAGAGCAAGCGCATCAAGATCACCTTCGATGAGGACGGTCGCTCCATACTGCGCTTTGAGCCCGCGTTGCACTTTGACGTTGGTGTCTACAAGGCCGTAGCTCGCAACAAGGTCGGCCAGACCATGGCCAGGTGCCGCATTGTCGTCGCCACCTTGCCCGATGCTCCCGACTCGCCGGAAGTATCGGCGACCAGTGCCACAGAGATCCTGGTGCGCTGGAAGCAGCCACGCGATGATGGACACTCGGCTGTCCTCTGCTACAGTCTGCAGTACAAGTTGCAGAACTGCGATTCGTGGACAACTGTGGCAGACAACATCGATCATGAGTTTTATCTGTTGCACGAACTGCAGCCGAATACGAAATATCAAATCCGACTCTCGTCGAAGAACCGCATCGGCTGGAGCGAAATGGGCATACCTGTGAATGCAGCGACCTCTGGTCAGGATGCTCCCAAGGTGCACATCACCAAGGCCATGAAGCACTTGCAGCAGCTCACGGAGCGCGGCCAAGAAGTGTTGCCCGAGGAGGAGCGTGTCCACACCGACTATCACTGCGAGCGAGAGCCGCCCACTTGGGTCACAGATGTGTCCGTCAATGACAAGTATAGCTTTATCTCGGAGATTGCTCGTGGCGAGTTCAGCACCATCGTTAAGGGCATTCAGAAATCAACCGACACTGTTGTGGTGGCCAAGATCTTTGAAGTCACCGACGACAACGAAGACTCCATTGTGGCCGAGTTCGACAACTTCAAGACGCTGCGACATGAACGCATCCCAGCCTTGTTTGGCGCCTACAAGCCCATCAATGTACCCATTGCCATCTTTGTGATGGAGAAGTTGCAGGGCGCCGATGTGCTCACCTATTTCAGCAGCCGTCACGAGTACTCGGAACAGATGGTGGCTTGTGTCATCACTCAGCTGTTGGACGCATTGCAATATCTGCACTGGCGTGGCTATTGCCATCTGAATATTCAGCCCGATAATGTGGTCATGGCTTCGGTGCGATCCATTCAGGTTAAGCTGGTTGACTTTGGCTCGGCCAAGAAGGTCAATAAGCTGGGCGTCAAGGTGACACCATGTGGCATGCTGGACTTCCAGCCGCCAGAGATGTTGAACGAGGAGCCAATCTTCCCGCAGAGTGACATTTGGTCGTTGGGCGTGCTCACTTACTTACTTTTATCAGGCTGCAGTCCATTCCGCGGCAATGACGAATACGAGACTCAACAGAATATCTCCTTTGTTCGCTATCGCTTCGAGAATCTGTTCAAGGAGGTTACCCCTGAAGCCACCCGCTTCATTATGCAGTTATTCAAGCGTCATCCAACGTAAGTCGATCAAACATTTCTGCTAATACTGCCATTTACCATACCCTATTTTCGATTGCAGAAAGCGACCATACACAGATGATTGCTTGGAACACAGATGGCTCATGTCCTCCGACTATATGGTTAGAAAGCGCGAGCGAGCCATTTTCCTCGGCTGCCGTTTGAAGGTAAGATCGTTGTACACTTCTTTATTGCACGTACCACATGTATTCATTTTTGCAGAATTTCTATGACGAATATCATGAGTATAAAACTAAAGTGTCTAGCACATCCAAACCTCTAATCTCGATTGAGGGTGGACCGACTCCGTCTCAACTGCTTCGCTCCAATAGCATTCAAGAGGAGCTGCTTACAACGTTTTAGATAAATTACTACGCAACAATTGTTAATATGCCTTTCTTTCTGTATTTTGGTTAATCAATTAGAAAAACAATAATAAATGAGATACCTTTTTATTTTCAAATGCTATCAAATAAATGGCTGTCATATGTATCAGTGAAAAATATAAAATTTAATAAAATTTTCCCCAATTAAATTTCATGTGCTTGTTACTTTTGTTTACATAAATTTTACAATAATAAATAATGTGGTGAAAACTGTTTTGTCGTTGTCATAGTCCCAATATGAAATCGTGTTTACATTTCCCCATATATTAATATTCAAATATGCGGGCTACTTATATCGATTAATATAAACGTCCAGGATATTACTGGGTCACTTTGTGTAATCGATGATTTTGCAACCCTCCTTGGGAGCAGTGGGGCTATTTATGTTGTATTTGGAAATTGAGCTGGTCACTCTGCATTGGAGGTTTATTGATCAAAAGAAAATGTTGATGTTCTAGCATTTGAATTCAACTATTTATTAAATAAATATGTATTTTGTAATTTTATTTCTAAAATTTCCATTCAGTGTGTTTTAGTGCAATATGAATACATGAATATTATTTGATTTGCGATGAACTCAACCAACGGAAACCAGCGCTGAATGGGGACTTATGTTTGTGTATGTGCGTTTCTAATATTTGAATTGAAATTGTTATTCTTACTGTTACTGTTATTGTTATTGTGGCAGGTACAGATGAACTTACTGATCTTAAAATGGCAAAATACGCTTTCTACAACATCAGTCGGAAATATAAGACCTATCCGGCTAACATCAATATGGAATGCAAGTCCCAACTGCTGGACGAACACCACGAAAATGTGACCTTAATTGTAAACCGTAGAAGTGCAGCACGTCAAAGCCCTAAAAGGTGGACGACATTTCGGTGTCGATGGCAGAAAAAGCTGGCGATATCATTGGCACTCATTTTCATCTGTCTTCTCATCGTCTTCGCCTACACCGACCTATTGTTTCGGAGCAAGATATTCTCGGTATTTCTGTCCAATCGCTTCACCCAAATCACAAACGTTGCCAAGCTGCAGACAAGTTATCCCCAAAATGATCAATCACAAGACCTGGCCGATGCAATGAGTTTCAATCATCCGATCGTGAAGCCCATGCAATATCTATTAAACTATTCATCGATGCATCTGAACAAAACATCGTCTTCGGAATACAACATATTTGTTATTTACACTCGAGAAAACTATCGACTTCAAATGAAGTTCGATCTATTTGCACATAGTTTATTTAAGCACACGAATGCGCAATTGCATTTGCATATTATCACTGATAAGGAAAGCGAAATGTCTGTGCTGGACATACTACAACGGAAAATTAGAAAGTTTCGTCGAATTGTGATATACACGATGTACGACGTGCAGATTTGTTCCAACATAATACAGGATATAACTGCCAAACTGTCGCCATATTTCAGTTCCATGCCCAATTCATATTATAGTGATTCCCTCTTTTTCCTATCGCTGGGCTTGCATCGCATTGCCGATAAGAGCATAAGCCGCGCGATTCTTTTCGATTGTGATATTGTATTTCGTTCGGATGTTCGATTATTGTTTGCCGAGTTTGATCGATTTTTGCCTCATCAACTATTTGGACTGGCACCGGAACTAACCCCAGTCTATCGGCACATACTCTATCGTTATCGTGTACGATTCCCCAAATCGAATTTCGGGAATCCGTATCATCCTATGCAATTAGTTAAGAACAATAAGAATAGTAAATTGATATCGAATCACAACAATCATGAGCGTCATGGTTATCCGGGCCTTAATTCTGGTGTAGTACTTATGCTTTTGAATCGCATTCGAGATTCGAAAACCTATTTAGAGGTGCTCACACAATACGAAGTGCATAGATTAGTTTCAAAATACTCGTTCAAGGGTCACCTCGGCGACCAGGACTTTTTTACACTGCTCGGCTACGAGTATCCGAACCTTATATACAGATTAGACTGTATATGGAATAGACAGCTTTGTACGTGGTGGAAAGATCACGGCTATAGTAATATATTTGATGCATACTTTCGTTGCGAGGGTGTTATTAAAATGTACCATGGCAATTGTAATACACGCATTCCGGAATAATACGAAAAAAACAAACAAAAGAAAAACTATGTAAACCCCATGTATTCATTAAATAAATTAAATTGTATAAAATAGCATTTTAAATATTTTAATTGGGGTGTATATACAACAATTTCGGTGACAGGCTTGTAGCCTTACAATAACCTATAAGGTTAAATCATATCAAATGAGCAATTATTTCGCCAACTGATAAACTCCACCTGAAAATAACAATTTATGCTCCCGCACTTTGCGCTGCAGAAAATGTTTCAACTCATCTTGGGTAAACTCAACGCCTCCACCGTTTGAAGCAAATAGTTTCAGCATCTGATGAATTCGATCGATTGGCATCGAATCGAGATTCGTTAGCATACCAACGATGTATGACCAAAACACCTACAAAATTTAAGTATAGTAATTAGGGTTTCTTTTAATTTTCTAATACAGTATAATTTGATGAGCTGTACCGAAACCTTTGCTCAAACAAATACAATTCGGTACTGCAAAGCAAATAATACTGTAGGTTTTATAAATTACTTGTAGTTCTTCCTCGCGTTGATCGCTAGCAGATGCCATCGCGGACTCCAGGTCCTCTTCGTCGGCATCTGTAATATTCATCTCTTCGAATTCAATTTTTTCAGACTCCTCTTCTAATAAGCTGAACACCCCGGGCTCTGTCTCGGTAATTAAGCCGTGGTTTTGCCAGAAACTAATGCGACGTCTTAGCGCTGATGGGGGCACCTTTATAAGGCTGCTAAGCTCGTCTAGAGCCCATTCGCCTATTGAAGAATATGCTTTTAGAAGTGATATAAAAAATGTGCAGATTCTACGCACTCTTATGCTGGAAATGGTAAATGATGACAGCCTGCGTTGGTGGCACAGTCATTTCCATGACTCTTTCGCCAATTTCAATTACAATGTTAACTCGCCCCGTCACCGTTCGCCAATTAAGTGTTCGATTTCCTTTGTAGGACTCATAGGCTTTGGTAAACTTTTTGAATTCGTTTTCCAGTTCCTCGGGCAATTGTAAGCTCTCCTTATTAAATGATGGCCAGAACTGTGCAGAAATTATTAGCGATGATATATCAAACAATGGACCTAAATAAAAAAATACAAATTAGAAATAGTTTAAGTATTTGAAGAAATGTATGTTGACATACTCTCATTGATGTTGCCATCGCCATGAATGTGAGCATTGATTCGCTTTGAGTCTGTGACATCCTTGAGCATCACTTCACAACTGTGCAAGAGAGATTCACCAAATCTTATTTTGAGTAATTCCAGATTTCGAATTTCTTTCTCCGAATTGAAATCGAGTTGCGACAATAAGCGATCAGCCATTAAATTGCGGTACTCAACCATAAACAACTCTTTGCTACCGTAAATATCCACTACCATTGATATAATATCAGCAGATCGAATAATTTTCGAATTGTTAACTTGCAAAACATCGGGATCAATGCCGAAGGGATCCGGTTCCCAATTCTCCCAATTGCTGAACTCATTGAGACCCGCATCTTTCCCATCCTTAATGAATTCTCCTTTCGCCAGCTCCTCCGACAGATCCGTTGGACCCTCTTCTGTAAGCCCAGTGACGACTCTGCGGACAGTATCATTGCGTTTTCGCAAATAATCCTTAATGGGAGCTGTGACTATTTCTAATATCACGCCAGTGTTATCTAGGTGGCGTATTGCTTTTATCGCAGCAACGTAGCCCGTCAATATATCCATAGTATTGACGCCGGGATGCAATATTCTTGCCTCCAAGGCACTTCTAAGCGATTCAGTCAAATGAATTCTCATATCGATTTTCTCCATGCAAATCTTCAAGTCTTCTATGGCTGGTGTTGAGTCCGGGTAGTCTGTAAGGAGAATAAACAATTAGGATCTGCTAGATAACAAAACTAGAAAGACTTGCCAATAATTATGCTGAAGAACTGACTAATGACATTCTGTGCAAAAGTTTCATACATGAAATATGTTAATTTGACTTTAAATGCTGTCACAGTTTCGGGAATCTCCTCCCGATTAATGTCGTCGCCCGATCTCCATTCAGTAAATATACTTGTCAGCCAAGTCATTACCACATCGTTGATCCACTGTCAATGAATACAAGTTAAAATACGTTTATAATGTTAAATTATTTAGTGTGGCAAATGGCTTACGGTTTCAAGTTGTTTTAAGTGGCTTCTATCGAATATTCCCAAGCACGTGTCGTTAATGTGCTCTTTAATCTTCAGTTTAATTAAGGCAGTCAATGCACTGCCTGCCAAACGATCTATTAAACCCATCTCAAGTAATTTCAAGTTTGTTGAGTTCACCATTTCCGTAAGCTTTTGGCAACAACATTGATCATGATCGTAATTGCAGCCGGGACAAGGAAGTTCAGTAAACACTTCCGAATCTAAAAGACATTAAGAGTTTTAGTCGCAACCAGAACAGTAACCAGAAACAGTCACACACCGATTGTCGTCGACGATAAGATGGAGTCCTTGGTGAAGAGACGATAGTGGACACAGTAGAAGTCGCTTATAAAATTGTTAAATGTTGGCGGCAAGCGAGCTAATAATGCGTTACGCAGTGTTGACTTGATATTCTCCACGTTCGATGATGAAGCCTCGCACTTATTTAACTGGATAAGCCGAGGTTTCATCTCCAATAGACATCGGTATCCGTCATACAGTTTATTCACTGCATCTATAAATTTGCAAAACAATCCATCCTTGGCTGTGATTTCTGCGATAGTCAGAGCTTGGTCTAATGTGGCCTTAGGCTCGCCGTTGGATGACAATTGTTTCCAAAATGTAGGCGCAAGTATATTACGAACTGTGGATTCAACCTCTAAATCCAATATTGCCGTAAATGTCTCAATGCTTCCCAAGTCATTCAGATGCCGGTAAACATCTTCGTAAACCTCCTTCTCAACCTCTTGCAGCGGATAAACCACCTATGGTCGTATCTTATTAGTGGAAACGCCGAACAATCTGAGTTATCAGTTTCACTGCTTACCTCGCCATTTAAAATAGGAAATATTTTCAGCAACTCCGACCAGACTGCAGCAAAATCTCCCATTGCTGTATTGTGCGTTCAGAACGAATTCAATAAACATAGAGGAATGTACTCTTTCAACAGCGTGACCGTAAGCTTCATCTAAAAAAATACTATTTTATGTTGAGAAATATACCAGCACCATAATATATAAGTAAATAGCTGGATGGACCTCAGAAGGCTGTATTTTTGAATAGCTTTTTTTTGTAAAAATGTCTTCTTTCAATAGTTGGTTAAAGAAATGTTTCATAGTGAATAAAAAATAAATTTAATGTATGTCGTCTAGTCATCAATACCCCATATCGATTGTGATGTAAGTACCCGCACTTGCAAATACCAGTTCAAATGATAATTGCATTTAGTTTCTACATTTCCACAAATTGAAATATTAAATGATACTTTTCAACATGGTTTGTACTTTATTGTAGCTAGTTTCATTTTTAAGTGTTTCAGTGATTCGATAGCTGATTTATTGCTAGAGTAAGTGAAGTTTCCAAAAATATAAGTTAGTGGAAATAGTTTATAAACCCGTATTTATTTTAAAAACTGTACAATGAAATTCTGCAGTGCCACTTTGTCAACTATTGATAATTACATTCAAAATTCAACTATTATTTGATTATCAAAATGAAATAACAGGCAGTATCAAAACTAGCAGTATAAGTTGTCAAAATTTACAACTTGTCTTTTGCAGCGCATTTTCGTAGGAAAATAGAGTCAATTGTGGAAAAGACATCACTTGACTTTTTGGCAGCATCCACTTTAAAATGCAATCCTCTCAAGCCATAATAATCAACCAAAGGCTTAGTTTGTTTGTGGTAGGATTCAAGACGTTTCTTAAGGGCCTCGGCATTATCGTCACTTCGCCTCATCAAAGGCTCACCAGTAATCTGTCGTAAACCATTAATAATAGCCATTAATTATGATAAAAAACATTACAATAAATATTTAAAAAACATACATCGTCCTTCATCGAAACCTTTGGAGGTGCAAACTCTTCGTGATAGGAACGTCCACTTGCTTGATGGATCAATCGACCTGTTATTCTCCTGACTAGCAAGTTGTCATCGATTGCAAACTCAATCACGGCATCCAAACCTGTCTTCCTCTTGTCCAGCAACTTATCGAGCTGTGAATGTTCATAAATTGATACATTAAATATATAAAAATGAAAAAAAAGTGTAATTACCTTCTCAGCTTGGACAACCGTTCTAGGAAAGCCATCCAAAAGGAATCCGTTCTTGCATTCGGGCTTATCAAGATTGGAATCAATCATATCCACGACCAGCTCATCTGACACAAGTTTGCCTTCATCCATAACTTTTTTGAGCTCGGCACCAAGCTTCGAGCCAGATGAAATTTCTGCACGCAGCATATCACCGGTTGATAAATGACATACACAAAACTTTTCTTTTAGCATGGGCGCCTATCAAAAGCGAGAAATTTATCATTTTATTACATAAATGTTGGCGAGCGATTCATAAAAACTTTTACGAGTTTCGACTTCAAGTCAATTGGCAATCCGTTAGTCAGCACAATCAATTTCTTATATATAGATTTTTGAATAAATTAAATGATAAGAACATTTCATTCTAGAAGCAATTCCATAATCTGCGCGTGGTATCGGGAAATTATAAACAATGCGCGCTCTAATAGAAACAACATTCGATGTGAACCTTAAATATGAACACCGATAAGAACAATGGTTACTACAAAATAAAATCCCACTAAACAGAAGTCCGTTTTTTTAATGAAACCAATTTGATGTACATATCGGAGAAGTATGTATATCAAATAATATTGTAAAAGCTAATTTTAAAAGATTTTTTTTTCTATAGTTTACGTCAGTGCTGATTAGCGGCAACTGGCAATGTTGTTAAGCCGCTTTGATAGTTTTTTTAACTGACTTGGTTTTTTTGTGTAAATGAGTTTGGTAATTATCAATATAATTGAACTGAACAAAAATTAACAAAATGTCGCATATTGCAGATGTATCCATAAAGGTTCTTTTTTTTAAGATTACGAGTATTATAATACAGTAATTTAATTCGTTAATACAACAAAACAAATACATACATATTTAAGAACCCCAAGGTTTAACCTCCGCGTTTTCCTAGTGTACACGTTATTGAGGCTTCACTGTACACCCATAAATTCGTATTCTGATCGGTCAATTAAAAAGTGTTGTTCGAGAAACCTTTCTTTAACAGTTAGAGGTCAAAGCAGGCATCTCTTGCAACGTGCGTGATTCGTGAATTCAATTTCTCTATACACCCAATTGGATATTCATGTATGTACGTATGAATGTATGGGGGTACATACACCGAAATGTGTGCAAAAATTGAGACACCTTAGGGCTGGATGCGATGAGTCTTCTTAATCATGACCGCATTCTAAGATGCTCCACTTTTTGATCGTCTATTTATAGCAAAAGCCGCTTGGCTTTGGCCGACAAAATATTGGCATTGTTGGCACTTTGGTATATTCCTCCTATCGCTTGAAAGTTTCTATTAAAAATACATATACATGCGTACACATATATCTATGTTTATCTGCCGTTGTGTATGTGCGATATCAATATCAAAGCGGTCACTTGGTCACTTTATTATATTATATAATATTTCACCCACCTGTGTTCCTTTGCCAGAGCCTGGCGGGCCCAAGAGAATCGCGTTCACTCCAGAGGTGCTGGGCTCGTAGCGCTCCAAGGGTACTGATACATTTGGCGCCATTGTTTTATGATTGCTTTTTATTTTTATATCCTCTAATGTATGTGGGTATTAACCTCTAATCATAACTTTTAGTTATATTCCTTGATAATAACAATAGTCTCAGACGAGGTTCAAGGGTTGAGTCGTCAATGAGCGAACGAACTATTCGTGGAACTGAACTATTTTCTCTTCTTCATGGTTTGAGTGATAACAGAATACGCGTGCGAATGAAAGTTATCGAACTCACTAAAATATGCTCAGACGCTGATCTGTTTCCACTGTGTCACATTAATTTGGCGTAACAATTAAAAATATGTAAATTAAATTCCTGAAAATTAATAAATACGAAATAACAAAAAAAAATTACTTTTAAATGTTGATTATCAGAGTCCATTGTAGATTTGTTTGTAAGCACTGATTTTATTTTGAGCTCCAGTGTAAATTCACAAATCAATCGATAACACGAACAAAATGAACTTCGAATACTTCTTCATACTGACAAAAATTGCTCACCTCTAGGAAATATAAAAACAATACAAAATATTTTTAAATTGTCTTTTTTTCCAACTGTGTAAAGTATCCAAATATATAACAAAGGTCTTTCATATTGAATTCGGGTAAATATTTTAGATTCTGTTTAATTAAGTGTTGCAGTGATAACTTCATCACATTACACTTACAACATGAGTCTGGAATTCTTGGCCAAGCCGCTTATAGAACATGATATTATAACAATCATTTTTCATTACAGAATTTTGGTTGGAGCAAATTCGTTGTGTGCTTTGAAATGAAATCAGTTTGAGCTCTGCAAGTAGATTTAAAATTGAATTGCAAATATTAAAAAAAATGTTTTTGTCAATCGCGCCACCGTTAATGGACTTTGAGGATGAGTTGTTATGGATCAATCCGTCGAGCAGCCGAAATCTAACCGTTTTATATGATAAATCAAATTACGTTACACCAAACACAAAGTTGTTAATTGAACAAGCTTTCATTCAACCACTAAGTCTTCCAGATCAACAAATTTTATTTGACGATTTGCTTAAGCAAAATAGAAATATTGCCCACCAATATGGTTTGACACCGGCTAAAGTATGTTTTCTTATATTTACAAATATAATTTCGATATTTACAAATATAATTTACAATATAAATTACAGCTTCCCCAACTTGTTGAGAACAACCCGCTTATTTCTATTGAAATATTGTTGAGGCTGATGTTGAATACCGATATTACTGAGTATTTTAACATACTTGTCAATATGGATATAACTTTGCACTCTATGGAGGTTGTTAACAGGTGAGTGCGAAAATTGAGCTTTCTCTTACACTTTCAATTTCCACTTATATGTTACTACTACTTATCATATTTGTATTACAGATTGACAACATCCTGCCCCTTACCAACCGAATTCATCCATTTGTATATTAGCAATTGCATTTCAACATGCGAAACTGTCAAAGACAAATATATGCAGTCCCGTTTGGTTCGATTAGTATGCGTATTTCTTCAGTCGTTGATTCGCAACAAGATCATAAATGTAAAGGTACAGTAACTTTAATTTATAACTTGAAAAAGAAAACCTAATTTACCGCTCTCCAAATATTGTAGGAGCTGTTTATAGAAATTGAAGCGTTTTGCGTTGGATTTAGTAAAATTAAGGAAGCCGCTGCTTTGTATCGACTTATAAAGCACCTGGAGTCTGGCGACACAATACAAACATCAAATTCGTTATCTAAATGAGTACGAGTCATTGCAATAATTTAAATATTAAAAAAAAAAACAAATCTGATATTAGACGTCCATGAAGCTTTTATTTTTGGTTTTTGATGGATACAAAAATCATTGAAAAGAAACTCGACTAAAGTTTGAAAGTACGTATCGCACATTAAAACATTAAACCCGAATAACCTATTAATATTGTTCTCAAAACAAATTAGAACACAGAAATCTTTTAATGACATATGAATCACTAAAAATCCCTTTACAGTTCCATTGTAATTAAACAGTTCAAAAAGTTCCCATTTGTATAGGTTTTTTTTTTATTATAGGCAACTAAATACTTTCATCTATTCAAACAGATCTGCGTTGAATTAAACTACGATACAATTGATCTAAACTTTGATACCAGCTTTGTTTGCACGCTCCTTGTAACGCTTAATGTAAAGATCCTCTGGATCGTATTTGGCTTGCAGCACCTTCCATTCCTCGGGCTTCTTATCGATGATAAAGCGTACAACTTTGTCAGTATTTGTCTTCTGTTTCTCGCTGCACTTGCTGCACTCGGTTTTCAAAGCATCTGGCAGGGATCTTTTAAGCTCTCGGGCTTCAGGACTGCACTTGCCCGTATCGATCAGACATTTGTAATAGTTTTGGAAAAGACGATCAGACTTCAAGATTTCATCAACATCAATATTATCATATTTTGTGGTATATTGCTCATCAGCTGCAACGCATGCAATCGCCACTGCGAGTATCACAAAGATAGCCTTCATTTTGAAATGCTCTGCAATGAAAAATTTCCATAAGGTAAGAAATTATGATATGAAATTAATAATAACTATTTACTATAGAAGGACTATAGTTGGGATAAATTGGAGAGTGAACAATTTATAAATAATTTATTTTCTCCATTGGTAAGAAACGACTTAGGACACGAACTAAGGTAATCAACAAGCACGTGTCTTAAATTGAATCGGCTACAGGTATTTTAAAATAATCTGATTAAATAAATCTGACTACTACTGACGTATATGAGTTGATTCCATTTAAATAACAACTACTACCTTTTTGTTAAATGTACTTCATTAACGCCAAAAACAGGCTGATCACATTTTGCAACTAGTTTACCTAAATGATAGTTTACACTTCAATCCTTTTAGCGCATTTAAAACTATTCAAGGTCAACAGCTCATGAAAAACTAATGATGCATATCTTGTTTATGAATATGTATCGTACGAGTATTTACTTTATTGATTTCGGATTAATAAGTTGTTGGATAATCAAAAAATTTAATGGAGTCAAGGCTGCCGATTCAATCAAATTAAATCTGATGCAAACAAAACAAATTGAAAATTTTTCCTTTTGCCTATGTTTATTAATGGTTATTAAATAGGCATACTATAGTAGGCAAGCTATTATAGATCTATTTACTGTATTATTACCGTGCATAGATAAACACAATAGACATCCAAATTACTAATTGAAAATGCAAATATAGTCTTTTGAATATACGAATACTAAATAAGTAAGAGAAACTTACTATTTATTTGTGCCAAATGATAAGTTTGAGCTCCCAAACAAAACAAGTTGTGCTGTAGTGAAAAAACTTGAACGAACTGACGAAGAACTCAATGAGGTTCGCTTTTATACTTAGAGACAACAAGATATATGTACATATATAGTAGTCGTCGTCTACTACTTATATGAGGCATACTTATAACTCGCTTTTGTATGCACTTCACTGCCTTAGACTTTAAAACGTAAGGCCTTCTCGGTCGAATGTCAAACCAGTGATTAGTCTCGAAGTACATTATTAAGTTAGTATACATTTTTTCCCACATATCCATATATATATGTATATGCATATACATATATATTTATTATTTTTTATTGACGTATAGGTACTTGGCAATTTGCAATTAAGTGTTATATTAGAACTTATTACATGATATGAATCATCACAATTGAATATGCACACTCGGGTCAATAAAGTGTAACGTCGTGTACATTTATTTGAAATGATCGTACGTTTTCGTTTTTATCGAGGACTGATTGATTCAGTTCCATTAAATTATTTTGTCATCTTTGTGTCTGGGAATATTCAAATTCAATAAACTCCATTTAAGAATTTTATGTCCATTTGATGAGACAATACAGCTAGAATAGTATTTTAATTCTCATATATATATCCTGTGTCCGTAATCCGTAATGGTATTATGGTAATTAAAATTATCCTATCATAAGATGGACATCACCGAGTATCCGCAGATATATATACATATATTTTTATAAGTTTAGAATATTAGATATCTAGGATAGTTACAAATTCTCTTAATAGGCTAATTTGATACAGCGATTTATGTGTCAAGTATGGAGTTTGTTTCTAAATAAATGCGTCAAAACATTTGCTATTATTTACAAAAAAGTACTTCAGTCACGCAATGAATATATGGAAGTTTTTGATTCAGTTTATCTTTTAAGTTTTTGTATATACTATTCAAGGTACAAGGATCAGCATATCAATATATTATCTATCACAATATATGTTGAGGACAGATGCTCAAAAGGATTGATTTAACTCGTCACTCTGAAATGAAATAATATGACTTATTTTGTGATAATGTTGATTTTGAAGAATATTTAATTATAATATTTGGAAAGAACCGTCACTGTCGCAGTGGACTAATAATAAAAATGTATTTTGCGGATATTCTCTACTAGACCCAATAACCCGTTGTGTGTAAAAATGTCTCTTAAAAATCAACATGATATTTGCCTCTATTGCCCAAATTGTAAAATTGAATTTAGGCAATGTGATGGGCGGTCTTATACGCCAAGCATATGGACCAACAAGCGTTTCCGAACTAATTGGAGCTGTCTAGTAAGTTTAAAGTTTTGTTTCGAGGTCAAATTTGGCTGTGAAACATTACAACAAAATGTAACTTAGACTTATTTGTATACTTTAAATATAATAACTACACCTACTTTCAATAATAATTTGCTTACAAGTGTCCTATTCGAGTTGTGCAAAATTAAGACTTAAAATTTTGCCGTTGGTAGGAAAACCGTGTTGAAAAACACGTTTACGAGTATTTAAATATATACCAAAAAGTATATTTGGTGTGGAATATACTATTACGTTAAAAATAAATCATAATATACCATAGACGGTCACAATGTCAACCAAACCAGCAAAGCGTATGCATCTGATTTTTGCCATATAAAATTGTTTCTTGAACTTCTTTGTTTTTCCCTTGTGGCCAGTAAGTTCGTGATTTGTTAATGAACTCGTCTGAATTTACATAAATTCATAAAATATTTATACAAATGTATGTATGTACCAACATGTAAAAAAAAAAAATAATTTAATTTATTTGCCTCGGACATTTTAGTGAAAAAGAAAATAAATATCGAAATTTAAAATAATAAGTAATTACGTTGAAATGTATTCCATTTATTCATTCCGAAAAAATATAAAAGTACGATTAATTTATAGAAAAATTACATTTTCTTAAATGATTTAATCGTTTTTTATTTTATACTGTTACAACCACAACAAGAAAAAATTTTGTTTTTAAATGTTTATTTAGCTAATAAATACTAATTTATATTATAATCGTTTTTTTTTTAATAATACTATTTTGACCAAATGTATAAAAATTGCATTCACATTACATTTTGTTCATAAATTGCAAAACGCTGTTTCTCATGTGAAAAAAACGGCGATATGTTGTCAGTCAACACTTCTTGATAAATAGGTAGATATACATATTTTCATGTCTCTTATCGATATCGAGTTTATCGAAACGACTTCGATTATTTCTGCTGGATAGTAGATACATAATTGCTTGTGGGCTTGATTATTTTATTATAATTTTAGAGGTACGTCAGTATAAATTGTTGACAGGTGAATACTCGATCGCGCTTCAGAGTGATAACATTAACTCGCAACTAGTGTACTTAGTGTTTTTGTTTCGTTTCGTTCGGCTTGCAACCATATAGACGTTTTGCTAATATTGATTATAATGTATTTTAGATTGAATCGGATGTTATCAAATAATTGCAATAGGGATGAATCGTAGAGGTTTAAATACTGGAAACACGATGTCTTCTCAATCCAATATTGACGAGGGCAGCTGGAAAGGTGTTTCCGAGGGCTCCGCTATGTTGCCTTCCACGAATGCATCGTCTCTCAACCCGGACGCCAACAATCAAAGTGGATTTCCCCAGGGAGGATTACCATACAATTCCAGCGGCAATCAGTATCCACAAGGTGGTCAATCCTCACCCGCTGGCAATCAGTCGTTGGTGTTCCAAAACACTAACCAACCCGGATCAAATACTCCGCAATACACTTCATCTCCGGCCCCCTCGGGGTCATCAACCCCTGGTCCAGTTGGAGTCGGCTCGCAAAATATACAGGGAAACTACTCACAATCATCGACAGCAGCAAATTTCAATGGACCCGTTGGCGGACCATTTGGCTCCCCATCATCCGGCCTGGGACAATTCAGTCGACCAGCGAGCTCAGGTACACCGTTCAATAGTGGACAAGCCGGACACTTTTCGTCGCCAACCGTTTTTGGAGTTGGCGGCCAATTCAATCCAATGCCGCCGGCATCACCATTCGGCCATGGCGGCAATCATCCCATGATGGGCGGCCCTCAGCAAATGGATCGCATTGATCAAGGCTTTCGAAGACACAATTCATACTTTAGTCATACGGAGCATAGGGTGTTTGAGCTGAACAAGCGATTGCAGCAGCGCAACGAAGACAGCGACAACTGCTGGTGGGATTCGTTCACAACAGAGTTCTTTGAGGATGACGCCAGATTAACAATCCTCTTCTGTCTGGAGGATGGCCCCAAACGATATACGATTGGACGTACGCTGGTTCCACGCTTTTTTCGCAGCATTTTCGAAGGCGGCGTCTCTGATCTGTACTTTCAGCTGAAGCACGCAAAGGAATCGTTTCATAACACATCCATCACACTGGATTGCGATCAGTGCACAGTGATTACGCAGCATGGCAAACCGTTCTTTACAAAAGTATGTGCAGATGCCCGCTTAATTCTCGAATTTATGTATGATGATTACATGAGAATTAAATCGTGGCACATGACCATTAAAGGACATCGCGAACTGATTCCTCGATCCGTCATTGGTACATCGCTCCCTCCCGATCCCATGCTCATGGATCAAATCACAAAGAATATAACTCGAGCGGGCATCACAAATTCCACATTAAATTACCTTCGCTTGTGTGTTATCCTGGAGCCGATGCAGGAGCTGATGTCGCGTCACAAGGCCTACGCTCTGAGTCCGCGTGATTGCCTAAAGACAACACTTTTTCAGAAATGGCAACGCATGGTCGCGCCACCAGGCAAAAAGGATCCCCAAAGGCCGCCGAACAAGCGTCGCAAAAGAAAAGGCTCAAACTCCGGAGGCGGCAATAACTCAAACACCCCGCCAGTCGCAAACCAAAAGCGATCACCATCAGGGCCCAGTTTCTCGCTCTCATCGCAGGATGTAATGGTTGTCGGCGAGCCCACATTGATGGGCGGTGAATTTGGTGAGGAGGACGAGAGGTTGATTACCCGATTGGAGAATACGCAATATGATGGCACCAATGCTGTCGATCACGATAACCACACTGGGTTCGGACACGCCGATTCGCCCATTTCTAGCTCGAATCCATGGACAATGGAACGAGGTGGCAACATTCCAGCTAGTCCTGGAAATCCATCTGGACCACAGAACAATGCAAATATAGCGGATATCGATAAAAAGAGCCCAATTGTATCGCAATAGAAACAAATTCAATGAATGATCAGACAGACACAGACCTAAATGATAATTTCATTTTTCGATATATAGTACATACATACGGTGAAATGTATTTTCATACTTGCATGTAAAAATCTATATTTAAATAAAGTTTCGCAGCTTTAGGAAATGTAAATAAGAAAATATTAATTAAACAATTATATATGTATCGATGTAATTTCAAACCTTTATATAATATTATATGGAAGCAACCAACAAGATTGTGCTCTTCATTTCAATTAACATATAAGTTTTTAAGCCCTTTTCACTGCAGCTCTATTTAAGAACAAAGTTGAATACTTTTTGCATTACCTGGTTCAGATCATAAATGCTGTAAGCCACTGTAAATTATTGCATACCTAACTTAATTACATGTACATATGTGTAGATAAGTATTTGTATGTAAGGACACTTTGGTCACATAATCAAATATAACCCGGCATGTATAGATTTACAAATCTAGAAATTGTAATTATTATTTAGTAATTGAGATAAATATTAACGCGCGTTAGAAAAATAAATTTCATAATCGTATAAATCATAGAGTTTAAAGTTTTAAATATCATATGATTCTAGAATCTAAACAAAAAAACGTATTTTATTATTATTTAATATATTTAACCCCAATCAATGGCAACTTAAGAACTACAGTGGCTAAAATTTAAACTTAGAAAATATATTTTCACATATTTTGCATTATTTTTTTTGCTTATTACGAAATCAAATAATTTGTAACATTACAAATGAAATGCGTTCAGTTTGCTGCTAAAATGAATAACATACATATTTTATACTCCAATCATTAAAATATTAATCAAATTTCGATCGATATAATCGAAATATTGAACAATTTAAAATCGAATATTATCGTATCCCGATTATTTGGTCCTGCATCTACGGCACAAACCAGAATACTAAAATTAGCAGTAAATTGTATCCTCAGTATATTTTAAAACCCATGTTGCGGTCACACTTCTTACACCGAGTCAAACGGCTTTGAAATTACTTGACGACTGATTAATATAAGAATATTTTGATTTGAACTATTAAATACAACACTTGATCGGTAAGTTTTTAATTAGTGCAATAAATTTAAAGTACAAACATCGTTGAGCCTGCTGCGATTCATAAATATTGTGTGCAATGCACATTGTACATTATGCACACACATGTGTACACAAATGCATTGCATGAACGCAATGTACAGTTTTTAGTACAATAGCTGATTACAAGTGATTTAACAGCAATGAAAATGCAATGCACAATTGTGCTCATGCATATGTATGTATATTCATATGAATGCATTGCAAAATGAAAGAGCATAATGAAATATGCGCAACCAAGCCGATACAGTGGCCAACAAAAGTTGTGATTCTGCTACCTGTCGCTCTGTTGCAGCAGTATTCTTTCGGTATTTTTTATGTAATGCATCAAGTGCTAGATTAAGTATAATAATACTTTTTCAATAAAATAAATTATCTTTGTTTTTTTAGATAAACATGACGGATAATTACATGAACTTGAGCGATGTCGAGATACAAAGGAAACTTACACAAATGGGATTTCCGAAAACGCCAGTTACAGAAACCACCAGACCCATATTGATAAAGAAACTGATGAAACACACGAAGAACGAGAAACTTAAAAAGGGAAAAGTCACAAACTATGTGCTCTACTCCAAGAATAATCACAATTCAGAAGTCCACAATTCGACACCAATTGCAATTCCAGAATATCCGAATCTCTTCGATAATGTGCTTGAGAACAACAATGATATTCGAGCCTATAAAAATCCAACTGTGGTCTATAAGAATGATACAAATGTGCAGAGTTCGATGCAGAGTTGCGCCTCAAGGATGTATGCACCACCGCCTGTTCTGGCTGCCAACTATGACAATGAGAGCGAACAGCATGCTTTAAATATTGCCAACAAATATCACAAACCGCGCTCAACAATTCCGTGTGATACCTCATCATCCTATGCTAAAATCAATGGCAAGGCAAATATTTGTGATGGTGGCGTTGTCAACCGATTGCTTAGTTTTCGAGATACCTCGACAAAGAAGAAAAAATTCAACTCCAAAGATGGTTACAGTGCAGTACCAATGTCAAATGCGTTTATCAGCAGCAATGGCCTGATTCAGAAACTTGTTGCATTCGATTTGAAATCGTTTCTCAAGAAACCCGATATTAGTCTGCACATTATACCACACGTACTTATAGCGTCCTTTGTAATTTTTCTGGCAATGCTTTCCGTCTTGTATGCAGCAAAGAAATTTGACTTAAGTCCCATTTCTCGTACGGACTTGAGGTACACGATATGCGGACCCGACGATAAAGACTCGCAGTTGTCGTCACCAACAACCGCCGCTTGCATTAGTGAAGATCTATTCAAAAAGGCCGTGTACATTAGCGAGGAACTCTTCAAGTACTTAAATGAAAGAGCGCGATTGCATCACTGCATTGATAAGGAGCATTCGCCAACGCTTGAACTGGATGATTTAAAGAGAGCCTTAAGTGAAAACAGCAATGTGCTCAAGGGGAACACGCAAAAAAAGCTGCTGGCAACGCAATATTTAATTGCTCAGAATCCGCAGTGGATGATCAAGACAATTGTCTCAACGTTGAACTCTTCCGACGATATATCTTTCGAGTTAACAGAGCCAAATCTGCCCATGAAGTGCATAATCATGAAAAAAATGTCTCGTTTCTTTACTGCAATTGGTTTGCTGCTCCTGGTGGCATTAGCTTGTTTAATTGTTTATTTCTCTGTGGCCTTTTATCGCATCAGGCAAAAGGAAAAACTGTTGGCCGCCGAGCATTTCATCAAGGACATCATCAATGAGCTGATGTATCAAAGTTCGGTGTCGGAGAATTCGGAAGTTATTATCAACGAGTTGCAAGACAAACTTTTGCCAGCTCAGAAGCGTTCGAAATTATTGCAATCCTGGAACAAGGCATTAAAAACCCTCGAGGGCAACGACAATCGTGTGCTCTTTGGCATGATTGCGCGAAATGGCGAACAATTGCGTACTATGACGTGGAACAAGAATCTGGGCAACAAAGAAGTGAGCACATCCAAAAAATGGCAGAGTTCGGCTTTTGATAACACGAACAAAATCTTAAATCCGCCAACGTCTTGCTTGAAAATCAGGCATATGTTTGATCAATCGGAGGTGGAGCAACCCAACCTGAGGCAAATGATTGTCGAGTCCATATTCGAAAAGGTTGGCGCCAATTGCAAAATATGCGACGTTCAACTTGATAAGCAATCGTGCTGCGTTTACATTCGCTGCGCAACTGAAGCGGACGCTGGAATGGTTCACAACGAAATCAACGGATGGTGGTTCGATAAGAAGCTCATTTCGATCAAATTTCTTCGACTTGAGCGGTATTTGAGCCGTTTTCCAAAATCGTTAGCTGAGCCCATATATTTTAAATCACCCAACGTTAATTAAGTTGTTTAGCTTAATAAGCAAATATTAGATTCTTAATAAAATATTAAATTTACTGTCCCAAATTTCGAATTTTTTCATAAAAGTTATTTTAATAATTCTATAATGAAAATATAAATCAAATGTATCAAGTAAATTTAAAAAGCGCTAAAGTCTCTAGTTATTCCACAAAGTTCGGCTCAAATTTTTTGATAATACAAATTGTATCAAGAATCGGATTAGGCAAAAGCTAAAATGTATTAGTCCAGGAACAATGTAAATTGGGATTTGAACTCGTAGCTCATTTAGTTCCACGACTAGTTCGATGACACACTTTTGAGTACATTCGATAACATTGTCGTCCAAATGTTCTTGCGCGTAGAAGTTCTCAATGTGCGCTTATAAAAGTTTTTCTTAAGTGGGCAAAGAAATAATATTAAGAAAAAACGCATTATGGATTGCCATCATCGTATTGAAGTGCCACTACGCTCTGGTGGCGGCAAGAAGATGAAAAAACGACGCGAACTGGACGCTCTGATAGCACATTCCATAACAAAAAAAGGCTCCCACCGCACTGTTCACTCGCAGGACAAATTGCTGTCAGTATCCACCGATGACCCTGATGACTACACATGGGTAATGACAATACAAAAGAATTAACAATAAAAATTGTTTTTAATATGGCCAAAGGCACAACGGAAACGTTTCTGTGGTTTACGTATCTATGCTCATAAAAGTACTTGAGAACACATACATATAAATACATGCCTTTGTATATGAGTGTGTGTATGTATTAATGTATAGGTATGTGTGCTTTGTTTTGATTTACACTTTAGATGAATGTTGAGGGAACAACAACTCGTCGAGGTCATCGGAAAAAACTATTTATTCGCAAATGTGGTCCCTTTCTGTTTGGGATAACTACAGCTCTATTTGTTGGCATTTTGTACTGGCTTTACTTCGATTTGAGACAACAGATTTTCGATTATCGCCAAAAAGTCGAAGAAGGTAAATATAATATGTTTCCTATTCAAGTGATTAATTCACTAATGTTAAACACGACTGGAACTAAGCTGCTCTCAATGTATTATGTAACCACAATGTTACATTCACGCACGTAATTAATATCTGTAATTTTGTTAACCCATTTAAATGTTTTAGTGTCTGCCATAAGCAAAATCTTTCCGGATACACTGCAGCAGTGGCATGAGACAACATCATTCCTAATCAAGAACCAAACCTATGTAATAAACCAACTCAATGAATTAAACCAAAACGTTAACGTTTTAAGTGGCAATTTAAGCAACCTTCAAGACACCGTTAAGGCCCAGCGAAATTACGGTCAGGACGAAAAATTAGTTGCCGACTTTGGAGCTAAGCTAGAGGCTGTTTCAACCGATATCGATGGCATTAAAGAGCACTATAACAGATATGTAGAGCTGCAGAAGGGTCTCCGAACCGACATGGAAATGCTCAAGGTAACTCAATTACTAAAAAAAAACAGTTATATTGATGATAATATGAATAATTTCCTATAATTCTAGGGCAACGTTAGTCAATTATCAACGATTAGGGCAAGCACAACGCAATCAAACTTTTCAAATGACGTCAATACGCTCAATCAAACAATGCAAAATGCATTGAAAAAGTTGGAAAGCGATCTTATGAATGTTAATAATACTCTTATCCAGTCAATAAAAATTATTAACGGCGAAATAGTATCGCACAAGGTAAATATATCATAGCACTGTAGTTAGAATTGATCATTACGTCAGCAAATTATATGTTTTCAGAATAAATTGGACGACTTGTTGGATCGCTCGCAAAGCATAACCGCTCATGTAACCACATTGAGCAACAATTGGCAAGAGTTCCAGCAAAAAATAATAAGCGTGAACGACCAGTTGGAGAAAATGAAAGGAAAGGTAAAACTATAGATATACATTAAACTAACTTTTCTACTAACTTCTCCTTGAATGTCGATCAATTACTTTTAAATATTCAGTTGACCATAACCGACAACAAGAACCGTTTGCTTTCGAATGCAATTGATCAGTTGATGTCATTGTATAAGAAACCCGCAGATCCTCTAACAACTCAATTGAACCCAGAAGATGCGACCAATAATGAGGTCAACACAATCAAAAGATTAATTATTATTTCATAAATTAATTTGGCGCATTTTGAATTGCAGACAGAAGTAACGACTCCGGCAAACTTGACGGTCAATGTCAGGGAATCAACGCGATAAGCTACAAAATATTTTAATTGAAAAAGGGAAAAAACCTTTGTGTACAGTTCTTACAATTCATAGAAGATAATTTTATTTTCATCACATATTTTACAAGATATTTAAACGTAGTAGCAAATACTTATATTATATACGAAACGAAACATAACGATTGGCGATACGAAAAACGTTTGTTATAGTCATTAAATGTGAAAGTCGGTTAAGTTAAAGTTAATTTTATTTATAATAATTATACATGTATTTGTAACGTACCAGCATCAGATAAATATTTGTGATTTGTTTCTGTGCTTTTATTCCAAATAATAAAATAAGAGCATGTATATTATTATTTGCGAAAGAAACATAAAATATTTTCCGTTTTTTTTTAATATTACGCCAAAGAAACAATAAAAATAAACCAATTTAATGGATTCAATACACATACACAATTAATATGATATGAATGTTTAGTTAATTAGTTTGTAAACCATTTTAACATAATATTTAAATAATATACATTTAGAGTGCAATAACTGTGAACTGTACCATCCTTATAGCTGCACTCAGAGCCAGCCTAGAACTTAAGATAAATAATGATAAATAAAAACACTTATGATTCAAATTCAGACCACACAATATTTGTGCTTAGCATTTATTTAAACTACACTTAATCCTAATCAGAATTCAGCATCTGCAGCCAACGAGCTGCAAGTCAAAGAAGACACAAAATACATCAAATTGTTTATTTACATAAGTTTTTAATAATACATTATATTCTCATCTTTATTAGCTTATCTATAATAATAACAATCGAAAGAGTTAATAACCATGTTGTACCACCAATGTTTGCATGACTTTTCGGATTTGATTGCTGGTATTTAGGCAAGATTTGATGCCAAGCGAAAAGGCAACGGACAAGATTTCAACAGCGTGTTCCTGCAGCAATATGCAAATCTCCAGCAAGTTATCTATGGCCGTAGCGGCCACCGAGGAGTTCTCATCCCTTAGGCACTGGATATATGCATTCAAAGTGCAGTGATTAATATCCGAATTGCCTGGATTATGCTTTAGATGTCGTATTAGAATAATGAAAGCAATGGAACGTATTTGTGCACTGGGTGAGAAAATTAAATCCAAGAGACGCTCGAAGAGCTCATTGATGAACACGAAACGTTTCGATGTAAGACATTCCATTTCTTGCAAAGGTCCCAGGATCACATCCTCAATGTGCGACTGTTTAATTACTTTGATCAAGTCAAGAAAATGAGGCGAGACATCGCTAAAGTTGGCTTTGTTATAAGAGCCCAAAGTAACTACTGAGAAGGAGCCGCGACCAGCGACTTCTTGGGCATTTATATTTCCCTCCATAGCATCCAATTCACTAACCACGGGCTTAGGTTTGGTTTCTGCATGCCCATCCAGTTCGTATTCCAACTTGACATCCTCATCATCCAGTTCAGAAGAAGTATTCGACTTGTGTTGTAATAACGCAACAGCTTGCACCAGAGTTTGCAGCTCAACCATGGATGTATATTTGACCGAGAGCTCTGAGAGAATACCCACATATTGTTCGATAAACAGCAAAGCAGTCGAAGGATTACAATTGATGTAGGCCTGCAGAATCTGCACGAACTTGGCCAGCATCTGGCACGCTTCCTTTACTGAGCTGTGATGCTTGAAGAAGGTAAAGTAACAGGTGAGCGTCGTTTGAATCTCGTTTTTATAAGTATCTTCGTATATAGTTGGTTGCAACAACTCCAATGTTCTGAGAATCTGGACAAAACGATGAAAATGATGCTCCTCTCGTAAAGCTTTCATGCTATTCTGGGCTCTGCCTTGCATAATAGAGGACAACACTCCCAAATGGCGCAGGAAAAGCAAAGGATGCGACGCAGCCAGCTTGCGTAGCAGGAGTTCCGTATCCGTTGATAGCGTTTCAAAGTCCTTTTTCGCTGTGAGGCTACCCAAGCATGTGATTAAATTATTCGATATCTTATCAAATTGACAGCCTTTAAGGCTCTGCAATTTGTGCGTTTGTCCGACGGCATTGCAAGACTTTAAGAATTTGATGCGAGGATACATGATATAAAGTTGTTGCAACAGTTGATGTTTTAGTGCCTCGGAAACGGAACTTTTTTCTACATATTCCACAACTTTAACCATTAGATCTTTGCGTTTTTCCGTTAGTTTAAAAAGTAAATTCATGCGTGAGCACAATTTGAAATCATAATTAGCTGTGGACAACTCGGAGATGCCTTCAAACAGAATAAAGTGTACAAAAGGCTCCAGTTCATTGGAATCCAATTTAAAAAATGAATTTGGTTGCACATTCTTAGACATATACTTGTCTCTGCCCTTCCACAGCTTGGGATTTGTGGTCAATGCCTCAAAATAATTGAGCACGGTGCTAAAGTCTTTGTCGTCTTTGTAGTCCTTAAACAATGACTGCGCTATGCCTTCGATGGTGTCCCAATTTGTCTGATGATTGATTAGCGATAACAGATAAAATCTAAACTCGCTGCACGACTTGGAGAACAGAAATTTCTCTTTGAACAGCTTGGTTGAAACGATCTCGGGATCTGCCTCAGCTAGCCAGTCAATAAACAGGCCATTTTTAAATATTTTATAATATTGTCCCTGCTCATTAAGCGTGGAGTTGTCTTCGCCGATGGGATACTCAAATCCTTGCATCATTTCTCGAACGATCTTCTTGGTTTCGGGCAGCGCATTTTGAGCTTTGAATTTGGCAAAATGCAGTTGTTGTGAGCTCTGCATCATCGAGGATAAGCTGTCGTTAAAAAGTTCATTTAGAAAGACATCCTGCATATTGGACATTTTTTTAGTGGAACAGCGTATCTTTGTGTTGAAGGTGCCCTCGGTAAGATGATAGAAGTCTGGATTCAGTTTACAGCTGAAAAAGGTTCTCAATAAAGTGCAAGACTCTCGTGTGGCGTTGATGGCACACTTGCGCTTCTTATCCTTGCGTTGATCCCAAGCGGGCTGATCCAAGACATCGTGTATGGTCTGGAGAACCTCTGTGCTCTTGTTGGCCGGACTCACTGCAATGTCTAGCATATTGTGGACCACTTTACGAGTTTCCTTATTGGGAATTGCACGCTGATCGGGTTTGTCAAGAAGTATATTCGATAGCTCGCTAAGCGATGCGACATTATTGGGCAGTTCCGATGAGATCGGTTGATATTCGGTTATCAGCAGATTCTCCTGGGTTTGTGTATTCAATTTGGGCAGATCAGGCACAGTTAGCGAATGCGAATGCAAATCCAAAGCTTGGACAGTGTAATGACCATTTTTAGCGCCTCGCGCTTGCTGAATCTCAATTAACTGCGCCAAATAGGCCTTGTTGAGTATAGCATTCTTGACCAAGTCAAACTGTTCCAAGACAGCCGTATCCAACATCGCCAGCAGCTTGGACATGGAGTTGACGGGCGTCCCAAAGTTTTGCACAAAGAGCACAATTTGATCGGGCGTCAAATCATTTAAAGCTGCTTCAATCAGACGATCAACCGACGAACGAATCATCTTGAGCTTCAGCCAATCTGGTAAAAGTTGAATCTGATCCTGTGGCATGTTGGGAAGAAATGCAACTGGAGCTGGCCGGCCGGGAGGAAACCAATAGTCCAGAATTGGTATGGACTCGGACATGTTGCTGTTGGAGTAGGTGAGTAATATGATGAAGGCATGAATGATGTTAATATGCAAGGGAAGTTGGACTCCGTCATCAAACTGCACCATCAACAAATCGGGATACTCGGTCCATTCATAGGGCTCGTGAAACTCTCGGAGTTTGATGATGTAATTGTTGAACATGACAAAAAGGCATTTCAATGTTTGTATGCGATTCTCATCGGGCTGCAAATCGTAATCCTCTTGCGAGATGATGATGTGCTGGAACATTGTGCTCCGCTCGACAATCAATTGAGCCATATCGATGACGTGATCCAGCATTTCATTAACCGGATCGTTGAGCGTGTGAGCCGTAATAAATTGAATGTAGGCCATTATTAAATCGGGGCAATTTTCAACTTGGCAGGCAGCTCGTAGTTGTGGAATTATAAAAGCTTTAGCCTCCATAAAGTGTGGAATCTGTTGAATCGATTTCAACAACCATTCGTGCTCATATTTACCCGAGTTGTTGAAGATAATCTTCAGGCCAGCTAAAGCTGCGACTCGCGATTGCTTCACAGTCGAAGACAATCGTCTGAATATATAGTCGAGTACTTCACAAACAATGTGATTGTTGTACGTAGAATCCATTATTAAATTCCTTATAAAGTTGACCAGCTCGGCATCGCGGCTATTTTCCTCGTTAATATTGTGCGCATTGAAAAGCAGAAATTCACACAAGCACTGGACGGGCAGATGGCTGAAGTCTCCCTCGCTATTCTGCACCAGATCGGACAGCCAAGGCATCGATTGCGTCGTGCCCTGTCTCTGTATAATGTCTAGAAGCAGATCTGGCTTACGGCATCGACAGAACAAGTGCCCCAACTTGAATGTCTGATTGAGATACTTTAGTTGTTCCAACACCAAATTTGGCACTTTTCGAGGAGTTCCCATCGGATCCATTAGCATCAGCTGCGTTATTAGAATGGCATTTTCCTCGGTAATTATGGCTTGTGGCGATGTTTGCGCTGCCAGATAGGTTTCGAATTGCAGAATGTGATCCCTTTCCACAGTAATTATCTGCAAGTAGTCGAGTTAGTTTCTGAAGTGCCAATGAATATACATATATCATCGGTAAAACGGCTACTCACCTGCAACTCATCCTTGTGGGAGACAACATTGCTGAATTGATTTGTAATGCAGATTTCCATCAGCATTTTCATGGTGGGATAATGATCCCAGCAAAAGGCGCCGAACGTCGACGGATTGTGTGCCGAAATCATTAGAAGTATGAGCCAAGCTTTCCAGTAGAATGCAATGATTGCCAGCTTTGGTGGCTCGTAGTCCGAAGGCAAACGAATGTTCTCGGGATGATGATATTCCGACATGCTAAACAGAAAATCAATAATGTCGAATTTGTTTGCCTGCACTGCCGGAAAATCAGTTGCTTTCATTCCCGAGACACGTTTTATCACCAGCAACAAAATATCGAAAGTATTTGCGATGGAAAATGGAATATCCTTTGTGATGCCTATCAAAATAATGCGCAACAAAGTTTCCTCGTGAATGGGAGTCTCTGAAATGATGCGCAAAATTGCCGCTCTTTCCGGCTCCGACGGCCACTGATCGCATCGCGAATATTGCTCGGCATTCTCCAGCAGCAGCAATTTGTGAAGCGCTTGATTGTATTCATTGCCTTGGATCTTGAATATATTTGGCACTGTTTCGTACATCCAAGACACAGCATCGAGTTGAATTTGCGACATTTGGTTGTACAACTTGATCAGAGCTTGATTGTTTTTCACATCACGATTCGTTTTCAGCGACAAGCTGCCTTCTCGTGCTTGCGGCGTGGCCGACAGGAACATACAGAGGCAAACGAGATCGACCATGGAGTGAAAGATGCGCTCTTTGAACTCAAAGTGCTCGATTTGTTGATTCAGCTCGTCGCGTTCGCTCAAGAAGGTTTTGCAAAACTTGACGAGATTCACATCGAAACGCAGCATGCGCACAAGTTCACGCAGGAAAACACGCAAGGTTCTTAAGCAATCATCGCGCTGCAACACGAACTCCTGGTAGATTTCGGCCAAGTTGACGGCAGACTGATCTGGCGACGTTTGAAACATCGTAGCTGGGAAAAGTCGAACAAAAATCTTTAGAATAATGAATGTAAAGGATTAACTATGCATCGATTTTAGCCTCGATTGTTTTACAGCTTTTCTACTTACCCAGCATGCCCATGTTGTTGGGATTCCTGGTGTTAGACAGTTCATTCTGCACCACAAGCTTCATGATGGTGCTCAGTATATCGGGCTGTAGGTGAATCATTTCCTTGAGGCACGACATATAGTGGTTAATGAGCGGTTTGGTTTTTAAGCGCATCTTAATCAACACCAGCAGCACCTCGCTGTCCTGTGTGCTCTTCCCTTTGATGTTGAAACAAATGTACGACAGCAATTGCTGGGCGAACTTTACGAGTTTGCCATTGTGTATCCACAGCTCGAGGCGCGAGATGCTCAGGCAACGCACCTCTCCAATGCCCGACGTGGTGCACAGAAACTTGAGAAAGTTGCGGGTGTAATTATCCTGTTGCTGGCGCTTGTTCAGTTGATCGCGAATGGCGTCGCTGACCAGCTTTTGCACAGTGGTATCGGAAAATCGCCGCTTGACTGCACAAATGTTGTCGGCCGTTTGATCCAAGTCGCCTTGCATATAGGGACTGGCATCGAGGCTCTGAGTGGAATTGTCGCCGGAATCATCGTCGACAGTGACATTGTCGCGGTGCGCCTGACCAGCGACTGTGCTGGCTGTGTTGGCATCCCAACGCAGCAGACTCAAATGCGGAGTCCTTGTGCCGAAAGCAGCGCAAATGTTTTTCACAAAAGGTGCACAGCAATCGTTGTCGGCCCAAAAGCGTTCATTGACGGCATCATCGATATATGTGCGCAGTAAAATCTCTGGCCACTGCGTCACATCGGCAAATCCTCGGGTCAGCAGATTGGTCAGAATTATATGGAGATTGACATTGTAGCGCATCTTCACATTGGACTCGCGTCGCAAGAACGACAAAAGCGCATAGGTCACCACATCATTGTTAAAGTAATTCGGATGCACTTTGGCCAAATAGAGCAGTGTTAAGTAGGCGATATTATCCACCTTAGGTCGGGTCGAAAGCGACGCTGACGTCGCCTGCCGGATAATACCACAAATGTAACGCACAACGGCTTCATTGTCATTCAGTTCGATGGCCGCGTAGATGCTTTCCAGCACTGTGGACAGATCGCAGTCCACAGCCACTTGTTCCCAGATCTCGTACTGCGCCACACCGCTGCTTGTTGTTGTTGTTGCCGCTATCTCTGCGGGAGCGCCGTCTTTAAGGCTGCCGCGAAATCGTTTACTCGCATGACTTGTGAGCGCCGTTGAAGCCTCTCGCTTCCGTTCTGTGGAGGCTGAGCTGCCGGGCATACCTTTGATTGGCAATATCTTTGATTTGGTGTCATCGCGAACGGCTTTGGTGCCCAGGGCGAATAGTTCACCACCCATTAGCGCTTTTTTTTGGCCCCTATTCGAGGCATTCATTTTATTACGGTCCATATTTGCAAATACTTTTTGTTAATTAGCACATCACTTCAGCAAAACAATCGGCTGTAGAAAATCGGAGTGACCGCAAGCACAATTAGAAAGAAATACCACTCCGCAATAGAGGTGGAACAACATTGACAGTGCTATCGCCGATGTATTTGATGTTTTTCAAATCATCGGTTCGTATAAAAAACATTCTTTTTGCAACTAATTTATAAAATTAATTTTATTGTCGCATATATTATAACCACACAATTAATGATTGTTTATTTGCAATTAAAAAGACATTTTTAAAAAAAAACCGAGGAGGGAGCTAAACATTTACAGTTCAGTTCAAAATAGAAATTAGTTCCACCTTATACAAACGGGGCGGCCAAATAATTCCAGTTTACATTAAACAAGAAATTGCGACACATTTGTTTTCTTGTTTACTCAGATTTATTTAACATTGAAAATTATTGCGATAACAAGAAATCCTTTAATTAAAATTAAATGTTAACAATATGTCATTATATAAAATAATGAATTTTGATTTCTAATATCTATTTTGTACATTCAAAAATACAATTGGTTATCATAACATTATAATTATGTGTGTCTTTTGAACATATACAAAATATGTTTCGTTTCCATCGTATACAATTCGAAACAAAAAACAAGTGCGACCATCTTTGTACTACTGCATACTGCATATATTATACATAAAAAGTATATTTTCAAATGCACGATGCGGTCACATAGCGTCTCTTAGTATAACATAGAGATATAATTTATGCCATACGAACGGATTTCTGAATTTTATTATTAATCGTCGTCGCGTTCGATTAATAAACAAAAATGGATTTCATTGACGACTTCATCGAGGAGTACAAGAACAACCCATGCTTGTGGAAAGCCGACTCGGTTGACTTTCGGAATCGCAGCAGACGACAAGAAGCGTATATGAGGCTCATCGCAGTGGCAACAAAACATGGAGAACTGTACAATGTGGAGCGAACGAAGCAAAAGATTAACAATCTGCGGTGTGCGTTTCGTCATCAGCTTCGCAAGTACAACGAGGTGAAAAAGAAGGGGGAGAAGTACGAACCGTACTGTCCAAAGCGACGATACTTCGAATCTCTCATGTTTCTGAAGGACGAAGAGATCCCCGAGAAGAAATCAAAGCAGACTGATAACAATCATTTACCGCTACAACAATCTGGCGATAACAACAATTCGGCGTCGGTAGTGCAGCAAGAGGCATATGAAGAGTTCTCCGATGCCGAAAGCTTGCCGAAACAACAACAGCAGCAGCAACAACAGATGAAAAACGATTCGCATAGTAATAACAAATTATCGCCAAGCACAAGCGCCGCCAACGAATTCTGTGCCAATCTATTCGAGGAAGTCGAGGTGGATCCCATTATCAGTATTCAAGCAGTCAATTCAAACAATCAATCGACGGCCACAATAAAGGAGGTGGACGTCATATTGCCGGCGGACAACAGCAGCAGCAGCAGCATTATCTGCGATCGAAGAAAATCACTGAATACCTCAACAAACAACGCGGCAAATGATAAATTCAATTCAACAGCAGAGCAACAGAATACAGACAAGCAGCAGCTGATCACCCGTCACAAATACATTAAAAGCAATAGAAAACGATCATTATCGGGCTCATCGCAACTATCAGACTCGGATGCCGCTCCAACGGGGGGCAAATGTAGAGCAGCCGGCATTTCTAACATTGACTTTGAGCGACTGTTTCAGCTGGCGTTCAAGAATGCCGACAATCAGTTGGACGATCATTTCACAAACTTCGGCAAGATTATTGCACATAAACTGCGTTCGATGGACAATGCACAAGCGATCTATGCGGAGAAGATCATTGCCGATGTTCTCTATCAGGGCCAGATGAAGATGTTGTCGACATTAAGTATAACTCAGTTCTTAAGCGTAGATAATACAACCGTCTATGTAGAAAGTCATCCCAAATGATGATGCTTAAGCGTAATGTTATAATTAATAATACACGGAAATTATATACAAAATGTACGATTTGGCTAATTTGATTTGTTTAATCTTGTTGACACAATCATGTTCTTATGGCTGTTACAAATCTGATTGGCGATCGAAAATTATGTTTATTGTAAATTGTGTCGATGTTTTCGTGCCATCTCACTCTTGTTCGTTTGTAAACGGTGTAACAACAGCGACAGTGTTGGTAAATGACATTATTAACGTTATTGGCAATATTTAGTATTTTTTGTTGTCATATACACGGCCACACTTTCACAGTTGCTGTAAACATTGAATTATCACCACATATACATAAACAAAATTAAACGATATTAAAATGAGCGGCGCTCATCGAGAAGCTGTTCAGAAACAAATTCATCAGGACTGGGCGAACCGAGAATATATTGAAGTAATCACAGCCAGCATAAAACGAATAACCGACTTTCTAAATTCGTTTGGTAAGTTCACTTTCTGTCTACACCTACGCATATACTCCATGTACGTGTGTGCAGGCACGTTGTAAATATGTATGAACATCTATATAGCAGTATATAGATATGTATCTTAAATGTATGTAAATGCAAGCAGCATCTTAAGTAATCTTCAAGGCACCGGCTGAATATAGATTATTTGTAATTTCGGTGACGCCCAATCTAATCTACTATATGGGAGTGGCTGCCGAGTATTTTATCGAGCAAATGACTATTCTGTAAATCAATGCCGGATAGCTTGCTATTTACCAGAAACAGTGATAATTAATCGATTGTAATTCTGTTAAAATTAATAAAAATTAATTTTTTTTAGATATGTCCTGCCGATCACGACTAGCGGTCCTCAATGAGAAACTCACAACATTGGAACGACGCATAGATTATTTGGAAGCTTGTGTAACTCAGGGCGAAACGCTAACGTAAACTTTTGATATGTAGAACTTTCAATATACATAAATTATACATTGTACTTTTCTTATTAAAAAGACATAAAAAAAAATAAAGTAAGAATTATTATTTATGTTTGTTTATTTGGCATTAATGTGCGCTGATTACATTTTGTTTGAAAAATACAATAAACCCAGAACCAAATAAAGCTTTTGACATATTACTCTTCTATTATCGATTGCGATATTTTACTCCGATAGTAACTTTAAAATACCTATGCAAAGTACTGGGCAAATTATTGTGCATCTCTAGGTGTTGTCACAAACAAAACCCTCTTTCCGGTCTGGTTCTCGACTAAGGCGGGTGAAATGGTAAGCAAAATCGTTGATGTTTTCGTCGATCTCTATTTATTATTCCGAAATAAACATGAAATAATATTTGCAATATTTATATTTTCTAGGCGGCACACAAATCGTTCCGTATCAAGCAGAAGCTGGCTAAAAAGCTAAAGCAGAACAGATCAGTTCCACAATGGGTTCGCTTGCGCACAGGCAATACCATTAGGTAAGTTTAGTGTTAAATATACAAAAATTAGTTTGTAGTTAATTTCGCCGGCGAATGTCATTACGAATACTCCTCATACTGTGAATCTGTAAATTATTGTAGTATTTGCCACAAGTGTAGTGTTGAGTGTTTAACGCGGGTGTGTTTTACTTGCCGACATTGCGGATGTTTGATTAAAGTAGCTCATGTTTTATTGTTTGCTCAATATAATCACATATAATGGGATTGCGTGGCCCGCCAATTGGATTGGTAACATTCCAGTCGTTATTTCCATGCTTCCCATCTACACTTCGGGACATTGTCCGTTTTAGCATCGCGTAGTCGGTCTATAAGAGCCCGCAACTATTCTACCTAATTATCTAGATTGCTTAAATGGAAACTAATATTTTATTTCTCTTGTTTATAGGTACAACGCCAAGCGCCGTCACTGGAGGCGTACCAAGTTGAAGCTGTAAGCTTGCGGACACCATCTTTGCAGTTGTTTTGATTTCCAAATATAACTGAGAATATATGAAATAAATCCTTTTTTGAAAAACGGACTGCAAATTCTGTGTTTTAACATTTTTGAATGTGATGTCAACTCCATTTATTTTTATATCATGCTGAAGAGCACCTTTATTGATCCAATCTTATTTGCTAATCGATAGCTGATCCAAAGCAAAATTTAAAAATACCATTAAGGTTCTACCCCCAATTTCAATGTTGTTTGGTTTCTACCCTTGATTAATATCCACAGTTAATCATAAAAGTATTGGCCCCACATTCGAGAAGATATTGATTGGCTTTTATGATACGACCATGCGGTGCTTTTAAATTTGCCGCAATTTCGTTCACAAGACAATGAGAATATGAGTATATACGTGACATTTTTCAGTTATAAAATATAAAATTGTACTTAAACGTAACCCTCCCAAATGATTTAATACCAAATGCAACTCAAAAGTGTGGCCGTTTGTAATAAATTATTTTCCAGGTACCAATAACACTGGAAAGTATTTTTTGATAATATTCATGTCTCAATAGATGCCACATTTAACAAATATATTAACGCAAATCTAATAATTTTAAAGGGTCAGTACGAATTTGAAAATAATTAAAAAAAAAATTGAGATAAGAATAAGCTATTCAATGAGTTGCGCCTTTTTACGCCCTTTTTTCGTAAATTTTCCATACCCGATCAAGTGGGACCATGCTAATAACCGCGAAACGGCATATTTTGGTATATTCCAATAGTTGAAGACTGAGCGAGTTTTGGTCACGCTGATTGCCAATGAATGTAAGGTTATTATTTGTTGTAGCAGCTGGAGGAGATGTGAAGAGTTTGTTTTTGTTTTAAAATTGTTAGCCCTTTTTATAATTTTATGTTGCTATTTACGAAATATGGTATATTGTATTTGCAGATAGCGGATTGGTTCCTAAACTGTGAATCGAGTGAAAGTGTTTATTTGCAGTGCCATTGTCATTGCCATTGATTGTGCTTTATTGATTTTAGACAAAAAGTTTTGAACCGTCGTCTATCAATAAATCAAATATAAAACTATATATGAAGAACCAACGGTAAAGATGCACGCTCAAGGACAGGGTCAACAGACGCAGCAGCACTCCTCGACACATTCCCTACTGCAGCAGCCGCAAAATCATTTATCTAACAACAATGCAGTTGGAAAATCAAGCGAAAATCCATCGCTGTCCTCTGTCGGTAAGCGGATTGATTGCAACTTAATATACTTGAATGTATGTGTGTACATGTGTATGTGTGAACATCAATTCTTGTGTATTTGATGCATACGCAAAAAAAAACAATGGAAAATTCCACCAACATATGTATGTATATATGTATGCACATAGGTACTTAAGTGTGTGTGTGAGAATCTACAGTCTGTTAGGAAAGTATGTTGACCTTGTGACACAAACCTTTTTACGGAAATTTCCAAAAATGGAAAGCTAGAAATGTTTGTAATTTTTATTTACATTTTTTTTAGCGCCGTCATTATTGCTTTAAAATCAATTATGCGCCTGATAACGCTGCGCGATAGAGCAAATGATTCACGTATAAATGACAATTTAGTATCACTTCCACTACTGTGGAAAAAGGGCCGTCGACTAATAGACTGATAACTAATTTGTTATAAAATTCAACCGGAAAACAAGAACTTGCCATAAAGACTATCGCAAGACGTGGCACTAAACAAATACCACTTTAGGAAAATAGTTGGGTTTTTTCCTAGAGGAACAATGGAAATGTGGTGCAACATCGTAAACAAGGTTTCGAAGGTGTTAAAATAGTTTAAGAGCAATCGGCATATTTAGATTCATAGTTTAAAATTGTTAATTTTATTAAGAAATTATCAACGAATTAATTGTCAAAATCGTTCCCCGTTTATAAATAAAAAATTAAATTAATTGTCAAATTTTTTCCGTAAATTAGTACTATTATTTATTAAGTTTAGTTCCATAAATTATGATAATAAATTTAATTCTAAATGCGTTTATTTTGCCAATTTCATATTGAAGGTCTTCTGGAGTTGGCGCATCGCGAATATCAAGCCGTAGATTATGAGAATGCCGAAAAGCATTGCATGCAGCTATGGCGACAAGACAGCACGAACACCGGAGTTCTATTACTCTTATCATCTATCCATTTTCAATGTAGACGACTCGATAAATCCGCTCAATTTTCGACTTTGGCAATAAAACAAAATCCACTTCTCGCAGAAGCATATAGGTGAGCAATTGACTAAAATTCAAATTATTAAGCATTATTCTAGTTGAACTAATCAAATTTATTTTCGATTCTTTAGCAATCTAGGCAATGTCTATAAGGAACGAGGACAGTTGCAAGAAGCATTAGATAACTATCGTCGAGCTGTGCGCTTAAAGCCCGACTTTATCGATGGATACATTAACTTGGCAGCGGCTTTGGTTGCCGCGCGTGATATGGAATCCGCAGTTCAAGCTTATATAACAGCATTGCAATATAATCCCGTAAGTACATCAGGGGGATTGCTTATCGTAATACTTTATTTATGGCAATTTAACAATTTTATTTGACGGTGAAGCCGACCTATAGTGCTGATTCTAAGTACTAATAATATGTTAAATCTTTGTTGCAGGACTTGTACTGTGTGCGCAGCGATTTGGGAAACCTGCTTAAAGCTCTAGGACGCTTGGAGGAAGCGAAGGTATGTATGAAGTTAATTTCACAGTTGATGCGGCAAGATAACAACACCTTAAACAATATTATTATTTTTGTAGGCCTGTTACCTGAAGGCAATTGAAACCTGTCCAGGGTTTGCCGTCGCATGGAGCAATTTGGGTTGTGTTTTTAATGCCCAAGGCGAAATCTGGCTAGCTATTCATCATTTCGAGAAAGCCGTCACCCTCGATCCCAATTTCTTAGACGCCTATATTAACTTAGGCAATGTGCTTAAAGAGGCCAGAATTTTCGACAGGTTTGTAATTATAATGTTGCTCTATAAAAAAACAATTTAACAGAAAGGAGCGTGAAATATCTGCTTTACCTTTGGTCGATATTTAGGTCTTGATGGATTTATCTATCCTTTTGAAGTATTTTCTTCTAGTATCTATAGTTGAGGTAAAACAAAACAAAAGAATTTAAGACATACATACCTTTGTTCTCTCTCTATAGTCTATGATGATTTCTTCCTTGGGAATACATACTCATGATCGATATGCTTTTAGACCCGGTTAGAATGGTCTTATAGTTAAATGCCACTTGATATGTAGGTAACGAACTGTAGGAGGTAGCAGTGGTATCTAGATAAATATATATACAGTCCAAACTTAACTAGGAACATCTAGTTCTCGTTTATTGTAAGATAATTCAGCTGTAAGTTGTGACTCAGCTTTCTTACCTCTCAGTACCTGTTGAGATCGATTATATTTGAAGTCCAACCTAATTACTTTACTTTTCTTTGGCAACTCTGCTAAAATGCAAGTTTAGTTTATTAAGTTTATAATAAACAAAAGGAAGTCGGAGAGCAGTGCCTACGCCGCCTTGTGTCGTTTGCGACTTTTTCAAAGTGCGGCAAAGGTGTGTGAGAGGCCGAATGCGAATGTGTTTTTTGGTTGCAGGGTGCCTCGTACTCGAGTTCACTTGTTTACAATTTTTTTTTTATTTTACTGTATTATTACAGAGCGTGAGAAACCTCAAGATAATCCAGAGAATGAAATAATACATTTATTTCTTCTCTAGAGAGTAATAGTTATAGCTATAGAATCTATAGGTTGAGAGCAGCCTTTGCTCATCATCAAGTCTAAAAATATCCGCCAACGTGGAAGTCGAAATATTGGAGCACCTTATATTTTTGTTTCATATACTTTTATTGAGAAATTCCTTCAGCAAAATTGTTGACCTCCAATGTAAAAGTTAATTGTTGTATGCACACATACAATAATATGTTCAGTAGTGGATGAGATCTTTGTTTTGTGATGTGCGTCATCTAATATTCGATACAAACATAATTAGAATTTTTGCATAGTAAACATACATATAGTTTGAGCAAACATTTTCACGGCGAAACACACAGTTATACCCTAGGAAAAGTTTATCATCTAAAAATCGAGTGCTTTTGACAGCATTGTGATACGCTCACGGAAACGTTAGAAACATTTATAATAAACCATCGCAAATACTTCTATGACACAGTTTAATATTAGACTTATATCTAAAAGAGGATACTTTGAAATAAACTTGACCTTGATGTGGTTTGGCTGCGGCAAAAATGTTTACGACAATCGTATGCCACTTTTGTTTATTATTTTCGTTTACAGGGTATAGAAATGATCTTCTACGTAATTTTGTATAATTCAAATAATGGCACATGGTTTTTTTTTTTGGTGGGCGGCTTACCGAAGTCTTTATTTTGTTTCGTTTAAAAGTCCAAGCAATTCTAAAGGCCTTATAATTTTAGAATCTGTTTAAATATTAAATGACTAAAAATGCGTTTGCAAATTTTATGCTTCCGAGTGTGTTTCTGAATGGAAAAGTTTACGATTTAATTTTAATATTGTAGTGTCAATATAGCAAACAAAATATATATGTTTTCTCATTATGGATTGCCAATGCGTAATTGTTTATACAATTGTTCCCATTAGACTAAATCAACATTCTAACAAAAGTACAAATACTGCGAATGGAAATCAATATTTTTTACGTTATTTCAATTTCTTTCGATTATGTTGGAAACGGTAAAGTATTATTTTTTTTTTAGACATTTGCTTAAATTGCTTAAACAGATTAATTTGTTAATGAAGTAAACAGCTTGTTTTTTAAGTTATTATATATTGCTTAAATGGATTTGCCATCAAATTATACTCGCATCTTTTGTCTTAGCTTGCAAGAGTATTTAAACATCCGATTTAATCGTTGTAGCTATTTGTTTGTTTTAGTTTGTATTATTTTTATTATTTGCAAGTGGGTATAAATAGATTGACGAAAGATAAGTTCAAGTTTATGTTTGACATATAATTTTATCAGGCCGCATTGCAATGTCGCAACTTCCTTCAAGATAAGATAGGTGTACTGGTTGCATTTTAACTTTTTTTTTTAAATTAGTATAGTAGGGTAAGGATTGATAGTTTAAGATAAGGACAAGGGTTCGAAGCCTTGCACTTTTCTTTAGTATTCGACTGGGACTATCAGCTTTTTTACCGCATTCATAGAATATATTATTTATGTATTTTGCATATTCTCCCATGACAATAATACAAATTTTATAATTGCAGGGCTGTGGCTGCATATTTGCGAGCTCTCAATTTATCACCCAACAATGCTGTGGTTCATGGCAATCTGGCGTGCGTGTACTATGAGCAAGGCCTCATTGACTTGGCCATCGACACATACCGGCGGGCAATTGAACTGCAACCCAACTTTCCTGATGCATACTGCAATCTGGCAAATGCGCTCAAGGAAAAAGGACAGGTAATATCGACACATTCAAATATATCTAGCACAATATATTCATGGTCTCTTTGTTCTCGCTGTTGATTAGGTTAAGGAAGCAGAAGATTGCTACAATACAGCGCTGCGACTTTGCGCTAACCATGCCGACTCCCTTAACAATTTGGCAAATATTAAGCGTGAGCAAGGATTCATCGAGGACGCCACGCGTCTTTATTTGAAAGCTCTCGAAGTGTTCCCCGATTTCGCAGCGGCACATTCGAACCTGGCATCGGTGTTGCAACAGCAAGGTAAACTGAAAGAGGCTCTCATGCATTACAAGGAAGCAATTCGTATTCAGCCCACGTTTGCCGATGCCTACTCCAACATGGGCAACACCTTAAAGGAATTGCAGGATGTTAGTGGCGCACTACAATGCTATACGCGTGCTATTCAAATTAACCCGGCCTTTGCCGACGCGCACAGCAATTTAGCCAGCATTCATAAGGATTCGGGAAATATTCCCGAAGCTATACAATCTTATCGAACAGCACTCAAACTAAAACCTGACTTTCCCGACGCATACTGTAATCTTGCGCATTGTTTACAAATCGTTTGCGATTGGACGGATTACGATGTGCGTATGAAGAAACTAGTGAGCATTGTGGCCGAGCAGTTGGACAAAAATCGGTTGCCCTCGGTCCATCCACATCATTCAATGCTATATCCATTGACGCATGAATTCCGTCGAGCCATTGCCGCACGGCATGCGAATCTATGCTTGGAGAAGGTGCATGTGCTGCACAAACAACCATATATTTTTGCACGCGAATTGCCAAGTGACGGTCGCATCAAGATTGGCTATTTAAGCTCTGATTTTGGTAATCATCCTACCTCACATTTGATGCAATCAGTGCCAGGTTTGCATGATCGCTCCAAGGTCGAGATTTTCTGCTACGCCCTCAGTCCTGATGATGGTACAACATTCCGGCAAAAGATTAGCCGTGAAGCCGAACATTTTGTTGATCTTTCAGTCATGCCGTGCAATGGCAAAGCAGCCGATCAGATCTACAATGACGGCATCCACATTCTAGTGAATATGAATGGTTACACCAAGGGCGCGCGAAATGAAATCTTCGCTTTGAGACCGGCTCCCATTCAAGTGATGTGGCTTGGCTATCCGGGCACAAGTGGTGCCAGTTTTATGGATTATATTATTACCGATGCCGTCACCAGTCCCATGGAATTGGCCAGTCAGTACAGCGAGAAGCTATCGTATATGCCTTACACATATTTCATTGGTGATCACAAGCAAATGTTTCCGCATCTCAAAGAGCGTATCATACTTTGCGACAAACAGCAATCTTCCGTAGTCGATAATGTTGCCGTCATTAATGCCACCGACTTGTCACCTTTGGTCGAGAACACTGAAGTGAAAGAGATCAAAGAAGTCGTTGCAAATGCAAATAAAGCGGTCGAAATTACACTTAAAGTGGCGGAATTGCCAAGCACCACACAGATTGTGTCGATGATTGCTACTGGTCAAGTGCAGACATCATTGAATGGTGTCGTCGTGCAAAATGGACTGGCTACGACCCAGACCAACAATAAAGCAGCAACGGGAGAAGAGGTTCCACAAAATATTGTTATAACCACACGTCGTCAATATATGCTACCCGATGACGCTATAGTTTATTGTAATTTTAACCAACTCTATAAAATCGACCCACAAACACTGCAATCCTGGGTGGTCATTTTGAAAAATGTACCGAAATCCGTGTTGTGGCTTCTGCGCTTTCCAGCGGTTGGTGAGCAAAATATTAAGAAATCTGTCAGCGATTTGGGTAAGTCGAGTTTAATACTAACCGTTCATAATTCCTTTCTAAGATGTATTTTTGACTTTTAGGTATTTCTTCTGAGCGAATTATATTCTCAAATGTGGCTGCCAAAGAAGAACACGTACGTCGTGGCCAATTAGCTGATATTTGCTTAGACACTCCTCTTTGCAATGGCCATACAACATCAATGGACGTTCTATGGACGGGAACCCCCGTTGTCACATTACCCGGCGAGACATTAGCTTCCAGGTAAACATATACTTTTATACATTAAAAACTATAATATGAATAATATTTGCCTCAATTTTTAGAGTTGCTGCATCTCAATTAGCTACGCTTGGATGTCCAGAGTTGATTGCGCGCAGCCGAGATGAATATCAAGATATCGCAATTCGCTTAGGAACGGATCGAGAATATTTGAAAGCTTTACGAGCAAAAGTATGGAAAGCACGAGTCGACAGTCCACTGTTCGACTGTTCACAATATGCCAAAGGCTTAGAGAATCTGTTTTCGCGCATGTGGAAACGATTTCAGAGGAATGAAGTCCCCGATCACATTGCTTCTGAATAAAGTTTGAAAATTTAAAAAGTGGAGGAAGCAGACTAGGAGAGTTGAATGACTACGACTGGGGACGGGGAGGAGAGCGTATGCCTATTTAGTTTGAATTTCTGTGACATATATATACATATATGTATGTTTCATGTATACCTAAAAAAACATATTTCTGTATAAGAAACAATTAAAGTGTAACTATTTACACATATTCTTATTTTTGATCAATTTAACATGCTCTCATAAACATTTTGACCTTTTAAAATAAGACGTTACCTTGTATTAGAAAAAAAAAAACAAAAAATAAATCGCTTAATATTGAACACAGCATCATCACATCCTTCATATAAAATCAATAATCTTTGTTATTTTTATTCTAAAGTTCAATTTTGTTTTGAAGTTGTGTGACACCTGGATTTAATTTGTTGTGCCAAAAATGTCTTTAATCATACTATTATTGAAAAAAACGGTATATTTCGTGATATTTGGTATGCAGAACGAAAATATTTGTTGTGGATTTCAAAATTCGGCAAAGTACAGATAGTCAAATATAAATGTGCTCGATAAAAGATAATAAATTTCAAAATTATAATAGTATAATGAACTTAACGATTTCTACTGGGTAATGGATAAAAATTTTAAAATTTTATTTAAACCCATCATTAGATTTTTATGCCAGAATCGAATGCTAAACAGAAAAAAAAACCGTGTGGCGTAGTTAAATGTCCCAAAGCTTTTATAGCTCCCACGAATTAGCTGAATTTAACAGATTACTCGTATTAAGGTTTAAAAAACGATTAATTTCATCGTGCATCCAAAATTTAGTAAAAGAATCGACGATTTAGGGAAAAGTTAGTTATTGTGAAATATTACATCGATTTTTAATTATTAATTCAATTTATTTTCACATTTTGCCAAAGTTATATATTTACGCTGCTTTAAAGAAAAACTTAAATAGACCAAAATAAATATCAGATGTTTACTAACTGTTTTTATTTTATAAAAATATAAACAGTATTAACTAATCTAGACGACAATAAAATATTTAATGTTTAATGGAAAAAAAATGTTTTCACATATTAAATATTATTTCTTATTAATATTTACAAAAATTAAGTTCAAATTTGATTTTACTTTATGATTTGATTACACGGCGTTAAAATTGTGTTTCATTTCAACGTTCCAAAGCAATCGCATACTTCCATACATTAACCGGAAATCACTCACAATTTGACAACCGTGTTGATGTCTCTTTCTTCTTGTGGCATTTTAGCTGAAGGTACGCCGCTGAATTTTGCTTACAAGAAATCTGAAAATAAATAAATAATCTTTGTGTTTCAGCGGTTTAATCCACCAGTATAACAAGATGCCTCCTAAATTTGATCCCACGGAAGTAAAATTGGGTAGGTTTCTGTTTGAATTGTTCACAAATTTTGTTTGAAAACATAGCGACAGAAATTAATATATTTTTCTGAATGATTTCAGTTTACTTGCGCTGCGTCGGTGGCGAGGTTGGAGCTACTTCATCTCTGGCCCCCAAAATCGGTCCTCTGGGTCTGGTGAGTATTATCTTTTTTTACGATTAACCTGGTGCTAAAACTAGTTTTAGTCTCCCAAAAAAGTAGGTGATGATATTGCAAAGGCCACCTCCGACTGGAAGGGTCTGAAGATCACCGTCTGCCTGACCATCCAGAACAGGCAGGCTACCATTTCTGTGGTCCCATCAGCTGCCTCCTTGATCATTAAGGCCCTGAAGGAACCTCCACGTGACAGGAAGAAGCAGAAGAACAGTAAGTATACAATCTGAACAATCTCGGTGTCAATTATTTAGAAAGTGCCAAAATCTTGTTGTGGTTCAGTTACTCCGATCCTATGCCGGTGGAAAGTAAATATTAGCTTCATAGAGTTTGTGAAATCCTGACATCAGCATCAATAGTTAAGTGCAAACCCAATTAATGCATGTTTGTTGTTGTTTATCGCGATACGATCCATTACATTGTTAGAAAAGTCTGAGAAGAAATAAAACAGCCATTGTTCAAGTTCATACCTCGCAAGGAGTGCAACCCCAAGGTGTTTTAACACGTGTATCTAGATTACTTTGCGAGAGTAAATAAAGACAAAAATGATAAGGTTTCATTAAACTTAACTATTCAATAATTCCCATCACTATCTTATAAAGCCGAGTTATGTCTATACTAAGGGTGTACTTCAGTAGTCAATTATGCCATATGTCTTTAAGTCATATGTTAATCTATTTTTATTCTGCATTTTTCAGTCAAGCACAGTGGAAACATTGCCTTCGATGATATCTTGGCTATCGCTCGTACAATGAGACCCAGGTCGATGGCGCGTGAGCTGAAGGGAACATGCAAGGAAGTCCTTGGCACTGCCCAAAGTGTTGGTTGCACTGTTGACGGAAAGCACCCTCATGATGTAATTGACGACCTCAATAACGGAGTTATTGAAGTCCCAGCAGAATAAATATTAATTCCTTTGAACACACAATAAATCTGCTATTTTACAATTCGTGATGTGAAATATTAAATAGACTTGTTCAATTAGTATCTGTATATAAATCTTTTTCAGAATCATGAAAATAATCTTGAATTTCATTCTTTAAACTCATTCGGTTATATTTAGTTTGAATTACTATTGCTAACAATCGCCGGATAGCTGAAATTAATGGACTGATTATCGGATTCATTGAAGTATGTTATCGATAATAATTGTTATCTTGCAGATAAATTCAATAGTACCAACTGATTAATAGTTTTTACATTTCTTTGGTTATTTCGGGCGTAATTTAATTTGAACTTTTGCATTAAATGATGGCAGATTAATTTAACTAAAATCTATAAGTTTAAATATTAATGAATAAAAAACCGTATAGCAAGAAATTCGAAATACATATTTATCCCATCCTTATGATGACTACGCCCATTTAGTTATAATTTTGTGTATTGCCAATAATTAAATAAATAAAAGTAAAATAAAATATATTATTCTGATTAGGTCGATAATATTGTAAATATTTTAAAATGTTTCACAGATTATTGTAAATAGGTGACAAAGTCACAGTTTACGGAAATTAGTTTAAAGTATTTTTTTAGCATATTTAAATCACTCAATTGTGTAATCGTGCTTTGAGATCAATGTAGAAGTTATAACGATTGACTTTCAAGTAATAATAATATTTTTGGTTATAACGATTGATTTTCAAGTAGTAATCTTGGTTGAGATTTGTTGAATTATTGGCATCTACGCTTTAGAAGCGTTTCCGTTGTTCCGATAAATATTTATCGATATGAAACTGTTGAAAACGCTTTAAGAATTACATGAGGTGATTTAAACAAAAAAGAAGTTGCACTGTAATAGAATTGTGGCCAATTTAATTAATTACTCGACTTTATTACCTTCTCATATGTAAAGGAATAGTTTTAATTAAAAAATGTAGAAACATGTGTTAAATGGCAGAATGCACATTTTGATATTGCATTTGTGAAGTTATTTTATAGTTACTTTTGGCTGCGTGAAGATAGCGTTGACTCGAGTTCAGTGACATGGACCGGTTACTTGAGCATTACTCATCTCTAGTGTTTGTACATTGTCCGTTTTCACTGAATGCCAGTGTCTGTAGTGAATAATATTCATTTGAGTATAATGACTGTCTGCCAGAATAATAAAAACTAAATATTCTTGTCATTACGTGCAATTGCATTAATCGCGTTTTGTTGTTAATTAGCATACACATACAGATCAATTTGAATTCTTCACAATGCAAATGTACATGAATCGTTTTTCTCTTTAAGTGACACATTAAATATATAATTTTAAGTTGTGAAACAATCCGTTGTACATTGGTAAAGATTGTGTTGTAAACATGCGGGAGTTTAAAGTTGTTGTGCTCGGATCTGGCGGCGTTGGTAAATCGGCCCTAACTGTTCAATTCGTGTCGGGATGTTTTATTGAAAAATATGATCCCACAATCGAGGACTTCTATCGAAAGGAAATCGAGGTTTGCTCCCATACACATTTACATCCACACACACACACATTTATATATATGTACATGTATAAGTAGATATGCATGTGTGTATGCATCACACATCTTGTAATCAGCATTTGTATTTGTGTTTGTGCATAAGAACATTCATACTAGCATTCATTCGTATCTACATGTACATAGTACATACATGTATGTATGTGTCTGGTTTGTAGGTATGTGCACTTATGCTTATACATAAAATTTCATATATTATTACATGCACATATTGCATTTAAATGTGTAAAATACACACACACACACACACACAGATGTAGGTAGGTGTGTATATTCGTACATTGAGAACTAACAAACACATGCATACAGGCGTCTGTGTGTGCAAACTTGTATTCCTTTTGGGAAACAACAACAACAACAAGCGATGCATTCGCTGCATACAAACTAAGTTTCATAAATGCACTTTAAAGCCGTCTTGGTTCTTTTTTTGTTGTAATGTGGTATGTATGTAGAATAGTAGCAGACACACACTCAGGCATACGTTTGTAAGTACACACACTCATACATGCATGTGTGAAAATACCCTGTTGTGTTGTGTCGCTCGGGGTGGGGTGGTGTGGGGCGGAGGGTAGCTTTGGCTGTTTTGTTGTGTGGTTGTCGACCACCGGTGGCTGGGACCGGACTGTCGTCGAGCATTTGTCAAGACAGCAACAACAACACGTTTTATTCGCGTCACTTTTATTCGCGCATGACATAGACGGAAGGCGGTAGGCGGTGGTGTATTTACCCTGTGAGTGCTAGCGATAGATAACACCGGCCTACACCATACATTATTGCTATCCAGACAATAGCCCGGGTCAATCCTGAAACAGTTGCAAAAACATGTTTCCTGCTAATCGAATTAACGCCAAACAATGCGAGACGCGACATTTTTTGCAAGTGCAGTTCATTTAGATACAACAAACAAATACACGAAAACTGAAACCAATTGTTTAGCAACATCTATGCGATGTATTAAAAGTGTTCAGTGCATTTTCACTTAAGATTTTGCAACTTTTAAACTTACGATGACTCAATGGTAGTCTCTAAATTAGTCTCCTCCTCCCATGCTTGACAAAGGCGTTGTCCGATTTACATTAACCTGTTTGTTTTATTGTTATCATTTTATTTTGTATTAATCTCATAGTGCTACAAGATAGTAAAATTTAATTAGAATTTATAGTTTTTTCGTAATTTTAATTTATATATAATTTATTATTATTTTATGGAATTCTAATTTAATTCAAAATGTCATTATTTATATTAATTTTGGAGATAAATAAATACAAAAGTTTAAAATTTAATCACTTTAGATTTGAAGCGCAATTTTTGCTACAAATATATTTAAAACAAATAACATTATTTGTATAAGTATTAATACAATACAACATAATATAATAAATGTATTTACGCTAGACTTACTTTAATATATAATGAAAGCTACTAAAGAATGATTTCATATATTTTCCATAGGTGGACAGCTCTCCCTGCGTTTTGGAAATACTGGATACGGCAGGAACGGAGCAGTTTGCGTCCATGAGAGATCTCTACATTAAGAATGGACATGGATTTATTGTGATGTATTCGCTGACTAATCATCAAACATTTCAGGTAAGCTCGTTTTGTTGGATATTAAATTTGTCCAAGTTGTTAATTTATTAATTAAATTTAAAGAATTTTTAGAGATTTCCAATATTCATTCTGATTTTTCCTTCGTTTTCAGGATATTTCTAGTATGAAAAATGTGATTACTCGCGTTAAAGGAAGTCAGCCAGCTCCAATATTGCTTGTAGCGAATAAATTCGATTTGGACTGCCAAAGAGAGGTGTCTACTGCTGAAGGTAAGATCATACGAATTATTTATATTTTGACTTTCAATAAACTGTGTTTTTCGATCGATTTCAGGAAATGCCTTGGCACAACTTTGGGAATGTCCATTTATTGAAGCATCAGCAAAAGATCGAATAAATGTCAATGAAGTCTTTGCCACGATTGTTCGAGAAATGAATTTAACACAAGAAAAACGACAAAAAAAGAAATACTGTTGTTGTACGCTTTTATAGAAATTTGTAAATATCTAAGATAATTATAGTTAAAAATAAAAATCACTTATATGTATGTCATAATTGTAATGACCTGTTATTAGCTTCGAATTCACAGTCATTGCGATCCTGTTCATCTAGTTGAGTTCTATGGACTATTCAAGGTATTTCCTCTTCCCATCGACGCTTTCTTTCAGCGCTGTTGTCCTGCAATTAATTAACTTAACTTTTTTGCTGAAACATCTTAGAGCTTTAAAACTTTTTTTATTTTGGTTACCAATAAATTGGAGAAAAAAACAGACCATGGAAAATTGCTTCAATTTTAAGAGTTGGTATATAATTTAAAGGTACAATTTTGATATATTGTTTTGTACATTTTGCCAAAAGTATTGGTAAAAATAACTTCCATGTGCCCAACGAGTGTGAGTCCACTCTATAAAACCTGATTTTCAACAGATGACTAATGCATCCCGTTCTTTGCAGAGAAGCTGTTAGCTTCGGGTTATGCTTGAAAACAAAATGAGTTCGTGTCTCTGCATTAAACTCAATAATTATTTTTCTTTTCGATTATGCAGAAAGTGTGGTTTAAATTGAACTTAGTTGTAAAACTTATGGTTGTGTAACTAATTCAAAACTAAGTGTGTAACCTGTCAAGAGAAAAACGCCGCGATTGTGATTATTATTTAATTAGCTTTATTTTTTCTTTACAATAAAGTACAATCATGTGCAATTTGCCAATTTAATTATAATTATTACAAATTATGTTTTGTTTGCTACATAAAGATAATGTCACAAAGTGAAAAACATTTCCCGCAAATTCCCGGTAATTGGTAATAGTAAAGTGTAGTAATACTTAAAACTACAGTTACGACTGATTATTATTGCAAACTATAATTGTGAGTCATACTCTTTTTAGAGATATTTATGGACAGGTATACAAAATTATATATACAAATTGATATATTACAAAAAAAAAGAAAGAGCAGAGTTATTGAAAATTATGCATTTATTAGCAATTACAATTTAAGGAAATGAAAATGGTCTGCAATAATGCCCAAACTGCCGTAAATAGTAAACCAATCAAATATGTTTGGAAAATAGTTTTTTTTTATTTATCGAAAAAGTATGTTTACTTCGCCAATGAAATGTACTCAAGGTAAAAGTCGTAGGGCCAAATTATTTTTTATTATTATAACCAAATTACAAAACAAACTTACAAACCATTTGCCGTTGGCGAATTCGGGTTAAGATAAATACTACTAAAACGCGTTTTTTCATCGCGATCATGATAATGAATCTGTATCACTTCTGGCGAGAGGATGGAATTGAAACTGATATATTTTACCTTTAGTTTTAATCGATCAAATGACACAAGATTTTTTTAGTCAATTTTAGAGGACTGCTTTAACGACTGAATACTATTGCAACGCTTAACAGGATTAAAATACATATAAACGAAGTTGTATGAATGAGAAAATTCAAAATATTGGAATGATGTATAATACAATTAATTAGTATATGAAATTTTATGGTAATACAACATTTGAATAATTTGCAATTTCATAAAGCACCATTTTATAGAAGAGTAATTAATCTAAGTGCCGAATTTACTTGCAGGTCGGTGGCAAGCAACAATATGATATAGAACATAATGATAACAACCAATATGATAATTCGAATCATCATTACCCGCTCATTGCCCTGAGCGTGTGTGTATATAGTATATGGAGTCGAAAACGACTCCCTCAATTGCTTTATATATGTAGATGTTTTTAGATAGAAAAAATGTAGAATCGATAAATGAGTATTCGAAATAAATTTGAGTATTATAGATAATAGTAGCGCAAACGAATCTACTATGGGAGCAATATCTGTTCTTAACCAACATAGCCAAATGGTGGATATGGTGGTGGTGGATAGTAGTTCGGGAACGCTCCTTGATTTTGAACTGGGAGCGTGGCAGTTATCAACTGAGTCACTTCAGTTGGAACAACCGAGGTCGAGAATATTGTAGTATATGCAGTTCTTGCTCCAAATGTTAATTTTAATACTTTGCTGCTCGTTGCAGTGACCAATGTGTTAAGAATGGAAGTGGATGTGATTAGTTGCTGTTGGGGAAGTTGCAAGAGAGGATTGTAAAAGGGATTGATGGAATATGGATATTGTGACATGGGCAGCACTGGCAATGTTGATATTTCGGTGATATATTCGGTTTTCTCGACCACACCAACGGATTTGGACAGTGTTCTCAGTACACTTTCGGTTCCTCTCACGAGCGGTACTACGTAAGATTCCCAAATAGTTTCAAGCTTAATAACAGGACGTGTGGAAGTAATCACGTTGTTGTTGGGATTAAGTGGATTTAAAACGGAGATGTCGGGAATATTTAGTTTTTCCGATGAAATATTGGGAAAACTGATTGTTGAATTTCCCTTCGCTTCCAATTTAACTTTTCCTTCAAACTGCCCACCATTACCCTCATCACCAAATTCGAGGTCCAAGTTCAGTTCGGAACCAGCCTCATCCAGGATAGCGGCAAAATCTTTAAAGTTCTTGGCAGGAATAAAATTGTCTCTAATTGGCGAAATTGTTTGCGTGACAGTTACTAAACTAGTATAGTCGAAGGTTTGGACCAGTGTTATTTGTACTGTCTCATTCTTCTTTTCAAAAACTATCGGCAATATTTGTGTTCGCAATTTTGTTTGGGTAATTGTAAATGAATCGGTGATTGTCTCTAATTCTGGGGTCTCTAGACTGTCTGTGATATAGATTGGCTTTAAAGTCGATATACTTCCATCCAATGATGGCTCATTCATCGCCATTGTCGATTCCAAAATGTTCTCGGACAAGGGACCGTCATCCTTGGAGTACTCCTCAATTTGATCAGTTTTTAATGTTTTTTCAATAGTGGATGTAATAGTCAAGAACCTGGTTTTCTTAACAAGTCCAGCCTGTAAATTACAAATACGTTACAAATTGGGGATTAGAAATAGAACACCTTGAAAATAGTCTTAATCATTGATCTATAAATTGCACTATTTACCTGGAACACAAAAGGACTTTTTATGGTAGCAATTTCGTAGTAAGTGTCAACAAAATTACTAGGAGTTGATATCTCGACATTCAATGTTCGCACAAAGTTCTTAGGCTTCAATTCATCATTGTCAGCCACAACTGAGTTTTGCGAACCGACCGCTTCCAAATCTCTACCCAGATTATTCACCTTTTGTGTGGCAAATTTATCGTCTGACTCTAAGATAGCTTCATTAATGCTATCGGTGCTCGTAGCATTTTTATTATTATTCGTGCTGTTCGATGTCTTTCTTATATTAACTTTGGGTTTTGGGGCCGATTTGTACTGCCAGCGACCAGGCCGTCTATTTAATTTTAAAGTGTTTTGTCCAGGATTGGCAAAATTGTCCTCCGATGGTGGAGACGGCAAAGATGGTAATGAGGGTTGGTTAGTTTTTGTTCTAAAGGATCGGCGCGTGTTTGTGTCGACTGCAGTTGCCGTAATTTGAGTGCTGGAACCATGCGTATTTTTGTGTCTCCTGAAAATAAGCGGAGAATATATACGGAAAAGAGTATTATAGAATAGAGTATTCATGGAATTACGATTTATATTTGTATTTTACTCTACCTCTTCCCTTTGTTTCGCGATGATTTTCGCTTTTCGCTTGGGTCCCGATTGTTTTTACGACTACTCTTAGTGATTCCATTCTGCTGTGGCGTCGATTCCACCGTTCTGCTGGATTGGGGAGTTATGGTTTTCAAAACTCGCGATGATGATTGCGAACGGTTTTTGTTTCTCTTCTCTGAGCTGCTTATCGATTGTGGGGATTGAGCATATTTGATTGAAGACTTTGCGCTTATTGCACTGATTTTGCTGACGCTTTCGCTCTTTTTATTTAAGAACAACCCAGAAGAAAGATTATGAGTGTTGTCCCGTTTTGAAGGATAAATTCGTTGTCTATCACCATCCGACCGTGATTTCAAGTTTACCAATCGAAAGGTTTCTTCTGCAAACTCTTCTGGTTGACGAGACAGTAAGGCATACTCTGGATAGTCTAATGTTTTAATGGGCGTATTGGGTAGTACTATATTATTGCTCTCAAATGAGGAAGTTGTTTCGGGTTCTTCTTTTGAACTAGTCGCAATAAGTGGCGTCGGCTTAATACCATCTTTACTCGGTTCGTTTTGTTTCGAGCTCGGTCTGGTTTCAATAATACTAGTTGGCTTGGGAATTGTTTTGTTTACAGAAATCTCTGCAACGAAAAATATGAACAAATGGTAAATTGGTGAGTAACTTGGGATCAATCCTGTTAACGGTTATATTCTATGACGGGTACTCACCGAATGTGGGAGCGCTTTGTGGCGAAAATACCATAACGGTATTTCCAATAGTTGTTGTGAAATCCAAAAATCCATAAACGGTTTGCGTTATTTGCGTTTCCGTGCATAACACTAAAATTATATATATTTGAAAGATTGACACAATTTCGAAATCATATATATCTGAGATCTTTAAACTGATTTTATCTTAATTAAAGTACTTACCACAGTTTATAAGGAAAATTAAGCTCCAATAACGTAACATGATGAAAAGTGGGTGATCAAAGTTGAAAGAATGTTACTAGATAGGATAACCTTTGAAATAAATAAATATTTATAAATATAACATTTCTTTTTAATTAAACTTATAATTATAATTGTATATCACACTGACGGTACATTCAAGTAGGTGATAAATTAAACTTAACGAAACAATCGAGTATAGTAGTTGTTTGTTCATTTTATTTCGATTAATAAGTTCCTTCATTAAGTACCATTCCAGTTCGTTGAATCTCTTTGAATCTCTCCCATACCTGTTCCGAAGTCTAATCTTATTCTATCTTACTTGCATTTATATATACATATACATACATATGTATATTGCAGATCCTTTGACAATTGACCAGCAAACAAATACATACGTATATAATTAAATCTATTGGCAAATTTACCAAATGCTATTGCCTGCTTACTAAAAAGACTGCAACACTGTGTTCATCCAAAATGTAGTTTTAGAAAAATAACATTTCGATAGATTTTTATTTGGACTTAGGAATAAAATATTACTAAAAAGTAAGAGTGCTCTTGCTTGGTATGTAATATGTACATATGTATGTACATATAATGTGCCAAGGTCTACTTCATCTCTACGCATTCACACACAAACATATGTACATATACCCGCACTGCTTGTATTGTTATACATACACACATGCTACGCAAGCAGTGCTCTTTATACAACAGCACTTGAATGAGGAATTGGTCAGAGTAAATTATGTACATATGTATGTATTTGTATGTATATTTTATAAATTGCATTAAATGTATCTTTTTCAAACATATATGTATTACAATTTAATAGTTTTGCATTGCACACCAATGATATCTGGTGCAACATTCATACACACACACACACACACACACATGTACAATTGTTTGTGGGTATGCGTTCATATGCAAGATCGTTTACACATAAACACCTTTCCCCGCACTTACATACATACATATGCATGTACACATCAATGTATGTATGTGTACTTTATGTATTTATTTTTTATTATTTATTATTGTTTCAGGTAACATTTTCATTTAGTATTGAATTTTTATTTGCTCAACTTCAAATTAAGGCACTAAAGTCTGTTGAAAGTAAGCAATTACTTTATGTCGAACGTCGAAATATGTAACTTTTAATAAAAGTTATTTCTTTTGTACCTGTTTTTTTTATGCACGAATGGTTAGACGCATAGCTAAGATGATTTGAAACACAAACTCGGGTTAAAACAAACAATAATAGATTAAACACCATCAACTATACATAGAAGTGGCCTAAAACTGGCTGTGTTTTTTACCAAAGGTAATGCATTCAATGGACTCTTAAGTTTGCGTATTATGCGCACACACACAGGTGTCCGCTCCTAAGCTGAAGAATGCAGTGATAGAGTTACATACATTTACATACATATGTATACGAGCGCGCATGTATAGGTGTTTGGACATGGGGGTTACTCATGACACGCAAAAAAAAACGGTGTTTTTTTTATATATGTGTGTATGTACATACATATATTTTTAAATTATTTTTTGTGGTGAATTTAAATTATTTTTAACTAATAATAACATTTTACTATATGTGATTAGGATTTGTTATGGTAAAAATATTTTTTTATGCTGATAATATTAGTTAAACAAAAAATTATGCAAATTTAACAGACACCCCAATGCTCAACTATGTTATGAATACATAAATTAAAATGGGAATTTTTAAATATGAGTTTTGAATGTCAACGTACATATGTATATATGTATACATTTTGATCAACATTTTAAAACTCGACTATGTTATTATATATATAACACCAGAGGCAATTTTTACTTATGCAATACCCTAGTTTTCACATTTTCGTTTGGCAGTTTCATGCGAAACGCGATTATTTGGCGTTTTGGCAGCTTTATGATATCGATAAATTGCGAATCAACTACGTTAAATATAAAATAGTAGATCGAAAATAAAATAATAGATTCCGTTAGAACGCAAAAATTCTAGTTTAAAATTGAGTCTGGCTATTTAAAGTTTCTGTCTGTAGCATTGTTACCGATGACATAAAAAATGTATCCTTATATATTATTAATAATCGGCACAAAGAAAATTAATTAACTTATCTTTTTAAGAAGCGTTACTTATTGCTTTCACATATTGAACATGTTCAGTATGGACTGAGCTCCCCTCGTATAACTGAAACAATAGTTATAAGCAGCAACTTTAATTGAAAAATGATAGGCAAGGGCAGGTTTGTAAGTTCGTCGGAAATTTATTCAAGTTTTCCCAATAATTGAAAAGATTAAATATAGTTAAATATATGCAAAAATATTTATTTTTTAATACAAAATATAAAACTTTAATATCTAATTAAATGGTTTACACATAAAAATGTATTAATTTATTTTATACCATTCCAAATCGTCAGGTTTGTGGGAAGACGGTGTACTAATGATAGTTTGGGCATCATTAAAAATATTGCTGCAAATGTTATCGCCAATCTGGAATGAAATAAAATATAAATTCGATGTGTAATTTTAAATAAAAATATGAATTCTGTTTCCTCGCGAATGGAAAGTTTATTAAAGAAAATTTTGAATTGTTATTCCCCGTTTTTTTTAATACTAGTTAGCTTTCCCTTTACATTTTTATTCAATATAACATTTATATTTGGTTGGAGTTTTTTAACTATATTTCTTTTTGCTATTGTCTACTATTAACAACAAAAATTTAAGGAAATAAAAAAAAATTATGATTAATCCAGGAAGAAGAATATTAAAGAAATTTATAAATTGCAAACCCAAGCTAAGCTTTGCTAATCAATCGATATGTTATCGAGTAAGACCGATTAAAATAAAGATATTTGGGCGACGACAATGAAGTTGGTGTTAACCATATCAGAGATAATTATAAAAATATGTACATATATATGGAATAATAAAAAAAAAAGTAGAAATCCACTTAACATAAATTATAATTATTACCTGGAGAGACGATACTAAATTATCGGGGCAGTCTAGTCCGCTAAGTCCAGTTTCTAAAAAATAAAAAAAATAATAATAAACGTAAAAAAAATTATAAAATCAATGTGCTTAATAATAAAAATAAGTATTTATTCTACTTTCAAAGTAAAACACGTCAAGCAAATGCCGATGATGTAGGCCGGTACGAATAGTTTGTTTGTAATCAGTTTATATATATTCTTGATCAACATCAACAGCCGATACGATATTTCTGCCCGTTCATATCAACGCCTGTGTATCAGACACAATCAGAGCTAGAGACACCAAAATTGCTCCTGCAGATTAGGCAGGAATTTTTTTAAGAACATTTTATTGTGCTCGGATAATTTGGATGTTATTCATCAATGAAGTTTATAAATCAGTGATTCAGTGGCTTTGGTCACATTTAATTGTATTTTTAAAAAATAGATAGCGAGTATCTCAGAGTCGAGCACACTTATTTGCAGCTTTCTAATTGGCTTCAATTAAATTGAAAGAATGCAATTGGGGCATGGTTAGGAAAACAAGCTGGATTGTTTGTCTTACAAACAAATTGTAACTATTGCAATTGCAAATTGGTAACTATTGCAATTAGTATATTAATACATCGATAATGGGGAATATTATTGAAAGGATTGCTGTTTTGTACTTTAGGACAACGGATCTTTGGGAATCATTTTGGTTTGAAGACAGCTCAGTTTTCTAACAATCGGAAAAGATTTTGACTATACTTACGAATTCTTGGATCGTTCCATGAAGTTGTTCGATCATTATGATTTACAAAATATACGTCTCCGGACTCAGTAACAGCTTGCTCCCAACCTTCGGGTAAAGGGCCAATGTGGCTAGCAATAGTCGGTGCGCTAGTTTTTGTATTTTGTATTAAATCTGCTAATAAAAATAAAATACCTCAAATCATTTCAGATATTCTTCAATGTGAATGTCTTTTTAACTGTTACTAAACTATTTGAATATATCAGTCGAATCTTTTAAAAGACTCGTGACACATAAAATAAAATGATTATTAAAAATGAATTCTTTAACAGCAACAAAATGAACAGTCATTTTTTAATTCAGTCAAAACCCTACTATCTCCTATACAAAAGTATAAGTTGCATCTGACAAATCTCTAGCAAGGGAGTAACTTAGATTTGTTTATAAGTTTTCCAAATTCTTTAGTACATTTAAAGTATGATCTCTTCGTTTACTAAGGACTACAATCATTAACGATATACATAAGTAAATACAAAACTGTTATCAATACTTACCATTTGGTTTTGTCCGCTCAGCAATTGCTCGTTGTTGTTGGCGAAACTGAATTCTTGGATCCTCCCATTGCGTAGTTTTTGTTGTATGGCTGAAAAGAATAATATATATTAATTATTATTTGGTAAATTAATATTTTTTTTTTAATTTAACTTTATCAAATATAATCAAATAATAACGTAAATTCTGGAGTTATGATTTCGATTAAAACCACATAATTAAAAATAAGGTAATATAAAATAACAATTCGTTATTAAGAACATTAGCTTGGAAGTTGAGTATTCACTAAAAACAAAGAATCTTTTGAACTGAAAGATATCTTCCATTGCCTGGTAATTCCACTCGTATAATTCTACTTGGTCAACCTGTTCCAATAATGAGGGGATCAGAAGTTTAAAATTTATTGGTCAATTGCTTCTTATTGTTAAATAAACAATTCAATATTTTTGAACCCCTAGATGCCCTCTGAAATGCAACCAACATACCCCAAATCGTATTATTCCCTAAAACTACCAACTATATACCACAAATAATAAAAAAAAGAAGTAAATTAAAATATAAATCATAAAACATAGTCGAGCCCGTCCTAACTTTCAGCTTTGGCTGTAAGTTCCCCAACTCGAATAATAAACAGGTAATTATGTATACTGAGGGATACTTACTTCAAATAGTATATCTGGCCATCATTCGTTTTTGCTTGTTCCCATCCGGGTGGCAATGCGCCCAATTGGCTCTGCAATTGAATTGGACTGACAACATCGTACGATCTCTGCTTTTTATGTATGGTCTGCGTCGATATTGGATTTTCCTGTGCTTGCTGCTGGCCCATGCAAGTGTTGATTACATCTAAATCGATATTGTTTGCCGTGGCATTGGCGAAGTCCACACTGTTATCTGGATAGGCAGGACCTGGACCTTGATTGGTGTTCGCACTCGTCTCGTTCCTGGACCGAACATTGTAGTTCTGCTGAAGAGATGCTGGGCTGCTGCGTGCGCGAAAGTGATGTATGGCTAGACGACTTTGCTGCGATGGCTGCGCTTGTTGGTTCTGTGAGAGGAGGGGCGACTGCAACTCGGACTGCGCGACAGTCTTGTTGATGTTGGTTTGGGAGCCATCGTATGTGGAATCGGCACTGTTTGCTCTCGAATGCAAGGGAGCAGGTGGATTGAAAAACGAATTGGGTAGCTTGCGCATACGAAATGGCAGCTGCAGTGGTAACTTTGCATCGCCTGGATTTAAAACACTGTCAAATAAGGCTTGCAAGTTATCATCAGAATCTTGATTGACTCGAACAACAAGATTTGTTGAGAGTTTGGTGGGTGCCAACATATCTTCATCGTCGATATCTTTTTCGCTTATGCTGCTGCTTTTATTGCTTAATGACATCGTTAACGTATGTGTATGTGAAATAAAACAAAACGTTTATGTATGCAGTATGCTGCAAACGGCGGATTAAACAAAAACAAATTACTAAATCGTCCAAATATTTCATTTGTTTGTATGTCCATGTAAGTCACTTCATTATTAAAGGCGATGTTTGTACTTTGAAAACTGCCTAATTTCTCGTTTCCATTTGTGATATTTAGGACTTAAACAACATTTGTTATATATACATATATATATGTATATTATTCCATTCCGAACAGAACTGCCAACATAACACAACAAGTTATATTAAGGCTATCGTCCACCATTTTTTCATTGTTGTTACTACACATATCGATAAATATGTATCGTCATCTAAATTAGTTTTTCTGCCATTCTATATTATTATTTTTTGTTGGACTCTTTTGTTTAAAAAAATTGTATACAACACTTATAAGTTTTTGGTAACTAAACACATCAACATAAATGGAAAAGATATAAACGAAACAAAAATTCTTAAGACAATCGGAATTCGTTTTTTCGATACACCTAACGCAGCTAATTGTTCGATAATCTATAAAAGCAACCTTATTTCTCTCATAAATATTTTAGGCGTTTACTCACAATTTGGATAATAATTTGAATACGATAATATGATACGAGTTAGACATCTTTCAATGATTTGTAAATATAAATAAAAATAATTTCTTCAATTTTTAGCTATTCATCATGATTTTATAATAATCTAATTGATTGCAAATTGGACTGTTTACCGATACCTTTTACCGATACTTTTCAGGCCGTGCAACAGGTTTCCACTATTTTTGTATGTATTGCCTCAATTAAGTTTGATGAACACAATGTGAGTTGATGTTATCGAAATATCTAACAAGACCACATACAAAGAAAATTATATCGACATCTTTTATATCTTTTACAGATGCAAATAAATTATTTTGAATTTTTGTAGTGCATAGCTTCCCTATATAAGACAAAATTCTAAAATTTTCGACTTCACAATCATATACAATGTATATTTAGAAAGGTCGGATATTTATAATTATCTTTGTAATTACAGTTTTAAATATAAAGTATAAAATCAATGTCAATCAGATTTTAGTCGATTTGCAAATTCAACTTGTTGAATTTCTCTCCACTCCTTTTTGGGTTTCATTCGTTTGAGCTGTCCATCCCAAACCAAATCTACTAATCCTCCTTGTTTCGCAATCACACCTTTAACGCGGTTCGCGAAATCAATCGCTGACTCTCCTTCCTGCCTGTACATTGGTGGAAGATACCACACATCACAAACTATTGCCCATGAAGTCATCATCATATAAAGGTACTGCATCATTGAGTACTTTGAGCTGTTCCAAAAAGCATCGCCAAATCTGGGGTCGTATCTGAAATTAACAAAATCGTATGTTTTCGTTCCCAATCTCATCGTTCCTCAATCTCTCTGCATGATACTTACTTTATTGCTACGGGATATATAACTCCGCCTACTTCAAAGCTTCCCTTCTTAAACTGCATTACTGAAGTATTGTTAATGCAAGTGCCTTCCGGAAATATAAGAATAGGTGGATTATTTGGATCTGACACATGCTGTCTCAGTCTTTCGGCTACGGTGTGGCGGTCCTTTGCTTCTCCTCTTTCAAACCAAATATGCGGTGATGCCCTCGCCAGAGCTCTTTGCAGTACGCCAAGGAATCCTCCATGTCGTTGTCCAATCTAAAACATATATCGCTCTATTTTATTTTTGAGGAATCACTCAGTCATTTCACAAATAACATGCACTTAATATATCAACTATTTTATGACACATACAGCAATATACAAGCAACACTATTTTATATTTATAGGGTTAATTGGGGTATAGCTCGGTGCCACCAGTTTTCTGATGAAGCATGTCAAAGATATGTTTTTTATGACCTTTCCAATTTTAATGAAACCATAGATATTTTAAATAAAATAGCATACCTTTCATAAATTCTATTCAGTAACTAGTTTGCGCATTTTATCTCGCATGTCTTGATTACCGTTTTTTTCAACCAGATTTATATATCCATCATTGTGTAATTGATAAAAATTATCGAAATATCGATGTTAGCCTCATTTTGATCTGTGGAGGCTATCACTGACCACAGATGATAAGCAATGCACAGCATTAGCGCTGTAGACAAGTATTTTGGGTACTGTTACTCTTGATCTCCCGTTATCAATTATAGCCTATACCAATATAATATATCTAAAAAGGGCATAATAAACTTGTGAGAATTGTTGTATGTTTGAGCGTCCATCTAAATATTATACGCGGACAAAGTTACCAAAAAATTACGACTATACACATACATATATATAATGTTAGCTTATATAGTAGGTAAATTCTTATATAAAATTCCAAAGCACAAAAAACCAAATTACGAATAATACCCGTACCCTCCAACACCAAAAATAGTAAAAAAGGATGCCAAAAAAAAAATATACACCACACTAAATATAATAAATTAACTAAAAACCATATTAGCAAAACGAAAGAAAATAATAATTGGAGTATCAGAAAGTCGTTTTTATATGAACGATGAGCTACAACTTTTTCTTGTAAATAATACACATAGGGAAAGACTACTAAAAATTGAAAACTTAAAGCATGGCATGTGTTAATTTCCTAATATATATAACATATAAACCAATTTGATAATGCTAGTGTTAGAAATGTGAGATATGTTACCAAATTATTTTAAGTACATTTTAAATATTGCATTTCCAATCGGATTTCGAAAAGTCTTACCAAAGAATAGGTTGTGTCACACATCAGTACCAGTACGTCGATTGGGCTGGTATGGTTTGCCACACAAATACCTGACGACGGCCGATTATCCTCATTATGGTAAGTGATAACAGCGGAAATGGCGCTGGACAAGACACCGAAACACTGACCCAGAACATAACTTACAACAACACGCTTAAGCTTTCCATCCTTTAGATTTCCCACAGCTGCTGTACATAATGTCAACCACACTACCTGAGATTGCATAAAACAAAAAGTCGTATTTTGTAGGTATTGATGCGTTTAAATGTTTACAGGTGTATAGTTAAAATATGTATAATTATCATATTGGCAGTTTGTCGATCGATATCTTTTAGATGTGATCATATTTTTAATTTGATTTTATATTTATTTTTGTATTATGAATACACAAAAATTATATTTAGAATCACAAGCTGTGAGCTTGAAGCTTTTGAACGAGAGTATCCCAAACAGTATTATAAACATTTTCAGAGCAGAATTAATGGGTCTCGTCATGGTCATCAAAGCTATCAATGTCAAAAGGAATGTCAAAGGAAAATTAAAAATCGAATAAATTCAAGAAACTTCAGTTGTTCACATTAATTTTTTAACAATGACTACAATAGCACGAAGAGTATTTATATGGTTTATTTATAAAAAGAATAAAATTGTTAAAGAAAAGAATAAGAATATTGTAAAACATCAATTAATACGCACAATTCCTTGAATTTTTCTTGGACAAGGATTATTAATGTAAATTTAAAATCACACTCAATAAATAAATGAAATTCCAAATTTTCGAATATTGAATTTCGAAAAAACTTCAAACGATTAACAGGAAATAAACATACACACATATACATTATACAGTTAATACAAATAATGAATCCTCGAGACAAATAAAACGTTTTCAAAACATATATATAGCAAAAGGATAACATTTTCTTTATCAACGTATTAAGAACAATAAAAACTTAATAACTAACTAAGCGGTATGCCCATTATACATACATTTCTGTCGTTACGGGTTAATGGCAGCACTCTAGTCGGTATGAACCGACAAATAAATATTATTACACACAACCAAAACAGGTTTCATATTCCCTCTCTTAGGAATGTTATGTGATTTCAATTTCTCCAAAAATAATCCTCAACTATTATATTTGGCTTTTGAACCTCACCTAACCCCCAATTATTGCAATTCTGACTCGACTTTCACAAGTTTATCATAACCTTATTTAGCATATTATGGGTAAAGGATATAAAACAAATACGTGGTTAGGAAATAATCTTACCTGATTATGGTCCTTTCTTAATTATAAAGAATCACAACTAAATGTTTCAAAAGAATACAAAAACATGTTTTTCAAAAATACTATTATAAAAACCATAACGCAAGGACAAAAGACAGAAGCATAACACACATATATATAGTATACATATAAAATTGAACAAAATGCTAATATATTATAATAGTGATAATGAAGATGCGGAATACTATTTCACTTCAAAACTCGAATTCAAAATTCAGTTATTTTTCAATGAATTAGTATTGAATTATTAAATGGAATACTTATGGAACTGGGTATGGAAATTATAGTTGTCTTTCTTCAATTTTATATGCAAACATTTAATTAAAAAATCGTCTTTCTCACCAAGGAAAATGTACAGTCTGTTGATAATATTGCCACATCCAATGGGGTGGTATGATTTGCTACGCAAAACCCAGAAGTTGTGGGCTTATATTGTTTATTATGAAAAATTACAAGGGATGACAAGGAACTGGATATAAGGCGAAATGTAATTTTAAATGACAAATCCGCTAGGGAGAGCCGCATAAATCGGAAAGGTATTAGTGCCACAAACGCGTTGGCAACAACTGCAAATATAACCTAAAAACCAAAGTAAAATATAATTAGAGAAATATTGTTTAGAAACGCGGCTCTATAAAATCAAATAAAACAAAAAATAAATAAAAAAAAATGCAAATGTATCTCTAGTTTTGTTTCCTTCTTAAAATGTTGATATGTTCTAATCTATAAACTAATTTTACCTAATAATTGAAGACTTATATTCATAAACAACCCTTTATACAACAATATATAATCTTACATAAATATCTAAAAAGCTGTACAACATAAAATCTTGTAGAATAGATTAACAGATCACGATTTACGTGAAAAACTACTATAGTTTTCATAATTCAATTACAATGTTATAAATTTTTGATAAGGATTAGCAAATTGGCAAAATAAGCTTAGAGTTGAGAGTACTCGACACAATATACTCTGCACCAAGCTCAATACACAAAATCACATGCATATTACAAAAAAACTTCTAGATTTAAATTAATAATAAAAATAAAAGTATAGTTCAGTCATAGCGTCAAAACTCCATCTCGCAATAAAATGTTTGTGATTTCTTTGCTAGTAAGACAATAAGTGTATTTATAACAATCAATGACTTCCCCTTATGCGGACTGAAGAAAAAATGTATTAACAGACGGACGTGAATTGAGATTCATGGTAATATATACCCGTTTGCGATATCAAGGACTGTTATATCAAAACCGTGTCCATTTTATAGGCTCCATTCGAGGTTTCGGCGTACAAATTCCGCTAAGCAACAACATCGCAACACTTGGCAATAATTGACACATTTATTATTAAAAAAAAAAATATAGTCGTATTCTTTCTGATAAGCGGAACGATCAAAAGTTGTACTTATGTTCTAAAGGTTGGGAAATGTTGTTATCTGACTTAATCACTCTGTCGTCACACAGTTGGTAGCAACAACAGCCAAATGTGTTATCTAGTTATAACTGTTAGTTATAACAACAACAATTATAAGAATGCTAGTCATACGAGTATACTTACACCAATAAAGCAAACTAATACGCGAAGAGGCATCAATATCAAATAGCGTATAGCAAATCCGATCACCCATATCATAGTTATCTTCCAAGATATGAATTCATAATGCCGATTTGTCCGTGTTAACATGTTCCAGCTCTTGAGCTCCTCGGCTTCAAATCGCGATGTTACATCATCCTCGATAATGGCTTCCACGCCCGACTTTACATAATCCAAACAGTTCTCAAAGTCAAAGCAGATCTCCTCCTGCAAAAACATTAATATTTTTAAGTTCCTATTTGTGATCAACAATATTCGAATTGCCAATTACCTTCTTGCTGCCATTGGTTTTATCGTGGGCCGACTCCTGGGCCTGAGGAAGAAGAACGGCATCGCGAGTGATCAACACTGATCCATTTGTGGCTTCATTGGAGTCCTTGGTGTCGATGCCATCGACTTGTTCTACGCCTGGAGTTTGATCAACATTGACTTTCTCCTTGGCAATCGTTTGATTCACTTTTGCCGCCGATTCGATGCTGACTCGTCCATACTAAAACCAAGGAATTATGAAATATAGTTAATAACAAATACTCGTATCATTATCTTATCATTTGCTTATTTTCAAATCGCAATTGTATACCGTTTAAAATAATAATACCTTTGAATATTTCTTAATATCAATATTCTTTGGCAATGTCAAAAATTATACGTTAATAATTATTGGATTGGAAGCAAGCTATATTTATGAACTTTGCATTTAACAACGACAGAACGTACGCACTGCTGTTTTCATATATATATATATTTATATACGCATATAAATATATATACATATACACCCAATAGACGCACATGTCGCCACACTCAATTTAAATTAAATAATATGTCGTATTTACCTCAAATATCCTTAGGAGCAAATTTACGTATGCCTTTCGAACACCGACAGATTTGTTGATGGCAGATAACAGAACCAAAAATGAAACAAATCCCGCAAACGGAATCCAACAAATATTAATTATTCCATAGAACATTCTATATAAATAATTTTAATGATGATGGAGAAATTAAATCACATTTGACTCGTACGATATAATTAAGGGAAAATAACTACGAACTGATAAATGTAAATATCACCGAGTTTAAATTAATCGGGAAATCGATTATTGTACGAATCTATCGTTCCAAACACTGGACCTAATTAATATTGTTTTTGGAATATGGAATCAGAACACAATTTACTGTGTTTAAGTTTAGATTATGTTATCTGAAAAAATAATATATGTTAAAATATACATTCAAAAAGGTTGTTCCATTACAGCATTAAATGATGTAATAGTAATCTTTTCGGAAGACGGTAAATTGATAGTCTGTCCGACAGGTCCACAATTTTGAAAGTTCCTGAAATGAACTTAGCTATGTACGAGTATATGAAGTAAAATCGTTAACGTCGAAAAAAATTCATAAAATTCGATTTCTTTTGCCAAAGACCATAATTCTTTTTTTTTTACCGAAAAAGCCATCCGCTAATATTTTATATTGTACTTTTATTGAATATATACTTAATTATTCACCGCTACATACTTTGTCATGTTTTTAAAACAAAAAAGACTAGCAATCACGCTACTACATTTACGGAAGCACAATATCGGCAGTGGGTTATTGAGAGCTCTACAGTCTCTACGATGCGGTATGATTTCGGTATACTATACGACCGATGCTTCCAAGTGACTTGTGTTTTTATATCGGAAATAGAATGATAAGCATGCGCAACAAACTGATACTGTTTGGATTGTTCAATAAAATAAGAATAGAAAACAATGATTCAGTACATATGTATATGTAAATGTCCTTACAAAATAACCATTTCACAAAGTTTATACAGGCTCACCAAGTGTACATAAATTTTCAGTGTTTTACATGATGTGTTTTATTAGGATTCTTTTCACATTGATTGAAACTATATGTTTTTTTTTCAGAGAGTTTCAGAGCAGGGAAACCTATTATACGACATAATAAATTTCATTACATGTAAATATTTAATTGGAGCCATTTGACGATTTTGTTGAACAATTCCCTCCCAGAATGTACATTGATTTGTTTGCATCTCGTTCACTGCCATAAATCTTCCCAGCTTTTTTAGCCATCGATCCCAGAAGGTCCTGTGACATTTTGTGTGCCGACCTCAATGACAACGACCACTCCTTCAAGCCGATTTCATCCTATAAAAATATAATTTTAATACTGTTACCATATACCAAGAAAATTCAGTCTTACTGAGTTCGTCAATATTATCCTTCCATCACGACTGCCGTCATTGACACGTATTTGAATGCATTGCTCATTTTTATATTGAATAAAATCAGATGAAATATCCTCTACTTGGTCCAAAAATATAAGTTCCGGCTTGTTATTTCCACTTTCGGAATAAAGTTCCAAGCTAAAAATAAGAAAATATATGATTTAAAAAAAAAAGTATAGCAAAAAAAAACAAATAAAATATGTGTTTTAAGAAGAAATGTAAATGTAAGCAAATGTCATACCGATTCGGATATAACTTAGCATATTTAGTTTGCCATAATGATGCAAACGATCCTCCCAACTTCTTTATATACCCATGTAGTATACAATCCGATTCTTTTTCATCGGCATCAAAATGCTGTTTTTGTTTAGATTTTTTCTTTTGCTCGATTTTATCGGTTTCCATGTTGATTGTTTCGAATACTGTTTCAGATACTTCCTGTTGCCATCTAAAAAAAAATGTCAATTTAATATACGCAATATGGACTTGTGATCGAATTTTAAATAACAATTGAAATTCCATTCATGTAACTAGGGTTGATGCTGATTAAAACATCGTTATCGAACTTTACGTTATGTTCGCTCACCTTTCCGAAATTGTTAATGAAAAATGTTTGTAGAGATCCTGATCACTGTCGTTTAATTTAATGCCCTTGGTATCTTCCTCATCAAAGGATCCAATATCGAAGGCATCGGCGGCATTGACCTCGCCACGAGGTGGTACTAAAGGTGGAGTATATTTTTGAATATAAACTTGATGCCAATCAATTCCCGAAAAGAAATTGTGCATTTTGACTTCATCAGCACTGAAAATATTAAATGCAATTAATGACAATTGAAATAAAGTTATTAATGCTAAACTTACCCGTTTCCCATGCAACCAAGACGCTTGGGTACATCTCTTTGCAGAAGCATGTCCAATAAGTTCCTTAGCTCTACAGAAAACGAATCTGGAAGTTCGACATTCTGCAACAAAAAGAGGTGTTAATTTGTATATAATATAGCAAACTGTTTGTTAATCGGTGTAAAATGGTAAATGATTAAAATGACTTACCTATTAAGTGTCAACAAAAAATCTGTAACTATCGTATGTTTATTAACGCAAGTGTGAAATTGTATGATTTTCATCGCGCAAGAACTTCTTAGCAACGTCATGTGTCGAAGGATTTCAGGCAATAAATAAAGTAAAATAAAGCTAATAGACAAATTTCTTTTTGATTGGAACAGTGGATAAACTTTCCCGAATTACTCAAATAAATTGTTTCCAGTTGACAATTATTCAAATCTAATTAATTACTATCTAACTAACAAAAGCTGTCAATTGTATGGCATGCATAGTAAAAACCAACTCGTTTGAAAAATAGACGAAAAATTCAAAAGGAAAAATTAGCTGTCTAAAAGTGATCTTTGGCAATATCAGTTTTTGCTTTAATGACAAGCAAAAGTACTTGTTACTTGTTTTGGTTTAGTAGTGTGAGTATAAACGGGTCTGACGAGTGTGGATTGATGGAAATTACTTGTTGTCATATAATTTAAAATTCAAAAATGTATGTAATGTTCTTTGTTGTAGTAGGGATGTGTAATGAATATTAGAAATAAATATATGTACAACGGAAGAAGTTTAATTTTTGAATGAATCATATAGATATAGTAGCATACCATAGTTAATGTCATTCTGTCGATCTCATGTTTATCTTTAGTCTTATGTTGTCGGAATGGTGAATGCCCTTTGAGTAGTTTGTAGAGCATGCAACCGAAACTAAACCAATCGGCACATGAATCATAAGATGTTCCTTTCGATAATACTTCTGGTGACATATATCCATGTGTGCCCACAGAAGCGTGGGGTTTTTTTCTGGAATAGTCACATGCTAATCCTAAATCAGATATTCGAATATGTCCGTTTTCATCAAGCAATATGTTAGCTGGCTTCAGATCGCGATAAACAATACAGCGCTTATGCATATGCTCCAGACCCAAAATGACCTAGCAAAAAAATGCAATTTAAATATTGTTGTCGTATATAATTTTTACTCTTACCTCAGCCGCATAGAACTTCATTTCATCTTCGCTGAAAACGCCATGCTGTGATAGATGATAGTGCAAATCTCCACCGTTCATTAAATCTAATATAAAACACAATTTATCCGGGGTATGAAACGCATATGTCATGCACACAATGAACGGGCAATCAATCTAAACAAAACAAGTATTTTATAAGAAACATACAATTGTAGATTGTACAATAGTAACGTACTCCTGTGCTAACTGCCTGCAGCATATTGCGTTCATTCAATGCCAGCATTTCCCCTTGTTTCATTTTAATGCGCTTCTTGTCCAAGCATTTCATTGCGTACATTTTTCCTGTATCAGCTTTTCGGCAACCGTAGACCTCTCCAAAACCACCACGGCCAATTATTCTATGTACGCTAAAGTCATTCATTGATAACTGCAATTAATTTATAGTTAATATGTGATTTCAAAAAATTTGTTATTGATCGACATACTTGTATATTGAGCTCCAGGTTTTTCCATTGGCAAAATCTCGTAAATTTGTCACTGAAAAGAAATATTTCACAATAACGAATCTGAGAATGAAAGTTGTAATACTCACCTTTCAATAAACTTTTTAAATGGTTTGCCTTTAAGTTGGCCAAAGATTTCCTCCATATATGGCTTTGAAAGAAAGCAAACATTAAATCGTGCTTTAAATAATTTGTACTAATTTGCATACTTCAAATAAATTCACAGGAACTTCATTTTTTAATAAATACTTCTGGACATTAGCGACAGCATCTTTCGAGTATTCCTATAAACAAAATCAGTTTAATAAATAATTCTATTGATAATCCAATTATTAAACTTACATAAGTGTGTGACAGCATTTCCTCCATTATGAAATTGTCATATATTTCTCTTGCCAACTTCTTACGCTCTTCATAGCACTCCGTTTTCTCAAAGTTTTTGATCTTTTAAAAAACAATTCAATCCATAAAAAAATTGCTTAAATATATTATTTAATAATTATACCTGTTCATAGAACTTCAGCTGTTGAATTGGTTCTTCGGAGTCGTTTTCGCAGAAATCCTTAAACAACAAATAACCTTCAAAGCAATATATTAGTTAGAAATGCGATTATAAATAATCGAATGCTAAATACCTATAATTTGATTAAAAATGTTGTGAAAGCTGAGTTCGTTTTCCTTTTCCAGGTATTTATACATAACACTTCTGACACTGTAAAGAGAATATTTGAAAAGCATTGAAAATGCGTTTAAAACGAATGCCAGATGAAGAAAAACAACATAGAAATCTTTAATCTTCAGAGGCGATGTTGTGGTACATTCATATAATCTTATTTACTTATTTTTGTTTAAGTTCTTAACATAGTATTGTTTACTTTTACTTGGTGCCAATGGGAATTTCAGTTAGTCTAATGTCTTGTACAAGGTCTGTCTAACTAGATTCCCGAGAGTCTTGTAATGATAGTATTGTCTCTAGACGCAACCTAATTGCCTGCACATGTCAAGATGAAATACAACATTTTTCCTTGCGTTGTAATTTAGAGAAATTTAACCTCTAGTCAGGACAACAAAAATAAATACATCTGTATCTAACGGATAATATGTTTACACAAATTATTCAAAGTTAGATATATGTATGTAAATATATACATATATATATGTTTAGTCATAGGAGTATTCAATCTTCGAATTCGTACAGTAAATCATGACTATCTGGAATTTGCATATACATTTGTGGTCCATGATTGCGGTAAACAATATAAGGGCATTCTCTCTGATTAAGTACTTGCAGGCAGAGTAAAATTGTACGAAATACCTATAAATACATTTTGCACAAACTAATACAAAAATCATAGAACTTCTAGCTGTTCGTTGGTGGTGGTAAATGTTTATAGATACATGTGTATGTACATATATAATTCCAAAGTATGCACATTATACATACATACGAATATCTGGCTCTTTTGTATTTGTGTGTGTATAACGGTACATACTGGTATGTAGATACATTTGTATGTATGTACATATATCCCCCTGGATAAATGTTTTCGAAAACATTAGCATGCAAGTCGATTGCAGTGTCTCTTTCTAATCCTGAACAAGGTCTTTAGACATACACACAATGCGAATAGTTATTGTATGAGTCTGCATACGCAGTTTGTACTGTATACTGTGTATGTATGTACACACGTACATACCCACATGCAAGTAAAACACTTTCATATACATACATATTCACACGAATATGATTCAAATGTGCTGTGTACCTGGGATCTGGTAATATTAACTTCTTGCTGGCTCTGGCTGCTGGTGTGCATTTCGACTTTTCCATAGCCATCAAGTAGCTGACATCAGCTAGAACAGCCTCCAGATCTGCCATTTCGATTTGCTGTATGTAATATGTACAATATGTGTTATGTTTACGTTTTCTGCACCAATTTTTCTTATCACTTTCTCGCAAGTGTACACGACTTTTATGGCACAAGCACGACGAGATGCACGATTTTCAAAGCAATAACATTTACACAGATTTGAATTATTTGTTGAGGCGCTGAGAGAGAAAAAATTAAATCAAAAAACCTATGTCCATACGTATGTATAAAGGTTTATGTATGTATGTCTGAAGATTACTATGATATATATTGTTTTGAACGCGACTTCTTCTTGCAAATACCGTTCACACATGCGTATGAATCTAAGGTATTTTAGCGTTACAATTATTTTTACTTTTATGATATTGCAGAAACTACTGCGACTTTAGCTATTAATAGCAGTTACTGCTTAGGAGTTGAGTAAAGTATACAATATGATAACCCGGTTTAGATAAGATTAATTAATTACTTGTAGTAGCCTGCCACATTTACATATTTCTCTAAGCATTAGCAGTGAAATTGAGCATATGTGGTCACATCGTAGAGAACGTTTGCTTAGTATTTATGAGTGGTGAGAAACATCGATTTCAAGTACACCGATACATCGATAGTGCCATCGATATTTGGCCACCTCTAGAATTTACTGCAAATACTTGTGTACATATGTATGTTCAGTTAGCTTGTGATATCGTCCTTGCTCATTTAGTATAGTGTTTAATAATGGTAATTTAACATTTGTTATATTGAACGAGTTTTGTAATGTTGCTTTGAGCAATCAACTGTTAATGGTTTAATATGAATATTGAGCAGTCAATACATTTAAATTATTTGTGTTTATTTACCTATTAACATTAGTTTAACTTATCACAAATTCACAAATGTAGATATTAAAATGAAATAAATTTTAATGTAGAAAATATAATTTGCTTTTTTTCTTATTTATATATTTACTTTCGATACTACAAAGCACGCTTTTGTTAACTTCTTAAGCAAAATGGTATTTGGTTTTTATTGCAGTTCCGCTTGCTACCATGTAGCTCTATAAAAATTCTACTCGTAATGCTGTCCGTCAACATTTTCTGGCTAGTCAGGGTTTATCCGCCGGCGCATAATGCGAATGCTGGACAAAATTTGCAGCAGTTGAAGGCTGAAGTTGTGCCAGATTGTCCGCAGAATCTGGAGGTTGTGAATAAGCCATTGGCTCAGCCGAAATTCAATTTTGAGAGCGATCTGCCAGTGAAAAGCAGTAATAACACAATCTCACTGACGTTCGACAATATTGACTTACGGTATGGACGGTGGGACGGCCAGCAAATGTACAAAATCAAGGATTTCGCTGTAGTCGGAGATCAATATGCAGAATCCTCGAAAACCAGTTTGATATGCCTAGCCACCCAGAGCTCTGTAGAGCGATTATATTCGCTGCCACAGGTTGCTGAAAACTGGCGTGGTCCTTTATCGGTCGCCCTGTTCTCCGCCGGTAATGAAGAATATATTGTGTTACGATATTTTGTGACATATCTGCGTTTGTGCTTTCCAAATGTGAGGGCAAATGCCACATTTCACATCTTGGTACCACGGGAATTTGACAATTTACCCACAGTTCAAATGGATACAGTGCATATAAGGAATAAATACAATTGTCAATATCCCGAGCGAACACTAAAGGCTCTACTAAAGTTGCGCACACCTAAAACTTTGGAATGGCGACAAAAAAATACATATCCTCAGAATCATATGCGCAATGTGGCACGCAAAGGATGCCAAACGAAATATGTATTCCTAACCGATGTCGATATCATACCCAGCATCAACAGTGTTATCCAATTGAACCATTTCTTTAAGAACGCACGTTGTGAGGGAAGTTGTGCGTATGTGATTCCAACATTTGAAATTGATGTTCGCGCCACGTTTCCGCGAAGCAAGGAGATGCTCGTAGCATTAATTAAGAAGGGCCTCGCCAGACCATTCCACGAAAAAGTATTCATTTACAATCAGTATGCGACAAATTTTACAAAGTAAGGACTACCTTGAATCTTTTCGTTTTACACTTTTTAACAACTTGTTTGAATTTTCACAGATGGCTAATATCAAAAAGAAATGAGACTGTAGTCAGCGTTAGTCATACGGTTACGAACTTTGAGTTTTTATATGAACCTTTTTACATTGCCGTAGATAATGTGCCAGTTCATGACGAACGATTTACAGGCTATGGATTTACAAGAAATTCTCAAGTAAGTACTAGGATTTGTAGTGGAGAATTCAATTTAATTAAATTCTTCTAGGTATACGAAATGTACGTGGCCGGATACAAGTTTCTGGTGCTATCACCTGTTTTTACCTGCCACTGGGGTCTTCAAAGGAAGCAAGCGCGGCCCGCTTGGCGAGAACAGCAAAATAACGCGAATCGCAAGAAGTTTGACGTATTTAAAAGTGAAATATTTGCACGTTATAAAAATGATCCCCATTTGTAAATAAACTATATAATTAATGATCTTTTAGTAATAATGATATTTACATTTTCTTCTTGCATATCGTGCAAAAACTTTCTTGATGTAAGGATATTTATTTATTTATTTCTCTTCATCGTTCTCTTGTATTAGAAATAAGAATATCAGTCTTCCACAAAAACATCTGCCATCATAAAGAAAACTGCATTTCATTCGCATCGTAGATAATGTCAATATATATATTTAATAAACTCTCGTGTAATATATAAACGCTTTTATAAATATCATGGTATGGAAATAGTAATTATTTATATTTGTATGCATATCAATAACATGCCTATATATAAAAATATTGTGGGTGTGATTGGATATGTTGCTGCGGAAAATGTGGAATTGCAACACTCGGAAGTAAATTGAAGTAGTTTTGGATATAGTTTGTTCCAAAACATCACTCGATTATTATTCGAAAGATATTCCGAGTTAAAGTTCTCGTCGATAAGGAGGACAGAATATTTAGGAGGTTCTACCGTATTCCATTTAATGTAGACATTGGATTTTGTTGGATTCGAAGTTTTAGCGAAATTCGCCCATAGCGTCATAACAATATCCGCCATTTTTTTATCGGTCGACTTCCATTCAACGATATTGTTCATATATGGTATGCCCCAGACGAAGATTTGATCAAAATATTTGGGTACGCCAACCCAACTTGGAAGATCGACGATTAGCGATTTCGAACGGAATTTAAAGTTATAGGTATAGACACTCTGATGCTTACTCAATATATCGATTAACATCTGCAATGGAGTTATGTAGAATTTTTCAGTATGTGCATTGATTATATTTGTGTTAATGGAAAGTTTATCGTCCTTAGTTTGCCCGGAATACATAAAATCAATCGAGTCCGCAATGAGTGGGAAGTTCATGCACCATTCACTGCTACCCATTAATTTCTGTATATCTGTCATGGCCATATCGTTGAAGAAATTGGCCAAATCATCGGCCGTCAATTCAGTAGAAATGTAATCCTTAAATATGGTTAAAACTTCCTCCATGTCGGTAATGCCAATTATAACAGGCACCTTATGATATGCCCCATTTTTGAATAATATTTCTGGTTGGTTTTCGATAAATGGATATGATGTGTTGCTCATGCCATAGTCAACAATTGGACCCCAATTCACAAACGGCAAGTTTTCAATTATAGTCATTGGGTCGGTCCGTCTCAAGCATTGTATTAACATCGATGTCGGTCGCCGAGGACAGTTCAAAGCGCTTGAAACCCTATCCAAATCCGAGTTGTATTCATGTGGCATTCGCACATAATTTAAGGGATTCCCAGACATTATAATCACTTTATGGAATGCACCCTTCGACCATTCGCCTGATGTCATATGCAATGCTGCACTTATTGCACCCGCATCGTGACCCATCAAAGTGATGCGATTCTCGTCACCACCGAAAAAATTAATGTTCTTCTTCACCCAGTAGAGTGCAGCCGATTGGTCCATTAATCCATAGTTGCCTTGCGCTTCGCCGTCATCGGTGGAAAAAAATCCAAATATATTGAGGCGATACGAAAAGGTAACGACAATCACTTTTTGCTTGAATACCATTTGAAAGGGCTCGATGTCGTATGGACTGCCGGATGAGAAATTTCCCGAATGGATCCACACGATCACCGCATATCCATCAACTTCAGGTAGTCCTGGAATAAATATATTCGTACACATAATAATAGCTATTTTTTAGTTCTCGTTTACACAATTGTCGTATACTTAATATACGTAACTTAAAAAGAGGTAGTAGAATGGTTTGTAATGCTGATCGCGTATACTTAATTATCGTATACTTAATATGGCTTAAAAAGTGGGAGTTAAATTGCTTCTTAAACTTAATCTGATCTAAATTCTCTGTTACATTTGCCCGCTAACAATTAGAATTTATCTATAAACTTAAAATTCTGCTATTGAACTTTAATATATCTATTTTTGGGACTAAAAAACCTTATGATAAATTAATTTAATTTATATTCGGTACATTTTAACACCTTCGAAGTCTGTTATTATGGAATTTTTGTATAATGCACCCCTAATTATTTGTTGATCCTACATATTTTTTTTTATGAAGTAGTATTTTAGTATTTTTGAAATTGGTGTTTTCGGTTTTGATATTATAGTTTTACATTTTGATTAATGAGATTCTTCATATCGAAATGTAATTTAAATAACTTACCGTCAGGTACAAATACATTTAAGTTTAAGCAGTTCTCATCGTATTTTCTTTCGCCAGCTTCGCTTGACATGCCACCCGAAATAATTTCCAAAACCTTGTCCAACTGTGGGCTCTCTGATGCCCCATGTGGTGCCTGCCAACAACTTGGAGCGAACGATGTGGCGTTAAAAATTCCTTTCCATGGTGGCAGCTCGACATCGGGAGGCGAGAATCTTGCTGCGTGTGCATACCGAATACCCAAATATGCTTTAATATTTTGGGTACGGAACATTTTTAGATATGTGCCCGATATAAATCCATTTCCGGGTATGTGGATGAACGGCGCATCCACGCTTCGAACAACGACGTAGCATAAATTAAAATTAAAGTACGTAAATAAAACAAAAAATAAATTCGTTGACCACATTTTGAAGTTGAACTTGTGTGTACATGCTTAAATGGTTTTGAAATGAAACCACACAACATATTTTCATATTCATATCAAATTTACGGCCAATTACACTGTTGCCATGGTCCGCAAAATATTACAAATGGTGTTGCTAGGCTATCGTAACCATGGAAATAGCTATTTTCATACCCAACGACAATTGCGTAAGATGAGTCTAAGAAAATTTGTCGAGTTCTTGAGGAAACACTAAATAAATTGATTAACAAAATATAAAATAATAAATATCAAATAAATGATTCCTTAAATTTAGGGAATAAATAAAATGCGCGCGCAATAATTATAAATATTTAAGGAATTCATTTAAATGTTATTTCCAGGACTTTAAACACAATTGCATAAAGTTAACACACAAGCAAAATGTTGAAGCTACAGCTGTTAATTCAAATATTATGCACCCTATAATATAATTTTCACTTTTACCCATTCAATATTTTTGGGCAGGATCTTATATGCCTAATGGTTATTAAATGATCTTGCCCAAAATTCCGTGGTAACTCGAAGTGCTAGCATTATGTTCTTTAGGTTATAACTACTTAAAATTAGGGCTGAAAGCTTTATGCATTTAAATATAATCTCTACCTGGTCGCCACTGAACTTGAAGGTAGTCTTATTTTAGTTTCAAAAATGTACATTTATATTCGTATATTTCATATTAAAAGTCATGTGTTTATTACAAATATTAATATTAAACTAATTACAATAAAAACTTAACTTAAAGCCAGGGATGCCACGCTGGGTCCATGCGACAAAGGTTCTCAATATTTGTGGCGGATTGAATAAGAGCAGACACCTTTTTCTTTTCAATATTATCGAAATATGAGATTTTGTTTAATCGCAATAAAATGGTGTCCACAGCTGAATTCACCACTCGAACCGTGTGCTCCATTGTGTTATTGTCAACGGAAGGCTCATCGGATGCATCCAACACTTTACTTTGCCTAAACCCTTTCTTCTGTAACGTGATAATTTCATCACGAAGGATTGTTTGCAATATCGAACTAAGTTTGTAGTTGGGTTGAATGAAGCAACGAGCTGTTGCCACAATTGCAGCTGACAAGGGTCCAGAAATGCCAATGTTCGTTATGAATTCACCAATGTTGGGAGTCAATCTGAATGGCACTGGTCTGTGTTGATTAAGCTGTTGTTTATCATCGTTGATATCAAACTTAAAGTATGAAATATTCATCAGGCCGGAGTCCTGATGTAGGTACATCATGTCTGGATTTAAGCGCGTCAGATTCAAAGCATGTTCACAAAGATAGGCGAGTGCTAATTGAAGAGTTAACTGAAATAAGATAAGAAGTTGTTGTAATTATTTATTCTCTAATAAAATGTTTAGTTTGAATTAAGCAGCTTTACTGTTAATAATGAATAGTATTTATTTAACATTAACATATGCTTTTTAAATTCTCTTACCATCTTTCGGAACTGCCAAAAATCTGTTGCGGCTGCAAATGTGCTTAGCGCCCATTGTCTCAGCAGTGTCTTGGAGACCATCGTCCATTGCACTTCTGAGAAAATCTCTCTTAAGATTGTGTGGGAAATCTGCGTTCCTTGAGCTTGAACTTCCGATAGACGCTCGTAATACTTTACAATCGGCATGTCGTAATCCATTTTCACGTTGAGGCAACACTTTTTGAATATCTTTAGCAATGAGACGCTGTTCGGATTATCCTCAGCAAGTCGCATTTGGGGTGAAATGGGCACAACTCTTGGCACAGTTATATTGAGGAATCGACGGCTTGTTTCCTTTTGTTTCTCTAGGTAATAGTTGAGCATTCTCTTAAGTTGTAGCACGCGTTCCTCGCGTCTCGCATCGCCAAGTCCCGAGTCGAGAACCACGAGGTAGGGATAAATTTTTCCATTCGTACCCCTAATATACAATCTTCGCGCAGCCGTATTATTCTTTTGCACAATTTCCACACGCGGCATAAATCGCGCAATACGCACATAATAATGCGAAGACGAGGGAATCAACAGCTCACCAGGCAGCTCGACTTCTGCCGTCTTTTGACTAAAGTTCGATAAAAAACGACATTTGTCCTCGATTAAGAAGGAAGTGGGCAGCTTTTTCACCTTCGCTTCCAAGACTTTGATCCACGTTTTCAATTTCGAGATCAAATTGTGCAATTTCATAGCACCTGGCTTGGAGAAATCAAAATCATTCGTAAATTGCTCTTTCATTTTCTGGAAAACAGGGTCTTGGAATGTGACTTGCGCTCGCTTTGCCAGCGACTCGGATGCAGCAGAATGCGAGATGGATGAAGTGACAGATCCGGGCACGTTTTCAATGCCAATGCCAAATGTTGAGCCCAGTTTCTTCACAAAGTGCAGCGTGTGCGGTGTTATAGTTGCATTCACAACTGTATTTCGATTCTCAAATGCTATGGCATAGCATTTAATTAATCCTTGTCGCAACTGGCGCAGCACTTCTTCAGTCCAACTCTCCCTGAACCAAACCATTTGATCGACAATGCCCTCGAGGGAACTTAAAATGGTTGGATGCACTTCACGCTGCAGTTGCATAACCTTGGAACAACGCCACATTGGAGGAGTTGCTTTGATCGGATTAACAGACGCAGTTGGCGCGGTATTTCGCCCACACATCGTAGCCGAATTATCCAAGTTCTATAAAGATATTTGTGTTATAAGACTAAACAATAAAGTAGTAATTATAGTAGCTTCTTACAGTTGACACAAATTTGCCAGCAAACACCGCCTGTTCGGCGGATTTGTGCTTTTCCCTTTGCTCGATTTTTAAAGTCAGGTACAGCGTGCGAATGGGGAAGTAAACGGCCTGAGGGTAAAGTCGTCCAATCTACAAAACAAATATTTAATTAAAGTCTGTAGAATTGAATTTCAATAAATTTATATGAATATTGTCATTTCCCTATAAACAACAATGAATAATTAAATCTAGATCCGCTTACCTGACTCAGCAAATTAAGTATAACATCGCCGTCAAATTGCTCGAGACAACAGAGAAGTTGGGGAATCCAAGGCAACCAGTATGATGGTGGGATTCCCGATACATATTTCTCAAAAGTGCTTATCAAAGTATCCGCCGAGTCGTAGGACAAGAACCACAACACTTTGGCAATGTATTTCCGCGTCTTGCTTTCGTTTTGATTGCGACAGGCGTGCAGGTAACAGATCAATGCATTTACGCCGTACGAGATTTGCTTCTCCTTCAAATATATCTTCTCCATATAATCACCCCACATGGCCCAGGCCTTCGTCAGTCCATCGTGGAGCTGAACTGCCGCACTGAAGGATTTTCCAGCCTCATCGGTGCGTCCAATTTGCGCCAAGAGAAGACCTTTGAGCGCATAGAACTCTGCATTCATTTCACCCGTGAAATACTTTAGGTTTGTCGATTCAATCACTTCGAGAGCCTCGTTGATTTCATTTCTGCCCGATGTTGAGGGCATTTGCAGATAACATTTCACTTGTTGCCGTATTTTCTGTGAAACAAAGGTTGGTTAGTCATTTTATATATATAAATTGTATATTATTTAATAATGATCCATTACCTGGAAGCAATCCACAATAGGCACCGATGGTATGGTGTAGATTCTGGATAGAGTTTCCTGGCACACCCCAGTGAGGTTGTGTTTTCTTGCAATTTTGCCAAAGGAAATTATAGCCTGGGCAGACGCATGAACACCGAGCATTGTGCTGCCCTGATCCGATTGTTGTTCCAAGTGCTGCGTGATGATCTGATAGTGATGTTGCCGCCACGTGAATATATCGCTCCAATGCGATAAGTCGTCCGAGATGACGGGCAATCGATTGCGCCACGTCTTCACTATGGCTTTCATGTCGTGCAGCGAAGAATTTCTCGACTGAGATAATCCCTGATGGATTTGACTGGCTTCGTGCAGTTCCATGATTTGCTGCGATGCTTGCAGGAAAGGTAAATGGATGTGGGAGACAATGCGAGGCAAACGCCGCCACTCTCTGATGCACAAACTGGAGGCAATTTCAACATAACGTTCAACACTCGTTGCTTGTCTGTCCTCTTGGTACAATATGGCTAAATATCCCTTGTACAAATTTAGTTTATATCCATAGTGCTTGGAGTAGCATTGCTCGGTTTTGGAGAGCGCAGTCTTCATCAAATTCCAGTCAGGAACGCGCCACGAACTCTCCAAAATAAGAAACATGTTCTTTTCTCTATTAGTCTGCGCATAGTCCAGCAGAATGTCCCATTGATTTAGCTCCTTAGCACAACGCATCCAATGCTTTTCCCACAACAACAATTCGCTATTAATATCAATTTGTATTAGGCCCCCGTTGAGATCCTGCTTAAACTTGGACATGGCCAAATCGTAAGCGCCTTGAGCTTCTTCAAAGAAACCCATTTGCTCGTATGAGATGGCTATGTTCGTCTCTGGATAGTGCGCAAACTTCAACCATAATCCAGCCCACAAATCTTCCTCGTGCATTGAAGAATACATTTTGGATAGCGAATCATAAATGTTATTCAACTGCTGAGAGTCGAGCTCAGGCTGACTGTTGGCCTCTGCAAGATTTGCATCACTTCGCGTCGCCTGCGTCAAAGCCAAGTCTTCCAACACCAAGATGGCTCTATGCCAAAGATTATGGGATTTACCGAGATAGGTTAAAAGATTGGGGGGAATGTATATTGGTGGATTACACTTCGTTAAACCTTCGGCAAATGTGTTGAGGGTGCTGGGACTGCAATCCTTTTGATTGACATTCGTTCCCGATGCAAGGAAAGGTATCAACTCCTTGGAGATATTCACGCGCTGGTCATCAGTAAATATGTTCCAAATACTTGGAAAGATGGACAACCAAACGCTTTCGGCCAATTGCGTGTCCATGTGACACAACTGCGACGTGGCCACCAGCATTTGATCCGTGCGGATATTGCGATTGGCCTCGAGGAACTCAGCCTGCTTGTAGATAAGTTCAACGAGTGTGTCACGTCGTGTGGGCAGGATTTGTTGGCAATCTTCCTTGCGCACGGATGTGAATTCTAGTTTTAAATCAATGTCAAACACATCGTCCTTGTCATTTACACTTTGCACATTCTCAAAAGATTCGGATTGCGATGACAGAAATGAGACGAAAGTATTTTCCTGCGAATCGGTTGCATTAGTTGGAATAACCGAAGTGATACTAGGAACTTTGAACGCTTCATTCGAGCATTGAATTTGTGTCATCGTATTGGCAGTTAGTATCAAAAGTTCAATGCATTGTTTAATCCAGTAGTGAGAACCGATCGTGTCCCAAGCCTGTGAGCAGATTATATATAAAAGCCGATCGTGAAGCCGTCGACGCATAGATGAATCCAGTATCTCAAAGAATTTCGCACGAATATGTGGATTTTGGAAGCGAAGTCCATTAAGAAAAGCGCCTTCAAGTTTGCTCGTCAGCTCCGTTTGCTTCAGCACCTCGTCGCGATATATATAGTTGATAATTTCCAAAAATTGCACATTTAATTCAACTTCGTCGACGAATTTCTTTTCCACATATTGCATCAATTTCACCAACAACGCTGACTTCTCGCGTATGGACGGCACATGTGTTGCAATATTCGTATCTTTGCTTTTCACCCAATCGTCCAGCATTTTAATGATACATTTGATTATCTTGACTTCTGAGCTTTTTTCTATGAGACTAACCAGTATGGTACCAATGAATAGTTTCCGAATCTCCACGCTCATTATCACAATGCGATTTTTGATCAACTCCAACGATAAGACCAATAGTTCTAGAGCTAAAGAATTCGAATCGGCTGGTGGCGGATTCACAGCACCATTCGTATTGATGTTTATGTGATCTTTGGTAAGGCGATTCAATACCCTAATAAACTGCACCAATATCCGATCTATATAACTGGGATTGTTGGTAGTGCAAGCTTTTAAAATCATCAAGGTACCAAACAGCGATGATGCATTTGGTTGCGGCGTCTTCTCATAGTATGTAAGATTTTCTGTGATCATTTTGCTAATAGCACTATATAAAACATCCAGATCACTGTGCTTATGCTGGGCGTCCGGTGGAAAGATCGCCATCAGACGTGTCAAAAAGATATGCATTAAGCGCACAATTCGTGTGTTCTGATGTATGATACACAGCGATAGACCTCGTTGAACAGGTCGCACAATGGCCACCAATTGCTCTGGGCTCAAAATTGTAGTCAAAAACGTTAGGAAGTCGATGGCAGTGCAAATGTTGTTCAAGTTGTGTTGCGGCGTCTCAATTGTGGTCAGTACTTTGTCCAGCCAGTTCAACTTAATGTCAAACGGTTGAGGCCAAATCTCCGGACGCATGGCCAACTTCAATAGCATAATGCAGCTGTAATTTAAAATGCATTATAAAAAAATAGGTAACACAATAAAACTGTGTGCTTGACTCACCGCCTTGATAAGTTCTCGCCAGGCGAAATAATTCCAGGCTGCATATCATTCACATGACATGCCAAGCGTATTAGGAAATTGAGCACAGTATCGCAGTACGATTTATCTATTGATCGAAGCAGATCGTCCGTTCTTCCGCTCCCTGTTGAGAGTAGTAACTATTAATATAACAGTTTCCTCACTTTAAATATAATACTCGCCTTGCGCAGTTGATGTTGGTGTGCCCTCCGCCGATTTCTTACGACTTTCCGTTGTTTCGGTCGCGGACCTCTTCACATGCTGCACATCCTTTAAATCCTCTTCGGATTCCTCAATCTTCACATCTCTCTCATCCTCCTTTATGCGATGTAGTTCCCATTTGATGATAACTTCTGCTAAATCCACAGCTAATTTCTTGTGTTCAATCGACGCACTTAGTGGAAAGCCCAGACGTTGCATGTAGTTAATGAGATGCTGCACCAATTGATGTCTCACAGGGAAATAAACCTACGTAAGCAAAGATGTTATAAAAGAATATTCGAATGTGAAAAGGATATTTAGACTGCACCTTGTAATGCCGTATAATTAGTTGGAGTATGTGGAAGAGCTGCTGAATGGCGTGTCCTTCCTCCACAATGATTTTCTTAGTCCAGTGCGTGAGCATTGTATTGCCGTCCTCCATGCGCAGAGGCATCGCTGGTGTCAGCACATCCAGCGCCTGTTTGACAATAGGTCTGGCTTCGAGGGCGTGTCCTTTGAGCAGCGAATGGAAAACTTGCAGTACGATTTTCTTATGTATTGCCAGCCTGGCTATGATGTGGGCTAACAGCAAATGGCCATGGTAACGCGCCGTGGGATCAACACAATTCTTGCTCAGCAGACAGGGCCAAGCGAATGTCATCAATCGTCTCAGCTTGTTGCCTTGTCGCTTATTGTTGGCATCACCATCGTGGATATGCTGAGAAGCACGCTCAACCAGCAGACAGGCAAGTTGCAATAACGCAATCCTTACTGCATCATCGTATTGTTTTTCGGGGTCGAACACTTTGTTAATGAACACTGAGACAATGTTTTTCTCATCCTCTTGGTAAGGAGTGGGCGGAGCGCCAATTAATTTGTTGCCTTCACCTTTGTCGAAGCTCACCGTGAAACATGGGATTAGTACTGATGTTATTATTTTCGCTTTCACATCTTCGGAAAAAGCATTGTTGTTAAAGTTCTCAACAAAATAAAAGAATGCATTTCTTTTCCAGTTGACTGTAAAACTCTGAGCTACAGTATTTTGAAGGAAATCGCGCAGAAAATAAACATCAGGTATAAAATGTAAACACAATGCTCTCAAGAGTTGGAACAGTAGATCAATGTCATTTGTGTTGTTTGAGAAATACAACAATAGTATTTTGCCCACCAAATGCCACAAATCACAAGCTACATTTTCCACACAAGTTGAATACAAATTATTCCGCCACATGTTTCTCAGAGCATCGACAATATCGGGTTTCGTTGGTATCCATTGATCGTCCAGTTCCATCAGTGTGTAGATGATCAGAACTGCTTGGTGCTGCACATCGTATTTGTTTTTATTCACAACATCTGGACTCCAGTTAAGATAATCCAATAAAATTGTGTACTTTGAATTCTTGATAACCGACCGAAAAGCTTGGCCATTCTTGTGCTTTAGTATAAAGATAAAAAAGCGATTCCATTGCGAATCCTTCATATTGGAGTCAATCATGAAGAGATCAACAGTCTCGACGGGAAATCGTTGCAGGAACATATGCAAAGCTTCGCGATATGGACTCGAAGCCTCTATCATTAGATTCTTTTCGGTTTGCAGGACAAGTCGGCACAGCTTCTGAATATATTTCGATGATGCCGTGATGTGATAAAACATTTCAATAAGTGTCACGATTTTCTGCTCATAATCGCCTCCTTTCGATGTGGAAAAGAAGTTCATTGAATCGGTTGTGCACTTGTATTGGCCAACGAATATTTCGATTATTTTGGCACAATGCATCAATATTTGTTCACTCAGTTTTTCATTGAACATTTGCGGGAACAGTTGCGTAAAATATGACAAACGTTTTATGACTGGAATCGACAAGTGCCTGTGGTCGTTAAGCTTCAGAAGCAACGGCCGCATGGCATATTGAATCTGCAATATGTAATACAATTAGAAATCAAACATAAATATAGCTACACAAATTTTAATTTACCTTTTCTCTGTCGAGTGTAATGCCACTAATAAACGTCTTCATGCACAGATACGAGGTTTCCTGCAACTCTGGTTTATCGCTCTCCATGACCTTAAAAATTATGTTGATTATCTTTTCCTTATAGCCAATGTCGTTTATATAGTGACACGCGGCTAAAGCGCGTAGTGCACTTATCCTTAAAGGTATAAGATTCGACACATTCTTATAACAATCCAGTTTGGCCAATGTAGCATCCTCAGCTTCACTAAGCGTGAGCAGCTCATGGAAGAAGAGCTTGTGATAAGTATTTGATAAATCTATTAACGATATAAAAAGTAGTTAATTGAATGAAATGTTTTTTGTTTAATTAAAAAGTAAAAGTGACTAAATTGGGATATATAATACAATAACATTATGATCTTTTAAGATTAGATCTTGCTTATTCTACACGATTTAAATTTGCTGTAGACTTTTTAAGGTTTATGTGCAACGACAATTGATTAACATAAATTATGATTCTTTTTTCTAAGTTTTATGTTTTTTTGCGCAAACATATTATTAATTAAAAATTTATTTACTTACCAATAGTAAAGAGACGCGGTTCCAAGGTAGTACAGAATGTGTTGCCATCCATCAGACCGATTTGTGCATTGGCAGGCTGGTGTCTCAATAAATGCTTCTTGGGTGGTATTATGTCCGCGAGGACGTCTTTGTGTGGATCCATAACTTCCGACACTGTTTTCTTTTGTATGGAGCCAATGTGTTGCAATAAAACCATCGATTCTTCTCTGACAATCGAATTTGGACTAGTTATGTGGCGCACAAGCTCATGAATCACTTCATAAGTAGCCTTGGCTTGTAAGTCTTCGAGCTCATCATTCCGAGAATTTACGCTGATTGGAGACAAGCATATTTCCAACATGGTTTTCATATAATTTTTTGTTATATCTAGAGCGCCATTCGAAACATCTCCTTCCAGATCCATCAACACAAACATAAAGGCCTTAAGAAAGTTGAAAAGATGCTGGTAGAGAGCACGCAGTGACATGTGCTTGCAAAGGAACTGAATCGCCTGGCAACCGCCAACTTTCGCATACCACGGACGATCATAGCACAATGCTGTCATTTTCTCAGCCAAATATTGCATAAGCGGTAATTTGCAGGCTCTATCCTTATTACCCATTATGTTGGTGGCAGTGTCCAATATAATGCCCATGCAAGCGATGCCCGGTTTGCACAATTCCTTCTCCTCGTGGCCCATGCACGCCGCCAAAGCGTCAATCAACACCATCGGATCAATGCCATTGGGGGAATAACTCTTTTGCGGGAATGGTCCAGCTTGCTGTGCAATTGCCACCATAGTATAGTGTCTTACAACAGCCGCCATCACTGGACATACCGAGTCTCGCAGATCTTTGGTCGCTGAGGCCACCAGCATCCCAATTAAAGCAGTCTGATGCGTTCCTCTTACACTGGTTGCTTCAATTTTGTTGTGGAAAATCGGCCAATTCATTATGTTGCTCTCGACAAAATCGTTGTGGGTAAACAGCTTCAGTAGTGTATGTTTCTCATCATCCAAACTAATGAATGCAGCTAAGAAGCATCGTATAACTTCCCAGCTTTGACGACGATAAAACTGATCCGTTGTATTTGAACTCAGCGCTTTGAAAGCTGATTCAATGGCATTGTCGACAGGGAACTCGATGGGCTTTTCGTATTCTTGGAAATAAGTCACTATCGATATTTTGGGCATTTCATTTTGATCATAATGCAATGTTTGTGGTTCCACCATCATTTTGCGATTGCCACCTCCGAATTTACCAAGAACTCTAAACGCCACAAGTGCGGCGTTGTCCTGATTTCGAAGTGTTTTCCATAGCGCTTGCATCAGAGCTGCCCTTACTGGTTGTATATGATCATACAGAAAATCTGGCTGCAAATTGTCCACACATAGCTCTAAAGTTCTTAAGCCCTGAAATTGAATATTCGTTAATTTCAAATCAAACCGTCGTATATCTAACAGTCGAGTACACTTCATTTTTTCCTACTTTTCTCATGCATTTAGGGGTTCACTTACTTGACTTATTAACGTCGGCGAACCATTCAAGGCGGAAACCAACGGGTCCATCAGCATAGGCAGATAAGGCAGTAAGGATGAGAGTCGCACGGGCACAGTCAAGCAGAGTTCAACGAAAAGATCACGCATATGCTGCTTGTGGAAACCACTTTGTAACCGATTGAGACCTTCCAGAAGGTTTGGCAATAAGGGAAGAAACTCTTGATATAAAAGGTCATGACTGCCACCTCCAATTGATCTGAACAAGGCCCTTAGTAGCAGAAAATAGTTATAAGGCTCATCTGAAATCAGAGCTAATTCCATGGAGCGAATAACTATTTTATGGAGATGCGGGCGCAACATTTGTTCATTCTCAACTGGAAATAGACTAACGCTGCCAAAAACAAGCTTGAACAGACGCAGATATAAATTCGAGCGTTCCACATTAGAGCCCATTTCCTCCATTTTCTCCAACAGATACTCAACCAAAACCGTCGCAAACAACGGTGAAGTTGTGGGATTTGCTAGAAAAGAGTTTGCTATCACTTGCAGTGATTGATTTTTGTAGATCCTTTCCACTAGGAAATCGATTGTCGTGGCAAATATCTCTTGAAAATTCTGGGAATGCATCATGAGGAACTGCAATAAAAAATAATATTAAATAAAATGTCTAACAATAATCCTCGTACCACTCACAATTCCACTAAAGTGTTCCAGCACTTCCTTTTCCTCTTTGCTGCGTGAAATTAATCCAGATGTGCGTTGTTGGTTCGGATTTACATTTATCGTATATATATCCAAAGCTTCCATTGCGTAGTGCACTAAGTCAATATATGTACACAATATCTCGGGATTAAACAGCTTTTCGTGCATTTGAGTGGTGTCCGAACCCTAAAACAAACAAATTTAAATTTAATGATAACCTTTTAAAATACGTTATTATTTAAAATAACTCACCTTTGAGTTGAAGAATCCCCAAGTAATGGTTTTTACGCCTCCAACAAGTGTCTTGACCAAACTCCGAAACTCGGCGACATTCACTGAGCAAACTAATTGTGAACCTTGCGCCAGTTTAGCTTGATCACTGCCCAGTTGATCCTCCTTGACTTCAGCTACATTTGCAGTCCCAGGGAAGGACCCAGTTATATTCCCCGCTGTACCGGCTTGAGATTGTCCTTTGCTGTAAAAGAATATAATGCTTTTATATATAACCCATTTAAAGCAGAATGCTATGAAACTTACCATTTTTGAATAATTAGTGGCAGCTGAATTTGCGCAATGGTTTCAAACTTCTTGACAAAGATTTTTAGCAAAGTTCCGAGAATATTTCTCGATCGTTGAGGTTCTATTTCACTGTGATGTCGCAAGCAATCGACTAAATTTAATAGCAGCTTACACGACATGGTTTGTATGCCAACAGCAAGCGTTTCATCATGCACATTTTTGGCAAACAAATTGACTGCCTTTATCAAAACATCCAAGCTTAAGCTTTGTCGGACATGATGTGCCAAATCAGCGAGCGTTGAGTATGCCAATGGGCGAATCGAGTCTAAAGTAACGCCCTTGCCAATGAGCAAGTCTTCATCAAACAGTTTATCTATCGATGGAATGAATTCTAAAAGCGACAAATAAAATTTATTGCTAATTCTGCGCATAAATCAAATAAAAAATTTAGCTTACTTTGGCGTAAGTCGGTTGCGAAAATATGACGCGCTGCAATCAACAATTCTTTCCGCAGGTGTGCAGCCTCTTTTGGGCAATGTTCCATTAAGTTCAGCATGCCATTGGTTACAGACAATGAGTTGGATATAACCACCTCCTAATAAAATACAAAGATTCAAGCAATCAGTTGATTTTTTTGCATTTCCACAATAAAACTTACTTGATAAATTCGCACAATATAGGCTAGAAATGATAGCGTTTTTATTTGGGCGCCCATAAAATCAACAAAGATTTCTTTTTGCGTAGAATTTCTATTAGAACGATATAATAATTATGATTGCTGTGAAATGCACATTAAAAACCTACCTTTGAACAACAGTTGGTTGCAAATTGATTGTTGTTAATATCAACGGTATAAACTCCGCAACTTCCTGATGTACAGCGTTTTTATATATCTGATACATTAATACCACGATTATTGGCAACTCCTGCAGAACCTTTAATGACAAAATACCTCGAGGCAGCAAGTTATACTAAAAGAAAACAAAAATATAAATCAAGATTATTAAACGAACAAGTCAGATGATGCAGATTTTGGTAATACTAACAATCATTTGCTGCGCATTGTGTTCCAGTGGCTTTTCAATGTGAATTGTCCTTATGGAATACGTCTCTGGTAATACCATTTCTAAATCCAAATCCTTTAAGTCAGATATCCAAATGTCATTCGTTGTTTCGAAAATTGACGTTAAGTGATTTGGCAGATTTGTGTAGATCTCTTTCACAAATCCAAGAAACAGCTGGATCTAAAAATTGACAAACAATAATTAGTGAATCATTAAGTATAGATTTGAATGTATTTGTACTTACTTCGGGATTGAAGGACGGCCGAAAATGTTTATGCAGCTCAATAATTATTCGCAGACTAATGAGGACGTTTTCTTCATTATCTGTTTTCAATAATTTAAGCATCATGGTGATGATAGATTTGACGTGCTGCCTTAAATTTTCCGTAATTGGCAATCGGTGAATCATCTCCAAAATTAACTTGCGAATCTACAAAAATAGGACACAAGTTAGATGCATGTATTTAATGTTATAGAATGCAAGGATTGCAAGCGAGCACTAAGGAGGCCTCTTTACAGGCAGTTTGACACATTCCGAATAGTTAATTTCACCGAAGAAATTCACGTTAAGAAACTTGGTTTTGGTTTGGATTTCATCAGTCGATGCAATACATTAATTGCGACACACTAGGCAGGTTAAATGCATCAAGGAAGCAACAAGCCAACTGTGCCCAGTTAAAACTTGTGCAAAATAGTAAACAAAGCATCAAGCACATTGTGATTTTAGCACAAGAACACACACACACACACATGTGTACTAAGGTGAATGTTTACATGTTGCACACAGTTATGAAGCAACTGGATGCACTTACATGCTGTATAGTATTCTCTTGTATAAACTGAGGTTCTCCCTCTTGCAGAATTCGCATAAAAGTCTTGAGCGCATTTTCCAGAAAAGAGCTGTACGAAGGAGACTGCATGATCATCTCGAAGTTCTCGCTCAGCTCCTGAGTGGCCTTCAGCTTGATATCCTCATTTCCGGCCGCATCGTTGAGAATATTCAAATAGTTCCGGAATGTATTAGCCGGCGAATTTTCGTTGTGTGCCATTTTAAGTGACCATTTAATTATTTTTGCAAGAAAACAAAATGTTTGCACCGGTCGACAAAAATCGCGGATTAACAATCTGGCACAGGGTGATTCTGTTGAAGTAACATAGCGTCGAGAGTTGCAATCCACAAATATCGTAATAAAGTATCGATAACATAATATACCAATGTTAAGACAATTTAGTATACATAAATTAAATGGATTTCTTGGAGTGTTCTAAAATAGATAATTTACGAATTAGTTAAATAATCGGGTTAATCTATGAATTGCATAGAATAGTTTATATAGAGAGATGTAAAAGTTGCTAAATTTGTTTTCTGCAATATGTTCCATTCCACTATTTTAAATGAACACGTATTGGCAGTTTTGGTATTTTGGAAGCGCGGCCACACTTGTGAAAAATATACTTTATTAACAAATAAAGTTTTGTGTGAGCTAAGCAGAATACGCAGTAAATCTTTGCGCTGTAAGTTTATAAATTAACAATTAACTAAAGTTTAGATGCTGCGTAATGCAAACAACACTGCGAACTTGTTGTGCACTCGCAAAAAGTTGTGCAAATTGTCTGTTTTCCACTTTCAATTGTGCATACTATGATGCCACTTGCACACACACATATCGAGATACTCTGTGGCTTTAAAGTGAATTTAAAATGAATGTTTTTACATGAAATAAAACGTTGTTAATATTTTCGGCTTGAAAAAAATGTGTTTTACTAGAGTAGCACTTTAATTAGTTGCTGCCTGTGGCGTTAATGTATTATTTGTGCAGAATTTATGTACATGCACACACGTATGTATGTTCTATGTATGTATGTGTGTATAGACATCCGCATAAAAAGTATACATAAGTGAAATGCCGAGTTCTTCAAATTCAATTATTTAATGTTCTTATGGATTAAGCATTTGTTAAATCCAGTTACATATGTTAAAGTGTAAGTCAGTTCTTTCACTGTCACAAATGTTAAATTTTGATTTTTGTTTTGTTTACGATATTGCTAAGCGTCGTATGGACGAGTGTTAAACCTTACTTGGCTGCATCCTTAGAAGTCAATGAACCAACTGTTAACTAAACATTTCAAATAAATTTTATTAGAGCTTGACTAAATTATATTTACACATTTGTTTTTGTAGACAATTTGTAGCTGAAGAACCGCAAAATGAGGGAATCTGCTCATGACATCAGTATGGATACGTGGAAGCAATGGATACTCGAAGCCATTTCGAAAATCCGATCTCAAAAGCAGCGACCGAGTGTGCAGAGAATATGTCAAGCTATCGGGACGCATCACAAGTTCCACGAGGATATCGTTGCGGAAAAGTTGGAAAAAGCTGTTGAGTCGGGAGCTGTAATCAAAGTGTATAATAAAGGCTTACATTCCTACAAGGCGCCAATGGCCAAAAGACGCATTAAAGTCGACAAAAATACAAATCTCTACAAGGTTGTGGCCAAAGCTGTCAACGACTTGGGAGAATGTGAAGGATCTACCATAAAGAGTATAGAGAACTACATTCAGAAATTTAACTGTATAGATCTGTCCCCCGATGTAGATTTTAAAGCTGTCATTAAGACGTCCATTAAAAAGGCCGTCGATGCCGGTTTCTTGATACAGGAAGGAAAGTTGTACAAGAAGGGAAAGTCCCTGACAACACCACGAAAGGCAGCGCCGGAAGCAGACGTACTTATCAAGGGCGAGGAAACTTGTGCCCATTGCTCGGGCAATGCTCAAAAGAATCTGAATGGGATTCCAGAGCCATTAAGCTCCTGCAAGCAATGTGGAATATCTTTGCACACGACTTGTGCAAATATCGCCGGCAGATGCAAGTCACAATCGTATGTGCTCCTCTATATGCTTGTTACGAAGGGAACCTTGTGGAATTGCCAGAAGTGCGCCGATTGTGCGGTGTGCAAAATACGCAATCGAGGTCCATGTCTACTGCAATGTTTCGTTTGCAAAAATCACTTTCACCTGACGTGCCTGGACACCATTCCGGACAAGAAGCCGAAGCATCCATATCGGTATGTGTTTTTTTATTTAAAAAATGAATTGACTAGAACATTTTACTTTTAAAAAGAGTAAGACTTTTATTAAAATCTATAAACACATTTTTGCCATTCCAGTTGCAAAGCATGCTTGAAACAAAATGTTGACAATCCCAAATCGGCTCGAAGAGACAGTTCTAATATCAAGTTTGAAATTGGCAATGAGAGGTAATGTATAGATAAGTTTTATACAAATGGCATATTACTAAAATTTGCATATTTATTTCAGAGTTGCTCAGTATGCGAATGCTTCGCAGAAAGCGTACACTAATTGCAAGCGACCGATGATCAAAAATGAGCGATTTATTGATAATCCATCAACGTCTCAACAATGCAACAATATCGTAGGCGGCAATAAACAAAAGAAAAAGAATTGCGCCATAATTAACAAATTTGACACACCAGTTAAGCAAAAGAAAGCCAATTTTCAACGTGAACAAATTGCAAATCAACTCAGTCGGAAGCGAACATATTCGGATCTATCATCGTCGACTTCCTCAAGTGATAGCGAAGATGAAGAGGACGACGATGATGAGAAGAACGCTGGCTGCGATGATCAAGATGAAAGCTCTACGTCAGATTCTTGCACATCTTCAAGTTCCGAGTCGGATTCAAGCGATAGCTCGAGTGATAGCTCAGAATGCGACGAAGACAATGATGATGAAGATTATGATTCGGATCGAAGCACTCTAAAGGAAAACATATTTGAGAATGAAAAAAAGTTTGATTTCCGATCATCGTCAAATGATAAAGAAAGTTTGCTGGAGGGCTCGTCGGAAAATTGGGGATTTGCAGCAGTGGCAAAAAACCCAGTTGACAACAAATATAAAAATAATTTCAAATGCCTTAGTTATACGAAAAGTAAATTATTGGATGCAGCCAACTCTCAACTATCACCATCTATCGAATCAATTAAGCCTCGAGATGTCGCAATCGATAAAGCTGACGATGCTGCAAAACCAACTCCAGTAAATCCAGGAAAAAAGAAGATGGTTATCTTGAAATCGGTGCCTCTCGAAACTACAAAATCATATGTTAAGCAAGATGATGATATTCCATATCTTACTAAAGAAACAGTTCTAAAATATCGCATGTTGAACAATGATACTGATCAATTAGAAGATCATACAAAGGAAGCTATAAATGCAAAAGATTCCAATACCACAGACTATGATGAATGCATGGACACTTTAAAGGATCCAAGCGATACACTAATCAGTCAGACAAAATCATTTGGTACGTTTACATTATACTTTTGTAAATTCACCTCCTAATAATACTTTTTAATTATAGAAAATCAACATTTACCACCCGGAGTTAATCAAATGGATATTGAATTGTACCAAGAAGTTTTGCAAAAAGCAGTAGTTAAAGTATCTAATAACTATAGTGAAAATCCGATGGAAAAAAATACTACTCAGCTGCACACTGGACAAAGTCCCAAATCTATAGAAATTGGCAAATGGAATATTGAAACTTGGTATTCTAGTCCATTTCCCCAGGAGTATGCGAGGTAATTTGATCAATTTGAATGAATTTGCTCGATTGTAGGTGATTTGTTCGAAATATACAAATTGCTTTTTTCTTTTATATCAACCTGTGAAGCACACATAAACTGTTAACCGCAATATTAATTCGGCGTATTAACTTTTTTTAGAATTAATTTCTAGTTAATTACCTGCACATAATCAAATTTTCGGAAATAAATGGGAATACGGTTATTATTATCTATGCCAAACTCTTAGACGCTAACTTTAAAATTACACTTGATATCCATTTTTATTATTCATTTTAATAAGTTTTAATTCTTTTCTTAGGCTCTTGAAGCTGTTTTTATGCGAGTTCTGTCTAAAGTACACGAAAAGTCGCTCCGTCTTAGACAGACATCAAAATAAATGCATTTGGAAGCAACCCCCTGGCACAGAGATCTTTCGACAAGGCGATATATCTGTTTTCGAAGTTGATGGCAATGTGAATAAGATTTACTGTCAAAACTTGTGCTTGCTGGCCAAGTTTTTCCTTGATCACAAAACACTCTACTATGACGTGGAGCCATTCCTTTTCTATATATTGACAAAAAATGATCAAGTTGGCTGCCATCTCGTTGGATACTTTTCCAAGGAAAAGCATTGTTCTCAAAAGTATAATGTGTCTTGCATTTTGACGTTGCCGCAATATCAAAGACAAGGATATGGAAGATTCTTAATTGACTTTAGTTACTTGCTGAGTCGTGAGGAAGGACAGTTGGGAACACCGGAGAAGCCTTTGTCAGATCTGGGACGTCTTTCGTACTTTTCATATTGGAAATCGGTAGTGCTTGAATACTTGTATAAATACAGGAATAAGAAAGTCATCACTTTCAAGGACATAGCGATAAAAACCGGCTTAGCTATTTCCGATATTGCATTAGCATTTGAGCTACTTAATTTTATAAAATTGCGCAAAAATGATGGAGACATTCGATACCAGATTACGGTGAAAATCGATTGGAAGAAGGTTTTAATGCATCATAATAGAGTGGCACACAGCAAAACTCGAATTATCATTGAAGCCGATTGCTTGCGATGGAGTCCATTGACGTCAATTTCCAAATCACCTACAAATAATATCAAACCAATATCAAATCGTGAATACTTAAGTTATCAATTCCTGGATAATTGCGACGAGAAAGATTTCTATAAAAAGAAATGCGAGGAGCACCTGGAACCTCAAGTTTTTGCATCTACTGAAATCATTAAAGAATCTTCGAAACCCAGTTTATTGAACTGTGAAAAGTTCGATGACGACAGCAACTTTTTGAAAAAGAATTTATGCTACGCAGATTCGACGCCTGTGACATTAGTTGACTCCAAGAAATGCAAGCGTCCGTTTGAGGAGAAAATCGAGAATTCCGATTCATCGGATAGTAAATATTCCAAGAAATCAGAGTCATCTGATTCCAATATGTTGACGAAGCGGGCTTTGCGTTTGGCCAAGCGAAAGGACTTGGTACCACATACCAACAAAAGGAAACATTTTGAACGCGACCATCTCGATAGCATGGAGCATAATCTTTCAAATCACAAAGATGCCACAAGTTCTGCTAAAGAAAGTGTGGAAAAACCCTTGGCGTCCGCAACTGTTGTGCAGGAAATCAGTCGGGATGTTAAGAAACAGGACTCAATTGACAAACCCATTAATATTGTACCCAAATTAAGAGGTAAAAAATCAAATGGGAAACGTCATGAGGAAGAAAATGCTGCGGAGAATATATCCAATGAAATTGCATCAAATGATTGCGATAACGATGAGACAATGAAGTCCATCAATGAGGAAATTGCGACACCTGTTAAAGAACTGCCAGTGCAACAGCCAAAGGAAAATGCAAAGGAAGCAAATATCACTGACCAATGTAACGAGCAAGTTTTGGATGCAGTTGCCAAGAAAACCAAGAAAACATTATTCTCCGATACAAGTTCGTATGCCAAGAAAAGTGTTGACACCAAAACTGTGGAATGCAAGGTCGAGCAGAAGCCCGTAGAACCTGTGGTGGAGTCTAAGGAGGTAATAAAGGCTGTTCAGGAAAATGTTGCCGTTACTGTTGCCGCTCCTGCTCCTGTTGCTGCTCCCGTTGCAGCTGCGGCTGCTCCTGTTGCTGCTGCTACTGCTCCTGTTGCGACTCCAATTGCACCTGTCGCCACTCCAACGGTTCCTGCGCCTCCAACTGTTCCTGTTGTGACTCCAACTGCTGCTACTCCAACTGTGGCTGCTCCAACTTCTGTGGGTCCAACAGCTAGTGCTGCTTCGGTTACTGCTCCTCCTATTGCTGCTCCAGCTCCTCCGACTGCTGCTCCAACTCCTACTGTTTCTGTTTTGGCTGGCACTACTGAAATGTTAAACGACAATAAAAGGAATAACAGCAGCACTTTAGTTGCACCAGAAAAGGTGGAACCACCTTTGCCAGTTGTTGAACAAATGGAATCGACGCCGATCAACACAAACGAACAGCAGGCCAATAAAAACAATGATGTGATTGCCAACGTCGATCAGAGTTTAAAGAATTGCAATTTACCAACTGCTGTTTCCAATGAAGCAACTGTCAGCATCGAGCATAAGCCACCAGCAAATGATGTGATGCAAACCATCAAGGAAACCATCATGGCAGGCAAAGATAATACGAAAGTCGTTTCTTCGCTTATAGCAGCTGAGCCCAAGAAGCCGGAACATGAACCGCTGAAGATATCAAATAACAATGCTGCAGTTGAACAAACGTTTTACAATGAAGTCAGCAAGGCACCAAATCCAACAATTAAGGAACAGGAAATCGTCGAAAAGCCACTGGTGGCTCCTGGAATGCAAGACGCGGATATGAAGCCGAAAATCAATAAGAAAGCAATGGTGGAAGCTGCGCTGCCCAAGCAAGAAGTCATCAACAACGTTGGCAAGAAACAGGAAGCTTACTACTCAAATAAAATGAACACAATGGTCGACAAGGAGGCGATGAAACAACCTCAACTGGTGCAAGTCAAAGAAGAGGATAAGTCCAATGTGCGTGCTCCACCGACCGCGTTGCCTATTAGGGATAAAATCCAACTAAAGAACAACGATCACGCCCAATTACAGAGTCTAATTCCATCCCAGTTTCCCATCAATCAAATGCCCAACTATCATCCCATCTCACAGTATTGCCAGTGGGAATATTATGGTTATTTGGATCCCTCACAGAAGGATAAACAATTTCACAAGGATCTGGCTGCCTCGATGGCCTACAGATACAATTTGGCACAGAATCCCTATCAGTCCGCAATGCATGCGCATCATCAAATCCATCATCCCAAGGATAAGCAAAAGGTTGAGCGCAAAAATAGCGGCAAAAAGGATGATATGGCCAAGGCGCAAAGCATCAACGCTGTTAATGCTGTCAATGCACCCAGAGATGATGCCCATTTAACCAATTGCAATGAGTATAATCTGAATAATCAGGCTGGCAATTTCAATCAGAAGTGCGCCACCCAACAAAAGCAGTTAAACCCACAACAAATCAAACCCGTAGGCAACGCACACAATCCTGGACCACGCCATGGAAGTGCCAGTCAGTCGGAGGCAACAATTCTGTTGCCCAGTCGTGAACCAACTGGCGTGCCTCAAAAACAGAAGCCAGAGCACAATGTGAATGCAACGTTGGTTAGCGGACGCGAAGAAAAACTGAAAATTGCACAACCAATTATCCAGTCGAGTGCGCATTCGAACTTGCCAGTTGGCAACCAAGCAGACGTGAATACCAACATGGCCTACAACGCTGAAGCCGCCACAAACGCACCCCAAATTCAGCACTATGACTGCGGCATGAATGTGCAAATTAATATGGAATCGCCGGCACCCATTGGTGGTCCTATCAATCATGCACCGGAGAACAATAACGTGCATATGCTCCGACAATATTCCGATTGTTCCATGCAGAATCAGTCGGCCACGACGCCGATGCACATGTCCATCCAGAACTCACATATCCAGCAACAAAACAATATTAACATGAATTTAACGCCCGAAGGTTCACCCAATTTGAACATCATCGGAAGCGCGCAACACCAACAACATGCAAATAGGAAACTAAATGTGCAGGTAACTAGAAATATTCCTCAAATCTGCATAATTATTATTATTATGTAAAGCAGTTAGTCAGAGTAGCTTTCTAATATGTTTTTGTATTTTATTTTTTTTAATTTATAGCCGGATATTGTGGCAAATTCGCCAACAACGTCGCACCGAGCCCCGACCCCCAAGCAAATTCGAAACGCCAATGCGGCGAATAACGCGCAACAACGTGACGCCAAGATTCCAACAGCTAGCGCAACTACAGCACAAAATACTCATCATCAGCACTCGCAAAGCTCAGCTGCGAATATCTCGAAAGCGCAGCAAGATTCGTTGGGAAGTCTGCAGTTTACGCAACTGAGTGGACAGCATGGTCATCAGCAGAACATGCAGCCCTTGGACTATGTGCCCATTCCACAGATTACGCAAAACTTTTCGTCGAATCCATCCAATTATGACATTGTTGGCATGCCGACAATGATACAGCAGAGGATGTCATTGAATAGCTCGGTTCATTCCCTTTCCAATTCGCACCAGCGCATTGATCAGCCATCCTCGGCTTGTGCTGTCAACAACTTCTATTTGCAAAACAATATAGCAAGCAATGAAACCGTATCGAATACACCTCGAATCCCAGTCTCGAGCACCTTGGGACCTCCATCGACGGCCACGTCGAATGATCAGCGTCAAGCAAATCATGATTCCATATCAGTGTCCAACAGCTCGGGCACAACTCCAGCTCTAGCTGGCGGCAACCTTTGCAGTCTGTCTAAGCTGCAGCAATTGACCAATTGTCTGGAGACGCAACCTTGCAATACATCGCCAGGAGCTCAGTCGAGTCTAACACCCTCACCACATCATCCGCTGCCACCTAATTCGATGACACCGCCGCCGCATTTGTTGATGCAAAACAGGAATATATCAACGCCACCGAACATGTTGCAGACTCAAGTGGCTCCACTGCAGTATCACAAATATTACGCCAGCAACATTACACCAATCACATCGTCGCAAAACACAAACAGAAACGCTCGCAACACGCCCTCAGCACCCGGGCAGCACACTTCAGCGGCAATCGGTGGCAACTCCAATAACCGCACTGCAAACGTGCACATCAGCCCGAATTTGATGTCGCATTATGGACCGATCAATAGCTACCGAATGTCGCCCCAGCAGAGTCCTCCGACTGGCACATATAGTTCGGGTGGTGAATATCCCAATTCGCAGATTCCCATGCAAATGGGTGTGATGAACATGCAGTCACAGTATCCGGATGCTTGTGCTCTGCAACGGGCAGCTCAACCCAACCCGATGTATCCGTCGTATTCCCCTTACCTGTCCCTAAACAGCTCCATTCGCAGATAGTTAAAGATCAGCAAATTGCAGTAGCTAACTTGTCTTGTTGTCTTGTAAATGTATGTGTTGTAAATATATAATTTCCATAATTTTAAATAAAAAGTATTTAAGTATAAATACGGTATTTATATTAATGGCTAATGATGGCCATGGATAATTATCAATAGTCCTCTTACCCGGATACAATTTTGAAACCCAAAATTTACAAGCTATCTTCGATTATTGATTGTGAACGACTGTCACCGATGACATCTTGATATCCCCAACCATCAATAGTTCTCTACCATTTGTTTATAAGGTTTCTTTATTTGGAAATTATGTTAGAGTTTCTTTACAACAAATATACAAAATACAAATTTAATATAGCGATTCTAATATATAGGGTTCGAAGCATTGCCAAGACACCAAAGCTTGCAAAAAATGTTTCCCAATTTGTATATATGAAACTTATCCAGCAAAATATTTGTAGTACACAATCAATACACTCAATTGACCTAAGCAGTCGAATATTTCCTCAAGAGCATAGCCCAAACATCCGGATAGCGAGCCTGCAAAAATGCTGTTAGCTTCTGTGCACTTTGCGCTTGCTGCGGAGAACAATTGCGGCACTTTCTGGTTATGACTTCTGGAAGAGCAGCTGCAATGAAAGGTTGAACATAGTAATTGAATTTTTAAAAACAGAACACATTTTGTTTAATACTTATTAACGTTAAACTATAATTTAAGTTACGTCTTTAAGAAAAAACCTTTTAATATCATAAAGTAAATTAAAAAGCTAATAAACACTGTTCACAATTTTCATGAGCTCACGGCCCCAATATTAATTCTTTGAACTGGAGTGTATGTGTACAAATTTAAAGAATATTTTTTTCATAGAAAACATTTTTCGATTAAAGCAATATCCAGAATATATTAAGCTAGAGTTTAATTTCTTTTAATTATAGAAGATATGCGTGTAAATTTGAGATATGTAAGAACTTTTAACAGGTCAAGCTTTTTTGATGTCATTGATATCATTATATATAGAGACAGCCTCCTGTGTGGACATTTACATTATTTTATTTACCTTTCAATTGACGTCCAAGTTGGTCGCAAGGACTTTTCTCCAGAATGCACATTATTTGACGACTGACAACTGCCTGATTGTTTAATAGTTTATTAATATTCTTCTCATCGGCATCGACTTTGGAAATATCAAATATTAATAATATCAAACAAAACAATAAAACTAAAATATCCTTTTGATTGGTTCTCTTTATCAAGCACATAACTCCGTTTTGATTTGGAAATAATGTAAAGTCAAATGAAATTTCTTCTGTATTTGGTTTGATGTTTTTGAACGCATGCGCCCTTGAATAGCATCTTTTGGGGGTTGTATGTTGAACAATTTGTATAAATCTAACATAATACATTAAAATTAAAAAATAATTAATTTAAACTATATTCTAAAAATTCCAGCGAACTGAGAGGCAGCTTAAAAAGACAATAGAAATATTTGCTGCTTCATCACTTCTATATTGTGATTTGATTTATTCATTCATTTAAAATAACAAAATTAACTTCATGGTATCATGCAATGTTCAATGATTATTATCACTCTAATCGTCGTCATTGCCGTATTGATCATCTTCGTCCTCCACATCGTACTCGTTGTCATCTTCACCTAACTCAATGTTGCGCTTCTGTTTGCTGAGCAGCCACTCGTTGTAGGCCAACTCGTCCTCAACGGAGGGATCGGTTGCTTCGATAAAGTCCTCGCTGCTATGGGGGAACTCCTCTTTGACTTTCGGCAAATGCTTAAATGGAATATTTCGCCTGCAGAATTTGTGTCCCCAACCCAAATAAACCGATTCACATGTAGTCTCGAACATGAATGTGAATGCTCCTGGCCACAGATTCGATTGCATGACCAGCAATCTCTCCTTTAAATTGGTATACTTGCTGGTAAAGCGCACTAGCCAAGGAACAGGACATTCCATATTCATATCATTTGCACAGGTTGACAGGATGTCAGGTCCAGTTTCTGCTTGATTTAATCCCTGAAGCATCTCCTCCTCATCGCCCTCTTCTTCGCCTTCGTCTTCCTCTTCGGCCTCCTCTTCCATCTCCTCCAAAAGACGCATCTTTAAGTATAGAGCCAGAGCCCTTTCTCGCTCCTTGGCCGCCTTCTCCTCATCGAACCAGACAATCCGTCCCTGATTCAATATGTTCGGTCGGCAATGCACCCAAGCAACGGGAGAGGCCAATGTGCTTAATGGTTCAATCTCAAAATGCTCGTTCCTCATTAGCATGATGTCGTTGTCTGCAAGGATATTATGAAAACGAATGAGTACGCTACATTCGAGTATATATGTACATTCCAACTTAATTTGTTTTTGTGGCTGAAGCTAACGAACATTTTCCCCAAAATTGATAGCTCTACCCTGAATAGTCTTTGCGATCTAGGTATTCAAGTGGAAGGACATACAGACAGACGGATTTGAGTGTTCGTAGTACAATAATCATATATGCAGAGCTGTCCCCATGTTTACACGCATATTTACCTTGAACGTGTTCTTCCTCGCCCTCGTTGAAGTTATCTTCCTCCTCTTCCTCCTCCTCCATCTCATCCAAATTGATGCCATCGTACAGATCCTTCTCTTTCTTCGTCATGCGTCTGTAATAACCTTGCGGGGCTATGTGTGTTCCCGCGGAGATGCGAGCAATCATTGCTCGCAAGTAATGCTTCTCTTTGCCGGGGAAACAGGGATATGACACGATGTCCGCCTCCAAGTCGCCAGTGAAGAACTTCTTGATATGGCGCGAGACAATAATTTGACGAGGTGTTACAATTGGCAGTTCAATCCAATCGTCGTAGAGACAGTTGACCACAAAGTACGAGAATCGATTGCAGCCGCGACCAATAAGCTCGGGTGGAACGTCATAGAACTCGATTTCTTCCGCTAGAGGCACGGGCTCAGCTTTTGGCGTCATTTTGATCAAATCGTCAGGATCGATGTTTTCCCAACCATAAATTCCTGGAGTTAGTTCAGGTCCGATATGCGCTGGCTTTGGCTTGCGTTCTTGATTCTTGCGCATTTTAAACGGCATCTGCTTTTCGCGCATCTCATCTTCCATCATATTCAAACGCGATAACATCTCTTCACGCGTCAGCGAAGCCTCGACAATATAATAGGAACTTTTCAAGCCATAAATACAGCCCCAGAAGCGGCATTGCATTATCGACGGATGGGTCTGCAAGCGATTTATGGAGCTGGCCAATTGAAAAATGTCATTCTTGTTAATGCTGAACCCGGCTTGATTCCAGTAGAATTGCAATTGCTCAACGCGCTCATTGAAGGTAACAAACATGCGCAGCGAATCGTCAAGATCGATTTGCAGTTCCGTATCCGCGTAGATGAACGCCTCCTCGCCAACGTCCTCGTCAGGGCCTAAGTCAGGCTCGACATTAATAGGGAGCTGCAATCAAAACGAGGATTTCAAAAATATTGTTTAACGATCGGATGACAAACATAATAATTATTGAAGAAATAGTATCAGGTGTATTCCATAAAAATGTATGGTGAAAATCCTATAATCCCTCTGCTTCGTCAACTTACTTTAATTGCACCCAGGATCTTTTTGGCCGGTCGAAACATGCGACTGTCGGCGAATACGCCGCTAGGTGGAAATCGTTCTGGCATGTGGAACTTTTGCTCGCGCACGTTCCGACTAAACTCTTCGAAGAAATCAATTACGTTCGGGGGACGCTCGTCTATAACGCGCTTCACAATGTCACTCAAGTGATCAAATCTGCAAAAGCCATTTTGTTGTAAATATATATACCTGATAGGAATAAGTACAATACTTACAGATTATCGCCACTTAGAGTACTATATTGCTGGAGCACACTTTTGGCAATACTCAACTCGTAGCTTATATTTGGAGCTTCGGCAGTCGACGTCTTTGGCACTCGACAATCCGAGTCGAGGGCGTGCATCGATATGGTGGTCGAGGATGTTGTCGAGGATGTTATGATATCGGAGCATTGTGGCGATATCTCGACCTCGCACTGCGGCTTTCCCGGAGACTTCTTTCCCTTCTTCTTGTTTGTAGTTTGTGGACGATCCGATTGGGTCGTTGACGTTGAGTCAAATGAAAAATGGCGACAGGATTGGTTATCATTATCCATTATGAGGATAATTGATTTACTTGTTATTTTATTAAATATCATGTACTCTCAAAAAAAAAATGTATGTAATTATTCAAAACGCCTTGTTGTTGACAACAAATACCTGGCCTGCAATCAAGCTAAATTCAATAAATCCTTTATGTTGCGTTGCAAATATTGCTTATTATTATGGCTTCCTTTAAATATAATAATAATAAAAAAATAATAATAATTGTCTCAAAAAAAAAAGAGTAAACTTGTCGGCGTTTTAGCTGAAATTTGAATAAAAAACGAATATAATTCACCGATTTTATTTTAAAATATTATAAAATGTACAATACTTTCCAAATGTACCGATTAATAAATGTCCAAGTCCACAAATGGACAAGTGCAGGAAATTTAAATAAACGTCGATTTTAGGACATCACAGCTTTAATGGAGTCATTGCATGCAACGTTGCAATCAATAATTATACATTAGTTTAGGTATATAATTATTTAAAGATGCACGACTCGTCAAATCAAAACTTGATGTGGTAATTTCATTGATTTTACAAACCAAAGACGAGCACAACCAAGTTCTTAAGCAGCAAAAATTATGAAAAGTAAAATAATTCATTTTATCAAATACAATTTTGTGAAAAAAAGGTAATATGTAAGAAAATATTTATACATTAATAGAATACACCAATTTAAAGTCATTTGCAGATTTTTTTGGATAGCTGTGATCATTATTTCTGGGTGGAATATGGGCTCAATATTTATCCTAATGGTTACAAGATATCAAACGGATTCGACGTCAATTGGAGTCACAACCACTTATATTCATTGGTCGAACTCATTTCCAGGCATCAGCATTTGTCTGGTAAAGAATAAGCTAACTCCGGACTTTACACAAGCCATAAGGCAACGAGCCCCTCCTGATAAAAAAATTGAAAACATTTATGTGAAAAACATCTATGAGTATCTATTCTTGGTACCCGAAAATAGCAACATTAAGGAAGCGTATTGCAAGAATTGGAATTCAACTTGCGGCGTTAATATTTTGGAAATGAGAAAAGAGGTATAAAGTACTTTTTTTATGTATTCAGATTGGATATAATTTTTTGATTTTCTCCTTAGTTTCTTGCCCAATCATGCAAAACTATTATTAAAGAACTTTATTTCGGTAATAATTTGATGGAAGATTGTGAGGCAATATTTAAATTTCATGAGCTTGAAGTTGGAAACTGCTTTCTCGCCAATAATCTAATGGACTAGTAAGTATAAACGTAAAAAAAAAAAAACAAGTAAGAAAGCTACCTATTTCGATAGAAAACAAAAAACTTAAATGATATCTTTACAAAAAATATATCAAAGAATATACTGAAATTTGTTTTTTGTTCGCTGCACCAGGCGAACATAATCGAGTAACAAATAGATTTGCCAAAAATTTAAATTTTCCGAAGCTGGGCGGGTTTTTCAAACTTGAATTTGAATAAAATACGTTAATATTAACGACGAATGTCATTATTCATTCATTTAAAAAATTATTTTATTATTTTTTAGCAAGAACCGTGAAAGTTTACCATTAAAGTATTCATACTCTGATAAAGTGCGCAATTTAACAATAGTGCTGCACAGTGATCGACTATACAAATATCAGGTAAGATTTCTTTAAAAGTGCCGACATAAATAATTCATTTTAAATGAATGCAATTCTTATTTTGGAAAATAAAGTTATATATCCATAGTCCCGAGGACTTGCCCTATTTCAATGCCGAAGTATATTCGGTGACAACCAGGCCCACAGTATACAGTTTTAATATTGAAGAACTGCACAATAATATTGATGTTATTGAAGAAAAGGTAAATCAACGCATGTGCAAATTTCCACAGGAAACGGAACATTCAACACTTGTTTATAGGTGAATATTAGACAGAAAACGTTGTGACAATGAACACATAAACAAAAGCCCTTAATTCATTTTCAACATTTTTACTATTTCAGCTTTTCAACTTGCATGTCTCGAATTAGAATGCGAATGGAGAGCGAAGCTTGCAATTGCTCTGTTTTTAATGCTCAAGAAGGTAAGTAAATTCTTGTAATATTTTCTATTGTATTATTTTTTCTAATTTAAATTCACTGCAGGTGTAAATTACTGCGATATCAAAGGAATTAAATGTTTGCAGGAGGGTAATGTTGTTACACTACATTTAAATATGGTATAGTGAAGATATAAATGCAATTTTTAGCTGGCATATCGAATAAAGTAAAGGATTACGTCAGTATTCATCTGGTGTGCCTGCCTTCTTGCATGGAACAACAAATAAGCTTTGTTGGGTAAAAAATGTATCCATTAAATTATTAAATAATATAAATATATACTTTTTTACAATTTAGATCAATAGAGAAGGGTGCTGAACAAAATGATTTCCATGTTGAAATTAATATTGCCAGTCCAGCTTCAGCTAGATTCCATCGCATTGTTACACAATCCAGATTGGATCTTATAGGTAAATATAAATGACAAACTCAAATACAATTTAAATTTAATTTATTTTTTCTTTTTGTAGTTTCGGTTGGAGGCGTTATTGGGCTCTTCGTGGGATTATCTTTGCTCAATATATTAGAAGTGATTTCATTGATTCTACAAAAAATTAAAATATTAATTTGGCACTAAATGAACAGGATATGAATAATATTAATACAATATTGTAATGTATTACTACACAATATTTACTAATTGATCAGCAAATAATCATTAAATATGTTCTTTGTTATAACTCTTATATGTTGAATTATTAATTCATCGACCAATGCTTGTATAACTTCCACAGATATGGCATATGGATTTTCCCAAGCTATATCGTCGCTGTATAGCTCGTATCTAATCACGCTATCAATAGGATCGTAATTTCCTCGAGTATCGCATTTCATACGGTTGGAGCACAAGTCCTGCACATCCTTAATAATGTCCTTTTGAGTGCTGCGCAAGGAAACGATCGAGTTTGAAGATACTTCTTTTATATTTAGTGTCGTTTTAGACTCTTTAAATAATTCTAATGTGAGATCGTCCTTTAGACGATCAAATATCAAACGCTCTTCGTTATTAAATGCTTCTGAATATAAGAAAAAAATATAAATTAATAAAAATTACACTAAATTATAACAGTAAATTAATATGAATTTATTATCTTATAATATGTATCACTTACGACTTGTGGAAAAATGGTATATAGATTTATTTGGAACTACGGAACCTTCAACTCGAGCCAATTGAGTTAGATCTTGCTTGGGAATTTGCAATGGCTTAGTCTGAGTTTCCATTTTCTGAAATATTGTCAAAATTAAGACGATGTGAATAGTACACTTAATATAAACAAAAACTATAATCCGTTAAACATGAATACTTACTTTATCTTCAACATTCGGCTCTAGTACTGAAATATTTTTTATAGCTTCCGGGGAATCGGATTTATTAGTTTTTAGTCCACGACTCTTAATTTTCGTAGCTTTTTGATGTTCTAAAAGTTTCGTAAAACCTTCATCTTTGCGAAATAAAACAGAGTCCTTGCTGATCTTGTTCTTTAGAATCCAAACGTACAAATTATAGAATTCTGTATTTGTTGTAGGTTGATCCTTTTTATTTATATGCAGGAAAGCATCAAGTGCTCTGTTCTGGTAATTTATACTTGAAATAAACTTAAAACTCTGTTCCTGCTTCATGTCTAGGGTTCCTTGTAAGCAAGGATCCTGTTTACAACCTTCTATGGTCGACAATTTTGGCTCATTAATCGCATTAATAGAAAGTGATGACTTTTGATCGATACGCAGCAATAATCTAAAAATACTTGTGTAAAGGCTACATTGTTTTTTCCTAAAACATAGCTCACCTTTTTATATTTTGTCGCTCCTTCTTCATATTAAACAAAAGTTGTTTTTGTTTTTCTCGAATATCTGAAATTTCAACAAACTGATCTTGAGCATTAAGTTTTTCAACTTGAACTTCAAGCCAGGTCACTAACGTAGTTGTTCGATTTATCAAAAGCTTTTCGCGTTGTCGTAAAAGATCGGAAAGTCTTTTAGAGCATGTTTGATCGGCTTGAGATAAATCTTTATTCTATATATTATTGCATTACACGAAGAAGTTTTTCTTAGAAAAGATGAGCTTACACATTCTTTGTTTTTTTTCGGGGCATTTTTCTTTGAGGAATTCCGTCGAAAATCTGCATCATCCGCTGTAATCATTCGTCTTGAAAGCTTTAATTTCTGTGGTGACAAGTCGATCCTCTGATTAAAACGGTCTGTTAAACCTCTGAAGACATTATCCAGTTCAAGACGCTTCCAATTATACGAAAATATCGGGTTTTCGCCATTTTTAATTAATATTAAAAATTGCATATTGATTTCTATACCTAAATGCGCTAAATATGAAGTTCCAATAATTGGTCTCCTGACCTCGATTCGAAACGTTGTTGTTTGAATGCAATACTTATTAACTGGGGTCTGTTCTACGCTTGCTTTAAAATTAGACCGAAAAGCTTGTGAGCCAAATTTGCCAACTTTAAATTTCTTTTGCACAGCAAATATAAAATTGTATGGAACCCTATGAAGTGATCTTCGTCGTTTAAACATATTTCTAGACATGACGACCTCGTTTTGATTTATTTACGAGTATTTTTAGGTAAATTAAAAATACATTCTATCTTGAAATTTTCAGAATGTATGAGTTTATAAACAATTCAATCCATATTTCCCTTTATTGTTTCAATTCTGTAGCTTCTTTAAGAATTATGGTTCCCTTTGTCATTCTAAATTGAATTTGCCCAATTGCAGGAGTGTAGAAACACATATTTATATTCTGCTTACCATAATATTTCTTGATCGCAAAGATTCGTTGATTCGTAAACATTACAAAAATATGATTATGTGATATATAACACACGGCATTCTACAGAATTTAAAAATCAAATTTTAACGCCATTTCAGATGGCACACTGATCAACACCGGCCGACCTCTAGCGGACTGCGTGCGAACTACATTTTTTAGCTCACAGCGCAAAAGTATGCAACGATTTTTAGGACCGCAGCATTTATGCCTCATAAAACTACCCTCGCAGACAATAGTATGTATGTGTGGGTGTAGAGTACACCTACAAATGCATTTCAATATGTAGTAAAATGTGTATGTTTATATGAGTGTGAACTTGAAATTAGCCAAGTGTGGGCGTAAATTTGTGTTTATTTTCGGTATGTGGATACATGCATGCATATTAATAGACATCTGAGTCAGGGTGTGCGTAAAAGCATTAATATACAATATGATAAAAAAGGTCAATTTACAGGGTAATTTGTAGTCGAGCACTGCTGCTTGGCGCACTTACATTTATTGTTTGTTAAATAGAAATACATCGATCATGGGGAGACTGACATGTTTTATTAATACACACATACTCATGTAATTAACTTTCGCATGTAAGTGGAAGATTTCGAAAATATTCCATACGCCATGTGTTACACAATTTGTGACAGCCACCTACCAAATGGTACTCAAGAAGTGAAAAATCAAAAAGCAACGTACACACACACACACACACACACACACATACACATGCATATGTATGATTTTACATACATTCCAAATATATGTGCATGTGTGCAGATGTACGTACATATATTTAGAAGCATTAATGTTTATACAAAGTTTGCATTATTAATGATCTATTTATACTAAGTGTATGCATATTGCACATGTGTGTATGTTTGCACATAAATATAAATTGTTATAATAATAAGAGTATTGCTCATAAATATGTACAGTGAGCGAAGGTATATTTATGTCTATATATGTAAGCAGCTACAGTGGCTCACAGCCGTATATGCACCTTCGCCCACCATTCGTTTAAGCTGATCTGAGTTGCAGTTGCAGCCGGGGAGATTTAATTTGCAATTCGGGATTAAAGCGATTGGGGCATTGTTGTAAGCGATTGTTGTTGTTGGTGGTATTCAGCGCGGCGGCAAAATATTCGATTATACTCATCAGTTTATTGCTGTGTTTCTTACGCAAAATGTATTTTCTTGTTGTGCCGTGTGCATCCACAAATATAGACTACCAGTGTACAGAATCTTTCCAGTTCAGTCGGCAGCATCTTTGACAGACAGGAACTTCGTTACAAGTCTACCTACGGTATGTATACCACATACACACACAACCCACACTCAACTATACACACACTCGAATATTTATTATTATTATTATTATTATTATTATTATTGTTCCTTGGGCCTTTTGCAGATATCACAAAATGCCTTTCGTTCCCGTAGAGACTCCCAAGTGCCCAGCGTGCGGCAAGTCGGTTTACGCTGCCGAGGAGCGCGTCGCTGGTGGCTACAAATTCCATAAGACCTGCTTCAAGTGCAGTGAGTATTGAATCGCCGCCCCTTCCAGCCAATATAGACGACGCTAATTTGGAATCAATTCTGTTCTGTTCGCTAGGTATGTGCAACAAGGCTCTGGACTCGACAAACTGCACAGAGCACGAGAAGGAACTGTTCTGCAAAAACTGCCATGGACGCAAGTACGGTCCCAAGGGATACGGCTTTGGCGGTGGTGCTGGTTGCCTGTCGATGGACTCGGGGGCACATTTAAATAGAGAGTAAGCAATTTCTGCAAATCTGGAAAAGTATTCGTATGTGAGCTACCCGATATATACTCTATATTGTATATGTCTATATCTGTACATTACGATATGCATAGAATAAACTTCAAACTGATATAGGATTACAAAAACAATCAGAAAAGCGCACATGATTTCATGCCTGACTCCCAGAGTACATGCTCTCAATGCCTATTCTATGATTCCAAACAAGTTTAGAGAAATGGTTTCTTATATCAAGAGGGAGTATAAAATATATATAATGTGATATACATTGTGTATATCGGGTATAAGCAGCAAATGTTTTTCCAAAACCATAAATCACAATCAATACTAATTTTATTCAAATTTCTTTTTGTGCACTTTCAGTTAGAGCGGTTCCTGACCAAACTTGTTAAAGTCAACAATCAACCGTCTTGACCCTATGTGTTATATTTATCCAGATATATGTAAATTCTACGGTTAAAATTATTTTTGTATTCATTTTCATCACTGACTGTAACCTAATAAAATTTTAAAATAGAACTTAATATTTAAAAGATACATTCGGAACGTTTTTAATTTGAAAAGGTGAAAAATAGAAAATCTTATACATATTCGCAGCACATATTACAATTCTGTCGCCATGCATTTGTTGGAGGTGTGTCAGACATCAAGTACATGTCTTATCTATATATACAAACATTTATGTATACTTTTTTTGATCAGGGTGGTGAGGGAAAATCACCATGCCTGACTGTCTGTCTGTCTGTGTGTCTGTTCGTCTAACATTCTGTCTTGTTCTTAGTTTATCAGCTATTTTCAAACAAATATTGGTATAGGTTCTGCTTGTTCTTATACGGCATCATAATTTTTGGATGAAAAGCTTTCTGTATATCATATAGTTCGTGTCATAGCAACAATCTTTAAGCGAATTCTATATTCGATAATATTCTATTACAGTTGCTCGATGATCTAAGTGAAGAATAATTAATTATTTAAATTATTTGCTATTATTACCCAATAAAGATTATAATTTTTTGAAATTGTTAATAAATTATTTACAATTATTATTTAATAAAAACATAGAATATTTATTAGTTTCTTACAAAAAATACATTGTTTCACACTTAATGAACCTATATAACATCATAACAATAACACAAGGCATGGATAACAATAAGTTTGCATCTTTATTAAATAATAGTTGTAAATATAGAGTATTTTTATGCATGTAAAAATAAAATGGTCTACTGAGTTTTTGATAGTTTGTTGAAATAGAGTTCAATGGGCAGTTGTGGCATATCTGTAGTTGGAGCGAACCTTTTATGTGTATCGGTTAAACGCCTTCTGAATGTCGGCATTGATCCTCTTAGGTGTCTACCATTCGCATTCGATATAGTCATAATGGCAGATTCTGCAGACAGTGACGGAGTTTCGCTGGTGGTAGAAGTGCTCTGAATTCTTGGAGCTGGAGTATTCCTAACAGTCTTTGGTGCATTCCTTATAGGCGCTTCGGTTGAAGTTATATTTGGTTGTGTTTCTGTCACATTTGGCGTCTGTATTTTTAATTCTTTATCTTTAATATTTGCTTTCAAAGTGGGCCGCAATATTTTGGAATAAGTTGACTTGGTATTCGTCAGATTTTGGTTATTCAATCTGCTTATGTTGCTCTCGATTTTTCTTTGTCTCGAATACGTTTTGGTTCGTCGCGATTTCCTAAGCGTAGCTACTGTCGTAGAGCTGGAGGATATTGGAGCTGACGTCGTTGAGTATTTCTTTAATGAGATGGGTGAGAATTTCTTGTTGTGTTGGGCAATTTTCAATTTCGAGGTTAGTAAGCCTATGAAAGACGTTGATGTGGGAATTTTTACACTATTTAAATTTTGATTATTAATTTCACGAATATTAATTTCAGAATTCCTTTCGATGACATTATTTAAATTTTGATTATCGATTTCATAAATATTATTTACTGGATTCTTGTCAACCTGTTTCTCAACTTTCTTATCTTCAATCTCATTAATGATGGGACTCAACGTTGTTGTTATTTGTTCTTTTACACAATCCGTGCACAGTTCTTTACTTGAGTTCGAAGAGGTTTCATTTTCAGGCATAAAGGTTGAATTGTTATGGTTGCCAATAATGTTGAATACATCCTCAACCAAAGTCCTGCCTAACGACATGGGTTTAAAAGGCATTATATCCATTTTGGTTTCATTTTTAACGATTTCCATTGTAACGGGCATCCATGAAGTTGTGGTTATCATTGAATCTCTGGTTCTTGGTTCTGGTTCTTGCGGTTTTTCTTCTTTGGGCTTCTCGTCTGGTTCAATGCCAAAAATGTCAAAAATGTCGATTAACGGATTTTCAGCGGGTTTACTTCTTTGTGTCGTTAATGGAGGTGGCGTCGCCTTGGGAATTATTTGGGTCTCTTCAGGCTTATAATACAGCAGGTTCTCTGAGGAACTGGGAATGACCACATCGTCAAGGGTGAAGTATGTATGGGATACATAAGGTACAATGGGAAGTGGTGTGACGGGGGGAATGTTGTAGGGTACGGAATTAATCTCAACTGGTCGCAGATGATGTGCCACTGTTATTCCACTGTCCTGGGCTGCCATCGAAATATTCTTCTCTGTGCAACTTTTGTTGTCCTCATAAGTGGGCTTCTCGTATTGTTTGCTGGGCTGAAACCTTGGTAGAACCTTGGGCATTGGCGTCGTTGCTGGCAAGCTGACCGAACTCATATATGATTTTAAGGCATTTGAGGATATTGAGGCGTCATATGCATTGCGATAGGAGCTCCTAGAAAAATAATTTAAATTATTATTTGGAAACATAAATTTAAATTTAAAATAATGAAAATTACCTTACTGGATTCGAATAGGTTGCGGCCATTTGAATCGGAATATTTTGATATCGTTGCTTCATCTGAAAACTGGCCATGCGTTGTTTCCTAGGTGCTAAGATCGGTTGCCCCATCGAATACCAGTAAAGTTTTCGCAGCTTATTTGGTTGACTATGACCTATTTGATTATATACAAAGAAAGCCTTTGGGTCAACATGAAAAGAGAATAATAACAAAAGTAGTTAGAAAATCAATTGTAATATCATTATTAACAATAAATAAGAATACTAACTATATATTATAATTTTTTTTTTAAGATTGTGCTTTTTGCATTTGATACATCAGATTAAAAAATAATTTTTTTAAATGTGGTATTCGAACTGTCAATAATATTATCAATCAATACTTGGCATCTTTATTTTCGATGCTCTTAAGTAAATGACTGATAAGATAAATACTGTATATAAACAACAATATTTATCGGATTGCCAAGGTTAAATATGATGTTTATTGCTTCATTCGTTTTGTATTTTCAACACAATATTTTTTCACAAATATAGTTTTGTATTCCCATACGAAGTTAACTATTCACTTTAAAAGACAATTCAAAATTATCCCTATTAAGTAACTGTTATACTCGGACAAGTAGTAATTGAATAGACAAAAAATATATATTACTTACCCCCGATTTTGGTCGAACATTGTCTGCAGTTATAATTACTGTAGACACTATAATTGTTACACCTGCAAAATAACGAACCAAAATGAATTCCATAATAAAAGGAAATCTTTTTTTTTACACAATGTGAACAAGTTACATATTAAAGTTTTTTGACACAAAGAAAATGATTATAATAAATTTCAGCAGATGTTTTTATTCATACAAAAATTAAGTAAAAAATGTTTTCCATGCTGGCGTAGGAGAAAGTTTAAATTAATTCATTACAGTTCATTCAGATTCAACAGTTCGTAAAGTCGCCTCATTAAACTTTATACTTTTAACCGATAATTCTAGCACATGTTTTTGGAAAAAACTTTCTGGAAAAACTGTTATGCCACTTTAAGTAGAATGTAGTTTTATTTTTACCAATAATATATATAATATTGATGGTCCGAAGATGTTGTCCGTACATGCTGAAAAACTTCACTGCAAGCCATTAATATATTAATATACACATGAGGTAGGCAGACTGCAATATTTTATGTTTGATCTGCAGCAAGTAATTGGCAACTTATAAATACTCTACAATTATCTGCTGCATACTCTAAACACATAGGTAAATCAGTTCGCACATAATGATTACTAAACTGGGTTGAAATCTTGGTTTGTTAAGCTAAATCCAAGAAACTATTCCAGATTATATAGATCAGTTATGTTAAGTGATAGATTAGCTGAATAATGTCATAAAAATGGTATTGCAATCATAATAAATCGTCTGCAAGGTATAATAATATCGGTTTATTTGTTCCTGCAGCATCAAATTGCTGAAATTAACATTGTCTGATCTCTGAAGCAGAACACAACATGCATGAACAATTTTCACATCACGTTTTGCACTTGTATTTTTTGTGGTAATATTGCGAGTTGAAGAAAAACTTACTTTCTTTGAAAATTAAACACACAGATAGTTTCTATAATTTGAGGAGTACAATGGCATATGATAAGTGCGTGATAGAGGCATCCATACTTTTGGGGCTGTCAATGCATCGATACCCCATTATGGCGATGAATTAATCGTTGCTACTATGATTCCATCTTATGTATATGTGACACAGCATCACACAGCAATAATAAACAATTCACTTTTTATATATATATATTTATATATATATATATATATGTATATAGATATATACCTAATTTTATTTATTGTTAATAAACTTTATCTGTTTGGAATGACAAACTAATCTTATTTGGTATTTAGTGCTACGTTTCAAGATAATTTTCATCTAGTCTAATAAATAAATTAGTCAAAAGTGAATTCAAGAAATACATAGTGGGTGTTTTTGTTATTTGATTACATTTTCGTTTATTGGGAGGACCATTCATTGATTGGGTATGTTGTATTTCCCATATATTGCTGCTGACGAATCGATTCATTACTCGTCTGATGATTACCAACGGCATTCCATGGTTGTCTCGGAAACACATTCGAGTTAATATATGCCGCAGAGCTGCCACTATAGCCAGGCGTTGAATGGAAGTTGGAATGATAGGGAGAGAAGTTGAAATGACCATAGGGCGTGTAATTATTGAGATGATAATTTGCGGGCGTTGTCGGCGTGCTCTTATTGTCATAGTAATTAGTATAATATTGAGGAGGAAAGGGATGCTGCACATTTTTGCTAGCAAAGTAGGAATTCTCTGTAAATTCATTATTGGGTAGATTAGTTGATGGAGTTGTTTGTTGTGCATGTGATGTAGTCGGCTGAACGTTAATGGAACTATTATAGGATTCGGCAATAGGCAACTGTGCTTCATGCTTATAAAGCTGTTGTTGCTTTTGATATTCTACATTTTCCGGCATCGGTTGTTGCAAAATTGATGCAGGATTACTTTCCACGCTTTGATTATGGTTATTAGTTTGTGATATTTGTGGTTTCTGTTGATGTAAGTCGCTTATATTTCCAGTGCCCGCAAAAGGAGTCGTGTCTGAGGGCTCGCGTTGTGGACGATCTTTAGTGGCGGCCACGCCATTTGAGGTTTGTTCGGTAGATTTATCCGTTGGTTTTTCTGAAAAATAATATTTGTCAATTAATTTGCAAATTCATAATAATTAAAAAGTCGTGACGATAGAGGCATATATCCGTATACAGATCTTGAACTAAAGCTAATATCGTTTCCATATATATTTTAAATTAGTTGATATAGCTTTAATTTGTTGAAGTGGATAACGGGTTTTGAGTGAGTGCAATCGACTGTAGCTTTTTGACTTGTCTTACCTGGCTCTGATGACTTGGGCTTGGGCGTATCTGTATCACAGTCAGATGTAATGTCAATTACATCATCTTTGCTGCCCTTTTCATCTGTGCGTTTGGTAGTGGTTCGAATTGCAATAATTTTACCACTGTCCAATTGCATGTATATGCCTTTCGTTGATTTCAACACCATAACCCTTTGTCCCGCTTTGAGTATTATATTCGACTTCTCTGATGAATTCGTTGGGATGACAACATCTAGTTATATAAAAAATAAAAGCAATCATTACATAAAATGTATATCAAAATTATGTTTTGCATCTAATTGCCTTAAAAAAAAATACAATTGGTCGTAATATCATTTAACTGATTCAATAAAAACGTAATTTCATTTGAAAGCTGTCCATCATCCTTGACCTCATAGCCAATTAAAGCTTGTATATTTAAGCATAATTCGCCGTAAGTCAATAAATAAACAATAATTGCATTAGTGCAGTGCAGTATTAAACCGTTATTAACTTAATTCGCATGGCTTACCAAGTGGCAATGTCATTTCCTGAGCGGTCATGCCTTGTCTTTGCCACACTTCGGCAGGAATCCATCGTGTCGAGCGACCTCCAGTCACAGCATTGGTAGTCTTCTTTGCCTGCAGTGGTTTTATCTACAAAATACATTAAGTGACGTTTACTGATATAATTAATTAAAATATATGTTAAGGCTTACCGATGCCACGGGTCGGGTGACAACAGTGCCGTCGTTGTTCACAATTTTATATTGCATTTTCCCTGAAGTATATGTGAGTTTTTGATTTACGGATGCTTTCTTTTCAAGCTCATAACTTCGATGCGCCTGTCTCTTCTCAGCTTGCGACAGCTGTCTGTCCTTCTGATCAACCAATAAGCTTTCGTGCAGAAACGGATCTTTAGTTATATAGTTTTTGTGCAATTCAATAATGGTATTAATAATGGGATCCAAATGCGTAGTTGTCGAGACCGAAGTATCTTCTTTTGGCTTCGCTGCCGTTGGTGTTGAAGTGGAAGTTTCAACTACAGATGCAGTCGCTGAATCATTTGCAGATGCAGTTGCACAATCTGATGTAGATGCAGGTGCAGAATCAGATGTAGATGGAGTTGCAGTCAAATTTGAAGTTGTTGAAGTTGAAGTGGCAGTTGCAGTTTCAGTTGCATTTTCAGTTGCAGATGAAGTTGCAGTTGAAGTTGCCGATGCATTGGGAGTTTCTGATGGAGTTGGAGTTGCTGATGCAGCTGGAGTTACCTCATCAGATTTATCAGTTTCACCTTCCACGCGCTCATCATCTGAGCTGTAATCATGGCATAAATTTGTGATATCTTTCATGGATAAATGTGCCTCTGGATTGCACTCATCAACAATTCTGTCAGACATTCCTTGTTTTTTGATCTGTCGATCGTAAATCTTCTTTTCCAGGCATTTATCCATTACAATTCTGTACACATAACATGGTTTTGTTTGTCCATAACTAAAACACAAACAAACGAGTGTTAATTGAATACAAAGAAAGTTGTATGCTTTACATACCGATAGATTCTATATACAGCTTGTGTATCGTGACAAGGATTCCAGCTAGCATCAAATATAATAACTCTGTTTGCGCCAGTTAAGTTGATACCCAAAGAGCCCGCTCTGGTAGATATTAAGAACAGTTTAATATTACGATTTGAGTTAAATTCATTGACAAGTCGCTCCCTTTCCTGCGAAGATGTGGAACCATCGAGTCCTTTAAAAACAAATGCTAAATGAATTAATTTGTAACTATTAAATATAGTTGACTACTTACGAAAATACGAAAAGTTGCGAAGCCAACACTCTGTGCTGCCTGGCACATAACTTGATTTGAGGAAACCTTCGATCAGATTTAATGTTAGCAGACTTTGACTAAATAACAATATACGATCGCCCATAAAAATACTCTCTTTCATTATGCAAAAAAAAATCTCCATTTTTGGTGAATTGGATATTTGGTCGGGCACATAGTTCTTCATAATGTCAAGGGCCCAGGAACATGAGAACTCGTCATTTCTTTTTGGTTTTATGACTTTCTTTATAGTGTCATTATTAATACTGTTAAGGCTCTTTGCAGCATTATCGCTGACATTTAATGCGTGGCCGTGTTGCTGATTTAGAAGAATCGGTAGCGTGTTTCTTTCCACAGTTTTGATCTCATTCGTATCCAAATCAACGATTTGAGAAGAGCCGGTTATAGTTTCAAAATCCTTTGCCATGTTTGTATCCGTTGGCTTTATAACCTCCACATAGCTGGGCTTCGACAACATTGTTGAATCCAACCAATAATTACCTTTGCCTTCTGCATTGTAGTTATTGTAGTTATTGAGTGGTTCCTCCTTTTGCGGACAGTAGCTGTGAGATAATATAAATAAATTGGATTGATTCTTATTATCAAATATCAAAATTATAATAAAACAAAGCTACTGAAAATTTTGCATTTCTAATATTGATGTTCATTTAATTTTTATTTTAATTTTAATATCATCCATCATATAGATGTGTAAAATGTTCTATTATTTTTCAATAATTTATTTGAATTCAAATGCAATTACCTTTTATCGGCGTAGTTCTTATTCAATTCATTAGCAGAATTGACAGAATTATTAAAGCCAACGTTAGTTATTGGCTGCTTTGGAGGCTCATTCAAATTGGGTTTGAGCTCAGTGCTCTGCGAGACTATTGGTGCAGCAACATTAGCGGCACTTGGTTCAACGGCTGGATTCGCAGTGGCCTTGGCAGATTCTTCATCGATTTCTAAGTCTAAATCAGTCTCACATTTTTTTAGAAAATTATACAAAACATCCGGATGATTCCAAATCTTACAGCAGACGGCAAACGCTTTTAATGGATTGGGAAATGCTTTCTTACGCACCACATCCGTCATAAAGGTATCGTAAAGTTTGCGTTGAAATGCCGTCATTTTCACGAGGATTACGTATTCCAACTTTTGCGGCAAAGTGGTTTGGAGTACAGTGTGTGAGCGCCGTTGCACAAAACCCAATAGCAAGGAGTGCAAAACATGCGCTCTATACCTCATAAGCTTGATATCATCGGGAGTCGAGTCGACGCATTGGCCATTCTGAATGGGTCTCTCAAACATGTTGCAGAACTCGGTACGAGTACCAAGATAATTGGGACGTACAAAGTCCACCATGCACCAGTACTCCAATAAATTATTTTGCAGTGGGTATCCGGTCAGAACAATGCGACGTCGAGTTCGTATTTGTTTCAAGGCAAGCGAGATGCCAGCATGCGAGTTTTTGATACGATGTCCCTCATCACATATGACTAAATCCGGGCCGGGCTTAACCAACGCTTCAAACGCCATATTCATCAGATCCTTGCTCGTGTCGTGTGCATCATGATTCGCGTTTTTTCCCTTCTTCTTGCGTGTTGTCACCAATTTTAAGGCGAGTAGGCGAAACAATTCATAGCCTATTAATAGAACACCTCCATTGTGCACCCAATTAAGAATCACCTTTGCTCGAGCAGTGAGATTTTTTTGCTGATCGTTCAGCACAAAAATGTCGAAATTTCGTGGACGAATGTTGTGATCTTCCGAGTGTCGTGGTATCCACATATTGAATTCGCTTAGCCAATTTTGAAGCGTATTAATTGGCATAACGCAAAGCACGGTCTTGGCCGAAGTGTGTCTTAAAAATATATCACAGAAGGAAACAACTTGCAAGGTTTTGCCCAGCCCCATGGAATGAGCGAGTATGCAACCAAAGCCGCTGGATTTTTGAAATCTCCTTGTCGATTCAATGATGTTGTCGTATAGAAAGCGCACGCCGCCAATTTGATGCGGCTTGATGACTTTAGCGATCTGAGGAGCCAAATACAAAGTCTCTTCACCTTCGGGATGTGCAATATTGACAACAACACGTCCATACTCATCGGGTATATTGTACAGATCCTTGACATGCATCCCACTGTTGGTGGCATCGTCGCTTTCATTGTACTCCTCCTCCTCTTCCTCCTCCGACAACAATATGCAATCATCATCGGAGCTGTCATCAATTGTAACTACTTCATTCGTTGGTTCGTTGCTAATGTCTTTATCTAAACCATCGTCCATGCTGCAACTTAAACTACTGCTCGTCTCATCACATGTCACTGATGCCAACTCATCATCTGGCAAGACAATAGGATTATCTATGGGACTCTTTACTTCGTCGGAGTCTTCAAAGTTTAAAATGCGAAAGAAGTTCTGTTGCACGACTTGTTTGCGAATTTCTCGCATCGATTTCTGCTGATCGGCGACGCGAGCTAATCGCTCCGATTCCTCGCGTTGAGCTGCCAGCGTTGTGGTGTCCAAATTGTTCTCATTCATCACATCTCGTATATTCTTCCTTAGGTGACTATTCTTCTTCTCCTCGGCTGCTATTGCAGCTGACAACATGTTCTTCTTGTTGCTGGCGCTTTCTTCCTTATTCTGTGTATTTTTTCGCTTTTGACCAGGGGCAGGAGGAGGCACAAGTGATGGATTATTGGTCGCCGCATCCGCCACACTGTCATTGGTTGGGTAGGGATGTAAGACAGGAGGCATCATGCTGCATAGATTAGGCGTGGCAGTAGTACTTCCTCCAATATCTAAGGCCTGATGATTCGCCATCAACTCGGAACGATTCGCCAGCATTTCTGCATGATTCGCCAACGCATGATTGGCAATCAACTCAGCATGATTGACAAGCCTGTCCTGCTGATTTGCAAGGAATTCTGCATGGTTGGCCATTCTTTCCTGATGATTCGCTAATAATTCTGCATGATTGACAATCCGCTCCTGATTGGCAATCAACTCTGCATGATTGACAGTCCTTTCTTGATGGTTAACGGACATTTCGGGGTGATTAACAATCCTGTCCTGATTACCAATCAATTCTCCAAGATTGACAACCCTCTCGTGATGATTGGCCGTCAATTCTGAATGACTGGCAATCCTCTCTTGATGATTGGCTGACATCTCTGGATGATTAGCTGCCATCTCTGGATGGTTAGGCATCAAATGCGGATGATTGGCAATCAACTCAGCATGACTGGCCATCAAACTGCGATGGCTTAAGATATTAGCTGGTGTTTGATAACTAAATACATTTGTACGTGGATCCGGCTTAGGTAAACCATTATTTTGCATCAAGTTCGTTTCCTGAACACGGCTCTGATTTTCCGCTTCCATTTTAAAACTTTGCGTTTACCTATAAATAGAGAATGCATATTAGATTTGTTTAACAATCTATCAAATAAATATATCTATATATGTAGTGATTAATGGTAAAAATTAATGTATTACACAAATTAGTACAAAAAATAACTTATCCTTAACTCTGATAAATAAGTTATATATTCTTGGTGAGTATTACGAAAATTATAAATCAAAAATGATTTTTTAAGATTTTTGATTTATAATTTTCGTAATACTTACCAAGAATATATATACTTATTTATATTATATATTCGATATATTAAATATTATCTTTTCCATATCCGGACATATTTTCAAATTTAGCGGTGATAAAAAGATAATATAAGATGAAGTTAAATTTATAGGTTTAGAACCAGGAAATCGTTTAGCAACTAACAAGTTTTGAATGTGTTGATGCTGTAAGGGTATTTAATTGTCGACTTGATAAATACATCGAAGTCTTTCTTGGGATTCATTAATTGTGCCAATAAATCACGGCTCATAGGCAGGTAGATACTATTCTCAGTACTTGTATTATTTTGAATACAGAGTATTTTTACACACACGTAAATATTTAAACAGATCAGTCATGATGAAGATGGGTTTTGTTTATTTTAAACTAACTACTTACCAAATGTGTTATTTATAGAATATTTCTTATGTTGTATTTACGCGATTTCTCTTGTTATTGATATATAGCATTTTATTCCAATAAAATCGGTATTCGCTACACATGTTATACACATAAACAAAACGCAAACGCAATTAATGCCGGCGACTCAGAATTGAGATCAAGTTTTTAGTTTTCATTATATGTACATAGGTATGTAGACTTGTACGTCTGTATAATCATCATATGCTATATGCATGTTAGCATAGTATATCAATTCTTTTATTCATATTGTTAACATTCACAGGTTACTACGTCAGTTGTATGCAAGCCATGTCAGTTGAAATGAAAGATTTTCTTAATGTTTTTTAATGTTCAAACAAATTTCGCTTTTCTCATGATAAAAATATGTATATCTACTGTATTCTATTTAATAACATACATACATATTTTCATGCATTGGGTGTATATCGATACATCGTTTAACTCGAGTCTGGTATAATACCATAATTATAATAAATAATAAAGAAAAGCAAGAATTTTCCTCATCATATATTGTATTCAAAATAAGTTTAACTGTTAAAATTGACCGACAATTAATTCTACGACAAACTAGATACTCAAATTATTTTCGGAGTAAATAAAATAAAAGATTCTCATAAAAAAAACTGTAATTCACATATGATATTTTATAAATTACTAAAAGTATATACATATGTATTTCCTTGTGATATATTATCAAACACATTCGGTATAATTTATAAATTTAGTTTAATTGAATTGATGTCTGTTTGTCATATTAAAATTTGTTAATGTTATAAATGAATAAACCATAAACGCAAACATTTCAATAATAATTAATTTTAAAAATATATCTATCTATACAATTATTTATTTCTTAAATTTACAAGAAATTAATTATTTCTTTATTTTGAGCAAATTTAATGTAGCTTAAATTCGAAAATAGTTAATGGGACTCGATGAGTGGAAACGTTTTTTCCAGTTTTCGATAACTTTGTTATCCGATGTCAAAGCAACCCTGAGTCGATTGGCCAACCGGAAACTCACGAAATATTAGTTCTTTCCTTTTCCCTATTGGTAGGGTAAATACATGTTGGTGATTTGATTTTATAAAAAAAATACCAATGTAAGTGAATGATGAAAATATAAATGTGCATAAATTAAAGTTGTTTTTAATCCATAGATGCCACGTGAAATCAAAGAAGTTAAAGACTTCCTGAACAAGGCCCGCCGCTCCGATGCGCGTGCTGTGAAAATAAAGAAGAACCCATCGAACACCAAGTTCAAGATTCGTTGCTCCCGCTTCCTGTACACGCTCGTGGTGCAAGACAAGGAGAAGGCCGACAAAATCAAGCAGTCCCTGCCACCAGGTCTGCAAGTGAAGGAAGTCAAGTAAACCAGCACTATGTAAAACAGAAACTTATGCGTCAAACTTGTATTTCGATGAATATTCTTCGTGGAATAAAACATGGAAAAGTAGCGGTTTAAAACATAACACCTTTGTTTACTAATGTGTGCGTGTACACGTGTATATATATTGTAGTATGTATTATTTAAAATGTATACGTACTATTATTTGTATGCAAATATACATACATACACGAGGCTAGCAGTGCAAATAATTGTATTGTAATTGTAATTTGAAATTGTGAAGCTTGACTATATTCTTATATCCATATATGGTAAAAAAGATGTTTGAAAGCTGAAATTCTCCGCCTATCAAGTAGAAACAATTTTGAAGATTGCACAAATAGTTAACTAAGTATTGGCGTTGCATTTGATGTCACATATGTATATTGCAGATTTGCATCTGGCAACGAAGTTATCTTCTTTAGGCATACTTATATTTGCTGCGCTCTTTGAGGCCTTTGCCATTACATCAAGATTAACTTTAGCGCTTTATGAGCTAGTCATCGATTTTATATTCAGATACGTCTAATGTGGTAAGTATTATGGGAAAGTAAACATCACATACATATGAGATGTCGTACCCAAATAAATAGAAAAAATCGAGATTCCACAATTTAGAATTGAAACGCTGTTTTATACAAACATTTCATTAGTATTTCTTAGTCCATTTTGCAAGGAATCTAATTCCATTTTCAGATAATTTAAAAATACGAATTTTTATGAGTGGCAATATCTTTACATTAAATATATTGCATAAAAATATTAAAAGAAATACAAAAATATATATATTTAACCCAAGGAACTGACTGGTTTTTCACTATAAACTTAAAAAGTAGTCTTGATTGAGAGTAGTCGTCAATTTATCTAGCTGTCCCTTTTACAGTTTTAGTGGTTGGGAAATTACGAATAATAAATTAAAAATAATATACGAGGTGTGTTCAAAAAGTAAGGTGACTTTGTATTTTCAAGAAAAACTATTAATTTATTTATCAATATTTATGTTGTCCCCTTCAAAGTAATCCCCCTCAGATACAATACACTTATGCCAACGGTTTTTCCAATCCTCAAAGCACTTTTCGGTATAGCCTTGAGCTCTTGCAGCGATGCAGTCTTTATCTCTTCAATCGTTGCAAATCTCCGTCCTTTCATAGGTCTCTTCAGTTTTGGGAACAAGAAAAAGTCACATGGGGCCAAATCCGGTGAATATGGTGGCTGAGGCATTATTGTGGTGTTGTTTTTGGCCAAAAAATCTCTCACAAGCAAAGATGAGTAAGCAGGGGCATTATCGTGATACAAAAGCCATGAATTGTTTTTCCACAATTCTGGACGTTTCTTTCGTATTGCTTCTCGCAAACGGCGCATAACTTCCAGATAATATTGTTTATTGACCGTACGACCATATGGTAAGAACTCCTGATGCACCACGCCATGGTAATCGAAGAAAACAGTGATCAAAACTTTGACATTTGATAATCGAAAATATGTTGCCCGCGAAATTTGAAAAGTCACCTTACTTTTTGAACACACTCGTATATATTTTTTGTCATTTTAAACAGATATTTGACATTCAAAACGATCGTAAAATATTTTTAATGGGTCGACAAATGGCACAACATAACACTTGTGCGTTTAACTGAACATTTTTCATAAATTGTATACAATGCACAAAAACTGCGTTGTTAATTATAACATTTTCTGGGTGTGGATCTCGTATGCATATTTCTGCCATTTTATTTTAAGAGACGCATTATAAAAAATACTAAGTATAATTAAATTAAAGTGAATAATTATAGATTTATATTAAGAAATATGTGAATAATCGATTTTTCATATGCAATCCGGAATCCATTTGCCTTAAAATATATTTAATTATGAAAAATATATAAGTTTGAAATTTGTCCATAAATTTTACATTTTTTTTTAAATTAAAAAAATGAACACAAAACGAATTTAAAATATATCGTTTTTTGTTTCATTTCCACCATTCCAGAAGCGAGCACAATTGGTGATTCAAAATTCGTGAACTTGGTGTGGCTGACAACTCATGTATAAATCCAGCCAAGTGAACCACCACCCAAATTGATTAGTCCGGTTGTTCGTTGCGGTCGGAAGGCTAAGCGGTAATTGTGTTTTAGCGTATACATACATTGCAATTGGTTTCCGAATTTGGTAAAAAGTACTCACATTTTGCAGCAAAAAAATGGTAAGCGCGATTGCTAAAGAAAAAACTTTTTTTTGTAATAACTTGATTTACATAGAATATGTATTACTTACAACTCGCACATAATGCGATGAATCATTTAGACATAAATATGTAAAAAGTATATATATTTTTATACATATATGTATGTATTTTAGTAGTATGCACTAAAAATATTTTTTGAGATATATGTTCGTCGAATGTAGAAAGCTACATGAATAAAGAAAAAAAAAATTGTATATATATATTCATTTGTGTGTATGTATAAGCATACGGAAATGGATATATATATATGTATGCATGCACACACACACACGCATTTATATGTATATATGAGTTGGGAAATATAAATACTTGGTGTGGTATATGTATGTCTGCATACATGTATGTGTATCTATGTATTGAGCACATACATACATACATGTGCAGACATTAGTCAGAGTAGGCTGAGTAATGCTCATAATATTAATTCCAAATTTATCAATATGTGTATGTGTGTGTGTACATCTGTTCAGTTACGTGTGTACATCATTTTATATATGTATGTGTATTTCTTTTTTTTTGCACATGTATGCAAAACTTTCAATTTAATGCCTATTGCGAATAAATTGTATGAAACGTCTACAAGACCGATTATAAATTGCACGAAATGAGTAAAATGCATTTAAATTTCACATTAATTCTATTGAAAATACATTATACATTATGAGAATCGGCAATTAGCTTTTTAGTGTATTGCCGGCAAATTTGAATAATGTATTCGTATGTATCTGTGTATTTGTGTACCATTCCCCCCATTCCTACACATGTGTGTGTGTGTGTGGGTACCATACGAATTTTTGCGAATGTGTGCGTGGATACATACATACACAAGGGTTGCACACTATGTTGGAAGTTTGTTTATTGGGAGATGGGCGCAAAAGACACAAAAGAAAACGAATGAGGGAAATGTTTGTTTTTAGAACAACATTTTCAAGAGCGTTACATTATTATAAATAATTTGTTGTATATCCAAAACACTACGCAAGCGAAGCGACCATGTGGGGTACAGTTGATACAACGTCGTTTTCAAACAATTGTATAAGAGTCAAAAAACTTGTCACATCTCGCAGACATTAGTTTTGTATGACGAAGAAGGATGTGAACATATGGAAATTGTGTTTATTATGAACCAAAAGATTTTCCCGACCCCAGACAAGACCGGGTGGCGAAAGATTGGCATTATTGCGCCCCATATAAGGCAATGTTCGATTTGCCCTTATCTCGGAAGCTTTTAGATACTTGAGAATTGGCGATATACGTAGCTATATTTGATTGACGACCCTGATAGTAGGACAACAAATAACAAAGCGTTATCAAATTGTATAGTTTCACAATAACTTAAATTTGGGGTGGAGAAAGTTCTTTGTTTCCATATAAACAAATATTATTTTATTTATCATTTATTTATTATTTTGCATTTGTTGACAGGCTTCTGGAGTAACTGTCTCGGATGTATGCAAAACCACATACGAAGAAATCAAAAAGGATAAGAAACACCGCTATGTCATCTTTTACATTCGCGATGAGAAGCAAATTGATGTGGAAACTGTTGGAGATCGCAACAGTGAATACGACCAGTTTCTAGATGATATCCAGAAGTGCGGTCCCGGTGAATGCCGGTAAGTCATCTGAGTATATATTTTGTTTTCCCACCCACTTGTCTTAAAAATCTTTCGAGCTGTTATAATTATTGTTATTTCCTTTTTCCAGATATGGTCTCTTCGATTTTGAATACATGCACCAATGCCAAGGAACGTCAGAGAGCTCAAAGAAGCAAAAGCTGTTCCTCATGTCATGGTGTCCCGATACTGCTAAGGTAAAAACTCTTACAAAATCAATCCATTGAACCATTATAAATAAAGACTCTCTTGGATTGCAGGTTAAGAAGAAGATGTTGTATTCCAGTTCTTTCGATGCTCTAAAGAAATCCTTGGTCGGCGTTCAGAAGTATATTCAGGCTACTGATTTGTCGGAAGCATCTCGCGAAGCTGTCGAGGAAAAGCTGCGAGCTACTGATCGTCAATAGACTACCACACAAGATCGAAAGTATGCCTGTGCAATGCATTTAACATAAAACCCAACATGTGCATGAATCAGCGATTACATTTGTATTCGGTCAAGATCGCCAATTTGTATGAAAATTTTCTACATAATTTGTATTTTCAGTATAAATAAAGAAAATTAATTTAACAAACTCTGGTGTTTTCTTTTTATCATATATGGCATACAAGACGTGTATTCATAATAAAAGTCAACCACAAAGGGCACTTAGAATAAATGCCCCATGCGTCATCTGGTGTTTTGATTGATTCTCACCCCACGTCCCTACATATACATTAGTCCTTATACGAATTGATTAAGGTGGTGAGCGTTCCAGAGACTGGATAATGCTAGTCATGAGTCACGGGAAATTAACGGTGAATTTAAACTGAAGGCGGAAGCTTATCCACCGGCAAGAACAAGATTGTTAAATCTTAATTTGTGAATTCCAAAATTATAAACAATTGCAATTAATCGTTAGGTTTAAGCAATAAATCTGAAAATATTAATTTACTTCATAATTTTAATCCACAATAGGTTTTAACTTATAAGACTTAGACAAATCTGTTTCAGCGAAAATATGGCTATGCTTATTACAGGTTAAAGCGCATCTATCCATGATTGCGATGCCCAAATATGGTTCAGTTCGCAATAGAATAAAATGTAAAGTTTAGTTGGCCCGTGGGAGTAACATATTTATTTACTTTCATATATCTGTGTATATATTTCGTTTAATAAATTTGAAATTATTTTATCGGTTGAGTGAAAAAATAATCGACACTATAAAATACTTTCTATCACTAGTCAGAGTTGTGAAATTGGACAACTTTACCGTGATGATTTGTGACTAAAACAACTAATAGCTAGGTTTAATAAATTTAGTTCAATAAAGGTGGGCTACAAAGTTTAATATCTGTTCACAGATAATTAATTTTTGCTTTAGTTTTCTTTGATATTTGTCTTTTCTATTATTTACATTTTGTAAAATATTCAAGTACAAAATCTTATTTGCACATATGTATATTGTATTTTACATTTAAATACAGATTTCGATGTAAATTTGTGGAAATATGTTACTTTTTATTAAAATATATAGAATTAAAAAATATATATTAAACCTGCGAACTAATAATAACAGCTAGAAATCACGGATCAGACTGTGAAATGAATACTTCCCAACGCAGATCAATTTTTCACAACAATGACGACGATATGTTCACGTGTCGCTGCGAAACAAGTGGAATTGAACATTTTCATAGTATGTACGAGTCGGACTTTGAATTAGTACGCAAAGAATATTACCAAAGCATTGTTCGTGAAGACTGCGCTCGTATATAGATTTGTGTCTTGCTATCATTAAATATGTTTATCAACATAATTTACTGGTATTTTTAAGGTGGGTAATTGAAACAATCGAAACGAGTCGATGATTTCGAAAGCAGAGTGCAAGATCTAGTTGGAAAGTCTGTGCATACATACAGAATAATTCAAATTCGAAAACATTTTGTACATCGTTGGGCATTCAGCTAAAGATACATTTATCTTCCCATTCGCTAATGTATAATTAATTTTTGTAATGATAAATACTGCATTTGTTGTTAAAGATGCAATGCATGTGAAACATAATGATGTTGGCTTACAAATGCACGTATACTTGCAGTAAATTATAAAGCGACGACACCTCTGCGAAAAATCGATATTTTTAATAAGTATCTACGGACGTACATACAAACATACATACGAACATTCATGTATGTATGGAGTTGTGTATGTGTGTATTTTTATATGTACAAACACTAGTTAGGAAAACCGCTGGATCAAAGTCGGCTTTAGTGACACGAAATAAGTTTATTATCTGTATGTACGCTTGCTATCCGGTTGTGCATAATTTTAATAATTAATGTGGCACATAATTATTGCACATTTCGGTGCATACACACATAATTAAGGGGCGTGGCGCTTGTATGTTTTTCTACTTATTTGCCTGCACACACGTACACGATAATATATGTACATATGTGGATACATTCATACGTGCATACGAATGTGCGTGTGCGTGTGTGTGTGGGTATGGTAATGTACCTGTCAGTGAAGAAACAAGGATAAAGATATTCTTCATCATTCATCGTTCGGGCTGTAAGAAGACGGGAGATTGTTTAATTTTTGTAGATAAATAAAAAAAAATTTTAATTTTCAAATCAATGCAGTGATAAAATAAACCGCGTCTAAATTTCTGCGTTGATTAAAGAAGCCGTGTTAAGACAGTAGTTTAACGAAATGAAATAATATTTGAAGTTATTTGTAATCATTATATCGATTATACGTATTCAATGTTTGTATACGTACTTCAAATTAACAAAATTTGAGTTATTTTTTGTTCATCGATCTTGCTAATTGACAAGTATCGATACCAGTCTTTGTTTTCATCGTATTGAAGATACTTTGAAGATCCTCCGTTTTTTCCTTCTTTGAGTATTACCCACTATACTATAAAGTATATTACCTTTTGGGAGGATGCACTAAACTTGTTCCGAGTATAGTATGATATACTATGTATACCTAAATACCAAATTTGATTTGTTATTGTCAATGACATCAAACTACGCACACCGATAGGGGAAGATACCTATACAAGTATACTTAAATGACTAACTTAAACTGATGTCATTTAACATTATCAGTAGAAAGTACATTTATTGATCTGCTTTAAAAATCAATATTATTTGATTGATTTAAACGTAAAAGTGAATTCTGAAATGAAAAATGATTGAAATGTTAATTATTTATGTATTCGATTCTTTTAATTTATTTTGCAGAATTGAAACTAAGCTAAGATGAATCCCCAGCAGAATTTGAACATAGAGCCGTCGATGGTGTCGGAGGCGGGGCACATACAAACCCAGTACACAGCCTTTCAGAACTTCGAGCAATACACCGCTGCCGGATACTCAAATGCCCCTCTCTATATCTCAAAGCCGACGGGCATGGGGACGCTCACACGCATGGCGCCACACTGCTCGACAATTGGTGGCCCAAACAAAGTCGAACAAGCTTCACAGGAAGTATCCATTCCCGGCATGGAGGGACATGCCTTAGTGCCGACCGTACGTTACATACAGGCTCCACAATTCGATGAAGGTGCCGACTTTGGTCTATCCGGCCTGCCGCCCTGTGGCCTAGAACCGCATTACACAGACGAACCGGTTGTTCCATATGGCTACACAGCCGATGGCAATTATGGCTTGCCCGGCGTTAGTGCGAATATGAAACAATTCACGTCGCGGCCGTTTGACAATAATTTGAATGGTTCGGAACAGGCAATTGATGCGCAATGCCGACCATTCGACGGTCAAGGTGATTTCAAATTAGCTCCATTCCCCACAAGTTCATTGAACTCAGTACCACCGAGAATTGGTGAGAAAGAAGATTTTATTGGTGGCTCCGATAGCGATCTCTGTTCAACAATGAGATGGCGGGATCCCAATCTGTCGGAGGTCATTAGCTTTCTTAGCAATCCAAATAATGCTATCAAGGCGAATGCAGCGGCATATTTACAGCATCTATGCTATATGGATGATCCAAATAAGCAGCGCACAAGGACCTTGGGCGGCATACCACCTTTAATTCGGTTATTGTCATACGATGCACCCGAAATTCACAAGTAAGTTTAAAATTTGAAATATTTATTTTGTAAAATATATATGTATATACGCACCGATATAAAGTAGTATTTTCATCTCCGAAATGGTCGCACATCGATGTTTAAAAAACAGTCACTACCATCAAAAATCAAAAATATGTTTTTTTTTTAATATTATTTTATAAGAGATACAAGTTTATTTTGTTCTCAATTAAGTGTTAAGTTAGTAGCTCAATGTTTACAAAATAATTACATGTTTTTTCAACTCTCTGGTTTGGCTAACTCTTGAATTTTTTTCTCTTTACAGGAATGCTTGTGGTGCCTTGCGTAATTTATCTTATGGTAGACAAAATGATGAGAATAAGCGCGGAATTAAAAATGCTGGCGGCATTGAAGCATTGGTGCATCTATTGTGTCGGTCTCAAGAAACTGAGGTCAAAGAGTTAGTAACTGGAGTATTATGGAATATGTCGTCGTGTGAGGACATTAAACGGTCAATTATTGATGAAGCGCTGGCTGCTATAGTTTGTAACATTATCAAGCCTCATTCGGGATGGGATCCCATCTGCTCGGGGGAGACTTGCTTTTCCACAGTATTCCGTAATGCTTCTGGAGTCTTGAGAAATGTGAGTTCAGCTGGTGAACATGCCCGAGAATGCCTTCGAAATTGCGAAAACTTGGTGGAATCTCTCTTTTACGTTGTGCGATCGTCCATTGAGAAAAACAACATTGGAAATAAGACGGTTGAGAATTGCGTTTGTATACTGCGCAATCTTTCGTACAGATGCCAAGAAGTTGAGGATCCCAATTACGATAAGCATCCATTTATTATACAAGAACGAGCCATTCCATCGTCCTCAAAAGGTAATTACCATAAGTCGATGCACCAAATAATTCGTAAGCAGAATTTACAAATAACATTTACTCACATTATATTTATTATTTGTTTATTTACTTTTACGCAGGCGAGAATTTGGGCTGCTTTGGCACAAGTAAAAAGAAGAAGGACGCCGCTGCCAATGAGTCACAACAAGACTACATATTTTCCACAGAATATTCCAAGAGTACAGGCACAAGCCAACCAACTGGCAAGGGCTATGAACAGTTGTGGCAACCAGAAGTCGTTCAATATTATCTCTCCTTGCTGCAGAGCTGCTCGAATCCCGAAACTCTAGAGGCAGCCGCTGGTGCAATTCAAAATCTATCTGCCTGCTATTGGCAGCCCAGTATCGATATTCGTGCTACAGTGCGCAAAGAGAAGGGTCTTCCGATACTCGTCGAATTGCTGCGAATGGAGGTGGATCGTGTGGTTTGCGCTGTTGCCACCGCGTTACGCAATCTGGCAATCGATCAGCGCAACAAAGAGTTGATCGGCAAATATGCTATGCGCGATTTGGTGCAAAAATTGCCATCGGGCAACGCTCAACATGATCAGAATACGTCAGACGACACAATAACAGCAGTATTGGCCACGATTAATGAGGTCATCAAGAAGAATCCTGAGTTTGCGCGCTCACTGTTGGATGCGGGCGGCGTGGACAGATTGATGAATATCACAAGACGCAAAGAACAATATACGTCGTGTGTTATAAAGTTTGCTAGTCAAGTTTTGTACACAATGTGGCAGCATCATGAGCTGCGTGAGGTCTACAAAAAGAATGGCTGGAAGGAGCAAGATTTTGTGAATAAACATTTTGCAGCACACAGCAGTAGTACCCCGCCAAGTTCACCAAATAATGCCAACAATACTCTGAACAGACCAATGGCATCTCAGGGACGAACGCGTTACGAGGATCGGACAATCCAACGTGTCCCAAATGCTTCTTATCGCAACAAAGAAGCAGCCGGCGGAGGCGGTGGAGGTGGAGGCGGAGGAGCAGGAGCAGGAGCTGCTGTCATGTCCAACAACGATACGGCATTGTTGTCGGAAATGGTTCGAAAACAATTATAAAGTGTATATTGTTTGTTAATTATTTTATTAGTTGTAGATACACACACACTCACATACACCGACACACACACACTCAACACACTCTCAAACACACATACACTCACAAACTATTCGACTCTTGCAATAATGAAGAGTGGTCAAAAACAATTGTGGTTTTACTTGGGGCTTTATAATTTTTCTAATGCGATTGGGACACAAATGCAATCGTTGAACAATAGCAATCTAATGCTTATAACTTATGTTTCTTATTGTCTAAATACAAAAGTTCACAAAAATTTTGGTCCGAAGTAAAAACAACTATTCTTACATATCAACACAAAACAAATAAATTTCCGACTTTTTAACAACTTTTATCCGATTGTCTTCAAACACGCCAATACATTTTGCAGTTAAAACACTGAAATATAAAAAACATTTTTGTATTTTTCATTATTCACTCACATTGGATGTGCACAAACCCCCCAAGTAGCAGTTGGAATCAGTATAAAACCCCAAACAGAATTACATTTATGTTTTCTTATGTTATTGTATTACAAACTCATCGTTTCTTTTGTGTATGCGTTAAAATTTTATAGCATTGATTATAATAATTATAAGCGGTGTAATTAATTCACACCTATTATGTGCATTTGACTACAAAATAAAATAAGATCATTCATGTACATATGTGTGTATGTTTTGTGGGAGGAATTGTTTAAAAACTTAATCGAACTTCGAATAGTTTCACGGATTAAGCATCCTTGGATCTTTAAGGACTGTAAACGTGATATATAGTTTTATCAATACTACACTACAGCACAATCTATAATCAATTTGTTATTGAATGTGAACGAGGATATTATTAATAGTTATTACTTAAATTGTTACTCCATCGGTTTTTACAGAAAACTTACTAATTAAAGAAGAAAAATGGAAGAACATTTACTATATAAACTTTTCCCAACGTTCATATTACAGTGTACAGGAGTCATTATAAGGGGAATGCCACTTAAATTTGTTCGTGTCCAGTAAAATAATCGATAACATTGGTTGTGTGGTGATAACAAACGAGAATAGTGTTGCATCCCTGGCAATATCACCATTTATCAAATGTAGTACTTTTGCTATTATTTTTTTATTATATTTGGATTTTTAACATGATAGCGATACCCAAACTCAATATCCGTTCAAACACAACTGTTAGGCACTATTTTTTTTAACATTTCGAAATACATTAAAGTAAAATAGTGTGACCTAGCTTCAGTTATGGAAGTGGTACATTGCGGTATATTTTTTAAGGTGTAATAAAGGGTAGATTAAAATTCGACGTGCGGTCACGCTGAGTATAAGTCGGCTTTTACATTGTTTTTCAATCCACATTGTTTTATATCCACAAAGATATGATCGCTCCAAATAATTAATATTTATAAAATGGATTATGAAAGCTCATTGCCTGAGCTCGGCGGTAATTAATTTGTTTGCTAAATTTGTTGTGATTGCATCTGTTCTACTTACTAAACATATGTACATATGTATGTTTATTTGAACGTATGCATATACAGACATACATATGTTTTTATTTAGTTTCATATATGTATGTACATTAGTAGACATGCGTGTGTATATAATATAAATACGTGCAGATCAAATATTTGCATATATTGAAAAGAGTGCGTGAGGTGGACCATTACAAATGAAATTATAAAATTATTGTGCACATTCTGCCAATACGTGAATATGTAAATATACTTTTGTATGCATGTGTGTGTGCGTGTGTGCCAAACCTACGTTAAGCCAATAAACACAACTACAAATATACATACATTTGTATGTTTGCATGTGTGCCATACCTTTTTTGCCGTATATGCTGCATACATATATACGTATGTATGAGTGTGCACATGAACGATACAAAGCAAACTTAAGATGCTGATTGCATACAAACATATAGATGTATGTATGTTCTACCATACATATTTATACAACTCTATATATAAAATTGTTGGTGCTGGTGGCGGTCCGACGACTGATTCATCAGCGCGCAGTCCCCAACCGTAAAAGGTAGAAAGCTGCATTTTCCACACACAGCAGTTTCCTTTTATGACGTAAGTCGGCGCTGGAATGGGAATCGAAATGGGAACGGGATTTCAGACAAATTCCGCCCTATCGAGGGACCCAAAGTGGGTGGGAAACATGCGGCTGTATTTTGGCAATTTCTGAAAGTATCTAAAACTGTTTCCGCTTTAATGTCGAATCGATGGGTTTTATCTTGGCTATATATTTTATGCAGATATTAGCTTTGCTAGATAAACTATGCCAAACTATCTGAAATAATATGTGTTATCGCTTTTGTATTAACCAGGTGGATAGCCAGGTTTCTTTGTTACTCTAGAGATATCAATTTGTACATATGCGCTTACACTTGAGCTGACATCTGTTTTAAAGTTATTTACCATTAAGAATAAATATAAATTTGCATAAGGCCATTTCAAGTTATTCTTGGTAGTAGTCGGAGTTTAGCAATAGAATAGGAAGGTGTTACAAAGGTTTTCATTCATGCTGAAATTTGTTTGTTTTATTTTTATTAAATTTATTTTATACTTTATACTGTGTAAAAATATATTTTGCCACCGGATCTTTAGTTTCAAATTTACTTCTAATTTAAAAATATTTTATTTTATTTAATGGAAGAAGATTTCGGTATAGAGATTTTATTTAGTTTATTTTATTTTAGTTAATTTTTAAATAGCTAATTTATACGAATTTAACTTAATTCTATATTTTTCGATTCATAGTTTTATATTGCAATGTTTTCAATGCCGACTGTTCAAAGTCGTTTAAAAATTCTAAATTTAAAAGCTACTTATAATATAAATATATAAATTAAATTAATAAATATTTACTAAGAAACAAACTTATTTGTATTATAAAAATACCTTTCTTTTACTATTGACATATTTACTAAGAAACAAACTTATTTGTATTATAAAAATACCTTTCTTTTACTATTGACATATTTTGTAATCATACTTTATAATCATTACAATCTCATTATATATATATATTTTAGACCTAATGGCGCTGAGCTGTAATGAGAGGCTTGAGCTGCTGGAGTCACTTTTAAGTGAACCAGATGGCGACAAGAAATTAAATCAAAGCCTCAACTTGGAAGACAATTTCAAGGGTCATCAGTTCTCCATGGATGCATTATTGGATACATTTATCTTACTCTACGACGAATGCAGCAACTCATCGCTACGTCGAGAGAAAAGTGTTTCAGACTTTCTTAAGCTCGGTAAGCAAATAACTTATAAAATTAACTTTTAGCGAATTAATAATTTTTGGAAAATTGCAGCAAAACCGTTTGTGCACATCGTAAGGAAGTTGCGGCTAACGCGAGAGGATTTCGAAATATTGAAAATAATTGGTCGTGGCGCCTTTGGCGAAGTTTGCGTGGTACGCATGCTCTCATCTGAGAATATTTTCGCGATGAAAATATTGAACAAGTGGGAAATGTTGAAGCGTGCAGAGACGGCTTGTTTTCGCGAGGAAAGAGATGTCTTAGTGCTCGGCGATCGCCAGTGGATTACAAACTTGCATTATGCGTTTCAGGATAATATCAATTTGGTAAGTATTATCATAACTATCAGTTAAGTTGCCAAACTAAAACTTCTAAACTTCTATTGCAGTACCTGGTTATGGACTATTACTGCGGCGGCGACTTATTGACACTGTTAAGCAAATTTGAAGATAAACTGCCCGAGGACATGGCCAAGTTTTATATCACTGAGATGATATTGGCCGTAAACAGCATTCATCAATTGAGGTATGTGCATCGAGACATCAAGCCAGACAATGTGCTCTTGGACAAAAGAGGACATGTGCGTTTGGCTGACTTTGGTTCGTGCTTGCGCCTGGATAAAGATGGTACAGTCCAATCGAATGTCGCCGTTGGTACACCCGATTACATATCACCCGAAATCCTCCGGGCCATGGAGGACGGCAAGGGGCGTTACGGCACCGAGTGCGATTGGTGGTCGCTAGGCGTTTGCATGTACGAAATGCTGTATGGCGAGACGCCATTCTATGCCGAGAGCTTGGTGGAAACTTATGGCAAAATTATGAATCATCAGAATTGCTTTAATCTGCCACCTGCCGAGACGCAACAAAACAAATTGTCGGATGCATCGAAAGATTTACTGTGTAAACTCATATGCATACCGGAGCAACGGTTGGGTCAGAAGGGTTTGCATGACTTTATGACGCATCCGTGGTTTGATGGCATCGATTGGAAGAATATACGAAATGGCCTTGCACCCTACATACCCGAAGTGTCCAGTCCAACAGATACTTCGAATTTCGATGTGGACGACAACGATGTGAGGTTGACCGACACCATCCCACCATCCGCGAATCCAGCATTCTCCGGCTTTCATTTACCCTTCATTGGCTTTACATTCTCGCAAAATTGCTACGCCGCAGACTCGCGTAAATTTGATCAATCCAAAACATCGGGTTTTGGGGATACGCTCGAAAGTTCCATGCTGTGCAGTGAACTATCCAAAGATTCCGATAGCTCGAATGAAATGCTGAACAAACAATTGAAATCTCTAAACGAACAACTGTTGCAGTCGAAGCACGACAAGAGCGATCTATCTGTGAAATACAACGAGGTTTTGGAACGTCTAAAAACACAAGATGCTGAGCTCAAAGAAGCCATCTCGCAGCGCAATGGTGCAATGATGGAGTACTCGGAGGTAACCGAGAAGCTAACCGAACTGCGCAACCAAAAACAGAAATTATCAAGGCAAGTGCGCGATAAAGAGGAGGAACTCGATGCGGCAATACAGAAGAATGATAGCTTGCGAAACGAATTGCGCAAGTCGGACAAAACGCGGCGAGAACTCGAATTACACATTGAAGATGCCGTTAATGAAGCGTCGAAAGAGAAGAAAATCCGCGAGCACGCTGAAGAATGTTGCCGCAAGTTGCAGAGTGATTTCCGAAAGTCGGTGCCCAATGTGGACACCACAGCGCCCATGGGTTCGGGCATTGCAGCCTATGAAATTGAGAGAATTGAATTGCAATATGCCGAGAAATTGAATCATCAGCAGACACGTCACAATCTGGAGTTGGAAGCGCTGCGAGATCAGCTAAACGAGCTGGAAACATCGCATGCCATGCTAGCGAAGGAGTTGCAGCAAACTCATGAGAAATTAAAGACTACATCCATTGATTCGATGGCCGAATCAGCTGAAACGATATTGGAATTCCAGAAGCGCTACGATCTGGAGAAATCATCGTGGGTCGAAGAGAATCAACGATTGAGTGCAGAGGTTAATGTGAAATCAAAGAATCTGCGTGACTTGCAAACGGAAGAGGTGGAAATATTGAAAGAGTTGCAGGTGAAACGCGAAGCCATCAATCATTGGGAGCTGCAAATGGCCGAGATTATTCAATGGGTGTCCGACGAACGCGATGCTCGCAGTTATCTACAGGCGCTGGCCACCAAGATGACGGAAGAAATCGAATACCTCAAGCACGTGGGCACCTTCAACAATAACGCGGTCGATCACAAGAATTGGAGAAATCGGCGATCCCAAAAGCTTGACAAAATGGAGCTGCTTAATCTTCAAAGCGCCCTGCAACGCGAAATTCAAGCCAAGGCATTTATAGCTGAGGAATTGAGTCAAACGAGAGCTGAACTGATTTCCACGCAAAAGGAAGCTTGTGATTATAAGAAGCGCTGCGAATCCGTTGTTTACGATTTGAAGAAAAAGGAGAACGAGCTAAGGGATTTGCAGAAAGCCGATCAAGATTATTCGGAATCATTTTTGCATAAATCTTCGCATCACAACAATGCCTTCTTCAAGGATATCTCGATCAATACGGATGCCATTGATGCAACAGAATCTTATGTAAACGACGCCAGAGACAATATTTCAACGTCATCGAACCTATTTCAATCATCTAACACGGGCATGCTCTTCAATTACGAATCTAAATATGCACTAAAGGCTACCAAGGATAATTTAAGCAGTAAAGCATCTACAATTAATGACGACATCCGATCGGAAAGCAGCTTAAATTACGAGGAGACGAAGAAAAAACCTTCAGGCAATACTTCAATACATCAATTTTTGGTGCGCACTTTCAGCAGTCCAACCAAATGCAATCACTGCACCTCGTTGATGGTTGGCCTGACCAGGCAGGGCGTCGTCTGTGAAATTTGTGGCTTCGCCTGTCACACTGTCTGCTGCCAAAGAGTGCCGACCATGTGCCCAGTTCCTATGGATCAAACCAAGCGACCCTTGGGAATCGATCCGACGCGAGGAATTGGTACTGCATACGAAGGCTATGTGAAGGTGCCCAAGTCGGGTGTTATTAAACGTGGATGGATTCGTCAATTTGTTGTCGTCTGCGACTTTAAACTATTTCTGTATGACATCTCAACGGATCGTTGCGCGTTGCCAAGCGTCAGCGTTTCACAGGTCCTAGATATGCGAGATCCCGAGTTCTCCGTTGGAAGCGTGCGCGAGAGTGATGTAATTCATGCTGCCAAAAAGGATGTTCCATGCATTTTTAAGGTTTGTCTTCTACTAGATATATGAAAAGTATAAATTGTATTTTATTTTTATTTTTGTATTAGATTAAAACAGCGCTCATTGAAAGTGGAATCTCATTAAATACGCTTATGTTGGCAGATAACGAATCTGAAAAGTCCAAATGGGTTATTGCCTTGGGCGAACTACATCGAATATTGAAACGAAATAATTTACCAAATACGGCCATTTACAAAGTCAATGAAATATTGGATAACACATTATCCATAATACGTAACGCTCTATGTTCTGTTATCACATATCCCAATCAAATTCTGTTGGGCACAGAAGATGGATTATTTTACTTGAATCTGGATCAATATGGTGAGTATATCTCTTGAAGTAAATCTTGCGTAAGTCTAACAAATTTCTTTCAGAAATTGCTCGAATTGGTGAAACAAAGAAAATCCTTCAATTATGGTATATCGAAGAGGAACAGATAATTGTCATTCTGTGTGGTAAACAACGTCATTTAAGGCTGCTGCCCATCAGGGCGTTGGAGGCCAGTGATGTGGAATGGATTAAAGTCGTAGAGTCTAAAAATTGCATTTCCGCGTGTACCGGCATCATTCGCCGTTATCCAAGCATTGTTTATTCATTTATCATTGCTTTAAAGCGGCCCAATAATCACACACAAATTATTGTTTATGAAATCAATCGAACGCGTACAAGGCACCAAAAGACGTGCGAATTCACAATTGGTTATTTAGCTCAACACGTTCAAATACTATCCGATATGCGCCTTGTGGTCGCTCATCAAAGTGGATTTACAGCCTACTTCCTGAGAGGAGAAGCAACTGCAATGTGTAAGTTTTATTCATGCCATTTGGAGAAACAAAATGTAATAAATTGCATTCTTACAGCCTTGGTTCATCCTGAGAATCAGTTGTGCGCATTTCTCAATTATTCTGGCGTTGATGCAGTCAGAGTAATTGAAATATTAAGTCCAACTGGAGGCACATTTGGAGAATACCTGTTAGTATTTCAAACTCTCGCTATATATGTGGACCTACAAGGACGCAAATCGCGTGACAGGGAAATCATGTATCCAGCTTTTCCCACATATATAAGTATGTTGTATAAATAAATAAATAATTAATAATGTCTATGAATACATACTTATCACTGTATTTTTGCTTGCAGCATATTCTGATGGCCATTTGCTGGTGTTCTCGGAGACTCATCTGGATATTTTCAACACACAAACTTCTGAATGGGTGCAATCCATTGGCATCAAACAGTCACTTCCATTGAACAATGTGGGCAATGTTGTTTTGACCTCCATTAACGACACGCCCTTGATCGTTTATTTGGCCAATATTCATACAAGTAAGTAGGCTTCTCGCGGCATTAAATCATTGTTATGAAATTATTAAATCTCGTTTCTCAGAGGGTCTATTGCAGCATCGCGATAGTGACCGCAAGGGAGTCAGCAATATCAAACGTAGATTCTCTATCAGAGAAATAAATAAAACAGTAAAAAGGTAAGTTTTATGAATTATGCACATTCCTATAAATGTATTGTCAATTTGATGATTGATGTTGCAGTGATCGGAGATCAAAGATGATATCAGCACCATCAAACTTCAACCATATTTCTCATATGGGTCCTGGAGACGGTATTCAAAATCAGCGTTTATTGGATTTGCCAACAACTTTGGAGACAGCCGAGCACACTAATAAGCAACTCATATCTTCACTAAATTCCGTTAACCAATTGAGAAAATCGAATTTTCTGGATCAAAGTGAGCTTTAAAAATATTTTTGAGGTATACTAAATTACTAACTGATATTCCTTTTTTTCCTTCAGCTGATGGTAACTCTGAGGATTTTGGCAATGATAACATACCCTCCAGGACTCCCAGCCCTATGGGGCCGTTACTTTTTGATGATCTTAACAATATAGATTAACTTGTAATACTCATATTTATTCAACCCCTTTTCGAATAAAATTTGTCAAATTATAATTGCCTATTATTTTTATATTCATTTATTAATAGTTTTAAGACTTTTTGAGATAATAAATATGCAATAATTAGTCATTTTATTGTGTGACTTTCTTTAAAAATGCTTCATAAGTGCAAGAGGAAGTTATATTAGTAAAAAAAGTAAAAAAAAAGTGTTAGTTCCATTATTTCAAATGTGATTTCGGATGTTTTGAAAGAGTATTTCCTCTTAGGTATTTGAATAGAAAATAAATTTAGAATTATATTATTATTATTAATATTATAAGAAGCGTTTAAATTAAGATAAACGTCATATTAACATTTTCTACAGAAAACATGGAAAAGCTGTGTATAAAAATATATTATAATTTATTATTATATCAAACATATATATGCATATATATTTTTTTTTTAATTTTATAAAAAACACGTGAAATTGAATTTATCGAACCAACGCATTTTCGCGCGTTCGTGGAGAAGTATAAAATGCGTTAGATGGAAACCCAAGAATAATCGATTGGGATGATGGAAACTAGTTCCAATTAATGTAACTAGTTCAAAATGTGACTAATCAAAAATAAAACTACAATATAATCTCATTATTAATCAAAAAACTCTGAGTTCATATAAAAAAATTAATTATTCAATTCAAAATGAATTTATATTATTTGGCTGCAAAAACACCGATGTTCGCCAAAAATATCGATATTAAAATAAATTTTAAAAACATCGAACATCGATTGTGCCATCGTTGCTTCGCCACCTCTAGTGACAAATCTGAAAATGATAATATAATTCAATCTTATCATATTGTTGGAAAAACATAAGACCGCCTGTTGTGATATGCTAATTTATCGCGTGTAAAGAAGTGTAAGTATTCAAAGAACATAAGCGTTGTTAAAAGCCAATGGATTTTTTCACACCAATCAAATATGCAGCCATTTACACGGTGTGCTATTGTATGTGTGCGATATATGTGCGTGCAATACGTATATGTACATATATGAATTACCATATATTAATACATTAAGCACAGCAAGAGGAGGCAAATATAGAAAATAAGTACAAACCGTTTGTGAAGTAAATACGCGAATATTGCCAATGTTAAAGTGATAAATGTGTGCATTGAAATCATCATTTTCTGCATTTTTGCGCAAACACACGCACACAACCAAATTTTCGTGCATAAGTATGAGTGTGTGTGTGCATGTGAATGTTGTGTTAATGTGTTTAACTGGCTTCGGTTTGTGTTGCGAAATACATATAAAAAATAGTAAGTCAATAAATATACTACAGATCTAATATAAACAGCTTTGTGAAAGCTGTTATTAAAATATATAATTTTACAAGATTATTGCTCGTGTACATATTTATTATTATAAATAAAAGTGAACGCATATAATTGAATACCTATTACACATTCATTTGCCAATTGTGGTCGCCGGGTAATCAGTAGGTAATAGCGGCCGGTCGCTTATTCCTTGGAACATAATCAGTGTGACCGCTTCTAATATTACAATTAGGTCCTATTTCGTTGGCAAGATTTGCTTGTTTATGTAGTCTTAAACTATTTAATCGATTCCAAAGCGGTGAAACACATTTAACAATTAATAATACCGCCTAGCGCCAGGAAATTAAGGCCAAGAGCGACGCCGACAAGCGTTGGCAACGTGTTTTTTGAACTGTGTGTGGATTAGCGTGGTTGTGTGAGTGGGAATACTTGTGAGGTTATACAAATACCGAGTGTAGGGTATTAATTAGTCGAGTCAACAATTTATGCATATTCATGACATTGTAAGAAATAGTTTACTCATCAAGAATTGTTGCTACTCTTTTCAGATAGACAGAAGTCAAAATGTCAGTTCACTACAAGTTCAAGAGCACCCTTAATTTCGATACAATCACCTTTGATGGTCTGCATATATCGGTTGCGGATCTGAAGAGGGAAATAATACAACAGAAACGGTTGGGTAAAATCATCGATTTCGATCTTCAAATAACCAACGCTCAAAACAAAGAAGGTAAGTGCGATCTTATGTTTTTAGTTAACTATAAATAACCACATATTTGTTTCTTGCAGAATACAAAGATGACAATTTCTTGATACCAAAAAACACCACCTTGATTATTTCTCGGATTCCTATTGCACATCCCGTTAAAAAAGGATGGGATCCCGCTGCAGAAAATCCAGTCGCTTCGGCGGCCTCAAATAAAGCGGAGAATTTGAATATGGATTTATTTAAAATGCAAGGCAGTGAAGAGGATAAAATTCAAGCTATGATGATGCAGAGCACAGCAGATTATGATCCTAAAACGTGAGTTTTATCATGTATGAAATTTGAGTTGGATGATTTAAATAACTTCAAGACTTATGACCTGATCATGATTCTAGGCTCTATCACTAAGAAAATTCATAATAATAATACTAACCTATTCTTCGCATTGTGTATGCAAAAAGAGTATTCACTAATTGCTGATTGTTGCAGGTATCATCGAATTAAGGGACAGTCGCAAGTTGGTGAAGTGCCGGCTTCTTATCGATGTAACAAGTGTAAGCGAGGTGGTCATTGGATAAAGAATTGTACGTTTGCGGGTGGTAAGGAACAATATGAAGTGAAGAGAACTACAGGGATTCCACGCTCCTTTAGAGGAAAGCCAGAAATGTAAGCATTGAGCATGATTTTGTTATGCACGCATTGGTAATGCCTATTTCGATTTCAGATCAATTGAACCAGAGGCATCTAAATACTTAATGTCCACTGAAAAGGAGCAGGAAATTCCAGAGGACTTAATATGTGGAATTTGCCGAAATATATTCGTTGATGCCGTCATGATACCGTGTTGCGGAAGTTCTTTTTGCGACGACTGTAAGTAACAAATAAATTTTGCTTTAATATTAACAATGATAATGATATAATTTTATTATAGGCGTACGCACTTCGTTGCTGGAGTCGGAAGACAGCGAATGTCCAGATTGCAAGGAGAAAAATTGTTCGCCAGGTTCTTTGATCCCAAATCGCTTTTTAAGGAACTCGGTTAACGTTTTTAAAAATGAATCTGGCTACAAGCTGGCAGCCTATAAGCCTGGTAAGCTGTTTTAAAAAAACCATAGATGACCATTTTTAATTTTATTTTATTTTGCAGTTAACAAAGCGACACCAACCGTTGAGAAAAAGGAGGAAGATGCTCCAGACCAGCTTCCAGATGAATCAAGTCCAACAAAGGTCGCAGAACCACAGAATGCATTGGAGGAAAATAAAAATGAAGTAGAGCAAAAAGAAGACGAAGAAGAGGATGAGGAAGATGGCACTGAACCCTCAAACACACATAGTATTGACCCAATCAAAAAAGATAATGATTCAGACTTTGAGGATAACATAACTATCAAAATGCCACAAAAATTGATTGAAACTACCACAAATATCGACGATGCTGTGAAGGAGGAGGTATGTACTTTTATTAAAATATTACAAATATTTGTTGTAATTGTAATATATTCTTTTAGGCTATTCCTTCATATTCGCAAAAGTCGCATGGCAACAACGTAATGCAGCGTCGTGATCATAGCTATGAATACAAATCGGATATGGATATGAAACCGCATAGTAGTTATCCTAAAAGTGATGTGAAGCAAGAGCGAAGTCTTTTGCCCACGCCAGTTGGCACTCATCATAAGCCGCAATATCCAAATCATAATATGAATGATCAGCGCGACAAGCCGGTTATGAATCCTGAGCAAGATCATCGCATGGGTGGATATAAACCGCCATATATGCAAATGCCCCGATTACCAGCAATGCATCAACACATGGGACCATACAATAATGGATATAACAATATACAACACAGACCACAAATGAAGTAAGTGAAAATATTTGTTATTAATTATTTTGAAATTAATTTAAATATCTTGAAATCAAATTTCAATGTGAACCTGAAGAAATAATCGTTTTTCAACATTGATTTATTCTAACTATTATTTTATATTTTTAGTTTTGGTCACTATCAGAACCAGCCGGTACATCAAATGAATACCCAATATATTCCGCCGGGAAACATGAATATAAATCCTTCGCAAACATTTCAGTCATCGAATTTGGCTTCGATTTATCAAGGAGTTGCTGCAAAAGTTGGCACAGGGTAAGTTTCCAAAAAAAATATTTTTAAATTGTCACGAAATAATTCTTTACTGCATTTAATTTTAAAAAATAAGTTTAATGTCTAATAATTATCTTAATTAATTTTTGCAGACTCATAGACGATCCACTTGAAGCGTTTAACAGAATTATGAAGGAGAAAGAAAAGCAAAAAGTGGAACGTCGACGTAGCCCAGGCCATCACAGATCGCGATCGCCAGGACGCCCAAGACATCGCTTCAAATCCCCTATATACGACCGAGGCTCGTCCAGGGAAATGAGCAATAAGGATAAGCGGCCACGATCTCGGGAACGGAAGCGTGAATATAGCTATGAGCGAGGTAGACCAAGTCGTGTCGTACGTCATTCAAGCCACGGATCCAATTCACCAAGTGACAAGAAGAAGAGGTTATTCTATATACTAAGATATATTCTTATATACTAGATATTTAAATTAATTTACATTATATTATAATGTCTGCCACCAAAGACAAACAAGACACAAACACCTGGGATAATATTCTGTGATAAACCACACTACCAAAGAAACTCTCTAATTTAGCAGATTTAATACTTACATAAGCAAGGTATTTTCAAATAATATCTTTATTCCGTTTTCATCCATACGACAGATGAGAAACGACATTATTTTAATATGGTTAGTAATTGATCAAAAAACCGAAAAAACAAAACAAAATAAATAATTAATGTGAATTATCTACTTCCCTGAGTTACCTGAATTTTAAATATTTAGGTAGAGAAGGATAAGTAATTTTTCGTTATTTCAGTAAAACTTCGTAATTTGGTTAACATCGTTCACAATTAATTTATTAATACTCTACCAATTTATTAAACATATGTATACTTTGATATACATAATGATTTTATCAGCATCTTGTTGACTTGTCTAACGTCTGTCCGCGTATGTTGCAACTTGCCGTAATCAAATCAGATAAGATTAATTTTACTGTTTTATGATTAGGAATGTCACATAGAGCATGGATATTTTCCGATGTTTTTCGTATATTTCGAATGTGTGTTAAAGAATAGAGTGTAAAGAAAACAATTTGTGGGTATACATATATATTTTTGAAAAGATGTTATTCATTGGCGTCTACTGTTCCATATTAACATTCTACTTAACGGAGAATTAACACAAATTGACTTTGGAGATAATGAGTTTCCTGCAGAATATTTGGAGGAGTACCTTGAAGGCATAAATCTTTCCTGAAGTGGAGTTTATGGAATTCATCTGGAATGGAGGCCATCATTATCAGATCGTTTGAAGGAACGATTTGATTTCAAGGATTTGATGCGGAAAACTGGCCCCTTAATTTTGTGTCCATTTCCAGATAAGCTAATTTAAAATTCTATATATTCATGACAGAACTTTACTTCTTCTTCCCCATAATTCTTATCGAATTAAATGAATGGCCTTAAATGGATAACGTTTGTATGGAACTTTTTTATGTTCACAGCCCGAGTGCTTCATTTATGTTTATCGAATCTAATCGACAATATTAATTTCCACTGAAAGGTTTTTGACTTATCGGAATGGGTTTTATGTGAAAGCGTCCTTCCGTTTTAAAAAAAAGAAGGCAAACTAAAACATGTTAACTGTGAATACATTACACACCTTATTAGATATCCTTTATAAAATGGCCTAGAATCATATAAAAACAACTACATTCATCCATAAAAAGTTTGGTTGCCCCAATTCGTACAAGTCAATGCAAATATAATTCGGAAAGGATAATTTGTCTAATCCATTTTTCATTATTTACTATTAATTGTTTACATAAAATTTTATCTACTACTAAACTTTAATTGCAGATATGTGCATCGACGTTCTCCCTCGCCAAAACAAGGACATAAACCAAGATTAAGGGAAAAGTCGTTGACCAAGCCTCTGTATGGATCGAAACCAGATACTGTGGAACCACCGCCACCTGGCTTTGAATCATTGCCGATTGAGAACATTGCTGATAATGATAGGGACAGAAATAATAAGCCTGTTGATCATGATGTTACTAGAAGTTCCGAGGACGATCATCATTCGCGAAAGAGACAAAGACCCTCAAGTAAGACGCTGGACACCAAAACTGTTGAACATAGTTCCAAAAGCCTTACGCCACCAAAGTCGAAGACTGCAAAAGTTGCTAAAATCGAATGTCCAGAGTTTTTCGATAGATCACCACAAACACCAGAGAGAAATGAAAAGGATTCCCATTCGATGTCTATGGAGAAGCAGCAGAGTGAACTGTTATTCAACCCGGAAAATAAAACAAATATTGTAAAGTCACATGATCGCTTGGAGACCAGCAGCAATACGGGAAAGGAGAACAATCTGCAGTCGAAAGATCGGAAAAAGAAGAAAAAGGACAAATCAGAGCGTAAGAAGAACAAAAAAGATAAGAAGGAGAAGGAGAAAAAGGATAAAGTGAAAAAGGTGTACGCGGAAAGCATTGAGTCGGCATCAGCGTCGGAAAAATGTTTGGGTCTCGATGCTCCAATGGATCCATGTAATGAAAGTACAGAATTGAATTCAAATGATTTACTACAAAATATATCCGATTGCATTGAGCTTGAGACATTAAAACGAAACGATTCCATACTAAGTATCGAGATGACAGACCATGATTTGAATAGGGATCATAATTCTTCGATTAATGAGATGAATGATGTGAAGATATCAAAGTGGGAGCTAGATGATAGCAATTTAAATAGTAGTTTTTTGGATCCCAGTAGAAAAGTGGCCTGCAACAAAATGCAAGATCATTCGGAAATAACATCTGACGTTATTCGCAAGGCGGAACATGCAATTTTTGCAAAAGCTATCAACGCTATACGACCGGTCGAGTTTAAAGTTGTCATTGATGCGAAACGCAGTAGCAAGGATCGTTCCATTACCTTAAAAACGGATCATAAGGAACGTGAACGCGATCGTTCTCATTCCCCGAAATCTAACATTAACAAATCTGTCAAAGAAAGGCTAGGCAATAAAGTTGTTAATGAACGTAATTACTCATCAGATCGCTCGAAGAATGATCGTGATCGCAGAGAAAACTCGGAGAGAAAGTCGAGTCGCGATCGATATAAATATAGTTCTTCAAGTTATAGTTCCAGAAAACGTGACAAAGATTCCAAAGAACGTGTTGTGGCAATTGAAAGGAGATTTGATGATCAAAGAAATCGTAAGTCAAACGAAAGAGAAGTTATAAGTGTATCACACAGAGATTCAAGTTATTCGGATTCCAACAAATATAAATCGCAAAACAAGGACAAGTCATCAACATCTGGGACTAAGAGTGAGAAGCGAAATTACGAATCCGATCGAAGCCCTTATAGAAGCACCAAGACAGGAGAATCCCGCTTGATTGCATCCATTGCTTCGAGACCATTAAAGCCCGTTCGTCCAGATAATCCTTTCCGAAAGTTTGATGAAAACAATTCATCTAGTAACAAAGTGTCGAAGTTCGATAGTTCTTTGAAGCGGGATGGGACCTCTCAATCTTCAGATCAAGGCGATAATAAGAGAAGAAAGGATAAGAAACTCAAAAAAGTAAAGAGCTTGAAAAAAAGTTCGTCAACAGAGTCTGTAAAAAGTGAAAAGCGAAAAGATGTGAAAAGTAAAAAAAAAAATAAAGAACTAAAAAAAAAGAAAAAATCCAGAAAATAAGAAGTTTTGAATATTACAACGGAGAAGTCTACGCAAAAAAAAAATACTTAATATATATGATATACGATATTATTAATAAAACAAAATAATACAATAATGTAAATGATAAATCGTGTTTGTTTTTTTTTGATTCATTGGGAAATAAAAATGATGTTTTCAGCTTAAATGTACATTTCTTCAACCTCTATTGTATTTAATGAATTTATTGTATAAATACGTTATAAGTGTTCCATACTGATACAATTTTCGATCATTATTTATATTTTGGGTCAGTAATATAGTTACTAGAAGTTGAAGATCGTTTGAAAAGTTCTTAGTACATCTGTGTAAGCTATAACCCATAGATTATGGAAGTGAAAAATTGGAATCTTCAAATCGGATCCTTTCGAAAATTATTATTAAATTAAATCGCAAATCTGTTTGCATATTTTTGACAGCCAGAAAACCTTCCACTTCTTCATGGCCGGAATTATATTGTAGCTCGTTTTTTTACTTGAAATTTCATCAACAAATAATAATAACAGTATTTAATTAATTGAATCCCATCCCACTAACAAATATTTTAATGGGAGCTTCAATTCAAGATCATCCTTCATAAATGAATAAGCTTTTGCGGAATACAAATATTTGCTTCAAGCTACGGTTTTATTGCTTTTTCTTTATAATAATAGTTTATTATTTATAAGATGCAGTTAAGAAACTAGCAAACATTTTTTTTTACAGTTGTATATCAATGATTAGGAAGTTTTTGAAATAAATTAGCTCTACCTATGTGTTTGTCTATTTTATTGACAAACTTTATGTTTATTAGTTGGAAATCTATTAGACAATTCAAATATGTAATTAAACTGCTAAAAATTACGATTCACATTTGTGAAGTTAACAACTTGTAAATCGCCAAGGGCGGAGAGAATTTCCCATTTTATTCTTTTTATAAAATATATAAATTTATTTAAGCAACGAGTATTTTGGCGGCTACAAAATTGCAAAAATAACAGTTATTCATCACAAAGCGATAAATTTACATAAATGGGAATTTTCTCATGCTTTGAGACGTTTAATAAATTGAACTTGCATACTTTGTGGGATCGTTTTTGAAAAAGACTGGGAAAAGTATGCAGAAGTTTTTATATGCGATGGGGGGCCGCTTACATAATTATGTAAGCTCGTTAACAATTGCATAATATTTAAATATTTACACTTTCTATGCAGCGCCTAATAATGCAAACATTAGTTCGATAGAAACAGGAATTGTAAAGAGATGAATAAAACATGTTGTCGACTAACTGCAAATCAAAAAGCTCAAATCTCAAATCTCAATGGCGATAAATATTTTGAAAAAGATGACAATCGGGTGCAGTTGACGCTTCGCGTCGGGGGGAGTTATGTATATTCGTTAGACCTATGCTGCTTTATGGTACATACAGTATGCATTTACAAGCATACTGAATGTTTTTTTTTACTGCCTACTTACATAAATACACCGACGACAGAGCAACGCGAGTACATACATACTTGTATTACTGCTGCAAAAACCACTCTCACTTTCGTTAAGCACAGTAAACGAGTTCCACTTTTGCTCTCCGTGTGGTGAGTTTCTGCGGTGTGTTGTAAAGCTACGATTTGCTGTTCCGTTAATTAGGGCCGAACTTTCAACAAGCTGCATTGTAGCTCAGACAAATCGAGATCTAAGCACGTCTCGAATACAGAAAAGTTTCACCTACGGTTATGTTCGGTTGTGATTTATTTAATTTTGCCAACAACAAAAATAAAAACACAAAGCACCACAATTCTTCAAGTGCAATTAAGTGTGGCCACCAACAGCACAAAACTAAATAAATACAAAAATAAATCAAAAAGTCTTTCCGACATCGACTATTGGATGGACCACCATCCGACCAATATAGCTTGCAGAAATTTAAATAAGAGAATGTGCATGTGAAGGCATACATACGATTGTGTACATACGATATTATTACAACTTGTGCTTCAAAACATAAAACTGAATAAAGGTCAAACTAAAATGTGTTGTAATAATTGTTTGTTTTACGAATATGCATAATTGTTGTGCTCCCATATGAATTGTAATTATTATTTTGGTTATTAGTGCTCAACAAACAACGTCTATGAGGCATTCGAGTTTAAAATTTGAAACGCATATTGTGGATGGTATAATTTGATTAAAACCCATTAAACAATTAACAATGCAATCCGTGTTGATTAACATACTGCCTGGCCAGTATAAAAGTGTCTTCTCGAACGAATTCATGAAATATTTGATTTAATTGCGAACAAACTTGTACATAAAATACACACTCCGATATCTATCTACCTTTCTTTCTCATTGCTGATTTATTTATTTATTGTTTTTGGTATCTCCAATTTGAAAGTCAGTTGAATCATTGTTTTATGACAAAGGCAAAGAAAGGAGAAGTACACACATAAACTTTATAAACAACAAAACTGCCTGACTGACTGAATTATCTATAACTTAACTTAACTAAATAACTCAACGAAACAAAATACGGCCAGAGTCCGAGTTGGCCTGGCTCTCCAACGTGGTCACCGTCACCGTCACCGTCGCCGTTGTCGTCGTATCGTCGTCGTCGTCGTGGTAAAATGGCAATGGTAGCCTTCCAGACGCGGTTCAGTGGCCGGCTGTCTACAACAACGGCCATTCTGTTGATCGCCAATATCGTCTACTCGACAACCAGCACCACACATTATTCGGGCGTATCGGCGGCAACCAGCAACTCCAATTCCAACTCCAACTCCAATTCCAACTCCGCTCTGCGCTCCATTGCAGGCAGTGGAAATTCAAATCTACGCTTGGCGTTGCCACGAACGAGCGCCAGCCAAATAAATAGTGGCGGAGGCGGTGGCGTCGGAGGGGGTGGCGGAGGGGGCGGCGCTGCGGCAAGCTTTAAGCTTGCTGCAAAAACGTTAAACTCAACGCGCAATGGAAACTTGCGCACAAGGTAAGGTTTTATTTTATTTCACTTATTTTTTGTTTCTTTAAATTTTCGATTATGCTGTTTAAGTGTATGTAAATCGATGTACGTTTTACACACGTTTGGCAAATCTTTTTTTTTTTTACGTCTTTTTATTTTTACACAATTTTATAGCATTGATAGTGAAGCTGCATTAGTTGCCCCACAGGGGGAGACACAGTAGTTAAGAGTGGCCCCAAGCTCGGCCTGGCTTCATTCGTACAGTGAACACTCCACAAAACGATCACATCAATGTGTCAATTGTTCGTAAAGTGAACAGACTTAACTTACCTAAAAAACGTTTGAAAACTGAAAAATATGAGATATTTTCTAACTTTCAAATGGATGTCCTATGATAGCTATTTGTTGATAAACTGAATATAATCATAATACAATTTTGTTATTTGTTATTTGTAGTATATATTTGATCCATGATCTTTATTGATATTCCTTTTGTATATAAAACAGTTGCCACATTGACAAACGAAAGCTAATTAAAAGAAAAAGATATTTATTGTATCAAATAACGTCAAATAAATATGTAATTTGCAAATACAAATTTAATTTTTTTTTAAATAAAAAATAAACAAGTTACTCTTTAATTTACACCAAAAATAAAATAATTCTCAATGTTTTCAATACACAAAAAAAACTAAGGTTATGAAATGTAATCTTGTGCATTTAAAATGTTTACTTATTTAGTAGTATAGTAAAAATGTTGACTAATAAGTGGAAATCCTATAAAAGATTATTCCACATTATTCGTTACCGGAAAGAAATAGAGCATTGATTTTGATTAGTGATAAGTGCACTGCAGCGAGCGTGCACTGTTTGTGAGCTTTTGTGTGAAATCAAATGGTCAAAACAAAAGATTGCGGCAACAAACTGGTTTTTGCACACTGCTTAACTGTAGTTTCCATAAACACACACTATGACTATGGCTGTGGCGGTGGCTGTGGCGGTGGCTATGAATGAATGAAAAAGAAAATAAGCAACAACTATTCATTACATCTCTGCAGATACATTTACTTGTACTCGCATTCGCATTCGCACTCACACTAACACTCACACTCGTATTCGTATTCGTATTCGTACTTACTCTCGTACTTCAAGTCGTGTACTCGTAATTCAATGTGTTTATTCCATGCAACTCGTTTTGTTAATCACCATCACAATACCCGTATCGTATCCAACTCGCATATAACTTATCTGTCAAGTTATTGTTATAGATAATGTTTAAACAATCCACACACACAAAAAAAAGCTGCAGAGTAGGCTTCTACAGATTAACGCAGATTCAGATACTCGGGTGCTTTCGAGTAGATCCAAGTGGAAAACAGAGCACTCTGGGACCTTCTAGACAATTTTGCTAAATAAATTACACTCATTATTCGTTGAATAAAAGCGCAAATTTACGTTACAGATTTCAATAACGCTGGGTCAGAAAACTTTAATAAGCCATGGCCATTCATTGTTTCGTTCTGAGTTACATTTCGCACGCGCTACGCTCTAATCTTGTCAGCAACAAAAAAAGAATATGCCCCACTTGAGGATGATCTGAAATTGATAGATTTATGAAGTATCGTAGATAGTCCATTAGGATTGATAATTCTGCTCAATTTCGGAAATGTTTGGTCAGATCGCTGTCCGAAGATGGTGATTACAGGGTATGCAGCGATTGTCCATGCACCATGGATGTGCTGGCCTGGCAATGGCTTGACTTGTTGATTGGCTAGCACACTAACTGGTGGAAAACCGGTCTGTTGTGCCCCGAGAGTGTGGGAAATGGGCAAATAAAGCCAAACTGCGCGCTGTTTACGACTGCTGGCTGCTGGTCCAAAGTGAATGTGATGCAAATTATTAAATTTTTGTAACTCTGACCAAAGCTTTATAAATCGCAGCTAATCTAAACAATACCTTTCTTTCAAATGCCCTTGCACCAATTCATTTCCGAACGTCAGTTGCCACATTACAACTACTTATGTACATATTTGTTGTACCAACATTTAACCATGCGTCTTCCTCTACCATTTATTTAAAAATAAATGTAATTTATTACATTTACGCATTTCTTTTTTTTTTTCGATTTATTAATTGTGGCAGCCTCGACTACAATAGAATTGCCGGAATAAACCACATATCTTTTTTAAATCGTTCAATGAAAGACAAGACAACGCGCAGCTAATGTTAGCTCCATGTATAGCAAAAGAATTATTGTCTCTTTAGTATTCGATATTAATATGTTAATAGGTTCTTAAACAGTTAGAACTTGTTTTGGCTATAAATTCTCTTTATATCATTCAATTATTTTGCTAACGGCTAACGGAACATGTGCGAGAATGATTTGGGTATGGATTTGTTTTTTCTTATTTTTTTTTTGGACAAGTTACGCAAGCATTCAGGCCGGAAAGAACAACGGACGCTTAACCAGGATGCATGCAAATACGTAATTGATAAATGCATAAAATTTACATTGATTTCGATTACTCAATTTGCATCGTATAATCATTTTTTATCGGACTGACAGGGTACATTGAAGTCGATCAGGCTACACATACTTGCTTTTGAAGTTGAGAACAATAGCTGAGGAATTTGTGTACTTTAAAAATGTAGCTTTAAGGCTATATATTTTTGAAACACCATCAAATAAATGATATGTCATAATTAATTGAGACAGGTTAGTTACATTGCAGTCGATCAGTCTACACACGTTTGCATTTGAAGTTAAGAACAATAGCTGACCCACAGATCTGGGTTTTCAAGTTGTTGTAGCTATAAAGATATAGCTCGTCTTTTAAAAAATTTCGATTAAATGTTTAAAATTTCAAACACCATCATATCTAGATATGTCATAATTAATTGTGACAGTACAATAACTTTTATCTCCAAAGTAATAATTGTTTTGAATAATAAGTGGTTTGGTTCAGGCTCACCCTGTTTTTACTTTAAACGGTTCGATTGTTAATCAAATCAAATAAATTTCTGTTTCTGCCTATTGCTAGAAATAGCTAAAAAAAAAAAAAAAAACTGGCGTCTGGCGTGAAAATAGCCAATTTAACATCACTGCCTTACGCCTCATAACTTATTCATCGACCTTGCATTGCATTTAATCTATTCTAGAGAGCAACAATTGCTGAGCATATTTGAAATAATTATCACAACGCTCGAGGGTAAATTGAAGCGGATTGATAATCTGGGTCGATCCGTTGAAGATCTAATGGGACACATCGAGACCTTGGAGCATCGTGTTACCAACAACGTTGAAAAGACGGAAGAGGCGCTCTCGAAATTAAGCAGTTTGGATTCCAAACTTTCGAATGTCGTTTACATATTACCCGAAATGGGAGCTCAATCGGTTGATGGGTTTCACGTGCCAAAGACAGCGACACCGAACACCGCATCGTCCATTCAGCTTGATAGCCGGCTGGTCAAGTTGGATCAGAAAGTTAGCGACATTGATAGCAAGCTGGAGGTGCTCAAGACCCAAATCGACAACAATTTCTTGCAAGTGGATGACTTCAATGCCGAGGCGAGCGAGAAGAAGCCAATCACCATGAACGTGGTGGAGATTACGAAGGCAATGACGGCCGAGGTGATGTCCCATGTCTCAACGGAAGTCAATCAATTGCGTGACTCCACCGACAACATCGACAAGAAGTTGCAATTCCATATAAACATCGAGTCCGAAAACATTGGCCGCATGTTGCGCATGATGAACGACATCCACGATGCGGTCGTCGACCATCATGAGCAAAGCAACGGCTTCAACGTGACCACGACTGCTTTCCCAGCAATTAAATCCAGTAAAATTGATGCGCTGGTCAAGCAGATGCGTCCCATGGTCTCCGTGTCCGAGAAAATGGATGAAGTCTGGGACGTTGTTGTGGGCACCAAATCATCCGTCGACCATCTGCTCCCCAAATCGGATGCGCTTCTAACGCAAACGCAGCGCCAAGAGCGCGCCATTGGCGAAATTCACCAGGATCTGAAAGCCAAAACCAATTTGATCATCAACAATCTGGACATGGTGGAGAAGCGTCTCAAGAAGCAGGAGGATGATGTGCAAGTGCTTGCCCAGCGACCCAGCAATGCAGACCTCCTGGGCGATCCCACCATCGACCGCCTGGTCGAGTATGATCCCAGCAGGTTGGCTCCCAAACTAATCTTTCTGTTTCACTATTATTTAATCTATATTATTTACAATAGATATTCTGTTATTGACGACACGCTGACCGACTTGAATGAGCCACCCACGACACCCTCAACGACAGCTCGCAGCTCAGCCACCACGGCGAGCAATAGCTCGACTACAGCATACCCGACCTTGAGCACTCCCACAGCTGCCATGTCCACGAGCAGCCAGGCGAATTCCTTCAACGCCAACATCAACAATATTCTGGGCTTCTCGTCGAACGCAACGCTAACGACTGCGGCAACGAGTGGCTCTTGGAACGCCACGCCCACGAAATCATCCTTCCGCAAGGGCGGCATTATTTTTCCGAGTGTAAAGAACAAACCGGCTGTTGTCAACAATACCTTTACTAGCGACATTTTCACACTTAAGGATGTAAAGGTAAGTCCAATATTAGCGCATTCATATGAAATCCCCGGATGACTCCATAGCACTGAGACTTTGTTATATATTTAAAAAGAAACATCCACCAAAAACCTGCATACAGATTGATAATATCGATGCTTGCCTCCATTGTCGCGCTTTCGAAATCGGTTTACATAAGTGATGTGAACTTAAAGTGAACATTGTCTTTATTTTCTTTAGAAATATTTGTACCGCAATGTGCTCTATATGCTATATAGATATCCTATTAAGTTTCATTTATTTGTAGAAAAGTACATAAAATACGAAACAGAAACTTGTCAAATGTTTCCACTTACATTTGGCTAATATCTTGTAAAAGTATTTCAATATATTATGTGTGTATAAACTATGGGAATGAGTGATGCTGACACACTAAACTACAGTGCAATCTCAATGGACATCAAATTGATGTTATAAATACTTGAAAATACTTAGATGTATACAAATACATCTTAATCTACATCGTTACGATGGCATAGAGGTTTAGAGTTCGTCTCTCAATTGCTTTTCCTTGCAGGCGCAAGTGTGGCTAAAGTTGAGTTTCTCCATGTCGGGAAATACGTCGACTGGGGCAATAAGCCGCGTGCTCCACTCTTTGAACAATACCATGTGGTAACAGTAGATATGTTGTGGCATGAGATTCTCCTCAACGAATGCGCGTGCTGTCGATACGATTTCCTTTACGCGCGACTCGTTTTCTTTGGCCCATGTTATTTTTTCGATTACATCGCTCAAATCACGCTTGATGGGTACAAAATGCTTGTAGGCAGCCAGCTTGCTATAGAAATGCTCATAATAATGCGAATCTTGTTTGAAAACCAGGGAACCGCCAGCCAGTAAATAGGGTAGACGATACGCTGCAACAGCTCCATCGATATTTAGCTGATATTTGTACTGAAAATAATACAAATTATTAGATAATTGCCATTTGCAATTACAATTACAAATACAATTATTTGTGTTACATACTCTGAAAAACTCCATGAACGAAATGTGCGGCACCTTCGGACCGTACTTATCCTCCTCATTGCGAAAGAAAAAGAAATTCGTTATGGATGCATTAATTAAATCTGGATACTTTCGGGCGAGATCAATTAATTGCAAGCGCTCTCGTCGTGAATCACGGCCGCGGAAGAAGGCCTTCTCCTCCTTAGTCTCCCACGGATACTCGCTCTTCTGCACTGACAACATGTCCAGCATAACCCGTCCCATATTCTCAATTGTGGACTCGGTAATGTCATAAGTGGGCAATGTGATGTCATAGGTGTCATCGCTGCCACACCACGAAAAGATAGGATACGGCCCCGAGGTGCGCTGCTGGCCGCCCTTCTTGGACAGCGGCCAATCGCCGAGATTCAAGTAGAACTCCATATCCGGCAAGTAGACAACGCGTGCCAAGGCCGACAACGTTGCATCCATGAACATCTTGAAGCCCGTGTATTTGCCATAACATTTGCGCCAAACTTCCTGGTTCTTCACCACATAATGGCACAATGAAATGCTCTCCGGGGCATTGTAGCGCTTCAAGAGATTATCCCGAATGGCGCTGAAATTGACGCGCTTGAACGAGTGCAGATCCCAGGAGATCTGTTTGTCGGCCGAGAAGTCGGAGCAATCGTTGTTCAGCAGCCACAAATTGAGTTCTTGCGGACAATAGCATCGCTCTGAGTAGACCTTGTTGCGTATAACGTAGGGCGATTGGGCCACATGCGAGTTATTGTATTGCACATCAATCTCCACATTCTCACACCAATCGCCAATCGTATAGCGGACAATACTCGAGCCGTCGCCTCGATCAATAATATTGATGTTGGAGCGGCATTTTCCGTGCGGCGAGTTGCCTTTTATTTGCACCCTGAACTTCGCGTTCGTGGGGGATGAAAATCTGCCGGAGAAAAAAGGCGGTCATAACAATCACAATACGATGCATTAATTATGCATTCGCCGATTTTGTTTACTTTTTTCCACTCTCGTCGACGGCATGGATGAAAAAGTATCGAGCCGGCAGCACAATGTGATCGGGCTTCAGTCCGGGTCCCCAAACTTGGGTCTTTTTCACATCGACATTTTGTTCTTTGCCGAGCGTTAATTGCAAATTAAATATAACTGCAAAATATATTATTTGCAACAACATTGAGATTCGTTTTATTTACACTAGAATGTTTTCTAAGTGAGACCAGCTTTGGAAATAGTGATTATCTCAAATCATAAAGAAAAATACTGCCATCTACACTTTTTAACTCCTATGTTGTCCTTGTTGTTGTTGTTCCTGTTATAATTTGAATACTTACTTATACTTTCATAAAAATATAAGGATATAAAATATTTGTTATATTTTGTTTTAGGGTTTCTCTTGTGTGGACATTTTAAATGCTGGAATGAAGCAATCCGGAGTATTTTATCTGCAAATACGAGGAACAACCTACTGGTTCTTAAAGGTGTACTGTGAACAGGGCATCTCAGATGGCGGATGGACGGTATGTCCTCTAATAATTGATGTAGACGTGAATGGTTAATATCTGAATTCATAGGTCATTCAACGACGTGATGACTTTGGAGAACCTCGAGAAAACTTCAACCGTGATTGGGCGGATTACAAAAATGGCTTTGGGGAGCCTGGTAAAGAATTTTGGTTGGGCAACGAAAACATTTATATGCTGACGAACAACGAAGAATACGCACTGCGAGTAGAACTAGAAGATTTTGAGGGTAACAAGCGGTAAGCAAGTTTTATTTACCGTAAAAGTCCTACTACTCATAAACCTTGTGTTCTATTTGCAGATATGCGCAGTACTCGCACTTTAAGATACACTCGGAGGCTGATTATTACAAACTGGAAATCGATGGATACGAAGGAAATGCTGGCGATTCGTTGAATGATCCTTGGTATGGCTCAAATAACAGTCCATTTTCGACTTACAATAAGGACAACGATCGAAGCTCACTTAACTGTGCGAGCATGTTAAAGGTATTAGTTTCTAATTGTTTGAAAATAATTAAGAAAAGTCTAAAAGCATTGGTTTGTGTATTTCAGGGCGGCTGGTGGTGGAAATCCTGTGGCCGTGGACTTAATGGACTATATCTCCATGACCCGCAGGACCTAACTGCACGCCAGGGAATCGTTTGGTTCCGTTGGCGGGGCTGGGACTACACTTTAAAGAAGGCAACGATGATGATTCGTCCTCGGATGCCCCAGCCACAAAGTATGACCTTAGGCCCAGTGACTGCAACATAGAATTTCTTGCATCGTTTTAAACATAAACGTTTAATTACTTGAGAGAAGAATTTCTGGTAGGTTATTATTAAATATCCGCCCATATTATAGCGAATGATGCATAATAGCAAATTTTATTGACAAGCATTCTGTTATTCTAATTGTTTATCATTTAAAAATAATAACTTATTTTTTAATGTTGTATTGAATCGACATACAAGCAAGCTAGTTAAATCTCTTAAAATTGTGTAATAACGTTATAAGTATTAATCTTAAAACGCCGCAATCATCCCATGTAAACTGTAAATAAATTCACTGTTGTTCTGTTTGTATTTAATGTATACAAATCAAATCATCCTGACATTATTAAAATGTTTAATTCACAATCGTAAGTAATATACAATAAAAACAAAACAATAATGCGCGGGTTTGTCTGAGGGTTGTTTTCTTATCGATAAATCGAGATCGCAAGATCGATAGCAGCATTTCACAGTAAGTTGGCAGGACTACCGATGGACTTAAAATTTAATTCCGCGCCTTAATATTGAATATCGATAACAATTTGAACTGCGTTAATTGTCAATAACAAATTGTAAATACTTTATAAAGATACATTCAATTTTTAAATATAGCTTAATTAAGCTATTATCTAAATGATGAAATATATTTATTTTCTAGTCAAGTAACGAGCTGACGATAGTTAAGCCGAGGCTTGACTATCGACAATTATGTTTGTTGGCACTAATGACATGTTGTATCGATATATGATCCTTCCGATCAATGGCGTATGTAGGTAGGCAAACATGTACAGCCATTTCGAAGGTATGTATGTATTTTGGAAATATTGTGTATACCTGTGTGGAAACGGTGGTGTGTTGGTTCTGGTTCCTTGCTTGAACATCTGCCGGCTTGTGAAATGACCTTCCCTTGCGAGCAGCATATGCACAAGCGAAGCAGTAAAGCCATATTAACACGGAAACGACGTGCAACAGAGCACAAAAAGCGCGCGGCTCTTAGATTTTCGAAAATTAACAACAATTAAAAAGAGATATAAATCGGTACAAATGTGGCTGCAAATATTCGTTAGACTGTGTTTAATTGTCGTTTATCTGCGACACGACGCCAACTGTGACGCCGATCACGATCAACATAATGAGGAAAACAAAGGAATGCGCCATCAAAACTGGCAGAGGCTGGAAATGATGGACGGCAATGGTTTATACTGGCTGCAGTGGTGGCTGCATGAGAAGGACATCCACTTCAAAGTCACGGTGAACACGCGTGGCTTCATCGGCCTCGGATTCTCGCGTCGCGACGGTCGCATGTCCAGTGCGGATATGGTGCTCCTGTGGGTCGATGATCACTCGGGCAAAGCGAACGCCTTGGTGAGTACCGACGAATGTAATGGCCTGGTAATGTCATTTGTATTGACCGAAAGTTTGTAGGATGGTCATGGATCCACACATCATCCGCATGCCGCTCCACTGCAAGACGACACTCAGAACTATCACGTAATCGAAGGTCATCAGAATGCCACCCATACAACGGTGCACTTCAAGCGTCTAATTGAGACCTGTGACCCCTACGATATGCCATTGAGCGTAAGTCGTGCTTGCCATCGAATTGATTTAAATTTAACCAGCAGCGATTGCTGTTTCAGGATGATACCATTAAGGTGCTGTGGTCGTTCGGCAGTACCGATCCCATACATGGCAATCTGGAGGGACACGGTCAGAATCGCGGTGCACGATCACTTCATCTGCTCAATCCCGTCTTTCGCAAGCAACGGCATGAGACGCATCATTGGGACATCACTGTCAATAACGTCACGGTTGAGCCCAGCATGGATACGCTCTACTGGTGCAAGATCATGAGCATGCCCCGCTTGACAACGAAACACCACATTGTTGGTTACGAGCCTTTGCTCACGCGCACTTCGTAAGTATAATGACAACATTCGCTGAGTTTCAAATGATAAGTCTTATTACTTTATATAGAAAAACCCATGAGAGTCTCGTGCATCATATGACGCTCTTTGAATGCTCAACCAAATCGTATCCTGGCTCGGACTCTGCATCATGGGATGTTTGGGTAAAGAGCAGTGGCACAGTTTGCAATAGCAACTCGTTGACGCCCCGCGACTGGGATTCGTGCTCCACACCAGTTGCGGTGTGGTCCATTGGTGCATCTGGACAATTTCTGCCGGAGCATGTTGGCATTCCAATGGGTGGTCCAGCGGGAGTCAAGTATTATATGCTTGAAATACACTACGACAATCCAAATGCCTTACGCAGTAAGCATGCAATATTCGACCCACCTTAAATTATCTGATCTTATCAAATTCTGTTATCAGCTGTGGATCATTCCGGCTTCCGCGTTCATTACACGCCCAAATTGCGTGCTAATGATGGCGGCATCATCATCAGTGGCGTTTCCATCTCCGATACTCAAATCATACCGCCTGGACAAAAGCTGTACCGCAATGTTGGCATCTGTGGACCGTCCTGCTCTAATGTGGTATGATTATAAAACTTTGCTTTTATGGGGAACGTTAATAAACTATAATTTCGTAATTGTATTTAGATGTTTCCCAACGATGGCATTAAGATCATTTCGGGTACGCTTCATTCGCATCGCGCTGGTCGCAAAATGAGTCTGCGCCATGTTCGAGATGGCAAGGAATTGGAACGCATCATTGAGGACGATAACTATGACTACAAGTACCAGCAATATCATCAACTGGCCAACGAGACGGTTGTTCTGCCTGGCGATTACATTATCACGGATTGTGCCTATGAAACAGTGCATCGCAAACGGGCCACCTTTGGTGGTTATTCCACCAAACAGGAAATGTGCTTGTCCTTTATTACATACTATCCGAAGATTGAATTGGCCGGTTGTTATAGCATGACACCAGTGCGTGAGTTCTTCGAGATGTTTGGCGTTTATCAGTTCTATTCGCTGAACATGACAGACGTGGAGAACCTTTTTCTGTACAATGGCAATCTTCTGGATTACATTCCCAATACCATTTACGGCAAAACTAAAGATCAAAACGCCAACTTGACTGCTGAAGAGCTTGCCATGGAGGAGTCTTTGCTAAGTACGTAACCCAACCTTATTAAACCTCTTTAGATTGCTGCTAAATATATAATATTTGTATTATAGATAAATTACTCATTTCGGATCCCGTTGAGTTCCACGACCGCACTTTTCTATCTCATATAAATCAGCTGCCTTGGTCTGAGCCATTGTTCACGAAGCGCGTGGAACAGGCCGTGATAACTGGCAAACACATGACGTTTTGTCGTGTCTCCAATGAGTCAATGTCAATTGTAAGTACATATATCAGTTTAGTACCCATTTAAATATTAACGTGTTCGTCGATTGCAGCCCTCGGAAATCATACGCTATCCAAATTTTACGAAATTTGTGAAACCACCCAGCAGATGTACATACAACCTCTTCATCGATACCATGCAATTGTCTTCAGCAGGTTCAAGATTTAAAGCTCCAGTGATATTAGCATTATGTTTGCTACTTGTCGGAACTTGTCTTGAGAAACTATTTCAAATATCCTGGGTATTGTTTATGTATTGAGGATTTAAAACTAAGCAAAGTCTGCAGCAGCACAGTTTAATTTTAATTTTTACTCCAAAGACGTAGTTTTTTACAATAATATTTTTGTAATAATTTAATGTTTAAATAAATTAAGTACTAAGTAAAAAAAAAATTGTCGAGTCGCGCTTTTTATTTAAAAAATGTAAGTACTCAAAATAAGTGTAACCAGGCAAGATTTGTGGAAGTGGTATATTTTGTAGAGTAAAAAAATACATTTTTGAATTGAACATTCGGCCACACTGTTTTGCACTTTGGGGCAACAACATTCCCTTTTTGCTTTCGTCGACACTTGTGAAAATATTAAAAGCGAATTTGTGTTATTAAAGCCGCATTAATAAACAAGCATAATTTTGAATATGTTATGGGTGAACTAAATGGTTTATGATCAGCATTCTAATAAATCAACAGTGCAATGGATGTGGACGAATGCTTCTACGGTAAGTTTAATCATTGCACCTACTACAAACGCACGCACACACACACACACAAATCATGATATTGCATTTGCATATGCTGGTGTGTATGTGTGCTTTTTGTTTTAGAATTTCAAAATTTGAAAGTGAAAGTGCAGTTTTTGGCACATGTAATAAAATACATGTGCATGAATGTGTGCTATACATTATAGGAAATCTACTACTTGAGTGTTGCCTGCCTGCATAGCTTGTTTATGTCGTGAGTAATCTTTGTGTGTGTGTGAGAGATTCTTTTTCGTGTGCGTTATCGCAATACATAAAACAACGCAATGTAGATTAATAATATTGTTATCTTGGCTATGTCACCTGTATATTCCAAGGCATCACAACGTGATGGACTCAATTCAATTCTGCCACCGTGGTTTGAATCAATAAAATTGCATTTTACCCGGTACAATTTTCCGGCGTAGTTTTTGCCCCTATGGAAGCCATGCAACATGCAATAAAATGGGTCAATGCTCTTTAGAAACACAGAACACAGAATATTCACCCTTAATTTTATTAGCAGGAAGTATGCGTCTTCTTTTTACATATTTCTTTAAAATGTTTCTCTCTTTATTCAATGCGGTTTTCTGACGCGCAATTCAAAGAACGATTCTTGTGTATACTCTTTAAACTTTGCCACTAATCAACTCACTCTCTCTATTTCCAGATGAATTATCATCGTTTATGTCCTCGCCCAGCGACTATGGGCTTAACCACCATGATTTTGATGAGATCATCAGCTCAACAGTGTCGCAACTAGATCCTGGCTTGGATCTCAATTCAATCATACCTGATGACAATCCTGCGAGTTCACTGCAAGGTGAAAATCTATTCTCTGACTTGTTCCAGTCGACGACAGTGGGTCACAACGACTTGGAGCTGAATTTTAACAATTTTCCGGCATTTGAAACACAAAACCTGACGACGCCAGACGACGACAGCAGTTTCTTGACAACGGTGCCCGAGATTTCAAACGATTTGTTGAATATTTGCAATGACAATGCCGAAATTGAGAAGCTCACATTTGGCAATCTGTTGGCGCATAGCCCAGATCGCGACACGCCATCGCCCACTGAGAGTTGGGGCAGTTCCAGCGGCAGTTCGACGAGCGGCGTTCACAGCGACGCCTCCGATGCTTGGCAGCAGCAGAAGCACCATGACCAAATTGACATCGAGTCGTGTCGCCTGCAAAACGTTGCCCCCCAATCGCCAGTACAATTTGTGCAGGGCTTTTGTGTGAAAAATAATGACAGTATTCCAGGTAGCATTCAGATGCCCAATCAACAGCCAAAGCAGCTGCAGCTAAAAGAGCCTATTCCCAAGTTGGTTGTGCCTGCCTCCGCTGTTGTCATGGCGCCCAAAGTGGAAACGAAGATTCAAAAGCCACCCGATAAATTGCTGGCCATAGATCCGCCGGCGGAGAACTTGGGTAAAACCAAAACCATATTTCTATCGTCAAATGACTACAAGGCGCTCATGCAAAAGATGAACCTGCATGGTACAAAGGGTGCCAAGATCAATGGCAGTGTGAAGCCGCAGATTCCAAAGATCGTGGTTAAGGCTGGCAACGGAAAAGTGCAATGTCTACAGAATGCTGTGAAGACAACAACGAGCGTCAATAGCCCGAGTAACCCGCTCAGGAGCCAACATCCCATGTCGATCTCTACACCCGCCAGAGTGGGCAGCATCATTGATGAGAAAATGTACAAAAAGCAGCAGCGCATGATTAAGAATCGCGAATCCGCCTCATTGTCGCGCAAGAAGAAGAAGGAATACGTTGTGCAATTGGAGGCGCGCATAAATCATTTGGAGAAGGAGAATTCCACACTCAAGGGCGTGAGTATGAATTTTAAGCATACAATTTAAAGCATACAGATTTCTTGTGCTATAAGCTAAAACTTATTAATTATCTCTCTAGTTACTAATAGTATGACTAGAAAGTCATTTAAATTCTTATTCAATTAACTTCCTAAATTATTACATTCAAATCGCAGTTGTACTTATTGTATTGTGTATACATTTTATTTCTCTGGTTTGCTACATAACTTGACTTGTTCAGTAATATAAATATTTACTTTAATTAATTCTGATTTTATTTTGCAGGAGAATGTGACTTTGCGCAATCAACTTGTGGCCTTTGCCAAGACCTGCAAGTGCCGCAAGGGCAGCGCCTGCGAATTTGTGCTGCACTCTTTGAACACCGCCACAAGAGGCGACCAGCACGTGAAAATTGCTCCGCGACCAGCTTCAAAGGGTTTCCGACAGCACATGAACGCGGCGACAGTTAAAAAGAACGTGGCCGTGCTGTTTGCCATGGCATTTATGGTGACGCTGAATGCGGGAAACTTCCAGTCGTATCTGAGCAAACAGAATCTGGATCCGGAAGGAGTTGCGGTCGTGGCTGATGCGAATACCAATGCCAATGAACCGATTCCCATTGGCCGTCGCTTGCTGTGGGTCGACTCCGAGGAGGAGTACAAGGAGAAGCTGAATCGCAGCAATCGCCAGGCCGCTGAGGAGCTGGTGATGCCGCCATTACACTTTTTGCGACCAGCGAGTCGAGCTCACAATGCAACATCGAAGAGCGATGAGTGGAATTCAACGGAGACGACAGGCGGTAGACACAATAAAAGTGACCATCCCCCGCCACTCACGTATCCGTCTCCGACTCCATCACCGTCTCCCTCAAACTGCTCAACGAACTCGGCTGGCAATCAAACAGAATATTCACGACTCTCGCTCAATTTACAGAAATTAATCAATGTCAGCGGATATCTGAATCTGAGCAAGCAGGCATCATTTGACATCGAACAGGACAATGCACATGGCTACAAATTCGCAACAGATTACTTGGACTTGCCCGACATGGAACAACAACGGACACAGCTTGGCAAACGTAAAACATTTGTGGGCTTCAACGAGCGTTTAACAGATTTGGAACAGAAACAACGGAAAATTGGCTCATTGGACATCCGAAGAAGTGACAACAAAACAGGCGAGCCAATAAATCTCTTTAAGGGCATTCAGCGACAGGATGACACCTTCTATGTGCTGTCCTTCAACACGCAGCATATTCTCGTGTCACCATCGACGCACAACAAGAGCGCAAGGCCGAAAATCTCGTTGTTGTTGCCAACTGCAGAGCCATCACACAATGGCGACATGATGATGATGCAAGTGGACTGCGAGGTCTTCAACACCAAGGAAGTGGAGATAAAGTCGGATATGATACCAGCTAAGCTGCGGCCCAATGTGACCAAGTGGCAAGTGAAGCCTAAGCATATCGCGCTTAACAATAACAGTAGCAACATCAACATCAGTTCTAATAAGACGCAGGGCAGCCTCAAGTTGCAGGAAAGAATTATGAAACACGAGAAGCCACGTGTGCGCACCTACTTTATGGTTGGGCCCAAGAATCAGGCAGCTGCAGCCGTGTCCCAGGAGAAGCCACGATTCGTCGAGTACAATAGCAGCAGGACTCTCAATTCCGACTCGTTCGATTCTCGCTTACATGGATAATGAATAGATAATTTGACACCAGGCATGCAGCTATAGATCTATTCTTCAATAGCCTCTTTCCACGGGCAAGGGAGAAACAGGCTTAGTAGACAATTGCAGAAGGAGAAAGGGAAAATATATAGAGTGTGGAAAGAGGCTATAACTCTAAGATATATCATGTAATATCCGTTTATGTGCACGATTATGTGTAATATACAAAAGTCTTTGATTAATAAACATTAACGCGCTTTGTTTCTTTGTGTAAATGCCGTTCAGAATCTTCCTGACTAATTAGCGGCGCCAGCTGTGAGGAATTCCCCATGAACCAGCTTTATCTTGGCCACGAGCTGGCCACGATTTCGGCGGTTCGCTCCCTAATTCCCAGGAAACATCGATGACGCACCACTAACGGAGGTTGATGTAGGTCAGATCTTGAACAATGCTTTGCCGTTGAACGCAGCAACTTTTGCTTTGTTTTGCGGAACTTCTGAAACTGGTTGTGCAGACTGCAGACTGAATCACAGATTGTGCAAAAAGACAAATGTATTTCGCAAACCTTAATTGACGAACTGTATGAATGTATATACCAACAGACCTCGCCCCCGTTTCTGAACGAACTCTGATCTCGAATTTAAATCTGCTTTTTATATATACATTTGTTTAATTTCGACCTCCGTTCTCATCGTTTTGGGAAGTCACTTAGTCAGAAAGGACAAAGAATTGTACATTCATAATGTGTATATATTTCTTGATATTAATAGCATCAAGACAAAAAGTGTTTTTATTGCTTCCCAAACCCTTGTAACAGTTTTAGAAAAAAATAATACAATTCGCATAACAACATACATACATACATAATTAATTTTTGTACATAATTAAATGATAAATTTTCATGACCATTTCGAAATTAATGAATTTCTGGGACAAAACTTTATTTGATTTGTGTAGTTTTAGTACGCAACTTCACTTAGTTTCTGTTTGTTTGAGTACTTGACATTTTCATGAGTAACTAAAGCTTTTTAAAGTTTTTTTTTTTCTTTTTCATCGTATCAAGACTAATAGTGAATGCAGTAAGAAATAGTAAGATTAGTAAATTCAACACAAAATAAATTATAGAAAAAAGTGAAACATAAAGAAAGGGGAAATGAAAGTGAAAAGATTGGAGAGTAGGACATTCATTGCACCGTTGTTGAACTCAGACCACAAAGCGATGGACATGACTCGGATTGAAGGAGGGGCGGCGGCTAATGCTCGATCCATTGTCTCGATCACCGCTGACTCGGCTATTAGAATGTTGAACCCCAGATGAGCTGGGCACCGACGTTGACGTCGGATGCAACAAAGACGAGACTTTCTGGACGCGACGATGTCCACGTTTACCCTGAAAATAAAACGAAATTAACAATGTTGTAAAAAAAAATGTGTGAAATATTTCCTTACCTGTCGAGCCTTTTGGTTGCGCGATTCGGCAATCAGATGATCGGGCACCTGAAACAGACCTTCGCCGCGTGTTATAAGCACATTGGTCAAGCGGCAGCACAACGCCGCCATCTTCACTTGCTCGGCAATGCTGTTTTTGTCCGTTGGGTGAATGTAGCGTGGTGGAAAGAATGAGGGTGCAAAGATTGTGGACACATTGTGCAAATTCATTTTGTTAATATCTTGCAGATCGATGATGGCGTTGAGGAAACGCAATATCGATCGCAGTGTGTTACGATTTTCGTGTGGCAGCATTTGACATAAATTGGACAGCGCTCGCATCTGGTCCATGGAGGGTAATGTGTGACACTGATAGAAAAGTTGGATGAGCTCACTCGATAGCAGCGGTTGGGGCAGCTCGCGTAACCAACGCTTCAGCAGCGCACTCAGCTCGTGGACACTGGCGGCGCTCAGCAGCTGTGCGAACTTTTCGGGCTTCTGATAAAAACTTGATTCTAATTCGTTGTAAATTAATTCAGTCTGCAAGTAAATGGGATTTGCATTATTTATCGAAGGGAACTATTTATCTTAGTTGACTTACCTTGTGTTTTTGTCCAGCTACACGCAAAATACCCTCTTCCCTGGTGCCCCGCTTCATCAACTCCTCGAGCAGCCCCTCTAGAAATTGTGGCACTAGCGTCGAGTCCATGCCGGATAGTTGCTGATCGCGACGAATGAGTGCATTCAATGATACGCCAAACAGACTGCCCTCCTCTTTCCGCCGCCTCTTGAATGGTTTTCGCTTGTCCAGCGACACCTGGTTGCGATCAAAGACGGTGGCCAATTCCAGCCAAAAGACGGGCTGCAAACGCTTCAGATCGATTTCGTTAATGGTGTCAATATCGGAGTATGATTCTTGTATGATCACGCAGTTATCGACTGCATCGATGCCATCATCCTGACTAGAATTATCGCGGCACATGCTTTCAAAGCTAATACCATCGCGTGACGACTGCGAGTCGCGTAATTCCTGTTTCGGCGACTCCAAGTGCATTTTGTTGAGTATCTTCTCAGGCGACGTCGCCGAAATGTGCGCTCCATTCGGATGGTACTCGTCGCTCGAGTCACCTGAAGACGTATTGTTCTCACTCTGCGAGTCCTGCATTATCTGACCGCGCACGCGTCTGAAATAAGACAACACAAGTTAGCATTTCTATATAACGTTTATTATGATTAGCCCTGTGACTCACCCGACAGAGCACGATGGATCGGAGCCAGATCGATTGCGTGGTATGTGTATTGTGCCAATGCGTGAAAAGCCAAGCAACTCGATGCCCTCCGACGAATACATGGGAATATCGCAGCGCACTTGGCTGCCGCGGAAAAGATCCGTCGATGTCGAGGCCTTGAGTGGAGCACTGGGAGTGCGACGTATCTTCTGCTTCATGTGTTTGTTTAGCGAGGGAAAGCCACTCACATTATCATTGGCAGCGTTGTGATCGAAGATGCTCACAAAACTGGGTCTGTAATAATTCCAGATATTTAATTTTAGCCAGTCTCAAATATGTGACGCAACTTACATGGAAGCATTGCCCCAAACGTCGTCGCCGTGCACGGAATCCAATGAGTCGGGCGTCGCACTTCGGGATCGTGTGCCAGTGCTCGATTCCTGTCAAGAAAGCGAAACATTCATCAAACTTTAGTTCTACGATGGTGGTTCAAATTTCAAGTGAGCAAGATATAACTATTATCGTAATATCTCCATAACAATAAGGAGTTCTAGCTTCATATTTTACTTGGTTACTTTACAATAGTTTGGCATAAAAAAATAATTTCTAAGAAAACTAATTTCACGATAAGGAATGGATAAATTTTGTTTACTCACATCGAAATCGCGGAACACATCGCGTATGTCTGGTTTGCGTTTGGAACGATTCTTTGTGCGTCCTCTAACTGTGTGATTGAGTGCTCGAACTCGCTGTTTAATCGCCTCGGCATGTGGGCGCGATAAAGTCGCTAGAACTGGCTCCAGATCTGTTGAGCGTAGCTCGATGCCCTGCCAAGCCAAGATAAACAATAAATAAGTACGCAGTTATAAACAATTACTGTTCTGTGCTGTGTTGCGTTGTGTGCGTCAATGTTTATGAACAATTTGTATTTTAAACACGTTGCAAATTCCACAACGTAGTTCGACTTAATAGTAATCTAGCGTAGAAGTCTAGAAGTCTACGTCTGTTACCTACCTGCTCGAAAGGTTTCGTCAATTCCGGATATCCAGCTGAAATCAGCCACTCTGCCTCCATTTCGCCATCTGTAAATGTAAAGTGCATTAGTATAATCCTAATCCTCTAAGGGTGACCGAGATCTCGAGTTCTAGATAACTCGCTTCGTCTGTTCTCAGATTACGTTGCTCTTTCTTTGTCCGTTTCGTAATGTCTCCCGCCCTTATCGCAATGTAAACAGAACAGACCGCAAAAGTCGAGTTTGCTCGACTCTCAGATACCGTCTACTCATTCACAGCGTATAAAAATGTATTTAAAGTGAAAATTGTCACTATGCATTCTAGAAACAATTCTGAACACGAACATTTTCCTTGTAAATTACAATTAATAACAACAAATTATGCAGCTTAAGTGCGCGCTATACTCTGTAAAAATTAGTTTTATGTTATAATCATTTAATGAATGTAAGACAAAAAAATCAATTGATCTGAGAAGAATACAAATGAATGTTGAGCCCAAATTTGTAAATTCTGGAACCCAATTTGGGGATGTTCCATAAAAATAGCCTGTCAAATATAAGGGGCGGTTACAAGACCATTTGAATCCCCTACGTGCGACTATCTAAAAAGAGAGAACATTATACAATGACCCAAACGGCGGTATAGCCTGAACGCTAAATTTTAATTTAACAAATCTCATCAATTAAATTCAAGTTGTACTATAACATAATAATCTGTCTATACTTTGTACCCATGTAATTCTTAGTTTAGAATAATAATAATAATAAGGAATATTAAGATAAACTAGCTCATACGGTTTCTGATATATATATTTAATGCTCTCCCCGATACATACATTTGCTGTTCCCACGACTCCATAATACCCTTCTACCCCAAGGGAACTGGGTATGGTATAAAGTATATGGAGCAGGTAAACCAGCAGGAAAAGAGCTTACCTTCGTAATGGATTTCTGGCTCGTTGCATGTCGAGTTCGTCTGCAGCAAGTACTCGTTAAGAAACTCTGTGTAGTCCTGATCACATGTGTTATCAAGCGAAGCGTTGTTGTTATTATGGTTGTTGTTGTTGCTGCTGTTGTTGTTATTATTGTTGCTGTTCATTTTTGCTAGTTGTGTTGTTGTTAAAGTGCTGTGATAAATGTCGAATATGGCATACTGTTTTAATTGATCACACGCTACAGGAAAAGCATTAATCGCCGCCTTTCAAGGCACCACACACATTTATCTGTGTTTATCTTTATCTATTCCCTTTTGTTATTCTCCCCGTTGTTGTTGTTGTTTTGCTGTTTTGCTTTTGTGGCGCTGCAAGAATAAACAATATAAATTACAAGCAAATAATATATTTTTCAGACGCTTGAAGGTGACTTAATCTGAAGTACGCCTTCAGTCTCTTCGTGCGCACTTATGTACATATATGGATGTAGGAATGTATGTACATACACACCTTTATAGCCAATTTAATCGCTTTAAATTGTTCACACACACACTCACACACTTGTGATGCACATGGACATACGCAACGAATATAAATTCCCTTCTGCACTATTTCCCTGTCCTGAGATGGGGACATTTATCTACGCTCGTTTACCGTGGAACTAGTATGGAACTAGGCATCTAGTGCAGAGTACGGAATTAGTCACTCTCTGTAGTTCATGGTTGTCTACGAAGTAGATAGTTCGGGGCTAATACAGTGAAGACACACACACAAACACGCAACACTTGCAATATTACGACGTAAGAAGATTTACATACATGAATGTACATTCATAAAGTACTATTACTAATACGTAGTCACTTTACGTGGAGAGAGTGAAGACATATTAGTCCCACTCGATGTACGTATTTACGAACGTATGCATGTACGAATGTACGTATGTATGTATTTATGGTTGTAGGTTGGGCTGTTGCATGCCTATGTATGTTCGTATGTATGTGTGTACATCTGTGATATACACACTTATAAGGCACGTTTATTGTTGTGCACAGCGTATTTACATATGTACAGATTATTAATTGAGCTGTGTGTTTTTCTTTTAACAAAAAGGGAAATCTGTCCCTTGCTATAATTGCGTTCACTCTTCTTTCACTTCCTATATATGTATGTAGCCACACACACATGTATATAAACATACATACATATATGTATGTTCACAAACACACATTCATGCATACATGTGTGTGTGTGGCACTTGCATTAATAAATACATTCATACATACATATGCATATGTGTGTGTGTGCAGACTTGTTTCGTTGTATGTTTATGAAACAATGCAAACTTGAATATGAATTAATTTTGTGTCGTCACATATTCGAATTAATTAATTATTAATACGTACACAAATATGTGGTAGCTATGCAAATATATATACAGTGAATATATATTAATCACAGTCCGCACGCAAACAACATTTCGAACCGAGAATTGAAAATGAACTGATGAACGAACTAAGAACGAACAACTTCAACTTCGCAGCCAATATCAGTGTGTGCGTGTAGATGAACAAATACGTGTGTCTGTATTGGGCCCATAAATGACTGGGCTTGATAGTGAATGTGTGCGTGTGTGTGTAATGTAAGTATGTATGCATGTATGCATGTTGAAAAGATCAGGTTTAAATTGAAGCGTGAGCAACAGGTTTGCATGAATATAAACACGACGTGAGCCCGACAAAATTGTCAAATCCTACATTGCACATTAAGCTGCGATGAGACTTCTCGATTTATTTTTCGATAAACAATCTTATAATCAACATTTAAATTTAATTTTAATTGATAAACAACTTATTTTGGGGCAATACAACTGTAACAATGTGTACGAATGACTAATTTCTCTTATCCAATTTAACCGATGTTTCCAGTTCATTGACTAAATGAAGTTATCGATTATTTGGGGGTGTAGAAGGTGTGAAGTTCCACAATTTATTTGTTAAGCGATGTGCGACCAGTTAACCATCGACTTTTCAAGAAGTTTTTATTTGATTTTCTTTTAAATTATTAAGTATTGCCTTTACAAGGTATTTTAAATACATTTTTATTATTCTATTAATATAATTGTTTCAAAGATGGGCTGGTCAATGTGGTTTGAAAATTATTTCAGAGGCTTTCAAGAAAAAAAAACCATATGTTTTAATATTTTATTGCTTTCTTTTGAAGTCTAAGAAAAGTAAAATTTTTCGACTGGTTTTATGGTGTTTAAGATTTATTTATTTAAATTAGTTAGTTATAACTAAAATTATTAACTAACTTAGATTCTACCGCCGGCTGCTAAGGCGTTCGGCTTAGGTGTTTAAAATACTCTGTTCGGGAGTTTCAAAACCATTGTTTGGAGAAAAACGCGTTCAAAGATTTTGATAAACAAAATTGGCTATTTCTTCAAATGGTTTTGGAATTTTCATTTCAAATAAAGTAAAATGGAGTTCAGTTTTTTTAAACTAAGAATGGGGTGAAACTTACCAAATGTAAACTTTCCCATAGAAAAATGATAGCTATAGCAGCGAGTTTTATGATTGTTTTATTTAAAAAAATGCAATTTTTCAATTGGATTTTAAAATATTCAATAAATGCGAATTCCTTTAGTTTTTGGGTTTTAATTTACGATAGTGCTTGTAAGACAATCTGAATATGTTTTCGAGAAACATTGAGTATTCAAATGGCCCCATGGTCAGATATACTATTGCCACTTAGTTTAGCAACATTTGAAAGAAAACACAAGTGCTTATCAACATACGCTTGTAAACATTTGGCGTTGCCACGTTGTTTAAAATATCGTTTACAAAAATCGGGCAAAATCGATATATCAGAACAACCTACCACCAGTGTGACCATTTTATGTAGTTAATAATTTACAGTTACTGTTCTATTTGAACAATAAATCAATTGTTATTTTCTAACAATTAAAATAGCCAAAACCATCGCTATGCATTTCAATTTTGTGCAAGCCGAACCCATCTCTAAAGCAGTGGGACCAAGTCGATAGTGGTGTGTTGTGGTATATTTGCAGAAGTAAAACAGTATATTTTGAACTTGAACTCACCACGAAAGACTTCAATGGGAAACCAGTTCTGCAGTTATTTACAATTTTCAGTTCATAGACAAACGCAGCGCGCTTCTTTATTTCTTTGGGATGCGTTTTTTGTGTACGTCGTGCGATTAACATTTACATATTTACAACATTTACACAACTACATGCATACGTGATGCATTTATTTTGTTTCTAACAAATAATACATGTGTGTGCGTGATTTAATTGATTTAATTGAAATTGTGCCAGTGTCGCATGCAATTTTGCATATAAACAAAATGTAAGATACATACATACAAACATACCTCTTAGTCTCTCTTATAAACAAAATATATAAACAAAGTGTGCAAACCAAACAAAATTCAGTTACTTTGTTTACATTATGTAGTTATGGTTTTATGCTCAAATTCAAATAAACAAATGTATTTTGATGAAGTTGCGTGTGTGTGAGTGTGTGTGGTAAGTCTCGATATTCGATATATTTACCGCTCCAACTCAAGAATGGTTAAAAATGCATACACATACATACATACAAATGTGTGTGTTTGTGTGTGTGTATTAAAAACCAAACACGCATCTTTGCCTATCGTAAACATGTCGTTTTGTATATAGACACATACAAACATACATAAGTATACGTTGTGTGTGTGTGTGTGTGTGTGGTCTCTTCAAATATCTAGAGCAGCATCATCAACATAAATACATACGTACATGTATACATTCATAATTACATATGCATGTTTGCATATTAGATTTGTGCGTAATTTCAAAAAGTTCATGCGTGCAACATTCACGCACACACACATACAGACGCTTGGTTGATATATTATGTTGCTACAATTCATGCACAAACACAAACACACACACAAACGTGTACACAAACTTACTCACATACATACATATTTTTATGTTCACACACACACAGCCACACGCAGCTGTGTTTTTTAAGGGGTGTGTGTGATCCCACAGCAAGTGTGCGAGTGTGAGTGTGAGTGTGAGTGTGAGTGCGAGAGTGTGGTGTGTGGTGTGTATGTGTATCCGTATCCAATCAAGCTGGAAACGAAAGGATTTTATTCATTTGTATGTGTGTGGCGCACATTCGTGTGAATGTATTGTGTACGCTACATTTGTGCCCATCCAGCTTTGTGTCGCTGCTGCTCTGCTGCTCTGCTGCTGCTACTCTCACTGCTGCTGCTAATGCAACAGACGCGACGCTGTTCGATGGCCAAAAGAGTCTCGCACACATGCATAGATTGTATTTAGTCTGCGTGTGTGTTTGTGTGTGTGTTGAAATTATGCTTTCATGCGTGTATTTGTGTATTTGTTACGAGGATTAATTAAAACGTAGATTCTAATAAATTAGTGCATCTGATTTGCTGCCGATGAATTGCAATTTAGCAAACAAGCGGGAAAGTAATTTGACTAACACAATTACAAACACACACTCGCACACATACACTCCCTCTCATACCTGTTTAAATTGTACAAGTGTATGGGAAATATATGTGTGTGTGTGTGTGCGTGTGTGTTTACAGGCAATTACATGAACATGAACACTTCGCTAACAACGCAAAGTTACCCCAGACAAGCTCAGCATTGATTTTTTATACCCTTTACAAATGGCATAAGAAGTAATGCACAGCACTAATTTGTCATCATACACGCAACAGGGTATACTCACACCTCCAATACCCTGTGTGTTTTTAAAATACTGTTGCGCAGCCCAAATACGTTATTTACATAGTCTGGCAACTCTCTGCAACTCACTTCAGATGTTAGTAATTAATGCATAGGCGAGGGCTGCTCTCAGAGTTGCCAATAGCTGCTTATTAAATACCTCTCTCGAATTTATGTGTATTTCTCTGGCGTCCCTCGTAATAGTTGAAATTTTAATGGCATTTTTACAGGTAGCAAGAAGCACTTTGTTGACCCGATAGTCTGATGTTGACCTTAAGATACACATGCATACATGCATACATATGTATGTATGTGTGAACTAGAAATGAATCATTAAAAGTCGGTTTTATTTGAAATAATCAAAAACTCATTCCTTGTTCTTACAGTGCTCTCTAATTGTGATTACCGTGAAATCGTGAAGTCGTATCGGGTATAATTCCCAAAAGAACGCAGAGTGCTTAACTGCTTTTGGACCAGGGAGAGAGAGAGAGAGAGGGATGAGTAGATTCACAAGTTCAGTCAACTCGAAGTGAAAGATACCCTCGAAAAATGTTCATCACTATTATGGATGATCTCCCGCTGCTGACAATGATGACAGAATATTCAACATATTACTGAAGAATTGCACTGCGTCGGACTCCCCGTCAATCGTCAGAAAGAAACCAATAAGAATCGTAGTGTTCAATCTAAATACCAGTAATTTGCTATTGCAACAACGCGAAAAATGTCATTGCTGGAAAGGAAACATTTTCTACTGTGGTCTGTAGTAATGACGTTTGTGCTGCTTTCTGTGTCCGGCCTCGATGCAGTATCTAGCTTGCAAGGCGTGCCAACTTGGATGTAAGTATACCAACCCCATTAACATAATCGACTTTCATTTTACATCGCTTTAAGAATCATCTACAAAGCCGCAGTTGTATGTGGCAAGTGGGGATCCCAATTCTACATTTTCTATACAATCCTATTTGAAATTTGCTGATTCGCCAAATTTGTTATGCCTCACTTGCCACTTATGACATTTGTTGGATCTTCCGCTTACATTTAACGTTGCTGTACATAAGTGTCGCATTACTAAAGCTTACAACCAACAACAAATATTATGTAAATTTTATAGTCAAAGAAGATCAAAAATATCAAAACACATTAATTTACAGATGCATAATAAAGTAGAAAGCTACAGCGGTATGACCCATAAAATTTATATTTTAATAAGTTCTTTATTCAATCATGAATGAAATTATCGGAAACAATTTGATGAGGTTCTATTTTGAAAATCTTTTATAATCTGCTTAATCCGTTATTAATTTTTATTAATTTACATGGGTATTTATTAAATACATTTATAAATGATATAGATATTATTATAAAAAGTTTTCGAAAGACGCCAAGAAAAAATATATCTTTACTTTTAATTTTAGAAATCGATTACAAAATATTCTATAGTATAGGTGTAAATAAATGAGGCTAAATTTGGATTTTATATTGCTGCAATCAATTATTTTGTAGTTTCTTCAATTTGTAGCTGGGGCAGACTTCTTGAAGGTTGAGCTGAGACTCAATGGAATCGAGTGTACTTTCTTCTCCAGACCCCACAATATCGCACAGAGCGTACTGCTTTTTTTTGGTATAAGAGAAGCGAAAAAATCTATTTTTATATGAGGAACACACTCGATTTTTAGACGTTTACTCAAAATTGAATACACTTGCGGTAGGCATAACAATGTTTGAAACAAACGATCTGCACAGATATCCCGATATTTAGATGTTACATTATTAACTTGGACCGTGCTTGATTCGGATTAGGTTTAGAACTGGACTAAACTTGCGGAGTAACAATTGTTTTATGAATGTCGTGCTAGAGTTGGGCACAGTGGTTAATGTAAACTTGTAATAGGCGTAAATTTGGTGTATTGACTCTGCCGAGAGTATTTAGTTTCCGGCATCTAAAGACGTCTGTACCCTCATGTTTTATTTCAAATTCCTGAACGCTGACGTGCTCGCCATGATATTGATAAGACTTTGAGTGCTGCTGCCTCAAACTTTGACTCACCATGATGATGTTTGTGTTTTTATTGTTGTTGCTCTGTTTTTTTTTTGCGTATAAGTAGAAAATATATAATCTGTGGCTGTGACTGTAGCTATTTTCGAGGAGCCCATGGATTAGTTGAAAATCTCGACTTATCAAGAGCGGCAGTGGCAGAGTAGCAGCAGCTGTACCACAGCTCGAAGCGAACGCACATTGGACACATTGTGGACACCATATACATATATTGGGAAGATCGGCTCTTGGCGTATGCACTTGGAATCAAAAATCAGAAATCAGATATCAGAAATCGGCAGAAAAAAGCACATGTTGCAAAGACTACAACTACAACAAGGGCTGATAACACGCGAAGTGGATTAAAGTGAAACTAAAATCGTCGCGTCTCTACTCTCTCTCTCTCTCGTTAAGCTGACCTGGTCATTGGTCATTCATTAATGAATTCGCACAGACCCAACGCCAGCATGGCCCAGCTGAACAGTATTCTGTCGAGCCTGCTGCTGTTGTCCCTCTGGTTGGCATCGTGCTGCGCCGTGTCCAGCACATGGGGCAACATTTCCAACTCGGCGCAGTTGCTGCATGTGGAGAACGTGATGAACGGCTCCTCGCCGGGCAAATACGTGGATCATGAGATTAAATATCCCACAAATGTGAGCAAAACATCAGTCGTGACATTGTATAATGCGTTGTTTCATAAAACATAATGTAGTTGTTGTTTAGTGTCGTCAACGATTTTGTGCTCGTGCTAAACCTCGATCGTCAGTTGGAAATTCGCAGCAAAGGTTTTCTCTTTTCTCTCTACATCAGTGCTATAAAATATATAAGATTTTCAGTCATTGATTATATGATTATCTTTCCTTGAGCTAAGTGTGAAAGAATTTCAATTCTAACAAATTCAATTCTACCAACTATAAACGAATCGAGAGCTGACTATATATATTTCACTTGTACATAACTTCCATATCATATCATCAGCATTAGCATCTGCATGTAATTTAGTACTCGCATAAACCCATAATTGCTTTGCGATTAGCAGCACAACACACACAATTGATGATCAATCAATAATTCGGTCTCCACACACTTTAGGGAATTGGTAATGGGCGTATCATCTCGGGCATCCGGGCATTTGACCAGGTGACAAACAACACTGGAGGCCATGCTACGATTTACTCTGGAGGCCCCGGCTTTAACTTTGTCCACATCAAACTACAATCGCAGTATAATTACGGCTTAATATTTCGCGTTGAAATCTATGGAAACTGAATTAACCTAACGAGTTACAACTACTACAATATATAACTAACTATCTACCTATATCTATCTATATATAATAAACAACTTGAGATGCGAGTAAAGAGTTTGTAAACAGTTGACTAAGTTAGTTGATTAAGTCTTAAATGTACACACGATTAAATAAATGTCCAGAGACGGCTTGGAACTAATCCCCCCGATACAAGCCACATTATAAAAGATTACCGGCCAAGTGATTCAAGTGACTTTGATGCCGGACTTTATCCACTTGCAGTTGCTCTGTGATGTGTTAAAACTGCAGCTTTCTAGCGCTTCGCATTTGGGATGAGCGTTAATAATTCAATTAGTCAATCAGTCAGTCGATATGTCAGAGCAATAAACCAACAACTTTCTACTAGACACAATATAAATACAAGTTTATTGAAAAGGCGTGGAGAGATTATGTTCCCCAGATTTCGATCTGCGACTTGATGCCAGATCCGCGGGCGGAAGTGAACTTCACAGTGACGGAGTCGCTGTTCACGCCGCCGGATGTGATTTCCGCGGTGGCGCCACGCATGCGCTTGAGGTCGGTGATGCGAATGTAATCGATATTCTTGGCCGTGCCCGACTGGGTGAGCGTGTATGTCTTCGATGTCGTCTGCAGGAGCGTCTTTCGCTTGCTGACTATCTCCCGGGCGATGAGCGTGCTCGTCGTGAGCTTGGCACCCCAGGTGTAATCGTTGCCCTCGCCATCGCCCAGGCCCAGAGAGCTGGCGAGGCAGACGAGCGTGGCGCCCAGGAGCAGGACGAGGAGCAGACTGCTGCGATTCATGGTTGTGTTGTTGTCGTGTTGGGGCTGAAGATGAAATTTAACTGTTAGCCCAACTGAGACTGTCCCTTGCTTTTATACAGCGAGAGATTCGCCTGGGCCGCAGTTTTGGCCTAGTTTGATAAGTCTATCTATTGCCGAGATACAGATTACATTCGACAACATGCGTTTGTGTTGAAACAGATGTAACTGTAACTGTTCTTCGACGATGTCTCAACAACATTCAGGGAAAACCAGTTCCGTCCAACCTGAGGGGGGAGCAAAGAGAAGAAAAACAATTCAATGTCTCAAACTTTTGTTTTCCGATTCGAATCGCACTCTAATTGCTTATTATGCAAAGCAAAGAAAGCTGCGCACTCTCTTCACTCCCTTCTCGCAGCTCTTGCCAATTTGGAGATGCTTTTCCCAGTTGCATCACCAGCCGACATGGTATTTAAAAATATTCAACTAATTGGTTTATACTAATGCCAGAGTCTGAAGGATTGCTTGATTTTCACTCATCTTTATTCTTCTTCATCTTTCCGCAGTTCTTTGGGCGTCAAGTCGCCGTTCATTGAGTTCGGCGCCCAGGACGAGCAGCTGGCCAACACCAGCATTCCGCTGAACATCACCAAGGATGAGCAGGCTTACATGCACCAGGAGGGACTGCGCAAGCTGGGCACCTTCATCAAGCCCGTCGATCTGCGGGACTCGGAGACTGGCTACGTGAAAGCGGACCTCACCAAGCGACTGGAGACGCCCAAGGCGCAGGCGCGACGTCTCCATCCCATACAGGAGGAGATGGATCAGAAGCAAATCATCTTGCTGGACGAGGATACCGATGAGAACGGTCTGCCGGCCAGCCTCACGGACGAGGATCGCAAGTTCATTGTGCCCATGGCACTGAAGAACGCCTCGCCCGAGCTGCGCTGGGGTGTGCCCGCCAAGACGCCCGTCTTCTCCAGCCTGACGAGCGCCAACCCGACGCGTTCGTCGATGCCAACGGCAGCTCGGCGTCGCAGCACCACAACGCACACCAGCACCACAATTGCACCGGATCCCACCTCCAACATCGATGATCTGAAGAAGCACATTCTCTTTCTGCACAACATGACGAAGAGCGACAACAACTTCGAGTCGAAATTCGTCAAGTTCCCCAGCCTGCAGAAGGAGAAGGGCAAGCAGGGTGGTGGCGGCGGCGGCTTCGGCGGTGGCGGAGGCGGCGGCGGCAGCAGCGGCTCCTCCAGCACCAATGCCAAGCGACCCCAGCGACCAGTGCTCCAATATGCAGCGCCCATTGCTCCGCCCGCTCGAAAGGTGCCGCAGGGAGCGCATACGCCGGGCCAGAGGCCTTTCGGGGGCTACTACCACAACGAGGAGGAGGCGAACACCTTTGTGGACGTGGTTGGCTCGTCGGATCGCAGCAAGGAGCGCACCAAGTACGAGGGCGTGCCGCAAGTGCATCTGCTGGGCGATGAGGAGTCGACCACGGTCCAATGGACGTCGTCGACCACAACGACAACCACAACGACCACGACTCCTCCGCCGCCCGTGTCGACCAGCAAGCGCACCACAAAACGTCCCGTCTGCCTGCGCAACCCGGAGTCACCGAAGTGCGTGCGCCAAAGACAGCGGGAGGAGCAGCAGCGTCAGCGGGAACGCGACGAATGGTTTCGCGGCCAGGCGGAGTTTATGCGTCCACGCTTCGAGCCCATCATACAGACGATAAACAACACGAAGCGCTTTGCGGTGTCCATCGAAATACCCGACTCCTTCAAAGTACATTCCGATGCAGCGCCTCCGGATGATGCGCCCGATCTGCAGACGCTGTCCCGCGTCGCCCGCTCGCAGCCCAAGCGTCGCAACATTGCCGCCGCCTCGGTGGACAAACTGGCGCAGTCGACGGGCAACTTCTTTGCCCATGACATCATCATGACGTCGGCGGGCGTGACCGACGGTCGCGAATTCATGCTCGCCAATGCGCATCAGTTCGGCATGCTGCCCGCCGAGCATGAGAACGAAACGTTGCCCGCCCCCACAGCAGCCTATTCCGAGACCATCAATCTCAATCCCGACAACTGCTACACGGTCGAGGGTCTCTCCTACGGCCAGAAAAAACAGTGCGCGCTGCACACGAGCGTTATGCCCGCGATAAGTCGCGGCGCACGCGCTGCCATACAAGTAAATGCCTTCAATTGAATCTGTATTTCTATTAACTATGTCATTAATGCGCTGCTCTTAATCTAGGAATGTCAATTTCAATTCAAAAATCGTCGCTGGAACTGCAGCACCACAGACGATGCCACCGTCTTCGGGCCCATGACAGGTTTGGGTAAGTTTTGAATAAATCCTAAATTGCGAGTGCAATGCATAAATGTTTTCTTTCGCTTGCAGGCACACCGGAGATGGCCTTCATACACGCCTTGGCTGCGGCGACTGTGACCAGTTTTGTGGCACGCGCCTGTCGCGATGGCCAGCTCACATCGTGCGGCTGCTCGCGCGGATCGCGACCCAAGCAGTTGCACGACGACTGGACCTGGGGCGGTTGCGGTGATAATCTCGAGTACGCCTACAAGTAAGTATTCTGAATAATAGACAATACGTTTCGGTAGTTGACAATCTATCTCTCGTTTTAGATTTGCCACGGACTTCATTGATGTGCGCGAGAAGGAGACGCGTCGCGGCACCCGTGGAGCTGGTAATCCCGAGCGTCGTCGTAAGCAGATGCAGGCCGACGATGCCAAGAGCGGTGGCAACTCGCAGATCAGCGAGGAGCACGCTAAAAGTATGAAGGAGACCAAGTCGAAGGATGGTAAAAATGAGACTGCGTCATCGGCGCTGCACGATCTGCAGAGTAAGATAAGAAAAAAAGGCAATGACTCGGCGATCTCAGTGTCGTCGTCATCGGTTGCCCCGCCCAGGCAGGAGGCCAGCGACGAAAAGGACGACGGCAGCGAGCCTCGCATTAATTCCGAGGATTTGATAGAGCTGCAAGAGCGCATCACTAAGGAGATTCTAAATTCCAAATTAAAGGAAAACGATATGATCGAATTGCAGGTGAGAGTTGTGAAAATACTCGTTGAGCTGTAAATACTCGCCGTCAGTTGCGAATGTTAAGTTACATTAATATTATTGTGATTATAAATTGCAAATCATGATGGAAGAAGCACAGAACGGGGATACAATTTATATATTCACATAATCAGCCGAGTCGCCAATTCTGTCTCTCTTTTTATACTCTCGTATATCGACGATACTCCTATTACTTGGGAACTGAATATATCGGACTAATAAGTATGATAAACCCATTTGTAACCAACTCTTACAAGTTTCCCACTCCTTCAAACAAATGTGGAAGTTCCATTCAAGCCAGTCCAAGTCCAACTGAGATATTTTCTAAATTCGACATCAATACATGTTTACATCACGTTGTGTCTGTCCTCTTGTGAAATTTCGACCCGACTCTCTACGTGTATTCCCATAATCTCTTTTAATCATATTTGGTTTTTATTTCCAATAGGAGAACATTAATCGTGAGATTCTAAACTCGAAACTGTTCAACGGAGAGGCTAATGGAAAGCGTCGCAAGCGCAAGCGCAAGAATCAACGGGCCGTCAGTGGAGAGGCGCCTGTACTGTCGAATGCCAACATCAAGGCTAGAAGTCTTATGAATCTGCACAACAATGAAGCGGGCCGAAGGGTAAGCATCAATTACAGCGACTTTCTGAATACTCACAAAGTAATATAAATTATCTTCCTTTAGGCCGTCATTAAAAAGACGCGGATTACATGCAAATGCCATGGCGTCTCAGGTTCATGCAGTTTGATCACGTGTTGGCAGCAATTATCTTCCATCAGAGAGATTGGTAAGTTGCCTCAATTAACAACAGAAATAATTATTAATTTAATATGTTTTTGCAGGTGACTATTTGCGAGAGAAATATGAAGAGGCTACTGAGGTGAAGCTGAACAAACGCGGACGTCTTCAGGTGAAGAACAGCCAGTTTAAAGTGCCGACCGCGCACGATTTAATCTATTTGGATGAGAGCCCGGACTGGTGTCGCACCAATCGTCTATTGCAGTGGACAGGTGAGGCATTTATTATACCATTATTTACCTTCTTGTTAATATTATTTGTTGTTCATTATCTTAGGTACGCACGGTCGTGTGTGCAACAAGTCTTCGTCGGGTCTCGATGGCTGCGGCATTCTGTGCTGTGGCCGAGGCTACAACACCAAAAATATCATCGTTCGCGAGCGCTGCAACTGCAAGTTCCACTGGTGCTGCCAGGTTAAATGCGATGTATGTACAAAAGTACTCGAGGAGCACACATGTAAATAGGTTTATTCAATAATAGGCAGCACAGAACAATGTCCATATGATCACGATTCGCAGCTAAACATAAATTAAAACAAACAAAAGCAAAAACATATTTATATATATCGATTTAGAATATTATTTATTAAAATTAATTAAGTTACGTGAGGCTGTTGCCTAATGGATTTTATTCTTAACTTAACTCGCAAACAAACACTCACACACACACTTTTACAAACACAAACAGAAACAGAAACAGAAAATGGTTATTATTCCATAAGGTTTAATTGGCGTCCATGTTGTATTGTACATACGTAATACTTGTACATCTTATAATTGGACCAATATATAGTACATACACACATATACATATATACGTATTTTAGAGCAGTAACAAATTTTTTTAGTCTTTAGTAAGGAGGGAAATAAATCCATTTTAGTCTTTTCCCGTACTTTCATCCTGCCCAAAAAACCCAGAGGTTTTCTTTTAATCGAAGTCTTTCGTCACGTTTATCTAGTTTTAAATTTTGCCATTAGTTCTATGTAGTTACCTTCGACATGTACTTGTTACAGCGTGACTTAATTCGAAAACCATTTACTGAAATAATAAAATTGAAAAGCTGCATTCACAAATACAAATACGACGAACATATTTGTATACTAATTTCGGCATCGCAGAATTAATCCATTATTTTCAACACAAGAGCCTTTATTGTCGGTTACGCTTTTATATATGAGGTTACTGTGTGTTTGGTGTTGTGTAATTCATCTTAGTTGCAAATTAATGTGGTACATCACTAACATCGGAGGGAATCGCCGGCAACGGATCACTGGAAATGCGTTTCGTTCGCGGCGTAATCTGTGCATATCTCACACTGCCTGTCTCAGCAGCATCGGCATCAGGAAACCTCAGCGGCGGTTGATAGATATCAAGTATCTCACTGCCCGGATGGGAGGGTGCATCCCATTGCGGCACCTTATCGAAGCTGATGTATGTCGGAATGATCTCATACAGGTTGGTTTCCATGTAGCTGTCACTGCTCGCGAGGCTCTCCACAGAGTTCTTGCGAGAAGCAAAGGAAATAGATCTACAACAAACAAATACGGAGTCATTATCGATCATAATTTAACATCATCAACTCACCTATGCGTATTCATTCGCGAGATCATGTCTTCCTTCTGCTTCAGATACTCGGCCGTATCCGATCGGGGCATCACGATAACTTCTCCAGGTCTAAACTTTGGCGTGATGACTCGCTTGCTGCCCTTCAGCCACATGGGTTTCTGCTTCAAGACCAAAAACACGCTCGTTATGCCCATGAACATGAACAGAACGATGCCCAGAACCATTGCAGAAATGCCCTTTAATAAATAAAGATATTACATCAATTTGCAGGCAATATGACACTACTGATTATATATGAAATATAACGATTCTTTGCATATTTACTTTGGCGCGCATACTTCTCGATAGCCAGGCAGAGTAGTGTGTGTTTAAATTGCTGCCGATGTGAACGGACTTGCAACTGAAAGGCGACACGGCATTCTGATTGTCGTCGACCAAACAAAACGTATACGCCACGTTGGGCACCAAATGGGTCACGATGGTCTGCAGCGGCATGGTGAAGTAGCAGCCAAGACCGAATTCATCTGGCAACAGTTCCATCATGTAGTATTCCTTTGTGGTTTTCGAGAACCAAAATACACCGAAGGAGCTGGAGCTATCCCTCTGATCGACCGATATTTTGACAGTGAGTGCACCGAATACACGCGGAATAAAGTCGATTTGTGGCCATCGAATATTCTGTCTCTTTGAAAAGTTGGTCACAGCGCATTCAATTGGCACAATCTCGTCAGGATTCACAGTTCCTGCCGTTGAGATTGTTGGAATATTAATAATCGCATCCGTTGTGGTTTTCGGTGTTGTTATGCTTGTTGTCGTCGTTCTGGGAGTTGTTGTTGTTGAGGTGTACATTGTGACTTCTTCGTCTATATTAAAGCAAATACGTTCATCATCCACCAAGTAATTCTGATATTGCTCTGGCGTTGAGCAGCCCAGTTCACACGAATGATATTTAAATATATTACTCATTTCCTTCTGGAGCTGACAGTCGCAATGCCAATAATTATCTTCCGCGTATATTTTCAAATTCGGCGAAATGTCGTCTATGCCGAAGATGAGTTTGGAGAGCGTCGTCAGTTTATTGTTCGAGATATCCAACAAATCCAAATATTTCATTTCTGTAACGATAAAATTGAGTTTAAATGTTGATAATACGTTACGAATAAAATGCGCGTATGCCAACACTGTAAATCGTGAAAATTAGCCAACACTGCATATCGATATATGTCAGATAAGTTATCGATACACGGTGCGGCATTTTGAAAAATGCGTTAAGTAAGAAAGCAATGTTGAAGAGGAGTTTATGAGACGTAATAAATAAATACCTTGAAATATATATTTTGGCAGATAAGTAATTTTCGAGTTGGACAGAATTAGCTTCTCGACCATGGTTAGTTTCCTAAACGAATCTTCCAGTAATTCATGACCAAAATCATTGTAACTGAAGTCCGCATTGGAAAGTTTTCCCAGCGTTGGAGACGTGGCCGTTAGATTGCGAACACAAGTGATGCCTGTTCGCAGCCGGAGATATTGTATTTGTGACTGCACAATATCCAAAAAGTCGGGATAGACATTCTGTAACGGAACTTTGTCTTGCATTATTGAAATGCCGTTGAAATGTGAAGTTATGTTGGTGAAGAACGCCCTGTCAAGTTGAAGCAGCTGAAGATCTTCCAGAATTATGCGATAGAATATTCCGCCACCAAATGCACCGCTCTCAATAGTTGTGATATTAGAGATGCCAATATAAATTAGCCTAACTTTATTGGTGTAGCCAGCTAGAAATCCAACAGGCACCACAGCGTTCACGAAATAATAGTTGTAGAGATGCAGTTCGTCGATGATTGTGCAGTCTTCCTGATGTGGTTTAAAGAATATTATTGAACAAGGATTTGTACAGGTATTTACTATTTGTTTTTCTGTTTTTGTATTACTGATACTCACATCATCGGCTAATGCATACTTTATATCTTTGGAGATCTCACTCTGGCGACCGTTGAAACAAATAACGCGACACTGGACCTTCAGACATTTGGGCTGCGGACTCGGAACTGCGATGGCATCCTTATCGCCCAGATAAGAGCTGTCGCATAAAAACAGAGATTTCCATTATTCAACAACATTGTGCATCCATTAGTGGAACACGATAATAGTTCTTATCGCAGCGATAACAATGCGAAAAACAGTATTGAATATATGATATATTTGAATATTTATACTCATACATATCAACGCCAACAAAAATCAATAATTTCGCATTATTTATATTTATTTATATACCTTATATTGCCCATCACTTTCTTAAGCACTGTGACCGCTTGACTTATATCGCTTGTCTGTATTTCTGATTTATTCAGCCAATTCGTGCTGTTGGTGGCCATAACGGATAAACCCGCCCACATGAGAATCAAATAGAAGAGGATTAAGCATCCCGACGGATTTTGTGACGAGAACATCAGCATAACGAAATACATTTATTTTGTTATCGCTTAAAGACCTTGAAATCAGCTCTTTGTATCGTAACAAGCAGTTCCATTTAGGCGAATTCCACGAAAACAAAATCACATTTACTATTCTAAGTTTAACAATTGAAATACGTCGAGTTTTTGGCCAAATAACTGCACGCAATGACTCCTAAACGTTGACTGTATGCGATTCGGGCTAATGCGAATACTAATGGAATAACATTATTGTCCTTATCAGCGTATTAGCCAGCGCAGTTCAAGAGCTTTCGATTTCCCGATAAGCTGCACACACCTGCAACATTGTACACGTGTATCTATCTATATCTAGACACATGTACACTTCAATCTCTAAAAATGGCCGATCTAATTAAGGATAATCGCAAATTCTGTAATTCTGTGGCAAGAAATGATTTTTCATGATATTTTGACCGAACTTTGTGTTTCGTGTTTATCAGCTATCTAATCTATGACTACCAAATGTAACAATCCAAGCCATACGCGTAAGAGAGGTGAAATATTGCAATTTCCCGACATTTCTTTATAGAAGTTTATTTGCTGCATGAAGTTGTGGATACTTGATATATTTATAATTTAAAATTGAAGGTTGAATAATACAAATGTGTTTCAATGCTTGTATTGAATACTATATCCATAATAGTTAGGCATCATCTTTCGGAGCCTTCAGCTTCGGGTCCATGCTCTCCGAGACCGTGGAGTTGCGTTTGGGCAGAGGAGGTGGAGAGCCGGGTCTGTCCATGGACTTGTTGACGGTGCAACTTTCGCTGGGGACTTTCTTGAACTGCTTGGGCATCTCGTAGCCGATGGTCTGGAAATTCATGGCTGTGAACGGCTCCTCGAAGCAGGTCGATGGCGACTGCAGATTGCACAGGCTGGGCAGACTAGTGTCGTATATCTTCGCAGACGCCTCAAATGATCTGCAACAAAGAGTTTCAATTTACAGAACAATATTAAAATATTTGAATCGAACTAACTTTGTGTTTCTGGAGGAGCTCTTGCTCAGCGGTCTCTTGATGTACTGTGAATCGGCTATGGTCGAGACATAGCACTCCTTATCCACCTTCTTTACGACCAGCACATTCTTGGAGCCCTCCAACAAATTCGGAAAGCTCTTGATGCCCAGATAGGCGAATATGGCGCCGAAAACTGTGGAGATGAAGAAGATCAGACAGAGCATGGCGATGGTAAACTGCTTCTCGCTCTCGGCGATCCAAACGTCATCCGAGTCTCCAGTATTCTTCGCGAGGGGCACGTGCAAGGGCTGACAGAGCAGTGGAGATATGACCAGGTTATCTGTGGGCATCATGCAGAAGGTGTAGGTGCGATTCTGTTGCAGGGGATCCACAATCAAATAGGGTTCCTCGTACTGCATGCAGATGTAGTCCGTCTGCGATGCATTCCTTATCAAACTGTCTTCCGTCTGATCCGAAAACCAAATGATGTTGTACTGATCCGACTTCTGATATCCCTCGATGTAGGCGCGCACGCTGCGATTATCGAAGAGCTCCAAGATCAAATCGTAGATCGGAGGCTCGAACACAAATGTTCCCGAATATAGAATTTTGCTTGTCTCATCTTTAACACTCCGCTCGCTGCGTTGCTCGGCAAACTGTCGCGGGGTCGTATCATAATCGATGGCCTCCGAGCAACTGAACTGCAGAATGGCGCCATAAGGACTCTGCTTGGTGGGAGCTTCTGTAGCGATTTGGTTGGAGTAGGTGGAATCGGTTAGCATAACCGGATCGTCGACTCGGTCAGCTAAAGTCACTTCAGTTGTGGTGTCGGCAGTAAAGTTGTCAGGCGATTCCATGTCTGCATCACAAGTCAATTGCTCCGAGTCGATGTCGTCAAAGATCTTGCCATACAGGTTGTAGGGCATTCGACAGTAGGGAATGCTAATGAACAGACTCTTATTTTTATTGTAGAAGTCCACCATGGAACGCAGATGGCAATTGCAGTTCCAATTGTTCGGCTCAAGATCGAAGAGCAATCGCTTGCCGGCGATGCCAAGAAACTTTTCCCCGATCTGCGTCAGATAATTGTGCTTCAGGTCGACGAGTATCAACTTGTCAGCCAGATCCTCGAAGGCGGTGTCCTCAATCGATGTGATGGAGCAGTATTTCAGGAGCAGATAGGTCACATTGGGAGTGCCGCTGAAGATGCGCTTGCTGAGCGGGCCACTGAAGAAGTTGTGACTCAGATCGAGATGATTTAGCTTCTCCAAGTAGATGTTCTCGAACACATTCAGGTTGCTCTGGAAAGTTACTCCCGCATTGATCCGCAGATGCGTCAACGTCACCTGAACGGGCTGCAGCAAAGTCATGCTGATGTCCGGCAGCGGAAAGTCAATCTCCAGCTTGCTCAGCGAGTACAGTCCAAGTAGCGCTCCATTGCTGAGGTCCTTCAGCTTCAGATCAACCCACGTCATGTGGAATACCTTGGCGAACATTGCTGTCGCGAATGCTCCAGTCGCAATTCTCTCAAACTGACTCTCCGTCAGCACAATCTTGAGCACAGTGGCATTGGAGTCTATCCATTTATCCTGCAGAGTCAAACCGATCTGATTGACGACTATCAGCGAGGTAAACACTTCACAGTTGCTGCCATTCATTGCGCTGTCCGTCTCCGCATACAAATCCTCGTTGTTGGTGCAGGCGATGCGGCAGGATGCTTCATAGCAGCCTCGTCGCCCTTGATCTGCCTCCAAGCCATCTGAGATTTTTCTGTTACGAGTAAGAGAATTTTACAAGCTTGCTTTCTATAAGTTTGATGTCTTTACCCATACGTCTCCAATGTGAAATCGAAATTGCCACCGAGTTCTTCGCGACTCAGACTGACATTTATTTCGGTGTCTTCCTGCACATCAACGTGATGGCTTTTATTTAACCATATTACCAGATATATTCCAGCGGCTATGAGACACAAGCCGAGGCCGACAATCAGCAAAATCCAAGCCAAACACTTTGTTTTCGAGGCATCCTTTATCTTTTGATACGTCGCTTGGGAACTGCAAAGTTGGTACAAAATTATTGCATTTACTTGTTTTATTTGCAAATTTTATTTTTGATATTTTTTAATTAGACATATGTATAAGCAAACAAATACTTTCTTTTCTAATGTTTTTAATTGCATATACAATATTTTTTTATTCATTTATTTGATTGTATTAAATAATTCCTTTACTCTATAACAATAATGTGAACCGGAGCAACTAAGGCCATCAGGCTACATTGAAATATTAATTCAATTCAATAATTGGTGCTATTTGTTCTGCATGTTTAGCTGTCCAATTATAATTTTAATATCGCATTCTGTCAGCTGTTAATAAACATAAATTGCCATCAATTTGCAGCGTGGATGCAACTGGAAAAACTGCTACTGGAGCAACGAGAGTCTAGAAAATCAAGTATACGCCGTTAATCTTTTCACTGTCGATGCTAATGAACCTGAAAATTTCACTTTCGTTAAACGCCATCAGTTGTCCACAGTCAAAAGCAGCCTGCCGTCTTTATTTATTTTATTTATTTATCGATTCCCATATGTTGTGGGTGCTAACCACGAATGTGACATTTCGCTATCTTAGAGAAGAGTTTTGTTGCCCTTTGGGAATGCTTTGCCATATGCTCGCTTGAATTTAACGAATAAACCCACGCACAATTAATTCATTTCGATAAAACGTCAATTACTTAGAATATATTTATAGATGGCGACACTTTTATTTATTTAAGTACAGCCTGAAGGCCCTAGTTGCAGTGTAATGGATTCTTCAATACAATAAATATTTGTTTTAATTCACCTTTGCGAGAGACTGTCGTCGGCGACGAGTTTCTCCTTGCGATACCTGCTCTTCGGCTGCATTTCGATGGCAGAGCTGGAACACGACTGTCGCGCAAATTGGAGACTCGAATTGATTTGCATTAGATTTGGGCTTATCGGGCGCATCGGTTGTATTTGCCGATACAGATAATACGCTTCCAGCTTATCAGACGCGCTGCACATTATATACAACATTCACTTCGGTACACCTTGCGTTTATTTCTATATACCATTTACATTATGATCAAATTAGTTCCTCGTATAAATCAAAGCATTGGTACGTATTGCCCGGCTGGACTGGGTTGGGGGCCGGGGGAGCGCTCTCCTGCGGGGGAATATTGTATTTATTGGACTCGGTGTCGTAAAGCTGCGTCTGCTCCAAGTGGCGATAGTACGTCATGTAATCGCCAATCGCATCCTCGCCATTTTCCTTCCTGCAGAAGGGAGACATAATTAATCATTTGCTCGATTGGAATCAATATCGATCTACCTTATCGCAGTGTATGTGTTGCTTTCAGCATTCAGCGGCATCAGCAGCATTGTCAGCGAATCCCGTGCCGCCCTCTTCAGGCGCTGGCTGCCACAAAGCAGCGTCGGACGATGCCACAGTACCGCGTACATGACGAAACCGCCGACGGCAACGAACAGCAGAATGCCCACAACGCCCATGCTCACGATGAGCACGCAGTTCTCCTCGAACCAGGACGATCTAATCACAATTGTGGGACAGGGCAGCGTGAGATGCGACTGGCAGTTGAGTGGCGAGGTCCGATTCCCCTGCAGCTGGCAGAAGACATACGATGTGGCACAGCTCAAGTCAGTCACAATTACACTCGCCTCCTGCTTGTCCACAGTACTGACGACAGTCTGGTTGGAGAAGTAGACCAGCGTCCAGTCGTCGCAGCCAGCTTGGGACAGCATAATGTTGACTGCACTCTCTGCTAGATCCCGAATTGAGATCACGCCGTTGCAGCTCATCGACAGGTTGCTGACCACGTCTTGAGCGGCATTCAAGCAGACGATATTCGTGAGATCCGAGGAAGGCGGCGTCGAAATGTCCTCATCGGATTCAGTTTCAGCGACAGTTGTGTTGGTCGTGGCTAAAGTTGTTGTTGATGTGGTTGTCGTTGTGGGTGTCGTATTTGATTTGGTGGGAGGCGGATTCTCAGTTCTGGGATTTTCATCCCAATATAGGGCAGCCTCAATGGGCGCTGACAATATTGTCGTCATCGGCGTCGTCGTCGTCGTCGTCGTCGTTGTTGTCTCTCTGTATTTGGCGAGCAGCAGCCGAATGTCATTGTCCATTGAATTCGCTATGAACTGAGCGTTCACGGTTAACAGTTTATTTCCAGTCAGATCTAGAAACTTTAGTTTTCCAAAACTATTTACGCCTACATCGAAGTCAATGCTGTTGAATCGACAATCAGCCAAGTTTAACCTCTTCAGATGTGGCATATTAGCAAACCAATCAGTTGAAAGCGTTGCACCAAAATTATTGCCTCTAAGATCCAAGCTCTCCAAATTCACATAGATTGCGAAGCCAAAGAAGTCGCTGGGCTTGTAAATTGTATTGAAACTGTATTGCTGCCGAATTGTTGCCAAACTCACGCTCTTGGCGAGTGGAGACACGAAACTCTCAGAATGCATTGATTTCCCCACATTGATTAGCGTGAAGTTGCGCAGATGTTCGAGTCCTTGAAACGTGCTTTTCGACAATGTTTTGAGCTGCGTATTAACCAGTTCCACTTCGAGTAGACTGCGCAAATTGGTTTGATTGAAGACACCATCCATTATGAAGTTCACAGAGCAATTGATGAGCGTTAAGCCCCCTAAACTGTGTTCGGTTGTCAACACTTTGTTGGTAATTATTCCATCAGGAAAGTCGTAGTTCTCAAGGCGAAGTCGCAGACCGTTCTCGTAATTGTTAGTGATTAGTAAATTGCTTACATTAGTGTCACAATCGCAATTGGTTGTGCACCATGTGGCAGACTGCAAGTAGCTGGCACTTGTTTGTGCCTCGTCCGTCGAGAAGTCGATGTTGCAGATGATCATCAGCAGAATAAAAGCAATGCCCACAGGGATCAGAATGTACTTCATCCAGCGAATTCGACGGGGCTGATAGAGATGCTCGGTTCGCTTCGAGTTCTCCTCAGTGTTCAGATCGAAGGATTTCGACTTGAACATAATGTATTCGTTTTATCAATTAAAGCTAATATGCGTGTCAACTTGTCAAGTTGGCTCTCGGAGTGTACTAATCAGGTTTGCCATTTGTGTGGTTAATTTATCAAATTAGCCATGCTCATTATCAGTGAAACGAGCGCAGCATATTATTATTATTGGATATTATGAAAACGAAATTGATTAGATTGCAATCTACGCCCACAACTATAAAGCGAAATAGCTAATTTCCAGATTTATTGATTATCTGCAGTCAAAAATAATCCAGCTCGAACTGCTTGTGCACTGCTTGCCACGGCACTGCTTGCCGTTGCAGCCACTGCACTGATCTATCGATATCGCAAGTGAAAGCTGGAACAAAATGGCGTCGCCGCTCGTGACATTTGCCATTCACATGTTTTCGCTGACAGCTTTGACTAATTGCCCATTAGCAGCGACAAGACAAGAATTGTTATCAAATCGAAGATGCGTTTGCCTGCTAGCCAAACTGTTGAATGAAAACGAGAATTCATTGCTAATTTAATTAGCTAGATGTAAGGCGGTATTTATAGAACTTGGCACGCAGCCGCCGTCGCCACATTGCTGCGAAAACTGCTAGATTATTGCCTCAGCACACGTGAGTGGAAACGTGTTCTGGCGCAACGGAATGATTGCAATTGTACGAGTATTTATTTATAAAGCGACTCGCCACTAAAAATACACAGAACATATGCCGAACGTCAAAGCGTTTGAACCTCTTGTATATGGTATTATAATTGATTCATCGCAATTTGTTCTCTTGGCCTTTCGCTCTTATTTTTTCCTTCGATTTGCATTTATCGCAACACTTTTACTTGATGCTTTATCAATGGGGGGAATCACAGCTGAACCTCACGTCCTACCTTGTCGAATAAAAGAAGGAAGCAGTCAGTGTTGTTCTTGTAAAATGAATACACACTTTTTGACATTCGCAAAAGACCCAGAAGCGGATAGAATCGCTTTCTACGCGCTTATAGTCGCTTGTGGCTGCTCCAATCGCTTGGCATATTCATATAATGCGGCGCACAGCAGCTCGGACACATTTGTCAAAAAAAAAAAAAAAAATAGAAAGACAGAAAAGAAAAGAAATTAAAATTGTAGAATGAAAAGAAAAGAAACGGATTTTAAATAGACTTAGTGTAGTGGCTTGCTCTTGACCACCAATTGCTCTATTTAATTGAATTTACAGTCGCTTTTGCCGCACATTAAACGAAAATTAAATATTGTCTTAAGTGCTTAGACAGGCGTATTTATTATGCTGTACCAAGAGTTCTGATAAATGGAAAAAATAAATTGCTCACTCGTCAGTACGAAGATCAGAGAAAACCCAAAGGATTAATTATGTGCAGAGCTGCGCTAATGAGATGATCTTGAGTGGATTATTTTCTTATCTATAGACCAATTTTCCACCTTACGCCCAGAGATATGCGAGTGTAGTTTAATAAACAGACGCTTTTTAATTACATATTACCCTGTAGGTCTGCAATTGTAAAAGGGCATATACGCTATTGAAGTTTTTATAATTTATTGATTGTTATTCCTAGCACTACAAGCTAAAGCTTATAGAGTAGAGCAATAGTCATTAACATTGAGGTAATTCTTTAGGTAATCCTATTTTAGCTGATTTTGGAGATGTTAGGGTATTTGCTGAGCAGACTATTTCAATAGCACGCATCGATACCTGATTTACATAGCTGGCTGCATCACTAAATTACTATGATCAGTGCTGCAGTGGCGCTTAGCTCTATTTGGAATGACGATTTATAGTGGATTCGCAGCGTCGAAGTCGACGGCGACGTCGATGGCGATGGCGATGTCGATGTCGATGTGAAGAATCGTTTCCACGCCATTTTCTGCGCGAGCAAAATCGATTCGGGTGTACTTACTTGTTGTACTACGACACATGCATGTGTGGACAAAACGTATTTGTAGGTGTATCTGTATCTGTATTTGTAGGTGTATCTGTATCTCAATCTATATCTGCACATTCATATGGCCACACAGACATGCGAATTTGTGCTCATGAATGTTGACGTGCATGTGTCGCTCTGTGTGAGTCCGATTTATGAATGTTTCCGTTCGTGTGCCTCCATCATCATTTTTGACTTGGTCCAGTTAGTTCAGTTCTGTCATTTAGATCAAACACAAACAATTTCCGCGTTATAATTGCGGAATATTTACGCAAGGATCCAACTCGCCTTCAGCCCAATCGCATTCGCCGTCCATTTGCGATTCTCCATAAATACAATTAATTCATCAATTGCTACAATTAAATAATTACATTTCTATCAAAATGGGCAACACAACGATGGTGCGTACAATTAATCGGTGAAGGCGCATTTCAAGTGGCTTTTCCTCAACTGTTTATGATGTAATCAGCTCCAGAAATCTAAATTGTTTAAATAATAACTCCATGTTTGGGTTTTATTGCTAGTCAGTCTTATAATTCTTAAGATGCAAATAACATACATGCTTATTTGCAAATTTGTGTTAAATTTGTACTATAAAGTATATCCCAAATGTTTGAAATTCAAATCAGTGTCCGCATATCCTTCTGAGGCACAAAGGAAGCAGAGAGAGAATATCCAAAATGTCTATTAAATTCGCCATACAAATTATGGATTACATTTCGATAAATAACAATATTAATTTTTACTTTATTTTGCATTACATCCTTGTTCTGTTAATAACGCAAGCTTTAAATTTAATACAATAAAAAATACGAAAAGGAATTTATTTTGGAGCATCAGATTTATTTCAAAACATTTCCAATACTATACATGAATTTGTGAACAGATCGAACATTTAATTCTATTAGAATTGTGAACTCAATTTTAATGGACAAAACTAAAATGTTGCTTCATACCAGTTTTCAGATTTGGAAATGAATTAACAAGAAAGAAAGTCTTTTATCTTTTTGGCACATTTAACCTACATAAACTATATTCGTGTAATAACGATGTGGCAGGGTATTCTGAATTCGCACTCCCCAAAAGAGTATTTTCTGTTTTGCCAAAATATTTAGATGTAATCTATTGTCTTAATAGCACAATGAATTCTTCTAATTATCACGTGAGTTGCATGTCAATCGTCAAATTACAATACCCTAGAGAGAAGATTAATGAAACCATTTGATCAGTTTGACATAACACACTATTGTCAAAAATAGTTTATATAAAAAGGACACTCCAAATAATCGATACACCACAATAAAACTATTAGTGGATTGTTCTTCTTTTCCTATTATAAATTTAAGGATATAGAAGAAATCTAAATTAAATAATGCAAGAATAATAAAATTGGATAGTCAAGAATAGTATAAGAAGAAACAAAATATGAAATGTCATTAACTGTCTATGGTACTGGGTATCTGCTAGTCGAGCACTACAAATGTTAGACGCAAAAAGGGGATTATCGGCAATTGTGAAGAAGGAAATGCGAGGAAATTTCATGCTTCGCTGAATCTGTCGCTGTTTCTGCCCCTGTCTATATGTCTGGCTAGATGAAGGCGCGCAACTAACAATAATATGATTGTTGCGGATTTATTCTAGAATTCTTCTTGATATACTATAAAGTGACAAAAGTATTTCGAATGCCAAAATGAGAATGTAAAAATGCGAAATGCAAATGCAAATGCAAAATGCAAAATGCTTATGCGACTGCAACAGCAACTGAAACTGCAAATTGTGGCTGCAAGTGCGTCTGTATTGATTGCGAGAGTGTTTATTTATGTAGGAATTATGCTTGTGTGTTGCAGACATTTGCGCCTTCTGGGTTATAAATAAATGTTTGAACATGATGCTAGGGATGCTAGGGATGCGAGGGGAAGCTGGCGGTGCAAGGGACGCGGCGCGGCGACAAACAAAATATGACAAGATTTTCGATTTGGTCGACGACATCAAATTGATGTTGTTTATTCTTTGTCGCGATGCAGGTAAATGGACTACACGGTGCATCGGCAGTACTGCGAGTGCCGTTGTCTCCTTAGCACCTGCCTCAGCAGGTACATCGAGTACTTGAACCGAGTGAAAGATATAGTGAAAGTACTCCACATCCTCGCAGTACAACGATTCAACGATACATACACAACCACTTCTGATACTACTTCTACTTCTACTACAATATTGTAAATCTTCTAATTATTAACACCAGTGACTTACCAGCTATTATTCTCTGTATTTGTTTTTTTTCGCTTCTGCTTCAGTTGTCTTGATTGCAAGACGGGTAGTGTTTATTGTGTGTGTCTGTGTGTGTGTTAACAAACCCGATTAACGTACTACCATCATCGGTGAATCGGTGAATTGCTAACCGCTTAAATCGATCAACATGAGTGTAAGTTTCGAATTCAACAAATTGTCGCCGTCGCCGTTTTTCGAGCAACGCAGACAACCGAATTTTGGAAATGCAACAATATGTTAATTAATTATGATAGTGTGCATGACCTCAAGTAGAAAGTAGTAGTTTTCTATATCTCCCGGTATGTTCGTTCCCCTCGTACCCCTCATGCTCGTTATTTGTGTTTTCATCCACTGTAATGCAGTTGAGTTCCACCGATGAGAAGCCTGTTCACCGCACCCCTACGGAAGCAATATTGCAACTATAAATTGTGGTTAGTTAAACGGTTATTTTGGAAGAAAGTAATCCACAAATTGAGGGACTGACATCACGTCAGTCTCAAACTCGTCCTTCCAATTAAGTTGGGAGGCCCTTTCTTTTTTTTTTCCATCAATTTTAAATTCTTAGCATGGAACAAATAATCTTGCATAGAAAATCAAAGCAAAATATAGTTTTTTCCTCGTTTTAATTACAAACTTATGAAATAAATAAAAGAAACTTGAAAATAAAACAGGAAAAATAATGCTACGTTGATGAGAATTAAAATAGATTGTTCAAAAAATACAGAAAATATAAAACTTTGACAGATTGTTACAAAAAACATAGAAAATATAAATCACTGACCTTCTTTTCAGTAAACAATTCAAAAAGAGTCTTAGGTTCTATTGACAAAAAGTTGCCAAATGAGTGCAAAATCTTACAAAACTAACACACAATAATTTCTTAAACTGCACAATATTGAAACTCACATAAACAGCAACTCTTTAGAATGGAATGCAAATTCTTTGATATCGCAATACCTGAAGAAATATACTAATACGCAATTTGTTTGAATTTTCTGTTACAGGACGAACTAACAAAGGAACAGATTGCTCGTGAGTATTGCCTTACTTTCTGTCAGAAAGCATTCTTATTGATACTTTGTGTTGTTGCAGTGCTTCGCAATGCATTTAATGCATTCGATCCGGAGAAGAATGGATACATCAACACCACCATGGTTGGCACCATCCTGAGCATGCTGGGCCACCAGCTGGATGATGCGACATTGGCTGAAATCATTGCGGAGGTCGACGAGGATGGCTCCGGCCAGATTGAGTTCGAGGAGTTCACAACGTTGGCCGCCCGCTTCCTCGTTGAGGAGGATGCCGAAGCCATGATGGCCGAGTTGAAGGAGGCCTTCAGGTTGTACGACAAGGAGGGCAATGGCTATATCACAACCGGAGTTCTGCGCGAGATTCTTCGCGAGTTGGACGACAAGCTGACAAACGATGATCTCGACATGATGATTGAGGAAATTGATTCTGATGGTTCCGGCACCGTGGACTTTGATGGTGAGCAGAAAATTCAAAATTACATTTGTTAACATTCATTTCATTGGACTTTTCAACTATTCAATTGCAGAATTCATGGAGGTGATGACTGGTGGTGACGATTAAACGGCTGCTCGATACTGACTCCTTTCTACAAATTTGCATTGAATTCTATCGGCTGTCTTTTCAATTCAAAACTAAAACCTTAAACCAGTTTTAAAACAGGCCTACAGTATTTTTAGTAATGTACTAAAATTAAGTTACCTATTTGTCTGTAAATATACACATTTATATCTCAATTTAATCGATCCTTGGCTAGTTTGAGCGATAGACCTTCACATGAAAATAACAAAACAATAGACCTGCCCACACCACAAGTCATTTATAATAAAATTCAAATTGATAATTATATAACAATCATTGTTGCAACCATAATAAGTATACCATGAAGGAATTATTGCAGTGCGGCGGGTCAAGGGCGTCGGACTGCTTGCAGCGCAAAGCAAGCAGTATTCCTATAAACATCGCTCTTGGTACAATTGCACCATTTTTGGTACATTTTGTCATGTTTATTATTTTTGCAGGTTGTCAAGAGGCTAACTTTAAATTGAAAATAATACTGAAAATCATTCTTCAATAATTGATTACATTAATAATTAATTGGGAATTTCAAATTGAGAGTGCTCGACCGTAGATACCCGCAACCCATTTCGAGAGAAAACGTTAATATTAATATTAACTACGAAATTCCTTCCCAAAACTGACTTCGATTTGCTGAAGTACCAGGCGAACATAATCGAGTAGCAAGTAGATTAGCCAAAAATTTTAATTTTCAGAAGCTGGGCGGGCTTTTCAAATTTGAATTTGAATAAAATACGTTAATACTAACGACGAAATTCCTTACCAAAACCGACTTGGAGCTTCTGAAGTACCAGGCGAACATAATCGAGTAGCAAGTAGATTAGCCAAAAATTTTAATTTTCAGAAGCTGGGCGGGCTTTTCAAATTTGAATTTGAATAAAATACGTTAATATTAACGACGAAATTCCTTCCCAAAACCCACTTGGAGCTGCTGAAGTACCAGGCGAACATAATCGAGTAGCAAGTAGATTACCCAAAAATTTTAATTTTCAGAAGCTGGGCGGGCTTTTCAAATTTCAATTTGAATAAAATACGTTAATATTAACGACGAAATTCCTTCCCAAAACCGACTTGGAGCTGCTGAAGTACCAGGCGAACATAATCGAGTAGCAAGTAGATTAGCCAAAAATTTTAATTTTCAGATGCTGGGCGGGCTTTTCAAATTTCAATTTGAATAAAATACGTTAATATCAACGACGAAATTCCTTCCCAAAACTGACTTCGATCTGCTGAAGTACCAGGCGAACATAATCGAGTAGCAAGTAGATTAGCCAAAAATTTTAATTTTCAGAAGCTGGACGGGCTTTTCAAATTTCAATTTGAATAAAATACGTTAATATCAACGACGAAATTCCTTCCCAAAACTGACTTCGATCTGCTGAAGTACCAGGCGAACATAATCGAGTAGCAAGTAGATTAGCCAAAAATTTTAATTTTCAGAAGCTGGGCGGGCTTTTCAAATTTGAATTTGAATAAAATACGTTAATATCAACGACGAAATTCCTTCCCAAAATCGACTTGGAGCTGCTGAAGTACCAGGCGAACATAATCGAGTAGCAAGTAGATTAGCCAAAAATTTTAATTTTCAGAAGCTGGGCGGGTTTTTCAAATTTGAATTTGAATAAAATACGTTAATATCAACGACGAAATTCCTTCCCAAAACCGACTTGGAGCTGCTGAAGTACCAGGCGAACATAATCGAGTAGCAAGTAGATTAGCCAAAAATTTTAATTTTCAGATGCTGGGCGGGCTTTTCAAATTTCAATTTGAATAAAATACGTTAATATCAACGACGAAATTCCTTCCCAAAACTGACTTCGATCTGCTGAAGTACCAGGCGAACATAATCGAGTAGCAAGTAGATTAGCCAAAAATTTTAATTTTCAGAAGCTGGGCGGGCTTTTCAAATTTCAATTTGAATAAAATACGTTAATATCAACGACGAAATTCCTTCCCAAAACTGACTTCGATCTGCTGAAGTACCAGGAGAACATAATCGAGTAGCAAGTAGATTAAACAAAAATTTTAATTTTCAGAAGCTGGGCGGGCTTTTCAAATTTGAATTTGAATAAAATACGTTAATATCAACGACGAAATTCCTTTCCAAAACCCACTTGGAGCTGCTGAAGTACCAGGCGAGCATAATCGAGTAGCAAGTAGATTAGCCAAAAATTTTAATTTTCAGAAGCTGGGCGGGCTTTTCAAATTTCAATTTGAATAAAATACGTTAATATTAACGACGAAATTCCTTCCCAAAATCCACTTGGAGCTGCTGAAGTACCAGGCGAACATAATCGAGTAGCAAGTAGATTAGCCAAAAATTTTAATTTTCAGAAGCTGGGCGGGCTTTTCAAATCTGAATTTGAATAAAATACGTTAATATCAACGACGAAATTCCTTCCCAAAACTGACTTCGATCTGCTGAAGTACCAGGCGAACATAATCGAGTAGCAAGTAGATTATCCAAAAATTTTAATTTTCAGAAGCTGGGCGGGCTTTTCAAATTTATATTAACGACGAAATTCCTTCCCAAAATCCACTTGGTGCTGCTGAAGTACCAGGCGAACATAATCGAGTAGCAAGTAGATTAGCCAAAAATTTTAATTTTCAGAAGCTGGGCGGGCTTTTCAAATTTCAATTTGAATAAAATACGTTAATATCAACGACGAAATTCCTTCCCAAAACCCACTTGGAGCTGCTGAAGTACCAGGCGAACATAATCGAGTAGCAAGTAGATTAGCCAAAAATTTTAATTTTCAGAAGCTGGGCGGGCTTTTCAAATTTGAATTTTAATAAAATACGTTAATATCAACGACGAAATTCCTTCCCAAAATCGACTTGGAGCTGCTGAAGTACCAGGCGAACATAATCGAGTAGCAAGTAGATTATCCAAAAATTTTAATTTTCAGAAGCTGGGCGGGCTTTTCAAATTTCAATTTGAATAATATCAACGACGAAATTCCTTCCCAAAACTTACTTCGATCTGCTGAAGTACCAGGCGAACATAATCGAGTAGCAAGTAGATTAGCCAAAAATTTTAATTTTCAGAAGCTGGGCGGGCTTTTCAAATTTCAATTTGAATAAAATACGTTAATATCAACGACGAAATTCCTTCCCAAAACCCACTTGGAGCTGCTGAAGTACCAGGCGAACATAATCGAGTAGCAAGTAGATTATCCAAAAATTTTAATTTTCAGAAGCTGGGCGGGCTTTTCAAATTTCAATTTGAATAATATCAACGACGGAATTCCTTCCCAAAACTCACTTCGATCTGCTGAAGTACCAGGCGAACATAATCGAGTAGCAAGTAGATTAGCCAAAAATTTTAATTTTCAGAAGCTGGGCGGGCTTTTCAAATTTCAATTTGAATAAAATACGTTAATATTAACGACAAAATTCCTTCCCAAAACGGACTTCGATCTACTGAAGTACCAGGCGAACATAATCGAGTAGCAAGTAGATTAGCCAAAAATTTTAATTTTCAGAAGCTGGGCGGGCTTTTCAAATTTGAATTTTAATAAAATACGTTAATATCAACGACGAAATTCCTTCCCAAAACTGACTTCGATCTACTGAAGTACCAGGCGAACATAATCGAGTAGCAAGTAGATTAGACAAAAATTTTAATTTTCAGAAGCTGGGCGAGCTTTTCAAATTTCAATTTGAATAAAATACGTTAATATTAACGACGAAATTCCTTCCAAAAACCGTCTTGGAGCTGCTGAAGTACCAGGCGAACATAATCGAGTAGCAAGTAGATTATCCAAAAATTTTAATTTTCAGAAGCTGGGCGGGCTTTTCAAATTTCAATTTGAATAATATCAACGACGGAATTCCTTCCCAAAACTCACTTCGATCTGCTGAAGTACCAGGCGAACATAATCGAGTAGCAAGTAGATTAGCCAAAAATTTTAATTTTCAGAAGCTGGGCGGGCTTTTCAAATTTCAATTTGAATAATATCAACGACGAAATTCCTTCCCAAAACTTACTTCGATCTGCTGAAGTACCAGGCGAACATAATCGAGTAGCAAGTAGATTAGCCAAAAATTTTAATTTTCAGAAGCTGGGCGGGCTTTTCAAATTTCAATTTGAATAATATCAACGACGGAATTCCTTCCCAAAACTCACTTCGATCTGCTGAAGTACCAGGCGAACATAATCGAGTAGCAAGTAGATTAGCCAAAAATTTTATTTTTCAGAAGCTGGGCGGGCTTTTCAAATTTCAATTTGAATAAAATACGTTAATATTAACGACGAAATTCCTTCCCAAAATCGACTTGGAGCTGCTGAAGTACCAGGCGAACATAATCGAGTAGCAAGTAGATTAGCCAAAAATTTTAATTTTCAGAAAATGGGCGGGCTTTTCAAATTTGAATTTTAATAAAATACGTTAATATCAACGACGAAATTCCTTCCCAAAACGGACTTCGATCTACTGAAGTACCAGGCGAACATAATCGAGTAGCAAGTAGATTAGCCAAAAATTTTAATTTTCAGAAGCTGGGCGGGCTTTTCAAATTTGAATTTTAATAAAATACGTTAATATCAACGACGAAATTCCTTCCCAAAACTGACTTCGATCTGCTGAAGTACCAGGCGAGCATAATCGAGTAGCAAGTAGATTAGCCAAAAATTTTAATTTTCAGAAGCTGGGCGGGCTTTTCAAATTTGAATTTGAATAAAATACGTTAATATCAACGACGAAATTCCTTCCCAAAATCGACTTGGAGCTGCTGAAGTACCAGGCGAACATAATCGAGTAGCAAGTAGATTATCCAAAAATTTTAATTTTCAGAAGCTGGGCGGGCTTTTCAAATTTCAATTTGAATAATATCAACGACGAAATTCCTTCCCAAAACTTACTTCGATCTGCTGAAGTACCAGGCGAACATAATCGAGTAGCAAGTAGAATAATCGAGTAGCAAGTAGATTAGCCAAAAATTTTAATTTTCAGAAGCTGGGCGGGCTTTTCAAATTTCAATTTGAATAAAATACGTTAATATCAACGACGAAATTCCTTCCCAAAACTGACTTCGATCTACTGAAGTACCAGGCGAACATAATCGAGTAGCAAGTAGATTAGCCAAAAATTTTAATTTTCAGAAGCTGGGCGGGCTTTCAAATTTCAATTTGAATAAAATACGTTAATATTAACGACGAAATTCCTTTCCAAAACCCACTTGGAGCTGCTGAGGTACCAGGCGAACATAATCGTGTAGCAAGTAGATTAGCCAAAAATTTTAATTTTCAGAAGCTGGGCGGGCTTTTCAAATTTCAATTTGAATAAAATACGTTAATATCAACGACGAAATTCCTTCCCAAAACTGACTTCGATCTGCTGAAGTACCAGGAGAACATAATCGAGTAGCAAGTAGATTAAACAAAAATTTTAATTTTCAGAAGCTGGGCGGGCTTTTCAAATTTGAATTTGAATAAAATACGTTAATATCAACGACGAAATTCCTTTCCAAAACCCACTTGGAGCTGCTGAAGTACCAGGCGAGCATAATCGAGTAGCAAGTAGATTAGCCAAAAATTTTAATTTTCAGAAGCTGGGCGGGCTTTTCAAATTTCAATTTGAATAAAATACGTTAATATTAACGACGAAATTCCTTCCCAAAATCCACTTGGAGCTGCTGAAGTACCAGGCGAACATAATCGAGTAGCAAGTAGATTAGCCAAAAATTTTAATTTTCAGAAGCTGGGCGGGCTTTTCAAATCTGAATTTGAATAAAATACGTTAATATCAACGACGAAATTCCTTCCCAAAACTGACTTCGATCTGCTGAAGTACCAGGCGAACATAATCGAGTAGCAAGTAGATTATCCAAAAATTTTAATTTTCAGAAGCTGGGCGGGCTTTTCAAATTTGAATTTGAATAAAATACGTTAATATTAACGACGAAATTCCTTCCCAAAATCCACTTGGTGCTGCTGAAGTACCAGGCGAACATAATCGAGTAGCAAGTAGATTAGCCAAAAATTTTAATTTTCAGAAGCTGGGCGGGCTTTTCAAATTTCAATTTGAATAAAATACGTTAATATCAACGACGAAATTCCTTCCCAAAACCCACTTGGAGCTGCTGAAGTACCAGGCGAACATAATCGAGTAGCAAGTAGATTAGCCAAAAATTTTAATTTTCAGAAGCTGGGCGGGCTTTTCAAATTTGAATTTTAATAAAATACGTTAATATCAACGACGAAATTCCTTCCCAAAATCGACTTGGAGCTGCTGAAGTACCAGGCGAACATAATCGAGTAGCAAGTAGATTATCCAAAAATTTTAATTTTCAGAAGCTGGGCGGGCTTTTCAAATTTCAATTTGAATAATATCAACGACGAAATTCCTTCCCAAAACTCACTTCGATCTGCTGAAGTACCAGGCGAACATAATCGAGTAGCAAGTAGATAAGCCAAAAATTTTAATTTTCAGAAGCTGGGCGGGCTTTTCAAATTTCAATTTGAATAAAATACGTTAATATTAACGACGAAATTCCTTCCCAAAACGGACTTCGATCTACTGAAGTACCAGGCGAACATAATCGAGTAGCAAGTAGATTAGCCAAAAATTTTAATTTTCAGAAGCTGGGCGGGCTTTTCAAATTTGAATTTTAATAAAATACGTTAATATCAACGACGAAATTCCTTCCCAAAACTGACTTCGATCTACTGAAGTACCAGGCGAACATAATCGAGTAGCAAGTAGATTAGACAAAAATTTTAATTTTCAGAAGCTGGGCGAGCTTTTCAAATTTCAATTTGAATAAAATACGTTAATATTAACGACGAAATTCCTTCCAAAAACCGTCTTGGAGCTGCTGAAGTACCAGGCGAACATAATCGAGTAGCAAGTAGATTATCCAAAAATTTTAATTTTCAGAAGCTGGGCGGGCTTTTCAAATTTCAATTTGAATAATATCAACGACGGAATTCCTTCCCAAAACTCACTTCGATCTGCTGAAGTACCAGGCGAACATAATCGAGTAGCAAGTAGATTAGCCAAAAATTTTAATTTTCAGAAGCTGGGCGGGCTTTTCAAATTTCACTTTGAATAAAATACGTTAATATCAACGACGAAATTCCTTCCCAAAACTGACTTCGATCTACTGAAGTACCAGGCGAACATAATCGAGTAGCAAGTAGATTAGCCAAAAATTTTAATTTTCAGAAGCTGGGCGGGCTTTTCAAATTTCAATTTGAATAATATCAACGACGGAATTCCTTCCCAAAACTCACTTCGATCTGCTGAAGTACCAGGCGAACATAATCGAGTAGCAAGTAGATTAGCCAAAAATTTTATTTTTCAGAAGCTGGGCGGGCTTTTCAAATTTCAATTTGAATAAAATACGTTAATATTAACGACGAAATTCCTTCCCAAAATCGACTTGGAGCTGCTGAAGTACCAGGCGAACATAATCGAGTAGCAAGTAGATTAGCCAAAAATTTTAATTTTCAGAAGCTGGGCGGGCTTTTCAAATTTGAATTTTAATAAAATACGTTAATATCAACGACGAAATTCCTTCCCAAAACGGACTTCGATCTACTGAAGTACCAGGCGAACATAATCGAGTAGCAAGTAGATTAGCCAAAAATTTTAATTTTCAGAAGCTGGGCGGGCTTTTCAAATTTGAATTTTAATAAAATACGTTAATATCAACGACGAAATTCCTTCCCAAAACTGACTTCGATCTGCTGAAGTACCAGGCGAGCATAATCGAGTAGCAAGTAGATTAGCCAAAAATTTTAATTTTCAGAAGCTGGGCGGGCTTTTCAAATTTGAATTTGAATAAAATACGTTAATATCAACGACGAAATTCCTTCCCAAAATCGACTTGGAGCTGCTGAAGTACCAGGCGAACATAATCGAGTAGCAAGTAGATTATCCAAAAATTTTAATTTTCAGAAGCTGGGCGGGCTTTTCAAATTTCAATTTGAATAATATCAACGACGAAATTCCTTCCCAAAACTTACTTCGATCTGCTGAAGTACCAGGCGAACATAATCGAGTAGCAAGTAGATTATCCAAAAATTTTACTTTTCAGAAGCTGGGCGGGCTTTTCAAATTTCAATTTGAATAATATCAACGACGAAATTCCTTCCCAAAACTTACTTCGATCTGCTGAAGTACCAGGCGAACATAATCGAGTAGCAAGTAGATTAGCCAAAAATTTTAATTTTCAGAAGCTGGGCGGGCTTTTCAAATTTCAATTTGAATAAAATACGTTAATATCAACGACGAAATTCCTTCCCAAAACTGACTTCGATCTACTGAAGTACCAGGCGAACATAATCGAGTAGCAAGTAGATTAGCCAAAAATTTTATTTTTCAGAAGCTGGGCGGGCTTTCAAATTTCAATTTGAATAAAATACGTTAATATTAACGACGAAATTCCTTTCCAAAACCCACTTGGAGCTGCTGAGGTACCAGGCGAACATAATCGTGTAGCAAGTAGATTAGCCAAAAATTTTAATTTTCAGAAGCTGGGCGGGCTTTTCAAATTTCAATTTGAATAAAATACGTTAATATCAACGACGAAATTCCTTCCCTAAACTGACTTCGATCTGCTGAAGTACCAGGCGAACATAATCGAGTAGCAAGTAGATTAGCCAAAAATTTTAATTTTCAGAAGCTGGGCGGGCTTTTCAAATTTCAATTTGAATAAAATACGTTAATATCAACGACGAAATTCCTTCCCAAAACTGACTTCGATCTGCTGAAGTACCAGGCGAACATAATCGAGTAGCAAGTAGATTAGCCAAAAATTTTATTTTTCAGAAGCTGGGCGGGCTTTTCAAATTTCAATTTGAATAAAATACGTTAATATTAACGACGAAATTCCTTCCCAAAATCGACTTGGAGCTGCTGAAGTACCAGGCGAACATAATCGAGTAGCAAGTAGATTAGCCAAAAATTTTAATTTTCAGAAGCTGGGCGGGCTTTTCAAATTTCAATTTGAATAAAATACGTTAATATCAACGACGAAATTCCTTCCCAAAACTGACTTCGATCTGCTGAAGTACCAGGCGAACATAATCGAGTAGCAAGTAGATTAGCCAAAATTTTTAATTTTCAGAAGCTGGGCGGGCTTTTCAAATTTCAATTTGAATAATATCAACGACGGAATTCCTTCCCAAAACTCACTTCGATCTGCTGAAGTACCAGGCGAACATAATCGAGTAGCAAGTAGATTAGCCAAAAATTTTATTTTTCAGAAGCTGGGCGGGCTTTTCAAATTTCAATTTGAATAAAATACGTTAATATTAACGACGAAATTCCTTCCCAAAATCGACTTGGAGCTGCTGAAGTACCAGGCGAACATAATCGAGTAGCAAGTAGATTAGCCAAAAATTTTAATTTTCAGAAGCTGGGCGGGCTTTTCAAATTTGAATTTTAATAAAATACGTTAATATCAACGACGACATTCCTTCCCAAAACTGACTTCGATCTGCTGAAGTACCAGGCGAACATAATCGAGTAGCAAGTAGATTAGCCAAAAATTTTAATTTTCAGAAGCTGGGCGGGCTTTTCAAATTTCACTTTGAATAAAATACGTTAATATTAACGACGAAATTCCTTCCCAAAACGGACTTCGATCTACTGAAGTACCAGGCGAACATAATCGAGTAGCAAGTAGATTAGCCAAAAATTTTAATTTTCAGAAGCTGGGCGGGCTTTTCAAATTTGAATTTTAATAAAATACGTTAATATCAACGACGAAATTCCTTCCCAAAACTGACTTCGATCTGCTGAAGTACCAGGCGAGCATAATCGAGTAGCAAGTAGATTAGCCAAAAATTTTAATTTTCAGAAGCTGGGCGGGCTTTTCAAATTTGAATTTGAATAAAATACGTTAATATCAACGACGAAATTCCTTCCCAAAATCGACTTGGAGCTGCTGAAGTACCAGGCGAACATAATCGAGTAGCAAGTAGATTAGCCAAAAATTTTAATTTTCAGAAGCTGGGCGGGCTTTTCAAATTTCAATTTGAATAAAATACGTTAATATCAACGACGAAATTCCTTCCCAAAACTGACTTCGATCTACTGAAGTACCAGGCGAACATAATCGAGTAGCAAGTAGATTAGCCAAAAATTTTATTTTTCAGAAGCTGGGCGGGCTTTCAAATTTCAATTTGAATAAAATACGTTAATATTAACGACGAAATTCCTTTCCAAAACCCACTTGGAGCTGCTGAGGTACCAGGCGAACATAATCGTGTAGCAAGTAGATTAGCCAAAAATTTTAATTTTCAGAAGCTGGGCGGGCTTTTCAAATTTCAATTTGAATAAAATACGTTAATATTAACGACGAAATTCCTTCCCAAAATCGACTTGGAGCTGCTGAAGTACCAGGCGAACATAATCGAGTAGCAAGTAGATTAGCCAAAAATTTTAATTTTCAGAAGCTGGGCGGGCTTTTCAAATTTGAATTTTAATAAAATACGTTAATATCAACGACGAAATTCCTTCCCAAAACTGACTTCGATCTGCTGAAGTACCAGGCGAGCATAATCGAGTAGCAAGTAGATTAGCCAAAAATTTTAATTTTCAGAAGCTGGGCGGGCTTTTCAAATTTGAATTTGAATAAAATACGTTAATATCAACGACGAAATTCCTTCCCAAAATCGACTTGGAGCTGCTGAAGTACCAGGCGAACATAATCGAGTAGCAAGTAGATTATCCAAAAATTTTAATTTTCAGAAGCTGGGCGGGCTTTTCAAATTTCAATTTGAATAATATCAACGACGAAATTCCTTCCCAAAACTTACTTCGATCTGCTGAAGTACCAGGCGAACATAATCGAGTAGCAAGTAGATTATCCAAAAATTTTACTTTTCAGAAGCTGGGCGGGCTTTTCAAATTTCAATTTGAATAAAATACGTTAATATTAACGACGAAATTCCTTCCCAAAACGGACTTCGATCTACTGAAGTACCAGGCGAACATAATCGAGTAGCAAGTAGATTAGACAAAAATTTTAATTTTCAGAAGCTGGGAGGGCTTTTCAAATTTGAATTTGAATAAAATACGTTAATATTAACGACGAAATTCCTTCCCAAAACCGACTTGGAGCTGCTGAAGTACCAGGCGAACATAATCGAGTAGCAAGTAGATTACCCAAAAATTTTAATTTTCAGAAGCTGGGCGGGCTTTTCAAATTTCAATTTGAATTAAATACGTTAATATTAACGACGAAATTCCTTCCCAAAACCGTCTTGGAGCTGCTGAAGTACCAGGCGAACATAATCGAGTAGCAAGTAGATTAGCCAAAAATTTTAATTTTCAGAAGCTGGGCGGGCTTTTCAAATTTCAATTTGAATAAAATACGTTAATATCAACGACGAAATTCCTTCCCAAAACTGACTTCGATCTACTGAAGTACCAGGCGAACATAATCGAGTAGCAAGTAGATTAGCCAAAAATTTTATTTTTCAGAAGCTGGGCGGGCTTTCAAATTTCAATTTGAATAAAATACGTTAATATTAACGACGAAGTTCCTTTCCAAAACCCACTTGGAGCTGCTGAGGTACCAGGCGAACATAATTGTGTAGCAAGTAGATTAGCCAAAAATTTTAATTTTCAGAAGCTGGGCGGGCTTTTCAAATTTGAATTTTAATAAAATACGTTAATATCAACGACGAAATTCCTTCCCAAAACTGACTTCGATCTGCTGAAGTACCAGGCGAGCATAATCGAGTAGCAAGTAGATTAGCCAAAAATTTTAATTTTCAGAAGCTGGGCGGGCTTTTCAAATTTCAATTTGAATAAAATACGTTAATATTAACGACGAAATTCCTTCCCAAAACTGACTTCGATCTGCTGAAGTACCAGGCGAACATAATCGAGTAGCAAGTAGATTATCCAAAAATTTTAATTTTCAGAAGCTGGGCGGGCTTTTCAAATTTCAATTTGAATAATATCAACGACGGAATTCCTTCCCAAAACTCACTTCGATCTGCTGAAGTACCAGGCGAACATAATCGAGTAGCAAGTAGATTACCCAAAAATTTTAATTTTCAGAAGCTGGGCGGGCTTTTCAAATTTCAATTTGAATTAAATACGTTAATATTAACGAGGAAATTCCTTCCCAAAACCGACTTGGAGCTGCTGAAGTACCAGGCGAACATAATCGAGTAGCAAGTAGATTAGCCAAAAATTTTATTTTTCAGAAGCTGGGCGGGCTTTCAAATTTCAATTTGAATAAAATACGTTAATATTAACGACGAAATTCCTTCCCAAAACTGACTTCGATCTGCTGAAGTACCAGGCGAACATAATCGAGTAGCAAGTAGATTAGCCAAAAATTTTAATTTTCAGAAGCTGGGCGGGCTTTTCAAATTTGAATTTTAATAAAATACGTTAATATCAACGACGAAATTCCTTCCCAAAACTGACTTCGATCTGCTGAAGTACCAGGCGAACATAATCGAGTAGCAAGTAGATTAGCCAAAAATTTTAATTTTCAGAAGCTGGGCGGGCTTTTCAAATTTCACTTTGAATAAAATACGTTAATATTAACGACGAAATTCCTTCCCAAAACGGACTTCGATCTACTGAAGTACCAGGCGAACATAATCGAGTAGCAAGTAGATTAGCCAAAAATTTTAATTTTCAGAAGCTGGGCGGGCTTTTCAAATTTGAATTTGAATAAAATACGTTAATATCAACGACGAAATTCCTTCCCAAAACTGACTTCGATCTGCTGAAGTACCAGGCGAACATAATCGAGTAGCAAGTAGATTAGCCAAAAATTTTAATTTTCAGAAGCTGGGCGGGCTTTTCAAATTTCACTTTGAATAAAATACGTTAATATTAACGACGAAATTCCTTCCCAAAACGGACTTCGATCTACTGAAGTACCAGGCGAACATAATCGAGTAGCAAGTAGATTAGCCAAAAATTTTAATTTTCAGAAGCTGAGCGGGCTTTTCAAATTTGAATTTTAATAAAATACGTTAATATCAACGACGAAATTCCTTCCCAAAATCGACTTGGAGCTGCTGAAGTACCAGGCGAACATAATCGAGTAGCAAGTAGATTATCCAAAAATTTTAATTTTCAGAAGCTGGGCGGGCTTTTCAAATTTCAATTTGAATAATATCAACGACGAAATTCCTTCCCAAAACTTACTTCGATCTGCTGAAGTACCAGGCGAACATAATCGAGTAGCAAGTAGATTATCCAAAAATTTTACTTTTCAGAAGCTGGGCGGGCTTTTCAAATTTCAATTTGAATAAAATACGTTAATATTAACGACGAAATTCCTTCCCAAAACGGACTTCGATCTGCTGAAGTACCAGGCGAACATAATCGAGTAGCAAGTAGATTATCCAAAAATTTTATTTTTCAGAAGCTGGGCGGGCTTTTCAAATTTCAATTTGAATTAAATACGTTAATATTAACGACGAAATTCCTTCCCAAAACCGTCTTGGAGCTGCTGAAGTACCAGGCGAACATAATCGAGTAGCAAGTAGATTAGCCAAAAATTTTATTTTTCAGAAGCTGGGAGGGCTTTTCAAATTTCAATTTGAATTAAATACGTTAATATTAACGACGAAATTCCTTCCCAAAACCGTCTTGGAGCTGCTGAAGTACCAGGCGAACATAATCGAGTAGCAAGTAGATTAGCCAAAAATTTTAATTTTCAGAAGCTGGGCGGGCTTTTCAAATTTCAATTTGAATAAAATACGTTAATATCAACGACGAAATTCCTTCCCAAAACTGACTTCGATCTACTGAAGTACCAGGCGAACATAATCGAGTAGCAAGTAGATTAGCCAAAAATTTTATTTTTCAGAAGCTGGGCGGGCTTTCAAATTTCAATTTGAATAAAATACGTTAATATTAACGACGAAATTCCTTTCCAAAACCCACTTGGAGCTGCTGAGGTACCAGGCGAACATAATCGTGTAGCAAGTAGATTAGCCAAAAATTTTAATTTTCAGAAGCTGGGCGGGCTTTTCAAATTTCAATTTGAATAAAATACGTTAATATCAACGACGAAATTCCTTCCCAAAACCCACTTGGAGCTGCTGAAGTACCAGGCGAACATAATCGAGTAGCAAGTAGATTAGCCAAAAATTTTAATTTTCAGAAGCTGGGCGGGCTTTTCAAATTTCAATTTGAATTAAATACGTTAATATTAACGACGAAATTCCTTCCCAAAACCGTCTTGGAGCTGCTGAAGTACCAGGCGAACATAATCGAGTAGCAAGTAGATTAGCCAAAAATTTTAATTTTCAGAAGCTGGGCGGGCTTTTCAAATTTCAATTTGAATAAAATACGTTAATATCAACGACGAAATTCCTTCCCAAAACTGACTTCGATCTACTGAAGTACCAGGCGAACATAATCGAGTAGCAAGTAGATTAGCCAAAAATTTTATTTTTCAGAAGCTGGGCGGGCTTTCAAATTTCAATTTGAATAAAATACGTTAATATTAACGACGAAATTCCTTTCCAAAACCCACTTGGAGCTGCTGAGGTACCAGGCGAACATAATCGTGTAGCAAGTAGATTAGCCAAAAATTTTAATTTTCAGAAGCTGGGCGGGCTTTTCAAATTTCAATTTGAATAAAATACGTTAATATCAACGACGAAATTCCTTCCCAAAACTGACTTCGATCTGCTGAAGTACCAGGCGAACATAATCGAGTAGCAAGTAGATTAGCCAAAAATTTTAATTTTCAGAAGCTGGGCGGGCTTTTCAAATTTCAATTTGAATAAAATACGTTAATATCAACGACGAAATTCCTTCCCAAAACCCACTTGGAGCTGCTGAAGTACCAGGCGAACATAATCGAGTAGCAAGTAGATTAGCCAAAAATTTTAATTTTCAGAAGCTGGGCGGGCTTTTCAAATTTCAATTTGAATAATATCAACGACGGAATTCCTTCCCAAAACTCACTTCGATCTGCTGAAGTACCAGGCGAACATAATCGAGTAGCAAGTAGATTAGCCAAAAATTTTATTTTTCAGAAGCTGGGCGGGCTTTTCAAATTTCAATTTGAATAAAATACGTTAATATTAACGACGAAATTCCTTCCCAAAATCGACTTGGAGCTGCTGAAGTACCAGGCGAACATAATCGAGTAGCAAGTAGATTATCCAAAAATTTTAATTTTCAGAAGCTGGGCGGGCTTTTCAAATTTCAATTTGAATAATATCAACGACGGAATTCCTTCCCAAAACTCACTTCGATCTGCTGAAGTACCAGGCGAACATAATCGAGTAGCAAGTAGATTAGCCAAAAATTTTAATTTTCAGAAGCTGGGCGGGCTTTTCAAATTTGAATTTGAATAAAATACGTTAATATCAACGACGAAATTCCTTCCCAAAACTGACTTCGATCTGCTGAAGTACCAGGCGAACATAATCGAGTAGCAAGTAGATTAGCCAAAAATTTTATTTTTCAGAAGCTGGGCGGGCTTTTCAAATTTCAATTTGAATAAAATACGTTAATATTAACGACGAAATTCCTTCCCAAAATCGACTTGGAGCTGCTGAAGTACCAGGCGAACATAATCGAGTAGCAAGTAGATTAGCCAAAAATTTTAATTTTCAGAAGCTGGGCGGGCTTTTCAAATTTGAATTTTAATAAAATACGTTAATATCAACGACGAAATTCCTTCCCAAAACGGACTTCGATCTACTGAAGTACCAGGCGAACATAATCGAGTAGCAAGTAGATTAGCCAAAAATTTTAATTTTCAGAAGCTGGGCGGGCTTTTCAAATTTGAATTTTAATAAAATACGTTAATATCAACGACGAAATTCCTTCCCAAAACTGACTTCGATCTGCTGAAGTACCAGGCGAGCATAATCGAGTAGCAAGTAGATTAGCCAAAAATTTTAATTTTCAGAAGCTGGGCGGGCTTTTCAAATTTGAATTTTAATAAAATACGTTAATATCAACGACGAAATTCCTTCCCAAAACTGACTTCGATCTGCTGAAGTACCAGGCGAGCATAATCGAGTAGCAAGTAGATTAGCCAAAAATTTTAATTTTCAGAAGCTGGGCGGGCTTTTCAAATTTCAATTTGAATAAAATACGTTAATATTAACGACGAAATTCCTTCCCAAAACTGACTTTGATCTGCTGAAGTACCAGGCGAACATAATCGAGTAGCAAGTAGATTATCCAAAAATTTTAATTTTCAGAAGCTGGGCGGGCTTTTCAAATTTCAATTTGAATAATATCAACGACGGAATTCCTTCCCAAAACTCACTTCGATCTGCTGAAGTACCAGGCGAACATAATCGAGTAGCAAGTAGATTACCCAAAAATTTTAATTTTCAGAAGCTGGGCGGGCTTTTCAAATTTCAATTTGAATTAAATACGTTAATATTAACGACGAAATTCCTTCCCAAAACCGACTTGGAGCTGCTGAAGTACCAGGCGAACATAATCGAGTAGCAAGTAGATTAGCCAAAAATTTTATTTTTCAGAAGCTGGGCGGGCTTTCAAATTTCAATTTGAATAAAATACGTTAATATTAACGACGAAATTCCTTCCCAAAACTGACTTCGATCTGCTGAAGTACCAGGCGAACATAATCGAGTAGCAAGTAGATTAGCCAAAAATTTTAATTTTCAGAAGCTGGGCGGGCTTTTCAAATTTCAATTTGAATAAAATACGTTAATATTAACGACGAAATTCCTTCCCAAAACCCACTTGGAGCTGCTGAAGTACCAGGCGAACATAATCGAGTAGCAAGTAGATTAGCCAAAAATTTTAATTTTCAGAAGCTGGGCGGGCTTTTCAAATTTCAATTTGAATAAAATACGTTAATATCAACGACGAAATTCCTTCCCAAAACCCACTTGGAGCTGCTGAAGTACCAGGCGAACATAATCGAGTAGCAAGTAGATTATCCAAAAATTTTAATTTTCAGAAGCTGGGCGGGCTTTTCAAATTTCAATTTGAATAATATCAACGACGGAATTCCTTCCCAAAACTCACTTCGATCTGCTGAAGTACCAGGCGAACATAATCGAGTAGCAAGTAGATTACCCAAAAATTTTAATTTTCAGAAGCTGGGCGGGCTTTTCAAATTTCAATTTGAATTAAATACGTTAATATTAACGACGAAATTCCTTCCCAAAACCGACTTGGAGCTGCTGAAGTACCAGGCGAACATAATCGAGTAGCAAGTAGATTAGCCAAAAATTTTATTTTTCAGAAGCTGGGCGGGCTTTCAAATTTCAATTTGAATAAAATACGTTAATATTAACGACGAAATTCCTTCCCAAAACTGACTTCGATCTGCTGAAGTACCAGGCGAACATAATCGAGTAGCAAGTAGATTAGCCAAAAATTTTAATTTTCAGAAGCTGGGCGGGCTTTTCAAATTTCAATTTGAATAATATCAACGACGGAATTCCTTCCCAAAACTCACTTCGATCTGCTGAAGTACCAGGCGAACATAATCGAGTAGCAAGTAGATTATCCAAAAATTTTAATTTTCAGAAGCTGGGCGGGCTTTTCAAATTTCAATTTGAATAATATCAACGACGGAATTCCTTCCCAAAACTCACTTCGATCTGCTGAAGTACCAGGCGAACATAATCGAGTAGCAAGTAGATTAGCCAAAAATTTTAATTTTCAGAAGATGGGCGGGCTTTTCAAATTTCAATTTGAATAAAATACGTTAATATTAACGACGAAATTCCTTCCCAAAACGGACTTCGATCTACTGAAGTACCAGGCGAACATAATCGAGTAGCAAGTAGATTAGCCAAAAATTTTAATTTTCAGAAGCTGGGCGGGCTTTTCAAATTTCAATTTGAATAAAATACGTTAATATTAACGACGAAATTCCTTCCCAAAACTGACTTCGATCTGCTGAAGTACCAGGCGAACATAATCGAGTAGCAAGTAGATTATCCAAAAATTTTAATTTTCAGAAGCTGGGCGGGCTTTTCAAATTTCAATTTGAATAATATCAACGACGGAATTCCTTCCCAAAACTCACTTCGATCTGCTGAAGTACCAGGCGAACATAATCGAGTAGCAAGTAGATTAGCCAAAAATTTTAATTTTCAGAAGCTGGGCGGGCTTTTCAAATTTCAATTTGAATAAAATACGTTAATATTAACGACGAAATTCCTTCCCAAAACGGACTTAGATCTACTGAAGTACCAGGCGAACATAATCGAGTAGCAAGTAGATTAGCCAAAAATTTTAATTTTCAGAAGCTGGGCGGGCTTTTCAAATTTGAATTTGAATAAAATACGTTAATATCAACGGCGAAATTCCTTCCCAAAATTGACTTCGATCTGGTGAAGTACCAGGCGAACATAATCGAGTAGCAAGTAGATTAGCCAAAAATTTTAATTTTCAGATGCTGGGCGGGCTTTTCAAATTTCAATTTGAATAAAATACGTTAATATTAACGACGAAATTCCTTTCCAAAACCCACTTGGAGCTGCTGAAGTACCAGGCGAACATAATCGAGTAGCAAGTAGATTAGCCAAAAATTTTAATTTTCAGAAGCTGGGCGGGCTTTTCAAATTTCAATTTGAATAAAATACGTTAATATTAACGACGAAATTCCTTCCCAAAACCGTCTTGGAGCTGCTGAAGTACCAGGCGAACATAATCGAGTAGCAAGTAGATTAGCCAAAAATTTTAAATTTCAGAAGCTGGGCGGGCTTTTCAAATTTTAATTTGAATAAAATACGTTAATATCAACGACGAAATTCCTTTCCAAAACCCACTTCGATCTACTGAAGTACCAGGCGAACATAATCGAGTAGCAAGTAGATTAGCCAAAAATTTTAAATTTCAGAAGCTGGGCGGGCTTTTCAAATTTGAATTTGAATAAAATACGTTTATATTAACGACGAAATTCCTTCCCAAAACCGACTTGGAGCTGCTGAAGTACCAGGCGAACATAATCGAGTAGCAAGTAGATTAGCCAAAAATTTTAATTTTCAGATGCTGGGCGGGCTTTTCAAATTTGAATTTGAATAAAATACGTTAATATCAACGACGAAATTCCTTCCCAAAACCCACTTGGAGCTGCTGAAGTACCAGGCGAACATAATCGAGTAGCAAGTAGATTAGCCAAAAATTGTAATTTTCAGAAGCTGGGCGGGCTTTTCGAATTTCAATTTGAATAAAATACGTTAATATTAACGACGAAATTCCTTCCCAAAACTGACTTCGATCTACTGAAGTACCAGGCGAACATAATCGAGTAGCAAGTAGATTAGCCAAAAATTTTAATTTTCAGAAGCTGGGCGGGCTTTTCAAATTTCAATTTGAATAAAATACGTTAATATCAACGACGAAATTCCTTCCCAAAACTCACTTGGAGCTGCTGAAGTACCAGGCGAACATAATCGAGTAGCAAGTAGATTAGCCAAAAATTTTAATTTTCAGAAGCTGGGCGGGCTTTTTAAATTTGAATAAAATACGTTAATATCAACGACGAAATTCCTTCCCAAAACCGTCTTGGAGCTGCTGAAGTACCAGGCGAACATAATCGAGTAGCAAGTAGATTAGCCAAAAATTTTAATTTTCAGAAGCTGGGCGGGCTTTTCAAATTTGAATTTGAATAAAATACGTTAATATCAACGACGAAATTCCTTCCCAAAACTCACTTGGAGCTGCTGAAGTACCAGGCGAACATAATCGAGTAGCAAGTAGATTAGCCAAAAATTTTAATTTTCAGAAGCTGGGCGGGCTTTTTAAATTTGAATAAAATACGTTAATATTAACGACGAAATTCCTTCCCAAAACTGACTTCGATCTGCTGAAGTACCAGGCGAACATAATCGAGTAGCAAGTAGATTAGCCAAAAATTTTAATTTTCAGAAGCTGGGCGGGCTTTTCAAATTTGAATTTGAATAAAATACGTTAATATTAACGACGAAATTCCTTCCCAAAACTCACTTGGAGCTGCTGAAGTACCAGGCGAACATAATCGAGTAGCAAGTAGATTAGCCAAAAATTTTAATTTTCAGAAGCTGGGCGGGCTTTTTAAATTTGAATTTGAATAAAATACGTTAATATCAACGACGAAATTCCTTCCCAAAACTGACTTCGATCTGCTGAAGTACCAGGCGAACATAATCGAGTAGCAAGTAGATTAGCCAAAAATTTTAATTTTCAGAAGCTGGGCGGGCTTTTCAAATTTCAATTTGAATAAAATACGTTAATATTAACGACGAAATTCCTTCCCAAAACTCACTTGGAGCTGCTGAAGTACCAGGCGAACATAATCGAGTAGCAAGTAGATTAGCCAAAAATTTTAATTTTCAGAAGCTGGGCGGGCTTTTTAAATTTGAATTTGAATAAAATACGTTAATATCAACGACGAAATTCCTTCCCAAAACTGACTTCGATCTGCTGAAGTACCAGGCGAACATAATCGAGTAGCAAGTAGATTAGCCAAAAATTTTAATTTTCAGAAGCTGGGCGGGCTTTTCAAATTTGAATTTGAATAAAATACGTTAATATTAACGACGAAATTCCTTCCCAAAACTCACTTGGAGCTGCTGAAGTACCAGGCGAACATAATCGAGTAGCAAGTAGATTAGCCAAAAATTTTAATTTTCAGAAGCTGGGCGGGCTTTTTAAATTTGAATTTGAATAAAATACGTTAATATCAACGACGAAATTCCTTCCCAAAACTGACTTCGATCTGCTGAAGTACCAGGCGAACATAATCGAGTAGCATGTAGATTAGCCAAAAAATTTAATTTTCAGAAGCTGGGCGGGCTTTTCAAATTTGAATTCGAATAAAATACGATAACTAATATTAACTTCAGCAGCTCCAAGTGGGTTTTGGGAAGGAATTTCGTCGTTAATATTAATATTAACGTTTTCTCTCGAAATGGGTTGCGAGTATCTACGGTCGAGCAGTCTCAATTTGAAATTCCCAATTATTTATTTATGTAATCAATTATTGAAGAATGATTTCCAGTATTAATTTCAATTTAAAGTTAGCCTCTTGACAACCTGCAAGAATAATAAACATGACGAAATGTACCAAAATTGGTACAATTGTACCAAGAGCGATGTTGATACGAATACTGCTTGCTTTGCGCTGCAAGCAGTCCAACGCTCTTGACCCGCCGCACTGCAATAATTCCTTCGTCGTATACTTATTATGGTTGCAACAATGATTGTTATATAATTATCAATTTGAATTTTATTATAAATGACTTGTGGTGTGGGCAGGTCTATTGTTTTGTTATTTTCGCTCAAACTAGCCAAGGATCAATTAAATTGAGTAGATATAAATGTGTATATTTACAGACAAATAGGTAACTTAATTTTAGTACATTACTAAAAATACTGTAGGCCTGTTTTAAAACTGGTTTAAGGTTTTAGTTTTGAATTGAAAAGACAGCCGATAGAATTCAATGCAAATTTGTAGAAAGGAGTCAGTATCGAGCAGCCGTTTAATCGTCACCACCAGTCATCACCTCCATGAATTCTGCAATTGAATAGTTGAAAAGTCCAATGAAATGAATGTTAACAAATGTAATTTTGAATTTTCTGCTCACCATCAAAGTCCACGGTGCCGGAACCATCAGAATCAATTTCCTCAATCATCATGTCGAGATCATCGTTTGTCAGCTTGTCGTCCAACTCGCGAAGAATCTCGCGCAGAACTCCGGTTGTGATATAGCCATTGCCCTCCTTGTCGTACAACCTGAAGGCCTCCTTCAACTCGGCCATCATGGCTTCGGCATCCTCCTCAACGAGGAAGCGGGCGGCCAACGTTGTGAACTCCTCGAACTCAATCTGGCCGGAGCCATCCTCGTCGACCTCCGCAATGATTTCAGCCAATGTCGCATCATCCAGCTGGTGGCCCAGCATGCTCAGGATGGTGCCAACCATGGTGGTGTTGATGTATCCATTCTTCTCCGGATCGAATGCATTAAATGCATTGCGAAGCACTGCAACAACACAAAGTATCAATAAGAATGCTTTCTGACAGAAAGTAAGGCAATACTCACGAGCAATCTGTTCCTTTGTTAGTTCGTCCTGTAACAGAGAATTCAGATTAATTGTGTATTAGTATATTTCTTCAGGTATTGCGATATCAAAGAATTTGCATTTCATTCTAAGTTTCAAGTTTGTACAGTTTAAGTAGTTGCATGTAAGCATATATGGTAAAATATTTTATGCAATTAAAAATCCATCAAATGGAGCGTGGATCGTTTTTATTTGGTTGTTATTTTAAATTTAAAATTCACTTTATAATGTCTATATTCAAGAGAGTTTACATTAAACAGATCGAAAATAATCACCACGCAGTTTCGCAGTCGTAATATTTTCTTGAATTCCCAATTTAACCATAAATCAAGAATCATTCATCAACTGCATTTATTCTTTCGCTATGCGCTTGCTTAAAAATGTGCCGAGGCCACAAGCAGCACGAAGATATGCAACATAGAAACTGATCAAACACTCAGTGCAAGGCTACATGATCTAGATTTGATTACAATGCTTGACCAGCTGAAGAAAGACTTTAACCGTTCCTAGAACAGTAATAAGCAAACTTGCCATGTCGCTGAGATACTAGACAAACAGACTAGTGCTGAAACTCCAACTAATTGGCAAAATATTAAGAACAATACTAATAGTTAAACGAAATAATAAGAATTATTATGCTTAACTATAAGCTGTAACTGCTGTTGCATCAGTTTGAATAAAATATTAACAATGTATGACCGTGATAATAAAAGTAGGAGTCTTCTATACTCATACAATTATCTACTTGTCAGACTATTTGTTAATTATTGTATACTATATTCATACTTTAAGTTGTACATAATATACTCATACTTATAATATATGTTAAAGTCATTTTTATTTAGGGTTATTTTAGGGAAAATATTTAAATTTGGACATAAATATCTGTACACATGTTATAAGTAAATTAATTGAATGATTTCTCATTTACTATATATTGCTTTCTCATCTCTACAAAGTTAGGTCAACTATCTTCAGCGATCATAAATGATTAGAAACTTTGCGTAATTATTTTTGCGCTCTATTTTGCTTCGAAGGGCGGCATGCACCTTGGATTTGGATTTGGTTGTGGTTCTGGTTGTGGTTGTGGTTGGTGGCTGCGTAGATAGATTGATGAGTTGCAAAGCTTTCGAGAGCCGAAAATATTTGTGATAAACTTGACCAATCATAAATGCAATTAGTAATGCTTAGTCATCGGGTCAGTGGCATCATGTGCGTGCGGCAGACATTTCGCATCCACACAGCTGACGGTTGGCAGTCGACGCGGTAAAGCTTGCCACTTTGCCACTTGCAACTTGCAACTTGCATAAGTAGCTGAGTGCCTCTGATTCGTGTCGCATCATTTCGCATTGAATCGCATCGATTGGCATCGACGACGACGACAACAACGACAACGACGACGTCGACGACTACAATTTGGCATTTGTTTCACAAGTTGCAGGGAAATTTCGCACGGTTCGTCGTTGCCGTTGTCACATTGCTGTTGCTGCCATTTGCCGTGCACTGACATTTCGCCGTAGTCGCTTATATACGGCGGACAGCTATTGAATTGCTTAGACGCTGGCGCCAACTCTGATCGATCTGATCGAGAGTTCATTTTTCAATTTGCTGCAAATCAATCTCTGGTGAATATCGCAAACTCAATTGTCAGCGGAGTCAAAGCGAATTAAACTTTCTTTCCATGTCGTTTTTTTCGATGGGTTCCGTGCACCCGCGATTCTCCCAGATTGGACATTCTTTGGCAATATGGTGAGTGTAGAATGCATTTATTTACAAATGAGCAGACCAATTGGCTTCAAATCGAGTGTATAAAAAGCTCTTTGGGCGCATAAATCAATTTAATTGGGGTTTCGGCAAATGTTTGGCCTTGATTGTAATTGCAAAAGACACGTAGAGGGCATTTGTAGGGTACGTGCGAGCATAAAAAGTATATACGACTATATATACATACATACATACATCGAGTATCTGAACATTCCGACCAATTAAGCGACACTTTCTTCACTTGCAGGCGGACGGCGAGTACGACAAGGATCAGCTGAGAAGTAGCTAAGAAACCAATCACAGTTGTCGCATAACTTTCACTAATCCTCCCATCAATTCTTGGCTAGTTCTCCGCAATGCCTTCAAGGCATTCGACCTGGACGGCACTGGGTCGATCGATCACGCCGATGTCTCAAACATTTTGGAAATTCTGGGCCAGAAGCTGGAGCCGCCGGCAGTCAAGGCCCTGATCAAGGAGGTCGATAAGGGCCCGACTGGCAAACTGAATTTCAATCAGTTCTGCAAGCTGGCTGCTCGCTTCATCGAGGTCGAGGAGGATCAGGGCGCACTCCAGGCGGAGCTCAAGGAGGCATTCCGTGTGTACGACAAGGAGGGCAAGGGCTATCTGACTGTTGCCACCCTGCGAGGCATTCTCCACGAGCTCGACGACAAGATCTCCAGCCAGGACTTGGACTCGATCATCGAGGAGATCGATGCCGACGGCTCCGGCACAGTTGACTTCGATGGTAAGCTATCAACGACATTAAACATAATTTGCATTTTGAATTCCAAATTATTACTCTACTTTTCACTGTACTATTTCTTTAAACAATCAATTGCAGAGTTTATGCAAGTGATGACAGGTAACTACCCAGAAACTAAGACTCTGTTTTATTTACTTATCACATCATATCTATCACCCACACTATACCACAGAGAGTGAAAGCATGTCAATAAGTTATCACTAGACCTCATCATATGTGTTGTGTTCACCCGCTTACACGTTCCGTCTTATCGTGTCTTTATTATCGGGGTATTAAGGTTTGACCCTTGTTTCGTTTTAGGATAAATCTCGCACCATACAATAGACGAGCGTCGAGCATCAGGCGGAGATATCAAAAACACTGGGTGTGTTCTGTATTCGAATGTTTTGAGCGGCAATTCAATTGCAACATTAATCAATTCACTTGTAAATTAAAAAATACTATATTCCAAAAGTTCAATAAATATAAGATTTATAGCAAAACGTTTCCAGGCTGTTTCCGCGCAAAACGTAGACGGATATTCGATATACGTATGTGAACAACAGTTTGATTTTGAATACTGTGGAAGCCGGTGAGAACGTCAAAGTCGATTCTTTGTACAGATACCCTAACTTCAAGTTGGCACACTTAATTTATAGCTCAATTTAACATGCTCTTTTGCATTGAATTGTAAATATAAATAATCGCAAAGCGCGAATTATTGAGGTCCAATGCAGAGAACAAAACTTAATGTTGGATATAAGAAATATATTTTATAATAATAAAATAATGATAATTCATTAAAATAAACAAATATAAAAATGTATATTCATTTTTAACTCATCCCAATTGAATATCAAGACTTTAGAAGTTGATAAAAGGTTAGTTAAACTAAAAATCGATCAAAATATCAATCTCAGAGATCACTCATTAATTAAGTCCAAATTCAAAAACAAATAATTTAATTTCAAGATTTTCCAAGACTAAATTAAAAATCAATCTTAACTTCGATCATTCATAAAATGCCCCCAAACTTTGATTGTTAATTAACAAATATGTCTGTTTAGGGCATTTAATCTTCGGCCTGTCAGAAACCATAGCCATAGTTTATCGTTCATTCTTGTTTTAATTGACTTTGATCTGGACCGCAACATAGTAACGAAAAAATGCGGCGACAAAGCCAGCAAGGCAGCACTTCCACATTTCGCAATGCCCGCAGTTCGAACCCCAGTGCCAATTGGAAACGACCAAAGCAATTTAAAATCGATTTAGATCTGGTAGTTGAGGTTTGGCCACTTCATGACGATTCAACAGATTCGGTCTCTTTTTTTTTTTAACTGTTTCACTTATTGAGTTGCTTTGGCGTCCTTGACAACTCGAGCCGTAAATATAACACACTAATGCCCAACATGGGGAAATGTTACGCATTTGCTCGGATATGAAAATAATTTATAAAAAATACCAAAAGAGAAACAGCTCAACAAGTCAAGCCAAAGTCAAAAAACCTAAAACAAATCCGCGTTCTGCTCAATTAAATGATAATCTCGTATATTATATTATCATCAGTCATCAAGACACCAAGTCTTTGACCATTGTCCTCCTCTGCAACTGGTCAGCGTGTAGATCGAAGATAAAATGTCAACGCTCTCATATTTATTTTTGATACTCGTTTACTAAAGCTTAACAGAGCATGACAAGTAATTGGCACTAAATTTTTTTGTTTTAACCAGTTACAAAATTAGTTGAATAGTTTTTAGATAACTTTCACATTACTTACGTTCTTTATTTATATGGAGTGTCTCGCTGTCGTGGTCACTCGAATATATTGTAGTAGCCTATAATTTTTGATCTATCGTTGAACGCTGACGGTAATCATTTAGTCGTATGCTATTAAAATCAACACATTCGAATGGGATCTTCTTGGGAGCGTTATTTAAAAGTCATTGAACACATAGATAAATTGACAATGCAATTCGAGTAGTATATCCTATTTAAATTCAAGTAATAGCGTAATATTTCATAAACATAAATTGATTGTCTAGTTGTTTAATATTTAGTCGTTAGTTAGATGGTTAACAACTACTTCGTTTATATGCATTTCGATTTCTAAAATTGATTACAGTATAATGATACAAAAAATAACAACGCTTAAAATTCCTGGAAGCCAGTAAATATAATAATTTGTGTTGTTGAAAAGCGAATTGTAAATGTGGCAAGTTGGCGGCTAATGTTGCTGCCACAATTGGCCGGCAGCAAATCCTAACGAGACACAAGTGAACCCGAAAAAGCAAATCGGTTTTGCATAAAGTCGTGATTCACAATAATACTTGAGGTTTTTTGGTTTATTCGGTTTGAGTTTTTTTTGTGATTAGCCAGCAACCTATCACATTAACAAAGCCAATAAATTTGTAAAGTCAAGAGTCTTTTGTTTTTCTCATGCCACATTTGGGCGGAGGTGTTTGGCCACAAAAAAAAATCAAAAAAAAAACAAAAACAAAATAACAAAAAATAAAGCAACGAAACGAATTCTCTTATTTATTCCAGTTTCTACTTTACGCAGATAAAAATCATTTATTTGGCAGGCATAATGAAACTGAAAGTGAAGGTATTTTAATTGTGGGCAGGTTTTTCACTATTTATACATTTACATACATACTGACAGATCTATTTGTGAGTGTGCACGAGTATTTCTTTTGGTCGGAGTCGGAGTTGGCCCCTAACGTGTATTCACATAACCGTTTACCTTTATAAATAGGTGTGAATGTGTAGTATATAAAAACGGATATCGACGAACAAAACACTTTCGGAATTACCGATTTGGCAGCACTAAAATCTATTTGTAATTAATATTAAAAGCTTTTTCATTCAGACATCCCCGAGAGTGCATAAAATATTACTAAATATTATTTATAGCACTCGCTCATTACTTAAATTTATTTTCGATCGAAAATAGGTATTTTAAATATGTATTTACACAATATGTAGGATCTTTTGTAAAACACTCCCAACAATTTTCCTCTTCGGTTAATTACGTTTGTTATTAGATAGTAATATTTTCGGCCAAATCTGTGATGAAGGCCGCACCGCTAACATTGAACATAAATTTATGTGTGTCTTAACGCACAGGAATTTATATTGCAATTTTAAAGTCTCCCCTCCGATATTGAGGCGTTAACACGTTCAAGGCAGACGGACAAGCGAAGTGAGCTGACCGAGCTTTATTTATACTTTATGACCGTTTAATATCCTTTGTTTACGCGGTTAATGGTCTCACCATTTTAATTACAAAGTTTTCTTTCTTTTCTATTAGCCATTGACCTCAAATAAAAGCTAAAGCATTTTACTTCAGCAGGAGCTGTGGGACTCGATACAGGAGCCATGGCTTCAATGTTTTCACACAAGTTTTATTTTATTATTAATTGTTCACTCTCTTTGCGTTTGTTTATTTCCCGCTTAACTCGCTAAAACCAGACGGATTAATAATAATCTATAGCTGAAAATATCTCAAATAGCTTTGCAAATTCCTGTGGCAAATTTAATTATCAACCTCGCCGCAGCGGAATGAATTGCTTAGCGCAACTAACTAACTAACAAGTTGGCTACTAAATCAAAGTGTTAACTTTTACAAATTCATTTGGCGCACAATGAAGCTGAATGCTGTTAGTGTTAGTCTAGGATGTTTTTCGGCAATACTCCAATTGGCAACTGGGCATCTCTATGGGTTTCTTAACGGTGAGTTTGTGTCATCGTGCATCGCTTGCACAAGCTGAGTGCTATGCAACTCGTATTTATTTGCATGTGTGCAGAGTGCAAGGCCAACGATGTAAAGGTCGAATGCATCCCAGCCTGTCCCAGGATATGCATGGAACATCTGCAGATCCGCAAGTGCAAACCGATCGAGTGCACGCCAGGCTGTGCCTGCCAGGAAGGTTGGGTCCGCAAAGGATCGAATACAGGACCCTGCATTAGACGTGACCGTTGCAAGCGTTGGGTATTGTGAATTCCGAAATGATGCAATAATTGAATAAAAACGCTTCTGGCGAAATTTCTCCAACAAAACATCGACCTTGTGCAACCTTGGGCAGTCGAGCGTGGCAAAGCCGCAGACGCATGTGTCTGCCAGTGTGTACACACCTGTTGTGGCTCCCCAAAAAGAAAAAAAAAACAACAGCAACTCCAAGACCACAACTCACATGTGAATGACAGCAGCGACCGACAGCAGCTGGAGCAAATCTGTTGGGGTTAACTACCGATTAAGTGGTTGCGAGGAAAATGCTGCTGGAAAATCGTATCGTATGCAAACCCCCGGCTGCTTTGTGTAGATATTCTTTTACTCACTAAAGCAGAGAGTGGCCCAAATACTTAAAAAAAAACTGCTGCTTTTACTTTCTAATAGAGAGCGTGCGAATGTGTGTGTGTGTGGTGTTAAATGTCGAATTCAATTTAAAATTTAATTGCAAAAGGTACTTCGATGTAGTTAAGCGAAATGTTTGCGAAAATAAATGCAAATCTATCACAAAACCCACACAAGGCGTTCTATTATCTAACAGCGCGCTTGTAAGTATGTGTGAATTCAGATTACGATACCAGTGGTGTGTGTGTGTGTGAGCGATGATTGCCTTTGAATAGAAATGACAGGAAAGACTTTGGGCCGTTATGAATGAAACCATGCCAAAAACAACTTTCTGATACGATCAAACAGACTCCGCTTAGCCTTCGCCTATCGTAAACGGTATTCGATGATTGCTTACGATATATACACACACACACACACACACACATTCGCACGTATTGTGCGCAAATGCATGTGAGCGAATAAAGAAGCTTGTTTTTCTTACGCAGTTACGCAGCAATCGAATGGAATAATTTAATAAATAATTTCATTTAAAATGTAAGTATGCAAATAAATATGAATTCCTGTGAAGTCTGTGAATGCTGTTTCACATTTCTCTTTCGCTCATTCGCAGCATGCGCTCGCGCTCACTTGTGCTTTCAAAAGCTTTCCCGAGCTTCAGGTCGAGCTTGGAGTTGAGCTTGAGTTGAAGTTTCGAATTGTGTTTGCATTGTGTGTGTTGTTGTTGTTGCTCGCGCTGCAGCAACTTCTTTCGCTCTTTTTATGCCATCGCGTGATTCATTTGGCCATTCCCCGCTCGTTCGCTCGTAAGCTCGACCGCTTGCAGTGGCTGACTGGCTTGCTGCCTAACGATCGCTGTCGCTGTCTCTGTCTCCGTCTGCGTCTCCTTCTCTGTCGCTGACGCTGTCGGTGTGCGGTTGGAAAAGATTTTATATAGTCATACGGGTCCGCCTAGTGCTTCAGTTTGGTGCTTAGACGCGTTGCGCGTGCTTCGAAACGCTGTGCAGCAGTTTCTATTCGTTTCGTTGTTTTATATTCGTGCAATTTTCGATAAGTGGTCGTCAATCTTCTAACTGAAACTAACTGAAGATCTAACTAATCGCCGATCGCCCAAAATAGATCAAATATAGTCCAGCCCTGCGTGGCACGCACCAACAAAAATTCCAAAAACATTGCACCAACCCAAATTCGTATCCTGTTTTTGGCATAGAAACTAGTCCAAATCGAATATCGTATCGTATATTTGTATTGTGCAGCCAGTGTTGCCCCCCTAAGTGCGCTGTGCTCGAATTAATTACAAAATTGTAATAAGAAATAAGATAAATGTGGACCATGTCGCAAAAGGGATTAAAACACTTGATCGGTCTACTGGCCGTTATAGCAATACTCTCGGATTTACCAGTGGCGCAAGCGGTACGCGTTGGCAGTCCTCAACAGAAGCTGCGCATTAAGGGTAAGTCGTTAACCAACACTGATTACCATTTGGCTTAAGGTGACAACATTAGAAGGAAGCACTTCGAAACTTGTTAGCGCGAATCGATTCGATGCGATTCGATCTGTTAATTAATTGGCCACATTAAGATTGGCTTGAATAATGATTTCATTTAACGGCTATAGAAACAATTGATGCGTTATCTGTATTGTTCTATTGTTGTGTTTCTTTTTTTCTCAACGTTTTTAACTTAATTGGTTCCGATCTGCAACAAAACTACAATTATATTGCTATTCGAGAGAGTGCGAAAGAGAGCATAAATTGTATATTTAATTAACATTTATAAGCGTGGCGAGCTTAGAGTCTCTACGAGTGGCCTTGTGCATGCTCCGAGGAGCACTTTCATTTTTTCGCCGAGGAAAACAAACGTGGCGTATACTCAATATGCAAACGGATGTTCGTACAGACGCAGCTAAAAGTATACGTACGTACGTACGTATGTATAGATGCAGACAAGTGCATTAGAGTACATAAGTAGCATACAAAATGCCATCCAACGAGCATAACAAGTTATTAATGGACCAACAACAACAACAACTACAACAGCACGCACTCTAAAAGTGTCAATAACACGATATATATTGCCTGGCAGGCACTGTGATTGTCTTTTTTTTCCAGTCCGTCCGTCACTTTCCATTTATCAGCTGAATGACATCGAAATCACTCGAAATCAAAATCTGGCTAGTGCCAAAGTTCACACAAGAAAAGAAAAGTGAGCGAAATCAAAGCGAATAACAGATCCAACAAACATATAAAAAGTGGAAAACAATAATTACAAAAAACAAAAAAAACGTACGAAAAAAAAGAAAGTCTCAATAACACCGACACACACAATACTCTACACACACACCTCCTTCTCCATCTCCACTCAGACTTTTATCGTTTACAAATATTATTTTGGTAGTTTATTCAGATCAATAGACTTATCTCTCTCTCTCTATCTCATTCTCTTCATTATTTGCATCTCGCTCTCGCAATTGCATTGTTCGGATGCAAACAATCAAACTTGACATTCGCATGTCTCGCAGCGAAAGAGAAATGAGTTTGCGAATACTCAGATACGAATACAATTAAATGAATGCAATGCAACCGATTGTGGAGATGCCGTTAGCTGGCTACAGTGAGTTCAAGCGCTCTGTGCACAGCTGCCATATGCATATGTGCATCTGTATTTGTCTGCCGAGATGCAATCTCAGACATGCTGGCTATTGGCACGATTTAATCTCAAAACAACTAACGCTTCCAGTTGGTGATCGCCAAAAAAAATTAGGATTTACAAAATGCAATTTTTATTTACTTCTATATAACATATAGTATATATTATAACCACTCTTAAAATTCTCTACTGGAATTTCAAATTTATTTATATAATTTACGTCAGGTTCATGAGAGAACCTGAAAATCTTTTGGCAAATCCCAAATTTGCCATACTTACTCCAATAGATAAATAAACCCAAATGTTAAACACTAATTTATTCAAATTAATAAATTCAATAATTTATTAATTCAATTTATGTATCTGCTTATTCCATAACTTCATTAAATGTATTCAACGTGTTAAAAGTCAAAATAATGAAAGAGTTCACTCGGTAATGAATTCAAATAGTTTTGTTTATTTTCATTATTATTATTTTGGTTGCATAAATTGATTGTTAATTGTATTTTTTGAAAGGAGCTAATTGATCTATATATTCGCTTTATTGTCAAATTCAATCCTGACAGCTGTAAATCATTAGCAAGTGAAGGTGGTTTTTGCTTTATTGGCCTCATCAAGTTTATTAGCTTGATTGGATTGGATTTGGCTGAGTCGAATGTAACATTATTATTCAATTGCAAAAACTTTTATTATTTCTTACGGCATTCCAATGTGAAATTTATTAAATTATTGCCAAAAAAATATAGACACAATATCTTTAGCTTTTTCTCTTCATAATTACTTTTGACTTATTTAGGTTTATGATTTTCGATTGCCAACAAAGTTTGGAATTTTGTTCTTCCAAGGGTTTCATCGATTCTTTCATAATCGACTTGCTGTCTTTTTTAGAATGCCTGAGAGTTATGTGAACATGATAACAAGTTTCTAGTATACATACTAAGTGAACTATCATTAGAGTCGCGTTGACGTAACTTCCCTCCATCGCCTGGTATGCAAAAAGAAAAAAAATTTCATACATGCACATGTACTATACTATATATTTATAGAGGTGTATGAGTGTAATTACAACTCTCAAATCTGAATCTGGATTTTGGTTTTAGTCGGTTGAAAGGAAAATGAAAATTACCCGTGGGCAATTTCAAAAGTTGTTTTGTTTTTTATTTGTTTTTGTTGCTGTTCAACTATTATGAACACTTTGAATGCTTACATGGTTATGCTTGCAAGTGTATGCATGTAAATGGACCACATTCCTGACCTAAAGGATGTATATTTAAATGTACAAACCACTTTTTAATTGACTGCCACACTCGTTAACGACATGTGTAATCTTATGAGTGTGCAGTGAAAGCCATACTTGGGGCAGCAAACAGGATTGAATTGGTATTGTTCGCATCCATGCCCCAGGGACACATCTGTTTATTAATCATTGGTGGAAGGAAGTGTTACGAATCGATTGATTATGCAGATTTGTTATGCCTTGCTCGAAGAGCTTTAACTGTAAATTGAGTTTATTTATGGACTTGTACAAATATTCTAATGTCAGACTTATTTTAATTTTGACATTTGGCGTTGATTGGATTATTAGAAATTATGAACAATATTTATGTAGATACGAATACACGAATCTTGATACATTTTTCTATCGGGCACGCTATAGCTTGACTCTATTGAGTTGTTTTGTTTGGTTTGGTTTGTTGTTGCTGCTGCAGTAGCCACACCCCAAAATCGAAACTGCAATCGACTTGAACAACAATGGCGACTGCGCGACGTCGACCGCGACGCCGACCGCAGCGTCAACTGCGACTGCGACTGCTCAGGTTTGTCAAAATTGGCGTTCGATGGCAGTGCAGCGAATAAAAACCCAACCAGCGACGAACGCAATATGGGTGTAATTATTATTAAATAAAAATCAAACTTAAATCACAGCGCGGCAATTTGCACTAATTTCCTGTATGGCGACACACTTACATACGTCCACACAACTATGTACAGATATGCGCAATATATGGTAAGAAACGCACAAAGTAGGAAGTTGGTCCAAAAAGGTTTAGTTATTTTTATTTGTATTGCTATTCATGATTGCAATAGATAACCTGTAATTGCAACTATGCCGCGCGATATATAATATGGCTTTTATCAGTGCAGAGTGTTCCACTGCTTGCACGACACGTATACACGCAAAAAGCAGTTCAAAAAGTAGGACATCATTTTGTATTATGAACTGCTTGCAAGGCAAAAATGTGCCAAGCAGTTGCTGTTGATTTGTAAATACGAGAACAAAATATTAAATCAACTTTATAAAATGTATGGGGGCTTAAAAATGTAAAGAACTACAATACTAAATCGATGTAATGAATAATAATAAATGTATTTACAATATTATTGTTGTTAGCCCTTAGTGATATCGATAATGAATACGTATACTTGATGCTCATTTATTATGAATGCGATGAAGTTGGTATCGGTGGACTCATGACTTATATAAAAGTATACACAAGATAAATGCATAATGTGTATTAGTTAAATGGCTGTCAACTGGGCGAACTTGTATGTACACATGTTCATGCTTGTACATCACTTGCACACGTACATAACCAAATATGAAAGTATGTAGGTATTGTATGTAAGTATGTAGGAGAGTACACATGCCAAATTCAAATTCCAAAAGCAAACCCGTTGAACCCGTTGCAAAAACACACAAAGTATCTGTATCTGGGCGCTTGGTCTCGGCTCTAAAACTGAACTGAACTCAACTGAGATACATATTTGAGGCAGCCTGGCAAATGTCACGTTCGGAATCGTAGTCGAATTTTGTTTTTGTTTTGGAGTTTTTTAGCAAAAGATTGCGACACACAATGCATATGAGCGAAACATACGTGCGAGTATGAATACGAAAGCATTGATGTACATACCTAGCTATGAATTTATGTATTGCCATTAACCGCTGATGCTGTCATTGCCAAGAATAAGTGATTTAAAGCTTTAACTAATTACTTTTGAAGTAAGCGCAAGCGTGATGATTTCAATGACCAGGATTAGCGCAAACGGGTTCCACACAAATCGAAACAGATTCCACACTCACTTCTACAGAAGCAGCTTCCACACGCATGCAATGCAAATTGCATTGAAAATATCACATTAACTATTTACGATTAAAACCAAAACAATGCGAAACAATAGAAAAGTTATTTATTGTTTGTTTTGATTAGATTTATTAAGAAAACGTTGCGAATCATAATGCACACAATCGAGAAATCGAGAAATCAAGAAATAACAAATAAATAAATAAATCCAAATATATCAACGAGTTTTTATTTTTGCCAATTTATGCGTATAGGAGACAGAAACTGGGTCAAAAATTTGTCTATTCCTTTTTGGTCTCGGGCACAAGATCGCTTTTTTAATGTACATATTGTACATATAGATATGCATTTTAAGTATCTATCTGTCTGAATGCCTGTCCTTCTGTCTGTCAGTGGCAATTTAATTAGCATTGCAAACTGTTTGCGAATTTCTTGCAAAAATCAATCGCAATCTCTGCCACCCGCCGCACCGTTGCCTCCGCCCCTCCTCCGCCGAATGAAGCAATACCCTTGTGCTTCAAATCTAGCTAATAAATTGCGTCAAGCAAACCCAGCGAATATTGCGAAATGGCAGCCCATAAACAGCAGCGCTAAACAGCCAAATAGCCAAGCCAAGCAAAGCGGCAAAGTGGCAAAAAACCGCAACAACCTTGATACCTGTCCAAACAATGATAAACGGCCGCACTTTATGACAATTTCATTTTCATTATTTTCATTTCATTTCTCGACCGACGAAATGAATTGATGATGATGTCTGGAAGGGCGGCCGTCTCGCCTCCACACCGCCCCAGTGCTGCCCATGTTGCTGCACCTGATTGCACTGATTGGCAGCACTCCAGCAGATGAGGTTTGAAGTAGTAGTGGAAGAGTTGTAATGGCTCGCAGAATGAGCATTTATGTGACAGCTGCAGCATGTGTCAAACTGTATTCAGCGCAGTTCTTGGCTACATAAATAATTTGGGTCAACTACATGGCACTACTATACTGTGCTACACATACATACATACATATAATGCAGACAGCCACAGCCACTGTGGCAGCGCAACACGACAACACAAAACTAGTTAACGTGTACGAGTTGTACATAAATAGTTAAAGTTACAGTGCATACATACAGACATCAACTGGTACACTTACTTACAAGTGAGACTGTGCAACTTTGTAGGCAAAATGGAACAGAAAACTCGTTGAGGCAAAACAAAAATAAGCGACAGCAACGACGACGACGACGACGGCGACAGCAACCAAATAATGTTTTGTGTTGGCCAAAAACTTTGTTGCAAATGAACTCGGCTATAAAGTCGACCGCAAGCCGAGGCTGCCAGCCCAGCTAGCCAGTAAGACAGTCAGTAAGCCATTCAGATTTGAGATTCAGTCAATGCTATAAGCAAGAGAGTGAGCGTAATCACAGTGGGCAATTCTTGTGGCTGCTGCCGCACAGTGACACGAAAGCCAGCGGAATGCTCGCAATTACATGCAAATTGCTGTCAATTTGACACCTACATCAAAATGCAACAATTTATTGTAAAACAATTAGTTACACATATGGTCGCGACAATAGGTGTGAGCACTGTCAATTTTTAATTTTCGATACAAAAATATGTAAACTGCGTTTTCTTCGCAAAAAAAACGCTCTTTTTATATGGTAATACTGTTAAGAACTGATTTCCGTGATTTCATGATATTATTTTTAAGTTGAGTAATAATGCAAAGCGCTTTTCTGCTGATACTACAAATTCGGGCGGCCATCCAAATAGGTGCATTTAGAATAACTTTGAGATGTGAACATTTAAGATAAATATTTGTTTGCAGAAGGTATTGTATAAAGGAAATGCAACTATTTGTGAGATTATTTATAAATAAATTTACGTTAGATGGGTCGTGGACCTCACTGCAGTGCGGACTCGTTCGAAGTCTTTGAAATGAGGGTAAAACCTTAAAATAAATTGCTGAGGTCATGAGACGTTCACAAAACTTTGTCACAAATGCATTAAAGCCTGAAAGAGGTTTAAGAACTCAGCCAAGTTTCCGAAAAACATCATAATTTACTGAAGATTACATCGTTACACTCGTAAAACGCGACCCGTTCATGTCCTCCAGGTCAATTGCTAATGAAATTTATAATGTTATATCTTCATGAACTGTCAGAAGTCGTTTACGAATTGCAAATCTACCAGGAAGAATAACTCGTAAGGTTCTTATGCTTCGATCAGCAAATTTACAGATGGAGAAAAAATTTACATTGGATCGTAAAACCTGGTGCGGCCTGGAGGATCAGAACAATTGGCGTAATATTATGTGGAGCGACGAAACAAAGACCAATTTGTTTGGGAATGATGCCTTTAGGAATGTTCGTCATCCTAAAGGCAAAGAATTTCATATAGGGTCCACCCAAAAAACTGTAAAGCATGGAGGTGGTGGCCCCATGGTATGGGGCTGCTTTTCATGGGCAGCTGTTGGTCCGATACATCGGATTGATGGCATTATGGACAGATTCGTCTATAAAGATTTATTGGCGACGGTAATGCTACCATATTCCGAGGATAACATGTCACTGATATGGAAGATCCAGCAGGATAACGACCCAAAACACTCATCAAGAGTGGTAAAGGATTGGTTTTAAGAGAAATAGGGGAACGTTCTCAAGTGGCCAAGTCAATCCCCCGACCTCAATCCCATTGAGAACCTATGGGGAGAGCTTAAAAGAGAAGTCGGAAAAACCGTTTGCTACAATAAAATCCAACTTTGGGAAAATATCAAAAAATCTTGGTACATCATTCCAATAAATAAGTGCAGGAAATTAATATCGTCTATGCATACCAGAATGACTAAAGATTTGCAAAATAATGGCGAATATACCGGGTATTAGCTACGATATAATGAATTTAATACCAAACAAGGCCAAAAATAGCGAAATCTTAATATTATTAACTAAGTAAAATGGGTACACCTATTTCGATGGCCAGCGGAAATTGAAGTTTTCAGAGACATAATTCCATTTCTTTTTTATTTCTATGCTTTCGAAGCCAATCTTTTTATATTTTAACTATGAATACAATATGTTTTGAAACGCTTTTAGTTTTTTTTGGTAATTATTGAAAAATAAATGAAAAATAAGATGTTTAAAAAAAAAAAAATTTCGCACCTATTACCGCGACCATATGTGTATATATAAATACTATGTGCATAATCGTTGGCATATGCAAATTTCGCTGTGGAACGCGGAAAAAATGTTACACGCATTTTTACCCACTCTCTAGGGAAGCCCCACAAGAAGAACCACAAGACAGATCATTCGATCTGCATTTGTATTTTGATTGGCGCTGCAGCTCAAATGAACTGTCAGCGCCAATCTTCTATTGTCAAACCATAATAATAATAAACTGAAAAGCGCCTTATGCGTGTCTGTCACTTTTGCAATGATGTGGGTAACAGTGTGTGTAAGTGAGTGTGAATAACTCACACTCGTTTAGCCTATTCACAAGTAGCTGCTACTCAACTTCAGTTTCAGCTTCAACTTCAACTTTCTCATCCATCCGTCCCAGACTTACAAGCGTATTCAAATGTATGCACATATGCTTAATGACTAAAAGGATTAACTTTCATACATCCATCAGTTTTGAAAGCAACAAACTTTCATTTGTCATCACTCATCAAAATTTGTTAAACACTTTATGCAAATCTCAGTTTAGTAACGCTCACAATAAGAACAACAACTAATTGATTTGCACTGGTGAATGAATATGCAAAATGGCAAGTGGTGAACTGTCACAAGGTGTGGTGAAACTCACCACAAAGCGAGGTGAACGCATCCTATGGTCAATAGAACGCTGAAACTTCAGTTATGCAATATTGGGTAATAGATTGGGTAATAGAAAGAATGATTGGACCCGAAGAACTGCACGATCTGCGAACCGAATTAGAATTACCAAATTGACGATGACCTAGCTTGCAGCTAAATACTGGTAGTAATCACGATAACCCTAATTTGAGTACTTGTGAAATTGGCAAATAAAATTCAATTGAGCAATTTGCCATGCTTGAATTCTGAAAATTTCTCAACGCAGTAAAATTCACGATTATCACCAAAGTTTTGTTTGAACGCCTACAATGCAATTGAAAAATATCAAGACAGCAATAACGTGACCAGGAAGTCGCTGCCCATTGTAGCACAGCAGAATGTAGGAGAATGGGATCGGAAGGGGTGAAGGGGAGGCCTTTGTGTTGGCACAGTGCCTACTAAGCCTGTGACAGGCAAATACCCTTTCAATAGCGGGTACACAATCAAAATTAAAAGATTTTGAAAGCATTTATTCAATGAGTTAACAGTTGCTGTCCAGGGACTATTCAAATTTATGATCACACACGTAAGCGGATATGTTTGTGTATAGTATGTGTTTAAGTACAATACGATTGGCAGATTGGCCAACAGCTACATAGATACTTGAGAGAGTTGCCAACTGCCAACTGAAAGGGAAACGGAATGTGTGCATAAATTGATACACTCAGAGAAAACGCTGCCAAATTAAGTCATTTGAATTAATTATGCGTTATTCCTGTTTTCACGCAAGATCATTAAACACATTTTATGGGTTTGCAGCTTGAGTACAATTTAAATGTTGTTTTAGTCGGAGAATACATAGTAGTGGATGGTATGTGAATCACTTTGGGGTCAATTAACCAAATTTAAAGGCAATCAAATGTGCATCATGATGTATGTACAAATATTTGTTATATGCATTCGTATTCGCATTCGTAGTCAGTGTACGCTATTAGTACAATCTGTAGATCCGGTGCGCAGACAATTGCATTACGAACAAATTGTTGTAATATTCACATGATTAAACTAAACAAAAATGAGGGCAACGCCGACGAAACCGACTAATATTTTGAATGAATGCGTGCGACAATTGCGCAAAGCGAACCAATTGCAGAGAATGGTCACACCGCTAATTGTGGGAGCCAGCTAATGGAAGTAACATACAATAGCACTTGGAAAGGATGTGGAACTGGATGTTGAACTGGAACTGTTCTTGAAATTAATTAGCTGCGAGTATTATGCCATTGCTCATTCTTAATGATTATACACTTCTTGGGTCCGTATTGGGAGAGCGTGTTGTTGTTCTTGGCTTTATTTTGTTTTGGTTTCATTTGAAGCCGATTTGAAAGGTCAGCTTATGCATAATATTTGGCAAATTGCTTAACATAAAAGTTGACGGGTGTGCCCGATATTTCATATATACTATACGACGCCATCTACTAGGTATAAACATGCAATACAAGTAATTTATAATTAAAGCAGCGTTTATAATCAGAAACTCGAAAGCGCACTCAAACTTGGCTTGAAAATATGGAAATGTTCAAAAGAATAAAGAATAACGAACGCTGGCATGAGAAAACACACACACACACAAACAAACAATATCGCTAACCTTGAAAAACAATCTAATTTAGATGTTATTTCTTGCATTAATACAAATATGTACATATACATATGCATGTGTATCTCCGTCAATATATGTAAGTACGTAATAGGTATATGAAAAATGCAATCATTTTATATAGCAAGCAGCTACACATAGGGTGGAGGGTATTAAAACTTAGTATCAACAGAAAATGTTTATAACTGGGAGAGGCATTTCCCAAATAGTCAAAATAATTTCGATAAAAGTTATTCAAGTAGCTTATTTATAGGGAAATTTCGTTTTGCTGACAGTGTATGGTATATTATGGTTTATTTTCAACGTAATATTAAATACCATACAAAATATACTTTTCGGTATATTTTTTGAATTACTCGTATTAAAGTTTCGCACTCTCACAAGACGGGAAGCGGGTATCTCTCAGTCGAGCACTCTCGACTGTAGGTTGCTTACTTGTTTTAAATATTCGCCAGTGAGTTAGCAATTATTTACTGTCAAAAGTTGGGCATTAATTTAGGCGCTAATTTGATCAGCATTCCATTTGAAATGCATGCAAATCGCATAGCAGCCATGCATGTGTTAGTACGACATCAAAGAAAAAGTAAAGTATGAAATAACTGTTAAATGCAAATGTGCTCACCTAGCTGGTTTCGACTGCCCATTACTTACACACACAAACACATGCGCGAACATGTAGTTATATATGTGTATGTTTGCGTACATGCATAAATCGATGCAAAGTCAGGTGGCCACCAATCGGCGGTGGCTGCTTTTGTTATACCCTCTAAATATTGAAGAGAGAAAGAGACACCCTCAACACAATGTTGATGTTTGTGTGAACTCAACACGCGCCAAGCTTACTGCACAAGCAGATGAAGTGCAGAGCATACGATAGTCGGACACACGCACTGTTCTCACTTGTTTTCTTTTGTGAAATTATTTCATTAAATTTGTTAAAGCACAAAGCCGTTAGCAAGCAGAAACCAGCAAGCCAGCAAGCACAAATGTTGTTGCAGTGATCTGATTTGTTTAACGGTTCTTTTTTCGTTCATGTTGTTTTTATCTTATTCAACTTGAGAATTCTCTCACACTCAGTCCGATTTTTATAATATTTTCATCGAGATAGCCAGTCTGTCTCAGATCTGGAGCAAACGATATCATCGTCGCAACGTCGTTAAGTTCTCGACGCTTTTACTTTTCAGCAGCCAACTGACAGCATTGACAATTATTTTACATACAAAATGCACTAAAACATAAAATCTAAGCCGCGCTTGCGGTCTGAAGAGTACAACACCATTGTAGAGAATCTTGATGTCCGTGATCCTGAATGACGAAATGAGACAGCTGCTGACGCAATGGCGCAAAGTAGTCCATCACAGATTTAATGTGGCCAGAGTGCTCTACTTGCAGTTTGGACATAAGTATGTGCTTATCGCATATTGCAACACTTCAAATTTAAATGCAAATCGAAATTCAAATTGGAATTCAAATTTCATGAGGTGGTAATTGGGTGGTGTGCTAAGTTGGTTAAGTTTGTCAAGCGGCTAATGCGAATGCTAGTTTCATATTTCATCAAGTGATTGAACTATTGATACTGAATTTTGGAATGTGGATTGGAATTATGCTATTAACGACACAAAAACCGGTTAATGAATCCAATGTGTGGTGCAGCATAAGCGTTTAGGCATTATGGGCATATAGAGAAATAAATTGTCTAGACGCTAAGTATAACGAGTTCACAACTGCATACACTGTATGCATACACATAGCATCTATGTATCTATGTATTATGTTGTTTATGCCAGACTATGTCGTTCTATGCATGAGAGATTCAAGCTTGGGCAATCAGGCTGCGTGCGAACCTGTTGCCTGAGCCACCACAGACTGCAATTGAAATGGCAACCAACTCGCTGCCAACTGCAAGCGCAGCGAACGAAAGTGCTTCTAACGCTGTTGGTGGCAAGTGGGCCAACAGCTGCCAACTTAGTAACTAGCTTCCCTGCCAGCATGTTGCTAGCAGCCAACAGCCAACAGCCAGCAGCCAGCTTCCCCGCTCTGTCAGCAACTCGGCAACTTGGCAACTCAGCACTGGCGGCTGTCTGCGGTGCTGTGTTGTTCCCGTTACCGCGGACCACTGATACTTATAACCCAAATTGATTTGTGTGTTAGTTGCTGAGGCTGCGACTGAGGCCTAACCGGGCTAACTGGGGCAATCGCGAGCTTAGCAAAAATTCACCAATCGTCACAAGTTGCAAGTCGTCAGCCGCGCAACAAATACAGGTGCTTCCTGCTCTCGATCTCAATTGGATCGCAGACACTCTACTTTGCTCGACGAGGCGCCGAATTCGAATTCGCATTTGATTTTGATGTATTCCATTTTTTTATCGCATTCGCGCGTTGCAAAAGAGTTTCAACAGCTCTTACCGCTTCGACTGAGCTTTTCTAATCAAGTGTCAATTAAAAGATATATATACTGCGAGTACAAGTTGTTGTCGATATTGTCGCTGTTGTTGTTGGCCGCACGTCCACACATTTCATTTAGTCGGCCTGTGGTCAGAACGGTAAGTACGTGACGTTGCCACCGCATTTGGGTCAAAATATTGGTCTTGGTTTTTAACTCGTTTTGCGCAAACTATTTCATTTCATGATTTCGCAAGATCGTCGCTCGGCCTCAGCCACCGATTATTTGCCATGTGTATAATCGGAATTTCTATGCCCACGTCGATCGATCGATCGACATTAGGTTGCCGATTTGTGGTCTGAAGGGGGGCAAGCTGATTATTCTTGTTATCCCAGATCGCGCAATAACGCCAGATTGGCGAGATAGTTTAAATGTAAATGGTCAGTTGATCGGCCATTGTTGATATTGTTTGGCAAATGAACTTAGGCATAAAACAAACAACACGCAAGTCATGTATTTTGCCCTTTTGCTCTCGATCTCAGCTGGAACAATTTGATTTGAGCAGCTGCAGCTGCAGACTCTTTGCAGTCGGTCCCTTTGCAGCTGGGTCAACTCTGTTTGAACCCAAAAACTGTTGAATATTAACTCATAATAATTACAACTCAATGCCATATCATTGTGAGAGAATTGCATTCCTGCAAAACCTGAACATACAGTCGTATCACTAATTGAACATGGCACCGTGGCACTTAGGCAAGCACTAATTAGTGGCAGTCCGGTAGCATTTTTTAATTGAACTGCTTTTAACTGGGCTTATATGGCCGCAGTTAACATAGTACGCTAAAGGTGCAGTAATCAGCCAGCCCAACAATCACAATCCACACACACACACACACACACACACACACACACACTCACAATCCGAGTCCCAATCAAACGATCCAAGTGTGGATAACAATTTTCTTTGATTGCCGACACGCAATACAAATGGCGCAAACACTTTTTGGGGTACTTGCCAAATTTTTGTGCGGCCATGTCAATTTCCAGTTGCCATTATCGGAGCTCCTTGCTTTTATTGCTTTCATTTTCAATTTCAGCTTCAACTTCGATTTCAATTTCGTTTTCTTTTCGGCAAGGTAACGCAGCTTTTTTGCGCTGCGCCCGTTATAAACATTTTCAAATTGCTGGAAATTACAACAGGCTGCAAAACCGTTTTCAGCTACTACTATAGTGTATGTATAATTTTCCCATCACATAATTACAGTACATAGAGCATATTCCGTTCGGCGGCAAAAGACAATCAATGCTTTGGAAATTATAAAACATATTTCGAGGACGGAGGCTAGGCTCAAAACGCATGCCGTGCTTCAGTTCAGTTTCGCGGCGCGGCGGCGAAAAAATAAACAATCATTATACAACAAGACGGCGCGGGAAAAATAAAGTTCAATAGTTTCCGTATGAAAAGAAATTTGAGCACAGATTAGAGACCAAACCGAACAAAAACAGCCAATTTCATGACTTGCCTCTTTTCCTGATTGCTTTTCAAATTCTTCTTCCTGTGCCGCCAACAGTATTCTCAAAAACTATCGCAACCCGATCTATCGATAGTAAGCTACTCGAGTCGAGTATTTACATTCAAATTAAGCTTTTCAATGGGAACTAGAATAATGAAGAAGCAAAGAAGAGAGTAGAGCGTAGACCGTTGAGACGGTCGTATAGTGAAAGGTAGAGCCGGCAACAGTTTGTTAAGTATTTAGCAACAAGCACATAAATACTGCTTATGAACAAGAAAAAGAAATCGGACACTTTCTTGTCCAGGTCAAATAATGTTATGACCAAAAGACAAGACATTGAGTCAGTCAGTCAGTCATTTCCCTTTCACTTGATACACGGATACACATTGAAGTTGGGCGTTGGGTATAACGATTTGCTAAAAGACTATGCGTCTATGCGTACGGCGGACTAAGAAAGTGTAACTGGAGCACAAATCACCTACACTAAACTGCACTGCACAACAAGGTGGCCGCGGAGAGAGACATGTAAATGGGCAGATGTATAAATAAATTTTACACACGCCAGCGGCCAATTAAATAAAGAAATAAAAGCCAAGATTTGAGGTAGAGTGGAAAAAGCATCTAAAATTGTGAAATCTTTGCTAGGCTCGGTGGCAAGTAGCAGTGGCAAGAGTGAATCGGCCGCATCGCCATCGACAACCACCAACAACTGGCAACAACGACAACAGCAGCCGCAGCAACATCAACAACTAGCAATAACATCCAGCAAACAGCAACAGCAACAAAAACAACTAGCAACATCAACATGAAAATGAAATTAAATGCTCATAAAAAGCCAACGCAATGAGACCGTAACGATTTTCCCCTTCATCCGCTGACGCCGTCGACATGGATCGTCATCATCAGCAGCGTCTTTTTGTTTTATTCAATTCTAAGGCAGGGCAAAGAAGTACAAGCAAGCAAGCAAGCAACGAAAAAGTTAAATAAATTGAAAAGCAAAACCCGAAATGAAACTTCAACTCAATCCAAATCCAAGTAAAGTCAAGTTTTTGGCTCTGCGTTTGCCGGCATCGATGCTAGTCTCAACCTGCGGCTGCCACATTAAATCGATGTCCGCTCGTGCGGCGCCAAATGGTAAGCATCGAGCATCGAGCATCGGGCATCGAGTTTGGGGCGAGGCAAGTCGAGTCGAGGCATGCCTGACTTGATTTGAACTTAACCCCAACCCCGAAATGTGAACAAATTATCGACAACATGTGTGTGTGTGTGTGCTACAGATTCAAGTGTAAAAAACAAGAGCGAACAATGCGAAATCAACATAATGCACATGATTTTCTATTTTTATATATTACCCTGCCTGCCAAACTCCATTTCCATGCATGCGATTTAATTGCTGCAACTGAAATTGGGAATGTCAAATGCGAGACGTCGACCGTAGATGGTGGAGTGTAAGCCAGACAAGTAAAAACGCTCTAGTTGAGTGTGCTCGACTGCGAGATACGCAGCTCCATATATTCCCTTAGGAACACATTATAGTTTAACAGATATCTTTTGGCTTGCTAGTCCGATTACAGTACTTAAAGAGCAAAAGATCGTTTAAGTAATTATTCATCATTACACTAAGAACATCTCTCATGTTATACGCAATTTACTTAATTTACATTGTTCTTCTGAGACGGACATGGCTAAAATAACGCAGTTGTTGATGCAGATCAGGAATACATATATGTATATACTTAATAGAGACGGAGATGTCTCCTTCTACCTTCACATTTGCACAAAATGGAAACAGGGTATGAAAAGAGTCGTTGGCTTTGTGTATTGAGCGTATTCAGATGCTTCGAATGCTTCTGGCATTTTCACATACTCGTTATTAATTGCAGCGTCTGTTGCATGCAACTTGCAACTTGCAACTGGCAACTGTTATTGCAGCGTTTAATTTCATTGTTTTTACATCGCTGGCACGTTGAACGTTGCGGTGGCAATTTTTGGTCGTGTCGCCGCGCTGTCTCCCTCTCTTTTCAGCTAATTGTCAGGCCATGCGTCGTTTGTTTCATTTTCATTTTCGTTTTCATTTTTCTTTATTACTTTTTCGGCTGCCGCTTTTTTGTTGTTCGCTTTGATATTTTTTGGCGCAATTTTGTGCACGTGAATGGAACACCGGCCACCGGCACGGTACACTGCAGTTGCCAATTTCTTGTAGCAACAGCCACGTTAACGGCAACAACAACAGCAACAACAGCAACTTTAGCTGGCTAACAATGAGTTGCATTTGTTGCCAGCTACAACGATGCGGAAGACAAATGGCGATATTCCTAAAGGCATTTGGTCACTAAGTGAAAGGTATTCCCTCTTATAATAAACATTCAAACCATTATGCAGCATGGCGTGGGTATTGGATCATCAAATCTATGGGTAACAGTAATATAATCTGTGACGTACATACGTTATATGTTTTTCAAATAGCGTCTTCGTTGGCCGCTAGCCCTGAACTTGACTCGCAATATCGCCGATCATCGAGCCCAATAAAAAGTCACTCACAAACGCACACTAACACACGCACAAATAGATTTTCATTTGCATGTGTTAAGTCGACAGATGCGCATAATAATACCATTATACCAAAAGCTCAACAATGCAGCCACACTGATCTAAGGTTAAGGGGACATTGTCCATGCTCGCAGCTATAAGCTGCAATTTGTTAACGATTTACATAGTTCATTCACAGATCGCCCAAAAAACCGGCGAATGAATAAATGTCGTTGACCATAGACTAATTTTGTAAATGCGCTTACAAATCAAATGCAAATGTGTGTATGCAAATCGATTGTCATTCATCTTAGTTAATAAGCGACTAATTTATGAGTCGTGCATCAACACACACATATATATGTACATTCATACATACCGTACTTTTATGTTATCATTCATCCACATTTACATCATGTTTAAGCCCATATTAGACAGCTGAGCGTAGCATAAAAATTCCAACCGCACAAAGCCAGAAAAGTTTCTACACTCGTCGTTGTCTCCGCTCATTGTTTGATATATCTTTATACAATGTGTGTTTGGGTATTTGTAAAATTCAACTGCGGTTCAACTGTTACGTGTAGCGCGTACATTATGCATCTTTATTGCGGCAATATGTTATGTTTATTGTGGAAATATATTTAGTTTATTGTCGCAATCTATGTATGACACGGTTATGAGAATGCAGTTCATTATTTACGTGCACATCCTATTTTGTGTTATTTATCAACAATACTAAACAGCCACAGGGCTGCATCGATGCACAGCTTATATATCGATAACGATAACGATAAGACATCGCAAACAAACCGCCATTGACAGCATTTCAAAATGGTGTCCTTTGTCCAATTGGAATGTTGAGCTTGCAATGAGTTGCTAAAAATTGCAATCAATGACTTTTGAAGTCACATTCATCTTATACACATTTGGTGTTTAGGAATTTCATTAATCTTGTAATGTGAATTATCGCCTCATGCCTTCCCTTTGCTCTCGCTCGACATTCCGATACTCACCTGGCCACACCCTTCAAGCGTTTACACCGAGCCATGAAAGTATTGGTACCCAGGTCGAGGTTACTTAATTGTGATCATACACACATATCGTATGTGCTTCAAATGGCCAGCGATCAAAAATCCTCCAGTTTGTACAAAAGCATTCAATCAGCTGTGGTTGTCGCTCAAATGTGAAACAGAAGGTCGTGGCTTTCAATTACCCTACTTATGATAGCAAAGATCGGCAAACAATTTGATATTGCCCCTTCTAATCGCAATGGCAGCCGCACAATTTACAATTTGTCTTATGTTTGTATGTATGTGATTAGCCCAGTTACTTCCCTTCAGAATGTAAAAGTACATTCCAAAATGAGTTGACAAGCCAGCCATAAAAAAAGTACAAGTTTGCATTCGGGAAGTGTACAAACATATAATATAATGATCTTCACACTTTATTATATTACATTATAATTGGTCATACGCCGGCGGAATGTTAGGCAGCTGCAATTCCAAAATTAAACAATGGCACAAGACCCACGGTAACAATGGCAACAACAACAGCAACATCAACCACATCAAAGAAATGATATAAAATGGCATATATAATATTTCATAACACGAACTGGAAAGTCGTTAGGTTTAGTCGAGGTAAATCCGTGCAGCTAAAAATAACAATTGGCCAAGTATTTGCTACATAGCTGCTATTACATAAATAACCCCATCGAATCTGTTTTAATATAATTCGATATACCGTTGCCTCTGTGCATCATTCAAATCTTATTTTACGGACCAGAGCTCAATCTAAATATTGAGGTATAACTAACGTTTGATTTCATTTTACGGGGGTTCAAGTCAGCTTACAAATGTAAATTAATTTAATGTAAATTCCTTCATTCTAATACATTTATTGCATTGTTCTTAAATACAAATTTTCAAATTGTAACCTTTTGGTAAAGTGGGCGGCAAGGAAGGCGGGTTCCAATTACAAAAAAATATTCGAAATTCTACCTTTATTTTTTAAGTACATGTACGAAGTTTCATGTTTCTATGTTCAAAATTGGTAATGATGCCAGGCTTTTTGCCCATGAAGCAGAGGTTAAACCGAAAAAAAAGAGTCATGCTTTAAGAATGGGGAAACACATATGTGAACGTGAATGCGATGCATTGTTCTAATTTAATATTATTACGGCATTAAGTAAATGTTGTGAGGTGGGCGTGGAGCTTGGCACAGCCTGTTGCCACTTGGACAAAATGTGGCTTATAAAAATGACTCATGCCCAATTCAATAAGAAACAGACAAAACCGAATTAAAACAGAATTTGAGTGCTACACTTTTTTTTATGAACGTAGTTTTTTGCAGCGGTAAAGTGAAAGTTTCCGCTGGGCGCTGGACTATGCAAGAGGCTGAACAAGCCGAAGCCGAAGCCGCAAGCCAGCGAGGCGCCACCATCAACGAGCTCATTATGACCTTGCCTTGTCTGCCATCAAAAATGCTGTCAAATGGCCAGCTGGGCAGTGTTGGTAGGCAACACTACTAGTAGCATGGATATTAATATTAAATAATAACAATTGCAATAATAATAATAGTAATAGTAATATGGCAAAAACCAGTTAATAAGCAGCATTGTGCAAGCAACCTGGCATTACGAACACAATTAAGTTACAACCTCAACCTATGCCGCCAATTGGCCGGAACGTGAGCGCATTTCTCACAGCCAAAGCGAGCCAAGTGACCATAACCCCAACATCCAACATCCAACTTCCACTTTGAATTTCTTTTTCGAATTCAGTTTCAGTCCGCGGTCCGCAGTCAGTGTGACCAACTAGCACTCGAAAGTCCAATTCAATTCACATTACGCCTTAATAAGTTCAAATTTAAAAAAAACGGTCAATGGACGCGCTCCTGAACTAGCCGTGCATTTATCAAACAAACTAAGCCTAATGAATACTTAACCCCTGGACGAGATAATTTCTGAGAAAAAAAGATCGGAAAGAAAAAAAAATAGATTGATTGTCTAATTCACTTTCACTTTGCCAGTTTACAAATCTATTAAGATTTATGACTGTTCCATAAGCTTATTGAAGTCCGGCTTTGCGTTGTTTGCTTACCCGTGCCGCTCACAAAAACTAAGGCAACACTCATGTCTGAGACAGGGACAGAGACTGGGACAGGGGTACCTAACATCTATCTCCATCGGTCTGTCTACATTCAAATTTGTATACCCGCTACTTATAGGATAGAAGGGTATTATAGCTTAGTGCCAGCAGAAAATGTATGCAACAGCGAGATGGTTCATATATTCTTGATCAGTGTCACCAGCCGAGAGATTTTTTGAAATATCATATACATAAGTATTTTGAATTCTCTCGTAATGAGTATGGGTGTCTCCCAGTCGAGCACTCCCGACTGTAGTTTTCTTACTTGTTGTAGTTGTGAAAACGAAATGTGAAACAGCAACAAAAACAAACACTCACACTGTACTTTCCTAGCACTTACTTGCAACACCACTAAAAGAGGAAAAAGCTATAAAATTACCAAAAAATAAAAAATAAAAACAATGACACAACACTTAAATATAAACAATAATTAATTTTAATGTGGCCAAATTAGAGCGTCGGCAGCGAGTCGACAAAAAAAATAAAAAACCCGCCAATTAAAATCATAAAATTAACAAGTACAAGTGAGTACTCAGTTTGTCTGACTGAATGCATAAACAACAACAAACAAAACTGCACTCAGCGATGCAGAAGAAGACGACGCATCTGAACATGAAAATACTGTCTGTCTGAATTTACATACACATACATACATACATATATGTACTATACACATTCATCTTGTGCAGGTGAATATTCGTGTTGCGGTATTTTTGCATGATTTATGGGCACACACACGTTACATAAGAAGTTGCATGCTTTGCATGCCGTGCATGTTCTGTGCAAGTTTACGCCAAAAATGTCAAACTCTTCAATGCAAATGTCAAATTGCATTCGGTAACACTTTGTTGCTAATTAGTAAGTTGCAGCCCTCGTCTAGAGTAACCAGGGCAGGAGTAGCACTTAATGAGTTACTCTGTTTGGCGCCAGTTTAAACACTGATTGTACTTGCACACATCGAGTTGCAAGCAATGATTAAGATGTGTACAAATATTCGAAGTCGGTGTTGAGCTAATTAATTTGTTGCCCCATTGCCTGAGCAGCACTCAGTGTCGCTAATTATCCAACAGTTGAGTTTTCGGTTTCATTGTGAAAGTGAAGCAAAGCCAGATCGAGATCGAGCCACAGCAACAACACAAACACAGCCGAACAGAGCCGCAATGGTTAGTGACTAAATGTGATTGCTAACGCGTGCACAACACACACACACACACACACACACACACATACCGAGCTGTTTCTGTTGGTTATTGCCACCTGACAAACTAGCATCAGCAACAGCAAAATCAGCACAGCTGCAATAGCAAATCGTTAATCAATTTCAGGCAGGTTGCCAGTATCTACAAGTGCATAAATAGACATCGTTAACGCCACAAAACTCGTACGAGTTAAATGCGAGCACTTGGCTCGCTTCGCCGCTTTGCTCATTATGCCCTTAATACTTTTCCTTTTTTACACTTTTGCTTTTTATTTCGCCAATGCACTACGCCATATGCAAAACTCTCTCCCACTACTCAGCGTATGTGTGTCGAGTGAAATGATTTGAAAACAAATGTACATGCCAAGTACCTTGTCGGACCGATCCAACATTGGCGCTCCCCTCCAGTGTGGCCTGTGGACGGTCTTAGCCTTTCCTTAGACACATTTCCCAGCCATTGTGTAATGCAGCTGTAAAAGCCGGCTAAAACAAGACCTAGACATGTTTTCAGCCTGCTATGAATATACAATTACCTCCAATCTCTTTTATCGCACAGCATTCCTAAATGGCAAATCTCTAGTTGTCTATCGTTAATGCGTGAAATTAAAATATTATCTTAAACAAATTATACTTCATAATTTAATGCAATATACATTTAAAACTTTCATTTGGAATTCTATTTTTATTATCTTGTTGTATGAATACATACTTACATATATACAATATTGTTTTTTATTAATTTGTAATTTTACTATTATTCTCAAGAATTCTAAAGCAATGCAAAGTAGTAGTTCGAAATAAAATAAAATACTCGTATATAAAATATTGTTTCTTAGTAATTTGTAATTTTTCTCATTTTTATTTGTGTTCTAATTGAGCTCAAGAACTCTTTAACAATGCAAAGTTGTTAAACGAAATTGGAATTTGTTTCCAATTTTATTGCACAACTCTCAATAAAAATACTGAAATATATATGTATGTACGTGCTTCCGGAACAAAAGGTATCTAATTGAATGGTGCTCGCAGTGCACTAGTTAAAAGTAATTTTCATGATATTAATTTGCATACATGTAATCGTAAAATGGAAGGTAAAGTTGGGTGGTGCTACGAACAATTAAGTCAAGGCCAAAACAGCAGTAGATACATGCATATCTAAAAAACCAAAGTCCATTGCAACAAAAGAATCCAATTTTCCATTGGATTATCGAAGTAAACATTCCATTGTGTACGAATCAATTATTATTTGACTTGCACTTTTTTCGTTGTTTGTTGTTTGTCGAACGAATCTCGAATATGTAGATCGAATATGAGCTGGCTTTCTTTGAGCCAGTTGTCGGCTTTTCATAAGATCTATTTATGGGCATGGAGGAGCTTGCATGTGGTAATACTTTTAATAGTCGAGACATAGACCAATTATGGCAATATATATACATACAAACATACATACATTTACTTGTAATATTCATAGTCTGTGGACATGTAAACAATGTAAGTTTTACCAACTTTATGTAGGCCATGCTACAATTGTTGTTTACACACCCACGCTAGTTACAATCTGCCACATTTGGCCAATGCCAAACCGACAGACAACCGACAACCGACAACCAACAACCGACAACGGACATAAAGCGACGGTACACTGAGCTCTTGGCACTCGACGAATTTATTTTACTATATTTTGGCCGGAAAAGTCATTAAGAGCATATTTTGGACGGTAAAATGACCTTCCATTTAATACAAAATCTCACACCATTTCGGCACCAAAGTTCTATGTTAATGTTATTCGCACCGCTCGCAATTTCTTGAAATATTTATCATACAAATTTGGCAATAGATACGGGTGCGAGTTCGGCTAGTCGTATCTGTTATTTTTGCTATTCCATTTGCAATTACTTGGTATTTAATTCCGATTCGGATATGGCTGCGAATTCGATCGGATCCGATCGCAAAGTTGCCCGCCCAATTAACAAGTGTCCATACATGTAAAACGATTCCAATTGATCTAGACAAAACAATGTTCTTTGAAGTTGACAACGGAACGGGTTTCAAATGGAATAAGTAATTAGCATCCGCTTAATTTATGCCACGATTATATCGTCCAACTGTCATAAAGAGGATATGGCCATTAGCTTGAAGGGCTGGGTTATAAAAACTGTATCCGCTTTAGAGTTATTCTTGCAGATTTTAATAATTCATAAATTACAGATCATTTGTGTGTGAGATTATGCTATTAATATTTATAATCTCTTATGCTATATATATTTTTTAAAGGGTGTGCTGTCAATTAAATTGATGGAACACGCGCTTCCTCTATTGGCACTTCGCAACAAATGGTTTGGTTAATTGCCGCTGTGTTCGCAGATATTTGTCGACTGCAAATAAAGATTATCTGTTTAATTAATATATAAACAAAATTGAGGAACTTAAATGGTAACAAATTCGCTCTCACTTAAAGTGATTGATTAAATCGTCTGCTTGCATACAGTGGCTGCCAGCTGAAATGCGCCAAGGTTTAAGCGACACTAAAAAGCTAAGCGAAGATCGCTTTCGCGGCAATATAATCGAAAAAGTTTAATTATGTATTGCATTTTTATTATTTTAATTGTAAACGTTATATTGTTAAGATTTAAAATGTATAGGTATTTTTTGATTTGAATGTATTTAAAAGATAATACAAATATTTATTTATTTTTGGAGATCGTTTATAAATTGCAATGCTAGGGAAAGTTGTCAAACAAATGATTTACCGCTGAAAATGCGTGCCACGTACTTGACGAATCATTCGCATTGCAAGTTGCAACTGGCAAATTGAAATGAAGTTCGTGTCCTCAATCTTTTGTTTATTCCGCATGCAATTCTATTAAACGATAGCACACAAGGTGTGTGTGTGTGTAGGTACGTACTTGGGCGTGGGACTTTGAGTGTGGATGTAACAGTAACTGTAACTGTAACTGTAACTGAGGGCATGCGGCAGCTGTGTTTGATTAAAAAACTAAGAGACAAGAGACAAGAGACAAGAGACAATAGGCGATGGCGGCACGACGTCGACGGCGTCGTTGGGCAAAGTGTAGCATTATTTTGAAATTTCCCTTTTGTTGTTATAATAATGGCATTGCCCGCAAGCAACACTTTTTTCACTTTTCGCCCATAATACTAGTATATTATATGTAGTACACACATTACGTATACGCAGCGTTGGATGGATGTGCTGGGCTAGGAGGGGCGAAAATTAATTTGTCTGCGCAAATTGTTATGTTCGCATAGTTTTGTATGGATCACAATTGAACAAATTGTGAGTGTGGTGTGCGAGTGTTTGAGTGTGTGAGTGAGTATTGGTGGTCGGGTAAAAACAATAAAATCGAAATCTCCGAGCGCTTATGGCCATTAAAAAGTTATTGCCAATGGCTTTGGCTTCTAGTCAAAGCAAATACAAGACTTTTGCACTTAATTAGTTACTCGAAACGCGCCGCATTGCGTCATCGTCATCGTTGAGCTGATTGAACTCTAGCGATTGCACAAAGCCGAATGGCAAAAACAACTAGCAGCGAACGGAGCACAAATAAAAACAACAAATGCTGCGATACAGATATAGAAACTGAAACTGTGGCCAATTTGCACTTAATTTAAAACGTTGCCGAGCACGATTTTATGTGCGCCGAAGTTGCCTATGCCCCGAGACCGAGTTTGAAAATTAATTGAAAAGCGCCAAGTTCACACACCAAATGAATAGAAAGTATTAAAGCAAAATTAAATTGTTATTGTTTGTTATTGTTAATGTTGGTGGTTTGTTTGGTTTCGCCTGCAGACAAACAATCGGACCAGACGTCGGCGGGATCGTACTGGCAACAGCACGTGGCCACACCCAGCAGCTCAACGCCCTTCGATTCGCCCTTCTATTCGGCGACGCATGGCCTCGTTCAGACGCACCCCTCGCTGACCGCAGGCGGCCCCCGCCCCGTGCCCCTCAGCAGCAACAGCTTGGGCAGCGGAGCGCCCCCAGCATCGCCGTCCGCCGCCGCCAGCTCCAACGGCAAACCATCGCTGACCGCCGGCAGCGGTTACCTCAACTCGCGCGGCACTCTGCCCACCTCGGCCAGGTATCCGGCCAACAAGATCAGCGGCACTGTCGTCGAGCCCAATCCCAAGTCCCCCTTCCGCCATCTCGACTTCTCGACCAGCGCCACCGCCGAGCTGCGACGCAATCCCGCCCTCTCCGCTCCCGATGAGTGCGCTCGCGCCTGTCGCGAGGGCGAGCCGCCAAGGATCTGCTACTATCACTTCACCCTGGAGTACTACACCGTGCTGGGAGCGTAAGTAGAAGCTGCACTTAAGTACTTGTTATAGGATGCAATGATAATAATAATTGTAATAACTGAATTGATTACGGTCGCCTGACATCCTCACAGATGAGCGGTAGGAAGTCAGGCTGGAAGCACGGGCTTCTACTGATGTTTCCATTTCTTTTTTCTTAATATGCGGGTCGGGAGCTCATGACTTAGTGACGGTCAGCTACGATGTCAGCCAGAGGGACATTTAGTTTGGAGTATTTGGGAATTTTATTGAACACTGTCTCAGAATTTAAAGGACGCACATTAAGTTGGACAGTTTCACTAGACATTTTTAGTTTATTTATTTTAATGTCGAATACTCGACATTGAAGAAATTACAATATTAAATTAATTTTAGGAAATACAAATATAAAATTAAATTAATAATTTCTAATTTTATCTAGCTATCAAAATTTGTATAAAATAATTTAAATTAATATCTCTCAGTTGCGTGTCCACAAAGCATAAAAATCAATTGGGAAGCTATAGTTTTAGCACTTAGATGTAGTTTTTTTTCTAATTTTGCCAACTAAATTTCTACACAATTTCTGCGTCTATGTGATAATCAGAAATGTAAAAGGCATTCAAGAAGTAATTTGCAATAATTGCACAATTTAATGTGTTTACATTCTCTGAAAATGAGTAGTGGATATTTTACTGTCGATCACATTGGAGGTGCAGCTTTCTTGCTGGATTTTATGTGCACTCTAATGCCAGTCAGGCGCCCATTTGTTAATAGTACTCTAAGTAGCCATAAATAGCAGATGGACGCCGAGGAGAAGGAAGAAGCTGCAGCTTAAAACCGAAACCGAAACCAAAACCGAAACCGGAAACAATATAAAAGCCATAGCCGTAAAGCTGAAAGTCGGATGAGATCAGCTCGAGACAGGTTGATGTATCCATAAAGCACACTTGCAATCAAGGCCCCCATAAAAAGTCAACCCGTAGGATTAGGAGTCAATGACACATAAGAGCTAGCGTGTATCTAGCAGATACAGCTGCGCGCAAGTTCACTTCGGATGCAGATGCAGATACAATAACAAATCACATCAGACACATCAAAATTAAAGCACCAGGAAAAAACTTGAGCTCAAAGCTGCCACCGGGGAGGGGCGAGGGGCGAGGGGCGCGGCGAGGGCGAACAAATTATTCCCACGCCACAAGTGCTGTTATGGCAAACAAAACAAACAAAGAGCTCCGTCAACAAAGGCAAATGCTAATGCGAGTTCGACTTCGACTTCGAGTTCGAGTATCTGCAACTTTGCCAGTTGCAAGTGCAAACTGGCCTCAGCTTCAGCTACAGCTACAGCTCCGGTTACGGTTACGGGCCTCAATCTCAGCCTGTCTCAATCTCGATGTCGGCCTCAGTTTTTAGCTGTTGCCCTACTGCTCCAATAGTCGCACTTAATAACAGGTCTACTCTTGTACTAAGGTGTTAGTAATTGTACTAGCAGCAGTAGTATTTACAGTGTCAAACGATTGCCAATAGTTCGACAACCTCGACAGCTCGCCAATTGCGATCGCAATTGCAATTGCATTTGTTGCATTTCATTCACAGCCGATAATCAGAAAAACATCTAATCGGTACAACTCTCCTAGTCCACTTATCAATAGGCTGCTGAGAAACAATAACTCAGACACTCCCATCTTAGAAGTTGACTATGATCTTGGGAACGCATACTTAACATGTGAGAATTAACAAGTTGTTAACCACATTGATACATCACACGAACGAGAATAAAAATAAATACTACGCTGACTGATTCATTTTTTAAATGGCAATCATTCTTATAAAACTTTAGCTTTCCATAGTATACAGATTCTTTATGTAGAAACGAGATAACATCAGAGACAAAAAATTATGAATTGTATTTTAATTTAAAAACCCAATCATCTCGTAGTTTTGCTTTCACTAATTTTGTTAGCATCCCTTCATTTAGAAGTGAACTATTTAAAATCACATTCTCATTTATCAAAATAAAATGGAATAGAAAGTTCAATGAGTTACTTTCTTTGAAAGTTGCAGAGGTGCAAGGGTGTGAAGTTGGGAAAAACAATGTGAAATTAAGTTTCTTTGCTCCCTAAATTTTGTGAGTGTATTCCACATTAATCATCCTTTTTTATTTTTATTTGTTTCTGTACAAAATTCCCATAAGCAAAAATTCGCACATATTTTTTAATGAGATTTTTGACAATTTAATTAACATTGTCATGTGAAAGTGAAGAGAAATGTTGACGATTGCCAGTATAGTTGAAATGCAAGGGATTTAATTAAATTTATTTGTTTTAGTTATGCAACTAAATTCATCGACTCTATAAATCTGTTAATTGACTAGAAATATCAAAGTTTCATAAGATATTAAATTTGTTTAAATAGAATAATCACATTAATGAGTAGACAATTGTTCTACAGATGGTTTCGTGTGCGAACTTTGAGCAAATCTGAGATATTTTTAATCGAGATACTAGTTTAATAACCTCGCATCCCACAGTGCGATATTAACAAGCGAGTAATCGCAGACGACAACTTAATTAGTGGACGTATTAAGCCGCCTCTGATTCGATTCGCACATTGGACAAGTACGACATAAGTTGGGGCACTTACGTTGTAGTTGTGCATTATAGTATAATGCATTAAATTATTCCATTTGCATCCACATTCAATTCAACATCAATCTCCATTTGCACACCGCATCCGGACGTGATCAATGTGCTCATGATTAACTTCCTGTCCACACTTTAATTTCTTGTTGAAATTCATAAGCAGACTTGTGTCCATCTGTAATTCGATTAATATTATTTTTGCTATTGCTTTCAGACTAAGTCGTAAATTTATCGGTATAAGACATATAGATTCTTGTACTGTCTTTTTGCCTTTTGATATTAGAAATTAAATTTACATTTTAATAATATTTTTAATTGAATTGATGAGGCTGTTCAGGTACTTCCCAATTTTTGTTATTTATTTATTACAGAGTTCAATTTCTAAGATATTGGGGATCTAATTAATATATTATTAGCTTATACCACACTAACTAAAATAATTTATATATTTTTGTTTGATCTGATAAATCAGTTCAGGTACTCCTCAATTTAATTTCTTAGATTTTGGGATCTTATTATATATTATTTATTTATGCCACTCCAACTAAAATTCTGTACACTTATGTGCATGCATATTTTACAGGGTTCTCTTTTTAAGATATTTGGAATCTAATGTATAAATTATTTATGCCACTCTAATTAAAATGTTTTATACATTTTTAATTGATCTGATTAATGTTGAGAGAGTTTTTTTCCAATTTCATTAAGGAGTTCCTTAACAATAAGTAAAATATAACTATAAAATATTGAATATCGGAAATGTGTTTCGCTTACAGTGCCTGCCAGGTGTGCACGCCCAACGCAACGAACACCGTGTGGAGTCACTGCCAGTGCGTGCTGGCCGATGGCGTCGAGCGCGGTATTCTGACGGCCAACCGCATGATACCCGGCCCCAGCATCCAGGTGTGCGAGAACGACAAGGTCGTCATCGACGTGGAGAACCACATGGAGGGCATGGAGGTGACCATCCATTGGCACGGCATCTGGCAGCGAGGCTCGCAGTACTACGACGGCGTGCCCTTCGTCACCCAGTGTCCCATCCAGCAGGGCAACACCTTCCGCTACCAATGGACGGGCAACGCAGGAACGCACTTCTGGCATGCTCACACCGGTCTGCAGAAGCTCGACGGTCTCTACGGCAGCGTTGTGGTGCGTCAGCCGCCTTCCCGGGACCCCAACTCGCATCTGTACGACTTCGACCTGACCACACACATTATGCTGATCAGCGATTGGTTGCACGAGGACGCCGCCGAGCGGTATCCGGGTCGTCTGGCCGTCAACACTGGCCAGGATCCCGAGTCCATGCTGATCAACGGCAAGGGACAGTTCCGTGATCCCAACACCGGCTTCATGACCAACACTCCCCTGGAGATCTTCACGATCACGCCGGGTCGTCGCTATCGCTTCCGCATGATCAACGCCTTCGCTTCGGTCTGTCCAGCTCAGGTGACCATCGAGGGACACGGCATGACTGTCATCGCCACCGATGGCGAGCCCGTTCACCCCGTCGACGTCAACACCATCATCTCCTTCTCAGGTGCGTTCTTTACTCTGCTTAATCCTCAGTCATTTTTGTAACTCCTTGTGCTTCGTTATGGGTAGGTGAACGTTATGACTTCATCATCACCGCCGATCAGCCCGTGGGCGCCTACTGGATCCAGCTGCGTGGTCTCGGCGAGTGCGGCATCCGTCGTGCCCAGCAGTTGGCCATTCTTCGCTATGCTCGCGGTCCTTATCAGCCCGCCTCCGCGCCTCCCACCTACGATGTCGGCATCCCCCAGGGTGTGGTAAGTTGTGACCATTTCTCGCATGCTTTTTTCTTGAGTTTTCCTTCTTGCCAACAAGCATCACGAAGTTCCAGAGCCAAGATTACGAATCCACCCTCCAGGGTAGCAAGTTTAGCAATATATAGAAATTCCCTCCAAGTAGTTTTTGCATCACCAGAAACTTCTAACCTGGACTAGGAAGTACCAAAGATATCCTTTCATTTGTTCCCATAATAAGTTGAAATTTATCTAGGATAAATATATTTTAGCTATCTTTCTTTTTAAAATTTACATACTTCTATTGTCTGATTTATAAAATGGAATATTATTGAGAATGATGAAATATTTTCTGCCTCCATAAAGGGCAATTCTAAAGTAGGGAAGAAATTAATATTTATAGTTTATTTACAATTGAGAAAAGTTTTATTTAAAACTATATTCCTTCAAAAAAAAAACAATTAATCTAATGCAGCTTTCCCTAAATACTTATCGTAGTTCCATTAAGTACATTCTATATGTCTAAAATAAATATTTTTGGAACTCGCGCTATCCATCTTTGAACTTAATAAATAACTAGCAAGATAGTAGCTAGCATTCTTATCGAGATATTGTTATTAAAGTCAACGAAATAAGCTCCTTCGAGTATAGAACCCATTTTGTAAGGATGTAACGCCCGTTGTGTTCGCATGTTGAGACTGATAATCTGTAAGTACATTGTATAATATGCATATCAATTAGCCCCTAAGGGACTGTAAATACATCCATAAGTGTAAACCTGTATGTTGTAAATATATAAATAGAGAGCACAGAACTGAAGAGTGAATGAAGGAAAGAGACAGACTGCCTAACTAAATACGTTTCTCTATCTTCTTCCCACAAACTCCCCACTTCAAATGCAAATGCAATGTAAAATATGCAACCCAAACCAACAACAACAACAACACGAAAACCGCACTGCAATTGTTGTTGTTGCCGCACATGTGTATATATATGTACCTATATATGTATCTGAACAAACCCCACGACACCACCTCTGACCCCATATTGACGTAACGAACTCGAACCACAACTGCAAACATAAAAGGTCATGAACCCCTTGGACGCGCAATGTAACCGTCAACGCAATGATGCCATCTGCGTGAGTCAGCTGAAGAACGCGCTCGAGATCGATCGCGGCATTCTGGCCGAGAAGCCCGACGTCAAGATCTTCCTGCCCTTCCGCTTCTTCGTCTACCGCGCCGAGGATCTCTTCCAGCCCAACACCTACAACCGATTCTTGGGTGAGTTCGCATCTTCGACAACAACTGAACAATTGTTGACCATTCCTTGCTGCAGTGGCTCCCACCGGTGATCACGTCATCTCGCTGATCGATGAGATCTCCTATTTGTCGGCACCAGCACCGCTCACCTCGCAGTTCAATGAAATCAATCCGGAGCAGTTCTGCAACGGCGACAATCGTCCGGCGGACTGCGGACCCAACTGCATGTGCACCCACAAGATCGACATTCCCCTCAATGCCATTGTCGAGGTCGTGCTCGTCGACGAGGGTGAGTAATCCTCAAAGAAGCATAATTGAATTTGATTTGCGATTCTAGACCTTTGTTTTTAAATAATTCAAGTCTCAATCCAAATAACATTTTTGTGGTTCAGCTGGGAACCTGTTGTTAGTTCTATTATTTTGGATGTTTTAAAAAAAAAAAGTATTTTTCATTTCGGTTTCTTTTATTTTGCAATCATTAAAGTTTAAACCAAAACGTTTTTTTGTGGTTCTGCTGAAAGCTCTATTATTCTTGATACTTTTGATGCTCAATGCTCAAAGAAGCATTTTTCATAAAAATACAACACTTTAATTCCAAATCCAACAGTTTTCACAATTTAGTTGTGTCTCTAAATCATTTTCTTTATTTATTATCAAATTTAAACTATTAGACACTTTAAAGATATTCGTGATTTTTGCAATGTCGACTGTTCATAGTCTTTACTTTAAAATGAAATAATACAAACGTTAAGTCTCAAATCGAATCGGTTGGTATCCCTATAATTATTTTGATATATTTACTACAACCTCTGCTATTTGCTGCAGTCCAACAACCGAACTTGTCGCATCCCTTCCATTTGCACGGCTACGGCTTCAGTGTGATTGGTATTGGCCGCTCGCCGGACTCCACCGTGAAGAAGATCAACCTGAAGCATGCGCTCGACCTGGACAGACGTGGCTTGCTGCACAGGCAGTACAATCTGCCGCCCACCAAGGACACCATTGCTGTGCCCAACAACGGCTACGTCGTGCTCCGTTTCCGAGCCGATAATCCCGGTAAATCAATCTGGATTTCACTTCTTCCGTTTTTGGGGTGTTAACGCAATTCTCTTTGCAGGCTTCTGGCTGTTCCATTGCCATTTCCTGTTCCACATTGTGATCGGCATGAATCTGATATTGCAAGTGGGCACCAACGCGGATCTGCCCCCGGTGCCGCCCGGCTTCCCCACCTGCGGCGATCACACTCCCCCCATACCCATTAATTAAGTTCGCACTCTAGAAAGTCCTCGGCTCTAACTACTTAAAACGAGAACCAGTTAAAAAAACACACACAATCATAACAAATGAACGAAACAGATAAGAAATAGTTACAGAAAGCGAAGAGGACCTGAACCAGCTGAACAGTTTGTACAAAGTTTTCTAGAGAACAACAACATTAGCAACAACAACAACAACAACAACGAACAGCACAATGAGTATGTATGTATGTATTGTATGTATATGCGATCTTAAGCACAGCCAACTCCTGCTCCTCCAACTGCCGCCCTCCTGTATAATATACTGCTCCTCCTCCCCACTTTAACTTGTCTATATAGATCAATCTCTCTATATATATATACATATGTATTCCGCGTAAGCTTGCCTGCCACTCCCCCTGCCCCATGCCACCCGAAAGTTGCCTCAAGCAATCCTTTCCACACACTTGGTACTTGCCCCCATTTTGGAAATTTGTATAGCAACAATGTAAAAAGTTATGAAAGCAGCCATAGAACCGCCCCTTATTTTGTTGATCCCTGAAACCAGCGCTTGAAGTGTATATTTAAAACTAATTAATCTATGTGTATTTGGGGGCCAAGAACATAAAAAAAAAAGAGAAGAGATGAGAAGAGAAGAGAAGAGAAGAGAAGAGAAGAAGAGTACACGCCTGGTGCCTAGATTTCCCAGTCTTGAAGAAGAAGGCGGGGAAATGCGAATGGAAATAAATCTAAATCCTTATAAATAATATTATAAAATGTACATAAAGTGTCTATGTAAATGAAATATGATGTATGTATTGTATTGTATGCTTAAACTATTTTGTACTTATGTAATGCCTAATATGCCTATCATAATTATGCCTAGGGTCTATTGAAACAAATATGCTCTCATTTGGCTTCTCACAGTCATATTTAATAGCTGCGACATTCGATGATGAATACCATGCATTTGCTATTGTTTAAACAAATTGTACATTTCCCCCGACAAGCGAACAATGCACATAGACCCTTTTTAAACTCGAACTTGCAAAGGGTCTGCAAAATGAGCGAACAAACAACATATTTAAAGCGAAGATTTGTAAAGCATGAGAACGAACCCGATTAACTGCCGTTAAATGTATATTTATTGTTTAAATCAATTTTAATAAAAATGTGTAAAGTTAAACAACAACATGTCTATGCGATCCACACTATATATTCTACACTCCAATTATCACTCTATCAACTCTCTATGTTTTGCACCACGATTCAACTAAGCCGCACCTCCAGATAAGTATGTGTTTAAACAATTTATTTATTTGTTTATGGAATTGAATTGCGTTGTTTTGTGTGTTAAGTTTGCTTGCAACATTGCTTGCAGATTCTCAATCCGCTGGACGCGATCTGCGATCGCAAGCGAGCTGATGCGATTTGCGTGTCGAACTTGAGGAACGCCAAGAAGGTGGACAAGAGCGTGCTGGTGGAGCGACCCGATGTCAAGATCTTTCTGCCCTTCAGGTTCTACGTGTACGAGCCGAAGACCTTGTTCATACCGAACACTTACAACCGATTCCTGGGTACGTAGCCTCAACGTCGGGACTTTGAACTTTGAATGGATCTGTCGATCTCTGCTTGCACTAACACTTTGACTCTCTTACTTGTACTAAACCCTGTCAATCAAACAATCACTTGGTCAATCACACAAACTGTTCGCTAACAAACACAAACACACACAGTTGTGCCTAGCGGTGACCACTTGACCTCCCTCGTCGACGAAATCTCGTACATCTCGCCGCCGGCGCCGCCGCTCTCCCAGATCGACGACATTCCGCCGGAGTACTTCTGCAACGGCGACAATCGTCCGCCCAACTGCGGCCCCAACTGCGAGTGCACGCACATGGTGGACATACCGCTGGGGGCGATAGTCGAGGTGGTGCTGGTGGATGAAGTGCAGCAGGTGAACCTCAGCCATCCGTTCCATCTGCACGGCACCGCCTTCTATGTGGTGGGACTGGGCCGATCGCCGGACAAGTCCATCAAGAAGATCAATCTGAAGCACGCCTTGGACCTGGACCGCATGGGCATGCTGGAGCGGGACTTCTCGAAGCCGCCGCTCAAGGACACCATTGCCGTGCCCAACAACGGCTATGTGGTGATGCGTTTCCGGGCCGACAATCCCGGCTATTGGCTCTTCCACTGTCACTTCCTCTTCCACATTGTGATCGGCATGAATCTGGTCTTCCACATCGGCACACAAGCCGACCTGCCGCCGGTGCCACCCAAATTCCCCACCTGCGGCGATCATGTGCCGCCCGTAACCTGGTACTGAAACCAGTCGAGCTTTGCCCCACAGTTATTTATTAACCCCTCGCTTAAGCCTAACCGTATGTCTAGCTGTTAGAGTTTGTTCATGTTGATAATATTGTAAGCTTTGTTTAGTCATAAGTCTGTTTGTTGTTAACTCCCTAACCGAACGATGCGAAATCCTGCCCAGAAGACAGCTCGCATTGGAGAGGCGAAACCAACAGCCCAGTTTAATCCGCTTCCTTTCGTAGTCGCCTCTGATGCCGACCATCTGATATCGCTGATCGACGAGGTCTCGTACATAGCGCCGCCCTCGCCGCTGCTCTCCCAGTACAAGGACATTCCGGAGGAGTATTACTGCAACGGCGACAACAGGCCGTCGGATTGTGGCGAGAACTGTCAGTGCACGCACAAGATCGATATTCCGCTCAATGCCATCGTTGAGGTTGTGCTGGTCGATGAAGTGCAGCAGATCAACATCAGCCATCCGTTCCACTTGCACGGCACCTCGTTCTATGTGCTCGGACTGGGACGCTCGCCAGACGAGAATCACAAGCGCATGAATCTGAAGCACGCCCTGGACTTGGACCAACGCGGCATGCTGGAGCGACAGTATCTGAAACCGTCGCTAAAAGATACAGTTGCTGTGCCGAATAATGGTTATGCTGTGCTGCGCTTTCGGGCCGATAATCCCGGCTTCTGGTTGTTTCATTGTCACTTTCAGTATCACATTGTGATTGGCATGAATCTGGTCTTTCAAATCGGCACACTCAAGGATCTGCCGCCAGTGCCGCCAAACTTTCCACGCTGTGGCAATCATCTGCCGCCCATAACTCCCAGCAGCTATTGGTAGCCGGATCGAGATCGTAATCATATACTATATACACATAACTAGCAATTTAAGTGGACGAGTGGCCTTGGCGTTGTAGCTCTAAGGCCAGTTATTTAGCGTTTAGGTTTCGACTTCTTCCTATTTTCCTATTTATATGAAATGTGTATAAATATGGCATGGACTTCAATCTGAAAGCAATTGAAGAAGACATTATATTAATATACTTACGAATTTAAGTAAAGATTGTGGCAGATTAAAGGTCTTCTAATAGCTGAACTTTCCTCTTTCCAAATATTTGTCTTTGTAGCTATAACACAAATAGTAAATTAAAATGAAGCATGCATAACAAACATATTGATTCTCTGGTGACGATGTGATAAATTTAGATAATTTAATAATACCATCGTTCTCATGAACTAATTTAATTCAATTTAAAAACATAAATAACCTTGTTAAGTTAGATTTATACTGCTGCATCAATAAAAGCAATATTATTATCATTTCAATGCCTTTGTTTCATGTGGACACAATAAATATCAAACTGTACGACATTAACAAATTTTGTCGAACTTCCGTTAAGCTTAAAGTGGGTTGATTTATTGAATACTAGCTAATTTTTTAAGCAGCTCGCGAAGCACTTTAAAACATGCATTTTTACTTTATCTGATGTAGCTTCCCTTTGCAGCGTTGTGCTGAAGCCTCTCGGTGTCTTTATGAATATTATTTAATTTATATATAAAATTACGAAAAAAGTTTGTCCAACTCTGAATTGAAAAAAGTAAAAGTATTAGTAGTATTATTATTATATTGTCGTTGAAGGTGATTTAAAAAAATGTTGTAGAAGGATTTAAATTGAAAGTTGTCAATAAAAATAAAATTACATTTATTCTACATGCCATTTTTTTAATTTGAAAGTCCGTTACAGCTACAACTGCAACAACAGACTAATCGAGGAACTATCGAAAATTGATTGTTCACAAAATGGCGAACTCATCGAACCTAATCAGCGTTGCCATCTTACACAAAAACAAAAACTTTGTCTGGTTCTTGGAAAGGTTTTACTAGATTTGTATACAATATACATACTTATATTGATAATTTATAATTGTTAGTTTTTTTGTTTTTAATGTTACAGGTTTTACTGTAACTGAAGCAAAAATACGATTACCATATTTGTTTTGGTATAAGTTAAAAAGGCAATCCACGGTCACACTTAATTTGACTCCAAAACAAAGCATAACGAATTAGTAAATTAATTTATTTGTATTCACAAAGCATGGGTAAAACAGAAGGTAACTACTTTATACAATCTTAAGCTGTCTAATATATATCTGTATGTCCACTTAAGATCGCCGCTCGAAGCGCAGCAAACGCCAGAAACCGGCAAGATTCTCCTCGCCCACAGAATCCGCATCGTCGCCAATCACAACAAATGTTGCAGCCGAAGTTGAAGTCGAAGATGCGGCAACTCCAACGCCTCCAACACATGTGAAAACAGTCTTGCCTGCAACTCCACCTATCCAGAACATCAAAACCAGCGATTCTCCCAATCAACGCTCCCGACCCGCTGCAACCACAAAGACTTCTCCACAAGTTTTGACGCCAGCTGGAAATGCGAATGCCAAAAAGGCGAAAAAACGTCGGAACAGCGACACTTCCAGCGATGAGGAGCGGTGGTTGAATGCCATTGAGACGGGGAAGCTGGAGGATGTCGATGACGAGTTGAAGAAGATCAAGGATCCCAAGCTAATGACCGCACGCCAAAGAGCCATGTACGAGCGGACCCAAGACACTGAACCGGCGCTCGCTGGATTTGTGGAGGAGCTAATTGCATTGCCCAGCGGCTATCGGGAGAAGGAGAAGCCACAAACGGCGGAGGACATCCAAAAGGCAGCACTGAAGTCACAGAAGCGCAAGCAGCAGGCGGACGAGCGACGCGAAAAGGATAAACAAAAGACCATGGAACGTTTGCTGAAGAAACAGGAAAGTGGCAAGCAACGAGCTGCGGCTCGCAACAAGAACCAACAGAAGAACGTTCTCCCCTCACTCACCTACATGAATACGCTGGACGGCGCCTACATTCTAGTTCCGCCAGGTCAGGAGTTTCCCCTGCCAGCCCAAGCTGCACTCCCAGCACCGCCAATCCAGTTGTGCGGCATTGCCGGCTGTGGCAATCGCAAGATCTACAGCTGCTCCAAGACGAATACTCCGCTGTGCAGCTTAGCCTGTTACCGCAAAAATCTGGCGGTTGCTTAAATACTATTAAAGTGGTTTTAAGTTGTACTTAGTTTATTGATTCATTAGGAAATTGTTGATGATGTCCTGCTGCTCGGACTCGATGCGTTGCAAGTACTGATACTCGCTCTTCAGACGCTCCAGCTCCACTGTCTGCTCGAGTATTTGACTCTGATAAACTTGCTGTTCACTTTGCCGTTGCTTGGCCATCGTCTTTAGTTGATTCTGTGTGCCTATTGCTCGAAGTTTCTCCTTCTCGACATCCTTGGCGAAGTTGTTGGATATCTTGTAGAAGTCCTCGCCGAATTTCTTCAGCTCCTGCAAGTTTCTTGAGTACTCCAGGCATTCCTGTCGCAACTCAATGGTTTGATTTGCTATCCTCGGATCCTGCACTCGCAGCCTGTAGATTTCATCGATATAGAGTCCTGCTTTCTGTAGTTCTTCCATTTCACAAGATTTTAGAATGGATTCAGCAAACGTTTGTTGTCGGCTTCACGTTGCCGTGGTTACCACAAGCAACCTTAACTACATCAACACACCCTTAAGAGGGATTGTAGCTGTATTTATACAAAGTACTCTTTGAGTTCTAGCGTCAACTAATTTGGATTTGCTTTCAACAAGTTCATATATTATTTAAGCTGTAAATGTTAAATTTATCATATGAGACCTAATACTTTGTTTACACTTGTGCTTAGGATCTGCTATTTTAGTAGATATATTCGCTACATATATAATTAGATCGATTGTGGAAAGAATATATGTGTATAATTAGAGTTGCAGTTAATCTCTTGGTGTTCTTGGAATTCCTCATGCAGCTGTGTGTTACTTAAACGTCTAATATATCATTATATCTTGCGATACTCGAGCCATGCGATCCTTCATGGATCGTGGATCATGAGGCAAACCAGCAAAGGCTGCAAGCACCGCAATTCTGCCATCAAAGCTGAGGCAACTCCAGTCTGGGCAAAAGTCAAGTGGGATTGTTGCGTTTATTCGATCGCAGTCTGGCCAATCCGGTGCGCTCCTCCTCCTCGTCGCTGGTATACTGATGCATGCTGGCCCCACTCACTCCTCCCGCACGCACCGAAGACGTGGCCTGCAGCAGCTCCTGGTCGGGTGCATTGCGATTCTCGTAGAGCAGCACCTGCAGCGTCTCCTCGTAGATGCGTGCCTCGGGAAACTCGACTTTCGTGTGCTTGCGATCGGTGGCATACACAATCGATGTGCAGCAGACCTCGGCGACCTTCTTGCCATGCCCGTAGAATGACCAGCAACAAATCTCGCTGGGACCAATCACGTCCTTGATGAAGAGTATGCGCTCGTTGAAGCGCAACGACAGCTTGTCAAACAACTCGATGTTCTTGAGCAGATTGTCATCCGAAGTGCTTGTGTAGGAGTATTTGTTGTTCTGCCGCTGTACCACCAGGATCACAGCTGGCTTCGACGATGCACTGATCAAGAGTTGTTCCTCCTTTTGCGATGTGATCAACGGTATGCGGCAGATGGGCTTCGGCTCCTGGTGCGTGTACAAGGCGCGCTCGCAGGACATCGCCAGCTCCGTGATGCAATAGTATTTGGCTTCGGCCAGCAGCTCGGCGATCTCCTTGTTTGTCTCCGGCAGCGGCACGCTGCCATCCCGCAGGAAGTTGAGCAGTATGCCAAAGTGATTGCCACAGCGATCGATCAGAATCCAACCTAGATAACAGATGTATCTTAACGTTATGACTGTTCCTGTCATGAGTCATCTTGGGTCTTACCTTCTGAGTCAGTCAACACCTCCATGCGGCCACTGAACATGGCGCTCAGCATGGTGTCGTTGTGTTTAGTCAGCGTGCCAATGGTCGTGTAGTAGAGGCGTCCGCCCACGTTCAGCTTAACGTACTGGGAGGCGTGGCCCTTGAGCAGAACTTTTTGATCCCCCGACATTACTCTGGGCTCGTGAAGCACAAGTTCCTCGGTGTGATTGTCGCTGTCTATGCAATCGTAGTCCTCATTGTAGGCAGCCGGTTTCACGGCAAAAGTCTTGGACGCCACTCCGCCACTTCCTCCTCCTCCGCTCCCGCCTCCAACGATCGCAAAGTCCGCCACGCCCTTTTCTTTTGAGGAGCTTTTGCAAGCGCCTTCTCGTGCGCTGCTTACGCTCGCCGTGTGCGCTAGTGGATCAATTTTGGCGAATTTGTGAGTCTCACAAACACGAATTTGGGATAATTGCTACAATGCTACCTTAAACACTCGCTCTTTGACGCAGACAGTCTTCTTCAATCTTCAGATTATATACACAATGGTATCTCCATATGTTGTACACACAAACATAAATCAAGCGAGCCCACAAATGGCACAAATTAATACCAAAATTAAAAATACCGCATATTTACACACCTCTGGTATTTATACCGAACTACAAAAATGCTGTCACACGCACGTCAAATTTTGAATAAGTCGAAAGAGTAAAAATTGATTTATTTCTGTTAGCACTGAAATTATTTTATAAATACAATAATTCCAGCTGACTCACGTAATTTTTATGTTGTTTATTATCCAATACATTTTACAAATACATGGCTATCAAAATTAAGCCTTTATATTTACCTCAATTATTACAATCAATACATGCATGCTGTATAATTACGATGTTAGGGATGCTCGCTCTTAATGTGTGTTTATTTATTAATTTGTCACATTATACATATAAATTTGTAAATACATGAAAACATTTGCACGGAAATAAAAAAAGGTATTTATGTATTTGTACGTGTATTAAAAAATGTAGTACAGAGTTGATGAACTGTTGCTACGATTTGTAAAAGAGAACGAATTAAAATGAATACGTTGGTGTATAATTAAAAAAAATATAAATGTGTATGTGTACAAAATGAATATTCGTAATGTATATAGATAGCTGGCATTACATAATTTGGAAATTCACTTTCGTTTTTATTTTTCTCTCTGCTCTAAGAGCACAACTTCCTTTTTGTTGGTTGTTTTCAAATGTCGGTGTTGTGTTGGTTGGCTTCAAGTTCAATATAAGATTTACGTTGATGATACTACTACACTCTCCTTCTGCTCGTCAACTGACGATGCCGGTGCTGTGGCCAATGACGGCATGCTGCTGATAACATCGTTGGAATTCTTCTCATCCTTATCCTTGGCATTCTCGATCTTCACCCGCTTCGATTTACTGGCATTCTCAGCCGACTCAGCCTCATCGACGGCTGTATCTGGTGAAGCGCTGCGCTTCAGAGCAACTGGTTCGGCTTGATTCTTCAGCTTGAGGGCAGCAGCTGCAAGGAGCGCGTCTTCCGTTTCGGTTGGATCAATTGTGGCTGGTAGTTCTTGCAATTTCTGCTGGAATTTCACTATGACAGCGGTCATGTTGTCGCATCCAGTGCCATCGCCCATTGTGTTTGGTGCCAAGCAGTTGTCGAAAAGCTGAAATTATGATTACATTTGTTATAAATGTTTTGTTTTTTTTTTATTGGTACATACCTCCTCGCAAACTTGTGATAGCTTCTTGTTCTCATCCTTGAGACGCAAACGCACAAATTTCACAACTTCTTCGCTGGTCATGTAGTTCCAAATGCCATCGCAGGCCAGCACCATAAACTCGTCCTCTGGGCTAATGATGAGCTTCTTAACGTCCGGTAGGGCGGAAATCATTTGTGCTTCAGCCGGCAACTCTAGGTTTGTTTTGTACGCATGGTCGCCCAATGCTCTGGACAAATTCAGACCACCATTGACGCGTCCATCGAGTGTGACACGACCGCCAGCCTTGACAATGCGCGTTGATTCCTCGTCGTCCTCGGGTTTGTGATCCAGACTCATTTCAATGGCCTTGCCGTTGCGTGAAATCACACAACGGGAATCGCCAGCGTTGGCCACGAACAAGTCACGGCCGTGGAGGACGCAAACGACGGCCGTGCAACCGCTATCCTTGCCAGGCTCCTCGATCATGTTGGCGCAGAACTGATCGTTGGCTAGTTGATCCTCATCGGTGTCGTCCTCCTCACTAACATTTTCCTCCTGCAAATGGTTGACATAATAATCAAATCTTCAGCGAATAAGTGATATTACTTACATCATTGTCGTCGTCATCATCATCGTCGTCATCGTCATCGTCGTCATCTTCCTCGTCTTCATCCATGTCTTCGTCCGAGGAGACTTCAGCAGTGGAGATCTCCAGAGCCTTGGCCACAGCATTCTCATCGTAGTCGGCATCATCGTCGGTGGAGTCATCTTCCTGGGCCGACGACGCCTTCTTTACGGCTTTCTCCGACTCTTTGCTGGTCGATGAAATATCAGCGGGCTCTACGATTACTTTGCTGCCCGCAGCTTCTTCTTTCTCCGCATTGCCATTGGCCTTGTTGTCGGCCACGTCGCTAGAGCCCGAGACGGTGGCATCCTCCGAAGTGGTGGCAGACTCAGCGTCCGTCTTGACAGCTGCCTTGGCCTCCGACGAAGTGACATTACCGTTCTGCTCAGTGGTTGCAACGCCAGCAGCCTGCTTATTGCTTGGTTCAGCCTTGGTGATGGTTGTGGTTGGTGTTGGTGTAGTTGTAGTTGTGCTGTTGCTGGCGACGATGGGTGAGCTGTTGCTTTTGCTGGCACTCGAGCTGCTGCTGCTGCTCACGGTCGACTCGTCTTCGTGATCCAATTTGCTGCTTCGCGAGCTGCTGGGACCAGGTCCATCGGTTTCACTGATCGCTGCAGCAGCCGCCGCAGCTGCCGCTGACGTGGAGGAACCAACCGGCTTGGCTGTGGGATCCATGACAGCCTTGTTGACCGCCTCGGCAGCGACAGCGGCAGCGCGTCGCCCGCGCGAGCATGTGGACAGCTTTCCGGCAGCTGCATCCGCTTTGATCAGCGACAAATCGTGTGTTTGTGGCAGACCTTTGTATTTCTCGAGCACCTCGTTCAACGGCAAATGGCTCTCCTCGTGCAGTTCGGCCAGCTCCTCGGCATCGTCTTCCTCATCGTAGCCTTCGGCCTCGTCGTCCACAATGTTGTGTTCACCTGCGAGGATCTTCAATGTGGTGACCACTGGTGGCTCAAGCAGTGTCTTATCGAAGCCCAAGAAGGCGTCCTTAAGGGCTTTCTCAAAGGCGCCGCTCTTGTAGGCGTCCAGATTCTTGAGGAACTCTGGCAATTTATCGGCACAATATTGTGCCACTTCAGCGCCGCCGTGGCCATCGTAGACAGCGAAAAACGATGTGTTCTTATCAAAATCTAAGATGGCATTGTGTGCATCCTACACAAGAATGAAAATATAACATTAATGCCGGTGCAAGCGAGACAACACAACAAATACACTAACCTCTTGGCTGTTTCGCCAGCCCTGCATCGAGCTGGCACCGACGATCAACAGATCGTTGAATTCATCTGTGGACGCCTTGTCGGTTTTCGGATGCGATAGATAGGCACCCATTGTGTCCCAGTCGGTTGCAACTCTCTTTTAGCGGAAAAATCGATGCTTGGCCAAACGCACGCGCAAATCACAAATCACAAGCTGTGGAAATTTCGCGCCACCGGCTAAAATAAAAAGCGGCCGAAGTCACAAAGGTTGTTTGCGTTTCGAATTTGTTTGTGCTGTCGCAATGAAAACACAAATAATTGAATTTGAAATATGCAATGCATTCACTTTGTAGCAATTTAGAAGTAAGCCCCACATTTAATAATTCATTGCGATTGACGATTTGCGATTTTTTCACGGTAGCGTCCCTTCTACACACACAATATTTCGTGTCGTGACGTTTCGTGTCTCGTGTCGTGTGTATCTCCCACCACGCCGCCGTCGTCGTTGCCGTCGCAGTCGTTGCTGTTGCCGCCCGCCGCTTTGTTCCGACACGAATTTAGGCAAAAGCCTCAAATAAACACCTAGTTTTGGTGTTGAATGCAACGCTTACTTAAGTTGTACATTACCTAACTTACTGCCGCTTCCAAATGTACGCCGATTAAATGCTATTTTCTCACCAAATTACAAAAGCAGTGCAATTTTGTTGGTTGAGTTCACAAAAAAAAATTCTGCACTGCCGACTAGAGGTGGCGGAACATTGTAGGCACTGTCGATATGCTGCGATGTTTTTGATGCGATGTTCTTACACATCGATATATTATGGCAAATATCGCTGCTTTTATCTGGTCACATATTATTAATTATTTATTAAGTATGATTAATGTACTTATATATTACAAAGAACTTAAATTTTTATGTATTTTTTATATTTGGTGTACTGTCTCCCTATGCTCTGTGACATTATTAACAACATGATAATCATAGATGTCTGATGTTTAAAAAAGAATTCTTGGCTACTCGGGTTGTTGAAAAATTAAAGTAACATTACATTTTATATTACTTTTATTATTCATTATTCTTTATTCGGTTTTACACGCAATGCTGGGGCCGTCAATATCGATTGCATAGCCATCGATATCGACTAAAACATGAATCCGCGGTGCAGCGCGGTGTTTGAAAAATATTTTAGACACGAACCCCAATATTAACGATTATTTTTTTGAATTTACTCTGCGGTCGTACGTCTTATTATAGAGTTGCCACATTTTGGGAAATAGCTACAGATTACCGTTGAATCTGAAATTCAAATAAAAGGTTCGAGTACACTTTCTAATGTAAAAATATTAATTGTAAATTATTCTTATCGAAGACAAATTCTAAGTAAACAAAGGATGTATTTGTCTTAATTGTAACTTAACCAAATTTCTTTATAATGATAATAGTTATTCTAATGAATGCATTCTATATATAGGAGAAAAAACTCTCTTGCCTTTTTCTTGATAATTATTGCAGCATTTATATGTATTCCATTGTTTTTCGGGCGAATACTTGATTGTATCCATAAATGTTTGGCCATTCGACTGTAGGCAAATCAAAAAGTGCATGAAACTTTTATAAGTGAGTGGACGGAAATTAGGGCATTTGATATCATGGTGATGAGGAACACCCTGACAGTAAACCCAGAAACGTTGAGTTCCATTGATTTGACTGTAGTAATGCATTATCATTCTGTCACAAGAATTGGGAAACTTTTTAGAAGAAACAGCTGCTGCTCCAAACACACACGAGTCCCATAGCAAGGCCCTAACTTCATTTCTGTTGCCCACCTCATTGATCACGTCATTCTCTGGATTATACTGAATCGATCGTTGCAGCCAGGGCGATAATAACCGAAAGCGAACATTCTTCATGAGCTGTACAATGTATTGTTTCCGCTGCGGCCACTTGTGTTTCAGCCAGTGTATGGCGGCAAAGAAAATTTCGTCTTCACTGTTGACGCATATGGTATCCAATTTGAACAGATAGCTCAACTCATTCGCATCCATCTCCAGAAATTCGATGGAAGCGACTATTGGCAGAAAACACTTGCGTATTCGAGTCAAAAATATGGACATCATTTCACTGCATGACTTCGCGCGAGCTTCAAAATAGGCCTTAAACGCACCCACTTCCCAAAGTCCCAGATTTTGACTCGTCGAAAAGGTAAACCAGAACTGCTCTAAGATGCGACGTAAATCTAGAAATTTAATCAGCTCATATATAGCCAAGAAATCATCACCGAGTGGCAAAAGATAATCGTCACTGATAATCCAATTATACACCTTGGCCATAAGATTTATGGGTACTTTATGGGTGGGCAGTTCCAGGTAAAAATTCCGTTCATCCTTTAAGGCACGGGCGTGATAGTGCAATAAATAGCGATCGACGTGCATAAAAGAATTCCCAATTTTCAATTCCTTATTATCGAACCAAAAGTTATGTATCGATCTGGTAATCAACTCTGCAGGAGCTAAAAATTCAAGATTAAATAATTAAATTCTATTGAAAGTAAAATCAAGAAATTACTTAGGCGCCGACTATGCTCAATCGCCAATTGCTTCGCCAAAGAAATATTTGAGCTGTACGATTTTAATATGCCATCGTTCCCAAAGCCGCATTTTGTAATGTCTTGCATCAAACTGGTGATCCGGGCTTTTACAATTTTTTCACTTTGAAGCGATACTAACTGATGATTATGGGCATGAAGTTTTGCTGCACTCGAATGTAGGGAACTCCAATCCACACCATTGACTCTGGGAGTCAACGGGTAGCTGACGCCCGAATTGCTTAACAAAGTGTCATCGCTTGTTGATAGACTTTCCGAGTTATTCTTGGCAGATCCGTTGATATCAATGGACAAAGCTTTCGAATTTATACTGTCTGTTTCAAGGTGAAAGGATTTTTCAGTGTCTGATGATGTTTCTTCTTCTATTTGGCCGCTTGAAAATGTTGGATACAATCCATTTTCGATGAAATACTGGCGCAAAGATTTCGGCGTGAACTTGGTATCCAACAGAATCGTTGCACTCTCCTGTGAATTATCTTCTTCACTGAAGCTTGATGCTTGAAGCTTATCTCCCATTTGCGGATTGGTTTTATCTGACTGAGTTCGGGTTTTTTAAAAATACCATATAATTGGTAAATTAGGAAAAGTCGAATCTTCGAATTGATATTTTCAATTAATTAAATTAGAGAAAAAAATAAAATATTATTTTTACAAATATTTCCTTATGGTTTACAAATATTTTCTACCAAATAATTAGACACGATTCGCAGACTTTTGAAATTATCGATATGAATTCAAATCTTTATGTTCGCGATGCGTTATTCGACGACACAAACAAAAAGGTTATATTTATAGCAAATATATTAAAAATGTTTTCGAAAATTTAAATTTGTTGCTAGAATATTTTTATTGGAGACGTAGATGCTCAAATTCAATCTCCCATATATTATGCTTATGGCAGTGTTTCCAAAGAACCTTTAAGTCAATCAAATGTTATAGATTTCAAATCTATATAGATTTATTGACTTGTGTAATGTTATTGTTGTTATTATAAGAATTACTCGACTAATTGAACGACGCTGCAAAGTATGCTAATGAAAATGCAATGCACACATACAAACACAAACAAACACACACACTCATGTACACACTCATAACAATACTAGCAAAAACAAGACGCCTGAGAAGTCGACGTCAAGTTGACAAAAGCCTTTGTCGTTTAATAGATAGGAAATATGAAGAGCTCAGCGTGGCTTTTTATAACTTTTTAATTGTTTCGATAACTTTGTTTGCTGTTGGCATCGTCATGGATGTCCGTGGGAAGAAGTAGTGTCAACTCTGAAGTGTTTCCTTCTTCGCGCCACTTGAAAAGAATCTTTGCATTAAGCAAAATTATTTTCCCATATGCCAAATTAGTCACGGCGACAGACTTCGATATGGTCTGTGCATTAGAGAGTCAGCATTATATGCTTTGCGGGCATTACAATGGATTTTTGTTGTTATTATCTAATTGGCACTTGAAGTTTCATGCCAACTGCATAGATACATACATAAATAAATACCTCTATGATGATTTCGAAATACGTACTAAGTATTTCCCAATTTTTGGACAAACAGGTTCCACCACTGATTAGATAACAGCTCATTTTAATGGATTACAAAAAGAGATTTCTATTTGTTTTTATCGTTACGCAATTCTGTTAAACAAATCTGGCACAGAGTAGCCACCCAATAAATTTTCCTTTGCTCTCCAAGACAGACCAGATCAATTACCATTAGGGTCAAATGGCTGTCTGCACTCAGCTGGGCACACTTAAAAGTCGGGTTGTTGTTGCTGATCTCGAGCTTAGTGGTGGTACTTTAGATATGAATTATTAATGGTCAGCTAGCTTCCGGTAAATCATTGGTCATTTTGCAAGTGCCGCGCAACATGTTGCTGTCGCGTCTAAGCCTCTGGCTGAAGGCAACAAAAGCAACCGCAACACAAATACAACACACAAAACAAAAGCAGAGCACAAGAGTCACCTGTCCCGTCGGCCCTCGACGGCACCAACAGCAGCAGCAGAGTTAGAGCGCACTATGGTCCAGGCGACCACTTTTTGTGCCAAAAATTAATATCTCTTGAACCACGATAGATTTTTTAACGCGGTTTTTTTATTTGAATTAAGCGACCTGATTAGAATTATTTTGGAAAAGTGGGCGTGGCATAGCCGCCTCTAAATATATTTTTTTTTTTCTAAATTTTTTTTATTATTTATTACCGTTTAAAAAAATTATTATTTTATTGGTCTTTTCCTTATGAGGGCGTGGCACATTTTTAACTTTAATTTTATTTAATTTTTCATCACAAAAAAAAATTTTTTCTACAGGTAGAAATAATTTGCTGGTATACAACCGCTCTTTCATTTGAAAGTATTAATAATTCATTTACAATATTTATTTTATGTATACACCTTCTGATGAACCTTATTCATCGTTTACACGTTCATTATGATCGTTGAAATCAAAATAATTATCATTATTAGCAATTTATTGTTCACCAAACTACAACATATTATCGCCGGTCGCCTTATCTAGTCACAACTTTTCATACCTATTTCAATATTACACATGCCGGGTGTATTTGACTGGGTTTAGGTATTTTTTAATTGAATTAAAGCTTACTTATATCATTTGAGTCTTACCTTACTCATTAAAACGGTTAAAAATTAGTTATAAATGATAAAGTTATTTTGACGAATTTCAAATATATTTTCCAATTTTTTTTTATCAAATGAGCTTTTAATTTACATAAACCAACAACCAAGAATAGCCGCATCAAAGAAATTTAAAAAATAGTCCGGTTTACGATTTTTTCTTAACAAAGATTGCCACAAAGTCAAATATTCTACATTTTTGTAATTGAGGCTATGAACTAAAATTGCAAATTCCAAGAAATGTGGTCAAAAGTGGCAATTCTCACTATATGCAATTGAACAAGAATAGATTAGTCTAAAATATAAAATTGGTTTAAAGCTTGGACTCCCTTGGACTCATTTTGTACACCTTTTCAAAAATGAGATTTCGTTACTAAAACGCACATGTTGAGCGACTCACTTTAACATTAAATTACAAAGACATCACAATTTCAAAATACATTTCACGACACGAAACACATAGTACAAACCACACTGATTAAAAGCCATTATACAAAATTTAACAAAATTAATTTTTTTTTAAATTTTTTTGAAATTCAAATTGTAATGCAATCTGCACTTTATCACTGCTCTGGCTTTTGTAAAAAAACATATGTGTTTAACAGCTGATTTCGCGAAAGTGGCGCCATCTATGCAAATTTCTGGTATGCAACATTAAAGGTCACTCTGTTTCTGATCGAACGCCATCAAAATCGCGGTAATATTTGAACTTTTGAAAATTGCCTTTTTGGCACATAAAGTGGTCGTCTGGACCATAGTGGAGCGTGAGGAAGAGGGAGAGGGGGTGTTGCGCAGCTCAGACGCACACAGTGCGTGCTAGTGTTATCTCACACCCACATGAGACACAAACGCACACACACACACACACACACACACTCACGGCAATCCAACAGGCTGTACTACTTACTCTGTTGCTTCGCTGTCGCGACGTCACCCGTTCTGTGTTAGGTATAAAAGCGAAGGCGGCCAAAGGACTTGCGCTCATTCACTTCGGTTGAGTTGTGTGCAAACGTTCGTGTGTCAATAGCAAAACTCGGCATCCGAGCTACCTGTGGCAGCAGGCGAAAGCGAAAGCGCAGTGCGGTGCAGTTTCCAATCCCAACATTACAAAAATGTAAGTTTCGTTTCTAAATTTATACATTTTACTTGGAAATATATTCATCATTTTCGAATTCGGTTAAATCGTAGATTTTTCGAAAAATACGAGTGATAACGGTTAGTTTGCATATTTTAAAATCATTTCGAAACTTTCGAATCTCATTTATTTTGTAGTGAGTATTAAGTGGAATGTAATCGTTTTAGTGATTTTAAATATTAGATTTTCGTGACTAATATTTCTTCAGTATTTCCAAATTTATTTTATTTGATTTCGACCAAAGAAGCGTAAAATTCATAGCTTTTATTTGCAATAAATCTATATTAACATTTTTAAACTTGGTTTCCTTTGACTTAAGGAGTGAAGTTTTAGTGATGTTATTGGCATACAAACGTTAAGTTTATATTCCTGTTATTATAGACAAATGTTTGCCAAAAGTTATAAAACAAAAAGAAAACATAAAAATTTCGCGGTTTAGCCAATTTTACAATTGGTCTATGAAAAACTTTTTCAATGTCAGATTCTCATTCATATGCAATTTTATAGCTCACACCTATTTAAGACGGTAAACATGATTTTATTGCTATGCAAAAATGTATCTGATGCACTGTAAACTTTTTATATCCTATGCAATTTATTGTTAACATTTCCTGGGCTTTGTGGACTTCTTAAGCAAGATGAACATTTTATTTTAGATTTAAAAGTTTTGCAGCCAAAGTTCATTACAAAATATCTGTTTCTCTGAAATTTTAGTCAAGAGTTAGACAGTAAGGACATGCAACTTTTTAATTTTTAAATCAGCATACACTTGAGATGAATTATTTTAATTTCAAAGATAATCACAACAACATAAAAACTTTACTATACTTTAAGTATATCTTGGATATGCCTTTGAGAATGGGTTCAGCCTAACTAAAAGCCTTGCTGCATAAGTTATGAGGTATAATTGACCATTCAAAATTCAGTAGCAACTTTGATATGAAGTTGGTAGTATTGAACTGCTGTGTTCTGAGTAGACTATCTCCATGCATACATAATTCAGAAATGAACTTGAACTTGTTAAAACAAATTACGGATGTTGTTGAGTTAAACACAAGCAAAAATTGTACTGCTGCTTTGCAAAGTTAAAGTGATGAAATTGCTAATTAAATAAATGGCTATCTTGATCAAACTTTTTTGCCGAGGTGGCCGATACTCCCGGTCCTAATGAGCGACGCATTGTATCGCCCATTTCTTAGACAACGTGTAGGCCTAATGAATAAACACCAAGTACCTAGAACTACCGCCGGCTGACGGGGCGAATGAGTGTTGAGCATTGAGTGAATGGATGGCTGCTACAAATAATAAATATGCACAATTATGACTTTCAAAGAGAATACTCGGCAAAGTTGGCAAGTTGGTAAGTTGGTACATGGTCGCTACACAGGTGCCTTCAATCAATATTTATGAATTTGCGAGACCAGCGAGCCAAACCGCCAACTGCCAACAGCCTCGGGGAACAAGAAGTTGCGTTTGTTGTTGGCTCTGCTGCCAAGTTGTGCACAATGCTTCTTGCATTTTCTCCTCTCGATAATAGTTTTTGTTACAATTTTGCAGAAAATAGGAAACGAAAGCTGCTAAGCAGCGCCCACAGCACCCAAGCAAGCTGCAAGTTCATTCCAAGGTGTCAGCTTAGCCAGGCAAATTGTGCATGGCTTTTTTACTCCCACTGGGGGAGACGAGGGCGATCGATTTCCAGCCTTTAAGTTATATTTGCATTGTATTTGATTAGGATCCACAGTGATATTGACATTCCATTTGTGGCCGATACAGACAATGGTCGCAGCGAAACTGCATTGTGTTCTCGGCGCAAAATCTGTTTGAAAATAATACGCTGTGATAATAGAAAACGTATTTGAAAATTTCGCGCTCCGCAAATCAAATCCCATCATGCTAAACACACACCCACACAAGCTCGCTTCTGTGTGTGTTCAATGTGCACTAACAGTGCCTTTCATATTTACATAAGCCCCATATCCATATTTTCGTACACACACACACGAATTTACATACACATGCATGAAGTCTTTCTTGGCCCAGCAGTGGCATGGGTTTTTATTTGTTTTATTACAATTTCCTATTGCCTGTCTGTTGCGCTGTCTGTCCATGTCTTGTCAATAAATTCAACTTTTGCATCAACGTTCAGCTAGTGTTACACCGACTTGTCAATTGTCCATTTAAGCGCACCAAAAGTCTGTTGATATATGAGTCATATGGCAACTGACCTTGTCAAGCATCATAAACATAATTCGTTGTAAAAGTCTGGGTTTTTGTAAATATCTTATATGCTAATCTGAAAAAGTAGTCTTGTAGTATCATGTGAAATATTACAATTAATAGAAATTCCTTTTCATTATGAATTAAATAAAAGAATACAGACATTAAGTTCTACGAATCGAATATATATTTTGTTCACAATATTTTATTTTGTCTGAAAGATAATAGAATTAAACGCTCTTGATTTATTTTCCTCTTTCCACATGCATACGAGTATAATATGTTCTAGTCACTAGTTTTTCTACAGTTTAAGTTGTGTTTTCATCTCTACTTGGTGAACGCATAATTATCGCAACAACTGTATCTGGTGTCTCATAGCCATAACATGCCTGGCTAAATAGATTTAATGATGGCATTCGCTCAACATATAGCAGACACGGCAGACAGCCAGAAATTAAAGACTGCTGAAAAACTGTCAAAGATTTGATGGCAACCTAAATGTGTGTTGCACGTTGTCGGCAGCGGCGTCAGTGGCAGTGTCCGTTAATTTGGCTGGCTGTTGTGCACTTGATATCTTAATTGAACTTTGGACAAAATAATAAAAAGTAAATATTCATAATCGCAGTTAATAGATGGCAGCTGGGGTGGCTGGCAATTTTGATAATATGGTTCGTGGTTTTTCCTGTTTGGTTAAGTCTTTTAAAATTCCATCAAGTTAATGCTGCTCTTTTGGTTCATCCTTTTTCCACAAAAGACGCCAAAATCAGCCATCGTCGTCGCTTAATTAAGTCAATGCCGCACTTGCCACAACGCTTCAGCTTTTCACCTGTTTAGAGTGTGAAAGAGACAGTTGACGGCAGTGAAAAAGAGAGAGAGAGAGAGAGAGAGAGGAAAAGGACGCCTTAAGGTGCCGAATTGGCCATCTGCTTTCTTGCTGACGCACAAATCAGCCGACAAAAATTCAAATCAAATTTCGTACGTGTCCATTTTAGCCCGGCATTTACCTGATGCTTGGCCCTTGCTCCTTGCTGCTTACTTAAACGATTGTGTTTGGCAATCAAATGGAAAGTTGCCCTTAATTCTGCACATGATACGAGCATCAAGGGTACGAATGTCGATTGTCGTGAGTCGTATTGGGGGCGTAATAACAGTATTTACGATACAAGCGGACATGCCGAAAACCATAAATTGTGATTTAAAAAAGCATTCACGATGCCCCGACGCCGCTGCATCAAAGTATTGGCCTCGAAAACGTTCAAAAAGACGGCAAATTTATGATTGGCCGCAATTAAATGCCATTAGCTATCGTGGTATTTGGGCGCATTTGCGGCGCAGACTAAACATACCCGGTAATCAATCTACTATCTGCCAGCCGACGCGCCCCGATATTGATAATGAAAAGGGCAGCGCGAATCCAATTGTCGATGCTTATAATTTCGGCAAATCGGTACTGTTATCATCGTCATCTAGCTGGCGTTATCAGCTCATCGGTTATCGTTATCAATCTGCGATGTTGAGGGATTTCCATGTGCTATCTCAGCACGAGTCGAGGATAAACATTTCAGGTGTCCTGGCTAAGTTAGCGGGATTTAGCTTTAGCGTTTGCTGTCGCTGTCGCTTGCGGCCAAATGACTCTTTTTTCTTGGTCTCTTTCTCGGCCACACGCCCGCGCGGCAATTACCAAATTACCAAATATTCCCTAATTGCAATTTAGTGCGAGCTAATGCGGCGTTTGTCACCTGGCGACGTCTATTAAAATTTATTTGTTTGTCTTTGTTGAAACTCAATGTAACACAGCATTAATATACATAGGAAACCCGCACACACACACACACAACGTTCTCACACACACACAGCTTCAGCTGCGAAGGAGCGAGAATGGGCGGATCCATAAAGCTGCTTGCTATCCAGATTGCTCGCCGCCCCTTTGCGCCACGCAACAACAAACTTGACAGCTCATCAGAGCGCCATCATTTGGCGAAAACAGACAACGAGAACACGGTGTCTGTTTCAGGCAGAGAGGGACAAAGCGTATTCACAATTAGCTGCAATATTTGCATTTGGAAATCGCGTATTATAAACAGAAAAAATTAGGGTAAAAGGTGTTGAATAATTGAATATAATTAATCTCAATTTAATTACAAGTACTTCCGAGGCCCTAGTTTAATTTGTTGTGCAGCGCCACCTAGTGTTCATATGCAGCCCACTCATTGGTTAATTGATCCTGTGCGAGGCAGCAGTGTCGCCATCTAGCGTGCGCTCATCAGCATCATCAACCTTGCACGGATTTATCTAAATTTGAAAACCGAATTCAACATATTTAATAAGCTGGGCGAAATGGGTCAATTGCACACATAGATTCATGCATATGCATGTGGTTGGGGACAAACACGCCATAACTGACACTGACGCAAAAATCTACTTTAAAGCGAAATCCCTGGCGCTGGCGTTGGCGTAACGTAATTATGGCTCATTAGCTGCCGCGCTGTATATATATTATAGTATTTGCATTACATGCAATACCGAACTGTTCATCCGAACAGAGGTGGGGACGGACAAAGTGACGGACATGGTGAAGGGTAAAGTCTCAGTGCACCAGGTGCATCTACAGTGGCGACCAGGACACATGAGTGGCCTTTGAAACCGCATACCGAAGCGCCTCCCACGACGCGTCGTCGGCTACAAATTAGAGCCAAAAGTCGCTCTGCTAAATATATAGGACAACACCTCGGGTTAAGCGTGGCGAAAAAACTTGTCCCAAAAGTGCACAACAATATTCTGTGAAGCAGACGTCGACAGGTTGAGGTCAGAGCGTGTGTTTCTGGAACTGCTGGGCACATGGAGTGGCGACGCCCCTAAGAGACCCAAAACATTAAACGCAGGTACAGAGGGGAAGCCCAGGAAGTTGCGAAATGAAGCCGAGCCGAGCCGAGCCGACTGTCTGTAATTAATTTGTTTGCGACAAGAAAAATGACAAAAACACACGTGCAGACAACCTGGACACCGCAACAATTATTTAGTTGGACACATTAAATAAGTAGGACAAATGTTGTGGAGGTTTTCCTCCTTCCCCCTCCCCAAAAGACAGCAACAAAACAGGCATTGCAATGCACTTATTTTATTTGCAAGAGTTGCGCAGATTTAGACGGTACAAAAAAGGGGTAACTTACAACCAGCTGGAGGCAGCGGAGGGCTTGCCCACGCTGTTGCCACTCAGCCAGGGACCCAGGCCGAGGGATTCCAGATTGGTCACATGATTGGTGCCAGCCGTGATGGGCGACAGAGCCGTGTCCTTGATGATGGTCAGATGATGAGCCGCTCCAGCGTTGCCGTTGCGCGTGAACTGCCCGAACTTGGTTGCCTCGTACTCGGACTTCTGGATCTCAGCGGCCGCAGCGTGTGCGGATCTCTGCAATGCCGAGGCAGCCTCGGCTTCACGAGCCGCCGCAATGCGCTGTTGATAGGCCACCGATGCCTTCGATGCGGCCAATCGCTGCTGGGCGAGCACCACAGCTGAGGCAGCGGATGCCGCCTCGGATCGCTGAATGGCGGCGGCCGCCTCCGACTTCTGGGTGAGAATTGCGGCATGTGTCTCCTTCTCCATGGCAATGCGCTGCTGGTTCAACACGTTCTCCTTGGCCGCCTGCATCTGCTGCTGGGCGATCAGCACATTGGCCGACGCCTGTTTGGCCGCGGAGATGGCATTGGCCACCTCGTGGGGCGACGGCGCCGTCTTGAGCGGACTGTGGCCGCCACTCCAACCGCCACTTGACCAGCCGCCGCCGCCAGCTCCAGCTGCATTCCAAGCGATGCCACCGCCCAGTTGGGCACTGCTAGTGGAGGCCCAGGGAATGGAGGAGTCGCCTAAGCTGCGCTTTGGCAGCGTCTTATCGCTGCTTGCGGCCATGCAACCACTTGTGGCAAGGGCTGCCAGCAGCAGGAGCTGCATCAAGTTGCGACTGGGCTTGGAGTACATTCTGCTGCTGTTGCTGGGTTCAATTGCCGTCTGCTACTATGCTCTTTGGCTCCCGAGGGCCGCACTATTTATAGTCTATAGTCAATTGCTGCAGAAGATTGCGGCAGCATCATAATCACTCACGTAGGCGTTGGTGCCACCGTTGCCACCGATCAATTTGGCCTCTTTCGCTGTTGCAAGCCATTTCACAAGTGCCTCGTTTAAATAGCTGGCAATCAAAAAGGCCAGAAGGGTATGCCAGCTTAGAGCCAAGTGAAAATCACTGCATCTGACAGCAAGTAGCGTCGTTAAATATTTCTTAGCAAGTCATATCCGTCTGGCTGTCTGTCCGTTTGTATTACCCACTAGATCGTAGCATCTAAAAGCAGCAGAAACATCTAATTTACAGACAATACTTAACTGATTTCTACTCTAATTTATTTCAATTCTACTCACATATTAAAAACGAGTAACTTTTATTTTGCTACACTTTATAAAAACTACTTTCTAAATAGTGTCTATTTAATTTCAATCGATTTACTTAATGAGATAGTTTCTAAAAAATAGATAACGCGTATCTCACAGTCGAGCACACTCGACTCTCGCTTTCCTATTTGTTATTAATATCAACAGGAAATGAAAGGCTTCAGCTTCTCTGCGCTCTCCGCTCTCTTCCCCCTTCACCCTCTGCTGCCACTTGTTAACAATGCTGCGTTTCGTTAGGCTTTTCAGCAGCCAAGTAGCAATCGTAACCCAATTTGACTGAGCCCCTGATAACTGCTGCCAATATATGTATGTGGCCGATACCCAAGGACACCCACCGAGGCATGAGTATGCAGGAGATACTTACTGCATGTAATCTCATTGACACATCCCGCCCACACTGCTCTCATATTGTCTTTATGCCGCATTATTAATGTTATAAAAAAAATGGGAAATGAAATTTAATTATATCGCGAAAGCCACGCAATTTACGTGTCCAAAAGGTATTACTCCTGGGAATCTGACAACCGATACAAATTGTGCAACTCCGCCGTTGTGGAAGAAGCAGCAGAAGCTGCCCCTGCAACGAATTGTAATTACCGTTAATGCACGTCCGCAACATCGGACGGACGGACTCGAAATTTTACTTTTACTCGTATTAATGAATACAAATTGAATAAGACAAGCTGCGGCTTCAATTGGAGTTCGCCGGGGAGGCGGAGGTTGAGCAGAGAATTATGTTTGTTGGGCGACCAATAAAAAGGAACTTTTCAATATGAATTACCAGATGCTCTGATGCAGCTTAAACGATAAACAAACCAATAAGGTCAGCCATCAGAAGACAATCGATGCACAAGTGGTTAAATGCTGCAAATGTACTCAAAGATTTTACAATTCATTAACTCAATTAGGCAACGTCTCAATTAATCATCCATAAGAATTGTTTTGATTCAAAATATTGTAACTAAAATTTAAAGTTAAAATTAAGAAAAACATATGCATGGGAAATTACTGAACTTTAATGCTTTTATAATGTAAATCATTTAAAAAATTATTTTTCATTGAATGGAAAACCTTTGCTGACTACCAAAAATAGTTAATTAATGTGCAACAAACGTAAAAGTGTGTCTTTAATAACAGATCTTTTCTGTCTACTGTAAGCTTATTAGCAATACTTAATTGGGTTTTAATAGCAGCCTTAAATTATTAAAAAGCTGTGTAATAAAAGGCTTAATTTAATAATTGAATATGCCAGAAGTTTACAAAGTGGAGTTCTGATAGATAGTATCAAGTAATATCACATATTTTTGTATATTACTGGCCTAACCTTTAAGGATATTGCGCTTAATGTAATATATGAGTACCCTGTTAATTTAATGGCTAACTGAGTTGAGGGCATCGTTACTTGTTTTATTGCAGAGTCAATCTGCAGAGCAGCATGTCGCAATCGAAGACCTTTGGAACGCAATCCCGCAAATCTTGTGTAGGCCTTTTATTGCTCACCGCGTGTGCATTGCTAACGCAAAGCGTTCTGGCCGCCGCCACGTCGGATGCAGTTTACGGCGACACTGAGGCGCATAAAGACAATGGTCGGTTATCTTTTGGGCCGTGATTCATATCATATTTCATGTGAAGTGCTTCTTGCAGACTTTCCCGCAATGCTCAAGCGACCGGCGTTCTTTGTGGGCAGTCGCTATGGCCGCTCCGGCGGCAGCTCGGCCGGAAATGGAGGCGCTGCCAACGCTGGAGTTGGACCCTCGAAGGCACGCCGTCTCATCATAGTGCCGCGCAACGATCGCTTCTTCCTGGGCTCGCGTTACGGCAAGCGAAGTGATGAATACCTGTCGCCCTACGAGCAGAGCAGCCTCAGCTTGGACCTGAACAAGGCAGCGATGCGCGACTCTGTGGAGAACGGCGTGGACAACGAGAAGGCTGGCCAAAGCAGGACAAGATTAGCACCCGGCATGACCATGTCCTGTGTGTACACCGGCATCAACAACTTCTATCGCTGCAGCAGCACGTAAGTTTGCTTCACGTCTTGCCAGCAAATGTTTTCCTTTGAACAAAGCGATTTCTCTCTTTGACACAGAGACGAGCTCAACAATATTATGAATCGCAGCGAGGGACTGGCAATGGACACCAACAGCATAGCCGCGGAGGATGCCAGCACCAAGTAGACTGCCGGACCTTGCTGGCATTAAATGACAACAACGCAAAAACGCAAAAACCGGCAACGGCAACGGCAATTGATTGACCATCCTGTTGTGGCACTTGATCCTCCTGGCAGTTAAGACATGCAAACATAGCTAAACATACTTGTTATTCATTTCTTAGACGCTTTTCTGTTCGACATTAGCAAATGGTATTAAGATTTTTAACGGGGCTGGAAAAGTTTTAATACCCAACAAGAATAAATTGTAAATATACACACCTACTACTATATCGTAATGAATAATCCTAACTGTCTATGTATTGATTGCATGTAATACACTTACACGCTTTAAGTATTTACCTATTACATACATATATACATAACATACAAATTGCATTTCAATGGTTATCGCAATGGAACGCGTCTCTTATTAAAAGTAAGTAGTTAAATGGCATGAAATAATTATACATTATTCACGGCTCGAGTCTCTTAAAAGTAGAGTTTAGTTTTCTCAACTTCAGAAATATATCTTTAATTCTAGCTAGCTCTGAAACATATCTAAATAGTGAGCCATCAAATATTTTAATTTCTATATTCTATAAAAATATTTATAAAAAAAGTAGAGACGCACAATTCATAATATTTGTTGTTCACCTCATGTCGAGAAGATATCCGTGATAGGCGATGGATTAAACGGATTAAATTGGGAGTTTGCTTCTCTCTAATCGAGCAGGTTTCGTAGGGAGTGGAAACAACCGATTTGGACCTATGTTAAGTTGCGTTAAGAATATATGTCGCCAAGTACCAAGTTCGTAACCTTAGCCTTCAAATACATTAAATGTTCGACGGTAATACGAAACTGTCTGCAGATCGCCTTTGAAGCATAAATGCGTTCTTCTCTAATTTCGTTTTCATAAGAATTTAAAATAGTTTGATTTGTATTATTTATAGCAGCACTGTGAAATGTTCTGATTTAATTTCATAGTATACGTAAATAAGAATACATTGCAGTGGCAAATAAATTGTCTAACATTAAATTAAAAGTAAACGACTTCAATCGTTTAAAGGTTTAGCTACAATAATATCAAGTATACGCATTGCGTTACGTATACGCAACCATGCATAAACACATACAGTGCTTATTGTACATCTTTATGGACAATGCTTTAAGCAATTAGCTTTTGCTAATGCATTTCATTCAACTGCGGGCAGGCACAATTCTTTAAATGCTAGCAGAAAGAGGCACGTGTATCCGTGGCATGTATCCGTGTATCTCTGTGTGGCATGCACTGATGTATATAATTACTGGCAGCAGGCCCGCAACTGTTGCAAGTAATGAACAAAGAGGCTGAGCAGCACTTACTGCTTAAAGCAAAAATGGAAATGAAAAAGTTTCCCCTTAGCTGGCATTGATTTTAATTGATGGCTAGCGGTAGAGGCCGTGTAGCGAGCAACTTGGCTGATAATTTAAACAACATTTCAGTTGAGTTAGCGGCAAAGTGCCAGCTAATTGTATTAGGACACATGCATAGACAACAAGAAACACTCTGATCCCGGCTCGGCATTCGCTTTCTTTGGCTCCGCCCGCATCACAACTTCTTGGCAATCAGCACGTGGCAGCGTGGCGAGACCTGCTCATCAAACAGCTGCTCGTAGCGCACCTCCACATTCAGTTTTTGGTCTGTCGCCGCTTCCCTCAGGTAGCACAGTCTATCGTAGAGCAGCAGGTTCTCGCAGACTTTCTATAGGACAAGTGGACGTCGTTTAAAAAATCATCTCACACCAAACAATAAAAACTTACCTGCAAGCTCGTCTGCAGGCAGCACAAAGCCTCGGCCAAGCGGCTGCCTTCGACCGCGGAATAGCGCTCGTTGATTTGCCTGAAGCGTATCTCGTGGATTGGACGCCAGCTCAAGGACAGTTGTGTCAGTCGGGACTGCAACTGGTATCGCAGACACAAAGCATCAAAGTCGAGTTGGCTGCAGCAGGCATCTTTTGAGTGCACTTTCACCAGCTCATCGGGATCATCGCACAGCGCGTTGGCCAGCGCACGCAAGTACATCTGCTGACCATGCTCGACGTGCGCTGCGGAATCCTTGCGCCAGCGTGAGCTTGTCTCCTGGCAAGCCAGGCGCAGGAAGGGTCGATTGAAGCAGCACACGTGCAGATTAGATGTCGCCTTTGCTAGGCCACTGCTCAGGGGAAAGTTGACAAAGGGGGACGATTTCGTGGGGGTTGCGACACCTTCGCTGAGCTCCAACTTATGGTAGCAGCAGGGCATAATGTGCAGCGACCGCACTTGCGGCATAGTCAGGAACAATCTCATGGCACTGACGCTTAGATCCGCGCACGCATGCAAACCAATTATCGCCATAGTTATCCTGGTTACTTGTGGCGAGAGTCCGTGGTTTTGGGCCAACTCGAAGGCGTACGCCTCGATGCGGTCACGACATTTGGCGTCTGCCGAGATGAATTCCTGCCGGTAGCTAATCGAGTTAAGTGCCTTTTGTGGCAGCAACTTTTCGCAGCGTTGCTGTGCTGACATCACGCGCTGCCCATCCGCCTCCAGGCCAAGTAGCAAATAGCTATCGTTCAGTTGCAGCAACGCTTCGCTCAGGTATCCCAGCCCCGAGCCCAAATCGATTAGCAGTTGTGTCTCAGTCTTGGTGCAGTGCTCATGGATGCTGGCCGCCAGCTGCTCAATCTCATGCAGCTTCTTGCGTCCTATTTTGCGGTTCTGATTGTTGCACTTCACTGGCGCATTCGCTGGAGCAGTTGATTTTATTGCCTCTGGTGTCAGCTGGGCGATTTGTTGGCGGAAATCTCGCAATTCATTCGGGCAATCCTCTAAAGACTCGTGCACGAACGGAAATGCATTCAGACTTGCATTTGACAGGCTTAAGAAATAGTCTTTGAAGACTTGTGGCATGCGATCGAGAGCCTTGATGCAGGAAGTATTGGCTTCACAGTAAACCCAAGAGTAACTCTCTAAAAATTCTACAGCCGCTTGGAAGTATGCATCATCGTTGTCGAAGGCTTTTGGCAGCGACATGACTGAAATGAAATCAATAATAAACGGTGATGATGGTTCAGAACAACTATAGTTACTGCCAGTGATCTTGTACTTTATACCAAATTGGATATCTATAACAAAATTGCTCTTTTGCATTTCTCTATTTCAATTTTAAAATATTATAGTTACAATTATCAACAAAGCTGCAACACTTTTAATAAATTATCGTCAAGTAACTTTTAGCTGTATTATACATTCGACACAAGAACGATTTTCCACCTATATAATCAAGCAAAACTTGTTCCATTGTTGAAAGACAACGTCATTTAAATATCCTTTAATAACAAGTAATTAACGTTTGCGGTAGTGGAGAACAAACAAAAGTAAAAATAAAACAATCGTAGTAATACGATTAAAAACAGAACAAGATGTTGAATGTGGGTATGAGGTTATGCATAACTATTTACAGTCTTATTTCTTAGTACAAAATGCTACACTTAGGATATGACATTCCATTTCAATCCGGATTTCTCTTCCAGTTTCTCGTTAGCCGGCCCCAAAACGACTTTGCCATAGTGTTTGGGTTCCTCCTTAAAATATTTGTCAATTACGGTTCGCAACTCATCCACGGTGACGGAGAGCACACGAGAACGATACTTCACAAACATCTCATGCGACACACCATAGAGGAAGTTGTCGATGCCAATGTTGCCGGGTGCAATTGGCGAATCCAGTTGCTGCAGCACGCCCAGCTTCGACTCGAAAAGTGTTTGCTGATCCAGTTTTTCACTCTCAGCTTTCAACCACTCGTATGTGTTGTCGAACGCTCGCAGTGTCTTAACGGAGTGCGGATCGCGGTAGCTGAAGAAGCTAAAGATGCCATCGGAGCCAATCTTGGCGCCAGCGCCATATGCTCCGTTCTGTTCACGAACCACTGGCAACAGATACTTCGCAGACACCAGTTTGGCAAGCACTCGCAAGACTGGATGATCGCTATGCAAATAGGGCACGGCAAAGAAAGTCTTTGAGCAGTAATTGACGGGAATATTCATTAAATAGTGTTGCTGACTGGGCTTCAGCAAATTCATGTCAATGTCTGTCGTCATCTCTCCATGATTTGGCAAACTATTCACGAAACGCTCATAATGTTCCAACGCAGTTGATTGATAAGAATCCGAGCTGTTTATGGCACCGCGCATATTGTTCTTGCTGAAGACCTTGGAGCCAATGCTCTTTAGGCTATCCCGAATCTCGTCAGTGCTTGTTTCCTGCACGTACTTCTTCATGAACCCGATGTGATCGAGTCCCGACAACAAGGACTTCAATTGTCCAGCGTCGGTGACTAGTCCGGCCGCACTGAGCATGGCATACAAGTGTCCTGAGCTGGCGACGCCCACGGATATGTTTGAGATGTAGTTCTCAATCAGCATCTTGAGGCGATCCGTGTCTTCCAATTTAAAGTTGAGCAACAGTTCTTCGCTTAGGCAGAACATGTCGGACACGTTCTTGTCGAGCGCATGCGTCGTCATCATCAATCCTAGACGATATGTCTTTGCATCCTTTACATTCTCCACAAAGTTCAATTTAAAGTCGATGCCAGCCGTCTTCGAGAGAACCAATTTGTCGAACTCACGGAAATCGCGGTTATTCGTGCCCATCTCATTGATTACATTGCAGAACAGAGGCACCAGCATAATCTCCTCTCGTGATAGTCCTGTGATATTGAACAAGCATTTCAGATAGGTGATTTCGTTGGTGGGCACCTTGCACAGCTGTGTGGGCACACTTTGAATGGTATCCATGGAGATTTGTGGCCACTTTGGTGGCTCCTTGACATCGCCTAGCGATAGGCAGGGCAAAACATCCGCATTAACTATCGACTTTTGCGATTCCTCCAGTTTGATACCATTCTCATAGATCTCTTCCAACTTTTTGCTATCGAGCGCACTTACTTTTTGTTTGAGCATCTCAGCCTCAGCCTTCTTGAAATTTTCCTCGTACATTTCATCCGGCGACATTGTCAGTGTGAGTTTATGCGTGTTATTGCTCGAGAAGTACTTTTCAACTTTCTCCTGCAGATAATTCTTATTCTCCTTCAATCTCTGACGCAGTGTAGCAATCATTTCCGATACCCGCAGATTGGCAACAACGTCACCATCATGATTCCACAACGATGTCGAGTTAAAAAGCAAAGCGTTGCCAAAGTGGGGACTCTGATGTTTCAACGACAATTCCAGATTGTGAAGCACGCTCTTGATGTGCTGCGACTCAAAGCCTTCTTTGATCGTAGTCTGTACCGTCTGCTCAAACAGTTCGTTGAACTTCTTGAAATCTTCAACCTTTAGATCTTGTAGGCCCACCACGAAATACGTATCCTTACAATCGGCCGAGAAGCCAGTGCTTTGATTATAGCCACCAGAGAAATTCGGTTCTATTAGGGTCTTATAGAAAGCCGAATTCGGGCCACGAATCATCACTTCCGACAGAACGTTCAATTCAAAGCTCTCCTGGATGTCGGTAATGTCGGACATCAGCAGACCGATTGATATTTGATTCTGTCGATCGAAGCTGGCGCCCATGCGATCCAGCCTACTGGGAATGTGGACGTTGCGTGGCTGCGACCAGCGCTTCTCCGGTGGAATGCAACTGTAGGAGTTGTCAATGCGGTCATGATGCGAAAGATATTCCTCATCCACAAACTTGAGAGTCTTCTCCAGATTAAAGGAGCCGTAGCAGAAGATGCGAGCATTACTTGGATGATAGTATTTGTGATGGAAATCGATCAAATCCTTGTGGGATAACTTGGGAATCTCGAGAGGATTGCCACCCGAGCAGAAGCCGTACGTGTGACTGGGCAGCATGTTGTTCAGCAAGTTTTGAATGAACACTTGCGAGTTCTCCGAAAAGGCTCCTTTCATTTCGTTGTAGACGACACCCTTAATAATGATCTCAGAGTCGCGATTATGCAATTCCTTGTGCTCCAGACGCCATCCTTCCTGCAGAAAGTCTAGATATGCCAGATTGGGTCTGCAAGTTATGTTAATTTAAATTGATTTATGCGAAATTTTAAAAGAAACTCCAAGGAATACTTACCTAAATACGGCATCCATGTAAATCTTTTGCAGGTTTCGGAAATCCACTTCATTCATGGTTGAGAAGGGGTAAAGGGTATAATCGGGCCCAGTCATGGCATTCATAAATGTGGCAACCGATCGATTGAGCATTTTGAAGAACGGATCTCGCACTGGAAAGTTTTTGGAGCCACACAGCGACAGATGCTCCAAAATGTGGGGCATGCCCGTCGAGTCGAAAGGCGTCGTCCGGAAATTGATGGAAAACACATTGTTGGCATCCTTGCGATCAATATACCAGAACTCAGTTCCTGTGCCCAGATGCCGCAGAGTACACGACGTCAGCTCAAAGTCGGGAATATACTCGATACGCTCACACTGGAATCCATTATATACCTTGCCCTCACTGTATTTGTATTGGCGATCAGTGCATATATGCGGCACGCTGTTGTCGATCCCCTGAGACTCGACACTTGGCTTTGGATTGACAATGCTGCGAATGCCACTCGTCGATTTATTGTTGTTGTTCGACTTGAAATTTCGGTTGACGATTCGGCTGTGGAGCACGTTATTTGGGCGCGGCAGCGCCTTTAACCATTGGAGGCGTGACAACATTTCTGTGAGGGAGCGAGTCGTCTAAAAATAATAAGTACACAATACAAGTTGCAGATGATAGCCAAAAGAAAGCATCGGGCGACATGAATTATATTCAAAGAACCACAATACGAAACGCGAACTTATGTTTTTAATTGTTGGCTGTAGCTTGTAGGCAGAGTTACATCAGCCGGCATTCATATATGCATGTGGCTTTGTACCTACATATGTATGTATGTATGAATGCCTCGTTAAATTTAGTACTTTTCAAAAATAAACTGATTAAAATTCCATAACTTATGATATTATGCAATGTTCAGCTCACACTAAGTAGTATTCGGATAAGCACAAATCACAAAACATGAATCTATTATACACTAACTTAACTTACCAGCTAATCAATCGGTCCAGATGTTTTATGAAATTCACTTGCAGCTAGTGGTGGGAAATAACTTCGGAACTATCGATTAAATTAAAATATTATGAAATATCGATTTCTCATGGCAATCATCGATGTTTTGCAGCCTAAATATATTAATTCATTATTAGAAATTAGTTATTAATAAAATAAAATACCATATGAAGGAAAGACAATTTTGTTCTATCAACCTTTAAAGTTATATGTTTATTTAATACCTTCGCCGGAGAGGGACTACAATCGTGAGAAATCCACGTTTCGTAAGCGCCTCAGTACTGTTTAGTGTTTTAATATTAAAAGTAGGTATTACATGATATATCTAAAATCATAAATGTGTGATTTGAAAGCATCATAGATGAACTTCAACTTTAATTTTAAACTATTCCGTTTTATTGTGAAAAATACCGAAAGTCATCGGCGTTATATGTGCGATGGTCACATTGTAATTAGTGCTGTACAATGTTATTTCCGGTTTCAGTTTTGGTTTGCACGTTTGCCCGCGGTGGTTTTTGTTTTTGCCTTTAGTAAAAAGTATAATTTTTACTTTTACAAACCGTTACAATTGTATCTTTTACTTTGTGAATTCTATCTCAGCAATGTGATATCCAAAATGCCAATTGTACAACAATTTGAAAAACTATTGCAATTTTACAAACATTGGGAGACTCCTAAGAAAATAACGGATTGCTGGATTCAGAAAATTATGCCGTTATCAATGGTAAGCAAATAGAAAATTAACTGTTATGTACATATGTATGTATGTATGCATATGAAAATGGCTGTATGCATATTAAAATGGATACCAGCCATTTGCTTTAAGTCGAACAAGATTAAAATTCATTTTGGAAACCATTTTAAGAATATTATTTTGTATTTTTTTTCTGACTAGCAGAACATAAGTCATTTGTCCAATGCAAATTTACATGTTTAAAGTGTGTGAGTGTAAACGTGTGTGATTACAGACTAAAAGGAACAGGGTATCTCTGGTTCTCAAGTTCTCACTTGTTTTTTTTTTAAATCTGTATTGTGTTCTCTTCTGTATTCTTTCAAAATTAGTAGCGAGTATTGTGAATTAAGTTGAAATATTTATTTTTCGCCATTCGGTCATTTGTTTTTACATGAATTTTAAAATTTCAATAAGCGAAACAATATTTTAATCGGAGTTCTGAATTCAACTGCGATATCTAACGGCAAAATACACAGTGCACACAAGGTTGTGGTGCAAACTTCAAATTTTTAAACAATTCATTGGATATTTCACTATTTTAATCTGATTTCCTTTTTAACTTGAATTTCTTCCGATGGCCGACCTATAACACACTTGCCAAAGTGTTTTGATTCATTTTTAAAGTATTTATCGATGACATTACGTACTTCCCCCACTGTCACATCCAGCACACGAGCACGATATTTAGCATATATGTCATAGGTGGCACCTAACACAAAGCTATCCGAGTTAATTTCGCCAGGAGCAATTGGCCAGTCAACCAACTGCAACACGGCAAGCTTAGCTTCAAAAACGGCTTGTTGATCAATCTTATCACCTTCAGCTTGCAGCCACTCGTAGGTCTTATCGAATACTTCCATTGTCTTCTCTGATTGCGGGTCACGATAGCTAAAGAAGTTAAAAAGACCGTCAAACCCAACCCTGGCACCAGCACCGTAAGCTCCGCATTGCTCCCTTATCACAGGCAACAGATACTTGGCGGTTATAATCTTGGCCAATACACGTAGCGGAGCATGATCTTCATGCACATAAGGGACTGCAAAGAACGTTTTTGCACAGTAACTTGATGGCATATCCAAATTATAGTGTTTAGAAAGTGGATCCAGCAGGAATATCTCTTTGGTATCTATCGTCTCCTTTAGGGTAGGTAAGTGTGTCAGAAATCTTTCATAGTCGCCCATAATGTTAGATACGTTATTTTCCGATGTGTTAATGGCAACACGCAAATTACTCCTGCTGAAGATCTTTGATCCAATATTCGTTAGACTGTCCCGAATTGCCTCAATGCTATTCTCTTTGACATACTTCTTCATATAGTCTACGTGGTCGACGCCCAATAGTAAGGTCTTCAATCGGGATGCATTGGTGACGCATGCCGAGGAACCCATCATGGCATATAAGTGTCCATTGCTCCTAACATTTAATGAGAACTTTGATATGTAATTTTGTATAAGCATCTTAAGGCGCTCCGTGTCCCTTAGCTGAAAGTTGAGCAATAATTCTCCACAGATTCGAAACATGTCAAACACATTCTTGTCGAGGGCATATGTTTTCATAAGGAGTCCCAGGCGGTACGACTTGCCATCCGTAACGCTCTCTACCACCTTAGCTGTGCAAATTATACGGGCTATTTTCGACCGAACGAGGTTGTCAAATTGGCGGTAGTCGTGATTGGAGGTTCCCATTTCCGTAAACACGCTACAGAACAAAGGCAAGAGCATTGCATCGTTCAGGCTTAGTCCAGTGGCATTGAACATGCAACTGAAATAGGTTATTCCCGGTAATGGCTCATGGCTGATCAATGTGGGGACATCTCGAAGGACTATTTCCTTCATTTGTGGGCGCGGAAAGGGTTTCTGCACGTCATTAATGGATACACACGGCAGGACCTCAACATCTTGAGGTGTTTTTTGGAAAGCCTCCAGTTTTAGCCCGTTTTCATAAATATTTTCAAACTCTTGGTCGCTTGTTTCTTCGATTTTTTGAAGAATCAGCTTAGCTTCAGCCAGCTGCCTCTCAATCTCATGGGATTCATTGGGCCGCATAGTTATTGTGAGCTTATGTGCGTTATTGAGCAAATACTTTTCTACTAGCTGCATGAAGTAATGTGGATTATCTTTCAATTTGTTTCGCAAGTTTGTAAACATATCAGAGATTCGAAGGTTTGATACGACATCACCGTCATGATTCCATAATACAGTAGATTTATATAGTAAATGCCTGCATTCGCTTTGTTGCTTTAAGGTCAGCTCATAATTGCAGAGAACACTTTCTATATGCTGTGAATCAAAACCTTCTTTACTTGCTTTTTGTAGAGTACTGTCAAAAAGTCTTTCAAATAATTCCAAATCGTCCTCGGCAACATGCTGCAAACCCACGGCGAAATATGTATCCTTTCGATTCGGAACATGACCTGTCCATCTAATATAACCCCCTGAAAAGTTGGGCTCTACTAGACTTTTATAGAAAGCAGAGTTTGGGCCACGTATCAGCAATTCCGAAAGTATTTTTAGCTCAAAATTCGTTTGGATTTCGGTTATGTCACCCAAAAGTAAGCCAATTGCTATTTGGTTTTGTCGGTCTAAGCTTGGAGCCATGGCGTCAGGTCTACTTTGAATGCTGACTCGACGAGGCTCAGACCAACGTTTTTCAGAGGGTATTCGACTGAACGAATTGTCTATACGATCATAGTGCGATAGGTATTCCTTATCGACAAACTCGAGTGTCTTCTCCAAATCGAAGGACCCATAGCAGAAAATGCGTGCATTACTTGGGTGGTAATATTGACGATGGTATTTCACCACATCCTCGTTAGTTGACTTTGGAATCTCTAGTGCGTCCCCTGACGCTGAATAGCGGTATGCGTGACTGGGCAGCATATTGTTAAGCATCTTCTGTTTAAATAATATGTTATTATCTGCGTAGGATCCCTTCATTTCATTATAGACTACTCCTTTAAATATAATGTCCGAGTTCTGGTCGTGCACGTCCGTGTACTCCAGGCGCCAAGCCTCTTGTAAAAAGTCCAAGTAAAACAAGTTGGGTCTGCAATCACAATATATGTATTTATAATAAGGATTATTTAAAATAAACATTTTATATTAAATACCTGAATACCGCGTCCATATAAACCTTCTGAAGATTTCTGAAGTCGACCTCATTCATAGATGAAAAGGGATATATTGTAAAATCGGGTCCAGTCATGGCATTCATGAAAGTAGAAACTGAACGGTTACGCATTTTAAAGAACGGATCCCGAACGGGATATTTTTTGGATCCGGCCAACGACAGATGCTCCAAAATGTGAGGCAGACCCGTTGAATTAAACGGCGTAGTACGAAAATGAATGGAAAATGAATTTTCAATATGATTGCGATCGAGGTACCAGAATTCCGTCCCAGTGCCAAGATGTCTCAAGGTACACGACATAATCCCATAATCCGGGATGGCCTCAACACGCTCGCATATGAATCCTTGGTATATGTTGCCTTCTTTATACCTATAACTCTGACCGTCTATTACATACGGCATAACTCTGGGGATTTCGATTTCAGTCTTAACTGGAATGGAACTTTGTATCGGGGATTTTGAGTGCAGTACCCGTACCAAAGGGTGCCGCAGCGACTTAATGTAATTTAGACGTCTAAACATTCTGAAAGTATAATAATTTAAAAATATATAAATTTGAGAAAGGCGATAGTAAGATTTTCTTGTTGAATGAATTATTTTAAAGAATTTTGTTCAGGATATGTGATGTAAAAGTGAAATGTATAAAATTGAGTAATCGAGTAATCTTGTGAAAGCAAAATGTTGGGGCTTACTTATATTTATTCTGTTTTTGAAAATATGTAAATACAGTTAAAGCGATGTGGCTCCTCTATAGTGTCTTATTATACACCGATACAATAATAGAGCAAAGAAATAAAAATTCACATATGAAATCTTATTTAAACACTTTAAGGGTTCACATAAACTTCTTACTTTCAAATAAGTAATTTCTGCATTACATTATTCTTAGCTTTCTTTTAAATATTGGATTTGATCTTTATTATGCATAATTCGCTGAGAATTGCAAATGAGAATCGATTATTAACTAGAAATCATCAAGACCAAGAACTTTATATACCATGAGTTCAATTTATTAAACAAAAATTTCAAGTTAAAAATATATATAAAAATCGAATTTGTACATAAATCAATATATTTCAATATTACATTGAGATGACTCTAGTTTTCTCCACATCTGCTGATTTCGGTCCTATAATACATTTACCAAAATGTTTTGATTCGTTCTTGAAGTATTTCTCAATGAGATCACGTACTTCTTCTAAAGTAACACTCAACACACGAGAGCGATATTTTGAATACATATAATCGTTGGCGCGGAAGATAAAGTTTTCCAACGAGATTTCATTGGGACAAATCGGCCAGTCCACCAACTGCAGGACGGCAAGCTTAGCCTCAAACAGAGCCTGGTCGTCAAGTTGTTGTCTTTCGGTTTGCAGCCACTTGTAGGTATTATCGAAAACTTCCATTGACTTTGCAACGTGTGGATCACGAAAACTGAAGAAGTTAAAGAGGCCGTCGAATCCTATCCTGGCGCCAGCATCGTAAGCTCCGTTCTGCTCCCTTATCACAGGCAACAGATACTTGGCAGTAAGGAGCTTGCCCAGCACCCTTAGCGCAGCATGATCCTCATGTACAAAAGGTACTGCAAAAAACGTCTTTGAACAGAAGCCCAAAGGCAAATTTAAATTGTAGTGTCGGAAAGAGGGTTCCAACAAAAATATCTCATTGGTGTCAATGCTCTGTTCTATGGTAGGCAATTGTTTTAGAAATCTCTCATAGTCCTTCAAAATGGTAGATACGTTATTCTCCGATGTATTAATGGCAACACGCAAATTGCTTTTGTTAAAGACTTTGGAACCAATATTCTTAAGACTGTCCCGAATGACTTCAATGCTATTCTCCTTCACAAACTTCTTCATATAGTCTACGTGATCAACGCCTGATAAAAAGGACTTCATTCGGGATGCATTGGTTACCAATGCAGAAGAACCCATCATGGCATACAAGTGTCCAGTGCTTACAACATTACTAGCTAATTTGGATATGTAATTCGTTATAAGCACCTCCAGGCGTTCTGTGTCTTCCAGCTGAAAGTTGAGCAGCAACTCTTCACAGATTCGAAACATGTCGGACACATTCTTATCGAGGGCATACGTCTTCATTAGGAGTCCCAAGCGATATGACTTACCATCTGTTACGCTCTCCACAACCTTGGCCATGCACTCCACACGTGCCATTTTTGCAACAAGGAGATTGTTGAATTGCCGGTAGTCGTGATTGGAGGTTCCCATTTCCGTAAACACGCTACAAAACAAAGGCAAGAGCATTGCATCGTTCAGACTTAGTCCGGTGGCATTGAACATGCAACTGAAATAGGTTATTCCCGGTAATGGCTCATGGCTGATCAATGTGGGGACATCTCGAAGGGTTGTTTTCATTGTTCGTGGTCGTGGAATGGGTTTCTGCACGTCGTATATGGATAAGCATGGTAGGATTCCAATATCTTGCGTAGCTTTTTGGAAAGCCTCCAGTTTTAGCCCGTTTTCATAAATATTTTCAAACTCTTGATCGTTTGTTTCCTCCAGTTTTTTAAGAATCAGTTTAGCTTCAGCATTCTGCCTCTCAGTATCATAAGACTCATTTGGCCGCATTGTTATTGTGAGCTTATGTGTATTATTGATCATATACTTTTCTACTTTCTGCTCAAAGTATTTGGGATTCTCTTTCAATCTGTTTCTCAACGTTGCAAACATTTCAGAGTCTCGTAAATTTGATACAACATCACCTTCATGATTCCACAACACTATCGATTTATATAGCACATTCTTGTAATCACTTTGTTGCTTAAGGTTGTCCAACTCCAAATTGCTTAAAACACTTTCGATATGCTGCGAATCAAAGCCTTCTTTAATCGCTTTGTGAACTGTATTGTCGAAAAGGTCTTCAAACAGTTCCACGTTCTTCATTGCGACGTCCTGCAAGCCCACTGCAAAATACGTATCCTTGCAATCCGGCAAATATCCTGTCCAGCTTGTGTAACTGCCAGAGAAGTTGGGCTCTATCATACTCTTGTAGAAGGCAGAGTTGGGGCTTCGAATCAACAATTCGGAAAGTACTTTCAACTCAAAGGTCTCCTGAATATCGAGTATATCACACATCAGCAGACCAATTGCTACTTGATTTTGATGGTCGATGCTGGGACCCATAGAGTTCAGTCTGCTCTGTATACAGGCTTTGCGTGGCTCAGACCATCGATCCTCTGAGGGTGTGCGACTGAACGATGTATCTATACGATCATAGTGCGATAGGTATTCCTTATCGACAAACTCAAGTGTCTTCTCCAAATCAAAGCAGCCGCAGCAGAAGATACGCGCATTACTTGGATGGTAATATTGGCGATGGTAGTTGACCAAATTTTCATGAGATAGATTTGGGATCTCCAAAGGGTTGCCTGCCGTAGAGTGACGATATGAATGACTAGGGAGAATGTGATTAAGCATTGTATGTTTGAAAGACGTGGAATTATCCGCATATGATCCTATCATTTCGTTCAAGACTATTCCTTTAAATACAATGTCAGAGTTTCGGTCGTGCACGTCCTGGTGCTCAAGACGCCAACCTTCCAGCATAAAGTCCATACGCAATAAGTTGGGTCTGTGATATCAATATAAATTAATGAGTATTGTAATTACACAGAGAAAAGAGTCCTAGATACCAATAATTACATTTAACTTTTCTTTTTATAAAAATTATAGAAAAAAGATTTCAATTGGAAATATATTTTATATAATTTTTTAAATATTATATTTTAAAATGTTTACTGGAAACATTTATGGGCGTTTCCATTAAAATAATATATATAATAACAAAATAGTATAGCTATTTATAATAAACCCTGCTTTATTTGGGCTTTTTACATCTATTATGAATTTCATTCAAATAAGATTTTATACGAGAATTTTTATTTTTTGGTTTTTTTTTTTTGTCGAAAGCGTGTGTAAGAATTCGCTAAAAAAATAGTAGAAATCAAGCTTTTGTTTTTCACTAAAATTGTTCATTGCCTTAAATCATCTACGTTGTATTTTCGATTCAGATTATTCCGTTTCTTATTGTAAACGAAGTATTATAATCCCTATATCTCATATCAACGGAAACTACATTACACTACTTTTCTAGTTACTGTGCTATCTACAACCTTTTTTTTAAGCGGTAGTAGTTTATCTTTAGAAATTAAATTTAGATGCGGTTTGAGGTCTAAGGCTTAAAGTCTGTTAGGAGTTTATTGCAAATAGTAAATAATAAAAAAAAGAAATGCAACAAATTAATTATTAATTAAATGTCCTCTTATTGTTTACTATTTACATTGAAGAAATTGGGGCTGATTCAATATCTTATTCCCGTTTCTCAGTGTATATAAAGTCTGTATTGCATACCTGAATACCGCATCCAGGTAAACCTTCTGTAGATTTCTGAAGTCAGCCTCGTTCATAGTTGCAAATGGGAACATTGTGTAATCTGGTCCAGTCATAGCGTTCATGAAGTTGGCGACTGATCGACTTACCATTTTGAAAAACACATCTCGAACTGGTATATTTTGGGAACCACATAAAACGAGATGCTCTAAAACATGAGGCAGACCCGTTGAGTCCAGTGGGTTAGTACGAAAATTGATGGAAAATAAGTTATTAATATCGTTGCGATCGAGAAACCAGAACTCAGTGCCCGTGCCAAGATGTCTCAAGGTGCACGACATAAGTGCGTAGTCAGGGATGGCCTCAACGCGTTCGCATCGGAATCCTTGGTATATGTGACCTTCTTTATACCTATAATTCCGTCCATCAATTATATATGGCATTTCCTTATGGATTTCAATATCACTCTTAATTTTAGGGCAGTTCACAACACTCTCAACTGACGTGGTTGGCGATTTTCGGTGCAGAACCCTTACCAGAGGGTGCCTCACCAACTTAATGTAATTTAGCCGTCTAAACATTCCGAAATAAGATTAATTTAGAATTGTTTTACAAATGACACAAATGAGTAATATTGAATGGACTTAAAATATTTAATTTTAACATTTTTCAAAGCATGTGAAGTAAAATTAAATGATTGACTGACTGTCCGAAGTGTCCACGCTTTTCACTCGAACCGATTCCTGATAAAACAAAAATTCTTGCGCATCTCCTGCAGCTGTTCTTACGATCGGATCAGCGACTATATTGGGTTCCAAAGATAATAATATTACTTTATTGGCTTCTGACCACTTGTGGGGTTCCACCAATAAAATAGATTATTGTTTCAAGGCTCGCCCCTGATCTTACGTCTGATGATTATCCACAAAATTAAAAGTCGCAATATAAAGGTGAAAATATTAAATTTTTCCTATGATAAATAAATTGCATCTTGCAAGACACACTTTTTGAAATCACATACACGTCAAATTTGGACCAGAGTATTTGGAGGTAAAAGAGTACAAGGCCAAATCACAACACGAAAAAAGTTTAATAAATAACTTTTGTTTTTAACCAAAATTATAGGATATATTAACAGAATTAAGCAGATATGGATAAATAAATTACACAATATTACACCAACAACTTTTCAAGTTATGCGTTATTACATTTCTGAGTATTTAATTTACCCCTAGAAAATTTCTTGAGACCCACTAAATTCCATAAATATGTTTGAAATTATATCATAGTCGAGCAAACTCAACTTTGCCTGACCAACTTTCCATTTGAATATTGTTTACTCTTCCTGGCTTAAATGATTTTAGAACTATGAAAGAGAGGCATAATTTTTATTCAATCAATTTGACAATTATATTACTTTTAAATTTCGGACATTCCAGAAACTTTCTTGAAATTTGTAATTACTTGAATCTCTTCTGATTTTGGCCCTAGAATGCATTTGCCAAAATGTTTAGGCTCGTTCCTAAAGTATTTCTCAATAACATGGTGTACTTCGTCTGCCGTTACAGCCAACAAACGTGAACGATATTGCAAATAAATATCATAGGTTGCACCCAAAATGAAACTATCTAAACTGAGTTCTCCTGGACTATTAGGCCAATCTACGAGTTGTAACACTCCAAGCTTAGCCTCAAAGAGAGCTTGCTCATCAAGTTTTTGACTATTGGCTTGCAGCCACTCGTAGGTTTTATCAAAAACCTTCATTGTTACTGCTGCGTTTGGATCACGATAGCTGTGTACGCTGAAGATACCATCAAACCCTATTCTGGCTCCAGCTCCGTAAGCTCCGTTCTTTTCCCGCACCATAGGCCACAAATATTTAGAAGTTAGGAACTTGGCTACCACCCGTAGAGCAGGATGATCCTCATGCACATAGGGGACTGCAAAGAAAGCCTTTCCGCAGTAGCTTAATGGCATATCTAAGTTGTAGTAACGGGAAGATGGCTTCAACAGGAGTACCTCTTTAGTATCTATCGTCTGCTCTAGAGTAGGTAAGTGTGTTAGAAATCTTTCATAGTCGCCCATAATGTTAGATAGATTATTTTCCGATGTGTCAATGGCAACCCGCAAATTACTCCTGTTAAAGACCTTATATCCAATACTCTTTAGACTGTCACGAATGGCTTCAATGTTATTTTCCTTGACATACTTCTTCATAAATTCAATGTGGTCGACTCCTGACAATAATGACTTTAATTGGGATGCGTTTGTTACCAATGCCGAGGAACCCATTATGACATGCAAGTGTCCAATTTTCGCAACATCTAGTGTCAGCTTTGAAATATAATTGGTAATAAGCATCTTGAGAAGGTTAGTGTCTTCAAGCTGAAAGTTGAGCAACAACTCTTCACAGAGTCGAAACATGTCGGGCACTTTCCTATCGAGGGCATACGTCTTCATTAGGAGTCCCAAGCGATATGACTTGCCATCTGTTACGCTCTCCACTACCTTGGCCATGCACTCTAAACGTGCCATTTTTGAGCGAATTAAGTTGTCGCATTGGCGATAATCGTAATTGGAAGTTCCCATTTCGGTAAAAACGCTGCAGAACAAGGGCAAGAGCATAGCATCGTTTAGACTTAATCCAGTGGAATTGAACATGCACTTGAGATACGTAATCCCCTCTATGGGCTCATAGCTAATCAGTGTGGGGACGCCTCGAAGGGTTATTTCTTTTATTTGCGGACGTGGAGAAGGTTTCTGCACGTCGTTAATTAATAAACAAGGGAGAATTTTAATATTTTGAGGCGCCTTTTGGAAAGCTTCCAGTTCGAGGCCGTTCTCATAAATCTTTTTAAACTCTAGGTCGTTAGATTCCTCTAGTTTTTGAAGAATCAGTTTCGCTTCAGCATGCTGCCTCTCAATTTCTTCGGACTCACTAGAATGCATGGTTAGGGTGAGCTTATGCTTATTGTTGATAAAGTATTTTTCTATTTTTTGTTCGAAATACTTGGGATTCTCTTTTAATTTGTTTCTCAATTTTTCAAACATTTCGGAAATTTTAAGGTTCAAGACAACATCCCCATCATGATTCCATAATACTGTGGATCTATATAGCAAACGTTTGCATTCGCTTTGCTGTTTCCGAAACAGCTCTTGAGTGCAAAGAATTGCTTCGACATGTTTTGAATCAAAACCTTCTTCTATAGTTTTTTTCAATGTATTGTCAAAGCGCTTCTCAAATAATTCTACTTCATCGTCTGACACATCTTGCAAGCCTACATTGAAAAAAGTATCCTTGCAAGTTGCCATATATCCTGTCCACTTGGTGTAACCGCCAGAGAAGTTTGGTTCTATCATGCTCTTGTGGAAAGGAGAGTTGGGACCACGAATCAACAACTCTGAAAGAACTTTCAATTCAAAGTTTTCTTGAATATCGGTTATATCACACATCAGCAGACCAATTCCTACACGGTTCTGATGGTCTATGCTGATACTGGAGTCCGGTCTGCCCTGAATGCAGGCATGACGAGGTTCAGACCAACGAGTCTCGGAAGGTGTGCGACTGAACGATGTATCTATCCGATCATAGTGGGAAAGATATTCCTTATCAACAAACTCAAGTGTCTTCTCCAGATCAAAGCAGCCATAGCAAAAGATGCGCGCATTACTTGGATGGTAATATTGGCTATGGTAACTGACCAGATCTTCTAAAGTTAGCTTTGGAATCTCTAGTTGGATGCCCGGCGATATGTGCCTGTACGAGACAGGGTGAATGTAATTTAGCATCTTTTGCTTGAAAAACCTGGAATTATCCGCATAGGATCCGATCATTTCATTATAGACTACGCCTTTAATAGCAATGTCTGAGTCTTGGTCATGAACGTCCTGGTGCTCAAGACGCCAACCTTCTTGTAAAAAGTCCATATGCAATAAGTTGGGTCTGTGATATTAATATAAATTAAAGTTTTATAACTAAAGAAAATTGCATATTACATACCGGAATACAGCATCTAAGTAAACCTTTTGCAAGTTTCTGAAATCTGCCTCGTTTTTGGTTGTAAATGGATACATTGTGTAATCTGGACCAGTCATGGCATTCATAAAATTAGCAACTGATCGACAAATCATTTTGTAAAATAGATCCCGAACTGGATATTTTTTTGAACCGCATAAAACAAGATGCTCCAAAACATGAGGCAGGCCCGTTGAATCCAACGGTTGAGTGCGAAAATGAATTGAAAATACATTTTGGCAATCGATGCTATCGAGATACCAGAACTCAGTTCCTGTACCAAGATGTCTCAGTGTACATGACATAAGCCCGAAGTCCGGGATGGCCTCAACACGTTCGCATCGGAATCCCTGGTATATGTGACCCTCTTTATACCTATAATTCTGTCCATTTATTACATATGGCATTGCAATATCATTCTTCAATTTGGCGCAGCTCACAACACCCTCAACTGATGGCAATTTTCGGTGCAGTACCCTTACCAAAGGGTGCTTCACCGACTTTATATAATTTAGACGTCTTAACATTCCGAAATAAGAATAACTTCGAATAGGTTTAACAAATGACAAAATTGTGTAACATTCAATGAATTTAAAATATTGTGAAGTGAAATGAAAAGGATGACTGAGAATTTGGTCATAACAGAGGAATCAAAAACCCACAAATGGTGTATTAGATAAAGATCAACACGCTACCCAAAGGAAAGAAACACCTGACAGGGAATAATATAGTATGTATATATTATATGTAAATGCAAGTGAAATAATTTTCATATAAACAGCAAGAGGCTGCAACGGAAAGCAATAACAAATACAAATGAATTTATCAAAGTTGTATCTGGGAAGCTGTAGGGCAATCTGGCTAGTAAATTAATAAATAAATAAAAAAAAGTACTAACAATATCCTTGGACCAGTTTTAATAAAAACAAACTATATTTTTTGTAGGATTTTCATCTGGTTCAGTAATCTTCCTGAAATTTCCCCTTCGCCAGACAATAGACCGTCATGACGGTAAGTTCCCGCCCAATACAAGTTTTACTTTTAATTCGAACAAAATTGATTTTTTTTTAAATATTTATAAGTTTAAAAGCTATAACTCAATCTGAAGTATAGTGATTTACCCAAGAACATTTCATAAGACACACTGAATTCCTTAAATATGGATTGAAATAATACTTATCATAGTCGAGCACACTCAACTGTGCATGACTGAATATTAATTACACTTCCTGGTATGCATGATTTTAGAACTATGAAAGAGATGCATAATTTTTATTCAATCAATTTAACAATTATATTACTTTTAAACTTTTGACATTCCAGAAACTTTCTTTAAATTTGTATTTACTTGAATCTCTTATGATTTTGGTCCTAAAATGCATTTGCCAAAATGTTTAGGCTCGTTCCTAAAGTATTTGTCAATAACATTTTTTACTTGCTCCAGAGTTACAGCCAACAAACGAGAGCGATATTGAAAATAAATATCATAGGTTGCACCCAAAACAAAGCTATCCACACTGAGTTCGCCTGGGGTAATGGGCCAATCGACGAGTTGTAACACCGCAAGTTTAGCCTCAAAAAGAGCTTGCTCATCAAGTTTTTGACTATTGGCTTGCAGCCACTCGTAGGTTTTATCAAAGAGCTCCATTGTTACTGCTGCGTTTGGATCACGATAGCTGTGTACGCTAAAGATACCATCGAACCCTATTCTGGCTCCAGCTCCGTAAGCTCCGTTCTTTTCCCGCACCATAGGCCACAAATATTTAGAAGTTAGGAACTTTGCTACCACCCGTAGAGCAGGATGATCCTCATGCACATAGGGGACTGCAAGGAAAGCCTTTCCACAGAAGCTTAAAGGCGTTTCTAAGTTGTAGTAACGGGAAGATGGCTTCAACAGGAGTACCTCTTTGGTATCTATCGTCTGCTCTAGAGTAGGTAAGTGTGTTAGAAATCTTTCATAGTCGCTCATAATGTTTGACACATTATTTTCCGATGTATTAATGGCAACACGCAAATTACTCCTGCTGAAAATTTTGGATCCAATACTCTTTAGACTGTCTCGAATGGCTTCAATGTTATTTTCCTTGAGATACTTCTTCATAAAATCAATGTGGTCGACTCCTGACAATAAGCACTTTAATTGGGAAGCGTTAGTTACCAATGCCGAGGAACCCATCATGACATGCAAGTCTCCAAATCTCGTAATATTTAGTGGCAGTTTGGAAATGTAATTAGTAATAAGAGTATTCAGGCGATCCGTGTCCGCCATCTGAAAGTTGAGCAACAACTCTTCACAGAGTCGAAACATGTCGGGCACATTCCTATCGAGGGCATACGTCTTCATTAGGAGTCCCAAGCGATATGATTTTCCGTCCGTTACACTCTCCACTACCTTGGGCATGCACCCCAAACGTGTCATTTTGGAGCGAACTACATTGTCGCATTGGCGATAATCGTAAGTGGAAGTTCCCATTTCGGTAAAAACGTTGCAGAACAATGGGAGGAGCATAGCATCGTTTAGACTCAATCCAGTGGAGTTGAACATGCACTTGAGATACGTAATCCCCTCTATGGGCTCATAGCTTATCAGTGTGGGGACGCCTCGAAGGGTTATTTCTTTTATTTGCGGACGTGGAAAAGATTTCTGAACGTCGTTTATTGATAAACACGGTAGAACCTCAATGTTTTGAGGTGCTTTTTGAAGGGCCTCCAGTTCGAGACCGTTTTCATATATCTTTTTGAACTCTTGGTCGCTAGATTCCTCTAGTTTTTGAAGAATCAGTTTCGCTTCAGCATGCTGCCTCTCAATTTCTATGGACTCACTAGAATGCATGGTTAGGGTGAGCTTATGCTTATTGTTGATAAAATATTTTTCTATTTTTTGTTCGAAATACTTGGGATTCTCTTTTAATTTGTTTCTCAATTTTTCAAACATTTCGGAAATTTTAAGGTTCAAGACAACATCCCCATCATTATTCCATAATATTGTGGATCTATATAGGAGAAGTTTGCATTCGCTCTGTTGTTTCCGAAGTAGCTCTTGAGTGCAAAGAATTGCTTCGACATGTTTTGAATCAAAACCTTCTTCGATAGTTTTACGCAATGTATTGTCAAAGAGGTCCTTAAATGATTTTACAATTTCGTCTGACACATCTTGCAAGCCTACATTAAAATAAGTATCCTTGACATTTGATAAATATCCTGTCCACTTGGTGTGACCGCCAGAGAAGTTTGGTTCTATCATGCTCTTGTGGAAAGGAGAGTTGGGACCACGAATCAACAACTCTGAAAGAACTTTCAACTCAAAGTTCTCTTGGACATCAGTTATATCGCACATCAGTAGACCAATTCCTACACGGTTCTGATGGTCCAAACTGATATTGGATTCCGGTCTGCCCTGAATGCAGGCATGACGAGGCTCAGGCCAACGATCCTGGGAGGGTGTGCGACTGAACGTGGTATCTATACGATCATAATGGGAAAGATATTCCTTATCGATAAACTCAAGTGTCTTCTCCAGATCAAAGCACCCGTAGCTAAATATGCGCGCATTACTGGGATGGTAATATTGGCGATGGTAGTTGACCAAATTTTCCCAAGTTAGCTTTGGAATCTCTAATTGGCTGCCCGCTGATATGTGCCCATATGCGTCAGGGAGAATGTAATTAAGCATCTTTTGTTTGAAGAAAATGGAATTATCCGCATAGCATCCTATCATTTCATTATAGACTACGCCTTTAATGGCAATGTCTGAGTCTTGGTCATGAACGTCCTTGTGCTCAAGACGCCAACCATCTTGCAAAAAGTCCATATGCAATAAGTTGGGTCTGTGATATTAATTAATTATAAAAGATTTAGAACTAAAAAAATAGCATATTTCATACCGAAATACAGCATCTAAGTAAACCTTTAGCAAGTTTCTGTAGTCGGCTTCGTTCTTCGTTGCAAATGGATAAAAGGTGTAATCTGGTCCAGTCATGGCATTCATAAAATTAGCAACTGATCGATAAATCATCTTGTAAAATAGATCTCGAACCGGATATTTTTTTGAACCGCATAAAACCAAATGCTCCAAAACATGAGGCAGACCCGTTGAATCCCACGGTTGAGTGCGAAAATGAATTGCAAACAAGTTATTACTATCATTGCAATCAAGATACCAGAACTCAGTTCCTGTGCCAAGATGCCTCAAGGTACATGACATAAGCCCGAAGTCGGGGATGGCCTCAATACGTTCGCATTGAAATCCTTGGTATATGTGACCTTCTTTATACCTATAATTCTGTCCATCTATTACATATGGCATTTCTCTATGGACTTGAGCATCACCCTTCACTTTGTGATTGCTCACAACTTCAAGAGTCGTGTAATTTCTCAATGGGGATTTTAAGTGCAGCACCTTTAGTAAACCACGCTGCACCAACTTTGAATATCGCATACCTCCCATCATATCTAAACCAGCGTAATTTGGAAAGTTACCTAAATTTGATAATTTGTAAAAAAAAAATTAAACATGAAAAGTGGGAATGAAATATAATAGCAACAAGTGTGATAAGTCAAAGGCTTATTGTGAACAATAAATCTTTGCCTATTGATTCAGTTATGAGCGCTCTTTTGCTCACTTACCAATAAAGGACAACTGTGATATGTTTGTTAAATGACTTATTAAGTTCCAATCATATTTTAAAGATCAGGGCTTATTCTTAGTGATAATAACCTGATTGTCAAGCGGAATTTGTATCGGTTCTTAAATCCATTTTTGGGTATGGGCCTATTAAGGAGCACAGGTTAAGCAAATAGATTCGAGTTTTTATTGAACGAGGCCAATATCCGAATTGCATAAGACATTAAAGACTCCGTTACATCTTCGTCCAGCTAAAATACTTTTATGTAGCGTCTGCTTATTTAGTTACACAAAGTAGACATTTATCTGGACTCCCCTTGCTTGTCACTGAGCACATAATAAATTACGACTATAATCAAATATATATGGTCCCGAAATTCTGGGATATAAGACCAGCTCCTGAGAACGAGTCCAAAAGCAGTTAAACATGGGACAACGCTATAAGGAACAAATAGGCAAGGATGCGGGCCATAGATACTATTTGGAATGCCAGGAGCACGTCTCCATACAGGGACGCGGCAACGTTCTGATCAAGAGTACACAAACCCAAGTGCGGGAACTTTTCAAACGTCATGGTCCCGTTGCAACCGAGAACCCATCGACTTCTTCCTGCTGCACCAAAATTATTGACACTAGCCAACAGATGCGGAATTTAAACGACAAAATTGAGACTGAAATTGGCAAATTGAAGAATTTTCGGGATCTTTTCGTGCAGCAAAAAGACGAAAAAATTGTGAAACAGGTCGAGTTGAAGAATAAACCTCATGTGGAGACGCAGAAGCAACGCTCCCATAAATCTAAAGGCAAAGAGTTGCCAAAGGAATCCCGGAAACTTTCTATAGAAGCCCCTGTGAAGCAAGCAAAAGAGGATCGAGGACGTCGTGATACCTCTGCGTCTAACTCTAAGAAAGTGAAAAATTCCTCGGGAGACACCGTCAGTTCCAAAGCCTACTTTTGCACTTTGCGCCCGTCGTCCCCCCAGCCATTGAATACCTCCAAAGAACAGAAGTCGAACAAGAAGCTGGGGGTTCCCCAAGCACTTCAAAAGGATAGTGAGCGAATGGGAGGCGGTTGCGCCTTGGGATACTATCAAGACAACTTTACGCCCCGTTCCACCTACCAGAATGATTACTGTCCGACTCTGGGTTGTCCAGCCAGTTCCTATCCATATCATTGCCAAATGGCCAATTGTCCGTGCTATAATTACTCCTCAGCAGGGTATGGTGTATACAATCCCAGTAGTCAGTATCCCATGGATGCAGTTTTTCAATGTCAGCCGGATTTATCTGACAGCTGCTCGCCCTCTGATTGCTCTAGGCGCACTACAAACTTGAAGTGCGACGATTATTTGCGCAATTTGACTTTAAGTCCTCGAGACAAATTGCCACCCAAAAGCGCATCCCCACGAATGAGGAAAGCTGCTAGAAAACCAAATTATCCAACAAAACTCGCACAGAAAGTCGAAGAAATTAAAGTGGAAAAGCAGTTGGAGAGCACAAAGTCAACCAAGGAGAGGCATAAAATCAATGTGAACGTTAGCAAACGAGATTCGGACAGTGAGCAGGAGAAGTTGCGCTTGCATCGCGAGTACTTGGAGAACTATAAACTGGAGCATGAGAGGACGGCCAAAAAGGAGCCAAATTCAAGGAGTTCTTTGCTTGACAAACGTGTCACGTACACCAAGCTGGTCACAGGTGCCAAGATGAAAGCAGATCTCGAGAAGCAGCACGAAGGACTAAAGAGCATGAAGGATGCAGTAAAATTGTGCGCCAAAGATTGCATTGGCTACGGCACCCAGACAGCTAATCCAACTTTCCAAGATGTCGGACTAAATTGCACCTTGACTTGCACGCCAGAGCTAAAAAACAAGTGTGTTGGCTGTGAGACACAAGCATCGGATCCCCCTGTTAGGGATGTCGGACTAAATTGCTCCCTGAGCTGCAGACCCTGCATTGCAAATCCGGAAGTGTCTGCTCCATCATGCAAGGACATTGGACTCAACTGCAGTCTCAGCCAACGTGCGATATGCAATCAGTCGTGTCAGACGACATCTTGTCCGGGGTATCAGGGAGAAATTCCAACCCAAACTGATTTAGCCACAAGACGGCAGCTATCGGAGTCAATGTCCAGCGTAACTGAAATAATTAATCAATCTGCTCCTCGAATCCAATCAACTGCTGCTGTGGACAACTCCCTGAACACTGTCTATGTGTGCGAGGACTACAAGCAATCCTCGCCCCATAGTACCAGCCGATTCAATTCCACAATGATAACGCAAGTGTGTGAGGAAGGCGACACTTTCCCAGGGGCGATTCAATTAACATCTCCTCGTAGAAAGAAGGTTGTTTCCCCTGGTGAAGATCGCGACACTTCCTATAATTCAGGAGACGAAAGTTCTATGCACTTTACGCTGCCAATGAATTCGTTCGACACATCCATGTACTCGAATAGGACTTCACCTGGCAGCAATTGGCAATGCTGCAATTCACCCACTTGCTGTAGCACACCGCACAGCTCACATAATGAATCCAAGACCAGTAATAATGAAATATTAGATAAAATGCCAAGCAATGCAATTGTGTGTGCGAAGCGAATGCGATGTGTGACATTCCAAGATGAAAAGGGCATCTGCGAGAGCACCATTAAGTGTGCTCGCAGTTTCATTGACTGGGAGCGAGTCTATGCAGATAGCAGGGAAGACATCACTTGCTTCGATACCACGAATATGATCTGCGATGAAATTAACCAAGCGGAGTGCTACATGAATGACTCTTACAGTAAGTTATTAAGTAAATAGGACTGGCCTGCTAATTATATAACTATAGGATCCAGCAGCACAGCGGACATGACGTGCGTTGAGTCCGCCTGCGAGGAGGACGATTATCTCACCTGCACCGAGTCGAGGACGGAGCACACATTGCCCTGCTTCAGTGGCTGCGGCTGCATGCGTGAACGCTATCACATGATGATGCTGGAAGCGTTAACCAAGCCAATTGGCCAGTGAAATTAACAAAATCAAATTTGCATATATTTTATACGAAGTAAATAAAACCAGCGGGGAATAACACGAACTGCAAAACATTGTCGCGTTCTGAATACAAAATATAATAATATAAATACAATTGGTAAAAAGTGTAGATTAAATGCAATAAACAAAAACATGTACACAGTACAAAATTAATGGGATTTGGAATGCAGTGAAGCTCACAGCGTTTTAGGCGGTATTTTGGGACTGTTTTCTCTGGAGCGGGCCTGACAGAAACGATCCTCGGTCAGATTCTGCCGTAATTCCCGCGCCTGCTTCTCATATTCGGTGGCCAGACGCTCCTGCTGATTACAACGCACACGCTCCTGCTGCAGCTCCCGCTAAATAATGCAATTAAATTAGTTTACGCAATTCGCAAATTATGTCGTTACTTACCAGCGTCGACTCGTGCAACTGTCGCAGTCTTTCCATTTCGTTCTTGGCTCTAACTTCGGCATCATCTTGTCGCAGCTGGTCGTCGCGCAGTCGATCCAACATCTGACCCGTCGTATCTGTCGTCACCTGATTCAGCAATGACTTTTGCATCAGTTCGCTGCGCAGTTTTTCGCATTCTTTTTTTAGCTGCAATTTAATGTTTTTCATCAATTCAAAATCAAGCGAAGCAAACTCATTGGACTTTGGAAATTGTTAGTATACAAGGCGTAGTTGGTTAGTTAGTAACGACATTGATGTGGCGTGCCGAAGCTAACCTTTTTATGTATTTCGTTCAGTTCGTTCAACTCGGCGTTGAGCTTCTCTTTTTCCACGTCCAATTTTTCGCAGAGTTCTTTGTGCACATCCAACTCAATCTTCTGCTCGCGTGCATTCTCCAGCTCCCGCTCCAGGCAACGCTGTGAGGCTCGCACAGCAGTCAGCTGCATATCCAGATCTTCGATGGTGCACTGTCGACAATGCAGCTGATCCTTTAGCGTTCGCACTTCGCACTCCAGTTCGCAAATCTGTCGTCTGTTGAATAAATATGTCAATATTGATATTGTCATTCGATGGGTTACAAAAAAAGCACAAACCTAAACTCGGTTGCCTCGAACTCCAAGCTTTGATTGTTGCCCTCCAAGACGACTTGATCGTGCGTCAGGCTGTGATAATGATCCAGCAATTCTTCACGCTCCTTTTCCTTTAAATCAAAGTATACCTGTCGGCATTAACTCGGAAGTTCAGCAAATTAAGACTTACAAACTAGATATAATTATTAAAATATACTTGAGTGTGCTGTGCTGCCAAGTACTCGTCAGTCATAATTTCAATAATAAAATAATAATTTTAAATTAAAATAAATCATAACTAAATAATAGTATATTAAAAATGATCGAATAACACTTTTCCCTAAAATTGCATAAATATTCCAATTTAAACTGTTTGTTAACTATAGTAAATTATTCGTAACTTTATAGTTTTGGAGATATTTTAACTTGTATAGATGAACAGATAGACGGAAGACAGTGAAATCTGTATCAGCAGCTTAACTACTCCTCTGAATATCTACTTTTTTACTGTGTTACCTAAGTTGCCACTGAATTATAAAACCCTTCTACAACTTCTGAGGCCCTGTACAATGAGTTTACCTTTGTCATCAGCAAGTCTTCGGCCTTTTTCACCTCGGCAACGTATTTGTGCAACTGCTGCTTCATGTTGGCCACCTGCTGTTCGCAGTCCTTCAGCTTCTTGTGCTGACTCTTGGCTTCCACCTGGGCATCGCTCAGTCTGTCCACAAGACGACTGTGGAAGGCACAAACAAATCGCATGTTAATGTCAGTAAAAAAGAAAAACAGAGGTGGCAAATGATCAGACAACTGAGAGAGTGATCAGTCATTTGGCAAGATGATTTACCCATTTTCCGCAATTGCCTCATCGCGACTCGCTTTGAGGGCGACAATCTGATGCCTGAGCGTTTGACTTTCCGCCGACGTCTCATTCAATTCCGAGTCGCGTTGACGAGTTCTTGTGGTCAGTTTGCTGAAATCGAATCGAAACACATCGAAATAAATACAAATATTTGGAATTTGAAAATGAGTTCTACAAAGAGTCATGGCCACATACAAATGTCTGCGTCTGCGGGGTCAAGTCAATAGACTTAAGCAGCAAACTTGCTTGCCGCTTATTATATATGTTAAGTGTGCGTCTGTGTGCGTGTGTGTGCGTGCTCTTCACATGCTAGGCACGTCGCACACACATATCCACATATCCGCAATTCGGACTGAAGCTCAAGAACAAAGCACAACAACAGCCCTGCACAACAATGCCGCTGTCTCTGTCTCTGTCTCTGAGTCAGCTAACGACCATCGATGTCCATCACTATGGCTAGACTTTGTCCGTCTGTCATTTGAGCACAGACTAAAACTTTAATGCACGCGCAGAACCTTAAAGAGAAGAGACGCAAAATTGAGCACACACACCATATGCGGCAAACTAAAAGAGAGCGAGAGAGCACAGACAGCGAGAGAGTAACAAAGAGAATGAGAGCGAAACGTGTGTGTGTGGACGTCGGGCGCATGCTTACCTGTGCATGAACCTTTGCGCAGCTCAGACGTCTGTTGCCTACGCAGGCGAGTGGTCGCATTAAACGATCGGTTCAATTCGGTTCGTGTCTCAAGTGCGGTGGTCAAATTGGCATTGGGAATCATCGTCGGCATCGAAATCAAAATCGGACATTGCCGTCGCGTCGTTTGTGATATCGTTTGAGATTGAACAGCAAACAAAACAAGACGAGCGCGAATTGGGAAACACGACGAGTTGCGGTAGCCTTTAACTAGCGAAATTAGCGCAAAAGGTGTCTGTGAATTACACACACACACACACACTAACACACACACAAAGAGAACCTTTTTGTGAGCTTGAAGGCGAGTTCGACGCTGCACTTTGCGGCCATGTTCTTTGGGTCAAACAGCGGCCTGAGGCAGTGGCAGCAGCGGCAGAGGATGCTCGACTCTGTTTTTGCGGCAATAGGAAACCTGTTGCTGTTACGACAGCCGACGACGCTACTTCAACTCCAACTCTAACTCCAATCCCAAAACAAAAAAAAAAACAAGTCAAAACTGCGGTTAGCCTAATGCATTATTTATAGCCGCCACAGCAGCGGCAGCGGCAGCAGCAGCAGCTGTTATTTGTTGTTGTCGGTTGTCGGGGTTTACCCCCTCACTGCCCCCATCGTGTGCGCCCCCTGCCGGAAAAGTGGGGAACTAGTGCAAAGTGTTGCACGCTTTTCCGAGCGACGCTTGGTTAACTCTCCACACACCGCGCAGCTCCAACGCTTGGAGTTTCGTCACAAAACCGCATTTGGCTCGCGGGGTGGCAAGATTACATAAAGAGAAAAACACCAAGCGACGCCTACGTTTGCTCCGCGATGGGCAGCCCAAGATTTGTGCTAAGTAGCCCACTAACTTGTTGTTGCTGCTGCTGCTGATATCAAGCGGCAAAAGAAGTCAAGATAAATGTGTATTTAGGTCATGGTTAACAGCGCACGACCGCATACTGGTTTTAACTTTTGGTTTTTACCTCAGTCTCAACCTCTGCCGCTTCTGTCGCCGTCTCCGTCTCCGCTCCACCTTTGCCTTGTTGTGGTTTTTTGTATTGCCAAAAATAACAACAGACGATGGCCTGCAGGTTGGCTAATTTAAATTGGACGCGCTTAAAGCTCGCGCGCTCGCCTCAAAGCCAACACAAATTCGCCTTTTGATTCTGCCCATTGAAATGCCATCAATCATGGCTTTTAATGAGGCGCCGCCGCCGCCGCCGCAGCCGCAACTCCAATGTAATTCCCACCAGCCACAATTACGCTTACTTTTCGCAGATCGCAAATAACCAACAACCAACACAAAAATATGAAACGCCGGAAGCTGATCATTTGCTGGGCCGCTCTGCAGGCGGCCAGCAGCATCTTGACCTGTCTGCTGCTGCTGCTCTCGCAGCATCCAGCCTCGGCGGGCATTGTGCCGCCCCCTTGGAGCGATCCCGCCAAGAATCCCTGCGCCACAATGGCCGGCGGCTGGCAGCTGCTCTACTGGACGCCGCTCAAGAAATGCTTCAAGATCTTCACGCTCGGCTATCCCTGTCCGGACACCATGGAGCTGAGTCCGTCGCCCATCAGCGCCAAGCGCAAGGATGTGCCCGCTGCCGAGTGCCGCTGTCCGCCGGGCACGGCTCTCAGTCCGCTAACCGAAGCCTGTCATGCGCTCTACGAGCGTGGTCCTTGTCCACCTGGCGAGTACTTTCAGCCACTGCCGGAGCAGACCAAGAGGTGCGTCCACATTAATTAATTATATCACTCAATAATAATTAATTTAAATATATGCTGCAACACCTTCAAATGCCAATAAAAACTGGGATTTCGTGGCTCGATTTACATAAATCGATGTGGCTAAAAACAATTTCATTAACAGCTCTATATAAATATGGCTTGAATGCAACAGAGAAAAGTCGACTTAATTAAGCTCTTTTCATGCGTGTTTAAATGGCTAAAAGCTGAACACTAATTGATGCTTAAAATCATTCATTTGTTTTGATGATTTACAACAAAATTGATTTTGTTGTGAAAACAGATGCGGCTTATTGTTGAACTGTTTCCATTCAGCTTTGTGCAAATTAACTTTCTGCTCCTTATCACCTTTATGCTAAATTCTTTCATTATCACTGTTTACATATATTGAGAAATTGAATATGCATATTCATAACAGTTTTATATACTGCTCACTTTTAGAAGTGCATAACAAATGAATTAGTTATTACTTTGCTAGTTTTTTGTTATGCTAATTTCACAGTGTACATATGCATGTACATCAGCACTTATGAGCCATGCAACATTAAAAAAACATTATAGCTGCTCCAGTAGGCAATTTCGAATAACCTGTTATAGACAAGCTATTTAATTATAATTATTTCATATAACCGATATATGCTGCAATTATATAATTAAGTCTAATCCAAAACATATATTCACTGCAATTAAGCGTTATTCAAACCGATCGATCGAATTTCAGAGCCGACAACCGCTGGGGCAGCTGCAAGCGGCAACTGCAGTGCGATGAGAGCATGTTGTTTTGGCCCAAGGACGGCAAGTGCTATCCCAACCACTCCAAGGGACCCTGCATAAGGGGCAAGCTGCTGATGCGCAACGAGGACGGTCTGGCCGAGTGTCGCTGCCAGCCCTTTGGCGAGCTGGGCGAGTTCTACTACAGCGTGGAGGACTCTTGCTACGAGCACTACACCAAGGGACCCTGCTCGACCCCGGGTCACATCTTTCTGCCCGGCGGACGCTGCGACTGCCAGCGACACCTGCCGCACTATCATGCCCCACAACAGATGTGCTTCGAGCTGGGTGAGCAGCGGCTTTCCATTGCCAAAATATTACTAAATATAACTCGCCATCTGTTGCAGACACGCCCGGACCTTGTCCGCCGGGCCACATCTTTCGCATACCCGACGATGTGGATGCCAATCAGGAGGTGAACACGTTGCAGCTGCTGCCACGTGCCAAGTGCCTGTGCAAGGAGGGCTATGTGCCCTGGAGCGACGGTCTCTGCTATCGCCTCTACACACGCGGACCGTGCGCAGCCAACGAGTTCCTGGTCAATGGAACGTCGTGTGTGCGCAACTTCTGCGGCAAGAATCGTTTGTATTTCCCCACCGAAGACTCCTGCTACAGGATTGGTTCGCAAGGACCTTGCTCGCTGCATCAGGTGGTCGTATTTGACTTTACGGCGCGTCCTTCGTTGGACGGCATCTCGTACAACGGCATGTGCGGCTGCTCGGGCGTCCTCACGAACCTGGATCAGCAGTGCGCGGCCAGCAACGAGCAGGAGAAGAGCATTTGCGAGGCCACGCCCGGCATGGTCGAGATGAATGGCCAATGCCACAAGCTCTACACACGCGGTCCTTGTGGCGCCGGCCAGTGGCTGGAGCCGCTGAAGACGCTGCCCGGCAACAACACCATGCTGCTGGGCTACGCCAGTCGAGCGAAGTGCGTCTGCCGACCGGGCTATACGCCGGCGGAAACAGATCACGGCGGCACACACAATTGCAGTGCACCCAGCGTTAGTCTGGCGAGGTATTTAACCATCGAGCGACACAACTCGAAATTCTTCAGTGAACTGCATCCTCCTCTGTCGTAACCTCGCATCTAGTTCTCTACTCTCTGTCTCCTCTGCTATGAATGTGATCCGTTTCCTCTGTATCTGGTGTCCTCGAAACCTTCTTCCGTTTATTTATTTCGCATGCTGCATGCTGCCCTCTACTTATCCTACGCGATCTGTTCACATCTGTCGTATCAGGTCGATCGATTTAATCGTTTCATTTGCTTTTAGGTGGTTCTTAGATATATTTGGCTAACAGAAAACGTTCGCAGCCAGCCAATGCCCCATGCTTGGCTCTGCTCTAAGAGACGCCTAGGCGAGAGATTGTGCCATGAATGTATTACACACCAGCTAATGTATAAATTGTTAAGTGAACTGTAGATAATATGTATGAATAAAGGCTTATACTATACGCATATGTAAATATCCCAGCTAATTTGTATTGTCTAGAACTGAAAACAAGGTCAACAGTTACAATATTCAAATTCAACTTGAATTATGAATGGAACAATGCGAGAATCTTCAACAATCCAAATAGGCTTTAGATTTTAGTTGTTGGGTCTTTTTTATGCTTCGCAATGGGAACTATTAAGAAAGCGAAATATGCAATGAATAGAATATGAGCATCTCCAAACTACTTTTGGCATAAAAACAACCATAAAAAGCTAAAAATATATCGAATACTGTCGAAATAAACGTGATTTTCTCCTGGAAATGCCCAAATATACGCTAACATCTGGAGAGGAAAGCAACAAATTGGAAGGACTATAGTCAAATGGATTTTTCGATATACATTGATGGGTTCTATATCCAGTTTAGCATTATCGGCACGTCTGGTTGTGACCCATATATTAATGCCGATCCAAGTCGATGTTGCGGGAAAGATGAAGATGTAGAAAGTGCCCCGCACTTTCTCTATAACTAGTCTACACATTTTAGGAGCCGAACACATTCTAGTAAGACAATTCTTTGAAGAATGAAGCCGTCTAGCGCACGTTGCATTGGCTTGCTGTCGCCTAAACCACTTGTTTGTACAACTTACTCAATTTTTGATTCCAGCTCCTTGACAGTTTGCTCAAGTGCATTGCATCGTTGCTTGCAATCCTTGAATTCAAACTCCATTTTAAAGAAACGTTCCGTTTTGTTATCCAATTGATTCTGCATAAGAAGAGTAAAAATTAGACGAGGAAACTAATGGCAACTTTGTATGCTTACCACCAGCGAATCCTTTTCATGCTCCAGAGTAATGTACGTTTGGCGCAACGAGGCAATTTCGCTGCGTAGCTGAGCGTTATCGTTGCGATTTGTCTCGCGACTGGAGTCCAGCGTGCTGACCAGCACATCAGCCTTGTGCCGCTGCCGCTCCGCAATGAGCAGCTTGCTTTGATAGTCCGCTATAATGCGCTCATTTTGCTCGTTAATCAGACTGTTGTTAAATGCAAAATAAGTTTACTTTCAACAATAAAAATTCAATTAATATTCTTACGTAATTTGTGCGTTCTCCTTGCGCAGACTGTCGATCTCGGTCTGCAGCGCCGTCATGCGCGTCTTGAGCTGCGCCACATCGTCCTTGAGGAACGCATTGTGCGTCTCCGCGGGCACACGAGCCGAGTTCAGCTCTCGATTTTCCAACTCCAGTCGGCGAATGTGACTCTGCAGCTCCTCGTTGCGCATGCGAAGCGTTTGCAGCTCCTCGGCATGCAGTTGCACGCTGCCCAGTTGCTTCTCGCGCAGATTGTCGCGCTCGCAACGCATCCGCTCCAGCTCGGCGCGTGCACAGTCGCGTTCTCGCTCCACGCGAGCAATTGCCGCTTGGACGCAATCGCTGCGATTGCTGCTGTCCATGGAGCTGCCGGCTGTGGTGGGTCGAGAGCCATCGCAATGATTGCCCTTCCTGGAGGAACAATGCATTCTGCTGGTTGGTGGCAACATGCACAGCTCGGAGCGCAGAGCTCGCAGTTCCTCGTCCTTTGATTTGATTTGCGCTTGCAGAAAGGAGACTTCGGTGTCCGAGCCGCATTTGTTGATGAGGCGCAGATACTCCTTCTGGAAGAAGTCGCGCTCCGACTTGATTCGAATCTTCTCCTCGTCCAACGTGGCAGTGTTGTGCTGTTCATGCAGCTGCTTCTCCAGCTCCTGCAGCTTGTCCTGCATTTGACGCAGTCGCTGCTTCAGCTTCTCGTTAATCGCCTCCAGCTCCTCCTCGCGGCGTGTCAGCAGATTCAGTTTCTCATTCAATTTGCGCTTGTCGTTATGCGCTGTAGCTCCATCAAGGCCCGCAGGTAGACGAGAACTCTTGTGATGCTGCTGCAATTGCTTCAGTTCGATTTGCAGCTGACGCAGCTCATGCTCGCGGGCATCTATTTCGGAGTTGGCCTGCTGCTCCACCTGCAATGCAGCCTCCTTCAGCTCGTCGAGTTGCGTCTGCAGCTTTCGCTTGTCTTCCTCGATGCGCAACGCACGTTGCATAGCGTCATGCATCTTGTCCTGATACTCGCGCACCTGCGCCATCAGTTCGCTCTTCTCTCGCTGCAGCAGATCAATGTCCTGCGACAGCGCACCCACATCCTTGTAGCAGCAATCCTTGGCCAATGCAGCTGGAGGTCGTCCGCCAACGAGCATATCATTCAATCTGCGAATCTCTCGATTTCGTGATTCGACTTTGCGCTTGTAGAACTCCAACTGATCACTGGAGTTTCTCAGCTCATTTTGCAGTCTATCCACTACATCCGTTGGATTTGTTTGTGTGGCCATTGTCATGCCGTCCTTAGAGGTCCTCTCATTGAGTCCTGCGCTGCACTTGGTGCACTTTAAACCAGGCAACACCGTATTACCAATAACAGCAGGCAAAACCTCGCCAGAGCGCACAGTGGATATAAATGGCTTCTTGGCTGCGAATGACAAATAAGTTAATATCCAATATATACACAATTTAATGGTTATTACTGTGAAAGGATCCAGGCTGCGTTCGCTTCACAGTTGCTGCTGTGATGATTTGCTTGGAAAGCAACGCGTCCAGTTGACTCTGCAGTTGAGCATTGTGGCTCTGTAAGTGCTCCCGGTCTGTCTGCAGACTACGTATGCGACGCTCGCTCTCTGTAGACAATTATATTATTAGAAGGTGAAAATAATTAAAAGAAAATCACATACCACAAAGACGCAACTCGTAATCCTCGCGGTCCTTAAGGAACTGTATATGCAGCTCATTGCATTCGGCCAACAGACGTGCATTGTCGCATTTGTACGGCTCAGCTCCTAGTTCCCAACAGGTTTTCTCCTAATAACAATATTCATAAATATTAATTCATAAAATAAACAAAAAACAAACACTTACTTCAAGCAGCTCGGCAACATGTCGCTTGGTATCACGCAAACATTCGGTTGTTTTGATTAAATCGCCGAATATTGCGCTCACCAGGGGCATTGCCAGCACGGGCATTGTCTGGGTAAAGCCCATAACATCCAGCTTAGATCGTAACGTCTTAAAGTCCGCATCGTGTATATTCATTTTAGTTTTTCACAATTTTTAATTGCTGCACGCAAACCGCGCGTTGTTGTCACTTAAAACACTTTTGTTGCCAGACTGGTTTTCGATAGGTTGCGTTTATCGATAAAAACACGGTGGCGGTGGGTCGATATATTGATTTTTTTTAAATAATTCAAGTATTACCGTTCGATGATTGAATAATTTACGCGCAAATGCTTAAATGTGCAACATTAATCTTTCTAAATTAATTCACATATCTATAAATACTTTTTGACACTAAAATAAACAAGTTTCCCAGTCGATCAATAAACTTTTTTGAATAAGGAAATTATTTTGGAATTAACCAACACCAACCAAAATATCCCTTGCAACATTTCCCCACAAGCCACACTTTACAACACTAAATACATTGTAACGAACAACTGTGCATTTATTTGGTTAGAATTGAAAATAATTAAAAAATCAAAAAGACTTAATCAACAACAAAACACTGATAATTTTTAAACATAAATGGAGAATCATCGTCTGAAATAAAATTGCGCTCTGGTTTTTCCGATCCGAAGGGATTTGTGGTAGGCGGCAGAACAACGTTCAAACGCCGATTGGATTGATTCAGAAATTGTTTCATGTCCAGCGGAGCCTCGTATTTAGTATAGGATGTGACCACCATGGGGCATCTGAGATTCAAAGCGGCTTGTATGGTATCCGGCCAAGTATCCTCCAAAGCGTAGCCCGTCGCGCGATATAATCCCGAGTTGAAGAAACAAACTTTTGAAGAAAAGAAAAAACGTATTAATTAAACTGCAACATTGGGAATTTGAGGTTTCTATTCCTACCCAAGTCTGGAGTTTGGAAGCTGGGGAGTGCACAATAGTCGTGGTAAAGACGATTCTCAAAATGGTACTCCACTGTGCGTTCCGATTTGCGACACAATCGACAACATCTGAGAATTTTTAAATAAATTTAAAAACAATTTCTTTTTTTTCCGCAGATGAGTTCTTACTTAATCTTCGAGAGCTGCTCGAAGGAAACCTTGCTGGAGTTGAGCTCTGGCCCCACAAAGACCACACTTAATGTCTTCAGTGCCGGCAGAATGTGCAGCAAAAAGATCTCCCACTTCTGAAAGACATCCACTTCAAACTCCATTTCGGCACCAACCAAATGAATCGTAAGCTGCTCCGCCTGGAGTCGATCGCACAGCTTCAAGGCGTAGAAGGCGGTCAAGGGTCCTGTCGATATCTGCGTAAGTGCAGCAAGCTCACATGCATCGGTCACATCTGCAGTTAACAAATTGTAATTAACTAGAACTAAAAAAACTTCTAAATTACTCACTGAACTTTAGTTTTTTCAAGATCTGCCTGGTGTTGGAGCAGCTGCCTGGCGTCTCCCGCAGCACCTCGTAGGGCAATGCGGGCTCGAGGCGTCCGAATTGTGCCTGTCGCATCACAAATGTCTTGAAGAGCTTGTAGGAGTCGCACCATGCAGCATGGCCAGCAGTCAGATGATTCGCTTTGTCCTTGCAAAATGCAATCTCTCCACAGCGAGCACACGCCGACAAACGCTTGTAGCGATGCTCCCTGCACTTGGCTTCGTTGCAGACGAAGGGGAAGAGCAAGACTTCCTGCTCCGTCGCCGTTAACGTGCGGTTGATGAGCTGCTCCAATTGGCGGATGCACACAATGCGATACGAGCGAAACTGCTCCGCACTGAAGTCGCCGCTCTTGTAGAAGACGTCGTGACCTGAAAAAATAGGTATATCAGTTATATATGTGTTATCTGTATACGTGTTTCTGAATCTATATTCTAAATACTGTATTCGCAGATACTCCACATTTATATTCATATGTATTACATTTATATTCATATCTATCTATTCATATGTATTTATATTAATGTAGCTCTGCAACCGAATCTGTAACGGAATTTAAAGCTGCATATTTTTCATAATTTGCATTTGTCTCTGTATCTTAAACTACATTTGAATCTAAATCTGAAGCCTCCTTGCCTCTAACTGAATTTGTAGCTAAATCATTTTCTTATTGTGTATCTTAATCCGCTGATGCATGTATCTGTATCTTAATTATTATTTGTTTCTGAATGTTCAATTTTGAATTGTAGGCTTTTCTGTAACTGAATCTTATGTACATCTGTATCTTCATATGTATCTGTGTCTACATATTTAATTTTTGTATTGTAGAATCTGTATATATAATTATATATCTGTATTCGTTGCTCAATCTAAATTTGAATTTGTTGCCTTGTCTGTAAGTGAATTTTCAATGTGTATCGTCTCCTTAATGTATCTGCATTTTTATTTGTATCTAATTTTCTATCCATATCTGTATCTGATCTTCATCTCCATATCCATCTCCGTATCCAATGCCCAAAAAAAACTCTTGATTACCATTGCGTTCCACCAGCTGTCGCAGTCCATAGCACAGCTGCCGATGCTCCTGATCATCCCGCATGTGCCCAACGGTGCAGTAGAAGACGAGACCGCATCCCTTGCAGGGCAGCGACAGATGACCGCAAAGATCCGCTTTGCAGTGCTGCAATTTAATTAATTGCTCTCTTTAAATTAAAAACACACCCCAATGAGTTGGCAGTCGAGACTCACGTTACACAGCGATGCCATGAAATATTGGCGCGGCTTGTAGATGTACTCAATGTACTCGGCCTCCTCGTCATCCGACGTGGTGTCCGTCAAGGGCTCCGTGCTAAACATTTTGCCCAGCTTGCTGAAGAGCGCTTCCGGCAACTCGCCGCCAGCACCTAACACATCGATCAGTGAGTATTTATTGTTACATAAATGTATCCACTTCTTTACCTCTCTGCAACTTTGTTCCCAGGCATTTCAACAGCGCATTCACTTCATCGCTTGCCTCATCCTTTGGCGCAGTTGGCTTTTTAGCTACCGAGCTGGCAGGAATCGCTGCAGGCACTTTTTTGGGTGCGGGAGTGGAAGGCGGCGTTGGAGGCGCCGCTACTTTGGCCGTTGCCGTTGTGCTTTGCTTGCTCAGCAATTTCTTGCGCAGCAGCTGCTGTATCAAGTAGATGGCATCAGCGGGATCGGCAGGCGCTGGCTTCGCTTCCAGGCTACACTGCTCCAAAGGAGTCTCCGGCAAACTTTCTTCTTCTTTCGAATCAGCGCTGCGATTGCATTTATTTTTGGGTCGATTACGTTGACGCGTCTTCTTCTTGTGATTGACATGCATCTCCAACAGAAAATGCGTCTGCTCGGCCGGAGCTTATGTCTTTGAATGAATCGACTGAGAATACAATACATGACCACTCGAGATCTGCCTCAGAGCATGGCAGAGCAGAGGCTGGGCAGCGGCAACCGTCGTCAAGAAAGCAAACTAATTAGCCAGTACAATTGTACACGGAGCAGCACAGCACAGCACACAGGCACATACCCCGTCTATTTGTAGACTTGGCTAGCATACTATACTACATAGCACAGAGTGCGGCGACTACAGCCGGCATGGGTTCCTTAGGTATTATCATCAGCGCTTTGATAAATTTCTCTGCTACAGACCAGAACAAGAGCACATTCTTATTTATTTCTTTTGGCTAAGACAGAACATGACCACAATGTGAATTTCATTTATTCGTACATAGCAGACACTACATTGTGTGTTTGTGTACATAAAAATGCAAAATACATGGTTCATGCTGAGTGTCGCATGTACACAGTATTATTAGTATTCTACATACAATAATAATAACAAGTACAAACTGTCTCGGCCAGCAGATGTCGTCACCACATCGGCAACCCTTTAGAACTAATATTCATAGATCTTGAAAGAGTTGACCACGTGTCGCACTTGATCTACGATTTCATTACACAAAAAAAAAGTTGGCATGAAAACAAAAGTATAAACGCCTCGTGCCCAACCTAATCCATTTGCCTGTTGTTGGAATACGATATTGTAAAATAGAATTGTGTGGTAAAGAAAACAGTTTGAAGAATTTATATTTTTAGACCCAGTACTTGACAAGTTCGCGGATCTATTAAGATTGTCGAATTGTGCGTAACAGTCAGGTGGAAAAATCTCTATCCTTCCAAATTTATAGTGTCTTGTTTAGCATCTTTAGCAGTCGCTGTTTTCCTGCTGTGATCTTTACACTATACTTCTCTTAATTGATTTAAGCGTTGGGTCTTCCACAGACTATAAAAATGTGTTGTAGAAAAATTACTTATTTTTGCACAGTCGATTAAAATGCGCTTAAAGCTCGCTTACAAGATTATAAACTATAATTATTACTACAATTTTCATTTCCTTTTGTTGAAATGCTATTTTTACTGATTCGCTGGGGTCCCAAATATTGTATACATATATTTCAAAGTAAAACTAATCAGAATTTCATATTTTATCTAAAAATATATATTTACTTGAAATAGCTTGTGGCAAAACAACATTTTGTTCAATGTTTAAACTTATTGCATAGGGCTCAAGAATATTCGCGGAGATTATTAACTGTTTCAAGCGAATTTTACAAATTAACTCTAACAAAGAATCAATAATTATTAGTGTGTAATTGTAATTGGATTAAACGCTGGCATCGCTCATGGCTCCGCCGCAGGCGCCATCTGTTTCGGCACATAAATCATTGTCCGATGTTTTGCCATTGCCGTTGTAACCGTTTGTCTTAATACCGGATTGCGAAGGCTTCTCCCCGGCACCAGGAAGCTTAAGGGCATCGAGTTTCTTTGTAACGCGTGTCAGGCTATTGACCATATCATCCTCATCCGACGACGCATCCGACAGTTGGCGTGGCGACAACCGACAGCCGCGATCGATGTAGGCTTGAAGTCGGCCTTCCGATGCCAAAATCAGACCCAAGAAGGGTGGCGAGGGTTTTAGGGGACGTGACAAGTATTCTGGATGATACTGTGTCGCCACAAAGTACGGATGATTGCGCATCTCAATTATCTCCATGCGCTTCTGATCGACATCTGTGCCCACGAAGTTCAAGCCGTGCTTCTCTAGCTGCTCCACATACTCCGGATTCACCTCATAACGATGTCTGTGGCGCTCGTCGACTGTCTTGGGATTGCCGTACAGCTGGCGAATGACGCTCGGCTTGTCGGTAAATATAGTGGTGCGCTTGCCCAGCCGCATTGTGCCGCCCATCTGGCCCTTGTGATGCTCCGGCATATCTATCACCAGTGGATTATTTGTCTCGGGATTAACCTCTGTGCTGTTGGCATCTTTAATGTCCAGCACGTTGCGTGCAAACTCAATGACCGCCGCCTGCAGACCAAGACAGATGCCCAGGAAAGGTTTGCCATTCTCGCGTGCCCATTGACAAGCACGTATCTTGCCCTCCATGCCACGGGAGCCAAAGCCGCCGGGCACCAGAATGCCATCGCTTTCGCAGAGCTTCTGCCACTCCTTGTGGTAGTTGGAAGGCTCCTTCTGTTGTGTCTCCTGCTCCAGCAGGCACGACTCGATAAAGATCAAGTTCGGTTTGCGATTGACGGCAAGTGCCGCATGCTGCAAAGCCTTGACCACGGATGCATACGAATCCGTAAACTTGGTGTACTTTCCGACTACGGCAATGTTGACCTCGCGACGCACAGTCTCGGAGCGGCGTGCCAGATCTCGCCAGTGTTGCAAGCACCTGCAAAAACGAAATTATTAGAACATTTTAAATAGGAATAAGGCTAAATCCCACGTGTCGCACGCTACATTCGCACGATTTTAGCTAATGAAAATCAATTTTTGGGGGGTTTTTTTTTAAGATTTATCGTAAACTTTTGTTATTTGTTTAGAGTGAATTGAAAGTACTTTCTTAGGGCATAAGGTTCAATTTCACTGGAGTGGCTGATTAGAAAATAATTGATAAAATTGTGACGTGTCGCACGCTACACAAAGTGGAAGTTCGTTTCAAAATTTTCATTTCAAACGCAATTTTTAGCGAATTATGCAAAATGAACAATATGAAAGTTAATATCCTAAAGAAAGTTAAGAATATTAGAAGACAAAAACCGAACGTTTGGTCTTAATAATGTTTACGGATTTTTAGAAAAGCCGTAAACCCATTGTGTCCCACGCTACGTGTCGCACGCTACACTTTTTCCACTGGCATTAACATAAGACAAAAATCTTTTTATTTAAACAAAACATTCATTACATTCGTAAATGTGCTTAACAATTATTTTGATATATTATGTATTTATTAACAGTTTTTATTCATTACAATATATAACGAAATGTTCAATGTTTACAAATTAATTTTCTTAATTTTTGAGTCTGCCGTAAACGCCATTAACAATGCATTCTCCGCATAAGATGCAAAATAATGATTGCTTTTAATTCTCGGAATGCTCGATACGTGAGCCCATCTCTCCAGCAGCGAACTTGTGGTATTTCGAATGTAAGTGCTACTTACATACAAAATGTAAATGCTAGGTATATTTTTCCTGGCCAATTTGAAGAAGTCATGGGCATTGTTTAAAATGAGATTCTTACATTTGACCATTTGCCAAACTTTTCTCTTTAAAACAGCCCCAATTCCATCAACAGCGCCTTTTCCGTGAGAGGTTGCAAAGAAATTCCACTCAAAGTGGGAAACATTAAACTCTTTCCGAAAATGTGGGAGGCTCGACATGATAAATTTGTTTTTAAATTGGCTAGCACAGCCATCCGAAAAAATAAATATTTTCGAAATGGGATGATTTTTTTTAAATTTTTTTATAATTAGGCTTAGAAAGCAGTACACATCAAATTTATTGTGTGCTAGCTCATTGCTCGTGATCGCAAATGATTTTGTTCCAGTGTGCAACCAGGCGACACAAGTAAAAATTGTAACTTGTGAGTAGCTAAAGTGAGCTGATTGGATTTCATTCTGGTTGACTAGGCGATAGTTTTCGGCAAAATCAATTTGCAAAACAACCTCATCCTTAGCAATGGACATTCTCCGCTTTTGAAAGTACTGCTGTTGTACTCTTTTAACATAACAATGCGTTTTAAATGTTGGCAAGCGCATTTGCAATTCGCTGAGTACATCAAAAGCAGTTCCTTTAGTTTGGCTAAGCACCATGCGTTTATCAATTATTCGCCACTTTTTCCATTCGACACTGTCTTCGAGCCGATTAATTTCATTTAAAGGGACAAGAGAATCTACAATTTCCACAACACATTCATCACACTCGTTTCTCATACAAACTTCATTGGCTTCGTCGCAACACACTTTTTTTAAAAAGTGGCCGAAGCTTGATGGAATGGATTTAATGATTTTATTGCTTGCTTCTAGCAGGAATGCGAAATTTGCATGGTATTGGCAAACACACATATTGTGAGGAAGCTTGCTGGATTGCACAATATGTTTTGGTCTACATTTGTAGAACTTGCTGCGAGAAATTGATTTCTTTGGATACGTTGCTTTAAACATCTCGTACGCTTCTTCTATAGTTATTATCATAAATCGTTTAGAAATTGGCAAGTCAGAGCGCTTCAATAATGTTGCCTTTCTTCCGGCAGTTTCCGTTGAAATGTCATCGCTGTTGTAAAAGTCTTCAATGGTTTGCTTATCTTCGTCTATTTGATTTGTTGAACCGTGTTCATCCTCGTCCGTTAAATACTTCTCTACAAGCAATTTAATAATATCCTTTTTTTTTTGTATGTCCTTTGGTAATGCCATTTCCACTTTCTTTATTGCTTTGTAAAGGGTATTCTTGCACTTGTATCCATTGTTTGATGATGCAATTGAATGTTCTGGGTCTTTTGGGTTTTTTTCTCTTAATCTATTTCGATAGCTTTGCATACGGTTTCGATTGTACGTCTTGACAATCTCTATAACTGCCTGATTTTCTTTCAATTTATTTTTTAAGTTTTTTCTGTATGTTCTCATTCTCTGTGCATTTTTTACGCGAACAATTTCTGACAACTTTTTATTCGATTTAACTTTTTCGCGATAACTCTTACAGCGCTCTGCACACGTCTTCATATTTTCACTTGATTGATCACTTGTCCTCTGCTTATTCAAAAGTGATTCTCTAAGAAACCCAAATTTAAAGATGAATGCAATAAGCAAAACATAAACAGCATTCAATTACCGTTACAGATAACAATGTCCAATAGGTACTCTAATTTATGTATTTAATCTTCAAATTTGATGCTCTTCTTATCAGTACGTGAATAAGCAAAGTGAGAAGAAAAAAGAAATACGGTTTTTGGGTAGAATAGAAAAAGTGTCGCACGCTACAAGCATAAATGTGCAAAAAATATATATTCATGTATATACATAATTTTAATTTTTTATGTATATTAAAGTACAATATAATTATGATTTAAAAATTAAGTGGAATCAAAAAAAAAAATTGTTCACACTAGCTATATAAAAAAAACGGTTTTTTCGTGTCGCACGCTACAGCGATAGGGCACTAATTTTAAATTAAAATTTAAATTTCTATAAAAGAAAAATAATTTTTGTTTTTCACTAAAATTAAAGAACATAAGTTAAGTAATAAGACTACTATTGCTGCAATTCACTGTGTTAACATTTATGTCAAATTTGTAATTTTGAAAAATGTTATTTTTTGACGTACAAGTGCACACAAAGAGGTTGGGCTGGGTTTGATAAAAATTTGTGCATTTATAATGATCGAAATTTTTTTTTTGCTTTAAATTCTTAAAATTCTATATCTACTTTAATTTTCGATATAAAGAAAAATTACAAAATGTGAAATTTAAAAATTGGTCGCTGGTGGACTGTTTCTGGGATTTGCATGTATGCAAAAAAATTAATTGTAAAACTGTAGGAGACCTGTTCACATTTTTTATATGCATTCGCAACTTAAATATGCTTCTATGTATCACAAATTATTCAACATAATTATATTATATACAACGTTTGTATATTGGTTAAATTATGTAACTTTGTGAAGGGTACGATAATGAAATGATGGTTTACAAAATTTATATGCTTGCTTTAACTTATTTTGTTTGTTAATATCTTCTATATTTAATAGACGATCGTAAATTGGCATGGCCAATGTGAAATCCCAATCTTTACCTTTTGTATTTAGAAAGTAATTGAACAATAAATTGGCTATAACGTAATGTGATTCTTACTTGGCGCGCTTGCTCATATCAATGTTTAGCTGGAGACGCTCGTTGAGGAACTCGATGACGCCATTCTGCTCCATCAGCAGCGGCACATGGTAGATCGACTGCAGATCGTGTATGCATATCACCTGATCCGGATCCACATGACAGAAATTGCTGATTTTCTGCTTAACCTCCACGCCAATCGGCTTCTCAGAGCGGCAAACAATCAGATCTGGACTCAAGCCACAACCACGCAGCTCACGCACCGAACTCTGGGTGGGCTTCGTCTTGGGCTCGCCGGTGGCCTTGGGCAGCGGCACCAGCGACACATGGGCGAGGCAGAAATTCTCGCGCTTCACGCGAAACTGGAACTGACGGAAGGCCTCCACGAAGGGCATGCCCTCAATGTCACCGATGGTCCCACCCAGCTCAATGATGCACACCTTCGGCTTTGAGGAGCCCTGCACTGGCGTCTGGGCGACGTTCTCCACCCACTCCTGGATGGCATCGGTTATGTGTGGCACAACTGAAAGTTGAAAATCAAATCAATCAGATTTGTTAAGGTTCAGAGAGACAAGTTCACTTACCCTGCACTGTCTTGCCGAGGTAGTCGCCGCGGCGTTCCTTCTCGATGACGAGTCTGTAGATCTTGCCTGTGGTTATGTTGTTGTCCCGATGCAGAGTAACGTCCAGGAAGCGCTCGTAATTGCCCAGATCCAGGTCAACCTCAGCGCCATCGTCCAACACATAGACTTCACCTGCGCGAAACAAATGCAAATAAGGAATGAGATCAGTTGAACAAAAAGTTAAGCAAACTATATCAACCCCTTTTCGTATGTTAGAAGAATCTCCATTAAGAATCAGGACATGGATTCAAATTGCATATGGCTATAATTCCGAAATATCTTGCACCAAAATTAATAACGAAAGGGGTCGATATCACAATCATCATCCCTGGGCAAAGAGGACACGCAAGATTTGTATTAAATTAAAGATTTCTGCATGTTTTATTTGTAAATCTTGTTTGAGCTTAGGCTAAATGGCGCCCACCAGGAGCAGCTGCAGCTTCACCGGCCACAGCTGGCTGCGAGGTGACGACGCTCAACTAGAAATGGATAAAGTCGCATGGCATAGACAGCTAGATCTATGGACTAAGTCTAAGGGTCTTACACGCTAATTATACGAATTAAGGGGGGCTTATGTACAGTCTTTTTATATGCATTGTGGTGCTGTGGCAACTACTACTTGGACTCCTCGAGATCCTCCTTGTACAGCTCCTTGAAGATGAGCTTTTGTATCTTGGTGCGAATGCGCAGCTTCTGCGCCGCCGTCAACTGCTTCATGTACGGATGCAGGCTGAGCAAATAGTGATAGTCATCGTCCTCGGGCACCAGCGGCGCATCCATCGTCGAGGAACCGTTAAAGTTGCTGTCCTCCGACAGTCGCGGACGCTTCAGCTTCAACGCCGGTATCAGGCCATTGGCATACGAATGTTGTGTGAAATTCAGATGCTCGCTGCCGCCTCCGCTGACAACGCTGCCGCCCGTAAAGTCATCCTTGGCCGCCGCCGTCGTATGATGCCCCACAGCCACAGTGGGCAGCGGATGATGCGCCTTGTTGTAGAGCGGTGGCGGCGACACAGATCGCTTGGCGCTCGACGATGTGGTGGTGGCCGGCGCCAGCACAGTGCCCGCCAGCTGTGCCGCGGTGGTCAATGCGCTGTGATGCGTTGAGGTCGTGGTCACCACGGGCGGCGGTGAGCAATGCGACGCATGTGCCGGATGCAGCTCCAGGTCAATGGGCAGTGGCGCTGCTGCTGCAGCTGGAGGGGCAGGAACTTGTGTGGATTTTTTACTCAAATCCTGCGCCTCCTTCTCCAGTTCTAGCTCCATAAGCTGTGCACGCAGCAGGCCCGCCTTGAGCAGTGCCTGCTGGTGGGAGGCCGCAAAGGCCTCCTCCTGGGCCTTGAGGGCGCCGATGGCCAGCGGTGTGGTGCTCAGCTGGGTCTGTTGATGTGCCGCCGGGGGCGTGGGCAGCCCGTCCAGGCTGCCATCACTGCCATCATCGCCGCCAGCCTCTGCATCCGCATCCGCATCGATTTCGTCCTCATCGTAGTCCTCGTCGCTGTCCTGCAGCCGCCGGATGAGTCCGTTGGTCAGATCCGGCTCCACCACCGTCTTCTCGCAGTCCTCGCTCTGCTGGTTGAAGTAATACGACTGATCCTGCTCGTTCTTGGGCAGCCGATGACGCATGTGATCCGCTGCAAGGCAAACCCAATTAGCTGAGCGCTCTAAGGGAATACGGACTTTACTCACTCAGGAAGAGCAGCGCATAGTAGTGCAGCCACTTGGACTCGAAGGTGGCGGGATCGACCATAAAGTCGCCGTTGTCCGCACGTGGAATGCGCTTGTACTCGACTCGGAAGTTGTCCCGAAGTCCCTTCCACTTGGCTTTGAGCACAATTTCTGGAAAGAGCGGGAGTTCAGTTGCGTCACGTGTGTGCACTCTTGGAACGAGAGCCACAACTTCCAATGCGCTCTTCCTCTCTCTCTCTGACTGTCTCTCGGAAAAGAATGCGTTCGTTAGAGCGAGCAGGCAATACAAACATGCTAGATCATTTCGGTCCTTTTGCATTGTCTCAAAAGTTGTGGCTCCATTTCGCTGTCTCACTCGCACTTGCACTTACTTGGCAGCTTGTGGGTGCCGCTGAGTTCGTCCCACATTTGCTCGAGGAAGGCCTTGTTGCAGTGGAAGTTGCGATTCCATATCGCGGGCCGCTCCTCGATGTCGTGTATGAATTGCTCCACATTTAAAACAATTGTCGATTTTTTTGGCGCCATTTTAACGGGCCTCTATTCTCTTTTGTTCGTTCGTTCCGTTTCACTCGCGTTTGTTTGTTTGCGCTTCCACCCACGCCTGCTCGCAGCTTCTACTTGAATACGAATGGGAATTGCAAGAATTCAAAACACCGTCTCAACTCGCTCGGTCGTCTGCTGCTTGCACACCTACACACACACACTTACATACGCACTCACACCACACGCACACAGCGATAAGTGCTCTCGTCAAAATTGTCATTTGAAGCCGGGCTTCATTGAGTGCAAAGCATTAATTGACAACACTCTCTTAAATTAAAGTGCAGTACAGTGTTGCCTAATTAGCTTATTTCTAGTCTAGCATATTTGATATAGAATGGCTTATAGCCATAAATGTATTTGTGACAGAATTTAAATATTTTATAATCAGAGGCCCTTATTAAATACAAAATAAATATCTAGCTTATGCGTGCGCTTATCACCTGGCAACACTGGCACAGTGTGCCTATTAATAAGAGAGTGCGCGTCGCTCCTCAAACGATCTGCCGGCCACGTGCTTTGGCTTTGAGTGCTCTTTGGGCACGCGCCATTAGCTCAAGACAAAAAGCTCAGCAAAGGTTAAAAGCTCCCCTACACGCACACACACACGCAATTGCAGTTGGTGGGTGTGCGGTGCATTGACGAAAGAGAAAGCGATAATCGACAGTTAATCAATAATCGAATTCAAATTCGCTGACAAATTATAGAATCGAAATTCTCTTCGCTAATATCCTGAGTTGCAATGCCAACAGACTAACTCGCTCACACACACACACACAAACTTGTACATACATATGTAAATGGCGACGCGTTGGACAGGCACAACAGCAACAACACAATAACTTCATTAAGATTCCGAGGTCTGCGAGGTTGCCAGTTGGCCGTTGCTTGTTGTTGCTGTTGGCTTGCCAGCGAATTTGCAGCAGATGCGGCAGACGTCTATAGCCCCTTTGCCCCTCCCCCAAAGACTGGCCCCAGCAACGGTGTGCGTGTGCTTGGTTTGTAGGCCTAGGCAGCGGTTTTTAGCAGCGACAGGAAATGCTGCTTTGCCGCCATCACACACTCACACACACACACACACACACACATACACAACAACGGCAACACTGCGAAGCGGAGAAAGAAAGAAGCGAAATCAAATTATAAACACACGCCAGGCTGCCAAACTGCCAGCCAGCCTTCCAGTCTCCCTCCCCCCTCCCCCTTTGCAAGCAGCCCAACGCAAACTGGCGCATTTCTGTGACTGTGTGTGAGTGAGTGAGCGCGCTCGTGTGTGTGTGTGTGTGTGTGAGTGAGTCAGACTCAGTCGTAGCCAGTCAGTCATGCAAAAATGCTTGCAGTCGCGGCCATCGTCGTCGTCGTCGTTGTTGTTGTTGTTGTTGCTTTAGCTGCTGTCGCCGCCGCGTGCACAGAGTGCGAAATACTAAAACGGCAGCAACACGAGAGAGGAGGGGGGGGGGCGCTGAAGGGGAGCTAGTAGATCGTTGAAGTTCCAGCCAGGCCGAAAGCAGCAAAAGCAAAAGCAATTTCTGGCGGCGCGAGTCTGCGGCAAGCTTGCTGCAGGCTGAAACGGCTCAACTGCTGAAAGGCAGGCAAAGCAACCAAGGCAGGCAGCAGGCCAGACGCCAAACCGGCAACAACAACGACGACAAACTGACAGAGGCAGAGGCTGAGGCAGCAGAGGCAACGGCAGCGCAGACAAATAATGCGTCACGTTGCGCAGTCGTTAAATTTTCGTTTTCGTCGTTGCCGTTTTTATGTGCAACTTACGACGGGGCAGCAGCAGAAGGGAAGGGAGGAGGGGGGCGTTGTGTTGGCTGCAGAATGAGCTCGGCCAGCTGCTGCTGCTCCAACTGCTGCTGAGGTGCTTTGCTGCCTGCTCCAATGCCAAGAAATTCACAGCGCCAATAAAGTTATGAGCAGGCAGCAGCAAAAGTTCCATTCAGTTTTGGGGCCAATTGGCCCCAAAAATCATGCACAGCAATTGCGAGTTGCCAGCTAAAAGTTGCACTCCAGCTTATGGGTCAGTGCGTCTAGATGTGTGGCACGATAAAAGATCGCATATGTTGCAGTTGCAGTTGCAATCGAAGTGCACTTCATTTAAGGCAGATATGCTACAACTCTTGATAATCGCTGGCAAATGTTTTAGGCCAGCTTTTAAACTCAGCTACTTTACTGCCAATACTTAATCATCACTGCCAACTGCCTCTAAATGCTGCTGTAGGCAGAATATGCTCTAGATTATTGCAGATAGATTAAAATTCCGCTTTTTGACTAAAGTTCTTAATCATCAGTGACAACGGCAGCTAATGTAAATTGTTGCTACACTTTGTTGCAGCTAGTTTTTAATTTAAATACTTTACAGCAGATAAAATTGCAATAGAGATATTTCAATTAATATAAAATGAATGATTAATTCAAAATCATATTAAGGTAGGCAGAAACTTCAAATATTAAACTTTTAATATGGAATATTTATTTTGTATCTTTGAAATTTAAAATGTTGCAGATTTCGAATGTTAAGCTGAAAATGTATCTTTAACTGCTGCAATTAGCCTTAATTCGATACTGCTACAAAATAAATACTATAGGCATCGCTTTAAATGAAGCTACTCAAAGATTGAAGCAACATGGCTGTGATAAGCTATGAAATGCTGTGCTTAATCCCTGCAGTCAAATGTTGCAGGCAGGAAATGTGGCAGCTTCTTCGCTGTGGCAACATATTTAGACTACGATACGCAATCAACTGAATAAACTGTCGTTAATCACTGACAACTGCCATCGAAGTGCAGCCAATTTGGCTGCTTGGGCTAAGCGGTTAATTTGCCAAAGACTGTTGTTAATGTTGTTGCAGCACAATGTGGCAGGCAGGCGGAAGGCGGCAGGCAGCAGTTTCGGTTTCGCTGTCGGTTAATGTGTATTGTGTGTATATAGCAGCCGGGGTCGGGTCGGCGGCTCAACTGCAGTTGGAAAAGTTGCCGCGGCTTTTGTTGTTGTTGTTGTTGGTGTTGTGCCACAAAATCAATAAAACACGCACAGTGTGTGTTGCTATGTGTAAAGGTGTGTGTGTGTGCGAAATTCGCGCGCGAGCCGCAAAATGCGCGAACTTGCTGCGTGGGCGGTGGGAGGCGGGGCAGACGACAGGCGACAGTGGGTGACATGCTTATAATATTTGGCGAATCAAAAAAAAAAGCAGCGGCACTAACGATGACGACAGTTCGACAGACCAACTGTGTGTGCGCGTGTGTGTGTGTGTGTGTGTGTGTGTGTCGAGTCCGGCGAAAAGCGGCCGTCAAAAAGCAGCAACAACAAACGAAACCGAAGCGTGGCGAGAAAACCGAACAGCGAGCCCAAAAAGAGCGACGAGGCGAAGCGAAGCGAACGAACGAACGAACCTCTGCTGATTGCAGTCAGCTTACAACTGAAATTGAAAATTCAGCAGAGCAAAGTGCGAAGCGCCGCCACCGCCACAGCACCAGCAACAGCCGCCGCCGCCGCCGTCGCAGCGCGCGAGCGTGGCGTGGCGTGGCGTGGCATGGCGACCGCGACAGGCTGCAGTCAGTGGCAGTGGCAGTGGCAAGCAGCAGGCAGCAGGCAGCCCAAGCCCAAGCCCAAAAGCCAGCGAGCCAACAAAACGTGCCAACTAACAGCAGAAGCAGCAGCAACAACAACGCAGTAGCAATAACAGCAGCAACAACAACGCAGCCAGGCAGCAGGCAGGCAAAAAACAGAAACGCAAAAAACGCCAGGCAGCAGTTGGCAGCAGGCAGAGCAGAGCTGGCAGAGCCAGCAAAGCCAAAGCCACGCCACAAGCTTTTGCGACGACAACGACACACACACACACACACACACAGATACTCGCAGCTATAGCTGTATATGTGCACGTATGTATGTGTGTGTGTGTGTGTGCCTCAATGTGTTTTGGGGGGCGCGCACAAACGCTAAAAACAGCCGCCGCCGTCGCCGTTGCTGTTGTTGGCTGGCTGGCTGACTGAATGGCAGACTGGCAGCCTGCTGTTGCCTCTGCTGCTGCTGCTTTTGGGCATTTATTGCGCGCGGCATTTGCCGGCTAGTCAGAGGCACGCACACACTCACGCTCACACACACACATGCTGTCTCGCTGTGTGTGTGGAGCGGGTGTGAGGTGTCGGTGGCCTGGTCTGCCCCGGTCTGGTCTGCTGCTGCTGCTGCTGCATGCGCAAAAACGACAACGACAACGACAACGACGACGACGCGACGTCGACAGCAGCAGCAGTAATAGCAACAACAACGACAATCAACGCGCGGAAGCGAGCGAACGAGCGAGCGAAAAGCATAAACCATGGCGAGATGGGAGGCTCGTTAAAATCACGCGACAGGAGGCATGCGGCATGTGGCATGAGGCAGTCAGGAGGCAGAGGCAAAGCCAGAGCCAGAGCCAGCGTGCAACGCTGAAATGAATCGCCGGCTGGCGACGATGGCGATGGCGATGGCGAATGGCGAAAAGCGAATAGCGAATGCTTTTTGGGCCTGTGTCGCCGTTGCTGTGGCACGCAGACAGTTTTGCCGTGGCAACATTTTTGGTAGCTTGGCAAAAGCTGCTTCAATGGCTGACTGACTGCCTTGCCTTGCCTCGTCTCGTCTTGTGCCTCGCCTTGCCCCGCCTCGCTGTTGCAGCCGTCGCGCGTTAATTACCATGTCTCCCCCTCCCACGGGGAAAGTGGCAACATTACAAATGGAAATGAAAGAAGTTGCCAAGCTGCAGAATCGCATATAGCAAAATGAGGCATTAGCTTTCATTTTGAGTAGCTTAAATGCCCCTCAAGTCCTCCTCTAGTCTCCCCATACCCCTCCTCTGGCTGGTCAAGCTTTAGCGCTGCCAGCCTGCGTCTGTCCAGCGCTGCCAACTCGCCGCAAATGTACTGAAATACTTATGTAAGCTGCCATGTGCACATATATGTATTTGCCTATGTATGCGTGAGTATCTATGTAAATGTACACACACACGCGCGCATCTAATTGTATGTGGGTGGGAGGGGGAGGGGTAAGGCGAGGGGAGCTCAGCAGTAGCGACATCCTGCTGAAACAACAACAGTAACAACAACAACAATCAGTAGCAGAAGCAGCGAAATTGTATTTTCCGTTTAATTTTTTGCACATTATTGTTGTTGCCGTCGTCGAAGTCGAAAAACGTGAGCAAAGCGGAATGCGCGAGCAATGAAAGCAACAACATATGCCGACCAACAACACTGTATATGTGTGGGGGGATGGGGGGAAGGAGAACGGGAGAACGCAAAGAGCAACAGCTGCTAACAATGTTGACGCGACGATGATGCGAGGCCAACAACAACAACCACAAGAGCGAGCAAGCGAGCGAGAGACTTAAAACGCTTAGGTGCCCAATGGACAGAGGGAATTGCAAAAGGAAGAAGACACAAAAGCTTCAACTTCAGCGCAAGATAACGATGATGATGAAGTTGATGAGCAGCCCAAACTTTTGCCAGGCGACCACTGATGATGATGATGATGATGGGTAACTCAGCAGGGTTGCCATGCTCCCCCACAAAACAAGCGTGTCCCATACCCACCCGTTTCCCCCCTCCGCCATGCACGCAATGTACGACGCAAAACAAATGAAGCACAACACCCATACACACATACGCATGTGCTCTGCCGCTGCCTCGGTCGACGCTGCTGTCGCCTGGCTCTCTTCTCTGGTAGGCAGCAAAGCGCACACAATAAATGAGCAAAGACTGCACAAAATGCAATTCAAACGACCCCCCGAAAACACAGCGTGCGAGCGAGCGAGAGGGGGCGAAAGCGAGCACCGTTGCTTCAAGCGAAAAATGCAAATGACAGGCAGCAGACAGTAATCCGTGCTGGACATTGGCGAAAATGCGGGCGAGCGAAGGGATGCAGGGAGGCAAGGGGGGCAGTGAGGGAACTGGTTATCGTTCCAACCACCCACCATCAATGACAGCTGTGGTGGGTGGCAAGTGGAAGGGGAGCGCAGAAGTCGATGGTGGTAGGCAACATGTGGCTGTGATGCGCTTCTCACATCTCCCTCCACACAACACACAAAACGTGCCAAAATTCGTATGCGAAATACGCAATTACATGCAAACATATGTATGTACACAGTATGTATGTATGTATGTGCGTCTTTTTACATAGATAGTAGATAATTTTATAAAATTGACAAGTATAAATAACTATATTGTGACAAAGGTATTTGACAATTCATTTTTAAAAATAAAAAATGCCATAATAAAGAGAGATTTCCAATAATTCTGTATAATAACTGTATATTGAACAAATTAAGCCTAAACATACTTTTTTTCTACTAATTTCTGCACCAACATAAAAGTATGTATCAAAGCAAGCATAAGCCGAGATGCAAATGTACAAATGTACATACATATCTCAAAATACAACTAAGATACAATTAATAACTGATATAAACTAGCTTTGTTACCGATTATTACACTCCCTAAATTGCGTATGCATCCGCTTCGCAATGCATCCTGCAATAAGACCCAATGACGCCTGCAATGCACACTGACTCACACACACACATATGTACATATGTATGTATATGCAACCTGCACGCACATTTCTCCCAAACTAACACACACACACAATATATGTATACAAGCTTGCATACATAGACGAATTGTAGCGAACACTGTACACGCGTCGCACACGTGTGTATGCGACAGTGTTGCCCACATAAGCTGGATTCTGAATAAAAAAATAGCTATGAATAAAAAAAGCGAAAAAAAAATTTTGTCCTCGTTCTCCCAACTTAAAATATTCACGTTTTGCTTCTGAAGTTCAATTTATATTTAAACCAAGTGTTCCAAAACTCGAACGATGCTTGGTTTTTTAAATAAAGCAATTTCAATTTAAAAAATCCCAAATCTAGGCGGAAAAGCGCTAAAACGGCAACACTGCATGCAGTAGGTAATTGCATGCAGTTGTTTTTGGCTGCAATGCGGCGGCGACTGCGACAACTGAAATCTGCAGTCATCACTCAGCCAACTTGGGGGAGAAGTTTGCCCTTTTTATGAGAGGCCGCCTCCTTAAGAGCACCGCGATAAGCGATATTCGAATTTCACCAGTTTAAAATATAACTTACAATTTGAAAACATAATCGTAAGGTAAAGGTTAAATGTTGATGACAAGTGGACTAAACCATTTATCTTATAGTAATTTAAGAGAAAAGTGCAAAGAAGCACAAAAAGAGCAGATGCGCTCATCAACAAATTAAAGAATTGTCTGACCGGCAAGTATATGTAAGATGTGCCTACATATGTACATACACAGATATGTATGGCTGTGTGTAGATGGCTATTCCAAAAGAGCACCCAACAAATGCCGCAGACATAACCCACTCAACAGGAAACCTCTCACCAGACAAACAGACTGGCACAACAGCAACAACAACTTGAGTAAAGAGAGCAAATCGCAGAGAAACTCAAAATGAAAAGAAAATACAAACTTTCGTTTTCAATGTCAAGCACGAATAACGAAGACGCTGACAAAAGGAATGCAGCGATAATAGTATTTGTATGTGCCGCTTCAAGGCGGCTAAGGGTGCACAAAATATATATGTATATCTGTAGTACATATACATATACATATATGTACATATGCACACACACATATTGTGCTACTAATGTAAAATGTTCTGTGAACATTCGAATTGCGGAACTAAATATAAATCTCAAATTAAATTGTTACTTGTACTTTGAACTATATACATTTTTGTACTTGCTCTTGAATACCATTACATTTGAAAATATGTACAAATAAGTAATTACATACAAATCATTATTTTATAATTGGAAAACTTCAATATTCCCAAAGTCATTATTCAAATAATAACACAAACGATTAGCCAGAATTAATTTATTTCAATGAGATACTTAATTTACTAAACTAATCTAAAATTTATTTCCTTACAAATAAATGTAAAATATGTACATACATCAAATTAATTTAAATTAGTGATTTTATTTAGTAATTCGGGTGTTACTTAATAAAATTTTAACCAAGCTTTGTGGATGCGTTTTTGGAAATGGCCATGGAAAATGGAAACAAATTTGATTCTAGTTTTGTGCACATTTACATAATTGTGTAGCAGACTAAAGAAGATATCTCCAGCCCTATAAAGAACCTAACTGTTTTTGGACGTTTTACAAAATTGCAGATGTTCTGCTGACAATTGTGCTGGAAGCACAGTACTCCACTGGCTTTTGCGTTTATTTTTTCCTAACATGCGGATCGGGAATTCATGCCTTAGGCATGCCATTTTTCGAGGCTTAGTTGGAATATGATCTTCCTTTCCTATACCAACCAATATATTATAATAGCAAAATATTTTAAATAATAAAATACTTTTCATTTAACATTAGCAGTCGCTTCATAAAAATGTGTTATTTTTATACATAGCTTTTCAAAAATATTATTGCAACCGAAAGGGAATCGTAAAATAAAAGATAACCATGATAAACTTTTTATTATTTATATGTCCACGACTGTATATACATTATCTTTTCTGTTATAACACTCTTCTACTCTTTGGGTAGCGGATAAAAACAGTCATGTTCGATTTTGTAATCGATTTAAATCAAGATTTTCAACGTGTTAAAAAGGAAAGCAAATAAAAGTAATATGTTAATAAATTAGAATAAATTTAATGAAAATGGAACAAATTCGAATAGGTTTATTGATTAAACTGCTCTTTTCTAAAATACCTTTAAATTTAAACGAATTTAAGTAAACAATGAAAGCTGCTTAAATTCAATTTATTTAAAAGGTAAATATAGACTTTTATATTTATTTACATGCGAATCGTAATGGATATGATTTCGTTAGTTTGCTTTTACAGAGAAGCAGATAAGGAAATAGTAAAAAGTGTTTGGGTAATAAATAATAATACGTGTCTCTAAGCAGAATGCTTAGCATTTCCAATGCGATAAGAAATTTTATTTGTAGTAATTAGAAAATTGTTTGTTGTGTAATTAACAAAAACAAATAACACTCGGAACATGTGTTTTGGTCGCGGTTCTCTTCTCTTCTTCATGCGGCCGATGTCTCTCTCTTTCACACACACACTCACACACCGTAAAAGAGATTGAAAAAGTGCCAAACAATTTGCCCACGTTTTTGATGCGGATGTATTGAAATAGTATTGCGCCGTTTCTATTTTATACATATCTTATAAACGTATGTACATACATATGTATGAATGTATGTAGCATAAACTTACCATGTTCGTATGGTGAAAATGTGCCTGCATCGATGTTGATGTAGGGATCAATTTTAATGGACGTAACATCTAGACCACAGGACTTGAGCAGCGTGCCGAAGGAGGAGGCGATGACGCCTTTGCCGACACCGCTGATGACACCGCCAGTGACCAAAATGTACTTCATTTTGTCCAAATTCACTTTATTTGTATTGGAGGAGTGTTCAACGCTGAGCAGCTGACCACGCGGCAAATCACGACGACAGCGGCGTCGACGTTGTATCGTTTTTGCTCTTCGCGCAAATTTATTATTTGCCCGCGCACGCTCACACACACACACGGACACGCACCACACACATACACGAAACGAACTGCAACAACAAGAAGCAGATCTCACGAGGCTTTTGTGCGATTTGATGTTATTATTTAATTTAGCGTTGTGATGAACACACGTTAAAATTGTGTTAATTTTTGCATAGTATTCAATATTAGGCGCGAAAGATGCAGCGACGATTGCTGCGATGGTCTGCTGGTGCTGCTGCTGCTTGACAACTTGCTGCAGAAGGAGGTTAACCAATTTGACACTTACACGAGACAACAATGCCATGTGTTATGTTTCCCACACACGTTAGGTCACAATAGCAAATAAATACAGAAAACGTGTTTCTTTTAAATTAATTATCATCATTTCCATGTTTTTTGCCAACTACTATAAACGAAAAATTATGATATTTATGGCTTTTTAATTTAATTCAGTTCGAAGCATTTTTTTTTTCACCTGCCGTGCACTGCACTATTTAGTGTTGGTAAACTACCAGCCGGCCGTTACATTTCAAGCATGAAAAACTAAGCTTATAATTCATCTCATTTCAGATCATGAAAAAATTATTTGAATTAATACTCTAACTTATTAGTATTTATGATTTTATTGCAAACGTGCGGAAAGTTATTAATATAAAATAATATAAAGGTTCGCTCAAGAAGATAACATATCTATGTAATTCATCGAAAGTATATATGCTCCTTTTTGTTTTTTAATATTCTTTCGATACAATCCGAATAAAACAATTGATTTAGGACCATTGTAGCAAGGGTAAGCATTTATTGTTGTATTCAAAATTCAAGCATGTCATAAAAAAGGGGAGTATTTAAATGCAGTATGAAGCAGCTTCTGAAGCAGGATTCGTTCCAAACAATGCAACAAGTGAGCGTGAGTTGATTTTATATATAAAATAGTTGCCTTTCAAGGGAAGCACATTCATTTGGTGGCCTCCTGCTGCTCAAAGGCCGGATACTGCTCCAGGACCTGCGACCAGCTGAGCCGCGCTGTCGCCAAATCCTTGACCACGCCCACAACGGCATCGAGGGCCACACGCACCTGCTTCATGGTGTTGCGATCGCGCAGCGTCACTGTGTGCGGCTCCTTCAGCGTATCAAAGTCCACGGTGATGCCATAGGGAATGGCAATCTCATCAGTCCTCGCATAACGACGTCCAATCGAGCCACTCGAGTCATCCACCTTGTGCGACAGCTCCGCCTTCGTCAGCGCCGACGACAGCTTCTGTGTGTACGGCTGGAAGTCGGCATTGTTGGACAGCGGCAAGATGGAGCACTTGATGGGCGCCACCAGCGGCGGCAGGGTGAAGTAGCAACGCTGCTCGTCGCCGTCGCGACACTCGAAGCTGTGCTCCAGCAGCGCATACATGATGCGACCGATGCCAAACGATGGCTCCACCACGCTCGGCACAAACTCCTCCACGTGCACCGTTTTGGTGGCGTGCTTAACGGCGATTGTGTCGCCGCCCAGCTCGTGGGTGGCACCATCGTTGAGCGTCAGCTTGTACTGACCGCCGGCGGAGAGCTGCGACTCCACCTGCTTGATGTCGTCCAGCGAGAGCTTGGACAGCGCTTCGGTTATGGCCTTGGCGTCCTTCTTGAACGTCTTGCCCAGCGTCTGCTTGTTGGGCACGATCTCGCTGACCTCGACAGTCTTGGGCGCCGGCAAACGCTTCTCAGCCACCAGACGAACTCCGGTTGCGGCCGAATGCTGGCTGAGATCGTAGGCGGAACGATCGGCGCAACCAACGCACTCCACCCAACCGTAGGAGGTCAAGATCTCGGCATCCCAGCAGTCGCAGGCATAATGCGCCATCTCGTTGCCCATGTGCTGGCGGAATCGCAGACACTCTGGCTTGATGCCGATGGCGTGCAGGAACTGCTGGATGCGTGCCATGTAGTAGCCCAATGTCTCGTTGGCCACCAGTTTGTTGGCCACGGCGTCGCCAATGGTGGCTTGCTGGGCGGACTTGCCGTCCATTTGGTTGCAGGCCGAATACAGCGTCAGCTGCTCGCTGGCCACGCTGGCGAACTTGGGATGATCCTTGAGCAGCGGATCACAGAAGTGCTCGATCTCGGCCATGGTGAATTCACGCACACGAATCAAGCCCGAGCGTGGCGAGATCTCGTTGCGGAACGAGTTGCCGATCTGGGCGACGGCAAACGGGAGGCGACCCTGATTGAATTCCAGCAGACGCTTGAAGTTCACAAAGATACCCTGGGCGGTCTCGGGACGCAGGAAACCCTTCACCAGACCGGTGGGTCCGATTTGTGTGGCAAACATCAGATTGAACTCGATGGGTTCGGTCAGATCGTTGCCAGTCAAGGGGGATTTGATGCTGTACTTGGCCAGCACATCGGCCAGTTCCTGCTTATTCAGACCGTCCAGCTTGATGATGATGTCCTCGCATTCCGCCTGCAAGGCTGGCGTGGCATCCTTTGCCTTGCTGAGCTTCTCCAGCGCCTGCTTGATCAAATGGTCCAGCCGGAAGCATTCGCCGGTCTTGACATCCTTGACCATCAGATCAGCAAAGCGTTCCACATGTCCCGACGCCTTCAGTACCGGCTCGGGCGTCAGTATGGAGCAATCCACTTCGAGCATTTGCTCCTCCAGACTGAAGAACTGGCGCCACAGCGTCAGAATGTTGGACTTGAGGGCACAGCCCATGGGACCGAAGTCATACTGTCCGGTGATGCCGCCATAAATGGCAAAGCTCTGGTCGTAGAAGAAGCGACGCTTCAGCAGATCCTCCATGCGGGCACGATCGAAGCTCACCACGCTGGGGGTCAGCGCCAGCTCCTTGTCCTCCAGCAGCTTCTTGCGTGCCTTCAGCTCGGCCACCGCCTTCTTCACATCCAGCTCGGCTGCTCCCTTGGCCTTCAGCTCACGCACCAGGTTGCCCTGCTCCTGCACCCGCTCTCGCAGTGGAGCGAGTTGTTGTTCGATTTCCGGATTCGACATGATGAAATCGGCTGTCGCTGAACGCAATTTAACGCTGCGCTTTTGCTTGGTAGTGCCCCAAGAGGACGAGGAGGAGGAGGCGGCGGCGATGGAAGTTGTGGAAAATGCGAATTTCGTTTGTGCTTGGTTGGCAAACTTTACACGCCAACTCCACGTTTTTGTTTGTCGTTGGATTTGCGATAGAATTCCGCTGGCGCCACGCAGGTTGGGGAGCGCTCTTAACAGCTGGAAGGACATATGTTATTTTTTACACGTTTAGCAGCGAAAATTTATGTAATTGTTTATTCAAAACTTAATGGGGAAATGCTGCAGCAATACCTTCACTTGCCTGTCGGGTGATTCACAATAGAGTGCCGCTAGTTGTACAACACTGCATCTTCACTGCAGCCATCAAACAGCTGACGACAGCAAAACTACCGGTGTATTGTGTCGTGTGTGGGCCTTTTTGTGTTGTTAGCGAGCAACGATTAATCATAAAACAGTTGCAATTAATAGTTAAATAAATACAATGGACTCTGAATTTGTAATTACTATTTTTATTAATGTAATTGCTTAACCCCAACTAAACAATAACTGCTGCATTATAATTAAAGTTATGCGATATATCGAGTTTGGACGCATTTTCAGCGGTTTGACCAATTGGCTTTTGGTATAAAAATACGTTTTATGGTATTTACTTAAAATAATCATTGTACTGTATTTATTACCATCAATTCTGTTTTTAAGAGGCGGTAAAAATTAAAATAATTTTCACGCAATTAAAAGAAGTAACGTATGCCTACTGGAATAGTTTGCCAGTTTCACGCATGATAGAATATACCACATTTCGATAGGCAGTCTGGACAACATCGATAGTGGATATAGTTAGGAATGCTGGCATCGATATTTCTCCAGCACCAGTTTTTGTTCTTTATTGGCTCCCCCAGGAAGCGTTCTTCTCGTTTCTCGTTTTTTCGACTATAATTTATCAATTAATAATTGCTTCAATTATTTAAAAACGACACGTATTTGTTAAGTTCGAGTTCGAGTGCAAGTTAATCAATCAAAATGCTCTAGCTTAAGTTTGTTGTGACACAAAAAGAAAAGAAGAAAAAATGACGCTATGCGACCGCATTTCTGACTAATGTAAAAACAAAAGACACAACAAAAGTGCAGCATAAGCACAAGCAACTCACCAAAAGGTGTGTGCACACTGGTAATTAGCCTCTGCTTGGCAGATGGCGTGCATGCAGCATTAATAAGCAAGGCGCAGTATTTGTTTGGTAAACATCAAAGCATCGTTGAATTAAGACAGTGGAAAGAAGACAACGAACGGCGTCTGTTGGTAAGTACACACATACATACATGCATAAATATGTTTGCATAAATGCATATGTAAATACATAATTACATACATTCATTTGCTTGGCTTTATGTTTTACTTTTTTTGTTTTTGGGATATTTTTAAATGTTTTGAATATTTTATTTTGCATAATTTTAAATGAAGTTTTTGCCCTCGCGACCTCTGTGTACGTGTGTTTGTCGTGTGCATGTGTGTGTGTCTCTCTTATCACCTTGTACAGTTGACCATTTCCATGAAAACACACCACTGTGCGTATCTGAATATGCGATATTCTTAATCTTATCTTATCATCTTGTACAGTTGACCATTTCAATGAAAGCACACCACTGTGCGTATCTGAATATACAATATTTTTATGTATGTACATTTCTCGCGGTGTTGGATGTGGGCATAAAACGCATTTTATCCCATTGTATACATTATATTTGGTTTTGTTCTGGGCGCAGTTTCATTGAACGCTGTTTGACTGTTTGGCTGTTGTGGTGGTTGTGGTGCAGGTGGCGAAGGCGACTTTAAGCTGTACACAACGAGAATGAGAACTCCTAATATACGTGCACGTCTCTCTAACCAAAATTCCAATTCAAATTCAATGCTAACTCTCCAATTAAGTCTTAAATTTGTGAACGCTGATTGAATGAAGACTGCTTAATGTCTTTCTAGGCTCAAGCTCAAGCAACCAACCATTGCACCGCCAACCACCGCGACGCCAAGCAAGCAATCGATCAATGTAAGCGATAGTTATCGATCAATGCAGGCACGCAGCTGGGAGCAACTCGTGCAGTGCAGCGCCGCCGCTGCTGGGCAATGCAATTGAAACCGCCACGGACGAGGACTATGGCCAGTTTGCAAAATGAGGAACTGGCAACGCACACTCGAGCAATTTCCGGGAATTGCAACACTGGCAACAATAGTAACAATTACGCTAATCATCTTGACAACAATCATAATGTTGGCCCAAGTGATACTGCCGCGTCTAGCGGAAATCTCCATGCACTTGCTGATGAGGGGGGAGCGAGCGGTAAGCGAGAATCGCTGGAGGCGCGTAAGCAAAATCTTGAATTGCGCCTGAGCGAGAAGAGCTGGCTGCTGCAGCAGATCCAGAAGCACGAGGCGGCCATCATACATGGCAACTATGAGCACATGACCATCAACGAGTTCTTCGCCCAGCTGGCGCAGCAATATAAGCACGAACAGCAGCTGGGCAAGGACAACAACAACGGCAGCGCTTTGCTGCGTCGCAAGCAGAGCACGAGCAGCAACATCAGCAACAGCAACATCGCCAACAATAACAATAACACCCACAACCACAATAATAATAATAACAATAACAACAATAATAATAATATCAACAACAATCGACACTCGGAGACGCATTCGAATCGCAGTTCCGAGTATGACAATTACCAGCCAGCTGGGGGCGGCGGCGGCATGGGCGACATGCTGGTCATAGGCGTGGCTCAGCAGCAGTCGCAGCAGCATCCGCATGTGAAGAGCGCCCTCAAGAAGCGCCCGACGCCCACACCGACCGCCCACATCCAAATGCAGTATGCAGCGCAGACGGCACAGCGACAACAGTTGCCACAACAGCAACAGCAGCACCAGCAGCAACATTTGCTGCTGCATCACATGGACGCGTTTGCCTACCAGCAACAGCAGCGCACGCAGACCGACGTCATCTCCATGTACTCGGCCAACTCGTCGAACGTGGCGACGTTGCGGCAACAGCATGTGGCGCCCCAGCAGCAGCCCATCATTGTGCAGTGCGACAAGTATTATTTGTCGCCCACCCATCAGAGCTACAACGAGGGCGGCTTCATCAAGTCCAGTCAGAACATCAAGAAGTATGTCTCCCCGCTGGCCTCGCCCAGCGCCATCAGCTACGAGCAATCCTCGTTGCAGCATCAACAGCATCAGCGGCAGCTCGACGCCATTTCGCTGGCACCCAGCTACATGTCCGTGGAGATGGAGAGCGTGCAACAGCACCAGCAGCAGCAATATCGCTGGCGTTCGCAGTCGCACATTGCCGCTCTGACGCCACCGCATCCGCATCAGCAGCAGACGCCGAATCAAGGCATTAACGCTGCCATGGCAGCTGAGACCAAGTCGCATTCCAGCGACATGTTGGCGGCGCCCTTGCAGCGCTACAAGCCGATGGACGAGATCTCGTTGTGCTCGACAAGCATCGAGAAGAAGCCCAAGTCCAAGCAGTGGCTGGAATCGTCGCTCGACGGCCCCGCTGTGGTGCGTCAAATCGAATCCTCGGCGCACAGTCCGGTGAGCAGCAATGGCAGCAGCGCCGCCGCCGCTGCCGCCGCCTCCGCTGCTGCCGCTAGCAAGCCGCGCATCAAGCTCTCGTCGCAGTCGATGTCGGTGTCGGGCAGACACTACTCGATGTCGGCGCAGCGTGGCACGCACAACTATGCGCCCGCTGGCTATGTGGCAGCTGGCAATGCCAAGGCGCTGCAGCATGCGGACGAACGGTTCGCTAAGCTCAGTCAGTCCACGTCGTATCTGAATGCCATGGAGCAGACGGTGGGCATCTCCACGTCGTATGCGCTGGAACCGCTTGACATACCGCCGTTTAGGCATCTGCCACCCAAGCCCAATCACAGCCAGCAGCCAACGCCGCCGCCGCGACCGCCGCCCGTCAGCAACAACATCAACAGCAACAACAACAACAACAGTCCGAATGTCAACAATAATTTGTCGAGTGCGCTGGTGTCGCCACCGCTGACGGTTGCCACGGCCACAGTCGCTGCGGCAGCCAGTTTGTCGCCCGAGATACGCATCGAGTCGCCCAAGAACATGACCGTGGTGCAGCAGGCGACTTTTCAGCCGTACAAGGAGGTCACGAAACCCTTTGAGATGTCCGACTTCTACAAGTACTCGACCAAGTTCAAGCAGAAAGAAGGCGGACGCCCCGAATGACATCAACTTTTTAGCATATACTTTATTTTATGACACTTTATTTAATCAAATGGCAAACGGCAAATGGATTTGCCAATCGAATCGGTTTCGAATACTAAACGATATTACACAATTTTGTGAAACGGAAATCATCTACTGACCTAAAATGCCTTCGCAATAAGCCTTTCCAAAAAGTATTGGACTACAATAACTAATATTGCATTTAGAAAACTGCTCGAAATGCGACGAATTCTACATAGATATTAATTGATAGCAATTGTTAATTGTGTACCGCACAAATTTGTACACTGAATTTAAATAATATTAAAATATATATATTTGGTATAGCTGTATACACATTAACTTGTTTTTCGGTGTAAGACAAAAAACAATTTGCATGTATTAAATAAATATTTACATAAGTCCAAATGGTTTCTATTCTATTGAGTTAAATTTAAATTTACAAAAAATTACTCCTTTTTGGTGCTCATCGTTTCCAGTGTGCTGCATTATTTATCAGCAAAAATAATGTTTAAAATGGCAGGAATGATTTTATAAAGGCGTGCCAAATGTAAACAATTAATTTTGCTGCTTCTTGGTCATGGATCATTTTAGGAACAGTTGTAAAAATTCTGGAAAAGTTTTCTTTTATACTACATGTGTGAAGTATACCTAACAGCAGTCGGCACACAAAAATACATATTTGTTTATGTTTATTACTTTAAATAACCAAATAAACAATGCGCGACCCAAATTTTCTAAAATTAATTCTTTAATAAATTCAGTTTTCTCCAGCTTTCTATTTTGTAAAGCAAAATAATTTAAGTTGTTTGACAAAAGTTTGTATTTAATCCAATTGCATTTAATATTACTGATAAAATACTTTATTGTTTGTGTATTGATTTCAAAATTGTAATATATATAATTCAGGGACTTCCTGAAATTATTGTATTCCAAAAATGAAAAATTATGATTATTGCTTTAAGCCTTTGAGACTGCTGGATTTTTGTGGCTTCTATTTCATAACACTAGAGATTTGTTTGAAATGGGGATTTTATGATCTGCCTTGAGTAAACATGCATTAAAGAGAACTCTGATGTCAGGGTTCACTTGGGATGTCTCGTTGATATGGTTCCGCCTCCCAAACTGTATTCTCTTACATCGAGTCGTTTGTTTGTCGGAATGTCTGTTGGCGAGAACAAATCCGAATTCAAACACAACTGAATGCATGTGTGTATATTTTGAAAACAGATCGTGTTGTGCTTGAGTGAGCATTTCTTTTTGGGGGTCTCTCGCTCTTCTCGATATTTTCCAACAACCAAAAATAAAAGACAATTCGGTTTCTGGTTCTCTTTGCCCCAGACCGTCGAAGTGATTCAGTTGCATGAGGCGTGCGCGGTTACGTGCAACTCTGCTGCAGATCGGTTGCACTTTAATCTGCCTCTTGAATCGTATTCTTCAAACGGAGCCGCAAAATCCACAAATATGATAGTGTAGTGCAACGCGTAGTTAGCTTCAACTTGTCTTGTGTTAGTTTAGTGCATCGTTAAACGGCATCTGTTTGAAATTTACGTAAATCTTTTCATTTCCCACCAACATAACCTCCTTGTCTGTTTTAATTTAAAACAAATAAGCCCTAAATAGACGTAAAACTTGTAAGAGGCAACTATCCACCAAATGTATGAGTGTAATTGACAGTAGCAAATGTCGCGAATGGGGCCACTGATAATGACCGAATTGGCCAAGTTGAATACATGAAGAGCAGCGACAGACAAAATGAATCTCTATACAATATACGACTGGGTATGTATGAGCTAAAGCTACTTATCTGCCATCCACATACACAGAGAGAAAGCAGGGCGAACCAATTCAGAAAATAGTATTGCTAAGAAACGAAAAATTAGGCTATTTGAGTTAAATGTAAAATGAAGATTTTATGAGGGATGCTTTTCTCAAGAATCTTTATTTAAAACTAATTTGAAATGTTTTACTTTGGAGCATAATGTAAATGCAATTATTGTGTATTTATCGTCAATATTTTTAAAGTTATATTACAATATAATTTTAAAATATTACATTGAAGTGAAATTTAAGTTATTTATTGCTGAGATCCCGCCATGTCTAATAATTAATAATTAAATCTATTCAATATGTAGAATCAACATTTAAATCACTAGTAATTTACGTTGATGTTACATGCAATTTTAAATTTAATAAAAATTACTCAAACTTTAAAAACAAATAATAATATTTTGGTTTTGAGTTTCTCATAAATATTTTTTGATAAACATAATTTATATTTGATTTTATTTATATTGGTGAAATTGATATTTCCTATTTAAATTTATTATGTTTTTAAGTAATTTACTTGATTACTCGTTTATTCCGAATATTTTTGAGTCACATATTTAATTTTTACCATTCTTTATATCGATATTGATATATTCTAATCATATTTACCAAGGTTTTTTTTATGAATAATCATTTCATAATCTAAAATCAACTTTTAATTTATTTGAATGTTAAATAAAATTGTAAAATACGTTTTACATATTTTTGCGAGTCTCTTCAAATATTCTAATATATTTATTTGTTTGTTCCACCAACGAGATCTACAATCATATTTAACAGTGCACAAACTAAGTAATTTTTCGGCAATCATTAAGAATTGCAGATCGTCGTATTTGGCTCGCTGTGTTTTTGTGTATGCTCGTCTTTATCGCACGTGTTGGTAATGGAAGCCACATGTAAATTAAAGGCGCCTTTGACCTTTAGCCTAGCAGCTCTAGCAGCCCGCCAAGGTGCCGTCGAGGGCCCTCCACAAATAAACAAAATTCAAATAGCGCGCGCCTTATCTGCAGGGCGCAGGCAGCATGTTGATTGGATTTGGATGCCAACCAACATGTTGCCCACAAAACGTAGCACGATTTACGACTTGCGTTCCACACTAAAAACACACACACTCACACACACACACACACACATAGACACATAGAGCGACACACGAACACACAGTGATTTTGTTTATAAATAAGAAAAGAAATTGGGAGCGCATTCGGTGCACGGAACCGCTTGGAACCATTGCAAATATTGTGTTGTGTTCGCTCACTAACATACGAGTATATCGCTCTCTCTGGCCGTTTCTTTTGATTTCTGCGGGATTGACAGACTGAATTTGAATTTGGGAGTCCGCGTAGTCAATGCCTGCCGGCTGGCCGAGCTGTGAGCGCGGCATTTTATTTATAACATAACTTGCACTGCAGGCGGTCGACGTCGACGGCGGTCGCAAACTGTAGAGTCGAGAGATAAATAAAAAGAAATAAAAGCGAGTGTGTGTTGTAAAAAAAAGTTGCAAGTGTAATGCATAATTACATCAACGGAGGTGCAACAAAGTGAGGGCAAAAGTGCAACAACTGCGACCTTAACCATGGGCAAGACACAAGTGAGTACAGGAAGTTGTCGCCAAAACTGATTGTTGCGGAAGTACAGACACTAATTGATCTGCTTGAGTGCTGACATAAACCCTTTTATACGCAATGATTCGATTCGATTATGGTGTCGTGTCAATCTACGCAATATTTCATTTAGCTAAATCAAATGCCATCAGTGGCCTAGGTGGGTGTGCCAGCCAGACCCGAAGTCTCTCTCATATGCGTTCCGATTATTACTATATTATTTTGTTTGCCTGCTGAAATTCAGTCGACATCAATGCCCTCAGCCAAATGTGTGTCACACCCAAATTGGCTGAAGCGCAACACTCGGAGGTGCAGGAATTATGTGTGTCGGAGGAGCGGCAAGACACGCAGCCGAAACCAAGAAAAACTTTTATCGGGAACTACTCGAGTTGCCATGACGATGGCGAAAACTGTTATCCCGATACGGTTAAAATAAGGACTCGCGCTCGCTGCGCTGACAAGTTCAAGGACGTTCAAATTTAACTTTAGTTATGTGGCAGGCTGACCTACATGTCGTATGCGCAACGTTGAACTGCAGCTGCAGATCGCAACAATGCGCTCAATTAATGCCAATATTGCATACGTTGTGAGTTCATTTCGTAAACTAATTGAATTTCCAGCCAGCCACAGTGGTCTCGAGTGGCATTCGGATGGAGAGATCTGTCGAGTGGACACCGCTTTAATTAGTAACGTTTGCTGCCTGCCCGCCTGCCATTTATAAATAAACTCTAATAAGTTGCAGGCAGTGATCTCTATCAACGATACGCCCGCCAGGTTATTACAAAATCTCGCCAACGGTTCTAATTATAAAAGGGTGGCGGGAGCAGCGAGCAGGGAGCAGGGAGCTGGGAGCAACTTGATGCTCGAGCCGACCAGCTGCAATCCATCAAATTGCGCCTCGCGGTGATTCAGAAATACGTGGGCAGCACATGATGTTCTAATAATCACTTGAGCTACATGGGTCAATTGGTTGAAGCCCACACGATTGCCTAATCAATGCTGATGATGATCTGGGATGCAGCCCGCTTACCTACATCTTTGCGATGGGGCAAGTTTAATGTGCCGCCTAACCCCATAATCCTGAAAATGCGTGCGCCAAACAATATTGTCTTCGTCTTCGTCTCTATCGTTGTCGTTGTCTTTTGTCGCATTGTTGGCGTTGACAATGAGGTGACATCATTACGAAATGAAATGAAAATCGAAATGAATTTATGGCGTCGTGTCGTGCTCGGAAGCGTGTCTGCCAACTCGGTCAGCCGCAGGCAGATGCTCACTTTACATAAGTTTATGTGTAAATTCAATTAATTCAACGCACCTTATGTTTTATTGCACAAACGCGGCTTTGCCACTTTTAGTTTACGCAATAAAACATTGTATAATGTCGCACACATTTCTCTTAACATCTATAATCTGAAAGAATTACAATTTCCTAACTCTTCCAATTTGTGCAATTCTTCGATATTATAATCAGTAAATCAGCACATCCAGGTTTCCTTTATTATTGTTGTCATAGCATTTTTGCAATTAGATAAAAACTTTGTATTAACTAAAACTTTGTATTGTGATAAAGTAAGTTCAATTTAACAAATACAAAATTGTTGTATTACAAAAAAAAGATAAAAGATTAAAGTGGAAAATTATTAAAGTAGAAATATCTTAAAATTAATAATAATTAATTAATTGTTGTGCTAAAAAATAGCAGAATAATAGCAGAAAATTATAAGATCTTTCTGCGAAAAGAACTTTAACAACATTTGACGTTTTATTTTGTTTACACAATTATTACGAATCGCATCTATGCTACAAAATTTAAAAAGCCTATTTAGTATACAAAATTAATTGCTATAATTTCAAGATAAAGTTAACTATAGAAAAGCATCTTTTTGCAAAACTAGGTTTTCGGGTTTACTTTATTTGTTTATCTATATTCATACATGTGCTATGAGTTAGAACTTACTAATTATCCCACTAGGCAGTATGTTTTAAAAGTCATAAAAAATGTATAAGCATTTTTTTCCGGGTTTATTACAAGCTTTGAGATACAATTTGTGAATGAATGAGATTTCAAAATTGTTGATTAAATTAATATACAAATTCAAACATTTTCGTAAAATTTAATTTGAAACAGCTTAAATGTGTTTGTTTAATTTCATAGTTCTTTTAAAAAATATACAGTAAATATATGAGTTTGCTAATAAACGAAATGCATTGCAGATTACATCGTTGCTACGCACTCGCAGTGGAAGCGCCTTCTACAAGGCAATCGAGGCGCCCGAGCAGGCGGAGGAGGAGGAACCAGAAGCAGCCGCCGCCAGCACAGCTGGACGAGTTGCGCGCCACTGGAGCGTGCAACATGCTGAGGTCGAATTCATACCAACACTAGAATTCGTATTCCGCAAACCGCCGCCAGCAACAGCAACAGCAGCGAGCACCAGCGACGAGCAGTCGCAACATGTTGCCGCTGGAACATCAGCAACATGCGAAGACAGTGTTGACACCAGCAATGATGCCGTAGACGAAGATAACGCCTCGACACACACGTATGTAATCTCGAGCAGCAGCTTCACAGCAACAAGTGCAAGTGGAAGTGGCACAAGCTCGAGCAGCACGCCATACGCGGTTACATCGACGGACACCGCAGAGTTGCTGCGGCAACAGAACCAACTCAGTCTCACCGAGGACGAGCAGACGATCTCCTCGTTCAGCATTGAGCCGCCCACCAGTTCCATGACCATTGACATGGCCGAGCCACAGCAAACCAGAACAACAACAACCACAACGACGACGACGACGACGAGAAGTGAGGCAACGAGCAGCAACGATGTTGTGGCTGCTGCCAACACAACAACAACCACGACGAGCAGCAGCATCGAGGAGGACATTGAGGAGGCGATTGATTTGAGCGAGGTGGAGGAGGAGCTGCTGCACTCCAACCTTGAGCCATCGCAACAAAGTGCCAAACCGGACGAGAGCAGCGAGGAGGCGGAACAGTTTCGCATCGACGACGCACAGCTCTCGGGCGGCCAGTTGGCACAGCACTTTCTGGTGGTCGACGAAGAGAGCGACGACGACGTGGAGCCAACCAATGCCAGAGAGCACACATCGCTCTCTGAGGAGCAGGATGAAGATGAAGAGCAGCAGGAAGATGATGACGACGATGATGACGATGACTTTGACATCAGTTTGCCTCTAGAGCAGCGCAAAGTCGTGCACTCGCGGCACGAAGACAACCAGGACCAGGCAGCAGGCGAGGCAGAGGCCAGTCTGAGCAATCAAAGCACCACCGATGATGTGTCCGACTTTGGCGACGAGCCGCATCACGCAACGGCCACGGAAACCGAGGAGCAGCTGCCCAGCGAGAGCGTCGCACAGACATCCAACTCACAGCAGGCTGAAGAGCAGTCCAAGCAGGAGCCAAGTGAACAGCAGCTGGAGCCAGAGCCAAGTGAGCTGGATGCGCACAGCGAGCAAGATCATTCGCTGGAAGAAATCATGGCCACAAACGAGTCTGTTGAGATCACCTACGATCCAGAGGAAGCTGCTGTGAGCTCTATGCGCTCCACGTCGCCCAATCTGGGCATGGTGACCGATCTGGACGTTGTGGAGGAGGTGGAGGTGGTGAAGACGCTGCAGCTGCCACAACTGAAGCAGCTTCAAGTCGTCGACCGCAAGCATGCAACAATGTTTGAAACGTTGCAGCTGCAGCCTGAACAGCCCTTGGAATTAACCATTCTCGAGCTGGACGAGGACGAAGAGGACGCCGCCGAGGAGTCCTCGTTGCAGCTGATGAAGCTGCGCCTGATGGCCATGCATCAGCAGACGCTGGCCGAGAGTGCGGGCAAAACATCGCCCACAGAATCAGCGAATTCCACTGAGAATCCTCCCAGCGGCGAACTGAAGCAAATGGAGCGCGTGTCGCTGCCCGAGTTCAGCAAGGATGTGCTCGAGGACATAACCGAGGAGAGCGAGCGCCAGTTGTCGCTGAGCACCGTCGAGGAGCCGCAGTCGCTGTCGCTGGAGGAGTCCAGAACGCTGCTCGCGGGCAAACCCGGCAGCAGCTCCAGCGTGGTCAGCCTGAATATGCTGAAGCAGCTGGAGGCCAAGGTGCACGATCTGTACACTCAGCTGGAGACGAAGGACAGCTGCCTAAACTCACTGAACTTGCAGCTGGAGGCAGCACGACGCGAGTCCAATACGGGAGGATCAGCATCGGCACGGGACAGCAGCTCCTTGGTCACCAACTCGACGGAGTATCGCACATTTCAGGAAGAGTTCGGTGCACCCGTAAGTGAAGCATTTAACAGAGTTGAGCAAGCAATTAAATCTCACATATTTTACAGACGCTGGACATCTACGTGGAGCTATCGCGACGAGATGAAATCATTGCCAAGCTGACGGAGTCGTTGCAGCACTCGCTGAACGTTCGCGGCCAGCTGCAGACGGATGCAGAGCGTCTGGGCGGCGAGGTGCAGATCCTGCGGAAGCAGCTCCACGAGGCTGTCGACACCGTGAAACGATCTGGCGGCGCTTGGCAAGATGCGGATCAAGTGCAGCGCATCTCCGAGATATCCATGGATCTGATAAGCGAGAGCGACGATGATTTCGATCGCAACTATGACCACGAGGAGCGTGGTTCGCGCAGCTCGCGAGAGCGACAGCTGTCGGTGCCACGGCAGTCCACGTCTGTCGAGGATCTGGGCGTGCAGCCCTTGCCTCCCGAGTGGCCCGCCGGCTTTAGCAAGCAGATCGAACAGTTCCAAAAGTGTCTGCTGCCCGGCGAAATGCGTCCATTCCTGATGGTGCAGCGCAAGTTCGACGACTTTCTGTCGCAACAGCTGCAGCAGAGCCGCGAGCAGTGTGAGAAGGAGCACGAGCTCAGTCGGGAGCGCTGGGAGAGCGAGAAGCTGCTCAGTGAACAGTCGCAACAGGCGGCGCACACCAAGGAAATGGAGGAACTGCGCAAGTACTTCGAGCATCGCTGCGCGGACCTCGAGAAGCAGTTCTCCGACGATGTGTTCTCACACAAGTCGCAGCATCTGGGCGGCGACAGTTCGTCCGAGTGCTCCGAGGTGGAGCAGCTGCCCGAGGAGGCGACGTCCAAGGAGCCATCGCCGCGCAAGCGCAAACGCGCCGAGCTGCTGCTGAGTCCCAGTCATCGGCAGTTGACGCCCAGCGGCGTGGAGAACTTGGAGCTGCCAAAGGATAGCAAAGATCAAGTAAGTCAAGATGATAAAACATAAAATATATTAAACAAGGGGCATTTTGAAATGCAACATGAAATTTGAACATAATTAATTGTTGCGTTTTAGCGGCAAATCGGGTTTCTAAAGAGACAAATAAATTGAAAGAATTGAATTACAATTATGTATTTAATGATTTTAAATAGAGCTACAGAAATAACAGATTTAAACCATTTAAATTGTCGATAATTCCACCTGCATTTTGTTGCAAATTCAATTTTATTGCAGACGTTAAAATTTAAACAAACCCATAAATATATTTTATTCTTAATTTAATTGCAACATTTTCATGGGTATGCAGTTATCGACATTAAACTGTCAATGTAAATGTCGTAAATTGGATTTTCAGCATATTGATTTAAAGTGTGACAGTCAATTAAGAATATAATATAGAGAAGAACTTATCGATGTTTCGATAATCAGTTCTTTGGTGCCAAACTGTCAAGCAGCAAATTGACATTTAACTAGACTAAAAATATGCGACGATATAAATTATGTTTAATTAATTTACACAAGAAGAATATTTAATTTATTAACATGCATAAAAATAATTAGTACAGTTGAATATTGAATAGAATTGCACTATATTAACTTTTCTATATCCCACAGTCGCTGGAAGTAGCCGATCTGAAGGTGTTCTACCAGACGCACATTCACGAGCTGAAGCGCGCCAACGAGGAGCAGGTTCGCAAGCTGACGGATCGTCTGCGATTCTACGAGCGTCGGCAGGCGGATGACGATTACCTGGTAAGCAGCGATCGATCAAGAGCGAACGCGTCTAGTTGTGTTATGCATTTATTACCTGTGCGCTTTTGTGGACTAACAGCTAACTGTGCATGTTCTTTTTTGTCTCTCTACTTTTATAACCCACCCAATAAACTTGTTAACCCGCATCGTTACTACCTGCAACTAACACATACACGCCAACACAGTCAACACCAAAGTCACCGCTTACCTGTCCAGCCAACGAAGCGGAGGCGCCGCCAACGCCTGCCCAGAATCCGAATGCATCGCTGATCATAATCGACGAGGACGAACTGAATCTGAATAACGAGGCGCAGGTGATTCAGCGCATCATTGAGGAGTATGAGCGTCGTCTGCAGGAGCAGCTGGCGCTGGCCCGCCAGGACATTGCCACCGAGCTGGAGCAGCAGATACAGGTGAGGTGTCGAGTGGCACACCGAATGTGCTGCATGTGATTGCTGCCACTCGACAAAAGTGTTTGCTTCGCTGCATCGTTGCATGCTCTCCCAATTCTATGTTGCGTGATTCACCCAAGCTTCCCCTGTTCATTATTTTTTACTTGTTCAATGAAAGCGCTACGTTTGTGGCACGCACCGCTCGTCTGAAACGTGGGACATTTTGTCAGATTGCCAAAAAACCAAAAAAAGCGAAAGTGAAACGAAAGCGGCGTTTCTTTGGCTATATGTGTGTGGCCACTTGATGGGGAATTGAGTTAGCATAGAATTTTGCAATTTCAATTTCCTTTGCTATCAACGATTTCGTCAGCGGCATCAGACTGTACTTTGACTCCCAGCTGCCGTTCTTTGAAAGGCCAAAGTCAACGATCCCCATCGAACGTTGACTTCGCAGCGTGTCTTGTGGCTAAAAAGAGATCTCATTTGCAGCATGGAGCTATATTAATTGGCTTTTTTTCAAATTAATTAGGCTATTTTAAAATAAATGTCATGGCAGAAGATTTTAATGATGGATCTTTGAGGTGAGATACTTTGAGATACTTGATGCTGCAGTCATGTAAGATACAAATGAGGCAATAGATATTTGAGGTAAAATGAAAACATAATATTTTAATGGTTATTAAGGGAAGAATAAATTTAATTTGTTGAGGTAGATTTTTGTAATTATCAAGTTTTTTTGTTAGAAGATTTTGATGGTAAACATTAATTTGAATGACATACAAATTTTTAAAATACGAAATTAAAACATATAAATATTTTCAATATAAGATTGAAAATGCTGTAGATTATCGTAGTGTTTTAAGGTGTATATATTATCTTCAAGATGGGAGCTGTTTTAAATATGAAGAAAGACAATTAATATTAATTATTTGGCTAAAGTACAGAATATAGTTTATGTAGTATAGCTGTTATTGAATATTGAAGTTCTTCGTTTCGAAATGTACTTATATTTTGCCAAGGTTGCACATAAAGCAAGAAAACTTTTAATGTTGCTCTCAAAAGTGTCCCACTTAAATGTGCTGTAATATGTACTATGCCCACTCAACATAAATAATAGCTAAATACATACATATATTAACAAATGTATATATATTATGTGTATGTATGTATATGTATGTTTTGTCTGTTTGCCAACAAAATTTAGCAGACATTCTGCTGTTGGTTTATTTGCTTTGTTGCTTGACGATTTGCGTGTTTTCTTTTGGTTCTTAGACTGGGACAGATTTGTGTATATATTCGCACACAGATATAAACGCATGTGTTTGGCCAATATAGTGGCGTTGTTGTCAGCAGACAAAACATGTGCTCCAATTCATAAACAAACTGCTTCATAAAAGTGAAGATGGGCTCAAGTTAATTAAGTCGGGCCGGAAGTGCGAGGCGAAGGGAATGCCAGTTTGGTAAATTTAGAAGTGTTGACAATCGAGTGGAGCTCGCACCCGGACTTATAAACACACACATGCGCATGCGACTGCTACTTAAGTGCAATAACAATGTGCAGGGGACGCCGTTCACTGTCCGAAATTAACGAACATAAATTCGAATTAATTTCAACACGCACACATCAACAGTGGCGTTGGCAAGCAGTGCAACATTGCACTGCTTTGCCGACAGGCGAGTGCGTGCACGCTCGCGTCGTCTCTCTTTCGCTCTCTCGGCGCAAGCGAGCGGACGATCTTTGCTTAAATTGCCTTCTCGCCCGAGGAGTCTGCTCAGTCTTTTCCGTTACTTCAAACCGTGCGCGTGCCACGAGCCGCGTCGTTAGTGCCGAATTATAGATATATGTAAATGTATATGTGTCTGAATAAATATACATGTGTGTGCGTATAAAAACACATGTGCGTTCAAGAGCTCTTTAAATGAATAATGTGCAAAGAAAACAGTGCGGAAGAAAAAGAGAACATACATAAATCAACGATTGCGAATAAATTGAGTTGTTATTATGAATATCAAGTGAAACTGTCAAAGACAACAAAGATTCGTGTCTATATGTATTAGAAGACTTTCAATTTGTGTGTGAATTTGAATTTGCGCGCACTTCAACCGAAAAGAAATTCAAAACAATTTTAACGGTCAACGTGTGTCTGAATGATAAACAAATAGCTTAGCATACATACATGCATCTAAAGGGGATTTTTGGATTTGAATATACTACCAAAAAAGTAAGAAATGTCTAAAATATAAATTCATTTAATGTTTACAATGTCCCCGAGATGTGTTATTGGAAACGTAAATAGACGAGCGACACTTCAATGCGTCAAAGTCCCTGAAGCGCACTCTAAACAAACTTGGGGCGATTTGAGTTCCAAAACTAGAAAAGTCGTTGCCCTTTTCCAAAACCATAAACACTACGATTCCTGCGGTATTCTCCATCTCCATCCCAACATGTGATGTTATTTTTGTGTAAGGCGCAAAATTCTGTGCGCTTGTTTGCCGCCTATTTTGGAAACTTGGTCTATTTTAATACGTCAATTCACTTCACCCGTAGCCGTGGCTTGTGCAGTTTCTTAAGCACTTGCGGGTTGCACTCGCCTGATACTGCTGATATCGTCTTACACATTAGTGCACATTTATTTGAGCATACGATACAAGTACATTCTTGACATGTCATCCATTCATTACATTCTTAAAACTCATTCGTGGTTGCTGGGATATTCTAAAATAATCACGGACCGAGATGTGTCATGTTGGTTTTGGGGTATTCTCGGGGAATTCCATGTGTCGAATAATAAATTTCAAAAATTTTAATTTCTTGGAAAGTTTTAAGATTAAAGGATATTCACAATATATTTTTTTTAAAATTAATTTTCATGTTAATATTCATAATTTGCATGAATCTGATGAATTTTTGGAAAACCTTTTAAAAAATTGCAGCATTGGAATAAATAGTAATAAAAATTTGAATATAATTGAATTTCTTTGAAGACGTTTAAGAAAAACTGAAAGTTTTTGTATTTTAGCGAAATCTTAATCAAAATTGGCAAATTTATTTGTAAATTATTTTATATGTTATTTGAATCTTAACCAAGCAGAGTTCCCAAAAATTTGAATTTAGCTGCTACCCACATATGAACATATATTTATCTAAAAATATATATTTATGTGTATTTCTGTCGCGTACATTATGCAATCTGTGTTAGACGCAAAAAATGCAATATGCAAAATGCATGTGACGAAAATAAAATGATGTGTTTACTTGCAACTGCAACGCAGGGAAAGGCGACCGCCGACATGTTCATCATACTTTCAATACAAATATAGAGTGCAATTGCGTCTCTCTGGCTCTCTTTGTTTAATTAAAGTAAGAGGAACTTAAGATTATGTATTTACGCACAAACAGCGGTCGGTGAAATGTCGGTTGGGAAAACAATAATCAGCTTGAGTCGCGACCCCGACGTCAGAGATAAGACATCAATTGCTATACTGCTGTTTCAAAAATAAATCCAATAAAAAAATAACTTGGGCCCCTTCATCTTGTTGCAAGCAACTTTTGCATGGGTTACGCTCTCTCTGTCTCTCTTCGAAGTGGCACGTTTATTAAGATTTATGTGCAACACTCTTTCCCGGTTGCATGCAACGCTGAAGATGAGCGCATTTTGGGTTCTATAAACAAATAAAGGGCGGGCCCGCGCCGACGATTTCCTTCTCGCTTGTCAAGCAGATGTCAGAGAGCTTCAGAACAATTTTCCCGGCATAAACATCTAAATATTTTCCCTAAATGTGGGCGATAAACAATCAATATTTATAGGCAGACTTTCTCTAAAGGGTTGTGTGAGCTTTTGACCATTTCACAGAATCCGAATCCGGCTGCATTCGTCTGTTGCAACAGATTTTTACAGATTTTGTTTATGTATCGGTCGCCACCCATCATTAATAATCATTTTCGTTCATTGTGCTTTCAGAATCTGCTGTCGGAGAGTCCAGTAGACGATCACAACTGGCCAAAGGAGCTGATACTGCTGCGCGAGAAGTTTACAGCCAAAAGTCAATTGGAGATAACACAACTGAACATTAAACATGCAGAAGAGGTGACTTAAAATAACTGAGTTTATGCAAATAAATACTGAAAACATTATTATCATTCCTTCCACAGATGTCACGGATGAAGCTGGAATACGAAAAACAACTCAGCCGCAAGACCAAGCGGCACCTGACCTTCGATTCTGGTCGTGACTTGGAGAACATCATCAACGAGCGCGATGGCTTGCGGGAATTGTCAAAGAGTTTCCGCAGCGTGCTCTGCCGCCTGGCCAAGTGCGTGGCCAACTGCGAGGATGATTTGAATGCCACTCTATCCGAGGAAGTGCAGCGCATTCTGGCCCAAAGTCGCAATCAAGAAGGCGGCGAGGAGTTGGAGCAAACGCTCAGCAGTTCTCTGCTGCAGGGTTCTTTCAATGCCACGAAACAACTGCGTCTGGTGCCTGATGTGCACAGTCTGCTGGAGGTTGTGGAGGATCCCAGTCTGGTGCAGTTCATCGACAACAAAAGCCCCGACGATAACAACGATGACTTTGACTTGGGCGAATGTCTGGAGCGCTTGAAGTCCGAGGCTGCGTATTTGCTGCAACTGTCTGAGGATCTGGACAAGCAACATGCCAACGAATCGGGCGATCCATTGGATGAGCCCGAGAAGCAGGAGCACGAAGTGTGCTGTGAGGCTGAAAATGGTCTGAAGACCACAGCGCCGTTGCCAGCAGCTCAACAGCAACTGTTGCACAAGCTGCTGCGCACCAATTCCTTGAATGATCAGCATCTCGGCGTGGCGCATCAGCGCAAATCCGCTCACGGTGTTTTGCCCAGCAAGCCGCTTTGTTCGCTGCCCATCGATCTGCAGCAGAATGCGGGCAATGCCTCCGAGCTGAGCTTCCAGCTGGTGGAGCTGAAGAACCGGCTCATCAAATCGGAAACGGATCGTCAGAAGCTGCAACAGCAGCTGACGCACACCATCGATCGCAACGCCGAGCTGGGCGAGGAGCTGCAGGCTTTGCGCGATCAGTTGTCGCAGCTCAACTCGCTGAACCATACAGACTATGCCGAGGGCTATGGCCTGGGAGATATGAACATTCATCAATCCCAGGACCAGACTTCCGCCAGCTTTGCGCAGCTCCAAGAGCGAGCTCGTCACTTGCTAACATCGCCAACGAAGCAGCCAACACAGGATCAAGGCAATGCTACAGTTGTCCTGTTGCAGATGATTGAGGACTTCTGCCGTGAGGGCGACAAGGTGGTCGAGTCTGGCAAGAAGGATCGCAAGGATCTGCAGTCTCAGGTGAGTTGTAAGCTAGATAATCATCTCAAATCCCTCTCCCAAAATACACTTGTGTGCTAAACGCATGTCCAGCTGAGACCCTGTCTAGTTGTAAGCCAAAGTTTAAAGTTGAAGTTGGTTCTTTACCCATCCCTGCCTACAATATACCACATTCATATAGATTGACACCGCTGACAAACAGCTAAAGGCGACGCGGCTGTTCCTGGAAGAACAGGCTGCCGAACGCGAGCAGGAACGCGAGGAGTTTCAGCGCGAGATCGAGCTGCTGAAATTGCAGATTCGCGAAAAGGAAAAAGAGCGCAGCTCCTTTGCCAATGCCTCCGAGGAGGTGAGTGTTCCTCGCAAGGAACTTTTATTGGTCGTACTCTAAATGATCGTTCTTCTTCTACTTTTGATTTGGGATTCGTTTGTTTTCGTTTGGTTTGCTGTCTTTCCTTTCGTTTCATTTACTTTCCCTTTGTTTGTGAAATGGTTTTTCTGGCTCTAAGTTGGCTTTGTATTAGATTAAGTATTTCCTTTTTTTTGTACTTATAGTATATGTGCATATATTGGTTTTATGCTAAATATAGATTTTTTGGCTTATAACTAACATATATTTCATTTAAGAAATTATTGTTTAACTGATGCTCGCCGGAATTAATATAAAAAAATCAATGAATCGAAATAATAAAATAATTTGTTATTCAACTAATTTAATGATAATTTGAATTATCGAGAAATTGACAAAGTATGTGCTTGCAAAAAATATAATTGCATTTAAATATTTCAATTAATTAATAACATAAATCAATCAAAATTAAATATCTTTTAATAAGCATTTGATTTAATTTTTGTTTAAAGACACATACATAATCTGAAGATTTAAATTTAAATCTTATTTTTAGCCAGCGATTTTGTAATTTATGCATGCCAAATTAATTCAAGAATATTTGCATTCAAAATGCAGCATAAAACCGATATACACTGTACACTATAAAATAGGTCAACCGACTATACTATATATTTATGTGTTCATGCACGCTATAAAATATTAACAAGTACTTTATTAATGGCCTGTTTATTAACTGTGCGCATTTTGCACATTTACACTTGCCCTACACCACACTACACAAATGTTTATTGGCTGAATTGAGTAAATCTTTGCCGCACTACATTCTAACTACACGAATTGTAAACTTTTGGAACAGCACCTGTTTTAGGCCCAATTCGAAAATGTTCTCTTGGAACTGGCGCCCCCACGGGTGTAGATATATACATTCTATATTCAAGGGCAGCAGATGAACTCGCATATATCGAGCAGATATATATGTACATGAGTATGAGAACAAAGATTTCGTAAGCATGTGCAGACGTATTTATAGCCACAATATTTCGAGTGGCGGGGGAGATATCCGAAATGATTCCATTCACTCACGCACACAGACTCACATGCCAATTAACAAATAGTATATAAATTGTAACTAATCATAATTAATCCAACTGTAACTCTCTTGCATGCACCCCTTAATCTAATCTATCTCTGAAAAATGCACCCGCAATTGACATTGAAATTGAATTTGAATTGCACTAAAGTTGAGGGTAGTAAAGGAGAAGCATGTAAGTTGTAACTAACTTAAATCACGCCCACTCTCAATCTCTCACACGCCATTGTCGGACTTGTAACTGTTAGATATACATTTATATGAATGCTTTGTTATCTCCGTGATATCTTCTCCACAGTACGCCCAGCTGGAATCGCATCTGCGAGAGGTCAATCAACAGCTCAGCGAGTCGAACACAAAGCGCGACAAGTTCGAGGTGGAGTTGAAGGCATCGATAGACAAGATCTTTGTGCTGCGTGAAATCATCTCGGATCTGGAGACTCAGGTGCAGACCAAAGCACTCAATGAGCAGGTCATGGAGGAGAAGTCCAAGCAGCTGGAGGATTATGTGAAGCTGCAAATGCGCTCCCAGGATGCACTGCAACAGGAGGTGCACAGCCTCAAGACAGACATTGGCGAGGGCTACAAATCCCGCATTCGTCAGCTGGAGGAGAAGCTGCAACAGGGCTTACCTGCGGCTGAGCAGAGTATGGTGCTCAACCAGGTCGCTGAGCAGCTGCGGGACATTGAAACCACGCTCGAGCAGAAGACAAAAACACTCGAGTCCCTGCACAATTCCAACACGGCCTCCAACTCCTGCAGTCTGAGTGCCACGGAGGATGTCTCTGTCCATGGTGGCAGCAAGCAGCCAACAGCATCGCACACTGCCGAAGGATCTCCTTCGTGCCTCCACTCGCTGACCGTCGAAGGTGTGCAGCGTGTGGCCGAGAAGCTGGACAAGCACTCGCGGGTCGAGGAGGCTGCTATCAAACGCATTCGCGACCTGGAAATGCAAGTCACCCAGATGCGCACTGGCTGTGTGGTGAGTACAGAAAAGCTTTGAATTCATATTGGTTGCTGTCCTCGCTAAAGAGTTGAGTTTCGGTTTAAATGGCAGCTAGCTGGCATATGGAAGTCGGCTAAATATACAGTCATGGAAAAAATAATAGAAACGCATTTTCTCAGTTTCTTCAACTTCATATTTTTATTGCAGAATCCCAACTTGAGTTCAACTTTTTAATTTTTCTTAAACATAAATATATCAGTCTTCAATAATTAGAAACAAAAAGATCAATTTTTGACTTCAGTTAATTAAAACATTTAATTGAAATTAAATTTTTGATTTTCGGCCTGGAAAAAATAATAGAAACGCTCACGTGTTTTGCTGAAATCTTTGGTAATTTTTGGTCAAATTCAAAATAAAATGTATTATTACAATTATTTCGCATAACAGAAATGTTAATATACCAACTTTAGGTAAATCTTATCATTAAATTTTGACATTTAGTGTCAAAATGGGTCGTGCAGAGCATTGCACAGGTGTAAAGAGAAAAATAATACTTAGAATTAGAAATGAAGGCCAATCCATGACTCAAATTACAGATTTAATGGATTGTTACACAAAAAATATGTTTTCTGCAATCCACTTCATAGAAAAATCAGAGAAACGGGGCCGGAAGCGGGAAACTTCGGAAAAATTTGACAAGGGGGTTATATGAAAATCGAAAAAGGACCAATTCCTTTCATCAAAGGACTTCAAAAATTGGATGAAAACGATAGTAACTAATCGTTCTATATGTATTAGGCTTTTTGAGGGAAGTTTGAAGGCGCATTCATCCAGAAGAGACCAACACCTGAAGCGGATAAACATCGCCATTGCACTATATGGCCTGCACAGTGCCTAACGGTCTAAAAGTGTATTTACGATCGTAAGCAGATTTTTTTGGGAGCCTAACTTAGGTTTGTCCGTCATTTCCAAACATATTTATCTTTGTCCCGTCGGATTTTATGACATTTTTCCCGTTTTCGAGGTGTTTATGTTTCTTGCCAGTAAATATACGCCTGCCCATAAGCTTTATGGTCAGAAAAGGGTCTCTCTTTGATGCATGCGCCTTCAAACTTTGCTTAACAAGCCTATTACGTATAGAACAACTAGTAACTATCGTTTTCATCCAATTTTTGAAGTCCTTTGATGGAAGGAGTGGGTCCTTTTTCGATTTTTATATAACCCCCTTGTCACATTTTTTCGAAGTTTCTGGCTTCCGGCCCCGTTTCTCTGATTTTTCTAGGAAGTGGATTGCAGAAAACATATTCTTTTGGTAAAACTCCATTAGTTCTGTAGATTTTGCGGTGGATTGACCCTCTTCTTTTAACCTGAGTATTATTTTCCTCTCTCCTCGAGTACAATGTAATCCAAGACCCATTGCGACTATAATAACCAAATTCGATAATAATTTTCCAAAAAAAGTTGTAATATTTAAGCTTAAGGTATTTAAATTTAGCGAAACAAAGGTTTTTATTTTGTTTTTAAAGAAAAAAAACGAAAATTTTAGCAAAACACGCGAGCGTTTCTATTATTTTTTCCAGGCCGAAAATCAAAATTGAATTTCAATTAAATATCATAATTAACTGAATACAAAATTTGATATTTTTGTTGTTAATTATTGAAGACTAATATATTTACGTTTTAGAAAAATTAAAAAGTTGAACTCAAGATTGGATTTTGCAATAAAAATATGAAGTTGAAGAAACTGAGAAAATGCGTTTCTATTATTTTTTCCATGACTGTAGCTGCCAGCAAAATATATCCAGAACTATATGTAAAGTATTTAATTCACTGGATATTTGTGTATTTTTATTCTCTAAACAGCGATTGCAAGTAAGTTGCAACATGCGAGAAATTTAATTGAATTTAACTTAACTTCATAAAAAGTTAAGTTCAATTAAGTTTTAATGACAATGATAGATTACATTTTGCACAATGCTAATTATAGAAACTAGCAACATCTATACAGAACTATACGATAAATATTTACTGTTGTCAAAACGAAACACAGCAATGTTTTCAAGTAGCTACAGTTTTGTTGCCACTGTGCTCTTGCTATGGTTTAAGAGCAACTGTGCACAGTTTTACACGCATTGTGCGATCACCACTCTTCTAAACAGATGAATTTCAATTCAAGCGCTGTGCAGCATCGTTTGCTCTTGGGCAGCGCTCAGTTGCTTGACGCTTGTCTCCCGCAACGCACATGAAAGAGTGCACGTTCTATTTTGAAAATAAATATTTAATTTTGATTGTTTAATAAACCGCAATCAAGTGTAGGGAGTGCCAAAAAAGAGATGTTGATGCGCTCCAAAAATGCGCTCAACTTCAGCATGGCACCGATTCAAGTGAGTTTAAATGGACATTTGAATTAATATTTTCGTGTTGTTGTTGTGCGACATTGACAAGTGCCTCATAATTGACACACAATTGTCATCTATCTGTGTGTGTACTTTGTGTATCTGTGTGTATATATTTTGACAAGGCTAGACACACGTCAAGCGCCCCGCAAAATTGTATTCAATTGCAGCGTTTAACGTTTCCCTGTTTCGCTAGTGTTACCTTCAGAGCGTTGGAAAATGGCACGGGCTCAGTCAAAAATAGATGTCCTCGTCATCGGTGGCAAGCTCCATTTATTGCCCAGATTGTGCCACAAAATGTATCTTGTATCTGTCGCCTCGAAAATAAATCAGTTGACGCCTCAGAGACGCACCTGCTTCAATCAGCAAATAATGTGCCGCACTTGAGTTGTGTGTATGTTGCGGTTTGTTTACAACTTGCAGCTTGCCACAAGCGCCTAATTGAAAGACTAATTCTCAAGAGTGCAATGTATGCTGCCTAAATAAACGTTCTTTGTGGCGCGGCATCAACTCATCGCTGATGAGACAGCACCCGCATAAAATGCACTTTGTAAACAGCAGCCAGATAATACAGTTGCAAATACAGATACGCTGTGGCAAGATATATAGTCCATCAACAAACTGTGCCGCATCATTTCAATGGGCTCAATTTACTTAAATTGAAGTCGTCGTCGGCAAGGGTTGTCGGAGTACTGACACGAGTCGAGGGAGATGCAAATGAAAGTGCAGTGGGATTGGAGGCGGGAGTTGCAAATGCAGATGCAGCTATAGCAACGGTCAATCGGTCGGTCGTTGACTGCTCAGTGCAGCCAATTTTATTGTATCCATACCCACAGCCCACAAGGTAAAGAGTATTACGACTGCGCTTTGTAAAAATGTTTCTAAACGACTGAAGAAAGCATCTACCACAGTATAAAGCTTACCCTGTTGTCTATATACGTGCAATGGTGCTACGATGCATTCTATTTTTCGTTAGCTTCTTTAAAACTTCACTGTTAAAATGATAAAAGTTGCATTGCAAGTGAGTCAGCTATAAATTGAGAGCAAAAGTTCTCGAAGAAATAATACAATATTTTACGCCATAAAAAGATATCAGTAACGATAAGAGGTAGAAAATATTGCCCACTTAAATAGAACAGAAAGTATTGCTGTCGCCATTTTCTGGTCTGCAAGCAAACTTGTTCCGCAAAATTTTGCTAACAGTATTTTTCCATTTAAAATTAGTTTTTTATTCCAAAAATTTACAATACAATAAGTTTAAGTTGGAATGGGTATTTTAAGAAACCCGCTTTCAATTGCTATAACGTTGGAAACTAAATAGACGAATTAAAATTGTAAATCTATAGATGACTAGAAAATTAATATTCATAATAAGTAGACCCTGGACTTTGTATTATTTTATATTTTTAAAGGTTTGTTCAATTGCAAATGGAGTTCAAAAAGATGCAACATAATTTATTTATATTTAAAAGAGTTGTATTTTAAAGAGATTAGATAAAAATTTAAATTTTCAGAAGCTGGGCGGGTTTTCCAAATTTGAATTTAAATAAAATACGTTAAAAATAACGACGAATTTCCTTCGATGGTTTTGGGGAGGAAGTTAGTCGTTGATATTAACGTATTTTATTCAAATTGAAATTTGAAAAGCCCGCCCAACTTCTGAAAATTAAAATTTTTGGCTAATCTACTTGCTACTCGATTATGTTCGCCTGGTACTTCAGCAGATCGAAGTCGGTTTTGGGAAGGAATTTAGTCGTTGATATTAACGTATTTTATTCAAATTGAAATTTGAAAAGCCCGCCCAACTTCTGAAAATTAAAATTTTTGGCTAATATACTTGCTACTCGATTATGTTCGCCTGGTACTTCAGCAGCTCCAAGTGGGTTTTGGGAAGGAATTTCGTCATTGATATTAACGTATTTTATTCAAATTGAAATTTGAAAAGCCCGCCCAACTTCCGAAAATTAAAATTTTTGGCTAATATACTTGCTACTCGATTATGTTCGCCTGGTACTTCAGCAGATCGAAGTCGGTTTTGGGAAGGAATTTAGTCGTTGATATTAACGTATTTTATTCAAATTGAAATTTAAAAAGCCCGCCCAGCTTCTGAAAATTAAAATTTTTGGCTAATCTACTTGCTACTCGATTATGTTCGCCTGGTACTTCAGCAGCTCCAAGTGGGTTTTGGGAAGGAATTTCGTCATTGATATTAACGTATTTTATTCAAATTGAAATTTGAAAAGCCCGCCCAACTTCCGAAAATTAAAATTTTTGGCTAATATACTTGCTACTCGATTATGTTCGCCTGGTACTTCAGCAGCTCCAAGTGGGTTTTGGGAAGGAATTTCGTCGTTGATATTAACGTATTTTATTTAAATTGAAATTTGAAAAGCCCGCCCAGCTTCTGAAAATTAAAATTTTTGGCTAATCTACTTGCTACTCGATTATGTTCGCCTGGTATTTCAGCAGATCGAAGTCGGTTTTGGGAAGGAATTTCGTCGTTGATATTAACGTATTTTATTCAAATTGAAATTTGAAAAGCCCGCCCAACTTCTGAAAATTAAAATTTTTGGCTAATCTACTTGCTACTCGATTATGTTCGCCTGGTACTTCAGCAGATCGAAGTCGGTTTTGGGAAGGAATTTAGTCGTTGATATTAACGTATTTTATTCAAATTGAAATTTGAAAAGCCCGCCCAACTTCTGAAAATTAAAATTTTTGGCTAATCTACTTGCTACTCGATTATGTTTGCCTGGTACTTCAGCAGATCGAAGTCGGTTATGGGAAGGAATTTAGTCGTTGATATTAACGTATTTTATTCAAATTGAAATTTGAAAAGCCCGCCCAGCTTCTAAAAATTAAAATTTTTGGCTAATCTTCTTGCTACTCAATTATGTTCGCCTGGTACTTCAGCAGATCGAAGTCGGTTTTGGGAAGGAATTTAGTCGTTGATATTAACGTATTTTATTCAAATTGAAATTTGAAAAGCCCGCCCAACTTCTGAAAATTAAAATTTTTGGCTAATCTACTTGCTACTCGATTATGTTCGCCTGGTACTTCAGCAGATCGAAGTCGGTTTTGGGAAGGAATTTAGTCGTTATTTTTAACGTATTTTATTCAAATTGAAATTTGAAAAGCCCGCCCAACTTCTGAAAATTAAAATTTTTGGCTAATCTACTTGCTACTCGATTATGTTCGCCTGGTACTTCAGCAGATCGAAGTCGGTTTTGGGAAGGAATTTCGTCGTTATTTTTAACGTATTTTATTCAAATTGAAATTTGAAAAGCCCGCCTAACTTCTGAATATATAAATTTTTGGCTAATCTACTTTCTACTCGATTATGTTCGCCTGATACTTCAGCAGATCGAAGTCGGTTTTGGGAAGGAATTTCGTCGTTATTTTTAACGTATTTTATTCAAATTGAAATTTGAAAAGCCCGCCCAACTTCTGAAAATTAAAATTTTTGGCTAATCTACTTGCTACTCGATTATGTTCGCCTGGTACTTCAGCAGATCGAAGTCGGTTTTGGGAAGGAATTTCGTCGTTATTTTTAACGTATTTTATTCAAATTGAAATTTGAAAAGCCCGCCTAACTTCTGAATATATAAATTTTTGGCTAATCTACTTTCTACTCGATTATGTTCGCCTGATACTTCAGCAGATCGAAGTCGGTTTTGGGAAGGAATTTCGTCGTTATTTTTAACGTATTTTATTCAAATTAAAATTTGAAAAGCCCGCCCAACTTCTGAAAATTAAAATTTTTGGCTAATCTACTTGCTACTCGATTATGTTCGCCTGGTACTTCAGCAGATCGAAGTCGGTTTTGGGAAGGAATTTAGTCGTTGATATTAACGTATTTTATTCAAATTGAAATTTGAAAAGCCCGCCCAACTTCTGAAAATTAAAATTTTTGGCTAATCTACTTGCTACTCGATTATGTTCGCCTGGTACTTCAGCAGATCGAAGTCGGTTTTGGGAAGGAATTTAGTCGTTGATATTAACGTATTTTATTCAAATTGAAATTTGAAAAGCCCGCCCAACTTCTGAAAATTAAAATTTTTGGCTAATCTACTTGCTACTCGATTATGTTCGCCTGGTACTTCAGCAGATCGAAGTCGGTTTTGGGAAGGAATTTAGTCGTTATTTTTAACGTATTTTATTCAAATTGAAATTTGAAAAGCCCGCCCAACTTCTGAAAATTAAAATTTTTGGCTAATCTACTTGCTACTCGATTATGTTCGCCTGGTACTTCAGCAGATCGAAGTCGGTTTTGGGAAGGAATTTCGTCGTTATTTTTAACGTATTTTATTCAAATTGAAATTTGAAAAGCCCGCCCAACTTCTGAAAATTAAAATTTTTGGCTAATCTACTTGCTACTCGATTATGTTCGCCTGGTACTTCAGCAGATCGAAGTCGGTTTTGGGAAGGAATTTAGTCGTTGATATTAACGTATTTTATTCAAATTGAAATTTGAAAAGCCCGCCCAACTTCTGAAAATTAAAATTTTTGGCTAATCTACTTGCTACTCGATTATGTTCGCCTGGTACTTCAGCAGCTCCAAGTGGGTTTTGGGAAGGAATTTAGTCGTTGATATTAACGTATTTTATTCAAATTGAAATTTGAAAAGCCCGCCCAGCTTCTGAAAAATAAAATTTTTGGCTAATCTACTTGCTACTCGATTATGTTCGCCTGGTACTTCAGCAGCTCCAAGTGGGTTTTGGGAAGGAATTTCGTCGTTGATATTAACGTATTTTATTCAAATTGAAATTTGAAAAGCCCGCCCAACTTCTGAAAATTAAAATTTTTGGCTAATCTACTTGCTACTCGATTATGTTCGCCTGGTACTTCAGCAGATCGAAGTCGGTTTTGGGAAGGAATATAGTCGTTGATATTAACGTATTTTATTCAAATTGAAATTTGAAAAGCCCGCCCAGCTTCTGAATATAAAAATTTTTGGTTAATCTACTTGTTACACGATTATGTTCGCCTGGTACTTCAGCATATCGAAGTCGGTTTTGGGAAGGAATTTCGTCGTTGATATTAACGTATTTTATTCAAATTGAAATTTGAAAAGCCCGCCCAACTTCTGAAAATTAAAATTTTTGGCTAATCTACTTGCTACTCGATTATGTTCGCCTGATACTTCAGCAGATCGAAGTCGGTTTTGGGAAGGAATATAGTCGTTGATATTAACGTATTTTATTCAAATTGAAATTTGAAAAGCTCGCCCAACTTCTGAAAATTAAAATTTTTGGCTAATCTACTTGCTACTCGATTATGTTCGCCTGGTACTTCAGCAGATCGAAGTCGGTTTTGGGAAGGAATATAGTCGTTGATATTAACGTATTTTATTCAAATTGAAATTTGAAAAGCCCGCCCAGCTTCTGAATATAAAAATTTTTGGTTAATCTACTTGTTACACGATTATGTTCGCCTGGTACTTCAGCAGATCGAAGTCGGTTTTGGGAAGGAATTTCGTCGTTGATATTAACGTATTTTATTCAAATTGAAATTTGAAAAGCCCGCCCAACTTCTGAAAATTAAAATTTTTGGCTAATCTACTTGCTACTCGATTATGTTCGCCTGGTACTTCAGCAGTTCCAAGTGGGTTTTGGGAAGGAATTTCGTCGTTATTTTTAACGTATTTTATTCAAATTGAAATTTGAAAAGCCCGCCTAACTTCTGAATATTTAAATTTTTGGCTAATCTACTTTCTACTCGATTATGTTCGCCTGGTACTTCAGCAGATCGAAGTCGGTTTTGGGAAGGAATTTCGTCGTTGATATTAACGTATTTTATTCAAATTGAAATTTGAAAAGCCCGCCCAACTTCTGAAAATTAAAATTTTTGGCTAATCTACTTGCTACTCGATTATGTTCGCCTGGTACTTCAGCAGATCGAAGTCGGTTTTGGGAAGGAATATAGTCGTTGATATTAACGTATTTTATTCAAATTGAAATTTGAAAAGCCCGCCCAGCTTCTGAATATAAAAATTTTTGGTTAATCTACTTGTTACACGATTATGTTCGCCTGGTACTTCAGCAGATCGAAGTCGGTTTTGGGAAGGAATTTCGTCGTTGATATTAACGTATTTTATTCAAATTGAAATTTGAAAAGCCCGCCCAACTTCTGAAAATTAAAATTTTTGGCTAATCTACTTGCTACTCGATTATGTTCGCCTGGTACTTCAGCAGATCGAAGTCGGTTTTGGGAAGGAATTTAGTCGTTGATATTAACGTATTTTATTCAAATTGAAATTTGAAAAGCCCGCCCAACTTCTGAAAATTTAAATTTTTGGCTAATCTACTTGCTACTCGATTATGTTCGCCTGGTACTTCAGCAGCTCCAAGTGGGTTTTGGGAAGGAATTTCGTCGTTATTTTTAACGTATTTTATTCAAATTGAAATTTGAATAGCCCGCCCAACTTCTGAAAATTAAAATTTTTGGCTAATATACTTGCTACTCGATTATGTTCGCCTGGTACTTCAGCAGCTCCAAGTGGGTTTTGGGAAGGAATTTCGTCGTTGATATTAACGTATTTTATTCAAATTGAAATTTGAAAAGCCCGCCTAACTTCTGAAAATTAAAATTTTTGGCTAATATACTTGCTACTCGATTATGTTCGCCTGGTACTTCAGCAGCTCCAAGTGGGTTTTGGGAAGGAATTTCGTCGTTGATATTAACGTATTTTATTTAAATTGAAATTTGAAAAGCCCGCCCAGCTTCTGAAAATTAAAATTTTTGGCTAATCTACTTGCTACTCGATTATGTTCGCCTGGTACTTCAGCAGATCGAAGTCGGTTTTGGGAAGGAATTTCGTCGTTGATATTAACGTATTTTATTCAAATTGAAATTTGAAAAGCCCGCCCAGCTTCTGAAAATTTAAATTTTTGGCTAATCTACTTGCTACTCGATTATGTTCGCCTGGTACTTCAGCAGATCGAAGTCGGTTTTGGGTAGGAATTTCGTCGTTGATATTAACGTATTTTATTCAAATTGAAATTTGAAAAGCCCGCCCAGCTTCTAAAAATTAAAATTTTTGGCTAATCTTCTTGCTACTCAATTATGTTCGCCTGGTACTTCAGCAGATCGAAGTCGGTTTTGGGAAGGAATTTAGTCGTTGATATTAACGTATTTTATTCAAATTGAAATTTAAAAAGCCCGTCCAGCTTCTGAAAATTAAAATTTTTGGCTAATCTACTTGCTACTCGATTATGTTCGCCTGGTACTTCAGCAGATCGAAGTCGGTTTTGGGTAGGAATTTCGTCGTTGATATTAACGTATTTTATTCAAATTGAAATTTGAAAAGCCCGCCCAGCTTCTAAAAATTAAAATTTTTGGCTAATCTTCTTGCTACTCAATTATGTTCGCCTGGTACTTCAGCAGATCGAAGTCGGTTTTGGGAAGGAATTTAGTCGTTGATATTAACGTATTTTATTCAAATTGAAATTTGAAAAGCCCGCCCAACTTCTGAAAATTAAAATTTTTGGCTAATCTACTTGCTACTCGATTATGTTCGCCTGGTACTTCAGCAGATCGAAGTCGGTTTTGGGAAGGAATTTAGTCGTTGATATTAACGTATTTTATTCAAATTGAAATTTGAAAAGCCCGCCCAACTTCTGAAAATTAAAATTTTTGGCTAATCTACTTGCTACTCGATTATGTTCGCCTGGTACTTCAGCAGATCGAAGTCGGTTTTGGGAAGGAATTTAGTCGTTGATATTAACGTATTTTATTCAAATTGAAATTTGAAAAGCCCGCCCAACTTCTGAAAATTTAAATTTTTGGCTAATCTACTTGCTACTCGATTATGTTCGCCTGGTACTTCAGCAGTTCCAAGTGGGTTTTGGGAAGGAATTTCGTCGTTATTTTTAACGTATTTTATTCAAATTGAAATTTGAATAGCCCGCCCAACTTCTGAAAATTAAAATTTTTGGCTAATATACTTGCTACTCGATTATGTTCGCCTGGTACTTCAGCAGCTCCAAGTGGGTTTTGGGAAGGAATTTCGTCGTTGATATTAACGTATTTTATTCAAATTGAAATTTGAAAAGCCCGCCCAGCTTCTAAAAATTAAAATTTTTGGCTAATATACTTGCTACTCGATTATGTTCGCCTGGTACTTCAGCAGATCGAAGTCGGTTTTGGGAAGGAATTTAGTCGTTGATATTAACGTATTTTATTCAAATTGAAATTTGAAAAGCCCGTCCAGCTTCTGAAAATTAAAATTTTTGGCTAATCTACTTGCTACTCGATTATGTTCGCCTGGTACTTCAGCAGATCGAAGTCGGTTTTGGGTAGGAATTTCGTCGTTGATATTAACGTATTTTATTCAAATTGAAATTTGAAAAGCCCGCCCAGCTTCTAAAAATTAAAATTTTTGGCTAATCTTCTTGCTACTCAATTATGTTCGCCTGGTACTTCAGCAGATCGAAGTCGGTTTTGGGAAGGAATTTCGTCGTTGATATTAACGTATTTTATTCAAATTGAAATTTGAAAAGCCCGCCCAACTTCTGAAAATTAAAATTTTTGGCTAATCTACTTGCTACTCGATTATGTTCGCCTGGTACTTCAGCAGATCGAAGTCGGTTTTGGGAAGGAATTTAGTCGTTGATATTAACGTATTTTATTCAAATTGAAATTTGAAAAGCCCGCCCAACTTCTGAAAATTTAAATTTTTGGCTAATCTACTTGCTACTCGATTATGTTCGCCTGGTACTTCAGCAGCTCCAAGTGGGTTTTGGGAAGGAATTTCGTCGTTGATATTAACGTATTTTATTCAAATTGAAATTTGAAAAGCCCGCCCAACTTCTGAAAATTAAAATTTTTGGCTAATCTACTTGCTACTCGATTATGTTCGCCTGATACTTCAGCAGATCGAAGTCGGTTTTGGGAAGGAATTTAGTCGTTGATATTAACGTATTTTATTCAAATTGAAATTTGAAAAGCCCGCCCAACTTCTGAAAATTTAAATTTTTGGCTAATCTACTTGCTACTCGATTATGTTCGCCTGGTACTTCAGCAGTTCCAAGTGGGTTTTGGGAAGGAATTTAGTCGTTGATATTAACGTATTTTATTCAAATTGAAATTTGAAAAGCCCGCCCAACTTCTGAAAATTAAAATTTTTGTCTAATCTACTTGCTACTCGATTATGTTCGCCTGGTACTTCAGCAGATCGAAGTCGGTTTTGGGAAGGAATTTAGTCGTTGATATTAACGTATTTTATTCAAATTGAAATTTGAAAAGCCCGCCCAACTTCTGAAAATTAAAATTTTTGTCTAATCTACTTGCTACTCGATTATGTTCGCCTGGTACTTCAGCAGCTCCAAGTGGGTTTTGGGAAGGAATTTAGTCGTTGATATTAACGTATTTTATTCAAATTGAAATTTGAAAAGCCCGCCCAACTTCTGAAAAATAAAATTTTTGGCTAATCTACTTGCTACTCGATTATGTTCGCCTGGTACTTCAGCAGCTCCAAGTGGGTTTTGGGAAGGAATTTCGTCGTTGATATTAACGTATTTTATTCAAATTGAAATTTGAAAAGCCCGCCCAACTTCTAAAAATTAAAATTTTTGGCTAATCTACTTGCTACTCGATTATGTTCGCCTGGTACTTCAGCAGATCGAAGTCGGTTTTGGGAAGGAATTTAGTCGTTGATATTAACGTATTTTATTCAAATTGAAATTTGAAAAGCCCGCCCAGCTTCTGAATATAAAAATTTTTGGTTAATCTACTTGTTACACGATTATGTTCGCCTGGTACTTCAGCAGCTCCAAGTGGGTTTTGGGAAGGAATTTCGTCGTTACTTTTAACGTATTTTATTCAAATTGAAATTTGAATAGCCCGCCCAACTTCTGAAAATTAAAATTTTTGGCTAATCTACTTTCTACTCGATTATGTTCGCCTGATACTTCAGCAGATCGAAGTCGGTTTTGGGAAGGAATTTCGTCGTTATTTTTAACGTATTTTATTCAAATTGAAATTTGAAAAGCCCGCCCAACTTCTGAAAATTAAAATTTTTGGCTAATCTACTTGCTACTCGATTATGTTCGCCTGGTACTTCAGCAGATCGAAGTCGGTTTTGGGAAGGAATTTAGTCGTTGATATTAACGTATTTTATTCAAATTGAAATTTGAAAAGCCCGCCCAACTTCTGAAAATTAAAATTTTTGGCTAATCTACTTGCTACTCGATTATGTTCGCCTGGTACTTCAGCAGATCGAAGTCGGTTTTGGGAAGGAATTTAGTCGTTGATATTAACGTATTTTATTCAAATTGAAATTTGAAAAGCCCGCCCAACTTCTGAAAATTTAAATTTTTGGCTAATCTACTTGCTACTCGATTATGTTCGCCTGGTACTTCAGCAGCTCCAAGTGGGTTTTGGGAAGGAATTTCGTCGTTGATATTAACGTATTTTATTCAAATTGAAATTTGAAAAGCCCGCCCAACTTCTGAAAATTAAAATTTTTGGCTAATCTACTTGCTACTCGATTATGTTCGCCTGGTACTTCAGCAGATCGAAGTCGGTTTTGGGAAGGAATTTAGTCGTTGATATTAACGTATTTTATTCAAATTGAAATTTGAAAAGCCCGCCCAACTTCTGAAAATTTAAATTTTTGGCTAATCTACTTGCTACTCGATTATGTTCGCCTGGTACTTCAGCAGTTCCAAGTGGGTTTTGGGAAGGAATTTCGTCGTTATTTTTAACGTATTTTATTCAAATTGAAATTTGAAAAGCCCGCCCAACTTCTGAAAATTAAAATTTTTGTCTAATCTACTTGCTACTCGATTATGTTCGCCTGGTACTTCAGCAGATCGAAGTCGGTTTTGGGAAGGAATTTAGTCGTTGATATTAACGTATTTTATTCAAATTGAAATTTGAAAAGCCCGCCCAACTTCTGAAAATTAAAATTTTTGTCTAATCTACTTGCTACTCGATTATGTTCGCCTGGTACTTCAGCAGCTCCAAGTGGGTTTTGGGAAGGAATTTCGTCGTTGATATTAACGTATTTTATTCAAATTGAAATTTGAAAAGCCCGCCCAACTTCTAAAAATTAAAATTTTTGGCTAATCTACTTGCTACTCGATTATGTTCGCCTGGTACTTCAGCAGATCGAAGTCGGTTTTGGGAAGGAATTTAGTCGTTGATATTAACGTATTTTATTCAAATTGAAATTTGAAAAGCCCGCCCAGCTTCTGAATATAAAAATTTTTGGTTAATCTACTTGTTACACGATTATGTTCGCCTGGTACTTCAGCAGATCGAAGTCGGTTTTGGGAAGGAATTTCGTCGTTGATATTAACGTATTTTATTCAAATTGAAATTTGAAAAGCCCGCCCAACTTCTGAAAATTAAAATTTTTGGCTAATCTACTTGCTACTCGATTATGTTCGCCTGGTACTTCAGCAGATCGAAGTCGGTTTTGGGAAGGAATTTAGTCGTTGATATTAACGTATTTTATTCAAATTGAAATTTGAAAAGCCCGCCCAACTTCTGAAAATTTAAATTTTTGGCTAATCTACTTGCTACTCGATTATGTTCGCCTGGTACTTCAGCAGATCGAAGTCGGTTTTGGGAAGGAATTTCGTCGTTGATATTAACGTATTTTATTCAAATTGAAATTTGAAAAGCCCGCCCAACTTCTGAAAATTAAAATTTTTGGCTAATCTACTTGCTACTCGATTATGTTCGCCTGGTACTTCAGCAGATCGAAGTCGGTTTTGGGAAGGAATTTAGTCGTTGATATTAACGTATTTTATTCAAATTGAAATTTGAAAAGCCCGCCCAGCTTCTGAAAATTAACTTTTTTGGCTAATCTACTTGCTACTCGATTATGTTCGCCTGGTAATTCAGCAGCTCCAAGTGGGTTTTGGGAAGGAATTTCGTCGTTGATATTAACGTATTTTATTTAAGATAAGTGAATTTGTTTATTTTTTTATATATGTATTCACAAAATATGCACTTACTATTTACTTCTGAAATATCAGAATAAGTAATATTAGTGTTCTATTTAATTTACATTTTAAGGTAAGGTCTTTTATAAATTTTGTTCAATTATTTGCATATCAATAAATAAAATTAAAACAATACACTTATTCTTCTGTTGCAGGAATTGCAGCACGAGCGCGACTCGCTGCAGGGCCGCATCGATGAGCAGACGCAGCGCATTTCCAGCCTGAACAAGAGGCTGGAGGAGCAGCGTCAACGGGCGGAGGAACTGCATCGCGTGGGCACCTCCGATCTGAACACTCGAGTGCACGAGCTGCAGTGCGAGCTGCGGGATCTCAACGAGCAGTTGACGGCGCGGGACAAACAAATGGCCACGCAGCAGCAACAGCTGCAGCGCAGCAAGGAGGAGATTGTGCGACTCGAGTCGGATTTGGCACAACGCAGTCAGCCCGATCGCAGCCTTGTGGCACGCCTGGAGGCGGATGTGCAGCAGAAGAACAGCGAGCTGCAGGTGCTGCGGGAGAAGATGCGCACCGAGATGATCAATCGCCTGACGCTGCCCGATCTGATGGACAGCATGCTGGCGGACAAGAACGACGAGATCGATCATCTGCAGCAGCAGTTGGCGTCGCGGGAACGCGAGCTGCAGGCCATCAAGGACATGAGCCAGGCATCCTCGCCGGCGGGCGGCAGACAAGAGGCCAGCACCAAGCACAGCGCACGCACACTCAGCGACATCGGCTCGATTACCGAGTTCCCCGAGCCGGAAGTCGATCGACGTGCCGCAGTGCACAGTCTCAATGCCCCACTCCAGCTGCCCGAGGGCGAGGGCGGCTTCCTGCATCACACAATGGTAAGTTGAAGAGGTTTCTTTATGGTTGTTAAAGAACTTTGTTTAATTGAGGGTTGCTTGCAGGAAACCTCCAAGGAAGCTGCCGCCAACCTCACGTACAAGCGCACCGACGACCTGAGCGGCTTTGTGATCGCTCGTCCTGCGAACACCTTTGACCATCCGCATTATTTCCAGGATCCCAACACCCTGGGTGTGACTGCACAAAGCAGCAGCGGGCTGACGCCTGAGCTGGTGCCCAGGCAGATCAATTTCTCGAACCTAACCGAAGACTCGAAGTTGAAGACGCCGGGACTGATGCTGCAGACCCCAGACATGCCCAAGCCAATTGCTTCGCCAGAGCTGCAGCAGCTGCGACAGAAGCTGAGTGCTTTGGAAAGAGAGAAACAGGAGCAGAAGAGTGAGCTGGAGCGCAATCTGGAGCAGCTGCAGGCGCAACTGTCGCGTGAAAAGGAGCAATTGCAGCGACAACAGCAGCTGCTGCAGAAGCGCGAGGAGAGCGAGGAGATGTATCGACTGCGCATCGATTCGCTGGAAAGCAAGCTGCTGGAGTCGGCTGCCCAGGAAGCGGCAGAGCGTGACAATCTGCGGCGTGAGCTCAACTGCATCAGTGCAGCGCATGCGCAGTGCGAGCAGCTGCATCTGGACACGACAGCAGCGAGAAAGCGTGAAGTGGAAGCACTCAATGCTGAGATCAAGGCGAAGACGGAGCGCAACAAGGAGTTGGCAGCGCGCTTGCAGGCGACGCAACTGCGCAGCGAGGAGCTGCAGCAACAGGTGAATGCTTTAGAGCGGGAACTGGAACGGCTGAAGAACAGCGAGCACAGCTCCAAGCAATACTCCGTGGATGAGATTGCACAGCAGGTGGAGAAGGAGCTCAACTACTCGGCCCAGCTGGACTCCAACATACTGAAGGCCATCGAGAGCGAGGAGGAGAACAATCTGGACAAGAAGCTGCAGCAGAAGGAGGTGCAAACGGATGCGGAAGCATCGCCCAACAATGGCAATGGACACGGCACCGATGACGAGAACTTCACGGGTGAACGCGAGCTGCTCAACCAGCTGGAGGCGGTCAGAGCCCAGTTGCTGGTGGAGCGCGATCAGAGCGACAAGCTGAGCAAGGAGCTGCTGGGCGAGAAGCAGCATTCGCAGGAGATCCAAGAGCAGGACGTGCTCATCATCGAAGCGATGCGCAAGCGCCTCGAAGCCGTGCTGGATGCCGAGGACGAGCTGCACAAACAGCTGGACATGGAGCGCGAACGCTGCGAGCGTCTGCAGACGCAACTCACAGCCATCCAGCGTGCCGAGAGTCGTCGCAATAGCCTGATGCTCAAGTCCCCCACAGAATCGCCACGTAAATCGCCGCGTGCTGACTTCGAGTCCGAGCTCTGCGACCGGCTGCGCAGCGAACTGAAGCTGCTGACAGCGCAGAACGAGCGAGAGCGCGAGCGATCTGCGGATGCGCAGAGGAACAGCGAGCGGGAGCGACAACGCTACGAGAAGGAGCTGCAGGAACGCGTCGCCTACTGCGAACGCCTCAAGCAGGAGATGGAGAAGCTGGCGCGCGACAAGGAATCCGCCGAACTGGAGCTGGAGCATTTCAATGAGCGCCTCACGCTGCAGGCCAACGAGATACAGAGCTTGGAGACGCGCATGGTCACGCTGCAGGAGACAGAGACGCGCAGGGCAACAACGCGCTCCCGCCAGCATCAGGAACAGGCCAAGCTGCAAGCGGAGATACATGAGCTGAAGTCCAAGCTGATGGCAACCGAAACCACACGCGACAGTCTCGAGCAGAAGATCAACCAGCTGCGCTTCGATGTCACACGGTCGGCGCAACGCGAGGCCAAGCTAAGCGATGCCCTGGCGCAGGCCAACGATCGCCTGGCGCACAGCACCGACGACACTGTGCCGGTGCAGTTCATGCAGAAGATGAAGGAGATCAACACGCTGCTGGCGGAGAACACGCAAGAGAACCGCCAGATGGCCGAGACGGTGCAGTATTTGGTTGGCGAGCGCATTGCGCTGCAGAAGAAGTGCGAGGAACTGGGCGCTGGCAACAACAATGGGGGCAACGCCCACGTCACTGAGCTGGAGGAGCGTTGTCGCCAGCTGCTCGGTCGCTATCTGCGCGTGGAGAGTCATCGCAAGGCGCTGGTCTACCAGAAGCGTTATCTGAAGCTCACCCTCGAGGGCTACCAGGCGAGCGAGCAGCTGGCTCTGCAGCAGCTGGCAGGCAACACGAAGCTGGCGACGCCGCCACGCCTCACCAAGAAGAAGCTGTTCAAGTGAGTGACAAATATATAAACATTAACCTGTATGTTTTATTAATCTTTGTAACATCTCTTCAGGACTGTCGCCCTGGCCATCATCGCCATACAGCGCATCAAGTACATCGGTCGCATTTGGCACACTGGCAAGCGCATTGTCAGCAAATCCGTGTTCACCATCACACAGCAGAGGTAAGCAGCAGATGGGTTGGCTGTCCAGAGTGTGTTCTTGTATATATGCCATCGATCGCATCGATAATTGCCTTAATGCCTTCATTGTTCTACCCCGTATAGCACTAAGCTGCCGCTAGTGACAGTCAATATGCGCGTTAAGCTGAGCAAAGGCGGCGACTCCGCCAAAAAGTAGTTGCTCAACAGGTCTGACCCAAGATAATCTCACCAACTTGTCACCCATTAAATTCTTTTGCCACGAGCTGCAACGTAGATCGGATTTAGTTAGTTACTCGTACATACATATAGTATTATCATGTAGAACTTTGTTTGCCACACTCCTTATATATTGGCTCTTTACACTCTTGAACTCTCGTTGCTTTTGTTTTGTACTAACTTGCATTCTCTTTGCAGAGCTGGACCTGGCCACAATCTCAACGTGCCCACGTCGCCTTTGCCCGTGCCCGTGTCTGTGGCCAATCAAAACCTCAACATGCCCACCAATGCCGCCAGCCTGGCAGGACGTCTTAGTTACGCGCCCGCCTCCCCGTCCCTGGTGAACTTTAGTACCTTGCAGCCCATTGTGCTGGCCCACGACTACAGCTTACAGACGCCAGCGTTGCTCAACAACAATCATATCAACAACAAGCACGGCAACGGCAACAACAACAACAACATTATCACAAACAACAATAACAATGAGCACGCGCTGCCATCGCTGACCAGTCTGGACTGGCCGACAGCACAAAAGGCAACAAAGCGCGTGCAATCGCGGCATCATTAATAATAGTTGCAGCCTGCTCAAGAAAGCATATTGTATTTTAAGTAAACTTTAATCAGACGAAAGACCGAAGACAGCAGCCATACATGATAGTTAATGTACAAGTACAAGTACAACCCATAGATTAGTGTTAATGTTATATTCCTGCTAATTGTACGTTCTAAGAGATGTTTATTTGTACCATAAAGTTAGTTAAGCTCAAACCAAAACATGAACCCAGATCGCATGCTCGACTCTAAATGTTATAGACTTGTATGTTTCGCAGCCTTGTAACCTAATATCTAATATATAGTTCTTACCTTGTCTCAATCCCAGTATTTATACACATTATCATTATCATCTAAAATACATATTTGTCTAAGTTCGTTTAAGAAGCCGCCATTTGTATTACCTTAAGTTTGTTTAATTTTTACACCTGTGCGACTGTTTAATTATCTCCTTTTTTTATAAGTTGATTAAAGCCCAATTATGCTCATTATCACTTTGTTTTTTTTCATTTTGGTTCAATTTGTTGATGACAAGGCATCGAAACAGGTTTGGGGTGCAAAAGTGCCTTAATTGTGGGAAGCATTTAATGTTGACTAACGACAGTCCCAATAATAAAGTAAAGCGAAAACACGTTGAAGTTTAAATTGAATTACATTCTTCAATATTCTGCAGTCGACGGAGCGTATGCTTAATATTCTCCAGCGCTGTCGCTTTGTAGGCGTGAGAGGGTGACAAATGGGCAACAAAGTGCGAATGACAGCGGTTGTTGTCTTGCAACAGGTTACACAAATCCGCGCTAGAAGACGTGAAGGGGGGGCAAGTGGGTTGGGGCGGACACCTAATCCGGCATAAAATAAACTTTCTATGCGGTGTCAGCTGCAAATTGAAGGCTGCTACAAAGAAAAGTAAAGGCTCACGGCTCACGACTCGACTTGGCGTCAATCCACTTTCGCTCCCTCAAGGTGATTGCTGCCTGCCACAGACTGCTGCCGTTGAGCCGCGGCTTTTGTGCTGTGGTGGTCAGCGCCATTGTCGTCTTATCAGCATACCGGCCGTATACGTAATCTCTGACTGATAACAGGCGAAAGCTTTTCGCCCGAGGAGCTTTTCGAGTGTTGCACGAACACGACACGGGACGACGACGACGACAACGACGGCGACGGCGACATTATTGCTAACATATGGTAGCATTCTGGCCGTGGCAAAGCAATGGCGTAGCATCTACCATTGGTTATCCTGCCGTTGTGGCAAGCAGTTGTTGCAATCTCCGTCACGCACTGCGCTCATTAGCGTTGCCTATTTATTTGTGCAGCAAGCGAGACACTTGTGTGAATTTGAATTCCAAACAAACGGAAAGTGCAAAGCCAGACTTTAAACATTAAACATTGTGAATTGGCTATCATTGGTGCAGTGTTGAAAACAGAATTAGTTATTTGTCAGGTGAGTTGTTCAAGTGATAATGGATTTTCATTCGTCCCGGGGGAGAAGCAAAACAAAAGTGCCGTTAAATTACGCCTGTTGAACGATGCTGTGCCCCAAATAGTTGTTGTTTGGCTTCTTCGCTGTGGCTGCCCCAACAATTTCCCATTCCTTTCCCCGCCTCGTTATCCCGGCGTTGGGGTTATTGAAAGTGCGATTGTTTGCCTAGCTTCGGTTGCTGCTGCTGCTCGCGCTGCTGCTGCTGTCCTTGGCACAAAGCAATCACAGCAAGAAGCGGACATCGGCCACTCCTGAGATGTAAAGTGGCGAGTTTTATTGGCTCTGCTTGGGGCTGGGCCATATACATTTCGCTCGCACAACAAGTGTGTGTGGGCTGCATTTCCCTTGCGCTCTGCCCGGTGTGGAATTAAATACATAAACATATTGCATACCGACTATCTATTTATATTTACTCGACTTGAAATTGGAATAACTGATAAGATATCGGGGGCTTATCGGGTTCAGGCGTAGGGCATACTTATTCGCTTGGACACTGGTATTTGTTACGCTACTCAGCGACTCAGACTCAGGGATCGGGGCTATGCTCCAATCCATTATTGATGTGGCTGACGGCTAGCGCGGCAAACGATGACGTCAAACGGCAATTATGAAAATGACACTCGCAAATCGCATAATCAAATGTAACGTATACTTAATTATTTTTGTATTATTTTCTTTTTTTTTTGTTGTCTCTGCAATGCTTCACTTACATTTGTCGTTCACAGATAAATATTCACGTAATGCGCGCAGTCTGCTCTTGACTTTTATGTGGGCGCTGGCCATGACCAGTGTAATTGAAGATTCAGATTCGCTCTGCTCCTGGGAGCAATAAGTATACGCAGAGTGTGATCTCGAAACTGATAAACAAATTATGCTGCGGCAGCAATCGTCAGTGGTTTATTTCTGTCTCCACAATTAATTAGAATTATTTTCGCATTTATTTGCACAGCTTTAACTAAAGCAAAAGTTTCGCATATTTACCAAGCAGACAATGGAACACTTGTTGACTGCATGCTTCTATCGTATCCTAATGACGACCTATCCAAATCGTTATTAACTTTCTTCAAGCTACGCAAACAAGTCAGACGCTGGGGCGCATGGGGGAATCGACATCATTAGCGTCGACTTTGACGCCCGAAATGTGGATAAACAAGACAGGCCACAAAAATGGAGTGTGACAATTGTGCTTTGTGCAACAAAGTTAAACCAATATTTAGCGCAAACTTATCATCATCATCATCTTTTTTGGCAATAAAAGGAGCCGACGCCGCTGAGGCCAATCAGTTGAACACTGAATCCGAATAATCCATAATGCGCTGGTTAACTGCTTTGGCACTCGTGGCTCTGGCCGCTCTCGTCTCCTCGGAGGCGCCACAGGTCGCTGTGCGTCGCGCTCGCTTTGCCAATCCCCTGATCAAGCTGGCCGTGCAGCCCGCCGTTGTCGCTGAGCCCACCGCCGAGCTGGCTGCAGTGGCTGCAGTTGCTCCAGTGGCGCCCGTCGCCTCCGTCGCTGCTCCCTCGATTCTGCCCTACATGGGCGCTCCCCAATACTGGGGCGGATACGGCGCACCCAACAACTGGTACGGCTGGAACAATCCCGCTCCCTACTGGGGCAACTTTGGCCAGAGAAACTGGCGCTCCCTCGGTGGCCCCTACTGGCGTCCCCGTCCACGTCCTCGTCGCCCTCGTCCCGCTGTCGAGGCCACCACCGTGCCCGCCGAGGAGCCAACCGTTGATGCCTCTGCTGAGGTGCCCGTCGATGCTGCCGTCGATGCTGCCGTGGATGCTGGAGCTGATGCTAGCGTGGAGGCTGCTGTGGTGGTACCCGAGGTGGAACTCGAGGCTGCTGTGGTGGCACCTCAAGTGGAGGCTGTCTAAGTGCAGACGGCGAGCAGTAATTTTGGATTTTACCAAATGCGAACTGGATTAATAAACAAAAGTTTTTTGTCAAAGAACGTACTTAATTTTGAGCGGCTTTACTGCCTGTATAAACAATCAACAATTGTTTATGTTATCTTATCGGACAATTTGTCTACGCTTCGGTACTGAAGGAGAGCGTAAACACCCAATTGCTATTGCCATTGCCATTGCTGTTGCCTCCCACGCCGCCATCCTTTAGCTACCACAACCTGCCATATGGCGCAATATTGGAAAATCCAATCAAAATGTTAATTCGATGCCACAACAAAACGCTAAAAGCCTGCAACGCGAAAAGTTCGTTTTTTATGCGATACTAGCAACATTGCCATTGTTATGTAAAGTTCGTTGGCCAACTGGACGCTCGAGCTCTAGCTCTAGCTTTTTGGCGCGTACCTTCAAATCGAATGAAGGAGAAACCTGCTGATGATTATGATGTTTGCTGATCATTACGATATGCACGAATTCTTTGCTGTTAGTCGTAAATGAAATTTATGCAAATGCGCAGCATGCAAATGCGCCTAGCTAAAAGCAGCCCAATGACGGATGGCGACGACGTGGAGTCGAAGAGGGGAGGCATCGTGAACCCTTTGGGAATTATCAGCGGGAGGCCCGAGCATGGCCATAGAGCGCCATTACACTTGTTGATTCATTAAACAGACTAACAAAAATCCATAACAATGTCGCAGCAAACACAAAGCGTGCCTTCGTTCGCAACGTGTTTATTTTTAGGGTTTTTCACTGTGACCCCCAAGACTGTGGGGACTGTGGGGACTGTGGAGCTGGCGCCAATTCATACGCCCCGTCGCCCAGTCGACCAGACCCACGCAACGAGCGCCCAATTGTGTTGACAGAAATGAGAGATAACGACCACAGGAGGAGGCGATGAAGAGATGGCGAGAACGTGGCCAAATAGAGTTGTAAGCTCGGCTAATGCAAATAAACAACTTGTAAGCTGCAAAATGATATATCAAGTCTGCAGTGTGCGAGAACGTCCCATAGATACTTTGTAATCACGTTTGAATGAACTCTGCTTGCTACTTGACTGCTGTGTCGAATTAATTCTCTTCTCTCGGCGAATTCTGCTCGTTACCCAAAAATACTGTAATTTGCTAAATTATGCTGAGGTTTCTCAGAAGCATATTTTTCCACATTGTAGTTTGTTGACAGCATTTCTAAGTATCGATCTGCTGCACAACAGGTTTCTCTGTTTATGCCCCATTGTTTTGCCATTGTGCTGGCTATGTAAACAAAGCCGTGTCCCTTTTGTATCCTAAAACCAACAGTTTATAATTGAGTAAAGCTCTAAAAATGAGTGCGAACACCGTTCGCGATGTTGCATAAATTTCACTGCCAACTTTAATTATTGAATTTAATTTAATTCAACTTGACATTTCAGAATGCAGAGTTGGTCGATTAAATGTCATCCACTAAAAGGTTTCACTTTTAATTATGGCTGCATCCGCATTGACTTGCAACAGAATGCGAATTCATTTTTCCAATTTACTGCGCAGCGTGGACAAAAGCGAAAAATCAGAATGAGTTCGAGCTCAAAAGGCAATGGAATTCTATGCAGATGATAGTTGCCGTTGGGCTATTGCGGCTCTTCTAGCTTCTGTCCGCCTGAAAGCATACAACAGAATGTGTAGCAATCGAAATGCTTAATTGAATGCCAATATTATTTGCAATCACTCGACAGTATGCTACACAGGTGTAGCCCAGAGGCATCTCATTGTGGCTTAGACATCACACATTACGCAGCAGCCAACGCTGTGGGCCATGAGGACCTCACGCAGTGCCAGGCAAAGGATAATGTAAGCCACAAGTTGCTTGGCTCGCCAGCAATTAACGAGTCTCAGACAGGAGCTTATTGTAGTGGAAAATAGTGGCAAGTAAAAGGGAAAGTTACTTTAGGGATAATGAAATTAGTTGCCTCAGATATCTTAATTAATAATTTAAAATTTAATTTAAATTATATGACCAATTTAAATGAGTAGTATTTAAAAAATAAAAGGCCTGTCCTTGATTACATATTCCAAACATCAATCGAGGCTTAGAGGTAATTCACATACAAGTGTGTGAACTTCTAAGACAAATATTTTTAATGAAACCCCAATAAAACACAGCAATTGTGCAAACTAAACCAAGTTCCTAGAAATGATCAACGCGTGTACAATCATGCCAAAACTCCAAAAACAACAAAGTTTTTTTGACTTGACGTATTTAAATATTTGCATACTTCGACTTCGACTAACTTTATGGCCGATTCGCATTGAACCTGACATCTGGCGTTGCGCAAACAACTTCAACGGATTTCGCCGTATAAAAAGTTGTAAGCCCGTGGACTCGATATCAGTTGTCCAGAAATCAACCAAGATATTCAACATGCGTTCCATTTTGCTGCTTGCCCTCTTCGGCTTCGTGCTCTTCGCCGTCGTCTCGGCCAACGAAGACGCCAACCAAGAAGACGAGAAAGTCGAGAACGTCGATAACGCTGAGAACGGAGACGAGGATGTAGATCAGGACGATGAGGATGAGTCCGATAGCAATGATAGCGATTCTGACGAAGAGGGACAGGATGACGATGCTGAACAAGATGGCGATGAGGATAAGGACGCCGGCAGTGAAGACAAGGACAAATCCGAATAAGCTAAAGCAAAAGGATTACTCTGAGTCCATCCACCGATTACACTTACATTGCACTTTTAATTTGAGCAATCGCAACACATTCATCCGGAAAACTACAATAAAATATAAGAAAGGGTTTCTTCTATACTAGAACATTTCCTTTTCAACTTGACTAATTGGTGTTTTGGTTAATTATATTTACATACAATGGCTATAAACAAATTTGTGCTTTTCACTTCATTCGGGGATAATCCAAATAGTGTTTCAAAGAAAACCAGTTTTATCTGGTGACCCAGAACCTCAGACATTTATAGATTGTATCTCTCTTGGCCCAGTTCAGTGTCTGCTGGAACGTTGAAATGCGCACATTGATCATTTTAACCTTTCTCGTCTACTGGGCGAGTATTTTTGTCCCCACGAGCCAACAACTGGACGAAGACAACGACCTAGAAGACAACAACGACGTCGCAGATAGTGTGGAAGAGGAGAAACTTAATAACGAAGACACTGACGAAGATAATGAAGACGATAAAAATCGGAATGATCCAGATAGCGATATGAATGAGCCAGGAGATGAAGATCTACTAGAGGGCGATGAAATCGATGACACCTCCCTCAGTGGAGTATCTGCGGAAGTGACGACGCCCTACAACTTCCTCAGATATCCCGAGCAGCCCGAGTACATTCCGAAGTATCCCCGATTCGCAATACTCAAGCGCAACATGCTCCACTTTTCAGAAGAGACACTTTAGGACCGCCAAGTATTGACGTGTACCTTGTTTATTAACGTCAAGCACATCAACGGAGTGGGAACCTGAAGCCCTGAAGCTAGACGACAGTTTGCACAGTTGTGTCGGAGTAAATAACCTAACAATGAATCCATATGTTGTACAATTTTCTGTGACACATTGAAATACACACGCATAATCATATTTGTTTAATTTACTATTTAAACTGTGTTCAGAGGTGTGGTTGGATCTGATTGGTGATTGCCCTCAGAGCTATGAGTGGGAGCAGTATAAAATATATGTACATATATCATATATCACTCGATGTTTGCCAATAATAAATAACTAAGATGAAATAGCTTGTATTTATTTTTATTTTTAGCGCACTTAGAAGAAACACTGCGCTATCAAAATGGTTATGGTCAGCTCGGCGGTATTAGGCGCCGCTGCCGGTACCGGATTAGCTCTGATACTGGCTGTGACCATCGTCATGTACCGCTATTATCTGCTTCGCAAGCGCGGTAAGGTGAGTACTCAATGCTCCTCTTGATAGCAGCGTAAATATTTAACTGATTCTCGTTTACGCCAGGAATGGGACGAACTGGACCGCTGGGAAGAGACGCGCATCATGCGCAAACTAAAGCTAAAAGTAAGTTATACTTTTCAAACTATAAATAAAACAATATAAAATAAATATTAGAAATGATATAAAATATGTAAAGATGTATGAAACGTATGCTTCTGCTGGTTATTCTTGAGGTATCTCATAGTTTGAGTCGGTTATCAATGTGTTGGTTTGTGTCCCAGCTAAAATGGTCCAGCAGGGAAATTTCATATAAAAATATTTTCTACAGTTTGAAAGCAATTGCATGTTGGATTTAGAAAAATAATTTTAAATGAAAATACATTTACGAAAATAGAAACAAAGTTATTTGGAATTTTGTTATTTTCATGTGCAATAGAAACATTTTGATTACTTTGTAGTTAAATTTCTATTGCTTTATACATTTGGAAGAATTTTAAGTATTTGAGACGAGTTGCCTCTGTGCACTTTATTTCTTTTACAAATTTCGAGTGCTACTCACATCATATTGTTATTCGAATTAATAAATATTTGTTGTTGACACCATGAGAATTTTTTTGCAATTTATATTGAAATGCTTAACAACATATTTTATATAAATGTTTTAATAATGCGGTAAAAAAATAATTTCAAAATATTTGCCCAATTGTATTTGAGACTGAAACCTTTAGTTAATATTCTCTTTAGAATTATTAAAAAAAAGTATATAAAAACGTAATGAAATTAATAATTTCAAAATATTTACCTCATTTTATTTTTGACTAACGCCTTCACTAAATAATCTCTTAAGCAATTATGGATTAAAGTTTCAAAATGTTTACCAAATTTTATTTGCGAATAACGCTTTTTCAAAATACTGTCGTGAGAAATATTAATGAAAACGTATTTAAAAATGTGATGAAATTCATAATTTCAAAATATTTACCTAATTTTATGTGTGACTAAAGTCTTTGATAAATAATCTGTTAATTAAAGAGCTGCGAAAATGCTCTGCAAATATATTTGAAAAGTTGCCAAATATTTGGCAGACGACAAACGTACAGCTGAATAATTAGCTTGATTTGTCTGCCATTTTAAAAGTATTCATTTATACTTGTATGCACACTTTTGTGTTTACTTACAACTCGACAATGCGAATGGTTTAAGTGTGTTGTGTCTGCAGCAGTTGTGTTTATCAATTTCCAAATCATAAACATCACAAAAGACCACAACGCTCGACAAAGGAAACAAATGTGACTACTGACAAATAATGGCGTTTGATGTACGAGTATGAGTAACATTCGAGCATAATGAATGCAAAAGGGTGTAGACGATTTCCCTCGTCTGGCTGTCAATTTCATATTTATAAGGTAGCCGTATCCAATACGCATCATTATACAGCCGACTGCTCCTGGGGTTGCAAGCAGCAACATTCAATCGCATCCATCGCATCCCGTGCCGCTCCACAAGAATCTACGATCCGGCGGCTGCCTCGAAGAGCGCGCGCTTTTCCGCTGGGAAGGGTATGGAAGGGAAGGGAACCATTTGATGTTGATTTTATTAACTGGCTGAATGTTGACATGAGTCAAGAGGTGGTGGCAAGGGCGATAAGTGGATCGGCAACTCGCGTAATTTGATTAGCGGCTTTTAATTGCATCCCCCGCGCAATGGAGTTCATTATTTGGTGTACAACCTTTTGAGCCTCTTCTAACTAGCCACAATATTGACCACAACAAGGAACAACAAAGCGGCACTGATTAATTGTGCTGGCCTTGACCAGGTCCACGTGGTCCGCTGACCACTAAAAAACAGCTCGCTATAAAAGAAGAAATGCCCGAGAGGACGCTGGTACCTGGCCAGGACACAAAGGACATGCACAGACACAATGGCAACTGCAGATCACTGCAAGTGCTCGCAGCTCCGCACAATGTCCAAGTGCAGCACAATAGTTGAAGTTCCCTTTGTGCCGCACTGACTTTCATTCATGAGTGCGAGTACAAAGTAAAAGTTGGCATTATGTATTTGTTTTTTATTCTTGGTCGAGTCCCAAAACTGTCGGCAGGCCACTTTGAAATATATTGTTGAATGTGGCCAGCAGTCTGTTTATGGTACAAATGTATGAATCGTAAATGTCCTTAATATTTCAAAAATACTTAGACCGCACACACTCATTTATTCGTTTATTGCCCGAGGTCTGATGACTGAGAAATAACACGCAATCGAAACCGAAACGCAAACTCGAATCGTTTAGTGGTGCAAAGCTCATTCATAATTTATTCATAAGCCTGCTTCAGCTATAATGAAGTCATATTTGTTAAATCAACAACGGGTATAATATACAAAAAAAAAGTGTTTCTCTGCTCTCCCTGGGGCCGGTCAAACAAACCCCGACCGGCATTTCCTTTGACTACTCTTACTCGCATTAACAATGGCAACTATAACAATCAGTCAAATGCAAATGTCACAACCAATTAATGTCAATAAATGATGAACCCCGTAGAACTGTAAATCTCATGGTAGTGATGCTACTGACGATGGTGGTGGTTTCATGGCCGCCATTAAGCGCACACCCCTTTGTTGTAGCGTAGCTTCGAGTTGAATCCGGTTTGCCAATGGACTCGGCGGAATCCATGGAGATACTTTGTTGCCCTCAGCTTTCATTTGTTTAGCGTTTACCCGACTTTTGTTCACAATTAAAAGTAAATTGCGCACTCGAATGCACACTCCGAAGGGGAGGGCCGAGGAGCTTAAAGATACTCAGCTACAGCCATCTTTGTATCTCTTTGGATTCCTGTTTGCGCTCAGCAGGAAACACGTGGCGAATGCAGTTCGATTTGTATATTGATATTTGCCTTTTATTGCTCAAGACAACGGACACGATCTACTCGAGTTTAAGAGCTGCAACAATAACTGCGCAATCGAGCGTGTAAAAACGTAGAAGCTACACAAAAAACGAGTGTGGTCAAAGGTTTTTCCTCGAAGCAATTACAAAAGGCACTCACAATTGGACGAGGTCCAGTTGCAGTTTGCTGAGCACGCGGCCAACGCAACGCCCATGAGCAAAAATATCTGGTGCAAAAATCGAAGATTGGAGGCAGCTGCCGCCGGGTTGCCGCTTGGCCTTTGCATGCTATTAGGATTATGATGCACACAGCAATTAGCCAGAAGCCAAAACCAGCAATAATACGGCCTAAAAAGAAGGCGATTGATCGAGAATCGCTTAGGCAACTGCACTCAACAATGTGTCCGAACGGACTTTGTGACTTTGTGCGAGTTGCGACAACAATTAACGTCAGCAATTGTCTCCAGCTTTATAGCCACTTAACATATGATAAAATATCATTGACAAAACACACACAGAAACAGAGACTGGGACACAGACACAAAAGGAGCAGCCTGGCAGACACCTTGGCATTACGCACACATCGGCACAATGGCGTGAAAAGGACAATTACGGCCAAATCCTTAAAGCGAGTTAACAAACGATAAAACTGCCGCCATAATTCCGTGTAATGTAACCCAAAAACTCAGACTCAGGAGTTGAGTTGATCTGCGCTGAGGTGAGGCGACGCAATGTCTGGCGAGGCACAAAGACGCAACGTGCGTCGCCAATGAATGGCAAGAGGTCGATGCTGAATGGGCTCAGTTGATGCATGTCCCGAGCATTGTTAACCGCTTTGCCAGTCAGACATCGACACACAAACACACACACACACACACACACACACACACACCAACACATACAAACAGATAATGCATCAATAAAAACATGTTAAGGTGCTCACAGAGAGTTGACAATGCGTTAAGAGGACAAATCGTTGCAACCATTCAAGCCATGAAATTGGCATTCAAATGCCTCGCTCTCTGGGCAAGGGAAATTTGCTTCCAATTCTTTAAGGTTTCTCCAGAGATTTGTTAAAGATTTATTCAAAATTCCATTAGGATTCCTTCTTTGTAAATCTTTATGCGTTTTGCATTTGAAAATAAACTTTAACTTTTATGCAAAAATGTAGCAAAAAGTTGCAAACTTTTCAGTTCATAATTTATTCAGCAGTCTATAAAGAATCCATGAAGTTTGTATGTCAATTTTATGAGCTCGTAAATAACATTAAACTTTTATGCAATAATAGCCTAAGCAAAAAGTTACAAATTTCTCAGTTAATCAAACGAACTCTGCTATAATTTTCTGATAGAAAATTTCTATATCTACGACATAAATTATTTCAAAATAATTGTGAATTATTTATGTTTGAATTTAGGAGTAAATATATATATGCACAAAGCATATATAATTTTTTTGTATAATTTATTTAAAAGTTTAATGATGACAATTCACAATGTTTTAAGGCCGATATCTCGGAAATATGGAATTGGGATTTTTAGTGTAGATACGGTTGTTAATTTTGTAATTATCAACACAATTGTGTTAAAAAAACGACAAAATATCGGCCAAATTAATTTTGCAAATCACTAAAAATTATTGCACACCTTAAGCGACTAGAGCTGGGAGTCTGCAATTTATTTTGCCATCATAAAGAGAACCCTCAACTATTTTACTATTTTAAAATCAAGTATCGAGTTAAAGTTCACACTTAAACTCGAACGAAACGTCGTGGAAATTTAGTAGTAAGCTTTATTGGTGCATCAATAAAAAGTAGCTTGATGAGCAAGATCTTCAATTGCTGCCGAGACGTCTCCTTAATACCATTCACATACACACAGATACACTCACACACACACACACTCAGAACAGCTACCAACAACTGGTCCTGCAAAATACCTGCCATTGTGAGCCCTTGAGTGATCTTTGTGCCAAGGGCGGAGCTTAAGTGGCTACAGTTGCAGCCATTTGAGGAGGACGCAATGTGAATGGTGATGGGCACAGAGTGAGCAAACAACCCTCAACTGAATGGGCATAACTCTCTCTTGCTCGCACCCGCCTGCGGCTGCGATGCCGTCTCAGCTCTCTGGGTCAAGGGTGGTGCAGGAACAACCCCTGGACCGCCGCTGTCTATATAAACCGAAGAGCAGAGCTCAACGGCAAACCAGTCACAGTCCGTCAGCGATCGTGTTAGGTGCTCATCTCAACTGAACTCAACTCAACTTCTCGTCAATTTTGAACTACTGCGAAAATGTCGCGCTCTTTTCTCATGGACTCTCTGCTCAGCGATATGCCAGCGAACAAGGAATCCATCGGTTCGCCAAGTGCTGCAAGTGCCTCCGCCGCCGCCGCCGTGGCTGCCACAGCCGCTGCAGCGGCCATGCTGCCGGGCATACCCATGCTGCCGTATCCGGCCAGCTACGTGGGCAGCTACCTCTTCTCCCTGGGCATCCAGCAGCAACAGCAACAGCAGCAGCAACAGCAGCAGCAGCAGCATCAGCAGCAGCAACAAGCAGCGGCTGCAGCAGCTGCCGCCGTGTTGCAGCAACCTCACGCCTCCCTCTACCATCCGTATGCGCAGTTCTTCGCCTCGAAGCGCAAGTCGAGCAGCCTGATCAACTACGAGGACTGCTATCCGTCGCCGCCGCTCTCCGCCAACGCCATCGGACACGGCGGCAGCTCCCAGCTGCCCCTGCCGGCAATGGCATCGTCGGCTGTCTACGGATTGCCGCTGCCCGATGCCGGCGTCTTCTGCACTTCCCCTTCGGCATCGTCGAGCGCCTCGTTGGATGAGCCGCAAGGCAAACGCTTCAAGCACGAATCCTCCTGCTCGCCAGCCAGCTCGCCCATCAAATCGCAGGCACTGCCAGCCCTGGACATTACGCCGCTGATCAGCGACTACGCGGACTCCAGCAAACGCATTCGCACCGCCTTCACCAGCACCCAACTGCTGGAGCTGGAGCGCGAGTTCTCGCACAACGCTTACTTGTCGCGGCTGCGCAGAATCGAGATTGCCAACCGGCTGCGATTGTCGGAGAAGCAGGTGAAGATCTGGTTCCAGAACCGACGCGTCAAGCAGAAGAAGGGCGGCTCCGAGAGTCCCACGTTCAACCTCTCCGCCAACTCCAGCAGCCCGCAGACTTCGCCCTCGACCAAGATCAGTGCGTAGACTTCGCCAGGACTTCGCCACGTTATTTGTACAGTAGTCTTAAGTTGTTGCCAGCCTAGAATAAATTTAGTTGTAACATGAATAAATTGCAAAAATAATACAAACAAAGTTGACTCTGCCTTTTACCTCAAAACACCTTTAGCAGTCGCCAAATTATACACAACTTTTCCTCAGTTCAGCAGCAACTGTGCGAGTGAAATTATTATACGCGTTGCAAATCATGCAGAACTTCTACAAGGAGCTGAAGAGCGAGTGGGCAAAAGCCTCGCCGAATCTCGGTCGATGTGGCCAGCTGCTGGACACGCTTAAGCTGGACATGGTTCGGGTCGGACTCAGTGAAGTGAACTCGCGACAAGCCTTGCCGGCCAAGCAGACGCAGGAGCTGATCATGTCCCGTGAGCTGCTGGAGATTGCCATCGAGTACAGCATCAGGATGAAGGACCACGCTGCCTTCGAGCGCTACATGACCCAGCTGAAGATGTACTACTACGACTACGCCAAGTGTCTGGCGTCGTCGCCGCAGATGCACAAGTTCATGGGTCTGCATCTGCTCTATCTGCTGGCCACCAATCGCATTGCGGACTTTCACATCGAACTCGAGCGTCTGCCGTCGGCTCTGCTGCTGCAGAATGCCTTCATCTCGCCGGTGCTGGCGCTGGAGAACTACTTCATGGAGGGACGCTACAACAAGATACTGCAGGCCAAGAAGTCCATGCCCAGCGAGCTGTACTCGGACTTCATGGACCTGCTGGTGACCACGGCTCGCGAGGAGATTGCCTCCTGCATGGAGAAGTCCTACGACAAGATCGCCCAGAAGCAGGCGGCACTGCGATTGGGTCTCAGGGTTGGCGGAGCCGAGATCAACAGCCTGGCTGCCCGGCGTAAGTGGACACTGGACTCGGATGGCAACTACAACTATGTGGAGTTGAATACCAGACTCAAGGAGCGAGTGCCAGCCAACGAGATTGCTGTGCACACTTTGGCCTATGCCCATGAGCTGGAGAAAATTGTTTGAAATGCGAACGAATAAAGCGTTGCCGTTAATCGCGTTGCCCGGAAAATGATGTCCGGGCAATGCAGACGAGTCCGGAAATTTGTCAGATTTAATTTGCACACTTCTCAAGTTATTTCGCACAAATGGAGAGTTAAGCTGACAGGCATTTTAAATTCGCAGATAGAGCTGTTGGTTTTGAGGGGCTTTGCGAAATTAGTTGGTAACGTCTGCTATAAGAATGCCATTTAGATGCATTTTGGAAGCAATAAGATGGAATTTGGGCTGCAGTTGCTCTGCTCGCTGGCTGATGTCTCTGATGGCAGCCAATTTGTGTGGTCTGCGGTGCAAGCCACAAGAACGCTGCAAAGAAAGTTGCATAATCATTGCTGCGATGATTAATCAAATATTTGCGCCATCATGTCGCCCATTCCCACGGCACTTTAGAATGTCAAGCCACCGGCAATTAACAAATTGAGCGCAAAATACCGACAAGAAATTAAATTCCGCCAACTCAGATGTTTATCGTAAGCGTCTAAAAAACAACGTTCGAACATCGCAAGAGCTGCCGAGCAGGCCTAAACTATGTTAGACAAACCTGCCGGGCAGAAACTCATTCAAACCAAGTCGACAATTGACATCGATTCTTCAATGAATGTGCACAGGGCAGAGTTCCATTGTGGCCATACCGAGATGAATGAGGCCAGGGGTGCGGTGCTAATAAACGCAATTGCACCTACGCCCCTACGGGTCGCCTTCTCGAGGGGCAAGGTAAATGGTAAATGGCACAGTCGGCGGTTTTAAACAGAATTTCCCAGTTCCCTTTTCTCTCTGCTATTCTTGTAAAATTCGCTTCAGGTAGTTCAGAAAGATCGGAAGATCGCTCGCCCGATCGTTATCAAAAAGTAGCCATGGTGTTTCAAGTATGCGCCCACTTCAGCTCAAGATCTAGCTCTTGAGACTCAAGTGCTCAGGTAGGTGGTGTTGACTCCTGTTGTGTAGTTTTTCTCTGTTTGCGAAATCACGAAACGTGTGCGATTTCCAGTCATCGCAGAGACTGTGAGTTTTATGTCAATTGAAATACGCGCAATCGATCGATAAGCACAGATAAAATATACTTTGAATGTAGGGAATTTTAGAAAACCATTCGAATGACAAAAAGATGCAATATCTTTGCAGTTTCGTTGCTTAAACCCTTTCAGTTTCTTACAATAAACGTTGAATATTTCTATTTATTTTATCTATTTAGTTATCTATTTATTTATTTACTCGACTATGAATAGTCGAAACTGATAAGATATCAATTATTCAATTAAAATAGTGAAATAAAAACTCCTAAGCAACACATCTTCATGTTATAAATTGTTAAGTAAATATTTCAAATACGAATTAATTATTAATTTAAACTTTATACATAAAACTTTATTAGAAATTGTTTTTTAGTTCTAGCTTAAATTACTGTTTTACGTTCACAACTATTTGGAGAAATATTTGAAAATATTAATTGTTGTCAATATCGAACAGTATTCGTAAATAACATTGTTTTAGGTATTGGTTTTTTTCTTTTCCTATGGCTATCTCTCTTTACTGATTTTCATACCTAAACAATCTCGGAAAACAATACTTAATAAATAATTTTGCAGTTTAGTTCTTTAACCCTTTTTAGTTGAATATAAAAGTTTTAGCGAAGTTGCTCAACAGTTCTGGTCTAATATGCTGTTTTATTTTATAGTTTATATACACAAAATGAAAGTCTTAATTCCAATGTAGCTGTAGGTTTTTGTTTTCTTTCTCTCACTATAGCTATATCTGTTTACTGATTTTAATATCCAGATGTCCAGAACTCATGCCTGTTTAAACGCCCGCTGTGTGCGGAATTCGCTTGCAGAAAGTCCTTTGCGAACAAAAGCAGCAGCACTTCATGAATGAATACAAACTCAAGTGCAAAACTCTTCAGTTTGAAGTGTTTTCGCGCGTTCGTTTGAGATTCGAAGATGGGAAAAGTTTTCACTAAGAATTTCTCGCTCGTTTTATGAATGAAACGGGCCAAGGTTGTTAGCTACGCCGTCTACTCTGTTATATTACCTGTAGTCCTTCACATCTGGGCATTCCCAGTGCCTTGTTAGAAGATCATTAGCCGACTCATTGTTGTAGCTGTTGCAGCGAGAAATTCTATAGAAAACTGCCCAAACAGTCTACCTGAAAGTGCATACTATTTGAATTTGTCAGGTGCGCACTGCGCACTGCGCAGTCTCGTCCTGCCCAGACAGTCTGTCGCCGAGAGAAGCGTCCTGCGGCGCAACGGTTGTGGTCTCAAGTGTGTAATTTGAATGTGAGTTTCGCTTTAATGGTTATACTCTTGTAGTTGCAGTTTTATTTTGATTTGAACTCCTGGGAATTGTCAAGAAAATTCGTTTTGAACTGCATTTTCAATCGACTCATAACTAAACAAAGCTTAAAAGCTCAACCGGAAGTTACAATAAGCTCTGTGTGAAGTAACATAAAGCTTTTTGGCTCTTAGACGACTTCCGCTAAAATAAAGTTTTCGTTTTTAAAGCTTTTATGCCAACTGTTATACGAGTATGAAACACTTGTTGGTGTCACAATTATGTGTTATTCTCTGCGATGCAAACACATTAACATTGTAATAAAATATAAAATATATAACATGTCTATAATAATTAATTTTATTGACTGCAAAAACCATTCATTTATCGCTTTAATTAATTTTTTTATTTGTATTTATTTGAGCTTTAAGAAGCTGTCAATAAACTATACTGTTATTATGAACAAACTTGAATTCAATATTTTTTAATCAGTTACAAAACAACTTGGACGAAAAAATAAATATTGTTAATGTCAACATACATTTATTTAAAAATATCTATTGGCAAGTCAATTGAGTTTTAGCCTTCATCTAAAGAGCCTCCAATTAAACTTTTGTTTAAAAGGGCTAGAGAATAGCGTAATAATTAATTACTAGAAGAGGTCTTCAAATAAAAACTAACTCAATTATCTAGATTATATTCTTCTTTCAGTGAAATAAATCTTGATATTCAATATGAAATAAATTTTTCTCACAAAAATGAACCACAAATACTAATATAATGCAATCTGTTATTCACAATCGTATTGGCTTTTCGGCCTGATTCCTTTTGTCAATGCCAAGAGAGGAATATGTTTCTTGGATTCAATTTGCGCTTCCATAAAAGTACATATTTACTCATCTGTTTGTTCGCCTCATCAGGTTGATGCAATCAATATTCAAGTGATTCGTGATTCTATTTCTCGCCTGATTACTGCCTGCGTGACCTGTTAGGTAATAGTGATACTTAAATGCGTACACGAGAATGTCGCCACATCGTATACGATAATCATGCAACAAATTAACGAGCCACATTGGTTCCTGTAGGCCCCGCGTAGCCTCTCCAGCGGAGCCAGACACATTTTAATTTCCATGGCGCCTAGTTGCGAGTGGCGCCTGTTTAAAATGAGTATTTGCCGCTTCGTTATGCAATCTGTGGAGCCAGTGACAGCAGCTGGCATAATAGTATCTCAGTATCTGGATATATGCTCGCCTATCTACCTAATAGCATCTTTCTCCATTCGCACAGTTGGCTTCGCAGTCCTGTCCTCGAAGTATGTCGATCTAATTACGATTATTTGGCTGTGGCATATGCTAAGGCGCCTTTTTGTCCTTGGCGACAAGCTGCTGAGATGGACGCGTGTCTAAGGACCGAATACATCATCAAAGTAATTGATATTGTGCACATAGCTTGACTTGAGATGTTTGCCTAAACTAATAGCAACTAAGTTGAAGTTCAGCCAAAGGCATTTTCAAGCATATTCAGGCTTTGCTGTGACAGCTATTGAAATATGAAAAAATAATAAACAAATGAAGGTAGCCACGTGTTTCGATTACAATTATATAATGAGCTTAACAGCGATTTATTTACACACACACACAAACACAACCATTCTCAACGAGGTGGCTTTTCGCGTTTTCGCTTTTTAAATGTAACGAGCCTGGAAAGTGAATGTCACGGCTGCTAGTCGAGGACTCAAAGGACTCAAAGGGCGACGACCTTAGCAGAAAACAGGCCCTCAGTCACAGAGAGCAAAGCAAATCAACAAATTCTGTGGAAATTTCATTAAATACTTATGTTTGCAATGGACGTCTATACTTTCTTATTTTTTATGTATACCCTTTAGCTATTAAACGGCATAAATTGAGGGCAATAAATAAATGGGTGGAAAATGTTTCAACAGACCAAAAGGACATCTCTTTGACTCTGTGAATTCTGTATTGATGTAAGCACACATACATACATGTATGAAAATTTAATAAGCTTGTCTTTGCCGAAGGTAAACAAAAGATTATTTTTGAAAAGATTAAATGAATTATGAATGAGAACTTGTTCTTTGTGCAAAGTGATTTCATTTAAATGCTAAACTGAATTAATTTCCAAGTTAGTTTTAAATCACTAAAAAATCTATAAGGAACTACAATTATTTATGTTATCAATGAGAACTTGTTCTTTGTGATTTTATTTAAATGCTAAAATGTATTGATTTTAAATGAAATTAATTATATATGCGTACTTTTTCTTTGTTGCTAATATGTATTAATTTCAACGTTAAATCAATAATATTTTTATAAGGAACTGCAAATTATTTAACATATGTTATCAAATGAAAATAATTATAAATTCATTTTAATGCCAGAATGTATAAATTATTAAGTTAGTCGTTGAATCAATAATATTTATTGACTCAAATGTTTACTCCTTGCAATAAATTAGAATTCTAAAAATTGGGCAGCACTTTGCCAACCTCTTTTCGATTCCGCAAAGAGGAAATAAGAAATAAAGCCGAAATGCCACAAACCGTTTGCTCGCAGCTTCTGCCAGATGACGAGAAAGAGAGAGGCGAATAGATAGGTAAATAACACAAGGCAATCTCTGGTTGCTAGTTGCACGTGGCTTGAGTAACTTGTTGCAGAGCAGCGATGCGGCTTCAACAGCAAGCAACAAGCAACAAGCTGTCTGCTGCACTCATGATGGCCATAAGCTCAACACACATACATATAAACATACTTTTATATTGACGCTGTCTTTTGTCTGCGAATATGGATTGCAGGGGCTGCAACGCCAAGTGGGGGGCATTTTCAGCAGCACATCTATTTGCCAATTAAGATTGTGCAGCCATTAAAATTGAATCAGAATTTAGTATACTCACCCCCTCCCCTCGACCCGCACAGTTGAGCTTTGGCAAGCAGAGTGTACATCAATTCAAATGTACCAATCTCTCTTTGCATGTGTGTGTGTGTGTGTGTGTGTGAATAGTACATGCACATCCCGCACACCCTCAGCGACAGACACGCTGACAAATACAGACAGATTAAGCGCTAGTAAATGGGCACACACACACACACTTACACACGCGAATGTATTTGTGTTTTGATATGTACTTGTATTTGTATTGGTGTTTGTGTTTGTTTCGCCCCCTAGCTTTCATCTCTCAGTCTATCTTTCTCTATCTTTTTGTTTGCTTTCAAGGTGAAGCCGCACACACACACGCACACACGCACACATACACACACACACTCTCTTTGAAAGACTATTAAAGCTTCTGGAGCTTTTTCGAAATTTCTACCATTTTGATTTATAGTCCTTGTGGCCGCTGAAATCATACGCGAAACCATCAAACTTAACTCTCAGCTTCACTTTCGGATTTGTGCTGAGTTCAATGCGCTAGCAAATGGAAAGGGTTTGAAATAAGTAGTTTATATAATATACAAATCAATTATATTAATTGGAGTTTATCAATTAAAAGCAGAACTTCGTTTTATAGAATTTGACCAGTTTAGGTAAATGAAATATTTGCAATAGAATTAATGTATTTTTAAATATGATTTTAACACATTTTTGTTTAGAAAAGCATTCGAAAGTCGACAAGCTAGATGCAACAGCTGATTAGGCAACAAGTTGCGAAAAAGCTTTCGAAGTTGCCAACTCATAATTCAATGCCAAAAAGCTTTGCCGAACAATGTCGCCCAAGCCGACGAATGTCGTCCTCGTCCTCATCCTCGTCCTCGTCCTCGCACACGTAGCTGCTGTCGACCTCGTCCAACTCGAATTTTGCAACTTGTTGTGCGTGGCCAGCGTCGTCGTCGTCGTCGCCGTCGTCGACGTCGCCGCCATTGTCGTCGTGTCTGAGAAAGCTGAAAATCAAATTCAGTTGTACGCGCGCAGTTCCTTTGAGTAGAACGAAGAGGAGACCGTGTCGGAGTCCGTGGCCAAAATCCGAATCCGAGTTAAATTACTGGAAATTATATTGTACACAAAACAGAGTAAAAAAAGAAAATTGAGAATGTTCATAAATAATTGTACAACACAAGTGTCTGCGCTCCCTCCACTTAAATAATGCTCAGGCCCACAACAATGTGTGTGTGGCAAATGGTTTTGTAGTCAGCGAGCGTATCATATTTTGATTAGAGGCCAGCGCCCAAGTAGGTATCAAAAGTTTCCTCGACAAATCGCATTCGCACATTCGGAAAGGTGTTTTATGGATTTTCCTGTGTGTCGTCTTTGTGGCTGCGTCGAAATTGACGACTGACGACTGACGACTGACGAAACTGTTGCTTTTGCTTTGCTTTGTTGTGCCCCGTCAAAGTTGTTCGCTTTAGGTGTACACAACATAGAGCTGGAATCAAATCAAGGTGCTAACACGTACATGCCACGCACACACATGTACTTCTATATACATAGTAATTATATACATACTCGTTCAGTATCTGCGTGTGTGTGTACTCGAAATATGTTTGTTTATTTTAAGCTAATTGGAAAGCTAATGTCGCCTCCAGCTGTTTAAATTGCTCAATTAATTATTGATATTTTGTGGAAAACAATTTGGCGATTATTTCTGCGTATACTCGCTCGCTGAAGGTTCTAGGTAACCTCGAATTGTAGTTTCGAATTTAAGGAATTTTGATGAAATTCTTGGCTATCAGTCGCTGTCAGGCGTGCAGCCTTTTTTGCCTGTTGCCCCAAAATGGGCGGGATGTGCATATCAAACGATTCGGCCACAAAACTGCGCAGGACCCTCCTGCTCCTCCGTGTCCCCATAAGTCTTCCCTACTCGTGGCTGTAAAACTTTTCACTTTTTTTTCAGCGGCTTTCTCATCTGTCGCCTCTTTGCTTTGACTCTGACTCTGGCTTTGACTTTGCGCTTGTCGTTTTCCCGTTTCTCGTTTCTCGTTTCCCGTTTGCCATTTCTGGCTTGACTTTACTTGAATTAAACTCATCTTGGTGGAGTGCCCTTAAATATTTAGTATGCGCATTGCCTGCTCCTGTGGCTATTGGCAGCAGTAACCCTAGGACTCTGGGCGGTGCTTCAAGTTGAATTTTAAGCAACGGCACAGCGAAGGGAGCGAACTCATTGCAGGATTATCCTTGCCATCCACAGTCATCCTGGCAGGCAGTTAGGCAGCCAGGCAGCCAGCCAAGAGCAGCCATTGCCACCAAAAAGCAAAGTTAATATAATTATTTTTAGATAACGAATAACGAATCATGCGAGTGCACAATTTTTCGCAGAGCTTCTACAATGTTGACTCGCCTGTTGAAGCAACAAAAGTGCGTGCGCTGAACGCAGGACGATGAGAACGAGGACGTGGATAACGAGGACGATGTAGAGCGTGTAGAGCCATAAATATATGGGGACAGTGGGGTCCCAGTGCAGCTGTTTATTGTTGTTCAGCTGGCAGCTTTAAGTTGATCACCCACGCGACACATTAAAGTCCCATAAAAGGCTTCCCGCTGAGCAGTCGTCAAGCCAAGTCCCTAAACTATGTCAATTGAAGTACTAACATAGCTACGAAAATAGAAAAATATTTCTGTATTTGGCGTTAACAATAAACGGCGCAAAAAGGCGTTAAAAGAGGACGTGTTGCCACGTGCAACAGTCAGCATCAGCATCAGCATTAAAAAAGGAATCCCAATGCCGCACACCTTTCACACCATTGCGAGCACATTGTGGATGTGCGGCATGTTGCGTGCTGCCACAATTTGTCACAATTAGAGTTGCTACCTAATAAAAATGGTCGTCAAGTCGTTGCAGATGCTCCTCTAGAATAGAACGATCGCCAACAAAGAAATTTCCTCAAATCTTACAAAGTTGTAGGATGGGGGATTTGTTTGTGATATTATTTATGATTGTTATGAACAACAATATCGAAGGGGATAAGAAAATGTTGAATTATTTGTGATATTATAATAATGAAATTGATGCAATTATCTGCAATGTACATTTACATTTTAATTCAAAAGTCTTTTATTTATTATTGTATTTCAATTCATGCATCGATAATATAGTTTTTATAATGTGCACATCTACAGATTTATTTATTCGCTTACCATACAATCCTGCTTCTCTATGAGACTCAGCTGCTTTTACGAGCACTCCAATTCAACATGTTTTGCTTCCATTCGCTTTGAGGTTCACTCGTAAATTTCAATTTATTTTGTAAGTACACACACACATACGCTCGCACACGCATGCACAAATGCATCTCAGTCTGCTGCACACACGCATAGATACAAGTTTGTGTATCTGACGGATACATTTACGACGCTTGCCGCATTTGCCTGTCGCTCCGGAATCTGTGGCAACATTTCACTGCGGGATCAATTAGCTTATTTGATTTCCGCTTCGCATTTAGTTTGGTTAATTTTTAATTGAATGCTCGGTTCGCAGCTGAAAACGAATTAAGGTTAGGTTGGGTTAAATGTCCGCTTGCCTTGCGTCATCCGGGTTAAGGGAGCTCATAATCCCGGCGGTTAATTAAAAGCGCAATAAACAACAACAGCATTATGTGAGAAATGTCAATAAAAAAGAGCTAATGCAGAGCACACTCATGTGTACTCGCATATGTCCTGCGAATATGCGCGATACTTTTGTGGACAATGCAATATGCAAATGCAATTAAAACACATGGCGTGCTGACCAATAATAAAGCCGAAACAAAACAGAAAAACCCACCCAGCGAACTGTTGTTCACATGTTTGTGGGATTATGGATCTGCAGCCGTATTCAAATGAAATCAATAGTGGGCGAAGTGGCGAACAGCGGCACAATTCGATTACGCCATTTGAGCAAAAAGCGCAAAACTCAAAACACATTAAAAACGAATCAAATTTCCAACATATTCAATACACAATTAGTTTAAAGCTTGCAGACAGTTATAAATTGATTTTATGCTAGATTTTTCGAATGTATTAGATAGAAATGGCGGAACTTGACGACGAGTAAATGAAGAGCAAATTAAACAAACATTTTATTTATTTTCTAATATATTTATAAATGCTCAATAGAAGCATAAACAATTGATATGAATTCCTTTTTTAATATGTTGAATATATACAAACATATAATTTCTTAAAACAGACAGACATTTTATTTATTTTCTAATATATTTATGAATGCTCAATAAAAGCATAAACAATTGATATCATTTCCTTTCTTAATATATTGTATATATAGGAACTTATAATTTCTTAAAGCAAATTAGTTTAGATAATAAAATATCTAAATAGATTTTTAAATCCTTGATTATTATGTCATCAATGTTTTTTAGATAAATTTAAAGATTAAATATTCTTAAGTGGGTTCTGTACAACGTGAACTATTTGTTTAGTCCTTTTATTAAATTTCCAATATATTTATGCATGTTTAGGAAAATAATATAAAATGCAGAGGTTTGTCTATCATTATATATAATTTCTGATATTAGTTTTAATAATCAAAATATAAATACTAATTTGAATCCTCGGGATAGCCCTAAGTCGTTTACGAATTGTAAGAAAGGAATGCTCCAAACATCTAAAGATGAGATATTCACAAGGTTCCATACAAACTGAACTATTTGTTTGGATCTATAATTTGCTAACGAGATTGACGCAGTGCCCGACAACAATAAATGCTTCCATCAAATCCTTGCTGCTGGCAAGGATTCGTTGCTGCAACGACACACATTTGTAGTCGTATGTGAGAATGGCATGCATAAAGGATGCCAAATCGGATCAAGGCAATGCATGAGTGGCAATGTATAGATGTTTTGCCGATTGATACAATGGCATCAATTCGCAATGCCAGAAAGGGTTAAATGGCCAAATTGCAGAAGCTGAAGCCGCCAGCCTTTGATGTACTGTCTATGCTCTCGATGCATCTGAAGTTCAGCGAGTCTGCCAAAATGTGCATTGTTTTGATTTATTTTGATCCGAACCGCAAAGATTCTGTTTCTGTTTCGCATCAATGCAGCTTACTCGCTGTCTTCCAGGACAAAGTCAGCTCTAACTAGAGACTGAATTCCTTATGAAAGCCAAATAGCATTAAACACATTTAAGCAAAACCTTTTGTCAGCATGTGTGTGGCCCTCAGGCTTGAATACGAATCGAAATCTAAATGGAAAACTACGAGCAAATACTCAAGCTTGTACTCGATGGTCGATGGTCGATACAAAGCGAAGCTATCAGTGCAACTGCCTCACAATTTCCATTGTATTGGTGATTAATTTATAGCCCGAGGAGTCGGATGCCCGGCTCTGTCTGGTTGCGATCTCATGCCGCAACACAGACTGCAGAGACGAGCTCGAACTCGAATGCTTTGTAAACAAGTTGACAGACAGCGATGAGAGCTCTATTGACGTTTGATGAACGGATTATCGGCGAACCCTTTTCCCTGCTTTCCGCCCAGGCTTTCGTCTTCCATATGGCCAACAAGTGTTGCTCGATTCTCACCATATTGCTGCGCATTAACAGGATACCAACAGGACCTCTGTCTCCTGTCTGTTGTCTCCCTCTTTAATGCTGTGATTGTTGTTATTGTGGTTGCGGTTTCGACTGAAATGAAGGGAAAACTCGCACAGATTGTTGCATAACCAAATGATCAATCGTCGCACCAATATTTCCATATTGCATTTTTCAATTTAAAAAGCTTTTCATTAGCACGTGACTGCTGCCACGCAGAAGCAAAAAAAAAGTATTATATGAAATGATTGCTCTTTGCAGCAAATTGAAAAGCCAATTTCAAAGTCATATTCTCGGCGAGCACACTCTGCACACTCAGTATACATATAGTATATATAGTATAAACACTTTTATATGCACGTACAATTTGTTCAAGCCTCTGGTTCTGCTGCAAGCTGCACAATTCAAATTGGAAACGCTAAAGCCGTCGACTACTGGGTCAAGAGGTTGGACGGGTAAGGAGCCAAATCAGGAGCGTGTCCCAACTGCAGCTCGTCAGTTGTGAGTCTTCAGTTTTGAGTTTTCAGTGTGTAGTTAAGCGTATAATGAGCTGCTGTTTTGCATTTTAATTTCCGGCCACGGACCATAGTCGCCCAGTACCTGTGTTGGCCTTTTGTTGGCCATGGCCAGAACGGATTTTACGGCTTTGGTGCCGGGTCTGTTTGTGCCGCAATTATTTAAATAAGATTACGAGGACTTACGCAGCGGAAATGCCCGATCTGTATTATCGTCTGCTGCCGGAATGGGCTTGACCCGATGCCATTTTTGCTCCTACTCACATGTACATAACATATCCATATCGCCTATTCTTTTTGTTTCACTCGCTGCTCGTGTGTCAAAAGTTGACGAGCCAATTTCGCTTTGTTTGCTAATTGTTTTTACGGCTGCTGCTGCTGCTGCTGCTGAGATTACACCCACACCGTGACCAGCCAGAACCGGCAACTGATATTGTGTATTGTGATATGCGGATTGCCTGACACTAATGCGCATTTGCATTTGTCCGCCGAACGCTGAAGTCGTGGCGATAACAATACCGCATCCATCAGCAGCAGCGTGTGCACACGTTGAGGTATCTGGAACAAGGCGCGAATGTAATCAAACCACTTTCATTCCATCTCCACAAGTGAGCACATGCTGCGTGGGGGCCAAGCTCAAGGACAACACGCAGCACTGTGACCCGAGAAGTGGCCACAATGCGAAACAAGAGCAACTATTGTGCTAATAGGATTAAAATTTCCGCCGAGGATTGTCATTTGTTGCAGTGGCAATTGCCACAACGGAGACATCCGAACAATATGCTTGTGCCAGAGTTGCGCAAAGCAGACGTTCAACATTTTTCACAGGACGTCGACACCGACTCCCCAAGGCAACAACTTTCCGCTTACCAGTTCTATTTCAATTTCAAACCATATTTTGTGGGTAGTCAAGTCTAGTGAGTTTTTAATTGCCCTATTTGTGTTTAGGACATTTAGTTAAGTTATATCAACAAGTCGTTTGGTGCTTAGTCTATTTTCCTGGCCTACAACGGGAATTGCATCCGCCCTTGCAGTTGCCCCCTCTCTGCTTCTTTTCGGGACATAGCTTCTTTGGAATTTCTAAAATAAAATACTATTTGAATTTGTGTTCAAAATAAGTGTAACTCTCGTCCATACCCTGACAACAACCAGCGAAGAAATGTCCACTATTAGTTGCACCGCACTTTTCATGCTTGCATATGCCATCATCCCTGTCGCCCTTCTTCTTATCGCTCTTGCTGCGGATAAATGTGATGTTGTTCGGATGGGTTGCTCTGGCCAATCCGGCGGGGCAAATGCGCAACGCGGCCTTTGCCGGATTGATTACCGAACGCAATGACATGGCTGGAATTTGAAATACAAACCTAAACAGCAGACGACTTGCTAATATAAGACCCGGAAATTTTTGATGTTGACGAGTTAAAAGCTGAGAAGGAACTGAATTCAAGTAAAACATTTAAATCTTCCAAACTTCAAGCTCAATGAAACTACTTCCAAAGCCTATTCGGGAGTTTGATAAATAAAATAATATATTATGTTAGCTGGATTTCTGATTCCGTTTACAAGGAAATTGTCATTACTGCCAAAATGCTACATTTAATTGTACAATTTTTTAATATGCCATTTGAGCATTTTAAAGCAGAAAAGCATTGTCACAGTTCCCAGAAATAAACTTGCATTATTTAGTTTGGAAAAAGGCACTCGGAATGCAATAAACAAGTGCATTAATTTAAAATCCAGTGACTTTGTCAAATGGCTGGACAATATCTGCGCAGCTCTGTTTACATTATGAACCAAAGTAATTACAATGATAATAATTGCGAGCTTGTGAGTAATGTTTAGAGAGGAAGCACAGCAGATGCAATTTAATGACTTTGCAAAACCGCAAGACACAACAGAATTCCCATTAAATCCCCAATCTCGCAAGCACATCACGACGAGTCCTGCGACGCACACAGATACAGATACAGACACTCAGATACTCAGATACTCACGAACACATCGCACTAAAGTGAGCTTTGCTGTTCTACTAGAATTTTATGGCTGTTGCTGCAATGTTGCAAGGACGCACGAAGGGGGCAGCAAGAAGTTTGCATTTACTCGCAATGACTTTGCGGAACTAATTATTTACAGTTGGCTGCCACAGTGGCAGTTGAGCTTTGTTTGACTCGAGTCTTCAGCACTTTAAACCCAAAAAGGTTATTACAATATCTAAGCTGGTATCTGGCAAGCGATACGATTTATGCTTCGATGCATAAGTACAACGGGAATGCAGCTCGAAGCTTTTCCTATCAAATGTACAACGTTTTGAAATGTTTTGTAGTCCATTAATCTGCAATAAACATAATAAGTATCTGTAGCTGCAAATGGCTGACATCGAAAAATATGTGTGAAGTGCAACAATGAAATTGCCATTAATCAAGGCCTAACAAATTAAACAAAGTGGAAAATTTCAATTTGATATTGTGCCGCACTCGACACTCCAAACAACCCCTGAGCACTCGAGTACTCCTAGGTTCCATTTCAGATTCTCAGAGGGGGGTTGACATTCATATGGCAATGATAGCTGCGAAATGCGAAGCTATTAAAACGCCTTTTGCATGCAATTTTACGCCATGACAAGGGCGTTGAGGGTACGTTTAAGGACCGCTTTCCGCTCGCCGCTCTCCACTATTTTTTTTGGATGGATTTTCGTTCGTTTTTGCCGCAATTCGCAGCGATTTTCAAAGCATATGCCATGGATGTCGGGCTTGTGCATTGGCGTCGAAAAATGGGCTTGGCCGTTGTCGCTTTGATTGCAGTTTAGGTGTCAATTAGCAACGCTGCGGTCGGCTGCGTTTCAATGATGCCAAATTGGTGTTTTCGCAGTCCCGCGAGGGATTCGAAGGATTTGCTTTGAAGGGGTCCTCCAATGCAATTACGAGTGTGGCTTATTATTAAACATAAGCTGTGCTAGCCACCAACTCTTCATTGTGTTGAGTTGAAGATACTTGTCCTAAGCCACAGCACTCTGCAATGACAAACCTTATTACTGCCCATGAATATTCATTTGCTGCGAGTGCTGCTCACAAACACTCACACAGCACTCAGCACTCAGTACTCACTACTCAGTAGCTAGCAAACGTATTTTTATGATCCCGAACTAATTTGAGGGTTGGTCTCTGATTCACATTGTCTCTGTATCTCTCTCTCTTGACTCTCCCTCGTCTCTCACTTTCTGTGTATGTTTTGATGTCATTTGCTACACGTGCTTAAATTCATTTAATTTATTTAATACTTGAAAATACATTTTTGTATACTTTTGTATTGGACCTCGCTCTTTTACCCCCGACGCTCTATTGTCATCTCCTTGCAACGTCAGCAAGGACAGGATTCCACGATTGGGTGTGACTACAAATGAATTTTCATTTCGCTTTCGACACGCTGCTTAGCGAGCGCTGTTCTCTGGGGGATTCTCGTCTCATCTGCTGATGCTTCGCCTCCTTCGATCGATCCATGCGAAAGGCTGGCTGGCTGGATGGCTGGATGGCTGGCAAATAACTGTGTGCATATTTATGGCCACAGTCCATAATTAAGCATTAGCTGCCCACCTTTCTGGAGCGTTGGCTAGTTTGGGAGTGTGGTTTCCATGGCGCATAATTAATGCGATTTCGAGGCGACGAATCCTAATCACACGCGTGCTTTGCTCCGCAGTGTCATTGCACTCCAGCACAAACTGATTAAGACTAAAGAGCAATCAAATCATAGTCTACTTTTAAGGGCAGCCAGACTACAGACTAGAGAATAGATTAAAGTAAAGTGGAAAACAAATCAAGTGAATCGAGTGGTGAAAAGTGCTCTAAATTAAGAGGCATCATGAGTGGCCTGGGTCCGGCAGCCTGCTGGCTGGCTCACAAGCGCATCGAGTCGTGGTCCCGCATGGCCAAGGAGCGCGTCGGAGCCGTGCGTCGCGTTACTCTTGACCGCAACTCGGCCGACGAGGGCAGCAGCGCCAGTCCCGGCACCAGCTCAGTCAGCTGCGCCCCAACGCTGCCCGGGAGCGAGGGCGTGCCGTCCACGACGCCGCCGCCGCCGCAGCCAATGACGCCGCCGCCGTCGGCCTCGTCGGTCACCTCGACCACCAGCGGCATCGGCAGCGTCTCGGCCGGCAGCGTCAGCGACAGCTGCGACTTGCCCACAGACTCAGAGGTGCCGCTCTTCAGCTAGTCGCATTCTCTGTTCCACTTGCTTAATCACGTTTTCCTTTTTTTGTGGTTCGTTTAGGAGGTGAACATCTCGAAGGAGTCACAGCCAATTCAACCGCCCACGCAGCTGCATGGCATTCCGGGCGTGCACAATCATCCGATTCCGGGGGACGTGATGCGCGGCCCCGCCGAGGTGTTCCACAGCCCGTTGCACTTGCATCACCAGAGCCGCTCGTTCCCGCCGCGTCTGCAGCGCACGCCCTCCATCTCTAGCCAGAGCAGCGTGGACAGCGCTCCGTCCAGGCAGTCGGTAAGTGCTTCCACCCCCGCCCAGTAATTGTACTAATGGCGTTGTGTGGCGTCTCCACCACAGGGACATCGTGGCTCCTCGCCACAAATACGCACCTTCGGACCCGACGGACGCAGCTCGCTGCCCAGCGAGCCGGCCTTTCCCCACCACCTCGCTCGCTCGCCCAGTCCCATGCGCACGATTTCGCTGGACGCTCGCTGCGGCAGTCCGGCCTCCACTGATGTCAGCGACTTGCGCACCCCGAGTCCCTCTCAGAGCAGCCTGGCCTCGCTGGCCAGTGCAGGCGTTGGCGTTGGCGTTGGCTCGTCCAGCAACATGGTGATGGGCGCAGCTGGCGGATCCGTGGTCTGCAAAGGCCACGGCGTGGGCATTGGCGTGGCTGGAGGTCGCTGCTTGTCCCCGCTGCTGATACCGCCGCGACCTCAGCCCGGCGTCGATCCGACCGTGGGTCCTGCGTCGCCTCTCGGCGCCCTCCAGCCGGATCTGTACCGCATGCCCGACGGACCCGTCTACTTGACAGCTCCCGGAACCAGCCATGCGGTGGGTCGGCTGCACCTGCGGGTCAAATACGACTATCATCTCTTCGATTTGACAGTGCACTTGATTGAAGGTGAGTTATTGGCCACGACAGTAAATTGAAAATTAATGGCATTAAAATAATTGAAGAAAAATAAGATGGAGTAAGCAAACTCATTTAAAGCAAATCATAGAAAAGTAGACATATTCCACTGCGTTTCAAATAATAATTAATAATTCAAATAATATTAAATATTAATCAATTTAACAATAAGTAAAAAATAAAAAAATAACAAAACTTATATTAGTTCAACCGTTAAAACATCTTCAATCGAAAGGGTAAAAAAGTATTGTTTTGTCACTAGAATTTCATTTCACTTGACAAGCACTTTTCATTTTCTTAAACTGATATTAAATAAACAATAATCAATAAAAACAATGAATATTGCTCATGAAAAAATACAAACAGAACTTAAATCAACAATCAATAATAATCAACCGATAATTTAAAAAATAACAAAAATGTTAAAAGAATTATATTTCACTTAAATATTATTATTTAGAAATGTATATTTAGAAAAATATAATTCATTTAATAATCTCACTTGCAGCTCACAATTTGAGCCCCATTGAGGAGGGCGGCTTTCGGGATCCGTATGTGCGGCTCATGCTGCAGCCGGATGTGGACAGTCGCAAGCGTCAGACGCACATACATCGCGGAGAGTCGAATCCCTACTTCGATCAGCACTTTAAATTCCCGGTTTCTCGAGATCAGCTGCAGGGCAAGGAGTTGGTGCTGCAGGTGCTCGACTACGATCGCTACTCGCACAATGACATCATTGGAGAAGTGCGCATTTCTGTCGATGGCCTCGATCTGTCCAAATCTGTTGAGGTGAGTTTCATTCTTTACTCTGCATAATTCTCAGCTTTAATTAACATTTATTGCTTAGATCTGGGGCGACTTGTTGCGCACTAAAAAGCCCAAGGAGGACCGACCGGAGCTGTTGTGCTCCTTGAACTATTTGCCGCAGGCGGAACGCTTGACCATTGTCATAATGAAGGCCAGAAACTTGGATACCCTGGCAGAGCCTTACGTCAAGGTAAAATGCAAATTAAATGCAGTTTAAAATCTCAGTTAATTAGTAAATAAGACCTACATATATACAAAAATGAATTAATAAATTAAATACAAATAAATATATAAAAATGTAAATAAATAATAAATAATGCTTTGCAGATTTATCTAATCCAAAACGGCAAACGCATTAAGAAGAAAAAGACGAGCATCACGAAGTCAGACGACCCCACAAATCCCATCTGGAACGAGGCGTTCACATTCAATCTGCAATCAAATTATCTACACAACGCTGCCATCGAGGTGAGTGGACAGACAGACAATCAATTGAATATTTGATCACTTAAATGCTTCCTGCTCCCCACAGATCTACGTGGTGGGCGCGGGCAGTGAAGCAACGGAAATTGGATGCTGCGGCCTCGGCCCCCAGGAAAGCGGCACGGGCTGCCAGCACTGGCATGATATGATTAACAATGCACGCAAGCCCACGGCCATGTGGCACTACATCCGCTAAGGCAACTGGCCAGGGAGCAGAGCAGTTGCAACTAAAGTTTAAGCCATATAGCATGCACTTTAAGCCATATCTACTCGCATATATAGAGAGTATCTATGTGTATGCTCGTACACTTGTGTGTGTGTGGCACGTCTGTATTAGCTTGTAGCATTTTTTTGCAACACAAACTATATGATTTGATAGGCTAGTTCTCTTCGTACTTATCTAATGCTAATGAGAAATGCACAAGCTCAATCGAAAGTTCCTATGACACACAAACAAACAAACCAATGAGTGAATGAATGAATGAATGCCGAAACGAGCAGCCGCATTGTATTCGTTATTCGTTTCGCAATGACCCGCTTAAGTGTGTGTATTATTTAAGGCAACTCCCCTCGAAAAATATATCCCACAATAGAACTACACTCCAGCGGTATGTTGGCCATTTATGCACTCGCCTGCAATTGAATCGAATGAGTGAACGGGCAAAGGAACAGGACTATGAGTACCACATATAGTACATAACATAACATGACTAGAAGAAGCACAACTGTCAACCGACTTGTTGACATTTCAGTCGCCTTTGACGCAGCGAACTCAAGTGTGCATTTCTTAAATAATTATGAATATAAAACATTTCCACAACGTTTCCTTGCGATGAATGCTCGTCAATCATACATCACAGCCCAGCACAGCACAAGACTAACCCTCGCCGCCTCGAGAGCGAGGACGAGGCAGGACGACTGATTGACGGCGGAGACAAGAGGGATTCTTTGTATTGGCGACAGTTGACAAATTGCTGATGTTGTCCTTTTCAATGCGCCAATACAATACATATACACACATGCCATATGTGTGTGTGTTGGGTGCGTGTGTCTTTGTGTATGTTATAGAAATCTGAACAGAAATCAACGCCAATAGCTTATGCTAATTACTATATTTAATTGAATATTCCTTCCATTGACTATTGAATACGAAAGTTTATCTATGAAAACGGAGCCAGCACAAGAGTTATCAACAATAATTGTGAATAAACTACAACGATAATTACATTACTTCAAATTTCTATTTGTGGATAAACTATACAATTAAACTAACAGCTAAACCCACGTATAAGATGAGAACTTCTGAAATAAATAACATTCCAATGTACTTTTCGATATATATAACATAGAGCAGGCAGCATGTATGTACGTATACTGCCAAAGCTTACTGTAAAGTGTACTAAATATGTAAAATACATTAAACTGAACAATATATTAATGTACATTAATTATTTAACATTTATATTGCATTACATTCCATTTCCATATACATATACATATACATATACATATACATATACATATACATATACATATACATATACATATACATATACATATACATATACATATACATATACATATACATATACATATACATATACATATACATATACATATACATATACATATACATATACATATACATATACATATACATATACATATACATATACATATACATATACATATACATATACATATACATATACATATACATATACATATACATATACATATACATATACATATACATATACATATACATATACATATACATATACATATACATATACATATACATATACATATACATATACATATACATATACATATACATATACATATACATATACATATACATATACATATACATATACATATACATATACATATACATATACATATACATATACATATACATATACATATACATATACATATACATATACATATACATATACATATACATATACATATACATATACATATACATATACATATACATATACATATACATATACATATACATATACATATACATATTCTAAGTGTCTGAAATTATATAAGAATATTCATTCATGTTTTCTAACGTCTTCTAGATGTAATACAATAAACAATACTTTCTACTTGCAGTAATTGTAATGTATGTATGTGCGAATAAACTTATTATAGCTCAGTGTCGTCGATAAATAATCATTCCTTGCAAATGAATATGTATGTATAGCATAAAGCTTAAATCAATAGCAGAAGAACTCATGAACACAAACAATATAATGCTGAAATACCTCCGATTTACCTAAATTTGTATTTGTAAAATTCGCTGGCATGTATTAATTGGATACATAGCTTGTACCTACATCGTGTAAATGTTAAAATGTATTCTTACATATGTACAGTCTATTGATTGTTATTTAAGAAATCTAATGATGTGTTAAATGGATATAAAAACTATAATGAACAAAATGAAGATGCTTTTGAGGATTGAAATACTATAAATGAATTAGCCCAATCTGTACACTACATCTGCAAATATATTTATAGACACTATCTATCCACATAGTGGTGTGTACAATATTATATTTGAAAAAGATTATAAAATGATTCATTGAATAAATACTAAACCAAACAACAATTCCATATTTTTATTTATTGCATCGTATCACGCTTCTTTAATATTAATAACAAAACGAAATGAACACTATTTAAATCAGCAATGTTTGCCGCAGACCAAATGGTATTGGGATATTCTGCTTGCTTTTGCACGAATTTGCACTGCTTTCTTAGCCATGCAAAAAACTTGTAACAGTGCTTCCAAAACTGTTATGACAAATGAATGTAAGTGGCTTGTAAAGATTTGGCTGTTATTAAGTGAGGTTTGTTTGCTAATGTTATGGTTATTTAAATATCATACATTGACATAGCTTCAGCTCTTTGATTTATGCTCAAATTATCAATTTTAAACATCATTTAATTGGACATTATTTAAATACAGCTGGAGGTAAGGAATTACTATTTTTGAAACAGATTCAATACTTGGCTCTAAACTTGGGCGACAACTCTGCCTGCCTGGCCAAGTCAGCTGGCGGCGCATGCGAATTCGCGTCCGTTAGATGTTTTGCAATCGCAGTCGCAGTCGCAATGCCGACGCCGCGAATAAATCTACGCTGACGCGCATTTGTGGTGATGCAAAAGTGATGCGAGCTCTGCGTTTGCGTGAAGAGAATTTCAAATATTAAATCACCTGTTAAATACGGCGATTTGTTGCCCTTATTAAGAGATATACACTTATTATATTCTCAGCCAATTTGCCTATTGAATTTTATTGATAAGACAAGCAATTGATTCACTTGTGACACAATCGTATCAGACTAATGAGTGTGCCGAGTCTGAGGCTGTGACTGTGATCGTGTTGTTGTGGTTCGGCTGAGCTGTGCTGTGCTTGTGATTGTGATTGTGCTGTTCTTTGAACTAACAACGCGTAGGCGGCCAAAGTGGCAGTTATGGCCATAAATACAAATATGTACGTACCCGTAAGCAGGTATTGAATAAAAATGTTATTGAATGTCATTTATAAATATATGTATGTTATATACATACATCATAGTACACATATACGATATTCTGAAACTGAGACAGTAGTCGCAGCAGCAACAAACAAATAGATGTGCAATATTCGTGCGTCAAACGCAAGGCGCGACTTCTGGCCAACGACAACGACAACAACAACCCCAACCTACAGCTTAGAAGCTGAAGCCGCTGATGCTGCTTGCTGATGGTGATGTAAGCCCGTCTGTTGTCTGCGGTCTGTCTGCTGTCAGTTTTGTAGAATGCAAATAGTAGCTTACTTTTTTAGCCAACTTCCATTCGGTGCACACAACATTTGTAAACTGGCCCACCTACTATGAATGCTCAACTTTTCTGGTTAACTCACTGCATGTGCCAGTCTGAGTGGTCGCTGTGATAATTTCGCATTGCATTCCCACGGAATAAGAACTTTACATATTTTCCAAGCTAGATCATTCCTTTATATACAGTGCGATAATAAAACATTTCAATTTTGGTTGATAATATTTCTTGACGTGTTTCGATAAGTGAGTTGGTTTATCAATTAATAATTATCTTGAATTTACTAATACGATTTAAACTTGTGATTCGATTTTCCTCTGGGAAATTCAAGCTCACCGCAAGCAGTATTTAAACTTACTGCTTGTCTTTAAATGCAAGCAGTGCATATGGTGGCTTCAAATTTGGCAGTTATTTTGATGCATTCAAACATAAAATACGATTTGACGATAACTTTAATTCATTAACATGAAAGCACAATGTAGATAAATCATGGTTTCGAAATTAGTTTGCGAGATACAATTACATTGCGTGCATTGAGTAACAGTATAAGTCGCACATCTATATTTATGCAACTCAAATGTATTTTCGTATTAAATTAAACCACTATGACCTATATTTTTGTTGCACACACATATAGAAAATGAAGGCATGTATTGGTTTATCCCGAAATAAACACACGCAAAGAGTCATCTATTTTGAGGGCATTTTTCCTTATCCGAAACTAATAAGCTGAGCGCTACACAAATACTCCTACTATGTCTCTCTTTGCACGCACACACGCTGCACACTCACACTTATAGCCAATCACACCTAACCAGACGCAAGGCAAATCTGAGTTGCCCTAACCAGAAGTCTCGGACATTTAATGCTATTAATAAACGCCATCAACTGAGCGATCTACCTATGCGTAGCAGTATTTCGAACTCGGGAAACTCGCACACCTTGAACGCTGCAGCTGCTGAGCATCTTACTTAGAATCAAGCGAATTATCTTTAAAATATAATACATAAATGAGAAGCTGCTGAGTGCCCGACTAAGGGATACCCTCTAGCTAGTTGAAACTAAATAAACTTATTATTGTCCAATTCGCAGCCAACAACCGTTAGATGGCGCCACAACATAGTGTGTCGCACATTAATTTAGTATTGTAGTTAAATTAACTATGCTTCTTCAAAGTTCAAAACTATAAAGTTTAATTCATTCAGAGGGTATATGGAAGAAATTTATCTTGCAGCTTTTATGGCGATAAATTCAATTATCCATGCAGAGTTAGAAGTGATATATTTTGCTCCATTAGTGAATAAAAGCATTTAATTATAAGCTGTTAGTTTCAATTAAGTAATTCATAGACGCATGGATTGCCCAAGGAAAACAATAGTAATAGTGAGTTCATGAATGAATGAAACGATCGAGTGGAATCGAAATGAATTTTCCACATTTTCACATTGTTTTGCGTTACGTTGTCGCTGGGGTTTCGGGGGGATGGGTTGTGGTGAGGTTAGGGAGGGCGGGGGGAGGTAAGGTTGGAATTTGTTGGTTTATGGCCGCAAAGCGACGCGACGGCAACAAGTTGAATTTTTCTAAAAATGAATCCACGAAGAAATAGCTTCGTGTTTGGCGTTAAATACGGACACGACAACGCACCGCTGCCCGATGATGACTGCTATACCTAGTCCGAAGAGCGGCCAAAGAATTTAATTTGATTTTCATTTGGTGTGCTCAGCGTGCACATCCACAGCCACATCCACAGCTACATCCACGATCACGACCACATCCACAACCACCTCTATGTCCACGTCTATTGTGTGTGGGGCGTGTGTTTGCTTTACGCTCTCCGATGCGTCGCATCGTCGTCTGTGCCTTCGTCTTTGGCGTCGCCGTCCGTCTCCGGCTGCGATCCATCTAAGGAGCATATTTTCAAAAAAAAGATGCTTTTAGTGACTTTCCCACAACTAGTTGAGTTTTGGATGTCAACACGATGTATTCTCGTACGCGTGCGGCGGCGATGCTGCGATTGCGATTGCGTTAGCCAGTTGCCGTTTCCGTTGCCATTTCGATAGGCGGGCGTGTATATCCATATAGACTGAGCATAGACTGAGGCACTGACTCGACCCAAAGTCAAACCATAATAACAATAAATACGAAAATACACAAAAAAGACGCACAAAAGGTAACAAGTATTTACAATTAAATTACGAAAAAGTTATGCATGTAATTAATATGTATACGAACTGAAGAATGATTCTTCTGGTCTTGGTGTCCCTTGAAAATGCGAATCTTGAAATAGCCAAGTGTGTTTAAGCCATTTATGGGCATACTTTCCCCCCACGGGAATCGAATTTCACATGCACAACAACAACATCTCAAAGTTTTCAGAGCGCAGTGCGTCGCTCTCTCTCTCTCTCTCTCTCTGTGTGTGCGTGTGTGTGTGTGTGTGTGTGTGTCAGATACAGCGCCACTTGCCAGTTCGCAGAGCATTTAAATAGAATGCCCGCGGTGCCGCCGCCGCTGCCGTCGCCAATAGAGACGCAGACGGAGACAGAGACGGATACGGATACGACGGAAAAGTGTCTGCCGGCGTAGCGTGCTTGACCAACAAAAACAAGCGTGTGTGTTTGTGTGTGATTAACACTTGGGAATGATGATCAACTAATTAATCGGTTAATCTCTTGTCGTTCGCAGCGAGGAGCATGCAGGATCTAACGCGGGAAGAGGCCATCGCCTTCAATGCCTGTGAGCCACAAAGCAACCATCACAACCATCACAACCACACGACAACAACAGTCAACAATAAAGCACAAATGTGCGCCAGCATTGTGGTGCCCAAGTTCGAGAAGCTGTCGCACGCGCTGCTGCCCTGCATCAAGCTGGAGGCGGACAGCGGCCACAGCCTGGAGACGGACACTTGCTGGCAGCCATCGGCGGTGAACGAGCGACTGCGATTGGAGTTGAACAGCACCAAGCTGCTGCTGCAGGGCTCCGATGATCCGCTGATCTCGCACGGCGCCAACAACGATGCACACGACGAGGATCAGGACTATGCCTTCAAGACGCTGCTGGCACGCAAAACGGAGGAGCAGCAGACGGTCCACAATGGCGCATGCAGCACTCTCACCAAGCAGCAGCTCAAGGCGAACCTGATGAGCGGACGCAAAGTGCAGCGATCGCAGCCAGTCGATGAGGCAGCCTTGCCAGCAACTGCAGCGGCTGCAACTGTTCCTGCCACACAGCGTGCCACGCGTCAGAGCAAGTCGAAGAAGCGCTCCACTGCCAACGGCGCCATCAAGCTACGCTTCCATCACCAAGCGCTGCCCGCGGAGTACGCTGCTCACTACGAGGCCACGCAGGGTCGGCAGCTGTCGGCGGCGCGCACAACTCCCGTGGAGCCAGCTGTGGCCAAAGCGGCGGCGCCTCCAGCGACGAATCATTCGCACGAGAATGTGCGCAGCTGGCTGCGCAAGATCGCGGAGATCCAGCGCAATGCGGAGCGACAGCAGCAGGCGCAGGCCAGCTCCAAGGAGGTGAAGAAGAGCACAGTTCCAGCCATGGCGCCGCCTACGCCGCCAGCTGTGACGCTGCTGGAACCGTTGCGCGAAGTGGCCAATGGCAATGCCAAGCGCAGCGCTCTGAAGTATGCCGACCTGCCGTACATGGGCGAGATCACGCTGGACAACTACAAGCCTCGGCGTGGCCGCAAGCCCAAGAAGGCGGACATCTGCCACCTGATCTACAAGAACTACGGCACCATCATACCGGCCACAGCAGCAACGACGCCAGCGCCACACTTCCCAGCTGTCGCCGAGTTGAAGTCCACTTTGACTGCCCCAGCTGCGCCTCTGCTTGCCCAGCGCAGCGCAGCGGCTGCAGGAATTGTCAACCTGGTGGATGAGCCGCTGAATCTGTGCATGCGCGATCAGTCCAGCGATCGCTACTCCATCTCCAGCGGCGACAGCGAACGACCCGCGACAGATCACAAGCCCATCTCGCTGGAATTTGCCGAGGACAAGAAGTCGAGAATCTCGGCCAAGCTGCTGCTGAAGCCAATGGGACTGTATTACCAGCAGATCATGGAGACTTGTCGCTTGGGCTTGCCCCTGGAGACCATTGAAAAAGACAATCAGCTAGCTCTTAAGATACCCATACCCAACGGCTTCTTCGCCAACACGCATCCCACAGCAACAGCAACAGCGACGGCTGCAGCGCCAGCTGGCAAGCGAGAGCCGCTCGAGCAGCAGCAGCAGCCGGCGGAGGCTGTGACGCCACCTGCCATGCGAAAGCGCAAGCGCTCCGCCATCTTCATACCGCCCATGCCTGCTGATCACTCGTCCAGTCCCTCGACGGAGGTCAGCATCTGCAAGTTCAAGTTTACGGGCGGCGCGAAGCCGACGCTGCAGGAGAAGAAAATGCTGTCGGTAGATGCGGAGGGCAACTATCGCTACTACAATGGCACTGGGGATCGCAGCATGCGTGGCTACGAGTTCATCTCGCGGGATCAGCAGCTGCAGCAACCACAGCAACTGCAGCCCCATTCAATGTCCTCGAATGCCAGCAGTGACAACAAGCTGTACATCGATATTCCACCGCCGTCGACGGATCTCAGTCTGGAGCTACTCCACATACCCTCGGAGTCGCCCACATCGTCGCTGCTCATGTCCAGCAGCCTGGTGCCCGTCGAGCCGCAAAGTCCGTCCAGCTACTCGAATTCACACAGCCCCATGCGGCTGTCGACGCCTCATCCCGAGGACTATCACAAGCGCAGCGAGGAGCTGCCACAACGCACATTTTCGAGTCCCACGCCGGCAGCTGGTGCGGCGACAAAGCGACGCTCGTCACGGCGCTCCAAGCAGCGCGAGAAGCTGGAGAAGACCTTCAAGGAGAAGGGATTTCTGATACAAACGCAGCAGCTGCAATCGGCCGAGGGAGCCACCTACTGCAAGTTCCGGCAGCTGAAGAAGTTTACGCGCTATCTGTTCCGCAACTGGAAGGATCACATACCCGAGAGTGATCTGGACAAGCATGCGGGCAAGGACAGCGACACACGCGTCATCGAGAACATGTTGGCCGGCCAAATCGGTCTGGGTCTCGAAGGCCTGGGCACGGCCCAAACAGCAGCAAACCAAGCCACTTAACGGGGGGCAAAACAAGTCGAATTTTTATATTAGCAAAGCACTGCCAAAGATTGATAGATTTACGGATTGCCAAAGACAATCAAAGTGTGTTGATTCCGTCCATGCTGGCTGGAACGCCTCTAGTCGTTCATCAACTCTAGTACTTACAGTCACTATGTTATTATTGTTAACTAATTCTGTATTTCTGCTATGACAAAGAACCCATTCGAAACGAAAGGAAATAACAATGGGGAGCGATTAAACTTCCGTACAAAATGTATAAGGCGTTATTTACTTGTACCTTAGAAATATCCTTTGAATACGTACAATTAATGGTTAGTATATAATAATAATAAAAAAACACTCTAAATTTGTGCATTATGCCAGACTTTGGCTTTGTTTTCCAGATTAATTTTAGATGCTCATTCAAATACTTCAGTTCTCGTCAATATGCTTGCTACTTTGGAAGACGTTCAAAAGGTTCCAGTCGTCTAATGTTAGTTTATAAGAATATGTGTATATAAAGTGCACATTTATCAAAATGGATATATGTTATGTGTATAGTATAAATGTTGTGCGTTTAGCAACCTGCTTGGTTAATACGTAATTGATCGTTTGGGGTTTTCTTTCGTTTTGTTTTTGGTCCTAATGTGTACATTGCTTTCAGTGGGAAGTTAAATTCTTTTGTTAATACAGTTTATTGTCGTGTTGTTGTTGGTTAGTGCGTTTGGTTTGTTTGGTTCGTTCTCGATCGGGGCAGTTTATCCGTTTCGGGGTCAGTTTCTGGCGTTTGCTTATAACTAGATTAACGATATGTTGCGTTCTCCGCAATTATTGGCTTACATACATAGCTTTCATCCGATTAATTGGAGCTCAACGAGCCGTCGTGATCCTTGCCCGGATCCGTCGTGAAGGCCACTGGCACAACAGCACTCATGGGACACACCAGCTCTGTCCAATCCACCTCGCCCTGACCCTTGGTGCTCTTGCGACGCTTCAGTGTGAACTGCGAGCGTTTCGGTTGCTTCAATTTGGCCGTAATCGTTAGCGGCAAGTAGCCGGGAGCTGCTTCGGCATCGCGTTTGCTATGTATTGTCAAACGTCCGACGAGCTCCTTGAAATGCATTGCCAAATGGCGACGAAGCAGCGACTTGCTCGGCGGTATCGACAGCAGATCCGCCAGCAAATCAGCGTTGAAACGCGGCTCGTACATCATCAACGCACCATGGACTCCAGCACCACGTAAGTTTGGCGCGTACTCCGACAAGTCGATGGTTTTCAACCACTCCATGACACGATGTGCAGTCCACAGATCAACGCTCTCCTTATCTGAACTGGCACCTTCGTCATTGCTGTCGTTCAGTTTTGTGGACCGACGAATCAATCCCTCGGCGTCCCAGGACAAGCGGCGCATGCAGAGGATACCGCAGCGCAGGGATGCAATATGCAGGCAGGAGCTAACGTGCAGCTGCGTAAGGTCTTCGAGGGTCAAGCGATGCAGCATGCGTCCATCGACCTTGGCCTGCAAGAAATAATCCTTGTACTGGGGCAGACCAATGTCGTCCAGCCAGCGTAGCACCCAGGCAGTGTCCAGATTGCCAGCCTTGAGTGTGAGCTCATCGAACTCCTTGCCCGTTAAATCACCGATGGCCAATAGGATTTTCTTGCGATGCAACGGCAATTTGAGGTGCAGTTCACGCTCAATGTCCAAAGGCGATGCGGTAAAGAAGCACACGCTGGGATCGCTCTTCAGCCACTTTCTGCAAGCAAACAAATGCATAAATAATCTTGGCTTTTGTTCGAAATGTAAGGCAGACTCACCTGCAGTTATCCTGATAGCAACCCAGTCCCAGGTGCGTCAACCAGTTGCATACTTCCTGTGCATTCCAGCTACTATAATGCTTGGCCGCATCGCTAAACAAGGGCGTCTGTGCGCTCCACTCGATGCGACCGCCCGCAGTTGCCCGTGCGCCACCGCGACGGAACTCGTTGGGCTCTGCTTGCTCCAGAGCCGTCAGTTCGCAATTGCTGCTATTGCTGCGACGCAGCTTGCCCAATATGTTGCGTATGCCGCGCACAGAACGATCACGCAGCTTGGGCGACGGTGTCATTTGCGATTGCGATCTAAAACTCGAGTACATCGACATATCGTCCCCTAAGGGAGCAGCACCATCGCTCAGCACGCTGTCGTCAATCAGGATTTGCTCGTTGGACGCGAATGCCACATTACGCTGCTTCCCGCTGCTGTTGGCATTCACATCCAGCACTCGACCATTGTTGTTGTTGTTGTTGATGGCTGGCAGACGCTGCGCCTGTTTGTTGGCAGCGCCATGCGAACGTGGAAGGCTGTGGAATTGCGGCTTGATCTGATGCCGCAATGCCGATGGCGGCGTTTTAGGTGCCATCGAGCCGTCTGCCGCGTATCCCTTTTGATTAAGGTTGCCCATGCTGCCGTAGGGCATCGGACTGCTCTCATTACCATGCAGCTCGTTCTCGCACTCCAAGGCAGCGCGATGCAGTTTCAGCTCACTCAAGGCACTCATCAGCTCCAGCTTTTGTGTCTCCAGCGCAGATTTTGATATCATTTGGCGCTGCAACTGCTCCTCCTTGGTGCACAGCTGCTGCGACTTGTCGGTGAGCAATCCTTCCAGCTCGATGATCCTGTCCGCCTGCTCAGAGACGCGTTCCGCCAGCATTTGATACTGCAGCGCCAAGCCCTCCTTGTCGCGCTGCAGACGACGCATGCGCTCATCGGAATCCTGGCGTGGAATATGCGTTTCCAGCCAATCGCTAATGATTGCCGCTGTCACAGGGTCAGGCGCTGGCGCCGCTAATCCCACCTAAAATAGCACAGTAGCGATAGTAAATAAATCACAGCGATTAAATCACACCAACACTGACTCACCTGTTGCAGAGCCAACGCCAATGTCTTGGCGGTAGATAAAACATTTGTGGCGGAAATTAAGTTGCGCTCACAAAAGCTCGTTAATGAGGCTGCTGTTGCAGCGCCCGGTATTATTTGGGCCTGGATCTGGCTCTGTCCAGCGCTGGCTGTGGTCGAGTTCGATATGATGCCATCCATTTGCTGCAATGCTGCCTCCAGCATTTTGCTTGCCTCGCTGGCTGTGGCTGTCATAATAATTCATAAAATGAATATTCAAAGCTTTTGCTATTGTAATCCGTATCCGGTGATCGATGTGGGGCTAAATTCTCGCTTCTCAATTCGCGCACTGCTTCATTATTACATAAGTTCGTCAATTTAGGCACGTCATTTTTCCCGTTGGAAAAGCCAAAGAGCATTTATTAATAAATTTATCACAAAAAAACAGCCCGAAAACACAGATTTCCATCTGTTGCTGAAAATTTTGCTATTGGAACAGTGTGGACGCCCACTCAACTGCAAAAGATACCATTAAATTTAATGGTCGGAAATATACCGATATATCGCGCACACTATAAATAAATGGTTAGACTTAATCGTGCATATTAGTATTTTTGTGATTGTGTTCCCAAATTGTTATTTAGCAACGTATCGTATCAATATAAAATGTAAATAATTATAAAAGAATTTAAGACGCTTTTTGGGTATTTAAAAATAAAAGTCAGTTGAAGAGTTGTTCCCATACCTAACAGAGTGTTACCAGACAAATAATAAGTGGTAAGTGGTATATTTTTGGTATATTCCTTGACTTCAAATAGGATATTTGTAAATACCAGTTGCGGTCACCCTGACCGTGAATCAAAACTGCCATCCAACAACAATATTTTGTTTAGTGATTTAAAACAAAATAGAGTAGATAGTGAATTAGATTAAATTCTGGCCAGCCGCTATGAATCGATTCGCCTACGAAGAGGCTCGGCTTGTGGAAAGCGAATCCTTTGTCAGCAGGGACCGCAACGTCAAGATCTACGACGGTGACCAAAAGGTATCTCACATCATAACTCATTAATATTCACTATTCTGTAATGACGACATTTGTTTGCAGACGGATTTCGAAGATGGCGAAGTGGTGCTGACCACGCACAGGCTCTTCTGGGGACGTCCTGGCGAGATAGCTCGCGCAGCCGTCACACTCTGCCTGCCACTGAGCTATGTGCTGTCGCTCAGCGAAGAAACCACGTCAAATTTCTTTGGTCGCAAAACCCGTATTATTATGCATCTACGACCTCCAGATGTGAACAAGGCGCCTGGTCCATTGGACACAAGTCGTGCGGCTCACATTAAGCTGTCGGGCAAGAATGGACTCAGCGTCGAGTTCCACAGCGCTCTGCGTGAGACCCTGACGGCTAGGGTTTGGGAAATTTCGCTAACCAGTGAGACAATACTCAAAAGTCCGGCGCCCTTGGCGAATGTCAACGATCGGCTGGCGAGGATTCAGAAGCGCACTGGCATTGGTGGCATCGAGCGTCATCTGGAAGCGAAAGCGAAGGCAACGGACGAGAATATTGCGCTAGCCTTCCAGGATCTCAGTGTCCTAATGGCCATGGCCAAGGATATGGTTGGAATATCGAAAAGTATTAGTGGCAAGATACGCGAGCAAAAAGGTGAAATATCCGATGACGAGACGGTGCGGTTCAAGTCATATCTGCTCAGCCTGGGAATTGATGATCCTGTGACGCGGGACAACTTTACCAGCAACACAGCCTACTTCAACAGCTTGGCGCAGCAGATCTGCGAAATGCTCCTCGATCCAATCGAAGTAAGAGTATCCCAGCATCTTAGTGGTAATGCATTTTAATTTATACGCTTTATTTTAGGAACACGGCGGCATGATGTCACTCGCTGATGTGTACTGTCGTGTCAATCGTGCTCGTGGCCTTGAACTTCTTTCTCCAGAGGACTTGTTGCATGCCTGCGAGCAGCTGAGTGGACCCATTAAGCTGCGCCGCTTTCCCAGTGGAGCCATGGTCCTGCAGCTGGAATCCCACGATGACGAACTGATTGCCATTGACACATTAGAGAAAGTGAGTGCTGCCGAATCGCTGGCAGTGGAGGAGCTGGCAAAGCAGCTGGACATATCGCTGCTGTTGGCCAAGGAGCGTTTCTTGGTGGCTGAGCGATTAGGAAAGGTTTGCCGTGATGAGTCCGTCGAGGGATTGCGCTTCTATCCCAATCTGTTGATCGAGCGCAGCACTGGCTAGCCGGACGTTAAGAGCGTATCTCACTTTATACAGTTTATGTAATGTTTCTGTTGTTCATTTGTAAAATACAAACGTGGGTTCGGCTGTGATGCAGTTCCTAAATCAATACCAAACTTTCATTGTGATGCATTCAGAGTACAATGGAGACTGTTTTATATTTGATTTATTAGAAGTCTTTCTTGGATGCATTTGCTTACTATCCACCCATCGAGTGACTTTTATCGGCGCTTGAATTTCAGTTCTCTCGAAAGTGTCGTTTTTTTGTTGTCTTTAAACGTAATCAGTTTTTGCTTTAAGTATACTTTAAAAGAAAAAGATTCTACTTCAGGTATTTAGATAAGCAGTTATTGAATTGAAGTTACATTTATGTTAATAGGTAGTTAATAGCTTATGCTGCTTCTTTTTAGATTGATCTGCATTACTCGTCTTATGTATTCACATATATTTAAAATTTTTGCTTCGTTCACTTATGCATGGATCTGGAGCTACTCCAGACTCCGAACTCGTGCGCAATTCCAGCCTTGACTACCTGGGTTTCTTTTTTATCGTAACATTTATAATTTTTTAGGTAGTACCATGTTTTCTTTCTTAAATCACATTTATTATTATAATTAATAATATTAACATTGAGTAAATTATTCTTGAGTGTATGCGTGTGTATAGTTGGGGGACCTCTGTTTTGTTTTGTTTCGCTTTCTTTTCTTTTTATCGTTTACGTTATTTTATAGGGTATTTGTATTATATAGGCATTTTTGATGTACAGCAAAAGCAAACGATGCCAAACAATTACAATTACAGCAAAATTCGTAACATAATTAAAATAGTTACTTAAATAAATTAGTTCATGCTACAAAAAACGGGCTTAGTTAAAAAAAAAATCAAATATGTATTGTGTAATCGTATAATTTGATGCTCGGATTTAGTTACCTTCAAATCTTTAACTAACTCTGGCTTATTTACTTTCATTTCGAATTCGTTTTACATTGCGCTATTACAAATAAATTTCAATTTGTATTTTGTTTTACGTGACTTTTGCGTTCAATTTGTTTCATTTTTGTTTTTGTTTTTTTTTTTTTATTTGTTGTCGCATTTTTTGTTTGTTTATAAAATGTAAATTGCAATTGGAAGTACGAGTACTTATTTGTTTTGTTTAATTTGTTGGTTGTTATTGGTTTGCAATACAAACTAAAATTGATTCTTTTATTTTATATAAAATTAAGTTAAGCATTTAAATAATAAGCAATAATCATAATAATATTTGTAGTAATATTAATAATAATATAATAATTACAATAATAATAATAGTACAATAAGCATATGTATGTATATTTATATTTAGATTGATATGAACCATTACATTGGTTCATATATTTTGTAATTAATCCAAATCGTAATAATTAGCCAAGTTTCTCTTTTACAATTTCTTTTTTTTCATCTTATTGCTTTTTGTTTTGTTTTCGTGAATTTAGTTTTACTTTTTTTTTTTTTTGTAGATGGGCCATTAAATTGTAGGGCCTTATGGGTTTAAGCTTAAAGTTAGCACGCATGCTTATGTAACTAGACTTAAGGTGTAACAAATTGGAGTTGGAGAGCCAATTTGATAGACATTGTTGACATGGCGTATCAGCGCACGAATATTTATATATATATATATATATATATATATATATATATAAAGGTATATATATATGTGAAACAATTATTATGTACAATTAGATAAATATTAATTAATAAGAGCTTTACACCTAATTCGTTTTGTAATTTTTGCAGAGTACTCTGCAAATGGGGGACACAATAAACAAAAGCGCAGTCGCAACTCCAGCTTACTGAGAGGTGTTGTTGCGTATTGTAGAATGAGCTGCATATGTGTCGATTGATCTCACACGGCTTCAGCATCATCAGCATACGTCCGCGTCCATTTAGCCCACATAATTGTGGAAATTTACTCTAACGATTATACACATCGAAATACATGTAGATATATGGATATACAATGTATGCTAGTAGAGTGCTATTTAAGTTGTAACCATAAACTATAATATCATGCAAATACACAACGCGTAGCCTTATTACTTGTCTTCTCTCCTCAATGAACTCAATTAACGAAAAATGAATAGTGCTCCTGTATTGTTGATTGCACACTTCTTCAGTAGTAGTAGTAGTTTTAGTAGTAGTTATTTGTGTAGTAGCAAGTACTGGGCCCATTGCATCATCGCTTCGCATCACATCACATCACATAACGTCGTCACATCTTCTACTCGATTAACTTGGGTCCGCTTTCTATTCCCTACGTCTACTTGGATACATCGGTGGTCGAACGCCGTCGATTGACAGCTGCCTGTTGTTTGGCCGCCGCCAGCGCCGTCAGCGTGCGCTGATTAATGACAGCCGCGGTGGCGGCTGCATTGCGTCCAGAGATTTGTATGTGCTGCACTTGCTGCACATGGCTGGGACTGGGCAGCGTCTGCGACGAGGCCGAGGCAGTGCCCTGGTTGAGTATTCGATGTTGTTGCTGTTGTTGCTGCTGTTGTTGCTGCTGCTGCTGCTGCTGTTGTTGCTGCTGCTGTTGTTGTTGTTGCTGCTGTTGTTGCTGCTGCTGCGCTGCCTGTGGTTGTGGTTGTGGCTGCGGCTGTTGCGTCTGCGCCTTGACGGTCTTTAGCTGCAACTTTTGGGTTGACATCACAATCGGTCCTGCACTGAGATTTGTGCTATTGCTGACGGCATTGGCTGCAACAAGATGGAATGTATTAGAATAAATATATACAAATAGTTAAAGTGTCTCACCATTCACGGGTGTTGTGGCTATCTTCAAGGTGGAGCCACCGATCTGACGCTGCGCGGTTAGCAGCTGTCTGCTGCTGCCCATCTGCTTGGTGCCCACAACCTGAACGTTGCGAGCTCGCGGCTGCGACGTAGCGACAACACCGACACCACCGACACCGCTTGAGGTACGTATTGTTTGAGGATTGATTTTCTGTACGCCAGGACCGACTATTTGAGCTGCAAGCAGAGAGAGCAAAACGAGTGTGCGGGGAGTTTTTTTGGTTGTTTTGTTTTAGGTTACAATGAATCGCAGTCTGTTTGTTTTTTTTTTTTTTTTTGCGGGTATGGTCAAGAGACGCTAACGAAGCGACACCGTTGAGTCGCCAGCTATTGAGTAATAGGCAGACGGTGGGTTAGACGGTGACGCCTTCAAACTGATGGCATATGGGGTTAAACACAAGACACATAAACGAATTTTTTAGTTTGGCATGAGTTTTGATCGAAACGAGTGGTGTTAATAACATGGGGTTTGTGTAAACGAGTAGGAGAACAAGAAAACGAGAACGAAACAGAGAACAGAAATTGAAAGTGAGAAAACAGAAACAGAAACAGAAAAAAGAACAAAATTAAGCATGTTCAATAAATAAATAGTATAAATACGAAATAAAATATATATACTTAGAATAGAATGCGAGCATCACTTAAGACAAGTTCGAGTTCGATCTCTCTGCTCAAAGTCGGCTCCAGCAGCACACACGCATTGTAAGCAACGACTGTTTCTACTTGGCAAACTCACCAATGGGTAGCGTGAGCATCGCTGCTGTGGCGCCTGTGCTACTGCCATTGCCGCCACTCGCGGCGCCTCCAGCGCCGCCAGCTGCATTGTTTGTGATGACCACCGTTTGCGTTCCCGCCACCGTCGACGGCAGACTGACGATTGTGCCCGTGGGCGGTGCATGTTGCAGCTGCTGCTGTTGCTGCTGTTGTTGCTGCTGCTGCTGTTGCTGTTGTTGCTGAGCAGACGGTTGCGTTAATGTAATCGTGTGGGAGAGCTGCTGTTGCTGCGTCGACACGGGCACCGAGACGAGCACACTGCGCTGCTGTGCTTGCGCCTGCTGCAATGCGTTCGCTGCATTGCCGCCTGCAGTCGTGACCTGCTGCTGTGGCGGCTGTTGCTGCTGCTGTTGTTGCTGCTGCTGCACTTGCACGGGCGCATGCAGATTGTTGCCGGAGAACTGCAGCGAAATGGGCTGGGTGAAGCCGGGAATCTGCACCTGCACATTCTGCAGGCCGGCAAAGTTGGCCATGGCTCCTTGCAGCTGCGACAGATTGATGCCCTGCAGATTGAGCGTGGTGGTTGTTTGCTGCTGCGGCGACGCCGACGGCTGCGGATGCGGACTAGACATGGGCGAGTGTATCGATGAGGTGGCGGGAGAGTGCACCAAGGTCTTGGTTATGAACTGCTGCTGCTGCTGCTGCGTCGATTGTGCCTGCTGCTGCGGTGACATGTGCGGCATGGCCACAGCCGACACCGACGACACGTTCGAGGTGACATTGCTCAGCCTGTCGAGCAGCACTTGGTTCTGATGCGTCTGCGACGATTGCGAATGATCCGAGCCCGATGGCGATGGCGTCGCTGCATTCGTGAGCAGCGCACTCAACGTGCCGCTGCCGCCGCCAGTCGAGGATGTTAGATTCGTGGGCACCGCAAAGCCGCTGGCATTCGAGGCATTCGAATCGCTGCCCGGCGAAGGCGCCGCCATCCCCACAACGATGGCATTCGGTGGCGCCGTTGTGCTGTCCCTGCGCAGTGTGCTCAGTATGCGCTGTTGCTGCTGCTGCTGCCCCGAGTTGAGTATCTTGAGACTGCCGCAGACGCCGCCAGTGCTCACCGTGTACGCGCCATAGCTGGTGGTGGGATTCGTCATGATCGCGGGCGGCGAGGCGAGCTGCGAGGCGAGTGCTGACATCGACACTCGCACCGTTTGACTGCCGTCGCCCGCCTGTTGCTGACCCTGAGCTTGGGCCTGTGCCTGGTTCAGGTTCACGGCAATCAGATTGCCCGCCGAATTGGTGCGAAACGTTGTTGCGCCGCCGGCGTTCACAATGTTGATCTTGCGATTGGTGTTCAGCAGGTTCTGCAGCACCTCGCTCGACGGCTGCTTGCGCTGCGTGCTGACCAGCGTCGGTGTGCCCCGCGTTGTCTGCACATAGGTGGCCGTTGTGGCATCCACGGTGTTGGGCGTCGACGGCTGCTGATGCTGCACCAGTGTCAGCGTCTGCTGCTGCCCCGTTGCAGAGGTGGTAAAGGTGCCGCTGGCCACTGGCGTGCTGGTCATCGCTGCTGGCGCGCTATTGAGCAGGTTGAGTATGGACGCGTTGCCCGAGTTCTTCAATGTTGTCGTAACGTTCCCGCTGTTGTTGTTGATCGCTGTCGTTGCATTGTTGTTGCTGTTGCTGGGAGGCGTCGGCGTGCCAGCTGCGAGTATTTAAAATGAGTCGATTAGTTGCTGTATTTAATTGGCTATTTAGTGTGACTTACGGTGCTGTTGCTGCTGCTGTTGTTGCTGCTGTTGCTGGTACTGGTTGGCAGAGTTCATGATACTGGTGACTATGGCGTTGATCGCGGGATTTGGATGCACTGCCGTGTTGCTGTTGTTGTTGTTAATGTTGTTATTATTTGTGGCAGTTAGTTGATGCTGTTGCTGCTGCTGTTGTTGCTGCTGCTGCTGCTTCTGCAGCAGTTGGTGTTGTGTGGTCACAATTGGAGCAGCCTTCAGCTGGGATTGCTGTGAAACAATGAGAATTGAATAAGAATTGCTTGTTGTAGAAACTAAATCAATCAAAGCATATCTTAACATATATATTATCGTATATATAACAACATTTTTAATTGAAGACAATTATCTCTTTTATAATTATACGTTCAGTACGGAAAAACTGGCAAAATAAAATTAAATTGTCTGGAAAATAAGGCTTTTTGAAATAATGTCAAAATACGTTTGAATGTTAATTGGTGTCTTTCATAACCACTGGAAGAAATACATGCTATAGTTTGTGTCGCAACTTAACGAAGAAATACACATCGTTCTCAGAGCTAAAAGATTAGAATTTTAATTACTAGAAATCCCTTCATATTGCACGATCAAATGTCGTAAATTATGTTGTGTAAAAATAGCTGCCTCTTGGTTCTTAGTGTTTGGGCTGTGCGTTGATAGTTTGATCAGTGAATGAGTCAGGACAAAGAATTTTGAATATATGTATGTATAGAAGATATTTGTGACCTTGTAATTTTTCCTATTTTATGCTCATTTCAAGGCTAATAGTTGTAAGTAGAATTTACATCATAAAAATTTAATCTTTAAAAGGATATAGTCATGTTGGTCTTAATTTGTATTGTAGTAATTGGACGGTGTCTGAACTCCCAAAATAAGTTATTTCCGTTTGTGTCTTGGGCTTGAAGAGTGTTATAGTCTGTATAACAAGTTGTAAAATTGCATCTTTCATTCATGGCTTCGTAATTAGTTTAAAGATTTAAATTCGCTATATTGTTTGTTTCCCTTTCCATCTCAACTAACCAATTGATATTATACTATCCATTAAAGTAATCCCCATTCTACTTACGAGAATTGGCACATTAGAGTTGAGCTGGGCACGCAATGCGGAATTGGCGCCAATGGCAGTGTTCAGCTGAGCAGTTGTCGTCTTCTGCTGCTGCTGCTGTTGCAAATTGGCTGGTTGAATAGTGATTCCTGAGTGCTGCAGCGTTGTGGCCAACTGTTGTTGTTGCTGCGGCGGTTGTTGCTGGACCAACACCAGCGATCCGTTGCTCAAGCTCACCTGGTGCGTGGTCGTATTAGCTGCATTGCCGCTAGACGTCAGCAATTGTATGTGCTGTTGCTGTTGCGGGTGTTGTTGCTGCTGTTGCGTCGATTGCTGCTGTAAAATGCTGTTGCTGCCAGTGACAAGTTGCGTCTGTTGCTGCTGTAGCTGCAATTGCCCGTCAACGCTGAACTGCGCGGCGGCAATTGGTTGCTGACGAAAGTTCTGCTGCGTGTTGATCGTGTTGTTGACTGTCTTGGTCACGAGTTGTTGACGGGGAAGCGGATGCGTTTGCGCCACATGATGCACTGTGGCCGGCAATTGTTGCGTGAACTGCGCCTGTCGTTGCTGCTGCTGTTGTTGTTGCTGCTGTTGTTGTTGCTGCTGTTGTTGTTGTTGCTGCTGCTGCTGTTGTTGCTGCTGCTGTTGTTGCTGCTGCTGCTGTTGTTGTTGCTGCTGTTGTTGTTGTTGCTGTTGCAGCAGCAAACGCTGCTCGTTTGTCAGCCCTGTGTGGGTGACAATTGGCACATGTCCGGGTATCAGGTGCGTAATCTTCACAGCCTTGCGTCCCTCCTCAGTGAATATCTCGCGGAATTGCTGGATGTAACGATTCGCATGGACCCGCGTGCCCAGTGCAAAGCGACACGACTCGCCGTTGCGCTCGCCTTCGCGATAGTCGCGATCCACATACAGCTCGCCGAGGTACTCGGCATCAGAGGGACGCTGAAAGATGGACAACTTGATGTGGTACAGAGCACGCCTGCCCTCGCTCGCCTCTCGCTCCGTCTCCAGCACATACTCCTCGATCAGCTGCGGCTGGAAGTTGTGGCGACAGTTGGGCTGGCAGCCCTCCTTGCAGGCATCGCTGAACTCGTTGAGTGGCTCAAAGGTCTTAGCATACTTCTCCACACTGATCACATGCTCGGGCACCTTCAGATTGGCCGGATACTCGAGGCACGGCGGTCGAATGGGCCGTATAACTTCGTGCGGCCGTCGCGGCACCTTGGATGTGAACGAGGAGAGCATGGCGCCCACCAAGGGATTATTGCTGGGTGCCGTGGCGGGCGTGGCGTTCGCTGTGCTGCTGCTGGAGCTGCGCGGTCGCTGGCGCAGACGCGTCAGATAGTCGCAGAGCTCGAGACCCTTGTGATGCGTGAACTGATCCAGTTTGCGCTTGCGATTGATGGCCACCTGGGTGAACTTGTTCATTTGCCGTCGCATCTCGTGCGAATTGAAGCGCTGACGCTCGTGCTGTGCATTGATCGCCTGCCGGCCAATGCTGGGATCGGGCTCGAGGCACAGCGGCTCGGCGGTGGCCAACACAAGTTGGCTCTCCAGCGCCAGGCGATCCTCGGGCGTGGCGGCGGCGCCACCCAGCAGACTGCCCAGCTGCTGCACGTCCGCGAAGAGCGTGGCGTTGCTGGGCCGCAGCAGGATGTGCTTCATATCACAGATATTCGTAGAGGTGGCAAAGGTCTGGCGGAAGTCGCGAATTTGCGCAATCACACAGCCCGCATAGAAAACGCTCGGCTTGGCAAACACACGCGACGCCTCGCTGCCGTCCTGTGGCGAGTTCAAGCTGACCGTCTCCGCGCTGAGCAGATCCATGAGGAACTCGGGCAGCAGCTCGCGATCAATGCACTGCAACAGCAAATCATTCTCGTAGGGCCAGCGCAGCACCTCCACCAAGCCATAGTTGGAGGACACGGGTTGCATAGCCGCATCGGCATCGCTTTCAGCCAGCCTGGACTTGGCGCTCTCGGCCAGCGCCTTGTGGCGACCAGTGCTGCTCTTGTCGGAGGTGTTTTCATGGTTCGCTTCGGCGACAATCCAATCGTTTGTCAGCGGATTGAGCACCACCTGCTCGTCGTAGTGCAGCGCCAGCGAGTAGCCCTTGTTGCCGGGATACAGGTTGACCACAATGGTGTTCAGACGCTCGCACTCCACCAGGCGCTCCAAGATGAACGAGCGACTGCGCTGCTTCAGCTGAATAAGAACAATATTTCAATGATAAATTGTTATAAACAGAATTGCCTATGTTAATGGCTTACCCCCGTTTCCGCAAAGTGACTGAGGTCGTTGCCGAGCAGCTGCAGATAGAGCTCCTTGATCTTGTCGTGGATGTTGAAGAACTTTGGCGTCGCCTCTCGCTTGCTGGCGCTGGAGGATGTGGCGGAGGTGGTGGCAATGCTGTTGCAGCGAGCTGATGCAGACGCTAACGCTGCATTGCGACTAGAGGAACCGCTCTCCTTGCTGCTGCTGCCGCTGCTGCTGTTTTTCTGCCGCTTGCTGGGCGACGATGTGGGCGACGACAGCACATGATGGTTGTGCGTCTGCCCCGCCTGATGATGGTGCAAGTGATGGTGGTTGGGGTGATGGCTGCTGCTGCTGCCCGACGAAGCATTCGAGCTGCTCGACGGCGGTCGACGTTCAGCCTTCTTGCTGTTGTTATTATTATTATTGTTATTGTTATTATTATTATTATTGTTGTTGTTATTGCTGTGCAGCTGTTGAAAAATATGTGAAGTGTTGTTGCTGTTGCTCAGGCTGGAATTGATGCCCGGCGGCGTGGAGAGCAGCAGGTCAGGAACTACCGGCGACGGTGACGTGATCGAGTTGAAGTTCGACAACGTCGTGGTGGACGAGGAGCACGACGAAGGCGACGGGGCTATCGTAATGGCCGCCGCACTCGGTGCGCTGGCCAAAGTGACATGCGACTGCTCGCTGAGTATGACAATGTTGCCGCCGCCCGCCGGCAAATCCGTCGGTGATTCATCGTCGTCGAAGATGCAGATGGGCGGCTGCGCCGGTATCTGAGGTATCGCCTGCAGCAGACTCGTCTCCAGGTACGATTTGCTGCTGGTGGCGAAGCTAAGCGTAACGGGAGCAGAAGCAACCTGCTGCTGTTGATGCTGCTGCTGCTGATTGTTATTGTTGATGGGAGAGCAGGCGGCCTGCAGCTGCAGTTGATGATACGACTGCTGCTGCTGCTGTTGTTGTGATTGCTGCGGCGAGCTCTGCGAGTAAACGAATTGCTGGGGAACGGCCGAGCCGACGACGTGCGCCAATCCCTGGGCATTCGCATTAAGTGGATTGTCGCCCTTTAGCTTCTTAAGCGTGTCATTTATGATGAACTGAACAGAGAAAACAAAAGGAGTTGCAACATGCGAATGAGTTTTTTGTACAAGTTAAACTTACGTCTGCTTCTTGGCATGATGAGTCCAAGCTTTGCATTGTGCCAGCGGAGTGTCCCCAATTGCAGTCCCAGTTCCAGTTGCTGTTCCTGTTGCAGCAACAACTCAATTGCCGACCACATTCAAGCCCAAGAACGAGAACGAGAACTGTACGAGCGGAGTGTGGTTAGCAGTTATCGCAGTTAGGCGCCTCCCCAGGACCAGTTCACTTGTTTTCATCGCTCCTCGTTGCACTCGCAGGTGTCTGCCTGCCCCTCTTTGAGTTGCAACTGCTGCACCAACAACCTAAACACCAACAACAACTTCTTATTTCGTTTCGTTTTCGTTATTGTTGTTGTTGCTGTTGTTGTCTTTTCTTTTTGCTGCTCGCGTTTTGTAGTGTTCAATGTAATTGGGAGTTTGGTTTGAGCATTGTCATGCGAATTGCGCCTTTTTTTGCACACACTGTCTTTGAATATTGTTATTGTTGAGTTTTCATGCGCTTTTCCTTCCCCAAAATTTGTAATTTCTTCACTCTTTTTCTGCTGCTGCTGCTTCTGCTGCTGCTGCTTTGCGTGACATTTTCTCTTCGCCTTCGCCCCTCTTTCGACTACGGACGTTTTTTTTGGCTTTTTACACACACACAATTACGCGCTGGTCGCTTTAAACACTACGCATGCACCACAACGTTGGCTCTAACTCATTAAGGAGCTGCTCAAATTCAATGTTTTTCATTTGTTTAATGTTTTTTTTATGTTTTATGCAGAAAGTTTAGTTTTGCAATGGTACGTTCTCGCCGAATACGCGTACACACTGGCAGCCAATAATTGTGTTATCGATACCGATAACTCCGCAATATGGACTTGCAGTCACGGTACCAATTTTGAATTAAATACCCGAAAAATGCCCTTCGCCAGGATTTACTAAATTTTTCTGAATTTAAAAATATTGTTGTTGTAATTTAGGCGATTTATAATCAAATATTTACAGCACAGCTGCACAAATATTTTGTTTACTATTTTACGCGTGGGGTCACACTGGCCAACCGATAGTTGCGCACACGATAGTTGTCAATCATTCAGTGCAAAATGTGGTGATGCCACCCTTTCCAAAAACCAATGTTGACACTACACCGCACCATTGTCAAGCCAAAGCGCGGGCTTTTTGTACTCAATAAATTCGAAGATTTCAAACTGTCAAACAATTAGTTGATTTTCATTTGTTTTTATTGTTGATTTTGCTCTTAGGTGGTAATAGAGTGCATTTATTATTAGAGAGTCTGTGTACTTGTCACTCGATAAATTTAATTTGTATAGGATTCATTTGGGTAATCATAAGCTAACAATAGGTTCATAATTTAGAATTATGAAATATGAATATATGTAGGTAAATATATATATTTTTACATATAAATATATGTTAAGGATTAGTCTATCTATGCAACTATGCATTAAGAATACCAATTTTGTCACTTGTACGTATACGCTTTTCCACATCCATAATCATAGGCAATAATAAAATCATTATAAGAAACTTGTAATACACTCGCTCGCATTTGAAGAATTTTCACATTGTAATGAGATCTTTAAACATAAATTGTGTAGTTTGAAATTAAAAAAAATAATAATTAAAATAAACAGCTTTTGAGTTGATCTTCGTTCGATTTAAAGTCGCGACGCCTCCGCCGCCGCCGTTTACTCCTTGTGGCCCTGCAACTTTTTCCAAGTGTCGCCCAGCGCCTTGGCAAAGTGGTCATCGACAGATGCTTCGGGCTTCGTGAAGATTGAAATGTTCGTGGAAGAGGTGGGTGAGGCGGGCGGCGTATGCGTCGACGACGCAGCCGCCAATCCCGGCTCGGCTTTCACGCGTATAATCGCTGGCATTGTGGGCGGCGTGGGCGTGGACGCCAGCACGCTGCCATAGGCTGGCGGCGGCGTATTGTATCTGGGAGGCGTATGATGTGGTGTGTCCAGGGCTCGTTCACGTTTCGGTATCGGCATATCCAAGATCTGGCCGACCGACGACGGTTGCGCCGGTGGCGGAGAAGGCGGCGAAGCGGACGCGGCGCGAACTGGTGACGGCGACAACGACAGCGGCTCCTCCTGCGGCGGTGGCAGATCATGCTGCTGCTTTGGCGATACCGGTGCCGATTGCAGTGCGGTGGGTGAGTGCGCGGTGGGCAAGCCCAGCTTGGTCAGGGGCAACGGCAACGGCAGCGGCAGTGACAAGGGCGAGTGATGTTGTTGCTGGTAAACTGCTGGCTGATGACGGTATCCACCATGTGGCGAGATCTGCTGCTGCTGCTGCTGCGACGGCGGCGGCGGTTGCGACTGCAGTTGCATGGGAGTTCCGTTGCCCGTCACCGTCACCGACATCGACGACTGTGATTGCTGTGCTGCTGCTTGTTGTGGCTGTGGCTGTGGCTGTGATTGCGATTGTGGTTGCGGCGACGGTGTGGGCGAACTGGGTGTTGGCGACTTCAGCAGCGCCGCGTAGTCCGGTCCCAGGGAGCGCCGAAAATGCTCATCGATGTCGCACATTGGATCCGACTCTGCAAGCAAAGGTGTGGCCTCGATTAGCTTCAACTGTGGCGAGTTAAGCTTGCTCGTTAACTTACCCGTGCTGCGATTTTCCTGCTCGCGATGCGAATGCAGCGGCTCCAACGGTTCTCGCTTGGGCGGCGCTTGGGTGATGACGCTGGGACGGCTCGCCGCATAGCAGTGGCTGCTCGCCGCAGTCGCACTCGCACCCGCCAGGGGTTCGCGGTACGGCGGTGGCGGCGACGCACGCTGATGCTTCACCGTGCTGGACGTCACGGACATGTCAATCGGGCTGTCCATATCGGAATCCCTGTCCCGCTCCCGTTCCCTTTCTCGCTCCCGTTCCCGTTCCGTCAGGCTAGCGTCGTGAACTTGATACTCGACGGCGGCGGCACGTTGGCGACGGTCGCGACGCCACTTGGTGGTCGGCAGCTCTTTTGACGTCAGGCGCGTTTCTGTAATGATTGAAACAAGTTTTTGTGTTTTCGAATTAGTTTAAAATTTATAAGTGTATTTTTTTTGTTTGCTTTTTTTGTTTTTTTGTGGGATGGAATCGTAGCGGCAACAACAAATGGCATTTCAATTAAAACCATAAATTTGATTATGTTTGTGGTTTTGTGGGACTCTTGGCTCTACTAATCCTCTCGACTTGTTTCACTCTCGTGGTTTCTGTGGCTGTCTTAAATTCATATTTGATATTGATTATGAGCAAAGCGCGAACGAGAAGTGGGCGGCATGAATCACCTGGAGTTCAGTTTGGTTCGGGCGAGGCGAAGCGGGGAGGCGGGCGACAGTGTGACACTCGCCTCGCAGTTGAAGTCAACGTCGCAGTCGCAGTCGCCGTCACGTTCAAGTTTGTTGCCTAAGTCTTTCGTTTTTCAATGAATTTCCGCTCAAAGAGCGAATGAAGCTTATTTTTTTCGTGTTTTTATTTTGAGAGAGACGGCGACAGAGTCGAAGACTCAAGACCCGGTCAGGAGGTGGGCACACAACAACAAATTATGCATAAAAGCCCAACGAAAAAGCAACAGCAACAGCAACAGCAACAGCAACGAGAAGACACCGTGCTGTCGCCAGGCCAGCAACAACAACAACAACAACAGCAGCACACAATCGAAACTCGGAGTCACAATAAAAATTGGTTAAGAAAACTAGTTTTTCTACGATCATGTGAATTTGTCAATGTGTGTGCGTTTGTGCGTGTGTGTGTGTGTGTACACTGAGCGAAACCGCTTAGCGCGAATCTGGACAAAACGTGCCCGGCATCTCAATCTCAATGGATATCGCAGCGACTTCATTCGAGTTGCTTTTTTTGGCGTGGGAAGAAGACGCAAAGGCGCTACTGCTGCTGCTGGCGTGGGCAGCGACGGCGACGACGACGACGACGACCACATGACTGTGGATACCCTGCCCAACACTCGCCCTACTCCAATTTACGTACAGTGCAGCGGAGTTTATATGGTTTACTTTGGTTTAATCATCAGATTTTTTCTGGTGCGCTGCCTGCGCCCCCAGGAAACAAAAAGCTAAAAATAAAAGCCGAGAATGACGACGTTCGACATCGCAACCTGGGGACTGGCGAGGAGCTAAGCTGAGGCTGAGCTGTGGCTTTGGCTGAGGTGCCCAATTGAAAGGGGCAACAAACCAGTCAAGCGACTTCTGTACATTTCGAGCAGAGCAGCACAGAGAACTCCCCTTGGCCGCCAAGGCATCGAGGCGAGCGAGCGAGCGAACGCATGAATGAATGAATGAATGAAGCAAAGGAGATGGCGGCGGTGACTTAAGTTGCGACTTGGAATTGGAATTGCAGTTTGCCAGTTGGAGTTGGGAGTTGGAGTTCGAGTGCGAGTTCGAGTTGGTGGAGGCGGCTGTGGTTGTAGCTCTGCTGGAACCAGTTATCGTTGTCCTGTTTTTGGCAACGTCACCGCGGGCTGCAATTTATTATATTGTGCGCCTGCGTCACGAGAGAAGCCACAAACTGGTTGCGGGTTGCTGCCTCCACAGTGGAGTGGACGCGCAGTTGCAACCGAAAGCAAAACATGAAATTGGACGGACAACAACCACAACAACAATAACAGTAATGGGACTGGCCTGGCTGCTGCTGCAGCGGATGATGATGGGGATGATGATAATAATAAAGAAACATTCAAATTTTATTGCACATTTCCGGTCGAGTCGAGTCGAGTCGAGAGTGAAGTTTGCAGAGGGAGTGAGTGAAGATCACTGATGCTGCTGCTGTTGCTGCTGCTGATGCCCGTTGCTTTCTTCTCTGCTGCTGTGCCCATCTTCTTCTGTATTATTTATTTATTTATTTATGTTGAATCTGCTGCGGCTGCTGCTGCTGTTGCTGCTTGTTTGTTTGCTTGTCGCTTTTTGTCGGTTCGGTCGCAACGTGATCTTTAATCAAACAGAAGACGACGCAGCTAAATCAATTCTGCGTCCGTCTGCAGCTAATTGGAAGAAATGGGGGGTAAAACTGGAAGTGCGTGATAATGACAAGAGCCCTCTCATCTTCGCTCAACTCTATTTTCTTTTCTCTTTGCAAAACTCTTGCTTAATCACCCAAACAACCAGCAGCGGCAAAAGCAACAGCAAGCGAGCAACCAAGTCGAGAACTAAGCAAGACTCGATCGTCGATCAGTCAGTCGATCGCTCGACTTAGTCAACTTGCACAACAAACAACAATAACACACACATTTGTTGCTTATGCAAACAAGTTATTATTATTATTGTTGTTGCTGTTGGTGCTGCTGCCATTGCTTTTGTTGCTGTAGCTTGTGTATTTATTATTTTCATCGCCTCCGGCGTCGTCGCAGGCGTTTCTTATTATTATTTTTTGCGCCGGCTTGTGAGTCATGCTTATGGCCGACTTGATTGCAAATCTGGTTTTAATATGTCAACAAATTAAACAAAAAGAAGCAAAAAAAAACCCAGAGCAACACGCCAAAGAACAAGTAAGCAAACTACAGTCGAGTGTGCTCGACTCTCAAAGTACTCGGTACATTCAAACAAAAACAATAAACAAGTGTGCCACCAGCGCGATTTGCACTCGGCATCAAAACAAATAAACAATCATTTCTGTCTCTTGATTCAAAACCATTTCGTGTATAAGTTCAATATATAAATTATAATCGCTTGAGATTGAACTTTTTAGCATTTGCTGCCTTAAATAAAAATTAACAATATTTGTAAACAAACGACAAATAAGATTGTTCTAGCTCTTTAAAGTTTAGATATTGAAACGTATATATGTACATATAAGCGGACAGGCGGTTAAACGGCCAAGGTTTTATTAGAACTTATTTATTTAGTATTTAAAATTAAAATATTAAATATATTTGTGGAATTAGTAAAGATTCAATTCGCCTGTACACTGAAGTTAATAATCCTTTTATAATTTTCAAAAAAGAAAGCGTTCTAAAACTATATATTATGTATATTGTCTCGTTTAGGTTACTCACTTATCATCTAGTAAAATTATATCTTGCTCTATTACGCTGGTAAAATATTGTTGTCCAAGTGAATTTTCAATTTTCCCTATGTGCAACATACGATAATTTAATGATATATGTTCAAACGTTAGCATATTACACCCGTTTACCCCTTGAGCTACCTGGTGGATAAAAAGCGAAATAAAAGCAAAGCCGACTCAAGCTGAACCAAAGCTGAGCACAGCAGCCGCAACAGTTGGATCGCATTTGATAGTTTGCTTGGCTCAGCTCATTCTCTATTTGTCCAGGCGCTCGTTTCACTTGCCAGCGACGCCGCCGTCGTCGCCGTCTCAGTCTCGTCTCCAACGTCATCGTCATCGCCATCGTCGTTGTCGTCGTCGTCGACGTTGCCGGCGCCTGTGCCATGTAATTGAAAGCATTTGTGTGATTTGTGCAATGTGAGCAATTAAGTACAAAGAGTGCATGGCGACAGCGACGACGACGACGACGACAACGGCAACGACGACTTTATGACGCCGGCGGAAGCAGATCGAAGCCAATTGAATGTATGGGGAGTTTTGTTGTTGTTGGTGTTGTTAAGGTATGGTAAATTTCATTACCAATTGGTAATTTCACGCTAATGGCCAAACGAAATGGGTCACTTGGCGACGTCAACTGTTGCGCACTTTACGTAAGTAGCCGCGACACGTGGCGTCATCAACTGCTCAGCCAGCGATACTCTGACCCAATCTGGATGGCAACTGGGCAGTGGTTAGGTGGCAACAGATCAGTTGCGACTCCAAGGTGCAGCAGTTGGACTGCCATGCGATTGGAGTGTGCCGCCGAGCAGCTTCGATGGCAAGAAAGGCACGTAGTTAGAGACTTTGTGACTAGATGACTGACTGACTGCCTGACACTACTCATTGACTGATTGACTGAATGACTGACTCTCTGACACGTTCCACTGGCTGACTGACTGCCTGGCTGACTCAAGTGCCTCCTCCGTCGCGTTCACTGCGTGCTGCGGTTGCACATGAACTTCAACATCTGTGCATTTAACATCGATCGCTTCACGTGTGCAACTGCTGCGAGTCAACGACTTTTCGCAGCCATTCATGCTTTGGGTTCGTGCTTTATAATCGCTTCCCTTGAAGCACTCTCCTATTCTTTCTCCCTCTTGTGTTTTTTACTACCAGCTTTGTCTCGTATTTCCAAAAGCAACTCTTGTTTGCTGCGCTTATCGCACAGTATGTGACAATTTGTCATTTCGCCAAAAACTGTGCTCGAGGTCAAGCTTGGTTTTTCATGCAGTTTTCATGGCATTTTCCCCCCACTTGGAACACGAACCTTTGTGCAATTGCTGCTGCTGCTGCTGTTGTTGTTGCTGCTGCTGCTTGAAGAGCTGATGATGCATGGCCGCGACCTGTTGCAAGTCCCGCCAAGGCTGCCACAGCAAACTGTTGGCCATATTCGAGTTGGAGTTTGGCTGCAGCTGAGACGAACCCACAATTCCGGCCTGCTGCTGATGCGCAGCTCCAGGCAGCAGCAGCTGCTGCTGTTGTTGCTGCTGCTGCTGCTGCTGATAAAAGAGTGGCGATTGGACAGGAAACTCGGCCGTCTGTCCCTGTTGCTGATAGGCAGCCGCTGCCAGACGATGCTGCAGTTGCTGTTGCGTTGCCGCCAGCGTTGCGGCGTGCGCAAAAGAAGCCGGAAAATGGCGCGACGCTGAAGATGGAGCTGATGATGATGTTGCAGCCGCAGCGGCAGCAACTGTTGCAGCCGCTGCTGCTGTGGGCGAGCTGGCCGTTGAGGATGCGGCCGATGATGATGAAGTGCTGCCGGAGACGGAGGGCGATGATGACGACGACAACGACGACGACGACGACGACGATGCGGGCTGACGGGAGACGCCGGCAGCGGTGGCCAATTGCTCGATTTCTCGAATGCGATTATAAAAATTCTGCTCGAAGGCATTCAGCATGCACAGATATTCCATAGTTCAAAATTGTGCCAATAGAGCGCGTTAATCGATAAATATATTTGTTTGCACTGCACATCACAGAGGATATCGATTATTATGCGATAATCCTGCGCGCAGTCGATCGGCTGGGGCGGAGGGGAGCCAGAAGAAGAAGCAGAAGCACAACAACACGAACTGTTATCGCTGACGAGTGACGTTTGTCTGTCGATTGTCGGCCTTTTTTTTCTTTTTCTTCTTTATTTCTTTTGTTTTGTTTGGTTTTTTTTTCTCTTCTCTTTTTTTATGAGTGACTTTTAGCGCTGCTTACTTTTTCCATTTCACGTTTTCGCTTAGTTTATGATTACTTTTTGCGCCAGATACAACTCACACACACACACACAGATACGAGCACTATAGATTCAGATACAATCTGTGTTTGTCGAGGAGAGCGACTCGACGCGACGCGACGCGAGTCTCGGGTTACAATCCCCGTTTCCCGTTCCAATCTCCGTTCCCGTCACAGTTTCTGCCACTGCAGCAGCGACGACGACGGCGGCGGCGCTTCAAGTCGACATTTAGCGAAATAAAAATAGCACGCTTTTTATATGTTTTTCTGAGTAATAATTTGCATAGAAATCGACGCAGACAACGGCGACAGCGCAGCAGCGTCAACGGCGGCGGCGGCGACGATGTCGATTCACTCGCTGAACTTGAGCGCCAGTTTCGCTTTCAGCTTTCAGGTAACGATACGAATACGAATACGCGACGGCTTCAGTTTCTGATTCTTTAACTTTAGCTTTAACTGTTGTTGCTACTGCTACTGCAACAACAACTACTACAAAAACAACGAACACAAACTCTACAACTTCGCTTCTTCTTGTTCTTCAACGTTTACTTCTTCTTCGCCTTTGTACTGTACTCGCAAGAGCTTTGGCTCTGTGTGTCTCTGTCTCGCTCTCTCGCGCTCAGCTCTGTGCGGCTCGACGGACAAACTTGAACTGATCGCCAACTTGAAGACTGCGTGCTTTTGGGCTCCCAAAGCTTCGACGTCGTTGCTGTCGCCGACGACAGCAGCAGCAGCAGCAGCGACGTCGTCGTCGTCGCTCAATTCGCGCTCGCTCGCTAAAAGTTGCCTACGGGACAACGTTGTTATTGTTGTTGCTGTTGTTACAGTGTTCTTTTATTTTGCTTTTGCTATTGCTTTTGTTTTGCCTTTGCCTTTGTGTTTGTTTTTGCTTTTTGCAATCTGTGGCTTTGACGACGACGACGACGACGACGCGTCGTCTCTCTCTCCGCTCGAGTCGCGACGTCGCCGTGGCCGTCTCCCTCTCCATCTCTCTCTCTCTCTCACGGGCAACACTCTCTCCGCTCGACGCGTCCCGTGTAGACTTCTGGCCTTAAAAGCCATTTGCACTTGCGACAGTTGGAACTCGTATTGCTTTGTTGTTGTTGTTGTTGTTTTGGCTGTTGTTTTTATGTTTTTATATTTCTTCTCTTACCAATTTCCGTTTTGGTCGTTGACGGTTTTTTTTTTTTTTTTTGTTTGCAGTTATTGTCTCGCTCGCTGCTTTCTTTGGATTTCGGTTAGTTTTGGTGATTTTGTAATTGCAAACAGCAACAACGACGACGACGACGACAACAACAACAACAAGAAAGCGCAAAGCGATTCGCAAGAAAGAAGTGAGCGCAGCTTATCTTCAGACCCCAGCAGGATGGCGGCAACGACATGACAGCAGATCTGCCTGCCTGCCTGCCTGCTGCACCCTTCTCCCCACTCCCCAACCCACACTTCCACTTCCTTTTACCCAACACGTGCAGTAAATTGACCAAAAAGGGTAACGAAATGCCAGCAATTGAAAATTACCCACATTCGATGGCTTGTTGTTGTTGCTGTTGTTGTTGTTGTTGTTGTCGAGGGCTCTCCTCTGATGCACTTCTTTTTTTTGGCTGTCGCTGCCGTTGTTGTTGCTGTTGCTGCTGCAGTTAACGTTGACTTTGGCGTTGGCGTTGGGTTGGGCCGAAGTCGGAGTCGAAGTTGAAGCTCAAATTGAAGGCAGAGCCAGGGGTCGGACGATGCTGCTCCAGCACATCGCGTGGGCGACTTTGGGCCCGGTCATTGTATGAAGCTCATTATTACTTTTACCTATACACAAACACACTTGGACCCCATAGTAATTGCAAACCCCAGTGGGATTTGAGCCTGACAACCAAGAATAGTTCTCTTAGAACGTCGTTTTTGAATTGTAAAATAAAAATGTTGCTAGAAATGATCAAGTCGTTATCAAAATGATATTTCAATTGCTCATTAGTACTTTTACCTGACCACAAAAACACTTGGACGCAGACTAAAACAATATGAAAAGAAGTTTAAATAATCTACTTTAATTTTAAACAGATCGACAACAAATTGCCAGCTGCCCTTTGGGTTCTTATTATTTGCATAATAATTTTCTATAACCTTTCCATTATTTTAACAATTCCTAACAACCAAGAATAGTTGTCTGACAACCTCGAGTTTACACTTGTAATAAATCTTATAAAAGTTTTAAACAAAATACTTTAATAAGTATATTTTGAGACTCAATTTGTAATTGTTAGCTTCCCTTTAAGTACTATAAAATTTCATACAAATTTCCTATAATATTTCCATTCTTTTATCAATTCAATACCATTTGATGATTTCTTTATATTTGTATTATCACATTTTGAAAGTTATCAGCTGGAATTAAGTACAGCGAAATCGTGACAGCGTCGTATGTTTTGCATTTGAAGCCAATCGAAAAACCATAATTGTAAACTGAGCTGTCGTATTTAAGTGATTTATTCACAAACATTTTCCTGTATGATTCAGTTATTTTTGGCACCCTAAGCCCTAAGTTCCGACTAGGTAATCACCTACATGAGTACACACAAATATGCATTTGTATTGGCTGCAAACTCGCTTGCGAAAATGACAACAAAATGAAACAAACAATAGGTCGACAGTACAACCACAACAATAACAATAACAATAACAACGACAACAACACAACTAAAAAGTGACTGTTGCGAGAAGCTTGTTGTGTTTCTCTTGTTGCTGTTGTCGTTGTTGTTATTGCTGTGGCACGTTGCGCTGGGGCTTGGCGCTGGCTCTGCGGATCGACGGCCATTACTGCAACCATAAGTAGCAGCAACAGGCAGCAAGCGAGCAACAGCCACAGCAACAACAAACAACAACATGAAACAAACTCGTTTTTAATTCAATAGCAGGCCCATGAAATTTTACGCCCGATTTGTAGTACAACTACTACTGTTGTCCCAGCGCCAACACTACCAGCTACATCACCAGCAACAGCAACAGCAGCAACAGCAGCAACAATAGCAACAGCAACAACAACAGTAGCTGCAGCAATCGAAGCCGCGCTTACTCAGAGAGCAACAATTGCAACTCGGCTCAGCTGTTGCTGCTTGTCGCGCGCACATCGAGCACAAAATCGCAATCACACATTATTGGGGCAATCGTCATCGTCATCGTCATCGCAATCTCTCGCCTCGATCTATCGATCTATTGATCACTGCCATATATCCTCAAATTGTTAGTTGAATATTATTTGCCAATACGCGTTTCAAATGTGCAAATTTTGCTATTGCAAAATTAAACAAAAATCAGAACTGAATTAATGACGAATTGTCTGACGGACAGACAGACAGACGGACAGACGGACTGAGACTTGGGGCTGACAATCGACGAACCTACGATACGCAGTCGAAGTCGAGCCAAAGAGACTCGTCGTCCAATTGCTGCTTACTCATCAACGGCACGAGTTTTTTATTTCGCCTCTCTGTCTGCTTCTTCCTCGTCTTCGTCTTCATTTAGTTTTTTATACGCGAGCATTTTTAGTATAGCGTGAAACATGCGCACGCATGCGCAACGAGGTCAATCGAATGGCAATCATGCCAACAACAACAACAGCAACACCAACAACAACGGCAACAATAGTAAATTACAGCAACCCAAAGCATTGAGTAGACAAAAGCGGCGCACAAAAAAAAAACAAAAACGCTCCTCTTCCGCCCCTCTTCCCTTAATTGCTTAACGCACACAAATAGTTTAAGGATAATGACCGATTGGCATTCACATTCTACCTCAATAAAATATTTTAAATATTAGCCATAAATTTGATCTCAAAGAACTTCAGTTCAAGACTGACTTTAGTCATTAGCTTGAGAATTGCGCTTATTTGCACTGCGATTATCGATAGCCGATTTAAATGCAAATTGGATGTGTCATCAAAATGTGGATAAGCAATTTGATGCCGACATTCCTCATTTAAAGACTCTTGTTCTGTTAATCTCAAGTTACGACAAACAGCTCCAAAATTCAATTCAAGTTTTTTCAATTTACTTCAAAGATCTACAAGAATCTACATATTTATATATTTATACTGTATTCAAATGTTCATCTGTATGCGGATCAAGGGTATTGCAACTCGATCTAGAGCATAATGTGATGATGGTCGCGAGGCGAGTCTTGTTGCAATATTACGCCATTCTTGAACCCGGAAAGTGCTTGGCTAATTGTGAATATTGTGTGTGCACTTTTCATACTTTATTTCTAGTTATTTTGGGTTGCTGTTTGGAAATCAGTGCAGAAATTTGAGAGCAGCGCGGTGGCAAATGGCAATAAATTGGGTCAAGTAATCGTGGTTTTGGGCACGGAAGTGTTAATGGCAAGTCAATAAGATTTCCTACACATTCATAAATATGCTAGCAGATGACAAACCGATCGACCGACAGACGGATGGACGGATGGACGGAACGGGCAAAGATAGCGGTCAATTTCCAGAACAAGCTGACAAGACAGACAAACGGCGGCGTTAGACAATTTATATTTTGTGAAATTCAATAAGATACTAGATGGATATTAAGTGGGTATATATGTATATGTATATGTATCTATATATATCCACTCTCATGCACACACAAACAGCAGTGGCATATGTAATACACGCAAAGCGGCAAAGCACACAAATCAGCAGAAACCAGTTCAAAATTTAAATAAAAGTCGAGCGTGCGCGCGCGGTTTTGAAACCTGTTTGCCTATTGGCTAAAAGCAACAACAGCAATAAAAAACAATAACAACAAGATCAACAGCAGCAGCAGCAGCGACAGCAACAGCAGCAACAAGAAGAACATACACTGGCAATAGCTGAATAACAATAACATAAATATAGTTGTCATTATAAAATATCATCCGGTGTTAAATCAAGCGTGAGAAAAATTCAATAAGAAATTTGCCCAAAATATCAAATCAAATGCAAATGTGAATCACACACACATACAGATATACTATATATATATATATGTATTTATCTGTACGTGGCCCAAAGGTTGACTTCACAATGTTCCATTTGAGTTGCTGTGGAAAAATCGCGCGCGCAATTTTCCATCGATTTGGCAAAAGGCAAATAGTCAAATGTTGATGTTGAAATAAATAAATAAATAGCAAAAAGAAAGGCAGAGGCCTAAGCCAGAGTTAGAGTTGAAGTTGCGAGTTGCAGAGTCGCAGTTTTGGGGCATGAGGCAGTGGCAGAGGCAGAGGCGGCGGTCAACAACAGTGTGGCACAGGCAGAGGCAGAGGCAGAGGCCACGGGCTGAGCCGGGCCGGGAATGGGCCGAGAGTTAAACGAAACGAGTTTCTTTCTTCTGGTCGAGATTCACGGCAATTATGCGCACCGTTTGCTAGTAAAAGGAAGAGAGTGTTTGGCACTGTTTGGCTAAAGAGCAGCTCGTTGCTGGCTTGCCGAGCAACTGGGCACAACTGGGCTCAACTGGACAACCTGGCAACTGGACGGAGAATTGAAAGGCCATGTAAATTACCTGATGAGCTGACGTTATCCAGCTGTGCCTGGTGAGCGCTCGCTCGCAGCTTCAAATTGCCACAATTTTTCTTTCATTTTTAGTTTCTTTTTTTTTTCTAGTGTTTGTGTTGTGTGGTTGTTGGTGTTTGCGGCTCAAGCACACAATTGTGTTATATCAACTAAGTATTCGTTTATTAATTATGGGCTGGCTGGCAGCAGCTGCCTGCTAGTGGCTAGTGGCTAAAAAGAGCTGTGCTCGTCTCTGGCCAGCTTAATTAACGGGTCTCTATGGGGCCCGCTTTTCTGGGACTTGCATAGGCCACACGACCACGACACGACTCGACACGACTCGACTCGACTGAAGCAATGCGTGGCCTGCCGTCAATGATGATTTCGATTATGACAAATTCCATTAATCATGGCCAGGTTAACGACATTTTGCATTTACAATTTGGCTGATCAATCAAACTGAATGTGACGAACACAACAACACGACAAGAACAACTATCGTGGTCACAATGAACACTAAATACCCTAAACTGCAGCGACAGACAAGACGTATACACTAGAGTTCCAGAGTCTAGAATAAGAGTAGACATCTAAAGCGGTTTGTCCTGACTGCACTATCAATACAAAAGAGCTAGAAGGTCTTGTCACAAGATACTTTACAACAATTTCACGTGCTCATTTTTTTCAAAACACCTAATTTAACTATCTCACATTGCGCATTAAAATTAGTATGAAAACCTTTTGTTTTTGGAACAAAGTAGACTCATTAAAATTTAACAAAACACAAATAAATATAGATTTGAAAGTTGTATAAAATAGTCTCATTACAATTTGTACGAGAATTTATTCTCGATTGTGGTTTGAACTTAACCGCTAACAGCAGTCGTGCAATAATTTTTGTTCTGAAAATTCTTTTATTGCAATTATTTAAATGTAAACGATAGATATGTGTTTCGGCATTTAAGTTGCGACTCAAGTTGGCTAGTAAATGAATTAATATTGAAATACTGATTCGAATTATAATTTTAACAAGTTTTGTATTTTGGCAACGTACATGATAATCCTACCACGATTACGTGATATGTAAATCAGTTAGATCCAAATCGAGAGGCGAGCTCGAAGCAGTTAAAAGAGAAGGATTATCGACATTGCTATGTTCCGACTGATCGGGTTATATTCTGTTATTAAAAGTCTTACACAATGCTGCGTGAAAGTTAAAGTACCTCAGTGTGAAAGAGTAGAAAAGGCAAAGGGACTGCTCGACACATTAATATGAGCAGCGGCAGCATAAGAAGAGGCATAGACACAACAGACATGACACACACACACACACACACACACACTCATCGAATAAACTGCTGACATGTGACAAAGGTTTTGGGTGCGTTTTAAAAAACGCGCGTAAAACGCGCCGAAATCGCGCACATTACTCAATCTGAAATCGTTTTGAAAAATTCGCATATTTTCCCGAAAATTGTTATTGCCAAACATATGTAGGGAAATATTTGCGTGCGTGTGTGTGTGTGCTGGCGAGTATATTTAATAAATAAATTCCGCGCTGTGTTGACAGCTGAACGCATATGTATTGTACATATGTATGTATATTTGTGAGTATGTTTTGCGCTCAAGAATTTGTCAAATGTACGTATATCCAATATATTTATGTATGTAAGCCGATGTTGATAAAGACATCTCAAATGGGCAGCGGCAAAAGTAAACAAACATAAATAAGCAGCTCGCAGGGGACAAATGAGGGGGAGGGTGGATGTGTTGCCCACCAAATGGTTTATCACAGCGCATTCCAGCAGTATATTTACACACACACACACACACACACAGGCGGACAATCTGTGCTGTTCCCTTGGGGAAGCTGCAATCCATGCGCTTTATCGACAACCAACAACGACACAGCGTCTGCGTCGGCGTCGGCGACAGCGATTAACACTGCGAATGAGTTTAAATGAGAAATGCATGAAATTGAGCAATTAACGAGATGTATAAATTGTGAACATGCTTAGTGAATGCTTTACATACTTTACATACATATGTACATATGTATATTTAAAAGGCAATCCGTTAGATTTAGCATTTCTTTGGCATGTCACGCGTTTTGCTTGTCGCAGAATGCAAAATGCAATATGCAAATACACACACACACACACACTCATTTAGCCAAATATGCATATGCATAAGTATTTAGCTATAGATGTGCAAGTACATAATACATTGACCATCCACAATTCGTGCTCGTCGCAGCGACAGCGCAGCGCTGTTGACGCCAACGTCAGCTTCGGACTATTGATAACGCCCGCGCGCAGGGGGCAACAACAACAACAACAGCCATCGTGGACGTCGTCAAAAATGCGGCATTTGACACATTTATGAAAATCGGAATCGGAATGCGCCGCAAACTCATTTTATTGGAATGTTTTGTTCGTTTTGTGCTGAAACTGAAAATGTTTTATTTTCAGTGCGCGCTCGTGATACCGTGCGTGTCACTGTGTGTGTGTGTGTGTGTTTTTTTGTGTGTGCAAACATGTGAGCGTGTCTGTGTCGGAGAGTCGTGCAAGGAAGAGACAGCAGATCTTTTTGGAGAGTTGAAGTAGTGCAACATACGCGGCGTATGCATTTCACGAGTGGAGCATGCCAAACAGCATGAATCATGCTTGCATGCGAGCGAGATGAGAAAACTCACTGTGTGAGTGTGAGGGGGAGGGGCGACTCAGGCGACACTTCCAAGGCGCAATAAACTACCGTCAAAATATGTAAGTTAAAGAGTTACAACTTCCAACTTCATTGCAACCTGATCCTGAGTGTCCAAAAATTTAAACTTTTTGGCAATCCCATTTTTTAAAATGTATTATACAAAAAAATAGATTCAAATTGTTAACTAATCATTATATCCGACTACATTTAACAACAATTATTTTAAATATATGCAACGGAGCAAATCGGAAATGATTAAGTTCGTCACTATGACACTAGATTGGATAATAATAAAAAAAAAATATGCATTACAAGAAATTAAGTTACTAAACCATCCGACGTTTTTAAAGAATTGTATATACAATAATTTGCTATTAGTTGGAGAAAATTGGTCTTCAAGTTTGTCACTGCATGATTTTAAAGATTAATTGATGTTGTAGTTGAATTTGTCTTTAAGTTCGTCATTGTATGAGACACTTGATTGTATAATCTTTAAGAACTAATTTTAAAAAATAAAAATATATGAATTCAGTTAAACCGAAGTTTTTAAAAATATAAATATACATATGTATATTATATATTTATGCATCATAAGGAGAAAATTGGTCTGGAATTTTAAAAAAATTCATTTATAAGTGATAAATGAAATTTTAATGATCAAAAGTAAATATGAATTACAGGGAACTATGCAACATTTTTAAATGTTGTTATATATTTATGTATTAGTAGGAGAAAATTGGCCTTTATGGTGGTCTGTATGTGACACAACAGTTTTAACTACCGCCAAAAATATGTACATATAGATGACACTTTAACAGTAACCAACTACTGCCAAAATAAAGTACATTTGATACATGCAGACAGACAAGTGACAACATACTTTCAGGTTGTCTTTTGTTTGTTTTGTTTTTTGTGCGCCGGCGCAAAGGTGAAAGCCATTAAAAGAGTGACGAGTTTTGTCGAGGCAAACATAACAAGAACCGATCTTGCTGTCGCTTCTGTTGGCCTCTTCCCTTTGCCGCTGCTGCTGCCTCTTTAGTTGTGTTGCTGTTGTGTCAAAACTATAACATCATCAAATTGTTATGCGGAATTGCTTAATGGGGCGGCGCAGTTGGCGGCAGAGAGATGTGTGTTAAGGATTACCAACCAAATGAGCAAATGTCGACGAGACTCGCAACTTACCGCTGGCATTGTTCTGCACCATCGTGGCAGCTCTTGATAGCACGTCCAACGCCGTCTCCATGTTATGCTCCGTCTGTGCCTGGCCTGTTCTGTTCTGTTTGCTAGCTATGTGATCACTTGGGATGTTTTGCTGCTCCGCGTGGACTGGACTTCTTGTTGTCTTGTTGTGTTGTCTGTTAGCTATGGACGTGGTTGTCGTCTCGATCTGCACCGCATGAGTTTCGCACTGCAAATGCAAAGAAATTGACCAAGGCATAAACTGGATATATGTACGTACGACCAACATGCTTATATATATATCTGACACCATATGCAACAACACATACATACGTACAGATGTATGTAAATGGAACGCAGAACTGAACAAAGAGTGACGCTGCCGCTGCTGACTGAACTGACTGAAACAAGTAAGGCGAAATCCTGCTGGCTTGCTGGCAAACAGTTTTCAGTTTTCATCGCTGCATCGCTGCAGCATCGATGGTAGGAAGTGGGGAGGGAGGCTGCGGGTGGAGGGCCCCAAACACGATGCAGTTGGGACAGGTTTGAAGACGGCAACGACAGCAGCCGAAATTTGGCAATGACCAAGTACAGCAGCAGCAGAGCGGATTTACCCAAAATGCCATATTGTTTGTTGGCAGCAGACGCAGCCTCAATGTACTTTAGAGTGCTTCGCTTACCTTTACATTTATATTGGGACGCCTCGCATTAAGTTTATGTTATCGTTGAATTCACTATATACAGCTGTTTTCTGTTGTGTGTGTTCGCTCGCAACCATATGTTGCGAATGTTGCAGAACGTTTTTTTTTCTGAGATCTATGTTTACCACCACTTGCATGCAAACGTTAACTTATTTTTTCATCATCATTTATTGAATGCTGTTTAATATCTCCGAGAAACACTCGAAAAACAACTAGAGGTGGAGAAACATCGATAACACCTATCGATGCCTATTTAAATACCATTCTACATCGATTACTTACGGCAGACATCGATGTTTTTGCAGTCAAATAACATACATTTATTTCTAAAAAGTTTATACTTTTACATGAATTGTTGAAATTTACTTCTTCATTTAAAAGGAGCTTAATTTCAATTGTTTTATTAATTAAATACTTTGGCAGCTGCGATGTTGAGCATTTTTGCGTTGGCTTTGTGTTGTTGTTGTTGAGTGTGACCATATATAAGCCGGATGAAAGTTGTAGTATATTTTGATTCATTTGTCGATGCGAAAAAACTAAATTAAAAATTAATGCTGCGGTCACACTGATTAGGTTTGAATTTTTTAATGTGAAATTTAATCAGTTGGATTCATTTCAGAATACAAGTTGGTGTTGTCAATTGCTCTCTTTTGTATTCTATTTTCAATTGTGTTTTAATTTTTTAACCAAAAAAAAAAAAAATGGCGTGTACATTGGATTACACAAATGAGCGTCGCTGGGAAGGAGACTATTTAAAGGTATTTAACATTGTGGTGCCATGATCAACGGCTTCCTTATCAAAAAATCCTTAGAAAAAGTGCCAGGAAATCGGTATAGAAGAGCAATATAACATGTACCAACAACGACTCCGCAGCTACTACACGGGTGTATATATTTTGTTGCACTGGATTGTGGTCTTGATGCACTGTGCCTTTTTGGTGGTTACATGCGAGGCAAGTTTTTGATTCTTCTTTTTGTACAAAAAATACATATTCTCGATCAGCATCAACAGCCAATTTAATTTACCTACTACATGGATGATTACGAGCGTATAGACTCAGAGTATCTCGTAGCGAGCAATCTCGACTAGATCGTATTTATTTGTTTGACTTTTATGAATTAATTTATTTCTTATGCAGAGGAAGGAATACCTTTACGCAGATATAACTGCTTATATGTTGGGATCCGTGATCATTACAGTGTTGATGTGCATCAACTTTCACGAGGATCTGGTGTCGAAACACGTTAGCATAATGTACGTGACCTCTGTGATTACGGTGTTTATTATGGTGGCAATTGGTACGTACTTTACTCTTAAGCACTTTGTTTCAAGACTGCATAGCTTTCTTACTTGTTGCTTTTTGGTTTATTTACAGATATATTAACCAATGTCTATCACTTCCATCATCACGATTGGATTACAGGGTCATTCTACGACACCTACGTCATCCTGACGACCTATATGTTCTTGCCGATCCCCCACATTTTGCCGCCCCTCGCCCTTGGCAGCTTAGTGTCAGCGTGTTACATATGCTACTATTTCTACTACATAGCCATGAACTTCAGCTACGAGTTTTCAAATTCTCGCCACTTGAACAAAATGTCGGCGGAAGTGTCGCATCACATTTCGCTCAATCTGCTGGGCGTGTTCTTTCGTGTCACGCGCGAAATTGTTGTGCGCTCCTCGTTTCTTGATCGGCAGCAGTTCGTGATGGAGGATATCTCGCTGCGGAATGCACGGGCCCAGGAGAAGGTGTTCCTTCACAGCATTTTGCCGCAGCAAATTGCACAACCCATTCAGGATGAGATACGTAATCGCATTGCCATGACCGAAAAGCATCGCGACGTTCACGTTGTCGCCATGGATCGCATAATGTCGATTCAAACGCATCCCGATGTGACCATTCTGTATGCCGATATTGTGAATTACACGCAACTGACAACAACGCTGACGGTCAAGCATCTGGTCACTCTGCTGCACAATTTGTATGGACGCTTCGATAAGGCCGCCATGCACTTTAATGTGCAACGAATCAAGTTTTTGGGTGACTGTTACTATTGTGTGGCGGGTCTAACAAATCCCGATCCTGAACACGCCAAAGGCTGTATTGAGATGGGCCTCTGCATGATTAATCAAATACGCGAAGTTGGGTCCGTATTGAGATCGATAGATTGACTGTGTTATCGCACTTTGTGGTTGTAACCATTTATCGACTTTACAGCACCAATCAAAATTTGAATATTGATATTCGCGTGGGCGTCCATTCGGGCAGCCTTTTTGCTGGCGTTCTTGGCTCCACCAAACTGCAGTATGATATTTGGGGTGGGATCATATTTCGTTTTGTGGTGATCTACAAGTACCACTTTTAATTGAATTTACTTGTAGGCGTCGACGTGGTAATTGCTAATCATCTGGAGTCAACCGGAATGGCGGGACACATTCATATCAGTGAGAGGACTCTCCAGTTGTTGGTGAACCACACGTATACCGTGCTCCCGGGCACCGAAGAGGCTGCGGAAGATGCTTATCTGATCAAACATGATATTGTCACGTTTCTCATACCAGCCATATCAACCTCCGACGACATCAGTTTCTCGGATAGCGAAGATGGTGACACCTCCTTGAGCATGCAAATAAGCTCCAAATCCCACTTAAGTGTCAACACATATAGTGCGGAGTTGCACAATGAGTTCTCGAAAATGCCAGTCGGACCCCAGGGGTAATTTTAATACAGCAACGACATAACAGCCGAGTTCATATGTCTGTTCAGTCTGTCCTCGAAAACTCCAAATTATATAGTTTCCTGCATTCATTCTCGAGTATAACTAATCTTATATTTTTAAGATACGATAACTTCTTAGGGTCTATGTATGCTTTTAATTTTGTAATTTTAGTAGTACAGCTTTTTGATTTTGTAATTCGCATTTCATTTAGCACAGATTGAAATCGAAAGTGACACGTTTTTTTGAATTTCGAAAACGCCATCAGGACGTCGAGAAGACCACAGATCAAACATACACATCGATTCGATTTTATTGTCTGGACTTTAGAGACCCTCATCTGGAGCATGATTTTATGCGGCAGCCCGACTATATGCTCAAGTACAGTATTTTACTGGCCTGGTGCATTTGCCTCAGTCTGATTGTGATTGAGTTGCCCTATTACAATGAGCACTTTAAAAGCTACGTTTATGTTGGCTCGGGAGCGATGCTGGCCTTCACCGTGCTCCTCTTCATTACGTGGTATAAGAAAATTTGCTTCTGGCGCTATCCTGAAGGCGGACACAGGTACAGCGCCATCAGCTGCTCAATATTCCGCATCGCCGAGAACATTCAACGCAGTCTCATCAAGCGTGTGGCCATTTACTGGCTCACCATAGTTATGTACTTCGTCATCCTATATGCCATGCTGGTAAGTAGCCCAAGCTACAGCTAAAGCATCCCATACTTAATTGAGCCTATCTACAATTAGATCGAATGCGATCTGGCCGAGTACCAAGTGCTGCACATCGAGAGCAAACTGTATCTGTATGAGCCGGAGTCGCATACGTGCTTTCAGCCTTGGGTGCTGACCAACATGGTGTGCCTGATCATGGGCATGAGTCTGATATACTCACGCGTTCCATTCTTTATGAAAGTGATGGTTACGCTCTTGGAAGTGATCATCTATATGGTGCTGATATTCTTTCAGTACGAATACATTGTTCATCATGGCCTAACGACCAATCCGTACTTTCAAGCCGAGTATGCTCACTGCATTCTCATTTTAAGCACTTTCTTCAGCCTGTTCCTTATGGAACGGCAAGCAGAGTTCAATGACAAGATGAACTTCAAGTGAGTAACATTAGAACTACAGTAATATGCATACCGAAAGCAAATTAATTTTAACAGTTTTTGTTAATCTCAAAAGCTCATCTACATATACTGTAACTTTAATATTGTGTATGCTAAGCAGAAAAATTATTTTGAGCTATAACATACATATAATCCACTTAATTCAGATGGCGTGTAGAGCTGAAGAAAAAGATGAAAGATTCCAGTTTGGCCGATCAGTCTATATCTATACTATTACACAATATTTTGCCAGCCCATGTTGGTGAGTCTATATAGATACGTACAGCTTACTTTCTACTCTACTCTCTTGTCTTATTAGTCAGCATCTATCTGACATCGTTGGCCAGGCATGAGCTATACTATGAAGACTACTCCATGGTTGGCGTTATGTTCGCTACGCTCATGAATTTTCAATTGGATTTGTCCAGTTTACGCGTACTTAATGAGATCATAACAGAATTTGATAGAGTTGTAAGACCGCATGGTACATGTCCTAGTATATATACATTTATCAACATCTATTATTTATTATAGTTAGTCTATTACAAGGACGATTACTTGGTGGAAAAGATCAAAATTGTGGGCGGCACGTATATGGCAGCTTGTGGTCTGGATATACGTCTATCCTCGACTATCAGTGGTCGACGAAGTACTCGTAGTTCTATAGCCCAAGAGGGTAAGTAATTTTTACTTTTTTTCCTACATTCAATTTCTGATCTGTTCGATATTTCATATTACAGTTGAGCGAGCTCGTCGCAATCTTCACTTCTACGAAACTGATGGACGCAAAAAGGAGGACGTTGTCTTTGTGATTACTGCTTTCGCCCTGGATCTCATGCGTGCCCTTTGGATGTGCAACACGCATTACAGAACTTTGGCAAGTGATCGGGAGTTATTCGCGGCCGGAATGAGAATTGGAATTTCCAGTGGAGAGGTAATGGCAGGCGTGGTGGGCGCTTCGCAGGTTCACTATGATATTTGGGGCAATGCGGTGAATATGGCTTCACGCATGGACTCTACGGGTGTCAATGGCCAGATACAGGTGACCGACGAGACGGCGACCATACTGCGACAAAGTGGCATCAAATGTGAATTCCGTGGCATGACCTTTGTTAAAGGGCGCGGCATTTTGCCCACCTATTTTGTTGGAATCGATGACAATTACAATTTCCAGTATGTGGATCCAGAAGCGGAGCATGTGCTAACTTTACACGATCCATCTACTCAGGAATAATCAGCTATCGCTTATGACCTGATAGTGAATATCTATGTGCAGTTATAAAGAGAAAATAAATGTTAATCGGGTTATCAAAAAGTTCGTTTATTTATATTTAATTCTTTTGTAAGTCGCTGTGAGATGAAAGCACAATTTTAGCAGTTCATGGCGCGCATAAATAATGAGTTGCCAAACAACAGTTGACAAATAGTTTGCACTTTCCAAAAATACCAACAAAAAATACTGTTAGTTCAAAATTCAAATAATTTAATAGTACAACTATTACAATTATTACATAAATAAAAAAAATACGGTGCTTAAAACGCTTGCTTGCAATTCAAATTCAAACTAGAGCTGCATTTAATGCAGCTGAATAATCGATATGCGCTAGCTTATCGAAAGTGCAATTTATCGTGGACATCGATAGAATATCAACAAAGTTGATATGAGTGTGTGAATGTGTGTAAGTCTGCTATACTGCTGCTGCAACTGTGCCGTTTTTAATTAAAAACTCCAGCAAACAGAGAAAATTGAAAAGAGCGGGGCGTTGGCTTACTCCAAATCTGCGACAGTGACGACACTTTAAAAGGGGCGCTAGTGAAAGTTTCGCCGAAGACCTTCATAATCTTCGATTTCTCGCCGCAAGCGGCTTTGTTCAAGGTCGTTGTCGTTGCCAGTCTTCGCCGACAAGCAGCCAGACCACGACAGTTTATCGACAGTGTTTCGCACAGACCACCGAGACAATGGCCATCAGCTTCGAGAAGCACCGCACACAAATTGTGGACGCCTGGAAGGATGTGCTGGACGCCAAGAGCACCACAAATTGGTCACTCTATGGCTACGAGGGGCAAACCAACGAGTTGAAGCTCGTAGCCAAGGGGGACGGGGGCGTGGAGGAGCTTAGTGAAGACCTGAACAGTGGCAAGATTATGTATGCATTTGTGCGCATCGAAGACCCCAAAACGGGTCTCAATAAATACTTGCTGGTCAACTGGCAGGTGAGTCAACCAAATGGTATTGTTTTCTTTCTGTTACTCACGTTATCTTATCTGCCTGTTATCCATTAATTCAATGTGTAGGGCGAGGGCGCACCTGTGCTTCGCAAAGGCACCTGCGCGAATCACATTCATGACGTCAGTAAATTGTTGTCCGGCGCTCACTTGACGATCAATGCCCGCAACGAGGACGACATCGATCTTGAGCGATTGCTCAAGAAGCTGAGCACGGTTAGCTCGGCGTACAGCTTCAAGGAGCCGCGCGGCATGGTGGACGAACAGAAGGCCCCTGTGGGCACGAATTATACACGCGTCATTCCCACCAAGGAGCTGAATGCAAGCGTCATGCAGGACTTCTGGAAAAAGGAAGAGGCCGAAGAGAAGCGTCGCCTGGCTGCCGAGAAGGATGCCAAGCGCTTGGAACTGCAGCAGTTGGAGCAAGAGCAGCGTGCCCGAGAAGAGAAGGAGCACAAGGAACGCGAAAAACTGGTCATTAGCACAACAAAACTGCAACCTGCCCATGTACCCATCAAAACGTAACTATTCCAAACACAAATTTTGCTGCTATTCGATAAAATATTAATTGCATCCCCATTTTGTGTGTAGCTCGCCACAACCATTGAGTCCAGAGAAAACGTCAGCTTCGTTTGCCAACAACCTGACGGATGCGGATCGAATGCGTCAGGCTCGAAATCAGGAGGCCCGAGAGTTGATTGGGTCGCGTGTAGGCGCTGCCAAGGCCATGTTCACCAAGCATACCAGCGAGGGTCAGCTGCAATCGAAGTAAGTTCCCAAGATAGCGAACCCTTCTCATTAAATTATCGTAAAGTCACTGACTCATCTTCTAGTAAGAGATTAGTACAAAATTTCGTATTGTTATCATCAAATTGAATATAGCATATGTGTCAGGTTGTTTTTTTTTAGTTCATATATATCATTTATGATTATTTGCCAGCAGACTAATTGGCGATACATTCAGAAAGAATATGTATTTTATAGACCTATGATAATACAAAGTTATTTGTCCAGACTGACCGACTGACTTGGTATCAGACCACAGACCACGAACAATACCACGATATTCCTCACACAGTAAAAGTTTCTTCTGATGATAAAGGTTTTACTGTTGAAATTCAAATAAATTAAGTTGGCAAACGCGTTACAATTCAATACAAATTTCTAATTTAGTAGTAGTTTGGTAGAATCTTTGAAGTGTATTTGCACATATGTTAATATGGATGGCTTTATTTGTAGATGAAAATCAAATACTATATTAAAGTTGTCGTTACATTAGCAGCTCGTAAATGTAGAGAAATATCCAAAATGTCCATCTATTATTCATTGAATTTTACATTTGGAAAAGCGCCAAAGTGTCTACTTCATTCCGTATAATAGAACAAGGTTAACTGAAATAGTCCATACATATACTAAACCACTATTATATGTAATGTATGTTGAAGGGGCATCTTATTATCTTACTATTATAATTAAACAAGAAAGAACTTAGTTGCATACGCATTTTAAAAACTTAACTTGCACTTTTGCAGACTTAACACACAGCCGCCTGCGAAGCCAGCACGCAATTCAATTGCCCAGCGGATCAATGTGTTCAACAACAGCGAGCCGCAGGGCGCTGTTGCCTCGTCACCTCCCCGATCCATTACACCCAGCAAATCGCCAGTGCTGGCGGCAGTTGTGGAGGCGCCACCGGTTGTGGAGGCGCCAGTGGTTGCGGCTGTTGTTTCGAGTGCAGCTGTAAGCGAGGAGGAGGTGCAGCCAGCTGAGGATCTGCCGCTGGCTCATGAGAGTGAACAGTTCTCCACAATCAAACGGTCGCCGCACAGTAAATCAAATTCGCTGCAATCCCAATCACCCGATGAGACGACATCCTCAAATGAAACCGACACGGCTGTCTGCAAGAAGGAGGAGGCGGAGGAAGAGGTGCGCACCAAGGTGTCGGTTACGGTGCAGCAATCGCAATCGGTGAAGACATCGGGATTGAGCACACTGGAGCGTAATACTTGTAAGTTGCCTGCAACTTGGTTATTAAAATACCATTTCATAATTCTTTTATTTGTTGCAGTAACGGATTTGGTGAACGAGGATGACTTCATATGCCAGGAGAGTTTGGGCGACTTGGGGCTGCGTGCACGCGCCTTGTATGACTATCAGGCTGCAGATGAATCAGAGATTACTTTCGACCCGGGCGATGTCATCACGCATATTGATCAAATCGATGAGGGCTGGTGGCAGGGACTGGGTCCCGATGGAACCTATGGACTTTTTCCGGCAAACTATGTCGAGATCATTAACTGAGCTGAACCGGAGGTATGGCAAAAATGCAAAAGGACGCGTATATAATACGCCAACTGCATGGCAGCTAACATCAATTTTTTGCTAGATATCTACAACAATATTAAAACAGCCATAGCTCTTATATAGCTGTACTTTATCGATCATATATCGGAACTACTTAAATACACAATAAATTCATACCTACGTATGCATATACTATATATACAATATGAAACGGCTGCCCAGTAATATCTTGAACAATAATGCAATCCATACACTAACTATATATAATATACCTAATAAGATTTCAAATTGCCTAGAAACGACTATAACACATGCACGCAACCATCGCCGGATGACATGGCTGCCTTCCATTTTTATCCATCTACATACCGTATATACTTATTATTATAAATATTATATGATATATCTTATTGTTAACCATAAGATTGATTCTGAAAAATGTAAAATGTTGCGTCCTTCTTGAAAATATTTCTTAATGCACATGCACACAATTGTATTTGTATTTGTATTTTCGTAAATTGCATAATGTTATAATGTCTCTCTGTATGTAAGTCGCAAAGTCGCAAAAACATGATGATAAATTCCACAACAAATGATGCTCAGCAGTGTAGCAGCGTTTTTTTTGTACGTGTATTATATATTGTGAACAATATCTACATTTATTTTAATAATTAGTAACATAAATAATTATGCATACGTGTTTTTCTTTCTCCTCGTTTGTTTTTGTTTAACAATTTTGTAGCCAAGAGTCCCGAGCCCCGTTTTCGATGTAGCTTTGTATGAGATCATACTTTCGACTCTGATTTTCTCTCGATATAATATTGTATACAGATATATATAGATAAAAAAAAACTGCACTTTTAAGCCAGTCGGTTAACTGTATTCGCAATATGCTTCAACATTCTCTCAGTATTATTTGCAATTGCAATTGCAGGCACTTCTTTTTTCTGTTTGTTGTAATTCATTTTTAACATCATTACTTATAGCCTAATGTACATACATATGCATCGCGAGTTTCTATTTATGCGTGTGTGAGAGTGTGTTGTATGTTTAATGTGTTGCGTGTTTTTTTTTTTATGTCACATGAGATTTTAACACTGTACTTATGGATATTATGTATCTATCAAATACTAGCAAAGAGTCCTCAGACCGGCCACTTCACCAGCATCCAATCTCTCTGATGATGCTTGCTTCCCTATCCACACATTTCGTCAATCGAAAATTTGTCGTCGTTGTCCGATGATTATTTAAATAAGTAAATTCAACATTCTTTGTAGCTCCTCGTTCTCTCTTAATATTTGAATTTGGTTGAGTTGCGTAGCTGCTTCGAAACGGTCGCCTTGTAAAGGCGCTGCCTTCATCATTCGGTCTTCTCCGTCAGCGTTGTGGTCTCGCTCTCGACTGTCTCCACTGTCGATGGCTGCTCGGCTGCATTGGGCGTCGAGTCTGCCACAACACTGGGCGGCGGTGGCAGGGGGATGGGCTCTTGAATCTTGGTAGCATCTAATGGTTGTGGCGTTGTTGGCTCTGGAACTGCCGCAGTACTGGTCTCTGCTTCCTCTGCATTGGCTGTCTCGGCAGCGGCAACGTCCGATGATTCGATGCCTGAAGCAATTCTGCCGTTTTCCTCGGCCTTGGCGTCCAGCACATTGACCGATGCCTGAATGCATCTGAGAAAAATAGAAATTGCAATTAGTTGAATTTCATTGGATTGCCACAGCAAATGTCACTCACTTGATGGCTTCCTTGCGGGCTAGCCGAATGCTGTCCTTGCCATTGGTGTCGATGGTGTCCAGCTTAAGCAGATTTCGCGTCAGCATCTCATCCAAGTACACGTATTCCTTGTCCTGGCGTGTGCCCTTGAACTGCTCCACTTTGCCCATCAGCTCCAGCACATCGCGCTGTATGTCCTGTATCTTTTTGATCGAGTCCTGTGTGTGAGGCGTCTGCGGTGGCACACCAGCACTGCCATCCGCACCCAGTTGCTGTTCCGGCTGTTGTTGCTGAGTATTAATTGGACCTGGACGCTGCGCCTGCATGTGCGCATTGTAGGCTGCCTGAGGCGGCGACTGAGCCGAAGCGTGTGCCGAAGCTGAAGCCGAGGCGTGTGCCTGCGCTTGAGGCTGAGCACCAGCGGGAGCGTTCTGATTTGGTATCTCCTTGTGCGCATTGATGATGGGCTCCGTGCGGCCCTCCACAAAGATGGGTATGGTGCGCACGTAGCTACCGCCGGGCGTCTGCGGTGGCGGCGGTGTCTGCTGCTTCTGCTGGGGATGCGCCTGCTGCTGGGGCGGATAGAAAGATCTCTGAAATTGCGGCGGCTGCTGCTGCTGCTGGGGACCGGGGCCATAATTTGCCTGCACCGGTGGCGTAGTCTGTGTGCCAAATTGCTGTGACTGATTGGGATGCGGATGCTGCTGCTGCTGTTGCTGGATGTACTGTTGATTCAGTTGCTGCTGCTCTGGCGGCGGTGCAGAGTGCGAACGCAATGCCGGATCCTGCTCGGCGGCGGACTTGACGCCCATGTCCATGGTGTTGCGCAGTCCGTGCTGGTTCAGGTTCACAGCTGGCGCACAATCGACCTCAGAGCGACCTGCTGCTGGGTCCTCCGTTTGGATGGCCGCATCGCATAGACGCTTCGAGGGCGACTGCACAACTGGCTGTGCCTGTGGCTGCTGCTGCTGTTGCGGTGCCTGCTGATAATCCTGCTGATAGTACTGCTGATGATGTGGTGGCTGCTGCTGTTGCTGTTGTGGATGAGGCTGCTGTTGTGGATGCGGCTGCTGTTGCGGATGCACCTGCTGCTGCGGCTGGTGGCGAGCACCGAAGCCCGCTGGTATATACTGACGAAACTCCGATGGCAGTCGGTTGAAGAAATCATCGTCGTGCTCCATGTGATTGTTGGCCCCGCCGGCGACGCGACCACGGCGACCCATTGTCGACATTTGTGGGAATCCAAAGTCTGCGGCATCGTCGAAATAATGAGAAAAATCATCATCAGCATCGGCATGCATTAAGTGCGCCTGGGGATTGTTATGGGGAATATGGGGATCGTGGAAACTATTCCGCTTACGTGTGCCGCCGAAGCCAGCGAAGGGATCGTGATGCATGCGCCCCAGACGCGTGCGTGGAAACATATTATCCATATCCATGTCCATATCGGGTTCAAATCCAAAGGTCGGCTGTAAAATCAAACAATATCAAATATTAGATTAAATGCTCAGTGGGCGAATTGTTTATAAATACGCGCATGATTCATTCACACTCAATCGCAGCCATATTTGTTGTCACACATACAAACATATGCATGTACATACTACATATATAAAACTACAGGTCGAATCGAATCGAAACAATAACAACTTGCAGCTTCAGCAATAACAAGTGACGTCAACGTATAAATAGACGCTTGTCTAACGTGACAAGAGGAGCACTTAACACACACACACACACAAACAGTACACTGAACACACCTTTGGTAATGTGTGTTGTAGAAATTAACAGCTGTTCGTCAGCACACGGACACAAAGTTCAATTGACAGTAAATGGGCCTGCCGTTCATTACCTATTTCGAGTTAATTGTTTGCTTTATCAGTAAACAGCGAGACGTTTCGCAATTCTCTTTTGCGTTTTGTATTCTCCGCTCTTTTATTTGTATTTCCGAGTCGCGATGTGACGCACTCCGTCCGACTGTTTTCTTGTGAATGAGCAGCCGGCAGCCAGCGTCGCGCCTTTTATAGTGCAGCCCAAGCCAAGCGACGCTCGTCGGACGCCCACCACCGAAGTGGTGGAAGTGTCGAAGCTTCGCCTGGATTGTTCTCGCAACTTCAGCGTGGGTCGCTTCGCTGGACAATTAATGCCTTCGTCCGATCTACTTGTGATTCCATAATTTAGGATGTGTTATGCGCTATTTTCCAAAATCCCCTTTGTTAGTGCTATGCAATTGAATGCATTCAATTATCGTCAACGAATGTACTCATAGTGCAATTAAGTATTAATTAAATATAGCGCAAAAACTGGTTATCTATATCAGCACTTTAGATCTACAACGATTTTAACAATAACAATTGATTGATAAAGATTTTTCAATTATTTAGATTGCTGACCAATTGCTCGCTCAGCTGTCAAGACATCGATAACTTTTCCTTTGACGTTATCTAAGACGGCTCTCCACATTTTTGATAGGCGATAGTTGATAGGATTTGTGGAGACTTTTGCATTCAAAATGGCTCAATCGAATTTGTCGATAACTCTTAATTGCTGATGTTATCGATATTAATAACCGAATTATTTGAATAATGATATGCTTGCATAATCACTTCAATCTTGTCATTTAATAATGAATATTGTTTTGTTTCTAAACGCCGAACCGGATCAATAAAGCATCTCGTAATTACCAACAAAAAAAACATAAAATAAAATGTTGCGGAAGTCAAAAATATTCTTTGATAATGTTTCTTTGTTTATGACAGAATTGGACAACATTTGAACTAAATTCGAAATTTTATTAATGTATTAACTATATTAAGCATTACCTAAATAGTAAAATAATTTACTTTACTGCTGTATTAATTCTAATAATACCTAAGCTGCAACAACTAAATAAAGATCTTCGACTATAGGAATGCGGTAGACTGTCAATTTTAAAAGGAAATTGACTAGACTGTTCCACTGTGCTGATCTAGAACATAAACAAGCGATCGGATATGCAATTGACAGTGTTGCGAATCTGTTGGCAAATGTTTATCGATGGGGATTAACTAGATTAAGTCATTATCCGATGCGTTTACTATGACGATCGTGCAGACAACGTCACGGCCACGTTGCGTTGGCCAACAACTGAGTTGAGCAACAACTGTTGCCGCCCACACGCATTCAGCGTACATAGTGGACACACATACAGCTAAACTATATACTACATGTATACATAAAGTATATTGCCATTTAGCCGCCCACATATGTACATCGCATATGCGAGTATGTAAGTCGGTGCACCTACAACAGCCACAGCCGCAGCTGCGACAGAGTCGGAGAAACACAATTTGCTCAGCGTTGTGATTTTTTTTTTTTGTTAATAAACGCTCTCGTCTTGTCTCGGCCGCTCTCTCTGTGCGGATCTCTGTAGCTGTGGCTGGTTGGGGCAGAGCATTTGCGTTTGTCTATCATCGCGTATATTCTAGAAATTGTCGAATATTTATAAGCGAACAGAAAAAGACAACAAAAACTGTTCTTGTTCATAAAACACTTGATACTTGGCGCATGGCGAGCAATAAGATTAGATGGCCAATCAGCTTTTACTCTTACTTGCTCTTGAACTGCGCTGCTCGCTGGGAAATTTCCGTACGTGGCGGCACATTAATCATACGCCGCGTTGCGTTGCCTATGCAGGCAGGCAGGCAACCCGAGTAGGTCAATGGTGTGTGCGCACATACTTGACACACTGTACGTAGGGGATGAAAGTGCACCAGATACAAGCGAGCTGCAGGTGTGTGTGAGTGCGAGACAGAGCCACAGAGAGAGAGAGACAATACAGAGACAGAGAACGGCTCCAGGGGGTCGAGCGCAATTCACTTTTACGCAACAACGGCGCCTTGTTGATTTTATTGAGTATGGGAAAAACCAGCTTTTGAAGGATTCGTCAGTTCCCCGCTCCACCTCACAAAACAAGCGAATTAAATTGCCACTGTTTGAGGTCGTTAACAACAAAAGCGACCTTGCCAGGCGCCTATATACGATACGCTATATTCGTCGACGACCTTGGCGTCAATTTGGTAGTTACCTGAAAATGTTGCTGCTGATTTGTGGGAACCTGGTGATGATGCGGCTGCTGCTGCTGCGGCTGCTGTCGTGGTGATCCATATGTGGCTGGCTGCTGCTGCTGCGGCGGTTGGTTGTTGTAGTACTGGGGATGCTGGTAATGCTGCTGATGGTGCTGCTGGGGCGAGGAGCTGTGCATGTTGCCGCCGTAGTCACGGTTGATGGGTATGCTGATGCCGGCTCCTGCGGTCGAGCCGTTGCCGTTGCCAGTGTTGCCGCTGGCCTGGTTCGCTGTTATCACAGTTGGCTTCATGTTGCCGTCCTGCTGTCCGAATCTTTAACCCTACCGTATACGTTGCCGCTTGCCTCGCTTGGCGTCTCGAAACGCTGCGACTAATTTCGAAAGAATATACTTTGAGTTTTGTGGCTGTCGCTGCCTATGTTTTTTTTGTGTTGTCGGCCAGGCAGAGGCAGGTTCACCTTGAGAGCGACAACGACAACGACAACGGCGGCGGTTTTGTCCGTTGATTCTCGTACGTTCCACACACACACACACACGCACACACACTAACAGCCGGCTGTCGTCGATCCGATTACGATACAATGCGATACGCTTCGATTTTCGATATATATCGCACGTTAGTGTCACGCTTTTGTTTTCCACACTACACAACAACAACAGCAATCTCTGCTAATTGCTGCGATTCGTCTTCGTCTCCGTATCCGTCTCCACTGCTCGCTGGTTGGCTGGCGTGATGTCACTCTTTGGTTACACTTTCTACGGCAAGCAGCTGCTGCTCACTCTCCACTCTACACAACAACAACAACAACAACAACAACACTTTGGCTATTTCGTATTTCCGTTGGCCGCTCTCTCGCCGATTTCTTGTTGCGTTTGTGTGCGATATGGATGCTTTGTATTTATATATATTCAATTTAAATATACAACACCTATAGCTATAGATTTTTATTTTTGCACATTGCCACTGCACGCACACACACACACGACCACGTAGTTAGTCCACTAGAGTCCGTTTTGTCCGCACTACGAATTCACGTCGCTTGTGTCCCACACACTGCTCACTGCCAAAGTTGCTCGTTGACTGAACGCAAAACATTTTCTGCGTTCGTTCGTTCGTTATTGGGGCTGCCTTCGACGTCGACGCAGAGCGCGCAAAGCTCTCTCGTTCGCTCTTCTCTCTCTCGCGTTCTCGCTCTCTTTGGAGCTGCCACGCGGCCTGTTAACTTTCTTAGCGACGCTTCAATCATTGTCAGTTAAGGCCTAAAATGGTAAATGGCTTTGTTACTGTGTGTGCCAATGAAATGTCAATTGCACTGCCTTTCGCTCTCTTCAAGTCTTTTGCTCTCGCTCTCTCTCTATCTCCCTAGGTATCAACGGTGTTGTCAGCTCATTGTGATCTGCGATCGTGGGCCACTCGAGCGCCAAGATTCATACACATCAGATTTATAAATAGCCAATGGTGGAAATAACAACTACAACAACATTAGCGTTCATCAGCTGAGTATTCAAAAGCAGAGCGCGAGAGCGCAGAGCGTGCCAAATTCCACAGCCAGCAGAATTGGCAGTCGCATGGCTTCTGGAAACAGCTCAGAGCAATACATTTGCACGTACATATATAATTATTAAGCTGACAGCGCCACCTACATTGTTTGAGCGGCAACTGCGTCATGAGTTGTTGTTGTTGTTGTTGCACACCTACGCGGAAGACAAGTGGCCGCCATTAAGCAATCGATATTTCTATTGATCGGCAGGCGTATCGATAACGTGACAGTTTCCGTTGCACGCCATCGCTAGCTGTAATCGGAATTCGTAATTGAATTCGAGCAGCTGTTTTCAACACTTTACTTTGTGCCAAGATGAGTGATGCGTCAGACGCAGACTGTCGCCGCATTTCATTGGAAGAGGTAGCTCTGTGTGTGTGTGTGTATAAGCGTATATATAATACGAATATCGCCTGGTCACCGACACGCCTACACAACAGAACGGTGCCATGGCGTTGTTGTTGCTGCTGCTGCTGTTGCCGCTATTTGCGTTCGATGTATTTTCCAAATCATTTTGGGCGTGGGCAACAACAACACATCCGATGATGATCAACAACGAAGGCAGCTGAGCATATAAAACTTAAATAATTCATATTTAAATATTGCACAAAAATTCGTATATATGCTAGAATATACTATATACAAATCAGAATTTGATTTGAAACAAAGCAAAGCACAGCATTACTTGCATATTGTAACAAATAGTCGCAATTCGGGTAGCGTAGCCTCGCGTGCCTCTTATGGGGTTCTGGGTCGACAATAAAAAAATACAATGCCCCAAAACGGGAGCTGCTCTCGCGATGAGTTGGCAATTGAGAGATTATGGATCATGGCAGCGGATGTGCGGCTGAATAAGCTTTTGCTTGAATGCTGAAACGATGATTGGCCTTTCACCCGACTGTCAGACGGACGGACGGATGGACGGACACTTGCCGGTCAGGTGCACCCACTCTCGCCCATTCCTTTCGGTTACTGCGATTATATAACCAGCATGAAAGGTTGCCATGTGAGCTGAAGCGTTGAGCGGACTCATAGTTCTGCCCGCTGGCATTCGAGTGATTTTATTTGGCGCGCTTCTGTCGTGCGACTCGCGGGTGCAGTGCGCATGACGACACGATGTGGTCCTTCATTCATGTGATTTCACTCATTGCGGAGGGACTCGAGTCGTGGCTGCGACGCTGGCTCAGCAGCGACTCCGTCTCAAATTCAGAGTCAGTCTGTGACCAGCGTTTGAGGCGTTTGAAACGCCTTTCAACTGTTCGGGGGCTCAAAGCTCTTTCCTCCTATTTTCATTCTCGCGCCGTTGTTGCGGTTTGGACTTTGTTATTTTGTTGTTGCTGCTACTCCATTCGTTCGCTGCTGCTGCCTTTCAAATATATACACACAGCGTTTTTCCGTTTCCGTTTCTCCGATTTTTTCCTGCAGCTGCATAACGCAGAGCCACACCGCAAAATACACACATGAACTAAAAATAGTTAACGTCTCTGTCAAGTAAATAAACGACTGTCCGCCTGTCAGACGGTTGTCAGTAGGCCGTTGCCAGTTATCATTAGGCATGGATACAAATTGACAAGTAGCAACAAAAACACAACAAAAAGAAAACACCAACAAAAAAAAAAAAAAAACAAAGGTTAATTCAATCAAAATTAAACGCTGCGGTCGCCGCTCCGACTTCGCCCCGTCGTGTTGTGGGTTGTGTGTGATATAACAGCAGCAGCAGCAGCCGTGAAGGAGTCACTGACACGACCGTCGTTCATGCCACATCTCTCTGGCGCGCAGTTCGCCTTTTATTGTCGTGTTCGTGCAGCAATCAAATCGCGCCAAATGCAAAGCCATTGACTGTGACCAACAGCAGCAGACGTAGTCGCTGTAAGTGTTCGATAAATACTCGAAAAGTCAACGTAAGTATTGCTTCATTTTGTTGTGCCCCTGACTTCGTCGCTCACACCGTCAAAACACCTGCCACATTATGGTTAGAAAATTACCCTACAGGATGGCGTAATTTGCAGTTCGTTGTTCCCTTTTGCTCCCTTTTGTTCCTCTCGGGTTTTTCTAGCCGATTTTTATGAGTACTACGAAAAATGTCTGCACGCAACTTGGAAATTAGCGCTGCTCTCGGAATCCCCGTCGTCCATCCACACACCGGTCGTATGAGTAATATTCGCAGTATATGCGACGCTGCCAAACGGCCTTATAATGCTCATGTGCTTGGTGCTTTGTGCTTTGTGCGCTGTGTTGGCTCTAAATTGGTGTGAAAATGCCTCTAAACGTGCCATCCATTTCACTTATTCTGCAAAAACAATCCGATGGCCCTGGGACATGGACGTCAAAGCGTTTTCCATGCACTTTCACAGCTCAGCGCTGAGCGAGGCATTCATTTTAAATGACGATAATTGGCGATTGCCCATTGACGACCCGACGACCGACGACTGACGTTGTACGTTGCACGTTGCAGGATGAACAATGCATGTGCAGATGGGCAACTCGAACTCATTTGTTCGATGCCCGGCCAGCTGGCTTCGCAATGCACAAAACGAGATAGAAGTAGATGAAATAGTAGATGCAATTGTGGGAATTATAATTGCAGTAAGAGCAGGCAAGGTAGAAATGTAGAGCGAATATTTAATACAAATTGATAAATACCTAATAGTGAATAAAATTAGGTGCAAATTAGGTGCAACGATTTGCATCGTTAAAAAGTTAGAAGTAGTAAAATTGATTGAAATAAATATTAATAAATTTCACTGGTAGTATGATGTTAATGTGTATAATAGTAAACCAGTGGATGCTCTTTTTTTGAATATTCATTGTAGTGCAATTTAATACTGATGTTGAAAAAGAGATTATTTAAACATAAATAAATATAGTCCCAAATATATTTACTTGGTACAAATTAATTTATTTAAAATTACACTCAATTGCGTCGCCAATTTGTCGGCAATGATGTCTACAGATATTTTCTATATTGGTCATTATTTCACAGCTATTCATTTTCTATATTCGTCATTATTTCACGCATAGGCATACTTTTAAAATTTAAATGACAAAATCTTCACATATCAACGTAAGTTTAGAAGCAATTCGTGTCCAGCCAAGAGAGGGATTAATTCGATTTTTGTTTGAAAAAAATGCACTCACTTAATTTATTTAATAGACTCTGCAATATAAATCAGGGTAATATTATTTGCAGTAGTAGAAGTTGTTAGAGAGTTCTACAAGTATAAATTATAGTAGCAATAAACTACAATAGAGTAGCATTGAAAATTAAGAGTGCAGTGATTAATTTTATTATAGTGCACAGTATATCCAAATAAAGTAGTTAGAAAGCTTACAGACGTATGTAGTAGTAATTGGAGTAGAATTTGCATTATTATTTAGAAGTATACCCCTTATACTTGGTTTAGTCACAAAACCCTTGTTCTTCGGCAGTTAATTGGCTCCTTGGAGTACACTTTGCTCGGTCAGGCTGAAAACCTAATGAGCTTCAATTTACGAACTCCGCTTAATTTCCCTTGTTGCGCACACGTGATAAATTTTTATGTCGTTGTCCTGCCCGTCGTCATTCCACATGCAGAACGAAATTAGTATGCAGGATCACAACCCGTCTATACCGGCATAATAAATTATTTATTTAAATGAAAACTCTGTGGCCACGAGAGTCAAAATGTTCCATTTGAGTGCAACATTTCCACTTAATTTCATCTAATTAGTGACCTTCGTGGAGCCCAGCCCCTCATCCAATGCTGCATTTCCACTGACACTGCTTTGACGACCTTCAACAAAAAAAAACAGAGGAAAAGTTTTCCTCCTCCCCCTCCCACAGAATGACAGGCATTCATATGAATACGAGTATGAATAGCTGGTTCGTGTTTACGAGTCTTTGCAGCTGAATGCAGTTAATTAACTGGAGAGATTTTTGCCAGCCAACCCAGGAGAATGTTGTGAAGCAGGAGCAGGAGCAGCAGGAGCAGGAGCTGGATTCCATCTAATCACATTCCATTGCCATGTTGGCTGCGATTGCAACACTTTGTCATTGTCAGCGGCAAGTTGGAGATGGCGCTCTGCTGGTCAGCAATTTTGGGGCTCGTTGTGGCCTGTTGGTTTAGGAGCTGCAAATATTTGGCCTGAATAGACTTGATGGGCAAGGACACGCTCTGTTGAATAGCAGAAATCAGCAGTTTCCTGCCCCGGTTTTTGCTACTTGTATGCTAATAAACTTTTTTATGACAGCACGTGGAAGTTGCCGGCTGCCGGCATCCACATCAACATCAACAACAACTTCAGCATAGGCCTCGGTCTCGGCGTCTGCCCGGCTGCCCGGCTGCGCTGCCACTTCAGTATCTATGTCGGCAGACTTATCCTGACATTTGACTGCCCCCAGACAAGGCGGCGCCACGCCCACACTGCCCTCTCTGCTGGCGGGGGGGGCAAAAGTGAAAAACATTTCCTATCGGGCTTTCTTTGGCCGTTGCCTCATATGTTGACCCGCCTTTGAATTTATTTAAACCTGAAAAAAACAAAACTTAATCGCTTGTATTTATGTGTGCGTGCCAGAGCTTTTCTCTGCTGCTCCTCCTTGGGGATTGTCCTGTGTGTGTGTGTTTGTCCTTTTCATGGCTCATGGGCCAAACTGTGGCAGACATTTATTACAAACAGTTTGCACAGTACGCTGAGCTTCGGGCAAACAATTGAAGTCGCCGTTCGCATCGAGTCAGCTTCCCCCCCCGTACCTCCGTTCCTCCTCCGCCTGCCTGCCTGCTAGGATTGGCTCAGCGACGAAAAATGGAGTCATAAAGCGGCAGTCCATTAAACTTGCAACACTGTCTGTGTGATAGGTGTGTCATTGCCTGCCATTTGCATGCCCAGCACTTTCATATATACTTATATTTCTATATAGTGTGTGTGTCTGTACATATTTTATTGCTGATGTAGAATGTGTAAGCGATATAATTGACTGTCCGCCGGGGGGGCGCGTCGTCTCCGGCTGTGCCAGGCAATGGATTTGGCCGTAGCCGTGGCAAAGTCGCACGCCACGGGGCGACATGTTTGCCGCTTGTTTTTTACAATTATTGACTGTGCCACAAGGCTAAAAGCGTCGCTAATTTATGCAGACAGTTTTTCACTCGAATTACATTAAAATCCATTTGGGACCAAAAAAAATTTTGATGATGATAAGAAAATCGGCCCAAAAAAAACCTCGAAGTCAAGTCAAGTCCTTGCCAATTAGCAAAGTGAAAAAAGTTGCCAACAAAAGTTCGCTTAACAATAACAGGCATCAACTTGAAGGCCAACCAACCGCAGCCAGATTCCACCTTCCACCTCTTCCACATCCACATCCACATCCTTTCCTGCTTCCTGCGACGACCTCCACGTTGTGCAAACATGCTGCCAAAGTCTTTAATTTGATTAAAGCCCGCCAGCGGTCATCTATTTGACGGCCATTTTCGGCGCGCCCAAAAATATGCAACGCTTTTTGCATGCTCAGCATTTTTGGCAAGCTTTCGAGCCAAAGGTTTTTTACGGCGCACTCGAAATAAAGATTGATTTTCAGTCAGTTTAATTTCATCACTGTCATTGCAAATAGTTCAAACTATTAACGAGTAATAAGTCTTTACTATACGCTATAGAGATTGATTAAATGCAGGCAGAGAATTTCATGTATTAACTCTGGATTGTTCTTGCTTTCGTTATGTATATTTAATATCCAAATTTGTGTGGAAATGTATAAAGTTATTATCTGGATATCTTGTTGCTTTTGCTATGCATGTTTAATATCTAAATTTGTGTAGAATTGTATAAAGTAACTATCTGGACATCTTGTTGCTTTTGTTATGCATGTTTAATATCTAAATTTTGTGTGGAATTGTAGAAAGTACCTATCTGGATTTCTGGCTACTTTTGTTATGCATGTTTAATATCTGAATTTGTGTGGAATTGTATAAAGTAACTATCAGGATATCTTGTTGCTTTTGTTAATGCATGTTTAATATCTGAATTTGTGTGGAATTGTATCTGAGTACTTTTGTTATGCATGTTCAATATCTAGATACGCTTGGTTTTGTTGCCCAAAAAGTCAGTTGCCATAGCTACTCGATAAATCGAAAATACTACATCCAAGTATCATTTTGGAAATTCCATTTGGCATGCTCAATTAACTATCAAACTCTGATGGCTTTGCTGCTGATAGTTTTGCGAAAATGCAATGAGAAAATGTCCAAATGTGATAGTCCTTAAACTGTTTGACCATGGACTGAGCACACAGCTCAAACACAGACACAGATGGCAAAGATGCCATAAATCTGCCCTTATCCCTCCTGCCCCCAAAACTGTTCGTCGTCCTATCAATTGAATTGAATTGCGCTTTGCTGCAAAATGGCCAGAGGCTATTGGCTGTTTTACTATTTTTAGGCACTGTGGAAGGTGCATCGTGTTGACTGTGCCGCAAAGGCCCTCAACAGGCGCAGTTGTCTGATCAATTGCCTGCGATGCCAGCGATAATATTTCTAATTGCTTTGCCGTGTCCTTAAACTGAGCGGGGAGGAAGGACGCCCATTAGAACACTCGTGGCATTGTGAAGCGGCTGCTGTGTTGTTTAATGACAGCTGCTGGCTGCAATAATGTGCCACACGTGCCCTATCTTTGGGCCATCTCACTTGTCACTGGCTGTGGCAGTTTGTCAGTTTCGCATTCCCGCAGTCAATTTAATGCCCACGCATCGCGCTTTCTTCCTCTCATGTGTGTGCGTGTGGCAGGTGACAGTTGGCAGCTATGGAATTTAACAAAGCGCCACTTTTGCCTCATTGCTCCAACTTGAAACTTATGCAAATGTGGTGAATGTACCAAGTGCACGGGCTGATGACAATGCAGCCTGAAGTGGGGGGCACTTCATCAACCAACAGCAGCCTCAACCTCTGTCTCAGTCTCAGTCTCAGTCGCAGCCTCAGTCATTGTTGAGTTACATAAGTCAAGGCCTGCCAAGCCAAGCTAAGCGCAAACCAAGCAGCGTCTTGACTTTATGATGAGCCTTCCTTTGTTTTCATGGTTCTTGGAACCACAAAAGGCAAGGGCAAAGCAGTCAACCAACTGTTGCGACATTATCCATGCCACATCCCATCCCATCACATCCATCCATCCCATCCACACCACCGAAGTCCACACGTCAATGTGCTCCGCGTGTCTGTTTTGGTATATTCTGAATCATTACACCCGGCGCACGTACTCTGAGAGGGCATAAGGGTTTTGCGATAATCAAAAATGTGCTGTGTGTGGAACAGCGAGAAAAACATTCTTAAATTTATCTAAAATGTATATTAAGATAAGTTTAAACAGCAGAGACGACCGACATACTGCCTGTTCTTTAACGTTAATCGTTATCAGATATTAAAAAAAAATAAACATATATAGTTTATTTTATTAATTTTAAACCCGACTCTGAGCCAACATTGAAGAAATTGCCATATTAAATGAAGTATCGGAATGATTAATATAAAATTAAATTTTAATATGAATATATTACTAATTTAAAACTTTAAAATTCAAATGAAAAAACTTTATTTGGAACATTCAATCAATATCTTTCCACTCTTGAAACTCAAAAAAAAAGAAAGAAAGAAAAGAGAAGAATATCCAATTCAAATAGATAAATTTGAAAAGCAAAATTTGCAAAATCTTTTGTAATAAATGATTTGATTTATTTTTGCAAAGCAAGTGTACAAAAATAATATATTTTTTTCTGGTGAAAATAGGGGTTTCTCGAAGCCTCAATATTTCTATTCCTATCCTATATACCAAATTTAATTTGAATTTATATTAAAATCGTTAGTTTTTTGGGGCTGTCAGGTGTTTTTAAGTGGAGCTCATTGGGCTGTGGCTTTTACATTTGTTTGTATTGAGCTAAATGCCAGCCCGATATTCAGCCAACATTTCTCACTTTCTTGCCGCATTGTCTATCCACCATACTATATATCTCTATATGTGTGTCTGTCTGTCTGTCTGTCACTAATGAGATGCAACAAAAGGCGTCACGACGTCAAGGTTTGTTTACTTCCGCGACGGATGCGGCGGTTCTATTGTGTCTACGTCTAGGTCACTGGTCGACTGCTCGACAGCTCGTATTGTCTGTCTATGCAAAACTTGGCTTTAACTTGTCCCAGCTCCTTGTCCTGCTCCTTCTGCTCCTTCGGCTCCTCCTGCTGCTGCTGCTGTTGACATCGCGACGTTTTGTTGGTGGCTACGATGCACTGGGGCCATGACAGTCAGAAGAGCTCAACAGCTGCTGCCACTTGCACTTTCATCAGGGGCAGCCACAACAATAGCTGTGGCAGGCAGGCAGACAGACAGACAGACACAGACCAAGTGATAGTCGGAACATGCCACATGCCACATGCCACATGCCACATGCCACACCGTGCTTGCCGCCTCCGCATTAGCTTAGGCTTAGTGCCTAGCCTTGGCTTGGCATTTGCCCTGAACTTGTCAAATATACTTAACGGATTCCTTTCGTTCTTCATTTGATTATTGTACTTTCAGCATTTTTGGTCAATTCCCTTGACAATTGCAGGAAGGTGACCCCAACATTTAAATGAAGAAACATGGGAAATGGCATGAACAAGGTAAGTTTTTTTCCATCCAATGTCGCGGCATTTTTGAATAAATTGACAAAACTTTACAACTTTCGTTTATTCAATAATTTGAAAGAAGCACTAGATGATATAAATACATACATACTTATTGAGTTTGATTTGTGGAGACTAGTTTATATTATATATTTTGTAAATTTGATTTAAAGTCGCGATTTGAAGAAATTATTAATTTAAAATGTACAAAATTATAACAATATAATATAAATACTTATTGAGTTTGATTTGTGCTTTTATAAATTACAATTTTTAAAGGTATTTTAAACATTATGAAACTATCATTGGCTGAAGGTTTCGATTAAAAGATAGTTAATTCGATTTTTAAAAACTTTCGGTAATACAGAAATAATAATCCAGAGTCTAAAAATATTTTATTTATTCAAACAATTTAAAGGTGTCTACTGTAATTTGATTTTCAGATAATATATTTGAATTAAATACTTCTGATAATGCAGAAATTATAATCAAGACTCTACAGATATTATAAAACAAATTTAAAATTTGTATTTTGCTGAAGCATATCGAAAGTGTAGTTTTAATTAAAGATCGTGCAGAATTGATTATTTTAAGGACGTCTACTGTTTTTTTGTGCTAACATATCGATAATTTATTTTGAATTTAAAACTTTCGATGACTTTATAAATAGTAACCAGGGCTGCATCATTCAAATGCTGCTGCTGCACCCTAAGTTAATCGATTAAAAAAGTAAAGTGATCAATTCAAGCCTATAGAAGTTTAAAATTTGAACTGCGTGCAATAGAATTTAATTTAAATTTTTTAATTTCGCAACAAAATAAGTTAAATTGTAGGCAATAAGCGCCTAGTTTTAGCGTTTCAACAAAAATATATGATAAGAGCGACCCTGACGAATAGTTGCCAAGGCCAGGTTGTCCTAAGCAACAACTAACAAACAAACAAACACACAACATTTTTTAGCATTGCGGAGTAAACAAAATCAACAAACACACAGATGGATAAACTTTGTATTTCGTATTCCATTGGCATGGGAAATTTTAAATGGGGCATGAGCATTGTAAATGAATTTATTTTAAATCATAATACCACTTAAACCCTTACCGTATTCTGTAGGTCTTGCCGGGACTGTATGTGGGCAACTACCGCGACTCCAAGGATCACCAGCAGCTGGACAAATTCAAAATCTCGCACATCATTGCCATACATGACAGTCCAAGGCGTCTGCTGCCGGTACGATCAATAGTCGGGCCAATCTCCGCCAGCATCTCTTTAACCAATCTCTTAATTATTCTACAGGACAAACACTATCTCTGTGTGATGGCCTCGGATACGCCGGATCAGAATCTGTCGCAATACTTCTCGGTGTGCAATGATTTCATCCATGCGGCGCGTCTGCGCGAGGGCAACGTGCTCATCCATTGTCTGGCGGGGATGTCGCGCTCGGTCACTGTCGCCGTGGCTTATATTATGACGGCTACGCATCTGAACTGGAAGGAGGCATTGAAGGTGGTGCGCGCTGGTCGCGCTGTCGCCAATCCCAATGCGGGATTCCAGACCCAGTTGCAGGAGTTCGAGCAATACAAGCTATCCGAGGAGCGGCGGCGACTGCGCGAACGCTTCCCATCCTCCGCGCTCGAGCAGTTGGATCGCATCAAATGCGGCACGGCGCTGGACAACTATCAGGAGCTGCTGCAGAATCGTGACATCTGCGAGGGCAATTGTTCGCGCGGCGAAAAGTGTCCCACAGGTAACAACATCACGAAGATGCTTCCCTCCCTGCCCCTTGGCGCTGTCTGTGGCCTGTGTCCGACGGCGCCACAGAATTTGCAGGCGCGAACGACGAGCTATGACGCAAATGTGGCCACGAAGCTCAAGCTTATCCTGGACACGTGGCGCGTCAAAACGTTTGACAATCCGACGAGTCAGGACTCGTTGACAGACGATGCCATCTCCGACTCGGAGCACGAGGAGAAAAAAGTCGCTTCAGACTCGAGCGATTCGAGCACCACGTCAGGGGAGCGTGTGATGCCCACGGTGATCTACTACACGCCCCTCCCCAACAACGGTCGCTTTGTCAAGAACCTGGACAAGATGGATTCGTTCGATCGGGAAACCAATGCCAACGGGACAGACGCGCGCTGTACCAAAGAGCCTGAAGGCGAACGCAAGAGCAAAGGCAAACGCAAGTCCCAAAAGCGGAAGTCCTCGCGGAAAACCAAGACGAAACATTAACCTCTGAGATGCGGTTCTCGTTTAGCTGTCTAATAAAGAATCATTTAATTCGAAATTGATCCAATGTTTCTCTCTCTTGTGTTGCTTGCAGGCGTCTGCAACATGGATCCCAGCAAAGGACTCTTCCGCCGTCGTCCGTCGAGCGCCTCCACGCACTCGCGCCTGCGTGCTCAGTCCTCCAATGCCGGCAACACCAGCGCCTCTCCCAGCATGCTGAGCGTGGCCAGCATAGGTGGAGGCGCTGCCTCTGCTGCTGGCATCAGTAGTGCCGCCCAATCGTGTCCCACGTCGCCCAAGCACTCGCCGTTGCCGCGTCGCTCGGTGGGCAACGAGCGCATACCGGAAGACGAGGTTGCCTATCCGCCACCGCCAACGACAACGTTGATGACGAGAACGACGATGACGACGACGACGAGTTCAAATCCGACTACCTCCAGCGAAGCGGCTGAGTATGCGGCGGCCATCGAGGATGCGCGCCGCGAACAGCAGCAGCGTCAGCAGAAGCTGCAGCTCCAGCTGCAACGCTCTCCAACGCGCCAAAGCCTCAAGGCCGCCGGCAGAGGCAACTCCATGGGCAGCACCAACACGGGGCGTGTCAGCAGCGCAGGCACCAGGCAGACCAAGGAGCCGCCAGTGGCCATGGAGGGCAATGGAGGTGGCGCCAACACAGCACAGCTGCAGCGCAGCGCCAGCACCGTGAGCGGCTTTGGAGTGCGACCGCGCAGCAGTCCGGCGGGGTTGCATGCCTACACGGGTAGTTAATCCACTCCAGCATTTGCCAGGCATCCAATTTGATTAGTTCATTCTGTATAAACAGGTTCGGTTCCCTCCTCGGTGCACGGTTCGCGGGTGGATCTGCGCGAGATTGACAAGGGATCGGCCATTTATTTGGGCTGCTCGGCGCCGCGTGCCTCAACCTTATCCATTGCCTCGTCGCGTGGCTCGTCCAGCGGCTCGGCGCCACCGTCTCCTTGCCACACGCCACCGTCGAGTCCGCGGCACGGCATCAAGAGGTTTGAATGAAACATAAACAATTTTAATTTTTAATAATCATGTTCATGCTCTTATAGATCGACCAGCTTAGCGAAGAAGCCCAGATGAAGCCTAAAGCTTAGATCGTAACTGATATCGATGTTGTTGCACCCATTTGAAGCACGCGCTCGCGACCTGCACCACTTGGAGCACCTTGTCCAGTCCACTCTCGCAATTCTTGTCGTCTTTTCATAGGTGTTTAAATTTGTACAACACTTTGGCTGACCAGATCAAGTGGCAATCAGTTGGAAGACAGATGTTTTGTTGTATTGAGTTCATTGGCAATCAGATGAGTTCATTTTTGAAACTACTCGTAAACTAATTACGCGCCTTTTGTAGTCATTTAATCGTTAGCTACTCTCTTTAACTTGTCCACACGAAGCAACAACAGCCCGATCGTTGCTTAGTAAATTGTTGAGCAATTGCTTTTATTGTATTTCGAATGCAAAACGAATTAATCAAAAATTATGAAATACAGCAACAAAACGAGATGAATATAAATAGAAATAGAGAATTGTTGACACACTATTTTTTCAGAGACGCATTTAAATAATTACCCAAATATATGTATATATATTTTACATATATATATATGCGAAGTATATATATTTATTATAAACAAATTTGTTGTTGTCAGTTGAAAGTGGGGAAAGTACAGCTCCATTTTTGTTAGTTTTTTACCGAAACGAGCCGCCGCCGCCACCTGCAAGTGCTTTGGCAGTCGAACAATAAATAATTGAGAATTCTAGTTATATATAATGATGCAGAAATCATGCATATATTTATATTTTATGTAGATGAATTGTTGTTGCAAGCATTTTGATATGAACAAAAACAAAAAGCAAAAAAAAACAAACCGAATCAAAGCATTATACACGCCTAGAATTGTATAAGAATTGTTATTTAGTAACTTGTTGAATTGAGTAGTTTATACTTATACATACATATATATATTATACACTTGATGAAAATTGTTATTATTCGACCATCCCACACACACACGCACACAATCACATACATATATAAAATTAAGCAAAAAAGAAAAAGAAAACTTGAAGGATTATTGAAATTGCAAAATTACCAATTACATTTTATGCATTAAAGTGCGCTTTAAAGCTTGTGGCTTATCAAAAAGTTGAAGAGAAAGAAACGTTGGCAGAGAGAGAACACATACATATAAATACATATATATCTAGCAAAACTAAGTTCAAACAAAAGCAATCAAATTGAAGAAATTCCCTACTAGAAACTATCTAATACGTACTAACTATATACAAACAATTTGAAATTTTTGCAAGCTGGCTTTCGCAAGAGTTCAGAGATAAGAGATTGGGAGACGGGATTCTGCAAAGAACCCACTAAGAAATGCACAAATTGGTTTTAAACTCGAATAATTATAATACAAAACAAAAACAAAACGTTAAGTTTGAACGCTATGCAGTACAATTATAAAGCAAATGTCTTCAAGACAAACCAATACAAAACAAAAATAAAATAATTTGAAATAAAACTAAATAAATAAATGACGTTTGTCTTTCGAATTGGGTGTAAAGGAAAAAAGTATATGTTAAAGCTAATGATTTTTAATTAATTTTTTAATAAACTCCTTCATTGTTTTTGTTACCGCCATTGATGAACTCCTCTTCACATATACTTATTTCTCTGAGGTCTGACTTTAGCATTTTCTATACACAAATGGTATAAAGGAAGTAAAATAGCAGCGACGTTGGCTATGTGATTTATTTATTGGTATTTAAGATTAGGCTACTTGTTTTATGCAACGACTAGATTTATAATCACTCTCACAATATGCTGATACTACAGTTTCCACACAACATCTAGAAACGCCTCCTTTAAAACTCTGAGGACAACACTTAAAGCAAAGGGGGCTGAACACCATTTCGGATAATACTCGGCTAAAGATACTGTTGACAAATTCTACTATTTATGATTCCTGTACTTTGATTATGTGCTCCTCCGCCTTCCATCCAGTTCACACCTCAACGTGATTCAGCAGCAGGGGCGTGTCGACAGTTGGATACGAGGAAGGTCGCCGCTTTTGTTGCAGCCCATCGATATGCTCGATGCTTTGGCAGGATAGAGTTGACTCCTCATAACGCGAATGCGTCGAGCCGCCAGACGAACGTCGCAGTCCCGTGTACGAATCCACCTCCAGCAGCGCTTCATCACTAAAATATATCTGTTAGATTATATTAGTCGTATAAACTTTATGTGTTTCGAACCTGTGATAGCGATGATGCTCCAGCATATTGCCAGCGGCAAAGCGCAGCTTCTTCGGTGACTCCAGGCTGGAGGAGCGGGTCAGCGAGTTGCGTGGCAGGTTCTTCTGCTTCAGCGAGGAGCGTATGCCAACATCGTTGGACTGCTCCTGCGCCTGCTTAATGGTGCCCTGTATAAATTTGTTTAGCGCTCGCGAGCCGCGACGCTGGGAACGCTCGTAGGTGCGACGCACTCGCGCCTCCTCGTCCTCGCCCATCAGCCAATAGGTGCGCTGCTCGCCCTTGCCCTTCATCGAGATGACGCCGCGCTCCTGGCAGTGATAGCCGCCCAGGCGCTCCAGCAGCTGCCGGCACTGCCAGCTGCAGTGAATCTTGAGCGGCACGCCGCTCGACTCCATGCGCGAGGCCGTGTTGACGGTGTCGCCAAAGAGACAGTAGCGCGGCATCTTCAGACCCACGACGCCCGCACAAACTGGACCCGAATGGATGCCAATGCGTAGCAGCAGTCGGTTGGTGGGTCGATGGCGTATCTTGAACTCGGAGACGGCGCTGAGCAAGTGCAGCGACATGGTGGCGACTTCGGCGGCATGCAGATCGCCGTTGCGCAGCGGCAGGCCAGAAACAACCATGTAGGCATCGCCAATGGTTTCCACCTGCAAAGGCAACCCAAATTAATACTATTTATAGAGCTAGGTTGGCATAGAAAGCCTCACCTTATAGACATCGTAGTGGCCGATGATGGAATCGAAGCAGGTGTAGAGATCATTGAGAAAGTCGACCACTTGGAGGGGCGAGCTCTCCGCGGACATGGCCGTGAAGCCGACAATATCACTAAAGTAGATGGTGACCTGCTCGTAGTGTTCGGGATCCACTTTGTGGCCCTTCTTCAGCTGATCGGCCACGCAGCGCGGCAGCATCTCATGCAGCAGCGCGTCAGTCTTCTTCTTTTCCTCCTGCAACTGATCGGTGCGATCGTCGACCAGCGCCTCCAAATTGTTCGCATACTTCTCCATCATGGCCATCATATTGTCAAAGATATTCGGCCTCATGCCCTTCCTCAACGGCCTCAGCTTGGTGCGTATCGTCTTGAACTCGGGCCGCTCCTCAGGCCTTTCCGTCCAGCATTCCCGCAAGCACTCGCTGACGCAGTCGAAGGCGGTCTCCAGGGGCTGCAACGATGGGCGATAGGGATGCGCCTGATCCTGCGGCTGTATGACCTTCTGCAGGCACTGCATTGGCGTCAGACCCGTCTCGCCGAAGGGACCGCGACGCACATGCATCTCGTAGAGGATTATGGCAAAGGAATAAGCGTCGCCTCGCTGCGTGCCCATCACCAGCGAGGACGGCCCCTGACGCAGCAGCTCGGGCGCACGATAGAGCAGTTCTGTTAGGAGTAGAGCTCAATATAAATCCGATTCAATGGAAAGAATTGGCGAACGTACTCAGACATTTGGCAGACATGTGCTGCATGTCCGTGGAGTTGTCCTCGATGCCCTGCTTGAAGGCAAACAAGCCAAAGTCCGTCAGCTTGACCACCCAACGTGAGTCGACGAGGCAGTTCGATGTGCACAGCGCGCCATGGAAGCGGATGGGCGATTCGTGCAAGTAGATGACGCCCTGCGGAAGCCACAAGATTGCGGCAGGAAGGAGAAGAAAGCTCAGTCATAGCGCAAACGGAAAGGGAAGCGGAATGGGAATGCGAATGGAGAAGGATGGTGATGGGGGGATGCCATTAGTATAATGTTACACAGCAGCACTCACGCGTATAATGTCCGCTACCATGGAGGCAATGAACATGTTGTCCAGCTTGACGTCCTCGTTCTCCAATATGTCCTGCAAAGCAAGCACAAACCAATAAGCGGGGGGTGGCTTTCGAACCCAATCACACACTACTGACCTTAAGGCTGCCCCGCGTGCAATATTCGCTGATGATGCAGATGTTCGGTGGCTCGGTACAGGCGCCAATAAATGCACATACGTTGTCATGCCGAGCGTCCCTCAGCTTGCGGAGATTCGAATCGAATTGAATCGAAGTCGGGATTAGGTTAATGCTTTGATTTGCTTACCAGCTTCAGTTCCTTCTTCATTTCGCGCGTGATGTCGACGCTCTTCTTGCGCACCTTCTTGATGGCATACAGTTGTCCCTTGTACAGTCCAATCGGAGTGAAGATGGTCGTGTAGCGAAAGTCCGCATCGGGATTCGAGCTGAGGCTAACCTGGCTGGTGCGGATTAGCGGGTGGGTGGACTGCGGAGGAAGACGACGCGGCAATTGATTTAGCGAGTGCTGTGTCAGACATGCCAAAGAATGCAGGAAACTTGCTTAGACGGAAAATTGTCCAGCTGTTAGATGCAGGATATAACTCCTAGGGGGGAAAGTAGCTAAAGGACTAAGATCAGTGTTGCCAAATTCATGTTCTGCGGCCAAAATTCATGTTGTGGCAAAGAATTCCAGCAATTTTTGTTTCCAAAAATAAAACTATAATGTTAGTTATTTATCGTTGAAAAACTTTTATGTCAGATGCATTAATACATACAAAAAACAAAAGCATTGTCGCTGACAGGCATCGAACCCACGCTTCCAGCGATTGTAATCAAACCTCCCATGGAGCATTTCCATCACTGAACGAAACGGTTTCTCGATTTTTTCGAAATCAGACGGAAATCAAGACTCATTTCCTTATAGGCGTTAATATTGCCAAGCTCATCCAATGCCAACATCTTTCCCCTGGGCATTTCAATGTAATTGAAACAATTTTCAAAATAATGTTCACAAATAAGCTAAAACTCTGAATATGTGTTATGTTTTTATAATCATACATATGCAAATTTTCTGTCATGTATTTAAATTGATGTGAAGCCAATTTAGAAATTTACATTTTCACAGTCCTTTACGGGATTTGAAGCGGGGCACTTCCGACTAACAGTTGGCCAATCTGGCCTTAGGTAATTGCCGTCAGACAGAAGCTTTAACCATTTCATATTATCTTTATCTCGTGAAAAGAGTTCTTATTGTACAATAGAAGAAAATAAAAATTAAAGCCTCGTAGCCTTTACATTCAGTGAGTGAATGAAGACAAACAATTTTATATAGATATAGATATATACTAATACTGAAATTGGGCAACACCTACGCCTAGGATAACGCCTTCAGAACTTACTCTTGTTTGCTTCAGACTCTGCTGCTCGCGTTCGTTTTCATGCACTTGCACCTCGCGAAAGTCAATCTTCCAGAGCAGACTGTCCAGCTCCTGTTCGTAGCGCCAGTTGCGATAAAGCACCAGCGAGACGAGTCCAAGCAGAAGCAAAGCACCACCAGCAATGCCCGCCGAGATTTCGCCCGTGTAATCTGTGAACCAAGGAATTAGTATTAGTAAAGGGTCAACTACGGATTTCAACTCTATTCAACTCACTGACGCAGTTCTCGCCGCCAAAGCCGCAACGTGGCGCCGCCGCCGGACGCATTCCGCCCACCCAGTCGATGTGGTGGAACAACTTCAGATCCTGTCGACACAAAAAGAGAAAGGATTATGAGTGAGAAAGGTGGCCAGGGAGGTGAAGGGAGGTCCCAATGCGCTTACCTGCTTCTAGCGGTTTTTGGGGCAAGCATTAGGATGCAAGAGTTTGTTTATAACAGAGACAAAGCGATATATATATATATATTTGGGGATTACTTACGGACAGTGCATCGCTGACACTATCGCTGCTGTTGGTGTTGGTGTTGGAGCTGCTCCTGTGGCTGAAGGTGCCCGCTGGCATCAGACCCACGACCGTCTGGTTGCGATTGTTGCGCACTGTGCCGCGCACTAATACTGTATAATTGCCGGCAGCGTCGCCGTTCTCATCGATGTACACATGGTAACTGCTCGAGGGACACACAACCGCTAGTTAAGGGATCAACGAGATACGAGGGATAGAGCTACTCACCCCATGGCGCTGAGATAGCGCGAACCCTTGATGGCCGCCACAATGGCGCTGCCGTTTTTGGGTTTGCCGCCAGCCTGCAGCACAGAGAGCAGAGCGTTCGCATACAGATGGACGGCATCGTAGAGATAGGCCGCCTCAGCGCTTATCTAAATGGGGAGGGGGAGGGAATGGGATGACTTGGAATGTGATTGGGAAACGAGCCGGAAGAAAACAAACCTGCTTTGCTCCACCGTAAACGCCCACGGGATTGGGGAAATTGAATGGCGGTCGCTCCATGTATTTGTTTACCTAAAGCACACAACACACATCAATCAAGTGCGGGATTCTTGGCCTTCTTGGCATTGCGGCGCAACTCACCTCGTTGGCGAACGTGGCAAAGGAGACGGGTGCAGTGGGCACGATGCCGAGATACGACTGAAACGCTTGCGCCGCCAGCGGCTCCACTTTCTCCATCAGCATGCCGCTCAGATACTTCTCCGGCTTGGACGGATCGTACTGCTCGATATCGATGCCCACCACAAAGTATTCGCCCCGCGCCAACAGTCCGCGCTGCTGCAGACTCACCATGAGTCCGACGTGCTCATAATAATGTCCCAGCACCAGGTAGACTACAAAATAAAGTATGCACAATTTTAGTTGAATAATGATTCGATTGTTTGGAAGTAAAATTCAATATTCATAAATAAAGTCGAGAGAAATACAAATATTGCGATTCAAAATGATTTAGCAGGATGTAGGGATTGGGATAAGCTCAAATTGGAACATAAATTAAATTCGAATGCATATATATTAAACATTGATTATGTTCTGCAGCATACTGTCTATTCGCCCTAATGAATTGGTGTTCATTTATTCGATGCAAATATTGCATAAATGGAATCAAAACTTTGAAGCAAATATTGCATAAATGCAATCGAAAATTTGCTGCAAATATTGCAGAAATGCAATATAAATCTCTTAAATTGCAAATAGCTTTTTGATAGCTTTTAACATTTAGTAAGTTATTTTTATTGATTTGCTAAATAATATGTCTAGAAATGGTAACTGAAAATAAGCAACTCTTTATAACATTTTTGAATGTAATTAATTGCAACTTATGGAGACATAAAATGTGCTTAACAAACTTTAGTTTATTGGAAACATTATTTTAATATTACGGATGCTCTTTGATATACATACATATTTTTATGCTCTTACAAGTAGTTTATTTTCTTCTGCTGCTGTTAACAAATTCTTGCAATACCTACTAACGTATACAAAATATGAAAAATCAAATTATAAAGTTGTTGTTTGCCTTCGATAAGCTATTATTGTTATGTAAAAATTGCAGAATGCCGCAGCATCATTTCGCTCTTGCCTCGCGTTGCAGCCTCTCGCTGCTCACATCAAATTTTTATTTTATTTGCTTTACATAACAATAAAGAAAACAAAAAAGTATTGTCGCTGGTAGGAATCGAAAACATTTCTTATTACATGATGGAAAGTTGCGAACTACGTCATTGAGGCATTAACCATTGCATTGATTATACAGTCGGTGAAAGAATAAAGACAACTTTATATAGATCACAGTAGCAATATAAATATAACTTCACTTACTGCGCGTGTTGGCGTGAGTTTGCTCCACGAGTGCATCGAAGGGATTGGCCATGAAGCCATGGTAGTAAATGGTGTTCCAGGTGCGAATATCCCTCACCAGGATGCCCGCTCCACTGAGAGTGCTGAGAATAGTCTCCGCCACGGGCTGATACTGGTTGCTGTCATCGTCCAGGTAGAGGAAGCTGACCTGCGTCCAGTTGAAGGCCAGCAGCAGAGCCACCACGGACTTGGAGATCTGTGTGTCCGGCGGTCGCGTGCGCGCAAAAGTGGGAAAATCCTGCTTATTGGAGGGATCCCGATGCGTGCAATACTGCGGAAATAATCGGAAAGCATTAGCAATGGTTGTTTGGGTGTTCACTTGGATCGACCTACGTAGGATATCATGGGCAGATTAAAGGCGGCCGCCATGCGTCCCTCGTGCACACACGTCTCCTGCGGCCCAATGTAGGCGGCCACCTGTTGGGTCCAGAGCGCTGCGGTCTGTCGAATGCTGGCCACCTCGTCGCCATAAGTCTCGGCCACAACGAACTGCAGCGAGTGTCCCAGGGAGCGCAATTTGCCGGCATTAACCTGGTCGACGGCCAGCGAGATGGCGCCCGAGATGGTGATGCCGGGACGCTGATAGTCCAGGTTGCCGGGACGGCGCTGCGAGCCCGTCAGATAGCCCAGGGTGAAGACCTCGGCATGGCAGCCAGCCAACCAGCCAAGCAGGCACAGCACGACGAGCGGCAGCAGTCCGGGGCAGCAGAGGCGTGTGGCATGTGGAACGGTTGAAGCTGTGCTCAGCGGTGTACTCATTACGCGCCACAAGCGTTGCGTGCATGGAGTGATGGATGACTGTGGATTGCAGCAACTGGAGTGTGTAATGGAGTGGACTGCAGATGGAGTGGAGATGGGGGTGCTTGATGAGGTGGCGTCCTTGTCGCTGTGTTTAATTTAATTGGAAATGGATAGCGGCGGCTTTTGTTGCGACTGTGTCCTTGTTGTTTGCTAGTCCTTTGGCGTGTTGCAACATTTTTGTTGAACTTTCAGCTGCGACAACAGCTCTTCTTGTTAATTACATTCACTCGATTGCCGTGGCTCGTTGTCGCTCTCTCTCTCTCTCACTCTCACGCTCGCTCGCTGCTTGTTATTCGGCGTCTTCGTCCTGTGTGCAACATGGCTTTAATCAAGGCTAGCTCTGCTTGCATTTTGCATCTACTTTTACTTGCCACGAAAGTCCCCCCACCAACAGATACGGAGACTCATTCACCCACGCACAAACGCCAGCAGAGTTGCATAGAAACACGATACTAAATATACCCTGCACTTATTGCAAAATTGCAGCGGGTGGCTTGGGCAGACAACAAAGTGTGTAACCCGCAATTGCGACTATGAAGTATAATTTCTTTATTTATATAGATTCATGATTTTTCGGTAGCTTATATGACGAAACTTTAAAAAGGACAATATGTTATTGTGGTGCAATTTAAGTTCAAGTCTCAAAGTAAAAATAAATTTAAAACTAAGAGACTGATTAACTAAATACACGATTGAATTTGTATATAAGTAAACTCAATACATTTCTAATTTAAAGCACACATCAAGTTCTTTCAACACCTTCACAAAGAGGAAAATTCTTGTACGTTCTAAAAACAATTACAAAATTTCCAAATTCGATACTTCGTTCTTAAAAAAAATCTTCCCCCAAAGTTTCATTCTTAAAACGATTTTTGAAACAAGATTTCGATCTTAATTTTCTTTAAGAAAATGCATTATTTTGTAAGATTTGAATTATTTACATATACTGAGTACTTGTTGGTCGACTTGTTTAATTTGGAGCGCTAGTTTTTATGCACCCCTTATCAGTAGCAGTTGCAGCTTTATGGCTTGAAGTTGAGGTGGTTGCTTTGAGTTTGCTGCAGCTATAGATGGCACACGATAATTTCATTCTGTTCTATTCTCACATGGATGATGACGTTCGGCACTAATTGATTACTGTATGCTGAGAGCTGAGTATTTGAGCTGTCACTCACTCATCCGCTCACTCGCTCCTTGGTCCCTTCGTCCTTCGTGTCCCTTCATGTGTTGACATCCTTTTGCTCATCAAACAGCCAGAGCAAGTAATGAAATTTTTATGAGAAATTGCGGCACATCAAAAATGATTTCCACTTGCTACTTTTACTTCACGCCATAAAGGCAAAGCTACATGGAAGTTACAGATAGCTTCTCCAAACTCCCCGCATCCCTCACCACTCCATAAAGTGTCTTTGTTTGGCTCTGCGACTTTGTTGATTGCTTATTTCACACCAGAATCTTTCTTTCTTTGGCTGCTGCTGCTGCTTGGGTCCAACCTCACACCCGGGCGTATGCGTGATATTGACAGAACCTTCGAACTGGCTGCAATGCCATCATCATAGTAATTTATTATATTGAATCGCTTGCGACTTCAACCACTTCAAAGTTTTGCACGCCCGGCCATATTGACTTTCCCTTTGATCGCCCCAGCTCTGATTTGCTGCATCCCGCTGTCCCGACGTCCTGCCGTCCTCCCGTAATCCTCACTTGCCACTCTCCTTTGGGGATATGATACAATTCTTTGGCATTCAATTGAATGCGTGCTAGCACGCTGAATAGTCCACATCGACTGCTAGCTACATGTTTATGCTAATTCAGAGAGAAACGCCCCCTCAGCAGCGCTCTCCTTTATATACCCGAAAGCAGAGGGATAGAAGGGTATACAAACAGTATATTCTTTATCCCGTGTCCATCTCTGTCCATCTGTATGAACGGCTAGACCTTAGAAACTATAATTCTTGGGCAACCCAAATTTAAGGGCTTTACAAGTATTAGAGGCAGCGACCGTAATCATTAAGAGCGATATTAAAACAATGACACTTTAATGACTATTATAAGTTTTATGATTTTCCTAATACTTATAGACTTTTTATTTTTCTTGCTCATCACACAACTTACTATCAAATTGCGACTTTTGTGTGAATTATTCAGAGTGTATTTACATAAACAACAACATTTAAAAACCCATCGTCGCACATTTAAGAGAAAAATTATCAAATATTCATTATTTTCGATTAATATTATTTTCCTTACACATAATGATTATGCCTTTAAGACAATCACTTAAAATTAATGATTGTGTTTGAAGAAAATGCCTAGCACAATTTTAAATTAATGACGGATATATAAGGATTGTCGAAAACGATTATAGCGAGGTACTTGCTGTTTTGGTAGCTCAATTCAAAGTGATTTTTATATTGAAAAATATAATTAATCATTATTTACGGTCGCTGGTTAGTACGCTATGCAACTCAAGAATGTCCACATCTCAAATGCGCCCCTAAATTAAGATTTTTTAATAGATTAAGAGTTATTTTTTAAGAAAATGAATAGCAGGTGTCTTAGAGTCGATCACTCTCGTTCGTTCTGGCGCTGCTCTGCTTTCAGTGTGTTGAGCCTGGTTATAAATGGGCCGCCATCAGCCTGCGTCGTTTAATAACGCGCGTTTATCCATAAATCTAGCATGAGCCCCAAATCGCTTGACGTGCCCATTGAGCTGGCAGAAAGTGTGTATTTTCTGTGTATTTTGTGTGTGGGGGCGTGGCAGGGTGTTGTTTGTTGGCTTAATTGTTTGCCGCGTGCACTTGACAGACCGTTTTCGCAAGCGATTTATTCTGCACTTCTTAGAGTTGCTCTATGGCAACACACGCTCCAGTTGCCCAGATTTTGTCTGCACTTTGTGCCCTGCCTCAGTTGAATTTGTGAATTCGCACAGCTGCAACGAGTCCCACACGTCATCATTATGATGTGCGTCCGACTCGGGGGCGGCTAATGACCATCAGCATTGGGCCAGGGCAACTGCCACGCCTACTGACAGTTGAGCTGAGCAAACAATGCCACGCCCTCCAAGCTCCCCTCTCGACTCCCCTGCCACTCTGACAGCGCAGTTGTTCTACTTCACTCTCTGTGGAGCAATTGCAGCTACTGCACACGAACACGACGTCCAAAGTGCTTTGCATCTGAGCCCGAGTCATTGATCTGTCAGGCAATTAAATGCAATTTGTTGCAGCAGGTGGCAGCTGCCAGGGGCAACGGCAGCGCGGCGCGTTCGACTGCTTCCACTTGCCGTGCAACATTGCGCTGCTTTGATTAATTTGACAAACTAACACAAGCCAGAAAGCTACAGTTTAGAGTGCTCTACTCTGAGATATCCGATAACCATTTTTAGTGAAGCCCAAATAAGTAAATCAAAAGGAGAAAATTTGAATAGTAAATAAAATATCGGAAACTGGTTAATTTGAAAAATGCTATTATATAATAGAAGTGTAGCCAAGTATAAATAAAATCACAAATGTCAGTCTAGTGTGTCATTTTTGGTAAAAACAGAAATGGTTAATATGAAAACTAAATATAATAATGGATATGAACTGGTAAATATTGTATTTAAAAGAAGTCTAACTATATATAAATAAAATCACAAATGTGAGTCTAGTGTGAGATACTGGGCGATATTTGTTAACCACTTTTAGTGAAGGGAATAAATGTAAAATAAAATATAAATATAATCTCGGTATTAAACTTTTACTTTGAGAAAAGCAAAAAATATTAAAAAACGATTCAAGTTATATTAAGTAAACAAATCAAATGGGGAAACACAATTTGTAATTATTAAAATTAAACCCAAATGTTTTTAAAATATTCAAAATTTAAGAACTTGGTTTTCATATTTTGCAATTTTGAAATGGAAATAAAAATAATAAATCACTCAAGATTTAATAACATTTTTTCTTGCTGTGTAGGCATATAAACATAGTGCGATTAAAGTAGCGAAATTACTGTTCCCGATTAACACTCTATTTCCACAATTATGTCTTATCAGATCGTTGTAAAATTCGTAGAAAGCATTCAGAGAAGCATTGTTATTATTATGATTACCGAAACGGCTAATCTCCAGCCTTAATATTACAATCGCAAATGTGTTTTCTTTATTTTCTAATCTGTGTAAAACCTACAGAAGGGTGGCCAGAACTATTGACGAAGAACTTTTATTAGTTGCTGAGATTTAGCCAGTTGCATTTATTTATGATAGTCACAAATTGAAGATACCTTTATACTTGAAAAGTATCTGGTATAAACAGGGGCCATAAATAACACTTGGTGTCGTGAGAGAATTATCCGAGCGTTGTCCGATACAGGCCAATCGGCCGAATGGTCAATGGTGTCTCATTGTTGGCTTAATTCGATAAGCAGCCCTTATCGCTGACTTGGTCCATAAACGAGCTGCCAGCGGGCAATCTAATCAGCCGCTGTCGATGGCGTCGCAATCAATCCGAGGAATGCCTGCCCTCAGTTCAACACAATATGCGATACACAAAGGTAATGCTCAGCTGCCTGTTCCCAGCGGCTCTGGCCATGGCGCTAATTGCGACACCGGCCACAGGTGAGTGCAATGATCACAAGCGACGTCATCGACCGACTTAGACCGACAGAGCTCTCATGCCTTTGCAGCGGAGGCTGACTATCTGCTGTACACGCGACGCAATCCACAGACGCCGCAGCGCATTCAGCCGGAGGTGGAATCCTTGCTGCGCTCCTCCTTCTACGCACCGGAGCCCATTGTGTGAGTCATCCATCTGTCGCCGTAATTTACGACTTTTCTAGCAACCCTTTTTCCACTGTTGGCAGCCTGTTGCTGCCCAGCTGGCGCAGCAATAACTCAGCGGAGCAGCTCTCCAAGCTGGCAGCAGCGCTGCTGGAACGCGAGGCTTGCAACGTATTTGCCCTGGATTCGACAGAGGCGCAAAGCGAATCCCAGCTCGTGAGCAGCGTGAGCAACGTCATCACTCTGCTGCATCAACAGTTTGACGTGCCGCTGTCCCATCAACAACTCGTCGGCTTCGCTGAGGGCGCTCATCTGGCCGGCGCTGCGGCGGAGCAAGTGCAGCAACAGCTCGGCAAGCAATTCTCACACATCGTTGCCCTCGATCCCAGCGGAGATAGCGTTGAGCTGACGCATCAACTCTCAGCTCAGGACGCCGCCTACGTCGAGGTGCTGCACACAAATGGCAACGGATTGGGCACAATGACGCCACTGGGCCATGTGGATTACTATCCGAATGGTGGACAGCAGCAGCCGGGCTGCGACAGCGATGCCTGTGCCCACGAACGTGCTCTCGCCCTGGCTGTGGAGATGTGGTCGCCAGCCAACGAGTTCTTTTGCGCCCACTGTGGTGCTGTGGAGCAGATGAGTGCCCAGAACTGTCGCTGGTCCTCGCAGCGCATGGGTGTCAAGGAAACGGACGGAGGCAGGCAAGGAGCAGCAGGCATCTACTTCCTGGAGACCCAGAGGCAACAGCCCTTCGGCCGGGGCGCCTACTTTATTGGCTTCTTGTAACGTTGGCAGGCAATAAGGCGAACAACAATTAATAAAAAGAAACAAGTGAGAAAAGGACTTGCTCGACTGTAAAACACCCTGCAACCAGCACACCTAATATTTGCGTTAATGTAGAGAAAGACCCATGATAAATTAAGTAACTCTTGTTCTTGCAGTTCACGAGATATACAATTTAATACCGACGGACAGACGGACGACAGGAATATTATATACATTTTACATACAATCTTATAACCCATTTTGCTCATTTAAAATGGGTGAGAATAAAGGAAGAGAGTACGCAACTATAAGATACTCTGCAGCAAGAAACTCAATATAAAGACACGTACAAAAACTAAAAAAATAACGTAAACAAATTCGAGACTAGGCTGCTAGAAATACTCTTCAAAAAGTTCAGTTGATTATTAATTGTTATTTGAGCATGACAATGAAGAAATCACATAACGAAAGTTCGAAACTAAACTGCCAGAAATACCCTTGAAAGAGTGCAAATTGATTATTAATGTTCGAGTATACATATGTCAGGGTTATTGACCTCGACCTCAGCCTGTTGCATGCACCTTCACTGACCCAAAAGACCCTCGTTTGGCCTTTTAAAATGCGTTGAGGGTATGTGAAAAGGGCATACTCATTAGTCACTGGCCCAAACAGCCAGGAATGGGAGCGTGGCAGCCGTGTTGATGGTGATGGACGTTAGGCAGGCATCCGACTCATTCATTACTTCAAAATCAATTTTAAGGCCCCAGCTGAAGGCAAGTTGTTGACGCACGTGCACACATAATATTGCGTATACGCCATGCGGGCCTGCCACAATCTGCCTCTTTTCATTTATTTTTTTTTGCCCAGCAGTTGACAACTTTGCCTATTGCTAGATAAGGACTTGGTCTTCTACTTCGCTGCAGAGTGACTTGTCCAAAAGTTTGCCGGAGCACGTCAGGACTAAACAAAAAACCAAGAATGAATATTACACTCGAGTGCTTAAATCAGACTTTCGGATCGCACTAGTTTAAAGCCCAAGATGCAACGTTGCTTGGGATTTATGTGTGTCCTCTTCGAGTCGTATTGTTGTTGTGCATTTTTGTTGCCGTTGCTGCTGCTGCCTCTGCTGCACTTGATTGTGTCTGATATTATAAAGAAATTCCTTTGTGCAGCTATGTCTTGAATTATTCGTGAAGCGGGTCGACAGCGGCATCTTCGGCATCTCAACAAGTTCGTGCCCCCAACTCCCCCAGCTTGCCACTTCGTCTGTGTCAGTTGAAAGTCGCGCTAAAGCGAAACTGTCACAAATTGCATTTAAATGTGGCAAATTGCGCTCTGCACTTGAGTTTATCTTTTGGCCATGCGGCGTGCATCATCAGTGCGTTTCCTCTGACTAATATTAGATTCTATATCTATATTGAGTAACACATTTATGGCCGCATGTGTTGTCGGTCTTTGGCCGTCTTGGATAACGATTGATGATCAATTCGATGGCCCCGATAAGCTGAAAAGCTTTTGACAGGTGCGCCGCAAAGTAGGCGACAAAAGTTTCGACACGCTCAAAGTTTTCGCTCGCTAATTGTGGCTTCATTAGCCGTTCTGCAATCAAGTTCAATCCCATTCACTTCCGTTCAGCTTATCACAAGTTTTTCCATTTTCCATTTCCCAGCTGGCAGCGAAGCAGGTTAAGCGCGCTTTAAATGCGCTCATGTCTCAGTTGCTGGGCGGCTTAAGATCTTAATTTGACTACTCGAGACCCGACATCGCACACTTCAATCTCGGTTTCACTTTGGCGTGCCCATAAAGTAGAAGTGCCTCCCTCCCCCCCGATTGGAGCCCTGTAGGTGGGCCATTAGATGTCGCAGCGTGTCCTGCCATTGTTTTTGCTGCGGCTTTTTTGGGGGCCTGCGATTTTGTCGGCCATTAGACGACAGCTTCCCCATAAATATTGCCATTACACACACTCGCACTTTGGCCTAACTAGAAATGAAATCGCAACAATTTCATTTCATTTAATTTCTTTTCTTTTCGTTTCATTTCGTTTTGTTTCACTTGACTTTTCCTTTATCTTTCTGCCTTTTCCTCTCGTCGTGTTTCCTATTTTGGTTTCTGCATGTTAATGAGCGCCGAATGCGTTGATTTCGCATTAAAGTTGATAAGAGAAAATTGCGCTGGCATTAAAGCATTATTTTGTGACGTCACAATGAAATGTTTCTGGCCAAAACGACGGACAGGTTTCGTTGAAAAGTCAGTTCCGTCCTTACTCGGCGCCCATTAGACGGGCAAATGGGGTGGGTGTAATTTCTATCTATAGTAACTAGGGGAAGCTACGGGTATATGCGACTTAGGAACTGCCTAGATTCATGAATCATTAATACCAGAAACGTTCTAATTCTGTGACAAATGTGGCTTATAAAATACAGCGATGAATTGCGGTTGACATTAAACAGCTCTTCATTTAACAAAAATGTTCATTATACAATTTGCACTTCTAAAATTTCATGCATTAATTCGAGTTCTTATTGGTTTTTAATATATTTTCTGGAAACAATAAAATTCAAATTGAATTGAAGCTGTAATATCTAATGTGTAAAAAATATTAATGCCTAGTGAAAATTTTCGTTTTAATTTGACTTTGATAATGAAAGTAACTAATCAAAACTCATTGTTATTATTTAATTAAATGTAAATGCTAAAACTTGTTTTATTAATATGATAACTGAAGAGTTTTCAAAATAATTATTTAAAAAATGATTAAGCTCAAGACCAATTTAAATTAAAGTTGTAATTTCAAAGTTGAGTAGAAATATTTTTGCTTACAGAAAAGTTTCTAAATATTTTGACATTTTTATCAAATGTCAATGAGATAATTTTATTAATTTCGAATTCCAAAATTGCTTGAAAACTGTTACAACAAAAATACAATTTAATATTGTTGCCTAAGGAAATGTTTCGAATTAAGTAATCAATTGAGATTATTTCATTCATGTTTTCATCGAACACATTAGGAACATAAGCAATGTTTATATACAACGTTGTAATCGTTGCCCATTTAAAACATTCAAGAAAAACACTTGAGATAATCTATATAAAAAATCAATTTGCGTCTAATAATTACGATTTGCAGGTGAAGGGTATTTAATGTTCAGCCTAATGAATAAAATGGCTGTAACATTAATTTTTTGTGTTATTTTTTGTCGTCAATTTGCGAATTTGTTTTTATGGCTATGTTAATTTTTTGTGAACCTTTTTATGGGATGCCATTTGAAGAGCCGACAGCGAAGCGAACCCAACTGGGAAGCGACTCACTCTTCCACCTGCCCGACACAAAATCCCCCCGCCACCCCGCAACCCTTCCCCCAGCCCAGGTGACTCCGCATGCAACCAAGCCCCCAAACTGAAATTGTGCCATTGGGTGAGGCATGAATTCTGTTGTCGTCATTGTTGTCGTTGCCACTGTGAGTTGTTGTTGTCGTTGTTGTTGTTGGGGAGTGTGTAGAACGTAGTGTTGTGATAAGCAGCAATGTAACATATGTCGGGTTGAGGTGAACATTTTGAAATGTTCAACAGTACAAACCACACAGCAGGGAGGAGCGACAGAGACAGCGATAGCGACTGTGTGCCTCGCAGCTATTGTCCGGGTGTCTTTGTCTGCTTTGCATTTTGCCAGTGATAAGCCGAAGTCTGCAGCGGTTGCGTTGCGCGCTTGGACGGTTGGTTAACCAAGCAATCGGGGAGCGGGATTGATTGGAAAGCCATCTACATACAAATTTAATTAAATTCGCATATTGCCACGTCAAGGTGGCAGGTGGCAAGCGAATGGGTTTTGCGGGTAATTTGCGGGCCATTTTTATGCTGCACACCACACCATGTTGTCTGCATGCCACTTAATCTGCATAATCTCTTGGCCCACTTTCGCTAATCATCGCGATGAGCTGCCATATACCACAGTTTGTTTGCGCTTATTTAAATTTTTCGAGTCTAGTGCTTGATAAGGATAATTCCCTGACGTCTGCCGCTTATCGTGGCGGGTTCAAAGTGCCAGCCTCTAAGACCACAACAAATTGCGCAAATCGCGCAAATTTAATTCTGTTAGTCATTTTTATAGCTGCACTTGATCTGCTTATGCTTTATGGTTGTCTGTGTTAGCGTCAAATTGAAAAGCTCTCAAAACCACAACAACAACAACAACAACAGCTGTCCATATGCCGTTGAGTGTGGTCAGTGACAGCAGCAGCAGCAGCAGCGACGCGACTGAGACTGCGAAAAGTAAATGCAAAACGCGCGCTATCTCACTCGCACATTCATTGCTTTGGTCATGAGGCCACCAACCACAAGCACAGCGAGCAAAAGAAGTGCAAAAAGAACGGCATGAACACGTCAAGCAGCGACTTCACTCCCACTGCTACAACGATCGTAGCCACTATTCGGCTGCTAAGCTGTTGATGCCTATATGATGGATGCTGCTGCTGCTGCTCTGCCGGCGCCAGCAGCGCTGTCGTACGCTCAAGCATGCAGCGAAGCGCCACGCGCCTGACACTGATACTGACTCATTTTTGGGGGCTCTCTCGTAAATATTATTTGATTGTGGACAAAAAAAATGCAATGCGCTGGGAGCTTTTTTTTCATCTTTTGCTTTGTGCATTGTTTTGTGTCGGCAACTGTTGTGTTTTGTTTTTGTATTTTTCTGTGTGCATTTTGTACTCACTTTCGTTTTTTTTCTTTGGTTTTTAGAGAGGGACTCAGAAGCTGGCGCTGACCGCGCAGCTGTTGTCGACGTCGCTGCAGTCGTTGCTTTTGTTGTTGTTTGACTTGCAATTTTGCATGACGCTTATCAATTATTTTGTCGTTGCATACGAAATTTATTTAAATGGCCATTGAGTGGGACTTTGTGCGTAATTGCATAAGAATTGTCAATACGTATTTCTGCAGTTGTCAAATTGCACTCTGTGGGTGGGCGAAACGTTGTGCGTGGGCGTGTCATGTGCGGGGGCGGCAGCGACATCGATAAATGTGTAACGGTAAAAGCTAGCGACGCGTATTTCATTGCTTTATTTGCGCTCGACTGCTAATTGGATTTGCAATATGGATATTGGCATAAATTTACAACTTTAGACAATTTGCTAATTGCGCTATAAATACACATACAACCAAACATACAGACATAAAGTTGACACACGCACACACACATACATTCGTACGTGAGTCAGGATCCTAACGGAACTCCTCGATAGGCCTCGATTGCCGATGACGATAACTAACTTAATTGTAAAGTTTTCCTATTAATTTTATGCGCCTGTAAACACACACACCCATAGATACATACATGTGTGTGTATGTGAATTTATGCTCGTTGTTGTTGTTGGAGCGCTTTAAGAAATTTGTCACGTTCTATGTTGGTGGCGATATTTTAACAAAAATTGCACGCACTCAACACGCAAAGCATTTATTTATACGGTACAGTTGAAAACTAGATATATTCTTTTTTCGCTGCGCTCTTTTATTTGCAATGCGAATGAATGTGCGATAATTTATTAGTGCCACATTTTTGACACAGATCTCCTAGTTTCTTCTCCCTCCCCCTCATCGCATTATAGACAGCAGATCTTTACATTCAGTTCGATCGCGCGAAGAGAAACAACAACAGCAACAACAAAAAACACATTGCTTGTCCGACACCTGTTGCTAATAACGGGCCTCCAAAACATTATGCAGTCGCAGATGTTGAGCATGCAAAAGGTGAGCAGAAAAATAAATAATATTGCTGATGAAACTATTTTGTAAATTATAGAAACACTGCACGCGCGATTCACTTTGATTTTATTTGCTCGTCTCTAACATTCGAATGTGTAACAGTTGTGTGCCATTTACTGCGAAATTCGAAACACAAAACACAAATTCACTTACACACTGCCAACACACAGACAACCGACAATTTCAACCGCCAAATCAACACTGACTCGAGGCGGCAGAATTCTAATTGGACTTGCGGCTGCAATGGTCACACTCTTGCTATAAAACTTATAGCGATAGCGATTAATTTTATAGTCGATTCACAACTATTGTAATCGTGCTACCGATAAATGAATACCATCGCAAACCCACCTTTAAACTATAGCTATTAAGATATATTTTATTGACAATTTCTAGCAGCATTTATTTATGCGACATAGCGATTTCATAACTATCGAGTGCAGCGCTTTGACTACTCTGCTTGTCTCGTGCGTGAATTGAGCAGCACGCTCTCGTCAGTAATCAGAGCAATTGACGGCAATATTGTAGTCATTACTAATATACAGTAAGGCAGCACACATCTACTCAAAAAATTATATTTGAAAGCTGTAAATATTGGTCATTCAATAAGTGAAATACAATTTCGAAATATTACAGATATTTCTGTAAATATACTAAAATCAGTATATTTATTGAAAAGTTCGAATTGCACAATTGCTAAGAAGTTTATCATATTTATTATTATCGATATATCGATTGCTAAATCGCAATTCATCCACCCCTAGCTAGGAGAAGTTTGTCATATTTGTTATATTTAACAAATGTGTTGTTTCCCGACTGTGTGAGTGCGTGCAAAAAAAAGCTAGTGTTAATAATTAATTGACAGCAAAAGCGGTCCCATCGTATCGAAAGAGGTACGCGGCAATAGAAACAGCAACAACAGCGGCAATATGAGCGGAAGTGGCATGGATAAAAGAAAACTGTCGTAAGTGCAAAATTTGCAAATGCTTTTCCTCAATTCCTTTTTTTTTCTGCGCACACATACATACACACCAATACACTCGGTGCAGATGGCAGATGCGCGTTGCCAACGCCAGCGATAGTGGCAGCGACGGCGGCAGCTCTGCCGACGTTCAATTGATTTTCCACGCAACAACAGCAGCAGCAACGACGGCGACGACGACGACGACTACGACGGCGGCAGCAGGAAACAACAGCAGCTGAAACGCAGGCATCGCCTGCTGCCGTTTATTGAATTCCTTTGGATTACTCTTACGATAAACAAAGAGAGTAGGGAGAGATGAAGAGAGCGAGCGCATATGTATGCGGCTGTGTGTGTGTGCGTGCATTCAGCTAATTCGAACATGTTAATTCACATCGAGTTGAACGACGTGTTTTGCTGAGAACCTGACGGAATTTATTGAATATCGCTCATCCAAATTACACAAGCTCGCTGCCGATGATTTGTGATAACAACAAGTGCGCTCTCCCTCTCTCTCTCTCTCTGTCTCTCACTCACACTCGCAAACATTTGCACTAGAATGTTATCTATAACAACTTTGTATTGCGAGTGTTTTAGCTGGTTTTAGCCACTAAATATTTAGCAGCTTGTGTCCCCATTCGCCCTCGCCTCGCACTCATTCCCAGTCTCGACGTCGTCATTCACACAGACATGCACTCACACATGTACTCGCTGATAAGTGCGTACATATGTATACAACAACAAAATTAAAATTGAGCATGAGTAATGCTCGAGCGGCATTTCTTTGGCCCAATTCTCAGTGGGCTGCATTGCCTCATTTGCAGCCTGTGTGTGCGAGTGCGACCACCAGTGTGTGTCCTTGACCTTGTGCTGCCATCCTTTCCTGCAACACACACACACACACACACAAATCAGACTCTCTTGCAAATGATCTTTGCGCTCTCGTGGACTGAGTGTTGTCTCCTTCCCACCCCACTCTTCACAATTGACGCTTATCAGCAAGTAGATTTACTGTTGTGCTCACGCATAAGCGGCTCAGTTACATTCATGCAAACATAATTGCACGAATGAAAGTGAATGTGTGTATGTGTATGCAAAAATAGTCTAAAACAAGAAGGAAAGCTAAAGTCGAGTGTGCTCGACTTTGAGATACCCACTACCCGAGGGGCAGAAAGGGGCGTGGGAAACAATTAAAACAAACATGATCTGCGTTCGGATGTACACAAGTACTGATACCAAATTTAAAGTTTCAAGCTCTTATGGCCTTTGAGAACTTAGTATTCATACATACAGACAGACGGTCATGACTATATCGTATTTACTATTGACCCAGATCAAGGGTAATTATACTTTATGGGGAGGGAGATGTTGGCACTAAGTTATAATACCCCTCTACCCTATGGCTAGCGGGTATAAAAATCCATACAGAACTAAACTGCCCTCAAATCTGCAGTAAGTGGGATGGGGTGGGGAAGAGGGGAATGTGGCATCTTGGCTGCATTTGCGGGTGCGTCATCAATGCCAAGTAGTTTGCCAGCTGTGGCTGCTGCTGCTGCTGCTGCGTACGCATCCCTCAGTCGCCCAACCGCGCCCATCTGCGCCCTAACCTTCTAACCCTCTGACGTTCTGACGCTGCCCAATGTCACCGCCAACTCTCAGGGGCAACACCAAGCCTGTAACTGTATCGCGTGTTGCATTACCTTTAACTGTTGCTGTTGCTGTTGCTGTGAAATGCCAAACTACAAACAAAACATCAATAGCAGCGCTGCCCGTCGTCGTCGTAACGGACGCGCTTAGTCATCAGCGAGCAGCAAAGTCGCAACATGGGAATAGCAGGCGAGCTCAACTGTTTATTTGTCGCTACGTGCACAGCAAGTAAATAATAGTTCAACAAACCGCAAGAGCAGCAACAGCAGCCGCAGCCGCCGCCTTACGTTGTTGTCTGCCGTTGCTTAAGGGATCGCATAGTAGGCGTATTGTTCATATACATATATAATGTATAGCCACCCCACAATTGGCTGTGTTGATTTTGCAAGCAGAGGCCAAGAATGCACGACTATATATAGTATAGTATAGTATATGTTATGAACTTGACTTCTGGGTTCGCTAACCATTCGCAGTAAATTTGTGTTAGAACAATTCGTGACTCAAGGCTGTAACTGGAAAACTGCGCTAGTCAGTTTTTTTGTTTTATTGATTTGCTGGCGATCGGAATATGATAATGAAAATGCAATATAAATTTGGTCTGATTAAGAAACTAAAATACGTCGGATTTTACGTATTTAGTTCATATAGTTTGTAAACTTAAAGAAAGACAGATCCAAATAGAAAATGTAATTAATTGTATATTTAATTATATTTAAAAATAGAAGGTCAAGGGGGATAGAACAGTCTCAGATAATTTGTTTAGCTTAAGTTTATTTATATACTTATAAGTATAAAGGTTTTTGAGATATTCTTATGTTACACATTTTGCAGTTTATCCTATTGACTGATCTAAGATATACTTATAATATATATATATTTATATATTAATTAATTACTTACCATTCGACAAAACTTGAATACTCTTTTTTTGTAATGAGTGCAGGGTGTAACAATAAAAATCCCTAGAACTTTCAATGATAATCTGCTGCGGTTCTCCCCACAATAATTAATAAGCAATTTGCAATTAAGCATTATTTCCACATGTAATTGTAAAAATAGTTCAAATTGAAAAATTGTTGATTTTCCTTTCAGCACATCGGGCGACTCGCTGTATGAGATCTTGGGACTTCCGAAAACAGCAACAGCTGATGACATCAAGAAGACTTATAGAAAACTTGCACTTAAGTACCATCCAGATAAAAATCCTGACAACGCTGATGCTGCCGACAAGGTGACGTACATGATTTAATCAACTAACTTAATTGACTTATTTATATATTTTGTGTTTCGTTTTGAGAGCAGTTCAAGGAGGTCAATCGGGCGCACTCGATATTGAGCGATCAAACCAAACGTAATATCTATGATAATTATGGTTCGTTGGGTCTCTACATTGCCGAGCAGTTCGGCGAGGAGAATGTGAATGCATACTTTGTGGTCACATCGCCAGCGGTGAAGGTGAGTGGAGGAGCACAAATTCCACAGCAATAAACATTCTCTAACGCTGATCTGTAAATCTCTCTTGACAGGCCTTGGTTATTTGCTGCACTGTGTTGACGGGTTGCTGCTGTTGTTGCTGCTGCTGCTGCTGTTGCAACTTCTGTTGCGGCAAGTTCAAGCCACCGGTGAACGAGTCGCACGATCAGTATTCACATTTAAATGTGAGTGAAGTTTGATTTGCACTACTTATTGGTTGCCTACTCTACCTTCTACCTACCACCTACCACCTACTACTAACCCTCCAGATTTAATTTAATGCAAAAAAAGACAACAAAAAAAGAAAACAAGAAAACCAATCGATTTCAATTTGAACTTAACTGGCAATAAATATGCTATCATCACACACACAAACACACAAGCGTTCACGAGCACACCCGTACATACAATAACCCAAATACATTGATAACTTAACTATCTAAAGCTGGCAAATACCTTTGAGCCAAGAGCACACACATGAACTCACATACGCTAACACACACAGGACTCAACTCATTTTGATGATTTTTGTGAGGCAATTGTTTAGTCAAAAGTAGTTTATTAGCTAATCATATGCTTAAATTTAACTGGCATTTTTGCAAATCGCTTAATCGGCACATTGATCGATCAATAAATGCTTTATTATGTTTCCTTGAGTATCTATTTCTTTTTTAAACGTATTTCTAATCTTAATTTTTGTGTCGCCGGTTGTTACTATCCGACAGCCTGATTTCAAGTTGCTTTCATTGTTCGATTTGATTTGTCTATAAGTATTTACTTGTGCTACTATTATTACTGTTACTGCCTCGCCTCTTTCTCTCTACTTGCTCTGTCTATCTATCACTTTGCACTCTGTTACTTTTCTTAGTTTTGTCGGGGTAAGTATGTAGTTTGAGTTTTTCTTTCTGTTTCTTGAAATCAGCGAAAAGTTGTTGACAATGGCAAAGGTAAACACAACTAACACCAAAACCCCCACCAATGTTTCGATCATTTCTCAATTCAACAATCATTTATTTATCTTCAGTGACTATTACTCTTATTCTTGTCTGATTTTATTTCATTTCCATTTTTTTATTGTTATTTATTTGTTTGTTTGTATTGAATGCGGACACCACGAAAATCATCAAATGCTTCAACGTCTCTGTACTTTAACCACATATAAATATTTACTCAACTTTCAATCGACTTTGAATAATTATTTCTGGAATCATAATTTTGTATAGCACATACAATAAATACATCTTTGTATATTAATGCAATTCGATCGATCTAGAGCCCTTCTATTTGGTTATATCGATTATGATTTGTTTAGAGCCAAACAGTCAGACAAATTGCTTTTCTTGTTTTTTTTTTACGTCGTCACAAGTTTCTTCTTGAAAACTAAGATTTTGCTTAATTATATATTGTGCTTTTATTATTCTTTTGAATTTCAATTTTATTTTCTGGAGGAGAAAAGAAACCAAACAACAAATTTACTTTTCTATTTTTGTTTATTTTTTTTCTCAAAACTACCTTTTTCGATCGTCTCATCATATCCACCTACTACCTCACACACAAATGCGTCTGCGCGCCTCTCATATCGCATATACATATACAACGAACGATCCACGATCCGGCTTTGGATCCGAACATAACCAATATACTCGTAAATATATATATTTATATGTGATATGTTGGCTGTGGTGCAGCGCGCCGATGGCAATCGAGAGGCCAGCGATCTGCCACCGCATCTGGGACAGCAGCCACGTCTTGTAAGTATTGAATTAGTAGGAATCGACACCGGCACGAGCACGGCATGATCTCAGGGCAACCCATGTACAATCCAAAATCCAAAATCCACAAATGTGCAACTGTATTAAACCAAGTAATGATTATAATAACCAACTAACTCACTGCAACTGCAACCACCAACATCCTAACTCAAAATTTAGACGTCCTATCAGACGTCATAAATGTGTGTGTGCATCAGATGGGAAGAGATAAATTATGTGTATTGATAAGAATGAAGCGATAAATTGGTGAACTGTTTTTATGGGGCTGGTTAAATGGGTAAATGAACTCGCATATCTCTTACGTAGCATTTGTTCGTTAATTGTACTACTATGTTTATTTTATTTTTGGCAATTTTAAGTTTCGCTTAAGCAGAGAGCGCATTGTAAATTATATATATTCTACTTGCTTTGTAAACGGCTTTCACCACAACACCGCTGCTAGAAAACTCGTTGACTAAACAAAATGCTGATGAACAACCACTCTGCCGACACTGCGATTCACCGACTTGCGATCTACAATTACTTATCGCTATTCGCCACTTATAATAATGTATTTTTGTGTACGCAGGAGGACGTTGATCTCGACGATGTGAACCTGGGTGCTGGAGGGGCTCCTGTGACCACTCAGCCACGAGAGCAGCCCGGAGGACAACCCGTCTTTGCTATGCCGCCACCAGGCGGTGCTGCCGTTGGCGTCAATCCCTTCACCGGAGCTCCAGTGGCTGCCAACGAGAACACGTCGCTGAACACAACAGAACAGACCACATACACACCAGGTATATAAACAGTTGGTCCCCATCAACGACAACAACAACCCCAACCACAATAATAATGACGAGATCTATGAGGTTATGCGAAACAAACAATAACAAAAGCGTCTATGACCATCGAACTTGTTGTTTAACTGTGCAGAGAAAAAAAACAAAACAAATTTAACATAAATCAAAACGAACAAGAAATATTGTAAAATCACACAGTAAAAAACTCTTTTGAATGTATTACAGATTAGTTTGATACTGAGAAAAGAAAAACCAGTCTATATTGTATATCTATATATATACAAAATATATATTAACTTTTTGTGCTCCCCCAACACACTTGTCAGGGAGAAACGTACATAAAACATAATTAATATAAAGCATTAACAAATTCGTAACACCTTTCTAGGGATAAGCTCTCTTATATGCAGTCCTAGCATATGTAGCACAGTTATAGGACCTAAACGTATATTTTTAGACACTCATATTTTCACAGCGAAAATCCGACGAAATAGATAATACATAAAATATATATGATTCAAAGTCATATGCTTCCCATTGATTTCTCTGATTCTGACTCTGCCTCTGACTTTCTGTAATAAACAACGCACTTTTGAACGACATTCAGAACGTCCAGATCAGATCATCCATTTGTCGGCAATTATACTAAGAATGGGGCACTGTCTATAACACTGCCTACGAAAACTATATGTAACTATGTAAATCAATCGATTTATTAGGCACTCGTCTCCTTCTCGAAGATGTGAATGGAATTGCAGCATATTGTAAATACATCTTAGCAACAAACATATTTTTCAACTATTCGATTATTTAGTTAGTTTTGTGTTTTGTTTCCATTTCCAACATTAGATCATCGCACTGCCAATCAGAACTGTTTTATTTGAGACGCAAATTAACATTATATTTTAATTTTTCACTATACTTTTATCTCTCTCTCTCTCTTCCCCCTTCTCTCTTCCTTCAATCTAGATATGGTTAAGCAAAAATATTAGGTTCATGCTTGAAGCGAGACAAACACCCAATTCATGAGAGCGTTTTGAACAGCCACACACATTTTATGAACTATTTAAATTAAATGCAAACTTTTGTTAATAATTTGGGTATGTTTGACAGCATGGAAACAAACAAAACAAAACAAAAATATACACACACATACCTACTATATATATATTTATTGTAAGCTTTAGAACTTAATTCTAATTTAAAAAAATATATGATGATGTTTATTGTAAAGCGGCAGCTGGCAAGTTTTAATCGATCCGATCCAAACTCAATTATTTCCAAAATCCTAGACGAAGAGATACTAACTGAATTGAAAATATTTTACACATCGCACAGGTGCATACACATACATTCGAGTTCATCATATGTAATCAATATTCATATGCTGTAGTTATTTAATCTGCAAATGCATATTATCTAATCAATTACGATATTTGATACTTACGTAGATACTACTAACCCAAAGTGTTATTTCCATATACCGTATCAAGCAAACAAACAATGATATATATACGCGTACTTACAATTATAACACACATATGTATGTCAACCTTAGTGAGATCGAGCAAAGAGTTAACTTAATTAAATACTTATATATATATACACTATATTTATAAAGAAACGTAACGAAATTTATAAACACTTTGGACTATTTGCTGACCTTGATTCGATTCCAATTTGATTCAAACTGATTTAATTGATTGCATCGGATTGTAAACTGTTGAAACTGCAAGCTTATATCTTTTACACAAATTTCAACAATTTAGTTTTGCATTTGCGAGAGTGTGTGTGTGTCTGTTTCTGTGAATGCAATTTGCATCTTAGCTAAACAAAAGAAGAAGAAAATTCAAGAAAACTGTAATTGTTTATTGTTAAATCCCGATCGCTCTTTCGTGTGGCGTACGGAACCTGTGACCATTTTGTGTATTGTCTCTTTAATTTTCCAAATAGGTTTACAAACTAAATTGTTAACAAAAAAAATATGTATGTAAAGAAAATCCAATAAACTGTTGCTCTTGTTAAACAATGGGTCGCTACTTTGCAGGAGGCCCGTTATTATGAACTGCAAAATGTAAATACATAAGTCACGTTAAACAAACCAGTCTAGAAATGCACCCGATTGAAATGGAAATTGCTAGTACTATATACATATATTGAATCCAGGCCACTCGAAAGTAGTATACCCATTTAAATGTTATTCAAAATTGCAAAGTACAATATTGTCCACATAGTATTGCAGACTTTAACAAAGAAATATGTATTATTTAAAAGTTTTAAATTATATTGGATTTTAGCCTTCTGTTTCGGCATACGCGCGTATTTTATTCGATAACAATGAAATATTTATTCTTCACCCATGCATATATATGTGTTTTGTAAATTAACGCAATTAGTCCCAAACAAATTGAATAGTATCGAGCATGTTATTATATCATTGATATCAATTATGAAGAACCAGCAACGTAATGTATGCAGTATATACACACATGCAATACAATTACAATACCACAACTATACATACATACTTATATATACTACTTATATAAAATTCGATTAATGATAATTAAATTTTAAAGTTTTGCGTGTGTATTTATTGTTCTTACGAGTCCAAGCGAAAAACAAAACAAAACAAAACAAAAAAAAAAAAAAAACAATTTCAAAATTTACATTTAAAATTAACAAATTGTTTTCAAATTTAAATTTGCCACAAAACAGAATGAAACCGAAATCAATAAAACTACTATATAAACAAACACAAATTTTGCCTTTTCAGTTAGGGTATGCGAACGTCGGTCAGCCACTGGAGCACAGAAAGCTCGCAGCCTGTTGTAAGCTCAACTCATTTATTTCTCGCTTTGCATTGGTAAACAAACTGGCCGCGTCCCGTTTGTTTTCCTAACCGTGTTATGGCAAAACTTTTGACAGCTGACTGGCGGCAGATGTAAGAAGAAGTAAGCTTTTTGCTCAGCGCTCTCTCGCTCTCTCTCTCTCTCTTGCACTGGTTTGTTTTGTTTTGGTTGGTGCTTTGTCGGAGATGCCTTTGCAGTCAGTAAAGCCGACACATGCGCTGTCCTTCGGCCACTGACTGCGAAAGAGAGAGAGAAAGCGAGAGCGAGAGCGAGACCTGAGGCTGGGCAGTGTAAGTGGAGGCGAAACTTCGCTGCAGAGTTTTTACGGGTCAGAAACCGATAGGCAGTCGGAGAGTTCGTGCGCGACGCACTGCAAAGTTGTAACTGAAAAATCCAAAGTGCTATTAACATTGTGTTTAATTTTCCATTGCTAGTTCCAATCAAAGATTTACTGAAAATCGCCATAAAAGTGTCCACAAACCAGCTAAATACATTTCAAATTGCAACGGTCGCAATAAAGAGAAGAGCACAGAAACCAAACCCAAGCGAAAAGCAGTTGATGAAAATTTATAGGCGTTCGTGTTGGTGTTGGTGTCGGTCGGTGTGTGAGTGCGTGTGTGTGTATGGTGTACGGCATTTGTGTGCATGTGTGTTGATTTTTCATGCGCAATTTGGGTTACAACAAAGCAAAGTGAAAAGCGAAAAATGGAAAAACGGCTGCTTAAAATGCATTAAAATGTTGTTATAGCCAGTACCTCAGCGAGTGAGAGTGAGACGGAGCGAGAGGGGCTTCATTGATTTTCCCTACGCACAAAAGTATGCTACACAAAACCAAGTACTCGAATTATCGCTGCGATGTCGACTCCAATCGGCAATGAGCTCGCCTGCTGGCTTCTGGGCCCCATCGCGTAATCCGCCCAAGCAGCCGCAGTAGCACCACGACCGACAAGGATGCGGACGACGACAACAACGACTGAGGACGCCATGTAGCTAGGCGGCGACACGACGCGACTCTTTCCCCCACAAAACTCGAAAAAAAAAATAGAAATAACAAAAAATCAAACAAAGCCAAGCGCTGTAAACAAAGAAAGTCTTGAACCGCAGAGCGCAGCCCGAACTTCCATCGACGGAGCAACTTGGGCAACTTGCCAAGCTGGCTCCAGTGTTGCCCAGCAGCGGCATGGCCGGTCTGGTGAGTGCTGCCAATGGCGGCGTCGGCGGTGGCGGCGGCAGCAATGGCAGCACTGGCAGCGGCTACAAGCATCATCTCATCTCGCCGACGCACACGCCGCTGTCGCACAACCAGAGCCACACACACTCTCTCACACACGCACACACACACACGCTCGCACACACGCACTCGCACTCGCACACACACACACACACACTGCCGGCCGGCATCTGCAGCAGCGACAGCGGCATCTCAACGCTGAGCGCCATCTCGCCGCCGCTCTCGTCGGGCAACTCCGTGGCCAGCGGCACCACAGCCTCGACCACAGCCGGCGGCAGTCCCCAGCTGCGCACCTCGCCCGCCCTCAGCATGCTGGGCAGTGCAACGGCCACGGCCAGTGGCAAGACGCAGACTCCAGCGCAGACGCTGAGCCCGGCGGGCGGAGGCGGCGGATCGCCTAACTTCCTGAGCACCATGAAGCTGCTGGGCCCGGCGGCCAGCATCGATCTGGGCAGCTCGCCGCTGTCGCATCGCAACTACAGCAACTCGCTGAAGGGATTCAGCTTCCGTCGCAGCTTCGACGACAAGATCATTGCGCCGCCCTTTCTCTCCCATGCCCACGGACACGGCAGCTACGGTGGAGGCGGCAGCGGCGGCGGCGGTGGATCTGGCAACGCTGGGACAGCGACTCCGGGTCCCATACCCTATCCCCACTTCCATCCAACGCCACATCACCATGTGAATGTGGCATCGCCGGCGGTTGCGTCCGCCCATCATCTGCACTTGCATCACCATGGCGCGGGCGCAGTGCATCAGCCGCTGTCCCTCGGCACGTTGACATCCTCGCAGTCGACCACGAAGCTCTCGTATCGCGACGACTTTCTGCAGCAGATTGGCTATCTGCCAACCACGCGCATCTACAGCACACCGACGAGCATCGTGGACGAGGACAAGGCCCAGCAGGACTTCCTCTCGCTGTCCCTCTCGCCGCCGCTCAATCGGCGCCGCGACATGCCGGCCCTGCGAGGACCCTTCGTCAGCCTGTGAGTATCTACTTGTTCTTTTGGTCTGAAAGGGATAAAAGGGCAAAGCAAATCAATTATTCAGGAAACATCAAGCAAAATATATCACCGCATATCCCTAAATTACAATTTCAAACCCGGAAACGATTCTAGGAACTATTATAATATTAAGTAAATACATTATTCCGGAAGCGTTTGGTTTCTTAATGTGTGTTAGTGCTTTGTTCTTAAATTTTAATTTGAAACTAACGACTTAATGAACATTTAAACTTCAGTTTAAACTATAACATATAACAACTAAGAAACTAAATAAATACCCAGTCCAAGGAGATAAACATTAATGAGCTCGTCTTAAATTATAATTAAAAACTAAGAAAGCACCTTAGTGGTGACGTTTCCTTAAACTAATATTGAACAAAGAAGTGATTCAAATGATGTGAAGTTCCCTTAAACCATAATTTCAAACAAGGAAATGATTCATTGAAGCGACATTTAAGCTATTAAGGAACAAGGACCCCATTAGTTACGACAACTACTTCAACTAATCAACGAGAAAAACATCAGCGAAATTTCTTTGTATTACAATTTGAAACAAAGAAATGGTTCAGACACATTTAGTATTTTAAAGAATAAAGATAACATCATTGGGGTCCCGAATATTAAACAAAGAAATGATTCAGGAAGCGTTTAGTATAGAAAGCGACAAGGACAACATCAGTGACGCCATCTATCGTCCGTTGTTTGCAACTTCTTTGTTTGTCTGCGTATGCATATGAGTTTATACCGTAAGTTCATTGAAAATGCGCAACAAAGAAATATTAAGTATACGCAAGTGTAAATGTGTAGAAGAAATATTAAGTATACGTAAGTGTAAGTGTGTAGAAGAAATATTAAGTATACGCAAATGTAAATGTGTAGAAGTCATCTACGACGCTGTAAAGTAGACTACAGTTTTCGAGATATCCTATTCGTTCGTCTTTTCAAATGTATACATTTTTATTGCTGTCATTCTAAGAGAATCGAATTTTGGATTGTAGGACTCTGCTTAAAAATTCCCAAATCAACACATATTTTCTTCTAACCACGCCCTTTTTTTTTTTTGAAAATAACAACAAAAAAGTTTGTTTCTAATATGCATTAATAACTGAAAATGAATGAATAAAGGGTAGCTTACAGTCTTGTACTCTGAATTCGTATTTTTGTTTTCGAAATCCTTGAAAAATACTTGCACAGATTAGTCATTGGAAAATCTGACAAATTTGTTTGTGTTTATAGTGTTGCTCATAATAACCTCGTAGTCATTGAACTTGTTGTTTGCCACAATATTAAGCGCTGAGCTTAAAATAAATTCGATCTATCACTTACCATACCACATACATATGTCCCTCATCCTTTGAAAACCTTGCAAAGACTGTTCGTTAGGCAGCGAGTGGCACCATCTCCTCGACTTAGTCATAGATTTAAACTCATTTTTAGATTTGGCTTTAATGGCATACGCCACGTGTCACGTCGCGACGTGGGCTCAATTAAATTCATCGAGCCAATGAGCACCTCCTCAGCATTGTGTTGACAGGTCAACCGAGTGTTTGTGTTCCCAGGGCTGCGCACAGTGGCGGCTGCGGGGCGGAGCGTGTAGGGGCTGCACCTAATCACTCGATCGAATTGCCAAAGATAAGTGAGCATTTAGTTAGTTAATGGTCGCATTAGGTTTTAACAAACGTACAGAGTATGGGATATACGACTTTTTCAACTATTTATACTTAAGTACCATATGACGTATATTTACATTATATTTGTATGTACATAGCAACAGCCGAAATTTTATCCTTGTTCGTCTGACCTTCCGTCCATATGTAGAGAGGTGTGGATCTCGGAGACTAAATTAGAACGAGCCCTTCAATTTACCATTTCAATGATTGAACCAAAGAAATTGTTTCGATGTACAATATGAATGCAATTATACTTGTTTAAAAACGAGCATTTACATTTTATAAGGCAAATTTGCATATTTTTAGTTGTATTCCGTATTTAATAAGAAAATATGATTTTCGAAACAATGAAAATTTATGTATAATTATTTTCTCGTAAACTTGAAGACTAATTAAATTATTGTTCACCTTTTAGTTAAATATTAACCTGTTAAGCATAAATCATGATATCCATTTGTTTTTATATTTTTTCAAAAATATATTTTTATTTATATTATAGTTTTAAAATTTTTTTTATTTTAATATTTTGATTTAACAGAAATTAATTTGTGTTTATTTTAAATCTATTTATTTTATTATTTGTCTGCCCACTGTGCTTTCACTGAACAAATAGGACAACAATTTCAATATTATTTTCGATATTTGCGGTTAGCTTCGTGGCGAACTTTTATTTTCCGCCCACGCCAGCGCATGTATAAATGTGTGAGTATACCAAAATACACACTAGCTGGCATACATAGTACATACTTGCATACATACATACAAACATACATACATACAACGACCACTCCAACGGTTACTTTGGTTTGTTTACGTTTTTAATTTGCTTCAACCACAAAATCGCCACGTGACGCCGAACGGACGTCGTGCCCCCCTGCAGGAAAGCCAAATGACACACACACGTGTATATGTACATATGTCTGTGTGTATATTCGCATTCATACATGCCAAGAAACCGTTACCTATGCTGCATTTGAGTAAACTATGACGTTTTTCATTCGCAAACACACACACTCACACACTTCAATGCAGCTGTAAAAACACACACGCAAAAGTGGCTCGTATGTTATTTGCACATATTTTTACAGCGATTTATTGTTTTTATATGCCACGTCTATAAATAATAATATTGAGGAATCAGCAACAACAACCACACACAAGAACAGAACAGCAGCCAAAGCAGAGACTGAAAATTACACTTGCTCTTTTTCGTCAGCAAACTGAGAGTGAGTGTGTGTGAGAGCGAGCGAGAGTGAATGAGTGAGTGTGAGAGAGGGAGGGAGAGGGAGCTAAGCATAAGATGCAAGGTGCGTGTGTGATTTGCTTTGTGCATTAGGGTGAGTCATGCATGGAACAACTGCTTTAATAACAACAAACGTTGGAGTTGGAGGGGCAGAAATCAATATTCCCAGACTGCTGGGCTTTCTTTTAAAATTAAATTAACTTGAAATTAAAGTCGGACGACGCATGCGATGCAAAGTCGAAAATCGAAATCCTTCATGTTGAATACCCCTCTGCAGAGGGCATTTTTGGCACAGTGCCGAAGAGAACGCAATGATGATGATCAACGCTTTGATGATAATGAAGTCGCTTGTGCTATGCTCGCTCGCTCTGTATTCCATGACCGGCACTTGCCGACGCGTCGTCAACAACGGCAGCGACAACGACGACGACGACGACGACGAGTTGATGAAGTACATTGGATAATGACGCCAAAATATAGATACATTTTGGATGTAGTATAAGTAGATACATATGTATGTATGTTTGAATATATGTATCTGCAGTTTTAGTTGTAGTAGTGACAACAACACTGAACTGAACCAAACTGAAGGAAAATGCTCGCCAAGCGATGGCACGAATTGAATTCTTTTGCTCATTTGATGGGGGGAAAATACTTGGGGAAAAACAGAAGCGCAAACAGTTTTCAACATTCTCGCCAGCGAAACGGTCGACGAGCAACAAACAACGAAAAGATACAGATACAGATACTTTTCATAATTAAAATTTTTGCGTTGCGCGATTTATTTATTTACCTCCACGTTCACGTTCACGTCGTCGTTGCCACCTCCCCGACGACGACGACGACGACGACGCGGCCGAGGCAACGTTATGTAAGGCGTCTTCAATAGTACAAAAAAGATATAAAACAAAAAAGCGCCTACCAAATAAAAAAGTCAAGTGCAAACAGTTTGCAACGCGTGCGAAAACAATGCGAAAACTAACGCAAGCCGCCAACGCATAAGAAAGTCAAGGTCGTCGGTGTTAGCCACCCACCCTCCGCTTCCCCCCTGCGAGTGAAGGGGTGCAATGTAGGCGCGAAAATCGGCAAATCCAATAAAAAGACCAATCGAACACTCAATCGAATCGCAACAGTAATTCCACACCATGGACAGCTGGTGGATGCATCACAGCGGCGAGCTCATGACTGCCACTTGCCCCAAGGAGGCCAATGCCACACAGGAGTCGCAGTCGCTGCCCTGGAGCATCGACTGGTCGCAGCTGGGACAGCACTATATCCACTACTATCAGCTGCTGGCGATCTTTGCCAGCAGAGCGAGTCAGCTTCTGGATCACATCATTGGAACGTTGTCGCAGGATGTGGTCTTTGTGTATGCCGTGAAGTTTTGCCTGCTGCTCTTCTTTCTCTACCTGATGCATCTGTTCAAGCGCTGGAACACGGTTGTGGTGGTCACTGAGCCGACCGGCGAGTCCATCGAGGTGGCCAAGGAGCTGAGCTGTGACTTTAACTTTGTGTCGGAGCAGGAGAAGCGGGCGGCGCAGGAGGCGGCAGCGGAGGCGATGCTGGAGGTGGAGGAGAAGCGACGTCGCAAGCGATTCACCAAGAAGCGCAATTGTGTCTCGGCCGGACCGATACTCATCGCACTGCGCCATCAATCACAGCGACCCAAAGGTCATCGTCGCTCCGGCCTCAACTTTGAGCCCATCTCGCCCAGGGAGCGCATACTCGAGAACTATCTGGCGCCCAGGGAGCAACCCTTGACGATTAATTTGCCGCCCACGGTTGTGGAGCAGCCTCAGCAGCCACAGCAGCTGGAGCTGCAGCAGCAAGTGGACACAAAAGAAGCTACTCCCGTGGGAGGACAGCATGAGGATGTGGACCTGGTCACTTTCATGTGGGTTGCTATGCCGAAGGGGTTTGGGATCAAATCGAAATATGCTTTGATGACAGAAAATATTCCTTTTTTCCATCTTGCTCGAATTAATTTGATTGCTTGTTCTATTTGCAGCTCGGAGCCACGCGGCACGCTGAGCACCACGGATGAGATCTACCCGGACTCGCCGGACAGCAGTCTGTATGGCTCTGATGAGGAGCAGGAGGACGCCTCGCAGTATTGCCGTGGTGGCTATCATCCCGTCGTGATTGGCGACATCTTCGACAATCGGTTTCGTGTTGTGCGCAAACTCGGCTGGGGTCACTTCTCCACAGTCTGGCTCTGTCGAGATCTCAAGTGAGTGATCGATATGCCTGCCTAATTTACGGATTAATTAAACCGCTCTGTTCGCTTATAGGGATGAGAAGTACGTGGCGCTGAAGGTGGTGAAGAGCGCTCCGCATTATATTGAGACTGCAGCCGATGAGATTCGCCTGCTGGAGGCGATACGCGATGCGGATTCCCTCGACGTGAAGCGGGAGCGCATTGTCCGACTGATGAATCACTTTACGGTGCGCGGCGTCAACGGTGTCCACACCTGCCTCGTCTTCGAGGCCCTGGGCTGCAGTCTGTACAAGCTGATTGTGAAGAACAACTACCAGGGCCTGGCGATCACACAGGTGCGCAACATCATCAAGCAGGTGCTCGAGGGTCTCGACTATCTGCACAGCAAGTGCAGCATCATTCACACGGACATCAAGCCCGAGAACATTCTGCTGGTGATCGATAATGCGGCGGCCATGAATCAGCAGATCGACGACGAGATCAACAGTCTGCGCGTCAAGGGAGCCGATTTTCCCGACTCATATAGTGAGTAGTTGAAATAATATCGAAAGGGTAGAAGATTTTTATAATACTGAACAAAAGCGTACTAGGAACAAGACAAATAAAAATAGTTTTAGACGGTGTTGTTATGTTCCTTTTATCACCATTCTGACTGTCCACTAGATGTAATAATTTTATTGACTTTTTTGTGTGTCTTCAGTAGATCAATTTTCTCTCAGAATTTTGCCCTTTAAAATATAATTAAAATAATTATGATAGTAATTTTAAAGTAACTTCCAGCTAATTGTATTGTGATAATTTCAATATAATTGAATTGCCATCTCACAAGTTATTCACGAAATAATTTTATAATTAATTTTTTGCACTTTCTAAAAGATGGGTAGCTAGTATCCCACAGTCGAGCACACTCGACTCGCTCTGTTGCACATTTGTTAATATTCCAATTTTCCGCCCGCAGTCAGTTCGATAGAGAAGCAGACAAAGACGCGCGCCAAGTGGCCGCTGATCGAACCGAACGGCTCAACGAACACGAGCAACAGCACAGCGAACAACTCGACATCATCGACGCCACTGGCCGCCATAGTCATGTCCTCGCTGGACAAGGACGACACCACCACCTCGTCCACGCTCAACTCCAACACCACCTCCTCGCTGGCCTCCAAGTACTCGAGCCTGCTCGGCGACAACGAGTGCAATGGCATCGGTCTGCTGAGCGTGGGCGGAGTCGAGAGTCCCATTATCGGAGGAGGTACCACGAATTTAGGCAATCGTTATCGCGCCGAGAAGAAAATCACTGCCAAGGTGAGTTCGCCCCCATCTGCCCCTCTCGCTCGCACTTTGCAGGTCTCGCGTCGCGACAGTTTGCACTCAACTCGTTCCTGCATACAGACATCAATACCATATAGATATACATATATACCGTATAAGAAGTATATGTATGTGCTCTTAATTTTTCATTTGATTTTCTGTGTTTTGATTTTCTTTTGGAATACAAAACAAATGTCTTCATTTTCATCATCATCATCTTTCGGCCTTATTCACCGGCGCAGTCTTCTATTGACCGCGACCTTGACGAGGACACTGACAACGACACCCTCGGTGATAATAGCACCATTGCCAGCGACACGCCTACCGAGCACGACGTTAATCTCATTACAAATAACGTCTGCCCAAATCTAGATAAGGTAATGTCTAAAGTCTTCCCCTCTCTCTCTCCAGGGAAAGGGGATGCTTCTTCTGGCTTCCACTCGTTCTGTACTTGTTTATAATGCTTTGCTAAAGAAGTGAGAGCAAAACTTCCTAATTTGTTAACTCGTTAACTGCTTAGTTGAACATTCTCGTTACTTGTTACTCGCTACTAAACTTATATTTGGGTTTGGGGATTAATAGAGTTTGTTAGAGCAACTAATTATCATTTATAAAAACTATAAATTAATTTCATTTGATAACATTACTTATTTAATTGTCCTGCCAAACTATTACGGCTGGTACTCGCTCGATCCTTCATTTTGCTTGATATGAACGATTAAAAGTTCTCGTTCTCGTTAACTAGTTTATGGAATTAGGAGCTCATAGAGCTAGTTTCCATTTGATACATATTTTTAAAGTGTTTATTTGATTGCAATCAAAACCCCAACCGATCGATTTTCGAAAGGTGATAGTCTCGTTACTAGTTACTCGTTAACAAACTGTTGTTCGGGATAAATGATTGTTAGAGATTGCTAGTGCTTTTTATCATTTCTCCATTGATTTTGATCATTATGCTTACGTTATTTGTATCTACACACAAATGTTCAACCATGCCGAGATCTACACACAACCCATATCCAAACTCCATGAACACCTGCTATGAAGTTAATGTGTTTATTAAGTGTACAACTCTGGCTTTAGCTTTAGATGTTTGCCACACACGCTTTTAGACATAATGCCACCACAACTTAAAACATGATCCACTACCCGAGCTTAAGAACCGAGTAGAATGTTATTGTGTCGCCCAAGTTACTTGTGAATTGTGTTCTGAATGTTGTACCGCTTTGTGACTCCAATCGGCATTCAATCAGCGATCGTTATGGCATCAGGTTGAGTGCCGAGTGAAGTCGTTAATTAATGTTTTCTGCATTGCACCAAAAAAACCAAAAAAAATGTGTGTTCTTTTTTCTTCTTTTCTTTCCTTGTGTGATCGATATACATACATACAACATACCACTTACATATATATACCTACATACAAACATACATATATATACACCCGTTAAGCAGCTGCCCCCGAATGCCAACGTGAGCAACTCGAATGCCGGCAGCAACTTCAACTGCTCCACCAACAACTACTCGAATGCGAACTCAAATACTCAAAGCACGTGCACGACACCACAGCAACATAACAACAGCAACAGCAACAGCAACACGATCCACGATAGCAACAACAGCCCCACCTCCAACACCAATACCAACACGAATACCAACTCCACGCTTACCACATCCACATCCCAAACTGACCCCGCCTCTGTGTGTGCCACATCTGCCACTGCCACAGCCACTGCCACTGCCACTGCACCATCTCCAGCTCCCAGCAGCACCACAAGCACGTGCACGTACTCGTTTACGCATATCGTGGCGCCATCAACTGCAACTGCAACCACAGCAACTGCAACAAGCACTGACAACATCGGCAGGACTGCAGCCACAGCCGCAGCCGCAGCCACAGCAACGACAACCACAACCACAACAACTGCAACTCCAACTGCAACTGCTAAACCTAATGTCAATGCCAATGCCATTCCTTCGCAGAACCAGAGCCAGAGTCAGGGGCAATCCTATACGCACACAATACAATCGCTGATCAACAACAGCAACGTGAGGGTGAAGATCGCCGATCTGGGCAATGCCTGCTACGATGTGAGTACATTTAATCTAAAATCTATTTTCGAACGATCAGTAGTCTTTTTTCGTTTACAAGTAAATAATTGATGATAAGTATAGAAAAAAATCAAAACTGATCTATACAAATTTAATTTAGTATATGATTAAATCGTCATTCACTTTAAAACAATTGTCAATGATCGATACCTTTTAACTGATTTTCAATAGTGTAAAAATCATTTAAGATAATAATGGATGATGAATAAATAAATAAATATGTTCAATTAAATAAATATATACAAATTAAATTATTTCAAGTCTCGGTATTCTATCAATCAATATTTAAACTTCTATTAATAATTTGGCTAAATAATTTAGATCACTTTATTTTAACAAACTTGATAATATTTGAATATGTCAACAAACTCAAATAATCTTAATAAATAAAATAAATTGTAATAAGTTTATGATGATATAAAAGTATAGGCCTTTCTACTAAGGTATATCTACATATATACAATAAAACAATATTAAGGAAAGTATATATTAAATAATATAATAATATTATGGTTTTTCCATCTCCCCAGTACCATCACTTCACGGAGGACATACAGACACGACAGTATCGCTCCATTGAGGTGCTGCTGGGCGCGCCCTATAACTATACCGCCGATATCTGGAGCACAGCGTGCTTGGCCTTCGAGCTGGCCACGGGAGACTATCTGTTCGATCCGCACGCAGGCGAGTCGTACAGCCGAGACGAGGATCATCTGGCGCACATCGTGGAGCTGCTCGGCTCGATACCGCAGTCGGTGATTCTGCGTGGCAAGCATGGACTCAAGTACTTCACGAGCTATGGTAAGTTATTACCTACACTTATTTGATAAAGATCATGGTGATAATTCCTTGGGGATTCTGAATTGCAGGCAGTCTACGAAATATCACAAAGCTGAAGCCTTGGAGTCTGTTGAATGTGCTGGTGGAGAAATACGACTGGGATCCGGTGGAGGCGAAGAAGTTCTCGGACTTCTTGCTACCCATGCTGGAGTATAATCCGGTCATACGGGCGTCGGCAGCGGAGTGTCTGCAGCATCCCTGGTTGGAACAGGAGGAGTTCGTCTAGCACACTCAAGCATTAATATAACCGTACTCATATTTGTAGGCTTTTATATTCGAAAAAGAAAGATGATTGTCATAGAGGAACTAATATTACGATACGAAATATTATGCTAAATTAGCGTTAAGCGTTAACAAGAATGCAAACAAAATATACACAGGAAAATTCAAAAGAATGCAATAATATACACTGAGAAAAATTGAGTGGAAATCTCCACAGCGAAATGGTGGAGGAAAAAGAGGAGCAGGAGGACGAGGAGTTTTCGAAGCTTTTTCTTATTTGACACGATTTTTGTACTCGAGAGCTTTAAACAAGTTTAGCAACATTGCGATTTTAATTAATTTAATAACAATGGAACAACACAAACAAAAAACAAACATACATTTTCTATGCTTTCCCCCTTGAATTTCGTAATTGTTTTTATACATTGAGAAAACAAACAAAACAAAAGACAATGACGACAATTTGTAAGTCAACAGATGCCTAAACTGACTGACTGATTGAAAAATAAAAGAAAATGAAACAACAAAAACAAAATGGAAAAAACAAAACGCTATGAAGCAATTAACAAAATTAAGAAATAAACATTTTCACAGAACAAAACTCAATCTAATGAAAGAATCATAATAATTAGTCAAATATTCGAAAAGCGCATTGATAATACAATATTTGTATAATTAGTGACACTTAAATGTAGATAACTAAAGATAAAGATAAATATATTGTTACGATTACGATTTAATACAGCCAGCTTTCTAGCAGCAAGTAGTGATTGTGGTATATTTAACCAAAAATATTGTAGGACTTCTGCAGGTTAGGATTACGAGACGTATATGTTTTTTAATTGGTTTCACCTAGATGAGACGACGACGACTAGTTCAAATTATCAAATATTATTTCGTTTTCCGCATTACCAATTTCTTTAGATTTTATTCTGAGTTCAAGAATTGAGATATAATAATTTAGTTTGCCACTAGTCTTTTTATTTCATTGGCAGCTGCAGGCTTTAAACTGAGATAATCCCAAACTACGACTATATACTTATGCACCAACATTAATTTTGGAAATTTCCTCAACATTTGACACTGACATGGTATTAAGTGCAGACGATAAAACTTGTAGTGGAATTGAAATTTATACACCCAACACACACAATAAAAATAATACTTTCATATGTATTTGCTAGGGAAATCAAATTCACATTGAAGAACTAAACATATTTTATTACTTACCTACAAACAAAACGAAAACGAAACAAAAAAGTATTTGTACACAAACCTAAGAAGTAACATTAAACGTGACCAAATAATTTAATATTGTGGAAGGTTTTTCCCCAGAAAAGCGTAAAGAACAAGAATTAAATACACATTTAATATACACACGAGTAATACAAATAAACGCAAGTAAATACTGTAAGTACAATACGTATACTTAATATTTTGTTTCGTAAATTTTTGAATAGCAAACAAACAGAAAGGGTTCAGGATCTGCTCTTCAGCTTTGTTTTCGGCACAACTTCTGCGAACGAAATAAGTTTTCTTGGACTAATCAGAAAAATCATTTAGGCGAACTTAGTATTATATCTTTCTTCTTGAATTTTCAAGAATTGGGACACAAAAACTCTCCGGCTTTGGTTTACATGTGTACTTTATTTATAATGTAATAATGTATCAAAATGCTGAATACTTGTGCCTAGTGCAGTTTAGACATGGTTTAGTTTTGTTTTTGGGGGTATTATATCATCAGGGAGGTTATCATATATGTTTAACAATAGAATAATAATTATGTACTCGCAATTCGTTGGCATAATGCACAATGATCGCCTATCGACGATTAGCAGCAACTAGGAAAATACTCGGGATAGAAAAACGCATCTCTTGCAGCTGCTGCTGCAGCTGTGCCTCGCGTGAATTCTAGAGACCCAAGCCCAGTATCTGCTCCTGCTTGTAGACACCATGGTAGGCGTTGCGAATTAGCACGTAGGGGAAGCAGGACTCCAGGAGATCCATGGTGAGAAACGGTGATTGTTTGACAATCTCATCCAGCAGCAAATAGATGGACTCGCGATTGCGCGTGGCCTCCTTATCCGACTCCTGCCCCAGTCGCAGCAGCGATGAGCTGGCCAAAGCCAGAAACTCCTTCATGCGATCCTCCATATCGTTTTGTCCGCAAATGGTGAAGAGGGCGCCAAAGATGTTGTTAATCGCCGCGGACATGCAGTGCGTGTTATTCGAGTGGCCATCAATGGTGGCCCGGTAAAAGGAATGCTCGTTGCGTGCCAACTTTGGTATGGAGACGGCCACAAAGACCATCAGTAGACAAGCGGTCAGGTGTTCGCCCTCATCAAATTCGGGTTTCTTTGATTTGAGTGTGGTGGCCAGTGTGGGATCCACTTTGCACAGCAGCCCAGCCGCTGAGGCCATTTCGGAGGCGACACGTATCTGATCGCCGCCTGGCAAATGCTCCTGGAAGTCCTTCACGGAACTGAGCAGGAAGGGAATGCGTTTGTCCAGCACATCCACCAGAGCCTCGTGCACCAGATTGCGGAAGCAGATGATGACGCCAATGATTGTCATGCGCTGCAGCACGCGATCCACATCCTGCAGCCGTTTGAACTGCTCCTTCATCACCTCGGGCTTATCGAAGCTGGTGCGCAGCGTGATCAACACCTCTTTGTTGGTGCCCACCAGTGACTTCAGCTCCTGCACCTGGTTGGCAATGTGCCACATCAGCGTCTCATTCAACGTCTTGATGCCATACGGCCCAACAAGTTCTGCCAACGCGCGCAGTTCGTTCAGATCGGAGAACTCCTGGGGATTAAAGGGCACCCAGCCTTCGGGCGAGATGGGCACAAATGCCTTCTGGTTGATGGAGAACACAATGTTGCCGGCGGAGACGCGGCGCAGCAGCACCTCGCTGTACCAGGTGTTGTATAGCGCCGCAATCGTCTTCTCGCCATGCGAGTCCAGCGCCTGCGTCTGCTGCAGCAGACAGTTGTTGAAGACGCGCGTGATATCGATGTGCACGTAGTTCTCCACAGTCTGCAGAACGTTCATGTAGGCACGCACGCTGGCCAGCAGCTCCGAGGGCTTGGCTATCTCCATGGTCTCCTGGTTGAACATCACCATGCCGACCAGATCGCGCGAGAAGCGATGCTCCAGATTCTGGCAAAGATATTCGCGCGGCGCAAACGCAAACTCCCAGACATTGACAGTGGGGCAATAGTTGATGGCATAGCAGAGCTCCGTCAGCGCCATGTGCAGCTTGTCCATGGTGGTCAGATCCTCGCGTGTTTTGCGATACGATTCGTCACCCGGCTTGCGAATGTCATCAAAGTGCTTCGACTTGGATTTGTCCTTCTTTTTGCGTGCCGATTGCACAGAGAGAATCTTGGCGCAGTGCTTGGGCAGCAGCGCATCGGCCATGGTGCATTGCTCGTCGCAAATGGTGGTGATGATGTTCTTTGCCTCCTTGGCCATCTCCTCCAGAAAGATGTTGACCACACTGAGCGATCGCTCGCGTATATGATGCCGCTCCTCGGGGCACATTTCGTGTGTGCAGTTCTGGAAGTGGCTGCAGATCAAGGGGAATGCAATGATGAAGCGATTCTGTGCCGGAAACTCGAGGCACATGTGAAACTGGTCGTCAAACATTTTGCTATAAAAGCAGAATATGCTCAGATCCGATGTCTCCACCAGAATCTCGTCTAGATTGTCCACAACGCGTGTGTGGAACACCATCGAATCGAGCAGACGTGCGAGTTCGATGTGCTCCGTGATGCGCAGCGCGGCTTTGCCCACACTCATGTAGGTCTGCAGGCGGAACCAGTCCAGCCGGAAGGGTCGGAAGTAGAAGAGCTCGTTGTCCTCGACCTGCTTGACGGTCAGGCCAGCGGCTGTGTTGTACAGCGAGCTGAAGATGATGCTCTCGTCCTCGGGACACATCTGCAGACTCTGCATGCGTATGTTAAGATCCGTGGCATCGAAGCCCGACAAATATTGCACGTAATAACGCTGCATCACCTGACTGTACTTGCGCACCAGAGCACGCAGCTCCTCCATGTGGAAAAGCAGCTCGGGCAGCTGCCGATCCACCAAATCCTCATTGCTCTTGCCTGCAAGTAAACCACAATTAATGGTTAAGATTACAACTCAACTAAAGACTCACCTTTGTGCTTTAGCAGCGGCGGATTGTCATTGTGACGCAGCAGCCAAAGGATCTCGTCACGCGCCAGACACAAGCCGATAAATATGAATATCGCCTTGGGACCCAACAGGCCCGGCTGATCCGTCATTATCAGCGCCAATTCCTTTAATGCAGTACGTAGAAATTTACGACGCTCGCGATGCATCAACGCCGCCTTCTGCACCGCCGTGTTGTAGGCCTCCTTCACCTCGCCGATGCGCTTGCTGTAGCCTTTGATGCCGTCAAAGGTCGACTGAATGTACTGATGGATCTGCAGCACCTCATCCCTGAACAGTGCCACAACCCAGCTGCTCTCCAGGGCCGACAGCCAGATCTTGTTCACTTCCGGGTACTGGCCCAGCATCTGATGGTTCAGCAGCAGTCCAAAGATGATCCAGCGATCCATAGCCTCCAGGGAAATGTACTCACACGACATGGTGTCCGTACGCACAGCTTTCAGCAGAATTGCAGGATTACCCACCAGACTGAGCTTCTGCATTTCACGCCACTTGTCGGCGGGTAGATTGCGCAGCGCATAGATGGCTGTGAGGGAGCGCAGGGCATTGGCGAGCAGGCGCTGATGGGGTATGAACTCTTCGGCCAGTTTCTTGAGCGGCACCTCGTAGTCAAGTATCATCTGCCCAAGTCGGGGAAAGCCGGTGTCCGCCTGATTGTTCTGCAGCTCGTAGGCGGCATTGTAGAGACCCAGCACGGCCTTTCGATCTTCCACGCGGGACAGCACAATCATCAGCGATACATAAGTGACCACCAGATCCAAATAGTTCTTGGTCAGCTCAAAGTTGAGTGTGATGTCTAGATGAATTTGACAGGCGTCCATGGTGGTCAGCAGCTCGCAGACATTGTCTTTAAAGTCGAGCAGATCTACGAAGGTGTGGTAATAGAGCGACAGCGACTTGATTATCTCCGCCTTGATGTTCACGATGGCGTTGAGACCTTTGACGTCGATGTTGGGGAAGCGTTTCACAATGAACTTGATGGAGGATTCCAGGGACTTCTCGGAGAGGAAGCCCGGCTTGGATTTGGTGTCGCCGCATGCCTTTTTTATGTTGTAGATGCGCGTAAGTATTCCTAGGCCGCGGTCATTCAAAATGATCAACTTCTCGGCTATCTTCTGCTGATTGGGAAAAATTGGGCGTGCCATTTTATCGCTCCAATGAGACAAATAGTCGCTACTGTTGTTGGCTCAGGAAATAGTTGGTTTTCAGTAGCGTGAAATACGCCAAACAACGGCGACGCACGGTATTTGACACTGTATGGCTTTTTAATGCACTCGTTGTTGTAGTTATTGACCTTTTTATTCAGCTAATAAAACACGGCACAGCTAAATGTACACATTCTCTATTTTTTGCGTTTATCGATAAGTTGCATTCACAAAAATAAATATTGAGTCACGGTACCCATTACTTGTCACGAGTACTCTTATCGCCTTACCGCCAATGCTGAAACGATGTATCGATATGTTGAGCATAACAAAACGAATTATTATGCAAATTGTGGTGGTTTAGTTAAATATTAATTACAAAAAAAAAAAACTGCAACATGTTTCACCCTTTATAGTGTAGTAATTTTCGTACCAAATAAAGTGCAGCCCGGCCGGCATTTGAAGCAGTTGATATATTTCGGTATATTTTAGGCCTTTAATTTGCGCATTTGAACATTCCGCTTGCGGTCACTTCGATCAGCACATGTTGTTGCCATCACCGCAGTTTTTCTTTTGGCAATTCCGTTTGAAATAGCAAAGGTGTGTAAGAATTTGCAATTGAAATAGTTAAATACGAATAATTTGTTGCTTGTAACAGAAATGAGCGCGACAAGAAAGCTTGAGCGTGCCGACGTGTGTCGGGTGCCGGAGAACATCAACTTTCCGGCCGAAGAGGAAAATGTGCTGCAGCAATGGCGTGACGAAAAGATCTTCGAAAAGTGCAGCCAGCTGTCAAAGGGAAAGCCCAAGTAAGCGGCGCAGGCAATTGCATCAGCCAAACTTCTAATGACTCACCCACACATTCTTATAGATACACCTTCTACGATGGACCGCCCTTTGCTACCGGCTTGCCGCATTACGGCCACATCCTGGCTGGAACCATCAAGGACATCGTGACTCGTTATGCCTATCAGCAAGGATATCACGTGGATCGTCGCTTTGGTTGGGATTGTCATGGCTTGCCGGTGGAGTTCGAGATCGACAAGATGCTGAACATTAAGGGACCCGAGGATGTGGCTAAGATGGGCATCACAGCGTATAACGCTGAGTGCCGCAAGATTGTGATGCGTTATGCCGACGAATGGGAGACTATTGTGACGCGCGTGGGTCGCTGGATCGACTTCAAGAACGACTACAAGACGCTGTATCCCTGGTACATGGAGTCCATCTGGTGGATCTTCAAGCAGCTCTTCGACAAGGGCCTGGTCTATCAGGGCGTCAAGGTGATGCCCTATTCCACCGCCTGCACCACGTCGCTGTCCAACTTTGAGGCTAATCAGAACTACAAGGAGGTGGTTGATCCCTGCGTTGTGGTTGCCCTCGAGGCTGTGACGCTGCCCAACACCTATTTCCTGGTGTGGACGACAACGCCCTGGACACTGCCTTCGAATTTCGCCTGCTGCGTCAATGCTAAAATGAACTACGTCAAGGTGCGTATAAATAATTGCGTTGTATTAGTACTAAATCATTTGCATAATGTCGCACTTGACATTCAAACGTATTGCACGCGTACAAAAGTAAAAAGAAAAGAGATTTTTATTTTGCCAGTAAGCCTAACAATCTAGTTTTCCAATGAGGGTGATAATCTTTGTTTTTCGACAATGTTGCTATCTATTCAAATTTTAATTCTAAAACCTGAAACAATATTTAAATGCCACTACACAACAAAAATGATTATATTTAAAAAATGCAGTTTAAAGATGTGTCGCACGTGGCACTTTAAGTCATTATCATATTTATATTAAAATATATGTGAAGATGAATATTTGTGCAAAGGTTGATAAGAATATATCGCATAACAAAAAGATTAAAAAACAATATTTATCTAGTAAAATTAATTAATGTATTAAAACAGAAAAAGAGAGAAAATATAACTAGAAAATTTGGGCTGCATTGTTTCCGACACCAATATTTTTGTAATATTTGTGTACTGTAGTTTTTACGCATCTACCCATTGAAATCTCATTGAAATTAAATATGATTAATTAATTTTCTACACGTCATTTATATTGTTTACCAGGTGCGCGATGTGAAGACCGATCGTTTGTATGTGCTGGCCGAGTCGCGTCTGAGTTACGTCTATAAGACGGAGGCGGAGTACGAGGTGAAGGAGAAGTTCACCGGCGACAAGATTAAGGGACTGCACTACAAGCCGCTGTTCCCCTATTTCGCCCAGCGTGGCGCCGAGGTGAAGGCGCATCGTGTGCTCGTTGACGATTATGTGACTGAGGATTCGGGTACGGGTATTGTCCACAACGCACCTTACTTTGGCGAGGACGATTACCGCGTCTGCTTGGCCGGCGGATTGATAACCAAGTCCAGCGCTGTCATTTGCCCCCTGGACGAATCCGGTCGCTTTACGGCGGAGGTGCCTGACTTTGAGGGTCAGTACGTCAAGGATGCCGATAAGAACATCATGGCTCATCTGAAAGCCAGCGGCAATTTGGTGTCGAGCGGTCAGGTTAAGCATAGCTATCCTTTCTGCTGGCGATCAGATACGCCGCTGATCTACAAGGCGGTTCCCTCCTGGTTTGTGCGTGTGGAGCATATGTCGAAGAACTTGCTGGCCTGCAGCTCGCAGACCTATTGGGTGCCCGACTTTGTGAAGGAGAAGCGTTTCGGCAACTGGCTGAAGGAGGCCCGGGATTGGGCTGTAAGTAGAAATCGTTGCCTGCAAAGTGCAGTTTATTAAAAATCTCTTCCTCTTAGATTTCCCGCAATCGCTATTGGGGCACGCCAATTCCCATCTGGCGTTCACCTAGCGGCGATGAGACTGTTGTCATTGGCAGCATCAAGCAGCTGGCTGAGCTGTCGGGCGTGCTCGTGGATGATTTGCATCGCGAGACCATCGACGACATCGAGATCCCATCGGCTGTGCCCGGCAATCCGCCACTGCGTCGCATTGCGCCCGTCTTCGATTGCTGGTTCGAGTCCGGCTCGATGCCCTTCGCTCAGCAGCACTTCCCCTTCGAGAACGAGAAGGACTTTATGAACAACTTCCCAGCGGACTTCATTGCCGAGGGCATTGATCAGACACGCGGCTGGTTCTACACGCTGCTGGTCATCTCGACAGCGTTGTTTAACAAGGCGCCCTTCAAGAACCTCATTGCCAGTGGCTTGGTGCTCGCCGCCGATGGCCAGAAGATGTCCAAGCGCAAGAAGAACTATCCCGATCCTATGGAGGTGGTGCACAAGTATGGCGCCGACGCCCTGCGCTTGTATCTGATCAACTCGCCAGTTGTACGCGCCGAGAGCTTGCGCTTCAAGGAGGAGGGAGTGCGTGACATTATCAAGGATGTGTTCTTGCCGTGGTACAACGCCTATCGCTTCCTGCTGCAGAACATTGTGCGCTACGAGAAGGAGGAGTTGGGCGGCAAATCGCTGTATACCTATGAAAGGACGCGCCATCTGCAGAGCATGGAGAGTGCTTCAGTTATCGACGTGTGGATCTTGTCGTTCAAGGAGTCGCTGCTGGAGTTCTTTGCCACAGAGATGAAGATGTATCGTCTGTACACCGTGGTGCCCAGGCTCACCAAGTTCATAGACCAGTTGACCAACTGGTAAGTCGACCTTTCGACCCTAATCTAATCCTGATTGCTAAACTCTTTCAACTTTTAAGGTATGTGCGCTTGAACCGTCGCCGCATCAAGGGTGAAATGGGCACCCAGCAGTGCATTCAGTCACTGGACACGCTCTACGATGTGCTCTACACAATGGTCAAGATGATGGCGCCCTTCACTCCCTACCTGACCGAATACATCTTCCAGCGCCTGGTGCTGTTCCAACCCAAGGGCACCTTGGAGCACACGGACTCTGTGCACTATCAGATGATGCCTGTGAGTCAGCGCAAGTTCATTCGCAGCGACATCGAACGATCCGTGGCGCTGATGCAGTCTGTGGTGGAGTTGGGACGTGTTATGCGCGATCGTCGCACGCTGCCCGTGAAGTATCCCATTTCGGAGATCATTGTTATCCACAAGGATCAGCAGACGCTGGAGGAGATCAAGAGTCTGCAGGACTTTATACTTAGCGAACTCAATGTACGCAAACTGACGCTCAGTTCCGAGAAGGAAAAGTATGGTGTAACACTGCGTGCCGAACCAGACCACAAGGTGAGTCATTGAAGCTAGTTTTAAAGCCAAGAATTCCAATTTAAAATTTAATTATTTGCAGACGCTGGGCCAACGCCTCAAGGGCAACTTTAAGGCTGTCATGGCTGCCATCAAGGGGCTCAAGGATGAGGAGATCCAGAAGCAAGTAGCCCAGGGTTACTTTAACATTTTGGATCAGCGCATCGAGCTGGATGAAGTGCGTGTGATTTACTGCACGTCCGATAAGGTTGGCGGCAACTTTGAGGCGCACAGCGACAACGAAGTGCTCGTCCTTATGGACATGACGCCCAACGAGGAGCTGCTCGAGGAGGGTCTGGCTCGCGAGATCATCAATCGCGTGCAGAAGCTCAAGAAGAAAGCTCAATTGATTCCAACGGATCCTGTCATCATCTATTATGCGCTCAGTGCCAGCAAGAATGCCAAAAAGGAAGTGCTGGAGACACAAGCTCAACTGCAAAAGGTACTAGTCAACTATGGGGCTATGATCAAGGGTGCCGTCAAATCGGAGTTCCTACCATTCAACGAGAAGCAGGCTGCCACGAAGCGTCTCATCATCACGGAGCTTGTCGATCTCAAGGGCGTCGATCTCACGCTCACCATTTGCTCCACAGAGGAGCTGCAACTGCCGACTCTGGCGTGGCTGAATGTGACGCTAGCTGGCGAGCTTCAACCACGATTTGTCAACAGCAATAAGGCTTCCATATTGCTGCAGCACAATGTCAACAAGGAATACATCACATTGGCTACGCTGCGCACGGAAGTTGAAGTGCTATTCGGACTCTATGGCATCAACTTTGAACTGTATGTGGTTGATCAGCAGAAAAAGGTGACGGAACTGAAGACCATCGATAAAAGCCTCAGTGGAAAGCTGCTCGTGCTTACGAGCAATCCGGATGCTCTGCGCAAGTCTACGGATTACGCGGTTGATGCAGCTCCCTATTCGAAGTTCGTCAATCAATCTGGAATCACCGTTTTTACTGAGAACCCCAAGGGTTACAGTCTGGTTTAGATTCGAAAGCTCTATGAAACGACAGGTTGCTTAGTATTTATTTACATTGTAAACTGAAATACGAAAATAAAAAACGAAAACTTTTTGAAAAATACTGAGTTCTTGTCCCACTGAATCGTAACTAGTAGAAGATTCTTTTTAGCCTATTATTTTTAGTCCAGAAGTCCCCGGCTGGAAGCCTTCCTTTTAAAAGTTTCAAAATATCAACAACACTATTAAATGTATTTTATTATAATCCATTTTATGCATTAGCGCTGAAACTGTAGTAAATAGAAAACACGAGAATATTTTTTTGTAATTTTTTATTTTTATTGAAATCGCTTTTATTCGTTATATTATTAGATATTATATATGGTTTTATCATATATATCGGCTTGCCATAAACGTGTGTATTATGTGTTTGTTCTCTTCTGCTTTGTGTACGATTAACTTTTGTTGTTCAAATTTTCTTATTATGTTTTTTAGACTTAGCTTCACTCTGCATAGCCCGAAGCTTATGCATCGTTTTGTGGAGACGATTTCGTACATTTAATACAAATATTGATCATAATTTATTTCAAGTGTTAATTTCAAAGTGTTTAATTCTCTTTATCAATCTGCTCAATGTGTGTGTGTCAGTATCAGATCATAATGTAAACATGAGTTGTAACGAATCGAAAGTGTGTGTACATATATTGTTGCCTCTGGAAAAATTGAAAAATTTACACCGCAATCCTGAAGAACAAAATATACATACTGAGTAAATTTAAGCACAATTGAGTAGACGTAGATACATATTTCAGTCACAATTTTGTTTTTAGCTGATTTCAATAATTTCATTTTTATGTTTTTGGTTAATATAATGCTGCTTAATTTTACTACATATACATTTATATACGTTTGCTGCATTTATACAATTCGTTTTTTTTTGTTTTTGTTTTTGTGTAAAATAGTATTTTATATCATTTTGGAAAACGTGAAATTTGGTTTTCTTGATGCTTTTTCTTTACACAACATTACGCATGTCTCAATCGATGCTTATACATATATTCGAATTTTACTTTCGCTTAGCCTTTAATGTTTATTATTATATTATATATGTATTTATATATATATGCTTTCTGTTTTCATTCGGTTCTGTTCTTTTTTTTTATATTTATAATTTTATTTAATAAAATTACTAACACTTTAGCTAACTTCTACATTTTATTCTTAACTCCTTGCTCATTTTGCTCACTTTCACATTATTTAAGTGCTACGTTTTTGTTTTCATTTGTTTCGTTTTTTCGAGTTTCCTTCCTTCTTTCATTAACCTATGCCTAATCCTTAGTGACGATGTGTAGTTTGAGTGTGTGTCTATATTACAAGGTGTATTTAGTTTATATGTATGTCATATGGGGGATTGTGGGGAACTGGTGAATTATTTGTATTTATTTTTATGTTCAAGACTTAAATACGAGTATGCGTACTTAGTTTAAATGCTAGTTTATTTATATCTCAATAGTCAATAGTTTACTTTCAGTTATAAATAGTTTAATAATATGTATATAATTATAAACAAATAAAAACACTTTAGCAAAGGGTAAAGTTGGTGTATTGAGAAGTGATATAAAAAAAAATAATTAAAAGATTTAAATAAAATCGGGAAAACCTTAATCTAGCATTCAGATTGAAGGCATTAAAAACTGCATTGCTTTTACAAATTAACATGGCAAAAATGTGTTAAAATTAAATATTGCATTTTAAAAAAACTAAAATCTTAATAGACTAATTGCAACAGAAAGCGTTATGAGTAAAGTACTTTGCTGTTTTTTTCAACGTTCGATTTCCATTTCGATTTAGGTTGCATTTCGAGATTTGCATTCGTTTTCTTTCTTTTATTTATTTATTTATTTTTTTTTTGCAACATTTCAGGTCGTCAGGTCAAATGAAATGTTAGAAATATATCACAATTTGTAAAAAGTATTAATGCATTTTGCCTTCGGAATAAAAATGATTAAAAAAATGGTAAATGGTAGCAGAGATGGCAGACAGAGTTCGTCAATTTAGGGCTTTTGATTTTTGGCTGTCGAAATTAAGTATACGCGTTAAGAATAAATTCGAGCATTTTTGTGAGTCCAAAACGAAAAGGATTTCTTTTAAACAATTAAATATGTAACGCGCGATTCGTTGAGTGGTGTGATTAAAGCATGATTAAGTAATTGATAATAAGCTTTTATGTGTGTATGTGTGTGAGTGCGAGTATGTATTGTATATACAAAGCATTTGTGAAAATGAAGCTTTTCTTTTGCTTGCTATTTTCATTTGGAGTTGGAGTTTCGGGCTAGGCTGGGGGCGATTGGGGGACTTTTCTTTCAACTTTTTACATTAATTTATGAGTTATATATATATTTAATAGATTACTTAGTTGAGTATGTAGTATTTACTTATATGTTTTCAATATTTCGTTTTTTATTTATGTATGTTCTGCTCTTTGTTCTTGTTGTTGTGTAATACTTGTTTGACATCGAATGCAACTGGCTAATTAGACTTCAGTAGACTAAAAACACAAAGGCGTCATCTTATTATTTTTCTTTTCTTTCGCTCAGCTTCTCGTCGTCGTAGTACATTTACTATACGTATGTATTGTGAAGCTGTTGAAATTTTAAAAAATTACATTAAGTGTTTACATCTGGACTAATCATATGCCTATTGTTTAGCCTAAACTCAACATCAACATACATATCCTTATTTTGTTTATCATTTATCATTTATCGTTTTTGTTTTTTTTTTTTATCGTTTACATCCATTTATGTAGAAATTTATGTAGTTATCGCCGAGGGTGTTTTTTGCTGCTGACTAATACTAAACTTTAAATGCTATTAAAGTTTATATTAATTATTTAAGTTGAAGTGAGTGTGTCAATGTGTGGGTGTGTGTGTATTGTTGTGCTGTTGTATTTCACCTAGGTAATTACAAAAACTGCTCCTCAGTTGCCTCGCTGCTCCTGCGCTGCTGATTGGCGGCAACCTTTTCCACTGCTATCAAGTAGTCCAAGTCCTCCTCCTGCTCCTGCTCCTCCTCTTTTTCTCTTGTCCCGTTCTCATACTCCTCGCCAGCTGCTTCAGTTTCTAGCTCCCGCTCCTGCTCCTCCACTCACGCACTCACATCAGCGTATTTCTGCTGCTGTCGTCGATTCGAGCTCATCCTGTGGCTGTTGCCCGACTTGCGACGCTTGCGCTTGGCATCGCGCTGGAAGGCCACGTTGCCGGGATCATCGGCGAGCTGCGGATACTTGTGTATGCTGTGTATGTCGATGCCAATCCAGCCATCCACGTCGCCGTGCTGTATGAGCTCCTCCTTCTCCTCCTCGGTCCAGTCGCCGCGACCCTGGAAGCCAGCTGCCACCAGCTGCTTCTCCAGCTCCCAGGCGCGCTCCACTGCCCGCTTGTGCGCATGCTTGAGGATGCGATGCCGCTCCTGCTCGGGATCGACGCCATACTTGATGATCACCACAGCCTCGGGGCCGTGCAGACGCAGTTCCTTCGCAGCGCTGCCGCCGTGATCGCTGATCTCGTGCGTTGATATGTTGAACATGCCGCCCAGGCGTCGCAGCTCCTCGTTGTCGTCGCGCAGCTTCAGCACATTGTCCTTGACAAAGTAGAAGACGTCCTGATCGTGTATGCTGAAGTGCAGATCCAGGAAGTACGAGTTGTTGAACACCGAGCTGACCACATCCTGCACCACGCTGTTCGAGCCATCCACCACGCTGACCAGCGCTCGTCCGCCGATCCGCGAGAGCAACACGCCCTCCCCGAACACCGCACGACGATAGCTGACGCGAGGCAACAGGTTGCGCATCTTGGGCTCCATCTTGAGCAGCGGCTTGGGCGCAAAGTCAAAGTCACTGAACTTCTCGTTGGTCTTCTCCACAATACACTCGAGGCCGGAGATCACGCCGAAGTCGGGAGCCAGCGTGTTGGACTTGATGCTCGCCTGGGGCGTGTACTGCGACAACTTGGTGTAGCGATTGCTCTGCATGTTGTTCAGCTCGTAGCCGAAGAGCTGCAGCCAGGCGTCGAGGTCGATCATGTAATCCTGCGGCTTGTTGCGGTTGATGGGATCGTTGTTGTGATAGCGATAGATGAAGACGTCGGTGGGATTCGACATTTCGGTGGCCAGCGTCTCCCAGAGCGGTGTCATCCACTGACCCACCGTGGGATCGTATTGCCGCCGCTCCGTGTAGATCAGCTTGGTGTGCGGATCGATCAGACCGCCATGGAAGTCGATGGGCACAAAGAAGTCCGGCTTGGTGTCCTTGATGGTGCGGCCGAAGGGCGTGCGCTTCACCTCCTTCACAATGCCGCCGTTCATGTCGAAGAAAGCCAGAGGCGAACCATTCTGATCGGTGGCCACATAATAGCGCTGCTCGGCATGCTCCAAGGCAATCAACATGTCGCGATCGTCGTAGTAGAACTTCATGGTCTTGCCCTGCTCCGGGAAGTGGGCGTGACTGACCAGCATCGGGGTCTTGGGATTGGCGTAGAAGTACTGCGTGACGTTGCCCTTGCTGTCGTGCCAGGCGACGAGACGACTGCGATCGTCGTAGTAATACCAGCTCTGGAAGCGATCGCGCTCGAAGGCGTGAATCAATTGTCCCCGATTGTTGTATCTGTATTTCTGTTCGCCACGACGCACCACGAAACCGCGAGCATCGTAGTTGTTGAACTCAATGTCGCCCACTTTGATCACGCGATCGCCGATGTCGTAGCCCAGATTGATCTTCTCGCCCTGATCCACAATGCCCACCGTGTTGCCGTTCTCATCGTACAAATACTTCCAGTTGTTGGTGCCCAGCACCTCGATCACATGCCCATCGGCATTGTAGTTGATCTTGTCGAAGGCCGTGGAGCGTCCGAAGGTCGTCTTCTGCGACTTGATGCGATTGCGCAGATCGTAGTCGAGTTCCAGGCGGAACACGTCGAAGCTCTTGATGTTCATCAGCACGCTCTTCACGCGACCATGCTGATCGTAGTCCACAATGGTGAAGAACTGTTTGGCCGAGTCCTGAATCACCGTGCGATTGAAGGCGTTGCGTGTGATCTTCAGGTCCTGCACGACCTCCAGTTGTCCCAGGTTCTGGCTGTACTTGTAGCGTGTGGTGGGCAGCTCCTTGTCGTCGATGGCCATCTCGATGCCGCTCAAGCGCGCGTTGCCATCGTAGGCGTACTTGTAATGCGCCGAAGCCAGCGAGTTCTTGGAGCCAAAGCGTAGCTTCTCGTCCTTCAGGATGCCCGCGTGATACTTGAACTCGCGACGCAGCTCGAAGCCCGGTTCCTGCACCTCCACGGACTTCACCAGACTCGTGGTCTCCTGGTAGGTGTAGTGGGTGCTGAAGAGTCCGGCCAGAATCGTCTCGAGTCGTCCGGCAGCGTCGTGCACAAAGGCCACCTTGCCGGACTGATGGGGATGGATCTTGGCGAGTATCTGACCCTCGTCGTTGTAGAGTATCTCGAAGGGATGGCGGTTGATGGGCGAGTAGTATTGGTACTTGAAGAAGCCCAGCGAGGTCTGCAGCGAGAACGAGTGAATGTGTCCGCGAGGCGTCGTCAGACTCTGCAGCGCACCCGCGTCGTCGTACTGCAGCAGATAGTCCGATCTGCGTGGCGTGGTCACCTTGAGGGGCAGCGAGCCGAACATGTCCTTGAACGTGTAGACCATCGAGGAGCCGTCGCCGTACTTGATCTCGTTGAGGCGTCCGTTGCGATCGAAGGTGTAGGCTTCCTGCAGCACGCCCCACTTCCAGCTGACCAGACGGCCGAAGCGATCGTACTCCAGATCCACGTCCGCATAGTCGCCCGACTGCGGTCGGAAGCTGACGGGACGCGAGGTGCGATCGTAGGTGACGTTGAGCAGCTCCTGCTTGTCGTCGACCATCACCACCACCGACTGCGTCTCCCGATCGTACTCCAGCGTCAGCACGTTGTCGCCATTGACGCGCAGCTTGCGTCCCACCTCGGTGACAGGGCGAGGCGTTCCCTTGTTCTGCTTGCCCGGCTGCAGCGGCTGCTGGCGACGCACAAAGTAGCGCCACTCGAAGCGATTCGCCAGATCACCTGCGATCTCGGTGCGCTGCTTGGCCGGCACGGGATAACTCTCGCCTAGCAGCGGACTCTGCTCGGCTAGTATTGTGTAGGGTACGACTTCCATTTGCAGATTGTGGCCCCAGGGTGTGATGCTGGTGGTGGAACCGTCCATGCCCACTGTGGTGCGCGACTCGGCGGCGCCGTTCTTCACCACCACCGTGGAGCCCTGAATCAGCATCGAGATCTCCTTCTGCGCGTTCTCCGACACCTTCACCTGGGCGCCCTTCACGCTCAGATCGAAGGTGAGCTCAATCACACGTCCAGTTGGCGTCACAGCGGACGTGAGGCGTCCGAACTCATCGTAGTTGTAGACGTAGGAGCGTCCCGTGGAGTCCAGCTTGGTCTTGAGCAGTCCGGTGGGGCCGTGGTACTCGTAGGTGACGTTGTAGTTGTCGGGCGTGCTCAGCTCGTGCAGCATCTTCATGCGCGTCATGCGCAGCCGGCACTTCTGCCCCTTGGTGTTCTCGATGGAGTTCACCTGCGAGGTGTAATCTCGCAGGAGGAACACCTTGTTGCCCGCCGCATCCGTCACGGTGCTCAGTTTGCCGTTCGAGGTGTTCACGTTGTAGGTGAACACGTAGGTCGTCTCTCCGGTGAGGATGTTCCTGGTGGAGACGTGTTGTCCGAAGCGATTGAAGATGTAGATCTCCTGCATGTCGGGCGCATAGATCTCGTATTCACGCGAGGGACTCGCCTCGGGAATGCTGGACATGACCGAGCGTATGCGATAGTTGGCCTGATCCGCAATGTGCACGTGTCCGTCGGGGGTCACAGCCAGCGCGGCAATCGTGTTGAACTTGGCGCTGGTGGCCAGGTAGTGATCGGCCTCGAAGCAGTCGCAGCCACGCTCCAGGCAGTTGCACTTGGACTCCGCACCCGCGAAGGAAGCGATGCGTCCGTCGGTGCCGATGACGCGCACCCGATTGATGCGTTGCGAGTCGCTCTCGGCTACAAAGAGTTCGCCAAGCGGACCGAAGGCAATGGACTGCGGCATGACGAGCGTGGCGTGCGTGGCCAGCTCTGCATCGTAGACCGTGGAGGCTGTGGCGCAATGCTGCACGCGTCCGGATATGACGCGAACCCTGCCGTCGGGAGTCATGCGCAGGATCATGTGATCGTCGATGATGTGCAGCGTGTTGTCCATGGGCGAGACGGCCAGCTCGGTGGGCCAGCGCAGATGCATCTCCTCGAGCTTGAGCGTGCCCTCGCAGGGAATCGGCTTCCAGTGGGACTTGTGCATGTGATTGCCGATCAGGGTGCTGACGATGCCGTCGCGATCCACCATCCGAATGTTGGTGCCGTCGGCAAAGTACAAGATGTTGTCGCTGGAGATGGCAATGCCCTTGGGATACGCCAGCTTGGCGTCCTTGGCCAAGGCGCCGTCGCCGCAATGCGCCTCATCGCCCGGCAGACAACGTTCCCCTGACCCCACAACGGGTTCCCAGTTCTGTTCCGGCTTGTCGTAGTCGCTCATGTTGCGCACGCGTATAATCTGATGGGACTCAGGATCGGAGATGTACAGAGTGCCGTCCAGAGGACTCAGCGCCATGTGGTAGCGATAGGAGACGCGGGTGGCGTTTAGCTTGACCACGGTGCGAATGGTGCCGTCGGTCATGATGCGGCGAATGTAGTTGAAGTCGCCCACGAACAGACTGCCGTCGGGAGCGGCGGCGAGGGCGACGGGCGCCAGCAGACGCTGCTTCAAGGCGTAACCATCGCAGTCCTGGCACTCGAGCGGACGCTGATGACCGTCGCCCATGGTGGTGAGTATGATGCGGGGTTTGTTGCGCAGATAGATGTTGGAGCCGTCGCCCTTCTGCAGTATGCCCTCGTGGAAATTGTAGCGATGATGTATGTCCAGATTCCAGCCGCCCACCTCCGAGATGGACATGTCGTGGCCACTCAGCTTCGTCGTCTGAATATCCCACACAATGTCCTTGCAGTCCGTGTACTGATAACCGACCTTGACCACGGCGGTGGTGACGCCATAGACGCGTTGTCGGTAGATGTTGAGGCGGTTCCAGGCGTAGGTGAACTTGATGCCCGGATCGGCCTCGAACACGCGCTCAAACAGGATGCCCTCGATGGTGATGCGCAGATGGATGAGATGCAGTGTGGCCGGAATTGTGTCGGGCGTCAGTTGCAGCTTGATGGTGGACAAGTAACCCGCAGCGCGTGACGAGTGATAGACGAGGTTCAGGCCCGTTCCGGGTATTTGCAGCGATTCCTGTATCACCTGCGACTCGGCGAGAATGGCGCTGCGATCGGGGCAGGCGCCTTGGAAGCCGTGCTTCCACGAGGCCAGCACCACCGGCTTCATCTGATCGTAGTCGTGGGAGAAGCAAGTGTGGGTGCTGGTAGTAGCCAAGCCCTTCTCGTCGGACATGCTCATGACCATCACGTCGATGATGACGACCTCGTTCCACGGCACCTGGACAATGCGAGACTGCGGCCGGAACGGCGCTCGTCCAAATTGCAGTGTCACGGCACCGCCGCCGTTGACCATCAGATCGAACCAGCCGTCGTCGCGGGTGAGCGTGAAGCCTTCCAGCACCGTGGTGGTGGAGACACGAACGCCCACCAAGCCCATGCCCAGGGAGGTGACGACGCGTCCGCGGATAACGGCCGATCGGCTGTGGGGAATAAACACAGAGGGGATTAGACGAATCTCATAGGGATGTTGGATGCGGTTTCTCTTTTCTAGATGTACAACTACTCGTACAAGCATTTCGAACTGAGGATTTGCAACTACGGTTTTGGCAAATTAAATGATGCGATAAGTACAAATCATAATGATAATTCACACGCACATAACATAAGACTCGTATCAACACATAAAGGTTTACAATTTGAACAATATATATATATATATAGAGTTATATAGTAGTATATAGTATGTATAAATGTTTCGATTTGTATGGTGACCTAGCATTGACCTAAGTACAACATTTCCATAGCTTATACATATAAATACGAGTGTACTATATAGTAAATGATAATAAAAAATTGATTGATTGACTGATTGTCTGGTTGTCTGGGATCTTCCCACCCGCATAAGTAAACGATAATTATCATAATGTTCTACTTAAATAAACCAATCGAAAATGAAGAAAAATAAAAGGAAACGAGTGTACCAAACAACCATTGATAATTAGTATTAATTAGTAGTATTTTTTTAGTATTTTAGTACCGGCTTTTCGCTTGTGTTTTTGGCTTACCTTGCATTGAAATAATTCCAAAAAATGCTGTTAGTATTTGAATTTGATTTACAGCGAGAACAAGTAGCGAATGGAATTCGTTAGTTATTTGCAAAGCGCATTTGGAATTTTGTTCGAGATTAATTCGAGTTTTTGTGTGTATGTTTTTGGTTTTTTTGGATGGGAAATTAGTAGCGAGTAGTAGTAGCGAGTAGCAGTAGCGAGTAGTAGTAGCGAGTGGTAGGAGCGAGTGGTAGTAGTAAGTTATATTTTTTTTTATTTTTTTTTGATATTTCGGATTAAAGGGCACGCGTGTTTGAGAAGAAAAAAAGAGCAGAGAGAAAATATTTGAATTAGCATGGTTGTCTTGAGTATCTTTCACTAGAATTTGTTTGTGTTACGAAACCCGTCAAAATATATATTTCGATTCCTACAGTCTCATCGTTTCGATCGTTTGCCGAAATCCCTGAAAGACCCTTCACAAGAACCCTTCAACTTTGTGTGTGGTATCGGAAACTTGTTGACAAATCGTTTGAGATCGGTTGTATTGATAAAATGGGTTTGGTGATTGTGATCGTCACCCCTTGTGAAAGGCGTTCTTAAAACTAATGCTTAGAATAAGCTAAACCATCATTATTATAACTAACTTACATATAATAAAATACTTAGTTTGAAACCTTGTTTGATTTGATTGGATTTGTTTAGTATTTCTTTTTTTTTTTGGGTAAGTTTAAACAAAGGACATATAAGGATTTATATTTACAAGATTTAGATTGGGATTTTGCTTGGTTTTGTGTATGGATTGTATATTTTTATCGGGATTTGTTTTAGACGAGGGCACGAAAACGAAAAACGTAAATATTTAAACATATAAAAATATTAATTATGCAAACTATTTTTGATTATTATTTGATTGGTTGTAAGTAAGTATATATATAGATATATCCAGCTAAATGTTTTGTATAATATACAGGAATTATTAGTTTTATCTGGGGTGCCAATTCAGCAGCTGACTTTTTGGCCAGCAAATTTCTGCACTTCTTCTTTTGTTTCTGATGAATTTAACTAGAACGGTGGAACTGCAATAACTGGCTACAAGGAAGCACCTACCTCTCGTTAAAGGCCTCCAGCTTGGCGTAGTTCTGCAGACTGCTCTCGTCGATCAGGAACTTCATGCGCTCAAAGAACGAGGCAGTGATTGCGGGCGGTTGCTTTCTCAGCAGCACATCGATGGGCTTCGGTGCGGAGACGCACAGCTGCGAGTTCTTGCAGACGTGGCTGGCACAGCACTCGGGATCCTCACAGTCAACCAGGCCATCTACGTGATACATTAATGATTACAAGGAATTCTGGATTAATTATTAGCCAAACCTACCCTTGTCATTGTCCTTGCTGTCGCCGCAGTTCAACTCCAGTGCGATGCCACAATCGGGTCCATCCCAGCCCTCGTAGCAACGGCATTCCCACTGTCCCTCTCCGCTGACTCGACACTGTCCGTGCGCCGCACAACTGTTGGGACAACCCTCGATGGTGCAGTGCTTGCCATTCCAGCCGGTCACACAGAGACAGGTGCCGTTCTTGCACTGCCCATGCTCGTTGCAGCGACTGTCGCAGAGCCGGGTGTTGCAATAGTCGCCGCCCCACTCGGGATCGCAGGCGCAGGCGTCGCCCTCGCAGCGTCCGTGCTGGCCGCAGTCGAGATCGCACAGCTCCTTGGAGCAGTCGTCGCCACTCCACTTGGTCTCGCAGGTGCAGGTCTGGGTGTCCAGGTCGAAGGTGCCGTGTCCCGAGCAGTCGGGCAGGCATTGCAGCGCATCCTGATCCATGGTGGCGCAGTCGACGCCCTTCCAGCCCTTCTTGCAGATGCAGGTGCCATCGGCGCAGAAACCGTGTCCCGAGCAGTTCGGATGCGGACAGTCCACTGAGGAGAGTAGAGTACAATTAATTGACATTTATTTAAAGCAGGAGAGACAAGATATTTTGGGAGTTTCAGCTGTATACTCAGCTATATTTGTCTGTCTACTCAGCTGGTATCAGATATATTTGATCTGACTTTCAATAATACTTATTTTCTACATGTGGAACCTCTTGAACGTATGAAGTCCATTACTACTAACTAGGCACCCTTTTATAACGTCAACTTAAGTTTGACAAGCCCTAAAATTCTGCATACTTCACTCCTTCGTCCTAACTGGAGAGCCAACATTCCATTGCCTTCCTATCATACTTATATTATAAATCATTTATAAATCAATTTATCTGAATTGATTAGCCAAATTAGTTTGCCTCTTTATCTCTTTTACTATTATATGTTCTAACTACAATAATTACAATTTTCTAACAAACTCGACACTTCTATTTCTACTCTCAGAAATTTACAATTATGCCTGCTACTTCGTCACTTTTGAGTATGTATTTAAGCTATATGTTCGTGATCTTCCGTGTCGTGTCGGGCCACTTGATGCTGCTGTTAATCAGCACTCAGCATGTCCAATGATAATAGTAATAAGAAGCTGTTAGCTGATCTCTACCTTCTTCGCAGAATTTGCCCTTGTAGCCGCGCATGCATTGGCACTTGCCGCTGACGCAGTGGCCGTGGCCATTGCAGTCGGCGACCTCGCACTCGTCGTGGCGCAGGGAGCACTCCTTGCCCTTCCAGCCGGGATTGCAGATGCACTCGCCGTTGGTGTAGTCGCCGTGCTGCGAGCACAGCACGGGACAGACGCTCTCGCTGCAATCGTCGCCCCCGAAGCCGGGATTGCACTGGCAATGGCCCAGCAGACACTGTCCGTTGCCGGAGCAGCCGTTGGGGCAGTTCTGAGTCATGTCCTCGGCAATGGCCGCATAGAAGGTCAGTTCCTGCACATCCCCGTCGTCGTTGTAGAGCGAGACGAACCAATGACCTGGCTCCATGTAGCGTGTGACTTCGCGAGTTATCGAAAGCTGCATTTGATGATGATGATGCAATGATGACGTGAGATGTGCCACATAAAAGGTGAGAGTTGAGAGTTAGTCAAGGCATTAGTAGACATCGCAGTGCGTGCGTTACTTACGTGTGCCGCTCGAGCGGTTCTTGTGCTCACACTGAAGCCGCTCAGCACCTCCTTGAAGTGGTATTGCGTGTGCGTGGGCAACGCATTGCGTCTCCCATAGACCCCGATGGATGCCCCGCGTGGTATGGTGTAGTCAAACTTGACGTAGGCCGGTTCCGATTGATAGAATTGCATGTTCCAATAACTGTACGGTTGTATCTCCTTCGTCAGCTTCTGGCCCAGCGTGATCTGGCCAAACGTGGTGCCGTCGGGAGGAAAACTGCGCGCCGGGAATGTGCGAGCACCTAGAGTGGGATTTGGGTTTGAGTTGCAGCAAGCGCAAGTTGGCGGCAATGGGTGGATGGATAGACAAAAAACGAAACAAATGTCGGGTTAGTTATTGCATTAATCACTTAAATTGATTCATTATCATTATGGCGTGAATGTGGTATATGGTATGTACATATAATAAGATGAAAAGTAAATGGTGCTTGAGATCCCTTTCTATTTATATGATTCCTAAATAATATGAAAGGACTTTAAATCACGCACATATAGAGATAATGTATCTTAGACTCTCATTACGACGCAAAATCTAATTTTGAATCGTGACATTATATGGTCAGTAAAATGTATAATATATACATTATTTTATATATTTTTATATCATAAGCTGCATGATGGAAGGGATCGATATTATTTATTAGAACAATCTTGCAATCGTTTTGGTATTATTAGAATGAAAATAAAATTGAAAGCAGATAAAGAAAGATCACGTAATTTAGTTCCCTCTACATATTATTTCCCAGTGAGTGTTGATGACAACGCTGCAAATTTACAAAGCCAGATGTGGATGCCATATAGATTCATGCTTGAAGGTAATTTATACAGATGTCAAATTGTAAGTATGAGATAATGAAGTGGATTATCATGAACATCAGTTTAGTTTACATTAATTTAAACTAAGATTAGCGTTAATAAATTGTGCAGCAATGCTGTTAGTCGATTAGTCGTTTGAGTTGGGTCAGTTTGAAGCAGTTGTTTCGAGTGGGGTTAGCAGACAGTACAATCACCTTCCAGTATGAGAATAGGCATTACATCGGGGCATGCAAACTTGTCGCCAGCACGATCGGTGACAACATCATTAGCACTAGCATTGTCAGTGGTGGTATCAAAGGAGTTAGTAGTGATGCTGGTGGCAGGTGTGGCAGCTGTCGAGGTTGCAAGTGGAGCCGGCTCAATGTCATTAGTCTGCTCATCTTCATCGTCATTATCATTATTATTTACTGCACGCATCGAGTCGAATTCATCGAGCAGCGGGGGCAGACAGCTGCAGGGACAATCTGGCATTCGTGGCGGCGGCTCCGAGGAGCAGCTGCTCATGCTGGGCTGCTCCTGTTCGGAGGGCAGTCTGTGCTCGTGGGTCAGCAGCTGCTCCACGTTGTGAGAGCCGCCGCCCATGGGCACGGCGACGTGGAGCGTGTAGATGGAATCGCTGCCATCGTCGGTGGCAATGGTCAGGTTGAGCATTATCCGCTTGCTGGGCTGATCGATGCTTTCGCTGACATATGGCTTCAGTGGCGTCAAGTGGGCTGCTTCCACCGCATCCTGTTCCTGCTCCTTAAGCACCTCATTTTCACTCGGCGGAGGTTGGGCTGCAATTGCTGGCGATGGCTTCACCATCTTGTAGACGTCCTCTTCATTGGAGTGCGGCGATTCGTCCAATTTCACTATATCGATGTCCTCATTATCGAAATGCGCCGCATCGCTCAACATCAAATCGGACACGGTTTGATTTATGCTCTCCTGCTCCTGTCCTTTGTGCTGCTGCTGCTGCTCATCATAGTTGTCGGCCAAATCACGCTCATTATTGTTATCATCAGCGACAGGTTTGTTCTCCAGCTCCAGCTCCAGCTTCGGCTGCTGTTTGATTTGAAAATCATTTTCAATAACAGAGACGGTTGAGGCTGTCGTCTCCTTGCCGCTGCCGCTGCTGCTGGTGGTGTTGATTTCAACAATGTCATCGTTGTCACTTCCCGACATCGTTGTTGTCAGTGCTGCTGAACCCTCCTCATCTTCAGCGTTTGAGCTTGAGCTTCTGCTTGTGCTGCCACTGTCACTTTGATTATAGTCATCAATAACAGGAGTAATGCTGCTCGCCTCGGTATCTGATTCAACTTCAATGTTATCGCCGCTGTTGTTCGTCTCCGTCTCCAACTCCAGCTTCCGTTTGGGCTTAGCGAGCATTTTACCTGCTTTGGCTAAATTGCCGTTTAATGATTTGCCAAATTGTTGCCTAGTTTTTGGCGCTGGCCAAGACGCTGTCGTTGACTCCTTCTCCTGCTGCTCAGCACCATCTTCATAGTCATAGTCACTGATGTCGTCCACAAAGGTATCATCATGCCCTGCCTGCCGCGTCAGATTCAATATTCCATCGATTTTGTGCAAAGCTTGAGCGTAATTGCTTTCCTTGCCACCCGCTGCGCCGACAGTTGACTCTGTGCGTTCTTGTTGCTCCTTTGGCTTGACAAATTTCTCGGCTGCTTCGCTGGAAGCCAAATACTTTTGTATATGAACTCCACTTGCGCTTGTAATTAAGTCGCTGAAACTTTCAGCGGCTTCATCTTTGGGCTCATCTTCATCGCCATCGCCATCGCTATTGCCATCGTCATGCCAGTGCATTAAACTTCTTCGTTGGCGACGCGGCTTCTTGTTGACAATCAGCAGCGTTGACATTGCTACAGGTGTGCGAACGAGGTGGGATGTGTGCGAGATTACTTTGTGCCGTTCTGCGGTTAGCCAGGTATGTATTTACTACCCACCCACCCCCCGAAGCCATCATCCCCAGTTTAAAACCCATGCGTGCTCAAATTAAGCATAAAATGTTTTTTTTACGAGTAATTCAATTCAAGCAGTCTCAAGTTGTCAGAAATGTTCATTGCATTTTGATAGAAGCATGTGGATTAAGCTGACAGCTTGTTCAGCCCAGCACCAGGGAAACCGTCGAGAAGGACAGCAAAAGAAAGAGCAGGAGAGACACGGAGAGAGAGAGCGAGAGGGAGTGTCAACATTTGACAGCTTAATTGCCAAATGTTAAGTGTCATGCGTGCGTCCTGCGGCTACAAATATGCAAAGTCCTTTTCTTTTATTTTTAGCACTTCTTTTCAGCTCACTGACGTTTTGAGCGCAAGCCTAACTTGTATTTATAGCCAGAGTAAGTTTTTTATTTAGTTCGCTTTTCTTTAGCGCACTGCATAATAATAAGGTCAGCCATAACGCAATCCTAAGTGCTTTTTTTTGATTAAGAGTTAGAAACTCATTCTAGACAAAATATTAAAACCAAACTTCAAGCTCAACTGATGAGGAAATAGAGTAGATGAATTAGATCCTTTATGGTCTGAGTGGGTTTCATTCAGTTTGTTTTTTTTAAACACACTGCTTAATTATGTATTTATTTTTGTATTTTATAAAAAGTTTTAATCGGTACTATGCAAATTCGTTCCAGAAAGTATAGATATATTAGATTCTTTATAGTCTGAGTGGGTTTCATTCAGTTCGCTTTTCTTCGGCACACTTTTATCAAGAGTTTGAAAACTTATTCCAGAAAATATGCTAAAACCAAACCCTTTACAGTCTGAATGGGTTTTATTTGGTTCGCTTTTCTTCAGCACACTCTTTTAGGCTGCCTAACAATAAGCGCATTTTTATTTGGACATTTAATGAACGCAGCACAATGCGAATGGCATTTGAATAATCGAACTTTCTGGCTAAATCCTGCTCGCTGAGCAGCGTCTGTCAAATGCAAAGTGAGCGAAAACTTTTAGCTAACAATTCAAAAAAAGAGAAAAAAATAAAATAAAGTTTCTGTCCGCCGCCAGAGGGCGCTAAATGCCCCTCTATTTCTCTCAGTCTCAGTCTCAGTCTCTGTCTTGCCGTCTCGCTCTCGCTTTTGTGTCTTAAGAAACTTGCAAAAACTCATTTAAAAATAATTAAAACTTGTGCATAATTACCTCCATTATTGGCATTCGCCAAGGATGAGGACAACGAGGTCGATGGCGCCAGCGACGATTGCGAGGAGGATGTGGCCGTGGCAGCCGCTGCCGCTGAGGTCGCCTCCGCCGAGGCGGATGTCGATTGCAATCCTTGGGCCGTCCCGCTGTTCGAGGTGGCCGTCGTCACCGTTGCCGTCGACGTTCCGCCCGCGCCTCCTCCGCCTATGCCGCCGCCCTGTCCCTGTATTATGCCAATTCCTTGTCCATTTTTCGCGCGAACCGATGCATTGTGCAGCTTGGATAGATCAGTGTTTGTGCTCTTGGCCGCCGTCACCTCGGCCGCCTCGTTGCCCACGAGCACGGTGCAGGGTGCCGTTGGTGACCACGACAGCTTGCCGGTGCTGGTCAACAGGATGAGGACAATGCAGAAGAGGGCAACGGCCGAGAAGGCGACAATGCTCAGCCAGTTGGCCGAGCACCAGGCGGGCAGATCCTTGCGAAAGTTCATCGGCGCCGAGTAGTGATGTGTGGGCATTCCGTTCATGCTCCTGGGCGGCAGCACCGGGCAGCCTTGCGTGCTGCGCTCGTAGCCCCCTTTGAGTGTGTCTTTTGTGGGTGTGGAACAGGCCGATCCGCTCTTGTAGTCAATGGGAGAACCCTTGTTGATATCTGCAAAAGAGTGAGAGAGAGACAGAGAGAAAGGCATCTATTAATTACGTACGAAATCTCACTAGAATGGACAACATTGAATATCATTAAAATCACACCAACCCTCGAGCTGTGGTTGTGGACGACGACGACACTATTGTGTTTTGCTTATCGTCGCCATTTGGCGAAAAATTCATTTGTGTAAAAGGATTTGCACAAGGATAACAAACTGACATTCAACATAACCTCAAACAAACGATGGAAAAACAGCAAAATCAAGAGAATGAAACGAAAAAATGAATGAAATGAATGAATAAACGAACGGACGAATGTTGTAAGCAGGGAAAATGACCAGCGACAATGACGCTGCCAATATACAGAATACAACAAAAAAAAAGGGAAGCACAACAAAAAAACAGAAACAGAAAGAAGAAAAAAAAAAAAGATGGCCAACAACGTGGGTAGTGAAGTGATGTGAAAAAAAGGGATTCTCCCGTGCTGACAGTCAGCAAGGGGGCGACACAACTGGGGAGCAGTAACAGCATAAGTTGAAATCATTTGTTGACGCCATGATGATAATTCGATTATGCGACGCTGATGTGCAGCGGCCGGGCGAGGAGTGCTTAAATAGAACCCAGGGCCCAGCAGGACCAAATGATATGGATACCATGTGGCGATGGGGCATTGAAAAGCAAGCGAAAACAGTTTCAAAATAAAGTTGTATTATTAAAGCTTTCTATTAGCAGACAGACACACGTGCAAACAGTTTGAAAATTACAAGTAAAGTTTTGCACACAGCAATTTCTATAGCAGTCAGCTTTCGCTTGATATGCAAGTCGATTGCAGCGCATGTTGTGTTGTAGCAGTCAGCATTGATAAGCAAAATATGTCGATCTAGGGAGTTTGCACTTCCGTTATAGCAGAAAGCTTTTGCTTGAGAGCAGCAAACTTTCAACTTGATTGCATCGCATGCAAATAATTATGATTTAATAATATATATTTATATGTAAGCAGTAAGTTTTAATAAATAAGTGAATTGGGAATTTGTTGAGCTAACGTATTTAATGCAATGTGTTATAGCAGACAGCTTTTGCTTGTGCAGAGCAGCGAACTTTCAACTTGATTGCATCGCATGTAATGATGTAGCAGTCAGCTTTGATTAGTCAAGTGAATTGCCAATTTTTTGATCTAACGCGTTTGCATTTGTGTTAGTGTGTTACTCGTTTTGTTTGCCAAAAGAAATTATCTGGCGACGTATGCCAGACTCGGTTACACATGGCGTGGCAGACACAGACAGACAGATAGACAGCGCGACGGACGGAGACAGACAGCAGATGGAGACGCAGACACAGAGAGCGAGAAACACAAACATGTGTCGCTTATACGCACACATTACATATGCATGCATGCACACACACACACACACACACTCGCACACGCACACTCGCACACTCATTCATGTAAATGTAAATATGTGTGTGTTCGTTTGGTGTGTGACAAACGTTCGCTCTTACGAAAAACTGTTGTAATTTCTGGCAAAAGGACCTCTGGCCGCAGAAATAACCTCTCATCCCCACCGCCAGCCGCTTGCCCAGATGAATCTTTACACCAATGAGTCAACGAGCTGGGCGACGCATTCCAGTGGAGCATGGACCATGGAGCAGGGAGCATCGCCACCACGATTTGCCGTTGGGTAACCCAAAATGGATATGGTCTAAGCGCTTTCACTAAGCATGTGTGTGTGTGTGTCTATCCCTCTCCCTCTCATTCTCGCTCTCGCTATCTCGCTCTCTGTGTGCAATGATAGCGTGAATAATGTCTGTCATTTTTTATATACATATACTGTGTATGTGTGTGTGTGTGTGTATTAAAGATACCCATTAAGCTTATACGAGATGTTAGATTTATTTAATGTCAAGATCCTCTGTCTGGGGGAAGGGAGGATGGGAGCTCTGAAGGAATGCATAAATGTCCATAGATCCGCAGAGACATTTGTATTAGGGTCCAAAGGTTAAGCGTTTCGTCTCATTTCTGGCTAGTTGCCTCGTTAGGGGGCGTGCCGTTCTAGGGGCGATTTTTATGACCAAAACGTGTTACGATTCAGGGGGAGCTCTCTCTGTGTGTGTGTATGTATGAGTGTGCGGGTGTGTTTGAATAATTAACGAACGCATAATAGCAGTTGGTTGTCGGTTGTCGGTTGTCGGTAGTCGACTGGTGCTGGCAATCGTTGATATAAATTCACACAAGTTAATGGGCTTTGGGTGCTTTTAAAAAACAGGACATTGCCATTGGGATGGTGTGAAAGCAGCCCCAGCGAGAGATACTGATGGCTTTCTGGGGGTCCTTTTGCGCTTCCCTCATTAAAGAAAATGGCGAACGCACTAAAGTATGCTAACGTAAATGCCATAAAGGAGGAAAAAATGGCTGTCGATTTATTGATCCTGATCCACGTAAATCATCGATATATATAGTATGTAGGTGAGAGAGTACGGTTTAAGGATTATTGTTTGCGTATTTATGCATTTAAATGAGTTTGATAAATTGACTGCTTAATTGCATTTAATCCGTTCGAAAAACACGTTTGATATGCTGCTGCAGGTTAGAGATAAAATTGCGTTAGTTTTTTTTGGATATTTTGGTCGGTTAAATTTGTGTAATCTTCGCATTTATCTATTCATTTTATTGCAATGTGACAGTTTATGCAAAAATTGACAGGCAGGTGGAGATGAGAGTGGACAGGACGACAGGCTGTCGTTGTGTGCTCGTTAAGCCTGCGGCTGCTTTATGAGCCCAAAAGCAAATCGCTTAAATTAAAACAACACACAGCAAAAGGGGCGTGCCAACAAAAGCAATAAAAATAGTGTGGTGTACGCAGCTGGCCGTAATGGTTATTGTATAATGTGCACACCACTGCATGCGTGTGTGTGTGTGTGTGTGTGTAAAGGACTCAACCCCACAATGAATGAGGCCAACAAGCTGCCACACACACTGAGTGAGAGTGAGAGAGATAGAGAGAGAGGTTTAGCTCTCCCTTAAGCCAAATGAGATTTATGCTGCGTGTAATTTAACATTTTTAATAATATTAAAATTACAAATTTATATTTTATGCGTGCAGCACTTGTCAAGGTGTTGTTGTAGTCCAATAAACACTTTTGGGGCTATTCTCTGGCCTGTCTGTGTGTGTTGGGGAATTCGAAAGGAATTTCTCCAGGGAACGAAGAACAGCACAGAACTGAACAGCAGATTAAACTGAGCTCTCGCTGGGCAGTTAAGAGCGCGCTCGTTGCGTTTTCCGTTCGTCAATTGTGTGTTAAGTACTTTTGAGTAATTGCTGGAGTCCAGTGAGTAAGTGAGCCTGACTAACGCCAATTTGCATAGTCGTTAATGAACATTTGCTAATATTATAAGCACTAAAACAGAGCAATAAATTCAAGCTGCTGCTTCTCGTTCCCCCACCCCGCCAAGCTATCCCTAGGCTCTGCGGCAGGCGCCGAAGCGTGCGACAATCAAATAAAAGTACATGAAAAACACATAAAGGGGTATTCGCTACTCGGTTTGGTTTCGTTTCGTTTCCTCCTTTTTTTTTTTTGCGTACTTTTTCACTTGCTCTTGTTGTTGTTGGTTGTTTTAATGGTAAAGCGCGACGATTTCTCGAAACAAACAGGTGACTGAGACGAAGGGGAGTGGAGGGCAGGTCGAAGGAAGCTCCCGCCATGTTGGTAATGGAGTTTGCAAACAAACATGGCCGCCGGGGAAAAATCACATAATTTACACGTTTGCATTTAAGTATTAAGTGGGCAAAGCAGCGGCAAGCGAGAGAGCGGAGAGAGGGAAGCGTAGAGTGTATGGGGGGGTGGTTGCCAAAGTGTTTCGTTTACTTTGGCTGCAAAGCTCAGCAATTGTGTGTGTGTGTGTGTGTGTGCGAGCATGTGTGTGTGGGTAAGTGTAAAGGAATTTTTAGGCATGTAGAACGATTTTGGGTTCAGCATGTTGTTGGATTTTATGTGCGAAGGAAGCAATTTTTGGGGTCGACTTTATTGCCCCTGTCGACGCGATGTTGATTTTAAAGCGTTTAATGGTCGCGTTTTGTGTGCTGCAAATTGAAAATGAAAATAATGGAAGCCAAGACAGACTCACAAGTTTACGCACTGCACGCACGCATGTTTTGTGTGCACACAGTGTTTGGATTTCCAGAGATTTGTTCGAGCAGAAGAAGCTGTCATAAAAGGGGTTGCCAAAGGCTTATGATGGATTGACAAAAAGGCTGAAAAGGAGCCCCAGCTGCAGCACTACAAAATAGTCGAGGCAATCAAAGTGAAAGACAAGCTTAGCAGACGAAACCCTTCAACCTTCCACGACAACAAGCAGAAAAAATAACCTACTGGGGTCTAGGCTTCGCACTAAGCCCAATAATCACTGTCTTGTAATTACGTCGACTTAAGTGGCCAGCAAATTGCGATAGGCAACGCTTCGCCTGCTTTTGCTTTTCTCTTTCGCTCTCGCGTAATCAAAAATTCCATTTAAAACTTTAAACTCATTACTAAATGTTTAATGTGCGCTCATTTCGCGTTGTTCTTGTTGTTGTTGTTGTACAATAAATCAACAACAATACAAAAAACAGTGGGGAAAAAAAGAGAAGAAAATGTTGCAATTTGTTAGGCCGGCACAGACAACAACGAACAACGAACAGCGAGGAGAATAAAGAACTTGGGTCTTCTAACGATGCGGCAACCTGTCGACATCGACGCACGTGAGTCGCGATCCCAAAAGGGTCGTTGTTATCCTGCCAGTTGTCTGTTGTCTGCTGTCTGCAGTCCTCGCCTGCCATATTGTTGCGAGCAGGCGGTGCACAGCGGGCGTCCCATCTTGAGCACTAATCAAGTGCGTGTGTGTGTGTGTGTGTGTGTGTGTGGGGATAACCCGGCACCAAGACACTTTAAGCCTTGGCGGGGTTGTGGAGGCTGAAAACTTTTTGGCACGATTTGCATGTAAATTAATTGCCATTGCCTTGGAACTGTCGCAAGGTTCATGGTACGCGCCTCGTGCCTGTAGCTATGCAACGTGATTTTTTTTCGGTTGTGCGCCGTGTTTTTTACGAGTCCTAAGCAACCCTCAAGGCAAAGACAAAGACTGAGACGGAGACTAAGACGGCGATGGAGTTGGAAGGGAGTCTGCCACCGCCCACAAGATAAGTCGTATAAATTATAGCAATTTAATAAGTTTTAAATATACGCATCCGGTTCGCTGACTGCCTGCCTGACTGCCTGCCTGCCTGCTATGTAGGTATGTCTGTCTATTTGTCTGTATGTTTACACGAACTCTCACCCCTCGCCCCTTGGAGCTGCCGAAAAACTTGGAAATCTTTGCAGCAAAGTTTGGGCGACCTCGTCTGGGGTTGCGACTCGGGTGTGCTGCGGGTGTTCGCTTTCGCTTTGCAGCTATAACTCAAGACAAAAATTGTTGCCGATTAAAATTGTCGGTTGGGCATTAATTTTATGTCACGATGCGCTCTCGCCGTGGCCAACGTGCCATGTGATAAGGTGGCGAGTTCTGCTTTCTACTACTTTGAAGGGGGGAAGGAAGCACGGTGCGTGCTTACCTTTTGTGCAGACAATTTTCAGTTTGTTCTCGCACTAAATGAGTTTATGCAAGTGTGAAAATAAGTCTTTTAATGGCCAACAGGGGCTGAGATGAACTGGCCCCCATGCCATAGCTGGCAGCACTTTCCTCCACGGTTAATGAGTTAAAAGTGGAAGACGTGGCACGTGGATTACTCGCCGTTGCCGTTGCCGTTGCCCCATTCAGGTGTTGTTTGGCGCAAAAACAAAACTTAATTTGTTGTTGCAGGTGAGACGCATAAATTATTTGATAACAGTTTCAGCTCTCTTTCGCTCTCTCTCTATCTCTCTGTCTCTGCGGCATAAATAAGTTTTCAGCAGAGTCCGTCGCCTTCGCCTTTGTTTGCCCAGTTAGTGGAAGCTCGCTCTGTTTGCCGTTGGCCGCTTAATGCCGCAGCTTATCAGTGTAGGGCTTAAGCTTAGTTTATGTATTTTGATTGTTTGTCATGGCCAAATATTATTTTTGCTAACGTTTAATTAAAATCTTGGTTATTAACAACACGCCAAGCCAAAAAAGGAGCAGCCAGGACATTCGCAACGCCGTGCTGGGCACGTGCTTCAAATTTTCCAAACAATTTTCACATTTCCATTGCCCCACGGACCATTTTGGACTCTGACTTTGGCCGCCAGCACAATTTTCTATTTCTATTTCTGTTTCTGTTTGTTTTTGTTTTTAGTGTGTTTGTGTGTGTGTGTTGCATGTAATTACAAAGCAAAACTTTGCCATATAATTTTTACAAAACTCAAAACTTTTTCAATAACAAAAATTAGAAAAAAAGAACGTAGAAAAAATCGTAGAAATAAAAATAAACGAGCGATGCCAAAAAGCGACTGTAAAAAAGTTTGCAATAAAAAACGCCACTAGCGAATAGCGAGCAAAGGACACTCGGACATACACATGGGCGGCAAGGGGGGCGTGGCAGGTACGTGCGCTGGCTGCGCAACGCAAATGTTTAATAAACTTTTTCAAATAAAAATTTATCTACGTTGACGTGCAATTTTTAGACCAATTAAACCGAGGCACATTCATTGAAATCAGATACGAGAGCCAGCCGGAATGGCAGATGATCTTTGCTACGTGTCTGCAGATTGTGTAGCATAATTTGCAGTGCCTTTAATGACTATCTTTCTATTGCTGGCGTTCTTTAAATTTAATTAGCTCGGATTGCTGCTGTGGTATCGTTTGTCAAGCTAATGGCAATAATTGCGATAAAGCCAGCATTAAATACACTTCGATAAATATGCACTGCGTATTTGTATTATTATTGCAAGCAGAAGGAGCAGGAGCAGGAGCAGAAGCAGGTATTTTAATAACGAATTTAAATAAAGTGTTTTCTTCACTGTTTGTTGTTGTTTGGCTGGTGTATTGACCAGGTAAAATAAATGCAGGCGGCCGCCTTTTGTTGTCGATTTCGATTTAATGAACTGTAAAGCGCTGCCATATTTATTGCATTTGTTTCCACCTTTTTTTTTTTCATTGCACTTTTTTATGCAATAATTTTGTTGTTTTCATTATTATTTTTATTATTGTTTATTTGCTTTGTTTTCTGTGGCTGTTGCTGTTGGTGTTGCTGTTGCCGGGTTGTTGCATTTTTATTGTAATTTTAATGCATTTAATTTAAATTACTGCAAGCGTCGATTTTGATCATCAATTTCATAATTTTTTTCTGCTGTTGTTCAGGCCATTTCGCTGGCGATTTACATTGCGGTTGGTGCCCAGCAGAATCGCCGGCCCATTTTATAGTCAATAAACATTGTCAGCGTTATCGCAATTAATTGAAATTAATGTACACTCATTGTAATAGGCCATTTGTGGCTTTAGCATTTCCCATTTCCCGTTTCCCGTTACCCGTTTCCTAGGCCCACCGCCAGCATCGTCTGAGCAACTCAAATATAAACTATTAATTGAAAGTTTAATTAAAATGCTGCTAAGTGGAACTTGCTCTACACTTTTTTTGTAAATTGAATTAATTGCCTCAGCACACATTTGGCAAACAAATTACGGCTGTCGAAACGTCAGCGCAGCAGACGTCGAAACACGAATAAAACAAACAACAAACAAAACGGGGGAAACCAAACGGACAACACAAAAGTCAACTCCAACTGCAAGCTGCGCTCATTACCATAATTATTAAACAAAAAAAAAGCTCGAATAATGCCGAACCGAGCTGACTTAAAGCGTAACAGAGATGATAGCTGTCAATTGTTTGGGGGGCAAGTCGGATTGACATTTAATCATTAAACGGCAGCCGTCACGAAGCGCTTCCCTTGTCACGCCGTTAATTATAGTCGCGTAAAAAGTGATTTATATTAAAATCAAGCCACTTGTAATTTTATTATGTTTATACACATTACTTAAGTGTGTTGGGGGCACACACAATGTGCGCTTCTGTGTGCGTATGTGTGTGTGTTGACGGCCATTAAAGTTGGGCAGCCATTTTGTCATAAAGTTTGTGTTAATTAACGCACACACAACCGCGAAAACATGGCGCCCACTAAAGTGCCACTACACACACACACACACTCACACACACATACACATTCGCACACACATGCAGTTGTGTGCATACATTTGTGCAGGCACTTGCAATATTTAAATTCAATTGCATACTTTCGAGCGCTCGTCTGTTTGCCCGGCCACACGGCGCATACTTAATGAACCATGTACTCGTTCCGTTGCATATTTTATTTGCTCGCTCCGTCCATTTTTGTTGCTGTCGCTGTTGCTGTTGCTGTTGGTGGAAAAATGCGCAACGCTTTTCCAGTCTCATGTATGCATAAGTACAACGCCCGTTGTTGGCTAATAGAAACGGCCCGTTAAGCGGACGACTAACAATTGAATTGCCATTATGTTTAATATATAAAGCAGCTAAGCGAGCACAATAAACAATAAATTGTTTTGCATATTTCAATAAATAAATAAAATAAATGGTCAGCTTAAACACATATAAATGCACAAAAAATCCTCTTCCTCAGTTTTCTAAATTCAATTTATACACACAAAAATATATGACAGCACAGCTCAGTGCAGTGTGACTTAAGCTTTTGTTAAACAATTGTGCAAATCCTGTAAAGCGCTTTTTTGACTTTGCGCTGTCAATTAATGTTCCTTTTAATAATATTTGCAATATTTGTAATGCGCGTTTGGCCCTAAAACGTGCCATTATTTATGTATAATTATGCCAGATTTGTTCATTTTTTTGTTTGCTCGCCCATATGCATTTTTGTGACATTTAATTGTTTTAATTATATGCAACAGCACCATTCAACATTGCTGCGACATTATGAAATTTATGAAATTAATATTTTTGACGCAATTACAGCATATTTTTAGAGCAACAACAACAACAACAACAATGCAAATGGTAAATGGCAATTGGCAAAATTGTAAATTGCAAATTGCAAATTGAATTAAATTCACATTCGATAGATTTAGTTGGCGTTGTTTTTTTCCCCTACATTCCTTCCGCTCCATATATTTCATTAAATTATGATTGTGAAAAAAAGATTGCATAATTACTTTTAATTTGTGGTTTTATGGCCCTCGCTGCCAATAAATAAATTAATGTAAAATTATTAACTGACAAAATGTTCAAATTATGACAATTTATTTGCGCATAAAACGATGCCGCCAAACAGGTCGAAGTTTACGACAATTGTGGCCAATAAAAAGGGCTAAAGGGAAGGGTGTGCGAAAGTGTCGGCATAAATAAATATTAATAAATTGTGTGTGCATGCTGATTAGTTTTTCGCATATGCCACACAAACTTTAAACTCACAACTTTAATGGGTACTCCAAACTCCTCCGCCGCCGCCGCGTTGCCATTGAAGTTGCACTTTAAAAGCCATTAAAATGGCAAATAGGCTGCGCTATCGCATGTTCGGGAGTCTGTTAATTTCATCACAGCTACTGGTAATTGCGTGTATGCCATTGCAGTGCAGGGCCAACGAAGTCAGACGCGGCATTCACGTTGGTTACTGTTTTTGTGGCTGCTGCACAGCCAAGGGGAGCGACGTAGGCAAAGGGAAGGAGCGAAGGGGGATTGGCACAGGACCTGCGACTGCTGCGGACTGTGGATACCATTGCCGACTGGCTACAATTTATTATATTAAGTATTAATGCTGGCTATGATGCCGTCGCACACTGTGCAACGCTGCTTCTCCCCGATGTGTGTGTGAGGATGTTGGGTGTATATGCATAATCCGAAAGCCAAAAGTAATTATATTAAGTAATTGATGAATTTGCCTTTTTACGCGGCAGTCGTCGTCTGACGTCCAACGCTTTTTGCCAAAGGCCAAACGAATCCCCCTCGACGCTGTCTCGACGCATTTATAGTTATCACGCAGGGGCGCAGACACAGACAGGGCGTAGATATATGGTATGTTTGTTATATGGCCAATGCAGCACAGTCACTGCCAATGCCAATGGCAGACAAATGGCAGACGGCTGGCTGTGTAGAGTATTTGATAGTGCTGTGCACACTCAAATAAAATTTAATAAAGCGGCAAATAAAAATTTATTGTGTGTCATTTTAGGCGCACTGCGACAATGACCGACAATTTTGATTTGCACACACAGATAGACGTCAATTTCCGGAGACCGAGTCCTCCGTAAGGCTTTAAGAGCTTTTGTCATATGTGTTGTTCAAGATTTATTTGCCTGTTTAAATTTAATTGAAATGAATTGCTTTGCTTACGGGGGCATTCGAGGGTTGATTCTGCTCTCGCATGTCTCATTTGACTGATTGGCCATAAACTTTAAAACTTCAGCGTGGGGGTTAGTTTTTGTGATGAATGAACAGGACACGCTTCCCCACTTAGTCCATCCAGGCAAACTTTCCCGATTGCGACTCATTAAAAAGCCGAAAAGAAGGAGTATTACAGTTTTGATAATGGCCCATTTCATGGACACTTATCGAGGGCGTCAGAAACAATAAATGTCTCTTCGATGGCCACTGCTTATCGACGCGTCGGGGGCAATTGGCCAGCCTCATTATGGCCGCGAAAAGGAAGCAAGAGGCGAAACTTTGAAATTTATTGTGGCCTCCATTCGGAAACGAAAGAACGAAAAAGCAACGATACCAAAGTTTATTACTCAATTACAAAACCATCAAAAAATAAAAGCGAAACGCTAGAAACGAAACGAAACGAAACGAAACGAAACGAAGCGAAAGATAAATGAAATTGATAAGCGCGTAATTTATGTTTGGATTTCGTTTTATACTGTCATTAACGCACAGTTGCCACAACTTGGACATTCCTCCTTCTTGCGAAGTAGTATTTATTTTTGGATTGGATTTAAATTAAAGAGAGATACACAGAAAGACAGACAGACAGAGAGAGAGAGAGCGTGAGATTGGGATCGGGTTGACATATTCCATCAATAGCCATTGACTGTAGCTGTATTGAGTGTCATTGAGTTGGGTTCGCGACGAGCGACGAGCGACGACTTAATGATGCGGGTGTGCTCGGATGTTATAGTTCCAGCCACTCCACTCCAAGCAGAGCATTAGCCTAACCCCAGACCCGGCGACATAATCGATCAAAAAGCGAGTGAGCAGTTGGCATTGCTTTTTCCTGTTGTTCCCCGAGAGAGAGCCCAAAATGTGGCCCCCATTTTTGCCAGCATTATGCATAAATAATTTTGCAGCAGCCTCAACGGGCAGCGAGCAACAAAGGATTCGCTTGCTGCATATAATGAAATATTGAAACATGAAAATTGTCAAAAACAGCAAAGGCAACGCCAAATGGACGGAGGGGCGGCGGGGGGCGTGGACACACACATTACCTGACAGGCCTGTGCGGAAATGAAATTTTGCAATGATATCAAATGGGACAGGCGGAGAGGGAAACTGTGCATGAGCGATGCATTTCCTCCCTGACTGACAATTTTGACAATTTTTGTTATGCAATAAAAATGACGATGGGTGAATGTTTGACAGTGATGTGGGGGGGCCAGGTGAGTGTTATACAAACTGTTATACTGCGGCTTTGCTAATTGCCAATTGACGAATGCATTTCCATGCATTTTCTAAACGATGATTTGCATCTGGCCCGATTAATTAATTGTGATAATCGGCTGCCAACAGCGAGAGAGCGCCAGAGAAAACTGATTGAAAATCATGAAAATGATGGCAACAAATGCATGCAAATGTAATTGCTTTTGGCGATATTGTCTGCGTGTGTGTGTGTTTGGTTGATTTGCTGCTGGCTGATGCTGTGGTGGTTGCGGTGGTTGCCACCCTCGTTGCTTCTACTTCAAATTCATTAGCGTCACGTTTGCGCCGTTAACACCTGCACCTGGCCGAAGCACTTTGGCTGCTGCTAAGAAGACAGCACTCACGAAAATCCACTAAATCAATTCAATTCAATTACAAAACGTAACTTCCTCCCTCTCCGTCTCTCTCCTCCCATTCCCCTGTCAATTAGCGGGCTGCCTAAGCGGATACGCATTTTATGCAGCCCAAAAAAAAAAAAGAAAGAAGAATATATATACATTGGCCTTTAATCAACGCAGAGCTTAGCGGCTGATTGGATGATTGGATTGCGGCTGCTGCCTTGTAAAAAAAAAAACAAACGAGCAGAAGAGCAGACAGGTGAACAGTGGAGGCGAACTGCGTTTTTATAATTAAACGCAGTCAAGGCAACAACAAATCAAACCGTCGACAAGGCAGCGGCTCTAAATGGAGCACGAAGGATAACTGAAGGTGAAAAAAAAAACGTGCCTCAAAATTAGCAACGCGCACTAAAAACTCTTCAATTGTGGTAATAAATCTCCAAGCATTTGCTTAGCTCCTCCTCAGCTTCGTCTCTCGCCCCCCCCGTTTTGTCCCTTGCCGGGCGTTAAGTAATTTCAATTTCATTCTCTCATACAAAAGTAATTAGAGGCCTTGACGTTTCATGTGCAGACTTATATTTTTTTTCCCGTAGTCGAGTTTAATTAAAATGAATTTTATTTTTTGCGCCTTTTTCTCTTATATTTATTATTCGCTTTTTTCCCTGTGCCAGCGATTGCGGCTGATTGTGATTCCATCTTAGCAGGCGACGACGACGACGGCGAAGCGGCCTTCAAAGTGTTGCGGTAATTAAAACGACATTATTCAAAGTTACAAATTCGAAAAACAGGCGCAACAAAAAGACTTGCGAGGCAAATGGTTGGGTCAAAGGACGTTGTCGCTGCCTGTTTTTCTTGGCCAACGCGTGGCTTCAGATAGGCGTTTATTACTCGCTCTAAGCCCAAGCGGACTATCGAGATGGCAACCAGAAAGAAATTGCAATGGATAGAAAAAGGTCTGAGACAGAGATTGGGACTGGGACTGAGACTGAGACTGAGACCGTGACCGGGCGCGTGCTGTGAAAACCCTTTTCCTGCGCACGTTTCCTGCCTTTGGCCCTCAAGACACAAGGTGCTCGCAAAAGCCTTTGTGGTTAGGTAAGAAATCAAAAAACGATTAGTCTAAGATTTTTACCGTAGTAGGCGTGAGTTTAGGGTTTGGGTTTGGGTTGCGACTTGGGCTTGGTTTTGGTTTTGCTTTTGCTTTTGGGTCATGGGCGAGGCCTCCACGCCCATGGCTTCAAGAAGGAACCACTTCAACTTATTTTTTCATCACAAGCTGTTCCATTCTTCTTGTCGACCAATTTAATCACACTATTCGCTGGACATCTAAAAGCCATTGTCGTCCGTTTGCTGTCGCCGTCGCTGTCGTTGTCATGCGGTTCAGTAACCTTTTTGTCTAGTCCAGAAATCCATTAACGCGCCATCGACTTGATCGATTTTCAATGGTTTTATTTTAAAACCCGCAACTGAGACTAAGACTACGCCGCACGAAAACGAATTCCGGCCCGTTTGCCAATCACAAAAAAAAAAAAGAAATGCACAAAAGTGTGCTATAAAAAAGTGCACGCCGTTGAGTGGAAAGAAGAGGAGTCTACGACTATTTTTAATCACTTCAACAGTTTTATTGTCTGGCGCACTGACAACATTTAATAGATTGCCACCCGCCCGTCTGCCACAGAAATAGGCTAGCAAAACAAACAAAAAACAGAGCGAACAAAATAAAAAAATAAACTAGAAATGTGTAAACAAAGAAAAAGCTCGTAAACGCAGAGACAAAAGAGACTGGGCTGGGTTTTAATACCGGCTACAAGGGGTTAACTGGGTGAGTCAGCCTGCCTGTTAACGGCGCCGGCGTTGAACGGCTCGTCAGGGGCGGTATTTATGAAGATATTTCACTGCAGTTGCTGATCCCACCGATAAGCATGAAAGGCGAAAGGCGACAAGCGAGTAAATTTCCCCCCCTTCTGTACACTGCATATCAATGAAGTCTGAAGGGGGCAAAATGCCAGTGCATGCTTTTAGGCCAGTGACGTTTAAAGGCATTTGCTGACGTGCGTCATCGTCTACGTCTTCCAGCAACTGTTCGTGCCAACTGCGACTTTGACTCCTTTTGCGTGCCTCCAAGTGTTACACATTTGCATTTTCGCTGGCAACAAGCGAGTTGCGAGTTGGCTTTTCTTTCATTTTTAGACGCTTATAATTGCTCCATTAAAATTTGTTTATGGCCAAAGTTTATATGTGACAAGCAGGTCGTGTTGTTGCCAGTAATTAGAATGTCAAAAGTTCGCTATTTTTGGACTGCAAACCAACCGAGTCGAGTGGCAAGTTGTGCGGAAATGAGCGAAACTTTCGTCTTTCGTCATAGTTAATTTTGTGTGCCGCCATTAACAAGGATTCGCATTCAACTCAAATGTACTTTACACCCACAAAACCACACTCACACACTCGCACACCTCGATTGGCAATGATTGAAAGCTGAGGCCGAAGCGGAGCGAAAACCGATTCCCAAAATGTATCGCATCGCATCATTTGTTAGATGACACATGGAAAATGTTGTAATTTTCGTCGTTGTTGGTTTTTTGGCTTTCTACCCATCACCATCAATTACCGAAGGTCGGGGCAAGGTCAGGTGACCCGACCTAATGGCTTTTTATTTTTAATCTATGCTCCTTCTGCGCGGGGCGTGTCGCATCCGGCAGCCTTTTATTTATTTTGTATTTTTTTTTTTTTTTTGGGGAAATTTAATATCTCGTTTGGTGTTGCACTAAAAGGTTTTTATTCACGGCCTTTTTAATTAGACTTTAAACAATGGCGCACAGCAGACCACACACACACACACAAGCACACACACACACACAAACACACACACAAACACACTCTCTCACACTCACACATACACACCCCCTTCGCTGCGCTGCGAATTGCGGGCGTTTGCGATTTGCGCTTGATTAAATTCTAATTATAAATCGTACGTATTTTCAGGAGCCGCAACTTCTCTTCCTCTTCTCCTTCCCCTGTTGCCCTGCCCCTTTTGCTTTTGCTACTTCCACTTTCCGTTGTTGGCCGTTTTCGCTTTTTGTTTACCATTTTCCTGGATTTTTACGACTTTTTAATGATTTTGACTGCCAGTCACTCATTTCGCCACGTTGCCAGCTCCCTTTCTCTTCCACTCTTCCCCTCTTCCCATCTCGCTCGCTCTTCCTCTTGCGTTCTCTTTCTTGCTTTCGATTTCGCGCGCTGGTTACAATTTTTCCAATTTTCTTCGACTTTTGCGTTTGCGTTTCGACAGTTTTGGGTCCTCTTTGGGTTCGCTTTGCTCTTCACTACAGTTCAGCTTAGTTTGGTCGTCGGGTCGTCTTTGGCTTTGCGTGCAATTTGCGCCGCCCTTTTGTCCCCCGTCCCCCCTCCGCTCCTCGATGGCCGCGCCCATTTTGTTTACTGCTAATGCGACTTTTAACGCTGATTAATGTTTTTTCCTACTACGCTTCACCTTTTGCCTTCTGAGTTTTGGCTGTTCATACCCGCTAGCCAAAGGGTAGAAGGGCATAACAAATTAGTGCCAACAGAAGTATAAAGTATATATATTCTCGATCAGTGTCAAGCATAAAAGATCCAGCCATGTCCCTTTGTCCATCAGTTCAGTCATGAGCACTGAGATCTCAGAGAGTATAAATAATAATAATATAACAAAATTATATATAAATATAATCTGCGTGTTCTATACTCTCAAATTGGCTATCGGGTATCTCAAAGTCGAGCACACTCGAACTTGACTTTCCTACTTGTTTTCACTTCCATTTGGCATTCCTTTTACTGCTTCTCTCGCTCACGGCTTGCATGTCAAATGGGGACATAATGAGAATTACGAGCATTGTTTCGGGCGCTGCGTTTATTAAATTCATTAAAAATATCCATTTCGAAGTGCAGCAATAACTATAATGCAGCAACAAGCAGAAGAAGCACTTCATACATTTAAATACAATATTTGCCAGCAGGCAAATTGTTTGCTGGCTGTCACATGTCAATAAAATTAACACTTGAATGGCAAAAGCAAACGAACAGAGTCCGTTTGTACAAACCGACAAACAACAATAATATATTTTTTAATTAAAACAACAACAAGCCGAACCGAACTGAACAGAACAGGACAAGCGAGAGGACATACAATGCTAAGCTGCCTGCAATAATTTGCTTGACAGCTGCAAATGCAAATTTCTGACCCAGCTAAATTGAAATTTATACAGAAAGAACAACGAGCGAGGGAGAGTGGTCAATGGGGCGTATGTGTGCTGTGAACAGCAAAGAGGAGTTTGCATGCAAATTGTATTAAGTGCTTGTCGTACTCCAAGCAATAACAACAACAACAACAACAACAACAACAACAACAACAACAACAACAACAACAACAACAACAACAACAACAACAACAACAACAACAACAACAACAACAACAACAACAACAACAACAACAACAACAACAACAACAACAACAACAACAACAACAACAACAACAACAACAGCGACCATAAAACTTTAGCTGCTGTCACAGATTCGTATATTTTACCTGTTATCATTTATTCAGGCAACATTATGCAGTTGTCATAGTTTTTATTATGCCGCCCAGCGCTAATTTACGGCGCCAATTAAGGGGGCGATGTGCAATTATTACATTGGAATTAGAATTTTAATCAGTTTAAATTGCATTCCCAATACCCTCGGGTCAAACAGAGAGAGACAGAGAGATGTGTGTATATAAATATGCGAATTACCTTCAGCTGATATGCATAATGCATGCGGGCATTGTTCAACACTGGACGTGTGTGTGTGTGTGTGTGCTTATCACATTGCAATTAAGTGCATTTTCTCTACCGATATTAATCAATTTAAAATGATTATTATTTAATTTATTGCCAAAGTGCAGAGAGGCAAAGACATCACAGACTGCTTCCAGCTGCATTATCGAGTCAAACAAACAAACCAGCAAACAAACAAACAAACTTGCCCAAATCATACTCTGCGTCTGGGCCAACATGACTCTGTGCTATGATGTTTTGGCAAGACATATATAGAAAGTATGCAATATCATAATGCCAAAAGTCCACTGTCAACACACACACACAGCCAGTTTATAGTTGAAATAATTGTTTGTGGGAGGCTCTCGAGCATTTGTGCAGCAGAAATTTCTCTAGCTGGCTCGTTGCATTGTCAGTCGAAGCTTTGGCCGAAGCCAATAAAATATGAATTTATGGCCTATTTGCATGGCTTTTGCGCAATGCCAGGCAATGCAACAATATTTTCTAGTGCCAAAGAGTTGTACATACGCAAACAGGCAGCTAAGTCATATGCAAAGCCAAATTAAGGCTAAAAACTTGGCCAGCTTAATGAGCTTATACACAGACAATGTCTCTGCAACTACGTGTGTGTGGAACCTTTGTGTCCTAGAGCTTGCAGAAAAAGCTAAAAGCACTGGGGCAACTGCTCGATTTTGCTGTATCACTGAAAGCATCGAGTAAGCATGAGTTCATAAAGCGGCTTGGGGACCTTAACAGCGTTATGAAATAGGGGATGGAATTGTATCGGCCTTTTTTTTGGGAGGGAGGGAACAAACCGAAATTGCTGACAAGGTGAAACCTCATCATTTGCATTGCCCAGCATCGGTTCCAGCTGGGGAACTAAATGCTTTTGGCTGCCTGGCTGCCAGCATTTCAATGGCATATTGAATGTGGAAAACTTGACGCAAAATTTCTAATTGACTAACTCAATTTGAAGGCAGGCGGCAGTTCATGATGACGTTGCTGTTCTCCGACTGTCGTCTGTCGTCTGTCGACTAGGCAAACAAAACAGTGAAACTTCGAAGCAAACCCTAAACTACGCAACGGTTTAGAGCGAAAGTTTAGTGTCAAATGGGTAAATTTGATTATGATTCTTAGTTGGGTTATGATAATCGAGTTGGAAATACTTCAAAGTTGCGTTGATGGCTCTGCGTCTCGCTATTTGCGTCTTAAAGTCGCCGCCACAGTCGCCGCCTTCCAAAAGGCTTTTCATTTTAGCCCGAAATGAACTCGCCCAAAAGTCAAAAATGGCCATCATAATAAATGAATTGAGAGCGAAATTGTGCCCATTAAATATGCATTAAATCGTTGCCAACACGGAGGAGACAGGACTCGGTTGAGTCATGGATTATGCATGCATAGTATAGAGAGAGAGTTCTTTGCAGTTGCAGCTGCCACTTATCGTTGAGCATTTTGGCGTCTGCCAAATGAGCTGCCAAATCAAAAAATTGTTAGCGTGCTCAAGTGTCAGTTGCAGTTTTCCAAAGCTCAAAAAAAAAAAATAAAAGGGGCACTTGGCCAACATAGTTGGCAGGGCTAAAAAGTGAAAATGCATCGTTGAATGTGGGCCAAAAAAAAGGGGCGAGAATTCAACTGCAGTGCTCTAATTTCAGCAATTAGGTCTTTAAGCACTTCAATCAATTAGTTTAATGTGCACACAAAACAAATGCAAATACATCAAATTATAGCAAATTTGTTGGGCAGCGCATAAAGCGACCGCAGAAACCACCAAATAAATTGCATATAATTTGTATGCATTTTTGTGCATTGCCATCGATTGCCAAACTCAAAAGGATTATTTATGCAAAAATGCAATCTAAATTAAATATTAAGCGCAATAGTGTGCGTGTGTGTCTGTTTGGGGCTAATGAAGCATGCAATGCACACAGAGTGCGACACATTCACACCTGCAATTATGTGGCCCACTTCGAGGGGAGTGCCAAATGGCTGTCAGTCAAGCAGCAGTTGCAGTTGCAACTGGTATTTGCAACTGCCGGTTGCAGCTCCCCTACCTAAATGTAATATTTAACGCCATTTTATGCAAATTGAAATTATGTTAATGGGCAACCAACAACCAACAACGAACAGCCAACAAGAGCAGCAGCAACGGCAACAATAATGACAAATATTATGGAAAAAGTCAAACAACGAGTATGCAAAATACTGACAAACAATGATGCCACGTCGCATGTTGCCACTGTTGATACACCAAGCAGAGGGAAGGGGAGGGAGGGACTGTCTGTGCACATCTTTAGCCAGCAATTACATTCATTCATTCACCCTTATATGCAGTGAGCCATTCATTCATTCATTCATTCACTCATTCACTCATTCAGTCGTACGTTCATTCATTTCGAATTCTGTTCGCAATTCGCTTAAAGCATTTTGCATGTTTAACCGTTTCAGTTTCTCTGTATTAATAATAATGAATGCCTGTAACAGCATTTGCATCTGCAACATTGCAACTGCCAACTGGCAACTGGCAACTGGCAACTGGCAACTGAAATCATTTGCATTTTCATAATGATCATAATAATAATAATAATGTATGCGACACAGGCAACAACAGAGACAACAGCAACAGAAACTGTCAGTAATGATAATAATAAGCATATAAAATCGGTTGCATGCCGCACATTACACATTGCACATTACACATGCGTGTGGCATTTCTCGGGACGATTCTCAGCATTCGGAGTGCATCAAGTTCTAGCTGATGAGCTCTAATGAATTGCCCGCTGCTCTTCAGCAGTTCATCAGCATTTGTCACGACGCCTAAGAGCATGCTTTAAATTCTTATTGTCAGGCACGTCGACGTCTTGCTGCCCTGCCTCCCAACTAACATATATGGTAGCTATAGTAATGAACACATCGTCATCACCATCCTCATCGACGTCAACATGTTGCAAGTTGCCTTTTGTCTGTCAGCTACGTCACTTGTCACATGTATCCTTATTTCCATACTGCTGCTGCTCGTCATTAACATTTTGTTTATTTGCGCTGTATTCTCATAATTATTATGCATGACTGCAATTGGAATTACAATTTGCTTTTGTTCGCTTTAAAAGCGTGTTAAATTGTGACTTTAAAAATTTCTAAGACATTCAATACTTCCCGACATCCTTAAGGACATTTCTGTTAAGCAAATTACGCATACGTACCTAGAAAGAGAAGAAAAGTTGCAGGAGATTAGTAAGAAATATAAATATGTAAATATTAAGTAGAAAAGTTGCATGAAATTACTAATAAATATAACTATATTACACAGATTAGCAGCAACCTGACTTTGCTTTAAATTATATTTTTATAATATACGAATAAATAAGAAAACTTTCGAGAAATATATATAATACAATAAGAAGAAAAGTTATAGGAAATTAATAAGAAATACATAATAAACATATTAACAGCGTAGCGGCAACCTTGCTACTCTTCAAAAATGCCATAAGAAATCACTCAACGTGCCATAAGCAGCTTTCAACCACAGCCGAAGGCAACAACATACATCGTATATCTGCTGGGATAGTGGCAACTTTGGGCCAAAGGCTTTGAGACGCCTCTGAAGTGCTGTCAATTGCCATACACACACACGCACACACACACACGCACACACGTACAGCAAGCAGGGGCTTTGCACAACAAAAAAGCGAAGGGAACTAAAGCAATTTCAAATTGAAAACTGCTGCAAATTAATCAAAAGCTTTTGGTCAGAGCCGAGCCAGAGAGAGCGTCAGGGCGACCATTAGGAAGACGCAACAACAGCACAAAAAAATAGGGCCAAAAGGAAACAACAGTGGCAAGAAACACATGAAAATGTCAGTCAGCGAGCCAGAGGAAGGCAGAAGACAGAAAGCCAAAGGCAACAAACAGCAAACTAAAACGCAACCGAAATCGAAGCAGCCAGAGCACAGAGCCAACCCTTCCGGCAATCCGAGCTTTGCTCAGGGTACTCACAAACACTCACGAATCACACTCACACACACACACTCTAAGAGACTGAAATAAACTTATATAGCGCAACGCATTAAATCGATAACACAATTTTTCAGCACGCACACAACAACTGCGAGTTAAATTGTCAGTTTCATTACGTGGCAGGATTTCGGTTTTATTTTTTGTTGCTTTGCTTATTTCGATTTTAAAGCCAAATCACAACGACGTCTGCGCGTGAGCTGGATAGACTTGCTCGCCCTTACTTTCTCGCCCCTCTTTCTCGCCCCTTTCTCCGCCCATTTCTCACATTGCGACAAACGATTTTTCAACTTGGCGCTTCGTCGCTGTTCCATTTGATTTTCTCTGCTCTCTCTCTGTGTGTGTGCGTTTTTTCTGTGGTTTTGGCGCTACTAAACTCAATTCTAGTCAATTCTGGCAAAAAAAAAATAAAACTGCACAGCGAGTTCTCAGCTCCGCAGAGACTCGAGTTGCGAGTTGCGAGTTGCGACTCGACGCTGGCGAGTTCAACAAACATTTAACTGATTGGCTGGGCGTGTGCGTGCGCCTCCGTGTTGGCTGATTTTTTGATTTGCAATACACCTGGGAGACAGTCGCCCTCGTCCTTATTCCGCCCTCATCTTCCTCTCAAGACGCCATTCGAGTCGAAAATGCTCAGCTTATTTGTTAGCAGTGGAAAATAAATTGTCTGTGCGTGCAGTAATTGTAAATTGCGTTTTCTCTTCTCTCTTTTTTTTTTGGGCCTTGCTGCAAGCTTAGTTCATAATGTAGCTGATGTTATTGACACCTCTATGTGCCCTATGTATCGTATGAATTTTTGATTGGCACTAAAAGCAAAGCGAAACCTCCTCCATAATCATGAGTTGGTTTTTGTGCCTGTGGGGAATACGATATTGTAGTCCAAATGACTGGCATATAAGGTCGAAACTGTCTTAAGTTCGCCGCTCAAAAGTATGCAACAATTTGTGGCACATTGCCGCTGCTGACACAAATCACAGGCAGTGGCAATAAGTCAAGACTCCATTTCCTGCCCTCTTGCAGCAGGAGTCGTGCAAAATCAATAACCATAAACCAAAATTCGTAATGCCTACAACGAGAAATCATATATAAAAGTATGCCACATGCTTGGGGAAATCACTAAATTCAGCACAGGCGAGGCAAAGCGAGGCAGGCTCATCATTTATGGAATGTGGCAGGCAGGCAGACACACACACACACACACACAACTTCATGGGGTACTTACAACTATGCATTTCGCCTAGCACGTTGATAACTGAGACTGCTTATCACGGCGACTCCGAGACTCCTCGACTCTGAGACTCCTCGACTCCTTCTGCTTCTGCTATTCGACTGCATGTGACATTTGCATGCTTACTTAAACAGCAAAAAGCAGAGGCAAGCTCAAGCCTCGCATCAGCCGTGGCACGTTTGGGCCGTCAGCTATGCCATACATTTTTGGTGGCGTTGCTACCTCAATGCCTGGCTGGGGAGTCGACTCCAGTTGCCAGCCGTTGCCTGTCTGTGTGCTGTGTGTTGTGTGTTGTGTGGTGCTAGGCAGTTGGCAGTTGTGGCAGTCGGCATTCCTGTTGACGTCACATCACACACGTGTGTAGTAAAAATCAGACGTGTGCCTCAGTGCCGCAGCCGTGACTTGGAACGGGACCAAAGATGCCAAGCTGCCAGAGATGCCGAGATCCAGAGAAACCCAAAAGCTTCATGTACTTTGATTGCCTGCACGTTACCGTACAATTTTCGGTATGATGGCGGCAACATTTCATGATTTCCAGTACGTGTTTCTGGCCGAGAGCACGCGCCCTCAACGGCAACGTCTTCGACGCTTTCGACGGCTTTGGTATTGGCATGTTTGGCATTGGTGTTGGCCAAGTTAGTTGGCAGCTAGTAGCCGCCTGTTTTCCTTTTTTCTCTGTATATCCTATAATGTCGCGACGCTGCGCCGTATTTGTTTGCCTCGTGACTGATGATGGTTTGGCTTGGTTTCGGTTTTGGTTTGCCTTCTGATTCGGATTCGGATTCTGTCTTTGCTTTCGCTTCGGTTACAGTTGATTTCCCCAACTAATAAATCAATGGCGATGTGGAGTTGATCTCGACTGAGCGGTGTATTGATAAAGGTAGCAGCTATTGATTCATCAAACAAGTCTTTTGAGAATTCAGTATTTCTCTATTGAAAGACTAATACGAACTATCATTATAATACATATAATACATAATATTTAATTGAAGGCATACAACTAGCTTTGCTTGAGAAGTTAAATTTATAATATTTTAATATTGCAATTAACCGAATCTTTTCAGATACTCTGAGAGTAATAAAATACAATTTAATTTAAATTAACAACTAGCTCAGCAGCAGAAGTTTTGTTTTCAACATCAGAAATTAAAAGTTGAGCAGGTAGTTATTTTAATTATAATTTGTTATTTGTTCTTTTTCATATCAATTTCATTTATTTGATTTTCAGTAACATTTCAATAGTTCGTTTGATTTCAACAGCAGAAATTTAAATGCTGAGCAGGCAGTTGAAAAAATGTATTTCACTTCCGTTTCCGTTTCCTGTTTCTGCTTCGCTTTTACTTTTCGCTTCTCGTTTTTCGTCTTTCGTTTTTCGCTTTTCATTTGATTTCGTATTTATCTTTGGGAGAATTTAGAGGCCATTTGATTTAAGCTCTCCTAATTTCCAATTCAGAATTTCACAAGACTGGCAAGCGATTGCGCAATAAAATGAATTGAGCTTCAGTTTTATGAACGACAATCGCATGGCAGACGCTCTGCACATGGGATTAGTGTGATGCTGCTCTTAGCTGAGAGCTTGCAGCAAGTCGTCCTGTTTTGTGGCAAAGTGGCAAGCGGCAAGTGGCAAGTGGCAAAGGCGGAGCGGCATTAGGGCAATCATTTGGCAGCGCATGTGTCGGATTATTTTGTTGGTTCGGTTTGGTTTTGCTACAGTTTGGTTTTGGTTTGGTTTGGTTTGGTTTTATTTAAATTTCGTAGCTGGCTTCTTGGCCATCTTTTGCTTTTTTTTTTTGGGGGTGTTTGTTTGTGTCGCCAAAAGCTGACAGCCAGCTGAAACTGTATGCTAAGCTTGCTCGTATTTTTTATTTCACCAAACAAATTAATGATTGCCGTCAAGCAAATAAATCAAAAGCTTCGAGAGGATGTCTGCTGCCTCTGATTTGGTGAGAAGAAGCTGCTTTAAGCTGTTCCCACTCCCAGGACTTCTCTATTGCCCACCCTCTATAGTTTTTGCTGCTCTTGTTGTTGTTGTCGCATCCGCCAGCCTTTTTCCACTCAACTAAGCGCGCATGCATTCATTGATGATGTATGTGCTGGCAAGGCACACACACACACACACAGAGAGAGAGAGAGACTCATATTATATATTTACTATTGTGAGTGAGTGTTTGTGGGTGTATTTGAGCATCCACTTGGCACCATCGCAACCAGCCACCATTGACACAACATAAATAACCGTGCGAGCCTGTTATAATTTATAATCCTTGCTCTACCGGCAACAACAGCAGCAACAACAATCAGCAACAACAACTATTGAATGCCGCTGAGAGCGCAAATATTTTGCTAGCTCTTCTTTTTTTGTTGAGTTCCTGCCCAGTCAAAAGTGTCGTGTGCAGGAGCTACTTTCGCTCCTCCTCGACCAGGTTGCCTGCACAAATATTTTGTTAGTTGTTCTCGAGGCCAACAGCCCCCGCAGTGTCGACGTCGCCTCCTTTGTCGCCCAATGCAGCATTTAGTTGCTGTATGCTTCTAGTTTTTTGACAAAATGAGGTCAAAAGTTTATTGGCTAACATTTTGTCCACACACAAACAAGTGATGTATACAAATGTATATGTGTTTGTGTGTTTTTAATGCTGTTGCCTCATTTTTTTTCAGTTGTTGTGCATTGAATACGTATCGGCAATTTGGAAAAGCCTTTAAATGCTGCTGCAGCCATGGCAATGCGAATATAACGACTGGGTCAAAGAGGTTGGCATTTAAAAATAATGCGGATAAAGCAGAAGTCAGAAGCTTTGCAAACACACATTCGCATAAGGCTTTTAATGTTAATGGAACGTTATTTGGAAAATGTTGCGTTTAAATTGCATCGGAAACAGGCAGGCAAAGCCTTGCGGCCAACTAATAAACCTTAAATGTATTATATGAAATATTCCTGCCTATAATGTTTATAATGTAATTGAAAAAACGAACATGGCTAAAACCAACTGTCAAATGCTCTAAATTTTAAGCTATTTAAATTATGGCCAACAACAAAAACAACAACGGCAGCAAGAAAACAAAAGCGAAAAACGAAAAACTGGAAAGCCAAATATTGTTGGTAAATAACGCACACTGAAAACGACTCCCAAAAGCGAGTGTGTGTGTGTGCAGAAGGAGGGTTGCAAACTATTTTAATTATTTATAATAAATCGCTTAATATGTTTGTCAGATGCACACAAAGCACAGCACACATGTATATCTGATTATTATGCCAAACCCCCCCATTCGAGTCTCTGTTGCGTCTCATCTCATCGCTGTGCTGCTTTTGTTTTCCTGTTTTCATGAATACCCCTCAGAGTGTACTAAACAAAAATCCCTCACCAGAGCGGCGAGGTTTGGGAATGCGAGATGCTTAAACCACTTTTTTTTTGCTGAGCATTTCAAAGAGAATGCTATAGAAAACTCTCTGTTCAATTTCGGCAGTGGAATCATTTTAAATTTGTAAAAATGTAGAAAATAAATTGTATTCAAATATTTAGACAGTTGAATAAATTTAAATTTGAAGTAAATTTAAATTTATATTGCTATAATCAAGAATATAAGTAACACACATATATTTAGACAAATAAAATAATAATAAAACCAATTTACAATATGGCAAAATATGTGATTCATTATTTTTAATTGCCCCATTATCTATTTATTTGGTGTGGGATTAATCTATTAATTTGGTAGGATATTCGAAAAGTATTATTTGCGCTATTGCTGTCTCGCAGTGTACTTTATTTCCCTTTCCCTTTGATTTTGAAGTTTAATGAGGGCAGCTTATGAGACAGTCTAAGCTCGAACACAAGGCAGAGTAAGACAATGACAATCCATCACAACCCCTTGATAAACACTTTGCTATTGCTGGCCTTGATTTATGACAGACTTTCCGAACAGTTGATGGACTTCGTCGGGCTTTTTAATTAAACGACAATTGTTGTTGTTGGCTACCTAATCAGTTGGCGATGATTGGCGAGTCCGGGATTAGGGCAGCGCATTAAAGAAACTGGTGAGACATTTGAATAATGAACGTCAAGTCTTGGCAAAAATATAAGCCAAGCCGCAGGTCCTCATCGAGGGCCGTAGTCCGACTTGAGCTGCTTTTATGCCGTAAGCCGACAGCCAGGACACAGCAGAGCAGCGTCGGGACAATCCACGGCAATCTCTTCACATTTCTCTTCATGCCAGTCAGCTGTCAATGGGGAAATCTTATCCCATGTGGCTTACATAATTGAGACACGTCGGATGATGGTCGAGCTAACTAGAAATGGTCAACTAATTGTCTCGTTGCCCGTTGCCCGTTGCCCGTTGCCCATTGCCGCTTGACTTTAAACTAATGCTGGTAATTGATGTCATTATGTCCTTTGTGATTATCTGAGTTTGCCCTGAATGAGCAATGCCAAATGTCGTCCTGTCGCCCCCTTTTGCATCCCCGTTGCATACAATTAGGCGCACCCGAAACGCAAATCTCATTTATCAATCACATAAGCGTGTCCTTCTGTCTGTGTGTGTGTGTGTGTGCGACGCACCTTTGGAGTTGACAGTCTGAATATTGGATAATTTACTAAAGCCAGCACTGATAATCGGGTTTCAGCTCGATGCGTGTTAATAGCCTTGACTTTTGACTGCCATTTGACCCCCAAAAAATACAGAAAGAAAGAACGAAAGAAATCTTTATGTTACTTTGTTAAAGAAGAGTGCAAAAGTTGCGTCCAGCCGGCAACATATTGTCGCACTCTATAAATTATGCGCATAAACGAGAGCCAAGCACCGAGAAGCGACATCTGAGAGAGAAGCAAAGAGAGAGCAAAGTGCAGAAATCATGTGTGTGGCGAAGAAAGAGAAACCAGCCAAGCAGAAGTATTACAATGGCAAAAAGTTAAACGAGACTCGAGTCTCAGAGGGCAACGGGGAAAATACTTTGGATATTATTGCTGCGCCTGGTGTACATGTGTAATGTGCCTGGGCTAAAACCACACCATTAGAGTTTGGGGACTGCCGCTGCTGCCGCTGCTTTGTTTGTTAGTTATGGGCCTTCAGAACTTGTCACACTTGTCAAGTCAAACTTGCAGAATGTCTGTGCGTAGGACACACAGTTGCCAAGACACAGAGAGGGGAGGTTAGATAAGCAGTCTCACAAAGTTTTATATAAATCAAGATGTCACATGTTAATGAGTAGCCAACTCTTTGTCCTTATCACTCGGAATTTGTTACACTGCTGCTCTCAATGCCTGGCACCTCAGATTGCATGCAACGCTTGTAAATAGCAGCAAAGAAAACTTGCCGCAGGGCTGCACAACACACACACACACACACACGCAACGCAGCGACAGAAGTAAAAAACACAACACCACTAACATAAAACTGTGCCAGCTCGTTGCCCGTTGCCCGTTGCCCCGTTTAGAGCGATAAAAAACGCTGAGCAACAAGCAAAATAAAAACATTTTGTTAGTTGCATAAATTTGGTGGCTGTTGCCCGCTTTTTTTGTTGCGCTGCCCGATAAAAAACACAGAGCAAGACAACACACACAAAAAAAGCGTCGTCGAGGGAGCAACTTGTGCTGGCACAGCGCAGTTTAGATAAGTATGCGAGCGACGAGCATGTGCAGCTATTGGATACACATGAGATACATTCAGATACATTCAGATACAGTCGAATATATGTTCAGATAAAGTCTGATAAACTCTGATACAGTCAGTTATATATATTTTGTGCGCAAGTTTTAAATACACAAAACAGCGTCTTAAAGTCGTCGCCGGCAGTTCAATGGCCTGCTCAAGGATCAAGCCATCTTCATCCTTCGTATGTTGCACACCCATTTCGTATATCTCTATTTGCAATTTATGCGGCACGTAAAGGTAAATAAAGTTGCAACAAGCAACTTGCACACGACGAGCTGAGTTTTCTGCCCCCCCCCACCCCCCGACCGACTCGTTGCTGCTTTTTGCCATACAAATCCCAAAACCATTTCACTAATTGAAATGAATTTTCATATACGACGACGACAACGACGACAACGTCGTCAAGCGCAACGATGACTGACGTTCTTCTGCCACCCCTTGCCTCTGCCCCTCTTTGGTAGACACTTTCGTGTGGCAGCAGAAAATTGCAATGACCTCGGGCAACGGCAACCACATTGCGCCGGCCAGCCAAGACTTTACACGCAACTCTTTAAAGAGTTCCCCGTAATCGATGTTGCGCTTTATCTAATCACTAATCACCCAACATATATATTTGGTCTTGTAGATTTTAATTAAAAATTCATACGAAATTGTTGTGGCAAGCAAACAGCTAAGAAGCAGCCCACTCGACATGTCTCAAGTCGGAGAAAGTTGTCGCTGGGGGAAATGTGTAGCGGCGTTTTGTTTAAATAATTATACAATCTGCTTCCAGTTCTCCGTTCTCCAGTTCTCAGCTCAGCGCTCAGAGCTTAGAGCCCTCGACAGTGTGTGTGTGTGTGGTCGCAAATATTTTCAAGTTCATAATTATGTGGTGCCGGCTTGGCAGCACACCCTTCTACTACTCGCAAATGCATTTTTCACGTCCTGACTTTTCATTTTTCACTCATTTTCAATGCGAAAGTCGCAGAAGCGAAAGCACAAAAGGTTCCTGGGATGGGGAGACGCCTGCCTGTCGGCATTTCCCACAACGGAAGTCATCATACTTGCGCTTGTTTACATTCTGCTGACGATGACGACGACGACGACGACGACGCTTCTTCTGCTGCTGCTGCTGCGTGCTACGCTGCGTATACGTAACGTGTAATGAGGCTGGCCTGGGAATGCTGCCGCTGCCGCTGCTGCCTTTTGAAAGGCGTTGAGCGTGGCGTGTAAATGCAAAATGGCGACAAAGCTCACCTGCAGGGAATCTGTCTCCCTGTATGCGTGTGTGTGTGTGTGTGTAAAGCTATTCTAAGGCATTTGCTTGGCTTTTTTTCTTTTGTCGCCCGCGCAGGGGTAACATTATTTTAATTAACATATTTATATGTGGGGAGGCTCAGAGGCAACAAAAGCGACAGCCACATTACAGCATGTATGCGACTTGGTGTGGGAGTTGCTCTCTGCTTGTGTGCATTGCAATTTTAATTACATAGACGACAACAACAAGAACGACAACAACAACAATGAGGAAGCAGCAACAAAACGCATAGACTGCATTATGTTTGGCATATGAAATCATTAAAAATTGTTTGCAAAGCCGAAGAGAAATCATTAAAAGCATATAAATTATGCACCTGTCCCCCCCCCCCCCCCCAAAAAAGTCTCAAATGCCCGTCTGCATAATTATAAAGCATAAAAATGCCGCAGCTCGAAGACAAAAATTGTTTTGCCGATGTTTTGCATGCCTTCAGTTGCCACTGTGTTTTGTTGCATACTTTTCGAGGGAGGTTTTGCGCAGCCTTTTTGGCCGGATAGAAGCGGATAAAGCCATTGCCAAGGCAACCGACTAAAGTTATTTCATATGCGGCGCCTTCAAGTATGCTTTAAGAAATTGCGAGCGCAAAAACAAAACTTGCTCTAATGAAGAGACGTTTGCGATTTTGGCGACTACATTTTCAACAGGTATTTTGCCCCAAAAAAGTGTTCAAGTGTCTGTGGCATGCCTTAAAGCTTCAACTCTGTGTGCGATCAGAGAAAGCACTTTGTTATGCCAGCAATATTCTCTGCGTATGTTTTCGGGGGCGCCTCCTAGCCATACATTCATGCAGTGGACGAGGACGAGGATGAGGACGACGTCGACCCGACCGCACTCAATATCAATAAATTGCCAACAATCTGCACTCAAAAATCAAAAGATACACAGCGGATAGGTAGACAGGCGAACATAAAATGCCAATTTCTAGTTGCCAAATGGTTATTGCCCTGCCAGCCACAACAGCAATGCCAACAGCAATGGGCATGTGCCAAAGGCAACAGCAATTGCAACAAATTTCCCACATACGAGCAGCGGCAAAGTGAGACAGAGAGGCAGGCAGCTGGTGGATAAAGTTAAGTGCAGCACAAAATTAACGAGCAGCTGGCAATTTGTTGCATCGGAGCAGGTTAAAAGGAGATTCGCGCATAAACACATATTAGAGGGTAAGCCAAAGGACATGCAAACTAAATACAATTTAAAATTGTGCGTATAAAGCAGAGAAATTCTGCTGATACCAGAGAGTTGAGACAGTTGAGGCTGCAGTCTCACAGTACTTAGCAGGCATGAAATTTATAAATTACTACGATGCGCCATAATAAATTTCAGTTTGCGTAAAAACGCAAAATTTATATACACTACAGCTGCAAAAAGGATGCAGGGAGGGGGCAGCACACAGCTTGTATTCGGGACTCTGAGTGCAGTGAAAAAGCCATTATGAATGAATTTAGTAGCAACAGCAGCAGCGGCAGCAAAGAGCACAAAAACCGAAAACGTGCTCGCACCACTCGTCGTATTTATACAAATTTAAAGCATTCACCCACTCGGCTGGGGCTGAGGCGGCTGAGTGCTCGAAATTTACGAGTATTTCCATGGCTGGCAGCGACGATAAACCAAACCAGTCGAAAGCAATAACGACGAGCCAATGCCAATAGACACTGGACATGGACAGCACAGACGGCAGACCGCAACGGACTTGACTAGACTACAAGCACAACTATGGGCACAACTACTGGTACTGGGGCATGGAAGTTAGTTGAAGGACACAGCCTGCCAGCAGACAAAAGGGGCGCGGCCCATCAAGAGGCGACGTAGGCAGGACCTCGACTCGACTGGACGACTTGTGTCGGTGTCTGGCCTTTGCTCCTTGCCGCTGCCGCTGCCGTTGTCGTTGCCGTTGCCGTAGCATTCGCCTCGGTCAATGACAGCTAAAGTTTCGCAAACTAACCTCGAAACGATAAAAAATTAAAGCAACAGTAAATGAGAGACAGCCAGCAATAGAGGAGGAGGTAGGAAGCATAAATAGAGGTGGCTGAAAAAAGGTGGAAATGGAAGCAGGTTGAGACACAGTTGAGTTGGGGCAAAGTTACCGCATCAAAATGCCGCAATGGACTCTTATTATAATAAAAACGAAGCATGCAACTTGGCGCAGTAAAAGCGGCAATAAGTACAGAGGTAAGCAGAGGAAGCACTTCCATCTCCGTCCCCTTTCCCTCCTAGCCAACGAACATTTGCATAGCCAACGTCCAGTTGCCGTTTCCATTGCCATTTCAAGTGCAATGTCTGTGTCAGCGCATTATTCTCCTTAGAGACCCAACTCGGGGCTGCACGGCAAGGACTCCGGGTGCGTTAACAATTTACAATTAAGTTATTCCTAATTCATTAGCTAATTAAGTGTGCTTTAATGCACCGCATACTTTTGACAGCTCGAAAATAATAATAAATTATTTTATTCACCTCAAGTACGCATTGCGAAAATATATCAAATAAATTAAAAACAATACTTCTTACAGAAATATGCTTAGTATTATTTTCAGTTCTCAACAAATTCATTAGTTGAAGAGTCTATAAATTTTGACAATCCGAAAATCAGAGCGGAATCATTCCGCCCAAAATTTGACAGCTGAATTGTCTGTGTCTGGAATGGAATTCAAGGGTTTTTAGAGCGGAAGCGATTTCTGTGTCACCCCTGAATAAATATGTTTAGCTCAAGTAGCTATTGTAAAAATACATTAATTAAATTGCAAACAAGTATTTCTGAAGTTTCTTTAAAAGAAATTACAATCAATGCGTTTAAACAGAATATAAAATATAACTGAATACAATGAACAATCGAATGGATTCTTAGAATAACCCAAATCAATACGGTTCAACCTGATGGCATTAAATTCGTCTGTTTGGGTTACTTTTGTGAAATTAAATATTTATTTCTCTGCTGTTCTTTAAAGCTAAAGTTGACTTTGGCACTGCAGCTAAAGTAGACAACATATTTGGCTCTGGGCCGCAGTGAATCACAGCAGCAGGAGAGTGCGTTGGAGGTTTGGGGGGCAGGGCAAAGGGCAAGCATCAATATGAGTATGTCGACTTTTGTTTGAGTTGATTTCGCTCCAAAAACTGGCGCGTGGGCAGCAGCAATTTATGCTGTATTTTTTTCACTTCTTTTTCATGTTGGAAAATATATTTTTTAACTCTTGGCCAAACTTTTGTTTCACTTTATGATAACTCCCATACAACACACATGCATATGTGTGAGTGTGTGTGTGTGTGTGTGAGTGTGTGTTGTTTCCAATCGTGCAGAATGCCCATTTTTATTTGCATTTGCATATGGCGCATAAGCATTTTTTCATACTCGACCAACAAAAAAATCAAGTACGAAGGCAAAGGCTACGGATTGATCGACTTTAAGAGACCCTGTAGGCGTTTTTTAAAAAAAGATTATAAATTGATCGTTACTTTGAAAAGGTCTTTGAAATTTTATATATTTAATATTCAGCTACAAAACATGATTAAATTACAATTTTGGAACTGTATGTTAAAAATATTAAAAAAAAAAAGGTAATTGGTGTATATAAAAATATTAATACATTTTTTAGTCAATGTGATTTTAGATTTTGTGTAGAGAATGTCAGTATTTTGTTAGCTGAGAAAAAGGGTATGAAGACCGTCAAACCCGGCAGGAAATTTGTAACTATAGCATAATATGGCCAAAACTTTTTCCAAGCATTTCTGTTTTTTTTATTTGCATATGTATATATGTATGTATGCAAAAAGCGGGACAGACAGAGCGAGAGAAAGAGCGAGAGAGAGGTTAAAATATTGTAGGCCCGTTCATTTCGGTGCTGTCACTGCCTCCCTCTCCTTTCCCCCCTTTCCCACTCTGCTGGCGTAACGAATTCAGTTTCAACTTTTGCGCTGTGTGTTTGGGGGGGGGAGTGAGGGGGATCCTCGCTCAGAGTGCTGGGTGCCAAAAGTCAACAAATAATATTTTTGCATAAAAATCGTCGCTGTAAAAATGAAATGAAAATATCCACTGAATACTTTCGCGGGCAAGCAAAGGACTTCCGAGTGTAGAGAATATGCTTAAAAGCCCGACAAAGCAAACAGAAGGCAATACATATATATATGTTCATATATAGAGTCGCAGTCAGGTATGAGTTGTGGGAGAGAAATCTCAATTTGCTGAGAATTTAATCAATAAGAGCAGAGGACACACAACAACAGCAGCAGCAGCAGCAGCTGATCAATGAATGCAAAAGTCGAAATTGGCTGCGTTTTCGGCTGCCTATCAATTTATGCATGAAGGCAAATAGAATTTCATAAATTGTCATTTAATTGCACTTTAGACCGGAGCGAGAGAAAGCACCCATCAAAAGGTCCTGGCCCAAAAATGATGATATGCAAAATGCAAATGGCGGCCAAAGTCTATTCAATATTAATGCTATGCATGCGAGAAGCCTTAAGCCATGTGAGCTTGGGTTACGGCAATACAAGCTTGCATATTTAGTTTTGCATGCACACAAAACACACTCGGCTTAAAGCTGCCACTTTAAGGCTTTAAAGATTCGACTGGACTTTAGTTGTACATTGCAATTAGCCGGCCAAGTCTGCAAGCTGATGTGGTGAAAAAGAAAGCTGTAACAAAACGCAAGAAAATTGTATGCGACAAAGCTTGGCACAAATATGGAGCAGCAAAAAACAACAACAGCAGGAAGCAACGTCGTGTGTATTTGTACAATGCAAAAAAGTAAACAAAAGGCGGCAAAAAACAAATACACAAATACACAAATACAACGCACGCGTAAGCAAACTATACAACAGCCAGAAAGTATGCTATACAAATGTGTAACACACATAAACACCCACACACACATACATATGTAAAGGAAATAGACAGAGGAGAGGAGAGTGCGAGGGGGGGCGGGGAAGTTGTTTGTGCTATGCGCTTTGCGTTTGTTTTCCGCCTTCTTTGTTACTTCAGCGCGTATTTGTTGATATTTTAAGGCACGCGCCCGAAAGTATGCAACAGAAATCCAGCATGCAGCATGACGCGAAACTTCATCACATTACGTCGCCCTCTCTCGCTCGCACTCTCTCTCTGACTTTCTCACAATTTAATTCCACTTTCGACAGCTCTTCGCCATTATCAAATCCATTGCGGCCGTCGGTTGTTGTTGCCTCTGCGCCAACTGTTAAACGCAGCAGCACTTTATGCCCCGCCTCCTTCACCGCCCTCACTGCCATTCCTATGCAGCAATTCATATGTGCGCCAAAAAAAGGCTGCCGCATTTGTTTGCGAAAATTTTGGTTTTATTTTTGGCTGCCCCTTTTTTTCTCGTAGGCCCCAGAGGCTGTTTGGCAGCATTTTTTTTGTGTGCTGTTTGTTTGTTGCTTGTGTTAGTTGGTTTAGTGGCACGCACTTGTTGTTGTTGTTGCCTGCCGACTATTTTCAGTCCACTTTCGTAGGTTTTTATCCCTAAAGCCTGCTTGCGGATATGCGCATGCAGAGCACACAAACAAGCGAACAAACAAATAAACAAAACGAACAGCAGCGGCAGCAAAACAAAGAAACAAACCAACAAAAGTTAAAATGAAAATCGAGAAGTACGCAAAAAAATACGGTTGAAAAAACAATAAATGGCAAATGTATTGCAGCATTTTAGGCGCATGGCCCCAAAACAACAGAGCTGCAAATGTGCAAAATGCGAGAGAGTGCCACGCCCCTCCCACCCCTTTCTTTCACTATTTTGCATTTTTATAGCAATATGGTAAATGGCAAAATGGCAATGGCAAATGGCAAATGGCAAGTGGCAAACGGTGAATGAAAACGTCCCACGCTAAACATTTAAATGAGCCAAGTGGCTTTTGCAGCAGGTCAGGTCAGACGATTTGCATATGCCACACGTATGCCACAATTTGGGGCAAGGGGATGGGATGCAGGAGCTGCCCCAGTTTTAGAAAAAAAAAAACAAAAAAATTGGAAAAGAGTGTTTGGCTTGAGTACTCACTTATATTTCCACTAGGAATGTAAACGTTGCCCGATGGCGTCCGCACCAAACACGATGGCTCAAAGTCAACGCCCAGATCATTGGGATTGTTAGCAACAGCGCCGGTAATTAAACGGGCATTATTCATGCGACTCATTGTCGGATTACGTGGCGGAACATCCGGTGGTGCCGTTGGCGTGACTCCCTCCAGGAGAAAGCCTGCAAAAAAACCAAAAAAAAAAGAACCGAAAAAAATTTAGAGTGTCACGTGAGCCGGCAAACAAAATGTATATTTTAATACCAGCCCGTTTCTTTGCTGTCTCTCAATTATAAAACATTCATCGCCAAACGCTATAAAATTCTGCAAAATTTCCCAACAATTTGCACAACATATATATAGACGAGTTTGTATTTTTTTTTGTTGTTGTTGATCATTGCACATTTGACACTAAAAGTATGCTTTGAATATTTAAACAACTACAAATTGCAAAAACTGAACTGGAAATGGCAATGGATATTGTAGGCGGACAGGATTTGAGGCCTGCAGGAGAATGGGAATGGGAATGAGAATGAGAGCATGCAATCAGTGCGCATTGAAGCTCAGCACGAAAATCAAGCGAGAAATGTGCAAAAAAAAATGAAATTATTTAGCAGCATTCAAAATTGAATTTGTTTTTCCTGCGACACAAAAACGCACACACAAACATATAAGAGATATATAAATATCAATGTATCTCCGAAATACAGAAAATTACCAGGCAAAAGGCAATATGAAAATCAAAAGCATTCAACTCCCCCTCAAGGAGCAGCAGCAGCGACAAGGAAAAGAAATCGAAATAAAATTCAATTTACTGCGCTAAAAAATTTGAATGCCGTCGTCAGCGATAAAACTCGAGAAGTCGGCGCGAAATGCCTTTGATAAGTATACACACACAAATTTATATATATTATACATACACTTGCATATATATTGTCATGTAGTATGCTCGGTGCTAGGAGTATAATAAATTTCAAAAGCATTCACATTCATTCGCATAGAAAATTTTAAGCTCATTTATAGGCTTAAAAGCAAAGGCAGGCAGGCAGGCAGCACTTGAGGACGCAGGACTAGCAGCTGTCTGGGCAAACAGGATGCTCGACAAATTCAAATGCCAAAAGCAAAATCGACAAAATAATAAAAAGCAAACGGCGAATGGAGAATTGGATGGAATGACGGCGAACGGAAGCGCCGACGGCCAAGCAGCGGGTGAAATTCGAAATTGTTGAGATTTGCTTGGTGCGAAAATTATATCCTGCTGACAATCCATATAGAAATATATATGTGTGTGTCTGTGTGTGTGTGTGTGTGTCCAATCGCATTGCGTTAGGCTCTCCGGTCAGAAGTGGAAAAGGAAACTGCGCGGCAGCCAGAAGTGGCCAGCGCCGAGGCTGAGTGGGAAATTTAAGCTGCGGAAAATGTGACACCAGCTTGGGATGCCTGGCCTGGAATGGCCGCAGGGCCTGCGCATTATCATCATAATGAAACACGGCCGACTGCACGATATAGCATGGCATGGCATGGAGCGCGAGTCAGATTATTTCACGCGGTTAAACACAGCTACAAAGTTGGGCACATTTTTCACTGCCACACACACACACACAGAGACACACAGACACTTCATTGGTGCTGCTTCAACGGTCAGCTGTGATTAAAAAGTGGGCTGCTCTCGAGTTGCGGCTTAAATGTTTTTGGACTTTTGTCTTTGGCTTCTGTGTGTGTGTGTAATTAGTTTTGAGATTTAAGGCGCTTAGCACAGCTGATGAGCAGCACAAATTGAAATTGCCAAACTAGGCAGGCATACGAGGCGTATGCGCAATGAGCAAAGACAAAACCTAATCCCAGCACTGCCATTGCACATTTGCAAGCAAATTATTTTGCCATCAAGCGCACAAGTTAAGCTCATCTTGCGACATTTGCATACGCAAACTTCTACAGATGAAAACATTTCTTTTGCGTTTTGTTTGTTAATGTGTACTGAGAGAAAAAAATTAATATCAAATTCTTTGAAAATATTTCTATCTTGAAAAAAAAAACATTTAATTCTGATAAAAGTTTTCCATTTAAAATTTCTTAAATTGAGCAAAACAAAAGTAAAAATCGTAAGACAGGAACTTCTAATCTAAGCAGAGCGAATGTTGCAATACTCAAATTTTTATTCGCATCTTCAAAAAGTAATTTTTGATTCAAGAATATGTTTGTTGAATTTTTACATTCTTTAATTAGAAATGTATTTTTCAATTGACAATGCTCCTAAGCCAATCTTATTTCATTTAATTGTTCTAGAATTTTGCTCTGGATTTACTTTTTTTTCTGGGTTACATTTTGACATCATATGTGCTTGATATAAGGTTTCATAATAGTTTTTCGTTTTTTTCTGTGTATTTGCAAGCAGTCGTTGTGTAGAAGGCGCCTTGTGGCTTGTGGCTTTTACACGCGCATTAGTTTAATATTAAACAACGAGTGGCGAAAATGTCAATTGTGGTCTCGTGTCTTGCGTCGCGCTGCCACGTCAAGGGCTAAGCAAAGCAACCAAAATGGCGACATTTGACGATGACAACAACAATCGCAATTGTGTTGGCGCTGGCAGCACAAAAGTGTCTGCTGCAGTCGTCGCTTCGCTTTGGCAGTTGGCATCCGCAGCCAGACAGGCGTAAGAGCAGCCAGGAGCAGGCCATGTGAATGCCAAGAGAGCAACTACAGCGCAGAGCAGCAGCAACTACAACGGCAACGACAACGACAACGTGGAACATCAGCAGCAGCAGCAGCAGCAACAACGAGACAACGACAACAACAGTGCAGGCCAGACGAGAACAGAGCAGACCAGACCAGACCAGACCAGGCAATGGCGCTGATAAGCAGCTTATCTTCATTTCTACAACCCCCAGCGTTTATTTTTCTGTGGGTGTTGTTTGTTTGTTTGTGTTGTTGCTGTTGCTGTTGCTGTTCCTGCCATTGTCGTTGTCATTTTGAATGCGAATTGTCGTTGTCATTGCCTTTGTTGCTGTTGCTGTTTTCTGGGTACGCAAAATGTGTAATGGCATTTCGTCAGGCGGAGCATGAAAAACTCGCAACACACATACACACACACGACTGCAAATGCCATTGTATACATGTGTGTGTGTGTGTGTGTGTGTGTGTGTACGTGACAAAGCAAATTTGGCTTGTAGAGCTTTTTTTCGCTTTTGGCGTTGGCATTTGCTTTCTCTCCCATCACTATGCTCATCTGCTGCTCTCAGCATCCCTCAGCTCTCTCTTTCTCTCTTTTTCTCTGTCGTGATGGCCTTTTTGGCTTGCAGTTTAATGCTTTTATAATGCACTCGACAACAAATGCAAATAAGCACAGCAAATGGCAAAAGTATTTAAAGCAGCTCCACAGCAAGTAATTCCCTGCTTCTAATGCAAGTTTTAACTTTCGACTGCGCATTAAACACAACTTTGCCAAGCGCCCAAATAACCTTTCATCTAATTTGACAATCACCAATCTAAATTCCCCATGATATGAGCTTGAGGTTTGATTCTATGTAACTTGTACTAACTGAATAGCTTAATAAATCAGAATTCATGAAGCGACCGCTAGATAATAAATTAATGATTTATTTTAAATGTGTAACTACTTTACTATAAAGTTCCTTATTTACCAATTTTAGTAATAGTAATTTTTGTCGTCTGCTCATAAGATAAATATAAATGTAATGTTAATTAAATTAACAGTGGAAGTGGCAAGTGGCAAATGGCAGGGAAAAAGGACACCAGCTGCTTGTGGCACGCCAGGAATGAAGCAATGCCAGGCAAGGTGGCAAAGTGGCAAGGTGGGCGGCACAGGAGGCATGCCAACACCTTTTGCCAAGGTGCCAGCAACAATAACTGACAACAACAACAAACAGCCGGCAGCAACAACAAAAACAAAAATAAAATAACATCATCAACATTCGCCTCGTCCGTCTTCAGCCCGATTCGCATCTTCATCTGCGTTGCGTTGAGAGCCGGTCGAGAAAGAGAGAAATGCGAAGCACTTTCGGTATGACAGCTGCAATGTGAGTTAAGCATGAATTTGTGGCAGGACTTCGTCTCGCTATAGTATTTGCCCCCTTTGGGTTAAATGCAAATTAAGCTCGAGTTTACGCATTTATTTGCGAGCGTTTTCATTTCGCAACGACGACTAAAATGTTGCGCAATCGATGAAACTTCTCGCATCGATTTGTGTTGCAGCAAATATGCGAACAATGTGCTGCAGGTTGCAACCTTTATTTCATTTAATGCCGATGCCGATGCTGCTGCTGCTGTCGCTGCCATTTTGTTGATAAGCAGATGCCGCAGAGAGACATAAATACACACACACACACTCGCACACACATACACAGACAGCGACAAACAAAAGGCGCTCAAACTGACAATTGTTTAGCTGCAACGACGTGTGTCGCCTCTCTCAATGTGTTAGTTTGTTTGTTTATGTGCCATCAGTTGACTGCACCTAGTTAGAGACAATTCCCGCTGCCCCCACGCTCCCCTCCCTTGCTGCCACAACTATAATGCGGGCCATCTATATGCGTGTAAGCGTTTGTCGCTCGTCTCTCTCTCTGTCTCTCTCTGTTGATATTTGCACCAACATTTGCACTCATGCGTGTGCTGTGGGAGGGTTGGGGCAGAGTTAGGGGATGGGGGTGCGTATTTGACCGCCTGTGCTTGACATACATAACTATAAATACTATAGGCAAAGCTGTTAAGTTTTGTGCCATAGGCACGACGCAAACAGACGCAGCTTAACTAAACTCAACTCGCCTCGAATACGTCTTTCATCCAAGACGAAGACTCGTGTCCTTGTCAAACAGACATCGCTTAGGTGTGTAGGCGCTATATACTATATTTGCACACATACACTGAGAGAAAAACGACTTTCCATAAACAATAATTAAATTCTAAGATTTTAACTCATTTCGATCTTAAAAAAAAACCAAGATTTAAAATAAGATTTCATTCTTTAAAATATTCTCGCAACAAGAATTTAATCTGAATAATTGGTTATAAATAATTATTGAAATTATAAATTAAAAATTAAAAATTGATTTTTTTATTTGTTTTTTTAGCTGTTTAAATTCATTAACTTGTTTCTGATTTGATAATAATTTTGCGTGTTTGTATTTTTCTATAAGCACTAAATTCTTGAATTGAGAATGTTTCTCATCGCTGTAAAAACAAAAAACAAACGTCTTTCAAGAATGTCAAATTCAGAAATATTCTGGACACAAATATTCTTGATTTGGGCACTTTGTTTTTCTCAGTGTATAGACAAAGAGTGTGAGTCTTTATTAAATTTAACAAAGTTTCCGGGCCTCGTTGCCTTCGAATGTCTGGGCAACTATTTATGTCACTTGTCATGTTTCAGCCTCCCACAGCTCACGCACCTTTCTCCTGCTTTCTCCGCACTAATACGCCTGTTGTTTGTCAAACTTTCTTCCCTCTCCCTTACACTATCTCTCTCTCCCTGTTTATCTCGCTTGCCTAGCTTGGAGATTTATTTAGTCCGAGTGTACGGCCACAAAACTTGGATTTACTTCGACACAATTGTCAGCTTAGTCACGTTTCGTGTTGCTCTCACGGTGTGTGCAAATCCCAGACACACACACACGCACGCACACACACACACACACACGCACACACACACATAGAGAGAGGTACGTTAATACTAAACACGACATATATAAAGGTAAAAAGCCAAAGGCACGCGATGCGCATATTTTAGCTAAAAGTTGGGCTCTTTTTGTTTGCTTTTTGTTTAGTTGTTGTTTTGTTGGGCTCCATGCTTTGTATGCTAGTTAGAGACTAACTGCAGAGGGGACTCTAGAGGGGGGGTACAAAGGACTAACGCTAAAGCTTGTTAGGCTCCTTGGTGCTGCTGGTGCTGCTGGCGAGGATCAAACTTCGCATCAGAGCTGTTTACATGTTGATATGTTGATGCGGCCCCTAAGCTACAACTAACCTAAAGCACGATGGAGTTTTGATTACATTGCCGCCAGTCGCTCTTCTTTTTTGGGGCATACTCTGCGGCGCAGCTAATCAAATTTAAACGCTGACCCAGTTGAGGCAGCAGTACCAGCAAAAAACCTTTCCCCATCGTTCTAGCCATCGCATTTTGTGGTTGGCAAACCAACTTTGACAGCTTTTGATAGTTTTTGTCAAGCCGAAAGACGCGACGTCGCTTAATTGATTTTGTGGCATGCAAACTTCACTAGACGAAGATGGCGATGGCGTCAACGGCACCAACAAACCGCAGGCCAGCCGTTTGAAACGATTTGAGTTCATCATTTTTTTGCAGCGTCTGCCCCACTCTGTTGCCTACTTAGTGGCAAGTGCAGCTCTGTCCGTAATCCTATTAGACGGCGTCGTCTCTCTGCTCGTAGCATACTTTGCGGTTTCCACTTTATCGTGTGATGTGTAACTAAAACGGGGAAACGAGCTCAGGCCACACGCTATGTGAACGCTTTAAGGCTTAAAGGCGAAACTGGTCTTAATTGCCACAGAGCGCAGCGCTGAAATGTGGCACATCATAAACGTCAAGTGACAATTTTCAAAAAGTGCAATTTTCAAGATTTATTTGCAGAACTTGTCGTCCGCCCCCGCCCCCCAAAAAACTTTTGTGCTGCAAATAAAAATGAAATGGAATCTAATTTAACGCTTTATTTGACACATTTGGAGCACACTTCGTGTGGCAAGGCAGAAGTCGCTGCAAACTTTTGTGCAACTAGGTCGCCGAGTGCAACAACGCCCACTGCCACTCAATTCGCGTGAAATTACACAAATTAATGCCATGCGGCATGGAAATATTCGCCGACTTTTGCGCCGGAAATGCAGTGGCAAAAAGTTGCAAGTGCGGCACTGTGAAGGCCAGAGATAACCGACACTTGCCTGCGGCTCATTAACATTTCAAAGCGGTGGCAATTCCAATCGCATTCCAGAACAGAATGTGTTGCAAGTGCTTAACCTTCTTTGCGCCACGAGGTGCTTGACATTCTGCCAGCGCCTTGCAGCATGCAACACTGTTGTCCCCCATTGTCTGCAGCGCACAAAAGCAGAAAATAAAGCAACTCAAGTTGCATAAAAAATAGTCATAGTTGTGTGCTGCATCTTGCATGTGGTGTGTGTGGTGGCAAAAGTGCAGCAGTTAAGCACTTTTGTCTCAATGAGTGTCAACAAGACGCCGACGGCAAGCCACACACACACACATGAAGGGAGGGAGGCGAGAGCGAAATGGAGAAAAAATAATCGCCCTATTAATGAGCCTTAGGCCAAGTGCAACAAGCTGACAGACAACATGACCTGACCCAAGCCAATTCTCACTTCTCACTTCTCACTTCCCACTTCTGTTTGGACTCCCAGTTCGTGTGCAATCACCCGAGGCGCTTTTTTAGTTCATGCTATTCTCTATTTTTCAAGCTTTGTGCCGCAAGACAAAGCTACTTGGGGCAAGCACTTGTCCTTGCTGCCGATGCCGATGCTGCTGCTGAGCTGCTGCTGTTGTATTGATCTTGTAGCGAAATCTGTAGGAATCTGGCGCTAATTGGATTTTATATTTCGTTTTTGTCGCTGACAAAAGTTGCCATGCAAACAACGCAACGCAACGCAGAGCCAATCTAATACATATAATACGCAGAGAGAGAGCGAGAGCGAGAGTCGTCGAAAAAAGCATTCATCATTATATTGAGCAGTGCGGGGGCAACACGGCGTATACATTACACGTTTCACATTACAGCTTCGCATTTTGAATGGGGGCAACAGCAACAGCAACAGCAACAACAACAGCACTTTAATTGGTAAGACATGAAAGAGAAGTTTTGCTCAACTGAAGTTGGGGGCAGCGGCTTTAAGCAGTTTGCCGACAGGTCAGAGAGGCCATCTTATCGTTGTTGGTTGGTTGGTTGGTTTATTTATTATTTCGGTTGCAAGCACTTGCCACAGCTTCTTTGCACAATCTCCACTAGCCGCCCTCAATTTGTGCTAATATAATTTAAAAATGTTCACTGCTTTCTAGCTTGGCTTTTAGTGCACATTGGAGAGTCGTTAAATGGGATTCTCGCTGCTTCTCTTAATTTTTATTTTCCATTTCGAGGGTTGCACGCTGACCCTGCCCCACACACACACACACACACACTTCCATACACACACACACTGAGCACTTCAGTTTTGCTCATTTTTTGCGTTTTGTAAAGTTCACACAAAAATTGAAAAGTACCAAAAGTTCTGAGGGTTAGTTTTTCTTTTGCTTTCCCTTTTTCGCCCATTCCCTTTGTGGTTGGTTTTTTCTTATATTAATGTTGCTGGAGCATCTTAAAGAGAGCGCAAGGCAAAACAACTTTTCGTATGTACTGTACAAGAAGGCACAACATTTTTCAAGTTTAGTTGTAGCTGCTTCTGAAGTTTGTTCCTGGTAATTATGCGTTGCCGCATGCACAAAAGTTTCCAGCTGCCTCTTTGGGGTGCAAAGAGGCATGCGAATTATGATGATGATGATGATGACGACGACGACGACGACGATGTCAGCAATGCTTTCTGGCTTACATCAACAACAAAACTTTGATCGACAGACTCTCGCTTTTTTGAAGGGCATCTGGAAAACTTTCACACACACACACGTTCGTTTTCGCTTTGCATTTGCATCAATTACACAATCTGACGCACTTAATTAAAAAGTTCACATATTGCTTTGATTTCTACATTAATTTTGCAATTAAAGTCGGTTAATTGCGGTGCTTCTGCCTTCGCTAATAATTGGAGATTCATATGCTTGCTCGGCTTATGCAAAGTTTTGGCAACTCTTCAGCTTCGGTTTCGCAGCAACAATTAAAAATAATGGAAAAACATTGCGGCAGCAACAACTAGAACTTGCAGCATTATGTAAAGCAATTAAAATGCAGCAGCAAAAAAAAACTCATACACATAACAACCGCTGACTTTTAATGGCATGCAAAATGTGTGCCAACGTTGCAACGTTGCGAGGGGCAACAACGATAGAGAGAGAGGCAGAGAGAGGGGGGGAGAAATGTTGCAGCCAGCTGCGCGCTCGCATTGCATCGCATTAAACGCTGCCCGCCAAAAAGTATGCTACAAAAAGTGGGTAAAGGCAGCTGCTGTCTTGCAACTGGCGACTGGCAACTTGAAGCTAACCCGTGATTAAATAAATTGTTGAAAAATGTTAAACAAGCCAACGTGCCACACCCCTTGCACCGTGCACCTTGTTGCTGCCTCTGCTGACCTGGAAAAAATCTATGAAAATGCAGCGAGGAGTGGAGAAGGTGGGGAGGGGGCGTGGAAGGAGGGGCGCCCGCTGTTAGGCAACATATTGCAGTCAAGGCCTCGCTGCGTGTATTTTTTAAATGCTCGCCGCTTCCTTTTCGTGTTGTTTGCTGGCTGCCTCGCTGCTCGCTGCCGCATGTGGCACAAACGGAAGCTGCTGTTTGGCTCACATAAATAATAACAATGCTGGGACAAGGAAATGGCAACTGTCTGGCTTTGGCTTTAGCAGTGTGTGTGTGTGTGTGGGGGGCGTAGATGGGGGCGTGGTTGGCGTAAGCAACACGTGTAACAACAGTTGTTGCTGCCACCTGGTTATCCCTGTTGTCCTTTATTGAAACTATTTACGCTGTGTTTACAACCCGCTCTGCTCTGCTCTGCTCTGAGTTTATCTATTGTATTGGTTAGACACGTGTATTGCAGGCACCTTTGTTTCTGGCCAACAATTTTGGGGTACATGTGTTTGCCTGGCAGGCTTTAAACTGCAAACCGAACTTAAAGCGATCATCGTTACCCTTACTCCAAACCTTCTGCATGACACTACAATTAATTGGGGAATTCATTTGGCTGCGTTGCATACCTGCAAATAGAAGACAATAAATTATCGATTAGTTATGCTGCGGCACTTAATTGGCAATAATAATTATTGTTAATAATTGGCAAGAGTCGATGATAGTGAATCAAAATTTGCAATTTTAATTCCTCATATTGCACTTTGCATTTCTTTATTTTAATTATTCGCAATATGAAAGTTTTCGCAATAATTTAATTTGGCTGCATTTTGCGGGTAACCGCAGTGCATTTTATGCATTATTCTCTCTCTCGCTGATTGTGTTTATTATTATTTCTTTTTTTTTGGCTTTTTTTGCTGTTGCTGATGTTATTGTTATTGTTATTATTTATTTTACAAACCACGCTCGTTCTGTATGCTGATGCTGTTGTTATGCTGTTCTGCTTTGTCAATGTCACCTGCAGCAATTACCACCAACGATTTAACATTTACAAATTTATGCAACATATTTTGTTGGTGTGTGAAGTGCAACTGACAGCTTCAAATATTTTTGCCGAAAAACTGCTAAAAATGATGTAATAATAGTCGCATATTTTTGGGTGTGAATAACATGCTAACATGTCTAGTTAGGGATATAATAAATTGTAAAATCTTTTCTCTATAGCGCAACTTTCGAATGCAGACGGCATTTGAATCTCATCGCTGGTAAAATCATAATAAAAATTGTAAAATTAATTTAAATGTCTTGCTAATGAATGTTTACAGCATTCATAACTATTTTTTTTTTTTTTTTGGATGCTGCTCCCCCATTGTCATGGTAAGCGTGGAAAATGAAAATCGAAATGAAAATGCAAATCAAAATGCGCTTGCATAAGGCAAAAGTGACAAAAAATTAGTCGCGGTAACCAGATACACGTATGAGTTTGAGATACGAGATTTAACTTTATCGATTGGAGACTGTGCATCTCTCTCTTATTAACGGCATTGGATGTCAGTTTCCGTGTCGAATATCTTGTAGATACACATGTAGCTGGTGTGTTTGGTTTTTATCATTGTTTCGCCTGCGTGAAACTGTGAAATGATTTGAAAACTGATATGCAAATTGCCGCTGGTAATTGAGAGAAATTTGTGCTGCATACAGAAATTGACTGTTTCTTTTTTTCTTCGTTTTTGATAAATCGGCGATCATTTAAAATGCATTTCGGCTGCACCACAGGGAAGACAGCTGAGCTGCTGTTGCATAAGCCAGTCAGGGCCTGCCACAAGATGGCTAATCAGCGAGAGTCGTTATTGCACATATCAAGCTTCGTTAGCCAGACAACAAGAACTCGCATTTCTTGCGTAGGCAGCAGCAGCAGCAGCAGCAGCAGCATCAGGTTGTCTATTCTGGCTGACCCGAAACCGAGACTGAATTCCTAAAACCAAATCCCGAAACGACAAAACACGGACAATCAGTTGCGAGTTCTTGTTGTTGCTGTTGCTGTTGTACAGTAGCCGCAAGCACATGTCCAAGCATGCAACTTGGCAGGCAACTTGCAACAGGCAACTGGCAGAGGCAGAGGCAGAGAACACCGGGCGAGGTCGTGGCTGGCACACAAGTTAATGACTTTTGAAGTTGGCAAAACGGCAGCAACAATGTGAGGCGAATTACCTTTTTTGTGCTTATGCAATGATAATAAAACGCAGACTCCGCTCTCGCTCTTTCTCTCGCTCTGAAGAAGCGGCAGCATTCAAAATATAAATGAAATAAATTACTGCGCAGGCGCAAAGGCAACGGCAACAGCAACGGCAACGAAGGCGGCTTTCAAACAATGCGCCTCAACTGGAGCCTGGCTGCAGTCGAACAATTTGAATGAACGTGCTCCTGGCTTTGTCTGTCTGTCTGTCTGTCTGTCTGTCGGCCCTCTGTGTGTGGGTTCCACGCGGTCTTCATTTGAATGCGCAACATGTTGTGGCATTCAACGACCCAAGCCGCAGTCGCCGCTCAAGCCAGCGTCTGGACTTTGCAACTCCTACGGCTTCATTTGCCATTATCTTGCTGCAGTCGGACCGGTTAGTTAGTGCGCTTTAATTTATCGCTGCATCGTCTCGCATGTGCAGAAGATGCAACTCCTGCCGCAGCCCCAGCTACAACATGCTACACCTACTACTTGCTACATACTGCCGACTGCCGACTGCCGACAATGCCACGAGGCAAGTCAATTGTCCATTCGTTGTGCCCCGTATCTCGGCTTCATCATAAATTGCCATTGTTGTTCTTCTTGCGAGTCGCATGCAAATATGACACAGCCTTGCCCCTGCCCCTCTGCCCCTCTGCAACTGCAGCACTGCTGCTGCTGTCCGCCTGTCCGGCTACTTATTTGCTTATTGAGTTTATTATTGCGCTGCTTATCTGCGTCGTAGTTGTTGTTGATTGTGGTCATTGCTGCTGGTTATCATTATGTTTATTATTGCACTCGCTCAACTACACAGCGCAAAAAAGGGCTAAACGAAGTCAAGCAAAGACCTGAAGTTCCAAAAGATAAATTCTTAAATCAACACAAGATTCTGAAACAATTACAGATTGAACATTCTTTAAAATAATTATTTGGAGTTAATGAACACAAAAAAATTAATAAAATGTTGTTAACATTGTTTTCTTCTTTTTGTGTATGTAAATGCATGCTTTATTAGCTGGTTTTCTACTTAAATGATGGGAATAACAAAACAGATCTCAGGCGAAGAATTACATTATATTCCAAATGTACAACTATATTTATTATATTCGGAAATTGAATAATTTTACTAGTGTTTTTTCTCTGTGTACTTTCCCCACACTGTCCACTTCAGTCCACTCCCGTAGTGCATTAATATGCGCATCTTTTTGCGCTAATTTAATGTGCTGTCCATTGTTCAGCCCAGACTCGTGCCGTGCCCTGGAGTGGCATCGTTTTCTTCTCTTATTTTGATGCAATTTATGCGCTGTTTGAATTGATCTTTAAGCGCGTTTTATGATCAAGGCAATTGCCTTGCTTAGTACATAACTTTTTATTTAAATTTGCAAGTTTAAGTTGAACTAGTTTCGGCTGCCCGGCTTGCATTTCCTGACCCATGTTTCTTTGTCAATTCGACGGCTCATTTATAGTCGCTTCAATCTAATGGCCTCCGAATGCCAACCTGACAAATACAAATGCATTGCAGCTTTATCTGCACATGGCCACATGCTCAGAGCTTATAGCTAGCACAGCTCACAGCTCACAGCTCAGATAGTTCTGCTTGCAGGCCAAGCAGTTCATCAAGCGGGCTGGCCGTCATCAGTGTCAGAGTGCATTGCACGCCCACACACTGAATGTCGATGTGGATAACACACACACACACACACATACATAGAGAGAGAGAAGGAGAGAGAGAGAGAGAGAGTGAGGCTCAAGATGGGGTTGGGGTTGTGTCCGTTGTATGCTGCCTATTTACCATTTACCATTTACCATTTTCAAGCTTTTCCACTTCCGGGCAATGTACTAAACCGTTTCCGTGTGCACGTCAAGGATTTATGCCGTATCCTATACCCTTGGTTAGAGCTCGAGTTCATAATCTTGGCACTCAAATCGCTAAGCAGCCAGCAGGCCACAACACAGCAGCGGCAGCTGTAACTGCCTTCCTTCTTTAGGACTGCACTTAATTTACCCTTAATTAATTGACCTGCAGTCGAGTCGAGTCTCCACCATCTTTGCCTCGGTTCGTCTGCTCTACTTACTCCTGTACAGCGTTTGCCATTTTTGCAAATGTTTTGTGTACATGCAAATCGTTCGCTCAACTCATTCACTCGCTCACTCACTCACTCATTCATTCATTCACTCATTCAGTCAGTCAGTCAGGCAGTTCGTGGTCAGTTCCATTCATTTCCATGGACTCGCTCAAGTGGCGCTGTGGCCACTCGAGTGGCTTGCCCACTTGAGAGGACCAAGCCCGCTATCCGCATCCCCCAACGACCTGAACCGAACTGAACTGAACTGAACTGTCTTGCCCTCCTCGTCTTCTCTCTAGCCTGCGCTCATTTCATTAGAATTTTTATTTTTATACTCTGTGCTCATTGAAAGTGCGGCAAAGCAAAGGTATTTTAGTTATTGGCAGAAGTTTGTGATATCTGAAGTACATATTACAACATTCTTAATGTGAAAAGGTTATATTTGTTGAGCCAGACTGTCTAAATAAGCAATTATGTAAATATAAATATATATTTGTTACACGATTAAACAATGTTCTATGTTTTCATTTATAATGCGTTTCTGCAGACATTTTGTATAATGAATTTTTCTAAATTAATACATATTTACATGAATAAAATAATGTCAAATTAAACAATCTAAGTAGTTTAGAGACGCATTCATAATTTTATGAATGATATTTTTTGCATATTGTTTAGAGTTTGTCAAATCAAAATATAACTCTCAATTAAAATGTTCTCAAATATTTTTTGGACTGTCTATAAAATATAAAATTTGTTCGTGAATACGCTATTGATTTGCTTAACCCAGACGTAAGGGCATTTGTTTGTCGTTCTGTCTGCGCCGCTTTGGGGCCAATTAAAACTTAATAAGCTGCAAGCTTAAATTCAAACAGTTCGTATGTCGCCGAGCATAGTTGAGTTTGCTGCTTGTACATTTATCGATTAGTTGTTTATCGGTTGTATTTGCCACTCAATTAATTATTTTTACTGCATTTGCACAAGTTTTCATGCCTGCGGTCAATTTGAATAATGTTTAATTAACAGAGCTCGCATCCAACGGAGGCGAGAAGAGGCGAAACGAAACGAGTCGAGTCGAGTCGAATTAAGTCTCGTCGAGTGTGTGGAAATTCTATATAAAATTGGGTCATTCAGTGACCGATGAAGAGTTTTGCGATGCTCTCAGCTGGTCTAGCTATGGCTTTGGCTTATGTGAATGGTGCCTTATTACAGCAACTAATTAAGGCAAGACTGGTCGCAAAAACTAGCCCAGACGCTTCCACATTGTTGTGGACTTCTCATTGTGTGTCCAGCGAAAGAGAGAGAGAGAGTGTCGGATGTCGGGTGTCTCATAGTAAACTCATTCGCAGAACACTTAATGCGCACTAATGAAATGTCAGCTTAAGTCATAACTCAACTGCAGCAGCAACACCACAACAGCAACAAAACCCTTGTCCGGCAGCAGCAGCAGCAGCAACAACAACAACAAATGAGATTGGCGACCTCAACTAAGCCCCAAGCTCCATCCAAGCTCCAAGAATGGAGAACAACAACAAACTGAGCCACTTCTTATAACAAGAATCTATGACAAAGCCAAGGGCGCAACTTTTCTGAGGCTTTTCGCTTGGCTTTTAAATATGACATGCATTTATGAGATTTATGTGTGAGCGTATGTGTGAGCGCATGTGTGTGTGTGTGTGTGTGTGCTACTTAACAAAATGGCGGCCATTGTAATTGATAAGTTCTCTTGGGCTGTGCGTATTTCTGTTATTGTCCTGCCAATGGACGCCATTTTGCTTACACGCTAAAAGAGATTGATGATGCTTTGAAGGACTCGTCTCAAGGCTCCCACTCAGGATCAGACTTGAACTTGGGTAATTGTAGCGGCAAAATTAAATGATGAAAAGTTTTCTTTGGCCCCCGCTGCCCAAAAAACATCATCCACTCAACCCAGCAAAGGACGTCGTCCATTTGATTGATGAAATGATAAATATCTGGCGCTGTCTTGTAACAAGAGCAAGAGATAGAGAGCTGAGCTGAGAGGGCATTATTATTGCGTTATTATTAAAGCGTTTTTAATGCTAAATGTCAAATGCAGGACAGATAAGCAGCCCCAGCTGTCAATGCACTGACAACACACAGCGAGCTCCAGAGACTGGAGTAAGAAGTAAGCACAAAATACGCTCAACTGAATGCCAAAAGAAATGTCCGACTGTTGGGAGAGAGAGTCATTACTAAATGAGCATGTTATGGGCTTCGATAGATAGCTGACTGTCTACTGTCTACTGTCTACTGTCTACCGGGATAGACTGCGATATCTGAGCTGAGCTGCAAATCCCACTTAAAATTCGCTTCGTTTACGAAAATGTAATGATGATTAATTACCAAACGCAGAATGTGGCAGGCAGCATGCTGCTGGTTGAGGTTTTTCTATTTCCCTTTTTTTTTGTTTGGGGCTTTTTGGTTTCCTATTCCCTTTTATGTGAGTGTTTGTTCTCTGCCGGAAAAGTGCTAAGTACATAGTATTGGAGGGGGGGAGGAGAAGGGCGTTGTGTATTGGTCATTATCACTCCGCTCTCCTAATAGTGGTTCAACAAAAGTAATTAATATGCCAAAGTTTTGGCGTCGCTGTTGTTGTCAGCTCTCGGGCCCAAAAGAAAGCTTCGCCAAGTCAACTTCATTAAAATGAAGGTTACGCCAATGTTAAATGCAGCCCTCGATGCTGCCGATGATTTCGAGAGCTTCGAAACGCAATCAGCGCGTTAACCGCAAATGCAAAAATCAAATAATTGTACATGGTTAGCACACAGAGTGTGTGTGTGTGTGTGTGTGTGTGTGTGTGTGTGTGTTGGTCAGGGTCGTGTGGCCATCTCGTTGTGTCTAAATCAAATGCTGAGCCTGAACTAACTAACCAGCTCTCTGGGGGCTTGTAGACCGCATTATGGCTCAATTAAAAACCATTTTCACGCTAATTGCAATGCAACTCGACCTGAGGCTCATTTGATCATTGGCGAATTGCAAAATTGATCAAATTCAAATTTATTATAATCAAAAAACATGCAAAATAATGCACACAAACACACACACACAATTGACACGCAGCTTGGCAGCTACAAAATGCCAATGCACTTAAAAACACATTTACATTAAACCCATCAACTCGACTCGACTCGATTCGACTCTCGATGGTGCAGTGAACAAAACGCTAATTTGTTTTTAATATGCGGCAAAAGAGACATGGATATACAATATACGAGTATATAGAGAGAGAGAGAGAGATATTGAACTGAAACTCTTGCTTGATTATCTGCTCAAAAATTCATAAACCGAAAAGTGTTTCATCGTTAACACCCGACTGCGAGTAGTTTTGGTTGTTGGGCCAAATCCTAGGCTGCCTTGTGGCTTAACAATGTTATTAAAATTAATATAAATGACTTTGACTTGAGTGCAGCATGGACATTAGCAGAGCTTTCCCTCCTCCCGCTCGCTTCCCACCATTGATGACGGGCGGTCTTAGACGTTGGACGGTAGGCGGAGGCAGTTTGCCTTCTATCCACAATATCTATAAAGCTGGCCAATAGCTGGGCTCTTAACGTGGCGGTAACCTTTAGCTGTTGTTATTGTTTTTGTAATTAGCGCTTTGTTGGACTGTAAAAAACCAAAAAAAAACTGTTCTCTCTGTTTTGTTTTGTTTGGTTTGGTTTTTTGCTTTCTTTCCATTCATTGCTGGTGCCGGACAATTTGTACGCTTCTTCAGTTGCTGGAGCCCTGAGAGCATAATAATTAATAATGTTCTTCATATTCGTGGAGGCTTGAGCATTTTCCAGCGCTTTTTCGAGTTGTCTCTAATGAACGGTGATTGCTGTGAAGCGTAAAAAAAGTTGTCGGTAACGAGTTTTATTAATTAAAGTATGGCCCGAAAGTGCTTTTGTTGCTCTGGCCATATAGCGCCATTTAAGCCGATTATTTGTGAATCTACTGTGAATTTGATGCTAATCTCGTGAATTAAGCGCGACTTTGATAGATGACAGAGTCGGGCTGCGAGCAGCGTGAATTAATCAACAGTTTTGTTAATTTTCCATAAATTGCTTTCGCCATTTATTATCCGTCGTGTGTCTCGTGTGCTGAGAGAGCATCGCTTCCAAGCCATTTGGCTGGAGTTCGCCCCAATAAAAGTTTTCATGCAATTGATTTACCTTTCCATTTAGCAATGTATCTACTTGTAGTTTAATTATGCCAGGGAAAAAACGTCGGGGGAATAACCACAAGAGACATGGTTAATATTCGATTGAAGCGAACGATAAAAAGCATACAAAATGCATGTGCTCGACTATTAATAGAAATAAATTGAATATGAGTCGAGTGTGTGTGTGTGTGTGTGTGTGTATTGCATATTTGCCAACTTACATATTCATGTGCGATCGAATCGAGGCAGAGGGAGGGACAAACAGAGGAGACATCTGCACACACACACATGTAATATGTACAAGTCGAACTTCTTATGCAAAGCCACTTAACAAAAAGCAATTTATTTGCACATAATTTGTGAGCGCCGCAGGATATTGGCTGAGAGCGTATCCTGGCCAGAAAGACAGCGACAGCGACAGCTACGGCAGCGGCAGTTGACAGCGGCAGTCAGGCCGTCTGTCCGTCTGTCCGCCAGTTCCACACACTGCCACTAAGTCACTGAGTCGACGCACTAAAATTACAAATTAATTTTCCGAAAATTTGCGCAAAAACTACGATTCGAGTCAATGTCGAACGTTGAAAATATGCCACATCGTCTGCCAGCCAGCTAGAAGACAACATTATGTGACTCTCCCCCGCCAGCATCCCGCAAGGCGATTGTCGTTGCCGAGTAAATGAAATGTATTGAATTGACATAAAAGTCGCTCAAGTTAATTCCCCGGCAATGTAATTGGTGGGCCGCCATCTCCTCCCCATATCCTGCCCGGTTTCTTTATCCTGAAGACGCTCATATGATTTCAGGGTTGTTTCCAGGCAAAAGAAAATCCGGGAGAAAAGCACAAGAATAAGGAAAATCTATACAACATTTTGGACAATGTCAATTTGTTAGCATTTATTGAATTGTGAATTATTAAAGCGAACAAATTGAAAACGCAAGTGAGTGAGAGAGAAAGAGCGAGATATGTGCTTGGTTTTTCTCTCTTTCTGTTCATATGTAGGATTTCTTATGAATGTGTATGTATAGCAGAGAGTGAATGTATCTGTAGCTTATAGAAATACCATATTGTGAGCCCGAGCACAAAGGCAAAGTCGATTTAGTTGGCCAAATAAGAAAAGAAGCCAAGAAAAGCAAAGGCGAATCCCATATGAGGAAAAAGGAAACGTTCAACTGAATGGTGTGGGCCATAAACAGGCTATACAGAAGTATATAACATACTCGAATATATAGTATGTGTATTCATGGGCGAACATTATAATTTTATTGAGCTGAGGTTGCTACCTAGCGCATACATAGATTGCGTGATGATTTCTCAACTATTTTGTATTAACTTGGGCATTGGAATGCCACGCAACCAATATACCCAGCAATGCTTCGCCTCACAAAAGCCAAATCAGACGAAAACCAGCAGCAAACAGAAAGTCTCCCCCCAAAAACTCACAGCACAGCACTTAACCCCCGCAACCAGCTTACAGCATGTTGGGTCGACAGAGCAGGAGCAGGAGTGGGAGTGGGAGGGGTACCAAAAATAAATGCCAATGAAAGCGAGTAATAAATGCAAACACACTCCCGCTGGAAGCTGGCGAAATGTGTTAGTTATGAAGGAGGCGTGAGAGGAGTTGCGGTGAAGACTGTTGTTGCTGCCAAATTCAACAGAATTTAATAAGTAAATAGAGCACAGCAACTGCAGCCAGACTGCCAAATAAGCAATTGCTGATTACAGTAGTAAAAAGTTGTTCATCTATATTTATTTTTTTTTTTTATTGCCTGCTGTTGATAGGCATGGCGAATCGATAGCGTGCGCTCGAGTGGGGATAAGGATGTGATGTGATGTGTTTGTGTCCCGATCAACCCTCGCTGACATTAACAGCATCCATTTCTTGTGCAATTTTTCAAATATTTGTCTTGGCAACGCTTTTTCACAATGCCATTTGGCTGACCAAAACAAATGCCAACTAATGCCGAACAGAGTGTGAGTGTGCTCAAGGACCAGCCAGCCAGCCAGCCAGCCAGATATTTGTCACGCTTCCAACCAGCTAAACAGCTCTGCTCAGCTCACCAGCTTCCATTATCAAATCGTTGACATTTATGCCGGCGGCTCAGCCATTGGCAGCACTTGATTATGATGAAACAAGCGACGTGACTTGGACTTTGACAAGAAGTTGGAGCAAAACAGACTCAACTTGCACTGGCTACGTGTTAAATTATCACTGGCAGAGCAGAGTCCTTTTATGCTGTGCGATATCCCGCGGCTTTGTTTAGTTTATAAGTTCGTTAGTTAGTTAGTTTGTTTAGTGGTGGCCATGTGTGGGCAGCCACTGAAGTTGAACCACAGCAGATAAGCAACACAACTCGAAGACGCACACGCACACGCACACGCACACGCACACGCACACGCACACTCTGTGTGTCTAATTGCAAAAGCAGCTTAAGACAATTGAAGTTATTTGCTTTCAAGCATGTCCAACAATGGACCAAGAGGCCACTTGAGCGCATTTGGCGATAAGCCTCGTCAATTGTCTTGGCCCAAACTCCAGCCCAAACTGGCCACAATTAGCTTATCTGCAGGCAGCGGCACACAAATTGGAATGCGATTAATCAAGCAGGCCAGGTCGTCTCAGCCAGTTGCCAATTTAGCAGTAGTTTAAAGCACAAACTTCCATGCTGAGCTCGTTCTGAACTCGTTCTAGGGGGGGGAGCTGCTTTATCAACTGACTCGTTTTGAATGCTCGCCAAATGTGCCGAGGAAATGCGACAAAAGCAATTTTTGAGCATCATGTTTATGGCTCTGCATTCGAAATGCCAGCGGCCATAAAATAAGCAGGCGTATAAAATGTTTGCCGCATTTTAGGCGCAGTCACTTGCCACCAGTCTGTGTAGTGGCAAGTGCCAAGAAAATCGTTGGCCAAAACAAAACTAAAAGATTGCATAAATTATCGCAAGATATTTTGCAGTTTTTCCAGTGCATTTGGCGTGCATGTAATAACAGACCATAAAAATCACACTATACTCGAATATTCGTTGCAATGCACGACGAGGATTACAGATAAGTTATGCACAAGATTCGAGTACATAAATGCAGAGTTTTAAATTCCATTCCATTTCATGCTAACAACTCTGACTGGACTGACAAAGTCGACTTACCAGAGTCTGAGCGTCTCTGAGAGTCCTTTGGCCAGTTCGCTGACCCTTTGAGCGGCTCCCAGGCTGCTTTAAAGATTTCTCTGTCACTCAGAGGGAAAAACAAAAAATAAAATAATTTTGCCACTGCAGTTGAATTTGAAGAGCTCTTTTCTCTGTTCGCATTCGCACAGAAGTATGACAAAGGAAAACGATAACACTTGGCCAAGCTTTTTTCTTATTTGTTTTTTTTTTTTTTTTTTTTTTTTGTGTTCAACAATCATATTTCTATCTCTTGCGACTGTCCTTGTCAGTCTTAACAAGTAAGCAGGCCTCCCCGCCCCTGTCCCATATAAGTCTCAAGCTCTTTCTAAAAAAAAAAAAAGGAATGAAAAATTCTAGTCGTCATTTTCTTGGCAGTGCGTCCTTACAGTTCAATTGCTGTTTTGGGAGAAGGACTTTGGAGGCGCTGTCCAAATATTTTTCTTACATTTCCGTAATGGGCAACGAAGGCAGATGGATGCGAGGGGGGCAGGGGGCGGCGAATAGTTCTCATTTTTGACAATCAAGCGTTTTCCGTTTTTAATCAACGACAGCGCATCGAAATAGTTTTCGATTGCTTCATAAATACTTGTCATGGCTCAATGGCAAATTTATGGCCCCCTTTTTTTTTTTTTGGTTGAAATAAAGTAAAAAGAACGAATGTTTATTATTTCAAATTCCGCCCAACAATTTTCATTGTGCTGAAACTGGGCCAACTATTTTGGGGCGTCTGCTCTGCAAGCTCAGCGAGTTTTGAATTTGCAGGTCGCAGGACTATTCTAAGCGAAGCGCATCCATCAATTTTTATGATGCCCCTGCGAATGTCGCTGCAGTTTCGCATAGAATAAAACTGAATCGCATCGCAATGCGCATAGCAGAGTTTTTCGTTCCCTGTTTTATCGGCTACCCAATTGCAATATATATTGCAGTTGGCGAAACAATAACCCGCCGTGAAGCTGACCCCAGGGAGATCGCCGGAGAGAGATTGCGGCAGCACAGTTAGCACCAATTTGATGGCTTTTGCATTGTTATTGCTGCTTCAGTTAATCTGTATTGCAGTTGCCAATCGATCAGCCAGCAGGACATGCTCCCCAGTTGTTGTTTCGTGGTCTGCGCGCCCCTCCATTAGGCGCCGCTTAAAGATGTTGCACACACGCCCATCACAACCATCAAATTGCCGCCCACGTAACGGCAATTGCAAGCACTTAACGCCCCTGCTCGCCCCCCCCCCTCTCTCTATTCCCCCTTCTATTCCTTCAACGCACATTTGTTTGTAATGAAATTATTTAACTTGAACGCAGCCGCGGCTTCCACTTGCCAAAGGATCCGAGAAACGCAGCTGCCATGGATGCCAAACTCAATTAAAACGTCAGCGCTGCTGCTGCTTCTGCTGCTGCCGTTGCTCTTGCCTCGTGGATGTTGTTGCCTGTTAGTTATTTGCAACAACAACAGCAACATCGTGGCGCACATGCCAACAGATAATTAACTTGAAAATCAACTTTTAGCTGTTTCACTCGCAAGGAAACACCGAAACACTTAAAGGCTATGACTATTTCTGGCTGCAAGACACTAAACTGTTAAATGGCTTAATTTCAAGCGATTCTCAGAAATTTGGTAAATGGCCATATATTAAACAAATGTGAACATTTAAGTATTCCACAATATGCTTGAATAATATAGTATTTTCTCAGACTTATTTTAATAGAGCTCAGTTAACATTAAACAGCATCAAAATATTTTTTTTTGAAAAATACTTCAATTTAATACAGCAATTTAATTATAGAAATAGCAAGCATTCCAAATAAATGTTGAAATATTTTGGTGCTCTATCCGAATTATTTTAATATTGTTTGATATTTGACAGTAAATATTAAACAGCAATAATATTTATTATTAATTTATCAAGAAGTAGATAAAATGTGTTATGTAATTCTATTCAACGTTTGTATATAGAAATAACAAACGAAAAAGTTCGAGCATATTAAATTTCAAATGACCTACAACCAAAACCCTGCACTTAACTCATTTTAATACCAGTTACTAAAAATAATCTTTTTTTAAGATTATCAATGCATCAACAAAAGATTTTTAAATTCTTTATTTAACCAAGGAAGTATAATTTGCAATATTATTTTAAACCAAGAGAAAAAGCAGGACAAATATATTTAGTTTCTTATGACCTACAATCAAGATTTACTTGACTCAACCCTGCATTAACCCTACCTTAATACCAGTTACTAAAACTATTCTTTCATTAAGTATGTCATCTAAGTTTTCTTATACTTCTTTTGTTTTGTTTGTTTTTTTGTTTTTGTCGCTTGCTGGTCTTTCAAGCGCAAACTTTGTTATAGTAAAAACTAATGAAGCGACAATTTGTTTTTTTTTTCCTTTCTTCTTCTCACATAAAATTCAATTTGCGTTTCAGACATTTATGTTGTGCCTGAGGTGTGTGCTTCTGTGTGTGTGTGTGTGTGTGTGTGTGTGTGTGTGTGTGTGTGTGTGTGTGTGTTTGAGTCTTGGCACGCCCAGTTCTTTTGGATGATTGTGTAACGCTTCAGTTGGCAGCGCAGCAGTTTTATAACCCGTTTTATGCTTCGAGTTATTCACTTTTTGTTATGGCTATTCATTAGGCCAGGCAATTAATTGTCATTTGTCAGCTTATGTTGGACATTTTGTTGCTGCTGCCGATGAGATTCGTGTGAAGATTCGACTGCGTTATGAATGAAAAACATATTCATTGAGTGAAATTTTAATTTCATGTGCCACATTTTGCCATTTGCCTGATTGAAATTTGGCTTTGCAGCATTCGCTGATGCAGCAAAAGCTCAAGCATGAAAAAAGGAGGGGGCCAAAGTCGTGGCCAAAAAGGATGTTCATGATGCTGGCGTCATTTTGAAAAATGCATGCCAAAAATATCTGCCAGCAAATGAAATGAAAATCGAACTAATGTAAAATTTAGCACACACACAAAAGCATACTTATAACGCACACACACACACATCTAAACTCGTCTATATACAGCTGCTGCACAGCTGCAAAAATTCGGTTCGGTTCGGTTCGTTATTGTTGCCGCACGCTGCAACAGCTGCTGGCAATGGCAACCCAAAATGTTGCATAAAACTTGGCGCCCCACATGAAGCCGCCCCGCCCCCTCAATCCGCCCTCAGTGGGCCGTCTCTGCATTTTGTGTGTGCGCTTTTGTTGGCATAAAATTTTGCGAATAATTAGAAAATTGTGGCAGCTTCTTCGCTCAACTGCTGGAATCGTTCTCAGCTGTTGCAGCAGCAGCAGCAGCTCCTTCATCTTGTCGTTGTCGCTGCTGTTGCTGCTGTTGCTGCTGGTGTGCAAATCTATGTCAGCTGCAACACTGAGCAACGCAGAGACAGTCATAGACATATAGACAGCATCCAGGCTGGCACATCAATTAGTGCCGCACAAAGCCACAGCAGTGGAGCTGAGCAGAAGCTGAAGCTCCTGTCTCGCATTTTTGGGCTACCAAATTTGCTTTGCTCTTCTGGGCGCCGCAATCCCGCATCCCTCCTCCTCTGCCATGCCGCTCTTTGGATGTCATTTCGAGTGTAAACTGTGTGAGGTGACGTCGTCGTCGTCGTCAGTGTCGTTGTAGTTGTAGTTGTTGCTCCTTTGTGCCGCCTGATGACTTGCACCGTTTGTAATTGCTTGAGGTTTAATTAAAAAATGTTTGTCGGTCTGTTTTTCTCTCTTTGCCCAAAAACTTTACGAAAGCCACAAAAATGTGTGTGTGTGCGCACAATTTGTAACTAATCATGCAAAGGTTGCACAAGTTGAGCTGAAATTAATGCTGCCTTAGAGATGAGTTATACTACAAAATAAAATATCTCCCATTTAATTCCTTTAACAAATTCAACTGTCACTCGCAATGCTAATCAATTAATTAAAAACGGGCAGGAGAAAAAAACCAAATGGCTAGAACAAAGTTTAGTCTACAGAAAAAAACTTTGACACAACAATTAAATGGCTTTATTGAAAAAAAAAAAAAAAATACGAGAACAAAGCAAACATGACAACATTAGAGAAAGCAAGAGGAACTTTAAAACTGAGAACTGAGAACTTTATCTATTGGCAAGCCAGGGTCCCGTGGCGTCTCCTGGTTGCAGCTACGAAAAATGTGGTGCAAATTTATGCAACAAAACTTTAAATTGATTTTGCCTTTTTTACAAGCCACCCAACGAAAGGGAACGAACGAGAGAGAGATAGAGATGGAATGATTTTTGTTTTTTAATCCAATGTGACTTTCGATGGGCAACAGCAGAAAAGGGATTTGAGTCGAGAGCCGAGAGTGGAATGGAGACAGGCAGCAAAATGATAACGTAACTTTTTGTGCGATATGCAAATGAAGGCAAAACTTTGATATCGGCAGGCGAAAGTCACAGCTAACACCAGAGTCAGAGCCAGAGTCAGAGTCAGCTGCAGAGCCAAAGCCAAAGCTAAAGCCAAAGCCGAGTTCGAGCTGGAACTCGCAACCGATGGCAAACCAAATTCCAATTGCAATTCAAAAAGTGCAGCAGGCATCCCATGATTAATGTTTGCCCTTGTCAGCTTCCCCTCCTCCTCGTCATTGCCATTCCCATTCTTTGTGCCGCCGTCTCCCCCTGAAAACTGGCCTGAACTTTTGGCCAATCCCCAATCCCAATACCTATTCCAATTCCACCTAACGGCCAACTAATCGTGCAAACTTTTGGCTGATTTTTAAGCTGCTGCTGCTGCTGTTGCTGCTATGTGGAAAAGTACGTGAAAATTGAAAAACTCGCATTCCAAACTAAGCATTTCTCTGTGTCTGTGTGTGTGTGTGTGTGTGTGTGTGTGGAACTTTTTAATGCCCTTAATTTGGATGGCTTAAAAAGTTGTCGTACGTGAGAGGCAAAGTCAATTTCCATGGCATGAAATCGACGGCAACTGTATAAACAATCCATCCACAAAATGATGATGGCAAGAACTGTCCCCTCCCGGAAAAGGCAAACAAACCATAAACAAAACACAAGCTGTAAAAACAAAAACAATTGTGATAAAATGCATGCGTTGCATACAGATCTATCCATCTATCCAACTATCCAACTATCCCAAGGGATTCTCAAAGAACTGTCTGCGTATGATATTCAGTATCTATTCAAAGTTTGGCTGCAATTAACACTCCATCTATACGCTTGGCATTCTCAGTGCGTGTTAATGACACATTCTCTTCTATCCCTCGTCTGTTTTTTTTTTTGTTTTAACAATTGCTTTCTCGTTGTCTGTTTTCTTCCCCCAAACATCTCGTGTTGCGATGCTGCAACGACATCAGCGACATCAGAGACAACAGCATTAAGTGTCATTAATGCAAATAAATTGTCTAAATTCCGGAGAACACAAAAAAGTTCTGTTAGTTGAGCTGGCTACAAACGAAACGGAATTGGAGAAAGTAGAAATGTCTGGGAATTGTCCGGCTGAGATTAAAAGCGCATTACAAGAGACTGTGACATCGACATCGAGAACGAGAACGAGGTTTATTGGCATTATCCCTTTCCGGGGAAGTCATTTGAAAGTCGAAAATTGAAAATGTAACGCAACCCTTTTGGTAAATGCCAACTGTGGAGCCCAATTACACAACTGACAAAGCTGACAAATGGCGCGCCAGTTACAAGTTTTAGTTGTTGTCATTACTAATTATATTAAGCACACGCAACAATTTGTTAACAACAATTTGTATATAGTACACATTTGGCGTCCAGTTATTATTGGAAATCGCCTGATAACGCCCTCATTTATCCCCCCAGAGCGGGGGGCTAGTCATGAAAAATGCATGAACGGAAATTCAAAACTCAAACACTCACACGTGTCCCGACCCGGAACCAGACCCAGAGCCAGACATGCATAGCTTGCTCGTTTCCCATCTGATGGACAGCTTGACCGATTTAGAGTTCGATTCAAAGTCCAATTGCTGGGCCAGAAGGGGGAGGAGGCGTAGGCAGGGCTTTTATGCCGCGCCGCGGCTCCTGCGTGAAGGCTCAATGATGTGTGCAACCGACAACAACGAATGGACAAGGTATTCAATTACCACTCACACTCACACTCACACTCACGCAGCCCCGTTACTTGGACACGACTTCCAGCAATCTATCTATCCATCTATGTGTGTGTGTGTGTGTGTATCTTCTGGCTAGTAACTTATATTGCTGGCTGCCATAACTACGACTAATTTGCGGCCTTTCCATGCCGTCTGTGACGACTCCTACTCCCATTTGGTATAAATAATTTCATCAGCTGCGACGACATGTAGCGCCGATAGCCATCGCTTGGCCTATCATATTACTGCTTTATTAATATGCTATTATGCAGGGGGCAGCCAGGCGAGTGAGGGACGGGGGAGAGTGGGAGCCGAGGCAGCAGCTTCGCAACAACTCACATGTGCATTCCTAATTGCGTTGACAGGCGAAGACTCGCGGCATTTAACGCCGATCCGGTCGCAGGATTGCCACGATTTCCCTTCGATATTTTTTGCTTTATTCTCCCCTTCCTGACTGTTGGCATTGTTTGACTTTTGTTACGCGTTTGTTTGCTTGTTTGTGGCTTTTATGCGATACAAAAAAACATTGACGCCACACAAATAAAAAGTCAATGAATAGCAAAGAAATTGTGCCGCGGGCTGAAGGAACGCAAGTTCGCTAGATTTCCCGTCTGTAAATAATACAGCGAGTGGCGAGTTCAGATTCGATTTCAAAGGCAACCATAAAAATAAAAATCGACAAAACTTGCTTTAAAATTACCCATGTAAACTTATTTTCAAATTCATTTCCAACTACTCATTGCCATTTAAAATATATAAATGTTAATTTAACGTAATTTTAAATTCATTTCGAACTATTCAAATTTATTTATATTGTTTATGCCTTGTGTGATCTCAATCGATTGGTGGAGAAAACTTGAACCCAAACCCATCATCTCTCTGTGCCCTTATCAATTAGTCATATCTTCGAGCTGAAAACATGTCGCCGCCGTTAACCTCACTCTTTGATTAGACCCTATGTCTAAGGCGAGTAATATTTTCTTTTCTGTATTGTCACGCCCCCCAAACCGTCCAGTATACGCCCTCGGTACGCTCGATGGTTGCATGTGATAAAATTAGAGCAGTTCCAGCAGGATGGGGGCTATATTTAAACCACAACAAACAGCGACAACGACAACGACAACTGGGCTAAGTGAAGGCACTCTTGATACGAGTTCCCCTCCTCGTTCCCTTGCCCTTCTCTCTGTCTATCTGGCTTCCTATGTGGCATTGTTGTGGCTCGAGTGTTTATATATTCGTAGTCGTATTTGCATCAGTTGTCGTATTTGTATAGCACGCTTCGCTGGCTTTCAGTTAACTCTTGACCCCACGTAATAAAAGGCAAAAGACGATGACTACAACTCACCCCTCTTTTTGCTTCTATTCTTCTTTTTACCACTTTACGACTAATAAACTAAGCTGAACGCTGAAACACAAAAAAAAAGAGCAATCTAATAAATAAATGAATAAGCCTTGTGCAGCGTTGACGAATTGTCAGATTGCCTTCTGGTATTTGTCTGTTTTCTCATTCGGTGCCTCTTTTTTATGTAACCTATAATTTTCTTTAAGCAACCGGAAAAACGTTTTACGATCGTCGTTCGTCGTTCGGCTTCCGTCCAGTACCTGCTACCCTTGGCTGCCTCTGCGATTTGACCTACCTACGAAGTTGCATCTTGAGGGTCGCGCTTTTATTGCTCTTCACTTTCTGTGGGTCATTTGTGGCTGTCTGCAACTGTTGCAGCTTGACATTGCTGCACGTTGATTTACGATAATGCAACTGTTCTAGGAACAAGTTGATTTAAATATTGGGATTACGATATTGACACATTTTGATTATCAAGAATATCGTTATATAAACAATATATAGAATTTTATGCGAATTATTATTTATTTATTTGTTTTTATTTTTTGTATTTGAGATTGTGGATTGTAATTGAAATATAAAATATGAAAAACATTGAAATGACAGCAATAATCAAAGTGTGTTATAATTAATATTTCCATTCGATTTAATTCAAAATCAAATATCTTTTATGTAGGGAGCAACACTATTTTATTTTATTTTGAAAATATATAAAAAATAAAAAAGAAAACAATTCATGTGCCTTATCATTAATATTTCCACAATAGCTACACATTGAGTTATGTCATAAACACTATTCTAGGAATTTGAAACACGTCTGTGATATTGGAGCTACGATCTTGGCTTATGGGCACACGATGAGGCGGCGTTCACCTGCAGCTATGTAATACTTGGCTCGCCTTGTTATGCCTCGGGGGGTCTTTTAGACTTTAAAGTACTTAATTGACGCCTTGGCATAACCAATTATTAGGTCCACGGCAAAAGAGAGGCTCCACTGAAAACCTCTGTCTGAAATTGCCGTGTCACGCTTTGGCATGCCGCCGTCATTTCTCATACATGGTCTCAGCTCTTTTGTGGCTATTTATTATTTAACATAAAGCTAACGCTACATATATACGTATGTGCGTGTGTAATTCTTGTAAATCTTTTGCTTTCAACACACGAGTCTCTCGGTACACCTACGTCTTGTGGAGAGTATGGGGGAGTTCATATATTTCTTTTTTTGCGCCATCATCGCTTTTAAAAGTATTTTCTGCCAGCCTTTAAATGACTGCAAATGCGATTCATGTCCGTCTCGTTGAAATATCTCGTTGAAAATTGTATGTTTTAGTCGTTGTCGTTGTCGTTTTCATTTTCGCTCTCCATATTATTTTTAGTTTTCTTTATTAAGTAGCTTTTTTATGCCGCGTCATTGTGCTGCGGCCACGCCCACAGGCATACGCAGACAATCGCCAGCCCATTTAGTTACAGGGTTTTGTTTGCGTTTATTAGCCGTCATTAGTCGAACTCTGCTTATGTCCCGCGCTAATTGAACCCACCAAATCTGAATACGGAATAGAAATTATACTAAGCTGATTTAATTATAAGTCCATGTCTTGAATTGAGGCCAGAATGCAGTCATAATTAAATAAATCTATTGCAATGCTTTGTTTGTTCCAGATTCTCAATAAGAACGACATTGATCTCTGTGATCCCCAAGCTCGATTCAAAAGCGCCGCCTGACTAATAAATTATTTTTGGAAACAAATCTTTCGCTCGAGAGATTTTGAATTAATACAACAAAATGCCGCTGATAATCAAATAAAGGGAGCGCGGGGAACTTTTTGAAAGAAGCTTAAACAAGGCGACTGCCAATTTCATCATCATCATCGACTGGGAGCAGATGATAAGCTTCGCCTCGCGCATCGCCCACATCCAAAAACGAAAAATACTGAGCGGATATATATATTTCATACAACAACAAGATGAGAAAAAAAAAAACAGTATAAACAAGTGAACAACTGTAATACGGAATGTGTAGGCGTTGGCTCGGGCTTTTAGTTTTCCAACGCACAAAGAACGGAAATGAGTCGATGAGAAATGTTTGAACAAAAACAAAATACGAAATACAAAAATAATTTGCTTGCATTTGTTGTTTGTCCGTTTTGTTGGCCAACTAACTAATTAAACCGCAAATAAAATATGTTGGCCAAGTAATTTGTAAAACGCTTCATTCCACAAACAGCTGTTTGTTCGAATGCATGCAAGTACGACTGTGAATGTGAATGTGAATGTGAATGTGAATGTGAATACGAATGCGAGTATTCGCGCCTGGGCACATGTGTTTGCCTTTGGCATTGGTGGAAATCAATTTGAAAACGCGCACGTTTTTCTCGCCCCGCTTCTCGTAACATTTGTTTATATTTTTTATATGTCAGTGAAAATTTACAGCATTTGCCACACTCTTCCATCCATCAGCTATCCCGCTCTCTCTCTCTCGCTCTCTCTGGACTCGTTGAAAATGCATGCTAAATAAATTTGCTGCCACAAATATAAATGCCACACGTTTATTTGCTTTCACCTGTTTCTGCGTGGGGCAGCAACACAAACTCGCTAAAAGGTAACTGCCCGCTCCTTCGTCGCCGTTATCTGTGTCCTTGTTGTTGCCTGTTTGGCGGCAACGCACACACCTTCAGTTGACCTTCAGCGCGTGTCCTTTGCTATAGTTTAGCTTCGAGCTGGGAGCTTGAGCTCGTATACTTTGCCATTTGTTTGCGTTTGGTTTTCGTGCCACAAAAAATAAACTTTCGCCATGTTTATTTTCAATGCATTTTAAAGTTTGTCTTTTATGTTTTCCACCATCCAATGGAGCACTAATAAGCCCCCATTCATTTTCCTTAAATTCTATTCAATTAATTGACATACCCCAAGTTCAACTTCTTGCCATTCATTTAGTTTACCACAAACATATTGTATAAAGTTTATGCAACATACCTGCAAAGAGAGAGAGAATATTTAATATTTTAATAGTTTGCTATTTATCATTAGGTTTAAGATTGGAAATATTGAAATATCAAATTTCCATAAGAATAGTTTGAAATCAAAGATAGTTGAGTATCGGAAAGAAATCGAAATTGAAACGAAGAATAATAAAAATCATATTATTTTTATACAAATTGTGCATTTTCATTTTTGTTGAATAAATTTAATAATATACGAGTTTCGTTTACAATTTCTTGAAATGAATAAATATTATGATTTAAACAACTTGTTTTGCATTTTCCCCGGACATTCCCTTTGTGTTAAATGTTTCTCAATTCTAAGCACACATTGTCTGCTATCAGTCATCTTGCTTGCCACACACGAGCTGTTTTTGTTTTTGTTTTGTTTTGTTTTTTATGCCTTTCCTTTCCCCTCGATTACACAGTTGTTGTGTTGATGTAATCGATACCCCTTCTCTGGGGTGACAAGTGAATGACTTTGTCGCCTACAACTGAGAAACTCTGCAACCGAAACTGAAACTCTGGCATATGTAGGTGAAGTACGATGTTCTTCAGTTACTCGTCGTATAGTCTTACAGGAAGTCAATGCACTTGCTCCCGCCCCCGTCTTATGCTACTTTGTAATTAAATATATATACATTTTTTCTGTATTTTTATGAAATACAACAGCTGTCGGTTGGCTTTCTAAACTGGACTTATCGCTCGCCCTTTAATTGCTGCTTCAGCAGCAGCAGCTTCCGTTTGTTGATAAAACGTTTGAATTGCGCCACGTTTCCACATTCACCCTCCCTCTGCTCTATGCAAATCGCACTGGCGACATCAAATTGGCTGAGTTCATTTCAATTTATGCCAAAAACATCGCGACACAACTCCAGCGATCTGAGTAGGCGAATTTACTTAATGCATCCCACTGTGCGGTGCCAGATGTAGATTACACAGAATTTTTATACTCTTGTACAAAGTTTTTCCTTTTATTGCAGCATTCATAATACATCGTACGAGGAGGACACTCAAAGTCAACAGACTCTTCAGTCTCCTCAGAGGCTATAGTCCGATTGTCTTGCTCGTCAGAGTCCAGTTCGAGTTCGAGTTGGAGTTGGAGTTGTTGAGTTGATTCTTTGCTGATTATTTTTGCATTTGTGATGCGTTTCTTTGGAAATATTTTGCACTGGCACTCGGGCTAATAGTTTTTGGATGCAGATAGCAGATAGCAGATAGCGCACATACATATTTTATTTATAGACTCGAAGTTTACGATTCGTCTCTGAGACATTTCTCACACACACTTGTTCGTCGACCGGCCTGCCTGCGAAGCTTTTACGATGCCATGTTAATGAGCCTAATATTGAAATTAATATAAATTTTTATGACGCAATTTGAGTGTGAAAATGCAGTAAAAACAATGCCAGCTGCCCGAGATGTTCTCCCCACTGAATTGGGTCAAAGAATAAAGTGGCCATAAAAGGGGCGGGACAGGCAGACAGACCGCCTCAATAACGCACTAATTGATATTTGATGTAATTTCGTGTGGACCCCAAAAGAAAACACAAACTCCACGAAATGAAAAATGCCTTCAATTAGTTGGATGCGTTATAAATAAATGAAATAAATATGCGCATTAAAAGATGCGTTTCCTTTGCACTAAGATACTTTCGTGGTTCGTTTTATGAAGGCATTAATATTTACAAAATCATGCATGTCATATTATGTGTCAATGGGAATAACATTTTTATATGTTCGCCATTGTAGAAATGGGTCAGTTTGAGTAGTGTACATTGATTGGAGCAGCGTTTTGGGAGCTAAAGTTGAGGCATTAATTAGGCGCATTAACAACAAGCTGAGCAAACTAATTCATCTAAACTGTCATCATCATTTCGAGCAACTGTCAGCCATTAGAAGGCCGACAACAACGACGACATTGACGAAAAACTTAACGCATTACCCAACCTTACAACCTAGGTGTCGGGTTGAAGAGGGGAGCGGGGTGAAGCGAAGCCGAGCTGGTTGCCTGGAAAAGTCACTTTTAATTATGCCAGAGAGAAGCCGGCGCTAGTTCGCTCCAGCTAAATATTAATGAGCCACGGCACGCACTCGGGTCCGGCAACCCTTATGAATATTGCATGGCCAGAATCCGTGCTCGACTGCCGTTCACTTTCCTCCTCATCGCCCCCTCGCTCTCGCTCTCTCAGTCTGTGTGCTAATCAATCAATTCTGGTGCCGGACAGTGGACAGTGGACAGTGGCAATTGGATTGGCATTTTGGCAAAACTAACTCGCTGAAGCAGCAGCAATGTCAGAAAAATCAACCTCATCGCTGCTCGCATTGTGGTTGGCAACATGCTGCAATTGTTTTTAAACCTATTCTTTGATTGAGTGGCATCTGACCCCGCCTCTTCAACTGACTCGTCAGCGCTGTGATGTATGACAAAGATTTGACAGCACTAATTCAAATCTTGTGTAGCATTCATATGCAAAAGTAAAAGACACTAATGAACTACATATGTCAGCAGATGGAAAATTACAAAATCTTGTTTTGGTTCCCCCCATTTAAAGTGCCCTGCAACCCTCGGCCACTTGAAGTCTGAAAAGTCGAGCGACTTCAATAAACAGAAAATAGTTGGGCGGGCAGCTGACAGAGAGTGTTGGAGTCTGAAGTCTGAAGTCTGGGATTGAAATTGGCATTGGGGCACAAGTGCAAGTCGTTCGCTGCTCTGCCCCGTTGACTTACTGCCACAGCACGCGGAAGTGTCTGTTGCACTCTGCTAAAATGCGGAAGCGAGTCGCGTAGTCGCATTGTTTGCCCACAAAATGAAATATTTATAAACAAAATGCATGTGGCACACATTTATAAAGACGTACTCCTGACTGCAGCTAAAAAACAAAGCCTCTGCTCATGTGTTGCATTGTTGTTTGTTTTAAATGTTGCATGCTCATGCTGTCGGATGTGGCGGCTCTCTGCAACTGACTGCAGTTGTTGTTTCGTCTCGCAAGCTGCGGCAAATTATTATAAATAAATGAATAATCACATTTATCAAAATGATTGTCGTGGATATTTTCGTCAGTTCATTGTCAAGTTGTCGATTTGATATGCAAATCGGGCAGCTATAAATAACCATAAACAGCAATAAATAATCGGCAGAGTGTCAATTATAATTTGACAACAAAACGCGGCCCGAGGCGCCCACTGCGTATACTTAATGACTCTATGCAAATACTTTGTTTCGTGAATGAAAACTACGATTGAGACATTGCTGTTTACAGTGCTGTGGCAAAGTCAACGCCCGTGCAGAAAAGTGGCCACAAATAATAGAAAATGGCGCGCAGCTGGCGAAGCTGGCGAACAAAAAGGCTTGCGGTGCATTCACCTACATTTTCCGCAACCGTGCACCCTGCAGCATGCGGCATGCAACACGGATTTGTGTGCTCTGCTGGAGACTGAATGAACCCTGCTGGCTGCGGGTGGCGAAAGCAAAAGAAGACGACAACGACAAAAGTCGACAGCCTGGCGAAACACTTAAAACTGCAGCAAGTGTCCAGCGAAAGAGACGGAGAATGAGAGAGAGAATGAGAGAGAGAATGAGAGAGAGCGAGAGCGAGAGCGAGAGGAAGTGGAGCTTACTTAAATTTGCACGGCAAACGGCAAAAGAGGTTATTAAAATAAACATTTGACGCCAGCTGGAGCGCAGCTTGAGTTTTGTATCAGTTTACAGTTGCTTGCCACACCAAATACTCTGCAAAGATGTTGCACAGTTGACGACACCAGATTAAGGCTAATGCTGCCACAGGCTTTATGCGTCTTGTCATTAGGTCAGCTACTCAATTAAAACTTCGTTGGTCAGTGTAATCAAATGGGCCAACTCGCCAAACATTTTTATGCAGCCGCTCAACGGAACGAGCAACGACGAGCAAGGAGCAACCGAAAAGCAGCCAAAACTCTTTAGCAATTTTGTAATTTAATTAAAAAATATTTTTTCAAGTGGTTTGCGCTGTAAATACAACAAACTATCTGGCAGAGCAACCAACAACCAACAAGCAGCAGACATTTCCCTCCATTTTGCCCACTCGAACTACTTTGCGTTACTTTTGATGCAGTTTGCTGCACTTGCCACAGCCGCCGCCCTCCCCTTGTGTGTGCAAGAATTTTAAAACTCCATTTTGGCAGATGTTGCCCCAGCCTCCATCTCCCTTTCTCTCTCGCTCTCTCTCTGTCGGTCTCTCTCTGTTTCTCTGTGTGCTGCGGCAAGTTTCGAGTGCTGCGCGTGTGTGTAAATATTTTTTTGCAATTAATTTTGAGCGGCTTATAATTTACTAATTTAGTTTTTTGTGTGCTACAGTGCTGGAAAGTTTCTGCCACAAAAATGTTACGGCTTGGCAAAGAACACAGAGAGCGAGACGGGCTGCAAGCGTGTGAAAGAGAGAGATAACATTTTGTGTAACATGAATGAAAGTTTACATGCAAATGGCTAAAGTTCTTCACACAAGAGAGAAAGAGAAAGAGAAGGAGGGAGAAAAAGAGATCATGTGTGGATTGCCTTGGAGGCAAACCCTCAAAGCCAAAGCTGTGAGTAGTAAATACCATTAGGGCCAGAAGCTAGTCGCAACAACAACAAAGCGAATGAAAATGTAATTTAATTAATCAACATATATATATTTGCATATTGCAAGTGCGAGTGCGAGAGCGAGAGCGAGACGATGAGTTCTGTGTAAACAAGCAACCAACTATGCTATTTGCTCACAAAATAGAAATAAAAGTGAGTGAATGACAAAAAATCAAACCACAAGCTAACACACACACACACACACACACAGCATATAGGGCAAGCACAACAAAGGAGCGCAAATTCTAATTTGCCAAATGTGGTAAAGGAATTTCAAGTCGAGTGCGGCTGTTGCTGTGGCTGCTATTCCAGCTTTTGCTCTACCATTTATATAACACACACGCACACATACTTGCAGAATTTTCTTATTTCTTTTTCCCTTTTTGGACCGGAAAAACTAAAACTAATTTGAAAAACTAGTACGCATGTGTTTCCTGTGTAATTTTTGCTCATTTTTAGCGGCAGACCCTTTTGCCTTTTTACTCTGTGTATTCACACACACATACACTCGAGTGTGGGTGTTTCATGCGTTTGCTTTCGGTTTGCGAGCTTGACAGCATTTCAATAGAATTAACCCACACACACACACAGAGAGTGTAGGAGCAAAAGGAGCTCGGCGACGCAAGAAAATTAAATAAAATTATAAATATTATAGCAAAGAGAAAGAGAGAGCGAGAGCGAAAGTTCTCATGAAAAATGCGCATAAATAGTGCAAGCGGGGCGTATACGTAATATCGTTGCATGTGCGAGTTTTAAGAGGGTTTTATGCGCCGTGTGTGTGTGTGTGTGTGTGTTGGCACTTGACAAATTCTTGCAGTTTGCTGCACCTCTCTCGCCACTCCACACGCTTGCACGATTTCAGTTTGCGCCTGACGAAAGCGGCAAGAGCTCTTCTCACACTTGGCTGAAACCTAATTAAACTGCTCATCGGTTCCATGCAGCTTCCCACTTGGCGCACCATAAAAGCAACATCAACAGCACAGGCACCGTCATCCAAATACAGCCAGTTGATCTCTGTGTCGCTCGCTCGCTTATCGACAGCGCAGACAAAGATGGCTTGGCCTTATCAGAGCGGATCCCCAAGCGAGCTAAAGGTTTGCGTTTTATTTCATTTAATAAGGCACTGACTGGGCATACAAGGCCTTCGATAAATTGCTGGCAAGAAAAGTTGCCAAGGCGACTTGCCAGTGAATGGTCCTTTTGGCCGTTGGTCGGTACGAGGCAATGACTGACTGACAATCACTTAAGTAGAAACCGATAAAAATCTTGAAGCCAGCAGACGAAAACGGCAACTGGACAACAACACAGCTAAAGAAACGGCGAAGAAGACAGCAGCAAGAAGACGACGAAGCAACCAAAGCACAAAGTCATGAACAACACAGCAACGGCAACATTGGACATTTATGGATATTGAAGCTTATAGACAGGCAGGCCGATGGAACTGAGAGCAGAGGGAGAACTGAGAGGGAGGCATGTAAAATGCGCTATTGTTGGAGCGAAGCTGAAACCTGTTTCCACCAGAATGGGAAAATGTATGTATAAGGTTTTTCTTATGGAAAAACTGCGGTCAGAGATGAACCGAAAGATGTTTGGCTCGACATTGGTCAAGAGGTCAGCTAGAAGAAAAAAACAACTCGAATCGAGCAAAGCAATTTTCTAGTGTGTCTCGAGGTCAGTTGGAAATTCTACATTTATTTACGACAACGATTTTAATTAAATATACTTTATGTGAAGGGATGTGCTCAACCGCTATCATTTGATGGCGATAACTGGCAGAGCTGTCGCATAAATATGGCCAGCAAATGGCAAACAATTTTGTTGCACAAAGTGTCAGCAATTGTATGCAACAGAGCGGCAACCAAAAGGCAGCACGCGCCAAGAAAAATTGCAGTCACTGAAAAGCGACAGAGAGAGAGAATGAGAAAAAAAGACAGAGACAGACGGACTTTTCGTGTGTGGCACATGGGAAACGCCCCCAGCTCTAGAGAACTGGCCATAAAGCAGTCAGAAAGGTACTTGAGGAATTTCTTTGCCTGGTTAGCTCTCCCGCTCACCTTCATGTGAGAAATTGTATTGTTATGTGCAGGGAGAAATTTATACACGAACTGGGTTTATATTTATGCCAACGACTATATATTTCAAGCACTTTGCGTGCTTTATCCTCTTTTTTTTGTGAGCCTTTGAGCCGGGTTGCGCTATAAATATAACTACAACTATATACTATATATAGTTGGGAACCCTTTTGAATATCAGAGTTTATATATAGCGAGGAATGCCAATAGAAAGCGGTACGAATTACAAATGCGGCCAAGTACAAGCCGTAAAGTAAGGAAACGCGAATGGCGAACAAATTGCGCGAGGCGGCAAAAGCATCGATAATAAAAAAAAAAGGCATGACTGGACCCTGGGACTGGTCTCTAGTCGCGATACGCGGGAGAATTGATGTCATTTCCAATGTAGAATTCCTGCTAGAACATGTGTCCAGCCGTTGTACGTGCCCCGCTTGGCTGACAGTTGAGTCCAGTCCGGCAGCAGCAGCAGCAGCTCTTGGCAATCGGATGGATAAAATAAAAACTAAATAAATTATTGACATAATATTGCAAGAGCGAGCGAGCGAGAAGAGAGGGGATGGAGAGCAGAAGGTTTCGCAGCATGATGCTGCAGTCGGTTATGACCGCAGTCGTAATTGATTTTCAAAGGGCTATTAGAGAGACAAACAGTGGAGAAACTTTGTGTTGTCTCTCGTCTCTTGTGTCAACTTGGGCAAATAAAATATAATTGTAATTGCAAAAGGACACAAGACGCAAGGCGAAAGACAAAAGATCAAAAGGCTGGACAGACAGACAGACAGACGGAGTCTGCTCTAAAGTTGTGCAGAGCAAAGTAATAATCATAATGTTGATGATCATAATGACGCTCTGCCTGCAGATACTATTGTATCTGTATCTCTGACTGTCTGTATCTCTCAAGTGTGCGGCAAAACACTCGTTAAATGTGCCAAAGTAAGAAATGTTCCTTCTCTCCAGTTGCACAACCTGCTATTGATTTCAACGTATATTCTTTTTTTTTTTCTGTTTTTGCTGTTCAAGGGTTTTGTGTTTATGTCGCTTGCTTGTCCCACCGCACACCTCCTTGTCAACGCGCTGCCGGAGTGGCTGGTGGCTGCTCCTCCTCCTCCTAGTCTCTCGCTCTGTTTGTCGAGTATTTATGCTAAGAGCTGTCAAACAAGTTGTAGTTACATTGATTACATGCCCCGGACTGCACTTTTTCCAGCCTTTTGCTCCAACTATGAGAATCATTTCATTTCTTCGGTCTTTTTTTCTGTATTTTATAATATGATTGCATTACTTAGTTGGCGATGGCAACTGGGGAATTGCGATTGTCAGTGCGTATTGAGGGGCAGCTGCTTGTACTCACTTTGTAATGGCAGCTTTAAGAGATTATCAGTTTACATACCTGCAAGTGGAAGGTAAGAAAAACATCAGTTAGTTGTGCAGTCGAGAGTCCTTAACAAGTTTGCCCAATCATGAAAGCATTACACACACCCACGGTGCACCAATTATTTTGCAAAACAAACAACTTTCGACAACTATTTGAAGCAATTTGCGGACTGCAGCTCTGCAACATGCATCAAATTGCAAAAACACACATTAAAACACCATTAGAGCCGAAACTTTTGCCAGCACACTCTACGCTCTACACTCCACACTCGATGGCTTCTTGGTCTCCTCTCTCTCAACTTCATTGCACGAAACGCGCCCACGCCTTCAGAGCTGCAGATAATGCCAGTCGATACCATGATAATAAAGGCAGCTCCGACTCCGAGTAGCCAGGCAGCCATAACAGTTTTTCCTGCCCGTTTTCACCAATTTCCAATATGCAGACACGCAATTTTCGCCCTCGTCGCCAACGCACGTAATGAGACGACTGCGGGGATTTGGAGCGGGGTTCGTTCCTGTATATATAGTAGAGGTGCTTGGTACGCGTTGTCGCCACGAACCCAAACCAAACCAAACCAAGTCACCTAAGGCCATTATATAGGTTTTCATTTTCATAGTTCTTTCTTTTTTTCGCCTGCTCCTTTTTCTCCATTTTTGCTGGCTTTGTTTTCCCCACAATGCGAAAATGTCGAAGCGACACAAACACACGCAAAAATCCTTTGCACAAAACACGCACAGAGCCTAGGCAACACCCACACACATGACTCGTTTATCTATCTGGCAGCCCATAATGGGCACGCATATGAGAATGTGTTCACGACGAAGCCCCAACGTTGGTAGGGCAACAACTGCAAACTGTTCGTTCGGGGTAACAAAATACAGCCAATAAATTGTACCGAAGGCATTATGAAAAGTGTTTTCCTGACCTGATTGTGCACGCTCCAAAGATCGCCTTGCATCAGTTATGAATACACATACATACATATAGAATCTCTTCCTTCGCTTTAGAATCTGCTGGGCCACAACCGTTAAGTCGAGTCGCGAGCCAATTAGAGCTAATGTGTGTATGTCTTCGACATGGCAGATAACCTTCATGCTACACATGTAAGTGACTTGTCATTAAAATTGAAACTTCAGGTCATTTTATGGCCCACTGTGCGAGTTGCATGGGCAGGGGGGGCACATAAAAAAGTCTGAGCAGTCGGAGTCAAGCCAATGCATAGATAAAGTCGAAAAATACTGACTTTCCGGCCTCATCTTCAGCCTCAACCTTTCCAGGCACGTACCACACCAAAAACAACAACGAAAAATGTGAAAAATAAAACAAGTAAAATACTTTCGGGAATATGAGATACTCCGCATTCTTGATTTGATTCCCCGATTCAAGTGAAGTTATGTGACATAATAAAACCAAGCTCCGATTTTGATAATAATAATTAAAAAGTTAAACTCTATTTGCGAATAAATCTTGTTAATTAATTTTTGACAAAATCGAATATAAATCTAATACATATTCCCTAACAGAGAGTATTTTCAACAACATTAGTAGCTTTAATACTTAGGGATCGCAAAGATCTTTTAAGCGGACAGACAAATAATTCGCCTATTAATTAGGTTGATTGCTGGACAGTTATTATACCCTTGGTGTGTGGACGTGGTACAGAGGGTATTTAAGCACAACTGAAAAAGTTGAACGACATTAAAACGCAAAGCAGGAAAAATTAAATTTTTTATTTTGTTATTTTTGTGTTGTGCCTCTTAATTTTTTTTTTTTCTTTTTGTGGTAGTCGACGTCGCGTTGAACGCACATAAAAATTAAAATAAATACAGCACTTACGACTGAAACGGTAGAGGGAAAAACTTAAAAAGCCATAAAGAAGACGCGGAAGAGGAGCATGAGAAAGAGAGAGAGAGAGGGAGAGGGAGAGGGAGAGGGCAATGTAACCGATGGAATGTTGTGCGTCGTCTCCTTCAAGGCGTCACGTAGGTGGAAAAACTGAAAAGCGACCTCAAGACGGAGCTAACAATAATATGGCCAAGAATTATGAGACACGCCGAATGGCGACAGGCAAATGGCCGCTAAATTGCATAGGCAAAGACGTAGAACGTAGAGGCGAAAAGAGGAGTTTGGGGCAAATTGCTGGAACCGTTTGTGGCGGCTGTTTTTGTTTATAATAAATTAAGTGAAATCTATTACAATTTTCGCTAATATGTGAGGCGCGTGGGCTGCTCCTCCAGCTCCAGCAACAACGTCTTTCCGTCCGTCCGGTTGGAGCAACAATCGATTGCAATCTGCTTGCTTGTTAAATTACAAGACAGGCCGGGCAAAGGAACCACAACCCGTTTGGCCATTGCCTTGGCTTGGCTGCCTTTTTGCCAATTTTGTTGTTTGGCATTTTGGCCGTTCAAACCGATTCGATGGAAAGGCCTTGTTTGGCTTCAGCTACAGCTACAGCCTCAGCCTCAGTCTCCGACTCCGTCGCAGTCGCAGTTTTAGCCAAAATAGCAAAGCTGCGTTGGGGCCAATAAGCCGCTGCCACAGAAAGGAAAAGAAAAGCTAAGCAAAGAAAAACTTGCTGGCATTTCTTGGCAACGCTTTTTGGGAAATTGCGTTTCTTTTCTCATTTTCCCTGCCCCTCTCTCCCCATCTCTCTCTATCTTTCTATTCCTTGCCATTTCATGTGTAGTTTGCCTTAAGCTGTACAGTGCTTTTTGATTACGGCTCTGGCAAAAGGGTCGCTGTGTGTGTGTGTGGGTTGCATTGTGCGAGTTACGAGCTGGCCAAATGACTTTCCGTACGTTAAGAATAATGGCTTCGCATTCTACTTAGCGTAGCTTCAGCTTCAGCCTTTTTCATTACATCATAAAGCAGCTCGATTGAACTGCTATCGAATGCTGCGATCAGCTGAAAGTGCTGTGATTATATACTGTGAATTATCGAAGCGATCTTTAGTCCGACTCAAGAGGGCATCTCTCACACCATCTTCTGCTGTGCCGTTCATTGCAGCTCATTAAATGTCTGTAAAGCTTTTTTCGCCAGTTTTATTTTCATTTCGATAAAGCGAAAAAACCGAAAAACGAAAAGCGAAAGAAACGAAATGCAACCCACGTCGGTTGCATGTGTCGAGCCCCAAATGCCACTTGCCCCTTGCGCTAATGAAGTGTTATTTCATCTTTTTTCTTCCTCCAACTCCAAATCCGACTCCAACTTTAACTTTATAAATTGCTCAATCCAAGACCGCACCTTAAAAGCGGAGATGCTGCTGCAGCCTTGGCCTGGGCAACGACTTTAGTTTTTGTTGGTTGTGTTGTGTTGAGTGCAGCACACGCAAGCAGAGGATCGACTTGCGATTTAGCGACTGTCGAGTGGCGACACCTACGCATTCAAAGCAAATTACTGACTATTTTTTCTCCCTTGGCTTTCACTCGACGTGCTAACTATGTGTAGCTGCTGCAATTAAAGCACATACAAAACAGGCAATTTTCGCTCATCAGTCGACAAACGACAAACGCCCACAACAACTAAGTTGGCCTGCCTGGCAGCTGCGAGGAATCGACTAGAAAACAACTACAACGACAAAAAATTGAGCAACATGACAACGTTGACATGCGACACATTAAAAGCCAAGAGACGCAGAGAGCGAAAGAAAACCGCCAAGTTGCTTTTGGGTCCTTGGCCCATTGCGTGCCTATCGAGACCGCGATTCTTGAGAGAAATGTTCGCAACACACGCAAAAAATCGCAGCGCATTCAAATCTGTGCGCGTGCGTGCAGCAAACACACACACACACACACAAAAGGGGGGCAAGAAGCACATTCATGTTATCAAATAACGTTGCAAATGCCTCGTTTGCCGACACAAATTGCCACAAATGAGCGAGAGAGAGAGAGAGAGACAACGTGGCGAAGCAATGAAAGTCGCGCCAGGCAATTTAAATAAATAATTAATTCCCCTCAATTAAGCACAGTGTTGTGTTGCAAGGGCAGTGTGTCGACCATTTGCCACTGTTTGTTGCTGCCCACTGAACCGGTTGCAAAGATGCGATGGTCAAGACGATTTTCCCTCGCTTTTCCTTCGCTTTCCCATTGATTATTGATTCGCATGAAATTAACAAATTATGTACGCAACTCCAAGCGGTCATCCAGTTCACTGGCTTCTGCCGCAAATCCGCAATCCGCAATCCGAATCCCATTCAGAAGTCACATCTTTATGCAAAGCACAATTCGCTCGCTCGCTGCTCAGATTTGTTCGCTGAGATTTTTGCTCAAGACTCTTCAGGATCCGCCGTCAACTTTATCAACTATATATGACGGTTTTTCGGCGCTGTCCGTGACTGTCTGCTTCACTGCTTCACTGCCTGTCTTGTGCTCAACTCCTTGCCTCTGGCTCCTACTTGCGGCTAATTTTAAATTCACTGCACGCAACAGTCGCCGCCGTTTAGCTACATACATATACATATTTTTTTTTTTATTCATTCCGCCTCGTCTTTGGCTTTTTGTTGCCATGTTTTTTACGCTGTCCCTTCTTGAGCGCTTCTTTTTTGTTGCTACATAAATTCTCCCAAAACTATTTATGCTGCACATAGTTTTTGCATGGCTCGCACTAATTATGCAGCTGGATTTTAGTTCATGCCCGCCCCAATCTCAATCCCAATTGCAATCTCAGTCCCAGTCTCAGTCTGAGTCTCAGTTGTTGGCCCTGGCTAATGTATGCGTGGGAGGTGGCCGGCTCTTTAAGACTGGCTCATAGCTGTCGGCCATAATTCATGGCGCGGCGTCTGTTTTGAAATTGAAAGAAAATAATTATGAGGCAGCGGAAATTGAATTTCTTATTACAACCGGCCGTAGAGCTGCCTTGCTTGCAAGTGCTGGCAAATTAATTAAAATCCATAAAGTCGCCAGCGAGCAACCCTACGAACTGCGACCGGGGGCTAATTTCACAGTCACTGCGACTTCAATTCCATTTGCCCAGTTGGGTCATAGGTCAAGGTCTGCCTGCTCTGCTCTGCTCTGCTCTGCCACTTAATATGTATTGTATTCTGATTTATTGAGGGGCGTGTCGCCTTTTGGCTCGCCATGCATATTTCATTAGAGTCTCTTCACCCAAGGCCAGGGAACGTCGCAGAGTTAGCTAAAAACTTTTGCATATTGAACTCGAGCATTGCTCTCCATTTGATCAGAGTTCCCAGCCCGTTGCTCCGATAACTCATTAGTATTTTACATTTTTCAATTTCAGCCAGCCCCAAAATAGCACCCTTCACACCTAGACGACGGCTCCCTTCCATGCTACACGCCACATCGCCTGGGGCACCGCGTCTCGACCACAAATTACAAATTGAAAGTAGTTTGTAGCTGCAGCAAAGCAGTTGCAGTTGTGCCTCTGCCCCTGGGCTGGGCACAATTTTCGGGGAGACAGGGAAATGAGTGAGCAGAATGTTATGCACTTTTCCTGCGGCTACCGAAAACCAGAGAAAAAAAAAAACCAGAACAGAACAGAATATAAAAATGTGTATACGAAAGATACAGCTACAGATACAAGGGAAACTTCTAAGTGGCCGCAGAAGCAGGCAGAGCCTAAGAGAGCTAACTGGCCACTTGAACCGACGCATTGTGGAGGAACCCGCTTTCAGCTTGGACCTGTTGTCGTTGTCTCTCTTCTCTCTCTCTGTGTCCGTCTCTGTCTTGGCTATTGTTTCATTCATGCAGCTGCTTGGGATGCTGGCTGCCCTTCAAGTTATTGTGTGTTGTTTTTTTGGCTGCCTGCCCAAAAGATTTCGTCTCTCGTCGTGTCTCTGCTGTATGGCCGCGAGGTAAAAGGGGCGCGGAGGAGAAGCATGTCTAACGCTAACCCATAATTTGTGCTGGGCTCGAGAAAATGTGGAAGCAGCAGAGTGCTGCGAGCTACAAGTATGTAAAACTCCTTCGACAACGAATGATTATCGTTTGGGGGGGAAAGGTATCTTGCAGATACATTCGTATTCGCTCGCTTCGGCTCCAGCTCTGTGCCAGCGACAGTCTCTAATGCCTCGCTTAATTGTTGCTAGTTTGTCTACCCGAAAGCGACTTCCGTCTGCAGCATCTCTTCTGTATTTTTTGAGCTCATCAGTTAAGTCCGAGATACATTTGTATCTGCTCGCTGTGCTAATCCTTTTGGTCTAAATACGGCATTAGCAGGCATACAGAAATAGAGCTATACATCACAAGGGGCCAAACCTCAAGCAGCTGCGATGACAACAATTTCGAAGGAGGGGCCAGCAGTGAGGCAACTCGGGGATTAGTGGCCAGCGGCAGCTTATTGGGCTGACTGACAACAACAGGCCAAAAGTTGCTGTGGCTGCAACTCTAAATGATTATTAATTGCAGCGCTTAAATGTATGCTCATGAGTACCCGAATCCTCCCTCACGCATTTTACCCCTCCGCGCACTACGTGCTATAAATGACTAATTCATTGCGTCTATTATGTCTTTGTCTATTTTCGTTCTTTCCGTTTGTCTGCATATATAGAGACATTTTGTCATTTCATTCCCTTCAATCAATTGTCCCTGAGCAACGATACCAATCTCCAGGATCCGCTGTTTGCTACCTGCAGCGGATCAAGGACCGAGAACCGCGTTTGTCTAAATATTTGGACAATTTATTGTCATTTTGTTTTCATATTGAATTAAATTATCTGCCTGGCATTTCAATCTATTTAGTATGTATGGAATGTTCTTCGCGCAAACATTTTTCAGACTCACTCATTCAACCGAAATGCAGGCTAGAGAAATGTGTGTCGTCAACATACCTGCAAGTAAAAGAATGATACGAAATTATGATTAATACGAAGTTCGCTTTAATTATGTAAATTATTAAAAAGACGAGTAAGTTCCAAGTTGTCCAAGATTAATAACTTCCTGGGATTCCTTAAAAGTTGCCAACTAAAATTACCGTAGCAACTGTCATCTTGACAGCCTGACGCAATAAAAGTAATAACAAACTGCAATAGCAACAATAGTATCTATGCTGTGACAACAATAGAAAAAGTAACGACGTTTTTGTTAAATTAAAAGTTTATGAGGCATTAAATGGTCAACAACAAAGCAAAATTGCCAAAACGAACAAAACGGAAAAAAAGGGAAGAAACAAAAATGAAAATGAAAATAATAATAATAATAATAAAGAAGGGAATAGGGAGGAAGTCGCAAAAGAAGTTGTGCGTTCAATAGCATCAAGTAAAAAGTCATTAAGCCCGCCGACAACAACATTAAACTGACTGTCTCTCTCTCTCTGTCTGTCTCTTTTTGTGAGTGTGGAGAGTCTGGCTCGCTCCCGGAATGACGGTCGGGCACAGGTCATTAGACCCACGGCGTCTAAATTGCATTATCAACGCCAATAACGGGACACGAGCAGAGTTGCCCCCCCTCAACAAAAGAACACGCTACTTTCGCTGGTAGCATCATAAAAATGTCATTATTTGTCAACGCCATCAACATACTCGCATCGCATCGCATCGCATCGCATCGCTAGAGTTGGCATTGTGCTCAAGTCTATTGTAGTAGGGATGGAGGGGGGAGGGTGGCAACCCTACTGCCCAGAATCGGGGTGTGAACATATGGCCAGCCACAGCTACTGGCTAGCAGCAATCTTTTGTGCCAAAAACTGCAATTAATTATTTTTTATTAAGTGTTCACTAGCTGCTTGAATCTGGGGGTGAGTTTTTGGCTTTAGGGTTTAGGGTTGTCTATTGCCTTCGGAGGGCGGCTGATAATCGCTAAATTTGTTAAGTATTATCGACTGCCATTGCACATTTAATTATGAAGACATGTGGCGACGACGACTGCGCTGACAGTTGTGGCTAATGACATTAGAGCCACCGCCTGGACAACTGCATAAAACTCCTCCTGGCAACGCAGACCGGAAGCCCAACATAATCCGCGGCATTTGCGGCCGAGTGTTGAGCATTAGAATCCTCTTCTATCTCCATCTCTGTCGCGCATTGACAACCCCTTCGGTGCGAGGGGGTTGCGGTTTGTTCTGTGGAAATTTGATGCGGATAGAAATATGCAAAATATTACAAAAATTGTTGGCCAGCAAAAGTGGGAGAGGGTTGCCTTTAAAGCGGCGCCGCATGTGTGCAGACATTTTTGTGTACATATTTTAAAGCAAGAGGGACTGGGGGAGACGAGGAGGGTATCGGTGAGTGACGTTGACATTTTGCATTGTGTCAGTTGTTGACTTGCAGCCACAGCAGAGCGCAACAACAACAACAACAACAACAACAACAACAACAACAACAACAATAAACAATGTTTGTTTTGTATGCTTAACTTTGCTTTTTCAACATTTTTCTTACAGCTTGACAGCAGCAGCTGAGAGCTGCGAGAGGGGTGGGCAGAGAGGGAGGGAGGCTGAGTTTGTATCCATTCTGGTTTAGCTCAGTCTGCACTTGCGACTCATTTACGCAATGCGAATCCTTGTCATTTCATAATTTAAAACCCCAAATGGTGGCGACATACGTTTGGGGTTTCCATCTATGCAGCGAGAGGCGACCCCCAATTGTCTGGCCGCCAAAAACTGATGGCTTGCCACATGACCCAGTTCACTAGAGAAATGTTAGTCGGAGAATTTAGCTGGTGTAGTTGTCATCAGTCTTGCAATTCATAGGGAGAATCGCAGCTCGCTCTGCTGCTCTTAATTCAACTCTGACTTATGGTACATTTCGTTTCTCGACTTTCACTGCAAATTTTATTTCTACTTCTACAACTTTTTTCTATCTACTTATACTACACAGCGAAAAAGAACGTGCTAATATTAAAAATTAAATAAATTCTAGTTTTTTTTAAGAATTAAAAATATGAAATTGTCTAAATTGAACTCAGTACAAAAATTTAGAATAATAAAAACGTTATTAAATTTACATTCCTACACAAAAAATGTCACTTCCATTTCATATTTTTATTGATTAAAAATTATTTATATTTAGTAATTTTATTATTGTATTTTATACTCCAAGATATATATTTGAGGCACAAAATTGATGAATATTGTATCTTGCCTTTTTTAGGATAAATACATTCTCAAAATTTAATTAGTTTCTCTCTGTTTTTTATTTTTACTTGTATTCATCACATCACATGCTTGGCTTATAATGTTGCTGACATTAAAAAATGGATTTTTCCTTGATATTGAAAGGCAACCTGGCAACACTGGCGGGGTTACCTGCTGGATGCTGCGATTCCAAGAACTTTGACAGGCCGTGGCCAATGCATTCGACACTTGGCTCATCAAGAAGTGAAAGAAATTCGACATGAAAAAAACAGAAACCGAGAGCGCAACACAGTTGGAATATGAATATGAATATGAATACGAATACGAATATGAGTGATTAACCAATACGAATCGATTGTCTACACTCAATCCACAGACAGAGGCACTTATCCTTGTGCGGGGGCGACTTGTCTCTCAGTCTTCCAGTCTGTCAGTCTTTCAGTCGTTTTGGCTGCCAGCTGCTGAATGTTTCTTCTCTCCCATTTTATTCTTTATTTTGTCGTTGTTGTCGTATTTGGTTTTTTGTGGTTGTTATTTTTGCCTGGGTTGCGCTGTCAGAACTGACAAACGCAAATGATTTATGTGTGTTTGCATGCGTGTAAATGTCATTAGGCCGCTGAAAAAGAATGGAGAATGGAGAGAATGCTCCTCGCCAAAAGAGCAGGGAAAAAAAGGAGTGGACTGGTTTGGCAGTGGCCAGGAGGGGAAGCCTCCTCCTCGCAGAGGATCGATTTGCTGTCTTTGAGTTGGCATTGCAAAACTGTTGACATTTGTTGTAGTTGCTGCCCCTCCATCGATTCACGCACGCACGACTTGCCCCACGAGCAGCGACAACAGCAACAACAACTATCGACCAGATTTGACATTAAATAATGAGTTATGCCGCTGACGGCTGAGAATTTGCAACATGCCAAAGTCGAAGCTCCTCCTCAAGTCGACGCTGGAGTCGGAGACGGAGTCGCAGCTGGCGTGGGTTGAAGCTGGAGCCCTGTCACTTTTAGCTGGCGTCTGCCGAGTGGGCGTTGTGCGTGCCACAAACTCGGCTGCTGCTGCTGCCTGGGAATTAGTCATCGCTGAAATTCTCTTTCTATTAATATATAGTTTGTTATGTTCTTTGCTTAGTTCTGTGTGTATTTTTTTTGCATGCCAATTCATCATCTGCTTTGACTTTGCATCTGTTTCCTTTTGCCGTTTCCACTTGGCTGCGTTTCTTGCCACACACATGTTCAACACAAAAATTGTTCCCCCAACTTGCCCCATATTTTCATCTACTTATGTTAGTTTTTTCCTTTGCACTTTTCGTTAGCTGCTGATGGCCACTTAATGCGTTGAGCTACGTTACCCACACCACGGGTGGCTCCTCGTGCATCTTCATCAACGGCCAGCTGTCAGTCTGCTGTCCATCCGTCCATCAGTCGGCAATGTGCAAAAGCAAATTAACATTCTGCTGGCTCACAAGTGTGGCGCCTGCGCAGCTCCAAAGACAGCCAACACAACTGGCTTCACTGAATGTCTAATTAAGTTGCTGTTGCCGTTGTTGCAGTTGCAATTGTCCGATTGTTTGCCTGCGTCGAGGTGTGTTGCAAGTTCCAAGTTGCTGCGCAGTCGCATAATATTTGCTTTTATTAAACGCTTTTTGCTGCCAGAGACGCCTCCATTGCCCCAAACCGGCTACTGTTTCGCTGTTTCGCTGTTGTTGCTATCTAATAGCAACAATTGTTGCCACTGTTGCTGTTGTTGTTTCTGTTGTTGTGTCAGGGGGTCGGGCCACATGTGTCTGTGTTGACAGCTTGGCATATATATTTTGTTGTCTTTGGGTGCAGGCTGCCACTATTTTATTTATTCGCATATTTCTGCACTTTTTTGTTCAATTTGCTGAAAAGTTTAGTTGACTTTGCCTAAAAAGACACTCGAAGGCAACGCAAACCACAACGACAGCAACATCCAAAGACAGCTGCGTCTGCGTGTAATTGCCACAAGTTTTGTGTTGTTTTGGTTAACAAGCATCTCTTGCATTTGTCTTAAATAGAAAAAACAAACACTTGGCTTTCGAATTGGGCAATCGCTGTTGGCTGTTATGCAAGCTGAGTGCGTTGCATGCCCAATTGTGATGTCAAGTGTTTAATGAGACAACCATCAAATTATCGATAATTATCCAACAACTTTTTTGGTGTGCATTTCTCTATCAAATTGTCTACAGTGCAAACAGACAACTTTTTTTTCGCATAATTAATTTTTTATTTGACAATTTTGTATTGTTATTTATTTATTCTTTTAATATTAATATTATTTTTATCGTTTGACTATTTTTATTGTCAACCTGATCAAGTTAAATGTCAACTAATTATTTAAGCCTTGCGGCACTTGTCATTTTATGTATCTTGTTTAACAGATAATTAGTGTAAACGTAAACTTTTACTGAATTTAAATACTCTATCGATGGGCATTCCGGCTGGTGATGTGGAGCGTGGCAAAAAGCTGTTCATGCAGCGTTGCGCCATGTGCCACACCATTGAGGCGGGGGGCAAGCACAAAATGGGTCCCAATCTGCATGGCTTAATCGGTCGCCAGACGGGCAAGGCGCCAGGATATCCCTACACACAGGCGAATAAAGCGAAAGCCATCGTCTGGAACGAGGACACGTTGTTCGAGTATCTGGAGAACCCCAAGCGTTATATACCCGGCACCAAGATGATCTTTGCGGGACTGAAGCATCCGAGCACGCGGAGTGATATAATTGCGTTCTTGATGACGGCAAGCAAATAAATGCGAGATTAACTAATGCCAAAAAGATGAATGATAATTTGATCATCAACTGCTCAAGGGAACTGAACATGAAATTAAGTTGTCCTCAGTTTGTGCCCCTTTTAGTTAAGTTTTTTGTGCCGCAATTATACGATAATTTACAGCCGAAATGCGAATGTATTTCATATTAGTAAGCGCAGTATTGTCGCTGTTGTTGTGTCCTTAATGTCCTTTGCATAAGCGCACGTCTGTCGCGTTTTCGTATCCTTTTTATATGCCTTAACACATTTAATTAACAAAGCAATTAAGCAGAGAGAAATGTCAAACCGAGAGAAAGCAAACCAGAGAAGAAAAGCATTTTAATTTAATTTATATTGTGCGAGGCAATGTGTGTCTCAGTGTGTGTGTGTGTGTCTGTGGTGTGTGTGTGTGAATGTCGCAACACTTTTGTCTTCTTCTCTGGCGTTGTTATTGCAAAATAATGCGTTGAAAATAGTATGCAGTCAGCTGCGCGTGTGTGTGCGAATGGGACGCAAAATGGACGAAGGACTCGGCCGTGATGACATTTTTATTGCTGACAACAAACAATAACAGCATCACCATCAGCATCAGCATCAGCATCAGCATCTATGGCTAGCTCTTTCTCCCTCCTTCAGTCGCTGTCCCTCTTAAAACAAAAGGCAAATTTATGCATAGCCAAGAATTTTTTAATTAAATTTTACACACAAACGCACAAGCTGTGCTGATGCTGATGCTGAAGCTGAAGATGAAGCTGAAGCCAAAGAATAAACTTATTTTTTTCCCGTTTTCGTTTTTTTCGTGAAGCATTTTAAAACTTTTTGGCCAAAGCAATCAAGGAACTCATCTTAAGAGACAGACAGAGAGCGAGGAGGAGAAGTCTGTCGAGGGACGTCAACAATTTTGAACACTTCATCGGATTACAATTCGGCGCAGAACTGTCGGCCTCCCTTTGACGACGGCGATGTGGCAACGCCTTACAAAGCGATCTGTCACTTTTGACACTTAACAACACTCGAAACGCGCTCGGCACCAATGATCAGCGTTGGGGTGTTAATTAACTTCACTCACAAAACATAAATCAAAAATTCGCTGGAAATTCTCGTCTCGCGCAAGTCGAGCGCAAAAATGCATTCAATGTGTGTAATGTCAACATCATGAGGTACGATATAAAATGCAGCATCATTTTGTGAAACAACATCGATCATGACAGCCAACAACAGCAATAAAAGCACAGCACATATAGGGAACGGGAACGAGAACGAGGGGGGAGACTGACACAATTTGAATGCCAACTTCTCAAAATGGAACCCAACCCCGAATTAATAATAATTCTTTCTGACATTGCACCAACCCTGCTGCTGCTGCTGCTGCCCATGTGTAACTGTTTAACCCTATACATTTGGCCCCACCCTAACCAGGGCCCATCGCTCCTCATGTTGTTTAAGTTGCTCTTTAAGCAACGATCAATCATAAAAAAAAAATAAACAACAGAACAAACATTTCATGTAGCATGCAGATTCAACATAATTCACGATTCTCTCGTTATTATTATTATTATTTCTAGAGTTTGGGCGAGTGTGGGGGCACTTTTGACATTTTAAATACTGATGGCGAACACTCGTTATTCTTAATGTGATACGTTATGTTGAAGATGCGACAGCTTGTTAAAAAAAATATGGCAATTTTGTGAGGGTCTCATTTAGCCAACTTTAATGCTCATAAATCAATGACGCAATCTTTATTGTTTGCCAGCGCGCAAATCAAAGCAACTTGAACAATTAATTACACTATGAAATAGTTATTAATGGTGATGAAACAGTTCTATGCACAGAAAGGAAGATTATGATTCAAATGGGGGCTTAGCCCCAAAGGCGATTTGCTGTCCGAAAATATGCGCACAGCTCTGTGCGAATCGTCAATGAAAATATTATTTTCTCACACACGCGAAATTCAGCAGTTGATGTTGATGCAGCAAGTGTTGAGAGTGCAGAGTATGTGAAATGTGAGTCGAGTAATGCGTCCAAAGGGGGCTGAGAGTCGGGACTGAAATTATAAGTGAATTAAAGCGCGGCATGACGAGGCCGCCAGACAGGTAAACCAGTCAAGCTCCACTCGACTCTGGAGCTGGAGTCGAAGCCAGTTCAAGTGCTGTGCTATGCCAGGGTACAGTTAGTTGGTCATGGTCGTGTGGAGTCGCCGGTTCAAGCTTTAAGGTCAATCAACAGACACAGAGGGACAGAGAAAGAGACAGAGAGAGAGAGAGCAACTCTCGAGGCGAGCTGAGTTTAAAATTCTATTTGCTGCACAGCGGCAATTTAGCAGCTTATGGCAAGCAGCAGAGATGCAAACGGTTCGTGTGGGAGTGAGAGAGCGACTCTATGCTGATGTTGATGCACTGGCGCTATTTGTTGCTGCTGCAGATGCTGGAGATGCTGCCGCTGCCGCTGCTCCTCTGCTGCTGGTGCAAGACTAACTGCTGGGTAATCACATGCGGTGCAGCTTAAGCGTTGCCAAGGCAGCCGCAAAACCGAGCTCAGATGCATCTCCAGCTGCCATCGCGTCGACATCGTGTGCCATCCATGGAGTATGCATAGCCAAGCAGCATGAACTGCATTTCCACCCACCCACTCTCCCCCTCGCCAGCTTTCTTCTGCTTTCAGTACACTTCCAACTTGACTCGCACTCCTGCCGAAAAGTCTGATGTATGACTTTAGATAAACTGCGAGACTGCTTTCTGTTACTAGTTATATACTCTACGCTTGGTTAGTTGCGACTAAGTGCATAAGGAGAATTATTCTTTCAGTTTAAAAAACCTTCGACTTAAAAAAAATAAATAAAGAAATAAAAAATTGTGTTGAATAAATGTAAGCTTTACATTTGCAGTATTTAAAACAACTATTTAATTGAGGAATTTGCTTTCAGCGTCCAATTGCTTGATTAAATTTAATAAAATGGCATTTTAATTATTATTATTTTTATGTTCCCAATGTTGACTATTTCAAGCATAATATTATTACGAATACTATTCTGAACTGAAAAAGGACAAAAATAGTTACGTACTTTGCCAATTAAAATAAATTATTTGGATTACAGTTGCGAGTCATAGTTAATCGTATTAACAAGCTCTCAATATTGATATTAAAATATGTTATTCAGAATAATATTCTAAACAGAAAATTTATAAGTCTGGCACATAATCTATTCATATATTCTACACATTTTTGAAATGTGATAAAATTATTATATAAATTATATTTCAGAATTAGAAAAAATCATTTTAAAATATTGTCCGTTCTATACGTCGTATTTAATAAGTAATTTAGTGACTGAAATAAATTTGTCACTTAGTTGAATTCATCATCAGCAGTGTTGCGCAACGAGATGCCAGTGTTGGCAGTCGAGGTTTATTATGGTAGCTCATCAACTGGCTGCAGCGCATCATTCATGGCAACTGTGCCATGCCACACACATTGCCAGCCATATGTGCCCCCTTTTTTCGTGCTCCCACCAGGAACTGGGAAACGGGAATGACAACAGCGACGCTAGACAGCTAGATTCCCTGTACTATACATGGAGAATTTGTTACTTTTTGTTGCACACATTCTGCCATTTTGTTGGCGTGCGTCGCATATATCACAAAACTCAACCGAAAATGCAGAAGAACTAACAGAACTGCCAGTTAACCATCGTCTCTGGCTGAGCTTGCGGTTTTCGTGAGCTGCATGTGGATGAAAATAATGATGATGATGATGATGCTCCAGCACCTCCATTTTCTACTCCTGCTTCAAGTCGAATTTTCTGTGTGTGCCCAAGGCCCAGTCATGGCTGCTTTTGGCTGATGATCCCATGTGCAGGCAGCAACATCAAGGTTAATAGCTGCAAGAGTGCGATTGCAACGGCGACTGCTGCTGAGGCTGCTGTGGCAGCTCCTGCTTGGAAATGGACACCGCTTTACCGTTTTGCTAAACATTTAAGCAGCTCATTTCCTAGGAAATCATCGAAATGGGCACACGGAGGGGCAACGTCCAACGCCGATGACTATTTTTGGGCTAATGATGCGCTTTCAGAGAGCGAGAGCGAGAGAGAGAGTATCAAATGTGGCATCAAGAGCGAGGCAGCGACTGCAAAAGCCACTCGATGTCCATCATTCATTTGGCCCCATGTACGAGCCATGTTTATGTTTATTGACTGTTATGGACATGAGTCACAGTTAGACGACAATGACAACGACGTCGACGTCGACGACGACGACGACGACGCGATTTTAACGGAAGTGTTACAATGAGACATTACGAAGAGGCCCTCGATAGCTGCTCAGCTGTCCCTCGGCTGCCAGTTCATGATGTCCAAGACCCATTACCATTGCCCTGTCAGTGTCAGTCTCGCTCGCTCTCTCTCCTTCTCTTTCGCTCTGTGTGTGTGTGGACTCGGGTTATTTGCTTAAGTGCAAATATGAGCAACTATTTGCTAAATGACAGTTATTGCTGATTAGCTGTCAGACATTTTGACAGCATGAAGAATGATTCGCAATTTTCGCAGAAGCACAAACCTGACGACCTCCTTCTCGACTCCTGCTCAATATCGCATTGCGAGTCCGAGTTGGAGCCCGTTCCGCCTGCAGTTAATGATGTAGCATATGGTTAATTAGAACATTAGTCTCCGGCTTGGGTTTGCTAGTAAAAGCAACTTTAAATCATTAGTCCGGCTAAGCAGGCAGGCTGTCAAAGTCACTGCCTGCTGAGGGCTAAGTGCTTTTGCGAATGGGTTAATGTGCAGACTAGCAAACTAGTTGCAGTTGTGGAGTTTGACAAATTACTGCGAGGCGAGTTTCTAATACGTTAATTACGCCAATTGATGATGGCATGCGTTCCCTTTAGAATTGTGGCTTCAACACAAGTCCAAGTTGGGTGTTGCAGCTTAACAAGCTGCCCAAAAACAGAGCCGAAAATTACGCATGTCTAAGCACAAATTATGACCGAAGTGCAGTACAAAGAACAACAGCGCAGGCAATAAAAAGCAATCACTTTGTAACCGAAAACGTTTGGCCCATAGGCGCAAAAGAAGTCGAAGTCGAAGCCGAAGTCGTGTGCATCTGTGCTGCAGCTTGACTCGCCTGCTAAAAAATTAAATATGGCCAAAAGCGGCAGCGCACAACCGGCAACGAGAACGAGTTGCAATCGCCTTAACGTCGCTGTGGTGCCTTGGTCTTTTGCTATTTCGCCTTATAAGGTCGCGCACATAAATAAGCACAGCGAATATATATATATATACAATATATATGTTGCAAGTAGGCTGAGGCTGGACTTGGGCATCGACAGCAACAGCAACAGCAACATCGACTGCGGCAGCACAGCGAGCACCGCACCACATCAACAATTTGAACAATCAACTGATGAGAAAAGGAAATGAAAAGTCAACATAGGCCACAATACGAGCTGGAGCCAAGCTGAAGCCGGCTAGAATCGACGATGTCGACCATGTCGACGATGCAGACAAAAGCCGTGGAAAAGTGCGCATTAATGTGGATGCCAAAAGAGCATGGGGATGGAGGTGGAACTGACATTAGCTGACCGCAAAAGGCCTTTGGCTCTGCCACTCTGCCACTGCCCAATTGAGGCAGCTTGAAATTAAAATTGCTTGAGCCAAAAGATTAGAAAACTTCCCCTATAATGATGCACAATATTTAAAGCCAAACAAGCGAGTTAAGAATCATAGAGCTAATTGATGAAAAAGATGTGAGAGAAGAAAGTGGCTGTTGCATTTCTTCGCTTTTCATTTCATGCTCGACCTGCCTGCTCATCACTGCCTCGATCTTGAATCGATCGATCGATCCGTCGATCGTTGGATCGCTTCGATTTTGTGGCGCGCTATTAAATTGTAAATTGCTTGGGCAGCGCTGTCGCTGCGGCAAACGTGTCTGAATGCCACATTCTGCCCCGCCCCTCTCTCGCTCTCTTCGTCTCTTGCGGCACATTGCCTGCAACGCATCGTGAATCGTGTGCAATTTGCTCGGTCCCGAGCCCAACTTCGATCCGTTTGCAGTCCGGCCCAACCACTTTTGCTGCTTGGTTCGGTTAACTTGCTTTTCGCTGATTGTCGTCTCTTCAGACCAGTCTCGTTCTTCTGCTCTGGCTAATCAATTTCAGCTCCAGCTTCGATTGTGTTTCTGTTGTTTTTGTTGTTTGTTGCTGCTGCGGTTTATCAACGCTTTATTACACTGACGTTTTGTCAATTTGATTGCTTTTGATTTAACTTTTTTTTCGTTGTTGTAGTTTGACAGCTTGGCGGGCATTTCAAGCGTTTAATGCATTTCCATTGCTGAGACCTTGAATTGTCAATTGTCTCGAATGTTTACTGTAGTTAATGGCTGTCTTTTAATTGCTTCCCTGTAACAGTTTGCGTTCAATTTGATGCCTCACCTTAAATGGTCACTCCGATCGATCGAATGGCGGGCGGCACTTTCAATTTTGTTTCACTGATTATTTTGTACTATTTCACTTTCATATGCCGTCATACTCTATTATTATTATTATTACGATTTCGTTGCAATCACCCGCTGGCTGTTGTTTGGCGCAAATCAATAGTTTTTCTCCAATTTATTTTTATGCTCGCGAGCACAACAATTTGGTTGAGGCTGCAGGTGAAATACTTAAACTGCATATTAATTTTGTATCTCTTTTTCAATTTTGAACTGCTTGTCAGCGGTTAGATAACCATAATTGAGTTGGCTGTGAACATTTCCTGGTACCGAAAGGGTTAATAAACGCTGCGGACTCAATCATTTTTCACACGTCCTATTTAGTGTCAAATCTGAGCTGATCTATGCAAATGAAATGGCCATCCGATAAGCGAAACTCAAGAACTCGAATGCCGTTTAATGTGCCATATATCATGGTCAATCCCTCAGCGATCGTTGCGTCGCTTGTTTTGTCGTCTCACATTTCATGGCCTTTCTGGTTTCTTCTCATCGAAAGCATGTCAACTACCTGCGCATCTGCCCCAAAGTGATTGCCACACTATTATGCCTTTCACTGGTGTCGGTGCCAAATTGACAACTTTATTGCCTCTAAGTATGGTTAATGACCGAAAGCCAAAAGCAAAATTCTTGTCAACGAGCGCAGCGAACCAAACAGCAAAATAATGTCAAATGTTTTTAATTGTTTCCCCTCATGCTCTACTCCAATCGCAGTCACAGTCCAGATTTTGCGTGGGTTGTGCTCACTTTGAGGGCAAACGCCTCTGCGGATTTCTTGGACCTGAACTACAAGTATAAACAAAAGGCAGGCCGTCTGTCTTGGGTCTTGGGGTCTTGAGGGGGCGGTGGAGGACCGCTTTGAAATGCGCCGCCAAAAAATACAAAATTGACTTTGGCACAGCAGACATTTGTGGGTCTGTGGCAGTTGCCACATGTGTGTGTTGCCGCAGACCAGGGCACTGATTAATATCTCACAAATTTTGTTGGCTCTTTGATGAATTATTTCTCAACTCGCGCTTCGCAGTTGTAGCATAAATAAATAAAACACAATTTTAGCACAATTTCTCGTTTGCGCGTTATTTGTTATTTTGTTTGTTTTGCGTTTTGCGGTTGCTCGATTTTTATGGCTTGTTTAAATGCTTTTTGGCTTCGCTGTTTGTTATTGTTTTTCTTGCAGCGTCTCGGGCTCTTTATGGCACTCAAATTTATAAGCAAACTGATTGATTGAGTTATTCTCAAGGCGCTCTGCGAACTGAGAAACATGTAAACAACTGCAGACCAAGACGAAGACGAAGACGTCGCCTCGTAGATTTAGTTGATATTTTCATTCCGGGAATCAAAAGCGAGCACATGCCTTAAATTTATGCAGCTGATTTCAACATATGATTCTTTGACTCGTTTGCTCATTTTCATTAAATTCAATTCGATTAAAGACGCTTCTGCCTCGACCTGCATTCCAATTGATTCGTTTATGAGAATTAATGACTCAAGTGGCACTCGACTAGGATGTCTAACATTAAGTGCAGCCCTCTCTTGCAGCTTGCCCCGAGCAATTTAATTTCCATTTAAGGCCCCGAACCCCAAAACACTCTCTCTCTACCCCCTCACTCTCTCTCTTTCTCTCAGTGTGTTCAGGCCATTCACAAGTCTTTTGGCGAGACTTGGCCAAATGATTAATTAGTCTTCGACTGCGTCTGCGGCTTGTGCGGCTTATGGTCTTTGCCAGCCTCGTTTGCGACTCTCCAAAACTGATCCAACTGATGCTTTAATAATCACACAAAATGGTCCATTGTGCACTTTGAGTTCAAGCGTCAAATACTAAATCATATTTTGTCTTGAGCACAAAAAATAAAGCAAAAAATTGCTAATTGTTTGTCTCTTTTGTTGTCTATTGTTGTGCGCTTTCTACAAATTAAACCTAAACTGTGCTGCGCATCTTCTGGGAGCTCTAATTGCTTCGGACGGGATTAAGTTGTGACTCTCGCTGGCTTATCTAAAGACTATTGTACTGCAATTACCTTTGTACCCAGTTCATGTTTGAGAAAGTGAAAGTCGCGATCACGCATTAGATAATTGTTGTTGCCCCAATGATAGACAAAAACGACTTACTCGCATAAAGTGGATCTATGTGGGGGTGAGCTTGAAAGTGATACATACCTGTAAGAAAAATAAAAACAATAGTTTAGTATGATGTAAACATTTAAAAGTGTATAACAATAAATAAATACATTTTGTAAATGTTAATAACATTAAATTAAGTAAAATTTTGAATTTAATTTACTATTCTATAGATGTAAAATAAATAAGCCTATAAATGTATATGTAATCACATTTAATTTACATGAAAATTTATGTCAAATTTACTTGGCAATTTGGGCGGCCCTTTAAGTCTGACCTAATGCCCTTTTCAAGCATTTAGCGTGCCCCAATTAGAGTGTCACAGCACTCACAGCACAGCACACGGCTTATTTAGGGTTGCCAATATTATTTAATTTTCATGGGTACCTCTCGCAGGCCCGCTGGCCATCTCTGAAGGCGGCAACCGTCGTCAAACAGTTGCAGAAAACTGTCAAAAAATAAATATTGACATTGCGTTGTAATAACGCTGCATTAACGTTGCCCCTTAGTACCGTTATCGCGGCCACCGACCCAAAATGGCGGCCGACGACGGAAATGAAAAAGCAAAGCCCCCCAAAAACCTTCAAGTCCAACCGCCTCCGCCTCCGCCTCCTACGTCCCCCGCATCCACTCGCCAGCCGAAAGCTTAATAATGTAAATTTCGCTCTAAGCTATTTCCAAAGACTAATGGTGCGTTTAGTCCGCAACCCACCTTACTCCTCCCCTCCCCTCTCCTCCTCTCCACCAAACAGAAAAAACAACGCACACGTCACAAGGTACACTGAAGGACGTGGCGTGGGGCATGCGGCAAGGGGCAGGCAGAAGAAATCATCACGAGCCGCAAGTTTGCGTGTCGCCAGCTGAAATGTCGTTGCCGTTTGCCGTTTGCTGAAACATTATTAAGCACCAAAGATTATGCAAAGAAAAACAAATGCTGCAGAGCGGCAGAGGGGAAAGGGGGTGGGAAAACCAATATGGCCGCTGTGGAGAGACGCAGAGATGATTGGGAAGCGTTCGCTCGCTGCCTCATTATATGCTTGTGTAAACAACTTGAACAGTTTGTATAGCATATTTTTAGGCGTATTTCCAGACCGGAAACGAGCTGCTCCAAGAAGCATACGTGTGGGAGCTTCCTTCCCCCCCGCTGCAGGACTAACGTTTGTTTTTATTGTGTTTTCGGGTGCATAAATTTCGTTGCAGGAGACATTTTCAATTGGCTACGACATCAACACGGAATTGATCGCCAACGCAAAGGATTTCAGAGAGGAGAGAGAAGAAGACAGTTTTCTTTGGCTAACTAATCGCTTGTTTCCCCCTTTTTTAAATCGCTGCCCCACTGTGACAATTGTGGGCGTCTTCGTCTAGGCCGTTTCCTGCACTGTTTCAACAGCTCTGCTTTGCATTTCTACACAGAGAAAAAATTGGGTTCTAAAAACAGGAATACAATTCTAAAATGTAGAAAAAATGTTGAAATTGAATGGATAGAAAGAAGTTGAAAAATATATGGCATGAAAGCGAACATTTTCAATTTAGGAAGAGCGATTGTTTCTACTAATAGTCCTTTTTAACCGAAAGTTTGGTGTTGACGCTTTTATTCAGTAAAATATTTTGGATTAAGTTTCTATTAACAATTTCGAATTTGAAATTTATTAAAATGGAAAATATTCAAAATCCAATACAAAAATGGTTTATTGATAAATGGAAGGAATTATTTTAGAATTTTTGTCATGATTTTAGATTACATCTTCTCAATTCGATTCAACTCTGGCATCTTGATTTTTAATTGATTTTAGTACGTTTTTTTCGCTGTGTATATGCTGACACTTCCTGGCATCTTTCAGGCCCTCCCTCAGCTAAGTGGCTTCACAATTTTTTTATTAAAAATAAAAACAATAACGACTGTCACGCGTTCCCCCAGAGATGCGGATACGTATTACGTATGCGTTGCAGCCCTTTTGCCGAGCTTTCATCTTTATGTCACCGCATCGATTTTCTTTTTACTTTTCTTCACTTCTTTTTTATTTTGGCTTGGCTTGGCTTGGCATCTTCATCAGACTGGCACTTAAGAGCTGGCTCAGTCACCACCCCTGTCTTGCTGTCTTCCGTTTATACCCTTGGCTAAAATTGTTTGTTTGGGGATTTGCATGTTTTTGCACACGCTTCCCCCTTCCTGGAGCTGTCCAACCCCCTTGTCTCACTGGGCCACTGTCTCTATTAGAAGTTAACGCATATTTATTGTCGGTTTTTGCACCTTGAGCCAGCGTTTTCATCTATTTTCCACTCCCCTTCCCCGACGAGCATGTTTGGCTTTTATGCTCCAATGGCAATGTTAATAAGCGCTTGTGTTTTCTGTTTTTCTGTTTGGTTGGTTTGTTGGTTCTTGTTGTTGCCACTCCACCCCTGCTGTCTGCTGTTGGCTGTTGTTGTTGCAGCCAAGAGCTGCACAAAGCCTTTAGCGCCTAAAATTAGACCTCCAGAGCCAAGAGGCAGAGCCAAGCGCGTGTGCTCAGCTCGACAACTCAATCAGCTTGATTAACATTTTACTTTCGTTCACAGACTTATTCTGCTCTCTGGTCGCAGTCTTGCCACTTGCTTAGCATTAACTGCCGTCGACGTCTCAAGTGTTTGAAGATGGCAGCCCGCATGGAGCATCGAGCAGGGGGGTGGATGAATGGCGATGAAGTGGCTTTTGGAGAGCGCTGAGCCTGATTTCACTTTGGCCACAATGGATTTATTGTTTGCATTCACACAGCACAGTCGAGCTGTGTGAGCTAAAAGCCTCTCTACGACAGCCAGGAAGGACGTCGTGCTCCTGATGGATAGGGAAAAATGCTTCTGCCGGGCTAAGGCAATTTCAAGTGGCACAGAAAATAAACTGATCTCTTTACCCATGACTCACAATCTAAGCGTCGACTCGGTAATTTGAGGCGAAGTGTCGGACAAGGTCGGGATTGCGATGAAACTAAAAGCGAAAACAAGTGCAAGGTCCAAAACTTGTGCAATGATGTCATCATTTCACTCACCCACAATAAAAGAGATTTTTGATTGAAGCGCCTCAATCGCAGCGTAATTAATCTTTGTTTGGATCAAGTATGATGTCAATCAAATTCTCACTCTTCGATTGCATTAAATTGCGCACAAAATTTAAATTTGCAAACGGTTTTCTTGCGGCAACTTTAACAAACATAATTTTATTAGAAGTTTCTCTGTCAAACGCTGCTCACAGACTAAACTTCGCTAGACTTCTAATCGATCTCTGAGCACGATCCTGCTGTGCTTGCGGTCCACAAGAGTCAAGAATGTGTGTGGAACTCAAGCTGTTTGTGTGCGACACAACATTAAAATATCAATTGCTTTCGATAATTTCAATTTTGTGGCGACGGCGGCGTTGGGGCAAAATCGATTTGGCCGAAAAACTTCGCAAGCAATTTGCTTAATATTGTAAATGCCTTTTGGCCATATTTAAATTTCATGCGAGTCAGAGGAAGAAACAATTACAACAACAATCATAATAAACATACAGGCGAATTTGCCGCTTTTACCGTTAAACCGAGGAGTACGAGCCGCAAAGAAAAATACAAGCTCACGCGTTGCCCCTTTACCCCCCACCCATGCCACACCTGCCCCTCTCCCCCATGCCACTCTAACACAATTTCTCCGTGTCGACTCCTTCACGTGCGCTGAAATTTTAAGTGACTTTTTCTCCGTCGTCGTCGCCGCCTTTTGGCTTTTAATGACGTCGACGACTGTGGGGCATTCTTATGCACCAACACACACGCACACACACACGCCGACACACACACACACTCATGCGTCGCTTGTGCGTGAACATATTTATGCAGAAATTTAAATTTTAAAATAACAGCCTACGCGTCTTCCTTTTTTTTGTGTGCTGTCTTGCTCTGGAACTTCTTCTGCTTCATTGCCAGTTGCTTCATTACCTAAGCCTGCGGCTGAACCTGAACCTGGCCAAGCGAGCGACCAGCCCAGCCAGAGGGACGACTCAGGTGGCAGGTTGGCTGCCGAGACGCCTCCCGCCTCACGAGTGGGTGGCGCATGTCTGGAATTGTGCTGCTTGCTGGTAGCGAAATGTCATTTTGTCACGAAGCGGACGCAACTTCATCATCGTCGTGATCATTATGTTTATTAAATTGCCAAAACACACACACAAACACACAAACACACACACACACACACAGTGACTTACGACATTCATTCAGATTTTCATTGTCGTGCAAAACTTTTCGTTTTCTTTTCCTTTTTACCACTTATTCTGGCTCTTTTTTTTTTCCGCCACACGAAGATGGCTCAGAGGGAGAAAGTCACAGTTATTTGGCTCAGTTCTCCTTCTGCTTCCGTCTTCCCCTCCTCTCCACTCCACTCCTCACCTCATCACAGCTTCTGCATTTGCCTTCAAATGCCTTCAAAGCGCCTTTGTCGTGCTCATTCTGTGACTGTCTCGCTCTCCTTTCCACTCCTTTGTCTTCTCTCTCTTTGTTTTGCATCAATTTGCATATTTTCAAACACACACCCCAAAATGCAAGATACACACACAAACACACACTCGCACACACACACTTGGTCGTGTTTTGCCGCAGGTGTCGAGAGCGCCAAGAAGTCAGCTGTCAACCCGAAATGAGAATCCATCAATGAGTTTTACCCGTATGCTTTGCTTCAAATCTGCTGGAAATATCTGCCACAACTAATTTGGAAATCCCTTCTAGGCAAGCTGTTCTATTTCACCTGTCAGTTGTGGCCCCCATCTCTATATGTACATATATTGATTTCACCGATTGCTCCACGCTCTTCATAAATTTCGACAGTGAAAATAAATAAAAAGATTTTATTCTTTTTCACGCATCATAAAATGAGAAGCCGAATGTAGATCGCGGCCAGAGTTGCCGAGCATTGCGCAGGCATAATTTGCATGTGTCTCATATTTTTATAGCGCTGGCGCCCCGACAACCCCAAAAGATTGCCCTACATAACACCTCCATGGCCAGATGAAGACAAACGCACAACAACAACAACAACAACAACGGAAAAGAGCAAATAAAATGCCAAGCAGTATTTGACAAAATATTCTTGCTCTGTTCTTGTGTTTTAATACCCGATAAACCGTGGGCGAAAAAGGGTTTGATGGCTGAATGATAAAATAAAAATATTAAGTAGCTGTTAATTAAATACTCTGAATATAATAATAATAAATAATCGCTAACATGATGTGGAAAATAAAAATATAAATTATCTACCTTTCATCTAAGCTGGTTTTTTTTTTTTCTTTCTTCTTCGCAGTTCTGGTTTGATTAATATTGTTCAAATACCCATAATTCTTATATGCATTAAGTTTGCTTTATATAATTAAAAGTGGATTCACTTTAGTAACTTTATCTACCGGGTATCCTGCTGTCGAGGCCTACGAACTTTGGAAAGCTTTTTTATTTTGTCCTGGCTGTATTCATTTCATTTCATTCCGTCTCATCTCATTTTATTTTATTTATTTATGTACATATGTGGGCTGCCTCGCTCCCTGCCAACACACTGACAATGTTGTCTATGCTAATTTTTATTTATTTTATTTATGCAACGTCTTGTGCCTATATCTCGGAGCGTTGTGTGTAAAAGATGGAATTTTCATAAATTTGTCGAGATTGTTACGGCCGCTGTTTGACAATGAAAATATTTGTTTATGGCGCCAAAAGGATAAAGCGTCAAATAGTTGACGACTTTATGGAATGCGCATCCTTATCCCAATCGCCCTCGGGGCTTGGGGCTTGGCATTCGATGGTTGGCCGCATTGCAGCCGCAAAACTGAAACCGACCACAAATTTCAATTAGCATTAGATCAGCGCACGCGACTCTGCCAAATTTTTGGCATATTAATTGATGTGTCAATATTTGCATAAATCAATAAACGAACTATAGAGTTGAAAGAGGGGAACATCAATTATTCGCTTGCGTCCAGCGACGGGCGACCGACCGCTGACCACCGACCGTTGACCACTGACCAATTTTCAAGCAGACTTTTGCAACTACCTTTCGACCCTCTCCCTCTCCATCTCTCGGATAGTTGCTGCCTCGCTCTTTCCTAACCAATTAACACTCACAGCAGCGAGCTGCCAGACGTTAATTATAGACCCCACAGACAGACAGAAGTAGAAACTTTGGTGGAACAGAGATAGAGAGATAGAGACAGCTTGAATGGGGGGCAGTTTCGTTTCATTTGTTCGCGTAAATTGTATAATTAAGTTGAAGTTGTTTAACAAATTTGTACAACAATAAATTTATTAGCATTCGCAGTTGCAGTCGAGTCGAGTGTGTGTGTGCTGCACAGTTAGTTGCATGTCAAAGTTAATTGTTGACTTAGGTCGCCACTGGCAGGCGGCAAGTGGCAAGTGGCAGGTGGCAGGTGGCAAGCTGTCAACCATTGTCATGGCGTGGCCACGTGTCTGCCCCTTTGGAGGTCACAGCGGGGGCAAGTGTCGCGTGGCCAAAGCGATTTTTATCCGCGATAATTTCTTTTTATTTTCGATTGCTTTGTCTATTATTTATTTTCTAATGGCATCCTATAATTAGCAATATTGTGAAAGCTAAATTGGCAGCCGGACAGCGCAATGTCAAAGCAAAAGAAGAGCAGAAGGAGTTGGAAGCGCAGTCAAGCGGAAAAGTCATCAAACTTGTCGATAGAGTATCTATCGACGATCGCATTTAGGCGCAACTTGGCCATTGGCACGTGTCCTGCCTCAACTTTATGAAGGCACGTCGAGCGAATGTCGCAGGACGCAGGACTCCAACAACAACAACTACAACTGCTGCTGCTGCTCCGGCTTGTCGCCTTTTCACACGTAATAAACGAAGCTATAAAGTGGCATGGATGCCGCATCGTCGCATCGCAAAGTGTAAAAGTTGTACTCGCTTTTTATGCCCCACACCCCCGCCTTCCTGCTGTCCATCTGTCCATCTGTCCTCCGTCTGTCCGTCTGCTCGCTACCTACGATTTGTCTTGGCTTCCTACTGCTGTACGCACGATTTGTAGTCGTTCGTGCTGCGCCAAAGTTTTCTTTTCGCCATGCCATGAAATATAAATAACATTTTCAAGCGTTGAAAAATTTATGAAATACACCACAGCTCCCACCCACAGTCTCCCTCACTTCATCTCTCCCCGCCTCTTGATACACCTTGCTTGCCACACACACACACACACACACACACACACACAGCTATCGAGAGTCCGGCAATCTGCTTGGGGGCAATCTCACGTATCGATTTTCATGGTAAAACTTACGAGACCAGACCAAAGTTGGCCTCGTCTCTTGGCTTTCTCTATTCTTCTGACTTCGACTTGGACTTGGAGAGTCCTTTTCACATTTTCACACTTTATTAAAGCGCTAAAGTAAAAGTCGAAAGTTAGTTGGAGTTTATAGTTTGCGACCAGCAAGTTCTTTGCTTCAACAAATTTGAGGCTCTTATGAAAATGCATGACCATTGTACTGTGTACTGCGCTGTATTGTTATTGTGTGTCCCATTGTCCTTGGCCCATTAGGCAAAAACTTGTCATTTTCATAATGAAAACGAAGGCGTTTATATTATTCTCCATTAGACTTCGACTCGACTCGACTTGACTCGATTTGTTTTTGTTTACTCTTCACTGATTTATGATCATCATTAAAAGTTTTTCATATCGTGCCAAAACTTTGCGCTCAAGGACATTACAAGTGCCATGTTTCGGTGACAGTTTTGTGCTACCCAAAAATGCATGAACTTTGGCTTAAATTTTTGCTGAAACAAATCTCAATTTTTCACCTCGCCCCCCCCCATCTTCCATTTATTTCTCCTGCTTCTGCTCCTGCTCCTGCTGGGTGAATTACATAACAAATGCAATTGTTTAGTTCGCTGCGTTTTCTTCTCTTTCATCCAATTCTACAGCTGTTCCGCTTGTGCTTTTTGTAGTTTTTCCTGTGCTTTTGCTGCCGCAGAATGAAATTGGGGAATTTACTTTAATTTGTTTTTCGTGCCGCCGCAGCAGGCACCCCTCAACCCTCAACCCTCAACCCTCCACCCACTACCCTTAACTGGGTTAGTCCCCAGCTGCTGCCCTGCGTCGCTGCCTCTACCTCAACCTATAACCAAGTGCTCTCTTCAGCTGGCTTTTTAAAATCAATTTCGTCTACTTTTGTGGTGCCTTCCCTCCTCTCCCTCTCCCTCTCCGGCTGCCATCCCTCTTTTGTTTTGTAGTTTTTGGCCAAATTGAATTTGGCATAGAACTTGCTCACTCGCCTCTTACATGGCAGGAGGGGTAGTTTCTGGGATGTTTCTTCAATTGCAATTCGTGTTCTTTCTGTGCTTAACCACAAATTGTTGCATTGTTTGCTGCCGCAGGCGATGCACTTGCTAGCCAAATGCAAAATTCTATTAACTTGGCTCGCATTCACATGTGCATGCAAATTGGGCGCATCGTTAGCAGCATTCTTCGTGCTGCCAACCAGCCAACTATCAGTTATTTCGACTCGCTTCTCTAACCATCTATGTATTTTTTTGTGTTTACGGTCGTGTGACGTTTAGCTGCCAACGCAACGTCGAGGTGCGAAAATATGGCCAACTTGACATTACCTGCCACCGACTGTCTCTCTCAGTCTCTTCCCCCGACTCGGGTCTATCGGTGTGCCAGCCACGTTTGCCGGAAGTGGCGTCCGACTGTGTCTGTCTGCCAGCCTCGTCCGGTGCGTGCTTTGTTAGCGAAAGCAACGCAACAACAAAAAATTACTCTCCAGGCGCCAGTAGAGCTTCCCCTCTGCCCTCTGCGTGCTTTCAAGTTCCAGCAAAGCCATGCTTGCTCCTCGCCAGCATCTTTTGGGTGCGTAAGGCGGCGGAGTGCGGACCGGAGCGTTGGCTACACACGAGAGGTGTTTGGAATTTCATTAATATTTTATTACTTTTTTTTTTGCTGCTGGGGACTCTGCGCTGTGTTGTTGAATTTATTAAAAGTGCCGACTGTTAGTAGACTTTGCTTTTGAAAAGCTGATGGAAAATGTCCAGATAGCGAATGAAAAGCAGGCTTCCAATTGTTCCACAAGCTGATCAGTTGTGCAAACAGAACTTTTCGTTGTCCTCCGCACCACCCCCTGAAGTCTTTGTGCCATTAACCAAACATATGGCATAAACAAGTTCCGAGTGCCGTTCACGTTCATGTCATTGCCAAGGCAAGGAAAGGTCCATTGTCGATGCCAAACAAAACATGATTGAACATGATTACTGTCACACATGCCAAGCGAAAACTGACAGCAAAATGTCCAAGCGACAGAGATAGTCAAAGACAGATGCGGAGACCGAGTCACAGAACCTTGTACTTGCTCTGCAGTTATTATACTTCCACTTATTGATGCCCAAAAATGAAATGAAAACAATCAAATGACAACTGTCAGCACACAATTTTCTATTTTCTCTCCCTATATATATATTTTTTTTTTCATTTTCTATTGTCGAGTCAAACTTTTGCTGTGCGCAGCATTTTCAAGTGAAATAGTTTCCAAAGTAATCAGAAAAAATATTGAAGCTGCGCGTCGCTTGGGGAATCGTAAAACTCGAATCGAGGCGAAGAGTTTAAGTAAATTATTTGGCGAGAACAGCAGCTAGAATTGTACCTCAAGTTTTATTCGCTTACTCGTATTATGCGCCTTGTGGCAACCAACTGAAACTTTTTCGAGGCCTCCCCCCCATTGTTGGTTGGCTGGCTGTTACCTGTACTGTAAAGTTGTTCTCGGCTTTTGTCTGGCACACAATTGTACAATCCGAGCTGGCAACGTGGCGTATGCGTAATTTGTGAGGCAGCACATCAAATAAATTGCAGTGCAATAAAGCACAACAGAGAAAAGAAAAGAAGAAAAAGCCAGAGAATGGATGAAAAGGACTTGCCATAATACCACACACAATGTGAACGAACATTTTGCTAGGTAGAGCAGCAATAAGTGCAAAAATTTCACTTTCCAGTTGGGCTTTTTCTTCTTTCGGCTCGTTGAAGGCTGACACAATTAAAGCCAGCTCTGAGTGCTATATGCATTGTGTGGGCGTGGCCCATAGGGGCATTCTCTTCTCTGTGCGTATGTGTATGTGTGTGATTTTCACTTCACTTTCATTTCTGTCTTTCCCATTCTCGAGCCCCTCAAGTAGCATAATTCTCACACTTTTGCAGTAAAAACAACTCACCATCGATGCTAAAATTAAGCACAAGTCTCAAGTGAAGTCAAATCAACATTTACATACCTGCAAAGAGCCAAAAAGCATACAAAAAGTGATTAAAAAACATGGATCAGGCAAAAAGTAAGCTAAGAGCTACTTCAAAGTGCTTAAAAATAAGCTGAGGGAAAACGGAAAAAAACGAAAGCACGAAAAGATGAAAAATAAAGGAAAGCAAATCACAAACAAATTGCCCAAATGTCCAGTCTGCTGGATCTGGGAGCTGGGCTCAAGAAATTAAATTCCAGCGCTCAACATCATTTCCACGAAATTAAAAAATTTACGCGCAGACAATTAATCATGGGGAGGGCGCGTAGCTCAGTCAAGGGGAAATCTCCAAATGAGCAGAGAGACAGAGAGCGAGAGAAATTCCTAGGAAAATGCACAAGATTTTCTTGTATTTTCTTCTTGAAGCGCAAACAAGAGCAGCATCAAATGCGGCACGTAGCAAACGCTAATCAAATAAAAACATTAGGTAACATTTACACTTCGCATACGCCAGAGAGAGAGAGAGAGAGACAAAGAGAGAGAGAGAAATGGAGAGGGGAGAGAGAAACCGGTGTGGCTCAATTTGAGACCTGTTTTCTTCATTTTTTTTGTTCGTTGTTGTTGTTGTTGAGGCACTATTATTATTTTACGACTCTCAAATGTTTTGTGCTCCCGCATTTTTCAACCGTCCGGCAGGACACTAACGGCCTTTCATTAGGCTCAGCAGCGACGCATCGAGGGTGGGCAGCAAAGGCAGCGACAGCAACGTTATACGATATGCATAAAATGCGAGACAGGCAGGCAAAAAAAAACCAAAAAAAACAGAAAAAAAGGACCAGGCGGCGTTGTCGTCTCAATCTTTCAGGCTGTGTAACCTGATGCGTTGTCCTGCGTGCCGCGCTGCGTCCATTGTAAGTTGATATGCTGAAAATGTGCTAAAAATGTGGTGTGTTGTTGCCTCAACACGCCTCGCTATCCATCTACCTATGCGAGTGTTTGTATGTATGTGTGTAAGATACAAAGATACTTTGCCTGTTGTTGCATATAAAAATTGATGTTGTCATTGTCGCGCTGTCATAATGCGTAACTATCGTAAAAGTTCCATTAGCGAAACAACGCGTTGACTGGCGAATATCGAGAGTGTTTGTATCTGTGGGATACGCACTGCGATTCGGTAATCACTGTGAGATAGAATAGCCATAACAATGAGTACTCCATTGCAATCCGCTCTTGGTCTTATCACTTGATCACTTCCTCGCTTTCAGCTGCCTCAAGTGCCCATTTTCCCCTATTCTTTTCGCATGTATCTCAGCATGAAAACTACTTCAAGTGTCGATACAACTAGCTGAAAATACACACTCGTATCCTGTGAGTCGCAGTCACATATTTGATGTTCGCTTTCCCACAATCTTTCGCTCTCTCTCTCTCACTCTGTCTCTCTGTGTTGCTGTCTCTATCTTGGGCTGTACAGCTGCGACATTGTTTCCACTCGACGCACACACATTTTTAATGTTAGAACGCTACAAACAAGGCAGCAACATTTTCCATTTTCCTGCCTACTTTTCCACTCTGCTTTGCCGCTGCTTCGTAGTGTGTGCGCCTATTTCGCTGCCTATTTGTTTTGGTCTCAAATGTATCTTAAATTTTATTTTATTGTTTTGTTTCGTCTCGTCTCATCTCGTCTTTTGGCTTTGTCTGTCGCCCATCTTTTCTCTGCGTTTGCCTTTGCTCATAAAAATGAAAATGATTTTCACTGATTTCTTGTGCTTCTCCCTCGCTCTCTCTCTCTCTGAGTTGTCAACGTGACTGCGTTTGGATTTCCTTTCTGATAAGCCCATGGAATGTGCTTGTTGTTGTTTGTCGTCGTCTTCTCTGCTGTTATTATTGTTGTTCTGTTTTTGCTATTTTTATCGCCCGGCTCTAATGACGAAATGTCTAGGCACAGTTGGTCCTTCGCCAGCGTTTATCCTGTGCGCCAACATTTTATTAGTGCCCGCATTTTGTTTGCCTTTTTAGTGGACCAACAGCTGTTGGGCCGTCGTCTCTTATCTGCTGCCTAATTTGGTCCTCTAAGCCGCTTTAAGGTGCCCAGATTTCGGCGCATTAAAAGTGTTTTTCTTTGCCTCCTCCTCCTTCTCTGCTCTCTGCTATCTCGCTGCTTTTATTATTTACTTGGGTTTATTACAGCGCCGGCTGTGTGTGGCTACGCATATATTCCACATACACATACATATATATAGTATATGTTATGTACGTTATATCGGTCAAAAGTTTGTGCCCAGCCTCGCTGTGTGTCATTGAGCGCTTCCGTCGCAGCGCTGATAAATGAAATCTTTGCTGCAGTTGCCACTGCTGAAGCATGCCCCATTCATCCAGCGAGCTCTGATATATTATTAGCGATAGCTGCCATAATGAGCCGGGCTCCAGCGAGTTCTAGATATCAATCGATGGACCCCACCGCAAGATCACCGCAAACTGCAGTCGAGGTTCACCGAATTCAGCATAAATGCCATAAAGCAATGCCTGCGTGCTGCACTCAAATCTGTCATTGCGTTTAGTTTTTACAACTTCTGGAAAACCCCGGACTCTGTTCTTTTTATGGCCTGTCTAGCGGCATTACAGCAGTCGCCGTTGTTATTATAGTTTCGAGCTGAAGTCGCAGTTGGAGTCGGAGTTGGGGCTGGAGTTGCAGCATAATGCAATTAAAATAAGAAATTCTGAGCGCTCGTAAAAGCCAAGAAATAACTCAGCTGTGTGTAAGCGAGAAGCGAGCATTGAAACAAATTTGCATTCAGTTGTGAAACATTCTATAAAAAATAATAAATTTAATGTTCGACAATAAAAAAAGGCAAACACATTCGCATATTTTTATGAGTTTTGCGTGCTGGCTGCCATTCATTCCTTGAGGGGAATGCGCAGGGAGCTGAGCAATTGTTGCCTGCAATTACTGTAAACAATCATCAGTCAGGCATTCCGTCAATCTTCCCCGCCAGAGACCAGAGACCAGAGACAATGTGTAACAGTCATAAAAATCATCGTACATTGTCCACACAGCTTGTGCTGACTAATCTCAAAGATTGTGCCAAGCAGAAGCTGTCACAACTTTTTGGTTGCTTGCTTTCCTCTTTTCCCTATCAGCATAGCCCAAAATTTAGGCAAAGCCACATCCGTTCTCCGATATCGAATGAACGGGGAGCCAACGACGCAGAATGCGGTCCCAAGGTGGCATCAGCAATTCAATTTTCCATTCGAAAATATCTAGCACTAAGTCAGCATTAATTTGGTATACAGAAACGCCCAAACGAACCGAGGGTTCTTCGCTTTTGCTTTTGACTAATAAAATTAGAGGCTGTGCTCGAGTTAAGCGGCTTTTTACCCCCACCAAAAATCAAATTATAATGCAAACGAGCATCCTTTTCTCTCTCTCGTTTCTCGTTCTCAACGAGGCGTAGCACACAAAACGAATAGTGTTCAAAAGAATTGTGTGTATCCGTAGCCTGGGCTAATCCCAGATGACAAAGCGACCCATCAGCTGGCTGCAACTGCAACAGCAACAACAAGAGAAACTTCTTCGAGTGCAGAGCACGTCGCAAACACCTTTGGGCTGCTGCAGCAGGTCACAAACAGGTCAGTTTCGGTTCGAGTTCAACGCGGTTCAGCTCGGGTTTATTTTCTAACAAATTTTCGGCGCTAATTTATCGCCGCTCCTCTCTCTCTCTCTCTCTATCTCTCTCTGAGAATGCTGCTCATTTGCGGTTGGACTGCGCATCATTATCGCAGGACTCGTGTGCCAGGTTGAGTGTGTGGGCTTAAGGGGCTTTTGTCTGCCACTGAGGCAGAGTGTCCTGTCGGTTCTGTGTGCTGTGCAAAACGAAGAAAAGAAAAGGAAAGAAAAAGGACCTCATGCTGTTTACGTGTAATTTTCCCAGCATTCCATGGCTTGTCTCCCTGCCAACCTCTTTGTGTGTGTTGTGTTTGTTGTGTGTGTTTGCTGCTGACATTTCGAATATCCCGTCTATGGCGCTGTCAATTTTGTGCTGTTACCTTTTTCAACTCCTTTTTGGGCTGCTACAAATCGCTTTGATTTGCATAATGCTGCGCACAATTTCGACGCATAGTTTTGCATATTTCTTGTTGTCGTTGTTGTTGTTGGGTGTTTGCATATTTTTTGACAGCTGTCAGGAAGTAATAAGTTGGAATTTCACTCGACGGCGCCTAGTCAGAGCTGCTGTCATTGACAGTTTCCGCAGCTCTCGACGACAAAAAAAAATAAAAATAAAAATGCGATGCGAAAATCGCTGCAGACATTTTACAAATGTTGCTGCCATTGATTGCCCAGCCCCAAAGAACTCAAAGGGAGCGGGGGAGCGGGGGAGAGTTATGAATGTAAAACTGACAATTGTTAAATATTTTACTGCCCTATAATAAGTCCTAATATGACAGCTGTGCTTATGGCGTCATTAAAGGTCTCTAGCGCCAGCTCGCCAATGAAGTTGATTCTAAGGATTAGTCGCTGAGCAGCTTAGCGGCAAGTGAGGATTAGGTCCTCAGGCTGCAGAGGACGTAAGCTGCTTTTGGCCAGTGAGATCACTTGGAAGAGTCGATAAGCAGGTTTTTAATGCCATTGTGGCAGCGAAATTATTGTTATGCCTGTGACATAGATTGCGAGTGCAAATGAGAGCAGCTATCTGCCAGATACATTCGCAGATACATTCTGGTAAATTATGCGGATACAATTTACATTTCATTATTCAGATATTCTGCAATAATGTATTTTTGCTGAATATTTTGTAGTATTAAAATAACATCAATTCCAATTATATAGTAGCAAATATTATATTACATTTTGTGATATTAAAAAAAAAAGTATTAAAAGATTATTTTGTATGTAAATTGGAAATTTAATTCAGACAATGGCATTCACAACGTGAAGCATCGATTTCATGTAGAATACCTCAAGACAACCATAACGGCAGCTATAACACTACATCAAGCTCAAAATTATTGAAACATGCAATGCCATGGCGAAGAAGAGGAAGAGCGAGAAGAGGAAGCAGAGCCGGAACGGCATCCACTAAAAACAAATCGAAGCAAATCGAGATCCAAAAGCAAGAAACAACCGCACCCGCCAACAATAATTACCACACCAATCTAAACATCACAAACAAAATTATGCTGTGTTTATACAAATCACGTCAAATTGCTCAAGGCGAGGGTGTAACTAACTACAAGATACCCTGTAAAGTGAGAATATGCCAAGGCAAACAACAAGGTCACAACAATTAATACTATTTATTATAAGTAAACATATTCAAATAAATGCAATTCATATTTATTATATATTATATATATTATTATATAATTGATTATTTGTATTTTATTATTTGTATATATTATTATAAATTATCATTTATTCTATATACATATTTTATAAATTTGTTTTGTGTTGATTTTTATTTATTTATTCTTTTGATTTATGTTCATTTATTTATTTTTTACTTTCTATTTTTATATATGTATAATTTATTTAATCAAACAGATGCTGAAACCCTATTTCTGAGGTATTCTGCTGGTCGAAAAAGTCAAAACAATTCTCGCTCACAGTGTTAAACGCATAAAAATTGAATGAAAAGCCGAAAATAGAATTAGATTTTGCAAAGTATGAAAAATAAACAAGGCGAGCTGAGTGCGAGCACTCAAAGTGGCCAAGTGGCTGCTCAGGAGTCGCTACCGCTGGCCAAAACCACATGCCGCAACAACAACAACAACAACAACAATAGCAACAACAACTACGATATATAGTATAATGCTGCTGTGGCATGTGGAGGGAGCGGCCTCATTAGCTCCACGGATCCGGGGTTCGTGGGGCCATAAAGCAATCAGGCGCGGTATAAACAAATAATATTTTTTTGCGCTGCTGGAAAAATCAGTGTGAGAAAAACTGCCACATAAATATATTTATTTATGTGTGTACTGTATTTGTTGTTAAGCGATTACACATTTCGATTCGAGGTTGAAACGACCTTGTTTGCATTCAATTTCCAAATGTCTTGCGTGCGGCTTCGACTCTTTTTTTTTTCGCTATTGCTGTTCGTTGGCGTCTTTGTGATTGACATTGGGGGCCATCTGGCCAAGAGCGTGCGGCATGGCCAAAAAAAAAACAAAAGTGGCCAAGTTAATTTCGCTAATTGGAGCTAGGCTAAAAAAAGCACATCGCAAGTGATGCAAATCAGAAGCCATAAATAAAAATACACCAAAATTTCTAATAAGTATGAATTTTGCTATTTTCTCGTTGCTGTTTCTGTTTCTCTCTTTTATTTTCTGTTGTTGCCCGTAATTTCGTTGTTGTTTTGCAAAATTTTCACACATCAACAGCTGCCAGCCAGCGGAGAATTTTCCTCATTTTCCATTCTCAGCGGATTTTTATGCCGAACATAAAAAAGAATGAACGAAAAAAAAAAAAGAAAAAATCAACCGAAAGAAGCCAAAAGAAGGCGCAACATTTTCGCTCAGCATTTTTATGACAAGCTGCGCGGCAAACGACGAGGAGACAAACGAAACAAGCCGGAGTGTTGAAGGGTGGTCGAAGAGAGGAGCGTAGGGAGGGAGGGTAGGGAGGTAGGGAAGACTGTGTTGCCTTTTGCCAGCTGCCCACTGAAGTGGTGCAAAATTTACGAGCCGCGCCCCCAACTCAACCCCTCAACCCCTCGATTCCCCAATCCAACCCCCCAGCGCCCATTTTATTGAATTTTATTTCTTTCGCCAAAAGTGAAGTGCCGAAAGTCGTCATTGTTGTTGTTGTTGTTGGTGTTGTTGTAGCAGTAGCTGTTTTGTAATTTATTGTTTGCAGTTACGAAATTTATTTCGGTGTTTTTGTTGTAAATTTACAATTTTGTTTTGCGGGCTTTTCCACTCAGCTTTTCCAGCAGGTATCCCCGACTTTTATATGTGTGTGCATGCAGAATAGAAAAAAGAAAGCTTTTCTTCTTGCCTTCACTTTTTTCTTGCCCCATGCCCCTTGTGTTTCGTCAGAGGCTTCAATTGTTCAGCAATTGTTTTTATAACACCAACAAAACGGGGCATTGTGGGAAGCCGGGGGAAATGGAGAAGGAAATGCCAGAGAAAAAGTTATGTAAATGCCAAACACACATACATGCTTATGTATGTGTAATTGTGTGGCCAAAAGTTCGAATGCCAGAAGTCGGAAATAATAAAATTGAAGCGGCAGATTGCGATAGTAGAGAGGAGAAAGGGCAACGAGAGAATGCGTAGAGAAGTAAGTTGTACTATGGATTCTCATTTTTCTAAATAAAGCAACAAAAAATAAAAAAAGAAAGGATGTTTGGCAACACGGTAAAAGGATTTGGCGAGCAGAGTTTCGGTTTTAGGTAGTTCTAGCTGCTAGACGGGATTTATGTGACAGGCAGCGGCTTAAATTTAATTTGCTTCAAAAAAAACGCTATCAAAGGCGACTGAGAGAGCGAGATAGAGGATAAGGGATAACTACTTTGAAATGCAGGCAGCAAGCAAACAAACCGAAAGGACAACGCACAAAGGACAAGAGACTGAGGCGGCTGCTCTGTGGCAATTGTAACCAAACTCCACTCGAAACTCGGCTCGAGAGTTTTTCGAGGTTTTTGCGAGGTTTTCCTCTTGCCGCAGGCATCGCATTCGGAATTCTTTAATATGCGACTGTGCGATTGGAGGCAGCACAAAGGAGAAGCGAGGCGGATGGGGTTGGAAGGTTTTTCAGCTTCCAAGTTGGGCATCCTCATAATTCGCAGGCTCTATTTCTATTGTTGCCGCAGACGCTTTTATATTTTATTAATAAGACAAATAATGAAAAACCCGCTCGCTCACCCGGAAAAATCATGCTGGAAAGCCACGACAGAGTCAGAGACCAATCTCAATCTCAATGTCATTCTACCCGTCGAATGTCGACTGACGACTGCTGAATTCACTTTCCCGCCGTGGCTTTTCCTTAATTTGTTTAATTTATGCAAAATGTTTGCAGCTCGGGCGACGTCGGGCGATAAGCGCCGCTAATTTGTTCCAAGTTGTCGCAAGTTTTTCACGGCACGCAGTTCTTGGTGCGCGCTTTATGAAAATGTAGATGAAAATGAGTTGCGCAATTTTCATTTGCCAGCTCAGTGGCTCCATGCAAAAAGTTTTGCCGGCCATGGCCAACGAAACAGCGCTGAAAATGTATGCATAGAGTGCTTAAGTGGGCTTAAAGCGTACAGCTGATAGCCGATAGCTTAGCGGCTATTTTTTATTGAATTTTCATAGCAATGAGACGCTAAGCAAGCGGTTTATGCACTTATCAAGCGTTCACCGATCAACACTCTTATTTATTTCAATTACAATTATGTACAATTTGTATTCATTTGTTGCACTTGCTGAGCACAGTATAATATTTTTGAATTGCAAATTGAAACCATCTTGGGTTCCATCGAATTCACTGTTCTTAAATAATCTAACCATTATATTTATTTAGTAGTTTACACTGCTTTAAAAAAATCTGATATTCAGCTATTTATTGTCCACAACTTTGTTGAATTCTTGCTTTATTGTAAATTTGAATTAAATTGTGGACTAGCAAAAGCCCTCTTTTAAAATATTGAAGAATACTGCACTAAAACCAATTTTATTTATTTATATTTCTGCACTTGCATTCTCAAATTTTTATGTGTTTTCTTGGCCTCATATTTTTTTTAAATTACATTGCCAAAATACATTTTTGAGACATCACTAAAAATGTAAATATTCTAAAATATAAAGCAATTCTAAGATATGGGCATCAACATAAGGAATATTTAAAATAGTTTGATAACTAAGTTCAATATTTGTTTACTTATTGCAAATTTAGTTTGCAGCAAACATGTTTTTTGAACGCACATTGTACAATAAAATCAAAATACTGCAAAAATCTGTGCTACAAGTATTTTCGGCATCCAAATAACTGGTTTTCCCAATAGTTTTGTAGTTACACAAAAGTATAACAACTCAATAATACACAGAGAGACAACAAAAACTTACACTGTAAGCTACAAAACCATCTCATCTATAATAATTGTAAATAAAGAAAGAAAAAACTGTCGAATAAATAATAGCAATATAAAGTAAAGAATTTAAGTATTTCCTCTGTTCAATAATAAAAATAACAAAATATCCAAGTTGACTATAGATAGATTGAAAATAAAAACAAACTTTTCAAATATATAAACTACAATATTTCCTCATTATCTGCAGATAGATTGTTAATAAAAATAAATAAGCAGAACAAATAATGGTAAACAGAGATGAATGTATTTCCGCTGCATAAAAATAAGAGGTAGAAAATTTAACCATTTATAAATAAAAACACAAATGCAATTACAACAATAGTAAAATGGAATCAAAGCATTGAAAAATCTCCTAATTTTCTATAGATAGATTGTAAGTAAAAACAAATGAAAAGAAAAACAGGAATCAAAGTATTTCCACAGTGCGCTTTCTGCAACACATTGCCTCACTAATCGTGTTCGGACATGTCATGGTCAAAGGAGAATCACCGCGGATCAATCTCTCGCTCACCTTGTCTGCCGTGTGTGCGTTGCGCCGTCAGGTTGGCCGCGCTGTTATCCGGCGGACGATGCGGCAAATGCTGATACTCGTAATCGTAGTGCGACGACTGCTGAGCAGCGGCAGCGGCGGCGGCGACTTGCAAGTTCTGTTGGTTCTGTTGATGCTGAAGCGTTTGGCTGTGGCTGGGTCCGCCTGCGGCCGCCAGGTGGCGTCCCGTCATGGGCAGGGTGCCGGGGCAGGGGCCGGGGGGGAGGCCGCCGCCGGCGTCGCGGCAATCGAGCGTCGACTCATACTCGTAGGGATTCATTGTGGTCGACTCCAAAGGACATTCGTCGTCGTCGGTGTCGGTGCCACCGTCGTAGAGATTGTCCGTGTGACGGTATGCGTGATGTTGGCTCTGCTTTGAGAACTTAATTTTGGCGGCTTTTTGTTGTGCCGACACTCGACACGGACGCGACAGAGACGGAAGATGTAGAGAGGCAAGGCGAAGAGAAGCGAAGAGAAGAGAAGAAGAATTCACTCCTCCAAGGAGCTCTTGTTGTTGTTATTTCTTTTCGATTGTTGTTGTTGTTGTTGTTGTTGCACTGCACTTGTTTCTTTTATATTCCACATTCAATTTCAATTTCAATTTCGATTCCTGCTTGTTATCAATTTTCGCAACAAGAACGATTTTTATTTGGATTTTCTATTTGTATTTTCTCTCTTCATTTTTTTGGTTGTTGTCTTCTTCACTTGCGGCACTTGTTATATTTTCATTTGGCCAATAAAATACATGAAATGTGATTTTACAATATTTAAAATTGATTTTGGCTCTGCACTCAAACAATTGTATTCGAACAAAAACACACACGCGAATCAGAAGCGAAAACGGAGATGGAAGTGAAGTCAGGACAAGAGACAGCAACTAAAACGAACACACATGCATAGACACATGCACACACGCGCACACACACACAGGTGCGAGACAAGCGGTAAATTTTTGTGTAATTTGCTTCAACTTCAACTCGACTGCGACTTCGACTTCGACGGTCGTTTGTTGTTTGTTGCGCGACGGCCGCGTGACTTGCGGGTCGGCTCAAATGCGAAGTGAATTCAGCGAGCGACGATTTCAAACTAACTTTGCTCCGAGCTACATTTTTCTGTATGCTGGCAGCTGCGAGAGCGCAAGCGAGAGCGAGCCTTCGTTCAGTTTCTCACTCGGTGGTGCTGGTGAGAGAGAGAGTGTCGTTGAGAGCGCGAGCACGCTGTGCTGCTGGTCGGCAGAGCGCAAGTGTCGTGGGAGGGCTTCAGATGCTGCGTGCATTGTTGTTGCCCGACTGGTTTGACGAGTCGATTGGCGCTGAGCATTGCTCTGCGCATGACGTCGCTGCCGACGCCGCCAACGCTGGCAGCGCTGCCGCCGACAACCACCATTCCTGTGCAGACGCAGCGAGAGAGCGACAGAGCGCCAGAGAGCGAGTGCGTATGCTTAACGAAACGCTGCCGAAGCAGTTTTGAAGGTTAAAAAGTGCGTTCTCAAGTATTTGCCAAAAACATGCAGCGAGCGCAGCGCAGGGGAAATGTTTAACAGTACTACGAATATGCGGGTGGGGGATACGTAATGTGGTTGTTGCTGCTGCGTTTGCAGCCGTGTTACGCGCAGCAGTGTGCAGTTAGCAGTTTCGTTCAATTTTATCTGCTTATCTGACTGTTAGAGCGAACTGTTAACAGTGCTGTAATAACAGCGAGGGCGTCGCGACGCCTGCAGCCATTTGCATTGACACTGTTACTTGCCATAATGTTAGCTAACATAACAGGCTGCTGTTAACGGTGATGAAGTAAGAAATCTTCTCACATGAGAATGAATGCAAAATGAAAAGTAATAAAAAGGAATTCATTATAAGTTGGTGAATTGGAAATGAAATTAGTTTTCGCACTTTGCAATGAATGCAAATTTCATTACTTAATTACACCTTTTTGGGGGCTGAAACAAAGCAAATCTGGAACAAAAAACAGCTCGCCCCTAAAACCTGAATTAGAAACGGAAGAAAATCGGACAAAAAAAACAGCACACAAAAAATTCTTCAACTTCATTAACGTTGCAGTAAAGTTTCGGATCTGGACACAATGCAGCGAGAGGAACAACCGAAAAACTTTGCTTGGTGTCCCCAAAAAAGGGGCGCGAGGGTGAAAAGTTTAAAATGCTGACAGTGAGGTTGTCATTTAGCGGCACAACAACAACAACAACAATATGGCCACACTGGCGCACAGTGTGTCCAAAACTCGGGCTAACGAAGCAAACAGACAATGGACAGGCCAGCAAAGAGAAAGAAGCACAAAATTGCGTTATAAGCAAAGTAAAGGACATTTCGCTAATGGCTTAACTTTTGAGCAGGTTACCGTTACTAGCGTGAGAGAGAGAGGGACAGAGGGAGAGCAATCCACATCCGCATCCACAAGCTCATGTAGCGGAAGTTGTTGCTGAAGCGCTTTTGACAGCTTTGAAGCATCAGACGAAGAAGAAGCAGCAGCAGCGGCGGCGTTGGAATTCTTTTAACGGCATCTGGCAACGCCGCATGACGCGACACGAGCCTGGAACTGAAATTATTTGCATAGGACTTCTTCTTCGTCTTCTGACTGTCGATGAAAAGTCAATTTCCTGTTGTGTTCAAAAATGTTGAGCATCTCGAAGAAGAGCCAGAGAGCGAGTCGAGTCGAGTCGAGTATAGACGAAGTGGAACGGGCACAATTCGTTTGCAACTGACACATTGCAAATTATGCCACAAAAAACGTGGAGAAAGAGTCTCAGAGAGAGAGAGAGAGGGGGACGGAGAGAAAGCCAGCGACATTTGACATTCGACATTCGAATTGAAAGAGGTCACGCAGAGTGAACAAATTGTCGTATAATAATAGTAATTTCTGATATCAAAGATTCGATTCGAGATGGCAAAAAAGCGAGACGAATCAAGAATCACAATGCATTACTGAAGCTCGCAATATTTGTGTATTTTCATGAAGATCTCTACGACATAATAGTCTGAGATCTTGAGTTGAATATTGGCTCAACAATTTCTGTTTTCTACAACAGATAGTTTAATTTAGAAGAGTTTAATTTGAAAAAATTAGGCGAAATCTTAAATTTGATTTCATTTTATTGATAAGATAAATACGATTCGGTAATAAAGTATTGTAATTATGCTTTAATACAAAATTACAAAAATTGTATATTATATATTTTTATTGGAGTCTCCATTATAAAAATTAAGGACTGAAAATAATTAAAGATTGTAAAAATGTATAAAGTTTTACTAAAAAAAATAATATTACAGTTTGTTGAAACCTCCTTTGTATAAATTAAGATTCGGAAAAAAGAAACTTTAAAGTATTTTAAAGTTATTAATTTTTAAAAATTTAACAAATCATAAATTAAAAAATATAAAACAAATTTTTTATTGAAAATCTTATAAAAACTAAAAATCATTTGATTGGAACTAATATAAATAATATATTTTTTATTCGATTATGCTGATTTTTGAAGTGTAAGAACCGCAACTTACAAGTATTTAAAAATGTGTAGATCGTATCGCTTAATAATCATTGATATTTAAAAAATGAAGTAAATGCTTTATTATGAATGGCTTACGATAAACGGTTCTCCAAATTGTTGTTTACACATCAGTGCAAAAATGTTTGGCAAATTGATTTTGCTTTGACCATTTCAAGCAACAATTTTTCGGTTGATTTCTTTTCATTCCTTAATTTAACGGCCTTGTCCAGACTCGCTCTCAATTATGAGTCAGTCAGAACAATACGTTTTATAGTGCAGCAGTAAATACTTTGTTTATTGGATAAGTTTTGTGTTAATTGAGCGATCATTCCACAACTTTTGGAACAATTGCAATTTAAATAGAAAGCTTAGTTTCAAGAGCATAATCAAGTTTATTGTATAATATCGCTTTACATTCCGTTGTAATGATTCTTTAACTAATGTGAATAACTTTAGTGTATTTTAAAAAGTTCCAGTAATATCCTTTTACACTATCAAATATTCTGTTTTATGGTTTCAGGGTTTTGTTTTGGGGAACAGTTGGTTTCCCATGCAACATCTTGATTGTTGTTGTTATTCATTAACAGTTGCAATATAAAAACTTGCTTCTAAATTGACTTCCTGCTGATTCGAGGGAACAGCTCGAATTTCTATTAAAAAAAGGTTCCTCTTCCTCATCCTGACGTGGAGTGGACAACAGACTTTTCGCATTTATTGCATTTCAGCTTCATTTTGCAATTACTTTCCTGCCCCCAACTCTCTCCTTTAGATACTTAGTATCCTGTTAAAGGACAAACATTGCAGTGCATTCGGTTCTCCCTTGTCTCTTGGCTTGCACTTAAAGCTTCAGTCACGAAATTTGATCAGCACTTAAAAGCGAACCGGAGAGAGAGGGAAAGGAAAAAGGATAGTGGACAATGACTTTAAAGAGATGCAACAACAAGTGACCAATATTGTTGTTTGTTTGTTTGTTTATTGTTGTTGCTCAACTCTTGACCCGAAATCATCGCCAGCTTTGAACTCTCTCGAACTCTCTCGAGTGGGCCAACGTTGCGGCATTTCCTGCGTCAATTTTCACAGAAAAACAACACGAAACCCTGGGGGAGGGAAAACGCTTCGAGAGGCAATGGCATCCATTGGAATGCAGGTCATTTAGGGTGCCGCCAGAGCCTCTAGAGCTTCGGCCGCGTCAAGCGGCTCATTTTGCAGCCCATTTTGTCCCACATACTCGCATGTGGCACACATACATATATAACTATATATATATATGCATATTCTCATTGATCGAAGTGTACGCAAAAATGTTGCAAGCGGCATAAAAATTGAACAGGACACGCAGCAGGATGCACGGTGAGAAGCGCAGAGAAGAGCAGCCTGACAATGACTGGCAGGCACTTTATGTCCTGGCCGAGTGACCTCCGTCCCCTCTCCCCCTCTGCTCCCCCATCGTCGCTGCTTGTAAGAGAAATAAAATTACGCGAGATATTGAATTACGCGTTTTAAATTAAAAAATATTTTCGCGATTGCATTAAACGAAAGGCGAACTAATTAAAGAGGATTTCTCTGCTCCTTTTTTTATGCTTTTTTTCTTTGCCAACTGTTCGTGTCCATCGTCAGCTTGGCGCAATGCAATTTGCGAGCTGCAAATGAAGTTGAAGTCGTTGACAAAAGTGAAAGAGAGGATAGCGATAGAGAATGAAAGAGATAGCGAGTTGAAAGGCAAAAGAAGATAGAGACAGAAAGCTGATTTGCCTAGGCTTCGAACTTGCGAATTAAAGACTGGGACCAATAATTAAAAAGGACACGAGAAGCATCTCTCTCTTTCGTTCTATATCCTTTCTAAATTTTCTATTTGAAAAAAATTGGAAAATTAATCTGAAGTCATTAGCAAAAATATATGAGCGGAAGGGATAAAAAAGATATTTGAGAAGTAAGAATGATATACAGGTTAATTTCTTCTTTGGCGAAAACGAATAATTAAAGAGGACATTAGCAACATAGCTGTGTTATCACAATTTCTAATTATTCTATTTAAAAAAATGAGACATTAATCTTATTAGTAAACATCTAAAAGCCATTCAATATGATATTACGTTTTAAAAACAAGAATAAATTTTATGAAGTTGACACAATAGTTTGATATTAAAAATATATATCCTTTAAACAAATTCTTAAAAATGTTCTTGAAATAAAATTTTAAAATAGATTTTTTTTATAAGACATTAAAATTTTGTTTCATTATTAAAATTTTCTTTCAAAAATGATCTTTAAATTTTAAAAAGCTTTTTTCACTATATTCATTCGTTTGATTTCAGAGTCACATAAGTAAATGGAAACTGCACAAATTCTTGTCGCAATATATTTTAGTTTAAGCTTTTGATGTTTAATATTAAGAATACGAAGACGGAAAGATTTCTAAGGGATTGAAAACTCGCAACTGAGATAAGGAATTTGAAATTGCGCATTTCGAACCGTTTTCGCCCTTCATCTTTCTTTCAGAACTGCAATAAAAGTGCAGCTCTCTTTGAATGATTTCCGATTTCAAATCTTTTGCAGCAATTAAAGCAGTGTAAACAAAGCGCAGTAAAAGCGACGATTTTCCGCAGCCCCCACGATGGAATCGACAATTAGAAGCAGCAAGCAGAAACACGTGTTGGAAAAGGCATTTTCCTTGCTCCCCCTTTCGATATGCAGATCCGGATGCCGGATTGAACTTGCCGGCATTGAGCAGCTGCCACTTAGACAAAGGACGCCATATGATTGAAAGAATTACGAGCGAACCAAGTGCTCAAGTGCCTGACGATGATGATGATGACGACGACGACGACTGCACCTCAAGCTGCAACTGCAACTGTGGCATTCCCCGGGGAGAGCGTCGTGTGTGTGTGTGTGTGCGAGTCGGAAACTGCGGGCGGGAAAGCCAAACAAACAATGCATCAATCTATAAAGATTTCCGCACCTAATAAGCCGCAGACAGGCGACGACCCGCCATAGAAGCGGTTGATCCAAGGCCATGCCATCATCACTGACGCTGCCAACCAATTAAACGCCAATAGTCGCCACCAAAGGTGTTAATCGAATTACGACCCAAGCTGCAACGTTGCAACATGGCGAAAGGGGCGACGACTTCATCTCCAATGTCGTTGCCCGAAAGCATTTCCATATTTTCAAATTTGAATTTGAATTTGAATTTTCTATTGCGACAGAGAAGCCAGACTTAAAGTTGGAATTGGAGTTGGAGTTTCGCCTCGTTTATCAGACGACACTTTTCCTTCTCCCCTCTCACTGCAGCTCGTAAAGAAAATTACACACATGTGTGGCTTTTCCGCCAGCTCGAACAGTTCTCCGCGTGTTGCAAGCGGGGGGACAAGCTGCAACAATTCAATGCTGATTCGCAGAAGCTGGAGTTGCAAATGTGTCGCTTCGTTTGGCTGCATGCGTAAAATTTGAAACACGTTAATGTCTGGCTGCATTTTAGCAATTTTGTGGCACAGACAAAATTCACAAAGTGATTCGGGCGACTTGCCCCAGCACAGAACTGGAGGCAGACTCAGTCTGTTGCCGACAGCCAACTGAAGTGAGTGAACAGCAAAAGTGCATTCTGCAATAGACAAGCAGAGCTATCAATATTCATCTGTAGCCTCAGCTGGGTTGCAGTTTTATAGAGTCGTAAAAGATCGATGATCACTTTCCAATTCCATATTGTTTATTAATTCATATTGAAACTGTTCTTTAAAGCCAATGTTTTGCGACTCTCTTTGGTAGAACAATTTCTGATTTTAAAGTAAAATATCTCAAAACTAATTCTTAGTAAGTATTGAAAATTTTATGAAAATTCTATTTTTCAAGTTCATTTGAAATTTGTTTTAAATAAGAGATTAAAATTCTTTGAAGAAAAATGTATATGAATATTGGACTGGCATTAAAAGTATTTAAATAAATTACACAAAATATAAAATATAATATACACATTTTTTGTTATTTATACTAATTAAATTCTATGATGAATTTATGCATTATTTAGCGAACATTTACAATTACTATTTTATATTTTAGATCACTATTAAATCTTCACATATAATATTATCTGTTAAACCGCATCAATATTTATTTTATACTATTTTTACTTGTTTAAAATCATTACTTGTTTTCTTTAAGATGTTTTCTTTTGGTTTATTTTAAATTGTTTTCATCCAATGTGAAAGTCAATTCCAGGTTCCAATTGCATTTATACGGTAAAAATAAATTTATCACAGAGTTTAATGTTTTGTATCTTAATTATTTCTTTGCCATATAAATCTGCATTCAAAGAACTACGACAATATTTCTTATTTTATGTCTACTTTTTGGTGTGCTTTTCATTTATCAGCAACTAAACGAGATTGAAACTCTGCTATTCTAGATATTAGATTAGATTTTATTGCATCGTCCTTGTTTTAGGCAAAAATATCGACCTGGAGACTATTTTAGTAATATTAGCTCTCTCTTTTATAAAGCAATTTTACTATTTTTCAAAATGAACTAAATCCATCCCAAGCCTAACCCACTCTTGTGTCTTCAATTTGATGTAATTCTCTATGCGTCAGCTCATAAGCCGAGTGCCTCACCTATTTTGGGAGGTTCTGGCAGTGCCGTAAAAATGCAAATGGAATGACTTCAATGGCACCTAGTTGCAGTCTCCCGTCTCCAGTCTGCCGTCTCAGTCGCAGGCTTAACAGATTGAGGGGCAGACAAAAGGAGGGCGAAAGGACCTTCGATGGGGATACACCACGTGGCTGCTGTCAACATTGCAATTACGAAACAATTTCGACAGCATGTTGTACGAATTGGAGAACTGAAAATAGGGCTGCCACACTGCCTGGCTTGCTTGCCACACACACAGCCTGCCACACTGCCACTGCCACACGCTTAAGGGCCACACACACTCGCTCGCACTATTGATCGTCATCGAGAAGAAGGCTGTCAACAAAAGATGAAAAAGCTACGGAATAAAAGTTGAAATGGTTGGCATAAAATTATGTAGATGCAAACGAAGGCAGGCGACTTCATCTCTCCCACTCTGTCTCTGTCTCCCAGTTGTTGCCACAGTCGCTTTCAACAACTTTCAGGGAACTCACGCTTCATTTGCATGTAACCATGACGCGACAACACATGGCGCGAAGACCACACGACCACATCGAGGCACCGAGAGAGACATCCTCCGGCCATGTCGTCGCGATGTCAGGGCGACCGAGTGACAACCGCAAAGTAAGACCGCATATATCAGAAATAATAATAACCCCCGAAAAACGAGCTCGACTGCTCGCTGCACAAGGTTTTGTGGCATTGGCCTGACAATCGAATCGTTGCAAATATTTTCGATGGGGCGGCTTGACTAGAATTTCCCAGCTCCTCCTTCGCCTCCTATCGACTGCTAACGACGCAGCTGCATATTTTGTCAACTATATGGAGGATATGCCAATGCCAAAAGGGTTTCGCCAGACGCAACTGAGGTGAGACGAGTCACCTGAGCACTTTAACGAATGTGTCCTCGTTGAATCGAATGCTGATGTCTGTCAGGCCAAAATGGTGATAAGCAATTCGATTTGCCACCTTCCACTTTCATTCTATTTACCCCCCCCCCCCCCCTGTGGAAGTGGAAGCTCTTTGCACTTGACTTTGGTAATTTCTAGCCACACCCACAGAAAGCACATCCATTTTTGTGCAGCAATTTATAATTCTCATAAGCGATAGCTGGGAATCCCAATTGGGGTATAAAAACTAAGCTGCATTTTTGCAGCGTTTTTCTACCAACAAAATAAATACAATTTATAACCACCTGGAAGATTAAAAATTGCCAGATTGCAGACACTATGATTTTTCTTCAATATGCGTTTATTGTGCAATAGAAGATAAAATACTGTGTCAGGAGTTTTTAAGAATAAAAATAATATACAATTTGCATACTCCAAAAGTCGAAAGAATTTAAAGATGAATTAAAACATTTAGAGGTGGATAATTTCCATTTTCGTGATATTAATTTTATAATTACAAGGTAAGAAACATAACAACATTTAAATAGAATATTTTTTTAAAATTAAATTAACAATTTGTCCGATGTCATAGTCAGAGTATTAGATGGTTTAAGAATAACTTAATTTGGCAGTGTTGTTCTCAAAAATAAAAATATATTTTTATACAAATTGTATTCCCCGAAAAATGGAAGGGATTTAATGGTGAGTAATTTATAATCAAATTATTATTTTATTTTGCTTTTGCCAATGAGATGCTTTTTAATGTTATAATGATGTGTTTAGTATCCAATGCGAATATTGAAGCAATTAAATATTTAAATAAATTTAACACCAGCAAATTTGTGTTGCAAAAATGTGTTAAATTTACAGGCGAGACTAATAGTAAAGATAAGTCACTTATAATATGCAAAAACTCTGACTAGTCTGATATCTAAGTGACGGACAGACAGAACGACGGAGAATGTTCAAGCCAAGTTCTATTGACTCTATACTAAACTTGAAGCTCTCAGAGCTATTTCAATTATTTTCCCCTCTGCAGTTGCTCGTATCTTTCGCTTATTTATTAATTATGATTTAATTTGTTTATTCCGCGCTTTCGCAAATTGAATTTTCACTTTGCGTCTACGCTGTGCACGATATGCCAAGTGAAGGAGATGGAATCGATGACTAGTTAAGAGGATGGTTAATGTGAAAATAAATGAAGAGAGCAAAACCCTCGAACATGAGATTATTTATGGAAGTGGAAATGAGCATAAGATGAGGCAAGCTGATTGGTTGGCCAATTAGTTGCCACCAAAAAGCGCAACACAAATCCTTCATCAGATGTTTTTTTTCGACGGCGGTTCATCAAAAAGTGCTCAAACAGAGCGTTGCGGGACAAATGACCAAGTGCAACTGCAACTGGAGCGGCGATGGCGATGGCGATCATCAACGAGTTCATCAAGTGTGCCTGATGATGAGGAGGTGCACAGAAGTTGAAGCTGCTGTGGCATCCATAAACGTTTGTTGATTACCCACAGCCTTGCCACAGTTTCGCATGCCGCGTTTCTCTTTTGCCATTTGCCTCGAAAACCAAAAAAAAAAAAGAAAATCTTCAAGTTATTTGCATTTGCTGCTGGATCTGTTACACTCGAAGAGTCCGCGAATCCGCGTCGAGGCCACATCTATATTTTTTCCTTTGCCTTCCTTTCCTTGCCTTGCCTTGCCTTGCCTTGCCTTGGCTTAGCTTGTGGCGAAGGAGAAAAGTGTTTTGGCCGCCGCGATGGCAAAAAGCGCAGAGCGAAACCAGCAAAATGGCAGCCATCCCCCAACTCGCTTTCAAACTGCACCTGACGCGCATTAAATCCACACCTGGCATCGTCAGCGTCCTGGCAGCAGCAAATAAAAAAGGAAAACCAAAATGGAGCAGCAGATAAAATGGAATAGAATTGCAGATTCATTTCACTCAGCGCTGCAAGATGAAGGATGAAAGGAACGACGATGTCCTAACCTTTTAGTCAGTTTATGTTTTCAGCGACCACAAAGCCCAGAAATTTCCCAGGGGAAATTATAGATCCAGTTCCATATCGAATTAATGAACTATAACGACTATATAACTTGGCCAATTAACAGCGAAAGGCATTCAACGAGCCGAGCTCATTAAGCGCATTAAAATCGCATTTTCCCCGTCCCACATTCGACCCTTTTCCCTTGACAACCGCCCTGAAATTAACACAATAAAAAAGTGATATTGTTTATCTGAAAACTTGATTTCAGCATAAATATTATTGTAATTATTAAATATTAATTATTATTGAATAAATGCGCCCAGTTGGCGTGTTTACAATGCGCGCGACCCAGCGATTCAAATATAAAATAAATAAATAAATAAATTTATATAAACAAAGGCCAAATGTTTGCTGACACACGTGCCGACTCTATGCACCTGAATTAATTAGTAATCATTAAAGTTTATACATTTTTTACACGTGTATTAACTTAACTGCAGCAGCTTACTGATTACATACGGTATTGTTATAATTTCTGTAGTTCCATCTATCTGTTTATTTTAAGCCTCATTTATCAGCCACCCACAAAAAAATTGTTTGTAAAATATAATTAGAGATTTTTCAAAGCAAAATGCCTTCATTATAAACATACATAAATTATGCATTTAAAATAATTTAGTCTTGTAATTATCCAAATTAAATATGATATACTACAAAAATATACGGTTTGTGCGTCTAACAATTATTCTGGTCCTCCGACGTTTTAAAAATCCATTTCTATTTTCTTTTTGAGACAAATGAAGAAATTGAACTAATTAAATTATCATGATTAAATTTTCGTTATGATAATAACTAATGAAATAGAATTTAAGACAAACAACTGAAATAAAGGGAATCGCAAAATTTTAGTTTAGTATATTAAATTCCAATGCGAAATTATATATATATTCTCATTAGGAACAAATAAATACAAGTATTTGAAATTAAAGAAAATGCTTAAAATTTTTCGAAATAATTGTTCTGTTTTCATTCTATGAAAACATTTAGTAATTTAAGTCTACTCGCATTACTTATGACAAATGAATATGCAATTGAAAACCTTTAATTTATATGCTGGAGTCCCATTGTTTCTTTTCGCAGATGAAAGATGTTTTTTGTTTTGTTTTTTTCTAGGAAAAAAATAAGAAATTCGATTTGTCTCAAGATTTTTCTCGTGCCACTCGCCCTGCAATTGTCTCGCCGAGTCGTTGGCAGCTTCCGCCCATCTACTTCAACTTCTACTTCTACTTCCACCTTCCATCGCCCAGTTTTCATCTGATTTTCTTTTGCCGTTTTCCTCCTTTTTCCACTGCTGTATTTTGTTCACGCTGCCTTGCGGCAAAGTTTGTCGCGTCACTTGGCCCGTCTGTCTCAGCAGCTGGGGCATCCTGCGAACATCCCACATCCAGGATCACTCAGCGTGTCCTGTGCTGGCTCACAATAAACCACTTTACACAGCGACTACTAGTTTTATTTTTCTTTATTCTCCAACGAAATTGAATTAAAATTTACATTTTTAATCATTTGTGTAGCATGCAACACTGCTTTAATCTCGCTCACTCTCCGTCTCTATCACTATTTGCTCTCTCTTTCTCTGTCTCTGTCTCTGTCTCTGCACTTGCCTTAGTGCAATTCATTTGCCAGTTGTCAGCTCATTCGCTTCGCATTCGCATTTAATTAGTGTGAAAAGCGCAAATTATTCGCCTCTTTTTTATATGGCGCCTCTTTCAGGCTGCTTTCAACTTGTCTCCATCTCCGCTAATTGGCTTAAAATTAATAGCAATTATTATATGTTCCTATGTAGGTATTATCATTATGCCTACATGACGATTGTCCGTGCCACAAAACTGAACTAAACTTTTACTAGTTTTGCTTTCCATTCTCTGCCTCTGCTGCATGATGAAATAAATCCAGCATTTGCATTATTATCTATTTGTCTTGTCACCTCTTCAGTCCTCATATCAGTTCGTGTTCAACTGTCGTCCAGCTTGCCTCCGCGTAGCAGGTAAACGCGCCACCGATTGACCAAGTGCGAAAGGTTGGTGAACTCAATACTATATTTCCCTCCATGCCCAGCGGCTACGATTGCATTTTACGACCGTGCCATTGTATAAATTATACTATATAATTAAGCCCGTGTTAACATGTGTTTTCTTAACGTGGAGTGTGCATTAATTTAACTCGAAAATATTGAAATCGAATTTAAAGAAATAAATTCGAATTCATTTTAAAGTAAACTGTTACTAACTGGTTGAAGTAATAATTTGTCAAATGAAACTGATAGTATTATTTCTACTTACTTGAGGACTTTGAATATTGGATTTGAATATATATTGTTATTTTATAACACAATTATAATACATAACCGATCTAACAATGTATGACAAAAAAATAAATTTAATGCGAATATAATAAACTCAAATTTTTAAATAAATTTTGTAGAAAAAAGTTACTGAATTGTTGACAAAAAATAAAATTTAATTCGAAAATAATATTCCCAAATTTGTAAAAAATAACTGACACTGTTATTGCTAAATATTAAATTCCGTTGTATTAATATTTAGTTGGTATTCAATTTAATTAAAAAAAACGATCTTGATGGGTTAAGTCTAAACAAAGGCATTATATTTATTTCTAAAACAAATGATGATTATATTTTAAACATATATTTTATAACATTGAACTTTAAGGAAATAAATAGAAAATTTATGTTGCGAAATCGTAAATTAATTTAGTACATTAAATTATAATACAAATTGATTTATTGATGTATGATAAATTAAATTACGCAAACTTGTTGTTTATTTGATCAATGATTCAAATTATCGTAATAGAATAAAAGTCCAATAAACAAAAGTTGTAAAATTGGTGTTTAAAGACCGATATAGGAGTCTAACTATATAAACTCTATAAACCCAAAATTATTATATGGCAGGCCATATTTTCTATGCTGTTTGTTTGCCAATTGAACTGCATGATTTTGAGCAGCAGCGCAATGGAATTTCGAGCTATTTGCTAAACCATTTATGTATTCATTGGGCAGTTTTCACGCATTCACAGCATACGTGAATGTGAATACGTGGCTGCAACAAAATACTCGTGCATATTCAGTTTATTCAGGACCCCTTTGGCGTCCTTCAGGCAGCCACAGCAAAAATGCGCAGTCAACGTCCCGCCTCGAACTTGCAACATTTAATATTGTTGCTCTGTTGCTTGTGCTCCTCTATGCGGTGTTCTGTTGTTCACAGCAGTGAAGTTACTTAATACATTTCACTAATTTATTGGGTTGATTTCGGGGGCGTGGCGGCTTGTTGGCGCGTCTCAAATTGGCAATCAATTGGTCGACCTTTTGAGGGGTGGGGTTAACCAGAGCAGGTCGAGAATTGCTAAACTGACAGATTGACGCACTCACGGACCAAGTTGCCGGGTCGTTGTTGCTGCTGCTGTTGCTGTTTGTTGTAGCTATGTCTCTCGTGAGCGCAAATTAAATGCAAATTCAATTAATTTGAAGCAAACAATTTGCTTAAATTAATTAATTGAATGTGAATCTAAAGTGCCTGCAATTTAACGCTGAAGCGGGAGACGAGAGACGAGAGAACTCAGCCGCCCCTTCACCCCAGATGTGTATGCGTGTGGGCGTGGCACTTATCGAAAATTATTGGCATGGCAGACAGCTAGGGAGAGAGAGGGGAATGTGCGCTGCTTGGCTAACCGCAAACGCTGGCAACTCTGGCGTATGCGTAATTTGCATCGAGTTGCGTTGCGTTGCGTTGCGTGCATTAAGTAAACTGTTCACTTGAAAATCAACTCTAAAATAAACAGCAGCCACCAAAATGCACACAAATGCAAATACACTCTGCTGCTGCTGTGTGTGTGTGTGTGTGTGTGTGGCAGCCACAGCACAAATTTTTGGGCCGCTTTGAAAATGGCTCTTCAATGGTTAACCAACAATAAGGCAACAACTGCTGCAAATTCAATGGCTGACGGCCATTATAGTTACCCTACAACCGCAATCTGCCTCCCCCCTCCCCTCTATTCACCCTTCTTCTACGCTCTATAACCAATTTTGTTTGCATTTTATATTTGCCAAGTTTTTATCGCTCGTTATTCACGTTCGTTTGCCAGCGAGCAGCAAATTATGCGCTTGATTAATATGCGTTCAATGTGAAGTTAAGCTTCCCTCCGCCCCCCTCCGCCCACCTGCATTGTTGTTTATTTTGATAGTTTAATGTGTGTGTATGTGGGTGTGTGCATTGTTTATTTGCCAGCACTGTTATTGTTGTTATTGGCAAAAGGCAGCGCCCGAAATGGCAAACTGCAAATTTGCGCACAGCAAACCCAACGAATTGTAAATTATTGTTACTTTTATGAATTTACGCAAATTTAAGCAGCAGCTAACAAAAAAAAACAACAACAACAACTAGCCAAAAGGGTTTACGATATATGTTTTTTTTTTTAATTACTTGCCAGTTATGAGGAAATTGGAAAGTTGCTCGATATCGGTTCGGGCGATCGATTAATCATCGAGAGAAAAACCTTAACACAGACATGTCACAAAAGTCAGAGCAACGTTTTCACTTTCGCTCATGCAAAAGTTGTGGGGACAAAACTGAAGCTGAAGCTGAAGCTGTCGGCGATAATAAATTTTAAATCATTTGTCATTTGACGCATTTGGGTAACGAGCCAAAACCTTCGAGACTACCTTTTGGTCGAGAGAAGACAATGGCACAGCCGATAAACATCATTTTCGGCTCGCTTGGAGCTCGCTTGGGGGCACTGAAGGTGCCTCGTTTGTTTGGGTCAGCCGAACGAGGGGCCAATCTATTGACAAATGTCTCTCGGGCTGCGCTTTAATTGCCACACAATCCCAAGCCAACTGAATACACGCTGTTTTTCCAGCGTTTTTCCCTCAAAAGCTCGCTGATTATATCGCCATCTTATTGAATATACGAGCATTCGAGCATTCGAGTATTTGAGTTGTTGGTATCTATCTGTACATACATTTACAAGACATACATATTGTTTTGGTAATTTTCATTTTGAGCTTTTTCCTACTTCTATTTTGTTCTGCTGATAAAATCGTTTAGTTGCGGCGACCTAAAAAAAACAGACACCAACAACAAGAAAAGGCAGCTACAAAAAATGCGTTGAATGCAGCGCAGAGAAACTGAGAACCCAGCAGCGGCAACTGCTGAGTACAGAGGACTGCTGTTGTTGATATACCCTGCAATGCGCCCTACAAGCGGGTGTGCTCAACTAAATGAAAGTATCAAATTCAGAAAATAATTGCAAACGGTTTGGCTGCAAATTGCAGTGCAAGAGGAATACCTCAGTAAAGGGATGTGGTTTGATCATTGCAGCCTAGAATATTATTCTGTGAATAGATATCCAATTTTTAATTTTTAGATGTTCAATTAAAAGTTTATATTTTCATTTATAATTTAAGCTATAACATACTTTAAAAATGTTGCATTCTATTTATTTTATTTAATGTAATGTGTCTTCATTTGCATTCCCTCTTTTTAAATATTAACTATCTGATCTTTAATTAATATTAACAAATCCTCAATGTCGACAACATTGTTTATAGTTGACTTTAATACACAAATAAAAGGTTAATAAAGTAGTTAAAGAGATAAGTAACATTCATATTCTAAATATACCCTACAATAATTAATACAAAATTTCTTGTACGCATCTGTGAAGCAGTTGATTGAACAAAAATAATCATTACACAATGTGATTGCAATTGTCATGTTGCGATTTCATAGTAGTTTATTTATAATGTTTTTAAACTGAGGACAACTTAAGAAAGCTAAAAGCAAAATCGCTATGCTGATAATTAGAGAAGAGAAGCTCTTTGTACTGATGTTCTAGTGATACCCAGAATCAAAGAAACGTAATGGGTATATAGAATATGTCAGACAAAACTTGACTGACTTCAAGAACTACATCAATAGATAGATAGATATTTATAATATTTTCATACCACACAGAAATATTCCATTTAATTGTATACTACAAAAGAATGATGCAACCTGAATTCGCCCCGCATCCTTCTAAAGGTATCCTCGAGTCGAGCAAACTTTTATTTGTATTCTCAGCAAGTTCCTGTTACTTGCTGGTTGTTGTTGGCATACATTTCTTGATTGCCCGTTGCTGCGCGATTGTTTTTACGATTTATTTTACTACTTATTGTACATTATTCTTATAGCTGATAGTGGAAGATGAAGAACAAAAAAAAAAACAAACGAGGGAATACCATAAAAAATTGGTTGTTTGGCCTTTGCAGCTGCGATGTTCCCATTGACTCGATGCTTGGATACTCGTAAATACTTTTCCACTTGCAATGAAGTGAAAATTGATATTTACATAAGTCGGCATTGTGGCGGCGCCACAGAGCTCAACGCAAATGTACTTAGTTTGAGTCATTACGATAATGATATTGTTATCGCCCCTTCAACATAAACTCTGTATTATTATTGCAACGAGAGCAGGAAGTGTGATTTTCTAGCTTGGAATTCACAAGATGCTGTACAAGATGTTTTAGTGAGTTACATTAACTAAAACTACTGGAACCTGACTTACCAATCAACTGCACAATTATTAAGTGTACATAGTCATTGAACTCACCTGCAAGAAAGAAAATAAATGAATCGATTATTAGATATTTATTAAAATTTAATTTTAGCAAATATATATAGTCTGTGAAAGAAATTAATGTCCACATCTCCAGCAGAAATAATCATTTATTTCAAGTGAATAAAAGATATCATTCTCCCAATTCGCAGAAACATTTTATGAATCATGTTTGACATTGACATTCCTTTGGCTTAGAATTTATTCTTATTTAAAATGTGTAAAGAGCAGCAATCTTTTTGCTCTTTCTGATATGTGTGATTTTTTGGATTTATAGAGTTTATATATTACTGCTGATTTATATTATGTTTAAGGCAGTAATCTAAATTTTGTTCAATTTAATTTAATTTATTTGATATTGTCTTTATATTAAAAAATGGATTGTTCTGATAAACTAAATTATCAATGCACAGCCTAAAATTCTCTAAATTTCAATATTAAATCAGAATTTAAAATTCGTATTAAAATAATATTATAGATCAAACTGCAAAGCTTCTTGATAACTCAAATAAATTTAAGCTACTGTAAAATGTCAAGGAAACATTAACAATCTGCATGGAATAAAAAATATGTTCGTAGGCTTCTCATACTTTTCTTATTTATTTATTGTAAAAGTTTATTTAAAGTTTAATCATAAGCCCAAGTTGTGTGGCTTTTTAAAACGAGATATACAGTTCCATTTGTCCATCATTTATCTGTCTATGCAGAGCAAACTGAAAGCTTAGAAGCTACAATTAATATGCAGCATGACGATTAAAATTTAATAGTGCTACTTTGCGTCGTATTCCAAAATTACAATTGAAATCGAAATATCCGGAGACACGGTTCATTTAAAGCAGCTGGTGAAAGACAAAATTTGATTTGGCTTGAGAGTCCTACTTGATAGAGTCAAGAGTCGTTGACTGCTGCCATTTAATGCGCGACTCACGCACATCTCGAGGATGCAACTTGAGCTGAGTTTGGCAACTCGAGTGCCACACACAGGCGACAAATATGGCCGAAATGCCAGCGCAGGGCAGCTGCATCGCCAGTTGGTCGCGTGGCCATAAAAAACCGAACCAACGCAACAATAATGGCTCATTACGCGAACCATTGAAGCGCATATCGCGACAATGAAATCGCCAACTCTGCAACCAAGTTGCAACTTCGCAAAGTCTGCGCAAGCGCAGCTCAGTTCAGCACAGCGGCAAGATCGAATCGGATATGGCTGGCAAACTGGCTAAATGGCAATTGCCAATTATTCGGCATGGCCAATAATATTTTGTTGGCTGACTGCAATTATCCAGGGACCCAAAAGCTTCACACTCGCATTGACCCTTGCGTGGAGGCAAGCCAAACTGTGCTGCCAGTAAAGGCTCGAGCTATTCAACCGGTCTTTAAGCCACTTCTAGTGCTGCTAATTTCCCAGACTGAGATTGTTGCCCACTCGATTGACCAGTTGGTCAACGGGCAGTTGGGTAATTGGTATATCAATTGTTGGCTGCTTGCTCGCAAAATTTATGTCCATTTGGAAATTTACCTTATATGTCGCATTGGCCAGGAAATTTGTTGCAGTTGCCGTTGCCATTGTTGCTGCTGCCGTTGCTGCTGCAGTTGCAGTTGCAAAAACAAATTGAATTTGCAATGCAAATAAATTGTCATGCAAACGCCCATTTGACTGAGATCTGCAAACAATGACGATTTATATGGGCAGGAAATGGAGCTTGATCTACATTCTCAGTCTTTCTAGACTTTCTTGGACCACCGAGTGAACGATTCAAATCGTATCGATGGGCAGCCAAGTAAATGATTTGAAATAACGCCTGCGAACAAAGAGCAGGCCATAAATGACGCCAGCTACGAGGGCCATAACAATTTGTGAGCCACCATAAAAAACTGGCTGCTCTAGACTCTCAATTATACTATGGCAACGCATATTTAAAATAGAATTTATCATAAGTAGAATGCATCATAAAAACAGAACTAGAACCACTTTGTCTTTGACCATTTACGAGCACCAGACTAAAAATAAATGCAATCAAAAACAAGAAAACTACAAAGACGAGACTCAGTCTCAGTCGCTGTAATCAGCGAGTGAGGCAAAGAAATGTGGAAGGTTATCGCCGCACAAAGTTGTCGTCTATTGAAAGCCCCTCTCGGAGGTTATCACTTTGATGGCAGGTCAAGCTGCAGTTTCAGTTTCAGTGGTTTCTACTCATGACTAAGCTGGTCACCAAAGAGGCACCGCAGTGACAACCGCAGACGGGCGACCAAAACAACCCAACAGCAATTGCCTCATGCTTCGAGTGTTTACTCATTTTCAGTTATTCAAAATTCATTGCACGTTCTATAAATTTGAATATGAACGCAAGTTGTTGTTGCTGCCACAGCTGCTGCTGTTCGTTCGACTTCAACAATGACTCAGTTGCGAGGCGTTGAAAGATTTAATCGTGCCGCGCAGGCCGTACCCCTTAAGCTGTGTCTTTTGCTCTGTGTTGCAAGTCCAGTTCTGCTCTCCGCTCTCTCAGCGGCATTCCACAGTGGAAATGTATATTAATTCCAACCAGCCGAATAGCATTTATAAACAATTCGATTGACGTAGTTTCTTTGTATTTTGTTTATACAAATTCAATTGAGATACTTTAACAATTGCGGCTGATTTTCCGGGAAATTCACAAAGATCTCTGACTCACATTTCCTCCCACATACGTATTCGTTCGTGTACTTTTACCAAATTGCCATCGCACTAACCGCATTACGTTGCCTTGAGGTCGAGATTTGCGATGACCTCATCAGCTGGTTTGTTGCTCCCCGCCCCCACAGCACTGGATGAAGTGCTGATCCCTAGACTGGCTTCCACTCCTTGTCAGGCAGCAGCAAAAATGTGAAATATGAAAAGCTGAATAAAGAAAAGTGAGCAACACTTCAGATACGACGTTGAAATGCCCTTTTTGACTGCAATTAACTTTAAATAGAGAATGATAATATTATATTTTCTTATGTAGCGCAACTTAGTTCGAAGATTTTTATTGTGTGACAGCAATGTGATATATTTATCCGATTTTAAATTAATGTATTCAATGTAGGATATATCGAAATTTTAAGATAATTTAAATATAAAGAATATTGTTGAGAATTAACAAAATACATACAGAATTATTATAAATTAATAAGATATATCGAAATTATAGGGTAATTTTAATATAAAGAATAATGTTGAGAGTTATTGAAATATAAAAAGAATTATTACAAATTAAATAGAAAACTACACTTATCTTAAGATGAAAATGATGTATAATTTAATATATGTAGTAAAAATCCATATACACAGAATGTTTCAATAAGATTGCCAGCAAAATGCAAGATTAATTTGCATAAAAAGTGGCGGACAGACGGCCAGACGGACTTGATTCGCATTAACCCGGTGCGTTGCACATTTGTGCAGAGAGCAACAATGCCCATTGCTAGGGTATAATAATGAAAAGTGTTTTCAGCAGCATCCCAAGTGAAGTGAGTGAAAAGCGAAATGAAAATATTATGGCTGGCAAAAGAAAAGCTGCAAGATGAAGAAGAAAAAGAAGCTGCAGCAGCAGCTTGGCAAGGTGACATTAAACTAGCACAAGACTTAGGCAGCTGCCGTTGGGTTTCCCCCCCCCCCCAACCCCCCTGCTGGTCCCTTAGCTGCTTTTGCTTACCTGCTTGCGCTCAGAGAGTTACAAGAAGCTCCAAAGCCAAGCTGGCAAATGTCAACACAAACAATGCCATAGACAGGGGGCAAGGGAGGCGAGTGCATCATTTTAACCCTTTTTGGCCCCTCGTTCGGCGCTTAGTTAACCCTACTGATGTGTCTCTGGGCAGCTGCAATTGCAGGTGGTTGATATCAGCAGCCACAAGCCGCCGGCCAACGGCATCCTGCTGTTCTCCTGTATCCCACATCCTGTGTCCTGTGTCCTGTCTGCTGCTCCTCGCTCCTGCTTGTTGTTGTCGCCGCCACATGGAATTTTGCAATTTCTTTGGGATTTCGAAATTGCTTTTTCTACTTTTGCTCGCGAGCGAGCATCGCGCCAACTTCTCATCCAAGCGCCAACCTCACCTAGCTACAATCCCCTTCCCTCTCTCACTTTTCCCCTCCTCGTTCTCCACCTCCGGCTGCTGTTGCCTTTGCATTGTTAGCCTGCGTTTCTTTTGAGGCCAGGGACGTAGGAAAAAGCAAGTAAAAAAAATCGATCAAGAAAAATGACTTTTGTGGGTTTTCGTAATTTTCATTGCACGCGTAATTGAAATTTTCAAATTCCTTCTTGCATTTTTCCATCCCCTCCCCCTCCTCTGTCTCTGGGATCCAGCAGTCGATAGCCATTTTTATCAGCAAGGCGGCAGCAAAAGTGGAATTTATATGATGATAAAGGAAAATATCGCCGCCCACTCGTTACCAATCGCTTCCCGTCGTCGTCGCGTCCTGTGTGTTCAACAGTTCCTCCTGTCAGCTGATGCTTCCTGACTGCGTTTCATTATGCTCTCATTATTTGTCGAAATTGTGTTAAACTCTCGAACTTGCGAATTTATTTTTTAAATAATGCACAAAGCGCTTGATAAATTGCTGGCAATTTAAGTGTGTGGCAGCGCAATTTCATTGATTGAAAAAGCAGCTCAAATATGCAGTCAGTTATGCGCTCTAATACCAAATCGATGGCCAGAACTCAACGAGGACTCTAACTGGAGTAATGCAAATCCCAACTAATAATTTTGTAACCTTATCTGGCCCGTCGCTGTCAGCACATGCCAACAGCGAACTGAAGGTGGACAGCAGCGGTAGAAAAGCGCATATCCCACAACGATAATGAAAATGTCACACGAGCCTCGCATTTTCTCATCATGAGAAGAACAACGACAATGTCTCCAGCGTTATAAACGAGGCAGGAACAGGACAGAGACAGAGACACAGACACAGATAGAGGCAGAGTTAGAGAGACTCACAGCTTGAGCCTCGCCTGGTCCTGCCACTGCAGCGAGTGCAGGAGCCAAACAACGACAACGGCGACAACAACATAAAGGTAAATCCTAAATAATGCGCTGCACACGCGGAACAAGGACACAGAACGCCTGTGCTCTGGGACCTGTCCACAGAAAAAGTGAATCAAACCAAGTCGACAGCTGACAGAACAGCCGATACTCTGGAATGGATCTGCGGCACAGCACACAGGGAAAAATTAAGGTGAGTCGTGAGAATCAAGACAAAATTTGTAAATCAAACTAGCAGACAAATTTATCAATCAAGGCGAAAGTTCTATATAGATTGTTCATTCCAGAAATCGATTGTTTTTAGTTTTCATCAGGTTATGAAAACACTTTCAATTTATTAATATAATTTTATATGCAAAATGCAAAAATGGCAAAAAGGAACGCAGAAAGCAAATTCTTGAATCAATAACAAGTTATTGAATTTATGCAAATATTAAATACAAAATAAAAAACATTTGTCTAATTTAATTTCATATTTTAACAATTTATTAGCTAAATATATTCTGTATTTTTATTTTTTTTATTAAATATTTTTACGTTACAAAAAACAATTTTTGAAATCCAAATAAATAAATGAATGTTTAAATCTTGATAGTGGAGTGTTTTCAAACATTGAATCTTGTTTCCATAATTTTATATGGCCGAAACATTCCTAAATTTCTGAATTAAATTCTTGTTTAATTTTTTACTCAGTGAAGCTTCTTGAATTTAATTATAGTTTTATATTCTAATTTATTAATAATTTTTTACTTTTAATATTTTTTTCAATATTTTTTTTCTTAAGGAGTTTTTGCACTATCGACTAACAATTTTATTCTTGTTATTGGAGCATAATTTCTCTCTCTGCAGAGCTTATTGAATGCGTGACTGTTTTTGATCGTCCATTGAAATGGGGCAAGACAACAAAATTCCCTGCCTGACCAAAAACACGGTGTTTGCTCATTGTCATTGTCGAGTGCTAAGACGACAAAAGTTTTGCAGGATCTTCGACTGCTGGCAGGACATTCTGCGGTTAGCTTTAAGTCGCTGCTGCCATCCAAGACGATTATAGTTGAGCTGCAGCAGTAGCAGCATCAGCAGCAGCAGCAGGTTGCTGCCAGGTTGCTGCTGTGGACAGACTTAGTGGCTGCCGTAAGTTCTAATTTCTTATTATTAGGCGTGGCCAAGGGGCGGAGGGAAAACCGCACAAGTTTGTGCTGCTGTGGCATAAAATTATGGCGCAACTTGCGCCGCTGCATATGAAAATGGCGGCTGGCAAATAGTTTGTCCAAACTATTTCTTTGCCTCTGCAGCAGACGTTGTCGTCGTTGTTGTTGCCGTTGTTGCTGTTGTTGCTGTTGTTGCTGCTGCTGCTGCTGTGGTTGGCTTTGTTATGGAGCGTCGGCTTTGCTTTTATGTCTTATGGCTTGTAGCGCGGTCGCTGTGCAGTTTGCAATTGCAGAGCCTACATTTTAGGGCCAGCAACAAAGCTGCAGCAGCAGCGGCAGCGGCAGCACCAGTCGAGATTTAATTAAAACAGCTAATGCCTGTGACCGGAATCCAAGGAACAGCAGGCAGGCAGGAGTTGAATCAAAGTTGAAGCAGGTCAACAACAGCAGCCAAGGTGCTGCATGCAGCATGGACTCTCCAGGGATTCAAACAATGAAAGCCAATTCATCTGTCAAATTAAACAATTGCGCCTCGAAGCAAATGAAGCACGAGGCCAACGAGCAACGAGCAGCAACGGGCAGCAACAAAAAACCCTAAGCACCAAACAATGACACATTGGCAACGTGCAACGAGCTGGAGCATCGAGTGGAGCAAAGTGAAATGTGAAAAGTGAAAAGTGCATAGCAATAAACCAAACAGTACTGCACACAAAAAAATGCCAAAAGAAAGCCGAAAAGAAAAACTCACAAACGAAAAAAAAGCAGACTAACCAATGGCGCATGAGGACGTCGATAGAGTTGAGGATGAGGATGAGGATGAGGACTGGGAATGAGGGACAAGCTGACGCTGAAGCTGAAGCTCAAGCTGAAGCCGTAGCCCATTATTGTTTCCATTTAACTTACAACATTTTGCACTTTGGCCAGCCATTGAAAATCAGCGCCAGCAAGATATACGAGAGCCAAAATAGATCAGCAGCAAAGGGGCAAAAAAAATGGCCAAGAAAATGAAAATGGTGTGTGAAAATGAGACTGATTGGAAAAGCGACTTGCCTGAGAAATTGATGCAACTAAACAAATACCCAGAACAGCAGTTCTTGCAGCTTGTGGCAGCCACCTGAAATGCTTACTTTATCTCAACCATATTCACGAACCCCTGAGATGTATATATATAGAGTAAATAGGGACATAAATATCTAAATAAAAACAAGAAGAAATTTTAATTGTTGCATTCAAGAAAAAATTATAATCAATTTCTTCACCTACATATTTTTAATTTAGAATCTAATTTTAAGTTCAACTTTTTAAATTATTTTAAAAAGATTAATTTTCGTATTCAATGAATTAAAACATTTAATTGAAATTCAAATAATGTATAAATACACGATTAAATTTTAAAACTACCATAAAATTGTAAATAACTAGTGCAATAATTAAAATTCTTTAGCTTGTAGCACCAGGATAGATATGGATAAAGAAATAAATATATCTGACTCACAGATTAGTTAGATTATATGGACTTTTCTGTATTTCCCATTTAAGTTTTAAATATATATATATATATGTTTTCAATATTTATTTACGACTAATTTGTACCTGAGCAACACATTGTTAAAAAATAAATAAATGAATTTATGTATCGTTGAATGGTTCTATATTCTCTATAAGTTGTTAAACATAGTAAGAGCAAAAGTTATATATATACTTCGTATAAAAATTACTTTAATTTAATCTTAAGTTTGCATTTTAAATAGTAGCGTGAATAGTTATAGCTGCAGCTCCTTCTGCTGCTGCTTCTATCAGCTGCTGTCACAACTTTCGGGCGTTCGCAACATTATTATCATGAACGTCTGTGCCTGCAATGCGTTGCCCATCCCACCTTCCCCTCTCCATCTATCACCCGTCTCTGTCGCGTCGCGTCGCGTGGCCGGAGGGGCAATGGGTTGTGTCGCCCACATCCTACGGAAAGTTGCACTGCTTTCATGACAATGATGACGGCGTCTGTTTCCGCTTTTGATGACGACGCCGCCGCCGCCGTCGACGTCGACTTCAGCTCCAACTCCTCCTGCTCCTCCTCCTGCTCCTCCTTTGGCTCCTGCTTCACCTCGCCGGTTTAGGCGCTCTCCTTGCCAGCCAGATTTCAGTTTGCTTCTCTGTTTTTTATTTAGTATTTTTTGCGCTGGCCTGCAGCATTTGTCTCGGGCCTACATTTTTACTGCTTTGCCCATACTTTGTTCAATTTTGCTGTGCTTGTTGTTGCAGCAACTACAACAACAAGTTTGTCACAGACAAATGTCGCCAACGTTGCCGTCGCACACGTTGTGCAAACTTTTCCACTTCATTGCATGATTGCAATTTTTACGCAAAACAATTTTATTTGTTTTGTTGTGTTGTGTTTTGTTTTTTTTTTTGTTGTTACTTCGCTTTGCTTTGCTTTACTTTGCATTGTTTTATTTTGTTTGCCGGAGAATGTTTCACTCTACAGCCGAGTTGATTGTCACAAAGGTTGGCCAAGTTGCCAGACTCCCACCGTATTTGACTATCAGATCGAAAGGGGAAGCGTACTCTGAAGAGGTGGATGGGGGGAAAGGGGAAGAGAGTAAACTTCAAGATGTGCATTTAATGAAAAGTGAAATGTTTGCTTAACTCAAAGAAAACCTGGATTGCTTTCTAGCCATTGATTGAGTAAACTCGGCTTACTTTTTATACAAAAGCTTCTCCATTTTCTAAAATTTATTGTAACTTTTATGCGTTTTGTCTTGCAAGTTTTCTAAAGTTCTGAAGTTCACTTTCTTTACTTTAATTAAATTGGTTTTGTTTATTCCTATTGCTTTAATTCAAAATATGAATTTCAAAATTGAAGTCTTTAAATTCAAGTGTCGATTTCAAATTTAAATCGGAATACATTTGTACAAGTAACTAGTTGCCGATTTATCGAAAGTCTTTAATAAATATGTAAACTATAGAAGCAATTTATTTTTGGTCAGATTATTGCGTATTTTATTTTGCTTCATTTGAGATGATTTAAAAAAGTTTACAAATTTAAAAAATTTTTTGGTAAGTTCAATAAAAATCATTTTTAAAGCCACTTTTAATATATCGTCCATTTCTCGAAGTATATAATTATATCAATAATAATAACAACTCACTTTTACTCAGCTTATGGTGTACATTTTTTACTGCATTTTAAATGATTTAAGCACTTTTTTCACAAAAAATTTGTTGTTCTTTGTACTCTTTACTTTATTCCCGTTCAGCCTTACACCTCCTTAATTCTTTATTCATTACGACACTTTTATGTTCTCAAATGATTTTGTACGGCTTTACACTTTCGTTTCATGAAGGATGGAGTTGAGATTTTTTTTTCAACGTTTTAAGGGATATTTTTTCAATTTACATTTTCTCATTTTCATTTAGACCTTTTATTCATTGTTTATTTAATTATCTTTTGTATTGTCAAGTGGTTGAGTTTGCTGGGGATTCGTCTTAAGGTCTGCTGTGGTCGGCTTTCTTTTTTTTTTGGTTGTTGTTGTTGTGTAGACTTGGCTTTTCAGTCACTGTGAAAATGGGGTCCCAAAGAATTTTCACTGAATTTTATAGAGCTTTCGGATTGTTGGGCGCGCGTGGCACGTGCAAGTGCAAGCCAGAAGGGTTGTGTAATGGATTAGGGCTTAAATTAGTGAAGAAAAACTCTTTGATACTTAATTGATAAATCCCAGGGAATGTTCAGTGGATTTAACAAAAGAGTCTTGAATATATATTGACCTCTGGTAAGCCCCCGGAACTCTCAGTTGAGCTTCACTTTAATTCATTAAAAATTCCTATGCAAACTATTTCTGCAAACTGAGCAAATAAAACATCAACAAGAACTCTCAACGAGCAACTAAAAAGTAAATAAAATACTATAAAATGGAGAGAGCAAGAGGAAAGCAGAAAACAACTAAAAAAAAAAATGAGAGCAAAAACATAAAAGCAATTTAAAGCAAGAAAATTACATACACAAAAAATTCTCACTCGGAAAATCATTATAATGTCTGAAGGACAATGACGATGTTGACGATGCAGACGTCGAGAATCGAGGGCGGGATGAGGCCAAAAGATGCCCGGAAATGTGGCAACAATTGTAAATAGGACTGAGAAATAACAACAATTGTGTCTCTCTGTCTCTCTCGCACTTACTTGGCGGAAAGGATGCAATTTAGACTGAAAGAGCATTAAAGTGAATGGCAACACACAGCCGAGAGAATGGGGAAATTAAAACAAGCCGTGCTCCCACAGAATGTGGGTCAATAGGCGACCAACTACCAACAACCAGCTGGAAAATTCGCAAACTGGCAAACTGGCAATCGGCAGGTAGGCGCAGGTTAGAGCAGAGAACTCTTGGCAAAAGTTCTCTCAAGTTTGGGGGGCTTTGTTCTCCGTCACTGCGCGAGCCAAATTAAATTTTCACCAGCTTTTCCAAGGGTTGAACTAGCTGACTAGGATTCGGACAGTCAGAGTCAGAGTCGGAGTTGGAGTCGGACTCGAAACGGTTGCAGTGCCTTTTTACGCCTCAAAACTTTTTTAACAAACATATTCGATTAACTGGGCTTGCGTCCTTTTCGCTGCTTTTCTCTATTTATCGAAAACCACTTGATTATGCAGGCTTATCCTTAGTCCTTTGCCAGTTTCGAGCATGTTTTCCTTTCGCCCCGTTTCTGCCGTTTTGTTTTCCTTTTTTTTTTTCTCGTGTATTGTTTTGTTTTCTATAATATTTTTCCCTTTTTTGGGTTGGACGCGTTGGGGGAAGGGGCTCGGGTGCTTTAGTTTTCACTGAAGCATGAAAATTTGTTTGCAAATCCTTTCGCTTTCTCGGCTCGTGCAATATTTATGATATCCTGTCGATATTTTCGCTAGGCCTTGCTTTTTGTTTTGCCAATTCGTCCATTTGGATTTCTCTTTGATTCCGAGATGGCTAATTTATAAATTGCATTTTCTTGTAAATTTCAAATTTCATTTTGGGTTGCTTTGTTTTTCTTTCGCTCTTGCTCTCGCTCTCCTTTCTCCATTTTCCATTTTCCGTTTTTCGTTTTAACATTTCCATTTATTCAATGGAATATTATTTGGTTGCCTCAAATCGATTTGCCAAAATGGTCGTCAATTATGCTAATTTGATTATATCAAGTTTTCACTATAGGCCTATTGAATTAGATTGGATTTCGAAAAAATATTTGGTGTTAATTTAATTTGCCCTATTCGATTTCCACAATTCTTGGACGCAGTTTGACGACAATAATTTTGATAATTAAATAATTAATTCGTTCAGCATTTATTATAAAACTTTTAAAGATTTTATTTATGGCATCTCAAAGCCTTAAAACCCCTTCGTGATCCCATTTCCATTTTCTGACATAAAATAAACTTGTTAAAATGCAAACATAATGCAATAAATTTTATTTTCTTTGTCAGCAGTTTGCACATTTTATTTGTACAATGTTTTTGTTGCTGTTGCCGTTGCTGTGGCTGTTGTTGATGTTGTTGTGTATCCACAAAGTAAGCTGGGCTTGTAAATTAAATTAAATTTATTATTGTCAGAGTGTGTGGATATTTTAACATGCATGTTCGGAGTGTTTTTAAAGGGATTTAAAAGTGCATTAAAAAATTATTTTTATATAGTGGCAATTTACAATAAACCAACTGAGATACGAGCACACGAGCACTGCAAACAAATAATAAAAAAAAACGTAAAAATGGCAGAAAAATTGTGTAATACAATTATTTATTTTATGTTTCAGCCAATAGTTTGCGGTTACCAGAAAGTGTTTGCATGTTTACAACTTAATCAAGTTATTATACACTCGACTCTATGCCAAGATAGTTTTGCCTCATAAAAGAGAAAATCGCAAAAATAGTTTTTAGAAAACCACTCAAAATTTACGATGACTAATTGACTAATTCGGCGGTCACATTTCAAAGAATTGACATTCTCATAAAAATGTAGCTGTAAATGTACTGAGAATTTCAAATGCGAATGACGCGTGACTAAGCCATAAAAAAGAATTGTACAAAACCACACAATTTCCAATTCAATTAAAAGAAAAAGCCAAAGGCAATGCCGCAGCCGAATCCAAAGAAATGAAGGCAGCACGCAGTCGAAATGTAAATGTTAATGCGATTCTAATAAATTGTCAAAAGAGTTACACAAAATACAACATAAAGAAGCGAGGAGCGCCACAAAAAAAATATATATATAAACTGACAGCGAATGAATTAGAAGTTTCGCCGATGAAGAAAGGAAAATAAGAATTTGAAATGCATGCGACGCACGATTGACAGTCGAAGAAAAAGACAAAGTCGATGTTCGGTAATGCAATTAGACACGCCCATGGAGAGGGGTTGAAGAACGAGTGGAGGAGGAGGGGGGGTCGACATGGACTCTAAAGCCACGCACGAGCTGTCACAACTGAGACGCTCCCTACCGAAACCTCTGGCTTATCGCTTCGGTTTTATCACTTTTGTGTAAGTGAAATGCATTAACCGCAACTGGAAATTCGATTTCGGGGGTCGCCACCCCATGCAACATGCTCATAACCGTTATGTGGCCAAGTTTAATGATCTAATTACTTGCCGAACTTCCTCTCCCAGCACTCGTGGCTGTCTTTGTCAGTGCAACGGTTCATCTACTGCTCTTATCTCACTTCTGTTTTGGCTTTTTACATCTCATGCTCTACACATCGAGTAGAATAATTATTTCATTTATTACGCAAACGCTTCATAGAGTGTGTACAATCATTACTCTGTATACAATCTGTGTACTGTAAATTATAATTTTTTTTTAATTTAAAAATTTAAAAATTAGGTAGCAATAATAAAAATATTATGTGGCAACAGGAACATATAGACCAGTTGAAAAAATATGAATTTTAAATAATAAATGGAAAAACTAAGTAGAAATACATAACACAATCTAAATAAGATTACAAAATAAAGTAAATAAACAAAAAGCAAAATTATGCAAGTAAAAAAAAATTAAAAAATAAATACATATATTTTGAATAATGGTTAAATTATTATCCAGTAGAAAAGTAAAATTAAAGTTAGATGAAATGGAAAAAATAAAAATAAATTAAATGTTAATAAATGTTTTTAAAGTAATAAAGGAAAAGAAAACCATTTTTTTATTAAGCTATTATAATAAAAAATAAAATAAATTGATATTTAAAATAATAATGAAATTCATAAAAAGTATTATATTTTTTAATATTTCGTGATTAGCACAGTTAAAATAATTATGTGTTGAGCTCAACTGGTTTTAATGTTCGATTTAAATTACATTAAAAATTCGACTTGGCAATCAAATGCAGTTCCTTTCTCTCTATTTCTCTGGCCTTGTTGTCCACCCCTATTGATTTCCTACTTAATTAACAGACCTGATGGCAATTTGAAACGCAGTTTAGCATCGCACAACCTCTGTTCGGCTCCCAGTGTTGAGTTAAAGTTGTATTTACGAGTGGCGTTGAACATAGAATGGGATAAAGTTAAAATTCTCCCATGGATGAAGCGTATCTTAACTCAAGATTTGATGGCAGCCAAGATATCTTTCAAGTGCCCATATATGTAAGTATGTACGACTCGACAAAACAGACAAGCTGCATCCGCATGTCCACATGATTTATGTCAAACAAAATGTTTAACCTATAAAAAGCTGAAAACTGAAACTGCAGACGGGGCTAATTGTGGTGCAGCCCAAAGAAATCAATCAACAATTGACAACAGTTGATGAAACAAAACTCTGAATAAAAGACAGCACAGCAACAACAACAGCAATAACAATTGAGGATGCGGGGGTCGCTTCAATGTGCATTAGCATTTAGGGCAACTGCAGCTGTGAGAGAGACAGAGAAAAAAAAAACATTATGCTGAGATAATTTTAATGCACAGAAATTGTTGAGTAGATGACGCGGCGACAAACACAAGCTAATTTTGGAAGCGCCTCACAACGGAGGAGTTCAAGGGAATTGAGGAACCACAACAACTAAGACACATAGTCCCGGTTTTGGGGGCATCATCGTTAATCATAATTGAGGGGCCCGAAAGGGTTTACGATAAAAACCAATTGAAGAAGGAAACAACAACAAAAATGGGATGACGTTGTGCCAAACGAATATTGATGATGAATCTGCGTTCCACTCTCGCCCAAAAAATATCTGAAGTCCCAGTGTGGAGAGCTCTCTGTGTGATAAGAGCAACGGCAATGAAATTAAATGCGTTTCGGGACAGCAACTGCATTAAAATTATGCATTGATAAGCAATATGCACAGAGAGTATCGTAGAAGGGGGAAGCGGTGGAAGGCAACTCAAAGCGGCAGCTGGGCATGCAGTGATTTTCCGATTTTCCGATTTTCAATTTTCCGCACTCCATTCGAAATGCAATGAAACTGGTAGAAACGGCAGGGGGAAGTGACTTAATTTCTTTTATTGCTTCCACTTAAATTGTTAATTGCTGCCGTGTGCTTAGCGGAGTGAGCGAGAGCGCAGAGAGAGAGAGGGAGAGGGAGGAGAGCAGCGGGGGCGGCATATTGAGTTTCACATATGGAAATTAGTTTTCATTTCGGTAAAGCAAAATAAACAAATTGGTTTCGATGTGAAACAGGCTGGCAAAAGGAATTACTCTACATACATCAGTAGATGCAGCCTGTGCATGTGTGAGTGCATTTACATTAGTGTGCGTGCGAGTGTGTGTGTGTGACTCATGTTTATTTGTGCAGGCCCGCATGTTGGTGTAATTTTACACTGCAACAGCAAAGGATTCGATGAAGACTGCGAACAAGCGAGACGACAGACGAGGGGAAAAAGAAAGGGACAGAGAGACGAACTGAGAGAGAGAAAGAGAGTTAGAGGGAGACAGACAGCGCAAACAGAGAAGGACAATTGGACGCTTGTTAGAGAAAATCCTTTTTTGTTGCTAAAACGGCTGATTTCTACGTACTGTGGTTACGATCAATCAAAATAGCATTCAAATTATTACCAAAGAAAATGTGTACAAAATAATTGCCATTTAACATAATATTATTCATTACACACTCAACAAATATGATAATAATAATTTTGTACTATATATACCAAAATTGTATTATAATATTTTTTCCAATCATTACCAGAGAAAAGTTATAAGTATCTATATTTGTTTATTAATTTATCTCAATATTATAATTATTACTCCTTTATTTCTAATAAATAAAGCATATCATAGCTTCAGATATCAGCAATATAATTTAAAAACAAATTTTGTTTCACCGAAGACTTTCAAAGTAACACCAAATCAATTTAGCAAAAAGTAATTATAATCTAATTTCTAGTCGTAACAATTCACTAGAAGAATTTCTTTAACTTAATATTTTTTAGTTAAAATTAAAAAAAAAAAACACTTGAATTTTGAATACAGCAAAAGTGCATTACTTTTAAGGGCCTACATTAAAAATGTTGAATTATGGAAAATATTTTTGATGTATTTTTGGTTTATAATATTCAATCTTTTATTAAATTGCTATTATAATGTTAAGGGCCCTCAAAATGCATTATTTGAAATAAGTATGTGAAATATTTGTTATTAAACAGCTGAAACATTTTAACATACATTTAAAAATTATTATTATTTAACTGGTCGTTACATATTTAACGAGCTGGGCATTTGGAACCACGGTTCAAGTGCCAACATTGCGGAGTAACCACGAAGAGCAGCAGGCCGGCAGAAAGAATGCGCCGTCTGCAGACGCTGATGCAGGGATGAAGCCTGAGCCGGGGCAGGGAAAGGGGCAGGAGGACTGTCGCTTGTTTGCAATAAGGATAAAGCAGCAGGAATTTTTATAATAATTTCTTTGGCTGCGCAGCATGTGTGCTCCGAGACAGTAGGGAATCGGACGGGTCGGGGCGGGGGTCGAGCAGCACTTGAAGTGCGGCGGCACACAGGAAACTCGCATGCAAAAAAGTGCACTTGAAAACGCTTCTCTTTAGCCGGGTTGAGTTTATGTTTATATGCCACACACACACACACACACACACACACAAAGACAGGCAAATTTGAAGCACACATTTGGGAACTGCGTCCTGTCAGCCACATATTTACACAACTGCAATAATATTTTTTTGTCGCCAGGCTGCACTTTTTTTTTCGTTGTCGCCAGGCGGGCAAAAGACGCTGGGGAAGATTCACTTAGGATTGGGCAAACTATTGAAAAATTTATATGAGCTGCAAGTTTCATGTGTGTTTTATTTTCAGTCCAGTAATTTTTTTTTTTTTTTGCAGTCGCCGCAGTGAAAGTGATTTATGAGTACTGCGAGAATCTCGGCGAGACTTTGTCTAGGCTACTTACAACAGACGACGCAAAGAGAGACTTTCTCGAACTCCGAGTCCCAGTGGTGCCTTTGAGTTTTTGGCTCCTGATCCGATCCGTGTGTTGTTTGTGCCAAATGTGCAATAAATTAGTGTTTTGATTTTGTGCAATGCCAGCAAAGTTGGCGCCGTCTCTTTGCAACCCCCGCCATGTAAAAAGTTTTTTATCGTTTGTGGAGTTCTTAAGTTGCATTTCTTATTCATAGACAGAGCGACACAAAAAGTTTGGTAGACGGAGCGGAGCATCTGTGAGAATGCGAGAATGTGAGAGTGGCAAAGAGTGAGAGTGAGCGAGAACAAAGCCGCCTTTCAACTGTGACGCCATGCAATGGCATACGGACTCGCTTATTAGAGATCTTCGAGGCATGCCACACAAAGTACTTAGTTCGTAAACACTTGAGATTACGAATGGTCTGAGTTTGAGTCTGGGTTTGTTATGCTTAATTTGAGGCATGTTTCAAATGCGGCTGCTTGATAGGCGTGTCAATGCGAGGATCACACACGCAGTCGGACCGCTGAACTTACCGCACACTCATTATGGCATTCACAGTATTCACACATGTATTCAAATGGTACGTACCTGAAAAGAAAAGAAAAACGAGAAATAAGTACAATCGATTAGTGGAGCTTTCTTTTCTGTAATCTCAGCATCTTTAGCGTATCTAGGCAGATTGCCACATTAAATGACAAGCAAGCGAGTTATTGGGGTCGATGAGTCGATGAAGCTGCCCCAAGTTGTTGCTGTTGCCAGTCTGCAGTCTCATCCTTTCTGGCTGGCACACACGACTGCGCATATTTAATTGCTCATTGCGCGTGATTCGCTGTGCTTGCAACTGCAACGGCAGCGCGAAGAGGCAGCATCAAGAGGCGGCAGCGTCTCGAGATGTTTGACTACATTATTTTGACAGTTGACACAAATTACCAAAAGCAACTGCAACTTTCTTTCTGGCAATTGGAATTCGCGTTGTGCGCCGGCGTAGCGTGCAACGTGCAGCCTGCCTCCTGCTCTTTGACTGACTGTCGCCTACGCTGCGGCGCATGCCTCATTTGCATCTTGGCTGGCGTCATGCAACATTTGTGCTTGCCTCGCCAGTCTGTCGTCAATCGTCATAAGCTCCAACAACAGGCAGCTGTCAGTTGTCGCGTTGTCGCTTTGTCGCTTTGTCTCTGGCTACTGTTTGACAGTCTCTCCTCTGGCTGTCTCTTGGTTTTGTTGCATTGTCACCTCAAGGGTTACGCCAGCGAAGTGAAGGAAATCTCGTATATAGGACATGTACAACAACATGATTTACATATTTCGCTCTCTCTCTCACTCTCTGCCTGACTGGCTTTGGTCAAAGTTCAGTTTTTGTGCTGAGCCCCACAGATAAAGATCATAATTGTTGCGTAAATATTTGGTCAGCTATAATTGCTTTAACAAAAATATATTGTATTTTATGCTCGCATCGCGCTGCACGCAGTCTCAGTCGCTGTAAAACAATAATTTACATAATTTTCCTACAAATCACGCACACGAACACGTCGCGTCGCGTCGCGTCGCTTGGATCAACGAGGGCCTTCAGATTCGGATTCGGATTCAGTTGGGATCCGAGTAGTTGGGAAGTCGCGCATTGAGCGTAACAAAGGCAAATCCAGTTATTGATTTATCCACAACACTGCCACGACTTTTATGCCACATCATTGTGCAACATTATTTCAAATCATCAACAGAGAACTTTTGTTTGCTTTGCGTTGTTTTTTTTTCTTTCACTGTTTATATTTTTGTTGGTTTTTTTTTCACACGCCGCACACAACATGTGGAAGAGTGTGATAGCTTGCTGGCAAGTTAAGTAAAAATCGCTGGCTACCGATTAGAAATTTGTATTCTTTGTGTTCCCATTTAGTTAAAAGTCTACTAAAATTTGTCGACATTAAAACAACTTCTTTAAAATATAAAAAATAATTTAGTAATGATTTTTAAATAACACAATATGAATAAATAATAAAAAAAATATTACAGAAAATGTATTTAAAATTAAAGATTGCAAAAATGATTGAGTTAAAAATGTAATTCATTTCAAATTAAAGATTGCAAACAGTTATTAATAATTGATTAAAAGTGATCATTTTCGAGACTCAATATTTTACATTTTGTTATTATAATGCATTTTTTTCATTTTTTTAAATTTAGTTAAAAGTTAATCTTGTTGTGAGAAAATTAAAAATTTATCTGAATCAAATATTATATCAAATAATAATATAAAGTTATTTGTACAACGTTACATTGAGTAAAATATGTTTATAATTGTAGTGAAAATAAATAAAAATATTTGATCGTTTCATTTGAATCGAGTGCCTTGCTGTCGATCACACTCGCTTGCGTTTTGTTTTTATATCGAATTTTAGCATATCATTGTTGGAATCGGCTGCAAATGCATTTATGGTCGCTGACTGACTGTCTCTATGCCCATCAGCTGCGAGATGCTTGGCGAGATGATCTCCGAAATGGGGCAACAGCATCATTAAAAACTCAAATGCGTCTCTACGCGACGTATGTAAATTAGGCTTTCAGATTAGATTCAGGCTGCGATGCCATACTTGAGATGTCAATTGACAGATAGCCAAAGAGCAGCGATCCCACAGCAGTTGAGGTTGAAGAGTGATGCACAGTTGTCACCTTGCTGGCAAATCTAACAGTTTCAGCACATTAACGCAATCGCTTATGCAGTTGCTGTGGCTGCCCCTCGATGCCATTTCTCAACTTTGCTGCACAAATTCTCAGCTCCCCCGCTTCGTAATCTCAAGCATTAAATGTTATGGCCAGCCCCATTCACATTACCCTATCTAATACAAATCCCAACAGTCATTGCCCATTAACATAACTTCATACGGAGACGGAGACAGAGACGGAGACATTGCCCACGTCCTCTCATCGTCGTCCACTCAAACGGCACTCAACAAGTTCTAATAGGCACACACACATACGGTCGCTCTATCTAGCTGTGTGTGTTGCTTCCTACACGTTGCTTACCTGAAACTGCATCCCATGGCAAATGCAGATACAATCCGCAGCCCACGCACATGCCCCAGCACTCGACTCTTGCCTCTCTTCCCATTCTATTTCACAGTGTGCATATTGCATTTATGCAATACGTGCCTTGTTATTGTTCTGTCTGGCTGCGTTCCGGGTCCAGGCAGGAGATGGAGATCCAGCTCCGACTGCATCTGCACACCCACTGTACACAGTGTCTGTAGGTCCATCGGTCCCACTGTCCACTGGGCAGTGGAGCGCGCTTGCATATAATTTATATGCATTTGACAGTTTTGACTGATTTATCGATGCAGGAGCATGGCATACATAATGCGTGTAGCCATGAGCTTTTCCAGGAAAATCAGGAATAGTCATGCACACACACACACAGAGATACGTTAATTTTGCATAATGCTTGCGCGCATTTTGAACCATTTTTGCACAAATCGAAACGCAGCATTTGCTGTGAATCAATTGTTGGTTCAAAGTTCGATTTTTGGCATTTTCAAGGGGAGAGCGATGGAGAGAGAGAGAGAAACATTTAAAATAAGGCAAACAAAATCGGCATCGTCGACACTGTTGACCCGATAAATGGACAGCTGACAGCTATAAACTGGACCAAGCGCTGTTCGAGTGCTCGATGAGTCACTCGCTCTCTGCACAACATCAGCAGCAACAACAACCACAACAACAGCAACACCGAAATCAACGACAACAACATCAACTGAATTAAGTGTGGGTAGCAAACAATACGGAAATCATTTGCGAAATTCGCTTAAGTAGAAAAATATTTATTCTAGCTGCTAAAAAATTCTTCGAAACTGTTAAATTATTTTGTTTTGATGCACACTTGAGTGAATTTTTGAATGAAAGAATAGGATTTAAACTATTTGTGAGTTGATTGAGTTTTATTGCTCGCTAGTCTCCAATTTACTGCCCATAAAATAAATGTCAACGCACTCTATTATCAGTTCTAAGTTTTACTCTTTTAATGGGCTTGGAACTCTTCTAATTTCGTAGATGAAAGTTTTTCTTTTTGATATTTTTACTTTTATTTTAAAACTATCGAATAACTATTCTTGGTGGGGAAAACTAAAAATATAAATTATGAACTAAACTTTCTGGATCTTCTCTTATTCCCATCGACTGTTCATAATCAACTTTAAAATAAAAAACAAAATAAATAAATATTTATCTATGCTGGTTTTAGTTAATCATATAAATTCAATACTATGTTCAGTTAATCACAAACAATATTATTCAAATTGCATTTCATAATAAAAGATAATATTTTAATTATAAAATTGACTTTATTTATTTCTAAATTAATAATCGTACCTTTTTTATTCATCATAAAATTAACTTTAGCAATTTCTAAATAAAATTTTGTTTTTCGCTTAAAACCAAAATACAACCTGCTAATTGAAGACTTTATGACTTCTGCGGATCTACAAGTACATTAAATAAGTTGAGTTTTGATGATGATGTCTGCCGTGGCAGGTAACACAATACAGGCAATCTCAATCAGCAGTCGTTCCATGTGTCACATGGTTCGTGTTAAATGTCAATCGAAAAACAATTCAGCTAACAGCCAAATGGAATATCAACCTCCACCGCCTCCGACTTCCATCCTCCAGTTCCATCAACGAGTTGTGCCGTGTGTGGAGCGTGCGTTAGTTTATGATGCAGTCCCAGGTCTCAATCCTGTCAAATTGTGACCGAGCGACTAAATTACACAAAAGCGAAAACCAAAAACAAAAGCTGAAAGAAAGCGACTCGTAGTCGCGTTATGGACATGGTTGGACTGGAGGAGATGGAGACGGAGGTGGAGATGGAGAATGGGTCTAGACATGTCTCGCAGGCCCACACGAAAGCGTTTTTCGAACAAATTTGATTATGCTCATACACACAAATCTAAGACTGTCTGCAGCTAGCTGGAATACTCTTTAACAACGAGTGAGATACAATTTTCTGAATAAATTTGTAGCTGAAAAAATGTATATTTGAATATATAAAGTGTCTCAGAATTAAAATCTGATGATTACCACGGTATAGATTTATCTATCATGTGGAAGATTTTTGTCAAATATGATTTTTGAAAATATATCAGAGTCAACATTATATTTCAATTTATGAATTACAAATTTAATTTAGTCTGATGGTACGCAACATATTCAACAATTGAGCTAACAGCTTTTAAAAATGATTCCATTATTATTATTTGGGCATATAATTTTTATTATTTTAAATTAAGCAAAAAACAACTGCCAGGGATTATAAATAATTGATTCAAAAATAATCTACATAGTTCGTTATCAAATCATGAAAAATAAAAAGTCTTGTTTATTTATTTATTCATTGTTCAAGTTGTTAAACTAAACTAATTGTTATTTGATATTAAGCTATGAGTTTAATATGATTTTATTTTATTTTCAAATTGTTTTGCAACTGATAAAAATATACAACAATTTGTATTAATTTACAGCTGCGATAGTTACAATGTGTTAGAGCATTTTCGAAATCGCCAATGTTTTTTCCCATTACCATTACAATTTCCATTTTAGTTGCTGCTGTCGTTGTCGCTGGCTCTGGCTTTGTTTTTATTTTCTCTTTGAAAAGAGTCGATTTACCGCAGTAATAAACAATCAAAACAAATACAAAGGCGACGTTTTATTGGGCATGCTTGGTTAGGCATCCTCTCTAGACTCCACCACGAATATCGCCATGGACGACGTGGTGGACAGGCCATGACTCGACTGGGGCACAACGTGGGTGCGTGATCCGGACGGAGGCGAGTTCACACAATTTACAATTCACTATTCGTTATATTTATGGTGTCTGCTGCAAATTTTCGAGCCAAAACAATATTTTTATTTTCGTCTAATGGCAAAATGCCAAATATTAAAAATACCTTGTGAAAACGCAAAGTTTGCTTGCATTTTTATCGAATGTCGATAATGAGAAATGAATGCAAACAGGCGACGACGACGACGACCAAGCTCAACTCATAAGTCACAGTCAGCACAGTCATAGTTATAGTCATAGTCAGAGTCAGAGTCGAAGTCGAAGTCAAGCGGATAGAGGCAAGTAACCGCAGCAGAACTGACTGTCATATTGCAAAAGTTTTTCAAGTTCATTCCACGTTGCGGGTGCGTAAAATGATTTACCTGCTTGCCTGCTTGGCTGTCGAAACTTTTTGGCTTGCAAAAGTTCAAGTTTTAATCTCATTATATGCTGACTTTTGTTTTTCGACGTGTTCTCAGCACCAGCAGCAGCAGTTATACCGATATCGCTACAAAAGCTCCAACTCCAACTCTGAGTCGAAGCGAAGTCCAAGTCTTAGTGTAGGTGTTTGGGATTTTTCGCATTGCGCAGTTGTCGCGCTCAAAACTTGAGACCATAAAGCTGTCTTGGCAGCCTGGCCGCAATCCAATTGCCAAAGGCCAATGCCAAAATGCTGGGCAGAGTGACGGAGGTGCCAGATAACTGTCTGCGGTATTCATTAGCAAACAGCAACAGCAACAGCAATAGCAACTGTGTGACACTGACATGTCCGATTTAGCTATGACTACGACAGATGCGGTGCGAATACTGAGACAGCAGCAGATACAGATACAGATACAGATACGCACACAGTTACACACCGAAAGATACAGATACAGGTACATGGGATGTGCGTTAAACCTTGATGCTGTGGCTAATGGGATTACCGAGAACTTCTGTTGTTTGCTCTGCCGAGTGGGTGTGGCACATGACCCACCGAAAAGATCTTTAACAGTTGTACCCAATTAACATATAGCCAGGTTATATTAACTGATATAAAAATATTTATATTTAATATATTTATTACGTACTTTAGTCATTTTACTATTTATTTATTTATGTTCTTAAATTGTAATTTGACAATTTATTATTTGATTTTTGATTTATTTATACATTTACTGTTTGCCGTATTTATTTAATCATTGGGTTTTTTATATGTTATAAATTTTACTAAGCAAAAGTATTTTGTTTTTTTCTTTTTATATTTATTTATTTTTAATTACCTCATTGATTTAGTATTATGTCAATATTTTATCTAATTTTTTATTCCCATACATACATATGAATGTATATTTTGCAATTCTGCTTATCCAACTTTATCATTGTTATATTTATTTAATTAGTTACATATTTTGTATTTAATTATTTATGTATATATTTATATGCTTGGTAATTTTTGTTTATTTTCATTTACCTACTTATTTATTTATATTTTATTAATTGCTATATTTTATTTACTGCATTCTTCACATATTTAGTTATTTATATAATTACTTATATGTTATTTAATTATTTGTTTAATTTTGTTTCCTACATTTTAATTTTTAAAATGAAAAACAGTCGGTAATTCTGAATTTATGGCATCTTAAACTAGCTATCACATTAATAGATAATCACAAATGAATCATGTAAATGCTGAATACAATATAGAAGAATTTAATCGATTTGATTTCGGTTCACATCGTTTGACAAATTCCGTCACTTTCGTTTTCGACAGACTTCCTGCTTATGCAATATTAAAATCAGTTGGGTCCGTTTTAAGCCCTCTCAGATTACACAACTTCGCGCCTCTATAATGCACCTTCCAGTGATTGATTTTCATAAGCCCGCTAAAGGGAAATTAACATAACATTCAAAGACAAGAGTGTCAAGAAAAGCTGTCAACTTTTCTTGACTTTATTTTTCAAAGGCTTACGCACAACTTGTGACAACTATCCCATTTTTTTCAAAGTGTTTAAGCTTAATAGTTCCCAATAGTTGAGTTCATAATAAACTGTTTGTGGACATTTGATGACTGTTTTTTTGAGGGTGGGGGACGGGGCAGCCATAAAAAAGATCATTTCGCTCGAATGCAGCGAACTTAACTTTATGTTTGGAATTAAAAAACGTTCGAACAAAAATCAAATGGAAATATTACAAAAGCGGCTTTTGTTCGATTTGTCTTCTCGTGGCGTCTAATAAGCCATCAAATGGCCCGAATTGCTTTGAATTGGCGTTTTATGGTCGAATGTAAATATTTGGATGTAGTTTGTTTTTTTTTTTTTCGTTAAGAGGAAGAGTCGTAAAGTGAAGCGCTTTTGATGTGGTTATGATTGCCGTTTTGTGATGACTGAGAGACTGTGAGTCATTTGATACTCGCTTAGTTGGCTTAAAGCCGCAGCGACTTAATTGTTAGTGCACTAACGGATACAAGTATTGACTTGTGCCCTGCAATTGATTGTGATTCCTGCTTTCTTGCGCAATTTCATAACAGAACCAGCCCACATGTGCCACATGCCACATGCCAAAGATGCCACGGCTGCAACCTCAATCGCAATCCCAACTGCAAACTCACTTTGATTTATCAATAAAAGGCAAAGTTTATTTATGCATTTCCGATTTCAATACGCTGCAGATATAGCTACACCACCCATGTATGAATTACTCCGACAAGATACGAAACAGCTCCCATTGCAACCACTTGCAACTGCAAGCGGCAGGCAGATGGGGCATGCAATATATATGTGTATCTGCATCTGTAACAGGTAGTGCCCCGTGGCTGCCTCGTCTTGCTGTCTTGCTGCCTTGCTGCCTGCACTTGCCAATCGTGGGGGCATCTTCGGGCTCCTTGCCACAACTTGTGCGGCGTCAATACTCGTCGCAATCATGATCAATAAATTCGGGCTGCTGATACTCGATGACTACAATTTCAGTCTGTTGTGGCTTTGCTCTTCTCGTGATCGCATTGACCGCCAACTTAATGCTATGGGAAGATTTCGAGGCTCATCAAAAATCTCTTTTTCTTTTTGCTGGGTTTTCAGCTGGCGTTTTTGGGGTATTCGTGTTGGGGCGACATTAGTTTTTATTGCTGCAGCAGCGAAGTTCATTATCATTCAGTTAACTTATTTTTTTCGTTTTCAATTTGTTTGTTGCTGGCCAAGTTCGTGTTTGGCATTTGTCTTTGGCCCCCGTCTGTTATCGGATTTCATTTCAATAAGTCTTGCCACAGTGTGAAATGGGTCGGCATTGCAGTGCTGAGATCTGAGATTTTTGGGGAAAACAAATTCACATTTTACATTTCACATTTCACATTTCGGATTTGTGAAAATAAATAATGATTTGTGCGGCGCAAGTTTTCTCAGCAAGTGCCGTTATAAAGTACAGGAAATTGAACATGAAAAATGGAAGAAGAAAACTCACTGGCACCTTGGCTATTTATAAACGCACTGCGATCACAGTCACAGTCGAGACTCGACACTCCACGCTCCACAAGCAGATGTGGAGACTGGAGTCGACTCATCACGGCCTATGCCCATTCACCTTCAGCAAAAATGCCATAAAATGCACACGGATGGCGAGGGAGGCGGGCAAGCCACATGAGGAAGAGCCGCAGCAGCTCGTTGAAGTGTTGTGCGCAGCCAGAAGATGGAGTAGAAGTAGAAGTAGTCGAAGTAGACAAGGTTAAGCTATAAAGAATTCATTGTCCGCAGTTCAAAGATCGCAAATTGAAAAATTTATTCACAGAGTGCGAGCGAAAGAACAAAGAGCGAAAGAAATGTAAAAGAGAGAGAGAGAGAGAGAAGTGAGTTCCCAGTGTATAAGAATATTAATAAATTAAAGGCCGCAGATAAAGCCGAAAGACCAGCCACAAGTTTACACAAATAACCCAAAAGCTGCGCTGCAAAATCACAGGTGGCAGCAAGGCAGAGGAGACGCATCGGAAGGGGGCAGAAGCTGGCCAGCACGCACGATGCATGTAGCACTTGATGAGATCTTCATTCGTGGCCAAAAGCCGATGCTGTTGCGGTGCACACATAAGCCACCAGCTAGCCTCAAATCAGCGACTGCACTTGCAACATCGAAATTGGCGAGAAGGGGCAGCGACTGTGTGTGTGGGTTGATTGCTTGCCTGGGTCGAGCATGGTGCATGCAACATGGTCTCGGACATGTGGCCAGCGATTAGATGGGCAGTCCAAGTGGCTCGGTGCGAGCAAAGGTCTAATGAACTTTGGGTGGAGGAAAAGTCGATGTACTTAGTGCTTAATGTGATCAGCGAAAAGCCTCATCTTTTGCCAAATAACTGCACGAGTTAGAGACGACTTCAGCATGAATGCGCAGAAACAATAAAAATTACAATTTTTTTTTTTTTGCGTCGCTTGAAATCCTTGACATGGTTGCCAAAAATCAAAAGAGAAAAAAACGAAGCAGTCTAGACAGACAGCAGAGCACAAACAATGCCAGACGGCTGCCGAAATACACGCACAAGGACCCGCAGCGTAGGATACCTTTGGGACGAGCCCAAGCAGAACTCAAAGCTCAAACTGTTTTGTTTTATTGTGGATATGCAAAGCGCTTTCGAGGTGAAATCACAAACATTCCATGACATAATTCAGCACAAATGAAGCGGCTGGCAAAAGTTCAAGATCGGGAGGCTAGCCAAAGGACCGTGGACCGAGGACCGTGGACCGGCTACTAAATGTTGTCTGAGCTCGTGTCCCAATAATTTATATGAAAACAGAGCGTATAAAAAATCCAAAAGCGACGACAGAAATCGAAAACCAACGATATCCCTCCCAACGTCTCTCCCATCCCGAACTGCATTCCCGGGATTGTCGACTGAAGTTGGAGACTGTAACTTGGAGTTGGAGGCGTTGTCTTTCGATTTCGTTGATGCGTTTTGTGTTGACTTTAAATGGATTTCTGTTGTAGTTTTATTTTGTGTTTCTTTCGATTCGACTTGTCTACAAGTCGTCTTTATGTTAACATCGACAATCAATGGCTATTAAAAGCCGCGATGCATGTAATACATAACTCTGTCGAACTGGGAGGTTATCGGGCCACAGATTTGTCCTCTGCACATCCGCCACACAATGTCAATTAGCCAAATCTACGCGTGGCCAACTGTGGCACTCTTGCCACCAGAGTCAACAAACAACCGACAGATGATAATGAGACATTTTATATTACGAGCAAGTTCCCCCTGCTTTCGTGGAGTATGAGTAATGAAGCATTGTGCGCATTAAAAATATAAAAACCAGAGCAGCGGCCACAAGACTGGAGACTGAGATTGCGGTTTCAATATACCAAAGTACAAGTTAGGCATATAAATTTCCTCATTTTTATAACGTTGGCCCGTTGTCTGTTGTCTGGGCTTTGTCTTCGGGCCGGAGACCGCCGTGATTTTGTGTTTTTTATTAACTCTTTATGGATTCGCAAGAGGATCTCGATGGCGACGCCGACGCTGGCGATTAAAACGTTTTTACGACTTAATGAGCCACTCGCCGCATCGTTTGCCGGCGGGGCATGTGGGTGCCACATTGCCACAGCAACAACAACAACAACTTCGGCTATGAGCCTGGCAACAATAAAATGATGATAATGATGATGTGGCGCATAGAGGTGACAAAATTATTGTAGCTACAACGGCACCATCAAGAGCCTCCTCCTCCATTCGGGGCCCGGTGAAAGCCATGGCCAAAAACTTGGACAGCATCTTAGCAAAATAAAAATATTTACGAGTGCCAGGAGCATTAGAGATTAGAAAGAAAAGCGAGGGAGACAGAGCAACCGAATGGCAAACACTTTAATGTCTTTCGCCAGGCAATTAGGTAAAAAAAAAAACAGCCAACTCTGATTCTAGCGCTCAGATATCTTTGGCCAAATTGAGCTGAAAGCAAAGCAAGTGCTTGCTGATTGCGTCGCGATTGGCCAACAACATCATCACTAACAAGCAGCCTGGCCAAAACCAGATAAATTGCCCATTGAAGAGAATCCAAATGAGTGAGAGTTAAAATTTTGTAGCTTTACAAGTATTACTACTGAAGAAAAAGAAAACTTGTAACAGAGGAAACTAGCAAAATATATTTATGAATTTTTGAATAGTATATAAAATTTTTGTTTAATTTTTAAATGATGCCAACTTCTTGCCCTTTTTCCTGCACTTAAAGTTTAATGTAAAATTGTCTGAAAAACAGTACCCAGATAGACAAAGGCTATGGTTTTCATCACTGGTTATTAGTAATATTGAATATATACAAATATACAATAATATTATTTAACAATTCCGTATTAAAGCAAATATTTAATGTCCAGGAAATGATTTAACTAAAAGGTAAAAATAAATCAAATACAAAATAGTTTCTGTGTTTTATGATTTAAAGTTTTTTCTAACAATTTTAAAATTTAAAATAATTAAATATTTTAATGTTATTGTTTGATTCATAAAAATAATTTATTATAATAGAAATTATGTCCGTAGAAATAATTTAAATGTTTAGAAAGTAAATTTCGTCAAAGTTATTATGACTCATATTTTTGTCATATAATTTTGAACATATTTTTCTTCGAGTATCCAAATTTTAAATAATTAAATGTTAATGTTTAAGTCTTATTGTTAAAGCCATTTAAAAAATGACGCATAATATACAAAAATATTGACAACGATTTTGCAGATATGTATATTTCTTGATAAAGTGTCTTCCTAATTTTTGAGCTTAGAATAGATCAAATATTCACAATAAGATGTTTAATGAATTTCAAGTCGATTTGAATTCGACTGTACTACCGGAAATTTAATAAAAAAAACTATTTTTAAATGACTTCGATTATTTTCTCCGTTGATAGGTTCTACAGGAACTGAATGAAGTTGAATGTTTGTCGAATTTCTTCTGGAATATATTGTAATTTTCTCATGCACTTCAGGGTGTAGACCGCTAACTCGCCCACGCAGCAACAACGAATACACTCACACATTCACTCGCTCGTCGCTTACAACACCCACGAATGTGATGCAGTTGCTGTTGTATGTGATGTTGCTGCTGCTGCAAAGAGTTGTAGTTGGGTTTGGATTGGTGCAAGTTTAGTTGCTTCAATCAAATCAACGAAAATTTTCACAAACTCAATTTAAATCAAATGCTTTTGCGTCGCAGACACTCACACACTCACACACACTCACACATGCACGCTGGGCCAGTACAAGGAGGTGACGAGGGGGTGTAAAAAAAGATTCGAAAAGATGCCATGTTGGCTGTTTTTGGCTCTTTTGGCTGTTTCTCGTTTCGGTTTCGGTTGTTCCTCGACAGTGCCGCCGCAGCAGTTTCCACTGTCTTTGAAGACTTTGATTGTCAATTTGCGATTGTCTCGAAATTGAAGCAACAGCAACAACAACAGCAGCAGCAGGAAGAACAAGAGCAACAGCCGACAATTCGTTGGCCTGAGTCTGGTTGTGGGTTCTGTCAGTTGGCTTGTCTATTTTTAAGTCGCTTTTATTTTGCCATTGAACGATTGTTGTGTGGTTTCGTAATTGCTGCAAGGGGCGACAGCTCCTCCCGGAAATGCCCAACTTTAAAATTGGTAACGCACAGCATAAGAATGAGAGAATGAGTGGGTGAGAGAGAGAGAGAGAGAAGAGGAAACAAATTTCCCGAAGAGTTACGACTTGAGACCTGAAACATATAAAAAAGGAACGGGTTACAGAAACGAATACGAATCGGAGTTCGAGTACTCGCTCTGATTGACAGTGGAGCATGGCAATTGGCACTTGCATTAACTTTGATTTGCCTGCAAATTCGGGATACAGATTGGACTAGAGCACAATGGGAACCCGTGTCCTCGGGCTACAATTTTCGGATGCGTCGATTAGCACACGAAATTGTCCAAATTATCTATCCAACAATTTTGCCAACTAGCCACAAATTACTTGAGAAAACAATGTTGACCAACGCAAAAAAAAATACGATAAATAAAATGTGAGTTCTATGACCTGAAAGTGCGCTTGCAATTCATCTACTTAGAAGCAATAAATAAAACACATCCGTTTGCCATAAAATTGATGGCCCCACAAAAAAAAGGCAAAAATGCATTTCAAATACATTTCGGAAAAAGACTTGGAAGCTACTTGAAATGGTCATAAAAAAAAAACGGCCGTGCAACGTTTGCAACGCAACGCGAGGCATGAACCATGAACCACATTCAATCACACAATTTTCCAATGAAGCTGCAGCAAATTGTTTATTTAATTTTTAATGTGTGCACTCGCAGCGGAAAGAGAGCCGTGTTGTGGCATGCCACGTTTTGCGTTGCACACTTCGCTTTACGGCCATTAGCGTATGATTTGTCTTAACAATTAAGAGAGTCCTCCTCGCTCTCTCTCTCAAGCTTGCTGGCTGTGTCTGTTTTATCTGCATCTTTAAGATACACATGCTGCATGTTACATGCTGTTTGTTGCTGCCACAATCGCGACTCCACTTCAAAAGAAATGAATGTGCCTGTTGGCCGTTGCCTGTTGCCCGTTGCATCTTCCACTCGTACTTGTTCGATGTGCTAGGCAAGCATGTTTTATTTCTATTCGTGCAACAACTTGAGGCAGCGTGTTGTTGCTGCTTGGTCGTCTGGTGTTTTATGAGTACGCCTAACTGATTGATGCGCCTATTAAACGATTTCTCATTCGCTCAGGGGTCTACTTACCAGCTACGAGTGTGGCGTTATTTTGACGTTAATTGGATTGTTGTTGGCCACAAAAGATGGCTTCAACAGGAATAATGCAACAGAGAGAAAAAATGTGTGTGTATGTGTGTGTGAGAAGAGGCGGGAAAATAATTGAATAATTATTCAACGATTGCTTTCAAATGATTGTGGGTGTTGGAAACTCAACTCAGCTGATGAAATTATTAAACGCAGACTGAAAACGGTTGCAGGGTATTTGAATAGAGTGCTCCAAAAATATATTCCACTGGCAAACCGAGGGATGTTTTGCCCAACGTATTTTAGCTCATCATTTATTTATGATTTTAATATTTTGGGCAAATAAAGCGAGCTGCGCGTAACGTGAGCAAATTTCATTAACAACGCAGCGAGTCTAGTTTGCAGTGCTTGCCCTTTTTTCATTAAAAAACCCAATGACATCAAAGATTCATTTTTATCATGCCGAGCAGAGTCTGGGACTCGAAGCGAGTCTAGTTCTCTCGACCGTCGACCGTCGACTGGTTCTGAGCCACAACTGTTTACAGTCTCGCAGCTGTCTGCCTCTATCATAGATAGTGCTTAAATATTTAAAAATTTAAATTCATGTGAAAAACAAAAGCGCCTATCGCCTGACTGGCGACCAGCGACCGGAGACCGACGACTGGCGACTGTCGAGCGAGTGCAACAATGTCGCGCATCGCACACAATTCACCAGAAATTGAGAAATGTCAAAAGGAAATGGCGTAATTCTGTAATTTGCACTCGAGCAAAAAGCGAACGAATTAATCTCATAACTCGCTGCGCACACACATGTTCAACTTGGCTGAAATACACACAGACAGCGCCCCTTTGATTCTGCATCTTCATCGAGCCGCCTTTTGATTTACGTGCAAAATCGCTTATGTGGAAATGTTTTTACATTAAAACAAACAGCGAAATCCATCTAAAGAGCTTCACGTCCCCATTGCGGCCAACGGCTGCACAATTTATTGAATTTCATGTATTTCATTGCGAGTGTAACGCAATTTTCCATGTCCCCATATTGAAAATGAGAATTTATGGGCGCCTTCAAGGCGACACATTCGCGTATGCATGCTAAATGGGGATTAGCCTCAGTCGGGGCCCACAAATGTCTGCCTTGGGGCGACCAGGCATTAAAATGAACTGTCATCTTTTGATTAACCTCCCGCTTCCCATTGGATTAATATGAATGCCACAGAATCCTTCTTTGGAAGCGAGCACCTGACCGAAGTTTATCCGCGAAAGTTTAGCGATACTTTTTAATTTCCGCTGCAAGTTTTGGGCCACACCCAGTTTCCCATTGTTTGGGCCTTTTGCGGCCAGCTGCGATTCATTCACAAACTCGCGCTGAGTCAGCGCGATCGAGTAATAATAAAAATCAACACACGCCTCCTTGATAAAGGTAAAACTCACAAACTCGAAATAAATTGCTAATTTCAACGCAAAAAAAAAAACAAAAAAGATACAACGATCGATGCGGTGTCATAAACCAAGCTTAAAGGTTCGTAAACAAAACGCGAGCTTAGAGGAGGCGGCTGCTCTTTTTTTCTGGCTTGGCTTTTTTTATTATGTTTCTCATTTTTGATATTAAAAATATTCAGAAAATAATCCAGAACGTGTGGGATATTCTGGGAATTTGTTCGGAACTCGACTTGACAGTTTCTGTGGCGGTTCAAAAAATTAATTGGCATTTAAAGGCGTTCTTCGGATTGTTGGCATTTTGTGTGTTACAAATTTATGCCTGAGTGAAATGAGAAGTGTTCAGGCATTTAGCTTAACAGATCAAATTGAGATTCGTGTTGATCCGCAACTAAACTATTTATTTTCTAGGCGCTTTGCTTGATGTTCATTTTGTGTGTTGTTGTCAGCCTCAGTTTATGAGCAAAATGAATTATGTTGCCGTTCCACGCAAAATCTTAAAAGGATCATTAATAAATATTTCACTCGCTCGCAGCTTCAGCTCTGTCGCTCCGTCTCGAGCTCTTTGCCTGCCTGTCAAATCTAAAAGGCCTAACGCACACTCTGAGACAGAGACTGCGATGGAGATGGAGTTGGAGTTGGGGATGGAGAAAGAGCTTAACATATTCACAGTTCACAGTGCCTCCCGGGCGCCCTGTCAGTCACCAAAAGCTGAGCCCAGCCAGAGACTAGAGACTCAACCCAACGCATCGCCTCGAATCGCATCGCATCGCGCGAATAACATGCAAAAATCCACTTCTACGCTTTGGGTAATCCGCATTTTAATGACTTATTTTCTCGACTTGCCTTTTGGCAGTCGCCAGCTCCAGCTCCAGCTCCAGGTCCAGCTCCAGCTCTCGTCTTGCGGCATGAAACACATGTGGAGGGCACAGAGTTCTCTCTCTCTTTTATTCGTATGTTTTATTCTTTTACTTATTTTTGTGTGGCAAGTAGACAAAACACCTACAGTTGACGTTGCCCCAAAGAGGTCTAAGCTTCGTCTCCGTCTCCATCTCCCACTCCATGAAATTGTCATTTATTATTTTTTTGAATTATATTTAGACTTGTTCTACTGCGTTTTTGTGTCCTGTGTGCCTTTAAGCAACTCCAGTTCAATTTAAATTGTATTGCAAAACTTGTAAAAGAAATAGAGTTTTAGTAGACTTGACTAAGAAATTCAAGTTGATACAGGCTGACGAAGAAAAAAAGACTATTCGAAATTTCATGACAACGAGTTGCCCTATAACCATAACTGAACAATTCAAAATATTTATTAATTTTATTTTATTTGTAAATTGACAATGAACAGGCGACTTTAAAAGCCCTTAAGCTTTTGTTAAATTAAAATGTGGAAATAACAAACTTTAAAGTTGAGGACTGCAGTAAAAAATGAAATATAAGTATAAAGTAAATTAATTAAAAAGTTAAAGTTCTGGAAGTATTTACACAATATTTATATATTTGAAATTTAATTTAAAATAATGTCTTTATATAAATTTAGTATTTAGGTCATATATACAAATTATGCATGTATTTAGTATTATTTATTGAAGTCATATATTTACAGTGCGTATTTAAGTTATATCTTTAAATAATGTATTTATTTAAGTAGGAGTCTTATTAATTTTTTAATGTTTACGAGTATGTCATTGTTTTTCACATTTTAAAATATTGTTTTTGAGGACGTTGTAGTTCTAAAATGATCTAAACTCTCGTATAATACAAGTAATTATTGTGTTCAAATCTGGGTTTATTTAGTAAGTTACAAAAATGTTATTTATATGGGTAGACAGTTGCTCATTCTTATTCGTCAGCTGTGCTAATAAATATTATAAGCAAATCTTTTTAGCATCTGAAATAACTCTTACTGTTTTCACCATAAAATGCTAATACCCTTTCACCCCTCGAGAATCGGGTATAATTACGACTATTAGATGGAGAGCACGTGGTTTATCTGTAAGTCAGTTAGCTCCTCATATTGACTCCAATGCACAAATGAAATTAAAAACTTGCGAAATTCAAGATAAATGCACAACCCCTGACTCCAAGTGGCAAGTGGCAAGTGGCACTGCAGTGTTGCACAAGGGTTGATCCACACAGCGCTCGCAAGGTGGCAATGGGGGCAAGGGGGCAAGTAGGTGAATAAATGCCAAATGGCACTGCAGTGGCGACTATTAAAATATTTTACAAAATTAACCCTTTTTCAGGCAGCACGGTCGCTAGTTAATTTATGTGTGCTCCATGCAACGTTGCAACTGCAACAGGAATACCAGTAACTGTTTGTCATCCGTCTGTCCGTCCGTCTGTCCGTCCGTCTGTGTGTCTGTCTGTCTGTCTGTCCGTGTGTTTGTCTGTCTGTTCTCTATTTATCTGCTGCTCGAACTTCTGTTCGAAGCGACTATGCCCCTGTTTGCTGATTAATTGCAAATTGCAGGGGTGTCTGCCCGGGCGAAACCACATTAAAAGGCATAAAGGTCACGGCAAGGAGCGACCAAGTCAAGCCATCGATCCCTGTGCCGCAGTCAGCCGTCTGCAGTCCGCAGTCCGTGCGTATTCCTAGTTTATTATTTTCACTCCCACACCCGTCATTTATGCAAAGTGGCGCACCAGGACCTGCCATCGGAACAGCAACCAGCAACAGCAACCAGCACCCGCAATCAGTCCTCAGTCCAGTGGCCAATCTAGAACCCTGCAGCGCAGCTCGCACCTTTGATGTGCACGCTCCATGTCGACAAGGACTTTGACGGCAGCAACAGCAACAGCCACAGCACGAGGAGCAACAGCAGCACCAGGAGCTGGCGCAACAGCAGCACTTTCATCATTTGGCTTTTGCCATTTGCGCCCCAGCGCCACTTTTGACCACTTCAGGCAGCAGCTAAAAAGGGGTTGCCACTTGACCATTTGCCGCTGTTGCCCGCTACCGTTTGCACTGCTTCTACACAGAAAAAAAAAGGGGCTAATATCAAATTATTTCCATATGATATCAAAAATTGAACTTAGAAGATAAGTTCTTAAATCAAGACCAAAATGCTAAAACAATTACAGATTGGAGATTCTTGAAATAAGCTTGTTTTTAGATCTTATAATGTGAATCATTTTCTATTAAAGAAATTATTCTCAGAAGATAAGTTCTTAAATCAAAACCAAAATGCTAAAAACAATTATAGATTGAGGATTATTGAAGTAATGTTGTAAGACATTTATTATTCATAATTCCAGTATGCAAAATGTCAAACTTTAACCTGGAAACCAAACTCATAAATTAAGGACAAATTTTTTAATTTCGATTGTTAATAAAAAATAAGGAAAATTAATTATTAATTAATCGTAATTCAATAAGCAATAAATATGTTACATACATATAATTAACAAAATTTTTATATGAATTGAAAACTTTGTAAAAATTAATTATTTATTACATATTGTTTCTCTTCTTTTAATATCAGTTGCTATTTCAATCTTGAAGCAATATTTTTTTAATGCTGAGACAAAACTTAGATTTTCAAGATCATAATAATCTCCGAGTTAAATATTTGATATTTCTTTGCAGTACGTGATTTTTCTCTCTGTGTATGCCTGTTCCTTCTACTCTTTCTGCTGCTCCACCTCATTCTCTATGCATTGCTACCTTGCCATGCACTCAGTGCTCAGGCAAGTCTCTGGGCTCGCTTCAGGTCACTCAGTCAGCGCTTTGGCAGCTGTTAAGTGTTTTGTTTTGGCAAGCAGCGCCACCTCTCTCTCTCTCATTTTCTTTCTCTCTCTCTCTCTATATATCTGGCTTTCGTTTTGTTTATCTCGCGCTTGCTTTTAGCCAGTTGTTGTTGTGTTTACTGATTAACTTCGACGACTGCGCAAGCCAATGAAAAATTTGTCTAGCTTGCTTTTAGGCGTCTGTTCCTTCCTGCATGCGATTGTTATCAGTCGGGGCAGTCGCTTTCCAGTCGTTTTCCATGTATAACAAAAAGGAAATGAGAACTGCAACGGAAGTGGTTAGTCTACTTGTCTAGCATTCTGCAGCGGTCTCTAGTCTCTATTTTTCGCCTCAGCCCGATAAGCAGGCAGCTAATGAAGGAGCCTCCGGGATCGAACACTTGCCCCATCACACCGCACTTGTTCGTTCACGTGGCAAGCAAACCGCTATCCACAAAAACCAAACCAAAACGTAAAGTTGAAAGCAAATCTCAGTTGGCCCGCTCAAGGGCGAGGGCGAGGGGTTGAAAAACTGGTAGGCAAATGCATTCATTAATAAATTATCGAGGCATACAAAACCTCAAACTAAAACAGCAGCCACATGCAGAAAGCACAAAGCAGAAGCAAAAGGAAGGGACAACAATGTATACAAACCGCCGCAGCCACCGTTCACAGCAACAACAACAACAACAACAACAGCAACAACAACAACAACAGCAACAACAACAACAACAATCAGAGCAAAGGACCAGGACTTTGTTGAGGACGATATCATTACGTATACGTAAAACTTCCGCCTTAGAAATTCAATTAAACTAATAAATTTTCCATTATCCTTATCGGTGGCAGAGAGTTGCCATCGAAGCAGAGGCTGTGTCCTCTGTGTGTGCTGGTGGAGGGGAGGAGACAAATGGGGGCGTGGCATTCGGAAGAGCGCAGGGTGCAGGCAGCACAAATTTAAATGCGTCTAAAGCAAACATAAAGACACACACAGACACAGAGACAGAGACAGACCACTAAGGGACCAACACATGTGTAAAAATAACAGCAGCAAGCAAAGCAACAACAACGACAACAAATAGCAACAATTTGCATAAATTAAAACTTAAAATCAAGCGACGACACAGAAAACACGGCTCAACCTCCACAAATGATAGTCGACGATACAATCACGCCAAAAGCGAAATTTAGAAATAAAAAAAAAAATTGAAGAGAATCAGCAGTTCTGATAGATTCATTAGAGCAAATAAATTTGTAAACTATAACATGAGTATAGAGAATGTATTGATATGATAAATAATGAGAACGAAAGTGTTTTAATTATATTTATTTATTGATAAAGTCAAGGACTTGAAGCAATTAATTTTACTATTCACAGTTTAAACCAGAACAGCAAAGACTGGCAATGACTTCTTTGTCTATGAATAATTACTTTCTATTAAGAATAACAACTTTGACTAGCATAATAAATAGTTTGGTTTTAGAGTTTAATGAAGTTAAGTTGTAGTTATCAGATTTCTCAGTTGATATGCTTTTCAGGTATTAATAGACTGGGTATTTTAAGAAATATTTGAATAAACTAAAGACAAATTGAGACGAGTTCGTGGGAATAAACTCGAGCACATGGCAAATTAGTTTGATGAATTTATGAGATCAAAGCTTGGCTCCAGCTATTTGTTATAAATGTTGTGAAGAAGTTGTTTTCCTGGTACTTATGCCAGTAAATTGTAAAATTAATAAGTTTTATTCTATATAAATATTTTAAAAATATTATTTTTGGAAAACAACAATTAAAGAAACAGTTCTGATCAATATTTGGAGTAGATCTTGTAAATTTAGATATAAAATAAAATATGTATACACACACATTAATTTTTAGAAAACAAATGTTTTATTTTAATTATTCCCATCAATACCATTAGTTACTTTTATTAACTGGAATATATTATACATTAAATTTCGTAAATATTGTTTCAATAGTCGTGTTTAGTGCCCACTGTGTCTGCCTTGCCGATAATTTCAGAGCCTTACAAATTGAAAAATGTCAAATAACAAGGCAGCACAGGGTGCAAAGGCACACAGGGGATGAAGGAGAGGGGAACGTGGCACGCATGGGGCGTGTCTGGCAAGGCGCTGGGGGGCGTGTCGGGCTAAAAATTGCAAATGCAAAATTAAAGCTTGTTGCAATTGTGTCAGTGTGAAGGTGTGAGTGCGTTGTCCATTTAAATTTGAGCACATTAAAGTGCTTTGCACTGAGCCTTCTGAGGGGAGCACTGAATTTGCATAGCCCCACTGGAGAGGTCCTTGCGAGCCAGAATGAGAGCGGGAAGTGTGGGGAGCGGAGGCTACTTCAAGTAAATACGACGGCAACATGCCTCAGCTCCGGTTTTTGCATGTGGAGCACCGCAGCAGCAGCAGCTGATTTCTTTGTCGGGACAGAGGACACAGCACAGCACACAACAGAGCAGAGCAACGCAGCGCAGAGCACAGGACATACTGTAGTCCTAGCTGATGCTGTGGCGGCAGCACAAACACGTAAATTAATCTGACAAGTGATACTTTTGGCCTAGGGCGGTCCGAGCTCCCTCTCCGCTTCGGCACACACTCAGGGTACGAGCGCAGGGCTGGCGACGTCAAAATGTCGCTGTGCAGGACAGCAGCCATGTGGCAAGCATAAAAGTCCTTTGGACAGCACACACATATCCCCAGGACAATGGACCGACCGACTCCCTGACTGACTGACAGACTGCTCCCTGGGCTGACTTTTTACTTGGCTGCCAGTTGATGAGACGCTGACGTCGACGTCCCCAACGACGCCACTTTTCCCCAGCCGAGTCGAAGTCCACGTCCAACCCATGCACAACTCTCCAGTGGGTGTCCACTTTTATTTACATGTATTGCAGTTATTTTGTATGTAATTTATTTCCCGTCGGCCTGCCAGACTCCCTGACTGTCCGTCGGTCGGGTCAGTGCGTGGGAGAGAGCATCCAGCATAGGTGCCGCCTCCTAGTTATGTGCCCCCTGACATGGGTTTTGTTTATTGGTTTTTCCACTTGGGAGCTTTATGTGCCTCACCTCCCTCCCTCCCCCACCATCGTGCAGCTCTCTTGCAGCTTGCAGCAGTCGGAAGTCTGCAGCCTGTTGTCTGCGGCGCGCTTGACGTTGTTGGCTCTGACGGTCAAGTTTGAGTTTTGGTTTTAATGGCCAGGCTGCGGTCGGATAGTAAAGTGGCCACGGGCGTACGTCAAAATGGCGTCAACTGGGGTGACGAAGGGGCGCAGCGTCAAGCAAGCACATATAAAATTACTTTATAATAAGATTTGTCTTATTATAATTCGCTTATCCCGTATTTTTGTACATTTAAATTCGAGATATTTCTAGCGACTTATAATTAAGTATTTTATTACAGTAAAATATTATATATAAAATAATAATTTTATAAAGGATATTTCGCGAACTTAAGAAGGATAGAAAAGTACTATCGAATGCTATTAAATATAATTTTCTAACAATAATATTTTGCGAAATAATTGTTTATAACGTGTGGAAAATTAATGTAAGTTTTAAATTTCCCATTTATAGCGATTTAATTTTTCTGCACCATACGAAATCGATTATTTACATTATTAACTTATTTCTTCTTTAAATTAATATAATAATTTTCCGTCATGTTGGATTCTCGGTGAAATTAATTCATTTTTGTTGTAAACGTTCATACATATGTGCATATTATGAAAATAACCTTTTTTAATGTATTATGTTTTAAATAAAAAAATGTTGTGTGATGGTTGATAAGTTAACGTCTGAATGATACTATAATTTGTTAAGTGAGCAATATTGAATATATAGTACAACAATAATGGATTTTAATCGCGAACTTCATAAATACAACAAATAGAAGGCAACTACAAAACAATATTTGGAACTCTCAAAATGAACTTTCAAAAATGGAATTTGTTTGCGGAAACAAGATGGAATGTAAATGCAGTAACATCTGGCTTTCACATTGTTGAAAAACAAATGCAATTATAATTTAAGCAGTTTATGAAAATCTTGATGGGTCTTCTCTGAAATGCTTCCTCTCAATTTTGATTACTGAACTCGACTGTTGAACTGCCAATTTGAAGACAGAGAATTCGTAATGTTTCCCCTCCAAAAAGAATGAAACGGCGTCGACAACGATAAACAATAAACAATCAACAGCATGGACACGAGACTGTTGGATAAATGTGATGGGCCTGGCACACTTTGCAGCTCGTTAATCAATTAAAAACATTTGCGAATTTGCATAAACAATTTCGCAGGCAGTTTTTGTTGCCATCAATGTTGCACTTGCCTTCGAAATCGGATTGTTTACAGCATTGTCCGAGGAGAGGATCGACTGCAGAAATTGATTAAAACATCACGTAATCGCAATCACAATCGCAGTCATCGACATCGTAGCGACAGCGGCGCCAACGTCAACGCCGGCGACGCCAACAAATCTTTCTCTCCCTCTCTTAATTTCTCTGTTTCTCTCACATTCTCTTGCGCTCTGTGTCTGTCTCTGGAACGCTGCACGTACGCGTGCGGTTTCTATAATACAAGTGCTTGAACTACGCCCAGAATATGAATAAATTGAATTTGAATTCTGCGAATTTGCAGCTGATTCAACCGAGCGCACATCGCTCGTATATTGAATTTAAATTGGGCTGATCGGGCGCAACGTGGATTCCAGAAAGAGTCTATTAAATGCCGCACATCAATGACAAATTGTGGAGCCCACATGGCGATGGCGAGTGCGATGTTGATGACCAAGTGACTCACAATGGGACAGCAATTGACCAACCTGACCCAAACATCTTATCGGCATCACCATAAATAAAGTAAAAGGTGCAACCCATGGCCGAAAGTTCCTTGCAAATATCAACCGAATCAGTGACAATACATGAGCGGGGGGGGTGAGAAGAGAAGGAGATGGCGACGCAGACAGAGACCGTAATTCTTTGCTGCAGTCTTCATAAATTTCATTTTTACATGCAGCAGAAGATGTCAGTGGCCGAAGCATGGCAAGCTGCCTGGCTGGCCAAATATGGTTAATGACTTGTTTGTGTGGTGGATTAAATATAAATTATATTTCCCGTGGCATGCACATAAGATTGCAGCACAACGGGAACAAGAACGAGAACGCGAGACAAGAGCACGAGAAAATGAAGCAAGGCGAAACCTGTTTCGTACTGCAGCATGATTAAAATTTTATTCCAATGAAATTTGTTTACATGCCCAAACAAAAACAATCCAAAGTTCGAAGAAATTAAAGAAGGCCAAGCCAAATACAAATTGTTTGCTTATATGTACGCTGTTGTGTCTCTGCAACGTTTTGCATTCAATTGACTCCCAGAGTCATTGATTGAAAGCCAAACTTCAATCACAAGTTGACACTGGGCCAAAATAATTAGTTCATTGCAGACTGTATTAATTGATGGATGATTAGAGCCAGTAAACAAATCGCAAACATGAGTTCTAAAGTTCAGTTTGCTGTATTTGGCATTTATGCCAATTAATCAGTTCATTTTGGGTCTATTACAGCAGCATTTTATGCCCGAAAACATATGACCCCAAATGAATCAAAAGTGTTGGAGAAATGAGCAAGGACTGCACATAAAAAATAAAATAAAATTAATTTACGATGAAAATGTGTGGAAATTTATAAAGAAGAGGCAAGCTTTGCTGTAAAAAATTGACCAAAACATAAGTTGAACGGTGCGTATGAGTAATGCGTGTGTGAGTCTGAGATCTGGCTACGAAATATGTTGGCAAATAAATAAAAGTATGCGTAGAGTATAAATGACGTGCTCTTAGTCCTGAGAACATCACAGCAGACGACGACAGGAAACTGCATGAAATTGCTTAAGTTGAATGTGGGGGGGGGGAGGCGGAAGGTTGGCAGAAGTTGTTGCCAAGCGAACTTGAAAGCTGCCGACGATCAATAATTCTCAGTCAAAGTTATGCAAAGTTGTCAGGCTGAATGAAGGTTCAAAATCCCAGCACATGTTTATGGAAAATGTAAGCGGGCGAAACGAAACATCGAGAGTTGAATCTGCAGCCGGAAATCGAACGTCTGTCAGTGGGAAATTTATATAAATAGCAGAGAGTTGTTGGTAAGTAGCTTGGCTCCCTCTCTCGCTCTCTCTAGTCCAGTGTGGTCTTGCCTGTCCCGACATAATTTATGCAAATAAGTCGACACACGCAATGTCTGCGAGAGGCAGCCAGAGCTCTTCGCTCCTCCTCGGAGCAATGAATCATATGGCAGAAGGCATTTGACGGCTGCAGCAGAGCTTTTGTAATAGGCCCGTTGGGTGCTGCTGCCACGTTCGCATACGTGGCGTATGCGTAATGCACTCAGACACCAAACACACCAAACACACCAGACACAAGCCACACTTGACACTGATGATTTCGAGCGAAATAGCTTTGAAACGTCCAAAAAGTTTTGTGCTCAAAATTGGTCGCTGTCTGGATTTTGGGTTTTAAGTTCAGACATTTGTCTGGCTCTCTGACTTACGACTGATGTCTTAAGTGTTGTTTGGCATTATCCTGGCTGCGACTTACCTGAAAATATACGAAGAGAAGAAGAAAGAAATTATTATTAGCTAGCGCTGGGTGATAAACTAACTCAGCTAATCGTGTACCCAGTCTCAATTACGTGAACGGCAGAAGGGATTCCCGCCAGAAACTTGGTAGGCGCATAAATTAAGGCCCAAAGCTTGGCTAAGAATGCTCTAATGATGCCTGAGCGTGAACCTTTGCCAGCATTTTGCATGTAATCAAGGCGGCGGCCATGCATGACCTCTCAGCCACCACCAGGGAGGCCAGAGAGGCCTGCTCCGCTCTGCTCTGCTGCTAATCCAACAACTTGACTGCCATTACACTTGGCCAAAAGGTCCTTGGCGAGGTCCACAAAAAAAAAAAGAAAGGAAAGGAAAGGCAGGAAAAGAGAAGAAAAAAGCGTTCATTTGCTCAATCGTGCACTCGAAAATGTCAATTTACATTTGCGGCTGGCAATGTGCTCCCCATGGAGGAGGCGGCGTCTCCCTCGTGGCCGGGCGAAACGGTAAATGGAGGCCAGAGTGAGCTTAAGTTGACTTTAACGCCTGAATGCATCTGTGTGAAGTGTGCTCCGAAAAAGGACTCGGCATAGAGTGAAAGTTTTCATTGCGCAAACTTTTTATTAAAGTCAGCAGAAATCGCATAGTTCTCTCTCCCTCTCCTTCACTGTGTGTGTGTGCGTGTATTTGACAATGTGGGCGTGGCAGCTGGGCTGTCTGTTGCTCTCTGGTCAAGTTAATTTGTATGTGTGGCCGTAAACTTTGCCAGCTTAGACTTGCAACACGCCCAGCTGGGCATTGGCCATTGCTGACCGATTGGATGGGCAGCCAGGCAGCCAGGCATCAGACAGTTCTTGGACATCCTCTTATGATATCTCAAATGTCCAGTTGCCAAATCCGAGTGAGTTTTTACTTACGAGCCTCCCACATCTCCATATCCAATTCTATCTCACATGCCCAGTGGCCACAATGTGTGAATTTTGTTCGCTTATTGCTTTTCTATGCCGCATAATTGCTGACTTCTTTTGCCCATTCACACACATCATTGACCATCTGTGTGTGTGTGTGTGTGTGTGCGAGTGTGTGTAGTTGTCGGACATTTTGTCCTTGAGCATGACGCATAAATCATAGGGCTCCAAAATTTATGCTTCGTTGCATTTCTGATGTCCGCAATCGAAGGACGCACTAGCTCAAAATCCCCTCCGCCTCCTTTTCCTTTTCCTTCTTCAAATTCAGCATTCAGCTCTCTGTTCTGTGGCTTTGGGTTTGCTCAAATGTTTGGTCAGTGGGTAAAATAGATAACAAGCTAAACAGTTGCTGAGCTGTAGACTTCAAAGTGAATAACATGTTTCTTCCCTCAAAAAAGAAAGCACAGTGAGCTGTCACTGTGGGGCATTTAAGCAGTTTCTTGTTGCCATATAAAGACTATTATTTAAATGGTGAAAATTAACTGTTTTGAAGACCCATTTTGGACATGAAGATACAAATTACAAAAATCAGAAAAATATATAATAAGGTGGAAAATAATATTTACAAAATATTATGAAAATAATGTGAAATTGTGATACTGCGAGATAAAATAATATTATCTAAATAAATTGCACTAATAATAAGAATAAAACTGCAACTTGCTATCATGGAAAATACAAATAAAAAATGAAGTCGATTCATTTCCCAAACTTATTTAAGAAAATATTTACAAAAAAGCTGTTTAGAATGTGCAGACATCCATTGTGAAACAATAAAGATTCATTTTCAGAGTTGTATTTTTCAGTCCTTAAGTTGTTGATTTAAGTATAAAATGTAATAAAATAATAAACGATTTAAATTCAAATTTGAAGTCGCACCGTGGCTAAAGCACTAAAATCAATCCTTAAAAATGTTAAAATAAAAAATAAGTTATTTGCGGATTAATTTTTTATTTTTGGGTTTTGATTTTAATCAAAATATCGTGAAATTATAATTGAAAATAAATATATTTTGTAATTTTGCAATTATATTATTTACAACCTGTATCGATAATTAGAATATTTGCTTACTCATATTTTTTATTGGAACAATTTGCATTTTTTGGAGTTAATGAAGGATAAGGGACATAATCATGCCTAAGGCGGCCTACAAGGCAAATCAATTATTTTCAATGTGTATCAAAACATTACAACACAACTCTGTTTTTTTAGAATTAAGACAATGAACAAATATTTGGTATACATATCTACAAGTTGAATGCCCAAAAAATAGACGGAACTCTCCACCGTGTTATTCCCACTCCAACGCTGCGTATGAGTAACGAGGTGTGAGGCGTATGCAATGCCAGGGTTACCAGAGCCGCTGTCAAGGAGACCTTCGCTTGCGGTCCAAACAAGCAGACAGGAAAACAAACAAACTGGCGACAACATAGTTACTACTTGAAATTATTACTAGTGGAAAGATACCCTTCGCAGCGAGTTGAACTGACGTTTGTGCAACATCCTCGAGCAACTTGCAACATGCCCTGCTTGTCGGCTTGCAATGTGCGTTTTGTGAGCGCCGAGGCGCAGATCAAACAGCGATGCCAAGAGCTCAGAGCACGGGCTCAGACCGCAGCCTATCGGCCGCCTCCTGGCGGCTTCAGGCCCATGACATCGATGGCAGGTAATAAGCCCAGCTACATGAGCTATCGACGTCGCAGCGAACAATTCGCGGCCTTCGATCAGAAGCAGCTGAAGCGCAACGAGCGGGAACGGAGACGCAATCAGGGGGCCAAAGAGTTGGTGCTGCGTCCCGCCGATCTCAAGCGGCTGAAGCAAAAGTGCCAGGTGGAGACCATCGACGACAAGCTGCAGGCCATCGAGCAGAGCGAGAACGAGCACCGACGACAGCTGCAGCTGGTGGAGGAGACGAAGCAACGCTTCAAGGCGATCGATGCGGCACGCAAAGCGGAGAGCGGCAAAGCGGAGCCGCAATGCGAGGAAGTCAACGCTGCGCTGGAGGAGCAGAACACGGTGCTGAGTCGAGCGCTGCTGGCCAAGCAGGAGCAGGAGGAGGACGTGAAGCGCATCAATCGCATGATACTCGACGCCAAGTGCAAGGCGGTGCGAGAAGCGCAGATCCAGGAGAAGCAGCAAATGGCCAAAGCGCTGCGCGAGGACGACGAGCGTCTGGCCAAAATGGTCAACGAGCGGGCCAAGCAAGCGCTGAGCGCCGAGGACGAACGCGAGCGTCTCGAGATCGAGAAGCGAGCCAAGTACGCCCAGGACATTCGCCAGCAGCTCAGCGAGCGCGAAAACCAGCGCTTCCTGGAGGCCCAGCGCGTGGCCGCCGAGGCCAAGCACCTGAAGAAGGCCAGCGAGCTGCTGCGCGAGGAGGAGGAGCGACAGCGCAACTTCATCCAGCTGCGCAAGCTGCGCTTCCGCGAGGAACTGCAGCGCATTCGCGACATGTCCGCCGTATTCAAGACGATGCTCTGCGAGCAGGAGCGTCTGGCCGAGCTGCGTGTGGCGGCCTACATGCGCGAGAAGCAGGCCAAGGAGCGTCAGCTGAAGGACACGCAAAAGCTGTTCAAGAAGGAGTTCGAGCGACGCCAACAACGCATCTACACGATCGCCGCCGAGGCGCAGCAGACACGCGAAACCAACGAGGAGCTCAAGTATTTGAAGGAGCGCAATCGTGTGGAGCGCGAGTATCGACAGCGCGAGAAGGAGGCGGCGTTGGCCAAGCGGCTGGCGGAGCGGGATCTGCTCGCGTCACGTGCTCAGCAGGCGCAGGAGATGAAGCAACGCCTGGCCCAGGAGATCGCACATGCCGAGGAGGAGTTCAACAAGGTGCTGGAACGCATGCGGGACGAGGAGGAGAAGCAGCGACGCTTGGATCGCGAGCGTGAAGCGCGCAGTCAAGTCTACAGACGCGATCTCAAGCAGCAGATGACGGACAAGGAGGCGGAGCGACGACGACGGGCGGAAATCGAGCAGGATCGCCTGCAAAAGTGGCTGGAGCAGGAGCAGCAGCGGGATGCGAACATCAAGCATGTGATCAGCTCCAAGATTGCCGCGATGCGCGAGAATTGTCTGCCCGAGAAGTACTTGAAAGAGGTGGAGAAGCAGCTGAAGAACATTCAAAGCAGCAGCAATCGCAATCGCATACGCTAAACAGTTTTTGAGGCATAGCTTGCGGCAGTCGTCGTCTATAGTTTTTATTTAAACAGCGCGCCTGGAAGTATGCAGCGAAATTTAACATTACTACTCATCTATAATTGAATATATTTTGTACTTGCAACTCGAAGTAAAGTTAACCGCACAAATGACTATTAAATAATTTATTGATGTATTATTTACTTGATTAAGCCTCGTCTCAGCAGCGCTCAGGCAAAATTTAAGCTGCCGCCTGAAAGTATGCTACAGAAAGTGGCAACCGCAGCTTGAGTTGGCTGTGGAAATTAAATCAAAGGCATTGACGCTATAACCATGACATTGTTGCGTGCTCAGTTATTCACATCCAGATCCAACTAAGACCTTTCAAATCCACACACGCCACACACACACACACACACACATACATCGCGCTAATTTCTAACCAGCTGGGTGCTCAGTTTGCCATTCCAAAGAAGTCTCTGACTCTGGCTCTGGCAGCCGGAGGCGCACACACCACAAACAATTACGAGACGAGAGTTCTGCACATGCCAAAAAACTACGCCTCACTACCGTGAAAAAGTGGTAGCAACTTTTGGCTACAATAAAATTTTATTATGCCACACACATACACATGGAAACGGGGAGCTAGCGTGTGTGGAGGTGAAGAGCAGAGGGCAAACAAAGCAGCAACTGACGCTGAAACTGAAGCTCAAGATGCCTTTCGCTAGCGACGACTGCGAAGAACTCTTGTGCATGGTTCAATTATCGTATTTCATGATTCGTTAAATTTTCGCATACGCCAAAAAAAAAAAAATACGCAAGACATTGCTAGAGCGACCTCACTCCCTGGTTCCCTGTATCCCTGAGCTGGCCTCCGTTCCTGGTCCCCGCCCCGCCCGCGGGCAAAGAAAAGCCGAACTGAAAAACAGGTTTTCCCCTAGAAACCATTGTGATGTCTTCCTACAATGAAGTTGACGCTGGAGACGGCATGGAAAACTGGCAGACTCTCTGGCTCTGGCTCTGCCTTCGCTTCACTCGCATGTGGCAGTAATAATTCCAATGACAATAAACGTTGTCGTATTTACAAGTTCCAACACACACACACACACACACTCGCACACACATGCGCCTGCAGATTGACATGAATTGATGAGAAAAGTTTTTGAGGAAATGTCAATAGAGTCGCTGAGACAAACTATGCATCGATGTCGATGCCGAAGTCGATGCTGATGCTGATGCTCGTGTGCGGGGGCGGCAGAAAAGTCTGTCAGAAACAGTGGAAAACTGCGAAAAGATTCGCATAACATTATTGATTCGCATAATCCGTTAATATAATAATGCAAACAATCCCAAAGACAAATATCTTTAATACAAATAAATACAACAAATTGAACTTGCATTTGCGATAGCAGTTAATAAAAAATAAGGAATTTTTGGTGGCTTAGAAGCTGAGGCAGACTAATTACATTATTTTATCTGATATTCATTTGAATTGCTTCATTAGTCTCTGTTCTTTAAGATATCCTTTAGTGATTGCCAATCCATTAAAATTGAATGTTCCCCAATATAAGCTAAGTCGTTACAATTAAATGTTCAATTCTGAGAAGGAACACTTGTACCCAATTCATAAGAATTTAATGAGAGCTCGCTTTAAGACAGCTTAAAAACAAAGAAGGACTTTAAGTGCAACTTGATATTTATTTTTACATCAATAAAAATATACAAAAGAAATCTAAGCTCAAAATTAAAGTGTCTGCTTATCTAGCAATGTGTTTGAAATCGATTTGTGATTTTTATTCAGTTTTATTCAGAGTTAATTTAAAAAAGAGACTTTTAGCAGATTTTGTTGTAGTAAATTGACTTTAAATTTATCGATTTTGATTTCCAATTCCATTTTTAGACATTAAATCATTTTTTTTAATTTTAATGAATTTATCTGCAAGCGGACTTCAAAAAAGATTGTGGTTAACTATTGCGTATACTCTATTTCCTCTCTATCAATTTTGGTATTTATTAAATTTAATTCAAACTGAGTTAATGTAATGAAAGAGTTTAACAGATCTTTAATTGTCAACTAATTTATTTAAGATATTTTTTGTTATCGATTGCAAATACGAATTTTTGTTCCTCCCACTGTTTGCCAGGATTCCTTGGCATTTATAAATATCATGTGTGGCAAAAGGTAAAAAGCCAAGAAACAGATATTGTAATTGGAAAAAATAGTAAAATGCAGCTGCTGCATGCAGTATTTCCCTCAATGGCGCAGAGACACGCACACTCACACACACACACACACACACACACACACACAAACACGCACACACTCGCATACTTTCGTTGCTTGCCCCACCCTCGAAGACTCGCCCATAGTCGAAATTTATCTGCAAGATTGCACACAATTGTTTTGTATTAGTAAAGAGATCTTTTGTGGCCCCAGCATTCGAGTATTCGAATGTACGAATATACTCGAATGTGTGTGTGTGAGTATTCACTTGCATTGGCATCTTCGAGTAGCAACGAGTATCTACGATATGTGTGCTTAAAAATAAATTGCTCGGCTTTAGTTTTGCGTTTTATTTCTATGGCTTTCCGCTGTGGTTTCGCTTTGCCTCCGTGGTTTCGCATCTGTGGACCACAAAACTCTTTTGTCGTTGTACTTGAAGGCAGTTCAAACGCGGCAGATATACGTATCTGTATCCGTATCTGTACCTCAGTGTATCTAAAGTGTATGCATATCTAGGTGAGTAGGTAATGCGCCTCAATTGCACAAATTTAAACATCAATCGTACGCTGGGCTGACATGCTAACTATACGAGTACTCGTAAGTATTATACTCAGCACGGCGAGGGGAACAGCAAAAATCAATATAGACGAGCGGAGATAAGTACGATAGATTGCCAATTCACTTAATTATGCCAATGCAAAATACGAGTTCCATCCAAATGGATTTGCGGCAAGCAAATGCACGGAGGTCACACAAGAGCAGCAGAGCAAATTGATTTCAGATGCTTAAATAACATAATGTAATTATCAAGCAAATAGTAAATCCATAAGTGAGCCCCTACTTTGAGATACTCAATATCCGCAGCTGTTGCTTTTCGAGAATACAGCATAAACAAATTTGAAACGAATATTCTAGGAACACTATCGAATATAGGACGCACGTTTTATGAGGATTTACAAAGAGCAAATAATATATTCTTTGAATTAAGCCCTAATTTAGGCCAATAGTTTCCATATCAGCTAAAAAAAAATGTTGCAATTCGGCTGAATTTGTTAACTACATATGGTAGACAATAATGTCAAATGTTTTCAAAGTACTGTTTATAAATAGTTGTAGTATAGCTGTCGCTTTGCCAAATGAAAATTCATTTATGATTATATCTAAAGAAGAAATAAATGTATTTTATATAAAACCTTGTATTTAGGCTAAAACCTTCCGATTAACCTATATTATTATATATAGAAAAATATTGCAGTTCGGCTGAATTTGTACATGCTTTTTATATAAGAGTATTTCTGTCGCTTTTATTCTGAAAATGCGAGAAAGGGTGTGAAAATTGTCTAATATTTTTAAATACCTTAGCAACTTTTAATAAAATAAATACTGATCGAATTTAAAAGTTAATATTACTAGCAAAAATAATGTCCAGATATAATAGATAGTGATTATAGTTGTATCACAATTAAATAATACAATTAAGTGAAGTTTAATTAATGATAATTTATGTTGCACTATTATGAATACAGATAAATATGAAGCAATATAAATAAATAAAATTAAAATTCAGTTCTAACTCAATTTTATAGCTCTCGCTTTTAAAGTTTCTTTGAGAGCGACTATCTGATATTTGTATTCCACTTTTGTTCCCTTTTAGAAGTCACAAAATCAATTGAAAGTATATACGATTTTTTACATCGTGTCTTTTGTTGACACAAAGTAAGTGTGACTAGCACGGCGCCAAATGTCTTATGAATGTGCAAAGACAATTGAAATTTGTTTATATTGATTTATCAGTCGCAGCTGAAAGTAAAAGAGTCGTGGCAAGATATGATTACGAAATACCTGCAAGTTTGCTTAGTATATGCTGCAGGCGATTAGATAGGAAACACGCCTAAGTACTCGTACTACAAGCTGCGAGTTTACTCACAACCTCGGGGGTAAATCACAATTACAGACATATTTGTTTTATCGACAAGAGCTATCGCCGTTGGTCTTATCTGTCGCAGTGTGATAAGAGATCTTAGAACCACAAGAAATTGCCAGATAAGATTCCTCGAATTTCGCAGTCAGTTGTAGAAAATATTTAAAATATTTTCATAATGTCTCCCCTCAGTAATTTCCATAAATCAATTGAACAATAAACAAACAAGTGTTATTTATTATTGTCGCTCAACAACGAGAGCAAACAACATCTCACATTCAATTAACACTAAGTAAATGCTAATAAATAGTTTTTATTTTTGTTGTTGTCCGCTGTTCAATAAATCTTTTAAAATGAATTGTTAAAGTGCTTCAACTACAACTTACGTTACAGCTGTCTCTTTAAATATGGTTTTTGATTTTTTTTTTATTTGTAATTTGTTCATTATTTATACGGCCTTATCGCCTATGCAACGTCGACGCCGTTGTCGTCGTCGACTGCTGCGTCGACTGCAACTGCCGATTGTGCAGCAGCTGATTGAGGCACGTTTGTTGTTGCTGCCACTTCAAAGCGGCGGCTGCGACGCGGCTGCGGCTTTGTTTACAAACAAAACAAGCGGCCGCCGTGGTAGCCACAAGACGAGCCAAGATAGTCGCAGTCGTTCGAATCCAATTTGCTGCCCACTGTGCGCGCGCTCGCAGCGTTGCCAGACTGTTGTGGCCACCACACACTCCGCACACAGACGGTGGGTTGCACAATGTGTCTCGAGGCATGGGATTGCGTAAATCATTCAGAGTACTTGGTCCGAGCATGGTCTATGTGCATATCAGGTATAAAGAGTTGCGCCGCGCGCTTATCACATTTTGTGTTACTGTTTCTGTTTCGGTTTCGGTTTTGCTTCGATTTCTAATGGAAAAATTGTCGAAATTGTCGAAATGCACAATGGGCATTTACCCCACCAGCCAGCAGATAAGTGTCGCTCTTAGACCGCATTTGGCAAGCTCAGCGTTCCAGAATGCGGTGGCGGTGGCGTCGGCGTTGTCGGCGTCGGATTACGCGACGTGGGCAGCTTGTAGTCGCCGTCAACGTCGCTGCTGCCGTCGTCGTCGTCGTCGTCGTCGATGTCGTCGTCGATGTCGATCTCGATGTTGTCGTCCGATTCGATGTGGTGCGGCGTGGCTGCCACAGCGGCAGCGGCAGCCAAGAAGTGCACCTTCGTGGACGTTGTCGAATTGTTATTCTCCACCAGCAGCTGATGATGATTGTGATGATGATGGTGGTGGGGGCAGCAGCAGCAACAACTGGCGCTGTTGGCGGTTGGGGCACACATGTAGCCGAGTGCAACGGGATTGACTTTGTGGGGCCGGGCATGCAACAGATCGCCCACATAAATGGCCGTGATTGTGGCATAGACAACGCCCAACACGGCGCCCGCCAAGACATCGGACCAATGGTGCCAATAGTCGGCCACACGGCTCAGCGACACATACCACGCGGCCATCAGCAGCAGAAACTGGAGAATGTGCCGCATGGCCCGCACACTGCCGCCGCGTCCCTGCCACACGCTGTGCACATAGAACGCCAGCAGGCACATCGAGTAGAAGCTGAGACTGCTGTGGGCGCTGGGGAAACTCACGTGCAACTCGCGCAGCTCTCGCGTCGACAGATTGCGATTGCTGCAGTAGAACTGCTGCACATACAACTCCGCATTGCGGCCGTCCGAGCAGCTGGTGCCGTCGTGCAGCCGCGGCTGGCAGGCACTGTAGAAGTGCGGACGCAGTCGACCCACCACGTGCTTGGCCAGCTCCGTCGTCAGGTAGGTGGCGATGAAGCCGAAGCTGAACGTTGCCTGCGCCCGCCACAGATTGCGCAGATACTGCCGCATGCGCAGATGGCGGCAGATCCGCATGATCTCCACCACGCTGATGAACAGCATCGGCAGCAGCAGCATCATCACCAGCAGCATCGGCACCGTGATCGTGCACTCGGTGTACGGGTAGCGCAGGGACAGATCCGAGCAGTAGAAGCCGCGCTTGAACGTTCGCATCGTGGAGGGTTTCTCTTAGATTCACCAAATTATTCGGTGGTGAGTTTGATGGTGGTGGAATTAATTTCGCGGAAATTATTAAATAATTTTAATAGTTACTTCTTAGGACCAACTCTCTTTTGGTTGTGTTTTTATGACTTAATTCGTAGTCTATTTTTAATATTATTATTTATTTTTTAAAATTAATTTTAGTATTGAATTGAATAAGAGGGTTTCTTTTAGATTCACCAAATTATTCGGAGTGAGTTTGATGGTGGTGGAATTAATTTCGCGGAAATGATTTAATAATTTTAATAGTTACTTCTTAGGACCAACTCTATTTTGGTTGTGTTTTTATAACTAATTGATTGTCTATTTTTAATAATATTCTTTATTTTTTAAAACTAATTTTAGTATTGAATTGAATATGATGGTTTCTTTTAGATTCACCAAATTATTCGGAGCGAGCTTATTGATGGTGGATTTAATTTCCGATGATTGAATAGTTTTAATAATTACTACTATTTTAGTCGTGTTTTTAAATGTCTGTGGTTTTATGATTTATTCTTAATAATATTCTTTATTTTTTTTAATTAATTTTAGTATTGAATTGAAAGTCAATTTGCAAGAATTCACTTTAGTTGACTTTGCACTTTTTGGGTTTCATAATTATTATAGCCGTGTTTTAAATAGTGGCGGTTTTAATTTATCTTTTTTAAATTTATCTATAGCCAATTTTAAATAACTTTGTTTTATTTATTTTGCACTTTTGGTCTTTTTTATTTTTTGGTGCGATATTTTGATTTGTAGTTTCTGTAGTTTCTCTTTAATTGTCTTTAATGGCTTGCACTTAAAAATTTGTAATTATTATCGATACTGGATTTAATTTTGCAGAGTTTTTTTTTGTCAGCTAGTTGTAGGGGTAATTTTGTTTTTCAGTTTTGATCCGGCTTAAGGAATTAATTTGTTGGTAATTTTCAACAACTTTCGTGAATTTTATTTTTATTTTTTTAATGTTTTAAATTAACAGTAGTGATTTGGTGTTTGAAAATATTTATTTCATATATATTTTCTTGTTTTTATTAAATTGACATCTTGCTATGGTTCCACTTCAAAATTCGAAATTAATTCCGCTTAAAATTTGAACTCTTAATTTGTACTTTTAATATCGAATTTTCAGAGTAAATTACTTGTTGAGTAAATTACTTATTAGACCAACACAAAAGAGTTATGATGAAATGTATTCATTAAAAACTTTGTCATTCACAGTATTATTTATTTTTTTATTTTTTGTTATTATTACACTGTTTTGAATCCAATTATTATTTATTTATTGTTTTTGTGGCTCACTTCCACACACGTTTTCGGAATGAAATTGTTTTTTGCCGCGTTTTCGAATTGTTTACGCGCCTTATCGCTGTGGCACTAGTTGATCCCGACACTAGACACTAGACGACGCGACATCGACGACGACGACAAACAGATGTTGTTTTATAATGGCATCGAGCTTTAAGGAAATGTTTGAGACACAGCAACAATTGTTTTGGGGTATTTCGGGTATTCAAACACTTTTCACTTGTTGTGCGCGTTCATTCACATTTTTTTTCGGCTCACGAATTGCGCATTTATTTATTTTCGGGCATTTATCTATCATTGCGATTGGCTTTCTAAAAAACCTCGCGCTCACTTCAAAGGCGAATTTTCCTTTGTCTCGATGCCAGGAGAGGAGGAGCAGCAGCTGCTGCTGGAGCAAGAGGAGGCAGAGGAGCAACCACGTGCAATGCTTTTAACTGCCGTCACAGACAGTTTTTCCTTCACGTCGTTGCAAATTAAATAAATCAGCGCTATTGGCCGACTAGACCAACTGTCAGTCGTACGTCTCCGACCGTTGGCAGTTGTGGCAAGCTGGAAGTTGCAAGTTGCAAGTTGCAAGTTGGTAGTTGGATTGTTGTTGTGCTTGGTTTTGGGCCTGTGGGCTGTGGGTTTCCTGGGCAGCAAAAAGCAACCTCGCTGGCCGCGTTCACTACGCTGTCTATCCGGTGCTGCGCGACGACGTCGTCGTTTTGTTTGGAGTGTAGACCGAATCCGACTGCGACTGCGACTTCGACGTTCGACGGTGACGGTGACTGTGACTGAGTTGTAGACGTAGACGACGATCGTGCGCTGCCTCAGCCGCTGCTTCAGTCGCTGTCGCTGCTTCTGCTGCCGGTAGCAACTGTCGATTGAGGCGACAACAGAACCCACCACAGCGCTGTCTGCTTCTGCTTCTGCTCGTGCTTGTGGAGGAGGCTCTTTTCGATGTGTTTTATGTGTTTTTCGCACTGATATTGAATTTCAATGCTATGTTTTTCTTATCAATTTAGCTGCGTCGGCGACGACGTCGACGTCAGCGTCGACTTCGCAGTCGTAGAACCCGGAGAGCGGAGACAAGCTGAAGCAACTGGAATCTGCTGCACTCTCGTATTTCTGCGACGCTAATGAGGAAACTGCTGAATTGTTTCAAGGTTTACTTTATGTTTTTTTTTTTCTGCCTCTCTGCTGTACCCTTGTTTGTTTAGGCCTGTTTGCTCGCAGACTCTTGGCATTTGCGCATAATGAAAGAGTTGCATTTACCCGACGAATGCCATTGGCATGAAGGAGTGCCTTGCGAATCCCTTGCCCTCTCCTCCCCCATTGCAGTAGGTCATTGCTGGCTAGAGTTTGCTCTGAGATCGCATCGCATCGCATCGCTTCGGTTGCTGCGTGCCTTTATAGCATTTGTTGATGTAGGTCGTTGCTACGAGCCCAAGCTGTGTGCGGTAATGGAGACGACGTCAACAACAGCAACAGCAACAGCAACAACCACAACAACATTGCTTTGGGTCGTGCTTGGGCACAGTGGAAATGCAGTTCATAAAGTGCAACAAGTTTATGGCCACTTTGTATTTTCACAACGAGTTGAGCTTCTTTATGGCCCACAGTCTGCAACTGCTCAATTTACATAGAAATTGTCGTTTGTCGCACTCCCAACGATATTTCCCGCTAATTTATGTTAATTTCGCAATAGACACATTACTCTCTCAACCCGACACCCGCATGAACATTCCCCGACAATTCTCCGGACTACCAACCGATATTCCGATACCCATTAGCCAACGGCTCTGAGTGCAAAATGTGCTTCAAATGCATCTTAAACATTGTTTATCGCATTTTTTGTAGCGATGGAAGGTTATCTGGCAGTCTGTTCGATTTGTCCCCTTCAACACATATATCCATTGAAAACCGATATCGAAACCACAGCGCAATTAAATACGCCCCACTTGCTGAGCCCAGCCGCTGAAATGATCCAACGATACTCGGCCACAGCCACAGCACGCGACAGACTTGAAATGAGATCATGATCACGATCAGCGCAGCAATGATCATTAGCATCTGGAACAAACTTAATGATCATCAGAGATCAATCAATGCATTTATTACCATCATCAGCATTGCGTGCATGGCAACAATGTACTCGTATATTCCAGATTTTGTGTATCACGATAACCATTAAGAACCAAGGATTTCTTCACAATGACAATAATCATTAGCGATTTTATGGGTGTTTTCAGCATTATCGTCACTTGCAACAAATGGCAACGATTCTCATTCCACTTTTTAACCATCATAACAATTAGAATTCAATTAATTTCTGCACAATTCAATGATTCAATGTTCTGCCTGAAATGATCCTTGTGCAGATTTTAATCCAAATAGCAATAAGATAATAATAAAAAATAAAAAATTTCAATTGAAAATTATGCGTTCAATTTGAACTCAGGAAAAAAATATTGAAATGCTGACCAAACTTCTAGAAAAATTCTAGATTGGCTACTATTGAAATAAGGATAAATATCATTCTTAACTCAATAATATATTCTCAAATAGAAAATAGAAATAGTGCAAATCCTCGCACCAAGAACGAAGTTCTTAAGTGCTATTTTATTTATAAAAGAAATTTGACTTTATATTTGTTTTAATTATGAATTGGTAATTATCCATATTAAGTAATACATTGATAGCTTGTTCGATAGTTTTTATTTAGCTCAGAAATTTCTTAGAATGAGAAATGTTTTTTTTTCTGAAACCTAATTCTTCATTCTGAATGCTATCTGTATCAATCTTTCATCAATGCTGCAATCCTACTGGAGACATCAATTAATCGGATCATTACCAAAATCATCACTCTGCGCATGATTATCATAACCATAAAGTTAAATGAATGGATCCGCAAAACTCGTTGGCGCAAGATTTTCAACGGGAAATGATCAATGGTTTTGCCAACAGCAATCGATATATCCGTTCACCATGATCACGATCGTCAGTTTGTCATGATTATTGTCAAAATCAATAATCGATCGCTGTCCACACCTTGATCACGTTAATCGCCAGGGATTAGACGGACATTGTAAGACCGGGAATCAATCAGTCTGGACACCATGATTGTTGCAATTTATGTGACTATAAATTGCAATCAATTATTGACACAATTCATAAATACGCTGAGCTGGCTGAGACATTGGCAGACCCACAGGCAAGTGCACAAGTGATTACACAAGACGAGTAAACAAAAGAGCTGAGACCATGTCTACTAATTTTTATTTTTAAAACAAAAGCCAAACACACACAGCACAATGACTGACTATGCAAAATAAGACACGCTTCAGGCTTGTTTCTTTTTTGTTTCATATTCCAATTGAATTTTATGTGTATTTTTAAATCCGGCGATAGAAACGTTCCATCACAATTTGCCTTCCGCTGTCGTCCAGGTGACGGAGGCGGGAGCAGGCGTGACTGATAAGCGAAAGGTGTAAAATAATGCGATTACGATTGCAAGTGTTGATAGCAAGCGACAACGACGACGACACAACAACGCAGTTGCAGACTGAGAAAACTCAGAGTCTCAGCTTCGAGTTGCGGCTTCAGCTCCACGGTTTTGCCAGTGAAATCTCATCATGATGAGGGGAACCGTGGGGAACTGTTTGTGTCGCGACATTATTTTTGTTTATATTTATTAAAGGGGGAACTCGGGGTAATTGCAATTCAGCGACTTGTTTATTTGTGTGCACTTCTTATTGTCATAGTTAATTTTCCCAAAGTAGCAGGTGCACGGGGCAACCTGATAAACACATAAACACCACTCGTATCTGTGTGCGTGAGTGTGTATCTGTGTGCCTGAACAAGTGTCAGTGGTTGGGGGCAACTAACTTATTCGGAATGTGCTGCAGTGAGCAATTCGGACAGGAAGCGAGTGTTAATTGCTGAAGGGGAAGTTTGATAAGCGCAAATTGTATTAAATAAATGCCAATACCAAGAGCAGAAATGTTCTAGGCAAGCATTTTGTCAACTTTATCTTTAACATCGATTAATTCAATGAATAATCCAAAACAGAAATAGCAAAAGTAAAATGACAATTTATAATCAATAAAAAGTAAGTGCAGAAAAGTATAAATGCAGACATATTCAAACAACAAATGTTTATCATAACAACGCATTATTGCAAATTAAATTACTTTAATATGAGAATAATTGTAAAGTAAATAGAAATAGTTTAATTACTAATTGCATATTTATAAATAATTATACAAATATCGAACTAGAATTAGAAAATTTTAAAATATGAAAATGAAACCAGGATTAGTAATTAATAAATAACAGAATCGCAGAGGAATAAGTATAGGGAAAAGAATTTAAAATGAAGGTTAGAGTTTCCTGCATTAAATTTATCTCTGTTATGGAATGCGGATTAATAAATGTAAAAATACAAATACTTTTATTTAATTGAATTTGTTATTACGAAGTCTTTTTTTAATTTATTGATTAACGCTTACGGATTAGTAGATCGTGCCTACTAGGCAATAAACTTATTTATATTACTTGAGAGTGTCCATGTTTATACACAATTTATTAGCACTCAAAACCATAAAGACAAGTACAGAAAAACTGACGTACAGGCAAAAAAAGATTGTAGGTGGCTGATTCAGAATAAACTGCAGTTTTACCTTACAGTATTTATGTTAACCATTATAATGTCGAATATTCTTGGAGAACAGCCTTATAAGATGAACACATCGACGTAATACATTTGACAGCAGTTCGATTAAAGTCCAAATAAATTCGCAATAAATAAAATGTAACATTTAAACTAAATGTTTAATAAACTGCCAGCTAAAGTGACCTACCCCAAAATAAAAGGTAAATAAATAAAATTCAGTTCGAGCAATTTAAGTGGCATGAAAATAAATTGATTTTAATTCTGTGCACGTGCAATGCACTCACGGAAACTGGACGTCGGCCCAGATAAACCTGATGCCCAGAATGCAAATACATAATAAACACTCAACAAATACGAGTAATAAAAATAAATCAAGAATATGATAAAAAAAAAATAAAACAGAAATGAAAGCACGCAGTGCGAAACAAGTTATGAGAAATTCTGTCAAGTTTCTTAGGTGAAACAATAACAACAGCAAGTTTATCAAGTTTTAATGAGTTTAATTGAATTGCGCTTAGGGAGAGCAATTTAAAAAATATGAATATATAAAAGTGAATTTGGTTGAATCGAATTTGCCCAATAGCAACGAAATTCAATCACCATAATTGTTATTGTCGTGAATTAACACTCAAATAAGAAAATGCTTAAAAAATGATAGACAATAAAAAACTAATGCTAATTTGACGAGTTAACGAGGCGCAACCGCAGCCGCTTCCACTTGCGATTTGTGTTAGTAAAAGTTTATAAATAACAACTACTAAAAAATTATTAGACGAGAGCCGACTAAGAGATACACTGCATTTAATTTGGGCATTTGTTCATTATTAATATATTAATTTGTTATTAATATATTTATTGGTTTATTGGCAGCATAATATGCGAAATAGTCATGCATTTCGAAACGCATATAAAGTTTATTCATTCAAGTTTTGAATGTTCAAAGTCTGCAAGATTAACGACTTTGTAGACGAATTATTTGTCACTCCTTAAACGTAATTAATTTCTTGGCTTTACAAAGCGTTAGTTACGCCTGCTGGAATACCCTATAATTTAAGTTGTTGCTGATCGCAGTGTATGAAGCGTGTAGAAGTCAACAGAAACAAAAAGTGGCGAACGGCGTTAATCAAACCTGTTTGCACGCTGCTCAAAAAAGCTCCGCTGACATTCTCGCATCTCGCAGTGCGAAGCTCGAAGCTTTTCGAGTGCAATTGCCACAGAACGTCACAACATTCCGACAGCCATAAGCCAGCTGAGTTAGATAGCGAACTACGCCATAGCCCGAGGAATGCGGCAGAGCTGTGACGTCACAATCCAGCTTCGAGTGAGCTGCAGGTGTTGGAGATGGGTGAATCCGAGTGTTCAGTGGGTCATTGGACAGCGAATCTGTGTTCCAGCGAAATGCGTGTCTGAGTCATACAGGGCAGAGAGAAAATCCCACAAGACTCGTGTTTGAATCAGTGCAAAAAGCAGCGGCAATTAGTCGAGCCTTCTCTGGGCTCTTGGCGGTTAACAGTTGAGTGGTCAGTGCGAGGTTCCACTTCATAACCACTCGCAGAAATTATGCACACGCATCGGCAAAGAGTGAAGATGCAGTCCAAAGAAGAAGGCGGAGAACTTGCCACTTTTCCGCTCCCACCCCCAACGCGATGTAAACGGGTTTTTTTCGTTTTGGCCAAGTAATTTCTCTGGCAAGTGAAACCAGTTTCTGCGCACAGCGTATGTGGGACTCGCGTCGAGTTATGTATCAATTGTGAGCAATTATTGGATGGCCCAAAGAAATGAATACTCAAATGATTTGTATAATTATAGGCAGCACAAAAACAGACAAACAGACAAATAAACAAACAAACAATAATTGTTTACGGGCAGCTTAGGCCGTAGCCAAGCAACAGCTAAGAGGGGGCAGCAAACTCAACTCAGCTCGACTCAAACTCAATGCGACTCGACTTGACTGGGTGCAAATGTAGCACGCGTAGAGCGGACGAGTCTCACTCTCTGCTGAAGCTCTCGGAGAGAGAGAGAGTCGACAAATCACGGCCAAGTTGGGCCCAGAGCCAGACAAGATACTCAAGCGCTGCTGGTCGGTTAGTTAAGCGCGGTTTGGCATTCGGTAGAGAACACACATCGAGCGAGTCATGTCGGGCAAGTACAGCAAATTGTTGCGCGGCATCTGCGACCTGTTGCTGTGGGCCGCTCTGACCGCCGCCAGCCTGGTGCTGATGCGGCTGGTGAAGCCCTTCAAGCGCGGCTTCTTCTGCGGCGATGAGTCACTCAGCTATCCGCTCAAAGACAACACCATCGGCAGCACCATGGTCATCGTCATCACGCTGGCCGTGCCCACCGCCGTGATTGTGGTCGTCGAGCTCTTCAAGCAGCTGCCCGCTGGCCCGGCTGGACGGGACGCCGCCAAGCGGGATGACTATCGCATCGGCAGTCGCATGGCTCAGCTCTACAAGCAGGCTGGATGCTATCTCTTTGGCCTGGCGATGGTCACGTTCTGCACAGTGCTGACCAAGCTCTGCATTGGTCGCCTGCGTCCGCACTTCTTTGCTGTCTGCCAGCCGAGGATGGAGGACGGTTCCAGCTGCTTTGATGCCCAGAATGTGGGACATTATATCACGAACTATAGCTGCAGCAACGGCAACATGACGAGCTTCCTCAGTGGCCAGCTGAACCAGAGCTTTCCCAGCGGACATGCCAGCATGATCATGTATGCGATGTGGTATCTGGCCATCTATCTGCAGGCCACGCTGAGCACTCGCATCTCCAAGCTGCTCAAGCATCTGCTGCAGTTCCTCTTCGTCATGTTCGGCTGGTACGTCTCGCTCAGCCGCATCACCGACTACTGGCACCATTGGTCCGATGTCCTGGCCGGCGTCTTCTTGGGCGTGCTCTTCGCCTGGCTGACGAGCGTTTTTGTCGCCGATTTGTTCGCCTTCAAGCGCTGGAATCGCACTGGCTACTCCGCGAACACGCTGCGGAAGGCGCAGGTCTCCCCCAAGAGCTCCACCAAATCGCAGTCTCAAGCGGCGGCAGCGGCGGCAGGAGCTTCTGTCCCGCCCGCTCTGCCCGCTTACACCTTTGGAACCCTGCCTTATGCGACGGCGTATCCGACTCAAGCACAATACGCCCAGACCTATCACAACTATGGCTATGTGCCGTGATCGGGTATAGTTCGTATTTGTGTTCTCACAAAACTCTGTTTTCGTTTTCTTTAATTTAGCTTAATAAACATATATGATATTATAATCTGTTGAACGGCCGATATTAATGTTATTAAAAGAAAGTTTGTTATTTGACGCCCCCCAAAATAATGCTTGAGCTTCGGTAGAAAGTGCCGCATCGATTGGGTTTATCGAGTTGTGAAGATGTTGTGGAAAGAGAATGGAGAATAGCGACTGCTGAGTGGAGATGAAGAAGAGCAGAAAGCCGCTGAAACTCAACAAAGTGGAACCGTTTAATACTACAAGATTTGAATTAAACACAATTAGTTAGAGCTTGCTTTTAATCAGCAATGCAAGTGGAATTAATTTGAATTAATTAGCAAATATTTAAAGATAGTCTTTTTAAAATTGAGTCCCATAAAATATATAAAATACTCAGTGCTGAAGTTGTAAATTAGCATTTCTGATTATTAGTTACAGATTATTTTCAGTTATAAATGCAAATTGGAGTTTATTTCAAAACAATAAATATTTTGTAAAAACTTCAACACAAATAAATTTTAGACAGATGTTTTTTTAAAGTGACTATTTTTAATTATAAAGTATCCACAGTGTTGTTTAAATTGAAATTAGTAAAATACTCTGTGCTGAAGTTATGAGTCAGCGTTGCCAAGGGAACTAAGTATTTTACTTGAGTCCAATTTGGGGAAAGCCCGGACTGAAAGTCAACAAAGTAGAAATACTTTGAACGCAAAACTGACATAAAATTTAAAATTAATTTTAGCTGTGAAGAACACATTTTGTTATCCAAATAATTATTTACTTCTTCACAACGTTTCATCTCCAAGTTATGAAGTGAAAATCTGTGAAGCATATATTTTCAAGTTATCTGAGCTTTTATCAAATGTGTTAAATGCCAAGAACAAATCGCATGACTCAGAAACTCGTATGCGATTATTTTGAGAACAGTTTCGAAATTTTAGTTGACCAGGCGAGGGATTAATAATAAGTTATATGATTACAATCGATACGAAATCAAGGAACATCAGTTTATATTTAACACGACACCGCTGAGAATATTACTTAATAAAATTTAAGCAGATTTGTGGAAAACGCTAAATACTTTAGATTTAAATGACATGTAGTAGAAATATTTTAAATTGACCTTCTTGTAAGGCAGCAAGTTTAGAGTTATGGTGTTGAGAACATGTTCTATTAATAATGCTAGTTTGAAATTCTTCAAGGTTTACAGCTAACTTGTACAGTTACTTTTGCTTTTGTTTAAAAGATGATTTCTTTTCGCAATCTAGAGGCCCCTAGAACCCCGAAGAATCTGTGGGTTGGCCAAAAGCCGAAGCCAAAGCCAATTCAAAAGTCAGCCCAAAAGATTAGACACAGTCGAGGCCCAAACTGATTTGAGTGTTGAGAAATTAGGAATAAATTACTAGAAATTTGCATAGTTTAGCAATCGATAAACAGCTTGGGAATGCCATGACGACTTGGACTTGGAAACTCTGAGCTTGTGTGCATTGTTTAATGCTTTGTCCGAGATTCCGGCACTGAGAACGAGGCGCGCGTTGAAACAAGTTTCCACTCAGCGACTCGGCCACTCGTAACTGCGATAGACATGTAAATTAAGTAGCTGCCTCTCGGACCCAGAGCTGTCTTCAGCTCGAGTCTCGAGTCTTCAGCTCGCGTCTGCAGCAGTGTCAAAATGTGCGGCAATCCAAACACGCGACTTCTCTCGCGTCTCATCATCGACTTTCTGCTGCTGCTGGGCATCTACTGCGTCGCCTTGGTGGTGCTGCCCCAGCAGCTGGCGACGACGCGGCGTGGCTTCCACTGCAGCGATGCCAGTCTGCAGTATCCCTATCGCCAGCCCTGGCTGACCAAGATCCACCTGACCATTGTGGTGGTGGCTCTGCCTGCTGCTTTCATACTTGTCGTGGAGATGCTGCGCGCTGCCTTTGTGCCCAGCAGCGCGGAGCTGAAGCAGCGATTCGTCTTCGTGGGCGCTCGCATTCCCAGCTTCATCAGCGAGTGCTACAAGATCATTGGGGTCTACTTGTTTGGCCTGGGACTCGCCTTGCTACTGATTCGACTAACCAAATGCATCACTGGACGGCTGCGTCCCTACTTCTTCGATGTCTGCCATCCCAGCTGGACCGATGAGGAGGAGGTGGAGGAGCTGAGCTGTGCGCTGCTGTCGCCTGGCAATGCCTCGAGCTTCATTGCGGACTACAAGTGCAACGAGTTTGCCGCCTCGCTGGAGCTGCTCTCGCTGCTGGGCCACTCGTTCCCCAGCGGCTTTGCGACGTCCAGCAGCTACGCGATGTGCTTCCTCATCTACTATGCCCAGGCGCGTCTCTTTGCGCCCTGGCTGCGTCTGTTGCGCTCCACGCTGCAGCTGGCCTGTGGCGCCATCGCGCTGCTTGTGTGCCTCGAGCGCATTTCCAGCAACCAGAACCACATCTCGGATGCAGCTGCGGGCTTCTGCCTTGGCGCCGCGTTGGCCTCTTTTGTGGCCGTGTTTGTGGCGCATCTGTTCCGGCAGGTGCGCGTGAAGCGGCGCCAGTGGCCGAGGAACGAACAGATCTATGGCTACGCTGGTTACTATAATCGCGCCACCTACGGCTATTAGTATAAGTCTTTTTTGTAAGTGTGTAATAAATGTATGCAGAAGTGGATCGTGTTTCAATGGGAGCGATCAGTCGGGTTTCGAACCAACTGCTGGCTTGCGTTCCACACAACAAGTGAAAGCCCACTGACCACAGTTCACAGTCCAGAAGCGCAAGCTCGCTCTCTTGATCGCGCTCTCTCGCTCTGACAACCCGTTGAGCGAGCAACAAGTGGGCAATGCGGACAAGTGGAGAGACAAGTGCCGAGCGATTTGTTTACAAAGTCAACAACAAACTGCGCTCCATGGCATTTGTTTTCATTCAGTCGGCAACGCAAAGCGGCGCTTCCAAGTTTACAGTGGCCAAGCGTCGTCGTAAAACTAATAAACGATCGATCCTCGTCGTCGTCGTCGTCGTCGTCAACTTGAACAATTGTCGTTTATGTTGTTTACGTTTTTATTTCAATGCATATTCCGATGCGTGGTTCAGTGAAGTGAGGTGTGTGTGTGCTGCAGCTGTGTGCAGTTAATGCGAAATGAACTGAGTGAAAAAAGAGAGGCTTGTAAAAAAAGTAAATTCACTGTAAGTGCATAGAAACTGCAATAAATGCAGGCAGAACTTTTAATCGCAAATTACTATTAAAGAAACTATCAAGAAATATGCAGATGGTTGCAGTTGCAAAAAAAAAATCTATTCATTTAACACACAGAACAAACTTGTAAAGATATAAAATCAAATATTACAACTTTTTGGAAAAGCCAAGTAAAATTATTATAATATACTCGCCTTGTAAACTAAAAATCTGCTTGAAAAAAAACAAATAATAGGCATCCATACATCAACCTCTTTTCGCGATATTATTGTTAATTAATTACAATAAAAAAAATATTAATGATTTTAATGTTTTTTTCCTGACTGATTGATTGGATCTGACTTATGACTGACTAACTGTAGAACATGAGCTTCAATAAATTGTGAAAATTATAGAATGTGTATCAATGAAGGAAATTTCAGAAAAAAAACGATTGCCATTGATTTGGAACGAGAATGTGTTTAATTTATAAAAATACAAGATTTTTATTACAAATATAGTTTAAGCCTTGATATGATAATTAATATACAAATTTGAAATCGTCAGACATCAGAATAGAGAATAGAGAGAATAGTGATAGACCAGCTTAAATATCTTTTGTATATATAGAATACTGATGTATTTAAATGCATGTTTGAATTGCCACAAAACCATGTTACCCTTTTGGACTGCACTCCGCAAAGGGCGCAGGGTATGAAAAACAAGTGAAGTTCAAAGTGCATTTTAAAATAGCAACGGTTAACGGTTAACCCGCACAACAGCAAAGTCAAACAGAGGCAAATAAGCGCCAGTTGCTCCACAGCACAGCGTTCACATGCCATCCATATACATATATATAAATTACATATGTTGATGTATTAAAAAGAGAGAAACTTACAGACAGAGAGAGTGAGAGAGGGAGAGGGCGAGAGAGAGAGAGCGAGCATAGCGCAAAGACTTAATTCAATCAAATGTCGCTTATTCATTCAATTAAAGGTCGCGCCATTTGACATCCCACAGTGACTACGAAAACGAATAAGTATGAGTGCGAGAATGAGTGCGAGTGCGAGTGCTTGTCCAAGTGCGAGTGCTAGAGAGGGAGTCGGTTTTTTAATGCACTCGACTGTTCAACTTTGTGCATATGTCACATGTGCTTTTCATATTTTTGGGGGCAGCTGCAGCCGAGCAGAAGTTGCCACAAGACACGCACAATGGGGGCCATTCTTGCAACAGATTAGAGTCCACTGCGAGTTCCGCGTGTTGCGCTTCTGTTGTTGCACTTTCTGCTGCTGCTGCTGCTGCTGCTGCTGCTGCATGATAATGCAAATCTTTAGTCGGGTGCGTGCAACGCGCCTATTTTATGCATCATTGGGTCACAACAATAGACAGCTACTCAGTGCCCAGCACATGGGACAGTGATGAGTAAACGAATCGAATGAGTGGGTGACTCACTCTCGCAGCGCCTATTGACCCAAGATACGAGATACGTCTACTTATTGGCCAGTAATCGTTCACTATATCTCTAGCTTTAGCTGTACTTATTTTAGAGTCCGTAAACAAGCCGAAATCTTAATGCGACTTTGCTTAATCGTCGACATCAGTCATCAGACAAAAGCCGACAAGTATTCATAGTATTCACAGTATTCGCAGTATTTGCACAATTGCCTTAAAATGAGCTGAACTGCAGTGAATTGGCAAAAATGTTGTGTGTGGGCAGGTTGAGCGGGTACTTTTGCTGTTATCTGGAGCACGCGTTGATTTATCTTATCAAAATGATCTTGAGCTTTTTCACGGAGAGCGTCGCGAGTATAGCGAACAGTGAGACAGTCACGACACTGACAGAAAAACTTTGGGGAAAATTGGTGATTATCGATTGCAATTGCGAAAAGATATTTAAGAAGCATTTTGAGTACTCTTAATTTACATAGATTTATAATTCATACCCAATAACGAATTCATTATTACATATTACAATTTTCAGAAATCATTTTAAATAATTAAATTGAATTTAATTAATTTGATAAAAATATAAAAATTAAAATCCAATTTAATCGCATACGCATAGGCGACTAATCTTATGTGGTTTAATATGCTTAAATATTCTTTTAAATTATTTTGTTTTGCTATAAGCTCGACTATAAACATGGGATTTTGAAATAGTTACTGCTGCCAACCCAAAATTCGAAGTACAAACCTTAAAAGTATCTTAAAGTTCCAAATTTAAAAAAATGATTGATAAAAAAGTCATTATTAATCAATTCAAAATATTTTTTTAGCTTTAAATAATTCTATAAGTATCCGAATTATTTTGTATAAGTTTGACAAATTTACAAATTTCTCTCTTGACTATTTCTTGCAGTGCCCTGCGTCGTCTGCCAATTGTTGTCTAATCTAGCCTAATGCAGAATACTCCTCGACCATTCGACTTAGCGCGCTAGTTATAAACTTGCGCTGACGCAGCCAGCTAGATATAAAGAGCAAGAGCGGGTTGCAGAGAGCAAAGAGAGACAATTGGGGAGAGAGCGAGAAGAGACGTTTGTAAACAAAACACAAGAGCGCAGGCGTCGTGGAGCATGAAATGATCGTTAAATTAAAAGAACGTTACCCACTCGAGGTCGGATCAGTCAGTCACTGACAACGAACCCGCGACGACGCCAACATAGTTCGACGGGTAAAACAAACGAACCCGAACCCGAACCCAAAACTTAATTAGACAGCATAAAATTGGAATATTAACTAATTAAAAAAGCATCGAGACAGTCGAGAGACAACATAAAAAATGCGCGACGCCGCCAATGAGGACAACACGACCGGGGTCGCCCCCTCCCCAAACCAGACACAGTCATCGACGCAGACGACGCGAGAACGAGAACGGGAACGGGAGACGGAGCGGGCGACGGTCGCCCAACGGCAGCTGACCCGTCGCTTTCTCATCGAGCTGCTCGTCGTGACGGTGCTGGTGATACCGATCTGCATCTGCGAGTTCGCCATCGAGCCAGTGCGTCGCGGCTTCTTCTGCGACGACGAGAGCATTCGCTATCCCTTCCACGACAACACAGTGACGCCGGTGATGCTCGGCCTGCTCACCGGAGCCCTGCCTCTGATCGTGCTCGTCCTCGTCGAATATGTGCGCTCCATGCGTGCCGGCGAGCTGAAGACGACGGTGCAGCTCTGCGGCTGGCAGATGTCCGCCTGGTACGTGGAGCTGGGCCGCCAGTTCGCCTACTTCGGCTTCGGCATGCTGCTCACCTTCGACGCCACCGAGGTGGGCAAGTACACGATCGGCCGCCTGCGCCCTCACTTCATGGCCGTCTGCCAGCCGCAGCTGAGCGATGGCAGCCTCTGCTCGGATCCGGCCAACCTGCACCGCTACGTGGAGAACTACGAGTGCGCCGGCGAGGGTTACACGATTGCAGATGTGCGGCAGACGCGTCTCAGCTTCCCCAGCGGCCACTCGAGCATCGCCTTCTATGCGCTGCTCTACGTGGCGCTCTATCTGCAGCGTAAGCTCACCTGGCGCAGTTCCAAGCTGGCCCGCCACTTCCTCCAGTTCCTGCTCATCATGCTGGCCTGGTACACGGCCCTCAGCCGGGTCATGGACAGCTGGCATCACTGGTCGGACGTGCTGGCGGGATCGTTGATTGGCGTCGCTGGCGCCTTGATCACCGCCCACTACATTGCGCACTTCTTCAGGCCGCAGTTCCGTGACGTGGTGCTGGGCAGTGGCCTGCGAAGGGAGGACACTTCGGCCACGCTGCAGGAGGAGGTTTGCCCCGCCACCCCGCCGCCTTACTGCGTGAACAGCAGCTACAACGACGATCAGTATTGTACCAAAGTATAGGGCGCAGTTTGGAGATAAAAAGTGCCAGATGCGAGATACAAGATGCGAGATAAAGTGCAAAGTCAACTCGTCACTGCGGCAATTAAAAACATTCCATACCAAATACCAAATAAATAATATTTAACTTAGTTTATAGCAATCGCGCCCGTGCTATTAATAAAAGAGTTACCTGTGAAGCAAAAGCAAACAATCAGAATTTCTAGTATAGTGATAATGTCATAATCTCTCATATATTGTCTTCTGTCGTATCGTTCATCTGCATTTGTACTATATAGTTGTCATTCCTCGTTCAACACTTATTGTATTTCATCAAACTGTTTTGCAGTTGCTCGTATTATTTATGTAATAAATATATTTAAAACCACATTACGCATTGTCACGACTACTCGTATTTATTTACCGACTTCATGATTGGCTGTCTCCCATCACAGACACAAATAATTCGCATTAATCCGGCGATCTAAACGCTAACCTCATTCTGTTTGACACACATCTGACAGTGTATAGTCTAGATAATACACTGCTCGAAACTCGATTGGCGATTGTCGCACTCGAAGGTCTTTCAAGATTAATATCATACTAATTGTGTGATATGATTATGGCCATAAATGAAACTTTATTGAACTATAACTCAAATGAGTGTCATAATTACAATTCAAAAACATAATGTTTGCTTTCAGACTTTATATTAAGGAAATAAAAGGAAATGAAATAAAATAATAATAATTCATTTCAATTTAAAAGAAAAGACCTGATAAAGTGTTGGAAAAAAATTAAATTAATTTAAACAAGAATCTATTGAGTATAGTTATTTATTGACGAATTATTTTATACAAAATGATTTCATTTAAAAAGAAAATTAAAGAAAACGAACAATTATTTATGGAATAACCTTAATTTTCAAATAAATGAATTCCATGCCCTCTTATTAATAAAAGACCTAATAACGTGTCGGGCTTCAACAGCGTGTTGAGCTAAATTCCATTGTTTATCTTATTTGTTAAGTAATTATGTTTTTTTTTGTGTGGTGCATAATCATTGTTTGATATGAGTCTACAGCAACCGTGAAAGCCGTGATCGTCATTAGTGACTCACGAACAATGTTTAAATACATATTTCGCCGAAATGACTGCCAAAAATCAGACTGCTGGGTAAACTCAACTAAAGCAAAAAAATTGTGATTAAATTAAAATAATTACAATTTATTAAAATAAACCTAATATATTATATAACAATATATTACATGCCTTAATCTGCAATTTAAATTAATAAGTAAAAGCTTTCACTTAATTATTGGGTATTTTCTAGCACATCAGCAGCTGTAATCAAATTTTGGGTAACCCTTTTTGCTGCGTCATCCAGACGATGCAAGATCACTGGGGAAATTGAATTAGAGTTAAGATTTGTTAGCGATAAACTGTTCGAATGATCGTGGGAACTCGTGTGTGCCGCATAACAAATAAATATTATAATAGATACGAATACTTGGAGCAATAATTTACAAAAAGCTCTTGATGATTATTTATTAAATTATTTCTTATTATTGAATTTACGTATTAAATGCACGCTCTGAAAGTCTATGTGAATATTTATGACTGTTGTCACCCCAATCGTAAAGAGAGAGCTTCGCAAGAGCAGAATTATTTTAAGAGCTTCGCTTCAAAGTTCGTTCAACGAGCACTTAGAAATACTCGCATTTAATTGTGTTTCCAAGCGAACAATATTATTATGAATAGACAGTTTCAAATGCCGTGCCGCCAATAAACAACAAATAACTCGCGTGTTTTGTGAACTTTCAAGGCCAGACAAATGGGAAAAATAATAACAGATCTTAGTTGGGCAGTTCTCTCAAAACGTGCCCCTGCATTAACATCTTATCAGCTGGCCAAGGCTGGGATTCGGATGCGTCAAGTGCGAATTTTAATTAGCTGACGAAATGGAATTTCTAATTTGGTACTGTTGTCAAAATCGCAAACTTACTTGAACCCCCTTAATGCGATCATAATTATTAGTATTTATTAAGTAAGAATACAACACGTGTATATGAAAAAACCATCGCTGTGGTGGAAAAGGGTGTATCAGCTATGATGAAAAGGTTTCAAGTTAATAAAAGAGCAGATCCTCATATATAATGTAAATAATATACAAAACAATACTTTACAAACGAGGCTTATGTTACAGGGAAAATAAAGCACAAAATAATACTTATAAAACCACAATAAAAGATAATTATTCAATTATAATTTATTTATGGAATAAAACAATTCATAATGTAAACAAAAAATATATTGAATATATAAATTGAATTTTATTTGATGATTAGGTATTTAAAAATGCACAAATATATTTCTATAAATAATTCTTCAGACTAATTTTGATTTTTTTTTATGCGGGCAATTACTTATTATAATAAGGGCAAATATTATAAACTTTGATACTGCCAATATTCTTAATATAATTATGTAAGAGTTGTTGTCTAGAAACAAAGTAAATCCCCTACTTACAGTCAAAGGCGTTGCCTAGCAACTGTCTAATCTTTAGATTCTAAAAATCAGGGTATTAACATTGCGCTCCGATTTCTACGCCAAGCTCCGACTTTGTTATTGTTATTATTATTGCGTGTATTGTTATTGTTAAATAAATTGAGCACATGAAATTCACTGAACCGAAGCTGAGATCGCCGAGCGACGGCATAATCAAGACGGGCGGCTTTGGCTTCAACCCGCAGCTCGACTCGAAGGCGCGATCAGTGACGCGTGAATCGTCGAACCGAGCGAACCATGAGCATGGATCAGAGACTCAACTGGCGGGCAGTGCAGCGAGGACATGTCCGTCTGCTGCTGGACATTGTCCTGATGGCCGGACTGCTGCTGCTGGCCGAGAACGTGCGCGAACTTTGGGGAGCTGCCACAACGCGAGGCTTCTTTTGCGACGACGAGACGCTCATGTATCCCTACAGGGAGAACACGGTGTCGCCCAGCCTGCTGCACTGGATGAGCTTCCATCTGCCGCTCGCCGCACTCGTGATCCTCGAGAGCTATCGCTGCTGGCGTCGCGTCGCCAGCGGCGTCTCGACTTGGCTGCAATATTGGCCGGTCTACAATACGCTGCGCTGGTTTCTCTTTGGCCATGCGGCCGAGTCGGTAATCAAGGACATGGCGAAGCAGCTAATTGGACGGCTGCGTCCGCATTTCTTTGCAGTCTGCCAACCAAAGCTCGCCGACGGCGGCTTCTGCACGGACGAGGCGCACAGCCAGGGCGGCGTCTATCACACGGACTACACTTGCGAGTCGCCGGATGCCACGCCCCAGATGCTGCGCGATGTGCACGTCTCGTTTCCCAGTGGCCACTCCTCGATGGTCTTCTACGGCCTGGTGTTCATGGCCCTGCACTTGCAGACCCTTCGCCAGCCCTTGTCCACAATGCTGCGTCCCCTGTGCCAGCTGATGTGCGTCGGACTCGCCACATTTGTCGGCCTTAGCCGTGTCATGGATTACAAACACCATTGGTCGGATGTTGTGGCCGGTTCACTGCTGGGCGCTAGCGTTGCTTTTGCGGTCATTCGTGGAGCGGCGCTGGAGCATCGATTGCAGCTGCAGGCAACTGTAAAAGGACCTCAAACATCTGCAGTTGCAGTTGCAGTGGCAAGGAGCCCCGAGGAGGCAGAGACAACAACAGCAACAGCAGCGGAGCAGCTGCCGCATGATTTGTGTGAAGTTACTTGCCACAGTAGCAATTAGTTTCGTTTTGCATTCTAGCTTTAAGCCATGAACGATAATTTGAGCTAATAAGTAGCATAAGCGTAGATAAAGTTAGTTAAACAAAATGCTTCGAGTCTTTTTGTCTTGGGATAATTTGAAATTCAAACTAACGTCTAAACTTGAGTTTCATTATTTGCTGATGCTGTGTGCTTAAATTCTGCTGACTTTTGATGACACTTCTATCAACTGCTTAATCTCGCATTAATCTGCGAATTCTCGCCAGAAACTCTTCCCAAACGTGTGCAAATATTAACTGTCTTGACGTCAGCAGAAGAGTCTCTGCGCTATCTCTATGTATACAAACCGTAAACCATTTGGGGAACTTGTTTTGATTTGCGGAAATGCCGGGAAGTACAAGGCGATCATTACGTACCTGAAACGAGCAAAGTAAAAAAAATATGTTATTGTTTTTGAAATCCATAATCGCTGATCATGCAATCAATAACTATTTACTTGGAATCAATAGAAATATCACATTGAATTGAATACCTTATTTATAAAATATTTCTTTAACTTCAATTGTCAAAGCGGAGATTCAAGTTTTTAAACTTAATTTTAAACATTAACATATTTATATCTTAATCAAATACGTTCGAATCGATTTCAATCAACAAAAATATATTATAGTTGCCGGGTTTAATAGTATCATTTAGCTGTTCTACTTTCAAATCAATTACAGATTTTAAATTCTGAAAATAAGCATAATTATATTCTCTGGTTTACTTATTGAAGTATGTTATTTTAAAGAAACTTAACAAATTTTTAAATTCTTGAGTTCGACATTAATTGATAGAAAGCACAGTAACATTTAACTCTATATTCCCTAATTATTATTTTTTTTTATGGAAATTTTCCACATTTCCATTCTTATATATTTATTCTTCTTTAAAATCAATCAAATTGACTATAGGAAAAGGCTTAGATTACAGTTTTTAAATTCTAAAAATAAACGTATTTATATTGTCTGTTCAGCTAATCAAATATTTAAATTTTAAATGTATATAATACTTTGTTAAAGTTGATTTCAATCAAGAGATTATAGTTTTAGAATGCTAAAAATAGATATTTTATTTTCGAGTGTCATACTTGACTTTTCAATCATTTAAACTTTGAATTCGTTCAAATTGATTTCAATCAACAACCAGAGCGCAAAACCCATCGAAAAGCCAGCGTGACGACGCCGCATTAAGAACTTGAGAACGGTGCAACAATTAGCGGCTCTTTTAGTTGCCATTAGAATGGAATTTTCGAACGACTTAACCCACAGTCAACGCAGCTCACGAACGCCAAATAACCACGCCGAAGTGAAGTGGAATCGCCAAAATAAATAATTTCCAACAGCAGCTGCAGAAATTGGCAGCGAAACCGGCAACGAGACACTGAACCGGGCCAACGCAGACACTGATGATGATGCGCAACACCTGAGACAGAGCAGCAGCCAGAGACTCCTTCAGGCGTCGCTCCCCATTTTTGTGGGGAGGAAGAGGGAGGATGGAAGGTCTACCCTCATCAGGACGAACGGAGACGGAAGCTTTTGGCGGCCATTTTCACTTGTGGCTCGCTTAATTGGCTCATTTATTTTGATGGCAAAGAAAATGCTAGAAAATTGTGGCCTTTTTTTGCGTCTGATTCTCGCATTTACCTGGTTCGTTGCTGTCTCTGGTTTTATTATGATTAATTATGCCGAAAACACACATAAACACACACACACACATACACACACAGCTATCCAGCTATAATTTGACCCTAAGCTCCACTTTCTTGCCAAGTTTTGCAACTGTGTCAAGTTGTTGTTGTTATTCTTGTTGTTGTTGTCTGCTCCGAGATTGGAATGATAAATTTCTATGCAATTTATTTTAATCTGCTGCGACAGAGTTCCCCTCGCCCTTCCCGCTCTCCGCGCCGCTCGCCGTCATCTTTGCAGCTAGTTGCCATGCGTTAATTAAATGGAAAATATTTGCACATAACAACAAAAGCGGATGGCAACGGCTGGCGCAGGAAACTATTGGGACAGTAGAGCACGGGGGATGGCGAAGGGGGATCGGGTTCTAAACTTTAGCTGCAATCCAACACAGTGACCTACATTTTGCATAAGCGAAAGTTTTGCTTTTGCCATTGCCACAACAAGTAGAAGCCGAGCAGGGAAAGATCTTCCCCTCTGAGGGGGAAGAGTGAAGGGCTGAAGTCACGCCAACGAGTCTATACGACAAGCAGTATTATGAGACTTATAAGATGGGGTAATAGAAATAACAAATAGCAGCTGGCAAGTGCAAGAGATCCTCATTGCACCAGAGACTTGCCTTGAGGTGGCGCAAAGTCACGCGAGAAATTCCTATAAAGTTATTTGAGACAAATGGCGAGGTAAAAACCGAGATTCTAAAGTCTGAAAATTAATGCGATGAAGTGAAGATATCACTGCGTGAAAATAGTAAAGCAAACTAGGTTCCCTGGCAGTTCTATCATAATTTAATTTATTTATAAAACATTTTTCAGTGGTGGTCTTTTTAATACAATGCCAACTTGCAGTTAAGGGCACTAACCTTCGGGCTTAAAAACATACATAATTAAGAACAAGAATTCAATCGCATTTGCAATTACTAATAACAGAGTAATTTTGAAAGACTCTAATCCAGGGATCGCAAATAATAATTAATTTGTTATTTTTAAGCAAACAAATCAGTGCCACTGCAGGTTTATGTTTTTGTTTTAGGTTTTGTTATACTGTAGTAATTATTTTTTTATTAAAGAAAATAATATGTAATTATGATAATTATTCGAGTTTTATTTTTTGTTAAAAAATTAAACTCAACTATCATTTTGGAATAATTTTAATTGTATTTTTTTCTGGTTATGTTATTTATGTTTGCTTTGATGTTTCTTGAATTGAACAAGAACTCAGTTATATTTAATAATATTAATGTGCAATTCAATGTATCATAATAAATTATAAAATAATATGATTTGTCTTAATTCCCAAAGGAATACTCTTAATATTATATTTAGTTCAGTTTTATTATCGCGCAAAAAATGAAGCTGGAATAAAAATGATTTTTACAGGGAATTTATAAAAATCACGAAACTATAACACTTATATATATAGTACAGTCCCTGATACTTTTGAATTATTTTTGAAGTTGTTAAAGAGCCTTCTCTGCCTTCTCTGCCTCCATCCTCGTGTTCACCTGATTTTCACATTGCGCAAAACTCACAGCGATATTTGCCAATTAATCTGAACTGTTTTCGGTTCATTCTCATCAACATCATCGAGCTGCTTAACGCCTTCGAGCAGAACTTTAATGGCTTTTCCGGCTGCTGCTGCCATTGCCGAGGAGTGTGAGGTATCGAAACCATTAATCAGCAGGTCGCTTAACTCTCACTCTCAATCAATTGGCCTCGCACTCGATGGACACTGACTGGAAACTCGAGAGTCCTGCGGCTGCCGCAAACACAGACAGCACAAATTTAAGAGTAGCAGCAGCAGCAGCAGCAACAACGACTGACTCTCTAACCGCCGTCAGGTGTGATAATGTTGCCTCATGTGTCCAGTTGCAGTTGCATGTCGTTCTCGATGTCGTTGTCGTTGTCGTTCCCGCTATTCCTGACCAGTCGAGTCAGTTTGTCAGTGCAGCGAGGGGGGCATCGTCAACATGGTTGTCAGCAGCACATCGCAGCTGCATTTTTGCATGCCTCTTTGCCAGTTGCCAGTCGAGAGTTGAGAGTTTGCTCAGCAAACTGTCCCAAAGCATTTTCGGCTGGGATTTTCTACTTTACTCTATAGCCATAGAGACAACACCTTTGAGGTTGTTGCTGTTGCTGCTGTCATCATCGCACCATGCGCTTCATATTTCTGCGGTTGCCAGTTTGTCCATGGCCCAGGACTCCCCCTTGGCAACTTTTGCACTTGCTATTTGCCAGCAGCAACAGCAGCAGCAGCAGCAGTCACCAATCACCAGTCGCTGGTTGTGGGTTCTCCACTGCTCTCCTCTTCTCATTGGTTTCATGTGTGTAAAGACAATTTGATAATCGCAAAATGCAGCATAGTTTGAGTTAATGAAGCTTGTGTGCCATGTGTGCCATGTCTGCCATCCTTTACATCCTTGGAGCAGGACCAAAGCACTGCTCTACCTATATGGCAACCACAGCAGAGTCTCTGTCGGGTTGTGCTGTGTTGTTTGTTAGAAAACAAGTAGAGCGTTTTGCTTGCCAATTAGTAATTTGTTTGCCGCCTGGTTGCTTGCTCTACGGAGCAGCCAGCAGCCAGAGAGTTGTGTCCATTTAAAGATTGCGTTGCCTTCAATATGCAGTCGGTTAATCTTGCAGATTTACTGAACTCACAGTTGGAATTCTTTTATAACTATTTCTCAGCGACAATAACAACTCAAATAGCAGTAGCGACTTCCATTCATTTTCAATTTATTTAAATTAATTTAAAAGCATGCTCCACACGACACATTACAATGCATTTATCAGCAGCAGCTTCGCTCGCTTCTCTCTGCTCAGTTCTGTTTTCTGTTCTGTTCTTGCCGCCGTCGTGCTGTGAACTTATTCAATTTTTATCGACTGACAAGACGAGCAAATTCAATGTGACAATGCGACAGCTCAGCAGCAACAACAACAACGACGTTGGCTATAATAATGGACGATGCTGCTGACCCTCCACAATTCCCTTCGCTTCACTCTGCGAACGTGAATCTTACTGCAATAAAAGGCAGCAAAAATAGCGATTGCATTGGCGCAGCGTCCTGTCGAAAATTTCGCTGCCGTTTTGCCTCCTGTCGTAGAAATCACACGCAGCCTCGACACGTGACGTCGGCGGCCATTTTGCGTTTTGTCGCCATCGCCATTGCCATCGCCATCGCCATCGCCATCATTATTAATATGGCCAGGCACAGGAAGCGAGTCTGGCTCCAGAGTGCGACATTTGCTGCTGCCTTTGCCTTTGCCTTTGCACTAGCTTCCGTTGCGTGGCATTGCATCGCGAGGCGTCGCAGCTCGTGCTGTGATTTTTCTCCACACTCCCATTTCGCTTTGACAGTTTTTGCTCCTCTTTTTTTTTGCCATGACAATTTTGATTGCTGCCGTCGACTGTCCAACTGGTGCAGCAGCAGCCACTGCCGGTTACTGCGTCCTGGCTGTTTGGAACAGGTGTGTGTCCGTCAACTGGCAATCAACTTTCATTTAGCAGCATCATTTGTCACGCTTGTTTATTACCCAGTTACGTGTTGGTCACACTTAATGGCTGTTATTGTCGCCGTGCTTGAACTGCGATTGCCAAGCGACAAAGAGGGGCAGGTAACAGGGGAAAGCAAAGTAAACTCGACTATCAGATACTCGCGTCGCAAAAAACAAAAAACAGTTGAGAAACTGTTCTTAGTCGTGTTTGAAATGCTCACATGGTAGTTGTCGTTGAATGCTGTTAAATCTAGCATTATATCTGCAGTGCTGCTGCTTAATGGTCGCCTCAATAAATTCCATTGAAATATATTAAGATGATTCCTCTCATTCAGTCACTGATTGTACTATCAACGCACAGCTCAAATGGCAATTTGTACACAACGCAGTTCGAAACATTCTATCGTGCAATGTGAATCATATTTGCAAAATATTATATGTATTTAAACAATCTTTAATTATTGTTTAAAAATATTATGAAGTTGCTTAATTTTTTGTTGCGAAGCCCCGCAGTCGAAAACTGAAGGAAGTCCGAGTTCAAACCCCACAAGTGGCGGTGAAAATTACAAATTTCGAAATTTTTCTTAAATAGGTTTCAATTTAAGCATGAAGCAAGAAATGTAATTATGTTGCTTACAACATCACAATTAATTAAATATTACATTAAAAACAGGGAACCGAGAACGCGATCGCTAAGAGGGTGTCTTCATAAATAAGTACTAATAAAACAATTTCCATGTAAGCAGCTGACGGCAAAGACGGGAGACTGCGTAACGAATCGGCAATTTTTACACAACAATATACATATACGAGTACTTATCGAATACAAATAAACTTGGTTATTTGTCTTGAATATTATTGGAGATGGTAAAAAGAAAAAAACTGTATTTTGTTACAAAACGGTTTAAAAAATTAAAAATATATAACGAAGTGCAAGCTGCCTAGAATTCTATTGTGCATGATTGGAAGATACTTTGTAGATTTATGGCTAACATGGGAAGTAAGATGAACTCGCAACGAACTGGAAAACGTTGCCGTTGCTAATGTCGCATTGATTATGAATATTTTAGCGCTGCCCGTTTCTGATAATGGAGCTTCCTAATAATGATGACGGTAATAATGACGCTGCTGCTGATGATGATGATGAGGACGCTAACCACACAGGCCGCGAATGAGCAATAAATTTTATATGCACAGCCTCGAATGCGAATCCGAATTCGAAGGGGAGCCATACATGCATATGGCAGCATATGAAAATTTACATTTTGCCAATTTCCAGCTGTCGAAGAATCGCCTGCCGCCAATGTTGAATAGTCCTGCATCCTGCCCAGATCCCTTGGCCCAATTGCGCCGCCTGCATTCGCCTATCGTCAATTGCAAATCTTGGTCGAGTGCAGCGCGTAAATTCCGTTACCACGTCGCTTTATTCTCCGTCTGCCCGGCTTGCCTGTCTGGCCTTCTGTCTATTTGGCTTGCTGGGTTCGGTTTTGGTTCACTTCGTGCTGCCAGCAAATGCAATTTCCTAATTTCTCACTAGGGAAATGCCGTTAAGAACCTAGCCAGCCGGTCAGTTCGACTTCCCGTCTGATTGGGCAAGGGTCGCCGTCGGGCCGCAGCCTCGACTGCGCTCGCTTTCAAATTAATGACCCGGCGCCGCAGACGGTGAGTGTAAAAATGCAAAAACAAAAAAAGAAGAAAGAGAAAAAACCGCAGACAAAGGAGCATAAATGCATAAAGTGGACGTTGGAATGCCAAAAATTGCAGCAATCGGTGTTGGCTGCATCCCTTCTATCTCTTCTCGCCCCTGATGTTCGCCTGAGCTTATGCAAAACAAATTGGTTTATGCATGAGGCCCCCAAACGAACCGAGAGCTGTAAGGAAATTCACACGGACGCAGCTCACATGATGGAAGCTCCTCCTAAATGGAAGGCATTGCACCGCACTCCACCTTCCCTCGTCGTCAAGAGTCCAGCGAGTGCCTGGCTAAGTAAATTGTTGGCATAGCCCTTGATTAGCTTATCCCAGCTTCAAGTTGCACCCGCAACTGGAGCTGCATTTGAAGCTGGCCCTCTAACTGAAGCTGCGGCTCTGGTTTGGCTCGCTTGGGGTGGTCATAATGCATTTGGAAAGCCACACGAGCGGAATTCATATGCATCCGCTGGGAAGGTTGCTGGGAAGGGGGGCTGGGGAGGGGGTCAACCGACTTGGGAGAGGTCACTGCAGCTGAGTAGAAACATTAAAATTTCAGCACGCTGCAGGTAGAAACATCAACTTTTGCTTATGTTCATTACTAGCATACAAACAAACAAATAGGAGTTAACTTTTCGTTCTGCATATGCAACAGTTACAGAAGCCAAATTCGTATTTAAACAATCTTGGTCTTTTGATTAGATGGAGAATTTATCAAATTGTGTTAAATTAAATAGTTTTGCTTGATCGTATTTTTTCTCTATCAATATGTACTTTTAAACTATTCGGTTCATACAAATATTATATTAATTGTTTATTATAAATAATTATTTTTATTTAGATTTCAGGACAAAATTAAAAGCTTGTATTGTTTCAGAGTATCTTAAATAATTTATCCTCTATCATTATAAGTTTAATTTCTATTAAGAGTATTTTATTTATTCCTCTCTAAAAAAACTTTAGTAAAATCACAATACAAATATTTATGAAAAAACTGAAGTATTAAGCTGGAAATTTAAAATTAAAATATATAATTGAATAAAATGATAGAATATTATAATATTAGAACAATTAACAAATAAAGTATTTATTTTGCAAATAACAGAACAAATAAAACGTATCAGAAAATTCTCTAAAAATTCGAGGTAAATTTTTCGAATATATATTTCTTTTGAATCGAATATTATTTTATATATACATACAAACAAAAAATCCAACAATAGCCAAATATATATTAAACTTCTTTTAAGATTACGAAATCACAGAACATATAAAAATATTTAAAGCGCATCAGGAAATTCAAAGATAATTTGAGGTGAATCACTCCTAGATTTATTTATTTTCAAGTAATCAATATTTTTGGAATAAGCTGATAGAATTAAACGAGTAAAAATAGAATTTTCAACAAAATTATAATTAATGCCTGGGGACCATATTGCAATACATATGCTTAATCTCGCGGTTTTGAACCCACATCTAGAGCAATCTTAACCTCCTTGTTTTATTTGCGCTAAATTTCAATAACTTTTATAATTTGCAAGTGTAGCGATAAATAAAAAAAAAATTGTATTTTGGGCTTTCAAAGGTATACGAAATTATTCAAAGTTCAAAATAAAAATTGAGTTGTGCTCGAAAAGCTTTTGAAATGTTCGGAAGCCAGCACAATAAGTGACAAAAAGGCGAAACACGATGTGCATTGCGCTGAATGCGATGTGAACGAGAGCGAGTCGTGCGATGTGCGATGAGGGAGCGATGTTCATCCGGGTGACCCTCAACAGCCACTTGCCCGCTTGCCCGCTTGCGACCTGCACGGAGCGTATGAGTGATAATGCGGCTGCTGCTGATGCTGTGGGGGGCTGACTCATTGGATGGCTAGCTGCTGTGTGACCAAGAGCAAAATCAATAAACGAACACAAAAATTTGCTCGGCTTAGCAGCCAAATTGGATTTGGCAAAATAGAAAAGGAGTAGAGACCTTCCCAACAACATTCGAATGGGTGAAATATGCTAAGGGTTGTGTTGGGGACCGAGGACTGGGAGCTGGGGTAAGTAAGCAGATAATATGACATAAATGATTGGTTGAGAGCCAAACATTGCGTCGTTTGTGCACATGGCAAAGTAAAAGCGCAGATTGTTTTTGCCTCCCCAATGGGGGATTAAGATTTGCCGAAACTGCCGACAACGATGAGAGCGATGACGATGGCTGCTCTTAAATGTTATGGTAGCCCAAAAAAATGCTAGCCCAACTCGAATCCCAATCGCAATTTCAGCAAGCAAGCCCAATGTCAACGAAAGCGAAAGAGTAAACGCATCATCATCAGTTTTAACGGCTCTTGAGACCAGTGGGCGCCCAGTGGACGCAGTCTATATGTATGTGTGTGTGTGTGTGTGTGTGTGTGTGTGTGTGTGGAGAAACCTGTCGTTGCGCCCCAAAAATCTCGCGTATGACTTTTCAAATGAATGACAGCAATTAACGCAGTCAATGAAGCCTACGCCATTGTTTGCTGCTGCTCTGCTTCCATCCCTCCGCGTGTCGACTTCGCCCCCTTTCGACTATTAAATGCCGCCATCGTCGTCGCAGTTGCCAAACAATTGCAGTCGACGTCATGGCATGGTTATGACACATAAAAACAGGCAACCAGCTCGGCTCTTGTCCAACTCGACTCGCTGGTCCGGCAACTCCTGCCCTCCTCCTGGCCCACAGAACAAAGCCGCCGTTATCTGGCGCTGCTGTCTGCGCCGCTCTGCAAAGGTCCAAAATAAACAAAATGGCCACCAGGACCAGAGCAGAGCAGAGCAGAGCGGACTAGACCAGAACCAGGACGGGGCCACTAAATCTGTTATTTATATGACATCAACGGGTTATCATCGTGAGCAGCAGAGACAGCAGAGGCAGGCAGGCTGTGGGGCTAAAACGCATCGTTTTTGAGCATATTTTAAATGGCTCTTGTGGTTAGGACAATATTTAGAAGTCATATCGTAATCGGCCATCGAAATCAGCACTTGAGTTTAATTTATCGTGTTGCATGTATAGACTATAGATTCATATATTACAATCACGCAAGGGACAATCGATACCATTTTAATGCTACTGATTTTTGTGTAAGAAGAGTTCCGGAATGAAAAGTTAAATGTTTTCAATTGCTTAAGTATATTCTACATAAAATCACATGAAAATTATACGATTCATTGCCGAAGCTAAATTTATTGTAATTTTACAAAAAACATTGCCATAACATAATTATGCAATATTAACATGAACCACTCTAAAGTAGAATATTCTAATTTAATAAAGAAATTGTTTTTGATCATACATACGATACAATAGAATACGATTATAAATGAGCTTCTATACTTTTAGGCTTCAATAAAAACATTTTATAAAGCGCAATAATAATAATAAACAATTAATTTTTAAAAGTTTTTTTTTTTATTTTAGGGTCCACAGTCTACGTTGAAAAAAGTAATATTTGTTAAATAAAACATTTGTTATATAAATTGCAGCTATCTCATAGTTAAAAGTTTGCAAACTGCAAATTTAAATAAAATATAAATCAATACTTCAAAATTTAATTTACAATATTTTCTGAATATTAAAAAAATCATAATACATTTAAATAGTATATTTAAATGGAAAATTAAACACTACTTAGTTATTGGTTTTAAATTATCAGTTGTTCAGATTTCGAATTTTAAATACTTGCCAAATATTTGTAAACTTTAAAGTAAAATGAAATTCTATTCTAGTCGCCAACATAGTCAGAATATGCCTTATCGTAAGTAAACCAAGGCAGTGTACACAAACATATACATACGACTACTCTATATTTGTTTCCCGTTTCGATCGCACAGAATCAGGCGGGGGGCAGGAGAGAGGGAAATAGACTGCGAAAAATGGAGTAGGCGACCTGCGGCAACGGAAAATGACATTTCAAAGGCAAACCGAAAACATTTCGCCTACAACATTTTCGCGTATTTTAATGAGCATTTGCACGACGGTTGCACGGCGGGCAGCAAGACGAAAAGAGTGCCGAGAGAGAGGGGGAGAAAGAGAGGGAGGAAGGGAGGTGGTGGGCAAATATATGCATGAGACCGCGGTACACGCGTCGTATGTGTGATAAAAAGCCCCAGAGCATTTCGAGTGGGGTTCGTCGGCTACTGTATTTTTTGCTCCAATGGAACCGACATTGACAATCAGACCGAAAAGGACCCTGGGAATGGGAGTGGCAGTGGGCGAAGGCGAGGGGAAGTGGGGTAAGGACGTGAAGCAATTGCAACTGGAGTAAATTTTGGTGGCGTACGTGTTGGACGCAAATTTCAAATCAGTCGCGCATTCGCCTCTTTGCCACACACACACTCGCACACTCGTTCACACACTCGCACAGTGACACACATACACATATGCAGGGAGGCCATCATTTAAATTCAAAAAAGCGATAACGACCGGGTAATGATGAAGTGCAGCAGCCAACGTCGAAGTGGCCGCCGGGCAATGTCACATTGCAGGCGCCTGCCAAAATTGGTTACGCGTTTGGGTCAACAGCTGCCAACGTTTGGTATTACAGCCAGCAACAGAGCGAGCAGAGAATGGGGAGCGTGGGAGAGAATAGCGGGAAAAAGAGAGGTAATGTCCACATATCGACCGTCAGTCGCTCGTTTGGTTTTGCGTCAGCACAAACACATTGACGCCATGGGTGACACCAGCCTCATTAGACCATGATGAGGTGAAACTGGGCACCGTTCGCCCGTCACCAGAGAGCGTGTGAAAATGAGCTGCCGCCGTTGTGTGCAACAGCAATGCGATCACTCTTTCAATTCCAGTTAAGCAACAGTTCCAGTTCTCGCTCCTCTATCGAAAGCCACAAAAAATGCTAGAGCTCGTGTCATAAAACCAGCATCAGAACTAGAGTGACTAATTAATGGGTGAATATTGATTCAGATTACCTGCACGAAAATTGTGTGTGCATATAGCTTTCTTTTGAAAGATTTAATAATAACTGCTATAAAATTTATAGCAACTTTAATTTAATTTAATCTAAGCCAAGTAATCGAACTTGTGTTAAATAGTTTAAGTAAGAAAGCTGAAACTGCAATCATTATAAGTTTTTAAATAAAAACTGGTATATAATAATTATTTCAAGAGTGTTACAAATTTACTCGAAAAATAATGAATAATGATTTTGTTATTTGCTTTGTTGTTGATATAAAAATAAAACATAAGTAAAAATCACTATTTTATGAATTTTATTATTCTGATAAAAATAAAGGACCAATTGTAACTCAAAAAAATTAATAATTATTTATTAAATAGAAAAATACAAATTATTAATTTGGTTTAATGGTTTACAATATTTGCTTTCTTTTAGTTATCATAGGTTATTAATAATTGTGATACAAAATTATATAATAGTCATTAATTGCCTTCCCTGATATATTGAAATCTAAATTCAAATTTGCCAAATGTTTGCTCTTCTTTTTTATATTTTTGTGTATTAAATTACTCAGTTGAATCATAAAAACGCTGTTCCTGCCATTTGGTCAGTGTGTTTATAGTGTACAACAATATACATGTATATATTGCATACATATTGATATACTCTGATGCATGTAGGGCCCCAAAAATATCAAGCTGTGCTGCATCCACTAGCGAAATTGCAATGTGCACGTGCCAAAGGAAATGAAGAAATATTACAACCCGTGAGGCCCTGAAGCATGCTGCATTTTTTGTATGCTTTGTATTTCTCGCTGTTGTTTCTGCTGCAGCAACAGAAGCGCTCCATCAAAATGGGCCGAGCTGTCCGTCCGTCCGTCCGTTTGTCTGTCCTGCTGTCCAGTTTATAGCGTCATGTTCAAGATGCTAAACACACACACACACACTCGCATGGTGGGAGGACACTCAAAGCTGTTAGTGAAGTGGTCTACTGGGCAAAAACGCCGACGTCCAATCAACATCGTCAGCAGAGCCGCTGGAGCAGCACGCGCTGAGAGCACATAAAACGGAGGGCAAAAACCCACAACGGGCAGCGAGTCTTCTCCTCCTGGCGCTGGCTTTAGCTTTGCGGTCCAGCTGCTGCCCATCATCTGCACTGGCAATAAAACTAACAAGCGGAGGGGGAGGGCGGCGATAACCCTTGCCTTGCCGTTGGCAATGCATTGCATATAAAATATTTTGCCGCAGCCAAAAAATGAGAAATAAACACAACGAAGAAAAGACAAGGGGGGAAAAAACATACGTCACAAGCTGCAGAAATTATGCTGCGAAAGTGAAAAATTGGCTGACGTGTGAAGTGCGCAGTCAAATTGGACAACTCGGCCAAGAAAGGCTCCACATTATTGAGGCATACTTTCGTCAGCTTAAGACCCCCCGTGGAAGCCATGTGGATCGTAAAACTGCCTCCCATTCTCTGGCTCTGTCTGCCTCTGGCATAACGTCATAAGCCGCATATCAAAATCAAATAAAATGAAGCATGGCGCAAAAGGATTCAGTCAGCAATCTCTCTCTCGTTCGTTCGTTTTGTTAATTGTGCGATGTTTTGCTTTGCTTTGCTGCGCTTGCAGTTTGACTCTTTTGGCCATTCGCTTTTTTATGGCTCAACTCCATGTATGTAAATGTAATTGTTTGAGGATTTCATGCGGATTTATTGCTGCATGCTTTGTGCTCTTCGCTTGTTGTTTTAGCCCTTGAAAAGTTGTGTACACACATTGATAGGAATTTGATTTGTCAGTTTGCTTAATTTATGACAGGGATTGCAACGATTTATGTTGCCAAATGCAACAGCGCAAAATTAAAACAAAGCAACGCTGCTAATAGCGAATCCCTTGTTAAGTTCCTCACTTCAACAGTTGCCAAATAAACCCAGCGATGGCAGCTTGCCTGGATCGCTTCTTTTTGCTGAGTACGCGCGATTGGCAGGGAGATAAAAAGGAAAAACAACACAAATGCAACAACTGACGCCAAAACAATAAATGACACTGAACACTACACTACAGTACACTACACTGCACTACAGAAGCGCCAAATGGTTGGCCAAAAGAAAAATAAAATGGCAAATGACGGTGGCAAAGGAAGCGCAGGGCACATGTGGCAAAGGAGCGCATAGCGAGAAGCACTCGAAAATCGTCGAAAATCCTTTTGCATGTTGTTACAAGTGGCCAGGACGAGCACTTCCCCGTCCGCCCCCCAATCCTGCATCAATCCCAGCGACCAAAACCCAAATAGTGGCACTTTTGGCTGCCTCTTCCATTCGTTGCTGCCACACATTGCCAACGCCTGCTGCTGCTGCTGTGGCTGCTGATTCAGCAGCCTTCCATCGAAAAGAAAAGGGCTGTGCCACCAAACCAAACCAAACGAAACGAAACGAAACCAAACTGAAGCCAAGCCTTGGCCGAATCGCTGCTTGTTTTTTTATTATCTCTTTTTATTTTTCTTTTTCTTTATTTTCGCTTTGTTTCGCTTTATTTTGGCTCATATCCTCAGATATTTTCCCAACACTTCATAAACCATAAAAGCCCAGTCGCAAAATGTGCTGTAAAATGCAGTCAAATTTAATTTGAAGAACATCATTTTTGCTTAACAGCTGCACAAATTGTTTTCTCACCCAGCTTTTCATTTTCTGCTGTTCAACTTCCCTCCGATCACGTCTGCCACAAGTGCTACCAAACACCAGGCTTTATATGAGGCGAGTTCGTGTGTGCTTCTTTCATTTGTCGATACTCTGCTGCTCATATTTGCATTCCATTTGTTCCTCGGAGTACGAGTGTGTTTTATATATTCAACATCTTTGTAATATTTTCATATTCAGTTGCAAGCGTTGTGGTTAAGCGCCTGTCAATTTCGAGTTTAGTCTTAATTTAAATTTATGGTAATGCTTTATGAAATGAATGCTTATGAAATGCTTCACATACGGCTATAAATCAATTATTGAAAATGCCAATTTTGTTAATGACATAAATGCAACAGTTTATATACAAAAACTTACATTACATTATTACAGATTAAACAAAAATAAATATCGGGTTGAAGAAGTTGAAAAAAATCGAAATAAAGAAAACGTAAATCACTTACAAGTATTCTCTAATGCACCTGTGACAGATGGTATTATTTGTAGTTTTTAATGACATTAGATATATAATAATAAAAATACAATTAAATACTCAGAAAATTCGAACATGGCCAATTAAGTTAAAAAAAAATACAGATTAAATTATACAAACAAAATTTAACTCAAATAAAATTCTTAAATTTTGTATTTATCCCTTCAAAGTGAGGACATTTTAAAGAATCCGGAGTTAAGAATTTTGTATACATATATATACGATAATTTTGAGAAAAACAAAAAAAAAAAAAACACAACTTTAAACCCAACTTTGTTTTCACGGAGTAAACATTTTTATCTACTAAAATCAACTCAATTGTAATCAAAGTAATAAAATTTCTGTTGTATCAGTTGTTTTTAGCAAGTCATATTTCAAGTGGTTACAGCTTAAATAGAGCAGCAATCCGAGTGGAGTGACTGAGAAAACACCATATTAAATGGATTTTTAATAGAACTAATCGTTAAGCAGTTGGACATTTAAAGCATTCAACACTCGCAGTGTTCTCAGTTTACTTCAAACTCGCACTGCATTGTCACTGCATCGAAAACACGCTCCGATCGCTTACAATTTAGAATGCGAATGCATTTAATAATTGTAATAATTCTCCCTCTGATATCCTGCTCAAGTGCCTGCTGTAATAAATCCAATAAATTTCGTAATGCGACTGTGACATCGAGTAATACAACAGCCGTGAAACTCAAGCCGAAACTTGTGCGCCTAATGTCGCAGGATGAGGTGGATATCACGAGCTTCGACAGCGGATACGAGGGTAAATCCGAGGACATGCCCTACATTGTGGCCCTGGAGTTCAGCAGTAATAGACGAGCAGCCAAAGTGCAGCAGTGGTTCTGCGCTGGCGCCATTATCGGTCGTCACTGGATTGTGACGGTCGCGTCCTGCACGAATCCCGCGAGCCACGTGAAGATCATTTATGGAGCTGGCAATCGTTTGGAGCCCAGCTATCACATATTCGTCAGCAAGACTTCGTTCTTCCCACGCTTTGACTTCAACAAGTTGTATCATCATGACATTGTGCTCATCAAAGTGCCGTACATCAAATACTCCTCCAAGGTGAACGCTGTGCGATTGCCGGTCACTCGCGATATGTTCAGGAATCAGTGGCATCACTCGGCAGGCTGGGGACAGCACAAGGACACCAAACAGGATGTGTCTCAGATGCATGTGATGCAAATTGAGGTGGTGTCCAACGAGTACTGCAATAAGAGCGGCTACGGCGCCAGAATCATGCTCGAAATGATGTGTGGCCAGCTGCCGAAAACGGAAACGAGTTGTTGCATGGACTCGGGCAGTCCGCTGGTGATCCTGAAGCCGCCCACGCTCATTGGCATCGCCTCGTTTGGCAATCAGTTGGGCTGCAAGTCGAGCACGCCGCTGGTCTTCACGAGAATCAATTCGTACACGCAATGGATGCGGGAGGTGAGGGCGGCGAACAAAGACTAGCAATAAAGTCAATAAAGCTGACAACAGATTTCTGCCTGAGTTGCAATTTGGCCTTCGTTTGTTGAGTTTGGCAGGTGAAATCTAATTAACACTAATCAAGGCGAACTTTCTGGCCGGAAGTGGACTAGCTGGCGCTCCATTTTGTGGCACTTCCGGACAGCTTCTCCGAATGTTCAAATGCTCAAATGCTGAAATGCTGAAATGCTCAAACGGATGCGCGAATGTCACAAGTGTCGAGCAAACATTTCATTAGAGCCGAAATATTTCGGCGTGTTTTCTTTGCACACAGCTGCTAATGAGAAATTTGCTGTCCGGGCGAATCCTTTTCAAGGTGCCAACAGAGAGTGCGAGAGATAGCGGAAATAGCGAGAAAATTAATTAAAATTACAGAAAAAAAAGCAAAGCGCAGCAATGAAAAAAAGGCTAAGTCCGAAACGCGCGAGAGAGAGAAAAACGAAGCTGAATTGAATCTGGTGGCAAACAAATGCTGCTCTAATGGTCACTGATTTTGTTTGACACATGAATAACAAATGTCTCGACTCTGCGGGCTGTACTCGCTGTCTGCCTGTCTGATATACGTATATTAAAAAATATATAAATCATAAACAGATGACGCGTTTTTGTAGCGATTTCGTTGGCGTCGCTACTTTGCGTATTATTTATTCATAATTTCTTTTTATTGTGTTTTATTGTCAGGGGCCATAGCCCATAGATTCCGCAACTTGTTCGTCATTTGTCGCGCGTCACACGCACAACGAGGCGTATACGTCACGTGCAGGTTCGCAGGGCTGCGATGTCTCCCTGTCTGTCTGTCTGCTCCCTTCGACGGCTTTTTTTTACGCCTGCCTAGCTCAGCGCAATCAGTTGACACTTCCCTGAGCATGTCGCCATTTATCCCACACACACACAGAACTCAGTTTCGCCCTCTGCTTATTTTGCAAATTTGTATTTCTTGTACAACTGTCACTGAGACACAGCGACAGACTGAGGAGAGGATGAGGCAGATTGTCGCACAACAGCAACAACAGCAACAACAAGCGTAATCTGGGACAGTAAAAAGCAACATTCATGTCTCCTCCTGGCCATTGTCGTCGTCACACATGTTTCTCTCTGTTTCTCGCTTGGCTGACTGCCCCTCCCCCTCCCCCTTCCCTTCCCTTCAACATGCCAGCCAGTTGTCATCAGCATCAGCAACGTGAAGCAGCCGCAGCTGGCCTTCGTCTTCAGCTCCAGCTTCAGCTTCATCTTCGTCATCGTCTTCGTCAGCAGTGCAATCATTTTCATTATCATATGCGTCATGATTTTTTGGCTCCGACCGTCAAAATCAACCAGCGACCAAAGGAGAGAGAAACAATGTCCGTCTGTCCGGAGACAAGTTGTCGGCAATGTTGCGCAGTTGTTGATGATATTTGCCCAAAGATAACCAGGCGATCACAATCTCATGGATGCACTCGAAGCGGCTGCTCAAAATTGCAAATGATATCGCTTAATATTCAACTAAGCAGCTTTAATTTCCAGTCTGATATCAAAGCCTAATGTAAAACAAGTGCCAAATTCCCAGCGAGCAGGGGAAGCACATGAGCTCAGGTCTTGAGAGAGCACACAGGAAATGCGAATCAAAGGCCAAACACACACATAGACACAGACACTTTCACACACAGATACAGAGCACTTCAATGTTAATTTTTCAATGGTGTTAGAAGAATGCCTCTTATTTGATGGAGCAGCGCAGGAGTGGCAAATGCTTGCAGGGATGTTGCGCCTGGAAACATTTCACGGCACTTAATCCATGTGTCGCACAGAACGCAGGACGAACAGGACGAAGGATGCAAACTGCGACTGAGACTGAGACGACGAGGAATGAATTATGTGCGACGTGTACGAAAAATTACGCGCAAAAATTGCAATGATGAAAAATGAAATTTATTTCATGGTGGGGCAGGGGAGAAGTGCACCCCTTTTGGCATTCTGGCAGGCGCATTTAACACGCTTTTTAAATTTATAATGACATTTTATTCACTGTGCCGAGAGGTGAGCGGAAACGCAAGGCGGGGGGAGGGGTTTTGTTGAGCAGCCTAATTTTCAGCAAGTGCTGTTCAAAGTTTTTGCGCATTTCAGCGTAGAAAATGCAATAAATTAAGCAAAATACTTGAGTCACCTTGAGTCTTGAGCCTTGATCCTCGAACAAACGACAACGGCAGCTGGGCGGGGGAACAACGAGGAGGGGGAGACCAGAAGCAGAAGGGATGCCAGCTTGGGATGCGACAGCAGCTTGCTTCGAAAGTTTATTTCTGCTCTTGTTCCTTTTTTTTTTTTGTATTTTTTGTTTGACTGAGCGCGTAATTAAATGTAAAATTGGATTTTTATTATTTGTTTGCAAAATATCCTTCGTTGTTGTGCTCGCCTCTGCCTTTTGGCAAGTTTTCAAATTGCGTGGCAAGCAATAGCAACAGGCGAGGCAAGGGGAAGCACAAGGGGCATCAATTCTAGTGCGCATATTTTGCACAATTTTTGAAGGGGTTCTCGCTCGCCCCGTAAACCTTTATAATGCGATTTCGTTGCCCACTTTTCATCTCTACCACCCCTAGAATTTCTTACGTAAGGCGTCAGCTGTTTAGCATGCGCTCGGCATTTGTAATGAGTGCAATTTCGGGTTCGCATATTGTTCTCCTTGAGGGTAGAGGGTGGAGTAGAAAGCTTAAGCCCAACCTAAAGACTTATTAAACTACTTTTGTAGAGGAGAAAAATAAAATAAAATATATGTGGTGCGTATATGAGACAAGGTTTACTTCTCCTTACAAACAATGGACTTCTGTTTTGAAGAGAATCGATTATAATATCAACAGAATTTTGTACAACTTTAAGTTTTCTGCTTCAAATTTCTTATTCTTTTGTTTACAACTGAAATATAGAAAATACAATATTTCAATGTTTATTAAAAGTACTTTAAGAAACGCACAGGCTCTTATGTCTCACTCTTATAATTTGAAGTTATGCAATTAATACATACATTCCAGAATTTCCATTAGATACGAATTAAATATTTGTATTGAAAAAATCCGAAATAGCATTACATATTAAAATACGAACGAGCTAAACCGACTGCTGCCTGGTTACATTTTATTGCATCTTTAAGCTCAGCAATATATAAAAACAAAATGATAGTGAAAACAAAACAATCTATCAGTTGTCAACAAAAACAAACATTGGGGCACAACTTTGATCTTAAACTATTTTTTTTTGCATCACAGTGAGGTAAACTAGAAATTTAAAATTAAATTCATCAAACGATGTAAGAGTATTTTAGCAGATTTTTTGATGACGAAAGATCTAAAAACGTCACAATCCAGTAAAAAGTTTCCCGGTATCTGTTTTTGAAAAAAGTCCCTTTTTAATAAGTTCATACTATCAACACATTCGTGCTCGTTTCAAATTCATTTAATGTTTTTTTGACTCCGCTGACCTTTTTCTGGAAATGCCCATACATCAGATTACGTAAAAACTATAATAGTATAAATAGTTTTAGAATGCTCTAAGAGAGACTGTTCATAAATATTTCCTGATTGATAGAAAAACAAAAATAGTGGGTGCTCAGTCTTTTCAAATTCACATAGTTTTTGATACAGCCAGCAAACATATTGGGTGCTACACAAACTAACTAGAACAACCGTGCTAATTGACACTAATTGGAAATGGTAGAGTCAACAATTGGCAGTGGAAATGTAACAGATTTGCTGCTCTGCTCTGCTTTGCCCTGCGAGGCTATTGTATTAGGACTGATTTTTGCCACTGCCTGATTATCGGACCAACAGCAATTACAAGAGGCAAGAGCAGCAACTAAAGCTGCGAGGCAAATAACAAATGAAAAGCAGAAAACAGAAAAATATTTGGTGCGAGTAATTGCAATAAAGTCGTCAATAGAAATAGACAGAGACCGACAGACTGATAATGCGGCAAATGCATTCGCAATGGACGAATCGAAATGTGTAAATGGTGAACGGTGAATGGTGAATGGTGAATAGTGAATAGTATGTGCTCGCATTGAATGAATTGCTGCCACAGGAGCCGCAGACGAGCCGAACCGATCCCATGCAGCCAGCCGCAGGGCCCTCAAAAGTTGGGTAAAGGCTAACAGATGCACCAGGCCCAATGTCGAATTGTCTATCAATTGCTTTGAGTTTGCCAGTTATCATTGTTTACACACATCCAATGTGCCGATGCTCCAATGTTCCAATGTATGCGAATGTGTTTAGAAATTATGGTTCCATTATGCAGCCATTAGAATCGGGGGGGCGGCGAGTGGAGATTGAGTGCAGGCAGTTTTTGGCATTACCATTTTCAATTGGTTGGCCAATTTGTAGTGCAGTCAACAATTTATAGGTTTTTGTTTAGTTTATGGCGTAAATGTTTTGTGCAATAGATCAGTAAACCAAATAACATTAAGTTAATTGAAATTGTTGCAGCCGCATGCGAAATTTTATTCAAAGCATGTGTACATACTATATATTTACATATATTGTAAAATGTTGTTGCAGAGTAATTTCCATTGGGGCAGTCCCCAAACAATTGGCGTGCCAAATCTCAGAGAGCTGCTGCAACATGCCTGTAATGTACTTCATGTGTCTCCGAGGCGCCTGGCAATCAAAATGCCATCGCCAGGATGTGTTCTGGGCTATAATCAAATTGTGTCGCATTTAAAGCACTTTTGACACATTTTAAAATCTAATTTTATGGCCAAGCAAATGTTTGCTTGACAATAAAAGCCAAGCCGAAGGAATTCTTTTCTCTTGATCATAATAGGCAAAAATTTGCCAACAATTTGCGTTCAGGGAGCGATGAAGACAATCAGAGAGAGAGAGAGAGAGAGAGAGGGAATATATATATGTATATAAAAATAACAAGGATGCTTGTTTAGCCAAATCGAGAGACAGACTGACAACTCGCAACTCCCAGCTGCCAGCCATGCTCATTGCCGTTGCCGTTGCCGCTGCCATTTCCATCTGTGGTCGTGTTGCTGTCGAGTGTACTTAAATCCAATTGACAATTTGAAATTAAAATGCCGAAAAGTACAACGCATGACCGCAAAAACAAAACGAGCCAACGAAACAGATGCAATTGCAGTAGCTACATACTATATAGAGAAACAGATACAGATACAGCTACAGATACAGTTGCAGTTGCAGATACAGTTGCAGTAGATATAGATGCACAGTGGCTTAAATGGAATGCAATGCTGCGCAACGCAAACGCAGCACATTTCAATGTGTGAATGTGTGTGTGTGTGTTGTGAGTGTGTGGGAGACTGTATGTGTGTGTGTGTGTGTTCATTGGACTGTGTATGCCAGGAATAGAAATTGCAATGTCAGCAATTGGCAGCAAAGCAAAATCTAAATAAACATTGTCACAAAATGCAACCAGCTTCCTCTGCCCGCCACCCCAACACGAGTAACCACGAAGCGGGAGCGAGATGGAGAGAGAGTGAGAGAGAGAGGGAAGAGGGGTTAGCGACCATGCCACCTCCACGAATGCTTGTCAATAAAATTGCCAACAGCTACAAGGAGATTGGGAGCTTGAGTGTGCGAGGGTGTGTGTGCGTGTGTGTTTGTGTGCGGCGAGTAACATGCGGCATGCGGCATGCGGCCGGCGGCATTTGGCATGTGGCATGTGGCATGAGGATGGATATCCGTGTGTGCACAGCCAATAGGTAGTTAGACAGCAGACACAAGTGCACACTACAGTCTGTAGAGTGAAGTTCAGTGGTGCTGCTTTGCATTCTGCGCCATGCCTGCCATGTAGCGATACGGATAAAGATACATTTACAGATAGAAAGATGCAGATACATCCTGTTGCTCGACACGGACTTGCTTTCTTCACATCACCCGCTCTCTCTTTTCCACTCCTCGCTGGCACTTGGCACTTTTGTCGTTTGCTTTAAAAATAAATGCATTTTCATTTGCATGCCACGCCCACTCTCACACACACACATGAGACACGCCCCCCTTGCCACACTGATTTGTCAACTTGAGGCGCTTCGAGCCGATCCCCAACTGTCCTCAACTCAACTTCCATTTCCATGCTAAGCTCAACTCAATCCTAATACCCAGCTGTCTGTTCGCCACTCTTATTCAAATTTCCATTAGAGCTTCCAGTTGTTGTTTGCCCTTTTCCTCACCTCACCCTCAGCTGGCTACTCTAACAATACCTGGCCATGGTCTACTATATTGTTAACTTGGACATTAGTCGACGACACCTTCTGCTCTGTCTGCAAATATCTGCAGGACATAATTTTAATAAACTTACTAACACGGCATCAGAACTCTCCTCCTCTCTCATGCTCTCTTCTGGTGTGATGCGTGTTTTAGCAGCAGGATGATTAGAAAAGTTGCTTTTTATATTAGTTTTACAATTGTTTGAGTGCCCAAGCGAGCATAAAGCTATGCAACGACGACTGCGAGAACGAGAACGAGAACTGCTCGTAAGCATTCGATAACAACGGCAACTTTAACAATTGCAATTCTCATTAGAGAGGTGAGAAACGGGTATGCTCGAGTATGCAATGCGATGCAATGCAGCTGTTTTCACAACTGAGTTCGTTATCACTAAAATAATGGCACACACGGAGTTCTACTCATTAGCTCACCTTTGGTGTTTGGTTGCTCTGGGAATGTTGCTTCAGGGTGAATGAAGCTTTAATTAGAAGTAAAGTTATTAGGAAGCTATATATGTAGTCAAAAGCACTTTTAGCAAGTGAAGGCAACTTTAAGTTTAATGAATAAATGATTATAGTACACAGTATAAAATTATCATTGACAGTAAATTCAAAGTAACGATAAAATAATACATTTTTTAAGTTGTTTACTCTAATCTTGTATTCACATTTAAAATACATTTAATTTAAGAACAAAAATGCGGAATTCAAATATTTGTAACATTTTCTAATTAAAGTATCTTTATACATATTATATTTTTTTATTGTTGAGATACTTCAAATTCTTTGTGTTACTAATAATTTAAGTAATCTGTAATTGAAAAGCTAATTGCGACAAATTGACCACACTGATTCAATATTTACTATCACTTTAATTATATTTCTTAATCTCAGAAGAAATAAAAAATAAAATATATGTTTTCATAAATTAAAACTTCAGATTCTTAAAAATTATAATATAATTTATTGCACATATTTTTTTAATTTGTATTGACATATAATAACTTTATATAATTGTTGAGCACTTTATTCCCCAATATAAAATCCAATATTTCATGGTAAAGTTAATAGTGGCAAATGATCGACACTTCGATGATAATCACATTTATGGATATTATGTAGATGAATTTGATGATTAGGTTTTAAGATATTAATATTTTTGTTTACAAGGAAACTGCAGGGACTGTTTATGCAGCAAATAATCCGCAATTACTTGAATCATTCTGATGATAGTCAACATTTCGATGCAGTCCCGACTATTAAATTGCCATGAACAATGAACTCTGCTCTGCATTTTTATTGCTGACACATGTGAGGAGCACTTGCACGACGAGAGCAGCTCGCCAACTTTCAACAGTTACTATTCTTTTTTTTGTATTATTCATATCATTTCGCTGCTTTTTATTGTGGCATGCAATAATTTGAACAATTAAAGTGGAGAAAAAACAAATTCATGACAAAGCAGCAGCAGCAACAGCGCAATGCAGTTTTCAACCGAGCGTGAGGAATGAGGCAGAGTCCTGCCCATTAACCCTTACACTTGTGTGTTATGGATGTGATTCTCTGCATGAGTGTGTTAGTGTGTGTGTTTGTGTATGTAAACCAGCAAGAACAACAACACAAAAGGTATTAAAAAGTCACCTTTGCAGCCAGGGGACATTTGCCACGTCCTCGTCCTCATCCTCGTGCTTATTGACGATGTCGTTGCCGTTGTCGTTCCACGTTGTCCTTTTCAGATTGTCATTCGCTTTGTTTCATTGTCGTTGTTGTAGCTGCCTAACTAATTGTACGCAACAAAAAGCACAACAAACCTTTTCTGTGTAAAGCATTTGAAAAATGCTCATAAGGGGCAATTGCACTTGGTGCAAGGACAAAGGACCCGAGCTGGGCTCGACTTGTAGTTGTTCTGCACGCTCTACAAATTAAGAAGCATAAATAAAAATACTTATATCTGCGCAAGTATTTTTTATTGCTGCAGCAGGCCTCATCCTCATGCTCGTCCTCGTCCTGTATCCCTTCCCCTATTCCGGGTCCTTTTACTATTCTCGCATCGCGCCCCTTGCCGAATTTTATTATTGCCACGGTGGAAAATTTAAATTAGAATTCGGAAACAACAGCAGCAAGAACCAAATGAAACGCTATAAATTATCGCATCCTTTTCGGTGGTGATTGTTGTTCTTGTTTTTGTTTCTGTTGCTGTTGCTGTTGCTGTTGCTGTAGTGCTGACTTCTCCGTTCTATCCCCTTCCCCATTGTCAACTGGGGCAGGTAAATTTAAATGCGATTTGTTACGGTTTTGGCTTTGTCGAAATTAAAGGACGCAGTCGCGATTCGTTCGGTGGTTGCAACCTTCAAATTCATTTTACATTTCGGGGGAATTATTGTGACAGGTTTTCTTAATTTGTATCTTTAAACCACACAAACATGCTTCAATTTTAATTGTGATTAGCAAACACGCAGCGCGATTTCTGATTCCAAAGCAGTTGACAAGCCTCGAAATGAATAGCATAACTTGCAGCTCAACCTATTAGCCGAAGACACTATTCATTTTTTTCGCCCAGCCAACAACAGAAAGAGAAACAGCAAAAAAACAAAATTAAAGATAAGCCCAAATTGCAAGCGAGGCAGCGAGACACGAAGACAACCCTCACTAATGATCCAGGCCCAACAATTTGCTTTAATCGCTGACCAAGCAAATCTCTAAAGTGACCCTCGTCCCCACCTCCACCTCCATCTCCATCAGCATCAGCATCTCCAGCCCATGCCATCATAATGAAATCAACGCCTTGGCACAAGGCACAAAAAAAAGGTGATAAATTTGGCGCATAAATGACACAAAGTCAAAAATCCTCGACAAAATGTACTTTAATAAACTTGGTTCGTTCGGCGCTGCTCCGGAGGCCTGAGGGTCCAGATAAAATGAGTCGAGTCGCGTCTCAAATGCGGCCACAAAAGATAATAAAAAACAAAATTATCATAAGAAGAAAATGAAAAAATTAATTTACATGAAATTTGCTTTCTTTTTTTTTTTGCTGTAGCAAATAAATTACTCGAGCACGGAGAACAAGGCGGGAAGGGAAGGTCTGTAGTCGGTGCCATTAGGTGTTATTAGTGTTGGATTTCCTATGCTGGTGTGAACATTCACGCCCACTACCCGACAGTCAAAAATCTATATATCTCTTCGTATATATACTATATATATTTGAATTGCCGACCAAATGCTCGTTAGCTGTGTTTTTTGTTGGCATTCATTGTAGGATTATTTGTGGATGCAGCGAGTGGAAAGCATAAAAACGCTAATAGTTATTAGTTATTTGAATAGTTTACTTACTCGGACTGTGCACAAAAAAATAATTTCATGGTTTGCTTCTATTATCAACATACCTGCAAATAAACGCGTATAAATAATTGATTAGTATTTTCGCATTTTTAGTTGCGTTTTTTGCATGTTTCACACAAAAATAATCACAATCAATTTAGTGAGTTGTCTGGTTTTAATGACACGAATTTTCTCAACCGAGTAAAAACAGATTAAAGTCTTATTTAGCAGCGTTTTTAGTGGTGGCAAATAATACCCAATTTAGTTTAAATTACAGTCATATTAAAGTCATATAAACAGTTCGCGTTTAAATGTAATTCCAAAATGAATCTATTCTCGAAATATTTAAAAGCACGAATTTCTGGTTTGATTTTGAATAGCGCCACAAACTCTATGTGGTGAAACATATTTATTTTAGGCGTGCAATTTTATAAAAAATTTTTAATTATTACGTTATTTATTTCGGACTATATATTATATTTGAAGTAGTTATGCACATTTATTTATGATATTGTATTATTTGCAACAGCATCACAAAATCGATGTGCTGAAATCTATTTATTTTTGCCTACATTTTAAAAGCAATTCTAAATATTAATATGAATATGTCTTAGAATATATATAAAGAATTTGGCACATGCATTTATTTAATAATAATTTATTTTTAGTTCAACTTAAATCTATTGCTTTTGAGTGCCTTTTTTTTAGAATTTAAATTTGAAACATTAAAAATGATTCCCCAAAATATTCAAAACAATAATTATAGTTGTAAGAATTTGTTTTCATGCATTTATTGTGTAACGATTGTGAATATTAAGATATTTATTTCATAGAATATTTTTAAATTGTTTAGATAACTTGTTCAACTTGTTTCTGTGAAGCGTAAAATACATAATTGGAAAGCACTTCACATACTTGAAAACCTCAAAGACCTCCAGAGATTTGTTCGGGGGACAAGCAAACCATCCATAGACAATAAGTCAACGATTACAAATTACCAGCTGCACATCTCGCCCTCTCTCTCGCTCCCTATACTCGCTCTCGCGCTCTCGCTGTGTTCTTCTTGCTGTTTGCTTCTATTGGCGGTCCAGCCAACTAATTAAAAGGCTACAAACGCGCCAGGCTCGCCTGCTTTGGTGTTCGGTTGACAACAACAGCAAGATGATAACAAAAGCAACAACAGCAACAACAAAAACAATGACAAAACCCAAAGACAAAGACAACAAACAAACGGAGGCGAAGAGGCTGTGCCACAGTTTGCTGTGATTTAATTAATTTCAATGCATAACGTCAACTGTGAAACCGGAACCAGAGACCGATCCCCGATCCCCCGATCTACCCCGATTACCCGTTAACCGTTACTCGAGTCCGAGCATGTCCGTGCTCGAGTCTGAGCCCAAGCACAAGCCCAAAACCGGAGCTAAACTTGACACCGAAAAGCGAATACGAGCAGGCAGACTGAGAGCGATAGAGATGGAGACTGAGAGAGGACTGAGAGCGACAACTGGACTGGAAAATTAAATCGAGTATAATTTTTTTGTGACTTTTTGCTTTAAATTTTACGCCATAAACAAAAACAGTCAGTCGAGAGTTGACAAAAATGTGAAGAGAGAGAGAGAGAGAGAGAGACAGATAGCGCAATTCCAGCAGCTGGGCCAGTAAAAATTCAAAGCAGCTACAGAGCCATAACAATGGCAACACCATAAACCTTAAAGTTTTCCATTTTCCTGCTTGCCTTGCTGAAAACATTTTTCCGCAACATTGCGTTTTCACTTTAATTAGCATTTTCACATTTTTGAGGGTGAGCTCAATACAACAAAAATTTACATTTCCCATGACACATCTAAAAGCAAGAGCAAAACTAAAGTGAATTTGTGGCAATTGACAAATTGATGTCGTGCTGCAATTATTAGTAAATTGAGGAATGCAAAAACTAAAAATGGAAAATAAAGTGCCAAACAAGCCTGAAAGCCTTAACCGAAAATGCCAAATGTCAGATGTGTGATGTGGGATGGACGCTCTAAAAAGTATCTATAGAAATTATGCAGTCCAATTTATCACAGCACAGAATTTAAATGAGTTGAAATCGTTGTCATTGTTTTATTTATACAAAATGTGCACTTTTGTTGTTGCTGCTGCTCGAATAATGAAAGTTACTCAATTGGAATATTTCAACTTATGTGCTTAACACACAGATACACACAGACACTCATGTAGCCGAACAATAAAAGTGAGCATTTGACAATGGTTTCCCCCCTCATCAGAGAGACAGAGAGAGTTGTGTAGCTTTGGCAATGGTTACCCATGGGAATCGCCAATTTATTTGCCACTCACTCGACTCACTCTCCCTCGATCCTTTCTGCGTCCTTCAAGCTGACTGCCTCAGTTCATTAGTCAGTTGGATGTCCTTTGTTGACTTCATTCACTTTTGCGGTACATTTGATTTGTATTTTTACTTTGCATCTCATTTCTTTGGCATTGTTTCTCCACTGTCAACCAAAAAACGGCTGTCGAATCGCAGCGCATCCTTTTGTGTTTCCATTGCCAATTGTCATCATTATAATGTCATTCGACTGAAGCACCAATAGAAGCACAATCCGCACAACACATGGACGTCAAATGCTTCGATTTGATGTGCAATTTTATAGAGGGTGAGAGAGTTGCGTTTAACCAGCTTAAAGCCTGAACTGGCCGTAAGTCGTGCGACTTCACTTCATGTTTAATTTGCACATAAGTTGCACACAATGACAATCGAAAGTGTCGCCTAAGAACTCTATTAAAAATCTTTTAGAGCGCTAAAGTATAAAGCAGATGATGAAGTAGACGCAACAGCAGCAGCAGCAGCAGCAACGGTAGCTGGCTGCAAGAAGGAGGACAACGACAACGACAACGACGACAAGGAGTAGCAGACAATGGAACTTGCTACCGAAGTTGTCGCCTTGGCTATAAAAACCTTGCGCCCAGCAGCAACAACAATGGCAGATGCAGCAGGAGACGGTTGAGAGTTGCTGCTGTGGATGAAGATATTTATTTTAGGGATAACAGGAATTCAGTAGGGCTTAAAAGGGCGGATGAGTGCCACTTCACGAGCAGCGCAAGGAGCAAAGCGACTCTGACGACACACGCGACAATGATGAGCACAAGGATGAGGATGAGCACGAGGGCGAGGATGAAGGAACACAATGGATCTTAGCAGAAGCCGGAGCTGTAGACGGAGCTATGCAAAGACAAAGCGCGCGAAAAGCGCTCAAGAAAACACCGAAGAGTTGAAAATGACGTTAAAGTAAACAAGATGAAAATTAAAAGCGGGCAACTCGGCCAAAGGGAACAACGCAAAAAAGAAAACACTCACACTTGCACTCACTGTCACACTCACACTCAGTGGCTGTGCCGGGATTTGATTTAAAAATGGAGTGGTATTTAAATAAAAATCTTGTTGCATATTTACGGCGTGTGGCGTGTGGCATGCGGCATGTGGCAGAGCGAGTGTGGCCCCGCCGCCAGCAATTTGAGTTGCAGCTTAATTGTCACTGGCAGCGGGAACACGAAAGTAGTTTGTCCCTCTAGTTGGCCACTCTCATCATTTTTTGTTATGTTTTTTCTGGCTGCTGTCGGCTTTTGTGTGCACTCTCTGAATAATTTAAAACCGCCAAAAAGAATGCAAATGTGGTTCATTCCCTGCACTTGCCCCCTAACAACCCTTTGCCCTGCTCCAACATTCATTAGTATTTTTGTATTGCTGGGTACTCGAGTCACCAGCTAAAAATTATGCACTGCAAATGGCAAGACATATTTTAATTTTATTTTTTATTTTAGTATCAGAGATCATTTACGTCTTATTTTTCCTACGCTTCCTATTTCTTACTAAGCTCGGTTTTATCTAACCACGCTTTTAGCTGTGAATTCTGTGTGCAAATTTTTATTTAATTTTTATATGATTGCAATAACTAATTGTATATTTCATTACATTGTCACCAGACACAATTTGTTTTTGCTTTATACTCTACTATGGCAATATTATTTTTGAGTTAAATTATTTCTTTAGCCGATTCTTTATTTATTTCGGTTTTTTCTATGTTTATTAACATAAGCAGGTCAGAGATTGCGTATGTTAGAAAATAGCTCACATAGTAAAGGGCGAGTGTTTAAGGTATTTTGGATTACTCGGACGAAGGACAAACAAAACATTTGTTTCCGTTCTAAGTTGCATGTAGTGCATGTAGCACAAAGAATGCCCCACATGACAACTGCTGTTAAGCCGTGCTTCGAGCTGTCTTCAACCAAACACGAAGCCGAATCTGAATCCGAATCCGAGTAAAAAGCATGCCACTCTCATTTGCCATGACACATTTGAATGCAAATTTATGCAAAACGTGTCAATGTGCTAACAACAAAAAAATACACAGCAAGCGTCGCGTCCAGCATGTGACTAAAACTAAAAAGCAAAGCAAAATTATCCCAATCCCAATGCAAAATGGCTGTGGCGAAGGCGAACGTGCAAAGTAAACAAAGCGAATTCAGGGCGAGGGAAGGGAAACTGTGCCAGGGGAAGCCATGCCATGCTATGCTATGGTTCCTTGGCTGATTGACGGGACCAACGTTCGTCTCTCTAATCCGTTAATAGAAACATTAACGAGGCATTTTTCGAAAATTATTTCAAGCACGCGATAATCGACCAGCCAAAGCAGGCAACGAAACGAACCAAAGCCAACCAGTAAAGCGAAGTCAGCTGAGCTCTTCAGCACGTCAGTCAAGTTCAAAGTGCAGTCGGCTGCTCGTCCGCACAGTGGCTGTTGTTAGTTTGCGAACGTAATTGCCAAGAGCTGGCTTGGCTGAGGCGGCCAGTCACGTGATGGGCGTCGTGGCGAAAATATTCTCATTTCGCTTTAATTTTCGTCGATCGTTAACCCTTTTTGCAACCCGTTTGCTGCCTGACTTCGACTTCTGTTTGGGGTGGACTTCTCCTTTGGCTGGCAATCAGAGGACGCGTCAAGTTGTTGCTGGTTCCCCTGTCTGCCTGCCAGCCTGAAGTCCTGCCGGCCTGCCTGCCTGCCTGTAAAGTTCAAGCAGCCCGAAATAATTGCATTGTAATGCGAAATAGCTACCACCCAGAGCCATATACCCGGGAGTTGTCCCTTCATCTGGGTGTGCATGCTTGACTCTTGTTATTTTAGCACGTTCATATGGCATGGACCTGGCGGCACCACCGCACCGCCAACCACCCAACCATCCTGCACCACCACACGCTCTGTTTATGTGTCGGTAATTTCCAATCTCACTTTGCAATCGTTTTACAACATTTTGCTTTTATTTTATGCCAAAGCGTCGCTGGCAACTTTTTGATAGCCAACTCCTCGCCAGGACTCTACTCGACTCGACTCCACTCGCCTCGCCTCGATACATATATCTTGCTCCTGCCCCCTTTTCTATGCCATCCTTTCTTGCTATTTTACTCTTATTGCAGCTTACTATTTATGTGTCTGCTGCAATTATAACGGAAACTAGTTGAGTGCCACAGTGGCAGAAGGCAACAGGATTGGGGCGGAATACAATGTCATGTCATCCGAGTGTGGCGTATGATCAGAAAATTGTTTCCGTCTCACTAAGGTTAAGGTTAAGTTAAAATGAATCTAATTATTTCTAGTCCTGGGCATTTTATCCACTGCAATATTAGAAAATAGCTCATAACTCTCTGTTAGCATTATACTACATTTTAATTTTTCATCAAACTTGTAATTTACAATATATTATATTTAAATATTCGCTTCAGACATTGCATTGAATAAGAATTTAAAAATTATAATAAACAAAATATGTGCTCGGAAATAAAACAAACGGAAGTCTAGACAATATTGTAAAAATTGGAATAATCCATTAAATAATTAGAACAGAACTAACAACGAAATAATTTAATTAATTGTTATTTATAAATAACTGCAAGTTTTTTATATTAGTTTTAATATTTTTCAGCCTGAAAGTCCTCAGACTATATAATTCCATTCTTAACTATTAATAATAATATACAAATTATTTACTTAAAAAGAAAAAAACTATTGCAAATGAATTATCAAGTAATAAACATTCACATAAAAATGTAAATTAAATAGTATGAACAGACCACAAAATTTGTATATACTCTTTGTAAGCAATATTACATTTTCATTTTCTGTATCCCTTTCCACTATTGAATTTAATTCTAAGTTGTAGATTATAATACAAAATGATTAGCTTTTGATAGTTGGAAGTCAAGACAATATTCCAAAAGAAATGAGTGTATATATAATGTAGAAATTAAATGAGTAGAAAGTACTGGGATCAAATAATTCACAAATAAAATGAAATCAATTTGTTGAATGAAACCTTAAAGAAATAATATACTAGCCCGATTTAATTATTATCTGGGTTCCACTGTGCTAAATACTGAGCCCCAAGAATGCAACTTATTGCTAATTAGTTTTAAATCGATGACCAGCTACGTGCAGACTTCTCATTGCAATGGAGATTGTGTTCATGGTGGGAGAAGCCTAAGCTAGGGGAGCACAACAGTGCAGGACATACACCTAGAAACAGGGCCAGCAAATTTGGATTGCAGATCTGCGCACAATTCGCGTATGTAAAAAAATCAGATTAAAGAGGATATTAAAATTGTACATCCAAAGGGCTGCAATAACAAATAAATAATCGAGGTGGGGGAAAGATGAGGATCCCTGACGATTTTATGCCTATTTGGCATGGGGCTAAGTGAACTTTAGTGCAATGTTCGGTTGTGTTTTTTATGTGTTCTGTTGTGCAGGACAGCACAGGATTTTTTTTCGCATTCCTTTATTGCTCGCACTCAGAAGCAGGACACAGAACTCACACTAAAATGTAATAAAATAAAGTGTTGGGGATTTCGTGCGCTTTCCGTTCAGTTTGCCCGATTGAGGAGTGAGCCAAGGGGATCGGAAATCGAACGGGGAGGAATGCGAATGGGAACGAGGAAAAGCGACAGCGGGATCAGGATCAGGGGTTGGCACTCTGGCCGCGGGCGCGTCAATGGCGTGAAGTATGTATGCAAAAAAGGCAGCTAACAACACAACGACGGCGGCAACATGCGAAAATCGATGGGAAAAACTTTTGGAAAATCAAGCAATTCGTTAGCTCTTTGCGTGCAACTGAATAGGTTGGGCCTCTGGGCTTGGCAAGCGTGAGGGGAATGTCGAGCTCCATTCGCTGGTTTTATAGATTTGCTTTTATTGTGCGGTATTTATTGTGGTATATGCCGTCGCTTGACTTTTTCCTCGATTTGCTGTACCCCAAATCGCAGCAAGTGGCAATTTCGATGCTCGTTGCTCTCTTGTACTCTTGCACTCTTGTATTTTGCAGCCCAATTCGTGGCCAGCCACTCGATTGGACTAGGCGAGGGGCCATGGGTTCATAAGCCGATTAAATTGGTTCGCCTTTTTCTGCTTTGGGCCATGTTTTTTTCGATTTTTTTCGGGTTGTAAAACTTGACGCCGTTACCGTTGCTTAGTTGGCTTGGTTATAAAAATTGTTAATTAAGTTAAGTTTGATAGGTTGTTTTATTGCGCAGTATTAGGTTGGCAGTGTCCTGGGTGTGGCAAAAGTTTGCTGTATTCGACGCACGAAAATGCCTTTCATTTCATTTGCAATTTTTCAACTGTCGCTTTAAACTAATGAAACTAATAAACTTATCAATCCTTCAAATGTAGCCTGAATTTAAAGCTCAAACTGTTTGCCTAATTTTGTTGTCTATTTATCAACATTATATTTTTTGTCATAATTCACAATAAGCTAAATGACAGTTATGGAGATGAATAATTGTGCACCACACATTTATTTTGGCAAAAATTAAATGAGCGGTAATTAAAATGAGAAAAGAATTTCCAAACTATTGAATAAAAAACATAAAAAATTAAAAATAAGTTGAAGCTGGGATACATTAGTTGATGTTTTTGTTTTTATTTTAATGTTGGCTATCAGCGGGGGTCATTGGAAAAATAACATATGATAATTAACAAATAAAAAGTAAAAATGTGAAAATGTGAAAGCATCTCATAGCTATAGATTTACAAACTAAAATTATAAAAGAAGAATTTTTGTAAATATCTAAGAGTTATATATTTTATATTAAAGACTGCAAAACACCCAATCAGATTGAAATTTTAGTTCGTTTCGATATTTGAATTTCTCCCACACATTAGACGTTAGTGACATAAAATAAATTTAAGATCATTAGCTTTTAAAAGTGCATTTGTCGAAGTGAATTTCTGAAGAATTTCCGCTTGAATACTTTTGGAGCGCAGACAAAAGAGCACAAATGCGTATCCCGCATATCATTTACAATTGCATAATCCTGCACCCACATGCCACATGCGGCATCCTAGTCGCAGTTGCCGTTGTAGCTGCAGAGCCCAAAGCCCCAGAGCCTAGAAACACGATCGTCCCGGCGGAGAGGAGAGCTGTTATTGTCCTGGTAATGGTGTTGGCGATGGCGACGCTGTTGGTGTTGCTAACATCATTAGGGGTAACCCCTTCATCCGAGTTGAGCACTTGGCATTCTATTCGGAGCGTTAGCTGCTGCTTCTTCTGCATAAAGTATTCTTGGAGCTCGTTTTGTTCGTTAGTTCACTAGCTCGTTTTTGTCGCTTTGTGCTCCGTTTTGTTTGCTTGTTTACACTGTGTGTGCTTGGTTCAGGGTGTTCAGGGTGTTCAGGGTGCTGGGCGCGTTATCCCTTCGCAAATCCTCCATTGGCGCATTGTGTTGCTTATCTTTGTGGCATGGCCATGGTGTTGCACGCTTGCTCGCTTGCTTGCTGCAACTGAAAGTGCTTACATTTGTGTTGTGCAAATGCAGCAGCCGAGAAAGACGTTAGCTCTGTTATTTAAATAAATCGTTGCATACTTTGCGGCTGGATACGGCCATCAACGCTGTTTGCTTTTTGCATATGAGAGCTAAGAGAGAGCCCCCTCCCACTGGGCCCACTGAGGGCTCGACTTTAAATCTCATTTGAATTATTATGGCAAAATGCACGACAGTCGCGATGTAGTCGCATTTTGCTGCATACTTTATGGCGTTTTAAGTGCTGCAAATGCTAAAAGTGTGTTGCAGCCTGCAGCCTGTCTACTCTCTCGCCACTCGACTGTCTTTCTGTCTTCTGCCTTCTGTCGACTGTCGCCTGTCGCCTGTCAAGCGTTGTTATTATTTTTTAGCTCGCCTCCCGCACTCAAAATCTCTCCTCTAGTATTTCTTGCATAATATTTGTCATTTGTTTGTTGTGCTCTCATCCTGTTGTTCTTGCTGCCAGCTGTTTGTTCATGACCCAGATTTTCAAATATTGCATGCAATTAAACATATATTTAGCACACACACACTCACACTCGCACTCAACACAGGCCAAAAACAAATGCTGTCAACTGACAATTGCATATGCGACAAATAAAAGCATTTTCAAGACTAACTTGAGTTACTCCCTAATTGCATTTCAAAGCAGTTAAGTAATAAATAAAGTTGAGCAATGTGTTGTAAATTTGAAAGCACTCATTATTAGGAAGATCTTTTAATTTTCTTCATTTGATTATTCCTAATTGTGATTTAGAGCTTTTCTTTTAATTTCGCATCTTCCAATTTAGAAATGTCAACGTATTTATAATTTTTTAACTCTTGTTTTATTTTATTTATGTATCCCTTAAATTAAATGCTATACATAGATACCAAGCAAGCTAATAAATCTGATCGTCGACAAAGTATACAATTAAAATAATATATTTTCATTCAACGTAAGACACATTTTCTATATCATAACCAACATGCAAATAAAACAAAAGCACAGTATCTTATTATCGAACATAACACTTGTATTAATATTCCAGCTACATTTTCTGGAACATTCAAAATCATTATTTAATAGTCCTACTTATTACCTCATAGAAGTTCACGTATTTCGTTAGCAAGCTGATAATGTGGATTGCTGGAGGTGCCAAAAAAAAGAGCGCTATTTAACAGCTTGATGCAGGTGCAAACGTAAATCAAATGCCACATCTTGCAGTGGCAAGCTGCACTTTTCCAACGTTTATTTTATTTGCAATTTTTAACAATTCGAAAACTGTGGGCGGATAGCCAGGCAAAGGTGCACTCACATGGCGATGCCACACACACATGGCCTGCCACTGCCACCGTAGCAGCAACAGCAACAACTGCAACTGCAACAGCAACAGTCGCATCCAGTATTTTGATTTATTATTTTGATTTCTGTTTCTTTACTACCTGCCAGGATGCTGCCATTTCTCTTCCTCTCACTCTCGCTCTCGCTCTCTGTCTCTGTCTCTCGTTTGGTTGGCACTTCTGCCACACTGCATCATTATCCTTGTGCTCTCCATGTCGCCTTCTTTATTTTTATTCACACGGTTTTCTGGTTTTATTGCTCCAATTATTTCATGTTGTACTCGCCGTATACGACACTTCAGTAGATTTCCCATTTCTCATCCACAACCTCGATTTCCTTTTTCATTTTTATTTTTTTTTGTTTTCTTTTTGTTTTTCAACTTGCGTTTAAATTTATCGTGTCGTGTTCGCTGAGTTTTCTCCCATTTTTGTGCGCCAATTGTGCGAAAATATTGTGAGCAAATTGTTGACAGATTTTTGAGTTGAGTTTTGTTTTTATATGTTGTTGACGACTTTGATTTCAACAGTCGCGAGTCAACAACAACAAGAGCGCGGGCTGCTGCCAATTAAGAACACAAGCATTTTGCCACTCAGCATTTGTGTGGAGCAGGCGACCCTATCGCGACAACAGTTCCACAGATGACACAATCCAAACGCTTAACTGCACATAAAATATACAAAAACTAACTTAGTTGCCGCATATCGTTGGGCATAACTCATGAGAACCCGCATACGAATACGGGCACTTCACAATGCAACCTGGATATCCCGGGTATGCATGGCACAGCCTTCCCCAGAGCTGACTGCACAAAGACAACAGTCCAGCCGTGATAATAAAAACAAGTACAAAACCAATTCTAACGAGCGTCGCTGAGGTGACTGCCAGAGGATTGGCCCAGTCTCCTGTTGCCGGTCCCCAAACCCTTGGTCCTCGCTTTGCTCCCCCCGCGGTCGAGTAGTTACCCATTTTTTAGATATGACTAAACTAAAATATTGCTATAATACTTGCACTAGCATTCACAACAGCTCTTATGCCCTATCATTTGGAGGTTATAGTGAATTGTTGATGGAATATAGAAAGCATCATAAGAATATAAGACATGAAAATGTATAAAAATATTTTTATGTAATTGTCACAGCTAAAAAAGCAACAAGCATGCGATGAATGCTATAATTTATCGCGATATTAATTGTATAATAGTGAAATCATTTTTATTTAGTATTACCAATACTTTGTATTCAGTATAGAAACATTCTATAATAAGACATTCTCGAAAAACGACTACAATTATTTTTATTATATATTTATATAATTATCAAGTTATCTATTGAGTATATGAAAAGAAAACATGAAAATTGCTAACTATTAAAAACAATGCACAATTACAGATATGAAGTTGAGCACTTCTATAGTATAAACTAAATTAATAATGGTATTAAGGTCTTAAATACTTTATACTATTAATAAGATACCGTTTTTTTGTATATACTTGTTTTCATTATAATATAAACAACGAATTGTTCTATTAAATAATTAAACCTTCAAGACATGCCCTTCGAACGATTCATTGAAATGCAACATCATTTCTAATAACTGAACCAACAAGTGCAAGTACAGTGTCAATAAAATCTCAATACAATATTTTGATAACCATCTCATAATCTCTTGGCGCACCTGAAGTGTATTTTCAATTCGGTGAGCTGCTGAAGCGTTGCCATTTTTTCATGCAGAGCTCACTTCTAATGGCAACTGCTGAGTGGATGCAACAAAGCGTGTGCTAATGCAAAGGGCACACGGACGTAAGGAGAGGGATACACGGCAGGCCCTCGAGCAGCAGCAGCAGCAGGAGAAGAGAATGGAGCTGGATGATCACGAGGAGGAGGAGCAACAGTGGTGGGATATGTATAAATTCATAAAGAGAGCATGTGACTGCGACTGCGGCAACATGTTGTAATTGCGTATTTTATAGATACACACACTCAGTGGAAGGGAGTGTCGCGAGGTGTTGTATCTGGCGTTGTCGCTGGCTGGTTGGCTTTTGTTTGGCGCGGAAATGGCAACCGGTGTGCAGCGAAATATGTGTGCTGGCAATAACAACAACGGGCAGAATACGCATACGCCATGTTGCGCCATTTGAAGTTGTTGGCGTATACGTAATTTTTATTTTACAAGCTGGCTGAAAAAAAAAGGAGCACTGCAAAATGCATTCAGCGCCGGCAATAACAAAACACAAATAAAAAATGGCACAGCGCACAGAAATTTTAATTGCTCAAAGCGACCCCAAGAGATGGTGAAGGGAGAAGTCAACTAAATTTGCTTACGTTATGCGCGCAATCCGAGTGTCCAGCTGTCCGGCGTCCCATTTATGACTTTTAATTCAATCAAAGTAAATTAAATCAAATAAAATATTTCACTATGCACTCGCATTTTTGAGCTGAGATTTGGATTCAGCTTTGACAGTTTTGCCTTTGAATTGGCAAAGCATCTAATGGGTTTAGATGGATTCAGCAAATATGTAAACTAAAGAGCTCTCGCAGCACTGATTGCACTGAAGCTGCTATTGAAATTTAAGGATTCACAACTGATCCTTTATAGAATTTGAAATGAAAAGCGCTGACTGAAGATAAAGATTCATATCAAATGCATCGCCCAACTGTGCGCGCATTCACAAATCGTTTGGCAAACGTCCTTGTTCAGTCTCCTGCCATGCCGAGTGTCCTTGTTGCCACATTTAACACACATACTTTTGTGCATTCTATTTTCTACGTTTTTTTTTTATTTTTAGAACCGTATTTATATGATCGCGAGTGTGTGCGTGTGTGTGAATGTGTGTGTGTGAAAAGCGAAAGGCTGCTTCAAAATAAAATTCATAAAAAGCCGCGCGCAAATGCGCACTTTTCTTTGGTGTCCTTTCCATGTCCTTTCAGTGCGTGTGTGCATTATCAGCCATGCGTAAAAATCAGGACATGCGCGTGAGAGGAAAACCTTTTGTTCACTTTTATTTTGCATGCTCTGAACTAATGGTGATTATCTCCCTCCTCTGTGTATTATGTTGTGTTGTTTGTTGCCCAAAAAAAAGAGAAAACATGAAAACTCGCTGCTGCTTTTCTATCAAAGGATAATCATCGCTGCCTCGTTGCCATTGCTGTTTATGTGCCATGTTATGCGAAATAGAATCGCACACTTTGTGCGATGTCATTTAAGTGTGAATGTTGCGATAAGCCAAAGCAACAAAAATTTAAACCAACACCGAGTGACTTACACACAGTTTTCATAACAAATAAGCACATAGTTAAACGTCCCATACAACGTGCTTTAAATATTGTAAATGTAGTGGACAGAATTTAAAAGATTTACATTTACCAATCGGTTGATCAGCGAAGTGTAAATTGCTGGATCTTCTCAGCTAATAATTCACATTCAAAATATTTAAAAACTGCTTGAAAATTTAAAAATCATTTCCATAGATTTCCATTTCCATCAAAATTGAAATACTCACAAATATGTATTTTTTGGTTGCGAAATTATTGTCAAATATATTTTACAAAATTCAAAATATGAATAAACATGCTTAACAGTTGGGCCTTGTGGAATATGCGCTTCTGTTCAATGTTTGTTTTGCTTTACATAAAAAAAAAATGTGAGCGGAAAATTCATAGAATAGAGCTCGGGGATCGCTTCCATTTTGGCCACATTCTGAGTTGGGCCGCTATCTTCGCTTGCAAACCAAAACCAAGAAGAATCTGGCAAGGCGTGATTAAAAAGCTGATCAAATAATTTGAAAGAAATTAGAAAAAGGTTCGACAATATAATGAAAATGTTTTGAATGTCTTGAGAAAAACTTTATTAAAATTAAAGTAATTTATTTATTTTCATAATGTTATATTATTTGATATTGAATTAATCCGAAAGTTGATCAAATAATTTGGAAGAATTCAGATAATGGTTGAGAAATACTTTACTACTCATATTCTAGTTACAATATATATAATATTTGGCAACTATGGTTTTTTGATGTACATATTTATTATACCCGCTACCCATAGGGTAGAAGGGTATTATGACTTAGTGCCAACAGAAAATGTATGTAACAGGCAGAAGGAGGCATTTCCGACACCATAAAGTATATATATTCTTGATCAGCGTCAACAGCCGAGATGATATAGCCATGTCCGTCTGTCCGTCTGTCCGTCTGTCTGTCCGTATGAACACCTGGATCTCAGAGACTATAAGACATAGAGACACCAAATTTGGCAAAAAGTTTCCTTCATACCCTACGCAGATCAAGTTTATTTCAAAAGTTGGATGCCACGCCCCCTTCGCCCACAATAAGCATTAATCTAGAAAAAGTCAAGTTTTTTTTTTAGTAAATCGCGCATAACTCCAAAAGTTCTTTGTGTAATGATGTGTAATTTGGTAACATTATACCCTGTAATTTTGGTACAAATCGGATAAGTAAAACAAAAGTTATTCGTGAAACTATTTATCAAAATTTTTGTGCCCAGTGCATATGGACGTATTAAGTGTGTGAATGACCTAGAGATATCAAATTTGGTGACAGTATTCGTGTAGGTCTTACGCAGATCAAGTTTGTTTTAGATTTTTGCCACGCCCCTTTCCGCCCCCAAAAACTGTAAAAGCCGTAATAATAGACCTAGAGCATTGAATTTTGGTATGCATAATAATAATTATATTCTCAATGATTCCTGTGAATTTGGTTGAGATCGAGTGAAAAACAAGGAAGTTATTAATGAATCAATTTTATATGCAAAATTCACTTGCAGCTGCTCGCGCTTTTTTTGTTTAGTTGACAGTGTGACCATGTCGGTGTTGTGGATTTTTAACCGTTATTTTCAAATATATACAAACAAAACACAAAATTCAGTATATTTTTGGTATATTTGTTGTTAAAATACCATTATAATTTTTTTTTTCTCTCGAAATGGGTTGCGGGTATAATACGGTCGAGCACTCTCGACTGTAGCTTTCTCACTTGTTTTTCTATTAACTTATTGCCACTTGGATATTTAAAAATATTAAATTCTAGCATGAACTCGCCATATATGATATCTTCCTATTGCGCATTCCCAAAATGAGATATCGTGTTTTCGATTGTAGCATGTCACTTCAGAAGTCAGATAGTTAACACATTCGCCTTAAAGCTGTTTTAAGATTGTGGCCAGCAGCCAGCAGAAACAAAAGCTCCACGCTGGCTATATATTGCTGTTGTTGTTGGCGCCACAGGCCAATATGGTGGCAGTTCACATGAGCATATAAATTACGCCAACGCCAACGCCATCGCCATCGCCATCGCCAGTGACAATGAAATGCTATGCTCCAGTGTCAGTTAGTGTATGCATAACTATGCGTGTGTGTGCGTTGGGTGTGTGTAAATGGCAGCTGGACAGTTGCTTTGTGTATGCTGTCCAGTGCATTTGTCTGCCATTGTCCAGCCTGTGATGTCTGAAATTTCAGTTTAATCGATTTTAATGGCGAGTTACGCAGCAAACCCTAATATTTCAATAAATATATAGAACGGGAACTGCAGACGAGTGATCCAAATGTAGACATTTTGTATTTGTGGTTTATAGATTTTGTATTAAAAAGTGTGAACCAACAAAATTTGATATTAAGTTTTAAGAAATGTGCAAAGCTGCGAGCAATGTGGCCACAAAAATATACAGAGACAAACAATACTGTGGCCTTGTTGATCTTGAGTTCTGGAAGATGTTCGACTCCATGTAAATGATGACTGATGACACCGTCTCCGCCGCAGTTGTTTCTTGCTTACGTCGGCATCGCTTGTGTAATTCATCGGCGTAGGTAAACTGAAAGGGCATGCAGTTCACAAGAATGGAGTCTTCGACGTCCATCGCATAGTTGCGGCCATCGCAATAGAATTTACCATCCTCGAACACAAGGTTATAGCAATTGGACAGCGGACCCTCGTAAAACACAATTAGCAGCATTGACGACCCGAAATAATCGGCTCTCTGCCAGATGGCATAGGGCGCATCGATAGCCGGAATGCGATCCTTGTACATTAGCCGCAGATTATTATCATAGAATCCCTGGCAAACAAACTCCAGAATGTGACCGTCGATAAAGGTGCAATTATTGAGCCCGTTCGACGGCGTTGTGGTTGGCAGAAACGGCAGAAAGACCAGAAGCCAGCAAGCAATCAAATGGATATTGTAGCGACCTCCTGCGTTCCGGGGGCTCACGGGCATGTCCTAAAGTCTTGCAACAAATGATTCTAAAATCATTTTCTATCAATTTGTTCATCAGAGACACTAAAATCGTGGTGTACAAATGTTTTACAAAATTTACAATACAAAATAAATGAACAAAAACACAAAAAACGTCCTTCTCTTTTGACAATCGTTTCTTTACTGTTTCTAAACTTACAACCAATTTTAATTACTTGATAAGCTCTATTGTACTTGCGCCTATCTGACTGAATGAATTATGTTTTAAACGGTTTTCAAGAATCTTGATATCGACAGTAAAATACATTAGCAATTTTTACTCAAAGATCATATTTATATATTTTGAATTCGAATCAATACTTGCGGCAAATAGAAGCAAATGCAAGTAATTTAAGTAATTTAACATAATTACAGTAACAGCTAAAAGTATGTTGAGATTTTTCCACATTCTCAGTTCACTGGCCGAACTCGGATTTATTTTGTAACGAGCATAATGCAGCACCGATTGATCATACATATCTCCCTCTTTGTACGGCTTGTTGAAACAGTGGGCGACCAAGGCTGCTGGATAGCTTGTTGGTGTATTGATGCAGTGCATATCCGAATGCTTGAGATCGGACATATATTGGAGGCCCGTTCTAGTATGCTTTCCGAAAATCGTATAGTTTTTGCCATGGACATGCAAGATATTACTTCGGAATAATGATGACTTTTGGAATGTTACAAATATGAACTCATCGATTATTTCATGATTGAAGATCATATATGGCGTGTGCTCAGGGGCTCTTTCATCTCCCCACTGCTCTGCAATCTCTTTTGTGACTGCTGCCTTACAAAACGCTTGCAATTCATATGGACGCATATACGAACAGTCTCCAGTATTTCGTTCGGGTGTCAAGCTATTGTCGTGTGCTTGATGAGCTTCTACGGCCAGCATGCTGAGAAGCAGAAATCCTAATCGAATCATTGGGAATTTTGGTTCTTCTGGCATAAGTTACGCGACATCTGTTTTTTCTTTTTTTATATTTTGCAAAAATACATTTTTTTTTTTCTTAAAAGCTAATGAATTATTTTTGAAACTATTTTCAAAACTGGATTGATTTCAAGTCAATGCCTGTCGCTGCTCTATGATGTGGGCGCCACATGCTGAGCACTTCATTCGAACGTGCAGTGTCAAATGAAATAAGCTGAGTAGCAAATGAATGAAAGTAATTCCTCGACTACCAAAAGTTTCTCTTTCATTTTCTGTTCTGCTTTTATTTATTTTTTCTTTCATTAAACTTAAAAGTTTGTTCCTGTAAGGATTCGATATCGAGTGCACTTTTTATTTTCAATCAATTCGAAATTTCTCCACACAACATGTTTATAATTATTTCAATTATACTGCAACTCATATTGATAGCTCAATTAAGTTTGATGAATCTGAGCGAAACTAAGTCCGTGCAAAACGGGAATTGCACCCGTTTGTTTGGAGTAAGTCTAAAATGGGTTTGCAATAGCACCCTCAATAGGGATCTGACCGACAACTTTCCGGATAAACTTGCGGAAAAGAACTCAAACTATGCGATGTTTGAACCGAAGGTTCATCGGACCTTTGTGCTCATTACCATGAACTCTTCGCCACTGATGGCCTGCTCAAATTTGACAGTGATGGAATGGAAGAAATATAAATGCGATAGTTTTGTGCTCACGATGATGTCGTCGGAGATCCACTGCTACGATTATCCCATGCGATATTTCGCCAAGCTCAGAGACCAATGCTTGCATATGAAGAATCGCGCATTGACAACTATTGATCATTCGGTATTGCATTATGCTAGAATTCCAAATTCAGCTTGTTTTTGGAAAACTAACTGCAAACTGATTTCGCTGCCCATTGTCCTAATTATCAATGCCTTGAAAGGAATTTAAATACTGCTCACACACTTGATCAAGGAAAATAGTGTGTCGCTAACATTATAAGATATATGGTATATTATAGTAGTGAGCATGTTATTTTCGTAATCAAGTGCTCACTTGGTCACTCAATGCAGTCCACTCGATTTAACGTTCAACTGCAGTCGAACGTGCAATCTGCAGCTGGAGGAACGAGAAAGAGGCGTCAGGAAAAGGTCGAATCTTGAAAGAAAATTTCCGGTTAAATTGATTTACATACTCGTGCATGTCTGACGAGGACTGCAGCAGGGAAGCAAACGAAGCCTTGGCCCGCATCTTGTCTTAAACGAAATGTGAAATAAAGGAAATCGAATCAAATTTACAATACGTGTGTACTTTCAATCTCGATTCAATGACAATTCACAGATTTAACTCCTTTTTTATGAGGATTTCTCTTCTCTTTTTTTTTTTTTTGGCAACGGCATTCGCTTTTATTATGTTACAATAATAAATTGTATTAAGTGTATTTGTGCAATGGAGCGACAACGACAGAACACATCGGAACAGCCAGGACACAGGTGTATTCGCATCGCATTCGCATGAAGCGACACATGAAAGGCAAAATTGAATTAAATCAAACAAATGCAAAAGCAGGCAGCACTCGACCTGACATTGCTCTGCTGTTTTTTGTTGAGAGTACCAACAACATTTCGAAAACATACTACAATTACCATTAGTGCTTTTTATTTGCCAAAAAAGAGAGGAGCGCACAGAAAAAAATAACTTTTTTAAAACAAAATTGTAAATTTTCAGCTTAAGGAATGTGCGATGTACAAAATGAAATGGCAATTGTAATTACAGCATGTTTTTTAATTTTAAGGCATATCCGATATTGTATATATTCTTGATTAGATCAACAGCCGAGTATGCCTTTCTAGATCTCAGACTCTATTAACACTACACTCGCCACATTTATTTTAACTTTTGTTTTTGTTGTTAAGTTTGTTTAAGAACTTGAATGAATCAAGCAGCAGACAGCTATTTTTTTCTTACGAAAATTATTTATTTTGGATAGCTGAAATAAATTTATATAATAAGTAGCCTATTAATAAATATATTAATAATTGAAAAAAAAAATTACACAACCTAAACTGCAAATCATTCATCATTATATTGATATGCGTCGAATTGTATTGGTTCGAAGACACGCTTGTAACATTTTTCGCATTTCTCAAAAACTGTTATTTTTTTAGAACATTTCACAAACATTTTGCGTTTTGGCACCGACACTTTACAGTGAACTATAACATAGTACACTCGTAACCTCCTTCCATGCTTATTGATCACATCAAGCTGTGTGTAATTTCAATACATTTCACCTGGCTATTAAATAAATTTATAAACGTTATACTGTAGATAAATGCATTGTGTATGCAGCTTGACTGTATTTATACATATGTATGTTGGCTGACAGGTTGAAGAAGTCTTTGCAGCCAGTCATAATGATATAGATACCCATGTAGCCGCTCAATAATTTAGTTTGACATTTTGATGACATGCTACATCGTCTGTACCGCACCTAGCCAAGCAGTTGGTGCGGATTCGCCAGCAGGCAATCAATACCTCGGACTCACATGCTGTCATAATATAGGCGGAAGAAAAAAGAAAGTCATGCTGGCGAGGCAAGGAGAAATATAAACGACATCAAATTATTTGCTGTCAGTTCGAACCGAGGGGAGTGGCAAAGGGGCTGCAATGGGGAGTGCGTGCAAGTAACAGGACAAAGGCGACAACCGTTGAAGGAGAAGGGACAAGGAGGGGGGAGGGGGATAATAACGACTGCCAGCCAAATGCATTGCGTGTCTCAAAACTAAAGCGAGCCCCCAAAAAAAAATAACAAAAATCAAGAGAAAATTGATATTAAGAAATTGCATGAAATGAGTAAATGAAGCGTGGCAAAACACGCCCGCCTAATGGACTGCCTGATTGCCAGCCCCAAGACCGCGTCGTTGGCCAAGTCGAAAGGCAAGGCGAAAATCCGTTGGCCAACGTAGCGTTGTGTCGCGTCGCTTTGCGTTGAATGCATATTAAAAATTCTTGGAAAACTAATCAATGTCAAATGTCTCCAGATTGTGTCGAAGCCACGATGTCGCCACCAACAACATGAAGCGGCGACACAGATAGATAAAAGACCGTCCGTCTGTCTGTCTGTCCGTTCGACCCTGAGGTCGACTGCATCGATTTAAGTCCGTATCCATCTATTGCCTCTTGTGGACAGACGAGCGCGTGATTAGCAGAAATTAGAAAATAATTTGCTTCGTAGCTGGCAATTTATTAGCTGCCATAAATTTCGTAGAAGCATGTGAAGCACTCCTTGAAAGCGCCGGCAAACTCTTAGCGTTAAATGTGTGAGGTTATCAGTCGCATAAGGTGTCTTATCTCTACTTAATCAAATCCCTCCCCTTGGATATAATTTCTCAATGCGCATTTCCATTTCCATTTGCTGGCGCTGCTTTGTTCACATTTAAGCGAGTAATTGCAAAATTTTCCACTCAATAAGCCAATGCGAAACAATGTCAAAACAAGAATCATAGTTCTCTCATAATACATATTCATTTGGATGGATAACTTCTGTGTGATGGAGGCAATCACCGGACAATGGATGGAAACAGCGCGCAGTCGAGCAAAGGAGCATGCGAATGAATGTCTGAGTGTGAGTGTGTGTGTGTGTGTGTGTGTGTGTACAACAAGGACTTCAAATGGCAATCAGCACGGAGAGAAGTTGGCAATAAGTCATGAGATGAGTTGCTAGCAATTGAAGAACAAGCGATTAATGAGTACCATTTGTGAGTATTAGGGTGCCGAGAGCATTCAATGGGTGCTCCTCTTAATCCCTCTTATACTTGTCCTATTTAACTGCTAACTGCATTTCATTAATTTACATTCTCGAATTATGGAAATGCTGAAGGAAGTAACTACTATTCAGCAGTTTTTTGCTGGAAAATATTTGAGTTCGATTTGAAGGCAACGACGTTTGCTGCAGGATACAAATTTAAATTCCCGTATTTTTTAAAGTGCAGTAAATGTTTGGAAATTATAATAATAAATATGCATAAAAATACATATTCTTTGCATTTGAACATATATCAGAAAATCGTTCTATTTAAAGGTGTTCTGCAGAATCCACAATTTTAAATGGCAAATTGTTAAATCCCTAGTAAATATTTAAAAGTTATCAAAATATTTTAATAAAAAAAATAGTCAATAATATAACTAAACAATAAATGTAAATAAAAATTTAATTTGTTTAATTAAATAAAAGTGTATAAACAAATAATAATAAATGCAATCAAGATAGAAATCATTCAATTCCTGCATTTCTTCTCTGATTCAATATGAAGAACTTCAACAGTCGCTTAAAATTGTTAAGTCCCTGATCAATGGCATATATGGCAGACGCCTTAGTCGTATAAGCAAAGTGCTGTAAGTGTTCAATAACAAGCAGCTGTATTATTCTGCAGGTTTTTCACACGAGGATAATACTGCATTTGTCAGGATAATTTCGAGTGCAGCGCTGGCAACGAGATGAATGCGCCGAATAAGTATGAGTAGTATTTACAAACACGACATCTGAACTGGAACTGGAAGTACTTTAAACGAAGAGGCGGCCTCTTCATCCCCTTGCAGAAGCAGCTGTCAAATTGACATTTCTACTTAACATGCGGATCGCAGAGCTGCTCAATTTTTAATCGGTTTTTCAAGCTGCTTTTCGGCAACAGCAACAGCAGCAACAGCAACAACAGCAGCAACAGCGACAGCGACTCATTATTTTTATTAATATGATTTCGACTGCACTTGAGTGAGCCTGCAATTTTGCATTCTGCATTCTGCATTTTGTAATTTAAATTTTCATATTAAGCTGGCACTGATGCAATCGGATGATGATGATGGGGATGATGATGAAGATGCCAGCCCGGCCAGTGTCAATGTGTGTCATTGTTTTCTCCAATGAACACTCATTTATTTGCAATTATTTGTTTTAAGCATTAAAAATACAAAAGCTGTCGCGCTGCCTTTCAGCCCTGAATTGCTCCAGGCGCCTGGGAAAACGCTTCAGCTCAAATGAACAAGAGTCCATTGTCCTGGGACTGCAGTTGGGATCGGATCGCATCGCATCGCAGCGCAGCGCATTGGTTGGAAATGCTCTTTTAATTGCTGTCAGAAAGGTTCTCGCCACTGCGTGCTGAATTATGTCAAACAAGTTGTCAACCCGTGGCCAACTTGGCCGCCCACCTCGTTGCTGTTGCCGCTGACGTTGACACACTTTACGGATTTTATTCAAACCACTTTTAATTTTCATTCGGTGGCACTGTCATTCCGAGTCAACGCAACGCAACGCAACGCATTGAACACAACCTTCAGCAGTAGACAGCAAAAAGGCCATTATGGCAGCCGCAGCAAATGATTCTGCTGAATGAATAAGCAGTTTGGCCGTCTGCAAGATGCAAGATCATTGACACCAGCACAATCCATCATTAAATGGGTCATAATCTCGTTAAGGTATGTAAATTCGTAAACAATTCGTAGTTCATTCAATTCTGTCATGTTTATGTGCTCCCATAAATTGCGTATACGTATCGACATCAATTTGGCTGCATTTTTGTTCATTAAATACGATTTTATGCTCGTGTCTCGCATGCAACCAGCAGGACACCCAACAACCGACTTAACCACTGCACACATGTGCTTCGGGACTTATTATTGCTTCGCTGCAAAAATTATAAGCTGAGCAGAAAAGGGATGCTGGTGTGAGTCCTTGTAATGCGACTTCAAAGGGTTTCGGTTTGCTGGTCAGTTGCCGCTGCTGCTGTTCTGCTGTGGTTCGCCAGTTCACTTTAGACTTCCTCCCTTTTCCTTCCCTCAACAGTGTCAGCGTTCACGCGGTCTATATACGAACATTGTCAGAACTTTACTGCTTCGTCTCAATGTTTTGTTTTACACTTGATCTCAAATCACCACTCGCCATTACATTAGCTTCTCCTAATCTTGTTTGTTCGTTTACTTTTGTTAATTTGAATTTCAGATTTTTATAATTAATTAATTATCATTTAATTTATCTGTTGGTTTTGCAAATAAAAACTTATTTAAATACAAATGTGCAATGTTGAAAGTTGACATTAATATCAAATAAATGAATAATTCATTTTTACCATAAGTAGTTTAAAATTAATTTGATTAAAATAATCATTCAATTCAATCGTTTATTTTCAATTTAGTAAAATATATTTTCAAAATTAAATATTTGAATTGCAATTTAAATTTTCTTTTATACATTTTTAACAATTAATTAAGTTAAATTTGATCAATGCTGGCTTCAATTGAATATATATAATTTTTAATTTACAAATACAAATTATTCAAATTTTGTTATTTTCATAAATTTAAATACTATTCAAATGTTTGCTTTGTTCATAGTTTACTTTCTATTGAATAAAATTAAATTTTTGCAATGAGTATTTTGAAAGGCCGATAGCGACAAAGTAACTGACTTCAGCTGTCAAAAGCACACAATTTATAAACGAGCACATATGCACATAGAACCGTCACAATTTGGACAAACCTGGAGCAACTTCTTAATCAAATATATATTTGAAGCCCACGCGCACTTAGGTGCACACAGCAAGGATGCCCGGCCGATGTTTGTGGGCCCAGGCACGTTAATTCAATTAAAAATCCACCAATTCACTCACGACCACAAGACGAAGGACGCAGGACGTAGGAAGTATGACGATGTCGCCTCTGTTTTGGGGCACTACTTGGCGGTTGCCTTGCGGCCCCATTCACGAGGCCTAACATCCTTGTTGTTGTTCGCTGCGTATTGTGGCTGGTCTCCATCTCTATGTCTCTTGTAGTCTGTCTGTCAACTGCAGAGCTCTCTGATGCCATTAGGCGTAAGTGGCATTTTCCTTTTGATTTTGGTGGCATTTGACTTTATTAAGCAAAACTACGGCCAGGTGGGCGTCTACTCCGCTTGGGGGATTGTTTGAGCATGTCAAAATGGGTCAATATATGTTGCACACACATGTGCCTCAGCGTTGCCTGCCCAGCGATGCGATGTCGGGCGATTCGTTTCGTTTCGTGATGATGCCCAGCGCTTCGCTCATGTAATATTCACCAGGAAACAATCGAGTGACATCTTCTGAGACCTCACACGGATTGCACACACTATGTGTGTATGTGTGTGTGTTTGCATTTAGTTTATGCACGCAGTGCCGTCGGGCAGACAGCCTAACCTTTGTCACGTGTCCCATGTACTCATTTGGTGGCATCTTCAGCTGGTTACCTCAGTCCTGAGTCCTGAGTCCTAGGTCCTCCTCGTCGTCGTCGTCGTCATCGTCGTTGTCGTCGGCGCCTGCTCGTGACAGGGAAGTTAAAGTCTCCATTGAGCCGCCCTCGAAGCTGCTGCTCAATCATTCATTTCGCTTTTGTTTATTTATTTAACTAATGGAATTATTTGATGCCCCCTTTCCCCACCTTTCCCGCCATCCCACTGAATAGTTTACGATGGAGTTTTTGGCCCTCAGTGTTTGCCTACGTGTGTCCCGAGATTTGATTCGCTGCTGCGCCTCGTTTTCTCTCTGCTTCTCCTTCTCCTCGCTTCTGCTGTCATCTTTTCATATTTATTCAACGTGTGTTGGCTCTCACCTGGCATCTATTGTCTCCAATCTAAGATGTGTTTATGGTACGTGTCTTTTGTTGGCAAAATGTTTTATTTGTCGCTTTTGCCGTCGATATTCGTTTATTTCTTTCTGTCTAATTGATTTCGCTCACAAGCAGGTCTTCTCACCCTGACATTCCCTTCTCCCTAGCACATCTGTTTGCTTAATTGCCCAACACTGATTGGCATCGATCTTGAATCTCAATTGAAACAACAAATGATTAAGAGAAAATTTGATAGAAATATTTGTAAAGTTAATTACTGCATTGCTTCGAATAACACAAGCTATAAAACTTTTCTTGGATAAGACGACCCCAAGAGTAAAGGCTGAAGCTTCTAATGAAAATGATTAATTATAAAATTACCCAAAACATCATAAAAAATAATTAAGACAATTAATAATTAGATTTGGATATTAAAATGAAGATATTTCAATTAAAACTAATTATTCGTTCAAGTAACTAATGAATTATAGGAAAGTAATATTTATACAATTAATAATAATTTATTGTATACAATAAAATCTCCATTCGACTCTGCTATTTATTATAATGATTAATAAATATCAATATAAAATATTTCATTGATTTGGATATTAAGGTTCGTTTAAAAAAATGTTTTAATCAATGCTGACCGATTAAGAGCTGTAAGTTCAGATGGGTGTTTTGTTAAAATAATTAATGAATATCAGAAGGAAAAATTTCTAAAAATAAATTAAAAGTCAGCAGAGGCAACTCGACTGCTAACTTGTGGATGACAGGAGGACTGCAACGCTGGTGTTGTTACCTGATGAGCGGACACGAGAGAAGAGTGGGAGGGAGTTGCAGTTGCAGTTGGACAGTTGACAGGCCCCCGTCTCAGAGCTATGCACAGTCCGACACCTCGGTTGTGAAAGAAAGCACCTACAGGGCACTAACTAACTGTTAACTGTTAACTGTGAACTGTCGACTTTGGACTCTGGACGCTAGCTGGAAATAACTGACAGGCATTCAGGCAATGCAGTGCAGCCAACTGAGGAGAAATGCAACGAAAGTGTCAGCAACAGTCAGCAAACGAGTCCTTGGTCCTTGGCAACTTTAGCAGCTGAAGCTGTTGGCCAACTTAAATATTTATTTCAGGCAATTTGCTGAAATGTAAAGGCAATAGGTAAACTTAAAGGTAAATCAATTTGGGGCGTCATCAACAACAGCCACAGCCACAAAACTGATGTGCACTCTTTGCTGCAATGAATAATAATGCGATGCATTCAATTCCCACTGCTCTAATCCATGCTTTTGCTGGCAGCAGCTTATTGAGTTGCAATCGAGACTCGCTTACAAGAACACACAGACATCGAAATTGAATAAAAATGCTAAAAAGGCAGAGAAGGCACAAAAATATGGCAGCAAAGGTTAACGCCGCCACCGCCGCCGTCTGGTCTGGTCTGGTCCGCTTTGAGAACTACGACACACACAAGCAAAAGCACAATCACCATCACCATCACCATCACAATCAGGATCAGGATCAGGAGAATGAAGGAAACATGGCACAACTTTGCTGCAGTCTCTCCTTGGCCATGTCATTGGCCTGTCTGTAAATCTGCCGACATCACAGTTGCCATCGTTGTTGCCATTGCCGTTGTGGTTTCCAGTCAACGTAGAATATTGACTTCATAAAAAGTTTACTTTTTTCGACTTCATTTGCTGGACAGCCGACACACTGAGCCCGGCCAGCATCCTTTGGGCTGTCAGTTGTCAGATGCTTTTGTGTCTCATCCACACGCTTTATGAATTATAATAAAATTGTTGGCGCATCGCTTTTCCACATTTTATTTTGTATTCGGATTCAGATAATACGCCTTTTGCCGTGACTCAAGCGAAGTCAAAGTCAAAGCCGCCGCCGAAGCCTTTGAAGTCTTTCGCAACAGATAGATGCATTTGAAGATTATACGGATTCACGGCTTAAGTTACGTTCAAGATAGTCGACGATTATAGAAAGTCAAGTAATAATTTCAATTTCAGCCTTGCCATAACATGAATTTAATATTTCACAAAGAATAATATGTTAAACTACCCTAAAGTATTTACACTCTGTCCTGTCTCTGTTTAACTACACATATCCATTTCGCAGACTTCATTCAAATAAAAAGTAAATCTCAGTGTCCGTATAAAAGCATGAAATCCTGAAACGTCTGTCTCTGATACGTATAATAATATTTAAAATGGATTTTTACCGATTTATGGCATTTCACTTGCCCTTTACGGTACACATTTTTATTTCTTTTTTGTTATTTTCATTTTTTGGGGTCTGCATACAGACGCGACCTGAAATGGTGCAGGACCATATGCTGTTATTTATGTAATTTGCGTTATACTTTTCATTTCGATTCGCGTAGCTGCAGGTACAAATTGATATTTATTTCTTTGCAGTTCCAGTTTCAGTCAGGCCCAAAAAAGGGGGCGCAGCGTGTGAGAATGAGCATGACATAAGTCAACAGTGGAGCGATTCTCTGCCAGTTGCGGTAGATGACTTTAAGGCCAATTTACAAATTTATTGAAGTTTCTGAATTTACCGAATTGCATTTCGAACAGGCTTAACTTAATTGCGCACCTTAAAGATGCATTCGAGTGAAATGAAAATGAATTGCTTCGGCCAAGATGTGTGCGAAACGATGTTGTTGTACTTAAAGCCACACACAGAGGTATTGTTAAAGGGCTCAACACTTGTGGCCTTATGTTTTGGTTTTCATATTTGCCTTTACGCCTCAGCAAATACTTCTTTCAAGTCATTAAGAAGTCAGCCCCAGAGACAATAGCCCTCAGTCGATTCTGAAGGATAAAGCACTGAGAGCTTTCACTGGGTCTTTGTTTCCATTATAAATGCAGTAACCATATTTCCACCTATGGGAATTTTAAAAGCTTCAACTGAAAATTGCAGCCACTCAAAGCGAATGGACTTGTATTAAATTATTACATTATTATTTTGAAGCTCCAATAGGGCGCATAAAAAGTTCAGCTAAGTTCATCAGTTTTTGTCATTAAGAATTTTCAATATTTCTAATTAATTTATATTAATTTGGATAAAATTTATTTTTTATAAAAGTTATAAAAAATTTACTTTAGCATTTTTAATCAGAACATTACAAATTGTAAAATACAGATTGAAAATATATTTAAATTATTAACTTATGATTCGAAATTATATTTTTTTTTATTTAAGAAAGAGAATAAGTTTTAAAATTTTTAATCAACTACAGACTGAAAATAATTTTATTGCCCATTAAGTGAAATTTTAATGCTAATATAAACTTTTTTATGACTTGCCTTGAAATTTTTAATTACTTATTTAATATAGTAAAATTTTACACAAAATAATAATAAAAATACTAAAAACGATTTAGGTGTTCAATAGTTATTAATTGCCTTGCGCTATATTTTTAATGGACAAATTCAGAACGTCCACCAAAAGGGTATTTGCTAGTCGACCTTACCCAATCTATACCTTTTGTTCATTATACAATATTTTAGTTAAAATTTCGTGGTAACCGCTCCCTCCCCTCTCGCTGTCCCCTCGCTTCATGTTACCTTTGAGAGGCGACTGACATTTTGAGTTGCCTGCGAGAGCCGCCTGCTGTCTGTTGTGTTCTGTTTGTAGGCATTTCTCGGGGCCTGTTGCGAGTTCTTTGCTTCACCTACGTTACACTTCATTTTGCAACTTGCAACTTTCGAGTGTTGCCGGCATGCGCATGTGTGTGTGTGTGTGAGTGTGTGTGCGTGTTTACAAAATAGTTTTGTACTTACTTCTACTTGAACTTTTTAGCTTGCTTTCTTTTGCTGCCCCAACTTTTTGCCTGCATTGTTTTTGACTGCAGTCGCAGTCGCCGCCCGGCATGTCCCGAGACCCCTAAAGGATATCCCGGCCTACAAGTGCATTCGTTTCGTTTCGTTTCGTTTCTTAACACTGACAGCCTGCTGCCTGCCTACTCTTCTACTGCCTGCCTTTTTCCATGTCCTGAGCTGTCTCTCTGCAGCTCTTAGTTCAGTTTTGCGTTAGTTCGTAGCTCGTGTCTGCCTCTGCTCTCTGCTAGTGAAGCCTGTAATTTATTTCTTGTTTTGATTGAAATATTGCTTTACAAGCAAAAAGACACGCACACACACACACACTTGTAGTACTTCTACCCCGACACAGGCAGGCAGAGATTCGTTAAAATTGTGGGCGAAAGACGAAAGGAGAGCGGAGGCGGCAAGGTTTAGCAAATACGCAGCATAGGCTGGCAACTCTAAGCCATAGTTTCGGTTGCCCTCTGTTCAAGTGACAGCCTGTCTGCCCTACGCACACACTTCATTACACAGCTCTGCACTGTGCACTGTGAGAAATATTCGGTAACTGTTGCTACATATTAAAAACAGTTCGAAATTTAAAATGAAGATTAAATCGATGCTGATAAGAAGTTAACTTTGTTGACATATCAACATTCTTGTTCTCATAATTATTATAAAAAGAATGTAAAGAACCACAAAGCGATCCAGATAAGAAAAATACTTATTGGCTTATTAGCACAATAGTTCATATAACTTTAATAATGCTGATAAGCATCGATCTGCTAAATTATGCATTTTATCTGCAGCCGACAAACACTTGGTTCAGATAAGAAATTCAGATCGTTAATCTGCAAGTACAAAACACTTTATTCCGATAAGAAATACTCTCATAACATCTGGCAAAAAGAGCCATATACTTTTTAAATTTTTATACCTTCTGATATCAGCAATTACACTCTCGCTAATTGACTGGCGTTAGCTGCTTAATCAATTGGCCTATTTCAAGCAATTATTAATTGTTTATAAGGCGTAAATGTTGCTATTCATCAAAAATAATCTAATTAAAAATATATTTCATGGTATAATTGTCTTAATTATAACATCTTCTCCATAATTTTAGCAACTGGGTAAAATTTATTATTTTTATCATATAAATATAAGTTGCTTATACAGCTCCGAAATGCTGTTCTCTAACATAATTTATTTATCTCAAAAAATATTTTTCGTTTTGTATATTTTCCTATGGCAAGTTGTACTGTTGTCTTTTCTCCCAGTCTAGCCCATTGAGGCAAGGAGCACTAAAAAATTGTATTCATTTCTAAGCATATGCACTTGTCTCAAATGTGTGTGTGTGTGTGTGGGTGACTTTGTTTATGCGAGTGTGTGTGTTTAACTTGCAGTGTTTGTGTTTTCCTGTATACCGTAAACAGGCATATTTCAATCAAAATTACATAGAAGTATTGAATTCGGTTCCCTAAAAGCCTGTATTGGAGAACAGGAGCAAAATCAACATCAACATCAACATCAACTAAAAGTTTGGCTTGAACTTCCACTTCAAAGTTGTATTTTGTTTTTGTTAAGGCAACAACTTTGGCTCTCTGTTATTGTGGGAGGAAATGCTTAGAAATTTGCAATTAACTCCAGGAAATAAGTGTTTACAGTTAAATTTTATAGTACACCAATTCAGCCTATTTCCAATCCAATTGCAGCATTTACGGGGACTGCTTGCAAATATTAGCTGACTTAATAACTGGACAAGGACCTCGCCTTCTTCTGATGGGGACTTTTATGCAACTCGAACACAATTCAAATTTCAATCCCAATTGCAAGTCGAGTTGAAAGCGCTGCAAACTTTTGTGATTTATGCGCTGCTTTCAATGCTATGCAAATCGGCATTCGTTTCCATTCGATGCGATTCGATTTGATTCGAGAGCATTAAAAATGCAAAATTAATTCCAAGGACTTGTCAATTTAATACGTCTCAAATCTAAACGACATTCAACGGCTTTTGTGCGATCGGCTCAACGGCAAAAGTCAAATTGAATCAACAACATTAGCAACAAAGAGCTCGCAACCGCCCCCTCATTTTCGAGGGCTCCCTCTCCCTCTCGTCCTCCCATTATCCATCTGCATTACCAACTGAACCCTTGCCGACAACGTATATAGAGCTTCATCATCATTATGATGCTCAATATCTCAGCGGCGTCTGCTGCTATTGCGTCGTTCGTCTGCCATTTTACATTATAAATTGCATTATAATTCAAATTTTGCAATAAATCTCAATTTCAACACAAAGACGAAAGCAGGATGCGGGGTAGGGAGGAAGGAACAGCTGAGGCAAAAAACTTTATAGCTCTTGACGCACCTTAAGAAGAAATGCCCGGCAAATCAATCGATTACGCGACTTAACTTTTCAATAGCCTAACGACAGACAGACAGACAGGCGGACGGACGGACGGACGGACGGCCAGACGGACAATCACAAAGTCGGAAAGTTGGACGAAGCGAAAATAAGGGTTAAGGGGAGCAAACAGTTGGACAAGACAGGTGCGTACACTGAGAGGGATGAAGTTACGGAAGCTACGCCTTTATGTTTATGATAATAATGGGGCTCGGGCTGCGATTGATTGTCGGTTAGTTGTCTGGCAAATTCTGTTCAATATACCTGCCTCTTCCGCACTCCTCCCTCGCTTAGCGCTCGCTCTAAAGGTATATAGCATATTATGGCAAAGACTCGTTGCTGTTGTTGCTATTGTGAAAAGTTTGTGATTGTATTACTAATAGGGATGGTTGGGCCTTTGAAAGCTTAAAGCAAGTGCACTTAGACTGCCTGATATTTACTCACGATTATAGTTGAAACTGGTATTAATGCGCAAACTTGTAGCATCAGTGCATACTTATTTTCATGACTGGATTTAACGGTTCTAGAAGGATCAAAATTGATTGATAGGATGACTTAATATTATCGAAAGTGTTTTAACTGACAGACTCACTTATTTTGAATAAACAATTAAGCTATAGGTATATACTACTAAATTTATTTACATCAATCCATTTCTTCTCATATTAATCCCTTGCCCATTGATAAAAATTTATTAAAGGTAATATACATATACACAATTATAGAAATGTTCAGTTGCAGAACTATTGCCAGCGAGACTCTGTATTATATTAATTATGTATCATAATTTTTAATATAAATTAACATTTAAACAAAATGCACAAAATAAAATAAAATACAAAAGAAAATTACAATCCATTATATTTCAGATTTTTGTTTAATTTTTTCAACCATTTTAAGGGCATAAATTGACTTTTAATTTAACTATATAACACAACTTTTATTGAAATTATACATTTTAACAAAATGCCCAAAATTAAATAACCAAAAAATAAAATCAGAATCGATTATCATTCAGATTTCAATTTATTTCTTTCACCCATTTCAGGGGCATAAATTGACTTTTATTTTAACTATGAATAATAAGTTTTATTGGACTTAAACATTTTAACAAAATGCCCAACATTAAATAAAATAAAAAATAAAATCAGTATCGATTATTTCTCAGTTTATTTCTCTCACCCATTTTAGGGGCATAAATTGACTTTTAAGCTCTGATTATTATTTGCAGTAGACGCACGTAAATTGCAGTGTTTAATCATCTTAATCTGCCTGCAGGGTAACCCAATTTTGTCGCCATGCTTTATGCGATTCTAATAACAGATAAATCTCCGCCCTGGCAGAAGAGAAATGAAAATGCAAAAAAATACACGAATAATGCTTATAACCTGTGTGAGTGCCCCACACATAAAGCATGCAACTGCCAATGGCATCCATACTCGAACATATTAAATATTTACACCCATTTACAAGCGAATATATGGATACAGGTCTGTCTGGATGCCTGGCCAGGGTTGCCATTGTTGTGCGTCGCATCTAATGTAATAAGTTTTGTGAGCCGAAAAGGGTCAGCGAACAAAAGGGAGTCCGCAAATGGGGTTAGACACGACCCGATAGAATTGAGTTAAAGTGCAAAAAATGTGATTTCTTAGCTGCCTTTTAGGCTGGGCCAACTTTGACCGCCTCGGCAATTTCTCAATCAATTTCCACCTCGATATACATATCTGCCATGTGTAAGAAGCCGTCGTGCATAGCAAATGAAGATGGCGGGTGTCTATGTGTTGAGTTGCGCAAGCTATTTTTCAATATTCACACACAGATTAACATAATTTAGCCATTTTCATAACCTCAAACCGTGCTTAACCCTTTCGCAAGGTAATGGGCATTTGGCAATTTAATTTCTTGCACGCACAATCGACGAGCTAAGCTCCAAAATCACACACACACACACGCACACTTGCACAGTGGTACACTCAGGATTGCGAGCATCTTCTCCGTCTCCGTCTTCTTGGGCTTCTTCTTACCCAGCTCGGCAATATTGCCAGTCATAAATCCTGCTTAAATTGTGCATGTAGAGGATTTTTGTTCCAGAACGCTGCCCCCAAACGCAACGCAACGCAACGCAGCCCAACACTGTCCAACCCACAACCCGCAACCGAACCCAACACAACCCACACAACTCTTCCCACACTTATTGCTACTTGGCTCAGCCAGTAAATTCCTCAGTGCACAGTGTTCAGCTCTTGGCTTCCGCTCTCTCTCTCTCTCAGCTTTTTCCCCTTTTCTCCCCCACGACTGCTCCTCTCTGGCCATGCATATGTTAATAACCGTTAGCTTTGGCATCAGTGCGTGTTTATGCACACATGCCATCTCTCTCACACTCCATCTCTCTCTCTCTCTTTCGAAATGCGCTCCTTTCGTTTTATTTGATATTATTACGATAATTTATTTGGCCAATAAATTTCAGAAGAGAGAAATGCATTAAATTTTTTTGTTCCCCAGTGCCATAATTTCAATCTCTTTTTTTTTCATTTTTAGTGTAGATTGCGCTCTCGATACGCGAGTGTGTGAATATAGTATTTTGGTATTTGACGATGTTAAGAGCTTTCAGTCGCCAGCAACAAATAAACTTTCATTACTCTCTATTTAATTCTATGGTATCTGGATTAGCCAATGACTCATTTGACTACAAATATACAATTACCCATTATAAGACTTGCCCATAAATTATGAATGAATTTCCATGCGATTTAAGTGCAATGTGAAAAATGAATATTCATTATGCAATTTTATTATTATTATAGCTTTTCAATAGATTCATAATTGGGACGCAAGATAATAATATTTTCACTTCTTTTAAACTTATATTTAGTTAAGAAAAATTTAAGATGGCATTGTGTTAACTATATTGATAAATGTAGTTTCATAAAATATTGTTTGAATACATTAATATAAATTACTATCTAGACAGATGTGAAACATTAAGAGATGACATTGTCTTAAATTTTTTGATAAATGCAGTTTAATAAAATATAGATTGGAAACATTTAATGTAACTTCAATATCACATGAAATTATTATTTTCGCCCTTTTCAATCTTTTGGATAGGTGAATTAAATATAATATTTATTGGAAAAGTTAGTTAGCTTTCAATATAACATCCTTGTATATGAAATGAACTGCAGAAATTTGTTTGTATATCAGCAACTCTTCTCTACTTTTTGGCTTACAAATAAAATGTAATCAGCTGCAAAGTATTACATTTTTGGCATACAAATTTAAGTCAATATTTATGTTAAGAGTTTCATATATTTTTATTGAACGGAATGACGTGTTATGGTCAGCAATGCAATCTGGCAAATGTGCAATCTGGCCATATGTTGTTTGCAGAGAGATTCATATGTGAGTATATGTGTTTTTTCAGGGTTTTTATTAGCCAGCAACGAGCAACGAGTTGAGTACAAGATGAACACAGACAGTAACATGGCAAACGAGACGGTCACATGCAAAAACGTAGAACAGATACGAACAGAGTGCGACAACGAGCATATCGGAAATGGCAACAAAAAGTGGAATTACTATCACAAAATGGATATAAATTAAAGTAAATAGGTTGTAAAAAGCATAAATCATATTGTTAATGGTTTTGTGTAGTCGCCATAGTCATAGTCGTAGTCCTTTTATTATTTGTTTATACGAACATTTGCACTGACTTCTTTTTAGACACTTTCATTGTATGCCACTAATTTATCACTTTGTTTAACACTCGAATCACTTTTTGCTGTCACTTGTTGTTGCCGTTGTATTTTTTTTTTTTACATTTATTTTTAGGGTTTTTGCGTTGTTGACACGTTAATTTAAAGGCTGGTAAACAAAGTAAATGACCCAAAGTTGAAATATTGTTAATAAATCATTTAAACGCACGCACAGACAATTAAAAGGAAATAAATAGATATTATTCAAAAATATTCAAAATATTTATGTATGTTTGCAATGAGCTTGAAGATTATTGTTTTTGCAAATAAATTCTGTTTTGTTTGCTGTTATTGATTTATTTCCAGATTTTTTGCATAAAAAACAAAATATATATTTGTGAACTAAAGGTTTGAGAAAATGATTGTGTGTCGATTTTAAATAATATACATTATAAAAATTTAAAATTCAAAATTCAAAATTTTTAATATGAAATGAAAACACATGTTTATTTTTTTCATTCCATTTTTGATTTATTCGCATTTATTTGGATGGTTGCGCTCCACAATCGGCCTCAGTTTTGGACGGTTTCAATCGGAACAAAACTCCCAAACACACCAAAACACGTCTAAAACTAAGGTCTCTCGTGGGCATCCTCGGGGGTTGGACGAAAAGTTACCCTAACACACACACACACACACGGCTTTTTTGGTGGTCGTCGTGTAATATTCAAATTATAAATAATATCAAAGATAAGTTTTTATTATATCATGCTGGGATGGACTGTGGCATGCCGGCTTACCTCTAAACCAATTCAATTTCTTAATACCAATACTTGGCTTCACTCACCTGAAATGGAACAGAGAGAGAAAAATATGTATTAGTAACTGCGATAAGTTTCAATTTAACTGCTGGAAAAACTTGCTGAAGTTGAAGCATATGGAAAATCCTTTACATAAACTGCAAAATGCTGCAACATACTGTTTTTTCTCCCCCACTCTTTTGTTCGCGGTCTTGGGAAGAATATCAAAACTTTTTGCACGTTTGCCGCCAGTTTGTGCCGCTTTTCCAAAGTTTTTCCTTGGAGCGGAAGTGCGCGTTCTGCGCCACGTTGCATTCCTTAGTTATTCTTTGGTGACCAGCAAATAGAAAAGTCTTTTTTAATGCTACTTTAGCAGCACTTGCATTGTGCGGGTCGAGAGTCGACAATTGTGTGGGGTCAGAGAAATCGGTAGTGTTTGTTATTTAATGCAAATGAATGTCAGCACGCATCCTCAATGCATTCTGATCAAATTCGTGCTTCAGTCTGATTCAGTGCACTCTGAAAAAGGCCGCAGAACACTTGAAGCGAAACCAACTAAACGGACTAAATTAAAACACGAATTGAATTATACAAAACGAAACCACAGAAGAGGGCACTTCTACGCCAAGTTGACCGTATTTAATGGGACTCACAGCCAAGCCACTTGACGCACACACGCACACACACTCGTTGAATGTGTGTGGATTGGATTGAGACTAGGGCAGAGGGAACTTTTGTTGGCTGGTCATATTTTCAATGGCTTAGAATAATCATTTGGAGGGCTTTGGAGGAGGCACGCACAACTTCTAATTAAACAAACATTTTGTAATTTTCGTTTAACGGCAAAACGACGACACGTGGTCGCCTCTCTCAGGAGTGCGAGAGGAGGCAGTGGAGGCAGAGGGGGCGTGGCACAAACCACTTAAGTGCCAAAGCAATTTAAAGCCGAGCAAAACGCCAAAACGAGCTTTCAGCCGGTTCAACAACGAGAACGAGAACGAGAAGGAGACGCAGACGCAGAAGCTGACGGAGTCGGAGTAAAGTAAAGTGAATCCCATGACTGTTGCCTCTGAATTTATGTCTGTGTTAAAGTACGTGTGCATGCGTGTGTGTGTGTGTTGGAAAGTTTACATATGTATTTGTGTAAATATGTGCCCAACATATTTCGCAAAAAATAAACACAGCCAGAGGCTGTATAAGCAATCTCACCCCAAGTCCTTCAACCCGGTTTGCTTTCGACATTTTGGGTCAAATATAATGCTTGGGTGTATTGCATTTGGCCAAACGTGGATGTGGAAGTGGTTTTAATGGCAGGAGATCGCTTTCAAATTTATTTGTTTATTTATTAACTGCATTACATTTATTTCTTCATATCTGCCGCGGGCTCTGGGTTGATTTTCAACTCGGCAGCTGAGCTGCTTTAAACGTTCCCGAAAAAGGTAAAATAGACTTGTCAAAATATTGAGGGTATACGTCTTGAAGAAGAAGACCCATGACGACTTTTGCTTACTTTGTCTCATTTCTTTAGAACTCTCAGCTTGAACTTAAAGTCCGACTACTTGAACGTAATCTGGATGCCCCATAACTGTCCCTGCTAAGTTCTTTATCAGACAATTAGCACTTTATATCTACGAGCCAAAATATCTGAGCATCCGCAAAAATTATTTATAAAGCCATCCAAGTACTGCATCCAAGTAGTCGAAAAGTTTGTGCTCCCCCTTCTACTTATTTCCCCACTTTTTGCCAAACTTAGCTCATAATTTGCTGTTATTTAAAACCATTCATTTCCGCTCATTTTACTACTCGACTCCTACAAATGTCTCCCTCTGAACAAGGCACCCTACACCATCATCGCACCATCTTCCCCTCTGCAAAATCGGAGTCTATTTTTTGATGCGCTTTCTCTCGCCACTATCGAACCGAGTCTTGGGTCCTGTGAATTCCATTAAAAGTTTTACACGAAAAATAGTTGCACACACTAAAAAGATATAACTGTTAAATTATAGTACCCACCAAAGTTTACCCACTGCAAAATGGGGAGAGGTAATAAGAGCCTGGGACACAGCAACAGCAACAGTAAATAGCAAACTGCAGTAAACTTTAAAATGGAAGCGAGTCCAAGAGTTGTGAGCAGCCTTATTAATAATTTTTAATTTCCTTGATGACTTCCAAGTTATTAACAGCGTCACGAAGAACCAATAGAAATATAGCTACTTTGAACTCCCTCTCTCTCTCTCTCTCTCTGCTTTCTCTTTTTGCACTGTACTTGAGTTTTTGACAAGTTAAAGACGAGTTTTACGCGTATTTTGCTTATATTCCTTATAATTATTGCATTGCTTGAGTAGTAAAAAATTAAAATGTTGAGTTGCACTTGAGTATACCCTTTAGTTAAATATTCTAGTTACAAATATGCTTCACATAATATACTAAAAAGTATATTTGGTAGACGAAAATTGTTTTCGAATCCATACCATTAAATACAAAATATACCATAGACGATTAAACTTTAAATTTTAAATTTTTAAATTTTCAGTTGGCACTAAATTATAATACCCATCTATCCTATGGATATGGTGAGTATATATAACTTATCTGCACTTTACATAACACCAATTATAGGGTATTTAGTGCAGAATGAAACGATGGCTTTGTGCTGCTTTCATTGGCTGTCGGCGACGTTTTAATTGTCCTTGGCTCTCTGGCTTGTTTATTTGTTTGTTCTTTATTTATGCGCCGCGTCCTGTTCGTCCTGCAGGCATCCTCTATGTTTTTAATGACAGCTGTCAACATTTCTGTTGAAATAGCGGCTTCATAATTGCGTCGTAATTTGATTGATTGCGCCTGGCGTTGCCATATCGACGGACACATACAATTCGGTCCGCTAGATGGCGCTTCGTGCTGCTTGCCCATAATTGAAACTGATTGAATGTAATAGAATGAACTGAATGCAGTTGGCAATTTGCATTCGGCGTTTTGATCTCACAGAATTATTAATCACGACACGTGTCCAATGTCAGCAGAGGACAAATTGCCAAGGCTAACATGAAGCAGAGAGTGAGCGGAAAAAAACATTGATGGCAACTGCAATAACTCTGCAAAATAATTTAGATTTCCCTCAGCAAAATTGCCAAAGGGATGGCAAACAGAAGAGCTCTGAAAAAAGGGCTGTGTGTTGATGCAGTTGTTGTTGTTGTTGTTGTTGTGGCAACTTTGCTGCACAATGCCAAAAATGTCATTTGTCAAATGCAAACAGCTAAGAATAAACATCAACGGAAGTAATGCAGCCACAAAATACATAAAACAAGCGACAACAACAACAGCCGAGAGCTGAGAGCTGAGACAACAGTGAAGAGTGTTGGGGCAAAACCAACAGACAGAGCAGCTAATTATCAGCAACAAGAACTGTGCAAGTTCTCAGCAAAACAAGACAAATGCCAGCCGAGGAGGGGGCAAAAACTAAGAGTATTAATGAATAGCAAACGACTTTGACTTTGCCAGCGAGTGGGCAACCAAACAGACCAACTAAGAACCAACCCTTAGTCGCTGATCCTGTTAAGGTGGCAGTTTTTACTGCAAGCTAAGTAATTTGGGCGAAACTGCAAAGGAGTTAGAAGGCAGCAGCAGTGATGAAAACAATGATAATGTGGGTAATGATCATAATGATAATGATGATGACGATGTGATGCTGGCGCTGATGATAATGGAAATGCATTGAGTGCTGCAGCCAGCGACATTGGCTATTAATCATCTTTAAACAAAAGACAGGCAGCCAAGTAACAGCAGCAACTACCACAGCAACAACAACGACAACGACAACAACTACAACTATAACTACAACTACAATAACAACGTCAACTGCTGCACACCAGCAATAACAACAACTAAAACATAAACATCAGGTTAACCCTTTCCGGCACTAGCCAAGTCCCCGTTGCATTTTCGTTAGCTTAAAGAGCTGAGACCTGCACAGTGGCTGAACACATTATTATAGTAGACTTTGCTGAACTAATTTCATTAAAATTTAAGTTCAGTTGGAAGTTTGATAAAATCGGAAAAGTACATTTATTGACAGAAACCTTATCACATTGTTTTTCTACCTGTCTATATGCCTTAGAAATGTAGTATTTAATTTCATTTTCAAGTACAGCGATATTTTGGTTTGATTTATTATGTATAGAGAGTACAATAATATATATATAAATAAATTCAGAAGAAAACTAATATTTATACATCAGCAAATCGCAAATTTCTATAGTATTCATTTGAAAGCATTTTCATAATATACAACACAATATTTTAAATGTTCAGTATTAATTAATAAATGTTTATGCTTCATTTGCATAATATCCCCACTCACCTCAGAATGTACATATATTAATATTCATAATTGATTTATCTAACATTGAGTAGTTTAAACAATGCACAAATATTTATAATATTTATTTGATTAATAGATATAATATTTAATTATTAAATAGAAACTGGAAATCGTCTTTGCCACACTGTGCGTGGCGTCTGATGCACAACGAGCGCAGTCAACAATGACAGACGAGCAAATGCTCTGATGTGCGATGGGCTGCTGGGAGGCTGTTGATATATGTCGCTTGGCTTGCTTGTTTGTTTGTCTCTGCTCCTCGCTCTCTGCCCCCCTTTGCCCCTTGCGCCATCGTCTTTGCCCACAAGGCAGGTGCTGGGGTCGGTCTCGAGTTCGAGGGGCCATGTTGCTTGTCGTTGTCGTCGTCGTCATCGTTTGTCGCATTGTCAAGAAGATGCATGTTCCTTGCCTTGCCAACGCACAGCCTCTGTCCCCTGTCCCCTGTCCCCTGTCCTCTGTCTCTGTCCTCATGTGTTTCCCCCCCTGGCCGCTCAGGCTGTACGTCTTGGTGGCCGTCGCATTGGCATTGCCCTAAACCGCCAAGTAGTTGGAGGGGCGCATTAAATCAGCAATTGAAACAACATCACTCATGACACGTTTTGGCCGGGTTGCGATGCGAACGAGTCTGGCGTCCATTTTGTGTGCTCGTCGTGCTTAATTTGCGTTCAACACACACACGCACGCATACTATGTGTGTGTGTGTTTTTGGGTGCCCCCTAAAGTGCATTTAGTTGCAAGCATTTATTGTTTGCGGTCAAATGTGCTGGGCAGGACGACAGGTCCGTCTCTTCGTCCCACTGTCGGCCATTGTCTTTGGTCCATTGTTGTAAGGTTGCCCGGCCACAAATGTGTGTGTGTGTGCGAGTGTGCGAGTGTGTGTGTGGGCAACATATTGCAACGACATAAATGCATAATTAATTTGGCTTTCTGTGCGTGTACTTAGGCGAGTATTTGTGCGTCGAGAGCTGTTTGTCCTTTACTCGACTTCAACTTGATTCTCACGTTGAACTATTTGACCCGCTCCTCAATTGTTGTTACCAGTCAGCTGTAGACGGCATTCGGCAGTCAGCTCTCGATTGTCCGCAGTCCGCAGTCCACAGTCGGCAGTTGCTTGTTAATTAGCCCAGTCCACGCATGCGTTATTCATAAACAACAACGAAATTCGCCTGCATTTCGACACATTAAATCCCGCAAACTACACATGTGAATACACTGCTCAAAAGCTCACTCACATGATGAATGCTCACACATTTTAATATTCAGCACTGCATCAATAAATGAAGTTCATTTCTACTGTACTGAAATTCGTTAAAATTAATTTTGCAAATACAAGCAAAAGAAATAATCTTGAATTGAGTAAAAGTCAAGAATTAAATGTGAAGCAATTTCATATAATTCAAATTTCAATTTAAATATATCAACATTGACGACATAATATTATTTGAATATTAGTTCATATATAAAAATAAATAAGTATTTTATTTTGATTTTGTCATTATTATTTACAAAAATATATTCTATTTTTATAATATTTATTGAGTTACTTCATTATGGTCTATGCTTGCATTTTTATTATTTTCTCATTACTATTTCACACATTAATATGGGTTTTATATAATATTTATTTTGTTATAGAAATTTATTATTTTGAATTTGAATTAGTCTACTATATTGTAATATTTCAACCAAATATAATATATTTCAATTTCCTATTATATTTTCCCACTTCTTTCCAACTCGTATGCATATCATTCGCGACTTGCGGCTGCTTTACAGTCAATTAAAATTTTTTTAGTTTTGAGAATAGTCACAAGTATTTGCACGAAACGTTTTATTGCATTTGTAAAATTTATTGAAATCATGAAACGGGCTATGTTCTCGTCTCTCTGTCGGTCTGTCGGTTGTCGATGTCGTTTTGCTAACTAGCAGAAAATGAAATGCTTTATGTGCACACACAGAGCTCATTAGTATCCATAATTTATGTCAAACTTCTTTATGTGAAGTGCCAGCAGTCGGCAGTCAGGCAGTCAGGCAAGCAGTCAGGAATCGCAAGTATTCTAGCTAGAGCGACGCCAACAGCCGCCCCACAAATAATATTCCCCACCCCACACACAAGACTTGCAGGCACAGTCTCCCTCTTAGACTCCCTCCCAGTGGCAGTTTCAGTCACCGATGCGACGCAGTCGACTTAAATCATAAAATCATGAACATGAACATACTTCTATATAGTAAGCGATATATACTCATATATTTTCGATGGCAGCAGACTGCGTTGCAAATAAATTTCACTTATGAGTTGAAATCGCGTTGTAATCGTTTCATTTAATGGGAAGCACGTGTGAAAGCTGCAATTTCTCAGAGCCAGCTGCCGACGATGCCAACAGAAAAATACGAAAAAATACGGGAGCGAACGAACGAAGTAGGAGCACTAAAATTGCAACCGCAGCTCATTAGTGTTGGGGGCATCGATGCGACATGTTTGTGCCCCCTTTCTGTGTGTTGCATGTTGTGCCTTGTCACAAGTGAAATGTCTCAGGCGACTGCGAATAAGTGCGAGTAATTTAAAGAGTCAGTTGCTTGGGTTCCCAGGAGAAAAGATATTAATAAGTGCCGCCAAACAGATTTTGCCAATGATTTAGTTGCGTTCAGGCGTCAAGTAAATCATAAGCCAACGATTTTTGTTTTATGCCCCTGCTGATGAAATCGTAAATAATTTATGCGTCTCTTTAAAATGCCACTAGTCGCAACGGCTGACGAGAAGATGCAAAAGAAGCAGAAGACGACGACGGAGGACTGTTTTTCAATTAAGGCAACGAAATGCAAATTTATGCAAATCCTTTGCCAAAAAACTAAGCAACATCCAAGTTCCAAGCTGCGACCAGCGCCAGGACTAACTTACAGCTCACAGCTCACAGCTCGCTGCTGCTCGCTGCTCAGTGGCCAGTCAGAATTAAGTCTATAGCACTCTGAGTACAGTTGCCAACGGCAATGGCTATGGCGATGGCAATGGCATTTTGTGACATTGTTCTGCATAATTTGCACCTAGAGCTGTGCAGATCGGGCTGCCAAACTACCGTTGGAGCTGCGAGCTCTATTGCCACCGTTAAATTAATAAAACGTAAAATTTCCCATTTTAATATTTATGAGTTTTGGCGGAACGTTCCATTCCCATCCCCAACTCCATCGCCATCGCCATCTCTAACAAATTCTGCATACTTTAACGCCAAGTTTCGCTCTGAGAATGAAATCATAAGAATTTACGCTCCAAACCTAATTTTGTCGCCTGGCGGTCGACGGTAGCGTGGTGGTAAAGTAGAGGGAAGCAGCGGGAATTTGCTTCTCTCTTTCACACCATTAACTACAATTCCGAAAGGTGCAAGTAACAAACAACAAAAGCTGAGCAGCATCCAGCCACCCACGACAACAACGAATGTAAGACAATCGGAGGCAATTTGCAAATGGAAACATTTTTTAAAGGTTCAACATTTCAACAGCAGAATTTCAGATTTTCACAGTACTTACATTCAGGAGTATTTAGGTTAAACTATAAAACATGTAAATATAAACATGTTCAATCTGAGAACATTAAGTAAAATAACAATTAATTATTTTATTCGCTTCAGAATTTGGATTATTTAGTTATATAAGTATTCTATTAAATAAAATAAAATATTAGTTTATTAATTTATTTCCTGTTTTGAAGTTGAATTGTGTGTACACGCGAGGTACAAAATATTATTGATTAACATATTAATTTAAAATTCTTGTATATAATAAAAATTCTTGTATATAATAATTTGTTAAAATTAAATTAATATCAAAAAATGATAATGTTTTGCACCACTTGTTTGAATATCAATCTTTGTTTTCGTATTTTATTTAATCACAATTTGTCAAAAACTCTAAATTTTGTAAATTTCAGTTAAAGAATAGTCTATGTTCTAGGTTTGTATTATGTTTTCATAAATAATACAAAAATAAATTAAATTTAAATAAAATTAAAAATTAATATTTGTTAACTAAAATGTTTTCCAAACAAGTTAAGTTTCACTACAAAATATCTTTCGTTAAAATGGCAACTATTATTTTGATTGATGTACAATTTCTATTGGGACTTTAAATTGGGCCAAATAAATGACACAGACTTTATGTGTATGTCAATCTTCCAGTTAAAACACTATTGAATATTGTTTAATCTAGGAGCACAACTCAGAGATGGAAAGCTAAAGTCTTAGAAGTGAATTGTCCTCTGAGCCTACCTTGACCCACAAAAATCAATGCAACGAATTCAGTGAAACACTTAAGCCTGCCAGCTTACACAAGGCAAAAGGACAATTTCAACATTTTGGGCAAGTTGTCTCCAGGCAGGTTGCCGACTTTCAATCAGTCCGAGAAATTGACGTGCCAACAAATTTGCCTGTCGACTCTTCAAAATATTCCAGCCCCTTGCTGTCGCTCTCTCTTTTTGTCTTACTGGCTTACATTTTTTATCGGCTGTCGTGTTCGTGTGTGTGTGAGAGAGGACAGGTGTGTGGGTGACGTTGAAAGTAAACGTGCGAGCATAAAAAGTCATTTTTGTGTCCCGTGCCAATCGCATCGTTCATTTCCCTTAAATGCTTCATCGCCTGCCGGCAAATGCAAGAAATGCACGCAAAGCACACAGAAGAAACCGAAAGAAAGAAAGGTATGAGTGTTGGTGTGTGTGTGTGTGTGTGTGTGTGTAGGTGTGTTCTCTTCGGTCAGTCAAGTCGTTCAGTCTCAGTCTCTGCTGCTTCTCCCGCTTGTGCTATGTTTAATTGAATGCGATTTCATTACGACGCTTGGACTGCCTTCTTCTTCGTTCCACCTCTCGTCGCGTTCAGCTCTCATCTATCTCGTCTCTTGTCTCTCGCTCACACTTATGCTAGTTCTCCTGCCGCCCACGCCCCGCCCTCGTCATTGAACTGAGTTTTCGGCTCGAATTCGTCGTCGTCGTCGTTGTTGTTGCTGTTGCTTGTCGTTTGGACGTTTGGTTCTGGCCCAGCGGAAATTGAGGCATTATTGTGATTCAGTGATTTTGCTCTTTTGCGCCACATTCCTCGCACTCGACCAACCGTTGAGCTGCAGCCTCAGTCCGCTGCCTGCTGCCTGCTGCCTGCAGCTTGCAACTTGCCCCTGCAACGCGTCGCGTACCTGCCTTGTTGATTTTGGCATTTCAATGGGGTTTTTGTGTGTTGGCGATTCGATCAGGTTATTAAGTGCACACAGCACAGCTCGACCCATACTCACACACTCACATTTACACTCACAACCATTCACGCCCATATAGTGGACATTCAGTTCGCCATTCAATTGCTTTGTCGTCGGTTGTGAGGTGCGAAACTAATTTGCACTGAAATTAGTTTTCTTTCTCTGCCGAAATTGACGTTGCAACCCTCCCCCGATTTTAGCTGCGCGTTGCATGTGAAGCGAAAAAGCCCCGCAAGCCAATTCAACGCACCAGCATCGGTTTCTCCATGCACATATAGAATGTATATTTTTTTTGCGGCACCATTTTAATGAGCCGCACATGTCCGGCCGACCAAAGCGACCAGTCGACTGTCCATTTGGCCTTGTTAAGCATTTGCAGCCTTTCTGCAATCGCAGTCGCGGCATTAACAAGGCGTGCGGCGCATGGCCGTGTGGCGTGTGGCATCGTAATGTCAGTGATTAGTGTGGCATGCGTCAAGCGTAAGGGGATTTGACGGACCGAAGTTGGCCAATCATATGTAGTTAGTGCTTTTCCTCAAACTTTTGCTAGCAAATCAATTGCGACACCTTCTACAATTTAGCGCAGACATGTCTGCAAAATAAATGTGAATATTAGGTAAGTTATGCTGTTAATGAACACATTCTTGATGTCCTCTATTCGAATCCATACGCACCAAACTGAACCCCTTAATGCAATCCTACATCGGAAGAAAACTGAGCACACTTAAGTGAAGCGCGTAATCCGAGCCACATAACAAATGCCACAGAACAGAACAGAAGAAGTAAAGAAACAGGAAGAGCATAAGCAACTGACTGAGGGTAAAAGTAAAACTAGCAGAGGAAAATGCTAAGAAAAAAGGATCAACGGCAGCTTTACACGTTTTGCTGAACTGAACTGAACTGAAACCCAAGACAACATTACCTCATCTGGAACAACAGAAAACTCCAAGACAGGCTGGGGGTTTGACCATCATCAAGCTGAACTGCAAGTGAGATGCTCATTCGAGATGTTCACTTATGTCTGTCGTAGTATACTGAGAGAAATTTGCAGATTCTTGAATATAGAGCAAGTAAATAAATAGATCAAAATAAAATGCAAGCGTATTTGCAATCTTTAATTTAAATTCTATTGTTCGATCGTTGTGATAAGGTTGTCCCTAGAAATATTCCTACTCCAACTATTCCAGAGCACGCCTTAAAATTTGAATGAAAAGCCATTTTTTAATAGAATAGATAGAGTACTCTCATTATAATTTATCACATCCGAAGTCATGTCAAATTGTTGTTGTTTGTATATTCATTTTTTCAGGAAAGTTTTACACTTTTGTCATGTCATTTATTTGACTTTTACAATTTTTTTTTGTAAATATTGGCATAATGAAAACAAAATCAATTTCTTCTTAGTATAAAATATTTGTTACCTTATTACAATGTGGCTACTAAAATAGAGCAATTATAAAAATGTAAATTTTGTATAATATATAAACCAAAGCCAAAAGAAATGTTTCTCTCTGTGCATTGAGCTGGAGCTGGAGGTTGTAGACAACGCATGTGACAACGTTAAACTGAAAATCATTGCACGGTCACGTGTCAATCTCTAATGCTCCCCCAACAACACTGAGCAGCTGCTTCTTGGGGTTGCTGGGCAAAGTGAAACTGTCAAAACGCATTTGACTTTTGCATTGGCCAAGAAAGAATATTTCTGTCTCTCTCTCTCAGTATCCTGCGTATAATGATGGCTGTTGAATAAGCCAACATAATGCCTAATGCCTTCTGAAATAGTGCTAGGAAATGGCCAAAAACAAAGAGGAGTTTTTGGGTTTTAAATTACGGCTCTTAAGTGTTTGGCACTTTTGCACAGTGGGTCATCTGGTGATTACCTGCTGAAGCTGCTGCATACAAACTGAATTTTGGGTCACTCCGAGAGTCACAACTATAAAAATCTATTAGGGCTGCAGCAACAATCAAAACGAGCCTTAATGCCGGCGTGAAATGAAAATGTTGGCCCACTGAATGAGGCATTAAATGCTACGTCTCTAACTAACAAAGCTTCACATTCAAATGCAACCCCCTCCAACCCATTCCAAGTCCCTGCTGAGACAACAAAAAGGACAACACTTAATTTCAATTGCTGCAATTAAGAGCAACCCACATGGAGAGTGGGGGAAGAGAACCCCATTAATATTAGTTTAAACACTTGATCGCTTTAAAAAAAAAAAGAATGCGGACAAGAGCAAACCCAAAAGTTCCCAACTCACATGTCTAATTAACCAGCTTTGGCTGAGGCACTACGAGATGGGGGAGAGTCAGCCAAAGGGTTGTCACATGTGAAGCTCGCCAAGCAACTTGCTGGCTGATGACCTTTTTTTTTTGCTTCTTTCTAAATCACTAGCCACAAGCTGTGGCTGCGTCAGCTCTGGGCCACAATCAGGGCCAACGACAGAGTCGGAGTCAGAGTGAGAGTCAGGGCCAGGGCCAGGGCCAAAAGGCCAGACACCGCACCTAGTTAGAGCGAACAGACGCCCCATGGCTGCTTGCTGCTTGCTGCTGAGACTGTCTGCCCGACGGACTGCGAATCATTCAACCCTTAAATTGGTACGCAATGTCAGCGATGAATTATCTGCAACCTGCTAAACAACCGAGTCAGGCGAGCAACGAGCAACGAGCCAGGGGCAGGCTAGGAAGCATTGCCTTTGAGCCATTTACATAACACAGCCAGCGGGGTTAGGCAGCCGAGCTCTCCGAGTGCTGCCAACTCGCAGAGCTTTTGTCAAATGTCGGACGGTGTCAAAGCGTCGCGCGCCATGGCCATAAATCACAGACGGGCCAGCGAATGACCAAAAAAAGGGGGACAACTCCTGCAGATTGAAACAATAAGTTTACAGCAATTTAAAGCCGTCTTGGAGCGTAGAAAGTGCAATGCTTTAAGGGTCAATGTACTCTCGGTATACGACTTAATTGAGAAAAAATAAATATAATCATAGATACTAAAGGGATAAAAGTATATAAAAATATTACAATATTTTTGTTTAGGCACATGCACATAATAATTTCATCTCATTGCAATAATATATTAACGGAAATCGAGATCAATATTTGAATACAATAAACTTTGGAAGTAAAAGACTTCAAAAATATATTGAATTTTTTTCCAATGCTAATTTAGATATTAATATTTAGTTAACTTAAATAAATTAATTCAAAGCAATATTTTAGATAAGGTCTTAAAGTTGTAGACAAAATATTGCAGTATGTTAGATGTGATTCATGAAAGTCTCTATTATATGTTTACATAAAAGAAAACATTTTATTTTAAGCACAGCTTCAATAGTCTAAATTGAAAAGCATCGAATTAAAAATATCTACTATGAGCACATAAATAACTTGAGTGTCTAGTGAATAGGTTAACTAACATTTGAGCTGCTGTGGTTGACAAACTCTGTAACAGCTGCAATTTAGCAACATCGACACAGGGCAATTGGTGTAGGTATTTTTGGGGGAGGCTTGGACTCAACTCAAGTGTAAAATTAAAACTCGAGCAATGAAAAATCATCAACGTCAGCCCCAAACACACACACACACACACACACACACACATGGAGCTGCAGCCCCACAGGGCGTTTTTTAAAAATAAAAAATTAAACAAGCAAAAACACAAAGAATAAAAAGTAAGAACAGTAGCAACAATTTCTGTTTAAGGGGGATGCTGACAATGCGTCTGGGTGGACTACAAAAAATATGAGCTACAGGAACGCCCAACGATCAAAGCCAGTGAAACTGCGGGCAGAGGGGTAAAGGGAAGGGAGGGGAAATGGGAGTGGGGAGCTTCTCCAGCCACTTTGACGAATGACTACAGACGATGCGACGTCGGCTGTGAGGACAGTTGAGACGCCGAGACGATGACAACGTCAATGGCGACATTGAAACCGGAAAATTGCTGCGGGTCCTTGGCAATTTATAAGCGAAGCTCCCTCCTCCGGAACTCTCGCCGCCCGTTCCAATTCCCAGTGCCCATTTCACAGTACTCGCAACGCATTTATTGATAACAAAAAAAATATCTTGAAGACAAATAAAAGAATATAAAACGAAAGCAGCGCAAAAATCCATGCCTAATTGAGACGATTAGTGGGCGGGCGACCAAAAGACACATCGACACACCCACCTCAAAAAGGAGACGCTGATAGTGTGATTGCAAGAGAGAGAGAGGGAGAGAGACGATGAAAATATTTGCCATGTCAGCCAAGACGAGCAGGAAAATGTCGTGTGTTCAGTGAGAAGCCTCAACCTTTGACATGAACGCACCGTGTAATTTATAAACTACGAGTAAATTGTGTTCTGTCGCAAGTGGCATTTGATCCCCCCAATCCCCAACTGCAAGACGAAGAGAGAGAGAGACGCTCTTCAGACCGCCTGTCATTGACAGATTACGCGTCATCACAGAAATATTAACTGTTCATTGACAGAGGCGTCCCCGCCAGCTGGCATTCTCTCTGTCGACGGTTTGTTTCGTGTTAGCCAAGTGCCCGTCGCATTGACAGCAGCTCCGACATTGCCAATGCCCGAAAAATCGTGCAAATCGAACAAATAAAATTTAAGTCGTTTTCTCTACGCCTGATTAATAAAAAAAAGGGGGAGAAAAGAAAACCTGTTCCAAATTGTGTGAACAATTCAATAATTTGACACATATTAAAAGCTAGAAAAAAGTAATTGTTTGAATGAGAAACTTTGGCTACTTTTGACATTAGTTTAGTCATTAGTTAGGTTTCACTTAAGACAACTAGCAATTTGAAACATTTATATAATATTCCTCTTATTGCAATTTAAAAAAAAATTATTAATTTATTTCATTTCTTTAATGACTTAGAAGTCTAGAAATTAGACATTTGAATGACTTAAATTCTTAGTAGTCTACATTCTTTATTACTAAAGACTCAAAGATACGTCAGACCCTTCCATAGTGTAAGCATACGAGAATAAAGTATATTGAAGTACACGTATATTAAGCATACGTAAATGCACTATATTTAAGTACAGGTATATTACGTATACGTAAATTTAGTATATTGAATTATACGTATTAAGTATAATACGCATACGTAAATGCAGTCTATTGAAGTATACGTATATTACGCATACGCAAATGCAGTATAATATATATAATGAGTATATATATTACACCATCAGATGCCTTCACAATGCCAGTGACGAGAAGGTCGAGAAGGTTGCTGACAAAATGCAAATGCAGTCAACCCAAACCGCTGAGCTCTGTGGCAGGCAACTTAATTAATCCGTGCACTTTGTGGAAAACCTCAGCCAAAAAATGTCAATAGCACAAAACTCGCGATTTTCTCTAAAAGCAAATGGCAGAAAAATATGCCAAAAACAAAAATATAACAACACCAAAGACCTGCTGTTGCTGCAAGTGAAACTCAAACTTTTGCCATTGCCAGCGACTTGGGCGTCGTCTTCGTCGTTGTTGAGGATATTACAAAATCCATTAAAATTCTATTTCCTGCCATCAAACTGCCCAAAGTTAAATAAAGCGCGGTAAGCGCTCGCCGGCCGTATAAATCGGAAGAAGGAACGGCAAATAGAAGAGAGGGGAAATGGGAGTGGCAGCGACATCGGGAACGAAACCGAAAAATACATAATAATAATAAACGACGACAGCAAACAAACAAGCTGCAAAGTTTTTGGCCGCGCACTGCAACTGAAATTAAAGGCAACACACAGCACAGCCAACAAACGCTGACAAATCCTGCGGTGGGTGTGGAGTTCCAGCAGGATTCTAGGAGACCAAAGAGCAAGTAGAGCCAGTGCTGGAGCTACAGAAAAGCATAGCAGCGAAAAACTGGCTGTAAAGTTACTGGGACGGACTTGAGAATTGGCGGAGCACTCGTAAGTGCAGTCGAACGTTGACTGCATTTTAAGGCAAATTAAAGTCATTGCGCAAAAAATCAAAAACGCCAGGAATGATTGACCAACAGATGCTCATTAGTTAAGTTTGGCAATAACCATACAATAACAGTTAAATCTAGTTAGTAAAGTTAACTAGTTTTAGACTATAAATATATCTACATTTTCAACTAATAAAAATTAAGAAATACAAAACCATAATTCATTCTTCTTGAAGATAAATAATTTAGTCACAATATATCTTAACTTTTTAAGCTAAAACTGAAAATTAATAATGACTTTCTGCAAAACAGAATACAATTTTTTTATGATTTTATTTTGAAAGGCAGTAATTGTTAAGAACATATTATATAATTAAACCAATTTAAAAAAATAAAATATTTGTGAAGACACAAAATATTTTAAATATTTTGTAAGTTTTGCAGAATAAATTTCTCAATCTTTTTAATTTGAAACCCAAAATTTAGTAAATAAAAAATGCATTCAGAAGAACCATTTTTCCAAAAATGAATTGCTTAGTAAGATTGATTGATGAAATATTACTTCGTCGGAATTAACCGCGATTTCTTGGTAGATAACTTTCTTACAATCTTCCTGAAGTGCAGGGTATTTTGATCCAGAAAAACTAATAAGCCAACGCTGTTAAATGCAGTTGGCAGGCGCAATGCAAGGCACAGCAAAGCAAAGCAAACCAAGCCAATCCAAAGCGAAGCGAAGCGAAGCGAAGCGAAGTGGAGTGAAGTGAAGCTCTCATGCCAAATAGCAAATGCCAAACAAACCCGCACTCTCAGCCAAAGTCGAGACGCATTAAATAGGTATAAAGCGCAGTTAATAAAGTTGCAAGTGGTCCGCCGGTCGTCAGCATCCTCGTCTCGAGAGCATGAGATGAGGTTTGACATTTTTGTTGCTCCTCGCCGTCGCCTCACTCGGTTGGTCTCCTATTTTATTATGAAATGCAACGTTGCCTTCGTCGGCGACGTCGTAGTCGTCGTCGGCGTCGTCGTTATTGCTTATTAATCCCAAAGCAAATCCTGGCAGCTGCGTCGTCCTTCTCTCGTAGTTGTTATTGTGCCAGTCCAAGCATCAATAAATGTTCTACAATGCCAAACAACAAGCCAACAACAGCAGCTCTAGTAATCCCCCCAACAACAACAGCAACAACAACTACATCAACAAGTTTTCAGAGCAACAACAGCGAAAGGTTGCGCAAATAAAAAGCATAGTTTAGATATAATGAATACAGCTTAACTTGGCTAAAATGAGTTGGCGTTGCAAGCGCTCTGATTCCTGCAACTCACGACTACTCGACCTCAAGTCCCCTTGATCTGCTCTTCCTCTCTCACTCACTCTCTCTATCTCTCTCTCTCTCTCTCTGGTACTATGTTGTGCAACATATTCTGCTGCTGTTGGCAGCTTAGCAGTTTTTCATCATTTTCTAGACTTGTGTGCGTTATGCATAATTTGCACCGCCATTTGCCAAGAATTTTCCCATAGATTTATGTTTTAATTTTCGCGGATTTTAGCACATAATTAAAACAGAAATGCATCATAAGCTAGAAATGTTCACTAAGCGCATGCAGTGCAAATGTGAAGAACATTTTCGGTTGCAAAATTAACAGTTTTCAGAGAGGATTACAATGAGTATTCTGTATTTCTCTTTAAGGATCTTTTTAGTGCAACTTGGTTGCAGGTTAAGTGAAGATCTGTGCGGAACCAGCAGATGTCCTGGGCCGTTCTCGACTTGGCCAGCTGCTGTTGGTGGCCATAAATTTATAAATGTCGCAACAAAAGTTCATTATTTCTGTGCTGCTGTGGAACTGCAACCTTGGCACTTGGCCGGCCATCGGACCATGGAACCAGCCACATTCCACTCGGAGACGGGCAACTTTTGCTACTGAAAATAAACAGCAGCCGTTACCAGTTACCAAGCAGGCCAGTGAAAAACAATGAGAGCAGAGGATAGGAGCTGGTGACACGCATCTACAAATGCGCAGCCGGAGAACAATTGAAAATCTTTTAAGTAATTTCCACACGTAATCCAACAATATTGTTGCGTTTCATACACTATCCTCAAGCTCAATAATCTAGCACAAGGCATATGACTCTCCAGCTGCAAAAATAACTGATAATAAATAATTCATTCCATTTAAATAATATTTAAGATACCACGTGTCGAATAATTTATATGTATTGTCAAAATCAAGTGCAATGGAAATAATTAATATTATTTTACATCAAAACGAAATAAAAGATTATTATAGTTCTAAAAAATTAAATTAGTATTTCATATTTCAATATTTACATTTCTCATAGAAGAACTATTGTTTCGCAGCTTGTTGCAAGTAAGCCAGGAAATAGTAAGGATATCCTTCATTTATTATTGTTGTTTTCATTTTGGTTTAAGTCAGAAGAAAAATAGCCCAAAAATTGCAGGGAAAGTGCAATGGATTGTGCACTACGAACAACGAGAAACAAATTGCAGATGCCGCATGTTTTTAATTCATTTCATGAACCAGAGAGAGACGAGGGAGTGGGGAGTGGGGAAATGGGAGAGACTTGTCCCTGGCCACTTTTAAGTCTCGAAAAAATAAATGGAACGATAAGTGAATGGCGAAGGAATTGTTGAATGTACCAAAGAGGCTCAGGCCCAGTAAAATTGCAGTACATCGGATTTTTGAATCGAATGAGATCAAAATTAAATATTAAACGACATTCATCATGTACAATTGCAGTATAAATAACACACAGCTGTACAGATGTACTTCTAAAGCAATGACCGAAACAATGTTGTCGACTGGCTTTAAGGGGAAGTCAAATCAAGAATTTTGTTGCATGAATAAGTGAGTGAACAAACAAGCCTGTTTCTCGTTATCGACAGCCAAATGACGAGAACGATTGAAAACAATTTTCCCAACAATTGCGAACGAGTTTCGCCAGAGTGCCAGCAGGGATAATGGAGTGCTGAAAGGACTTTTGCTATTGTGTGTGTTCTCCGCTTGTGCCGTATTTTGTTTATTGCCTCGTCAATAATTTATGCAAAATAGTTAAGTCGGGCGCTGGGTGGTGCAAGGTGCATTTCCAAGACATGCAACTCACAGGGACACGTGTGTATTTATTGTCAATTGGGAACAACAGCTAATGTCAACCAGTTTTAATTGTTAGCAAATTGCAGCTGCAATTATATGAGGCACAAATTGTTGCCTATTTATTAAGGCCAATTAAAGGTATGTGCATGAAAAGCAATTTTAAAGAGTTGTGCTAAAGTAATATCGCTTCGTGTCCATGGATTACAATGGATAAGCCATGCTGGCCAATGCAAAAGTCAATTAATGCGCCTCATCTATGGACCATCATCAACAAAAGCCTGCGAGTTAATAATTAATGTGCAGGATGCAGAAAGCTACTCATACCTTGAGCTGACAATTCAGTCGCCAGTCGCCAACTCGGCTGCTTGGCGAGCTCATCTAATCTCCCTTATTCATTTGCCGCCTTGGTAATTACGCTTAACTATCTTATTGTGAGAAGTCAGACGCCAGAGAGAGAGCGAGAGAAGGCGAGGTTTTCCAGTCGTTGAATTAAACATGCGGCACCCAAGCCAATGGCAACTATACGCCGATGAGCTTAACCCCAATCCCAGGCTCAAGCTGGCAAAAGAAGAGAAGAAACAGGAGCTGGAGCTTGAGCTGGAGATGGAGCTGGAGCAAAGACGTCTCTGCCACGTTGGAAACAATAAACCCAGGAGACAACCAAATGACACTTAATTTTTCAAAATAGACGACGACTCCAGCGCCAAGGCCCCAGGGAAGATAGTAAGCCAGGTGGATGGGTCGAGGGGGGAAGGAGGCAGAGAGACGACACCTGTTCTATGCTTTAAGTGCAAAAATCTGTATAAATACTCGTGTGTGTGTGTGTTTTGGGGGGCTGGCTGATGCTTTGCTGCGTAATTTGTCGCCCGAGTAATTAGTAAGATTTAAATTGCTTCTCGCTGCCTTCGTCAGCCGGCGTCGCCTCCCTTTGCCACCCGTAACTCCACTTAACGGTAAGGCAACACTTAGACTTCTATTAAATGCATTAAGTGCTTGTCGCTCCCAACTTTTGTCTAAGCGTTTCAATTAGTTTTCATAGTCGCGAGATATCTCTCTGCCTTACCCGCCCTCCTTCGGCACTTCGTCTCCCTCTTTTTCATATCTGCGCTGGCAATAATATTTGTCTCTGGTCTCTCGCATTGCGTAATGCGAGACAAACACGTAAAATTAGCACAAATTGGGTTTTAATTATAAAAAATGTATTTTAGCTGTCACATTCAACAACTTCCCACGCAAATGCTACTTTAATTGTTCACCTCTTAGATATGTTCGCTAAGCGGAAAATAATAAGTTTAGCAAAAAACAATTTTTTTAAAATGATTTCAAATGTTAAACATTCATTTGTAGCACCAATTTCCAAATGTACACTTGTTTATTTATTATGAATCACATTCATTCATATTCTCATATATAAAACACTCCTCGATTTTACAGTATACGTTTTTTTTTTAATTTTACACAATGCCTCAACAAAAATGGAGAAATTGCAAACTGAACTTTGGCTTTGAGCAGAGCTTGCATCTGGGAAACCTGAAGGTACTAGAAACAAATGTAAAGATATCACTCTTTATGAGTTCTCATAAATAATTGCAGAAGCGATGCGTGGAAGTGGGTGTGGAAAAAGAATACTTAAGTTACGAGAGACGCATTCGCCTCAATGCAATCACCATGCTTATAATGCTCCATACGGTAATGACAATTTTGCATTGTTTTCTGCTAGTGAAAACAGCTGCGGTGGGTATTGATTTAAATAAATATTCGACCTTTTTCGCGAAATTGTCGTAGGGAAAACCATTTAGGTAACATATAATTTTCCTACATTTTAAATTGAATTTGATTTTAGTGCCAAACGATAATCTCGCAGAAAGGATCGAGATACTCTCCATTTGAATAAATCTAAATATATGTCTTATTAAAGGACCGTCAAATAATCACTTTGGATCTCGTGTTGTACTGTGTAGCATGGGTGTCCATTATTTCGGTGCTGAGCATTAACTATTGGGAGGCCCATCGAAAGTGGGTCGTATACGCAACGTCGATAATTGTGGTCGCGATATTCGTCATAGTAGGTACGTATAATACAGAAAGACTTGTCGATCAAGTCCTTAAATGACACGCTTGCAGATACAACACTTCATTTCTATCATTACTATGTCAACCATTGGACTATCAAATTCCTATACGATGCCTATGGGGTCTTTGCGATCTATATGTTTCTGCCCATGCCCGGCATTATGGCGCCCGTCATTCTCGGCTGTTCGACAACCTTGATATACATCGTGATCTCTTGTATTCAGTTGATCATTCGGATGGACACTGAAGACGATGACAAAAGTTGGTCGGACATTTTGTGTGGTTTGACGGATTACATTTCCTTCAATCTGCTAGGCGTCTTCTTCCGCCTCTTAACCAATATTGTTGTGCGCTCATCGTTTCTCGAGCGCCATCAATACGTCAGGCAGGACATGTCGCTGAAGGGTGCGCTCGAGCAGGAGCGAAGGCTCCTCCACAGCATTATGCCACCGCAAATCGCCAAGCCATTCCAAGACGATATTCGCAGACGCATCGCGGCGTCGGGTAAGCGACATAGAGGCATTAGCAAACCCGACAGGGATTGGATCATGGCCATACAGACGCATCCTGAAGTGACTATTTTGTATGCCGACATCGTCAACTACACTTATTTGACCACAACGCTGTCCGTGGAGGAGCTGGTCACACTGCTGCACGAGCTGTACGGCCACTTCGATCTGGTTGCTTCCATCTATAAGACGCAACGCATCAAGTTCTTGGGCGACTGCTACTATTGTGTGGCTGGCTTAGCGAAGCCCGATCCGGATCATGCCAAGTGCTGCATCAATCTTGGACACTCCATGATTGAGCATATTCGTGAAGTGAGGTGAGTTTGTTTTAGATATTCACTGATCTACAGTAGATGGCAATTTGAAATTCGAATAATGTAATGTGCATCGCGAATTCCTCTCAGTTTAAATGCCATAGCAGCAAATTAATTTAATATGTAATTATGACCTTTGAATGTAGAACAATTCGCAGCAGCTCTATACACTGAACTAGGAGCAACAACCTCTGACATTTTTAATCAAACAAATACTTAAAAATAAATCCAATTTAAAATTTTTTTTTTCAAGAATCTTTTTAGTAATGATATTGTGTTTCAAGAGTTAAGAATTTGTTGAATAATTTTAGAACTTAATTTTAATCTCTATCTCTAATCCCTTTAAAGTATCAAAAAACTAAAAACTACTATGCAATAGCATCATAACTTTAATTATTTAACCATAATAATTTTAGGAGAACGCACAACTTGGACATTGATATGCGCATCGGAGTTCATTCGGGAAAAATCTTTGCTGGAGTTATTGGTTCTGCCAAGCTGCAGTTTGACATTTGGGGTAAGAATTTTGCTTGCAATTATGATATATTAGCCAATTTACTCCCTGTAATGTTCAGGAGAAGATGTTGTGATTGCTAATAAGCTGGAAGCGACAGGAGTGCCAGGACATTTGCATATTAGCGAAGCAACACTCTCTCACCTGGGTGATCATTCCTTTAATATCCTGCCCGGCCCTCAACAGGCTCGTGAAGATAACTACCTCATCGATCACGGCATTAAGACATTTCTCATTGAGGTTGTTGATAATGTCAGGGTGGCGACGATTTTTCGGGCGAATCCAACAAATGACAGGCGCGCGCCAACAGAATTCGACATTAAAATGCAGTTGCATAAAGAGTTTGAACAGATGCCAACGGGAATAATATTGTGAGTGCACTCATGTAATCAGTATATTAACTTACAACCTAAGTACTTTCAATGACAGCTCCATGTGTAACTGTGGAACACGTAAAGAAATGCGACGCGATAAGATGAGTCCATTAATGGGATTTGTATATTTGAACTTTAAAGATCCTATGCTCGAGTACAAATATATACAGGAACCAGATCCCATGCTTAAGTATACCATACTTCTATCGTGGTGGGTCTACATAAGTCTGTTCTATATTCAGTATATGGATCATCAGGGTCTGTACACCGTCAACTATGTGATTGACGTGTTGAGTTTCTTGGTCCATTCCGTGATCCTTTTCATCGTGTGGTACAAGAATATTTGCTATTGGCGCTACATAGAGCATGAGAGATACTCAAGATTAAGCTGCTTTATTTTCTTTTGCTCCTATAAAATACAACGCACTCCCGCTATCCGTCTCTGCATTTATTTATTCACTATCACGATGTACTTTCTGATCGTAGGCCTGATGTTGGTGAGTTAAAATTTGTCAAATTTATTTATAGAATTAAGTATATTATTAAAGGGACAACAAAAATATGTATGTTCATAATTTATCTAACATCATCATAATCAAAATAAGTTCGGAAATAACAATATTATTAACAACAACCCCTGATATTAATATGCTATATAATTTAAGTATATCATTTATGTTTTTATATTTTTCATCCATCTGCATAGGAGGATTGCGATCTGGATGAATATACATTGCTTCACATTGAGAGTAAACTCTACAGATACGAAATGAACACACATGTTTGTGTTCATCCTTGGGTGCTCACCAAAATGGTTTGTCTGATCATCGGCGTCACAATGATATTCACAGGAGTTCCGCTGATGTTGAAAATTGTTATCAGCCTCGTGGAGACTTTCACCTTCTTGATTATCGCAAACTTTCAGTTCGATTATTTGTTTCACGACAGCTTGACCACGAATCCCACCTTCGAAGCACAATACGCGCATATTCTATTGGTGCTTTTCACACTGTTCAGTCTCTACTTCATGGAACGCCAAGTGGAGTTTAACAACAAGATCAACTTCAAGTGAGTAGAAACCAAATAACAATATCATATTACTTCTTGGTGATGTTCTTAGGTGGCGAATGGACTTGCTAAAGAAGATTGAAGATGCTAACATCACTAACCAAACGATAACTATATTGCTGCACAATATTTTGCCCGCTCATGTCGGTAAGTTCATACTGATTATCATTAATATTGTGAACTTCTTTATGATCAATGTAGTTCACTTGTATTTGACTTCACTGGAGAAACACGAACTTTACTTTGAAAGCCATGAATTGGTTGCAGTCATGTTCGCTACCCTCAAGAAATTTGAAATGGACATGACCAGGCTGCGTTTTCTCAATGCAATTATATCCGAGTTTGACACAGTAGTAAGCGTAAATTCGAATTCGATTTAACTCTTTAACTTAGCTGCGTTTTCTTGCAGTTATCCCATTACAAGAATGAGTTTCTCGTGGAGAAAATCAAAATTGTTGGCTGCACTTATATGGCAGCCTGTGGTTTGCATATACAAGATCGGAAGACGACTAGTTATATGGAATCTAGGTCTCATTCTCCAAGTATGCGCGTGAGCTCTCTCAGGCAAGAAGGTGAGCAAAAACCAAATAAACATTTCAGATTAATAACAATCGCTTTACAGTAAAACGTGCCAAGGAGAACATGGATTTCTTTGATCGAACAAAACTTCGATTGTCTCGGAAAAACCAAGAAGTTGTCTTTGTGTTAACCTCGTTTGCCTTGGATCTGATGCGCACTATATGGACCATAAATAATGCGTATAAAAACATTCCCATCGACAGGATATTTGTTGGCGAGCTGAGCATTGGGATCTCAAGTGGCCAGGTTATGGCCGGTGTGGTGGGCGCTTCTCAGGTGCACTATGATATCTGGGGCAATGCCGTGAATATGGCATCGCGCATGGACTCGACGGGTCTGCCGGGCTGTATTCAGGTTACTCAGGAATCTGCCGAGATTCTGGAGCATTGCGGCTTAGTGTGTGACTATCGAGGGATGACGTATGTCAAGGGTCGCGGCATACTGCCAACGTATTTCGTTAGCATCGATGATAATCTAGAGTTCACAATGGGGCAATGAATGCTGCTAACAATACACTTTATATATTTTGTTATGATTATTCAAAGGGTATTTTATTTGCTCCCCACGCTGGCATTCGTATGCGATACTTTCAATCTGTCCACGGTCAACACGTGTTTGATTGTTGAGCTAATATCACACTGTGTAAATATAATCAGGACAAAACATTTCTCTCTCGCTTTGGGTCGAGTCACCCTTGATGCACTGTGGGGCGAATCGAAGGCCAAACACAGACACGTGTTGATGGGTAAATATTATGCTGTGTGCGTTACACTTGCCATGGAACTGCAAAATTATTTGCACAAATCTTGGGCAAAGACAGCGACCACTTCAGCAAGGGAAGCGAAAGCACTGCTAAGAACAAATCAGTCCCCTTAATTATTTATGACGTCTTTGATTAAAAACCTTGAAATAAAAAAAAGCCACACACATCCTTTGGGACAACTGAGCTGCCTTTGACAACGACAGTTTACACTACTCGATGCTCCCCATGGGCAACTCGACTGCGAACGAGCTGCCAATCAGCTGTGGATTGTAATTGAATGCGCGTTTAATTAGTAAAACTAACTTTGGTTAATTTCGTGTTTTAGTTCGAAATTCTGCGCTAATTTTCGCCATTAATTTGCAATATTGCACATTCGTATCGGCAATCACAATCGCAAATTGCATTCATAGAAGCTGAGTTTGCCCCCTGGTCTTATCCCCTCCCCGCCCCACAATTGTCCTGACTGGCTGTCAAAGCCGTAATGTCGTAACGTGGCACTTGTCAAAAATCCAATTAGGCGACGTTTTCGCCATTTGCATTGACAAATTTGCGAGCACTAATGAGATGGGTGAGAGCCTGGGAGAAGGGAAGAAGTCATCCCATGTGGCTTGGCCAGGCCTTGCAAATGTCCTCGATGCTAATGAGAAAGTGTTGTGCAATTATGATTGGCCTTGACAACAATAGGCAATATAATGTGCGACAATCATGCGACAGCAGAAACAAGGCTGTTAAGCCAGCACTGCATAAATGAGCCTCTAATAATTTAAGAATAGGCACGGAATTAATTTAACCAGAGGCAGCAAATAATAATTATGAATTTACAAAAATCAAACTCTAATAAAAGTACCTCCAGAACGAACGAGTGCTTAGAAGAAAATTTAAGAAAAGAAATTTAATTTCAAAATAAAAATACAAAAATTAAAATTTCATTTATATAATTAAAAAAAATGTAAAACAAAATTTAGATTGACCTTAAGCTTAATAACTATTTTTGATTATCATAATAATAAAATATTTTCAATTTATTTGACCACTTAATAAAAAAAAATACAACATTTCACATATTTTTTGTTTTTTTTAAGCGCATGTCCGTCCCAGATTTTCACACATTTTGTTTAACTAACCTTTAAAGACTTAAGCATAAAAATGATATACTTTAAGACTAGCATTTAACAACAGTACAATCTCAAAATACCTACTTATATTAGAGGAATTGTTGAAACTTTCTCGCGTTATAAATTGAAAACAAAAGGCAATTTAAAGAGCCAAAAAAATCCCAATTATGCATCAGGAAATTACAAGACATAAGAATACACAGGCATAAATTTAAGACTAGCGTGCAAAAGGCTTGGCATATTTACATACTTTCAACATTCCTATTTAAATAGTGTTATTGTCTTGAATAATTTTGTACACATTGCCAAACAATTAGAAAATTATTAAGCTTTCGAGGGATCGTCAGTTGCAAGGACGCCCCACTTTCTGGGACATGGCTGAAGGGAATCGTAAAGGATACAAATTGCATACATATTTAACAGGCTGACAGCGGGGCGTGGCAATGGGCGATGGGCGATGGGAATGGGAATCGACGAACGTCAAGACGTGCTAAATGGGCAAAAGAAAGTTGCAATCAAAGGCAAAAATGCAAGATGTAAGCACTCTGCTCTCTGCACTCTGCACTCGCTTGCTTGCTTCGTTGCAATACTGCCCTGCTGCTTAAAAAGTGCCGTCTGTGTTGGCTGTCTATCATTTGGTCAATCAGTGGCAAAGCCACGCCCCTCTGCCTCATGACGCCCCACTCCCTGCTGGAGTCTGCAGTCAGCCAGGCAGCTAAATGTTAAACGCATTCTGAGCGTGCAACAGCAAAGAGAGAGAGAGAGAGAGAGAGAGAGGGGGGAGATGGACAGTTCTGCAGATGATTTGGTGGCATGGCGCGTGTCCAACGAGAGATGTTTCCACTGTGCAACTGCTGGCAAAATCGCTGGCATCTCTGGGCTTCCTTTTTGCTTTTTGGCCATAAACTTCGCTTACGTGACAACTTTAGTTTATTTCTTAAGTTGAACGGGCGCATTATGCGTCTCAGGACACGCCGCCAACTCTCCCCTCCTCTCTTTCTCTGTCTCTCTCAGCAGGACTTTTGCGTCGCTGTTTCGGCAGCCTGCTGCTGCTGCTGAAGACGACGTGTTGCTGTTGTAGTTTTTGCGAAGACAAACGCTGCAACAGCAACAGCAGCAGTCTGAAGGAAGTCAGCAATTTGTGCCAATGAACATAACACATGTATAGCTCCGACAACGGGGTTATCGACTTTTGCGAGCAGTTGGTCAAGAATTTATATTTTTCTGCTATTTGTTTCTTAATAAAAAGTTAAAAAACTAAAGAATGTAAAGTTAAATTCAAATAATAATCTACTTTTATTTGCATCCATCAATTTACATTCTATCAAATAACCTTTTAATTTTAATTTTCGATCACATATTTGTTTCTAATTTTTACTCAATATAGTTGTAGTAAAATCTATAGAAATTAATCTGATATTTAAATTGCTCCAAACACACTAAATTTCAAATTGTTGGTTTAATATTATCAATATTTGTTTCTACTCATTTAAAACAAAAATAATGTAAAACACAACACACGATATTAAAATCTACTAAAGCAGTTCGGTTGTCAACAATCGTTACATGGCCAAGACTCCAACTTTCTTGCCCATTTGCCCACCACATTTCTCATTTCCTCGTGTTTTCTTTGGCGAAACACAGCTGGGCTTTTCGCAAGGAAACTCTTTGTATTTAGGTAGAATAAGAGGGATAGCAGAAGCCAAAGAAGAATAAAAGAGAAGTAGAAGACGAGATAGAGGAAAAAACGCTTTACGTACGAGTCGAGTATAACCTAGATTTGTTATGACATAAAATTATTACGAAAAATGGTTATTACCCCGTTTACGTTTGAGTGAACGCATTTGTACGTGTTGACAATTTGTTAGCTTAGATAATGTTACAGTTGCTGCAACAACAACAACAACAACAACAATGAGAATGACAACAAGAGAATTTACAGCAACAGAGTAAAATTAGAAAAGGGACAAAAAGAGTGCCATCATCTAGTGCTGCTTTTCTTTTCTTTTCGAATTCTTTGCCTTCTTTTTCTACTTGGCTTTTTTTTGCCATGACGATTTTATAAAATTCGTTTTGGCTTTGCAAGGGTTAGCCACACACACACACACACACCCGCACACACACATGGCCAGAGTGAGACGCACAGCGGGTGTGACAGTTGGTCTGTGCGTGTCACAAGCCTGTCATTTTGGCTGCCACGCCCCCATCAGCCATCAGCCTCCTCCACATTGCCGTTGACATGCCGGAATTTTAAAATTCTTTCATCGCATTTTGTTGGCATGGAAATTGTTAAAGTTTAAAGCCAGTCTGTCCGTGTGTCTGTCTGTCTGTCTGCGATTTTCTTTCGTTTTTCTCTGATTGCCAAAGCTGCCAGCTGTTGCCCATCGTTTAGCACCCAGCGAGCGATCCCAAACTACCCGAGTCTCAATCCCAATCCCAACCAGATCCCAATGCTCCGCAACTGGGCGCCAATTTTATTGTCACGCTGATTGTCACAATCAGTGGTATTTGCCTTTGACCAAACTGAGCTTCATTGTTTGGTGTGCTTCTTCTATTTTTCCAATTTCTCCAGCTTCTTTTTTTTGCTTCTTGTTCAACTTTGGTTTGATGTTTGGCCAAAATTGGCAGCATTTGTGCAAATTTTAGTCGAGTTTCAAGTTTTTAAATAAATTTGGTTATGGCAATGGGAACCGAACCAGAACGAAACGAAAACCAAAAAAAAACAAAAAAAAAGACAAACCAAACCAAACCAAACGAAATGTATAAAACGAAAAATAAATTGCTATAAAAGTAAATTCGAAATCTGTCGCGAAACGAATTGAGTTTAATTGGCAGTTGGTTTCCTTTTGGCAACTGAGCTGAATGCCAATGAGTTAAAAGTTGCTGCATTAGGTTCAGGACAATAACTTTTCGCACGAAAAGCAAAACATGTGCTCGACAAATATAAACTTGTATTTTTGCAGGAGTATAAGCCAGAAGAAAACAATTTTTGTAATTCTACATTCATATTTTTCAATAAAAAGTAATAAATTGATTTTAAATTAATTTGATTTAAATTATTTAAAGATTAAATCAATTATTTACTATTATGTTTAATACTTATTGAGTTTTATTTGATTACTTAATTAATATGAAGAAATGTGAACTACTAGAAAAAAGAAAGTAACTTGATGAACATTATTTAATTACTCGATTAATATCAGTTATAAATTGTTTAAATAGAAATTAAATTCCATATGTGAAACTAATATAGGTCAAATAAATTCTTGTAAAATAAAGTAAGGGTTAAATTTTTACTTAATTAAATCTGTGACCCATTTTGTAAATGATGCGTTTGGTTGTAATTGATTAAGTGTGGTTCACAAAGTTACCGATACATGTAACTCATATTCATTATTCGTTTGTGAGTGCGGTAAATGAATACGCACTCACATGCGAATGCTTTGCGTAATTTCACATCGTTTTACATTTCAAATTCCGCGTGGTGAATGTACAATAAAGTTGCCTGTAGTTGCAAAACTTGAACACGCAGCAAACCCGACGCGTCGCCCGAGAGCAAACAAAGCTCTGAACCACTCAACCACACAACCACTCACACACACACACACACACACACACACACACACAGTCACAGACGCAGACACACTAAAGACACGCACAGCAGAGCAGAGAGCAGAGCAGCGTAATGCGTACTATCCTGAGGGTATTGAATTAATGTCAAATTAGACTTCAAAATGCGTGTAAATTTCACACGCGGTTACAAATGAGAATTATATATATAGCGCAGAAAAAAAAAGGAAACTTCAAGCCACAGGAATAAACAACAACTACAAGAACATGAAGAAAGATGACAACGGCAAACAGCAGCAGCAACAGCAAATTATAAATCCACTGGGATAAAAGCGAGTCGAGAGATGCTATGAGAAGTGTCTGTGGTGCTCACCCACATTTTGTAGCCTTGGGCTGCCTGTTGGACTATTTCCCCCCGCCCCCTTCGTCCCTTTTCTTGTTGCACACATTTTATTCCTCATTTGCTTTGCCCTCCCCCTGCGATGCCTCCCACAGTTTTCGAGCAGGCTCAAGCGAAATTTCTCTGCAGCTTTTAAGTGTTGCTTTTTGGTTTTTGTTTTATTTTTATTCTGCACGCTTGGTGATTTGGGAGAGGCTCATTACCATTATCACCTGCACAGATAGCAAAAGAGTGAGCAGGTGAAAGAGTAAGAAAAAGAAAGAGGCAGAGGAAGCGTAATCATTGCTGCTGTGCTCGCTGCGGGGGCACGCGTTAAGCTCGAGCGTTGCATGTGTCACAATTTCAAATACCGTGCAGTGGTTGTTTTTGTTTTCTCGTTGATTAAGCTGCCAGCCAACTGTGCGGAGTCTTCAAGCTCAAGTCTCGTTTAAGAGGCACTTTTGTAGCCGGATTAGGCTGCGAACTGCAAATGCAGGATGAGTGAAGATGGAAGCGAATTCTCGCTCCTTTCAGCTGCAAAACCCCTTTTAATAAATAAGTTTAACTTAATAATGTGTATAGCTTTTTAGTTCCCATACACAAATAGCATTAAAAAGGATTAAGTTCTATCAAAACTATATATATATATATATAGTTGATTATAAAAGCATAGCCACATTTCTAATGTGTCTTTGAACTCATTAATGAAATTTATATCCTTTTTTTGTTATTAATTTATTAAATGTAGAATCCACACTGAAAATAACAACACATTATAGATAATTAAATACAGAGCCGAATTATGGAATCATATAATTAAGTCAGTTTATGGTTCTAGGCTCATCTCTAAAAATTCTAATTGGAAAACAAAATAATTTAATTGTTTTACCATAATATATTTTTATATTAGTATGTCTAACATGGTTGAAAATATACAATTTATTTGTACATCATGAAACAACTATTTTAGCTGATGGTAGCATTCTCTGCCAATAATTATATAATTTTGCTCTTATTAATACAATGTTTTAAAAAAATTAATGTAGAGCTCCAAATGGTTCTGACAATTCCATTATGCATGGCAATCTTACATTTCATTATAAACTACATTTTGCCACCAATATCTGGGCACAAAAGAATGCTTTCGGCATTCAGTTGCATTTATGCGCCTCGTTGATCTGTAGCTCACATTGCGTATACGCAATACTAGAATAGTTGCAATAAAAAGATGCAACAGAAGACAAAAAGATAAGTAAAACGAAAGCAACATCAGCGGAATCAATGCCTTGAAGATCAAAATGAAGAGATATTAAGTTGGCAGCGGGTAGCATCAAAAGAGGGGAGAGGGAAGGGGCAGATGGGTAAGCTGCCACAATCCGCAGCGAGTTGAATGACAGCGATGCTCCAAAAGGAAGACATTCGAGCTGCACAACCAGATGATGGTGAGAGGCAAATGCAACTCTCCAGAGTGTGTGTGTGTCTGTGTGTGTGTGTGTGTGGCTTTGTGTATGTGCGGTTAGGAAAGCTGCAAATGCGCTTTCAGTTGATTAAATTAAATCGCTAAAGCAGGAGCAGCAGAAGAAGCAACAGCAGCCGAAGTTGCAACTATGAAAAATGCAGTCAGCCCCAAAGGAGTTGCCCCGAGGGGCGTGGCTGCGGCCAATGTACTCAGCGTAATGGCGACAAAGTCACAGAGAAAACGTCGACAGCAACGACAGCGACAGCGACTGCGACAACGACAACGACGACCGCAAAGTATTTACCTATTTTTTTTTGCTTTTGTTTTCTTTTCTCATCTTTTTTTTTGGCTGCCTGCCTGGCATATGAAGACGACGCGTCGTCAGCAGCATCTTCTCTACCTGCATCCCAATTGTGATACAAACACACACACACACACACACACAGATACCAGCACAATGCAAGCTGCACTTCCGTTTCCTGCTGCTTTGCTTTTGCTGCAACTTCAGCTTCAGCTTGAAGCTGTTGTTGTTGTTGCTGTTGCTGTTGCTGTTGCTACTTTTGCTCTGCGCTTCATTTCAAGTATGTTTCCTGTTTGCCAATCTCCTTCTCTCCCCTTCCATGACCCTTTCTCAAACAATAACTTATCGAGGAAAAGTCGATTCTCTGCTTTGCCAGAGAGCAGCCAAAGGTTTCTGCTTCTTTTTGTCAGTGCCTTGTCTTGAGGGTTGCTGCAAGACGGCAAAACGTGCTGTGCAACGGGGTCGGGGTTCGGGGCGCCCCTTGAGTTTGTCTTCAGGTTTCGCATCGTGGGATTAGAGATTTTTGTCAATGAAGGTAATTTGCGGAAGATTTTGTCTAGAATTTCAATTAGATTGACGTTTTCTTGCTGCTGCACTAAAATTGTATTTTATTTTTCCCAAATTGCAAAAAAACGCACAGATGAAGCAAAAAATCTTCAAATTGGGGTTGCCAATTGTATCAGCGAAAGCGCTTTATGGGATTTTACTCTCATCCTTTTTTCTTGCTGCTAAGGTTGCGTAATTAATTTCGAGGATTAGTTTTTAGACTCCTTGCTGCACGCTGATAATAGCTTGATCTCGTACTCCGACTCCTGCTCATATTTCATCATCATAGGACTTTAGCATTAGGCAAGTTATGTATCTCGGTGACCCACATGCCAACCTGAGTGCTAATTAAAGCATCTAACGCTTCTAACTCATGCTCACGCACAAGCAAACAGTTAACTGGCATTCAGCATGGAGCCACTTAATGCAAGATGCAAATGACTTTATTAACTTTGGCCATAACGCAATCAACAACTTGCAAATGCCGCAGCCAGGCGATAAAGCCCCAGCCCAACAAGAGCAACAAGCCCGGGCTCAATGCTCAAGTCCCAGCCCGGCAGAGACGTCCCAACTGCCGGTCTACAACACCCCAGTCTCAATCCTAACGTTGGCCAGCACGTGAGCCGTTGTCGCAAAGGGGGCGAAAAGGTAGAGGAGACGAGTCTGGTGCTGGCCTCTTTCCTTAGTGCAATGGTTGCCATAAGCTGCGGGAATTATCAGTTGGCAAAATTAATGCTAATTACTTGAAAAATATATGAGCGACGTTTGTCGGTTTTTTTTCGCCTTCATCGCATTTCTAAGGATGGAAAAAATGCTGAAATTCCCACTCTACCCGCAGTTGTTATTTTTTTTTTTGCTCAACAAACGTTTTGTTGCATATCCGCTGTGCCAAAGAAGATGCATAAAATATGAAACAAATGCGGTGCGGACATGGCAGTCGAAGCAAAAACAAAAAACTATGCTGCACAGTGGTCTGAAAAATTAGAGCAAGAAATACATATTGACTGTATAAGCAGAATAGAAATAGTAGTAATCTCTTGGTATACAAAACTATCATTTATATTTTGTTTTGGAATTCGTCGGTGGCATAACGACCTCAACAAAATTTAAGCATTTAAATCAAAATGAATCATCAGGCTTGTATGAAATAAAATGATTTCATCCAATGATATACTTGATTAAATAATAAGTAAAAGATACTAAAATATATATAAAGCACAGAATTAAATGTAAAAAACAAAGTGATTTATTTAATGCCAATTGTTATTTAAATTCTGAGAAATAATCAAAATTACATTCCTTTTTTATATAATTTTTTTGTCGTCACTTTTGGGCTTTAGCACCCATTGTGGCTTGGCCAGGCGCATCCGTACTCATAATGAATAATCATAAAAATTGCATAAATTATGTGCCGACGCCGTCTTGCTTAACGCCTCCGGCGGCAAACGGCAGACACCGACGTCGAGTCCTGCGCCAGTTGGGGCAGGCAGGCAGTCAGGCAGCCAGGACGGCTGTTGCACGGCGAAGAAGCGAGGAAGGGGCCAAGTGGGTGCGCTGCATAAATGAAATGCAGAAATGTAAATCTAAAATAATTTACGCGTCTTTGTTGACTGTAGTTGCCGTGGCCGCTGCTGCAGCCGCTGCTGCTGCCGCTGCTTTCGTCGTTGTTGCGACTTTACTGTGGCCATAAAAAGCTGCCGCTACTTTGAGTCTCCTTGTCCCGCATCGCAACGCGTCTATCCCTTTTAGCGACTGCTTTTTTGCATTGCTCTTTGTTTTTTTCATGGCGGCCATAACTGTTGCCACTGTTGCAACAAAATGGCGTCATCGCATAGCCGTTGTTGTTGTTATTACTGTTGCTGCAGCCGTTGCTAGATTGCTTGGCTGTTGTTGGGCTCTTCGGCTAGTTGGTCGGATGGTCTGATGGTCTGACGGTCTGATGGGTGCTTAGTGGAAGGGAGTGAGAAAAAAAAGCACGAAGAGATATGCGCGCTGTTCTGCATTTACATTTATGGCACGGAATAATCCATTATCAGGCATTTTGCAGGTTGCCTAGGCAAATAATGCCCACAGACACCGACCCCGCATCTGCCCTAGCTAACATATCCCCTCAGCAATACATGCACGGCCAGGGAGCCAGTTAATCCTTTGGCTTCTAGTTTAAAAGTGGCTTTGACTCGCCAGATTAATTTGACCCAGCCGGTTACTTTTCCACGAACTAAGATATTCAAGACAAGCTCTTCCTTTATTGCACAGATAGCTAGGTAAATAAACCAAAGAATTATATCAACTTAACTCTTGTATTTATAGCCCAATAACCGCCAACATTTGCATTGCAAGCACCTGATGGATTAGATTGCCCAACACAATAAAAGATATTTATCTGATAAAACACAATACATCCATAAATATAATATAAATATACTGCAGAATTATGTAATGCTTCGTATGCTTCAAATCAAAGAGAAATTAACGCACATCGCATTTTTGAATTTAATATTCATCGTTCTCGATTTCTCTTGACTTTGTAAATATTGTGATGTCGTATTAACTTTTAATTGATGCTGCTTTTTTTACTAAAATGTCAAGTGCCTATTTATTATTTATTTAACATAAATAAATTTTAAATACTTTCAACATCTAATGACAATAAATTGCATCAAACTAACATTTAATGGTTAAATTAATATAATTTTAATAAATAACATCAATCAATTGAATGCTTTAAAAAATGTATTAAATGAGCCAGAATAAAAGAGATGGTGATATAGGAGCAATGACCAAATAAATGGCGTGTCAATTAAAAGTTTAATTAATTTTCAGAGCATACGCACAACCAATTTGCAAACCGCACATAGACACAACAAGGCACACACACACACTACACTCGTGAGCAGACGGTCGCTCATCAAGCAATCAAACAAACAAATGTAGTAAATGTTATTAGTGGTAAAAAAGGAATGAGAGATTTAGAGGGAAGGGATATAAAAAAAAATGGTTAAATTTAAAAAGAGACAAATACAGAGGGTAAAGGAAACAGGTGCAATTGAATGACAGAAAAATTCCCAAATAGATAAATTACAATTATTAAATAACTAATGCTCTTCAATTATAAAATAATGAATAATGCAATAATAAATATTAAGTTCGATAGAGTAGCGCCATTATTTAAGTGACTAAGCCGACTAAAAATCACTTTCACTAAATTCAGATTATGAAATAAAAACAAATTTTCGAATTTCTGGAAGTATTTAAACAATTAAATATAAGCTAAAGTAACTGGACAGGTTTTGTAGTTTCTTTATTACATCGTGATCATTTATATTTGCGTTATAGTAGTATAGATAATTTTGTTGTTTTTTAAAATACCAATAATTTAATTTGATTAAATTACATTTATCAGAATTGAAAACTGAACGGGTATATAAATAATTAAAAAGTTACAACAGCGACACAATTCATTTTATTTTATTTAATTAATGTTTTAATTAAAAACAATTTTGCATCAAGCTTTAAGTGCGTTAGTTTCTCAGAGCACAAACGTGTTCAAATAGCTGATATGCTGATGCGATGTGTGTGGCGTGTTCAGAAAAGTGAACAAGCTCACGCCAAAGTGAGACAAATCCTATGAGAGATTTGCGTAATTATTTTAATTGTTGAATGTCATGCGGTCAGGTCTCGTAACAGACTGTGCGTGTGTGGGTGTGAAACGTGAGTGTGTGTGAGTGCGAATGCGAGTGTGTGAATAAAATCAGTGCAGAGCGCGTTAGAAGGGACACGTGTTTGGGACAAGGACATGGAGGAGAGGACGGCAGCTGGACTGACGATAAAACAAATTGCGTTTCACTTGTGTTTGTTCTTGTTGTTGCTTGCTTCTTTGTTTGTTTGTCTGTTTTTAATGATTAATGAGCCAGGTGGCTGACACACCTCGCATTAGACACAGCCCCCGTTCCCTCCGATGACGCCAAACTCTCCCTCTCCCGCTTTTCATGTAAGTTGACACTTGTGGTTTTTTTGTTGCACACATGTCCAGGGCAACAACAACAGCGAAAAGAACGTTAACAACAATTGGGGCAACCAGCATAAATAGTTGCAAAACTTTCACAAAAAGCGAAGCTCTAATGAGTGTGCTACCAGCGTGTTTGTCAGTCTGCGAAATCCGAGCTCACGCTCGACTACACAGAGAATGAAAATGGAAAATAAAAACTATGCTTAAAGACTCTAAGAATGTCTTTAATCTGCAATTAGTTGCAGTGTTCGGCGTTCGGTGTTCGGTGTTCGGTGTTCGGTGGTGCAAGGCCTTGACCCGCATTTGCGGAATGCTCTAATTGCACTTTAACGCTGTGTGTGGTGCTCTCATTTGGCAGTAAAATTAATTATCAAAAACTCATTGGATGCAAAAATATAAATATTTTGTGTGCAAGGACTCGGTTGCAAAAAATATGCGAAATGTGCTCACATGCCTTTGCATAAACATATTTCTGCTACACAAAAGGCAAAAGCACATGCGTTTGCATGTCCTTGACTAGCTTTTTATTGTGGTGCGGGAGGAGGCGGAGGTGAGCTGTGGCAGGAGCTGCTTCCTGACTTGGTACGGGTTGTTGGGTTGTCAATCATGCAAAAACTGCAACCGCCGCATAACCGCTGGTTTATAATAGCTTGTCGGCCAGCCCCAGAAGCAGCAGGACCCACAATCAAGCCAAGAGAGAGAAGGATATGGAGAGAGAGAGAGAGAGAGGGAGAGTGAGGAGGGTTGCTGAAACTGTAGGTTGACTGTTGCCTGGTTTCGGCAAAAGCTTTTCAAACTTTTTAATTATGCAGCAAACAGAAAACTTTGTGGTAATTTCGTTGCAACAGTTGGCCCGGACGAAAGCATGAAGGACCGACGCGTCGGTAACGTCAACGTCAACGTCAGCAGCAGCAGCAGCAGCAGCAACAGCAACAGCTGCAGAGGTAGCAACAGCAACAGCAGCAGCAGCAGAAAATTGTTGCCCGGCCAGGTTGACTAATTGAGTTAAGCGTGGGGGGCAAACAGGAATCGCGTTGGGCGACGTCGCCTCCTCTTTTGCCTTTTGGCAATAATAATTTGCCAACAATTTTAAAGTGCATCAATCATAATTAGTGACCGGCATGTTTTTTCGTGAGGTGAATGTGTGTGTGTGCGTGTGTGCGTGTTGTCGAAAACGAGGTCGAGACATTGCCAACCAAATACTATGAAATTGTGTCAAATTGCAAGAATGTTCAGCACAAAGTGAGAAATATGCAAATTACGTGCCTACATTTAATTGCCATAAATTACTCATGCCAAATTCCTTCACAATTTACAGCTTAACAATTCACTTCCTATTGACTTCACGTCATAGTAATCAAATGCATCTTGATGGGCACTAATACTATGGAATCTGTTAAGAATTTAGGGTGATCGTTTGGCAGTTTAATTGCGATCCTTAACTGGCATATAAGTTTAGTTGCACGAGAGCACAATTTGTTTTAAAAAACAAGCATTTCATAGTTTAATAATCTGAATGTTCTAGCTTGTGAAAATGTATGTCAATTGCTATAGTATGCAAGATAATATACATGTACAGCGTGTAACATAAAGTTCTATTAACAAGAATAAAATGAATAAATGAATTAAATCATTATTTTCTTGGTCGTACGTCGTACACGCTGGATACACGATTGTTTTCAGTAATATTATGATATAATTCAAATTATTAACCCTGCGAAATATTTATTATTTATTTTTTGATACACATTGTATTTAAAATATAATATGAAATATATTAATAGTTAAGTGTTATTGCTGATAAGAAAAATTATATGAAATTTACATTTTTATTATCAATTGTGCAGTTTATTTAATAACATCCAGCTTGTCATGCAACTTTTTCAACGTTTCATTTTTATATGACTATTTGAACAGTCCGAATGGGTTACGAAAATGCCGAGGTATTGAGGTGCAGTGCAAAATATGTACTCATAAATTCATTATTGCAGCATAACTATTTTAAGCACAATAGAATCAAGTAAATAATTTTCTATTTATTATTATCTTTGCTCTAGATTTGACAAAAATGTAGCAATACCGAAGGATCAAGTAAAGCAGTAGCAGTTGTTAGACGAAAACGTTGAGAAATGAAACAGAAGCAGTTGCCACTAGTTAAGCAGAAGCAGCTGCTAGTAAACGTTGAGAGTAAAGCAGAAGACGAAGACATAGGTACGCCAAAGTAGCAAACAGAAGTTGCTACTAGTCTAGCAGAAGACGTTGCTACAAGTCTAGCAGAAGGAGTTGCTACATTGTGATCACCAAAAACAGAAGAAGTTGCTCGAAAGCAAAGAGACGAAAAAGTTAAGCAGAAGAGGATGCTACATTTAGTGCGAAGTACGAACGAAGATGAAAGCAACACAAAGTCTCAAACGGAAGAAGTTGCTGCATGTCTAGCAGAAGACGTTGCTTCATAGTGATCAGCAAGAGTAGCGCAGAAGAAATTGCTACTAGTAAAGCGGAAGAAGTTGCTCGAATGCAAGGAGACGAAACAGAACAGGATGCTACTTTAAGTAAAGAGTGCGAACGAAGACATAAGTACGCCAAAGTAGCAAACAGAAGAAGTTGCTACTAGTCTAGCGGAAGAAGTTGCTACAAGTCTAGCAGAAGCAGTTGCTACATTGTGATCACCAAAGTACGAAGTACGAACGAAGATGAAAGCAACACAAAGCCTCAAACAGAAGACGTTGCAACATGTCTAGCAGAAGACGTTGCTACAAGTCAAGCAGAAGCAGTTGCTACATTGCGTACACAAAACAGAAGGAATTGCTCGAATGCAAGGAGACGAAACCGTTAAGCAGAAGAGGATGCTACATTTGGGAAGTACGAACGACAAGGTAAAGCAGAAGAAGTTGATAGTTGACGCTTCGAGTGCGAGAGTGAGCGAGTGCGCACTAGTCGATTGTACGCGTTCGCTGATCGTGTCTGTCACACACACATTACGGTAGATGTTCGTGTGTATGCATGCATGCGAATTATGCAACGGGGTTTTTCGTTTAGCTGTTGCTGTTGTTGTTGTTGTTGCTACTTCTAAATGTAGCTCAACAAGGAGAGAGTGAGAGAGCGAAGAATAGCAAGAGAGCAGAGTAACACTTACACTTACATCGATTCACATATTTGTATATGTGTTGGTGAACGTTTTTCTGCTTGCATGTGAATTCAATAAGAAATATTAAATTAAAGAAGTGAAAATTGTAATAGAATTTTTGTGAAGGACAAACAAGTTTAGATTTTCATTTTTAAAATTAATAATTTTTACTTATTTAATTTAAATTCATAATTTTAGTTTCCTAATCATGACGACTGCTCATTGTCGACTGAATAAATGGATTTTTACTAGTATTTAATAGTTTATTAATTCAAATTTATTTATTATAAAAAATAAGAAGAAAAATTTGATCAAATGGATGGTTTAAAATTTAGCATTCCCTTCAAAAATATAAATACATTATAATTTAATTGAAAGTTTATTTAGTATTTTACAGGAAATATTGATAATAAAATATATTTATAAATATTTGACCAAATCAATATCTTGTGTTCTAAAATGTAACTCTGCTTTTAAATCGATTACTATAATTTAATTAAATTGAAAACTTTTAGAAATTAGTTAATGTGTTCTCGAAGTGAAACGGGTGGTAACCATTGATATTTATAAATGTTAAATACACATCTCAATTAGCCAGCCACGTGCATCGTGAGCAACTAACTTGCCAGCAAACTAATTATATTACACAACTTCTGCCTGTGCTGTGCTGCAGAAGCTGTCACAGCCCCATAGAGCTGGATTTCTTTGTTGCTGTTGTGCATTATGTGCACTGTTAGTTTGGCGCAATTGACGTCGCCCTTCATCACTTAATTGAGTTCTTAAGCATTTTGCATGTGGCACGCATTAGTGCAGCCAAGCGAACATCCACATCTCGCTGCCTTGGCAGCACCAGCAATTATGAGCGGTATCAGAGACAGAGACAGCGACGGAGACAGAGACAGAGACTGAGAGAAAGAAAGTAAGAATGCAGAGCGTGATACTTCTTCGCTACGCTAGTTGGCAGTGCCAATGTGGCAGAAAGGCAGACGCAGAGACAGACAGACAAGCGTTATTGCGTTTTGCAATCAAACGTATTTCCGCAACTTCCTCTTACAAGTATTGTGCGCTGAGCTGCCGCGGACGGAGGAGGAGCGAGAAAACGCTTCAGTTGCCAGACAGCCTCCAAGTTTCAGTTGCCACACATATCAAAATTCGCAATCGCTTAGCACAAGTGAAACTGGCCCCAAAGCTGCTGCCATCCCTTATTAACTGTCCGCCAGCTTGTCCAGTTGAACTTAAGTACAATTTGGTCAATCGACTATAGCTCGTCCCATTCCCTCTCCCACAAAGTACGCATATTGATAATCTGAAACGCTTGAATGCTCATTTACTCAACTTGAAAGGTAGCCCAAGCCAACCGGACCCGGCCTAACCCCAGTGCTTGAACCCGACTCGCCCTCGCCCTCGGACTCGGACTTTTTAATCACGCGTGTGGAGTCCGTTTGATGTAGGGACGTGTGGCTTCAGTTCATATATATTGAGTGTATATTTTTGGGTGCTCTATCTGTCGTTTATAGGCTTCGTCTTCATCTTCGTCTGCTGCTTTTTAATAGCCAGGCCGAGCCACTTTTCCAATCAAGTTGAGTGTGTGTCCTTTTGCCCAAGGATGCCTGGATGCTGTTGGCCTTTTTTCTGCTGACTTCATGTCGATTTCATATTTTTCATTTGAAAAATAGATATTTTTTAATGCCTTTTATTAAATCGGCTTAGATTTATTGTACATGTATTGCATGTATGCGATGTGTGTGAGCGTGTGTGTGGTAGTTAAGCCCTTTTCTCTGGGTCTTTACTGCGATGCTAAAATTCGTTTATGGATCTTAAAGCGAATTTTGTGCATTTAATAAGATTTATTATTATTTTGCTGGGACCCATCAGCAAAATGCCGAGATGCCAAAATTTCTCGGGGGAGGTTAAATTGCTTTTGCAGTGAGTTGCGAGTTAATCTAATGAATAGGATAAGCTTACAGAAAAATCTTGCGCTGATTGCGAGATGCTCTGCCCAATAATTGGCTTTATTCAGCTGATATTCAGTCATCATTTGAATACAACTCCCACACTCGACTGCGCACTCATCCATCAACTACACACACTCAGCGTACTTAGCAGCAATTGGAAAACCACAGTAACATGCAAAAAGCATTTGAACTTTACCTGTCTTTTGTTCGCAGGAGAGTGGAAACATGGAAAACTTTTACAAACATGTAATATCTTTTCGACTAGATTTATGCAATAAAACTTCTTCACTTGAAGTATTATGTTCATGCAAAATACACGATTCTGTTCTTAAAGAGCTGCCCACAATTAAGCACTAATGTGGTGATTAATTACAGCGTTTAATTTTGTAATTAACTCGGACAAATTGTTATAGCATTTTAACAAATGCAATTTCAAACGACTGGCGATATTAAATTTGAATTAAAGCATCATCGGAATGTGCATTTAAAAGATGCAACCATTTTCTATTCGGGTTTGTGCAGATAATTGCACTTGATTAAATGGAATCCTTTCAACCCGAAGCCAAACCAAGCGAATTCCCAATGCTGAGTCTTTTTCGGTCAACTGCGAGCAATTAAACGCATTGTACGGCTTTTCAGCTTGATTAGATTTCAATTTTGTGTTGCATTTTCGGCCCAAAAATGCATATGTGGCCTCAGATTAGGCAATGCCAACCTCCGCATTCACATTTAGACTGCAGACTGCAGATGCAGATGGAAATTCATTTGGGATTCATGCAGGGATTCGATTAGCTTCGAGACAATCGGGCGTTTCTCATACTTTGTGCAGTTTTGCAGGCCCCAAAAGCAAACCCAGCTGGAAGTGTTGTAATTCGCACTTTACCACACACACACACGCACACACAACCAGACACGCACACACACTTCTACGCATACCGCATGCCGGTTAACATGTCGTATGCATGATTGCGGAATATAAAACGTTGTCCATGTTTAGAGGGAACGGGATGCGTAGACAATTCTGCTCGGTTGCTCTGATTTTAATTGTGGCTATCACTGTTGGGCTCGTAGCTGAAAAATATGCAGAATAAGGGCGGTTTATGGGGTAATATTCAGTAAGGGCTTGTCCCACTTTAGCACACATTTCTGCTTAAATTCGAGATATCATAAAATATCTGACCAATGTCGTTTTGAGTTCAAGCAATTGGAATTTTTATGGCTCAAGTTATGAACCAAAATTCAGACCTATTTTCACTCTGCATCAAACACGAAAAATAATTAATAAAACGCTGTGTACAAACAATATATGAGAGTCATAAAAAATCAATTATAAATAGCCCATAGTCGCAATCTATAATAAAATGTAAAGATATGGTGAGGTCAACAAATACTGTGCACACACAACACACATTTGAAACCAAGACACAACTCATGTTTAACTAACTTTGTGGCCCTAAAAACTAATTGACTTTTTATGGGCAAAAGCCCAGAAAAGCAAATCCTTTTTGCAGACCAGGGGACTAGGCGATTTGGAAATTAATTAATAAAATTGTGTTGCCAAGTGGTGAAAATCAACAAAGTAATACTAATAGTTTTAAGGCAAGCAATGCCTTAACAAACAAAACCAGAGTCGTTTCTGCCCCTCCCACCCTCCTCTCTGGGGGAAATACTTTTCTGAGAATTTGGTCAAGAAGTTGCTTGTTGGTTTGGTTGTCGGCGTTGGCGTCGGCGTCGGTGGGGAGAGAGTTCTCGAGGCGTAGCAAACCAAGCACACAAGAACCACATGCATAAACTAATGGCAAACAAGTCAAACAACAAATACTTCAATAAACTAAATTAAATATTTGTGTGCAAGATGAAAATTTGTGGGGAACGAGGGGGAACAACAACTAAACTACAAACTAAAAATGCAGCATTCACCTGGCACATCGACAACAATTTATATAATTGCTGCAATCCCTTTCCTTGCCCCAGCCCGCATTCCTTTGAATATTTTTTGCCGATACGCATATGAATAACAACTATTCAATTGGTATTTTTCGAATTTGTTACAAATTGCTTTTTTGCCAAATGAATTGTAGAATTGTTGTTCGCTTTAAAACGAATTCAGATTACCAATTATTTGACTTTTGACTTTTGACATGAACTCTTTGCTCCGCATCGCTCATTAAGGCGTTAATTAGGCATTTGCAGCTCTCCTTGACCTTTGTTTAACTTTTATTAAGCATTGCCGCGAGCTAGCAGCAAACACCTTTTTGATGTTCACCTCCGACTCCGACTCCGACCCGTCGCCTTTTCGCTCAGCTGTCTAGGGCTATGAATCAAACTAATTAGGCGCAAACTTAATTAATATTTGATGAATTATTTGTCCATTTGTGAGTTGCGCGTAACGTATTTAAACAGCCCTCGAGACAGAGATTGCCGAGTGGAGATCATAAAAAAATGAAGTGCCTGGCAACACGAGACACGCAACACTCAAGAAATGATAAGTTTTTCATGTTTTCCATAATGGAAAACCTACCGTCACACAAATTGAACTTCATTTGTTTTGCACAAAAAAAAAGAGAAGGAAACGAAGGAAAAGTCGCTGTAAAACATTTGATAAACTTGTCGCTTGGCAGGTAGCAGAAAAAAATAACAACAAAAAATTGGAGCATTTCTTTTATGCCTACTGCAGACTCCAAAGGAGGGCGGGGAAGGAGCGCTGAGAGTGGAATGGAATGTGGGGACATTTCAATGGGGAACGAGAACCATAAAAATGTAAGGTGAGTCGCGAAAACTTTTGCCAACAAAGTTATGCCTAATGTTTATTGGGCAAACTTTTGCATTTTTACAGCTTTGGCAAAAGTTGGAGCCGTAATTCTGCCCGTTGCCTAGGCTCAGCTCCCAGCTCCAAGTCATTGGAGGAGCACTTGGAGAAACCAGCCAACGTCTGGTCATTTTAAAGTTGAAATTATCTAGATAGCCCAAGTTGCGTTTTGTGTGAAAGGCCTGCAATCCAACGATTGTCAGCACATTACGGCCTACAATGGAGCACATCTCAGCCAATGAGAGAATGGAGAGTGGAGACTGGAGACTGGAGCATGGAGTCGGGGACATTCACAATTCATAATGAAACTTTTGAGCCCTGTTGCTATTGGCAATAATCATTGTTGTACAATTTTTGCTATTATTTCGTTTATTTAAATTTGTCTGGCTCGACACCGAGCGTCTGGTCTGTTGCTTTGTTTAGCTTTAGCTTTTGCTTTTGCTTTGCTTTCAGATTATGCAAATACGAATTTCTCTGAAATAATCTCTTTGTGTAAGTCAAATGATGCGAACTTCGAGTACTTACGAATTTCTGGCTCTCTGAAGTCAATTTGCATTTAGCTGCCACTTACCTGCAAAGAGATATGAAAGCATATGAAAATACATTAAATTGCGAACATTTCGAATATTATAAAAGTTATATAGACATTGAATGTCTGTTTTAATTCGATATTTAAGACTTGATGCAAATATTTCATTTATTTATTTATTCATTTTCATTTTATTACCTAAACTGGGTTTTTAATTGTACCTAAAATAAAATAGTAAATGGATGGAATCGAATTAGAAAAATAAACATTTATTTAGCCAGCAGGCATTGAATCTTTGTGTTAATTCGACATTTACTACTTGATAAAAATGCTCAAGCTTGCTGCACTAAACCTTTTCATGTTTAATGCGCTGATCGGCTTCCTGATCAGAAATATTTTTCGCATTGCTGGCGGTAAGCAAATAAATTTAATTTTAATAAATATTATTTACAAACATAAATTAGCAGAGTTCGACTCTAAGAAAGAGGTCGTGCAGCCTGCTTCCATTTGGAACTATGTCCCCATTGTAGGAGACTCCAAATCACTCAAGGATTCGATCTTCGAAAAGACTAACTACAAGTTCCTCGAATTGCTGCTCTACTTGAATATTCCCGTCAATGCGCTGCTGCTGTTGCCAACTTTCATTCAGGTAAATCGAAATCACTTTTATTAGCTATCATTTATCAAATGTCTGCCTTAGAATCGGGTAGTTGCTTGGCTGTTGAGTGCGATTCTCACTTGGAATATATTCATCTACCAACGAATATTCTGCTTCCAACTGCTGCTCATTTATTCGCTGTGGAAGAGCAAACTGGATAACTCAGATTTTGGTTTTATCATTTGCTTGCTTGTGACCATCAACGGCCTATATTTGAATCTCTTTTATCGAGCTTTAAAACTGCAACGACAATCGTTTGCTGCCGCTGCCACATCGAAGTTGGGGCAACAGAGAAAGTGGCGGGAAGTGAACAGAGATTTTGCTACGGCTATAGAATGGGCCAATAGGCGATGAGCTTCATTTGAATTAATGTTTGTCCACTTAACTGGGTCGACTCGGCAGTCGGCACACAACGCACAAATCACTCACAGGCTTAGGTTTTAACCTTGGCCACACACACACACTATACGCCATACGACACTACTACAAATTCTAGGTCGTTTGGTTCAACTAATAAATATGCCAAAAATACAGAAACCGAAACCGAAGCAGACCTCGACATATACAAATGAATCGCAGCTGAGGGCTGCAAAGGGCTCGGAAATAAAACCATTAAATATTTGCGGTTAAACGCACCAAAAACAAACCGCAAAAGTAAATCATACCGAAAGTAGACATCGGACATGGCCAAGAATTTCCCAATGCTCGTTTTCTTCTCTCGTTTTTGGTTGTATTTTTTTTTGTTTCATGGTACGCAAAAATATTAGATTAGAAATTAGGATAACCATGGACAGGACAGGCCAACAAGCAGGCAGCAAGCATGCAGGCAGGCAACAGACCATAGCGCCATTTACTCGATTGGGAGGGCTGCGGGCCGTTGGTCACGGCCAAGGGGCAGGGAGCAGGAGACGGGGGAGAAGGCAACCAACGAACGGCCTGCCAAAAATTCCAAATGGTCCATGGTGAAACATAAATCATTGAAACTGACATTTCACCATTTTACTGGATTTGTATACAGCAAAAGGTTTCCCCAAACCAAAAATACATACATTTAAGCATGACTGGCGTGTGGGAAGGCGAGGGAGAAGGTGAGAGGTGAGGGAAGGCATTTGCGTTGCCTTGAAGATGCTCGAAGTGAAAAAACTATTGAAGTAAAATGACCAATAACTAAAATATTCAGGCACTCGACATGTACGCATTAAACAGCTACGATTCCTTCGGGTTGCCCCTTCTAGATCACACATTGCGCCCCGGCATAAAAACTCTGACCAAATAAATCATGCTGCAATTGAATGCGCAGAACGCCGACTGACGGAAACACACACACGCACTTTCGCATTCCGTGAGTTTGGGATGATGTTGATGGCATTGCAAAGGACACCGGTTGTAGCTTTGGAAGTCGTCGAGTAACTCGGTAACTGGAGCAAAATTGATGGGTGCACTTGGCTTGGAGAAGGGGAAGAGCTCGACAACTAGGTCACTGGCCATCGGCCAAATTTGGCTAAGAGCAGGTGAGAGATGGCCAATAGTCAAAGCTGTTAGAGCTTCAATATTAATAAGACCTCGAAGTGTGCTCAGCTCGATGCTCATGTGACGGCTAATATTTTGTATATTATACTAAATAACTTGAATTTAATATTTCAGTTTTGAAAATATTTACGATTTTACCAAGATCAGTTATGTATTATTTGTCCATGTATAATAATTGCAATTATAATATTGTGAAAGTTGAATTTAACATTTCGGCATAATTTCAGAACTTTATTAAACTTTTCCGATAACGACCAATGGTGACTTTGATCTTATTCTCAAAAAATAGTCGGTAGAGCAGCGTTGCCACACGACAATGTTTTTTATTGGTAGTTTCTTAGAGTTGCTAAGATATGCAAAAATAGAGTTAAATGTGAAACAACATTTTTGGGAGAAAGATTTCAATAAAACAATCATTTAAATTCTGCTAATTAACGTAATATTTGAATGAAAAAACAAAAACAGAAAAATATAATGTGTGATATAAAAATATTTTTAATAAAAACTTGTTATTGGAAAGCATTTTTTGCAATATCTGTCTCAACAAATTAGTACGCCCTAATTCATCATCTTTGCAATAAAGATTATATAAATAAAAATACTTTCGATAACGCTATAATTTTTTAGGTTTAGTTTGCACAAAGTTGGCAGCGCTTGCAGTCAACACTCTGACAACGCCTGCTCGATAATTTTAACGAGTTGGCAGCGATCAACATTTAAACACAAAAGTGCTTTTTAACGAAATCTCAAAATTTGTAATAAAAGCAAAAGTCTGCTCAAAATGTTGCTCTTCAAGGTGCTAAGGAATTCGACGTCGAGGCTGTCGACTTGCAAGAGTCTCGTGCGCTCCACGAGTAGCGTTGGCAACCAGAAGTTCGACTACGACCTCGTGGTTCTGGGCGGCGGCTCTGGAGGCTTGGCCTGTGCCAAAGAGGCCGTCGAGTGCGGCGCTCGAGTGCTATGCTTTGACTACGTGAAGCCCACGCCCGTGGGCACCAAGTGGGGCATTGGCGGCACCTGTGTGAATGTGGGCTGCATTCCCAAGAAGCTAATGCATCAGGCCTGTCTGCTGGGCGAGGCTGTGCACGAGGCCGTCGCCTATGGCTGGAACGTGAACACCCAGAACATCAAGCCCGACTGGAAGAAGCTGATCAAGTCTGTGCAGGATCACATCAAGTCTGTCAACTGGGTGACGCGCGTCGACTTGCGGGACAAGAAAGTGGAGTACGTGAACTCGATGGGCAGCTTTGTGGACGCCCACACCATCGAGTACTGGACGAAGAAAGGAGAACGCCGACAACTAACCGCCAAGCATGTGGTTGTGGCTGTCGGCGGACGTCCTCGCTATCCGTCGATACCCGGAGCCACCGAGTTCGGCATCACCAGCGACGACATCTTCAGCTACGAGAAGGAGCCGGGACGCACTCTGGTTGTGGGTGCTGGCTATGTGGGCCTGGAGTGCGCCTGCTTCCTCAAGGGACTCGGGTACGAGCCCACGGTCATGGTGCGTTCGATCGTGCTGCGCGGCTTCGATCGCCAGATGTCCGAGCTGCTCGCTGCCATGATGACCGAGCGCGGCATACGCTTTCTGGGCACCACAATCCCCACGGCCGTGGAGCGTCTGCCCAACGGCAGTCTGCTGGTCAAGCATCACAACACAGCCACTGATGCGGAGGGCAGCGATGTCTTTGACACCGTGCTGTGGGCCATTGGCCGCAAGGGGCTCATCGATGATCTCAATCTCAAGGCAGCTGGTGTCAAAACCGAGAACGACAAGATTGTCGTCGATCACACGGAGGCCACGAATGTGCCGCACATCTATGCCGTGGGCGACATTATCCACGGCAGACCCGAACTCACACCTGTCGCCATCCTATCGGGTCGTCTGTTGGCGCGGCGACTATTTGCCGGCTCCGCACAGCTGATGGATTACACGGATGTGGCGACCACCGTGTTTACGCCTTTGGAGTACGCCTGCGTGGGCATGTCCGAGGAGATGGCCATCGAGTCACGTGGAGCTGAGAACATCGAGGTTTTCCATGGGTACTATAAACCCACCGAGTTCTTTATACCCCAGAAGAGCGTGCGTCATTGCTACCTCAAGGCGGTGGCCGAGGTATCGGGGGATCAGAAGATCCTCGGCTTGCACTACATGGGTCCGGTTGCTGGCGAGGTGATTCAGGGCTTTGCTGCGGCCTTGAAGTCGGGTCTCACTGTGAAAACCCTGCTGAATACGGTTGGAATTCATCCGACGACTGCCGAGGAATTTACCAGACTGTCGATAACTAAACGTTCGGGTCGCGATCCGACTCCGGCTTCGTGCTGCAGTTAATTACACCGATTTTCCAGTTTGTTTTAAGATATTCTTCTCACACGTGCTCAAGAGACTGTCCGATTCCCAGTGCAGTTTGGCTTTGGGGAATGTTTTAGCAAAATTACTCAACACAACAATTTATCACTAAACGATGACTAATTGTCGCCAGAGTTGTGCTGTCTGTATTGCAATTCGGTGGAAAAAAAGCAGGCGAAACACGTTTTGCTGATTTGACGTTTCCATATAAATGACAAAAAGCACAGAAAGTCTCGCTGCGTGTCCATTTTTGACATATGAAGTTGTAATTTATGAAGTTCCAGCAACAACTACCCAACGAACAAAAAAAAAAAAGGAACTGCAAGGAAAAGTTTTCGCTCCAAGTTTCCATAGAGTTTTCTTTTGGCTGTTGAAGCGGCTTCGGTTTCCGCTCATTCCGGCGTTTTTTTTTTGGGGTATCTCTGACCCGCAATCATAAGCGTGCAATCTCTTCGCATGGCGCCGCAAAGTTTGCCACGTTTTTTCCCACTCGTTTTCCTCTACTTTTTGTATGCCTGCCAGCCGCATACACAACACGGCAACACACACACCCACACTAGCAACTGTTTGTGGGCGAGTTGTGCAGGCAACACACAAAAAAATTTTGATTAATGTTTACTTCCGATTTGCATAAATCTTGCTTTAGTATTTTGGGGCAATTTTAGTTGGTCGTTCTCTCGCTCGTCTTTTGCCCATTTTACGGCCGCTTTGTTATAAATTATTTTTTTATTGTTCCGATCCGATGTAGCGTATGCTGCATGGGGTTAAATTGTTGTTCTGCCTTTGGGCGAATGACCAGAAAAAGGGCAAGCGAAAAACAAAACTTGCCATTGGTCATTGGCTAACTGGGATTGGGGTCAAGGCAAGTTGCTGCAACTTCTCGAGAACTCTGAAAACTCGGCAACTCTCGCAAATTAACAATTTCGCAATGCATCTTCGATTAGCTTTGCTAACTCATTTAACAAATGGCTTGGCTGACAGTAAGAAAATATAACAAATTTCAGTCGCAGGTAACTGAGCAAAAATTGCATTTAGTTTCCATTGCAACACCTTACAATCATAAATTGTGAACCGTCTACTTCCCACCCAGCCCCTCGACCTTCTCCCCGCTCTCCTCGCCTTGTGCAATGAGTGCGCAGTAAAACTTTTGGCCCCCGAAAAGTTCTGGAGTAAGTTAAAGCACCCGCGGGTAATTCGATAAAGCGTAAAATTTTGCACTTAAACTATTTTCTTCTTGGCATTTCGAAATTGCATTGTATTTGTATTGTAGTTGTTGGTGTTGTTGCGTTGCTGCTGCTGCTGCTGCTGGTCGGTGCCAACTGTTGTCAGTTGACCTGTGTAAGAGGTTTTGAATTACAATACAATGCAGTTGGAGAATTCGTGGTTGGCATCCCAAAAGTTGAACTGATTGCGTGCTTGCCACTCGCTGAGAATATTGAATGATTTCTGATTGAGCCAGCTGCTTGGTCGACTAGCTGTATACACTTTCTTATTTATTTGAGAAGCCCAATCACCTAAAAAGTGTTTTAAGTTAAATGAAATGATACAAATTTAAATAGTGTGTAAATTCAAAATGAAAGCTCTACACACTTATAAAGAATCGAAGTAACTGTCGATTTTACTTTGTTAAATAAAGTAAAATTAGTGTGATATTAATTTTTACAAAAATAATATATTTTAGTTTAGATATTTTATTACTTTTTAAATAATAATAATGAGCACAAAAAGTGAACCTGTTTAATAACAGTTTCGATCATTTTGAAATGAAATCTAATGAAGTGCAGTTTAAATAATTGTAATAATAAATTTAAAAGAAAATTAATTTGTTTGATTCATTACTTCTGCAAGTTATTTAAAAGCAGGTATTAACATACATTTCAACTCGTAGCACAACATATTTTTTCTGTTCCTAATCCTTAGAGGAGAATTATACAAAACTGTCAGCACATCATTAAGTAGGCTTAGTTCGGAATCACAATCACAAATAATAAACTATCATTAATCAGCTAAAATGTCTCTCATTTTATTCTAGACTATATTGCATATACCACAATTAACAGATTATCATTTCATGAATGTTAATAAGATAAAAGCATATTTTCATTTTAATAATAACAAGTGAAATACTTTACGAGTAGTTTATCATTTCGTAAAACCTGCTGACGTTGAATGAAAGCAGATTTGTGGAATTCAATTAACATTTTAGCCCATTGAACAATTTGTTTTCGTCAAAGCCAGTTAGCCAAAGCGGACAATCTTAAAGTGACTCGTCTATCAGGAATGTCGGTTAAACTTGATCTTTTCTTGTCTTGGGCTCCTTATTAAATACGTGCCAAATAAGCGAAGTTGCAAACAAATTCCACGCTGCCAAGAGCAACGGTGATATGAGCATGCATTATTGCAGCTGTAAATGTAATTAAATAATTGCAATTAGTATTTGTAAAGTGAAAGGAAAACATCACACACTGGCAGACTTGGCTGGCTCATGGAAGGCATAAACGGAAATTGCATAAATACTTTAAATTCGAATCAACACATTATCAACTTTTGTTTAATTACACATGCAGATGTAGATAGAGATCCAGATGCAGATGCAGATACAAATACATGAACAGATGCCCACGTGTTTGATGATGGAGTTTGTGGCACAGACTGGCAATATGTGCGGCATAATTTGGTAAAGTGGAAATGGATATATTTAATAACTAAACTAAATAGAAAGCTGTAATTGTTATTGCTGTGGCAGAAGCCCGTCTGGCTGAAAGGATATTTGTTTATGGCCATGGAAATTGGAAATTAAACTATTGAATCATTGAATGGCCATTGTCTGGGCAATATGTGGAACGTGTTTCCAGCAGCAAAGCAGCATTTCTAAAGCACAATCACCGGAGCACAGTCCGAGTTTGAATCCAAGTCCTTAACAAACAAATCAAATGCTGATTGCAAATTTAATGGGATTTAAAAATTCCAAATTGCTAAACAAGATTTAAGCTCACACACACACACACACACAGACTGACCAGACTACTAGGTGAGCGTGTGAGTGTGTGTGTGGGTGTGGGTGTAAGTGCCACGCCCATCGCTCGTAATGTGCACAAGCCGTGTAACCACAAGCTGCTGTGGCTGCGTGCCTAAAGTGGAATTGTTTGTAATGCGCTGATGACGATGACAACGTCAACGACAACGACGACAGCTCCAACAACAAGCTGAAGTGGAGTTTAGAGAGGGCGAGAGAGAGTGAGAGAGGGGAAGAGAGCGGGGAATTGTTGGCCCAGTGAGAGAAGTAGCAATCACCACTGCCTCGCACTGAGGATTAATTTAAATGAGATTTTTAATTTACCTTAGCTGCGTTTTCTATTGACTTCCGACAAGTGACAAAACACCCAAGTTGCCTTCAATTTGCCATTGATTGATCAATATGCAAATTTTTTAAATGGAACTCCATTATTCGAAATTCAAATTGTACCTCTTACGAATGCTTTTTTAAAATGAATTATGCTGCGGTTTCTTGAATCACAAATCGCATTTGACAATAATTTAATCAGAACTGAAATTCAAAAACCATAAATACGGTGAACCTAATAGCCGACAGTTTAATAGATTTCATATAAAATTAAAATTATTCTAATTTAACAGGCAGACAAATGATTCCTAAATTTAATCCAATTTTAATGGCAGCTTCTTTAAACTATAAGAATTAAAAAAAAAAACTATTTTAATAACAATGAAGTTAATATCTACCATTCTTATTGATTTGGAAATTAATATCTACCATTCTTATTGATTTGGAAATTAATATCTACCATTCTTATTGATTTGGAAAACAATTAAAATTCTCTGAATTCAACAGGCAGTAATGGAAAGATATTGTTAGGAATTAAATAGTATGTGGGGCTTTTAAAATAATTAGTTGACAAATGTTAAACTGACAACTAAATGCCAATATAATGTTAAGCTTAGAACTCCAAATGCAAAATTATGTAATTTAATATTTAAATTCATAATATCAAGTAAAAAGCAATTATATAAATTTTATTATCATGTATTATTCATAACAAACAAAAGATGTGAAGAATATTTTCTTAGTCACTCAATACAATGTTTGTTGGGAACGCAGCTTCCGCTTGGCTTTTGAATGTGAAGGCTTTACTATCTGCCATCAAATGTGTAGTTTTATGTTGACTGCAGTCGATTCCCTGCATCCCGCTCACATTCGTTCACTTATTTACACAGAGATATGCTGGGCTGTACTCAACCTCTGGGAGTGTTTAAATATGTGTGTCGTAATTTAATTTCATAAAAGCAATTGTATTCCTGCCATGTGACGACTAAGTTCGCCAGGGACCCTCTTTCGCAAAGCGCCGCGACAAACTTCGCATTCTCTCGCCTTTTGGCTGAATGACAAAATGACGCTGCCAGCGACCGAGTCGAGTCGAGTCGAGTTGAGTCAGTGAGAGTGTGTGCGGTGTATTTATTTTATTTTTTAATGCCAACGCCAACTCCAACTGCGCAGCTAGACGACAAGCATTTTCATTGTCTTGTTTGCCAACGGCGAGAGTCGCGAGTCGAGAGTCGAGAGATGAGAGACGGCGAGCAGTTGCATATTTGACATTGGACTTGTGTGCTCTGATAGCGTGCCAGCCAAAACATCACAATGCTCTGGCAACACTGGCGGGCCGGCCGGCACACGCACGTTGCACACACACACAGCAGAGCACTCACCACGTAGTATAATTGTGCATGTTTGCTTTGTGTGCGTTGATTTTTGTTTTGATACCCAGTGTTCTATCAACTACGGTATGCTGTAGATGTTTTAAATAGCAGTGTTTTGCTCTTTTATAAACATTGTTAGTAACAATAGAATATACTAGAATGTATAATTAAAGGAATGACTTTAAATAAAAATAATTATTAATTAATACAACAGTCACTTCTTCATTAGATATTATCACGTCATTTTTCATTGCATATTTCATACAGTTTAAATTTATTGAATACTTAATTGCGATCAGTTGGATGGTTAAAGTTGTTCAAATAGGAATTTAGCAAACCTTTCTGCCTAATAAACCATGTTGTAACATTTCTAATTTTTTAAATTTTGAAGTTAAGTTTTAAAGTTTTTTTATTTTCATATTTTTGTTATTTGATGTTAGTTACTTTAATTAAATACAACTTTTGGTTCTTTAAATGGTAGGGTAGGGTATCTGTGAATTCATCAGCTCAACGCGAATGTGACTTGCGTTTTTTCTACGTTGCATTGCGTTGTGTCTCTGACAACGCGACGTATGCGCAACGTATGGCAAATACAATGAAGCTGCTGCCGTCTCAAACACGCGCACACACACAGACACACACACACACTCATACGAGTAGAATTCGAGTCATATCATTTATGCACAAACGTTGCCAACTCCGCTTACAAATGCAACAAAGTCGCCAGCTGCCTTTTTATTTGTCTGTTCAGCTCAGCTCAGTTTTTTTCTCTGTTGTAAACAGTTTTGGACAGGCGGGAATGCAAGGAGGGGAAGGAGCAAAGCCTCTTCTGTTAGCGAGCTCAGCCTAACCACAAAGAGGAATTTACCCACATTCACACACACATCGACACACACACACTCACACACGTGGCAAGTGCAATGGTATTCTTGAAAACAAAATGGGAAAGAAAGGCGCGTTTTAAGCACTTTCAAATTAAATTAAAATTGCAGCCAGCAGTTGAAAACGGCAGCTGTAACTCCAAAGATAGCGCAGCTCAAGTTGCCAAGACAAAACCCTAAAAAGAGAGTCTAGCAATGAGAGCAACGATAGATGCGAAATGCAAGATGCGAGACAAGAGACTCTGACTAAAGAAAAGCCGTCTTTGAAGTTGCCACCAGCTTTAAGGCCCTTTGATTAAAAACCAGGCGACTACAATAAGGATTTTATGCACAGACCGCGCAAAATGCTGAGATGCATTACGGGGTAGCAAAATAAGTTGGAATTGATGTTCACGTAAAGATTCTTTTTCATTTAGATCAATTATTTGCAGTAATAAAATAAGTCGTAAGTAATTTTAGACTAAGTTGTAATTACAATTATTTAGTATTAAAATTATGTAAAAAATTTATAAAAATAAATGTGCTATGGGGCGTGTATTTATATTATATACAGAAATGTCATAAATAATTAAAATTAAATGTTTTTGCTAATTTATTCCGTTTTAATAAGACAATTTTTGGATAAATGAATATCAAAATTAAAAGTGGCAGTTTTGCTTTATTAATTATGAAAAACAAACAATTAATATATTAGAGTAGGCAAATTTCATCAATAATTTCAATAGTTTTATTGCTAAGACCTTATTTAACTAATCAATTTGTTTAATAAAATATTTTCTAGTGATACTAGAAATTTATTCCAACTTTTCACTATTTTTATGTAACTTTCACCAATAGTATTATAAATTTAATTTCAAACTGAAAACATTTGAAGATCTGCTTGCTTATGAATCTATTTAGCAATAACCGTGAGCATCAGCTGGCCTTAAAGTTCTACAAAAACGTCAAGAGCCATCTGCCGTAAGCATGCACACACAAACACAGACAATGCAACTCTCATAATAATGTGTGAGCGCTGAGGGGGGGGAGAGAGGAATGAGAGTCGCACGCACAAATTCACAAGAAGAAAGACGAGAGTGAAATCACATTGCTGTTTAGCAACAATAGCAACAAAAAACCCGCGTGTGCACAGATGCTGCTGCCATACAACAAAATCATAATCAGCATCAGCATCAGCGATAACAAAGCGCCAACAGGAGTTGAGATGTGGTTGGGGTCGAGTTTAGAGTCCGCGAGACACGCGAGTGTGGAACATCTCGCTGCGAAACATCCAAAACTCAGTGACAAGTCAACCAAAAATGCAAAAACGTCGAAAAATAACATGTGACTGACAGGCGACGAGGAAACGAGACACATGTTGGCTTGGGGGCTTGGCCGCCAGGTGGCGCCACGTTCATAATTATGTTGATCAATGTAAAACATTTCGCAAATATTAAAAACGGCATCGCGACCCGCATCATTAACAGACAGACAGACAGACGGCTGCTGATGCTGATCAGTATCAAATGAAATTGCATTGCTTTTCTATCTATTTTGATTTTTGTTCAGTTTGGTGTCTTTGTTTTGCTGCCGTGACTGTTGCTGTTGTTATTAAGTCAACGTTTTGTAGTTCTTCCATGCGGAAAATTGTCATTGTTGAGTGCGTTATTAATTAATTTACTGCGGTTGCGTATCTCACAATGTATATGTTTGTGTGATGGCACATGCATATATGTACTTATGTATATGTATTTGCGTGCTTTATATCTCCTGCCAGCCTGAGTAATAAAATATTTGCACATGAATGGAATTGAATAGTTCACTGCAGTTCTGCACAATTTGCAATTGCCATGGCGTAATTTATTTAATAATGGATCGCTAATTAAAGAAAGGAGTTTGATAGAGCCGCTCATACATTTGCTAATATTTCCGCTAAAATTAGTTGCAATAAATATAATTAAAACACATTTTTAGACTCAATAACAATTGTGTAATATTTTCATAAAATTGTCATCTCCTAAAAAAATAAATATTTGAATAAATCCTACAATCTTCTCAAATGAAAAATATTGGTTAAAAAGAACTGAATTAATTTTTTAATTGAATCCAATTTGATAATGTTCTAATAGCATAATACATATTTTAGAACAAAAAATTAATCCTAAAATTACCCAATATTCAAAACATAGTTAAATTCAATCCTATTAAACAATATTCAAAGAGCAAATTATATTGGAATGGAATAAAAAATAAATTTCTTGAAATAATATGTTGTTATATTGCTCAAGGCCATTAAGTCGCATTCTGCCAACAAAGACAATGATGACTGCTGTCGTGTCATCAAACATGGTCCAGACACGCATGCACACACAACTAAACCCAAATAGGGAGAGGGCCGGAGAGGAGACTTTGGATACATGTGTATTGTTGTTGTCGTCTCGATGCGGCGACGAGCAACTTTTTGAAAAAGGAAAAAAAAAAATAGAAGAAAAAACCACAAAAATATCAGAGCAGTCTAAAAAGTTTTGCTCGGCTCTCTCTGAAACCCAATGACTAAATGTGTCTCGTCAGCCTGGCCGGGATTGTATGCTATGGTTTTTTTTCCTCTAACAAGCCTTTTGTTATATGAGATCAGAGCATAGAGGATAGACACTGAAACAGAGACGAGAGAGAGCGACAGAGGCACATGCCTAGGCCCAGACACATGGTAAACATGTCAAATTGACAGTGTGCAGAGTGAAAGCGACGTCGGCCAAATGACAAAGGCGGCAGCAGCAGCAACAGCAGGAGAAGCATCAGCAAAGCAAAGCAGCACGCCTCCTGCCTGATCCTGCGACCCTCATACACAATTTCCATCGTGCTTTCCTTTTTAACCCATTTTTTCTTCGCCTCGCTTGGCTTTGGGGTGTGAATTATTAAAAGCCACAGCGGCCGAAGCAAGAGCTGAAGCTGGAACTGGAGCTGGAGCTGTAGGAGCAGCAGTCAACGTCTAAATTAGCAGAAACCCAACAGGAAAGCACAATCAGGACGAGAGCAGGGCAACGTTTGCATTGTTTCACTTTCAACGAATGTCATCATGACGCTGCTGGTCATTATCATTATCATGATAATCAACATCGTCATCATCGTCCGCATTGTCATAGGCTTCCCCCTTGGCACTCTGCTCGCTCTCCTTCTCTGCCGCTTCGTAGCCGGGTCCACGTCCTTTCGTTTGTCACTCATTCGCATAAACAGTTAATTATGCATAATATGCATTTTGCTGTCATGTTGCGCAATTTTTATCCCCCTCTTCCCCTCGCTCCCCCTCACTCAGCATCATCCTTGCTTGCATTTTTATTACTGCTCTTCCTTCAGCTGTCCTGTTAGTCGCCCTTGTGGCCCTTTTGTTGCAGCCGTCGCGCGGCGCGTTAATGTTTTTAAATGCGCTCATTTGTTGCTATACTTATGCGTGTGTGTGTCATGAGTGTGGTGTGTGTTGGGTGTGTTGTGTGTGCTGTCTGCGTGTGTGCGTCCGGTAATTGCCAGCCGGTAATTCGATGTAGCCTCAGCGCTGCCTATTTGTGATTTAATTGGAGCCGAGCTTCAGAAAATAAAGTAGCCTGTTTAGCATTATAATAATAACATAATAAATTGTTGACTTGCATTAACTTTATCGGTTGGTCCCGAGCTGGCATTATAATTTGTTTTATTTACAATATACAATTTAGTACATTACATTTAACTATAAATAAAATAAATATTATAAATAAATAGTTAATTAAACCATAATGAATTGCAATAGGTCCGGCAGTTTGATATCACGGAAATAAATGCGAGTCAAGTTCTATAGTTGGTCAGAGTTATTATTTGTAATTGGAATAGAAGGAAGAAGATAAACTTTTGTTTTACATTCTTTTAACAAAACATTTTAAATTATTAAGTACAATTTAAATACTAAGAAACAAAAATAATTAGTTTGATTACATTTTTACTATATGTTAATGTTATGTTAATGTTTATTTGTGTTGTACCAAAAATCAAATCAAAAGTTGAGGAAATACTTAAACATAATTACTGTTTAGTTTTTTTTTTAAATGCCATGCAGAATTAAGAAAGTTTGTAAGAGCACCTTCTACTCAGGTCACATTTGATATTTTCTTTTTAAACAACCTTCGAAAGGCTTTCGCGTGCAATGGCAGACTCTTAACAAAAATATATATTGGACTCATCAAAAGTTGTATCCGTTTTTCAACGATATTTAAAATTCATTGAAGTTGTCTTTTGAGAGTATTTGAGTCACACACAGATTTGGAACTCGAAGTGCTTGAATATTGATAATATAAATCATGAATAGCCAGACGAGTTAGGGTTGGTCAATTACATTTCATATGCCAACACGCCGCAAGCTGTGAAACACTTTGCAGTAAAAAGTATCAAAAAACACTTAAAATTCAATTGGACAATCGATTTGCATAAGGAAAAAGATGGAGAGAGAGAGAGAGAAGAGAGACAGAGAGAGAGGAGAATTGTAGAAGAGCTTCTGCTGCATAAAATTCACTTTAGCATTTCCTGCATGCTGACTATTTTTGCGTGGGCTGCGTTTAAACTACGCAAAGTGCTGCTGACAATTATTACATCCGCAGGACATAGACAGCATAGCCACACACACACAGACACTCACGCTTAGGATGCGACTGAAACGGAAGTCAAAGCAGAGTAAAAAATAACATGTTAGTCATACATGACAAGGATATGGACGTCAAGGACACATCCATGGCCGAAAAAAAAGGGCGAGGGAAGGATGCAGATGAAATGAAACAAGCAAATTAAAAAGGAAAAGGAAACGCATAAAAAATGCGACGATTGAATTTAAATGCCTGGCGAGCAAGCCACTTCAGTCAGTTCTTCGACTGCTCGCCTGTTCGACTTCCCAGTTCCAGTTCCAGTTGCCCGTTTAAGTAAATGCCCAAAATGTCAGGCGAGGCGAGGGTGACGACGAGCACAGCCCATTTCCTATTTGGAACTGCCTTTGACAACGCCTGCCAATGTGCATTTGAGTAAGTCATGAGTGGCAGTTGCCAGTTGCTAAGATGCTTTGCCTCCCTAATAGACAGAACCATGGCATGCTAATGGGACGCTGGCCATTTGGAGAAAAGCCGTTCTGGTCAGTTAGTCGGGCGTATTTTGGTGTCCTCTCCTGTCTGGCATTATAAAAATAGGTTGTTAATATGCATGACCATATGCCAAGTGGGCCGAAGGAATGGAAACGGAACGAATGCCAAGTTCGTTTCTTTTATGCTAAGCTACTTGGCAACTCGAGCGCCGCTTTGTCTTTTATTGCCTTCCTTGCACAGGACCCGAAACGACAATATGCCCTAAGACATTTTGTTAGTTTTGCTCGACGACGACGGCGAAGACGACGAATTGTATGAACTTGATTGCGAACAACTTGAATTGGGTTGTTGTAACTTTTGGCTCTGTGTGGATACGAGTTGACTAACAAAAGAATCCCAAAGATGACTATTACATAAGTTGGGCAGAGATCAATAAAGGAAATTATTATTAAATAACTTTGAAGCCAACGAGAGAGAATCTCAAATTTAGATTTTGGATTTTAGTATTTTTGGTGCAACACTCGTCGAGCCCAATTAGAAGTATGTCAAAGTAAACATGTGCTTGCATATTAAGTATACGCAGCGTAGACTTCCACTTTCTAGCCACTGGCACAGCCAATCAAGCAATCCCAGTTGCTTGTTGCCAGTTCCCAGTTCGCAGTTGCTTTGACGTGGCCTCCTCCGGCAATTCATTAAGTGTCAAAAAGTTTTGCTTTTGGTCATTTCTTTGGCGCCAACAATTTGCATACATCGAGAACTTCTCGGGCAGGTTCCCTTTCACTCTTATCACAGCCATTGAAAGCTCCCCGAAAAAGTCAGGGACTGTGACTGTGACTGCGACTGCGACTGAGACCGAGACTGATGCTTGAATGGATCGCATAGAAAGTTTCACCTTGGGAAGCAACCAAATGCAGGACAATGTCGGAGCAGCAACGTGTGCCGTTGTCCATTGTACGAATAACTGAAAGGACATTGAATTAAATTCATTTGAAAACGCAGTGCACAGTCTGAAACTAAAGTTTTCACTTGCCTCCCATCGCCATTGCCTCTCTGTATATAGTATAACTATATGTGTATGTCAGATTCAAAAGTAGCAGTGGAGAATTTAGGAGCTTTGGCTTTTTGCTGTTTTCTCTCCTACGTGTTGTTGTTCTAGTTGCTGTTGTTGTTGTTGTTGCGTTGTATGTTGTGTGTGTGGCTGAATATTTAGATATTTTATGCTTCTCTCACTCTTCCTGCTGTTGCAGGCATTTTTTTGTTGCTTGTGTGAAGCAAAATTAAGTTTGGCAATTTTAATTAAATTTTCGGACATTTCCGTTTTAGATACATAATTGAGCAATTTTGGTCGTTCGTTTAAAGGAGTAAAGAAAAGTAATTTGGAATGCGAATTATTTGGCTTAACTTTTGCATAGAAATGCATAATAGATGAGATTCCGATGCATTAATATCCTTATGTTTTTATATTTCTATATAGCAGTTGCCTATACCAAAAATAGTATATATTTTCTACTATCTAGAATAATTATAACATTTTTCTAACTCAGTTTTTCCATCCATATTTTATATAAAAATAAAATAGAAAAATGATATAAAAAATACGAGATGTCTTGAAAATTATCGAATTGTTTAAATAGTAACTTTAGCGAATTAACTGCACATAGATAAACCATGTAGAAATAAAAAGAAAAATAAGTAAATATTAATATGGATTTGAATTGGAAATTGAAATAGATAAACTTATTAACATTTCATAACATTTTAGTATTAAAATGCTGAATTTATAACATGAATAGACATCAATAAATAATTTAACAAATTGAAACACTTATTTTCCCATTATTACTGATGGCTCTGCGCTTAATATATATTAATTACAGAATTAACTGTGTAGGTGTAGTATAAAAAAATATATTAATTATTAACTAACATGGCTTGCATAAATGCACACAAATAAACATAAATATAAATAGACATGTACTTATATTCGTATGCAAATAAGTAGCAGACAAATGGCAAATGGAATCGCATTGCGTTTTCATAATCAGTTCAATTCCATCTCAAAGAAAAATACTTAATTTAATTATGAGCGTTGGCAGGGCAAACCTCAAGGCAAATGCCTCGGCACTTCAGCTTCTCCTTTAATACGCAATAAATATGTAAAAAAAAAAAATGAAGCAAAAGGATGAAGAAGGCAAGAAAACAGCCCGAGAAGCGGAAATAAAATAAAAAATATGTTGCATAATTTTGAGCTTTGTTCCGACTTAGTACCTTTCCACACACTCGCACTCGCACTCGCACGCACACACACACACACTCACACAACTGCAGGCAGATCCGGAGATCCTTTTGCTTCATCTTAACAGCGTAGAAAATATCCAAGGCAACAATAAGAACAATAGTTCCCCGGGGAGAGTCGCCAGCGCCGAGTGCCGAGTGCCGAGTCCCGTTCTGGCAAAAAAGGCAAATGGAGGCACACACACACACACACACTCATACGCATACTTGTGTCTCACATTCGCACACAGATACACGCATGCAAATCCTTTTGCTGGCGGCAGATGCTGCCATCGCTGCTTTTTATTTTAACATTTTTATTTTATTTCCACGGCGCCTTTTGTAAGCATCTTTGGCCTCCGCCACACCTTCCTCTCGGCCTCTCAGGCTTCCCAGCTATGTGTTGCCAGCTTTTCAATTTTTATTTCTCGTTTCGTTTTCTTCACCCATCCACACACACACACACACACCCACGCGTACGCGCGAAAGGATAAATTTTTACATATTTTTCTTACCTTTAAAAATAATTTCCAAGCTGCAGCGCGTCCTCTAAGCCCCCCTCTATCATCACTCTGATTCGCTTTCCGCGGGCATTGCTCAACATTTTGTTGGCTTATTTTTGTTGCGCAGTTGCCGCTAACTTGAAACGGAATTCAAATGTATATTTAAGAGTGTGCGTATGTGTCACACACACACACACACACACACACGCACACACAAAGCACATTTGCGTTGGCTTTTCATTTAATATTGTTGTTGGGCAACCATTGAGCAGCAAGCAGAGTGCAAGCACCAAACAAAAGAAAGGCGAATCGAGCAACAAGAAGAGACAATCACTAGCGCAACATCTCATTCGTACTTACCCACACACACATACACACACACCCGTACACACACACAGACAGCAACTAACCGCCAGCGCCTTGATGATATTTTTCCCTATGCAAATCGCATGTGGTTCCTGCTCGAGTTCCTGCCCTTGTATCCTGGCTGTTCTGCTCTGCTCTGCTCTGTTCTGTGCTGGCACTAGGCGTGCGTATGAATACATCTATTTATGCATACACGTGTGTGTTCAAGTATGCGTGAGTGTCTGTGTGTGAATACATCCATATGTACATACATACATATGTATGTATATGTTATGTAAAGCGAATCAAGTAAAGGCAAAACAGCAGCACAACAAATGACTTGCATCTGCATATGTGTGCGTAGGTGTGAGTGTGTTGTGTGTGTTTGGGTGTGTGTAAATAAGCAAATACATAAATAAAATTGAAAAATTCCAAGAGACACCGTTCCCAGGCTAGTCGGCAAGTATGCAACGTTTATTATTGAATTCAAAGCATTTACAAGTATAACTGAGGCGGTTCTCTGTCGCGCGATGTGAATGGGAATTGAAATTCTCTATAGAACGATAGGCCGACTTTATTCCATTACAAAATAGTTGATCATAGAACACTTCTTGTTTTCATAATATTAATTTAATGGTCAATAAAATGAATGAACTAATATATTAAAATGTGTCATTTACAAATTTTATTAATAGAAATAACATTGCGAATACATTTAATAAGAATATTCTAAAGGATTATCTATGTTCTAATACCAGTTTTAAATATTTTAATATATTATCTTCTCGTTTATGTATTCAATTTTATAATATTAATTCCTGGTATTATTATTTAGTTTCTTTTTTTACAAAATGATTGTGTTTATTCATATTCAATACTACGAACTTTGACATTCAAGTACGATTAATATTAAATAAATGATTAATTAAATCAAGATGGACTGCCCTTCGCAAACAATATCAGAACCTTTATTAATTTGAAATCGTCTTTCACAAAGATATTTACTCTTTGCGTCAAAAATATGTTTATTTATTTGTTATTATTATTATTATTAGATGAAATATAAAAAATATGTATACAATACGATTTTGCATACAACCCACAGCTGGCATGCTTTATAAATAAATTCGAGTCTGAAGTTCTAAATAAAATTTGCATTTTTACATGTATTCCATTCCCATCACACTTTGCATAAAACCAGCCTTTAATTGAATACGTTTACATGAATTGAAAGTATGATAACTCGATGCTCGATGTCTAAATAATTTAAGGTATTTAGCTTTCATTGACACCTAGCAGAAAACCAGCAGAAAATACCCCCAACAGATGAGGCATACTTCTGGCTATAGTTTCACTATGGACAGACAAAATGCGGCAGAGACAATAGATGAAAATATGTAAATTGCCGACAAAATGGAAACCGTCTTGGGTACAGTTGAAGCCAAGAAACCTTTGTACATGTATGTATGTTACATAAGAGGATACGTGGCTGTCGGGTCGTATGTGTAATATGATTATCAGGGCAGGGCGTCCTGCATGGTTTCACGAATTTATTGTGTAAGCATTTGCAACCAGCTGGAGAGGATGCCTTTGACTGACTGACACCCCCAATGGCTCGTGGCATGCTTTGGTTTTCTGGTTTTCTCTGTATTCATTCGTCTGTCTGCATTATTGATAAAATATTTGCCGGCATTTTCTTATATTTTCTTTTTATATGTAACTCAGCAGGCGAGCACACACACACACGGACACACGGACACTCGCACACACACACAGCTGCATTCATTTTGTGGTCTGGCAAATGCGTTAAAAGCCTTCGTTCAATTCCTTAACGAGTCTCTAGGCAAGGCGTTGTTAGCCCATTTGATGTGGCCACTTACAGTTTAAGGGCCATGCATTTATGCAACAAGTGAGGAGAGCTTCGAGTGGATATCGGTGGATTAACTATGCACCTTTAATTTAGTTTAATGTTGGCAATAATCAATCGATGGATACACTTACCTTTTGGACAATCAATTTCATTGTACATTTAGTTGCAGCATGCAAGCGAAATCGTGTTAATCACAGTCTTTAAATTTATTTCTATATATGTTATTTAGTTCAGTTTAGATTGCTGCTGGAATTATAGAATATTGATCAACACAGACATTGGGGCGTTGTTTATTTGCTCGCTTGGCGCTTTGTTTATTTATTTGTGCGCGTATGTTTGTATGTTTGTGTGTTTATTTGTCTGTTTGCTTGTTAATTTAAATTTTGGATATGTTCGCGCATGTTGCCAATGCCGCTGTCGGCTATTTGCCAAAGTTTCGCTGTTTAGTTTCAGTTTCAGGAGTTTGCCTTATTTGCCCGCGAATTATCAGAGCGGCAAGTGGAAAGCGGCAGAGGAAAGCGGCGGCAGCTGTCGAGCCAGTGCTCAACTAAATTTATGGCCCGCCTGCGGCTGCTTATATTATTATTGAAAGTGATGTTTATTAAGTGCGCCCAGCGACACATAACATACAGGCAGATATGCGAGCAGATATGCGGCTGCAGAGAGCACACAAACTTATTTACAGCTTAAATCAAACTGTGGCCGACTCTGCTTGATTTGCTTTACACTTTGCTAATCGCTGTGATGCTGTTGATTCAGCTGCCGAAGGGTTCTAATTATTGATTAAAACTCTGTTGCTTTAAAAGGCAAGAATGTTACGCATACGCAGCGTGGACTGCAACTAAGTAAAACTCGAAGGCTTTAATGACGCAGGTTCATAACACACTCACAGCTCGACAATTTAGTTGTGTGCCGCTGAAAATTGGGTTTTCTCTGTTTTCTATGTTTGCCAACTTGTTACACACACACACATGCGACGCACACACACAGTTTGTGGCAGAGAGCGGGAAATAAGGGAAGGGGGGAGATCACTTCAAAATGGTTGCACTGCTGCTTTTTTGGCGCCAAATGGAATAATGTTTTTGTCTACACTCGATGTGTGGCATTGAATGGCACAGCTAAATTGTTCGGTGGCGGCGCAAGCGGCGTATACTTGATGTTCACAGCACTTTTGCAATTGGCCATTTGAACGGCAATTTCGAAGCACGTCGTTTGAAAATGTACGCTAAACTGCAGTTAAGTTTTCGGTCGCAGCAACAAAAATTAATGCAAAATTGCATACACACGACACGACAGAATGACGACTACGACAGCGACAGCGACAACGACAGCGACAGCGACAGCGACAGCGACGACGACGACGCCAATAACGACGACGACGACGATGACGACGAAGAGCAGCAGCTATAGAGGCAACATCAGCAGCAGCGGCAGCTCATTGTTGCGCTTGCCACATTGAATGCGTTGCGTTATGGCGGCGTTAGCCTGATGCGACGATGCGACTACCGGCCGCATTTCAGCATCAGCTTCATCGTTGCTGCCGTTGAACACACGCACACACAGAGCCACAGACAGCACACTCGGAGATGAGCAACAACCCGACGCTGGCAGCGACTGCGACGGCGACAGCGACGAAGCAGAGCTGAGAATTCACTTCCGCAATATTCTCGCTCTCTCGCCGATACCGAAACCGAAACCGAAATTCGCCAGCTGTGTTTGGCTGCCTGTCGCACACAATAAAAGTTATGCAAAAAGCCAAAATAGCAGCGGACCGGACCCCAAACTATGCAGCCCCGAACAATCCATTCTCATCGTATCTGACTGCCTGCATGCGTGTGTGTGTGTGTGCCGTTGACGTCGACGTCGACGTCGACGCTGACGTTGCTGCGAGCAGCCTTTAATGAGCAACAACCTTTGTAAGTGGCATCGTAGTCTGTTGTAACTTGCAGTTGGCTTTTAGGGGCGAAAAGCTTTCGCAGAGCTTGCTGCTAAATCACGCTTAGGGGCAGCTTCCCCTACGCAAGCTGCAAGGCTCTTATACAGCCAGAAAGCTCGACAAAAGCTCTGGCTGACAAGCTTGGCACAACGAACTGTTAGACAGCATTAAAGTGGAAGATTTTAAATAAAATATGTCACGAATAATAAATCCCTTACTGAAAATTATAAAAATATGGTATCGAATCAAAGAAGAGACTCTAAAAATTATAATAAAATGTAAAACTAGTTATAAACTTCATATCTAACAACTGTAGTTGCTAACATTACTTGTTAACAGCCTGTTAGCTTAACTGCTGTGTTCTATAAAAACCCCTGCAATGCAATGTTAGCTTACATTATCTAACTACCCCTGCAGCTGGAGGGGTAGCTGAGAACTTGACGAAACTTCTGCACAGTTAACAGCGAGGGGTAGCAACAGTGAGAGCGAAAAATAGTCACAACCACCCCACTCTCAACTAGGGGTAGCAAACATCGAGGCGGTTTCCATAACAGGCTGAGGATGGCGAGCTTAACGGGATGACTGTAAAACGAGCGTTGGAATTTCAATCAGTTACAATCTAGTTTAAAGCCAACTATTCGAAATGGTGACAAAAATATGGAAAAAACGAACTTTTATCACACCTATGACATAAATATGAAAGCCAAGGGTGCAAAACATATTAAAATTTTGCTGAATTTTCAATTTGAATGAACTTTCTGGTCGTTGCCTACTTTTAGGCGCCAACGCTGTAAACAGTTTTATGGCACCCGATGCTTTCAGGCTTTTATGGCTTCTCGGGCGAGAAGCTTTGGTGTGGGTTGATTGCAACTATCATAAAATTGAGTTTATAACAAACTTTGTGCCATAATACGGCACTATAAATAGTGTTAAGCGAATAACATAGTTACACCTGCAGTTGGCTTCAATTTGTTAAAAGACTTCATCATTAGGTCAAAACTCAAAGCGACTTGAAACCTTTCTGCATGCTTAGCACTTTTTTGCTCGACTTGCTCAATTGTTGCCTTTATTTTGCAGCTCTCCTCCTTTGCTTTTTTTTATGATATTCATGAGACTCACCATGTGAGTGTCTGTGTGCGTGTGTGTGTGTGTGTGTGTGTGTGTGTGCATCACGTATAAATATTTTACGACGTCCTTCAGTCATTTACTTTTATTGCAATATTTGCTCACTCAACGTTTATGATGATCATTTTAAGCCATTTTTATGGCCAGCTGCTGTGCGAATTGCATGAATCACGGACTCGCATCCATGTGAATACTTCCCTCCCTCACTTTGACTCACACTCACACTCACACTTACACTCTCGACTCGACTCGACTCGTTTCCCGAGTACCCTTAGGTGTTTGGCTCCGTCTCGAAACGTTGCTAAATATTTGGCTACCTTTGGCCACTTTGCTCATTTTTATATAAATGGCAGCTCATTAAATTGCTGGCATCGTTTCCTCTCGGGTGGAGGGAGTCGTAAATTGGGCAGGTGGCAACTAGAGAGTGGAGAGTCCTTGCTCCTAATACTGTTGCATACTTTTGTGCGCATTGCTGGCACAAAATTCTAATTTGGTCAACAACTTGTCACATCATTTGTGCTGCTGGCCACGTAATGAGCTGCAGCTCAACCCCAACTTTAACTCCATTTTCACGTGGCATTCGCACGTGCTGCGATGCTGCTTTTTGGCCAAAACTATGTCAGACAAACTACTAAAAACTATGCTAAAGTTTATGCCACTTTCGGCTTAGCACTTAAAGGCTACGCTCGATTGCTTTCCGGCCTGTCCTGAACTTTTAGCCCAAATCTTGTGTGCAGCCGAGCCGAACAGAGAGAGAGAGAGAAAGAGAGAGAGGGGGGGGAGAGCCAAAAAGTGCACTTCATTTGATTTAAATTGATACGATGTCAGTTTGAATTTCATTTGGAAAATGGCATGACTAAAAAATTTGCCAAACCGCCCGCCACTTGAGCGACAGCCAAGCCAGAACGAGTTCAGAGTTGAGAGCGGAGGACAATGGGCAAAGTACAGTGGGCAGAGACCGACTTATAAGTTATAATGGCCTGACCACAATTTCCCACTTGACAGCGACCAAAAGGCATGCTCAAGTGCTTCAGAGATGTTGAATGTATTCATGTGATTTTCAAGAGATGAGATTGCTGTCTCTTTTGTGTCGTCTACTTCACATTATGGAATTACAGTTGCAAATGGACAATTTAAAGTGAGCTCGGAGTTTATCAATAAGCACAACTTGTTTTTGCACGGCTAAAACTTTTGCCTGGCAGCCGAGCTGGCGTCGGTTGCATTGGCAGCGTCTGAAAGGCGGCTCTCTCACTTTGGGCCAATTGCAAGTTTTTCAGTGCATCAAACTGTCATTTTGTTTGCGCCGACACGATAAGTGACTGAGTTTTTGTTTGTTCCCAGATTCGAGAATCGAGATTCGAGTAGGCGTCTGTTGATTGTGCCAGGACACACACGATTTGCCCCAAATAGAGGTCGACAATAACTCACTTAAAGCTAAGAACAACTGCCACAATAATCCGCAAATAAATGCAGCTCAATGAAGCAATCGCCTGTTATTCAATTGAGTATTTTGCAAAAAATTAAACACAGCTCTACACTGTGCTACAAAACAAATACGAATGCAAAACGCGCCCTCTTCTGCAGCTCGCAATCGGAATTGCAATTGCAGGCGGGTTTCTGCTGCTCGCTTCCCCCTTTGGAGAGCACAGTCCATTGCACACACATCGACAATGACAAGTACATGGGCATAATAAAGTCTTGGAATTTATTTTTATGTGCATATAATGGAGGGCAGTCGACCCGTCTCCCCCCGTCCACGCCTCCTCGTCCTCGCCCTTAATACAAACACCCGCCCAATCGTCCAGGCCGCCCCCAGGAGACGCATTTCATCTGACAATACGGAAAATTTTATGTGCCGGAAAAAGCAGGAGACACTGAAATTTGCAATGCCTCTACAAACACCAACAACAACAACAACAACAGTTACAAGCCAAAATAAACAGTTATTGGGATCCCTGTCGGGCGAGGAAGGCACTCGGAACAGGGAACTGGGAACTGGAAATCATGACTTTCTCCCATCGTCGAATTGCGTCCAATGCATTGACCGAAACGTCCGCAGCGAATTTTCGAATTTTGCCAATTTTTGACTACTATTTGCGTAGTCATTGCAAGATTATCCTAATTGAGAATCTCAGTCTGCGGGCTGGAGTCTGGGGCAGTTATCCGAATCTTTAGGGTTGCGTTAGGTTGATGGCTGGGCAGGACTGATAGTCGATAGCTGATAAGACGGGGGCAAATAGAAGATAGATCTGTCACTCAGTATTTGGAGGGCACACGCAATGACAACTGGAGTGCACTGACAGAAATTAAGTATATCCAAATATAATATGTTTTTCTTTTATTAAATTTTCTTATATTAATTAAAATTAAGTAAAATATATTTTGTTGTTCTCAAATGACGTAAAAGTTTATAAATACATTTAAAAACAAAGTCAAAAAAAATTAAAGTAAAATTTAAGAGTTATTCAAAAATTAAACAATGTAGATTAAAAAGAATGTATTTGTCATTTAATTTTCTAAGAGTATTTTAAATAAACAAAATTAGTTTTCTGGCAATTTTTTTATGTAATTAAATTTTTTTTTAAATATAAAATTGTTGATTTTCAAGTGAAGTAAGAAGTTTTGAATACGAGTACTTATTATTGCTGATAAATTTAGTTTATTATTTGGCAGCAAGACAAAATCAATCAAATTGGATTAATTATAACCAATAGAAATTCATATTTAATTTAATTTAAAAAATAGAGTATTTTTTTAAATGAATTCGAATGCCGTAAAATGAAATTAGAATTCGAAATACTATTTTTTGCGTTAAAAAAATTGTTTTTTTCCCTTTGGAGTTTAAAATGTATTTCATTGCTCGTAGGCTTCAAATATTTTTCCAAGTGTTCACAAAATGCGCCAAGTTTTCATTACAAAAATAAAAGTGAGGTCGCAACAAATGAAGAACAAATAAAAGATGCCTTGACCACTCTGACCCTTCTTCGCCAGGCCGGCATCAAGAGTTCCGCTGCTGTCACAATTCATTAGGGGCACAAGATTCTCGAAAGAAACGTAAACAGAGTTTTTGTTTTAGATTTCGTGACAAATGTACAAAATGTACAATAATGGCAGGGCCATCAACAACAAACCCCCGCACGAAATTATCACTAGAAACAAAATATTTACACTGTCTCTAAATGGGTCGAAAGGCGACCGAATGGTCGAATGCTCGACTGAACGGGACGGGACGGGACAGGAAGTAGACTGTCGAAGCCGAAAAGGATTACTTATCGCATATTTTGACATAAGTTAAGTTCATCACTGAAATACGAGAGTCAATTGTTCACATTCAACATTTGGGGGGTTAAACCCAACGCCCAGACAGACAGGCAGAGAGAGAGAGGAGGAGAGGAAGAGAGAGCCATTGGCTCGTGTGATGGGTCAATTGTGATAAGCCGACCGGCAGAATGGCAGAGTCGGGTTCAGAGTCCTGTGTGCTGGGCTCGGTGTCCACCCTCGAATGCTCCTTTGTTTATAGGCCTTCTACGCCTTGTTTATTTGCATTCGTTGTTGTTTGTATTTGCACTGAAATCGAGGCAGGAGTCTCCAATCGTCCTGCGATGTTCGGTTTTGTGAAATTGGCAAAAGTCTGCAGCACAATCGACAGCTTAGGACAAGAGCAAAGGGTTAGGCTTAGGGCTTGTCCTAAACAATTGATGGACATTTCGGACACATGTATGCATGCCGGGAAGTCTGCATTGATTTCCACTAATTTCAAATGCGAGTGCTAATAATGCCCGATTTAATTCCAGTCAATTCGGGTGTAAACACAAAAAAAAACTTGCGAGTTTTATTTCCGCTTTACATGCATAGTTAAGTTTGATTTGCATTTTATACAAGTTCTTTCATGGCTTCAATTTAAGTTTAACTTTAAGTTACTGGAGTAGCTTTCAACTATATCGTATAAACATATATGTAGCTCATAGTTAGCTGTTGATACTTCGACATCTTGTGTGTGCTGTCTTCTCGAGCCAAGGCAAAGCAAAACAAAACAAGAGATGCGCAACAACAAAGCCAACAGCAGCAAGGACTCTGACAAGGACTCGGACTTGCAGTGAGTCTGAGTCTGAGTCTGGGTTTGACTACTCATCCACAGCAGCAGCCGCGCCTGGTTGTAAAGATATAAAATCAGACAACTGCAACAACAAACAGAACAGAACAGAACAACGGGCCACACAAGAGCCGACAGGACGATGTTGTCCTGGCCTGAGACCGTCGCGTCGTCTGGCTGCCGCTCTCTCTCTGCTCTGTGCTCTGTCAGCTGCAGCGGCGATTTGTAGCGCCACAAGGATAATCACACTTTTAATCGTGATTTAAGTTTATGGCGCTGGGCGCTCGTTTAGTTTCTTGTTACCCGACGTCGTTGCCGTTGCTGTTGCCGTTGTTGTTTCCATTCTCTACAAAGATTTTCAATTTTTTCCATGGCTTCATCAGCATCGAGCCAGCAGCCAACCGCCTTGTTAACTTGCCGCTTTCATTTTTATATTTTTTAATGATTTTTATTGCATAACTGACGGCGTGTGCTTGCCCTCCGCATGTCTGCATCCAAAACGGAGTCGGAGTCCGAGTCTCCGTCTACGTCTGCTTTAGCTGTTGCCATTGTCCTGTGCGGCAATTGCACTTTGCCACATTTTATAGTTTCGCCCGTTCGCAGGCTACTGCGGCAATGATTTGTTGATAATGTTGCAGCTTCAGAGCTGGCATAAAATACTGCCAGCAAACTTCAGCAGAAGATTTGCAGCTGGCAATCATGATGAGATCAGTGAAAAGAGATTTTCTCAACTGCAATCATTACGTTGATTATTTCACTCAGCTGTGTGCATCTCAGACACCTTTGGCTTGTTCTGTAATTTGTAGCTGCGTCTAAGCCATGACTTTACACAACTCTCTGCTGCCGCTTTGCCTTAACAAATTATGAACACTCACATAAATTTCACTTATTGCCAGCGCTGTGGGTGCCAAGGTTTCGAGCCTGGCACCAAGACTGCAGACTGACACAAGGAGAGAGACTGAGACTGAGATTGAGAAGGAGTTGCAAGGAGAGCGGCAGGAACTCAGACTGAGAATGAGCTATGAGCACCTTTTTGTGCTGTAATTAGAAGGCAGCGCCAAGTCAAGTTAAGGAAAGGCTACTGGGCAACTTGAGCATTGAGTGGAAACTGGGAAAGGGTTTGGGTTGGGCTCGGGATTGGCCACTTGAAATGCAAATTGCGTGCAAATTATGGCAAGCTGGCCAAGACTAGCCAAGCAGGAACAAACAGGTGAGCAAGTTTTTTGTGATTTGTTGTGCCACCCCAAAGGCAAAAATTATTCAAGAGAGGAAATATTACTTACGGTCTCGGAAGTTGTTTTCTTTTTCTAATTGCTTCAGTTTTTAATTCAATTTTGCGATGCCCAGTGGATTCGCCAGAGTCTCGGTTGCACTTCAAGCAAATAATGAGTGCTCGTAATAAAGTGCGATAAATGTGCTTTGATTATGTGAATCTTTTTGTGAAACCTTTCGGGGATATTAATAGAGTTCTCTCATGTATACATTTTAGTTTCTTCACCATCTTTCTTCTTTGATATGTTTTCTGCTGTCTGTAGATAGTGTTAATTTGCATCTATCCTACAACATTTTAAATTTTATATTTTTCTTATGATATTAATTTGTATTTCGGTCTTCTAAAAAGTATTTTCACTTGGCGTGTCAAGAGCCCTAGTGGGTAGTACTTATCGAAACTAATATCAAGTTTGCTGATTTAAATTGAGTCAACATTAAAGTGAAGAACAAATTTTAATTTCATCACTGTAAATGTATTATTAAAATCATAAGCCCTTAAATAATTAAATAAGTGATTTGCATTTAATTCATCTGGTAGTTTTAAATATCATTGAAAAATGTTCCCTTTTGACAATTGCAGTCTCAACTTTTGATAGATATCTATCATTTAATCAAGTAAGCTAAATTTCTTACTATTTGCATCATTTTAAAATCATAAGTTGAAGGTATGGTTAATTTGGAATAAAATGTTAATGTTAATTAACATTTAATCCAGCTGCTAGATTTTAATATTCCAATTTTTGCTTCAAGTCGATTGTTGATAGTTTTTTATTTAATAAATGAATTTCTATTGAAATTCAAGCAATATTTAATTGTTTAAAATACAGTTAAATAATTTTATGTAATATTGACTTACCGTTATTATGAGTTAGAAACGCATTGTCAGCCTCTGAGGATGTGGATCCTTGCTGCTCGTTGTTAGCGTTCGACGATGAGGACGAGCTCGAGAAGTCGTAAGGATGATTCAAGCTGTTGTTGCCACCGACAGCAGCAGAAGCAGCCAGCGCCTTAAAGAGGTGTGCGGTGCGTTGTTGTTGCTGTTGTTGTTGTGACTGCTGTTGCTGTTGTTGTTGCTGCTGCTGTGGATTGTAGGGATTGTTGTAGATGTTGCGTGTGTCGGTCGCCGACTGCAGCTGCTGCTGTTGTTGCTGTTGCTGTTGCAGGTTATATTGCTGCTGCTGAAGCGTGTTATTAGCACTCAAACCATTCACCGTAAAATGGCGTGATTTTGCTGCAAAAGAGAATAGAATACTTAAGGCTTGGCTTGTCTCGAAAAAGTTTAAACAAAAAATCAAATATTCCCCTCTCTCTCCACCTTGACACTGCTGAGTGCTGAGTTGAGTTTGAGTTGGAGTCGCCTTCATCCTCCATACGCCTAATTGCATGCATTGAAATATGCAAATGTGTTGAAGGGACGAGAGTGGAGGGCGGAGGGGATTGTGTGAGCCCCAATTAAAGCGTTTTCAGTGGCATTCACGTGGTCTGAGGTTATGTTTTTGCTTCGTTTGCTTTGCCACCTATTGTTGCTTTTCACATATGAATTATGCATGCCAATAACAACAATAATGGCAACTGTTTGTGTGTATGTGTTTGTGTGTGTGTGTTTACGGAAATGATGTTGACGCGGAAGCTGTAATAATGAAGCTGTGGCAGAGCAGCAAAATGTCGTCTAATGCCCCGTCTCCGCTGCCCCCAAAAAACTCTGCTAACCCTTTCAATTTTCCAGCTCGGCCAAAAAGTTGTTCCTTTCCCTGGCTGCTGTTGTTGCTGCTGCTGTTGCTGTTGTTATTGCTGTTGCTTCTTTTGCATATTAATTATGCATGTTTTGTTGGTGTGAAGGCATCAACACATTGTTTGAATTTTAAGCAAGCTATTCTCTGGCATTGACAACATCGTTGCTCTTCTTTTTCGCTCTTTTTGCTGGTTGATGTTGTGCCGCAATTCAGCAGCCAACTGTGTAAATATTAAGTGTGAAAGATAACGAGCTAATAACTCAGTTAACACACACTCACTCTATTAGTGGGATGTCCTTGCTCACCGTGTGATCGAAGCACGCAACTTAGTCTGCCTAATAAGCACATTTAATTGCATCAATTAAAATATCTAATAAAAAAGCCCATAATTATTTTAACATTCTATAATTTGAATTTGGGTGCGTGTGAAATTCAAATACTTTATCATTTGATTAAATGATGCCAATGGAATTTCATGTGTGTGGTCATCAATCGATTGATTGGCCTCGACAACTGATATGCGTGCTGACCCAAAAAAAAAAACAACAGAATAAAAAAGGACTTCGTTTACATTTTACATACGTATGTTCGTTGGGGAAATTGTAAATTAATAAGCGCATTTATTTGTTGAGAATCACGTTAAATGTGCGCTTGAAAAGTTGAAAAACTTTCCGCCAACTTTTGGGGTTCGGAAGCTTAATTGTTAATTGGCAGCGCTTTAAGCATCGATTGTTAATTGCTAGGCTTGATTACATTCGCCGTTCGTTCGCTTGAGTATGAACAACTTTTCAAGCACTTTCGTCTGGCAGAAGTTGAGAAACAAAATGGCACAATGCACAGACACATGGACAAGGACCAACGCTTTAAATCTTGGCTTAATTAGCTTCCAAAAATCAGTTGGCACCCCGAAATATAAATATGCGCAATTTGATTTGCCAAATAATTCAAACAGAAACATGGGTTGGCGAGAATAAAATTTCCATAACCATTTTATTCCCATGGCTATTTTTTATTTTGCTTTTAACAAAATTTGGCAAATTTACACTTCCCCAACTAACAGCAAATAACAGCGTAAACAACAATAGAAATTGAAAAGCGTAACAATGGCCAAAAGTGTGATTCATTTTTGCTGGCCCCCAACGTCCAACCCAAAAGAAAGTCACATAAATAAGGCAACATTCAATGCAAATTGGACTATTTACGCAAATTTTATTGCCGAGCATTTTTATATTTATTTGGTTGTTGTTGTCGTCGTTGCTGTTGTTGCTAGTTGCCAGCACATGTGGCAAAGTATCCTTGGAGCATGCTTTATGCTCCATCTCTGCTCTGTGAATCGTTGTATCGTTGCGCCCCAAGCGACTACTAAATCAGGCAATTTGAATGGCGCTTCCTCCACTTTCACTTGAATAAAGTTATCCCCGTTGTTGTTGTTGCTGCTGCTGCTGTTATTGGAACAACCCTTGGCAAACCTTTTGGGGCTCGACTGGCGCTCAAATTATGCGATTTGATGTCATCATTTTGTCACCAAACGATGCGCGCCTCACTTGGCAATTGCCAGACTTATTCCTACATGATGCTCGCCCACAATTTTGGCCAGATTTCCTTGGCTGTGTGTGGCCTATACTTAAAAAGCGTTTCCAACAAAATGCGACGTCCTCTTTATTGACGTTCAGACGCGCCGCCAATTTCCGCGTCGTCAACGGGTTAAGAATCGTGCCTGCGGCCCTGTCATAAAGCCGTCTCCCACCATCGGCAATGGCGATGGCGATGGAGATGGAGATGGGGAAAGGGGAGGACGACTTACCAATAAATTCGCTCTAGTGAAAATTTATTGACATTGGTTTTTAAACCGCGACGCGTGTTGCCAAACGTTTTTACGGCCTCTGATGTGCCGGAAATTGGCATTGTATTGAGCCATAACTGACCTTTAAAGATCCCAAAAACACAACAAAAGTCGATAAGCAAATTGAGCTGATGAAATGGCAATCAATGCCGTAGATTGATGCGCAGTAGTTTAAAGCTGCGATAAATGAAATGAAAAAAAATATAATAGCATTGCCAACGCTTGAATGAAATATGAGTAGCTTTAACATTGAGGAATTTATTCCAGATATATTATTCATTAAATTATATTACCTAATAGTTTAATATTTACGACAATTCATTAAATATGTGATTTGTCTTTAAATTCATTGCATTTGTTAGCAACTTTAAAGAGAAATTTAAATTATTAAGCTTCAAAGAATATAAATGAAAGGCTTTTCTTCAGGTGTTTTTCTTCTTAGTTTCTTAACAAAACAGATTAATTTGCGTGCGGACAATTTCTTAAGCTGGAGGCTACCTTCGAAATTGTCATTAATGGAAATGGCATCATATTAATCAAGTGCTATTAACGGGGTTTATTTCACCCGTTCATCCAATTTGAATAGAACAGTTTTGTTGGCATATGTTGAAGAGTGCCGTCGACGACAAAGACAAGCTGTTTCCCCGCGGGGGAAGATGGAATGGACAACCCGCAGAAGCCACCGCGGATTCAACAGCGAAACACGACATATTGGATCGGAGCCCGTTGTGCCTTCGGCATCCAAATGAGTTACTTATCTCAGAGAACAGGGCTGAGGACGATGAGTTGCAACCAGGCCACTGTTGTTGCTTATCGACGCGTTATCTTCCCGCTGCTGATACGCCTGATGTTGCATGTGTTCAGCAAACCGCGAAATGGAATCCATAGATCAACGCGGCGAGCGGCAGCAAAAAAATAAGCGAATTGAGTAAACTTGTATTGATAAATTAAAAGCAGCCCAAATGTTTGCGATTGCTTTGACATGTTTGACAACAATGGGCCGTTGGTGACGCCAGGGAGAGTGGTGATGAAGGAGGAGGGGGGAAAAGCGGTGCACGGACTTAAGCCGCTGACAAATGCGATTGCCTATAGAAATTGAAAAACCAGAACGAAGCCGAGCACAACCCTTGAGGGTTACCCGGCATTTGCATTGATTTCAATTAATTTGCTTGTTGTTCTTTCTCTTTCTCCGGTTCTCTCTCTCTCTCTTGCTCTCGCTCTCCTGCTGGCCATTGTCCCTGATCCCAAGTATTATATAGATTGCGTGATTGTAATTGATATTTGCCTCTGCTTCAAAACTGAGCTGGGCTGCTTCTAATTCTGGCTTCTGTTTTGGTTTTGGTTTCGGTTTTGATTTTGCTGTTGTTGTTTCGGTTCTGGCTGCTTGCCTCGAGTCAAGTGCTTCCTCCCCCTCCTGCTCCCTGGTGGAGTCGCGTCGAGGGAATTATGTAAATGCCAACATGCATTAGAGACGCGACAAACTTTGGCAACTTCACCTCTAAGCCGTTTTTGCATTCAATGCCAGCCATGCCAGGAATTAACAGCGTTCAGCTGTGCGAATTTCTGTCCAGAGGGTGACAACCAAGGTGTTGGGCAACCCGGGAATCCTCTTTGTCTCTCTCTCTGGGCTTGCATTTGCTTTTAGTTTTGTGAATTCGAAATGTGAAGACATCTGTTCAAGTATCCCACTGCTAATGCGTTTTATAGTCTCTCAAAAAGGGGGCTCACCATATGACTTTATCACGCATAGACAGCAGGGATTAGAAAGCACTCTGCACCAGTCTGAGACCATCAATAAAAATGCTTAAATGCTTTGCTTCCAATCGAGAAAATGTTTAAAAACCCAAGTGTCGTTTAATATCTTAATAAATAAAAATAAATACTCCTACGGTATAATGGTTAATATTATAAGCATAAATGTATAAATTGATAAAATAACATACTGAAACAAAAATAATAATATAGAATATAATATTAAAGAATGAATAAATAATTAAATCAATTATAACAAATAAATATAAATATGAGTAAATTAATAATTGTTAGACTTTAGCTTGCAGCACTAGATTGAATGAAATTAATAGTGTTTAAGGAAAAGAAATTGTAATTGCTATATTAAATATTGCAGAAATACACAAATTTATTAAATGAGTATAACTAGTACTAGAGACTAGTACTAATTATCAAGCTGTGTCTTGTAGCATTAGGATAAATATAGATAAGTGAACACAAATAAAAATTACTTAAACATAAATAACAATTTCATTTTTTTGTTTCAGATCTTTTGGTCTCTTTGAGAAAGAGTATTAGATATATTTATCGCGTTCGCCAGTTTTTGATCCCCTTGAGAAGTAACAAAATTCATTGAAAGTATATAAAGATCATAAAGTCTATGAAGAAATAAATCCTCGATTTGAGTTTCAAATATTTTACGTAATTTCCGCATGCTAATGACGACATTTGAGGCTGCCCTTCGCGTCGCAGTCAAGGAGCAAAAAGCAACAATGAGTGTCGTACACGGGGTGACATTTGACATATTCAACTCATTAAACCAACATTGAGCAATGCCCAACAATGGTAGGCACAAAAAGCAGAGACAGACAGACGGGCAGACGGACGGATGTGTTTGCCAGGCTAATAATAAACAGCAGACAAAAAGCGAGCGCATTCAAAGGCAAATGATGAATGCGAATACGAATGCGGATGCGAATGCGAACAGGAGAGTGCGAGAACAATGGCCACAATGGCAATAGGATCAGAAATCGGCAACGAGCAGCCGGCGAGGGGAGAGGGGCGAGTGGAGGGTTCATTAAAAGTGCATCGCGACTGTCGCCGCATCGGGGTGCAAAAAACTACCCTAAACTGGGGCGAAGAGATCAAAGTGAAAGCAACTGCAATGTGAATGTTTTACTTGGTTACTTTTTGTATGTGAATAGTATTCGCAGCAAGCAAAACTTATTACAAAGTTGACATTGTGTCAAACACGAAATAACGAGCCAAAGGCGAGGCACACGCGTCCTTCCACACCTTCCGCCTCCTCCCTTCCAGGACATACCTTTTTCCCTCGATCCCGTCGAGCGTCGAGCGTCGGCTGTCGAGCTGCAGAGAGCAGTCGCAATTATTGCGTTTGAATTGTCAACACCCCGGTGAGCAATGGCTGTGGTCAAAACCGAAACGCCACGGGCAAAAATGTCCAATCCCCTTTCCCCTCTCTCCTCATCACTATACATTTCTGCTGCCTGGCAATCATTTCGTGTGTGTTTAACGCGTCGGGTGTCGATTGTTACAATAACATCGCCCACAGCGCAGATTTGCGCCTCTAACGAGAGCGATGATGATGTTCCTCATCGTTATGAGTGGACAACCCCAATTCCGATTCCAATCCCAATCCCATCCTTGCCCTTTATGTGCAGATTCCGCTGATGACCCAGTGGAGTTGTGGCAAATGTGCCATTATTTTTAACAATTTTTCTGTGTATATGTTTGTGTGGTTTTTAGCACCTTCTGTAATTTATGACTCTGGCTTTCGCTTGCGGCAATTGCTGATGGACTTGGCTGATAATTGGGGCAGACAGCGGGGCTCTAATGGCCATGGCTCCAGGGACTGGACAACTACGTTCGATGATTAGTAAATAAGCTGGAGTCATAATATTGAGAGCGTTTATGCAAGTCATGGCCAAGTCATCTGCATTTAATTGTGAGCCAATTCATAAGCCGAATGTAAATCGCAGTACAAGCACTTCATCATTCAGCGAAGAGACTAGAGAGCAAGAAGAATATTCGATAGTTTGCAGACCGATGGAGCTGACATCTGGCAGCAGGCCAATAATTCAGATTTATTGGCTTTCAAAACAGATTTTCAGAGTTCGGCTAATATGGCCGCAACCACAAGTTGATGCAGTTCTATTTTTTTGTGTGCCACAGGCAACGTGTTGCCATGACTGTATGGAGTGCTCTCTGGGCCATATGGCATGATTGGACAATGCAGAACTATGAGTGCGAGTTGTAGTCGTGGCTTGATAAATCCGTCAGAAGTGCGCCGGCATTGATGACACAAAGCGTGAAAGGATTAAGGACGCGACCGAGCAGCGGCAATAAAAGTTCATCATCAGCGCCGGACGCTCGACAATTTGTCGCTCGTTTAGTTGAGTCGCAAAAATAGAATAAATCGCCGAGATAATGAAAACGAAAAAATGGGCAGCTGGCAGGGAAGAGCATAAACCGCTGGCGAGCAATGCGACCACGTCGAAGGACAGTTGGGCAGCTCCTGGTAATCCGACGATTAATTAAAAACGTTGTCTTTCCCCTGTAAAGGGCTTAAAATTGAAATTGATTGCCGCAGAGTACAGAGGCTGGAGGCTTATGCAAAGTTTGTGCAATTTAAGCAAAGTTGTTTATGCTAAATAACATAAATATAAATAATGCTGCTGCCTTTTGGCGAAAACAATCACATTTATTACTGACAAAATACTCCAGGGAGCTGTAGTCATCAGCACCGGGCATTCCACTTATCATCATCATCATCATCGTGAGTACAAACCTCATCATCGTCGTCACCTGAATGAAAGTCGCTTAACAAGCTTTCAACTCCCTGGGGCCATATGCCAAAAAAAGAAATGCAGAAATAAAAGTAAAATGCCCCCCACAAAAAAAAAAAAAAGAACAGAAAGTTATGGGCGTTGCTTGTGCAAAATTCATTTAGGCAAAGTTTACACGAGTAAAAGTTAAAGACAATTGCCATGAAGCTGTCACAAGGCGCTAAACACAATTTCTAATGAAGTTTATTTTTTCGATTTGCCACCCTTAGCAGCCTCCCCTCTCCTCTCCTTAATCCCCTTTGAATTCTTTTTGATTGGATTGGATTTTCGGTTTGTTGTTGTTCGCACCGTTTCAAGAGTTTGCCTTTTTGTGTGTTCCTGATTAGTTGCATAAATATTGTTGCCGTGGACATTGACATGGAAGAAACTGCCAAGTTCTCATGCAAATTAGCGCGGAAAAACCAGGGAAAACTAGCACACGTGATGCCAGAAAATGTGCAGCATCAAGAATTTATTTGTGGCCTTGGTTTGCTTATCTGGCTGAGCAGCCACCCCCTTGGAACAATAAAAAGCCATGTCACTTTCTCATATCAATTAGTTACAAGCGAGTACACTTGATTCATTAGCGTGATAATTACAACCAGCCAGCCAGCCACAAGGATAAACAGGACGAGGACGAGAACGAGGACGATGCTGCTGATGCTGATGAGAACTTGACATGTTTAGAAAGTTTCCCACGCGTGGCTGCAAAAGCTAGAACAAAAGTGAAGCGAAAATGCTTTGTCACGATGAAGCCCAAAAATAATGTCAACAATTTGTGACGAAAGAAAAGTGAACAGTTAAAGCAAAGCTTAAAGTCAAAAGCAAAAATAGAAATGGAAATGGCAATGGCAATGGCAATAGAAAGGAAAATGGAAATGAAGTCAAAGCTAACTGCTGCGACAACAAATTGCTGGCCACCGGAGCATGAAACTCAATTCACAGCTCAGGTAGCTCACAAAAAATGTCGAACAATTAGAACAGTGAGGGGAGAAAGTGGGATTGCAATGGATCTTCTTCTGGTTGTGAACCCTTCAGCGCATTTAATTGGACTACAAAGCTGAATGAACTGTGGCTGCTTCTTCGTCACTTAAAGCGCAGAGTTTAGACCGAATATTGTACAATGGGATTTTGGGCTGTCTGTTGCCAAGACAATTGATAGCCCGCTCTCTTGCCAATATTGTCATGTTAGACCCCTGATTTGTCTGTCTAGCCCAGACTCGGCAAAGGATATGCGAGTTCACCTTTCGATTTCGATTTCTGTTGCTGATTCAGATTCTGAATTCGCGTCGCATTGCTTTTAATTTGTGTAAAATTACAGATGTCGTTGCGTGGTGATTGAGAGGGGAGAACGATGGGAAGGTGAACGGATTCCACCCCTAAATCGATCTCTTCAAAATTTAGTCCTGTTTGCGCTTTGTGTGCGCTAATTGCAGTTTGCATGAGGTTAAGGCCTTTGGGCCGCATGTGAACTTCAGTATTTGCTTAGCAGATTTGTTGACTGCTCCTTGAATTGCTCTCTGGGTTTTGGGATTTGATTAGAGAGCGAAATGTTGAACTGCTGTAAATTGCAATGTAATTTTGTTACCAGCCAGAAATGGGATAATCTGCTGAACAAATATAAGTAAATGTTTGCCGCTTTGATTAAAGAACTGCTCCCCAGAGAAGCCTGAAACTGTTGCTGCTGCTGCTTGACCCACATTATCAATTAACATTCAATTTGTGCCTAGCCGAGATATAAGACAATTATCACACGACAATTTCCCCTGCAGCATTTGCAGCTTCTCCTCCACTCAATGTTTAATTTCCTTTCAATTTATGCTAGAAATCGAGGTCGTCATCTATAATAATGCATCACATACACGCCGATAGCTAAGAGGCAGCACAGAAAGCCAATTTGCCTGGATGATGATGAAGAGCCATTGATGAGCCGCCACCACAGCGCAGCCAAGAGCTAAAGATAGAGCTGGAGATGGAGATGGAGATGGAGATGGAGATGAATGCTGGGAGCCATCGTTGGCTGGAGTCAAGTCAAGTGGCAGACGCATATCAATGGACGACAGCAAAAAGTGGAGAGCAAAAAATGTTGCTTCAAGTGTCAATCAGTGAGAACACACACACACTCACACATGCAGACAAGACAAACACACACGCACACACACATGCGATGCAGATTGCTGGAAGCTAATCGATTTATGTTGTAATATTCAAAAAGTTTCCCATAAGGACCACGACAACGCAACGACAGCCAGCAACGACGACCTAATCCAGTGACGCTCCCTCGTGTCCCATCGTTGTTATAATTCCTCCCCAGCCAGCGATGCTGAGGCAGAGAGCAGAAAGCGGAGAACAGAGGTTATGGCCACGTGTTTGGCTGTGATTTGAAGCACCCTGTAAATGGGTATATGTGGGCCAGGAACCATCGAATCCATCGCCAACGGGCCAGAGACCAGAGAGCAGGGCGCAAGGAGTAAGGATCAGGACACATGTGTGTGCCAGTATCAGAGTTGATTCTGAGCTGGCTGTCGGTGTCGGTGTCTGTTTATCTTCTGCCTTCGTTTGTCGCATTAAAATTGAATAAAAAATCAATCTCAATTCTAGCATAATTTGATTCCTGCCTTCGATTATCCGTGTGAACGTATTTGTGTATCTTTGTGTCTGTGTGTGTGTGGGGATCCCAGAGGTTGTTGTCCTGGATTGGGGCAAATGCAAAAAGTAAATAAATACTTAAATCATAATTTGTATACTCATCAATGGATAAATTCAGCTGCAGGCCAAACGACTCCTCCCTGTTTTGAAAACATTAAAAGAATTCCATAAATTCACAAAATTTGTTAACAATATTGTATATTTATTTTAGGAATTCATTGACTTGATAATTTTTTAAACGATATAATACAACTTAGACAAGTTTTAATATTGTAGATACTGTATCTTTTAAATATTTAGAAATTTAAAATATAATTCGCGAAATATTGATTTAAATGAAATTGAGTCCTAACTATATTTCATTTCCAAATCAAAAATAAAATGAAAGGCAATTATTATTAGAAAGTATGCGAAAATAACCGTAAGAAATAATTTGCCACAAATTAAATCGAAATCAAATGTTTTTATTGAAACATGCATTCTATATTTTAAAAATTTAAAAAAATGTAGAAAATATTTCTTAAATTTTTTAATTACGAAAATGAAATTATAATAAAATAAAATAATATTATGTATTATATGAATATTGCATTTATTAATCAGAAAAAAACATAAAATCTTAGTTATAATATTTCTAGCATTAAAAATGATCTTAGTTAGAAAAATTAAACTGGAAATAAAATGTATTTTGCACACTTTAATCAAGTTCGAGACCCAGACGAGAAAGAGAATCTTTTGCTTGAGCTTAGCACCAAATTCACTTTGCGATATAGTAAGTAGAAGGACTTGCCAAGTTTTTTATCCCTGCAGCTTATCCACACATGTGAGTAAATAGTGAATGGCTCGAAGAAGACAAATACGGGTAGAAAGAAGGAGAACAAGAGAGGGGGACCGAAGGACAGAAGAAACTCGTTCGTTCGGATGCGTTTATTCCAATGCATTTAATAAAGTGTTTATTTCTGCTGCAACAAATTTGCCAGCTGAATGCAGCGCGTAGGAAAAACTCTCACGGAAAATCCCAAAACTACAAAAAAAAAAAGGAACGCAGACGACGAAAACAATCCGAGCTGAAGCTGAAACCTGAGCACGACACAAAGGAAAATTGCTTTTCCGTTACGCACACACGCTCGAACTAACTGAGGAAAATACCTAGCACGCTTCGTGGCAGCGGAAATATGTGGCTAACGCATCCGCGTCCCTGTCCCTTCTCCCCGAAGAATGGAGACAGCGCGCTTCGGCTAACCCATCGAAGTTTTGGTCCTGATGACGTATAGCCGAAAGGGGGCGTGATGTGGGAGGGGCGTGTGGTTGCATTCCTTGGCAATTTTGTATTATTTTCGGGGGTTCCGGGTTGGCGCCGCAACTTTTCACCAAACTGCGCGTAGCATAGTTCTATTTCAACTTACTTTTTACTTTTGTTTTCTATTTGTCTTTGCCCGGGTAAAGAGCAGGCGGGAGACCGAGGCTGGCCACGCTTGGCATTCGGCTTGAGTGGCACATTATTTGATGATGCTTTTCGCGATTTTTTCGCACTTGAGTGCCTGATTTTTATTAGTTGAATTCTTTACGGTTTCGCCTGCAAAAGTTTCAGTTTCTTGCCGCCGATTTTTCTTGCTTTTCCTTTTTGTCCTTCCTCTTTGGGTTTTGTCTATTTTCAATGCCGACGCACGTTCAGTTACTTTTTTTGTGTGTTCGACGCAACTTTTCCCTCCTTGGCTGGGCAAACAAAGATTTTGAAATATGGTAGCAAAAGTATCTGATAGTTACTGGTATTATGTGTAATTCCAGCAGTAGATCTTTTTTGTAGACTGACAGAATCAATATTTAGTTGTAACGAAAAGAAATGAGGTAATTCCTCAGCTGACTCCCATGGACGATTATCAGATAGATAATATCATTTCTCACTTATCGACCAATTGTCAAGTTAGAAGGAAGGGAAAACAAATGGGGAGTGTGAGCTGCGAATCATTCCGTGAAAAGCGCAAAATCTTGATGAAGAACAACGAAGGCAAAACAAACGAACGGAAATGAAAGTCAATTTGAATACATTACCAATTCTAATTACGATTTTTCAAGTACAATAAAGAAGACGACAACGATGGCAACAGTGCGAAAAAGACAAATACATAGGATGGCATGAATAAAATAATATTGGTTGGAAGCCCTCCGAATCGTAGGGACGAGGAACAGACCACGAAGCATTCAAATTGGAATTTCAAAAAGCGAATAGACAACAAGGCGACAGACAGAGAGACAGAGGGACAGTGGGACAGAGGGACAGACGGAGAAGGGATGGGCAGTCGTGGTCGTGGTCGAGGCGGGTGTCAGTGTTGGCTGACCAAAAGATTAGCTGAAATGTGCCGCGGTGGTGGGGCGGCAAAAGCTGTGAGTTTTCACAGCCAGTGACAGGAAAATGGCGGCGACTACAAAACCGAATTTGAATAATTTTCTTTCTGTATTTTTTTTGGTATTTGTGGCCGCGTCTGCACAAGTGGCAAATGAATCAAAGTGTGGGGCAAACTTGGAGGGATTCGCATTTCATTTTATTAAAAATTCAAATACTCCCGCTTATCGCTTTAGATGCCAGCTTAAGCCACCTGCAAGAAATGACAGCAGCCACCCCGCATCCTCATCCTCATCCTCTTTCATATCCACACACCCTCCACAGCAATCCCATTCCCCACTTGACTTTTGGCCACAACAAATATCGCAATGAGCTTCGCTTATTATGCAGCATTTTTTTTTCTCCATCGCTGTCTCTGGCCATGGCCAAGGTCTTCACTCTGAACTGGTCTGGTCTGGTCTGGTAGCAATTTCATATGCCTCACGCCATTGGGGGAGAAGGTAAGAAAAAAATTAGAAATGAAAATTAAGTAAATATTATAATATGTTGCCACCAGGCAGCCCTCGGTTGAGGTGCAACATCGAAACACATTTCGGTTTCGCCTCGGCAAATAAATGATAAGCATTACATTTGATATTCATTATTTGATAAGGTGTAATAAGAAATAAAAATAAAACTTTTGCTAGGAAATGAGAATGTTGACGGCAGCAGCACGAACCAGGACCAGGCAGACACAGACAAGTTGTGGGATTAAATGCTTGCCTAAGTGAAATATGTTAAATGTTATAATATGTATGTGCCTGCCGGGCAGACTGCTTCCTATCCTGTTGCTGCCCCCCACTTGTTGTTGTCGTTTGATTTATGAGATTAAAGTGCCCCATATGACTACGAGTATGTGATGAGTTTTTTTTGCCTACGGCATGAATTGCAATTGAAGTCGGGCTAAAGGTAACTTCAGAAGTTACTTTAGAATAATTACAAGTCTATCCAGCATTTTTTTTGGGATTTCTTTTCGCAAGTCTGGCGGTCATTCATCACATTAGCTCGACAGACAGGCCAATCCATTTAAAAACCCATAACTGCGAATACGAGTACAAGCAAATGCTAATGCCCATCATTTTAATAGTCATAAAACATGCGAAACTGAAAGCAGAACTGAAGACAAAGCAAACGAAAATTCAGGTGATGAAAGATACATAAAATACAAAAATATTTAGAAATAAACATATCTATGGAGAAGCTAACGTAAACACAACTGGTGAAAGACTCATAAAAATAAAAAGTATTTTCTTATATAGATTTTGGATAAAATAGTAAAAAAAATAAGCAAATAGTTACTTCAAATACGAATATATTATTGAAAAGTTTAACTTCTGCAAACATTTAATAATAACTAATACTGTTGTGAAGTACTTAATTAAATGTATTTAGAACCAAAGAAATTAGAAAATAGGTACTGGGAAATTTAATATATTTTTAAACTATTGTGTATTTATTCTTACAAAATGGACTAATTGAAAAGTTGTATTTTAAAGTTTTACTTTTGCAAAGCATTCTTAATATTAAACATATTTTGAAACACTTGAATATAGAATTTTTTACCAAAAAGTGATTAAGCTTTAATCTTTAAATGTTGAATAATTTCAAAATTATATTTTTGTGTGGAAAATTATAGATAGCTGCATACTTAGCGTTAACTTATAAATTTAAATGAGTTTTGAAGTGGTAGTTTTGTGTGAAATATTATCTTTAGTTTAGTAAATAAATTAGACATGGAAGCATAGTGTGCAATAATCAAGTTTAAGCTGGAACTAAAACAGCCATGCATCCGTAAAAATACGCTGAGCAAACGCCGACAAACCAGATCGTTGGCCAAGTGGTATAAGCCAGACCAGAAATGGGGCCAGAACGAGGCCACCGTCAGCGACATCGTCAGTGGCAGCGCACTTAAGTTTATTGGATTTGAAGTGATGTCTTCTCCGTCTGAATCGGGCGACTCAAAGCCAAAAGAAGCGAAAATGTTGGTGAAAATTGTGGCCGCACACACACACACACACAGCGTATACACACTCACAGCTCAGTGGGAACTCTTCAGTTAAAGGCCACGAACGAGTGGCTGGCACAGGTGCAGCACAGGGGATGGGAATGAGAGAGGAAAGGGGGACAAGAGTGTGCGACGAGCATGAAATTATGAGCCCTTTAACGGCAGCAACAACAACGACGACGACGATGACGACGAGGACGTCAACGACAAGCTTAAGCTGCTTAAAACAAGCCAATGGCAAAGGGGTAAGTACGACTGAGGAAATACCTGCAGCAAGGGTGAGCAGAACGAGGTGGAAAAAGCGAAAGTGTCAAGGATGCGGCAAGCGTTTCATAGTCAAATTAAATTGCTCACTAAAACAGCGAGCGATGGAGCGAGGGAGAGAGAGGGAGAGAGTTGTGAAGTCGACGCTAAAGTAAAAGGATAATGTGAGCATAAAAACATTTTTAATGAAATCGAGACGACTACCAACTGCGACGACAGCCATGGAACTGGCACTTCAACTGGCGAAGGAGCTGCCGAGGAAGTCAGGGGGAAACGTCGAAGTCAGCGTCTAAAAATGTAACAAGTGAGTTTTAAATTAAACACGCAACTTTCGGTCTGGGGTGAGGATGAGTTTAGTTGAGGTGATGGTCCTGTTTTTGGTGTCTGTGTGTAATTTCTTTCGGCTGCACATTATTTTCATATCCCGCTTAAAATTTTAATTAATTTTCAGCTTGATTGCGTTTTAAAGAGGCTTCTTGCTGCTTCACGCAACGCCTTCTCTTCTGTCTTGGGTTTGCCATCCAACCATGCGGTTGACGATGGGGCCTGGGAATTTATAGTTATTGTGGTAAAGTGTGTGGGCTTATGTTTGGGTTCGAGTTCGACTATGGGTTTGTTGTGCTGTGTTGTGGCGCCTTTTGAGCAACAAATTTTGGTTTGTAATTATTTACACAATTTATATTTAAGTGGGATTTTAATTAATTTTTGATTCGTCCCAAAAATGCAATAAAGTAGAAGAACTAATGCTCGCATTTTTGTTAAGACTTACCTTTGGTGGTGTGCCTATCCAAATTTGGATCTTTCAGGCCTGCAACGAAAAGAAAGTAGAATATTTAAATAAATAATTAAATAAAAGATCAGTATACTGCTAATGGGCACGAGAAGCAAACAACATTCGAAAATTTTTCACTAATTCTCTTCGTAGCAATTAATCTCTGTCACTTCTACATGAAGAATTTGTCTGTCTAGTATTAAATACTTCTATATTAATTACAACTAATTACCTGATAAGTGTAACATTTCACTGAACCCAAAAACAATTGGAAAAACATTTTGGCTCTGCCAACAAAAGCTGCAGTAATTTTTCTTCAAATTGGACAATTTGTCGAGTGTCTATTAAATTGTTGCACAGTCTTCAAAATGGAGCAAATGTCGTTGCCAAGATTATCCATAAATGGCAGGAAATAAAAGTCGAAAGGGTCAGCACAAAATAAAAGGAAAGCAAAAAAAGGGCGAAAACAAACAAATCCTTTTGGCATCGAACTCAAAGACAACTACCGCAAAAGTCCTTTGCGTGCTTGTGCAACTTCTAATTAATTTTTTTTCGCAGAAATCTAAGCTTGAGCGGAAATGAATTTAAACTTTTAGTGCAGCCGGAAGTGGAAAGTCGCAGCCAGAGTTGCATTTGTTGCATTCATTGTTTCGTTTCGCCAGCCTTCTGGCCTTTAGCTTGCTTTGCTTTTGTTTGCTTGTTGGGGTCCCATTTATTGTTATGCCTCTTTCAGTGAATGCAAGAAACAGCAGCAGCAGAAGCAGCAGCAACAGCAGCGGAAACAGACGTCAAACGTGAGTGGGAAAAAACCCGACGAAGAGCCACAGAGCCATGAAATCGGCAAATGGAAGGAGAACTCGAATGGGTTGGGTTTAAAGCTAGCCAAAAATAGCGTGAAGCTATCAGACGAGTCGTATCGGGCTCTTATGCCATTATTAATAGCCCGTGATAGTCTTTAAGTCTGCGTCTTTGCGGTTTTATTTTAATTTAATTCGCGTCGGCGTTTAATTAATTCCCAGTTATCACCACAAAACAGACTGAACAGTCAGCTCTCGCTCTCGCTCTCTTTGTGGCCTTTGGCCTCAGTCTAAATGGTGTCTAGCCGGACAGACAAGATTGCAGCGCGGTCTTATGGGAGAATGCCGTCATTCCACATACCGCAGACATGTCGGGATTGGCCCCAAGCCGAAAGATAGATAGAAAAAGAGCTTAGCAGTCCGATAAGCAAAGGGGAACGAGATAATGCGGTTTCGCTTTAATTGCAGTTAGCTTCAGCTTAGCGCAGACATTGTTTTGTCAGACACACAAAGTTCAAGAATGCCGCCACACTATAATCTAATCAAATTAGCTGTATATATTTGAGTTTGCTTACTTTTATTCTGCCAATTACAAAGCCCAAAATATATCTGTTGATATCTTTAATGAACTACCCAAAAACGCATAAATTACCCATTAAATTTGTCGCTGAGCTGAGAATCTTAACAAATCGCAACACGCATAATTATGGCCTAGACATCATAAACTCTGATGTTTGCAGCCCTGTAAAGTGTCTCTGATTGATGCAAGGAGTCGAGTAGTTTTATGGCTCAAGGGGTTGGAGACGCCTATAGGCCGTTAAGTAAATTATCACGTCATGCCGCGCTGCGAGCTGCATGCAAAGTACGATGGAGAAAGGGAAGAAATCCTGCTCGTTTTATGTCAGCTACGTGATCATAAATTTCCATGCATTTTTCGCATTTTGTGCAGTCTGTGTTGGGTAAATAATTTTATTACTCTAGAGTTTTGTGTGTCTGCCCGTTTGTGTGTTTGTTTTTATGCTCTTTGCAACTTGATTAAGTTGTTTGAATAAACTTGCTGTCCGTTTAATTAGAAAAGTTGCACAACGGGTTGGACATTGACCGCCAATGTCAGGCAGACGGACAGCGTCTTAAAACACAGAAAGAGAAAGCAAAACGGATTACTTAAATATTTAAGAGCAGCATTTGGCAACTATTCATCATTTATGCAATTAATATGCAATTAATGTGCTCTATTTGGGTGACTTTTGCGCATATATATATAATTAATTAAAATTTGCCTTATGGCAACATATTTTTGTGTCACATCAGCAAATTGCAGTGTCCATAGAGATAACCAAACCAGCCCCTGGCATTCCAAACCAACTCTGGCCTGAACCCACGGCGTTGCTATGCACACTCATTAACACAACAATAAAATACGCCCCCTTCGCCCTCTCAACTCCTTCCCATCCTCTGCTGCGTTGGCGCGGACAATTAATGTGACTGACACACATGCAAATTTTGCATCGCCTGCGATGTCATATTTGATTTACAGTTGCAATTTACACACTTGGCAGCGAGGTTTGGGTTCGATGCAGTTCCCTCCCCCCCCCCCCCCCGGCCAGCCTCTCTATCCTGGCCAGCCGACAGCTGTCCACGTCAGCGTGCACAGTGTCTGTTTGATGTTGTTAATTGATTTTCAAAGTCAACTCGCCGGAGCTGACAAACCTTCCCATCGCATGGCCGAAATTTGCTTTCGCTTTTACTTTTGCAACGCATTGAAATCGCTCAGAGATTAGCAGGGCAGTAAAATGCGTCTCCATTCAGACGCAAGCGACATAAAACCGATGCTCAATCCCCAATCCCCAATCCCCGATCCGCATCGCATTGCATCCGCATGGACAATTTGCACATCGAACTGTAGCCGAAGCTGAAGCTGGGATGCGTGTAAGTGCAGCGAGGCGCATTTACAGCTGCAATTGCAAGTGGATTTCGTTGTGGATGTGGACGTGGATGTGGCCAGGACACTGGCAGGACGTGGCCTGTTTGTTTTATGTGCGGCCATTGTAGTATTCCCTCTGCTGCGCGCGCTCCTCTCTGATCTTGTTGTTGTCTGCATAGCATGCGGTTCAATCAAAGCGATTTCCAATGTCCACAAAATTGCGCAAAAGGACATTTTGGTAATTTGACAACGCACCCAGAACGCACGAGCTCAACTACAGGACACTCGCTTGTTGTTGGTAATGAGTTTGGTTTTACTGTTTAAATTTAAACATGCATCACTCCCCGGAATTGTAACCGGGAATGCCAACAACTGGGAGACGATTGGGACAGGAGAGAGGAAAAAGAGAGAGATTGAAGGGGTTGCTGTGGTTGGCTGCAATTCTAAAGTGTATTTGCATTTAACGCTAAATACATTGCCAGAGAAGGGGGATTGGACAGAACATGACAGTTGCATTAATTTTGATTGCGTAAATATTTTAAGTGTGCGGATTGCTGAAAGATCCGCAAAAATGTTTGGTCAGAGCTCGGTAAATGGATTTAAGTGGCGATAGTGCGACACAAATAAACTCTTTTCGAGCTTATTGTATTGAACAAAAAATTTGATATATATTTTGAAAGTTTGAAAGTTTTGAAAGAAATAAAGTTAAGTTCCTAATTAAAATTCAAGTGAAAGTGTACAACAAGAATTAAAATATACGGCGTTGAAAACTAATTCATATAGGTAAAAAAAAAACTTGAAACATTGATCGGATTTTAACTCCATAAAAAAAAAATAACAAATTATTTCATATTTATTTAGTTTGAAATAGTTGTTTCGGTAGATGAAATACATAATTACTTTTCAGTATGAAATGAGTTTAAAAACAAGTATTTGTAATTTTTTGATTGATTTATTTTCAAATGCAACTCCACCACTAGCATTTAATCATTAATGAATTCGTAGAACTTCAGCAGCCCACCAAAGAACCACCCATCTGTCTGGCTCTACACCCTGCAGCCTCAACTCAGAGAAACATTTGTATGTTTCGATATTTTTTAAATGAATTCCATTCTCGAAACAATATTTTAACTTTGTCGGGGATGTGTCTCTGTTGCGTTTGTCTCTGCGTCGCGACGCGACGCGACGATGGCAAACGGAAAGCAAACTGAAAGACAAACAATCAAAAGAAGAATCACTTAAAAGTCGGAGCAGAGAAATGCTTTTAAATGCAAAATATATACATATCTTTACTATAAAGCACCACTGTTGACTTTTGATTGATATTGATGCAACGTCAATCAAAGTGAGATGGAAGCTCAGCTCTAATTTTGCCCTCATCGCTGGCGTTTATTTAATGCAAATTAATGTCGCAATTGAGACATAAAGTCAGTTTGCTTTCGCTGTTCCAGAAGTTTGTGTCGCATTTTTTATTGGTTCGCAATTCGATTCAATATACGTATTTGACTTCGGGGCAAGCTTGCTGTCTGTCTGTATGTCTGTCTGTCTGTCTGTCGTTTATGTATATATTAAATATTTATTTAGCATCTTTTATGAAAAACACGCAACATGTTTTATGTGCTGTCAGAGATTTATGGGCATTTGATGTTAAATTGATGGCAACATGCCTTCAAAATGTTGACCTTGTTACCAATTCCGATTGCTCCTTGTTGTTGTATGCAAAGTTTCGCAACAATAGCAGGGCGGACAACACGACACACAGTGCGTATACTTGACATTCGTTGCAGTCGCCTCGGGCCTCAGTCTCAGTCTCAGCCTCTCAGCTGCACGTCTTCAGCATGTTTTGCATATTGTTTATATTTTTCTGCAGTCTTGTTTATGCAGTCGGTCGTCGGAAGCATGCTCGACTCGATTGCTCTGATGTCCTGATGTCCGCTCTGTCCAGTTGTCCTGTTGTGCTGTTGCCTACCTCCTGTTGTCCTTTGCACTTTGGCTTCGATATATTGCATATCAGATTTATTTTACAGCTACAATATTTAATTTGCTCTTACGCAAATTGCTGCCGCTTTCATGCAAATTTCTTTACTCGCTTGAAAAATTGATGGACCTGCTGTGCCCACTAAATTTATTTCACATTGAACATTTAAATAAATATAGTATGTGCAAATTGGTTTATGTGTGAATGCGAGAAAACATTTTCCACAGATTTCATTATATTCTCCAAAGATCCCATTTCTGAATAACTTTGCCCGCAACATGCGTCATACGCCGTGTAGTACACGCAAAAAGTATTGCCAACTATGTGAGCACTATCGTATTTGCAGAGGCCATGTTGCAGGAAGCAGTTTATAGGTTGTTGAATGTTCCATGTTGTATGTTGTACGTCGTAGGTGTTCTAGTCTTGTTGTCTACAAAGCCATGTTTGTCTCGGTGTCGACTTAATTTCAACTGCCAGACGGCTGCTAGAAGCCAACTTGAATCTAGTCGAGTCGAGCAACAAACCCGGAAACAACGATCAATTGTCGGATAGTTGTCGTTGTTGCTTGCTGTTGCTCGCTGTTGCTGTTGTTGTTGGCAGGAAGCGTGTGCGCTTAAAAGTTTAAACAACAGTTATGTGGGCGTTGCAGAGCCATGTCTCGTCCCGACTTCCCACTGCATATTGCGCAGGTGGAAAATTTATAATTTGCAAAATTGCCACGCATGTTGGCAACATGTTAAATGGCCAGGCAGTTAGCCGGGCTCGCATCGCCGGCTGCATCGTTAGAGCCGCCTGGGTGGCAGCTTAAATTATGTTAACCTCAAACGAGACGACGGCAACCAGAGGCAGCCAAACGAGCCCTTGCCTCTCAGTCCTGCCCACGACCCAGAACAATCCAGAGCGACCCAAGCCAAGCCGTGTACAAAGTTCGATTTAAGGCCTCGTTTATTTAGCCAACCAAGTCGAGTCGAGTCGAGGCGAGTCGACTCGACTCGTCTGGTTCGTTGGTCGCATGTTGCAAAAGTTGTTGCTGCTGTTGTTACTATTGCAACCACACACACAACACTCTTGCCACAACATGCAGCAGTGTCGTTTGGCTGAGGCATGGCTCCTCTGACCCGGCCTCCGTATAGAATGACGGCTGTGGCCTCCACATGCCCCACTTGGCAATTGCCAAAACTATTTGTTTACATATTTTAGACCATGCGAAAAAGCCAGGCATGTTGTCAAGTCATGTTTACTGTGAAATATGCGCATTTAAATACAGGTGGGCGACCCATTTGACCGCCCCCAAATATGTGCGAAGACAGGCCTGTCAGGTTACAAAGAGCAAAACACACCAACTGTGCGATGACCAACTGATCAATCTATGCAAAACAAGTTGTGTATTCAAGTTAGACGACAAGCAGCATTTTAAAGACATCGTAAAGTGACAGGATTTCTACAAATTAAATATAGACCTTTTTTATCGCATTGTCAATTCTTTATTAAATTTGAATATTTATTGAGTACAAGAAATGCATAATCCGTGCAACTTGTCAGTCTATATAATACAATAAAAAAATATATACTTTCCTTAAAATTCAAATTCAACAGATATAAATGTTTTTAGTATACATATAATATATACATATAAAATAATATAAAATTAAACTACTTCGTTCATTTCGTCTTTAATTATTGTTATTTGGCCTGTTTCTAGTTAGCACTTAGTTATTATACTCTTCTACCTTATGGGTAGCTGGTAATCCAAAGATTCGCTCTACTTTTCACAAAACTCTGCTCCTTTGATGATATTCGTCTGTCAATAAATCGACTATATTATAATAGATTAAAAAAAAAAATGGAGCTTCGGACAAATACTAGCTGCCATATGCAGAACCTGTCTGTTTACGTCTATGTAATTATCTTTAGTAAAGCTTGTAGCAAGCTACAGTTCTGGAGGTGAAATTTGATGTTCATTTGAAACGGTTGTGCAATCTTAAACTCGAGATATCGACCCCTCCAAAAGGCTTGAGATTGTGCTACAAAAGTCAAGATCAAAGTTGACTCTTCAGATGTAATTAAGCCATTTGCCGCACGTTTTGCCAATTCAAAAAAATATAGACTTTGACCTCCTGCCCGCAACGCCCTTATCGCATCTATGGCAGCGACAACAACTCATTTGAATGGTGCTAGAGGAAGAGCAGAAAAAGAATGAATTGTGCCTTGTGGAACTCGTGCTCGACTCAAAATTCAAAACTCCAAGAACACACCCCAAAAAATCCAAGCCAAGGAAGTGCTTTTGTGCCCGCTGGGCGCAAAATTCGTAGAAAAATCACGCGCGCTTATCTCAACCTGAAGCAAACCCCCGCAATTAACGCCCATTGCGCTGTCACTGTGAAAAATGAGGCCGCCATTTCTGCGGGGGAGTGATCGAGTGGGAGGAGGCATAGACATATAGTGGAGGGCAGGGGAAGTAGTTGCCCTCAAGTCATGCCCATTCTGGGCAATTGCGAAATGATTTGCAAACGATGCGCAAACGAAATGAAATCGAATTGAACTCGAGTCGCGTCGCAGCTTCCCATTGTTGCCGGCATTTACCAATAGCTACAAATTTTAATTGCCGCTGCGATAGGAACGGCAGAAGCAGGAGCAGGAGAAGGGGAAGCGGGAGGACGAGCAGCCTTCAGAAAATAAGTAAGTCGCATTGATAAGAGAGTCACGTTCCACGGAAGCCAGTTGAAGTGGGGCGGGTGGCGTTCCCCAAAGACAATGTTGCTGGTGTCTTCATTATCAATGACAGGCGAACGGAAACAATGCTTACTCTTTTATTGCCACGACCAGACAGAGGAGAGAGAAGTTGGTGCTGGAGATGGAGCCGAAGCTGGAGCTGGAGCAGCTGCTGCCTGTGCCTCTGAGTCAAATTGATAAGATGCTGAAAATGACTTGGAAAACAATAAACGTGGGCATCAAATGAATAAAGGTTCCTCTGCATTTAGCACCGAACATGAATAGAGAGCCACACTTCCATGAAGGGGCCGCAACTCGAACGCAATTTCGATGCATAAACAGAACGTTTGCGCATTTTAATGAGGGTATTATTTGTGCTCCTTTTTCTCAGCTATCTATCTGTAGGCACCTGCAGTGTTTATGGCCATGTCTACAGCGAAACTTTATGCCAAGCGAGGCGTCTCTCCTTTAAATTGTCTACGTTTGCTGAATATTATGGTCTATTGAATTTACATTTTTCACATCTGAACATCTGAGTTTATTTTATGTGGAATTGTTCTTCATACGTTAAAAAATTAAATTATATTAAAATATTTCATATAATGAGTCTATACTTCGTAGTCGAACTTAATACATTTTAAAAATGTGCTTATATACAATTTTTTGTATTATATGTGTTGATCAGTCGACTGATCATTTAAAAACTAATAAAATAAAAATATAATAATTTTCAGTTAACGTTTGTTGAATATTACTATATGTCTATAAAATTAACATGTTTCACGTCTAAGCAACTGAGTCTATTTTATGTGGAATTTGTTTTTCAACAACTAAGTAATAGCATAAATTGTTTTTTTTTAGTTAAATATATTGTATAAATGTTAAAATAATATTTCCCAATTGACTGCTCATTTCACCACTAATAAAATAAATTAAGTAAATTGAATGATTATTACTTATTTTTATAAATTTTTTAGATTTATAAAGTATTATAGTTTGTTTAAGTAGTTTTTAACACCATAGACGTTACATTTGATCATTAATAAAATAAAATAAATAAATAAAATTATATTCAGCTGAACTCTTAAAGCTGACACATTTTGTGTGCACACTAAGTTAAGACAGCGAGCATCGGTCAGCTAATTGCCAGCCAGTTAAGTAGCAAACTTGGCAGTCATTTAATAAAATTTCATTTGATGGGGCAAAAAAACAAAAGTCGCGTCTTATCGAGTCTCGTGTACCGTATACGGGGCATGCAACTCATTTTGATGCGCAACAAAATTTTATGAAATACTTGAGAGCAAATTTTATGTGTTGATGCAGCATAAAATTTTAGCGCTAGCAAAAGTCCCCCGGCTGAGGCCGTTGGCGGTTTTCCCCCAGTTCCATGTTCCACGACGGTCTCGGGCTTGGCCAATGCCTGGAGTCGTCCTCGCTCAGCTGGCGTGGCTAATAATATCAAGCATTTACACCTTTATGGGGCGTACTTAGCGCGTTTATTTATGCTAATGGGTAAGCAGTACAAGCGATTGTTGTTGTATCTCAAAGTTAAGACACCCAAAGTGGCGCCTGGGCGAGCTTTACACTAATACCACCCCGAAGCGCTGTAAAAGCATAAAAGAGTACAAAGCCAAAGCCAAGTAACTACTGCACTCGCTGGCAAACAAAACAGAGTCGGGAGAGCTTAAGATTTGAGCAGGTAAAACTTTTGGACGAGTGTGTTTCATCACAGACAAAGACAATGGTTCGGGGCGAGTTGAGTCGCCACCCTCAGTTCTTGACCTCAGCGTGCGGCAGGAGCAGGGGAAGGGGCACAAACAGAAGTAGAAGCTGAAGCAGACTCACATCCTTGTCACGAATGTGTTTGTAATTTCCCTAGAGTGTGTTTGACTTTGACGACTTAAGTTGTAAAACTTTAACATTATCATTTTCACTACAAGACGAGGACCAACAACAGTTCCTTCTTGGCCTGGACCTGCTCCTTGAATGGCCTCAGGTTATATGGCATGTGGCATACAGCGTATGGCAAGTGCCATGCGGCATGTGTGTGTGTATGGTTGTTGTGCTCAAGTTTAGCCAGACATTTTGATGATGTTGACCTTCGCTACTTTTACTTTTCGCCAAAACTTCTTTTGCTTCTTTAAATTTTCTGCAACCTTCCAGCACTGTTGACATATCGCATTACACTGCACAGATCGGGAAAGTGAGAAGCTCTGCTTGAACTTTGGCAAAGTTAAAGCCGCAGCCTCTTTTCAATCGACGCTTCGTGTTTCCAAATTCCCAAATCGATTTCGATTTCAGGCTGCTCCTTTGCCACATGTGTCAATTAGTTCAATCAGAAGGCGAGAACACATCAACCGCATATGTGCTACCACCAATGGCACCACCATCATCACCACCACCATCACCACACCACCACTCACCCCTCAAAAGATGTGCGGCCATTGCAAGGGGCAGATTTAATGCCACTTTTAAGGTTTTCCAATTCGTGCGTGCAGTTTTCCACAATATACAAAAACAACGGAAATCAGTTCGGTTTTCATGCAACCCCGTCAAGCACTTTTCCCCTATATAAAAAATGATATCAATTAGTTTTACGCATTTGTCGCCAAGCACATTCCCTTAAATATATCTACGTGATACACGTTGTGTAACTTTGAGTAACAGTTTACAATTACACTACGCACTGATTTTGTATTGTGTTTCAGGGGCAAAAGTTTTGTAGTGTTTCTTTTCAAATTAATTTGACACCAATAATTATCACATTTAGAGTTGTACTCAAACATAAGGCAGAATAAACTACCCTATTACATGAAGGCAATTTATTAAAAATCATTTTTATTTTAAAACTAAAATGGAAGAGTATTAATTAATTTAAATATTTATTTTCAAACAACAATATTTTTTATTATTTGAAATTTTTGTGTTTAAAGCCAGTGTAATGTTGATGTATTAATAAATGTAGTATTTACAAAGACAAAATTATAATTAAGAAACTACTTAAATTTAATAAGAAAATGTATAATATAAAAGTAACATGAATACTGATATATTAATTTAATTTATTAATTAGATTACATATTTAGTTTTAAACAAATAATGACAACCTTTGACAATGTGATATTATAAGAAAACTAATTTAAATTATCTTACATATTATTGATTAATTTCAATATTTAATTTTAAATAATATGGCTTCCTGTAATCACGTGTAATTATTGAATACTTGCATTGGCAAACATTTTTATGAAAACATAAATTTATGAATTATAATTATTGTATTTACAAAAACAATGCGTTAAGTAGGAAACTATATCATTTTCAAATATTTTATTATATAAAGGAAAATTCGAAGTGTAGTTTTGAGGAAAAACGAGTTGTAAAGTTTACCAATTAAAATAAATATTTGTATTTTAATATATATCCGTTAACATTTGAAAATTTGTATATTAAGGAAATCTAATTATACGAATTACAATTAAAGTATTGCAGTATTGTAATTTGTCAGATAAAATGAATAATTTTGTGCTAGCTTAACGATATTAATGTTGTACTCAATTTCTCTATTTAAAGTAAAGGTTCGGTTTTATAAAGATTAAACTTGAATTAAGAAACCTTTTTCATGAGTTGGTGGCGCCATCTACCGCACGCAGTACGAAAGCGAGACACAAATATGAGTGTGAAGGTTGTAATAACTAAACTGCAGGGTGCCTTTTCAACTGCAGTCGCTTTGCAATTTTTTTATGAAAACCAGTTTTTTTTCTCATGAAAATCAATTTCCGTTTGGAAAACGTTGTTAACCTGATATTTAGCTGAGCTTATCTGCAGTGGATGGATGGAGTAGAGAGTGTGCCGTAAATTAGAATCAAATTGAGAGGAGTCAAGCTGATTTATGCATTTCCCATAGCCAATGCAGCTTGTAGAACACGAGCTAAGCTCTGAGTATATGCGCCCGTTCCCTCATTATGCAGCCTCGAGGCCTATTCAAAAGCCAAAAGGTAAACAGGCAACTTGTGTCTCAAACTGAGCCACCCTTTGACACGCGACCTGTTCCCATTCCCATTGCCATTGCCATTGCCATTCCCATTGCTGTACCGTCCCGGTTGTGTGCTGTCGTTCGCCAATCACAAAGACATAATCAGCTCGATTTCGTAAATCTCGACAAGCTGCTTATCTGATGAAATGTGAGCAGCGTTCCAAGCTGCCAAGGATCACTCGCCATATGATAAACATCTCACACGTTCAGCCTCGGCTTCGGCTTCGGCTCGCTGACTGCCTGAATGACAGACTTCCGGCCGTGGGGCTGTCAAAGTGACAGCTTAGGCAATGCGGGGGCGTTAAAGACAAAGTACAACGTGGAATACAAAGTACCAAAAGTACAGTAAAGCCTGGCGCGTGCAACTGTCTGTCTGTGGGGTCTTCATTTTGCACTCTCTGATTGGCATCGGAAATTCGAGTGTTTTTATTAATTCCAATTGGAGTGACTTCTGACAATGTCTATGTTTTGCAGAAAGATTTCATTATAAATATCTCGTCATTTCTGGTCAACTTGGCAGCATTTCACACACTTCCTGCCAAATTCCGTGCCGTTTTTCTGCGGCATTATTGAAATTCATTGACGCGGCTTGCGCAATTGATTGACAGCTGAATCCGTCATGCGATTGACGCTTATTGAATTGCCCAAAGTCTTGTCACGAAAACGCAGCAACAGTTGCGAAACAATCGAGTGGAATAACTGCGAAGTAGGCATTCAGTCTACAGATTAGCCTCAGTTACAATTCAAAACCCAAATTTGAGTTCTTTGCATATTTTACATTTTATTACATTGTGAATGTATACAATTTTATGAAATATTTCAATTTAGTTTAGTCAGATAATGCCGCCCAAGCATCGCGACGTTTCACCATTTCTGCAACTGTTACGCGACTTTTTACTCGGTAGAAAGCACGTTACAAAACATCGACACGCCGACACCTTGAGTCCACGTAGTCTGCCGCCTCACAAGCCGCTCGAGCAATCGAAGACTCGTCTCTCTGGCGCTCCCTACTACTCGAGGGATGCCCGCTGCCAGGTGAAGCCGCCCATCGATCTGGTTGAGCAGAAGAAGCAAGAAGACGCCGCCAAAGCAGCAGCAAAGGCAGCAAAGGCCGCAGCAGCCGCTGAAGCTGCCAAGGAAGCGCCAGAAGGTGGCAAGGTAACTGAGGCAGCTCCAAAAGCAGAAGCCAATCCTGCAACCGATTCAAAGAATTGTAGGCAGGACCAGACGAAGAAGGAGAAGTCGTTGCCCACTCCAGGACAGATGCACAAATGGGACTAGGTGTGAATCGTATGCGAAATATAAATTGCAAGTCTTAGTTCTAAAATCTGTTAAATAATTATGATTATTGTTGTTGCAACTTGCAAATCTGCTGTGCAGTCTTTCAATTGTTCAATCGGTCGCCTATAATTATGACCTTAGGCATTTAACACGACGGTGCGAGAAGTCATAAAAAGCGGAAATCTAATTAGACATCGGAGCGAAAATCATTTATTACACCTGCATGAAAATTTAATTAAGCGCACAATTAACAGAGCTGATGGCATTATAGTACATGTTGCAGGCTTATACAATATATGTGTATGCAGCGCGCTTAATAACATTTAATGCCATCAAAATTTATTTACAATTTAAAACGAGGCAATTTACTGAACGAGTCGTGTTGACGTTGAGTGGATTATGCCAATTGTTGATGATGATTGGAGGTCGATTGTTAATTGTCTGTTGCTGAAATTTATGTTAATGACTTTTCACATCGATTTATTGATTGCCAAAGTGTGAGCCTGTTATCCCACAAAAAAGCCAACCCTAAACCAACAACGCAAAACATCACTCGCACATAATAAAATACAAAAATAAAATATAATCAGATTTCGCGCTATGCAAAAATTCTCATCGTTGGGGGCTGGAGCTCTACTATATTTTATTTTTCTGAAATTACCCTTATAAACTAGGCACTCGTTGAGGGTTGACTTCAGCTCGAAGTGTCAGATTGAAAAAGGGTGTCAATTGCTTCGAAGTATCCCCCCCTCTGTCAAGTCAACATGTTGCCAATGCTGATTCTTATTTTGCAGCTGCCAAAAAAATTTATATATGAAATTCAATACAAAAACTGTAGCACACTTTTGCTGCGTCTTTCACAGCAGCGCCAGCTGGCTCAGACTTTCGCTTCTCCATTTGATGTTCTCCATTTGCATGAGCACATGCGGGAGCATTGTTTATTGTTTACTGTTTATTGGACTGCTTAGTCGAGTGAAGAAACAGAAATTTATTTATTGGAGTGTTGCCGCATACTTGTGCCCCATAAATGTTAATTTCTTGCCAGCAAGTGTTACAACGAAACTAACTACGGAAATTAATAAAATGCTAGTTGAAAAAATGCCAGCATTGCATGCGGCTTCGTTTACGAAGCACTCTCTAAACCATCTGTTATTAAACTTAGAAGTTATTCAAGAAAATAAATCAGGTTCATTTTCACGACTTCAAACTCTTTGGTGGTCAATGTGACTTACATATAATGTAATTCAACAAATACAACCACAACATATAGTAAATAACTTTATTTTTAAATTTTTAGAAAATCAAGTTCAATCTTTAGGTTTTTCATAGTAATTTTAATGCATTAGAATCGGAATAAACCCTGACTTATTTCACGATTATGTTTTTATGTTGTTAAAGAAAATTTGCAAAAATAACATGTTAAAATATTATTATAATTATTATTTTCTCGATAGTTTCAATATAAAGTTGAAAATATTGCAGTTTCCTTAAAAAACAACTACAGAATAAAACAAATAATATTAATGGCTGTTATGCTTTAGGAAACTCGCAGACTGTAAAGAACCACTTAAGACGAATAAATATTCAAATATTATTCACGCAAAACAAATACACTCGAAAATAAAAATTGTATACGAGCATGTGGGTGAGAAACACCCTTTCTGGGCAATGGCAATGGCAATGGCAATGTCAATGCTGGGCAACCACTTGGAACAACCGAAATTGCGGACTGACGACAGCTGGGCACAAATGTCAACGCTTTCCACGCTCACCCGCGCTTTCCACGCTTTCCCGAGCTCGCCCTCGCTTAAATGTTACTCCAATCAGAGACGCGTAATTAAAATATGTATAAACAAGCCGGGAAGCTGGCAATCTCTCGCTGTCGCCGTCGCCGTCGCAGTCGTCGTTGTCGTGTAAGGCGTATAAGCAACACTGAGAGCCAAAAGTTTGTTTACTTTGCGTGTTTTTCTATAAAACCAAACACAACAACTGGCAATGGGGAGGAGGGAGGACAACAACAGAAGCCGCAGCGCGAGCAATAATAACAAGAAAAACATTTGCATAAAGCAACAAACAGCTCACAGCTCACAGGTTTGGTTTTCGGCTGGATTGCTGTTGCGGGTCGAGGGGGCGGGGGAGTCCTCAAACGGAAGTTAATGAGCGCTGTCGTGTGGGCGGGGCAGGGGGGCATGCAACTGGAACTGGCAATGGAGACGGAGATGGAGGATGACAAAAAAGAAAATCCACAAAATTCAAACCCCACGACGCAGGCGAAATCACTTCATTAATGCGTCATTTGTAAGGGAGCATGGCCAGGACATAGTCAGGACCTAGTCAGGACATGGCCATATGCGACCCAAATGGGCCAGAGGCAAGTGCTCCAGCTCCTGTTCCAGCGGAAGTTGTCTCCACGCCGGGCATGAAACTTTGCGCGAAACTTGCCACCAGGCTGTGGCACTGCCAACGTGTGACAGTCCTGGAAAAGTTGATTATTTTTAGCACGCAGTGTGCCGAGTAGGTGGATGAGGAGGAGGAGGAGGAGGGGCAAAGAGTCGCTTTCTAGTACACTGAATAATGACTTTTACCGTCCTCGTTGTCGTCGTCGTCGTCGTCGTCGAGCTGCGTTGCCTTCGGGCCAAGTTTACGAGTATTTTTTTTATCAGTCATTCTTCCCCCAAAAATGAGAGACAGGCTTTTGCTCCGGCTCTCACTCTAACGCTGACTCTGGCTCTGTTGTCGCAAAGTTATGCAGGCTCATTAAGTTGTTATACAGTTTAGAGCGAAAATTGTCAGCTTGCTTAATTTGGCCGAGTCCGGGATCGAGTCGGGGAGCGGACAACGGGACCGGAGCGAAGCATAAACAAAAGATTTCCGGGGCAGGCGGAGCTGTCGTCCTTCCCCCCACACTTCTCCTGACTGCTGACTGCCTTTGTGTCCTTGTGTCATAGCTCATGGAAAATGTTTAATGAAATGAATTTCAAGAGAAAATTTATTATTTGCCTAAAATGAAATGAAAAGTGCGAGCCCTCAAAGTCGCCTCATTTATTTCACAATCGGATGTATATTTTAAGTGTAATTAAACCAGGGCTTCTTTTTCATCGAACTGCCTTCGTTCGCCGTCAAACATCGGCTGGGAAGAGGGCCAATTATACTTAACTCTAGAAATGGCCAACACGAGTCTGCAGTTAGATGATCTCAACTACGTATTTTGCATACAAATGCTGATAGTAAAGTGAACTTCACAGGTTACATAGCAACTTCTTCATTATCTGCGGCACTTCAGAACTGCTTAGGATCTAAGCTAATCCAGTCTTATGTCATACTCGTATAAGATATCGAGTTTCATGCACTCCTGCATGACCACAGCAAACTTTTCTTTATTTTTGCGCAATTTCACCTTCAATTAAACTTGAGGTAATTGACAGCGATGGAAAGGAAATCCCGAACAAAGCATTAAAACCGCAGCAGGAAGATGTACAAAAAAGAGGGAAGCAAGGCTCTCCCCAAAGATAAATGACGATGCCTTAAACTGATTGTGTGGATTAAATTGCCATATTGGCGAAATTGGCAGCGACGGAGACAACACTGAGCACAGGGAACTCCATTGAGTGGCAAACTCCGACAAGGGAAAAAGTATCGAAAACTTATTTTTGATAAGCGCAATTATAATTGGATTTGGGAGAAGTTGCTGAGCAGGTAACTTCAGTGAAGGGGCAAAAGTCGAGCAGGGCAATGATTAATCTACCTCTCGAGTATTTAAAAAGAAAGATGCGCCTTTGGGGGAGTCCCATTTGGAGTCGGAAGTGTAGCAAAGGGAAAATTGGAAAATTGTTGTGTGTTGGGTGCGATAAAGACGTGTTTCACCGTCTCCTCTGCCAGCTGCTTATTTTTGTAAATGTTTGCTGTCAAGATAAGCACCACACAGCATGTGGTTCTCGGCTCTCTGGCAGCCCTGCCAGATAACGAAGTGAGTCAGCACAGGGTAGAGCGAGAGTTTTGGGGGATTCCCGAAACGCAGTTTGTCGCAGGACTTAACAAAGACAAATGAAGTTGTTAGCGACTCAGTGACTGAATGAGTCTTTAGCTGGGGCTTATCGGCTGTCGCTTTGATTTCCGTTGCATTGCAACAACTTTGATGTGCAGTTGACTGGTCACTTGGTCATTAATTGAGTTTAATTATTGGGGCGTCACAAGGAGAAGTGGCGTCGCCCAATCCTTTGCAGCACCTTCAGATTACCTCCTCCTCGTTTGGCAGCTCATTAAAAGTCTGCCACACAACCCAAAATGAAAGACATTTATTTCTGGCCATAATTAAACACAGACAATGCCGACGCCCAGCATGCGGCAGAGTGTGGCACATTCATTGCCTGGCACGCCCCCTTTTGGTATGCCAAATAATTCAGCAACAATTTATAAATGCAAATGGGTCGACGCTCTCTGCTCGTTTCTAATCAGTCTGCCTGCTTCAAGTCATGCCATAAATTTGAGCATTTTTGCTTTTTGGCCTCGGGCATTGGGCCCCGCAAATCATTGACAACTTTCGGGTGGGTTAATGCCACATGTGGCAACGGAAAAGCGCTTCGTGATTTCGTGTTTATTTCCGAAAATTGAAAAACAACAATTGCCGAACAGAGTTTTCCTTAAATGTTGCCAAGAGTTTTCCACAATTAAACAGCATTTTGGGGAAGTCCATTAACCCCTCTCGCCGCCTTCTACACTTTCGTGGCCTTAAGCTGACCGACCCTTCTCAACATCAACAGTCTCCTTTCTGCGCCTTTTGTTATGCATGCAAATTAATGATGACAATCAGGAGTGCGGCAGGCGGCCAAAGTGGGGATGAAGACGGCGATTCATTTATTTTCCTTATAAAATGTTGTTTCTAAGTTTTAATTGTAATTGGCCAATTCCTGTCAAATAACACTAAGTGAACTTTCCATAAATATATCGATTCAACTAAACAAACAATCCATTATTTTTAGGACATTTAAATGTATTGATGGTCTGCGTAGTATATTTATTTATTAGTCCAATGAAATATCAAAGCCATTTGTAATTTAAAAAGTAAATAAGATTAATTTTAAACGGAAATGTGAAGTAAATGTATATATTCGTAAGACACCTTAACACAATATTAGTGACTGTGTTAAATAAGTGACTGTTAAAACAAATATATAAATGATGTCGTTGACAAGCATTTATTTTAAAAAATAATGTGGAAAAACAATTTAATGAAAGAAGACAAATTGTCTTAGTAAACAGAAAAAGGTTCAGAAGGCAGTAGTCAAGAATTTTCGAATTTTTAATTTATGAAAAATTTTTAATCAAAGAAAATGTAATTTACTTATAAAAATAAATATTTTAAAAACGAAAAATCTACAACTTGTATTGTTTTTATTGTTTTTAATTAAATTAAAATTATGTTTTGAATGTAATAAGAGTTTATTTATTTGGGAGAATAGGTGCTAACAAAAGGTAAAACATTTGATGAGCAAATGTGGTTTGTTTCCAATATTTTGTATATATCGATATTATTGAGAGCAAGAAACCGCCAATTCATAATGTGTTTTAATTTAGATACTTTAAACTCTTTAATCTGTTTCGCTTCTTTATAAAAGAAAAATTAAATACTGCTATAAGTTATCACTAAAGACTGATGATTTTCTTCCTAATAGAGCTAACCATACGTAAATCGATAATATTAAAAGAGAAAACTGCCATACAAATTGAGTTTTATTGTGGCGACTTTAATTGAAAATACGCTTCTCTATAAATGGCAGCGACTGCTTTAAATTTTCACTAAATGCCAACAAAGTTTGGGCCACCCATCAATCCCATGAAGGATACGTCAAAGTTGCACACTGCGCTTTTATGCAGATAAATTGTCGGTTATTTTCCCCCTCCCCCTCCCTGCCACACCACACCATTCCATACCGCCCATCAGCACTGGCGTCGCAACGTCCTTCCCGCTGGCGTAACGCTTCGTTTGGTTGGCTTTGCAGGCGCCGCGTCAGTTGTTCTGGCCAGGCCCAAAGGAACCAAGGAGCACGGAGCAAGGAGCATGACGGAAGGCTCCCAACGGAACTAACCGGAGTGTCGGCTGCTTGCCTGATTGTTTCATAAAAGTTTTGTGCTGCAACCGCCCAGCTAACTATTGATGTTGTTGTTTCTGTTGTTGCTGTTGCTGTGAATTCGCAAATTAATTTGCTTATAATTTTTACGCTTAGTTAAACACAATTTTGAGTGATTTTCACACAGAAAATGCTCGATGCTGAAAACTTTTGCCTTGTCTCGACAGAAGTCGAACGCCGCACAGTGGGACGCAATTAAAAATTAAACAGTAAATAGAATGATAAATCTTTAAATACCAAATTAAAATATTTACAGTCAAACTTATTATTTTTTATTCCCTTACATCGTCACTTCTCTTTGGGATTTGCGATGCTTTCCTGCAATTTGCTGCAGTTCTCAAAATGGGAAATATAAACACAAATACTTATGTTTAAAATGCGCAGGGTTTAAAGTCAACAAGAGGCGCTTGTCAAATCGGCTTTAAAATGATATTGCTGGGATTCCCAGTGGCAATTCCATTGGCCCCACAGACGATGCAAATGTCGAAAAAGCAACACCAACAATGAGCAAAAAAAATGCACATTTAAATTTTTATTTGCATCGCTCTGTCGTTGCCCGTTGCCCGTTGCCCTGTTCAGCATTTTTGAAGCCTATCGGCGTTTTTCATATTTTTATAAATTGCTATAAATTGAGATATTAATACGATACGGGACAGAAGTCGCATTCGCAGTTGTTGTGTTGTTGCTGCTGCTGCTGTTGCTGCTGTTGTTGGTCGCTTCGCTGATTTCAACATGTGGCAAAAAGTGTCGAGACATTAAAAAATGTTTCGCAAGTGTTGCGCAAACAAAATGTGCAGTTATTTGTATAAAATGCGACAGGCGACAACTTTTTCGGGACAACATTTGGTCAGAGCATCGCGGACCGATAATGAAGTTGTTGCTTAATGACCGACCCTGTAAACTCCGACCAACAACTGAGCAGAGAGGAGGGAGGTGAAGGGGGATGCCTTTAAGCTGAAATTTAAACAGCAATTGGGGTGTGTGACAGTAAATGTCCTTTGGCCGGACCTCAGGCAGCTTAAATATTCCATGCACAGGCAAACACACATTTCGTCAGTCGCTTCAATTGGACTGATTTAATTGAATCAGTTTGCTCGTCTGCCAAACACTCTTCTACTGCTCCACTCTGTTGCTCTGTCTACAGTTTTTGTCTTTGGTCTTTCAATTTACTACCCAAGCCACAGATGGGTGTTGTTGTTGCTGTTGCTGTTGCTGTTGCTATTGCTGTTGCTGTTGCTGCTGCTGCAGCGTGTCTGTAGTTTCGGGTCTACGTTTTCTCGCACACGTTTACGTGCTATGCATGGCATAAAAATTTGACACAAAAGCCGTTGCATACAATTGGTCGCACAGCAGCCACAGTAGACGCAGCCTACGAGGGACGAGGAGCGTTGGCCATTGCCATCCTGTAGGTATGACGACGCGGAGTGTTGAGGTCGTTGTCATGCACTGATTTTGTATGCAGCGGCAACGACCATTTTAAAACACACATTTTATAGACTGAACGAACGCTTTGTTGTTTGCCGATTTAAAGCAAAACACTTGACTGAAAGTTAGCACAGAAAAAATACTTTATTAGAATTTTAAGTGTGCAATTAGTTTAAACCTTTTGTTTGCTAGCAAGATAAAATAATATTTATGCAACTAATTTAATTAAATCCTTATCTGGTAACTGGATAAAAATTGGTAACAATAGCTTTAACACACATAAAATATCTGTTCGTAAATCATTTCAAAGTAAGAATATTTATGCTCCCTGAAGCTAACCATTTTAAAAAAATCATTTTAAAGATTGAATGTAAGTGAAAAACGCTTTCCTGGTTGACGTTTTAAAGAAAAACTCAAAAACTACATTGGTATGTTAAATGTTGTAGAAGGATTTTAATGGATACACAATTTTCATTAAATTAATATGTTTAATTATTTGGTCTTGTGGACAAATTCATTTTTATTTTCTATTATTTTCTATTTCGTTTTTTTTTATCCGCAACACGAATGTCAAACTGTAATTCCCTCATCTACTGCATATTTATTTTATTTTCTTATCCATATATTTTTTGAATTAATGGTCCACAACTTAGATACTTTTTTTTAAATTAAATCTGCTGCTAAATAATAAACTTTATGCGTAGTGAAAACAGACATTGCAACTGTTACTAAAACGTCATATAAAAGTTGCAGATCCTGTTGAATAAAGCTGCGCGAGTTGATTACAGGCAACTAAAGAGAGCATCGCTCGTTCGCCTCTCACAATGTAAAGTGCCTTTAAACTGGTAACACAGATAAAAGATCGGGGTGTAAATCATTTAGGAGCAGGAATATTTATGCTCCCTCAAGCGATTTGCGCTTTATCGTTGTACGTGTGGAAATCCTAGGCAACAACTTATGTACCCATCTTATTTATTTGGCTACTTGTAATATTTAATAAAAACGGCTCAATTGCTTCTGCCGATACGCACACACTCACACACTACACGCACACACACACGCATATCCCTGCGCCTAAACTGAGGCAATCAGAATTTTTATTTACGTCGGTTCCTCAAGCCTCGAGCCTCGAGTCTGAACTTCTTCCTCTGGTTCGCTGCACACGTGCGTTGCCCTCTCGACACGAACTACATAAATAAGGGAACGACAAAAGATGCTCCCCTTTCCCCCTTTGCTTACTCACATACGATTTGTTTTTGGGCGAAACTTTTCCAATTTTCCCCTTTTTATCGTAAATTACGCACAATTCAATATTTGGCCTTTTTACTGTCTCTTGTTTTGTGTCCCGTTGTCTGCCTTTTTCTGCCTGACTAGCCACCAAGTGTGGCTGGGGCAATGAGCAGGTTGCTCCGAGGGTGGAAAAAGACAACTGGAGCATTTGTCTGCAATTTTCTTTTCTTATTTTTGCTATTTTGCTATTTTTTGTGTGTCTCCTTATCGTAAATAAGAAATCTCATACGTGCGTCTTCAGCCTAGACATTGTCTATCTATCTATCTCTCTCTCTGCTCATCGATTCAAAGCTCATTTGCTTTATGAATGAGTAAGTAAAAGTTAGTTGTACTTTTGTTTCGGAATGGAATGGAATTGCGAGTGGAAGTGGAAGTGGAAGTGCAAGGGTGCGGTTCTCTAATCGAAATTGGCCTGTGGGCCAAGTCTAATGATTGTTTTTCTATGCGCCTTAATTTATTTAGCATTATTTAGATTGGAATGTTGGCGTAGAAGTTTCGCCCAAACTTATTGTCATTAGCTCGCCGGCGATTGCAATGCAAGTATTCAGCTTAATTTGAACAGAATTGGAAAAGTTTTCGAAAGTAAATAATGCGAAGGAAGAACAATGCCTCGAGTGGCCAGCGATAATCCGTATTTATTGAAATATGATAACAATAAGCTATTTACAAAGAGTCCTCAACGTACGAAATGTTAATCGAGCCATTGAATACACTCATGTCCACTCGCTTTCCCCTCTGTCCCCAACATCGCCTATGCATGTTAATTTGAATTTATGCCTTAATTGCAAAGCCCATCCACGGAATGTTTGTGAAAAATAAAACCCTTCCATTGCAGCAACAGCAGCAGCTGCAGCTGGCGAGGCCATTAAAGCGCATTTGGTCAGCCGATTGTCGTTGTCCTTGGCACTTTGCGATAGGCAGCCGCCGCAGTCGCCACGCCCACCACGCCCACACGCAGCGACGTCCATAAAAACATTTATGTAATTGCTGTTATCGACAAGCGCTCGAAATGGGCCCGTTGCGCCGCCTGTAAGCGGGGCCTTTAATACACTTTTGATTGGATTGTCGCACAAGTTAATTGAACGACGACGCTTCGATGCCTGGATGCTGGATGCTGCATAAGCCACTGAACGCATCCAAAATGGCGGCAATTATATTGGAAACTAGTTGGCGAGGCTCGCCGTAACAAATCGCCGATTCATGCGAGCTCATTAGGCAAACGGGTCGTATGAATAGAAGTATGCAGCAGTTTCCTTTGTGAACATTTCTTCTCGATTACAGGATGTCTGGCGAGTCGAGTTGAAGTCGCAACTGCATGTGTATTTTATCTGTATCGAATTCTCGGGGCAACTTCTCTTTTAATGCTTGAACGCATTTTATCTTTTGTAGTCGTTCGTTAATGCTCTAGCAAATTGTTTGAGAATGACCCGCGTAAATTTCACTTCTACTTGATTTACTGTAAATTGTATTGCCGGCGAGAGATCGAGAAATGGGCAGATAAACTGTGTTAGAGGCAGAGAAAATGTTGTCGACGTTTATAAATTGATTGGGATCCGAAAAAAGGTCCAACTAATTTTGAATTGCTTTGCATTTGCTTTTCGTATTGATGGAAATCGTTCGACCTCAGTTGATTCACATGATTTGTGTGCTGCCTTAGCCAATTTGCTGAATGTCACGCACAGTCAGGTGAGTTATTCATCATAAGTTAAGATTGCCTACTTACCCTTCTGATAACTCATCATTTCAAATGTGTTGCGGTCATAGACGAATGCAATTCGATTATCGACTATAAAATGCACAATGATATCTGCAAAAGAAGGAAATATAATTAATGCGAATGAAAAAGCAACTTTGTGTACATTATATTTTGTTATGATTCTCAAAACAAACAAAGTCTTTTCGCATCATCATCATCTTACTGTCCATCTTTCACCATTTTATCGCTCTATTTTTTAGCAACTTCAGCGCAAAAACCTCTCGGATTCGTTCATTTGTTTAACTTGCAGCCAAGGATGAGCTGGGGATTTTCATGTGTACTTAAACGTGAGCCCGCATCACAACTACGAGCTGAAACTCAAGCTCAGTCTCAATCTCAAGCTGCTGCTAAGGACAAGGGCGTCTAGTGTAAACAATTTCAAGTTTTGTTGGCATTAGTTTTGTAAATTGCAGGTTGCAACATTTTCATTAAATTAAGTCAAATAACAAACAACAGGCACGCAGTCGGGCGCACTGCGAGGCGGGCAAACAATCAAGTCACTCTCAAGAGCTGGCAAAATACGAGTACGTAACTGAGCACCTAAAGCAGCTAAAGCAGTTGGCATTAACAAATTAGTAAAATTACCTGGGTATCCAGGTGAACGCCGGTTGCTTGCCGACATTGCTGCAAATTAAGTTGTTATGATCTCAAAAGAGTTCATAAATGAATGGGATTGCCAGCCAAGAGTTCGAGGAAGCTGTATTGTTCTACTATATATGCCACTCACAATGATATTTAGCTAAGCATTAAATCAGCAGCTTGAGAATTTGGTATGGGATATTTTCTTCAAAGTTCTTAAAGATCCGACAAACTAATTCAGAGCATATATATATATGTATATAGCTTACTAGCACAATTATGGTTTTAAAATGAGTAATATCACCACATCTTGTAAGCAACGAATATAATATAATTATTATACAATTTTTATAAGTAATTTTTCGACATTGAGAAAGTTGGTATTGTTGAATAAAAATTAGGAAAAAAAAACTACTACAATTGAAATTAAAATATAGTTCATTAAAAATTCAGAAGGTATTTAAACCATATTTAACTAATCCAGCAAACCTAGAAAATAAACCCATCTTATTGTATGTGGGGACTTGTCTCTTTTCTCCACCACGTTATTATATGTTTTTGTTAGAAAATAATAATAAAAATAGAGTTTTTGGTATATAGAGGTAGAAGATAATATAATGAATTATAATTTTTTTTTGGGGAACAACGATTTGAAATAATTTTTAATGCTACGATTTTATTAAAAAAAAACCTTTGTAATATGTAGAAGTAATTTTATCAATCAATAATCTACTATCTTCTTAACTGTTTATTGCATAGCGAATAATTTTGTTTATTTAAACACTACATTTGCCAACAAATACGACGAATAAGAAATCATATTCAAGAATTTCAGCTAAATGAGCCAACAAAGTTAATAAAATAGCACACTCCGAATTCTGCAGAGATAGTTTAAAATATATGAATGAAGTCGAAAGGGTGACTTATTTTTGCCTCATTTTCTGGCATTAGCGGGCTTCGAAGTTGGGCGTTGTGAGCGGTCCAAAAGCTGAAGAGTTTATAAAATTAACATCGTCATGACATTCAAGCGGAGCCACCGTGGCTCATCAAACTGTCGGCTCCCAACTGCCGTTGCCCCCCACACTTTCCACTGTGCATCTTGTCACGGTCCAAAACATCCTTTGAGCTGTCGTTCTGCATTTGTGTGCGTTCTGCCTGCCTGATTTATGTGTGACGATGTGTGTGTGTGTGTGTGTGTGTTTACGTCTCTGTCGTGTTGGCATTTGTCGTTACAAACTTAATTAATGTTATGCTGCCGCCATCGCCTCTGACGCCTTTCGACAGTGCCAGGCTGCCCTTGTCCTCCAGGCTCTTGACTTTTGTCAAGCGCCGCAAAAACTGCAGCCGGCTGCCACTGCCACTGCCACTGCCTCTGCCGCACTTGCCTCTTACCACTTGCCACTGCCACTGCGACACTGTCAGTTTCAGCTGACGTTTGGTGTTTGTGCTCAGTTCTGTTCTGCTCTGTTCTGTTTCGTTTGCATCCTTCGTGCTCGTCCTGCGTGCGTTTTGCATGTGATTAGGCGCCGTCGTCTGTGTTGAAGTTTCACTTGATGCTGAGGTCGCAGCTCCTCTTTGGCCAGACTCGGCACACACGGAGCTGGTGTCACCAAAATTATGCTCGGTCTTCTCAAAATGTTGTGTTGAGGTTGAGCAATTCGGCATTATCCTTATTGGCACAATCAGCACTCAACGTTGCACTCTGTTTGTGTTTTAAAAAGAGTTAACAGCTTATTTGCTAGGCCAAATAATTTTAGGGAAAAATTCAAATTCAAGCTGTCTTCCCTGCAAATTTCCCCATGAAACTTCTGAATTGTTTAAGTTTACTCAAACACGTGCTGCATTTTTCCATTCATTTGACTGCGCGCATTACGTTCTCGGCAGCCAAGTTGAAAGCCTTCGCTGGCGGGTAAATGGAGCGGGGCACGCAGACAAATGCCGACTTTGCTTTGTGCAGCAACGCGTGAATCGGCGTGTGGGAGGCAAAAGTGCAACGTCTGGGAGTGTATGCAAAAACGCTGGAGGAGCAAGAACATTTTATTTGTTTATAGCGCAAATGGTGGCACAAAAAAGTGCAACGCTGCTGCCGGCTAAAAGGCAGCAAAGCAGGCAAAGGCAGCGAATGCAGTCAAAGAGCAGCAAAACTCTAACCTCGATTCAGGTGTAGGTGCAACACTCATTGTCAATACTCCGGTAGGGCGAAAAATGTTAGCTGAGTGTATCCATGTGGCTCTCTGTGTGCATGTGTGAGTGTCTATTGTCTGTCTGTCATGCAGCTGAAGCCGTCGTAATCAGTTTGCCATGCCATAAATTGTGTAAAAAGTGAAAAGGATTTGTCGCGCTTTGTTCCTTCTTAAAGTAATGTGTGCACAAAAAATATGCTTTAAATTGAATATATTTAAGGTATTTATAATTTGAAATACGCGAAATATTTATTTAGTTTATAGTCGACAATGAACAATCGACACTGATGAAACAACATAATCGTGATATATAAATTACAAAAAATGATATCCAATATGAATTAATTAAAAAATAAATTAAACTAAAGCTAAAAATATTCTATATCATAGTCTAATTTAAAAAATGTATAGAAAACAACAGCCAGAAGAGTTTAACAAAAAAATATTTGAATTTTTTTATTTCAAATACTTTGAAGAGTGGACACTTAAAAAATACTGTTGATAAATACTGTTAGCTTATAGTTTTTCATATTAAATTAAAAAAAAGAATATATAAATAAAGTAGTGTTTAAAAAATGTCAAATAAGTTTTGAAATCTATTGAAATTGTGTTGAGAAATATATATTTAATGTGGGAAAATTGTTTTGTTTATCTCATTTCCCATTGAAATTAAAATTGAATGTTAAAAGCTACATATGTATATATTTATGAATATTAATAAATTAAATTTGAAATTAGTATTGTCAGATTCATGAGATTAACTTTTTGTATTGCAACGTTCCATTCAACTGGATACTTAGAAATATGTTTCCGTATTCACTTGATTTACACCAATAAAAAATATGTTTTCATTTATTCTATATCTGTTCTGTATTTATTTAACAATTTACACATGCGTGCTCAACAAAAGTGCCTATCCAGAAGTTAAACCTTGCCCTTTCATTCCCCTCCTCCCCCTCACTCCCTTCGCCTGTCGATGCTGAGCAACTGTTTCGAAGTGGCATCTGCAACATAATTTAAACTGGTAACTTTAAAATGTTTACCAAACGCTTCATCCTAGTTGTAACGTAAATTTACGGGCCAGCAGCTAAACAAACAGCCAAGCACACACAAATGCACACAAGAGAGCACACACACACACACACAGTATATATGTACATATAGAAAGCTATCATTCGTGTGTATGAGTGTGTGGGGGCGTTTGAGTTTGCCTGTGGCTCGTCTGTGCTGTCTATTTGCGCTTAATCCGTGGACAGCGGCGCTGAAATGCAAGCTACATTTTTTGTTGCCTTGCATCTGCAGGCGCGAAAAGATATGCGAACCGAAAGGCGAAAGGAGGCAACTTGCTCATTACTGTAACAATTTTTTATGTGTTCGGTCTGTGCCATTATGCTGGATTTTAATTAAAATTAATTACATTAAGTGCAGCAAGCGAACAACAAACATCAGTCCGCAGTAAGGACAAGAGCAGAGCAGAGCTGCGCAGAGAATCAGCAATCGGCAGGCAAGCAAAAGAATGAATCATTCTAAACACAAAGCGCCCACAATGCACTCTCTTCAGTCCACTGTCCAGACACAAACACACACACACACACACACTAAGGAGATGTGGCAGGATCTATGCAACGCTGTCGGTTTCGTCCTGTTTGCACTTTAAGTGCTGGAGAGCTCTAATTTTAACTGATTCTTTAATTATATGCCTCGCATGCAGCACAGTCCAAAAGGTCGCGCCATGTGCCAGTTATTTTATTTTTTCCGAGGACGGATTTCGTTCTTTTGGCCGTTAGAAAAAATGTGGCTTAAATGGGGGTGAAAACGTTTAGTTAAATGAGTGTCATGCTTATGAATTTAAAGTGATCACTTGTGGGAATATGTAATTAAGCACTTAAATCACAATTAAAATGCCACATTTAATTATGCACTTATCGCAGTTCAAGTTGAAAATGCGTCAAATCAGAACACAAATTAAATGGTAAATTAATTAAATTAACTGTATTCAAATGAAGCGATGCTTAAATGATTTCGATTGGCCGACTTTAAGCAAAATTCACTTGATTTCCCCCCTGCGAAAGTGAGCAAAAGTTTTTAAACTCTACTACAGAGACAACCAAATATAAAATACTACAAAATTGTTGAAGTGTTCGACCAAAACCCTAAAAGTCCAAGCGCAGGCAACATAATAAAATACAACAATTGACAATATTTTCACATTTTTTTATTTTTGTTGAAAATATTTTTCTGAGCAATTAAATGTTGCCAGTTGGTAAAAAAGTTGCACATAGAAAAGTTTGAAAGCTTCGAAGTTAAGGCAAAAATTGTGCAAAATTGTCAAGCTGAAATTGGACAGCAAAAAGAAAAGTTGATGCTGAAATCGAAGGCAACACAACACAACACGACGCCCAACAATAGCAATGACGATGCCAAGCAACAACAACTAAAATCGCAATGACAATAAAAATGAAACGGAGGGAAAACATTTTGTAATACCAGCATGGAAAATCATAAATAAAACGCATGTAATCCAGAATTGAGTGCTTAAGTTGATTTCCAAAGGGGGCTGTCCCCGCGATAAGCAACCAACCCTGGATCACATATAACATAGAGACTGAGACGAGGGCGCCCAATATTTACATTTGGGCACACGTTGTGGCTATGGCTGCGGCTGCGTTTGCCACATAAAAATCACAGTCTATATTGAAAAGTCATCAATCATGGAGCTCGGAAAGTCAGCAGACCACGAAATTTGTCAGCATAGCAGAACGTAATAGATGCAAAAGGAAAGCGGAGGGAAATCGCGTAAATCGTGACATGAAACTTGCTGCGCCTAAGAGATTTTGTTGCGGCCCCAGATTCCCTTGGAGTCAATTTGCTGGCAGCTTTAAGCAGCTTTAAGTGCGGATCCGGGAGAAATGCAAACACAACAAAGCATAACGAAGGGCCGCAAAAACACAGGCAAATTAATGGTTGAATAGATAGAAATACACAAGTTGAAGAGCCGAGCCAAGAAATGCACAAAGGCGGCAAACGGGGCCCCAAAAACCAAACTGGCAAAAAGTAGCCAAGGCAAAAGCAAAAGTTTACATAACATTAAACAAAGCGCACAATAGCAATGAGAATGAGAATGAGAATGGGAATGGCAATAGGAATGGCAAGAACTTTGGCTGCCCCCCTTTGATGAGTGTGAATGGACAGTGAAAGACTGAGAGGCAATAAAACACAAGTTAAGTGCGGCACAAGGCAACAAGGCAACATGGAAACATAGCTACAGAATTTGTTTTCCTTTACTTTTTTTTCCACTTTTTACCAAGTCAAATAAAACGAGTTGCGCATAATGAAGCAATGCACAAAGAGTTTGCAGGATTTATACGAGTAAATGTGGCAAATACAAGTCAAGAAGTTGCCACAGGTAAATAAAATCTATGCCAAATTATCAAACTCAAAACCGAAATGAGCTGAAGTGCCGAGTTTCACTTTCTTAGTGAAGCTTCCCAAAATACTTTGCGCACGTTATTCGAAATTATTTCATTAACAACTTCAATTCCACGGATAAGTTTGCTCTGCTTGCACTTTCTCATAGTTTTCGCTTGCAGCGAATAAGTTTTGCGGCATTGAAGTTTTATTTTAGTAAATGCTATAATCGTGTTAGTAACCAAAAGTTGCGGATAAACGTTTACCAATGGCTGAGTAAGTGCTTCGAACATGGCCACTAATTGTAAATGAAGTTTACCATTGTGGCAATTAAGCAGCAAGAGGCGAGACCCAAAGGAGTTTCGCAAATTCCTGCTTACTGCTTACTTAAGTTTGCTGTGTGTATTATCCCTGACCCAGCTTTAAACACTGCACTATGGGGAGAATATTTCAATTTCAAAAGTGGGAAAATTATAAATTTGTTACTTAATATCTAACGAAAACTTCAAATTGGAAAGTTTGATATCAAAAATGTTGTATAACTGAGCAATGTTAAACTCAACACCTGTTAAAATATTCAAACATTATGTATGTTCAATGTGTTGATTAAATCAATATTTTGAATTTGTGCATTGTCTAATAGCATTAAGGATGGCCTATGCTATCTAAGTGTCGATTATCTGTATGTCATTGTTATAATTTGTTACTTTAGTCGTTAGTTAGTTGTGAAATATATTTTATCCATAATCTTTTTTTTTCTAAACAAATAAAGATTAAGTTGCCACATATTGTATCTAATAATATAGAATAAATAATAAATGATGTGTATTTAGTAAAGTAATTTCTTGCAACAATATTGTTATTCTTCCCACAGTGCACTGTGGCAATCCCAATTTGCATAACCTACAAAATGCAAAAAGTGCCCCACTCACACTCATACACACACACACACACAGAGAGAGAGATAAAGGGACGCCCACATGCTCGCTACTAATACAACTACTTAATTCCTCTTTATGGCCTAGGCCATAAACTGCGCACTTAAAATGAAACATGCTTAAATGTGATTCAACATCGTCCATAAATAAATTATGAAAAACGCTTAACTACTTTCGACAGCTTATAAACGCCTACAAAATGGCCGCCCCCACAACTATTTCACTTTGTGCTTGTGTGTGTTCGTGTGTGTGAGTGTGTGAGGGGGTGTGGGTGTCAGTTGCGGTGTTGATTTACAGTTGCACATTTCTTAAACGGAGCCCATCGTCTGGGACTGCGGTGGCCGTAAAGCAATTCATTTCCCTTATGCATTTTGTAGCAGCTACAAGCAGCCACGACTCGGCAGCCATGCCCAGGTGAAGACCAGACTCAGCTCAAGACCAAGTCCATAGCGTAGTTGTAGTCGCAGACCTGACTGAACTCAACCCGACCCCAAAGACGAACTCAACCTGGCCTCGACACAAAATGGCGCAACGGAAGCGCTTTTCAATGAAATTTATGACGCATGGAAACATTAGACGATCGTTGACGTTTACAAGTCCGCGTCGCGTTCCCTTTGCATTTTCTTGTAGAGCTGAGAGAGGGTTGGAGGGGGTGGGTCGCTTTAGCCTATGCTAATGTCCTGACACCAGCGATTTATGAGCACCCCGTTAGTAAAGTTGGGTGTCTGTTGCTGTCTGTTTTGGCGTATGCTTGCTAATTTTTTCGTTGAGCACCTCGCAAGAATTTCAATTAAATATAATTTATGTGGCCCAAAACTTGTCAAACTGCATCTTAAGTCAGCTAAAAAAAGTTACAGTACTTTACCATAATATGCCTTAAAAGTCGTGTGACTCACTTCTCAAAATTAAAAAAACTCATTTAAATATATTAATATTAAAATTCTTTTAATATTTTTTTGTAGTCTTCTCCCATTTTTTTAAATAATTTTATATAATTTTATTTTTCAATAATATTTGGACAATAGGCAAAATATAATGTGCTGACACTAACTTAGGAATTAATAAATTTTTAAATACGGGTTACACAGAGAGAAAATTATTAAAAAAAAAAAACTTTAATAAAAGTATTTAATTGGAGAAATTTCGATTTTAATTTATAATTTTTAAAAACAAATTCAATGATAAAATAATTCTTGACACAAGATATCAACCTTAATTTCGTAATATATAATTTTGAAATTAACTAAAGCTGTCTTTTGAGATAAAAGTCTGTTCGCAACAATTTTTGAAGATTGAGTAAGAGGTAATTCAATAATTTTATTCTTTTTAAACAAAGCATCCTTAACCGAGAGTTTTAAACCTGAACAAAGCGAATATTGCAATTCCTTGCTTCTACTTTTTCGATAAGAACATTTCCTCGAATTGAGAATGTTTGTTAACCAAAGTAATCTAGTTAATTTGACATAACTTTTTCTTGATACAAAAATGTTTCCTGATTCTGTGACTTTATTTTCTCTATGTGTATTCATATGTTGCTCCACGGTGCAATGCGTGGGCTTTAAAGTTTCAACAATTGCCGTTGCTCGCACATTTAACGCCTAAAAGTATGCAATGCTCGCGTCGTTTGTTGCTCGTTAGTAGTTTTCGGTGGAGAGAAACAAAACAAAACGAAATGGGAAGAATCTGAGCTGTTTTGCTTTTTTTGCTGGTATCTCACTTGTGATTTTTAGCCAAACGCCGCTGTCGCTGCCCCCTCTGCCAAGTCCTCACCCCTCGCCGCTGTCTCGTGTGTAGCGCTTTGTTTTTGCAGCCGTTTACCGCGCCCAGCCGAGCACCGCCGCCCACAGCCACGCCTTCGCATAGGTCTCAGAGCAGCAGTCCCTGGTCGTGTAAGCAGCCAAGCAGCGGAAATGATTCGTCGTAATTTTCCTTTGTGTAATCAACTCCTTTGTAGGGAATATTTTGTATGTTCATATGCCTTGCCAACAACGCCGCCGACGCCGCTCTTGACTCTCGACTCTCAACTCCGACTGTCGACTGTCGACTGGCAACTCCTACTACTTGACTCTAGCTCCTCTTTAGAAGGGGCAAACGCGAAGTTTTTCATAGTGTGCAAGAGCCTGCTTATTTTATAGTTGTGTTTTGCAGTAAATTTAAGTGCCGAAAACTTTTAATTTTCACAAATATTTCTCTCTCTCCCTCTGTGTTTTATGCGCTTCTCGAGATTCATTTGGAGTTTCATCATTTAATGCGCTTCTAGTAATTTAATTAAATTCTTTAAGTCAACGAAATAATTATGCAAATCATAAGGCCAGCCAGTAATTCCATTCACCAATTTTCAGTTCCCCTTTAAGAGTATTCACTGGAAACTCGCAGCTGGCTGTCGCAAATACCCACGTCAAGACAAGGTCCTTGGCAGCTTGGTCCTGCGGCCAGGTGTTTATCCCAGGCGCGTCAGGACTGACTTATTATCTCGTTATCGCTGTCGTCGTCGTCGTCGCCTCAACATTGATTATTATGAAGTTGGCCCGTCAACAGCCGAGAAATCCACTCAATTTCAAAACCACTTGCCCCACTCCGCACCAAAATGTTTTATCAATTGCCAGCGGCGAAGTTTAGCGCCATCAATTGATCATTATACAGGGCTCAAATGATGATTGCTGATGAGCTTGATGAATATTAAAATGAACAATGAATCGTTGCTCAAGACAGTAGGAAATGAAATTAGGACTGATAAAAAAAAACCTGAGCAATGCGTTTAAAAAAAGTGGCAGCAGCTGCACTTTTCAGGTCACCATGTGAACATCAAAGCGTTGTACAAACATTTAAAGATCAAAAAGCCAAAAGCCCATTTGACCCGCTGGGCCAAATAGTCAAAAAGGGCAAACAAACACACAAACGCACATACACACATAAGCATTCCATCCAACTGTTGTTGATAGAGCAAAGAGAAAGGAGAAAGGAGAAAGCAGCAAAGCAGGATGGCATCGACTGAAAAATGACTGACCACTCGCTTTTTAAGCTCGCCCTCGCACACACTTCGCCCCCGACTCCTTGCCGGGCTGCATTAATAAAAATTGCTCACCATATTGGTAAATCCATTATGAATATTACGGGAGAGAAAAAGGCAGCTTGGCAGCCGAGCGATGAGCCCGCAATCCATGTGTGTGTGCAGTCTGCATTGGCATTGCAAAAAGGGGGCCGAGTTAAAAGATTGAAATTAAAATTGTGCTGCTGTCGATGTTGATGTCGATGCGGCTCCCTATCGTGTGGTTCGAGAGAAAGTGGAGAATCCTATGCTGCTACACCTCCTTCCCCATCCCCATCCTCCCGGCCACGCTCTGTGGCTGCCTCCTGCAGTTGGCTGTCGTAATTGTGTGCAAAAAGCAAAGCAAATGTTTACGTAATAAATTTACGTGATTGAAATATGTCGAGTTGGCAACAAAATGGCCACCGAATTGCCCACTCCCCATCCCGTCTGAGGCTAACGAATTGGCGCAGCGTTCAGCCGTCGCTTTGGAGCCAGACTCATCCATGAACAGCATTCCCACAGGCCTCTTGTCCACTTGGACGTGGTGTAAATTTTTACACATGTGCAATGCGCTCATTTTTATTAGTTGCCAAAGCTGTTGGCGGCTCTCGAATGTTGTTGTTGATGGCGGTACCGAAAAACCGCAATTTGCGCAAAAATTATGAAGCGAGACTTTGGACAAACACAATCAACGCTTGAGCAAGTTTTTGTGCATTTAAATTAGTGTATTGCTTACGTCAAGGATAATGTCCGCAAAGCGGATAAATGCAATGGATTTGCCTTAATTGAAATATGTGTGCGAAAATTAGTTACTCTAAGCCAGCGACATAATGGAGTTCGTTGATAGTTTCAAAACAATCGAAATGAACTCGATTGCAGTGTTAAGTTCCCCGTAATCCTGTCACGAATTTTGCAACTACTTTTGCAAGCGAAAGCCTGGCTTCTATTCTCACCTTGTCAACGCGACAGCGACGACAACGATAACTGGAATAAAAGAAAAATCTAACCACGCGCAATTTGTCGTGTGTCCCCGTTGAAATTGATCCAAGCGATTTGGCGATACTGAAGAGTCGAGTCCCTCAAGCTCACACAGACTCTCTTTCTCTGTGATGTCTGAAAAGTATTTACGGCATCGTCAGTCATTCAATTTATCGCATTTTTTGGCCCAAACCAAACATACAAAACGTCAGCGACTTCGAACTCGTCTTCGACTTGGCTTTGGCTTTGCACTGTCGACAAGTTCATACGTCTTATGACTTCCCGTTGACGGAAGTGTGTGCCATATGAATGTGTGTTGGAGTGTGCGTGTGTTTGGGTCTTATGTCTGCCTGGGACGTGTAGCTTACAGCAAAATCACTTTTATAATTGGCACGCAGCCAGCCAAAAGCACCTTCATGATGAACAACAAAAAAAATGCTGAAGAAAAATCTTGACTGTCTGTGCGGTCTTCAGTTAACTTATTGCTTCACTCGTCCTGACTCGTGCTCAGATCTTGCAGAGATGTCTGCAGATACTATTTGTTAGATATGACAATCTATTGATTGAAATGGCTTTATATTGCAGCGTGGGATCAGCGGCATTAAAGTCAATTAAAGTCATCAAAAATGTTGCCAATGGCCCGTCAATTAAATAATAAATTACACGACACGAATCCATACACAGAAAAAATGCAACCCTAATTGAATTGGTAAATATTTAAATAAATATAACCGCAAATAATTAAAACAACAAAGCCAAACGTTGCAGCGGCCAGTGACAAATTTCAATGGATGACACGTCTAAATTAAGAGCTCGACAAACATAAATGAATGACAAAAAAAAACCATCCCTGTCCAGGTGAAAGGGAACCGATAGAAGGCTACTCGTTGCACATTCCGACCACAAAAGCAATTAAATTTCCAATTAAATTGCATTCACTTTGCAACATTTCGTTACAAACGTTACGCGATTTATTTAAATTGTTAATTAGGAAAAGCAATTGCATTCGCCCGATGACAAATTAAATAAATGTTGTGATCAGAAACTATGCGATTGCGATTGCAGAGCAACCTGTCAACTGAAATGCTAACAATAGATTATAGATAAGTACTTGCTGCCCTTGTAATTGAACTAGCCTAATATAAGTCCTGCATATCCCACCTTCTATTTCTTGTCCAGCTCTGTCAGTCCTTTCACATCCTGGCTGCCACACTCAATTACAACAACAGTGGCACCCAGCAGACTTGCCACACAAAGACATCAGCAATTACAACAATCCCAAATGCCGGAAAAGCATCACACAAATTGTAAAAAGGAGCAAAAAGACAAACGGTGGAAGAAAAAAAGAATATAATTTTTCGTAAACGTTTTTATAGTGTTGTCATGTACGATTAATTGCGGCTCATTAAACTTTATACGGCTGCAGACGCTTAAACGATTTCAGCGCCGAGTCTTCCTTCTCCTGCCTCCCATTGTAATGGGAGGACAACTCCAACGAACCGAAATAACAGACGAAACCCCGACCATTGAGATCCAACAGGATGTCGGACTGGCAATATGTAGCAAAGCCTTTAATTTGTCCTAAAAGTTGTAGAACCCTTAGCCAGACTGTTTTTTAAAAAGCTTGAAACCGAAGCACTTCAGTTTGATGCTCTAGTATTTAAAAAAAAAAACAATTAAAACAAATATGTTCCTCATGAATATAATATTAGCTTTTCAATATCTTTTTGTGATATATAAAATTATTTTCACATTCGTTTTGGTATGTAAGTTTTGTTTTTTTTTTAAATATCTAGTTTAAAATGTTAACGAACCGTTTTCAATATCAATACCTATTCTGAGAATTCCAACTAATTAACTTTCTTTTGTAAAAAAATACATATTGACATTTTGTAAAAATTCAAATTTTTATTTACAAAAATATTTTCAAGTGCGATCAAAATTTAAATTAATTTCATTCGGAGAAAAATGTAAGCAAAGTTCTAATAGTTATGATGCAAATGAATAATATTGCCAAACTGAGACAATATATTTAAAAAAATATATATTTCACATAACTGAGACACGTGTAAAATCTATTTCAAATATAGTACTTTTAATACGTCATTGTGCAGCATTCAATTCAAAGGATAGAAAAAGTGTTTCACGATAATTTGTAGCTCCAAAATGCGTATACGTAATATCATTATATATCACGACATTAAATATATACAATATCACGATAGTTTTCTTCTCCTAAATACGTATACGTAGTATCAATTCGTATCACGATATCTTATAAAAAATATCACGATAGTTTTCATCTCCCAAATGCGTATACGTAATACCAATTCATATCACGACATCTTATAAAAAAATATCACGATAGTTTTCATCACCTAAATGCGTATACGTAATATCAATTCATATCACGATATCATACAAAAAAATATCACGATAGTTTTCATCACTCAAATGCGTATACGTAATATAAATTCATATCACGATATCTTACAAAAAATATCAGGATAGTGTTCATCTCCTAAATGCGTATACGTAATATCATTTATTTGAGTTCATACTTGTTACAACATTTTTATTTAATTTTTACATACACGTTGAATTTAAATTCGTAAAACGTTGAAATATTTAAATTAAGCAAAATATTTACTTTTTTAGGGGTTTTCAAAAATTAATTCCTTATTGTCGCCCTTTGCACTGTGAGTCACTGTCAGTGACTTTATTTTAAAACATACATTTTTCATTTATCATTAATTTTTACATTTAAATTATTTAACATTTTATAAGCAATCAATAAACTGCTCTTTACTTTTGTATTTAAGGGTTGACTAAATTGCATTCCTCATGGTCGCCTTCGCACAGTGATTCGATTTAAAGTGAGGGCAAACTAGGTTTTAGATTTCATTTATCAAACCACGGTTTTTTGTGGAATTTTTTAAACAATGCATGCCGAAATTACAAAGTGCAGTCTTCAAATTAAAACATCAAGTGACGAACTGTCTGTAATTTTTTGGATTGCGAAACGAGAAAAGGAAATAATAGAGTTTCGGTCGAACAAAAAAATTGTCAAAATGTGTACACGAATTGTAATTGTGAGCCTGCCTGCCTGACGTTGTTTATTTTGTTGGGATGCTGAGTCAATGTTGCAAGCATTCAGAACTGAACAAAAAAATCATTTTCGTTGATTTTTTTGAAATGTTTTCAAATCAAATATCGGCAACTGCGGCCGGACTGAGCTGCAGCAGGACAGACTTTGATTGCCTTTGACTGCATATTTATTTGTATGGTCGGGCATCTGGCCGCTTGTTGTGTTTCTCGTTGTGATTGTTGTTATGTTCCTGAATGTTGTACCATTTTCATTTTATACACTATTGGGCTATATGTATCTTTACGCTTTTAGTCTGTTTTGTTCTTGTTTCCTTGTCTGCTGGTTTGGCCTCCCTCTTCAGCGTTGATTTTAATGAAATGTTTTGATTATTTTCTCAGTTAGTCCCCTCTAGATCTCTTGTTACAATTTGTCCTGAATAATTACTCTCACATTGATTTAAATTATTTAAGATCTGCTTGTCGATTTATGAGCTCGTCAGCCTAATTAGATGGAGATTCAACACTCGAAATTAGGTGCATTACTTTGAGAATTATTCGATTTGTTACTCAAATGATTCCAAATGAAAACTACTTGACAGCAGTACTAGTCCAGCTTTGTCGTCCTGCAGCAGTTTAATAAACATCTTCAGAGCCATCAATTGAATTAATGACGCAGCAAAGTATGCTGCATAATACGACAAGAGAAAATGCATCTCATTCAGTCTGAGACTCATCCGTTTCACTCGAAATCACTTGAACAGCTTGCACATTTATGCAATTCATTTCACACAGACAACAGCCACACTTGAATGGAAACTCACACTCACACTCGCATATGAATATGTGCATAGACATCCCTGAAAGTCCACGATTTAGGCAGATCAATGCAAAAATCACTTATATGGCCCGGAAAATTGTCTCACTTAAATTGAGGATTGAATGTTGAGTATTCTGAATTGAGGATGCAGTCAGCTTTGAAATTGCTGAGATTGGCGTTTGTTTAGCAACTGTCGCAAGGCAGCAAAATTTGCTGATGTCGCACTTCAAAGCAGCAACAATACTGCCCGAAAATTTTAATTGAAACTGAAGGCTCAAAGAGCCTGCCACAAAATCAATAGCACAAAAGAGCCGCGAAACAGTTGCAATTTCCTGCAGTTTTTCATCTACAATGGCGCTTTAAATTTAACATCAAATATGGTTTAAATTATGAGTAAATGGTTGGTATAAATATTAATAATAAAATTTAAATGCTTACCATTCAGCAAAACATCTGTGATATTTTTGGTGACTCTGGTCTTGTGTTTTATTTCAATATCTTTGCACTTTTTTAACACTTAGAGATTTAATTATTTGCTTTCAAATTATTTGATAGACATGTATTTAAATTTGTATTTCTAGCACACTTGATATTACCAAAACCTTAAAAACTAGCAAAGTTACTTTAATATCGATATTTTAGTGTTGATATGAAAATATTGTTTGTGTAGTTGTCGTTTATTGAGCATTTAGTGTCTAGATTGAGAGTTCAACAGCAAATACTGATCTACGCTTTTTAGGCTAAATTTACTTAAATTAATCGAGGAAGCCTAAAGGATTATTGAATAGCTTTAAATTGTGTAATGTCCACTTCCGTTTATACCTTTTAGTATTTGTTCACAACCATTAATATTTAAGCGAGCGATTCAGAATTCGAGAAGTTATAGAACTGTTTGCATTCTCTTGGTGTTTAAGATCTTTGCTGTCGAAATGCAAATGATATGGTACTTTAAAGTATTAATTGGCGTAATTATATTAGGTTGTCTACTGCCGACTACAACTATATCTTAATCTTACTTCTTTTCTACTTTAAGAGTATTTTAAATATTATTCTAAGTTCTTCAAATGTATCAAGCCAGTCTCTGTTACAGTTTCAATTATTATTACTGCGCACAAAATGTTATTCTCTGTAAATCGGTTGTTCAAAAACGCCTAAAAATGTTTGCAAATCTTTCTTAATTCAATTGTCTAGTATTGTCCTGCATCTGAAGTTAATTCTTGACTTAGGTCAGTTACATTGTCAGTACTGTTCTAAGTACATTGTCGTAGGTCAGTTCTCGGTGTCTAATTAGCATTTTCAGAAAACAATTCGAGTAATTTGCATTTTTTCGAAATATCTCACTATCAAACAATGACAGTTGGAGTATTTTAAAGAGTGTTTTAAAAATCGCGAATCACCAACTAAACACACACACACACGCACACACACTGGGACACTGGTACACTGATAAAGACAGGGAAATGTTTGCTTAGACGCCGGCTCTTTGTCGTTAGCAACCTTTCGTAACCGTATTTCGCGCAAAACTGATCCTTAACGCATTCCGAAAAAATCTGCTGCTTGGCATCGCGCGTCGAATGTGCAACGAACACGAACCTAGCACAATGCACGAGCCTTGTGGCCAAGGCGAGGAGCAAGCCGAAAGCCACGACGATGCGGACGATGAGGACGATGTCGGCGCACGACACGACACGAGGCACGAGGCGCAACAACGAACAGATGCCGGCAAATGAACGTGAGGACGGCAGACAACCGCTTTTGTGTTACCAACAACAACTTTGGGCTTGTCCTTACTATTTTTGGCCAAGTGCAAATCTCGGCAAATAACGACGAGCTAACGACGCGACGATTGCAACCGGGGCGACGCCGTCTGGACCAATAAAGTAGATTTGTTGCATTCGCAGACGCAACATGTCGCAAAGAATCAAGGGTTCTCTAAAATCGTTCTTCATAACTATATTTCTCATTTTATTTTACTATAACTTTTGCTATTAATTCACAACTTCCGATTTATGTATTAAATACGTAGAACTTTCTGTGAAAATCTCATTGTCCTAAAAGAGACAGCATCGAACATGTTGGTTGCTGGAATTCGCCGCAAATGCAAACTCTCAACCAGTAACGGCAACAAGTACAAACATCCCTACAAAACTTTCTCTACTTCCACAGTAACCTATCAGCAGTTTGCTTCAGAGCTTTGGCAAAGCCGCAATTATTACACTGAACAAATTTAGTACATTTCTAAAGGAATTATTTGAATAAGTAATACACATTATTATAAGAACTGTGAGAAAACTTAGACGCATTTAATTAAGAGGAATACAAGAGGAATTTTAAGAGGAATACGATTTGTTTATTTAGTTTATATTTTATATTTATTTATATTTATACTTGCAAATTTTTTAATATAATAATGTTCAATAATATGAGTAATATAGTTTTTTTTTTATCATTTATAAATCGTATGTATTTTCAAACATTTCCAGTGCAAAAAGCTCTGCAGGTCATCGTATATGTGTAGACTTTTTGCAGTAACACAGAGAAAGGGAGTTCTCAGCTGAAGAGCGAGATAGCAAAGTCTCCAAAAAAGCTGAACCCAAGAGAGCAACTGGGGGATGGAATTTGAGCATGAACGCATTGAGTAAAGTAACAACAAATGAATATAAAGCATCAATGTAAATTATAGCAATTTTACCAAATATGAATAAAAGAAATCCACAAAATAGACCAAATAGAAATTATAAAAATCGCATTTATTTTTGCATGCATTAACAATAAAAAAAAATTTATTTTAAATAAAATGCGAGACGTGCTAAAGAGTGTTATGTGGAGTTTGGCCCATTGATACAAATTGAAATGACATCTATGTCAACATTTGAGCAGCAAATGCAAACACAGACACCTGCATAACAGAGTGCGACGACATTCCAGTGCAATTAGTGCTCAGCACACTCGCATAAAGACAGCCATAACCACCACCACTTCAGCGAGCATCGATTCCCCAACCATTTCTCACCACGCGCTAAGCTTTAATCACCGACAGATACGCACACACTCACAGACAGGCAGCCAGCCAGCCAGCCAGCCAGACAACGGGTGCAAATAGCCCAAAAAGAAGGCAAACAAAATGTGGCGCCTGTAAAAGAGCTCCTACTATTTGCTGAGCAAATCACAACAACACAATCACTCTCGCTCGCTCGCTCTCTCTGTCTTTGTTCCGCTGCAGCTCTCTCTCATTTCGCCGCTCTCTCGCCGCATGCGCATTGGAAGCTGCCCTTAAGCCTGCTTTGGCCAATCAGCAATATCCTTGCAATCTTTATGAGCACATTTACCAACGGCCAATCACAGCCTTGCACATTTCCAGTCGCCCGAAGAGCACTCTGCATTTGTTGCCCCTACAAATGCATTCAATGTGTTCGAGGAGCCGAGGCAGGCAGCTTGAAGAGCGCGCAATCGCAGCTGGGGCATTAAAGGCAACTGTGTTTGCCCCACTGGGCGCCGCCCAAGTGTCGATTACAACAGCAACAAACTGCAATCGTTGCATATCTGTAGGCTCAATTACACGCACACTCACACACACACACACACACACACACACTAGGTGTTTGCTTTGTTGCTGTGCTGTGCAGTCTAGGTGACAAATTTTCATGCCAACGCCTGTAAATATGCAGTGATTTCTTTTTTTCCTGCAGCTCTTTTCACATTGCAAAACGAGGGTAATTGAGGTCGACATCGTCATAGTCTTCGTCATCGTCATCGTCGTCATCGTCATCGTCACCATCTTCTTCTTCGCTGTTGTCGTCTTTTGCTGTGTTGATTTTTCGCATTGCATATTTTGAGGCAGCTGCTGCTGCTGGGCCTGCCTCTGATTACGAGGCAGCTGCTGCTGCTGCTGCGACAAACTCCACTCTTCTCTGGGGGCATTATGATGATGTCTTCTTTTGGCGCGCACGAGTGCTCCGACTGCCTGGGATTGCATTCTTCTTGTTTATTTTGGGGTCAGCATGTTTGCCAGCAAAATATTTCTTCATTGCCAGAGCCAAGTGTGAAAACGTTTTCCTCCGTTGCACTTTTGATTGCTGTTTAAATTGGAGTGCCACACAAAAAGTGACAAAGCTGAGGACACAAAAAATATTGCCATTCCGTAGAAGTGACTATCTATCTATAGTATTCTGTGTAAATCAAAAATGTGGTTAAAATTGTTGACTCTGCAATCGCATTCGCTAGACGAGTGGGCAATCAATGTACTCCATTTGTATTCCAGAGTCGTCGTCGAATGGATCAACATTTAAAAAATGTATGAACTAAAACAGAGTTCCAAGTCTTTTAATAATAAATAAAGTATTTAATCTTAGAAGATATACTTTAAACCCTCTTTGTTTGTTTTGTTTCAATTCTGAAACCAGCATTTCAACTTAAACCATGTTATTGGAGCAGAAGGCTTACAACTGTGACTCTCTTTAGCACTCCTCTGTTGATGTTTGCAGCTTCAAGAAACAAAAGTCACATCAGCCCAGACTGTGGCTAGCAGAGAGCCTACTATAATGATGGTCACGGACTCGACAAACTGCAACCTGTGTGCCTATTTACACAGCACACAGCACACACCACGACAACGGCAGCAGCACGTAAATGCATCTGCAAATATATATGTATGTACCCGGGTCTAAGGCAGCATAAGACACACGTGCACACACGAGTAAGCACCTGGCGGACTGACAGCTGCAAACTCGAAAGGGAATCGAGTTAGGAGCTAAGAGCTTTAAATCAAAAGTCAGCTAGGCAACCGGGCAGACAGTCGACCACCAGGCCTATGTAAATAAATGCATTGCACATAGGCACATAGTCGGAGTGAAAGCAAAGCACAGGCAGTAAAAAAACTGCAAAGACATTTCCATTCTATTTTTCTTTTTCTGTTTCTGGTTTCTGGTTAGACCGAGACCAAAAGCAAGTCATCGGCCAGGCAGCGTCTACGTCAATGTCGATGGCGATGGCGATGTGGGAACAATTGAAAATTGCGCCTTAGTTTTACGGCAACGATTCTGATTAAGGGCAGAGGTCGCCTGTCATTCGACAGACTGTCTGCCCCGGCTTACTGACTGACTGTCAGCCTGTCTAGCCATTAGACTACCGCAACCACAGTAGAGAAAAAACAAAAGGAATTCAAACAAATACGTTGGCGAGCTGCGCGCTTTGTTGCAATGTTACGGCGTAAGCAGAATTACGTGCAATTGTTCTCCGCAGTGCAGTTCGTGTACATAAATATACGAGATGCGACTGTTTTCACGGCGTTTCACGTTCCACGGTCCACGTTCTGCGCCAAATAAACAAAAGGCACATTGACTGCATTTCGGATGAGCGATGAACGATGAGCGTTGAGCCTTGCGATGCAATGCTGAGCTGAACTGAGCCAAGTCAGCCAGCTTTTGCAAATAAATGCTGTTACTTTACTTACTTGCCACGTCAGATGAGTTTGTCAGACAATTAAAGTAGTTACACTAAAACCGATAGCTTTACTGCTATTTGACATATATTTTAAATGTTTATTTTAATTCGGATTAATCAAAAATTAGGCACAAATTGTATTCCATATTCCATATTCACATATTCATATTTATCATAAATGCCCAAGGTCTCAGATGAAAAATCTCAGTTCAAAAGAAATATTATAATTACTTTTTTTAAGTTAAATCGAGAGCTTTTCTGCCAAATGTGACTGATGACAATTTAGTTTAAATTTTAGTTTAATTATTATAAAATATGTAATTTACTTTTTTGCATTAATTTGTATTCCAATTGCAACGAATTAGTGATGTAAGACTCAAATTTTCATTGTGATGACTTCGACATCTAAAAGCTTTTAAAGATTGATTATATAATAATATGTCTGTATGTATGTTAATATGTCTGTTAAAAGACGGGCCTCTGTTAATTGCCAGATATCTCTGCTTTACTTTAATTTGACTGGTGACAATTTGGTATACAAATTTGAAATGTTTTTTATCGATTCAGTATATGGAAATATATATTATACATATACCTGAACCTACATCAATGTAAAAAAAATGATAGTCGTTAATAAAGTCACTTTGCCATCCTTGTCCACAAAGACATCTCTCGACTGCACACCGGACATGTCCTGCTTTGTGTAAAATCGAACTATAAGACGGAAGTTGCCTCCAAGCGCAAAAGTCGGCATGTGTTCCTTGCGGGGCCTCAAGCCTCGCCACGTATAGTTGCCCTTCAGAAAGGAAAGGTTTTAATGCTGCATCGTTTAACCGGCTATTTTCTTTGAGCTCACCGCTAAAATGGGACACTTGGCTGGTAGAGTGCCCTGTTTGAAGATGTTCTTAAGGGAATTGGTTATTATTTGGCTTTTGGACTTCATGCCGTTGTTAATTATTTCACAAATGGGCAAATCGAATTGAAAATCTGGTGTAGGATTTTTTTGGATTAGACTGCCGCTGAAACTGAGAAAACTTCGCAAATTCGGATGTAGATCACGAGCCACACTAAAGTCAATGTCCAAGCTTTCTCTATCGGGTTTAATAATCACTATACATTGTTCAATGTACTCAGGATTTCCAGTTATATTCATTCCCAAAAATCGAATAGTACTCTGAAAAATATAAATAGAATATATATAAGTAGGAATAGGATATTATTTCTCGATACTTCAATGTCAACTTTTACCTTTTTGCAAATTGTTTTTACGGCAAGTAATAATAAAAATGCGAAACTCAACTTCCACCTCATGGTTGAAACAGTAACAGTAACTAACAGCTTAACCAAAATTGAAAACTAATGACAAAATTGTACTTATATAGAGCACTTTGATAATTACAATTTAATCGATAGAAATATTCACATTTTGTGTTGGAAATAATTTACTTCCAGATTAAAACCATTTTGCATTGTCATTGGCAAATTTTCCTCTTAGATTATTTTTAATCATTTGAAGAGAGTGACGTTAACAAAAATGCATGTTCATATATGTGAACATATTACAAATACTAATATAGAATAGGTAGAATTATAAAAAAAAAAAGTTTAAAATAAATTAATGCACACAATTGAAATGCATGTTCATGCTCATTAATTGTGACTGTCTCATGAAAATGTATATAAAATTTACAGTCTATAGTGATTAAATTAATGACAGGTTTAACCCGAAGCAACAAGAACAATTAAAATTTTTTTTTAATTCTGAGAACAAAATTTAGTATACGTATTATATTATATTGGTTTACCAACATTTTCAAAAAGAAAAGCATTCAGTTAATTATTTTCGAGAACGAAATATTGCATTTTTATGTTTGATTTTATTAATAAATATTCAAATTGTTAAGCAAGTCTTACAATAAATATGCAATGCATAAACACATCTGCGGAATTCACCTTAAAGCGACCATAAAAGCCTCTCAATTGAATACGATAGTCGCCTGAAAACATGAAGCCTGGTATTAGATCTTCCTCAATCTTAAATTCCTTTAGATAATAATATCCAGGCAGAACTGGGCACTTGTCCGAAAAGTTTCCATATGTAAGAATACTAGCGACCCATCTCTTATAAACCGTATTCCTTAATGACATGAGGGATCGGCATATATCCATATTATAGCTGAAGACACTGTTGTATTTCTTCGCATTTTGTAAGCGCAGCTCGACGTCAAGATAGATCTTAAATCCCTGCTGTATTTTTGTTTTGGTTCCCATCTCGGCATAAAATCTGCTATTAACTATCGATAGATTGAAAATATTAAAGTTCCTTGGATTGTGTTTACACTCATTGCTCAATATTTCCATGTTTTTCTGTAACAAGCGACTGTTTGTTAACTTAATTTCATTAATATTGGAGTATAGAATATTACTGCAAAAAATTCGCGAAGAACCAGTGAAAATATCAAAAATATTATTGCAAAAACTTTTTTTATGAAGTATTCGGTGTTCATTTTGAATTGCGACGGACTTTGAAATACTGATTCTAATATCGAATGAACTCAGGCAAACACGCCACAATCTGTAATGAGCTGTCACACTCGTATTTAATCATTGCATTTTGTTGAACAACCTAAATATTTGGTGGCTGATCAGTTATTGATCAACTGCTCAAATAATGACATATTTCGTATATATTATTGTATATGTTTTAAACTTAATTGCCAGTGCTTTTGTTTATTTCCGTTAAAATGAACAAATTAGTTATTTGATTTTAAACTTCTTGATATTCAAGTGCATTTACTAAAATTATGGTAAGCATTTACTATCAGTTGATTTTTTTAAAGAAATATTTTAATACGCTTTGTTAGTTTTCCAAAAATAATTACATAAATATGTAATTACTATTATAATTTCAATTGCCCAAAAAAATGGTCAGCGACTCGCACGCGCTGTTTTCATTTAGTATACTATTTTATGTTTTCCAATGCAGAATTGTTTCTAATTAGCCACAATGGTGCAAAAAAAATATTTGAATATGAATCTTTCAAGATTTCATGTAATTGCTGTGCATCTTTTTCTTTGTTCGTGTGTGGTAATATTGAATATTTCTAATAATTAATGTGTAAATTAAAACTATCCGTACTTCATCATAGATGTCCAGTGTTATAATTTTGAAGTCGCCAGCCTGTGATGATTACAACCGCAGCTATTTATATAATTTCTCTCTGAGCGTGAAAAGATCTAAATTAAATTTGGAAATGAATTTAATAAGTCCTCTTCACGCGGGACTGAGGATCAATATGAACTTTCTCGCTCGAATTTCTAACTCAACAAACTTCCGAAACTATTATCATTACTCATTGGACATATGCAATTTGTTGCGGTATCAGAAAAATAATTTGTTTAAGAAATGGTATTCAACATTCCACGTTTACGGGAATTTCCTGAAAACTTGTCCAGTTCCACCAAATTATTACTACATGAAGGACTACGATATAAATGACCTCGCTATTCCTTCGTTCTTGTTCGCTGGCTGCTATCGCATATTTATAAATATGGTTCAACACAAGCATCGAGACCAACTCAAGGACTTGATTATAGCTTGTAAGGTCGAGGTGCAAATAAAATGAAATAATAATAAAAGTTTTCTTTCTTCAAAGAGAGGCGACCCACTGAGTCCGAAAACAATTATAATAATAATAATAATTGAATTAACAATAATATAAACAAACAGCATATTACTTTGTACTATAAGATACTATATTACATTTGAATAAACTTTGAATAAATACGTTAAATCACGACCCCTCTTCGCAAAATTTACGTATCTTACAAAAAATCTATTTTCCATTATAAATTAAAGCTTTGATCCAAATATCATATCGATTTATTCAATCATCGTAATTTAAATATTTATCTTCTATCAAAATCTTAATTGCGAAAATTATTGTAAGTGTTATACGATAATTTTACAAAAAGCGGCCGATATCAATCAACAGACGAAAACAATTATTCAGATAATCATAAAATTAAAACTTATGTAATTTCTGTTTCCAATAGGCGAATAATTATGGTTCATGATATATAAATATTAATTTCTTGTCGATTCACATAACATTTGATTCTTTCATTTGTGAAACAAAATTCTGTGTTAAAAGTTTGCATTATGAAACCTTTGATACAAATGCTCATCATATTGTGTCTGATCCAGTGTGTCACAATGGTAACTTCTGAAATGATAGTTTGAAATGTTATTGTCTAACTGACGTACCTTTCCCGTTTAGGTATCGAAGGTGTTTATCTCCAAAGAACCAATTTGCGGACCATATAATTCGAAATATATTGGTAACTTTTCGATCGTGTTGAAGAAAATGAAACTAGATGTTAATGTGGATCTGAATACTACCCTGTATTCAGGGCTACTTGTTAACATGGAGTTTCTCTCCCGCAAACACAATTCAAAGGCCTATCAAAGTTTTTATGAATGTTCACTGGATATGTGCCACATGATGGGCAGTCTAAAGGCCAATATATTTAAGGAGTGGATGTCATCACTTAAAAAACATGGGAATTTTGCAACAAAGTGTCCTATATTAAAAGATAATTACTATTTAAGGGATTTCAATACTAAGGAACTTAAACTTCCATCGCTCTTCTTTGTTGGATCTTATCGCATGTCTATCAGAATGCTTCACACTAAAAATAAAAGTAAACACCAGGAACTGCTAATTGCTTGTGAATTCCAATTAGAGGTTAAATAATCAACTTAAATTTTTAAGTTTTTAGAAATTTAACTGAAACTTAATATAAGTCGTGTGTTTTTAAAATGTACAACATTTTTATTTGTATAATAATGTGTGTGCTACTATAAGCATTAAATAATAATGAAGCAAATTTGAAATAAAGAATCGTTTTTTTCTTGTATTCAAAGAAATATCGGACTGTTTTGCAGAAGTCCATGAATTTTGGCTCATACCAAAAAGAAATAAGAATTACTAACACCGGATAAATAGACGAACTATATACTTGTATTGTGAAAGGTAATTATAATTAGATTAGTCGTGAGTTCTGACTTCGGTGGCTCGATCCCTCAAAACTATTGTAATAGAGTTCACTTGAATTCTAACATCAACATGAATCTGTTCATAATTTGTAAATACTCGTGCTGCCTTGAAATAATAGCGCTTCTTTGGATTTTTAAACTTGAACCAACCAAAGCCGTAAGTAGTAGAAAAATTAAATTGGTATTATGTTATTAATTTTAATAAAAAGTCTAGCGTGCTGATTCAATCGGGCGAGAGTAAGTTCAGTCCCAAATACTTTGACAACTTTACCATTGATATCATCAACAACACCCTCAACTTGGATATGATAACCACAAAGCCCTTTACCCGCGGCTTAAAGGTTCTTGTCGACTTCTCCATCAGCCTGGGTAAAACGAAGCATTATCAAAGCGTCTTCTCACACATTATAGACACTTGTGGAGTTGTGGCATCCGTGAAGAGCAGTATTTTTCAGTCTTGGTTCAAGACAATGGTGGAGCATGGAAACTTCATGTACAATTGCCCGGTGGTCGTGGGTCATTATTTCCTACGCAACTGGAAGTTGGATACTCAATTGGTGCCACATTATTTGTATGCTGGAGATTACCGAGTCAAAGGTCACTTTTTCTTCGGGAAACTCAAGACAAAACAGGAGGATTTTGTTTTGGATTTAATTGTCTTTGCAGTGTTGAAAACCAACTAAAATCAACTAAAATTGTATTCAACAATGCAAAATATAAATGTGGTCTAAAATCTTATTCATTGAATCTATGGAAAATTGCACTTATTATTTCACCAGTCGGGTTCGTTATGTTGCACACCTCTTAATTGGCCAATTGGAAATTGATATTGTTTATACCTAAAAATAGTCTAATTGTGAAATAATTATTTTAACGCATCGTTGAGTCTGAGACAAAATTTAACTGAATTACATTATAATATTGAAAACAATTGTTCAAATTGTCTAAGCTGCTTGCCAATAAAGTTCACCCCAATAGCGCTACAAATGTTGACTAATAACATCAAAATAATTATAACATTTGTTATTGTTGAATTCGCAGCAAATAGTTTGGTATGTCAACAACTCATTACATTATGCATTCAACTATTTTAAACAAATGTTTTTCAACAGACAAGTAAAATGATATTCAAGAACGGAGAATGCAGATACAATCGAGAGGTATTCTCCAACTTTACACTGCTAACAACCGATGGCAAGCTGCAAATGGACATGACTCTTGTCAGACCCCTAGTCAATGGAGTTAAAGGACATGTCAGCTTTGAGTTTCGTATGTCCAAATCCAAGTCATACCAGAGTGTGTTTCAGCACGATATGAACTACTGCAGTCTACTCAAGGGAAGTCAGTCAACACTCTATCGTCGCTGGTATCTGTCCATGATGAAGGTGGCGAACTTCGCCAAAAGTTGTCCCATACAACCCGGCAATTACTACTTAAAGGGTTGGACGTTTACTGGAAACTTGGTGCCGTCCTTTTTGTACATCGGTGACTATCGAGTTGGAGGCGCTTTTTACTATGGAAAGTACAGAAAAAATAACGATAATCCCTTGCTAGAATGCTATATGGAAGCCATACTACAGACTTAAGCAAACGCAACTTACAAAAATGTAAAAAAAAAAAAGTCTATGCCTAATTAACAATAACATTTTTATATTTATTGAAATTATAATATTGAATAGATTTTATTTAACAGTTAAATAATAATAATAGTAAGTGATGTGACTTATTCTTGAATCTATTCCGCTTATTTTCGTAACTTTATTTCGAATTTTATTTTCACAACGTTGTTGGACAACGCAATTTCACAACTTTGCAGCAATTTTTCACAACTTTCTTCTGCTGTCACAACGAACGATATTTTCATTCTTTACAAATATTTAATTTGTTTGGTTTCAAGCTCAATCCAATTTATCGCAAACTGGACCAATAAAAACATATTATGATTCAAACAATTATCAATTGCGTGTCGCGGCGAGTATTTAGTGCGATCGTCAGGCCCGAATGCAGTATTTGATTCATGTAATCGGTTAGCCAATATAAAAATAGCCGAATCGTAGACTTTAAGTTTAGTTATTTCAGGGAGATTCAATGCGGAGCTTACTACGGCTCTGGGTCTGGGTCTTGTTGCTAATCATAAGCGGCAACAAAGTGAAGTCCGTAAGTTACAAGTTTTAAACAAATGCTGAACGACTTTTAAATGATCGGTTTCCGGTTATTCAGAAACGAAACATTGTGCTCACAGTGGGGCAGAGTAATTTTAACCCCGACTACTTTGGCAACTTTACATTCCAAATAAGAAATGGCAAGGTATTTCTGGACATGAATCTGAAGAAACCATTGGCCAAGGGTTGGCGAGCTCGTCTGGACTTCCAACTGCGTGTCAGCAATGCGAAGAAGTTTCAGAGTATTTTCTCGACCACAGTCGATGTGTGCAACATTGTGAACGTCTACAAGAATAATCTGTTCAAGAAGTGGTACAGCAATCTGCTCAAATATGGCAACTTTCTGCAACAATGCCCATTGAATGCCGGTAATTACTATATACGCAACTGGCAGTTTGGCAATAATCTGCTGCCGCCATTTATAACGACTGGGGCGTATCGCTTGGAGACCTACAATTTCTATGGCCGGTACAGGGCCAAAGACGAGGTCTTCATAATGAGCTGTAGTGCCGATGCCGCGATAAATGATTGACAAATGTATTATAGTGAAATAAATGATTATCACTGCGACTTGAGCCACGTGTGCCTGATTGATTTATTATTGTTAATGAGCTCGTATAAATTGAATATTTTGCTGCAAACTGAGATCATTCTAATTGGGTCTGAAAATGGAGCAATTGCGCAATATTTTCTGTGCTCTTGCTCTGCTATCAATTGTAGTTCATCCTTGTCAAGGGGTAAGTTCTCAAATTAGAGTTCTTAAAGATCTGGTAATTATATAAACCATATTTCAGGATCGACGTGTCGAATTTACGAATTGCAACTATACTTTTAGCAAGACTTACTTTGAAACCTTCTCAGTATCCATTGTGAATAATTCCATCAGCATGGACATGGTCTTGCTGAAGCCGATCCTGCGAGGCTTCAAGGTGCACATCGACTACCAGCTGCGCATGGCCAATGCCAAGAGCTATCAGTCGATCTTCAGTCGCCACGTCGATGTCTGTGGCATGGTCAGCGCTGTGAAGGATGGTCTGCTCAAGAGCTGGTTCAAGAGCATGGCCAAGTACGGCAACTTCATGGCCAACTGTCCCGTCGAGGTGGGACATTACTATTTGCGCGACTGGCGAATGGGATCCTCGATGATGCACAAGTTTCTGTATCCTGGCGATTATCGCAGTCAGGTCAACTTCTTCTATGGCAAATATCACACCAAGACAGAGGACCGTGTGCTCTCCATATTAGTGGAGTCGGTTATATCGAACTGAGATGGAGCCATCTTCTCCTTTACCTTTTGTAAACTTAATAAAGGTTCATATCAGCAACGGTGATGATGTTGACATTTCCATTTAAGTGTGCAATATATTCATTACAGCCAACATTTTGTATTATCCTTTGCCAGCAGAGCAGCTTCTTGAGAAATAATAATATCCTGTACATGGCTTGCAACATGTGGCATGCTGTTGATTATTTATGGCGCACATTCTGCGCTGCAGTCAAGAGAAAGAGCGTAGAATGAAATCGAAAATGGAACATTCAATTTAGCTACTATGTCGTCCTTGTCATCATCATCATCATCATCATCGACGATGTCCTTTAACGCTGTCCCAGCTGTCGCACGCAGAAGCAGAAGACGCTTTCTTTAACTGCATTTGACCTGTCGCCATCTCTGCTTCCGACTGCCGATTTCCGTCTGTCGACTGTCGCTGTCGTCTGCCAACTTGTCTCAGCTGTGTCTGTGTATGTCCTTTATCGCTTATCGCTTCCTAATTGCCGCCTTCCACCTTGGCATCCCGGGAGGTCCGCCTCGAGTCCTGGCATAATTTTCACACATTTTTCCAATGATTTGCCCCGGGCCATGCATGTGTATGGTTTCATGTGCTCGCCAATTTGCCACGATTCCCGCTGGTATAATTATAGTCTCTCTCTTCATCTCTCTCTTCCAATCTCTCTCGCTCTCTCTCGCTGTCTCTCCTTGTCTTGTGTCCTGTGCCTGGCAGCGCCTGCGGCCATTTGTGCTGTCCGCTTGACTTGTGCTAATGACTGCAAGACAGGTAAGCTTTGTTTAATTAGTTCAATGCCTACCGAGGCATTTAATTGCCCTATGTTCGAATCTTGCATCAACATTTGATTTATGTCTAACTCACGAGTAATTCAATTCTCCATAGGAAATTCAATATTGGTTAGTAATAAGCTATTATTCAATATGTAGGACTTTAATATGGGATTTCAAAATAGCTCCCATGTTTGTTGTTGAGTAAAATAAACCAATTTTTTTGGGTTTTAAAAGATATTTTGCCAAGTTTTTTTAAGTGTTAAGAGTGATTGAAATATGCTTTCGAATGGAATAAGATTTTATATTGGAAGGTTTATTTTATTCGGTCTTTTAGTATTAGGTTTTATGTTATTAGGAAATTAACAGATGACACTTAAATATGTTTGCATTGCAGAAATGTATTTCAAAGTTGTTTGACCAAAACTCCTTATTTTCTCATTGTATCTAATAATAAATCACATCTCCAACGAAGGTTCAACATTATTCAATACCAAGCTATTATTAGAGAGCTTTATTATGTAGGACTTTAATATTAGTTTTTGCATGCATACAGCATATAGTATTTCTAGATTTTTTTGCCAGCCAGAATGGTATTTCAAAGTTGTTTGACTAGAGAAAACCAAAGTACTCGCTTTTCCCATTGTAAATCAATTTCACGGCAAACAAACGTTAAACGTTATTTAACACAAAGCACGACAACTATAATGATGGCAATTTCCTTGAGTACACGATGCTCACGCCCCCTCCATTACGCTGTATTGTCTCAAAAAGAGCCGCCCCCGAAAACTCCGTGATGCACTGCGTTTGTTTTCAATGACTCTCTGCTCCATGACTCCCCCTTCTACCCCTCTCCTCCAAGATCTGCTCGTTGCTCGTCGATGGCGACAAAATACAAGAAATTGCGCTTTGGTTTTGCCTTGATTTCAGCGGAAGTGCAATGATAGCAATAGGAAAACGAGACGAAAGAAAAGAAAAAAGAAAATGTCGCTGAGAAGACGTTGCATACTTTGCAGCGCGTGCGAACGTGTCGAGTGTGGAGGGGTGGAGGAGGGAGGAGGACGGAGGGGAGCCGGACAAACTTGTCGAGTTGTCGAGGGAAATACTTTGGCGAACTGTTATTGTCAGTGTTTAAATTATTTTGCGCTTAGTTTGCCACTCGCATAAATCGCAGCCAACAGCAGCTGCACTTGTCCGCCGTTGCGTGTCCGTGTCCGAGTCCGTGTCCATGTCCATGTCCTTGTCCGTCCAGCCACGTCCTTCGCGCTGTACTCTTGTCAATATCCCTGTCCAGTAACGAGCGTGCGTCGCGTGCACAATAAATTCAACCATTTGCCAGCTTTGAAGCTCATTAATTTATTTATGTGAAGTGCACGTGCCACGGTTTTCTCAATTGGAAGTGAAAAATGGTGTTGTCGATCAGATGTAGACAGATAAATTCAATATCTAATGTGTGACAAATTCTACTTCATTTTAATATCCACAAACATTGAGGTGTTTGTCAGCATAGCATTGCCCCAATCCCTCATGTAGAACACCGCATCAATGCGAAAGTGTCCTGTGTGAATAAATGCGGGTACGCTATCCTTATCCGGTCGAAGATCCTTCCAGTAATATTGACCCTAGAGACGAGTACTTTCAGTAATTATTCCAATTACTCACTTTGTGGCTTACCTCTTGAATGGGACAGCTCATGGGCATGTTGGTGTATCTGTAAATGTTCTGCAGCCAAATTATAAACACATTTATGCCCTTTGTTCTGCCTATCAGTTGGCACAAGTTCATATTGTAGGCAAAGATGTTTTTGTAACGATTCTTCGTCCCTCTCTGAGTGATGTTCACTTTTAACCAAACATCGACATTTAAGTCTCTGACCACATCCAGTGTCATGGTTAGTGCCTTGTTATCTTCACTAATGCGAGCTTCATAACTCGAAGCGTATTTGCGCCCGAAGTCGGTCGAAATATTGCGAAAGTGCAGCGAATTGAATGCCTAAAGAAAGAATTATTTAATTAGACTTTGAATTATTTATTGAATGCCTGGACTTTACCTTACGTCCTGTGGCTAATAAAGAACTATTTATTAGTATTATAATGATCAGTAATGTTGTCGCACTCCGATCCATAACTGGCTTCCACTAAAAGCTGATTCACTTGTGAATTACAATTGCGTTAACCAAAATCAATTTGTAATTCAGATAATATAATTATTCGCTTATCTTTGGCAGTGACTTTAAAACAGCTCATTAACCAAATAGTAAACTCACGATGAATCGACTAGTACATATCCTACACATTTGTCAAATAACGTGGGCCATTTTTTTTTCAATATTAAAAGTTGTATATAATTTGGTATTATTTTATTATAATCAAAATCTGTGACTTTCTAAACTTGTTGGAACAGATACGAATCATTCCAACTTGTAAGTTAATAAAACAATTTCAAAAGAAGTGCATTTCAATTTTTATTTGATACTATTTTTAAATTCGGAAAAATAATTTTTTTAATATTCAGACAACCGCAAGGAACAATTACTTTTATTTAAATCAAGAGACAAACTTAACCAAAACCAACTTTTACAATGAAATACATAATTTACTGTTAACTTATAATCATTACCTTTCAACATAAATTTCAAATATATTTTAATAAGTTAAGTTAGTACTTTGTGGTATAATCGACCCTACCAAACAATATAATAATGTACACAAATTAAGGTGTTATTTTGGCTCCTGTCGCCATTAGTTTTAGCTAAGTTAACCAATATTTTGTAATTCCCGTCTAACTATTTAATATAAGTCAAAATAATATACATTAGTAATCGGGTTTTTCTTTAATACTGACCTCTTTCGGGGTTAAAGTCCCAATTAGGAATTAAATCTTAAGAGAGTTTTTAACAATTTAATTTTTGTAAATTAAAGATTCACTTTGTGATCAAATTCATATTTCACATTTATAGGCTAAGGCCATATATAGATACAATGTTAAACACAATTACTGGTGAAACCTTGATAACAGTTGCTGCAGTGCTGTGCAGCAGCCTCTTCAGGTACGAATCTATCAGCGTAATTAAATTGCACCGCCTCACAGTTTACCCAGCCAAAGTTGCCCACGGTGGAGACCTTCGCTGGAAATATGATAAATTGACGCTTCAAGAGGCAGCTGCAGTAGCCGCAGTGGCAACGGCAGTCGGACGGCATTTGCTGGCACATAAATTCAAAAAGAGCCGCTATTGCTGCTAACCAAATCTTAATTATAAATCTAAGGAAGCACTTGGAAAAAATTACCGCAAGCGCAGTGCACTGTCCTGTCGTGTCCTGGGTCCTCGCTAGCTGCCTGCCAAGAGAGAAAAAGGCAACTAAAAAAAAACAAGGAAAAGAAGAAGCGAACACAAAATGAAATGATGATTTAATAGAATGGTCTGCGGGCACCGCCAGCTGGTTGGCTGAGCCGAATGAATGGGCAAGACGGGATGGGGCAAGCAGCGGAAATGACTCCATAAGCTGCTGCAACCATAAACCGGAAGTTAACAGACTTTCGCTGATGTGGCAGTTTTCGTGTTGCTGCCACTACAGAGGAGCCGCTGTGCAGTCGACGCAACTTGCGACTAGAGCCCCATCAGACATGGACCTGAACACGGACACGGACATGGACACGGGACATGGCCACGCTCGGCGGGCAGTCTGCGAAATTGTGACAGCGCATGGCCGCAGGATAATCAAATAATTTTTTCCTCATCGTCCTGCCTTTTTTACACAATTGCAGGCATCTCTTCTCTCTCTCTCTCTCTCTCTCTGCTTTTTTGTGGCTCCGTCGTCCCGCTGCCTCGTTAAATTATTGTGCGAAATTGCCACAAAATGCTAATTGCCACACGATACGATCAAAACACAGTACATCGCTCTGTCTCACTCAGCTTCTTTTCTTTTCTTTTCTTTCCTTTCATTTCCTTTGCTTTGCTGGACTAAAACTTTTTCCAATTGCAGCTGTCAGTGAATTTTGCTTACTTTTGACAGTTTCATTTTCCACTTTTCCTTTCCCTGCCTCAGCTTGTGGCGCGCTTATCGCAATACCAATGTGTCAAACTATCGAAAATCTCATTTGCCGCACCTCAATAAATCATATAAATGCAAGAATCAAATTGGCCAAGTGCAATCCATTGCAGCATGTAATTATCGTGGTAATATTATTGCCTCTGTTGCTGCATACAATAAAACATTTTATTCTTTATTCTCAGTTCCAATTTTCATCACATTTAAATTGCTGTTGTAATTTTACGCCTATTAAAAATGTTTACGCTCTTTCTGACCTGAACAATCCGACAATTGTCTGCTCAATTTCATTCGTAACTTTAACGCATGAATTATTGTGAATGAAACAATATTATTAGATGAGGCGTTACAATTTTACTATTGTTACGTTGCTTTTTCATCATGCTTTCCAAGGGACATATCGTGTTAAAAGGATATTTTATAAAATTCAATAAATAAACAATGTTTTTTTAATTGATTGTTTTTCTGTTCATATTTGCACCTGTTAAACTTCAAAATCAGAATTTTTTTCAACATGTGAAAAGGAGTGAGCAGTTAACATAATTGCTTAACATACACGAAAGTGTTTACAGAGGAATGTCAATTGAAGTTGCAAGATCGATAATAATTTAATTTCAATTATTTCAACGCTTTAACTAATATTAATTGACTGCTCTGTAAAATATAGAATATTCTTTTTCTCTTTGAATAAATTTTAATTGCAAATTTCTAGATACAAAGATAAGGATAGCAACAACATGAATCAATTGTTTATTTAACTATATAAAATGTTAAACGATCAATAGTTTGAACTCGGCTAAAAATTAAGATAATTTTTTTGAATCAACTAAATTTATGTTAATGTAAATATTACATATAAGTTTGATAAATTGACCAAGTTTCATGATGCCACAATGCATACTGGGAACCTTCAATTAAAATCTTGCATCCCGTAAACGATTTCCATTCCCTCGTTGATAAGAAAAAATAGCTCGCTGACAATTGCTGAGCTGCAGAAACTCCATTTCCGAAAACTATAGCATATTTGTTGTCACCAACTGTCGCTTGGCAAGTTAATGAGCAGCAAGAGTAACATTGGATTCATTCGTGAATGGGAGTGGGAGTGTGATGGAAAAGTTTTGCTCAAGTGGCATTTTTCCATTTTGCACATGCAGGCGACGCGATTCGGCCGCGACTGCTGCTGGAATAATGACGATGATTCTGTAGAATTTGAATTGTGATTAAAATACAGTGTATAATTTTTTGGCACGCCTTGGCAGGCAGCGTCTGAGACTCTGACTAGAGTCGGAGACTGAGTCTGGCAGCATGTGCGTCCCAAGAACTTTTTGCCTCGTTTCACACTCTTTTGTCTGACTGTGGTACACAGAAAGTGGAAGAGGAGAGCGGAGAACGGAGAACGGAGCGAAGAAAAATTGCAAGCCGCAACTCGTGTCGACTTGCCGCTTCCAGCTCGACTTGATGTTAGAATAATGAAGAGGCAAAACTTTTACGCAAGGCATGTAATTTTTCGCTGTGACAGCAGGCAGTGATGCCCCCTCCCTCCCCTGCCCCTCTTTCACCGCAGCGGAAACGGAAGTTGTCATTCGTTTTGTGCATTTGTCGAAAGTTACAGTCGAAACGAAAGAAAGCTAGAAACAAACCCACAACTGCATAAAAACTTCTGTGTTGTACAAGCATCTAAAGCGACATGCACTTCTTGCTTTTTATTATTATTTTTCGCACAGTTAGGCCTAGTACACACACACACTCATATACACACACACACAGGCAGTTGCAATCCGCCCACAACAGGCGCATAAATCACGGCTGGCCCGAGCGGAGGCCGCGTTATAAATGCGAACAATGACACAATTGATTGGCCAATTACGTGCGCTTCGGGGTGATTATGACGTTACGTTCCGTTAGCCAGCCAGCCAGCCAGCCCACCATCGTTCTGCAACTGAATCTGATTCGGAATCAGATCAGGAGTGAGAACTGCCCAGTTGGGAGGAGAGGGTGACCAGCCGGCGTTCATGTCATGCCTGGCTAAATTTACACAATTAAATGCGTTAAATTCGTTTGAATAATTGAGCAATTTTTCGGCGCATTTCGGGCAATTTGCTCAAATACTTGTAGTTGACAAGGTGCACATCGAATTTAAAGCTATCGCTTCGTTGTCATCAGTTTGATGCGACTGCCATGAGCATAAATCAGAATTAAGATATGCATAAGCTATTCAGCAAATTTGGTTGATGGTTAAATAAAAAAGGAGCGGCCATTAAATATGCAGCACAATCCCTTCGAATAAAGTTGCGTTAAAGTTCACTCAACGACCGAATGAATGGGAGCCCAGGCAGCACAAGAAAAAAAAGACATTCGGTCAACTTTATGGGCAACGGCCGGGCACAGGCAAAGCCACAGCTAATTTATTTGCAGGCTCGTCGACCATCTATGAGACACGAGACAGCAAAGGACATCGTCTAGGCAGCGTCCATCGGCCGGCACTCCATTGTGCAGTGGCTCGTTTAAAACGCTGATTCAGTTTCATCATTAACCAGATTAATATGGGCCGGCGCTACTACTGACAGCCGCAATATGGCAGGCTGGCATCGCATCCAAGCCAAGCCGCATCCGCAGCCCGTTCGCTCTCTCCATGATATGGCAAATGGTAATCGATGTTCATGCTGTTTCTAGTCGGTGTCGTTGTCGTTGTCGTTGCCGTTGCCGTTAAATGGCCATGTGGTCATCGTCAGCATCATTATGACGATCATTATGCTCGTTGTCGTCATTGCAGACACTTCAAGTTTATCGCATTGCAGTTTGCGGAGCGTCACGCGGCGTATACGTAATTTTTGGCCAATGAATTTTTATGTCTCGTCTCTCGGCTTGCCTAATTATGCTTGGCACAGTCAAGTGCTTGACTTTAATCCATCTCGAACACATACAAATTAAACTGATTATTATGCTATTGATGCACAGATTGTTCAGTCTACATGCTGTTCACAAATGCTGATAGCAATCCCCTGCTGCTAAGCACTTGTCTTGCCTGTCTTCGTTTGTTTAGTATCTCTTGAAACTGTGATAATATTTGCCAGCCAAAGTATTTACATTTCGTTCAAAGTTGGTTTCTCCTCCCTCGCTCTCGCTCTCTGTCTCGCCGAGTTCAGATTGCAAATTTCGCTGCCTGCTACGCAATCACAGTTTTCGACATTTTACAAAATTGTATCGGCGCCGAAGTTTTCCTTTGCTTATTTGTTTGACTACTGTTGTTATTTTTACTCCTTTTTCGCTTAACGCGAAATAAGAAAACTTTTTTTATTTAAACAAATTTTGCATTCGGCTCAGACACGTGTGGGTTATTTTCTTTTTACTAAAGTTTTCTCTCCCCGAAATACGTCAAGTTCGCTCCGCTCCGCTGCAATCGTTTTAGTTACAAGTATCAAATTATTATGTTGAAATCCAACTTTTGCTTGCTTATTAGCGCACTTTGTGATACCAAAATTTTAGAGTCCATTCCGGTGAAACGCCTGCTCAAGAATGCTTAGAGCACCCTCGACTTCAACTCGTTTGCCGGAAAAATATGATCTAATAAGCAGGCTGCCAAAAGGCACAAAGGTCTGCCACAGCCACAGCCACATCCACATCCTATTTTATCCATTGACTACATCTCTGTCTCCTGTCTGCCTGGCTGTCTGTCTCTCTGTCTGACGTTCAGCCAGACAGCTCGGCAGTCAGATACATTTGGCTCAAGCCGACCAATTAAATTTCACTCGCATCAATAATCATGAAAGCAAAAATTGGCAAAGCGGGCCGCATGCCTAGAAATAATGAGAGTACGGGTATTTCCGAGCCGGGAAGCCGGCAAAATGCCACATAAAATGAAAACGCGAAATTAAAAGGCACATGGCACACACGACACGACTCAACACGACTCGACGGCATCAGGAGGACTATCACGAAGGTGGCGCCATCAAGGAAGGAAGGACTTGAAGTCGACAAGCGTGTAAATGATATAAATTCAATTTAATAAAATTGTTAAAATCGCAACGAGCTGAACTGTGGAAATGCTTTGCGCGCAGGTGAGCTGAAAATATCTTAGGAGTTTCCATCCCCATTCCCCCTGTTCCAGCTAGACGACGAACTCAACTGCGGATAGACGCAACGGGGAACGGCGAACGGGGAGTGGGAAAAACGGAACGGGAAATACGCGTGAAAATTCCTAGCAATTATTTCACACAAAGTGGGTAAAGTTGCTCTCGCGTGTCGTCTCGTTGGCCGTCCTCCCCCATCCTGTCTCGTTGTTGTCCTGTCATCTTGCAGGATGTGTCTTCAGACGATGCCAGACAAAGCACTCGACCGATGCACTGCCGTGCAGCTTTGATAACATTTTAAGCGGCTTCTGTAGATTTTATTGTCTCGCCTTGACATCAAGATAATCGCATAATTTCAAGGGCCCCTGGACAGCAATGTCCTTAAGGGTTAAGCGGGTTGAGGGTTGAAGGTTGCGCCTATTAGGCAGAACTTTTACGTCTCGCACTTATTGCATATTATTTTTTGTCCGTCAAAACTGTATTGTTAAATGGTTTTCCGTAATGGCGCACGTGACTTTGCTTTTAATTTTCTCGCTCATCTGTTGCTTTTAAGGTGAATTGAAAATTGCGTTCTGTCGAATTGAAATTCCAGTCGAGTCGAGTGTGGTTAGTGTTTAAGCACGCTAATCGTCTGGCTGTCATATTTATTCTATTTAACGGCGATTTCTGTAGCTCTAATCATGGCTACAACTACAACAGTTCAACTCATCGTTGCCCCACAACATTTCCATGCAACATTTCTGTCGCTCTCCTCCTCTGCTCTGCGGTTGCTTTCATGTCTAATTTAGCTACATTTTATTGTACTTTTCGCCACAATCGCTTTCCATTGTTGTAATACAATTTTCTTGTCGCATTTCAGTCAAGTTATTTTATTTTATTGTTCCCGGCCGCAAAATGTGTTCGCTTGGGCAATGCTCGCCGCCTAAAAGCGGGCAACATGAACACAGAAATGAAGTGGGGCAATGTTCTGTGTCGTTTGCACATTTTGGCAAATATTGTGTGTACTTTGCGGACACACACACACGCCACAGTGCCGCATGAGTACGTGGGTGTGGCATGCCCCACACACACACTCACTCACACATTACTCAGGCGCAATGTCTGTGACTGCGATGCGACTGTGAATGCGACTGCGGCTTTGTCTGCACTTCTTTGCTGGGGTCTTCTAAGATAGTGCAAGAATTATTGGCAAGTAATGCGGTGCCTGGCACTGAGCCCTGAGTTGAGTGTCGCATATGTTTTATTAAAATGAATTCACATTTCGCTTTCAATTCACAGACAATTCTCGGCTTTTTTGCATGCGCAAACCCGCATTCTCAGCTGCTTATTTTGGCCATTTTTGTAACTATTGTTCTTGCAGTGGCATTAAGAATGCGTATACTTAACACAAAAGTTGCTACATTTGCTTGTGGTGCATATAAGAATAAGTAAAGTTTAAAAAAGTGTTTCTTTTTGTCGTAAATTGTCAGGTGACTATTGCATAATTTAATGCCTGCTAATGGTACATAAATTGCAATTCTTTCAGTTCTAATTACAACCATTTGTAGCAAAATAAATGGCTGCAGATTTAATTCAAATTGTTCGACACCTCCAAAAAGAGCTATGCAAACTAAATTGGAAAAAAGTAAAAATGCTGCTTCAGCGAACAGTCCATTAATATTTATAACAGAGCATCAAAAATCCAAAGAAATACATTCGAACGTATGTGTGCTCACCAGCATGTGGCAGTAAAGAACAAAGCGACCAAATTAATTTAACGCCAACGCTGCCCTCGCTCCTCACTTGACCCTTCACTATCTATCAACTACCAACAGTTGCAACTAACAACAGCAAAAAAATCATGGGTGAAAGGAAATAAACTGAAGCCAGAGATAAAGAAATGAACCGAAACACAAAAAAAAAGAAACTTTGGTTTTTCTCTTAATTTCAACAGCTAGACAAAATGGCTTTGAGCATACCAATGGCATAGGCCAACCCCAGTTGTCGTATCTGAAACCGAGCAGAGTCCACAATAGTGCACACACATTTCCACACTTGATTGATTTCATTTTATATACGCTGCGATTTTCCAATTACAGAAGCGCTAAAATCAGCACAAAATCAACGACCGCACAGTGGGCCACACAGGGCGAATACTCGATAGCTTTAAATAATTATTGCGCAATAAATCAAGTCCTATATTTGAATATAACGTACGCGGCATTTTGTAAATTTTTTTTTAAATATTATGTTGATAATTAACACACTCACTTATACAAAAAATGTCAAGTGTCAATTCAGTATAATAAATAAGATGTCTGACTAACTATGTTACAATATCAATTGTATTCATTCAACATTAAAGTTAGCTATAAAAATTAATTATCCTCTCAAATATATTTTTATTTTTTTTCCTTTGTTGCTTTTGCATATTAGGCTCGACATATTTAATTTGCAAACAATAAATAAATGTGCGTAATCAATTTGGCGGCATAAGAATAATAAAAAGCACAAAATAAATATTTGTATAATTTTTAAATATAAAAGTTGCTGATTTAATTTTATTAAAAACAAATTGTGTCCACTGTAAGCCGTTACAAAGGCTGAAAATAACATCTATAGTAGCACATTGGATAAACTAGGGTTGGGATCTCTCTCTCTCTCTCTCTCGTTCTCCCTCTCTTTCTCTCCCTCCCTTTCTCTCTCTCGCTCTGTATGCTGTGTGTTCGATTTTGAAAAAGCGCAAAACAACGAGCCTAATTGCGGAAGCAATGCGCTGGGGAATCAGTTTTCTAAAGCTTCTCGGCCACAAGAACGTGGTGAGAGGTCGCGTAACGTAATATAGAAAATTTAACTTTCATTTTATTTTAGCTCAACTCCTCGTTCTGCAAAATGGCAATTAGCGTGGGCAAAAGCTAAGACATTAGATGTTAAGTTGGAAGTTGGAGGTTTGGGGTTGAGTTGGCGTTTTGGTCAAGGCTGTATTAATGAATTAACATCGCGAAATGAGTTTTCGGGCAGCACAATACAAACGGTCTTGGGTTGCAAGCCAAAGCTAAGTGCAAAACTTTTGCAATAAAATGTTAAAAATAAGTTCTCCACGTGTTTGGCATTGAGAACGCTGCAATTAGCCCCGTTTCACATTGGGCTGCTGTTGTTCCTGCTGCACTTCCCAAAATGCATACGCGCAATTTGGCGAATCAGAAGCCGTTAAATTGTACAGCGCATAACAAATTGGTTTTTTGGCAGCTCCAACATGTGCTCCAGACATACCCAGACAAGCCTTCCACTGTCCGCATTCTGCCCCTTCCTCCCGCTTTTCCACCATTCCCATAAACATCAGCCAACACTCTCCCCGCCTCCCTCAGCGCTATACTGTCAAGCCAGCCGCGACCAAAATTGTTTGTGCCCTGTTATTGTTGCTGCCGTCGAGGCTTTTGCCAGCATTGTTAATGTCATTTAAGGTTGGCATTGGAGTCAAAGTCGCTGGCAGTGTCTGCTTGATATATTGTTATCATTTTAACAATGGAAATTATTTCATTACATTGTTTTTAAGAGCCCTTTCATTGTGTTAGACACGGCTCGTGTCAGAGGCTGGCATGGTATTAGAATACAGTGGAGGCAGTGGAGAGAGATTTGAAACAACCAAGAGATGGAAGTTGATACAACTCGAAAGGAGAACGCCCCACAGTTGAAGTTAAGGCTTTAAAAACTAGTTAACAGAAATTTAATAATTGTGATATATAAAAAAAATTAATGTGATAAAATTAAGTGTACATTACTAAATATACCTAAATGGATAATTACTGTGCTAAAATTTGGTATATATATCGATGTCTAAATATTGTATAGAGTCTATTCCAATTACATAATAAAACCAAATTAGAATCTTTGTTTTTAGTTATTAAAACATTTAATTGAAAAAAAAGTGGATTGCATTAAAAAAAAAAGAATGCATTTATAATCTTTATTTTATTGTTAATAAAACAAGTTGGACGTGCTCAAAAGGAAACTTAATATCTTACATATACACATATTTTTACTAACTATGTTATTATAAATTTTTTGAGAAAATTTCAATTTCATTTTGTTTAACTTCTACATAACAAAATCAAAAGTGTATATTGAATTTACGTATACCTATTTTATTTTCTATAAACTTAGCTAGAAGTAATCTACGTGTTCAAAAGCACTTTATTTTTTGTACAGCTGCACATACATAACTAACTAAATTTATATAAAATGCCGATCGCATTGAATTTTATTTGAATGTGCAGACACGAAGTTGGAAAAAATGCGTCTGCTCTGCTGCTATTAAAAACTTTCACTGACTAAACAATTGGCAAACAAAACGCTTTCGAATTTAATAAATCCCTCAAACGGGCTTTGAAGTTTTCACTTACTCGCATTTTTTGCAAATCGCACAGATACAGATACTTATGAATGCGCATTTACTTCATTTGCATTTAAAATGAAATGGAATGAAAATCAGACCAGCATAAAAATACAAGCGAGTCGAAAAGAAATTGAGAGCCGATATGCTAAAATGTTTAGTGAAGTTGGAATATTTGGACATCATTAAAAATGCCACATTTGAATGAGTGTTTGAGGACGCCAAGGGGAGTTCACCTCATAGCGTCTTTTGCTTGATATGCATAAATGTCAAAGTGATTACAATGCAGGCTGAGATGTTCGCCCTCAAATGTGTTCATCGTTTTGTGGCACGCCTCACTGCATTCGGCCCCCCAAAAAAAAAGGACAGCGAACAGGGAACTGTGAGCTACTAGTAGAAACTGTGAGCTGTGAGCAGTAAGTGTGACAACGCCCATTCATTCGCTCACTCGTTGCTTATACGCCCATCGAGCACGACAAGACAGGACAAATCTGGAGATGGAGCTGGAGTTGGAGCTGGAGCATCGTCCATCTATCGTCTTGATGTACGCAGGTGCGCTTATTGCCGCTCGGCTGCACTTCGTTTGAGGGCAAGCCGAAAATCTCGACAGCAGATCAAAGCCAAGTTGCTGCCCCAGTCTCAGTTACACATGCCCCATTCCAGTTGCTCATCCTCCAAGCTGTCTTCTTCGCTTTTGCATGGCTTTCTGAGTGTGCTTGGGCACAAATGAAAAGCAACGTTTTAATAATTTTGCCCTCGAAATCCTTTTTGAGCGCATTTCATGTCAAGCAATTTCCGGTCATATTTGCGTGACAAGTGCGACCACAAATAATCTTGAGTGCTCGAATACTTCGTGGTGACTTTGAGTATCATCAACTTGGATTGTATTTGATTTCAATACTATGATTAGTTTAAACTTCAGCTGTAACTTTAATTAATGAACGAGAGACTTTAAATCCTTTCAATTTGCGACACCTGCATCCGTCTTTCTTGATCTATTCAAACGTGCCTGAAGGCTTGCATTTGCAAAAATATTCAGGTGTTTGCAACAAAACAAAAAACAGAAGTGTGTTCCATAGACGGCCACACCGTGTGTGGGTCTCTGTGTCTGTGTCTGAAAACACTTTGAACTTTTTAAATTTTTAATGAATCAAAAATGTTTTCACACTTTGGCTCACCTTTTTTACTGCAGTAAACACCCTATGCCACATGTGTGTGAATGTCAATGGGTGTGCATGCGTGTGTGAATTGTCTGTGCTGTGCGAGTTTATTCCCATTTGCAGCAGCAGCAGCAGCAGCAGCAAAAAAAGCGGCTACAACTCGGCAGCAACTCGGCAGTTTAGCCCCCCAGACTGTGCGACTCGAACAAGACCCCACAAAATGTAATTGAACTTAATTCGATTTGAAGCGAGACAAGTTTTTTGACAGCTGTTCAAGTTCTCAAAGGCCTTGCTTAAATTCCATCGAGTTGCCGGGCTTAAATTCAAGGATTACAGTTTAAAAGAAAGGAAATTATCACACATAAATTGATGGAATAAATTCAAACATTCCACTTGGCAATTACTTTTCCTACAATAACCAATCACTCATGTTTTCATACGACTTCACTCTTTATTTTCCCAATCTCTCAACTAAAATATTTGTTGGAGCATAGTTGGTGCACCTACCAAGTCAAGTGCCTTCGGGCTGAGCGAGCTCGAGAGTCGTGGTCAATTTTTGCGCATATGTTGCGATGAAGTGAACTCAAGTACAGCAACTCCACACACACACAATATGACTTTCCCATTTTGCCATAAAAAGCACTTGAGAAAGCAGCATACAAAAAAGAAAAAGAAATATAACATCTAACTATACCCTGAGGCACTCTGTTGTGTGCGGAGTTCATTTTTCTGCCAGTCAGCCACACAATTGCCACATGACACAAGGCATCTATCCATAGATGAAATGTGATTGCAAAATTGCATCTTGTTGATTGCACTGCACTGAGCAGCAATTTTAATTGGTGGAGTAACAAGTAATAAGTAATAAGTAAGCTTCATCCCTCGATTTATTGCCGACTCACAGTTCAATCTCGTTTACTTCTCTTTACACAGCACCGCATAACCATAAATCTTGGGGGCTGCAAGTTGAGCCAAAGTGCATATAATTTTCATTTAAATACCTATAGAATTTGTAGCTCCTTTGTGTCGCTCGCTGTCTGGACGCCGTTCCCCAAAAAAAATATATGGAAAAGTAGCTAAAAATTTGTCCTTTTTCGACTTTGGCACCGTCATCGACTGCCGGCTGAAAGCCTGAGCAATATTTTTGCATTTTGCAATATTTTCGAGAGCGTTGTTAATTTCATGGCTGAATGGTTAGTGTTTTCATAGCAGCAATTCCTTTTCTTGAAAGGTGCCATCGCAAGCAGCCTTAGAATGATGTCGACACACACTCTAAAAAACTTCGCGTATATTTGTAATATTTTGAATACGTCGAGCACAACAAATGCAATTAAATCTGCGCATAATTTTGCATTTCTAATCGGCTGAGATAACTTTTTAATCACTTCCTCCCCTATTTGAAGCTATGCCGAGTGCTGATAATAAGCTATGCTTAAATTAAAAACTTTTCACCCTCCAAAAACTTCTATTTTATTTTTCAGTTTTTTTTTTTTTGGTCTCCACTTGTGGCTGCAATTTCCCATCGCTAATTGCAATAAATTTGCGTTAATAAACTGAAACTGAGGCAGATTGCCAGCAGCATTTGGCCAAATGGGCAAAGCCTGCCCAGCTGTTTCAAAGTTTCAGTAAAAATTATTTCTGGGCTTAATTAAAAATATATTAAAATACTTACATTTCGCTTAATTTCGCAAATAATTGAGTAAGCGTTGGATTTTTGATTAAAGAATACAAACATTAAATATAATTAGTTGCATGTCCATGAATAGTTAAAATAGTTGAGTAGATTTTAGATTTATGATTAAACAATAATCCATGCATTTTAAATTTGATTGTAAAAAAATTATATAATATTAACAAATATTAAAATTCCTGTATTTTGAAAATAAATGAATAGACCTTAGATGTATGATGTAAGAATTATTTTCATGTTACAATAAACAATATTAAAATATGTGAATTTTTCTAGAATTTTACAAATAAGTAGGCTTTAGAATACAAATAATTTGATTTTTAATTTTTCTTAAAGTTTACAAATAATTGAGTAGTATTTGGTTCTATGGTTAAGGTTAAAAACATCAATGTGCTTTAACTTGTAGAAAAAAAATATATACTTGAAAAAAAAGATATACTTGAATTTCTTTTAAATTTTGCAGAAATCATTAATTTAGAAGAGTTTAGATTTATAATCAAAAAATAAAAAACAATGCGGTACAAAAAAGCGTAGACTTTAGATTTATGATTAAAGTGCGCATTAATTGGAATTGCGTTGTAGCTGCAAAATTGATTTCTTCGATTGTTTTACCTGGACAATCGCAATGCTCTCCATCTCTCAATTATACTAATTGTATCTCTTGAGCTTCGACCACGCCCACAGCAATTAGCATGTACAAGCAGTGGGCAGCAGCCAGCGGGCAGCGGGTAGCGATTAGTTGACTTTTTCCATCGATGCTTTCAGAGTGATTAAAATCGCACAATGGACAGCCGTGAAGAAGATGACCAGAGCTCCTTCCACTGTCCAGTCTCCATCCGCCTTCCGGCATAAGTAAAACCACACAATGCCTCACATTTGCATACACTTTGAACTATTCAAACAGCACGAGAGGGGAAAAAGTGAGCTGCAAGGATGGGCTACCCGTTGACTCGACAATTTTGCGAAATTAACCTCAGACTCGACTCGGCGGCCTCAGGTCACGTTGTAATTTAGCAGCCATCGCCAGCGTTTCACGTAAGCCACTTGGGTCAACGTCAGCCTCTCCTATCTACCGTCTACCGTCTCCCGTCTCCTGTCATTGTCCTCTGGCCCCTTGCTCCTTGTTGCTTGCTACTGCTGACATGCGGCGTTGGCATAAATTTAAAGAGACTCGGTTTAGTTGGTCAGAGATGAGGACACAGCCAACAATGACGGCAACTGTGTAGCCACGTCAGCTAACTAATGATGCCCTAAATTGAATCTAATCATCATTAACAATTACACAGCAGCCTCGTGTGATTACCCCGCAGTCAGGCCAGTCCGAGTCACAGTAGCTCACTCGACCATTAAGTCTAATCATATGCAAATAATTAAGCGTACTGACACGACCGGCAGAGACTGTGGACTGCGGACATGCGGACAGACGGTCAGCCGTTGAAATATTTCCCTTAGGTCCCATCGTGCCAATTGTCGCCTATACTTTTGTCTATCTCACTGCACTGCGTGCCAGATAGACAGGGCAGCACGGCACAGCACAGAAAAGGACAGGAGTCTGAGTGGACAGCGTACAGTGCCTGCTGATAATGCACACACTCGGTTCATAGGTGGCTAATAAATTTGAATATTAATTGTCAGTGTCTGCGCCTCTGCTTGTGGCTGTGACTGTGACTGTGGTTGCACTCCGAGATTAAAATGCGCCACTGCAGAGCATATCCAAGTATGAGTATATAACACATTGTCAGGGGTGACTTGGCCAACACTTCTGGGATAGAGTCATTTTCAAGCCTCCTAATTGCTTTGCCAGCAATGCAATTCTCACCTATAAGATTTTTGGCAATGGGTACAATAATTTTAAATGGAGAGATAATAACAAACAAAATAAAAATGTTCCAATCTATACATTTTAAACTGCTGTGAAGCGAAGTAAAATACAAACAATAATGTTAATTTAACAACTTAACGCTTTATATGGCTGTGATGTTTTTCGGCAGCATGACTTTCTCGCTGTGCATTAAGAAATGTCAAATATATATTTCCTGTGACTGTTAATTGCTATTAATATCACAAGCAGAGTAAAAAAATAATCAGTATTTTATATTTAAAATAAAAGCAATATTGATGTAAAATATTTTTCTTCAATAAGACTTATTAAATTTGTCTTATTTAACGAAAATAAAAATAGACAAAATATAAATATTTTTTTTTTGCTTTTTGCCGAAATAATTTCATATTTTTGTTAAAGGAATATAAAGCATTCTTTAAGATGCTCTAAAGAAAACTTTTAAAAAACTGGTCATAGTTTTAACTTAAAATATTGATAATTGGCTGTGTTATCAAGTCATTAATTGCCATTAAAAAGATCCCAATGGATACGTTACTTTTATACCCTCTTTTTTGGCCAAGATTAATGTCTGCTTTGGTTAATATTTTAAATTCGTATGTTACCCAAAGGAGATGCGAAAGACGATTGAAAGCGAAGCAAAAATTGCATCAAACCAATAAAGCGCTCACATCGACAGCCCCAAAAACCGAAGCATAAAAAATGGGCGAATGAATTGCTGCGGCCCTCCAAAGTTTCGGGGTTCTGGTCTCTTGTGGTAGCATCCATAGCATCGGCATCAACAGTGGGCTGTTGGGCAGTTGGGCAGCTGCCACGATTAATTTAACGCTCCACTGTGTCAAGCTGTTGTTGAATACAGTGGGTACACTGTCCGAAATAAGCCGACCAAAATTTACATTTAAGTCTTTTGCATTGGGCGGCTTCTGGCTCGGGGTTCGTGGCTCGTGGCTTTTGGGCGCAGTGCACTTGTAGACCGGCCAATGGAACATTTTCCGTTTCCGATGCGTTGCAAAAATGTTGCCACAGACAAATGGGTAACATGAGCACTCGCATTCGCATTCGCACTCGCCTCTGGGCACCGCAAGTGCCAAGAACTGGTTGCCTGCCTGCTGCACGTGTGAGAACTGGGAGCATGCCTTCAAATTGCAGCATCCCTGGCCAAAAATAAAAATGCGATTTAATAGCTAAATTAAGCCATAGCTGTATGCCTTTGTGTGTGTGGGTGGGTGTATCTGTGTTGGTCTGCGAACATTTCTGCTGCGTTAGGCAACTTTGCGATGCCCACAAAACCCATGCATTGAGCCTGTGTCTGTGCTCGCCACCTTTTAGCCAACCGCGCTTGGCTGATTGCATTCTACATCAGTGTGTGTGCGTGTGTGTGAGAATCTGCACACGCAGCATTGTTGCAAGCCTCAACTGACCCAACGCTTTTGACTTTTAATTGCATTAAATAAAAGTCATATAATAATTGCATAATTGAATGCAGCCAATGCCAATGCGCTGCGGGTAAAAATTTGCTGCGTGGTTGCACATTATTGTTGCAAATAATAACATTAGGAGTAATGAGCCAACAAATTGTTGACCATCAATTGAGGAGGCCAATTCATTGCACAAACAAATTGCCCATTAAGAATTGCATCGAATTTTCAACAAATTCAACTAATTCACAGCCAGCATAAAAGCATTGCTCTTTTCAAACTTTTCTTTGGGAAAATAATAATTTAAAAATATTTACATACTCGTATGTTAGTTGTCAATATAGGCAATAAAATAATTAAACTAGAAAATTATATTCCAAATTAACTTTTCTGCATGCAAATGTTAAAATATTACGTATCAATTATCACTTTCAATCCAAATACCACAACTTGCATGCAGAATCAGACTATTACATTTTCGATCTCGAAATAATTATAAATCTAATATATTAATTGTAAATCTATAAGATACTTAAAATTTTTTCAATGTGAACTGTTAATAACCGTAGCGTTTACAGTGTCTAATGAACTTATTATTTTGCAATGTAAATATTGCATTCAATATTTATTTGAATCTAAACCCAATGGAGAGTTCACTGTAAAATTAAAATCAAATAAATATCATATCCTAAATATAAGCGTAATCGGATATTAAGTCTTTTGTGAATATTTTCTGATATTTCATAAATAAGTAAATATGAATTTAAATCTTAATGCAGTCGACTGTCTGTAGATGAGAATGAGAAAACAAAAATATCATATACTCTAAAATAGATCCAAATTTAAGAGACGTATATCAACACTGCTGTTAATATTTGCTTTTATTTCATAGCTAAATTCGTGTTCGCCTCGCATTAAAAGTGGAAATTGCTGCAACATTTCGGTTTGGAAAAACTTCTGGTGTTTGCTTCCCAGAGATTCATGTCAAATGTGCGCAATCATTGTCGTGTCGTTTCAGTTGCAGGCTAAACTGGTACTAAATTGCATATTGCTAGTTGCTAGTCCGCGTTATCGCAGCTCCGAAACAAGCGCGTCATTTTTTCCATTCTAAGCCCGGAACGGAGCGAAAAACAATCTGCAGAACACTTGTAAAACTTGACAGGCGTGCAGCGGACAAGTTTTAAGGGGCAACTCGGCTCGTTGGTGCGTCACAAATTTACAACGGAACAGCTGCCGTCCCACCGCAGTCCTCTTCCTCTTGCTCCTGCCAACCATCCCTGCAGGAAGAGAGCGTTTCACAAACATTTACAATTTATTGCACATTTGCCTACAAAATATCGCCCAATTCAGGGCAGTGCACATTTAATGGAGTATGCAGATGGGCGCCAGGCCCAACTTGTTGTGGCAGTTTCTCCCCCCTCTCGAGGGGTCCACTTGGATGTAGGGCGTAAGGTGGTGTTGTGGGTGTGACATTACAGCATGTTCCATTGCACATTTGATGAATTTATTGCAGTTTAGAATTTTTTGCTCAATGTTGCAGCAGTTGCAATTTGCCCAAGAGCCAAGCAGAGAGCACGGAAAAATTTCAAACTGCGATACGACGCCATGTTGCTAAAAAAAAAGAAAATACAAGAAAAAGAAGAAAATTGCGGCATGACCGTTCTTTTTATACCCATTATATATGTGCATGTAGCACTAATAATTATAAAAATGGGAAAGTGTACTTTTCATTAATCCCAGAGCCCAATTTCGAATTATTGAATTCGCCCAAAACTGTTTATTTAGTTCACCAAATAAATCATTATGGTTTTGTAATTTTTTGATCAATTTGAAATATATAAGTCAAATATATTTTCATTTGAATTTAAATTATTAATTTAGTATATGACTCCCAAATAAAGTCAAACAAGTCTCACAAAAACCATTAAGGCTTTTCAAATAATATTAATATATTAAAAAAAACAAAAGAATTTTTCGAAAAAATCTACAAGGGGTGGGCATGGAAAATTTGCAAAAATTTCGAAAATCCTCCTTAACTTCGTCATTTGAAGGACTATCAGGATGTCCTTTGGCATGCATATGGGGACGGATTCAAGATGGACGACTATGAAATCAAAAGCCCAAATATACTTTGAACCTCGGAGTTAGAAGGACTTTTTTGCTGAGAGAAAACATGCTCTATCTTGGCCATATCCTTGCTGATCCTTATGAGTCCTGTGGCAATCAACTCGTCTTAACAATGACCATCAGCTGGCCAAAGGACATTCCGATCGTCCTTTTTGTTTCCGAGATATTTATTTTTTTCTGATTTTGTTGCGATTTCTCACATTTTTTTTCGACTCCGCAATTGCAAATTGTTTAAGTCCAAAAATTAAAAACTTTTGCATACTTTTGGGGATGAGATATAAATTTCAGTCCAAAAATTAAAGTGTGTTTATCTCGGAAAATACAACGATAATTTATATAGCAATTGGCCATTCGATAGCCCTAAGAAAAACGTTTAAAAATAACTGTCGATTGTCATTAACAAATAAAGAATATATTAAAAAAATCAAACAAGAATTTTTCGAAAAAATCTACAAGAGGTGGGCATGGAAAATTTGCAAAAATTTCGAAAATCCTCCTTAACTTCGTCATTTGAAGGACTATCAGGATGTCCTTTGGCATGCATATGGGGACGGATTCAAGATGGACGACTATGAAATCAAAAGCCCAAATATACTTTGAACCTCGGAGTTAGAAGGACTTTTTTGCTGAGAGAAAACATGCTCTATCTTGACCATATCCTTGCTGATCCTTATGAGTCCTGTGGCAATCAACTCGTCTTAACAATGACCATCAGCTGGCCAAAGGACATTCCGATCGTCCTTTTTGTTTCCGAGATATTTATTTTTTTCTGATTTTGTTGCGATTTCTCACATTTTTTTTCGACTCCGCAATTGCAAATTGTTTAAGTCCAAAAATTAAAAACTTTTGCATACTTTTGGGGATGAGATATAAATTTCAGTCCAAAAATTAAAATGTGTTTATCTCGGAAACTACAACTATAATTTAGATAGCAATTGGCCATTCGATAGCCCTAAGAAAAACGTTTAAAAATAACTGTCGATTGTCATTAAAAAATAAAGAATATATTAAAAAAAACAAACAAGAATTTTTCGAAAAAATCTACAAGGGGTAGGCATGGAAAATTTGCAAAAATTTCGAAAATCCTCCTTAACTTCGTCATTTGAAGGACTATCAGGATGTCCTTTGGCATGCATATGGGGACGGATTCAAGATGGACGACTATGAAATCAAAAGCCCAAATATACTTTGAACCTCGGAGTTAGAAGGACTTTTTTGCTGAGAGAAAACATGCTCTATCTTGACCATATCCTTGCTGATCCTTATGAGTCCTGTGGCAATCAACTCGTCTTAACAATGACTATCAGCTGGCCAAAGGACATTCCGATCGTCCCTTTCGTTTCCGAGATATCCATGATTTTCTTACTTTGTTGCGATTTCTTACATTTTTTTTCGACTCCGAAATTGCAAATTTTTTAAGTCCAAAAATTAAAAAGTTCATCTGCGCAATTTATACCATTTGCTTCCGTAAAAAATGGATTTTCGTATGCAGACATGGCAAGACAAGCGAGAGACAAAAATGTCAATATCCACAAAAAACAGAATTGGACCAAGTCAAATGGCGCTGAGGAAGAGCTTCGGTCAAACGATAAGTTTCGATCTTTAGAAAAAGCGATTTTAGACTTAAACACAAGGATGGATTTGATGTTCAAGCTAATGCAAGAAGCGATCGAATCAAACAGAGCCTTTCGCGATCTTATCCAGAAGCTCATATCAAAATGATTTATCCAAAACTGAACATCGGATTATGGAACGCGCGAGGACTAATTACACATAACGAAGAACTTAGACTCTTCCTAGGCGCGCATCAAATTGATATTATGCTAGTAACAGAAACGCACATGCGTCCTGGTCAAAAAGTCTTCCTACCAGGATTTGAGCAGTATTACGCCAACCATCCCAGCGGGACCTCAAAAAGTGGAGCCGCAATCTTAATTAAATCCAGCATAGCGCACGCTCAGGACGAGCATATAACAACAGAAAATGCACAAGCTGCCTGTGTAAATGTGTATACAAGTGCAGGACGCATCAAAATCGCTTCCCTATACCTCCCACCAAACTTGACGTGGTCTAAGGCGGATTTTGATACCCTACTTCAATCCTTGGGTAACAGATTCATAGCAGGTGGAGACTTCAATGCCAAACACCCTTGGTGGGGAAACCAAAGGACTTGCAGTCGAGGTAAGAGTTTACAAGAGGCCGTCTTAAGCGGAGCATATCAAATCTTAGCTAGTGGCGAGCCAACTTTCTATTCAGACAACACACAGAATAATCCCTCCGCCATAGACTTTTATGTGGTGAATGGTATCGTTTATGACAACCTTTCAATCAAAACGCACTACGAACTTTCCTCTGATCACTTGCCCTTGGTAGCCACATTACACCAATCAGTGCAGCGCAAACCAAAGAGACATTTTATACTCTCGCCTGGCTCTTGTATAGAAGCTTTTCAATTCGAAATGGATTGCAGAATAAACTTAAATATGGAATTAAATAGTGCTGCAGATATTGACGATGCTATTGACATATTTATGCGCAACATCACAGAAGCCTCAACTGTAGCTGCTCCCAGAAGTACACAACGTAAATGTTTTACTGTACAACTGCCACAAAACATAGTAGCATTGTTGCGTTTGAAAAGAAAGGTTAGAAAGGAATATGTGAGAACGGGAGATCCTCGAGTCCACCAAATCTTCAAAAGATTATCGAACCGGGTGAAGAAAGTGCTGACAAAGCATAAACAAGATAAGATTGATGATCTATTGGAAGAAGTCGGCCCTGATGCATCTACGAACTACTCTCTTTGGAAACTGACAAATCGGTTCAAAAGGCAAGCCATCAGGAAGTCTCCAATTAAAAATTCGGATGGCAATTGGTGCTATTCCAGTCAGGATAAAGCTGAGGTTTTCGCAAACAGCCTTGAGGAGAGATTCAAACCTTTTAACTTTACTACGGAGGTAGTGCGTCATGCTGTGAAGATGCAGATGGACATGCCTTATCAGATGGACTTGCCAGCAAATCCCGTCACTCTGCAGGAAGTAGAGCATCTGGTTAAAAAACTCCAACCGAAGAAGTCGCCAGGACACGACAGCTTAGACAACAGAACGTTGAAACTCCTTCCAACAAGAGCGTTACTATTTATAGTATTGCTGCTCAATGCCATATTGAGGTTGGGCTACTTCCCTAGCATCTGGAAGATGGCGCTTATAACCATGATTCCGAAGCCTGAGAAACAACACACTGATGTGGATGGTTACAGACCAATTAGTCTTCTACCGGCGCTGGGGAAAATGGCTGAAAGGGTGATTTTGACCCGTTTACTACAACTGGATGCTGTATCAAAGAGAATTCCAAAATGGCAGTTTGGCTTTAGGAAAAGTCATGGAACACCAGAGCAGCTTCACCGTGTGGTAAATTTTGCACAGGAAGCAATGGAGCACAAAATGTATGCCGTGGCGGTGTTTATGGACATTAGACAAGCTTTCGATAGGGTCTGGCACGATGGACTACTATTTAAACTTCGACCAATTCTCACTCCCCAGCTGTTCCAGCTAATATACAGTTTTTTAATTGGCAGGTCCTTCAGTGTGGTTGTGGATGGCGAGCAATCCACCAAGTGCTTAGTATGCGCAGGCGTCCCGCAAGGCAGCGTATTGGGTCCTACTCTGTATACGCTATTCACATCGGATATGCCGACCAACAGAGTGATATCGGGCATTGACGAGGAAGACGCTATGGTAGCTACGTATGCTGATGATACTACAGTGCTGATCAGAAGTAAGAGTATTGATGAAGCAACAGAAGGTCTTCAAAAATATGTTCAATGTTTCGAAAATTGGGCAAAAAAATGGAACATTGGCATAAACAGCGAAAAGTGTGCGAACGTAACGTTTGCCACAAGGCCACGAATCTGCGGTCCCATATACATGCAAGGTTCAACACTATCTCATAAATCGCATCACAAGTATCTTGGTGTGATTCTAGATAGGAGGCTAACATACAAGCATCATACCACCATGATCCAGAAAACGGTCATGGCCAAAGCAGGGAAGATGTCGTGGCTTCTGTCTGCGACGAAATTATCATTATATAACAAAGTAAGGATATACAAAGCTATAATTAGTCCCATTTGGAAATACGCCTTTCAAATCTACGGCGTAGCCGCTAAACCCAATATTAGTAAAATTAGAGTGTCCCAAAGCAAGATATTAAGAAAGCTATGTAATGCCCCTTGGTACATGAGAAACGACAATATTGAAAGAGATCTAAAGGTGCCAAAGGTGGGTGACGTCCTTCAATCGCTTTCTAAAAACTATATGGAAAGACTTGACAGACACCCCAATATGCTTGCAAGGTGTCTAAAAAGAAAGCCAAGAAAAAGAAGACTACGTAAGCTGTACCCAGTTGACTTACCGACCAGAATTATAATATAATTTCCAGTTGTAATAGGTTAATTTATATATATGTACATATAGCATTTAAAATAATCAAATCATAAGTTAATTTCACATGAAGTGATCACTCCCTGTTCTTTGTTAATTTTCAACTAGATTAAGCTGTCAAATAGATAGTAGCAAAATAGTTTATTAAATATACAAAATTTTTAACAATAAAAAAAAAAGAAATTGCAAATTTTTTAAGTCCAAAAATTAAAAACTTTTGCATACTTTTGGGGATGAGATATAAATTTCAGTCCAAAAATTAAAATGTGTTTATCTCGGAAAATACAACGATAATTTATATAGCAATTGGCCATTCGATAGCCCTAAGAAAAACGTTTAAAAATAACTGTCGATTGTCATTAAAAAATAAAGAATATATTAAAAAAAACAAACAAGAATTTTTCGAAAAAATCTACAATGGGTGGGCATGGAAAATTTGCAAAAATTTCCAAAATCCTTCTTAACTTCGTCATTTGAAGGACTATCAGGATGTCCTTTGGCATGCATATAGGGACGGATTCAAGATGGACGACTATGAATTCAAAAGCCCAAATATACTTTGAACCACGGAGTTAGAAGGACTTTTATGCTGAGAGAAAACATGCTCTATCTTGGCCATATCCTTGCTGATCCTTATGAGTCCTGTGGCAATCAACTCGTCTTAACAATGACTATCAGCTGGCCAAATGACATTCCGATCGTCCCTTTCGTTTCCGAGATATCCATGATTTTCTTACTTTGTTGCGATTTCTTACATTTTTGTTCAACTCCGAAATTGCAAATTTTTTAAGTCCAAAAATTAAAAACTTTTGCATACTTTTGAGGATGGGATATAAATTTCAGTCCAAAAATTAAAATGTGTTTATCTCGGAAACTACAACAATAATTTAGATAGCATTTGTCAACAAATAAAACGTCGTGTATTATTTTTGCGTTTACGATCAAATTCAAATGTTAATAAGATATTAATATTATGTAATCGAAATTTTGTATGATTTAAGACTCATGAGACTACTGCAAGTAATATAAATATTAAGCTTTTCTTTATTTATGATTTCCCTGAAAATTGCTGTGAGCAGGGTATGTCGTAGTCTAATGCTCTCGGCGATTGCATCCTTGTTTTTGCTCGCTTTGTGTCGATGAAACTGTCAAATCGAACGTTTAGAAACTTATTTATAGCTTGGCGTATACAATTTTCAAAGTGGGTGCCAAAAACTTGGCGCACTCGATAAGCGTGCAGGCATGAAATGAAGTTGCAGCGATATTGGAAATGACACGCTAGCTATATGTACATATATATGTGAGTGGGGATTAAGCTGTCAGTTAAAGTTTGATGATGTGCTGAGATTAATTGATAGTCGTAAGCTCAGGTTTAGGCAGCATCAAATTTTGCATCAAGTCAACGTTCAGTGATTAAATTACCTTGCACAAATTAAGGAATTTCAAGGCGCCAGAGTTGTGTTCTGTTCTGTTCTGTTCAGGTGTACGCTCGAACACGCCGTTTGTCTGGTTAATTACCCACTGATTACAGCTGCTGCTGCAGTCCACTTGGCCACTTGCTTTACGGCCAACTAAGTGGTATTTACGTTTTAATTTAACGCTTCTTTTTGGCCCCGTCGGAGGCACAGCCAAATGCGCTTTCGGTTTCAAGAAGTGCAATACAGCAGGAGGAGCCGAAGGCGAGGAAAGCAAAAGCCAAAAAAGAAAACCGGATGCCAAGGCTAAAAAGCTTTAAGTAAAAGGCAAAGACGTTCCCCGGTCGAGGGGCTGGACTCTGCCGTCTGTAATTGCTGCGGCTGCGACAGGACACGGCACGGACAGGACTCTGTCGGCAACTGTTGCCATTGTCATTGTCGTCGTCGTCGTCGTCGTCGTCGTTAGTGTTGTCGCTGGCACCCATTCAAGTGGTTTTTGATGACAAAATGAAAGGTAATTTTAGCGAAATTCTCGCTCTGATTTCGTCCACTGCAGGGTGCCCTAGACAAATGACAAGTTATGCCATCAGCAGACCGAATAGTCTGGGCCCATCTCGTAGGCATCGTTAATGCAAAAAATTGGCTTGGCGACAATTGTTAACCGAAAAGCAACGCTCAAAATGTACAAAATTATTCGGCTTACCGGAAATTGTGGCTACATTAGAGATAAGTGCCCGATGGGAATGGGAATAAGTGAAATTCACAAGACTGTCATGTGTTGTGTCTGGACAGTCAGAGCTTTAAATAGAAGCCCCGCAGGGTTAAACACCTTTAAGAGCGCACAAAAAGGAATCAAAACAAAGCCAAGACTCACACTCCAGATTCACTAACTGGGCATATAAACGACTATCTGTATCTGTATCTGCAGCTGTAGCTGTAGCTGTCTAACTGTGTGTGGCAGTAAATCTTTATAAGCGCGAATAATTGGTTTCCTCATTTAATGCGAATGGTTGGCCAGAATCAAGCTGGCAGGGCGTAGAAGGGAACATTGCAATCGTTGCGCCGTCGACATAGTAGGAATATGCTTCACAATAAACATCAACATTTTTTTCTGCGCCCAGCCCTCAGTCCTCAGTCCTCAGTCCTGTGTTGACTGTCAGAGCAAACAGCAGGAGTCATAATATTGCAACAGCATTGGGATCGCTGCAAAGTTAGAGTCTGAAGTTGGAGATGGAGTTGGAGTTGGAGTCGCTGGCAGCTTTGACTTGGGGGAGAGCGAAAAGGAAATTGCTGGAAAAAATTAATTGCATTTTCATTATGTTGACGGGCAGAGCCAGAGTCAGTGAGGGCAGACAGACAAATGACATGGATCTAGGCAATGCGAGGCAAACGACTAAACTGCCCTGAAGTTAGATTCATTTCAGCAGAGATGATACTAAGAAACAAGCGAAGAATATGTGTAGTAATCATAGTTCTTACTAAAACTTACATAACAGCTCAGCTTTTAGTGCTGATACTACAAAAGAAGTAAAGGCATACTCGTATAGCGATATAATATCAAGCACGCGCAGTAAAAGTGGATCCCCTTATCGATGTCTTATAAATTGATCAATAAAATAGAAATGCCGCAAGAACGTTTCTTATCTGCAGCACTGGCGGCGGGAAATTGATTTCACAAGCAGGTTTTATATAAACTTGTTTATGAATTGTCTAACCCAAATCGTGGGATCGATAAGATCGCTAAAAATCACATGGTTGCAGGTTTTGTTGATGACATGACTTTTTAAAATTAATTTCAATAAAAGTGAAATTCGTGTGAACCGCCCAACCCTATATCTAAAGCCTATAAAGATATAGCATTATGTAGCGTGATTCATTTCAAATGAAATCGAAAAACAGGTAAACAGCCAGCCCTTTTCTGAATCCCAGCCATACCCACGCTACATTATCGTATGAAATGTGATTGCTATCGGGCAAGATAAATACATTACAGTATATTTACATAAGATATTCACACCACAGCAATTATACAGAACTTACTCGCAGTTCGATGTAGTTTCATTCTAGTGCATTTCCCAAAAGCGAAGCTGGCAGGTGTTTGTCGAAAGTAGAATAGAAGAATCTCACACTTGGTCGATTTATACGTGTGATAAGCCTGCTATTCTACTTGCCAATCCACACCACGAAAACCGTTTTGGAAACACTTTTGCGATCCAATTTGCAGATCAATTCACGCACAACACACACTTTAATCCTTCGGACATCATGTTCAATATATATAGGGAATCCATAATATAATAATCTGCAGTCGGAACACGGAACGAAATACGCAGCGCAGAACAGAGAGAGAACTGAATACTTGGGAGTTCAATAACGAAATAATGACATATTTTCATAGATATCGCTTTTTATATGATATGCCTTATCTGACGAGCGTTTTTTATTTACTTTACCTCTTACTCAGGCAATATCTTTCCGACAACACACCAATAGCTGCCTGTGTGTGTGTGTGCGAGGAGTAGATAACTGGATTTGGATTGGGAACTCTTATCAATAGTGGCAAGCGTCGACTGTGAATGTGACAAGTCACATACTGATACAGATACGGGCGGGCTCATGACGAATGTGCCATGGATAAAAAGCGCCAAGTGAAAAGGTTCAATATAGATATGACGAAACGGGCCAACAGGTTAAATATGCCCCAAGGTATTTCTCAAGTATCTTGAACTATTTAGTAGTGCAACTATTTCTTCAGCTTACTTTCCTCACACACCTTATCGGCAATGTCCAGTTGAGGCCAGGTATTGAGAACTACCTGCGATTTGGACTGAGTCAACAACGAGCAGCGAACAGCAAACAGAAATTGTGTAAAAGGTCGTCAAACGTGTCGACTCGTTGTCGTTGATAAGAAACCCCAAAAATCAAACCACATATGAATTCGTATATACTTACTGCAATATGTACTTCACCTACCATATATGTGTTTGTGTTCGAAATATGTTCATATATACTGTGTTTTCGGTAATAATATCAATACTTGCTTCTACTGTGGCAGTTACCAGTAAACTCGGTCAGATAAGATACAGACATTGCCTTTGATAAATACCAATCGGGTGAAGAACTCAAGAAGGTAGCAACACAACTTCGAAACTTCATGGGATAATCAAATATTGTCAAATCTAAATAGAAATACTCGAAAAGAGTTTCTTAATCTTCAACTGTAAAAAGGTCTCTCTCTCAAATAGAAAATCTTATCTTTTAGATCAATCAAAAAGATAGTTAAACATTAAACGGTGCAGAACTGAGAATAGAGTTTGGATGAAAATACTTCTATATTTATATAAAACTATGTACACACGTGACTACTATAAACATATGTAAGAGAACATAACGTATAAGGAAAAATAATTTGATTAGCTATAAATAAATCATCAATGAGTAATCTTAAAATAAAATATGCAGTCATTTATAATTGGGCTTGGCTCACAGCAATTATCGCAGTATCTGATAATAAGTGCAACTAAAGAGCTTTTTAGAATTTGACACTCATTCTTTACTTACAATATCTGCTTGACTTATTCTTAAACTGCATGACAAATTCTTGCCATACCTCTGCTATCCACTTTCCCAAATATTTCCAGTGACGTTTCGGAGTTAAAAATAGGGCATTGTGTCGTTAGCAACCTGTGCTCATAAAGAATTTCTCAATAGGTTTTACAATAATTCACACCTATTGCAACACGGCCCTTAAAATACATTAACCCAAATCTCTTGTCTAATCAATTTTATGCTTGGCTATTTCCGCTAGCAACACTTACTAAGCAAACTAACATTTCGGATTGCATAAGCCAACTTTGCCTCATGGCTAACTAACAAATACCAGTAAATAAGTCCGAAATTTTATATTATTCTCCGTATTCGATAATTGGGTGCACAAAAAGAATGTGGCATATCTTATCTTGACAATATATATACTATTTTGATATGTACTTTTTCTAAGATTTCATATGCCTCTTTACTTTAGTCATCGTGTGTTAACTTGCCCATAAATCGATTGGTGAAATGCGAGTGCTTATCCGGTGAATTGTACGACAGCATTTGTACTTCTTAGAGGTTGCCTCAACTTTCTAGGGAATATATATAAATCCATTGCATTGATAGTAATCGAACGTACTCCATTTTCATTAATACATTTCTTACATTTTTGAAACTATAGACAACTGCAACAAGTGGACAGTATATCAATGAACTTCCCTGTTTGCAATATTTCATTGGAAATTCTTACAAAGTCAACTAAAAAATAATCTTTTTATGAGGGTTCGGCATAACATCCGTGTTAGGCCATTCCAAAAATGGCGCCAATCCAAGTGATTCAGTCACTTATTGATAACTTGTCAAGTGGAGCGACAAGTATTTTATTTGTGTTTTATTTCATGCATTTATCAAAGTTTATACAATTCCTAAGTTCAATAATTTGCCGAAAAGAAAGTTACCCCTCATATTATTAGAATCGAATAATCAATGCAATATGCTTGCCACTAACAATTCCAAGAATTTAATTAAATTCCACAAATGACAGGTCACTGTCCATCCGTTCATTTGTCCATTTTGGGAGCACATTTAGGGAATATTCGGAGTTCGCACGTAAAACTGATTAAAAACTACGTGTTGTGATTGCATAATCAAGGTGAATGCACAAAACGCCCCTGCAAGCATTCGAGGTCTGTCTGATTGGGTCTTGGCCACTGCAGTAACTTTTATAATGGGCTGAAATATTGATGAGGTAAAAAGAGGGATAGGGAAGGTAACAATTCATGAAAAACTTGGCCTGTCAAAATTGGGTGTGCGTGGAAATTCATTGATAAAGAAATAATAATTTCCGCCCTTGTCGCCCACAAGTAAGATGATTTTCAATTTCCGGCCAATGGAGAAAAGGGAAAAATAAAATATGAAATTAAAGCGATTTAAAGCGCTCTAATGGCTGTTGTTCGCTGTTCCAAAAGGTCGAGGACCGTGCAAAAGTCAAACCCATCACACTGCGGAATCGCATCGACCTAAGCCTGGGCAGATTTCACCTGCGGCAGCTTGCAATGAAAAATCGTTTAATGACACCATTCACACACTCAAAGCGAGAGAGCTCGGTGGAAGTCAGGTTGGTCTGAAGGGGAAGTGTCTGCCTGTTGCCGACTAAATGTGGATGTCGCTGGAGGCAACAATTGCAACATTTTGCAGCCGCCATCGAAATGCCAACTACCTGCAGCTGTCCTTTGTGTCCTGTGCCGACGAAGCAGTCATATACCCCGGCATCATTTGTCAAGCTCTATGGCAATTAGATTTGCCTTATGACTGTTTTCTATTTCTGTTTTTTTTTTTTTTGCACTCGACTAAAGGGTGAATAAACTGCGGCACGTAGGCATCGCTTAGGGGTTCCTTATCTACATGAATGTCCACAGTACAATTTCTTCTTTCCCTCCCAGTAGATCTTCAAATTATTATAGTACTAAACAAATTCGTCTATCTCTCATCAATCACGATGGATGCATATTTGATTCTTATCGTAGTCATCTTACGACAACTAAAACTAATCTAAATATACTCATTGTTCATCAATCAATTTACCCCAAGAGCAAAGAATTATATTTCAGATACTTGTAAGTATTTTCTAACATTTTATTTGTCGTTTTCCTTTTGCTTGCTTGGCTGGGACTGTACACGCTTCTTTTAAGTTGGCGGCCCACATTTTTATACCTTTTCCATTTATATTAAAATTTAGAGCCGTTTATAGCCCTGATAAGATATGATGAACTAACGAGTAAGTATATAATGTTGTCGCCGGACCTATTCGTGTTTGCCTGTGCCACTTTTAAACAAGTGATTTCGATTTATGATTACAAATTTGAACATAGGTAAACAGCTTATGCAGCCGTGATAACAAAGCACATGGATTTCTTTGCTATGTAGACCGCTTGGGACTTTGAACTGATTGCCAGGAAGGTTCGCTGTTGCAATGCGCTCTGCTAATTATCGATGCATCTCATGCCAATCACATTGGCCACAATTTTAATCAATGGCCAGAAACCGCAGCAAAGTCAACCACTGTCACTGAAGCCAATGCTCTCGGCAACACTTTCGCATGCCGCAGCACGTAGAGCTCGTTAGACATTTTCTTAAGCTAATATTTTCACAGCCCACGGTGGATACGGACACGGACACGGACACGAACACGAACAGGAACGTGGCAGAGAGTGGAGAGAAGATTATTCAAATGATTGGAAATTATCATGTCCTTGCATCCATTTTTGGCTGCCACAGCCACAGTTATAGCCACAGCCACAGTCATTGCCTATTGCCATTTTGCAGTGCAGGTCCAATGTGCAAACAACAAATTGCATTTGTCATCTGCTGCATAAATAACGAGATAATACCGTAACATAATAACTGTCAATGCGGGGGAGGCCAAGGCGCGTTCCCAACTCCTCCAAAGGTAATCCACCTTCCAGCTGAACGTGTTGTGTATGAGAGTGTAGATGAGTGTGTGTGTGTGTGTGTGGCGGGCTGTGGCAAATGCGAATTTGTATCGTCGATTTGCATATTTAATCAAAATTAACATGACCGATAAAATCAATTACACACACAAGCGCACAGCCAGCGAGCGCAGAGACTGAGTGAGGCACAGCATCTGCAAGATACAGATACAGATACTCTCACACACACACACACAGATACTCTCGCACCTAGGTGAATAACAATTGCATTAGAAAATGTCGCCATTCTCCTGCTGCTGCCTCATCGTCGTCGTCGTCAACGTGTACAATTTTCGGTTCGTTTGCTCCTAAAATCCTTTCTGCAGAATCTACGAGCATGTCGCTTTCAAACTGTGTAAACTGCAGTGCCATCCTCATGTACTTGTCCCTGTCCATGTGTGAGTATATGTGTGTGTGTGTGAGTGCATTACTGCATTGTTACAGACACTAATACGCCCAACGGCTTATCCTGTCCAACGTGCTTAAATTGTTTCTTCCTGTCACACTGATTTTCTCTACTCGATTTATTTCATTTCGACTTTTCCATTGTTGTTTCTGCCCATTGCTCTTTGATATCGAAATGAATTTATACTCGACTTCCATGCAACAACAACAACAGCAACAACAACATCAATTGAATGCTTTAAAATCCAAATAAATATCAGATTGCAGCACTCGGAATGTGTAAATATATTTAATTGCATTTACATTTACATAATATTGCACTATGTGTATGTGCAGAGACAATTACATTCATATTTACTTTATGCAAGTATCGAGTAAGCTCGAGATTTAAATAGGCAGCCGGTCATTTTATGATCCAATAGATATGAAAGAATATAAAGCAATTGAACAGTGTCTGGAGTAGAGATAAAATCACAATAATCGCACATCTCGAATAAACATAAATGTATTGTTTACTAATTGTAAGTTACACATTTCAAGTACGAAAAACAAAACAATATATGCAATATTTAAGGTTCAATTCAATATGTATTCGCAAGTTCCGTTTTAAGATATAAATTTGTTTAACAAATCAAAAAAACTCTTAATATTATTACTTCAAATAAATGTTTTTCATTTTATCATTCAAATACAAAACACAAAACAATATTTGCAATATATAATGTTGAATTTATTATCAACCTATGGTTAAGCTGTAAAAGGTGTTTTTCAAATGAAAATAAGCTAATAAAAAGCAATATTTTAAATATAAAAATTTGCAATATTTAAGGTTCGATTCCAAATGCATGTTCAACCCTTTTTAAAGTGATCAAGTTATGAAAGTATATTAAATTAAACTTGCAACCTAAGCGAGGTAAACAACTTCCAACACAATAAAGTGCCACACGAACCCAAAATGAATTCTCTTCGCATCATAAAGGATGTCCCGCGAAATTCCTTGAATTTAATTACGTTTTCATTGCCCTTATCTAGGGCCGAGCTGCTTGCGAGAGACACACAGACATACAGATGGATATTCCCATTGAATTGAATCTAAAGGTAAAGTTGATTTTTCCATTTAAAATGTTCTCGCAGACAAATTAACACCAATTGCAAAAGAGCTTTAGAGGACCGACAAACTGCTTAAAAGTCATGGAGTGGGTGGGAAGATATAAGAAGGGAGGAGTGAAGGGAGGCATAAACGGACTCCATAAATTCGCATTGATTGCGTTCAATTAAAATTCAGTTATGCTCCGGCGGCGTTTGGCAGTAACAGGAATATTTTAATTAATTTTCACGCGCTCAGCACAAAATTTTCGTTAGCTGCCAAAGTAAATTTTGTTCAGGTCTCGTCATCATGGCAGCTGCTGTTCGATATTTCCATTTGGCATTTATGCGCATTTAAACTGCAGTCTGCAAAAATAAACTGTCACTTCATTTGATGCCATTTGTTTTTAACAAAATCGTTAATAATTATTTCAGTTGAATCAGCAAATTTAGTTTTAAATTATTTGCAATGGGACAAATGAATTGAATGCTCGAGTGCAGAGGCTTAGTCGTAAATCCTTTTCTTAGATTTATTGAAATCTGCATTCAACTTTTAAATTGTTTTTGTCGAAGTCAATTTGTGCTGAATAAAATTTATTGCGCAAAATATTGGCTGAAATGCAGTTACGATACGGACTGTATGTAAATGGTTGCCATTGTTTGACTCAACAGCTAAACGCTCGGTAAATTTTTCGCAATAGTCTAAAATGAAATCAATTTAAGAGTTTGCTCTTGAAAAGCGCATCGCGTCTGTTTAAAGCCACAAAATAAACCAGTCCAAAGCCACCAATGCAGAAGGAGTCTATGTCTATGGCTTACATCTATCGCTGTGCAGACATCAGCAACATCATCATCATCAACGTGAAAGTATATAGATACTTTGTCTAGCATTTCAATTGGCAAACATACTTCAGCTTGAAAGCGACAGCCAGAGGTTTAGAGTAAAAAAGCCGCACACGCTGCGATAAATAAACAACAAGCAAGAAGCAGGTTCCCCTTTTGCCATTTCCCATTTTCCAGTTTCTGAACCTAGTCTACGCATTGGCGAGGCGATGTCGAAAGCCTTTCATCTACTTCAGTGCTCAAGTAGCAACAGCAAAATACACAAACAAGTCGACGGTCGACGTTCGACAGCCGACAGTCGGTAAGGCAGTAAGGGCAACGGCAACAAGCAGCTAAGTGTGATTTTCGAAAATGGCAAAAGTATGTTTTCCAAATCTGACTTTTGCGTCAATTTCAAGGCCAACAACAACAACAGCAACAACTTGAGCCAGCAACATAAACTTTGGCGCATTTTGCAGTGTAGTTTTTGGCGCAAATTGTCGTCTTGAGGCGGATCGACGCATCGCTTGAATGTCAGTGTTGATTTTTCAAATTATTTGCCAAGGTTCGCAAATGATGATAGCTCACACCGAGACCTCGAAACCCCGAAACCAACAGTTAACAGCCAAGCGCCCAACAGCCGTTGATGACTTTGCTTTGTTTGCCCGCACACAAGACTATATCCTGTCCTTGCGCCTGTCCTTCACCTACAGCTCTGAACACACAAATAGGGCTCATAGTGTTTAAACTGAACATCACCTTTATTATTTATGGACAGAGTCATCCTTCATCATTTTGACAACGACCTATTTTAAAACGACGAATTTTAATAAATTGTTTATTTAATTTTTTTTCAATAACATTTATTTTTAAGTTTTTTCTGCTTACAATCGAAATTGAAATATCACGGCGTTGTGTTGATAAAGGATGTTGATTTAGATTGAACAAATTATATTGATATAATATTTATTTTAATGCATATTTTGTCTATATTTAATCTTCATTCAAACATTCTTGTAACTCAATGCATTATTTCACTGTTCATAGCTGTTCATCGTTGCTTATGTGCCCTGGCGGCAGTTTAAGCTGTTTCTTCTGTTTGCTCTAAACTTTGCTTAGCTCGCTCTATTGAAATTTACAAACTTCACAGTTTCATATGGCACACAACTAATAGGTTTTCCTTGCAAGAATTTAGACATACTTCTTAATATTGTTGTTACCTTCATCTTGTTCTTGATGGCTGCAGAAAATTCCTTGACTCTTTTATACAGCTTCCTCGCCAGTCTCGTCAGATAACTTCAATATTTTGGTTTCTCAAAAAGTGAAAATTCGAATGGCGAAGTATATATTAAGAGTAAGTATTTAACAAGAGGCATTCATTTGAAAATATTTATGCTAAAAAGCAAAAACACAAACGCTATATGCAAAAATTGCATAATGTTTTTCTAAACATACTATTTTTTAAATGTATTTAAAGCTTTTTTACATTTATAGCATTATCTTATTGTTTTTATACCATTACCATGCCTTAAAAAAATTATATTCAGTTTTAAAAACAATGCGAAATTGTCGATTTAATAAATAGTAAACAAAAATAATCTCGACATATATGAAAATTGATTGAAATTGCACAATTTTTGTTTAATTTCCGTATTTATGAGAATCAGATGCGCAATTAATAACCACAATATAATTTTTTTCAAACAAATCAAGAAAGTGATCGCTGTTGAGTATTCGATATAACTGGGAGTAACAAAAACCAAAACTTTGTAATATACATTAAAAAAACCTTGCATTGAAACGGGATGTAAAATGTATCGCCAATTTCTTAGCTTAAATAAAATGTGCAACTCATGAACGTCGACTTAATTCAATTTATGAAGTTACTTCTCCTACATTATTCTTTAAAATTCTTATGCTCTCATATTATTCAAAATACTAGTTTTTCACATAAAGTTGAGCTTTGTCTAGAGCTGGCCATTAATTATTAGCTTGAACAAGTTGGCAACTCTGCCGCTAATTAAAATAGCCCCGAAAGTATGCAATGCGGTAGTGAGGCAACTTTTTCTGTCTGCTGTGCTTGTGACTAATCTATGCAAAGTTGGCTTCCAACTGCAGCTGCAGTTGCAAAACGCACCAAACATAAAAACTGTTATGAAATTCATTTAAAGTTGAAGTCAAAAAGTCGCGAAAAAAACGAGGACAAAGGGAAACAAAAGTTTCGTTCCCATAACGAGGCAGTCGGCCAAAGTTGTCCCTTGATGAACTGCGACACGGACGTAGAGATGGACGTGGTCACATGTGGCAGCAGCTTCCAGCAGTAGTTCATACGATCTCGAAACCAGTCAATTTAAGCGGCTTAGAAGCCACCCTTTGGCCCTTTGTGAAGTACGCTGCGTATGCGTAATATTTATGCATTTATTTGTGTTTCTACTCGTAATCAAATTTACATATTTGGACCACTGAAATTAATTATAATGCCACAACTCGCACACACACACAAAAACAAAAATCGCATTTAAAGATAAAGAAAGGGAGATAAATTCGGGGCGAGTGAGAAAAAGAAGGCTATGAATATGAAATGCGGTGCTGCTGTTGGCTTTGGCATTGGCTTTGGCCAACTCAGCGCCAGCTCTTTCTGCATTGAATGTGTTGGTAATTTCATTTGACCATCATCCTTTGCACCCGCCGCACACCACTCATATATTCACACACATTGCAAAACTCATTTCACGGGTCACAGAGTACAATCATCCGAGAGGGCAAAGCAACACACCGAGGAGCAGACGAAACAGAAAAAACCTGGCCAAAAATTGATTATGGCGGCAGCGGCGGCTGTAACGCCAGAGGGTTAAAGCAGAAGCTGGAAGGAAGGCAAACCAAGGCAACTATCATCAAAATCCTATTAGTTGGCCCATACAATAGGATGCAGAGTCCAGCTTTGTCCTTGTCCAGTTGCCTGCATTTTGTCAGCGTTTATTTGCCAAATTAATTCCCAAAAAGGTAAGCCAAACTTGCGATTTGAAACAATCAGGGCTGGCAAGGTTAGGTCGCCCCTCCTCGTCCCTATTCCCCCATCAGTCCGTCACCCCATAACCCAATTCACCCTATCCCTCAGTCAAAGGACCCTTTTTTGTTGTCCTGCTGTTGCTGCAGCTGCCATTTGACCAGCGGGCAGCCGCCACCTCAGCCAGCACACAATTTGTGACAATTCCTTTTTGCGGATTAATATTTGCTCTGCTCCTGTCTCTGTCCCCGTCTCCGTCTTTTGTCGTTGCCTTTTACCCTCCCTTCTACCCTTTCTACCCGTACCTGCCCGGTTGCGCTTTTATTTGGCTCGTTGCCTCGTTGCCTTCTTGGCAGCCTGGTCTGTCCTTCTTTTGTTTGTTCTTCCTGCCCTTGCTCTTAAAATTAAAATACGCAGATTTTTTTAATAGTCTTCGCATCGTGTGGCCTTTCAACAACTGCCAAAATTGTAACTTGAAAGGTGTTTCGGCAAAGGGTTTTACTCTTGTGATCTAAAGCACGAGATAATTATTTTTAATGCTGTGCTCATTGTTTTAGAACTCAATAATGTCTTGGGTTGATGCAAATCTTGTTTGCCTCGCTTGCCAAATTATTATTACGATGGCTACAATTGGTTAACTTTAACTGATATTGTGTCAGCTTTACACTGCGGTCGAAAGCCTTTTCCCTTCCCAATTTCAAACCCAACTGTCATGTTTTCGTAGAAATTCATGCAAAGTAAAAAGCAAAAAAGAGGATTTGTATTAATTTTTCTTGATGCTAGTCTGAATTTTTGGTTTAGCATATTTACAAATATATGCTTATATGCTTTTTAACTCTTTCAGAATTTACTAATTTCACAAAAATGGAAATTACGAATTCCAATTACCAAAACTCCACTTTGAACCAGCAAGAGAACAAAATCAAAAGCCGGAAACCATGCTTTGATTTTTCCTTGCCTTTTCTTCCATGCAGTTTGCTGCTGAGTTTTATTTGTTTCCTTGCGTTTTGCATTTGACTTCAAATTATTTATTTTAATTTTATTTAATATATTTCAACAAATCGGTAACTTAAGTTTATTTTTAAGAGTTTAAAGTATTTATATTTAAAGAGCTTAAAGTACTTACTCTTTACTTTTGTTTTGGAACTAAATCAGTTAAATACGAGTTAAATAAAATGTATATTTATATTAAGTACAAAATTATTAATCAGAAACTTTCCCGTTGAATGAAATTGATTAAATTAAAAAAAAAGAGTTGCAAATCTTTGATATCACACATCTATCATTGCAAAGCACTTTGGAAATTGATTTAATTTTCGTAATTGACCCCAAAATAAATGTGCGCTTAACTTTGCAATAATTGAAAAATGAGCTTAACAGGCAAAGGCGCCGCCATAAGAAAAACTTATAGACACAGACAGTGGGAGGAAGCTCGTACTCGTAATTCCATTGAAAAGTACACAAGAAACAGCCATGCGACCGGCGATAAGAGATACTAAAAGTTTTCCCTTGCAACTGCACTTGGACTCTGAAAAACATACCCGCGAAGGACTTATTGTGAAGAAAACATACTTGGCCGCATAAAAGATGTCGAAAAATATCGCCTCCTACCGGGGGAAGTAGACCTGCAGCTGATTTGCCATCGTCTGAGGGCATGACATCTATCCTGATATATGGCTGGACATGCATTCAACTCTTTTTTGTTGAACGTTGCACGTTGCACAATGTCCGACTAAGTTCGTGTCGTTTGTTTGGTCCGTTTCCTTAGTCGTAGGCACTAAGAAGCCACTTGAAGGACAGTAATGCGCACACTGGACAGCAAAAAGGATGGTTGACTTCAGCTACTGCAAATCCCCTTTGCCTTTGTGCTGAAACCTAACTTTTACATTTTTTTACGCAACTTCTTTTGGCAGAACCATTTTCTAATTCAGATATGATTAAAAAAATGCAATTGTGTAGAACAAATAGGAATTGATTATTTTACTGTATACCAATTTAAGATATTTTACAGACAACGACAGTCTTTCAACTGCATTCTCCTGTTAACAATTTGTATTTAATATTACTCTGTTTGGGTAAATTTATCTATATCGTATAGATGTTCCATGTAAGGCTTTGAAAAATCAATTAAAACCAGCATTTATAAAAAGATGTTATGTTAGCTATTGAATATGAATAGAATTTCCAGACAGAATTGCTTTCGGCTTCAAACAATTTATAATTCATTAGCTTATTTTTCCTGTCTGGTGTATTCATTTGTTAAATATTATGTTATCAAAATATTATTATTATTATTAATTAGTCTTTTAGTCAATTATTAATAGGAATTCAAGATAATATACAGATAGTAATAAAAATGTTTGCTTGTTACCTTTAAGAAAACTATTGTGACCCTTTATGAATGTTATTTACTTGCAGTTTGAACATTAATATACCTTTTATAATTTAGTTTGTTATATTTTACGGTCAACCCCTTTTCATATTGAGCGTCCTATTTTATTTTTTTTCATTTTGAACCTTTGTTCATATAATGTTAAATTAATTTAAGCTTCTTTTTTAAGTATTTATATTATATATTATTTATCAAACAAACAAGTACAAAATGGAAAAGTAAAACCTTGAACGATATTTTTCCTGATACAAACATATTATTTTAAACGCATTCGACATTAAATTGATTTAGTATTGATGTCTACATATTTTTAAAGTGCAGCGATCTATCAAGTTCAAGCCTGCTTAGCTTAGCGAGTGCAATGACCAGCTACAATTCTGGCTGGATCGATTAGTTGCATGCAACTAATCGCAGAATCAATTGCTTGCTGCCGATGTTGCAATTTGCACGCTAACCAAGTGTCAAAACTTTGCGTACACTTGCGAATTTTATTGGCGTCTTTTTATTTCCCCACCGAAAAATAAACGAGAAACTAGAAAACCGACAAACGGCAAATAGGCGATGACGAAATGGTAACTCCAACTGCCAACTGCTAACTGTTCTCTCTTGTCGGCAAAGTGGCCCATTGACCAGCTGTTCCACTCTGAGGCTGAGGCGCCTGCGCAACGTCGATGCCACAGCAATGTTTGTTGCAGTTGCTGCTGCTGCTGCTGCTGCCGCTGCCGCTGCAGTTACGACATTTTTAAGCCGCGCTCAAATCCAGTTTGCAGCCAGCGGCTTCAATGAAAGTGAAGTGCAAAATATGAAAATTGTAAAATGATTTTCGCGCGTTTCATTCAGTTTTCATTCACAGCTAGCTGAAGCTGGACGTGACACGCTGTCTGCTAGCAAATAAAAACTAAATAATAGATCCAACTGTGATCGTGATTTGCGGATTGTGTGGCTAAGATGTGGCATCTACTTGGGCGCGTTGTGCTGCTGGCATTGGCCACCAGCGTAGTTCGAGGCAACGATGGCTTTCTGACAGAGCCTCGTAAGTTTCAAGTGGCTTGTGGATTGTGCTCAAATCGGAAATGAAATAGACGCTTAATCAATCGAGCTGAGTTCGATTGCACATATTCTAATTAAGTGCTTTTGCCAAATGATTATAGATTACTTCTAATTCACACACACATTCACATGCCAAGCGGCCATTGGACGGCCGTCACATAATTGTAACTAACCCACTTTAAGCTTTTTGCCAAATATTGCACCACTAAACCGGATTTGTTTCTCTGCATTTATGTGTATCGTTTTATCTTGAAATTCAACTCAATTGAAAATAAAAAAAAAACTGAACCCAAATTCTAATCGAACCGCAGCAGATTACATTAAGCAATGTAAAATAGCCGATAAGAATTTCGTCAACTGTTCCACCCAAAGCATACAGCAGCTCTTCGATAAACTGAACGATGGTGAGTTGAGGCGAGGTCCTCAAGAGTTTTGCTTAAAGTTTGTGTCTTGCAGGCATTCCGGGTCTGACAAGCATCAAGAGCTTCGATCCATTCCACTTGAATCGCATCCGGATATCGCAGGGCAACAGCAATGCGATTAATCTGAAAGTGGAGCTGGCCAATGTGAAAATCATTGGATTCGGACACACCAATGTCATGGAGAGTCTGTAAGTGGGCGAATACCAGTTAAATGCATTACCTACACCCTCTATCCTTAGGGTGTTCAAAAAGGATTACAGCTGGAAGACGACATTCACGCTGCCGGTGATGAAGCTGCAAGGTAATTACAGTCTATTTGGCCGCATTCTCCTAATTCCGCTCAATGGCCGTGGACAGGTATTTCTCGATGCAGGTGAGCTGAAAACAATCTCAGTGCACTCACAGAACACAAGGCTAATTGACCCTCTCTCGTTGACAGATAACCTGACCGTCACCATGCACACAAAGACGCGTCTGTATGAGAAGGGCGGCTTCACCTTCTACAATGTGACCAGCTGTCGCGTGGACTTTAAAATGGATGGCCTCAAGTCGTACTTCTCGAATTTGTTCAACGGCAACAAGCAGCTAGGTAAGTAACTGAACTGCCTGGAATCGCTCACAAATCTTCACTTCTGTTTGCAGAGGACAGCACGAACAAGTTCTTCAACGATAACTGGCGCATGCTGGCAGATGCCTTGTATTCGGTGATTACACAGACCATCGAGGACATTATGCTCGATATTCTGAAAAAGATATTCCACTTTATACCGGCCAACTACTTTGTCAGCGACATTCCCACACCGGAGCAGCTGTACGGCAAAGCGAAGGCAAAGTCGAAGCCAAAATAATCTGCATTTCAATAGTATATTGGTTTCGGCTAACTCAATAAAATAATTTAATATAATTGGATTCTAAATCAAAAATTTTACACTAAACTCTATTCGTAAGAAAATTCATAACAATTCAGCGCAAGATCTGCTAAATTGGACAATGGGTAATGGACTTTATTTAAAATTAAAGTTGTATGCTTATTTTCAGTATTAAGAACTCTTGTTTAATTGCAAACCAAATTTCAATTTATAACTTGTGCTGGATAATTTTATACTTGTATTTTATGTATTGGTGGAAATTAAGCCATAAACATGAAAAACCAAGTACAGATTGCTTTAGGGGTTGGGGGCTCTGGGTTAACCACAAATACGGCAAAGCTAAAGCCGTGTGCTTAAATTAATTGCCGCAAACAGGCCCAACCCTCAAATTAATTTATATTTTTATTTTAATTATTTTTTTTTGGCGCATTGGCTTTTTGAAGTCTGCCAATAATTTGTAAATGCAGCGGCTGCTGATGTTGTTTTCGCTGTTGTTGTTGCCGCTGCTGATGTTGCCGATGTTGCTGCTGCTGTTTCGGTTTTTAAATTACCCGCACCGCAATTAAAACATTTGACGCAGTGGCTGCCATTACAAATGTCCGACAATTAGTTTAAATTTAATGCGCAGTGAGTTTTTGACTCGCGCCCCGCCAAATCGTACATTCTACATAGTTACAGCATTTTGCGGTTGCAGTGCACCATTTTTTAGGATTCTGAACACCAAAGCGACAAATCCTGTGCGTGATTGCAATAAATTCGGAGACTGTGCCAAGCCGGGCTAACAAAACGCAGTCGCACACAAGGTAAACAACCAGATACGAGATGCCAGACAGTGGAAACTGGTGGCAGCACAAAAACCAAAGACAAACAAACTGCCAAAACTATTTCCAGCACACTGCATTTTTAATACCCTAAAAAAGCATATAAATTTAATTTAATGTCTCGGTTTAATTGAAAAATATTAATTTTATTGCTGGTGAATTTCTTATGTATTTTAATTAAAATTAAATGTTTTACAAGCTGTCTTCAAAGATTCCAATACTCTTCGTAGGGAATGCACATAGGGAACCCTTCTGTTTTTGTATGTTTGTCGGGTCGTATGGCTCTGTCTCTGTAGTTGAAAGTATTTCAATATTCCCAGCCAATGTTGTTCAATATTTGTCGAGCCTGTATTCCAGCACCTCTCTTCGTTGTTTCCAACGTGACTGATAGTTTTTTAAAAGGCCAGCCTAAAAGTATGGAAAGCTCTATTAAATCCAGAGTCTAAAAGCGGGCAATTCTCTTTTAAAGTTTAGTTTATAATTGGGCAACTGCCAATTCCTCTTGTGACGCCCAGCTACGACTCCCATTAAAGTGGACAGCGGATGTGGCCAGCATGTCCGTTGAATGCTGGCTTTCTGGGCGGACCCATTTGGACAGAAGTTTTGTGTTAGTCTCTTGTTTTCTTTGCTTGCTTCAAATGCTGGCAGCGGTCAACTTGTTGTAACATTCGACATCAGCTGTGGTTTCCATAGAATGTGTCTATTGTTTAGAGTTTTAAAAACTTGCATAGACTTCAACTTGCACGGAACTCCCTTTTAACGTTGCCTGCCACAAACATGACCAAAGCGTAATTAGATCAGCGTAAACTTCGACGCTCGCCCATAAATTAAATATTTAATTATTATGTCCACTCAGCATAGTTGGCCAATTAATTATAAAATAATTTCAAATTAAATGATGTCATTGCACAATTTACGCACATTTTTTGTGGATTACGAACAGCATGTTAAAAATGTGCCATAAAAATACTCGCACATGAACTTTAAAGTCCCAATAATAAAAATTTATGGCCAAATAATTGCAATCTCATTAGGACACCCCTTTTGTACGGCGCATACAACATGGACATGATACCGCACACATCCCCATCGCCATCGCCATCGCCATCGCCATTGCCATCGTAGAGACACTGACTGCCATTTGGGGAATGCGTAAATATAAATATCCGCATTTTGTAAAATATTTAACAATAATTGAGCGTAAAATAATCGCATGAAATGTTCGGGGCATCGATAAAATCCTTGCACCGCCAGCAACTCCCAAACTTGCCCCCAAGTTGCAATACGCGTTAATTGCAGCGATTCTGTTGGCGCAGTTGCCGCTGCATCGCTGTGATGCACACGTACACGAATTGCGGCGACAATTGTAATTAAATAGACACCACACATGGCTATGACGATGGCAATGGCGATGGCTGCAGCTCCTGTCCTTGCGATACACAACAATCGTCGCCAGCAGTGGTTGGACAAGCGGAAAAGCTCCAATAATGCTCAATGAGATACTTATGCAGACTTCGAGTCCACTGCACATGTACAGTGGACACCAAATATTTTCTGCAGATGAAACATAAAAGTATTCCATTTCGTTAAAGTTAAAAATATTTCGAACACTTTAATAAATTGTTGAATTCAGACCTCAGAAACTTTATCTTTAAAAACTCTAATTATTATAGATATTTATATTGTAATTAAATAGAAAAAAATTAAATAAATAACTAATCGGTAAATAATTATTATATAATATTTTAATATTTTCTACGTCTAAAATATTGGATATACTTTAATATATTTGTGAATTTGATTTCAATCTATTATTTCTGATTCTTATTATTAGTATCTGAATGTTCGATGACAAAGTAAAATAAGTATCTCAAGGGTTGCAATTTTTTTCAATTGATCTGAGAGAAGCATTTTGTCGGCAGATTTACAAGCAGCAGAGTGGCGCAGTGGAAGCGTGCTGGGCCCATAACCCAGAGGTCCGAGGATCGAAACCTTGCTCTGCTAGTTGGATAACTACTTTTTTATTTAATAATTTGCGATTTTTTTGATTTCCATTAATTTTACTATTGTATGTATGGTTTAATATTAATACAATTTGTTTTATTATAATTTTAATATTTCTACGAATTGTAATTGAGATTGTCATAAATATGTGCGGCCTAAAAGAATTCTTTGCTATATATAAGCCTGCAACCTAAAAGTATGCAATAAAAATTGTATGCGCAAAATCTTGCTCACTTCCCTTACATACGCACTTTGACACACGCTCAGCAAGCAGCAGAGTGGCGCAGTGGAAGCGTGCTGGGCCCATAACCCAGAGGTCCGAGGATCGAAACCTTGCTCTGCTATGTGGAACAATTGTGCGCGGAAGCACTTTTTTTTTTTTAATTTTACCCATTGTCAATGGTCTGGTTACCTTTTCTCGTTTACAAAGCAAATTCGACCATATATTTAAAATAATTGAGTTGTTGTTAATTTACATGCACACACATGTGTGTGTTGCTATCAGTTTAGCAGGCATTTTGTGGTGGGCTGCCATTTAATCGACATAGATGCGAACTGAAAGCGAGCACTTTAACGCAAACTGTAATCTCGTAAAAATAAACAACATTTCGTTTTAATCGATGCGTTTTACAATTTGCTGCTGTTGTATTTGGTTATGGTTGCATGCCGTTAAACTGGTTTATTGCGTGTATAGAGTATTAGCATTTATCTGGTACGAAATCAGACAATACTAAATAAACATTTCTTTTCAAAACGCAACGATTATGACAATTGTAAATTGTTTGAGTAATTTGTTGACAACAACAATGGTAAACAGAATGCAGATGGATTTTGAGAAAAGGAAAGAAAAGAAAGACAAACAATCAGGGAAAAAGAATCCCCATGGTAATAAGAATTTTACTGACTTCCGCTCGGCTTCAGCTTCAGCTTCAACCAAGCTAAGGATGTCCGCCAACGGCGTCGCTTTACAAGATTTTATTTACACCTACTGTGAAAATGTTTACACTTCAACAGACAGCGGCAATAAGCGAAGCGACGAGCTCCTGCCGCTAAAATGAGCAATGTATAAACCTCCAGAATGCCGAAGGCAGCGCCCCAAACAATTGAAAGTGGATTTCCGGCTTAAAAATTTGCTCAAAAGGTAGCACAGACTGAAGACGAAATGCTAAAACTCATAAAAAAAACCGTACATGGAGGTGTTGGAAAAATGCTAACGGCCTGCATAAAACGCGTATCTGATGAGAGAGGCGAGAACTAGACTACGACGTAAATTTATGTTAAAATTTGTAGCATTTGCAATAAGTTCGGCGCCCAGGAGCAACGTTTCTCTAGGAGATTGGGCAATTTGTGTGCAGAAGCCAATAAATTTGTCGTTTCTGAACGCATTTTTATGCGCATTTTTAATATCTACTGCAAAGTGTGCGATAGCTTTAGGTTATGATCTCTTTAAAAAGAGATGCTGCCGCTTGCAAGCTGAAGGGTAAAAAAAATTTGTTAGTTGCAATGAAATAAATACTAGTCGAGCATATTTTAAATGCAAAATCGCATTAAAAAGTTTACGAAAAACTGATAACAGTTTCTTCTCCACAAGTATTTACCAAGCACTCCAAAAGTCAGAATGTGAGTCTGTTGGCACTGCCAAGCCAATAATGTACAAAACGTCTTAAGGAATGAATATATACATAAGTATATACATATACAGAGTAGCATGCAATCAACCTAGCATCCTCAGACCCCCAACCCCAAGTCTCGCTCTCTCCCCAAGGCAACGACTGTCAAAATTAGCTCTCAGCTGGCAACGCCTCAAAGTGCAAATATTGAGCCAAGTGAAGAAAACTGCCTCAGATTCAACCCAGGACTCAGTCGCAGCCTCCTCCTTCTTTTTACTAGAAGGAGTACTCAAGCAGTTGGCAGACAACATTTCATTTCATCAAAATTTCAGCTCGCTTATATTTTTCTCATTGCCGACTGTTATTTTTGGCAATTTGTTTGTTTGCCAATTGTCTGCCGGTTATGCTTATCCTTTTTTGTTGGCCATGCCCAGGCTCAGGCTTATACTTGGGCTGATTTAATCAGATTTCATTTCTCCGACTGTCTTTTCGCTGGCAATTAACATAATTTTTGTAAGTGAATTTTCATAGTTGAGCGAATTGCGAATTAAAAACTTCAAGTGAAACTTTTAGCAAATGGCCATTGAACCCACAATGACAATCACAACTGGTAAGTTAATCAAAATTCGTGCGATCCACGATAAGACATCTATTGAGACCGAGTTTGACTATCAACCGAGAGCTCCCAGAGCTCCCCTTTCGCCTTTCTTTTTGCTCTTTGCCGCCCCAGAGGCATTTACATTTGCCAGCACTTCAATTGTGTGACAAAAATTATTATGCCAACTTCATATGCCGAGAGATTGCGATTGCGATTGCCATTGCCAATGCGTTTGCGATTTCGACTGCAGATACAGACTGTGACGGCAAAATGAGAAAAAAACCAAAACCAAAAACTTGAGGAATATGCAAATTGAAAACCCCAAAGCTATGCTAACCCACAGAACCAGCTAAATGTCGTTTAGCTATCGAGGTTAAGGTCTTAAATTGCTCAGAATCAAACTCTTGAACACTCCATTAAAATGTAAAAGCTGTCGCAAAAAACTAACGAGTTCGGCCAATCTTTTTGCCAATTATGATATAATCATAGAAAATGGCCATTACGGTGTTTTTTTCTTATTAATTCATAGTTCAATAAACTCATCATAACTGGGCGTGGCATATATTAGAGAGAAGTTCACGACTCTTTCTTATCCCTGTTCCAGTCACGTGCCGCAACAGTTGAATTTCTCATGCCACTCAAAGAAACCAATTTGCATGTCTTGCCCACATTTTATTTATTTATATCTTTAGATTTTTTTCATTTACCGATTCACTGTTCAATTGCATAGAAATCGGTTTTAAATCGATCTTCTCACTGATCCGGATGCTTGAAATGCTTCACATTACTTTAAGTTTATTTGCGGACTTGCTTCTTTTACCTCACATAATTTATACTTGGGATTTCCCAGTGGAACTTGTTTATTCGCAATTTATAGACGGATTTTTGGTTCTATATACCCTCACAAAGAGTATTGAAGAACTGTCTGGTAGAAAGTATTTCAATAATAAAATGATAATTAAGGCAATATATGGTAGGCGTGATTCCGTTATAAGTATAAGTATTGTAAAATACCATTTATTATTAGCCTGAAGGACAAAGTTGCTCTAGACTCCTTCAAACTTAATTCGAAGTTATAAATACAAAATCAAATTAATAATCATAAAACAACTTATAATAACAATAAAACTATGATAAAATTAGCTCATTTCCTTGTAGAGTATTAAATATTCTATAACAGGAAAAGGAAACTATTCTCACCTGCTTTTATTTATATCACTTCTAAGCTGAGTCATTAAATAGAGGCAAGCCGCCAATTTGTATGTGAGAAGAATTCCATGATCAAAGGAGAATAGACTGCTCCACTTTTGATGCTCATTTGGAGTACTTTTTATTCACGGGGCCTCGTGGCAACACCATCGTAATAATAACAATTATAAATCGCACATTCAATTTATAACCTTACAACAACAATTACAGTCAATCTCATGACATTTGTATCAACTGAGGTGCTGTTCAACAATCCGCGAATTTCACGTTTTTTGCTTTATGCAAAAAATTCGAAACGGTAAGCTCAGCAAATAAATTGAATAAAAGCCATTGAAATGTCAATAATTGAAATGCGTACCGTAAGAAACAGACAAAAAAGACAAAAGAACAACAACAAATTTACATTTTTATGTAACAAATTTAATTTGGACAAGTCAAGCGAAACACAAATGGCATAAATTTGGTTGACCAGCCGTTGACGGAAGGACATTGAAACAGGTGTGAAAAAGCAGACAAAGGCAAAGAAAGAAAATAAAATCATATTTGGGGTCCGATTACGGAACAAAATAAACAATATTTATTTTCATATTACTATTTCAGATAACATAACGAATTGAAAACGGAAAAAGGAGCAGAAGACTTATTTAAAATGTATACAATTAATTACAGCACATAAACATTTTTGGTTATCTAAAGACCATGTTGATCTTTGCAATTGAAACCCAATATCAAATAATTTATAATAGTTTACAATTAAATATTTTATATTTTATATATTATATTTCATAAAATATATGATCACATATTTTAATATTAGCTTAAATGCATTTGGTGTTTGCACCAAACTAATTGTCGGAGCGAATGAAATATTCTAAAATACAACGTTCCACACAAAATTCCGAAACTTATTTAAGTGCAATAAGGCCTCTGGGAGAATTTATCGCTGTCTTTTTACGAGTTAACTTAGACAAAATTTATATGTGGGTAGGAGATGCACGAGTACGAGTAGCAGTAAGTATTTTTTGCTTACTCCACCAGCAGCTGAGTCACGAGATTCAACGAGACATTACTGCTGTCAACGACTTTTAGCTTAAACGATGTGCATTGCATCCTTAATTACAGAAAGTAGAAAAGAGAACAGAACCCGACCCGAGGCTTGAGAACCTTCTAGTCGTATTCCCCTCAACCAGACATTCCGTGGGTTTGTTGCTTGTTTTCTCGGGATAAACTCGGGAATTGCAAAAAGAAAGAGCGAAGTGGGAACTTCAACTATTTGCAAGCTTTTATTGTGTTTGCAAAGAGATGTCGGTTAACTTTGCGCATATCTATCTGGATAATTATCAACTCGTAGTACTATAGCTCCGACGCGATTACGTGGCCTTTGGGTTGACACGATTTGCATGAGTAATGAGTAGCGAGAATGTGTAATGATCAGCTTCTGGCTGCTTGTAAAGTGCATCAATGAATTATGCTGCCATTATTTAATGGGCAATGTTATCTGCGCGTAGTTTCGGCAACAGTTGCCTCCAAGAACCCTTAATTTATGCCACTAGCGGGCGATATCAGTCCAATCAACACACGAGTGCTCCAAAACCCCTCCAAACACATGGCAGGCAGGCAGGCAGGCAGGCAGGCAGGCAGGCGGCAAACAAACGCTCTAAATCATTGTCGTCTGTTTCACATTGGGCCACAGCAGCGTCTTGGCCTCCTTCCCTCTCAGTCACACACACACTTTGCATCTCTCTCTGTTTGGCTTCGCTCGTCCGTTGCCATTATCAGCGTCATCAATTCGCTGCCTGCAGACAGCTTGTCACCGTCGGGTAAACATGCGAATTTCGCAGTCGAGCTGGCAAACACGTGACGTTGACTTGATGGTGACTCTACCTGCGTCTCTGTCTCTGTTTCTGTCTCTGCATCTACTTATGGCTCTGTCTGATGAGCAGGCAGCAGAGGACGAGGTGTCCGACTATCCGATGCCGATGACGCCTCACAGCCGACAATGATGTCAATTGTGCGACAAAAGGTATTTTGCATACTAAAATCAGACAAACAGCAACAGGGAGACTGACACTGAAGACGGTGCCCAAAATGAGAATAATTCAGATTGAAGACTGAAGTGCTGACAAATTTATAACATTTAAGACAACAGTATTGCACATTATGAACACAGATATGCATAATAAAATTTAGCTCAGCCCAAGCTGAACATTTTCAAATTGTTGAAACCTTTCGATTTATCGATGCGTCCAGCAAGCGTGCCGTCAAAGATCTGTTGACCTTGGGATCCCGTCAACTGAAGACCCAACTGGAAATTGGTCTCGGGCAGAAAACTGGGCAGCAGCTCCTCATCAATATGATAGCCCTGCAGTGCATATTTGCCTTTGGGCAGCGGACACTCCTTGAACAGCTGGCCAAATCGCAGCATATCCTGGTAGACAAGGCGGATCAATGGCTCTGCAAGACGATCCTTCAATACCTTGCAGAAGTTGGTTCTGTGGCTCAAGACATTCGTGTAGTTGCCCCATTCGCTCTGCAGACCAATCCTAATGGATAGCTCGACGTCATCCAATGGCTCAAGAACATCGATGTCAGTGTTGAGGGAGCTGCTCTCACTATTGTTCTCAACTTGAATTTTCACATCCATAAGTTTGGCATTCGATTCGAATTCAAAGTCCGTGAAGATGATTTTGAAAGATCGCTAAAGTCAAAAGCAAGAACTATTATTATTATTTAAAATTCAGCTATTTATTGCCATTTCAAACATACCCATGCTGACGACAAGGTACAGCTTAGTAGAATACCAAGTAGAAGGAGTTGGAAGCTTGGGAAATGCAGTGCACGCATCTTCTTTCGATTATCGTCTGACCTTTTTCAATTACGCATTAGTTATAATATATCTATTAGAGTATGTCAACGATGACGCAGCATTAATTCTGTTGGCAATTAGACAGATCAGATGAGATACAAATCGAGTTTATTTAGTCAGCCAAGTCCGAGGTCGCTTAAAAATCATTCAGGCATTTTATTTTTAAGCAATTTTCCGATATCATTGCATCTAAATGATTTTGTCCATTTTGGCGACTGTTTTCCAAACGCTATAAATAGCAAGAATTTATGCAGAGTTGTCAGACATCATCGAGTTCATCATGTTGTTGAACGGTCTGGCTTTGCTGCAAATCCTTTTGGCCCTGTGCCAGGGAGGCTTGGCCGAGGTGAGTAAACCATAACACAAACACATTTTCCCTTTACTAATTTTGTTTGCTTTGAACAGAAAATGTTGCGGCCCAAGTTCAAGGATATCAAAATCTGGAGTGAGGAGAAAATGGTCAGCCACAAGGTTGTCTATGACCATGCCGATCCGCATTTGAATTTCTCGATGGAAGTGCATCAAGAGCTGCAAGACGTGGATATCCATTTGGAAGCCCGCATCTCCAACAAGCTGGATCCGACCTACACAACCACGTTGAACACAACCATCAACATCTGCCGACTCCTGAACTTTGCCAACAAGTCGCCTGTTGGTCGCTTCGTGCACGGCTTTATTCGTGAATATGGCAACATCATCGATACTTGTCCGATTCCCAAGGTTAGTACCTGATAACTGTGTGGACCTTTTGATCCTACACTAACATTTCTAGGGCAAATACAAATTCTCCCGTCACTTACGCTTTAAACGCAAATTCCAGGGATCTTACTTCATCAACAAGTTTTGGTGGCCCGAGGATCCAACTACCGCTATCCTCCCCGAATTCGATTTCGAAATCTTCTACCAAGCCAATCTTCTGGATGCCAGCAAGAAGCGTACACTCATCATGAATGACCACTTCACTGGCGAGTTCACCGTACAGGATGTGAACAATCTGAAGCCGGGTATATTCGCTATGCTGCCCAAGACGCCCTAGATATTCATGTAGTAGATGTACTAGAGAAGGCCTCGCAACTGGAGTTCAGTTTCAATTCTTAATCAGCACTTTCAATGTTTCAATGGTATTCTATTAATTTGTCTATCAACTTTTTATTTATCTATCAATGAGCAATACAGTTGCCAATGAGCGCAGCCAAAAAAAACAGAGTTTTACTGACTTGATTTTCAGCCCCAAAAACATCACAATATTTTTGTTATATATTTCCAATGGCATTACTACATTTTCTCTGAAATTTAATAAATATATTCCACTAAAAAACGAGTCTTACTATCTTGAATTTAGTAATATTTTTTTCAATGGTTTTAAGATACATTTATTATCTGAAATATTATAAAAATCTTCAGCTTTAAAATGAACTGAGCAACCAAAGCTTCTCACGACTTAATACTTAGACGTAAATTGCCTGCAAATTGTCTAAAGCTGTCACTTTTGGAATATCCATCAACGTCATTTGTCATCAAATTGTTCATATTTCTCCGCAACGCGATATTTGCATATTTTCGCGCAAATTGCACAAATTGAATTAAAATGGGCCGTCAAATGGGCCATCAGAATAGACAGCAAAAATACAAAAAAATTAATATTCAATATATTTGCAATAAAATGTTTGTGACTTGCGTCGTGTTTATTGTGTTCGCCGTAACAGTTTGCGAATTTTAAAAGTGCTTTTGGCAATATTTTTGTATTGTTTTTTCTTTGTTGCACTGCAAAGTGGCAATCGCGATGATTTCGTGAGTATTTTGTATGATTTATGCGAGTGCCGATTGATTTTAGCTGTGCATTTTGTTCGATTTAAATTTTTCCAATTGACTGTTTGCTATTGGTCGTGCTCAGCTTTCTGAACACATCTATAAAACGACAACACAATCAGGGAATGCCAATAAGTTACTGTCCAAACATTGACAGTTTGAATGACATCTATTATAACCCTAGTTTCATTTATTGTATCAACAATATGCATACCATGAAATTATTTTCAAAAAGTCAACATATTTTTTTATATGGGTATAGATACAATAATGCATACGACATTAGTTCAGATAAATTGATGCCTTAGGAGATGAACAATTAAATTAAAATAAGTTTTCGATTTAGTTAAAATTCTTTCCAGAATTAAGACTGACATATATTTATCCTAATTTTTTCAATTTACGAAATCATAACTGATCTGTGTAAATAATTTTTACATGGCTATTGACGAATGATTAATCTATTTGTATCAATATGTGTTTACCATTTGTGTTTAAAGCTCGAAAATATGCCTATCAAAATCTTATATTTTAAGAGAGTAATAACTTCCGCTGTAAAATATAATTGGCTCTTGTTAAATATTCGAGTAATTATTTTATACAATTCAAAAATTGCAGAATATTAACTTTAATGCCGGTCCGGTTTTATTCAGTTGTATTTTGTGTGCTTTGCCTATTAAATCATGAATATATCAACACTGACTCTGCTTTTTGGGTGTCTCGCCCAGCTTTCCAGTGCGGTAATTATTAAATATATAAATATAAATAATATATATATAAATATATTTATATTCAGATTGCCAGGGTTGAACTTATCAGTTCGCCAGAATGTACAAAACTAAATCGTACATATCTCCAGAACTTTTCACTGAGTCTGAAAAATGCTGAACTGAGTATAGACATGGGCTTAATTAAACCGTTTGATTTGGGACTGAAACTAAAAATGGATTTTTATATCCGGAAGCCATATTCGAAATCCTATCAGATATTCTACCAATACACCATCGACTTATGTTCTATGATATCCAATAAGCGGAAAAATGTCTTCAAAACGTGGGTGTCGTCATTCTTTGCATCTGGAAATTTAAGTTCTCATTGTCCTTTTCCTCCAAACCATTACTACATAAAAAATTTTGATGTCAATGCCCAAGTTATTCCCCAATTTCTTCTAGCAGGCCTATATCGAGTCACATTAACTATAATTCAAAGTAAGGATTTAATAATTTCGTGCTCTATAGATGTGAAATTAAAATAAAAAAAAAACACACGAAACAAAATTTCATTCAAAATAAATAAAATAGTTTTTTTTATATATTTTCGAGAATTAAACAAAAACGAAGTATAATTTTTGTTTGATAATTCATTTTTTTGCGAATCAATTTTAACGATGCAAATAATTCCTAATAAGTTTGAAAGTTCAAGCCAATTTAACAACAAACTTTTATCATTCGAATTGTAATGACTTTAAATATTTTATGATAGTATAGTTTTCTAGATAACATACTTAATGAGTTTCTTCCCGAACAATTTTATAATTGTTTTCTGAAATCCCAAAAAAAATTTGTCTGTTCAAATATAAGTTCCGACTATATTCAAATAACATTTAGTATAATTTCGTTTGTATCGCATACTAGATCATGAAACCATCAACCATAACTATCCTTTTTGGATGCTTTTGTCTTATTCCCAATGTGGTAAATATATTTTTTTGCGCAACATAAAATATATAAACATTATCACGAGTATTAATACATAGATGTGCAAATTTGACATAGTCAGGACTCCAGATTGTTCCAACAATAATCCAGCATATGTTCGTAATTTTTCTTTGACCATCAAAAACTCCGAAATGAATATACAGTTGGATTTAATCAATCCATTAGTATCAGGAGTTATCGTACATTTGGATTTCCAAACCCGAAAGGCCAATTCGAAAACATATCAGAGGCTCTATCAATACTCCTTCGACTTGTGTTCTATGACGGAAAATCACAAGAACAATATGTTTAAGCGGTGGTTCTTATCATTCTTCACGTTTGGGAATTTTAAAGCTTCTTGTCCCATTCCCCCAGATCATTACTATTTAAAAAAGTATGATGTTAATAATCTTGTAATTCCAACATTTCTCTTCACTGGCACTTATCGCGTGGAATTTAATATACTTCAACAAAAGAAACCGGCTAAAGTTAAAGAGTTTATATTATCCTGCGATGTGGATGTAAAGATAAAATGATAAATATTATGAAAATAATAATTTGTTATATTTTCTCATACAAATATACAATAAATATCATTACTATATTAAAGCATCATGCCTTCAATGCATGAATAAATTACAATTTGATAAAAAGAAAATGTGTAATATTATATTATTTAACATCGTTCAAGCTATTAACTCTAATAAACATTAAATGATAACACTATGAAATTTCACTCATCTTAACTTAATTTTGTTGCTTCAATACATAAATAGATTCAACTTCATAAAAAAAAAAATGTCGAATAAGTTTGCACATAAAGTTTTTATTTGTTTTCAATAATTTCGATCATTACTATACACAACTGATTAAATAAATTGTTGTATTTTTCACTGTGTATACTATAGTATGTTGTGATATGTAATTAATTTTTTATCAGATTCAGTGTTGAAGCACAACGAACTTCGATCAAATCGAGTAGATTTAAGTATAGACGTATGGAATTTCAGATATTTTAATATGTCAATACGATTCTATGCTACAAAAAAGAATGGAATGAAATGAATACAAAACTCTCTTCAAACGTGTTTTAGTAGTAGTTTGTTTGCTTCGTTTAATGGATCATGAATCCATCAACATTCATTTTACTTATCGGAAGTTTTTGTCATGTGTCCACCGTGGTAAACATTATTATTGAAATCAAAATATAATAAAAACATTATAATAATCTATTTTCAGATGTCCAAGTTTAATATTCTAAAGCCTCTAGAATGTGATAATTATAATACTTCATATATTCGTAATTTGTCTGTATGCTTAAGAAATACTCAACTGAATGCAAACTTTGATTTGCTTACCCCACTAGTTTTGGGATTACGAGTCAACTTGGAGTTCTATAACAAAAAAGAAAACATGAAACCATATCAGAATTTCTACAAATACTCGTTTGACGTGTGTACTTTGATGAGCAAATTGAGAAGTAATTTATTTAAGCGATGGTTCTCAACATTCCTTTCGTATGGCAACTTTAAGCGGGATTGCCCAGTCCCATCAAACCATTACTATTTAAAAAATTATAACGTTAATGAACTTAATATTCCGACATTTTTGTTCCCCGGCTTTTACCGTTTGTCATTTAGCATAGTTCAAAATAAGAATGAGGGAAGAGGTAACGATTTTATTATTTCATGTTCTGTAGAAATAAAATTAATATAACGACTGATTGAATATTTTAATCGAAAGCAAGAATGTTGAATAAAAAACCAATTAAAACTCGCTTAGTAAATAGAGTTGTTTATACTATTCAGTTTAACTCGTCTCACACGCCTGATAATAAAACAATTACTGCCAACCTCATTCCAGTATGGAAATTGCCCAGAAAATGATGAAATTATTTCAGCACGGATTTATAATCGGAGTAATTTTGCTGATTGGGTCTTGCAATGTGCCAGTTGCCAAAGCAGTGAGTATCATCTCTTTTTCAATTAAAATCGAAACCTAAATCCTCATTAAAGTCCAGCGTACTTATGCAATCTGGCGATTGTAAGTATAGCCCCAAGTTCTTCGATAACTTTACCATCAGCATTATCAACAACACCCTCAATTTGGACATGATCATGAAAAAGCGAATCACTCGTGGCTTTAAGGTCCACGTCGACTTCTCCATCAGTCTGGGAAAAACAAAGCATTATCAGAGCGTTTTTACGCAAATTATGGACATTTGTGGCGTTGTATCTGCGGTAAAAAACAATATCTTTAAGGCGTGGTTCGAGTCCATGCTGGAGCACGGCAACTTTATGTACAACTGCCCCGTAGAAGAGGGTCATTATTTTCTGCACAACTGGAAATTGGAACCACAACTTATTCCACAATATTTGTATGCTGGAGATTATCGTGTGAAAACCCACTTTTTCTTTGGGAAACTTAAAACCAGGAATGAGCATTTTGTTTTGGACATGACTATTTTTGCACTTTTGAACAAAAATTAAATTAGTATCAAAATTCATATACCATTTGAGAACAGCATATATTAATTTAATTAATACACATATTTTTAAATAAATAATAAAAGCTTAACTCACGAACACATCTTTTTTCTTATATTATACAGTTTTTAATAAGTGTTATTATTATAATTATTAAAAATATTAAACTGTATGATATATGAAATAAATAATTATACAAAAGTCGAGTGATTTTTCTAATATGAATATTACCTTAAATGCTAATTTGAAATGTTCACTTTAAAACACATGCGATTGAGCTGAGCTTTGCGACCAGTTGTATACAATTGATACCGCTGTATAAACTGTTACTTCAATGTGGTTAAATATGTTCAAGTTAATTATAACAGTGTTTTTATTTATTTCAATACAAACTAATATAGTAAGTCTTAAAAATCAGTACACCTAATTATCGATCAATTCTTTATTCATTTTAATAACAGGCAAAAAGATTGATGTTCAATAAGTACTATTGTAATTTCAATCGACAAGATCTTTCTAACTTTAGTCTTCAAATACAAAATGGACTAATTAATATGGACACCTGGATAATAAAAGCCTTACATGTTGGTCTAAGAGGCCATCTCGTCTTCGAATTTCGACCGCCCAAAACCAAAAACTTCCAGAATATATTTCAGTACGATCTTGATTTTTGCTCTATGTATAAAATTACCAGAAACACTCTTGTTCGACGTTGGTATATCAGTATGTTGAAAAAAGGCAACTTTTCAGCTACCTGTCCTATGGAGCCAGGTTATTATTACCTGCATGGTTGGACAGCAGATGGAAATATGGTGCCATCGTTTTTTCTAAATGGAGCATATCGCGTTACAGGGTCCTTTTATTACGGAAAGTTTCGGGAAAATAATAATATGTCTGTGCTGATCTGCTCAATTCATGCAAATTTAATTGATTAATAAATTATATACATATATTCACAAAACAATAAATGTAATACATTACATTACATATTCTTTAAGAATCTGTAGTATTTTCTAAATATAATATTGTTATGGATGATCATTATTCCTCATAGTTACGTCTGATGTAAGGCTCATAAATTTACATTTTGAATTGTGATGTTATTATATTCTTTTATTTGTACAATTTTCACGTAACAAACAAAAAATAATAATATTTATTATTTGTGTATTTTTAAGTTTAGTCCAAAACTTTTTTATTTACTGTCATTTCTCGGATTACGAAAAATTGTTATAATAATTATTCGAGTATTTTGAAGTTTAATCCAAAACTACTTTTTCTTCAGCACAGCAATGAATACTTTCAGTACTTTTTTAAATTTTTTTTTTAATATTTTATAAATATGATTTGTTTATTTAAATACCCTATATTATTTTTAAATATTAATTTTGAATATATAATATAAAAAAAGTTGTTCAGATCGCGAATAAGATTAATATGAATTTTACACACGTTTATGATTGCCCCATTAGGCATCAGATTGGCCAATTGAGCTCAGCTCATCTACCAGTCTCATACGATTGCTACATATGCTAAAACTGCGTATGCACCAGAATAATAACGAAACTTAAAATGTGCATCAAAGTCTTTAAGTGGATATCAACAATTGTTGTATTCGTGCTAATAAATATAGCATTGGTATGTCCAAAAGCTCTCTGCCTATCTAAATAAAATTTCAAAAATATATTAATTAATTAATTATTCCAATAGGCGAAGTGGGTGATGATTTCCAATCACCATTGTAATTACAACCGTGATGTGTTTTCCAACATTACATTGCAAATACCAAAGGGAATAGTTTATTTAGATATATGGATGATAAAAGACTTGCCAGTTGGTTTAAGAGGCCATGTAAGCCTCGAGTTGAGGGCGATCAAAAGCAAACCTTTTCACCGCGTGTTCGACATCGATATTGACTACTGTGGAATGCTCAATAATCCTAGGATATCTCTAAGTCGTCGATGGTATCTTAGTATGCTGAAGATGGGCAACTTTTCGACGACTTGCCCGATACCACCACGGTACTATTACTTATACGGATGGAAAGCCGATGGAAATTTGGTGCCGTCATTTCTAACAATGGGTGATTATCGCATTATCGCTACTTTTTACTATGGAAAGTTTCGGGAAAATAACGAAAAGCCATTATTGTCATGCACAGCTCAGGCTAATTTGGTTGTATAATATAATTAAATTTGATAACGAGCATAAAAGGAATTTTATTTCTGACTTTGTTGTACTTTGTATTTTATAATATATTTTATATTGATACAAAACACTTAAATTTTCAATTGGGAAATTTATGTTCATTACAAAAATTGCCTGTGTGTTTTGTTAAAAATACTTTTCTCAACGCCTCGTTGAGTATCAGTGCCGATTGAACTAAACTCATCTATCAGTCTAAAAGTGTGTGTGGACAGAATAGTATAACAACTCAAAATGTGCATAAATATCTTTAAGTATATTTTAAAAACTTTTGTATTTTGTACTATCTTAATAAATATTTCTTTGGTAAGTCCAAACAAAAATATTTAACATACAAATTTTATAATATATAATTCAACAGGCAAAATGGCTGATGATGACCAATCAATGTTGTAATTACAATCGCGATGTCATTTCCAACATAAATATTCAAATAACTAATGGAACAGCAAATTTCGAAATGTGGAGAATAAAATCTCTGCCAGCCGGTATAAGATTCCATGTGAGCTTAAAACTTAGAAATAACAAAAGCAAATCCTTTCATCGCATGCTGGACTTCGATATTGACTATTGCGAAATGCTCAATAGTAATAGGAACTCCCTCAATCGACGAATATATCTCAGTATGCAGAAGAAGGGCAACTTTTCGACATCTTGCCCATTACCACCAGGTTACTACGTCTTGAATGGATGGAAAATCGATGGAAATTTGGTGCCTTCATTTTTTACAATGGGTGATTATTACGTTACAGGTACCCTTTACTATGGAAAGTTTCAGGAAAATAATAAAAATCCATTAATGTCATGCTCGGCACAAATAAATTTAGTTGAATAAATAAATTTGATAAATGTTGATAAAGAAAAACAAATTAAACTATTTTCTATTAATATTTAAAAGGAGTCAAATTAAACTATTTTCAAGAGATACTGTTTATCTAGGATATCTTGTGCCAATACATATGTACAATATACATATATATGAATATGATTTTATTATTATCTTTATAAGTATGCATTTACCAAAAATGTAATTTTTTTAAATTGGCATGTCAACTCTGCAATTAATGTTTAGTATAAATATGATCAGTGTTTAGTTAAAATACTTTACTCAACGCCTCGTTGAATATCAACGGCAATTGAGCTAAGCTCAGTAATCAGTATCGAAAGATTGTTTCAGTTGTTAAAACCGTTTATATTGAAACCAAAAATGTGCTCAACTGTCTTAAGGTTAACTATCATCAGTTTGTTATTCATATCAATGAATTACACCCTGGTAATTTTTCGAGCTCACTGCTGTTGAAAAAAGAACTTAACATTATTTACATACTTCAACAGGGCAAAAAGATGTTGTATAGCAATGGACGTTGTATTTACAATCGAAATTTCTTTTCAAACTTCTCACTTCGCATACCTAATGGCAAAATTTATTTAGATATGTTACTAGTAAAACCCCTACATGTTGGCTTAAGAGGTCATCTGAGCTTTGAATTTCGCACATCTAAAGCGAAGTCTTTCCAGAGAGTATTTCAGTTAGATCTTGACTACTGTAGTGTCCTCAAGGCCACTAACAATGCTCTAGTTCGTCGATGGTATCTCAGTATGATGAAATTAAGTAATTATTCCACTTCATGTCCAATACCACCAGCTAGCTACTATATGCATGGATGGAAGTCGGATGGGAATTTGGTGCCTCCATTTCTTACAATGGGTGACTATCGCATTGCTGGCACATTTTACTATGGAAAGTTTCGGGAACATGACGACAATCCTATATTAAGATGCACAGTTCAAGCTCAATTAGTTGGATAATAAAAGTTATTTAATAAAATTTATTTCACATAAATAGTAAAAATAGTAAAAAAGTATATTTCTCAACTTGGCATATTATTATTAAGCATGTTTTTTGAGGTATATATAATTATTTCGACCATGAGGAATAAGTGTACAATTAACGTCCGTATAATTGCATAGTGAATAAATGCATAAGCTGAACAATTTTATCAATGATGTCAATAGAAAAGCAAACAAAATTCTTATCCAAAAAAAATTTAAATTATATAGAAGTATTTATATTTGTGATTACTAAGTTTAAAAAACTATAATAACACATCCAAAAAATTAATTATAAAGCTGAACTACATACTCTTAATAGTTGTAAAACAATAGAAGATTAATAGTAATTGTAGAAAAATGTAGCTTGAAATTGATCACTTCATTATGATAAACGTATTTCATTGCAAACGTGAAATTGATTTGCCAGTGCTTAACATGATAAACTTTAAAGAACTGTCACGAAAGGGTTCAATGGTCAGCTCAGTAACCATTTCAGCTCCATTAAACAAGCATACAGTGAAAACAGTTCGTCTCAACTCCAAACACATTTACAATACTTACCAATTGGTCAGACTGGCAACTGCTCAGCTTTAGCTTAAGCTCGAACTCTGCATTCGAGTTGTAAATCTTGAAAAATTGCCATTCAATGCAAACGTTTTGAAAACATTCATCAATATGTTGTCTAGAAGTCGGTGAGACTATTCGATATGTATTATTGGTTTGCGAAGTACGTACCAAACAATGAAAATCTCCAATTTAACGATACACTGTAACATTTTTAGACCATATATAAAGAGTTAAATGATATTTCATCTAAATTAATATACAAAGTACTGTACCTGTTAAAAAACTTATTCGATCTATTTTGAATTAAATTTATATATGATCTAATTTAACATACAATTCACAATATCTATTTTTTATATTTGTTTTAATTGCATAATATTAAAATTATTTATTTATATTACTGAACCAGTTAATGACTGATTTTAAATCCTTTAAATTATTCGCTTGTTAGCACAATATTTATTTGTCAACTGGGACTACCTAAATTGTTTCCGTGTCCTTTAATGCAACATATTGAACCAGCTTCGTCCTTCCACATATGGCCCAGCAGCCTGGCGGCGTCACAGCCGCACACAGCCTCAGAACCTCACAGCCAGTCAGCCAGTCGAATCTGTCCAGTTGGCTAATAAATCCTTGAGCAGCTTATTGAGCAACGTCTGCGCATAAATATTATGGCTGGCAACTGGCCGAGAGCAACAAAAAAAAGAGGAGAACCTAGAACGACTGTCGCATGGCACTATGCGATGCCTCTCCATTCACTTTTCACTTCAATACTTTTGTGTCCTGTGCCCCAGCTCCCTCTTTCTGATCCCCTGTGGCATTAAAGCAGAGCATTCAGTGCCCGCCTCGTACGTGTTAAATAAAATTCAATGCTTTTTTGTGCTTTTTTTTTAGCTCACTCGCTCTATCTCGCTTTCTCGCTTGCAAATTCTTGAGCTGACATTGGATTTCGGTTGACTGTCGTGTTGGAATGCCAATGCAGGACTATTGTTGTTCTTGTTCTTGGTCTTGTACTTGTTGTTGGTGCTTCTTAAGTACGCTCGCTGCACTAAAAGGATATGCAAATTGTTTGAATAGCAAACGACATGCTTAACCATTTTTGCTCTGGGCGCTATGAAGAATAAAATCCAACATAACATTTCTATTTAGTTGTTGTTTCGGCACTCCTTTTGGTCAAACAATTTTTCTTGTGGCCATCGCAATGTTGTTTGTTTTTGCGCATTAAGTTGTTGCTACAAGGATACCAGGCGTGTCCTCCATACTTCGATGCAATGTACAGAAAATCAGGAAATGCTTTGTTGTATTTCACACTCGCTGGATATAAATCACAATGTCCCATGTTACTTGGCCTCTCTCCATTTCCGAAACTTAAACTGTTGCCCGCCTTCTCTCGCTTTTGCAGTTGGATTATTGAATTAGTTGATTATGTTGAGGGCACGAGGAGGCTTGTATAGCTTTTCTATTTCGGTTTTGCGCAGAGCAATAAATCTTTTTTTTTCCAGTTCCAATTTGCACATCTGAAATCTCATTTAAATCCGTAAAAAGGCCAATTCCATTTTGTGGTATGAAGGACACTTGAAACTGCTGCTGTGAGGTGCTTTATTATCTACAAAAAATCAATGTTATTTTTCAGCCCCGTCTTCTGTAGATATCTGTTGTTTATTTTCAATTACTTGACGACAAAATTAAAGTTTTATTTGAGTTATGCAAAAGTTTCTTGTTAATTTCACATGCTGCAAGTTAATGCCGCATCAAAAACTCAGTTTAATGCGCAATCAAGCACAAAAATTGAGCAACTCTGCAAATAGCAAAACATATGCAGGACTCAAGGTTGCTGCTAAGCTGATAAAGAAGACGAATCCGAGAGGGAAGCAGCAATAAAGTTATCCTCTTTGGTAGCTGGTATTTAGAGTTAACATTGATGGCAGATTGCGACAGTCTGCGAGAGGACAATGGGACAACAGCCGACAGGACAGGAAAATAAATACTATATAGCAACAATAAGGTTGTGCTGTTCCTTTTTCTTGCCGGTTTCTTCTCTCTCACCTTGGCGAAGTTTTGTCAAATGGCTAAAGGCATTTTTACTGCCCGGTCTGCAATTGAAGTTTCTTGGAAATGCAATTTTGTAGCTTGTAAATCTGATAAAGCATTTGTAAGTGGATTGCATTAGACTCAAATTTAGTTAAACGATGACAACAAAAAAGGCCAGAATGCCAGAGTTTATGGGAGAAATTGTTGAAAGACGAACAATTAGCAGCACAAAGGTATGCTTAGGTCGCTCAATTTATAGTATCTGGAGTAAACCACTTAACCCTAATCCTTGGACCCACCTATTCATATCAATTTTTCAAATCACTCCACAATCAAGAAATAATAATAATAAAACGAGAAAAATAAATGGGAGACGGCAGTGGGAAGGATACAATTGTTATACTGATTCATTCACTCTATGCACTCCCTCCTCCCTGAGGGTTTTCTTCTTATTTTTTGTTATTTTTGCCTGACTACAAGGATATTGACGTTGTCGTCGTCGTCCTTCGGATGGATGATGATAAAGTGCCACACCAAACCGCATTTTTATATGCTGGATGCCTGGCAATCGACTGTCGTCAGTCGGCGGGTGCATATTTATGCACAGTTCAAAGATCAAAATGAATATTTTATTTGATTTGATTCCTGCTTGGCTGAGCTGCTACAAGAAAAGCATTTTTAAGCGCGCGCCAGAAACGCGCAATCCTTGGTATAATAAAGTCCTTGGAGAGCGCCACCAGCGGGCCAATTGTCTGCTTACGGATTTGAATACTCACCGCGAGTATGAGTGGATGATTGAATACGACGAGTATGTGCTAGATGAGTGCGGATACGATTGTGCAGCAATGCGGCATGAGCTTCTTCTCAGCTTAATGCTGTGTTAAAGCGTCCAAAAGATTTGGCAAAGCGCCTTTTGAACTCGTTGAAATTAAGTTGATCTATTGATAGGCATAAAATGGATAGTTTTTGCCAATAAAAATGCGAATCAATCTGATAGTTACACGATTTTTTAATTATTACATCGATAGTACATTACAGCGACTTAATCCAATATTCTGAATCATAGGACGTAAGACACCGACTAAAAGTGGGTTACTTTGGACATTAGCACTGCAACTGTTTATTTTTAATTTATTCATTGTAAAGTCGACTATGAATAATAGTATTAAATATAAGAAGCCGAAGGCCTTAGCAGCCAGCGCTAGAATCTAAGTTAGTTAATAATTTTAATTGTAACTAACTAATTTAAATAAATAAATAATACGAAAATCATAGGAACATGACAACGCTATCGTAATAGCATATTATAAATTGTTTGATAATTCATAATTTTATGATTTTTATTGTAAAGTCTATTTAAAAAGTAGGCATTGAAAACATAACGATGATTTCACTAAAATACATTAAAAATAGTATTTGAAATTAATGGCTGCCAATATGCATATCTAAATAATGATTTAACATTTTTTAAAATTAAAAAAAGTCCAAGTGTTTGTTTCAGAAATAATCAAAGTCAAAAAATGATAATAACAGAATAAACATTTTGGTTCTTTGGTAGAACTGCTGTTCACACATATAGAAAATAACCAAATATGGCAGAAAGACAAAGCGCAGGGTGTGAAGTCTAAAGTTTTCTGTGAGGCTACAAGGCAGTTGTGGGTTGTGGGTCTGTTGTGGCCTGGTCACCGACTCGGCTCGTTGCGTTCTCATTTCGGGTGCTGCAAATCCATCAAACCATGGATGCTCCAAGGCTGCAGCGCATTTCACACGCTTCGCTGGAGTTGTGCAACTCAAATTGGCAGACAGGCGAGGGGCGCAACACAAAGACAGCCAGGACAAAGCGCTGGCGAGAGCGAGAGGACAATACAGGAAGCCTGCTTCAACCAAGGCGGCGACGACGACGACGACGACGTCGGCGTTGTCATGTAAAACTTTTTTGCCAACGATGCTGGGCAAAACTTTCGCCGGCGTCGCTGAGCCTGCACAAAATGTGTGTCCAAAAAATGATTTGGCTGCTTAAATGGCAGTTGGGCTTTAAAAATATATATTTTTGGCTTGCCATATTGCTTATGTATATGTATTTGCATACTATATACATATATGCATGCTTGTACTAGCGAGATCCTTGCCTAAATGCGCCTAAATGAATTTTTGGCAAAACTTTTGCCAGGCACCTTTGAGCAAACTTTCGCAGTATGCCTCAAGTTTTTGGCCAAACATTGCCAAAGGCAAATGCAGGCTTGGTTTGTTGCTCAACTTTTATAATTATTTGATTTGCTACACAATCACTCGACTCGACTCGACTCGACTCGACTCGCCTCGTCTAGGATGTGTGCAAATCCTTTCTTGGCCCCGCCCACAATGACAATATTTTTGCAACTTTTCGCAACGTAGGTAATTTGAAATGCATAAAGTTTCCTTTTCAACTGTTGTCATCATTTACAAATTTCTTGTGCAAATCTTCAGTTAAATATCTAAATTCATTTCAAATTTAATACACAACTGGCATCACCCTCAAAAAAGAAAAAAACACCTGTTGCCAAAGCAAACATAGACTTCAATGTGAGTTTACAGAATAAACAAATGCGCCCTACTGTTAACATTATCTTGCTATAGCGACGGAGAAGATCTCAGCAATTCTCTTCGAAAACAAAATTTCCGTGTCTCCATGTTAAGCAGCTACAGTTGTGTTCAGATAATTGCTGAATGCAGTACGGCAATGCATTATCTCTGGCTATTAATCGTGGGAAATGCATTCCTACTCATCTCAAGCTCTCTTGGCACTCATAAAGTAACTGAAGACAGTACGAAGAGTTCAGTGAAACGTTTGGCGAGAGAGGCTTCAAGTGAAAACACATGGCTGCTGAGATCCATCACATTCAACATTATGCCCAGTCATCGCTTTAATACCACAGTCTCAGAGCTTGTCAAGAAAGAACAGACGTTGTCATGGAGAACAAGTGAAAATTGTATGCAAAATATTTGGATAGTATTTTTTTTTGTCTACATTTGTTATTTGATTGTTACTTTGTTTTGAAATACATAAAGTGAGCTGTTACTAAAAGTGATAACAAGATTTTTATTTTTGGTAAATAGAAATAAGTAAGGCAATTGGTAGATCCCCTAACCCATATCGAAAAATCATAAATAATGCAAAATATTTGAATAGTATTTAATTATTTTGTAATTGTTTGTTTGTTTTAAAATGACCAAAGGCGCTATAAAAAAAAGAATAAATAGAATAATATTCTACAATTTCTAAAATAAAAATACGACTTATATAAAAAACGAGTGCAAATTTCTATTAATCATAAATTATGCTAAATATTTGGAAAATCTATATTTGTTATTGGATTTTTAGCTTGTTCTGAAATACAAAAAATGTTAAAAAGCTATTAACGAACAGATTGATATCACTTCAATAATTTATGATTTCTAAAATGAAAATACGTTTACTATCACATATCGATTGAATCTCTCGAATAATCATAAATTATGCTTTCGCTTACTACTTTCGAATCTTCAGCGACGCGTAACAAATTCACCTAGTCAATTAATTGATGGCGATTGAGGTTAGCGGTCAGTACGGCACATAATATATTAAATCTTTCAAGTAGATGCAAACATTTTCCACTTGAGTTGTCAGCTTTTTAGCATATTTTAAGCATTTCTCAGTGGAGGAACTCGAACTCCACTTGTATTGGAGTAACATATGTTACCCATATGCTAAGTATGCCTAGCCCCAGACCCCTTGACTCCGTCCAGGACGCTGAAACCCTGTGGGCTGTTGCTTTCGTCAACTGCAACATAATTTATGACGCTTTCATTAAAAGCGACAAGCGAGACAAACGCCCACACACAATCACGACGACTGGCAACAAATGTCTGAGTCAAACAACAACAGCAACAGTCACAGCTACGCCAACAGCAAACTCCAAACTGCCACATGGACTGTGGACTGTGGACTCCGAAATTTGTGTGTGTTTAAAATGTGTTCAGTGGCGGGAAGGACGACTCCAGTGCAACTTGGTTGGTTACGTGTGCCAGACAGTTGTCAGGCGGAGCGCCGTAGATGTCGGCAACATTTCACCCCAAACGGTGTCAATTTTTTAATGTCAAACGGTTAACTGGCATGCCGCTGCACACACACACACACACACTCACATACTTGGTGGAAGGATCAAGCGATCCTGGTGGGCGGTCGTCGCCGTCGCGCTCTGACATAATTAAAGGCCATTAATCACGTGTGCTGATTCAACACACGCCCACTCGCAAGGACTTCAGGTTGACCTCGGCTATCGCTGGGGTTAATCAAGCCACTTGGGGCACAGGTCCTGGGCTGAATTTAAAATTGTGCAGCCAAGACAAGAGCCCATTGCATTGGTATCGCTTCCGTATCGCTCCTTGTATCGCCTGTTACAGAATGTGTCCAACTGGACAAATTCTTTTTACACATGCTTCGTTCTTTTATTCCATTTTTGCTTGATTTTGCCAACAATTTTTGTTTCACTTTTTTTTCTTTATTTCTCTGCTTTTTGGTTGCAACCTTTTCTGCAGCAGCATTTTGGCGTCAATTAACGTTCTTTGTTGTGGCGTTACATTGGACACTTTTTCAGACCGAACTCACACACAAACACATTGCCAAATCTATAGCTCCACGTAGATTGGACGTTGCGCTTCAATTCGCCTCAACGGAGCTGCTTCCGGCAAATAAGGCTGCAAATGGCTCTACAGATGCAAACTAAAATATAGTAAAGGAATAACACTTTAAAGTTCAGTATTATTATACATTTTTTATCATTGTAATTTATACAATTAATTTATTCATTATTTATTTTGTATTTCTATAATTTTTTATCTGTTACTCAGCTACATAAATTCAATTTTCTACATTAAATAAATAAATACATTTTATTTATAAAACCCAAAAATAAATAAATATATAATATATTCTATTACAAAATTCATTTGAAATTTCTGTCTATCTATCAATTTTTTAAGTAGAACAATTTAACTTAATATATTAAATAAATACAAAAAAATTAAATGTAACTGTTCAAAATTTTTAAAATATAAAACAAATGAAGTTTTCAAACAACAATAAAAATATTTTGGAATCAAATATTGATCCACATTTTTTTACACTGTGGAAAAATAATTATCAGATCATTTTACATGATTTTTAAAAATCATTTTCAGATGTCAAATGCAAAGTATATGTGAAATATGTGGTTTTACAGTTCTCACTAAAACTCCTTATATTCCTTTCTACAGCGCACTATGTAAAGTGTAAAAAATGGGGAAAAACAAATGAAGAACCCAACGATATGACAAAACAAATTCACAAATATTCGCTACACACACGCAACCATAGACAACACACACAGACATGACACACGACACACAAACATACAAACACACTCACACATATCGATGCGATAGCGATACCGAAACCGAAAGATATCGGGATATATTGATGCTACGGCAACGGCGCTTATATGGACTTATAGTCTCGCATATTGACCGCGCTGGGGCAGAGTCAGCGACACCTTCGCTACAACACGCTGAACCCACTGACGCCCCTCAATCCCCAAGCCCCAATCCCCAATGCCAATCCGCAATCCACAATGTCCAATGCCCAATCCTCGTGACTGCGCAATCCAGGCTGGGATCGATGGGGAGCGCGGGCAGATGGGACGCTTGGGGATTGATTTTTAACGAGCGACAACGTGACGTTGGACGCTAGTGAAACCATCGAAGCGCTATGAATGTTTTGCCCGCTCGGATCTTGTGTAAAAAATTATGGAAAAACAATTTTTAATGGACTTAAACTGGTGAAAATCGTCGCCATGTGTCTGCATTAAAGGGTTAAAAGTGCATAAAAATGATGGAAATACGAGTGCGAGAGTATTTTTGTTTAAATTGCCGCACGGACTTTTGACTTTGAAGTGACCAATTAAACGGGCAAAAGTTTTTTTTATGCTCGCCCCTGGTCGATGCCAATGACTTTTAGCGCAAGGCAATAGCCATATGGATTATCATTTAAATGGCGCATAGCAGGCCAATTGATTTGCAAAAGCTAATCAGTGTCGGCAGACTGAACAAACAGCAGGGCAAAGCCAACTTGACTATCATGACGGCCAAGCAATCTTAAAATAATACACAAAACCACAGTCTGCAATTGAAGAGGTGTCTATGAGCTTAGGGTAGCATTTAAATTTGTACAACCAAAAGCTACTTTGTGGCTTTAAGCAACAGCAGCAACAACAACAACAGCAATGGCTAAGTACCAAAGTAAACATGGCATAGATGTCGCCAAGGGTACCGGAGGGAAGGCGGCCAAAGTTTGACCACATAAAAGGCGACGGCTACGGCCACGGCGACCCGGCGAAACTTTATGCAAAATGCCCGCGAGCAATGCACACACATGAAACAGGGCTGAAAGGGGGGATGGTGGGGGAGCGACACGCTCTATGTGTTAATTTGGTTGGACGTAATTGTAACTTGGCATGCGAGGGCGCAAACTGGAAAAGTGTTTTAATTGAATTATTTTCATTGTCGCCCCCAAACGAAATCCAACTACTTCCCCGTTTTCCCTGCTCTTCACTGCTGCCTTCTGGCATTATTAACTTTTTCTTGTTGCTACAATTTATGCAAACTTTCTAAAAAAAAAAATAAACAGAGTGAAAGAAAAACACACAAAAAATAAGGAACGCACCACCCCAATTGCAACAAAAAGTTAAATGAGTTAAACGAGCAATTTTATGAGCATGTCGAAAGTTTCACAAATGCCCCACAATAAAACAAGGAGACCAATTGTGTGGGATGCTCCGACCCGTTACCCGTTACCAGCCACCAGCTACCGTTACCCATTTGCCACTTGCCACTTGCCGCTTGCCACTTTGCCAGTTAGGGTTACCTTTTGTTAAGCCGCGGGCCAGGCAACCCTCGACTCGAATTTGTACGTGAGTTTTACTTGTCTAATTGTTTGTAAATGCAGTTTGTGTAGCCAGAATTGTTGGCGAGGAGTCGCATGTGAAATCAATGAATTTGCATTTATCTCTATCTTTTCCGCTTCCCTTTCCCCTTTCGATACACCTCTTCTCACCTGTTACTCTCGCTGCAAAAAGTTTCGAGGCAAAGTTTTCGAAAATTTCATTGCGTTTGCTTAACAACTATTTGTTGATAGTTTACAAATTACAAATCTTCCAACAAATTCAAACCTACAATTACTTTTCAACCACACTGACTACTGAGATTTATTTCATTGATTGATGGTAATTTTCTCAATTATATTGCAAATATTATATTACTCAAATCAGAAAATAAGAATAACTAATATGAACTAATAGAAAACGAAAACAGAAACTAGATAACTGCAATTAATATTATTTTAATAATTCTTAATTTCAAAATGTAGAATTTTAAACTTTCAGTTTATTTATTTATACGTATTTTCATTATTCAAAATGTATATTAATCATTTATTCATATTTATATCATATACGTAAATATATGTATTAATAGTCGACAAAAAAATCAAATGAAATAGAAGATAATTCCTATTCATTTTATTTTTATTTGATTAATTTTTGTATAATACAAAATTCTATTTATTTAACCAAATTGTCATTTATGAATTAAAAAAATTATAAATACTTGTCGAAACTATCCCTATCAAATGAATAATTAAATAAATAATTATTTATCTTATATAAAATAGTCCTGCAATAACTTTGAAATTTGTATTTTACAAAAATTGCTGTATTACTGCCTAAAATACATTGCACACTTTTAAAAATGCAGCTTTCAAGGATTTTCTTAAATTCGAAGCGTCGTTTATCAAGTGAAAGCTGCACATCAAAATCCAATTATAGGAACCTACATAGTCGCAATTATTTGACCCATAACTTTGCAACAAAGTTATGCCACACACACACATGCAACACAAACACAGACTCACATTGAAAATTGCACACTAGCACACCATAATCCCCTGCACATTCTTATCGCATCAGCCAAAAACATTTTCAATTTCAATAGGCTAACGAGTTGTTTTTTTTATCAGAGCAAAAGAGCAAAGCGTCTAAAAATTTGCTCGCCAAAAAGGCCAAATGCAAATGGAAAATGGCGAAAAGCGGCCAAAAGAGCAGCAACTGAAACAACAACAACAACAACGGCAACGAAATAAGCCATTCACACTTTCAAATGGGTCGACTACTGCCAGTGAGTGTGTGAGTGTGCGAGTGAGTGTGTGCGAGTGAGAGTGAGTGTGAGTGTGAATTCTAATTCAAAGGCCAAACAGCAGCCGCAATGGCAACACGTCGTCCCCGTCCAAGGCAACCCAATCAAAAAATGGCAACTGGTTGGCAGGTGCAGGGAGTGGAGGAGTTTTTTGGGCCATAGCATAGGTGAGGGCAGGCTGGGCTGAGGGGCAGTTGAGGGTTGAGGGTTGAGGGTTGGGGGCAGAGCGCAGGACGATGTGCAAAATGTTCTTAATTCTCAATTCATATGCAAATTTATTTTATCGCCAGCATTGCTGCTGCTGCTGCTGCTGCTGCCTGCAACAACAATGAAGGATTGTGGCTGCCTGCCTGACTGACTCTGCTGGGCAGAGTGGAAATCATCCATGCACACACACCCACACACACACACCCTCACATATACATACATGCAGAGTCATGGCCCCCAAGCCTTCACACTGCGCATGGGGCTTGACTTTTGTGGCTGAGTTTGGTTTGCCTGTGGGGACTGCCAAGTGGGTGAGAAAGGGGACTGCCGGAGAGTGCGAGGGAACTGCCAGCGGGGGAGCTGCCAACTCGTTATTGCTTGTAACTGTGCATTTCATAGCCCATTTTCGGATTTGGAATAGCGCCCCAGCCTTTTTGCAGCTTTGTAATTGATCGCACACATTACAAATTGAAAGCCATTCGAGCAGTGCTTAAATGCCAGCGTTTTTAAGTAGCCAACAAATAATTGCAGGCACTGTGGGATGCATTAGACAGTCCGCTTAACTGTCGCCATAATCAACACTTGGCCATAATTAAAAGCGCACGCAACATTTGCTTTGCCACTTCTTGGCTTCTTGTCCTCTAATTGCGACACACGTTGCAAGTAATGATTATGATGGCCAGAGATCCTGGCTGGTGTCCTGCTGCACAAAGCGAACGCTGGCAATTGTCGAGTGCCAATTAGCAAGCAAAATAGATTGTAAATTTTAATGATTTACACGGCCCAGGCACAAGTGGCTGTTCCGGCCACTCTTTTTTGTTCCTTTTGCTTTTCATTTCTTTTGCGCTGTTGAGGCACTTTGCAAAGGCAGCTCAAAAGACGTTGACCGCTTGCTGCATCATTGAATATAAAATACACTAACAGACCAACTACACTACACTACACTGTGTGTGTGTCCACTTCAATTAAAAAGACTTTCACCCGTAGTGCAAAAACCAGGCGGAGGGCTAAAAGACTTGAAAAGCACTTCCGCCTTACTTTTGCAATCCTTTCTCCTACTTTAGTGCTGGTTGCGCTTTGGTAAACGTTTGCAATTGCTTTGAAATTGCGCAGACGTGCCGTGCCGAGACTCAGACACAGACACAGACCCCGAGTAAGAAAAAAGTGTCTACCTTCAGTCCGAGCGACGGCCATTGCAGCACAACATGACTTCCGCTTCCGTTTCGTTTCGTGCATGTGTGTGTGTGTGTGGAAGTAAAATCAATTCAAAGCCTGCCACGCTTCTGCAGCTGCTTCTCAATTGCCCTTTTTTGTCATCAGCATCAACAGCAACATCAACATCAACATCGTCCTCGTCGTCGTCATCATCAGCCCCTTCATTGCCACAGTCATAGTCATTTCCACTGTCATTGCCATTGCCTTTTCAATTCGCATTCCCATTCTCATCATCGCTCAATTGTCGGCCCCTTTGCTTGTCCAGCCAAGCCAGCTGGAAAAATGTCGCCAATGTCTTCCTCAATCGAAATGGCCAAACGACAAACCCTTTTTGCTGTTCTGTCCTGTCCCAGCAGACAGCGTCTTAAAACAAGAACTTGGCCATTAACAGCATTTCTTGGTGGCATATGCCAAGTGTGCATATTCTCGCATATATTCTCATAGTTTGCACATGCTTTATAAATAAAGTGAACACAAATCGAGACCAGAAAATAGGAGTAACTTTCCATTAGCAAAACGTGTCTCTATAAATAAACAGACCAATTATTATTTGTGTTTAATAAACGCAATGTAAAGTCTGAGCTGTAGAGTTTCAAAACAAATCTCTTTATTGAAACAACTGGTTATTTTTAAGATGAGTTGCGTCAGTTTCTTTTAAAAATTGTTTTGCTAAAAATATTGATGTTTTCATAATCTCATCATTAAGAAGATTACGCTTAGCAACATGTCAACAACTTGTGTAATCGTTATCTGAAGAAATTGCAACGGCAACAAGATGTCAGAGGGAAGATCATTCGTAGTGGACTCGAATAAATGTGAATAAAAGTATTGTTTTATTTTTTGTTATTTGGTCGATTAAAAAGTTAAATCCATCTGTGAAGCAATACGCTAATAGCCATTAATCTGAATTGATTTTAAGCATATTAACTCAGTGTCCCGTAAACAAATTTTTGTGATTTAGAGTCTCTAATAAACATAAATCGATTCGATATTAATGAAAATATTTAATTAATAGTTCGAAGATTAATTTTGGAGTTCAATTATTACACTTTTCTCCGTGTTTTCAGTAACCAAGTCCACAACACATAATTTACTTCGACACTTGAGAGCTCTTCCATAAACACACTTGTGGCTCGTTTCTTTATGCTAATTAATGTTAGCAAATAAACCTATTTTTAAAATAATGAAAACTTTCCACAAGCTAAGCCCCCGTACACATAAAAAATGTAAACTTTTGTTATGCGCTCTGCCCAAATTGGGATTCGGCCGATAAGTCAACAAAGACGCAAGGTCTGAGATATAAGATTACACAGTATCCGAAAAAGAAGTGTCTTTTAAAACAGCTGTTTATATTTGCAAACATTTTTGACTTTTTACCCACAGACCATTTTGCTATAAAAGCCTTGTAACTTTCGCAATCTTATCATTAAGAAGCTTAACTATGCGTTTTACATTGGCTTTACTGATCGCTCTCGTCAGCTGCCTGGCTGTTGCTAGATGCGCCGACTCCACTCCTGCGGATTCGACTCCTTCGGATTCGACTCCTTCGGATTCAACTCCTTCGGACTCAACTCCTTCGGACTCAACACCATCTGACTCAACTCCTTCGGGTTCAACTCCTTCGGACTCCACTCCTTCGGACTCAACTCCTTCGGACTCAACTCCTTCTGACTCAACTCCTTCGGACTCAACTCCTTCTGACTCCACTCCTTCGGATTCCACACCTTCGGACTCCACGCCTTCGGATTCCACACCTTCGGACTCTACGCCTTCGGACTCTACTCCTTCAGGTGACACTGTAATTACAGAGGAGCAAAGACTTCAGCTTCTGGAAATACTCCGTCGCTTAAGAGCACGTAACCAAGGAGGACGTCGTGTAGTAGTCCTCCGCAGTAGACCTCGCATCGGCGTGGTTGTAAGAAGGGGTCCAGTTGGCATCAGAAGAAGGTTCGGTCGTCGCGGATAATCCGCCTAGACAGAGATCTAAGAGTTAAAATAAGCCAATTGATTTGAATAAAATGCCTGATATGCAATCATAATTACATGATTTTATTATTTGTGAACTTAAAAAATTGTTCGTCAATTTCAAATGATCAGTCGTATTACTTTTAAAATTAATTTCCCCGGGTGATAAACTAACCAAATAAAACTAATTTCTTACCTGCGTATACGTGATAAAAGTAAGGGAAACCAACAAGTCAAACACAATTCTCTCAAAAATGCTTTAAGCCCGTTCTTAATTATTATATTTTGTATCTTGTGATGAATATTGTTATTTAATGAAAGTATTTTCATCAACTTGTAACATAAAATGTTGCGTAATTATACCACTCTTTGATTTGCATATTATTTCATACTTGCTTATTATTGTCACACGTTTTATAAATAAAGTGATAATAAATTGAACGATAGTTAGCCTAATACTCATATTTTTTAGGCTTACGATCGCTTAAAATATTTTTTTTAATTTATTTTTAAAACATGTGAAAACTACTTTGCAAAACGTCAATAAATAATCGGCGTAATTATTATTTTTGTATAATAAAATCAATGTAAAGTATGAGCTGTGTAGTTGAAAACAAATCGTTAAATTTCTTTATTGAAACAACTTGTTATTTTAAAAATGATTTTATTTTTAAAAAAATTTGTGCAAAAAATGTTGGGTTTTAAATCATTTAACGCGTTTTATTAGGTTAGCAATGTATCTGCAACATGTGAATTTGTCTAAATTGCACGAATTGCATTAGTGTCGTTAGGTGATATGAATAAAATATACATTTTACCAGAATTATACATTGTTCGATTATTTCTTTGATGTTTATCAATCTATTTAAAATATCATTGGTTTTTAAAGGCAATAAACAAATATACATTTATTTGATTTCGTATACATGGAATATGTACGTATTTAGACACTATTGATGAAATTTAGGCATATTTACTCTGTATCCCCTATAAAAATGCATTTGTTTTATAGTCTCTCGATTATTTTTCGATTCGCTATTGATGAATTCCATTTAGTATCAACTCTTCAGTTTAATTGATAAAATCTTTTCAGTATTCTCATTTATAAAGTACACATGTGAGCTCTTCCATAACTACACTTACACACTTGCATGTAAGCAAATAGACCTTGTTCTAAAATAATAAAGTCTTTCCGCAAGCTAATCCCCCGAACAAATGAAAAATAAACTTTTAATTTGTGCTCTGCCTAAATTGAGATTTGACAGAAAAATCAACAAAGCAGCGTGGGATAAAAGATTTCACATAATCGGAGAAACAAAGGTCTTTTAAAACAGCTGTTTATATTTGCAAGCATTTGGAACATCTTTACCCTTAGAAGATTTTGCTATAAAAGCCTTGTGACTTTCGGATTCTAATCATAAAGAAGCTTCACAATGCGTTATACATTGGCTTTAGTGATCGCACTCGTCAGCTGCCTGGCTGTTGCACGTTGCGCCGACTCCACTCCTGCGGATTCGACTCCATCGGGTTCGACTCCTTCAGGTTCGACTCCATCGGGTTCGACTCCTTCAGGTTCGACTCCATCGGGTTCGACTCCTTCAGGTTCAACTCCTTCGGGCTCGACTCCTTCAGGTTCGACTCCTTCGGGCTCGACTCCCTCGGGCTCAACGCCATCGGGTTCGACTCCATCGGGCTCGACTCCTTCGGGATCAACTCCTTCAGGCTCGACTCCTTCGGGATCAACTCCTTCAGGGTCGACTCCTTCAGGGTCGACTCCTTCTGGCTCGACTCCTTCAGGCTCAACTCCCTCGGGCTCAACGCCATCGGGCTCAACTCCTTCGAACACTTCGCCTTCGAACTCCACTCCTTCCTCCGATGATACCGTAATTTCAGAGGAGGTGAGACATGAGCTCCTGGAAATACTCCGTCGCTTGAGAGCACGCAACCTAAGAAGACGTCGTGTAGCACTAATCGGCCGTAGACGTCGCTTCGGCGCTATAAGGAGGCGTTCATTTGGCATCAGAAGGAGACTCGGTCGTCGCGGTTAATTCACCTATGCAGAGATCTGAAAACTGAAACTAAGTCAATTGATTTGAATAAAATACCTATTTTGCAATCTTACATGATTTTATTTTATTTGCACTAAATTAATGAACTGCCTGCGTATACGTGATAAAAGCGAGAAAAGTTGGATTTTCTCGACATAAAAATATTAAAAATTCAATTTTTGATTTCTTTTTTTTTAACTAACATTTGTTGTTATACATAATATAATAATAATTTGTTAGATCACATGCACCATACCAATCTAAATTTCCAGCCCAATAACATAGATAATATTGATTATTATTCTATTGTCTAGCTGCTGATGAATACATTTACTTTATGAGAGTATGTTCATCAGATTGTAATATAAAATGTCGCATAATTATGCCACTATTTCATTTCGACGAATGTGTGAGTAAACATTTTTTAACTCAAGTGGCATTTAAAGTTGAATTGGCAACGTTGAGAATTGCTGGCCGGAAACAATAGAGTCGTGCATACAATTATGTATGCTTATTGTGGCACATCCTGCAGTGAGTGGAAACAACAAGCCCCAAAATTCGTATGAGGCTCATTAGAAAAGTTTTTTGGTCATGGAGGCAGAGAAACCAGAATTGACCATAAAATAAATTGAAGTCGGCAACAAAAACAAAAACCAAAACAAGAAAATGAATTCGGGTGAAACAGGTGGAACAAAAAGCATAACAACTGCAGCGTGACAAACAATGGGACAGTTTGAAATGGGTTCAGGGATGGCATGTAATGCTCCTGTTCTGCTGGTCATGTGTCAATGTAGCGGACGACAACGACAACGACAACGACACCAGCGACGAGGAAGTCGTCGAGGAGAGGTCGAGTTCTATTGCAACAACGACGGCGACTGCGGCTCCCCTGGGTGGCAGAGAGGCGATAAGAACAACGAACTGCGATAGTGTCACAAAACAAATAAGTTGCCTAAAAACCGCAAAACCAACAGCAACAAACTGGACACGACACGGCAGCAACAACAATGACCACTAATGTTTAACCGCACACAAATAAAGAGATAGAACACACACATATAGGACTATATACCTAGAGAGACATAGGGATTGGAGAGGGTTTATCAAGGGATGTCACGCGGTTGCAATTGCAGTGTCAAAGTTTTATAGGCTCACAGAAAACGCAGAGCTTATTCTTTAAAGCTTAAGCAATTCAGTTTATAGTTAAAATCGAGTAGCGAATAGAATAGCGAGTATAGCGAGTTTGGTAAAATTTACTCGTTAAGAAAGTGACAGACAAGTTGAAATCATACAGACGAATTGGATTTAGAGAGTAATGTTAATGCAAAGTGGCGAATTACCAATAGCGAGTGTTTTATTTTAAAGTCTTATTTTGTCATAGATAATAATTAAGATAAATAAGTTGGGCATAGATTACTAATACACTTTGAAAATATTAGTATCGAATTATGTAAATTATAAACCGGTCGAGTTCTCAATAGCGAGTAGTGCATGGGACCAGCGAGTAACAGTATTAAATTTAAAGTAGCGAGTGAATTTACCCAATTAGCAAGTAACCAGTAATGAATAGCGGGTTCTCATTTTAAAAACAGAAAATAAATGAAAGGAATTGAATTTGAATTTCACTATCGCAAACGAAAACAAATGTCGAGCTATTGAAGTCAACAATTTATCGGCAGCTTCTTTAAACTTCCTTAAACCGACGAGTTCTCAATGGCGAGCAGCGAGTGAGAGTAGCGAGTGCTGCACTTTAATGGCATTGCCTACTTGGAGGCGCACACAATTTTTGAAGTGCTCTGTAAATATTTTCTAATAAATTTTGCGCTCCCATTAGGAGGCGACCCCAGCAAGTGACTGCCTAGGATTTCATTACGTTGCACTCGAGTGTTTCCTGCCCTGGCCTTTCGTCTCCGCTGCTCGACCGACTTTTGACTGGCGCCGCCCACGTAATGAAAATTCTTGCTTCGTAATTAGCAATGCTGCTGGAGATAGGAAGTAAAGTGAAGTGGACTGGAGAACGGAGAGCGGAACATTGATGGCGGCATTGCCGGCGTTTCAAGTACTTGAGAGTGTTTTTAATACGCATCAACAAAGTGGGCGTAGGACGAAGGACAGAGGTGTCGGTGTCGGTGTCGGTGTCGTAGTCGTTGTCGAGCTGCTCCATTCACACTTGACATATGCAAATGTGCACTTTGAATGGATTTATATTGTACGTGGCCTGCCATTAGCCTCGATGTGCTTTCTTTTTGTAGGTCGACTTAGTCCAGTAGCAATTAAAGATAGTCGGCAATTTAAACAGCGAACGCACTGATTGAAATTCTCACAACAGCAGCTCATTGTCTGCATTCAAATTATTTCCACATTATCTGCAGCAGGCAGCCAAAAGGCAAAGAATGGCCAAAGGCTCCAAGATCTCCCCAGGGCGTGTCACCCAGACAGAGTCGCAGAGCGAGAGAAGAGCATTGTTATTTTAATAGTTTAAGTAACCATAATATGTTGAGTACTTTTTAATAAACTTCAAAACATGAGCAAATGTTTTGTTTGTGCGCGTGCGGCACAAGGACACCAGGGACCAGCAACGAGCCAGCAAACCAGAAACCAGGCAACAAGCTCTCTGCTGCGAGTGTCTACAGCACAGGCCAAGATTTATGCAAACCAAAATGTTGCCAAAAATTACAATTTAATGGAGTAGACACTTTGTGCTTTGCTTGTTGCGTGTGTGTGAGTGTGAGTGTGTGGCACATAATGAGCAGCGAACTGCGAGCAACTTGCAGCAGAAAGTTGCACAAAGACACAAGCTGAAAGTGCTTGTGGGGTGCAGAGCATCGAGTGGCCAACTGGCAATGTTAGCAAAAGTAACTTCTCTAATTTTGTAGGAAATATGAAGCCATTAAAGCTGCAGCAGACATGCCAAATGGCAACATCTTGACTGCGCCAAAGTCTCTGGTCGGAGTAGACGCAACACAGCATGCAACATGCCCCAGGCAGGCCATGTGGCGCCCTGTGAAAGTTGTCCTCGAGAGTGTGAAAATAAATTGTGCAAAAGGTGGAGATCCCAACTCGTTTGCATGTATCTCACTCCGACTCCGACTCCGACTGCGACTGCGACTGCGACTCCGCTTCCAACTTCACTAAAAACATCTGTTGCATTTTTTTCTATTGCAACAATTTATATGCACAAAGCGAAAATAAAATAAAAATGGGGACAAACAACAACAAGCAGTGTACACTTATACATATATTTAATTGCCAACTTTCAAGTGACAGGCAGCGAGAAAAATGACCAGTGCCAAGGACCAGTCCAACTAGAAGTCCTTTTCTGCCGTCATCCCATACGAGCTTTCACATCCTGGCCAAGGCTCGCACTTAATCACTGCTGTGACCAGCTGTGCCGCCTCCGCCCTGTGGTTGTTAAGTCTCGACACTGGATCTGGATCTGGCTCGGACTCTGACTCTCTGAGTCCGACTGTAACTCTCCTTTTTTTAATATATCACAATTCTATTGAAATTTATCGGCTTGGAAATAAGACACCTGCGTGGTTCAAGTGAATTACGTTTGCGCTTTCTATTGTGCAAGTTCTAACTTAGTAACTGACCTTTAACACAAAGCCAACATTCTAAACGGCCACGTCCAAGACAGAGTTCTTTAGTTTTCTATTAACAATTCAATCAAACTTTATTGTTGTATCTTTATTATTTGGCATAACTCTTCATGCTGAAGAAATCCCATGTTATGGTATTTAATTGATCAATGTACAATCTCTTGTTAAAAAATTAAACATACTGACATGGAACTTTTAATAAATTCTATCAATTAAAAATTAATGACTTTATACTAATAAATAGCTGGGAAACTACAGATCAAATTTACAATGCAATACTAATAATAAATACCATAATAAATTTACACAATTGTAATAACTTAAAAACTATTTCAAATATTTAAAATTAATTGGAAACCCAATTTAAACATAAATTGATAAAAAAAAAATATTTAATGTAATTAATTATTAAATATGTATATTGTTAACTCCGTTTATATAGTTGTGATATCGTAGTCTTCAGATTGAATTCTTACTGTAAGCCTCGAACGAATTCTAAGAATTATATTAATTTAATATAAATAAGTATACTTTAATTCAAGTCTGGGAAAGTACTGTTCATCTTAATACAATTGCCGTACTAATAATAGAAATAAAGTTTAATTTACAATTCCAGAATAACTTAAAACGCAATTTATAGCACTGACAATAATTTTTTCCATTAATATTTTAATGCAAGATTGTTCTACAGTTACTCACTTATGATCCAGTAAAATAATGCATACATTTATTACGATGATTGAATGAGAAAAAAATTATGTTTTCCCAGTTTAACTAGCAACTAATAAATACTAAAGTTTATTGAAAAATATTATCGACTTTTTACATCAATTTATTTTTATAGTAATATATTGAAATGTTCTAAAAGCTTTCGTGATTAAATTCTGTAAATAAATTGTTTTTTAAGCGTGTAATTTTATAATGGATGTAAAAAAGAACTGTCCAGTTAATGAATTGAGAGCCTCAAGAAATCTTGTTATGCACGAGTGATGCGTGCATTAAGGCAGATGACATTAAGTAAATAATTTCCTTGATAATTGCAAGCTGCAATTGAGCTGAGAATTTGCAGGTCCGAGAGAGAATGAGGCCGAAATTAACGAATGGAATTGATGTAAGAAAACGGTTGTTAAAATACGCTCACCGCAATGACGGCTGCATGGAATTAACTTAATTTTAATTTACGTTGATTAATTGCATTGTCAGGCGAATGCGAGATGAAATGTCCAGTCGTGAAATGTCCTGGCACATCGGGGCCTCGGAGAATCGAGAACGTTTTTGCACCCATGGAAACCGCATGCCAAGTGTTAAATGTCAGCCACGCTTTTTAATGCAATTGAGCGACGCGTTGCTGCAGCACATGTGAGTGCCATTTAATTATAAATTAAAATAATATCAAATATATTTACATACTTGGAGCCAAATGTCATTTTAATTGCGACTGCAATACGGTCTGTAGTCGAGGCTCAAAACTATTCACTCGGGTGCTCGAGTTTCAGTTTCAACCGAACCTGCTCTGAAAGTCGCCAGCCACAACCAACAATTGTTCTTCAAATTGCTTTTTAAGCACCGCGCAAATTTCATTGAAATTCCGTTTGCGCTTCACCAATAATGTTGTACATTAAGTTGACTTTTTTTTTTTTTTGGTTTTTTTGGTCTTTTTTGTATAATATATTTTTGTGTTTTTTTTTCGGGTTGTCCCGCAAAACAGAAAACATGTTGTTCTATTTGGTTTATTTTTTGTTGCTGGGCATGGCTATCTAGTGCAATGGATATTTATTTTTATGGTCTTGGGTGTTCCGAATTCGGGAATTAAATGAAACGTAAAAAGCTAACTGCTTCAAAAAGTTGCCTGCGATTTGCATAAATGCCCCATGCCCAATGCCCGTTGCCCGATAAACAGGTGTTCAACAGGATATTAAATGTTTTTTTCCTTTGTTTTTTGTGTATTTTTTCCGTAAGCAAACTATTGCGTAGAACGCTCTTAGCGTGTGCACATTATCATGCCGGGCACACGCGCTTGTTGCTTCTTTTCTTTTTTTCAGTTGGCCATTTGCATAAAAGGCGTGATAATTAGAGGCATGTGTTTTGGATAAATCATAAAGTGGTTCAGTTAAATGGAATTGCGCCGAGATAATGACTGTTCCTGGGTGGTCTGCCAATGCCAAGGAACGAATGTTCGAGGAGTAGTCAAATAAAAATCTTCTAGTTCGACTCAATCAATAGACGAGGATTCCTCAAAGAGGAAGTTCGTTTATGCTACTTCAATTATTAAGTATTCATCGCGTCGCCGCTTTCTAATTTCGAATTATGTACGTGGTTGCCTGGCCAGAATAGATGGACAAATAGATAATATTCAGTAAACGCATTTTGATTTATGAATAATTACAGAACGCACAGAAATTCATTACACGCTTCTGGAATTAATTGCGTAAGCATTTGAATTTCCCAATTTTTAAATGACATCATTATCTGATCGCATTATCAAATCAGCAATTACAGGCTCGATCTAGTTCTATAAATAAATAAATACATTTAGATTTTACTATATTTGAGTTGATCATTGTGAGTAATCAAAAATGCATTTCTTTGAGCGAAAAACTCGTCTTTCAAGAAGCCGCCGCACCACGTTGCGTATGATTAATGCATTTGTGAAGTGCAGCCAGTAAAAAGCGGGCAAAAGGAAGCGTCAGCAGTTGAGACCGAGACAGGGCTCAATTAATGATGAAATGCACGTCGTGGAGGAGCAAGGGAAATGCCAATAATTGACTTTTAAAAGGAAACAGGTGGCGCCCAACTAAAGACGTCAGCAGAAGAGAAGCGCTGACGTCATTTGGACGCCGATGACTCAGGTGACTGAAACTCCTAGGTGCATCTATTTTAGGCCTCAGGATGAATCACAAGAGTCGTCGCCAGCAGGCTTCCTCTTCCGATGTGATCCTCTCCCGATCCCAGGCCAGGCCAGGCCAGACCATGGCCATCTTATATTTATGCACTGCATGCCCTGGAGCATTATTTTTATTGTAATTCTCTAGGCGGCGCACTTTTATCAGCGGCGATAAGCCGCACACGCACCCATAAACCTCGTTTCGCTTCCACCTGCCACCTGTCCGACGACGACTCCACAAAATGACCTTAAAATTAAATGAGCAATTTTATTGTTATGGTCAACATGCGTGCATTATTTACGAGTATTCAACTAAGGCAAATGGTAAATAGAATAACGAAATTTGCAAAATAATTGGGCGAGTGCGGGTAATTCTCTTTTTTAGCTGTTTGAATTGACCATTTTAGGGTGATCGCATTAACCATAAACAGATCCATAAAGTGACAGCTTCTCGCCTTGTCGTGTCTTGTCTTGTCTTCCGTCGCACAATTCGCCACCGCCATCGCCATTCGCCAATGCAAATTCGTAAAGCCAGAGAGTGATCCAACTCATCGCAACTGGGAACTGACAACTGGTAACTGGTAACTGGTAGCTGCTAACTGCTAACTGTCGACGACTGGCAACAGGCGGTTCGCACGTTCGGACTCAAGACTCAAGACGAGTCGAATCGAGTCGGTTCCAGAGAGAACCAATGCCGCATACTAATCAGAGGGCGCTGAGGCCCCACTTTGGGTATATCCGAGTTTTAGCAAACAGAGCTCATTATGCTCATTTTATATGCTTTTTTTGCCAATCTGCTTTCGTATATAAATCTAACGCGTTCCGTTGAATAGTCATCACTTCTTTGGTGGAAACTTCAGTGTCAAGTTTAGCTCCTGCTGTGATCAGTGCGCGAATCTAATAACAAAGCAAAATATAATTCCCTACATTTTCAAATTATCAAAAGGATTAACTCAATTTACCTCAAAACAACTCCAATCAACATGAAGTTCAGTGTTGCGTTTGCTCTGTTGGTGATCGTCGGTTTTGTGGCCATCGGCGATGCTCTGCCTGCCAGGAAAAGTGAGTGACAACCGCCCAAAGGATACGCTCGACAAACACACAATACTCTCCGCAAGGAGATCTCATCTTTACTTCCTCTCATTCTCTTTCTCTTTCTCATCTCACGCTCTTGCTATCCACATTCAATCCAACGACCTTACTGAAGATCGGCAATACTTTGTTCCAGGAATGGTTTACTACCAGCAACCCGCTGCCGCTGAATGGTACGGCGCTGGTGTTGGACAGCAGCAGAGGCTCATGTACATGCAGTATGTGCAGCCTGGACGCACTCATGCCCGCTCCACGCAGGCTGCCAGCGCCCTCGTTGCCGGCGAGACTGTTGCCACTGGCACATATCTGAAGGGTAAGCCCAGCATTCGATGTTGTCATCCCACAAACTAACCCGATCCCAACAAATTCCTTGTTCTAACGAAGATTGCAATCACGCAGAGTCCGATGTGGCCGTCAGCGTTGATGACAGCAGCGCCGAGGGCGCCCAGTCCGACGATGTCCTGAGCGCTGCCGGTGCCCATGGTGCCACCTCTGTCGCCGAGGCCTATCCCGAGGAGGCGCCAGTCGTCCAGATTGCCGTCGACACCAACAACGCTGCCGAGAGCGAGGCTGAGCTGCCCGTTGCCGCTGCCGCTGAGGAGAGCGACGATGCCGCCAAGGTGCCACGTGACTTCAACTTTGCCGCCGAGGAAGCCGCTGCTGAGGAGCCTGCTGCCGTGCCCGCCGCCGCTGAGGAAGAGTTGCCCGCCCCAGCTCCAATTGCGCCCGTTGCCGCCGTTGTGCCCGCCAAGCGTTATCTGCCCGCCAAGAAGGTCATCGTTGAGCTGGACACGTCTGCCGATGATGTTGAGGAGGCCCAAGTGGCTGCCATCGAGGATGAGGAGGCCGAGAACGCTGTTGCCGATGATGTCGAGGAGGATGATGAGGATGTTGTCGAGCCCGTCCGTCCAATTGTGAAGCGTCCAGCTCGCATTCCCGCTGCTCGCCGTCCAGTTGCCAAGCAAGGCAAGCCCACCAAGAAGCCCGCTCCTCTGCCCGCCGGCACCTTCTTCCCCATCGACTTCGGTGGCACCAACGGCGGCGCCATCGCCATTGCCAACTCGTTCAGCACAGGTGAGGGCGGCTCTGCCACCTCGCACGCCATCGCTTATGGCTCTCCCGATGCTGCCCGCGCTCGCGTCCGTCCCAATCCCAGCAAGCGTCGCCATTAAGCGTCGCCTGATCCACGACTGATGCGCAATCCCAATGCAAAAACGCCAGTTTAAGATTTACCACCAATTCTTGCTAATGCATCTCGCCCAGGTGCAAACGATATCTTCTTCATTTCGAAGTCTGTAACAGAGTTTTGTAATAATTAGTCGAATTGTAAACGCAGTAAATACAATAAAAAGTTCTATCTGTTTTTTAAATACTCACGTGTCCGCATTCCATATCGATTCTATATTCAATTCGAGTTTTGCTTTCTTGCAATGCAATCATTTTATTTCATAGACTTCTTTCAGTTAGAATTTCAAAACAAATCAAAAGCAGTTCAAACTTAATACATTACTAGACGGAACCAAAGGCTTTAAAAAAGTGGAAAAATCAATTAACAAAACAGAATGCAATCTTAGCAAAGTAAATGCCTTAATCGGTAAATAGTTAAAAAACAAAAAAATAACATCAGCCATCAGATTGGACTTAAGAGCTAATGGTTGTTCCTCAATTGTGATATCATTGTGTATGTATATATATATTAGATTATTCTCTTTTTTCATTTGCTTATGCTTATGCTTCTTCTCTGCATTCAATGCGCTAATTTTACATTAATTATTTCGGTGTATATGAATTCAGAAGACACTACGCTTAACTTGGATTTCTCTTTTTTTTGTTGTTGTGGTTTTTCTTTGTTTTGGAATTCAATGCAACTGCAATGGGAGTGCTGTCGGCTTGGAATTTGTTTATAACCCATTTCGCACATGTGCTAAAGTGAAGTGAGACTACTCTATATATCTGTGTATACATAGATATATATATATATATGTATGTATGTATATACTCGTGTATGCATTAAAAAAACATTAAAACTAACTCGGCAACTGCTGAGTAGCGCTCTCTACTCTCTCCACTATCAGTAACCGTATTTGTCCTGCAGCGAGGACATGACATCGTTGGCCAGATTGCTCAGCCTGCCGGCCACTTTGTGCACTCCCTGTCGAACGCTCTCCTTCACATCGTCGAGATCGGGCGCATTGAAGTTCACCGCCGTCGAGTAGCCACCAGAACCTGCAAAAATCACACCACAATGAATATTGATAATTTATAGATTTGAATTTAAATTATTACTGCTGCGATTGCTCATGCCGCCGCCTGGCGTTCCGGCGCCAAAGTAATCCGACGAGGATATGGCTTGTGATCCCTGGAATCGATTCAGATTCGCGCTAATATCGGCCGATGATTGTTCGCTCGCAAAGAACTGATCCGAGCCAAAGCCCTTGGCATTGCCAAACTTTTGCTGTGCCGCCACAGGATCGTTGCTATTGTAGTTGCTGCTTTTGCTTTTGCTCTTGTTGGCCGTGGATGCTGCTCCTCCTCCAGTGGTCGCCTTGGGCTTGTCGTAGTCACTGCTGGCCGCAAACATTGAGGTAATATTGCTGTGCGTGCCACCAATGGGCTCAATGGTCTCATAGCCCAACGCATCCAGCTCAAATTTGTCCAGTTTGCTGCTGCTGCTGCCAGTGCTCGACTCCTTCTTCTCGCTGACGCCATACAAATTGAGTGAGTGATCGTTGAAGAAGTTGTCGTTCTCCAGCGCCGCCAATTTGCTTTGTGCACTCGACTTGGGTGCCGCCGTCTGCTGCAGTGTCTCCATGTCGCTCAGCGCTGAATGCGCTACATCGGACCCACGCAAACTGAAACCCATGCCCAGACGCTCCATCTGTTTGGCCTTGGCGGGATCGATGCTCTTCAGCTTGGCCTCCTCACGTGTCTTTTGCAGCGACAGATCCTGATACGCCAGACGCATGCTGGCCACCGTCTCCAGCTCCTCTTCGGCTGTTTGCGGCTTGTCGGCCACAGCAGCAGCCGCTGCTGTTTTGCACTCGTTCGCTGCATTGGCGCGCGCTTCGATGTCGGCAAAGTTTGTCTTCACCTTCGTGGCGCCCAAACCGCCCACCTTGCGTGCTCCGAGCTGCAGAGAAAGCCACCGATTTAATTGCAGTTATAATTAATGCTGTTCTCGAGTACTTACTGCGCCCTTCTTGGGCTGTATCTTGCGCACGCCAATGGAGGAGGGCAGCGCTGTGGGTGCCACAAAGGCATTGAGCAGATCGACGCTGGGCGCGCCCGTTTCAACAGCCACAATTGGCGTCGTGGCTGCTTTGGGCTCCAGCTGCAAGAGAGATTTGATAAATTAGTTGACTGACTGTCAAGATGGAATGGAAACATGCGAAAAACAAGCAAAGACAGCGTGTCTGGTGTCCGTTACCTTGGCAGTGATGTTGTTGTTGTCGAACAAGGCATTGGTATTGTCGTTAGCATTGTCGCACTGCGCAAAGAAGTCTTCCTCCGCCTCCTCCTTGGCCGCATCGTTGCCCTCGCTCTTGTCCGCCGTCGGCTCCAAGTGCAGCTGTGTTTTGTGAGCATGTTTTGTGTGTGTGGAACGGGGAAGCAAGCAAAGCAAAGAACAAGAACAGCAAAAACAGTGTCAAAGTTAGTAGAACAAAGTAACGCAACGCTTAACGTGGGGCAAGTTGTGATAATCACCTTGGTGCCGTGCACCTTCATGGCCTGCTGAGCCTGCGCCGTCAGCTTGTCCCGATAGAGTTGCGCCGCCCGCGAATTGTACTTGACCTGGGCGTCGCTGCTGCTGCAGTTGTGGGAGCGGAAGAACTGGGCGGCGTTCGCATTGCCGCCCAGCTGCATCTGGCGCAGCTGCAGCCAGGTCCAGTTGGTGTCCAGGTTGGTGCTGCGCACGAAGGTCAAGTGCACGCCGAGATTGCGGTGCACGGCGGAGCAGTCGATGCATATGAAGATGCCGTACGTCACCGAGGACCAGGTGGGCGCCTTGGTTGCACAATCGAAGCAGGACTGACAAACAAATGTATTAATTAATATCAGTTTCTTCTTGCGTCCAATTTGATTGATTGAGACTGACCTTGTTAGCGGGTTGCGCACGCAGCCGACTGAAAACGGCTTCGATCTCTTGTTTTGTGGGTCCCGTCGACATGATGACGCTGCTCTGCTCCCTGGCAAGTGTTTTTTCCTCCTTCTGAATTCGAAATTAATCAATTTGTAAACTGTTTTCGTGGCTGCAACTTTGAGTGCTTTGCCCTCGTCTGTCTTCTGGTTGTCTTGCTGTCACGGGGTTTGCTTCACTGACACTTACTGCTGCTCGACGTCGGCTGATTGTTGCCAGACTTATATCAGACCTTTTAAAATTTGGATGAATTGCATTTGTAAACGATTTAAATGCTTTGTAGTTTGCTATTCGTGTTCAAGAATTTTTGACGTGTGTTTTTCATTCCAGTCCCCCTTCCACGTTCACGCTAGAGATGCGAGTTCAGAGTGGCAGTTAAAAACGTACTATTTAAAGACTGGAAATATACCAAATATTCTACTTGACTGGCTGATGTTCAACTTCAATGCTAAATTTGTTTTAATTATAATAAAGATACAAAAATTAATAATATAATGATTATTAAAAAAATTGTTTAGTTAGTTTACTTCTAAATAAATGTGTAATTAATTTCTTAATTACAAAAAATTACGAAATTGCAAATTCAATTTGAAGCTAAAATCTAAACTCTCATTAGCTTAAACATTATAAAGGGGAACAAAGATCAATAAACAAAAATAAATATAAGCGCAAAAGTTAAATACTCTAGTTCCAAACTTTACTCAAATAGGAAAGCTGTGCCGCATTCATCGATTCATCTTTATTCGATATGTATCGCATAGTAATCAGATGTTTCGGTCACAAACCGCAAAATAGTAAATCATTATTTGAAAACTGTTTTCAAATAATTTTAATTCTTATTTATAAATTAAATATATTTGAAATATCCAACAAAATGACATAATAATAATTAAACAACAACAATTTTTATACAATTTAAATTAACGGACATATTTCGCTGAACAGCTGTTTGGGGTTAGTTCTTTTGGTATTGTAATGAACATATCGCAGACCAAGCCGTTTAATAACACATGCTGGAGATCAGTATTCTAGAAATATGCGCGATAAGTTTCTGGTGCAACAGGAGGAGCTACAGGGAAAAGCTTTTATTTACTTTGTAAAAGAATGGCGCGATCTTGGGACCCGTAAATTGCCATGGCAAAATTATCTGGAACTTGCGACTCCGATTTGGCAGGTTGGTTTAAAACAAAATAAAGATAAAAATCAATTTTTTTTTGTATATGGATTAATGCACCACTTTCATTAATATCACATACTATGATGAAGATAAGATCAACCTAAATAAATGGAAATATTTAAGATTTCTTCTATTAAGACTTCATATGAGTAAGATATTATTGTAATTCTTATTTATTTCACTAGAATATGACATTATTGGATCGTCGTCCATACCTGGATAAAGTGCAAGAGTTGCATTTAATGGAATTCAAGTTGGTGTCAAATCAATTTGATATGCGAGATCAAATCAAGAAATTAGTGCAGAACAGCATTGAGCGGGATGAGCTGCAAACCCAGAATTATTACTTTCTAAAGATTCAACATGTTGTCAAGGATAACAAGGCCCTTCGTGAGCTGGTCGTCGATCAATTCTCGCTGCAGGAAGGCGTGCAAAGTATCTTCTATGCTCTGATCGATCCAGGTAAGAACTTGCTACTTTTCAATTTCATTTTCATAAATATAAATATTTTTATTTAATTATAGAAGTCAGCCAAGAACCTGGAAGGGCGGCAATTATCCGGCAGGACTTGAAGCAAATTTACACAGCTTTGCTGGAGTTCGTTCACCCAGCTCCCGTGTTCACCCTGCAAAATGAAATTCCCGAGGTCTACAAATCTCTTAAATCCCTCAACGGCGGCCTCGCCACAGAATTGAACGTTTACTCCATCGAATATCTTTTCTATATACTAAAAGCCACTTGTCAAACTGGCACTTTGCCGACTTCGGAGTCCTTTGAAAGCTGTAGCTTTCAATTGGATTTAAATCAACAAGATATCTTGCCGAATATCAGTTGTGAACTCCACGAACCTCAAGAGATCTTAAATCTTTGTGCGAAGACTCCTGTCAAACTTTGGGGATTAAAGTTTGCTGACTTGGCTACAGAAATGCAAAAGGACAAAAACCTCCAGAACACTGAGGATGCAACGAAGGAGCCTACTATAAAAGTCGAACCAACAACGAATGACTTTTTTAGTGATCCAGAGATAATGGAGGCGCTTAACAGCCTGGATTTGGATTTTTTGGTAGGCGGCTTTAAAGATGAAAATGCCATTGAATTGGGAAACGACGATATTACTCGAGACTGTGATAAACATATGAAAGAGTTAGATGAGGACTCTTCAAACAAAGAGGATGAAATACCTCCACCGCCGCCATTGCCTTTGATCAGCTTGTCAGAAGAGGGCCAAGAAAGCTGCGTCGTAGTCGCAAAAACATCTCTTACCAATCCGGATATGGCCAACTATTCAAATTGTGTAGAAGTAATTTTGCAAAACACAAAAAGGAGCGTTCGTGGTGAAAGCATCGATTCTCCCCAAGTTATAGAAGAAAATAATGGTTGGTACTCACCACCACCTTCTCCAGAACTCTCAAGAAGTGTGTCGAGAGAAAGAGGCATTGGAAAACCTTGGCGCTCTAGATCTAAAAACCAAAATTCAAGACCAATCCTAAGGAGGGCCGCGAGAGAGAGACGTCGAAATGAACGTTTGCGATCAGAATCTAACAGTCGAAATATTTCTCCAAGGTTTAGAGGACCGTGGCGCTCCAGATCTAAGAGTCCATATATTTCTCCCAGTCGTAAATGTATCTCAAGAAACAGACACTCAAGAGAGCGTTGGCACACGGGATCAAACAGTGGAAATATTTCTCCAAGGAGTAAAAGACCCTGGCGTTCTAGATCAAAAAGTCGAAATATTTCTCCCAGTCGTAAAAGGAACCACAGATATGGACATTCAAAAAGCCGTTGGCCATCGAGATCTAACAGTCGAAGTAGTTCCCCAAGCCTAAGAAGACTCTGGAGCTCCAGATTAAAAAGTCAGAATATTTCCCCAAGTCGTATAATAGTCTCGGGAAATAGGCATTTTAAAAAGCACTTGCGATCGAGGTCTAAAAGTCGAAGTATTTCCCCGAGTCGTGGAAGTATGTCCAGAATTATACATTCTAATAATCGTGAGCGATTGAGGTCTAAAAGTCGAAGTATTTCCCCGAGTCGCACAAGGTCCTTGCGCTCCAGATCTAGATGTGAAAATGTTTCTCCACGTCACAGAAGTGTCTCGAGAAATAGCTGTTTTAAAGAGCATTGGCAATCGAGATCTAGAAGTCGAAAATATTCTCCAAGTCGTGGAAGCGCGTCGGGTAATAAACAATTAAATGATCGTTGGCGATCGAATAATAGAAATATTTCGCCAATTTATGGTAAATCCTGGAGATCCAGATCTAACAGTCGAAGTATCTCCCCAAATCGAAACAATCGCAGTGCATCGAGAGATAGACACTTTAAAAAACATTGGCGGTCTACATCAAAAAGACGAAATATTTCCCAAACTCAGAGAAAATCTTACCGGTCGAGATCTAACAGTCTAAATGTTTCCCCAAATCGGATGAAATCTTGTCGATCGAGGTCAAAAAATCGAAATATGTCCCCAAGTCATAAAGTTGGGTCGCATAGTGTTTCACGAGATAAAAGTATTTCCCCTCAAAAAGTTCGCCGAAAACCTTCGAGATGGGATCACTGTCCCTTACAGAGTCCACGCAGAGGAAACACTGATCTTCTGCCGCGAGAGAAAGCCAGAAGAGGTTCGCCCTTTCAATATTCCGGTTACATTCCTGAGCAGAGCTTAAATGTATACGAAAATCATGAAAGTGCTCAATACAATCACGACTCGCAACATTTTCCCCAAAACAGGCCGGTTAAAGCTCGAGAATTGTTTGATAATACAGATCCACATCAAAGAAGTTATTCACATTTTTTTGAATATTCAAAAACAATTGAAACAATCTCTACTTCTCATACTGCTACAATTCCAAGCCTCATGGACCTTAAGCTAGAACCAATGCTGAACCCAGTTTATCAGAGTGTAAACCATTATGAACAATGCGGCTATCAAAGCTTAAATCCCTACGACTTGCGATACAGATTGCAAATACGTCGTCACTTTAGTTTCGATCGGCCGTTAAGAAATATGTTTTATCATGCGCAGGAATAACTTCTTGCCAGATTACCATATATTCAAATATAAAAAAAAATTATTTTTAATTTTCACAACGTATCAATTCATTATTAAAATAAGTTGAATCTTAATTATGTATAACAAATATTTTTTTCTACACTTTGTATACGAAGCCTCCTTTTTTTAAAAAAAAACAAATATTCAAAATGATAGAATTAATGTATTATAGTTTCGAACAACAGTATCAAGCATTGAAGAATAATTTCTAAAAATATATTCAAAATAGGTACCTTGTGTGCAACATTTTGTTATATTGTTTGGAACAAATGTAAATAAACTATTGCATTTATAAAGGCGATTAAGATGTTTTTGGAAACTAACTACTCCCAAAGCCTACTTAAATTAATATAATTTTTTTTAATTTTATACACTCTTTAATCAGGTTATCTGTTGTCTATTAACGGCTAAACTTTTCATTCATTAGACGAAACAAAAAAGACAATAACAATTTGTAGATTTAAACATTAAATTTTAATATATTAAACTAAGAACAGAAAAACAAATGTTAATCGTGAGATAGTCCTGCGAATATCATTTTTTTACTCTCCTCTTTGTAGGCTGACTTCATAGGCTTATGACAAGATCTTGTGCTTTTATTAGATAAAATTCACTATCGGTAAAAATAATTTAAGTAATACTTAATGGCAAATTGAGTGACCTAATAATTGATAATTGAGTGATCAACTCAGTCAGTACCGCAATCAAGTCGGAATCATCTAATGTTTTGTTGCCAATATTGCGCAGAAGTCGTTGGAACTCTTCGATGAATATTTCGTCAGTAAGACTTTTTGCAAATTTCTCTAATTGATCTGGAAAGCAATCGGGTATTAACATCAAAGAAATATATGTATATATATTCGTATATATGTACATATGTTAACATTATATAGTTCTTACCATTGTTAGTCACTTGTTTTGAAAAGTTGTCAAGAGCATGTGCTTTTTTAACACATTTTTGGAGGTGATTATGTTGCATTTGTAAAAATCTAAATACTTTGAGACATATATGGCAATCGTGTTCCTGGATATCGTGGATAATGCTTCCTGAACTTGGGCTCGATTATATACTTTCGTTGACACTTGAAGCAAGTGAATTTGTTCTCAATGTGGGTGGTTTGAGAATGTCGACGATCATGATATTGGAAATACCTTAACCCGACAGCGCCGAGCATTCGCTATACGAGTAGATACAGATTCTATCTTTCTTCTAGCAAAGGTATTTTCAATTTCTGGAATATCAATATTAGCATTTTTGAACGAATTCGAGAATGCTCAACTGTGAGGAACCCTGCCCCTGGCTGTGAATCATTCTCTGAATTAAAATGTGACCACAAATGAAATATTTTGTAAATTAATCTATTTGAATGACAGCGTGAAATTGAATCCAACTTAGTGCAGATAAGGACTGAAATAAAACCTGAATTAAAAAAATATATATACATACATATTTTGGGTAAAAAAACTCCACTTTCGTGTCTTTACGTACTTTTTTAGACTGTAGCTTTTTTACTTGTTTTATGGTGCTTTTGATAAAAAAAGTAAATTATTGCACATACAAGCAATGGAAATAAAATAATAAAATTGTTTTTCAAGTATTAATATTTATGCATTTCACCATATCCATGTTTAAAATTTCCACTAATGCTGAAAACTTTTGATATTTAAGTTCTACGTTTATTTTATTAAACAAAAAATAGGTGCATCCGTGTGCCAATGCTCTTTGCATTTTGACAATTGTACATTGATTTATACGTTACTTCATTTGAAAACTATAAAGAACAAAAATATGTATTCACATTTTATATTACTTAGTAGTAACTATTCCATATGTTCTATTATTGAGGAGACATGCTGAATGCTGCCTCCACGTCCTTAGCACTACGATTAGTCGCAGGGACATTCCAGTCATTCCTAAGCGAAGTCGGTCTAAAATGGTTAGTGGCCGTAGGACGGCTAGTTTTTAATTTTCGCCCGCCCAGTGTTGGAAAATCATCCTCCCGATTAATGTTGGCTGAAAATTCCGTGTTGTCGGTCGGAACATACTTGTTCTCCTTTTCCGGTTTTATCCACGACTGGCACGAGGCGAATGAAGTACTCGTGATGTCCTCATCTAGTGGCTCACTGATCACCCGGAACTTTGGCTCCTGCTGCGGCGGCATATGTTTTCCGGGTATGGGCTTGATGGCCAGATCACTACACATGTAATCACTAAAGACAAATGCCCAACGTAAAACCATGGAATGAACGCAATACTTGCTACGATCGTTATCTTCGTGGAACTGGAAAAAATGCATATAAAGTAATTGATGCATTCAACTACATTTTTGCCCCACCTGGCAGGAGATGCCCGAATGATATTCGAAAAAGTCGTTAATAAAAAAGGTATCGGTTACACTCTTGTTGATGCCGGGGTCCGGCACATCGGCGATCTCCATCACCTCCTTCTTCAGCACATAGAAGAGATATTGTATGTCGTAGACAAGTATCTCAGTGTCCTGCATATCCGAGTCGCTGGCCAGATAGCGGAAGCAGCCTCGCACCACAGGCATCAGTTCAGTGCTGGTGAACACAATCAAGGGATCACTGGGATTGTCACTGATCTGACAGCCCCGTAAGTACTGCACAATACTGACATACAGCCTTCCCATATCCGTCTCCCCCAAGGCTTTCGGCGGCAGCGGCAAGAAATGCGTTGTCTCCGAATGATGCTGCGACTCGCTGCTCTGGCCAAAGATAATCTGACCTACACCAAGAATACTCCTCGATTATAACAACAACTAATTTCGATGGGTTCCGGAAATAAGACCCCAAAGAAATAAGACCCAAAATAGTAAACCGAAATAACTCCCCAAGTTTGAAAAGTGATTTCATAATGAAGTAATACCCTAACTTCAAATACATAATAAGGTCCCAGATTTTGGGGTAACACCTCGTAATGAAAGGTTTAGGGTGTTCTTATATTTCTACTATTTGGGGTGTTATTTCATTACAAAATAAGTCCCCAATTATTATTGACATTTTACTTCAAAAAAAATTAATTCCCCATATATAAATAAAAATCGGTGTTGTTCTTTCCCATACAAAATTTTGGGGACTTAGTTGGTTTGGTTTTTTGGGACTTACTACTTTGGGGATATACGTATGTATTTCGATGGGTGCTGGAAACAAGACACCAAAGAAATATGTCCCCAAGCTTAAGAATATATGGGGTAAAGTAAAATAAAATGAAATAATGCTCGAATTTTTAATGAAAATTTCAGAAAAAAACGTAGTTATTTCGTTTTTGCGGACCTACAACTTTGAGGACATATTTCACAGAGCAATATTCGATTCCCATCATTCGTCTTACCCGGATTTATGAGCGAGCTATATACAGATATTTTGCCGGACTTGAGTGAAAACAAACAAGCGGCAAATTCGGCTGGAATATAAATGCCGTCATTCTGCGTCTTGTCAAAGTAGTTGAACGCGGCAAAAATAAATTTGCTGTTCTCCAAATCTGCGTGGTGAACAAGACACTCAATTAGTGTGGTGAGAATGCAAGTGCTCTACGCCTAAAACCCACCATACTGCGCCTTGCCCTTCAGCACCATGCGCTCAATAGCGCACTTCATCTGCGTTATCTGATCATTCGCCGCCCGCTGCTCTCTCTCCACAGTGGAGACTAGCTGGCCAGTGGTCGTCATGCGCTCGCTTGAGCCGCGTTCTGAGATGGTGGCGTTCTTAGCAGCCGAATTGTACGGACCGCGCTGCTGCGCACTCATACCCTGCACACAATTAAAAGTTGAAGACATAAACAATAATATTTGTGTGTACTCACTTTCCAGATGTCGCCGCATTGCGCAACAGCTTGCGGAATTGTCAGGCGGCGACCCTCCGCCGTGGTGTTGCGCCACTCCAGGACGAACGTCATGAATCCATTCTTCTTGGGCGGCATTTTGGGCAGTCTGCAAAACACAGCGGAGATTCGTTGAGTAAGCAAGAAATGTGAAGACGACACATTAACACTGTGTATGTGAGTGTGAATGTGCATACTTGCTTATGTATGCGTGGATTTGCATGTGGAAACATTCCGTTATAAATGCAAATATGTAAATAAATGAAAAATATCACATCATGCGAATGCAATACGTATAAATTACCTTTTAATAAAAGCTTCAGTCACACGAAGTTAATTACAATAATACGTAGTCTTGCACAAAGTGAAATTTGAAGCTAAAGTCGAGTCGCTGAGATTTTCGATTCCCGCAAATAGTCCAAACTGTTGTGCATAGTGTGACCATTGCGTATTTATCAAAAACACACTGTGTTTATATACACTACTTTCAAACTTGGTTAAACTACATTATCAATAATACCTAAAATTTAAAAGCACGAAATCAAAAAGTAACGGATAATTCCAACTATAATTTGAGTTCCATGCAAGGTTTTACTTTGGCTGTAACTGTAGATGTCAATAAGTTACAGTTAAAACGTATCCATATTAAGTCAAATTAATGAATATTAAATTTGACGTTAATTTTTATATTCACTGTGTTGGCAACGCAATGTTAATAGGCTGGTAAACTTGGGTTAAAACTTAACAGCGACGCTCCACCAAGTTCTTGTATTTTACAGTAAACCGTTAACTGTTAAGTTGAGCCTCTGTTTGCGTTTCGTTTCTCTTATTGCGTTAACAGCAGATAGATCTTACGAGCATTTTCAAAAAAAAAATATTATTTATATAGAATTAGCAGCAGGAGGACATTCGAATGGTGAGAAAAAAATATTCTCTACAACGTCTAGATTTTTCTTTTAAATATTTAAATAGCAAGTCAGTTTAAATAATGTGCTCTTAAAAATATACCAAAATGTTAAGTGCAGAGTAACCAAGTTACATTTATCGGGCTTTCTGTAATTTAGTATATCTCAGCTTAAAGAAAGCTCTTGTTTCAAAGAGAAAAAAACGCTTGGATAAACATTTGTTTTAGAAGCATAAACAACACCAAGCGGGTCGGACGTGCGTCGCGCGTAATTAAAAGTTCTGCTACCTGTTTTAAATAATAGTAGAATATTGTTGAAATGCTGAATTTTTAAAAACGTACAGTAACGGAAATGCGCAAATAAAAGGTGGGCCATATACATATGTATATAGCCTTATTTTTGTCAGTTTCTATCGCAAATAAAAGCTCGGCTTACACAAAACATCTCAAATAAGTAGTAGCTTGCCGGGCTGTATAAGAGTGTATAAGAGTGACTTAATTGTATGTCGCCGGTGTATTATTGTTATTGCCATGTTAAGTAATTACATCTTAAAGATATAAAGCCACGACCTCTAAATTTCTTAAGTAGCTGTTGAGCACAAAAAAAAGAATGCAAGTGCAAAAAGTATCCGTGAAAAAGTATAAACTACTCGTATAAGTAAAATACATATACACACACACTCGCATGCATGACGATCATTCATTATTGCTGCTGCTGTTGCTTCTTCTTCTTGCGCGACGTGTTTCGCCTAAGCTCACCTGGCGTGTGTGTGCGTGTGCGTGTGTGAGTGAGCGAGTGAGTCGTGTGCGCAGTGGTGTGAGTGAGACAGTGTGACCAAGTGCGAAGCCGAGCTTTCAACTCAAAGTTAAAGCTAAAGTTCTTCAGCTTGCGTCGGCGTAGCGTCGGCAGCAGCAACAGGTTAGACCCGTCTACAGGTTGGTTGGCATTTTTTTTTTCTTTTTTGTTGCTCCGTTTGTCTCTTTTGTTTACATTTGTATGCATTTTACATTTGATTTTGCATTTGCATTTGCCTTTGATTTGTTAATCATTCGCGTTGAACTCGCGATTCATATCACCTGAATTATTTATTTTACTTAATCTCATTTATTTATCCCTTCTCCTTATCAGATGACTCAGCTGACACGTTCGCTTTAAGTTCTCTGATTTCCCCTTTTTGTTCTCGACTTTTTTCTTTTTTATTGTCTTTTGCACATTCCTCGCCAGCAATGTTTGCTGACAAGCGCAGATTTCAAACTCTCGACTTATCACATGAAAATCGTACGTGTCTGATTCTATCTGAGTTGATCTAATATATCTTATAAATACGCACGACTTGAGATATTTTTACCAACAAGGAATTTTAGCTTTTGATGTGATCTATCTAATATACATATTTAAAAGATATCTTGATTTATTTTACACATAACTTGCTATATTTTTAAAGAAATTTAATTTTTGATCTGATATATCCAATATATTTCATAAATATACGCTTATGGTCAGATATTTTTATAAACAAAGAATTATAATTTTTGATCAGAGCTATCTTATTTATTTTATAAAATTACGCATTTATTACGATATTATTATAAGTAAAGAAATTTAATTATTGATCAGAGCTCTCTCTATGACAATCGTACGTGGCTAATTTAATCTGATCTGATCTATCTTATACATACATACATATATCTTAGAAATATCTTGAGATATTTTTATAAACAAAAAAATTTAATTTTACACCTTGGTTTTAGTGTTCTCACCAAAAGCATAAAAATTTGACCAAAAATAGAGTTGGCCAAACCTCGTTTAGTGTTTTATTGCCAAATTGGCCTTCTAAGCCAATGGTTGCCAGGACCTGATGACGCTAACGCCTCTAGCTTCCCACCTATTCTTCTTTTTTTACGACCACCACATAAATCTACCTTTCTTTTTTGCTCACATAAACTCGATTTAACGAACAAAACTAAGAGAGAATTAAAGATTCTGAGAGAGTGAGCGAGATCATGAAATGCAAATGAACCTTTTAAATTTGCAATTCGCATATTAAGATTCTAATCGTAATGTTTCTCTTTCCAAGTACGATATAAAAAACTGTTGAGCAACTGGAATTTTAACAGTCTTAGCTGGAAATTCTGTATGACATAATAATAAACTTGCAGCAAACAGTTAGTTGTATAATTACAATTACTCTTTTGATTTATTAATAAAGTTTATTGGTAAGCTTATTAATGAATTTCATTCATGGATGTTGATGCACTTTTCAACTCAATTTTTGAGTAAAAAAAAAAACACAGTTTATTCACATCAGGTGTATATAAAATAACGATTCCTATGCATCAGCTAAATATTATTTTAACATCTATGAAAATAAAATAAACAAAATAAAAAATTATACCACGGCTGCTTGAAAATATTTTGTTAGATTTTTGTAGTAGTTGTTATGTTAAAAAATAATAAATTAAAAATACTTATTCCATTTATTAAAATCTAAAATAATTTCTCACTTCTTTTGTTTTTACTATTGCGGGAAAGAAAAGTTGTTACAAAAAAATTGTACGTACGTCATCTTCTAATCAAATAAAATTCTTGTTCATTTTTTGTAAAATATTAGGCTCTTTTTTATATAAATATCTAAAACAAAAATTATATAAAATTTATGGGTCTATAAGAAGTCGATGTATTTTGTCAGAAAAGGCCAAAAGAAGTAAAAAATGAACATATATTTATATATAAATATGTACACTTATACCTATACCGATACCTATAGCTACATATGTACGTTTCCATTTATTTAAGTTCTTTCGAGTTAGTGCGCATTTTTTTGAAATTGATTTTTTTTATTAACAAGCTCTATTTAATAAAGTCGATACTGTTGTACCTATTAGATACGTTGAAACGGAACTGAAACTTATTAATTGTATATAAATTATTTAGATAAATATATAGGGATGACAAATATGTTAGTCTTTGAATGAAAACCCTCAAAAGTTTAGAAATATATCTACATTTAAGTAAATCTTCGACGGTCTTGTCTATTAAAATGATGGTAGTAATTTAACGAAAAAAAGCTTTAGACTTTAACTTGAACAATCACGTAGAATATTGTCTTCTTAGCGCAGCCAAACCTCAAGTGCTCCCATTTCAGTCGTTTAATAGGTCATTCGATTGGATAGGTCGTCACATGATGACGCGACGATGGCGATGGCGATGGCGATGGCGATGGCGATGGCTTGAGGCGGGCTGCACCCATTTGGCCAGAATGTGAGTTGCGACTTGGTAATTAGCTTTTAGGTCAGTATCTAAACTCGACCTTTTATCAACGCAACCCGGCGACATGAAATGAATGAAATTCCCTTGCGTGTCAGCCAAAGCTACAGATCGGAGGCACAGCAGGAAGTTTTTCGTTGGCTAAATTATAGCGAAATGTTACGAGTCTTTTGGCCAAGGTTGACAATGTGACGTCTGGCCAGCTGGGCGCACCCACAACTCGAGAACTGGAATTGGAGTTGGAGTTGTCCACATGACGTCACCGTCAACGTTGAGTTTAAATGTAGTGTGTAGTGTGTGCTTTTCTACATATTTATTTAGTTTTCGCTTTTCGGCCTCACAATTCACTGACTTTGCTGCAGTTGACATATTTAAATACACAATTCGCAATTGCCACTGCACTGCGACATTTGGCGACAACAGCAACAAAAACGATAACAACATTCAAACAAAATCTTAAGTTTTCTAATTGCTTTGCCATTTGCTAATTAAGTTTTACAGTTGAAAAACTTTAAGGCTCTTATCACAGCGCAACATTTTCGCAGCCGCTGAAAAGTTTGCATTTTTCACCTCCCCCTCGAGTCTGCTTGTTAATATTATTATTATTGTTGTTGCACTTGTTACCTGCCGTGACTGAAAGTCATTTAAAGTGTTTTGGCTGTTGCCTGGCGCTGTACAATATAATTATTTATAAATGTACAATGCTTCTGCCACCAGCTGCAGCCGCTTTCCCAGCTCCAAAACGGGGCCAACTATGCTAATTTAAGCATGTTCACTGCACCGCAGGTAAAGCCAGGGGAGGAGGTGGAGGAAGAGTTACCCCTGCAAATTCTCGTACAACCCGTATTTTCTAATATTAAATGGGACCTCTGATAAGACGTTGATTTATTTATGGAAAGGGGTCGCGAGAAAATGGACCAAGGGAATTTTGAACTTTTGAACACGACTTGTGTTTAAAATAATATTAAATTTATGGCCATAATTATGAATGCATATAAGTAATAGGAGATGGTATAATACTATAATAGAAATAATTATTATTACAAAATAAAAGTATTTACTCTAATAATTTGCATAGCAATATATTATTTTTTTAATTTACATACGTATATGAAATCTGTTATATAATAATAATTATAATTATTACTACAAATTAATAATTCAAATAATTTGCATAGCAATTTACTAGTTCGCTGATTATCCAATATAATGTCATTATTACAAATTTTTAATTTTATAAAAAGTTAATAGTCCAATACATTTGCAATCTAATTGAACAAATTTACAATAACAATTGTATTAAATGATATACAGAATAGAAAGAATTTAGATACTCGAAATGATTGTATTATCAATATGAATAGAATTTGAATATCTAAATTTATTTAAAATTCATGTCACATTGTAGATACATTTTACTGTATCTCGACGTTCTTTATTTACTTTTCTTCTGAGTAGACAATCTGGGATTATCGCTATAATGTAGAGCACGATATGAATTCTTCCGAAACTCGTTAGCTCAATAAATCGGAGACTTTGGCCGTGGCACGCGTTCTCGGCTGCTGGCAGATATTTTAGTATTTTGGCTTTCCAGTTTTTCTGGGCGACAGACAATTTGGTTATGGACACGTTTGTGCGTCTTATCGGCCAAGTTACTGAACATGTCTGCGAGTTGTTGGCCATAATGATGGAAATATGCAAATGCAGCAAATGTGGCAACCGGGGAAAGCTGTGATACAAGTGCTATGAAAAATGCTAGGAATATGGAATGGAAATGGATGTTGATAAGGTTCGATGGGTTTTACCAATAGATAGACCCCATAAAAAGGGTCATCCTCGTTCTCTGTGTTAACTTGGTCAAATCGCCGCGGGGTCTCGCTTCACTTCAACTTCAATTTCAACCTTAATTCAAAAATCATTTCGTTTTCAATGCACAAATTGTTGGAACCGGTTTAACGGTGAACAGCAGACACACGCATACTCTCTCACATGCCTGCCACTCAGGTATTTTATTTACCAAAAAACTGAGTAAAAAGTAGGTGACGTAAAGCCCCGTTAGCCCTGCAACAGCCCCAACAACAAATGGAAGCCAAACTGGTTGTTGTTGTTGTTGTTATTATTGTTTTTGTTTCTTTTTGTTTGCTGCGCTTCCTTCCACAAAGAATAAAGCAACAACAATGAGACCCGAAAAAAAAACGAAATTTGTCTGCGCACAGTAAAAGAATTTATCAAGTCTGCCACGCCCACACCCACACACATACAGACTTAACATTACACGTTTACATGCATGCATATTTACATAACCTGTGAGCGAAGAGACACACAGAGAGAGAGAGAGAGAAAAGCTTTGGTTGACTAACCGTACAATAATAAAAACAAAACACGTCACAGTTGCGTGGCCAGCTTTTGTGCGAGTGCAACGGGGGAGGGAGTGAGGAGAGCGGCACGCATGCTTTGGTAGCTTTGGGCGTCAGCTTCACGGCCATTTGATGCGAGCACTAAGAGAGCGAACAACCAGTTGAATGCAAATTTTTGCATTCCCTCTCTTCGCGATCTCCCGCTCTCGCTGTCGCTCTAGGCTAGGTTTGTGCAGGCTGCGTAATTAAGTGACCGGTAATTGAGTTTTAAAGCAACGGCCTTTATGCTGTCTCTTTAGAACGGTCGCAATATCTCTTTGCTTTGTTTGTTGCATTCTCTGCCTTTTAATTGATATTTATGCAGCTAGTTAAATGCGCTGCTTAAGCGCCTCAGCCAGAAAGGGCGAGCACGAGTGCCAGTGGGTGTGGGAGTGAGCGTGATGGAGCGATGCAGTGAGAAGGCTGCGCTCCAGTGATTCTTTTCCCATGTTTTGTGTCTGTTTTGCTTTTACTACTATATATTTATAACAAAACTTTTCTGTGCTGTTCTCAGTCTGCAGTTCGGCTTTGTTCCTATTGAGGAAGGTAGAAAGCTTATTGCATTGATTTCATTCCAAAAGTGCAACAAACAAACAGGAAATTAGTTTGGTAGTTCATAAAAACACAATTTATTTGGCGTTTAAATAATGGTATTTTTACCCGATAACCGATAGAAGGGTATTATTACTTAGTGGCGACTGAAAATTTATGTAACAGGCAGAAGTTAACGTCTCCGACCCTGATCAGTGCCAACAGACGAGACGATATAGTGAAAAGCTGAGATCGAAAATGACTTATAAAGTAAGATAATGTATACTTGAAGTAATGGCATCAAATGTTAAATGACATTCTTAATTTGTTCAGCAAATTCACTCTACAACTAATTGGGTATTCATTACAAGCTGTAAAAATCGAAATATCCAAGTTCACATGCTTCGAGCTCAAGTTTCACTTACCACTTCCGTTAATTAAACGATACACATCTTGGCCATGGCAATTGCCACATAACATACGTATTGTGCTGGTTCTTATCAACTCATATCATGCTTTGACGGAACTAAGCACTAAGCAAATTGTAAATAATCAGAGAAACAATGAAATTGCATGGCAATTACCCAGAGACCCACCTGGATTACTAAGCTACCGTTGACTGCCGACAAACCACCCACAGTAAAAACCCCAAGACTGACTTTGACTGGGTAAATAAATTAGTTGATTGACTATGGGATACTCCTGAGATATTTGCACTTAATGTCAACAGAATGGTGACAGTTTGGCTTACCTTATTACGTGTCAACTGCAGGATATATAAATTTCACAATTAACAGCGGCAATTTGTATGCAATCCACAAAAACAGAAAAACCGATTACTGGGGATTGTGATCTGGAGAGACAGGGCGCTGCCGTCATAAAATTGGAAACTCTAGAAATTGCATGAATCACGATAGACAGTGTAACGTGAGAGAGTGGGCGGAAATCTCTTGAAATCAAAAGAAATTCGACAATTGTTAATTTGATGACTTTCAAATGGCATTCCTTGTATGGCGAATACTTTAGTTTTGAATAAGTAATAGTAGTGTAATGAATAATAGTAGTTGGGGTTAATCCGTAGCCAAGTATCGCGGGCAAGTTGCCAACAAGCGACAGCGGTAGCTTATATAAATTATAAATTAATTGTGCAATTGACCCCTTTCATCATCTAAACGAATAGAAACTGTGCTTAAACTGCGAGCATATTTTGAGTGCCAGCCAGCACTTTTTGCTTTGAATACACTCAAATACAAATTCGAGCACCAATTTGCCCAGTTTGCACAAATACGACTCTGAGCAAGATGTTTGCGCAAGTTCCGCGACTTCTTGTGACCTCTGCAAGCGTTTTTTGAGCGGGCTTCTGTGAAGATCACGTCGATTGTGCGTTTAACTAACTGGGCTTCGATCTATGACCCTTCTCTGCACAACTCATAAACAACTTGTAACCCATCAGATGACATGTGTTGTAATCACCGTTGCGTAACTCACACAAATTACATACTATTACTCACATGTAATTGATGATATTCTAGTTCTAGATCAGGTATAAAGTTGAGGACAACTTGAGTAGAAGTATTTAATAATCTGTTACCGAACAACTTGGACTAAATATATTACTATATATTATATGAAGTAACAAATGACTTGTCTTTGTGTTACATAAAAGCTATGCTGATTCAAAAAAAGTATAATTTATTGCACAGTTTATTTGTGTCATTGTAACCAAAAATAAATGGCATGAGTTTATTATTTGTTGAGCAGTTTTGATTAATTAAGGGCCAGTTGTTAGCCGAGACCTTTTTTGTAAGAAATGTAAACAAAAGTCTTGGCATTTTTTGTTTGTCGCCAGCGGCTTCTAATTTACTTTTATGAAATAAAATATTCTCACTCTGCTCAGTTTTATTCGCGGTCAAGGTTATTAACCCAAACCGCGCCTCGCTTATTTTCGAGAATTCTTTATGCTCACGACTCGAAAAGCGAAATAACAATATTATGTATACGCGGCGTAAGACGACAGAGAGAGGGGCAGCAGGGAGAGGAATCTGACTGGCACATATCGAATTAAAATATCTCATAAATGATATAAAGAAATGCCAAAAACACGTTCGCTGCAAACGACAGACAACAGCAACCGGTTCAATAACTGACAAATGGAAATGGAAGGCATAAATTGAAATACATTGAAAGGGCAGCGGCCAAAAGATGAGGCGCTGATGATGGAGATGATGATGATGATGATGATGAGGTTGTAGTTGTAGTTGTTTGGCTGAGTCAATCCAGGCATAATTTTCAATGTGTACTTAATGAAGCGAAATTATTGAATAAATAACAAAATTATCGACAATGGAAGTTCTGTCGGTCTCATTAGCAGCTTGTTGGCTTCTGCTCATAACTGACCTTTACCTCTGTCAAATGGAAACTTGTTGAGCAAATTGCAATTGAAGTTACTTTTAGTCGAGTACTCTTACTTTTTCTAAGCAAACAGCGTGAAATTTAAGCCAAGACAAGCTGTGCATCGATTTATGCATTCAATTTTAAATCTGTGCATAAATTTATGCATTCAAAATTTACTGTTCATAAAATGTGTGCATATTAAATATTCAATTTAGTCAAACAACTTGGCTGCAAAAGACATATAATTTTATGCAGTACACACTTTTTCTCTTTTTATTCGTAAACCCTCTCAATTTACACATAATAAACAATTTGTGCCTTTCCAGCGAAATGTGTACACAACAAAGGCCACTGTGAAAGCGCCATCAAAGCAGAAACCTCTCGCTCCCTGACCTCCAGCTTCACACGTTGCCAGGGATTCACCTGCTCAACGAGGCTTGGCTATCTTAAGTGCGCCTCGGTGTCTGCCGTCGTTCGCTTCGCTTGGTCTTTTATGCTGTGTCATCTGATGAACTGCAAGATACATTTGCACACTTTTCACACCCATATCTAAACAGGCAGCTAGTTGCCCAGATATACTCGTATAGATAGAGAGATAGACAGGCTGGCAATTAGGCATTGAAAGGCAACTCTCTGATGGGGCCGATAGGACACGTGTCTGATAACCCTGGCAACTGTTTGGCTGCCGTTTTAGAAGAAGTTGTAAAAACCTTTTTCATTTATTCATTTAATTAACTTGAACGACATCAGATTAGAAATATGCATTTTCAAAATGATCGTAGATAAGAGAATAGTTTTCAATTAATATTTAAAGTAATTAAAATGTAACAGCAGACTAGCATTAATAGAAATACAAAGTTATAAGTTATTTAATCAAAATTACAAGATAAACATTTTATTTTGTTTATTAATGTTTCTCTTCAACAATTGAGATTGCTTTCAAGTAATTTAATATCCATTATCATTATTTTCTTATTTTATTTTTCTCAACTATTTGTATTCTGGTTTTGTTTAGCTGATTACTATCATTTTCATTATTGTTTGAGAAGAACATTAAAAATCGTAAATTTCAAAGTCATGGATTATCCAAATTATCGTTCAAAAATAATGATTTTTATGAAAATCATTTGGTACTCCTTATTTAGAAAAATAATACAATAAAATCATTTTATTTGAGTCCTCATTTATAGTATAGTATTGTAGTGCTTTAAACAGATATTTATTTATCGTAATGCATTATTATTTGTTGTAAAGAAATTACCTGTTGAAAGCCGTACAATAAAATATTGTTAATTATCTCAAATTTTTATAATATTACAAACAATAAGCATCGTGAGAGCTTTGCTGCTTCAACTGTTGAATTATTAATTAATAAGCCGATACTAATTGTCTCAGTAGTTGTTGACAGAAATCACGCTAATAACAAGCGCAAATTTTAGCAATTGAACGCGAAGAGGAAAGTGAATGACATGTTGAGTTTACCAATCGAATTTGAGTATCTACAAAATTGCATCTAGATCATTTTTAGATCTGCCCAATAATTTAATAATTAGCTTTAAGTAGTGGAGTTAATTTGAGCTTGAAACCGTCTTCAAAGTTGTAAATAGCTTTGATCATTCAGTTCCCAGCAGAGTTATCGTTCTCGGTCTCGTTGTCGTTGTCGTTTACTGTCAGCCAACAGTTATATAGATGTTAAGTGGCAAAATGGCAACAACTTCCTCACTAATACGAGCAGAATCGACATAAATCTCGCAGATAAAGTCGAGCTTCTGCCTCTTCCTGTCCCAGCTTGTAAGTTGTGCTTGGCCTGAGTTAATCTTGAGCTCTGCTTTACATGGAGAGCAAAGGTTCTCAAGCTGCATGCACGCTAACCTCTCACCAAACACCAAACACGATGGAGACCGAGTCTTAGGTAGCAGCAACGACAACGACAACAACAACGACAACGACAACCATGGAAATGGGTCACCGCACAGCGACTTTTAGAGGGGGATCTGTCTGCACTATGGTCGCTGCTTGTCTAACCCGAGTTGTCATCGCCATCGTCATCTGGCGAGTTGTCGGTTATGTTGTATATTATAATTGTTGGTGCTGTTCTTGTTTGATTTGTAGTTACCACATTTCTGGCTGTCGTTACGGAAGCTGTTGACGTCTCTTCGACTGCTTCTTTTTGTGTATTTTTTTTCCCATTTTCACGTTTGAGTGCATCGTGAAAAACTTTTACTTTGTGACGTCTTCAAACTCTATGCTTCGTTTATTTTTTTTTTTTTTTTTGTTTTCGGTGAAAGTTTTTCTTAACAGCTTTGGAGGGTTTTCAATTAACACAGCTGCAAAAACGAAACGCTCGCTCCCCCACTTGGCTCCCTTTCGGAAAAGCATTGGGCCCTATTTCGAGAAAAGCTTGTCAGCTGGTTGTCTAAACTTTTTGTGGCAAGTATTTATCTTTCATTATGACAACTTGGACAAAAAATATGCAAGTTGTGCAAACATTCAAGCTGCCAACGCCCCGTGGCCGGACAATATGCATAAGTACCACATTGACAGGCCTCGTACTATCTGCCTCTCCACTATCACAACTTGCACCTTCTGCTTGCAACGTTCCTGCCTCACATGTACATACATATGTCGTTCCGTTGACATTGTCATTAACGCTGCTCAGCAGTCTTGGCTCTCGTCTCTCTGGTTCTTTCTGCTGCACTGCCAACTGTTAGTCCCTGGGTGACAATAGCTTTTGTGGCTGTCACGATGATGTCCGTTCCACACGACAACACGCTTTATTCTCTCTCTCTGTCTGTCGTATCTACCTTCCGCTTGCACTGCTGTGTATTTTGAAAACACATCAAGTGCTGCTCTTGACATGAAACGGGGTTTTTTATCCAATTTTTCCTAGGGCAGAGCAATTAACTTTAATTGCTATACAATTTTCTTGAAGGATATTCCAGTACGATAACACAAAACGCTTTCAAATCTTTCGTTCATGTAACAACCCTTATTAACCCAAATTGACTTATGAATATTCATAGTTCATTGGCAAATATATTTCTTGCTGTTGGGCTAATAATAAATAATATTGCTGGAATGCAAAATAGTCAAAAAATGAAATAGAGGAATATTTCAAAATCCACAAAGATGCAAAAATCTAGCGAAAATTCTTGCCTATAGTTTTTCAAACATCAATAATTGTATTTGGTTTTTTTCAACTTAGTTTTTACTCATATTTGTATGTACATTGAATTAATAATAATGTATTATATTATGTTATACTAAAAATAAAATTTCACCTATTTTTTTGATCGTTAAGAAAACTTTGAAGAGGTTTATATTTTATTTATTTTTTTATCCTTGTTACTGCTATTATTACCCACCGCTCAGCACTTTGCATCAATTTCAATATCATCATTATCTGTTTAATGATTTAAATATTGATAGTTATCGATAAAGTTATTTTAGCTACTGTACATCTTCTAGATGATGATTACAGGAACTTGTAAACAACAAGAGCGAGATAATCTGCACGTTTAGTTGATACTATTAACTCAATTTGCGTCATTGTGAACACCCAAAGCGCTTTGCTTTGCTTGGCCCCCTGCCTGATATTTTAATGACGATAATGATGATGACGATGGCCCGTTGTCTATTCATTTAATTTGTCCGCGCTAATTTTGCGCTCAATGGGCAAAAGTCACACGAAGAGTCAACGGACAAAGATGCCAGATGAGAGCTGGGCGCTGGGAGGCGGCTTGGCATCGGCTTCGTCGATTCAATAAAGTCATTAGCTAAAGTAGCCAATGCATTGGGGACGCATACGAGTAGAACTCCAGCCTCGAGCTGCCTACGGTTCACTGGCTCGGCAAATAGAAAGTGCAACGGGGCGACGACAAGAGGTGACTCTCAGTTGCAGCCTCTGGTTGCACACACACACACATGAGTACGTATTTACACTGGGCTTGGCTCTCAGAAGTCAACGGAACGTGTCCATGTCGATGCCAGCTAACGTGGTTATAATTTTGCGTGCTGTTAAACGCCCCGAGCAGCTAACTAGATAGCAAAAACTTGGTGAACCGTTAGAGGCCGGTTGCGTGAAGTTTGGCAACACTGCAGCGCAGTTAACTAATGAGAAAGCTCGCTGCTATAAAACTCTGCGCGCTGCCGCAAGCTGCCTGCTGCGACACTCGATTTATAAATGTAACGAAGCCGCAGCATTTTATAGAACGAATTTTGCAAGGTAAAAGCTAAACAAAAGTTGACAACTCTTGTTTTAGTTGTTGCTGCTTTTGCCGCTGTTCTTGTTTGGTGTTGTGGCCTAAAAAGTTTGCGCACCTTGCCATGGCAACAAGTGCAAGCCAGTTGCCAGTTGCCAGTTGCCAGTTAGGCAGGTTGGCATAAACAATGGCCAAGTCGCGTTGCCAACTGACAACGACGGCAATAAACAGACCACGATTCTGGCGAAAATCAATAAATTTGCCTTGGGCTTCGCTCGGGGTTCAACGACAGGGGAGGAGGTTAGACAGTGGGTTAGACTACGAGCCTGAGTTGCCCACAATTTGAATGGCTTAGAAATAATAACGCCACAATGTCCGAGACCGCGACACGTTTTGCCATTTGATTCCCAGGCAACCCGACAAATTGAACTGAATTTCCTGTTTTCCTGCCTTTTTCTCCATTTGTTGTGTTGACCCAATTTGTGCGCGGAAAAGCGACTTTTCATTAGTCTAAGTTGCCTTTTGTTAAGGTTTCGGCTTTCCAACTTTCGGCTTGCCAGCCTGCGATTTGGCGCATTTGATTAAGTGCCGTCCAACAGCCAACAGCCAACTGTCGACTCTCTCAGGGCTTAGGGTTGTTGGCCCCGGTTGCTCGACGCTTGTGGTCAATGCGAAATTACTTTATTTAGACTGGCTGTTAATTGATTTTCTGTTTAAAACACACTAATGACTTTTGGGCCTAAATTGTGGCAGAGACGCAATTCATTTACTTGAATCACGAAGCTTAGCGAAGGGGTTAAGTTTGATTAAAGGCAAGCGCTAAACCGAGGGCTTAAAGTTGTGTGCTGGTTTAAAAATAGGCCAAGATTTATGGGGACAAACTGCATGTTGTGACCAAACACGACATCATGTGTCTTCCCTGTGGCCGACGGCCCGCTGACAATTTGAGAAACGTGTCGGCTACTTACGAAGCTTCGCCCTGCTCCTCTCGCCTGCTGGTGCAACGTGAATCGTGTAAATCATATAAACATTGCTGCACGTGCAGGCAACAGCGCCTCTAAATCACGCATGGATTACCAAAAGAAATCAAATGGCTAAAAGCATAAACTTGCCGCGTTGGCCACACAGCGAACTCCAAACTCGAAGTGCAGCGACGAAATGCTTTGAAATTTATGCAAGTTGAAAGTCGTGATACAATTGAGAAAAGATCAGTTGTTGACTTTGAGGAGGAGGCAAGCAAAACATTGCCTTGGGGTAGGGTCTTTGATCTCTTGATCTAGTGCTGGAATCGGGTCATGTGCGCCAACTTATCATACGAGTATATTTCGATTGTGCCACCAAAAGAGAACCTTTCGAAATTCGACAACCTGTTGCCTTTTTTTTTTTGCCTGCCCTCCACTGTGCATAAGTAGAACGCCGCACAGTTATAATGTTGCTGATGGTTCCACTCAAGCGACCATAGACGACGCGTCGGGCCTCCCAACAGTCACAGCCACAACCACAGCAACAGCCACAGCAATCAACAGCAACCAAGAAGCAGAACCAACTAACCAACGAACGCGACGTCTTTTTATTCTTTTTATTTTTTACTTTTTTTTTTCGCCTGGTAATTTAAGAAGCTCGCCTGACTTTTTGCATTCACTTTATTGCCGCTGTTGCTGTGGTTGTTGTTGCTGGCTGTCTGTCTGGCTGGCTTGTTGTTGTCTATTTACCGCTAAGAGCAACAAACAGCGAACGCCGGCCCGGCTTCAGCCTGAAGTTGGAGACCCGCCACCACCAACCGGGCTCTCAAAAGTCGCGTTCAGCTTCAGCTTCAGTTTCTTGGTACTCTTCCATTCCATTCGCTATGCTGTTTGTTTTGGCACTGTCTCGATTGCCGTATCGGCTTTGTCATCTTAAGTTTCGGACTAGTTTCTCGTACCATTGAGAGTCTGAGAACTCAGCTGCGACTTTTGTTTTATTGCATCCACATGTTGGCTACAAACTAATCTCTGCATCTAACTAATGCTTTTCGATCAAAACACTGCAGATAATAAACTAATATGAAGTCGTGTAGTTCAAGCAGATAATGATAATTATTTATAGAATTTTGATTTAATAAAAGACAAGCAACGACTCGTAGAAAGTATTTTGCTCGACACCAATTCCAATTAAGATAATCCACATGGTATTTTAAAATCTGATATCAACTTCCAGTTAATTGGCATTCAACAATTTATTAAGCGACATCAAATTGCATTTGTCACAACTTCAAGCACTTGTATCTTAATGCATTTATTGTTATCGTTTTAAAGCAGCTTTTTATCAACAAATCTTTAGTATCGACAACATTAAAATTGAAAAAAAAAAAAAATTTAATTTTGGAGAAAGAGCTGATAATATTTTCGTATTTTATTTTTATTGCAATAAATGTATCTGATTTAATATGATTTACTTCGGTGCTTACTTATAGATACACCCCAAAATAGCCACTGCTAATTGTTAATAGCCTTTCAATTAGCACAACGTTGCCAAAAACATGGTTAGAATTGCTCAAATACTTGTTGTAGATACAAAGTCAAGTACAGCTGCGGATACAGATACAGCGAGAGATACAGATACAGATACAAATGCTTGTAATTGACATTTAATTACAGGAAATCGGCTTATTAGAAAATCGGCTTATTTTAGAGCACAAATATTTGCCAGGCATTTAAATTGTCAGACAGTTGAGACAACTGTGCCATTCTCTCTGCCAGTTGAAGTACGAGAATATGAGAACACACACACACTCACACACACACACTCGGCACACACGCATGCACATGCTTTGAGGCATCTCCATATCGCACAATGAGCCAACGTGCCACTTCTGCGAAAGCTTTTCCGCATTTCAAGGTCAGCGGCAAGTGCGGCTCTTTGTGTATGAATGAGATCTAATTGTTCTCCATGCCGATGATGACCGACTCGTGGGCTCTGTAATACTACTTACGATTCCGAGTGGAAGTGCAAGAGGAAGATGCCTTCTACTTATGCAATCGCATGAGCAAATATTGGATTACATTTCGCATTACCAAGAAGAAGAAATAGCGAAAGGTGATCAGGCCAAGTGGCCAACAAACTGCTTTTGCTGTTTTGCGAGTGGGTGGCAAATTGGGTGGCAGCTCAGCATATGAATCTGCTTGATATTGATAGACCACATCCCAAACCCACACCCACATCTAACATTGACATTCCATAAATGATATGCCATTAATTGACGAGGCATTTACACAGAGAAAAAATTGCGATTGAAAAACATTTGAAATAATATTTCGATCATTAGAAATATACTTGACAGAAGATTTAAAAATGTGGATTAATTGAACTGATAATTAATTGTTTAAAATGCTTTCTACGAGTTCGGTCTTCTTTAATTAAATACAAATTCTATAACTAAATAAATTCAAGAATTTGGTCTTGAATATTTCCCATGCTTAAAAAACACTAAAAACAATCTCATTTTAAAATCACACAATTTAGAATTGTGCTAAAATGTTGATTATCAAATTTATTTTTTTAATAGTTTAATAATTAATTATAAATTTGTTAGTTCAATTTATTCTTGACTAAAGCATTCTTTTTTCGCTGTCTACAAGTACAAATTTGTAGATGACAATTTTATTTGCTTTCGAAATATCTTGTGCCAGCTGCTGGCAAGCAAATACGAAAAATATTTAAGCAATTGCCTTTAATCATTGTCTATTTTCTTGTCTATTTGCAGTGTCTCCTCTCCGTATCTCTCTCTCTCTCTCCTGGATCTCAGTATTTAGCAAGAGAACACTCGCAAGTCATCCCCATCGTTATGCTGTACAGTAAAACATGGCAACGTCGACACTTTATGTTGCTGGGGTGACCTGCTTGGGTTTCGTGTGCTTCGCTTTGGCCTCCGTCGCCATTGGCATACCGATTTGGGGTTACTACGATAGTCCATCAGGTGAGTGCTCATTAAAATACTCTGCACACTTGGGCGACAATCTTTTTCGGCTTGCTCCACGTTCACAGGTGGCTATGACTACGATCGCGGCTATTTCGGGCCCTTCAAAGTGTGCAAGCAATTGACTTATAATCGCGAGAAATGCGGCAACGATGTCTCCAAGTTCCGGCTGAGCAGTAAGTACTCGAGCATGGCCAATTAACTAGGCTTTAATAGACCCTAAAAATACGCAGCCGATACGATACAAAGTTTTATTGAGCAATCACCAACGGCGATGACTGCTTGGCACTCTTCCTGTCCGCGAGTCAGAAATATATAAAGAATATATACAATACTATATAGGGTATACGAGTATAGAGTACACTGAAAGCACACTCGAGTTTTCTTTTTACAACTCTCTATACAAATCAAATAACAAGTTTTACTAAATTCTCATTTTATTGTATGGTATTTTTTTTACTTATTTGCTGTATAGAATTGTATATTTAACGGTCACTTTATAAGGGAATGCAAAATTCAAATGGAATGCTATGAAAATAATTCATTCAATAATCGCAGGCATTCGTATATATGCATACAAATGTTATAAGTATATGGAATCTTGCTGCTTATAGCCCGTAAATTTTCTCATTAATAATTACTTATCTTCTTTGATAAACTTTTCATTGTTATACTTACTTTATATATATTCACAGATTTTATACAGATTCCAATTACATTTCTGAGCTCATTGAACCCTGACTTTTGTTGTCGCCGTTTTTTAATTAGTTTTCATGATAGAATATTACTTAATGAAAACCTACAAGAGATTCTTCTTTGCAGAAGCACTTAAGAGAACTCCCATTCTCCAAAACATAATTTTTGTACTTATTTAAATATGTAATTACTCAAGATTTCAAATGAAAACATTATTTTGTTTGAAATTCAAATTGTTGAACGGAGCTATAAAAGTGTATTTATTTATTTAATACCTGCTCTTGCAGACGCCGTGTTCGTCAGCGGTCTGTTGGCCGTGGGCAGCTCAGCTCTGCTGGGCATCTTCTGCATATTGTCGGTCATCCAGCACGCGATGATATCGTCGCGGGAGAAGGTGGTCATGTCCTACACATCGCTGGTCATCGTCAAACTCATACTCGCACTGCTGGGTGGTAAGCATATTTGTGTGGCAACAGTTCTGAACTCTGCGAGTATTTATTCAAATTGACTTGCAGGTTTGCTGGCCATCATAGCCGCAGTGCTTTTTGCGCTGCAGATTGATGAACAGGAGCGCTTCGGCTTCAAGATATCGCGCGGCATTTCCTTTTACCTGCAGGTGAGTCAGTTCAGTTTGTGGCGTAGTTTCCGATAAACTGTTCCAGTTATTGACCCCGTTGTGCTTTACGATTCGCAGATAGTTGTGATTGTTTTATCGATTGCGCTGTTCGTGGCCGCCGTCTATGATGTCATCTACTCTCGCAGCTCGGGCGGCGATCCCACAATGGCGCTGGACGCTTCTTCGCCAGCCAGCGCGACCACGTTCAACAATCCCGGCTTCAAGGAGCCGCGCACTCGCAACGGCGTCTCCGTCACAGACGCCTCCGGCAAGCCATACAGCGGCATTCGCAATGGAGCCGGCACCGCAGGCAGCGTCGCTTCCATGAGCACCACCGTGACCAGTGTCTCGAATGGCTCGACGCTGGACTCGGTGACACGTTCCCCGCTGCGTTCCAGCCTCAAGAAGCCGAGACCCCGGCCGGATCCGACGCTGGGCATTCAGAATCCCGGCTACTCGGGGTCGGGCAGTTCGCCGCCGATGCGGCGCAATGGAAGCGTGAAGAAGGTTCGCATCCAAACGCACAGCACAGAGGTTTAGATAAGGGCCCCAATCGAGAGGATCATCAATACGAAATAAGCAGAATCGACAGACAACAGCAAAAAAACAATTACAAAGACTGTGTATAGTAGCAAGAACACAAAACGACATTTGAAGAAATACAAATTGAATGAAAAGGAAAGACAGAAATCAAGATTTCGTTAAAGTGCAGACAGAAAAGAAACCAACAAATTATTTTCATTTGTCTTCCAAATAAGTCGCAATGTTAATTTGTTTCTAAACAAGAGGTTAATTTAATTTTGATTAAATTGTTTAATGGCAGGCATTTTTTTGTTTGTAAGCAACGGTTTCCGTCCAAGGGCAGAGTCAATGTAGTTAATTTAATTTCCATTCGACATTTCGTTTGATAAAAATATGTATATTCATTTACAATATATAGTATATACATTATTTACCATCCCTCAAGTGTCCTTAAGACCCAGGCCCAGTCCCTCCACAAGCTACAAATCAAATCAAAACAAATCAAACATTATCAAATCAAATAGAGAATACCTTCCCATCTTTGTAACGATTTAGATTTAGGCTAAGATTTCATTAATTTGCAATGTAAAATATAAACAATTGTTGCTAAGTTAACCATATGAAAATACATAATACACTTAAGCTTGTTTGTTTAAAAATAAGTTTAATGTTTTTCGCTGTAAGTTACAAATATAATAAATTAAATGCAAATTAAAATTAACTATTACAAAATTACAAATCAAATTATGATATTAAAGTTTGTGTGCATATTATTATTAGCTGAAAATTGATAATGGGTAAAAGTGGGTAATATAGTTTTTTGCCAATAAAGTATATATAGTTAATTGATTGTCCCCGTCTGTCCGTGTAAGCGCGTGGATCTCAGAAACTATAATAGCTAGAGTCGCCAAATATTAATTTATTTTTTACGTGTTATTAGGTAAAGAATCAATGATCTATGCTCTATATCTATAATCTATATACGCTTAGAATATATGCATGGGTGGATCCGAATAACGACAAACGATATCTCGGAGTTAAGCGCGTTTTTATATCTTTCAAATTGAAGTTTCGATAAATGGAAAGTAGTTCTATCGCTAGAAGGTTGCCAGATCAACAAACGAAGATTAGCGCCATCTAGCAGGTGTTGCTTGTAACTACAACACACTCAAGCAGTTTACTGACAGCAAAGCAGTGTCAACGGCAAGCAGGCCAAGCAATTGTTATACTGGGTATGAGAGATTTATAGAATTAAAATCGACCGACATATGTGCATATGTATGACTTGCCTTACTAATTAAATATTTTAATTTTGGAAATTAGTCATTTGCTACACTTCATAAACAAAAGTAAAAAAAAAGCAGAAGAACTGGTAAAGTAGTCTCTGTTCGTGGCAAGCAGTTGTAGGACAGCAAGCAGTTTACACAACCAAGTGGCGCCATTATTTAAATTGCATAAATTGAAATTGAAAATGTAAATATCCAACAATCTAATTATAATTTAAAAAGAACATATAATTATTATAAATAATAATTATAAATCAACAACAATCGTTAAATAAAATGATTGGACACTTTGAATCTGCTTTAAACTGGAATTATCTCTTGCTGTTGCAATACAAAAATACTCGATGATGGTGTGTCTACGACCTCAAAAGCGCAGTTGAAGCCCCACAGCATTCTCTTTGTGTTTGCTGAGTTCAGCTCTCAGTTCTATCAGCAGCATCCGAGCGGGCATTTGTTCGTATTGATATCAATTGCGCGGCTTTGTTTACAATTCGAGCATCAATCTCAGTCTCAACTGAGAACATACATATAGATCAGCGATTCATTCACGCCTAAACAGCCGATAAGCATTCTCGTCAGGTGAAATAATTCATAGAAAATAAATAGAGATTGGCAGAGTGAGATTAAAAAGAGAGAGAGAGAGAGAGAACTTGCAGCTTCCTCCGTTTGAAAGCGCTCAAACCTCCGGCAGTTCAAGCTGAGATCGCGTTGTTTCAAGACGTCGTTTGATAATTACTGTACATAAGCGTAGTTCATGCTTATATAGAGACGCGTGCAGCATCTAGTATATAAAACAAATCCGACGACGCTTCCATCAGTTTTTTGTTTATATTTCATTCGAAATGATGGAATCCAAAGCATTGCACAAGAATTTACTGCCGCTGCTGCTGCTGCTGTTTGTTTTCTTTGCATCCGCCCTTTGTCAGCCATGTAAGTGGATTAGTTTCCGACAACGCGTCGCTATGATTCACCCCACGTTCCCTCCTCAACTCCGATAGTGACGCCCCCGGAACGGCCGTTCATATTTATCAAGAACAACGCGAGCCCCGAGGATGCAAAGAACTATCAGATAACCATCGAGAAAGACGCCCAGCCTGGCGAGCCGTGCCTGACCATCAGCTGGAAGACCAATCCCGATGGCAGCGGACCCGCCGATCCCCAGATTTATATGGCACACGGTTACTTTAAGATCGTTCCGGCCGCCCAGCCCAAGGCGTAATAAACATCTAATTTATTTATTAACCAATCGAAACGCGCAAATAATTGGGATAGTCAAAAGTCAAAGGGGGGGAATTAAATCGCTGCACAAATCATTTGACCACATTCAATTTAGTTATTTGTATTATTTCGCGAGTCACACAGAAATTCGCCAGCCTCGAGCACTAAAGTTTTAATTGACAAAGTTTTGGAAAACTTCCTGTTCCCGATGCCGCCGAGGAGGAGGCTGAGGAGTGTAGTTGACCTAATAATGCTGTATCACAAGAAAATTATGCGAGTATGTGGAAGGGGGGTGGGGAGCGTAAATTTGCCTTTTTGGCTTATAGTTTAGCATTAATTTGGAGTTCTGGATATGCTTTTAATCATTTGGAATTCAACAAGCTGAGCAAACTTTTGTTGATTGGCGCCATTTGCATTTTAGATGGCTAATTCTATGAAATCCGAGGCAGAAACAGGTTGCGAATTCTGGTCTACGAATTCTTCATTTAATTGTTACTGCTGCTCATGTTGCTGTTCCCGAAAAGTGCCAGCGTCGAGTTGAGTGCCTTTCATTTTCATTTTCATTTTAATTAACCAACTTTAGGCATTTATTTTCATTTGCGAACTTTTCTGTTGCAACTCGGTGGCAACTTTTCGCCCTAACGCCGTGAAACACACACAAAATATTGCCGTCGAATGCAAGCAACGAGTTTGGCATCGTGGCTTTGTAATTATGCAATATATTTGAGAGTTATGAATAACATTAATACATGATATAATAAGAAACTATAAATAGCACTTAAATCAGGTCATCTCGTCGCCGCGATTTGAAGATGTGGTTGGAAGACATCGAGTCTATCTATTGGCATATGAATTTTACTAAATTGCCGCAGTCTGCAAAGTTGAGAATTTAATTAATCGCATTTTATGCACATTATTGCTCTTTTTAGCGAGTGAAAACAATTGCAAAGTTAAGGCACAAATACGCTATTGGATTGCATCGATTTCAGAGACCCTCTGACTTTTCATTCAATAAGTTTTTTATTAGTTTTGAACTGCTTAATGAAATTACGTATACGTAAAATAGTGCAAAACAGATCGTATGACAGTCCCAGTATAATATCAATTAAATTACGTATACGTCATGATTCAGACAACGGAATTGATACAGTCCAAGTATAACATATATGAAATTACGTATACGTCATGATGCAGCTTATTATATTGGGGTAATCTTTATATTAACTTTCTAAAATTACATATACGCAGTCATCAAATTGTAAGTAAATAAATACTCAGAAGAAAAGATAATGATTTAGATGTTGAACAAATTTGTTAATTTAAATGCATAATTTCGGAGTTGTTTGTAAATTTATATAAATATAAGTATATTTAAATGCGTTTCTGCTTCTTTTTCAAACTAATCGGACAATTATTTTATGATCATATGATCTACAATTCATGTAGCCCCAAATTAGGCTTGTTATCTGTCTGTAATATTTTTAATAAGAAACAATTTGTATTTTGTTGGATATTGTATTGAAACTTTGCCACTTATTAAAACGATTCGCAAATTCAAAAATGATTTAAAAACTTTTTTGTAGTAGCTCTTTTCCTACACAGTCTTTTTATCTGTCTGTAATATTTATTTTATTATAAATGGAGCTGGCTCTTATCAAATTGTCTCGCATATTAAATACTGTAATAATTTACATATATATTTTTTCAATATCGCCTCTCCTAAATAGTCTTTTTATCTTTTATATTAAATACTGTAATAATTTGTACGTTCTATTTTTGCATTTACATTATTTTAATATCTATAGATACTTCTGCAGAGTATCCGTACTTGGCGTTATGCTTGGTTAATATTATTTGTTATTAAAGCCACTTTCAGCCTGCGGCCACACACACATGTGAGAGCACAAATACAACGAAGCTTGTTCGTGTGTACGTGTGTTTGCCATGACAAATATGCAGTTTGAAAATGTTTAAAGAATTTTGCGCCGACATGTTGTTTGAGAATTTATTGCAGCTCGCATTACATTGCCAATTTACAATCTCCTCCCTCGCTTCGCCTTCGCCTTCGCCGTCCCCCTCGTCGCCAACATTCGACGGCAACATTTGTTGCGGCGCTGTTGAAAGTGCAGCGTTGAACGCAGCTTTCAGCGAGTTGCAACGAGTTGCAGTTGCTGTTGTTGATGTTGATGTTGTCGGTGCTGTGGGTGGCTGCTGCCATGTTATTGTTACCGCTAACAATTTGTTACTGTTGCATCGGCAGCCCGAATTGAATTTATGTGCGAGGATCTATTAATATATTCCCACATATTTCGGCATTTAAAGCTTTATTCTGACTAAAGCGACAGCTGCGTTTAGATCTGCACTGAAAACTGCAGTTGGAAACGATTTCAGTGCAGTTCCAAACACACTGTGGCATGCAACAAGGAATCAATAACAATTCAACAGAGAAGAAGCTAACTCAGATGTCGCCCTCCTCCACTTTAAATGTGTTGCCCTCCAGATCGAGGAAGGCGGGCTCGTAAACCGGATCCTCCTTCTCCTCCTCGAGCAGACAGTAAATGTTGTCCGACTCCTGCTTGATCACCTCGGTGCCCAGCTTGTGCCAGAAGGGACGACAGCGATTCTTCCACTGCCGCAGGTTGAAGAAGGCGCAATAGCGCGAATTCGACGCCTTCAACATGGCCATGTACAATGGAGTAATCTCATCCGCCAGGAGTTTGCCCATGAGAAAGACGGCCGTCTTCTTGCTGTGGTTGTCGTTGAAGTCAATGTAGATGCTCTTGGCCTGGTTGTAGCACTTCTTGGCAATGCCGGTCTTCTGGGTGTCGCGGGCAAAGAGTTTGCCCAGATTCAGCAGGATCTCGGCCTCGTGGTCCTTGTGATTGTACAGACGCGACAGACGCAGAGCTCGCTTGAAGCTGGAGATGGCCTTGTCCACGTGATCGAAGCTGAGAAAGGCAGTGATATTAAATTTATATAGATAATACACATTGAAAATATATATAAAGATACAGAAATAGCTATAAAAATATGATTACAGATAAGAAATGACAAAGATCATAACAAAGACACAAAGAGAAATATAGAATATAATATAGAATGAATAGATACATTAATTGAAATACAGATTGGAAAGATACACATATTGAAAGATACAATTGTAGATAATTCCACAGAGAAGAATATAGATAAATATAAAATACAGAATACAAACAGAATCAGATTAAATAACTGGATAGAAAAATACAGATTTGAAAAAATATAGATTTAATGAAACATATATAAATAGTCAAAGCAAAGATATTGTAGATTAAAAGGGACAGGTGAAATATAGGTTAATAGAATATATACAGAAGCAGATGAACAAAAATATAGATTTTAAATACAGACTTGAAAGACATATTATGAAACAGATTCAAAATATAAATATTGAAACTGATTAAATGGATAGATAGATGCAGATAAGTACAGATAGAAAAGATATTTTCTGTACCAGATTCAAGATATACATAGGTACAATTAAATAGCGATAAATAGAGATGCGCATATGGCTAAATATGAAAACAGATTAAATGGATAGATAGAGATACAGATAAATATTGCTCTTAAGCAGCTCTTACCTCTCAGCGCATTGCCCCAGATACAGATACAACTTGATGTTGAGCTTGACGAATCTGTACTCTGTGCAGGCCACAATTTCCGACTTGATCTGCTCCAAGCAATGCTGAGCTGCATGATATTTGCCTGCCTCCATGAGGAAGAAAGCGCGTTCCAAGAATGTGTCGCAAAAGATGTCCAAGTTCTTCTGGCGGCCAACTGAAAAGCAGATCAAAATTATAAATTATTGTGATATACATAAATATGCATATATATATTTTAGTTAAACTAATCATATAAAATTTTGTAATAAATAAAATAATAATTAAGGTATCTTGACTCACTCTCCGCTATCAGGACTGTGGCCTTTCTGGCCATGTCGACCGCCTCCTCGGGCTGCTGGCGCACCGTCTGTCGGCCGTGGATGAGCAGCTGCCTGGCGAGCTGTTGGGCCACCAGGGCGTGCAGGATGGGGCTGGCCGAGCCCTTCTCGGGCTCGGAGAGCCACATGTGGCCGCGGACCAACTCGAGCGTGGCCTGCAGGTAGGTGATGGCGTTGACGCGCTGGCCCGTGTTCTCCAGGAACATGGCGTATCTGTGGTAGATGCGGGCGATCATCTCGGCGGCATCGCGCTCCTGGCCCTCGATGTTGTGGCACAGCGAGACAATGTGCTCCATGACGGCGTTCAGCGCGTACTCGTACTTGATGCGATACGGCTCGAGCAGCAGCAGCGTCTCGTAGAAGAGGGTGAAGCACTCCTTCAGTCCCTTCACCTTGCGCTTGATCACTGCCAGCTCGGCTCGCTTCAGCTTGTCGATCAGCTCGTAGAGCAGCGGACGATCGTCGATGATGCGGGCTCGAATGCTGACCGAGTCGAACAGCGCCTGCTCCTTATCGGCCAGGCAGCGCACGAACTCCGGCATCATGAGGCAGCCCGCGTGGCGCAGCTCGTCGTGCAACGCTTCGTAGATCGGGCCACGCTTGCGACGTGCCTCAAGGAAACTCAGCGGCACGATGCTGGCCTTGATTTGCTCGCGATCGAAGGTTATGTCGCGGAAGGTGCGATACGGCAGCTTGGCCCTCACCTGACGCTCGATGCGCAGAATTTCCTGCTGGCGTCGTGACATTATTTCTAAAGATACCTTTTCAAAAAGCAAGAAATTCGTATTGCCTTCTGCAACTGATGTTTGATGTGTAAAGTCTAGTATACTAAGCAAATAACTTTAAAATAAAATTCAAATTAAAATTCAGTTTAAAGGACTTAGTTGCTGTGTCTTGCTCTTCGTTCAATACTTAGTTAGAAAGTTTGTCATTCTAATTCTAATTCTTTAGTGTGTATAAATTAATTCTAAATTTATGTATTTCGAGTTACGTTGAATTAAAGAAACAATTGCATACCTCTTTTATGTGCATTTTTCATAGCTATACAAAATCTATAGATTTTTATCCAACGTAGCAATGTGCATAAAACAATTGTCAAACATGAATATCAAGTAGTTGTGTAATATTAGTTTTTTATATACGTTTATTTACACCAAATTATAATATATATTATATTTTTGTGAATTTTAAAAACTTAATTGCTTGCGTAGTTTCTAATCAAGTTAGAAAAATTGTATAGCTTAAACAATTTGCATTTATAAAGGGCTAAACGTTATATTTATTTACCAATTATCAAATTATTGTATTAAAATTTGAGAAAATGAAAATTGGTTGCAAATTACAATTGCATGATAAAAACGCACAAAAAATTTTTATATGTATTGTTTTAAATTTATTTTTATCTAACAAACAAAAAAAAACTTTTTGAAAATTGGAGTTACTACTATATTCTAATTTTAGTTAACTCTTTGTCATAAAGAAGTAATTTGATCTTATATTTAACCATATAACATATTTTAAGTTTTATCTGTACAGCTGAAAAACGCAGATACATTCAAGAATTAATAACGAATACAAATTGATTATCGGTCATTGGCGAGTTTTCGCTTTTAATTGCGATGCTTTTCCTGTACAATTTCTTGTGCGAAACTTTATGGCGAAGTCATGTTGCTGGAAATCTACTTAACGACAATATAAATGCCAGCGAAGTTAATTATTTTGCAGATCGAACGCAGTTGGACTGCGTGTTTGAATTCAATGAGCTCATTAGTTGCAACTAAAAGTTTAAAAGGCAGCAGCTGCGGACTGCACAAGTCGAGAATAATTTTGTTGCACGCTTTCACTTGCCACTTGCCACACATTGTACTCTACAGTATACGAGTATATGAGTATACGAGTATTTATTGAGTAATGCGTTTGAACGATGCTGAGTCTGTAGTGGCACTAAACGAGTACTCGAACTGAGCCATTACGCGTAGATACGAGTATTCACGCACAGCACAAGTTTTCTGGGCGAACCGGTGGAAAGAGAATAGAAAGTGCCGCACGGAAGTGGAAACTTGCAACGGCCAGCATGTGGCACAAACAACAGACCCATTACGTTGTTGCCCTCAAACTGAAACTGAATTTCAATTCAATAACTTTTGCGACTCTGACTCTGACTCTGACTCTCACTCTGGTTGTCTGGTTGTCTCTGAAAAGTATGCTTTCGATTTTTGCCCGAGAGGCCAGAGTGGGCGTTGGTGGGCGTGGCAATATTTGTTACTCTTACATGCACCTATTTTTGTAGTCGATACGATTTCGGTTCGTTTATTCCAATGTGTCCATGAATGAAATTAAATGCAGCGCCGCAACAGGCGCCTGCCTCCGCACACTCATCCTCAAGCTCAACTCCAACCTCATCCTCATCCTCATCCTCATCCTCAGGCTCATCCCTGACCCGAGTCCTAAACGAGGTCGCTTGTTGCAACTTTGGCTTAGCACAGCAGCAACAACAGCAGCAGCTTGTTTTTGATCTTGACTTCTGCCATCCGGCTGTTGCAGACCCATCTCCATCTCCAGCTCCAGCTCCAGCTGCAACGCAGCCTGTGCCTGTGGCTCCATCGTACACAAAACTTTTGGCTTGGTGGGCGTGCCTCAGCCCCCAAAAAAACATGAGCAGGCGAAACAAGAAACATCGGCTGGAGGGAATGGGCTCGAGGGTGTCCTTTTAAATTTATGGCTTGCCGGCGGCTGCGACAGCGGCAACAGAAGCTGAAGCTGAAGCTGAAGCTGCAGCCTTGTGACAATGAACATTGCAACGAAAATTTGTGGTTGGCTCAAATTAAGTTGCATAATTCTCCGAAAATGCTGCATTTTCACTTCTTTCCGTTTAAGTATGCTAATAAATCAAATGTGATACTAAAAACGTTCGTGAGTCATTGGTTTCTTCAAGTTTTCATCGCAAATGCTGCGCAACGACTTAAAATACAGTTTGAAACTTGCAATGTTAACTTGTTTATAATGTTGGCTCTGTATTTTTTATCTCAGAGCGCAAATTATCGAAACTTTGTAGCAAAACAAACCATTCTTGCATAAGAATTTGGCTTATGGCATTTCAATCAGGAAATATTCTAACACACGAGGGCAGTTCCAGAATTAGTCAGTCTGACCATGAAAACATGACAAATTTCTAATTTTCTTCATTTTCTGCCCTCGCACCAAGTATTTGAAACAACAAGATAATTTTATGTACTCTTATTTTGAATGCATGTATTTTGTAACTAATTTCCATTTATCTCCTTTAGCCAGGAAATTACTTTTATTAAATTTGATGTGGTTTTAATTTAAGCTGATGTGCTTATATGCATTTTAAAATACTTACTAAGCTTATTACAATATTTCACAACATGCACAGCGGATCAAGTTTTGCTTCACATAAATTAAAGTGTGGTTGAGTTCAAAAGAATTGGGCATAAACGAAAAAATCAATTTTATAAACATCAAATTAATGCGACATATTTTTAAATTTAATAAAACATCAAGATTGAAATATTGTTTCAAGAATGTTTTAAAGAATGATGATTTCGAAATCTTAATATTTTTAAATTTATGAATTTTATACTTGTCTGGCTGTACATAATGTAACTACAATGAACAGGGTATTTTAACTTCGTCATTTGCATTCAAACTCATGCGGTTTTTTCTTTTTTTTCATGTGTAAAAATAACTTTGAAGAGTTTAATTTAAAATGCTAACAACACGTCAAACGAATTCTCAAGGATAAACTAATAAATAACCTACTAACTTTCTATAACAATAAATTTTAGTATTCCCATTTAATCACAATTATTTAGATACATATATTTTATTAAATATCAACTATAATCAAGATAAAGTTTCAAAGGTATGAAACTAATGAAATAAATGCTGCTTCAAATTGTAATTTATAGCATAATCAGTTTGCCTTCACCTGCATCGACATATAAATAATACGCCCCACTCCGAGCGTGCACCACAACCTATAAAATTATATAACGTGCTGCACAGTTCGCACCTGCTTGTAGTTGTTCATGTATATATATATACATATAGGATATATGGACATCGTAGCAGTGTAAAATCTGCAGCACGGACTTGAATTTCATTAACACAATTCGGAGAGTGCAGCTAAGAAGTGATGGCCATACATCAAGATGAAGGATGAGAGCTCTTGAAAGTGTACGAATGTGAGCGTTGCATGCAAGTATTTGCAACACACTCTTGCAACTTTCTGTGTGCGTGTAAGTCATATAAATATATGTATATATACATACATATATATAGCGACGCATTGTGGCGCTAACTGATGTCACTCCGCTGTCACCTCAATGATGAGCGGCTGCCGGATGCCGTCGCAGCGAGGGGGGCAACACGACCAGGGGAGGGGGGCAGGTGGCTTGCCAACACCGTTGAGGTTAACAAAAATGGCAACAGCGCCATGTAGCTGACTGCAAAATTGGATGTGGAATGAATGCTCGTACATATTTCATAGTACCACAGGCATTAACACTTAACACGTTGCTCGCCGAACATGCATAAGTCAGGATGCAGCTATAGATGGGCGTGTTCTACGCCAGCCGAGTAGAATGGTGCTAAACATGATTATTATAGTGTAATTATGTTATTTCAAATAATTTAAGGCGAATATTATTTGCTACTCTTGAACATGTCCCAAAATATTCACACATATTAGTTGGCTTTTATCATATTTTGTATATGGTCAAAGAATTAAAAAAAAATAGCATAGAGTATTTATTTATATAGAAATCACTCAAATAAATATTCGTTTAATAAATTAATAAATCTATAAAAGAAATACATATATTTATTCGCATATTCCTTATTTACCAGCTCATAATAATGCTCCAACAGAAAGTATTAAAATAAATATTTTGTATGTGGCAATTCTTTTTTGTATATGTAAAACATAAATTTATAATATTTGATAGTTTTATTTGCTGTTCTTGTAAATTTCTGCTTCAATAAAATATAAATATAAGCAAACATTGTATATGTATGTATGTTTTTATTATATGCATACAGTATTCATTTTATATCAGCTGCAATATAAAGTAATAAAATATGTATTTTTATTCGTCAATTCTTTTATTACATTTTTTATTTTTAATTATTTCAAACTGAAAACAGAAATGGTTTGTAAATATTTACTTGTACTTTTGCACAATAACATTTTTTGCGTCTATCGGAAGGGCAAACAATCCAGATTTAAACAAAATAACAAATATGGTTTTTATGCCGAATTGTTTGCAGCAATTTTGCAAAATATGTGAGATTATATTTTTGTAAAATATTTGTTAGCTTTCCTACCGAATGCAAATTCCTTTCGCAAACGTCAGGAATTTATGCGAGTTTGTTTTCTCAGTGCAGTCCAGCAGCAGCAAAAGCAGCAGACGGAAGCTTAACAGAGCGACACACTGACTCAGATGTTAAGCTAGGTCACTTACGTTCCACACGCTCCACACGTTCCACATTCCTCTTGGCTCGTTCGCTGGCCACGACCGTTATAAAGCAAGGATGCTGTGTGCTGAACGCGTTCAGTGCGCCGACAGCCTCGTGTGCCAACGGTAACGATAACGTGTTGCGTGTTGCGAGTGGCGCGCGGAAATGTGAGTGTTGAAAAAGCGAAGCCATAATACGAACAACTCGCAAAGTGAGTGTGGTGATGATTGACTGTCGCATCCTGGCTGACCATGAGTTCCGGCGAGTGGGATTTGCGCGCGCTGAAGGCGCTCGAGGAGGAGGAGCAAAAGGAGTTTCTGGCGCTCAGCCAAAAGAATCTGTTTGAGCCGCCGCTGCCAACAGGTGCAGGAGGAGCAGCAGTCGAGTCGAATGGCAGCTCGCTCAGTCTGGCCGCCAAACCGTCGCTCGCCTATGCGCAACTGCATCCGCATCTGCTCAAGCTGCCCACCATCGACGAGTGCCAGCTCATCGCCGCCCAGCGTCAGTCCGCGGCTAGCGTCGCCAGCGGAGCACGCTTGAAGTTCACGCGCGCTCTTTCGCTCTCCGCTCACTCGCTGTCGCCACGGGCGGGCGGCAATGGCGGCGGCGGCGGCTTTGGCAAGAAGCTGAAGGCGCGTCTGGTGGGCGCCAAGTCGAGTGGTTCGCTGTCGCCGTCGCGGCACTCGCACAGCTACAGCGTCTCCCCGGTGTACACGCCGCCGCCGATGCGACGCTGCGCCACGCTGCATCACACGCAGCCGGTGCGCAAGACGTTCAAGACGCTGCAGCAGCTGGAGCGGCAGAAGCGGCAGCAGCAACCAGTGGCAGCCCACGGGCCGCAGCTGCAGCGCATTGTGGGCACCAACAAGACCTACTGGAAGTATGGCGCCAACTCCACAGCAGCCTCCATCATCGGACAGCGCGCCAGACTCCAGCAGCAGCAGCAGCAGCAGCAGCAGCAGCAACAGTTGAGCGAACTGGAGTCCAGCAACTCGGATGAACCGAATGCGGAGCAGCTCGAGTCGGAGGCCATGGACAGCGCCACGGAGACGGGCTCGTGCAGCGTGCCGTTGCCGCCGGCGGACTCCAATGAGCTGCTGCGCCTCAGCATGATGTTGACGGCCGCCAGCTCGGCTGTCACTGCCACAGCAGCAGCAGCAGCAGCGGCGGCAACGGCGGCAGCAACTGGTGGGTCGATGAGGCAGGATGTGCTGGCTGGCGAAACTGTTGCGTACGAAGCTTTCCACAGACCCAAGAGCTTTGAGCGCACGCTCTTACGCGGCAGCAGCCTAACAGTAACAGCGCAAGAGAGTCAAACTAACATTAACAGCAACATTAACAGCGGCATTAACAGCGCCAGTCCGAGTCCCAACCGCGGTCGCCCAATGCAATCCACAATGCGAATCTTCAAGTCCGCTTCGCTGGACGCGGGCGCCGAGGACTACCAGCAACAACAACAGCAACAACAGCAACAGCAACAGCTTATGGGTCAGCCGCTGGGCAGGATGAGCTTGACAGCGGCCGCAAATCAGCTGGCGGTGCAGCAGACAAACGAGGCTCATTACCAGCAGAAAGTCAAATACCATCAGGATTTAAGCGCTGCCTGCTACGGTCATGCTCTGACGCTGGCTGGCGCCGCAATTGACGATGAGCTGGAGCAACATATCAAGCACTGTTCGTGCTCCTGCAATCACATGGGCTACGGCAATTCAATGGACTACCAGGTGAGTCAGCTGCACTTTCTACTCTCTCTCTCCTCTCTTCACTGTCCTTTCTGCCATTAGAGTTAAGAGGATTTTCTAACCCGGCGCCTTGCTGAAGCGCATTCCTTTGCAAATGATTGTGGCATGTCTTTTTAATTATACTCCAGCTGGACAATAGCTGTGTGTGGGTGTGTGTGGGTGTCCAGCGATTCTCTGACAGCTGGGAACATTTGTAATGGTGGCACATTCAATTGTCTGCTGCAAGTTTACATACTCGACTCGTACAATTCTCGACTCATTATCATCACGTTGCTTTGTGGTGCATTTTGTGTTCATTGCCTCATGAATTACACTGGTCTCTGCTCCTGACGCAACCAGATTGCCATCACGAGCACACTTTGTGGCAGCCACCTTCAACTTCCATGCCATGCCCTGCCATGCAGGTCTCGATTGTTTCAACGTGAGTGGCCAAAGAAGTTAAGCGCAAGTTTTGGGCCAACTTGAATGCTCCTTTGAATCGCACAAGTTTAGCTAAACGAACTAAGCACTAACTTTATTTGGTTGTTTTGCTAGACGAACTTCCAGCCCGAGTTGTTGTCAGTTATTGTCTTGAGCAACAGCCGAGCCCCGCATCCTCATCCTCATCCGCATCCACAATCTCAATCTTAATTAATGGCATGCATGCAATTGTTTAGTGCGTTTTCAAACCGCTCCGAATCTTTACTTTCCTCTCTGACAATCCCCAGTTTAATTGACGAAATATGGTGCGTGAATATATACTTAATTCGAAGCTAAGTTGGCATAAAGCCAATCGAAATGTTGCATATAACTTGACCAATGTTAGCTGAACTGAAGCAGAAGTTAAACAATAACTATGCTTTGCTTGTTGAGTTAGCTGGATAGATGTATATACATGATATGCATTTGGAACAATAGACATGTTTTAAGGAATTTCAATCTGTGAATAACTAGAAATTCAGACGTAATCTTAATCTAAACGTCTCAGCTTGTTTCTTGCTTCTAACGTCTGAATTTTGCTGAATAATTAGAAGTCATGTGATGCTCATAACGTTTAGGGCTAGTGGATAAATACAGAATAACATTAAATAAATGTAGCTATTTTTGCTAATACATATTAGTCTTTAAGATACTTTTCAAATTTTTATGAATTTCTTAAATCTAAAAGCAATCATACAGAATTTAGTTGATATAATTTATTAAGTTTCCTATAGAAGGACGGTTATAATATTATTGTCATTATTTGTATGTACATTAAAAAAAAATATTTACGGTTGACAGTGAAATTATTGAACATTTTTTTACATCATGCTAATACAACAAAAAAAAATTCTTAAAAATTGTTAAAAAAAAACTAAATGAATTTTGTAAAATATAAGACATTCATTTTAAAATACTTTTATTAATTGTTTTATGAACTGCATTAAAAGTTTTAATGAATGTAACAACACGAAATTCGAAATTTGCATCGAGTTTTCGAGAAGCGTGTGCCTGTATACATATATTAAAAAACGAATACATGATAATATCGTTAATAGCACCTAAATTTATGTGCATATTCAATACAATACAATTTATTTGCTGTAAATTATTTAGATTATTTATTGTGTATGAAAACACAACAGTTGTTAAATGCTTATCTGCTTAATCAGAATATTTTACGCTCAATATTTGTTTATGAAATGTTTCAGTTATTTGCACAACGGTTGTTATTTGCACAGTTTACGATATTTAATAACTTATTTGCATCTTTTGCGATTGCTATAAAATAAAAATAAAGCAAAATACATTTTTATTTGAATTTGTTATAGATAGTTGCATAAATTATGATGCAAAAAATGGCTTTTTATTAATAATTGCAGCTGCCTCTTCGTGTCTCTTAGAACCAGTTATGAAACATACTATATATAAATAAGTATTTGAAATATTACAAATTCTATGTCCGTAAGCTGTATATATAATATCTACATAACATTTCTTCATTCTTTATAATGTTGTAGATGACATATTATATTTCTAAATATGTGTATTTTAGTCGAGAAACAATTAAAAATTTGGCTTGTTGTTTGTACAATAATATATTTATATATAATTTGATAGAAATACAATTGAAAGTTTACAATAAAATAAGTATCGAGGGAGATAAACATTTTGCTACATTTACAATTACTCGTAGATAATAATAGAATTGTTTAGGGCTAGGGCGATCCATGTAGCTTGGGGGTCATGCGTCTAAGGGCTGGGACTGTGCGATGATCTCAAGAACTCATCACTGCAGCGTGCTCTGTGGAGGTGTCAGTGGAGTCCAGGTGTCGGCAGTCTGCACCACGGAGGTGGGCACAGCAGTGGGCAGGGGCACAGAGACGGCGACACTCTGATCCACACGATGCTCGAGGGACTCCAGCTTGATCTCGTTGTGATGCGGGGCAGACTTGAGCGTGCTGCACTCCAAGGTGATGACAGAGCTGTGCTCCATGGCGGACTGTGGCTGCGGCTGCTCCAGCGACTTCGTGACGTCCACGGGCTCCAGCGGGTGTGAGGCGTAGCTGCGAGTCGAGACAGATCATTGATAGCTACTTTAGCGATAATTGAATGTCGAGTTCGCGCCCATCGATGCTCCCACTTACCCAATCTCCAGTGGAATGTAATCGGGCTGATAATAGGCAGCCGCCGCTGCATTCTGATAGAGTCCGTATTCCGCGCCCGATCCGTTGTGCCAGCCTCCGGCCGGATAGCTGAGGGCCGAGGGCGCGTTCAGCACATTCGTGTACAGCTGATGGCTGGGCGAGGTGGGCGTCGGATGGTAGACTTGATGGCCAGGCGCCACATAGGTCTGGGGCGAGCTGGAGGCCACTGTCGATCCGCTCGCGTACAGATCCGACTGCGACATGTTGTACTGATGGCTGTGCGGCGTCAGGTGGTGGATGGTGTAGCCTGGCGAGGGCGTCGTGTAGCTGGGCGAACCGCTTGTGGGCGACGGCGAGTTGTGGGTGGCTGCAAAGATCATTCAATTAATAAGAGTCAGGGAGAGCAGAAAATTGTGGTTGTGGACTCACAGATTTGGCCGCGACTGCAGACGTTGATGGGCATGGGACCCGGCACGCTGCTGGAGCTCCAGTTGTAGCTGTTGCTCTGCCAGCTGCTGGGATACGGGAACACGGATGGCGTCGACGCTTCCACGGGCATGAAGCTCGACTGCGAGTAGGAACTGGAGAAGCCAGAGCTGCTGGCTGCGTTCGTGTTGCTGCCGCTGCTGGCGGTGCCAATGGCTGAACTGGACTGCAGACTGGTGGGCGTCTGTGGAGCCGACGGCGGCTGCGGCGAGGAGGAGGAGCCGTTGCCCGCACTGCCGTTGGAGCCGGCGGAGACGACGCGCGGCCGGCTGTAAGGCGTGCTGCGATTCGAGGCTGCACTGCGCGTGGACAGCGAGCGGCCGTAGCGATCGCAGCTGCCCGTGGCGGCGGCTGAGGAGGCGACGCTGGAGGAGGAGGCGGAGGTGGGACACGACGCCACCAGGCTGTGGGTCTGGCTCATGGCCAGCGGAGGCGGCGGCGGAGCAGCGACTGCGGCTGCGCTCGTGTAGTGTGTGGGCGGCGGGATCAACCAGCCGTAGTGGGTGTCGTGGGGATAGAGCGTGTCGGGTCGCTCCTTGGCGTCCAGGAAGGCCTTGGCGAAGGGATTGTACTTGATCTTAAGCGAGGTGACCTCCTCGTTCTGATACGCGGTCACAGCGATGAACTGCGTCTCCGGGAACGGATAGGTGACCACGTGACGCTGCTCGGATCCCACGCGCACCAGATGCACTCGCGGCTCGTACTTGTGCAGCGAGTTCAGCATTATCTATTGTGCGAAATGGGATCTATAAATTATAGTTTTGCATTGGATAAATTCGATATTCACCTGGCCGTTTCCGTTGGTCTTGTTGGTCAGCTTGACTTTGGCGAATGAGATTGGCTCCTTCATCCAGTGTGCCCCAAAGTTGGGCGACTCGGGATGCACGTAAATCGGATTGGACGGGGGAACTTCTGCCTTGCCGCCGGGAACCTGTTGAAAAGCATATATGGAATTGTTTTAATTGGAAAAAACTATATGCATATTATATTTAAAAACTATAGCAGAGTTGTTCACATTTCCTTTCAAAGAATTTTAGTTTATTCAGAAACTGAATTTTGTATAAATGGGTTCATAAAGTGAATTATTTATATTGTCTATTAAATGGTTGAAATCTCCAAACAATAATTTAAATGCACATCTACTTTATTAATGGCTTTACGAATGTTATTAGGTCACATTTTGCATTGCACGCCGGAGTATTTTTGGAAGCTTAGTTTTGAATAATCGGCTTCATAAAGTGAATTCTTGTGTATTTATTATTTTCTGCATTATAGATTGAATTAATTTGTCGAAAACCATTCAAATCTTCTCCTAAAAACTTCAGGAATGTTGTTAGGTAGTATTGATAAATGCCCATATTTCACATTTCACTTGGAAGTATTTTTTATTAATTCAGAAGCTCAATTTTGATTAAATTGGTTCAAAAACATAATAAAGTCAATTAAATGGCCACTAGTATCTCTCTGTTAAATTGCTGCGATTTATATAAATAATTATCAGTAATGTATTTTTCTAATATTTATATTTTATTCAAAAGTAATATAATATGAAAATAACTCGAACAAAAAATACATAAATTGTACAGTTGAGAGTGTGATTGTGTTGGAAATAAATCAATTCGTATATGACAGAACACATTGCAAATTTAATAATGGATGGTTTTCAGTATGGTCATTAATTCAGGAACAATTGCAATCCAAATCGCTCAAATTTCTTCGACTATTTAACAGGTATAATAGCTTTTTATATATAATGTTAAAAATTTAATAATTTAACCGCTAGTATATTTATTACTAATTACTGTGATTTATGTAAATAATTAGCAACGGACAGAATTATATACTATAGAGGACAAAAAAGAATCTCATTTTGCCGTCGCTACAGAAGAGAGAGTGAGAAATGCGTTGGCTATGAATCTATTCAGAAATATGACAAACAAATATTATAATTAATCGCTATTTGTATAGTCATTAATTCAAGAAGAAATCAAATGACAATTGAACAAATTTGTTGTATATAATGTACAAATTGCTTTAAAATTTCGTGATGTGAACAACTTGGAACTCTGCTGGGCTTTAATAATTGTTTGTCTGCTCGAATGTGGTTCAGTCTCGAATAATTGTTTGTTTGCTCGATTGTGGTTCAGACTCAAATAGTTATTTGTCTGCTCGCTGCTTGAATGTGGTGCGTTCTTACCCATTCTCCATTGACGTACTTCCAGCGATGGGTGTCGACTTGCACGAACTCCAACAAGACCGTGTACATGGCAGCCGGATCCAAGCCGGAGGCGCTGATTTTCACAACCGGAAACATGCGCCTGCAACGAGAAAAGAATATGAAAAATGGAAAATGGAAAATGAAGAGATGAAGTTAATGGCAATGGAAATAGATTCAGTTAACAGTTATGCAAGAGTCGAAGCCACATAAATATGCTGGCCAGCAATGGTCACAGCATTTCCATTTCTTCAGTTTGCTTTGCTGCCTGTTTGCCATTGCCCTTGCCCAGATTCTAAAGAGGCCTCAGCTCGATGGCTTTGCGTCTCTATCTTCGCCTCTCTGTCGATGCCGATGCCGATGCCGACGTCGGTTTCGGACAAATATTGAAACGCGCCGTCCGCGCACTGTTCCACAACAATTAGTACAAGATGGCGGCTGTTGCCGAGCCGCGTTAATTAGCACCTGCCCCGCTAGAAGAGTGTCGACGCGACGCAGAGAGACAGAGGCGAGGGATGTTTAAGTACAAGTTCTAAGCGCGTTTCGCACACACACTCACACTCACACTCACACACATGCACTCTGGCACATGGGTAAATAAATATTTTTAGTTATTTCGACAAACGTTCGCATGTAAATAAATACGAGTCGACTTATGTACAATATGCCCAGCTATATATATGTATATAGATGTATATGTGGAGCTACAGAAACGTTAACGCTTCATTATAAGGTGCAAACAGCACCAAATGAAAAATCATTGCAGCAAAAACAAAAGCGCAAAGCAAAAACAGCAAAAAAATAACTCATTGCCAATTTGCATAGGAAAACAAAATGCGCCGCAATCGCCAACGTCGTCGTCGTCGTCGTCGTTGTTGGCCACGTTAACTTCCATTTAACACGTTTGGCTGCCCAAAGAAGAAGGGCCAAGCAACAAGTAAGCAGGCCGAGCTAATGATTCACAACCCACCTGCCGTTCTTGGTGACGATCATCTCGTTGGTCAGATTCTGAAAACGCAGCCACAGCTCTCGATCGTCCAGCGAGACCCGCAGATTGCGATCCAGCTCATTGGGGCTGCCAGCGCCTCCAGCTATGCGGTGTCCGCCAACACCGCCTCCTCCACCTCCCGAGGCCATCGCCACCACGCCGCCAACGCCAGACATTCCATGGCCGTGTCCATTGTGGGTTGCGTGCTGAGGCGAGTGAGCGCCGCCTCCAGCGCCTCCTCCTCCCGCTGACACATTTCCGTTTAGTCCCGTTGTCGGATCCACTGCGGATAAGATGTGTGATGTGGTCATGTCCACTGCAATGAGAGAAGACGGCGAATGGGTTAGCGAAGGGCCTTATTAAATGACCAGAGTAAAGCAATCACAAATTATATATCTCAATTCGTAAACATTTTTAACTGCAATATAAAGCAAATGTTACCTAATTTCTGTCTGCAATTTAGCTATTATCATCATAATGATAGATAAATTCAATATAAGCAATTATTGACTATTGGATATATTACAAAATTTCTATCTGCAATTTAGCTATTGCCATTATAGTTTTTATACTGATAAATAGATTCGATATTTGTATCTGATATTTTATACATTTTTGCAATTAAAGTTTTTGTTGAACTAATCAAATTATATACTTCAAATTAAATCAAATTGCAATAATAATAATATTGGGATGAATTTAGGAAACTAAAATATTAATATCTGATATTAAATAATCGGAGTTTTATAAAACGTATTTAGCAGGTAGTCGATCGTATCAAATTTATAGGCAGCCCAAAATAAAAAATTTCCAATTGAATAAAAAGGCAAATATCACTTTAACTTTACTGACAATTTTCTACAGCACTTCAGCTATTATTATTATGGTATTTATTGCCGATGAATTTAGGATAAGTAATTATCAGCTATTGTTTTTATTTGGAAATTGAAATATTTATTTCTGATTTTTAAAGCATCTAATTTGCGGTGATATGATAGTTTGCTAAATCTTATTGTTTATTTTCATTTTCAGTGTATACAGGCGATCAAATCGAATTTATAAGTAGCAAATAGTTAAAACTTCAAATTTAATGAATTGTAATATTTTAACAAAATTATTCGAACTGCAAGTTTTATAAATACCGTATTTTACTTTTTCGCAGTTAAAGTGATATCTTTCAAAATGAAATATAAATGAACTTCGATTCAATAGACAGATGCATTTTGTATAGTAATTGTTTACAAACTATATCGTTGCACGTTTAGTTAATAAGAGTTTTACGACAATTAAACTGGCTCAATAATTTCCAATAGCTGTGTTTATGTGTTAGGTAGTAGAAGTGCATATAGTCTCTGGGAATATAAAAATGCGAGTTACTGGAATGCAGAGTTCATGCATTGCGATTGGGATTGGAACTGGGATTGGCAGTGGTTTTACATCAAAGCGGGTTGACCCGCCGGCACTTTATTTATACATTTACAACACTGTCCCAGTCGCATTAGAAGAATGCCCGTCCAAGTCTGTTGTCGGCTTTTAATTATATTGCACACTTTAGCTATGCCTGAGACTCCAATTCAAACTTAAACTCCGACAGGTCTTGAACCTCGGACAACGAAGCTGGCTGGATGCTGGCTGCTTCGCTCTTGGCTGCTTGGCTGACTGGTCATAAACAGCGGGCACCCTTTTTATTTATGGCCGTGGCAACAGCAACAAACACCTCTGTTTACTCCGTCGCTGCCACTATTTCTCTTTCTCTGGCTACCTCTACCGAAATCCCGGACAGTACTGGGATTGTAAATGCGGCGGCGGGAAAAAGAGAAGAAAAAAAAAGGGCAGAACGCTTAAAAACGGCTTGGTGATGTCTAAATTCTGGTCTGGCACTGAAAGTGTTTCTCGCAATGTTTTGTAATCATAAATTAACAAAATGTATTAATTGTTTTGTTTACTTTTATTGTGCTACGAAATTGGACTTGAAAATGCCGACGTGATTCTGCCATTGTACAATATACATTTTCCCATTTCGGAGCTAGTACTTTAATGGCCACAAGATTATATAATTCGAATATTGTTCTTCCAAACCGAATTATGCCGAACCCACGTTGGCTTTTGATTAAATTGTTTGTCAGATTTCAATTGATTTCTAGGCATCATCAAATGTTGCCCGTAAAATGTGTCTCGCATTTGTCATAAATTTAATTTATTGCTGCCAACAGAACAGGTATCCCTCCGCTGATCGTGATTCAAGCAGCTGATCGGTCAGAGGACGATGCTCTCAATCGGATCAAATATGGAAGCGTTTTCTGAGATGTTTCTTAGTCACATAAATACTTTGATTATTTTTTAAAAATGTACGATTAAAGTTTTGCATGTGTGCCAATTTCTATTTCTAGATTAGTTTTGGGAAAGTTATCAAATTTTCCATTCAACTAAAGTTGATTTTTATATAGCTCCGTCTGTCTATATGTGGTTGTATGTGTATGTATGTGCTTGTGTGCGTGTTTCGATTCGTGATTCATGCTTTGTGTGCTGTATGTATGAATATCAACGTGGAGCACAGCGCTCCATCACTGAAGCTTAATGAAAAGCTGTTTTTGTGTGTTGTCTGATTACGCATGTGTTTGTGTGTTCATGTTCTCATGGACGTGTGTGCGCGCGTGTGTGAGTGTGTGTGTACTTTAACATTTGATGGCTGCCATGACGGGTTGGGTTGGACTTTTTCCTCCTATACATTTGGTGATGTTGATTTTTGAATGATTTCGTGACTTTGATGTTTACTCAGACCATTTTCAAATACTCTAACTGCGGGCATTATAATATGGAAATTGTGTTTGCTACGCACGCTCACCCATTGTGTATTCAAGTTAATTTCGTTCGATAAACGCTCAACACCTTTTCTACAAACTAAAGCATCGATTTCTAAATTAAATTAGTACGAAAATCACTTGCCAAAAGTCGCTGCTGTGCCAACTGAACTCTTATCTTTATTGCTTGAATTGCCGTCGCATCGCATCGCATCGCATTGACGCTGAAAACTTTAAGCCCTGTATCCTGTGCGGAAATTGGCACGAAGTATCGATAATTTGGCATTTCAGATTCCGACAGACGCTCACAGGAGTTCACACCTGTTAAGGACATTGGCAGGTAGCTTATCGTCGGCGATTAAACAGATTTGCTAAATTTCACACTTCACTTTACATAAAAATAAACCCAATTTAAATTTAGCCCCCGGCCGTGCATCACATTCCCTTCGTGTCAACTGAAGGGGCAGCCGATTGTGCTACGTGTGGGTCAACTCCTGTTTAAAAGCGAGTGGGCGTGGCAGTTATCACACTTTTGTTTTCTGCACACTTCTCGCCTGGCCAGATAGACGCACTTTATGAGATGCTTACTAAAATTTTGTACAAACTGTAATTAATTAGTAAGCATTTGTCAAGTACTAAACTGGGATGCTCGCCGTCTGTTGGCGGGCGGCGGGGGAAGCGGAGTCTGCGGGGCTGTTGGTCTTGGCTTGAGGCAATGCTGAAGTGTGGGCGAGAATTCCTTGGCTCTTTTGATTCGCATTTAATAGGATAATTTTCACATGCATCGTAATTGGCTGACATAGCTCTGCGCTGCTGCTGCTGCCGTTGTTGCTTCTGGCCAATTGTGTTGGTCCCCGCTGTTTTTGTTATTGCTACTGCGGTTGTTGTTGCTGGGGCCGATTAAAATGCCTGCGGCCTCATGCGGCACAAGCAAATTCTTATGTCCCTCCTAATTTGCGTGTGAACATTTTTGTTCGACTCCGGCTGCGGAGACTGCGATTGTGACTGCGGTTCCAGCCCCTATGCGAGTCGCGTGGGCTGCTGTTTTATATTATTAGAGTTATTATTAGGATCATTAATATCGGTTTTTGTCACTCGCTGGTTTCTTTTTTGGGAAGCGTTGAATAGATTTGGGTGTCAAATTTTGTGTTTTGTGAATTTTGGCGCTTTGGGACAGTGTTTGGATTGAATGTTTGATTTTCACACGTTTGTTTAAATAGGCTGGACAATTGTTAATTTGCATAAAATAAAATGATTATAACAAAAAACACAGTAACTGACTGTGCTAACTAAAATCTGCACTGTCATTCCCAACGTGCAAAATATTATGATTAAATTCTAAATTAGTTAACTCATTTGCATTTTTCCCACGTTTTTTAGGACATAGTTTTTATAGGTTTATTAAGCTTTTTAATATGCAGATAAACAAATTTATCCCAAACATAAATACTCAAAATCAACATGTAAAAATGCTGATATCAATAAACCGACTTCTATAATTAAAATTTAATTAGTTATTTGCACAAGTATGGTTTTTATGCTTTAAAGAATCGTAAATACATTATCCTCATTTTGTGTATGCATTTTTAATCCAAACATAAACATTTACTTTCATGAATTTAATGCAAAGCCATTTCGATGAAGAAAATTAATTTTTTTTATAAATACCTAGTATTTATCGCTAATAAAAAGCAATATAAACGTGCTTAAATGTTAACCTACTTCTTATTTACAAAATTGTATGAATTAGAAATTGAAAAATATTGCCAGATATTAAAATTGGACTTCCATATTTAAATGATTTTAAATGAAAGTGATTAAATTCATACAAAATATCTAAAGTCTGAAATCAAATTACTGTTCGATATTTAATAACACGACATACCTCAAGTATTTTTAAATTTATTGTAAAAACGAATTGTGGAACAACATTCGCTAACATTAAAATATTGAAAGGGCAAACATTTGATTTTTTTAGGTTAGGGTACCTCAAAAAAGTAAAAGTAAAAAAAGTAAGTTAAGTAAGACAACAATCGTGCATTATACTTACATATTTTACAGTATATTCCCTGGTTCACACCGGCGCTGCTATAATTAATAATCCTTCGAAAACCAGATCGATTTGGTGATAAGCTTTGATTTTGTAGATAACACACTTGGGCACACACTAGACACAATAACCGATTATGTATTTATCAATGTTTTATCAGATATTTAACGCAGTCGGATGTCGCCGATATCGAAAGTATTATTTTATGTGGCACTATGAGGTTAGATATAGTATCACGCTATGGCCGATATTAGTGAGGAACCTTCCGAGTTGCCGTCGTTAAATTCGTTGTCGAATTTCGGGCCGCCGTCGAGTGCGTTGTTTGCGTTGCCACCGTTCCCGAGCTAATGATCGACGATCGGTGCTAATTTTTTCAACCATCACAAGCCGCGCTTGCTTTTAACAATCGGTGCTCGATGCTCGATGCCCGTTGCTTACCTCTATTTCTCTTTGGCCAACCTGCTGGCCAAGCCATATTGTTTGCCCGCTTGGCTCAATGGCTGATTCAACTCTTTCTCAGCCATTGTCGACGCACGTCACATGCCGACATACAGTCGTCTCGCTCGCTCTCGCGCCCAGTCAAGCACAACGTATCGATCGCTTAGCCACACCTTCTAACAGCTACAAGCGAGAAGACAAATGTTCGCCGTCTCGCTCCGACTTACAGCACATCGTCATCGCAGCAGGTAGAAGTCGCAGATTCCGGTTTCGGATATTGGTTTGAATATCATTCATGAGAACGAGGCAGTTGCGCGTTCAATGCGTTCGAACGTGATCGCTGTCTGACCTCTTAACACTGGGACTGCAGATATCCTGAGGAGTTTCCCTTCGAGCTCAAGCTTTGCATGCGCCAGTGATTAAATGCAAGGTGTTTGCCGAGATTGTGATAGAGACCCCGACAACTGGACCCACATTCGAGCACGAGTATTGTACTATTCGTAGTCGCCGACTGAGTGGATTCGATTTGTTTAGACGCTCGTTTTGTGCTTTTGTTTGCGCAACCAATTAAAACTTTGTATATTTTTTCCACGGCGTTTTGTTTGTTTGTTGTTGGCCTGTGTCTGTACCTAAAACTGGTTTGCCGCTTTAAGCATTTTTCTCTACACGTTTTTAGTTTTTTTTCTAGTCTTTTTTTTAATTTTCAGTTGAATTTTAAGCTGTAAACATTTAACCACAACCGACAACTCTTCTATATGTATATGACACCCAAAATATACAAATACTATACATATACATTTAGTACATAAAAATTGGTTGAAGCTCGGGAGTGAGGTCAAAATACTATAGCTAAAAATTTGACACACAATTTGATACGGTTATGATGCTAACATTTTTACAACTCCACTGAGTGTCATGCAATTGAGTATTTGCAAATGAAATTGCTCTTCAATTCAATTGGAGCAACACCAATTCCAGATTTCACACATATTGATTGCATTTGGCTGTCGATTCGAGAACTCTTTAAATTGATTACAAAGTGAACAAAATTAATTGAAAAGAAAATACAATTTGGAGAGAAAGTAAATAAGTGAAGTACAGCTGCGAATACTGATTCAAAATACCAAGTAGGAATTTTGTATTCATACATCAAATTGCATTCATTTTAAGCTATAGTGTGAGAAATTATTTATTAATGAAATGCACAATTCTTTGCCGCTCATTTTTGAATTTGTACAATTTATTGAATATGTTCAACCTTTTTGTTGTTTCTAATATAACATTTAAATATTTGATATTTAATATATATTTATTACTCCATTTCACATACGAGTATATCATACATAAAATTTAACGTTATGACTTTCTATAAATCATTTTGGCTTAATATATTTAATTAAATCTTAGTTTTTTATTTATTTATGAATTGGAGTAAATCATTTTGGTTAAATATGTTTATATTAAATTTTTTATTTTATTTTACATTTATGTTTTTAAGATTTAATAATCATTTTACATTCAATTTAAAATGATGCTTTTTATTATATTATATTATTATGTACTATGTTATAATCTTTTGTCGACTGTTAGAGGTTCAAGTTACGATTTTCTTTAAGAGATTTTGGTTCAATAATTTGAAATCTTGTATATTTTTAAATTTCATATTTACATTCTTCACATATAATATTAATCATTCAATTTCACATATTCGTTACTTTTTAATTTTGTTCTGTATTTTGCTCTGTTGTCGACTGAAATAATAAATAATTATAACAAAATTAAACGTCCTGAATGCGGTTTAGAATTCTATTGCCTAAAATAGAAAGCAATACTGAAAAGAAAACCATTGCATGCAAGTCACCAAGACTTTGATTTGGCTTTTGTTTCTATTTTGAAATTATTTATAACTTGTTCGTGTTTTTGAAGATCACGCGCCTGCTCAATCGTTGCGATCGATGTATTGCTCTTTCTTAAGTTGCCGCCGCGTGTCAATGGACGGCCAGAGCCGGAGTTGGAGGGCAAAGGGAAACGGGTGGGGCGAAAAATATTGATCAGACTATGGCGCTGAAAGGTAAACAGAGCTACGGCTACAGCTGCAGGCCTACAACTCGGCAAATGCTGGCGAGGTAAATGAGAAGAATCAACAAACTATGAAATTTTAATAAAAAGAAATCAAATGGCTAAAAGTGCTGTGAAATAACTCGAATCGTAAAGCATCTTGGGCAGTGAGGCGAAGTTAATCTAACAAACGAATATCGGATGAATCGAGTTTAGCTGCTTCATTCAACTAGTTCCATGTTCATTAATGAAAATATTGTGCGCAAGCATTTCAGCGGAAAGGATACGCGAAAAGGATTTTGTTATGGTTGCGATGTGTGTCTACGCGGAAGCCTGCAGCCATTATGCCGCGACCTTGCCCTAAATATTTACCACACCGTATTGTAGCAACGTTTTGTGCCAGTTTATGGCAAATCCTTTCTGCTTGTGTTTGCAAACAATTCGTGTTTATGGCCGGCCTAAGCGAATTTCCCCGCCTCAATTAGGCTGAGGTTGTAAACTCATAAACCAAACACGCGGACCGTTCGTCCTGTTGGCATCCTTTACAGCAGACCATGGCCATCAATTAGTGGCATGCATTGCCGTCGGGAATATCCATTCGTCCAAGTTCAAGTTTAAGTTCGTGTTAGAGTTTGAGTTTGAGTTAGAGTTCGTGTTCCAAGTCTTTCGTTTCTCGCATTCGCCTCTCGCTCGCTCTCCTTGCCCCTGGTTGTGCCTAGGACCTGCCTACCTAATGCCCGGCGGCATCTACCACTCTATTTGCCCATAGAGAAGACCAGGGCCAGACTCATTTGCATATTGCGATGAGTTAGGCTGCGTTGTTTGGATTGCATGTTGCTTGTGCCCTCGTCTGGCCGGGCCGGGCTAAAAAGCGGTGTAATTCGTGTTTTCGTTTCGCTTAAGTATGTTTACTCTCTGCTCGACATGGGCATGGCCTGAACGTCGTAGACATTGCCACCCCGCAGCAGCCCCTCATCGAGGCCGGCTTCACTGTTTGCCCTCACAATCAACTGTTTGCAACCGACGCCGTTGCCGTTGCTGTTTTTGTTGCCGTTGCCGTTGCCGTCGCGTCGCGTCTTCTTTGTGCTCGACTCGATTGCCGATGGGAGGATTTTTCGTGGAAAAATGTAGCTTTTAGTTGGTCCAATGGCAAAGAGTTCGACTTCCAGCACGGCAATGGCAACTAATATTAGAAATGGTGTTACTTCACAAACAACAGCTGAAACAACAGCAGTGATCTCAGCTCAACAATCCCGACCGTTTTAAACTGGAGTCAGATTTTTGTAGACAGCAATGCAATGCTTTACTTGATATGATAACAAGATTAACAAAATCAAATGAGAATTTGTATTTTCAAGAATATAAATTAAATCAGATAATTCACAATAAAACAAGAGACTTATACTTAACTTTATAATAAGTAACATTAATAACGGAACATCATATTCTGACAATAGAAATGTAAAATTATTTGAAGCAGATAGTTGCTTAATATAAATTAAAATCGTTTTGAGATTTATAATATATAGATTGTAAATTAACTTTATTGCAGATGGTAATCAAATATGAATTGAAATTAATTACTGCTTAGATTTTCATAAAATGTCAGCGCAAATTATTAATGCAATTATTGTTATGCACAATAATTCAATAACTATTTGGAGCATATAACATAGTATTCAAATATGTTTGAAATCACGCGCATTTCTGTTGACATGGCAATAAAATATATTTGTATAAGTTTGCAATTTAATTTAACAACAATTTTCGAACTATTTAAAGTAGGAAGCTATTATACTCAAATGAAATTATAATATTCTAATAAGCTACATTGTACTTATTAAATTTGCAAAAATATAATAAAAATATAACAATTAATTAAATTAAAAATTAAAAAATTAAAAAAAATTTTCGTTGTTAAATAATTTAATAAGAACCCGTATGTTGAACGTGACGAAAAATCTAAATTCATTTAAAAAATTTCGAAGTTATGACAATTTATTATGAAGAATATATATGTAAGCCCTAACAAAATAATATAAATGGTTTATGATTTTTATTATTATCATTAGCAATATGAAATGTAAAGGAAGAAAAGAAGAATATATATATAATACTGCAATTCAAAAAAGCCAGTAAAAGATTTAAAGCGAGTGCAAGAACTTGACTTGCTGTGTTTCTAACACCATTCATTTTTATAATAATTAACAAAAATCCATTAATAATGTAGATGCACACACATGTTAACAAAATAAAATATATTTTTTGTACATACTTAAATATTTGTTACCTTTAAATTACATATAGTATTGTGATAAAATTCGTAATATTAAGTTGACATACGAGTCATAAAATATGCTCGAATATAAATAAAATCTAGTAGATGTGCGGCGTTTGTCAGGGAAAGTAACTTAGCTCAACTCAAAAATAATCAACGAGTAAATTTGAACAACAATTATTAACAATGCATCTCTTAAAGACACTGCCCATACTTCGAGCCACAATCTCCGACTACTCGAAGCGCTCCACGCGCTTGATGCACGTGTCCTGCGCTCGCCATTCCAGTTGCGAGTACGACATGAAGGACCACAAGTTTGATGCCATTGTGCTTGGCGCTGGAGGAGCTGGAATGCGGGCTGGCTTCGAGTTGGCTCGCAATGGCTTTAAGACTGCCGTGCTCTCCAAGCTGTTCCCCACTCGCTCCCACACCGTGGCTGCCCAAGGAGGCGTGAACGCAGCCTTGTCGAACATGAACAAGGACGACTGGAAGTACCACTTCTACGACACCGTCAAGGGCAGCGACTGGCTGGGCGATCAGAATGCCATCCACTACATGTGCCGCGAGGCGGAGGAAGCTGTCTATGAACTCGATCAGTACGGCATGCCGTTCTCCCGCACCAAGGATGGCAAGATCTACCAGCGTCCATTCGGCGGACAGACCTTGGACTATGGCAAGGGAGGCGTCGCTGCTCGCTCCTGTGCCGTGGCCGATCGCACGGGACACGCTCTGATTCACACGCTCTATGGGCAGACCTTGAAGTACGCGGATTTGTGCAACTATTTTGTGGACTACTTTGTGCTCGATCTGCTGATGTCGGATGGCGCCTGCGTGGGCTGCCTGGCCTGGAACATGGACGAGGGCACCTTCCATCGCTTCATTGCCAAGAACACGATCGTCGCAGCCGGCGGCTGTGGTCGTGTCTACTTCTCCACGACCGCCGGCCACACTTGCACCGGGGACGGCAACGCCTGGGTGTCGCGGGCCAATCTCCCCCTGATGGACATGGAGTTCGTGCAGTTCCATCCGACCGGCATTTATGGAGCAGGCTGCCTCATCACTGAAGGAGTGCGCGGCGAGGGCGGATTCTTTGTCAACTCCAAGGGCGAACGCTTCATGGAACGCTATGCGCCCAAGGCCAAGGATCTGGCTTCGCGCGATGTCGTCGCTCGTGCCATGACCATGGAGGTGCTGGCTGGCAATGGCTGTGGTCCGCTCAAGGATCACGTCCACTTGCAGCTGCATCACATCGATCCGGCCATTATACGCGAGCGTTTGCCCGGCATTGTGCAGACTGCCAGAATATTCGCCAAGGTCGATGTCACCAAGGACCCGGTGCCCGTGCTGCCCACCGTCCACTACAACATGGGAGGCGTGGCCACCGACTTCATGGGCCGTGTGGTCACCGTCGACGAGGACAGCGAGTCGCACATTGTCGAGGGTCTGTACTCCTGCGGCGAGACTTCTTGTGCCTCGGTGCATGGCGCCAATCGTCTGGGCGCCAATTCGCTGCTGGATCTGATCATCTTTGGCCGCTCCTGCGCCCTGGACATCGCCGAGAACAGCTGCCCGGGCGACACTCCGCCCGACGTGCCCGACAATTGCACGGATGAGACAATGGACAACTTCAAGAAGCTGCGCAGTGCCAATGGCTGCATTCCAACAGCCAAGCTGCGGGATCAGCTGCAGCGAGCGATGACCACTCATGCGGCTGTGTTCCGCGAGGGCAAACTGCTCAAGGAGGGACTCGAGAAGATTCAGGATCTGTACAGACAGTTCAAGGACATCAAAGTGCACGACCGAACTATGGTGTGGAACACCGATCTCGTCGAGACGCTGGAGCTGCAGAACATGCTCATCAATGCGGTGCACATCATCACGGCCATGGAGAACCGCAAGGAGTCGCGTGGCTCGCATGCTCGCGAGGACTTCAAGACGCGCCTGGATGAGTACGATTACAGCGCTCCTCTCAAAGGACAAAAGAAGAAATGCTTCGAAGAGCATTGGCGCAAGCACACCATGACCTTCTTGGACAGCGACGACGGCTGCGCCACCATCAGATACCGCGCTGTCATCGACGAGACACTGGACGACACTCTGGCATCTATTCCCCCTGCTCCGCGCACCTACTAAACACACAAAAACAGACTTGCATTTCAATAGTTCTCAATGTGTAAACCACAGAGTGTGACAAATACATGATTCTAGTTCAGATTGCCAGTAGAAGCGGTACTCGACTTTATTATTATTTAATTGCATATTAATACTGCGACTATTTACATCTGTAATTATTAAGCTGATGCAATGCTTCCACTACCAGTAATAATATAAATACTTGCAGTTCTTCAATACCTACTACATCATCTATAGACCAGTAGGCCCAAATATCGACATTAACATTAACATATCGAAAGTTTCTTCTCACAGATTAAGCGAAGAGAGACTATAACTAGCATTTACATATTTTTGAAATTAATAATAATAATAATTTAATTATCATTTTTAATTATCAGAATCTACAGTTTTTTCTTTCCACATCTTAATTAAGTAATATTAAATTTGATCAATGTTGCCTGTCCTTAGTTGGCTTTAAAATTAAAAATTAAAAGTACAATAAATTTCGGAACGAAGAAGCTTCTACTGCATTTTGATTGATATTACTTCTAATTCATTTTTTATTTCATTATTTTCAAATTATTCTACTTATATTACTTTCATTAGTATAAGTATTATTATTTGTACTTTTACTATGGCTACCGTTACTTTAATTATTTCTACTAAAGCAATATCTGATTCTTTTCTAATGATACTACTAGTACTACATACTTCTACAATAGCTACTTCTACTTTTATTAATACTTTCTGTTGTGTTTATTCTACTGTAGGTTTAATTACTTCATCTACTATTAATACCAATCCTTCACTTTTCACAAATACTATTATTAGTACTACTACTTGTTCTTAAGCTGCTTCTAGTAAATCTGCTACTACTTCTTCTATGTCTACTTTACTTTCTGATGTATTTATGTCCACAACAATTACTTTAGTTACAAGTAAATATTGTATACAAATATTGTCTTTTAATTTCATCTTTAAACTACTTCCCGCGTACTTCGCTGTAGATGCTCAGTTCAACACTTCGTGCTGTATCCAAGCTAGGCTGCCCTGGTTAAGATTATGGTTAAGATTATGGATTGTATTTGCGTATTTTGGGGCAGGCAGGATGGAATATAGAATGGAATAAGGGCACTTGCCATGACCAGTCCTAATGGCCACAATAAATTATATTCATTTAGGATCGTTTAACATATACGAGTAGGACAAAAAAAGAGCAGAGAGACTGTTAAAGAAATAATTTATGGCTGTTGAAAACTTAACATGTTCATTTGGCCACATGTGTGTGGGCTTTGTTAAGGATTAAATGTGTGGGTGTTTTTGGTGTTGTGGCGTATCTGTTTGTCTGCCCATCCACGAGTGAGTACAACAAATGAAAAACCAACAACAAGCTACATAAATACTTTTGCCCACAACACAACACAACACAACACAACACAACACAGCACAGCACACAACGACACCAATATGATACCACCCCAGCAATTTGCCCCATCCATAGCTTAACATCAAGTCCAAGCCGAAACTATTTACTATGTATGTAAGTGCCACATATGCACATAGATATGGGTGTACATTGTGTGTGGTAGCTGCTGCTGGGATGTGAATGGGGAGATGCTTCCACAATTGTTGCTGCTGCTGCTGCTGCTGACGGCAACGGCACAAAAATTACAGTTGCACACACATTTGCCTGTGTTAAATTGTCTCACAACCAATACAAAGTGACCTTTTTCATTTATTTTTATGATTCCTCCCATCCCATGAGCGGCACCTTTAGCCGCCCGTTTCCTTCCTGTCCGCCTCCCGCCTCTGTCCATAAAAAGTGGCCATCAAATGTGGGCTCCAAAAAAAAAAGAGAAAAGAAAAAAATGAAACTAGGAAAAATTCGTTGGTTAGTTCCTGGGAAACATGGAAATGCGTTAACCCTGAATGCCTTTTGCTAGCACTTTGATTTTTTCCTCTCTCAGTGCTTCTAAATGAATTGAAGTCGAGCCCGATGGAAGTTCTAAAGCAAAATATTCGCAAGTGGTTAAAGATAAATAAAGGCCATGCAGCCAAGAATTCCAGTTTCTCTTGTACAAGAATTTCTATTTAAATCGATATGCTGAAATTTATCGTGCATCCCTTTTTCAAACTTTATGTATTTTCCGGGATTAATTTTTAGTAATTTCTCTCTTTTTTGGCATCAACCTGCAACACGTATCTTTGGTTCAAAAGGTTTGTTATTAGCATCGAACAGCATTTGGCACACAGCCATCTAGTTTGCTTTGAAGCAAGGTCCATTTTGAAGCGCCCACAGTTTCAAAGTTTTACTTTATTTTCTGTGGTCCTCTCTGGGCAATTTCTGCAAACTATTTCAGTTATGCGAAACTGCAAATCATTTTGGATTTGGTTTATTTGTTTTATTTAGGTTTACATTTGTTTTCGGCTTTGTTTGTGGCTCTACCTGCTATTCGCATACCCTGTACAGTGCTCACCACAATGTGCAATGGCTCCCTCGTTGCTGAACTTTTGCTTAAAAGTTTTGCCTTCATGAATATTATGAAAAATTATGAGGTGAGGCTAACTTCTGCTGAATACATTATTATGCGGACTAAAATTCATTTAAATTCCTAACGATTTAAAGCTGTCCAAAAATATTATTTGGTTATATTTTTATTTGCTCCCGTACTTAACAAATAAAACTCCCTTTACATATCTAGCAGTTTTTAATTGTAAACTTACGTGCCAAGTGTGAAAATACATAGAAATAATTGATTTTCAATGATGGTGAAAAAAACTAAACTTTTCAAATTCTATTGGTTATTTCAAATGGAATTATTTATTTGAATTTAACTGAGATGTGTATGTGGAATTTGATTCAATCAAGAAAAGATTACATGCATTTATTGTATTTTTTACGCTGTAGAAATTGATTGTACAAACAATATTCCTGCATTTTATATTCAAATTGCGTTAGATTTCAACATTTGTTTAAGTTCGTTCGCAAAAAGTTATGAAATTCGCCTTCACCTCCTTCATTGCTGTTCACTTTTTACTCACTTGGTCAGCTGGTGTCAAATGGAGGACAGCAAACTTAGAAATGCATTGCGTTTGCTCCTCTTCTCTCACTCTATATCTATCTTCGCACTTGAAGTCTTTTCTCTGCAGTCAAATGAGTTTTGCATAAACAAGCACTCGGGAACATTCTCCCCCTCCTGCCCGAACTGTTTTTTGAGGCACGGCACATCAAGTACTCTATCTTCATGCAGCAAACACACTGTCGTTTTGGCAACGTGAGACAAGCAAATGCCTTGGCCATGTCAGGTAGCTACCAAAACAGCAAGAAATCAGGATGAGAATGCATAATCAAGGCCAAACAAAGGAAACTGCAAATATTATCTCTGGCGATAACTTTCTTTGGTGGACTCCGTTAAGCTTTGTTGCTCTTGCAGTGGATGTTATGAATTAATCATTAATTGTGTGCCATACAAAGCGAATTGCATAATTTAAATTGTATTCCACTTAGTAATGCTATTTATTCCGGGACTGCAAATAATAATTATGAGTTACAAAAAACGATCAAAAAAGCTTTAGGGATAATGTAAATTTGTATTGGAAATTCCATTTTTTTTAAAATTATTTTCTAATGTTAAATTTAAATCAAAAAAAATACTTTGAAAAAATGTGTATTGAAATAAGAATCAGTAATGAAAAAATGAGAATAAAATTTATTATAAAAATTATAAAAATTATTTTAAAATTGTTTATTGATTTGAAATATAAATTTATAAATTTGAAGTTGATTCTTTTAACATAAATTAAAAGTAAACATCAAAAATATCATATTCTATATATTAACTGAAAGGTGATGAGTAGGACATACAAAATTAATATGTGTATTTTCTCTTTAATTGCTTAGCAGCATTACTGTTGTAAGAGTATTTAGTTTTTGCACTTCTCCATGAAGTGCTTGAGAGATTGTAACTGTTCTTGCTCCTTTACCATTTTACCATTGCCGACTGTTTTGCTTGTGCAAATTAAAACACGCTCAGTTTAAAGAGCACGTTTTCATTCATCATTTTATTATGGAATTCTTCACCATTGCTGTGGCGTTCTTCGTTCTCTGTTTTCTGCTTGCCGTTTACTGTTTTTCCATTTTGTGCTGGCCAACGTGACGCATGAGTAATGCAGATGGTGTTGTCCAATATGAACATTCAGTGCTTGACGGCAGCTGCAGCTAGTTCGACCGCTCTCCACACTCACCCTGGGCTGCAATGCATTTCCATTAATGACTTGGCCGAGTCTCTCTCTGAGTTTTGGCTCTTTGTTTTCATTGTGGCATTGTTTTTGTTGTTGGCAACGAGCAAAGATGAGCATGGAAAATATCAAACAATAACAGCAGTAATAGCACAAGCGCCAGCCAGCCAGCCAACCAACCAGCCAGCCAGCAACAGCCAACGAAAATTCTCCAGCAATTTCGTATGGTATTCCTCTCGCCCCTTCACCGCACTCCATCATCATTGCTGCTCCACCTGCCTGGATGGTTGGTAAAAGGAGTTCGACTGCAGCATCCGTTGGCCAGAACTTACTTAGTTTATTTCACATTTGTATTCATTTGTTTTGAGTTTTATTTACCCAGCACAAAAGCACAAAAGCAACGGCAACAACAATATCAAGAACAACTACAACAGCAGAAACGCCAGAAATGTTTTCAAATAAGTTCGTACGTTTAATTTCGCAGAAAGCTGCAGGGGAATATTCTACGTGGTATATGGGATGCGTAGCATTATCATCGCCTTGTGCCAGGTTATTGCCACATATTTGTGGGATTGCGTTTTTTTGCTCCCGGAAATTAAACCATTAGCTTCAAGATACAACAGATGCTCTTACCAAAACACGACACAATCTCTTATATCTGTATAGTTGTTCACATTATTATTAATAATGACAAACAAGTGAACCATTTGGAACAATACACAGACTTTCCATTAGCTGCAATGAATTATTTTTTACAAATTAATTTTAAACTATAGTTTAGACGTGTTTTACGTTATTTTATTTTAAATGTATGGTACAATTAATAATATAGTAGAATAAAATTGTTTCTTTTATTTAGCAGAGTATAAGTTTTGTAATTAATTTTTTAATTAGCATTTTATTGATCCTAGTACTACAAGTTCAATATAATTTTTTTGACATTAGTCACTAACAATTTTTATTTGTACTAACTACATAAATAGAGGAATAGAGGAACTAATTTTTAATAATTAAATGTATTTCTTTAGTTCATTGTTAATCTAAAATATTGACCTACTCCGAATAGTCCAATAAAAGCATTGAAACTCGTAATTAAAATTTTTCGCTTCCTGTATTACCATTAATTTTGTATATAAAATTGTATTTTTTAGTGTGATATAAATCGAAAATATTGACATACATACTTCTGTCAACTTTGATGAAATCCATTTGTTTAGAAATGATTAGAAATCCATCAATCGGTAATTGAAAACATTCTCAGCTATTCCATCTGTGCAGTCGCTATTTACATTTTCATTTGAATTTGAACTCGTTTCACGCAAAGTGTCGCTAATTGATGCATCACTCTGGTACTCTGATACTTTGACAGTCACAGGGTCACTCGCTTTTTGACGCATGCAAACTGGCGAGCAGGATAAGTTACCGCGGATATGTGGCCAAAGGATGAGTGCGATGGAACTGTAACTGGTCGAAACCACACAAAAAACGAAGGCAACAGCAACGTCAACGTCAACAAAGAGGGAAGACGCGAAACTGAATTGTTGGACCCAGAGAGAGAGAGGGAGAGAGAGTGAAAGTGGAGTGCTGAGTTTGTTAACGCCGGAGTTGGAGCTGAAACTGGAGCTGAAGCGACAACATCCGATTGCTGCAGGCGGTGGACAGCATCGCGTGAAATTCGTGATGAGGATGCGCGAAAGCGGAGGGAACGGGAAATGGTAAATGGGAAGACCGGAACGAAGGAAAAGTACGGGAAAATACTCGCTTTGAGCGGGCTCCGCTTTTTTGTGACATTTTTGCCAAAGGTTTTCGCATTCGTGCAACTTTTTGCGGCATTTGCGGTTGCTGGCACGCAAAAGGAAGCAGAAATGCGAATGTGAATGTGAATGAGAATGAGAATAAGACGGGGAACTGGGGTGGGGAAAACTAAGTGCAAAAGGGGCGTGTAAGTTGAACGCCTTTAAGTTTGCGTGCACGTTAATTTTGTTTGCGCTGTCGAAAAGTGTGAAAATTTGAAGCTTTTGCGCGCTCTAATTTCAACGTTGCCAAGAATTCAACAAACTGTTGAGGTTGCCAAAGCTGAGGGCAGCAGCTGGCCATGTCCAGTCCACTGTGCGTGTATGATAGTCAGGCAAGGCAGTGAATGCGGAGGAGCAGTTGTTGAATGAGAATGGGGAGGGAAAAAAGTTTTATTCAACGCGCTAAAAAGTATGCAAATTATTAGCAAAGTTATACGCATTTTTCACGAGCTGGCTGCTTTTCACTTTCCACCATTTTTTTCCATTTTGACAATTTTCATTTTTACTCACAATAAATTCAGACTAACCATTTGCTGTGCCTTCTGCTGGGAAATAACAAATGGCACGTTAAAGCATCTAGAATGGGTCAGTGCTGCAAAGATGGCAGGATGGCAGGGGAAACTGCGTTTATTTATGTTTTCGTAGAGAGCGAGAAGAACTTTAAAGTGATTTCCAAGGCGAAAGCAGAAAGGTCAGGCAACAACGACATCCTCCACCTCCTACGTTGCCTCCTCACACATTGCGACAATTTAACGCCCTGCACTTGACATTTGGTATTTGCTCAGATCCAGGTCCTTGTTGGCCCCTTCTGCCTGCCTCTGCCTGCCTGCCGCCTGCTTGATTTCTGTGTGTGCCCCGTGTCAAGAGTTTTCCCCTTTTGCTACCCCTGCCACATGCATGTGCGTTTGTTTGAGAATTTGCACTGTGTGTCCTTTGTTTTGCACACAATTTGTCGAGCTCGTCTCACATTGCCCATCGTCATCCCCCACTCTGTTTGGGTCCTCGACTTTCATTCCGGTCTTATTCCGGCATGTCGCTCGCCCCTTGCGGAAATTATTATTTTGTTTAATGATTTGTGCTCATTCTCGTAATTGAGGCCGAAACCAAGGCAGTGAAAGGGGCGACGGGGCGCAGTTTTGGCTCGTTCTTGACCCACAATCATTTCCATTCCATGGCAAACTATCGAAACAAAACGAAAACTTCTCTCCTTGTCTGTCCAGCGAAGGGTAAACAGCAAAAAGCAACAACAAAAATTGTGAAAAACTGTGGATGGCCCAAGTATTTATAAATTTTTCCACTGTCACTCGGGCAGAAGCTTGATTGTGTATCGATGCCTGTGCACATCTGCTCCCATCCAAATATCAGAAATTAAATTAATATAGAGCACTCGCAGGCATGCCGACAATTTTGCGCATCAACTCAAATTAAGGACGAAATTATCCTGCGCCAAATATTTACCCTCCTAGTGTAGCAAATATTTCGTGCTTCAACTATTTGCTCATTTTAGTAATTTGACCTTCAGATTTGAGAGCTCCAACTATGCGTTGTCTGAGTTAATTATTGGGATTTATGCAAATTTTGCGAAGGGGGAAAAATGTTGTTGTCAAAAATAATTCAAGTAATTCATTCTTCTGCTATGACAGCTAACGAATGAATCTTGCGAAATTGAATATATGGGGAAAATAAATAAATGTGACAATAAACAAGAACTGATATTTTGAACTAATTTTAAAAACCAATTTTAAGCAGTTTGTCCTTGAGATTTGAGAGCTTCAAATATGTGTTGTCGGAGTTATTTATTTCGAATCATGCGATGAAGGGGAAATTGTTGACGTCAAGCATAAATCGATGCAACATAAACTACATCTGTTATTTTCAGTAACTTTTAATGATAATTTCAAGTAGTTTGGCCTTCAGCTCTTAGAGCTCTTTATTATTGCTTTCATTCAGTGTTATCTGTGTTAATTATTGCGATGCATGCGAATTATAAATCGATGCGACAGCAACTAGAACTGTTATTTTAAGCAGCGATCGCATTATCGTTAATTTGCTAAATGAATTCAAATTATGCTGAAGTTGAATACCGCTGCAATCGAGTGTGACCGTGAACATATCGAGTGTGTCGACAAATTCTCCATTCGCCATTCGCATTCACATTCACATTCACAGTCGCCGTGTTGCCATTTTGGCTGCCGTACAAAAAGTGGCGCATTTATTGGCAACGCATGCATTAACTGAATACCCAATAGGCCGCGTAATTCAATTAAAATTTAATGCAGCCATAAACATTGTCGATATGGGCGTCAAATTGATTCATTGGAAGCCCGCTCTACTCCTCCTCCTCCGATCAGCGTCAACCACTTTGGCAGCACTCGGAACTGTGAAATAAAAATGAGAACAAAGCATGAAATTAAATTTTAATTTACCTCCTGCATAATTACTTGCATTTTGTGTAGGGCATGCGTTGAAATGCATTTATCAGCCTCGTTTTAAATGCAGAAAATGTCATAATACGAGCAGGATGCCATAATATTGCAGCAAGAAAAAAAACAAAGATAAAAATAATAATAATAATAATTGCACAAATTAAACGTCCGACTTCAATTATAAATTGCATTGGATGATATCGTGTGTGAAATGTGAAACAATTTAAAATGGTTTGAAATTAAGGCTTAATTTCAAAGGATTATACAAAGTACAACTTCTACTCTACATGCAGAGCAACTAGAGTTTGTGCATCGAACGGATGCGGTTAAATTAATTCAATTTCTGCTAAATCACAAGGGAGACACGCTCAACTGCTCTGCTTGCCTGCGCTATCAGAATAAATAGCCGAGTCCAAGCTCAAACTCAAACGCAGACCCTTCGGCACAGTGGCCATGTTTATCCGCTTAGGTAAATACAAGCAGCCAGCAAACTACTACGCTGCGAAAGCAGAACCAAATCAAGCAGAAGAACTTCACGTGCCGCAATACAAATTGAAAATCAATGCCATGAAAACACCAGGCTCTCCTCAGAGCAGGACGCGCCATGGTTGAGGTCCGTTTAACCCATCGATTCGTATATATCTGTGCCATAAATCGACGACTCGTGCCGGGACTTGTTTCAGCGCCAATTCAATTGGACACCACTTTCGGCTATTGGCTAATTTGATCCAATTGATCTGACATTGTTGGCGTTTCTATTAAAAAGACATAGTGCAAGCGAGCTTTGTATTATTATTATTTATTTATTTAGTAAAGTCAATAAATTACTCAAATAAGTTGATTGAACAAAAATATAACAACAAAAAAAATGCAAATATATTTCCTCGTTATTTTACTTTAATTATTACACACTATCAGTTGTTTTTGTTTAGGAAATTTGAACTGATTTAAATAAAGAAACTACTAATTCTTCTCTTATTATTATTTATTTATTAAAAATGTCCATTAAATACCAAACTAAGATGAGATTTTATCTTATTTTTTTTTAATTTGGAACACACTTATTTATTTATTATTTTATATTTATTTGAACGACTTTTGATTACCTTATTAAGTTGAATGATAAGATTAACGAAATTATAAATTAAAACAAATATTAATATTAAATTATATTGAATTTCTTTACCAATTATATATCTGCTTTTTTCTTTCTTCGTTCTTTCTTTCGCAATTAGGCATGTCATGTATTTGCGAATACTTTAATTTTCAATGGTATTCACAGTGTGAACTTGGAATGAATTAAGCCTGCGGGATTATTGATCTAAGTCTAACCGCAAAAACATCCAATGTCATGAAACTAGTTGTTGCATAAGTCCCGGCCATGCTGCGTATACGTAATGTGCAGCATATCATTTACAACTGATTTGCGCTGCCGCTGAGCTATAAAACCTGTAAACGTAAGACCCTATACCCATATCTGTAACGAGTTAGAAACTTTCCCACTTTGCTTCCTGTCTCCATACTCTAAGCGGATTGATACTTGCCCCTGGCGGCCCACGCTGGTCTTCATTCCACTTTTAGCATAATGTATTTGTTGCAAGGTTTCTTGCTTGACTGTGTGTGACAATGTGTTTTTTTTTTCGTTCAGCTTAATTCAGCTTTCGCTCTCTGAATGTTGCATAAATTTGCGAGCAGTTTGCAAGTCAGCAGCACCTGGGAACTGTTGGCAACCATCTGCAGCACCTGCAGCTAAACTTGAGCACTTGCAACTCACGCCAAAGTTCTTCATAACAACATCATAATTTCAGCTCCACGGAGAGCATCAGCATCATTTATAGTATCTATCAGCAGGAGCAACTGTGACAACGGATTGTTGTGAGCTGCACAAAAAAGTAATGGTTTTTTGTTGCAGTGGATTTCAGTTTCATAACAATGGATTGAAACAATGTCGTAAACAATTTCAATAAATTACAAAATATGTTTTCTATTTCTTTGTTTTAATTGAAATGGATTTTATAACAAAAGTTGGAAGGCATGCAATTTTTAAATTTCACTTTTTCTCCATAAACTTTTCTTTTCCCTTATAAGTTTCTAACTTGATTGCTAAACTATTCTAATAAGCGACAAAACATATCTCTATTTAAAGAGATTAAAACTCAATAGAAAATCTATGAACTACTTTAATTCTTTTAAATAAACATTCTTGACATTCTTGCTCTACAGTTCTGATTTAGTTGCACATTTTGCACATTCAAAATATTTTAAGACATATGTTAATCGAATGTAAATTATTGAATGCCTTTTGCCGGGTTTTCATTCAAATCGTTTTGTATTTGTGACTTTTACTTTCCACATGCCACGTTTTATAAATGCGGCATCGTGGGACGCATAACGCACAACTCTTGAATTTATTTCGAAAATATGATTTGAAATTCAATTGCGGTTTCTCGTTCTCGTTCTCGTTTTCTATGCCGAAGGTTGCATTCGAATCCGTGTTTATAGTTTTGCGGTTGACAGACTTGTACAATGTTCATAGAAAGCAAACAACTGCTGCCAGCAGGGTAAATCAACAACTTACTTAAATATGAATAAATGCAAATAAAAATACAAGTGCAATTCGGCATTGTACACTGAATGACCTTGATTTCCATTTCGATTTCACTCAACAAAATGATTTATTAATATGGACTTATTATTATCTTTTGCGTACAGTTTTGCTAAACTGAATTAAAGCATTGAGCTGACACAAACATTTAGTGCCATTTGAATTTAGCAAACAGCAAATTCACAAGCTGAATGCCAACAAAGCCAGAGCAAAGTGAACAAATTGATGTGAAAATGCAAGTGATTTGATTTTCATGCTCGGGCTAATGGCCAACTGCTTGTCTAAAGGCTGACCGGAGGGCAGGGCCCGAAGAGCAGACGAGCGAAGGTCCTGTTGTTATACTCGTCCTTGATGTTGATTTGCTAAATTATTGATTCGTTTGATTAATCGTCTGACTGAGTGGGAGTCGCCTTAGATCCCAGCTCAGCTCCGTGCTCAGCTTCTTTTCGCTTTTGTCTTTGCAATTTCACTCACACTTAAGCGAATAAAACTTTAATGAGGTTGATTTGGCACCAAGCACCCGAGGCACAGCTCCACAGCTCATCGCAGCTTAGTTTAGTTTAGCTCAACTCGGGCTATTATCTGCACAATTGACTGTTAAATGCATTTTTATTTTCGAGAATTAAAAGTGCATGCGTCCATTAGCTTTGTCAGCAGTTTTAAATGCTTAAATCGCCCCAAAGAACTCTGCAGGCTCATGAACACAAATGAGACGGAGAATAACAACGAAATGAAGCACATGACAGACCCAATGAAAGATTGCAAAAAGAAGCCGAAGAAGGCACAAAAAAATACAGCCGCAATTTGTTGGCAAAGACAAAATAGGACATTTCGCAACAATGGCCATGTCCTGGCCATAAGAACCTTTACTGACTTACCAAAAAGTTGCCTGCCGAACGCGTCGACACATCGGATACATGATAAAAACCATCGCCAGTGGGCATGGGAGAAACGAAGCAAAGATTTCCATAACCATTGAAATTGTTAAGCCGAATTAAAGTTGATGCTTTTGCTTCACTTTCGCTTCTACGCTCGAATCATCATCGTTATTATGTTGTTGGCCGGAAGAAGAGAAAATTATTTGAGAGACATTTTAAATGGAATTCTAAAAAATAAAGGCAAAGAACGAAGAGAACTTAGCTCGCTTGGTTAGCCTTAAGGCAAATTCATGCGAAATAGCACCAACTGTGGTCGTCACACTAAAGCGTTTCAGTGGGCAATGCTCGACTAGAAGATACTCCAAATAGTGGTCATAAATATCCATATATCGAGTGATTAAATTCCCATTTATACGGCGATAATTACATAAAACATTTTACGAACTCATATCACTGGCAAAATCGTTCATTTAATGATTATGGAAATGCAAAATGCTTTTATTGATTACTGTTGATTGCAACATTTCATTTGAGTTTATTGCTAACTGAATTTTCCCCATCGATAACAATATTTTTCGGGCATTCCGGGTATTCCGGGCATACGAATTGAATTAAACTAAAATAATTATTATGCCTACTGTGGAAATAAACAATTACCAACAGTTTTATGCGAAAGCAAATCAAATGCAATCAATTAGTGTAAATTAATAATAAATAAACAGGAATCATTATGCATTATTCGGGTGTGGTTGAAATGAAATATGACTTTGTGCTACTATGTGGCTAAAATGTGCGCAAAAAATTGAACACAACACATTAAATGCAAATAAACATTAGCTAGAAGCTGTTCTTCTGTCGTCCTGATGGACAGCAACGTTTACCTAATGCCCAGGAACATTAATCAAAATCATAAATGGTGTGCATGGTAAATGGCGAAACCGCCCCCAAAATGTTGGCCCCCTCGCCGCTTCAGGACATCCGGTTAGGAGCGGAAGGCAAAGGCATTAAATGGAAACGTCGTTAACGGAAGTGTGGGCATATATATGCAAAAAAAAAAAAAACGGGAGAACGAGAGAACGAGACGAAAAAAACGCAGAGTCAATGTTCAATTTTTATTGCTTCAAATCGAATTGAATCGAATTCTTAATGTACTTCTTCTGAGGCAGAGTCGAGAACTTTGACATACACACAGTTTTGTGTACGAAAGGCACAATGGTATCTTGTGTGGCTTTTGCTGTGAACATCCACGGATGATTAGGCATGCCTACATAATCGTCCTCCCATAAAGGACATATAGGACTCTTTGTAGTTATGGCCATGGCCAAGGTAAGTGGGACAATTGTGCTGACCTGTCACTTCCGGTCAAATGGCTCTGAATGGAAGGTCCACACAAGCAGAAATCAGGCTGGACAAGGCGAGGAGAGCACGTGGAGGATAGATGGAGGGTCGCATAATTCAACACGTATGCAATCTGTGAAAATTTGCAAGCGTCGTTGAATGAGCATGAAATTAATCAAATTAGCCGCTGGCATTGAGTTTTCTCGGGCTCAACAAGCCCACGTCGCATATTATTCATAACCAGAACCAAAGCCATAAATCCTGTTTACCCTGACTCCGCATATGGCATTTCTGCAATTGGAATCGGAGTTAAGGCAAATATGCATACGAATTTCGCATGAATATTAATTCAAAATTTAAAGTTTCTTACTTTCTTTCGGACTAAACTCGAAAGCACAAAGGTAAATTGAAAACTAATTAGATTTTACTCGATTGAGTTACAAAAATGTTAAATGAAGATGTATTTGTTTGACATAATCAAATTATAATATCTTGCTCTACACAGCAGAGACAAGTCATCCTCTTCCCTTTGTCCGTTTCGCTTCCTTACTTCCTTTCGTTTCCGAAACAAAATGAACTCATTTGTTTTAATTTAATCTTATTACGCAAAGATTTATTGCCTTTCGCATGAGATGGTAACCCTTTTTGTACTGCGCAGCAAGTAGTATTTGCAGAGGCTTTTAAAGCTGACCCAAACCCTTCTTTTCCTGCTTTCCCTTCTTTTTGCTCTGCTTGACCGAAGTGCGAATTTTGCAAAGCCCTCGAAAGTTGATTATGATTGATTGAGTACGATTGAAATTGTCTGTCATTATGCGGAAATTGATTTTAACAAGTACTCAAACTGCACTCGTACATTTGACAGCCAAATATACGAGTAATTGACAGTTAAACACTCGCCCCACGGACATCGCGCATACGCCACGTAGACTGTGGCTGTGACTGTGTTTAAAGAGCTGCAGATAAATGAGTCGACCGACAGAATGTTGTTGGCAAACTACAATAGTTATTGAAGTGATTAACTGGATAGCATCACAGAGAATTAAACACGCACGCTCACTTTGCCAGGGAAATAAAAGCTAGTTTAATGCGGCCCCAGATAATTGCACAAACTAGTGGGCAAACATATTATAAAGGAAACCCAATTAAAAATAATCAAACATTAATGTATGCAGACCCATAAAACTATCGTAAAAGTTCTGCACACCGAGAGTACAGCACTAAGAGTTCTGTTTGGAGTTGAGCAAAGATTTCAACGAATTTATAGCCGTTGTGCATACCCGCATAGCGCTGTGAGCTAGGGTATATTTAAACTAGACGACCACAAACATCCAAATGGAATTTCAAATGATTTTTCCATTGGGTGGCTGGCGCTTGACATGTCCATTTATTAGGATTTTGATGAGATGGCTTAGCTACAGAAGCCCCTGTGTGTGCGTGTGTGTGCACAAGTGTGTGGGCGTGTGTGCTTGTGTGTGGTAACAACGTGCAGATTGGACTAACATCGAAATGAGTTAATCACATACGAGTAAGCTCTCCTCAGCCAGAGGGTTGAATTGCATTTTGCTTATTTGCGACACTTGTGCCACACACTGTTTACAGTTTGATTCGCTCTGGTCACATTGGCTGCGCGCTTCGAGTTGCGGAAGTTGGAAGAAGGCCGAGGCTGTTGGGAAGACAGATAAAGAGCAGAAGGGATTGATTAGGATTAGCATTTCCGTAACTATTTTCATCTCTTGTGCTGACAACGCCCTTTTGGAACGGCGTCTCGTCTTCAGTTTGCTTTATGAGTCGTTGCACTGCAGCCGGGGTAATTTATGTGCAGCAATCCAAACTCATTTGGCCCGCAACGAAGCAAATATGCTAACCACACATGCCCCTCCCCCGCAACGACGCCCGCGCCTTTCTTAATTTGCATATCTGGCTCTCGGCTCAGGGGGAATTACGTTCGCCACTAACCCAATCATCGTTGCAGTTAGGGCAATGTTGTCTCACTGTTTGTGCTTGGATTGGCCTCGCCAGCACGAATGTCTTTCGCCTTCGTCTTGAACCGTGTCACCTTCAGTGTCTCCTCCTCCTCCTTCTGCTCCTCCTCGCCGCGGTAATGAAGTTATTATGTTGACACTTTGGCTTCCTTGCCACACCGCAGCCACCGCAGCTCCGCAACCATCGTGGATCTTTGTAGTTTACAGTTGCCGTTTGACATTATGCAAAGGCCGCCTTTAAATGGCAGTAAAGTGGGCAACTAGTTGTCCTCCCCTAACTCACGGCTTTTATCTTGTGTACCGAAGCCTGCCTCCACCTCTCGCCTCCCGTGTTGGCGCTGCTCTTTTCTCTTGACATTTGCATCACAAGCACAGCGAATACAGAACAAACAAGCGGTAAACACACGCACACACACGCACACATACGTAGTTGCAACTGTAAACAGTCATATTTATTAAAAGCGTTCGTCCTGTGGTTGCCATTACCCCACCAGCAGCATTCATTCGGCATCTCACATCTCGCGTCTCGCATCTCTCACGTTTCACGTCGCTCATTGCACGTTGCCCATCCTCTATCGCCTGTCCTTCGTCCTGCGTCCTGCGTCGTTTCCTCCTCGTCATCGTCGACAAGCTTTTCATTTCAGTCTTAATTCCTTTTGAATAATATCTACCACTTAAACTTACAAACATCAAGACCACACTGAGAGCAGCACACATTCATACTCGCACACACGCACACTAACTCATACACACACACACACACCCACACAATCAGACTGTGTAACACACACTTGACGCAGTCGGTTGAACTTATCGCCAAGTCAAATACATATACAAACGTTTAGACCATGGAAGTAACGATTAAAGGGGATTAAATTGTCGCTTATTTCTTTTAAATTGTTTTCTATTCATTGGAGTCACAAAATTGAGCAGCAGATTTGAATGGGTAACGTGCAATTAGATTATTATTAGTATTTCGATGTTCACTATGATTGGGAAGTGAACTGAATAATTTATACTTCATCGTCCGTTACTGCTTAGTAGTTTTGCATTTCAGTTCTTGTTAAATTGTTTTTGATTACTGATACTGAATCTTTATAATAATATGTAAAATATTGAAAATGTGGGGCTTCAACATTACAAAAAAAAAACAAAAAAATATATATGATTTTTAAAAATCGATTTTTGCTTTTAATATTCCACATTAATTTGCTTAAATAATCTATAAAACTAATTAAATGTAAACGAATATATAAAAGTAGCGAAAACGAACGATAAATAAAAACCGACTATGTATGAAAACGTACGATGTGCAACATTGATCAAAGAAAGGACGGAAATCGAACAACAAAATGAACGACATAACTAGTTCACTGATCCAAAGGGAACGAATAAACTTATGTTATTCATTAAACTGAACAATATTAAGACAAGAACAATTGTCATTCCCATAGCTCTCATTTCTCCATAAATAATTTAACATTTTGCCAGACCGATTGCACAATTTATATATTTATATCAAGACACCATTTTAGATCTAATCTACTACGTTACCAACTATGCAATCGAAATGCACATTTTATTCTCCATTTTAAACTTATTAAATTGCGTATTTGATTCTTCATATTTCATTGTCAAAGCTTGAATTAAGAATTGCATATTTTAGGCTTAATAGTTATTTTTGCATTCCATGATTTATTAAAATGTATTTTTCTGCAGCATTAAATACATTTTAAGCTGCAAATGTTGCATGAGAGAAGGGTTTAAAAAATATATAATGCATTTAAAAAATGCTTTTCATATGCATAGTTATAAATTTGCATACCGTTAAACTGAATCAACGTGTATTTACGGAAGATTTGACTCCCCCTTAGGTGACGTCAATGTGCTATACATACATATGTACGTGTACTCATATGTATTTGTATTTGCTTGTGTGTGTACTTAAATGTGTGCATAAATATTTTAATATGCCTATTTTGTTGTGTTCGTCAGTCATGTTTGTAGCTGAATGTGTTTTCATCTAGGCATCTAGGCACGCGGTGTCTCTCCTGCTTTGTTTGTGCCGCTCCGAGGGAGATTTCTCAATCATTGACGAAACCAGTTGCCGCTTTCAACACAGCCGCCACATGCTGCGATTTATTTTTATTAAAAACAAGACGCCCTGCCGCTTGTTATTGCTTCATTTCTACCCCTTCTTGCTGGCTTGCTTCCACATAGCCATATTCATTTCCATTTCTCCATTCTGCCATTCTGCCATTTTGTTATTGCTGCTGCTGCTGCTCAGTGTTATTGTTGTTCTTGTCATTATGTTTTGGAAGCCAATGTCACACACAGAGCCTAAGTGGGGGCAAACTCTGACTGAGCTCTGCCCCTCGAGGCATATGTATAGCATGTATTAATTATGGTTGTCACAGCAACGAATTGTGAAAACATCTATGCTGAGTGGAGCTATATCTTACGGACAGCATCTGGGCCAAATACACTCACATATATAATATTATATTACAGCTAAAATACAAGAAGCATTCGAGCAATTACAATAGCAAGTTGCAGTGCTTATTGGATTTTATAGTTGCTTCGACTGATGGATGGTCAGACTATTATGTCTGTAGTTCTTAAAGAGTAAATTTAATTGGTGGGTTCATGTTTAATTTATGGTCGCACATGTGACATAATAATTGGCTTCACATGCAAAATTATTGGACACTAAAATACGACTTGATTAATTTAATTACATTATTATTACTTATTATAGTCATTAAAGAAGTTAGATTTTATGGAAATTAATCTTTGCGAAGTGTTGGTTAAATTAAATTCTACAATATTATTCGAAATAAAATTGTTTCAATTGCATTAAAATGTGGTGACTAAATATTAAAAGAAAAACTTTAAAATCGGCACAAAACAAATAGTTTGTTTGTTGTCTTCTTGGGAGTCTTAAATATCTTACTTGTCACTTCTGTTTGCACAATTCCAACAGATTTTTCGACAAATCCTCTACATTTTTCAATCATTGTGCAGACAGAATACAACTTTGGTTTAAATTTCCATTTCAATTTGAATTGAATACAAGCCAGAGAAATTTGCGTGTGGCTTTGTCATTAACAAAGACGCAGAATAGTGCGGCTCAGAGCAAGAATTTGATTATTTAAGCCAGCTGGACGCTTCAGTGTGGCCAAAAATGAGAATTTGAATTTCAATTAGTTTCCATTTGTCTGGAAGTCATTTGAATGGCTGCGCTGAATTGAATCTGCTCCGGCAGGACCGCCACCGGGGCTTACGGCATTTGGGTATTCGAGCATGGTTGGCCTCACGTGGTGTTGATGTCAGCCAATTAAAGCGTATAATTAAGTGTATGCCGTGCAGGAGCAGCAGCAGCCGACCAAAAGAAGTTCGTCAAGAGGGCAGCACGTCATCAGTCAGTTTTGTTTGTTGCTGGTGGGCGTGAAGGACACCAGCAGAGGTAATGGCAACCACAGCAGCAGCAGCAGTGGCAAAGGCAACGGCAAAGGCACCATCAATTTAAATGCAAAAAGCCTTTTGAGCCAAAAGCGCCAAGCAGTCGAGCACCGGTCGAATGTGTCGAGGCGGCAGTTTCACTAATTAAGCATGGAAGCGTGGACGAGCAGCAAATCGCCTTACATAGCATGTTGGCGCCGCAGTTCGACCCTGGCTTCAGGCAATGGATGGCAATGGCCACCGAACCGAACCGCACCGCAGTCGCAGCCACAGCCGCAGTCAAGTCACCCATGATGACGATGACTTACCCGGGGCTGGGTCTGGTCAGCGCTGGGATTGAGAATGAAGCGTGGAGCGTGGAGCGTGCAAAACAATGCTAAGCGGCTCAGGGCTGGATTTGGCGCCCCGTAGAGTATGCTACGTTAATTTTACGAGACTTGTAGCAAGTGAATTAAATGAGCGGCCGCACAGAGCTCGACTCCGGCTTTGGTTTTTTTTTGGAACAAAGGCTTTTGGCCCCCGTCCACAGTCCACACAATCCACTTGAACCTTGCGCAATGCCAGCGTCAGCTTGTGGAGTTTTGTAATTAAAATGACGAGGATTACATTAGCACGTAGGATAGCAACTGGTGGCCAGTGGTTAATTAAAACGAGGTGCGGCAACGCAAGAGATCCACACGTTGCCCAAATATTTGGGATGCGTTTAAACTGGCCACAGACTCAAAGTTGCCACGGTTGCTGCTGCAGGAGCTGCCAGTAATCGACAGCACTTAAGCAGTTGGTCACACGATGCGACTTACATGACCGACAAACGCATCCATGCGGTTCAGCTGTGCGAGGGTGGATTCAAGTAGTTGTCGGAGACATGAACAGGACTACATACATTTTAAAGCATACTTTGCATTTTTAAACAGATTTTAATTCGCAATAATAAATTAGAACACATTTTTAATAAACAGGATTGCAGAAATATTCAAATATATAATATATAATATTCACTAAATAATTTAATAATAAACTTATTTAATACTATTGGTATTAATTCCGATAATTGTTGGAGACATACCATAAGACAACAGATAATTAGACTTATTTTTTGCACAATAAATAATTATGATAAATTATATACAAACAAGAGAAAACAAATTAGTTTGTAAAAAAAACATATTCTATATTCTCACTGAATAATTTCATAATAACTAAAATTATTACTAATTAAACAGCTCTCGCAACATTGTCTGGCAACTGAATAATGTTTAAGGGCATTTGAAAGCAGATTCTCTCAGCTATGCGAGGGTTGATAGAAATCATTGTCGGAGATACTACAACATAAATAGCACAACAGAAAATCGATGAATTGAGAAAAACAGTTTTAAAACACATATTGTTATTCCCAAATATTAATTATAATAAATAATACATTTTGCTAATTTTTAAATATCAATAAAATATCCCTCGCAAAACTGCCAGACATCTAAATATTGTTTTAGAGCATTTGCAAGTAGATTCCATATAAGTAGCAAAAGAGATTGGAATAATTTCCGACTTATGCAGCTGCAACTGCAGACAAGATGTGTGCACATATCATGTCCTTATTCTTCTGACACATTTCTGCGTGATGTTGAAGCTGTGAGAACTGCAACTGCCTGGCAATAGATAAAGGTGTCAGAGTCCACAGCACAACTGAGACATGAGGTGGCATGTGATATCTTGTGTAATGTAGACTCTGCATTTTCCTGTGGCTTATTTAATCAATATTTTGCTGTGTTTGGTAATATTATATTTATTTTGCCGTATATCTAATGCAATTTGCGGAATGTTATTTATTACACTTTTTTCGTCCTCGTACACGATGTGTTGCCCCCGGCAACTTTTGTAGTCATAAATACATAAACAATGCCGTGGAATATCACAAAGTATTAAAATCAAGATCAAGTGCTACTCGTAGCTGTAATAAATCAAGTTATCGTGACTCATCAGACAAACAAAATCCGTTTCCATAATTTGCCATCCGCATGAAAATTGTATTCAGAGACATGAAAACAATCGAATTAAACTGATTCAGGCTCTCGGCAAGTCGGTGGTAGACCACGCAAATTGCTTTGTAAACACTCAACACTCGACAGTAGACAGTAGACAGCAGACAGGAGACAGTAGAAGAGGAGACTGTAGACAGTGGAGAGTAGACAGAGTGTAAGCGAGTGGTAAATTGCGCATACGCAGACGCAAGAGATAAAAAATTAAGTTTAATGTGAGGAAAGCGCTTTATAAATACTTTGGCAACTGACAAAAGTGACTTCAACTTTAACACTGTTATTCAATTTGGCATCTCTGATTCCAGAGATACGCCTTGTTGAGCTCTCAAGTGACACTAAGTTTGTTTTGAAATCATCAACAAATGGGCTGGTCTATTTAAATCAAATTTAAGTGCAAACAATTTAAATTTGAGTATCGCAAAGTTAAGTGCGAGCAGTTAAAGTTCACTTACTCGTTGCTCAGTCCGTAATTTATTTTTAATATTTTCTTTTATGTTTAGGCCACAAAAAAACAAAACTGTAAATTGAATTTTTCATGTTTGCCATTGTGTTGCATAATTTTAGGCATTGCCAGGATATGTCCTCGATATGTTGCGTTAAAAGTTGTGGAGCTAGTTATCGTTGCCGGCAAATCTGTGAATTAATTGCATTGCAAATTGAAATGAATTTCAGTTGAATAATTTTTAATTGTCATCGCTTGTCCGGCGACAAAACTGACTGTAAACGGATGTCCTCAATGCCATTTATTATCTGATACGCAATTCGAATTTGGAATGGTTGTCGTCCCGCCTAAACAATGTGTAAACAGAATCTCTGGTATTTGGCCATTAACTGCAGTCGTATTTTCCGGCACAACATCAACAAAGCCAACACCAAAGCACCAAGGATTCGTTGTGCAATTTCCGCAAATTAAAAGATATCACTTATAGCGAAATAATTTCCCAAACCGCAAAAAGCTGGAGAGCGCGAGTTGAAAATTGTTTCATGACACGCCCATTCAATTTCGGGGCAATGAAAACGCAACGTGCGGAATTTTCTTTTTTTTTTGCGTTAGTTTTTTTGTTTGCTGTTGTAGCTTGTTGACAGAAAATTGAATTAGAAACGCATTTCCGTGAACAAAACGACCGCAACTGCTGAAGGGAGTGTGACAGAAGGAGATGCATTTGATGACGCAAATAGAGAAAGAGAAAGATAGAGAGAGAGAGTGGCAAAGTTACGGACAGGCTGACACATGTGCGTTCCTCCCACTGCACTGCGTGTTGCATGCAAACGGTCGATAGAAGCCGCCTGTGGACAATGACAAAACCGCAAAAATTCAATTTAAACTTTATATTTCATTGGCGAACAAGTTGACCAGCAGCAACAACAAAAGCACCATCAAAAAGGACATCGAGAAGGCAAAACTTGGGAACGCATCGCATATAATTGAAAAATATTGAATGGCCGCCAAGAAAACCATGGAAGCTTGTTTATTATGCCCGGGAGCACAGATAAGCACTGAGCTCTCTCTCTCCGCAGCATGTTGACTAGCTCAGTATAATTTGTTTAACAGCTACTTAGTATTCTTAAGGCACATTCGCTTTTGTAATAGAACTTCATGCAAATGAGCTGTCTTTGAAATCTTCAATTTTTGATGCTGCAAACAACTTTATCAGCTGCTTGACTCTTTGGGGTACAAAATTAAATGGGATTAATTCTGTTTCCTTTTTCTATTTAAATCTAATTATTTACATATCATTGCATGCTTTGGAAATCCTTAATTTTCAATACTTTTGGTAGAAAATTAAACGGGATTAATTTTGTCTATTTTTTTATTAAAATTAAAATTTGTATATATTTGATTGTGTTAATGTAAGAAAGCATTTTTATTATTACGCTAAATTTAAAATAGAGCCAAATAATTTCTTTTAAGAAATGTAATATTTATAAATATAAATGCACAAATTTAAATTAAAAGTATATAAAAGAAAATTTCAAATAGGGATATATTAAGTTTAAAATAATTTTAATAAAACTCGACTATTGCATTTATTCATTTTTCAAAATTTAAAAAAGACAATTGTCTATGTTAATAAAATATAATTTAAGAAACGTTTCATCTAAACATTAAATCAACCGTTAAATGATGTTCGTCACTAAATTCTGTAATTAATATAATTTATTATTAAAGAACTTTGAAAATCTGGCATGCAGAAATTTCTTTAATAAGAATTTATTTTACTTGTTGCATAACTTTGCAACCAGCTTTTTAAAAAAATTGTATTCATATTTGTTGGCATTATGTGATGTGAGTAAATTCTTTTTGGAATGTGTTTTCTCATAACTTTGCATCCTTACTTGAGAATTGTGTTCTTAAATGTTGGCATTATGCGATATGAGTATTTCTTGGTACTATATTAATTTCGGAGCCTGTTTTCTCAACCCCTACACATTCCGTATCCGGCAGTGCGCGCCTTATATGAAATGAAAACACAAGATGGCGGCAATAAGGATTTGATTTAGATGACGTGTGGCACGGATTTGCAACGGATTTTTATGTTTATTCTGAGACTTAACTGAAATCCGGCGAGAAAAACAAAAAACGGAACACAACCAAGTACAGAATCGGAAATCCCAAACGCCAAACACGCAGACAGAGAACAAAACTGCCAGACTGAGGCTCCCACACACACATAACCATTCACACACACGCACACATGGACAATATTTTAGCATTTGTCATAATTAGAAAGCGGCGACGGCCCCTTGGAAACAGCTGTCGAGCAAAAACGGGGAGCCGAAAAGAACAAAACAAAAAACACATAAGAAGAATGGTCATAAAATAAAAGAAAATACGCGAGTTTCAAAATTTTCATCTCTTTGGTGTTGACGTTGACGGCGACGGCGACGAAGGCGACGATGGCGACGATGGCGTCCCTGGCGGAGGTTCACGGTGGCTGCCACACGAAGCAATTCCCGTTGCCACCTCCTCGAGCGCTGGCTTGCTCGACAATTATTAAAGTCTTACGGGCGGCGGCGCATTTATGACTGCACTTTTCACATCCGTTTCCGCATCCGTCTGTCGACACGCACATACCTCCCACACACACACACACACACACACACACACACACACCGCCACACACACAGACACACGGAAGGCTGCGTGTCGTTCATTTGTTGGGCGTGGAGCCAACAGGTCGCGGGCAGCGGCAAAAGCAATTTCACTTTACATTTGTTTTACGACATTTGCTCCCCATACATATGCGCCGTTCGTTGGTCGGACAGCAGGGGGCGTGTAGGGGCTGGGGGGCGTGGCATATATGCGACAACGTGTTTGCCATAGCTGCGTTTTTGTGGCTCCTCCTCGTCGTCCTGTGATAAGTATTTATTATTATGCTTTTTAATGGTAGAGCGCGTTGCCTCTGTGCTTTTACCCAAATGAGTTTCCCTCATTAGAGGCCCACTTTGCCAGCCATTCTGCTGCCATTCGGTGGCTGCTGCTCTTCTTTTTCGTTGTTGTTGTTGTTGCTGTTGTTGCTGCTGTGTTGTTGCTGGCGTAATGCATTTTTTAAAAACATATTAAGACATTCCCTGGGGCGCAATACACAGGTACACAGATACCCTTCAAATATGTATTAGGAAAAACAAATACTTAAGACAATCTCAAACACGGCTCAATTACTATAAATTGAAGCGGGACACTCAAAAATTCAAACACCGCAAATGGATCCCTTAAGGATTAGAGTCTTCTCCGCTATTAGGGTATGCAATCGTTACTTAAAAAGCAATCATAAATGCGAAAATAAGCACAGCTAATTCTCTGCTTTAATTTCGCTCGTTCTTTAATCGCTGTCATCAAAAGCAAGTTTCGGGATGGGCCAATAAAACGAATGCTTAGCGTTGTCCTTGGCTGCATAGCTAATTACTCATAACTTGAAGTTGTTTCCACTTCCAGAAAATACGAATGTCTTTTGCGCTTGCATTTAACGACTACTTGAATAAAATATTATCTTTCCAAACACTCGCTTCGAGCAGTCTATATTATTTGCTATTTTCTGCGTTGGCAATTTCTCAATTTCAAGCGAAACATAATTCGTCATAATTGAATACCTGGTATTGAGTCTCAGCCTCACCTCCCCGCACTTCGCCTCACAAGCTGCCTTTTGATGTCGTTGTGATTAAAAAGCAACATATCGCGTTGCCACGCCCACATTTAAGCGTATTTCCCATGGGCTTCCTCCGGCAGTTCGGCAGCAATATTAATTAACGTTTCGTGGCAATATGCGATATTAAAAATAAAAGAAATATATTATATATATATATATGTATGTAGTATATTGTATGCACAGTGCAGGATGTGGCCGGGAAGCTTTTAAAGTAATTAATGTTGCTACAAAGGAGCAGAAACAGTTTGTGGCCCCAACGTCGACCGACGAACGTCGAGCGGCAAATGAGCGATGCTGAACCCTATCACTATGAATAATTTATGGCGACATTAAGATGAACTGCAGAACTAAACCAGCGCCAATATTGAAAATATGCTACTACAAAATTCATTTAATAACCCAAAAAGGAAAACTTTTTGCAATGCCAACTCTCATACGAGAACATTCATTAGGTATTCTGTCAAACACAAGCTGGCGGCCTTCTTGGCCTTCTTGGGTTTCGACACCAGCAAAACTTTTCGGTAATTTCACACCTTGGACACATTTTCATGAAGTTGATAAATGGGCAACTGGTTGAAAGTCGAACCTGTTGCTAACCATCAAATTTTAATGCAATTTTCTGTAGCGGACCCAAATCAGCAGCGGACGCGTCAAGATGGCGCGAAGGGTGCCGCCCAAAGTTGCATAATTAACAAGGAGTCAACACATGGATTTGGGTCACTCCTAGCTCTGGCCTCTGTACCTAAATCATGCGCTTTAAAATTCAGCCATTTGTAGCAAGTTATTTGGATGTCACGTAAACATAATTAGACGCACATTTAAAGGGACATTTACGGACGCAGGACACACGGCAGGCAGACGGGCACATTATGCTGTCACTCGACCCCAGGGCCAGTCTCAGTCCCAGTCCCAGTCTCAGTTGTCAGTTGGCTGTTGGCTGTACGTGTAGAGTAGTATCCTGCATCCTGCCAAAGTGCTGGGCTCCAACTCGTTCCCCCTCCGCCTCTGCGCCGCTGCTGTACACGTGCATGACACTGGCAACTCGTCGAAGGACGAGAGCTGAAACAACAACATGTAAATACCATTAGGTCTCACTGCTGCTACTGTTGCTGTTGCTGCTTGGTTACTTGGCCCTGGCATGACGCGAAGGGCCCACTTAAAAATGTTCTCGACGACTTGACATTGTTTCAAGAGCAAAAATATGGCTTTTTAGCATTCTGTTGCTTGCTGCCGCCTGCTAAGATAATGGCCAAAATGGTGAATGACAATGGAAATGGCTGACAAGACGCGGTTCGTGGCAGCAGCAGAAATAGAGCCGACTCGAGGCAACGAGGCAATAAAAGTATTTCAAAGTCATTAACACGTAGTTGGAGCTACCACAAATGGAATCGTCGTACTCGTATTTCACACGACAAATGTCACAATGTTGAAGTGTTTAGTCCATGTTAGTCTCACACTCAAGAGTCTTGAGTGTGACTTGCTGATGGGATTATTAAACTTTACAACACAATTAATTGCAATGTTGTTTTTTTTTTGTTTTGTTGTCGACACTCGCTCGTTTTTAGTTTGGGCTTGAAATGCTTGCTTTGCTTACTTTATAAAATTGCCACATTGTTTATTTTTGGTGAGTTTTAATGTTTTGCCACTGCTGCTGCTGCTAGGAGAGCTCTCAAGAGGTCCTTTGCCAGTAGTCCTGCCGCAATGTGAAGAGGTGCCACATCACTTAGTTGTGCCTGCGAAATAAAAATGCAGCGTTTATGGCTCAAGTTGCGGAGGTTTGTCTTTAATTTTTGCTTCTTCGCCCAGCGTTTACTTTATTTGCCACTCGTTACAAACTGTTACACACGCACATCTAGATTCCTTCTGCCTTCCCCGCTCCGCCCGCTTGACCCCAGCGAGTGCCCATTAACGCTTTTTTATCTGTTCATAAATTTTAATTTTGCCAAAATACTCCAAGTACGTGCCACGCCCGCTCGCTACGCCCCCCGTTTGCCGCAGTCGCCCCCATTCAACCGAAGCTGCTATAATTTCTTTCGCACTCCACGCACGCTCTCGCCTCTTTCCCTCCCCGCCCCTCCTCCTTCGCCCCTCGAGCTCCCTCGCTTGTTCACCTCTCGTTCTTTGTGCTTGTTGGCGTTTTCATTTTGGTGAGTAAAAATATGACTTGGTGGCTCCTTTTGCGCATTTCTCTTTTCTTTTCTTTCTTTTCTTTCTTTTCACGGCAAGCTCTCTCGCTTTTGCTTTCGCTTTTCTTTTTGGGGTTTTGATACCCGATACGCACATGATAGAAGGGTATTTTAACAAAACATAAATGAGTAAATGGTTAACAATATTATATGGTTTAATTTCATTCATAATTTAGTATCGTTTAGTGTTTAATATTTTATAAGACGGTCATCTCATTGTAGTAGTACAGGTACTGTTAATTGCCAGACTGTTACAGACTGTGACTGTGAGTGTATTTATGGAAGTCGCTTGCTGATCATACAAATGTCTTAAATTCTCCTAAAATATGTAGCGGGTATCGCACCGTCGATCACACTCGACATAAGCTTTCTGGGCTTTTTTTGTGTCGTTGTTGTTATTGTTGGTTTTGGTTTTCTGGTTGCCACGTTTCGTTTCTTGGCATTGTCCTTAAGCAGCCCGTGCTGGGAGTCGAGGACTCGCAACCTTATTTCGCTAGCGGCAAACATTCTCGCCGCTTGTGGGTTTGTTTATCGTCCTTTGCATCTCATTGAGCTCGTTGCTCGTGTTTATGAACAGTCGTTCCTTTGAGTTGCTTCCGCGATTCGTCAAGGGCTCCTAGAGAGCTCTTCTTTGGCTGCTTCCCAGCTAGCCGTGCCTATCCGCCTGCCCTTTTTTTCAGGCCATCTGTTTATCTGGCGCTGTCCTTTTTTGCTTTGCTCGGCACATTTAACTTTTCACTGCATATTTAACCTAATTAAAATGAGTTATACGACCCAGGTAACAAGCGGCAACGTTAGTCCTTGACCTCTGCACTTTGCTGGCCGTTGCTGGGGCTTCCCTTTGAAGGACTGCACGTGCCGAAATTTACGTACCTCGAATTAACATCGATTTCATGTACAGCTGTATTAAAATCAATTGAGATCAATTGCCTGCCAATCAATTTGAAAATCAAAGCAATTAGTTGATGAGCAAAACAATATATGTATATGCATTTATACGATATTTGATCTGACTGTTTGTTGTATTTACTTCTTATTTGCAGGTAAGACTGTCATGGGACTCGGGACCAACATTAAACACGCAGTGTGCTGGGGCGAGGAGAAAACTAATCTAATGAATTTATGTGAGTCCTTGTACAAAAGCGGAGTGCAAGGTGCAAAACGCACACGAACAATGCAAAAGACTCTAACTGAAAGCACTTAAGCCCATAAAATATTCAAGCCGTGAACATGTGGAAAAAATTACGAAGGCAACCGAGCGGACAGCACAAAAAGCCGGCACGGCACGCAAACAAGAGCAAGAAAAACAAGGCAGTAAGAATGGAAAGGAATGGATGAGTGGACATAACAGACATTACAGACGAGGACGAGCGCAAAGATGGAGAGGCAGATGGAGATAAAAGAGAAGGGGGCAATGGAGGCGCGCAATTTGCCAAGCGAGAGAGGGAAACCGGTGAAAGGCACACAGCCACTGATTGAATAGAGAATAAAGGGCAAGTAGTTGGCCGTTGTTGGACGGGAGGGACAATCAGGGGCATGATGAGCTCCATAAATGTCGCATGGCAAGCGGAAACGGAAGCGAATGGCGCCGCTGCTGGGACTCTCGACATTGTGCAGCGGAAGTGGTAAAAGCAAAGGGCCCAAAGTGGGTTCTTGCCATTTGCATATGTTCGAAATTGACATCCTTGTTGTTGTGTCTGTTTTCCTACGAAACACACACACACTCACACACACACAGAACAAGTCTCAGTACGAGGCTAAAGTCATTGAATGATATATGGCAGCGAGTTTGCGCCATAAAAGTAGAATGGAAAACTGTCGTCGAGGATTGTTTTCTCAATCAGTAACAGTTAACCGACGGCACATTATCTTAACTAGATTTTTTCGGGAATGTCTTTTTAGCAATAATGAAGCGCTTTAGCAAATCTTTTTATAGCCACCTAGCGAGCGTCGCTTATTCCATTGTTGAGCACAGGCAGCCGGATTAGTCGTGTTCGTTGCAGTGCGTCAAGGATATTAAACATGTCCTTAAGCATAAAATGTCAATAAATGCAACGAGCCGAAGTTAAGTAGTTTACATTGGATGCACGACAGCGCCAAGGCGCCAGTTCCGCCTCCGTTTCTTTTTACAATCACCCAGACGTATGGAAAGCAACTCTTGCTCGAACATTTTTGCATCAATTCCTTTTCTTATTTTCTCCACTTCTTCTATCTTTTGGATGGATTATGTTACTTCGACAAGTCGCTTCAGTCTGCGATGTTGCTGCTCCGACTGTGCAGTGCTTCGAGTGCAGTTCAGGTTCTTTAAACAGAAGAGAAAAAATGTGAAATCGAGTTAGGGATAACAAGACTCCTTGAGTCTAATAGGCACTTAAAGTATCATCAAAAAACGCACAGTTTTTGTATGGGATATTCTTGTTTTCATATTCATAAATGCCATTTACTAAAGACCACTTTGGGTGAACAACATTTTGCTTAAAGCTGCCCCAAGGCACTGACGATATTTTTATTCTTTCGAGGTGAATTTGGTTCTCGCAAAACAAATATGTTTGCTCAATCTGACTCTTTTGACGCCTCGATTAGATTTTGTAGAGAAAGTTAGCTACAATAGCAGTCATCGATCATTTACTGCATTGATAAGGCATTAACAGTCTCTTGTTGGCTATTAGTCTAGTTACCAAGTATGGGGCAAAATTAGTTTAATTTTAACTAACAATCTAACATATTATTTTTTAAAAATTTACCAAATAAATACTCTTTTTGAACGTGGTTCAATTGACTTAATAATAACTTTTTAATTTTATACAAATTTTAACATAAATATTTTTGATATTTTCACTAGTTCCAATATTTGATTTTCTGTATTTTTAAAGATATAATTCTAAATATTTTTAAATCTTCGCATACTTGATTTTATGCAGTTCAATTGACTTTAAAATATTCAACGAATTTAAAAAGTTTACATACTTTCAACTGATTTGATTGAAGTGCAATTAAGGCTTCTTAATAAGAAGCATAGTATATCAAAGGCTTTAAATAAATTATACATTTTAATACTATTTTAAAAATATAAACAGTAGATATTTTTAACCGTTACCATACTTGGTTTTCTGTAGTTCAATCGAAGTCTATCAATGATAAACCGTGTGTTATCAGCGTGGCTTCTGATTTCGTCTGTATCTATTTACATGCACTTCATTCGCATGTTCTACAAACTTTTCGACTCTTATCAATGACAGCATACCAAACTCGGAATATTACAAGTAATTATGAAGTAGTTGAGGCGTTGAGCAGAACAACTGAAGTTGATATTGGAATGTCTTAGTTGTGTGGCTGCCACTGAAGGTGCAAGAAGTCTCAGTACGATGAGAGGTAGAAGCAGGGCGAAAACTGCGTTTGTTGTGGACAGATTGGCTAGATTAAACTTCACTTCACTTTAGTTTCCAATCAGTTATTGAGTGTCTCGGTGTGGACAGCGCTGCTGTGGCAATCTTCTGGCATTTCCATGGAGTTTGTTTGCACTTACTGGCACGGATCGGGCTACATAGGAGACGCCACTGATTGCCAGGCCTGGGCATATTGCGACAGCAACAAGCTGGCCGGACGTGGCTTCTGCCCCAAGGGATACTTCTTCGATGCCCCATCGGGAGAGTGCAAACTGGCGCAGCAGGTGCGTTGTGCACCTCAGGACTGGGAGCATTGTGCTCAGCGCAAGACGGGCGACTTCATAGCCGAACCCTTCGACTGTCGCAAGTACAGAAAATGTGGCGACGATGAGGTGCACAGCTGTCCTGCCGATTACCTGTTCAGCAACAGCCTGCAGACGTGTGTGTCGAGTGGCGGCGGCTGTCCGCAAAGCAATATCGATTTGTGCGCCTTCATGCGGAGTGGCACGATTCTCGGAGATCCTCTGAACTGTGGCCTCTCGCTGGAGTGCCAGGATGGCGTGAGCACGGCGAAAGTCTGCACGGCTGGACGCTACTACGACTACAAGACTGGCAACTGCCAAACGCTGCAGCCTGAGCATTGTGGTGAAGAAGATGGCTTCAAGGTGGCCAAGCAGCTGCCGCCTGCCACAGATGCTGATGTCTGTGCCCGGTTCTATCAGTCGGATCGTGCTGGCCACCAGTTCATCTCAGATGCCCTAACCTGCGATGGATACTACGCTTGCAGCTCTCAGTTTGCCATTGGCAAGTGGTTCAGATGTCCGCTGGGGAAGCATTTTCAATGGTGGAGTCAGAAGTGCGTGGATCCCGACACCTACAGTTGCCCCTTTGATCGTTGTGGCAACGTGAACTCAACTTTTGTAGCCGCCATCAATTCGGGTTGCACCGATTATATATTCTGTAAGGAGCAGACATCCTACAGACTGGTTAAATGCCCCCCAGATTATCCCTATTTTGATGAGAAACGCGGCGTTTGCGTGGATGAGTTTCCCAACTATACTGTTTGCTTTATGAATAATTAATAGCTGGAGTTTTTCATTTTCATAATTAACTCATTTGGACTTTTCTTTTTGATTGCCATGCGCCAGATACTCATAATTCTAATATTCATTTGGCTTGTTTTTTTATCGGGCTGTTGAGATAATAAATGGTTCGTGCATCTGTTGTCTATGGAGAAACACAAATATAGGCGCTCAAAAATAAACACGCCGAAGCTGCCGTCATTTGTTATAGGCAGCAAAACACAAACAACAACACGAGCCAAGACGAGCAGCTCGGCAGTGGGGAAAAATTAGCAAAAACGGTTTGGAGAAAGTCGAGCGAATGCGTAGACAAGATTTATGTGTTGCCAATATTTTCCAGCGTCTTTTTGCGCAGTCAAATGTCGGTGCAACATCTGGCAAGCAACTGGCACACGTATGTGGTTGAGAAAACAAAGACACGCTTTAACAATAGTCTCAAGGATTTATAACAATTTAATGTACGAGCATTCGCAGTTGAAGCTGTCTACGAGTATGTGTTAGCATTATAAACTGCGTGTCGCTGTGGCCTCGAAATCAGAGTGGCCTCTACGATGAGTCATTGAATTATTATGATTGACTTTTATTACATGGAATCGCAATTTATTTTACTTAACAACTGGCAGTAAAACGAGCCAAGGCGTTGCCCGGAGGCGGGAGGCGGGGCAAACGGGGCAGAGGCAAAGGCAGCAGCAACAAGCGTGGCCAAAAATTTGAATGAAAAGTTATAAAGAAATTACGTTATTTATCATTCGCAGTGTTGTGTTGCCCGCGGCCGACAAAACCAAACGGAACGAAACGAAACGCAACGAAACGACAGCAGCAGAAGCAGAAGAATTTGAGACGCGACACGACACGACCCGACTTGCCTCGACGCGGCAGCGACCCAAACCGTTTCCGTTTCCGCTCATTTATTTGCCCGACTGTCACACACATACATACATACGCACGCAGGACTCTTTTTGGGCTGGTAGTTTATGCACTGTTAAAAAGTTTTACGTGCTGGCAAGCGAAATTTAAATTTATTGTTTTGCGGTTTTATTGAACGTCGCCCTTTTTTCACTCTCCCTCTGAAATTAGTTGGCGCTCGGGCTCGCCTATCGATGGGCGTTTGATTTACTGGCGATGCGAGATTGAATTGCCTAATTGCTTTAAAATTGGGCGTGGCCAGAAGCAGGTGATTTAACGCCAGGCGACTGCTTTGGGGATTTCCAATTACACTGCTAGCTGCCATCCTGCTCCTTGGGGCAATTCAAACTAATTTATTTATCCAATCTAAATTGCAAATGACTAGTTACATATTTCACAAGCATTTTGACGTCTGATGCCAGCTGTCACTTTCAAATGGCAAAACGCTTATGGTGCATAAATGGTTTCTCTCATTACATTTGATGTCAGGTCATTTCATCTTTTGACAGCAGGGGCAAAAAAAAAACACAGGTTACCTGGCAATGCCAGCAGAAAAACTTCTCTGCACGAGGAAATAATTAAAAATGCATTACTGAGCAACTGGGTGTCAATCGCAACCCCCCCAACCGCAAATGAATTCAACTGCGGCCATTATCCTTGAAGTTCGCAACCTTCTGCGTCGTCAGGGCCAATGCCACCAGCGAAGGGCTTACTGCGTCTAATATCAACCTGAGCTTCAGCTTAGCATCCTTTGCCCCGAGGTGTGCAACGCAGCTTTTGTTTCGCCAGTCTGGCGAGTGGATTACTCCACTCTGCCGCAGTATCGAGAGGCGAGATTCTAATGCTGTGAAGCTTCCCTTTTTACTTTGCAGTCCTTCAATCTAGCTCAGCAGCTAGTCCTTAGTCCTTAGTCCTTAGCTGTTGCTGTTGCTATTGCTGTGTTATGCTAGTCGTCGCTGTTGACATTTAGTTGACATCGCCCCGCACAGCCTCGTGCATTTCCGGCAACACGCCATGTAATAGATCATCAGGCGCCTTTGTTTGCCCATCGCCACTGAGCTTTGCAGGCTGCCACTGCCATCATTGCCTACGCCTTCGCCTCGGCCTCCACCTCCACCTCCTCCTCCAGCTCCAGTTGATTGCTCGTTGTCAGCTGCTGCGCTTTATTACTGCAAGTTAGAACGATAGACGGCTGGTCGCCTGGACGCTTGGCTGCCTGGCTGCTTGGGTCAGAGCCAGCGCCAAACCAGGACAGGCCATCCTTACTTCCACTGGTGTAAACAATTTTTGAAAGGTTATTTCTCTTGCAACAGCCGCGGTCCGCACTTTGTTTCGCTTTGCACTTCATTTGGCCGTTAGTTCGTCGTCCTTCATCGTCGTCGTGCTTTGTCCTTCGTCAGCTCGTCCTTCATTCTGTGCAGCAATAAATATTGTTTACTCTCGCTACGTCCTTGCTGCATCGTCCGGCACTGCTATTTGTTATGTCATTCCACTGGATCCGTTGACATTCATCCAGCCGAGAGCGACAGCACCCAGAAAATATGGCCAGAACATGCTTCGATAAGTATTAAATCGTACCAAGGGGATTTTGCAGTTTGCAGCAGCAGCAGCAGCGACTTATCTCAACTCGACTCTGCTACTCGTTTGCAACTTGTTTGTTTCTGCATAAAACTACTAAATGTTGACAAATTGGATTAGGTTGCACTACAGATCGAGATCTCATTTTTCATCCAATTAAGTTTAGCGCTGGATCTTATGCATTATGAATTATTATTTGCATGTTCGTGTATAATGAAGAATTTATTGAAATAAAAACTGAATAGGAAGAACCTCATGAACCTAAATGTCATATTGCTAGTCAAAAATTAATAATTCCAATTATACATATATTAATACAAATCTTCAATTAATGAAGATAAAAAAAGATTTTAAATAACGCAATGCAGCTCAAGTGGATTTAATAAGTATTTTGAATTGAATTTACACATTAAAACAAGCAAGTAAGAAGTTAATGTTAATTTAAATAATACATTGCCGCTCAACTAAATAGATGAATGATCACTTAGGCAGTAATTGAACTGTAACTCCTAAACCAATATTCCGATACATATTTTACTAATAAAATCCAAAAGTTTGATTTTCATAAATTTATTATTTATTCCATATTTATTTATTTTATTTTAAACATTACCAAAATTAATGATATTTGTATGTTTATGCATCTAGCAATTATATGTAAATATGTAAAATTACCGATACATACACAAATATATAAATCGCAGTGTACGTGTGCGTTTCAGCGCTCTCAAGCTCTCCGCTCTCTCACACTCAAAAATTCCTTCACAAACACACGAACAATTAACTGTTCTAATATGCGTGTGATAGACAAGATCAGCAAACGTTTATTTCGCCAATCGACTAGTGCGCACTCGCTCGCACTCGCACTCGTAGCGTCAACTAGCAACTTCTTCTGCTTTACATCGTCATTCGTACCTCTCAAAAGTAGCATCCTCTTCTGCTTAACTTTTTCGTCTCTTTGTTTTCGAGCAACTTCTTCTGCTTTGTGATCTCAATGTAGCAATTGCTTCTGCTAGACTTTTAGCAACGTCTTCTGCTAGACTAGTAGCAACTTCTTCTGTTTGAGACTTTGTGTTGCTTTCATCTTCGTTAGTAATTCGTTCTAAAAGTAGCATCTTCTTCTGCTTAACTTTTTCGTCTCTTTGCTTTCGAGCAACTTCTTTTGTTTTGTGATTTCAATGTAGCAATTCCTTCTGCTAGACTTGTAGCAACGTCTTCTGCTAGACATGTAGCAACTTCTTCTGTTTGAGACTTTGTGTTGCTTTCATCTTCGTTCGTACTTCGCACTAAATGTAGCATCCTCTTCTGCTTAACTTTTTCGTCTCTTTGCTTTCGAGCAACTTCTTCTGTTTTGTGATCTCAATGTAGCAACGTCTTCTGCTAGACGTGTAGCAACGTCTTCTGCTAGACATGTAGCAACTTCTTCTGTTTGAGACTTTGTGTTGCTTTCATCTTCGTTCGTACTTCGTACTAAAAGTAGCATCTTCTTCTGCTTGACTAGTAGCAACTTCTTCTGCTTGACTTGTAGCAACGTCTTCTGCTAGACTAGTAGCAACGTCTTCTGCTTCTTACTTTGGCTTACTTACATCTTCTTTTGCTTAAGTGCAAACGTTGCGTTTTCTTCTGCATAACATTTTCGTCTCCATGCATTCGAGCAACTTTTGCTTTAATAAGTGGGACTTCTTTTGTATTACTTCGTCGTTTGGCATTAATACATTTCAGCCAGCTTTATTGCAAAGAATATGAAAACCGAATGCATATAATATTTAAAAGTTTTTTTATCGTGCCTAAAATAGTTTTGTTGCATTCCTGATATATTTTTTTCGTTCAAATAGGGATTTCAAACATTCTAAATTGAAATTAGTCAACATTGAACCTAAAAGCCAAGTACTCAATATCAACAATCAATTCTTGATTGTAATTTTATTTAAAAAATTTGTTTAAGATAAATAAGATTTTTATTTTTGATTGGTATTCTGGTAATTAATATTAACGTATTTTATTCAAATTTAAATTTGAAAAGCCCGCCCAACTTCTGAGAATTTAAACTTTTGGCAAATCAACTTGCTACTCGATTATGTTCGCCTGGTACTTCAGCAGATCGACGTTGGTTTCGGGAAGGAATTTCGTCGTTAATATTAACATATTTTATTCAAATCCAAATTTGAAAAGCCCGCCCAACTTCTGAAAATTTAAATTTTTGGCAAATATACTTGCTACTCGATTATGTTCGCCTGGTACTTCAGCAGCGCCAAGTGGGTTTTGGGAAGGAATTTCGTCGTTAATATTAACGTATTTTATTCAAATTCGAATTTGAAAAGCCCGCCCAACTTCTGAAAATTAAAATTCTTGGCCTATCTACTTGCTACTCGATTATGTTCGCCTGGTACTTCAGCAGATCGACGTTGGTTTTGGGAAGAAATTTCGTCGTTAATATTAACGTATTTTATTCAAATTCGAATCTGAAAAGCCCGCCCAACTTCTGAAAATTAAAATTTTTGGCAAATCTACTTGCTACTCGATTATGATCGCCTGGTACTTCAGCAGATCGACGTTGGTTTTGGGAAAGAATATCGTCGTTAATATTAACGTATTTTATTCCATTTTAAATTTGAAAATCCCGCCCAAATTCTGAAAATTAAATTTTTTTGCACATCTACTTGCTACTCGATTATGTTCGCCTAATACTTCAGCAGATCGACGTTGGTTTTGGGAAGAAATTTCGTCGTTAATATTAACGTATTTTATTCAAATTCGAATTTGAAAAGCCCGCCGATCTTCTGAAAATTAAAATTTTTGGCAAATCTACTTGCTACTCGATTATGTTCGCCTGGTACTTCAGCAGATCGACTTTGATTTTGGGAAGGAATTTCGTCGTTAATATTAACGAATTTTATACAAATTCAAATTTGAAAAGCCCGCCCAACTTCTGAAAATTAAAATTTTTGGCAAATCTACTTGCTACTCGATTATGTTCGCCTGGTACTTCAGCAGCGCCAAGTGGGTTTTGGGAAGGAATTTCGTCGTTAATATTAACATATTTTATTCAAATTTAAATTTGAAAAGACCGCCCAACTTCTGAAAATTAAAATTTTTGGCAAATCTACTTGCTACTCGATTATGTTCGCCTGGTACTTCAGCAGATCGACTTTGGTTTTGGGAAGGAATTTCATCTTTAATATTAACGTATTTTATTCAAATTCAAATTTGAAAAGCCCGCCCAACTTCTGAAAATTAAAATTTTTGGCCAATCTACTTGCTACTCGATTATGTTCGCCTGGTACTTCAGCAGATCGACGTTGATTTTGGGGAGGAATTTCGTCGTTATTATAAACGAATTTTATACAAATTCAAATTTGAAAAGCCTGCCCAACTTCTGAAAATTTAAATTTTTGGCAAATCTACTTGCTACTCGATTATGTTCGCCTGGTACTTCAGCAGATCGACGTTGGTTTTGGGAAGTAATTTCGTCGTTAATATTAACGAATTTTATACAAATTCGAATTTGAAAAGCCCGCCCAACTTCTGAAAATTTAAAATTTTGGCTAATCTACTTGCTACTCGATTATGTTCGCCTGGTACTACAGCAGATCGACTTTGATTTTGGGAAGGAATTTCGTCGTTAATATTAACGAATTTTATACAAATTCGAATTTGAAAAGCCCGCCCAACTTCTGAAAATTTAAATTTTTGGCAAATCTACTTGCTACTCGATTATGTTCGCCTGGTACTTTAGCAGATCGACGTTGGTTTTGGGAAGTAATTTCGTCGTTAATATTAACGAATTTTATACAAATTCGAATTTGAAAAGCCCGCCCAACTTCTGAAAATTAAAATTTTTGGCAAATCTACTTGCTACTCGATTATGTTCGCCTGGTACTTCAGTAGATCGACGTTGGTTTTGGGAAGTAATTTCGTCGTTAATATTAACGAATTTTATACAAATTCGAATTTGAAAAGCCCGCCCAACTTCTGAAAATTAAAATTTTTGGCAAATCTACTTGCTACTCGATTATGTTCGCCTGGTACTTCAGTAGATCGACGTTGGTTTTGGGAAGGAATTTCGTCGTTAAATTAACGTATTTTATTCAATTTCAAATTTGAAAAGCCCGCCCAACTTCTGAAAATTAAAATTTTTGGCAAATCTACTTGCTACTCGATTATGTTCGCCTGGTACTTCAGCAGATCGACGTTGGTTTTGGGAAGGAATTTCGTCGTTAAATTAACGTATTTTATTCAAATTCAAATTTGAAAAGCCCGCCCATCTTCTGAAAATTAAAATTTTTGGCAAATCTACTTGCTACTCGATTATGTTCGCCTGGTACTTCAGCAGATCGACGTTGGTTTTGGGAAGGAATTTCGTCGTTAATATTAACGAATTTTATACAAAATCGAATTTGAAAAGCCCGCCCAACTTCTGAAAATTAAAATTTTTGGCAAATCTACTTGCTACTCGATTATGTTCGCCTGGTACTTCAGCAGCGCCAAGTGGGTTTTGGGAAGGAATTTCGTCGTTAATATTAACGTATTTTATTCAAATTCAAATTTGAAAAGCCCGCCCAACTTCTGAAAATAAAAATTTTTGGCAATCTGCTTGCTACTCGATTATGTTCGCCTGGTACTTCAGCAGATCGACGTTGGTTTTGGGAAGGAATTTCGTCGTTAATATTAACGTATTTTATTTAAATTCGAATTTGAAAAGCCCGCCCAACTTCTGAAAATTTAAATTTTTGGCAAATCTACTTGCTACTCGATTATGTTCGCCTGGTACTTCAGCAGATCGACGTTGGTTTTGGGAAGCAATTTCGTCGTTAATATTAACGTATTTTATTCAAATTCGAATTTGAAAAGCCCGCCCAACTTCTGAAAATTAAAATTTTTGGCAAATCTACTTGCTACTCGATTATGTTCGCCTGGTACTTCAGCAGCGCCAAGTGGGTTTTGGGAAGGAATTTCGTCGTTAATATTAACATATTTTATTCAAATTCAAATTTGAAAAGACCGCCCAACTTCTGAAAATTAAAATTTTTGGCAAATCTACTTGCTACTCGATTATGTTCGCCTGGTACTTCAGCAGATCGACTTTGGTTTTGGGAAGGAATTTCATCTTTAATATTAACGTATTTTATTCAAATTCAAATTTGAAAAGCCCGCCCAACTTCTGAGAATTAAAATTATTGGCCAATCTACTTGCTACTCGATTATGTTCGCCTGGTACTTCAGCAGATCGACGTTGGTTTTGGGAAGCAATTTCGTCGTTAATATTAACGTATTTTATTCAAATTCGAATTTGAAAAGCCCGCCCAACTTCTGAAAATTAAAATTTTTGGCAAATCTACTTGCTACTCGATTATGTTCGCCTGGTACTTCAGCAGATCGACTTTGATTTTGGGAAGGAATTTCGTCGTTAATATTAACGTATTTTATTCAAATTCGAATTTGAAAAGCCCGCCCAACTTCTGAAAATTAAAATTTTTGGCAAATCTACTTGCTACTCGATTATGTTCGCCTGGTACTTCAGCAGATCGACGTTGGTTTTGGGAAGCAATTTCGTCGTTAATATTAACGTATTTTATTCAAATTCGAATTTGAAAAGCCCGCCCAACTTCTGAAAATTAAAATTTTTTGCAAATCTACTTGCTACTCGATTATGTTCGCCTGGTACTTCAGCAGATCGACTTTGATTTTGGGAAGGAATTTCGTCGTTAATATTAACGTATTTTATTCAAATTCAAATTTGAAAAGCCCGCCCAACTTCTGAAAATTTACATTTTTGGCAAATCTACTTGCTACTCGATTATGATCGCCTGGTACTTTAGCAGATCGACGTTGGTTTTGGGAAGGAATTTCGTCGTTAATATTAACGTATTTTATTCAAATTCAAATTTGAAAAGCCCGCCCAACTTCTGAAAATTAAAATTTTTGGCAAATATACTTGCTACTCGATTATGTTCGCCTGGTACTTCAGCAGCGCCAAGTGGGTTTTGGGAAGGAATTTCGTCGTTAATATTAACGTATTTTATTCAAATTCGAATTTGAAAAGCCCGCCCAACTTCTGAAAATTAAAATTCTTGGCCTATCTACTTGCTACTCGATTATGTTCGCCTGGTACTTCAGCAGATCGACGTTGGTTTTGGGAAGGAATTTCGTCGTTAATATTAACGTATTTTATTCAAATTCGAATTTGAAAAGCCCGCCCAACTTCTGAAAATTAAAATTTTTGGCAAATCTACTTGCTTCTCGATTATGATCGCCTGGTACTTCAGCAGATCGACGTTGGTTTTGGGAAGGAATATCGTCGTTAATATTAACGTATTTTATTCCATTTTAAATTTGAAAATTCGAATTTGAAAAGCCCGCCCAACTTCTGAAAATTAAAATTTTTGGCAAATCTACTTGCTACTCGATTATGTTCGCCTGGTACTTCAGCAGATCGACGTTGGTTTTGGGAAGCAATTTCGTCGTTAATATTAACGTATTTTATTCAAATTCTAATTTGAAAAGCCCGCCCAACTTCTGAAAATTAAAATGTTTGGCCTATCTGCTTGGTACTCGATTATGTTCGCCTGGTACTTCAGCAAATCGAAGTGGGTTTTGGGAAGGAATTTCGTCGTTAATATTAACGTATTTTATTCAAATTCGAATTTGAAAAGCCCGCCCAACTTCTGAAAATTAAAATTTTTGGCAAATCTACTTGCTACTCGATTATGATCGCCTGGTACTTTAGCAGATCGACGTTGGTTGTGGGAAGGAATTTCGTCGTTAATATTAACGTATTTTATTCAAATTCAAATTTGAAAAGCCCGCCCAACTTCTGAAAATTTAAATTTTTGGCAAATATACTTGCTACTCGATTATGTTCGCCTGGTACTTCAGCAGCGCCAAGTGGGTTTTGGGAAGGAATTTCGTCGTTAATATTAACGTATTTTATTCAAATTCGAATTTGAAAAGCCCGCCCAACTTCTGAAAATTAAAATTTTTGGCAAATCTACTTGCTACTTGATTATGTTCGCCTGGTACTTCAGCAGATCGACGTTGGTTTTGGGAAGCAATTTCGTCGTTAATATTAACGTATTTTATTCAAATTCGAATTTGAAAAGCCCGCCCAACTTCTGAAAATTTAAATTTTTGGCAAATCTACTTGCTACTCGATTATGATCGCCTGGTACTTTAGCAGATCGACGTTGGTTTTGGGAAGGAATTTCGTCGTTAATATTAACGTATTTTATTCAAATTCAAATTTGAAAAGCCCGCCCAACTTCTGAAAATTAAAATTTTTGGCAAATATACTTGCTACTCGATTATGTTCGCCTGGTACTTCAGCAGCGCCAAGTGGGTTTTGGGAAGGAATTTCGTCGTTAATATTAACGTATTTTATTCAAATTCGAATTTGAAAAGCCCGCCCAACTTCTGAAAATTAAAATTCTTGGCCTATCTACTTGCTACTCGATTATGTTCGCCTGGTACTTCAGCAGATCGACGTTGGTTTTGGGAAGGAATTTCGTCGTTAATATTAACGTATTTTATTCAAATTCGAATTTGAAAAGCCCGCCCAACTTCTGAAAATTAAAATTTTTGGCAAATCTACTTGCTTCTCGATTATGATCGCCTGGTACTTCAGCAGATCGACGTTGGTTTTGGGAAGGAATATCGTCGTTAATATTAACGTATTTTATTCCATTTTAAATTTGAAAATTCGAATTTGAAAAGCCCGCCCAACTTCTGAAAATTAAAATTTTTGGCAAATCTACTTGCTACTCGATTATGTTCGCCTGGTACTTCAGCAGATCGACGTTGGTTTTGGGAAGCAATTTCGTCGTTAATATTAATGTATTTTATTCAAATTCGAATTTGAAAAGCCCGCCCAACTTCTGAAAATTAAAATGTTTGGCCTATCTGCTTGGTACTCGATTATGTTCGCCTGGTACTTCAGCAAATCGAAGTGGGTTTTGGGAAGGAATTTCGTCGTTAATATTAACGTATTTTATTCAAATTCGAATTTGAAAAGCCCGCCCAACTTCTGAAAATTAAAATTTTTGGCAAATATACTTGCTACTCGATTATGTTCGCCTGGTACTTCAGCAGCGCCAAGTGGGTTTTGGGAAGGAATTTCGTCGTTAATATTAACGTATTTTATTCAAATTCGAATTTGAAAAGCCCGCCCAACTTCTGAAAATTAAAATTTTTGGCAAATCTACTTGCTACTCGATTATGTTCGCCTGGTACTTCAGCAGATCGACGTTGGTTTTGGGAAGGAATTTCGTCGTTAATATTAACGTATTTTATTCAAATTCGAATTTGAAAAGCCCGCCGATCTTCTGAAAATTAAAATTTTTGGCAAATCTACTTGCTACTCGATTATGTTCGCCTGGTACTTCAGCAGATCGACTTTGATTTTGGGAAGGAATTTCGTCGTTAATATTAACGAATTTTATACAAATTCAAATTTGAAAAGCCCGCCCAACTTCTGAAAATTAAAATTTTTGGCAAATCTACTTGCTACTCGATTATGTTCGCCTGGTACTTCAGCAGCGCCAAGTGGGTTTTGGGAAGGAATTTCGTCGTTAATATTAACGTATTTTATTCAAATTCAAATTTGAAAAGCCCGCCCAACTTCTGAAAATAAAAATTTTTGGCAATCTGCTTGCTACTCGATTATGTTCGCCTGGTACTTCAGCAGATCGACGTTGGTCTTGGGAAGGAATTTCGTCGTTAATATTAACTTATTTTATTTAAATTCGAATTTGAAAAGCCCGCCCAACTTCTGAAAATTTAAATTTTTGGCAAATCTACTTGCTACTCGATTATGTTCGCCTGGTACTTCAGCAGATCGACGTTGGTTTTGGGAAGGAATTTCGTCGTTAATATTAACGTATTTTATTCAAATTCAAATTTGAAAAGCCCGCCCAACTTCTGAAAATTTAAATTTTTGGCAAATCTACTTGCTACTCGATTATGTTCGCCTGGTACTTCAGCAGATCGACGTTGGTTTTGGGAAGGAATTTCGTCGTTAATATTAACGTATTTTATTCAAATTCAAATTTGAAAAGCCCGCCCAACTTCTGAAAATTAAAATTTTTGGCCTATCTACTTGCTACTCGATTATGTTCGCCTGGTACTACAGCAGCGCCAAGTGGGTTTTGGGAAGGAATTTCGTCGTTAATATTAACATATTTTATTCAAATTCAAATTTGAAAAGACCGCCCAACTTCTGAAAATTAAAATTTTTGGCAAATCTACTTGCTACTCGATTATGTTCGCCTGGTACTTCAGCAGATCGACTTTGGTTTTGGGAAGGAATTTCATCTTTAATATTAACGTATTTTATTCAAATTCAAATTTGAAAAGCCCGCCCAACTTCTGAGAATTAAAATTTTTGGCCAATCTACTTGCTACTCGATTATGTTCGCCTGGTACTTCAGCAGATCGACGTTGGTTTTGGGAAGCAATTTCATCGTTAATATTAACGTATTTTATTCAAATTCGAATTTGAAAAGCCCGCCCAACTTCTTAAAATTAAAATTTTTGGCAAATCTACTTGCTACTCGATTATGTTCGCCTGGTACTTCAGCAGATCGACTTTGATTTTGGGAAGGAATTTCGTCGTTAATATTAACGTATTTTATTCAAATTCGAATTTGAAAAGCCCGCCCAACTTCTGAAAATTAAAATTTTTGGCAAATCTACTTGCTACTCGATTATGTTCGCCTGGTACTTCAGCAGATCGACTTTGGTTTTGGGAAGGAATTTCATCTTTAATATTAACGTATTTTATTCAAATTCAAATTTGAAAAGCCCGCCCAACTTCTGAGAATTAAAATTTTTGGCCAATCTACTTGCTACTCGATTATGTTCGCCTGGTACTTCAGCAGATCGACGTTGGTTTTGGGAAGCAATTTCGTCGTTAATATTAACGTATTTTATTCAAATTCGAATTTGAAAAGCCCGCCCAACTTCTGAAAATTAAAATTTTTGGCAAATCTACTTGCTACTCGATTATGTTCGCCTGGTACTTCAGCAGATCGACTTTGATTTTGGGAAGGAATTTCGTCGTTAATATTAACGTATTTTATTCAAATTCAAATTTGAAAAGCCCGCCCAACTTCTGAAAATTTACATTTTTGGCAAATCAACTTGCTACTCGATTATGTGCGCCTGGTACTTCAGCAGATCGACGTTGGTTTTGGGAAGGAATTTCGTCGTTAATATTAACGTATTTTATTCAAATTCGAATTTGAAAAGCCCGCCCAACTTCTGAAAATTAAAATTTTTGGCAAATCTACTTGCTACTCGATTATGATCGCCTGGTACTTTAGCAGATCGACGTTGGTTTTGGGAAGGAATTTCGTCGTTAATATTAACGTATTTTATTCAAATTCAAATTTAAAAAGCCCGCCCAACTTCTGAAAATTAAATTTTTTGGCAAATATACTTGCTACTCGATTATGTTCGCCTGGTACTTCAGCAGCGCCAAGTGGGTTTTGGGAAGGAATTTCGTCGTTAATATTAACGTATTTTATTCAAATTCGAATTTGAAAAGCCCGCCCAACTTCTGAAAATTAAAATTTTTGGCAAATCTACTTGCTTCTCGATTATGATCGCCTGGTACTTCAGCAGATCGACGTTGGTTTTGGGAAGGAATATCGTCGTTAATATTAACGTATTTTATTCCATTTTAAATTTGAAAATTCGAATTTGAAAAGCCCGCCCAACTTCTGAAAATTAAAATTTTTGGCAAATCTACTTGCTACTCGATTATGTTCGCCTGGTACTTCAGCAGATCGACGTTGGTTTTGGGAAGCAATTTCGTCGTTAATATTAACGTATTTTATTCAAATTCGAATTTGAAAAGCCCGCCCAACTTCTGAAAATTAAAATGTTTGGCCTATCTGCTTGCTACTCGATTATGTTCGCCTGGTACTTCAGCAAATCGAAGTGGGTTTTGGGAAGGAATTTCGTCGTTAATATTAACGTATTTTATTCAAATTCGAATTTGAAAAGCCCGCCCAACTTCTGAAAATTAAAATTTTTGGCAAATCTACTTGCTACTCGATTATGATCGCCTGGTACTTTAGCAGATCGACGTTGGTTGTGGGAAGGAATTTCGTCGTTAATATTAACGTATTTTATTCAAATTCAAATTTGAAAAGCCCGCCCAACTTCTGAAAATTTAAATTTTTGGCAAATATACTTGCTACTCGATTATGTTCGCCTGGTACTTCAGCAGCGCCAAGTGGGTTTTGGGAAGGAATTTCGTCGTTAATATTAACGTATTTTATTCAAATTCGAATTTGAAAAGCCCGCCCAACTTCTGAAAATTAAAATTTTTGGCAAATCTACTTGCTACTCGATTATGTTCGCCTGGTACTTCAGCAGATCGACGTTGGTTTTGGGAAGCAATTTCGTCGTTAATATTAACGTATTTTATTCAAATTCGAATTTGAAAAGCCCGCCGATCTTCTGAAAATTAAAATTTTTGGCAAATCTACTTGCTACTCGATTATGTTCGCCTGGTACTTCAGCAGATCGACTTTGATTTTGGGAAGGAATTTCGTCGTTAATATTAACGAATTTTATACAAATTCAAATTTGAAAAGCCCGCCCAACTTCTGAAAATTAAAATTTTTGGCAAATCTACTTGCTACTCGATTATGTTCGCCTGGTACTTCAGCTGCGCCAAGTGGGTTTTGGGAAGGAATTTCGTCGTTAATATTAACGTATTTTATTCAAATTCAAATTTGAAAAGCCCGCCCAACTTCTGAAAATAAAAATTTTTGGCAATCTGCTTGCTACTCGATTATGTTCGCCTGGTACTTCAGCAGATCGACGTTGGTTTTGGGAAGGAATTTCGTCGTTAATATTAACGTATTTTATTTGAATTCGAATTTGAAAAGCCCGCCCAACTTCTGAAAATTTAAATTTTTGGCAAATCTACTTGCTACTCGATTATGTTCGCCTGGTACTTCAGCAGATCGACGTTGGTTTTGGCAAGGAATTTCGTCGTTAATATTAACGTGTTTTATTCAAATTCAAATTTGAAAAGCCCGCCCAACTTCTGAAAATTAAAATTTTTGGCAAATCTACTTGCTACTCGATTATGTTCGCCTGGTACTTCAGCAGCGCCAAGTGGGTTTTGGGAAGGAATTTCGTCGTTAATATTAACATATTTTATTCAAATTCAAATTTGAAAAGACCGCCCAACTTCTGAAAATTAAAATTTTTGGCAAATCTACTTGCTACTCGATTATGTTCGCCTGGTACTTCAGCAGATCGACTTTGGTTTTGGGAAGGAATTTCATCTTTAATATTAACGTATTTTATTCAAATTCAAATTTGAAAAGCCCGCCCAACTTCTGAGAATTAAAATTTTTGGCCAATCTACTTGCTACTCGATTATGTTCGCCTGGTACTTCAGCAGATCGACGTTGGTTTTGGGAAGCAATTTCGTCGTTAATATTAACGTATTTTATTCAAATTCGAATTTGAAAAGCCCGCCCAACTTCTGAAAATTAAAATTTTTGGAAAATCTACTTGCTACTCGATTATGTTCGCCTGGTACTTCAGCAGATCGACTTTGATTTTGGGAAGGAATTTCGTCGTTAATATTAACGTATTTTATTCAAATTCAAATTTGAAAAGCCCGCCCAACTTCTGAAAATTTACATTTTTGGCAAATCAACTTGCTACTCGATTATGTGCGCCTGGTACTTCAGCAGATCGACGTTGGTTTTGGGAAGGAATTTCGTCGTTAATATTAACGTATTTTATTCAAATTCGAATTTGAAAAGCCCGCCCAACTTCTGAAAATTAAAATTTTTGGCAAATCTACTTGCTACTCGATTATGATCGCCTGGTACTTTAGCAGATCGACGTTGGTTTTGGGAAGGAATTTCGTCGTTAAAATTAACGTATTTTATTCAAATTCAAATTTGAAAAGCCCGCCCAACTTCTGAAAATTAAAATTTTTGGCAAATATACTTGCTACTCGATTATGTTCGCCTGGTACTTCAGCAGCGCCAAGTGGGTTTTGGGAAGGAATTTCGTCGTTAATATTAACGTATTTTATTCAAATTCGAATTTGAAAAGCCCGCCCAACTTCTGAAAATTAAAATGTTTGGCCTATCTGCTTGCTACTCGATTATGTTCGCCTGGTACTTCAGCAGATCGACTTTGGTTTTGGGAAGGAATTTCATCTTTAATATTAACGTATTTTATTCAAATTCAAATTTGAAAAGCCCGCCCAACTTCTGAAAATTAAAATTTTTGGCCAATCTACTTGCTACTCGATTATGTTCGCCTGGTACTTCAGCAGATCGACGTTGGTTTTGGGAAGCAATTTCGTCGTTAATATTAACGTATTTTATTCAAATTCGAATTTGAAAAGCCCGCCCAACTTCTGAAAATTAAAATTTTTGGCAAATCTACTTGCTACTCGATTATGATCGCCTGGTACTTTAGCAGATCGACGTTGGTTGTGGGAAGGAATTTCGTCGTTAATATTAACGTATTTTATTCAAATTCAAATTTGAAAAGCCCGCCCAACTTCTGAAAATTTAAATTTTTGGCAAATATACTTGCTACTCGATTATGTTCGCCTGGTACTTCAGCAGCGCCAAGTGGGTTTTGGGAAGGAATTTCGTCGTTAATATTAACGTATTTTATTCAAATTTGAATTTGAAAAGCCCGCCCAACTTCTGAAAATTAAAATTTTTGGCAAATCTACTTGCTACTCGATTATGATCGCCTGGTACTTTAGCAGATCGACGTTGGTTGTGGGAAGGAATTTCGTCGTTAATATTAACGTATTTTATTCAAATTCAAATTTGAAAAGCCCGCCCAACTTCTGAAAATTTAAATTTTTGGCAAATATACTTGCTACTCGATTATGTTCGCCTGGTACTTCAGCAGCGCCAAGTGGGTTTTGGGAAGGAATTTCGTCGTTAATATTAACGTATTTTATTCAAATTCGAATTTGAAAAGCCCGCCCAACTTCTGAAAATTAAAATTTTTGGCAAATCTACTTGCTACTCGATTATGTTTGCCTGGTACTTCAGCAGATCGACGTTGGTTTTGGGAAGGAATTTCGTCGTTAATATTAACGTATTTTATTCAAATTCGAATTTGAAAAGCCCGCCGATCTTCTGAAAATTAAAATTTTTGGCAAATCTACTTGCTACTCGATTATGTTCGCCTGGTACTTCAGCAGATCGACTTTGATTTTGGGAAGGAATTTCGTCGTTAATATTAACGAATTTTATACAAATTCAAATTTGAAAAGCCCGCCCAACTTCTGAAAATTAAAATTTTTGGCAAATCTACTTGCTACTCGATTATGTTCGCCTGGTACTTCAGCAGCGCCAAGTGGGTTTTGGGAAGGAATTTCGTCGTTAATATTAACATATTTTATTCAAATTTAAATTTGAAAAGACCGCCCAACTTCTGAAAATTAAAATTTTTGGCTAATCTACTTGCTACTCGATTATGTTCGCCTGGTACTTCAGCAGATCGACTTTGGTTTTGGGAAGGAATTTCATCTTTAATATTAACGTATTTTATTCAAATTCAAATTTGAAAAGCCCGCCCAACTTCTGAAAATTAAAATTTTTGGCCAATCTACTTGCTACTCGATTATGTTCGCCTGGTACTTCAGCAGATCGACGTTGGTTTTGGGAAGCAATTTCGTCGTTAATATTAACGTATTTTATTCAAATTCGAATTTGAAAAGCCCGCCCAACTTGTGAAAATTAAAATTTTTGGCAAATCTAATTGCTACTCGATTATGTTCGCCTGGTATTTCAGCAGCGCCAAGTGGGTTTTGGGAAGGAATTTCGTCGTTAATATTAACGTATTTTATTCAAATTTAAAGTTGAAAATCCCGCCCAATTTCTGAAAATTAAAATTTTTGGCAAATCTACTTGCTACTCGATTATGTTCAATCACATGTTAGCGCGCGAAATGAGCTTTCCAAAAAGGTATAGCAAGACTTGATGCGACGAATAAAACTAGAACTACGCGCTTTCAGCGCGAAAATACCGCAAGACTTTTTTGACAACCAAATATAATGTTAATAATGATTAGGTATTAACATATGGAAAGATAATTATAAAATTAACAAATTTATAAATAAAATTTAATTCTACTTAATAATTTTCATCATATTTATTTTTGGAGCATTTTGTTCAAATATAATTTAAGTTTTTTGTTTTCGCTCGAAATGTGTTGCGGGTATCTTGCGTTTTGTTTTTCTCATAAGTTCATAAGTTCCAGTCCAGCAGTATTTATCTATTTTATATGCTAAATTCGTGAATTAAGGCGAATAATGATTTCGATTTTCTTTTTAATTTTGGCTGCAATACTACCATATATTGTTCTTTATAGATCCAGTCGGTGGACAACTCTTTGATTGTGTTTTAACTCTTTATTTTAATGGTATTTATGTTAATATTGCCGTATCAAACTACTTCCTCCTGCCGCCAGGTGGCGGTCTGAAGGGTTTTCGACGCGACTTCGAGTCCACAATGAGCACTGATTGGCGTTTGAGGAAGTTGCGAGACGGCACCTCGTTATCGTCATCCGTTGTAGCCACTGCACAACAGACAAAATGATTAGCTATTAGCTGATATCAGGTAGCCAGCGTCTACTCCACTTACCAACTGCAGGAGCCTGTTCAGGCGAGGATGAGGAAGTTCCGGCTGCCCGCTGTGCTCGACCAGCGAACAGATTGTAATAGCACATGGGCATGGGCTGCGGTTTCTCGCCCTCCTGCACTGACGGCGACTTGGGCGGCTCCAGTTGATAGCCATCGTCCTCGTCCTCCTCCAAATCCAATTTGGGTATCTCAAGTGGCGGCACATCCTCGGGCTTGCTTAGCTCCTGGCAACGCTTGATCTTCAGCTTGAGTATCTCAATCAAGTCCTCATCCTGAGCAGTGTTTGCCAGAAAATTGGGCAACTCAGCGACGCTAATGTGGAGTTTACGTTCTCGCATGTCGATGTTGCTCTCGTCCACTTCCTGCACCTTGAAGATCATCTCGCAGATGCGCTCCTTGAGGTACTTAAGCACGCCCATCGACTTGTCCGCCGCATCACTGTCCTTCTTACGGTCCTGCTCCATGACACCGATGTTGTTTTTGATCTGTTCGATAACCTCTTGATTGCTGAAAACATTAATGTAGTTAGAAGTTCATTATGTATAAATTATAACTTACACTTCGCTCTCCTTTACATCCGAGAACTTGGATGCCTCCAGTTCACTGGTTAGAGCCTCTCGCTCCGCCTCCAGATTGGCCTTCTCCGCCTCGGCTGCCTTTCGCAGATACGTGAGACGAGCAGCCGACTCCTTTTGGGCACTGAAACGCTCAAAGACCTCAAAGGGCGACGTGGCACCTGAAGCTTCCATCAGCTGCTTGAACAGCGACTCCATGTCGCTGGTGACGCTCTCCAGCTGCGACACGGGCTCCTCCTCGCCGTTCTCTGTCTTGGCCGTGTGCTGATCCCCCGAGCTGGAGCCCACGCTGTCCTGATGCACCAGCGTCTTGGTTTCGGCAAAGAGCTTGCGTCCAATGCGCTCCAACTCCAGTTTCCTAGCCTCGACCTGCTTGCGAAAGTCGAGCGCTTGACGCTCGCGTGTCTTCTGCGAGAGATTCGCCTGTTGCTCCTGGCGTTGAAGGATCACCTTGGCGGCATCGCGCATCTCGATGGCTTCATTGTGCACCTGCTGCAGTCGCTCGATCTCCGCCTTCTGCTCATTCAGCGACTGCTCCAACTCGCGTAAGCTGCGCTCAAAGCGCTCGGCATCCGTCATCAGCGACGCCTCAATGGATCTGTACTTCTTGCGAATGTGCTCCGCCTCCATCCACTGCACATTGGTGCGATGAATCTCATTCTCCAGCTGGCAAACAAGCTGCAAAAATAATCACATATAATCTGTTCTCTAAAGTATATTTGTTATCCTGTCTCACCTTGCGATTTGCATCCTCTTCTAAGGTCTCGGGTGGCTTCTCGCCCAGGTTTTGGCTCTGCGCCTCCTTGTTGGCCAACAGCTCGCGATAGCGCTCCACGAGCCGGCTAAAATGTTGTTGCCTCGCCTTGAACTTGTGACGCACCAGATCCGTTTGCTTGCGATTCTCTGTCAGCTTCAGATCGGTCAGAAATATGGCATCTTCAGCGTTCTTGGCTCCAATCGGATACGTCGCCTTGCCCACAATGATGGTGGGCGTGGCGCCCGATTTCTTGCGCGGCTCAGCACTGGGCTCCTTGATGACCACAGGACGCTGCAGCGGATTGCGCAGTCGACTCGCCTTCACCGTCAGTTCCTTAATGTCCTTCTTCAGCGTGCCAATTGAGTCGCAATTAATGCGATTCTGCTTCTGCCATTCCGCAGCATTCGCCGTCTTTTGGCCCTCTGAAAAACAATTGTATTAGTTGATTCATTTTGTAAACTAAAAGTTACTTTACCGGCTAGCAAAATGCGTTTCTTTATCTCATTGATTTGCCTATTTAGTTCGGCTAGTTTATCAGACTCCATTATTTCGTTGCAATCAGTTCCTTCACCTTGGACTTTTATTAAATTCTGCGCGTTTGTTAGATCGATGCAGTCGGAAATTTGTTGTGGCAACGCATCGTGAGACCGGCTCCAAATATTTACACACTTTAGCAGTGAGAGCTGTGTTGTTAGCAACGAGACCAACGACAGCTGACTTGGCCCTCAATTAATAGCCAAGACAAAAACCTTATGTTTATGAATTTCAAAAGCTATTCCAACTAACATTTATTATTAATTCAATGAATTAATGATTATTCAATGAAATAATAATGATTATTTGTCTTGTTATTGGGAAAAAATAAAACTAAATTAATTAGTTCATTGAATAATCATTAATTCATTGAATTAATAATGATTCATAAAATCACTTGCAAACTAAAACACGCAAAGCATCTAAAAAAATACCAAACTTACCATAAGAAGATATATGGAAGTATAGAAATTAAATTTATTGAATTAATAATGATTCATAAAATCACTTGCAAACTAAAACACGCAAAGCATCTAAAAAAACACCAAACTTACCATAAGAAGAAATGTGGAAGTATAGAAATTAAATGTTGAAATCAAATATTATTATTTAAATACAAATAACGTTAAATGGTCAAAGTGTAACCAATTTGGACATATACACATTATTTCTCATGGTTAATTTTATACTTGGTTCATCAGCAATCGGCCAACACATAATAGTGTATAAACAAATCATATGCTCAATGCAAGCTTGAGTTGACTGTGCACTGGCCAACGATGCTAATAAACTGGGCGGCGACATCCGAATCTCTGAAGCGACAGGCAAAGCGTTCCCGCACCCCCTCTGGGCCCTGGGCATAATTGTGGTGCGACCAGCGACAACTGTTGGTGCTGTTGGTCAAGTAATCGATGCCCAAATTGCTGTCCAGTCGCATGTGGATGAGCAGCTTTTGTGTGCACTTGTCCCACAGTAGCATATAGTCGATTTCCTCATCGGACTGTTGCAATTTCCAAATCTCAATCTGTCCTTCGCCTAGTCAAATTAATTAGTCAATTAAGAATTAAATTAAATATTCATTTAATTACCTTTTTTCTTCCACTCCTTCAAGTTATCGAATGTAAAAAGTTTTGTTGGCTTCCGAAAAATTTGCACTCCAGTGTCACGAATCTCATTGGCTTCAACTATGATCCTACTATCTTTGCTGGCAATTTCCTTATTGCATTCCAGTTTTTGGTAATCTTTTAATTTGTTAGCTGAAAATAGTTTAATTACGGCCAAAGAATTCTCTTTTAGGAGTGTCTTTTTAGCCTCTTCCAATTTCTCATTAGACACTGTTTCAGATAGAGGAGACAGCTGTTTGTTCCCATTAATATTAGCTTTGTAATAGGAATCCAAAATTGATCCTTGAAAAATTTAATTAAAAACAAAATTAAATGTAAAATGAATATCATAAATTATATCGAGTCGAAGTCTTTAGCAACCAGTGTTCTATCTATTATAAAGTTTAGTATTGCATACTATAACATGATGAGCTCCAAAAAAATATATTTTGTAATTACCTTCTGTGCAGTCCTCTTGCATTTCCTTCATTATGTTTTCCACGAAATCCACTGAATAATTGCTCTTTGAATCATTTTCCATTCTAAACTTGACTGCGCTTCGCATGGCATCGGTAATAAAACAATGAGAATTACTTTTAATGGATTCGCTAAATAATCCCGACTTTGGTTGCACTCCTTGAGTCTCTATTGCATCGTCAGCAGGAATTTCGTTTGATTCCTCAGGCATGGAGATCAATTGCGTTTGCATTTGCGTGAAATCGTCTGGCTGGCAAAACTCATTGATTGATGTCGTCTCTCTCGGAATTGAACTCGTCTCACTTTGAAATGACAAGAGTTCTGAAAAGTCAATTTTGTCTGGCAGCACATTGAGCTTGTTTACAGGTGCCACAAAGTCATTGAACCGATGAGAGGGCAATGAAAAGTCCATTTCGAATTCGTTTCTGCTCGTCGAATAGTTTGAATTCGAATCCAAACTCAAATCCAAATCGCTTTCCAACTGAAACGTGGGGGTAAAGGAGACAAGGCCAAGGTTCAGCCATGGGTCTTTAGACTTGACTTCAAATAAGCATTGATTTAGACCATCTTGATAAAAGGTTGTAAAGCCGCCACTCTCCAACATTCTGGATATTAAACAATGAAAATCGTAAATTTTAAAATGTAATGTTTTGTTTAAGTGTCTGTTTTTATTAAACGACTGCTAGATGACTGAAACATGAAACTGTTTCACGCTGAGAATTGCTTTTTGGAACGCAACAAATGTCTGCTTTCAATTGTGCTTCTTTGTTGCAATCAAGCAAGCATCTGTTTTCAATCGTCTCACGTTTTTTGCGCCTCAAAAACACTGTGCTTATTGTGGTCCGTGTGGCGGAAACTATTCCGGGCGGGCAATGCGGCCACTGCGTCTAATTACAATTTGCTCAATGCTCAACGGAGCGTATACGTAATCATAGGTAGCAAAGCACAAGATGGAAGCCGTGGCAACTGTGGCTCTGAGTCTGAGACTCAAATTACATTGACAACCAAAGTTTCCGTTTGGGGTTTTCAATAGACACAGACCACAGAAAAACAAAAAAAAAAACACACAAAAACAAAGCAAGCCGGAAGGCACAACGAAATGAAAGCAAGGAACGAAGAGAGACCAAAAAGACTCGCAACAATATACGTCAATTTACTAGAGATGGAGATGGGGAGGCGGTCAAAGCAAATAGCGCAACTCAAATCAGAAATATGCATAAAATGTGAATGCGAAATGCGAATGCGGACGGCGGCGAACAAACAAGTAAATAAAACGTGAATTCAAACAAAAAGAAGCGAAATTCACTTTCAAAGTAACAACAACAAATAAAAACAAAAAACAATAAAAATTTGCGCACCATTAAATTTGTATAGTATTTGTACCACAAAAATTGCGTTCTCTGTTTCCGTTTCCGTTTCGCTCACAGCGTATGTGTGTGTACAGTATGTGTGTGCGTGTGTGTGTGTGTGCGTCATTTCCCATTGACTTTTGTGTATACCTTGGCTTTTGCCTTATTCGATTACCCGCACTCCCAGCTCCAGCTCCGACTTCAGCACCAACTTGAGCTGCTTCTCCTGCTGCCAACCTCAAGTTTATACGTTTTCAATTGTCGACACTTTTGTTTTGGTTCCCTCTGAGCTTTGTTTCCGTGCGCTCGTTTATATTTTGTTGACACTCTGCTATTTATGGATCGAATGGCAGAGCCAAAAACATGTCAAAGTATGATTTGGAAACAGTTCGAATTGATTTATGCATTTGTTGCCAAACAAACCAAAATCTTAGCAAATTATGCTGATGCTGATCCCGATGCTGATGCTGACATCGATGCGTATTTGCCATTCAGCTAAACAAGCATTAACAAACATTGCAAAAACAGATAAATGTCGCCCGTTAGCCGTTTTTGCTCTCCCTGTCTGTCTGTTGACGTTCGGAAATACATGTGTGGTGTTCTTATTTATGCATATTAATATACGAATGGAATTCATTAAGGTAGCTACTAAAATACACATGCTTAAGAAATACTCCGTGAATACTAAACATTCATTATTCAATATTTTTTCATAATAATGATTACAAATTAAGATGTATTGATACATAATACTAATTAAATACATTTCAAAATGAAATAATTATCTTTTACCTTTTTTAAAATTGTCACTACGTTATCAATTTTTAAGCACATAATAACCTCTTTAATAATTGTTGAAATAAAAAAAAAAAAAAAGGTGCCAGAAGACACTCATAAATAATTTCGAATTTACACTGTCGACATTCCAGTATTTTTTCTGACCTTTATTAAATTTATAAAGCATGCCTTTTATTTCAATTTTTTTATAATCTTCAAAATGTTTAGTAATTATTAAAGACACCAAAAGTTAATATATTAATAATATACATACGTAAATATTAAATTTAAGAGGAACTAACAAAATGAGCCCCTACGTTAATACTCTTAATTAAGCATTATGTTTGTATATTTAAAATGAAACATAATTTTGTAAATCCACAAAAATGATGTATATAAAACATTCAATGGAACTACTTTCAAGTCTGTACATTTGCTATGTTCTTTCGAAGTACTTATAAAGAAAACCTTTATTCAGTCGTCTGTTTATGCAAATTAAATTAATTCTGTGGTCAAATATGCTCCCCAAATGTCTGGCACATATTGAGGCACTAAATTAAAATACTCTTGTACCTTTGTGTGCTATGAGGGAAATTGAAAACATTTTTCGCAAATGAAAATTGGCTGTGTGCTTCACGCTGAGCTTGTCGGCTTATAACGAGGAGAAATCTTTGGCGCCGCATTAACTAAATCAGACACACATTGAAATTAATTAAAATTAAGCCGCATGAAGCTGTGTGCATGTGGCAACTTATGGAGAAACCGGAGTCTGCTCCCTGCCTGCTGCTCGCTGCCTGCTGCCAATAACGACGACGCAACCGCAAATGATGGGGAAATTAGTTACGCGAAAAATGGAAAGTGGCAGGCGAAGAAGAAGAAGAAGCCGAAAGCTACGAGCTGCGAGCTGTGAGCTGAAGAAGTACAAAGTCAGGAGGTAGGAAATGAAAAATCGCCCACAAATTAATTACATTTTGTAATTTAAAGATGAACGCCATCAGCGCTGCTGTGTGTGATGTGTGTGCACAGTGTGTGTGTGTGTGTGTGTGCTCTCGCTCTATGTGTGTGTGTGTGTGTGTGTGTGTTTTGTGTGCCATGTGTGTTGTGTGTTTTGTGTTATGTCGCTGCTGGCGCTCGTGGTGATTATTTTGAGGCTATGTCACTTTGTTCTCGTCGCCAGAGTCAGGTTCAGTGACCTTTTGCTCTGACATTTGCTCGTCATGCTCGACAAAGTCGACCAGCCCATATGCTATATACACACACACACACTAGCTCCCAACTGTTTGCGTTGTGCACTCCGCTGTGTGTGTGTGTGTGTGTGTGAATGTCCTGCAGGCAAGCACCTGCTGCCGCCACCCCTTGACAGATGGTAGAACATTTCCAAAGTTGGCGCACGCAGCGCAGCGCGAAATTATTCTAATTAGAGCGCAGCCTCCCCTCAACCGTCCCTCCTCTTGTCAGCACTATGAACTGCGCCAACCATTAACAGACATTTCAAAGGGTATTTTTATCTCCACTCGCCTCACGTCTGTCTTTATGTTTACTGAATATTTCAGTTTACACTTATCACGAGTTCCTTTTCTGTACCTTGCATATATAATTACTACAAGTGAATGGAGCTAATCACGTAAGCAGCTATAAAGAACTTTGCCAGCGCAGTTGTCTCAATTATTAGACTCAACTTTCAATTAACTAATTGCCTCGAGGCCATGCAAATTTATTGAATACATTTATACAAATATTATGCCAACAATTTGTCAACTGGCATTAAAAACAAATGTTATAAATATTTATTTTTACGACCTGCAATTCAATTTTATTTAGTTTTGTGCAATAAAGCGTACGCAATTTTTTTTAGAGAATTTTTATGGGACTCGAGTCACGCCTCATGTGAAGTGCCTGCAACATAATGCAAAAAGTACTTAATAGTTTAACGCGTCATGTGCCACTTGGCGAGAGTATGAGTAAGAGTACACAAAACATATATGCATACTATATATATATCTTTGCATAAGTATGCGTATTTGGAGAATATCATGCCAACACACCTGTCCTGTCGTGTCCTGGCTTTAGCTTAATTCACTTTGCCTTCGTTGTCGTTGTCGCCGCTGCTGCTGATGATGATTATGCTAACTCTGATGGTAGATGACGCTGCAAGTTGCCAACACTTCCAAAAAAGAGAAGAGGCCGACGCAATTTTTCGTCGGATTCAAATGTTGTTTTTTGCTCTGATACAGTTGCCTCGCTGCCATGCCCCAGAAACATGTCAGCTGCTAAATTAGAGGTAGAAGCAGGCGGCAACGTTGCCACAGCCACTGTAGCTGTAGCTGTCACTGCCACTCTATGCGCCATGCCTTGCACGTGTCGCATGATGTATGACATTTTTGCGCCTCATAAACAGCCACGTTCAACGGCTGGTAATCAGGTGTCCGCAATCCAGCGCACTTCACGTGCTGCTCACCGTTTTGCTGCTCCTTTGTTGCTCCCCTGCACCGACAGCTCGTAGCAATCCTCGACTGGTGGAAGGTTTGTTTGATTACTCGCCATTCGTGGAGTGCGAGAAGGATCCTGTTTGTTTACCCTAACGAAATTGGTATGACTGGCAGCCAGCAATGTCGATGGGCAATGGGCGACTGTCATTTGCGGCCATGTTGACAATTTGTTCGTTTACCTTTTCTGTGAACTGACTTATTTGCCTCAATGGTGCAATTTAAATGCGCAAAAGTTGCTTGACCTCGTCAACTGCAGTTTAAGCTTCAACAATTGCTGCAAGGCATTTGTTCTTGGAATTCTCCATTCAATTTAATAAATATGAATTTAGTTGCAACAGTATATCAAGCAATTGGTCGAATTTGAATTGAAATAAATCAAAATTAGATGCAAAATGAAGTTGACACCATTCACGATTGCTTGTGCTTGTCTGAACTCAAACTTATCAGGACATTTATTAAAATAATAAAACAAAAACAAATAGTTTTGTGAAACTTTCAAGCTTAATTTAAAAGTATGCAAATGACTTGCATAAATCTTTATGAAGCCATTTGGTAATAAAAAGAATTGTATTTAATTTGGAAACAGTTTAACTACCACAGATTTTGCAACTAAAATGCTTAGGTTACTGCTACGATTGACACGCAACGCTTTATGAGACAGCTGAGTAGAAGTTTCAAAGCTAATTGGAGTTCAAATAAATTGTCAAATTGATTGGTTTGCCAAGCTCTCCAAGGATGAGCTAGTTGGGCCCTCGAAGATTAGGCTGAGTCTGTGTCGGTTCACTGTCAAAATCTCATTAAAAACACATCTCGATTTTATTTGCATAAATCGGAAGTTTGGCAAACGAAAACGGAAGCGCAGGACGGACGGCACTTGGATATCGTTCAAAATCGATTGCAAACCAATTAGGGAATGATTCCAAAATTTATCAAACGATACATTCAACTATGTATGTATGTTCATGTTGCGACTCAACGACTCAATACAAATGACCGAAATGATAAACTCTTGCCAAGGACAGTTTTCCACCAGTTTGGACATCAAGGCATCAAGGGGCCAAGCCTGGCCAAAGTCCTGGTCCGAGGGGGGAACAAGGACAAATTGATGTTGATGTGGGCAGAGGCAATGGGATTATGACACTTTTTACGCCTCGATGCTCGCATATTCAACTTTTGCTTTCATTGAGTGAAATAAAAAATTCAATTAAAATGCGCATTCGTACAACATTCAGAGTTCAGTGCCAAAAAAAATACAAAATACAAAAATATTGAGAGCGGAACGCTCCAAACAATAACAAAAGCGAACCCCAAAACCAAAACGAAAACGAAAACGCAAACGAAAAATGTGAAAAATCAGCATAACAAAGTGAACAAAGTGAAAACTATGGAAATGCATTTGTTGCAACTTGCCTGTTTGCACTTGGGGCATTCGATGTCCCTCGCTCAATCCATTAATGGCGTTATTCCATAAAGCATGCATATGGAAATTTCTGTAACCTAGATAAATTTACGATTATATTCAATTTTTGTTGTATTTATTTTATACAGCAGTTTTACTTTTATATTTCTGTAGGGTATTTGGCATTCTAATACACCCTGTTGTGTTGCGCTTCATGGTCCTGGCAAGAGTCCAGCGTGTTGTAGTTACTTGTTTAGGTCCCGCGGCATTCCGAGAAAGGACAAAAGAACTATTATTATTATTTCGCTTGCTGTACAAATGAACGCTGCAAATAATTTTAAATTTTAAACACATTTACGGATTAGGCAACAAGCTGAATGCAAATGGTCCTACAAATCTTATTCAAAATTGGGATTTAACAAATAAATGTTTTTGACAATATTTGTAATGATTGTCAACAAAAATGTATGCATGCAGTGTCCAGAATTGTTATTCTATTATCAAGATGACAGATGATAAATTCGTATAATGATTTTTAATCGAATTAACAATTAGTTACTAAATTGTTTGTTATCTCATTTATATTACATTGTGCAATCTGCAATTGTTTTTTGATTTTAAACAATTTAGCTTTTTAATTTAATCTTGACATAATTCGAGCATGAGTTATTATTTTTTTTACTGTATTACGTTTTTTTCGCTGTTTAAAAAATAATTAAATAACTTCTGTAAATGACACAATTTTGTTTAGCGGTTCTTTTACATTGCTTGTGTTTGCAACAGTAACTAACCACAAAGTTGGTGGCACAAACTAATTGTGGAAATAAATACACAAATTTCATCAGCCAGCATACCTGATCCTGTTTCGATGGCTAGAACTCTATAGATTTCTCGAAGGCTAATTGAAAAGCTTAAAATCAAAAGTTTTTTATACCCGACGATCTTTAAATGCCCACAATTAATTAACACCAAAACATAAGTGCGCTTTATAGAAAACTCAGTCTCCCAGAGCGTGTACTATAATATCTCTCCATGAAGTGGGCTCTGAGCGTGTGTTCACATCAATTGGACACCTCGCAAATTTGGAATATTTAACCCGCGCAAATAACACCAACAACAATGGAGCGAAATAAATTCATTTGTCGCGCGCTCGCTATTGAAACAGAAGGCGCCCCGCTTGCGTCCCGGAACATCGACTGACAGGGGAATCTGGAAAAACTGAAGCTCATCTGCGGCGCCAAATGCAAATAAAATGCAAAGCCGAATTTACGGCGGCTGCTTTTCAATTGGCAAGTGGAAGCGGTGCGAAGCGTCGAGGGGAGGGACGCGGACACGGGATCACGAATATGGAATACACCAAGCGGGAACACTTGGCCTGGCCGGGTTCGGGTTCGGGTTTGGATTCGGGTCGGAGGGAGCTTGGGAGTTGGGAGGAGACTATGTGGGTACGTTTTATGGCGGATTTTCGACGAAATATAAAAATAAAATTGGATTTTAGCGTAAAATGTAGAATGCCGTAAATATTTTTCAATTCAGTAGCATGGTTGGTTGCTCGTTCAGTCGAGCGTACGGGAAGCATATGTATGAAGGATGATTTCCCCAGGGCGAGAAGGGCTGCGGTTTTTGCTTGGGACACTGTCGAAAAGTATTGGGAATCGCGTGCAAATGATTTGCCGGGAATCAACTCCCCAGCACGCAAATAAAGCACATCCCACCAGTCTGAATGGCGAAACCACTGAAGCTGCTGGAGCAACATGTGCCAAATGCGGTGGTATTGCCGTTGCTGTTGCTGTTGCTGTGGCTGTTATTATTCAAATGCCCAGAAGAGTCGGGAGTCGGGAGTCGGAAGTCGGGAGACGGGAGCTGAATTCGAGCCTGCTTTCTTTGGCGTGTGTTTGGCGCAGTCGAACTTAACCCTTTTATATCCCTTTTTGGACCATTTCTGTCGCTCGACCGAACTCTGCCCAAATCCTCCTGAAACTCATTTGCTTTGATGGCGTCAAATTGATTTGCTTACTTATCCGTTTCTGCACAGCTAAATGGATGACAAGCCTCAGTTCCCTCACTTAGAAGAATTCTCAAATATTCCAGGAAAACTGCAATAATAAAATATTAATTTATTTGCAAAATACTATAAACAGAAATATTTTAAAATCTATCATTCTGCGTATTTGCACTTTAAAGTGTTCCCAAATTATATTTCAAATATTATTTACGGAATACTTAACATATGAGTAGAAATATTTTACAAATAAAAAACATTTACCATTTTGCCTAGTTTCACTTAAAAGAATTTACAAATATTTGCAGAAAACTACATTTAAAATATTTATTTGTTTGCAGATTATTTACATTTAAAATATTTACCATTTGCGAATTTCAGCATTATGGAATTCCCAGAAATACCAAGAATAACTAGAAATATATTTAATAATAATAATTAAAATATAAGAATTCCCCAAATTGAATGAAAATTACATTTAAAACATTAATTTATTTGAGGAATTCTAATTCCTTCGTAAATATCATTTTGCGTATATGCAAATATTTAAATAAAACCACACTTAACTTATAGTTTATTTGGAAAATACTTTAAGCTACAAATATTTTAAAAATAATAATTTTTCTCTCTTAACTTTTTAGTATTACATTTGAACTAAGTGTCACCACAATTTGAATTGTTTGAAATATGTTAAAAAAATATTTTACTAAGTTTGTCAAATTGATTTGATAAGGGCGTTCGTCCCCTCGTAGCTGCCTGAGATTCGATCAAATGCGTTATCGTGAACAATGGTATAGCGTCCAGAAGGTCATCAGCCGATGGCACAACCTAGCCTTCAGCAGAAAGTTTCTGCTCTACACAAATATCGGAATATCCATATCGTTAAGCATGTTGGGGGACACCATGGAGCAATCCTATGAGCGTTATAAGGGCGAGATCGTTGGCTGGGATCGAACGCGTACGCTGCGCATGGGCATCTCAGGCTTGACGGTTGGCATTGTCTGTCACTATTGGTATCAATACCTAGACTATATGTATCCCAAGCGGACAATTCACACGGTGATTCGCAAGATATTATTGGATCAGTTCATTTGCTCACCATTCTACATCAGTATATTTTTCCTCACCATGGGCATATTGGAGCACAAGTCGTGGGAGGAGGTCCATGAAGAGATCAAGGATAAGGCTGTGACCCTCTATAAGGCCGAATGGACCGTTTGGCCAGCCGCCCAATTCATCAACTTTTTCCTTGTGGCGCCAAAATATCGTGTATTCTACGATAATACTGTGAGTCTGGGCTACGACGTGTTTACCTCGAAAGTGAAGTACAAGAAGAAACAGAAATCAGACGATAAAGACACATAAGAACCGTACTGTGTTGATAGACAACAAAAAAAAAAGAAAAATCAACTGTTTATTTATAAAATTATTACGTGAGTTTCCCCAATTTAGTGCATATTTGATGTAAAATTTAAGCGCATTCAATTAAATCGGAATTAAGTTAATATGCGATGCAATGCAGTCGCCATCGTGACGACTTCTACTAATTCTCTAGCCATCAAAAGTCTTTGTCCGCCGTCTGCATGTCAATGAGTTCAAGCCTCTCATGTATCGCACTCTGTGCGACATCAAAGCAAATCAGAGGGAAGTCAACGCGAAGACGAACTGACTTCGTTTGAAAACATATTTGGTGTAAACTTTAAATAGAAGGATTATTTGATTATATTCATTTCGCAGTGCCACAAAAGGGGCAACTCAACTGCAAAGTTGTCGGGTTGATGAATCGTTTGAGAGTCTTCTATTCTGTCGTGTGTCGCGTGTTGTGCGTTGTGCGTTGTCTGTGGCAACACACACACATGTGGGTCCTTCACATGACCTTTGCCAGCTCATTAAAGATTAAGGTTTTGTCGGTGAAATAAATGCGAACTGTCTTTCGGAATTTTCGATTCACACTACACATATGGAATTTAAAGTTGTGCACTTTAAACACCTTCGCATTCTGACTGAGAATAAAAAATCTCCACGAATAAAACGCTTGACTTGCTGACATTCGTATTGTCCACATACTATAGACCAAAGGACGCTTTGAACTATTCGAACTATATATTTGGGCACTTCTCAGAATTTATCACTGCATATATTCCGAGTGTAGTTTAAATTCAAATTGAATTGATGGCATATTTATTTTGCTGGCAGGACACATCAAATACTGTAAGGAAAGGCGGCTGCTAAAGAGCAGCTAGAGCAGCAGCTTGTGGAATGAATGCCATCGACCACTTGAGGGCACATCGACCGAAGCTGTGAACAGTCGCCTCGTCGAGGAATTGTGTCAAGCATACAAAACATAAGAACACCAAATAAAACCCGAGCAGCATAAAAAATGTAAAATGCGAAATGTAAAAAAAATCAAGTGACAAAATTGATGTCAAGACGCGTCTCGTCCTGGACTGCAGTGTCTCTGTCTCTGTGGATAGCAAAGCCATTCACGGCCAACGCGAATTCACACCCCACACACACACACGCACACACACACATCTGACGAGTATCTAGAGTGTGTTTGTGTGTGCTAAAGATACACAGCCACACACGTCGACTAATCCAATTTAAATCTCTTAACATGATTTGCCGCTTTCTTTTCATTTTGCTGGATTTTATGCCATTATCCTTTTTTGGCTGTCCTGGCAACGCAAGCGCTACTGCCAACTGCTGAAACTGAAATTGCCAAGCAAAACACACGACACAGCGACACAGCGACAGCTTCAGCGTCATCGTCATCGCCTTCGCCATCGCCATCATCGTCGTCGTCATCGTCCGGCTGGCAAGTTGACTTCCTGTCCTGCCGCTTTATCTGGCTTTGGTCGTAAGCAAGGAGGCGAGCAGAGAGATGCCCTTGTGCGCGCATCTCTCTGCTCGCCTCCAACTTAGGACTGTACCCAAAAGGGTTCATTTATTTGGTTTACTCCTCGCTCTGGTTGCTGCCTTACTGACTCTCTATCTGTATTTTGTGATTTAATTTAAAAGCTCACAAGGCACACACACAGAGGACACAGGCAAGCAAAGTTTTCGGTTCCAGGACATTGCTCAGCTAGGTTGCGCTTACCTCTTTAATGTTTAGTAACATACATATATATGCATGTATTTGTGTGGCAGTTTGTTTGTGTGTGTCCTCAGCACTTCTCAGTGTGTGGGTGTGCGGTTAATGTCTCTTAAATGAGAAAACGTGTTGGCGGCTGCGTGTGTTTACCTTTTGCCGAGTGTGCATTCAAATCAGTCAGGGCGTCATTAGGTCCAGCTGCTCTTAAGTGCTAAACTAATGCAAATTAGTTGAAGCCAATGCGAAAATAACCACAAAAATAAATAAATGAATAAATAGTCAATAGGTACGTAAATAGTTAAATGATTACTATTAAAAACTTTAATTACATTTAAATAAATAAACAAAGCACTTCGCAAAATACACGAATGCAGACACAGGTAATTGAGTGAGGCAATAAATAAGTATTTAAATGCTTAAATAAATACTGCGCCTAAACTAATTTACATTAAATAACACAGCCAATAACTCAATGCAGCAATAAATATATAAAACAGATCAAATAATTTTTATACACAAGCGAATAAACACATAGTTAAAAGCAGCAACACAAATTTGAAATCCTTCTCATTTGAGAACCAAATTGAATTATAGAATGAATATTCTTGAAATAAGAATGATTTTTATTTTGTATAAGGATGCAAAACATTCTTAATTTGAAATACATCTTTAAAAAATTATTTTTTACTTTATTTGATTTCGTGATAATTAGTTTCTCCTTTTTTGTATTGCTTGTTTTAAAGTAATCGTTTTATTTCTGAATCAAGTAAAAACTACTATTTTTAGAAGTGAATTACAAACTAATTTTTCTTAAATTGTTGAATATTAAAAAATTCTTGTAAAATATTTCAATCTTGCAACAAGAGTTCTGTAATGGATCGAACTATTCTCAAATCTATGAATTTTTATAACGTAATTTTTCTCTCTGTGTACTTGCAACAAGTTAATAGCAATTTCCTGAAGTGGCATTATCAAAGTGAATTCAGGTGCAATATTTTGTTAATGGTTATAATCATTTCTGCATCGAAAATTTCTTGGAAAATTCTTAACCACTCACAGTCGCTACTAATGATTCTCATTCATCGACAAAATCAACTTGGCTAGACGAGGACACAGGATACAAGTTACAAATGTATCTGTCGACACTTGTGTGGGCGGCCAGCGGCAGCTGCTGAGCGCATTTGAGTCTTAATTGACGCTTGGAGCATTCAAACAGAAATGTCAATAATGTTTTCCTATGAAATTACAGAAATTGTCGTCCAGTAACTGCTGCTGCATGCTTAATCAAAAGCCACCTGCTGGCTTCTGAACACATTTGTATCTTTATGTGTGTATCTGCAAATGTATCTGTTAGTGCAAACTCGCAATGAAGTATCTGTGTTCGCAGTTATAATTCCATTTGCGATCATAAAAATGTATTACGACATTAAGTCCCTCATAACAGGTTACTTAATTAGCAATGTATTCATGAGGCAGCAGCTTGAACTGCGTCTTGCTTCTTCTCAATCCTGTGTTTTGTTTTCCACCCACAAAGAAAAGAAAAGCCTGCTTAGAGGCCTGTCTTGTGTCTTCAGGTGGTGCGGCAATCCCTCACAGTTTTTGTTGGGGGGCGTCACACTGACAACGCACAGAAGTTACCTTTACTTAATTAGACATTTATTTAGTCAGCACTCACGCTTTTTTAATGAGTTGTTTGTGCCAAATCCGACAACTTTGTTTCGTCTAACCTTCATTCGAATGGCAGCTGCTGTGCCAACTTAATCGAGCCTAATCTATACCAACCCACGTCGCTAATGCGAGCTAATTTATCAATGGTAGAGGCAACCTTACATGTGTATGTGTATAACTATAATCATTAACATGGTTTTAGAGGACTTGAGGTTACTGCATAATTAATTATGCTCTAGCAATTTTGGAGCATACTCGTACTCCTAGTCGGAGAATGTAATCGAGCGTGTTTGTCGTTTTGGAATAATTTATTTAAAAGTGCTCGCCTTCTGACAGCTCAGATTTTGAAGCGAAATGCTTTCGAGTCCACGTTCTCTTTGAGCTGATGCCGTCCAGTCTGGAGCAGTCAAATTATGCACGATACTTGCCCCTTGGACGCTTCCGTTTTTCAGCTGTTTGCGTGGTTAACCAAGCGTTAAATGACGGCGCATCAAATTGTATCCAGCTGAGTTTTTTGGCAGGCCACTTTATGTGTAGTTCGTCGACACAAACTAGCCAAAAGTTGGCGAATGATTAAAAACTTTTATTCGGAACGCGGGGCGTGGGGGGGAAATTGAATATGCATTTAAAGTGCGCTTCGAGTGAAATCACCAATCACAGGATAAATCACTGCGAATCACGGACTCGCCGGGCATCACGACAGCTTTTAAATCCGTTTCGCACATTTAAGCAAAATACTTACCTTCGAACACAGCGTAAACTTTGCCGCCACTGGGATATGAAAAAGCACTAAAACCGGCGGCAACAAAGCCCAACAAACACAACAACAAGTAGAGCGGTATCAGGAACAACAACAATAATAACACGAATAACAGAGAAAGCGGCAGCGGCAGCGACAACAACAATACGTTGAAAAATCGAAATGAGAGCAACAAATTTTAACGAGCACCACAAAACCCCAACACGATGCTTTTTGAGCCGCCATTCTTCGTCCTCTCCCCTGCCCCGTCTGTCTCCCTCATTGGTTGAGCCTTCGCCGCGCTTTTATAATTACAAAAAGTCGAGTTGGGCGCATTACTTGACAAATGGCAGGGCGTGGGACGGAGGCAGACAGTGGAACGGAACGGAGAACGGAAGGCCGTGTAGAACGCACACAGAGCGAACGAGCCGGTTAACCAGGATAATAGGATGAAACAAATGTAAATGGAGGTCCTGGGAGATGGAAGATGGAAGCTGGGTGCTGAGAGATGGCGACGGAAATGGGAGTCTGAGCCTGGTGGCAATTGTACACAAATAAGAACAAAAATATATAAAAACGAAAAAAGTTCAGGCAAAAATCTGCAGAAGACATTTCCAACTGTGTTTTTTGCCTTTGTCTTTCACACACAAATGGAATGGAGCGCCGCAGGCAGCAGTTCAGCAGTTCTGTTTCTGTTTCTGTTTCGGTTTCTGGTTCTCTCCATTTCGGGGCCAAAAGAAATTGCGACTTTATGAAATGGACAACAGTGTAATTTTAACATACAAGAGTATGCATACATAATAGGAGCAGCACTCGTTGTAGCTCAAATCGGACGACTACCTTCGTAAGCAGCGGAGTTCTTAAGTGCCTTAAGAGCTGAAAAGATATTTACATACAAACAGATGCAGACAAATTATGGACAGCAAGATTGAGATAATGAAAAGTTTGTTCTTCTTTTATTTTAATTTTTTGCGCTGCGGGATGACAGCTCAAAGGACGCAATCAATCGATGGTTTAATAATAATTAAATTCCCTTCGAGGAATGCATAATTTTGTGGTCAGTCTTAAGACTGACCTTTATTAAAATTCATGTTAAATAAGAAGATGAATTCGGTCTCTCAAAAAATAACGTATACGTCAAAAGAGAAAATATTCAAAAAATAAATAAATAGATAAAGAACCGGGCTATTAAATAAATAAATATTTCAATGGCTTTCAAAATATATAAATTAATATTATATATGATTTCGGGAAATGAAATTGTTAAAAATAGAGAAAAAATTAAAAAATCTAAACTTTTCTTCGAAAGTAAGTAATATATTAATTTTAATTTTGCAAGGGCTCTAACGATTCCACATTAAGCCTCGGACAATAACTAAATGTAATAACTCAGAGACAGCAATTTCCATATCAGAAGTCACGATGTCGCTTGCTGAATAGGCTGCCACAATTAGAGCCCATTCAGCTGACCATGCAGAGTCTGGCAGTCTGGCAGTCTGGCCGCAGTTGGGCCAACAGTTGGTTGCACAGCTGGGAACCGTCGCCGCAGAAGTCAAGAAGAGTCAGAAGCCGCTCTGTCCACTGGCCCAAAACTACTTGAGCGCTGTTTTTCCTGCCGCGCTGCGATGCGATGCGATTCTCGCTGCGCGCCAATTAAAATCTTGCATTCAAGTCTGGCCGCGGCAGCTTCAAGTATTTTAATTTCCCTCGACAATCAACAGTGGTCCAGCCATGGCAAAGCTGAGGGCGCCCACAAGCCCACAATGCCCCGACGTACCCACAAAATCGGAATCAAAACAAAACGCCGAGCGTCGAAACGCGGCGAAAAGCAAACGGCAAGTTGCGGCGAAGAGCAGAGCGCAAAGAGAGCGCGGCGAGCGCATGTGCGAGCGCTGCACAAGATGGCGACGGCGAATTCAAAGTGCGTTGAGCAATCGCCATTGAAACGGCTTCAGCCTCAGTTGCTGCAGGACTGTCGCGAGATAAAGTTGGCCCAGGCGCAAGCGAGCGAAGGCAGCCTGCGAATGAATTGCCAGAGGAACGCGCGCGAAATCTTTTGAATTCGCACCCCCGCTTCGTGTGTGTGTGTGTGTGTGTGCAGAGACTGAGACGACTTCGCTGTCGGTGTACACATGTGTGTGTGTGTGTGAGTGCGTGCGTGCGTGAGTGAATTTTGCGTGTCTCGAGGTGCAAACTTGTATTGGAATTTCTTCAGTGGCTAGACAGACGGCTGCCACGCCCACAATACCACACAGACATGGAGCATCTGCGTCCGCTTAGCTACGAGGAGATGTGCCAAATGGAAATGCTGCAGGCCGGCAGCGTCGGCGGCGGCGGCGGCGGCGTCAACGTCAACGCAGCACCGCCGGCATCGGGCACACCAACAATGCTGCCCATTATGGTGATACCCACAGCACTGATAACACAGGGAGCAGGAGCGAACGTTGCCGGCGCAGCGCAGCCACAGGGCGGCGGCGTCGAGCATTATTATCAGCTACAGCCCACACATATTTTGACGGCGAGCGCAGACGGAGCAGCGGCAGCGGCAGCGGGCAGCGTCGCAATCAACGGCGAATTGGCGCTTCTGCAAGGCAGCGGCGGCGGCGTCGGCGAACAGTTTCCACACAGCATCCAACTGCAACAGCATCCACATCCACATCCACATCCACATTTACTACCAGGCCACCCACAGCCCGTGAACATACTGTGCACGGGCACACTGAACCGAGCACCGCCCGCCGCCTCGTCGGCAGCCACAGCGATGAATGCGTCGACGGCGGCGACGCTGCCGCGCGGCTTTCAGCCGGCTGCCTTTGTGACGGACGTGGAGAGCGACTTCGAGGGCAGCGAGTGCGGCGCTGGGGGCACCACAACCACATGCATGCCGCACTTTCGCTTCGGCGGCTGCGGCCTTCAGTCGGCCCAGCACCAGCAGCATCCCAGCCAAGACGCCGTCGTCGGCTGCGGCTCGCTGTCGTACATGATGGGCACTCTGGCCGCTGGCGGTGCCATGCACGCTGGCCGCTTTGCAGGCACACTGGGGCGCAATCGACGACCCGACGGACACACCAAACGCGTCTCGTTCAAGGGCGACAATCTGCCGCCCACGCCGCCACCGCCCCCAGCCGTCGAGCTGGACGAGAACGGGCTGCCGATACCGCTGCCAGTGCCAGGCGCTGGCGGCGCCTGCTCCTACATGCACTTCGACAACTACATGGATTACCAGGTGGGTGTGCCAAATGGCAACTGGCAACTGGCAACTGGCAACTTGTATTCGTTGGCCAGCGATAACCGTTAAGCCATCTCTCTAATTGGCATTCATGGCCTGTTTCGCCATTGTGATGGGGACACATTTACGATTATTGACGCGCATTTGGTTCGTGCCGCGATTTAAATAAGGCAAGCTGAAGCGAGCTTCAGGGGTTTGGGGCACTGTTCTCTGTTTGTTCTGGCAGTTCAGCAGACTAGAAAGAGACATCTGCTGCACAAGTATTGGTTATCAATACACTCTCCATCAATTTATGCATATTACAATAAATGCTTTGATTTAGATAAATGATTTGTGCGCACAAAGCAGAAGATAATTGACAGGAAACGCGGTGTGTTTAATACTTTTAAATTATTGCCATTTTTGGTTTTGATTAACAAACCATAAAATAAAATAGACGTATTTAATCGCAGAAGCAAATTTATTGAATTCATAAAATCAATACTTCGTGAAATTATTGATATTATTCCTATAGGTTGTCTGATGTGTACTTTGAGCTCTAAGATAAATACTAAGTTAGGCAAACTTACAACTCCCCAAAAAATCATAATTGAAATTGAAAAGATAGTATTTTCCCTCCAAAGGTTTTTATGTTTGGCAACATCATATTATATGTTATCAAACATTTTTAAAGTGAATATTCCTTTATAAATAGTACAAACCAAAGAAACATACTACACCATTAAAAAAAATTGCATATATTACTTAATAAGCAAATATCCCAACATCAAATTATATGTGATATCCGGTATTGAATACTATTTTATAAAATCCACAAGACATATGAATATCACGTTTTCAATTATATATTAAAATATATATAGTATTTATACACTTCTCCTTGAATACTCGTATATTTTTCGCCTAAAAAAATCGTGGCTGAAACAATTGGATGTAAAACCCAGAATCGATACAGCAAACATTCTACATATTTTTATTTGATGGTAATTTTTTCATTGGAATGCATTTTATTTTATTGCACTTTTTGCAACGCGCTAAATGTGGGACCATGAGACCATCCTCGAACATGACCATGAGTAATGCGCACAATTTCAGAAACATTTTGCTTGGACACATTGCGAGCGTATCTGATAAACGATTATCTGCATGTAACTCAATTTGTTTGGACTTTGGGTATCAGATTCCCGAATTCATGGCATGTGTGTTATCGCAGCAGACCACTTTGTGGCAACATCAAGGCCCACCAGGGGACAGCCTGAGTGTAACTGCAAGGAGTCAAGCTGAAAAGAATACCCGTCCTCGAGCTTGCGATAAGTACGCTCACATACATATGAAGCGTTGCATAGGGAAGGACAATGGTCCTGTGATGCCATTACTCACGACGACTGTCATCTTTGGCCACTGGGGCCATTTGTTCACATTTGCATAATAAATTAAATGTTGCAAGTGTCGTTCAGTTTCAGCTTCAGTTTCTTTTCTGCAGCATACCATTTATTCAGTTTCCTTCTGCCAAGTATTCTCCAGAACATAGCGTTTGTTTGACTGTCAGAACCTGCGTTTTTATGCGTTTCGCCAAAACCCATAAATACCGTCATTATTGCCACGCTTACCAGCTCCGTTCGCCATTCACCACTCTCCATTGCCATTCACGATTCGCCATTCGCCGGCATTTCGCGCTCTATTGCCTCATGGACTCCTTCCTGACCTTTCCCCATTGCACGGCAAGGAGATTACTTACTCGGTTGCCGTTTCATTGCGCTTCTTCAAAAGCGTAGCCGCATTGCCAATTCCAAAAAAAAACCAAAATTAAATCAATGATATTAACCAATTAAAGAAGAAGATATAGATATAGATATAGATATAGATATAGATATAGATATAGATATAGATATAGATATAGATATAGATATAGATATAGATATAGATATAGATATAGATATAGATATAGATATAGATATAGATATAGATATAGATATAGATATAGATATAGATATAGATATAGATATAGATATAGATATAGATATAGATATAGATATAGATATAGATATAGATATAGATATAGATATAGATATAGATATAGATATAGATATAGATATAGATATAGATATAGATATAGATATAGATATAGATATAGATATAGATATAGATAACAGTAGAATACAATAAAAAGTCAAAAGTCTTGAAGTAAACTTTAATCAAAGGATTCAACTGTAAAAAGACTTGCTTCACTTTATTATTATTTAATCCTGATTGAGTACATTTTCGCTACTTTTCGATTTGAACCCTGCTTGGGACATGCTCCATTTAAGTGTTGGCTCTGCTAGCTGTTCTGTTGCTCACCAATTTGAGATGCAACGTTTTACTTTCCATCGTTCGTTTCGGGTGATTTGGTCCCCTTTGCTCTGCTCTACTCTGGCTCTCTCACTAAAGCTTCCATTCAATTCATTTTCGATGGCTGCTGCAATGCTGGGCAACTGAATTCTTTCGACCACGCTCAGCAAATGGAACCGCTCTTTGATTGATGGGTGCGTGTGCGGCAACAACAGTGGCAACAGAAGTGGAAGTGGCAGCGATAGTGAAGCACAGCTGTTTGGGTTTGACTGGCATATTTTTGGGTTCTGCTGCTCGCCATTGTTCATGTCAGCTCACGTTTTGGCTTAGTTTTTTGTTTCAAGAGTTTCGGGCGAGCCAACGGGAGCCATCATGATAAAATACACTGTAATCATGACTTATTATCAGTTGAATCAGGAAGTTCGTGAGACGTGCTTCAAGCAGAATCGATAAACTTCAACTTCTCGACTGCACGAAATGCAGAACAATTCACACGAAGCCATCCAACAAAGTTGCAGTGAAACAAGCTAAAATATGATGCTGAAAAGTATGCTACGAAATTTATGCTAGTTTGTTTCTCGTTCACTTTAAAGTTTACAGCTACTTAACTAGTTTAATATGTTAAGTCGAGCAACATTATACGTGGTTGGTTTAATTATCAATATTTAAAGCTCATTCTGAGAAAACTTGAGAAGTGTTTAACGCAGGCAAAAAGACCGAAAATACGAGCAGTCGCGACAGAGCAGCGTAGACAAAACTTTGACATTTAATGGGGATTTTAGCCGCAAACTCACTCGCATTTGGGGTCAAGTAGAGCAGCACACACAAGGACAAGCAAGAACAAAAGAAATGCGATTAAAACTTTAAATTGCTTAATGAACACTTAAAGAGCTGCAATTCCTTAACTACCAATACAAATACAAGTCGAGAACTAAGAACACACGCTGGAGACCAGACAGACGCCGGTCATCGCCCACATAACTCAGAGACAAATAAATAGACAGACAGACAGACAGACAGACAGACAGACAGACGGACAGACAGACAGACAGACGTAGAAGCAAACTGGCAAACAAACAAACGGCAAACTAACACAGACATCGGCACCAGCAGCAGCAGCAGCAGTGGTTTTTCTGCTCTCCTGCGTGTGGAGAGAGGACGGGAGAAAATTACGAAGCAACAACATGGCGGTTACTGGATGTACAAGCAAGAAATAGTGCAAAACAACAACAACAGCAGCCGTGCGGTGGCTTGTGGCTTGTCAGCCGTGAGACGAGCGAGTGAGAAACAGTGGAGATGGGCAGAGGTTGCCGTTATTGCTGGGCCATGTCCATCAGCATGAAATGCCCCAATGACATTTGAAAAACTAAAAACTTGCCGACGTTGACATGAACAGCAGCCGGCAAAATAGCAGTAAAAACACCAGCAACAACAGCAGCAACTACAACAACAACAGTCACAACAACGACAACGGACGATGTCGACAACTTCACTAGATCCGCCCCCGTTGCGCCACAGGGTGCCATGAAGGCAGAGAGCAGTAATGGCCAAGCGCCCCACAATGGACCACAATGGGCGAGAATCACCAAAGTTGGCCACAAATCAGTTTATCAACATTTATGAACGCATCCATCATAATCATCACTCAAATGCTGCTCGACCGTTTTATTATTGAACTTTCGCTCAACATTACTCCCTTGCATCGATATTTTTTCACCCTCGACGTCGAGAGTTGCGCTCGAATATTGCAAACTTTTTAAAAGTTGCAACGAACCATTTGCTCTGCTTTAAACTTTTAGCATTGCAAACTGTTGAAAACGCCAAATAATACTTTACGTAGTTTCCTCTCTCTCTCTTTTTTCATTAGAAATTTCATTTTATTTGCTTGCTGAAGTTGAAGATTTATTTTCACAAAACTGACGCTATATAAAATAAAATTTACTAAGCGCAGCTCATAATAAAATGATAACTTTGATAGACACGCTGAAATACAATAATTGTTTGCTATCAAATATAGTCTTAAACTTAGTTTGATTCTTGTCGTAAATATTTATATCATAAATAATAATAAAGAGAAAATCATAGATTATTAGAATAAGTAAGAACATCAATAGCAAGACTTTTAATCCACAATAAGCAATTCTATCGATAAACAATAATTCATAAGCCGATGGAAACGAAAATAGTGTATCCATGAGATATATGAGCACATTGTATCTACGAGATATTTATTCAGAGAAAACTTTAATTCAAAACTTGCCACGCGTATACTTTCTGTTGCCTGCATATTTTGCACAGTTCCCAGCTCTGGTTTTTATTTCACACCAAAAAAAACAGGGAGAATGGCAAAATCACAGCCCAGGCAAAAGATACAAATCACAAAGTTAGAACGTACAAAAAAAATTTAGCTATCGCAGTGCTGCTGAACTGAGAAATGCCCTGCACATGCAGAGAAGGGATAACAACAGCTTAGAAAAAAAAAGTGCGACTGGAAAAGGTTCTTTTTATACAATTACATAGTTGTTTAAAAGGTCCATCCAGCAGACTTATGAATGGAATTAACTGCGACAACTCTTTCTGCATTCTACTTTAATAAAAGCAAGTCGTGTCGTTGTTATGGTTACAGGGTATTAAAAGAGATTTTCTAAAAACTACACCCCCTCGAAAGGAAAAGCTACAAAAATAACTGCGGAAAACTATAAAGCCTTCCACAACGTATTCTTTTTATTTTTGCCGCTGTTATTCTCATTGTTACATCTGCCATTTGTTATTGTATGTACATGTTTCTCATTGTCCTTTTGGTCGTGCTCCTGGTCCTGTTGTTGTGCGGCTCCTGTTGCTGCGTCGTTGTGTCGTCTGCGTCACGTGGCTGCCGCCTTTCTATCTGCTCTGATGATTTGCTGAATTGTGTAGTTCTGCTCATGCTTGTTGCAAGTACTTTCTTCAACTTCAGCGCCTGCTCCATTTTTATTTAAGGTTACATCTGGGGGAAAATAAAGCTTCAGATTAAATCTCGACAACCTTTATTTACGCTGGCACTGATATTAAATAATTTAAACTTCATTCAGCTGTCGTTATGGACTCGCCGTCGAGTCCTGTTCAACTAATGACTCTATAAACGCCCACAGATCTGGCTGAATATCGTCGATCATTTCAGCAAGTTCATCAGGCGTCACGTCCAACAATTCGTCCACATCGTCGTCTGCATCGATATCCAGTCCTAGGGGGCGAAATATGGGCACATCATGCTCTAGTTCTTGGTTCGTCAACATGTTTTTTGGATTATTATGATTATATTATTTTGTATGTATTTTATGTTATAATGGCTGAAAACTATTGACACAAATTGAAATGTTAAATAGTGTACAGAGTTCAACGATACTCTGATTAACATTTTCGCAGACTGCTCTAAAACATGACCACAAAATGTAACTCTATTTATAAGCAGCGCTTGAACCTTGACACGACAAACGACAAACTAGAATTGAACTAATTATAAAGTGGGTGCAAACTACGGCAACCAAAATGTTGAACAAGTCCCCATGGCTGTCACCTGCTGCTGTTGCTGTTGCTGTGAGGTCAACGCCTCCTGCCACCGCCCATGAATTTTGCAACAGCTTTGACGCCTTCGCGCTGCGAGGCAGCGAGTGTAGCGAGCGCGAAATGTGGCTAAAGCTGCTTTCCGGATTAGGGGGCATGCCCCCCAATGGCTGCCCCCGCCAATGATAATGTCGACATCGCACTGCCAACTGCAAACTTTTGCATCCGCAGACGACATGCAAAACTAACGCCCGACCAAAATGACGCGCGCTTTAAGCAGCAGCAGCAGCAGACCCAAAAAGTTTGCCAAAAAATGTATATAAAAGTCATTTTATGGCTGTGCGAGTGTTCGACTGGCAAACATCCTGTAGAAGTTGAATATGGCCAGAATATTCGTATATTTATTTGATCTATTTGTACATCGTGCACAAAAGTTAGTCAACATTTTACTACATTTTACTGCGGGGTATAAATTGCACAATTGGGTCGCTGCATAGTATAAAAATATTTACATTTTTATTAAAAATTTAATAAATTTTGATGTTCTTGTACATTTTTTGTGTATGGAAAACTTGCGCTCGTCTCGTTCTTTTTATTAGTTGATTTCACAAAGTCGAAAGTTTCGCGAGCAATAATTAAAGTTAATTTGGCTGCCTGATGCTGGGCGAGATTCATAATTAAAATAGTTGCAAATGTAACAACCACGCGATTCGGTTTGAAAAGCTTCACATTACTGCTGCGCTTGTTCTCGTACTCGTATTTTATTTAATTAATTTTTGAGCTGCCATGCAAAGCAGTTATACAACTTTTGCCTCATTTTATTTTTAACATTGCTCATACGCCGTGTGGTGCAGCTAATTAGCCGCACATGCAAACAAAAGCGCGAGGCAACAAAACTCTCGATTGCGAGCGGAGGTTGCGGCAGGACCAAAGCTGTGGCATATTATTTGCCCACAAGCAATGGTCCGATTAAAATAACCATTGCAAGGATTAAACGCTCTTGATTGTGGAGTGCGGTAATAAATGAATCCGCAGCAAAGCGCCATAGAAAACAATATTCAATGGAATTTAAAATAATATTATGGCGGAGAGAGTTTGCAGTGTATCAAATTTAGGAGCATAATGAATGTTATCAAACTTGATTTGTTCCTTGGACTGGTGCCCAGTTGAGCTGCGCATAATTCGAGCAGATAGTCGGGGAAGCAACTAAATTATTGGCAAACTTTCCTACAAAGTTTTGTTGCCCCACAAAAAGTTGGGCGAGAATGTCAATGTAGCGAGCGCTGGGGGACACATGTGAATTATTGCCACGGCTTAATTATGTTAGAGCCCAGATTAGCCGAACAGCTGTGACACGGCCTAAAAGTATGCATTGATTGGGATTGGAATTGGGAATGGGATTGAGATTGGATTTGAATTTGATTTGATTTGGTCATTTGGTTCATTAAAAAGTTTGTTGATGTTTCATGCCAGTTATGAATATTGCAAAACCGTTCAAAGTTCTGCAACAGTTTTAATTAGAGCGCAACATCAACGAAAGAAACTTTGACGTGCTTCCTCTGATGAAGCAACTTTTCGAAAGCAGTCGAAAGGGCTGCCTGGATAGCTGGCACCTTCTGCTGTCAGGTAATGTGCAACATACAGTTAACATTCTTCTCTTTTTTGCACTTTGCAGACAACCGGGTTTGGCGGACTGCCAGACGTAACGGAACACTCGAACATACGCCGCACTCTCTCCCGCCAGAACTCGATCTCCAACAGCGACTCGGGCGGCGAAATCGCCAGCATACAGAAGTCCAAAGTCTACGGCAGCGCGATGACGGGCGGCGTTGTTGTTGGCAGCGACATCGCTGGCATCGCACTCGATACAAAGTCGCCCACCTCGCTGGCATCGGCGGCATCATCGGCAGCCGGCGCCTCCGGCAAGACAAAGGGCGGCAAGAGCGCGGCCCGCAAGGGCAGAAACAATTCTGGGGCAGCGCACAAGACACGACGCGGCTCCTGGATGGTTGCCCTGACGCTGGTCAGCGCCATCTGCTTGCTGGCGATAGCGGCCACGCTGGCATACCAGCACTTTTTCATGTCGCCCAGCCGCAATTCGCATGCACAAAGACTGAGAATCGTGCGGCGCATCCTGCGCGAAGTGCCGCTCGTCGATGGACACAACAACTTTGCGTGGAACGTGCGCAAGTATGCGCACAGCAGCCTCGAGCTGGTCCACCTCAGTCATGACCTGGACCACAAGTCCATGTGGTCGCGACCTGCCTGGGCCCAGACGGACATGGAGCGGCTTAAGCAGGGCTTAGTCGGTGTGCAAGTCTGGTAAGTGGAAAAGCCTCGTATGCGAGTTAGATGCAATCAAGCATGCACAGACATCGACCCATAACAATTACCCAGCACAGGTCACAAAGAGAACAGACAAGAGGAAACGCCAACAATTTGACTGCAAAATAAAATTTGGCAACAGCTACTGTGAACAGCAACAGCAACAACAATATCAACAACAAATCTGGTTGGCGTAGTCGAGAGTTCAGGCAGGCAGGCAGGCAGACAGCTGCAGTGGCAGGAAAAATGCTGATGGGCAATCGACTTGATTTTATTTGGTAGACTTCTGACACCACAAAACCAAGGACTAGTGCAGTTGGCCGCCGCCAGATGGCGCTGCACTGTCGAGCGCAACTTTTGTGCAATTTTCGCATTTAATTTCAGTGGTCGTCATTGTTCAATTTCTGCTGTCGAATCCTCTGCTCGGTGTGTGCTCGGCACTTTTTGTTGCTGCCGGCCCTCGTTATTGCCATATCATTGCATTTGAATTTCAAATGTGCTGTTAGTTAACCACTTTTATGGGATTCATGCAAACTGCATCTTAATGGCCTGGCCGGGTGTGGCATGCAACTGGGCTAAGTGTTGTCTGCTGCACTCAACCGTTTCGGCTGCCTGGTTTTCGTTCAATCAGTAATCACCATGAGCAAAAGTCCTTGACTAAAACCGCCCAAAAATATACGAGTCATAAAATCTTTTCACATCAAAATGAAAGGATTAAATAGATGAGAATTTATTGAGGCTGCAAAAACCAATATAGAAATAAAGTCAAAAGCATTTCGTTTTTTTATGCTATTTCATAAACGAATCACATTTTTTTATTGATTTCTGTGCTGAACTAAACAAAAAATAAAAGATGAGTGACATTGAGTCGTCTTCACATGGATGTTTCGTAGAATACCCAATAAATAACGAACAAAATCGCAGTCAATACCAAGGCATTGATATGTTCTTGTTGGTAACATAGAAGACCTTCCGATTGTCTGGCCCATATGAACCGGACTTTATCTCCTGTCCGCCTCTGCGACGCTGCACGCAATCCTTGCACTTGCATTTCTTTGAATTTTCAGATCGATTCAGGCTATAATTCTCCTTGCCAGCCGGAGCCCGCCTCTCCGATTCCGATAAGCTGCCATCTTTACGGTGACGATGCGATTTGATGGCAGCGAATGCACTTAAGTTGCAATTCTTCATGTGCGGATTCTGCTTGCTCTTCAAGTAGAACTGTCGACGATCCAAGACAGCGCTACGCTTAGTCACCCACCAATCAAAGTCGGGATCTATGAACACCGGCTTCGCATTTGTCAACTCCTTGACCATAAACTCTTCATGCTCCTTCAGCCACAGTCGACCATATTCCCAGCCCAGCAACAAACTCATCGAGGGCTCCTCCTTCTCGTATGACGAGGAGAACGCGAGGCGACGCGGCGGCGGTCCATCGGTGGGAAATATCTGATGGCTCTCCTTGCAAGATCGAATCTGCTCTGCACGTGCCCATGTCTTGTGCATTTTATTGAATCTCTCGTTTTTTAAGCGAGCTCGTTTTTGTTTGTATTGTGATGAATTCAACTAAAAAGTGTAACTGAATTAGTTTTCATGCGTCAAGTCGTTAGCTAACTACTACGAAACAAGTACCGAAAATTCAAATATTTACATTTATTTTTATTTATTTCTAGCTCTACCAGCTAAATTTTATAAATTCGTCACTATTATTTTACCACTTTAGTATTACAATTTTACAACATTATTTTTTTGTGAATAAAAGTCAGTTATAATTAAAATTAAGACTAACTTATTTCAACAGCACTGGCTTGAATTATACAACTTTATGCGACATTATTTATAAATATTTGCAATTGTAATCCAACTATTAATTTACCCTTATCTTTATTTATTTTATTGTGTTTATATAAGTATCTATGTGTATTTTATTTGTTAAAGCTGTTTAAGTTTATAATTAAAAATATATAGTTTATTGCAAATTCGCACGGAATGAAAATAAAAGTACTTATTAAAAACATGCGTTTCTATGAAAAGTTACATTGAAGCAAATACTTGTAATTTCTCATGTACCTCGCTGCAATGTTTTTAAAATATCACGTATACGTTATGTTGATATATGGTTAGTTGGCATAGGCGTGATTAAATGAACTTAAAAATTTGCTTGAATATTTTAAGTAGTACTCGTATTTTCTTTAAAATATTCGAACTGCTGTTTTCTTTGTCGCCACAATATTATGTAGGAAAATAGGTGTCCTATAATTCACACAGTTCCTAAAACGTTGATTAACATATTTGTATTTGGAAATGCTTTTAGTAGCAATATAGTTAAGGTAAACTTACCGACTGCATCGCAATTTCAAAACAGTCGAACCCTTTCCATGAGAGTAGAAACTAGACAATTATTAAAAGTTTGATAAACTTTGGGTTCCATGTCATACCAAAGCACCAAAGCATAAGTATTACTTACGTGATTTTTTCAATCTTGCAATGGTTTGACCCCAACCAATTTATCGAAGTCGAAGTCGAAGTCAGCCGAACCCTAAGAACTTTTCCCGTTTGCAATTGCAGGTCGGCGTACGTGCCATGCGAGGCACAGGGCTTGGACGCCGTCCAGCTGGCACTGGAGCAAATCGACATAGTGCGCCGGCTGTCGGACATGTACGCCAGGGAGACGGTGCTGGCGACATCCTCGCAGGACATCGTGGCCACGCACAGGCGCGGCCTGCTCGCCTCGCTGATCGGCATCGAGGGCGGCCACACCATCGGCTCCTCGCTGGGCGTGCTGCGCTCCTTCTACTCGCTGGGAGCTCGCTACTTGAGTCTGACCCATCGATGCGACGTGTCGTGGGCCGGGTCGAGTGCCTCTCCGCTCGAGCAGGGCCTGACGCCGTTTGGCAAGGCCATTGTGCGGGAGATGAACCGGCTGGGCATGATGATCGACCTGTCGCACAGCTCGGATGCGACGGCGCGTGATGTGCTCCAGGTGACACGGGCGCCCGTCATCTTCTCGCATTCGGCGGCACGCCAGCTGTGCAACTCGACGCGCAACGTGCCCGACGACATATTGCGCCTGGTGGCCGAGAACGGCGGCCTCATCATGCTGAGCTTTGACCCCGAGGACGTGGCCTGTGGCCGTCAGGCCAGATTGCAGGATGTGATAGAACACATCAAGTATGTGCGAGCGATTGCGGGCATTCAACACATTGGCCTCGGCGCCGGCTACGATGGCATCGAGATGCCGCCGCTGGGCCTCGAGGACGTGTCCAAGTACCCAGAGCTGTTGGCCGCCTTGCTGGAGGATCACAACTGGAGCGAGGAGGATGTGGCCATGCTGGCCGGACGCAACTTTCTGCGCATCATGGAAACGGTGGAGACGGTGCGCGACTATTGGAAACGGGCCGCCATCCAGCCCATCGAGCAGGCCGAGCCGCAGCCCAAGACGCAGTGCACCTACATGTCGTCGTGACCACTGCCGCAGGCGGTTCGAACGCGCCGCGATGAGCCCGCGTCCAGTCCCAACCACACCGAAACTGCTTCGACCGACACTCAGCACTGGCATCAGCTGCAGCCTGCCGCCAATCAGACGCGCGTGCAGCACGTGGCAATGGCAGCGACGGCCACCGCGATGCCAACAGCATTCACAGTCAGCGGCGTTTTGCAGTAAGCTGGTAATGTCGTTAAGCCGACTTAACGCTCTTCATTTATTTAATGCCACAGCAACATCAACACGATGCACAGGCAAATTGAAAGGTTGAATATATACTCTGTACGTTAGCGCAGGAATCAAAATGACAGAACGATAATATTTATTGCGAGGAATAAAAATAAGTAAAATGTATTTAATGGAGACACGTCGAGACGCGTGCAATAAACATAACGTATAGTATATGGATAAGTAACGCATAAGCGAGGCAAAGGCATTCGTGGGTTTCACGATTCATTTCATTTATATTTTACTTTAATTAATGCTGCAGTTTATTTATTTACTCTCAAACGGTATCTGCACAATTCCGTTGACTTTTTACACCCTGATCCCATTGAAAATATGGAAAAAAAAATAAAGTATAATAAAGTATACACATATGTACAATACTTCACAGTTGAGTTGATTTAGCCATGTCCGTCTGTCTGTCTGTCCGTGTAAGTGTGTGGATCTCAGAAACTATTACAACAAATTTGGTTTCTGTGTGTATTCCTGCAATTATTACGCAGATCAAGTTTATTTTCAATTTTGGACGTCAAGTCCCCATTGCCAACAACATATGAAAATCATGAACAAGTCACATTTTTCTAAATGTAACAATATATAATTTGTAAACTATCAATGCTCATTTAGTGTATGTCCCTGTCGAACTAGCAGAACAAGGTATTTTCATTTAATTATATTTTATTTAGAAGATAAGCAAATATATATTCGTTTGAAGTGTATATCTTTTATTTTATGGGAGCAGGGTATTACTCAGTCGAGCACTCTCGACTAGAGCGTTCTTACTTGTTTGAATTGCACACACGCACACATGCATACAAAGTCACGAAAGAAGCGTGTGAGAGAGAGCAGATAATGAAACATGTTCTGCATGCCATGTGAATTAGCATACAGAGCAGCCGTGCGCTCGAACGAGGCGAATAGACAACTTCTGGACTTCATGTCTAACACACTCCTCTTGCAAACACAACAGTGTTGTTTTGGCACCTGCACTTCGAATCTGCAAGTCATCAAGTGCAAGACGACGAACTTGATGAAGTCACCACTGCACGTACTCGAAGCCGATTCTACTGGTTTCGCCCTGGTTTAAAATGCACTTATTAAAAATGTGTGTGTTTAATCAATAACGATAACAATACGCGAGTATTTGCAATTAAATGTTTTTTCTATTTTCGCTTTATGTTTGCATTTCGTTAATTAATGCGCGGTAGATTAACAATTCAACATCGAACGAATCGCAAAGCAAGCAATTTGCAAACTGTATTATAAAATAAACAAGTTTAAAATGTCGCCCTAAGTAATACGGATATTTGATCGAAAAGCATAATTATTCCTAATTAACACGAATAAATAATGTATTCATAGTAATTACGAGGCAAACTCTTTATACCCATAAATTGAATGCAAATTGTCACAACGTTGAAATGATACGAATAAAAAACCCCAACAAAACAAAAAAAAATATGTTAAAACAGTGAGAATTCTGTTTTTTTACCCACTGTACGCTGTATGATTGCAATTGTGCACTTGTAATTCGAACAGTCTTAGGCTAGAACACGACATAATATATACATAAATGTAATGATTAAAATGTTGTATGCGTTGCTACACACACACACACAGATACACACGCACACAGGAAATATACAGAAATTCAGCATAATCGTATTTATAAATATTTAGGAAAGCAAACGCGAATATCTTATAGAAATAAATGCATTTCCATAAAATAAATAAAATTAAAAATCACCCAAATAACGCATTTCTTATTTCTTTTTCTAAGACTTTTTCAGCTAACAACTCATCCCCATTAAGTTCTTAACTTAATTTGAAATAATGGAAAAGTTAGTATGAGGGATTGTCCAAGATGCTTGATCACTTGTAGTTTGGGAATTCGTCTCACACGAGAACAATTGTTTTGGAGCTGAAGTTTATTACTGTGCGATTGTTAAAGTATAACCTGATTAGAGTAACTTCTAGCTGAGCAATCTCAACCGAAAGACGCTTATTTGATTAACAAGGTTGCCAAGTTCAACTACTTGGGACACACAAAACTTAACTAGAAGCATATTTTATGGACAAGGGCCAAGCAGAGATATAGGGATCTGTTTTATATAACTGTAAGAATAAGTGCTGAGACACACAGAATCGCAGTTTGTTGTCTGAGGCCATAAAAAACGTTAAGTGGTCGTAAATCAAAATTCAGCAAGCATGAGAAAAGTTCACCAAGTTCCTTCTATATATATATATAATTTTTTTTGTGATTTTTTCTTTACTGCCGGTTGGACTTATTCCTGGTGCGCTTGTATTTATTTTCAACTATTTTGCGAACATAAAAAGGAAATGCAACTGGCTTTTACACAGAGCGAGAGAGAGAGAGCACAAATAGAACCGGATATTGGCATTCGGGACGAGAAAGAACATCAGTGCCGGCGCCTAAAGTCCTTAAACTTTGCTGCAGCACCAAGTAAATTCTATTCATTTACAGTCCATTGAAAGTTGTTTAAATTTTAACGAGAATAGGCGAGCGTCATCCTCCCATTCAACCCACCAACCCACCATCCAGTAAGATAGCCAAGTCCAATCTTCGCTAACGATTCTTTGGGCTGTCTCTTGGGCCTTGACGGCGCCAACGCCATCAATGTCTGATAACAATGTATTTGTTGTTTACACGAGGACTTAAGGTTTTTCTTCACTTGGCATTGAACTCCCCAATCCCTCCCGCTCTCTATCTCTAGCTGACTTGCCTGACCTATTCCTGCTCTGCTCTGCTCACTTCATCTTTGGTCGATTGTTTATCATTGTTGTTGTTGTTTCTGCCACTGCATAATAGAGACACTAATTGTTGTGCCCCGAATGTCTCCAAAGTATTTGATTTTGTTTCGCAGCTTTTTTAGCTTTATTTCCCATTACAGCACAAACCAATTAAAGACAGCTCAATTTTCAGATACTCGTCGTATTTGTTGAGAGCCCCAACAAAGGCAATAATATTTCTAAAGCCACTTACTTTGTCTTGATTACATAGAAATCAATGCGAACTGTTAATTTGCCAAATGAAAGCGTTTCAACATTAAACAATTTCTTTGGCAATTTCTTAATGAGATTTTCTCTGCCCCCCTTTCTCCGTTTAATCTTTCAAGACAGTTTCGGCTATTGCAAGTAAAAAGATCAAATAAAATGGTGTATTTATGGATTAATAATAAGGTGGAGAACTTATCATTATTCCGAAAGAATCGAATGGAAGTTCAAGGAATAGTATTACTATTTATTTTGGGGCGAGCCATTATATACATAAACTTTGGTATTTATTTTTATACGGCCATTAAACGTAATAACCTGTTGTTAAGGACACGTTAACAACAAGTTGGCAACAGGGCGTCCAGTGCTTGCCGAAAATAAAGTCGCTCGTTAACGGCCGGGCCGTCATCGCATAGCTTTCTCATTAACACGCCGTCCGGTTTCAATTTCCCGTTTAATTTCGTTTCATTAAAAATGCCTCCCCTATGGCACATTGTGTTCAAGTTTCAGCATTAATGGAAACTGTCATGCAGTTTCAGACCCACTTCATGCCACACGCCCCATCCTCTCGCTCCCAGGCTGCCACGCTGCCACATTGTCGCAGTCGTGAAGGCAACACACCAAAAAGAGCGATAAACATTTTGCCATGTCCAATTGCGGCGAGTTGATGGAAAAAATAATGCTTGATGACATTTATAATGACTAAAATCAGCTGGAATTGTTCTCTTATTGCTCTCTCGTTCTTGCTGACAATTTCAAAGTGCAATTGCCACAACCGAAAATTTTCAGCACTGCCATTATAAATCCGAGCAATTCATTTGGAAAAGTCCCATTCTGTCTGTCGGATTCATTTCACATTATCTTCTGCTGCTTTGCATGCATAATTTTAGCAGAATTATATTCCATTTTCCAATCAATACTTCAGGTATTTCGAATAAAATTCTTTTGTGTTGGCGCCTTGTCACCTAGATGTTATTTTACTCCAGCGTGACAAGTTCCTAAATCAACAAAACTGGATACACATCTAACTCCCTCTGTTAGCGCTCATTCGATATGCAGCCTCACGTCCATAAATTACGTATGCGACCAGTAGTGCAATATGCAAATATCAAGGACAATTTGATTTTTGCGCTCAATTTTTTGCATATCCCTATGCGATTAAAAAGGAAATTAATTTTATTCGGAATGCCATAATTTGAATTTATTTATTTGTGAGAATCTATTGTCATGTGCAGCACTCACATAAATTACAGAATTAATAACAAATCCGCAGCGTAATCCGTTACAAATAATTTGCTATGTCTTTACGCACTTTAAGTTTAGGTAAAATCAATGCTAAGAATGCTGCAAAATTATAATAATTAATTTGCAAATGATTGAATAAACCGCACTTGCGAGGCAGAGAACTTTCATTGGCTCTTCTGTTGCCTTTTCTGACCCTGGTGGCCGCAAAGACAGCCATTAGAAATGCATATGTATATGCCCAAAAACCAAATTGGCCCTTAAAATGATGCGACGAGAGCTGCAGCAATGAGTTGCACCGCCCCAGGGCCCATCGCCTTCCACATGCCGCCTGCCGCCTGCCGCCTGCTGCTTGCCACCAGCTTTCATTGACATTTGCAAAACCCCAAAATTGTTGGCTGTGTGGCAAACCGAGCGACATCATTTGCAGGCAAAGCGCAGCAAGGCAAGTGCAATTAGGAAATTTGCAAAATTGTCTATTGCCCCCAGGCCACAGAACATGGCAAATCACAGAGCAGAGAGATGTGCTCTTTGCACAGACACACCTCGGTATAGAATTGGTTACAAGGAATGATGCGGGACACTGAACGAACATTCCTGATGTAGGTATTTGCACTGGCAAACAGTAGTCAATTATGGCATTATCTTGTCATAATTCATCTTGGTCAAATACTGAATACATATTACATTCTGTTTGATTAAAAATAATAATCATGCATTTGCAAATGATATGTCATCATTTCTATGCATATGTGCTGATAGCTTACGAATCCGAAGTGCCTTTGGGGGATCCACTCAACATGCACTTCACTGTCCATCTGCATGTCACATCAGCATGTGTCTTAAGCCTGTCCAGAGCTGCCTGTGCACACATTCTTAAGTAAGTATTTGTATTGTATTTGCAGCAGATCGAAATGGGACACAAGAGGGCGAAAGGAAGCCTTGATAGGCTGCGAATTGTTTACGAGCGTTGTCCTGCGAGCACACACACACACAAATGAGCAGTTGTAAAAGCCTGAACATAATTTAAGACGTTCCTGCATCTGCACTTGAGCTTACCACAACGAAATTGATTTACTTTTGCTTCTGGCCAATTTGGCACGTACATCTTGGCCATGGAACAGCATCGCAATAGTTGGCCAAACACATTTGTAATTAAGCGCTTGAGCGTCCCCAATGTGTAGTTAAGCCGTAACTGCCATAAATTCGACCTTTGTGGTCGTATCTAATGTGTTTGCTCTGCTATTTGTAGGCAATCACACAACACAATGAACGCGTTTAGTGCGAAAGGTGATATCGACGAGCAAAACATACTCGTACAAATCGGCTTTATCGGCATATGTACAATTATACTTAATATAATTATTATTACAATACCTGCTAAGTAAGTTAGCTTTTCGCTAAAAACCTTCTTTGTGCTCATTATTCGAAATCAATCTATACAATAATTTATTTTTATTACAATGCATAGTAATATTTTGTGTGACTTATCAATTCATAGGCAACTATTTCCTCCTTGAGTATTCTACTATTTGCTACTCAAAATTGTTTGTTGATCGGACGTGCTCGTAAACAAACAAGTTATCTTCAAATTAAAGCACGAGAATCATTGCTGCAAGGTATTTATTTATGGGACTTATGTGTAATGTGTAATGTGTTTAGGTAAGTATTTATGAGGGTGTAATAATTATGTGCAAGTATATTTTAGTGCTGACACTATCAGGCAAATTTATTATTGAAAAGTTCAATATTTTCATTGTGTTAAGTTAAGACTCTTTATTTAAAAGATAATTTTGAAAATGTTGAATTTTTCCTAAAGAGCTAATATTTTTTCTAAAAGGTTTTTATTTTTCATGCAAAGTATTTTTCTTAAAAGATACAAATTTTTTCCAATAATAGTTACAATTTTTCCTGTGTGAAAAATAAAAGATAAAATTTTTCCTGAAAATGTTTAAATTATTTCCATTGGAATAAGAATTTTCCTTAAGAAACATAGATTTGTCCATGAAAAGTAAACAAAAAGTTAAGATTTCTTCTAAATAGTTACGATTTTTCCCTAAAAGTTAAGATTGTTTCATGAAAATTATCAGAATGTGTCGAAATTTGTTAAGTTAAAAAAGAAACAGTTCAAATTTACAAATACTCGAGAGGAAAATAAATATGTAAGTTAATATAATTTTCATAAATATGTTGTGGCAGCTGTCTAGTTATTTAATGACTTTGCCCACATTCCAGTGTATGGTGGATACTTCTCTATATATGCAGCAAGTGTAAAAATAGCACGTGCGAATGCAAATCAGATGTTATCTATGCAAACTGCAGTCAAATATCTAAGCGCACGTACGAATGCGATGCCAGGGAAATGGGATCTCTTTGGTCATCATAGATTCACTCGAATGAAAACACGGCTGGCGGCACACGGCTGGTGTGTACTATATATCTATGCGACATTGTTTCCACTCATATGCAATATTTAAATGGCAATTGCAAATACGCTGCGTAATCAACACGCTGCGAAATTAGAGAACTTCCACTTCATTTCCCCGACTGTCAAAATCGCTCTTGTCACGAGCTCTAATCGACAGGCCGGAGTACTTGTTGATGCAATGAGGGCGTAGTCAGGAAGTGTCTGTCACTGTCATAGGCAATGCGACCATTCAACACTTGGCCACTTGGCCACACACACACTCACTCGTGTATCGCACATCTAATTTCCATGTTGTCAGGCATGAAAGTGCTTTGCAGTAGGGCTCTTCTGAAGTTCGCTTGCTCGCCTCGCCTAGGCTGGCGTTTCTGGTAATTTGGCCTGGGACTGTGTGCTTTAAAGCAGGACATGAATTCAAAGTGAAATGCATTTACACTTAACATACTTTCTCTTCAAATGCCGAGGCTTTTGCTTTGGGTTTGGGTTTGGGTTTGGGGGAGTTGCGCACCTGAACGACAATCAACAAGTTTTTGTTGTTATTGCTGGCAGTTTGCTGATGCTGCCAGTTGCACTTGTGAAATGCATTTGCCGTTGAGCACACAGAGGAAGCGCTCCACGGCGGAAGACGTAAAGAAGGAGCGCCATAAAAGGGAGGCAACATCATAGCTTCGACATGTAAGGAAAAGGATATGCATGTACTATATGTTGCAGCGTCAGCATCGTGCCTCGCTGACTGTCGCATTGTCCATCTGGCAGGTCGTTATCTCGTGCAATATGACAATCTAGCCGTTGGCGCTGAAGCAGAAACTGCAACAACACGCGCAATCATAAAAGTTACTAACTTCACGGTCTCCTCTCTCTGGCAAGACAACACGCAGTCTACCTTTATGTATCTACAAGAATGTACAAGGATTGTGTGTGCGTGTATGTGTTCTGTGTAATGGCATATTCGAGTTAAGCGAAATAACATTTGCACTGCCCAGAGCGACACACGCACATCCACGCACCGATGCCGCAGACTGACTGACAGGTCCTGGCAAATATGCATAAGGAAAATATTAAAGATGAATTACAGCAACAGGCCGAAGGACACGTCCAACAAAGGCTGCAGCAGTCCAAATACTTGCGCCATCTGCCAGACCGAAAAGCCTGCCATCGGGTCACCTTCAGCAAGCATCAAGAGTACATAAAAATATATATATACCGATGTACTCATATACCCTACTGACAAATGTTCTTGAAGAAATTGAGTCCGACAGACTTATCTGTCATTATTGTAACTATTTGGCAATAAATATTGTTATTGCCAGACTGCAGTAGATAACCAATGTAATTTGGTTATAATTATTTTATTCCCATATTTTAATATATTCTTGTGATATTTTCCGTTTTTTTTTTTCTACTGCCCACATAATTCCCCTTTATAAATAATGAATTATTATTATTAATGCTTTTAAATATTTGAATAAAAAGGCTATTTATATTTTATACAAAGACTTACGCTCTACTTGTTTTAATTTATTTTCCGTGCAAATATTAATTTGCAGTTGCCAAGAATATTATAAATTCAATTAATATGAATGAAGTGACACAATTCGTTTTGATTGCATTAAATTAATTGCGATTGAAGTTCGCCAACGAAACTTGCAACAGGAAAAACTTATACTGAAAGAATGATGGAAAACTTTGAATCACACTGTTCTAGACATTTTTCAATCAAATTTGCATTAAAATAAGAATACACAACGTCTAAATTGAATATTGCAATTGAATGAGCACAGAGAATAGAAGCATTGACAACATTGTTATTTCAACTAGAAAAGAAAACAAAAGTGTCAATGATACCCTTTATTAAATTTATATACGTACAAAATTCGTCAATATACATTTTAAAACAATATAAGAAATGTTACAAATAATTCAATAATAAATGTAAATAAAATGGAATTTATTTTAGAGGGTATACATGTCATCTAGCAGCTCCACGTTGAAATATTCCTTTGAGTTTTTCCAATTTTCTAAAGGCCAATGGCGAGCATTGCTTTGAAATAGAAATGAAGATACGCGCCAACCGGAGATGGTTCGCTTCAAGTCAAAAATTCATTCGCATGAAAGCCACTTAATTTGTTTTTCTACTTGAAAAACGTTGTACGCGCTTTCTTATTCGCGTACTTGCGACGCATCCGCCGGAAACACACACACTTGCACACACACAGACAGGCAGTAGGACTATCGGGCTGTTCATTTACTGTTCATGCATGACCACATCAACATTTTCGCTCCTCATTCGTTTTCAGTTCAGCAGCATTGCTTACACTTCCGGCGCCGTCTTTTTTCTTTAGCCAAGTCTCGAGTCGAGTCGAGGTCGACTCGAGAGCCTCTGGGTGGCTTCAAAAAACATTTCCAATTCGATTTTTTGCCAATTGCTCCTCTCGCTGCCTCTCTCCTCCCCTGCCCAGCCCCCTCTTCGCATCTGCATATGACGAATATGCGTACGTGCTGCTGTCGTCGCTCATACGCTCCGTGGTACGCGCTCTACTCGACTACTCTTGACTCTGTCTTTGTTCGTTCTGCCCGCAGCCAAATGAATATTTTGAAAATTTCACCACTCCCTGGGTGAAATTTATTTTCCGCTTTTGCATATTTTGTGGGCAATTTGGAAAGAGTGTCGAGATGCTCTTGCAATGCCCGGCATTTATCCTTTCTCTTGCACTATAATAGTAAAGAATATTGGGATCTATAATGAAATTTTCCACTTCCAAACAAATATACAACTTGTATTGTGGGTTCGCATGTTCAACTATCCGACCAACACTTCGATTATTGTTCGATGCCAAAGAGTATTCAGGGAGGCTGATGAAAAGAACACGCTGTCGCAGGGCATTCCTTTGTTCATTGTTTTCGACGTCAAATCGTTCACGTAAAATATTCATACGTTTCCTCGGCGGTTTTTGGCTCTCAAGTGTTTGCAATTCAATTACAATTCAATTGATTTTCGTCTGCGGGCCCAATATGCCAGACACCCAGACAGCCAGACTGCCAGACTCTTTACTTGGCCTCGATTTTGTGCACCACGAGCATTGGATACAATTTATGACTTCAGATAGACACGTGCCTCAATCAGATACTGAGAGAAACATGCAACTGCTGCGGAATACAAATATAGCGAGCAGCTTCTTCAAAATTTAATTTGTCTTGTGACTGTGGAATGCTGGTAAACATCCTGAATCTTTCTGCAGTAATGTGGGATCACTTCCAGCTGCTTGCAAGATGTTGCTCGCTAGAGTGCAATGTAAGTGCGAGTGCCTTGTAATTGTAATTGGGAAAAACGAATGCGATTTTTTTAGACCAGGCGAGTTAACTCTGGACTCTGCCAATCTACTCAATAAGTATTTTTTTTTGTCTGCCAAGGACGTAGCGGGTGGGCAAATACCATAAGTATCGTTGGGATACACAGACAAGACGACAGAATGTGTGTCGGTCTGGTTGTGCACACACACATATTGAGTGGGCGACGAGGAGCAGGAGAAGCTGGCTTCACCGTTTCTGCCTCTGTTCCTATTGGCATTAGGTCATGTGCGCTTACGCGTACGCCAATTCCTTCAAGTAAATAAAGGCTTTACAAGGAAAATAAATAAAATTAAATGGGAAAACGAAAATCCAACTTTCTCGTTTACTGCCGCTGCCAATGGGTTGAAACCGTGTCACAGTCGTGAAGTCTTGAAGTCTGACGCAAATAAATAAACTTTTTGATTTTACCAAATCCAAATTTGGCATTCAAATTTGTTTAAAAGCCAGCAAACATCATTACAGTCCATGCCAACAACTAACGATCAATTTGGCCTTGTGCCCCAGATTTAATCGGAATTTATTGTCTGTGGTTTAGTTCTGATTGATGGACTCGAGTAATTGTAAAGCAACTGTCGACCATGGACAATGATCTTCAAGTTGCTTCCTTTCTAAATCCACTGCATACTTTCAATCAGTTTCTTTGGCTTCCAATGCTCTGTGTATAGAGGGAAAAGGAAATGCAAACAGTCTGAGCTTGTCGAGAGCTTGCTGAGCATACATGCTGCAGTCCTTGTCAAGTTTATCGATTTGCTCATTTGCATATTCGCCCCAATACTGACTGGAGGACAAGGCAAAGGCGGACCGAAGTCCCAAGAATTAACTTGATTTACAGATATGTGCGTTAAGGAGCGACTTCAAAGTAGCTGAGTAATATAAATATAGTAAATTGTTGTGAATAAAATATACAAACAATTAAATAAAAAAAACTTGTAATGATGAACTTATAAATAATGAAATAATAAAAACAAATGTAATTTTAAAATCAAACTTTAATTTCTAATTAAATAATGTAATAATTATTTTACAATATATTCATATTTGGGCTATAATTTAATATTTTGAACCATCAGATACTTCAAAGTTTCCTAAAGCTAATAAAATAATTGTAGGAAAATACTTTTGAATTACACTTTAAAATTTTTAAATTTTTGGAATTTTGTATTATTTATCATTAATTTATACATAATTGCTGTCTATAAATTAAACCAATTTCTATAAGATGCTTTTAAATTTTGTATTTCCCAGTCGAAATTAAAATCTGTAATTTTTCCAAAAGTCATTTAGTCAAATAAATAAAATTAAATAAAATATTTATAAATCCCCAAAAATGTAAACTATGTTTGTAATAATTTAAAGTAGGCATTAAACCATCATTAGTTATTTAGAGATAATTGCAAATACTAAGAAAAAATATATTCATGTATTATTGAACTAGAAACAGAGAAAAAAAAATTCTAGTAGAACAAATTTCTGCTGCTGACCATTACAACTTTTTTCCAAGGCACTGAACTACTGTCTTAATTATGGAAATTGCGAGGGCAAAATGCGCTTAATGACCTCGTCTGCAATACAATTAAAATACATTCATCGATTTGTCAAGCAGCGAAGAGAACATTAGAACGCCCAAAAGGCCGACGGGACTAGCCATAATTTTGTGTACTGCGCACTTAATTTTTCCTTCACTCATTTGCGCCCATCTTAATTAAGGGCCAGACGAAGGAGAGTCATGACAACGAAGGCTGAAACGCTGGAGGGAAACGCAGCCAGAAATCAATTAAATGGTTGGCAAATGGCTCAGGTACATTCAAAGCGATTCAAAGAGAGCACCGGGCACTGACAACGCAAAATGGATACTCGCAACGTCTACAACGTATTTATTGAGGGTTCTCTGTGCGCCTAAAATACGCCCGAGGGAGTCATTTGGCAGCGGCGAGTGGCCCAATATCCAGCGTAAACATCAACGGGAATGCTGGGACACGAGTAGGTATAGCATATCACGACTGAAGTTCTCTACGCGTTTGTCAATTATCAGCTCCCTCGAACATCTTTTATTTATTGTGTTGCCGCCCCTTGAAACGTGTTCCTCTTGCTGTTGATTTTTACGGCTTCACTTCCACCGCGAACTCCTGCCTTCTGTATGTGCTGTTCGATTTCAGATATCGCAATTGAAAAGAAGCATTGTTCAAAGCATTCATCGCCATTCATGCATGCTTTCAACATGGCTATTGTCTATCGGTTTCAGTCGCCAAAGCAAAAAGCTAATATTACGTATACGACCTGACATTTATGAGCGTATACGTAATGTGCAGCATGCAAATTATTTTTCTACACCGATTGAGTACATACGAATGAGTAGAAAATAAATAAAGTTTCACAACACATTTATGTCAAGAAGGAAAACATATTTTAAGTCTGAAGAAATTTTAAATGAATTGTTTTTATTTATTTGCTGAGAGATTTAATGGAATATTTTTGTCTCTTCCTTTATAATAATAATTTCTTAATACTTTCAATTTTCATTTAACATATTTTCATGTTTAGAAGATTAATTCTTGTATGCAATGTATACCTACAATAAAGTGGTTATTTTTTGAGCTCATATAAAATAAGTAAAATTAAATACTTTTCCAGAAGTTTAAGAATTTTAATACATTTTCGTCGACACTATTTGGCAGGATTTCAGAAACGGCTGCAAGTTGTACTATTTCAAAACGTAATATAAATTCTTTGTCAGCGATAATGCCATTGCTTTTAAGTTTAATGAGACAAAGGAAGTGCGAGTGCTCGCCGTACAGATTTTACACCCGGAAGCCTCGTCGAGTTGCCGAAATTACAAATATTTTAGGGCCATGAACAGCACACAATGGCACCACGTTCACCGTCATGTCAAAGGGCGCTTAACGCACGCAGGAGCGAGGAGGAGGGGCACAAGAGAGGTTACTGAGGGCTACGGTAGGCTGGCTACCTGTAGGTGACATGTCCATGTCAAAGCTTAGAAATGGCGCAACAGCCGCCATAAGCTCGCTTTCGCCAGTGTCCTGTAGGTCGGGTCGTAAACGGACGACAGCCTGGCGACTAACATTTGTTGATGCGCACTTCCGCCAGTTGCCAGTTGCCAGTTTCAGCAGCTTTACCAGTTTCGCCAGTGTTGCCACCAATTTGCTTTGTTGTCAGGCTGACTCGTTCCCTTTATGAACTGTGAACACAGTTTTTTTTATTCGCATCCTTGCCTCCACCATGCATGTCGAGTACCCCTTTCCACTCCCACCATTCCCACTCCCATTCCATTAAACGTTCACATGAATTTCTCTTTTGTGTCGTTGTCTTTGTTTGGGGAAGCAGCGTCTGTTGTGGTCAGATTCTCGCCCCTCGCACATTGTGCTCGCAGCCTTATCATCATCGGTAATGGGTCTCAAGGATATGCGTAAACATTTTACTATGTCTTAAGGTTTAGTTTTATCGCTGCTGAACTCGCTCTTTGCATGCGCCTGTCCTCGAATCTAATGCCCGATTGACACTATCAATAACCCCTAAACTCCGACAACGCCACCAGATCGTAGATACATAGCATACCATATACCAAACGTACAGTATCATAAATAACGCGTTTATGCAAAACACTTGCGTGGAGCTTCAATTTGAAAGCGGCAACAAGAGAGAAAATTATGTGAGCTTACGAATTGCCAATTTGTTATTAAACTTTGGCACAGCAGCATTTTCGCCTCTTTGTTTATACATCCTACAGAACAAGTTTACCCCAAGCGTATAGCACATTTTATAATGATTTTAAGCAATTAATCTTTTTATATATTCCTTATCGAGAAGCGCTAATTTTTATTTATTTATTTAATTAATTGATCTACATTCAACCAATCAATTTTGCATTATTTATTATGATAGAACATTTAAGTGCCTTATGGTTCAATACAAATTTCTAAGTAGCTGCTTGGATGATAAATTTGGTTTCGAAAACTATACCATTTAGACATTATTAATAAAATTTGAAAATAATCATAATAATTTTTAAATATTTTATATGATATATCATTATTTAATATCATATAATATTTAATTACCCTATGCCGGTAGAGTTAAGATAAACAATCTAAGCTGCTGCTCAAAAGACAAAGCTTATAGTATATGTAGTTTATTAACAGATTTGTTAAAAACGATTTGTGAGTACAACATTTAAATGCAACCAACTAAAATACTCAGAGTATGCAAATAGGTTTGTAGCAAAGTATTAATAGAATTAACAATAATAATTGCTGAGCACAACATCGAATTCAAATATTCCGTGCTTGCGGTAATATTATTGCTTAGCAGCTTTAGCCCAAATCGCTCTCGATTGGTGCGTAAATTGAATAGAAATGCATACATCAGACTTTTATTTATTTGTTTACTCGAACTGGAGGCAGGAAGTAAGTTGCTGTCAGTTGCTGTGCTCATTTGCATTTGCGTCGCTGGCTTTTTGATATTTGATATTGACTCAGGACTGCGTCTATGGCTATGAGTAGTGAACAATTTGCATATGAAATGTCGCATGTGTGCTATTGATATATACTATGTGTGCGTATATACATATATTACAATGCCAAAAATGCACAACAGAATGGAAAACTAAAATGGCAATGACAACAAAAGGCTCGCAGGACAACAGGACAACAATGGCAAGCAGCAAGCAGTGTGCAGCATACACAGGATATCGCTAACTGACAAGTGACACTTTTTCAAATTGAATTTTTCATTGGCCCCCAACACATTCTGGTGAATACTGGGGATCGGCTTATAGACGACTACGACTGATGTGGTCCAGTTGAAGTGCGCTTGGCTCTAGCTGTCGCTTTGTCGGTTTCACTAATTCCGAGTGTCATAAGCAAAACAATTTTGAGAGTTCACAGTTTTAGACAAAAGTTTTAAATTATATTTAACCAAATCAATGACAAATTGTTCGTGTAGTGGTGCGACTGCCATCTCTGCAATGGAATCAGACTATAATGTTATATTGCTGCCCATTGTAACGGCCGTTATGCTGAGCTACAATCGGCCAGTGTCTCTGGACGAGATTGCCGATGGCGTTATGGCCCTGCTAAGTTCCCAGCGGGAAAAGATCAGTCCAGAGGGCACGTCCGATTTGGGCAATGCTAAAATCGTTCCGGCCCACCGCAAAAGGAAGTGAAGAAGTCTCCAAATTGATTGTTTCAAATTATTTGGCTTTTCATATTTAAGAACTTATAAATTTTTAAGAATTTTTAAATACAACCATCGAGCCGGATTGAAGTGCCGCTTCGTTTATTGTTGCAGTGTAATAGTTGCGTCAATGTTGCACTATCTGTTGCCGCATGCTTAAAACTTTTTACACCCACATTTCAGCGAAGCGAAAAATTGTTTATGTTTCGCATTAAACCGAACGCAACTGAGCACACATTGTCTGTGAGTGTGTGTGTGTGTGTGAGGGCGTGTGCCTGTGTGTGTGATGGAGGAAAGTAATTTCCAAAGAGAGTCGAACTTTAATAAATTCACAAAGTAAACGTGGCTGCGCCCCCATCTCCCCAAATACCTTAATTTTCACTTAACGGCCACATATTATTTAGTACCAAAACTTACATAGCAATAAAAAAACCAAGAAAACTTCAGTCGAGCATACTCGACTGTGGGATACCCGCTACCCCTTTGCAGAGTATACAAAACACTTATGAGGTAAAATATATAAAATAATATACAATAAGTATATTAGTAAGCAAATATTTGTAATAGTATTTCAATTCCATAATACCAAAATAAACAGATTTTTTTTAATTTTAATTTAAAAATTTTGTTTTAAATGTTTAAATTTATAGTTAATTGATACTCTACACATTTTTTACATACAATTTTTTAAGATAAAAATCTTCACATTTTTTTATTTCGTAATATTAATTTAATATGAGTATTTCTCAAAACAAAATCAACTAACCGCGATATACTTATTTTTCATCCCATCGACTTCAATTTTTTACCGTATGTACCAAAGCTCAGAACTCTAGTTTAATTCCTTTATTTGTTTATTCCTTTTTTGCTCGATTTGAAGGACCGAAAAGGGGCGTCTCTGAGGACAGACAGTCATAGTCTCTTGCTTCTGACTGTTCCATCTATTTTATGTAGGGACAAAGTTAAAATACCCGATTTACTTTATGCGTAGTGGGTATAAAAAGCATAGCTCAATGTCCTTTGTTTTCGTTGCCAGTTGATATGTTCTAGAAAGTTTCCAAAGAAAACGCATTGTAAATTACAAATATTTTATTGAATTGTTTTCCAATTCTAAATGGGGCTGATTGGCAAGAAGTGCACATACTTAATCCTGTCCAGATTGGTGCTGCCCACATGCACTTCTGTTGGATTCGGCAGAACTTCGACCTCTTCCTGCTGCGTAGCTTTTGGCGGTTCCTTGAAGTTCACTTCCAGTGTGCCGCCGGTCAAAGGATCAGCGACTCCTCTGGCAATGCTGCGCAGCACAGTGTCAACACTTTGGCTTGGCTGACTCGCCTCGTGATTCGGCGCTAGTTGCTCCAAGTCGGGCAATCTCTTGTCCTGCCTGGAGTGCTCCGCATAGATCTTGTACTGTGCCTCGTCGAAGGATTTGCCACGTTTCGCATAGAGTCGCATTGTCTTCTCGCGTAGCTTCTGCCGCTGAGCAGCATCTCTGGCCGTCACCTCGATGGCCACCACGGCAATGGCGCACTGGCTGTGCTGCAAGTGGAAACCATCTGCCTGGCAGCTGCTGATCACCGCCTTAATCACCTCGCCGCTGTTCACGGCTCGTCCAAGACGTGCAGTCAGCGCAGTTGCAATACTCGAAATATTCTGAGGAGCGAAGACAGCTCGAGCCAGCGGTGTCAGCAGCACCTTGTCCCGAGGATTATGTTGATCTGGCAGCGTGCAGCATAATTTACTGGCAGCCAAGAGGCCAGCCTGCTTGAGGGTTAGATACAGCTTGTGGTCCTTGATGCGCGGATTCACGTTGATGGGATGCTTAAAGGTGTAGGAGTAGATGTAAACGCTGCCGCCACCTCTGAAGATGAGACGCCACATCTGACCCGAGCTGCTCTGTTTAATCTGAAACATCTTTGGTCCCAGTTCGAAGAGCACCTTGTGTGCAAAGTCCAAACTCTGTGAGCTCTCTGGCTGCGACTGTTGGAAGTCTGGGCAAATCTCGCTGAAGGTTGCACATAGTTTCTTAAAGTCAAGTCCGCTCACTCCGCTGTCCATTATTCTACTGCGTATCGAAAATCGAGATCAGCAAGGCATCAACATAAACAAAACAAATGTGACTCACCGCATAACAAATTCAATTACGCGATAGTTCTGCCTCTGACGGCCAAACAACGATTGTTTGTCTCGTTTTCAGCTCGCAACTCAAAACACTTCGAACCCAAATGCTGCAGTTCTCAGAGAAAGAGTGAGAAACTGAGCGAGATATTGCACAATCAACAAAATTCCCTATATTGTTTATTGTGTGCTTTTCCATTTGCCAGCTTTAACTCATAAATCTCTTCATATACTTATGTATATACGAGTATATATTCTGTGTCTGTTAATTTTGTAATAAGAATGTCTCGTCGATTATAAAGTGCGCAAAGAGTTATTATAGAATCGCCTTGCATGTTTTATTATTTGTTTACATTCTTAACTCTATTTTTTCATTTCCTTATGAATTTATATACTTATTATTGTATTTATTTGTTTTATTTAATTATCTATTTATTTGTTGTTTATTATTCTTAGCACACAAACTATTGCTTATAAAGAAGGACCATCATTTTAATTTACAATTTAAATACAATTTTTTAACTAATTATGAAACTATATTTGCCTATAATTGCATCTGTAACACATATATGCAACTGTTGTGTTTGGATAATCCATAGTTGAGCATTCCTGAATCACAGTCAATGGCGTCAGCACTCGAGTAGATATCAACACTATATGTATGAACATGCATATAGTCGTGTAAGTTTTTGTATGTAGTGGTAGTGTAGTGTAGTGTAGTGGATACGTGCTTACGTTGCTTGCTAGAGTTTTGATCGGTCGATGTTCAGTTCGAGTTCGTACATCAAAGCGGAACATTGCAATATCGGTAGTAAGAACGAAAAACAAATGCATCAAATGCCATAACTTTACTAAATGCTAATTGCAATTGCAGAAAAGTAACCAAGATGAGCAAATGCGTTTTTGATTTCAAGAAATTAATGCACACGTTCATGGAAATCTGTCCGGACTTTATGGCTGAGCCGGACTTCAAGAGAGCGACCGAAAGTCGTCGCTTCGCCGAGCAAGTGATCTTCGAGTGCAGCAAAGAGGCGCATGTGGCCAAGCACATGGGCGTGGACAAGACTTGGCGCATTCGACTAGAGACCTGCGACGCTCAAGGCAAACGGATAAATTCCGAGGTGATCATTACAGCGCATGTTCGCAAATCACCGCCCGTCTATCAGCCTTTCATGGTGGACGGCTGTCTGAAGCTCACCTTCAAGCAGGCCAGTCTCCTGGCCGTGGCCAAATATTGCCAGCTGGCGCCCTATCTGGTTCAGCGCAACGAGATCGTGCTCACGCCCTTTGCCGGCGCCGTCTTTGCCCACAATGATATACCGCGCCTGGCCTCAGCACTGGGCGAACCCACATCCAAGGTGCTGATGGCTGTCATCAGCAGTTGCCAGACCGATGGCTACTTTCTGGAGCACAGTCGTTGCTACATTGCACTGCGTGCTCTGCAAAAGACCATCGTTGATCGCGCTATGCGTGCCTCACTGCTCCAGAAGACAATGAGAATGTATCAGCTGCATGGCAAGGACTTTGATTTGCCCAAATACATTATAGTCTGCCGGTTTGTGCGCTCCGACGGCAGAGGAAACGCTTCAACCTCCGAAGAGCTGGACTTATTGCTGAAGGAGATAATGGCAATGGGTATTGTAACCGAATCGAATTCAGCATCGCCTGCTCCCATCGCGAACAAACCGAAGCTTCATTGCGCTGCAAACTTCAGCATCAAGCCAACAAAATGAAGACGTTTCTTATTCCGCCACATTGTAATGTTGTTGTTCACAAACGGAAGCAAAATGAAGTTGAGTTTTTGAAGCACTTTCGTATTTTTGTAAACAATAGAGAACTTTTCTGGTTGGTAAGCCATAAAACTTGAGAGCGCTCTCCATATTTTCAGCTTAATATTTGCACCGACCATTCGGTTCTCTAGCCAGGCCATGTGCCTATTTAAAAAATATATAAAAATATTTAATAGACCAAGTGTCTATTTAAAAAAAAACATTAAAAAAAAACAAATTTAAAATATATTTAGCATATTGAAAACCAAACCTAAAAAAAACATATAAAACATATTTACTACATTACACAAATAAGTAATACAAAATGAAAACAACAAAAGTTAAAAAGATATCACTGGTATAAAAACATATGTATACATTTTATAGCGCATTCAGATAAAGAGAAGTTGTAATATATGTTATAAATAGAAAAGCAGATACATGTGTACATACACACATATTACTTTTCATATTTATAACTTTACGTTTTTAAGTTGTGTACGAAAATGTAAAAAATGTTAAACGACTTTTTTTCAATAAAGCGCAAATGTTTGAACATATTTTTGATAATTCAAGAACTAATTAAGACAAGACCGTTGCGACAGTAGCTAAAGCGCCATGGGCAACAAAGAGAGTTCAGAATCCGTACTTTAAGTTCTCTTTGTTGTTCGGCATTCGAAAGCGGACGACAGAGCTTACGTTGAGATTTCAGTTTGTTTTTTGTGGGGTTTTTTGGTTGAAGTTTCGCCAGGAGTTTTGTTGCTGCGGCAACGCCAAAGCCACTCAAAGATTATTGCGCGTCCTGGTCAGAAGGAAGTGGGACTGGACAAACCCTTTTGCGGTCTCTGCGTCGCCAAAGAAAACTTTTACGTTGTTGTTGCTGAAGTAGTATATGCCAACGCCGAAAAGCCTTTAAGTTGCGAAGGATATCGCAAAGCAGGCATTAAGGAATATGTATCTGAGCCGCGTCCAAACAAAACAAAATGCATAGTTGATAAGCGTAAAGGGACCAACAACAAATGCCACGTGTTTCAACGCCTAAAGCAGAAGTGCTCAAAACTGCAAAATCTCTAGAGTCTAGACATATCGCTAATGTAGCACCAGTCTGGCGCAATTAAAAGCAAACACTCGCACATATTAAACGACCCATTTTATTATTTCCAGATGTAAACTGAGAATAGAAAAATTCTACGAATATTTTAATAATAAGCGTAAATATTATTTGAAACGCCGCCTGGGTTATCATTATAATAATCATTGCGACGCATCCGCATTATTTAAATTTAAATTAATTTGTTAGTCATTTAAAGTATTTTGAATAGTGTTAAAGCGACTTATCAATTCGTTTCTTGATCTTTTTCGTTGTATTAAATTACATTTATAGCAACTGAGTTCGGTATGTAATTTGTTCCTTTTGTGACATTTAATGGGTATATTCAGCTGGTCGAATCAATTAGTGCATAATTAAATAGCAATTATTTCTTCCATTCACAAACACACAGCAAAACACACATTCATATTCATAACATATATGTATGTACATATATTTGTACATATGCGTGGGTGTGCGGAATGCCAGAACACATCAGATGCATTCACAGCCACAGCCAGCGTAATCAATCATATTCACAATTACTAATGCGAATTGGTGTTGAGAGCTGCGGGGTGTTTCGAAAATTCAGTGCTGAAAATAGCATAACATAATTACTTTGAAATTCGTCTTAATTATTCAAGCAGGGAACACAACATTTGAATTCAGCCGCCATGTCGATCACATGGTTAGATTATTTGACAGTGCTGCCAAGCACCATCAAAATAATAATCGAAGCTAACCTTTTGTTTAAACATCATACTGGTTTCTATTTTTATTTAGTTAATAAATAAAAATAAATAATTTACTTTTAATTAAATATTAACTTTTAGCTAACTAAAAAAATCGAAAAAATTAAATAAAACCGATCGTTGGAACTGTTGCCAGTGTGACCATATACCAAAATACTAACTAAAATCGTTATGGTATTTTCGAACATTTAAATTGTTGTCACTCTGACACAAATTAGCGGCAAAAGTGGCATCAAAACAATCAAAATAAAATCACGACGCATTTATTTCGCTCTTGCTGTAAAATGGAGTCCATTAATTTCAACGATTTTAGCATAAGAGAACGCCATGAAATCATTAAAGCGTTTCTCATTAAAATGCGTACTGCAAATTCAATGCAGAGTGCACAACGATTCTTCGAATACTACTTGAAGCGCTTCTATAAATTGCCAACCAAGATAATCGACGACATTATCTATTGCCAACGCGCCATGAAAACATATCTCAGTGTTCATCAGGTGTGTATCAATATTAACTTACCACTTAAATATTCTTCTATACCCTGTTTGATCTTGCAGAGAATCACAAACTTTTATCGCAACAACACAGCCACAGTAAGTTGACATTAGTCTCAATGTCTGCAACCAGATCTTAACTGTACTACACTTGCAGGATGTTGTAGCCAAGGAGAATCACTTGCTCGAGATAGAGGACATATTGCACGAGATCAATGCCGAGTGCCAATATTTGGTGGTCAGCCTGGAGGAGAATATCGGGCGATTCTGTTTGCCATTTACAGAGCAGCAAATGCAGCCAAATGTCAACCTGATCCGCGTCATGGTCAGCGAGGCAATTGTTCCTCAGGTCTGTGCAAGCGTTTTGGTCTTGAAGCCCCACTTTGTTGCCGAAAGACCGACTGAAAGTCAGTTGCTACGCAAGTACTTCACCCCCAGCAACAGCACAGACTCGAGAACTCCGTTGAACGCCAAAGTTGAAAGCCCGAAACCAACAAGGATAGTGCCGCCAAACAAGAAGCCTTCTCCAGCTGTTGCAAGTACTCCAAGTGCTCCACCAACCGCACCACGTACAGCTGTGAAACGAGCAGCAACCCCATTGCTGGAGGTTGCCATTAAGAACGAGGCGGTAAATGCCAGTCGTCTTAACTTGCAGGAAGCCTTAAAGCGCGCCCGATTTAGCCAACATGGCAAACCAATTGGTGAACCTAAAATGAACAACTCCCAGGAATTGTTTCTGCAAGCCTTCGGCCTTTGTACACATTCGGCATACAAGAGCATTCAGTTGTCCCAAACGCATCGCCAGAAACGAAAGCAAAAGCTGGTGCACAAATAGATTTTAGATAATACGTACCAATCCAAATATACTTAACTATATTTTAACTAATTATTAGGCCGTTAAATCATCCGCGCTGTAATTATTAGCTGGCTTTTTTAATTTAAATATCTCTGAAGTCCACTTTTAATTTGTTATTATAATAAAATTTGCAGTGTCAGCACCTTTATTTGAATTTATACATGTTAACATGAACAATGTCAACTCTTTTACAATTATATATATATATGTATACAATATGTATATTAAGAAGCAACAATGAACAACTAATTCTATGTCAAGAAATTGATTTGATATGCTTCCAATTTAATTAATTATCTTTGAAGTCGATTATGAGTTTGTATAATATGCAATGCATATGTTCTTAACAGTAACCTTTTATTTCAACTTTCACATGTGCACTTATGTATACCCGGTAGCCGTAAAAAAATAAAGTATATTAACTTTTGGCTAATCATTTATTTCTCGTAATTCCAAGTAACGAAATAGTTTTAGTATCTCACAACAGATAAATGTCCTTATACCCAACGCAACCGTGGAAGCTTTTATCCCAAAAAAGAACTCGGCACAAGTGAAAGGCAGAGTAATGGCCAGGAAAACAGCATCTCACGGTAGGGTTCAGAATACTACACGAGAAGTACACAGCATGAAACAAAACAGAGCAAGAGGACAATAGCGCGTAATGGCCCGTTATTGTGGCGTTGCTTTAGGTGCCGGAGCAGTTGAACGAACGTTCCGATGACGGTGTCGCTCATTTATCATTTACACACCAACGCACGTTAACACAGATGAACAATGCCAGATACACAGACGAGGAGAGAGTTTTACGCGTGGAGTTCTATTGTAGACTAAAAGAAAAATGCCATTAACATTTAATATAGGCGCATGGAGTGCCCGGAGAGACCCAAAGAAGCGAATCCCGGCAACGGTTGCGACCGGTCAAAAGCCCAATTTTCATTCACTCCCCTTTTTTTCCGTCCTAGCAACCATAATATTTGCATTGATGTAATCAGCTTGCGGCCTGTTCGCCAAATTGGTCAACAACATATAAACATGAGTGACTTACAGATACCTACACATTTTTTATCCATCTACATTTTCTTAATTGTGCAAACTTAAAATATATTCAAAGCATCATTCAAATGTCAGCCTTGTATGAAACCCTTCTTCCCATTTCCTCGGGTAGAGGGTATCAAAATTCCAACCCACATTCCGCTCAATTGCTGTGCGGACATTTTCGCACCACCCTTTTCCATCACGTTCTTTCGCCCAACGTCCCTTTTTATATTGTTTTACAAATTGTTTGTTATTCTACGCAACCCCCATTTAATTTTGTGGCAGGTAAAATCCGTATACGTAAATTGTAATCCAATAAAATAGATTGAGTTTTACGCTTTTTATGCACCGCTGACATTTGATTTTTAAAACTTTCCCAGCACGCTGAAGCGGCAAATTACATTCATAATGGCATCAAATGCACAAGTAATCAAGTAATAATATTACAATTTAAATTCACAATCAAATTTAGTTTTGCACACACATTTGTATGTGGAACATTTGAAATGTAACGAATATAACGATAACGATTTCGATAACATGATAGTACACAATTAAACGCTCAGGGCTGGATTTAGTTAGTTAAGCTGCTTCAGTGTGACCGAAAATAGTATTATGTTATTTGTTTTTTCTGTTTTTATTAATTTTTCAACGCCAATAAATGCAATTCGTTTATAAGAATTTGAATCGGGCAATCCAATGTTAACTGCGCAACATCAAGCTTTTCAAAAAGTTGCGCCTATTTATACTTGTAAATCGAAAATACTGCTAAGCCGAAAAAGGTGTAACCAGCATTTTCAAAAGTGGTATATACCAACTTGACCGGCTGTTCAGCTGCGGTCGCTCTGCTACAGCTGTACCATAATAAATAATATTTTGAATAGCAAAATGGTTATTTTTAATAGAAGCGCAGCAATTGGACAAATTCTGCGGCGCTGTCATCGTGCAGGTATTTAGACTGATGCATTCAATTGTTAAATCACTGTTAATCACGTGTTTTGAAAAGTAATACAATTCGTTGTGGCAGCGTTATGACATTCAAATCCTTTTTTAGTTGCAGCAAAAACTAATAATAATTTGACATGCTACCACGGACGATGGCCGACCTCGGAGCAAAGGGATTTCGAGCAGCATATGCGCATTATTCCCGACTTCATTAGCGAAGCCGAGGAGCAGCAACTGCACGAAGAAGTGGAGCCCTACATGAGCCGGCTGCGCTACGAGTTCGACCATTGGGATGATGTGAGTGTGGCGGAAAGCATAATTTAAGAGCTGTTTAACAACATTAGAGTCTTGCAGGCGATTCATGGATTCAGGGAAACAGAACGCAAGAAATGGTATCCCAACAATCGCGAAGTCTTGGAGCGCGTCCGCCAGGCAGCCTTCGAGGGCGCCATCATGTCCTATGTGCATGTGCTGGATCTGGCTGCCGACGGCGTCATCAAGCCCCATGTGGACAGCACTCGCGTGAGTCCAATAACTCCACTCAAAAAACCATTATTAAAACCCTCTCTTCACAGTATTGCGGCAACACCATCTCGGGCATCAGTTTGCTCAGCGATAGCGTCATGCGCCTGGTGCGCACAAGTGCCGAAAAGTATCACCAAGGCAGCGCCGGAGATGGGCCCATCAAAGAAGCCAGTGACAACTCCACCGATGACTCGTATCGCCATCAACCAGAGGCGAAGCTGGAAAACAATTTCTATGCAGATCTGCTCCTGCCTCGCCGCTCCCTCTACATCATGAGCCACTCGGCACGCTACAATTTCACACATGAAATCCTGGCCAAGGAGCAGTCGCAATTCTTGGGCAATCCCATCAATAAGACACGTCGTATTTCCATCATTTGCCGCAATGATCCTTAATGTTGACTGAACGAACGTTGCAATTTACGTTGTTGATTAATTTTTCAAGTTGTTAAATGAACACCTTTATTATTGTTTTGAAAAACTGTGATGTCCTTTACAATATATGCTAATGTTTTGCAAATTGATAAGCTAAGTATCATTTCAGGGCACATGAATCCTTCGTGTGATTTGCTTGGAAAAACATATTTGAGCCGCTGTCAACGAGCATATTTTCGCCAAAATGTTTTATTTGCTTGAGGCTTTTTCCGCCGCTTTGCTCAAGTATTTGTACAAAGGATACGCTGTCTAAATCCCTTCGTCAATATTTCTGAAGGCACCGCTGTTGGCGCTTTACACATTTGCCGATAACAAAGCATGACGATTTGCAAATGATGCCATTAATTTTGTGGCAGCACAACAGAGCGTAGAGAGTAGCGATGCGCCTCCTTATGACTATTGTTTATGATGTATGATGAATGAAAGGCAGCCGAGTACTAAGCAAGACGAAGCACGTAACATTTTTCATCCCCAACTCTCTTAATGCCCAACCAAAAGTGAAAGCTTTCTCTCGCCGCTCTCTTGCACTGTTAAGCTTGAGATGCAATCCACATTGCTGTTAATCCCCCCATAAGAATAATCAACGTTCAATACGGCAAACAGATTAACTGTAAATTAAAGTGAATAATGCAAAATCAAGGGAAACGAAAAAGAGTCGAGGTTAAACAATAATGCAAGGATTTAACAGACCTACTTGTAAGCCCTTTGAGTGCCTATTAAAACCATTCAGGACACACTTAAATGCGATTAAATAAATAATTGCTTAGATTAAGAATGTTAATCTGATTATAGATAGAAGAGCTTCTTTGTTTAGTTGGGCGCCGGTCCCAGACGTTGAAGAGCTCAAATCATTTTAAATGAAAGCAGAAATGAAGAAAACACCTGAGCTGCCCGGCACAGGCTGCAGGTGAGTCAATAAAAAGGCCATCAACATTTAGTGCTTCTCGAAAATCAGCTCAACAACAATGCGAAACGGCAAAGTGGCCAGCCTCTAGCCCTCTTCCTCCGGCCCAGAATTGACTGCCCCTCCTCCGACCGACCAGAAATACCTGGAAACATTGAGAGAAAACCCAACAGCAGCTGAAACTTTGTACAAATTATCAACAGTTAAACAGTTTGCAACTGGGACGACAATTTCAAGTGGCAACCCTAAAAAAGGGACAAAATGCTGAAAGAACTTTTATTTGAGGCTCCTTTATTTCGGCTATTTGGCCGTTATTATTATTTGCATGGAAAACCGCAGTCTCATTCAAAGCGTCCATCCACTCATAACAATTTCATCCTTTCACAAAAGTCTCCAAGTTGCACATTTCAATTCTAAACTTTTTTTCCCCCAAATTCTCTTGCCCTCTCTCTCTCAGTCTTGCCTCTTGACTTTTCAGCATTTGGCTCTTAACTGTGATTTACTGACATTTTGGTAGTACGGATGCCAAAGAAGAAAGGAAAATGGAAAAATTGCGCAAATTTCAGTTTTTGTCTAATATCTTTAATATTTGCTGCTTCGCACATATTTCATTATTTATGGTAATAGCGTAGAATTAAGCAGCAATATTAAGTATACGTCCTGTATGTCCGCCCATCTAGGAACTTTACAAGCTTAAACTATCAGCCTTGCTATAATACTCTGACAATTATTATTCTTAAGCAAATTGAAAACTTTTTGATGATTCAACAATAGTTTGAACTTTATGAGAACATATTTGCATTCATTTATGTGGCGCGCATCTCAAGTCAAATGTAATATTCACTCTATATTCCACAAATATCTTACTTTAAAGGTCATTCTTCGTAATTAAATGAAACCGCAAGAATTCCGCTTTGAGTCTTCACAAAGAGGTGAAAGCCGGAGCATTAAGAAGTGCCTCGGGGCAAGTGGCGGTTGCATAGACTCAGAAGGAATTGCGCTTCTGACGCAACTTTGTCGACGATGGCAAAAGGACACATTTTTGTCGCGTTTTCAAGTGGCTCCTCCTCCACTAAATACTTTTTTAAGTGCCAGAGCAACTGTAGGGCAGCTAAGCGCATTTTCCGTAATTTCCCATTCCCCCGCCTCGTCATCCATGCCATCAACTCGGAAGAAATCCAATTAAATTGCATACTTTTTTACTGAATTTTGTCGAGTTGCAGCCTTTACACCCTATAGATATGAGTGGACTTTCATTTGCAAATACTCTGCCCCAGACTCGGATACAGTCAACTTACCATAAATTATACAAACATTTATGCTAATACTTCACCCCAAGCGATTATAGTGTTCATAATCTCAAGATAAGCCCGTGGTGCTTATAAAATGAGTAATTCATTCAACGGTGCCATAAACTTTAAATATAGTTGTTCTTTATCAAATCAATTAAGTAATTGTTATCTGTCTAACCTTTCCATGAATCTAATAATATATATTTTAAAGCAGGGTATTCCACTGCCAAAGTCATCTATTTATATTTTCTACTCCCCTTTAATGCATTGCTCTTGCTTCGCAAAAGAGCAACAGGGCACATAAAGCTCAGTTTGCACAAGGGTCGGACCCCATTAAACGTTTTATTGTGTAAAGTTCATAAACAATGGGCTTCAATTGTGATTTTCTAAAACTTCATTTCATTATTTAAGATTGCAACATTATTAAGCTCGCTGTGGACTCTTGAAAGATTTATTAATCGGTGCATAGGACACAATACAACCCCCAATGCAATAACGCCCTCAGCTTTATAACGTAATTTTAAATTTAGTTTTCATTAAAAACATATGTATTTCATTTTGAGATATATTTCGATGGCTATAAATATTTGTCTGCAATATGGACAGCACCAAAGATACATATATTCATTAGTAAATTTTAAAATGGCTGCATCACAATAAATATATCTAATTTTAAATATTTAATTATATGGGTATTTTTGTTTAATTAATTTTGGCTCCAACATTATATTGAAAATGATTTATTAAATAATTTTCATTTTATATTTTATTTAAATTGACGCAATCTATATTACTCAGATCCATAAAAGAGAGTGCAACATATATTAATGATAGATCGACCATTATTTTTATTGCACTTATCTTTACCTAAACAATTTAACTTTAAATATTTTTAGCCAAATTAATATTCTAAGCAACTGCTTTAAAGAAGTTTATTGTGTGATAGAGAAAAGTTCTTGCGACGATTTGTCCACTTTTTCCACTTACTCAGTTTAATTGAGCATAAATTTTTAATGCTCTTCGCCTGAATTGTTGAGGCAGTGTCTGGACTGGGATGGCAGTGAAACACCATTGCGAATGATTTAATAGACTTTTAAGTCAAGTCCCTTGAGAGCAGGACATTAAGCGTGAAAGTTTTTCTCCTCGCTTCCGCTGCCAAGGACATAGATCTTAAATGGTTACCTGTCAAAACTGATATTAATTAATGGCTGTCGTTTGCTGCAACAATTTTGTCAAATTGTTCATTTCTAAGAATTTATTATAGTGAATAATTTCCGAATTCTAAACATGGAAATAAGTAGATCACGAATGTAATAGCTGAATATTACCCCACAGGCGTCTAGAGAACAACATTTAAAGTGTCTTTCTCGAATAAACACTTAACAGGCTGAGTCTAAATTCCGTTCAATAAACAATTAATCTTTCAAGAATGAAAGTGTATAGTGCTTATCGCGAGTGTTGAATGTGAATGTGTGTGACTTTGGTAACTTGGTACGAATTCATAAAATATAGTAAAGAGTAAAGCTGTTGGGCAAATAATCAATTAAAATCCATTTAAGTGAAACCAATAAGGCAACGATTACAATGTTTATGACTTTGAATTTTCGAGTGCTTCTGCTATGCGAAACATCAATAATTGCAATTGCCACTTGAGATTACGCTTATTATGATCACGGTACGCAAATACTTACGACCGACCAACATGGAGAAACCAAAGACTCCTACCCGGAGAAGAAGTTTTTTTTTACCATTGCTAAGCTATCCTATGAATTCTGTTAGAATTTCTAAATATTCTAAGTTAATTTTTGTGTTTAATTTTTAAACAAATTATAATTATGTACACAGTACTATTTTCCTTACATTTTTCTTGGCTTACATTGTTCGACATATTTAAAAAATTTTAAAAATTGAAAATTTTAATTTTTAAACTTACAATAAGAGCGTATTTTGTACTATTTAATCTCCTACTCTTTTTTCAAAGATTTTTAGAAATAATTTAAAACAACAATTTAGAAATAAGTTGCCCATTCTGAAAGTTTGATTACACTATAATATAGATTATACTCAGATTTGTTTGAGTGTGTTTAGGAAGTGTATTTAATCTTCCTATCAACGATTCATTTTCTTTGAAGTTTTCCACTACTAAGTATTAATAGTCGTACCATAACAAAAATATAGTCAAATATAGAGAACACCCCCTCAGCTTACTTCAGACCGATCTCCACGAATTGACAATGAGCATAAATTGTTTCCAAGCTAGTTAAGCCCCACTGTCGAGCGTTTATCAAGAACTTAAAGAGCTCAATAGTAATATACCCACACATAATCAGCCGCAAGTACACGAATACTACACTCTCAAAGAGTATGCTTGAGTGCTAAATTCTATATAGTATGTGTGCGCCTCTAATCCGGGCGCGTTTGGCGTTATCGCCAGAAGGGGCTCATCGTGGGGTCTAATCGTGGGGTTGCCTGCAAACAGCGACTATAAAAGCAGTTTCACTTTGCCATAGTTTCCAGTTGTCACTCAGAGTCGTTCCGCGAAGCTGAGTGAATTATTAATCGGGATATAGAAGAGGATAGAGAGAACAATGCAGATCCGTTGGGGAATAGTTCCTTTGCTAGCTCTGCTGCTGCTGGCCACTGGCATCAACCAAGCAGAGGCAATGTGTGGCTATGATGTAAGTGTTCCACATAAATTAATTTCCCCACAACTCAATAACTTTGTTTAATGCCACTTTGCAGTCATGTCCGGCGACCAAGGCGAACATGATCAATGTGCATCTGGTGCCGCATTCCCATGACGATGTCGGCTGGCTCAAGACCGTGGATCAGTATTATTATGGCGCCAGGAACAACATCCAGCACGCCGGTGTCCAGTACATTTTGGACTCTGTTGTACAAGAGCTGTTGAAGGATTCGAGCCGTCGCTTTATCCAGGTGGAGACTGCGTTCTTCTTCAAGTGGTATCAGGAGCAAACGGAGCAAGTGCAGCGTCTGGTCAAGAAACTGGTCAACGAAGGTCGCCTCGAGTTCACCGGCGGCGCCTGGAGCATGAACGACGAGGCTGCCGTGCACTACCAGAGCGTCATCGATCAGTTCACGCTGGGATTGAAGTAAGTCCAACAATGGAATTGAAATTTTACAAATGATTCTGATACTCTCGATGCTTATCCACAGAGTACTCAACGACACCTTTGGCGCTTGTGCTCGTCCTCAAATCGGCTGGCAAATCGATCCCTTTGGCCACTCCCGTGAGATGGCCTCGATCTTCGCTCAGATGGGCTTCAATGGCGAGTTCTTTGCCCGCATGGATCACAAGGAGAAGAGCAAACGCCTCAGTGATGTGGCCATTGAAATGCTCTGGCAATCGAGCGAATCTCTTCGGGATTCCGACATCTTCACTGGCCTGCTCTATCGCCACTATTCGGCTCCGCCCGGCTTCTGCTTCGATATACTCTGCAGCGACGAGCCCATCATCGACAGCAAGAGCTACGACAACAACGTCAAGTCTCGCGTGGACGACTTCATCAACTATGTGAAGACCATGTCGAACTCCTTCAGGGCCACCCACGTCATGGTGCCCATGGGCGACGACTTCCAGTACGAGGATGCCGAAATCAACTTCAAGAACATGGACAAGCTGATCAAGTGAGTTTTAAGAGGGTTTACATAAGTTCAACCGTCTTTCTGTCTGTCTGTCCGTGAGTATGAACGATCTGTTCTCAGAGACTATGAAAGTTAGAGACTCAAAATTTTGCGACATAACTCTCTTGAGCTAGACGCTGCTGAATCTTATTTTGGAATTCAACCAATTTCACATTTCCAACAAAAAAGAGACATGCTAGCGAAATTGTAAAGAATGAGAAGAGGTTTTTAAAAAAACTCACTTATATTATAAATTAGTTCCTGAGAGTTTCAATACAAATAACTTCGAAATTTCGTGGTTAACAATTGTCTAGCGAAAAGTCTTAGCTCACGTTCAAGTTGAACTAATCCCAAATTATTTTGCAGATACGTGAACGAGCGACAAGTGTCCGGCTCCAAGGTGAATGTGTTCTACTCGACGCCCTCGTGCTACCTGTATGAGCTGCATCAGATGATGCTGACGTGGCCCAACAAGACGCAGGACTTCTTCCCCTACTCCAGCGACTCGCACTCCTACTGGACCGGCTACTTCACCTCGCGTCCCACCCAGAAACGCTTCGAGCGTGACGGCAATCATCTGCTGCAGACCGTCAAGCAGCTGAGCGCCTTCGCAAAGTTGACCAACGAACAGCAGACTGAGGACTTGGATGAGCTGCGTCAAGTGATGGGCATCATGCAGCATCACGATGCCATCACGGGCACAGAGAAACAAGCGGTCGCCAGAGACTACGATCGCCTGCTGACCGACGCCATTGTCGACTCCCAGAACAATGCTCGCGATGCCCTGCGAGTGCTGACCAACCTGACCACGGGCGAGTTCGACAGCTGCCTGGAGCTGAACATCAGTGTGTGCGCCTTCACGCGGGACAGTGCCAACAATGTGGTGGTCACCCTGTTCAACCCATTGGCGCATTCCTCCTCTCAGTATGTGCGTGTGCCCGTCAAGGAGGATTACTATCTGGTCACCGACGAGAAGGGACACGAAGTGCCCTCGGAACTGGTCCCAGTGCCTTGGCAAGTTCTGTCCATCCAACATCGCTCGAACAACACTCAGCATGAGTTGGTGTTCAAGGCCAGCGTGGACAAGATTGCCAACTTCTACATCCGAGTGCTGCCTGCTCCAAAGGCAATGCCAGTGGAGCAAGTGGGGCAAGTGACGCGCAGTCGCTTCGAGAAGCTGCACGCCATCAAGCAGCGTCTGTCCAAGGCGCCGCTAGCCGATGAGACGACCGATGAGGAATTCACTATCCAGAACTCGGTGAGTTTTATTTTATTGACTTTCTATAATGTTGACGAAATGGAATTCCAAGAACTATGTTGTGTAGAAATTTCAGACTCATATCTCTTCATTCAGTATTCTAAGACTTTTCTCTTTTAATCTTACAGCTCATCAAGCTGAACTTCACCACCAAAACTGGTCGCCTTAAAACCATCGAGATGAACGGCGTCTCGGAGAACATTGAGCAGACTTTTGCCATCTATAAGGGCGCTCGTGGCGACAATGGCGCTTCGGAGAGACGTTCCTCTGGCGCCTACATCTTCCGTCCCGATGGAGACATCACGATACTCGCCGACAATGTCGACTATACCGTCTACGAGGGCGAACGCGTCAAGGAGGTGCATCAGCACTTTAACCAGTGGATCTCTCAGGTGGTTCGCATCTACGAGGGCGTCAATCGGGTGGAGTTCGAGTGGCTGATTGGCCCAATTCCCACTGATGACGATACTGGTCGCGAGATTGTCACGCGCTTCAAGAGCGATCTCGCCTCGAATGGCGTCTTCTACACCGACTCCAATGGCCGCGAGATGATCAAACGTGAGCGAAACCTGCGGGAATACTTCGAACCCGACATGTCCGAGTCGGTGAGTGGCAACTATTATCCTGTGACTGCTCGCATCGCTCTCGAGGATGGACAGAAGCGCATTGCCTTGCTGAACGATCGTGCGCAAGGAGGATCCAGCTTGGATGATGGCCAGCTGGAGCTGATGCTGCATCGTCGCCTGCTCAATGATGATGCCTTTGGTGTTGGCGAGGCCTTGAACGAGGAACAGTTTGGCACTGGGCTGATTGCTCGCGGCAAAGTCTTTTTGATCCTGAATGGAGTTGAGAATAAACCGACGTCTGCAGAACGCATAGCTCAGCAGGAGATTCATTTGCCCTTCTGGAAATTCTTCAGCAACTCGAACACTGCCAGCTCGCTGAAACCTCAATCGCTGCCCGACTTCAGCGACTTCCCACAGTCGGTGAATCTGCTCACCTTGGAGCCCTATTCCAGCGATGAAATCCTGTTGCGTGTGGAGAACTTTATGGATGAGAGTGAGGGTCACATTGTCAGCTTCAACATTCGCCACATCTTCGATTCGTTGGGCGGCAAGGAGATTCGGGAAACCACTCTGGACGGCAACTTGGCATTGGATGAGATGAAACGTTTTAAGTTCCATCACGACGGCTCTCTGCCCAAGACTGTTGAATACTTCACTTCTCCATTCGAGCCACTGAATGTCAATGCTGCCGACGACTCATCCAGATTCAGTGTCACACTGAATCCCATGCAGATTCGCACCTTTATCATCAAATGGCAATAATTTAACTAACTCATCAATAAACTACATTGAAAAGACAAGACTTTGATATTTCCGGTATTCATATCTAGTTGATATAGAAATAGTGTTGAAATCTGAAATTAGCTAAGATTCTCTATAGCTCAGAAGAGTGAATAGCTTTAGCTTTCACAGACACTGAGAGTTCAAGTAAACGGTCAGACAGACAGACGAACCAAACTATATAAACTCAACTGTTAATAGACTATCACAATTATGGATCTTTTCGCCTAAAATCAGTATACCCTTTTCCCCTTTGAGAACCAAGTAACTAATCTGCTTTAAGTATTTACGCGTTAAGGATACAAACCTAGTTAATGCTTCAAACTTTCTGCGGTTTCTCAACAACGGCGCCAAGTCAAAAGTTTTCACTTTGTTTTGAGGATAAGCCACCCACAACCTGACCAATTGACAGCTCTCGTTGCCAAATTACTCTAACTGGGCCAAGACAGCAAGCTGGCACGGGTGTCGCCTTAAGCCACAGTATGCGGAATTTCATAGACTCCGCGTAGATCCCGACTAATTTACTAAGCCAAATAGGTAAGTATGTATATTGAGGAGATTTGCCGCGCTGCAGATGTTTATCATTTGGCAACGGGAGTCAAAGACAAGCAACTGTGGCAGCAGCTGTGTGTGACAAGAAATATTCCCTCGTCTTCGCCTCTCTGAGGTCGGCTCTACCTGAGGTTAGGTCAGGTCGTTTGCTGCGATTTGCAACAGAGAATTGTTGCGCAAACTGCACAAAAGAAAAGTGCAGATCCCTTTTGCTATTCTTATCACATACCAAGTAAATATAGATTATTTACTTTCGTTATGTGCAAATAAATGGATCAAAGTGATTCCCAAGACCTCACAAAACTACCTATGCTTGCCTTCAAATTCGGCAATTTCTATGTGAAGCAATTGAAATTAATTCATTGATAATTATGTTTTAATAATTTAATTAAAATAAATAAAAAAAAATGAATAAGTATTGGATAACTATATATTGCAATATTTGTAAATTATATACTATATACATATGTACATATGTATGTACATATAACTCAAAATATTCAGTTTTTCAGTTAATTATTTTAATATTTAATTGTTTCTATATCGTTTCATAATGAACTTCCATATTTAAATATCTTTAATTTTAAAAGTTGATTTTAAATGTAATAAGACCTTATCCATGCAAAATCAACTGGCTGTAAATATTTAAATATATTTAAAAGGTGTCTAAATGCAAAGTTTGAATATTCGAAAATATTTCGATTAATTTTATCAAGAATGTGATACTTAAAAGTACTGATAATGATGATGTCAATAACTTCAAATATTCTTGAAGCATTTCATTTGAATATAATATAAAAATAAATAATTTGAAAAATTAAAATAACGATCATTTCGATAGTCGATTACAATTTAAGTTCGAAAAAGGCAGCCCACACAATAAAGTGTAACCAAGTATGGAATTGGTATATTTGGTATATTTTTCGAAGTAAACCAGTGTGTTTTGACAAGCAGCTTGTGGTCACACTGAAATGATCGAATTAATGCGAGCTCGCTTTGCAGTTGACCGGGAAAAAATCAAAAAGCAATAGCTCTCTGGCCGCACGACAAGCATAAATTCGGGACTCGCGCACACGGTGACGGAATTAAAATTAAAAAGGTTAAGCGATGTTGATATTGATGTTAATGTGAACGTAGTTGTCGTATTTTGTGTATTTGTGCATTTCACTCAATTGCCTTCAAAACGCTAACATGTTAGTGAAAGTTCAATAAATAAAAAAATATCGTACGCGTTGTGAGTGGTTGAATGATACAATTTGTGCCTGGAATTATTTTATGATAAATCTTCATTGTGTGTGTGAATGTGTGCGTCGTTGAGCATATACACGTACACGAGCATAAGTGCTGGTGTGAGTGAAAACCGAAGCGACTCAACAAACGACGACGACAATTCGAAGTCGACGACGCCGACGCAGCAGCTGAGCTAAAGAAACAAAAATTACACACACACAGACGCATACAGACGCACGCACAAAATAAAGAGCAGCTCTGATAAACCACCATTTTACAGAGCAATTTAAAGCCTTTGGATACAAAATAAAATTGCAACTACCGTTTGAATTACCTGGACAAATGGCAAGCTTTCAAATACATCGCGACAACAACGAGAAGGAGAATCCGCACATCATGAACCACAAGGAGAAGGTATTGGGAGCGGGAGCTGGTGGCAAGCAGCCACTGGCTTGTCTCAAGGAGAAGGCGCTGGCACCGCGCGCCAATTTGGGCGTGCTCAGCACCAACAACAACAATGTGCCGCGCGGCATTCCCGCACCCTCAGGCAAAGTGGTAAGGTTCCCTTCCATCACAATTCCATTGCAGCTGCTCCTCGCTCTCTCTTTAGCTGTGGTGGTGGTGGCAACGATCTCTGCTCCTGCGAGCAGTCACCATTAGTGGTGGGTTTCATGTCTGTGCTTGTCTATCTGGCTGTGTCTCTCTGTCCGCTTTGTGCACGCAGTTCAAATTTACAGATAAGAATTTGACACACACACACACACACACATTCAAGCCATGCATTCGCACTTTTTGCGCGCAATCTGCAAAACTAACCTAGAAATGCACACTTTAGTAGTTCACTCTCTGGCGCGCATTTAGCTGCCAACAACAAAAGAGCGCAGGGACTTGCAGAGAGAGCGCAATAATAGCAAACAAGCAATGCAATTGCTATGCTCACCTCACACACAAACACATGCGCAAGCAGTGAACGTGGTGCGCGTGTGTGCGTGCGATAGAGAGCGAGGGAAGCCTGCAAAGGGCAACAACAGCAACAACTACGACGAAATGCAACTGCGTAACAGGATTTTTCCCAGAGTGGAAAACGAATAGGGAAGAAGCAGAGACAGCGACTGGCGTTCGCCTGTTGTTGTTCTTGTCAGAGCGTTTGTTCGCTGCACACACACATACATATTTACTAATTTATGCATTTGTGTGCGTGCATGTGTTCCCTTTAGCCTCTTCGTCCACTTGGAAATCAACGCGTTGATGAGAAGGCTGGATATGGCGTCGGCCCAAAAAAATCGAGTGCTGTGCCCGTGGAGCAATTCAAGACATTCTCGGTATACGAGGACAATATCGATACACAGGTGCACCTCAATCTCAATGCCGCCGACAAGGAGAATATTCAAAGCGGAGCCGCGGCCAAATTGTAAGTGCTGCCCATCAAAACCAACTTGCAATTTCTACATTTTCCACTCTACACTATTCCTATGTGTATTTAGTAGCGAGTCGCTGCCAAAGGAACATGACTTTGAACTGGATAACACGCCCATGTCCGTCACCGATGTGCTCTCGCCCATGTCCGTCGATCGGTCGATGGCCGATCCGAACACCAGCCTATCTGAGGACCCTCACAGCTCCATCGATGCTTCTATAGCCGCCAAATCGGAGCTGATACCACGCAATGATCGGCAACGATTCTTCGAGGTGGTTCAGTATCAACAAGACATCTTGGAGAATTTCCGCGAGAGCGAGGTGAGTAAACAAACTTCTACACAAATATATCATAAACATATGACTCGTTTTTAAAACAGATTCAACACTATAATTTTTATTAAAAAAAAGGTTTTTGTTAATTTTTATAATTAGATAGTAACTCATATTTTTTCAAAAATCTTAAAAAAAGGGTATACTACATAATAAATATTGAAATGATTTAATTTCATTTCCAAACTTAACTTAATGCTCAATACTAATCTAACAAAAATCAAAGTACATTCTTAGAATTCTTATTTTTCAAAAATAATTATAAGAAAAGGCTTAGCATAAAATAAATACTTATCTGATTTCATTTTATTTCCATTATAACTTCACAAAAAATAGTTATTTGCTGATTTTAATGTTATAATGAAAAAAAGGGTTAAATAAATATTCATCTGATATCATTTAATGTAAAAGATGTAAAAAAAAAGGGTTAAATAAATATTCATCTGATATCATTTAATGTAAAGTACCAAAACATAAACAAAAGTATTGGATTTGCCTATCCTACGTTATCAGCAACCTTCGCTGTAATTATTCTAAGAATTTCATCAGAACTCTCGAGTTGTGTCCTCCGTCTGGTGCGTGTCTCTGTCACGCTCTTACCCAAAGCCATTTTCCATTTCCGTCAACTAATCGTATGTACTCACACACATACACACTTACACTCACTGCATGTGTGTTTTTGTTTGTGTTTGTGTGAGCAGAGAACCCTGTCGCACCCTAATGGTGACGATGTCTTCGCGCGTCGCTGCCTTTTTCTTTTCTTTGCATCTTCCTTTTTGTTGCCTGCATCGCTGGTTCTGTTTACCATTATTCGGAATAACCCGGCGCCGTCTTCATTGCTGCGCTCTATCGCTGTCCCGCTCTGGCTGGAATGCTTTCCAGTTGCTTGATTGCGCAACTGGAACGAGCGCAGATGGCCCTCAATTTTTCAAAGGTTTCCCCACATTAAAACTACAACTACAAACGACGTCAACATTTAATTTAAGCTTTATTAACTCAATTTGCCTTGCACGTGTGTGGAACTGCATTTGCAGTTGACCCGCCTAAAACCATACTTAGGAGTACAGTGCTGCCAAAGCAGTTTCACACACAGAACTGGCATTGAAATGGGCCAAGTTAACGCGAAGTCTTGTTGAACTGATCGTAAAAGTCGTCGTAGACCGCATTGCTGAGCTTCTCGAGCGAATCCTTGCGCTGCTGCTCCTGCTCGATGGCCAGCTGCGCATTGTCGCGGACCAGATCATCGAGCTGCTGCTTGTACTTGCGATCCATGTCGATCTGCTTGTGCATCAGCGTGCGATCCATATTGATGGCATACTGCTCCCACTGCTTGTCCATCAGCTGGGCCTCCGTCTTGCGCTGCAGCGTGTCCGTCAGCTGCTGCATCTGGCCCTTGCGGAAGTTACGCAGCTCGTCGGGCGTCATGCCGCGATACATGAAGGCGATCTTTTTGTTGGGATTGGTGCGCGACTGGGCGACATCTGGGTTCTCGGTGAGCATGTCGCTGGACAGCATGTTGTAGATCTCGGCCATGTCGTCCTCGTAGGTCTCCTGCTTGTTGCGCAGCCGATTCTCCTGCTTCTGCTTGGCCAGATTGATGTTGAATTGGCGTATCTTGTGGATGATCTGATGGCGCATGCGATGATCCGACTTGGCCATCTCCTCCAGATGCTTGTCGCGACACCACACGCTCTCCATGTACACATTGTCGGCCTGGCGACGCGCCTCCTCCGCCTGCTTGCGCTCCATCACCTGCTGATCCAGCCAGGCGCGTTGCTGCTCGCGCTGACGCACCTGACGATCGCTCTTGTTGAGATCCTCGCCGTAGAAGATCTGGGCACTGGAAATGCCCAGGGTGATGTCAGCATCGGCGACACGCACTGGCGTCGATTTCTTCAAGTGGTTGGGATCGTTGAGATCGAATTCGCGACGCTGGTCCTTGCGTTGGTAGCGGCAACGATAGAAATTCAAATCCGAATCCATGATGCGTTTCTCCTTCTCCAGTTCCTTCTCCTTGGCGGTTATCAGACGTTTCTGCAGCTGCTCCTGCTCCTCGAAACGTTTATCGCACTCCAGCTTCTCGCTCTCCTGCTTCTTCTTCTCTTTGATCTGCCGCTCCAGCGTGTCCAGGTCGAGCTAAAGAAGAAGCAGCATTAAAAATGGGAGCTTACAACGCTTTGCACTCACTCCAAAGAGTCGCTGCTTGGCGTTGAAGATGCGCTTCTTGCGCTCCTCCTCGTACTGCTCCCGCTTCTGCAGCTTGATCGCCTCGCTGAGATCATCTTGGGTGCACAATGCCATCTTGAGCGTCATCTTGTTGCCTTTAAAACTGCCACTCGTATCTACAAAATGTACGCTTAAAAATACAGTCTATTAGGTGTGAAATTTGTTTGCTTTCTGAAACGAAATTCAAACGTAATGTATGTATCGAGTTTGCTTGTTGTTTGGTTGCCGGGTCGAGTCGATTGTTTGGTGGGTTGCTATTGTTTATAGCCTGACTACAACCCCTCTAAACAAATGCAAAAAATATGCCTTTATTTATAATGTAGTATTTCCTAGTTGATATTTATAAAACATTAATAAAATATTATAAATGTTCACTTGTTGCGACAAATACTTCCTGATGATTTTCTAAATATATCGAAAAAAAAATTAATGATCTCGTAGATATTGTAAATAACTAAGTATTCATGAAATGACTTCAAAGGAACTCCTGGACTAGTTTATTATTTCTCCAGATAATTAGCTGCGATTTAATGTTTTTATTGACCATAGTATCCCTTACATATTATCTTAAATCTCGTATCCCTTACATATTCTCTTAAATCTCTTATCTCTTATATATTATCTTTAATCACCTTTAGAAATTCCAATTCTTAAGAATATATTTGTAAAATGTGTCGTAGCCTGTTTTGTAGAATCTGCTAAATTTAGGTAAAAATCACAATTTCATACAGTTCTCTCAAACGGTCTCTTTAGTGGCTTTTCCGGTGGCGTTTGGCGTGTCCAATAATCGTTAAACCGGCTATTAAATAAACACCTAATGCACATATTGGTCTCGGCCAAGATTTGCGCTCGGGGAGTGTCGTGCGCACATTTTGGATGCGGCTCACGTACTACGAAATAACCAATAAACAAATAAAAATTGGTAAATTCGATTTGAGGCGAGAGGAAGCAAAGCGTTGTGCTGTGCAGGGAAAATTACGCGGCGAACGAGTTTAGTTCCCAAGCGTGGTTAAAGTTTTTTGGCAAGTTTTGGTTACGTTTTGCTCGAAAGAACCAACGACGAATATTAACGAGTGTGAAATCTACAAATAAAGAGTTGTCAAATAAACGCAAAGTCTTTTGTCTTACCAGCCTATAATTGTGTGTGTACACAATCAATTTTGATTGACGCTGATTGTTAGTTCAGCGCCTCTTTCGTATTTACCACTTCACACTTGCTTAGATATGGAATTAACTCGCATCTCGGCGTCTCTTTCTCGTATTTGCAGAAGAAGCATCGCCCCAAGCCGCAGTACATGCGTCGCCAGACTGACATCAATCACTCGATGCGCGCCATTCTGGTTGATTGGCTTGTTGAGGTCGCCGAGGAATACAAACTGGACACGGAGACGCTCTATCTGACAGTGTCCTATCTGGACCGCTTCCTCAGCCACATGTCCGTGAAACGCGCCAAGCTCCAGCTGGTTGGCACTGCGGCCATGTACGTCGCTGCGTAAGTAATCCACCCACCCACTACTCTCGTATGCCCAAGCTGTAGCTTAGGGACTCAGCACGTCGCCATTTAACGCAATGTCCTCGTTGTGATATGATTGATTGATAGTTTATGACGGCGCACGCTTAGCTAATCAAATTGTTGTGTCAAGGGACGAAGTGACCAAGTGGCTAATGGTGCTGAGATATATTACAACTCTATGGCCAAATTATATCGTTTATCCTTTGACAATTGAAACTGTAACCGGCTTTATTCTGCTTGCAGTAAATATGAGGAGATCTACCCACCGAATGTTGGTGAGTTTGTCTTCCTCACCGACGACAGCTACACACAGGCCCAAGTGCTGCGCATGGAGCAAGTGTTCCTCAAGATTCTCAACTTCAGCCTGAGCACACCCACACCCTATGTGTTCGTCAACACCTATGCCGTGCTCAGCGACATGCCAGAGAAGCTCAAGAACTTAACTTTGGTAAGTCATAACAACAACTCCTCTTGAATCTTAACTAATTTGAATTTACTTGATTTGCAGTTCATTTGCGAGTTGTCGCTGATGGAGGGAGAGTCTTTTATGCAATATTTGCCGTCACTGATGTCGTCTGCATCGCTCGCTTTGGCGCGTCACATTTTGGGTATGCCGATGTGGACGCCACAGCTGGAAGAGATTACCACGTACTCATTGGAGCAACTGAAGGATGTGGTGCTGCTGCTCTGCAAGACGCACAAGGCAGCCAGGGGTCTGACCACTCAAGCTATTCGAGAGAAATACAAGCGCGACAAGTAAGCAAACTTAACTACACTTTCGCCCAGCAAGCGCTTTAATTAACTTGTTGCTCGTTTGCAGATACAAGAAGGTGGCAAACATCGAGTGCATAGAGCTCAATGAAGAGAACATGGAGAATCTGTTGCAGTCGTACAAGGCAGCCTGCTCAGCGGAATTGCTGTCTGGCCTGAATATGGATTCGAAAGTCAATTTGTTTTATAAGTTTTAAGTGTTTTTTTAACCAGCATCAGCCATGATCAAATTGTATTGTATTCGTAGGTTAGCGTTTTGCACTGTAAAACCCTTCTTCTCTACATCTAGTTGTATTCGTTATAGATTAGTGTAAAGTACTACGATTAAGTTGAGACCCTGCTGCCAGCTATCATCATCTGCCAAAGCGCACGCGGATTGAAACGAGCACTGCCATTTAGATACAAATTTTGAACAAATTACTCTGGCGAGCTATTGGACGATTTAATATGCTGACTGAGCGAAACAACACCGTTAACACCCACAAGAGAAACCCATCCGGAGCCAAGTCCTCAGCGCGAGTTTGTCACGCCAAGCGTGCGCAGCAGCAAATGATTTAACAGAAGGAACACATGCAAAGAAAAAACAAGCACCACACGATAAATTTATATACTGCTATTAACAATATAAGCACAAAAACAAAATAACACAACAAAAAAACACTATCGTAGGCTACTAACATACACCTTTTTAGGCATTGAGTGAATGATATATGTTCTTTGTACTTTTTATTTGTACGTATTTATATACCGATATAGATATATTACTAGTATACAGATCTGTCCCTCTTCACTTTCAAATACGCAACTAACACTCGGTCGAAACAACATAACATAACATATTTATGCTATATGCTAAACTAAATAGGCTACTAATTGAAATGTTCTGTGAACCACGCAACAAATGTAAGAAATATAATCCATTTTAACACCAACAACAGTTACATTTCACTCGCCCTCGACCATACAAAATTGTACGCTAGAAACTCGCCAAGATACAAAAAAAAATACTAGTTCTTACATTACCTATACATATTTAAACTAATCACGCTTACTACACATTTAGTTCAACATTTTAATGTATGTACGTAATTATTCATTATTTATTTGCCTAGTGCAGTAAATGAAAAATCAATTTGGCCACCGCTGGATGATGTTTAATTCGCTTCAACGACTATTTACACTTAAATAGAATCTGTTTTATTTGTAATCACATTTGTACGACGAATTTTACTAAACCATCAATAAACCCATTAAAGCCAGACGTCATTTGTTATTTATTAAAATTTAACGGTATTAAGTTGAAAATATCTTGTTAAGAATCCTAACTTCTAGTATTAGGATATCAATAATGCAATATAAGCCTGTTTAGACACTGCATCAAAACTCCTTAATCAAGACCCATGACCGCTGCCATCGCTAAACCTGAGGATTCCACAAAGTAAATCTATTAAAGCTAAAGGATTCTCACTTGATTGCTAATGTTGAACATGAAACCTGCGAATTAGTTCACTAAATTGGTTCCGATTGTAAATGAATAACATAAATTAGCATACTCATGTTGCCCAACTGAATGAAATCGCAAGTGAATGAATGAAAATCAAGCAACAAATTAATTAAATCGAATTCGAAGCGCAATCAAATCCGAGTTCGACGACTGCAATTGATTATGGAAATCGCATGGAAATTCAAAATATATTCGTTTTTTTGTAGTAACAGTTGTTTATTTAAAAAAAGGAAAACAAAGTAAAATAGTTAAGAGGATGCATTTGTATCCTCATATGGAGCTCGTCACGCACACACACGCACACCTAGAAATGTGGCTACTCGATTTGGGAGTATTCATTGTTAATTCGTCTTGGTTCGGATACAGTTACAAATGCAACTCTTGAGCGTAAAAGAAATCGACAAACAGAAATGCAAATAATTGTCTGCAATGCATGTGAATATTCCCCACATGGATTCCACTGGTCCTAAGTTCTCTCTCTCTCTCGCTCTGTGTCTAGTACGCAAATCGTGTGTCCGGATGATAGCCAAGCTTGTCAAGCGCTGGATTGCAGGCAAAGTTAATCATGGGCGGTGGGCCGCAAAGCAGAACGATCGTGTCATCATTGGCCGGCAACAGATGAGCGCCAATCATCTCGTCATTGATGAAGCCCACGCTATAGTTCCAGCCTGCATTAAACAGATAAATTATCAATAGATTAGTATCAAAAAAATTGTATTTAAGATTTGTTAGTACTAACTGTTTAACCTACACGCGTTCACCATTCCCTTGCATAATGTGAAATGATGAAAAGCAAAACACTGTGTTGCAATTTACAATCTAAGTAGATGGCTAGCTTGGTTGAACTTAATAGCTAAAACGCTGCTCGGACCGATGGCCCAGACGCTCCAGGCCCGGTATGCAGGTGTAGTTGACCATGGGCGGCGGTCCGCACAGCAGACACAGTGTCTCTGGGTCGGGCGGATGCAGATGCTCTTGCATCATGTCGTCGTTGACGTGGCCAGTGTTGTAGGACCAGGCTATAAAGCGCGCGTGCGCCGTGCGGGGCATCCGTTTGAGGGCAGCATGTGGCGAAGGGGGCAAACACGAAATTTTCAACATAATAGATGGCTTTTTAGCAGTGCTACGCTTACATCGACGCTGGTGACAATATTGATGGCAACTACTTGTGAATTGTGGTTGTGGTGTCGATGTGATGCATTCCGAGTGTGATCGAGAAACCGATTGAATTCATTTCGATTAGTACTAATCTTATGCTCAATGCTATATTCTTTGTGATTCCTATGAAACGCAGCTAAATATCTCAACAAAAATCTATCTAATCGCAATTCCTATAAATAGCTACTGGCTGCTTATAATAAAAACTTTTCAGTGTAATAAAACATGCACTAAATATCGATTCACACAAAATCAATTTGGCAACGTGAAAAAAATCTTAACAATCGCTAGCTACATTTTGAATATTTTAAAATAAATAAATGATATCTTCGCTATTATTTCATAGTATAGCTTCTCAATTATTTCCCTATAAATTGATGAATCGGTGGAATGGAAAATGCGCTGATGACTGGTTTGACAACTGAAAGCGCTGCTCACCTTCGGCAGATTTATCCACAGTGTACCACACCTTGAACTGGTCAGGATGCTTCTTCGCCAGTTCGTCCAGTTCTTCGCGCAACAAAATGTCCTTTTCGCTCTGTAAAACCAACATTATTAATATATGCACCTGGCATTAATAAGAATATTTTCCACTCACCTGGTTGGCAAACAGTAGCGCCAGTTGCGTCTTGTCCTTCTCGTTGCGCTTCAGCACCTCACGCACCAGCTGCAACATGGGCGTGATTCCCGTGCCTCCGGCAATCATGTTGACATACTTGGCTGTGACATGCTTGGGCGGATCCTTGCGCAACTTCTTGATGGAGAAAGTGCCATTGCCCAGATATTGCAGACGGCCAGAGGGGCCACGGAACGAGATCTTGTCGCCCAGCTCCATCTGCTCCAGATACTGTGTCATCTTGCCACCAGCTGGGAACTTGGGATGCACATCCTTGAAGTACACCTTGACCACCAGATCCACATAGCCCACATCCTCATCCGACGAGATGGGCGTGTAAGGACGAATCACCAGCTCATTGTCGATCGTCGCAATCAGATGAATGTGCTGGCCGACGGGCAGGCCCAGGATGTGCTGCTTGGAGGGCAGACCGAAGCGGAAGCGTCGCGTATCATGGCTGAGCACCTCCTTCTCGATCAGCGGCAGCTGGTACTTGTCATTGGGATCCACGAGCGTGCGCAGGCGAGCGGTTCTGTTGGGTTCGCGGCGGGGCTTCGTCGACTTCTTGTTGATAAAGTAGTGGACAATCAAGGCGCCGGCGACCACAGCAATGACGCCCACAGCAATCGGCACAAACTGCAAAGTCAAAAGATACAAATATAGTAAATAAAATATACAATCATGGAACAAATAATAGAAACGCATTTTCTCAGTTTCTTTAACTACATATTTTCAATTCAGAATCTAATCTTGAGTTAAACTTTCTAATTTTGTTTATACGTAAATATATCAGTCTTTAATAATTAATAACAAACAGATCTATTTTTGTATTGAGATCTATTTTGTAGGCTTTAAAAATATATGATGCAGTTAATTTTATTTTTTTTTATTTATTTTAAAATAAACCCATAAATATTTTTATTTTAACAGCACGTTGCAGATAATTGCATTATTGTTAGAGGAAAATGTTTGCAACTATCGACACTAGACTGTATGTTATAATATTATGGCAATCGCATAATAATAATACCTAATACGTTTCCTATTGCGATTGCCAGACAGATGCCTTTGATGATAAGAGGTCGAAATGTGAGCTGTGAAAATTTTCCTTTTGAAGATAGTAAAATACATAAATCATGCGTTGTTCGAGTTAAACAGTATCTATATTTAATAGTAGTGCTTATGAACTTTAAACGCTCTCAACTGAAGCCCCACAATACGACAGAAGCCAAGCGTATTAATTGAGGTTATTCAAGCAACATTTAGCCGACTTGGCTGCGACCTTGAAATCATAGTCCATTTGGGGAGTACAAATAATATTTATATACAGTACTGCGCTCCGGGTGGCGTATAATTATCTATGACGTCACAACTGACACGCAGTAAGATAAACAGAGTGCGCCCAGCTGGGCTGCCCAAAGAGAGCGAGAGTCAAAGAGAGAGCAGTATAATCCAGTAAGTACACAGTTCTCTCTTTGCGAAAAATGTGGAAATGTGAACTTACATCGAAATCCGTCATTTTACGCACACAACACACTTGCACACTTGTTAAGCAATGCCCTAATAGTATTATTTGGATTTGTAATTTAAATTTTCCAGCTCTTGAACTTGACCGACTGCAAAACGTTTGGTGAACCGACCGCGGTCGCGCACAATTTCCAATTGAAATGAAGTCAACGCGGTGAAGCCAACACGAGGGCTCGGTATCGGGTGTCGGGCTCGGGTGCCGAGTCAGCACGCATTGTCAAACAGTGAGTTTGCTCAGTATGCTGATTAGTTAAGCACTTATCACTAATCTGAAAGGCAACTTGATCAGTGTGTGACTCAAATACAAGTTTCAACAGTTTGCTTAGCATTCAATAGCGACAGAATAATTAAAAAACACTTTTTGCTATTTTTGATTACATTGCAAAGTTCAAGTTTCTCGTCATTATACTTAATTGACCGACTGTATCTCAGTAAGTATTTTCTAACGATGATACGCAAAAAATATAAAGAGCTCTGCGAGAGCTGACAAAGCATAAAAGTAGTAAGAGAACCAGCACACAATGATAGTTGACCACAAATTGTGTAAGAGAGAGGCATGTTTGGCCAAAGAGTAGACTTGGCTGGCAAACAGCTGATTGGCTGTGAGCGATTAGCCGTATCGTGACGTTGCGCATACGACATGGATGCCTAATTAATTATTTGACAGACATCAAGGCGTAATCATAATAATAGTTGTAGTTCGTAACTTCTTGTCCGTTGATTAGGTAACTTAGGTTAGCTATCTGTATCTTTCTAAGCCACTGTTACACTTGACACACTTTTAAGTTCGTCGTAATAGATTTGATGTCAACATTAAGCGCATGACGTCAGAGTTGTTGAATTCCGATTCCTACACATGTCTGGTACATTTTTAAGTTATCCGCAAGTTCATTGAATTCTTTTGTGGGAGCTGCCAAATGGTTAATACATGCATATAAAGAAATGCCCGTGTGTACATCGCAGCATACATACAAAGGTGTATTTTTAACAATTATGAAATGCTAGCTAAATTTAAGAATACATATCATGCCAGGCAATTGTGTATTAGGAATTATGCAAAAGTCGCCTTGCGAATGTGTTTCGTAACTTACATTGCTCTCAATGAGACGCGCCATGTCCTCGAAGAGTGTCTGGAGACGATGCTGAGACGGCTGGAACTGGGAGAATCAATGCACTTTTGGAAAAATTATATAATTCGTGAATTGCACCCACACTCGATGACACTGACGGCGGCACAGCACTTTTTATTTTATTTGAAAACGCAACGCAGGCCCAACGCCAAATGCGAACGCAGACAGCCGCAGACAAGAGAAAGCAATTGTTTTGTTTGACCACGAATTATTGGCTCTCTCTTTCGATTAACAAGACCACGAGACTCTTGTGGCGCTCTTCTCTCCCAGTGCTCTTTGGATGCTCTTTGACCCACTGATTGCTTATTTATTTAATAAACAAATTCGGTTTTATGCCATTAGATCATCAGACAGAAATGCTGATAAACATGATCGCGTACTGCAAGCAGATTACAGATGAATTCTTAAACAAAACAACACTTTGCAACTTTGTTGAAAAACTTGTTTTCTTAAGAGAGAAACCAGTGCGGCCGCAGCTTAAATTCTAAACGTGCTAGTTATTGTCGAAAATATGTCAAACATGCTTCAACTGTTTTCTCACGTTTAATTCAATTGTTTGTAATAAGTCAAAATATGTAACCGATCAGAATTCTTTTAAGTTTTCGAATAAATTTCATTTGTGTGAAATTAACATTTTTGTTAAGAAAATACTAAAACCAGCGTTGCCACCTCTTTGCAGCAGAGGTGCATTTACCGTACAATCGGAGGTAAAAAAGCAACTCTGGTCGACAGCCATACTTGTTATCGCTGCAACTCCATTCTTTCTTTCGTGAATCGGTCGTCAAGGGATCAACATGGCGTAAGTTTGTACCACGTAAAATCTTTAAAAATATAATGCATCAAGTGAAATAATGAGGAAATTATAAGGAATGTTGAGAGTTAATACGCCGCTAGATGAATTCCGCACAATATTTTGCGTGTGTGGCAATCAGAAACCAGCTTTTTGGACACATCAATGACCACATCAGTTTGGAAATGATTGCAAAATTAAAATTGCAGTTGCTGTGTTAAATATGTGACTATTCATGCAAGTCGCAGCCATTTACACGTTACTTAAACAATGGTTTTATATATTATATATATTTATTAATATTGTATTTATATATTATATATTTGGCATTTAAAACTAATTTCCAATTGATATTTTCAGATCGAAAGTGTCTCGCGACACGCTCCTTGAGGGCGTCAGCGGTCTGCTGGAAAACTCGCTGAAGAAGAAGCGCGGTTTCTTGGAATCCGTGGAACTCCAAATTGGCCTCAAGAACTACGATCCCCAAAAGGACAAGCGTTTCTCAGGCACTGTTAAGTACGTTGGCTAAACACAAATACCTGCACTGCACCTCCTAGTGGGGTATACAAACAGTGTTAGGAAGTCGGGCTTCGGCTTTGACGGGACCTGCACTCAGGGTCTTTAAATCAAATTGAGCAGGCATCAGCAATGATGCCGAACCCTAGATTAATACGTAATAACAAACTCTCCTTTGCGAGTTGTGTAAGTTTTGCAGCATTCTAAATGTTGCTCAATCTTTTGCCCATCACTTTGCTCCTCACTCTTCCCCTCAACTTTCAATTAATCAAATTCTGTTTTTATTTTTATTATAGGTTGAAGCACGTGCCCCGTCCCAAGATGAAGGTGTGCATTCTGGGCGATCAGCAGCATTGCGATGAAGCCAAGGCCAACGGCGTTGAGTTCATGGATGCTGAGGCCCTGAAGAAGCTGAACAAGAACAAGAAGCTGGTCAAGAAGTTGGCCAAGTCCTATGACGCTTTCTTGGCTTCCGAGTCTCTGATCAAGCAGATCCCACGTCTGTTGGGTCCCGGTCTGAACAAGGCTGGCAAGTTCCCTGGCCTGCTCTCCCACCAGGAGTCGATGATGGCCAAGATCGAGGAGGTCAAGTCCACCATCAAGTTCCAGATGAAGAAGGTGCTGTGTCTGTCCGTTGCCGTTGGCCACGTCGGCATGAAGCAGGACGAACTCACCCAGAACGTCAGCTTGTCCATCAATTTCTTGGTCTCCCTGCTCAAGAAGAACTGGCAGAACGTGCGCTCCCTGCACATCAAGTCCTCGATGGGTCCCCCCCAGCGTCTGTACTAAACATAGTTCTTACCATGTTTTACACTTAACAATATGAAAAAACAAAAACAAATAAATTTTACGTATTGAATGTACTTGCGAAGATTTTTGATTTGAAGATTGTCTGAGGTGTTTCATTAGAGGTTCTGAAAGTTCTGATAGATTTTCAAAGAGAATATTCTTATGAAAATTAATTTGTATATTTTCTGAGAGATAACAATCTCCATGGAATTCATATTCATATTAAATTGTCTTCAGTAATTTCCTTTTGTTCACTTTCATTTAATATTTCTCTGTAGATTATATTTACGAATTCTTAAAAATGAGAAATATTCCATGCTAAAATCAATTTTTACCAGAACAAATATTGCTTTAGAACGGAAAAATATTTATGTAAAGTAAGGAAATATTTTTATCAAAATAATTAATATATATATTAATTACATCAACATAATGATTAGTATAATATTAATTAGTATATATTTATTTCATATATCGAAATTAGCTAATCTATTTACAATTCTTAAGCCAACAATATTTAAAGCTAAGTCCTAACAGATTAGATTTCGGTGGAGCTAATTGTCCTCGCCAGGAAGTCGCGCACATCGACGGCGCGCTCGGCCTCCTCGCTGGTGTCTGGGATTGGGGCAATGGGAGGCGACCTGAAGCGAGAGACGTCCACGGTGTTGCCCCACTCGAGCATGTGCGGCTCGCTGAGCTCCTCGAGCAGATTGTGCAGCACGGTGGCAGCGGTGATGATGCAGGAGGCGGTCTGGAAGCTGATGTCCAGCGGCTGGCTGAGGAAACGCCAGCGCGACATGAGGCGATGCAGGGCGCAGTCGCTGAGCTCCTGCAGATGCTCAGCCACCTCGTTGAAGTCATACTCGTGCGGCGCCTCGGGATCCGCGTATTGCTGCAGCAGCCACGGGCGCAGCGGATAATTCTGGTTGAGCGGGGCCAGCACAAAAGTGGCCACCTCACGGCCATTGATGCGGCGCGTCGGCAGCTCGGACAGTGGATTGGGTGCGTCCGCAAACAGAGGCATCAACGGCGCCCGGATGCCACTGGCATTGCCCAGCTGCAGCTCGCGGAAGAGCATGCGATCGTCTAGCAGGAACTCCATACGCAGCGTGGTATCCGCTTTGGTCTTGCCACGCAGCGGAATGCAGCAGACGGCGAGAACGCCAATGAGGGCAGCGGGCATGGTGCATTCCCGCCGGAACCCGGCCACGACACTTGAGCAATCCGGTTCGCTTTGGGGCAGCAGACGGAGTGCTTTGCCCAGGCTGGTCATCACCGCATTGCAGAAGACCTTCAGGCATTTGATGGTGCGCGCGCGGGGCAGCGCAAACTGCTCCGAGATGATGGAGATGCGTTCGCCGCTGGCCAGGAAGTAGAGCGCCAATCCCACGCACTTCTCCGCCGAAATGTGCTCCAGATGGGGCGATGACAGCTCCGGCGCCGACTGCAGCGTGGCCGCCAGTTGGCTGCACAGCATCTGGAAGGTGCTGCGCGTCACGTGCAGACTGTTGAGGAACTCCTCATCGCTGAACTGGGGCACAATTCGCTCCCAGAACTCGGATTGCGCCGTGGGCACAATTACTGGCGGGACTTCGGCCTCTGGCTGGGTATCTTCCGCCTGGTCGAGCTGGGCGTGCTTGAGGCGCAGCGTGGTAAACATCTGCATGTAGTTGGACTGCAGCTGAATCATCTGCTGCATGAAGAACGAGCGCATTTGCTTCAGACGTCGATTTGCGCGCTGCTGGCGTCGTCGGCGAAGCGTTATCACCGTCTGTTGGAGGTGCCGCACATGCAGCTTGATCAGCATGGCCACCTTCTCTTTGCGCTTGTCCAGTGTTTCATCGTTGACCAGCTGGTGCAACACATCGCTTAAGTCTTTGTTTATTAAATTCAGCTCGTCGTCCATAATTCCGATGCTCTAGTGTGACCGTGCACGACAGACAACGAAAATACTGCGCATGCAAAAATACCAACGACCGTGATTTATCGAATGTCTGCTGCACTTAAAATACGTTTGATATATATTTTTATTTTTATGTTTATTTTAGAGTTATGGAATTTTACGTTTTGCAACATGTTTGACAATTGTGTGCATATCACCTAGAAACCATCCATAGCTCTAGACTACAGATCGCCCAGATTACCGAGACCGCCCAAAGCGCCGCCCAGAGCACCGCTAGCGTCCTGACGCGACTTCTCCTGACTCTCTGTCCAGGCCTTGGCAATGGCCTGCTTGGTCTTGGAGTCGCCGCTGTTGTACATCTTCTTCATGATGTTGACGAGCGCCCCCTCGGGATTCTCATTGTCCTTGTCCATTTCGTTGTCCTGCTTCTGCTTGAGGCGTTTCTGAATCGCCGTCAGCACATCCCAGTGCTGCGCCTCGTCGACCTTTTTCAGATAGATGGCCACCATGTCCGTCTTCACCTTGCGATAACTCTTCGCCACATCGATGGCGAACAGCAGATTGTTGACGCTCAGCCCGAAGTCCTTGCCGTTGAGATCGCGCACGTGCAGCTGCAGCGAATGCTCCGTGTACTCGACAGTGACGTCCTCCTCCTGGCACTGTTGCACCCCATTCAGCGTGATGAACAGCTTTACAAACTTGGCGCTTTGATCCCAGCCGTAGTCAGTTAACTCGTGCAAGTATCTTTTGGCCGTGTTGCCAGCTGCCTGTCGCTCGGCTGCAAGACGCGTCTTGATCTCCAAGTTGGTGATCTCGCGATCCACCTCCGCTTTGGCCTGCGTCAAGGCGGCTTTAGCACGCGCTCCCTTCGCCTGCTCCAACAATGCGGCGAATTCCGCAGAGTCCGTAGTCAGCTGTTCCAGGGACATGGTCTATGTCTGTGTTGTCTTACTTTTTTTTTTTGTTTTTAGGTTACCACGCGACTTTTGGGCAGGAGGGAATTATTTGGCCTCTCAAAAATCGGAACTCGACCGGTGCTTTTACAAGGTGAAAATCACAATAAAAATGATTTGAAAGAGTTAATTAACAAATTCGAGCTTGCTGTGTTTAGCCTTTCCTTCTTTGAGAAATGCGCGAATGGCGTTGTGTTTCAGCAGTGTTGGGAAGCGTTGTCTAGTAGTGTTGTATTTTGAACATCTGAATACAACGTGTGAGGCATTATCGATATTTCCGCCGGTATTGGGTGGATGAGAAGCAGGTTTATTATGCGGCGTGCGATTTCACAAATCGACGGTTAACATTAAATTTACATTTTATTACATAAATTTTAAGTACAACTTGTCAACATGGCTTTATATGTTAACCGTATTCGTTTCCAGTTAACAGACGGTTGTTATCGATTAAACTTTAAACGGCAGCTAAAATTTAAAATTATTGCAAAACGAAAGTAATTTTAATCGAATTCTCTTTAAAAGGTGCGTTTATTATTTACATTATAAATAAAACTTCTCAACATGGTTTAATATATTAATTAAAGTTAGTTTCCAGTTAACAGACGTTTGTTATCGATTAAACTCTAAACGGCAGTTAAAATTTAAATTCTTTGCAATTCCATGTAATTTTAATCCAAATAAATCGTAACCGTTTAAGCAGTTGAAATTAAAATTTAAAAATTATATTACCTCAAATCGCATAAATACAAAATAATATGTTACCATATAATTTGAAATTAACGTTCTTACAGAGTTGCTGTTAAATAACAGTGTAATGAATTGTTAACAAAATGCTTGTTTCATCAACAGTTCGATCCAGCGTTCTTCGCGTTAAGATCTAAAAATGAGTGAGAGCCGCGATGCAACAGCTTTGCATTTGGAACTAATTGAGTACGCAACAGTCTCCTGTAGACTGCTGTTTATTCAGGACGCTGCGATACTCGCAGAATTCGAATCGAGCAATGCACAAAACGAGCTGTCCACATCGGAACTGAATGCAATTCTGTTGAACGACGTTTTGCCCAAGGTGCATTCCTATCAACTAACGGAAACAGTGAAGAATCGCCTGAAACTATTGGATCTGCATCCGGGATTTCGTAAAACAGCCCAAGGCTATCAATATCACCCAAAGAGCGGCGAGGCGCCATTTGTCTTGAAGCTCAGATGCGATTTCAATTTAACAGAGCGACTGCCGCATTTGTTGGTGAGTATTTTTATACCCTGTTCCCATTGAAAATGGAACAAAGGGTTTATTGGTATACATTAACGTATATACATATATATGTATATATACTATACCTAGTTCCATTTTCTTCATATATATTTCGTATATCATGAGAAGCTCTAAGTGTAATGATGTATAAATTGGTCAACTATCTATGCACTATACTGTCAATATACCCTCTAATTGCTGAAAATTAGGATAGCAGAACAAAAATTATTTGTTAAAGAATTTTGCATAGAAGTTGTTCCAAAAAATATGTTCACATATACTTTAAGAGTGTATGTGTATAAACGCGTTATGATTAAAAAACTAATAGGATCAATGTATTTTGTAGAATTTAAAACATTTCCTATTTTAATTCAATTTTTTATCTCCTTAGTCTGCCCAGCCGAGTTGCCGCTTGCAGCGAGAGTTCCGACTGAACACAGCTGATTCGCGTCGCGAGGGAAACTCGCATACAATGCTCATGGAGCCGGATGGAGCACCCTTTGCTGCTCCCCAAGTCCAGCTGAGCTTGGATCTGGGTGCGCTGCTCTCGGCCATGGTGTCAACCGATATGGAATTGTCATGTGCCCAGATGCACAGCGTGCCGGAGATCCAAAGACGCTTGCGACGTGCCAAGCAGTCCTTCGAGGACACTGGCAATCTGCTGCCGTTTCGCGATGATATCGAGCAGGTCGTGAACTACTTGGAAACCTTTGACCGTCTCAAAAAGAGTCTTTACAAAGTATTATCTCACTCTCAGTAACGTTATTCGATTCCAATATTGTTTAATTTACGAAAGAAATTAATAAAACAGGAAATACGTTAATTAAAAATACTAGACTAAATTTAATTTCGAATAATTGTTGGTTTTTTAGACCTGACAAAACGATACAAATCAAAAATTGTATAAGAACTTTAGTGGTTTTAATTATTCTATATTATACTTGCTATAGTTACATATGAATATTTGAATGTATTACGAAATTCTGCACGATGTCGCCCAACACTTGCACCCCCAATCAGCTATATCTTAATTAATTTATTTTTTTAGAATTTATAATCTCGAATTGGTATAGAATGGAATAGTAAAAGGGTCGCCTTCATAACATCGACAGTTTTGTCTTCTGCCCGTTACGATCATCGATTCAACAGGTAAAAACCAGGTAGCTGTGATCTCGCTCTCGCTCTCTTCGAGCTAAGAGCAACTCTGGGTGCAAGCAACTCACTCTCTCTCTCTCGCTCTCGCTGCCGCTGTCGCCGTCGTGGCCAGCTTCAGTTTTGTGCTGCGGGTTTCGATTTCGGCTGTTGGTTTTGGCTTCAGTTTCAGTCGCAATCTACGTGTAACCAAAGATAGACGAGGTGCCGGGTATCACGAGACCGAGAGCTGCGAGTTGCGAGTCCGTTTTTAGCTGCCTTTGAATTCGGTCTCAAACTAAGCCGACGTCTGAGATCGAGTGAGAGAGACAGAGTGAGAGAGAGAGCGAGCGAGAGAGCGGGACGCGAAAGTGCGGAGTGTGGCTCGTAATGTCTGCCAAAGCGTAACGAAAATTTTCAAGACAACAAAAGCGAGCAGCAACAACAACATCATTAATGGCATTTTCTGTTTCGTTTCGAGTTTGTGTGTGAAAAGTGCACAAAAGTAGCAACAACAACAACAACAACAACAGCAGCAGGCAAACAAATGAAAATGTAAAAGGTATATACGAAAAAAGTATCTGCACGATGTAAAATGTAAAAATAATCAAATGTTATTAAAATTAATTGCCAAATTGCTGTGCGCGCAATGTATGAAAAGATTTCGACTTGAAAAATATGGTACGAGTATTTTGCCATTTTACACACCTGCAGTTCGCTCTATCTGTGTGTGTGTGTGTGTGTGTGTTTGCACACCTAGGCAACCGTGTATGTGTGTGTGTGTGTGTGTCGTTGCATAGCTGTAAACCAGTTGCCAATTGCAACGTGTTTTTCAGTCGAGGCACTTTATGGAAAACTGCGAATCCATTCATAAAGCAAAGAAAAGAAACTACAAAATTAATACAAAAAGGAAAAGCAAAATCAATCTATTAATTATCAAGCACCTGCGATAAACTCTCGAAATCTAAAATTACTTTGTTGCTCTTGTATTTATTTTTGCGCTGCCTTGTTGGCCAATCTGGCTGAAAACACGTCCGAAACAAGTCCAAAATCACAAAATAAAAAAGAATATCACAACACAGCACAGCAATAACAACAACAACAACAACAAACTAACAACAACAGAAATTCCACCAAATATGTGGAGAGAATATAAAAGATTTAACTGCTTTTTGGGGTATTGTCTTTTTTTTTTTGGCTAATAAAGCAATTTTGATATCGTAAATTGAGAACAGCACAAAGTAGTGAGATCATTAATATTTTAAGAGAGCGCGCTACCAACACACAAACACTCAGAACTGCAAGAAAGAGAGCGGGAGCGAAAGAGAGCGCAAGCTGTGCTCTGCTGGAGCGTAAAAGGCCAGCCCAATTGTTGTTGTCCAAAAATAAAATAAAAACAACGCGCTTACATTTCACTAAAACAAACAAACAAGTGGAATATTATACACAATTTATAAATAAGTATATTCGTTGAAGTGTTCTCATCTGTATATCGTATATGGAGTTGCAGCCTGTGTGTGGAGGTGTAAAAAGCAAATGATCAAAAAGCGCGCGTCTCGTTTTCATCTTTTTGTCGCATCTAGCAAAAAGCTCAGAACTGTGGAAGCTTGTTTTAAGTTTTGTATAAATTTGAAATGCTAATTAATTGATGATGCTCAGATACAATACTCAGATACATATGCATGAATTAGCTGCCAACTCATAATTAAGACCTCTATCGTGTTTCTGATCGTATTCGTTAATTTTCTGCACGCCAAGCGAGTGAAAGGGTCAGTTTATGTAGTTCTCAAGGTAATCAAGGTTGATGATGGCTTGTTTAGAATGCAAAAAGTGTTGCCCCTAATGCGCCTCGAATATCGTAACAACAGATGACTACAATGACTAAGATCAGGAAGCGGTTTTGCAGTGTAATGCTGTATTTATTTAGCATACCCGGAATCTGAAAGAACAACGTCATAATCAGTTGACTTAAAAGCTACGCCAGTCAACTGATTCGCTCTTCACACTTACGATGCAGGTGCGCTCTCTTTCGATTGCACTCTCTTACGATCTGCCTCTCTGTCGCTCTCTTCAGCGTCGTTTACGATACTCGTGCAAAACCAATCTTCTACCTGTTGCTTCGTTTTTTTTTCTGTTTTGTTTTGCTTGCTGTGTTTGCTTTTGTGCACATTGCCTGAACGTACAACAACATTTTCCGCATTTTTTCATGTGCCCATCGCTGAGCTATTCAGAACACATACCGAGCGAAGCAACAAGCGCAACAACAACAACAACAACAATATCAACATAGACCTCGCGAAATACGAGTTAATCCAAGACGAGGTTGGCAAAACATAAATACGAACTTTCATTAGCGTCGCCAGTTTGCTAAACATTTCGACAAGGCCCGCTATCTTTTTAAACTACCAGCAACGACAAGCGGGCATCGCGATTACGAGAGTGGTAAAAAAGAAATTCATCATTTGTGCGACGCGACAGACAAGCGACGCCGTCGACGTTGACATCGCAACCGCACAGTGGTCACTGATCTTGATTAGTTAAAGAAGTTCTATGAATATCCGTGAGATGATGGAGAAGTTTTAAGGGGAGTTTGTGATTGAAATTAAATTTTGAAAATATATTAGAGTTGCTTTTAGTCAAAAGTATAAACGGAAATGAAAAGATAACCGATGGTAGTTACTTAAAAAGAAGTTTTATAAATATATTTGGGATGGTTGTAAAGTTCTTAGAATAGTTCAAGGTTGAAGTCTATAGCCAAAGAAATTAGTAGTTTCCTTTTATTTTAATATATGCAATAAACTATTTACGCAAATAAAAATATATCGCAGTTACATACTTAGAGAGAATGCAGAGACAGATAGGACAGTTTGAGATTGATATTATAATTAAAATTTGATAATATATAAAAGTTGCTTCTACTAAATTTATAAACGGAAATTAAAGATAACTGATCTATAAATATATTTGGGATGGTTGTGTGGTCACTAGAATAATTCGAAAGCGAAGAATTTAGCATAAGAAATTAACTATTTTGCTTTAATTTCGTTCTTTAAAAATGTGATATTTGTTTATTAGACTTGATTCTATTAGAAACCCAAATTAAAAGAAAACTGATCGTAGTTACTTTCAGGATTTCTATATTTGGGATGTCAATGAAATTTTTAGAATAGTTTGAGAGCGAAGGGTTTAGCATATGAGCCAAAATAAGGTTAATTCCTTCCCTTAATGGACTAAGGGCGAAACAACAAAATTTGAGCTGCTAAAGCTGCTAGTTAATTGATCGTAGCTTGGTACAGAGGCTTTGCAATGTGTAGTTCGTAAAAGCTAAACATATAAGAATATGTAGAGGGAATTGAAAGTTTTTCTGTTGGTATCAGAGAATAACTAATTGTAGTTACTTTTAGAAGTTCTGTAATAATTCTAGTATGAATGTCTTGAGTGCATTACTTAAAAATAGATTATTTCTTTCAATGTATGGGCAAAATTGAAATTCAAGACTGTACTATAGCTGCTTTTGAAAGAACCGTTAGCGCATACCAATTATGACATTTGCAACTTTCATAATCGCTAATCACAACGCATCAATGCAGATGGACAGACGGATGGACAGTGATAAACTGTGTGTTAAAGCGGTGACGGAACCACTGTGCACAGTGGCAACTTCTGCCATTACATTCCGTGTCTTAATATCGTAAATCAGCTGCTCGGCACGTTCGCGTTCGTCGGCTCAACGCTCAGCGGCTGCGCTCAGTCGCGATTGTGGGGCGCTGGGAGTCGCTTCGGTCTGCTACGATAAATCCCCATACTATAGTTGGGGGGGCCTCTGGACTATGGGCTGTTATTGGGGCTATGGTCTTTGGCATGCGAGCAATGTGTAAAGAGCATTTTTTATATTTTTTATTGGCCATTTCATTTGCGCGGGCCACAAACGTTGCGCACTTTCCTTTGAGCGTATAGAAAACGCGTTTACTGTGCGACTTTTAAATGCTTTTCACTGCTTTTACCTACGAATGTGTTGTCTCGTCGTGTGTTGTGTTGTGTCGTGTTAGTGTTAGTGTTGTTGTTATGTATGTGCTTTATTAGTATTTTTCGTCGCTTTCTTGCAGAGTTGCGCTAACCAAAGAAAACTTGAAATTTGGTGCGTCGCGTCGTCGCATCGATCGCATTGCAAGTTTTGTTCGTCAGATGCTCACATCCGCTTGCCAGCAACCAGCAGCAGCCAGCAACAGTTGCACAATTCCAAGACCAATACAACAAAAAGATCAAAATAATTGTACATAAAAGAAACGAGAAAATCACAAACAACAACAACAACAACAAATTATCTGTGTGTCGTCGTTAGACGCAAAGCCGTGTCAAAGTCAAAATGCGCGTATCCAACAGATACCAGTCGTCATCGTCATCATCATCAGCCACCACAGCAACGACAACAGCAATTGCATCCTACCAAAGTCAAAGCACGCACATTGAAGTAATTGCAGCAGCTGGACGCCATCGAGTGCTCGTATAATGAGTCAAAATGTGGCCGATAGTCTGGTGAGTACCGCACTCTCATTACGTATACGACGCGTACCTCTTAAATATGCATAACTATGTCCAAATTACATAGAAAGTATAGCGAAAATGCATAGAAAGTAACGCGAAAGTAGCTCTAAGGTCATGCGCATGAATATATCTGACCATTTCTCCGCCTGCTCTTGCTCTCTGGGCCGAGAAAGGTGCGTCCCATTGGAGCCGATAATTACTCCGGCTAATACAACTAATTGACGCCTTCACTGGGTCTATAAAAAGACGCTTTTGTGCTAACTCTTTTGCCAAATATTGTCAAATCACATTTACAACAAAAGGCTTTAAATCGTCATAATAATTATATTTTCATGCTCTATTTACACCAAAAAGTTGCAGTCCAAATATTATATTGAATTGAATTATTTAATATTATAGTTATTTTATTCTTGGCGCTAATTCAGTTGCCAAATATTGTCAAATGTGATTTACAATAAAAGGTTTTAAGTTTATTTTATTTTAACGGTCTATTTGTATGAAAAATATGCAATGCGAAAGTAATATTAAATTCAAATATTTAGTATTATAGTTATTTTTACTATTCTCTCTTATGACATATACTTTTTTTTAAATTTTTTAAAAGATTGAATATCAAATAATTAGTGCAAAAAATTAATTAATAAAGTAAATACTTTATTATCATATTTTGTATTTTTTCACACACTTTTGCCAAATACAAACTATCAAAACTGACAATTCGTTATTTAAATAATAAATAAATAATTTCAAATATTTAATATTATAGCACATTATAATTCACTCTAACTCTTTTGCCAATTATAACAAATACAAAACTTTCAATTCATTTTTATATTTTATTCACATGCTTTGTATTTTTTCACACACTTTGGCCAAATATTAACAATAAAAACGTACAATTCGTTATTCACATTTAAATCAATTTCTTTAAACGGTTCAGAAAATACCTGCATAAATTTGCATTACAACAAAGCCATGGCTTTAATGGTTTTGTTAGCGATTTCTTTTGTGAAGTTTGTGAAGAAATGCGGCTAACACGATCCAGTATTTGTCAAATGTGGCATGCCACATTTGATTGCATGACGGTTTTGCTCATTGCATCCTTAATTGATCAATTGACTTGCGACTTGTTCCAATTTCTTTTACCTCAAACAAATGCGACAAAAAATACGTCTGATTGGCTGTTACGTAAATGAACATTTATTAATATTTGTGTTTTCTTTTATTGCATTGCCATTCGGCCATTCGGCTGGCTCTCTCTTTTATCTTTTATTGTCGGCTCAAACAAACTTGGCCAAACAGGCCAATGTTTTAGCCATGCGTATTTGCATAATTATATCATAGAGTATCACACACAAAAGTTGTGTGGTTATTTGGCACACACACTCGCTCTCCATACGGAACGTGGAAAATAGATATTTAATTTTCTTCATCACATAAATCAAACTCAAAGATAAATAATGCTGCGGCTGTCTAGACGTTTTAAGAGACCCATAAATAATCGTAAACAAAACAAATGTCAAGTTGCGTTTCGTTTGTGAATGGAAAACTCTCATTATCAAATAAATTATTATGTTAATTAAATGGCCCACAATTTAGTAATTGTTTCATAACCAAACAATCATTGATATTGCACATCTAAAATATCAATTGGAAATTCAACGCAGCGAGTTTGTTTTTAAGCTCTTTCGCCAAAATAATTTAAGAGCACAAATGTCCACTTTATTCAAATTTCCCTTTTTTTGTGTGCGTGTGTGTGTGCGAGAGCATGCTCGCGTATATAAATAACCGAGTGAGAGTGAGAGGGCGGAACAGAACGCAGCCATGATTGAGAGGCGTCCGTCAAAAACATAAACAGAGCGAGTGGGTGCGAAATTCCCACGACCTCAACAAAAATTACCTGAGAGCGAACTGTGTAAGCATCATACATACGCTGACGATGACGCTGACGCTGACACCGACGCCGACGCGTAGGCAGAGGTCGCTCGAACAACCCTCGTTCGTGATGATGAGTTCTAAGAGAGTGAGAGAGCGAGCGTTCGAGAACGTGAACGTGAACGAGAACGAGAACAAAAGCCGAGCCAACGGGAACGGCAATGTTGGGGCTGTCACGGATCTCGGGTTCGACCTGGCCGATGAGTGCGTTTTCGACAGTTGTTGGCGGAGGTTGTCCCGTCCAACCGTTCTCGGTTTCGCTACACAACTACTTTTTTCCCAGTGTAATTGTACCGTGTGTGTGATACGAAAATTTAGAAAATACAAAAAAAAAAACACTCCCCCCGTTGTACAATGTTTTCATAATTAATCGAAAGCGAACGAGAGAAACAACGCGTAAAATGCATACAAAATCTGTGGCAATTTGCTTGTGTTTTTTGTGTATGTAAAAAGAACGTGAAAAATAAATAAATAAAAGCGAGACGCAGACGCCACGCGGTGAGCAAAGAAGGCGCACAACGTGTGATAAAGTGCACTAAACTAAGTACGAAAATAAGCAAAGGAATAAAAGTCGAAGAAAGGCAGACGAGCAGCAGCAGGAGCAGAAGGAGGAGGAGGAGGAGAAGGAAGAGTGCTGCCAATTGAACGTAGTGCAACGAACCCGAACCGAAGACCAATCCTTCACTGGACGAGGGTTGCACGACGACTGAGTTTTGCCGCCCAGCCACCCCCCTGACAGCACAGCTGACTGTCGAGGCGACTGTCTGACTCATCCGTCATCCTAGGGCTGTGAAGCTGGCGCTGCTGCTGCCGCCGTTTGCGGTGCGTAGCTAAAACAACAAAAAAAAAACAGAAGAGAAAGGAAAAGAAAAAGAAAAACAAAAATATCAAAGCATAAGCAAAAGCTTCTCCTATCGCCGCATCAAAAAAAAAAAGCAAAAGAGAAGTAAAGGAGCTGTAAATTTATTGATTTTGCTGTGTTCACTCTCATTCTATCCATCGACTCCATTCAACTGCATCTGTAAAGTAAACATCAACATCAACAAACAGAGCAAAAACAATTGGACAGCGTGCATAAATTACAAAACATCTCCACACGGCATTTTCCCAAGGAAAAAAGTCAATCTCAAATGGTAAAGCGGCAAATAAAACCCAACTTGTCTACGGAGATGCACACAAAAGGCGTGCGCATAAAAAGTGTGTGCGAAAGGCAATAAATGAGTGGGGAACGGGCAAAGTCGACTTGTGGATGCTCTTACTGGAATTTGATTTGATTAACAGTATTTAAAAATTCGATAACCGAAAATCATTATTCATATGCATAAATTAAATTATAATGAATATGTAAAATCATGAAATCAAATTCCAACCACAGGCTTGTATATTATTACTACGTTTTGTTGCTGGCGTTCGGTTTGTTGTGGTTATCGTTGTTGTTTGGGGAACCCAACCCACCACAAAAATGCCAGCTACAATAGCAACAAACTCATTTGAAGCCTACGCCAATTTTATGCGCACTTTTTGTGATATTTTCCCATTAACCCAAACCCATCCCAACTGGATTCGACGTGCTTTTTGTACTTGATTTTGATGGCATTTTGGACAGGCTATTTATGGGCCCATACATATTTACTAGATATTACTACGATTTTCTTCGAGTTGTCGTTTGTTGTCTGGGTCTCGACAACTCATAGGAAATGTCAACAACAATTATGTGTAAACACATGAAACTATAGACAAAGCCAGTGGCATGGAAAATTAGAGCGTCGGTCGGGGAAGCTCCGCTCGCTGGTAATCAATGTTAAGTATTTACACTTGAGAGGACTTTCAAGCGGGCCAAATTGTGACAATGTTGTAACCTGGCGACAAAATGGGGGCCAATAAGATTCCCAAGGTCTTTGCTTGGGGAATACATATAAATAAATGGTTAAGAGCTTTTTATGTGGGAGATCCCTTTGAGCAAATATCGTTATAATGTATCTAATCTTATGCGTAGAATCGGAGCATTTGAATAGGCAAGTTATGTGTTGTGATCTTTAACACTTGGCTTGTCTGATTTGGGATTCATTTCGCGTAGCTGACAGAAAACTTTACGCTCAATTGTATATTTATATTGCATCATTTTCATTCATCATTCATAAGATTCCCAAGGCATTTATCTGCAAAATCTAAGCGTATGTACATATGTATGATAATAGGTTTCTCAAGCCCCGCCATTCATTGGGAAGAATGCATAAATATAATTTACGACTCTGAACACACCTACAGTATAGTTTGTATATAGTATATAGTATGTACACGTAGTATATGTTTATGTTTGATTGTAATTTACAACAAAAGTTTGCCGCTTTCATTTCTTGTTATGCTCATTGCCTCAAGCTCTAATTCAAGTTGATATTTTTATATCCGCTGTTTGTTATGCCACTGCGAGCATCTGAGTGTCTGTGTGCTCAGTATGCTATATCATTTCTGCTGCACAGCGGATGTGGTTTGATAATAGCCTCCACCAGACAGAGACAGCACTAAAGAGAACGCCACAGACAGAGAGACATAGAGAGAGATGGATAGAGGGGGCGAGTGCTGTGAATGCAGTCAGTTGTAACTGACGAAACGAATGGACACGGGACGCTGTTGTACACTCATTTAGTCAGTCAGTCAAACATGGGACATGTGCATCGTTTTAGTTGTATTCACATACACTATCTAGCCAAGGGTACTTTGCATTTACGATTATGTTTTGCAATGCATAAAGACCCGATAAGGTATTTATGCAACAGCACTCTGAGTCAATATTATCGGTCTGTCTGTCTGGACGTGAGTTTACATGTAGATCACTCGATCAGCTTTGAACTTATCGTCATGAAACTTGCTACAGATGTGTCTTTGAGCTATACGAACAACATGTATTGTAGCATTTCACACCATAGTTGTATTTGGAGTGTTAGTGTATTTAATCTGCAACTTGTGTCTGTTTTAATTTCCTTCTTGCTTCCTATAGTTTTCAATTTCAATTTTCAATTTTGTTTTGTGCTTTTGCATTGTTTGCTGTTTATCAATGCAAGAGGCAAGAGCCAAGAGCCCGTGGCAGGGCATTGGGGGTCGTGTCGCTATAAATAGAGAGACTCAGGCGAATCTCCCCATCGATTGTTCGCTTTGATGTTCGTTAGTTACACCGAGGGGGTGGCTGATGATGATATGACCGAGCCTCGGAGGTGTTGTTATTGTGTGTGTGTGTGTCGTGCTATTTTCTGCAACATCTTTTGCATTTTGCGTCGCAGCCATGTCAATTAAGCCGCATCAGCTGCCCACACACCTCCGCACACTCTCACACACACACGCAGCATGCCATTAGCCATAAAACCGCACAAAGGTCAAATCCCACAGATCTATATATAGACAGAAAACTCATGCGAAGTGCCTCGTCATCAGCATCCCGATTTCCCTTTCTCCGTCATCATCATCATCGTCTTGAGCAATTTGACACAATTTGAGTTTATTTCATTATAATTGTTCGCAAAATTAGTAAAAATTACTCTAAGAACATTTGACAATTGACTTGGAAAATTATATAATACGAGTCGTATTTATTTTGTACAAATTTAGTAATTGGCTCCCGCGCACCTTTTATTATTATTATTACTTTGGCAATTTTGTTTGTATTTTTATTTTCGGGTGATTCATTTCTCGTAAACTGAAACTTTGCGTTTTTTCCGCCATTTGATTCATATTTTGTTTTTGTTCTGAATGCAAATGACGCCGGCGAATCGCGTTGAGTTGATTCAAGTCTCGGTCAGTTGAATCGAGAAGTGCTCCAACGGCAACTCGCCGCTCGATATGCATTATTACTATGTGCGAGGCGACGAGCAAGAAACCTCGTCGGAGTAATAATAAACCCGAATGAGTCGCTTGTTCAGAGTGCATATTGATTAGGGGGGCAAGTCATTTGTGAGTATACTTACATCCGAACTATATGGAACCAAGGAACTGGATCTAGGTCTGGGCTATAATTACGCATATATACGATATATGAATACAGATAGATAGTGTCAATCAAAGGCATAATTCAGGTGAACATACGAGTCTACTGCATAGTTAATTGGAAGTAACAACGACAGGTGACTAGAACATTGTGTGTATGCGTCTTTGGTATACAGTTGACCTCAATGCAGGTTGATGAAAAGGGAGGATTGGAGTCACTTGAGTCTGGTTGTGTTCTACACTGTCCTGTCATAATGGGGACGACAACTTGCCATGTCACTGCAGCTTGCGGCTTTCTGTCAGCTTCTGTTTGCTGTCGCTTTGTGGTCTGCTCTGTTTCAGTTCGCCCGCTTATCAGTGCTGACTTCCTAGCCTAGTTATACCCTATGTCCATTAACAATGACCAAAGTGGCTGCTACAAAATAATGCTGATTTATGTGATAGGCAGTGTAGTTCCTTAAGCCAGCTTCTGTCTGGGACTTAAGAGATTATAAAAGCTGTACATCAAATATTTGCAATTAGGATTTATATTCAGTAGGCACAAGTGAAGTTTCTTTTAATTTTCAAAAAGTTAAAAAAAAATATATAAAAGTTATTTATTTCGTAATTATAAAATAATAAGATTGTAGTCAGTTCAAGCGCAACTGAAGTACATTTTCAATTCTAGAGACTATGACTTCCCCAATCGACAACAGAAAAATTGAAGTTATGAATAATAATATAGTCAAGTTATATTATAACAATTCTAAGAGACCTAACAGCTCTAAATATATAATATGAATCGTGTATTAACAACTCAATGTTATTTTACAACAAATTCAGAATTCAAGTTAAACTTAAAAAACTGACAATATATTTAACTGTGAGATATCTGCAAGTCGAGTAAACTTTTCAGCTGGCATTTCACTGCGTTGTCCTGCCTATTTTGCTATTTCTAGAACACGTCCATTAGCACCTGTATTGTACTCGCATAAGCAAAGGCTTTTAGCAACACAATTGGAGGTTGAACCAAATGATTAAACAAAGTAAATGTCTATGATTAATATACGTAATGTTGGGCCTGACTGCATAGCATATATTGTATTTCAACCCCATCGAGTTGTGTCCTCACTTTTGGGGGTGCGACTCGGTTTTCGATTGCTCCAATTTGGCAGCTGCGACTCGGACTTGTGGACTTGTGGGTCTGGGTCGCCTGTTTGTCATGCCCCAGCACATGCCGGAACGTGTCTGATTAACTGGCAATTTTTATATTTTATTGTGCGCGATTTAATTTTATTATGACTGTCGGAGCTCTGTGTGGTTAGCTTAATGCGTTTATTTCGGGATGCTGCGAGGCAGTCGAGCGCATTTGTGCCAGTGATTTGAGCGTTTGTTTTTTGCCGCCAAATGGGGCACGTTTCTTCCTGCTCTTCCCCTGCTTTTCTCGTCCATACTTCGAGAGCAACCCCATCACGCACGGCTTGGGTTTTGACCTGCTGATCTGTTTACTCAGATAACTGGTCAGCCAAATGACATTTTCTGACGAAAGCGTGGCTATTAAGCGAAAACAAGTTATATGCGTTGTGTATAATTTGGAGCTCTCTGGAAATTGTTGGCCTAAATTTATGGCTAAATGCGACATGAAATGGGCTGCCAGCATGCCAAATATTGTGGCCATAAACGTGGGGAAAACACAGCACATTTTCCGGAAAATCGCAATGACGAATTGCAAATGCACTTGAGCGAATAGTTTGCGCTTTTTATGCTACTAAACTAATAGACTTGTGAAGCGACAATTTAAAACAACTTTCCCGTCTCCTTTCGAATGGGCGTGAAACAGCAAAAAATGAAAACACAACAAAACAACTTCCTGGAAAAGTTGTGTTGCACGTTTGGGGGGCGCATACCTTATGTTGTTTATGAATGGCACGAAAATTTGTTAAACAAAGGCGAAGCATAAAATACTCGTAGCTATAATTGCAGTCGGGGAAGCGAAAGCATTTAACCAAATATGGAAGGTGGCGAGTGAGTCGCTTGAGACGCCACTTGAGTTTGACTTCGACTTTTGTGTTGTCAAAAAAGTCGATTGTTTTGTCGACGTGCCCATCCACACATGGATCGATCGAGAAGTCGACGCAGCTGTGCGTGTGTCGACGATGTCTAAGCTAAATTGTAGCCAAGGTCAGGGGCGGGCAGCACAAGCCCTAGGCATTGTTGCAGACTCTCGAACTCGAACTCTTGGTTCCGAGTCTCAAGTGTATGATAGCGAACGAATCGAGCAAACGAATCGAATGTGAATGAACTCGTTTCACGGCTAGTTGAATGCCCATCCAATGCCAATCAATGAAGCAAGATCAAGTACAAAGCGCACTCAATTCTCTCTTTCTCTCAGCCATATTGACTCAGCAAACAAATTTACAGAATTTCACAAGCCAAGCGAACTGTAATTGCCAACACAGCCATCACCATCACAATCACCAGCAGCCGACGCTGATCAAGAGCCACACTTGTGCCTATCAGTTGCAGGACTTATCCGGCTACAATCGGGCGCTGATGCCGCCGCTGGACAACACCGACTTCAGCAGCACGTGGCGACATGTCAACAACAACAAGGCGACCACGCCCTGCGCCTACCATCAGCAGCAGCAGCAGCAGTGGGCGAAGGCGAATACATCGCCACAGCCACAGTATCATCATCACACGTGTCCGCGCCAAAAGAAATCGTCCATGGTCACGCCCACAACGACGCCGAGTTCGACGCCCACATCGACATTGGGCCGCCAGCAGAAGCAGCAGCAGCAGCAGCGACGTTCGCGTTCCACATCGGCGACGAAGCAGCGTCGCAATAGCTCATATCATTCCTATGATGACTTGGATGCAACGTCTGCGGTGCTGAATGCCGAGCGCAAAGTCGTTGCAAGCCTCAAGTATCTCTGCGCCTGCACGGGCGCCACGCTGCGCAATTTATCGAAAAAGACGAAAGATTTGCATGCCAAGAACTATACCTACACCAAGGTAAATGCGAGACTGGCAAATGAGACTGCATGCAAATTGTATTCAATATACAATATACAATAGATTCTGTTTGTTTTGTGTTTGTAGCTTGCCATCTACATAGTTATTTGCTGATTTGTTCGCTGTGTTTACCTTTTACCTTTCGGGCGCAGCTGTGACTGACGGTGACGTCGCGTCTTTTGCCTCGCTCGCTGTCAGTGTTGTCAATTTATCATTTAAGAAAAAGCTGTTTTTGCATAACAGCTAAACAGCTAAAAATCAGTAGGAAACCTAATAAGCTAATATTGATTTTTACTATCACATGATAATTTCTTTCCTATCATCAGTATCAATTTATTGGGTATCCTGTACAGTTGTTGCTATTAACATCTCAAATGTGAAACAATTCAACCAATTACCTATTTTTTTTATCGTAATTTTCATTATTCACAATTTACTAAACAAAATATACGCTGCACTACGGCGGTGGTCCAAGGCAGAAATAATATGTCAATGGCAATCTTAGCCAGCACTGCAAAGATATTATTGCAGGATTTACACCAATCCAAAACTTTTGTCGTACCGTGTTTTTTGGGATATTTTGTTAATATTATACAACCAATATTTATTGGAAGTCTTTATCAACAAAACAGTATCAGCAAGCATTGTACTATATATAATAAAATCGGGAAAAATAAAAACCCAGAATTCACGCTACCCGCAGCTAGCAAATTTTTCTTGCGAACGACATTTAAAAAAAGCGGGTTTTCGATGGGAAAAAACGTATCTTGTAGCACTGCTGGCCTACAGTGCGAATTCGTAATTTTTCCTTTTGCACTGCAAGTCCGTTAATCGATGACACATTTTTATCGATAACGCGACTTCATTGTGCAGTGTTGTTAAACGTCTGCAGCTGCCGCCATTGTTATTTGGCCTCATAACTTTCAATTTTAAAGTTGCAGCCAGTTAGTGTTGGTGTTATTAGTTTTGTGCTGTTTTTAATAAACATTGCGCATTTTTGACGCAAATGAAACTGAAAAAAGCTGCCATAGTGCGTCATTAATTAAACAAACGATGCGAACATATGTACTTGCGAGCGCCACAACAGCCGGCAGCAGCATTTAAACATCTCAGGCAACAACAACTACAAAATACCAAATAAATAACAAATAAATTAAATAAATACATACACACACACACGCACACACGTACACACACAACATCATCAGCAGCGAAATTTCTTTTTTTGGCAGCCGCCGAGAAGAGAGAAAAAAAGTCAAGCGACTTTGCTGATCTTTTGCCGTGAATTGATTAAAAAGTTGCCTTCATATTCTATACATACACAGATACTGATACGGTCCGATGTATTTATTTATTTGGGGAAGTAGATTCAGAAGTAGATGGATGTACACACACACACATATTCTATTCGTTTGTATGTGCAGATCAACCACCCGAAGAAAACAGCGCACAATTAGAGGCTAAAAGTACGGCAGCAATTAGATAAAAACAATTGCCATTTGTTTTCGTTTCGTGTATATTTTTTTTATGTATTTTGCAGGAAGCAGCTGTTGTTTTTCTACATTTTCGCTTAATTTAGGCATTCATTTAATTTCCAGCAATTCCCGCTGTTTTGCTACTTGGGCCACAAGTAACTGCAAATGAACCCAAAAATAATTTACGCCCAAGTACTATTTCAACATCTTACTAAAAAATTAAGAAACTTGGCAAGGCCATTTCGAAAAACTTTCAGCTGTTTACAACTATCTCGCTATCAAATTTATGCACAATTACACACCGAAAAAGAAAGGGAAAGAAAGCATGTTTGCTGCAGTGTTAATACCCTGCAATAATTGAGAAATTAACTCGTTTACTTCCTGCAATTAAAAGTCACTTAGAAACAGACAGATTCTTGTGCAGTTCTTATCAAATTAAAGCGCTGCGATTATGATTAAGTATACGCAAAAAAGTGTAACGAATTCTGTAGACCCTTCAGTGATTGGTGAGGGTATTGAGCGCAACATAAAACCACTTAACGCCCAAAATGCTGCGATGTTTGTTGTATTTTTACGAAACACTCGAAACAGTCCACGAAACTTTACGAAATGGGGCCAGACACAAGACACAAGACGCCCAACGCAGAGCACCCGGCCGGGCCGACGGACAAGTAAACTAAACATTTAAATACAACATTTGTTGTGCCTCCGTTTTTTCTACATTTGTCGTTGTTGTTGTTGCGTATTTGTTCGTGTAATTAAAGCGCATGCGGGCAATTAATCGGTCGAACATGAACTTCGTGTTTGTCCGGCGATCTCTGTAAGCATTCTGCCGATCTATCTACGTATGTGTGTGTGATTGTGTATCTGTGTGTGTGTTTGTGTGGTAGCATCCATGTTTATGTTTTGCGTATTCGGGGTCTTCGTGGGGTCATGCAGGCAGTAAGTGGCGTTGTCATCGCTGACTGGGCAAATCTCTTTTTATATGCGTATTTATAAATCGGGAGGGGGCTGCCTTTAATTTGTTTGTGGCTTTACACACTCACACACATACACGCACACACTCATACACTCTCAATTGTAGATTGCGTGATTTTGCTTTTGTTGCTCATTTATTCAGTTTTCTTCGAGCTTATTCATTCATTTTGCGTTGAATGCCTTTTCACGCTTCGATGTTGCACGTTTCCACTAAATTCATTACTTTTATTCGTTTTAATTTTTTACAACACACGTACATACATTGCATATGTGTGTTTGCGATGCGTGTGCTTAATTTACATAGCTTTACATATGAACAAAGGCATTTGTTAAGCTCTTTTTTGCATGTTTTCACAATTAGAATTATTTATGCGCAAATATTTAAGCTATTTCTGGTCCGCATACTACAAACATTTGTGCATGGCTCGTGGGATGGGCGATGAGTAAAGCTCATTAATATTTATGTCAATTTATTGGCCATGTAATTGACGAACTGACATTGCAAACTCAATAAACAATTTGTGAATATACGCTCATCATGATCCATGCTGAATTCATGCTTGCTCACTATGAATTTGCGGAAATATTTAAAAGCTGCAATTTTGAACAGGAAGAACCTCTGCTCTCATTAATAAATACATATGTATTATTTATTCATTGAATTGTTTACATGCTGCTTAAACTCGATTATTATTGTTAATGTAGAGAATACCATTTTATGCTAAAGAGCTTACTAATAAAGTGTTGCAGAATAAATTTAATGTGATAGAGTCTTCAAGTTGAAGCTGACAGATTTTTGTTATAATTGTTATGTTTGTTTCGTAAATGAATATTTCGTCATTTGATGTCTGTCGTCATCAACAAGTGGAATTTGAAGTAAAAACCTGTTTAGCAGATGCTATTAAAATATATATGAATTCTCCAAAACTCAAATAATTTTTATTTTTGCGACGAATGATAATGAATTAATTTTTCATCGAATTTTGACAATAAAATTTTACTTTGATTAAACAAAAAACAATAGTAAATTATAATGTAAATGCAATCCCATTAGCAAATATAAAAGTAATTCACAAAGAATTCGAAGAAATTTCCATTGTTAAAATTCAAGATATTAAAGATTTAAAAAAGAAGACTTGTAAAAGAAAGAAACAACACTTTGCAGAGTCAAGAGTAACGTAAATAAGCTCTTAAAAAATATGTAAACATTTAAAAAATGTGTAATCAACTCAACTTAATTGAATTCTGTGAAAGGAATGAAAGAATTCATGAGAAGATAAATCTATATGTTAATGCTTTTGATGGCCAGTCTGTCTCGTCGTAATCTGTGGTTCTTTAGTCGCATTGGCCAATTAGATAGATATTTATTAAGCAATTAAAATACCAAGTAGAGCAAATGTAGCCATACACATGAAATGGAAATGGAAATGGACAGGAACAAATGTGTTTTAGTCGAAATATTGCCAAAACAAATTCGACGGGAAATGAAAATGGAAAATGGTATATGGAAATGTCCGCCAGTTTCCATCACAGCAAAATAAATACGGACAACGGGGAATTCATGTTGTTGCCTTCGAGACATATTGTTTATATTGAGAAATATTTAAAAATTTGCGTGCTCGTATTAAGAGAATTATTGAATTAAAAATAGTCGGAAATTGTGCTAAAATTAGCCAAATGATTAATTATGGCAATGAATCGATTCAACTTCGCCAGAGAGAGATGTATGATATGTATACTATGTAGTATAAATATAATTTCAATCAGCACTTTACTAATTTGACACTTTGATTGGTTTTCCCTCCAACAGCCCACGTGGCGCCTTTGGGGCGAGGAGCACGAGAAGAATGCAATTTTCACGGTCTATCTGAAGAAGGTGCGCTACCATCGACCCACGCCCACGGCCAGCAATGTAAGTTATCTATCGGCTGCATCGTCCCAAATGCAATTACTTACCTCGATAGCCTTGCAGCAGGACTCTGATGATGAAATTTCGCACTTGGAATGGGAGACGGTGCGCGTTCGCTTTGTCAAAGCGGCCACCTTGGCGCGATTGGTCGAAGCCTTGGCCACCGATGACGGTGAACTGGAGTCGACGTTTATCAACGTCTTCCTCTCCACGTATCGCACCTTCTCGACGCCCAAGCAGGTGCTCAGCCTGCTGACGCAACGCTACGATGCGCTGCACGAGAAGCACGCCGAGGAACTCGAGTTGGCCCAACAGAATGGCACCGCCGAGGATCAGAGCTACGATTCGCCAGCCTCGATACACGAGCAGCACAAGAAAACTCTAGTCTCGGCGCTGCACGTCTGGCTGGACGGCTTTCCCGAGGACTGGCATGAGGACAATCTGCAGCAGATTCTGGCATTTGCGTCCAAGCGTCTCAAGCGCTCCGATCTGCACATCAAGGTGCTGAATCGCCTGGAACGTTTGCTGCGCCAACAGGTCTACGGTGGAGGCGCCACCAACAGCTTGGACAGCACTCCGCTGCCCTGGCTCTCGGCTCAGGCTGGCCAGCAGTTTATGATGCATACGCCCTGTGGTTCCACCTATGATCTGAGCGAGCAGTTCAGCGGCGTCTTCCTCACGCCCATCTATCGCGGACCCACGCACTTCATGCAGGCCTTTCGTTTTCCCCACGTCCCCGTGCGCCACTTTGCCGAGCAGCTGACTCGCATGGACACGGAGCTCTTCAAGCGCCTCATCCCGCATCAATGCCTCGGTCACACGTGGGCGAGACGGGACAGCGGCGGCTCCGAGACTGTGGTGGCCACCATCAACCAGTTTAACGCTGTGCTGTTCCGCGTGGTCTCCAGCATCCTCATCGACCGTCTCAAGCCACAGGTGAGTGCTCCAAAAATGTTGATGGAGTACAAATGATTTGAACTCTTTTGTTTCTTGCAGGAACGCGCCTTGAACATATCTCGCTGGATTGATATTGCCCAGGAGCTGCGTATGCTCAAGAACTTCAGTTCCCTTAAGGCCATCATCTCGGCGTTGAACTCGAATTCCATTTACAGACTGTCCAAGGTCTGGGAGTTTTTGCCCAAAGAGCGCGTAAGTTGAATCAATTAAATTTAATGTTAAAAATTTATAATTTGCAAAATAATAGATATGGATTGCTAGGATTAATTCAATTTTTTGTGAAGAAAAGCATAACTTATGGGACGGTAAATCCTAGTATGTGGTTCCTTAGTATGCATGTGTAAATTGTATGATTTTCATGAAATTGACAGGATTTAATTGGATTTCGATGCATTGAAAGTATTGATAATCTTTAGTGATAGTCTGATAGCTGGTGATATTTTAAATGCATTGAAATTCCTCTAGTTGCCAAAATAGAATTTTTAAATTTTTTATCGTGCAATAAGAAATACCTAAAATACCTGTTCTAACTGTCTTTAATGACAGCTCACAAATATTCTCAAACGACTTAAAATTGTGTCTGGAATCCCCGCTCTCAATGACCAATGTTCAACGGCCAGAGTTACAAACTCTTAGTCGTAGGGTCTCGGATTCAAAACCCAAAAGTGGCCATATACATATATATCCGTATAAATCAATCCAAGCGCATCTCGCGTATAGTTATACTACAAATGCGTTTATTAAACAATCATAATGACATTTCCTAGACAGATTTGATGTTCAATGTTAATGAGGTTCTCCAGCAAATACTATTTAATTCTTGTATTTAATCTATTTGTAAATATTTACTAATTACTCCATCTCTCCTTTAGATGGAGATCTTCACGGAGCTGGCGCGCATCTGCTCCGAGGACAACAATGCGTGGACACTGCGCGAGGTGCTGAAGCGCGAGGGAACTGCCAAGAACCCGGATCCAGTTGGCGGCGATCAAACCGATCGCCACCTGCAGAAGCTGATACAGAACATGGGCACACAGACATCCCACGGGACCATACCCTATCTGGGCACATTTCTCACCGATCTGACCATGATCCACACCGCCAATCCCGATTACCTCACCGAAGACAAGCTCATCAACTTCGACAAGAAGCGCAAGGAGTTCGAGGTGCTGGCGCAGATCAAGCTACTCCAGGGCGCTGCCAACACCTACAATCTGCACGAGGATGCGCTCTTCGACCACTGGTTCGGTTCGATGCCGCTGCTGGACGAGCGACAGGCGTTTGCGCACAGCTGCCAAGTGGAGCCGCCGCCGCCAGCGCCGAGGAAATCGGTGGCCAGCACCAACACCTCGCTGACGAACACAACGGCCTCCTCGACAGCCTCCATCATGGGCAGCGCTGGCGGTCATGGACATCGCAAGACTGACTCCATACACTCCAACTCGAGCAGCGGGGCGGGATCGCAGTTCTACTGTGAGCTGAACAGCAGCAACAGCTCGAGGCACAATTCGCTGGATCGTGATGCGCATCACGCCTCGATAATGTCCGCCTCCAGCAGCACCTCCAACCTGTCCATGGACTCGAGCAACTCGGGCGGTCGTCAGTCGGCGCACAGCAAACTCACGCACTCGCAGTCGCTGGGCAATGGGCTGAAGAATGCCGCTTTGACGAACGGCACCTCGAACGGCGGATCTCCGCATACGCACATCAATGCCCAGCTTGTGCAGCCCGCTGGAGTCGTCGCCCAATCCGCGCCAGACTTTTACATCATTCGCGTGACGTATGAGACGGACAACATCGAGCTGGACGGCATTGTGCTGTACAAGAGCATAATGCTGGGGAACAACGAGCGGACGCCGCAGGTGATCCGGAATGCCATGCTGAAGCTGGGACTGGAGGATGATCCCGACAGATACACACTGGCCCAGGTGCTGCCCGACAAGGAGCTGGTCATGCCGAAGACGGCGAATGTGTACTACGCCGTGAACACGAACTATAATCTCAATTTCATCCTGCGACCCCGCAAGGACGATGCAGGAGGCGGCAACGGAGCCAGCTAGTCCGCAGCCGTGCCCCTGTCCCAGTTGTGGTGCTTGGGATACGAGGGCGAGGAATGAATGCAGCAGCGCCTGTCTATATATACGCATATATAGAGACACGATTCGCACATGACAACAACTACAACAAATCTTAGTTGATACGATTAATGTATTAATTTATTTATTGCCTGCATCGAGAACCGAATAGCATTCACTTGAGAGTAGAAAGAAAGGATGTCGATAATCGATAATCGATAGGCTGGTTATCGATTGACCCGTCAATTAGCTTGTAACTTTTGTAATCTCCATTTCCCGTTAATTGCTCCACTGAGTTTTGGAATTGTATATCCCGGAATATACTCGTGTGTGTTCCAATTGTATTATTGTAGACTCGAAAACTGGAATAATTGCTGATATTTATAAATTATATACTTTTTACTGATATGATATACATACATATATATATATATATATATATATATAATTATTATGATTATTAAGCGATTGATATTCAAAATGTGGTACAATAATTTTGAGGTTAGAATCGATATTATGTTAGTTTAATGAGGAACCAAACGACGATGACGATGACGATGACTCGACTCGTTGTCTCCACGAAACATGTATGTATGTACTTTATTAAGCAAACCCGCAACCCAAAAACAAAAACAAAACATCGGTTTATATAGATGTATACTATATATTTATGTATACGTATATGTATTGTATAGATGTTTTATTGCTGTACTTGTTACATGTGTTGTAACTAATTATTTAGTGTGGGTTGCATTACATTTTTATAGGCTCTCTACACTTTACACTTAGGTAAGATATTGTATGTGTTTGTATATTAAGCAGTACAGTACAATTACCAGAATTATACATATGTATATCCAAAACCTACATATAGCAGAAAGCATATTAAATATGAGAGAACGAGAGAGCTATTAAATACGAAATGAAGTAAAATACATTAAAAACAAAATGTGTGTAAATATAAAAACGAATCGAATTGTCTTTTATTTCATCAGCGGAATGAACTATCTTGTCTTGGAAGACGTTGAACTATTATATATGAAGTTTTTATTGCCATAACCTTTTATGAAAACTAGTGCTAAAAACATTTTACAATTATTCCGGTATTTTTTGCTTGTACGGGGATTAATCTGAGATGCTAAAAAAAGATTTGATAATCGTGCGATGCTGATAAACAAGCATTTTTTTGGTTGATAAGACCAGCTTATGGAAAGCACACAATAAGATCAATCAATACACATTTTGTAGATTTTGATAAGCTATCATAAGTGCTGATTTCAAATAGTTTAGCAGTTCTGTTTTATTTAGACGTTTAAGACTTTTTGGTATAGGGTTACTATTAACCACTTTTTAGATAAAGTTAAAAAGCCCAAATCAAAAACACTTCAGAAACAACATTTCAATATTAACTGTCTTTAAAGATAAAAACATCTTCTTTGAAGATTAAAATCTTATACCCAAAATTTCGTAATATCAAAATATTCTCAAGTAATGTTTTTATGTTTAAATTTAAGAGCTTGTTCTGAATTTTCTTTCTGAAATTAATTTATTTACAATTTTTTTTTTATTCAACTTTGATATCTTGTAAACAATATTCTAGAATTTTTTACAAGTTTTCCACTGTGTAGAAGAAGTAGAACTCCAATAAAAAAAATTGGATAGACGTAACCTATATGAGAATTTAAAGTATTATCATTCCTATAAACAACTCATGAAGAACACACACGAATTAGGGCTTGTTAATTCGAGTTGATATCAAAGTGTAATTGATGCAGTGCTATCAGTGGCCGTATGGAGCTCATCATGGCTGGTAAGTAACCTATCCGTACCTTTTGGTCGTTGAATTGGTTTATTTTGGGATTATAACTAAATTGGGTGATTCATTTAACGCGTTTCGTTTGAAAACGTAAACAAATTTCTAGGCTTACGTTGAAGAGGGTCGCTCGCCAGAACCCCATTCATTGCCTAGCACATCTACCTTTTTAATATCAGCAATGTCATCTGTCCGTTGGCAGAGCTTGAAACCCTTTCAGCGAGGAGTGAGTGAGAGAGTGTAGGAGTGAGGGAGTGAGGGAGTGAGGGAGTGAGAGAGATGGCGACAAATCCCAGGGATGCTAGAATTCAAGTTAACGGGTCAGCACATCTCATTACATTTGCCAAACGACAGGGCAACTAACGTCAAGACAGTAAAAGTAAAAGTTAAATAAATTACTTTTTGGAATTCGAGCGAGTTTTTTTTTTTTTTTGGTTGTTTGTTGTTGTTGGGGTTAGATGAAAACAAGTTACACCTAAAAAGTTCCATTGAAAGAGCGAGAAAAACAAATTCTAGTCGGTGTCCTCGTTTTTGGAGCTCTGCTCGTAATATGGTACAAACAAAACTTTAATTAGATCACTCGAATGACAAAAATAAATCTTTTGCCGCAATAATAAAGGCAGCCAAACAAATTGAGATTGAGATCCCAAACCCGGATTCGTTTTGACGGCTTGCCGGGGGATTTTAGATGGCTGCTTTGAAAAGCTCTCGACCAACAAAACTTTTCACAAACTAGTCACCGAAAACTGGGGGAAACATGAATGTGAAGGGAATGTGCACGAGTATGAGTATGAGTATGAGTATGAGTATGAGTATGAGTATGAGTATGAGTATGAGTATGGAAATGGAAATGAGTTGAACTGACGTTGGCTGTCAGGCGCAGAAAAGCAGTTGGGATGGAGAGAACAGCAGCAGCCAAAGCATCGGAGTGTGAGGTGCGACAAGTTGACAACAAACTGAGGGCAATGCTTGTAGTTTGTAGTGATGTTTTGATACCCGCTACCCATGGGGTAGCAGGGTATTATAAGTTAGTGCCAATAGAAAGTGTATGTAACAATCATTCGTCCTCATAATGTATACAGTATATTTTTAATCAGTGTTAACAGCCGACATTATATAGACATGTCTCTCGGTCTGTGAGAGACTATTAGACCTACAGACATCAAACTGGGCGACAGTACTCGTGAACATCTAACGCATAAAATTATGTTGATACGCCTAATAATAACTTTAGTCTAAATTATTCCTGATACTTCGATTGTGATCGGATGGAAAATATTGAAGTTATTCAGGAAATAACTTTATAGGGAAAAGTTAGATGGAGCTGCATTGGCTCGGTTGCCAGTGTGACCGTGTGCAGTATATCTGTATACAAAATATACCATTTGGTATGTTGGTATTTTATTTGTACTCTCTCGAAATGGGTAGCGGGTGTCTCACAGTCGAGCACGCTCGATTTACATGACTTGACTTTCCTTCTTGTAATAGTTTTTGTACTATCTATAGTGTGTGTGTGTGTGTGTGTTCGGGTTAAAAGCTTCGGGGTTAACCATGACGTCATAGTTGCGCTTGTGCAAACTATTTTGGCGTACGCATTTCGTCATAAACGAGAATAATCAATAACCTAGGCAGACACAATGACGCAGCCAACGTGACATAATTCCCATGAACAGCGCTAGCTGATAAGCCGAGGGTTAGGTCGCGGGTGGCAGCGGGTGGCGGGCGACGGGTCGTAGGTCAAACGAAGACGTAAACAGCCTCAGCATGGAATTCAATTAGAAAACTTTGACACGACCAACAACGCAACGCATCGCATCCATCGACGACAGCCTTCAACTGAAACAACTATTCGTACATAACGGCCCCGCTTCCCCGTCCCCCGTCCCCCCTCAGCCTCGTTGGGAGCACGTGCACTCGTTTGGTCGTGTAATCATCAACACCTTGGAGCAACCTTCGGTCAGCCTAAACCCGTTATTTTTCGCTAGTCGCTGTTGCTGTTGCTGTTGCTGTTTTCTGTTCTCTGTTGCAGAATATGCTGCCTGCTTTTGAGCGTCGCAGTGTGGGAAATGCAACAACGTGTCGTTCACACTCACGCCTTCAACTCTTCGCTCTCCCTCACTCACTCACTCACACACACACACACACACATGCTCTCTCTCTCTCGCTGTCTCTCGCAGCTTCCAAAAAATGCTACCTGGCGAACTTTAGTTTGCTTTGCTTTGCTTTCGCGTTGCTTCTTTTACTTCAATATTCGCCTGGCTGTCACGCGCTTTTTTGACGTTTCCTACGATTGTGTGTTGAGTTTTGCGTAGGAGCGACACACGTTGACACTAAGAGAGAGCGAAGCTGAAAAGAGAGCGCGAGAGGGAGCTTTTCACCACAGTCGCTTTCGCTTGCCTGGTTCGTTTGTCTGGTCTCGTTGTTGTTCTTTCGGACTTTTCGGACTATTGAGTGAGATTCGTGCAAGTTAGGCGAGGAGCGAGGAGCGAGGGCTTCTCGGTGGGTGGTTGGGCGGAGGTGAGGTTGCGGGTGTGGGTGTGGTAGCTGGGTGGTTGGGGACATTCTTGTTTGGTGGGTTAGTTTGCGTGCCGTTTGCTGCATGCTTTTTATAGGACACTAAAAGAAATACTAGAGCACCATAATAACCAATTAAATATTAAATACCTTGTGCAGATTATGCAGCTGCTTTCGCGGATCCGCAAACTACAATTGCTTCAGCGCTGGCTCGCTCTCAAACCCTTTGGGCATTATAAAGGTGGCAAATGCTGAACGTGAAGAAAATCGCGAAATGTTTTCATGTTTTGCATTTTGTTTGCTTCCCCTACTAAGCTCTACTCTTTATATTTCTTTTGTTAGTTATAGTAGGGTTAAGGAGTAGTCGACTTTTTGAGGTTCTTTTGATTGCGTTCAGAATTTCTCCTATATTAAAATAAGTCTCTGGACAATCATTTAAAGAAATGGAAGCTTAAAAGTTGGCGTTTCCTAGGCTTTTAATTTGTTTATTCTAATAACAATATTTTCTTCTTCGAGAATAATGATTCAATATTAAGTTGTAAAATAACTAAAAAAATGTATATACATTTAAACATCTACCTCATTTTATTTATTTGTTGTTTTAAATTGAATTATTACAAAATTATTATTAACACACCTCAATAAAATGGTTTCAATGTATTCAATTAATGGAATTTTTTGCTGAATTTTCAGTGCACAATTACGTCTACATTTGGCACATACTTACTAACTGGGAGTCTAGTCTGGTGTCGTCTTTGGTCTGTTTAAGTTTCTGCTGCTGCTTCTGGCGCCCATAATAAAAGTAACGAACGTAACGAAAACAATTACACGAAAGAAATCCTCAAAAAGCACACGGGACACGAGACTCCACCCGCCGCATTAAAATAACAAAATCCAAACAACGCAAACTTTTGAGTGCAAACCCAACAAAACCAGAGACCAGAAACAGACACAGACACAGGCACAGAAACTTAAACTGAGACTGAGACTGCGACTGATACTCGGAATGAGATTGCGACTGTGAAAGCCCGTGAACCGATTCGCGACTTCGAGCTTCAGTTTATGCTCAGCGACCAACCAGACACAGCAGGGAGGTGAAATCGTGGCTTCGTGGCTTCGTGCTCGTGAGCGATTCGGCTGCGATTGATGGTCTCACACAAAGCCTACATTTTGGGGAAAAGCTTTTGGCCCGAGCACATTTGCGAGGACGACAGAGTTGAGCCCAAGTAGTCAGAGTAGTGGAGCCACACGGTCCAGACGGGGCGCTCCGCGAACGTAATACCAAAACGCGCACTGTGAAAACGCAGAGAAAGAAAAAGAAAGCAAGCAGTCAAATACAAAAAAAAAAAAGAAAAAGAAATGCAAAAAAAAAGCAGCATAGATTAAACTAAAATGTAATTGTTATTAAGCGTGTTTTTCGAATCAAAGTGCAAAAGCGTTGGAATGCCAGCTGCAAAATGCTGAAGCGCTGAGGCGAATTTGTAAATTGTAGATACATTGTGGCAGCCTCAAGCCATGTGCAGAGCACTGCGAAAAGCCAGCGATATTCTTCTGGCGTATCGAATGTAAAATACAGCGAAATTAAGGAGATTTTTTTGGGTAGCAGGCAATAACCTTGAAAGCATCTGCGAATCCAACTGCGAGGCAGCAGTGAAGAGTGCGTGTGCACTAAAAACATAGCGCCGTTCAACATGGCGTATGGGTAATGAATGTGGTAGCTCGACATATGCAGTTAATGTGCGAGACGGCCGTGTGTTTCAATATTCGCACACATGCACTGTGCGTGTGCGTGTGCGTGTGAGTGCCACTGTGTGCGTGTGCGTGCGTGCGTGCGTGTCTGTCTCGGGTTAGTGTACACACTGCGTATGTGTGATGGTGCCAAATAAATTATTAAGCAAATTAATGCACGTAAATACTTGAGTTTCCACTATTTATCGTATCGCATTTATGTGGCAGCAACAGCAACAGCAACAATAACAACTTCGATGACGCATTCGAGAGTAGGGCAGAAGGTTAAATTACAATGGCAACGACAACGACAGCAACGACAACAACGGCTACTGTCGAAATTCGCCACGTACTGTAATTCGGAGTCGGATTCGGAGTCCGAAAACATCAAAACCGATACCAATACCGAATCGCAGCACGCAAGTTGGCGATTTATAGGCGTGCGACCAACTATAAGCAGCTTCAGCCTCTGCCTCAGCCTCAGCTTCAACTTCAACTCAGCTCAGCAGCCGCAATAACAAAGAGGCCCATCGTGGTGAATTTGGCACACAATAACAAAGAGCAATTAGCGAAATACGAAATACGAAATACAAAATGCAAAATATATAAAACTAAATCAACTTAATGCAAACATTAATGCAACAAACTTAGTTGCGAACTCTGCAAAAGCAAAAGTATTAAATTGAATTTACCAGAGCGAGAGCGCGCGAGAGAGCAGGCGAATGTGAGTGCGAGTGCGAGTGCGAGCGCGAGAGAGCGAGTGAGCGAGCGACAGAGGAAACTCACCACGAGTTGGCCTCTCTCTCGTCGATGTCGCTGGCAACGTTCTGAAGCAAACTTTCACTCTCGGCACAACGTGGCGGCGGGCGGTGCGAAAGCATCGAGCAGGAAGCGCAAAAAGTGACACACAAACACACTCTCACACACCCTCATCCACACACACACACACACACACACAGACATAGACACAGACACAAGCGCGCAGACACGCATACATATACATATATGTGTATGCATGTGTATAGAGAAATATGAACAGCAGCAGCAAACGGGAGAAAGCCCACAGAAAACTAAACTAAACAACACGAATATCCGCAGCAGAAGCAGCGACAGCAAAGTACAACTTTTGCATGCAAGCAGCTGACTGCCTGCAGGAAGCGTGCCAGGACAGCACGGCGACAGGACGACAGGCGGAGGAGGAGCAGCCAGCAAACTAGTAAAGCGGACAGTCCGGTTCTGGCTGTCGCAGCCATTGAATAGGCCTCTTCAACACGAACACTGGGCACAGGATACAGGCCGAGCACACACGCAACGCAATTTTAATGTATCCTTAGAATTTCAAACAGGTGAGCGACATTCATTGAGGAAGTAACACAACACAAAAAAAAAAACACCAAAAACAAAACGATTCAATGCTTATGACAACACACGACGAAAGGGAAACCAACTAAAAGCCCTGCAAACTTTATCAAATATTCCAACTTAATTGTGCAACTGAAAACCGAAAACCGAAGGCTGAGCAGGGAAAAGGGAAACTCGTCCAATCGCTTGCCAGTCTAGTGTCTATTCAACTCGCACATTGTGCAAAAGTATCAAATTCTGCACAAGTGTTTTCACGATTAAACGAATTCCGATTGCTCAAATCGATCAAATGATTCTCAACAATGTCCAGAGTTGAAGTGTGATTTCCTTTTGTGCGAGATAAAGTAATTACGAGCAGATTTCTGTGTTGATGTTTTTGCTGAAAAGCTTACTGAAAAGTTTGCGATTTAATAGCACGTCGTATACTTGATAAATACTTGTGAACATAATATTGTTTTGATAGGTTTATAGAAAAAATATCGATTGGTGTTTGCGGCTTACCAAATGAAAATTACTCGAATTTTTCTAAATTTATTCTCGGTATTAAATTATTTAATCAGTTCCGAGATATTGTGAGGCATTTCATTTCACTTCGGTCCGAATTTAATTCTATCAATATTTAATTTGCTGATAAAATATAAATATTCAACTATTTTGTTGATTCGAACGTATACATAATAAATTATTCCAATTTAAAAATAAAATTCCCATGAGCAGAAAATAAAAGAATATGGAAAGCGAACCTAAAGTGAGTCTCAACAAAATAATACAAATTAAAGTCTAAATTGAGGAGTTGGCAGATATTAAATAATATACATTTACCGATATCTACTATTAACAAATTACGAAACATTCTAGCCTTAGCTTCATAACCATATATTGAGTTCATGGCGTTGGTAAATAAATTATTTCAATTTTAAAATAAAATTTCCACGAGAAGAAAATAAAAGAATATGGAAAGCGAACCTAAAACAAATAAGAGTCTCAACTAATATAGTTTATAGAAAAAATATCGATTAGTGTTTGCGGCTTACCAAATCAAAATTACTCGAATTTTCCCAAATTTATTTTCGGTATTAAATTATATTTATCAGTTCCGAGATATTGTGAGGCATTTCATTTCACTTCGTTACGAATTTAATTCTATCAATATTTAATTTGCTGATAAAATATAAATATTCAACTATTTTGTTGATTCGAACGTATACATAATAAATTATTCCAATTTAAAAATAAAATTCCCATGAGCAGAAAATAAAAGAATATGGAAAGCGAACCTAAAGTGAGTCTCAACAAAATAATACAAATTAAAGTCTAAATTGAGGAGTTGGCAGATATTAAATAATATACATTTACCGATATCTACTATGAACAAATTACTAAGCATTCTAGCCTTAGCTTCATGATTTTATATAGTATTCATGACGTTGGTAAATAAATTATTTCAATTTTAAAATAAAATTCCCACAAGAAGAAAATAAAAGAATATGGAAAGCGGACCTAAAACAAATAAGAGTCTCAACTAATATAGTTTATAGAAAAAATATCGATTAGTGTTTGCGGCTTACCAAATGAAAATTACTCGAATTTTTCTAAATTTATTCTCGGTATTAAATAATATTTATCAGTTCCGAGATATTGTGAGGCATTTCATTTCACTTCGGTACGAATTTAATTCTATCAATATTTAATTTGCTGATAAAATATAAATATTAAACTATTTGGTTGATTCGAACGTATACATAATAAATTATTCCAATTTAAGAATAAAATTCCCATGAGCAGAAAATAAAAGAATATGGAAAGCGAACCTAAGGCGAGCTCAACAAATATACAAAATAATACAAATTGAAGTCTAAATTGAGGAGTTGGCAGATATTAAATAATATACATTTACCGATATCTACTATGAACAAATTACTAAGCATTCTAGCCTTAGCTTCATGACCATATATAGTGTTCATGGCGTTGGTAAATAAATTATTTCAATTTTAAAATAAAATTCCCATGTGCCGTAAATAAAAGAATATTGAAAGCGAACCTAAAACAAATAAGAGTCACATCTAATAAAAGTCTAAATTGAGGAGTTGGCAGATATTAAATAATATACATTTATCGATATCTACTATGAACAGATTACAAAGCATTCTAGCCATATATAGTGTTCATGGCTTTGTTGGTGCCGCAAGGACACTTTTAGCGCTCTATCAAATAGCTGTTGTTTCACTATTTTGCCAATCACACGTGAGGATGTGCCTCATGTGGTTTCGTCATTGGGCCATTTATCATTCGGGGCCTACCTTGGCGCTGTTATTTATGTTGCGATGTCAACGGTGCTCGAAGATGGGAGAGGAAATTAATAACGTAACCGTTGCTCGCTGACATCGACGCATAAGTAATAGTTATTTAATGAGTTTTTGGTCAGAATGTTTGCCAAAAACTTGTTTGGCGCCATGGCATTTAATTAAAATTTGCGCCTAATTAAACGTCAAACGTGAATCGAGTCGAGCCGAGTCGAGCAGCTGGGCGTACCAGGCGGATGAGTGATTTGCATGTCCTCTAACCAATATCCTGTTCGGGTCTGTCTGGCTGTGTTTGTGATTTGACTTTTATAGATTTCAATTTCAAAATATAAATCGCCTATTTAGCTGCTGTCATTTCGCTCCATTTGCATTCGCTGTTTGTCATTAATTGGAAATTAAAATTGACTTCGCGTTTTGCGGAAATCCTGATGTTCGAGTATGGTCGAGTGTGTTCGAGTATTTATGAGTGCTTCATGATTGATTCCCACTGGCAGCGTGTGTCGAAATTATTTACGGAAAACTAGAATAATGCGCTCCCGTTTTTTTGTCGTGTTCCTTCTGGCAAACGTTTCCATTGCCTCCCCAAGGATGCAGCAAATAAACTCTCATTTGTTTTGTTTTGTTTTGTGCGCTCTCGCTTTAATTGCTGGTCGAGTTTTTAATTGCAACTGCGTTGGGGTTTCGAGTGCGTCGGAGAATCGAGCGAGACGGCTGCCGAGAATTGTACGAGGAGGTGTCGAGAGGTGCGGCGGCTCCAGCGCCAATTAGTGTGCAATTTATGCATGCGAAATGCGAGCTTTAATTGCCGACATGCTGCAACAATGCCACTGCTGCCACACTTGAGCATCGTCGATGATGCGGCTAAGTGCGTCTAACTCCAAACGAGCTGGAATAAATGAGAATTGATAGGATTACGAACTGGTTCTCACTCGCTATAATTTACTATATTGTATTTTACAAATCTCTTTGAAATAAACGAATTCAATCAATCATAAATGGGAAATTTAAAAAAAAAACTCTATATCATTTCATCATTCTTGAAACTCTTTTTAAAATATACGAATTCCATCACCAACCAAAAAATGGATGTATATTTTAATGTTAATATTTGCTGACTTTAAATGGAAAAATATGAAATTCAAAATAATATTTGATATGCTAATAATGAAGAGATAATATTAAATTCAGATTAATATTCAAAATTTGAGAACTAAGAATTGTAATAATTTACATTTTCTGATGTTCATCAAAGCTTCGAAACAAAATTACGAATTTTTAATGTATTTCTCTGATTTACTCAAAATATGATTAAAACTATAAAGCATTTCATAAATATGCATGCAGTTGAATTTGGATAAAAATATCCTTATCTATCTCATTATTCTATTGAGTTCCTTAATTATGTTTGAATAAAATAAGATATCAAAGAAATATTCATTAATCCATATTCTCTTGATGAGTATAAATCTTATCGAGTTGTAACCCTTTCTCAATGTTATAACTAATTGCTTTTGCGACCGTGCGATAGTAATAATCATAGTTATTAGTTATTACACGATATGCCCAGAATATGCCATAAATATTACAAGCATCGACCGATTAGCCCAGAAGAAGCGACTATCATCATAATTATACTTTTGGAAATGGGCGAACTCGAAGACATCGAACAGAATTTCAATTATTGAAATAGATATAGAACTGAAGCCCCCAATAAAGCAGTCAACAGTGAGCTAAATGCGAAATCAATAAAAAAAGGCAACCAAAAACATAATTCAACAATCCAAATTGACATCCAATAATAAACAATGTGCGAGTACTTGCATTAGTGTGTGTGTGTGTGTGTATCTCAATCATAATAATCGTTTATTCGCGTGGCTCAGGCTCCTTGAGCCAGCGGGATAACAGGACGCGTAATAAGCCCACAATTAGTGTCATTGATAGATTTGATAAGGCCGACAACTGGATTTGAGTTGTGTAAATTAAAGTCCAGGCTAAAAGCCTACTTAAATGCCGGGCCTAAAAGGTTACGAATTCTAAGGAAGATACTTCTTCGTATCCTTTTCTTTTTTGTCTGGTTTTGCAATCAAATTGAAAAAGTTGTCGAGGCGAACGATGAACGACGAAGGACGAAGGGCAAATCGCAATTCCACTTTTATTAATATTTCTATTTGCCTATGCGTTTTGCAGTTGGCTCTTTGTACCTCTCGCTGAATGGAAAACTACTGAACATTCTTATTCCTTTTTTTTCTTTTTCCCTCTGCTCCATTCTTCCTCGTTGGCTCGTATGTAAGCTTTTTGCACATTCCCATTTGGCATTCAGTGCTACACAGTTTCAATGGCATCGTCAAGGCTGAGTGGCTGATGCCGAGAACTTTCGTATTAGGACAGGATACTTAAAGGACGCACACAAATGATGTTGTAAGGCGGCATTCACAATTGCCACCTCTCATTCCTTATTCCTCATTCCTCACTCCTCACTCCTCATTTCCCATTCCCGCTTCATGCCGCTTGTTGAAGTCCTTGTCCAAAACTAAAGTCTTAAGTGAATTAAGAGCAAAACTTGTAACATTTTCTTTACCTCGTTATTTGTGTCTCTCTCTCTCTCTCTCGCTCTCAAGGCTTCTGCACTTAATGAGCGAGTCTTCGGCGTGTGAAGTGTTCGGAAGTTGAGTTCGTAAATAAAAAAGGATTACTTTTATGGCCCCGACCAGCGCCCAGTAAATACCTATTAATGATTTTTTTTTTCCCCTGGCCACCTGCTCACTTTATTTCACCTGTCTCCTGCCCGTGTCAGTTGCTGTTTCTCTTACGCTTTTGTTTCTGTTTCTGTTTCTGTTGCGTGCCCGTAAGTTCAAGTGTTCGGCGTATACTTGCTATTTTAATATAACAAGATTGATTGTTATGGCCTGGCTATGAAACCAATCTAACCACAACAGTGCACAGCCTGTCATTCATTTTTTCCCTGCTTTGTGTAATTTGCTGCTGCAGCCAGGCGAAGCCGGGCATCGAGCCAAAGGCGGCCACTTAATGATATCGAGCACATTTTGCGGTCTTCGGAGCCTGTGCCAGCTCTAGGGCAACAGCTTGGTCAAGGATAAAGAACGGGTCAAATATTGGCATATATATATTTTGCATATAAGCCAAAACCAGCTCTGCCTTCATTTGGCACGGTTTCCATTATTAATTTGTATTGCCAGCAATTAAAATGTTTTATTGCGTCTACAAAACGAGCCATAAATTCCATTTGCATGCTAAACATTTGCAAGCGAATTTCTTGTTTGCCAAAAGGACTCACTTCAGTTTGCATTTTAATAAATTACTTTAAAAAGTCGCATGAAGATATTACTATTCTGAATGTTTGCATTAAATTGCCAGAGAATGTCTGAATTATTTTACATTTAAGTATGTTAATAAAATATATATTGATCAGTGTTTAATTAAATACTTTCATACTGAATAAACAATTTGAATGCAGACATTATTTAGCCTTCAATTTTACACGCATCCCTTTGAAAACATTCGACTTTAGCATTTTCTATTGACTTTTTAGTATCTCAATAAACTTCGAACAAAGAACTGTCATTTAAATTGAATTTGAGCTACAATTTCACTTGATGAGCGAAGAATATTCCACACAGACGATTAATATGCGACAGCAAAGTTTACGTGTAATCAAGTAAAACATTTGAATGATTTCCAGCAACTAAAATGTTTAGATGCGTAATAAACTAGTCTTTGATATGCGTCGATTTTGTAGATGTGCTTCAACTGATGCGACTGATTTGACAATTTGTTAACGTTTGTAAAATCCATTGAACTAAAAGTTGAGTAAGCTGTAAACTTTATTTTAGTTGAACAAGCACAATACTAACATAGTTTATCGCTGCCACTTGACTTGGAGAGGCGACAGTGGTAAATTCTGTAAAGGACACGTAACGTATTGCACATGTTCTCGCCTGGATGAGATAAATGGAAATAGGAGCAGGCAAGAGGATGTGGAATGGAGAGTGGGGAATGGGAATATCCTCGTGACTGGCGACTGGTCTTCGGTGCTGTTCTGTTTGCGCCTACGCGACTGTTTTTATCTATTTGTCTGAGTGTGTGTCTATAAGATGCGTGAGTTCTTGTACTCTCAGACATTGTACACACTCCATAGTCGTCTATATAGTCGGCTGTGGGCTCGAGTGTGCCTCGCTAACCTGCACTCATAGTTGTTAAACTAACTTTCGTGACTGGACAAAGTGGAGGAACTGTCTGCCAGTTGCTGTTCGTCTGTCTGTCTGTCAGTCGTCTTCTTTTGGCTCAGCCTTATCCTGAGCCCAGCCAGATAGATAGTATGTTGTAGTTTCATTTGCCTTTTACATTTCCACATTTCCTCCTTGGCCGGTTTGCGTGTCTGCGCATAGGCAGCGCAACGTCGACACGACTCGACTCGACGTCGACCTACTCCGAGAGACGCCGCTTTGCATATTTATTTTATTTGATTTGCTTTCGTATATTTTTTGTATTTTCTCGTATTATTCGTGAGGAGCCCGTTCCAAAGGACACGCCTTTCCCTCGCTTGCATAACGCGACGTGTGATTAAAAATTCGTAATTTGCTCGCTTCCCTAGCCTGTTTAGTATTTATGTCTATTTTTATTTTTATTCATACTTTTACTTTTTGTTTTGTTTCGGCTCGGTTCGGTTCGGTTGTGTTTTATTTTCATTTCTTTTTGGTTTTTTGGGGCACATGGCTGCGTTTTCTTTGTGTCACGCGGCAGTCTCTCCATTATTTAGAGGAGCATACCTTAAGGCGTTCAGGCACGTCAGGACACGGCCAAGTTAGGGGCGATTCTCCACCATTTGCAGGCAGTTGAACTGTCGACTGTCGACTGTCCCGCTTTCGGCATTCAGCTTTCAGCTTTCAGCTTTTCGCTTTTTGCTTTTCGCATTTCTCATTTCGCTTTTGGAGCATGCTTCTCGTTCTTTTTCGTGCTTCATTAATATTTAATTAAAAAATCAATAGTTGACATGTAAGTCAGCGACGTTTCGTGGCTGTTTGTTGCCTGCTCTGTTGTTTCTCACATATTACATCCACTTTTCAAATACCTTTGCTGTCTTAACTTATGCATATGCATGGCGCATATCTTATTACAACAGATTTTCTTTGCCTTCCCTGTTAGCCAGCTACGTGACGCTCCACTTTTTTAAAACCCCGGAACCTTTTGCACTTCTTTCTTTCGTTTCGTTGTTGTTTCTTCTTTTGCTACTACAACATTTCTTTCTTCGGCTTCCTCTCGAAAGCAAATTGAAAAAACTCGAGAGTGAAAAATGTGTTGCATATCCAAAAGGCGCGTCATGAGAAATTCTTACTGTCAGCATTAGTTACCGTTACGTTGGACGCCAACTTCTGCTAAGAACGGTATTTCTTCGACTTGCGAAATAAACATATTCTTTTGACAAATCCTCATACTTTTTGCAGCGTTTGTTGCAAACTGGGTTGCATTTCCTCACTGGCTGTAATCTCGATAATGAATGGCAATTGGAAATTGAGTATGGCATTTCTTATGCACAATTTGCTCGACTTTCAAATACCCTGTACTTAAATCGAGTTCTTTTGCCAACTTTGTGGAATATGCAGAAATAATTTCAGACACGTACCCAAGCACACGAGTTGTGTACGTGATGAATTTTCAGTCCAGTTGATGGTATTATGAATACTCTTTCAATTTACCAAAAAGACTACTCAACATTTTAAATTGAAAATATTTAAAATCTCTCTTTAAAATGCTATAAACATGTGAAGTTAAATTATGAAAAGGCTGCTTGAAAATCTAAATTGAAAATGTCTAGAAAATGATAAAGATTATTGAAGCGAATATCAGAATATATAAATACATATATTGTTTTTAAAATGCCAAACAAGTTTTAAACTTTTTCAACTTAGACTAAGCATATCAATATCTTCCATTTCATCTCATTTTAAGCAATTCAGTTTTTGAGATGGTATAGTTTCATTACTCTGACTTTAGCAATAAATAAATAAATAGAAAAAATCTGTAGATATGTCATATTGCATTGTGGTAAATAAGTTGTTTTATAAATATCAATATTATGTGGCGTATATTTAATGCTGTTAAACAATCACATCATGTGATTTTATTTTGACTTCCTGACTACTAACTTTGTAATAAAGGCCAAATATAATTACATTTTAAAAACCAATAGATTCAGTCGTGATATGTGTTGTTCAACTCGCAGTTGGTCAAACATTCGCTTGGTTCAACAGTTCGAGCTGCGTTCGGTTTGTCATTCTGCTGGGCCACGTGTGTTTGTAGTAAATTTCGTTATGATTATTAGCAGATTCGCACACACACACACACACACACACACATAAAAATAGTAGTGTGTGTGCTTGTGTTTGTGTAGTACTCGTAATTCAGAGTTCGGTTCGCTTAAATAGCCAACGGGCTCTTGTGCAGGTAATTGAGCTTTAACATGCTCAAAGCTTATTAATACATGTACGTGAGCATTATTTGGGAGTGTCTGTGTGTCTGTGTGTGTGTGTGTACTTTATGGAGCTTTGTTTTGTTTTTTGTTTGGCTTGCGTTTATTTTTATTCAATGTTGTTGCTACTGTAGTTGTAGTTGTATTGTTGGTCGTGGTCTTCTGCCCAGTTGAGTGTGTTATGTGACATAATTATCCCACAGGCTGAGAGCACAAATCCCCTTGGCAATCGTCAGCTTGTGTAGAAGTGCAGAAATGTTGGCATTGCTCTGGAATTATTTTCTTTACCTCCCCTTCCCCAACACCACATATTAAAGTTGGCATGGAATGCGAATTGTGTTCTCCCCTGTTCCACTTTAATTTAAATGAATTTACTTGTTTAACACATTTGTTCTCATGTCCTGTGCTGATCTCACGTTTTGCACGTTACACCGAGCTATCTAGCTCTCTGGCTTGTGGCAATCTTTTAGATGTCAGATCTTTAAGATTTATTGACAGCAAGCGGAAATGGGCGCACACACAAACGCACATTCACATGCTCACGTGTATCTGTGTGTGTGTGTGCGTGTGTGTGTGTTATGTTTGTGTGGTGTGGTGCGCTACCTTTTTTTACGCGCAATTAACCCAGTTACAAGTTCGACATGCCGCAAAACCAGACACACACACACACAGACACTCGCTGACACGCACACAGACATGCTCACACACACATAGACATCCTGCATTTATCATAATTACTTCCCAGAATATATATTTTATTTTGTGCGCGCAGCCCTGCCAAAAAAATACTGCTGAAAATGTTGATGAATGCTTCGGGTACCGCGTTCCCCACGCGCACACACACACACACACACACACACACACACACACACACATGCAACATGTCGCCCCAGCCCTCGAAAGCGTTAAATTTAAAAAAAGGCGAAAATACAAAACAAAATAAAATGGAGGCGAAAAGGCAAACAGGCAAACTGGCGGACGGGTTGACTGCTTAATGTTTTAATATGCCTTCAGCAACTATTAAGAGGAGTTGGCATTAAGTGCCAAGCACATATTAAACATCAATTATTTACAAATAAAAGCGCAGCTCACTTACGCACAAAGTATTTTATAGCGTACTTATGGCGGCGCCAACAATGACGAGGGGGAAGGGGAAAGAAGGCGAGCGACGACAAAAGCGACAACAAATGCCCGGACACAATTGTGCTTGCAATTATTTCAGAAATGCAAGCAACAATAACGAGAGTGAGAATTGCAGTTTAGTGTCAGAAGAGAACGAAACGATAAGGCGAATAATAAATAAAGCAGTCACAGATAAACTCAGGCAACCAACATCCACACGACAATCACGAAATGCAAATGCCAAAAAAACTGAGACAGAGACAGCGTGAGAGAGAGAGAGAGAGAGACAGCAGCAGAATGAATGTGTTGTGTGGGAGTGTGTGTGTGTGTGTAAAAGTTATTTTTCAAATCAAACAAAAACCAAGCGGCCATTGACAATGACAACAACAAAAACAACAGCCAGCCAGACACAAAAACAATGCACAGTGGCGCAGAAATATGCACACACATGTGAAAACAATAACAACCACAAATGGAAATCACTGCAAATTGAGTTGCTGACGTTGTGCAACACTGTGTTGTGCATTGCAAGTTATCGATTGACAAATCGATTAGTGCGGGCGTTAATTAATATTTGCTTGTAAAGCACTTTTTTTTTCTGTGTTGGTCACACTGTGCTGCTGCTGCTGCTGTTGCCGCCGCCGCCTGGCACAAACCAGAGTAACAAATTCCAAAAATGTCACATTGCGCACATGAAAAATGTCCTTGTGACAGCAGCGCCAAGCGCCAAGCGCCGAACGCCAGGCTGTGGCCTGGTATCCAGTTAGTCAGTGTGTGTGTGTGTGTGTGTGTGCACATTGTTGTTGGCTTTGCAAAGCAAGGTCATGAGTAAATACGCTGGAGCATGCTGTTTATTCTACAACAAAGCCAAGCCAAGCACAAAAAAATACACATACTCACAATTTATTGTTAAATATACAAATGCACGTTCCTCCACACACACACACACACACCAAATATGGTAGCCAGATGCTTCCAATTGATGTCATATACATACGATATAAATACATATACATATATACACATATGTATATTCATTTGTTTGCTTGTATTGAGTGCTTACTTGCCAATTTGTAGTGGAAACAAATGCAAATGTGTATCCGTAAATCAAAAAGGACATTATTGGCTGCTTGTTAGGACTAAGCACTATTGCTTGCCATTTACATATGCGTACAATATATACACACACACACACACACACGGTTTTACTTGCTTTTGATATTTGAAATGACCGACGCATTGACGTTAGACGTCATGAAGGCATTTACCATTTACCATCTACCATCTAGCATTTACAATTCACCATTTAGCAGTCAGAGTGCAGTGGTCAAACAACAATAAAATAGTACAATAACCGAAAAGTTGGCAGTTGGGAAAACACGGCTATGTAACATGTTGTGCCTTAATAATTTAAGACTCTCATTAATGCAATAACACTCGGTAATAAATGTTTATCGATAGCCGCCATTTTCGGTTGTCGAGCAAGCACAGCTGGATTTCTATTACCAACTAGAAAAGATTCAGAAATATATTCAATTAAAAAGACTAGCTAAAGAACATATTTGGATGATGTGTATTGGTCTGACTGATATTTTCCTTAATTTAAGTATAAGTTTATTAGCTCCAAAAATAACAGAATTGAAGTTTTCATTGTTGCTAATAAAATTTAAGACTCTTGGCAATAAATGTTTATCAAAAGTTGCACAACTTGATTCTATTCAATAATAAAGTCTAACTAAAAACAAATATATTCATATTTGAATGCAGTATTTGGCTCTGTGTTTTATTTTCCTTAATTGAAGTATAACTTTACGTTCTGCAAGGATAACAGAAAATGGAATTTCGATTATTGCTAATAAAATAAATATTTTGGCAAGCGTCTTGTCTTTGCCTGCTTTGTGAATATTAATTTTAAAATTGCTCCAATCAAACAAAATATTCACATTAAGCATACGCCTAGTATCCACAGTATGAATTTTGTGGCAGTTCGATTTCTTGCATCCCGTGATATCCATTCAATGTCAACTGCTGGGTCAATAAATTGCAGATAATATCAATAATTTCTTTAATTTGCGAATTAGCGATTACGTATTTTTGTCTTATCTACGCAATTTGATTGATTGCTTTGTTTAGCTGTTTAGTCGTTTACGATTCGAAACACGCAAACGGCGGTTAATCAAATCAACAAAATGGAGGCACAGATACTCATACTATGCAATGTCAATCATAACAAAATGGCCGAATTTAAGCTTTGAAATGGGGTTGAATGATTCATTGCAATAGATAATTGTTGCCATATTTATAGAATAAACGCTTACAATTTGAAATTCAGGTACATAGCATAAATAAAAATGTCTATATAAATATTATATAATAATAAACAGAACATTTTTGCAAATTTGATGCAATTGTTTTGCCAACAAAGTGATGAATATTTCATTTAATTTTGTATAAGCCTTCAGCACTTGCAACTAGGTTAGTTATATAAAGGACATTAATTTGTTTATAGAGACTTTCACTCAATGCCATAAACATGCTACATTTGCACTTTCGGCTTCCATGCCAGAGCAGATAATTGAATATTTACCAAATGATCAATCGCTTGCAGCAGAGAGTGCAAATAGTGGACAAAGAGCTTGTAGTGCTCGGCAAACAATATCAGGTGGCGATACCAGAACAGACCAGACCAGACCAGGTCCGGCTGAGTGAGTGCCAAAGTGTGAGCCGGGCAATTTTGTCTGTGAATTTATGAGCGACGCTTTCCGTTTGCTGCCATATCCTGCGATAGTGTGATGGTCTGATGGAAAGGGGCCCGTGGACTGGCATTGTTTGGGCCAAACTTGGCAATTGCGCATGAATAATGAGGAATGGGGCGAGGGGTGCAAAGTTCTTTCTATTGATTTCGAACACACACCAAACAAAAGGATGGTTTTGTACCCAGTTAGCGGCAGAAGTCAGCCAACAACTGGGCCATACTTGTGCGTATTCAAATGTGTGTGAGTGTGTGTCCGTATCTGTGTGTGCGAGTGTGTGAAAACATATGACTCTGGAGATTAAGCTATTGTTTGTAATGGGAACCACAGCCAGCGTCTGGCTGAGCTGCGGCTTAGCGACTGCGTTCGCAAACAAAACAACTTTTCGCAAGCGGCTGTCGAGTGACATCGACTGCCAGACACTATTTTAAATTAGTGTGAAAATAGTAGCAAATTAACAAAAGGAATACTAATTCATATTTAAGTTTAGCATTGTCAAAATAAATAATACAAAAATTAAATTCATAATATACATAATTAATATATACAATACAAATAATTCAAATAATATAAATGACATAAATAATATAAATAACACAAATCACAAATAATATAAATAATATAGATAATATAAATAATAAAAATAATATAAATAGTATAAATAATATCAATAATATAAATAATACTAATAATAGAAATAATATAAATAACACAAATCACATAAATTAATTTAAACACTATAAATAATGTAAATAAAATAAATCGTCTAAAACAGTATGAATTAAATATATAATTCCTGATTATGAAGATATTTAAACTAAATTGGGACTTAAGTAATTAAATTTTTGATCCCATTTGTAATTTTAAAAGAAACAATCGAGTATTTTTCTAGATTTAAATAACGTATAATAATCGTAGCGAGATTCGAATTTCTTTTGTCACCAAATTTAAAACCCTTCAACTTTTTGTGGCTTACAATACTTGAGCTGATGTACAATATTATTTGCTATAATTTATGACCGCCAGTTACCGAAAGTCCCATTAATTTATGGCCTCCTTGTGCCCCTTGCAGTGCAGGGTAGAGAACAAAAGTCTGGCTGACTTATTTGCGCGCAACTCGCAGTTATGAGCCGAGAGTGGCTTGGTGGCTGGGGCATAGCCTATTTTCCGTTGTTTAACCAAGAAAACAGCCAACTAACCGTGCCCATTCCCCAAACTTTCGCCAACAGCAGCCCCGACAGTGTAATGCGCCTTGGGGGCAGTGGAATACCATACGACGGTGACCCCCTGACAATGAGCGCAGCTGGCAATGACTATGCCGAATTATGCGATCTTGGACCCTCACGCTGGAGTGCACGCGCCTATGGTTACCATGCAACAGCAGCAGCGAATGCGGCCGGTATCGGTATCGGAGGCATCGGCGTACCGGGCGCCACACAGTCATCGTCGAGCGTGCCCACGGGCGGCTCAGCCGGCCTCAGCGCCCATCATTTACGCAGCAGCGCGGCAGCGCCAAACAGTTACGAGGCCGAGGATATTGGTCTGGCTTTCGGCATGATCAGTCCGCCACCTGGCAGCGGACACGGACACGGACAGGGACAGGGGCACGTCGGCCATTACGGCGGCAGTGCCGGCGGCATTGGTTCCCGTGTGGGCAACAGCACCAGTTCGCTGCGTGCGAGCGGCGGCGGCGTCGGCGTCGGCGTCGGCGGTGGAGGCGGCGGACGCTCCGGACTCTATTACTCGCCGCCGGGCACATCGTACACAATCATTGAGCGGCCACATTCGCCCCATTACTACTACAATTCGGCGGGTGTGCCCACCAAGGGTGGCTCGCTGCCAGGTCGCGGCTCCGCGTATCTCAGCTCCTCCCCATCCAGTCACATGGCCGCGGGCACGGCGGGCACGCTGCCCACCTCGACGGCGGCCAGCGGACGCCACGGCTCCTCGGCGATGGGCAATGGCAACAAGAAGCGCCCCATATCGCCGGAGCAGGTGCTGCGCATGTTCGGCGCCACGCAGTCGTCATCAGTTCCTACGAGTAGCTATCACTACAGCAACGGCGGCACGCGGGATCGCGACCGGGAGCGCACGGGGCGACGCAGCCCCGCCAGCAGTCCGCCCTCGACGACACATCAGGTACGACCACCCATTTAAAACTATTTATTTTAATTACTATTGCATTGCATTATATTATTATTTTTATTTTGTTTTATTATGTGTATATTTAATTAATTTATTAATATATCACTAAAGTTGTATAATATTTTGTTAAAGAATAGAATATAATAGAACAGAAATAGTGTCATTATATTATTATATCAAACCTTTTTTGCGAACTTATCTTACTTAATGCAAGAAAGGACTTAATGTTATGAAAGGACTTACTTATTATACAATTATATATATGTATATATACATATATTACGACGCTCGAATATTTTTGTCCATCTGATGAGTTAAGATCAATTACTCAATTCATAATGGAAAAAAACGATAAGGAAAATATATATAAAATACGTTTTGGAGTCTGTTATGCAAGATTCTTCAATTCATTTATTTTTGATCACTTTATGTTTTTATTACTTTATTATTCACATTCATTATTTCATTTTTGTTACTTTTATATTTTATTATCTTATTATTATTTTGTTAATATATTTTTTTTAATAAATTTATTTAATTAGTACTTTATTGTTTTACTTTTATTTTATTATATTATAATATTGTCATATTTTGTTATCCTAATATCATATTTTTATATTCAACTATTAATTATTTTATTATTATACCATTGTTATTATCTTATTTTAATATCGTATTAAATGAAACTATTACATGTTTTTGCTTGCAGATCTATCGGGAACGAGATCGGGACCGAAGTGTGCCCAACATACACGAACTTACGACGCGCACTGTTTCCATGTCGCGCGATCAGCAGATCGATCATGGTTTCGGCATCTGCGTCAAAGGAGGCAAAGACTCAGGTACGCTTCTCGATTACTGCCCCGCCTGGAAGTATGCAACAAAGTTTCCACTTTCGAGTGCAGCCTTTGACATTGATTATTCTTGTAACAACATTTGTCGTCACTCCCAGACTTTTATTCCTGCTGCTGTTGATTCGTTGTTCCGCCCAGTTTACTCCAAGTGCAATCGCTTTGGCCTGCCTTGTGTGTGTGTGTGTGTGGAGCTCTTTTACTATTTCATGCAATTTAATTTTCAATTGGATTTTATTGTCTGTCGATACGTTTTGCTGCTACAAATCGCCAGCAGCAGCTTTGACATTTTGCAGCGCCGCCAAGCGCAGCGCATTTTGCAGCTGGCCGCCTCATACGATACGATGCCCATGGCATCTGCCACATGCCACATGCCACCAGCCAACTGGCCACCTGGCTGTGGCCCCTCCACACACTGTCGGCCATTTTATTTTTAGTTTTTCAACGTGCGACGGCTTTAAAATCGATAAAAAATCTATTTAAGTCACCAAGCCCTCTATGCGAGGCCCTTCCATCTATCAATTTATCGTATCGTATCCATGAACTCTCGCTCTGTCCCTTCCTCCAGCGCAGTCTGTTTTCACTCGGCTGTGCAGCTGCTTTCAGGCCAGGCACACACGTGTTTTATAAATTAAACACAAAACACACAACGCTACCTCTGGCCTGGCCTAATGAAAAAGGCTTACAAAAACAAAAAGCAGCCGAAAAAAAAAGAAAAAGAAAATGAAATGGGGAAAGGTGTGGCGGGTTGTGTTTTTTATTAAAAGTTTAATACGCACCGCTTGCTAATTGATTTCGTGTGCTTTTCACCACTCCCATCTCCAATCTCCAATCTGCAATGTGTCGTCTCCATGTCTATTTTTTTGGATTTTTATCGACTCGGCAGGCTTAGGTGTTTACATCTCACGCATCGAGGAGAATTCGGTGGCGGAACGCGCCGGCCTGCGACCCGGTGATACAATCCTAGAGGTGAACGGCACGCCATTCACTTCAATCAATCACGAGGAGGCGCTTAAGGTGAGCAGGCCTGCATATGTTCTCTTTTTTGCTATCGATACCATCTTTTTGATATCTTTCAGTAGCTAATGTTGTTCTCTAGCGAAAATCGATTAGAGCACACTCATTACAAAGGCGACAAAGACAGAGAGAGAGAGAAAGGGGTTATAGAAGTGGTATAGAGAAACGAAAAGATAATTTAATTGTACACTTTATTGATTTTTAATGTGATTTTGCTCGATGGCTACTTGTTTGCCTGTTAATAGTTGCGATAAGAGGCGTTCACTGCATTTGAGCCATCGCTTTTTATGTGCGCCACTTTGGCGAAAGTATCACAGCGCCTCCTCCCAGGCAGCCATCGGCACTTATGGCCAAAACAACGACGACAACAAAAAGCAGCCAAGTTAGGCAGCTGCCGTCTGACAACGAAAGTCAATTTATTGTGGAATATTTTATGTGACACGTTATGATAGTCAATATAATTCTTCATATTGCTACCAGCCAGCAAAAGCAATAGTTGCTGAATACCGCTGCTGTTATGTGCGTGCGAAGGACATTTGACTACAACTAGGACTACAACTATGACTATGACTATGACTATGACTGTGAATGGGATTGGGGAGACTGGCACATGTTGTGCCATTTCTCACGATGCCTGGCAATTTAAAGTTTTCCATTTTCGACACAATTTGTTTGCCAATAGTATTAGACTGTCTCTCTCTCATACGCTCTCGCTTTCGCCACGTTTGCTCTGAACGATTTTCAGTAGTTTTATTTTTGATACAGTGCACTTTACGTAATATGAAACATGAAACATTCTTTGTATAAATAAAACTAAACGATAAAGAAAATACTTACGTTTAAAATACACACTAATACAAATATACACTGAGAAAAAATTGGCAATAGATTAGTCGCATTCAATTCACTTTGATTACTCTTGAAATTCATAAGTTTTTATTGATTTCCTTTTGTTTTCAATTATTTTCCACACACCACTCGCACTTGGACATGAATTAAAAACATTCCCTGCTTGAATATTACACATACGACTCGTTGCAATGCAAAATTCTTCACGCTAGACGTGCTTAATCTTTGGGAAAATATTTGGGCAAGTGTCAAAGCATTAGCAAAAGCTGCAGCCAAACACAAATATCACTTGTGCAAATGGCCAACCGCAAATGGCAACACAGCTTGCTGTGGTCAACAACAACACAAGGGGGGGGAGGGGGAAACGAGCTGGACTTGAAAATGCAATTTGAAACACGACAACCGCACGTTCCAAACAATTTGCACACAAGCTGAGAACTCAAAAGAGTCTCGACGACAATTAAACTAATGTGAGATACTAAATTCTGACACCCGACAAATGCAAAATCTGAAGACAAATCCACAGCAAAAGCACATCATAAATATGCAATAGAAACATAAACGTAGTAGGCTGAGAAACACGGACACACAAAACCCTCTTTTGGACTTTTATTAATCACTCGAATTTGTTTTTGGACTTTTTGTATGATTTGTTTGGTAATCGTTTTTTGCCACCCAATATTTAAAGTTTTTGGTTCGAAGACGTTTTTTGCTCCTCCTCTTTGCTCCTCTTTCTATCGTTCGTTAGTTTTTGCTTGCATCTTCCGTCTCTCTTTTGTGTCTCTTCTATTGCCACATTTTTTCTTAACGCAGAGATGTGTGCAGATATTGAAATCGTCACGTCAAATCAGTATGACGGTGCGAGCGCCGCCCACGCTGAACTCGACGGCGCCGCTCCACGGCTTCGGGCCGCCCTCGCGGGACCCGATGTACGCATCGATGGCACCTCTTCTACCACAGACTGCGGCCGGCCAGGCGGCGGCGGCGGCCGTCGGGGGGGCGGGGCTGCCCTTCCGCCAGACCTGCTCCTGGATGGATCGCCACGGCCGGCCGGCGTCGCCGCCCATGGAGTACGGTGGCCGGCGCAACGAGCGACGCGATCGGTGAGTTTGCACAGCATTCTAAATACATTTATCTTTTACTTATCGATAAAAAGAATATAAGGGGGAACATACATTTCAATTGGCATTTTTAGTAGGTGAACTTTTCACTATATACAATTTCAGAAGATTATTCGAATTATGTTTTGAAGATACTGATTTAATACGACTAAAAATTTCAAACCATTTTTTCTCGACTTGTAAAATAAGCGTTTTTGTCACGGTTTTTCATTTATATTAGAAAATATTATAATTAGAAAATATTGCTTTATTATTGTGGTTCACATTGAAGATAAAAATGTGATAAGGACAAATCATATTGAATTTTTTGGAATTAAATAGAAATTACGTTTTATTTTGATGATTATTAAATTAGCATCTGCAACTTAATACAGGTAGTTGAAGATAATTTGTTTTTTTTGTTTGTAGTTTTATTTTAAAACTTCAGAATGTATTCTTTTTACGTTGTTTCAAAATTATTGTATGTTATTTATATATTGTATTTATATTAACGTAATGAAGGCTATTGTGTCCATAGCCAGTGCACCTCAAGATTGAGGCGTTGTCTCAACATGATTCCTAAGTCTGATATTGTGAAGATACATATGTCTAAAAACTTTTCTTTGCGTATATTCTTGATATTAATATTAAATACACCTACAGAATAATGATACTAAAATCGCGAAAAATGGTTTTCATTCGTTTCATATATATGTATATTCCCCCCTCAATCAATTACATATAAATTAACATCCATTAAAACAATTGCATCTCGATAAATTATTCATCGATAAACGATATATTAATTTGCATAACTTTAGCATTCGCCGCGTGGAGCTGCTGATCGAGCCCGGCCAATCGCTGGGGCTGATGATTCGCGGCGGCGTGGAGTACGGCCTGGGCATCTTTGTGACGGGCGTGGACAAGGATAGCGTCGCTGATCGGGCCGGCCTGATGATCGGCGACGAGATACTGGAGGTCAACGGTCAGTCGTTTCTCGATGTGACGCACGACGAGGCCGTTGGTCAGCTGAAGTATCACAAGCGGATGTCGCTGGTGATACGTGACGTGGGCAAGGTGCCGCATTCCTGCACATCCATCGAAATGGAGCCCTGGGATGCGTACAGTCCAACGGGCACGAGGTAAGCGCCGATTACTATCGATTGCTATCGATTTTATGTAAAAATCGCTTCTTCTTCTTGCCTGCACAGAGCACGCCGAAAAGGTCAGATTGCGACCATGGTGGAGGAGAAGGCGCGCTCGCTGCTGCCACGTCATCATTTTGCAAGTCTTTCGTATTATATTGCCGAATATAGTGCGAAAGCAATGACCATAGATGCCTTTGTTGCCGTCTTATTAGAGATGTTAGATACGTACGAAAAGGTAAATTGATCGATGAATCGATTGTCGATATGTCAAATAATCGTTTCTGGCTTGCAGCACACGCTAGTGACGGAAATTCGAGAGCTCGTCTTTCCGGAGGATCGTACTCGGTACGATGAGCTTGTGTATCGCAGAGAACGCGATCCATATAGCGTGGATAGGCATAGGGTAAGTTAGACCCACCAGTTTCTTATATTTCCTCGATTAATGGCGTCCATTCGGTGTCTGATTCGATTACAGCGTAAAGGAGACCCCACACGTGATTTGCCGGTAAGCTTTTTAGAAGATTTATTCTACGACACAGACACAATACAATACTAACTAGCTGCGCATGTTAAACTATACAACAAAGACTTTGAAATATATTTAACTCAAGTTCTCGCCTAGTTCTTAAATATACTTACTAAATTTACAATACTCCTCGTCTACGTCTCTGTCTCTGTTAAACCCCTATAATCGTGTTTGAAATACTCGACATTTTGTCTAGATATTGTTGTTGGCGTTCAATGTTGTCGCTGTTGATGTAATTTTTAGTTTTCATAGTGCAACTTAATGATAAACTAATTACTGCAAATACAAAACACTTGTCAGACAAAGCAAAACTTGTAGTTTAATTGTTTGTTGTGCGAGTAAGAAACACACTTTAACTCAACATATTTAATTTATTTATTCCTAAGCGTAGTGAATGCTTTTTATCTAATCTATTGTTTGCCGCATGTTCTGCAATTCGAGATGCTTTCGCTTTCGCTTTCTTTGATTCAATTCGGTCTTTGATTTATTTTGACAAAGCAAAATCGAAATACGCTGGAAAAGCAAAAGACAACAAAACACGAATGTCAATTTTTTAATTTTCATCTTTTTCGTTGTGGAAAACCAGCAATCAAAACACTGCAGTTTTTCGTAGTGGCATTTATTATTCTTTCTTCTAGGCAATAATATATAAGTAGCGGGTACAGTTGCTTCACAGGAAGCTACTCGAACTATCGATAAGCGCTGCGATAACAAAAGCGTTTCGTCGGCTTAGGCTTAGATCTGTAAGAAAATCAAATGTAAATTATGAAATTGCGAAATGTATAAATTTTAAGTACTATGAATATCTGTAAAGTGCACATAATACAAATATAATCGAAATACAAGTCACAGCAGTCACCGATACCGATAACCGATAACTCACCCCAAAACTTCGCTTACAACATAACTAAGCACTTAATCGAATCGAAAACTCGCATATAAACTGAACAATTGCACTGAATATCACTTTACTCCCAACTCGATTACTTTCTGGGTCTGTGATCGATGCTCAGTAGACGCCTCTCTCTCTCTCTCTCTTAGGCCATATTTCATATTCACTAACTCTCTTATCACTATCACAATCACTATCACTATCACTATCACTGTCACTCTGTCTATCGCTCTCTGTGCGTGTGTGTGTGTCTCTCTGAATCGTATGCAACAAATTCGTTCGTTCCATTCCATTCCTCAACAGGTTACAGCTGACGATATGGAAGTAAGCGCCGCCACCGGACGCAGTCCCTCGTCGGACTCTGGGCTGGGCATGACCGTAACGGATATTCATAAACGGTACCTAAACACTGAGCACCTAAATCTCAATTCAGACCCATCACAACAACAACAGCAAGAACCAATAATCACACACCACAACAACAAAAAAAAAAAAGAACTGACCTCTCTGCCTGTTCTGTAACTGCATTTGTTATAGTTATCGTTATCGTTATTGTTATCGTTACCAATTCCGTTGACAGACCCGCTCTGCAGTTGCCGTATCGGCCCATGTCGGCGGGACCAATACTGCATCGTTCACAGCCAGCATCAGCATCAGCATCACAGCATTATCATCAGCCAGCAACATCACAACATGCAGCAAGCAACCAATCCACACCACAACAACAACAACAACAACAACAACAACATTATCCACAACAACTACAACATACCTCATTGCGTCATCTGGGTGGCCCCGGTGGCGTCGTTGGAAATATGCGTCATCATTACCAGCCGTTGGGACCAAATCAATTCAAACTCAAACACGCCCAAGACAATCAGCAACAGGTCAGGAACTTGCAACTTGCAGCTTGCAACTCCAATTGCCACTTGCCACTTGCCACTTGCCACATGCGTGCTTCGTGAAGCGTGAGGCGTGAGCGTGTAGCGTCGATTTGGCACCACTTAAATCTCTGTTCTCTCTCTATCTATCTCTCACTTTCCCTCTCTCGCTCTCTCTCTGTGTCTCTAAGAAGAGTCTCTCATGACAAATAATCTTTCTTCGACCTTTCGACGAGTTTTCAATACTGTTCAATACTTTCCCATTGGTTTAGCGAAATTCTCGAAAATACCGAAATTGAAATCGCATTTTCATTTATTTAATAATCCATATTTTATGCTATGTATTAACAGTTATTTTGCCTACTCTTCTCTCTCTCACTTTCTTTGCTATTTTTCCACTTATTTATTGCATTTAAGAAAAAATTGACATTCGGGTCTAGAAATTGACTAAATCTAAAAATCGATCGATGCTATTGTTATTGCTATATTTATTGTCTAATGTTTCGTGTCTTTTTGTGTGTGAATTGTCTCAGTCTCTTTGTCGTCTCTATTTTTTTCAACTCTTTCCATTTCGATTTGTTTTTGATTTCCATCGTTTTTGGTGAAAGAAATTAAGTGTTTGTGTATGTGTCCGTAAACGTCTAATTGTCCAATTGTCTAATGTTGTTTTATGGTTTTTATTACGGTTTATGTTTATTGACTGTTGTCCAATTGGCTGCTAAACAATGTAGACAAAACGAAATTGGCTTTAAGTAAAACGTAAAACGTAACACAAAACAAAAACGCAAAAACAAAACGCTCAAAAAAATGATTTCTTGCTTTTCTCACCCGGCTTAGGAATACGGCTGTGATGAGCATAGAACTCGCCGGGGCAGCGAAACCCTATTACCGGAATATGACCAAGATGCGGTGAGTAAGCGAATTCAATTAGCCAAATTGGATATCTACATATGTTACATATATGTGTTGCTATATAATCGTCGGAATCGGAAGCACAGGTTGTTAGAGTCTCTCTCGAGGTTTGTCTTTTCGATCATCCAGCTCATATCATTGCCAGCACACTGATAATACCAGCATTAACTTTGCCATTAACCTATCTACTTACGTATTCTGCATAATCCCAAATCGATTTCAGAGTTTCGTTCAAAACACTTTTGATTCTTTATTGCATAAGACAATTAAACTTACCACAGTAAACACTAAACTTAAGCACTAAATTATGCAATGGAGAGAGAGCTTTCAACTCTTTTAATATTTATGTATTTTATATAGCATGTAAGTGTGTGTGTGTGAGAGTGTTTTTAGCCAATAAGTGTAATCAATACGATATGTACTCGTCGTAATCGCTGCTGACGCCAATGCAACACAATGCAAACCAATTCAGCTCAAACAGACCGCAGACCCGCACAACCAACACACACACACACCTCGTCCCCTCCTCCTCGTCCTGGGTGTTGTTCACATTTTGTCGTGCGTGGCGTTGTCCTCCGTTGGCGACCAGGCGACGGCTGCTCCAACGACCGGCAAGTGATAATCACGTGGCGGCGTAAAGGGCCGCACAAAGTGTCGCCACTGATGATGATGATGGTGATGGTGTTGGTGATGATGGGGGGAGGGCGGCGTCATAGTTGCTGCTGCTGCTGCATGTTGGTGCTGCTGATGGCAGCTGTTGGGCTCGAATTTCGGGCGTGGTATGCGCAATTGTTTGATCTCGGTCAAATAGGTTTCCATGCTGTTGATTTGTTAAGTTGTTTTAATGATCCGACTGTGATTTGTTGTTGTTTAACCAAGTTGCAAACAGTTGCTGAAGTGTTGTTGACTCCCAATGACAAACGAAACCGGCCAAACTCCTAATTGATACATATAGTATACATACATATATCAGTTAAATGCGATAGAGAGCATGTTATTCAATATGCGAGGCGACACGGCGCATAACAAAGTCATTATGCCTGCGCAGAGTGTGCGATATACGCTCGAAAAGTGAAAGTCAATTTGTGGCAGCGTGTTGCATGTTCGAGTTGGAGCTGGAGCTGGCCAGAAGACATGAAAATTGCTATAATTTCCGCAAAAGGCGTTCGGCCAAATCAACACAAGGCAAAACGCATCGACAGCAAGTTCAGGCCAAGAGCTGCCACAAGCTGCAGATGGAGTTGCAGTTGGCCCCAAGTTGTACTCGCTTAGCCCTGTTTACACAGCTGACACAATTCGACGACTTCGGGGACTTCGATGTCGAGTTGGACTTGGGCAGCGAGTTCGACTTCTTTAAGCGGTGACCAGCGGCGACCGGCGACCGGCTGAGCAAGCAACCAGTTTGATTTCAACTAAAACAGACAAACAACTTTTTGTTGTTGTTGCTGCTGTTGTTGTTGTGGATGTCTGGGCAATGCGACACTCACTTTTTGTTGAAATTACAGGCAGCTGAAGCAGCGGCAGAGACCAAAACTCAAAGTGGGTCATTAGAGAAACGTACTAAATAAGGTACAAAACTTTGTCAAGACCAGAGCAGAGCAGAGCAGCGCAGAGCAGCAGCGTTGAGCTCGCTTGAGCAGCATAAATGGAAAGTAAATAGTTGTTGTTGTTGCGACCACGAAAGCGGCAAATGAGCAACTCGAAAAATGCTGTTTATAATGTAAATGGACGCTAAATAAATCATGTTGATGCGTACAACCAAAGTCCGGTCTGAAAAGTCAATGGCTGTAAAACATAAACAAGCTGGGGCAACTCTTTTGCTGCCGGGGCAGCCTAATGAAGCCCAATTGTTGTGCGGCGTCAATTCTGGCAACTTTATTTACTGTTACGTCGCCAGCCAGCCAGCCAGCCAGCCAGCCAGCCATTAAAGTTCTCACCGTTCTTGGCTTACGGGGCAGCAGCATCTTGGCCCAAAGACACGGCCAGCTGCCGTCTGCCTGCTGTCAGTTTAAATAAGTGGCATTATCTTTATGATGTGTGTGCTCGGCACATCATTTAATGTCGCATTTAATTACGCACGTAATGTGTTCAGCAAGTGCTGTGATTGATTTACAACTCTGGGCCATCAATATTTAAATGATTGTCGCTCAGTTTTCTTTAAGGGGCTGTGACCCACTTTTGGCCAATCTCCCATTTGATCGCATTGCACAACGATCCGATATTGTGTGTGTTTGACAAAACAGTTCAATGATCGGTCTCTTTTGTAGGTCAATGCGCAACTTCGGCCGCCTCGGGGAATATTAGTATAATCGCATGGACGGTGTCACAATGTCTCGTGAGCTCATGATCTTCTAGCTGACAATGGTGTGAATTGGACAGCAAATTAACTGCGCACCTTTTGTTTACAAAAGATTAAAAGCTGCTGCTGCTGTTGCTGCTGCTGCTGCTGCGTTGCGAGTTACACAAAAGTTAACGAAAAAAAAACGTTGTTGAAGAGGAAAAGTTGCTGGTTCTTTTTGAAGGAAAAGTCGATGCGACGACGCGTTGAAAGGCGGCGAAAAACTTTCACAAAACAGAAAGAGAATTTTCCAGCAGTAACAATAATGAAACTAACCGTATTCCACTCTAGCTCAGCTCTTACTATTACTATTACTATTACTCTTATTATTATTATTATTTTTTATTCAAACATTTGTAAAATCCATTTGTCAGTCAGCAGTTTTTTTCGTTGGTAAGCCGCTTAGGGCCAACAATTTAAAATCAATCAAATTTATGACTTTGCAAACTTTGCAGCGGTTCGTCGCATTCTCGTTTGAGTATGTGTGTGTGTGTGTGTGTGAGTGTAGTTGGCTGGGATTTGTAACCAAATCCAAAGCGCAGACAGCCTCACGGATACAGCGATGCCATTGACCTCAATGCGTAGCGGTTGAAAAGTCGCATTTGTATCTCACAGATACACGCTGCGAGTACGCGCCGTTAGACGCTCGATTTTCGGACGAGACTTTGCCAACAGCTATTAGATACGCATTGAAAAGTATTCGCATGAATACAGGTATTATATATGTACAAATATACATACATATATCGCATATGGATTTAATTTCAATACTCTTTGCCAATTTATTGCCGATTTCAAAACCTCTTTTCAAGGCCGAAACTTTTAATTTCGTCTGATGACATTAAATTGATACTGACTGAAAAATCTGCGCTTGATTTCAGCTAATTAAAAATATTCAATTCAATTAAGTTTTTAATAAATGCACTTATTATGTTGGCAATTAATTGGTGCTAAGTATCTCGAATTTCAGTTGGTTAATTGTTTACATACTAAATGAAAATCGTTTTAATGCGCAGTTGGCAGCTGTTTTCTTTGAAGCGTTTTCAAATGCTTTCCCTTTGGATAAGTTAATGCCTTTTCTAGGTCGAAATGTTTAGCAACCTGTCTCGTGGATTTGTCTCTAGAATCTGAACTTCGTGTAGCAAAGAAAGATCCAGAGCTGGGGGGTAAAAAGCAGACTAAAAGCAACTTAATTGCAAAACCAGTCGGCAAAAAACAATGCGAAGTTGGCTTTTGAGTCTACAGAGGCTTTTGCCTGCGGCGCTGGGCAATTAAAAACACAACCATAAACAAAAGAAATTAGCGCTCGCAAAAAAAAATGACTAAAACTGGCAGAAGGTGAGAAATAGAAGTTAATTGAATGCAAATGCCTTCAACTGCAGCTCCATCGCCAGATACTTTTGTATCTGCAGCTTCGGTCGGGTTGTGACACATGTGAGCCAAGATTGCAGAAGTCTTGCGGCAAAAAGATTGCAAAAAACGCAAACAGACAATGATGATATAACGAAAACAAAACAAAAATCAGCAAACGGCCTGCGGCAATTGACGCTTGGCCATAAGTAAACGCAGCCAGCTAACTTCTTCTACTTGTGCACGAGGAAACATATATATGTACATATATCTTTTTTTTGTTGGTCTTCGTTTTCGGTTTTAGCCAGGTTTACCTCTGTCGGTTGTTTATGCAACAATTTGTAGCAAACAGAGCGCGAAATGAGCGGCAACGACGCGAAATTTGTCAACTCCACAACTTGTAGCAACTTGCTTAACAATTTTTTTATTTTTCTCCTTTTTTTTTTTTGGTATTTACACGTAATTTCGCTATTTATACGCACGTTTTGTATCTCAAATTGTGAACTCAGCCACAGAAGCTGTATCCCAGAGTGCCTCGCTGTCTTCTGCGGGTTGTTTTGGCTTTAGTTTCGGTTTGGGTTTCGGTTTCTGTTTCTGTTTTCGACTATCTTTTGTAAGTCAGCTTGAGTCTGAGCCAACCTTACGCTTCAAGCAACGACGCGCAACTAAAAACTGAACAACTGAAAATGCAGACGCAGCCAAAACAGCACCGAACTGTGATGTTGGCAGAGCCAGAGGCAGCAGCAGCAGCAGCAACAACAACGACTGCTCTCTGCTCTACTTGGGGTATAGTAAATATAGCATTCAGTTTGACTGTCAACAGCTGTTCGATCAGCTGTCGAAGAGTCACTGTGAAATTCAATGCTTAACTTTGTTGTTTTGTCCACTTTTATTTATTGACAACATACCAAAGACAATGGCTCACTAATAATAACAAAAATGATGTTTAATAATCTGTATGCGTGTACCAAATGGTGTGGTTTATGTTTGAACTATAAAACGGTGTGGAGGGATTCTCTAATTAAATAAGTAAAAATATGGTTAAGAAACCTGAGAAGAAAAAAAAGGTAAACTTCTTTAAAATGTCTTTTTATCAATAACTTTAACACATATTATTTTTCAAAATAAGCTTCAGTTCAGCTGTCAAAACTAAACTATAAGAATCAAATGCGTAATGTTAAATTGCTGATCAAAGATAAAATTATTCCCATTTACAATTATTTAAGTAAAAAAATAATTACGTGCTATTATCAATTACTTAAACACATCCTTGTCAAAAGGTTTAGTTCATTTTAAATACTAAATGAGTTCAAAAGAATTAATTGTTAACAACTGTTGGTCCACGAATAATTATTAAAATAATAATTACAATTATTACAATATCTACAAGATAGAGTATGCAAAGTTGCTGCTAATAACTCGCATTAGAGTTATTCATCTCTTGTAGTTTTGTTTGCGTGTGTGTGGCTTTCTTTGAGCGGCTCTGACGACGGTCTGCGTTTCAGTTACTTTTTATGGCCGAGTAATAAAAAATTACACACAGCGACAACAAAGGCAACAACAATTATAAATGATGCAGATTGCCCAAAGATTGTCAATATTTATGGCTAAAAATTATTATAGAAAAATAATACATAAGTGCGAGTATCTGTATCTGTAGTATAGTATATCATTTTAGCTACGTACGTACGTAAGTGTGTAAGTAAGTTAGATAGATAGAGATACAAGTAAGTGAGCTGTAAGCGAGTGTGTTGTATTGTAAAGTTTTACGCAATGGCCAGCGGGCATCTGCGTATCTATGAGATACTGTATCTGCAGCTGACGCACTGCAGCTGTGCGGCTATCGTTGTGGCTGCTGCTGCTGCTGCTGCTGCTGCTGCTGCGGATGCAATGCGTTTTGTCTTTGCCAGTTGTTGGTCGCCGCAGTTTGTCGGCGTTTTTGTTTTGCTCTTGCATGACGTAAACAGAAAATCGCTTTAACTCTTTTGTTTCTGCTGCTTGGTTACTGCCGCAGTTGATGGCCAGAAGATGGCAGCGTTTGGCATTGAAAAGAGATGAGCATCGTTAGCGTTTATTCCTCTTTTATTTCGTTACTTTTTTTCGTACTCCCAACATTTTGTTGGTGTTTTCTGTTTTTGGGTTACTTGGAGTCTAATTGTTAAACTTTTATACGGCTCTTGGCGCATTTACAGTTGCAATTGTTGTTAAATTTTATTTATGATATTCTCTCTTTTTCTCCTCTCTCTCTCTCTCACTCTTGCTCTCTCTCGCGTAATTACTTCGTCATTAACATGGGCTGGCTAACGAATGATCAACAAAAATGAAAACAGGAACAGGTAAGCGCTTTACGTTCGCTTTGCATTCGTTTTTCGTAGGCGTCGTCGTTTGTTACAATTTAAGCACTTTTTTCAAAACTATCTTTTATAGACAGACAACATACTCGTATTCACACACAAAAATACACACATCTCCACACTCACACACACACACACACATACTTACACACGCCAAACACAACCAAATACAAAAATTACTTCATAATAACAAGAAATACAATAAGGAAGCAGCCAATTTAGCTTCACTTGCTGCAAAAGTCTTTCGCCCTGTGCATTGTAAATATTTAGCGCTATTTTTATATTTCTCTCTATCTCTCTCGCTCTCTCCGACTCTCGGTGATTGTTGTTGATGATATTTACGCCTCACTATATACCCATATATACTCCTCGACCATTAGCTGTAGTTGTAAAATGGTCGCGGAAATGCGGATTACCATGCAATGCGCACTGCCAGCTGGTGTTGCTGCTAATGAGTTTCCCTCGACCCCCCAAAAAACAAAAGGTCGAAAACATCGCCCACTTGATTAGCTAATAGACCATGTTTTTTATTAGCTGCAGTCAAATTTCGATTTAAAATTAAAGCAGGAAATCCCCAAGCAACGGATGTTTTTCAGAAACAACTTCGACGCCCCCCAAAAGTATGCAACGGCGATTGTTGGCATAAGAACACGAGAGCTGGCAACATTGTGTCTAGCAACATTGTGTCCAGCCAGCCAGCAACATTGTTGATTACCCAATGTATACATGTAGAACTAATTAGAACATACTGTAATTTGTTGATAATACGTAGTACAACATGCCAGTAGCTAATTTATATAGATTAATTACCAAACTGACCATTATATATCCCCAAAATACAGTTTGGTCATTAGATTTAGCAACTCATGCGACCTCATGACCCGACAGGGCCGTAGATCTATTTACAATTACAAATTAGAAACAAACACTCGTAAAATACCTGTAAAATTGATTGATTAAATCCTCATTAGCTAGAGCTAAAAGTGTACTCGATTGTAGCCTTATTAACAACAAAGTATTTAAAAAAAAAAAAAGATAATAAGAGCAGTATAGCAAAGCTCTTGGTCGACAATTATCCACAAATCACAAATATGACAACTCCAGAATCCGTTCAATGTTTCAGTTTCTCTTTATCAACTTGTCTTTTTTCTCTGGCACTTTTCCGTTACCATACATCGACTTTTATCATATAATATGTTCAATGTTTTCCTTTTGTTTCTTTCGTTACGAGTCCAAACGATATTTGTTTCGATTTTCGGTTTGAATTGTTTGTGTGCTCTCAACCTTTACCCGTGCTCCCCCCGAAATTGTTCTCGTTTGTTCATTTGTGTGCATTTCAGGGCGGCTACTTAGATGGACTACGTTCACATTTGGGTGGTTTAACACAACGTGTCAAATCATGGTATTGGGGACGACCTCTTGTAAGTGCCAATGTATTTTTCGTTTCGTTTAACGAAAATAAAAACCTATAACAAAAAATAAACCAAAAACAATTAACAAAACAAACCAAAAACAAACAAAATAGAAATACAAAATAATGGGAAAGAAACCAAAAAAAAAAAATAAGAAACAGCAACCACAAAACAAAAATTGTGTTACGAAATTTCTTTGCCAATGTTTGAACGAGTTTTGAATTTGCATCTCGTTGCATTTTCTGCGCATCAATCAAATGTAGCCTGAAATAGTGTTGTTGCTATAATGTTATATTATGCTCTGTCACACTCTCTAACCACTCTACGCTCTCTGTCTACTTCTCTCTAACTAACTAACTAACTAACTGTTTTGAATGTGCCTTGCAAGACTCAGCACATTGCGAGTGCAATTTAATAACAACAAAATATCAAACAATTTTGCATTTCCATTTGTTCCACACTTTTTATGTTGTAATCGTAGGAATTGTGTTTTAGTTCGTGATCGTTATCGATATCGTCATCAGCATCGATATCGATATCGTCTTGTCTTTCATTTCAGTTTCAAATGCTTGCCCACATTACAGTCTTGACTTGAATTTATTGATTTTGTTTTGTCTAGTCCATAGAGCCGAACGTAATTTAAACACTTTTTTAATGTTTGTCTTTTGATTTATTCTTTTGGCGCACTCAAATGCTAAGAACATGAAAACTTTTTTGATTGTTTTATTAAATAGCGTTCTTATTAGTCTCTTGTAAAGTAATTGCCAATGTAAGTATATGAAACTAACTAAAAACTAAAGCAAAAAAAAAATAATGATAAATAATTCAACACGTTTAAAACAACGTCAAAGCAAACTAAAGAAAATGGTCAAAATAGTACAAACTAAAACCGAAAAGAAAAAAGAAAAGCTTGAAAAATACATTTGCACATTTACGCATGAGTCAACCTAATTTCTAATTTCTGATTTCTAAACACCACAACCACCAAACCACCGCCACCGCCACCGCCAACAAACCACCCAACCACCCACCAAATGGCATCGACACACATGCAAAAATGATTTGTTCCATTTTTTGTGTTCACGTTTCGTTTGTAGTACGAGTTTTATATAATATATTGAAATGTAACTCTGGTATTTTGGTATCATTATTTGCCCTGTAATTATAATTAGTCTATCGATTCTCTCCCCTCCTCCCCCATCAATATCTTTTGTAAGTACATTTGCGTTGATCAATTCCTTTTTTTCCTGTTTTAATCTTAGCTGCTGCCTCCCTCCACACACACACACTCTAACAAACACACACACACACACACACATACACTTACACGCGTACACCAATAGCTGTAGTTGAACTTTTAGATCTGTAAAATAAGTTCCAAGTTACTGAAGTTTTACTTAGTTAGCGCTTTTCAACAATAACAATCGATTCCAATTGAAACTCTAGCTACAAACATATTTAGTCTTGTTTGAACAAAATACATTAGCCAAATTCTAAGTGTCTTAGTTGCCATTTTGCAAGCCGTTTTTTGTAAACTATTTACGATCCATTTTAATATATATTCAATACACATCCGTATAGCTGTAATGCCTCTACGAACTCACATGCACACAGACTCTATACAGAACACCAGCACTCGCATTCTCATAACTTGCACCCAGATATACACACACGATCACAACAAACACAAACACACTTAGGCAATAATTATACAATATAAATATACAATATTTGAATATGGTTATCAACTCAAACTCTGTGATTGCCCAACAAAAAGATTGTTTGTCCTGCCTGTTGTCGACTTCGATGACTTTGCTGCGTAACGCAAATGTGAATTGTCTTTTTATCTGCCAATCAAAATTACTTCTATCTGTTTTTCAAATACTCTCCAGCTGTATTTAGCTTACAGTAATGCCTCACAAAACGCTACATACACATTTGGATCTGGTCTTTTACCTGACTTCCAAGTGTATTATTAAATTGGTATTCACAGTTCAAATTGAATCACTCGAAGCACGCAAAAAGCTTTTACATTGCTGCCAAAGTGCATTTTCTACCACCACCACTCTCTTCCTCTGTTACCCTCCCCTCACTCAACAGTACGTTCCACTCTTCTCTCAACTACGTACATATGTATATACGCAACTCAACTGTCATATATATTCATATATATAATACTAATAATTTATTCGAAATCGATCTATCTGAATGTTTGCAAGTCAACAAACTACTTCAAATGTATCATAATAGTAGCAACAACAACACTCTCAATAACAAGGAAGCAATATCGTCTTGTCGTTGCAAAATTCAGAAATATTGAAACAACCACACGATAATCTAATATTTCGAGAAGCAAATACTACTACTATCAGAACAATTTTTATCTAGCAACAATTCTTAGTCTAACTACAATCAAATTCTTATGCAAATATTCTACTATTTTCATTTTACATTCTTATTGTAAAAACAACAAAAATCAAAATCAAAAACAAAAACAAAAAATTGTTTCAAACTTTGCGCACTCACCGTTAAAAATTGGCTTGAATACAATGTGACCGTACGCAAAACCCAAATCGAAAAACATATTGAAAACAAAAAAAAATTAGGAGTTGGCCACAAAACTCTCAAGAAGTTTCGATATGAAGGAAGAAGGCGGCACTTTGCTGGGCGATAAAGGTGTACGAAGGCATCAGGTGAGTGCTACCAATTTAGTGCGACATGCAAGTACACAATAATACCAGAAAACTACCAAAATAAAATTAAAATCAAACCAATTGAAATACTAAAATACTGAAATACAACATGTGTTTACCGAGCCACGACAGCAGAGAATGCCAACAAAATAATCAAAGAATGTTTGCGGTTTGACATTGAAATTCGCTCTCTATCTCTCTCTTCTCTCTACAAACTTTTTTCAAGCATAGTTATTTTAGACTTTAAACAAAATAAAACACATGCAAGAGCACACACAACAACAACCATTTTAAAGCCAAAAAAAAACATGTACAATTTGGTCAAGAACAACAACAACATTTCATGATCCATTCCAACACGAGAAACCCCATCAAAATATAACCCAAACGCATTCAAGTATATACAACTTAATATCTGATAATTATTAATATTTGTAAAATTCATTAAATTGGCCTTAGCATCGAAGTTGCATTTTGTTTGCCCCCCCACAAACACACACACACACACAAATACGAATACAACTACACTGAAAACAATTCTACTTCAAATTCGTTGTACAAAACTCCTTAAGAAACAAAAGTTAGCTTTGCTTGCCATTTTGAAACCCACAAAAAACCTTACTTGAACTTTTTGATACTTTGACACCATTTCAATTTCATTATATATATAACCATACATAAAATAATATTAGTGATCGTAGGCTAGTGATTGATACTAAACCCAACAAAAAAAAAAAAGAAAATAATTAACTTGATTGTGCGACCACATGTGATTATAGTTTTCAATGTTGATATTTATGCTTGACTCTCGTTTCATGATCCTGTCCGTGTCCTGTGTAGTCCATGCAGCGTCTGTCAGCTGAGCAGAACGGTGGTTCAACGACTGAACAAACACATGAACACAATCCAAACGTCGTACCTGATCATAGAGGCAACTTACACATTACAGTTAAGAAAACCAAACCAATTTTAGGTATTGCTATCGAAGGTGGTGCTAATACAAAACACCCGCTTCCTAGGATAATCAATATCCATGTGAGTACTAACTTTTGCTACACTTTTTAGAAATAGTACAATTTAATAAAATTTGTAGGAAAATGGTGCGGCATTTGAAGCGGGCGGCTTAGAAGTCGGGCAGTTAATACTGGAGGTAGACGGCACTAAAGTGGAAGGTCTACATCATCAGGTAAACTTTCAATTAAAGATTAAAACATAGCAACATATGCATACATATGTAGGTAATAAATTTGATAAACAAAAAAAAAACAGAAATTCTTGAATCGAAAACCAAATTCTTGAATTAAGATTAAACGTATTGGATTAAAGAAATCGAAATAAATTGTTTTGCCGAATATTAAAAACATAAACGAAAATAATATTAAATTTGAAAAATCTGGAAAAATGTTCAAAACTAGATTTAAATCTTGAAACAAGATTTTAAAATTAAGTTAAGATTAAAATCTTGTTTCAAAAAGGTTTCTAAGAATAAATCTTCTTCTAAGAATATTTTTTGTAGGATCAAAAGATTCTTCATTTCATTAGTATTTTTAGAACGTTATTTTTTTATATTATCCAAAAATATTTCTAACAATTTTATTGTTTTTCCAGGAGGTTGCTCGATTGATAGCCGAATGCTTTGCAAATCGTGAAAAGGCTGAAATAACCTTCTTAGTTGTCGAAGCAAAAAAATCAAATTTGGAACCGAAGCCAACAGCGTTAATATTTTTAGAAGCCTAACATTTGCTTGCCCTGCCGGCTAGTGACCCATTGGAACGACAAAAACTCGAGTTCCTCTACGAATGGGGCATCGATTTAACGGAGACGCCAAAACCAATGCCAACACCAATACCGCTGACAAAAGCTAAAAATCCACCGCCACTGCCTCATGAGCTACATTGCAACAGCAGCAACAACAACAACAATTATGGCAGTAATACTGCGCTCAACAATCATCATCATCCATCGCAATCGCAATCACAATCGCAACAGCAATCACAACAACAACACCAACAACAACACTATCATCCCAACACACCAACAAACACTGCAACAACACAGCAACAACAACAACAACAACAAACACCACAAACAACAGGAGCTACAACAAAACAACAACAACCACAACAACAACAAAGGCAACACTTGACCAACACCAATACACCAACAAAAGCATCGCGGGAAACGACTCCAACACGTGAGCAGCATCTTCAGCAGCAGCAGCAACAGCAACAACAGCAGCAGCAGCAGCAGCATGCGACGCCCACACGCGAGCAACAAACACCAACACGCCAGCAACAACACCAACAGCAACGGGAGCAACATCATCGCGATCGACAGCAACAGCTGCGCGAACAACGTGAGCAACGCGAACGTGAACAACACGAACACCACCAACACCACCAACATTCCCACGGACAACACTCACACCCACAAGCACACCATCGCGATCACCGCGATCATCACGATCACCGTGATCACCGAGATCACCACGATCACCGAGATCTTCACGATCACCGAGATCTTCATGATCACCGAGATCTTCACGATCACCGCGATCACCACGATCACCGCGATCACCACGATCACCACGAACAACACTATCATCATCAGCAGCAATCATCTTCATCCTCATCATCCCATTACCATCATCATCATCAGCAGCAGCAGCAGCAGCAACAACAACGCTACAACAGCAACAGCTACAAAACTCATAATAATTCCGTTTACCAGTAAACAAATTGAAAACGAAACAACAACACCAAATAACAGCAACAACAGCTTCAATTGGAACAATTTTGGAACATTCTTTCAAACGGCTTTCAACAGTAAACAGTTAAATTGTGCTAACAAATTTGCAACAACTTCTCTCCCGCAAATGTCTCTTTGCTCTAACAACTCTCAGTCCCCGCCCCCCTCTTCCTTGGTTTCCCCTCGCTGTGTATCAATGTTTCTCACTCACGCCTTTCTACACAAATCGCTTAATACAGTATGGGAAAAAACCCCAAAGAAAATTCGAAAAAAACTCGAAAAATGCTGTAAACGAATTTGCAATTCAATGTTGTTGTATGAGCTCTCGTTATAAATTTTCCCGCCCCACTATTGCTACTTTTAGAGATCTGCGAATCTATCATATATGATCTTCACGCCAGTGTTCTTTTGTTGTAGTCGGAAAGCTGCTCTACAAAAAAAAAAATATATTTAAAAATATTTACATTTTATTTCGTACCCAATAATTTTGATGACTTGTTGCAATTATTACAATTATTTGAATACACAGTTTCCTGTTTAATTCTTTAATATCAAATCTCAATTTTAAATGATTTAAAAATTATGTTTATTAATTTGAAAAATATCAAAACATCAAAATTACACTGCCAAAAATAAAACAGAAAATAAACTGAAAAAAATCACATTAAAAAAAGAGAAAATAAATAAAAAATCGCAGAGCAGCTTTCTTCTCACGCCCCACGCCCCACTCTGTGAAATCCGATGAAACCTCTATCCTACAGAGCTCGCCATCTCTCTAGGCAGCGAATACTTAGTACAACCCAAAGTAGAGCCCCAAACAAACTGAACTTAGGACTTCTAAAACTCTCGTAACACACGCTAATGTGTAAAACTCTAAACACTGTAACTGTGAAACACATTATTGTATTACGTATTAATAATATGATTATTAACAAGAAACGTAGTCTAAATGGTTAGTCGTTAAAAATGATTTAAAACACAAAAATAAAACAAAAGAAAAAATCTAAAAAAAAAATACAAAAATCAATGCAAAAATATTATTTCACGAAAAAAGAAAATATTAAGATAAACCCACAAACCCCAACCAACAACAAACAAAATATGGCATACATTAAATTAAATATGAAGAAGAGAAGTAACGAAACCAGAGCTTAACAAGTTATAAATAAAATCCTTAAACCGTAAGAAAACATAAATTATGCAGAAGAAAAAGCCACACACTGTAAAAAAGAAACAAGCGAATAAAAATTATTACAGCTTTTGTTATGTAATACACACACACACACACACACACACACACACACACATAAACATAATGCACTTGCAGCAACAGCAGCAGAAAATCACACGCAGAATGCTTGACTATTTATGTAATTAGCAGCGACAGCAACAACATCAACAAACAAATATGAAGCCCACCTAAGCAAATAATTTGTAAAAATAATCGTAATACACACTCCAACACACACACGCACACAAACACACACACTCAAACAGCCATGCATTCAAACATTAAACATGATATTGAAAATCAAACATATGTAAAAATGTAAACCTAGAGTATGATACGAAAATACCATAAATATACCAATTACCAATATACCATTAACCAATGGCAAAGTGTCGATAAAGCAGGCGTAGTGCAAGCAGTGCGTCCTCAACACGTCGTCAGTCAAACACCCACATAACCAAACACACACACACACACACTCTCTCTAATACACACACACACACGCACTCACACTGTAACAATTTATGAACAAAACTAATCAGCAAAAAACAATCTTTGAAAACGGCGCAAAATTTAAAGAAATTAATCGAAAAATGTTATTAGTACAATTTAAACTGCACACTGCACTCTTTTTGAATGTTTGTTAAATGTTTTAAGAAACAAGAACAACAGCTGCAAAATTGAATTCCTCTCACGAAAATCCACAACAAATGGTAAACGAATTATGAAAAAAAAAACAAAAAGAATCTACAAATCTACAAAAAGCTACGCTACTCTACCATTAAACAACTAGCAAATTAAATACAACATTTACAAGAATATGCAGTAGAGAAAACGAACGCTTAAAATTTGAGGTTGATTGGCATTAAGTAAAAGCATTAAAGAAAAGTTAAACGATGTTAAAAGCCGACAGGGCGCGATAACGAGCAAAACAAAAACAAAAACGAAACATAATGAAAAATAAAGAAAAATGAAAACACCCAAAGCACGACTTAACAACAATTTGTGCAAGAACTTAATATACATCTATTGTAAAATATTAGAAAACCAAAATGAAAATGATAACTTTTTAATATGAAAATGAAAACTAAACAAAATACATTTTTCGCTCTCTCTCTCTTATAGTTACTCTCTCCCTCTCTGTATCTGTATCTGTATCTGTATCTCTCTCGCTATCTGTCTATCTTGGCTCTTCGCTCACACACATTTTGTACCCAATTATCCAAATTCATTTGGCGAATTGTTGATTTTGTTTGTTGTGTGTGCAAAATGTGTTTCTGCAGAGGCTAATCGAACAAAAAGAAAGAAAGAAAAAGGATTTGCACTGCGTATGAGCAATTGTTTCCTTTTGTGTCAAGAGCATGTTATCTTTGTGTCTAATTGTGTAATTTGCATTAACAAACATATGTATATTTATGCCTGGCTTGTTTTTTCATTATAAGCTACCAACTAACGAAACTGATTACATCTGATAAGATCTATTATTGTATTTCTCCCCCAAAGAATCTTCTCTCTATCATATATACTATATGTATGTGAATGTATGTTCGAGAACGTAATGTATTGTATTGTATTGTATTGTATTGGATGTAATGATGAACCGATGAGGCGATGAATATTTGAAGAATGTTAAATTATATTGTAATTGTACTTTTGTTGACTATTATGTAATTACGCTTTGCTGTATATTAGTTATGTACATTTTTAGCTAAATTACTAAAACGCTAAAGCGAAACAGATGAAATTAAATTAACTTAAACTACAACAATAAGGGACAAGCAGATGCTGTTACGTTATTGTTAGTAATCTATCATATGAATTAATTGTTCGTGTATAAAAACAAAATTGCAACATTTCGAAATTCAAAATTAACTTAAAATTGGTCGAGAAAAACAAAACAAAACAAGAAAAAATGGTTTAAACTCTAAAGTGTTTAACCTGAAACTTTATTGTAAATTGCAGCAAAAATTCTGATAAAAAGGCTTACTTAATCTTAACTTCAGCATAAAACACACACACACACACACTCACACACACACACACACACACAAGTACATTAAATATACTAGTACATACATATATGACGCATATAGAGCATACTCGTATACTAACTATGTATCTACACATATACTTATATCTAAAGTAACGACAATGACAAGCAATTTGAAGCAAACTAAGAAACAATTTCAATTTCAGATACATTTCAGAACAATTCGACGATGTTGATGAAAACGTAAATGAAAACGATAATGATAACGATAACGATAATGATAATGATAACGATAATGATAATGATAATGAACATGATAATGAAGCTACTATTTAAAAATACGAGCAACAAAAGCTATTATGCTATGCTAAAGGGTAAAAGGCATTTATTCATACCAACCAAACAAAAAACACAACAAAATAAAACAAAAACAAAAACAAAAGGAAACCAGCTTATAAATACCATAACTTAACACATACCACGTAATATCGTAACGTAAATAGCAATAGCGTATACTAGATGATATTAGCAGAGCTACAGCCTCGGCAAACTTGTTGTATAAAAGATTGAGCTAGACTTTTAAATGGAATAAACATAAACGTACGTACGTACGTGTTTATAATATATACATATTTACATATAATTGAGATCGAATGCTGTAGATAAATGTGTATAGAACTAAAACAAAAGGAGGAATATTCAAATGTTTTCAACGTACTCTATATTTAAGGTCTCGCCTTTCAGTTGTCCCTGATTTTTGAATACATATGATTTTGTTTTCATCTCTTTTTGAATACCAGACCAGACCACACACAAGATACAATTACAAAATACAACTACAACTGCAACTACAATTACAACTAAAAGATGAACAACAAACAACAAAACAACAAACAACAAACAAGAACAAGAAAAAACTGTGCCACCTAGTACATAACAACAAACAGTTATATATCTGCAATATATATGTATACACATACAACTTGTAATATATATACTATATACACACACTACATTATATAGACAAGATGGAATCTCAATGCTCACTTTTATATTTTTATCATACATACTTACAAGGTATATCAAGAACAAGCACCGTACGCAACCCTCATGGAACTACTTAAGAAACAAATATAGTAAACTTTAAAGTGATGAAACATATTTATAAACTGTACGAGTATAGTGCATATATACTACTATATACTATATATGTTCAAGTTGACTTTGTAAGCAAATTTTCGCGGAATTGCGATTCGGAGATCGGATTCGGATTCGGAATCGGAATAACGCGACAACTTGTAGCGCAAAGTCAAAAGCTTTCTAGCGCCATTGCTTCTGCCTCGAAAGTACACAGATTACGTTAACTTGGTTCACTGCGAGACATATGTTTGTTATCACACACTCTTAATCTTACACCCCTCAATTGCCCCTTTGTTAGTCACCTAATTAGGAAGTATCAAAAGAATTTGGCGAACAGGAAGACAGGAAGAAAACACCAGGCATAAACGCAAAAGATCGAGCTAAACCGCATAGTGCATAGTGTTAAAGAGTATTTATTTCAGTTGTGTATATTGTAAAGTCAAGAAATATTGAAGACGACGGACGGCATAAAGTTAAACATTTAAACCGAAAACATTAAGAAAGAAAACAATTTATTGCAAATTAATAATATGTAATTGTATTTATCAAAATTTAAAAGCAAAGTAAAAACTAAAAACTAAAACAAACGTAAAAAGTAAACGCATTAGCATAGCAATGAAAATTTGAAAAGAAAAAAACCAGAAAAACCCAAAAAAAAAAAAAACAAACAACAACAAATGATATGATATATGATATGAAATGATTCAAGAAGCGCTGATTTATTATTATATTATTAATTAAATTATTTCAAAACAAGAGAAAACAAATGATATTGTCCTTGGTATTTACATATACATACATAAAAAAAAGAAAGAAAAATAAAAACAAAACGTTTTTTTATATAACAACCATTTTCTTGCAGTGCATTCGAGTAGTTTGTTATGTTATCTTTCGATTCTTTCGATTCCTAACTGATGAACCGGTTAAACGGCCTGCTTTACATAGAACTGCGCCGTGTTTTCATCAACAAACTGGCCTCAGTTCGCCAGAGAGTCACACTTGAAACAGATCAACAGATAAATAACTATGCCGCAGGCCAAGCTCAAACTGAGTGCACACGATCAGCAGGTGCTGGAGTCCGTCTTCAATCCCTTGGAGCTCAGTGGCATCGCGCCCCAAAATGGCCCCATCCAGGCGGAAATGGAGTTGATCGATGTGGAGCCGGAATCGGCAAGTCTTCAAGCTTCTAGGGAACTCGAACTTGAGGCTGTGCGTCTCACGGAGCGCGGAGATTTCGAAGAGGCGCTGTTGAAGTTCGCAGAGGCATTGCGACTCGCTGAACGCGCCTCCGTTCTGAATAATCGGGCGCAGACACTGCGTCTGGCCAAACGTGATAATGGTAATTATAAGAGATATTATTAAACATCTTTTCTCAGATACGGTTGAAATGGTGAGTGGTGTTTAAGTCACCACTAGCTTAGCCAATACAGCAACCGCTGTATGGATATGCTGAAATTTAACAATAGATGGCGCCAGTTCCATATGCACTGCTTGCACTGCAGCTAAGCAGTGTACTGTACTTTCTGCGTTTCCGTTTAATTTAAATGTAGTTTACGTACTATCGATAATTATAAAATGAAAATTACTCATATTAATTAAATATTTTAAAATGTAAATTAATTTCAGCCAATCAAGGCGGCTTAACAATAATCGAACTTATATTATATCAAATGTAATTCATTCAACTATCTTCGCAAGCTATTGACGGAGTTTCTTCATGGTCTTCTTAGTCAAATAACAAAATCACTAGTAATTACTTATATTATATTAAATTATAATATTTGCAGATGCTCTAGAGGATTTAAATCGCTCTCTCACGCTCGCTACCGAGCAGCAGCCGCGCACCAAATGCCACGCCCACTGTCAGCGCGGCGTATTATATAGAAAATTGGAGAACTTGGACGCAGCACGCGCAGACTTCGAAGCAGCCGCGTCGCTGGGCAGCAAATTCGCCAGGGAACAGGTAGGTGGCAATTGAATGATGAAACTGTCGAAAGTATGCATTAAAATGGCTCATCATTTTACAGCTGGTGGAAATCAATCCGTTTGCAGCGCTGTGCAACCAAATGCTGCGGCAAGCCTACGAGCAACTGAAATGAGAGCTGCACTTGCAGCATTGGCTCTGATTTAACGCCGAAAAGTGGAACGAACGCTCGTTAACATAAATAAAAATTAATTAAGCTCAAGACGCGTCATTTTATGCGATAAGCAACCGGTGGCGATGCCGCGCTATGTGGCAAGCTGCAAATTTGAGCAGCAAACAACAGGCAACACAAAAAAAGTGGCACGTGGAACGCAGCGGCAACCGCAAAAGTCTCTCGGGTCGGGATTCGGGAGTCAAGAGTCGTGAAGCTCTCGGGGGCCAATATACGAGTTCGCAAACAAAAAACGAAAACAGTTATTAAATGCAGCAGGCCCAGGCTTGTCAGATTGCAGCAGGCCCTACAAGCTACAGTTGCAGTTAAAGCTGTAGCTGACCGTGGATTCAACGGGGCAAACTCGCTCCCCAGTGTCGGGCAAGCGGCAACGAGGACGACCGCAAGCTAAATTAAAATAAACGAAAGTGGTTTACGCAGGATAACGAGCAAACCGAAGGGGAGCAGGGACGAGAGCGAGGGTCTCTGCGATTTGTGCAAACGGCGTGCGGTTTCTTGGCACGAGCACGCGCAGGATCCACAGTCGGATCCACAGTCAGATCCTGCAACAGCCGCCTGTCATGTAAACGCGCCAAGCGTAACAGTAAAGCTTTAAACACGACGTCGACTTCGAATTGGGCTCTAAGTCAGATGTCGATGTTGCTGTTGCTGTTGTAAGCGGCCTTTGCTTTTTTGTTGTGTTTGCAACGACCTGCAACGATTGCGGTCAAAAGACGCGCGTCCTGCGGCTCCTGGCGCAGAAAAGCAGGTGCAGCAACCACACAGCCAAATACATACACAAAACAAAAACCAAAGGAAAAAAGGCAGCGGCAACAATCGAATGCAAGTCAAGAGCGAAAGATATTCGAACTCGTAGATGCGCGAGCCGAAGTCGTTCTAGGTCGACAAGGACGAGGACGAGGACGAGGACTAGGGTTGCAAGTAGCGCCCCTTTGCAAGCCAATTGTTGATTGATCTCTTGCAGTTGGAGCTGCCCAAAGTAGACTCGTCCTCATTATTGGTACCAAGTGCAATGAGCGCATGCGCATGCAGTTGCTGCAAGGAAGAAGGAAGTCAGCGTAGGTAGCAACAGCAATAGCAACAACGGCAAGATCCTGCGTATCCTGCGTCAGTTGTGCTGAAGCCGCAGCAAAAATAACGCCATATGTTGCACACTCAGCCGAAGGTAAGCAGGCAGCTCAGCTAAATCATTCACTGCTGCTGTTGTTGCTGTTGCTGTTGCTGGGGAGCATCATCATCATCTGAATACTTCTGTGGACTATCCCCAACGCGCAGCGGAACTAAATGCCAATCTTGACCATGCCGGAACTGTAATTTGATCGATAGATATTAGATAGCATCTCTGAAGCCTTTTTTCTTCCTGCCCAAATTATAAACTAAGCCCGGCTAGAATGAGATTCTGCTTCCCTTTGGGTTATTCACCCTCAACTCAACTCAACTCGGCTCAACAGTTGCATTTGTTTCCCTTACTCTGCTGTGTCCTTTTTTGTTTGTGCCCCCTTCCTGTTGTTGCTCATTTTTGTTGCTTCTCTGGCGCTGCTGTCGTTGTGTGTGTTGCAAGTATCTCAGCCGTGTGTGCATTGTGTACCTGGCATCGGCATCGGGGCGCGTGCCTGCTGTCGTCGTTCAGCTCTCAGCTTAGGGCCCTGACTCTGACTTCGACTCGACATCGAACTCTGGTTCTGACTGCGCTGTCTCGATTTTGACCAACACATGACGCGGCATGTTGCCGCTGCTGACGCCTCCCTGAACCTCTCTACATCCAGTTTTTTTTTTCTCTCAGCTGTGTGCGGAGTAAACGCTTCTTGCAGCAACTGTAATTCAGGTTTGCTTATGCAAATATTTTGATCGCACCGAGGACAGCATCGAAACATCAATGAAGCGATCCTACAGTATAATTGACCAAATAACCAAAAGCCAAACGATGAGATGTGGTCTTGGCTACTACAAATATGTATATCTTCCCTTCTTAGCTAACACAAAACAGGGATTAGGACAACATGTTGATGAGTATCTCATAACTTTTGCAATGCAAATAAGATGATGTCTTTGAAGTCATATTTTGAATGATTAGCTTCTTTAAATTTAAATGACAGTGCATGCAACTAGTACGTAAAAAAAGTATTTGAATTCGTTTGAGTTTTACTTTTAATCAGAATTATTTAGTCATTTATTTAAATGAATACAATTTTTATATAATAAAGGTCATGTCAAAGAAGTTATATTTTGCATGATTAGCTTTATTAAATTAAAATATCACAGCAGCTATAACAAACTTGGACAAAATAAAGATTTTTGGTTTAATTTGCTTTTTTTTATTTTAATTTTGGAGAATTGAAAATTATCTTATTGATATTTAATTCAAACATTTATAATTATCGATAAAGTCATACTTTGATTGATTAGCTTTGTTAAATTTAAATGTACATGGATTTAAAAAAAAATACAACAATGAGAATGTGTATTGTTTTGTTTTAATTTCTGTATTTTTATGAAATTTATTATTTTCAGAATTGAGAAATATCTATACGTCAAAAACTTCAAACATAATAATCATATAAATAACTAATTTCTAACCATTAATCTGATCTAATTAAATTTTAACTGAATTGTTTTAAATAATGTCAACTGTTAATAATTTAAAATAAAATCTACTTATGTACTTAAAAGGTTTCCTGAGAAGTCGAAAAATCTGTTTATTCTCATTTAGAGAAATAGTTTTGTAATTTTTAAAATACATTTTCAATTTCATTTTGCATGCCTTTTCATGAACATAAATGTTTTGTATTTATTACTTATTTGTAATTTAATTAATAGCTTTATTTTTACTTTGCAATATATTTATTTATGAATTTAGTTATTTTCATATATTCTTTTCTATCAAGACTTTTTCATTATTGAAACATTTTTATATATAAATATATTTTAAATGTATTACTTGTTAGTTGTTTGGAAAACTGTCCTAAGACAAACAAGTTTGAAGTGCAGTTAAGAGTGCTGTGTTTGCTAAGAACAGTCAGTTCTAATTGCCAAAGGCCCAACAAGAGGCCACATAAATCTTGCAGTCTCCAGGCAGTCTCTGGCCAGTCCATTTGCATGTGGCAAGCAAAACGCGTTGACATTTATGAATTGCCTGGCAATTTACACGACAGACCTGAGACACCCGCGTAACGCATAGATCGAGAAAGAGAGGAGGGAGAGGTGCAGTCTAAACTGGTCTGCAATTTACACTAGCAAACAAAGCAGAGCCAAATGGATGCGTCTGGCGCCGCCGCCATTCATCCGTCCACATTCGCAGTCACAGTCACATCCACATCCAGGGCGAAGTCAGCTCATGAATGGCCCGCTAAATCAAGCAATTATGAGAGCCTTTGTCGCAAGCAGCCAAACATATGCAAATTAGAGCGGCCAACGATCGTTATGAAGATGCGAGCAGAAGAAGCTGGAGGGGCGCAAGAGTCGCTGGGGAGCTGGGAGAGAAATCTGTTCAGTGCAATGAATTGATTTTCTATGGGCATCGCTGACACTGACTTACGCGATTGCCACAGCGGATCGAGCGCCTAGTTTATCGCCCGCCCGCCCAGCAAACAGGCCAGAGATTGAGACTGCGACAGGGCTGCCGGACAACAACAGCAACAACAGCAACTGCAACTAGTCTAGGCGCATATGCAAAGCGACCGCCAAGTCAAGAGACGCTGTGATCGGGTCTCGTTTTGGTGCCGCAAAGCAGCCGATGCCGCAGTCGCTGCGTAGAGCAGCAGCAGCAGCAGCAGCAGCAACAACAGCTTGCCACATTTCAATGATAAATGTTCAGAGAGTTGCCATGGATAGCTGGATAGGCTGGAAGCTGGATAGCTTGCCACTGCGATTGCTCTTGGGCTGCGCTATATTGGGTAAATTGTTTTATTGCAGTTCAATTGTTGGGCCTGGCATGGCTTTGGCTTTGGCTTTGGCTTTGGCTTTGGACTCGGCTCCGGCTCTGGCTTTTGGGGTTGTCAAGCGACGGCGCTCCTTGACGGTGGTCCGCCTGCAAACAGTAGCTCAAGTCACATTAAGTCCTAAGTGTCTCGCTCGCTGCAATTATTACTCATTTCAGTTGGGCGACTAGATAGAGTATCGCTGCAATTGTGTCCCTTTCATTTCAGCGAGTATCTTTGCATCTTTAGTGCGCCGCTGCAGCTTGATCTCTCTGTCTAACCGTAAGCGGAGATTATGGCATCATTTCGAGAGACCGGTGAAATGTTAATAAATGGCTTATCTGCGAGTGCGGCGACATGTGTTTGGCTTAATTGTGTCAGCGTGTGGGTTGCCGTTTGGAAAGTCTGCCTGCGGGACCACTGAACTTTCGCACAGCCTTAAATGGTCAAAATACTTGGCTTGGCCAATTGCAATTCGTTGGCTGCTGCTAATTACGACAAACAACTACAGACAGAAGCTGTCAGAGATTTGTGCGGGTGCCAGTCGCAGTTGCAGTTGCAGTTGCAGTCTCAGACCCTGCCCAATCGCTGCCACAGTTGAACTTACGGTCGGTGCCTTATTTGTAGCAAATTGCTTGTGGCGCCAGTGCGCGGTTCAAACAATCCTAACAAGCTGCTGCAGCTACAACTACATGGCCTGGGGTCGAGTGAGAAGTTGGGGCCATTTGTAAGAGGTGCCCCTAAAAAGGCAGCATTGGAATTCAATCTCAAAGCCATTTGCAATTAATATCAAATGAAATTGAAATAAATTCAAGCAGCAATCGCCAAGCCACCTACAAAACCCTGCCTGCTACCGTATTACGTCCCATTACATGCTCAACTCGCAGCCCCAGTTACATTATTCCGATTCCGATTCCAATTCCAATTCCAATTTCTGTTGCAAGTTGTCTGTTGTGGCCTGTTGCAAGTTTTTGCTGCGAGTCGCTGATTTTCATCATGCGTTGGCCGCGCAACTCGAGGAGAGCAGAGCTGCTTTCGCCTCTGGTCAGTGGGCAATTTCAACCTTTTGGCTTTAAGCTAATCGCCATCGTATTCCCAGTCCCAGTCCCAGTCCCAGTCCCAGTTTCATTCCCATTCCTCCCGCTCTCACTGTTGCTCTCTTTCTCCGCCTCCTCCGGCACTCGACAATAATTTTATCAATTTTGTTTTATAATTGTGCGCAGCTGAAGCGTTGGTGGAGGGACAACAACAATAGGCAACGTCTAAGCTTAGGCACAGCCTGAAAAGTGTGACCAGCTAAGAAATATATTTTACAAATCGTTAATCGTTAATATATTTAAATAATGATTAACTTCAGCCTGAAGACCTTAGCTGCTCTGGCTTGTTTTTAGTACCCTACAATTTAGTTCGAAATGAAAAATGCATTTGTTTCATTTTTTGTTTAATTTTTTTTTATTTTTTGAAGTTAATTCTATCCAACTAACATCGATGACAGTTTAAGCTAATATAATGCAAAACATTTACAATATCTTCACTTAAGACTCAATTTACAGATTATCAACTTTACAAATATTAAACTGTAGACCCAGAAGTTAGTTCTGATGAAAAGTAATTTAAATAATTTGATTAGATTAATTTAAAAAAAGAAACCTAATTAAATGCTATTTACAAGTTACGTTAATATGTACAATAAAAAAACTTTTAAACTTAATTCAAACGAAAATATAAAAATGAGTTCAACAATTTTTAATTTATAACAAGGACAAGTACTTAGACTATTCATATAATTCATAAATTTTAATTTATATCAACGACAAATACTAATATTAGAAATAATTTTACGATGAGAACATGTAACGTGTCGAAATTTTTAACTAATTTCAGTAATTGAAAAATGCTCACAAAAAAAAACCTTGAATAGGTATTTTAGTTTAAAATATAAAAAAGAGTTGGTTAAATGTTATTTTATATCATCGACAAATTATAAGCTAACCAATAGTCTTGACATGGCAATGCATCGAGGCTGGTCACACTGGCCGGCTGTCCCACTCAGCTCGGGTCAACAGTAAACTACGCAGATTTCATTGTTTGCAGCAGCAGCAGCAGCAGCAACATCGAGAGTAGCAACAACAGCATGTAAATGTCCGTCTCGTGTATATGTGTGTGTGTTGGTGTGTGTGTGTGTGTGTGGCTGGCCAAGTGGCCAACTGTCCAGCGTGGAGTTGCTGCTGCCAGCGGCTGGCTGCAAGCTTCGCTGGCCTGCCCAGGAGGCTTGTTGCTGTTGTCTTAAATTAATACCAAATTGTCAACGTTCGCTGGCCAAAGCCAAAGCCAAAGCCAAAGCCAAAGCCAAAGCTGCAAGCGGCAGCAACGCCACATGATAAGACGAAGACCGAGAGCCAGAGCCAGAGACAGAGCCAGAGTCAGAGCCAAGAGTCGGGCTGGCCAAGAGGTGGAAGCCTAGGCCCAGGCTGGGCAGCATCGGCAACATGCGGCGCTGTTGCTGCCACAGCTACTGCAATGCGTTGCAGATCTACGTTCACAGTTTGCTTTGTTTTGTTGGTTTTGCTGGCTTTCGCTGCTGCTCGTTTTGGTCTCGCTATGGTCTAAGGTCTTCGATGGTCGTCAATTGATAGCCAGATTTGTGCAATTATCATTTTAATAATTGCCAACAATCTGCACGATATGAACCGTCGCTGCAACAGCCAACTGCAACAAAGTCCGCCACGGAGTCGGAGAGGGCGACAGGGACCAGGATCCATTTGGAGTCTCTCTCCTCCCCCTGTCTCCTTGCCACTCTCTTGATCGTGCTCATAACCAGTAGCCAGCGCCTTTTTGCATTTATTATTAGCTAGGGCACATCTACATAATAATAAATTTATTACAGATTTCCGCCTGATTTGTTGTTAAGAATTTGTGCAATGCGCTCCGGCCCGAAAGACCAAACTGCTTGCACCCACTGTGAGACAAATAGAAGGCACTTAAAAGCATGCCCACTTAAAAGATGAAGCCGGATTGTGCGATAAATCAGTGAAGATTGCATTGCAAACTGTGCGTACAAAAGCAGCACAATCTTATGAAAATTATCAAGTAATTGGAGAACCTAAAATCGCCCATTTGACATCGCTTAATGCTGATTAGCATAAAACTGCAAATTGCTAATAATATTAATTTTATGTCAACTCATTATTCTTTACAGCAATTATTATGAACAATTTTGTTTCATGTTATTACAATTACCTTAAAATTTAAAATTTCAAATTTGAATTTGAATAAAATACGTTAATATTAACGATGAAATTCCTTCCCAAAACCCACTTGGAGCTGCTGAATTACCAGGCGAACATAATCGAGTAGAAAGTAGATTTGCCAAAAATTTTAATTTTCAGAAGTTGGGCGGGCTTTTCAAATGTGGATTTGCATAAAATACGTTGATTTTAACGATGAAATTCCTTCCCAAAACCCACTTGGAGCTGCTGAAGTACCAGGCGAACATAATCGAGTAGAAAGTAGATTTGCCAAAAATTTTAATTTTCAGAAGTTGGGCGGGCTTTTCAAATTTGAATTTGAATAAAATACGTTAATATTAACGACGAAATTCCTTCCAAAAAACGAATTCGATCTGCTAAAGTACCAGGCGAACATAATCGAGTAGAAAGTAGATTTGCCAAAAATTTTAATTTTCAGAAGTTGGGCGAGCTTTTCAAATTTGAATTTGAATAAAATACGTTAATATTAACGACGAAATTCCTTCCCAAAACCGACTTCGATCTGCTGAAGTACCAGGCGAACATAATCGAGTAGTAAGTAGATTTGCCAAAAATTTTAATTTTCAGAAGTTGGGCGGGTTTTTCAAATTTGAATTTGAATAAAAATACGTTAATATTAACGATGAAATTCCTTCCCAAAACCGACTTCGATCTGCTGAAGTACCAGGCGAACAGAATCGAGTAGCAAGTAGATTTGCCAAAAATTTTAATTTTCAGAAGTTGGGCGGGCTTTTCAAATTTGAATTTGAATAAAATACGTTAATATTAACGATGAAATTCCTTCCCAAAACCGTCTTCGATCTACTGAAGTACCAGGCGAACATAATCGAGTAGCAAGTAGATTAGCCAGAAATTTTAATTATCAGAAGTTGGGCGGGCTTTTCAAATTTGAATTTGAATAAAATACGTTAATATTAACGATGAAATTCCTTCCCAAAACCGTCTTCGATCTGCTGAAGTACCAGGCGAACATAAACGAGTAGCAAGTAGATTTGCCAAAAATTTTAATTTTCAGAAGTTGGGCGGGCTTTTCAAATTTGAATTTGAATAAAATACGTTAATATTAACGATGAAATTCTTTCCCAAAACCCATTTGGAGCTGCTGAAGTACCAGGCGAACATAATCGAGTAGCAAGTAGATTTGCCAAAAATTTTAATTTTCAGAAGTTGGGCGGGCTTTTCGAATTTGAATTTGAATAAAATACGTTAGTATTAACGACGAAATTCCTTCCCAAAACCGACTTCGATCTGCTGAAGTACCAGGCGAACAGAATCGAGTAGCAAGTAGATTTGCCAAAAATTTTAATTTTCAGAAGTTGGGCGGGCTTTTCAAATTTGAATTTGAATAAAATACGTTAATATTAACGATGAAATTCCTTCCCAAAACCGTCTTCGATCTACTGAAGTACCAGGCGAACATAATCGAGTAGCAAGTAGATTAGCCAGAAATTTTAATTATCAGAAGTTGGGCGGGCTTTTCAAATTTGAATTTGAATAAAATACGTTAATATTAACGATGAAATTCCTTCCCAAAACCCACTTGGAGCTGCTGAAGTACCAGGCGAACATAATCGAGTAGCAAGTAGATTTGCCAAAAATTTCAATTTTCAGAAGTTGGGCGGGCTTTTCCAATTTGAATTTGAATAAAATACGTTAATAATAACGATGAAATTCCTTCCCAAAACCGTCTTCGATCTGCTGAAGTACCAGGCGAACATAAACGAGTAGCAAGTAGATTTGCCAAAAATTTTAATTTTCAGAAGTTGGGCGGGTTTTTCAAATTTGGATTTGCATAAAATACGTTAATATTAACGACGAAATTCCTTCCAAAAAACGAATTCAATCTGCTAAAGTACCAGACGAACATAATCCAGTAGCAAGTAGATTAGCCAAAAATTTTAATTTTCAGAAGTTGGGCGGGTTTTTCAAATGTGGATTTGCATAAAATACGTTGATTTTAACGATGAAATTCCTTCCCAAAACCCACTTGGAGCTGCTGAAGTACCAGGAGAACATAATCGAGTAGCAAGTGGATTTGCCAAAAATTTTAATTTTCAGAAGTTGGGCGGGCTTTTCAAATTTAAATTTGAATAAAATACGTTAGTATTATCGACGAAATTCCTTCCCAAAACCCACTTGGAGCTGCTGAAGTACCAGGCGAACATAATCGAGTAGCAAGTGGATTTGCCAAATATTTTAATTTTCAGAAGTTGGGCGGGCTTTTCAAATTTGAATTTGAATAAAATTCGTTAGTATTATCGACGAAATTCCTTCCCAAAAACGACTTCGATCTGCTGAAGTACCAGGCGAACATAATCGAGTAGCAAGTAGATTTGTGAAAAATTTTAATTTTCAGAAGTTGGGCGGGTTTTTCAAATTTGAATTTGAATAAAAATACGTTAATATTAACGACGAAATTCCTTCCCAAAACCCACTTGGAGCTGCTGAAGTACCAGGCGAACATAATCGAGTAGAAAGTAGATTTGCCAAAAATTTTAATTTTCAGAAGTTGGGCGGGCTTTTCAAATTTGAATTTGAATAAAATACGTTAACATTAACGACGAAATTCCTTCCCAAAACCGACTTCGATCTGCTGAAGTACCAGGCGAACATAATCGAGTAGCCAGTAGATTTGTGAAAAATTTTAATTTTTAGAAGTTGGGCGGGCTTTTCAAATTTGAATTTGAATAAAATACGTTAACATTAACGACGAAATTCCTTCCCAAAACCGACTTCGATCTGCTGAAGTACCAGGCGAACATAATCGAGTAGCAAGTAGATTTGCCAAAAATTTCAATTTTCAGAAGTTGGGCGGGCTTTTCCAATTTGAATTTGAATAAAATACGTTAATAATAACGATGAAATTCCTTCCCAAAACCGTCTTCGATCTGCTGAAGTACCAGGAGAACATAATCGAGTAGCAAGTGGATTTGCCAAAAATTTTAATTTTCAGAAGTTGGGCGGGCTTTTCAAATTTAAATTTGAATAAAATACGTTAGTATTATCGACGAAATTCCTTCCCAAAACCCACTTGGAGCTGCTGAAGTACCAGGCGAACATAATCGAGTAGCAAGTGGATTTGCCAAAAATTTTAATTTCCAGAAGTTGGGCGGGCTTTTCAAATTTGAATTTGAATGAAATACATTAGTATTATCGACGAAATTCCTTCCCAAAACCCACTTGGAGCTGCTGAAGTACCAGGCGAACATAATCGAGTAGAAAGTAGATTTGCCAAAAATTTTAATTTTCAGAAGTTGGGCGGGCTTTTCAAATTTGAATTTGAATAAAATACGTTAATATTAACGACGAAATTCCTTCCCAAAACCGACTTCGATCTGCTGAAGTACCAGGCGAACATAATCGAGTAGCAAGTAGATTTGTGAAAAATTTTAATTTCCAGAAGTTGGGCGGGTTTTTCAAATTTGAATTTGAATAAAATAGGTTAGTATTAACGACGAAATTCCTTCCCAAAACCGACTTCGATCTGCTGAAGTACCAGGCGAACATAAACGAGCAGCAAGTAGATTAGCCAAAAATTTTAATTTCCAGAAGTTGGGCGGGCTTTTCAAATTTGAATTTGAATGAAATACGTTAGTATTATCGACGAAATTCCTTCCCAAAACCCACTTGGAGCTGCTGAAGTACCAGGCGAACATAATCGAGTAGAAAGTAGATTTGCCAGAAATTTTAATTATCAGAAGTTGGGCGGGCTTTTCAAATTTGAATTTGAATAAAATAGGTTAGTATTAACGACGAAATTCCTTCCCAAAACCGACTTCGATCTGCTGAAGTACCAGGCGAACATAAACGAGCAGCAAGTAGATTAGCCAAAAATTTTAATTTTCAGAAGTTGGGCGGGCTTTTCAAATTTGAATTTGAATAAAATACGTTAATATTAACGATGAAATTCTTTCCCAAAACCCATTTGGAGCTGCTGAAGTACCAGGCGAACATAATCGAGTAGCAAGTAGATTTGCCAAAAATTTCAATTTTCAGAAGTTGGGCGGGCTTTTCAAATTTGAATTTGAATAAAATACGTTAATAATAACGATGAAATTCCTTCCCAAAACCGTCTTCGATCTGCTGAAGTACCAGGCGAACATAATCGAGTAGCAAGTAGATTTGCCAAAAATTTTAATTTTCAGAAGTTGGACGGGCTTTTCAAATTCGAATTTGAATAAAATACGTTAATATTAACGACGAAATTCCTTCCCAAAACCCACTTGGAGCTGCTGAAGTACCAGGCGAACATAATCGAGTAGCAAGTAGATTAGCCAAAAATTTTAATTTTCAGAAGTTGGGCGGGCTCTTCAAATTTGAATTTGAATAAAATACGTTAGTATTAACGACGAAATTCCTTCCCAATACCGACTTCGATCTGCTGAAGTACCAGGCGAACATAATCGAGTAGCAAGTAGATTTGCCAAAAATTTTAATTTTCAGAAGTTGGGCGGGCTTTTCAAATTTGAATTTGAATAAAATACGTTAATATTAACGATGAAATTCTTTCCCAAAACCCATTTGGAGCTGCTGAAGTACCAGGCGAACATAATCGAGTAGCAAGTAGATTTGTGAAAAATTTTAATTTTCAGAAGTTGGGCGGGTTTTTTCAAATTTGAATTTGAATAAAAATACGTTAATATTAACGATGAAATTCCTTCCCAAAACCCACTTGGAGCTGCTGAAGTACCAGGCGAACATAATCGAGTAGCAAGTGGATTTGCCAAAAATTTTAATTTTCAGAAGTTGGGCGGGCTTTTCAAATTTGAATTTGAATGAAATACGTTAGTATTATCGACGAAATTCCTTCTCAAAACCCACTTGGAGCTGCTGAAGTACCAGGCGAACATAATCGAGTAGCAAGTAGATTTGCCAAAAATTTTTATTTTCAGAAGTTGGGCGGGCTCTTTAAATTTGAATTTGAATAAAATACGTTAACATTAACGACGAAATTCCTTCCCAAAACCGACTTCGATCTGCTGAAGTACCAGGCGAACATAATCGAGTAGCAAGTGGATTTGCCAAAAATTTTAATTTTCAGAAGTTGGGCGGGCTTTTCAAATTTGAATTTGAATGAAATACGTTAGTATTATCGACGAAATTCCTTCCCAAAACCCACTTGGAGCTGCTGAAGTACCAGGCGAACATAATCGAGTAGCAAGTGGATTTGCCAAAAATTTTAATTTTCAGAAGTTGGGCGGGCTTTTCAAATTTGAATTTGAATAAAAATACGTTAGTATTATCGACGAAATTCCTTCCCAAAACCCACTTGGAGCTGCTGAAGTACCAGGCGAACATAATCGAGTAGCAAGTGGATTTGCCAAAAATTTTAATTTTCAGAAGTTGGGCGGGCTTTTCAAATTTGAATTTGAATGAAATACGTTAGTATTATCGACGAAATTCCTTCCCAAAACCCACTTGGAGCTGCTGAAGTACCAGGCGAACATAATCGAGTAGCAAGTAGATTTGCCAAAAATTTTAATTTTCAGATGTTGGGCGGGCTTTTCAAATTTGAATTTGAATAAAATACGTTAACATTAACGACGAAATTCCTTCCCAAAACCGACTTCGATCTGCTGAAGTACCAGGCGAACATAATCGAGTAGCAAGTAGATTTGTGAAAAATTTTAATTATCAGAAGTTGGGCGGGCTTTTCAAATTTGAATTTGAATAAAATACGTTAATAATAACGATGAAATTCCTTCCCAAAACCGTCTTCGATCTGCTGAAGTACCAGGCGAACATAATCGAGTAGCAAGTAGATTTGCCAAAAATTTTAATTTTCAGAAGTTGGGCGGGCTTTTCAAATTCGAATTTGAATAAAATACGTTAATATTAACGACGAAATTCCTTCCCAAAACCCACTTGTAGCCGCTGAAGTACCAGGCGAACATAATCGAGTAGCAAGTAGATTTGCCAAAAATTTTAATTTTCAGAAGTTGGGCGGGCTCTTTAAATTTGAATTTGAATAAAATACGTTAGTATTAACGACGAAATTCCTTCCCAATACCGACTTCGATCTGCTGAAGTACCAGGCAAACATAATCGAGTAGCAAGTAGATTTGCCAAAAATTTTAATCTTCAGAAGTTGGGCGGGCTTTTCAAATTTGAATTTGAATAAAATACGTTAATATTAACGACGAAATTCCTTCCCAAAACCCACTTGGAGCTGCTGAAGTACCAGGCGAACAGAATCGGGTAGCAAGTAGATTTGCCAAAAATTTTAATTTTCAGAAGTTGGGCGGGCTTTTCAAATTTGAATTTGAATAAAATACGTTAGTATTATCGACGAAATTCCTTCCCAAAACCGACTTCGATCTGCTGAAGTACCAGGCGAACAGAATCGAGTAGCAAGTAGATTTGCCAAAAATTTTAATTTTCAGAAGTTGGGCGGGTTTTTCAAATTTGAATTTGAATAAAATACGTTAATATTAACGATGAAATTCCTTCCCAAAACCCAATTCAATCTAATGAAGTACCAGGCGAACATAATCGAGTAGCAAGTAGATTTGCCAAAAATTTTAATTTTCAGAAGTTGGGCGGGTTTTTCAAATTTGAATTTGAATAAAATACGTTAATATTATCGACGAAATTCCTTCCCAAAACCGACTTCGATCTGCTGAAGTACCAGGCGAACATAATCGAGTAGCAAGTAGATTTGCCAAAAATTTTAATTTTCAGAAGTTGGGCGGGCTTTTCAAATTTGAATTTGAATAAAATACGTTAATATTAACGACGAAATTCCTTCCCAAAACCGACTTCGATCTGCTGAAGTACCAGGCGAACATAATCGAGTAGCAAGTAGATTTGTGAAAAATTTTAATTTTCAGAAGTTGGGCGGGCTTTTCAAATTTGAATTTGAATAAAATACGTTAATATTAACGATGAAATTCCTTCCCAAAACCCACTTGAAGCTGCTGAAGTACCAGGCGAACATAATCGAGTAGCAAGTAGATTTGCCAAAAATTTCAATTTTCAGAAGTTGGGCGGGCTCTTCAAATTTGAATTTGAATAAAATACGTTAATTTTATCGACGAAATTCCTTCCCAAAACCGACTTCGATCTGCTGAAGTACCAGGCGAACATAATCGAGTAGCAAGTAGATTTGCCAAAAATTTTAATTTTCAGAAGTTGGGCGGGCTTTTCAAATTTGAATTTGAATAAAATACGTTAATATTAACGACGAAATTCCTTCCCAAAACCGACTTCGATCTGCTGAAGTACCAGGCGAACAGAATCGAGTAGCAAGTAGATTTGCCAAAAATTTTAATTTTCAGAAGTTGGGCGGACTTTTCAAATTTGAATTTGAATAAAATACGTTAGTATTATCGACGAAATTCCTTCCCAAAACCGACTTCGATCTGCTGAAGTACCAGGCGAACAGAATCGAGTAGCAAGTAGATTTGCTAAAAATTTTAATTTTCAGAAGTTGGGCGGGCTTTTCAAATTTGAATTTGAATAAAATACGTTAATATTAACGATGAAATTCCTTCCCAAAACCCACTTGGAGCTGCTGAAGTACCAGGTGAACATAATCGAGTAGCAAGTAGATTTGCCAAAAATTTTAATTTTCAGAAGTTTGGCGGGCTTTTCAAATTTGAATTTGAATAAAATACGTTAGTATTAACGACGAAATTCCTTCCCAAAACCGACTTCGATCTGCTGAAGTACCAGGCGAACAGAATCGAGTAGCAAGTAGATTTGCCAAAAATTTTAATTTTCAGGAGTTGGGCGGGCTTTTTAAATTTGAATTTGAATAAAATACGTTAGTATTATCGACGAAATTCCTTCCCAAAACCGACTTCGATCTACTGAAGTACCAGGCGAACAGAATCGAGTAGCAAGTAGATTTGCCAAAAATTTTAATTTTCAGAAGTTGGGCGGGTTTTTCAAATTTGAATTTGAATAAAATACGTTAGTATTAACGATGAAATTCCTTCCCAAAACCGACTTCGATCTGCTGAAGTACCAGGCGAACATAATCGAGTAGCAAGTGGATTTGCCAAAAATTTTAATTTTCAGAAGTTGGGCGGGCTTTTCAAATTTGAATTTGAATAAAATACGTTAGTATTAACGACGAAATTCCTTCCCAAATCCGACTTCGATCTGCTGAAGTAACAGGCGAACAGAATCGAGTAGCAAGTAGATTTGCCAAAAATTTTAATTTTCAGAAGTTGGGCGGGCTTTTCAAATTTGAATTTGAATAAAATACGTTAGTATTATCGACGAAATTCCTTCCCAAAACCGACTTCGATCTGCTGAAGTACCAGGCGAACAGAATCGAGTAGCAAGTACATTTGCCAAAAATTTTAATTTTCAGAAGTTGGGCGGGCTTTTCAAATTTTAATTTGAATAAAATACGTTAATATTAACGATGAAATTCCTTCCCAAAACCCACTTGGAGCTGCTGAAGTACCAGGCGAACATAATCGAGTAGCAAGTAGATTTGCCAAAAATTTAAATTTTCAAAAGTTGGGCGGGTTCTTCAAATTTGAATTTGAATAAAATAGGTTAGTATTAACTACGAAATTCCTTCCCAAAACCGACTTCGATCTGCTGAAGTACCAGGCGAACATAATCGAGTAGCAAGTAGATTTGTGAAAAATTTTAATTTTCAGAAGTTGGGCGGGCTTTTCAAATTTGAATTTGAATAAAATACGTTAGTATTAACGACGAAATTCCTTCCCAAAACCGACTTCGATCTACTGAAGTACCAGGCGAACATAATCGAGTAGCAAGTAGATATGCCAAAAATTTAAATTTTCAGAAGTTGGGCGGGTTTTTCAAATTAGAATTTGAATAAAATACGTTAATATTAACGATGAAATTCCTTCCCAAAACCCACTTGGAGCTGCTGAAGTACCAGGCGAACATAATCGAGTAGCAAGTAGATTTGCCAAAAATTTTAATTTTCAGAAGTTGGGCGTTTTTTTCAAATTTGAATTTGAATAAAATACGTTAATATTAACGATGAAATTCCTTCCCAAAACCCAATTCGATCTAATGAAGTACCAGGCGAACATAATCGAGTAGCAAGTGGATTTGCCAAAAATTTTAATTTTCAGAAGTTGGGCGGGCTTTTCAAATTTGAATTTGAATAAAATACGTTAATATTAACGACGAAATTCCTTCCCAAAACCGACTTCGATCTGCTGAAGTACCAGGCGAACATAATCGAGTAGCAAGTAGATTTGTGAAAAATTTTAATTTTCGGAAGTTGGGCGGGCTTTTCAAATTTGAATTTGAATAAAATACGTTAATGTTAACGACGAAATTCCTTCCCAAAACCCACTGGGAGCTGCTGAAGTACCAGGCGAACATATTCGAGTAGCAAGTAGATTAGCCAAAAATTTTAATTTTCACAAGTTGGGCGGGCTTTTCAAATTAGAATTTGAATAAAATACGTTAATATTAACGATGAAATTCCTTCCCAAAACCCACTTGGAGCTGCTGAAGTACCAGGCGAACAGAATCGAGTAGCAAGTAGATTTGCCAAAAATTTAAATTTTCAGAAGTTGGGCGGGCTTTTCAAATTTGAATTTGAATAAAATAGGTTATTATTAACTACAAAATTCCTTCCCAAAACCGACTTCGATCTGCTGAAGTACCAGGCGAACATAATCGAGTAGCAAGTAGATTGCCAAAAATTTTAATTTTCAGAAGTTGGGCGGGTTCTTCAAATTTGAATTTGAATAAAATAGGTTATTTATTATTAACTACAAAATTCCTTCTCAAAACCGACTTCGATCTGCTGAAGTACCAGGCGAACATAATCGAGTAGAAAGTAGATTGCCAAAAATTTTAATTTTCAGAAGTTGGGCGGGCTTTTCAAATTTGAATTTGAATAAAATAGGTTATTATTAACTACGAAATTCCTTCCCAAAACCGACTTCGATCTGCTGAAGTACCAGGCGAACATAATCGAGTAGCAAGTAGATTGCCAAAAATTTTAATTTTCAGAAGTTGGGCGGGCTTTTCAAATTTGAATTTGAATAAAATACGTCAATATTAACGACGAAATTCCTTCCCAAAACCGACTTCGATCTACTGAAGTACCAGGCGAACATAATCGAGTAGCAAGTAGATATGCCAAAAATTTAAATTTTCAGAAGTTGGGCGGGTTTTTCAAATTAGAATTTGAATAAAATACGTTAATATTAACGATGAAATTCCTTCCCAAAACCCACTTGGAGCTGCTGAAGTACCAGGCGAACATAATCGAGTAGCAAGTAGATTTGCCAAAAATTTTAATTTTCAGAAGTTGGGCGGGTTTTTCAAATTTGAATTTGAATAAAATACGTTAATATTAACGATGAAATTCCTTCCCAAAACCCAATTCGATCTAATGAAGTACCAGGCGAACATAATCGAGTAGCAAGTAGATTTGCCAAAAATTTTAATTTTCAGAAGTTGGGCGGGCTCTTCAAATTTGAATTTGAATAAAATACGTTAATATTAACGATGAAATTCCTTTCCAAAACCGACTTCGATCTGCTGAAGTACCAGGCGAACATAAGCGAGTAGCAAGTGGATTTGCCAAAAATTTTAATTTTCAGAAGTTGGGCGGGCTTTTCAAATTTGAATTTGAATAAAATACGTTAATGTTAACGACGAAATTCCTTCCCAAAACCCACTTGGAGCTTCTGAAGTACCAGGCGAACATAATCGAGTAGCAAGTAGATTTGCAAAAAATTTTAATTTTCAGAAGTTGGGCGGGCTTTTCAAACTTGAATTTGAATAAAATACGTTAATGTTAACGACGAAATTCCTTCCCAAAACCCACTTGGAGCTGCTGAAGTACCAGGCGAACATAATCGAGTAGCAAGTAGATTTGCCAAAAATTTAAATTTTCAGAAGTTTGGCGGGCTTTTCAAATTTGAATTTGAATAAAATACGTTAGTATTAACGACGAAATTCCTTCCCAAAACCGACTTCGATCTGCTGAAGTACCAGGCGAACAGAATCGAGTAGCAAGTAGATTTGCCAAAAATTTTAATTTTCAGAAGTTGGGCGGGCTTTTCAAATTTGAATTTGAATAAAATACGTTAGTATTATCGACGAAATTCCTTCCCAAAACCGACTTCGATCTACTGAAGTACCAGGCGAACAGAATCGAGTAGCAAGTAGATTTGCCAAAAATTTTAATTTTCAGAAGTTGGGCGGGATTTTCAAATTAGAATTTGAATAAAATACGTTAATATTAACGACGAAATTCCTTCCCAAAACCCACTTGGAGCTGCTGAAGTACCAGGCGAACAGAATCGGGTAGCAAGTAGATTTGCCAAAAATTTTAATTTTCAGAAGTTGGGCGGGTTTTTCAAATTTGAATTTGAATAAAATACGTTAATATTAACGATGAAATTCCTTCCCAAAACCGACTTCGATCTGCTGAAGTACCAGGCGAACATAATCGAGTAGCAAGTGGATTTGCCAAAAATTTTAATTTTCAGTAGTTGGGCGGGCTTTTCAAATTTGAATTTGAATAAAATACGTTAATATTAACGATGAAATTCCTTCCCAAAACCGACTTCGATCTGCTGAAGTACCAGGCGAACATAATCCAGTAGCAAGTGGATTTGCCAAAAATTTTAATTTTCAGAAGTTGGGCGGGCTTTTCAAATTTGAATTTGAATAAAATACGTTAATATTAACGACGAAATTTCTTCCCAAAACCCACTTGGAGCTGCTGAAGTACCAGGCGAACATAATCGAGTAGCAAGTAGATTTGCAAAAATTTTAATTTTCAGAAGTTGGGCGGGCTCTTCGAATTTGAATTTGAATAAAATACGTTAGTATTATTGATGAAATTCCTTTCCAAAACCCACTTGGAGCTGATGAAGTACCAGGCGAACAGAATCGAGTAGCAAGTAGATTTGCCAAAAATTTTAATTTTCAGAAGTTGGGCGGGTTTTTCAAATTAGAATTTGAATAAAATACGTTAATATTAACGATGAAATTCCTTCCCAAAACCCACTTGGAGCTGCTGAAGTACCAGGCGAACATAATCGAGTAGCAAGTAGATTTGCCAAAAATTTTAATTTTCAGAAGTTGGGCGGGTTTTTCAAATTTGAGTTTGAATAAAATACGTTAGTATTAACGACGAAATTCCTTCCCAATACCGACTTCGATCTGCTGAAGTACCAGGCGAACATAATCGAGTAGCAAGTAGATTTGCCAAAAATTTAAATTTTCAGAAGTTGGGCGGGCTTTTCAAATTTGAATTTGAATAAAATACGTTAATATTAACGATGAAATTCCTTCCCAAAACCCACTTGGAGCTGCTGAAGTACCAGGCGAACAGAATCGGGTAGCAAGTAGATTTGCCAAAAATTTTAATTTTCAGAAGTTGGGCGGGCTTTTCAAATTTGAATTTGAATAAAATACGTTAGTATTATCGACGAAATTCCTTCCCAAAACCGACTTCGATCTGCTGAAGTACCGGGCGAACAGAATCGAGTAGCAAGTAGATTTGCCAAAAATTTTAATTTTCAGAAGTTGGGCGGGTTTTTCAAATTTGAATTTGAATAAAATACGTTAATATTAACGATGAAATTCCTTCCCAAAACCCAATTCAATCTAATGAAGTACCAGGCGAACATAATCGAGTAGCAAGTAGATTTGCCAAAAATTTTAATTTTCAGAAGTTGGGCGGGTTTTTCAAATTTGAATTTGAATAAAATACGTTAATATTATCGACGAAATTCCTTCCCAAAACCGACTTCGATCTGCTGAAGTACCAGGCGAACATAATCGAGTAGCAAGTAGATTTGCCAAAAATTTTAATTTTCAGAAGTTGGGCGGGCTTTTCAAATTTGAATTTGAATAAAATACGTTAATATTAACGACGAAATTCCTTCCCAAAACCGACTTCGATCTGCTGAAGTACCAGGCGAACATAATCGAGTAGCAAGTAGATTTGTGAAAAATTTTAATTTTCAGAAGTTGGGCGGGCTTTTCAAATTTGAATTTGAATAAAATACGTTAATATTAACGATGAAATTCCTTCCCAAAACCCACTTGAAGCTGCTGAAGTACCAGGCGAACATAATCGAGTAGCAAGTAGATTTGCCAAAAATTTCAATTTTCAGAAGTTGGGCGGGCTCTTCAAATTTGAATTTGAATAAAATACGTTAATTTTATCGACGAAATTCCTTCCCAAAACCGACTTCGATCTGCTGAAGTACCAGGCGAACATAATCGAGTAGCAAGTAGATTTGCCAAAAATTTAAATTTTCAGAAGTTGGGCGGGCTTTTCAAATTTGAATTTGAATAAAATACGTTAATATTAACGACGAAATTCCTTCCCAAAACCGACTTCGATCTGCTGAAGTACCAGGCGAACAGAATCGAGTAGCAAGTAGATTTGCCAAAAATTTTAATTTTCAGAAGTTGGGCGGACTTTTCAAATTTGAATTTGAATAAAATACGTTAGTATTATCGACGAAATTCCTTCCCAAAACCGACTTCGATCTGCTGAAGTACCAGGCGAACAGAATCGAGTAGCAAGTAGATTTGCTAAAAATTTTAATTTTCAGAAGTTGGGCGGGTTTTTCAAATTTGAATTTGAATAAAATACGTTAATATTAACGATGAAATTCCTTCCCAAAACCCACTTGGAGCTGCTGAAGTACCAGGTGAACATAATCGAGTAGCAAGTAGATTTGCCAAAAATTTTAATTTTCAGAAGTTTGGCGGGCTTTTCAAATTTGAATTTGAATAAAATACGTTAGTATTAACGACGAAATTCCTTCCCAAAACCGACTTCGATCTGCTGAAGTACCAGGCGAACAGAATCGAGTAGCAAGTAGATTTGCCAAAAATTTTAATTTTCAGGAGTTGGGCGGGCTTTTTAAATTTGAATTTGAATAAAATACGTTAGTATTATCGACGAAATTCCTTCCCAAAACCGACTTCGATCTACTGAAGTACCAGGCGAACAGAATCGAGTAGCAAGTAGATTTGCCAAAAATTTTAATTTTCAGAAGTTGGGCGGGTTTTTCAAATTAGAATTTGAATAAAATACGTTAATATTAACGATGAAATTCCTTCCCAAAACCCACTTGGAGCTGCTGAAGTACCAGGCGAACAGAATCGGGTAGCAAGTAGATTTGCCAAAAATTTTAATTTTCAGAAGTTGGGCGGGTTTTTCAAATTTGAATTTGAATAAAATACGTTAATATTAACGATGAAATTCCTTCCCAAAACCGACTTCGATCTGCTGAAGTACCAGGCGAACATAATCGAGTAGCAAGTGGATTTGCCAAAAATTTTAATTTTCAGTAGTTGGGCGGGCTTTTCAAATTTGAATTTGAATAAAATACGTTAATATTAACGATGAAATTCCTTCCCAAAACCGACTTCGATCTGCTGAAGTACCAGGCGAACATAATCCAGCAGCAAGTGGATTTGCCAAAAATTTTAATTTTCAGAAGTTGGGCGGGCTTTTCAAATTTGAATTTGAATAAAATACGTTAATATTAACGACGAAATTTCTTCCCAAAACCCACTTGGAGCTGCTGAAGTACCAGGCGAACATAATCGAGTAGCAAGTAGATTTGCAAAAATTTTAATTTTCAGAAGTTGGGCGGGCTCTTCGAATTTGAATTTGAATAAAATACGTTAGTATTATTGATGAAATTCCTTTCCAAAACCCACTTGGAGCTGATGAAGTACCAGGCGAACAGAATCGAGTAGCAAGTAGATTTGCCAAAAATTTTAATTTTCAGAAGTTGGGCGGGTTTTTCAAATTAGAATTTGAATAAAATACGTTAATATTAACGACGAAATTCCTTCCCAAAACCCACTTGGAGCTGCTGAAGTACCAGGCGAACATAATCGAGTAGCAAGTAGATTTGCCAAAAATTTTAATTTTCAGAAGTTGGGCGGGTTTTTCAAATTTGAGTTTGAATAAAATACGTTAGTATTAACGACGAAATTCCTTCCCAATACCGACTTCGATCTGCTGAAGTACCAGGCGAACATAATCGAGTAGCAAGTAGATTTGCCAAAAATTTAAATTTTCAGAAGTTGGGCGGGCTTTTCAAATTTGAATTTGAATAAAATACGTTAATATTAACGATGAAATTCCTTCCCAAAACCCACTTGGAGCTGCTGAAGTACCAGGCGAACAGAATCGGGTAGCAAGTAGATTTGCCAAAAATTTTAATTTTCAGAAGTTGGGCGGGCTTTTCAAATTTGAATTTGAATAAAATACGTTAGTATTATCGACGAAATTCCTTCCCAAAACCGACTTCGATCTGCTGAAGTACCAGGCGAACAGAATCGAGTAGCAAGTAGATTTGCCAAAAATTTTAATTTTCAGAAGTTGGGCGGGTTTTTCAAATTTGAATTTGAATAAAATACGTTAATATTAACGACGAAATTCCTTCCCAAAACCGACTTCGATCTGCTGAAGTACCAGGCGAACATAATCGAGTAGCAAGTAGATTTGTGAAAAATTTTAATTTTCAGAAGTTGGGCGGGCTTTTCAAATTTGAATTTGAATAAAATACGTTAATATTAACGATGAAATTCCTTCCCAAAACCCACTTGAAGCTGCTGAAGTACCAGGCGAACATAATCGAGTAGCAAGTAGATTTGCCAAAAATTTCAATTTTCAGAAGTTGGGCGGGCTCTTCAAATTTGAATTTGAATAAAATACGTTAATTTTATCGACGAAATTCCTTCCCAAAACCGACTTCGATCTGCTGAAGTACCAGGCGAACATAATCGAGTAGCAAGTAGATTTGCCAAAAATTTAAATTTTCAGAAGTTGGGCGGGCTTTTCAAATTTGAATTTGAATAAAATACGTTAATATTAACGACGAAATTCCTTCCCAAAACCGACTTCGATCTGCTGAAGTACCAGGCGAACAGAATCGAGTAGCAAGTAGATTTGCCAAAAATTTTAATTTTCAGAAGTTGGGCGGACTTTTCAAATTTGAATTTGAATAAAATACGTTAGTATTATCGACGAAATTCCTTCCCAAAACCGACTTCGATCTGCTGAAGTACCAGGCGAACAGAATCGAGTAGCAAGTAGATTTGCTAAAAATTTTAATTTTCAGAAGTTGGGCGGGTTTTTCAAATTTGAATTTGAATAAAATACGTTAATATTAACGATGAAATTCCTTCCCAAAACCCACTTGGAGCTGCTGAAGTACCAGGTGAACATAATCGAGTAGCAAGTAGATTTGCCAAAAATTTTAATTTTCAGAAGTTTGGCGGGCTTTTCAAATTTGAATTTGAATAAAATACGTTAGTATTAACGACGAAATTCCTTCCCAAAACCGACTTCGATCTGCTGAAGTACCAGGCGAACAGAATCGAGTAGCAAGTAGATTTGCCAAAAATTTTAATTTTCAGGAGTTGGGCGGGCTTTTTAAATTTGAATTTGAATAAAATACGTTAGTATTATCGACGAAATTCCTTCCCAAAACCGACTTCGATCTACTGAAGTACCAGGCGAACAGAATCGAGTAGCAAGTAGATTTGCCAAAAATTTTAATTTTCAGAAGTTGGGCGGGTTTTTCAAATTAGAATTTGAATAAAATACGTTAATATTAACGATGAAATTCCTTCCCAAAACCCACTTGGAGCTGCTGAAGTACCAGGCGAACATAATCGAGTAGCAAGTAGATTTGCCAAAAATTTTAATTTTCAGAAGTTGGGCGGGTTTTTCAAATTTGAATTTGAATAAAATACGTTAATATTAACGACGAAATTCCTTCCCAAAACCGACTTCGATCTGCTGAAGTACCAGGCGAACAGAATCGAGTAGCAAGTAGATTTGCCAAAAATTTTAATTTTCAGAAGTTGGGCGGGCTTTTCAAACTTGAATTTGAATAAAATACGTTAATGTTAACGACGAAATTCCTTCCCAAAACCCACTTGGAGCTGCTGAAGTACCAGGCGAACAGAATCGAGTAGCAAGTACATTTGCCAAAAATTTTAATTTTCAGAAGTTGGGCGGGTTTTTCAAATTTGAATTTGAATAAAATACGTTAATATTAACGATGAAATTCCTTCCCAAAACCGACTTCGATCTGCTGAAGTACCAGGCGAACATAATCGAGTAGCAAGTGGATTTGCCAAAAATTTTAATTTTCAGAAGTTGGGCGGGCTTTTCAAATTTGAATTTGAATAAAATACGTTAGTATTAACGACGAAATTCCTTCCCAAATCCGACTTCGATCTGCTGAAGTAACAGGCGAACAGAATCGAGTAGCAAGTAGATTTGCCAAAAATTTTAATTTTCAGAAGTTGGGCGGGCTTTTCAAATTTGAATTTGAATAAAATACGTTAGTATTATCGACGAAATTCCTTCCCAAAACCGACTTCGATCTGCTGAAGTACCAGGCGAACAGAATCGAGTAGCAAGTAGATTTGCCAAAAGTTGTAATTTTCAGAAGTTGGGCGGGCTTTTCAAATTTTAATTTGAATAAAATACGTTAATATTAACGATGAAATTCCTTCCCAAAACCCACTTGGAGCTGCTGAAGTACCAGGCGAACATAATCGAGTAGCAAGTAGATTTGCCAAAAATTTAAATTTTCAAAAGTTGGGCGGGTTCTTCAAATTTGAATTTGAATAAAATAGGTTAGTATTAACTACGAAATTCCTTCCCAAAACCGACTTCGATCTGCTGAAGTACCAGGCGAACATAATCGAGTAGCAAGTAGATTTGTGAAAAATTTTAATTTTCAGAAGTTGGGCGGGCTTTTCAAATTTGAATTTGAATAAAATACGTCAATATTAACGACGAAATTCCTTCCCAAAACCGACTTCGATCTACTGAAGTACCAGGCGAACATAATCGAGTAGCAAGTAGATATGCCAAAAATTTAAATTTTCAGAAGTTGGGCGGGTTTTTCAAATTAGAATTTGAATAAAATACGTTAATATTAACGATGAAATTCCTTCCCAAAACCCACTTGGAGCTGCTGAAGTACCAGGCGAACATAATCGAGTAGCAAGTAGATTTGCCAAAAATTTTAATTTTCAGAAGTTGGGCGTTTTTTTCAAATTTGAATTTGAGTAAAATACGTTAATATTAACGATGAAATTCCTTCCCAAAACCCAATTCGATCTAATGAAGTACCAGGCGAACATAATCGAGTAGCAAGTGGATTTGCCAAAAATTTTAATTTTCAGAAGTTGGGCGGGCTTTTCAAATTTGAATTTGAATAAAATACGTTAATATTAACGACGAAATTCCTTCCCAAAACCGACTTCGATCTGCTGAAGTACCAGGCGAACATAATCGAGTAGCAAGTAGATTTGTGAAAAATTTTAATTTTCAGAAGTTGGGCGGGCTTTTCAAATTTGAATTTGAATAAAATACGTTAATGTTAACGACGAAATTCCTTCCCAAAACCCACTGGGAGCTGCTGAAGTACCAGGCGAACATATTCGAGTAGCAAGTAGATTAGCCAAAAATTTTAATTTTCACAAGTTGGGCGGGCTTTTCAAATTAGAATTTGAATAAAATACGTTAATATTAACGATGAAATTCCTTCCCAAAACCCACTTGGAGCTGCTGAAGTACCAGGCGAACAGAATCGAGTAGCAAGTAGATTTGCCAAAAATTTAAATTTTCAGAAGTTGGGCGGGCTTTTCAAATTTGAATTTGAATAAAATAGGTTATTATTAACTACGAAATTCCTTCCCAAAACCGACTTCGATCTGCTGAAGTACCAGGCGAACATAATCGAGTAGCAAGTAGATTGCCAAAAATTTTAATTTTCAGAAGTTGGGCGGGTTCTTCAAATTTGAATTTGAATAAAATAGGTTATTTATTATTAACTACAAAATTCCTTCTCAAAACCGACTTCGATCTGCTGAAGTACCAGGCGAACATAATCGAGTAGAAAGTAGATTGCCAAAAATTTTAATTTTCAGAAGTTGGGCGGGCTTTTCAAATTTGAATTTGAATAAAATAGGTTATTATTAACTACGAAATTCCTTCCCAAAACCGACTTCGATCTGCTGAAGTACCAGGCGAACATAATCGAGTAGCAAGTAGATTGCCAAAAATTTTAATTTTCAGAAGTTGGGCGGGCTTTTCAAATTTGAATTTGAATAAAATACGTCAATATTAACGACGAAATTCCTTCCCAAAACCGACTTCGATCTACTGAAGTACCAGGCGAACATAATCGAGTAGCAAGTAGATATGCCAAAAATTTAAATTTTCAGAAGTTGGGCGGGTTTTTCAAATTAGAATTTGAATAAAATACGTTAATATTAACGATGAAATTCCTTCCCAAAACCCACTTGGAGCTGCTGAAGTACCAGGCGAACATAATCGAGTAGCAAGTAGATTTGCCAAAAATTTTAATTTTCAGAAGTTGGGCGGGTTTTTCAAATTTGAATTTGAATAAAATACGTTAATATTAACGATGAAATTCCTTCCCAAAACCCAATTCGATCTAATGAAGTACCAGGCGAACATAATCGAGTAGCAAGTAGATTTGCCAAAAATTTTAATTTTCAGAAGTTGGGCGGGCTCTTCAAATTTGAATTTGAATAAAATACGTTAATATTAACGATGAAATTCCTTTCCAAAACCGACTTCGATCTGCTGAAGTACCAGGCGAACATAATCGAGTAGCAAGTGGATTTGCCAAAAATTTTAATTTTCAGAAGTTGGGCGGGCTTTTCAAATTTGAATTTGAATAAAATACGTTAATGTTAACGACGAAATTCCTTCCCAAAACCCACTTGGAGCTTCTGAAGTACCAGGCGAACATAATCGAGTAGCAAGTAGATTTGCAAAAAATTTTAATTTTCAGAAGTTGGGCGGGCTTTTCAAACTTGAATTTGAATAAAATACGTTAATGTTAACGACGAAATTCCTTCCCAAAACCCACTTGGAGCTGCTGAAGTACCAGGCGAACATAATCGAGTAGCAAGTAGATTTGCCAAAAATTTAAATTTTCAGAAGTTTGGCGGGCTTTTCAAATTTGAATTTGAATAAAATACGTTAGTATTAACGACGAAATTCCTTCCCAAAACCGACTTCGATCTACTGAAGTACCAGGCGAACAGAATCGAGTAGCAAGTAGATTTGCCAAAAATTTTAATTTTCAGAAGTTGGGCGGGATTTTCAAATTAGAATTTGAATAAAATACGTTAATATTAACGACGAAATTCCTTCCCAAAACCCACTTGGAGCTGCTGAAGTACCAGGCGAACAGAATCGGGTAGCAAGTAGATTTGCCAAAAATTTTAATTTTCAGAAGTTGGGCGGGTTTTTCAAATTTGAATTTGAATAAAATACGTTAATATTAACGATGAAATTCCTTCCCAAAACCGACTTCGATCTGCTGAAGTACCAGGCGAACATAATCGAGTAGCAAGTGGATTTGCCAAAAATTTTAATTTTCAGTAGTTGGGCGGGCTTTTCAAATTTGAATTTGAATAAAATACGTTAATATTAACGATGAAATTCCTTCCCAAAACCGACTTCGATCTGCTGAAGTACCAGGCGAACATAATCCAGTAGCAAGTGGATTTGCCAAAAATTTTAATTTTCAGAAGTTGGGCGGGCTTTTCAAATTTGAATTTGAATAAAATACGTTAATATTAACGACGAAATTTCTTCCCAAAACCCACTTGGAGCTGCTGAAGTACCAGGCGAACATAATCGAGTAGCAAGTAGATTTGCAAAAATTTTAATTTTCAGAAGTTGGGCGGGCTCTTCGAATTTGAATTTGAATAAAATACGTTAGTATTATTGATGAAATTCCTTTCCAAAACCCACTTGGAGCTGATGAAGTACCAGGCGAACAGAATCGAGTAGCAAGTAGATTTGCCAAAAATTTTAATTTTCAGAAGTTGGGCGGGTTTTTCAAATTAGAATTTGAATAAAATACGTTAATATTAACGACGAAATTCCTTCCCAAAACCCACTTGGAGCTGCTGAAGTACCAGGCGAACATAATCGAGTAGCAAGTAGATTTGCCAAAAATTTTAATTTTCAGAAGTTGGGCGGGCTTTTCAAATTTGAATTTGAATAAAATACGTTAATATTAACGATGAAATTCCTTCCCAAAACCGACTTCGATCTGCTGAAGTACCAGGCGAACAGAATCGAGTAGCAAGTAGATTTGCCAAAAATTTTAATTTTCAGAAGTTGGGCGGGCTCTTCAAATAAGAATTTGAATAAAATACGTTAATATTAACGATTAAATTCCTTCCCAAAACCCAATTCGATCTACTGAAGTACCAGGCGAACATAATCGAGTAGCAAGTAGATTTGCCAAAAATTTTAATTTTCAGAAGTTGGGCGGGTTTTTCAAATTTGAGTTTGAATAAAATACGTTAATATTAACGATTAAATTCCTTCCCAAAACCCAATTCGATCTACTGAAGTACCAGGCGAACATAATCGAGTAGCAAGTAGATTTGCCAAAAATTTTAATTTTCAGAAGTTGGGCGGGTTTTTCAAATTTGAGTTTGAATAAAATACGTTAGTATTAACGACGAAATTCCTTCCCAATACCGACTTCGATCTGCTGAAGTACCAGGCGAACATAATCGAGTAGCAAGTAGATTTGCCAAAAATTTAAATTTTCAGAAGTTGGGCGGGCTTTTCAAATTTGAATTTGAATAAAATACGTTAATATTAACGATGAAATTCCTTCCCAAAACCGACTTCGATCTGCTGAAGAACCGGGCGAACATAATCGAGTAGCAAGTGGATTTGCCAAAAATTTTAATTTTCAGAAGTTGGGCGGGCTTTTCAAATTTGAATTTGAATAAAATACGTTAATGTTAACGACGAAATTCCTTCCCAAAACCCACTTGGAGCTGCTGAAGTACCAGGCGAACATAATCGAGTAGCAAGTAGATTTGCCAAAAATTTTAATTTTCAGAAGTTGGGCGGGCTTTTCAAATTTGAATTTGAATAAAATACGTTAATATTAACGACGAAATTCCTTCCCAAAACCCACTTGGCGCTGCTGAAGTACCAGGCGAACAGAATCGGGTAGCAAGTAGATTTGCCAAAAATTTTAATTTTCAGAAGTTGGGCGGGTTTTTCAAATTTGAATTTGAATAAAATACGTTAATATTAACGATGAAATTCCTTCCCAAAACCGACTTCGATCTGCTGAAGTACCAGGCGAACATAATCGAGTAGCAAGTGGATTTGCCAAAAATTTTAATTTTCAGTAGTTGGGCGGGCTTTTCAAATTTGAATTTGAATAAAATACGTTAATATTAACGATGAAATTCCTTCCCAAAACCGACTTCGATCTGCTGAAGTACCAGGCGAACATAATCCAGTAGCAAGTGGATTTGCCAAAAATTTTAATTTTCAGAAGTTGGGCGGGCTTTTCAAATTTGAATTTGAATAAAATACGTTAATATTAACGACGAAATTTCTTCCCAAAACCGACTTCGATCTACTGAAGTACCAGGCGAACATAATCGAGTAGCAAGTAGATTTGCAAAAATTTTAATTTTCAGAAGTTGGGCGGGCTCTTCGAATTTGAATTTGAATAAAATACGTTAGTATTAACGGTGAAATTCCTTTCCAAAACCCACTTGGAGCTGATGAAGTACCAGGCGAACAGAATCGAGTAGCAAGTAGATTTGCCAAAAATTTTAATTTTCAGAAGTTAGGCGGGCTCTTCAAATTTGAATTTGAATAAAATACGTTAGTATTAACGACGAAATTCCTTCCCAATACCGACTTCGATCTACTGAAGTACCAGGCGAACATAATCGAGTAGCAAGTAGATTTGCCAAAAATTTTAATTTTCAGAAGTTGGGCGGGCTCTTCAAATAAGAATTTGAATAAAATACGTTAATATTAACGACGAAATTCCTTCCCAAAACCCACTTGGAGCTGCTGAAGTACCAGGCGAACGGAATCGAGTAGCAAGTAGATTTGCCAAAAATTTTAATTTTCAGAAGTTGGGCGGCCTTTTCAAATTTGAATTTGAATAAAATACGTTAGTATTAACGACGAAATTCCTTCCCAATACCGACTTCGATCTGCTGAAGTACCAGGCGAGCATAATCGAGTAGCAAGTAGATTTGCCAAAAATTTTAATTTTCAGAAGTTAGGCGGGCTCTTCAAATTTGAATTTGAATAAAATACGTTAGTATTAACGACGAAATTCCTTCCCAATACCGACTTCGATCTACTGAAGTACCAGGCGAACATAATCGAGTAGCAAGTAGATTTGCCAAAAATTTTAATTTTCAGAAGTTGGGCGGGCTTTTCAAATTTGAATTTGAATAAAATACGTTAGTATTAACGACGAAATTCCTTTCCAAAACCCATTTGGATCTGCTGAAGTACCAGGCGAACATAATCGAGTAGCAAGTAGATTTGCCAAAAATTTTAATTTTCAGAAGTTGGGCGGGCTTTTCAAATTTGAATTTGAATAAAATACGTTAGTATTAACGACGAAATTCCTTCCCAAAAACGACTTCGATCTGCTGAAGTACCAGGCGAACATAATCGAGAAGCAAGTAGATTATCCAAAAATTTAAATTTTCAGAAGTTGGGCGGGGTTTTCAAGTTCGAATTTGAATAAAATACGTTAATATTAACTACGAAATTCCTTACCAGTAAATAATTTAACAAATAACTTTTGCTCTACTAATCAGATTTTTTCCAAAACTACAGGGTATATTAAGAGTATTAAGAGCAAAAATTGCTTACCAAATTACACATCATTACACAGAGAGCGTTACTTGTTCTAAATTTTATTTTATTGTAGCATCCAAGTTTTGAAATAAAGTTGATCTGCGTAATGAATGCAGGAGCCTATGTACCAAGTTTTGTGTCTCTATGCATTATAGTCTCTTAGATCTAGGTGTTCATACAGACGGACATGGCTATATCGTCTCTGCTGTTGACACTGATCAATAATATATTTTATGGCGTCGGAGATGCCTCCTTTTGCCTGTTACATACATTTTCAGTTGGCATTAAGTTATAATACCCTTTTACCCTATGGGTAGCGGGTATAAAGATTATGGCAGTTATTAGAAGATTATCGCAGTTATCAGCCAGACATTGGTAGCACATAAAGCACTCCCGTGAAGCCGCCTTCGTAGCTGCCATTCAAGGGGACATCATTGGCAGCCGACGAACACAAATCAAATTCGCTTCACTCGAACTAACGGTGCAACTAGGCCGCCTTGCATTGCACTTTGAGCAAAGCAAAGCATCGACTTGGTCTAAACCGAAAACTCACCTTCACCATGCAGGTAAGCAGTCGGCTCACCAACACAACCACACACACTCACACACACAGACAAACCCGTTTGTCGTTTGGCAGTTGTCGGCGTGGCGAGAGGCGAGAGAGGCGGGGAAGTGAACGCCCATTGCGGCGCTGGGCCAATCAGCGAGAAGCGTGCGCCAAACCACGAGCCAAGCGACCAAGTGTAAAGGCATTCAAGCAACAACATCGACAGAAACAGAAGCGAATGTGGGATTTGTTTTTGTTTGACAAAGAGCCGAGGGTGTAACTTGCAACTTGGGAAAGAGAGTTCGTCGAGTGTCGAAGGCAGCCGAACAACAAAATGGAAATTGTTTACGATTCACACAGTGTCTGCTTTTTGCTTTTCTGTTGCTGCCTTTTACCTGTGCCACTCGCGACTGCGCATATCAAACGTATGATGAATGTGCGCGCGCGTCTGGCATAAGGTGAATCCGTTACAAAACCGTTCACAGCGATAGCTGGTGGCAACGTCAACCCTCCGATCTGGCCCTCGAGAGCGGCACGCGCTCCTTGCGCCCTCGACCGCGACGAGGGGCAGTCAACCAACTAACCAACCAGCCAAGCAGCCAACCATCAGCCCTCATCGTAGTTTATAATGAATGACTAGCGGCAGGCAGATATACGACGCGTCGCATTGTGGCTTGTGGCACGCTCGTGTCTTGGAATGTCTTCCTCGGGGGTGTCGAGTCCTGCCCGACTGATGTAATGCCGTGCACATGTCCTTTAAATGCATGCAAAGAGAAAATTGCGCCAAGGGGAAGGAAAAACGCAAGACAGCAACGTTAAATGGATGACAGTCCAGCCACAAAGAAGAAGCAAGAAGCGTGCCCGCGTTTTCTTGTCAGGCGTAACCTAGGCAGGTGTGGGCCACAGCAAGATAAACTGGAAATTGCTTAGCACACGCGGCGCCTCGACCAAGCGCGGCAAGGTCTGAGCTGCTCATCAGGACGATCGGACTATGCATGTGTGCGATCAGGACGAGCGACTAAGCGACTAAGGAAAAACAACCAACGATGCCACATATGAAAAGGTGCATCTAGAAGCAGTGGAATGCGGACGAGCGGCAGGTGATCGTCTATGATTTTTAATTGCTTTCAGAGTTCTTCATAGTTTCTTAAATGACAAGCAGTTTGGAAACATTTTTATGCGCAATATTGCTAGCAATAAAGATGAATAATAAAATATGTTTTTGGTCGATGACTTTCTGAATTCAATTTTGTATTCAATAAGCAAAAAGTTATCAAGAAGGGCTTCTCAAATCTACATATATTAAATTCTTTGACCTGACTGACTGAACAATCAACATTTCGTAAATTATATACAATGATAAATCCTGACTCAACCTCTTACTATTTAAAATGAGAGTTCCGGGTTAAGCATGTTGGCATGTTCTGAAAATCGAAATCCGTACTGTTCTAAAATTGTTATAATTATATAGAGTCTGAGAAAAAATCTACAATCTTCATACCATGACAAATCTGGACATAGATATGTACGTTTCTTATTAGAAATAAAAATATAATAAGTCTTGTGACATTTTTTAAGCGAGTTGTGTTCTATTTGATTATTACAGCAGCATTAGCAGTTATTCAGAAGCAGTAGTATTTTAAATTATTTATCTTAGTAAATGAGTCAACTCAACAGATCAATAAATAAACTAAAAAGCTACAATATTTACTCAGCTTACCGATCTACACTTCATCGTGCTATTATCATATGCAATGTATTTCACAAAATCAAATGCTCACTCAAATCAAATACTTGCTGGTATACAATAAATTTATTATATTGACATGAGTAACATAATCATTTATCAAAGCAATCAAAATATGTCTTACATTTAAAAAAAATCCTTTTTATTTTATTTTTGCCAAATAAAATTATGTAATTGTTGTAAGTTATATAAATATATAAAGAACAAACCATTTTTTGTGTAATCCCCTGTGAATTGTTAAGATATGATTGATCACTATTTTATTGAATTAATAGTAAACATTTTAAAATAAAAAATATTATTTTTAGTGACAAAGTACTTCCGAGTTATTTAAAGCATTTTTAATAGTTCAAATAGAAGCAATAAAAATAGTAAATGTTTACCTAAATTCAATATATACGGTTAAATAAAACTTAATAATAGAGTTTCTTGTTGCTTGACAAAAATTCACCTTTCCATCTGAAATTTAAAATGATTCATTCCCAAATACAAATTTAAGTACATTAACAAAAAGTTAAGAAATGCCTTAGGCATATTCAAAATGTGCAGCCAAACTCGTTGAGCAATGAGTGAAGTACATTATAAAAATAAATATGTTGAATAAATAAGTCTATTATAAAGTCAAATACCATAATTTCAGAGCATTTCAAATATTATAACACTTGGAGAGGAAAGTGGGTTTTATCCAGTTAAAGACTGAGATCATTTGTATATTTGTGTAAGCATTTGTTAATCGGATTATGTGCGCATATATCCATATCCGAGAAAGACTCACACCCTCAGATCAGATCACTATTGCTGGCTGAACAGTTGCTCAACCCCCGGCCAAATATCCTTCGTCTGTTTCAATCGAGCAGGCATGCGACTTAGCTGAGTCACAATCCCAATACCAATCCCAGAGCTAGCCAACAGTTGGTGTCAGTTGCGCCAACAACAACAACAACAACAACAACAGCAGCAGCAGCAACTGTAACAGTTACATTACGCAAAAGGACAGCGGGGCAAAAAAAGAACAACAAACGCCCGCCAAACTTTAACTGCATACCAATTAGTTGAGAAACGCGTGCTGCCAGCGACAACAACAACAACAACAGCAGCAGCAGCAGCAGCGCACGATCAAAGCAACTGATAGAGAGAAGCAGCAGGGAAGAGAAGAGAGAGAGAGAAGAGAGCAGAGCAGCGACGCTGCGTAACTGTGTGTCTTGACCCTTACAACATGCAGGACAACAACTGCAGCAGCAGCAGCAGCAACGGCAACAGCCGCCGCCAACTGCTGCCAAAGGTGAAAAACCAGAGTTGGCAACACACGCACACACGCACACGCACACACACACACACAGCAAAGGGCTCTTGAGCCACCACGAAAGTCACCCTGCAGTACGCTAGAGTCCTCGCGCACTACCGAATTCCCTATACCCAACGGCCACCACCAGCACCTACTCTTAATAATTTCCTTGTACTATAATTAAAATTACTTTCTGTAAATAAGACATTTATTTTTAAATATTTACATTGTTTATTATTAAAATACATATATTAAAATACATATATGTTTAAATATATTTATGTAAATATGAAATATATCTATTTAATTTACCACTTACTTTGTTATATATTACATCAAAGATCAGCACCTAATAAACAAATGTATTGACAATCCAAGCACTTGACTTTTTTAATTGTTGATTGTTTAGCACGAGATGAAAACAGTGTGACCACCCATTTCGACTAATCCGATGGTCACATTTATTCTCGTTTGACGTACGATGACTACCAAATCTGTATATACAATGTAGGTACAGTGAATGCGGTAGTCGATTGTGGCCATCGCCAATAAGCGTATTGCAGGGCAACATTAAAGTCACCAATACAAGAGCAGCGAGGGTTCGTTTTGATTCGGCTTACACACACACACATACACACACACACAGTCGCACAGTCGCACACAGAGAGACAGAGCCTCGATTTTCGGCCAAGTTGGTAGAGACACTCGCTTCACCGTTGGCTCAATTTAGAACCGCACAGTCGGCCAAAGATTCAGTCAGGTGCGAAGCACCGAGCGATACAGACGTGTTCGTCTCTCAGTGAGCCAAGTTTTGATCTGTTACCAAAAAAAAAAGCAAAGAGAAAACCAACCAAGATTTTACCAAAAGTTGTAATTTCAACAAATTACATTGTGAAACAACTATATATTCTGTAAGCCAAGTGAATAAAGTGCATGCGCATCGCCAAAGGCTAAGACCGAAAGTCGCCAGTCAAAAAGCCAGTGTTCAAATTACAAATTTAATTCGGAAAGAAATAAATAAATAAAATAAAAATGAATCATTTATCGCCGCCGCCTTCGCCACACTCGCAGCCCAGTCCGGCGGGCTACGCAAATCCGGCGCTGGACAAGCAATGGATGCAGCGCGCCTCAGCCTTCAACACTGTGATAGCCTCGGCCGCGGCCCAAAAGCTCAACAACAGAGGTGAGTTGAGATCTCCACTCGAGAGCGCTCTTCGAGATACAAAAGTATCTATTGTGCAATTTGTGCAACTTTTGTGTGTTTTTGTTCTCTTCCCGGTTGCAGATCTGCCCTTCCTCTACAATCCGCTGCTCTACTCGAGCGCCTTGCTCTGGCCACAGTTTCTGCTCTCCTCGGCCTCGGTGCTGGGCACTCCGCTGACCCCCATGACGCCCAAGTCTCCCGCCTCCGTCATCCTGAACCCGCGGGATCGCGACTACGCGCTGACGCCCGAAAAGGAGCAGGAACAGCAGCTGAACAACAACAAGTTGCCGCAGCAGCCGGACGAGGATATGCCATTGAATCTCAGCACCAAGCAGCGCCACATTGCCGACTCCGATCAGGAGCAGGATCACGATCACGATCACAACAACAGCAGCAACAGCAGCAGCAGCGGCAGTTTGAGCGGTCGCAGCCTCAGCGATGCCGAGCAGCGGCTGCAGCTGAGCACGCTCAGCAATGTGACGCCGCCGCCGCTGAGGGCCGTGAATCTGAAGACGGCGAATGCGATGACGCCGCAGCTGCGTCGCTCGCAGGGCAACATCATCTGGTCGCCAGCGTCGATGTGCGAGCGCGCCACGCCCATGGAGGAGGAGGGCGAGGAGGACGAGGAGCAGCATGTGGATCCCATAGTGCGCAAGTTCAAGTACGAGCGTCGCTCGGCCGCCTCGATCTCCTCGATGTCCTCGCTGCAGTCGCCGCTGTCCTCGCTGGCGCCGCAAGCGACTGTGGCGCAGGACTTGGAGTTCGAGAGTGCGCAGCAGCAGCTGTATGCGCATCGCAGTGCCTTCATGGCTGGCCTCACCGGCAACAATCTGGAGTTGCTCACACAGCACCTCAAGTCACAGCAGCAACAAAAACAACAACCCGAGCAGCAGGTTAAGATTGAGGCCGAACAGGATAACAACCGTTCGGCTGCAGCTCTCATGGGACTTGTGGCGGTCGCCGAGTATGGCTACATGCGTAATCAACACCAGCAACAGCAACACACGACTCAGCAGCAGCAGCAGCAACAACAGTTGCAGCAGCAGCAGCAGCAGCAGCAACATCCTGATTCAACGGCCACAGATGTTGCACGTCGCTCGTCCTCCTCATCGTCGTACCAGGGCGAGTGCGAGGAGAAGCGCAGTGGCAGAAACTTTCAGGTAAGCGAGCAAACGGGAAGTCAACTTCATTTTTTTTACCATCATCTCTGTAGTCAAACGGAAGTGCGCAAATATCCTTCAAGAAATCTCAATACCTGAATCTGTGACTCAAAAATCAAAAAATCTGCAGAGTTGTCAAAGCGTTGTCCTTCGCCACTAATGAAGCGATTACGTGACTCGATCGCCGTGTATGTCCTGGGGAAACCTCATAAATTGCACAATGTCTTCTTCAAATATAAATATTGAGCATTGCGTGTCCGTTATCCGACCCACTTGCCACAGTACCCGAACTCGAATTCCCCCGTGTTAATTGTTTCATATTTTGAAGGTCCTGTCGCTCGTTTTAATTGTCGCTCGCTATCGATGCCAACCACCCATTTCAATTTGGAAAAGTGTCCCAGCGACACAAATGCAATAAACTCTTCTATGGAAATTCAATTAAGCACAATCGAAATCACGCAATTAGTTAATCAAATAATTTTGATTATTCCACCGTCATTTACTTATGGAGGCAGTCCGGAGTGTGGGGTCTGAAGATTTATGTTGGAATTACTTCAGTTTGTTCCCAATCATAATTGTCATTTTGTTAAGCATTTTCTGCCACATTAGCCACACGAGAGGGACACACGACTCAAGCTCGACTTGCAACCTGAACTCGATACCGAGGGCAGCAGAGGGTAGAGGGTATTTGCGTGCTCTGCCTACCCCCGTTGTCAGTTGTTGTTTATATCAAAGGCACTTCAACACCCGCGTCTGTTTTTTTTTTCACACATTTAATGGCCTGAAAGGGGTCGGTGGAATGAAATGCGATAGCTCCGTGGGGTTTCCAGAGCCTGGACATATGGTCCGAAGAAGAGACAGTTGCTCAAGTCCTTGGCGCAGGCGCATCTTCAGTTTTATTTTCAATATCGTTTTTGTAAGTCTTTACATCTGTTGTCGATGTCAATGTCGATGAGGCCCACCCGCTAAGCTCAGCATTTGAAGTCTCTGAAGTCGAACTTAGTCAAGTCTTGGCTGTGAGTCATGTGTTTGGGGTTTCTACGCGAGAGTTTTTGCCAACTTCCGTTTTGGGGGCGAGTTGAGCAAATTGACATTGTGGCTCAGACTGCATGTAACAATGGGCCAACTAATTGGGCCTCTGTCTAGGGATTGGGCTACCATCAAAAGCCAATGCAAGGTGCAAATAGAAAATCCCAAAACAGTGACGACGACGACGGCGACGACTACAAATTAAATACGAGTATAATAAAAAAGAGCGAGTCTGAGAAAGAAATTGTTGTTTCTGCGAGGCACACTTGTGTCAATTTACAATATGCGTAGGTTTTCGAAAGGTTTTTCTCATTTAAAGTATTATTTTGTCGCTGTCGCTGTCGCTGCTGCTGCTGCTGCTGCTGCTGTTGTTATAAATGTCACACACGTAGCACTTCGATTGCTGCTATAGGCTATAGGCCAGCTCAACTGGGGGCTATTGGGATTGAGTTGTGTCAACAGGGGAGCGACAATGTTTAGATACTTGCATGTTGCAGCAACACAAACTGTGCAAACATTTAATCTCGCTGCGAAGATGTTACGATCCCCACCATCGATTCGTAGTCCCTAGTCTACAGTCTACAGACAGTCCTCGAGTAATGCCCCACAGCTGTGTTTGGCCTACAAACAAGACGAGTTAATATCACAATTTCAATTTCAGCCTTAGTAGCTGCTCCATCAATTCTTTTGTGGCGAGGAGAAATGCGGAGTTCTACTTGAGATTTAGCATTTATTTATGATATTTAGCATTGAGCCGCTGCTCTCAGCTGTTTGCTTAGCTGTTTCTCAAAAATAAACGCAACAATTATTATAATACTCGTGTGCTCGAAACTCCATCCCTTCCCCCCTCCCTCTCGAAGTGGGGTTTTACCCTGAATTTCTCGTCACCTGTCGCCAAATATTTGCACACTCACAAATCTAGTTTAATTCATAAGTATTTAGCGCACACACACATTATTATTATGTTGTTTGAGATTTTATTTGCCACGACATTGCTACAGTTTTTGTCTCCATTTTCGACTCCGACTTCGACTGCGACTTCGGTCTTCAACTTCGATTTCAGGCTGAACAAACATTTATTTTTTGTGACTTATTTTGTATCAATATTTAACGTGCTCCAATTCGGCATCTTCTCTTTTATTTCGGTTGCAGTGCAAACAGTGCGGCAAGTCGTTCAAACGCTCCTCGACGCTCTCCACACATCTGCTGATCCACAGCGATACCCGGCCATATCCCTGCCAGTATTGCGGCAAGCGGTTCCACCAGAAGTCCGACATGAAGAAGCACACCTACATACACACCGGTAAGTCTAAGATCGGGTTGAAATATATCTGCATAACTAGGAGGGAAGGCATTTAAATGGCACAATTGTTGACCCACATGAAACGCAGTTTGTGTTTGATCGTTCAGCCAAAAGTAGGTTGGCGAATGGAATGAATAATTTTTGCTCAAGTGGTTGACAATTCGTTGACTTCATTTCCGTCCGTTTGTCACCCTCGAGTGAGATTTATGCCACCCTCATTTTGTAAGTCACAGCCATTAAAATCAGCGACGCGAGTGCTCGAGATGTTTATCTAGCTTTCAATTTGTCTAATTGCTTGCGTCGTGTTACGATATGTTTTCATTATGCTAATTGTTTTATTGATTTCAATTTGCCATGCGTTGCAGGTGAGAAGCCCCACAAATGCACCGTCTGCCTGAAGGCGTTCAGCCAGAGCTCCAACCTGATCACGCACATGCGCAAGCACACAGGATACAAGCCCTTCGGCTGCGGTCTCTGCGATCAGTCCTTCCAGCGCAAGGTGGATCTGCGGCGCCACCGCGAGAGTCGCCACGAGGAGGCTGTGGGCGCCTTGTCGCCGCCCGCTCTCCTCAAAATGGAGGTCAGCAGCAGCAGTTGTTGATCGTTATTCATGAGACACATCAGAGACCACAACGGAACCCAGTTGGAAGCGAAACCGAAACCGAAACCGAAACCAGTTAACACGTTTGGCTAAAGTCGTCTAAGTCGTCGCTATGAAGCCAAAGTTTTGTTTTGTTTAGGCATCCAAAATATGTAGAACCTCTATTGCTCAACTCTAGATCTAAGCTCTGTATATACTGACAACAACAACAACCACAACAACAACAAAATAAAAAAGACTTTTTTTTAGTTCTTAACGTTAGTATTAAACGAGTATAATCTAGACGTAAGCTAACATAATTTATTATACTATTTGTACGCTATGATTTCATTATATATTATACTTATTTTGATTTTGTTTTACCCCAAAACACCAAATTCCAAATTGGCCTAGTAAAAAGCAAAGAAAACGCAGCTAAAAGTACCAAAGACTACCAAACAACAACAACAACAACAAAGAACACTTGGCAAAAAGCGTCATTAAAATTGTCAAAATTATTTGTCTGTCTCAATGTTAAATTTAACAAGAATTATTATATTTATTTTAACTTAAATTAATTAGGTTGCACATAAGTTCTTTAGTTCTAATTCTGTTTATAATTTAACAAAATAATCTCTATGTATTTAGTTTTATTTACTTTTATGATTTGGCGAAAATAAAGTTCAAAGCTAAAGAGAAACTGGAATGTTTTATTAAATGGAAGATGGGTTAAAAATTCAGAGGAGTCAATATTATTTTCAGATTGAAAATGGAAATTATGTACAATAATAAAATAATATTTCTTGCATACCAAGAGAAAGCTTACTCTCGTATACTTTAAACTATTATATCCTTCAGACTTTGACCATATGTATATTCCTGACCCAATTAGACTAGACGGCGCTCAATTAAAAGGACGCTTCAAGGACGCTTCTGTTGTGGCCAAATGGCTAAATTCATTGACTAAAATGTTGCTACAAATTGTGTGAAGCATGTGGAAAATGTTTTTGGGCAGCTCCAAAACCTGATTTTATAGTTAAATTTTTGCACGTAGCCAATTGCCAGGCAGGCAGGAGACACTGGGACACTGGGGATTGGGCATTGGGAAGCTGCTCCTGTTTCGGGTGCCGCGGTGATCTTTGATCTTGGCTCATTGTGGCATGCGCGGAATGCGCTTTGTAAAAGGCCGCGTTACAAGCCCCAAGCCAGATGAGTGGAGAGAGAGCACGGAGAGAGAAAACGCCAATAAGTGTTCGAAGTCGAAGTTCGAGCTAATTGCGCCCGAGAGTTTGCCGGAGCGTGAGTGCGAGGGAGAGAGCGAGAGCGAGCGATCATCGATTGCCGGCGATCGCAATTTGAGCACAACTCGGATGTCAATGCCTTTTGCGGCACTTTAAAACGCCCGAAATGAAGTTTGGCAGTTTACAAATCACCGACTCAAGAGCTCTGCTCATTATCGCCATTCATCGGTTGGTGCTGCAATCAAAATCAGCGAGAGCATTTGACAAGGATTTCACTGCCGGCTTGCCACTTGTTGTCCACCGGTTGTGGCATGCAACAAATTGATCGAAATTGACAAAATATTGGACGCAACACAAAAAAATGAGAACAGCGAGTACTTCGGCGACCATCAAAAATATGCAGTTCAATTGCATTGGCGGCTGCAAAACAATGCGGCTCAAGGACTTTGGCCAAGTGCCGACAAAGCGGCTAAATTGCAGCATCCCAAGGAGGAGCGCGAAGGGGGAGGGGCAGGGGGAAGCGTTCTCTATTGAACTACTCATTATGTAAGCAGCACAATCCCAGCTGCAAGATGCCCCATTTCAGCAGCGTGGCAGGGGCAGCCAAGCTGGCCATATGGTGGCGAGGTTTGTTAACCCCCCGAGCGGCGAACGGTTAACACAGTTAACACCTGAGCCCACATAATTTGTCATGCCATTTGAATTTATACAGCATTCAAATACAAACAAGCGACAAGCCCCCATAAAAAGTGAAAAAGAAGCGAGCAGACAATCGGAGTCAAAGTGGCAGTTGAACAAAAGCTGCGCTCAGCTGCAACCCCAAAAAAAAAACAGAATTGAGCTAGGAGTGAAGTGAAAATTAAGAGGAAATTGTCTTAGAAGTGGCTGCGGGGAACGGAGGAGCGGGAGAAGGGCCCGCTGAATATCCGTTTTCCGTTTTGCGTTTTCCGTCTACCCCTAGCTAAAGGTGCTTGGGCAGGTGACTTTGACTTTGGCTATTAATAAAAATAATAGTTGCGGCTAAAAGGCGAGCGAGGATCGAGGCTCGAGGATCGCAAGTATGTGCGTGGAGGCCATCACATGAAAAAAGATGTCTTAGGTCAGTTGCCGGTCCGTCGAGGGCTGCAACGGCGACGTCGACGTCGACTGCGGCTGCTGCAGGTGAAGCGAGCCGAGAGCACAATTAAAAGGTTGGCCGACGAGGGAAAAAGGCACCTGTAAGCCAGGGCAGGAGTCGGGAGTCAGGAGTCGGCCGACAGGAGCCAGCAGCGGTTACAGCGGCTCATTTATGTTTATGTCCTTTCGTTGTAAGCGCAGAGCACGAACGCAGAGCGCTGATTCCGATTCCTTTTTGAGCCGCACAAGTGGCGCGCCAGCACCTGCTGAATCCTGGAACCTGTCGTTGTCGTCGTTGTCGTCGTCGTCGTTGTCGTTGTCGTTGTCATCGTGGTCCTGGCTCAATAATTGTGAGCCCAGACGACGCGTGCTCAAAGCCGGTTTACAGCAAACATATGCCGCAAGTTTTGCAGTCAGAGCCAAATTACAACAGCAGCTCAACATTGAACGATCTGTGGTAATGCCAGGCATCGACTGCAGTTGACAAGGGCCACACGCCACCATAAACAAAAACAGCAACATCAACAGCAACAACTGCAGTCAGAAATCTTTCGGACAAACCGCAAAACTGCAAGATTGAGATCTGACTGCAATCTTCGTCTAATCTAGGCCCATGCACCTTGAGGGAGTGTGCCGCAAGCTGACGCATGCGAAAAACACAAAAACCTTACACAAAAAAAAAGGCACAACACAAACCAAACAGCAGCAGCAACAACAACTGCGACTCGAGCAGCAACAATTGCTGTAAGTGCGTCTGCACCTGTCACGCTCATCGATATTACAAGCGACTTCGCCAGGCCAAATGACCCAATTTTAATAGACCCTTCGCCCTCGGCTACGTCCTCATTCGTTTGAGTCTCCGTCGGCGTCGTTGTCGTTGTCGTTGTCGGTGTTTTGTGCCTGACTCTCGATTGTGCCTCGTTTTTTTTTACGAGTTTTCCCCGACTTTAAATTGATAAGTTATGATTGCAGCAGTTTTCTTTGATTAGCCATTGTCACCTGCAGCCTGATCTGGAAATTTCAAATGTTGTATGTCCGATTGATGACTGTAGATTGACGCGGATCGAGAGTGTTGGCGTTGTGATAGTCGAGCAGCTGAATGTTGCACATGCCGAGCATTCACAAAAGCATCATTTTAATCAATTTCCAAACAACAACATGTGTAACGAAATTGAGTATACTTAATTCTCTATTTAAATTGGTTAATTATTTAAAATGAATAATTAATAAATAAGTACATTTATGTCATCAATTATAATGATGATTATGTTCATAAATTATGAACAGATACATTTCTAATTGAATTAATTTAATTTATAAATAACTTAATTTAAAAGCTCATAATTTTCCAATTGAATAAATAAAGTCAATTTAAAACAGATAAATTTCTAAAGAAAATGAGAGATGCGTCAAAAACGATTATACTCTATTGCAATGAATCTTTACTTTAATTTTAAAATGTTAAAAAATAATTGCTTTTAATTTGAAAGCTGAAAATAGTTAGAACTTGTAAACTAAAAATTAAATTTAATTCAACAAAGAATTTACAATTTATTTAAAAGCTAGTACAAGTCATGCATTTATCAACAAAGAATATTATTGAAATGAATACTTATTTATTCATATATTAAAACGAAATTAAATAAAAAACGAAATATAAAATTAAATCAACAAAATTCAAAGTTGGCAATATTTTTATTTTTGAAAGCTGATACTATCGAGATTATTATTCTCCATTAATGAATAAAGTGTTATTACTAAACAATGCAGTTGAGTCTTTCTATGAATAAAAAGGCTATGAGAAATACGTTTCTATAATGGAATAATTAATATTTTATTTATTTTTTGTTATTTATTTAATTAAGTACGTTTAATGCTACAAGTAAGGCAATGCTCTATAGATACAAATAATTGAGGTATTTTTGATAACAAATGAAATTAGGTATTAATGTCATCCTTAAAATTAGAGATGAATATTTTATGTTTGTGGAATCCGCATACCTTTTAAATATTTTATTGGCCAAGTTCTTGCTGAATCCGTCGAGCAGGAAGAAAGTTGAGCAAGTTCGCTGGCCAAATCAGAAGCCAACAGAATGCCATTGGCAGTCAACAGCCTTACGTTACTTTGGAAAATCTTAAGCTCTTTCGATTTGCTGGCAAGGGAAAAGCAATGACAAATCCAAGTCAAATATGCAAGCAAGTGGCAAGCATATATAGAAAGACAAGGCAGATTGTGAAATCTATTTAAACAGCTTAATTGGCAACAAAGCGAACAAGAACATTAACAATAAGAAACAACCCGCAGACAATGAGCCAATCAGCAGCTTAACGGAAGGGTGCAAGAAACCCAAAACAGAAGTCGCAAGAGGCCAAAGCTGATGGCTGAAAGCTGAAAGCTAAAAGCAAAACCAAAAGCCAAGTCCAGCAATTAAAATGACAAAATCTAAACACAAAATGGTACGGATTTTGCCATGTGCCACTCTGTCCGAAAGGTGCAAGCCAATAAGAAGACCCAAGAGTGCAGGGCCAAGACAAGAAGAAGCAGCAGCAACAGACAGTGCAGCAGACAGAAGAGCAGACGGATGGACAGAAGGACGGACGGACAGAGCTCAAGGTGTTTTCTTTGCTTTGAGCACAAATCAATGTGCATGGCCTAAACACAGATTATAGACAGATTTGGAGGCAACAGACGGCGGCACAAAAGGACAACAAATTGCGGCTGAAGATGCAACTCACAAACACATGAGGACGCTGACTTGCCCAGCAAGTCATTATAAGAATTTAAGCGCACCTTTTCATTTTGTGCGAGGATCGAGCAGCAGTCGCCACAGCAGCAGCAGCAGCAGCAGCGACAGAGCAGCGACAGGTGCGCAACGCATGCGCAGAGTCAGAGTCACAGACAGAGAGCGAGAGAGAGAGAGGCAGAGATAAGCAGTGCATAGCGGTAGATGGAGATGGAGTCCTGTTGCCTGGGCATCTACCGATGCAGGGGTCGACTCCACGTCGCTGTTGCCGAAAGGCGTTATCCTAACAGCGCTGCTCCTTCGGCTCCTTTAGTCCTGGCTGCTGCTGTGCCAGATTCGGCTTGACTTCGTCTTCGTTCGTGGGCCAAATTAATTCCTTGCCATATTTTATAATTCAACAGATGACACGAGCCAAAGCCAAAGCCAAAGCCGAAGCTACGGCGTTGTGGCAAGCAAGCTTTGAGGCAAGCGAGGGTCCCGCTTCTTGCGGCTCGTTTGTGGCACATGCCAGCGCAGAACGTCGTCTGCCGCTGTGCCATTAAAACTGCCCCCTCCTGCAGCGTAGGGTCTAAGCGACTTGCAATGCAATTTGCGATTTTATTTTTTATTGTTATTATTTTTTATTTCCTAGCACTACAAGCGAACAATTATAAAATAGGTCAATCAAATTATAATTATCTATTTATTTATTTATTAATCTCTAACATAGAATTAAATTCTGTGGTACTAAGTTTTAGTCAGAGCTGCTTTAGGTTTCATTTTTTAACATTAATTTCTAACAATTGTTTTTTCTATGAGTTTGATGAAGTTATGTATATTATTGGGGTTGACTTCTGCGAGGAGTTGCTGAAGGGATTATATATATTATATTTGATATTTCATTATTATTTCTTTACGCTAAAGAGTATTTGCAATTCGTCGTCAACTTCACACTCTGTTCTCAGCCCTTTGGCACATTAGTTTATTTATTTGAAAATTCGGCAGTTTACTTTTTTTGATTAAAGCAGTTTGTTGAACCTCGAGCAGTATCAATGACCTTTTCTATGCGAAGGGTTTGCGGTTCAAGCACCCTGCCGATAACTGCATTTTGCCAAACTACAGTTATGCAGTAGTCAAGCTACAGGTGGAAATTGTTAGCTTGTCACACTAATATCTCAAAGTCGCAATTCTTCTCCCGATCGTTGATTGTTCCCCTCTATAGCTGTTGTTGTTTTCACAGTTGCACTCCTGTCACTTTTCGTTCATGTTCGCTCGGCAAATTTGCTCGTTTGTTTAATCCGTTGTCAGGTTTGTCTTGAGTTGTGTTTACTATCGGTTTTGTTTTTTTGGTTTTTTTGTTTTTGGGGGGTTTCGGTTTCGGTTTGCGGCCAATATGTTGAACGCATAATTAGCTGATAAAGATAGCGTCAGGTTATTCGCAGAGGCAATGAACTTTCCCGGTAGGATCATTAGAGTCGAGCAACCGAGCTGTCGATCTATAGAGAGCAACCGAGCTACCGAGCTGCTCCAGCAGCACCAACAGCAGCAGGCAGGTTGAAGTTGAATGAACTAGCCACAGAGTTCGATCACTTTGCCACACAAGAATAATTGCAGGTAGAATGGCATGAGGCAGCTAGGATGGATGGACGATTGTCCTTTTCGCAATTATCAGGGTGAGTAACCCCTATTCAAAATGAATTTTTTGTCACAGAAAACTTGTATAAATCAGCAAACATCTGGAGATTCTAGACCAAATGGTTCTTCGAACAATTGGAAAATTTCAAAATTAACAATGGTATGCAATAAAATGCTTAAATAAATCAAAACCCACTTTATCAATATTACAAATAAAAATAGAATACTATATTATACTTGAATAAAATAAAAACCAATTCCAAGTAAATCAATTTCTTAATTTATTACAGTTTCATAAAATACTTGAAGTGATATATTTATACAAACAAAGAGATAAATTAAATAACTTCAAATGAAAAAATATGCAATACAGTGGAATTTCTTAATAATTAATTTACTAAAAATATATCAAACTAAATTAAATAATTTGCTTGTTCCATCTAAATTAAAAATAACATTGGTCGCCATTTATTTCTACTTTGCCCACTGCTTAACAGAATAAAACTAAACAGTGCACATGTACAATAGATGGCGCCAGCAGTTTCTCTCAACAGCGCTGTTAAATTCAAACGAGAAGTTCGGAAATCTGGCAGTTGACAGAAAGTTTAGTTTGGTGAAGTGAAACTTAAGCCAATTTATAATAATCAAAAAAATTCGATAAAGTAGATATTACATATTGATTTGAAAAGCTATTTTAACTTTTTTGCAATTAAATTAAATATTTTTCTTTTACCAAAAACATTAACTTTATTGTGTTAAATTGGAATATTTGAAAGCACCGTTCACCAAATGGCTACATGTATAAAAAACTTAATATTACTAATAAATAGGCACTCTTCGCATTTTTAAGTCAAGTGGAATCGTTCTAGTCGACTCAAGCGTGCATCCATCTGTGACAACTGGTTAACAATATCATCGAGCTGTGCGGCACAGGAACAGCAATGTGAAGAGGCGGATTCAGATTCCATCGACACATCCAGCACCTGCGGAAGGTTTGCCGGTTATGCGTTGTGCTTGGAGATGTCTTTAAATGTAGTTGGCTGTTTTAACGTTTGAACTAATGGTTAAAAATAGACGATGGTTTCAGATAGTTGCGTGACTGTTGTTGTTTGAGTGGTGTTAAATTGGGGCTGGCCTGCGGTGTTTGTTGTTTGGTGTGTTCGCTGTCAACCACCTGGAAGCTTTCATCCAGTGTTTGATAGGCAACTGAATCGCGTGGATCAATGCGAATGCTCATGTCGTTCGATGCCTTGGAATTGGCACCGAGGCTAATCTTCGAGGTGGAGCTACTATCGCAGCAGGACGACGACTGAGACTTCTCCTCAAACTGCGAGGCATCGTACGTGTGTAAATTGGATTGCCAAATGAGTAGCTGAAATATTTAAGGTTCAATTAGTTTAAACATACATTTGATAAAGGATTTAACTTACCTGACGATCACTGCCAGCTGTGGCGAATCTTTTGCCATCCTGAGTGAATGCCACCGCGTTCACCGCATCCGTGTGCCCGGTCAGCGTGTAGATGGGTCTGCCTTCCAGCAAGTCCAGAATGCGTATAGTTTTGTCATCGCTGCCCGTCAGCAGGAAGTTGCCACTGGGATGGAATGCCAAATCGTTGACGGGTGCCGAGTGGACGACGTAGAGTTGCAGCAGCTGACTGTTCAGCACATCGAAGACCTTGATGCGATTGCAGCCAAGTGCCACGGCCACCATGTTGCCCCACGGATGCCAGGCCACCTGGCGTGCCGCGGCACGCTCCTCCGTAAAGATGCGCACACATTCTCCGGTAGCAACCTCATAAATGCGCAGCGACTTGTCATCGCTGACGGTGGCAATCAGCTTTCCATTCGGACTGAACTTGGCAGATCGCACCCAGTTGGTTTGTTGGGCGAACGAGGAGATGAATTGCCGGCGTGAGACACGCCACAATTTCACGGATTTATCATCGGAGGCTGTCAACACCATCTGTCCGGTGGGATCGAAGTCGACGCTGCGCACAGGCTTGCTGTGGGCCAGAAATTCGCCAGAGACACCGCGAACCTTTGGCTCCCAGACCTTGACGGTGCGATCGTGGCTGCATGACGCTATGAAGTTGCCTTTGGGCGACCAGCTGACGCCGTAAACGGCGGCCGAATGCGAGGCAAAGCGAATGCAGCGTGCGGCTTGTTTTAGGTTCCACAAAATGACTGTGGAATCCATGGAGCTGGTGGCAATTTGGGTTCCCTCTGGACTGAAGCGCAACTGTGTTATATTACCCACATGTCCGGTGAAATGACGTTCCAAAGCCGGATCACAAAACAAATTATTTTGCATGCTTCTTAGATAAATTGCTTAGGCAGACAGATAGAAGTACAAACGCTTGGCAAAAATTTCCGCTTCAATTTGAAAACATGAAGTCTGTAGTGACGCCAGCCTTGACTCGATGTTATCGATAACAGATTTTGAATGCGTAGCTGTGCAACGGCAAACTGGTATTGGTATGTTTGAATTTAAATTTTAAAAAATTGAAATCTTAAAACTGCTTATAAAATAAATATCGCAATAAAATGAAAAGCTTTTCATATCTGTTGAGTGTTTTGATAAATTCTAATATTTTTCATTAATTGATTTTAATTTAATTGCTTTTTAAACTACTCTTAAAATTTAAAATGAATTATTCTTACTTATTTAACATAATTTTATATTTTTAATTTTCTAATTATAATCTAATTTATAATTTATTCAATGTTACCTGTTCATAATCGTATTTAAATAAATAAAAATAAAAAAGTGTAACCAGTCATCAAATTTGAAAGTGATGTATTTTGGTATATTTGAGGTGGTACATCAGTATATTTTGAAATTCAACTTGCGGTCACGCTGGCTGTAAAGTTATCACTGCTGTTGAGTTTTTTATAAGAATTTAACCATTTTTAGACTTAAAACACCTACTAGAAGATGTCGTTCTTGGCGCAAAGCGTGCGCCAAGTGTTGCGCCACACAACACAACGTGTTTCACTGAACGGTAAGTGTGTAATCCAGTCAATTCAGCTATGTGACATAACGGTGTGCTCTTTCCCCCCTCCGTTCACAGGTGCAATGCGTGCTTTGAGCATTTCACCGGCAATGCTGCAGCAAAACAAACCCGCGCCGTCTACGATTGATGTATCGGCGATTGCCAAGGAGCATTCAAAGGAGTGTCAATCGGTGTGCGACAAAGTGAACCAGCAAGTGGCCAAGTCAGAGCAGGGCCGCCTGTTTGCTGTGGTCCATTTGTGTGGTAAGCAATACAAAATAACTCCCGGAGACATCATACTGGTCGAGGGCTACTGGCCACCAACGATAGGCGACGAGATCAGCCTGGACAAAGTCCTGCTGGCCGGCGCACGTGACTTCTCGCTAATCGGACGCCCGATTCTCGAACCGGGTTTGGTCACAGTGAAGGCGACCATCATCGAAAAGACCCTGACACATACGAAAACACACTTCAAGAAGAAGCGCAGGAAGCAATACATGCGCATCAACTTCCAGCGCTCTCCCAACACCATGATCCGCATCAATTCCATTGAGTTGACGCGACCAGTGGAAAACAATTCTGGTGCGGATGCCTTGCCTTCTAGGCGCTTATTCTAGTTATCTGCTTACACCTGTTGATTTGAAATACATGTACTTGAAAGTAAGTTCAAAATATGCTTTTCTATTTTCAAACAACATTGCAGCCAAATTCATATATATTCACTTGAATTGTTTATTATTAAATAATTCATATTTTAAACAGCTGTATTATTCAACACTGACCGATATACCAAAAGATACACTTTGGTATATTCTTGTTATTTCCGTGTCTTATGAAAATGAAGATGCCCTCTAGAACATTATTTTCTCACAAAAAATCCATTGATTAGACTTTTGCTAAAACATTCTGTTTTTAAAAAGCGATTTGCGAAGAAATGTAAAATCGAAAAACAAAGTGAAATTTTCCCATTCAAATTTCTCTTTGCCAGCTCTACTATAAAACGCTTTGCAGCACTGAAATATCAGATGTTAGTCTTATCTCAAAGTCTGGCAACCCTCTGAGCAACCTGCGCGCGCTGATTGAAATTCAAAATAGTAGTTTTTATATTTTGCTTCACTGCTTAGCTGCTTTAATCAATTACAAATTCCACTTTCATCTGAATTCAATGCCTTCCATGTGTGGCGTTGCTGTTTTTGATTTGCATGCCATTCATTTAGCGTGTATTTGTCAAACGGCAACCTACTTTGCACCCAAAACGCCGTCGCAGTCGCCGTCCTAATGAAGCGGCTGCGGTAACTGTTGCAATTTTAATGACAACCTTTTATCGTGCACGTTGTTGTTGTCATCTTTCATTAAAAGACGTCGCCCGTCTGAGGTGGGCGGGGCGGTTAACAGCAGCGCCCCACACGGACACGCACAGGCGAGAGCCACAGAGAGGAGCTCGGTTTTCTTTATCAGCAGATGTAAGTTTGTTGCCTGTCGTCTGTCGTATTTGTTTACGTTTCTGTTTCACTTTTGCTAACCAAAGGCGTTTACTTTTTAGCTCGAACTGCTTTTTCTTTTTGCATTTTGCAAACTTGGCAAACTTTTCGCGCTGCTTTCCCTGGCACCATTTCGGCCCCATTCGCTTCGTTGCCACCCCCTTAAAAGGGTTAATAGAAGTACTTGCCACATTTGCCTGAAGCGCATGTTAAAGTGCAATGAACAGCGCGGTTGCATATCGTATGTATTTAACTTTTTAAGCCATTAATAGGTCATATTTAACTTGCGTAAGCCGTAGAATAATTTGGTTACAGATATTTCCGTTACGACAGCATAAACCCTTTTTCGTTAGTTTCCACCTCCGACTCGTCTGCTATTATGTTGTTGATAATTTGAAATGATGCCTCGTCACGTTGATGTTTGCCGTAAATAAAATCACTTTCGCCTCATATACTTCTACATAAATTTGTATCGCTGTGTGTGTAACATATAGTTGTGTGTGTACTTTATAAATGCCATTAAAAATTATGTATGTTATGTTGTTGCCACCCCAGCCAACTGGCTGCCACATCAAATTTTCAAATTGCAGCTGCCAGGCGCAAATTGAATTGCCGAGTCTCTTGGCAAGTTTTGCGCAAACATTCAACGAAAATGTCACTGCACTTTGGGAAAAGGCAGCGCAAATCAAATTTCAATATGGCACAAATTACGTTTGGCAACGCAAATTGAAACATTTTCGTTGCGGCTAACATCGAAGAGGTGCCTCCCAAAACTTACCTGCTTTCGGCTCTTCCGTGTAATACTGCTGATTATACCCGGCAGCATGCATAATACAAGTATATTATGATTTTGTGCAAAAACACCTGAAGGCATGTTTTCCCCATCAAGTATGCTATATATATTTTTAACAGCCAAGTGCACATGTCTGAATATATTATCATGGCACTATATTTAGAGTACAGATTCTTATATCTTTAAGAAGATGCCATAACATTAAATTAATTTTTTGATCATTAAAAAAACGTCCTAGATTAACGGTTAAGTATTGTTAGAGCTTAGAAAGATAGAAATAATATTTAGCAAAATTAGTTAGAAATAAAAAAAATGTATTGAGTTCAAATTAAGTATTTTATACTTACATAATAATCAGTTAAGAGATAAATAGTTAATTTCAATTAATTTGCTTTTATCGATTTCCAAATTGGTTGATAATATTCTTGTGGGTGAGTAAATCTGTATTAAGCCTTGACGCCAAAAAAATATATATATTATATATCGTATGCTAAGTAAAATATATTTTATAGGAGGACGCTTTGTCTTGATTTTCCCATTATAATTTGGTTTGTTGAGACAATTTTCATGTGGATAACACTATCCAATCATAGTGATATAAAAACATAATTTTCCTACACAATCTTGCATCAAAATTTTAATTGCAAAAATTATCATGTGTGCTACACGATAATTTCGCGAAAAGGGGTCGATATGCTTGCGAGCGTAATTTAAAGGCTATAATTAGATATACATCTCGTATCTGGTATCTCGCAGTCGTGTGTACTTTATTCATGTGCTCCCGTGCTCCTTTGTTGATTATGTTATTTGCCCATGAAAATTGCATTTGATGTGAGTGCTAAGTGATGACGACAACGGAAATTGCCGCCATGCGGATGTTGGTTTATTTGTTGATGCCCATTCTCTCCTCTAACTGTTACTCTAACCCCAGCTCCTAAGTTCAACTCAAACTCTCAGCCAAGTAAATCCCATGTAAATGCGGCGCTCAAGTCGCAAAATTTCCTAAATTTATGCGTGGCGGCGCCTGATGTATGAGCTTGGTAAAGGGCAGAGAGCGGGGGCAAAGGGCTGAGAGGGGGGGTGAAAGAGAAGGATGGCTGGCGTGGTAGGACGTCCATCCATCATCAGCATCACTCAGTTCTGACATATCATTGAAATCTTAGCCCAACGTCGTCATCATCTGTGACGTTTCATTAACCTCCGTCGCCTCCTCCATCCCTCAATCATGCCTGTTGATGGCTAGAGGGAGAGCGGTGGCGGGGGGCGGGGGGCAAGTGTTAATATCAACAAGCGAGTGTGCGACACAATCTACCGATTTCCGCTTAACCAAGCCAAACATTGCATTTTTGATTAGAGCCCAAGGCGCCCCTAAGCCGTTGCCCAAAAATGTTGCCGCCGGCAGAAACCAGAAACACGCCGGGAATCTCGAGTCGAGGGTGCAGGGGGCGTGTTGCTCCTGAACTTGATTGAAGGGTGGGTGTTCAGTCCACAGCCAGTTGCTTGCTGGATTGGGGATTGGAAACGAAGTTGGACTTGGAGATGGATTTTGGAGGGAGGGTCAGACAACGGTTAAGATCGATAGCATCAAAATAACAAGGCGATGGCTTGTTATTTTCTTATTACGCTTTTGTTTTTCCCATTTTTTCCCCTTTTTCAATATTCACACTTATTTCATGGCCAAAAGAATAGAACCATCAACGCACAACTTTATTAAGAGCTGTCTGCAAATCTGCCACATTGTTAAATTGCTTTGAAATTCTACCAGAAATTGTTGGCTGACGAAACGAGGTGAGTTGACGTTGATGCATGTCTTGGAAAACCAGCAACTTCTTATGAAGATATTTCGATTTCATTCCACTATTTCAATTTGGTTTATAATTAGCATAAATATCGAGTTGGTAAGATCGATATAAATTTAGATATCAAAACAATTGGTGTATTTTTATTGAACTAGCTGTGGAATTAATATAGATGAGCATTTGAATATATATTGATTTTTGTTGCTTATTGCCTAGTCCGATTGCATATTAAAGAGAAGTGGTGCTACATATATAAACAAATATCTATAATTTGGGCAATTTCAGCTATCGAACAATTTAAAACGATGGTCATCGGCTAAAACTAACTATCGACACATCAACTGAGACTAAGATAGAGGATGCTTGGAACACTGGAATGAAATACAGAAAACATTGTCTTCAATATAAGAGCCAAAACTATTTCCGTATAATTTACTTGCTTATAATCTTATTGGTTATTATGGATCAGTAAACGAAACTTGTTTTTAATCAACTGATGAGTATAAATACAAGTTGAAGTGTATTTTAAACAAATTTAGAAACTTTTTCCTTTAGAACCTTTCCCTTTAATGCGGATTTTCACACATTTTCACAAATTTGTACACGAACCTTGCCTGCAGCGTATCATATTCAAATTATTGCTCACATATCTTCATTCTTCGATTTGGGGTTGATTTGTGTCATCTTGCATTCGCATTCACAAAGTTGATGCCGTTGGATGCTCCAAACAGTTTTCGAACTTTTCTAAATTATGCAAAAAATAGCGAGCGATTTTTGCTCCTTTGGGATATTTTTCTGTTCAGTGAATTGCTGTTGATGCCAAAACTGATTTCCATCGAACGCAAAAGGGTTGACAACTTTTCTGTTTTTGAAAACCCGCAGCTAATATGACAGACTGTCGTTCACTCCGCTTCCCATTCCCATTCCCATTCCGCACACACACACGTGTCAGAGGACTCGATTTAAATGAGTTCGACGTGCAGTAAAGTTCACAAACAGTTATTGTTTTTGTTGTAGCTAGTGCGGAGAAAGGAAACACTACCCCTAGAATTTTTGGCCCAGGCTTAATGATGAAATTTCAATAAATGTCATTTGGTCTGTTCCAAAGTGTCAACATGGCACCTCCACTTCCACCCCTTCGCATCCCCATTCAGGTGGGGGGTTGGAGCACAGCTGTCAGATCGTTTGGAGTCCGCGTTGAATGCGTTAATAATGACACTTTTTTTTTGTTTGTTTGGTTCGTTCGTTCGTGTCGAGCTGTGTTCTGTATGTTATCTAACTAGCTGGGCTCCCAGTTGTCCTCTCCGTCGTTGCAGCCCTTAAATTTAATTACTTTTTCATTGCTCATACGCACTGTGCACCGACAGAGAAGGAACGAACCGAGAGAGAGAGAACGAGAGAGAGCGAGACAATGGCCGCTGGTGATTGAAACTCGTTTAAATTTGCATGTAACAAGAAAGCGAAGAAATTGGCAACTGCGTTCGCAGTTCGCACTTTGATTGCAGACGGCGTCACAGGATTGCGCCTCTGCTCGCTGCCCGCATGCGAGTCACGTCATCAATAGTTGACAGTTTTATAGCCAGTTGTCGGTGATTGTCACAATGGCCATTTAATATTTGGACATTGCCACTCGTCCGCTCGTCCACTTCTGTCTCTCGGAAATTGTTGGCACAGCCAACATGCATATTTGATCACATCGCTGTTGTCCCCACTAGCATTACGATTGTGGCCAATAAACAGACGACAAAACTGCACACGTCATCTTCCGCATGTTCTCTTTTAATGTGTACTTTATAACATTTAAAGCTGTTCATCATCAGAGTCGCAGTGTTCGTAAAAATAGTCAAACACAACGGCGGAGTCTCCGGATTCGGAATCAGAGAAGTCCTCTGAGTCGCTGCTGTAAAAATCAATCTCCATGTAGTTTTCGATATCATCATCTGATGATGCTGACTCTAAATAATCAGACTCGTTGTCCGATCGAGACGATGCATCGTCATCCGAGTCCTTGTCGGAATCAGAGTCTTCAATGGCTAATGGCCGGATCAGAATTTCGACTCTCACCTCGAATCGGAAATTGTTCCAAATGTGTTCTGCCTGTAATCAGCGATTTTAATGAGCGAGAATTGATATTATTCGAAATCTTCAACATTTATTCTTACCATCTTGAAAGAACTACCTTGCTACTTTGAGAGAAATAAAAAATGTGACTGCTCTATCTTATAGTGATGGGGAACTAGATAAGGCGTTATTGATGGACTCGCTACGCTCACGTATCGTTACTCAACTATCGGTAGTTTTGCATATAATTAGAGTTGGACCGATGCAATGCTTAAGACTGTTTTCAAATGTAACTTACTCCTATGAGAGGTATACTCGATTAAAAAATATTTATATATTATACACTTGTTCCCAACTATTGCTCGACAATTATAGCAACCAAAATAATCACAATTATTTTAATAAATTTATATATATAAAATTATGTATCCATATGGAGAACTATGTGTAAAACTACTGCCTAAACGTCATAACGCAGAAGTTTCATTCTAACACAATAATTTTAAGTAAATTTAAAAGACGCCCTCTGAGAAAAGCTATTTGTAATTCCATCTACAGCCGCATTTAATTATAATTTTTAATTGAATTGTCGCATGAATATTAAATAATTTCATATCGGTGTCCATGTTGATCGATGCAATTTCAATGTATTCGTTGAAGAACTATTGATGGGCCCGGCAGACCAATTGCTGTTATCGATAGTTTAAAAGCTTTATCTGACACCCTGTGGGCTTGGATATAGCCGATAACCTAACAAATTGTTAAAGAAAAATAAACCCCAAAGAAATAATTTTGATGATGATTCTACACATTCTGCAAGTGAGAGCATTGAAATTGGTTTTTCATATCGCACTCCACCTGCTGGCAGTTGAACTTAAAGCCGCGCGGCGAGCCAATTGTGAGTGTAATACATCATTGGCCATTATGTCAGTGGACAGATTTTCCATAATGAGTATTTCATTGGATAGCCAGCCAGCCAGCCAGCCGCTGCTCCACTCGATAGCGAACCAAGCCAACCAAGGGGCTGGGAAGGCTTCCCGTTTACTTGTGGTTTTGTGCGAATTGAAAGCCCGCCGCTGGCAACTCGCCACATTTCCTGCTTCGAGTCGTGTGTGAAATATTAAAATTCAATTAAAATGGCGTTAATCCCGACAGCCAGCAGGCGACACGAGGAGAGGCAATAATGCTGCCAACGTCTGTCATAATTGTCAACTCTTCGGACATCCATCCATGTCACATGCAGCGCTCCGCACTTGGCATAATGATGCTCATCAGGCTTCTGGCTCCTGCCGGCGTTGTGTCCTGCCTCAATGGCGAATGCTGATTTCAAAAGGAAAAAAAAAATCGAATGCAAATTGCACTTCAGACATCCATTTATGATCAATGGCCAGTCCGGCCGGTCAGCGATAATGGTTAATTAATAAATATCTCGCACGGCTTTCAGCTCTCTTTGACCCACTACAAAATTAGTCTAGAGCCAAGTGCTGCTCTCTAATTGAAATGCTGGCTTTAAGCCTTTAATGCAAAGGCAATTGCATGCGAAATTACGTGAGCTGAAGTTCTCGTTATTGTCTGCTGGCAGTCAATCTAAGCATCTGAGATATCTGTTTGATTAGGCGTGGCTGGCAGCCGAATAAATACCAATAAACAGACTCTTCACAGCTTCAAGGTGTCAACTGTACACGTACTCACAACACTCACACTCACTCACACTCACCCCCAGCAAACTATTCACACTCGCACAAGGAAGCCACTTGAGCCATCGAAGGGCGGCTGCTTGAGTCAATATTTGAGGGCGAACCAAAAGTTTCACTGGCAACTTTTTCGCAACAGTTGGACCGAGTTCCTCCGGTTCTCCAGCTCCAAGTTGCAACTTGTCTCGCGGGGCAAGCAGTCTGCAGATCTCGCTGTCTAGGCGGGGCGTTGCTTGCGCGTCGCCTTTGAAGTTTGACAAAAAGCGAAAAGAGTGCGATGTTAAATTTTTAAATTTTACTATGCGCCAGTCGAAAGGTGGAAAGTGATATTGGCTTTTGGCATGCCCGTGGAACGCCTCATTGATTGCCCATTTAGAACCGCAAAATTTAATTTATCTGCCATCAGTTGATGTTCTTGCGGTTTACCAACACACACACACACGCAGTGTCCTCCCAAAAAGGACCCTCCTCGTGCTCGTTGTCCCTTTTGTTTGGCGTTTGCTTGGGGACCCATGTCAAAAATTGTTCAGCAGACGCCCAGGCGCTTGCTTTTCTGATAACATTTGCTGCCGTTTTGTGTGTGTACTCATGTGTGATTGTCTATGTGCGTGTGTGCGTGTGTGTGTGTGTTTGTGGTGTTTAAGATATCATCTGTCTCTGGCGCGTCCCAGTCCCAGTCGCAGTCCCAAATGCCCCAAGCCGCCCCCCCCAGACACGAACCCTGCTCCAACTTCAACTCGCCGACCGTCGGGCACTTCCGCTCCTGGTCTGGAGCTGGAGCTGAAGCTGAAGCTTTGGCTGCCATTGCCACCTGCCGCTTGACACCTAAATTCGCTCATTGTTGGCAGCCTTGGCGCTACTTTTATGAACTTGTAGCTCGACTGCGAGTCGAACGGTAATCGCATTGACAGCGAAAGCAGCGAGAGCAAGATATCTTCCTCCTCGCTTCTCTTGGGGGAATTGAAAGACTACACATTTGTACATGCGATTACTTCTACATATTGACAAGTGAGTCCCCTTTGCACTTCCCATCCCCCGCTCGCACTCAAATTTAAGCACTTCATTCAATTCGCAATTCGTTTCAACAATTGAAATGCGATTAGCGCCAAGGTGTGCGCCAGAGGATTAGATTCCCGGCTCCCGACTGAAGGGAAATTTGCCCTCGAGCTGAGTTTTGGATGCGGGTCTCAATTGTCGGAGTTCCTCCCTCTCTCTCTGTCTTTGGCATGGCAACATTTTTGATTTATGTGAAATTGAGTTAAATTCGCTTAACTCACACATCCCGTCGTTCAACTCACACTCCCCCAACCCCCACCCAAACACGAACCCCTTCTCCATCCCCACTTGCGTTCTAATCAAGGCTATTCACTGGCCATAAATCAAATTAAATGGTTGTCACATATCGCCAGTTCGGGCGCCAGTTTCGCAGCCACTTTGCCAAACTGTTGTTATTTTGCCTCGCTGCCAGCTGAGCATAATTAAAAGCCAAAGCCAAGGGCGAGGAGAGGGCGAGCGGGATTGGATCCGCCATGGATTACAGACTCGCGAGGGATTGTAAAGTAAAAACGGGAATTAGAGCGGAACTGCCCCAAACAATCCGTAATCAGTAGCTTTTATTTGGAGACGCACAGCTTCTAAATTCCATAATTCTTTTCTGAAAGCCGTCGGAATGAAAAGAATTTCAGAAAAATTAGTCAGGAACATGAAAAATAATAATTCTAGAAAATGTATAAACAACGAAAATATATAAAAATATATTTGGTTTTCATATTAATTCTGATTTGATGTACACAAGCAATATTTTTATTTTTATTTGTAATTATGCAATATGATTTAAGATTTATTTTTTTTTGATTATTAAATACTATTATTTATTATAGTTGATCATATTTATTTATTTATTCAGCCTGAAGGCCTTTGTTGCCCTGGCTATACTTTGTACTATAGAATTAAATAAATAAATTTTTATCATATTTTGACTGTAAGCTTGGGTAATAGCAAACATTTTCTTCCCATTCCGAAACAATGAATATCCTTAATAACCTAATATCATGGACCGATTTATTTGGAGTAACCTTTTAATCAGCCATTTTATTTTTCTCGACAAAATTAATAAATACCTTTCCTCCAACGCAAGAGGCGAAATGATGTGATGATCTTAAAACAATAAAATCGAGTAAACTTTAAAAAGGAACTACAAATTTTAACAAGTGTTTCTAGTTCACGTATTAGCAAAGGTTTTGAATTGCGCGGCACTTCTAAAGGAACGATGTCTTATCTAGGGACGGTTTTCTGTGAACGTAGCTTGACGCCGATGAATCTTCCGCAGATCTTCAACATCAGTGTGGCCTGGATTATATCCTTCACCTGTGACAGGATTGCCCACTTAAAGAGGAGCAAGTATTAGCATTAGTTAGGAATAATATAATAATTTATAATTAATTTCGTACCTCGGCACTTGGGTACCTTGGGCTTCAGACCACCGACGCCATCTCCGTTGAGTCCAGTTCCAGTTATCGGATTGCGAGAATACATGACATTCTCAGATCCGGAAAGAGTTTGCCGCAAAGGTTCCTTGCCCATATCCATGGTATTAGAATAAGAGTTAGACTCTAAATGGATGGGCCGATTTTAAAAACTCTGCTGACAACAAAAATAATAATACTCACAGTATGATCAAATATTGCTAAAATATTTCTTTATTGAATTTTGTTACTATTGAAATATGGTTAGATTTTGGTCAAATATAAAACTCGGACTGCGTGAAAATTGTGAAATGATTTTCCTTAGGTCTGAGGGTTGATTGAGTAATTTTAAAGCGGCGACTACTTTGAAATCTAAAAGCTGATAAAGAAAAGTGTCTAGAAAGGCGCAGAAGAGTTGATTCACTTGAAGATAAAACGAGAGTGATGGACAACATAATTAAACATGCGAATGCAGGATGAAGTACAGCAGAAAGTTTAATAACTTTATGGTAATAAGCGATATTCATTTGAATAATATTTTTAAATAGACAGAAAAATTCTTCAAAATATTTTAAGTAAATTTTTTTCTTTTTTAAAATAGTATGGAAGAAAGTTATTTCAACTAAAAAGCTCTATTAATATTAAAAAATGAACTAAGCGAAATGGAAGTACTATATATTTTTAATCTTATAAATTAATGTTTAGTAAATTTTTAATATAGTACCATAAGGTAATGAGCCTTCTTAATTGAAACTTCAAGTGAAAGAAAAATAAATTAATTAAGAAAATTATAAGAACTATGGATATATAATTATTTAAAAATATAATTATTTTTTAAATATGTATTAAATTAGATTTTTATTCATATAAACCAAATAATAAAGTGGCAATTCAGTAAAAATACAATAGTTCAAATGAACAGAAATGTGTTGTATTTTTACTATATTGCCAATTAATTATTTGGTTTTTATGAATAAAAATCTAAGCTTAATAACTTTCTTGATCAAGCGACTATACAATATTATTTAATCCTATATGATTACGATTACCACGAATATTCTTTCCAATTAGTTACCACATTAATCTCTTGAAATTCCCATCATTTGGCTTTGTCGATTGTCGTTAGCATATCAAAGAGCTAACATGTCGTATACTCAATCGCAGCTCTTCACTCTGCTCCAGTTGATTAGCTGCCGCACAATGTGACCCACAGCAATAAGCAGCTGTTGTTGTTGTTGTTGTTTTTTTCGAGTCAACTCTTGTGGCCGTTGATGCACTTCCTCCCGGTTTGGCGATGCCAGCAAGAGTAGCTAATTTACTGGCAATCCTCATGCCCCTTTGGCATTAGAAATCCTTTTGACTTCAAAGAAGAACTGTTGCTTGAAGTGCGTGCTCCAAGCGCTGTACTCTCTGTGCATCCCCCCAACCCCCTCTGCTCCGAGAGCGTTGCCAAACACTTCACGTGGTAGGCAGCTTTGGTAGGCTCGCCTTTGTCACTGTCAAACGTGCTCCGGCCTCGGCTTCTGATTCAGCTGGCCATCCTGCTCCTAACTCACCCTAGCTCCAGTTTTGTAGCTACCCGCCCGCGTCAAGTGCATTTGTTTTTTGGCTTTTGTTTTAATTGGCTTGCGCTGCAGCTTCGAGGAGTCCTGCTCTCGTTCCCGCTCCTGGCCGGACTCCTTTGCTGCTTGGGCAAACTACACGCCCCCAACCAACTGCTGCCACCCGCTTCGCTCATTAAACATTTACTCGCAACGCTTTGTCGGCGTGAACTTTGATGTTGACTTTGCCAGCGCAGCGTCCAGGACTCGCTGCAGGACCAACCTCAGCAGCGAGTTCCACTTCGTTCCTCGCTTCTCATCCCAAGTGCAACAGAGATAACCACTTGAGATTGCATCTCTCTCGTTGCTTTTGCCTTTGCCGTTGCCTCGCTTCCCAGGCTCTCGTTTTGTCTTGTAAAAAATGCATTTTCGCCACAATCTGTGGCGCATGCTGCAAGGTGCGTGTATGTGCCACTTGTCTATGTGAGTGTGTTTGTGTAGGTTGCAAGTAGCACCTGCAGCTGCAGCGTTGTTGCCTGCTTGCCGCATGCATTTTTCACTAAAATTAACATGCGATTTGTGCAAAAATGTTATTTACAGTTGTGGCAAAGTTGACTTTTTTATCGCCAGTTCTGACTCTAATAAAGCTAAATTTGCTGGGTTCTTTTTAATGTTGACAATAACTAATTATGAAGAACAACAAATTTAAACAAGATAGCTTAACCTTAATTTTAATTCATCAAAAGATATCAAAAATTAACAGAAGATCTAAGGTTAGAAAATTAAATTATCTTTAAAAACAGTGTTAATTTATTATGTATATTGAATTAAAAAAATTCATGAATTTTAGGCGTCGAAAATATATTTAAGTTAATATTAAAAAAATTAAATTTTTTATTTTTGATTTATCAAAAGAAATGAAAACTAGACAAAACAAAAATGCAGTTAGAATTTATCAAGAATATAAAAGATATGAATTTGCTTGGTATTTATATTTTAACATTCAAAACATAAATATAGTATTATGAAAAAGTGTAGGAAATAAATTCAAATTAAATACTAGTAGAACTTCATATACATTTTAATTCTTTAATAAAAATTAAATGTAAGCTAGTCATTATTCTAGACTTAATTATTTGTATATATTATGGAATAGTATTTAAGAGCAGTCTTAAAGATTATCAAAGTTGAGAAAAACCTTTTTTTTTTCAAACTCCAACTAGTTTGTCATGGTAAATTTAATTTAATTTAATTTGAATATTTTCTTTGACATATGATATAGTAGTCAAATTCTAATCATATTTGGACATACTGTTTTGAACAAAACCAAACACATAAATTGTGATTTTCGTTGTTCTATCTAACTCGCAATTTCCTATAGTTCATTCCCATGGCAACTGATATGATAAAGTGATGCGATTCATCTGCTATCGACATCAAAATGTGTATTGCAGAAATAAGGACAGATCCTACTGTGAATTCGTATAGAAACCTTCATGCAGTCGAACATACGTTAGCTAAGTTTTAACGAGTCTGTTGGCAACAACAGTTAAGAGTTTTCTTTCTGTTATCCGAGCAGCTTTCGTTGATTGCAAGCCAATTAATGCTGCAACTGTAGCACAGTTGCCACATGCCGCATGCCACATTCTTTGCCCTGCTCTCTGCAGTGCAGTTCTCCTCGAATTCCAAAAACAATCAAAATTAAAACGCACATGTCATAAATCAAAGGCTTTTTCCCAGGATCTAGCAACTAAACAATGCAATAGAGTTCTCTCTCTCTCTCTCTCTACTAGAAGTCGAGTCGAGTTGAGTTTGGCATTGTCATGTTGTCTGTGGTCCTGTGGAAAGCGGCAATTCACTTAGGACCCACACCATCGAATGCTGCTCCTGCTCCGGCTCCAACTTCACTTGGCATCGTTTACCCAGCCATTCAGAATGCGACTACCTGTATTTATGGGTTTCCACTGGGCTTTTATCTGTGGCAACAGCAACGGCAACGGCAGCAGCGGTAGTTACATTCCATTCATAAATATTTTTCATTCACTTACTCTTCCTCTCTGCCCCCAAGCATCGTGCTCTCTATCGCTCTTTAGTTTTTTGCCTTTTGCCGCAGATGCCTTCAGCTGAATCTGAATCTGAAGTTGAGCCGAGTTGTTGAGCGTTTGATGCCATTTGTTATTGTTGTTGTTGCTGTTGTTGTTGCATTTGCATTTTAAGCGCTCGCCTCAACTGGGAACTTGAATCTTGCAGTTTGGAGCTCCTCTCCATGAAGCGCCATTGTTTGCATATGTTCGCCGGCTGCATCCCTTTGATCTTTTGCCAAGTGAAAGCGATTGCGGCTCCTAGCCAACTTCCAATTCCCCAACCAGGAGGCTCCTCACAATTTTTTTTTTTGTTTTTGTTTTTGTTGCTTGCCAGCTGCCAAAGTTAATTGCAAGGCCTCAAATCGCAGCTCTAATTAAAAAAAAAAAGTATTTTACACACAGATTTTTGCTATACATATTTTCGCAATTAAAATAGAAAAAGTTGAGAGCGAGCTGCCGCAATGTCAGCTCTTCTAATTAGTGTGGCTTTTGGCCAAGCAACTGAAGGACACGCTTTCCAATGTGTGTTGCAGATATCCTTTTTTTTTTGGGGGGTGCCTTAAATGTTATACAAGTATTTAAATCGCTGCCAAAATGTTATACAACAGCAGCAGAATGACAATTATGCAATGGAAAATGCGAAATGATAAGCAGATTTTCGTGTTGACAGCGGCTTTTCGGCCGCAATTTAGGCGAATTTAAATGCTTAATGCTAATGTGGCATTAATGGCATGCAACACGCCCCACGCTACACATGTGTGTGTGTGTGTGTGCTTATTAAATCATTCATGCAGGTCTTATAAATTTTCATTAAAGTTTAATACATTTCGGCAGCAGCAGCAGCAGAAGCAGCTGCTAAAGAGCCGACTCCTGACTCCAGACTACAGACTCTGGCACTGTGGCTGCTGCTCTCCCCAGTTGAAGTTTTCGAGTCGTGTTGCAGCCTGTTGTCAGTCAGTGATTATGTAAATATTTCAACACAAATTAAAATCAAAATTAAAATTACAAAAAGCTGCCGCCAGCCTTGCCCACAGGCAACACATGTTCCAGCAGGCTCCTTGTGGTTCTGTTTGTGCCATCTTGCTGTCTCCCTTTCAGGCAGCATCTCGCTCCGTGTCCTGGTGCCTAACACTTTGCCGCATCGTTGCCTGCTTAGAAGGTGGAGAACCGTCGAGCGAGCAACTTTTCTGCCGCCCGCTCCATGTGTGTCTTATGGGAAATTTAAATAAAGTCAGCAGGCAATTTATTTGCATTAACATGTTGTCTCTGTGTCGCTTCCCCTCTCTCTCTTTCTCACTCTCTCGCTCTCTCTCTCTCTCTCTTTCTGTGGGTGTGTGTGTGTGTGGCGTATGTTCCTGTATGCAAATTTGAGCGCCTGCTGTCAGCCATTGCCGTTGTCGCTTCGTCATTTTGCCATTTTGCCATTTTGTCGTCTTGTCGTTGGCCGCTTCATTGAATTTTGCCATGCAATAAAATCAAATTGTTTAAAAGCAGCGTCGGCAACAGCAACAATAAGATCAGCAACAGCAACATCCGCAGCGTGAATGCAAGCCAACCGCGCCCATTTTCCATTTCCACTGCGCCGCCCACATTTGGCCATTTTCTGATTTATTGCTCCGTTGCAGCATTTTTATTTTGCTGTCAGCCCAAAAGTATGCTACCTTTTTTTCCATTCACATTTCCCACTATAAATCAAAAGCAACAACAAATTGTTGCAGCCAATGCTGGTGTCGTTGTTGTTGTTGTTGTAGTTGTTGCACTCTTGTTGCCAGCCGCTGTGTTTAATCATTAACGTTTTTTTCTCGGCCTGCCATTTTTATTGTTATTAATTAATCAGTGGAAATTGTTAAAAGTCGCATGGGAAAAACGCACATGAAAATTGGCAAATTAGCCGAAATATGCGAATTTTTTAGCACACTGCGGAAATGAGCAAAGAATTGTTAAAAATAAATATGCAATAATTATTTAATTTAATACATGATACATAATAGTACATAGGTACATTATGTACTTAACAAATGAAATGAGATATGTATAGTTAAAGTTGTTTAAGCTACTTAAAATTAATTTGCATTTCTTTTTGTAAAAATATATGTACATAAATATTCTTGCAATATTTTTATTGGATTTTATTTATATTTATTTTGTTTTTTTTTGTTAACTTTATTATCAACTCATTTTTGTAAAAGATTCATATATCGTTTCTCAAAGCTAAAGATGTTTGAGTAAGTATCTTAGCTATGTAGTACGATTAAGTGGAGCAACATAATTTTTTTTAAAGATATATATCTTTAAAATAATATGTGATAAATGTTTACATTTTTCCTAAATCATTTCTCAAACCTTCTTCGATGCTGTAAATTGTTGTAAATTAATTCTACAAAATTGTTGAATATAATTTATTAGTTTATGTATCCACTTTATACTCTATGCTGTAGAGCTGTGCGTGAAAAAAGCGCCCACAGTTGTCATATTACTCGGATTTCCGTAGCATTCGCATTGTGCGAGCATAATGCGAATATGTCCAGGCCCAAATGTAAACAATGCGTTGAGCTGGCAGGCGCGATGTTGATGTTGTGATGTTGTGGCCGCACTTGCTCCTACTATTGTTTATTGTTTATAATTTTTGTAATTTTAATTAAATAACTCGTCATTTTGTGGATGGCAATGCGTTAATTAAAGTGTCGCCGATGGCTCACTTGCCAGTTGACAGCCGCCTGAGACTGGGATTGGTTTCGGGGCGAAACCCATCAGTATTCATTTGGACAATGAAGCATTTCCTTGGGTCGGCGACAAATTGTGTTCATCAAATCAGAGTCAAGGGCCGCCGCCCACAGAAATGCAGAGAGGAAGTGTCGCTTGACATGTTTAAATGCCAAATGGCATTTGCACAAATCATTACGATTAACAAATATTCGCTTATTCGAGTACTCTGAAGAGGCCTTCACTCGAGATGCCTTCGTCTCGAAGCACACATAAAAACAAATGAGCGGACGCCATTTAGGAATCGTTGAGGGGCATCTCTCTCTCTGGTTTCGTGGACAGATTTGTGGCTGTGGTGTGTGTAAAAATGCTAAATAAACAAGATCGCCGCAATGATTGAGTGCACTCGCATGGGGGCAACCCACTTGGATAACTCAATTCTCCGACACTTCAGTAGTTCGTAAGCCAAAAAACAAATGGGAAAAAATAACAATAATAACACGAATAACTTGCGGTGCTGTTTTCAATTTCACTTCAAGCGCCTCATAAAAATGGCAAATTGAGTGGCGTCGCCCCCGTTGAGTGGGATTCCCCCCACTCCCCTGCTGCAGTGTCTCGCTGGCTTTTTAACTAATTGCCCAACACGCACGCCGTCATTTTTGGCGCATAGTCGCAATAGGTCGGTAAACAAAACATGCTTTTGGCCATAAAATAGCGTGTGGTAGAACCGAATTCCGAATTCCAAATTCCTCGAAGCCCACTCGAATCGACTCGACTTTGCAGTTGCCCCCACAATTTGTTGTATTTTTCCTGTTCTACAAAACAATTTCTAATTGCAACGCAAACAAATTTCCATGCACCGCAGGTGTTCCACAATTTCGACAAATGCATGAATGAAATTAATTGTTGAAAAAATATTTAGCCAACGACGATTGATGTTGCCATTAAGCATAAACTGACTAAACAGGATCTCGACGCAAACTTCATTAGCCAAAAAAGCCATTAGCATCGCTTTCAACAGTTGAGCAATTGAAATTGCTCCACTCATATTACCCAGTCTATAAGGATGTTTTATCTACTACTATTTTTTGTTGTGTTGCTCTGAGTTAAATGAGTTGCTAGCACAGCGTCTCAAGTTCTAATAAACCAACGTCGGTGGCATTTGTCAACAACAACATTTGACCCTTCAGGTAGCCCAACTGGCTGACCACAAGTGAGCCGGCCGGCAGCAGGCAGCACGTAGAGGGCAGCAGGTCCTTGGGGGCGGGGAGGGGTTTCTGCCATTGACAATATACTTACTTTGCCAACCCTTGTGCCGTGCCGTGCGACGCGGAGCAGGGGGCGCTTTGTTTTTGTGTACTTGGTCTGTGTAGCTTTTGCAGGCTTTCGCAGTGTGCGTGAGAGCGAGCGAGAAACACAGACTCAAGTTTAGCTCAAATGCTCTGCGCACATGCGCATTGCGTGTTTCATATGCCACGTTCCAACTGGCAAGCCTGTGAGTTGACTGAAATGTCAAACAAATTATCTTATTACCAAATATTTAATTAAACATTTTCGCATTCAAGTTCTTGAATTCGCTTGCATCGCTTTTTTCGCTTTCGCAGCTTGTGCAAATTCAAATTTAACGCTCAAGCTGCAGACGAGTTGGCAGCACCGGCAGCCCCAATTCGCATTCGTTTCGCTTTGGCATCGGCGCAGTAACAGCTGTTTGCGCTCTCGCGCTCTCTTTTGTCGCTTGCTCTTTCGGTGGCGCGCTCAATTTTGCACAAACAAACGGCGAGAAGGTGGCGGAACTGGCGCTTGGAAAAGTCACCAGAAATGTCAGTTAGCAAGTGGAAATCACCGGAAAAACTACGCAACGCGGCAAAAAGCAAAGCGAGTATCGGCAAATCGGCAAGCGGCAAAACAACAGCAGCAGCAGCAAAACGCAACGCTAACGAAAGCAGAGCGGGCGCAGCGCGGTCGACGTCGACGGGAGTTAAAGAATGCACGAATGCGAAGCGCGCAAGCAGCGGCAGCGGCGGCGAATGCTGATAACAAAGCGTGCGGCGCGTTAATAACAATAACAACAGCAAAAAGAGTCGCGCGTTTAATTAACAGTCATCATCCAAAGCCAAATAGCCGAAGCAGCGGCAGCGCAGTTCGCGTCAACGTCGCGTCGCGTCGCGTGTGGGAGTTTTACAGTTTCCTTGCAGCAGAGAGTGAGACAGCGAAAAACTGATAAAAACTGCATTTGATTGCAATTTTGGCGGCATTTGCAAACCGAACAACGGCGAACGCGCAACGCAAAAAGAAATCAATAAAAAACAAAACAAGCAAGCGGTAAAACGGTAAACGACAAAAGCTTCCCAGTGTGCGTGTCTGCATGTGAGTGTGCTTGTGTGTGTGTGTGTGTGTGCGTGTGTATCTAAATAGCAAAAAGTTTGTTCGCTTGTGAGCGCAGCTGTTTGTTGAAAGTGAAGGAAAAATCATTGACGGGAAATGCGAAAAAGGCAAAAAAACAAAAAAGAGAGAACAAAAAACAACACACACAGTTGCACTCGCAACAGCAACAAAAACAACAACAGCAACAACAGCAAACACAAACAACACACAAAGACAGCGAGCGCCAACGTCGACGTCTCTGTCGCCAACTCAGACGACAGCGTCGAGCTTTTGTTTTTTTGTTGTATTTTACGAGACGAGTTTAGCGGCAACAACAACAACAACAACAACAACGCCAGACATGCTTTGTTTTTGCAGCTAGTCTCTCGATCCTTTTTGTTTAGCTTTTATTTTCGTTGAATTTAAACTTGCCGGCAAAACTTTTAATACTGCAGAATTATTAAATGTAGACAGTCTGCTTAGTTTAGTTTTTCTATGATTATGCTAAAGGGTTACCAGTCTAGTGTTTACACTCTGCACTCTTCACTCTCCACTCACCATCCACTCTCCCTCTCGCTCCCACTCTTGCATGCTGGCAAGCAGTCACCAAACACACTCGGCACTCAACTTCTGTCTGCTGCTTTAATTGAGTTAGTCTGGCAAGGCAGCAACAGAAACAGCAACAGAAACACGCATGCAGCAAAGGCAACAAAACCCATTCCAATGGCAGTGGGAAAGTCAGTGGAAGGGCGAAGGAAGGAAGCAGCGACAGCAAAGCGAATCCTTGTCCAACGGGAATTCTAGCTTTAACCGGCAACAATTTCAAATGTATAGAAATTGCACATGCATTTTGTCGCTGTTTATTTTATTTCCGTCTGATGAGTTTGCTCTAACTCAATTTGCGAGTTTATTTTAAATACAGACGCATTTCTTCATCATTCAGATGACTCTATAGCAAGCATTTATTACTGTTCTCTTTAATTATATTAACAGAAAAATGGCTTAACTTTCTAGAATCTGATTAAGAAAATATTATTTTAATTGCAACGGAAAATGAATATGTTAATCGGGGCTTCTTCATTCAGATAACGTATTTATTATTGTTAGGTTGTTCTCTTAATTGCATTAACAGAAAAATCCCTCAATTATAGTAACAGATTATTAAGCAGATAACATATTATATAATTTCTAAATAAAATAAATGTTTTATTCTGGATATCCATATTTGATTTTTATAATAATTGAATTAATATAAAATATCCATATTTGATTTTTATACTAATTGAATTAATATAAATATTGACCCACTCTTTCATACAGTTCATTATTAATCAGATAAAATATTATTTTCATTGCAAAGTAAAAAAAAATATTTCATTCTGGATCTGCTTAATTTATGAATCTATTGTTCACCTTTGAAAGTTTGACTACTTCTTGCAATAATGCAAAATTACTTATGAAATTGAAAAACTTTTATATTATTTGTGGTTTATTTTCCGTACTAAAAATACGACAAATTCCTGATTGTTTGTTTTCTTTAATTGCACCAACAGAAACATGACTTAACTATTTATAATCTGGTTGTATAGATAAAAATAATATTTTCTAGTAGATCCGCATAGTTTTAATTTCTTTGGACTATTTCTTGCCATAACACACTAGTATGTATTAATTCGGAATACTTAACTCTACTTTGAGTTTGTTTTTCGTACTAAAAATACACAAAATTCCTTTCATTTAATTTTCTACAACAAAAAAAACGAATATATCATGCATCCAATTCTGAAAAAAAATGCATCCATTTTAAATATATTTTATTCCCTTGTTGCAATACATTTTTTCCAGCATTTTGTTGTTCCCCACTGTTTTGAGATATAGCGTCGATTAGTTTGCTGCAAACTTTTTTTTTTTTGTTATTGCTTTTTAAAGGGTTTGATAAACACTTTGGCAAAAGCATGACAAACTTTTTATTCGTTGTGTTTTGCCATTGCTGTTGTTGTGTGCCTTTGAAATATTTGGCATTTTTTGTATTAAATTGTCAGTGAAACAAGTTGCATTCATCCTCGCCCCGTCGGTCCCCCATTCGGCGTGTTTTCGGGTGCCCCGTGCAGACCAACGCGATGGCAACAATTCAAAACGTGAACTGCCACTAAAACATGCCAAAAATCTGCACATTTAAAATATTTGCCCCAGAGCCCATTGAGAGGCAGCCAACCGGGCAGAGGCTGGAATTGTGCACCGTAAAACCAAACGCAACTTGGGGCAGAAGGGGGAGCACGGTATGGCAAAGCCTTGCCAGCTGGGTCCGCCACTTGGCTGCGATTTGATTTAGTTGTTTAGCCTGCCGGGCTGTTGGGCGGCCAATGGCAGTCGCCTCCCTTTGGCTACCTCGCACCTGGCTGCCATTCTGAGTTCTCTGTTTGTTGTTTGCTCATGGTCTCCGTTTATTTGTGTTTGTTTGTGTCTCAGTGTGTCTCAGTGTGTGTGTTTGTGTTCTGTTGCCACGTGCGTCTCTCATTTGTCTTTGGGGCCTTTTCGTAACCGGCTTTTGTTTTGTTTTCTCTTTCGATTTTATTGCTCTCCAATTACTAATCGATATTTCCACAGGTCCCCCCCCCCGCACAACGAGACAATGAAGTGAAAAACACAATATAGAACTTGTATCCATTAGATCGCGAATCGTTCAACTAAACTCGAAAATTCAATGCTTAACTCTTAGTTACTCGATAATATAATAAGCAAATGCAACCGTTCCGTTCCGTGCCGTGCTAATGCAAACCGTATACGACCTACAGATAAATCTGTTAACTTAACCTAAGTGCAATAACAATCCAACAAACGAATCATATTTCTTAGGATTCCTGTTCTCACCATTTCAATTGGGTAAGCGTCAAAAATATATTATTCATATTATTCATTCAAATACATTCAAAATATAAATAAATTCTTTAATATACAATTTCTAATGTGAACATAAATTTATAATTTCTTATTAACACTTTTGTGTTTGAACTGCATAATAATAATATTATCTTTTGTTGTCTAAAAAGAATCTGATTGAAATTCAAAGACACAAAGCTCATTTCAATCAATTCTGGAAATTCTTAACAAACTAAAACATACTCCCATCTCAATAATAATATATGTTTATATCGAAATATAATTCTGTTAAAATTCTTTATGACCAAACTCGATTCGATTTGCAATTTAACACGTTTATCTCTTAATGCGTATTGCATTAATTAAGAAATTAAATTTATTACCTTAGGCTAATGAGTATTTCAAATATTTATGAGATTTGCAGTTTTTCTCGCTAGTTGTTCGAGTCTATGTTTATCGACTTCAATTTGCTTTCGAAAACTGAACTCGAACTCAATTGGGTAGCTGAGAGAGAGAAAAAATATACTTGAGGGGGGAAAGTAATCCAAAACACCATTCAAGGGCAACTTTCACCAACTCTCGAGTGAAATTCGTTACTCTTCCTGTGCCTGTGTTTTTTTTCTCCCCCATTTCCGCATCCATGCTGTATGTAGTTGATGTGGCTGCTTGAGCCACAGCAACGCCAACAGCAGCCGGTGGCTATTGCCTGGCCATCAACAGAGCTTCTACCATCGTCGTCGGTCGTCGTCTGGCATTTCCATTTCGCCAGTTGGGCACTTGCCGCATTGGTCGTCCACATTGGCAGTTTGGGTCCATCGCGGCCCGGACATACATCAGGCCAAGTTCAAATTTCCTTTTTTATGAGTGGCAAAATTGTTGCTGCTGTTGCTGCCTGGCTCTCTTGTTGCAGTTGTTGTTATTATTTTTGCTCGGCTTTCCTTCCACTGCCCTCCCCACCTCAGAACAACAAACAGCAACACACAAAACACGACGAAGAGAAGGAAAATTTGAAAATGCCAGCCTGCCCGCCTGCCCGCCTGCCTAGCAGCGAGAGGCAAGGACATGGTCACAGCACATGGAGCAAAAGCCGCCATTGACGGCAAGGCGACGTCGCACCTTCCAACCACCCCCAAAATGCTCCAAGTCCGTCGACCCGGGCACATAACGATGCAGGCTCTGCCAGGCAGTCTCGCAACGTTTTCAACAATTTCCACATTTTATCTAACCACCCCCAAAGTGGTGTCGACTGCAGCGTCGACGTCGTCGTCGTTGTCGGAAAAAGGGAAAATCCTGCGGGCGGCGCAAGACGAGCGGAGAGAAGGCAGAGAGGCAATGCCGTAGACGGTGCAGACGCTACTCTAGTGTTTGTAGTCTCGGGCTGTAACCTTGCGGGGCTATCAACAGAGCTCTGCATAGAAGAAGGAATCCGAAAGCATATTCAATATATCGATTTACGAGACATAAATTACAACATTTCGAGCAAAGTTAATCGATTGAGCCAGCGAATTTTATATTTGAAATAATATTGAAGATATATAATTTTATTTTTAAATTCCGTTTTGAAGAACAGAGAGTTGTAAAAGCATTTCACATTTTAACACTTTTCATTTCCCATTTGTATTAAATGCAAAATTAATTTTATTATTCTAACACATTTTATTTTGCATTTTTATAAAGTGCAAAATTAAAAAAAGTTTGTACCCGGTAAAAATAATAATATTCCATATTTTAACACATTTTATTTTCGATTTTTATAAAATTCAAAATTAATTTGCTCTTGTATCGTGATAAAATAATATTCTACTATATATCGAATGGAATAACGATAGCATTGAAATTTGTAATAGCTGTAAAAATATTCATTTTATATGCAGATACAACTTCAACTTTTACAATTTTTGTTTGGTAAACTTTTGCTGTTTTCTTGTTGCTTGTCGATGTCGATGTTGTTGTTGCTGTCGGTGTTGCTGTTGCGGCATGTTCTGGCTCTTTACCTAGACAAATCACACACGTCAGACAACAAAAGGGAAAAGAAATGCCAAAACGTGTTTAACATTTTCATCTCGGCTTCGCATTTTCCACTTTGCAGTTGGCAATTTTAAACAATTTTTCTTGTTGCTCTCACGAAAAATCCGCTGTAACCCTTGCACGGTTAAATGGGCGAGAGAATACCATACAAAAAAAAAAGAAATGAAAACATAGAAGAGAAAATTGTTTTTCTTTTGCTTTAATTTCGGTAATTTTTCTTGTGCCAGAAGAAAAATCGAGTTGTCGTTTTCGGGTTCGAGCCCCCAAAAGCGATACTTGGGGGTTGGTTTTACTGTCGAGCTGTCGAGCAACCGAGTTGCCTTTGCCTTGGGTTCGCCTTGTACTTTACTTTGTTGTATGTTTATGCGCTACGCGTTTTTCCCAAGATTGACTTTGACATTAGCCCCAAACGCACACACACACCGAGAGAGAGACGCACACACATAATATATAGTATATATGGGACTAGGGCTACGCTCTCTGGGCGCTGCGGGGAGCTTCTCGCTTTCGACACGGTTCGCCGTCGTTTGTCGTCCTTTCTTGCTCCTTGTTGCTGCTGCCGTTGACGTTGTCCGCCATGTTGTTTTATTTTAGCACATTTACGTCATAATGGCATTTCCTTCCGCTGCTTTTTTTCCCTTTTCCCTTTTCCCTTTTGCTTCTTTAGCTTTTTTCCTTTGACTTTTCCTCTTTCTCGGCTGTACGCATTTTATGTCGCGCGTCGCGTCTTCTTGTTGTTGTTGTTGCTGTAATTTTCATTGTGTCTGCTTTAGAAATTTATCAGAGTCCCTGCTTTAATTTAGCTTCGAGTTCCTTTTTTATCATGCGCTCCGCTTTCGCCTGTAATTGCTGTGCTTTATTGTTGTTTTCCCTCTATTTGCTTTCTCCAGTTTTTTAGCACACTTTTTTGTTGCTTATTTAATTTGATTTCCTTTTGATTTTTATTAGTTTCTTCACATTGGCCTCATTTCGCAGCGGCGACTTCCCTTTGTTAGCCCAAATCGGGCAAATCGGGCAAATATTTAAGCCCAACTAACTGTATACATATGTACATACATACATATACTCTCCGCAGCAGGCAATTTAAGTTGCTGTCAGTTTTTCCCCTGGAATCCCAATCGAACCCCACAAAACCGCATTGACAGTAGAGACGACGGACGGCAGGCGGCAGGCGGCAGACGGCATTGACAATGATTGATTACCAAATGGAAACTGTTTTGGGCTACCGCAAGAGCTGCTCGAATCTGTCCCGATCGCCCCACCTGCTTGGCTTGAACCTGCCCTGCTGCGGCTTATCGCACTGCCCACGCGAGAGTTCAAACAACACACAAAAAACATCTATATATACATATATTTCATTATCTTTTTGCTCGTTAGTTTTCCACACGCTCTTTCTCTGACTGCCTTTGTGTCTCAGTCAGCCAGTTTTTCCCGTCAACTCCACACACACACAAGTTAATTGTAATTACACGTAGATAGTCGCACGATTAGATTCAATTTGTGGGCCTCTCTGCACTCGATTCGCTTATCTGGCTTTAGTCTTTTTTTTGTTCGACTCGTATCGAGTCGTTTAATCTGATTTTTATGCAGTAGTCTTGTGTGCTGCTTGATTTTGTAATTTTAGTTGTACACGAAATTGAAGCCAATTATGGCCACACAATGCACAACGGCTGTGTGCAGCTGATAACAGAGTTGGCCATAGATTGTGTAACTTGTAACCGAGATTTATGAAGAGCCACTCACTGAATTGTGCCATCGAATGCAGCCATTTGACAGTTGGTTGAGATTTACGACGATTTCGCTACGTAATCATAGTTCTAGTCAACCTGTTGTACGAGTATCGAGTACCGAGCACTGCAACCCAACTCAACCTGTGACAACGAGATAAAATTCCGAAAGCTGCTTTAAATATAATATGTGTAGCACAAAGTCACTCTCTCTGTGGAGGCTCCAAGCTGAAGTTGACACTTACAAATGGGACACCTCGTGAGGCTCGCCTGCTCCCATTTCTCTTGCCACATCTGACTCGCATCTGTCTGCCGCTTGCTGCACCCTTGTCAAGTGTGGCGGGGGGCGATGCGACGTGTGAAACAAAATGATCCCCTAAAATGCTACAGTTGACAATCTTTATTAATCAATTAAACTGCTGTGGGAGTGTGTGTGTGTCTTGGTTTCCGATGCTGTAAGTAATTAAATTAAAATGCAAGCATGTGTTTTTCACTCCTAGCATCCAACATCCGCTGCAAACCCGAGGGATTACGCTCAAGACTCGTTCTCGTCGTTTGTTGTCGACGGAGGTTGACAAAAGCGTTGACAGCTTCTGGAAGAGGAGCTCGACGACGACGACGACGACGACGCGGTTGACAACGGCATTTAATCAATCAATTTTGAACGGTAATCAAGCGGGCAGCTTAAACTAAAGTAGGGGATGGCTTTCATGGGCATCAGACTAGGGATTGGCAAAGGAATGGCAGCGGTCTGGGCATTTGATTGATTGGCTGCTTGGCTCAATGGATCACCGCCAGCTTCATTGGCCACGCACTTTGCAAATCGCTTAATTTCCAAATTATAAATACGAGCAGGAGAGAACAGCTGATGGAAAAACAGCTGGCGTTGAATGATTAACTAGATTCTGCAGCTCTTTCTTTAATTAATTTCATCGATTGAGTGGAGGACTTATAATGAGGGGCATTCAAGCAACGCCAAGCAATAAATACATCCATAAGACATTCATTAATTTCAAGACAGTCTCTCAACTGCCAAATGATCTATTAAACCACATTTAATTTCTTATTTCACAACTACTTTAATTTGTAGCACAAATTCCAAATGTTAATCAATTGCAGCAAAGATTAAACTTTATGCTACTATTATTATTGCTTTTTGGCAACAAGCTGAAGATAATCCTCTTAATGATTTAGATGACAATTTAATTTTGAAATAGTTTTCATTATGTGCTGTTGCTGTTTAATCTTCTTGCAGTCATTTCAATTGCATTGTTTTTAATTAGAAATTTGTCTTTACTTGCTAATAGCTGTTATTGTTTGCTGCTTGTATTTGTGTTGTTCATTGTCTGATTTAAATACCAATCAGTTCACGCCATGCTGCTCTTTGTTGCTTCAAGTGTTCATTCCATTTTTTTTCTTTCTTTCTGTTGTTACCTTCCGGCTAATTTGTCTTTGCTGGACACTGGCTGGCGCTCATACATCATACGCCCTGTTGTCCCGGCCCTGTGACACTTGACAGCCGAGTGAATTGCAGAGTTGAGTGTTTTGTGATGTTGCCAGTTACAAGTTGCCAGTTACCATTTGCCTTCAGCCTGCACTTTGTCTTGTAAGTTCAATTGCCGCACAGCTGCTGTCGAGTAATTGCCGCACATTAATTACGTGTATCAATCACAGGCAGCAGCAGCAGCAGCAGCAGCAGCAACTGGCCAAAGCGCTGATAAATTTGTCACATTTCGTGGCAAATTTCAATGATTTGCTTCACGCTTTTTAATTTGAAATTGGAAAAGCATTATAATGATGACAACACGCGATCAAAACAGTTTAAACGCCGATCAAATATTGAGCCCCCAATGCGCTACGAATAATTATGATTATGCAAGGCCCCCAGAGACATCTGCATAAATAATCAATAGAGGCCTCTCTGGCTCTCCCTCTCTCGCTCTCACCCATCGTTTGCTGTATCTATTTCTATCTCTTTTTCGGCCTCTGTCGCAGTCTATTTGTCGCCTAACACTTTTGACGACGGCACCTTTTGATCTGCCAGCGCCAATTTAGTTTGTTATTGTATTTGTTGTTGCCTTACGTTTGTTGCTAGTGAATTCCAATCAAACGTAGCCCCAGTTTTCCTCCCCCCTCTTCACTCTCCCCGCAGACGACACTTGACTGTCTCGCTCTCGCTCTCTCTCTCGCTTTACGTCTCTTTCTGCCTGTCAAAGACAAAAAGCCGACGACGACGACGACGAGCTGTAAAAATTTGTTGATATTTGTTGCTATTTTTCTGCTGTTGTTTTAATTGTTGCCGTGAAGTTGCTGCAAAACTTTTTGCCGGCAGAGATAAGCGAAATAGTTGGCAACGCGACCAGCAATTGGCAACGCCTCCGCACACACTTTTTGTTGTACTTTATGGAGCACCTCTCGAAATAACCGTTTGTATGTAGAGTCTGTGTGCTCGCAAGTATATAAATAATAATTAGCTGCAGTTGTTGTTCATTTTGTTGTTGCCGTGATTTGTTGCTGCGTTTCTACGCATTATATAAAAATTTATGCGCTGAAACTTTGGCTTCTTCTACGACGACAACGACGCTACTGCACAAAATTTCATAACTCACATTAATGCTTATTAATTTTTATTGTTATTATTTGTAGCCCATAATTAATTGTCTATTTGTCTGTTGTTGGTATTTTTATTGCCACAAACGGAGCACGCACCGATTCGAGGTGCTAACTAAATGAATTCGTTTTATATTTCTTGCTGCTTTGGTTGCCTTTTTATTCATTCCATTTCTCTGCTGGCTGTTTGGCTTTTATTTAAGTTTATTTTAATCAACATTAATGCGGGTTTTTCGTTTCGCTGCCGAAACGACGACGTTCAGGTTTATTATGCAAATTGCTGATGGTTTTATTGAAAACAGCAACACTTATATAGAGAAATTATAGAGCGATAACATTTGGACAATTTGCATTCCAACTTGTTGTCGTAGGCTTCGACTGCTCGGTCGGTCGATCGATCGGTCGGTCGGTGTCGTGTGCTAATGAGTCTGGCCCCAGATATTTACGTCTACATAACGCTTTAAATAATCCGAATATATTTTTTGGATTTCTGTATGCTTTTAATTATAACTGACAGACAAAGAAGCATAATTATAAGACAGAAGCTGCGCTGATAATGACCAAAAAATTAGCCAAATATAATTTGTAGAATACATTGTTTAAAATCTGTAAAATTTCCAATTTGTTTGTAGAGTTATCATATTTCTGGAATATATTCTTTTATATTTCTGAAATGTACTTTTTCAATTTGAATTGTATTCAACATTTGCAGCTACGAAAATAAAACAACAGAACTTGTTGTTTGTCAATTATTTATTTTTCTGGCATATATTTTCATTGTTGGCACTCAAAATATTTGCTTTATTAATTGTTACGCTTTATTTATATTTGCTGTGAAAATACAAGTCAGTATCTCGAGGAAGCATATAAAAATTGCTTGGCTAAAAGCCGTGATATCATTTGGTAGCAACTTTGATAGTTACGTTAATAGCCAGACTCCGTGCAGCAGAGTGTCAATGGACGGCTAGACAAGAGGCTTTTGGCAGTCGCCAGCTCGACGGCAATGAAATGTGGCAGACAAAAAGAGCAACTACATTTGGTGTTGGAGCGGAAGTCGAGTAGAGTCGACTCCAGTCGAGTCTGGTCGCAGCCAAAAACTGGCAGCACTTGCTGCCAAATTATTGCAACGCTCCCTGTGCCTCCTGCCAACGTTGTTGCTGTCGCTGCTGCTGTCGCTGCTGTTGATGCTGCTGGTGTTCGTTTTGCCGACATTATTGCCACAAAATGTCGCACCGCAGCCTGGCAGGCAGGCAGGATCCTTTAGTGTCGCTTGCTCCGTTAGTTGTCGCACTTCATTTGAAACTTCATTACATGAGCACGATGCAGCCGTGTGCTTCAGCTTGCTAACACGAGTGTGTGAATGAATGAATGAATGAATGAGTGTGTGCGTGAGTCTGTGTTTGTTTTGGGTGTCTCAACAGCCGTTGCCAACTGTGAAAATTCAGTTGAAACCGTTGTCGCGTCGCTCGCATAATTGAAAAATTATTTTTATGGAAATTCTGCAAACAAACAGAGACAGAGAGCGAGAGAGAGAGGCGAATATAAATACTTTAAAATTTAATAAACTTTTTACGCACCATTAAAAAAATCAACCGCGAAACATCAAAAGTCAATTTGTGTTATTTTAAAAACTTTTAATGCACGCACAACAGCGCCCAGCAAAGCGACAGTCAGAGTGAGAGAGAGACATGGAGAGAGAGAGAGAGGGAAAGGAGAAGGACATTGCCAGATAAATGTGGCAATTTTACGCTTTTGCGGCGTTAAATTTTAATAACGGGCCAACAACCAAATGGCCATTCACAAGGCGACCTCCCGCCTCTCCTCACCATTCACTCAGTCAGTCACTCAGTCAGTCAGTCCGTCTGTCTGACAGTTTTGTGTGCTGGCTAATAGTTGTGCGGTTCGTTGTTGGCTTTTTGGCCAATTATGAAAATGACAGCCTGCCGTTCAGGTTCGTCCTCGTCCTCGCCCCTCCCTCGCCTTTGACCAAGCATCGCGCTGACCAATCGAGCCTAATGCGATTTGCATGTGGCGGCGATAAAATGCCAAAACGTTGGCGCTTCGGCCGTGCCAAAAAATTATTTCGATTAACTAACGTTAATCGTTAGAGCGGACAGCAAACAAACGCTCAAATATGTTGGCAAACATTTTAGTAAAAATTGATTTTCATCGGCAAGTGCCAGACATTTATTTATTATGTTGTTTAAAAATGAAAAAGCGTTGAGCAAACAAAAATGCCAAATGCCATGGAAAATGGTTCGGAAAAGCCAAAAACAATATGTGAAATATTTTAAATCACATCTCAATGTGTCTGTCTGTGTGCGGGGTTAAAAGGGAATGTGGAATGGTCGGGCAGATATTTGCATATTTGCAAAATAATCGCATGTAAAAATTCGTTTTTCATTTTCCGAGTGGCTGTCCGAGCCACTTGAGCGAATAAAACAGAAATTCAATAACAATAACAATAATAATATGCAATTAAAGTTCATGCAAAGTGCAAATGGCAGGCTGAAGATGATATTTTCAATGCGCAAATTCGAAATTGCTGTGCAACTAATGCCATTTTTCCATTGATTGACGAAGGGTTATTTTTGCTGGTTAAATGTACTTCAATTTTATTGGGTTTTATTTGCAAAGCCTTTCCCAAGTTTTCTGTTGATTTGATGTGATTCGCAACAATCACATTAGGATCTCAAAATTACAAATACACAAATATTTGCTTGGTAGTAAAATACAAATTTAAACTATAAATCCAAATCTTTTATTTGCAAATAAATTCAAATGTATTTAAAGTATATTAAAGTTTGGATTAATTTAAATTTGAAGTTGGCAAATAAATTGATATAATAATCAAAACAATAAATCTAAATCCCTTATTGAAAATCAATTTAAATTCATTTCATGTGATCAATTAATTTTTCAAAGCAAATGTAAATTATTTATAACCTCTATACTGTTTTATTTTTGTTAAACTAAAAATAAAGTCACTTATGGAGAAACAACTGCCATCAATAGCGATTTAGCAGCGACAATTATAACTGGGCAACCAATTTGACAGCTCTATTCAGTAAATTATAAAGCCGCCCTCTAATATAGCCATAAGTCTCAATTTCAAGTGATGTTTTTTATATCATCAGCAGACAAATTCTGAAAAAAGCCTCTTAAAAAATTATAGAAACAATTTGCCCACGCAAATGAGAGTGCGGGCGAGAGACACTATCTCAATCCCTCACACACACACCAACGAGTGTGGAAATCGAAAAACGAGGCATGACAAACTTGAGCTGCTGTCAATTGATGCCAGCTGCCCCCGCCCCTGCCCCTTTGGCACTCAGCAAGCGAACAATGTAACTCAAAACGATTGAGAGAAGGCGTTGAAATTGTAGAATGACGAGGCCGTCGGACCCGAGGCTCGGGCGGACGTGAGCGGGCAGCAAAGCTGCGGCTTAGACACCTCACATGGAGTGTGGAGTGTGGAGCTGATGGAGCTGATGGCAGATGGTCGGAGAGCGGTGTAGACCAATGTAAACAAGACCAGAAAGGTGTGTAAATAATGCGTAAAAATAATAACAATCATAATTTGTGTTGACTCTTTGAATTTGTGTGGAGCCCAGCTTATGGAGCTGAAGTGCTCAGAGGCTAGTGTCCGAAAACCCCAGAGCCGAAAGCCCAGAGAGACGGGACTTATAATTAAGCGTAGCTGTTGAAATGTTTGCCCACACGATGGCAACGGCACTCAATTCAATTACGAGTACATTTTCCAGCTTCCAAAATATATATATGGTACTATATATATATAAATTGCTTAATTCTGGCAAACCAGTTAGCCCGGGCTTTGACCAACTTGGTCAGCGCTAGACGCACTCCATACTCCATGCCACTCCATAAAAAGTCGACTGGTGATGCGGGGAACGCGTCAACTCCATTAAAGCCAACAAGTTGCAAAAACTGACCAAATCTGAATGCTAAACTGCACCACAGCCGTGCCACATCACCATCAACAGCAGCAGCAACAGCAGCAGCGGCAGCGGCGGCACCTCCAAAATTGATGTGGCAAGTGGCAAACGATGTTAATGACAAATGAGCTTCGCTAGCCCAGCCCGACTAGCCTGGCCAGTTTCGGCTATTTGGCTCTTGACGTGGCTGTTGTCACGCCACTTGACCACTTGACCAGTCCACCACTCGCCACTCTAAGCGCACATCATGTCTGCCTCTGGCTGTGATTATGGCAGCTGCCTCATGGCAGTTGAATGCAACACGGATCATGAACCAATAGAAGCGTCCAACGCACAAAAAACGCACTCAGCCACAAGGAAAGCAAGCGAGGAGATTGATATGTTGTCACTTAGGATAGCTAAACAAAGGAATTAATCTCAAAATAATATTTATTTAACGAGCTGTCGTGAAGTTGTTGACGATATTAAAAAGTTTCACTTAAATAGTAATCTGCAAAAATGTAGTTTTTCCTAATGACAAAATAATTTACTTGCTGATGAGACCATAAAAACAGAGTTGTTTATTTTTCAACATATAATAAAAACTTTAATTTTAGCTTACAAAAGAGATGCTTTCTCTAGTGAAAAACTAGAGAAAAGTAATAAATGAATTTAAGATTAAATCGTAAGCTTTACGACAAATTTAATGATTTGATTAATTTGCATTGCAACATATTTTACGTAAATATCATATTTATAAAAATTAGAAAAAATTTTAATTTTTTTTATGATAAAGTAATTTAGTTAGAGGTCAGACTATAAGGGTTTTAAATATTTCTTATCTTCTTTAATCTTTACTTATTATATATATTTAAAAATTACAACAAAAATTTGTTGAACATATTTTCCACAATAATTAACATTTACATTTGTTTTTAATCTTTTAAATTGCTGAATAAATGAAATTGAGTTCAGGAACTGCAGAATCTGGCATTAACTTTTCAATAAACATAATATTTTATTTACTTTTGGTTAATTCGACTCGGTTTTGCCATTAGCATTCCGTTTGTGATTGTCATGCATAGTCAGCATCAGCATCAGCATCAACAAGATTTGGCAACTGCTTCGCTGCTGGCCATGAAGGTCGTTCGGGGCCTCCAACAGTGGACAGGCTATCAGTGCCTCAGGATCATAAACCATTAAAGGCGCTGCCGCTGCTATTATAATGGAATATACTTACACTAGTGTCGTTGCCCAGTCGCCTACTTAGAGAGCTTACCAGCAAGAGGCTGTCCTAGAAGAGAGACAGGGAGGCTGAGAGAGAGAGAGAGAGACACGCTGACTTGTATAATGGCGGCCCTTAGTCAGTAAGTGCTGCTTCACACATACACATACACACACACACACACACAGACACAGTGAGGAAGAGAGAGAGAAAAAAATGGCCGCAAAAATGTGAAATATTTAAGGCAAAGTGTCACATAAAAATGACTTATCTGCTTGTATCAAGTGGCGGGCAGGGAACGAAAATGGAGGCCGTTTAGAGGCCTCGCCTTGCCACGCGCTCAAAATTGTCAAACGGCACATTTGGGAGAGTCGACTGGAGAGCGGAGAGTGGAGAGCGGAGAGTGGGAGAGGGGGAGAGTTTTTGGGCAGATTGCCTTGCAGCGATGGCGTCGACATGGACGGGGACTTTGAACGCGAACGTGGACGTGGACGTGGCTGTGACTGTGGAATGGCAACTGGGATGGCAATGGGAACGAGGTCGTCGTCTTATCTTTATGCCAAATCCAGTTGGGATTAATTGGTGTACGCAGCGCCGAGTTGAGAGTTGAGAGCGCGAATCTGCAGTATGTAATTTAATAAAGTGAGGCAGGCCGAGCAGAGCAGTCGTGAGATAGACAGATAGAATGCCAGATTCCCAGCACTCTTCTTATCCTTATCAGTTGCCATTGTTTTTTCTGCCGCTGTTGCTGTTGCGCTGTAGTCAGTCATTCATTCAGTCATTCATTCATGCAGTCATTCACTCATTCAAGTGGCTCGCTCAATTTGCGCTCCCTAAATCGCATTAAATTGCGCGTTGCTCTTGCTCTTGCTGTTGGCGTTTGCTGCTGTGTCAGCATACAATTTGCTGGCACTGTTACATGTATATAGATGTGTGTTTATGTACATACATATATCCGCCTCTAAATTGAGTTTTAGTGCATGTTTACCCACGCAAATTGCTCGACTGACTTTACCATAAATCTAACTAAGTGCGACGACGGGGCAACGGCAACAGCAACGATCCGACATCAGCATCAGTCTCATATGCCAAGTTGGATTTTTATGCAAAATAAATTATAAGTATTATGTACTTGACTATTTATTGCTGACAATGGCGTTTCTGGATACTACTCGCAGACAAGCGAGCCCGACACTCAGTCAGACAGTCAGCGCATTCAGACATCCCAGCCAGACTGTGAGTGGCAGCAATCCAACAAAACTGGAGCAACTGCAACGCGGCACAGTTTCAAGCGCCTCTTAATTACTATATAGTACACACTGACTGCACTAGTGTGAGTGACTATATATGTATTGGGACAGACACGGCTGCAATCGTGATGGCGTCTGGCAGCAGCTTTAACTAAAAGCCGACCCAGCGAAACTGTTATTTTATTGTGGCAAATTATTTGGTAAACTGTCGAGTGTCGAGTAGCTGTGATAGCTCGCAATTTGCTTAGCTAAGCAAACAAAGATGATTGAAAGCGGAAGCTTATCTATTGTCTATTGTGAAGTGTCGATTTTGGTGCACAAATATGCTGAAAAAAAGTCTGTTAAATCTCGCTTTTATGGGCAACATAAATATGACTGTTAAGCTCATGAAAAAGTGGATTGCAATCAATTTATTTATCGAGCTTATTTTAGTCAATCAACATGAAATCTAAAGTAAAGTTTTATATTTAATTTGCATGTAATTAAATTATTACAATTAAACTTCAATTTTGGAATTCATTCCATAAATTGTCAATTTAATACTTGTCATATTACAAATTTCAAACATATAGAAAAAAAGCTGTTTTTGCGAATATCAAATTCTTCATTTAGAAAATGTTATTTATTATTTTGTTTTTGTGTAAATTACAAAAACCAGCCTTAACCAACCATAAAGTCAAATCTGTGATTTACTTTAATAATTTGTGAAAACATTTTTCACTGTAATAATACGCAATAAATTATAAAAAAATATCTACTACGAATAACTGCAATATTGTAACTCTTAAAGTTGTTTTCTAATAAATCAAATCGTTGAAACGAGTTTTTTGAAAAAAAAAAGTCACATATGACAACTAGTCTGTGATTTACTTTAAAATGCTTTTTATACTAATTTTCTTTTGCATTTGTAATCAATTATTATTCATTTTAATAATTGAAGCAATGCAATATAAGGGATTTGTAGTAAATCCGAGTAATTTAAATGAGTTTTAGAAATTGAGAAGTCACAAATGATAATAAATCTGGAATATTATTTATTTTATTTGTATACAAATTTTTCTCTGCGTTTATTTGCAATTACACAAGCTATATTATTATAATAAATCACAGCAATAAGCAAAGCAAAGTAAATCAAAGTATATGATGGAAATGACTTTTTAAAAGAAAAGTCGTTTGACTTTATAAGTAGTACAATAGCGGGTTACATTTGTTTAGCCATGGGCTAAGATCGTGAATAAAATATATAATTAAATTAAAAGCGGCCCATGTAGAGCCACCGACGTGCCCCCATCCCCCCTGCCGTCCCTGCCCCAGCGAACAGCTATGCAAATGAATGCACATGTAAAAGGCAATAGGCTAATTAAAAGCGTTTGCAACTAGTTTGACTCCCATTCACTCGGGGTCTAAGTAAGCAGTGAGTGGGCGTTGTTGATGGCGTCAGTTAGGCGCAGTCGTCATGAGTCAGTCACAGTCGCAGTTTCAGTGCGGCATCGAGATGTAACTGCGACTGCAACTAGATTTCTATGTCAATTGACGGCACTGACAGAGAGACAGAGACACATAGATGGAGAGATGAGGAAAAGCAGTCATGAGATATTCGCGCTTGTCAATGCACTTGACTTATTTTTCAACGCTGCAATGCAAATTTGTTTACAACTAAACTAAATACCATTTGCATACAAATTGCTTGAGCAACATTTGCAGAAATCAGAGCAAGCGCACTGTAAATAAATAACAACAGCGGCCCGAGCCCAACTCAGAGATACACAGACAAAGGAAAGTGTTAATGATGACGATATGTCATTGTCAGAGGCAGCTGTCTTCCAGCGAAGTTGAGCGAGTTGGGAGCTTGGGAGTCTGTGGCACATCTTCCATCATAATCAAGCGCAGAAGTAGCCCAGGCCAAAGTCCTTTCAGCCAACGAACAATAGCATGAAAGGCATATGCGGCGTATACGCAACCTCTGAGGGTGGAATCAATAAGCAACATTGGCCATTGCGTGCATGGCATTAGATCCCATTTGAAAGAGAGTGGGAGATGCCGCAGACCGCCCATGGCTCGGCCAGCTCATAAATTAGCCCCCTCCCCATTCCACATAGGTATGCGAGATAACCCCAAACAAATCAGAGACAAAGACAAACCCTGGCCAAGAGGAAGCGAAGTGTCGGCTCCTGTCAGCCCCAAAGAATAACGAACGCGTAGAGCAGTCGAAATTTGCATGTAACACTAAAATAAAATTTAATTACGCTTGTCGCCTGTCAGTCCTCATTAAACGCGGGGGGACAAGACTCGGCACAGAGGACAGCGAGCAGAGGACTCGAGAGAAGCCTGTCGGGCCCAGCAAGTGCTGGACGATTTACACGAATTCAATTAAGGCGCAAGTGGACGCTTGACAGGTGTGAGGATTTGCCAAGCAGAAAGCTTAGGCAATGAATTAAGTGGATTTGGACTTGGACTTGGACGTGGATTTGGATGGGATAAGGCAGCCAACGGGCAACAGAGCGCCAGATGAGCCAATAAGTTGTGGGCATTTGCGACGATCAAATCGATACCAAAAAGGGGAAATATATGTAGATATGTAGATAATGTATTGCAAAGCTTGATGCTAGAAATTAATTGAATTGCTTGCAAAAATAAATTAGAATGCTGTCTTCGGAAAAACTTGACTACGAGTTACCCTGTGGTTAGCTGTTAGCATTTAAATCTTTATCATTTTTTCTATGATACAGGGTATAAAGAGACTCAAAATTTGCTTTTTTTTTTTTTGTATAATTTATTAAAAAGCAAAATTGTGTCTGCAACCATTTAAAAATGATTTTTATTTTCTTTTAAATTTTAAATATTAAGCAAATCTAAAATAATTCAGAATATCGGTGGGGACTTTTCACTGATTCAACTCGATAAAAAATATATGTTTTAATAACTATTTTTTTAAATTGCTTTATGATTTATTGACATGATTTATTCCAGTTGCTAATTTCATTTTATGCTCCATTCATGGTACATTGTTCTCGAGTAACTGAAATGTACTATATTCTATAATAATCAATTTGATACACAACCATTTAAAATTTTTTTTAATTCTATTTTTTATTTTTTTATTTACAATACAAAATATTTAGGATGTCCTAGCAATTGATTTGGCCTTCAATTCGATTTAAATATTTTCTGTGTCCTTGTTGTAAATTATTTGTGGTCTTTAAATAACTAAACTATATTATACTAGGATGATGTTTTATGAGCTATTTGAGACATGCAAAAATTAGGAAACTATTGTGAATTTTAATAAATAATTTTATAATAGTTCAATTTTTCTTTGCTTATTCATTTACTCCACGAAATCGTTTGCCATTACTTTGAAGAACAATGACGCTCTAATAATATTGTTATTATCGATGCCATGCTAAAGATCTGGCTGATTATCAACTGCACAGATTGAGTTGGCTGAGCAAAGTTTTGCAGTCTTGTCGTTTGTCGTTTGTCGTCGGCATTGGCCAAGTGACAAATTAACTGCCAGTTCAGAAAGTGGCTCGAGATCACAGATGTTTGTTATTGGGTTTTGATGGGCAAACAATTTCTATCGCCTCGCCCTCGTCTCGCGGCACTCTAATGAATTGATAAACATTCTGCTTTGGCAACTTTCTAGTTGCAGTTTGCGAGTCCGGGGCCCAAAGTAATCCAGCAAAGCGACAACAGCTGCCCCGGCAAAATGAATTATAGGAGCAGCAGTGAAACTTTTGCATTATTTTATGAAATTTTTGTTAAACAAATTTGTTGCTCGTCGCCGTCGCGTTGTTGCTGTTGCTGTTGTGCTTAAGTGTAAACAGTGAGGAACCGACAGGCGACTGGTTTGTGGCTCATTCCGCCTCAGATCCCTGTCGAAAGTTGCGCAGTTTCTGTCACATGCGGCCCTCAAACACACACACACACCTGAGAGCAGCGGCAACAGACTGTGGGCAGAGTGAAGGGGCGGGGAGCGGAGCTTGTATTGGACAGATAGCAGCACACGAGTTTCATCCTGGCGCACTCGGCTGTACTGTAAGTATGGTATTATAACTTTTTTTTCACGGCATAATTTATGCGCACTTTATGCAAATTTTTTCTATAAACCAACGATGTTAAGCGTGGCAAAGGATGTGTGTGTTGTTGGTGTTTGTAAAATGTAAACTGTAAGCGGGGATTGCTTTTAAAGAGAGCCAAGTTGAGAGCAGCGAGATACTATATGTATGCTGGGGACTCTACGTAAACGCCCGTAATTATACATTTTTGTGTGCGGCACACAAAAGTTTCGCCAGCACTCAGGTTGAAGTTGGGCTCCCATAGGTTCCTCTCTGGCTGCTCGGCTTAATTTTAATGAAAAAAGTTGGGCAACTGGCGCGTGCCAGCAAGTTCTAATTGATTTTCAGATTGATATGCAAAACAGCGTGTCCAGAATGGCCTCCCACACTTCCCTTCCCTTCACTTCGAAGCGTTGACAGCAAACTTTGTGCCTACACGCTGCCAGTGGGCATATAAAATTTCAATTAAAAATGCCTACGAATTGCTAATCGCCATTTGATATGCAACTCATTTGCAATTTGTTTGTCAGCTACATTTTTTTTCTTTTCCTGTTTTTTACAATATGGCCATTTGATTGACATTTCAGAATAAATAGCTGACGGGGCAGATTTGACTAGACTAATTTAATAACAAAAAGTCGATTTCAATTGCATTTAAATAACACCGTTTTTTTTAATACAGTATTTAGTTTTGAATAAATAAATTAAAACTTTACTGCACCCATTTTGTAGCTGCAAATTGAAGTGAATTGAAGTTGCTTTTATTTAAATTCCTCGCTCAAATCAAAAAGTCTTTAAAACGCCGTTTGCATAACAACGACTCCCAGTCCGTGTCATTCTCGATTCTCGCTATAGTTTTTTGTGCCATAAAAAGTTGTGCCATAGCTGGCAACGTGGCAAGCTATTTGTTGTTGCTGCTGCTGTTGCTGCATGCAACTGCTGATATTCGCACCAGCTGCACTTTAACTAAACTCTAATGCAAAATTCATGGCCAGGCTGAAATAACCAAGGGAGTCTTGTCTGCATTTAGCATGCAGCTCCGCTTCAGCATGGCGCTGCAAAAAAGTGACCAACCGGACGACGGGCAAAACCACAACAACGAGGACAATCCAGCAGACAGACGGACGGACGGACGGACGGACGTTGAGCCAGTCAACTGGGCAGCTCCGATTGGCCTCGCTTTATGCACATTTGATGAGCCACAGCTCGAGCTGGAGTCGTTGCCGTTAAAGTGAGCAATGGCTGTGGTCCGCCATTTTGTTTTTGATTGATAATGATGGGACTCGGAGTGAGAGAGTGAGAGAGAGAGAGTTATGGCCTCGTTTATATGCGTGCTGTCGTGTTGTTGCTGGAAAACTAACCGCAAATTAGCTTATTTGGCATTTTTACAGTCGTTTCATTTAATTTACACAAACAAATTTGCGCCTGGCCAGAGCCTGAGCCAGAGCCAGAGACGGAGAAGGAGTCTGAGTCTGAGATGGCCCCAGACAATGGGCGAGCACGATGCCAACGTTGGCAGCGAAGCCAACGAAGCGCGCCGCCAGCCTCATAAAAGTAATGAAGCTGTTTAGGCGTCTCTAAGTAGTCGTCGTCGGAAGTCGACAACGACTCCCTCCGTCTGCGTCCCCGACTCCTCCTCTTGTGTCAGCACAAAAAAGCCTCGCCCGGCGAGGGTCTCTCACTGAGTGTTGGCCTTAGTTTCATTGTGCGTGTGCATTCAAAATTCATGAAGTTTGGCCCCAAAACTTGGCGCCATTTTAATGCCAAAAGCTGCTCCTGCATGTGTGCGTGGGCGAAGCTGGGCTGTTCTGCTGGTTAACACTCATTGTTTTGTTGGGCTGCTGAAAGCAAGCGCAATTACCTCAAGCTGCATTGCAGGCAATTGGCCAAAACACAAAAAAAACACATGCCAGCCGACTTTTATTGACTGCTCTTTAGTGGGCCCTAAGTAATATTGGCGACGTGCTGCGGAAGCTTTGGCGTTCAATTAGCCTGTTTAACAACTAGTTCCTTTAATTCGCAATGAGTGCGCAAAACTTTGAAAGTATTTTATTTTGTTGTTTGCTGCCTTTTTGATTGCCTGCTGAATGTCTTTATTTATGCTTCACAGCTATCAATTTGTTGTTGATGGTGTAATGTAAACAGCAGCGGCAGCAGCAGCAGCTCACCTAAGCTACGTCTGTGCCGCAGCCATTTTCTTTTTAATAAAATCCATTTTCATATGTAATTTAGCCAGGGGAGAAGAACGGAGCAGAGCAGAGCAGAGCTCTTCTGGTCGCACACACTGCGGATGATTTCCTGCAACGCCCAAGACAAAAGCGAAGAAGACGACGACGACAACGACGACAACGACGACATCGCTTTGTGTCTGGCCATAATTTTGCCAAGACTTGCCAAGACTAGGGCAGCAGGCAAAGGCAAAGGGAGGCAAAAGGTACAAACTGTATCGAGCTGGGCCCGGCGAGCGACTTGCCGCAAAGTTAAGCAAAACTTTGTTATTTGTTTTAAGTGGCAGGTTGCGCGGCGCACGCTCCAAAGACGGTTGCCTTCCATCCTTGGTTGCCTGCCTGCCTGTTGGTTGCTTCCCTCGTTTCGCTCAACAGTTCATAAAGTTAATTTTGCCACAGAAATTATGTTAAAACGATATATGGAAGCCAGAATTTTTGGCACTGCCTGCTCTAGTCTGTCTGTCTATCTGTCTGTCTATCGCCCCTTCGGTCTTGTGTCTATGCTAAATCCCATGTATCTGTGTGGGAACTGCAGCAGAAGTTATTGAAATGGCTGGCAGGTTAAGGAACTTTCGAACTTTTGCAACCCCGTAGCGTAGCGACAACGCTGCGTATGCGTAATTAGTGGCTTCGCTCTCTCTCGCTCAGGTAGTTGGCAATAGTTCTTGGCCTATAACTTCTTTTTTCTGCTGGGTTATTTATGAAAATTAAAGACAGCCAGACTTGCCCGACCTGCCAGACTTGGCTTATTGAACTGTCAACGTTAAGCCAAATAAATTGCGCATACGAGGCGCGACTCTTGGCAAAACTATTTGGCAAAGTTCAGGAGAAATCAAAGCACAGAGCGCAATCAGCGCATAGTCAAGAACTTTTGATTATAACAAATGTTTTTGCGGCAGCAGAGAACGAGAACGCAGTGTGTGTGGCATAGAAAATGACATTCGATAATAAATCTTTGGGGCAGTGCTTTGTGCTCGCCATTAAGCACATGTCGAGGGACTTGGCCAACAATAAAAACCCCACAAAATGCTGACCAGAAATGTAATTTCTGTTTGGCACGAAAACTTTCAGTTCAATCAAAAATAGACCTAGACCTCTCTATAGAGATTATAAGTTTTCTTCAATTTTCACAGTAAGTGTATAACATTTGCGACTCGCTCTCGATCGTTTACTTTTATTTATTTCAATAAAAAATAAAGTAACTTCCGCTGCCATAACTGGACTCCCAACTCGGACTCGCAGCAGTCCATGATAAAAGTTTTCGAGAGCCAACGGCAGACACTTTTCATTAGCAGAAGTCTCGCTCTCTTTGGCCGAGAGTACAAGCAAAAGTTGAAGCAAGTTTCCTGCACTTCCTTTTATTTTTCGGCTTGTCTCTGGCCAAGAGTACACAAGTATGGCTGTAATGGCATATGTTTTGACAGTAGTCTTCGGTAGTGGACAACTTTGCACTAACAAAACAGTTTTTCCTCTTTCCTTTGCAGACAGCAGACGCTTGGCAAGCCTTTAAGCTGACGTTACAAACAGGAACAACGGTAAGTGTCAAAAATGCTTACAACCGCTGCCAAAAAGGGGGGGGGGGGGGGAAGTGAGTGACATTTGCCAGAGCGCCTAATTGTAGGCAATTAATTTGTGGCACATCAAAGCAAAGAAAAGGACCCCAAGCCATGAAAAGTAAACAGGCAACGGCAAAGACAAAGCAAATGCAGCTGGTGTCCATTTTGGGTGGTTGTTTCCGGCTCTCGAACTGCGCGGCATGGAACATCGAGTGTGGAGTGTGGAGTGTGGAGCATGGCAAACCGCACCTTTTAACCCTTTGCCATTGCTTTTGGCTCTGCCTTTGCCACACGCCATTTGTTGCCAAGTCGGGGGTTGGACACACACACAGAGTAAGAGACGGAGACGGAGACACCAAACGGAAGCTCATGCAGCTCTAATATGTTCGACAAACAGTGTCCCTCTCCTTCCACTCGCTGTTGGCCTGGCCGAAAAGCAATTTGCCTAACATTGCCCGGGCGTTAAGTAATAATGACCCCAAAAAGTAGCAAACCATATTGGCTGGCCTCGCTGGCGTATACGCAATGCGAGTATCTATGTGAGGCACATACATTTATTTCTCTTCTTTTTTTTTCTTTTCGTCCTATTGCCGGTTGAGGTCAAATAAAATATTTATGAATTGCAGGCGATGCGGAGCGGCTTAATTGCATTAAACAGAGAGGGAGCGAGAGATGTGTCTCGATGAGTCCTCGTGTGAATGCTGGCTCGGAAGGGACGTGTAGCAGGAGCAATTGGTTCGGCTTTTTGGGTAATTGTGGCTACGGGGCAAAAGACATTACAACTGTAGAGACCTGCCCGGACAGACCCGAAAGAACCCGGAGAAATGGTCTGTGGCAGGATGATATTTCGCTACTGGGGGCACTTGCGGCGAAAATTTGCGAAATCAATCGTGTGGAAATTGTACAAAATGGCTTTTCGAACAGTAAATCAGTGGGCAGCTAGAAAGAGAGGCAAAGGGAGCGATGTGAGAGACAAATAGATAGCTGGCAGTGACAAAGGTTGTGGCTCAGCAAGAAATGAGATGAAAGAGAAAGCGAATAAAAAATGGCATTAGTAAAGTATAAAGAATTGACACTGCGAATAAACAAAAAAGCAAATACACTGCAGAATGCCCTGTAAATAAGTGAAAACAGGTTGAATATATGCAGTTTTAACTGGTTTGCGACACTTTAATCTATTCTATATCAAATGCATTGCCCATATAAGTCGCTAAAATTAATTTCAAGATCTAATCAACGCCGATTGCTTACAATAAAGTGCAATCAAGCTTAACAGCGTTTTAGACCGATTAAATCGTAATTGAAAACGAGTTAAAAGCAATTAATGTTCAATATAAAATGCATAGATGTCATGTTAATGCTGAATATAATGTTATGGAAATTTCGAATATAATGTTATATGAATGTTATATTTTATGTCAATGGTAATTTTGAAATATAATATTATTTGAATGTTATATTTACATATGGTATTTTCTTATGTCAATGGTTATTTTGGTTATAATTTTATATGAAATTATATTTATGATCATTTTCAATGTAATATTATTTGAGTGTTATATTTTATGTTAATGTTAAATATAATGTCATGTTCATTTTGAATATAATATTTTGGTAATTTGGAATATAATGTTATATGAATGTTTTATTTAATATAAATGCTAAATATAATATGCTTGACATATAATATTATATGAATGTTATATTTATGGTAATTTTAAATGTAATGTTAAATGAATATTATATTTAATGTTAATGTTGAATATAATGTCATGTTAATTTTCAATACAATGTTACATGAATGTTAAATTTAATATACATTTACATAACATACATATATTCTTGGTATATGCAAATGGACCAATCAATGCATAACAGTGATTGCTAAAAGTGTTTGGCTTAGCTGTGGCTATCAAAGTCTTCAATTCCCCTGTTGCTGTTGCTCTCTCTTTCTTTCGTGCAGCTCTCCCTTTTCAGCCCTTGTCCAGTTGTTGGCTCTCAATAGACTTTGCAGCTTATTTTTATTTATTCGCTCTTCACTTTTCATTGTTATTTTTGCCATTAAATTCTATTTCAACACATTCACATGCAAATCGCAGCAGACTCTTTTTTTTCTCGGGTTTTCTCCCACATCATGCCTCTCTTTCTTGCCCCATCTCGCTGTCTCTGTCGCTCGCCCGCTCTCTATCTGCGCGTTAATGTGCTCAATTGTTTGTTGTCTGCCTCGTGCCGAATTGAACATGTAAATGTTGGGGACTTCCACACTTTCTTCTTCCGTTCTGTTGCTCTGCTCTGTTGCTGTTTCATTCGCATCCTCGCTCATCTTTATTGTCAACGAGAAGCGACGCAACGCAACGCAGTGAAAATTAATCAAAAAAAACTTTTGCCAACAACATTTTCAATTGACAATTTAAACTTTTATCTCGCAAGACATTTTACATAAAAGTTTTGTGTTAAAAATTTCGCTCAACTAAAAATGAAAAATGTGGCTCACATCTTCGATGGGGCGTCGCACAGGAAGGACGCAGCAGGCAGAACGCAGGACGCAGGACTCAGGAGGCAGGAGGCATAGAAGAGGAGTCGCTCCAGTAGCCAGCTTACAAGCTATCAAAACTTTTGACGCTTAACTTACAGTGGCACTAACACTGCCTACGAGATGGGGGATTGAGTTAGGCTGAAGCTTTTCCTTTGTGCTTTGTGTTGTTGTCTGTTCTCTGTTGTCGTTGTCGTTGTCGTTGTTGTTATTGTTGTTCATGATAGCTGCGTAGTGCGTTGTGCGTTCTGGGCACGAACAGTAACGCAACACTTGGGAGCGAGTGAGGCACACAGAACAGGAGTAGCTACTCATAGAGATGCTTCTTCTGCTGCGGCTGGCCACCCCTTTTCATAGTAGAGTGGCAAGTGGCAAGTGGAAAGTGGCAAGTGGAAAGTGGCAACTGGAAATTGGAGGCATAAAAGCAAGCCAACAACGCTCTAACAGGCCAAGCCATTTTCATCAAGTTCATGCGGAAAGGTAAACGCAATAAATTGACACCAAGACAAAGTAGCGTACATCATAATTTAAATAATTTAAAATACTTAAAACAAATATTTGGTTTATACCAATAGCAATAAATTGTCACCAAGACAAAGTAACGTACAGCATAATTTAAAATTTGATTCTACTTTAAGCAGACAAATATTTAGTTTATACCTTGTAGCTATTATTTAAAACGATTACAGTTAAAAATGTCATATAAGAAAAGTTCTCTGTTTTTCACCTTTTTCTGAGCAAATTATGGTACAATAGAATAGCACACCCTGTTAAATATGTTGGATGAAAATTACACATAGAAATTATGCTCTAAACTTCACCTTTTAGTTAACAATTATATACGAGTAACAACATATTAAAAATAATAACAGTTTCATAATCCTGTTAAGTCTAGCTAAAACTCCAAAACAGAATTTTATTTTAAAGTCAACTATGAATTTTGAATCGATATTGAAAACATTATAACTATTAATTCAGAATTAGGAAACAAAAAGAATTACTCTATGATACTTTTTGTTTCCTAATTCTGAAAAACTCTAAATTGAAGATTGCAAATATTCATATTTTAAAAATTTAAAATTTAATAAATTCAAAATCTTTCTACTCTTAAATAAATAAATAGATATATACGAATTACAATATATATACAACAATTGATATAAATTTCACAATTAAATAATTTTAAAAATCTTGAAGTTATGATAATGTACTCAACATCAACTTTTTGCTTAACTGACGTGCTCATTACTATTCTGTAATGCCGCTTATAAACTTTAAATATTGGTTAAGTTTCTCGCATATTTCAATTTGCATTCAAATTTACTGTTTCGAAACTAATGTATTACAAAAAGTGATAAAGTTTCTGACACTATGGCAGGCATGAATATTTAATATGCCCCTCACTTTAACCATTTTTTAAAAACTTAATATATTTGAGCAACTCACGACAATATTCAATTTACGCTGCTCAAAAATAATAACTAGTTTATGAAGTATGTCAAGAGAAGTTGAGAAGTTCACATCAATCAATTTTCGTGATTTGGCGACACGCATAAACGTCATAAGCGGCATAACTAGGCAAACAAAAATGATTTTGCTGCGCGTCGTCGTATTTATTTACATTTTACAAGGCAGCACAAAACACACATAAACAGGAGCTGAGGATGCGTCGCAGTTGGAGGAGGAGAGAGCTGAACATCCAGGAGCCAAGAGGAGCGCTGAAACATGACAACAAGGCGCAAAATTATGCACAGAGTTGCCATTTGCGAGTGTGTGTGTCTATGTGTGTGTAAAGGAACGACGAAATCCCCACAGCAATGCTGCTGCTGCTGCTGCTGCTGTTGATGTGTGCGACAACAACATCCATCCAGCAACAAGGTGGGCAGGAGCAGAAGCTGAAGCTGGAACAGAAACCGACACAGACTGAGGCTCAGGCTCTGACACAAACTCAACCCGATGGAGACAGAAACAGCGACAGACACAGAGCAAAATTCAATATGGCGGCATGGTTGCTAACTTCTGACAGATGACTGCCTCAGACTCTGTCTATGTGTGTGTGAGTGTGTCTATGTGTGTGTTTGTCCCACGAGTCTCGCTGAAAAGTGTAGAAATTTTGATGGCATTTTAAATGCTCTACACACGTGCTCAGGTGTTGAGATTACGCTTAGTCCGAAGTCAAGTGCAAGCATTGGATTAAAGGCAGCAATATTTTGTTAGTAACTATAGAAATTATTATAGATTTATATCGATCGAGTGAGATCTGATAGTCTATCGACTCTCAGTTAATATCCTTTCCTTGCCACCTTGGCCCTTGTGTCAACCGTCTATTTCCGAGACTGCCTTTGATTTCGTGCTGTTGTCACTGTCACTGCTGCTGCTGTCGATTGTTTTTGCAGGCACTGTGCAAACATCATTTAAGATTTTGTGCTGATGCTGATTTAGTTTGATTTGGTTTCAAGTGCCTCCTCCTCCTAATCCTGCTCCTTCTCCTGGCTGCCAACAGATTGCCAAAAATGTGGGGAAAATGTTTGCCAAAGTTTTTGAGCGAAAAGTTTTGCACATAAATTCGCTTATCGCCAGCGAACAAATACTTTAAGTATTTGTGTATGCACAAAAAGCCATACAATAATTTCTCATTTATGCAAGTTAAAGTGAAAACATTGTTTGCTCGCCGCCTACAACTTTGTTGTGCCTTCAAATCCAATTTACCTAACAATAATTACGAAAAAGGCAAGCGAAAATTATGTATTATAATTTATGTTAATTACTCAATTACATTTGTGCCTCCCGGCCGCCCCAGGCACTGCCTCCTCCTCCTCCTCCGCCCCATGCCTCCCCGCTCCTGTCACCTTTGTCCAATTATAAATTCCAAACACAAATGCGCCTCATTAATAAATATGAAACGTCAATGGCAATGGGCGGGCCACTATCGGAGTTAGGAATTAGAGCCAGCAGGGAGAGGAGTGGAGTGGAGTGAAGTGGAGCTCCTGGTTTGGAAAGTTGGCCGGCAGGCGTGCCATTAAGATTACGCAAGAAATCAATATTCAAGTGGGCCAAGCGAAAGGGGTTCGACATCCCCCAAATTTAGGCGTTCTACGAGCATAAATGCTATATGGAAAAAACTGTCGCGTACTCTGGGCTCTGTCCTTAAATTTAAATAAATTACACACGTTCGACTTTCGGCTCGACCAAGTTTTATTTTTATTTTTTTTGGGGTGACATTTGAGTTCGTCGCCTGACATACGAGCAGCTCATTTTTCAAGGGCAACTTCTCCAAAACTCGAACTCCGCAAGGTGAGAGCGGGATTTTGGTTTGGTTTTTGGCTTTTGGGTGTGTATTGGTTTCGCCCCAAAAAATATAAGTGTGTGTCTCTCTCTATGCGTGTGTGTGTGTGTGTGTGTGTGTGTGTGGGCACGGCCTCTTTGGCGCCCTCGTATAGCAATTTCCGTGCGGCGTATGTTTTTTCCTGTTCCATTTTCATGGCACTGCCATTGCCAGCCAGACCAAAAGATTAATGAGTTTTTTTGACAGCGAAAAATTAGGCAAAATGTGATTTAAGGGTTGCTCTGCCGACGTCGCCGCCGCCGCCCCTCGTCTCTGCCCTTGGCCTTGCCACCCCTGGATTTGACTGCTGCTGGTGCTGCTGTATGGCCAGAGAGATAAGCTCGCAATTTTTGTGGAGCACCCGGAAGAGCTACATTGCTGCAATTTATTTTCCTCGTATTTGCCAAAGTAGAATTCTACGTATTATCGTGCTCGCATTGTTCGTGTGCAACACGGCAACTATTTACTTGATGATGTATTTTTATTACCATCGAATTTATTATGTAGTTGGCGCTCAAATTGAAAAAAGCAGATGTTGAAAGCTTTTACCGACCACACATCAGATTTATTTACGTAATATTTTGTGGTATTCTTATTAATTTCCTTATGTCATGGCATTTATTAGAGTTTTCGTGGCAAATGTAGCAGAATGTGTCTGGCATAGAGATAATTGCAATGCGAATATATACTCGTAATTTAAACAGCACACGTTGAGTGTTGGCAATTATTATTATTAAATATTAATCTTACATATCATTAGAAAAATATAAATATATTTTGTTATTCCCTTCAATGGTAGTCGAATTCGAATTAAAAAAAATGTACATTTCAAATAATATTCTAATGAATTCTCAAATTAAATTCATGTCATTAATTTATTAGGTGTCCTGATAAACGACTTTACAACAATTAATTTTCTTTTCACTGTCATTTCCATGACTCAATTCATAAATATTTGAAAGCAGCCACATCGGATGTTTGCTTTTGTCAATCAGTTAATCCAGCGCTAGCGGCAAGTAAATAAACACAAGTGTATATATATCATGATGCGGATATATTGTTCTAGCATCGCACTTATATCTGAGGCACACTTCCGTCTCTTTTTATGCTCGTCTGCCCTTCTACTTCATTCTCATTCATTTCCGACGTCTGCAACCCGCTGACAGTTTAATGGTTGCCACTCAAATGAGAAAATACGAAAAAAGCATAAGCTGCCTGCGAAGAAAAATGGAATATGAAAAACATTTCTGTAATCATTTGATTTACAAGGCATCTTCGTTTTCTTCTTAAAACGCTGTTCGCAATCTGCCAATGAAATTGTTTGTCAACGCGTCGATTTCTCAACGCCACTGCAAATTAAACACTTGAACAGAATGCGGCGACGACGATGATTTAATAAGCAAGATTCATAAATCGAGGAATTTTGTGTGGACTGTCGATTGAAAAGTTTGAATTCAATGTGTTGCGCAATTAATCAAGAGCTAAATTTGATCCATTTGTTGTGTGGAGAATCAACAATTCCTTAGCACGCAGATTTCCATGCGCTTTCCATCAGTTCAGGGCGCTCACTCAGCGCCCCCTTTTCTATATATGTATAGTATATTCTATATTTATATAGCCCCAGTCGCAATACCTTGCATCGCCTTGCTCTGGCTTGCCTTGAGTTGGATTGCGCCGATGGGCGGTCGATTTATGGCCGCCTGCTTTGAGTGCCTTTAGATCAAAGTGAAGCAAACATATTGCAATCAATTTTTGTTGCTAATGAGCTAAATTTGATTTTATTGAGTTGTGTGCTCTCCTCTGCTCGCAAGCATCCTCGATTCAATCAATTAGTCAGACTGTGGGGGTTGCGTCGTGACGTATACGTAATTTTTGATGCTGGTGCTGATGCCGATGCCGATGCCGAGATGTGATGCAAGCCACGATTTTCACAAAACGGAACTGACCTGTGCTATTTACGTGATCAAATCAATTAAATATCGCATTTGTCGGGCAATATTTATATAAGAATACTGCAAATGTAAATATACGAAATAAATTCAAAGGGATTTAATTTCATAGGAAATTTATAATTCAACAACAAGTAAAATATTGCATACGTCGGTTAAGAGACTTTTCTTTAAGTTGACTTTTTATTGCAACAAAAACAATATTTATGTTTGTTCTTTTGTTTGAAAGCCAAAATTAAATAGGAAATATATATATTTTTTTTATTTTTGGTTTTACTTTAAACTATTATTTAAATGTATACTATTTTTATGTACAAGTGTGCAAAAAATTCAGTTAACCGCATTCACACAATTAATGAGAACAAGTATCAGCAGTAGACTATTCCATATAATTGAGTATTACAAACATTTATTGTTTAAAAAAGGAAAATTGCTAGACTATATTTAGTACAAGTTTAACAATTTTCAAATAATTCAGTGTTATATTAAACAAAAAAATAAAAATAATACTTTTCTTGCTTAATAATTATTGAAATATTCACCCACATTTTTTCTCGCATTTAAATTATTTTCTTTTTTCTGCTTAAACTGTTATATTAATGCCCTATAAAAATGCTTTCAATCTTACCACAAAGCTCATTCAGTTAGTCCCTTTTTCGGTATTTATTTGTTTGTAATTTTAATATTCCTCCCTTCCGTCATCTTGTTAGCCCTTTTTCCAATCATCTCGACATGGCTTCTTCTACATTGCTTAGTCACATTAGAAGTATTATCCGCTTCGACCCAACTTACTCACACTCGTATTTTGGTTTGGCGTTTTTAATAATTTTAATATTCTGAAACACGCCCGGCGGTGTTCAAATCTCCAGCTACACAGCCTATTTGGTATCCCGCTTGTAATCTCTGTGACCTTGTTTAGCGGTTTTTTCTAATTTAACGCTGCTGGGCTGTCGCTTCTGTTCGCGATCCCAAGGAGCAGATGAACTGGAGGGCAGCAGGCAGCTTGTAAACATGCCAGTATCCTGGCACTGCCAAAAAGTGCTGCTGTTGTTGCATTCTCAGCGCCCTGAAATTAATAAATTAACTTCCTTGTGTCATAAATCATTTTTCTTGCCTGGCCGGGTCGGTTCCTGGTGCTTCTTGGGCTCATTCCTTGCCTTGCCGTGCCGTGCTGCGAACATTTTGCGCCATTAACCAAAGTCGTTTCTTCTTGCGGTGCTTTTCACTTACCCTTAACCGACGGATGCCTCCCCCCCCCCCCCTCCTCTCAAAAAAACCGCAGCACCCAATTCAAATGGCGCGGCCTGGCGTTGTTGTTCGCTTCCCTCTTCTTTTTTCGGTCCAACGTCATCATCATCATCATCATCTCACTTATGGCAACTCGGCAGGCAGCTTGCACAATCATCGCGTTACAGCTGCTGCCTTTGAGTCGAGATCTGGTCTCTGGCCTGTTCCAGTTTTGTTTTCGGCGACTAGGCCTAGTTGGAGGGCTGCCAGTTGCCCACAGTTGCCCTCCGTTCCCCTCCGCCCACTTGCTCACCCAATCATAATTTGGGCTTTACATAAATTAATGGCCACCAGTTCCATGGGCAATGCCTGATTTCATTTGCAGCCAACAGCATAACGAACAAATATTTCGCACATAAATTGCCACAGAATAGCAGCAGCCCCGGAACTTAAAGGTGCTCTGGATAACATACAGCTCTCTAGCTATCTCTCTCTCTTCAGCACTCTCTCTCTGTCTCTTTCTTGCGGTCTCACTCTGCTTTTACTCAAACACATCCCTTTGCTCGCTTATTTACACAATCTTCATGTGTTTTATGGCATGTTTTCGGGTAGCTCTCAAGATTTATGACCGCTGCCTGCTTGGAAAATAGAGAGCACCCAGAATGAATGAGTGTGAGTGCAAGTGTGAGTGTGATTGTGAGTGTGGCGCAGCTTTAACCCCACTTTGCCGTCAGCTTTAAATAGTAATAGTTCGCAGCTTGAATGTCTCAATAAAATGATAAAAAGCCACCCACAAAATGGGCTAATTGCTGGCCGTTTGTCAGTTACGAACTTTATAGATTGCCCATTAATGTAACTATCTTGAGATTGAGTTGTTGTTTTGCTCATTAATTGTTATCGTCTGGTCTGTCCGTCACAGTTTCCGTCTGGCAAATCAATATTTACAACTTTATTATGACTTTCTGTTGAGATTCACTTTCCTCTCGCCCTCATTTTCCCATTCATTACATGGCGCGTTGTGTCGTAAACTTTTGTCTGTCTGTTAAAAAATCAACAGTCATAAAGAGACTGAGAGGGGCGCATAGAAAACCATAACAAAAATGCATTCATAAACATGAAATACGACACATATTGGGGCTGGTTTCTAACGTCAGCAGCCCCAACGTCATTCTCATCGTCATTCTCATCCTCATCGTCATCGTCAATCGTTCTAAGCGCGAGTCTATTAAAAGCGCATAAAAATAACTTTACGAGGTTGCGCAGGCGTCCGACTCAAAGTCGAACTCGGACTCGGTTTCACGCCGGTTCCCGTTCCCGAACCCGAACCCGTAACCCTCATCGTGTGGTCTCCGGCTGTGTGCATTCGCGGGTTAATTAAATGACGCCGCCAGTTCTCGGCTCTGTTCAGTATATTTTTTTTTTTTTTTTCGACTGCACGTCGCACACGTGTTTGCAATTGTGCGTGGGGGCGACCAGAGAGGAGGCAGAGAGGAGGGGAGGTGAGTGTGAAGCATTCCCCGCCTGCATTTTGGTTTTGTTTTGAATTACCCGACGGAGATCGTCACACCGTGGGATGCATTGGATTAGAGAGAAGCTCGTAAATGGATTGTAAATGGATTAGAAAGACATTTGAAATTGTTGTGATGGCTCTAGGGGCACATTGGGGCTTATGGCTTATGGCTTATGTCTGTTGCCTCTTGCCCCATTGGAAAATTATAGTTTTATTTAATTTTTACGATACTCGACACTTTCCAGCTTATACGATTGTCCGACAAATTATTGAAGAGTAGGGCCATTTTAATAAATATCACTTTATTACAGCCAGAGATTTATTTGTTGTTGCTTCACAAGAATTTATTTACCTGTGATCACAGAGGCTCAAATTGGCACTAAATTATTTTACGCTGACGCTTATAAATAGTTGAGTTTAAAAAAATTATAAGCAATATTTTTGCGCAAAAATATTTATTGCTTAAGTATTTAGTAATTTATATGCCTAACATTTTTTATCATTATTTAATACTTTGCCCAACTATTAATTTACGTGAAAGAATAATCATGAAGATCTTCAATAATTTGCTGGGAAATTGATGTGCTTTTAATGGGCTCTACGCTTTAAATTCTTTTTGCTAATATTTATGTCTTTCCTTTGATAGCTAATTAAAAATATGTGATGTAAAATATGTGAATTGTAAAAAAAACAATAATTTTGCTGTGCATAATAAATTTAATTTTTTTATATTTAATACTTAATACGATAGCATCCATTTAAATGTCTAAAAATTGGGAAATTTTGAACAAATGTACACATATGGTCGCGGTAATAGGTGCGAATTTTTTTTTTTTTAAAACATCTTATTTTTCATTTATTTTTCCATAATTACCAAAAAAAAAAAAAAGGGTTTCAAAACATATTGTATTCATAGTTTAAATATAAAAAGATTGGGTTCGATAGCCTAAAAATAAAAAAGAAATGGAATTATTTCTCTGAAAACTTCAATTTCGGTTGGCCATCCAAATAGGTGTACCCATTTTACTTAGTTAATAATATTAAGATTTCGCTATTTTTGGCCTTGTTTGGTATTAAGTTCATTATATCGCAGCTAATACCCGGTATATCCGCCATTATTTTGCAAATCTTTAGTCATTCTGGTATGCATAGACGATATTAATTTCCTGCACTTATTTATTGGAATGATGTACCAAGATTTTTTGATATTTTCCCAAAATTTGGTTTTATTGAAGCAAACGGTTTTCCCGACTTCTCTTTTAAGCTCTCCCTATAGGATCTCAATGGGATTGAGGTCGGGGGATTGACTTGGCCACTTGAGAACGTCCACCTATTTCTCTTAAAACCCATCCTTTACCACTCTTGATGGGTGTTTTGGGTCGTTATCCTGCTGGAACTTCTATATCAGTGGCATGTTATTCTCGGCATATGGTAGCATTACCGTCTCCAATAAATCTTTCCAAATCTGTCCATAATGCCATCAATCCGATGTATCGGACCAACACCTGCTCATGAAAAGCAGCCCCATACCATGAGGCCACCACCTCAATGCTTTACAGTTTTTTGGGTGGACCCTATATGAAATTATTTGCCTTTAGGGCGTCGAGCATTCCTAAAGGCATCATTTCCAAGCAACTTGGTCTTTCTTTCGTCGCTCCACATTATATTACCAGATTTGTTCTGACTCTCCAGGCTGCACCATGTTTTACGATCCAATGTAAATTTTTTCTCTATCTGTAAATTTGCTGATCGAAGTATAGGAACCTTTCTAGGTATTTTTCCTGATAGATTTGTAGTTTGTAAACGACTTCTGACGGTTCATGAAGATATAACATTATAAATTTCATTAGCAATTGACCTGGAAGACATGAACAGGTCGCGTTTTACGAGTGTAACGATGTAATCTTCAGTAAATTATGATGTTTTTCGTGAACTTGGCTGACTTCTTAAACCTTTTTTAGGCTTTAATGCATTTGTGACAAAGTTTTGTGAACGTCTCATGACCTCAACAAATTTTTTTAAAGGTTTTACCCTCATTTCAAAGACTTCGAACGAGTCCGCACTGCAGTGAGGTCCACGACCCATCTAATGTAAATTTATTTATAAATAATCTCACAAATAGTTGCATTTCCTTTATACTATACCTTCTGCAAACAAATATTTATCTTAAATGTTCAAAACTCAAAGTTATTCTAAATGCACCTATTTGGATGGCCACCCGAATTAGTAGTATCAGCAGAAAAGCGCTCTGCAAAACTACCCAACTTCAAAATAATATCATGAAATCACGAAAATCAGTTCTTAATAGTATTACCATATGAAAAGAGCGTTTTTTTTTGCGAAGAAAACGCAGTTTACATATTTTTGTATCGATAATTAGAAATTGACAGTGTTCACACCTATTGTCGCGACCATATGTGTATCTGCTTTTGCTTCTCTAAAATTTTTAGTGATATTGTATTCAAGATTTTTAAGACAAATTGTGGAGACCATAAAATTTAAATTCAATGGGCAATAATAAATAAAGAGCAACTGTTGAAAGAATCTATTACAACATTGCTCAGATTTTGTTAATTTTAAAAATATTTACATTTGTCAACTTAAAGGCTTACCGTAATATTATTTCTCTATAGATATATTGTTCGCAACGTATCGAGAGCACTCAAATTGTTGTTGAAACTCGTGAACAATGTTGCGGGATTATCGTTAATTTTAGTGTATTTATTTTTACATACGAGTATTCTTTGATCAATGGAAATCGAGCAACTTTCAATTCACTTCATTGTTGTTTGCTGACCATGGGCCGGATCCGGATCGTTGTTGACAGCTGTCAATCAGCTCAGAGGCAGTCCACTTCTGAGGCAGCGAAAGGGGTCGAGGGGTGGAGTCAACACCCCCTTCTCAGTGTTGTGGCAAGTCGATGCGATGCGTGTGCATGCCCCGCCGTCATAATTGACGAATTTATGGCACTTCTTGGAAGCGAGGCGGTCATGAGTACTCGTCTCACACTCACAGTTGTACTCGCTTTTGGATTGCTTTCTATACGAGCGAGAGATGTCCAATTGTCCACTGTGCTGTGCCTACTGTGCTCGTTGTTTTACTTTGTTTTGACTAACCAGACGTGCAAATTGCTCAATTCCTGAAGCGGTTTCCATTGACCGCAACGGCAAAGAGCAGCGATTCATGTGGCATGCGGCATGCGGCATGTGGCATGTGGCATGTTTCAGTATTGAACCGAGGCGGCATTAATGATTTCTGTTTTGTTATAGTGCTGTGTAAAACCGACAAAACTCATTTTCAAATTGTGCACTCGCTACGTGACTTCCGCGAGAAAATATCAAGACGCCCAAAGAGCAGATGGAGGAGAAGATTGTGGAGGGGAGAAACGATAACGAAACCATGATGTTCTGACAGTCGAGTCGAGACGCGTCTCAGTTTTCCTTTTGCCTTGCGAAATTCTAATGCAGTCGCCCATCATAAACCATGGATTTTATTTAATGTCAATTAGTTTTGCATTTTGTTGCACAATAAAATGCCATAAATCATAGCCTCAATTGCCTCGACTCGAATATCGGCGTCATCATCATCTCAGTTATTTATGCGATTTTAAATATTCAAATCGAATTGAATTGCATGCTTATATTTAAATGGCAATTGTGATTCGCGACGGAAAGGTTTTAATTAAAAACAAGTTTGCGTTATGGGCGCATCTTGTTAAGCAATGACTTAAATACGCAGCTACTTCTCCGCCTTCACAAGCAAGCACAATTCGTTAATGAAAAATCTCATTACGTTTACGATCTTAAAGGCAGACTGTCTGGCCTGCCGGAGACGCGACTGCAAAGTTGCCAACTTAAATAAGAAAAGCGAAGAAGCAAAAAAGAGTTGCGTTTAAGTCTGAAAATGGCCCCAAGTTCCTGTCAACTCCTTAACAGTCCCTTTACATCCACCTCCCCCCGCTTAACTCCCAGACACGTGCAGCGCAAGTAAAGTAAAATTTGAGTTGACTTTAAAGTTGGGAAAGCTTCACGGGCTTCAAATGTCCAACTAGTATTTGGCTATCCTTAACTTTTCATCCACTTGTTATGCTCTGTCTTTTGGCTTGGCTCAGTTTCAAGTGGACGGGCACATAAATCTCATGTTAATTTATGCTAAAACTAAAGACCAAAACAAATTTTTGTTTTCTTCTCAGCCATCTAAACACACACGAGGCAAAAAAGAAGCATGCCGCGGTAGTTACCCTATTTTCAAATTTTATATTTATTTGAATCACATACACAATTCAAATTCTCCAATAATGTGCTGAGAAAAATAAAATATAAAAATGTTGCAACCAACTCACATCAAATGAAATTAAAAATAGTAACTTAACTTTTATTTTATTGAAATTTTAATTCAATTTTATTTTATTAATAGCTATTAATAATGTTATTATTATTTTTATTTCAGTGATGCAATTTTACAGAAATTTAAATTTTTGTTTTTAACAAACGATTGATTACATGCTAGATAAAAATAGTTATTAGGGCAACAAATCTGCCATCAAATACTATACAAATAATATTTGCTACTTTATTTTTATTGGCTGCACACACAATAATTCTTGTCTTAATGTGCAGCATACCCCTTTGATATAAGTTTCACCGTAGGGTATGGCAAATACAAATATTTTGTTACCAGTTTTTATGCCTTTTGTCGTCGTCTTTGGAGCGACTCTTCAGCTTCAGAGCCTCAGCGTCGCTGCCACTCGCCTCGCTTGTCATAAAGAAATTTTAATAATGTGCGGCGCCAAAAAAGTTTTTTTTACGACCCGTAAAGTGGGGATGCTGACGTCGCTGCCGCCGTGACTGAGACTCTGTCTCTGACTCTGTCTGCTGCTGCTGCTCTTTGCGGCAGAGAGCGACGCATAAAAGTGTTAAAATTCAAATGAGTTTCAAATGAGCGGCGCATTAGGCCAAAAATGACTTTGTCAGCTAGCGAGCTGAGCTGAGGGGTCAACGTGGCGTATGTGTGATGTGGTCGACACATCAGTTCAGCAGTTTAGCATTTAAGCGGATTATTTAATGCCCGACTGTCACATTGATTATTCTCTCCTCTAGGGCTCTCATTATGGATTTTCCACTTTTCTGAACTCAACACTAAAATGCATTTCATTTTCCATTATTTGCAGATAGACGAGGAAGCCGTTTGTTTGATTGCCTGTAAGTAGAACTTGAATCAAATCTCATTTGATTTCGTTTCATCAGCGCATACAAATCAACAGGAATTAAGCTGTCTAGCTGTCAATCTATTTATTTTGGCCGCACAAAATGATATTGAACTCGCTGCTTGGCAGTCTTCCGTTGCCCTGTGACTTGTATTTTAATAGCGCGCATAAAATCCACAAAATCATTTACACAAATTAAATGTTAACTCAGGCATAAAATTACCAAGTTAACACCCGAGCTCGCCTGGGCCATAATTTAAACTCAAGTCGAACTGACAATGTAGCCGGGGCCAGTTTAGTTGGAGACGGGACGGGACACGCCTGGCAACAACAGCATTAACTTTGCTGACAAGTTTTCTACTCTTTGCTTTTCCTTGCGCACTTTTCATTAAAAATTTCCGCTCTCGAGCTTCGCCAAACCGGACCAAGCTCCGAGTCTGGGGCCCCTTGTAATTTGCAAATTTTCTAATTGTCGCTTGAAATTTAAGCCTTTGGCCAACACGTCGCCGGCCTGAGTGACGTCCGGAGCGGGTCAGGAACCGGCTCCAGCTCCGGCTATGGCTCCAGCTCTGGCCATAGCCAACTCTTTGAGCTCTTTTCGGGTGTGTGTGTGTTCGCCCAGTGTAAAGTAGGTCGCTAGGCAAAAGACTAACGCGGAGCTCAATCTAATGGAAGGTGTTGCTGTTGCTCGTTCATTTGCTGGTCCTCGACTTGCCACGCCTCAGTTCGCCTCCCTCCTCTCGTTCGCCGCCTTTAATTGCAATTAAGTTTCAGTTTTAGTTTCAGTTTCAATTTCAGTTTTGTGAATTGAGCACAAGGCCTTCCACCAGCGAAATCCAATTTAGCAAACGCGTCGTCGTCTCTTAACACACTTTCCACCCAGTCGCATATTTGCCAAACTGTCGAATTTGTCAGCTCGAGAATTTAATACCCGACACCGACTGCAATCGGGTATCATGCGCTCACTCAACACCGTGGCATTATTAATATAAATACTTGCCTGCATGTGGGTCAAAGTCAGGTATCTGTTGGCTGAGCACAAACAAACACACACACGCTCTCGACTAGTTAAGCTTTAATGCCATGTTATTTATTTATTTGCCTCGCTTTTTTATGTCCCTCCGCCCCCCACAGCCTCCATAAATAATTCACAATTCATTGACATATTTTTATGAATATGACTTCCGATCGTTAAACAAGGCGCATAAAAGTGGCAAACAGTCGCTTGGACTATCGCTCCATGCAGCATCTGCCTGTCAGTCTGTCTCTCCACAATTCTCAGTTGTCGGTGCCTTCCGTGCCCCTCCTGCCACACGTTGGGGCAGCCCATTAAAACAACATGAACGCACAATTTAATTTATATTTTTTCAAGCGTGTTGGCGACACTTCATTGTTGCTGCTCCTCTCGCTCGGCACAGAGCAAACAACATAGCGACCCCTACATCAACCCCATGCCCATTCCCATTCCCATCCCCAACCACAGTCTGCCTCGATTCGAGCTCATCGTCAACCTTTTCGAAAATATAATCACAGCATAAAAATCAATTCCAAACGCGTGTGCAAAGAGCAAACAGACAGCGCCAGTCGAGAGTCTGTGCGATGCGTGGAACACACACACACACACACACTCACACACACACATGGCTATCGAGGGGAATCCCCCCGAATCTTTGCGCCCCTTCCATCTGCAACTCACACACAAAAATGTCACACATTTGTTAAACATTCGCGAGTCTGCACGCGCCTCCCGTCTCGCCTCTCCCTCCTCTCCTCGTCTGCTGCTCCTCTGCCTTCCACCTCTTTGCCCAGGCATTGGCAATATAAACAACACTGGGCTGCCAAACTGCGGCCCGGAAAAATCAGCATGCAAATAAAATAAAAATAAAACAAGCAATGAAAAAATAAAGCAAATCAGACCAACAAAGGCCATAGCTGGCGTGATAAATACTCTTTTTACGAGGCGCCATAAAAGCGAATCTCTCTCCATTATCATTATTATTCATATTGATTTTTGAAGCTTCAAAAAAGAGGTTTTAAGTTATCTGCAACTTCTGAATCGAAATTTATTAAAATTTACAAATATGTGAGCAAAAACTTGATTAAATATTATTTTATAAAATCTTCGATAGATGGATTTATTTTAGACATTTTATTTAAAATATACATAGTTATTAAGGTAACAAAAATTCGTAATTTCAAAAATATTAATACTATTAGTTTTTCTTGAAAACTTTTATTTGCAAACAAAAAATTGCGATGTTTTTTAAAGTTAAGTTTAAATCAAAATTTAGATTATTGTAAAATCCCAGTAATGGATGGTAGATTCAGTTTTTGTTTTATTACTATGCACAATATTTGCTGAAATGTTAATACAATGCGTTTTTCTAGAAAAAATATTAGATTTCTGAAAAAAGTTAATTGAATCTAAATTTAAGTAAATCTACAAACTTTTATAGCCTTTATGAAATAGTCAATCTGTAGATTTTAGTGACATTTGTATATATTGTTGTATTATTACTCGCGATTTTTAAAATGCTTATGCAGAAAAATATTTAGTTAGCAAAAATGACTTTTCTGTAATTCTGTCCTTACTCTGACTACATTTTATTACAATTTATTGCAAGTGGAAGATTTCTACTCGATTCGACACATAGCCAGTGACTTTAGAAACGTGCTCAGCTGCTGGTTAGGGCATCGTGCTGAAATCATAAATAGCTTAAAACGAAAGCGAAGCCACCGCCTGCCAGGAGCCGGGCACCGTTTGTTTTGGGAACAGCAGCTCCTAACTTGCGGAGGCGCAAATAGGCTGTCAGTTACATAGCACAGCAGAGTGCTTCCTATTACTCCCCCTCCTCACTGACTGACTCCTTCAGCTCCTCCCTGCTCCTCCTAACAGTCACAGTTGTGTGTGTAGGCGCATTAATGTGGCCCGGCAAAAAATGTGTTGTAGGCAGGCAAAAAAAAAAAGAGGAGAAAAAATTGAAATACTTTTTTGTGATTTATGTGAATGTGTTGCCGGAGACCCGGAGATTTCCTATAAATGTGCAGCGCTCTCGCTCACTCCCGCACTAGTTGCGTCCCTGTCGCACCCTGTGTCAATGTCACACACAAAAATGTTTTACAAGCAATTTTCCAGCTGGTTTTTATGTGTGTTTGTGCATTCGTTTAACTATTTGGGCATAAAATATGACGACCCCGGCACGATCCGCTCGAGAAGCGACCGTTGCCCACTCCTGATATCCCGATTGTCGTCGCTTGCCTAGCCTCAAATTGTCGGCACTTTATGACCACGTGTCCTTGTGGCTGCGCCTTTTTCTCCCGCATATTGGCTGAAAGGACTTCGAATACTCGGCATATTTTTATAGTCAGCTGGCAATTTTGTCATAGGTGCTTAGCGCTAAGTACAGTGGAACATTCCCAGCAAAACAAAACATGTTTCTTCGCTTTTTTGTCCACTCAAAATTCTCTGTCGCTTTTTTGGCACACTCAAGTGCCGTAAATCTTGAAGTTGCCTCGACACTCGAGTCGAGTCGACGAAAAAAGAAACACGGATCGCCGCTTTTAGTCGCTGCTCTATTCCCAGACGTCAATCTCAAGTGGCCCTTGTCGCAGATTTTAACAACTTTATTGATGAGTCGCGCTTTTTATTCCCGGCCAGCAAACCTCAGCTGTCGATTTCGCCATTGATGTATGAAATTTGAATAAGCAAAAAAACAAAAAAGAGACACCCAAATGGCTCGAGTGGCTTTAATAGCGCAGCGGCGCAGCGTTGGCTGCTTTGTCTCAATGTCTTCTGGCTTTGGAATTTGTAATTTGTAATGGAAACTTGTTTTGCGGTTGCAGCCGCAACTGCGAGCTTGACTCTTGGGCCCCCAATATGGCTGCAATCAACTGAGAGAAACTGAGACTATCCACACTTAAGCTCAATGACATCTCCTGCAGCTTCGTCAATTGTGTGGCAAAGTGGCGCCTGTTTGTTCCGCATCCGAATCGCAATCGGAATCGACGACACAAATCACAAGTCGCCAACTGTGAATGTGAATGTGAATGTGAAGAGTGTCCGTCAAAGAGTCGCAGCAAATCAATTTGTCTGGCTGTACATAATTTATGCTATATGCCTTGGCCTATGGGCCACAAATAATATTCGCAATTGCAGAGACAGAGACAGAGAGAGGGGCAGAGGGAGAGATGAGGGAAAGCTTTAGCTCGCGGCTGAGAACACACAAAACATTTTCAACAGTGGGTGGAGCTGTGAATATTGGCCATAAAATGTATGCCCTGAGATAATAACACAAGCGGCAAGTCGTTATAGCGAGGCCCCTGTTGGCCAGCCTGCCTGTTGGCCAGTTAGCCAGGCTGCCAGGCTGCGAACGAGCGTGCAAAGCGGAAAGGCTAAAAATAAAATTATTGGCCAGCAAACTCGTCTCGTCTAGATGCAAAGGCGCTGATAGAAGCTGCAGCTGAATCTAAGTCTGAGGTTGAGGTTCAACTTGATGCTGGATGCTGACTGTGACTGCGGCCAGTTTGGTTGCCCAGGTGGCGACTCGAATTTGGCATCGCAACCACTTGGCCAATTATGCCCTCAACCGAGGGTATATGGATGGGAAGGTGCTCTAAAGAGTATCTTCGTTGTCGCTCTGCGTTGCTGTTGTTTCAGTCTGTTGCAAGTTGCAACAATATTTGGTTGCCAACTTTGCCGTGTATCAACAGCGTTTAGGCTGTGGTTTCTCCTCATTGGATGCCACATTGGCTCTTGGCTCCTCCGTCCCTTCGACTGTTTGTGTGTTTGGCTTTGGCTTCGTTTGCAAATATGCCCAGTTTTAGCTGGCATCATAGACGGTAGCTCCGTGAGGGCTCTGGCCAAACAAAACTGCAACAACAACGGCACACGAATTCACATCCTTTCGGTCTCGAGCTGTTCTTCGTTGTCCGTTGCCAGTTTTGTGTTGTCTCGCTATCTGTTTTGCCTGCAGCTCATTTGGCCCTTGTGTTTGTTACCGCTGCTGCTTCTCTCTCTCTCTCTCTCTCTCTCTGTCTGTCTCACTGTCTCTCAGCGGGCCACAAGCTCATCGGCATCGTCATCTCCATCTCCATCGTCATCGTCATCGTCATCATCATCGAGTCTGCAGAGAGCTGTTTAAATGTCTCATCAACTGTTAGCTTCGCCCCCCGTTTGCCGATGGTACAGACTGTTTGGCATGCTAATATGCAAACAGTGCTGCCAACTTAATGAAATTGAAATGAGCAAATTAGTGATGTTTGGGATGCTCTATGCAACCAGGGAGCGCACCGAACAACATGTGTGTCCACAGCCAACATGGCATACTAACATTATCTCAAGAGCAGTTCCAGAGCATGGAAAATACAGTACAAGGTTTCCAATTAACAGATCAACTTATAGGAAGTTAGCAATCAAATTTATCAGAAGAATCAACGATAATATTATTGTATGAATATATATTTGCACAAATATGTATTTATTTTATTTTGGAACATTATGTGAAGAGCAGTTCCAGAGCATGGAAAATACAGTACAAGGTTTCCAATTAACAGATCAACTTATAGGAAGTTAGCAATCAAATTTATCAGAAGAATCAACGATAATATTGTTGTATGAATATATATTTGCACAAATATGTATTTATTTTATTTTGGAACATTATCTGAAGAGCAGTTCCAAAGCATAGAAAATACAGTACAAGGTTTCCAATTATAGGAAGTTTGCAATCAAATTTATGAGAAGAATCAACAATAATATTATTGTATGAATATATATTTGCACAAATATGTATTTATTTTATTTTGGAAATCAATTTTGTCAATATCAATATTCAATTGCCAATATTTTTATATTTACTGTTTATTTTTCATATACCGAAATAAACAATGAATATAAATACATATTTTGGGGATACAATTTTCAAAAAAATAAATATAAATTATTAAAAATTATTTAATGTTATTTCAATACAAGTTTTTCAATTTGTATTATTTTAAAGTCGACTAACAAACACATAATATTGTTATGGTTATAGGCAAATATGAATTAATTAAAATAATATTAATCTAATCCAGCATTCGCTGCAGAGATTAGGAAAACCCAAGAAAAAAATAGGTAAAATGAAATGTTGATTAATTAGTCTTCGTTTTAGATTTCCACACCAAGTTAGCTATTTGTTATCGTTAGCTACAAATTATGAAAAAGAGTTTTTGAAAGTTAGAGTCAATTTGTCATATGAAATAACATAATAATATTTTGGAAGAGTTTAATACTAAATTCAAACAATAATATTAAATAGAACAGCAAGAATTACAATTGTCTTAAACACACTTAAATCTTAAGTACACAATACAAGAAATCAAAAATAATGCAAGTCATTCCAGACGAAATAATATTTTTTGTAACGCTTTGAGCCAAGACAAATCTGTAAAAAACAAATACAGTAATAATCAATTGCGAATCGACTTTTAAGACTGCATAATTAAGAGCACAAAAGTCAAGTCATGGCGCAAAAGATCTCATCAGAATAAGCAACACACATTTGTCAAGTTGCCCGAAAGCAACTGCGGATTCCAGACTCCGTTTCGACTGATTCGCTAAAAAGCCAAGCCAAGAATGCAATGGGCAAAAACCCGAAAATAGCCTTATCCCTCAGCTTAGCCCAAAGGATAAGGCAAGTCCCATTAATCTGCGAGGCAAAGTTCGTGTTTGGTCAACTCAGCAGCTGCTGCAACGATGTGCGCTGAAAAAACTGGTCTAGCCGTTAGAACTGGCAATAAAAATGCATCTATACAACAAGATGGCAGCAGAACGTACAAATCGAGAAAAACTAAGCGCTGAGAAAAAAATGGGAAATGTGAAAATGGGGAAAATGGGGAAAGGAAACCCACACGTCATGCACTACACTTGAAAGCACTAGACGCTCCCTGTGCCCAGCTCTGTCTCGTAGCTTCAAATCGGCCTTCTGATAGTTACAAACGACTTCATGACGATACAAAAGAACGATGATGATTTGCAAAAAGGGAACAACGAAGAGGGGAAACGCTGTTGACTGGGTCTATTGGGACTGTCAGGGTCTGGTGCGGTCCATCATTGAATTGGCTGTGCAAACGTTTGATAAATTGATGAATTGCAATGCTCAAGTGGCAACAGTTTAGCGAACCAGAGAGCGAGAGAGAGATCGATAAAGAGACCGGGATGCAGTTGGAGTTGGAGTTGAGAGCAGTTGGAGTGGCACAACTCATTAGTTCATCTCTGTCGCAGTCTCACTCGAGTTTTGTTTATTGAAGTTTAGCATAAAAAACAACAACCATAGCAGCAGCAGCAACGAAATGAAACAGTCATGACCGAGGGAAAGTATTTTCCATGCTCGCTTCGTTTCTCGTTTACCGGGAAGAGCTCATAAAAATTTATGTTAATTTCATTTAGAGCCGGCTGCAATCCGCGACTGCATTCGTAATGAGCGCGGCTAAGTAAACAACCAGGGAAGCAGCTCCAGCACTCCACATGGCGTTTTTAAAGAATCCCAAATTGAAAGCAAAATAATAATAATGATTAACTGAGGCAGGTCGACACATCGACATCGATGATCTGCCCACCTACAATAACACTATATTCTTGGGGTACATTTCCATTGCACTTGATGCAAACAATTGAAAACTTCTACGAAAATGCGTAAACAATGCAAGCAAATAGATGGCGATGCCTCAAAAGTGATGCTGGGGCATCTTCGACGTCTTTAACGTGAGCTCTACAAATTAACTGAGAGACAACGCGTCGTATGCGCAACGCACACAATTGTTTATTTATTTGTATTTATTTTCCAGTCAATATAAACCATGTGAATTTTTAGTGTACATAAAGCGAAGAATGCCAGACATGGTAATAATAACAACAATGCCAAGCGACTCGACATCGGGGCAAGTAAATAAATCAAATGCAACCGAACAGCTGCCTGAACAGGCAGAGACAGTGGCAGCATTAGATGAAATTTCCATGGAAATGCGAGCCAAGACGAGAACTTTAAAACAAACAAACGAGTGCGAGTGCAGCTTCGAGTACACGAGTCTGAGTACACTCATAAACCGAGTGGACCTGTGTGGGCAATATGATTGTCAGGGGCAATCGCCAGTCAACATGACAGCGGAACCCAACTCAACTCCAGGCGACTCGCCTCGACTTGAACTTAAAGTGCATCAAAGTGTAGCTGGCATTAAAATTGCCAGTGGCTAATCTAGTGGAAGGCAACGAAACTTGGCAGCCGAAATAAGCTGCCACAGTGTGTTGTGCTTGGGGAAGGTGCAACATCTAATCCTGGCGCTGCAACTACATCCTGACCGAAAATCCCCTTTAGCTGCCACTCCATTTAGTGTGCGAGTCAAAGTCATTTGCCACAGCAGCGGCAGCAGCAGCGAGGGAGCAACAAAAACACAGCTCATCAACACCTTTAGTCAGCCATTTTTCAGCATGCGGCAAGGATAATACCACGGGGCAGCAGGGTGTGCAGCGTGGGGGGCAAATACGCAAAACCATCGCACACTAAATCCACTTAAATTAATTGCAAAAGGTGATTACGTTGCTGTTTTGCCTGTGCTCGACTCTGCTCGACTGTGGGTGTCCTGGCAGCAAACAGACAGCTGAGAAATGAAGCCGGGACAGCGAGAAGGACATGCACACAGCTACACACGGTTGCACGGTGGGGTTATCAAGAAGCTGCCGCTGCTGCAGGACGCCATTTCTCAAATGCCAAAGGGGCAAAGGCAAACAGCAAACACTTGGCAATGGCTCTGCAATGGCAGCTGCAACTGCGGCAGGCGCTCGTGTGTCGTGTGTTGTGAGGTAGGCAAATGCACAGACTTCGTCCTGCCGTCGTGCCGAGTGTTTGCGCATATCTTATAGATGCTGCTGGCAAAGGGATGCCAGGGGAGCGGGACAACTGTCGCTTCTTTTTTGCAAAGTAATTTGCAAAAGAGCCAAGACAAGGCGCAGCAGCAGCAGCGAGAACTGAAAGCAAGTGCCGCCAAAATGCAGTCAAGGATGAAAGAGAAGGGCACAAAGTCGCTGTGTGGCAGCCACCAGTCGAATAGACAACAGCCAGCAGGTGACTTGCCACCTTGCCACCTTGCCACCCCTCAATCCCCGCTTTTCCTCCTTTCTAACCCGCTAACGGCGCTACAAGGTGTTAAGGTGTCGCTGTCATTGCTTGATTGCGTTTATGCGTATACGCTTATCAGGATAACACCAGGCAACACTGGCTTACGTTGCTGCAGATTACTAGAGTTGCCAAATTTGCAATTTTAAACATGCTGATGCCAAATCAAATGATTTTAGTTCTGCTTAATGTCTGAATAATCTGAATCTGAATAAAGACATGTTGTAAACTGCGTTTGCCAAATCACTTGTTTTGTCTAATGTGCTACAAACACTGATAAAATTATTGTCAACAAAAAATTAACATTTAAAACGATAGTTACAACTTTTAATATGGAATAGAATTAGAAATAGGTATTAGGGATGTGGATATTACAAGTATTTATGTCAGCACTACACATCACATTGGTAGCTAAATAATAAAACATTATGGTTGTTAGTATATTTTTTTGATTTTTCGTTTGATGTTGTTAATTTAAAAAAAAGGCAATAAATAAGTAAAACAAATGAGAATAAATTCAAAATTTGTAATAAAATATTAACCATCATTCATGATTAGGAAAGAGAGCAATCATGTAGATGAAAGATTAGTTATTTCATTAGTTTTGGTTTGTTATTAGTTCTATTAGGTCTAGATAAATGAATTTCGTAACGTATTTACCTGACATTTTAAGCAGTATACATTTTTTTAAATTAGTAATACAACAAGTAAAGAAATCAGCAATTTTCTTCTTTTTTTCCTGGCAACCATTATTACTGAGCTTGAATTACATATTCGATTGCTAACTAGTTTAATAAAAGTTTCTCACACTTATGATTTATATAAATAAATTTATCAATTACTGTTGAGCTGTAGCATTTTCGTTTGCTTTTTGACTCAAGTATTTGATATTCCCATTTTATTCATTATTTATTTTTACCCAGTCATATTTAGTTGGATACTTTTCGTTTTTTTTTTTTTAAATACTTTGCTTTTATTAATTGATCTTCTCTAAAGTTGAGAATACCAATAAGTTATCAAAGTTAAATTTACACGTATTTATTAATTTCATTTTATTTACAATTATTTTCATGCATATTGATATTGTGTTGGACATGTTTACTTTCTAATTTCGCAATTTTCACGCATAAACACAGTTTGGAAACGTGTCTCCTCGCTGCCTGCTCCCTGTTCCCCACCTCGCTCCTCGCTCTCTGTGTGTGTGCGTGTGCTTAAAATGTCATTAAAGCGCAGAATGGGCGTGAGCATTGAAAGCGCCGAGTGGCAGAGCAGGAGGAGAAGGAGACTGAGGCGGAGGCGGAGGAGACAGCGAACAACTGGCAACTGTGGCAACAGCGACAGCTCATAAAGCGCGACGACAGCGGAATTGGAGCTGGAACTGGAACTGGGATTGGGATTGGGATTGGGTTTGGGTTTGGAGTCGGAGTCTGGCAGCGGGTTTTTGCAGCTGGGCGGTGTCGGAGCAGATAAAAGTCAGAGACTCAAAGACAAGCCAGCCAACATTATATCCTTAATCAGCGCCTGGCTGCCGCCAAAAGCTTTCCCTGGGCGCATTTGATACCGAGGACAGTGAAGAGGGGGGCTGAAATGATGTTGCTTCCGTAAAATTTATTGATAATTGATTATTGCTTCGTTAGGTCGGCATTTGAGGCAACATTTTGTGCGGTTGCCTCTCGATTCTTGCTGCTTGTTATCATTGTTGTTTGTTGTTGCAAATTGAAAATGCAAATTGCTCGACTGATTCGCCTGCTCCCGATTGCATTGAAGTCTCTTCCCCCTCTTGCCCCTCGTCCCTCCCCGCGGGGTCTGTCGCTGCTTTTTGATGTGTGCGCGCCGCAGTCGCCGGCGCTTTGGGGAAAAACAAATTTTCATAAATTTTTAAAACAAACACACGGCACAAGCCAAACAGGAAAAACCAAAAAAAAAGAAGACTCAAAATGTAAGCGAAGTTGTTGCCGGATTTTTTACGCCATTTTGTTGGGGTTGTTGTTGTTGTCGTCGTTTGTTGCTGTTGCTGTTGCCGTTTGTTGCTGTTGTTGCTGTTGCTGGTGTGCGTTGTTAGGACGTGCCTATGCGCGCTGCTTTGCTCACCTTTTGAGCTTTTAAATTATTTTCCAAGCACGTAGCTCCGTCGGCTGTTTGCGTATTTAAACGTGCACGGGTTCAAGCGTGCGAGCGAGACGGCCGCACAGACAGAGACGCACTGAGTTGCCGCCTCCCTCCCTCCCCCCGTCCACGTTGCCTTTAAAAGGATTTGCGCAATTTGCGTGCGGGGCTTTTATGAAGGGTTCGGGATGTTTCCAGTCACAGTGTTGACAAACAAACAGCGCCGCTGAGTGACGCCCAAGACAGCCAAGGACCTAGGACATCAGCAGCAGCAGCGGCAGCAATGAAGCTAGCAAGGACAGCAATCGGCGGCGGCAGCTTTGTGTTGACAATGTCCTTGCTGGCATTGTGGAGCGAGCGCTTTCATCCTGCGCCGCTCGCAGTACGTGACTTGCATTTATTTTGCGGCCCAAACACTGAAAAACTCGTTAGTAATTTACCAAAGAGAAAGCCACCAACACACAGAGAGAGAGACAGAGAGGGGGGGGGAAAAATCGGAGCAGTGTTTTCTAAGCAATCAAATGCTCGTCTATATTCATATGAAGTCCGCCAACTAAAAATGCTGAACGTACTGGAAAACAACAAAAACCGAAAACGAAAAGAAAAATGTAAAAAAATAGATTTCCAACTGCAAATAATTCCATCAACACGCAGGCCACAAAAGGCTGCAAACTAAAAACCAGACACCAAAAACGGCAAGGGCAACGATTGATAGCCACTTGAGCGTCGCTCCCCCGCACCCCGCTCCCACCCTCTCATAAACCCATTGACATTGCACAGTGTACAGTCGAACGCATTGGGAGGCCCGAGAGCACTTTTGCACAGTGGGACACAAGCAGCGGCAAACAGAGCGAGACATAGAACAGAGCACGAGAGCAGATTCAAGTGCAGTCCAAAGCGCAGCATGGGCAGCCCAAAATTGTGTGCTAACTAACACTGAGAGAGGGGGGAGGGTGGAGGTGGAGGTGGAGAGGCCTCAAGCTGCTTAATGGCACAGGCGCAGCGTCGAAAGAGTTATTGAAAATGTTTTATTGTGTGCATTTGATTGCTGTAAGTGTTGAGGTTGCACTGCATGTGTGTGCGAGTGTGTGCGAGTGTGTGTGTGTGTTGCTGCCTGGTGTCTAACTTATAAATATTTCAATAACATTTGAAGTGCAGTCCCGACTGTTGCCATCGATTCGAATTCGAATACGAATACGAATACGGATTTGGTTTGGATTCAATTCGATCGGACTGCCTGCAAATGGAAATGCACTTTCCATTGTGTGCGGGTGTCTAGTGCTTTGCCACTCACCAACACCAGCAACAACACCAGCAACAACACTTTGGCATCGCCAGCGATTCCAGTGGCCGGAGCTCTACCGAAAACCAATGGCACTTGCCATATTTGGATTACCAAGAGCAAAGTAAACCAGGCACAGCCCCAATCCAACCCAAACCACAAGCCTTCTATGCTAGGCATTCATTGTGACGGATGTTTGCACGCTAGGGCTTGACATGCTACTGCAATATCATGGAAACCAAGGGTTTTTGAATTGTAAAATTAATTTATCAATTTGGGAGCAATCTAATTTCATACTTTTGATAACATTTTATAAAAGACGTTTAATAATTGAAGAAGCTGCTGCAACAAGCAGTATGTAATAAATTAATATAACTTGCGAATTTTCTTAAAATTTTTAACTTTTTAAGGAATGATTGGATACATTTTATGCAGAGTTAAAAAAATATTATTCAGTAAACGAATTATAGGAAAAGAGTGCGAAAATATAACACTTTTCTATACAAATAAAATAGAACACTTTTCTATAAAAAATGTATTTCATAATTTGCATTTATGTTTTTTATTTTAATAATTTAACTATTTAAAAATTTTAAATAAAGTTTTCACTAAGAGAAGGCTCTTACTTTTGGAAAATATTCCATAATTCAATAATTTTCATACAAAATCTTTACAAAATATGAGTTTTCGTTATATTACTAGAACGAACAAACAAATATCTTAATATAATAGCTAGCTTATACTAGTATTAAACAATACAAATATTATATTGATATTTAAATTGAATTATAAAATCAGTCAATAGACACATAAGGAATTTTAAATTGTTGTTAAAAAGATTAGAAATTTTTGTTATTTATGTTATTCATGTTACATAGGGCAATGGTTTTTTGTATAAATAATAATCATCGTGTTTCCCGCTGTGAAATATCACGAGTTGAGAGCACGCATAAACGCACAATTCAAAGCATATTCGATGGGTTTCTACGGCACGTCCTGTGTGGGCTCACTTTCAATTGTGCGAGTGTGTGTGAGTGTGTGTGAGTGTGTGCGAGTGTGTGTGCGAGTGCTCTAAAACTTTCCATCGAGTGGAGAAAGAGCTTGGGCATCAAGTTGTGATGCAATCGCTTGCTGGCACTCGGCTCAATGAAGCCTGTGGCATGGCCTACTTTGCAGCACAGCAGAGCACAAAAGTTTAACTCAATTACCAGCAGCGAGGAGGCAGCCTCGCAGTAGTTGCCACACGTGACTAGCCAGGCTGAGTGGCAAGGGGGCGGGAATTAGGCAGGTGAACTATGTTAAACTGACCTGCTTAGCTCGCCAGGCGAGCTGGCCGGCAAGAATTGCCAAGCGACTTGGGTTGGGTGTGGAGGAGCATCTCGAATGGAACTGAAACCAGGTGAGCGAGAGAGCGCATTAAGCAGGTCGAGCGTCTCGTCGAGCTTTGACGGTCTGTTACGGGCCACCTACAAATCCCTTTTCAAAACTCATTAGCACAAATTTGTGCCTTTCAATGCGAGATGGCCAAAAGCCAAACTTGCCACCTTGGCACGCCCCAACAACTATGCTGGCTAATTTCGAAGATGCGAGAGGGGGGAAGACGCACCAAATTTATGCTGATTGTGCGGCAATTTACGAAAATTCGAAGCCCGAAAACTGGAAAATTGCAGCTGGCTCACGTAGCCGGCGAGCTGGAGAGAAAAACGCTCGGAAAAGCGAGTCAACAAATTTCTGGCTGCTACGCGCTTACAATAAATATAAGGCACTCAGCCTTGAAACAAAAAGAAAAAGACAACCTTTAACCTTTTTCCCATTGTGTGTTGCCAGCTAATGTTTTCTATTTTCGTGTCCTTCTCTTTACAGAAGCCTGTCTCTCTGCCTTGGTTTATTGAGTACAGCAAGCAAAACAACAAAAAACAACTACAAGAAAAACAAAAAAACAAAAAGCGGTAAGCAACCTTCCTTAACCTTTTACGAAACCAAGTCTATGCAAAGTAGTTCCAGTTAAGTGGGCGGTTATATGGATGTACGACGAGTATACTATATATATTTGGCTGAGGAGGACACGAGTCGAGTCGCTTGGGTTTCCGTTTCCGCCTTTGGCTTTCGCTTTTTCATTTCCGCCTAATAAACTACATAATTAAACTGGCAGCAATGGGATTAAAGGATTCCTTGCCGAGAGCCAGAACTCACTCCTTCCAAAAAACAACAAGAGTCATGTGTATGGTGAATCTTTGGCGAGCTACTCAACTGCTCCTTGCTCCTTGTTTTTTGTTCTTGTTGTCGAAGGACTCACTCCATTAGCCTCGAGTCGTCTCCCTCGGCACGCTCTAACTGAAGTTTCGTGGACGAATTAAGCTAAATTAATTTTTGTGCTTTGCCTCCTGTTGTTGTTGTTGTTGCTTTTGCTGGTTAAGTCCTTTGACTTTTGCCTCGTTTGATACTTCGTCGTACTATTCAACTCGCTGTCTCCATCTCGCTCTCATTCTCAGTCTTCTTCTCCCTCTCTATCTGGTTTCCTTCATATTAAATTAATGATGTGTTTTATGCCATGTCGAAAAAAAATCACAGCAAATGCGATTTAGAAGGCAAAGCGCAACATTAGCAGTAAATAAAATAGGATAATGCGGCAAGTCGACCGCAAAGCGGCATCAACCAACAAAAAAATATCTAATAAAATAAAAGAGGATGAAAAAGTAAGAGCGTATAGTCATAAAAGTGCCCTCAAAGGGTATGTCCAACGCAGAAGTGCGCTTCACTAAACGATTGCCACATTACAAAAATCGCAAAAATCTCTAGGAATCTTTTTAAATATAATGCTTAATATTAACAGATTGATATGGAGAAAATCTATTTTCATAAAAAGTACTTTCGAGTTAAGAGTTCAGGAGTTACACAAACAATTTAAAATTATTTGACACGTCGCAATGAATAAATTTGTTGTACTTGTATCGTTGTATTTTATTTACGATTATAATATTACATTCATTTGAATTAAATAATGTAATACGGAGTTTAGCTAGCAATAGCTTTTTAAATAACAATTTTCTACAATTTCGTAGATTACTTAAATTATATATTATTTAAAAATAATGAAACGGAAGAAATGTAGCTTACATTTAACTTAAAAGATCATTTCTCAGCGTATATATTAACAAAGTTAATTTAATTAAGCCAAGCACAATTTCGTAACAATTTAAAATAAATAATAATATAAAAATAAATACACATTTCATTACAATTATCCAAGAAACTTTTATTAGAATTTAAAATTTTCAAAAACAATATTAATTTGAATTAGTTTTAAAAGAATTTTTCAATTTAACTTAAATTTATATATTTTACAAAGTTCAGACCAGCAAGTTGATAAGTGAGAAAAACTGTGCATTTCATTTCTCAGAAACAATAACAATAAACAATAAACAATAAACGAGCTTTAACTAAAAAAAGTTGATTTTACAAAAATGTATTGCTGTTGAAAAAAGTCGATACTAGCTAGCTTGACAATCTTGTTTGTTGCGTAACAAGAGCCTCTAAAAAACGAAGCCAACCAAACAGGAAGAGCAAACAAATGGGACATTGTCAGAGGGACAGCTGCAGTATGCCAGAAGGCAGGGACCGTGAAGCACAAGAGGGGGAGAGGAGAGAACAGAGGCAATTGCCGTTGTATGACAGCCGAAAGGATTATGCGATCCTAATGCCAAGTCGCTCGTTTTGCGCTGCTCGCTGCTCGCTGCTAAGCCCGGCAATTTTTCATACTAACCCCATTTGGCTGTGAGGCGTAACCGACAAGAGAGCACTCACAGTCACAGTCAGAAAGCAGCAACAACGTCACAGTTAGAGCCAGAAGTATTCGCATCCGGATCACCTGGCCTAAGAAACGAACTCTTTACCCGCAGCGCTGGGATGACTTAATATTAATCTGGGATGCTGCCGTTGCCGTTACCGTAAATACAAACAAATAATTTTTTTGTAAACAATTTGTACGCAATGTTCTTCGAAAAATCAAACCAAAGATTTGTGTGCGTCGATGTCGCCGTCGCTCTCTCCTTCCGACTTACACAAATATTTTGACAAAACGCCTGCTGTTTCCACATAAATATTTATATTTGCCTTCTACAACTGCCACACACACACGCACACACACACATACCTGCACTCAGAAACACACACAAAAGGATATATAGTCAACTCGATCCAGCTGTCCGTCTGGCAGTCGCTTTATCGTGGGCCTGCATCTTTACCTGCAGCGAACATGATACGAGAACCAGAACCACGTACCAGCATCTTCTCGTTGTTGCCGCTTCTCAGATGGGCGCGTATCTTTAGCATCTACACACACACTCACACACTCGCTCTGTACACAACACGCTGTCGTGCGTATACAAATTTGTTGTTGCCTCCTTGGAAATCGAACCCACAAAAATGCAGTTAAATAAATTACAAACGCTCTGTCACCCAGCAGTCTCGAGGACAGCGAGACTTGGGACCTCGACTCCAAGGTTGGGGTGCATGTCGCGGGATTATCGCTGGCCGGGCATCGCCACAGTCGCAACACAATCACAGCTTCAGTCGCAGGCCAGCCAATGATTACGATGATTATTCTTATACGATTTTTTCATTCTTTTTAATGAATATCGTTGTTTGTCGCCTGCTGCATTCCCCTTTCCATTGGAGCCACGCTGCTGCTTTCGGTTCGAACCCCCTGCCAGACTTTTGCGTGCTAATGAAATAAATGCCTGGACTGCGCTCTCAAGTTACCCAAACATGAGCAATCTGTGACATTGCCACATGCAAGTCTGAGGACACACATTCAGATACAGATACACTCAGATACAATGAAAAGATACAGCGAAACTGCAGCTTGAATTATGAGCTGTCTCCTGCCACAGACATTCCTCAACGTGTGTGGGTCCAAATGGGTTGAGAGTCACATTTCATAAAAAAATTATTAGAGTCGTTTTGTAGCAGCAGCTTAACATAAACGGAACATACTTCTACAATATATGTATATATTATATATACTTCTGTTTATAATTATCGAATGAAGAAATATTTTAAAATTCCTTTAAACTTTGAAAGTGATTTTTTTACTGATAATCAATTTTGTATACAAAGGTTAATATAAATTGGTTTCACTAAGTACTTAAAATATCAACCAGATATATAAATGTTTTCGTTTTAATTACTTTTATTTCGAATTTGATTTTAAAGATCTATGATTTTTAACTTAAATGTTTATTTAAATTCATATATTATAAAAATATTTTTGTATTTTTATAAACAAATTTTGTATTCGTAATTGCTTTTTAATCCCGATTATGAGCAATTGGCTTAATCATCTAAAGTGTGATACTTTACTTTAACAATTTCCAAATTTAATGAAAAGTAACAGGTTTTATTAAATTGGAAAATTCATAAAACTTTTGGTGTATTCTTAAAAGAAATGGAAGTTCATTAAACTCGTTGCACGCTTGCTCAAGTTTCCTTATGGACTGCCACCCTTTCGGAATAAATCCGACTTTGTATCCGGCCCAGTGGCAATTGCAATAAACTTTGCTCATCCTTCAAAAGTGTCGCCGCCTATTTAATTATTAATTTCGCATTTACCACAAAACGATTAAGGGTCGTCGGCTGCATCAGAGGGAAGCAGCACGGCAACATGGGGCAGGGGCAGGAACAGCACAAGCTTCTTTGAGCGGGCCAAGAGCAATCCAGACCATTCAACCATTTCCTCAATTGCATAAATCGAAAATTTGTGTTTTGGCGCGTGTCACGAATAAGCAAAGGAAGCGTTCTACCTCTTTCACTGCCCCCCTCTCTCGTCTCCCTTTGTCTCTGCCACATTCTCTAATTTTTCCTGTGCTTTGAAACAATGTAACCAGGTCTGAGGTCTGAGGTCTGAGGTCCGACTGCTGAATGTTGACGGAGAGTTGGGAGAGCTGGAGCTGCTGTCGTAGTCTGTTTGTCACCCAAGTCATTTACATGCTCCGCTTGGATACGTGACTCACATATAGTTATTGCTGTTATATATTGACGTACTATATACATGTATATTTTGGTCGGGTGGCTTTTGGGGAATTTCAATGCATGTCTGTGGCTTTGGGTTTGACTTGGCTTACATTTGATGAAAATGCGAGCGATGTCGAAATGTGGATATGGATGTGAAATGTCCACCGGGAGTCGCTGTCTGTCTTTCGGTCTGTCTTTCGGTCCCTTTGGTCTAAATTGAGTCACGCAGCGCATCGATAAAATATTTAAAATTCATTTCTAAGCTTTTAGTAGTCGACGAGTCGCACTCTTATCAACGATTGCGCCGATTCGCCCTGCCCCAAGCATTACTCAACCTCAACCTCGAGCACAGTTTTGGAGGCTCGAGAGGGCAGCGAGATAGCCGTTAGCCAAAACAACTGCAAAATGCCGGCGACAACTCCTTGGCCGTATCTCTGGAGTGCGCTTTGATTTATGTGCGTGCAGCGCGAGCTTTGTGTGGATAGATAATGTATCTATAAGTAAATAGAAGCAATTGCAATCGTTGTTGGTTTGCTGGTTTGTTGGTTACCTGGTGGTCGACGTCGTCGCCGTCGCCGCAGTTGCAATTGCACTTTATTAGTTTTGCTATTGAATTTCAATTTATTGCATTGCGCTGCACAAATGTATCTGCCAGATACTATCTATCAAATGCCTCTCAGCTGTGTGTGCTCAGTTTAGCTCTTTAGCGATTTAAGAGCTAAGCGCTTGATTTGTTTCTCACTCACAATATCTGAATACTCTCTGTCTATCCTCTGTTATCGAGTTGTGGTTCCTTTACAAATATTAACTCGCACTCGTTTTATCCCTAAACATTCGTATCGCATTTATTATTTATTATCGTGCATTTTATTTCTGTTTTTATTGCTGTCGCACAGTTCGATTCTTTTGTTGATTTTTCTTGATTTGAAGCACTGATTGTCCGCCGTTTTACAACCGTCGCCAAGGTGTGAATTGTGGTGAGTGGCACTCACTGTTGCACTCACAGTTCCACTGTTGTTGCCACAGTTGTTGCTTTTGATCGACAGCTTGCCTAAAACTGTCAACTCGTTTTTCTTTTCCTGTTTTATGGCACATTTCTTTTGCTTCGATTTCCAGCGATTTATTTGTTGCTGCTTTTTGTTTTTGTTTGCACGGCTGCTGTTCAATGTTGCTGCCACGTTCGTAGCGCTATCAAGCGGTTTATATCGCTGCCTGCCTTGCCACTTGGTGCTGCTGACGCTTAGATTGAGATTAGTTTGCCTCCCAGCGACGACACCAACGACGACGACGACGACAACGATGTTGGTGGCACTTTAGTGGCCGCTTGTTGAGCCTGTTGCAAGTCTTTGGCCGTTAAATGACATATCTAACGGTTTGCCCAGTTGCCTTGACAACAGTATCATAAATCAGCATGTCAGCTCAACTCAACGCGACATTTGCTGCATTGCTTTTTCCACTCCGATCCTTGCCAACAGTTTCAACACGTTGCAGAACTCTTCATGCATTTGTATCTTTAAATAATAGCTTATGCTCGTCATCAATTCTCATTCACAATTTCATCTGTGCGCTGCATGTCAAGCATTTAATCAATTTTCCATAAATCATATGCCAAATCAGCTGCACTCGCAGTTCCTCTCTCTCTATCCATCTATATCTCTTATTTCTCTTTGCATACCTGCATATCATGGTGCAGCAAATTGCTTAACTATATGGAAAATTGGCAAGTTTTGACGGCTGACAGTGCGGTTGGCTACCTCGTGTCTCTTGGCTCCCATGCAATGCATGATTTGCAGCGAAAACTGCAAAAATGCTAAAGAAAATTGAATAAAAAATAAATGCTATTTTCGCTGTGTGTACCTTTCATTTTGATGTGGCGTGTTTGCTCACATTTTCGCTGAAATTATTTGTACGTTTCTGGCCAATTTTGGAAATAGAAAAAGTTTTCGCAATCGCTGTGGGACATGACAGCGTTTTCGCCAGTTTATTGAACTGCAACAATGCGCGTCGTTCGTCTAAATTGATTAGAAAATGGCGAGCAATTTGTCAACAGTTACAAACGATCCATAATATTGTCTAAACAGCGAGTAATTTCTATAAATCTCTGCCGCACAAACATTGTGACCTGCAATAAGACAGACAGGATGCAGCAGGATAAACTCTAGATGGCAGACTGTGAACAAGGACCAACCGCAGACGAGACGCGATGGCAATGCAATGTCACTTAAATGCCAGCGACATCCCATGTCTGTCAGCGGCCACTGATGACTGACTGGCTGACCCAGCTCAATGCCAATCCAAATCCAAATCCCATTCCCATTTTGTGTGACCTGCTCGCTCATTGTGTGCGTCGCTCGCTTTGTTTCCTTTGGGCTAATGTCGGGCTGAACATCCGCTTAGGAGTTCTCTAAATTGGATTTTCACAGCTGCCAGACAGCGAAAAAGTGAGTGGAAACAACAGCGACGAAAATAAATTTAACACGCTTTAGTTTCGGGCAACGTTCTCAACATTTGACAATCGAGCAATTTCAAGGCTCGTTATTAACAAAAGTCTTGCCATTAATTGCAATTTGCCTTCGTGTTCCACAAATAGATTTCTGCAAAACATTTTCGACACCTTCCATTAAGCCATCGTGCTTGCTGCTCAGTGCATCTCAGTTCCATCTATATACATATATCGAGCACATCGGGCAGCCACTTCCGGTGGCCATTTTGCGTCAAGTCGTGTAATTTTCTTTGCAGCCACTAAACTGTGTGCGGTTGATGACAGATAAGCTCGCTCCCAATGCTTTTAACCGCAAAACCTCCAGCAGCCCAGCCACATGAATAATTCGCAATGGAAACTTACCTCTTTCCTCCCCTCCCCACTTCCTTCCTGCTGCTGCTGCCCTTCGAGTGAATTTGTTGTCGTTGCTCAAAATGGCCGACTGAAAACTTGTGCAAATGCATTGAATGATTTATTTGGTGTGATTGCCTCAAACACACACACACACACGCACATTGCTCTCTTCACATCTCTTCGAGTGTGTGTGTGTGTGTGTGTGTGTGTGTGCTTCCTCTGAGTGAGCGCAATCAAACAGTAGCAGTAGTTGCCGTTTACAGTCGACAGAGGGCGCCTTTTCGGGCTTTGTGCATTTTAATTGGCCGCTGCGGATGATGTGGCCAAGTGTTTTGATTGCTTTGTCATTGCAGTTCAGGCGCACTAATCATCACCTCTCTCTCTCTCTGTCTCTCCTTCTTGCTGCACTCCCCCGCTACGCCTCTATTTTGTAGCTAGTGCCAGGCATTTATTAATTATAAATGCTGTCAATTGCTCAAAGTGATCGACAGGGGGCGCTGTGCGCACTGCTGCCCAGATACCCAGCAAATGTCGGGTATGCTCAGCTTAATGGTGATTTATAATAGTAAATGGGATTTAAGGAAATAAAATGGCTTTGTAGCAGCTTAATTAGTATATTTAACATAATTTAGTATTAATTAAAATATTAGCATGATTGTGGATTCTGCTTCTGATTTGCATTGAATTATTCCCAATTAATATATTTATTTTGCCTGGATGAATTTTCATTGTACAACATTTTAAAATCTACAAACAAGCTATATGATATTAATTATCTTCTAAAATTTTAATTATGAAATATTTTAAATTCAAACAAATAAACAAAATTATATAATTGTATACTACAAATTTGTAAATTTACTTAACATTATACAATATTTTGAATTTTACGACTCGTAGACTACGAGTGTCAACAAATTAATAGTTGTTTACTAAAAGCATATTACAAATTTAATTCAATTTACTTTTAACAGATAATCAAATAGTTTCGATTTCATACAGTTCATTTATAATGATTCTAATCAAGCTGAATTACAGGATATCTGCTGCGGCGAATAGCTTAGTTTGTTGTGCTTGTACTTGTTGTATGAACTATTTGCCATTGATTTCTTTTGAACGCATCAAAGTTAACATCGCAGCATGCCATTGCAGTCCATTGAAGCTGAAGTGAATTTCTCTGGCAAAGCGAGCAAAGAGCAAAAAGCATTTCAATTGAGATTTATTGCGGCGTGTATTGGGCCGGCTAAAGGGCTGTGGCTGGGGGCTGAGCGTTGTGAGTTAGGCATCGAGGGCAGAGGGAGAGAGAGAGGAAGAGGGTCGAGAAGTGGCGTTCTTCACTTGTTTTGCATTTGCACTACTTTACGGGAACTTCACGCCCCAACAGAACCGAACAGAACTCAACTGAACAGAAGCTGTGCCTTTAGTTAAGTTTTTAGATTGAAATTTATTGTAGTGATGGAACGTTACACCCTCTTTGGTTCAACTCTCTCGCTCACTCTCTGTTGCTCTCTCTCTCTCTCTCTCTCTCTTGGTATGGCTGACAAAGTCAATTCCTTTGATTTGTGGCGCTTTTGCGTGCAATTTTTTAAATTGAAAATCACTGCCCTGCACAATCCTTTTTACATCCTGTGAGCTCAACGCTCACTGCGCCCAAATGAATTCGTTTCGTTTCGTTTCGTTTCGTTTGCTCTGCTTCAGCTTCTGCTTTGCTTTAGTTTCTTTTCATTTCGTTTCGGTTTTTTCTGTATTTGTTGTATTTCTTCTTTTTTGTGAAATATGCACAGCGCGTATTTACTTTTATCGTGATTTATGCGCCACAATTGATATTGAGGTTAATAAATTGAAGGCTGCGTCTCGAACCAGAAACAGAAACACAACCAGAATCTCTGAATCTGATTCGACAAGAAAAGAAAAGAAATGGAAAACCAAACGAAACGGGCAAACGACTCTTCAAATTGAGCTCAAGTGCAGCCAAGGCATTTTCAATTTCGATTTCTCAATTTTAAAGTTCGTTTTTACAGCTTCAAATGGCCGCTGAACCGCTGCTGTTGTTTAGTCGTTACCGAAAAGGTCATTTGACTATTTAACCCTTTTTTACGATACTCAATCCGATTCGGTTTTCCATTCCCTGTTTTTTTTTTGTGTTTTTGTTTTATGACCGGCCCTCTGGCTGACCTTGACAACCATCGAGTGCTGCAGAAGTAGAAGAACTGACTTATAATGCTCACAGGATGTTTGGGTTTACAATTCCGGCTAACCTTTTTCTTATTTGTGTTTCCTTTTAAGCCCGAATTTGCTCCGTCAACTGCCCTGAGGTCAATGCGTGTACATTTGAGCATAGCTCGTTGTCTCCCTCTTTATCTCCCTCTCTCTTTGTCCCACTCGAACATAACTTTCACGATTGTCCCACACATTTTTGAGCCGCCCAGCGAGGTGTTAAGTGAGGTCACACAATTCCTGGAGCAGCTGTGCAAATGCAAATGGAATCGACTTTCTTCAGGAATTCAAAGAGATCCAAAAGAACTCGACAAAGCAGCCTTAGCAACGGCAAACTTTATTTCTTTTAATTGATTTTTTTAAAGTAGCTACACTCCTCCGTTAATAATTAAATTTCACTCTAAATTGAACAATTAAAATTAATTTCAATAATATATAATATTTATTTTATCATAAATAAATAGTTTCTTCTTTGAGATACTTTAAAAGCTTTTATTTGCTCATTCATATTTAATATTATTAATTTGCTTGACTGTTCATAGACGACATTAAAATAACGAAAAAAATACATACAAATTAAACATAGAAAAAAATACATAAAATTAAATAACACAGCTCATAAAATTCAATTGTTATTTAAATATTTTTATTATACTTTTGCCAAATTTCTAATTGGTCTCAATAACCAGAATAAAATTATAGTCAAGATTTTCTAAGATTAGAAAAATCAAATAATAAATTTGACAATAGATGATTTAAATGAATGAAAATCATTTCGAAATTCTTAATAAGACATAATTGAAGTACTATAAAGAACCACTTGGGAGCTCAACTTTATTAAAACTAAGCAAGTGATAAATTAACATTTTGGGCTATTCCAAAACTGACTTTACTCCAAGGAATCCTCGTGAATAATTTCAAAACTCTGCGTGACTGTAAACTTTGGATTTGTGGCCTTACTCACACCCAGAGCATCTCATAAATATGATTTTAATCGATTTGCACTGACAACTCTAACTAAGTGCAGCAAACACACAGTTCACACGCCACGCATCCTTGCTGAAGGAAACCAGGACGCTTCAGCGTTCAAACTGCCATTTGAAAACAATGAAAAAGCAATCAAATGGTAAAATTTTTCGGTTGCAAAAACTTACACACACACACACACACAAATTGTAAAGTTTTGTGAGGAAAAAGTTTATTTGGAGAAGAGCTGAAAAGCAAAACGCATGCCAAAACAGCAATAGGACAAAGGATAAAAGGACAAAATATGCGAGTAGAAAATTTGCGCATATTTTGCAGGGAGTTTGATAAAAAAAAAAAACATATAAATAGCAATGGAAACAAGAGTAGAAATAAGAATGCGAAACAACAACTGACAAGCAACTGAGTGCAAACTGCAAACAATTCGAGTTAATGTAAAAAACAAGACGCTTAACCCCACGTGACCCCGCCCCCTACGCCTTCCGCCCCCTTCCTTCTGGGGAGTAACCCAATGCCGATTTCCTCTCGAACTCCCGAACTGAGTCAAAGTTTTGTGTCGTTTGTATAATTTTCGACTGCCAAATACTCGATATATAGTATGTTTGCTGTTGTTGGCCTGGCCGATAAACTGCTCTGCTTCTGGTCCCCCCGATTGTTGTTATCTGATTGCGGAACTGCATTGGCCCCCACGACCTAACCCCAGACTAACCCCAGGCGAAACTTCTCCTTGTCACTAGTTTCTGTTTAGCAAAAGTTGTGCTTCGCTTTTAGCTTTGGCTTTGGCTCCGGCTTTAACTTTGCCAGAGTTGTCGCTCCATTTGGCTGCTCTTGTTGCAGTTCAGTTCAGTTCAGCGATTACTCTGCTGCCATGCGATGTCGTGTGTTGGTTGCACTCAACAATTGTTCCGCACAGTTTGCTTGCCAGCAATTTTTATAAGCGCAAACTTTGTTCATTTGCTGCTGCCTCAAATGAATTGGAACAGACTCTGCGACATGTTTGTAGCTAAGTGAATTGACCACAATCCGACTTCTCTCTCCCTCCTCTATCTCTCTGTCTATAATTTACGAACCTAATTAACTGGTAGGCAAATTTGCTGGGCATATTTATGGGGCTTAATATTAATATAGCACAAGTAGTAGATACTAATATATGCAGCATTTCCAATAAGCTCAACTGGCAGGCAATAAATTCTCATAACACAACTCTATACTCTATAGTATATGCGGGTTATCTTGCAGTTTATCTCTCGGCAACTCAACATAATTAGCTCTAAAATGGTGTGAATCATTTTTCCTCTCGCAATTTATTGCCCTCATTACGGCCGGGCTGTCGAGCTGTTTATATCTTAATTATTTTAATGGTTTATTATGATCCAAGTCGAGTCTTCTTCTTGTCTTGCCAGTGTCGCGTGATTCGATTCGAACATCTGCGATAATGATAAATGCAATCCGAATGTTTTGTACAATAATAACACTTATAATAATAATAACGTTCGATCCGCACTTATGGAAAATGAGATTCGTAGTCTGGCATTAATTGGACCACAGTCCGATCAGTCGTCGCAAACTGGGGTGATTGTGATGGCACGATCGGAATGTTTTGCTGTGCGCAATTATTGCTCAATGATGACATTGATATTCCTAGTCGTACTTTTGCTGGACGAGATTGTCGAGAAGTCGTTGGGTTGCGTTAATTGAAATGCTATCGCAATTGAGATGATCTTTGCCAGCGTGCAATCTTGCGCCATGATCAGTTTTACGACCCGAACTCGGCTCATTAATTCTATGATCTTTGACCGAGCCTCTCTGATAATCCGCACAACAAGTTGTTCTGACCAGCCTTGACTTTATCACGACTGCAAAGTGTGCTTTATTTTGTTTCGAGTGGCAATCTAGACATATCTAGCCGATCTTTATCGGACTGCAGTTGAGATTGATGTGTCCAACGATTTATGAGCTTTAAATGGCTGGCGCTCATTTGTAATCCACTGTCAATTGGCATGACTGGGCGAACACAGTTCTCTCGGCTCTCAATTGATTTGTCAGCCACCCAGCGCGTCAGTGCATCAGTCAGGCATTCAGTCAGTCAATAGCCAGATTTCAGCTGAAGTGAGCTGTTTAGCGCTCTCAATGAACATGGACAGAGCTGCTGCTGCGACTAGTTAAGCGGAATTCCCCTTGGGCTGCGACTGGAGACAGGAGGCTGAGAAACAAACAAACTGTGCAGACAATCAGCGCAGGTGATCAACGACTGCTGGAGCTGGAACAAAAGGCCAGCAGGAAGGCAGGAAGGCAGGAAGCGAAGGGAGAAGAGAGAAAGCCACCCAGAAAAATCACGATCAGCTCGAAGTCGAAGTCGAAGCTGGCGACTGACGAGCTGATGCATGGCCCGATAGTTGTTGCCTGCTTGGCTGCAACAACGACAGCAGCAACACCTCTTGTTAGTTTTGCTGATCATGATCATGGGCATCGACAACAAACCCGACTCCAGACTCCAAACTCCAGTTGAAGTCTGCTGCCCAGCGGCCAATTGATTGAAAGCACGACCAGCTTTTCGTTGTCGCTCAATCATGAGAGGCGAGCCAAGTTGTTGCATGTTGCATGTGGCAAGGCGTGTGTGTGTGGGTGTGTGTGGCAAGTAGAAGTCGGGAATTGTTGTTTCGTTGTCCTGGCCCACGACTTTTGCTGCGCTCGCGCTCACAAAGCAAACAAGCGCAGCATTGTAAGTTCATTAGCGGCCAAGCGCACGATTTACTCTCGGCTCTAGAACCTGGATTGCGATTGCGACTGGGATCGAAATGCATATAAACATGAGATTCTTGCAATGTCTACACATCCGACTCCGCTTCCTAACTAGGCAAAAATCACTCAGATTCACAAACTGCTGGCCACATGTGGTGCTCTTGCTCGCTCTCTCCGCGAAACCGGCTCCATTGTTGTTGTTGTTGTGCTGCACGATCAAGCACAGAATGCTGGGGGCACCCTGCAGCTAGCTCCACACACACACACACACACAGACAGACAGACAGACAGGCACAGGGTGTATTGAACCGGGCAGCGAAGTCCAAAGCCAAAAGTCAAAACGTGAGCCTGGATGGATCGAGCTGCGCTGCCCATTAAACCTGCCTTGATCTTGCGCACTGCTTAGCTGCCTCTCTCTCTCTCGCTCTCGCGCTCTCTCTCGCTCTTTTAGCAGCGAACGACGCTAACAAGGCGAAGAAGAGCAAAGGGGAAGAAGCAGAGGCAGAGCCGCAACTGGGCAGCGGCAACTCGTTAGGAGCGCAACGCGACGGCAGCGACGGCAGCGTTATCTGGTAACAACGTGTTACGAATTACTTTTAACAAGACCCTTAGCAGATAAAAACCTGAAAACCGGTCGACTACTCACACACACACACACACACACACAAACATACGCAAAGAGCGAGCACAACAAGCAGAGAGCGAAGAGAGCAAGAGCGCGGCTCTCGCACGCACTCATTAGCAAACGTGAGCGAGAGAGAGAGAGACAGGAAGGGCTTGCAATTAACGCAGTGTGCTTTTTGGGCTAGTTCCTGTGATTGTCATGCACTGATAGGCAACGGCCTGCGTATTTAATGAATGCACTGCGGCTAATGATGACCGAGAGAGAGCGAGCGAGCGAGAGCGAGCACCCTGTATGCGAAACGTGCCTCAATCAGCATCACCCACCACCGCCGCTGACAGCAGGGTGCATGCTTAAGCAACGCACGTTCCTTTTTGGAGAGCATCAAAGAAAGCAAACAAAAGAGAGCGAGAGCACGTTTTGGGAGAGTGCAAAACCTGAAAATGTGCTGTGCAAAAGAAACGCAGCCTAACGAGGGGGAGGCAGCAGCGCTGCACATGTGTCTCAAATGCCAAACTGTCATTTCATTCACATTTGTCAACTGGGTGGAATTCTAAGGGTTGGGAAATGCGAATGTGAAAGTGAAAGTTTGGCAAAGGGAACGGCGACTAATGAGCTGCCAGATTGAATGTCAGCAGCTGCACTGCCAAAATACTGCCAGAATCTTTAAGTTGCGCTCATGAATCAAGCACATAATTAAGCTGCAGTAACTCAATTTTAAATTAAGCATAAATATGCAGTAATTGCAGCCCATTTTTACAAATTAGATTAAATTAAAATTTATATTTATATTGCTTAACATCGATCAATCAGCCAGCACAAGAACATCTGCGACAGCCTATCACTGCACATTTATCGCATGCTTTAAGAAACTCGCCTTCACTCGCGACACTTGCCGTGTCTTGCAATTGCAGATGCCATTTTCCATGGCTCGCATTTATCGCATGCTATAAGCACACAGCGTCACCTTTGGCACTTGCCGTGTCGCTCTCTTACGCTCTCGCAGCCACGCTCTCCCGCTCTCTCTCTCTGCGGCAGTTGCTCTCTCGCACACATTGTGCTGCGCTCACAACTCGTTGCGTTGCGTCGCCTCAGTTTGTTTTCGACGATCGCAGCGTTTGGTGGTGTGTCGCGCATGTTTTTCTCCGTTGCTCACGTCTCGCTCGCGTCCCAAATCGTTTTGACAATTGCGCGATTGCGAAGCGAACGCCTTAATTACACCTTTGCAACTTCAATTAATCAATAAAAAAAATACGCAAAGAAAACGGCACGAACAGCAACAAAACGAACGAAAACGGTAAAGGCTGCTGCTGTGTATCTGTGCATCTGTAAGATACGAAAGCGACTGAGCCACAAAAGATGCTCGGCAAATGAGCTGCCATTGAGTGGTGTAAACGAGTCGAGTAAACGAGCCACGAAATATGTACGACAAACAAAACACAAAATACAACAAAATACAAAATATAAATAGCAACAAATAAAGGCTGTCATAAATTAAAAAGAAGTTAATAAAACAGCCGCCAAGTGGCTGGCATCATAACAAGAAGCGTCGAACTGACGACCATGCTGAAGTTGTTGTTGTCGTTGTTGTTGCCGCTGCTGGCCGAGAGCCAAAACGAGTTATGAAAATACAAATTGTATCTCTAACTGAGTGCGTGTGAGTGTCCATAAAAAAAAAACACAAAAAATTGTTATAACAAAAAGCAGAAAAAAAGAAACAAGATTTGTCGCGTGTTTTGTTGGGTGATCTGTGATCGATGACGACGACAAGCGTCAACTGAAAATTGGATTTTGGCGCTCTTCCCCCCAGCCTTCTGGCATCCCAACCATTTCCCATCTCGCAACTCGCATCGGCAGATCTCAGAGCTGTCGCCTGTCTACTTGAGGCTGACACCTATCCGCATAGCTGAGTACTCGTCGTGTCTAAACGAGTGTATTTGAGTGTATTCGGTGTCTGTGCGTTGTAGATATCTCAACAACATTTTGGCGCTACATGAAATTTTAATTAAAAAATCTGTCCAAAAATAAAGTCGAATTACGCTACGCTCCATAGACAGACAGACAGACAGACGGAGAGTGTATCTGTATCTGCAACTGCAATTGGATGTCGTCTTGTGAAATTGGATTAACTGTGACAGTTGCAAGGCGCTTTTTAATTACCACAGTCTGGGATTACCAGCAGCAGTATCAAATCTCAGCAGGTATGTGACACTGAAAATGCCACCAACCACACAAGACACAGATACAAATGTATCCATCAGTTGCTGCCTCATAATTTGCAATGTGTCAGTGGGAAATATTCGAAAAACATTTGAGAAATGTCTCTCAGGCGAAATGATTTATGTATCCAGATTGCAGAAGATGGATTGCGTTAACTGTTTGCACTTGCAGTGCGTTGAATTAAAGCGATTCTTTGTTACACCAAGCAAACGTAATCGATTAGTATAAAAATAAATTGCGCCCCTCTTCACTCGCTTTAAACATTTCAATCCATTTTCATCGCCGACTTCTGTCAAAACCACAACAATCATATACATATAATATGTATGTATGTATGTAGACACGGCTATAGACGCAGATACATTCGTGTTTCGTTTTTTTTGTTTTTTTTTGGTAGCTCTCTTATCTCTGCCCATTTTTTGTTGATTTCGATTTCCTACCGAACGAGGCGACTGTTGCTCACCTTTCGTTTCCACATTCATTCCATCGTTTAGTTTCGTTTTTCCGACGTGCCATTGGGCTTTTGTTTACCCAACAAAGAGCAGAAAAATACGAGTGCTTGTGGTTGTATTTTACTTTTTTTTCGGTTTACTACGACTACGAATCAATATTGCTGTCAAAAAAAACCTAGAAAAAAACGAAAAACGAGGGAAAAGTAACTGGAATCTTATCTGTGCGTGGCTGCCATGAACATTATTTCATTATTTGTTGTCAAAGTTGGCTGCCGTATCGACTACCAGACGAGACGACTCTGACTACGCCACAATCATTTCAGTTTTTGGGCCAGGCAGCTGCGGCAGGTGAATGGCAGCCACTACCTGGATAGATCAGACTAGAGGCTCATTAATCTGCCATCAACAAGCAGATGAAGATGCAGATACAGTTGAAGATTGTATCTTTCGTTGCGTGTGTGTGAGTTAGAAAATTATAGTTTTTGTGGCCATAAATTATGCGTAACGCGACACCTTTTGCCATGTTGCACGCTCAACAGGTTTGAGAGGATCGTCGTCCCGTCGACATTGTCGTTAATATTTTATTTCGATTTGCTGTTTGGGTTTTATGGCAACAGCTTTTGGCCAGTTTGGTGCGCTCGTGAGGATCGTTTGCGTTTGCTGCGAAATGATTTCATTAAATTTCAGTTAAATGCAACAATAAAAATAAAGAACAGACGCGCTCAAGGCCAGGCCGAAGGAAGTAGCTAAAGGTGTTGCCTCAACGGCCGGCCAACCAGCCACAAAATATCAATTTACATACACAGCAGAAAACAACGAGGACTTAAACTGAGACTGAGACTGCGACTGCGACTTGGAATCGACTGCCTGCTGGCTGACTGAACATGGGACACCATGCGGCGCAGTTTTCTCCCTATTTCGCTTTTTTCGCTTTTTTGCAGCCCGCACATTGCAATGCGAAATATTGCGCACTGTCAGAAGGATCGCTGCGAACTGGACTCCATGCTGAGGCGACACTCAAATGCCAGACGAGGCTCGCCTTTGACTTTGTCATACGGCTCGTTGCCTCGTTTGCTTCGTTGTTACCGCCCGCAGATCTTGGCCTGCCTCTCGCCTGCTTGAACAGGTGATCAGTTTACCAACGCTTCGCTCCTTTTGCTACCTGCGTCTCTCTCAGTCTCTCTCTGAGAAGATCATAAATTTTGTTGGCTGTTTTATGGCCGTTCTTTTTGTTCGCCTGCCTCTGTGACTCTGGCAGCGACTTGGCCATAAATTTGTGGCCCTGGTCTTGACTTTTTTGTAACTTGCTCAATTCGCTTTTGGGTGTCTCCCGCTTAATTGTGCGGATTATCTTCGTCGCTGCTCCCCAGAATTTATTGACAAGCGCATTGGCACTCCGTCAGTTCGTCAGCTCGTCAGTCCGCGGACAAGTTGAGTTGTCAGCCAGTTAAGTTGTCATCTGGTATCCTGTTTAACATTTCTCTCCTCACTTCGGCCAGCTGTCACTTGGGTGCTAATGCGCATACTAATGCGACGGATCTATAGCTACATGCATATATGTTTTCCTTTAATTCGCATTCAGATAGCATTATAACATCTCTGCCACAAATCTGTGCAAAACTAGCGCAAAAACCTATTTTAAAATATTGATTTATTTGTTGACTACATTTTAAATGTTTTTCAATGCAAATTTCGTTGCCAGTGTATTTTTTTTAAATATTGATTTATTTGTGGACTGTTTCTTAAATGTTTTTCAATGCAAATTGAGACAACTTTATTTGTGCTTTTGTAATTTGTCACAGGAATAATATAATTACGCTCGCAGCATGTTGCTGAAACATTTGCATTTATTTGTTGACTACTTGTTAAATGTTATCCAATGTTATTTTTAAAATGTCTTTTAATGCAAACTTTATTTGTATTTTAATTCATATATCGATTATTTGGTTAACTACATTTCATTTTCTTCTCATGTGTATTTAGCTTGCAGCTTCATTTTTCGTTTCTTTTTTAAATATTGATTTATATGTTGACTACTTTATAAATGTTATCCAACTTTATTTCTATTTTCTTAATGTTGATTTATTTGAAATGTCTTTGGATGCAAACTTTATTCGTATTTTTAATCATATATTTATTTATTTGTCAACTACATTTAATTATTTTTCAATGCATTATTTTTTATTACTTTTTTAAATATTGATTTATTTGTTGACTACTTTATAAATGTTTTTCAATACAGTTTTACTTTTCATAATTTTGTATATATTGATTTATTTGTTGCCTACATGTTAAACGTGTTTCAATGCAAATTAAGTCTGTAAATAAAGCTGTCAATTTAATTTGCAATTTGTCAGGCATTCCCTTAATGCAATTGCGCTGTCAACATGTTGCTGCAACATTTGTTGCAACGTTGCTTCGCTGGTGCAACGCACTGCGCCCGTTGCACTGCTTCCCAGGCTGCACTTGAGTGTGCCCCTAATTGCTGACCACAAGAATTGTGAATTGTCTTTTGGCTGTTGTGTTATTATTGACAAACAAGTTGTACTTATGGCTGCCTCAGACTTCAACGAGCTCACGTTGCAGCCGCTCATTGGACAACCAATAATTTCCAGTCAACCTGAACGCGACCCTCATAATTATAAAACCATTTCGCCTCTCCTCCTCATCCCAAAAAAAAAAAGACGCTTCTTTCGCCGTGTGTTGTTTAACCAACAAGAACAACCACACAGCATATTGATTAATTTTGTGTTGTCGACCAGGCCAAAGAGGAGGAAGGGGGAAGCCCGCAGAAGAGTCGAGTCCGAGCCGAGCCCTGTCTTTGAGGCGAGAGCCAAAATCGTTCATCAACTGAAACTGGCCAAGTCAACATTGCCGTGTGCTGCAATTCATCAAACTCCGTTCTTCCCTGGCATCTTCTTCTCTGCTCTTGTAGCTCGTTTGTTTGATTTATTTTGCAGCTCCTTCAATTTTCGATGGCTTCAGCCTCAGCTCAGTCATATCATTAGCCCTGCTCGAGGTATTCTTTTTTTTTTGGTCTTGCGGTTAGCCAGGCCCGAAATCAATTTGACATGATTGCATTGATCATAATTTTCTGGTGCCTTCATCGATTTCATCTCGGGGGCTTTCCCTGCTGCCTATTTGTTTTTCTACTCGTCTTTTTTTTTCTCTTTTTGTTTTTTCGTCTCGTGTGTTTGTCTATTAGGCGCTTTCGGCTCGTTTCAATGGGCCCAACAATTAGCCAGGCCAACAGCAAAAGCGAACGAACATTTATGTAAATCAGTCGAAAATTCTGCCAAGTTGAAGTTGAAGTTTTCGGCATCTTTTAAGTCGAAAATTTCAGCGCAAAAATTGCTGTTGAAGCCATGGCCAAAACGCACGCTGATTGTTTGTCTTTGGCCAACAACAAGGCGTCAAATTGAGTTTTAATGGCATTTCGCTAAATGCTCTTTGTTTATGAGGGTTTTTATTTATTTATTTCGTCTTCAAATTGATTTTTGTGTGTTTGCTTGGCAATTATTAAGCAGCGCCTAATGAGATCTTACCTACATATTTTTCAACGTTGGCCATTTTGTCTTGTCATATTTTCTGTTCTTGTTGTGGAGTTCAATAAATTCTCTTCATTGTTTATCGAAACATTTATTATGCATCGTTTTTGGTTGAACACACAACAAGCTATCAATTTTTCAGCATTCGTATCTGGCAGATACATCAAACTAAACAACCAAAAGCGAAGAACAACAAAAAAAAGTAACAACAATAGGAGTGCTGACAACAACACTAAAAACTTGTTGCTGTTCGCTGCTAACTGTGTCGCCAAAGTTGTCGTTGTCGTTGTCGTCGTCGTCGTCGTCGTCGTTGTTCTCTTCGCTTCGCCTGACGTTGTGCAGATAAATTCCATAAAACTAAAACGACGACTACCTAAACAACAACAACAACGGCAACAACATGGTTGCTGACGCTATCGTGGCGCAGAGCGGAGAACTGATGATGATTTATGAGCGTCAGAAATCAAGTAGAAAATTACGGTAATAGAACAGCGGGGCGCTGAAGTCAGAGCAGCCACGATCCCCAATCCCCTCGCTGCCACTTGAACCCCGAGCTAGACAAACAGAAGAACTCTAAAATACAAATACAAATACAAATACACAAAACGAGACGTCGACGTCGACAGCGACGTCGCTTTATTGAGCAATTTTAACTAGAATTTATTTTTGGTCGCCATAGAAAAATTATTGTGGAAACGATGAAACGTTGAAACATGCTCTAAACACAAAACGAAAAGCAAACAACAAAAAAAAAAACAAAACAAAAATAATAATATAGCATGGATGTGTTGTTATTGTTTTGTTTAATATGCTAATTGATAGTGCAAATATTGAGCATACGCCTAGTTGAGCAATTTGCATTTAAATGAATGGGAAAAACCGAAAGTGTCAGTTATAAATCCAGCTGGCGCGACATGTGGGTGAAGTCCCCCCTCAACCCTCTTTCTCCCCACCTCTGCGTTCTATGTCTATGATATTTATGGCACTGGGAGGATGAGGGCAGCTCTCTAATTCATTTAGCAGCACAGCAACAACCACAACCAAACGACACCTTGTTAGGGGTTTGACTTATGCTCTTTCGTTTTCTTATTCTACACTCCACTGTGTGTTCGAGTGTGTGTGTGTGTGTGGGTTTTAGCTGGAAATGTAGCGACTAGGTGTTAATTTTGTTTGAAGAACAAATACCAAAAGCTGAGGAGAACAAGACATGCGGGCAGACGAGCAGACAAGTGGAAATACAAATGGAAATGCAGATGGAAAACAGTTGATTAGATGCAGGACATCGAAGGCGGAGCTAATAAAAATATTTCAAATGAAATTATGTGCTTGCAAACGGTTTAATTAAATTGACTTTGTCTCTGTCGGGTTCCATTGAAATCAGTTAACAGAAAACGCGAGTGCCCAAGTTTAAGCAGAATTCAGTTGGAGGAGCGTCGAATGACGAGAGTCAGGCATCATTAATTCTCACCCAAGTGTGCTCGTTCCTCGCTGCTGCTCGAGATCTGTGCATATTTCCAATTAAAGCAACTTGCAACTCTAATGAACTTGAAGATATCAATCTACGCGCTGTTAACCCTAAAAAACCGCAGACAGACTGACGAAGTTCAGCAAAAGGCAGCGAGAAATCAACAAGGAGAACGGCGAGCGAAAAAAAAATGTCAAGCTAATTAAAACGAAACCGGGCAAAGGAGGCGAATTGAGAAGAGAAGAGAAGAGAAGAGTTGAGTTGGAGCATGAGATATAATTCATAAAAGTTGTACATGCTGCAGAGGCAGGCGAATTAATTTAAATGATGACCAAAAATAGCAGCAATAGATGGATAGATACATCTACGTGTACTGCACTGCGTATCCAGCAGATACGCATCTCTGCGCTGCACTCACACACAGATACACACGCACACACACACACACACAGAGATCCATTCACGCACATGTTGTGTGCAAAGGAAGCGCGTTAAAACAAACAAAAACATATTTTTCTTATAAACAGACTGAGAACCGAAACGAAGCGAAATGAAACGAAATTATTTTATTTGAGTCGCAGGTTCTTTCTTTTGTATCTGTAGCTGTATCTCTAGATGTATCTGTGGCTGTAGCTGCAGCTGTATCTGTGTGTGAGCATGTGTAGCTGAGAGTGCGTTGCGTGTGTATCTTTCTCTCTGCCATCGAAACATAATTAATTTCTGTTTGTTTAAGGTCTGGGCCTGGTCTGACTGCTGCTTCCTGCGCTACGACCGATGACTTTTATTTGTTTTTTGTTGCTGTTGCTGTTGTTGCCTTTCTCGTTGTGCCTGCTGCTGCTCCTTGAGCTTCATTGGAATTTCAATTTGAAAAGATACAATACATATTCATTGTCGTCGTCGTCGTCGTCGTCGTCGTCGTCTCCCGTCTCGTGTTGGGCATTTAAATTTGTAGTCATAAATTTTTGCAAACGTCATAAATTAAACATTTGGAAACTGATACGTTTTCGCCGTTCTGTTTTTAAATGAGTTTATGATCGCATTTTGTTTATATGCGCCTTTATTGACGACGTTGACATTCGACCACGACCACGAGACGCGACTTTTGCTAAAACTTACCCCGCCAAATATTTCGCCATAAATTATGCGCTTAATTAATTGGCCTGCCACATAACAGACACAGAGTTCGAGAAGGAGACACAGTTGGAGATGGAGCTCACCCAGAGTCGCCCATTTAATTAGTTAAAAGAGGCAAAACAGCATCTTCCAATCGAGTCTTCTCGCAATCTCACAATCTCACAATCTGGCGTCTCAACTCGGGCGTCGGGCATTGGCAGGTTGTGGCGTTGCTTAGATTTCTTTTGAAATATCTTTTTTATGTCGACAATTTGAATTCGAATTTCGTTATTTTTTTTCTCGGAATTTGATTTGTGAGCGTAGCATGAAAAAGACACATGATTTATATGAATCGCCTGAGAATCTCGCGCCTCGCAAACATCATTCGCTTATCGCACAGCTTGATCATAATCTATTAACTATGCGCATGTCAAAACGTATTTGGCCATTAATCTAAGCGCCAAGATTGCCCAGATACATGACATTATCGCGCACACTGAGAGAAATGCAAACAAATCAGTTTCGATCCAAGTGATTTGATTCTTTTGCGTGACTTCTTTAATTAAAATGCCATCGACAAGTGAATTTTGTTTATTTCATTACTCGCCGCGTATCTAATCGTGTTTTCTCGCAAGTTGCAAGATTCTTGTTTCGTAGTTTGGCAATTGTTTGGCTGCGAGGTTTTTGTTTTTTAATTAAACAAAAGCGCCAACGTTTATAATTAAAAAATTGTCATTTTGTTGTCGTTTGCTTAACTTTATCAACTTTCCGTTTGTTGTTGTTACACTGCAGATTACACCTGGCAAATTGAAGGAGCTCGAATCAAAGGCGGCAACACATAAAAGATACATTTGTTGTTGTTGGTCGACTTATCTGCAAGTGCGTGGTTAGGCAAATCTTCCACCCACGACACTGCCGAGTATCTGCAAGTGTCTCGCTGTGTTTGTATCTGTATCTGCACTTGTATCTGTATCTGCGTTCGCTTGTCGTTGAGCCTTTTTTGTCGCGCGCTGATTAAACTTGCATTATGGCATTCAAAGAGTGCCGTTAAAGCAAATACAACAACAACAAGCACAACAAACAAGGGGCTGTCTTTAATAAGAAATAAAAACAAAAAGTTAATTAAATTGTAAGCGTTGTGGCCTCCCCTCCTTGCCCCCGTTGAACACGCAACTTCTTCATCATCTGCCGCGTTGCCCTTAATCCCATGGCGTGATTAAAGTAGTCCAGCGACTGTCTCTCTCTCTCTCTCTGTCGTTGGCTATCTCTGTCTCTATTTGCCCCCGCTGCCTTTTCCTGTTTGCATTGCCGTTGTTGTCTGTTTGCCCAAGAGTCGCTGCCGCTGCCGCTGCCGCTTTTTGAAGTGTGGCTGCCCCCCGCACTTGCAACATGGAACAGCTACTCCAATTGTCTCTGTGTCTTTGTGCTGCCCACCCCATTCATTAGCTAAATATTAACATATTTGCCTAGGCGGCACATAATTCAGGCCACAATTTAGGCGGCTAAGCCAGCGACAACTCTTTTCTTCTAGCCGCCCTCGGCACTTGACTTCCAACTGCTCCTCGGCCTCCCCAAAACATTCTTTGGGACAGCCTGTAAATTATGTCGCATTACTTTTTTTTGTGTCCATTTTATTTGCCAGTTTTTCACGCCATTTTCCTTGCCTGTCACAACATAAATCACTCGCAACAACGGAGTTTTCCTCCTCAACTCCCAACTCTACGGAATTTCGGCTGAGCTCATCAGCGTTTTATGCTCATTACATAATTAAGTTGTACTGCTTTTAATATTTTCTAATTAAAAATTTATAAACATTCTTTTACGATGATCAACAAAAAGTGCGAAATGACTTTGTTTTATGCGCCCAAAGATTCTGGCTTAAGCTGTGTCAATATAAACTTCAGATAAACTTATCACAACTTTTTCGCTCTTTTCTTGCATCTCATTACAGCTGAGCAGCATTTTTTATTGAGGCTCGCGTCATCTTAAAATAAAACACATAAAAACAAGGAAAATCACAACGGAATGGAAAAAATGGTGAGTTCATTTACATACCTTGCAGGATTGCCAATTACTTGCGAGTATATTAAATTATGGAACTGAAAAGAAAGGAAAAATCGTGTCTTGCTCGCTCTGCCCATCTTAATTAAAACACGCTCTCAGAACCGAAAGAGAGTGAGAGACTTATAATCAGGCTGTCGTGTGCAATTTCATCTGGACTCTCGTTTCGTGTCCATAGACCAAAAACTTGACCTTAGACAAGCCAGCAACAACAACGTTGCCAACTGCTGTTGCCCCTTTGGCTACTTCATTGCGCTTACTTTGCCACAGCCTCAACAAGAGAGTGCGAGAAGGCTTTTGTTGTTGCAGACTGCGAATGCGAAGCTGCTGGAAAAAAACGACTGACCCTGTGCAATTGACCATGCTTAAGCTAAGGCTAAGTCTCGGCCACAGTCTCAGTCTCGGCCACAGTCAGTAGTTGTTGTAGTTGTGTTTGGAGCCGTCTCCGTCGTCAGATACTTTTCAACGCCAATTTTGCTCTTCAAAATGTGGCATCCTTTAGCTAGGGCTCTTGCAACTGTTGTTGCCGTGGGCGATGCATCTCAGACGCGCTGCGACGCGACTTGTTGCCCCATTGTTGCTTACCCTTTGCACAACAGTCACAGCAAACAACTGAGGCAGCTGCACTCGAGTCCACTCGACTGCGAAATACCTGTTATACATTTTTAAAAATGCAAAAGTATTTCATGTTAACAGATTGATCTGTGAAATGATTTCTAAAATGATTACAATATGATTAACAATTGTATCAGATATTTTGAGCCCTCATTTAGAAAAGTTCTTTCATATGTAATGCTTTCTGTGAACTATGGTCAACAATATAATTATATATATAAATATAATATGACTATTAGGAACGCATTATTAATCTGTAAAATGATTCCTACAATTGTTATTAAGCAATTTTAATACTTCTTTTTTTGCATTCATTTTAAAGCTTTACAAACATTCTTCAATTCAATTTTACATTGCCACTTAATTATTATACCCTTTCTTTGCTCTCGGTTAGCGCATATAAATACGTCCTACAAAACATTCGCACACATTGAAGCCCGAGAAGCTGCAGAGTCGAGATTCTGAGACCTGAGCTGCGTTCAGGGCTTCCTCTCAGTGCCGCAGTCGAGTCGAGTCGAGTCTCGTGCATATCTCTTGCCACTTTAACGTTAACGAGCTGTTGACTTCTTTCTGCTCGCCGACAGCTGAGTTGAGTGCAGAGGCATTCACAACTGCTCACCGCTCTCCTCTCTCTCCTCTCTCTTGCTCCATTTGGCGTCTTCCATCCTCCATCTGGTCTTCTTTTTGCTGTGCCTTCGCAGCATCTTCATCATTTAGCGCGTCTGTGCTTTAATGTTTTGCTTTTGCATGCAAAATATCCTTTAGCTCTCCACTCTCTGAATCTCTCAAGCCCAATCTCGCCCGCCTCATCGCTGCTGTCTGGCCTGCCAGGCGTTTCAATCTAGTTAGCATGCTCCGCTCTCCGTGTCCCCCGCTTCTTTGGCTCATTTGTTATGCGAGGCGCTATCGAAATGTTCTCGTAATTAAACATGAAAATATTTCCATAACTGCGTCTCAGCCGATCATCCTCAACTTGCACCCAAAACGCGCATTGATTTCTTGCCTTGTTTACTAAACTTGCGTTCGACCGAAAACCAAACCGAAAAAAAATACAATAATTAATTAAATATGCCAAACATGCCGCGCCGTTCAATTCTCAGTACACAACACAGAGAAACTCTCAGCATGTGGCGCTGTTCGCTCTCTCTCTCTCTCTATCTCTCGGCAGACATTTAAGTTTACAGTTAATTGAATTATAATTGCGTGTGCCTAACCCCCATCCCCATCCCCATCCCTGATCTGTGGCTGCCTCTCTTCAAATTGATCACGATCCATGTCGAGCAGTCAATCAATGCTCAAAAATGTATTTCCATATTTTGTGTCTATTTGCTTTTGTTTATTTATGCGGCGAATGGGTTCGGCCTTTAATTGGAAATGCCACTGGAGTAGGCAAAAATAGGCGAGGCTCAAAGGGGGATAGTTTGTGGGAGTGGAGGCACGACGATGACTGATATCAAAATCGGAGATAAAATATGTGCCACGAGATGCCGAAGAAAGCCAAAAAGAACTTGCTCCATCGCTCATACCACATGTTGTACGCTTTCTTTCGGCTAATTATAAAATCAGGAATTCCCTTTTTATGTGAAGAATACATAAATATAAATATCACTTAATCTCCGAAGATTATAGGCATCTCTAGCCAATAATAACGACCATCCATGAACAAGATTTTAATCTCATACTTTCGGCTGCCAGCAAATTAAATTATAAAGCTTTACGTCTTTGCCTAATCATTCCTCAAAATTGTTTAAAGTTAAAATTTTTTAAGAGCAAGAGTTTAAAATGTTGTCATAATGAAAACGCAAATAAAATATAATATTTACGGAGAATGCTTTTTTGATATTAACTCTAATAAAACATCTAAATTTATGAAGCTAAACAAAGGTGAAACCATCTGCAAACAGAGATGATTTTCAATGTACCCCAAAAGTGGCCAAAACTAATGAAGCTGTCGTAAAGATTAGTGAGTGCGAGTATTGTGAAAATATATGTACTACTATTTAACTAATGTGGAGAGTTGTGGAGGTGGTAGAAGGTACATAGGGACATTATGCTAATCATTAATTAGATCTACATGCGTTATACAATTAAATGAGACTGTTTTCGGTAATAGTATTTTTTGGGGACAATTCCATGGAAGTAGAGCGACCAGAATGTTTCCCACGAGATGCAACATTGGCAGTAGAGCAGACGAGGAGCTGCTGGGAAGCGAACATGGAGCACATAGAGCACACAGAGTGTCGTGTCTCTCAGTTGCCATTACATCATTTAATGTCTTATATGACATCTGGTACGCCCATTACCTGACATTAATTGACAATGTGCGACGGCAGTAAAAAGCCCGGCACAGCCAACTTTATGGCTAATATAAAAAAGTGTCGAAAGTTGCCAAATAGACGAGACTCGAGTCGAGTCGAGTCGAGTCAAAAGCATAGAACGATGACGCATAAAAGTTGCCTCAAGTTCCTTAAACCAATTGAGCAAGACATCAAGCAAGTGACGCACACACACACACACACACACACACGCACACAATGTGTGTCAGTGTGAGCCAAGATTCGCATTGCCAAAAAGTCTATCTCTGCCTTCGTCTCTGTCTCGCTCTGGCAAGCTGCCATAAAAACCGACGCCGTTTTGCGTAGTCTGCTTTTGGGCTCATGGCGACATCGCCACAACCTCTGTTAATAACTCTGAAGTCTGATGTCTATAGTCTGAAGTCTGTCAAGGCTTAGGCTCGTGCTTCTCGTACCTTTCTTGCCAGCTACTTGCACGGTTCAATTGAAACGCCTCCGCGGCGTCAATCCAAACAAATGCTAGGCAAAGAACAGATGATGAGATGTGTGGGAGGAGGGGATGGGGATGGGGGGAGGTGGCACCACCCATCGCGTCAACTGTTGTGTGCATCATCAGGCAACATTGAACATCCCTTGGTGCTGCTTCCGCCCAACAAATTGCTGATTGCTTTAGCTGTTGAAATGCGCTTGAAAAAATAAACCAAAACTCAAGAAAAACGCATAAATTATTTGCAGCATGCCAAGGCAAAGAGAGTGTGGAAGATGGGAGAGGGGGACTTTGAGGGGGGTGCGAGCAAATTAAGGTGACCATATGTGGCCGCAGGGCAGACGCCCCCGACTGTGTGTGTGTGTGTTTGTGTTTGTGTGCCTCATTTGAGCAAGTGAAGCAAGAAAAACAGTACATAAAATCAACAAACACAGCCACGAAAAAGATGCGAGCAGCACGAAAGGAAAGAAAACAACATTTGAAATGCCATGGAATGAAATTCCAGCGCGCGTTTCAAATAAACTTCGAAATGCATAAATAGTTTACAACAATAACAAGAAGCGAGCAGCAGCAGCAACAGCAGCAGCAGCATGAAGAACAACAGGAACAAGTGCGTTGATTGCCGGCAGCCTCTGCACTTTCCAAAGTATAACAATGCAGCAGAAGCGTGGGCTGCCTGCCTGCCTGCCCCGCCCCCTTTCCCCCTCCCCTCCTCTTCTCTCACTCGCGCGTGCCGCGGCTATTTTAAAGAACTCTCGCATCGTCTGCCACTGCAGCCGGATGGTGCCAAGAGTTCATTGCATTCGTTCCTGCGCCATCCACACACGTCCCCTTCCCCCCTCTTCCTCTCATTTGGCTGCTCATTTAACGCATCGATGGTAGCACGTCTGGCCATTTTGCAATTGGCAATTGGTACAACTGCAGCCCCAAAAAAAAAGCGTGTTCTTTTCGCCGTCTTCGCCATTTTGGTATTTAGTATGCAAAGCTTGCCAGCATCGATATGCGCATGTTATCGATAATGAGCTCAATTATCGAAAGAGTGCAAAATTCAAACCAGAGTTGCTTCCGCACATCTTATCGATAATTGGTACTGTCAACGGAATACGAGAATTGAAAGAAATCAAAATAATTGACAATTAGGGCTGTCAACGGAAAACGAGTTGAGTAGAGCTAAAGTTAGAGCTGATTTTGCATATTTACAGCGTGTGTGTTCTATGTTTTAGTTGCCAGAACTGTTGTCGTGGTTTCAATTAACATTTTTTTAAATACAGCATCTGCTTGGTCTGCTTGGCAGGAGACGCGCAGACACACAGCTGCTTTCTCTAGAGTTTCACGGCGCGTATTTACAATGTACTCAAAGTAATTTCATACATAAAATTGGCGGAACCAACTTCAACTGTGCTGCAACTCGTCTCGGCAGGAGTTTCGCCTGCTGAAGAACCTGCGCATAATTTTTTTGATTGACAAGCGCCCAGGCAAGAGGCGAGAGCCAAGAGACAAGGCAAAGGCATGTCTGTTGTTTTTGCTGCTTGAGGACAACAGCAACAACAACAACAAAATATGTAAAAACATATAAAAATAGAAGCAGGCATGAAGGTAGAACTCGAAAAACGAAGTTTCCACTGGCCCATTAGCATTTCTGCCACATATGGCAGGCAAATGGAGGAACCCAATGAAACACACAATGCAGCCAGGCAGACAGACAACGACACGACTGCGGGCGGGCTGCAGGGAAGAGAGGGGGGGAATAGCTGGTAGGTTGGCCTGGGCCTTCGACTGGCACTGGGTCTGGGACTTGGGCTTGGGCTTGGTGGCAATGACAACCAGCGGACGTACTGCGTTTTTTATACGACTTTTTCGTAGGCGTAACATGTGTGGCATAAACAAAGCCCAAAAAGACACCAGATACCATGCCAGATACCAGATACTTGAGACTGTAGCACGCCAATGCCAATAGTCGCACACAGAGAGACAGGAAGGCGTGAAACTGTTGATAGCACTAGTCACTAGTCTATTGCACTTTTTTCTTTATGGGCTGCAATAAAAATATTTACGATGCCATAGCGCCAAATATGTAAGAGCCAATTCTAACGGGCAGCTGGCCATAAAGCAAAGCCAAGTCAACAAAATGATACAGTCCGTAAATTGGTGGAACACTGCAACAATTTACGAGTTTGGCTTTTCGAAATTATTATTTCGATCTTTTTTTTCGCTCGTTTGTTTATTTCTTTTACTCTTTTTTCGACGTGAATTGTTAAAATATGAATATTTGTTAACGAGCTCTACACAAGGGAATTCTGCTGGTAAAAGAACTAGGAAATAAAATATTTTTAGTACCAACGTAAAAAATGTTTTTTTTTTGTAGAGGAAATTGCTTAATCGCTTAGCGTTTACATTTTTAAGGTACCGTGAAATGTTGATGCAGGAAAGCTAAAAAGCAATTGGAGTAAGAAATGTGTTGAATGTTAATAGGATTTTAGATATTTTTAAAGAAAACTGCTGAAACAAGATGTTGGAAAATTTAAATGACTTCAAATTTTCATTTAGCTGGTGAAAAGGTTAAAGTTGACACGAACTATAAATAATGATATAATACGAATAAACCGCTACATTTAGAGCTCGACACTTTTGGAGTAACACGAAAGTGATAACAGAAAGCGAAGAGTCGCTTATCAGAGCAACCCACGGCTAACTTGACCTGTGAGCTGTTCAGTTTTGTGCGGGCCTTTATGAGGTTAGTAAATTTCGAGCATTTCGTATTAAAAGTGACAGTTCTGTGATATGCTCACAGCCAAAAAAAAAACAGAGTACAAAGTTCAGTCAGCGAGTCCGGCAGTCCGTCTGGCTGTCCGACAGCTGGGATTCAGATGCGTAAGGCCGATCGTCAATGGCTTGTCAAGCACTTTCCCCAATAGAAAATTCTCTAGAGCGAGTTGGCGTCGGCAGCGGCGGCATTTTCACTTTGATTTCGGTGCGGGAAATCGACAAGCGATAAGCGAACGATTTATTTATGATTTTTGGTTCGATTTGTGGCTTGGGCTGCTGCTTTCATAAATTTAAATTTCGTTTTTTTTTTTTTTTTGTTGTGCTGTGTGCCTTGTTTCAATTAAGCAATTGTTATAAATTGTTTCGATTTTTTGTTGGGCCACAGAACAGACCATATCGAATACACTTGATATTGAGTGATATATGGGACGTGTGTTGTGTTCTTATCGATAAGATTGCCACTGTGTCGACCCGGTCAGAAACACTGTTTAGCTGCCGTTCCCCCTTCCCCTCGCCGCTCTCCGCTCGCTGTTGTTTGTTTTTTGACTGGCTAAGAAATTAGTCAAAACTTGAAGCGCATGCATGCAAATTATTGTTATGGGCAATTTGGCCATTAGCCACAGCGCCATAAATTATAAACGAGATGCCTCATTGAAATTCCCCTCTAGCCAGAAGTCTACGAAAGCCAACAAAATAGAGTCCCCCACAAACACAGAGAGACATCGACAATATTTATACGTATGGGAGTGAAATAATTTCTGGTATTTGGTAATTTGTGAGCGGCCATTGGCTATGCATTCGGATTAGCCAATGTTTATAGCACTTCAAGCGCATTAAATTATTGAAAAAATGTTTAAATTTGTATGAGAAATCTATCAGGACGGGCTGAAAGCATTTGAAACTCGACACGAAATTTACGCAACTAATTGATTTTGATATTTATTTAAGATTTTGAGCAAGAAAAAAACAATAGACGCGCAGACACACAGAGCCAAGAAAAACAAATGCTGCAGCAGCAGAGGCAGCGGCAACGGCAACGGCAACAAAAACAACAGGAATGCCATTAAAAGCCATTAACTGAAAACTTAAACGCATGCCAGAGACAGGCGAGAGCATGGCCAAAGAGGGGTAGAAATGAAAGAGAGAGAGAGAAAGAGAGAGGGAGGATGGGGGAGGCCGTGTGTTTATCGCTCGACTTCGAGTCGCACGCATGCCAACAAATAAACCACGCTATAAATGCCATTAAATACAAGAAAATAATACAAAGCAAGCCAAAAGCAGCAACAGCAAATAACAATAACAACAAGGCGGTCTAACATACATACATATATATGTGTGTGTGTGTGTGAATATAAAAATCAATGCCAGGAAGCCACCCACCCGGCGAGGAGCGCAGCCCGCAGGGCGTATGCGTAATATTACAGCACTGAAAGCAAACACACACAGTAATGTGTGTGTGTGTGTGTGTGTGTGTGTGTGTCTGATAGTCAGCTTATTTTTACAGAAAAGCGGCGACAAATTTATGGCATTGAAATACAAACCAGACATCGAGACGTCAAAATTTCCTCCAGCTAACTGAGAAAACAACAAGCCAAAAATTCTTCTATTCTCTCAAAGTCAAGCTGCACAATTTGCTATTTGCTGTGCAAATAAATAAAGCACTTTTGACCACTAAAAAGTTTAATTTATGAGCCGCAAGAAAGTATTCGGCAACCGAATTTGTTTGTTTGCATTGCATGCAAATGCACAAATTAAATGTTTAGACCCCCGGCAGCAGCAACAATGTTGCCGGCAACAATGCTGCCGGGCAACATTGTTGCTAATGCTGTTTATTTCGTTTGGTCGAGAATTAACCATAAATTAGGTAAAATATCCGAGCAATTAATGCGACAATGCAAGCGAAAACAAATAAACGAAGCGAGAGAGGGAAAAAATACGTTAGATTTGATCGACAAAAACAAGTTCTCGGAAATAGTCAACTCCAAAAAAAAGTCGTCCCTAAAACAAGCAATTAAGCACACTACAGGAGCTACAGGCTACAAGCGACAGCAGCCAGGACAAATATTGTTGGGATAATTCTCCCCTTCTGACAGACCATTAATTATCCATGTCAGCGACATTTTGTCACATAGACGACGACGTCGACAATGATGACGACGACGACGACGACGACGACATGAACATCCTCGGATTGCCTTTATGCGAGCATGTTGCAGATATATTTCACTTAATTTCCGCACACAGACACAGACAGACATTAATTAATACGTGTGCACAACACGTGTGGCACTAAAAATTGTTTGCGCCCCGCTCTGGAAGCTGAAGTCTCGACCGCAGGGACATACGCCCATGTTGTCGCAGTCGTTCGTCTTGTGGCATGCAACACACATTTGACCACAGGTCGTTTGTTTCACGCATTCAAAGCGCCATAAAAAATTGTGTTTATGGCCGGAATTCTTGAGACAGCCTCATAAAAGCAGCAGCGGCAGCAATTCCTTTCTTCTATGTCAATGTCAAGTCGCAATCGAATGCTGCCACTTTAATTGCCATAAAACACAAACGCAAGCCTGCCCCCAGGTTGCAACTTGCACGCTGCAATTCCAATTACAATTCTGTGAAATTTAAGGGGCCGCCGCGATGCATTTACGACACAGTTATGACATCAAAAATATATATGCGTACAATAAAATAAAAAGGAGAATAAAAAATATTATTAGAAGGCCGCAGCAGCGCAGCGCAAACAAATTAGCCATAAAACGCAGTCGATTATTAAACGCCATAAATGTAAATCATGCGAGAATACAAATGCTCGCCGCTTGAAATGGCAATAAACATTTTGTGGTTGTTGAAAATATAATAATCATAATAATAAAAACATATGTATATAAATTCTAAATAATAAATAAGGCCAAATTGGTCGTCAGAAGGTCGTTAAAAAATCGGTTTGGGGCGGGAAATAAACAATAATACATTTCACAATATGTATTTATAATTTTGATATTAATCGAATTGTTGCGTACAATTTGTTGCCAGCTAACGTCGTAAAAACGCGCCAACAATTTCTATTCACATCCACGTCTCACATCCGTCAGTTGTTCCACTGAAAAGGTCATCAAATTTATGTGTATTTATGTTGACACTTTTCTAATTTACGACCTTATAAAAAGCGGGCACCTCTCAACGCTCACCTCAGCCGCTGAAATTTCTATGTGTTTCCCTTGTCATTGTGTGCAAGAATGCAGAGGCAATTCCTTTTTAATTGTTTTTCCTGTGTCCCGGAAAAGTATGCTATGCCAAACGGCGGGGAAGGCAGGGGGAGGACGAAATGCATTTCAAAAGACAGGCCCGGAAACACACAGCCCAACTGTCAAAATAAAAACGCCTGCTCATCCAGCAAAAATTTCCAAATGAAAAATAAATCTGCAGTGTCGACTGTTGCAGGGAAGTCGAGGAAGGACACCCACATGTTTTGCCTTTTTAGCGACACTTGACACTCTTTTGTATTTAGTCAAACAGGCGCCGTGCCACATCCCTAGGAGCAACCCTCCTGCACCACATCCTTAAACGTTGCAGCTGCACTCGCTTCGTTATTAGCAAAATTTAGCAAGGCGACAGCAACGACAACGACAAAGTCAAGGAAATCGGAAATTTAATTTTATTTCCATGTTTCGTCCTGCATTCGTCAGCAACCCCCGCCGACAAAAAACAACAACAACAACAACGAAAAGAGAAACACTCAACGCCTGTCACTTTGTCCTTTTTTCTGCGGTGTCATTTAGCCCTGCGAACGAACAGTTTGCGCAAAAAATTTAATAATAGAAAACACTCTCGGAGCCCGAAAAGTGGAACGACAGCAGCTGAAACCAACCCCCTCAAGGGAGCGAAGCTTCTTTAGCCGTAAGGGTAAAAACCGAAAACAAGCATTTTGTGTCGCATTTGTTATTATTTATGTTGCTTTTCTCTCTCTGTATGTGTGTGTGTGTGTGTGTTTTTGGTCTATTGCAAATCGTTCAGCATTTCAGCTGGTTTCCTTAACCTAGTCAGCATTATCTGCTTTTTTGGCGTATAATTTATGCATTTGCCTCATTACATAATTCATCACAGCACAACAAAAGCCTCAAATGCGATCCCCAGAGAAACACGCGAGAGAGAGAGCTGCAATCATCATAATCAGGCGGAGCCAAAGCTCAATGGGCTTTGGCTTTGTGCCGACGCAGACGTCAGACGGACGGAGAGAACGGACAATCCTTCTGTCCACTTAATTAAAATTTAATTGTAAAGCGCACAAGAACAACAGAAACAGCAACAGCAACAGCAACAACTACAGCGAGAGCCGCAACAACTTTGGATGCCAAAGAGCATTTAATGATAGCCAGCGTTACAGTTCTGCAAGCTGCCGTCAGGGGGCGCCACACACACACACACACACACACACACTTGCATAAACACATACAATTTGCATGCACATCGCACAAAGCAACAAAAGCGACAACAAACACACAAAAACATCAAAGCGAAATGCAAAAGGGCTGCTGCAGGGCTGCACTGCACTCGAAACTCAACAACAACAACAACAACAGCAACAACAAAAATAATAAACAACTAAGCAAAACTGAAAAGTAGCAAAAGTGTATCCTGGCTGGCGCCCTCTAGCGGACCCGTTCGCGACAAAAATGCGCATTTAAATGTCAATGATTTTAATGGGCGGACGCGTAAAAATCTTGAGCCAGTTTTGTTTATTACGTTGACGATGACGTTGCCGTTGACGTTGACGTAGCTGAAGCGCCTCTCTGAGGTCCTCCCGCTCCCTCGCTCCCAACTGAGTGACGAGTCCCCACAGGACTCGCTGGCAATGCCAGCTGTGGCTGTTGCGCACTGTATTTGTTTCTCTGGCTGCGTTTTGTAAGGTCATGGAACTTGTCTGCATTGACTTTGTGGCCTGCCAACCGGAGGGGGGAGCGAGGGGGCGTGGCACAGGTCGACTGCCGGGAAAAAGTTTTTCATTTTTCATTGCCCCGCTTGACTCGTCGCTGTTGTTGTTGCTGTTGTTGTTGTTGTTGGCTGGCAGCAAGTCGACAAACTGTTTTCATTTTGCGCCGCTACGCGCTTTTTGATGCCGCCGACAGTTGCTACCTGCCTCCCCTCCCGCCCCCCCCCCTCGACTCCTCTCTGCTACCCTTTTGTTCCTTTGGCTGCGAGTTTTTCAATTGATTTTCGCGGTTTTGCTGCTGCAGCAGCCAAGGCCAACTCTACGTCATCTTTTTTTTTTTTCTCATCATCTCTTCTCCTCGTTTTTTTCGGGGACTGTTGCACCTAGCTACGTATGCACCTGAGTTCCGTGTTGTTGTTGTTGCTGTTCCGACTGCTGCTTCAACGCTTCTTTGTGCGCAGCGATCCATAGAAAAGTTTAAGTGCTCTGTGGTTTGCAAGTTGTTCCGTTGCTCCTCCTTAATCGGGCATTCAGTCAGCTCTTTTCACTCACGTTTTGATTGATTGCCGCCATTGAAGCCGACGATAAGTTATCGATTAACGAGATGCTTTGCCAAATCAGCCCCAACAATAGTGTCAGCCCTAATTGCTCATCGTGACTTTCTGTTATCTCGCAATTACGGTATAATGTCGATAATTGCTTAAGCAAAAACATTTTTTGTTTTATTTTTATTTTAAACTTATCGCAGTTATCTTGGATAGGGAGCAATTGCTACTTACTTTTCGATAACAGATAACTGATCGATAATTATCAGTGATTCGCAACAGTTGCACATTGAGACAGGCATCAACTGTACTCTACGTAACCGCAGTCTGTCTCTTCGTTAGTCTGTTTGCTTTGCGACTTGTTTTCTCGCTGTCGCCGTCGTCTTCGTCGTCGCCTTGTTTGTTTAATTAAAACAGTCTAGCTGTAGAGTTGCCGCTTCTCTGGCAGCCAACTTTGGTCACAGCTTCCGCCGTCTGCAATGTTAAAGACGATGCTCAGCTCCGCTCGGCTTGGCTTGACTTAGCTTGCAATGGCCTCTTTAGTGCATTGAAGCGCAGCCATTCACCAATATCTGCAGCCGCCTTGGCACGCAAGCTGGCCATTCCCATTCCCATTCCCATTTCCATTCCCATTCTCAGTCGAATCGAATCCGGTGAGCAATCGGCGCAACGATCTCTCCAGCCGCAACGATCTCTCCCCACACTTGGCCAAGTCAAGTCAAGTCAAGTCAAGTCTTGGGTAAACATGGCTCGGTCGGGGTTCGAGAGCTTGTGCAAACATCGTTGAGACTTGTTGGCAGCGTGATTTTGTATAAATTCTAGACTCAATTTCTTGTGTTGTGCTGGGCTCTCTGCATGATTTGCAAAATGAATGCAATGTGGAGTCTCGAACTGAGTTTTGCCGTTTGCCGGCTGCTAGTAATAATTTGTTACTTGTAACGAGAGCTGCTTCGACCTGCTGCACGCTTGTTAACAATTAAATAAACAATATGAGTCGCATTTTTAGACGAGAAACAACAAATCACTAAATAAACAAGCCATATGTTGGACAGACGGACGGACGGACGGACGGACGGACCGACGAGTGGCGATCGGGGCCAAGACAAACACAAACACAAGCATAAACACAAATACATGTACATATATAATTTGCTACCACTTTCCATGGACCTCGACTGGACGACGACCACTTGAGACATATTTTTCTCTTCCCTCTCCTTCTGGCCACTCGCTCCGTCTCTGTCTATTAAAAGCAATATTTATGCATTTTCTCTATAGTGTGTAGCTGCGAAAGAGGCACGTTTGCTATTATTTCCAAGCCATTTCCCATGAACACATGTGCGAGCAGAACCGAGCAGAGCAGCAGTTGAAGTTGAAGTCGCTGGTTGGATGGATGGAGTACTTATTAGTTGGCTAAGGTTGCCAAGCAATAACAGGGTGACTCAACACCCAGTACCCAGTACCCAATATCCAATACCAATAGCAATCGTAATGTATGCCTTCTACATATATGCCACTCGATACTGTAGTCAGCAATAGCAACAGCAGCCATAATAAGGGCGTGTTGTTGTTGTTTTTAGGCCATCCCATCACAAGTGTTTTTCTAGCTCACACACACACACACACACACACACAATCATAGTTGTCCGCACTTGTATGTTTGTGTGCGTGTGTGGATGCACATATGTGGACTTTTGTCCATCCTGCATTTCTCATCAGACTTCTCATCCATTTTGGTCACGTTTTCTATTTAATTGTGAAAGTACAAACACCCATGCCACATGCCCACATGTTAGTTTTATAATTACACAGATATATGAAGAGGTGAAACGAAATCATTCCACGATTGATGCTCGTCTAGTTCACAGCTTAAATTGTCGTTCATTTTGTAGTTCATTTAGTTCCAAGCTCAATTTATCGCGCTATCGGTTGCAAGCGATCGCCGATAGACAAAAGCCTCGCTGTAATCGATAGCTGAGCAAACGCCTTGCATTATTCCCACGACTATAACTCGATATTAAATTTCACTACGCACAAATAGTGGGCGAGGAAGGGGAGCGAACTTGCTTGCAACAATCGAAAAATAACAACAATCTACAGCAGCGTTATTTGCTTAATTATTTTCAAGTGCTTCGCAAACAATTTTAACACGAAAAATGTTTCAGGCAGACAACAACAACAACAATAATCACAACAACAACGGACGAAAATAAAATCAACCCATTCCGACGACCCCCCAAAAAAAGGCTCTTGAGCGACACGACTAAAGTTTCGTGACTGGGGGTTGATGTGTCGCACAAATGTTATTAATTAAAACGTCATTCATTTAAAAAGTAAAGTAAAGCGACAAAGGAGCATAGACAGCGACTGCAAACTATTTTGCAGCTGGCGTTGACAGTTTTGCTCCGTTGCTTTTAAGACTTTTGCGACACGAAATTCGCTTCATGTTCTTGTGTGTTTTTGGACCACACGCAGCTGCTCTCGATGCTGCTGCTGCTGCAGCTATCCACAAAAGCCACAAATATGTATGTCATTTGACACTTGCTACTTGCAGTACATACATACATATGTACACATTAAACGCCCTTCACTTTTGGCTCCCACTTGACGCCACGCCCAGCTTGACCAGCTGTCAATTTTGGCCAAGAGTTCTCACTGCATTTTTGCTGGCTGCTCTCCAACCACAGACTGAATGCTTGTGGATGATATTGATATCGATATCCACACACACACACACACACACACACACAGAGCTGACACAGTTTCCAGAGATGTCGCACGTCAGGTGGCAACGCTGGTCACGCAACGCCGCGCATTCGTCTCAACTCTCCAATTGGACAGCTGGTCGTCTGTGCTGTCAAGTGAGCAATTGTCTTGAATTAATTTCTGCTCCATCACACGTCCCATCAGCAAACACAAAGCTTCCCCTTTTTGCCATTGGCCCTTCGGTGGTCGGTGGTCGCTGCCCTGCTGAGCAAACACTTTGATCAAGCCCATCAAGCAGCAGCACCAGCAGACGCCGTCAAATTTAATAAAAATCACTGATTTTGATTGATGTGCTCTTGGCTATCGCCCGGTCAGCAAATATTGGCGGAAGGGTAGCGAGAGAGAGAGACATGGATGTCGCCCAATTGAAACAAATGAAGCGCGAAACAGGAAAGAGCAGTTGCAACTTGTCGTCGGCCCATCAACTGCAACCAACTTCCCAATTTTCCAATTTTTTGAAATTCAGTTCAATTTCGGCGCTGCCTAGACTAAGATCTATTTTTTCTGGCTTCCATTGTAATCGTCTTTTTCTGCTTTCTCTTTGCAGCTAGGCCACGCCGATTGTCGAGCGTTGACAATTTGACGCTGAAATCCTTGGACACAATTCGCTTTTCTCCTAGCGCGAGAGAAGCGTGCCAGTGACAAAGAGAGAACGAGATATAGAGAGAGAGAGAACTCACACACACACACACACAAACAAAAGCTAACTGCTACGCACAAAATGCTACACAAAATGAATCTGGCAACGCTGCTGGCGCTGTTGCTGCTACTGGCCGACAGGCGGAGCTGCGCGCTCGCCGACAGCACACAGCACATGGGCATGGGCATGGGCGGCATGGGAATGGGCTCCCACTCCATGGAGGTGAGTCCAGCGCCCGGCTATGGCGTGCCCGCCATACCCAAGGATCCGAACTCGCGCTGCGAGGAAATCACGATACCCATGTGCCGGGGCATTGGCTACAACATGACCTCGTTTCCCAACGAAATGAACCACGAGACGCAGGACGAGGCCGGCCTGGAGGTGCATCAGTTCTGGCCGCTGGTCGAGATCAAGTGCTCGCCCGACCTCAAGTTCTTCCTCTGCAGCATGTACACGCCCATCTGCCTCGAGGACTACCACAAACCGCTGCCCGTCTGCCGCAGCGTCTGCGAGCGCGCTCGCTCCGGCTGCGCCCCGATCATGCAGCAGTACAGCTTCGAGTGGCCGGAGCGCATGGCCTGCGAGCATCTGCCGCTGCACGGCGACACCGACAACCTGTGCATGGAGCAGCCCTCGTACACGGAGGGCAGCGGCACCAGCGGAGGCGGCGGCGGCGGCGGCGGCGGAAGTGGAGGCAGCAGCTCGGGCTCTGGCTCCGGATCGGGTGGCAAGCGGAAGCAGGGAGGCGCCAGTGGCGGATCGGGCGGCTCGTCGTCGACGGCGAACAAGTGCAAGGGCAAGAATTCAAAAAACTGCCAAAATCCCCTAGGAGAAAGGGGAAACGGAAAGGAGTGCAGCTGCTCGTGCCGATCGCCGCTCATCGTGCTGGGCAAGGAGCAGCTGATGCAGCAGTCGCCCATGCTGCACCACCACTGGTACATGAACCTGACTGTCCAAAGGATCGCCAACGTGCCAAACTGCGCCATACCGTGCAAGGGGCCGTTCTTCACAAACGACGAAAAGGACTTCGCCGGCCTGTGGATCGCGCTGTGGTCCGGTCTGTGCTTCTGCAGCACCCTCATGACCCTAACCACATTCATCATCGACACCGAAAGGTTTAAGTACCCCGAGCGGCCCATTGTCTTCCTCTCCGCCTGCTACTTCATGGTCGCCGTCGGCTACCTGTCCCGCAACTTCCTCCAGAACGAGGAGATCGCCTGCGACGGTCGCCTGCTGCGCGAGAGCTCGACGGGACCGCACTCGTGCACTCTGGTCTTTCTGCTCACCTACTTCTTCGGCATGGCCTCCTCCATCTGGTGGGTCATACTCAGCTTCACCTGGTTCCTGGCCGCCGGTCTCAAGTGGGGCAACGAGGCCATCACCAAGCACTCGCAGTACTTCCATCTGGCCGCCTGGTTGATTCCCACCGTGCAATCGGTGGCTGTCCTCCTGCTGTCTGCCGTGGACGGCGATCCCATTTTGGGCATCTGCTACGTGGGCAACCTCAATCCGGATCACCTGAAGACGTTCGTGCTGGCGCCGCTCTTCGTGTACCTCGTCATCGGCACGACCTTCCTGATGGCCGGCTTTGTGTCGCTCTTCCGCATCCGGTCGGTGATCAAGCAGCAGGGCGGCGTGGGGGCCGGCGTCAAGGCCGACAAGCTGGAGAAGCTGATGATCCGGATCGGCATCTTCTCGGTGCTCTACACAGTGCCGGCCACCATCGTCATCGGCTGCTACCTGTACGAGGCCGCCTACTTCGAGGACTGGATCAGGGCGCTGGCCTGTCCCTGTGCCCAGGTGAAGGGGCCGGGCAAGAAGCCGCTCTACTCGGTGCTCATGCTCAAGTACTTCATGGCCCTGGCGGTGGGCATCACCTCGGGCGTGTGGATCTGGTCGGGCAAGACGCTCGAGAGCTGGCGTCGCTTCTGGCGGCGTCTGTTCGGCGCGCCCGATCGCACCGGCGCCAACCAGGCGCTGATCAAGCAGCGTCCGCCCATTCCGCATCCGTATGCCGGCTCCGGCATGGGCATGCCCGTCGGCTCGGCCGCGGGATCGCTGCTGGCCACGCCCTACACACAGGCGGGCGGTGCTTCGGTGGCGTCGACCAGCCACCACCATTTGCACCACCACGTTCTCAAGCAGCCGGCGGCCAGCCATGTATGACATGGAGAGTCGGGAGGAGCATCAACCATGGGCGGCGGCAGCGTGCTGGGTGGTCACGGCACTCTGATGAGCACGGCGGGCATGAGCAATAGTACGGTCGGCGGCGGTGGCGGCGGCGGCTGTATGTCTGGCATGGGAGCTCCTCCTGGCAGCTTGTTGCAGCAACAGGGCGGCGGCAATGGCGGCCCACCTGGCAATGTTTACGGCAATGTTAATGGTGGCGGTGGCATTGGGGGTGTTGGAGGCGCCGGCGTCGGCGGTGGGCAAAGCACAGCGCCCGGTTCGGTTATCGATTCGCGAGCTGTATCCGTGGTGGTTACTCTGCCCGGCGGGCCGGGCTCCCAGCATCCGGGGCAGGCGTTGAGCGACTACGGTCCCATATAGTTGATGGTACGCCCGGACACCGCGCACTGGGTCTCCACGAGTAGCTTCAGCCAGCTCTAAGCTCCAAAAGATTCCCCTCTCTCCGCATCTTTATCTCTATCTCACTCATCCGCACTGCAGCTGTCTCTTTCTCAGAGGTTTGACAAGCAAAGCCATATTAATTTTTTGTAGCCGTAGTTTGTTTACAGAGTTTGAACTATTTGCGTAACATTCTAGTCGAAAAAAAAACAAGAAAAACCTTTGAAAATTGTATGAGCGAGAGAGAGACTATGAGAGAACGAGAGTGTGAGCGAGAGAGAGAGAGAGTGTGAGCGAGCTACCGTTAGAGACAAGCGCGTGTTGTTCTGCAGCCTCCCCCCAATGAAAGCATCTGTTCTTTTTTGGTTCTTTCCATTAGTTTCTTCAACGAAATAGACTGAGAAAACAAAACGATAAGTAAATACAATACACATAACAAATAGAAATCGCGAAGAAGAGAAAAAACAAAAGAGAGCGAAGCGAAAGAAAGAAAGAAAGATACAAAACTCTGCCCACACTGCCAAGTCAGAGCCACGAGCCATATTTCGAAATTACAAGTAACTTTTAATCAAACTACCTAAACTATTAACCTTAACCTAAACCTAAACCTTAAACACATTTCGAATTCGCATAGAAAACTACGATTAGCCAGGGTTGTCGCAGTATCAGAATGAGAGCGCACAGTGTTGCAAAAAACCATTTGTAAATTATTTAATCTAACTTAAGGCATTATCCAGCACTATTTTTTGTACATATTTTCAAATTGCTCTTAGTTTGTAAACGACTTTTTTTACAACTTACAATCCTAAACTAAACTAAAAACTACAAGTAAACTAAACGAAAATATAAACAAATACAAATATGAGGACATCAAACGTAATTTGCATTTTAGCGTCACAGGCAGCGCTGCATTTAAGCTCAAAAATTGAATTTAATTTTTACAAAAATTCCCCAAAAACACGAAAAAAATAAGAAACACGATTTGTGTATGGACGAAGATTTGCCAAGTTCAGCTGCAGCCAGAAGCAGGGCATTTTTGCATTTATAAGAAAGCAAAGGAAAATTGTATAAAGTAAACATTTATATAATAGTATTAAATAAATGTAATGTTAGTTGTAAACGAAACCCCCCAAAAATCCGAAAAAAATATCTTTCAAACATTAAAAACAAAAAACTATTGTATTTTTATTTAATATTTGCATTTGTTTATATATATAGTAATATATAAATATGATGATGATGCATGGAAAAGCGACAATTTAACTGTTGGCATTTTGAAAACAATTTCACATACGAATGAAAACAAAAAGAAAGCAAAACAATTATATAATAAATTATATAGCATAACGTAGAAACTATGTGTGGAATGTTTTAGCAACTATAACTATTTCTATAAACAAAAACAAAAAAAAAAACCGAAAACATGAAAAAATTGTAATAAAAATTATTAAAAAAAAAAAAAAACAGTTTATCTTTTGAGTTTTTCATTTGCAATTTCTTTTCTTAATTTATTATTTCAGCGTATTTGAACCTTTAAGAAGGATGTTTGCTTGCTTGCCTTATTTATTTTGTATTTATCCGTTCAATTCTTTTGAATTTTTAGCATTTACACGAGAACCCTCAACACTTATACGTATCATAAAAACGAAGCTCTCCAAGTTAAGCGAACAAAAGAACAAACGATAAGCAAAAACCAAAAAAAAAACCAAAAAAGTAAACATTAATTAGCAAATTTCTCTAAATGACGTACAATGTTTAATATACATACATATAATGAAAAGTAAAACAATAACAAATTACAAAATACGAAATACGAAAATACAAGATACGCGTACTATTCGATGTTGTTAATAAGCTTAATGAACAAATACAAAAAACCAAAACAAACATAAATAATATTGCTAGCCAGTAGCATTTAGTTTGCGAGGAATTTGTGCGAAATCTTAAAAGAATTTCTCACATTTCGGCGTTTTACATTTTAGTTTTGAGCGTAAATAGTAAACGCTTTTATCAAAAGTAAAATTAATAAATCATTATAAAATAAAAAATATATACTTATTAAAGGCTAAAGAGTGTAACGAATATACGTAAATGACAACCAGTCAAAAGGCAAATGTAAAAAAAAAACAAAACGAAAATGAGAAAATTTCAAACCGAAAAGAGAAAATGAATATTCTTGAGCAATTTTACGTTGATTTTTTGTGATTGAAAATTAGTTTTCTAAATTGATGAAAAGTAAAAATGAATTGCAATTTGCGAATGTATACGATTTTTTAATTTTTTCCAACGAAAAAAGAAAATTAAAATTTATAAATAATAATAAAAATACAAATATTTCATAATGGATTTGGAATAGCTGGGTGATTGATGGATGATTGGTTGAAGTTACACCAAACCAGAAACTTGACGTCAAGTGTAGTTGTGAATTGTATTTTGTGAAATGTAATTTAAAAACCATAAATAAATATTTATTGAAAATGCAAATGAAGAATAAAGAAAAATCAAACAAATTATATATACAATGCATATTTATATATATTTAAAGAAACGTAATGAAAGGCATTAAATACTTTAACAATACAAATAATGCAGACATTATTTTATTTACACAAAAAATTACATTTTTTAAATCCAAATTAAATGCGCCGCTGTAAATTGTGCACATTTCCATTGGCACTATATTCGTTATCAACAGCAACAATATCCGCAACAATAAAACAACAGCAGCAGCAGCTACAAAAATAAACCATCAACCGAAAAAAATAAAAAACAACAAACAGAAACAAATAATATTAAATACATTTGTAATTGACAAAAGGAAACCATTTAAAATAAAATCTAACAACATAAAATATCGATTTTCATCTACGACTATTGCTGTGGGGTGAGGTTTGAATCGCCGGCTAATGGGATGGTAAATGGCCTATTGGAGGCGATAATGTGCGGACCTAACATTTATTAGCTATCCTGAACAATAGAAAAACGATTTCTTTGCTGAATTAATGCTTTTTATGGAGCCTTTGCTCAACTGCAAACAGTTCATTAGCCTTAAACTTTCGCTTCAATTTGACGGTCCCAAAGTCAACGCATCCAGTTAATGTTCCACTTTGTGAAAGTAAACTGACCTCCTTTTTGGCTATAGACAGCAGGAGATATTTCGAATATACAATCCCAGGACCAGAGATTGATTGGGATTCAACTACAAGTTTCATTTCACGTTGCACGTTGCAAAAATTATAACTTTTGAATGTGGAAATTACGCCAGCAACTCCAAAATTGGCTCTATCTCAACCGTATCATGGATGATCCTTATGAGTCCTGTGTCAATCAACTCGTCTTAACAAATACTATCAACTGGCCAAAGGACATTTTCATAATACATTACGTTTTCGAGTTATGCATGATTTTCACGTTTTTTCTGCGATTTCTTACATTTTTGCGTCCCATCCAAAAAGAATTTTGCAAGTGCAAAAATTAAAAAAATGTTTCACACTTTTGGGGATGGCATTAATATTTTATTAGAAAACACAAAATAGTAAATATTTCAGAAACTACAGGGACAATTTGGATTTCCTTTGTAGGGTCGTTAGCTCTGATAACTATAATGATAAATTACTATCGATTGTCGCTCAAAAAGTTCAAGAAAATTAAAAATAACAATCCAAAATTTGCAAGAATTTGACAAGGGGGGAATGTGCAAAATTGGCAAAAAATTCAATAATCCTTCGTAACTCCATCATTTGAAGGACGATTGGGATGTCCTTTGGCATGTATACAGTGATGGATGCATGATGGACGAATATGAAATCAAAAGGACGAATATCCTTTTAGGAACAAAATTACAAGGACTTTTTTGATTTAAGAAAACAAGCTCTATCTCAGCCATATCCTTGCTGATCCTTGCGTGTCCTGTGGCAATCAACTCGTCTTAACAACGACTATCAACTGGCCAAAGGACATTTTGATAGTCCTTTTAATTTTCGAGCTATGCAGGATTTTGTCTTTTAGCTGCAATTTCTTACATTTTTTTCGTTACTTCAATAAAAATTCTCCAAGTCCAAAATTAATAAAATGTTGCATACTTTTGAGAATGGCATTAAAAATTTATTCGAAAAAACAAAATAGTAAATATCTCAGAAACTACAAGGACAATTTGGATGTCCTTTGTAGGGTCGTTAGCTCTGATAACTATAATGATAAATTACCATCGATTGTCGTTCAAAAAGTTCAAGAAAATTAAAAATAATCCAAAATTTGCAAGAATTTGACAAGGGGGGAACGTGCAAAATTGGCAAAAAATTCAAAAATCCTTGGTAACTCCATCATTTGAAGGACGATTGGGATGTCCTTCGGCATGTATACAGTGATGGATGCATGATGGACGAATATGAAATCAAAAGGACGAATATCCTTATACGAACAAAGTTATAAGGACTTTTTTGATTTGAGAAAACAAACTCTATCTCGGCCATATCCTTGCTGATCCTTGCGTGTCCTGTGGCAATCAACTCGTCTTAACAAGGACTATCAACTGGCCAAAGGACATTTTGATAGTCCTTTTAGTTTTCGAGTTATTCAGGATTTTCACATTTTGCTGCGATTTCTTCCAATTTTTCGTCACTTCAATAAAAATTCTCCAAGTCCAAAAATAAAAAAATGTTGCATACTTTTGAGGATGGCATTATAAATTTATTCGAAAACACAAAAAACTAAATATCTCAGAAACTACAAGGACAATTTGGATGTCCTTTGTAGGGTCGTTAGCTCTGATAACTATAATGATAAATTACCATCGATTGTCGTTCAAAAAGTTCAAGAAAATTAAAAATAACTGTCCAAAATTTGCAAGAATTTGACAAGGGGGGAACGTGCAAAATTGGCAAAAAATTCAAAAATCCTTCGTAACTCCATCATTTGAAGGACGATTGGGATGTCCTTTGGCATGTATATAGTGATGGATACATGATGGACGAATATGAAATCAAAAGGACGAATGTCCTTTTACGAACAAAGTTACAAGGACTTTTTTGATTTGAGAAAACAAGCTCTATCTCAGCCATATCCTTGCTGATCCTTATGAGTCCTGTGGCAATCAACTCCTCTTAACAAGGACTATCAACTGGCCAAAGGACATTTTGATAGTCCTTTTAGTTTTCGAGTTATTCAGGATTTTCACATTCTGTTGCGATTTCTCTCATTTTTTCGTCCCTTCAATAAACATTTTGTAAGTGCAAAAATTAAAAAAAATGTTGCATACTTTTGGGGATTGCTTTAAAATTTTATTCGAAAAAACAAAATAGTAAATATCTCAGAAACTACAAGGACAATTTGAATGTCCTTTGTAGGGTCGTTAGCTCTGATAACTATGTTGATAAATTACTATCGATTGTTGTTCAAAAAGTTCTTGGAAATTAAAAATAACAATCCAAAATTTGCAACAATTTGACAAGGGGGGAATGTGCAAAATTGGCAAAAAATTCAAAAATCCTTCGTAACTCCATCATTTGAAGGACGATTGGGATGTCCTTTGGCATGTATATAGTCATGGATACATGATGCACGAATATGAAATCAAAAGGACGAATATCCTTTTACGAACAAAGTTACAAGGACTTTTTTGATTTGAGAAAACAAGCTCTATCTCAGCCATATCCTTGCTGATCCTTGCGTGTCCTGTGGCAATCAACTCGTCTTAACAAGGACTATCAACTGGCCAAAGGACATTTTGATAGTTCTTTTAGTTTTCGAGTTATTCAGGATTTTCACGTTTTGCTGCAATTTCTTCCAATTTTTCGTCCCTTCAACAAAAATTTTCCAAGTGCAAAAATTAATAAATGTTGCCTTAAAATTGTAGTTGCAATGCCTGAAAATGAGAATAAGCTTTTTAAAATTAAAAACAATTTTGCGTAGGTTCAACCGATTTATTATATTTTTGGATATTTTACAAGCGTTTTCATTGTAAACATAAATATATTTAACTACAATTACAATATTATAATTGTTGAATTCAGTGACTTTCTTATTTGTACGTAAACTCGTTTGGATGCAGCGTTTACATGGAAGATCTCGATGCCATTTGTGTACCAAAAATATTCCCATGCTACACGTATCGAATTCTCATGCTATTGTTTTGCATCATACGTTATCACACTCAGTTATATATATAATAATAATATATATATACATACATATGCTTTTTTGACTTGTTATTGTGTTTATATAATATCTTGTGTTTTGATTGAAAATCCAGCTTTGGACCCAGCTAAAGCTGTGCCAGTCGCGCATCTCGTCATTGTAGATTGAAAAAATGAACTTACTAGAGAAACTGGCAGTAGATTTTCGATAGTTCGCATTTTACGTACATAAATTGGAGGACCTCATTGCAAGCTGATGACCAGTAAACTTTGGCTACAAAAATAAAGAGTAAAATCAATATATAACAAGCTAACAACAATCTTGACTAAGCTTATAAGGCATAAAAACAAATTTCTATGGCTCATCAATTATGATCACTTCATAATACTCGATAGGCTGGTGTAGCCGCTGGCGCCTTGAGCAGGCTCCGCTCGCCGTCTACAACAGTGACAGCAGCAAATGCTTTTCATCACATCCAGAAAACTGGTCTGCTCAAAGTCATCCAGATCGTTCATAAATACACCAGAGCTAATGTCCTCCACGGTTCGGGTGCCCACAAAGGCTTTGAGATCTGAGATTGGGAATCCATCCTTATAGTACTTCTTAATCGTATCGTATGCATCCATAATGACCGCAATAAACAGCGACAGCACCACATAGATGTACAGCGATATGAACGAGTACAAATAGATCTGACAGAACCACCAAAGCCAAGTCGCTTTGTTGGAGAGCGTCGCAAAGGTCGCAAACATGTCGTCGCCATTGATCAGCGAAAATAGGCACTCTGAGGTGGTGGCCAGCGAACGGAACTTCATGTGATAAGGTCCGAGTATAAGCCAGCCGCAAAATACAAATCCGGCATAGATCAGCAGGGCGGCAATTAAAAAGCGAAGTATTTTCGGTGCTGCCTTCTTCAATGTGAGTATAACAACGTTGTACGTCTTGAAGAAGCCCAAATAGCGCAGCACTCCAAACCACACCAGCATATTGCCAATGCCCAAGAATAAGGAACAGGTATCCCATTGATCCACCACCATGTAACGACCCTCGATTTGCTCCTTCAGCGCCGAGCCAATAATCAGCAACACATCATTAAAGATGATCATAATATACCTAAAAACAAAAACAGAAATTAATATCGAATTAGGTTGTAAAATCGTAAATATTTCACGAACCAAAAGTTGACGAATTCCAGACGACCATCGAAGCTCAGTTCCTTGCCAAAGTGCGTTCGGAAGAACTTGATTGTCGTGCACCTCAGCAAATAGGCTCGCCAAAGCGCTCGAGTGCAAAGAGCAAAGGATAAAGCGCAGGTTAGCAGTACGAAGATATTCAGAACACTTCTAAGTATGGCATCAAAGCGAGCTTCTGATATGAAATCCGTGTTGCCCTTGCACTTTAAACGCGTTGCCTCCGCATCCAGTGACAGCAGCATTTGTCCATCGTGATCTCGATTGTTAAACAGTATTGACACGTCAAACTTAAAGCAATCGGGTGCAGACAAAGCGCCTCCATTCGCCTTAAAATTCACAGTCTTGATCTTGAACGTCAACTCGGCTGTGACCAGCGAAGCAAAGTTGACTTCCACTCCGCGATCCTCAAGATATTTCTCCACTCCTATGCTTGAAACATTTTGTGGTAATTTCTCGCATACCTTCTCGATATGCGGATCAAAGATATACGACTCATTGAAGCCAAAAATGGTGCCCTCCCGATAATTCCACAGACAGAGCGTCAAGGGCGGCATCGTATTGTTCGCAGTGGGATAATAGTATGGTCCAATGGATCGACTCATATTGTCGTATCCCCAAACCGCATATTGCACGGTGCTAAAGAACTCAGACTTTTCGTATAGCGCAAATGGTCCCACGGCCGGTGGATAGCTCTCGACTTCCCGCGAAGAATCCCATCCTTTCAGAAACAAATGTGAGAACGCGATGCGATTATCCCAGGTGTAGTTAATATGATTGTATCGCGAATGGGCAAACAAACATAGTTGCATCGTCACCAGAACAATCTTGACAATCTGTGAAAAGTAAAAAGCCAAATTAAACGAATGAATAATGTACGAATAATTCCCAAGAATTCAGATATCAAATTGATAAGTTCTGTTAATACAAAAGTCCCGCCACTTTTGTCACCAAATCAGCTCTGATGCCAAAAACCATATACATATATACATATTTGATAATTTCTTAATAAAGACTATAAACGCTTTCTAAAAATACGCTAAAATGCTTAAGGGTATTGCCGTTACGTCATGCTGTCTTATCTGCTAGATGTTATAGTGCTCTAGTTTGGCTTTGAACTTGTGCAACTGACAACAACCCAGACGCTGACTATTATTAATCATTGTCCACAAAACTCGAAAAAAAACCCCAATTAAGCTATGTATTTATCATGCTAAGTAAAGTAATTTCTACAAAAAATAAAAACAACACAAGTACCAAGCCTTATTACGTTGTGCTATTTGCAGTTTGATTTTCTAAAGATAAGCGTAAAACTGTAATTGTTGCCCTTGTTCTGAAACTTAAAACTGGGAACTATGCGGTTACTGAGGTCTCTAATTGTTTCACTACCTTCACGATTCACACGCTAAGCGCTAAGCAAATAACTCAAGTCAAGCACATTGATTTCAACGAGAAAAGCATACGAAACAATATGCGAGATGTGTCACACATTCAACAGACAGCCATTATTCGGCCCCTTGTTTTGGCTATCGAATCGAATCACGTGACGCAATGCGAGCCAATTAAACGCTCAACAGATGAGCAGCTTAGAGATGTGCAACAATGTATGCACACAGCATAAATGTTGGCAATTGTTCGGTTTACCTGCACCACAAACTTGTAGGGGAACTTGCGACGAGCCTGCCACTTCTCGATGGGATTCATGAAGAAGAACTGCAGCTTGCGCCGCATTCGCTCCTCATTGTAGGATGCTGCTGAGGAGGTGGGCGCCGGGAACTCCGGTTGCTCCACATGGCCTTGTGGCGCCAACGATGTGGATGCTGCTGCCACAGTTATCGCGGGCGTTGACTGCAGTTCCATGCGTCGCCTCAGTATCCTGGTGTTCACATACTCCTCGTCGCTTTCGCAGCGTGAGTTCTCGCCGCTGCTGGGCGTATGTGGGTGGTTTTGGGCAGCCTCATAGCTGTCCGTACGGCGTTTAACGGCTGGAGCTGCAGCAGCAGCAGCGGAAGCAGCTCCACCGCCGTAATTTTTCATTTCAATGTATTGCACTGGCTGCGTCTCGAGGTCGCAGGGCGCTGCGTTGTTGTCTTGGTGTAGAGATTTTCTTTTGCCGTGATTTCTCCAACATGCAAAAGAAATTCCACACACGCGCAACAGGCAAACGAAACTTGGATATATATAGAATGATGTGGTGAAGCTGGCGACGCTATTCGACCGAAATTATAATAAATACTGCCCAAAATAATAATAGACGTACGCGAATTGCTTTGTTTGCGTAAAGACAGTATCGATATTAAAAAGCACCGATAAATTCACCTACCTACCCAATTTACCATACGATATTTATGGTAAAGAGCCTATCGATTGTTTTTATTTATTTACATTTTCACTACTCAAGTATATGCTACACAAATAAAAACTGAATATGCTCAAGCACTAAAATATTTTAGTAGCTATACCTTTTTAATTCGAAGCAATATGATTTCAGGAATTGCACTCGTATATCGAATATTCGTTATATCGATCAACCACCACACCCCATTTATAATTTCGATAATGTTTGTTATCACAAGAGCGGTAAATGTGATTTGTTATCGCATTGCTCGAATTCAAAATAATTCACATAACAAGTTTATTACATGCTTTATTGTTCTTAAATCAAAAATAAATAAACTTACAATTATGTACTACATCTAAGCAAATAAATATATTAAATTTAAAGCTTATATTTAAGAACATGATCCTTTACTCTTTATGGTCACCTCTGGAAAAATATTAATTAGAAATGTATCCATGATTCAATTGACATAACATACCGATATTCAAACACGAAGAATAGCATTCCAGTTGAGATTCTCCAGTGTACATATATCCATCAGAGCCGCAGACAATTTCATCATTTTCATCGTAGACATTGGCGCAAATCTTTTCGCAATAAGCTTCCTTGTCCTTTTCTAGCTCCGCTGGATCAGCCGCAACAACTGCTGGCTCTAAATTGCTCTGCACTTCAGTATTCTGAAAATAGAAATCAACAATGTGTGTAATCAGGTAAGTAAAGTTCAATTATAGTAAGCAGTTAATTGTTGGAAAAGTGGTGAAAGCAATGAAAAATGAGATCACCCGAAATTAAAGTGGTCTCAATAGCAATAAACTTATATAGCTTTTGACTAATTTAAACCTGATAAAGATCTCCAAATTACTTCACGCAGTTCGCATCAAAAAAAAGATATCATCGAGACAATAATAAATAAGAAAACGATATTGTGGCCGATTCACATAATTGAGCGGTTTTGGCATTTCTTAAGAGTGGAAAGTTGCTATGTTCTTCGGGCTTTGAAGCTGTTTTTGTGGTCAACGATTTATCTGGAAATTTGATACACAGTGTTATCGATCTTATTTACATTTTAATTGATACACGCGATGGCATTTGAACTCTTATTATCATCCAGCGCCAGTTCAAACAAGACCAGACCATTAGCAAATGTTTAGATCCAAACAACAATGAATAATGTCTAGGGAGTGGTACCAAAATAATAAAAGAATATCATGTACAAAAGCTGGAGTCAACTATGTTATACCCGGTAACATATCTAAAGAATACCTAATGAATATAATCAAATTGAAGTTTACGACAGTAACGGATTGTTGAATCACTTTGCACGATTATTATCTTATCGCATGCCGACTAGGTTCATCATATGGGCTTGAAAATGAATTCGGTTTGAGTGGAAAAAAGCGGAAGTGGAGAAAGTCTTAAAGATCCTTATTTACTATTGTAACTAAATTGAATAGCTGCAGGTTTTACACTTTCTACGCAGACCGACGAATAATCGCGATTGTTAATGTTTGTAAATATATGTCATAACTTACCTTATTGGTATATTCGCTGTTATCTTTTGTGCTGACTTCTTGCACTGGCTTCAGATTCTCAACGATTGGGGCTGCGCTGACCGTGGCTATGTGTGGTGTAGACGCGTGTGTCTCGTAGTAGAACTTTTGTCCCTGAGGCGCATTCGTGTAGCTGGCAGAACCCTTAATGGCATCGTGTTCGGTAAACTCAAATCTCAGGGGCTCTGGTTTTTCTGTCTTATGCCAAACATGGCTGTAGGTTACAGGTGGTGTTTGGGCTTGGGGTTGGGGTGCAGGTTGAGGTTGAGGTTGAGTTGGCTTCGAAGCCAATGAAGTAGATAAGATGTGCTTCACCGATTTGTTTCCATCGGACTTAACGATAAAGGAATTCTGACCCGCCTGATAGCTGCCACGCACAACAGCCGAATTGGCGGGAGCAGGATCTTGTTGGTAGAAGAGATCGGCAACACGCAAGGGTTTGTTGTAACTGGATGAAGCACTCGTGTCGGGTGCCAGGTGGTGATGCAGTTGAGGTGGAGGCTGCGCTTGTGGCTCCTTCTGAATCAACTTCTGCTGCTGATGCTGATACTTGATCTGGTCGCGTTCCACATCGAGTTGCTTGTAGTTGGGCTCATGTCGGGGCAGGAAATACTCGTTGGTGCTCATGAAATGCAAGTAATCCTCGGCTGCTTTCGTCAGCTTCTGGGGCACAGCGGGCTGAGCATTCTGCTGATAGTTTTGGACAAAGTTGGCAGCAGCTTTGGCCGTATTCTCAGCATCTTCGTAGACTGCATAGCTATTCTGAGCTTGACCGAATTGATTATACTGCACAGCTTGTTTGGTGGCGACATCGGCATAGACTTGCGCCTGACCGAATGGCTGTGCCTGTCCCTGACCGTGTCCTTGGCCTTGCCGCTGGCCTTGCTCTTGCTTGTAGGCCAGATACTTGTTGGCCTCAACCGGAATGGCGTGCTGTTGAATGGGCGCGTAGTTGGGGAATTTGTTGCCGTCATTCTTTACTGCAGCGCCATTAAAGTGCGGAGACGCCTTGAAGTTCTGTGTGTACTGATTGGAGTGATGATTGTACTGCTGAATCTCCTTGGGCCGATAGAATTGATTCTTGCCCACATCCAGCACAGCCGCGTCCTTGGCATGTGCAAATCTTCCGCCAGCTGGCCAATTGTTGTTGAATTCGCGTCGTATCAATTGCGGACCTGGCGGTGGCCTCCAGCCAGCTGGCGGACGAATATTCTCCATACTCGGACGCACGCGTGAGAATTGCCCAGGAGCAGCACGACGATTTTGACCGATGGTGGCAGGATCGGTTAAGAATCGCATCAGACGAGCACTGCGAGCCGCTGTCGAGGGACTCAGCTCGAGTTCCAGGCCCTCGACCGTCAGAAGGAAGAGTATCGCAGTCACAAGCGCTGGCATTTGAATTCTTCTGCTATTCCACTTCATATTTTTGGAGTCTATTGAAAGTCGAGCTGGTGAGAAACTGTTTCGCGACACGCGTGTCTTTCAGCGGCGACTGTCGATAAGCATTTAATTCCCCGCTTGGCCACACAGCTGTCGCTTGACGGTTTGTCGTCAGTGTTCGGTGGCTTCGTTCTTCAAACTTTTACTTTACTTTTACCCACCAACAAAAATAAACAAATTCCAATTTTTGTAAATTTAACACACAGACGCACACTCTAGACTTTTGAGCTTCTTTTGTTTCGAACTGGTTGTTCGTTAGATTGATCTCTCCGCGTATATTGCGGTATCGGTTTTTTATTATATTAGTGAACCTGGTCTCTGGTCTCGGTCTGTCGTCTCTGGGTCAAATGCTGCGACTAACGTTCGTTTGCCTGCAGATTTCCTACAGAACAAAGCGCTTGAATGTTTTAAGTTGTTGTTGCAAGTATGCAAGGAACCGGATTGATCAGTTCACCACAGCTCAAGAAGCTCGCAGCACGACGAACTCACGAAAACTGTGTTGCAGCCAGATCTTGAAAACCAACCATAAATCATGTCTCTAAATTTTCCCCCATTTCCAAGTTCATTTAAAGCCGCCCATAGGCATCGCTCTCTCGATGAACTCTTAACTTAAAAGTTGATGAGCATCTCTAAGTTGTCAGCTACGAGGTATTAACAAGTCGTTGCCATTGGAGCTAAGGCCTCAATCTTGTTTTAGCTTATCTCGTGGTGAGTGTCACATCTGTGTCTTTTGAAACCAGTTTCGAGATTTCTTTTGCGAACTTCTGCACGAAACCCATGTAAAGCAAATGTAATAATGCACTCGCAATTCCCGACAAATTGCTCTCTAATCACCATCAGTCGAGCAACTTATTTATTTATTGTGATTACAGTCCGCCGAAAGTCGAAGCTCACAGGGTATCAAGTGTTCGAGAACTTTGGACTGCTGTGCAATTTAATGCCCAAAGCTAAGTAAAGCATGTAAGAAGTCGCAGTTGAATCTGATCGACCGAGAGATATCCGATATATAATTAATATAAAGTAAAGATATATAATAAAACACTTTTTACATAATGTATATAATTTATTTCAAGTTGACCTATTTCCAGATATATAATACAAAATTTTGTACTTTTGTTAATCTATAATAGGTTAATTTCAAGATGTCCCATTTTCAGAACAAATTGAAAACTTTATAAATTTTCTAGCTGTAGCTCTTATACGACAATCAATGTAACGCTTCGCCAATATAAAGCTTATAGATTTGAAAATGTCCCAGTAATCTGCGATGCCAAACTATTAACAAAAATAGTATACCCTCAAATCCTCAGGTTACCGGGTGTAACTATGTTAATGCCCATGCAGCCGAATTGTAATACGCATGATACAACTTTCACTGCTGCTTTTCGGTTTTGTTTTTGAGTGATTCGAGTTATTGTTATTTAAATGTCCACTGCAGACAGTTATCCAAGCATAACTATTCATGAAATAATACTGTTACTTCAATAATGTAGCTTGATGAAATAATTAAGAACTGACTTTCAGAGTTGATTTATTCAAGTTCAAAAGAAAACCACAACATATGTAATTTCCGGCAATTAACCGATCGATTTTTATTAAGATACCTTTATTGTTATTTATATTAGGAGTTGTATACATTTTTTAAATAAGGGTAGTTAGGGTTATATGTACATACATAAGATATATATTCATATTTCCTCTACTAAGTCTTCTAGTTTTTCTTTAATTATCTCATTTTGACAGCCACTCGAGTTATTTCCCAGAACAATTACAATGTTCGTTGTGTTAAGCACAGGAAAATCAGTTATTGTTTTCTATAGAAAATAAAATAAAATACAGGTAAATGCCATTGAGTTAGATTATGTCTACCTACTTACAGAATGCACTCGACTGTATGGAGTATCTCCACCTAGACTGGTTGTAGTGACGCTGGAATGTCGAAAACTTCTCTGGTTGTTCATAAAACTGGACTGTTCTCTCAACAATCCATTGTTATAATATCCCACAGCCTTTTTGCCACAAAGTATCTCCTTAAAGGCAACCCTATAGCGCCGGGACATTATATTATACAAGATCGGGTTAACAGTACTGAAAAAGAATGGAGATGCATTCAAAATATATTTAATTGTAAACTCCTGATGGAAATTACCAAGAAATATAATAGGAAAACCCCGCTATGGAGAATAACCATTCATTTATTTCCTGGTACATGAGATTGTCCTTGGCATACAAATACCACATTCGTTGCAAATGAAATGGAAACCAGCACACAAAAAATGTAATAACAACAGCAGCTAAATTAGATAAATTGGAAAATAAAAATACAAAATATTTAACATAATTTCCATGCATACCCAACATTCGTATAACAGCTTTTTTCTTCTTCTGTGAAGTGCGAGATTCTCGGTTCCTTGAGCCCTGCTGAACTCCTACAAGCAAGCTCTGCATTCAGTTACTATATAATTAAGAAATATAAAAATGTAAACTAACCTAATGCTTCTGTGGCTCTGTGACGAATTTTAGCTCCCATGCGACCGTATAACAATATTATAAGTATCATCGGAATAATGAAAAATATGCTAATGGAAATCTCAAACAATGGATACTTTTCAGGAAACCCGATTTCGATTGAACAGAAGGCGGAGTCCTCTATGAGAGATCCATCTGAAAGTAACAATGAATTGTACACCTTTCCAAAAATAAAGTATATAAATAGTTGAGATCATACCAATTGGATAATCCAGATATTGAATTTGAGTTTTGACTCCAAATGGTATGGCAATTATAAAACTTACAATCCAGAGGGCTGTAATAATCTTAACTGCCCGTTCGAGGCCTGTCATGGTGTACAAGTGTAATGGATGACAAATCGCCAAGAAACGCTCCATCGAAAAGGCGACAATTGTGAATACCGATGCATAGGTGCACCTAGAATAATATAATCCCATTTATAGTATGTGATTCCAGCTGATTTTCGTGTCTTACGCTTCAGAAATGAATGCTCGTAACTTGCAAAATGGTAAGCCAAATAAATATGGATATTGGTGCCAATAAAGAAAGATTTCCGTGGGCAAGCCTATCGAGTGTATTAGATTAGCAAACAATTATTAGTGCTGCTGTCTGATAAAACCCACCTAGAAGCAGATAGATAAGATCCGATACAGCCAGACTAAAGAGGTAATAGTTGGTTGCTGTGTGCATGATTTCGTGCCGGATTATCACCATACAGAGCAGCACATTTCCCAATACGCCAGTCAAGAAAATACCTCCATAAATGATTGTTATCTGTAGATCAGCAAATTTGGGATGACATGGTATACTTTAATTTAATAATTAAAATAATATATAATATTAATAACTTTGTTGTCTTAATCATAATATAATAAATTAAAATACAAAATAATTCTAAAGCAAAAAAGGTCTGAAAATTTAACCTAGACACTTTTTTTTTATATTTTTTAAAATTTTTTTGAAAATTAAGCATTCGAGATATTTAAATTCCAACCCTATGTTTAATATGAGCTTTAATAATAAAATAAATGTACTAAATAATTTAAATTAGTAAAAGCTCCGAAAACTTTATCTTGAAACTTTACATACTTTAAAATTAAATATTAGGACAGACAGAAAACTTGCCATTAAAGCCTTGTGAAGAGGCATTGATTGTGGACCAAGGACATACGCTGTGTATTCAACGGTCGTACAATTGATTTGTGGACATCCATTGTCATTGTCGTAGGGTTCAGTTGTGGACGACGTTGTAGCATCCGATGTAGCCAAATATGTGCTTAGATTCGTTGCTAGCCAAGTTGTCGACGCTTCTGTCATATTAAAAATGTCTTGAGAAATTGTGCTTAAAGAATTTTCCATTTCACAAAAATTAAAATTAATTAAAAAATGTATTGTTTATAGTTTTAGGTAAAGATCACAGATTAGACACGGAAGTCTGGGAAATAATCGAACTACACTTTCACTGCACACATATTGAAACCAATTCCAGTAACTTGGCTACCGAATATTGAAAATATAATATTTCGGAGAACGGAGAAAACTACGAGTACGCTGTCGGTTTCAACTGCCGGCACGTAATAGCGCAATTCTTAGATGACCGCAGATTACTGTTCACACAAAATCATATCCAGATAAGAATAAACAGTTTGCAAATATGTACTTTTCTTCTTACTATGCGCCAAGGCGGGTAATTAATCTTTCAAAATAAACCACAGACGTACTTGCTGCCACACACCTACAATCATTTGAACATGAAAGCCCCCCAATTGATAATACGATAGAGTTTCGCATTTTAATGTGCTAAATTTAATTTAAAGTGAAAATTATTCCAACACAAAACGGAAATCCATTTTAAGTATGCTCAAATAAATCTTAACAGAATCTGTCTGGTTGGTTATCTAAATTTTTCTATTTACAAAGAATACAATCGCACTAATAAACAAATCAATAATTACATTATGAAACTCTTTATAAATATTTGTAGTCTTGAAATGTATGCACATACAAATGTACTTTTGCGCAGACAATATAATTAAAGCTTGTAAATAAATAAGTAAAAAGGTAAACATTTTAATTGATTAGATAAAATCCAACTTATGCAAATAGCAGCAAAAAGATAAATTCAACAAAGAGCCCGTCGAGCGGCTCACAAAGCTAATCACTTTATACTCGCACATACATGGTATGTGTTTGGTGTAGGTTTTTATTTTCTTTTTTTCACATTTTTCAGTTGACTTACAACTTACTCAGCGCACGCTGTGCGAGTACTTTATACAATGTTTTATTTTTATTATTTATTGTTATTACCACTACTTTAATTATTTATTATAGTTTTAAAAGTGAAACTAAAACCATTTTACTAACTATGAAATAACTAGTTTAATTAACGTTACGTCACGAAAGGTATAGTAATATACCTTATTTAAATGAGTCACTAAATGTATTTAATTTGCTTACAATTGTATTAAATATGAATGAAAATATGTATGAATAAAGACTATTATCACTGGTTATGAATAATTGGGGATAGGTGAGTGCAAAAATTAAATTTAAATTTCGAGCGGGCGATAATTGCAATATCGATATATTTACAGCGTAGCACAGTTGCATGGCAAACAATCGAAAAAGCCGAGCATAGTGACTCGTTACCCAATGGTATCAGTGAACCATAACAGAACATCAGTATTTGCTCATCGCTAACTAGTACTACTCTTGTGTAACAAACAGAACAAAAAATAGTCCACAATTAGTTCTTCAACAAAATAATAGAAGTGCTATGCAAATATGCAAGTGTGAATAGTGAGTGCCCACCCAATAACCACCAGCGTGGCCATCTACATTTGAACATAACAATAATCTAAAGGCCAATGCGACAAAGGCAAACAATTAATATCGATAAATCACACAATTTGTGGGTGCGGGGGGAGCAACTACATACATGTATGTGGCGGTATATTTTGTAAATTTTTGTTGTGAAATTTAATGAACGTGCCACAATTTGGATGTATTTGACACAATTAATTTACGCCAATCTAGTGGCCAATAATAGATAATGGGCTCGACGCTGGCATCGAGCGATATAACCGTGATTTCTATGCCAGTTTGCTGTGGTGGTTGTCCACGTCTATGACATCATAAGGCGATGCATACATTTTGTGCGAATGCGACACAAATATGTGATTTTCATGCAGGACAAATCGAAGGAATTGCAAATTGCAATTATTGAGTGTACTCCACTTAACAGATGTACAGATGTGCGTACTCATGCATTGAAAGTATTTTGTTGTCAGTGTGTGCGTGTCTTAGTTCTCACGTATGTGTGCGTGTGTGTCTGTGTCAGTGAGCGATCGGATAAAAAACCAGAAGTCAGCAGAAGTAGGCGTAGTTTGGTGCAATTGGGATTTATGTGTGACTCATAATTAAGATACACCCTAAGAAACTAAAGGCGACGACTGCACGACAGCTGTTCTGCAATCGAAACAGAACAAAGTACATAGCACATACATACATATATCAATCTATATACAAATATATATGCAGTCCCCATACATACGTGCATAGCATATGTAGATATATGTATGTATGTATCGGAGGCACAGGCGCAGTGAAATATCAATAGTAAAAACTTGTACGTTGTTTAGTGTGAGGGGGGATGTCATAACTTAAATAATGCACAACTACATTATATGTATATGTATAAATATATATGTATGTACGTATATATTTATGCATGCCTTCGAATGAAAGATAAATCGATTAGCGACAAGCGAATATGTTTGTTGATTTTCTTGGTTTGCTAAGATAAATACTCAATTGCCGACAAGAAATCAATATCACAGACACATAGACAAACATACGTAATGTAATACAATTATCTTCTGTCACCAGATTCCAGCTCTCTTGATTGTTGTGCGCAAAAAACTGCAAAATTGGACAAACCCTTTGCGACTTTGTACGACAAAGAGAAGTCGTACCCACGAACAGTATTCGGAAGAACAGCACCATCAGCGAAGATGGTACTACTTCCAGTACCACGCAACCTCAAAGGTAAATTAATTGTATACATATAAAGAAGATAAGACTAATCTCATTCTTTTGACTTTCAGAAATAACTCAGATATTTCCGGCGAGGAACAAACTGTGCAAGGAGCTAAAATCCAAAAACCGGGACAGCGCGCTTCTCCGAAAACTGCCTCCCCAGTCAGGAAAGTCCTCCACGGACCGACTGCTAAACTAAAAGACACTCACCACACAACAGCACAGCCACAGAAGAGCAACAGATATCGTCGTCGCCAGGGATCTGCACCAGAGCCACACATCAAAAGCACCTGCACTCAACTACAGTCTTCTCCACCTCATTCAGCATCAGCATCAGCCGTGGATCCACTTGTCGCTTCACCATCCCATAGCAAAAGCAATATACTGAGTCGTCTGCTGCGTCAGTTCTCCACCAGCGCCATAACTGGCCGGCAAGCCAATAGTAAAACCACCAAGGAGCTGCACGTGGCATACGATACCCAGAACAACCACCCCCAGCAACCACCAGCAGAAATCGAGTGTAGTCTGAGCGAGTCGGTGACGCTAACCAATTTGTGCAACGTCGAGGGCCTCGTTGGCGTCGAGGCAACGGATAATGAGGCAACCATGGATGGTGAAGCGCAGCCGTCTGATGCAGTTAACAATAACCCCAAAACAGCAGAAGCTGGTGTAGTAAACGCGGATAGCAGCAAAGACAGCAAAGAGATGCCAGCCAAGGCTGCCGTTGTCTCTCCGTCCCCCTCCCCGGCCGCCGATACCAATGCCAAGCCCAAGCAAAAGGAGACGAGAAAATCCTCATCGGATACGGGCATTGAGCCGGTGCTTAAACAGCACACAGCCTCTGGCACTGGGTCGCAGTCCATGACGGGCCCTCTGCCCTTCAAGGCGCCCCACGGCGCCAAGGGCGGCAAGACGGGGGGCAAGGGGACGGACAGTTATGTGCAGACAATTCGTTTTGTGCGCAAGAATGTCGATCAATACAAAAGCAATGCGAATCCACTGCAATTCGAGGAACTGGAGACGGAATTCCCTCGCGACTACGATGACAACATTGAGATGTTGTCGCGCGAGGCGGAGCATCTGGAGGAACAGTTCCGTACACCAACACGCTCGAATACCACTGAAGCGGCCAACCATCAAGTGGCCGGCCTCATTGAGAACATCATCACGGAGGCGTCGCGCAGCGTGAAAACCGAAAAGACTCAGATTGATGTGCCATGCAAACCGGCGAACAAACAAACGACGGGTGGCAAACGCGTCGGCTTCCAGGTCGAGGAAAAGCTCGATGCCGAGCGACAGCATGATGACAGTCAGCCAAAGGATTTCCAGAATTTAGCCAAGCAGGCCGACAGTGGCGATGCCATTTCTGGTGACTCTTCGGCGCCGGGCACCGAGACATCGGTGTCCCAGCAGCCATCATCCACATCCACCGCGTCGGCAACGTCGTCAGTGACATCGCTGACTAAGGAGCGCAAAAGCGATGAGGATGATGATCCGGTGGCGATGTCGCCTTGCGGTCGTTTCTTTAAGTACGATAAGGAAGTCGGTCGTGGTTCCTTTAAAACCGTCTATCGGGGCCTGGACACTCTAACCGGAGTGCCTGTGGCCTGGTGCGAGTTGCTCGTAAGTCACCCTCTAAGACGATCAATAATCAAACTTTCTAGACAACATTTATTTTCATTTTTAACAGGACAAGCAAGTGAAGAAGAGCGAGCGCACTAGGTTCCGAGAAGAAGCGGATATGTTGAAAAAATTACAACATCCTAACATAGTGCGTTTCTATACATACTGGGAGTTTCCTATTGGACGCAAAAAGAATATAGTACTAGTCACCGAGCTAATGTTATCTGGTACTTTGAAGTCGTAAGTGGATCAATCAATTTGGCTGACAACAAACAACTAACGTGCATTCATTTGGCAGGTATCTGAAGCGATTCAAAAAAATACACCCTAAGGTATTGAAGTCATGGTGTCGTCAGATCTTGAAAGGTCTCAACTTCCTGCATACTCGTCAATTTCCTATAATTCATCGTGATTTGAAATGTGATAATATTTTTATAACTGGCACCACTGGTAGCGTTAAAATCGGTGACTTGGGACTGGCAACACTGAAGAATCGGTCCCATGCTAAATCTGTGATTGGTACACCCGAATTTATGGCACCCGAGATGTACGAGGAGCACTACGATGAGTCCGTCGACGTGTATGCGTTCGGCATGTGCATGTTGGAGATGGCCATATCGGAATATCCATACAGCGAATGCAAGGGACCCGCCCAGATCTACAAAAAGGTCATCTCTGGCATTAAGCCGGCGGCCCTCTCCAAGGTCGAGGATCCAAATGTGCGCGACATTATCGAGCGCTGCATTGAGCTGAAAAAAGAGGATCGTCCCCGGTGTAACGAGCTGCTGGAATCCGAATTTTTCGACGAAGACATTGGCATTCGTGTGGAGCCAACGGCATCGGAACAGTTCCTCTCAGATCCCAGCATTAGCATCATTGAGTTTCGACTGCGTTTTATGGATCCAAAGAAGCGCTCTTCTCGCCACAAGGAGAACGAAGCCATCCAGTTTGAGTACAACGTGCAACACGATGAGTACGAACAAATTGCCCAAGACATGATGAAGGAGAACATCATCTCGGAGGACGATTCGCGTGCTGTGGCCCGCCTGTTGAAGGTACAGGTTGTGTCGCTGCTCAAGGAACGCGCCCAGCGCCAAACGCAGATCAAGCTACAGAACGAGAAGTCACGACTGGAGAAGTTGGCGCTGCAAAAGCAACGCGAAAGCTTGCCCACAAATGTGGAGGAGGAGGACGACGAGGAAGACGAGTCGGAGGACGAGGAGGATGGCGTTAAATGGAATCAGCGACTCAAGTATGAAATACTAAACACAGACTCCGAGACCAGCTTGGTGACCTCCACAAACAGTGCGGATCCCCAGAACCTGGTGGCCAGATCAACGACTTCCATACAGAACGGCAACAATCCGTTGCAGCAACAGCAGCAGTTGCCACAGTTGGTGGCAGGACAGCAAAAGGTGATTGCAGCGCCGGCAATAGCGCAAGTGCAGCAGCATTCAACCACGGTTCACTACATACAGAATCCGCAGATGGCCTCATATCAGAATGCCAACAACGCCATGCAGGACATTGCGAATGGACACGGCCAGGTCATCTCGCCTACGGGCAACCAACAGCAGCAGCAGCAACCAGTGGTGCAGCAGCAGCCGGTTGTGCAGCTGCAGGCAGCACCCCAAGCTGCACCGCCAGCGCAATTGCTAGCTCAACAGGTGCAGCAGGTGCAACCCGTTGTGGTTGCACAGCAGCAGCAGCAACAACAGCAGCAGCAGCATTTGGTCGAACAGCAGAAGGTGCAGCAAATACCCTTGCAGCAGCAGCTGCAACAGCTGATGCACACCAATTTGCCTGCAACGGCGGATCTGGTGCAGCAGCAACAGCAACAATACTATCAGCAACAGCTTGCACAGCAGCAGCAACAACAGCAGCAGCAGCAGGCGTATGCTCTCCAGCAACAACAGCAGATGCAGCCACTACCAATGCAGCAGCAACAGCAGCTGCCAGCATCACAGCAACAGCAAATGCAGCATCAGTTGCCAGGACAACAGCCCATTCCAAAACAAGCTGTTCAACAGCAGCCCATGCAACAGCAACCCATGCAGCAGCAACCAATGCAACAACAACCACTGCAGCAACCTCTTCAACAGCAAACTATTCAGCAACAACCCATTCAGCAACAAACAATCCAGCAGCAGCCAATTCAGCAACAACCCATGCAACAGCAACCTTTGCAACAGACCATACAACAGCCCATGCAACAACAAGCACTGCAACAACAGCCCATTCAACAACAAGCACTGCAACAACAGCCCATTCAACAACAACCAATGCAACAGCAACCGCTTCAGCAACAACCGCTGCAACAACAACCCATTCAGCAGCCAATCCAACAAACAATTCAACAACCGCTGCAACAACAGACCATTCAACAGCCGACTGCAACTCAGCAGCAGTTACTACAGCAACATCATTTGCAGCAGCTGCAACAGCAACAGCAACAGTTTGTGCAGCAGCAGCAGCAACAACAGCAGTTCCTTCCAAATGCATTAACGCAGCCACTTCAAATTCCCATTTCAACGCATAGCACACAAATTACGATGCAACCACTTGTTGCTAGTGCCCCACAGATCATGGCACAACAGCAGCCGACGACCATGTTAATACAAGGGCAAATACAGGTGCCAGCAACTATGCATCAGCAATCGTTGCCAACCACTTACAGTCAAGCTGTACAGCAGCAGCCACAAATTGTGCAGCCACTTGCCAGTGTTGCCGATGTGCAGCAGCAGCAACAACAAGCTCAACAACTAGCCAACTATGCGAACGCCAACCAAATGCAGCAGCAATTCATACAGCAGCAGCCACAGCAACAACAACAACAACAGCAGCAGCAGCCGATTCCTCTGGAGCAACAGCTGCAGCAGTTGTTGCACAGCCAATCGCAGGCGCAAATTGTGCAGCAACAACAGCAGCCACAGCAACAGCCGTCGCTGCAGACAGAACAACACCCGCAGCAACAGCAACTGCCTGTAAAAGTCGTTAATCAGCCAGCAACTGTGACTGTTGTGGCCCAAGAACACGTTGTTGCTGCCGTGCCAAGCAACTTCGAGGCTGCAACGCCAAGTGTCGAGCCCATAGCAATTGCAGTCGATGCAGAAAAGCAGCAGAAGCAACAACAAGCTGCTGGTGGGCGCGTCCAGAAGCCGCGGCGATCGAATCGCAGCGGCAACGAGCGCATACCAAAGCTGAGCGTGACCAGCGTGGATGAGGGCAGCGTTATCAACTGCCACATGGAGAACAAGTTGAAGACTATAACATTCAAATTTGACATTAGCGACGTCAATCCAGTTGAAATTGCTAATAAATTGGTAAGCAATCGAATGCAATAAACATTTTTGTGAATGATTAATGCTGATTAAATGAAAATGCTTTGCAGATTGCGCAAGATTTATTGTCGAATTGTCAAAGCACCGTGTTTGTGGAAATGATTAACGATATTGTGGAGCAGGTGAAGCAGAATCCGAATCAAATTCCAATCCCAACCACCTATCGCCGCAACATTGAGAAGGTACTTTCATTGCGCAATTTAATTTCAACTTTTATCTTTTTGCACCCCCCAAAAAAAAAAAACATAAAAAACAAGAGAAATTTGAGAAACGGTTTCAAGATTGCAGCGATTTCGGAAAACATTTACAGCCATTTCGAATGCCATCGGAGCCGTTAATTTTGGAATATAATTATTATGTTTTGAAATGTTTACTCACTTGACATACATATGTATGAAATGGAGAGAGCAGATAATGAGTGTGCATTGAAGGAGTGTATTAATTGGAATAATTTTTAACCTGATGATGCTGATGATTGTATGTTGTATATCTCTACTACTTATAATAAAACAGGTCCGTCACGCGTCTCTAACTCGACAGCGTTCCTCATTTAGAACACATCAAAGACATAGATCTGTAAGTGTTAAGTGCACTGTTAAGGGCTTATCTTATCTCGTATATACATACTTACTACATACAATATATACTCTACTCTACATAGTTTAAAAGCGATCTTTCTTTACTTAATAGGATTATCGTTTTGTCGTACTCAACGAACCTTTCAAGTATTTAATATATTGTTTATTCGTTTCGAAAACGCTGTATTTGAATTTATTTTATTGCATATTTAGGCAGCACACTCACACACACACACGCAAGATATTGACAAAACAATATGTATTATAGTATTACAAAATTCGATGTTAGGGCTTGCCTATTTACTGCATAATTTGATGTTTTAATTTTATTTCTTTTGAGTCGAATTTAGACAGCAACTGACTTTAAATTCTCCGTTCCCTTTTCCTCAACGAGCTCAATTGGCATTAAATCGTTTGTTTCTAAATTGATCAAATCAACTACACAAACACTTGTTTTACTTTTTAGGCAGTAGAATTATAAATTGTCCTCTGTATTTATCAGGATAATGATATATTACTATGTTTATAATCCCTGGACAAACTCTTGTTTCTTTCTTTTTATATACTTATATTTAATGCTTATGAGTACATACAACACCTGCGCATTTTAACCGAGACAAACTCTAAAAAAAAAACAGAAATAATACTTTGTTAGTTTATAATTGATATCAAAATGTATTTCAACGCACGCATTATTTTAGCGGGATGAAACCGCCAGCGACATCACAAAGATGTTCGACTCGACTGCGCAAAGCGCGGATGCAACAGCAGCTGGAGGCGCCTCGGATGCAGCTGGAGGCACGGATAAATCCAGCACTGGCGAAGGCAGAGCACGCGAATCGTCGATCCAGAGCAATGCAGACTTGCAAACGAACATTGCCACGCCACCAACAACCACTTCCACCATGTCATCCTCATCGACCACATCACGGGATGCTGGCAATAACAGCAACGACGTGACCATTGGCTCAGGTTCGGTCTCGCGCAAGACCAGCACTGCCTCGGAATACACATCGCTGTCCATTGACTATATGCCGGACAGCGCCATAACGCCAACGGGCAACGATGCGTTTCATCCGCTGGATGGCTTCTTGGACAAGCCGCAATCCGAGCAGAAGGCACGCAGTCTGGCCATAAGTCGAGTGCAAATGCTGCTGGAATCGACGCGCAGCGAAGCGAAACCCAGAAGCTTGAATCTGCCACTGAATCGGCAGTTGAAAATTGTCGAGGATCTGAAGCACACTCGCAGCTTGGATGACTTGAGTGAAGTGAACATCACCTTCGAGATGCCGCCCAGCAAGCAGGCGAAACAATTGTCGGATCAGGCCAATGCCAATGCGGACAAGTCCAAAGAGAGCGGCGTGCAGCTGGGTGCAGTGCAGCCGCCAGGCGGAGGCGGAGCCGCCAATACGCTCGAACAGCTAAAAATCGAGCTGGAGAACATAACACATGCGCACGCGTTCGCCTCCGCCGTGGTGGCCTCGATTGGTACGCGGCCAAGTACTTATCAAGCCTCGCCGGCAATCGCATCGATGAAGGCGCTGTCGGCACAGCAGCCGGTGCCGTCCTCCGACATTGTGGTTGGTAGTCAATTCAAATACTTGTTATGTGTGTATTCGTATTCGTAATCGTAATCTTGTATTGTGTGTTTTATTTGGCGCTTTTGGTTCACCTTTCTTATGATTTTGTTATTTGTAGATTTGCGTATTAAATGTTAAACAAAAAATGAAAAAACACGCATACTAATACTGCTTACTGTTCTTGATTTGTTATTAATATTTGTACTTAATAGGATTACATTATTCAAGTAGTTACAACTCTATTATATTAATCTATGCAGCAAGCTCAAACGAATCCTATATTAATTTTGTAATTGAAAGAAGTCTTTCAATAGCTTAACATCAGTCTACACTGGTTACGGCCGTAGTCTCCTAACATACCATTTATACTTAGTTTAACTTGGTCTGGCTGAACAGAACTAATAACGACTGTTTTCCACATCCATTCACCAGTCAGACTTGTCGTTTTTGGTTATAGTTCCATTCGTAGATCGTAATCTTATTTGATTTTGTACTAACGCTTTTCGTTCTTGGTCAGCTTAACCTGCTTCCATGTTGCCATCTGGTATCCGCATCACATTTGACTTTATCTCTTATCCAATGCGTTATGTTCTTATGCGCAGATTAACAAATCCAACAGCGTGGGAGGTGGCAGCGGATCGGCTGCTTCGTTTGGACAGAATACACCCACCGCCGTGTTGAACTCGGCACGTGGCTCGTCGGTGTACAACTCGCGACGCACGTCCATTGACAACAGTATGGGATCCGATATGCAGTTGCCAGCAACGAACCTCAACATCAACCACGAAGGCGTCGTCACGGCCAACGACACTACGACTGAGAACAGCGACAAGAAGCTGGCCAAACAAGAGAGCCTCGACAAAGTCACGAGTGCGGGCAGCGATTCCAGAAATCCAAGTAATGGAGCACTCAACCAGAACTCCATAGCGGATCTGGAGAAGAAATTGGCAGCATTGCGTCATGCTGACAACACAGAGGAGGTAACGTTAATTACAGCTTATTTAGATTAAAGCAAATTATAATATAATTAAATTTATTGTCTTTACAGCCAGCTGCAGCTGTTGCCGTGCCCGCTGCAAAGCCATCGGATGAGGCTGTGGTCAGCGTGAACGCTCGCAAAATCTCGCGCTTTAGCGTTAGTCGCGTGCAGGAGCAAAAGACATCAACGGATGAGGCGCTGCACAATCAATTAAAGATTGACCTGCAGATGTGCCAGGGCCACAATTTCAATGCCAACTCTGTGCAAAATGGCAGCATGGTCAACACGCCCACAGAGTTGATTAGTTCGCCCATACAGAACATGCCCTTGGCCATCAACGGCATTCAATTGATTTATCAGCAGCAGCAGCCCGTTCCCCCGGGCGTCAACGTGATGGTGCCCCAGAATCAGGCGATGCAAAACGGTGCTGCCGCACAGCAAGTGCAGCATGCACAGCAACAACAGCAGCAGCAACAGCAGCAGGCGCAACAAATGCTGCCACAGCGTCATCAGCAAATGGTGAACACAGTGCCGCAACAGCAGCAGCCCCAGCAAATGCCGATGCAGCAAATGGTGCCACAGCAGCAGCAACAGCCAGCGCAATTGATGCCTCAGCAACAGCAGCAGCAAACACAACAACAACAACAGCAGCAGCAACAGCAATCGATAATGCTGCAACAACAACAGCAAGCTGCACAGCAGTTTGCCATGTCCACATCACAGCAGCAGCAACAGCAGCAGCAATATATGCAAGCGCAATCAAATCAAATGCATCAGTTGACGCCACTCGTCATGAACATGGGCGTGCAACAAATGCAGCCACATCAAATGGGTGGCATGCCAACGCATCAGCAGTTGTTGCAACAGCAGCAGGCGCTGCAATTGCAGCCGCATTTGCAGCAGCAACAGGCGGGCGTTACGGCCATGTATAATCAGCAGCAACAGCCAAATTTTAAAGTGTCTGCAACGGGTCAGCTGCTGCAACAAGCGCCGCTGGTAGGCAGCCAGCAGCCAGCTCAGCCCATGCAACATGTGCTGCAGCCACTGTTCAATCCAGCTGTGGCAGAAGGTAAATAACTCCTCATTTCTTGTTACATTATGTAAGCTAAAAACATTAAATTGCAGTTGCTGAGGAGCCCGTGTCTTTGGCTGCCACGCATCCACATCTTTTGCCCAGCGATATTCAATCGGTAAGCATCTGAACTGGCTATTGATGGGATTTAATTTAAATGCCATGCTTGCTTTGCAGGATATCAAGCATAATCTGGACTCGCTGGTCAATCAATTGTGCAACACACGCTTGGGTACAAACCAGCACCAGCGACTGCTGCTTCTGCGTCAGCGACAGCTCATTGAGGAGGACGAGCTGCGTTTGAAACATTACGTGGAATACGAAAAATTCCAAAAGGCACTGCGCCAATGTAAGCACAATTTAATAGTGAGCTCAGAAAAACCCTTAATGTGTGTGTTGCAATTTCTATTACAGCTCTTAGCACAAACGCGCCAGCAACGACCGCGTATTATTCGCCAGCTGCTGCACCGGTTCAACCAAACTTGACAGCTCCAGCAGCAGCAGCACCAGCACCACCATCATCAAACACCACACCTGCCGGCTCTGCAAATACATAAACGTTTCTATTTCGAGTCCATTTAAAGTTGCCTCGCCGTAGTCGCAGCAACCATAACCGATCGTATCCCCCGCCCCAATTTCATGACAAGTCATTAAAATATTGCTACCCCGAAAATGGTTCGGCAACCACTGAACTGCTATTGGGCACGATTGTGATTTCGAAAATTGTGGTTCTGCCATTAGTTATTAAGTGGAAAGTTGTCGGATTATGTGACGGGAAAATGTCTGTAAATATGTAGTCACACAGTTATTTTGATTTGATTTGCCATTGTTTCGCTTATTGTTTTAATTTTGTTTTTGATTTCTTCTTCCTATTCATATTCTTTATATGCAATGCTGTTTCCTCTCATTTGTTGTCAATCAAAATGAAGTTTCGGATTTTATTTAAGCAAATTGTAAATTTGATTAGCGCTAAAGTGTAAATAAATATTTCAATAATATCATGTACACTCATACATCAATATACATACTTATTACTATTATTATTATTATTATTATATATATACATACTATATATTTTAAACCATCAGTGATTTATGTTTTTGCGTAGTTATTAAATAAATAAACTTTTATTGAACTTCAAGTGATAATATCAATACAACGCGTCTTTCTCCAGAACCTTTTCTAAAGCAAGATTATGGAAATATTAATGGTGCTTATTTTATTTAAATCTGGCCCTTATTGTTATTATTAATGCTTTCTTTCGCTTTCTATCAGAAGAATAATAACCGAAATCATACAACTACTGAAGCTCATCTTTAAAGTCAAATGCTTTTCAATTGTTCTGCTGATTGCTTTATCGCCTTTTCTAATACCATTAATTTACATGATTAGTTTACTTTAAGTATGAAAAATGCTTTCTATATTATTTTGGAAAATGTGTGTTGCATTCGTTCCCAAGGTGCCATCACTTTCTGGAATTCGAAAATTATTCTATGTTGTTGGTATTACACCGATTAATCCGAACAAACCCAAAAACCTTTGCGCCAAGTATAATCTTTACTATAAAAAAAATAGATATGAGCTCAGCTCGTTACCTTGGATGGTAATAACTGCATGGAGCATTTGTGTTTATGTAATATTCGAGTGCAACAGAGAATATAGATTAAAATTCAATATTAAAGAATTGAAAAACACAATTTCGTTACAATTTCATCCACACATATGGGATTTATTTACTTGTAAATAATATATAATGCAAACTTAAACAGTTTTTAAAAGAAACATTTGATAAACACATTTGTGGGATGGGTCCATAATGAATCAAAGAAATATTAACAAACTTTTAAATGGAATGATCCACACATATTATGTTACTACAACATCCATGGTATCCTTAATTTCGTTGCCCCATTCGCGGGCCATAATCATAATTTCATTCATCGATAGTTTAGGGCCAATCAAGGGATTCATTTGAGTCAAGTAACAGCAAAGCCAACTGCGAAGAATACATGATAACGGTTACTGGGTTTGTCATACTTGTATCAAATACATTTGTTGTGTGTGTGTGTGTGTATATAAAGTTATGCACACAAATCATGGCCACTAATAAGATACTTACAACAGCCAACAGGTCACGGCAGTCAGCATAATGCAGCACTGGGTAACGCTAAATACAAATAAGATGTAGTTATGAGTATAGAGTTTAAGCCAATTGGACTCTGGGAATTGGTAATTACTTACCCCCTGTTAGGGCCCCGAGCAAAGAAGGGGCAGATGATGCCAATAAATGCCCAAATGGCAGTGATAATAACGGGGGGAACGTAGGCTTCAACCATTTTAAGGCACTATTTGTAATTAAGATGTAATACTGCAGGTCTGCCGCGATCAGCAGGTTGATTTGATGGCTCCGAAACAAAAAATTGTTAATAAGTGATCACGAAGAAGGCACTTTTTCAATCTGTATGAATATCACATGACAGACATGGGACAGAAACATATGTTGACAGAGCTGCCAGACTTCGTATGGGTGTGTGTTGTGTCAAGCTGGTTCTCTTGCGAACAGAACTAAAAATTTAATTTGTTAATATTTCGGTTAAATTCTATTAAATTACTGCTTAAGTGCCTATCAAAATCAAATAAAACATCAAAGGTGTGATTGAATGAACAGCAACACTTCACAAGAGTGGTAACCTTTTTGTGCATATCGATAGACAACTGAATTTATCGAAGTAGCCGAACAACTCTGTGTAGGTAGCTAGGAATTACAGTTCAGTGGCAAAGTGACAAGCAAAAATACAAAATGGTCCTGGAAAGTACTATGATATGGTAAATAAAGAATTATTTAATAACTTGGCAATATTAATTCAATTTCTGCACCTCTCCTGAACAGTTTTGATAACAGCGATTACCAGCGCAATGGTGATTACTTTCCGACCCGTTTAAATGTTCAAAAAGACGGCATCAACTTGGTGTGTCTCACAAAGCTTCGCTCCAATCCGGAGAACAATGTTGGTCTGATGACTTTATCTAAGTATGCAGAGAACGTTAAGCATTTTAAGTTTGTGTCCATTAATGAATATCTTGAATTGCAGCACCGCCGAAGTGCTGGCTACACTGACCAGTGACGTGGGACGCATATTTTCGAAGATGCATTTGATTCAGCCTAAGGGAGAGATAAATCTGTTAACTGGAATTCGGATTGCGCACTTGGTGCTGAAGCACCGTCAAGGCAAGAACCATAAAATGCGTATTGTGGTCTTCGTTGGCTCGCCCATCACCAACGAAGAGGGCGAACTGGTTAAGCAGGCCAAGCGTCTGAAGAAGGAGAAGGTTAATGTGGACATCGTCAGCTTCGGCGATCACGGCAACAACATCGAAACGTTGACCGCCTTCATAAACGCTCTCAATGGTAAGGATGGCACCGGCTCGCACCTGGTTAGCGTGCCCCGCGGCTCAGCGCTGTCCGACGCTCTCTTGTCGTCGCCCATCATTCAGGGTGAGGACGGCTTGGGCGCAGCTGGTTTGGGCGGCGCCTCATTCGAGTTTGGTGTCGATCCCAATGAGGATCCAGAGCTGGCTCTGGCGCTGCGCGTTTCCATGGAGGAGCAGCGCCAGCGTCAAGAGAGCGAGCAGCGTCGCGCTGGCGCCGACAACGCTGGATCAGGCACAGGCAAAGCCGCCGAAACTACCACTGGGGGAGCAGTTGTGGCCAGTGGAGAAGAGAGTGCAGCTGGCAGCGGTGCTGGCGTAGTTTCGCCCGGCTCCAACTCTGAGGAGGCCATGCTGCAACGCGCCTTGGCCTTGTCCACGGAGACACCCGAAGACAATTTGCCCGATTTCGCCAACATGACCGAGGAAGAGCAGATCGCCTTTGCCATGCAGATGTCTATGCAGGATGCGGCCGACGATAGTGTGACACAGCAAGCCAAGCGTCCCAAGACCGATGATGCCTCTGCCCCCATGGATGTGGACGAGGATTACTCGGAAGTGATTGGCGATCCGGCATTCTTGCAGAGCGTTCTCGAAAATCTTCCTGGTGTCGATCCCCAATCTGACGCGGTTCGTGATGCTGTTGGTTCGCTCAATAAGGACAAGGATAAGAACCCCGATGCCAAGGATGACCAGAAGAAGTGAATGAAGAAAAGCTATCTACAATTATACTACTATATTATATACTAACAAATTTGCATTACTCCAGAAATCATAAGTGAACTTAACGTCTTTAACACGATGTGCAGATTATGTTCATGCTTCAAATAAAACCATTAAATTATCACAGGGAGAATTGCACATTTCTGTGACACATTTCAAAAATCTGGGAATGGTCTTCCTGACTGCCCCCTTCGAGTAAAATAGGCGGAAGCGTAATTAAGTTAAATGTGTATTTTGGTTACTTTGACTCTGTATTTGTAAGCCACATTTTATCTACAGTATTTAGCGAATTCTAAAACGGTCGACTCGATGCTCCAAGCTTACTTTCCGCCTTTGTAGTCACGGATGTGGTACAAAACCCAAGCCGGAATGAAGAGGGAAGCAGCGCACATGCCACCACCAAGGATCACTTTCTCCTGCAACCAATAAAATATTCATATTATGCATAATGCATTTAGTGTCGCATGTCAGGAATACGTTCAACATTACGTTTACGTAACCCCGAAAAGTAAAAAAAAATACTTACAGCAGTAGAGACGTGCTTTGTGGGTGGGCCGGAAACAACGGACTGGGTGCGCCTTTGGAGGGCACCGCGCATCGCTGGAACCAAAAGTTTAGCAGCACTATTTTGGAACATCTTGAAAATGTATTGATTTCCTTATTTTTTGCAGAAACGAATGCTGGTTGGTGCTTGGTAGTGATGACAGAAGCAGCGTGACCGAAGTTTGAATTTTAAAAATATACTAGTTTACGGCGTATAATATACCAAGATGTATCACTTTCATAACATGTTTGGTTACACTTTTTTTTAGTGGTGGCAAAAGTGCCAACTGCCACCTTAAGAGAATTTTTAAATTTGGATCTGTGGCTCGTGTAGTTTATTGTTTTCATTAACTGAGGGATACAAATTATTGTTAAAGCTACTTAAGGTACATTATTTGATATAATCAACAATGGGAGGGAAAAGCAAACTTCGGCATGCCGACGATTGAATACCCTTGCAAAGTGTAGTCAACTTATATTAATATCATTCATGCTAACAAATTTTTAGTTTGGTATAGATATTTGATGAATCAACAATGTTTTTCATCCCGAACATTAATTATGGACCGATAAGTGTCATGGCAGCTATAAGATATAGTAATCCGATTTGGGAATCTACCAATTTTCAATTAAATTATAATATTTTCTGCGAACGCCCTGTATTAATGTAAATAATGAGGCAAACTTCCTCCGAAATCTAACAGTAGGCAATATTGTATTTGGCAGCAATTGTATTGTGCATATTGTTAATTCAAATTTTAAATTTGCTGCATTAATAATATATGTATATATATTTTAGTTCCAATATAATAATCTAATCACAAATGATAATACATAGTTTTCATTAAAATAATTGATTATTAGCATTTATTTCATACCAATTGTGTTGGGATTTAAATACGTTCATTATTTTGTTTCCTTTGTTTTAAATACTTTACTTTATATCTACTTCATTAGTTAAGGCTTCGTAATATCAAGCCATTGGTTTGTGACATGTTTCATGAATACACATATAAGTTAATCAGATATACATACATATATATATATATATAATATTAGCATACATACATATGCATTAATATAAATTGGCAATATATTGTTAATTGGGGCAGCTTTGTCGAAACTTTTCACAGAATTACTTTTACAATGTGTTATTTAAGCCTTGACTGGACCCACAAAATGGGAGATCAATATTGGCGCAATTGTCATTATAAATGAGAGGCCTTAATGGTCTTGTTAACATACATACATGTCGATTGAATAAATAAATCTTTATTGTTAGACTTCATTCTACATAAAACGAATGTAATGTTGTGTTGTTGGGAATGACAAATAATTTTACACAAAAATAGAATTAGCTTTGGAACAATTAACTTAATATTTCATTCTGAGATTATAATTTATTTAAATTGGTTCTATATATGTAGATTTTGTATAACAGGTAATAATAACGTAATAACATAAAATATCTAAATATATATATAGTGCATCATGTGTATCATTCGCATATGGGCATTACAAGCAGTTAAATTAAAATCAATGTGTTTGATGTGTCCAAAGAATGTATACCGCACAATTCGAATATAATTCGTATGTATGTATTATGTAAATAATAGCTAATAAAGGTAATAAGTAGATTCGTAACAATACAAACAATTGAATCGGTTGACAAAAAACAATTTCACTTTTCTTTAAATATAGTATATGTATACATATGTATGTGCATGAGCATCTGAATATTCCTGTGTGCGTATTATCTTATTTTAAGTAACCTTTAAAGGACAGTAAGTGGAAAACATCATAAAAAACTCGCTTATTTTTTATGTTTACAATTCAGTCTGAAAGGCATAGTTGTGTATACACATTTTTATATCACCTATTTTGAATAATTAACTGTTTAATTTATCCTGTTTTTGTTTATTTTTAAAATATTTTTGCTTTGTTTCGTTTCTTTAAATTATAAGTGATTTACAATATTAATTTCTTAAATTTATTTTAACCACTTGTTTTTGGTTTTCTTTACAATTTAGTTGTTTTTTTCTTTGTATTTGTATTTGCGGAAAATTTGCTGTTAATTTCGTTGCGTTAAGTTGGGCAAAAATATATATATTTATTTCCGTACGTAAACAAAAATTTTGGTACTTATATGATCTCTTACTTTTAATTACACATTTGATTTTTTATGCAGTAATATATATATCAGCATTGTAGGGTTTATATTATGTTTTTTGTAGTTTTTTTTGTATCTAACTTTCAGTTTAGGTTTATTACTTCATCATCCTCATCGGATTCGGAAATTTCGCTCATATCACTTGAAAACACTTCCAGCCAGTGATAATCACGTCGATCTACGTATTCCCAGAGATAGATCTACGAGATGTCAAATATTAAACATTATTAAACCGACTCGACACGAGTAAAGAACCACCCCAGAAGTATAATAATGCATAATAAATATAGACGCCATCGCTAATAATAATGCAGTACTTACATCGAGTAAATCAATCAGATCATTCTGGCTATGCAATTTCCTGGCTCGCTTTGGCAATCCAACATCCACAATTTCGCCGTTGGGCAGAGCATGCTTGTAGAAACACTTGTTGCCAAATGGACATTTTCCCTCGCCTTTTTTAAAGTACTTACAGTCCTTGGCGCCGAGGGCGGCGCGATAGTCATTCAGCAGTTTATCCTTCTCCTCTTTTGTTTCCACCCAAAAGGCGCTGGGACACACAAAGTCAGAGCACACTCGACACTCGGGGCAAGCTCTGAAATGGAGAAATGTTATCATTTTCTGTATATTAAACGTCTTAAAAAAGTGCTCGAAAGTATGCAATAGAAGCGACCGCACTTACCGCGTTATTTTATGCTCAAACTGTTTGGCCTGACGCCATGTGCGAATGCATTCCAAGCAAAATATGTGATTGCAGTTGGGCAGAATGCCAAACCGTTTCTCTCTGCCGGCTTTTTCCATGATAGTGTCGAAACAGATACCGCAAGTCTTGTCCTTGGACTGGGCAATTGCAAAAGACAATTCCATGGCCTGTTCGTGCTGCTGCAAGCACTCGCGATTGTGCTTCTTGCGCTGAGCTTGGTCCGTAGGATGCAGGCAGTATTGGTCGCACATCTCGCATAGCTCCATGTGTATGCGATAGGGACAATACTGGCCGTAGGGACAGGGGCTTTCGTATGGGCAAACATCGTCCAGGGAGCAAGACTTTACACCAACGACGTCATCGGGCGCCGACGGTCCACCGACAATTTCCGCCCATGAGATACCACTTTGCACAGCGGCACTGCCAGTTGCAGTTGCCGCCACAGATTCCCCATCGTCGTCCGCACTGAGACTTTGAGTCAGAAAACACTTTTGGCCAGGCACAAAGATCGCTGCATTTGCCCAATTCCGGCGGCTGGTAGTGGGCACCTCCTCTACAACATCGGCTTCATTAGCATCATGGGACTTGGGATCCTTGGTTGGAGTTATGTTCTTAGCAGCCTGCTCGCCGCCCTCGGGACGGCCTCGAGTTAAATCATGGGAGAAGCGACAAAGGTCACCGAATCGGCAAATGCCGCGCAAGTAATAGCGGCAAATTGTTTGACTCCGACCAGGCACATTCAAAATTGGGGGCTCAACGATATTACCAACGTCAACGGAACTCATTTTGCACTTGCAAACAGTTTGTACAGACGATCTCTGACCAAACTAGACGTTCTGACCTGCAAGCAGACGACGCAAATGTTATCGAGGATATACTGCGATAAACTTATCGATATGCAAAGAGATATGCTATATATATAACGTGAGTTTGATTGTGTGTGCGTGAGTGCGTACCATGAAAAAAATTAAAATGTCGCAATAACTGGACTTGTTTTGCGCAACACAAAACTTAAAACACATGTAAACTATGCAGCTAACACAATGAAACGTAAATAATTATTTGCACCTATGAATATTGCGTCTATGTACATCGAAAATTGAATTTTTTGATGTACACACACATGCACATATGCATATTCGATATATATTAGCATGCATATTAATGCATGTATGTAAGTGCGTATGTACACACACACACATGCATACTTAAACGTATCGCTATTGTGAGTATGAATTTGCAGCACATGAACCTTTTTATTGCTCTAGATCGAGATCAAACACGCCTGCACATTGGTCGCCTCGCGAGCGAAGCTTTGCAACTAAATTTGTATTTGTTGTTGAAAGGTTTTTTTTAATTGGCACTCTGTATTTTCTTACGTTTTGTTCAAACTTTTGTGGTAGTTGTGATGTCAATTTATAAATTGATGCTCACGCACAGGGTGACCGCAAATCGAACTTCAAAATATTCTATTTAAGGTCCAAGAATATACCAAATATGCCAGTTTCATAATATAACAAGTTTGGTTTCACTGTATTCGCTATGCGCGCAATTTCTCCAGTGGTTTCTTTTTTCTTTCTCGGTTTTTTTCTAAAAACAACAGGCAGCGCTCACACAATTTTTAATTGGGATGGATATTACTTAAATAGCTTATCGAGCTGATAAATTCAAATCGATTTTATACGATTGTCAGTTGGCTATTTGACAAATTTGCGCATGAAGGTTAGACAGTTAAAAATTTCAAAACAACATGGCTTCTACATGATGTATTGTTAGAATTGAAGAATTCGATAATTGGGAAAATTGTGTATCGGATTGGAAATTATTTCTTATCGATATTCTCATCGAATTGTTGAGTCCCTCAATCAGCTGGTTAAGTATTTCATTTTGTTGAAATTAAAAAAAAAAATTTTACAATTTAAATAAAATGACTGACGGAAATGGAAAACAGTATGTGTGTGTCAGCTGTGGAAACCAGGTTCGCGAACTATATAAAAAATTTAGTAATACCGTTAAACCCACGCACTGTGTAAGCATGCCATTTAAATGAAAAATTCATTTAATTTGTAAATGATGTTTTAACAGAACAAATGCAATCAAATAACGGACAAATACATAGAAGTGGAGGAGTTCATAATCCTGATAGACGCTCTGCTTCTGGTTTCATCGGCATTCCGTCACATGATATATAATGGCAAATTTAAGGTAAGAACCGTGGTCTCTGTTCAAATAAATTAGTAACCCTTTTGATCTCAGCTTTATTGGAAGATCTCACTTGTTGTGCTTCTATTGGAATCATTTGCTTTATGTAGGCAAAAACGAGAAGATGGTGCAAATTCTGCTTTATATGAGAAAGGCTTCTATATGTCTGCGTTACAAAATTTAGGAGGTAATTGAATTCATCATTTTCTATATATTACTCAATTAATACACGCTTTACATTGTAGAATACTTACTGATAACTGTGCTGCTGCTTTTTATCACTGTCATTCTCGGTGCCGGCCAGCTGACTAAAGTGGGTCTTGCATCGTCGACACTTACCATACTTAAAGTGGTTGCTATTTCAAATTTCTCAAAGTTCTTCCTACTACCCATATTAGTCTGGGGCAGTAATACCACAGATTTCGGGCGAAATTTGCACTATATGCTAGTTACTGGCCACCATCTGTGCTCTTTAGTGATGGCTTACAATGTAGTCGGTAATATTGCCAAAAATCGTCGATGGCTTTCCATATTATTGGTAGTATGTGCATTTATTATGAAGGAGTATGTTCGGTATATGTCGGCATTTCAAATGGTGCTATATTAAACGCCTGGAAAATTATTAGCGCCGGATATTTTTTGCAAGTCTGTGATTTAAAATATATCTATAAGTTTTTTAGCCATTAAGATAATATATTCCTTGTCAAAAATAAATATGGTATTTCTTTAACTAAAAAATTGTTAGTGGTCTTTCACATAAAATCCTCTAAATAGTTTCTGTTATTCTGAATATTTCTTAAAACTAGTTTATACTACCTATTTATACTATTTTTGAAATTGGCGTTATGATTAGAAACAAAAAGTTGGAGAAATGCAAAAACATAAATTTGACTTCCAAATTGACTATAAATACAAAAAATTGTAGAATACTAGCTTGGTTTAATAGACAGCTTTAAAGCAAATTGGCTACTTTTTAGCTATTTTCGAACTCACATTTAGCTACAAATTAAGGCTGGGAGTTGGCAGCACTGGCAGTGCGACTTTAGTACTGCGTATATACTAAAAAGGAAAATACAAATCATACTTAAACAATATTTAAAAAAGTGTCTATTTAGAGCGATTGTTTAAATAATAAAAGAAATTCCAATCATCTTCTAGGTATTTAGAAAATAAGGAAATAATGTAAGTGAATATTTTTAAAATCGGAACCCGGTTTGTATAAAGTGTAACCATACAAATCATCGTAAAATAGTATGTTTTCAAACAGAGCTTACGGTCACGCTGAGTGCCAATTATCGGACGAACATTGTCGCATGCAGAATTATGACAATTCTATGCTTTTTTTTTGCTTATTTTCATTATGCAAAATTGATAATAACTCTTGCGAATATATTGCTATGAATATTATTACTTTGCAAATAAATGCCGCGATGAAAATCAATATGCGTATATTATAATATGTATAATCCGTGTTCTCGTACGGCTCTAAAAAGAAAGACAGCAAACGTGTTATTTAATAATGTAAGACGCAACACAACAAGTGAGTGCGTGTATTACAACAATTTGCAAACATTAAAGGAATATACCTCTGAAAGAGAAGTGAAATTTGCATAATAAGAATCACAATATTGGTAAGTCTAGAACAAAAAAAAAGTGACCCACATACATATGTACTTGTGCTAGGAAATACATATGTATGGGTGTGTGTGTATATGTGTTTGTGTGTGTGTACAGACATGCATAGACAGACTTAAGTGTGTGCGTGATTGTATGTACCTCGCTGCCGCAAAACCCGTGAATGTAAATTTTGAATTTTGTGAAATTTTAGTGTTGTGAAAACAAGCGGTAATAAATAAGTTATCAACAGTCAAAGCTGATTTAGTTGAATCAGAAGCCAAATATGACAGATCATTCCAATGTTGTCAATGTGACCGGTTAAATATTTTAATTTTCCACAAAATTAAATTAATTCTTTATTACTACGCAACAATTTATATTATTAAGTGTATTATTATTATTAAAATACAAATATGTAACTTTTCAATAAAATGCAAAAGTTTGGTCTGTACATTATTTTTAAATATATTTGAATGCGGATGAGAGTTAGAAGGCAGGCATTTTGTCTGTTCCCCAGTTTGGGCACACACAAAATATAACCTTAAAAATGACAAAGTGACAAATTTCTTTTTTTTGTTCAATTTAAGCGACAAAAACTTAAACGACGTCAATATAAACGAATTTGTGCAGTGGCTCCGATTGCAGCCCTTTTCTGGCCCATCCTGTTTTCATAAAAGATGTATTTGTGCTGAAGGGGACACTGCGATTTTGTTGTTTTCGCCTGTAATAAAGCAATGTAAATAATATAAGCAAAAGTGAAAATTACGACGAAACCGACCGACCGACCGAATGATTGATTGATTGATACACGCATATGTTGTACAGCGATTATAGCGCATATATATTGGCTATAACTCCGCAAGGCTAAGATCACTCAGATTGGTTAACGTAGCTCAATTTTCAATGCCAGTTTCAACTGCAATTTGTGTTTTTAGAACTCTGCAATTGAATAAATCATTTCGTTAACGCAGGCGAGAGGATCTTGAATCTTGAAGGAGAGAGGACTACTTAGCTCGGCACTCTTGTGCGCTACGAAAGATGCATTCCTCATCGGCGGCGGCGGCTGCGGCGTCGTCGTCGAATGCGCTTGTCGAATACTCTGACGTGAGTTCGGAAGATTTCTCTGATCCCGAGGCTGGAGAAATCGACTCGGATGCGGCATTAGCTGGCCGCGTCGGGACAACATCGAAAACAGCAAGTCAAACTAAAAAAACACCAACGGATGCCGTCTTGCGTATCACAAAAACCAATGATTACAGGTAAAAATAACTCTCTAGAGTGCAAGCAAAGTCAAAATTAAATATGCTTTTATTTGTAGAAAGCGACGGATCGAGGAAACTGAAGAGATGGCGGCTGGATCGAGAACGCGACAGGTTTCGGTTGTTGCCAGTGGCAGCAGCAGTAGGCTGAGCATTTCCTCGGTCTCGGAGAAAATCAATCATCATCTATCGCCCGGCAAAAATTCAAAGGAGGAGCAGCAACTGCAGTGGGATGGCGATCTGTACATGTCCAGCGATTCGATAGACACCGATGAGCTGGAGGCCGAAATGAAACGGCAGAAACGCAAAAAGCTAAAGAAGGATAAGCACAAACACAAGTCGAAAAAGAAGTCGAAGAAGCGCAAGAAAAAGCGTGCAAAATCATACTCGAGCATCGACTCGCTGTCCGATAGCAACCTCAACACGCTAATGTCGGACAGACGCAGTCGCTACACGCCGCCAACGGCCCCAAATAGTCGAGCCAAGAGTGCTGAGCGCACAGTCAGCGCTGCACTGCCCAATTATACACCACACAAAGACAGCCAGAGTAGCCCCATATCAGCTGGCACTCCGCCCGCCCGACGCCCCAATAGCAATAATGCGTATTACGGCGATGCTGGTTCTGCTACGGCTGCTGGGGCAGCAAGTACTCCCATTGGCAGCAGCCTCCAAGTGACGGTAACGAACAAAACCAATGCAAATAGTCGACATCGTTCGCCACCGACACGCGCCGGCGTAGGAGGTGGTGGAGCTATGCAACGCTACGCCTCATCGCCACGCACTCCGCCTCAGTCACTCGGCCACTCGCATCAGAGCGTAGGAAGTTCGCGCGACTCGCGCAGCTCACGCTATGTGCAGAGTCCGCTGAAGGAGGACCTTAACGCTCATCACAGGTCGTCGGGCAATACGTATTCGGGGCGCTACTCGGCAAGTGGCTCAGTTGCGGGACAAGGCAGCAAACTCAAGCGCTTGTCACCGGGTAAGTGAGCGAGTTCGATACATTGTTTCATTAACTGAATATTGTTTGGTATTTTAGAAATGGATCGTTATCACCATCAGCCGAGCACGCCACCGCACAAGCGACGAAAGTTTAGCGATGGCCGGGATGCTGCCTTAGCGTCGTCTGTGGGCGCTTTCGAGCACAGCCGGCATCATGCTGTCAAGTACGATCGCTACAGCAGAGATCGTTATTCGCGGCGCATATCCAAGTAAGCTGCATCAACTGCTGTAAAATATTGTTCAAATTTAACCTAGCTATTCCGTGTTTGACAGGAGTCCTAGTGTACATCGAATGTCGCGTGGTCGTCTCTCGCCCGGTGGCGGCGCAGGGGGCGGAGGACCCACGTCGGGCGGCAGTAACTCAAATATGTATCGCCATAGTAATAGCAGTAGTCATAAGCACAGCAAATACGGAGCTCCTCATTCGCCTTCACCTCCCATGTCCGCGCGATCGTCTTCCAAGCGCGCCTCCGGCAGCGGACTGGGCATTTCCGTTGAACGCTACGCATCGCGCTCACCACGGCCCAGCTCACGCTACTATGAGTCATCGCCCCCATCGCCAGCGGGTGTCTCGGCCTCGAGTTCGCATCACCATCGACGGTCGCCCAGGTCCCACCAGCAGCAGCATCATCGCAACAGTAGCCGCAAACGTTCGCCCAGCTCGGGCAGCAGTCGCAGCTCATGCTCACGCTCGCGATCGCCAACGTCGCGGGATCTGAAGCATAAGCGCGATGAATACATCAAGAAGATAAGCGAGACGAGTTTGTTCGCGGAACTGGTCAAGGATCGGCACAAGCGGCAGAAGGCGCTCAAAGAGATTATCGAACGGCAGGAGGAGAATAGCAACAGTAACGGTGCACTGACCATCAATGAAAACAGCTCGTCGGTGGATGGCAACACGCCCACTGTGGGCGACATTCGGTCGTCATCGTACTTGGCGACGCAATCCTCAGCGAGTGCGACACCAAATGGCATCGCTAGCGGTGGCAAACCTGATTTGGACTTGAACAACATTCCAATGCCGAACCGAGAGAATGAGACACTACTAAAGCTGAATCCCCATATTGCAAATGCAGATGTCACAGATGCCTCGCCAACGACCACAACAACGACAATGACACTGGCCCTCAAAACAAACGCAAATCAGAAACCCAAGAGTCTGACAGCATTACCAATGCCGCCGGGAATGAGTGCAGCTGACCTGGCGAATGCAGCGCACACGCCATCGCCAACGGATTTGGGCAAGCAAATGACACCCAAGTCGGTGAAAAAATTGTCGGCCGATGAGAAGAACCAAACCGCGAATGCCAATGCCAACAAGAGCCTTTTGAATTTGCCAATGCCACCGGTTATACCGGGCAGCGAGGAGCTGAGCGGCGACGATGATGTCATCGATAGTCCCGAAGACTTTGATGCGCCCAGTGGCAACAGCACGAATCCCAATGCGAATGCAAACGCATCGCAGGCAGGCGGACGTCGTCGTCCCGTAATTCTCAATCGCCGCGACTCACGCAATAATGTGCGTGATTGGGGCGAACGATGTGTGGACGTGTTTGAGGTGATTGCCCAGATTGGAGAGGGTACATATGGACAGGTATTGTGATTACCCGCTGTTCTTTATCTGCGATTACTTATCAATGTTTACTGCTTCTATTTTAGGTGTACAAGGCACGAGATCATCATACCAACGATATGGTGGCTCTAAAGAAGGTGCGACTGGAGCATGAGAAGGAAGGTTTCCCCATAACGGCTGTGCGCGAGATCAAAATACTTAGGCAACTCAACCATCGCAACATTGTTAATTTGCATGAGATCGTGACGGACAAACAGGATGCGGTTGAGTTTCGCAAGGACAAGGGCTCGTTTTATTTGGTTTTTGAGTACATGGATCACGATCTCATGGGTCTGCTCGAGTCTGGAATGGTGGATTTTAACGAGGAGAACAATGCGAGCATTATGAAGCAACTGTTGGATGGTCTTAATTACTGCCATAAAAAGAATTTTCTTCATCGCGATATTAAGTGTTCCAACATTCTGATGAACAACCAGTATGCTCACGTAATTTTTCTCTAATTCTAACCTTTTCTAATAAGGCTTTTTGTTTGTTTTTAGGGGCAAAGTAAAACTGGCTGATTTTGGCTTGGCCCGTTTGTACAACGCAGATGATCGAGAACGTCCATATACGAACAAAGTCATAACCCTTTGGTATCGGCCACCAGAGCTGCTGCTGGGCGAGGAGCGTTATGGCCCGTCAATAGACGTTTGGTCTTGTGGCTGCATATTGGGTGAATTGTTTTTGAAGCGACCGCTATTTCAAGCAAATGCGGAAATGGCGCAATTGGAAACTATATCGAAAATATGTGGCTCACCAATTCCTGCTGTTTGGCCTAATGTAATTAAGCTGCCGCTATTTCATACACTTAAGCAGAAAAAAACGCATCGACGGCGCTTGCGTGAAGATTTTGAATTCATGCCAGCGTCGGCGCTTGACCTGCTTGATAAAATGCTAGACTTGGATCCAGACAAACGCATTACTGCGGAGGATGCGCTCCGGTCACCATGGCTCAAGAATATCAATCCGGATGAGTGAGTACAAATTGCATTTGTTGAACATAAATAAGATTGCAGACAAAAGAAAAAAAAATCAATGTTGGCTTTTGTAGAGACAACCAAGAAGTTGACAATCAACTGACTTATTTTTCAATCAACAGAATGCCAACGCCACAATTGCCCACATGGCAGGACTGCCACGAATTGTGGAGCAAGAAGAGGCGTCGCCAGCTGCGCGAACAACAAGAGTCGCTGCCACCAGGTGTAATTTGCTCAGCTAAGTACCAACAACACGGTGCCGCGATGGTGGGGGATGCCTAGCATTTACTATATGCTTCATACTTCAATGAAGGGGAAGACTATAAACAGCGAGAGGTGGAGTATGCCTGGTGGCAAAGTTAATATCGAAGTTTGTAACGAAATTACAAATAGTTGGCAGTTGGCAGTCGGGTTGACATTCTCTACCAAAGCACTCTTTAATGTTTAAGTCATCTCTTAAAACAAAAACAAGATTAACTAAGGTTATATAAATATATTAGTGATGAATTGCTACGACACGGGCATTTCAAATTGACCGCTGTATAATATTGTAATATGTATATACCAATTTGCTGCTATATTCAAAACAAATAATATATTAAAGCATCATCTGTTCATTATTTTTTCTATGTTTAGAGTAATATTTTACTATCAACAATTTTACATACACATATTGGCAATAAAATGAGAAACAACACACTTAACCAATGTGTATCAAACTGAATTCCTTTTTTTATAATTTTCTCCAATAAATAGAAAAACAATTGACCAATTGATGCGATTAGGTTTTGTTTATTTTAAGAAACGAAAACAGCAAAAATAGAGAACAGCGCTTTGTTTCAAAATAAAAGCGGAAATGTGAAGCAGTTAAAGGTTAGCATTTTAAAACTAAATAAATTGTTATATATACTTACATATGTGTATATTAAAATATATATATATACATATATATATATACTAAATTAAGTTAGTAGTAATAGTATTAATTAGTGTAGCAACATATGCATGTTGTCCGAATAAAACTATAAATGATTATTTTGTTAGGTATCTAAATTAAAAAATGTAAAGTTACAATTGAATTTATCAAAGTAAATGTGTACTAAAAGCACCCAAATACTAAAATATATTTATATATATTTTAAAAAGCTTATATTTTTTAATATATAAATGAAGCCGATTAAGCAAACAAATAAAAAATGGTGTATAAAAATTACTATATTTAATAAAAAAAAATATGCGTGAGACTGAAAATAATTGAACACAAAATTGTGCAATTTCAATAACGAAAATTGTAAAACGTTAATTCTAAAATTCCATATAACAAGACATTAATCTCCCAAAGCGCAAATCAAATAGAAATTTGGTTTTCAAATCATAGCAACAAATATAATCAAATAAAAAAACGATCTGTCAATCCGTTTACACAATACACACAAATATACATTAAAAGCATTATCATATTGAGCATGAAATTTGTTTAAGACACGATGATTTAATTTGCATTGTATAATGCGAGAGAATTGGGTGTTAATAAAGAATGTTAATTAACAATTATATGGAGGGTTTCTTACTAATAATATTTAAAGGTATTCATATTATCAAGAATATCTAACTTCGAATTTCAAGAATTTTTTAATAAATAGATTAAATTACACTTTTTCTAAATCTCTATATTGTATATTTCGAATTTCTTGTATAAAAATATTATCGTGCGACTGAACTAAAAATATCGAATATATGCATTTATCGATTGAAGTGTTGTAAAAGGCTTGTGGCATTTTGATGTGCGCTTTCTCAAATATCCAACACTGTTTTAGTTGGCGTTCTTCTTTTAAATGGTTTTCGGCTTGTTTTTGTTTGTTTATTAAAAATTAGAAGTGAGAGTATAAGTGAAACTTAGTAAACTATGCTGCCATATCGAAACTATGGAGAAACAATCGATGTAACTACATTCACATAAGTGCATCTGTATGCAACGTTTTTTAATTGTACTCCAATTTGTGTCCACAGGAATTCGAAGTACAGCACCTACTGGGCAAAGGAGGCTTCGCTCGTGTTTACAAGGCGAAATGTCTACGAACCCATCAAGATGTGGCCATCAAAATGGTAATGACATATATATATATATACATATTTAATTGTGTATAATTTTCACAAATATTCGTGCAGATTGACAAGAAGCTAATACAGGGCTCAGGATTGTCGAATAGAGTGCGGCAAGAGGTGGAAATTCATTCCCGCCTCAAGCATCCGTCCGTTTTGCAGCTGTACACGTTCTTTCAGGATGCCAACTATGTGTACTTGGTGCTGGAACTGGCCGACAATGGGGAACTGCATCGCTACATGAATCAGCAGATGAAGCGTCCATTTACGGAGGAGGAGGCATCATCCATTCTGCGACAAGTGGTAGCTGGTCTGCTCTATCTGCACTCTCACAACATTATGCACCGCGACATATCGTTGTCGAACCTGCTGCTCAGCAGAGATATGCAGGTGAAGATCGCCGACTTTGGCCTGGCGACGCAGCTGAAACGGCCGGATGAGAGACACATGACGATGTGTGGAACTCCAAACTATATATCACCCGAGGTTGTTTCGCATTTGTCACACGGCTTGCCAGCAGATCTGTGGAGTGTTGGCTGTATGCTGTATACACTGCTGGTGGGACGACCTCCCTTTGACACCGATGCGGTACAGTCCACACTTAATAAAGTGGTTCACTCGGACTACACGATGCCAGCGCATTTGTCCTACGAGGCACGCGATCTAATTGACAAGCTCCTGAGAAAGAATCCACATGAGCGCATCTCACTGGAGCAGGTGCTCAGGCATCCGTTCATGCTGAAGTCGGCTGGAAGCCATGCCATGTCATATACAACGCCAGGCGCGTCCGATGCTTATAGCAAAAGCCAAAGCATTGCCAGCGGCGATAGTGGCATCGTCACCTTTGCGAGCAGTAAGTAGAGAATTTAAATTGTTAATCAATTAAAAGCTAATTCAATATATTTCTCAGATGATTCCAAAAACTCGAACCGGCTTCGCTCGGTTGAACAGCAATCCTCGCAGAATATGCTGCCGCAGATTCAAGAGGAATATGGATTCTATCGGCAAAAGCTTCCAAGGCCGGCTTCATTCGACAGCACGGATATGGACTGGCAGAGACTGGAAAATGGAGGGCAGAATGCACCATTCTTAGCACATTCTACGCCAGCTATAACGCCTGCTGGCAGAGAGAACAAGGAACGAATCTCGGTGGCACCTTTGAACACTCTGAGATTGCAGCCAACGCGGTATAAAACCAAAAATGCCATCATGAGTATTATAGCAAACGGCGAAGTGGTAATCGAGTTTATAAAGTCGAAGAGCAAGATGAATGAAGATCGCATTGTCGATATATGTCGTATATCCAACGATGGACGACGCATTGCCATTTATCAACCGGATCCTGGGCGGTAAGCAGACGAAACTCCAGCGATAGAAATAAATTTAAAGGGATTTGTTTTGTTTTCAGAGGGTTGCCCATACGAGAGCAGCCATCTGCACATCATTTAAATGGCGAGGATTGGACATATGACTACGACAATTTGCCTAGCAAACATTGGAAGAAGTACGTTTATGCAGCTCGCTTTGTGGGATTGGTGAAAAGTAAAACGCCAAAAGTAACCTACTTCAGTACCTTGGCCAAATGCCATCTGATGGAGAATCTGGCGGACTTCGAGATGAACTATTATTCGGGTGCCAAGTTGACCAAATCCCCCAGCGAAGGCATTAAAGTCTATAATACGCATGGCGTGCTATTGTCAGATCATGCGGGCAGCGAGGCAAAAAGCCTCATTGAGTACAGCAATGAGTGCTTTGCACACTGCCTTAGTATCTGCAATGCCCTGGAGCTGGCTCAGACTGGCAACAATACCTGCTTTCCGGTGACAATTGGAAGACGACCTGCCGCTCTGGCAACGCAGTCAACTCAACGGTCGGATGGCCTCAGGGATACCACGAACTTTGCATATTCTACGCCTAAGTCACATCACGTAAGTTTTCTGCTAATTGCTTTAAATTACCAAATTAATAATATTTAAATATATTTCTTTAGGGCTCCATCAACTTTTCTATAAGCACACTGTCGTCGATGCAAAGTGGTGGAAGCGACTTAATTGGATCACAAGTGTTGGCTGCCCAACAAAATGTGCCCATTAAGCGATTGAATATACCAGGTGTAGGCTCTGCCACTGAGGTGAGTTCTAATGGATAGTTTTAATTTATTTAATTTACTATTATTTGCTTATTCTAGTTGTCCCATGGTGTTGTACAAGTGCAATTCTATGATGGATCGGTGATCTCAGTAATACCCGAGACACAGGGAGGCGGCGTAACATATACACAGCCCAGCGGGGTCTCTACCCACTTCCCTGATCATGACGACCTACCCTTAGCGGTTAGGGATCGACTCGCTCAACTGCCTCAAGTGCAGATGAAGCTGAAGTGTGCTCCTTTAATCGGTAGCAAAAAATTTGACTGCAATGCAATGCCTGCTAAGCCGCCGTCTTCGGCGCCTTGGCACAATCGCATGCTAATCTGAAATGAATCACAGAAACATATAATAATCGTTAAGTAAGAAAGTTTAATGCATTTGTATTATATAATAGTCTTTTGCCTTACATAAATATATTTTATAATTAACATTTGCATCAATTTCTTTTCATTTAGAAAGACAAAAAATTTTTAAATTGGCAATGCATTTTTGATTATTAAATAAAATAAAATAAATAAAAAAAAAGTTATATGAACCATTTAATAAAAAAAACTGGTGATTAACAATAAAACATATAAGCTATTTAAATAATAGCGCCCTTTTCGAAACACAACAATTGGCAATTTACGGTATATTTTCATTTGTATTTTGCTTGCGGAAGTGGTATATTTAGAAATTCAAGTTATGGTCATACAGCAACTAGTACATACCGATTCAGTGTTTTTGTCAGTGCTGCACAGTTTGGTTTAGGTTTATTTTGTTTTAATAATAATGTATTTTGGGCGCAATAAATAAATATGTGTCAAACATGAAAAGCTCTACATAATGCTCAATTGAATGTTAACACATTGCAAATAAATAAAGTGCATCGTTTAATTTACTTATTGGCCACTGCCTCTTTTTTGTTTAGTCGCGTAGTCTGGCCCCAGCTTAAAAACTGGTTTCATTAAGTTGGCTTCGTGTACACAACAAACTCCAGTCACATTCAGTCTGCATTCGCACACGTATTTACTAAGCTTGAATACATGTAAACAAAGTAACTGTAACACAATTGCGCACCGTCAAAAGAGTTAAATTTGCCATTTACAACAATTTTCTTATTTGAATTTTCATATTAAGAAATCCCGCAAAAATGCGTAAGTGTTTAATTTCTAATGAATTATGCATGTACCAAACAATTAAACATGTGAATATTGTTGACATTTTATGGCATGTGCTAACGTTAAATATTAAATAACGAATATCTTAACATTTTACTTACACATACATACATACATACATACCTTAGGATGCATAACTTTCAGCTCCCGCCCATAGAGGGCGCTGGCAACCATTAACGGACAGTGATTTTGTGGGTGGATTTGAGTTTTGAATATATTTTGATTATTGAAATGTAAAAATTCCAACACGGAAATCATTTTTGCATTTAAATAATTGTATCTTATATAATTATTAGTAGTAGTATATTTTATTATTATTTATTTAAAATCGACCTTATTAATAATGAGTATATAGCATGATGGCACATTTACAGATATCTTTCAATGTATGGGACATTTTGACAGTGTACGTGAATCGGGGATTATCTTTTATATAAAACTGAAAACAAAAAATCCCTTTTACATACATATAACCTACATACAATTAATGTTTTACTTTGCCATAACATACCAAAGCAATGTCCTAGTTGTTTGCCACTGCAGATATTTTATATAAAAGAGGGTGGTTCGCTGGTCTTTGACACAAATAACTTTAAACACGCATTGGTAAATACCTGAAATAGTCATGCTAAGTTTACTCTACATATCAAAACATTTTAGGCAATTTAGCATGTTGATTTTTCCGCTTTGAAAGCTCGGCCTTTTTTAAATTATTGTCAGCTGCTTGCCTTAATTAAAGACTTATTTGAAATTCAGAATTATAACTGATTTAGAGATCAGACCCCATTGTCGCTGTGGCCGTTGCAATTGACAGATGTGCAAGTAGCAAAAGCATGACCTCTTAATTGACAACTTCAATTGAACCAGAAGAGACTTGGCGCTCAGTTATAACATTTTCGAATTCGAGCTCGACCACTTGCCAGATGTCTGTTGTCAGTTGCCAGTTGCCAGTTGAGTAAGCGGTTAGACAACCGAAAAGCTGTTACGCTCATCGAAATATCGAAAGAGAGGAAAACTGATAAGCTGTGTGTGTGTGTGTGTGTGATATACTTATCTCATCGTTGCTCGCAGAGCCAAGCCAACCGCACCTCAGTTCGACCAACAGACGAACGATAACTTGAAAGACTGCGCCACAACTGGACAGAATGTATCTGCTATCTCACTTGACTCTCTCTCTGTCTCTCTGTGAGAAGGGCTCACTAGATACATACGATTACATACTCCTATATGGGCAGTTAAGAGAGAGGGAACTCTGACTCTGACGCTGACTCTGAGTGTGCCATGACGTCTCCGTGAGTGTGATTCACTTAGCTGAGTTCATTGAAAATCTGGCAGTGCGCTCGCATAGCGCTTTCAGTTTCGATCATTTGTGACTGCTGCAAATAATTAAAACAACACGAGTTTAATATTTAATTTCTAAAAAAACAAAAAGAATCCATTTCGTTGTGCAACATGTCCGCAAAGGGCAGTTACAATAATCGCGATCGCGTGCGGGATCCACGCGAAGAGATTCTGCTCGAAACGAACTTCGAAGACGACGGTGGGGTATTAACCCGCGCCTATAACAACCATCCCTACCAGAACCGACGCAACAGCGTCTACCAATCGGAGCGCTCTCTGGACAGGTACACAGAACGCGGCGGTGAAGGTAGGACAGCATCTGGAGTACTAGAAACAAGCGCACTCAAGCATTTACTTCGCACAGTGATTTCGATTATCGGATATGTCCATGAGCTTTATTACACTATACACACTGTGCTTGTCTTATCTATGTTTTTTTTATCCGTAAATATGTCACCTTCGCTTAGGCAGAGTTTGATGCAATTATTATAAGTATTGTAGAATTTTGTTTTCTTTATGTGAGTCGCAAGTTTATCCTACAACTACTAAAGTCTTTGTTCTTCACTCTTGCAGCCGACTGCTGTCAGTCATGTATGGCACGCATTCCCTATGCGACGCTGATAGCGACACTCATGTGTCTGCTGGGCGTGGGCATCTTCTGCGGCACCATGTACAGAGGAGCCTCGCTGACGGTCATCATGATGGACCAGGTGTTTCATCTGCGTCTTATATGGTAAGTCTTTATACGATAAATTCCGACATACTCTAATTAAAAACTATTTTTAGGATTGAGGCTGTGCAAATGATATTCGTGATCATTGCCGCTGGCATGGCCGCTCTGGGATTCATGATTCTCTTTGTGGGATTCCTGGCCACGGGCGCCACTCGCTACAAGGTCTACAGGGCATGGCGATCGCGAGTGGGCGGCCGCATTTCCTGTGCTGTTCTTATGGGCATTACGTATTTGCTGAACTTTGTGTGGACACTGATTTTGTGCTTCCTCGTGATAGTGACGTTTATCTATACCATGTTCTGGAATATGTGCTCCAGTGTGGAGCAGTCCCTCAGCTGCATTGATTTGACACAATTTCGTAAGTCCTTTATTGTAATTACTCGATTTATTTGTACTTATTATTCTTATTTGACTTTTTAGATTTCATGTTTCCGCCAAACACTAAGCTCGAGGACATGAAGGTCTGCGAGAAGTACGAAATCAAGGCGTTCTGCAAAGATGGTGTAGAACCCGCTGAAGTCATGTTTATCTTGGCCACGCTATCCACACTCTTGGTGATCCTCAGTCTTGTGCACTATTTGATGTGTCTTTCGGCCAACTACGCTCATATTCGTGATCACGAAAAATTCCAGGAACTTCAGGAGATACAAAATCTTAATGAGTTGGAATATAGCGCTACATCCAAGGATCGTTTCTAGAACGTATTTAAAACAATTTAATTTGTGCTTCCATTTGGAATCACCGGAGCACAATGACAAAGAAATGCAACGAAACCCGCTATAGTGTTAAGAATTTGTTTTTAATCCTTTAAATTAAACCCAAGTCTATTTTGGATATTTATTTAAGTTTTCCCCAATTAATGTGGAATTCTGTATCTTAAATGTAATTTAGACCAGAAACGTTCGCGAATAACAATCAGAACACAAAGACATCCCCCATGTTGTAAGCAATTAACGCTGTGCTGACAGCCGCACTGAAGCGTTAGCAGAGATGCATTTAATTGCATCAAGAAACAGGGTTCTTTGCCCTGCCCACCACCGTGAAATCGTACCAAAATTTAAGTGCTAAGCTGGCATTAATAATGTTTATAGTTCTCACCAACTTGCGTCCACATATATACATACGTACATACATATATGATTGACAAATAGTATTTTTTCCGTCCAATATTGGTTTTTTCAACTCGCTTACGTAACACATAATTTAAATTATTTAATAAGTGCGTGTTTTTTCTGTTTAGCATATTTGTATTTATGTTATATAAACTAATCATACATTTGTGTACATGTTTACGTACACAGCTTATCAAAACATACATGCATATGTATATACTTGCATTCCAATAAAGAATTTTATAAAATTTGCGGCTGAATTATGGCTTATCTTTTACAATTACATTCTATTGACTTGGTTTTTGAAGAGTCCGCCTTTCGATTAATCGAGTTTTGTTTATTATTTTGAAGTCAGCTGAGTCATTATTTTCTATCGGCCGTGGTGGCTTGCCGATAAAATAATAATAATTATTATTTACGCTCTTAGAATATAGTTTTAAATTCATTGTTATTAATTAATTTATTATCTTGCTTTTCATTAATGCATTTAAATGTATAATATTCAATAAACTAAGAAGTATCGAAAGTTGCAACAGTAATCGATTGTTTTGCAGCTGTGTAAATGTTTTTGTGGCTACTTTATTTCGTAAGATTTTGTTAATTCACTGTTGACGGTTAAATACCAAAAATTTGAACGTTATAAACAATGCTGCGGAAACTTCACTCTCCCCCGGCTGTTCTTGTGGTAAGTAGTAATCGATTTTTTATTATTTTACACAATGTACGTAATAAATATTTAATTTGCAGAGGGCTGCCTCGACACGCGCTGAGAAGCTTGAGGAAATTCGAGAACGTCTTTCAAAAGGTCCAAACTTTCAAGATTTCGTTCAAAATTCGGATAATTCGAAGGAGGACTGGGAGAACTATGAGGGCAAATTGCGTCGTGAGAAAGGAGAGAACCAATACCTGCGTTTGCCTCCCTGGCTGAAAACCACAATTCCAGTGGGCAAGAATTTCGCCAAAATCAAGTCACAGCTGAGAGACCTCAAGTTGTCAACGGTCTGCGAGGAGGCACGATGCCCCAACATCGGCGAGTGCTGGGGCGGTGGTGAGCACGGCACTCAGACAGCAACAATTATGGTAAGACCTCTGTGACACTTGCTGATAACAGCAGCAGCAGCACATAAAGCATTTCGGTATTTCGGTGATTACAGCTGATGGGAGATACTTGCACTCGCGGCTGTCGATTTTGTTCGGTGAAAACCGCTCGTGCGCCGCCTCCGCTGGATGTCAATGAACCGGTGAATACAGCCAAAGCGATTTCATCTTGGGGCCTGGATTATATAGTGTTGACATCTGTAGATCGTGATGGTTTGTCTTAAACAATTCGAATTTGAGAATTGCTTTAGTAAATTCTTTTATTATCCTTCTGGTAGATTTACCCGATGGAGGCTCAAAGCATATTGCAGAGACAGTGCGTGAGATCAAGGCACGGTAAGTTCAATTATTATTACATATTAAATGGTAATTAATTAAAAGAATCTATTTGCAGCAATTCGAATATATTTGTGGAGTGTTTGGTACCCGATTTTCGCGGAGATTTGGAGTGTGTAAAAACAATTGCTAATAGCGGCCTCGATGTCTATGCACATAATATCGAAACTGTGGAGAAACTGACGCCATATGTGCGAGATCGTCGGGCACACTATAGACAAACCCTTCAGGTGTTGCGAGAAGCCAAGCGTTTCAATCCGAATCTCATTACCAAGAGTTCCATCATGCTGGGACTGGGAGAAACTGATGCCGAGGTGGAGCAGACTCTCTTGGACTTGCGGGAAGTCGGAGTTGAGTGCTTGACCTTAGGCCAGTATATGCAGCCTACTAAAAAACATCTTAAAGTAATCGAGTATGTGACGCCCGAGAAATTTAAGCACTGGGAAGAGCGAGGCAATGAATTGGGTTTTCTATACACTGCCAGTGGTCCGCTTGTGAGGAGTTCCTACAAAGCTGGAGAATTCTTCATAACAAGTATATTGGCCAATCGAAGGAAGAAAACCGAGTCGTCATAAGACAAAATTCGCATTGTTTGTAGATTTGTAAATTTGTTATAATTCGTTGAATATATACTATTTTATTAATATCTTGAGCACAATAAAAGATCTATGTATATTTCAGGCAATTAAAATAATGATTACTTTTATTTTTTGTAGTATATATTTATACAAGATTATCTTAAAATTAAAAATCCATTTTTATCAACATTAATTATACAGGTATTTTTTATATTCGTAATTTATTATTTTAAGTATACGTAGTTACGATAAATATCGCTGCATTTACGAAAAACGTTACGTAGTTTACGGTATTCGTCGTCCTAATTACGCAGAGCAGCCAGCTGTTACTGCAGTATTTTTGTTTTTCAAGTAAACAAAACAGAAAACTGCGAAAAATGTATTGAATTTCATTAACACGCGATAAATTATTCTCAATATCATAATTTCAGAAATTTAGAAAGTTGCTTTTTAATCTTTAAACTTAGAAATTTGATCAAGGTTGGGTATTGTAAATACTAGCATTTTCTCTGTCACTTTCTTCGGGCACACTGCAACTACGTATTTTTCGTTTTATCTATTGTGTGACCATTTGTCGTTGTTTTTAGTTGAAAGTGCATATAAAAAGTTCATCATTCATTGTTTAAGGCAATAAATACGTTGTTAACCAGCATTAACCAAGCAAAAAAAACATACATTCTAATGTATGCAGAAAGAACGTTAATAGCGAAATGCAGAAATGAAATAAGATAAGCTGTATATGTATGCAGTTTGCTGTATTTATGTACGTACATATGCATCCACACACACACATGTAATGCGCATATGTATGCATGTGTGTTTGTTGTTTTTACACACTTTCATAGTGTGAGTGTGGTGTCTGCTGTATTTGTGTGTGTGACACAAAGAGTAGGAAGTTGTCGAATTTTTAACCCATTTAATTGTGATATATGTATGTAAATACGTTTTGTGGAATCAAAAAAAGAAATACAGAAATTCTTTGGATTTATGTCGCAGATCTACATATGTAAACATTCGTAGTTACCTATGTACATAGATACGTGCACACACACACACTTGCATACATATTTACATCGTCTACGACCATGGAAAGAGAGACCAAGAGATGTGCGAATGTGTTAGTTTTCACCAGCAGCTTTGTTTCGACTTTGTTTTTGTTTTGAATGCAGTTGTTCCCTTTCTAACATACGCCATCTCCCTTCAGGCAGCCCTCGGCTCGTGTCTGTGTGGAAACCCGAGGTTGGATGGGTTGTTTTAGGTAGCCGAACCTGTATCATAGGCAGCAAATGCACTTTCTATGTGTATGTGTGAGTGCATGCTCGTCTGTGTGTGTGTGTATACATGCGTATTAATGTACTCTGTAATTCACATTATGATTGGGGTATATTTTTCATCAATGATGTAGATACAAACACACTCAGTTACATATAGACAATTGCTTTGGTATCAGTTCACTTTGTTGTACATGCGAGTATATGAAATGAAAATTATATTATTGATTAAGTGTCTCGATAATTTGTCATTATCAGAAATCAATTGCATTGTAACAAGAGTTCAAATAATGCATTCAAAACGATTGCGGAACATCCAAATAAATTTCAGATTCCGAGTACTGCGTAAATAAATATATATCGCAGCGTTTTCATTTATTCCATCTATATTTATAACGCAGTATATATTTCTACAATATATATTTGAATTATTTAGTTCGCTGTGTGGCTCAAATTAATTACCGACTATTATACAGTATAAACATTTACTTTTTTAGTAAATTCATATTATATTTATTTTACATAGAAGTGTACAAACATTTGCCTTTCTTGTTTTTTATAGTCATATCTCGGAAGTTGATTGGCGCTCTTTGTTATAGACGATCCCCAGATCCTCCAGATCTACAGCGTGGAGGGCTTGTGATAATTAAGAAGGCTGATCGACGAAGATTCGACGGTAGAGTGGCTGCTTGTTGCCGTGCGGTTACCAAAAAGTACTCAAAATTGATAGAAAGAACAAAAAGGCTGCTGCAACTGGTGCCTCAGCCGGGGACCAGCCGCCGCGCAAAAAGGGACGTCGCTCCGGAGGATCAATATCAGTTTCCGCTTCCGCATCCGCATCCGTCGTAGATTCGAACGCAGCCTCGACGTCCAGAGCGGCACAACAGCTCAGCGCGAGCACGAGGAGATCATCCAATTCGGACACACATCCAGGAAGACTGCAACACAACTCGTCCACACAGACAAGGAACAGCAATAGTAGCAACAGCAACAGCAACGATAATAGCGCCGTCATTTACAGCGATTCGGGCATGAATATGCAGAACACATCGGCGTTGTCATCCTCGGCTGGCGGTGCCGTGCCTGCCTCTTCAGATGGCTCTGGCTCCGGCTCCGCTGTCGAGCTCCCGCCAGGCACCGATCAAGTGAGCAACGAGAGCGGGGGTGGCGCTGCAGCTGACGGAGCTGCCGATGACGGTGCTCCCGCAGCCAGCGGTCATAGCAATAATACAACAAACGGTCACGATGTGAAGCACAATGGATTCGCGGCCAACAACAATGGCAGCAACAATAGTTGTGCCGTTGATGGCGAGAATAATCGCGAAAACAATAGCGGCTATAGTGGCGTGCACTTGGACAAATCAAATCAGGAGATCATACGCTTGATTGGCCAATATCTGCACGATGTGGGCCTCGAAAAGTCGGTTAAAACTCTGATGGGTGAATCAAACTGCTACTTGGAGCATCCATCGGCCACAAAGTTTAGAGAGCATGTGTTGGTTGGCGACTGGAACAAAGCGGATGCTGATCTCAAGGTAACAAACGACGACACTGCTTTGCAGTCTACAGTTTGGTCAGTTTTCGGGTTTGCTTTTTATTCCAGGACTTAGAGCCATTGATCGACAATGGCAAGTCGTCAACAATCACTGAAATGAAATTCATACTGCTGGAGCAAAAGTATCTGGAGCATTTGGACGACGGCAATCCTCTGGATGCCCTCCATGTGCTGCGCAGCGAACTGACACCCCTGCAGCACAATATATTGCGTGTTCATCAACTATCCTCGTACATGATGTGTTCGACCAACCACGACCTCTATCAGCGCGCCAAGTGGGAGGGCAAGGGCATTGCATCGCGTGCCCTCGTCATGGAGCGCCTGCAGACATTTATGCCGCCGTCGGTGATGATGTCGCCACGTCGTCTGCGCACGCTGCTCCAACAGGCGGTCGAGCTGCAGAGCCAGAACTGCCCGTGTCACGACATGGCCTGGGAGACCAATTTGCAGACAGTCTCGCTGCTAACCGATCACTGCTGCACCACAGACGGTTTTCCCATGCAGACAATACAAGTGCTCACCGATCACTGCGATGAGGTTTGGTTCTGTAAGTTCTCGCCGGATGGCCTCAAGCTGGCCACGGGCAGCAAAGACTCCACTGTGATCATCTGGGATGTAGATCCATATAAGCTGACGCTTAAGCACCGCCGTGTGCTCGATGGCCAGGCGCAACTGAACGTTAGCTTCGTTAGCTGGAGTCCCGACTCCAAACTGATTCTAGTTGGTGGCACCGAGGACTCGCATGAGCTGTTCATCTGGAATGTGGACGATGGCAAGTTGGTCGTGAAGTTTTCGCAATCCTTGGAGGACAGTTTGGCGTGCGGCACTTTCAGTCGCGATGGCAATCACTTTGTTTGCGGCGGACAAAAGGGTCAGCTCTATCTATGTGATATCAACGGCACCCTTATCGATTCCTGGGAAGGCGTGCGCGTCAACAGCGTCGCCTTTCGGGCGGACAACAAAACCATATTGGCAGCCGATAATCACTATCGCATCAGAGGGTTAGTTTCGTCATCATTATGCTGCTATAGATTATGTTTAACACATTTACCCAATTGCATTTGCAGCTACAACTTTGATTCGCCGCGCTCGGACTTTGATATACTGCGCGAATCGCATCCAATAATGACGTTCAGCATCAATTCGGCCGATCGCTTGGCCCTGCTGAACGTCTCCAATCAGGGCCTGCATCTCTGGGACATTGAGGACAAGTGTCTGTTGCGACGCTTTCAGGGAATAAGGCAGAGCAACTTTGCCATCCATTCGTGTTTTGGTGGCGTTAACGAGAGCTTTGTGGCCAGCGGCAGCGAAGACAAGGTTGTGTACATTTGGCATCTGAAGCGTGAGGAGCCGCTGGCCAAGTTGGCCGGTCACACCAAGACGGTTAACTGCGTATCATGGAATCCAGTGTATCCGTCCCTACTAGCCAGTGCTAGCGATGATGCCACCGTGCGTATTTGGGGTCCCAAGCCCACGGGCAGCAGTGCAACGACCGAAAGCGACGACTGCTCATCCAGCTCATCATCGTCCTCGTGGAACATGACCTAAACACCCGCTAACCAGATGTGTGTTTGTGTGGCGTCTATGCATGATGGAGGATTGTTGTTGCACACGGACTTAATTCTAGTTGTGAGATTCGGGTTTCTCTTTAGTCAAAAGCCATTTTCGATAGCTCAAAATAAGGAATATTTCTTAATTGTAGTGAGTATATTGCAATAGTGTATTTTCCTGGTAAAAAACAACAGCAGAGTTTAATATTTGAAAATTTTCTAATCATTAATATACAGATATATATATATGTATATTCGTGTCCGTTTATATGTGTGCGATCGATCCTCTGATGCGTAAATCTGCATAAATACTGACTCAGAATTAGATTTATAAGTAAAACTCCCAATGTCGATCTAAATGTGGTGCGCACGTCCTTGCAGCCAGCTTATATTTGTTGCAGCGATGGCGAGAACACTAGACTGCCATTACAATACCATGTGTATGAGCAGCATGACTTACAATTAGCATTAAACATTATATAAGGTACATTGACATTTGTCTCACACATAATCGGACACAAACGAACGATCACGCGATACGAACGAGTATGTATGGATTTTGTTCAATTCTTTTCAAACAACAAGAACACCAACATTAATAGTATTTTTTAAAAGTTCTTTATCATATGTATGGATATATTTATTAACATGCCTATGTATTGTGTATTGGCTTTTAGTTTTATCCAGCTTCAAAGTGGGCTTCTCCAATTTGATATCTTTTTGCCATTTGATTTATTTTAACTAGTTTTCGACATATTGATGTCAATTCAGAATTATTCTAATGCATAATTTTTTAACAAAGAAATGAATGAGTAAAAGGGCTTTTGATAAGTTTTAATTCTTTATAGATTATTAATTTAGGCTGAGCGCCTCGTCTTACCTGAAATTTGACTTGTGTTTCAACATTTACAGATTGTTGTTAACAATGATGTAACACCAATTACTTACATGATGAAACGGGCCTTAGTACCGCAATTTAATTTCATAATCAATACATGCAATAAAGATATACATATGTAATAAATCTATGGGCATAAATTGAATGGAATTAGCACGATAGGAAAGATGAACTTTTACCATTGATCAAAATAAACGATATTGCCGTCTTTTTCCAATACATTCTTTTTTACTTAAAACAACAAAAATTTAATTTTTTCAATGTGAAGAGTGATTTAGAAGAACAATACTAAATGATAATGTTTGCAGTACATGGCGTTTGTTATTTCAAATTATCGCGCTTTGGTCAATTCATAAGCTTTAATAATTATCGATATATTCAAATGTACTTCGACAGTTGATCGAAAATCAGCTGTTTGGTTCAAGCAATGGTCACATTTATGGTGTGTTTTGAAATTCAACCAACGGTCACTCTGAACAGAGGTTTCCAAAAATATAATTTCGCATCGAAAACGTAAACAATCGTGAAATTCTTAATTTGCACACATTTTAACAATAATGGCTGCCGCAGTCGATGGTAAAATGAGTCTGCGTAAGCTAGACTATCCAATGTGTGCAGTGGAAGCGCTCTCCCGATTAGGTTGGTGAATAACAAACACTTGTATACGTTTAGCCTCAACTCCTTATTGTTGTTGTTTCAGAAAGCCTTATTGCAAGCCGAAATAAACAGAACTTGGTAATGCAGATCATTTCCGAGTTCATATTCCTGGAGCGCAGCAAGGACGGAGACGTGCGCAAAATGGGTATAAGCCAAATGAATATATACCAGGAGTTTCAACTGATACTGGCGCTCATTGAATATTTCTCGAGGCCCGGCAGGGATGCTACACGAAATGCAATATTTCTCTCGCTCTTTGGCAGCCATCTGACGCCACAGCGCTCCAGGCTGTTGTCCCGCCTCATTAGCACTGCCGTTTCAGGATCGGTGGCGCCGCTGCTCTCCTCGGCGGGCACATGGATGCAACAAGTTGGCTGCAAGTCGCCGCCAAGCTTAGAGGTAGCGCAGAGCATTGTCAGCGATTTCATATCATTCTCTCGCAAGACTCCGGATCAATTGAAGCAACTGCCGATGGTGGGCTCCCATTTTGCTGCCAACTTCATGGTTGCCGTGGCTGATCTCTACCTAAACGATAAGCGCGGAGGAGTGTTGACGCCACCTCCAGACGCTCTCTTGGATGCGATAACAGAGTGGACAACCGAAAATCCGCTGTTGTGCCAGGCTCCTCAACAGCCTCTAGTATTACCTGCTGGCGCTATTGCCATGCCGTTTGCCACTCCCCTGGCTGGCTTGCTACGTTGGGTGGTGTTGGCGCCATTGGTGTCGAATCGTCCGGCTTACAGCAACCTGCATTTATCATTGCTGCACACCTTAATGCAGTTGGACAACAGCGCGGAAGCGACTCCACTGCATGCCCAAGACCTGCTGCAGATTGTCACCTCGCTGCAGAAATACTGCACGCGGCTGATAGAGGCCAAAGTGTCACCAGAAGAGGATACGGCATATCAGAAGTGCATGGAACGCTTTGCCCAAGCCGTACAAATTGCATTGGCCTCTAACTGCATCACCAATCAGATCCAGTTGCTCTGCGTACTCGAGAATTTGCCGCCGCACGCACTCATGAAAATAGTCCTGGAAACACACAAGAAACTTTGATTTAACATATGTTTGTCAAGTATGATGTAATTAAGTAACGAGGCATTAATTCTTATGGGAATTGATTTTCTGGATTAAATAAGTTTGTACAAATTGTAGCTGGGAGAGATTCACCGATATATCTCAAATATTTTGAATAAATTCGAAGATATCGTGCATATAAATCAAGTTAATAGTAAAAAAAAGGTTGGTTTAATGTGTCTCAAACTTTAATCTAAGTATTTTAAAATAGGACTAACAACCTTTCGACCTAATATGGTTGCATACGAAAAATGACCTCATTGCAGAAAACGTGTCACCTCATTATGGAAACTGGTGTCGACCATAGGATACAATTGAGACTTACTGTGGGGGAATGACTTACTATGACAAAGACTTCAATAACCCTCAAGATTGTCAGGCACTTTTTTTCATACTACGCCCATAACAAATTGCTGATGTTTGAATTTAAATTGCCTGCGATAAGCTGTTTTGTCTAACAGCTAAGGTGTCTGGAGGACTGAAGCCATAAAAAGGCGCATGGTAACCAAATATTCTGTTTGTGTGGCGATTGAGCGGCTTGTGGATTCTGTAAGGAAAATGATGGCGCATTTGGAGAGAATCTGCTGCTCTTTTCTGGTACGGAGATACGTTAAATTCAACTATAATGGACGTTAAATTCAAATTTAAAAAACGCTAAATTCAACTTTTAAGGACGTTAAATTCAAATTTAAATTCAAAGTTAAATTATTTTATTATATATCACATTATTTACTGTATTGTATATGAATTTGCGGTATATATTTTGGGGTCCAGGAAAGTTACAATTGAAATGTAATCAAGAAATTATATACATATTGACTTATCTTTTTCGACATTTCGGGGCACATTTCGAAAAACATAAGAATTTTCGAAATAGTAAAATTTGAAAAATACAAGAAACCTACCGCCAAGCCGCGTCTTTACAAATAGGTTGCCAGATAAGAGAAATGCAGGATTGCGCGCATTGCGCAGGATCAAAAGCTGGAGAGCAATTTATTCTGAAGCAGATGAAAATCAATATTGTGGAGTTCTCAGAGTGCTTGGCTGAAACTTGTTCAAACATTACACGGTAATTTTTTTTTGTTTTTGAGCATTTCCAATTGTAGAATGCAATGAACCCAGTGCCAAATCGTGACTTTATGGAGGTGCATCCGCTGCATCAGCATCAGCCACATTGCAAGCAGCAATGCTTCGTGTTCACGGAAATCGCAGACATCGAGTTGCCAGCGGAGATAACAAAGTTTGGCGGTGGCAATGAAAAATTGCGTTGCTCCAATGGCGGCATTCCAACGTACAATTGCAAAAAGGATTCTTGCAGCGAGTCGTCTGCCGAGCGTCCAGGACGCTCGCGTAGTCGCCGCATTCTGATTGGCATTTGCCTGGTCCTGGTCTGCATTGCCATGGCCGGTGGCATTCCATTGGCTCTGCAGTTGCGCTCCTCATCACTGCTGGAGGCACGCTTGGCATTCATCAGACGGCTGCTGACCGAATCGCCGCTCATCGAGGGCTCCTGGAAGCCCCCAAGTGACATCAAGACCAACAACAGTGGGCTGGCCGATATACGACAGAATCACATTGGAGCCGTGCTGTGGCCCATTGCGGTTCATTGTGGCGCCCAGTATCTGGATGCCGTTCAACTTGCCCTGGAAGGCATCGATGAGGCCAAACGAATTACGGCGGCCAGCAATTCCATGCACATTGTCGAGTCTGCCGACGAGATGGAGCAGACCCATATCAGGGGCGAGGTGGCCGTTCTCATGGGCATTGGCGGCGGTCATGCCTTGGGCACCAGCCTCGCTGTGCTGCGCTCCATTTATTTGCTGGGCGCACGCTTCGTTTCGGTGACCAGCCTGGAATGCACAACTCCTTGGGCTGCGGCCGCCATACGGCGACGGGATTATCTGATTGAGGAAAATGCAACCAACTCCCTAAACGAATTTGGAAAGGTGAGCAAAGAGTTTACTTTATAATCCATATATAATACTCATTTGTTTACTCCTCGCCCAGACAATGCTCTTCGAAATGAACCGCCTGGGCATGCTGGTGGAGATTTCTCAGCTCAGCGAAGCGGCCATGGTTATCGCCTTGCGGACTGCCAAGGCGCCGGTGCTGCTCATGAATGCTGCTCCACTTTCCTTATGCAATGGCACCAATGTGGCATCTATACCGGATCATGTGCTCAGGTATGTTTATTTCGTGACTGAGCTTCCGTTAACTTCAATTGTATGAATGCTCTTTTAGCCTATTGCCAGAGAATGGCGGTGTCATCTTGCTGAATCTGGAGCGATGTGGCGATCGATCAATTAGCGTTAGGGAGGCAATATTGGCCATCAACTATGTGCGCAAGGTGGCTGGAGTCGATCACATTGGCCTCGGTGGCGCACCCAAGAGCTATGCCCTGCTGCTGGCCGAGTTGGCCAGGGATCGGGTGTGGGGCAATGCTGCTATCAAGAAACTGGTTGGCGGCAATGTCATGAGAATTCTGCGCGAAATCGAGGCTCTAAAGAATCGTTTACCACTGTATGAGGAATGGATACCAAATGAGTCCATCGAAAGCAATTCGTATTGCCGTTATCCGGAGTCGTAATTGCGCACTCTTAAACAATTTGTTTCAAATGATTTTGATCCGTTGTTTGCTTAAACATAGATAAATAAATAAATCTCAAAATTATGTAGTTGAAAACCAGCAACTATTTGTAATTGTTCAATATTCCAATTTTAAAGTTTCCTTGAAAAAAATAGTTATCGTTGCTAATGTAATCGATGTTTGACATAATCGTTCTAAGCATAGACGATCATTTCTCAGGATGCTAAGGAATTTATCGACAATTAGGATCGAACTAGGTGGCAACATTAAAGCAGCATTGTAAAGTTGATTAGTCTGTCGCATCGCGGAATGTAATTCAAGAGTTTTTCAAGAGATGGACGAAGGCATTTAAATTCGAATTGTTTTATTTTAAATAACTGGTGCTTATACATTTCTGCGCATTGCTATATACATGTATGTAAGTATCCAGAATATAATTTAGGGTTCGGAGACGCGTGTAAATTCTTGTTACACATACATATGTACATACATACACATGCACGTTGCAAAGTCATTCAACCCTCGAAAACTCTGGTAACCCGGTTTTATAAATCTATTGCTAAATTCCAAAACACAACGAGTTTCTTACATTTTTTGCATCGTTTATTGTGTGAATTAAATTCACAAGAATTTTTGATCGAGTACATGAATCATTCGTTAAAATTTCAAAATACTTAAAACGAGATTATTACTAAGCATCGAGTATATTTGAATGATTACATTTAAATGTACTATATATAAATATGTATAATAATATATCGATTTTTTAACAAGTTAAACTTATTGCGAGAGAGCTACATTATCGGCTATAACATTGTAAATTGGACAAGTTGGTCTAATTCACTTGAATCCCCGTTCGAATTCCGAGGGTAAAGGAAATAACCTCTCTTTCTGGTGGACGTTCGTTAAATTCACGTTTCATGATTTTTCTTGACAGAAGATCTTCATTGGCGTCATTAAATGCAATTGGATCAATATCTGCATCGCTCAGATCGCGTTTATTCCTTGCGTGCTCACTGTCCTCATCATCTTCTAATTCGAACACATTGTTATCCGTGAAAGCCAATTTGTTAATCTCAGTAAAGAATTGGCTCTTTGCATCTCTTACAGTCCTATCATAGCCTGGATCACTCAGGGGTGGCAAGTACGTGGCAGGAATGGGAGTTGAGCCCTTATATGTATCAGGGCATCGAGGATCTACAGATCCAGGGTAGCAATAAACAGGAGTCGTTGTATCGGGTCGCGCTGTTGTAGTGACTAAACTTTGGGAGCAGCGGGGATCAGACGATCCTGGATAACATTTGGGTGAACTCGTTGTCTTAGGCTGTTGTGGGCACCTAGGATCAGTTGAACCTGGATAACAGTTTGGCTTTAATGTTGTCTTGGGCTGTTGTGGGCACCTAGGATCAGTTGAACCTGGATAACAGTTTGGCTTTGATGTTGTCTTGGGCTGTTGTGGGCACCTAGGATCAGATGAACCTGGATAACAGTTTGGCCTAGACGTGGTTATCGTAGGGCGAATTGTAGTCGGTGGAAGATATGTAGCTGGTTGGCATTCGGGATCTGAAGATCCTGGGTAACAGCGGGGCTTCGACGTAGTTCTCGGTTCCTGAGGGCAACGAGGATCGGTTGATCCTGGGTAACAATTGGGCTTAGCTGTCGTCTTAGGTTGTTGTGGGCACCGAGGATCAGTTGAACCTGGATAGCAGTTTGGCCTAGAAGTGGTTATTGGTGGACGAACTGTAGTCCGGGGTGGAATAGTAGTTCTTGGTTCCTGAGGGCAGCGGGGATCTGAAGATCCAGAATAGCAATTGGGACCGGGTGTCGTCCTAGGTTCCTGAGGGCAACGAGGATCGGTCGATCCAGGATAACAATTTGGCTTGGATGTTGTCTTGGGCTGTTGCGGACACCTTGGATCCGATGAACCTGGATAACAGTTTGGCTTAGACGTAGTTATCGTTGGTCGAACTGTAGTCCGGGGTGTAATTTGGTTGCCGGGAATCTTAGTTGTTTTAATAGGAGGGAGATAAGTGGCAGGCTGACAATTTGGATCACTGGAACCTTCATAACATCCAGGCTTCCTGGTTGTTGGAACCTTTGGGCATCTTGGATCTGGTGATCCTGGGAAACAGTTTAGGCATTCGGGATCTGTTGAACCTGGATAACATGAAGGCGTAGCAGTTGTCTTGGTTGCTGGGCACCGAGGATCGGTCGATCCTGGATAACAGTTGGGCTTAGCTGTCGTTTTAGGTTGTTGGGGGCACCTAGGATCAGTTGAACCTGGATAGCATTTTGGTCTAGAAGTAGTTATCACTGGACGAACTGTAGTCCGGGGTGGATAAGTTGTTTGCTCGCAATCGGGATCTGAAGATCCTGGGTAACAGCGGGGCTTCGACGTAGTTCTCGGTTCCTGGGGGCAACGAGGATCTGAAGATCCTGGATAGCAGTTTGGCTTAGATGTCGTCTTAGGTTGCTGTGGACAGCGAGGATCCGTCGATCCAGGATAACAGTTTGGCCTAGACGTAGTTATCGTAGGGCGAACTGTAGTCGGTGGAAGATATGTAGCTGGTTGGCATTCGGGATCTGAAGATCCTGGGTAACAGCGGGGCTTCGACGTAGTTCTCGGTTCCTGAGGGCAACGAGGATCGGTCGATCCTGGATAACAGTTTGGCTTTGAAGTCGTCTTAGGTTGTTGTGGGCACCTTGGATCAGTAGAACCTGGATAGCAGTTTGGCCTAGAAGTGGTTATTGGTGGACGAACTGTAGTCCGGGGTGGAATAGTAGTTCTTGGTTCCTGAGGGCAGCGGGGATCTGAAGATCCAGGATAGCAATTGGGTTCGGGTGTCGTCCTAGGTTCCTGAGGGCAACGAGGATCAGTCGATCCAGGATAACAATTTGGCTTGGATGTTGTCTTGGGTTGTTGTGGGCACCTTGGATCAGTAGAACCTGGATAGCAGTTTGGCTTAGACGTAGTTATCGTTGGACGAACTGTAGTCCGGGGTGGATAAGTAGTTTGCTCGCAATCGGGATCTGAAGAACCTGGGTAACAACGTGGCTTCGGCGTAGTTCGTGGTTCCTGAGGGCATCGAGTATCCGAGGATCCTGGATAGCAGTTTGGTTTAGAAGTCGTCTTAGGTTGTTGTGGACAACGAGGATCAGTTGAACCTGGATAACAGTTTGGCCTAGACGTAGTCGGTGGAAGATACGTAGCTGGTTGGCATTCGGGATCTGAAGATCCTGGGTAACAGCGGGGCTTCGACGTAGTTCTCGGTTCCTGAGGGCAACGAGGATCTGAAGATCCTGGATAGCAGTTTGGCTTAGATGTCGTCTTTGGTTGCTGTGGACAGCGAGGATCCGTTGAACCTGGATAACAGTTTGGCTTAGACGTAGTTATCGTAGGGCGAACTGTAGTCGGTGGAAGATATGTAGCTGGTTGGCATTCGGGATCTGAAGATCCTGGGTAACAGCGGGGCTTCGACGTAGTTCTCGGTTCCTGGGGGCAACGAGGGTCTGAAGATCCTGGATAGCAGTTTGGCTTAGATGTCGTCTTAGGTTGTTGTGGACATCTTGGATCCGTCGATCCAGGATAACAGCTTGGCTTAGACGTAGTTATCGTAGGGCGAACTGTAGTCGGTGGAAGATATGTAGCTGGTTGGCATTCGGGATCTGAAGATCCTGGGTAACAGCGGGGCTTCGACGTAGTTCTCGGTTCCTGGGGGCAACGAGGGTCTGAAGATCCTGGATAGCAGTTTGGCTTAGATGTCGTCTTAGGTTGCTGTGGACAGCGAGGATCCGTCGATCCAGGATAACAGTTGGGTTTAGCTGTCGTTTTAGGTTGTTGTGGGCATCTAGGATCAGTTGAACCTGGATAGCAGTTTGGCCTAGAAGTAGTTATTGGTGGACGAACTGTAGTCCGGGGTGGAATAGTAGTTCTTGGTTCCTGAGGGCAGCGGGGATCTGAAGATCCAGGATAGCAATTGGGTCCGGGTGTCGTCCTAGGTTCCTGAGGGCAACGAGGATCAGTCGATCCAGGATAACAATTTGGCTTGGATGTTGTCTTGGGTTGTTGTGGACACCTTGGATCCGTTGAACCTGGATAACAGTTTGGCTTAGACGTAGTTATCGTTGGTGGAACTGTAGTCCGGGGTGTAATTTGGTTGCCGGGAATCTTAGTTGTTGTAATAGGAGGGAGATAAGTGGCAGGCTGACAATTTGGATCACTGGAACCTTCGTAACATCCAGGCTTCCTGGTTGTTGGAACCTTTGGGCATCTTGGATCTGGTGATCCTGGGAAACAGTTTAGGCATTCGGGATCTGTTGAACCTGGATAACATGAAGGCGTAGCAGTTGTCTTGGTTGCTGGGCACCGAGGATCGGTCGATCCTGGATAACAGTTGGGCTTAGCTGTCGTCTTAGGTTGCTGTGGACACCTTGGATCAGTTGAACCTGGATAACAGTTTGGCTTAGACGTAGTTATCGTTGGCCGAACTGTAGTCCGGGGTGGAATAGTAGTTCTCGGTTCCTGAGGGCAGCGGGGATCCGAAGATCCTGGATAGCAGTTTGGTTTAGAAGTCGTCTTCGGTTGCTGTGGACAGCGAGGATCCGTCGATCCAGGATAACAGTTTGGCTTAGACGTAGTTATCGTAGGGCGAACTGTAGTCGGTGGAAGATATGTAGCTGGTTGACATTCGGGATCTGAAGATCCTGGGTAACAGCGGGGCTTCGACGTAGTTTTCGGTTCCTGAGGGCAGCGAGGATCGGTCGATCCTGGATAACAGTTTGGCTTTGAAGTCGTCTTAGGTTGTTGTGGACACCTTGGATCCGTTGAACCTGGATAACAGTTTGGCTTAGACGTAGTTATCGTTGGCCGAACTGTAGTCCGGGGTGGAATAGTAGTTCTCGGTTCCTGAGGGCAGCGGGGATCCGAAGATCCTGGATAGCAGTTTGGTTTAGAAGTCGTCTTCGGTTGCTGTGGACAGCGAGGATCCGTCGATCCAGGATAACAGTTTGGCTTAGACGTAGTTATCGTAGGGCGAACTGTAGTCGGTGGAAGATATGTAGCTGGTTGGCATTCGGGATCTGAAGATCCTGGGTAACAGCGGGGCTTCGACGTAGTTCTCGGTTCCTGAGGGCAACGAGGATCGGTCGATCCTGGATAACAGTTGGGCTTGGATGTTGTCTTGGGCTGTTGTGGACACCTTGGATCCGTTGAACCTGGATAACAGTTTGGCTTAGACGTTGTTATCGTAGGGCGAACTGTAGTCGGTGGAAGATATGTAGCTGGTTGGCATTCGGGATCTGAAGATCCTGGATAACAGCGGGGCTTCGACGTAGTTCTCGGTTCCTGAGGGCAACGAGGATCGGTTGATCCTGGGTAACAATTGGGCTTAGCTGTCGTCTTTGGTTGCTGTGGACAGCGAGGATCCGTTGAACCTGGATAACAGTTTGGCTTAGACGTAGTTATCGTTGGCCGAACTGTAGTCCGGGGTGGAATAGTAGTTCTCGGTTCCTGAGGGCAGCGGGGATCCGAAGATCCTGGATAGCAGTTTGGTTTAGAAGTCGTCTTCGGTTGCTGTGGACAGCGAGGATCCGTCGATCCAGGATAACAGCTTGGCTTAGACGTAGTTATCGTAGGGCGAACTGTAGTCGGTGGAAGATATGTAGCTGGTTGGCATTCGGGATCTGAAGATCCTGGGTAACAGCGAGGCTTCGACGTAGTTCTCGGTTCCTGGGGGCAACGAGGGTCTGAAGATCCTGGATAGCAGTTTGGCTTAGATGTCGTCTTAGGTTGCTGTGGACAGCGAGGATCCGTCGATCCAGGATAACAGTTGGGTTTAGCTGTCGTTTTAGGTTGTTGTGGGCATCTAGGATCAGTTGAACCTGGATAGCAGTTTGGCCTAGAAGTAGTTATTGGTGGACGAACTGTAGTCCGGGGTGGAACAGTAGTTCTTGGTTCCTGAGGGCAGCGGGGATCTGAAGATCCAGGATAGCAATTGGGTCCGGGTGTCGTCCTAGGTTCCTGAGGGCAACGAGGATCAGTTGATCCAGGATAACAGTTGGGCTTAGCTGTCGTCTTAGGTTGTTGTGGACATCTTGGATCCGTTGAACCTGGATAACAGTTTGGCCTAGACGTAGTTATCGTTGGTCGAACTGTAGTCCGAGGTGTAATTTGGTTGCCGGGAATCTTAGTTGTTTTAATAGGAGGGAGATAAGTGGCAGGCTGACAATTTGGATCACTTGAACCGTCGTAACATCCAGGCTTCCTGGTTGTTGGAACCTTTGGGCATCTCGGATCTGGTGATCCTGGGAAACAATTTAAGCATTCAGGATCTGTTGAACCTGGATAGCATGAAGGTGTAGCAGTTGTCTTGGTTGCTGGGCACCGAGGATCGGTCGATCCTGGATAACAGTTGGGCTTAGCTGTCGTTTTAGGTTGTTGGGGGCACCTAGGATCAGTTGAACCTGGATAACAGTTTGGCCTAGAAGTAGTTATCGGTGGACGAACTGTAGTTCGGGGTGGCAAAGTAGTCCTTGGTTCCTGAGGGCAGCGGGGATCTGAAGATCCAGGATAGCAATTGGGACCAGGGGTCGTCTTAGGTTGCTGTGGGCAACGTGGATTTGGTGATCCTGGATAACAAATGGGAGGTTCTTGAGGACAGCGGGCATCGGTTGAGCCTGGATAGCATCGTGGCTTAGCTGGCGTTACTGTCGGTCGTACTGTAGTCGGAGGAAAATATGTGGCTGGTTGACAATCAGGGTGCCTTGATCCAGGGAAGCAGCGAGGTTTCGAAGTTGTTCTCGGTTCCTGGGGACACCTCCGATCAGTCGATCCGGGATAACAGTTTGGCTTAGATGTTGTGTTAGGCTGTTGTGGACATCCAGGATCCGATGAACCAGGATAACAATTTGGTCTAGACGTAGTTATCTTAGGGCGAACAGTAGTCGGAGGAAGATATGTGGCTGGTTGGCAATCGGGATCTGTAGATCCTGGGTAACAGCGGGGCTTCGACGTAGTTTTTGGTTGCTGAGGGCAACGAGGGTCGGTTGATCCTGGATAGCAGTTTGGCTTTGAAGTCGTTTTAGGTTGTTGTGGGCACCTAGAATCGGTTGAACCAGGATAGCAGTTTGGCTTTGACGTAGTTATCGTTGGACGAACTGTAGTCCGTGGCGGCAAAGTAGTTATTGATTCCTGAGGGCAGCGGGGATCCGAAGATCCAGGATAACAATTGGGACCAGGTGTCGTCTTAGGTGGCTGTGGACAACGTGGATTAGGTGATCCTGGATAACAAAGGGGCGCAGAGGTCGTCTTCGGTTTTTGAGGTACTGTAGGTCGAACTGTGGTTGGAGGTAAATATGTGGCTGGTTGACAATCAGGATCCCTTGATCCAGGGAAGCAGCGGGGTTTCGAAGTTGTTCTGGGTTCCTGGGGACACCTCCGATCGGTCGATCCTGGATAACAGTTGGGAGCAGATGTCGTCTTAGGTTGTTGTGGACAACGTGAATCAGTCGATCCTGGATAGCAGTTTGGCTTCGACGTAGTCTTCGGTTGTTGGGGACAACGAGCATCGGTTGATCCCGGATAGCATCTGGGCTTAGCTGGTGTTACTGGGGGCCGAGCTGAAGTCGGTGGGAGATAAGTCGCTGTCTGGCAATCAGGATCGGTAGATCCAGGATAACAACGGGGCTTCGAAGTAGTTCTGGGTTCCTGGGGACACCTCCGATCGGTCGATCCTGGATAACAGTTGGGAGCAGACGTCGTTCTTGGCTGTTGTGGGCATCGAGGATCAGTTGAACCTGGATAGCAGCGGGGTGTTTCTGTGGTAGCTATTGTCGGTAGACGTGTCGGTGTGTGTTCACCACATGTGTAGTCTCTTTCACAGGCGCCGTTGCATAGTTCGATATCACATTTGAGATAAACTTGAGATCTGTCTGGAAATTTAAATGCTTTCAATGTGTTGTAATAAGTCAAGGTTTGACCAGGAAGCGACTCATATCGTTGCCATTCTCCAAATATCTTTTTCTTAATCGAGCATCCATTTTTATCGGAAAGCTGTAATTTTTTTGTAGTGCGTGCATCAAACTCTGGATCATCAGAAGCATAGCATTGTAGGATATTGATATCCCATGTCTGAATCGATTGCTTAACATTAATGGTAAATGTAATGTCCGTCCCAAGCTTCAATGTGTAATTAATAGGCTTTATATTTGGTGGTATTCCCGTTCCGATTTCCATCCAACATTCAACTGGACCGCTTGGAGTCTCAACCGATATCACTTCTAGCATATCCACAACGAATGGCCGGAAATAAACCGTTTTCTCCTGTTCATCACTGCGACTGCAGGTTATTTTTCTAGCTGTGTCCCAACTTTCTTGAATATCTTCTTCGTTCTGAATGATCAGAATATTATCAACAGATGCACACAGGGAACACGAAGGCTTGCTGCCGCAACCATCGAAGGGCACTTTGAATACATATCGTAGATCGTTACTTCCAGCGCTCACATACCTAGGAAAAATCATATTTTATTTAAAAAAAAAATTACCTTGAGAAGAGAACCTACTTGCACTTGGGATCGTTATAATATCCCTGACTGTAAATGACTCCATTGAATACCTCGGCGAATTCAATCTCTACTATCATGCCGTTCGAGGTATCGCATTTAACATCGATCTTATCTATGTTACCATCGATGGAAGAGGTTTTGCGAGATACTCTGGGAAACGAAAGCGCAACCTCTGCTGGGCTGACTTCATTATTAGCAAAATCATCATCGGTTCGTAGATCAACCCCGTTCGCAATGACCTTTAAAAGCAATAAACTATTAGCTTAAATTGATTGGGCATCTCCAACCGAAATCCATACCAAGAGTTGAGTCAAAAGTATAATATGGCCAGCTCGGACCATGTTTAGTGTATTGCGGCTCAATCAAAAACCTGTTGTAAATGAAAATTGAAATTTAAAATTCAAATGCTATATTAATAGAAATGGAAATTGTTTTTCTATTATTGAGCATGTAAAGCGCTAATCGGCTTTGAAGTGTTTTCTATAACAAGAAAATAGTTAGAACGCTTGTCCAAGCAGTTGACACATAACATTTGTCTCTCGTTTTTGGAATTGGAATTCTATTTTAGGATACATTGATCATATTGACAGTTGTTCATGTGAATTATTTCAGATGATATTTGATAACCAGTTCTGAAACTGTTTCCAACCGGTTCAAAATTACAATTAGTCAAAATTTGTTGTAAAACAGTTATAATGAATCAAGCAAACATGCTGCAATTGGGTGTAATCAACAGTGTAATACCCTGTCTTATGCTTAACCCAATCTAATGAAGTATTACTCATGGTAATAATTTTAGATCTTAATTAGAATAATTGGTTGCCAAAAGTCAAGGCTGTATTTATTCCTGAAATTTATTGCTTAAATTCAAACGACCATATTATGCAATAGAGGAAGAGACTGGAATAGCACTTAATCAAATTTGGAAAGGTCAAAGATGTCTCTTCTTTTGCATAGCCAATCGAATGAGACGCTTATTCACACACTCGATGATTACAGGGTATACAGACCTATCCAGTTAGCAATTAGTGTGATTTAGCCCGAGGTAAGAGGGACAGGCGAAAGACCTATGTTTATCCAAACGTCAGATGATCGGACAGCTTATTTATATGGACGGCGATAGCTGAAGATGATATGCACAGCTTCCACATTTCGAGTAGATGTCATGAATAGTATTCATTCATTGATGTTTATTCAATTCGATGCGAGTGGAGACGAGACGAGAAGCGTCGAGTTGTAAAACCAATCGGGGCGACCTTGAACGTTTTGGAATCCCTAAATTATTATTTCTTATGGCTTTCGGCTATTGTTGATATGTTAAATTATTAATGCGCAATTTGTGCATATTGTACGATCATCGGCATGGGGCGTATGAATGTGTACTCATTTTGCATTCGAATGTGTAGTAGAGTTTTATATTTAATTCAACATTTTAAATTTTGAAATATTGACTGGTTTTATTATTTTTTCACTTTCGCATGTAGCATTATTATGCATATATTATTCGTTATTTGTTTTCGTTGTTTTGTTGTTTTCTTTGTTCGCGGCAAAAATCGCCGGTGCAATTCGGCGTTAATTGAAATTCGTTTTATCTTACTGGGAATTTAGAATTGAAGTATGTATGTGGGGGATAATAAACAGGTAATGTTGTGTTCTCATGCCCGCTTGGGGGAGCATTCATAAATTAACGAGACAAATGAAAGTGATATTGCTGAACTTGTTAGCTATGCTAATAAATCGACACTGATGTATTTATAAACTAAGACACAATCCTGGTCGAAATGTCGGTACCGTTAATCTCGCTAATGTCAGCAACTAGCCAAAATTAAGTATCCGCATCTATCACCTAACCGGAACGGATCGGAACGAAATTGATACGATCTCTCCTATCTGCAGCATCTTAGCACATCTTTAGCATCTTGAATGCCTTTGGAGTAGTTGTGCTCGTGGGCAAGTTAGAAAAAAAAACAGATTTTATTGACTGGTTACAAAATGAGATAAATAATAACTTGGACATTGATGATCTTGCCGTGAACTTTTGCCATTTGGGCGCATCACACATAGGCGTCTCTATTCATCTGTGTATTCGTGTTCATCTTCGAATACGTAGTCGTATTCGTATTCGTATTCGTCATGGCAAACAGGTGATTACCCAACAGGCTTGACGCCGCCACAGCCACGCATTGTGTACATATTATAAAGTCTGAATACATACACTGATGTGGATACTATAGTATACATATAGTAATCTCCAACTAGCACCCACCTTTCAGCGGACCATCTCGCTGGGCTGGGCGTGGACTGTGGACAGATCACAGTGGAATGCAAGTGGACAGTGGACTCTAATGTGGAGTGGCTTGGCGTGGTGTGGAATGCATTAGTCCAACTAATTATGCAGAGTCATAATTGTGGGGTAATTATTTTTGATATATGCTAGAGTTCATTCGATAATAATGTCAAGATGAATTCGAGTATATCCGGCAATTTTGATGGAATTGATTGCTTGATTCGCACAACACGCAAATTAACCATAATATTCATTTTTCACTAATCTCCTCACACACACACACATACACACACACACACGGGTACAACTCTATCCAATGTTTAACTTAATATTTAAATCTCTTGTTCGCGAATCAACAGATAAAACACACAAAAGGTTGCCCAATAATAACCGACTTTTAATAAATTTATTCGCCTATGTTTTTTTTGTCTATTTTGTTTTGCTCTTTGGAAAAAGTTATTAACATTTTTGCGAAAAGTAGGTGTCAATTTGAAAGGTCCCTGAATAATTAATAATGAATTCATCTTTCTTTCGCAATCGCTTGCTTTGCAATTTGAGATATTAAATTACTCTCAAGTAGCAGGTGTTAGGTGTTGTAAATAGGGTATCTGTGCGTCAACCTGTTCCCAACTTTACATTAACTCTGTAGCAGTTGCCGCCGGAGTCTAGGGCAACTGACGATTAAGTGGGGCAGACTTTTTGTGAGTCTCGGGCCAAAGATTGCCCAATGTTTATTCACCTCGGATTATTGGATTGCCGCAATGGCCGCAGCATTAGCATGGCGATTTATTGCACGATATTTGACACCCACAAGGGACCTCTTCATTAGTGAGGAAGCCATTCTTCCTCCTCCTCCCCATCCCGTCCCTTCCCGTTACCTATTGCAACTCTGGCGAATTTAAATGGCTTTAAGAGTTGAGACTTGATTGGTGTTGAGCTCTTTTTGCGGCACTAATGCGATTTGATCAGTTTTAATTCGGCCTTGCTTGTGTGGTTGGTTACATGCTTAATGCTTAATGCTTAATGCGTTGCCTAATCTATAATTAAATCTACCATTTAACTTAACAAATTATCCATAATTCATTAAATAAACTTTGGCAAATGTACTTAGAGCTTAAAGATGTAATTATGCTCTTTGGCAAGTCGTGAGTCGCATTCAAATTGAATTCTTTCTTCTTCTTGAGAATCGAAATTAATTGATTGATATTTTGTTTGTATGAATATTTTGTCTTTTTCATTCAGACCGTTGAACAAAATGTTAATAATATGCTAATAGTTCTATCAGAATTAAATAATTCACACTTCAGGTTTTTCGGATGCGATTAAAGCCATTAGTGTTCAAATTTGAATTTCTTTTCAGAATATTCGCATCGCATAAGCACTTTCAGTTCACTTTCAATTCAAATTCACTTTCGCAGAGAATCCCCATTTCACTTTTACTTGAGTTCCAAAAATAGGTTAAACCTTTCGAGCACACCACACAAATGAAGCGAATAACATATTATTATGTGTTATTATTATTCTGGACAATGATGAAATCCGTTAGGCGATGGCCATTCGACATTTCGAATATGAGTTTTGCACTTGATCAAGTAAACTTACTGGAATTGTCAAGTGGTCGGCGCTTTGAAAAGAAGAGTTAGGTTTGATCGCCGGCTGGTTAAGAGTTCGCTGTCGCACTAAGCTTCGAGAAGACGCGTCTTCGTTTATATACACACACGTAGCATGTTTTAACTAAATTCGTTTGGAACACACTGCTTTCAAAATCCACAGGCGCAGTCACTGCAACAACAACAACAACAACCACAGCGGCAGCAGCAGCGGCGGCGGCAGCGGCAGCGACGACATCAACTTCGGGCGAAAGAGCAGCTAAAACAGCAGCACAGCACGGCCGGCCACAAAAGAGTTATTTGCTTTACAGTTTTTTCAGTTTTTTTGTTCGATTTCAATACTCGCGAGACCTGATCAAGCAGTTATATTAATTTGTGCAGTGTTGAACAATGCGCCAACAAAGTCTTTGCCAATTGCATTGTAAACAAATGTGGCAAGATTCCAGATACTTTTCGGTAGCACCTCGTCCATGCCCACGTCGCATACGCTCTCCAAATGCTCATCTGCCGAGTATTTACACTGCGATGTGCATCACCTGCTGCGAACTGCATTCAGTCCTGCAACTCGTCCTTTAAAGGGACTTTCTTCTATTACGTGCCGTAACCCACGAGTCTCGTCTTAGATACAAATGTATCCGTGTTTTTAGTGACAACTCTCACTTTCGTCCTTGACAGCTAAAACTTCAATAAAATGAAATAATAAATTATATTATTTTTTTTTAAATACGCAGCATGTTTTTTTAACGGTCTTGTTCTTCATTGTTCCAGGTTTAGTTTAATTTATTCCCCTGCTACTTGCGTCATACAAAACATGAGATAATTCTCAAATACTATTTAAAGATATATAATTTTTTCAATCATTCATGTTCGCTATGGTAGTTGTGTTAGAATTAACATTTTTAGTTAATCTCTTTCACCTTTCGAATATGACAATTTGCGTTTCTTCATTCGTTCTGCTAGAAACAAAAGCGTTCTGCTTGAATAAGTATTTGTAAAATGCGAAATAAATATATAATTAAATTATATGTGCTAATTCGATATTCAAATATGCGGCTTTTCTGCTTGAGTTTTTATGCTCTTTGTAGAATTCTGTCATAAGCTTTTGTAAACCCCTTTTGGTGGGAAATTGATTGATTTTTGTATGCCTTAAAGGCATAGCCTAATCATACTATTCACTGAAAATAAATAAATACTACTCAAATCTGCGGTTAAACATAAATGCGTTCTTTTAATTGCATGTGATCTTTGACCTTTTCCACTCGAATTCATCACAAGTGCAGTCATAGGGTATTGGATGGTCGTACAGCAGCAGGGTTATGCATTTTTATATTTATGCGCAAGTCTGTCGCGTGAGTCGAACTCAGCCGCTGTCCGCTGCACTGCGTCTTCTTCATCTTGACCCGGTCCCAGGTGCTGCAACGACAAGCTGCAACAACAAGCTGCAACGCGATGCGGCGACAACTTCAGCTGAAAGATCCGCAACGTCAAATTCAAATGGCTAACACCTCTGTATGTATTTTAGGGCCGAAATGCCAAAATCCGTCATTGTCGTAACTGAAATCGTGGCCAGCTTCGACATCGACATCGACTTCGAGGCAGAGCTAGCTGGTCATGCAACTACGAGTACTCGTATTCGTATTCATACCATATAGTACACTCGTACTACAGTCATTGCGCTCCGATCATCCCGAACAGGTATTAATACCTACATAGTTGGACTTTTTGGGTGCCCAGCGTCCGCTTCGTGCTGGTGACAGACGCCAAGCGGTCATGGCGACGACGACGGCGACGACGACGACGACGGCGTCTTTGCTCATACTTAGTTATGTCCGCTGACGCTGGAGGGACGTATAAAAAACAACACACACCTAGAGAGGCAGACAGACACACACCTATAGCCCAGAGACATGCTTGTACTATTTACATATGTATGAAAATATTCAATTATACGTATTAACATATGCTTAATTATTGTCTATCATTATTTCTTGTGCGCGTTTTTGTTAGTTTATAACTAGTCAAAAAAGATGAAAATAATAAAATAAGTCGTAAAACTACGCCTAGTGTCAAAGTATTTCTATTTTTCAGTATTCATTTTTGAGGCCATGGAGTTTGCATTGAAGCCAACAAAAAACGCTACTTGAGCACTCTGAGCACACAAAAGGGACATTGATTGACGCACACGAATTCTTCCAATACTATATTGCGTCATCAATCGGATTCCTGGCAGAACAAGTCGAGAGTGCTCGACCTCAAATTGCGCGACAACGGCACAAAAGTCTTTAAAACCACAATCTGTAAGCTGTAGCAACTTAGTATGGGATTATTGCAAAATATTATATATTAAAATATTGTATTATTTATCATAAAAATAAAATACGAGACTTTACTATATTTCACACATAAAGAATGTCGCTAATGAGCATATTGAACTTAAAATCGCGTTGAAGGTTAAATATATATTTATGACAATTGAGATTGACAATTGATTATACATTTAATTACAAACATTTTATTACATTTCGAGCTGGGCATATGGGTACTTAAGACCTCAATATATATTCATATATTCACATTTAATATACATTTATTGCTATAAAAGGCGTTTAGACAATACCTTCCATAAATAAATAAGTATTTTACAGCTTATGAATACATTCAAAAGCAAGGAAGATTCTGTACATTTATTAAACAAACTTTTATTATAAATGTTCAAACTTAATCTAGGTATTGAAATATTACGAAATTAATGAGAATTGATGAATTATTAATTTGTACATATTACAATTTGGAGATACACTCGAAAATTAGCATCTTTTCTTCTTATGGCGACGGACAGGTGGCCAGACATACGCATAAACGCACGAAGATACAAATTGATGGGCTGGGCTACATAGCTTATGGGCTGATACTGATCAGCATCAGCGTTTGTATAAAATGTATAATTGCATATGGTCGGAAATGCCGTCTTCTGCTAGTCATGGCATTTTTTGGCCATTCCGACTGGGCGAAGGTTGTACAGATAATTTATTTTTATTTTTGCACCTTCAATATGTCAGCAAAAAAGATTTTATGTGCCCTGTAAATTCAAAGTTTAATGCACAAATGGTTTTTATTGTTATCTTTTCATTAGTAATAAACATATTTGTACACAAAAAAGGCTTTGCATTTCAAAGAAAAACAATAATTTGGCTGGAAAATATGCCTTTTGTTTAACTGTTTTGACTGTTGGTGCAAATAATGAATAACTATATAGGAAAAAAATTAATATAAATATGTTTACCTTTATGCATGCCTCCGAAAATACTGGTTTCTAAGCATTTTGTTGATAACACTCAAAAGTATGCAACACTTTATTATTAAGTCGCTACGCATCGCGCAATTGCTAAGTGAAAATATTATTGCATACTTCAAGGAGTCCATTTTAAATTGAATACTTTTCTTTAAAAAATTCTGATTTATTTGTGATTTATAGATACAGTTATATTAATATTTTAATTGACAAACTAATTCAAGTAAATATAATTTTGTTTTATTAATTTAATTTATTTTATGAATGCACCATTTAATTTAAACAACTTGAATCAAATCTTTAAAAATCAGCTACAAATTATAGAAATTAGACACTGATTTTGAACAAATATAAAAAAGCCAAGCGATACAATTACTTTAATAATTATAAAATAAAAGAGTATTTATTATTCTTAATCTTAATCAATTAATGAAATATGAATTCAAGTTCAAGGTGAGAATTGGTGTTGAGACCAAACAATCCTCACATTTCTCGGAAATTACGCTAAGGGTGCATTTGGAAAAAGCTTTTCACGGTGATTAAAGTGGTTTTCCACAAACAGTGTTGGCAAAGCTCCAAAGTGTGTGGGCGTGTATGAACTTTCGGTAAGGGGGGAGCAAAGGAAAAATCAATACTGTCACAGCTGTTTCAACTGTGTACAACAAGTGTAACGTCGCACAGCACCGGAAAATATTGAAAATCGAAACATAAATCGCGCACAAACTGCATAAAATATCAATAAAATCGTCAATTAAAGCAGTATTAATTAAAGTAAAGTCGTGAAACAAATCAAGGGAAGCGTTACTTAGATAGAAACATAGTTAAGGATTCAACGATTATGTGGCATATGGTTGAGCAGTAAAAGGAAATATATTGAGTAATATGCCCAGTTCAAGACGTGCGATTCTGGGACACATCATGTCTGGGCTGTGCAGCAAAATGAACCGCACCAAGCCGGTGCCCGCCGACGTGATGGAGACGCCCCTCAAGCGCTGCCTGACCACCTTCGACATTGCGCTGCTGGGTAAGTCAAGAAGATTCAGTCTAGATGATAACTATATTAAATGATGGGTCTACTTGCAGGCATTGGCCATATGGTGGGTGCGGGCATCTATGTGCTGACTGGCACCGTGGCCAAGGAGATGGCCGGACCGGGCATCATCCTGTCGTTCGTGCTCGCCGGATTCGTCTCGATGCTGGCGGCGCTTTGCTATGCGGAGTTTGGCACTCGGGTGCCCAAGGCTGGCTCCGCTTACGTCTACACCTACATCTCGATCGGTGAGTTTTGGGCCTTCGTCATTGGCTGGAACATACTGCTCGAGCATATGCTGGGCGCCGCCTCGGTGGCGCGTGCCTGGAGCGGCTACGTGGACTCCATGCTGGGCGGCTGGATTGCCAACACGACGCTCTCGCTGATGGGCGGCATTCATGAGCCCGGCTTGGCCCAATATCCGGACGTGTTGGCCTTCCTCGTGTGCATCATTTATGCCGCCGCCTTGGGCAGCGGCGTCAAGGCGACGGCGGTCTTCAACAGCATTCTGACTCTGGTCAACATTGGCGTCATGGTCGTGGTCATTAGCGTGGGCTTCTGGTACGCGGACACCAACAATTGGTCCGAGGCGGAGGGCGGCTTCCTGCCCTACGGCTTCGGTGGCGTCATTGCCGGAGCTGCCACCTGTTTCTATGCCTTCGTGGGCTTCGATTCGATAGCGACGTCGGGCGAGGAGGCCAAGAATCCATCGGTCTCCATACCCATTGCCACGGTGCTGTCCTTGTGCGTGGTCACCGTTGGCTACATCCTCGTGAGCGCCGCCCTGACCCTCATGATTCCCATTAGCGAGATCAATCCGGCTGCCTCGTTGCCCGAGGCCTTTGGCCAGCTGCAGCTGCCGTGGGCCAAGTACATCATCTCCATCGGCGCCCTCTGCGGCATGACGACCACCCTGCTGGGCTCCCTCTACGCGCTGCCCCGCTGCATGTACGCCATGGCCTCGGACGGGCTGCTCTTCAGCTGCTTCGGGCGCATCAATGCGAGCACTCAGGTGCCGCTGTTGAACCTGATCGTGTCGGGGCTGCTGAGCGCTGCGTTGGCGCTGGTCTTCGACCTGGCCAAGCTGGTGGAGTTCATGTCCATTGGCACGCTGCTGGCCTACACCATTGTGTCGGCCAGCGTGATCATACTGCGCTATCGTCCGATCACACATCTGGGCAGTCCGAATCCGGTTTATGCGCCCGACACGCCCGACGACGAGAACGACGAGGACGCTGAGTCACAGTCCAGCATTGACACGGCCTCGCCCACAAGTGATCTCATCGAGGGCGCGCTGGCTGGTCGCCTGAAGCCGCAGTTCCGCTGGCTGGAACCGCTCTTGGGCCGCTTCGCACCCGGCTCTGTTGTGTCCGTGTGCGTGCTGCTGTTCATTGTGCTCAGCTTTGCCATCTGCCTGGAGCTGAAGGTGTCCTGGACGGAGCTCTACACGGGCACCTGGTGGGCCCTGCTCGTCTACGGCTTCATCATCTTTGCGGCCAGCACTTGTGTCGCCATCATGGCCGTGCACAACCAGAACACGCGCGGCCTCAACTTCAAGGTGCCCCTCGTGCCCTTCGTGCCGGCCTTGGGCATCTTCTCCAACATCATGCTGATGGTGCATCTGGATGCGTTGACCTGGGTGCGCTTCTTCGTCTGGGTAACGATTGGCATGGTCGTCTACTTCCTCTATGGCATACGGCACAGCAAAGAGGGCGAAGTCTGCTCCTCCTATTCCATACTGATGACTTCCTCCGAGGCGGGCAAGCTGAACTGGGGTTCCTTCAAGGGATCGCGCGGTTCCACAGCAGCCAAGCACACGGTCTTGGAACGCTTCATGGGTCGCAGCAAGGTGGAGGACAAGAAGCCCATTGTCGAGGAGGAGTACGACGAGGAGAACGCCGAGAGCCCAAATTAGGTGCGATGCACTGGGGCAAAGCACAATGGTCTGTGAAGCAACAAGATTCTTGATTTATTCCTTTGTTATCCATTACGATATACCGAAAACATGTTGAAAACAAACAAAAAACAATTATGAAAGCTTTAGTCGAGTGTGCTCGACTGTGAGATACCCGCCACCCTCTTAAGAGCATACAATGCAATCGATTTTCGCCCTTTTAAAGTGTTTGTTTATTCTCCGATCGCAATGAAACTCTCAGGAAATATTTAGATTGCCGTTATTTTGTATTCAGTACTACCAAAGATGACATTAATTCTTCATTTGAGTTTTATATTTCGATTTAAAAAATAGAGTTATGGTTTTTATGGACTCTGAGATCTAGTTTTGGTTTTCGGTTGCCACTCGATTATAACACACTTCCACGCTTTGGGTAGCGGGTATAATGAATTGCTCGTTAGAAGAGAAGATATGTTACATATAATGATGTCCGAGAAACACAATTAACAGTACTTTATCGATGTATGTCTGTATGTCTAATCTGCCCATATACTACGTACAATGTCTACATATTTACATATATACACTAGTGGATATCCCTGCCTCTAACAATTGTTAATAATGTACCTCTCACTCCTACTAAACTAAACTGTAAACTGTCAAAGTGTCTACCTAAAGAAAATACATATACTTTCACCATCTCTTGAATGTATACATCAAATATTACATTGAATATTGCAAATTATTAAAGATGAATTGTTTGATATATAAATATATATATATTATATGTATACAATTAAATATTTATTGCAACAATACAAGTGCGGGGCTTTATTTCTGGAACATTTACCCTCACCAGGTCAATACTTCCCCCGATGTGTCATCGTTAAATCGCAAGTTCGCAAGATCGCAAGATCGTGGATCGCAGCATGACTAAAGAGAAGTAACGAAGAAAACACTCTTATCTTCTGGTAAATAAGATTAAGACGCAGATAAGCCGACAAAGAGCAAGTCAGGTACTCTTTCCACTAAGTGTTCTAAACTTTCGAACGAGCTTTATAATCAGTCTAATAACGGTGCATACACACACATTCACACTTATCATCGTGTCATTCAAAGCATTCGTGACTCTTCGCATGCAAACGAACATGCGAGTATTATTTGATACTTCTGCATTTCATGCGAGAGTGTAACCATGTGACTGGCAAATATTTTGTGCATTTGGAATGTCGCGAATCGCGCGACTCGAGAGGAGAGTTGTCTATCTATTGAAATAAAAATGCGGAGTGAGAGTTGGGCGTGGGGGGGCAGGGGGGAAACGTAGCGTCATCAACGAGAAACAAGTTCGCATTTCATGACGCAGCCGTGGTGACGCATACAATGTGTAGAGCATATTTACTCCAAGCACGTGAACATACACACACACATACAGACATATGCATGGTTATGTGTTTGTGCACTACTCGAGACAAGGCCTCGGCGATTGAGAGCATAAAGCAATCGCACGAGAGCTTACGAGCTTGGCAACAACAAAAATCTCTGCGGCTAGAATTTGCTCAAAGTCAAAACGAGTTCCCGACAGCCACCGCTTGGCGCTATTTCGCAAGCGCAAATTGCCGTTGATACTGAACTTAACGTATTTCTGTTTCGAATTTAAATTCAAAAAGTAACGTTCGCCAATTTCACGCAGCCGCGTGTTCTGCACATGTATCAATGCGTGCCTGTGTTTGCATATGCGCATGTATGTATGTATGTGTGTAGCTTCGGATGCTCCAATGCAATGACTGAATGTTGTTCACATCCGATTATTGACTGTTACAATTAGTCAAAATATCTAAGTGCATTTTGAAGTTGATATGAAATGTGTACTTTGATTTTGAATTATGTTGAATTTTCTTCCGGCAGGCAAGTCTGTTGTTGCTCTGGCGATGTGTTCAACGGCCCCCAAAAATATTGAGAAAAAGCAAAACAAAATTCACAACTATGCGCCTGCTGTACCAACAGCCAACAACCAATGCCATTGACAAGTTTCGCTCTGCGATATTCGTTTCATTTCGTACGTCTCGTCGCGTCGTGCACGAGTATTGTTGAAGAAGCACAAGGTGATAGGATGGATGCCGGCTGCTCAAAAAACGTAACGTTATGATGAAGAAGAAGAAGAAGAAGACGACGAAATGTACCAATGCCAATGCGAGACAATAAAGACATGCGAGGTTCGATTTAGAAGTAGGTGATAATCTCAAATATCAATAAAGGCAGACAAAAACAAATGCAATTTTTATATTGTCTTAAAATTTCAATACAAATACTTTAAATATATATCAAATAAATAAAATGGAGTTATTTATTATTTACATCATATTTACATTATTAAAATTTAATACAAATTACCTAGTAGAAGAAAACAGTCATCAAATTCGTCTCTGGATGTATATTTGTTTATTATTGCGTATTAATAGTCGGTGACTAATAGCGATCAAAACAACAGAAGCGCGTAGATAACAATATGTTTTTTCTATTTCCTGTTTCTTGGAACGCAATTTGAGCATATTTTTCGAGCTAACCTCGCAGTCGCAGCGACAGATGGATGCAAGCAGGCAGGCGGCAGAATGTACTTGGAAATCACCTTGCAACAGCTGCAACATCCTACAATATGTACAGCCATCCCTCACAATTTAGGGGATGATGCAGACGTAGACGCAGAGTTCGGGAAATGGAAATGGAAATCTACCTGTAGTTGTAGTTGTTGTCGCTCTGTCTTTACCTGCACACACACACACACACGCATGCATACGCACACACGCACAACACATGCACACAAGTACATGTGCATGTCGCTGATCTGCTTGTGCGCTGGCATAATTCCCTCTGCGTAGGCCAATGATCTTTATTTTGTGAGTCGCAGCTGCTCAACGAAATCATAAACTGCGCTGCGCATATCGAGTAATTATTTCAGCCATATGTATGAATGTATGTATGTATGTATACATACATATATGGGCATATGTACAGTATGCTCAAATTGATATTTGCGATTAAAGTGATGTATCGACATCGCTGACCATTAACATGTTATATCGATATATGTATGTAAGTTCACTTTCGAGAGCTGCCACCAAAAATACATCATGCAAAGTAGAAAGTGGAACATGACATGAAAATCACAGTCAGCGTCGTGTGCACAATCTACAACAACAACAACGACAGCGCTTTAAATGCGTGTTGATCGTTGCGCTGATACAGTAAGCATCTCCTGGTATTTACACACACACACACTTATGCATGAGCATGTTCTAGGGGTTGTTGCTTGTAAGCATTGTAAAGCAAAAACAAAAAAATAAAAATGACGCTGGCATATGGCATTCAAAATAAACGTTTCATTCTCAAATCAAGAATTTCCGTATACATTTAATAATAAAACGTAAACGGAGACTCGCAGCGTGTATTTCAGTGTTCCACGCAATTGTTTTCGAAAATAACGTCGCACTAGCCCTCGCTTTCTCACGCATACCAATGCAAGACTTGGTAGCGAAGCCCTGGTAGTGTTTCACTCTCAGACGTTCCATTCACGCTTCATGAGAGAGGTCGCTCTTTGAACAATTGCTTTGTGCTGCATTTCGTATGATGCGTAAATAGTAAGAGAGACGAGTGACGTCACGTTGTCTATAATTGTTGTATACTAAACGAACTTCCTGAAAAATTTCACTACTATAATGCAATCGATATCTTTAACATATACGTATGTAAAAAAGTTCAGAACATGCACACAGTATGATATAGGATAGAATATCATTTCAAAATAAAATGAAATTACAAATTACTCACTTTGGAATTTTGATCGCATTGCAAGGAATTTGAAATGTTGAGTGATTCAGAATTTTAAATAATTATTTTGTTCAGCATGCTCAGCACGCTGGTACAGTGAAGTTCGGCGTTGTGATGTCATCAAACTACCATTGCTACGCTCGCACATGGAACACGCTACCTGCATTACGGTGGCTTGCGAAGCATACATAAATGAAACGAATGTGGAAAATGGAACCATTACGATTTCGGAGAGCAAAGCAGACAGACGGGCGCGTTCGTTTCGTGTGTGCGACGAGTGAGTGAATTTTTGTATCGTTCGATTTGTTTTAAAATCGACAACAGCAACCAAAACATATTCGTTTATTAAACAAAAATATTTCGCAAGAAATCTGCTGCATTGCGTCAACCACCTCAAGTGAAATTAAAGTCAGCACAAAATTTGAAATCAAATTGCTGTCTTCTGGCGTCTCTCGTCGTCTCCTCGTCCCATAAAAAAAGAATAATATTAAAAAGAGACAATGAAAATGCCAATCGTGCGCTAAAGTCAAACAGCAGTTAGTAAGAGCAACAACTGTGATAATTGTAAGCTGAAAAAGGCAACCTCCAAGTGCATAAGTAACATTCAACCAACCACAATAACAAAATAACAAAAATAACAAACATAAAAGCAACAACAAAATGGATAACAGCAACAGCAACAATGCGAGTGCCGTGGAGGCCAATAAAATAGTCAACTACTCGCTGCTACTGCCAGCTGCAACAGCGACTGCGAACAACAACAACAACGTGAGAATGCAAGTGTTTGCAGCAGCAGCAGCAGCAACAACAACTCTGCCTCATTCTGCGCTGTCGACGCCGACGAAGGAATTCCCGAATGCACAAATGCTGCGCACCATACGGGAGAAGCTTCTGCGGACGCCAGGTGGCGCCTGTGAGCTGCAAGCGCTGAGCTTCGCCGAACAGACGATCAGCAGCAGCAGCGGGAGCGGCAGCAGCAGCAGCAGCAACTGCAACGATCAGCCCGTTAAGGTGATCAAGAACCGTTACCTGATCAGTGCCCAGCCTAGTCACATCTCAGCCGCAGCAGCGGCTAAAACACCCGCCTCCTATCGCCACCTCATCGACCTAACGTCCTCGAACCTGCAGTGCGTCGACGTCTTCACCGGCGAGCAGTTCCTCTGCAAGATCATCAACGAGCCGCTCCACAAAGTGCAGCGCGCCTATTTCCAGCTGCAGCAGGACGAACAGCTCTGCCGCAGCACCATCTACGGCCACACGCTCATCCGCGGCGTACACGACCTTGTGCCCCTCTCCAAGAATCGCACCTACATCATCATTTCCCCCGTGCAGCAGCAGCAACAGCAGCAGCAGCATCGCGTCTATGAGAACCTCCACACGTACATCAGGCACGAGAAGCGACTGTGCGAAACGGAGGCGCGGGCGATTTTCCATCAGATCTGTCAGACGGTGCAAGTGTGCCATCGCAACGGGATTATTCTGCGCGATCTGAAGCTGAAACGCTTCTATTTCATCGACGAGGCGAGGTCAGTATACTCACTCTCCTTCTCTCCCTCACCATACCACCCAACCAGCCACCCACCTGCGTTATCGATAATTGATCGAAAAGTTCAAAAGTTCGATTACTGTTCTGGCATATGTTCATGTGCATTGGTGTGTGTGAGTACATGTGCTGATGGCTTTCGTAATCGATTGGTGGTGTGACCCTTCCCCTCACCCGCATCATACTCACCACCAACACTCATTCCCACACTCACACACACGCACAGGCTGTCTCGCTCACACATTTGCTCGCTGTACTGGTTGCATATCTTTATTTTGCAATTCGATAAAAACTCGTTATGAGCAACAGTTTGTTTTTTTTTCGTTCATTCGTTCGCTCGTTCGTTCGTTTCGTGCTGTCTGTTGTTGTTGTTGGTGTTGGTGTGTTATTGGTGCCACAATTGTTGCTCTTGTTATTGCTGCTGTCGGCCAGTTGTGGATAACATTGAACATTTAAGAAGTGTTGCAATGAAAATAACCAATAGATCAGCAGCAACAACAACAGCAGCGACAAATGCTACAGTACGGCTCGAAAATTACAGTACCTGATGAGGAAATAGCAGCCATTTATAGAAGTAGTTCATAGAATACTGTGTTGCGTTGTGTGCTCAATATTTTCGTCAATACTGTACACACGAAAACACTGATAATACAACAGCACCAACAACAACTACAACAACAAAATGCGTACAGCGTAGGTACATGCAAACACACACACATTCGCACACACACATGTGTATATCTGGAGCGTACAAAGTGCTCGCAGCGAGGTTCCTACTTTGTACTCATTTACCCGTTTCACTGTTTGCGGTTTAAGTGTGAATGTGTGTGTGTGGCCGTGTATGCGGGTCTGAGTACAGTGCACGTCCAAATGTTAGGCTCACCTTCAGACTTGCTTGCAAAATAACTCACTACAGTCTGAGTGAATACTTATGTGAATAAATGTGGAAGTATGTATATATTTATAACGTATTCTGAATCTAGACTAGAAAAGCTTTCCTTTTCTGGTGCTTTCGTACCTGTTGATTGCGAGAAAAACACTTGCGAATCGTTTTCTCTTCTATACGTTGTTCGCACACATATACATAAGTATGTACATATGTTGATACATCTTATGTGTGTGTGTGTGTGTGTGTAGTTCTTACCAATGAAGCAATACTTGTTGAATGTTTTTGAACTTTTTGTATTTTTTTTGTTTGCCTTACGTTTCCATTGCCAATGCAATTAGCAAATTTATTGCATTGACGTTTTCCGCTTTACGTATTGCCGTTTATTTTTATGCATTTATTTTGTTGTTTGTTTCTCATACTTTGTACACAAGTCTGAAGAGAGTTTATACTTACATACAGACATATGTATGTCTTTATGTAGTACAGTTGTGCAAGCGCTGAATATTAATGATCACTTGACAATATTTGTAATTTTTCACTATTATTACTTTATTATTTAGAGGGCAATATTTTTAAGTTACTAATAATAATTGCAGGTTTATGCCTAGAATACGAAGTAAGACATATTTGTATATTATCAGCAGTAATTAAATGTTGAAAAACAGAAAAACAATTACTCAGTATTTTGGGTTGAATGTACGTTGTTTGTTCGCTTATCGTTTCATTATAAAATTTATTTTTAATTTAAGTATAAATTTGTTTACTTCGATTTAAGATACAGTCTAGTTCGTTAAGTTGTCGATCACGATCACTGTGATTAATCAAAGTAGAATGATAAGAAGTTATCGATATTCAAAAATATGTATCTGTGCTATTTACACACACACACAATCGATTGAAGACATTCGACTGTAAGGTCAAATTGTGCTGTGGCCCTGACTCTGATCTTCTGTGTGTATATTTTCATGTGTTATTATATTTGCTGCGCGTATACATATTTAAATAGCATTTAAATTAGCAGCACGTATTAGCTACCTTGTCTGTCTGTCCTCTCTTCGCGTCTCTGCCTGCCGCCTCTCAAGCTAATTGAGTGTGTGAGTATCTTTTGGAAAATACATTTCGTTGATTTCAAACGACGCGCATTATTTGTACAGAGAGTGCAAGAGCGAAAGAGAGAGAGACAGATCACCAATCACATGCGCTGCGCTCTTCAAACGAATGGACTGCGCAATGCTTGTCGCTCCCCTCTTCCAAAAACGCAACAAGGTCGCTTGTTGTAACAACGACGATCGCGCTGAGCGTCACTCAGTACACGCTGCTCTCTCACTCCCTCTCTCTCTCTCTTTCGCTGGTGGTGTATTGTAATTTTGTCTGATGGCAAGAGGTGCGCTCAGTTTTTCGGTTTTTTCGTTGTGTTTCGTTTGCTCATTTTTGCTCAGGGTCAGCTCGAGGTTTTTAAGTTCATGCATACACACTTATGTATGTATCTTTATTTGTTTGTTTCATGGCACAATCAAAAATATTTGGTTGGGTTTGGCGCTCACTCCATTATCTTATGGATGTTTGGCAGGCAGCTGGCAGCTGTGTGCTTCATTGTCTCTCCACGAGAAGATTTGAAGCTGTAGGTGGAGTTGTTGCAACTCGAAACGTCACTTACACTTGAGAGTCTGTCTGTCTCTCTCTCTCTCTCTCTCGCTCGTTCGCTTTTTGCATGGAAATAATGTAGGCCAATGTCAACATGGTGTCACCGCTCTTGGGTGTTTGGGGTCGCCAGCTTTGTCAGAGATGGGCTACAAGTCGCATTGTTGTTGTAGTTGCTGCTGTTGTTGTATCAATTACACACGCTCGCCAGCTGGCAACGCCAACCGCCAACGCAATGCCAATCGATTTGAGTGTTGTGTTGAGTGTGTGGTGTGTCAGTGTTGTAATGCGCCAGCCAGTAAATGGCAACACCATCAAATTTCAGAGATTATGCAAGTCTGAAGCTTCGGCTCTGCAACTCTGCAGCTTATTGAGATTGCATACAAAATCAATTTAAATGCGCGACCTTTTAACTATTTTAGTATTTGCTATTTATTGTAATAAATTTAAATATTTTAGAAGTGTACGTAGTATTTATTTTATAATGTATGTAATCCCAAGACTACCACATCATAAAATATATAGTAGCACATAATTTATAGAAAACTTGACCCCGACGAAGTTTGGCCTGCGACATCATTGTTTAGTTTTCAAATTGCATGCGAACAAAAGCTAAGAGCTACAACACAATTACACTGATCAGTAACCTCCTTGCATACAAAATGTGCATAGTAATTCCAAATAGTTAATGTAGGTATTTGTAAATTATTGTTGGTTATTATTTTGTAGTTGTATTTAAGAAAACATAATATTCATATATTTGCCATTCGTCTTATCGATTACAGAACGAAACTACAATACGAATCGTTGGAAGGCTCTATGATACTCGACGGTGATGACGATACTCTTAGCGACAAGATCGGCTGTCCACTGTACACCGCACCCGAGTTACTCTGCCCCCAGCCCACGTACCAAGGCAAGCCAGCGGACATGTGGTCGCTGGGTGTCATACTGTACACCATGCTGGTGGGTCAGTATCCCTTCTATGAGAAGGCCAACTGCAATCTGATCACAGTCATCCGACATGGCAACGTGCAAATTCCCCTGACACTGTCCAAGTCGGTGCGCTGGCTGATGCTCTCGTTGCTGCGCAAGAACTACACTGAACGCATGACTGCCAGCCACATCTTTCTAACGCCTTGGCTGAAGGAGCAGCGACCGTTCCATTTGTATCTGCCGGTCAATGTGCAGATTGCCGACGATTGGGACGTGGACAACGAAGAGGATGAGCTCGAGTGTATGGAACAGGACGGAGATGTGAGTGAAATGTGTGCCTTAAGCGGAGATAAACACGAGCATGAGTACGAGGATATTGGCGTGGAGCCCCTCGACTATACGCACACCACGTTGCAAATGGCCCAATCCGGCAGCAGCAACAGCTCCGCCACATCTTTGACAACGGTAAACGACGAAGACGCTGATGAGGACATGGGCTGACCATTAGATGGCATTGAGCCGCAGATAAAGCCACTTGAAACTCGCTTTCTCGTATACGCTGGCGCGTGAACTTGATCGATCGACGGATCACTCGATCGTGATGTTTGCTTCGATGTTTGACCCTCGGCCCTTTTGAAATGAAGGGGAGGGGCGTATACTCTCGTAGACTGATTATCAGCTGCGACGTTAGATAGCCGAGGCTAAGGCGGCCCGGGCTCTCCACGTCATCCATCCTGGGGTGGTGACCAAAACACCCAACACACTCGCACACGAAAAGACTTTGAAGCCTCGCTCACTTACAACTAGATAGATAGAAGAAAGAACAGATTTTTAACTGAAAACAAATACAAAAACTCACTGCCTTCCAAGAGAAACGAATTGTAGCTCGTTCTTTATTATGTAGAACTCTCAAAACGTATGAGATGAGACGACACCGAATCCGAATCCTCGTAACTACTGCAACTTATTCTTCCTAAAAGCAACTTATGTACAATACATAAATTAATACTTTGCTGTTGTAAATTGTTGAATTTACCAATCTATATATCCAAGTAGAAAGCATTATTTTCAATGTTTCAAAATGGCAACGAATGCAAATTGTTATTTATTATTTAATATATTTTTTTTGAAGTTTTGCATATATGAAAAAATGGCATACAAAGTGAAAAAATTATGAAACGAATAAAACATTAAACTTTGATCTCACTTTTCAAAAAAAAAATAAATAAACTGCGTGTTATTTTTTACTTTGTTCTGAGAATTTTACCTTGACAGATTTTATACATCTATCATTCAGACTCTCCCAATATGTATATATATGACGATTGACGTCAGCACAAAATGATGTGCGTTTAGGGCCAAAATATGCTGATGTCATATGAATTCATTGCACCTGCATTACTTTACCCTATATAAAAAAGTAATAATGTTTATATGTACGCTGTACCTCTGACAAAAATGTGAATACCTTACACGAGGGAAAATTTAATCTTTTGATAAGGGGCTTATCAACGACAGCCAGAATGAGATGGCAATTTCAATGTCAACTCGCCAAATGTGTATACCCAGTTCACTCCTACATCATTGAAAATGAAGGGTATCGCAACCGTATGTGAAGGTTGCCATTAAAATACGATCGACACGTCGATCGAGTCAAGGTTGTAGAATCGAATTTCACATACAAAAAAGATAAAATTTGAAAATTTTGAAATATGTGAAATTTAAAATTAAAAAATAAGTGGTATCATTTTGTAATTTAAAGTTTAAATTATTCAAAACGTATTCCACAATATTCATATTTATGACTGATGTTGGGTCAAAACTTTTTCTACTTTTTATTTAAATTTTCTAGAGTAATCATCTAGTCGAAACCGAATATATTAAGTTTCCAAAGGTCGCTTTAAAGTGAAAATTATTGTACAAAATACACAGTAGAATAATTTGTACTTTAAAATGACCTTTGGAAACATGAAATAAAATATAATATACCAATACCAATTAGTCTATCTTCTTTAAAAAAACATCGCTATGGCTGGAGTAAAAGTCCTAAACAAAATTCAATAAGCCGCCAAATCTTATTTGAAATTGCATATCGAAATCTTAAACCAGTTTCAAAAAAAGAATTAGTGACAAACATATGGATGAATACACTACGTTAATGCCATTAAGTAATAATACGAAATTCAGCACATAAAGAGCTTGAAAAGAGAACAAAAGGTTTGTATTATAGTCACAGCAATGCGTATAGAATTGCAATGGGGTTGGGTTACATTAAAGTTGATTCCACAAATAAAATTTCCAACCCCAAAATCGGTACTCTACTTAGTTATTAACTAGTTTTTTCCGTTTAACACGACGCAATAACCGACGACAAGTCGACGTGACAAATTCTACGTAGCCAGCTGTGTACTTTAGTCATCGTATTATGAAATTGCCGAGAGAATTTCGTAAAAAACGTAAAAGCTGCAGAGAACAACGTTTAGCGCCAGTCGATTGTGAATGCGAATGTGACTTCCGACTCTCTTAACGTGGCATGGAGGAACATTTTGCATTGGGTGTGGTTGCCTTCTAGAACATTTAACGACTTCATTGTTTTTTTGCCAGTTACTAATGAGTGTGGCAAAATTCGAAAACTATGGTATGATCATTAAATGGGCGATAATTTAATTTAAAGTCTTTTTGTCATTCTCTCTGACAATTCCAGTGAATTCCAGAGAATGTAAACAACAACATGTTGACAAAAGTTGATTTTCGATTGTAGCACGTGATTTAACTACAATAAGAATATCTTCAAGCTGTTAGTAAATAAGTTTACGTGGCCTTGCTTATCTGACAATTTGTTACGCACGTCTTCTATAGCTTTGTATGATAATGCAATCGGAAGCGAATATTTCAGAATAGCTTTCCGTATGCAGGTATTACATCAATCGCTGAATGAAACGTCCGACAGCAAGCGTTCTAGGAAAATTGTTGAGATAACCAAATGGGCTTTATTTTTGGTATTTCGGTATTTAGCGCAACTATTTTCCCCCAAAGTTCTGTGACTAATTAGAGAAAGACTGTGCTAAATACCTTTAAATGCAGAGAATGTTTCTTTTTTTGGGTTTCACACTGTGGCATTTAATTGAATTGATGAAATGTGTAAATAGGTCGATAAGAGCTGCATGGCATTTTCCGCTAAAGCTCGATGGAAAAAAAACAAAAAAGAATGCTCAGTTTACTTAGTGACAGTTGCAAGCTTTAAATTTGAAATTCGCACTTCTTCTTACTGACACTAAAATAATCGGACCATCGTGTTATCGTCAGTTAAAATCGAATACAAACTTAGTGCTCGATAACAGAGCTAGTGCTCGCTAATGGTCATGTTAAAATCGATAGTCTTGGCAAAGAAGAAGAAGATGCACACATTATTGTTGTCAGCGCTGTTTGTTTTTAGCCAGAATCCCGCGAAATCGAAGGCAATTTTCTGATTGGTAGCAGCGATTCAAATCCACATATACTTGTTATGAAGCTCACCGATCTTAACGTCGACTGCCTGCTTGGAGTGTTTAAGTATTGCTCCGAGCAGGAGCTGGTCAATTTGTACAAGGCAAACAACTATCTGGGCAGTGTCATCGAGCAATACGTGTTCTACGCCATGACCAAGGATATACTGATGTGTGGCCACAGGAACAGGCCATGCGTCGAGAGGTGGTAAGAGAAGTTTTGGCTATCTGTGCTGCATCTGTGGTCTCTATAAACCGTCGTTTGATTTCAGGTCATACTTTGAGCGGTTGCAAGTGGCGAGAAATTGGGAGAGCGGCATTTACTTGGAACGCCACTACTTCCATCATGCCCAGATGTTCCCCTCCAAGCTCTGTGTTAACGCCGATGCTCTGTACATAACGCATGCCAATTATTTGCGCAAATATCTGCGAACGGGACCAGAGTCACTTCAGCGTCGCTACGATGAGGAGATCAGCACACCAACAATATCAGATATATCGAATTTTGTCATGAAACAGAACACCATATTCGCGGGGCGAGTGAATGGCTCCTGTTTTGTGAGAGACGTCGAGGGCATCACCGAGGAATCATTACACCATGCCAAGGAATACCTCTTCTGCGTGGACTTTGTGGACGATCTCTATGCCACCAGTACCGACACGTGCTGCAAGCTGTGGAAGCGCTCCCAGGAGTTTGGTCTGTCACACTTTGATCTATTCTTGAATCTGCAACGCTCCTTCAAGTGCATGAAACTAAGTGACGATGGTCAGTGGCTCTTCGGAGGCCTTTACACGGATGTGGGAAGACGAGCGTTGCGCGCAATTCACACAGGAAGGTAGTTCCGTTTTTTAGTGTTATAAGACATTTATTAATAAATATTGTTTTCTAAACAGTGGCGTGGAGCAAGTCTTCAACTCAAAGACCATCTCTATTTACGACCTCAAAATCAAAGACGATCAAGTTTTGTTCACTGCCAATTTTGATACCACATTTCGCATCTTCGATCGACGCATTGATCGAGACGTCTGCATTTGGGAGGATCCATTCGACTCGTCCTTCTACTGCCTCGAGTATGATGGCCTCTATGCAGTCCTGTGCGGTGCCAAGTACCACAGTCGTGTTAATTTGTATGATATCCGTGTGCCAGGGAAGTACATTCAAATGTACTGTCCTGGACGAACGCGACAGCACCATAGAAGCTCACCTGTATATAGTCTCGCGTGTGACACTCAATATATGTTCATTGCCACTGACCACAATCTCCGAGTGTTTGATTTTAAAACAAATTTCGGTATTAAACGAGATTTTAGCAATTGGCGTGTTATATCGTAGTACTCGACAAATTGTTTGTTTCTTTCCACAATAAAATCTGTGATTTGTTTGCCAAGCTGCGGTCTAATGTAATTATAGCTGGATGAACACAAGATTGCATATTTATGATAGTTTATATTTATTTGAATTCAATCGAAGTGTTTTCGATAAACAAATTGCATTGAGCTGCTTAGAGTAGAAAAGGTTGACAAGGTAAAAACTTACATGATAGACCACAAACTTATGCTAAACAAAAGGGACTTAAAAAAGATCCATTGAAAACAAAATGTTTCACATACCGAATGTGAATGGTAAAAACTTAGATGTAGTGCTGTTGTTAGTATTGTTAAATTCCATAGAACGCAAGATTCTCTGATAATATATAAATCACATACAATTTATATAGTATACATGTATACATAGTTCGATAGAAGACAAATGAATATCGGACAATCGCGCGGCCTTTTGGTGCATTCAAGTATTAGTAATACTTTGATAATATTTTTAGTTGCGGAAAAAAAAAATTAAGTTTAGACCAGAATCCAATAGTAACAAGTGAAATGTGCAGACATTTGGCATCAAGTTAGATTGCAAGTAAGTGTAGTATATATATAATAATAGTATATAAGAACAACAGTTATCTGAAGCCCTACTTTTTGTGTTGTTGCGTTTTAACAGGCACTTTATCGATTTGATGTTTAATTTAATTTCATACATTTACAATTTGTGCATCCTCTACAAGTGTGTTCTTAAGCAAAAATTTGAATTTAATTAATTTATTAGCGAGAAAATGCGACTATTGCATCTGACGTCATTTCATACACTTCTCTTACCCAGTCAAGGGCATTGACTATCTACTTGTTGATTTTGTATTCTCGTTTGACTGATCCGTTGCACATGGCGGTGATGCTGGGGACGGATCCGCACCGGAGTCTGCTGAATGCGTTGTGTTTGTGTTTGGTGTATTTGGTGGATGGTCAAGACCTTCGTTCAATGCGGCAGCTAATTCGCCATTGAACTGCAGCAAACAACCTAGGGCGCCAAAGTAACCTTCATGCTCCAGGAACAGACCTTTCATCGTGCCATTAGACCAGAACTCCATGGCGTAGGCCAGCAGTTTCATCGAAATGGGATTCACGCGCAGAAAGTTGCCCACAAAGACGACCTAAGGCGACCGAGCAGATCAGTTAAAATCACGATATAGCAAAGATAATGCTGTATAGTCTCACCCGGTCGATCTTCTCGTTCAATGCGCACATTCGTGCTATTGAGCCAATATTGTTGGTAATGGTGACAAGTGTGGCATTAGCAAGATCTTCTCTGGACACCGACTGTCGCTTTTCGCACATGTGCATCTGCCCAAAGCTGCAACAGCAACGAACATTTAATCAGTTGTTCCTTAGAATAGAGTTTGTTACTAACCTGGATGCTACCAAATCACCAGTCAGACCAAAGCGATTGTAGTCACCGCCGTAAATGTCCCTGACGAGTTTGTCCACTTTCCGATTGTCGCCCTTTGTAGCCAGCTGTATTGCTTCTTCGAATGTTGTGCAACCAGTGAGGAGACAACACAGTCCCAGGAATGTTCCGCCGCCCAAGCTGCAAGCAAAGAAATAATGTTAAAGACAATATCTCATTGATAATGTTAAGTGTTGGTTATATACCTCGTGCCCGAAATGCGTTTGTAGTTGTCAGGTCCGTAGACGGCCAAAATGGAGACACCTGAGCCGACATTAACCAAAATAAAGGGAAACGGCTGTGAGAAATTGAAGGCGCGTTTTTCGGTCTTCCTGCAAGGCAATTATGGATTTAGTGCTGCGGTCGCCAGAGAAAACTGATTGACTTACAGTATTTCGCGTGCATTCTCGTAGTAATAGCACTCGGTGCTATTGTGCATATCGGCAAAGAGTATACCTTTGATTAGAGTGTCTAGCTCATCGAACTTGGCCAGCTTCATATTCACTTGATCGCGAAAATCCTTTTCGAATTTGAACGCCCCTCCGCCCGTGGCACAGACGGTGGTCACCAGCTCGGCCATGCCCTTCTGCTTGGCCAGTGACAAAAAGTTGCCCATATCTGTGGTCTGGAAGCGGATGAAATGCAAAGATCCTCTTCGCTTTCGAATCACCACATTGTCCATCTTGCAATAAAGGAAAAAAGCCTGATTAGATACTTGAAAAACAATTAGCAATAGTCTTAGTATTAAACATTTTTTTTAAAGTATTTGGTTGCTTTCAAAAAAATATTTGTTTAAGGAGCATCCATTGCTTAATATCTCTGCTCCCCGTAGGGCAACATCATACAATTTTGTATTAAACTCAATACTAAATTAAAATATTAGGAAATAGCTGCTTAAAGACCTTAGTTGCTCTGACTTTATTAATATTATTCAACTATAATTTCATTCTAAAAAAATTAAATAAATCATAAAGTATAAAATAAGATGTAAGATTAATGTTTTGATAATAATTTAAAAACCAACTGTTTTAAATTTAACTTTAGTTGCTATATAAATTTTTAAAAATATGTCTGTTAAAAATATAAGTATTTATTGCCCTAGTTGTCGAGTCCAAGGGCTTACATTTGAAGTATCCCAGGTTCTTACGTAAATGCAATACATAACTTTGGAATACATTTAAAATTAAAATTTGCAAGTGTCACAAAAAAATGCATTCCAAATATGGACTTTCAAATACACGCTGCTTTTAATCGATCAGACATTCCCTCATTATATAGGCAGTCGCGACCAAAAAAATTGTGAACTTAGTCCAAGTTTAGAGAGAAATTCTGGATCACGAGCTGTCAAGCTGCAAGTGTAATTAATGACGCGTTGAAACGCGTACTTTTATATGCCAATAACCATTTAACATTCGAAACAAAAACCGCACTTCAGGAAGTCAAAAGTCAATGAATGCTCTATGTAAACTTGACGACGACATCGACGTGCATGTGATTCCAAGTTCCTAACAGTACTGGCGACTTGGCCTTTTTATAGCTAGCTGTGTCTATGATCTACTATTTGGCTATTGATAAATCAGTTCATTGAACTCGTAACTACTTGAGTTCCTTTTGATTAAAACTGCTGAGTCATATGAAGTAAGCTAAACATTCGTGAGTCAGGCGAAATATTCCAACTTCTATTTACAATGATAAGCCGGGAAATTTTCATAGAAACAATGATTATCTTCTGATAAGACTTCGATTTTTCTGTTAATTTATATACATTATTAATTGGGGAATTTTTCGGCATGCTATTTAGAAACATATTTGGGCACCCATTTTAAATCTGATATTGCATAGTAATTCTGAATGAAATGTTTTAATGATGTCGTAATCTAGAATTACAAAACTAGTCGTGTATAGTATGGGTTGCAAATGCGAAGTAACCCCAAGGCAGCTTACGTCAATGACATCGAAAGTTACAAATGAATGCAATATCAGCACACGAATTAGTTGAACTGATCTCTCAGAATTTGTCTACAGGTGCTGATAACGTTTCAGAGACAGAGAGATAGAGAAAATTAACATCAGGTAAAGCTTTGGAAAACGAATCAAAATTCTACATTTACAACATTTACTGTGACTAATATGATTTTTAAAATAAACTCACCTGCAAGTGCGTATCGCGATGGCCGGTTTTACCATAGGCCGAATTTTTGGTCAGATATCGCCGGATGTTGCGTAAGATTCCCGCCTCGCGATCCTGTTCGTCCGGCGTTATGTCCTTCGGCTCGAAGTACACCAATTTTGTGAGGGTTCCCCCAATGTCCATGCCAAACCATGGCATCGCTGTAATAGAAGAAAGCACATACTAACGTCAAATAATGGGTATGTACAATAAATTTAATGATAGATTAAACTACATACATATTAAGCACTTATGCCGAATGGAGCATTTCCACTGAAACCTCAGACTATATTTAACTGTCACACATATTGACGTATGTTTACAAGATTGCATTTTATATCACATTCTGATTATAACAAGTTAATTTTCTTTCGGGATCTCTAGAGTGTATTTGATGAAAGTGTTTTCTGGAAATTAAAATTACAATTCAGAACAACATTCGTTAGAAGTCAGATCATAACGAATTGTTAAAAAGTAAAGCAAATAAAAAGAAAATCTAAATTCGAATTCGAATGCATATTAGCATTTAAAAATTCAACCGTCGAATGAAATATATAATTCATTCTTCATAATTGATATTCCCAATATTTCTAAGACTACTTTATCTTTGTGAATAATAAATAATTATATTGTTTATTTAAAACAAAAATTTGTAAAACTAAAATTTTTGAATATCACTTTTGCACTAAGGAACTTGGACTGATCAATCACGTACCGCTTTGGATGATGAGATCAAAGATCGTCGTAAAATGCAATTCAGTCATAGTTAAAAAGGTAATTTGATTACGTTTGTATTTGCACTTTTTTTGTTGTTGTAGTTGGTTGTAAATGTTTATAGAGGATCGTTGGAGAATCGTTCGCACCGAATAACAAGCGAAAACATGGTTAACTTCAAGCGCCCAATTAACGTATTATATAGCTCCGACGGGCAACACTGCTATACTATAACAACGAGTAGATGAGCCTTTGCAGACTGAGCAAATCAAACTAAAACATGTGCGATACTGCAGGGCGGGCAACTAAAGAGAGCCCGCGATATCGATGCGTGCTTATCTACCCCCTGCATTCGCATTCGCTAGTTATCGCCAGTTAAAAGTTTTCAACTTGACCGCTGGCCTCTGAATTGGTTACACTAAGTCGTCAAACTATCCGACGATGTTATCTAATCACAGTACACATATCAAAGGGTTCTAAAACATACTATATACCATATATAGATTGAGTTAGCATCGACAGCAAATTTCGTTGGTTTCAATATCAAATAACTCGTGTCAAATCGAAACAGAGAGAGAGAGAGCGCGGAGAAACAAAACATTTGCAGAAATTCCCTTGTAAAACACAAATACTTGTGCAAATTTTAATCTGTCTGGTCTATATCAGCTGATTATGGAGAGGACATAAAGAGCCAGCCGCCTGATATGCGTTGCAAGAGAGCGAGAGACCGAAAGTGATTATTCGTATTTCTCTTTTCACCTTTAGTCCGTCTTAAGAGCAACGAGGTTGCCACCTTTCCAGCCCCAAAAGCAATATAATATAACTTAAAATTTCGTTATTTTTTACGTATGCTGTTTAAGAAAGTTCAGTTCGTTTCTAGCTCATTATAATTAGGGCTTAACGCGTATGGTTACAAAGTGCACATACAACTGTACTCAAATTTGTGTATACGAACGGAAAGATTCTTATCAACTTGAGCTTTGGTATGGATCAGATGCCGATTATGGTGCGGAATATATACATACATATGTATACGTTTTTCTTTTTTGTTTTTTTCGACTTTGGATGGCGTGCTGCTTTTTACCAACTACTTACACATCAGATCATCAATGTTGGGAATGCGATCGGGATTCAGATTGAGTTGATTGCATGATTCATTTGACAACTTCTCATGCAAAATGTCACTGTTATGATCATCATAATTGTTGTGGTTGTTGTTGTTGTGGTGGTGTTGTGAGGTGTTGACGGATTTAGTTTTGTGAGCGACCCCAATGGCAGCACGCCACGAAGTGCGCCATGAATTTCTTTTAGTGGAGATCATTGGGGAAGTCGGTGGATTGGCCGTGGCCGCTAACGAGGCGTGTGTCGACGACGACGACGATGATGACGATGATGTTGATTTCTTGTCGTTATGCAATTTGAATATTTTCAAGTTGAACGAATATTTCGAGTCCCGCGCGGGCACTTTCATTTTGAATGTGTTGCGACGCGATCGTGCGTAATTCACAATTTAACGGCAACAGTTATAGCTTACTGAGCAGCCAGCATGTCAGTGATATTCTCATACACCTGAGCTGCTGTACTATATACATATGTACCTATACAATTTGTATGTGTTTATTTACATTGCTCGCTTGGGCACGGTAAATAGTCCCGACAAAAAGATCAGCTTTAGCTTTAAATAGTTCGCCGCTGTTGTGTTTTGAAAAGCGACGCGCGTCGTCGTTTGACCGACCGCTTGAAGGCGTGAAACGTGTTTGAATGAAATTTCATTGTCAGTTCGTTAAAAACGACGGCGACGACGACGCCACGATAGGCAACAGCCAGAGCAGCGACAGCGTCGGCGTCGGCGACTAGCGACGCTTCCCACTAGATCTGTCGTTTTTCGAAACCTAAATGCGGGATAAATTGTGTACTAGCGGCTAGCGGGAATTATTGCTATTTATCAATAACAAAATCTAGCAATTTGTGTATTTTTAGGCTTTACGATGCCACATTTAAATAATTTGTAATATTTTTTCCAAGCACATTAAGCCAAGCCAAAAAAGCTGGATTTAAATGTAGCCGATGATGAGTAATGCAAAAATACTTCAGTGAATTTTTCTAAATATCGTTAAATTACTTTAACGTTAGTTCTTAGCTACCAAAATGGGCTAGCTTTTTTTTTAGTTTACTTTAGCTTTTTCATGACCTGAAGAATTGGCAACACTGTCGGCGGCAGCAGCAAATAGCGAAGGCAGCAGCGGCGGCAGCGACAGCAGCAACAGCCGAGCCGCGTTGGCGTCGACGTCACAATCGCGCCTTGTCGCGCTTGCACAAAACCAAAAACAAACGCCACACTGTATGTGAGTGTGTGTGTGTGTTGGCTTTTTACATATGTACATAGATAAGTGTATTAATGAGGAGACATCGGCGTCAAGCAAAAGCCGAACTTAAACATTACGAAAGCGCCATTTCAAACAAAGCAAAAGCTGCAGCCAAAATAAAACTGAACTTTACTACGGCCGCAACCCAACAACAGCAACAACAATACCCTTGACATGAGCTTGAGATAACTAAACGACTGTCTGGGTTTAAAGCAAAGATCCGTTTAGTTGCTAAATAGCATCTCAGCTCTAATGCACTGTTTACACTATCTACACGCATGTGCTCCCTTCGGCACTAGTTGCGAACTATCCGCTTCTTCGACAGCAGTGGACTATAAAGTTTAGTGGACAGATTTCGCAAGTAATTCATATTAAACGGTATTTACTCTGCGCCCTACACGCACACACACACACACACACACGTGTACATGTATTTGTACTTGTAAAAGAAATTTTGGACTGTTGCTCCAAATACAGAGAGAGCGAATGGGCGAATGGGGGAAACAAAAGAAAAATGGCAAAACAGAAATTGGAAATGTGAAGAGAAGCTTTCGCTTTGGGAGCTTCAAGTTAAAGATAAAAATTGGACTTCTAGTTGAGATATGCAACTTACCGCGGCCCAGCTTGGTGCAGAATACAATATCGTCACACATGACGCAGCTAAATGCTCTTATCGCTGCACCCACAACAAAAATAATTAAAACACCGGCAATGTTTTGTATATCCTCCTATCAAAGATAAGCCACCAGCAGCAACGTGACTCAGCCAACAGCAGCGGCGGCAGCACTTGCAGCAGTTGTAGCCGTTGTTGTTGATTATGGAAATTGTGGATTTTGTTCGAACTTTAATTAATTGCGAGGGCGCAGCTTTTTTGCACACATCAGCGATGTTTAAATGGTTTCTTTTTCACCAGGCGCACAAATAAACACAGGCGAGAGTTCCCTTTGTGTTTTGTTTACAATCGTCGTTTTTGCCCTTTTGCCGCGTAAATGCTGAACACTTGAGAGCAGAGTGCTGCCGTATCCAGAGCTCGATGCAATTATTATAATTCTTGTTGCTGAACTTCGCACTTTGCAATTCAAACGCGACAACAATTAAGAAAAATAGCTAAATCTAGTGGCCTTGCACGTTTTCTTCTTCTTAACATTAAATCAGAACAGCTGTGGTGCAGCAATACAACAACAAATGCGTAACAGTTTGCTGAAATGTTATTAACATGAATACTCGATTTACAGTATGGTTTAAGAACGTAAAAACGCTTAAGGAGTTTGTGGAAAGTGAGTAGAAGAAAAAATAATGTTTTCAAAATAGGTACCCATTATTGTTTAGCAATTCGCAACGAAATGTTGAATGCAACTAATTTTTAAATTTAACAGCTGCTTTCTGATTTTTAAAAACCGATAAATCTAGTCGGCAATTTATCGGATTGTTGATAAGCTTCTATTACTAAAAAATAAGACTATATTTAATTTGTATTGCTTAATGTAATTGTTAACTGAAAACATATTATTTTAGATCAATATATAAATAATTTAACAGTCATAACTCAAATTTAACATTATTAATCGAATTCCCATCAATGTTTCGATACCACTATCAAAATAAATAATCGATACATTCGTTTGATTACATTAGCTAAATAAATAAATAAGCAAAATCAAGTGAAAACATAAATTATTTGTAAATGATGTAGCGAAATATTTAATTTAATGTGATTGTAAAGTAATTGTCATTATTTTGAACGGTCATCTGTACAACAAGAACTTAAGAAAAGCACATTTGGCCCTCATTAGAATTTAAATTGCGCATCGTTTACTGGTTTTGCAAGACTGAAGCTATGGAGCCAAGAAATCAAGAAATGGAGAAAAACAATCATGACAACAAATTTGAGTTCCCGCCAGTTTGGAAGGAGAATGCCAAAATGAAGGAGCTACTCGCTGCCTTTCATTCGCGTCATTTAAGTGCTGGAAACTACGACGCAAAGATGCTATTCTGGACAGATCTAGTGAAGAAACACTGCCAATATTTGGGCAAGGCAAACTTCAGCTTGCGTGAACTGCAGTTGCAATTCATGCGAGGAGAACAAATCCCCGCCTGCCTCGATACGGTCATAGCAGACATGGAGCAGCGAAAACAAATCCGTCTTCGCACCGACTACGAATACGATCCGATGAATTCATGGAGCGGATGGTTGGTCAATAGTTTTGTGAAGCGGCCTCTATCGCAGAGTTGGCTGAAACTCAAGCATAGCATTATTGCTGAGGATTTGGGAGCTCGATCTCTCGTAGAATGGATCCATGTGGAAGTGCTGCAGGTAAGTACAGATTGACAGCATCTCCGATTCATAGTAAATTTTATTGTTTTATTGGTAGAACCTCTGTAACGAGATGGAGACGAAAGTATTGCAGAAGAATCGAGGTAAACTGCTACATTTTGAGGCCTTCAAGACAATCTGCAAGAATGGTCAAATGCGCATTCACGACAATTGTTTGCACTTGTGTCTAATAACGCTGCAGGCTCGCAAAGTGATAGCGGTAGAATATAAGATCGAGCGGCAATCGAAGAGCATACATCTCATCAAGATACCAGGCAAGTATTGACCAAGATAGCATCACCAAACTTATAGCTAATCTTTTCGAATTAAATCGTATATAGCCAACGAGCAAGATAGTCTTATTATCAGCGAAACGGATCACGCAATGCATAATCTTGAGATGACGCGTGTTGGATTACTGAAGCAGCTGGAGGAGCTGGAAGACGAGATTAAAGTGAATGATACCAAAGCGCGACAATATGTAAAGGAAAACAAAAGGCAATTGGCTAAGACTTATCTTAGAAAAAGGCGTCTACTGGAAAAGAATCATGGTGTGTAGTGTTTGAAATCTTACTACTTTAAATATTTAGTAATATTTATTTGCTTAAATTCGCAGAGCGACGCAGCATTGCTTTGCATAACATTGACACGCTACTTTCCAATGTGGATGAGGCACAAAACACTGGCGTTGTCATTGATGCTTACAAGATTGGATCCAAGACCTTGCAAAATGTTCTTAATGAATCTGGTCTAAAATACGACAATGTGGATGAGGTGCTGGCTGATGTGCGTGATACATTAGATCAGCACAGAGAAGTGCAAGATGTGTTGTCAAATAGCAATGCCGATGTGACCTGTATGGATGAAGATGAACTGGAGAAGGAATTGAAGGAATTATTGGGCGAAGGAGAAGCTGTGCTTCCCAATATATCAATTAATAATAATAATAAACCTGAGGTTGTGATTGATGATGCACAATTGCTTGCCATGTTGGATGATCTGGAGGTGGCAGATGAAACCATCTCGCATGTTAGCCTTAGGACTCAAGAGTCTGTGTAAAATTACATACAATACATGTTTATATTTTGTAAGATTATGGTTGCATTAAAAAGGTTGTAATATTTATTCCAAAACATAGTTTGTTGTTGTTTTTGCTTTGGTTTTCATATTCATAATTGCTTTATTCTATATCATTTTGTACAAAATGCGTTCTTAGATTATAAATTGTTGCTTATAAGCTATGGCTAGACAAATGTTTCCCTAAGTTGGAATTTAAAAATATACATACACAAGTATAAGTATAAGTATACACATGATTTAGGTTTATCATACAGTTCATTCAATATTTCTGCAATCGGCATATAAAGTGCGCACTAATGAAACGAAAACGAATAAACGACATACGGCCCTCACATATACATACTAAGTATGTACATATGCATACGAGTATATTGCACTTTTGTTTAGGCATATTTTGAAGCATATCAGAGAGAGAGAAGCAATTAATGAATCCTTATTTTCCTCTGGGCGATGTTTTGAGTGTCAAAAGCAGAGTCGCCGCCACAAACCGTTTGTCCACGGCGATTGTTATGTGTGTATTTGGAAAAGTATCAAAATACTCAGAATTGTACATATGAAACAAATCAGCACGGGCAGAATCACAATAAATCGCAGTGATCTTCAATATGGAAACATAAATTATTTGTGTGGGAAATAGATAATAGGTATACAAAGATTACGCACCTTCCGTGCCCTAAGGCTGGGTGTCAGAGATTCAGATCGATGTCAGCCTCTAAATCGATGTGGTTCATTGAGTTGGCTGTGCTATTAAATATTTGATTCTCAGCCGTTGTTCCCCCGCTGCTGTCTCCATTGGTCGTGCTGGACGTGACGACGCCATTCCTCTTTGATTTACCTAGCAGCCAAGAAAACACTTTGTCCAAATATTGTATGTTAATATTGTGATGATGATTTGGACAGTGTGTTGCATGACGCCAAGGAAAACATAAACTAGACTCAAAGCAAATACAAACCCAGGACATCTTCCTCACACTTTTCGGATCGTAGGTATCTCAATGGAAAAAACTCTATGCAATTAGTAGTACTGCAGTACATAACGTGGTTTTCATCGGGTCATCGTGTGGCAATTTGATGTGATAGCATGTTTGTCTTGTCTGGTGTATGTGTATGAAAGGTGAGCGATGATGATGAGGACACTTACCTCCAGTGAAGCACAGACAGCCCTCATCGTCGCTGGGAAAATCGCGGCGTGAGCTCTTTAGTTTCAGCTCCTTATTCAATTCATTGATGCAACGCTGATAGTAATCATAGTCCTTCAGATACCAAACGGGAGGCCAGCGATGCTCGCGCAAATACTCCTGATTATCCTGATGCAGAGCCTTGAGGCCCTTGAGAGAGAACTTACAGATAACATTGTAATTAACGCACAGATAGGACATGCACCATTCGGCCAGCTGATGGGCATTGTGCAACTGAAATAAAAATGAAAAGACGTTGGATATTAGGTTCACGCTATAGATCAATCGACGCACCTTGACGGGCTCTAGCAACTTGAGACAATGATCCACCGTTTCATTGGTTTCATTTTGTGAGATTATTGTGAGATCTTCGATAACGCGACACTCAATTAGATTGATTAGGCGCGGCAGGCACAATCGGTTGGCCAATTCCAGCAAATTGAGGCATTTAACCGCTGAGATGGGCGGAATCTGATCAGTATAGAGATAGCACAGCAGCTTATGGAACGTGTAGATGGTGACTCCAGGGAAAACAATCTGCAACACAAGTCGGTTAATGAGTTATTTATATAAATTTCCCAATTACTTACCACGTTTGAGTGTGCCTCACGAAAGTCGCCCAAGAGCATGGCCCTCATAACATCACAGCGCCCAACCAAGACAGCTCGATGTGCCTTGAAGTCAAAAGATAATTGAGGAGCATAAATGTAAAACAGAAATAGACTGAAAATTTTGGCGCACCTTCATCAGACCATCGTCCAGTTCGAAGGTTACATCGCTGAAACAACCGTCGCCGATGCAATGCCTTTCCATGCTCTCCTTTATGCGCTGCAAATAGAATCGAATGGAGTTATTAAATCTCATCTTCACTACATATTCAATTTAAGCATTAACTCACAAGACAAATGTGTGGATTTGGTTCATCACTTGGACTGTCCATGATGCTTTGTGGCTTCGAAAGTAACATGGTTAATTGGGGCAGTTCTAAGAAATCGGCAGCGTCTCTTATTTCCTGTAAATAGTCATGCATTAAGTTAGTCCAATAACTTGGAGGAGTAACTTACCTGAATATTGCTGCACTCTTTGTCAATGGTGCCGGTGTAAATGAATCTCAGGCATTGATGGAGCGCCTGTGGTGAAATGAGTTTGTTGAGTGTGACAATTGTTTGGATTGCGCTGACGCCGCGTTGATTTTCCACTTGAACCAAACGTAGGCTCTGCAAGACTGGATGCTGCAGATCTTTATGCAAATCTCCCGAGCGTTTTGACTCGACCAATGGCAAAGCTTGATAGCTGGAACGTCGCTTAAGGTGCTCCCACATGCTGTCAGATAAAGAATCCGATTAAGAAATGATTAAACAAAATAATACTGTTTGTTACCGTTGTGTGCGTGTTTCGTAGCGTATGAGATACTCGGTATCATCGTTAAAGTCGGCAATGGTCGCTTCTCCAAACGTTGAACTGACCATGCTGGACTCGCTGCTGCTGCGGCCGCCCATGTCGCTCATATCCGAGGTCAGGATGCGTTGAAAAATGCTGGATGCAGCGGCAAGCATAAACCTATGCACAGCAAACTTTGTGCCGCCAGCGACAAGTATGAGATCGGCATAGGCCTGGGACAGGAACATGTTGTAAATGTCCTGACGATAGTGGCCAACCATGACAGTAACCTCCGGTGGTGGCGGCTTGGGCGGCCGGAATGGAGCTTGCAGCAATGGCTTCTGCACCTTTTTCAGGTTGGTCATCCAGAAGCGCTGCTGGCGACGCGCAATTAACGCCGAGCGAATGGCATTCTCAAAGACTTCATTGACGCCAAAGTACGTAAAGACGCTGGTCTCATAATAACTTACGCCCAGCTCCTTGGCCACGGCGCGAGCTTCATCCGGCATGACCAAATCGCTCTTTAACGCAGCTCTGAGAAATAAAAAACAAAAAGTGTAAGAAAAACAGGACAGAATACGAATCTTTAAAATATAATTAACTATATAGTCTCTTTGTTGTATAAAATATTTGGTTTGAAGATACATTTTAAATTATTACATTAAATTTATTATAAATATGAATATATAGTTTAGGTAGTTCTACAAACTGAATTAAAAAAATATATCACAAGCCCTTAATAATTCTTAGCTATACTCATTATACTCAGAATAGAATACTATTCTTTAAAATAGCAATTACTATTTATACTACCACATTTTTAATTATAACAAATTTAACTAATAATTCCTTTCATGCTCTCTCAATAATAATCAATATGCCTACCTTACGAAGGTTCCCTTTTCGCCAAAGTAGGACAAATAGTTCTCATCGCGGTACATGTACCGCAGATCGTTCTTGCATCCCACGAGCACGACGGGTACATCTGGACAGAAGCGACGGATCTCCGGATACCACATGACTTTGCAATTGCGCAACGAGATCGGACTTGCGATGGAGAAACACAACAGCACCACATCGGACCTGAATTTATGCGAAAAATGTTACAAATCAAGCAAACTATTTAATCGGGTTGGAACAGAAATTTATTTACCTGCCATAGGCAAAGCGGCGATCCTTGTCATGATCACCGAACGTGTCCCACAAGCGCAGCGAGACATTAACCCCATCCACAACTTCCCACGATCGCTCGAGCACCTGTAAAAAGAGACCACAACAACATAGATGTGTAATCAAAGAAATTTTGTTTATAGCTCATTTAGTTTTGTCACTTGCGTCTTTGTAAATGCGATACTGATCGATCGCCCAGACGGTTGGCACGTGTGTGGACAGCAGCTGTGAAAGCGAGACGTGCTTGTTGCAGGCCCTGGCACAAATCAGACGCGTCTTTCCCACGGCGGTGTCTCCTACCAAGACGCACTTGACCAACTCCTGATGCGGCTGTTCGTTGTCCATCTTCGGCATTCACCTTAGCAGTGCTCGATTGAATGAAATCTGGAAAATGTGATAAATTATCAACAACAAATAATAATAAAAGCCATAATTAATAAGTACACATATAGAGTATAGATTATGGTAGCCAATTGAGGTTGCTTCATAAACATTTCCTTATTTACATGCATCTGATATGCAGTTTACAGACTCTGGCGATTCAGATGAAAGCGAAAGTAGCAAAAGAAACAATCGAGATAAAGTCAACCCCATTGCGTTGTTGTTAAAAATACTGCGGGAAGAGCTCTTTTAGAGCTCTAATTGAACTCAATTGAAACTGAAATAAAAATATCTTCAATCAAACTGCGAGCGAAAATCGCACTTATTATACCCCGCAGTTTTTTTCGTGTAACGGCTTTTTTTTCGCAATTCCGCAGTTTGATGCTACAAAAGACATGCGTATATCTTTAAGATGCAATTTTGTACCCTAGAATAATATATCTTTAAGATACAAATAAAGTATCTTGAAGACCTTAGTTGCTCTAACCATATTTTGTACCCTAGAAAAATATATCTTTAAGATACAATTAAAGTAACTTGAATAATATATCTTAAAGATAACAATAAAGTAGCTTGAAGTCTTTATTACTGCTGTCTTTACTATGTACACTAGAATTTAGTTCTAAGTCACGAATACATTAATAAGTAAATTAATTGAAAATACATAAATTTACTTTCTTTCTTTAATATCTTTGCAGTTCCATGCAGTTTATTTAAAACTCAGTGTATTGATATGCTAAAAAAGAAGACTAGGGTATTTAGGCTGCGACAACTGGAAAGTAAAAGTTTGTTGTTTGTTTTTTGCGTTCTTTGTGTTAAACGTGCCGTTTTGTTCCTCAGCCGTTTATTTTTGGATGCACTCGAGACGTAAAATAACAATAGCGCGGGCCCTTCTCATAATTATCCATACTTGTTCTAGCTGCCATTATAGTGCATGTCTATTATTAACTGCTAAAGGGAGTTACATTATTTTCGAGAAACTTTAAAATTGATTTCATTTTCTACAAACATATATATTTTGTAAACTTCTTCAGAAAATATATACGTATATTAATCCAAGGGTTAATCTGAACCGACATCTCAATGTTGAGTTATTACGAGTCCTTACTCGAATATTTGCTAACGTAATCGCTTTTAATTAATCAATCGGCAATAATATTAATGAGCTCCTTCGAAGGAACGACGACCGGCACCTAAGATGCCCTATTACCCAGCTTATTGATTTTCTCATTCCATTGTCCAGGCCTCCAAACCTCCGACAACTCAGAGACTGGGAGACTGAGAATCAGGCAGCTCGAAGCGACCGCGTCAGCGAAATTTTCAAATCAGACGGCACCGAAATACATACAGATATTACAGTAAGCAAAAATTCAACTTATTTCATAGGTTTTTCTACTCTTTTTAGTCAATGTAAAATATTTATATAAATCAATGATTTGCTTTTTCAATTTACACCTCACAAAGAAATATTAAGTTCGAAAAACTGCTTTAATTAGCGTAAATTTTAATTGACACCTTTAGTATTTATATTACACAAATTAAGAATAAGAAATATGAATTTGTACCTCGACAATTGCTTCTTTCTGTAGTTTAGTTCTGTTGTGTTGTGTTTTTTTGCGTGTTCTGCTCTCCCAGTTCTTTATTTGCGTGTTGCACTTATCACGCACACACACACACGATTGCACTCGCACACACACTCTCACAGTAACAGACGAATTTTACAACAAATTGCAAGCGTTATTCGTATAAATAAATGCACAGACTCCCTCGACTCGGCGACTGTTAACTATCCGAATTTCTTGCATTTAAATCTCTAAGCAGCACATCAAAGTGCACTGCTTAATAGTTTTAAATTGTTAAATAATAAAATGCAGTTACAACAACTGTTACAACAATCGTGCGCCGCCGTCGATAGGTTTTCCGCGATAACTGCAGTTAGCCAGTGTTGTACAAGTCTATCATTGAGGGCGGGTAATGCTGCCAGACCAATCACATAACTTGCGTTAATTATTTGATATGCTGATCAAAGTTGCGTTGATTTTATTGCTTACTTCACAAATATTTCTGACATACTGTTTTAATTTTAATTGTACAAACACAATATTTGTTTAAAAACATTAAGGATCCCATTGCTCTCAAAAAAAAGCAAGTGTCATTCTCAAAATTTCTTGCAAGGTGGCAAGGGCAAATCGCAGATGTTTTGAATTGTTGGTGTTGTTGCGAAACGAGGTGCAATCATAAGTATTTTGGTAAAAATATAAAATTTGGGTTCGCAAAACGTTTTTCTTATGGTTTTCTTTATATTTTATTCGCTTCCATATAACGCCAGCTATACACTTTCCGCAGCAATAGCAGCAACATCGATCGGTTCTCTATGTTTGTCAGGCGAACGTGTTTAACTCTTTCCAGCCGCAAATCGATTTTTGCCGTAACAGCTGATCTGAATCGAGCGTACGACTTGAATAAATCATAATATTAACATAGTCAAAACGTATTTTGTTTTTGTTTTGTCTTTGTCGTTGCCGTTGCGTTCTCCAAAAAAAAACAGTAGGAGCACATTGTTTGGATATCGATTTGTATCATCAGCATCTAACCCCAAACCCAAAATGACGATGACGGTTCAACTCAAACCGGATGAGATCAAGCCAATTATTCGGTAAATTTTTGCAAATCATGCACTTGACCAACGCACTATCACTAATCCAATTTGAAATCGAAACAATTGCAGCATAAACAACATTGAAAAATCGCAACAGGACAGTCGCGATTATCGTGGCCTAAAACTTGAGAATGGTCTCAAGGTTTTGCTCATTTCCGATCCCACAACTGACGTGTCCGCTGCTGCACTCTCTGTGCAGGTTGGGTAAGAATCTCCGCGCCCTGCTCCATTCCCCATTTGCATATTGTAAGTTCCGCATTTGAATTGCAGTCACATGTCAGACCCAGAGGATCTGCCTGGTTTAGCGCACTTCTGCGAGCACATGCTTTTTTTGGGCACCGAAAAGTATCCGCATGAGAATGGCTATACCACCTACCTGTCGCAGAGCGGTGGCAGCAGCAATGCGGCCACATATCCGCTTATGACCAAGTATCATTTCCATGTGGCGCCCGATAAACTGGACGGTGCATTGGATCGCTTTGCGCAGTTCTTCATTGCCCCGCTGTTTACGTCCAGTGCAACCGAACGTGAGATTAATGCTGTCAATTCGGAACACGAGAAGAATTTGTCTAGTGATCTGTGGCGCATCAAGCAGGTGCAGCGACACTTGGCCAAGGCGGGACATGCGTACAGCAAGTTTGGCAGCGGCAACAAGGCGACGCTTTCCGAGATACCCAAGACGAAGGGCATCGATGTGCGCGACGAGCTGCTCAAGTTCCACAAGAAGTGGTACTCGGCCAACATCATGTGTCTGGCTGTCATTGGCAAAGGTTGTGACTGCAGCAATATCAATTAATTGGAATTAATAATCAACTCTCTCTTCAATTTATAGAATCTCTGGACAAACTGGAGGACATGGTCATTGAAAAGTTCTCGGAAATAGAAAATAAGAATGTAAAGGTGCCGGAATGGCCGCGAGATCCCTTTGCGGATGATCAGTATGGGCAGAAGGTGATGATTGTGCCCATCAAGGATGTGCGCTCGCTGACCATCAGCTTCACCACGGACGATCTGACACGATTCTACAAATCGGGCGTAAGATTGTATTGAAAAACCAAATACAAATATTAGTAAATGTTTGATTGCAATTGCAGCCGGACAACTACTTAACCCATCTCATTGGACACGAAGGCAAAGGCAGCATTTTGTCGGAATTGCGCAGACTCGGTTGGTGCAATGAGTAAGTAAACTCAGAGATTATTGTGGTCTTCTCATAACTGGCATCTCTTTACAGTCTTATGGCTGGACATCAGAACACGCAGAATGGTTTTGGTTTCTTTGACATTGTCGTGGATCTGACACAGGAAGGTTTGGAGCATGTTGACGATATTGTGAACATAATATTCCAATACTTGCGTATGTTGCGCCAGGAGGGACCCAAGAAATGGATCTTTGACGAATGCGTGAAGCTGAACGAAATGCGCTTCCGATTCAAGGAGAAGGAACAGCCCGAGAATCTTGTTACGCACACCGTGTCGTCCATGCAAATATTCCCCTTGGAAGAAGTGCTCATCGCCCCCTATATGAGTAACGAATGGCGTCCCGAATTGATCTGCAAACTGCTCGATGAATTGCTACCCTCGAAAAGTCGAATCTCCCTGGTTAGTCAGAGCTATGAACAGTCTGTTGACAAAGTAGAGCCCTACTATAAAACAAAATACGGCCTGGAGCGTATACCAGAGGCTACACTGAAGGTAAAAACTGTTTTTAACGTTTGCAATTCAATAAATAATTGTTGTTCGTTTCGTGCAGTGCTGGGAGTCGTGTGAAGTTAACGAAAATCTGAAATTATCACTGCCAAACAGTTTTATACCGAACAACTTTGACATTGCCGAAGTTCCCAGTGACGCCCCTAAACATCCCGAAATCATTATGGACACGCCCATTCTCCGAGTGTGGCACAAACAGGACAATCAGTTTAATAAGCCCAAGGCATGCATGACCTTCGACATGTCCAATCCAATTGCCTACTTGGATCCGCTAAATTGCAATTTAAATCACATGATGGTGATGCTTCTCAAGGATCAGCTAAACGAATACTTGTATGATGCAGAACTGGCGAGTTTAAAGCTCAGCGTCAGCACCAAGCCATGCGGCATCGATGTAAGTGGACAGTCAACCGAATATTAAGATTAGTATTAACATTTGCCTTATTTTGCAGTTTACCATACGTGGATTCAACGACAAGCAAGTCGTGCTGCTGGAGAAGCTGCTGGATCATTTGTTTAACTTCAACATTGATGAGAAGCGATTCGATATACTCAAGGAGGAATACATTAGATCGTTGAAGAACTTTAACGCTGAGCAGCCCTATCAACATTCCATTTATTATCTGGCCCTGCTGCTCACGGAGAATGCATGGGCAAATGTGGAGCTGCTCGATGCCATGGAACGTAAGTTATTGTCTGCATAAATTGTTGGATTCATGTAATAGTTAACTTGCTAATTGCAGTTGTGTCCTTCGATCGCGTGCTCAACTTTGCCAAGGAGTTTTTCCAACGCCTGCATACCGAATGCTTTATCTTTGGCAACGTGACCAAGCAGCAGGCAACTGATATTGCTGGACTTGTAAATGAGCGGCTCGACAAAACAAATGCTACCAAACTGCCCATTTTAGCACGGCAGATGCTCAAGAAACGCGAGTACAAATTGTTACCGGGTAATGCAACTTTGGGGAACTTTAAATGAATAATTTACTAACATTGCTTTTTGTGTTGACCAGGCGATAGCTATTTGTTTGAGAAGGAGAACGAGTATCACATGAGCTCCTGCACACAGCTGTATATGCAATGCGGCGCACAAACGGATCACACAAATATTATGGTCAACTTGGTGTCGCAGGTGCTGTCGGAGCCTTGTTACGATTGCCTGCGCACAAAGGAGCAACTGGGCTACATTGTGTTCAGTGGCGTGCGCAAGGTGAACGGATCCAATGGCATACGCATCATTGTTCAATCCACAAAGCATCCCTCCTTTGTCGAAGATCGTATCGAGAGTTTCCTCGAGACGTATCTGGTAAGCAAACTCCTCAGATATATGAGGATTAAATAACTAATACTATTTAATTTGTTGCTAGCAAATTATTGAGGACATGCCACAGGATGAATTCGAGCGCCATAAAGAGGCTTTGATCGTGAAGAAACTGGAGAAACCGAAGAATATATTCCAGCAATTTAATCAATTCTATGGTGAAATTGCATTGCAAACGTATCATTTTGAGCGCGAAGAGGCCGAAGTTGCAATACTGCGTAAAATAACGAAATCTGATTTTGTTGATTACTTCAAGGTAGGTTGGACATTGTGGCTTACTTTTGTGTGTATTAAGTACTTTATTTGTTTATGCAGAAATTCATAGCAAAGGATGGCGGCGAGCGAAGAGTTCTATCCGTGCACATTGTGTCCACGCTTAAGGATGCAAATTCTACCGCTACAAGTGCAGAATCCTCGAAGGATAATGTAAGCGAGGTGACGAACATGGATCGGCATACGACAATCAACGATATTGTTGCCTTCAAGTCGTGCAAAGAATTGTATCCCATCGCAATGCCCTTCCTGGATATTAAGGCAAAGGGAGCACGCAGCAAGCTCTGAGCGCCTGCATCTTAACTGTAATACTAACTGATCCCCTTGTACATTTAATTTTGCCTTTTAAATGGTGTTTTGGTTGCTTTCATTTATTTTACATAACAATTGGATTATACAGAATCCCTTCACAAATATAAAATAACTTGTATTAGCAGCGAGTTGTGACGCACATAATTGCTGCCCAAGAGCGCACTATTTGGTATGGAGAATCCCATGTCCAGCTTGCTCAGTTCCTGCGAGCTAAGATCCTGAGTGCGTCGATGAGTCTGACTCTGATCTAGTAAAGCAATCTTATGCTTCAATGTCGCCGGCTCGGCCCACTTCAAATGCTTCAGCTGCCCGCCCATATCCAGTACAATGTTGTTCTCCTTCGACTTGGACGGATATGCTAGCGTCAACTGCAAATGGATCATGTCCCGATGCAGATGCTGGAACGTGCACTGCAACTGAACCGTGCGACCTGTGCAAGGAGACAGCGTAGAGGATCATCCTTGTCTTCAGATTAAACACTTGTACTTGCCTCGAATGCTGAAGATGGGACTCTTGATGGTCATCGTTGAGGCATTCGCCATGTGCTCTGTGATGTTCTCCAGCTTCCAGTAATACGTGAACAATTTAAAGTCCTCATCGGCCAGCATGGTGTTGTTGAATTTGTCCACTTCCTCCTCCCGCTCTGGCGCAGTCTCGAATTGCTTTAGCTGTGGCTGCTGCTTATTGGACTCTATCTCCTGGCTGGGCTTCGCAGCGATCTGCTCGAACTTGATGCGCTTTAGGGCAATGGGTTTGATGATGCTGTGTGCTGGCACAATTGGAATTGTGTTGCTGTCCTGCTCCTCATGCACACCTGTCAGCTTCTTCAGCAACTCCTTGATTTCCTGCATTTCACCGTACAACTTCTGCTCCAGATTGCGAATCGCCAGATTCATCTCATCTAAGGCGACAACGTTTAGAGGCTGCTTAGGACTTAGACTGCACCCAGTATACCTGATCCACAGACTCCCTTCAGGGTCTTCGTGGTCACCGCTTCCGCAGATGCCTTGACCTCGCCGGCGTTGACAGTGCACACAGCTCTCTGCACCACGCTGGGCAGCTTGCCGTTCGCCTCTTCAGTTCCATCCGCATTTGGTTCTATCTCCTCGATGGACACAGATGAGGCGATGAGCAGCAGACAACATACCGCGCACAATAACCACTTGGGCATCTCCAGTTAGCTCCTCGAGTGCTTCTGCTCCGTTGTCTGGGAGGCCACACTGACAACTGACAGATGAATGGATGGATGGATGGACAAGGGCCCAAATGAGAGCACAACATGAAACGTTGCTGACATTGTACGAGTATGAACAAGACGAACACATAGACAGTCGTGTATTTATGAAAATAAAAATGTTTATAAATATGTGACAGGGGCGCGTGTCACGTCTGATCTTCTAAATTTAGTGCCAATGTTTTCGCCGCTCATCTTTGAAATATGAATGAAAGATGTGTGGCAGGAGAGCGTGCTGAATATACTCATATATCCAGCTGATACGCAAAGGTATTGTGAAGGCATGTTGAGGAACTATAGACGACTGTGAAATACTCGGTAGACATTTGAACATTAATGTTGAAACTAAGAAAATAGTTGCTACAAAAACTTTGAATCATTAGGAAATTTTTATGACATCAATATATGTATATATTATATATGATAACAAGAAAACAAATATTAAATTCACGATTTCGAATTTAAAACAAGTAAAAAAGCTACAGTCGAGAGTGCGCGACAGAAAATAGTAAAAAAAATTGTAATTTTCAGAAACTGACGTCGATCTGCTGAAGTACCAGGCGAACATAATGTAGTAGCAAGTTGATCAGCCAAAAATTTTAATTTTCAGAAGTTGGGCGGGCTTTTCAAATTTGAATTTGAATAAAATACGTTAGTATTAACGACGAAATTCCTTCCCAAAACCAACGTCGATCTGCTGAAATACCAGGCGAACATAATCGAGTAGCAAGTAGATTTGCCAAAAATTTAAATTTTCAGAAGTTGGGCGGGTTTTTCAAATTTGGATTTGAATAAAATACGTTAATATTAACGACGAAATTCCTTTCCAAAACCGACTTCGATCTGCTGAAGTACCAGGCGAACATAATCGAGTAGCAAGTAGATTTGCCAAAAATTTAAATTTTCAGAAGTTGGGCGGGCTTTTCAAATTTGAATTTGAATAAAATACGTTAGTATTAACGACGAAATTCCTTCCCAAAACCAACGTCGATCTGCTGAAATACCAGGCGAACATAATCGAGTAGCAAGTAGATTTGCCAAAAATTTTAATTTTCAGAAGTTGGGCGGGTTTTTCAAATTTGGATTTGAATAAAATACGTTAATATTAACGACGAAATTCCTTTCCAAAACCGACTTCGATCTGCTGAAGTACCAGGCGAACATAATCGAGTAGCAAGTAGATTTGCCAAAAATTTAAATTTTCAGAAGTTGGGCGGGCTTTTCAAATTTGAATTTGAATAAAATACGTTAATATTAAATACGAAATTCCTTCCCAAAACCCACTTGCAGCAAGTATATTTGCCAAAAATTTAAATTTTCAGAAGTTGGTCGGGTTTTTCAAATTTGGATTTGAATAAAATACGTTAATATTAACGACGAAATTCCTTTCCAAAACCGACTTCGATCTGCTGAAGTACCAGGCGAACATAATCGAGCAGCAAGTAGATTTGCCAAAAATTTTAATTTTCAAATTTGAATTTGAATAAAATACGTTAATATTAACGACGAAATTCCTTCCCAAAACCGACTTCGATCTGCTGAAGTACCAGGCGAACATAATCGAGCAGCAAGTAGATTTGCCAAAAATTTTAATTTTCAAATTTGAATTTGAATAAAATACGTTAATATTAACGACGAAATTCCTTCCCAAAACCGACTTCGATCTGCTGAAGTACCAGGCGAACATAATCGAGCAGCAAGTAGATTTGCCAAAAATTTAAATTTTCAGAAGTTGGGCGGGCTTTTCAAATTTGAATTTGAATAAAATACGTTAGTATTAACGACGAAATTCCTTCCCAAAACCCACTTGGAGCTGCTGAAGTACCAGGCGAACATAATCGAGTAGCAAGTAGATTTGCCAAAAATTTAAATTTTCAGAAGTTGGGCGGGCTTTTCAAATTTGAATTTGAATAAAATACGTTAATATTAACGATTAAATTCCTTCCCAAAACCGACTTCAATCTGCTGAAGTACCAGGCGAACATAATCGAGCAGCAAGTAGATTTGCCAAAAATTTTAATTTTCAGAAGTTGGGCGGGCTTTTCAAATTTGAATTTGAATAAAATACGTTAATATTAACGACGAAATTCCTTCCCAAAACCGACTTCAATCTGCTGAAGTACCAGGCGAACATAATCGAGCAGCAAGTAGATTTGCCAAAAATTTTAATTTTCAGAAGTTGGGCGGGCTTTTCAAATTTGAATTTGAATAAAATACGTTAATATTAACGACGAAATTCCTTTCCAAAACCGACTTCGATCTGCTGAAGTACCAGGCGAACATAATCGAGCAGCAAGTAGATTTGCCAAAAATTTTAATTTTCAGAAGTTGGGCGGGCTTTTCAAATTTGAATTTGAATAAAATACGTTAGTATTAATGACGAAATTCCTTCCCAAAACCGACTTCGATCTGCTGAAGTACCAGGCGAACATAATCGAGCAGCAAGTAGATTTGCCAAAAATTTTAATTTTCAGAAGTTGGGCGGGCTTTTCAAATTTGAATTTGAATAAAATACGTTAATATTAACGACGAAATTCCTTCCCAAAACCAACGTCGATCTGCTGAAATACCAGGCGAACATAATCGAGCAGCAAGTAGATTTGCCAAAAATTTTAATTTTCAGAAGTTGGGCGGGCTTTTCAAATTTGAATTTGAAGAAAATACGTTAATATTAACGATTAAATTCCTTCCCAAAACCGACTTCGATCTGCTGAAGTACTAGGCGAACATAATCGAGCAGCAAGTAGATTTGCCAAAAATTTTAATTTTCAGAAGTTGGGCGGGCTTTTCAAATAATAATTTGAATAAAATACGTTAGTATTAACGACGAAATTCCTTCCCAAAACCGACTTCGATCTGCTGAAGTACCAGGCGAACATAATCGAGCAGCAAGTAGATTTGCCAAAAATTTAAATTTTCAGAAGTTGGGCGGGCTTTTCAAATTTGAATTTGAATAAAATACGTTAGTATTAACGACGAAATTCCTTCCCAAAACCGACTTCGATCTGCTGAAGTACCAGGCGAACATAATCGAGTAGCAAGTAGATTTGCCAAAAATTTAAATTTTCAGAAGTTGGGCGGGCTTTTCAAATTTGAATTTGAATAACATACGTTAATATTAACGACGAAATTCCTTCCCAAAACCGACTTCGATCTGCTGAAGTACCAGGCGAACATAATCGAGCAGCAAGTAGATTTGCCAAAAATTTAAATTTTCAGAAGTTGGGCGGGCTTTTCAAATTTGAATTTGAATAAAATACGTTAGTATTAACGACGAAATTCCTTCCCAAAACCGACTTCGATCTGCTGAAGTACCAGGCGAACATAATCGAGTAGCAAGTAGATTTGCCAAAAATTTTAATTTTCAGAAGTTGGGCGGGCTTTTCAAATTTGAATTTGAATAAAATACGTTAATATTAACGACGAAATTCCTTCCCAAAACCGACTTCGATCTGCTGAAGTACCAGGCGAACATAATCGAGCAGCAAGTAGATTTGCCAAAAATTTAAATTTTCAGAAGTTGGGCGGGCTTTTCAAATTTGAATTTAAATAAAATACGTTAATATTAACGAAGAAATTCCTTCCCGAAACCCACTTGGAGCGGCTGAAGTACCAGGCGAACATAATCGAGCAGCAAGTAGATTTGCCAAAAATTTAAATTTTCAGAAGTTGGGCGGGCTTTTCAAATAATAATTTGAATAAAATACGTTAGTATTAACGACGAAATTCCTTCCCAAAACCGACTTCGATCTGCTGAAGTACCAGGCGAACATAATCGAGCAGCAAGTAGATTTGCCAAAAATTTAAATTTTCAGAAGTTTGGCGGGTTTTTCAAATTTGAATTTGAATAAAATACGTTAGTATTAACGACGAAATTCCTTCCCAAAACCGACTTCGATCTGCTGAAGTACCAGGCGAACATAATCGAGCAGCAAGTAGATTTGCCAAAAATTTTAATTTTCAGAAGTTGGGCAGGCTTTTCAAATTTGAATTTGAATAAAATACGTTAATATTAACGACGAAATTCCTTCCCAAAACCGACTTCGATCTGCTGAAGTACCAGGCGAACATAATCGAGCAGCAAGTAGATTTGCCAAAAATTTTAATTTTCAGAAGTTGGGCGGGCTTTTCAAATTTGAATTTGAATAAAATATGTTAATATTAACGACGAAATTCCTTCCCAAAACCTAATTCGATCTGCTGAAGTACCAGGCGAACATAATCGAGCAGCAAGTAGATTTGCCAAAAATTTTAATTTTCAGAAGTTGGGCGGGTTTTTCAAATTTGAATTTGAATAAAATACGTTAATATTAACGAAGAAATTCCTTCCCGAAACCCACTTCGATCTGCTGAAGTACCAGGCGAACATAATCGAGCAGCAAGTAGATTTGCCAAAAATTTAAATTTTCAGAAGTTGGGCGGGCTTTTCAAATTTGAATTTGAATAAAATACGTTAGTAGTAACGACGAAATTCCTTCCCAAAACCGACTTCGATCTGCTGAAGTACCAGGCGAACATAATCGAGCAGCAAGTAGATTTGCCAAAAATTTTAATTTTCAGAAGTTGGGCGGATTTTTCAAATTTGAATTTGAATAAAATACGTTAATATGAACGACGAAATTCCTTCCCAAAACCGACTTCGATCTGCTGAAGTACCAGGCGAACATAATCGAGCAGCAAGTAGATTTGCCAAAAATTTTAATTTTCAGAAGTTGGGCGGGCTTTTCAAATTTGAATTTGAATAAAATAAGTTAGTATTAACGACGAAATTCCTTCCCAAAACCGACTTCGATCTGCTGAAGTACCAGGCGAACATAATCGAGCAGCAAGTAGATTTGCTAAAAATTTTAATTTTCAGAAGTTGGGCGGGCTTTTCAAATTTGAATTTGAATAAAATAAGTTAGTATTAACGACGGAATTCCTTCCCAAAACCCACTTGGAGCTGCTGAAGTACCAGGCGAACATAATCGAGTAGCAAGTAGATTTGCCAAAAATTTTAATTTTCAGAAGTTGGGCGGGCTTTTCAAATTTGAATTTGAATAAAATACGTTAATATTAACGACGAAATTCCTTCCCAAAACCGACTTCGATCTGCTGAAGTACCAGGCGAACATAATCGAGCAGCAAGTAGATTTGCCAAAAATTTAAATTTTCAGAAGTTGGGCGGGCTTTTCAAATTTGAATTTGAATAAAATACGACGAAATTCCTTCCCAAAACCGACTTCGATCTGCTGAAGTACCAGGCGAACATAATCGAGCAGCAAGTAGATTTGCCAAAAATTTTAATTTTCAGAAGTTGGGCGGGCTTTTCAAATTTGAATTTGAATAAAATACGACGAAATTCCTTCCCAAAACCGACTTCGATCTGCTGAAGTACCAGGCGAACATAATCGAGCAGCAAGTAGATTTGCCAAAAATTTTAATTTTCAGAAGTTGGGCGGGTTTTTCAAATTTGAATTGGTACTTCAGCAGATCGAAGTCGGTTTTGGGAAGGAATTTCGTCGTTAATACTAACGTATTTTATTCAAATTCAAATTTGAAAAGCCCGCCCAACTTCTGAAAATTTAAATTTTTGGCAAATCTACTTGCTGCTCGATTATGTTCGCCTGGTACTTCAGCAGATCGAAGTCGGTTTTGGGAAGGAATTTCGTCGTTAATACTAACGTATTTTATTCAAATTCAAATTTGAAAAGCCCGCACAACTTCTGAAAATTAAAATTTTTGGCAAATCTACTTGCTGCTCGATTATGTTCGCCTGGTACTTCAGCAGCTCCAAGTGGGTTTTTGGAAGGAATTTCGTCGTTAATACTAACGTATTTTATTCAAATTCAAATTTGAAAAGCCCGCCCAACTTCTGAAAATTAAAATTGTTGGCAAATCTACTTGCTGCTCGATTATGTTCGCCTGGTACTTCAGTAGATCGAAGTAGGTTTTGGGAAGGAATTTCGTCGTTACTACTAACGTATTTTATTCAAATTCAAATTTGAAAAGCCCGCCCAACTTCTGAAAATTTAAATTTTTGGCAAATCTACTTGCTATTCGATTATGTTCGCCTGGTACTTCAGCAGATCGAATTAGGTTTTGGGAAGGAATTTCGTCGTTAATATTAACATATTTTATTCAAATTCAAATTTGAAAAACCCGCCAAACTTCTGAAAATTAAAATTTTTGGCAAATCTACTTGCTGCTCGATTGTGTTCGCCTGGTACTTCAGCAGATCGAAGTCGGTTTTGGGAAGGAATTTCGTCGTTAATACTAACGTATTTTATTCAAATTCAAATTTGAAAAGCCCGCCCAACTTCTGAAAATTAAAATTTTTGGCAAATCTACTTGCTGCTCGATTATGTTCGCCTGGTACTTCAGCAGCTCCAAGTGGGTTTTGGGAAGGAATTTCGTCGTTAATACTAACGTATTTTATTCAAATTCAAATTTGAAAAGCCCGCCCAACTTCTGAAAATTTAAATTTTTGGCAAATCTACTTGCTGCTCGATTGTGTTCGCCTGGTACTTCAGCAGATCGAAGTCGGTTTTGGGAAGGAATTTCGTCGTTAATACTAACGTATTTTATTCAAATTCAAATTTGAAAAGCCCGCCCAACTTCTGAAAATTAAAATTTTTGGCAAATCTACTTGCTGCTCGATTATGTTCGCCTGGTACTTCAGCAGATCGAAGTCGGTTTTGGGAAGGAATTTCGTCGTTAATATTAACGTATTTTATTCAAATTCAAATTTGAAAAACCCGCCCAACTTCTGAAAATTAAAATTTTTGGCTTATCTACTTGCTGCTCGATTATGTTCGCCTGGTACTTCAGCAGATCGAAGTCGGTTTTGGGAAGGAATTTCGTCATTACTACTAACGTATTTTATTCAAATTTGAAAAGCCCGCCCAACTTCTGAAAATTTAAATTTTTGGCAAATCTACTTGCTGCTCGATTATGTTCGCCTGGTACTTCAGCAGATCGAAGTCGGTTTTGGGAAGGAATTTCGTCGTTAATATTAACGTATTTTATTCAAATTCAAATTTGAAAAGCCCGCCCAACTTCTGAAAATTAAAATTTTTGGCAAATCTACTTGCTGCTCGATTATGTTCGCCTGGTACTTCAGCAGATCGAAGTCGGTTTTGGGAAGGAATTTCGTCGTTAATACTAACGTATTTTATTCAAATTCAAATTTGAAAAACCCGCCAAACTTCTGAAAATTAAAATTTTTGGCTTATCTACTTGCTGCTCGATTATGTTCGCCTGGTACTTCAGCAGCTCCAAGTGGGTTTTGGGAAGGAATTTCGTCGTTAATACTAACGTATTTTATTCAAATTCAAATTTGAAAAGCCCGCCCAACTTCTGAAAATTAAAATTTTTGGCAAATCTACTTGCTACTCGATTATGTTCGCCTGGTACTTCAGCAGATCGAAGTCGGTTTTGGGAAGGAATTTCGTCGTTAATATTAACGTATTTTATTCAAATTCAAATTTGAAAAGCCCGCCCAACTTCTGAAAATTAAAATTTTTGGCAAATCTACTTGCTACTCGATTATGTTCGCCTGGTACTTCAGCAGCTCCAAGTGGGTTTTGGGAAGGAATTCCGTCGTTAATACTAACTTATTTTATTCAAATTCAAATTTGAAAAGCCCGCCTAACTTCTGAAAATTAAAATTTTTGGCAAATCTACTTGCTGCTCGATTATGTTCGCCTGGTACTTCAGCAGATCGAAGTCGGTTTTGGGAAGGAATTTCGTCGTTAATACTAACGTATTTTATTCAAATTCAAATTTGAAAAGCCCGCCCAACTTCTGAAAATTAAAATTTTTGGCAAATCTACTTGCTGCTCGATTATGTTCGCCTGGTACTTCAGCAGATCGAAGTCGGTTTTGGGAAGGAATTTCGTCGTTAATATTAACGTATTTTATTCAAATTCAAATTTGAAAAATCCGCCCAACTTCTGAAATTTAAAATTTTTGGCAAATCTCCTTGCTGCTCGATTATGTTCGCCTGGTACTTCAGCAGCTCCAAGTGGGTTTTGGGAAGGAATTTCTTCGTTAATATTAACGTATTTTATTCAAATTCAAATTTGAAAAGCCCGCCCAACTTCTGAAAATTTAAATTTTTGGCAAATCTACTTGCTGCTCGATTATGTTCGCCTGGTACTTCAGCAATTCGAAGTCGGTTTTGGGAAGGAATTTCGTCGTTAATATTAACGTATTTTATTCAAATTCAAATTTGAAAAGCCCGCCCAACTTCTGAAAATTAAAATTTTTGGCAAATCTACTTGCTACTCGATTATGTTCGCCTGGTACTTCAGCAGATCGAAGTCGGTTTTGGGAAGGAATTTCGTCGTTAATACTAACGTATTTTATTCAAATTCAAATTTGAAAAGCCCGCCCAACTTCTGAAAATTTAAATTTTTGGCAAATCTACTTGCTGCTCGATTATGTTCGCCTGGTACTTCAGCAGATCGAAGTCGGTTTTGGGAAGGAATTTCGTCGTTAATACTAACGTATTTTATTCAAATTCAAATTTGAAAAGCCCGCCCAACTTCTGAAAATTTAAATTTTTGGCAAATCTACTTGCTGCTCGATTATGTTCGCCTGGTACTTCAGCAGATCGAAGTCGGTTTTGGGAAGGAATTTCGTCGTTAATACTAACGTATTTTATTCAAATTCAAATTTGAAAAGCCCGCCCAACTTCTGAAAATTTAAATTTTTGGCAAATCTACTTGCTGCTCGATTATGTTCGCCTGGTACTTCAGCAGATCGAAGTCGGTTTTGGGAAGGAATTTCGTCGTTAATATTAACGTATTTTATTCAAATTCAAATTTGAAAAGCCCGCCCAACTTCTGAAAATTAAAATTTTTGGCAAATCCATTTGCTACTCGATTATGTTCGCCTGGTATTTCAGCAGCTCCAAGTGGGTTTTGGGAAGGAATTCCGTCGTTAATACTAACGTATTTTATTCAAATTCAAATTTGAAAAGCCCGCCCAACTTCTGAAAATTAAAATTTTTGGCAAATCTACTTGCTACTCGATTATGTTCGCCTGGTACTTCAGCAGATCGAAGTCGGTTTTGGGAAGGAATTTCGTCGTTAATATTAACGTATGTTATTCAAATTCAATTTTGAAAAATCCGCCCAACTTCTGAAAATTAAAATTTTTGGCTTATCTACTTGCTGCTCGATTATGTTCGCCTGGTACTTCAGCAGATCGAAGTCGGTTTTGGGAAGGAATTTCGTCGTTACTACTAACGTATTTTATTCAAATTCAAATTTGAAAAGCCCGCCCAACTTCTGAAAATTTAAATTTTTGGCAAATCTACTTGCTGCTCGATTATGTTCGCCTGGTACTTCAGCAGCTCCAAGTGGGTTTCGGGAAGGAATTTCTTCGTTAATATTAACGTATTTTATTCAAATTCAAATTTGAAAAGCCCGCCCAACTTCTGAAAATTTAAATTTTTGGCAAATCTACTTGCTGCTCGATTATGTTCGCCTGGTACTTCAGCAGATCGAAGTCGGTTTTAGGAAGGAATTTCGTCGTTAATATTAACGTATTTTATTCAAATTCAAATTTGAAAAGCCCGCCCAACTTCTGAAAATTAAAATTTTTGGCAAATCTTCTTGCTGCTCGATTATGTTCGCCTGGTATTTCAGCAGCTCCAAGTGGGTTTTTGGAAGGAATTTCTTCGTTAATATTAACATATTTTATTCAAATTCAAATTTGAAAAGCCCGCCCAACTTCTGAAAATTAAAATTTTTGGCAAATCTACTTGCTGCTCGATTATGTTCGCCTGGTACTTCAGCAGATCGAATTAGGTTTTGGGAAGGAATTTCGTCGTTAATATTAACATATTTTATTCAAATTCAAATTTGAAAAGCCCGCCCAACTTCTGAAAATTAAAATTTTTGGCAAATCTACTTGCTGCTCGATTATGTTCGCCTGGTACTTCAGCAGCTCCAAGTGGGTTTTGGGAAGGAATTTCGTCGTTAATATTAACGTATTTTCTTCAAATTCAAATTTGAAAAGCCGCCCAACTTCTGAAAATTTAAATTTTTGGCAAATCTACTTGCTGCTCGATTATGTTCGCCTGGTACTTCAGCAGATCGAAGTCGGTTTTGGGAAGGAATTTCGTCGTTACTACTAACGTATTTTATTCAAATTCAAATTTGAAAAGCCCGCCCAACTTCTGAAAATTTAAATTTTTGGCAAATCTACTTGCTGCTCGATTATGTTCGCCTGGTACTTCAGCAGATCGAAGTCGGTTTTGGGAAGGAATTTCGTCGTTAATATTAAAGTATTTTATTCAAATTCAAATTTGAAAAGCCCGCCCAACTTCTGAAAATTAAAATTTTTGGCAAATCTACTTGCTGCTCGATTATGTTCGCCTGGTACTTCAGCAGATCGAAGTCGGTTTTGGGAAGGAATTTCGTCGTTACTACTAACGTATTTTATTCAAATTCAAATTTGAAAAACCCGCCAAACTTCTGAAAATTAAAATTTTTGGCAAATCTACTTGCTGCTCGATTATGTTCGCCTGGTACTTCAGCAGATCGAAGTCGGTTTTGGGAAGGAATTTCGTCATTAATACTAACGTATTTTATTCAAATTATTATTTGAAAAGCCCGCCCAACTTCTGAAAATTTAAATTTTTGGCCAATCTACTTGCTGCTCGATTATGTTCGCCTGGTACTTCAGCAGCTCCAAGTGGGTTTCGGGAAGGAATTTCTTCGTTAATATTAACGTATTTTATTCAAATTCAAATTTGAAAAGCCCGCCCAACTTCTGAAAATTTAAATTTTTGGCAAATCTACTTGCTGCTCGATTATGTTCGCCTGGTACTTCAGCAGATCGAAGTCGGTTTTGGGAAGGAATTTCGTCGTTAATATTAACGTATTTTATTCAAATTCAAATTTGAAAAACCCGCCCAACTTCTGAAAATTAAAATTTTTGGCTTATCTACTTGCTGCTCGATTATGTTCGCCTGGTACTTCAGCAGATCGAAGTCGGTTTTGGGAAGGAATTTCGTCATTACTACTAACGTATTTTATTCAAATTTGAAAAGCCCGCCCAACTTCTGAAAATTTAAATTTTTGGCAAATCTACTTGCTGCTCGATTATGTTCGCCTGGTACTTCAGCAGATCGAAGTCGGTTTTGGGAAGGAATTTCGTCGTTAATATTAACGTATTTTATTCAAATTCAAATTTGAAAAGCCCGCCCAACTTCTGAAAATTAAAATTTTTGGCAAATCTACTTGCTGCTCGATTATGTTCGCCTGGTACTTCAGCAGATCGAAGTCGGTTTTGGGAAGGAATTTCGTCGTTAATACTAACGTATTTTATTCAAATTCAAATTTGAAAAACCCGCCAAACTTCTGAAAATTAAAATTTTTGGCTTATCTACTTGCTGCTCGATTATGTTCGCCTGGTACTTCAGCAGCTCCAAGTGGGTTTTGGGAAGGAATTTCGTCGTTAATACTAACGTATTTTATTCAAATTCAAATTTGAAAAGCCCGCCCAACTTCTGAAAATTAAAATTTTTGGCAAATCTACTTGCTACTCGATTATGTTCGCCTGGTACTTCAGCAGATCGAAGTCGGTTTTGGGAAGGAATTTCGTCGTTAATATTAACGTATTTTATTCAAATTCAAATTTGAAAAGCCCGCCCAACTTCTAAAAATTAAAATTTTTGGCAAATCTACTTGCTACTCGATTATGTTCGCCTGGTACTTCAGCAGCTCCAAGTGGGTTTTGGGAAGGAATTCCGTCGTTAATACTAACTTATTTTATTCAAATTCAAATTTGAAAAGCCCGCCTAACTTCTGAAAATTAAAATTTTTGGCAAATCTACTTGCTGCTCGATTATGTTCGCCTGGTACTTCAGCAGATCGAAGTCGGTTTTGGGAAGGAATTTCGTCGTTAATACTAACGTATTTTATTCAAATTCAAATTTGAAAAGCCCGCCCAACTTCTGAAAATTAAAATTTTTGGCAAATCTACTTGCTGCTCGATTATGTTCGCCTGGTACTTCAGCAGATCGAAGTCGGTTTTGGGAAGGAATTTCGTCGTTAATATTAACGTATTTTATTCAAATTCAAATTTGAAAAATCCGCCCAACTTCTGAAAATTAAAATTTTTGGCAAATCTCCTTGCTGCTCGATTATGTTCGCCTGGTACTTCAGCAGCTCCAAGTGGGTTTCGGGAAGGAATTTCTTCGTTAATATTAACGTATTTTATTCAAATTCAAATTTGAAAAGCCCGCCCAACTTCTGAAAATTTAAATTTTTGGCAAATCTACTTGCTGCTCGATTATGTTCGCCTGGTACTTCAGCAATTCGAAGTCGGTTTTGGGAAGGAATTTCGTCGTTAATATTAACGTATTTTATTCAAATTCAAATTTGAAAAGCCCGCCCAACTTCTGAAAATTAAAATTTTTGGCAAATCTACTTGCTACTCGATTATGTTCGCCTGGTACTTCAGCAGATCGAAGTCGGTTTTGGGAAGGAATTTCGTCGTTAATACTAACGTATTTTATTCAAATTCAAATTTGAAAAGCCCGCCCAACTTCTGAAAATTTAAATTTTTGGCAAATCTACTTGCTGCTCGATTATGTTCGCCTGGTACTTCAGCAGATCGAAGTCGGTTTTGGGAAGGAATTTCGTCGTTAATACTAACGTATTTTATTCAAATTCAAATTTGAAAAGCCCGCCCAACTTCTGAAAATTTAAATTTTTGGCAAATCTACTTGCTGCTCGATTATGTTCGCCTGGTACTTCAGCAGATCGAAGTCGGTTTTGGGAAGGAATTCCGTCGTTAATACTAACGTATTTTATTCAAATTCAAATTTGAAAAGCCCGCCCAACTTCTGAAAATTTAAATTTTTGGCAAATCTACTTGCTGCTCGATTATGTTCGCCTGGTACTTCAGCAGATCGAAGTCGGTTTTGGGAAGGAATTTCGTCGTTAATATTAACGTATTTTATTCAAATTCAAATTTGAAAAGCCCGCCCAACTTCTGAAAATTAAAATTTTTGGCAAATCCATTTGCTACTCGATTATGTTCGCCTGGTATTTCAGCAGCTCCAAGTGGGTTTTGGGAAGGAATTCCGTCGTTAATACTAACGTATTTTATTCAAATTCAAATTTGAAAAGCCCGCCCAACTTCTGAAAATTAAAATTTTTGGCAAATCTACTTGCTACTCGATTATGTTCGCCTGGTACTTCAGCAGATCGAAGTCGGTTTTGGGAAGGAATTTCGTCGTTAATACTAACGTATTTTATTCAAATTCAAATTTGAAAAACCCGCCCAACTTCTGAAAATTAAAATTTTTGGCAAATCTACTTGCTGCTCGATTATGTTCGCCTGGTACTTCAGCAGATCGAAGTCGGTTTTGGGAAGGAATTTCGTCGTTAATATTAACGTATGTTATTCAAATTCAAATTTGAAAAATCCGCCCAACTTCTGAAAATTAAAATTTTTGGCTTATCTACTTGCTGCTCGATTATGTTCGCCTGGTACTTCAGCAGATCGAAGTCGGTTTTGGGAAGGAATTTCGTCGTTACTACTAACGTATTTTATTCAAATTCAAATTTGAAAAGCCCGCCCAACTTCTGAAAATTTAAATTTTTGGCAAATCTACTTGCTGCTCGATTATGTTCGCCTGGTACTTCAGCAGCTCCAAGTGGGTTTCGGGAAGGAATTTCTTCGTTAATATTAACGTATTTTATTCAAATTCAAATTTGAAAAGCCCGCCCAACTTCTGAAAATTTAAATTTTTGGCAAATCTACTTGCTGCTCGATTATGTTCGCCTGGTACTTCAGCAGATCGAAGTCGGTTTTAGGAAAGAATTTCGTCGTTAATATTAACGTATTTTATTCAAATTCAAATTTGAAAAGCCCGCCCAACTTCTGAAAATTAAAATTTTTGGCAAATCTACTTGCTACTCGATTATGTTCGCCTGGTACTTCAGCAGATCGAATTAGGTTTTGGGAAGGAATTTCGTCGTTAATATTAACATATTTTATTCAAATTCAAATTTGAAAAGCCCGCCCAACTTCTGAAAATTAAAATTTTTGGCAAATCTACTTGCTGCTCGATTATGTTCGCCTGGTATTTCAGCAGCTCCAAGTGGGTTTTTGGAAGGAATTTCTTCGTTAATATTAACATATTTTATTCAAATTCAAATTTGAAAAGCCCGCCCAACTTCTGAAAATTAAAATTTTTGGCAAATCTACTTGCTGCTCGATTATGTTCGCCTGGTACTTCAGCAGATCGAATTAGGTTTTGGGAAGGAATTTCGTCGTTAATATTAAGGTATTTTATTCAAATTCAAATTTGAAAAGCCCGCCCAACTTCTGAAAATTTAAATTTTTGGCAAATCTACTTGCTGCTCGATTATGTTCGCCTGGTACTTCAGCAGCTCCAAGTGGGTTTTGGGAAGGAATTTAATCGTTAATATTAACGTAATTTCTTCAAATTCAAATTTGAAAAGCCGCCCAACTTCTGAAAATTTAAATTTTTGGCAAATCTACTTGCTGCTCGATTATGTTCGCCTGGTACTTCAGCAGATCGAAGTCGGTTTTGGGAAGGAATTTCGTCGTTACTACTAACGTATTTTATTCAAATTCAAATTTGAAAAGCCCGCCCAACTTCTGAAAATTTAAATTTTTGGCAAATCTACTTGCTGCTCGATTATGTTCGCCTGGTACTTCAGCAGATCGAAGTCGGTTTTGGGAAGGAATTTCGTCGTTAATATTAAAGTATTTTATTCAAATTCAAATTTGAAAAGCCCGCCCAACTTCTGAAAATTAAAATTTTTGGCAAATCTACTTGCTGCTCGATTATGTTCGCCTGGTACTTCAGCAGATCGAAGTCGGTTTTGGGAAGGAATTTCGTCGTTACTACTAACGTATTTTATTCAAATTCAAATTTGAAAAACCCGCCAAACTTCTGAAAATTAAAATTTTTGGCAAATCTACTTGCTGCTCGATTATGTTCGCCTGGTACTTCAGCAGATCGAAGTCGGTTTTGGGAAGGAATTTCGTCATTAATACTAACGTATTTTATTCAAATTATTATTTGAAAAGCCCGCCCAACTTCTGAAAATTTAAATTTTTGGCAAATCTACTTGCTGCTCGATTATGTTCGCCTGGTACTTCAGCAGCTCCAAGTGGGTTTCGGGAAGGAATTTCTTCGTTAATATTAACGTATTTTATTCAAATTCAAATTTGAAAAGCCCGCCCAACTTCTGAAAATTTAAATTTTTGGCAAATCTACTTGCTGCTCGATTATGTTCGCCTGGTACTTCAGCAGATCGAAGTCGGTTTTGGGAAGGAATTTCGTCGTTAATATTAACGTATTTTATTCAAATTCAAATTTGAAAAGCCCGCCCAACTTCTGAAAATTAAAATTTTTGGCAAATCTACTTGCTGCTCGATTATGTTCGCCTGGTACTTCAGCAGATCGAAGTCGGTTTTGGGAAGGAATTTCGTCGTTAATATTAACGTATGTTATTCAAATTCAAATTTGAAAAGCCCGCCCAACTTCTGAAAATTTAAATTTTTGGCAAATCTACTTGCTACTCGATTATGTTCGCCTGGTACTTCAGCAGATCGAATTAGGTTTTGGGAAGGAATTTCGTCGTTAATATTAACATATTTTATTCAAATTCAAATTTGAAAAGCCCGCACAACTTCTGAAAATTAAAATTTTTGGCAAATCTACTTGCTGCTCGAATATGTTCGCCTGGTACTTCAGCAGCTCCAAGTGGGTTTTGGGAAGGAATTTCTTCGTTAATATTAACGTATTTTATTCAAATTCAAATTTGAAAAGCCCGCCCAACTTCTGAAAATTAAAATTTTTGGCAAATCTACTTGCTGCTCGATTATGTTCGCCTGGTACTTCAGCAGATCGAAGTCGGTTTTGGGAAGGAATTTCGTCGTTAATATTAACGTATTTTATTCAAATTCAAATTTGAAAAGCCCGCACAACTTCTGAAAGTTAAAATTTTTGGCAAATCTACTTGCTGCTCGATTATGTTCGCTTGGTACTTCAGCAGCTCCAAGTGGGTTTTTGGAAGGAATTTCGTCGTTAATACTAACGTATTTTATTCAAATTCAAATTTGAAAAGCCCGCCCAACTTCTGAAAATTAAAATTTTTGGCAAATCTACTTGCTGCTCGATTATGTTCGCCTGGTACTTCAGCAGATCGAAGTCGGTTTTGGGAAGGAATTTCGTCGTTACTACTAACGTATTTTATTCAAATTCAAATTTGAAAAGCCCGCCCAACTTCTGAAAATTTAAATTTTTGGCAAATCTACTTGCTGCTCGATTATGTTCGCCTGGTACTTCAGCAGATCAAAGTCGGTTTTGGGAAGGAATTTCGTCGTTAATATTAACGTATTTTATTCAAATTCAAATTTGAAAAGCCCGCCAAACTTCTGAAAATTAAAATTTTTGGCAAATCTACTTGCTGCTCGATTATGTTCGCCTGGTACTTCAGCAGATCGAAGTCGGTTTTGGGAAGGAATTTCGTCGTTAATACTAACGTATTTTATTCAAATTCAAATTTGAAAAGCCCGCCCAACTTCTGAAAATTTAAATTTTAGGCAAATCTACTTGCTGCTCGATTATGTTCGCCTGGTACTTCAGCAGCTCCAAGTGGGTTTTGGGAAGGAATTTCGTCGTTAATACTAACGTATTTTATTCAAATTCAAATTTGAAAAGCCCGCCCAACTTCTGAAAATTTAAATTTTTGGCAAATCTACTTGCTGCTCGATTATGTTCGCCTGGTACTTCAGCAGATCGAAGTAGGTTTTGGGAAGGAATTTCGTCGTTAATATTAACATATTTTAGTCAAATTCAAATTTGAAAAGCCCGCCCAACTTCTGAAAATTAAAATTTTTGGCAAATTATGTTTTTCGATTATGTTCGCCTGGTACTTCAGCAGATCGACTTTGGTTTTGGGAAGGAATTTCGTCGTTAATATTAACGTATTTTATTCAAATTCGAATTTGAAAAGCCCGCCCAACTTGTGAAAATTAAAATTTTTGGCAAATCTACTTGCTACTCAATTATGTTCGCCTGGTACTTCAGCAGATCGACGTTGGTTTTGGGAAGGAATTTCGTCGTTAATACTAACGTATTTTATTCAAATTCGAATTTGAAAAGCCCGCCCAACTTCTGAAAATTTAAATTTTTGGCAAATCTACTTGCTGCTCGATTATGTTCGCCTGGTACTTCAGCAGCTCCAAGTGGGTTTTGGGAAGGAATTCCGTCGTTAATACTAACGTATTTTATTCAAATTTGAAAAGCCCGCCCAACTTCTGAAAATTAAAATTTTTGGCAAACCTACTTGCTACTCGATTATGTTCGCCTGGTACTTCAGCAGATCGAAGTCGGTTTTGGGAAGGAATTTAATCGTTAATATTAACGTATTTTATTCAAATTCAAATTTGAAAAGCCCGCCCAACTTCTGAAAATTTACATTTTTGGCAAATCTACTTGCTACTCGATTATGTTCGCCTGGTACTTCAGCAGCTCCAAGTGGGTTTTGTGATGGAAATTCGTCGTTCGATAACTTCGATTATTTGTGCATAATTTTTAGGAAATTTTCTGAAATCATCCTTACATTAATGTCTCTTTATTTGTAAAAGTGAATACTCTATTAAGGAACGCCAAAGGTATTTTGAAACCAACCCATTAGACTATAATAATTAGAGTACTCTTATTAGAATTAATGGCTCTAATTTATCGTATAATTATATTTTTTAATCGGTGCTTAACTTGTTTAAATAGACCGACAGACACTTAGAATGGGCAGTAAATATAATTATTTCCATTTGTCACAGTCGTTCATCCAATGCACCATAGAGATGACGGTTATAATTTATTCTTTTTTATTTAACTAATTAATTCATAAATTATTGCAGCAATTAACCCATCGAGAAGAAGGACAAGCGGAATGCCATCTCCACCATATTCTGCGGCACTTCGGGTCGATGGCAGACGTACACTTCCTTGGCGGGTGATTGAAAGAGTCTTCCGACCACAACGAATCGAACGCCAGCCTGATCCTTGCCCGCATTTGCCACCTCCAAGGTCATGCCGTGTTCCTTGACCATGGTTATATCGTGTCCCGCGGTGCTTCTGGCCCCGGTGGACTCCGTCAGCTGCCGGCGATGCAGCTTGGAGCGTTCTAGCACCAAGTGAATCGTGTGACAAGCTCTTCGCATCTCGGACAGATATGGGAAGCTCTCTGTGCTGACGGTAAAAGGACACAAGAGCACGCCATTGGCCATGTCCACGTAGACATAATGCCATATGGAATTCTTCCAGCCGGCGGATATTTTGACGGGCAGCACATTGTTGATCTCCTTCCACAGGGATGTGGTAATCTGGCTCTGCGTCTCCGCATTCAAATTGAGGCCATAGTGCAGCGGATGCTGCTCGGCAAAGTTCTCCCAGTCGGAGCCGCTGTCGGAGTCATCGGCAGGCGTCAGACGGCGACGCGACATTTCATCCTCACTGGGAGTGAGGCTGTGTATCGAGGAGCCGCCCAGCGAGGAGCAGAGCTGCGCCTCATCGTCATTGCCGGACGCAGAGTGGGCAACGGTTAGTTTCGGCTTCAGAAATGACTCCAGTTTGCCATTCGCCTCCTGCTCGTCGCCGGCTTGCTCGATCTTCAGCTGATCCAAAACCTCGGGACGCTTGTTGGACACGGACCAGAACTTGGCCAACGATTCAATGCCGCACTGAATGAGATGATCCAGCGTCTCTTGGATCTCCTCGATGTAGAACAGCGAAGGCGGCACCGAGCCATAGGCCTCCATCTCGGGCTCATCCACATACATCTTGAGGATGACGGTGAGAATGAGGTGACTGCGCGAGCAGACGGTGAGAAAGTAGCGACCCGTGGCATTGGGCAGCACAATCTCCTCCCACACATACAGCTCACGGACTCGCACGCCCGGAGCAGCGCCAATGAAGTCGAAGATGCCGCGACAGCGCAGAAAGAGCTCCACATTGGAGCGCACATCGGCGGGCAGCAAACTGGCCAGCAGAAAATGATCATAGTACAGGGCACAGCCGTAGATGAAGAACTCGCGGTGCGTGGTCAACGGTTCGTCATTCCAGTTGCGATAGTCCATGGCCTCCATTTCGCTGAGCGCGTCAAAGATGCGCAGTTGCGCCTCCTTGGGCAGTGGAAGATTGCGCGACTGCTGCAGCAGCTGCTCGAACTGCAGCTGACCACGTGGCTGGGCCAACAGACGGCAGCGTTGGATGCCACAAAAGTGACGTAGGAACAGCCGCAAGCCGCTCGAGCCGTCTTCCCCCGTAGCAAAGTTGTCCAAGTTGAGACCCGGCAACGAGAAGCGAATGTAGCCGATGAGCTCGTCCGATCTCGAACTGCTTTCGGCGGCGCTGTACAACTCTGCGGCATAGGCGAACAGCACCAGGAAGCCATTGAGCCGCCGATAGTTGACATAGTAGGAGACCTGATCCACTAAGAGACGCGATGTCAACGGCTCCGTTTGCAGCTCGTTGAGCACCGAGGACAGCGTAAGGAAGCTGCCTCTGGCCTTGTACAGAAAGTTGGTCAGCGGCGACTCTGGAAAGTAGTAGAGCGAGTCTTTGTGCTGATCCTGCTGGTAGCATTCCGGCGGCAGCAGCAGCATGCCGAAGGGCGTCAGTGAGTCCGGCACAGCAGCGGATGCGGGCAGCAGCTGCTCGAACTGTTCCGCGAACATGGCGAAGCTCAGCAGCTTACGAACCTGCTGAACTTGCTGCAATCCCAGAGATTCCTCTGCTGCATCGGCTGGACTCGCAGTGGCGGTGCCCTGGAAGCCCAAACACACCTGTGTGGGCTCCAGAAACTGCTGTAGCAGCTCGTCCACATTGCTAGCATAGAGGTCGATGCCGTTGAGGGACTTGAACCAATCGCCCCGCTTGATGCTGTGCTGCATGGCGCTGATGTCGTGCACAAAGCTATCGACCATCAGGCACTCGGGCTGATCCGGAAAGGGCAGCACTCGAAAGCCCAATATGGACTCCACGGCGGTGGAGCGGCGGCCAAAGCGGAAGCGATCTGTCGCCGTTATAACCAGCTCCAATTGCTTCTGATTGTCGTGTGAATTCTTGATGTCTGCAAAGCGGAACCCGTTGCTCGAGTTGGAGTTGCTGTCTGGCTGCTCGTTGTTGTTGTTGTATTGGTTACCATTGTGTTGCTGCTGCTGCTGTAGCTGTTGCTTGCCCTGTTGGCCTCTATTCTGCTGCTGCTGCTGTCGCCGTGTTTTTTTTCCCAGGCGCAACGAACGACGCAGCAGCTCACCGCGTCTGTCAGTGGTGTTTGTCTTGACACTGGGCACGTATTCGGCATAGAAGAGGCTGCCATCTTCGGCCACGTACTCCTCCCAGTTGACCAGGTCGCTGCCGTCGCTGAACGAACTGTTGAGCGACGAACTGGACGTTGAGTAAGTCTCCGAGGCGTCTAGACCAAGTCTGTGTCTGTCTGTGGCCAACGCCATCCCTCCCTGCGTCTTACGCATCACAAAATAAATATAAACAATCAAATCTATTGAAAATTTGACTTCTAGTTTTTATAGCGTCTCGTTCCGACTTCGCTCACAAACAAATTGCAACTGAATCTCTAGCTCAATCTCTAACTTGGCCTTTTGCGCTCTTTAAAAACCGGTTTGTGTTCCGCTCTCGTGCTGCTGTAAATTCCATTGAGTTTGTGCTACCTGCTCTTCACCGTTCTCTTGAGCGTTTCACTTTACAGCCAGTGAGAAACTCTGCGATCATTGTTTAGAATAACGATCGAAATTAAGTGTGGGATAATTGTGGTTGCTTTCCTATTTGAACAATTTGAATTTCGATTGAAATTAACTTTGGTTTAGTTTATTTTTCCGATTTTGTTTACTTTCCAGTTATTAATTTGAGTTCCAAATCCACTTTGATTACATATATAAAAAACTTTGAATTCCAATTGAAATTAAAACGGTTAAAATTGTAAGTTCCCTGTTGTAAATTTGTTCAGTTTTGCCAGAAATTAATTCAGCATCTCCAATTTTGTTCCATGCGCAACTAACTCGGCTATTATTTCGATTTGCAATTCGAAATTCTATCTTAAACAAAACGGCTTCAATTTTAAGTTTGCTTTTAACGTTTCGAATTTGAATCGAAATGCTGTTCCAATTTTGAGTCTGCCCCGTTTGGATTTATGCAAATTCGAATTGTTATCGTGTGTTGGTCGGATTCCAATTTATGATCCTCAAATTGTGGATAGTTCTTATTTTTGCACTTTAAATTTCTTGGAATTGTTTCACTGCGCAAACATTAATTAGTTGTTCTTATATTTACTAGTAAGTTAAATTTATTACACCATTTAGTCACGTTTTATTTGCAATACCGATCTGCTTTCATCTTGCTGCGTCGATCCAAAAGTGTTTCATGTAAAAGTCCTTGAGCCTTTGCTTCCTCCAGCTCCTTGATATTATTTTTGCTGATGCGCATCTTTTTGTCTTGGAACTTTTGAAACTTTTTGCTATGGATCGAACAGAAAATGCAATTAAAATTAATAATCGGTTTTGGAATACGTACACATAATTTCGCTCCACTTCGCCCAGGTCGCCTTTCTCCTCCTTGGGCTGATCGTCCACCACAACATCCCGAGCTGCATTGGTGCGAACTCGGCAGATTTCATGGTCCCCCACCTTTTTGCGGAGTGCCACGCAAGCATCGTCCTCTGGATCAATGGACATGAAGTGGCCCGTTTCCGACAATAATGCCATCTTTTTACCCTACAAGACAGAAGCATGTTTAAGCAATAGTGCAAGTAGTTTATGCATAAAGAATTACCTCAAAGACCGGTTCCCATTGTTCCATGCTGCCAACGGCCTCGGAACGTCCCGTCACCATGCCATCTTTCTCAATTTTTACATATTTTCCATAGCCCGATTTAAAGGAGACTTTGCGATCGTTTATTGGAAATGCTGTGAATATCTCCTCTGGATCTGGACCGTCACCTTGATTGTGCGGCGCGCCCAGCGTAAACAATCTGCAAATTATGATTTCTGAGGTCACTTTAATCACTTGTTTATATTGTTTGGTGACTTACCCATTGTCCAATGCCTTTAAGTAACAGCGGTCGCTAAACTCGATGGCCACCGCGCCGACAATATTAGTTGCAGTTGTCGCTGTCCACCAGCCGCCATGCTGTATTGCATCCTCGTCCACAACAGTCTTGCTCCGTTTGGGTGCATCGCCGTCCTCTTTGTGTTCTTTTTCCTTCTTGCGCTTCTTACTTTTCCTGTAAACAATATTGGGGTTTATATACATAGCAGTATACAATTATTGCGGCCACTTACTTGGGTTTCTCTCCTTTAAGAACCAGTTTTTTTATGCGTATATTATCGTAGTCGGCCATAACTCACTATTTTTATTTACTAAACAAATTTCGCGTGCAAGTTGTTTTGGTGGTAGAGACAGTGTGACCGCATGTCGAACACCAAATTATACCCGGAATGAAACAAAACGATATACGACACGATAGCTACAATCGATATGCAAAACAAATATATCGATTAGTCTTTTTAGGTGAATCACAAATTTTCGGTGTACACTATTTTCACTTAGTGGCCAAACTACATTTCTGAGTATAGGCCGTAATAATAATTAATCGATATTTTATATTTGTCCAATTAGCAGCTTGGCGCCCGCCAAATACAATTTATTTTGAAAATGCATTCAACACACAATACTTGACGATACGGCGGAACTCAAAAGGCGCATGAAATATATATAGTTATACAATGTTTGTAAATCTAAGCGATGTATTATGCAAAAGCTGTATAAATACACGTCAGGTTCGCTAGGTAAATATTTAAGTATACAAATTATAAATACAATTAAATTAGACTTGGCTGTCGAATGGATGCACATTACTTAAAACTAAAGTGTATAAAATAAGGGAATAATATAAGAAAGAATGAGTAAATATCAGAATAAATTAAATTTGTTGACTACATATAATTTTTGTAGAATATTCGCAAATTAAGAATAGTAACTTTGTTTTGACTAAATATGCAATGTGCATCCAAGACATTGACTGGTTCCTATTAATATGCACAACGCTATTACCCATTTCCATTACCCATGTCGGGTAACTGGGCGTATATACACATATAAATACTGAAAGCGGAATGCATTATGGTTACATATAACCCTCCACGGACACCTGTTGCCACTGACCCTGTAAACAAAAACAGCAATTTAATAAAGTCAAATCAGTCTAGTGATTTATACTTACAGCTATGCCTAGATTCCAACCAGCTCCAGCGGGATTCTCTTTGGTTATACCGCATCGTCGACAAACGACGCCATTTAGGGATATGGCCCAGACTTCTTTGCCAACCGACACAGATCTGAAGCCACAGTGAGTTTCCGTGTGCGGCGGAACATTGGCAGCATTTGGAAGAAATTGCCAATGCGATCCTTCGGGGAATGTGCGAGTGATCTCCTTGCGCACGGCCAAGCGTTGCTGATTGTCTAATGCCCAGATGCCAGCGCGACCAACGCTTATGGCCTTAAACGTAACGCCCGCTGGGGCTTCCACCTGTTGCCAAGCGTCGCCGCAAGGATTGAGCTTGTTGATGCCGAAACGAAAGAAGATCATGCCGTTTCTAGCCACAGCCCAGACTTGTCCTGTTGGCGACACGCTAATGCCAATCAGCGGCTGGTCGCTGACAATGTGCTCCCAGCTGTCGCCGCGTGGATTCAATGTGCTCACACCATGACGGATCAACACATCGCCATTTGAGGCAATGGCCCAAGCGGACACTGGCATGTCCTCCACATTGAGCGCGCTGTCCACATCATCGTCCAGCACCTGCAGAGCAGCATCGAGTATCTTGGAATGGCTAAGCTCCTGCCAGGGGCCGCTGCTGCTAAGGCGACATTTTTTCATCCAACGTCGTCGTCGCACACAATCTGTCAGCTTCTTGTGTGCGTGATAATTAGCCGGAAAGTCGATGGCATATTGCCAACCTTCCTTATCAGCGCCACCCGGAATGTTGTAATCTATGGCCCAGTCGGAGATCCACTCGCAGTGCGTGGATAACAGCTTGGTGTGCTCCTTGCTGCGCTTCTGTCTTCCAGTTGCATCGCTCCACATGTGGCGATCGGTGGGCAAGCTCTTGGCAGTGAAGCCACTGATGGGATTCCAACGTTGATTCTCATACACATAATAAGTGTGCGTATCAATCATGCTGTTAATCTTGCCCGATCCCTCCAGGCCTTTAAGAAACATGCCGCCCCAGCCGCCATTGTACGCCCAAGCCGTATTATCGCAGGCAATGCCCCAGACAACGTCGACGCCGCTGTTGTACACACGCTTCACATGGCCACCCATTTGGCGCCAGTGCATCTGCTGCATGGAAACAATCAGCGAGGGCGACCGATACACGACATTGAAGAGCTTAACGCGTCCACTCACATAGAGGCAAGTGACGGCGGCGGGATCAGTGCGATATTTGTAGTCGGCATAGAGCGCGTTATTGACGACTATCTGATACTGGTTCTGAAGAGCCCTGCAAAGTGATTTAATCAGTGTTAAGTTTAAGTGCTGATAAAAAAGTTCGATGATGACTCACCTGATTTTGACAGTGAAACTGGCGCCTGGTGCGAATACCATACGATCGTTGCGTATCTCATCGAGCCACTCCGAATCCACCATGGAATTGAGAACGGTCGTGCGCTCATTGAAGCGTGGGTTCAGATGCATGGCAATCACACGATATTTCTCTACACGATGCGGCAATGCCTTAATACTCGAATGGCACTGCAAGTCAAAGCGTATTTGGTCTGCATCATCATATACACAGCCCGTAATTTCTAGTTCGCTGCCACAGGGCATGCTGCAATAGAATGAAGTGGGTTAACAGAGCTACAATTGAATTGAGTTCTCATTATTACCCATTGTAGAGTGTGTTGTAGTAGGGCGTCTCGCAGGTGGACAGATCCATGCGCTCCACATAGTGACTCTGCCCGCTTTCGGTTTTCTCCAGCTGCTGCGCCTTCATGTTGGCCGCATCGAAGACGAAGACATCGCCCAGCTCGCTGGTCAGCCAGATGGCATTGCTCGCCGGCTTGCCCAGCAGCATGTTGATCTGACTGCACACCGAAGACAAGTGCGACAACCAATCCTCCATTTCGGCATCGCCAGCAAACTGCAGCTTGACGGGACTGCAATTGACGGGCAGATGCACGGCGTGTATGGCCAGACGTGGAGCGCCCGGTTCACTGCAGCACTGCACACACGTTATGTCTGAGAGAGTAAACTGTATCTTGGTCGCAGCTCCATCCGGGCTGAGCACAGTAAAGGTGCCGGAATCGCTGTCGTTGCTGTCGCTGCTGCCTGTGCCGGTGCCGCTGACCCATTCCAGCTCTATGATGCAATCGTCGTAGTCGCCAGCGGGATGTTGATAGCGTGCATCGGCGGATTTCACCCACGAGCTGAGCTCCACGGCCTTCTCGTAGTGTGTCACCTGCTGCAGCTTGGCCAGACTGAGCTGGCGTTGCTTGAGCTTGTCGAGTATATCGTTGCGCCACGTAGGATTCGCTTCGGCCTTGCCATCGTTGGCCAAATGATCGTTGAACCAGTTGGGTATGTTATTGACATCCACTGTCACGGCACCCGTTGCAATACAGCTCCACATTACGGCACACTCGGTCCAGAACTGCGATCCGTTGTGGTCGTCATCTTCGCCCAGAAATGCATCGGAGCCATGCGCCGATTCCGACTCAAAGACAGCCGAATCGCTTTCCGGATGCGCCTCAGTGCCCACCACAGAGCCAACGCTGCGCACTGGCGACCAAGCGCGGGGGTTCTTTAGCTGCGTCTCGAACTTGCCAGTGATCTCGGCAATGTCGGCGGCCGGTGCACTGGAGGCATGTGAGGAAGTCTCTCGCAAGGCGGTCGCTCGATGTTTCTGCCGCTCGTTTAAATTGAGACTGCCAATTGTGGGCGGTGAATCGGCATTCAACTTCCAGCGTTCACTTTTCAGGCGATTATTAAGGCCATTGCTCAAGGATGCATTGCTGTGACTGCTGACGGTTTCGATGACGGCACACGTCTCAACCACGCCCTTCTCTTTCTCCTTGGAGTAGAGATTGGAGAAGCTCTGATGCTTGGAGCCGGGCGTGGAGCTGCTACCGCCACTTTTGCGCGACACAATGGATAAGGAACTGGAGGAGCGACTTATTTGCATGGAACACTGTATCTTCAGCCACTTTTTGCCGGTGGGATCCGCTGCACTGACTCCCGATCGATAGTAAATAGCACGATCAGCTGCGCCAATGGCAAACACCTATTTAAAGAGTTAAACTTTACGAACAGAGCATAAAAGAGATTGTCTGGGATTGTTTTACCTGATCGTTTGGTGCCACCGCGATCATCGATAGATTGCCCACCATTTCCACCCAGCCTCTGCCTATGGCGGCATCCTCGCTTATGCCTGCCGCATCGCCTTTGATGCCCCGCCGGAACCACGCATGGTTATCATTCGTAATGCACCACACGGCATCAGTGCCCACCGAGATTTGCACAATGCGCAGGCCTCGCGGCGTATCCGACTGCGAACTCGTAGCCACCGGCGACTTCACATCCAACCACGCCTCGCCCGACAGATTGTCACGCGTTATCCCCGTGCGCACAATGACTCGGCCGTTGTAGAGCACAGCCCAAACGAGGCCAGTGGGGCCCACGCTAATCTGCGAGAGCTCGCTGCCGGTGGGTGTGTTGATGGCCGTCCAGCGCAGACCCTCGGGCGAGAACTGAGTGACCCCAGTGCGAAACATGGCCCGACCATGCGCTGTTATAGCCCACACGCACAGTGTGCCGACCCGGGCATTGGGCACATGGGTGCCACCAATCGCTACATCGATGAAGGGTTCCTGGGTGGGGTCCTTGTGCAATGGGGCGACGGCACACCAGCTGTTGAGGGCCGCATAGCGCCGAAAGCGTATCCACTTGCGACGCCTCACATACGAGTTCCATGACTTTTTGGCCGAATAGGATGCTGGGAAATCCAAGGCATACATCCAGCCATCTTCGGCCAATTGCTGGCCATCGAGTTCTAGATCCAGATGCCAGTCACCGTCCCACTGCCAGGCCATCGAAGGCAGACGTATCTTGTCTACGCTCCGTTCGACGCTGCCATCAACGTTTGAGTAGCGATAGCGATCGGTGGGCAACAACGTCTTCGAGAATCCTTCGATGGGCAGCCAGCGTTCGTTCTCGTAAGATTCCTCCTTGACGCGTATGGGCACATCGAGGCCATGCACATGCACATACACCTGCCTGTCGCCACCTATGGCCCACATATAGTTGGGCACTGCGCTGATTTTCTTGAATTCCAATCCAAGATAGGGGAATTCGCGCCATCCACTGGAGCTGGTGGACAGCGTGTGAACGCGGCCCTCGCTGCTAGTGGCGAACAGTAGGCTGCTGGGCATGGCTGATTGTGTTTTTTCTCGTTATTTTAACTAAACTTATTTTGCTGCAGCCGTCTTTCTTTGTGTTCCATTGTGGGTGGCACGCATTTACCGAATAATTGATTTTCCGTTCAAGTTGAGTCGAGGCTGCCAGATCGCCAGACAACTGATAACAGCTGGCTTCAGAGGTGGCAGCGCAGCTGAGATTTCTCTTATTAGTATTCCATGTGAATAACTTAATAATCAGTTAAGAACAAATACATTTTATTTGCACACAAAAAACTACACAAACAAACCACAATTCTGATAAACTAACACAGATATGCATGTATTCAACATATTCGCTGTAACCACCAAATGGTAAGTGATCCAGCTGTTTACTGGAACTATGTGGCAGCGCCAACAGCCACGCAATGTTTACATATAAAAGGTGTCATTAAACTAACCTCTCCCCACAGCTTACTAAGCACTCGAATTCATTCGAAGCCTGCTTTCCAGGCTTTCTCAAAGGTCTCCAAAAAATTTCCGTTCCCTTTTATGGGTCTAGTTGAGAGTGTTCTAAGAAAACCAGTAGTCAATATGGACAGCGTTGAGGCTCAATTTGTGCGCGATGCTATTGCCAACAACAAGGTGACAATTTTCAGCAAAAGTTATTGCCCGTACTGCACCATGGCCAAGGAGGTAAGCGAGTCAGTGTTGTAAAATCAATGCTTTTCAATCTAATCGGTTATTTACAATTTTGAACAGCCCTTTCGTAAACTGAATGTTAACGCTACGATTATTGAGCTGGATAACCGTAAGGATGGCAACGAAATTCAATCGGTATTGGGCGAACTGACAGGCGCTCGCACTGTTCCCCGCGTCTTTATCGACGGCAAGTTCATTGGCGGAGGCACCGACATTAAGCGAATGTACGAGATGGGAACTCTGCAGAAATACTTCGAATAATTATAATATTTACTAGCTAAACTTTGTGTAATGTAAATTAAATTTGTTGTGAAATATACTCTTTTTCGAGATTTTTCCCTACTTACATCGATGTGTCATTTGTGTGTTTTGGAAAACCAAGATTTCTGACTACAAATCATTTTATAAATTTAAAACAGTGAGTAATGGGTAATGTATTTATATTTGCTTGGCTGGTGAAATTAAATTTGTAAATAAGGATATATATATATATATTCACTTAACGTTTCAATGGGTTGCGCTCCGGAAAATCGCATGTTAAACATAATGAAAGTGAGATAAAGATCTCTTGTAAAATAAAGGGTTACGTTCCTAGAGCAAATACAAGCAAACAATTAGACATATGCATATGTAAAAATTTGACCCCAAAAAGTTTTTTTTTAAATTATGTTTAATTCTTATTTCTTAAATTAAACTATACCCATTTTAAAATAAGTTTTAAGTTTTATTTAAAGATAAATTAATAATGGCTTTACAATTTATTGATATTTTATCAAGTATAACAGAATAGCAATACAAAACAATAAAACTTTCAAATTTGATTAAGTTAAAACAACGTAAATTAAATAATTTAAATTGTTCATTCATTTTTAAAATTTCTTCAATTTATTGATATTTAAATTTTGAATTTTTTTAGGAAACAATAAATAAAACAATCAAGACTCAAAACTATCGGCATTTTAAATTACCGCCACAGTTTGTATATCGGCTTACCGATTGAAAATCGAAAGCTGCTGCTCCATAAAGATTGCTTATTGGACAGCTGTTAACGTAAATAAACAAATTGGAACAATAAGTAGATCGTTTCAATTATGACTGATGTAGTGCGCGGCGAAGCTCCTGAATCGGATGAGGAGCAGGAGCACAAAGAGGTAATTGAACCAAGGACTTTCAAACACTTCCAACTAAACAACAAGTGGTTTGAAGATATTTGCAGCTGAAGTTTCCGGTGAGGCGTCCGAGGAGGAGGAAGAAGACGAAGACATATATGAGAAGCCAAGCAGGGCCAGTGTAACAGCATCTATCTATCGGAACAATCTGCTACAACGCAAACTAAGTAAGCGCTAAGAAAGTAAATAGCTGTGAAGTTTATTAATTTACTTTCATACTTGACTGCAGTTGAAAGTAATATCAACATTTGGAGGTCGTTGACGGCATTTACACGCAGCTTTGTGGTGAACGCATCCAAGCAGCTGTTGACTACGGATCAAATGCTCATCAAGTCCCAGGTGTCCTTGCAATCGGCGCACACCGCGTTGCAGCAGGCTCAAAGGAACACGGCACAATTGCAATCCCGCTCAGAGGCAGCATTAACGAGCAGCTTTCTGCCAGTCATTCAAATAGATTAATCAAAAACTTAACTAGGACAATGGAAAGGGCGGTTTATACAATTCTTTACAAATACACGAACAAACTAGGCTAATCCTCGGTATCCGAATTGGGAGCGTACACCTGACTATTGGGTGATGGCTCTCGCGGCACGTATGTGTTTTGGAAGCAACGCGAGAATATCGTGCGAACCTTGTGCCTTTGTTCCCGTTCCGGCGACTGTGGTATGCTTTCGTCTTCGTCCCCAGCGTCATCCCCTAATTCTGGTGGCAGCATTGTGGGCGGAGCCTCCTCCGTTTCAAAGAAGTAGATGTCAGTGCTGTTTGGTGCCTGCACCTGGCTGGCTTGTGCTGCCTCTGACACGGCCAGCAGCAGAGCTTCCTCGTCGGCCTCCTCCTCAACCACAGCCACAGTATCTCCCTCGGCCAACAGGCGTGGCGGCTGCACGGAAGGCGCTTCGGATGGCCGCGGTGGGCGGTGATCACGAAACTGAAAGACTGCCGAGTCCTCGTCCGTTGGCATTGTGGTGTCTTCAGCCAGACGACGTTTCTGCTGCACCGTTGGTCCTGGCGTGCTGCTCTTGCGCTTCTGAGTCGCAGGGGGCAGATCAGCCTCGCCTATTTCGCGCTGACAGTAATCCTCAGAGAAGCTCACGTCATCGGGGGATAGTGTGGATAGAATTAACAAGCATTCGATCTCCGCATGCTTCTTGATTTTTAACAGAAATGGACTGCCCGCATCATCAAATTCTATTGTCATCTCAGCGTTCAAAGCCTCAGCGAAGAGTAGAAAAGCTCGAAACTCTTTGATGCAGAATGTAATCACTGCATCGTGGGCTACTTGATAGTGGGCGAATTCACTGGGCTTCAGTTTGAGCTGCGATCGCATGAACTTGTCGTTGACGCGGGCGCCCTCGATGTAATTCTTGGCCGACAAACTGTCGGCCTTGGCCTCCAGAGTCAGTTCCTCCTCCGAGGCTATGAAGCTGTTTGAGATTTCCATAAACAACTTGTAGTCGCCGCGTATGCTGCACAAACCAATAATATATTAATACATTAAAACGCACAAAAAGGAAATAAAGGCTCACCAATTAGCGCTTTGATCCGTGGGCACCGCAGAAGTGATGTTCTGTTCATCCACAATCGAGAGCAGTGCCTGCTTCTTGGTCTCCAGCTTACAGCGCAGCGTTACCTGGAACTTGCTGCTATTACTTACAATGCTCAGCTCACAGTGCTCGACCTGTAACCAGTACTTGTTTAAAGGCAGTTCATAAAATACAACGTTTATCGCTTGCCTGTTTCATGTTGCGAAAGACGCCAAGACACGACTTCATGGCAATCTTGCAGTAGCAATCACCACTGGCAGGCACCTGAAATGTATCGAACATGGCGCGACTGAAGCGTATGCTGCCCACGGCCGATTGTGTTGCATTGATAGTGCGCATCTGCAGTCCCACCGAGTCGGCCTCAATGAACAACTCCTTGCCCACTTTGGAAAGCGATTGTATGGCCTTTGCAAGGACTAGAAGAGGACTATTCATTATTTAAAGCTGCAACACGGCACTTCCAATACTTACCGCGCGCATTGCTTCCTTCTAAGGTGCACTTCATCGAATGTAAATCAATCAAAACACTTTGGGTTATTTACTATTTTCGCGCGCTTTCGTTTATAAACAAATCAGCTGATTGCTGGAATAGTCTTAATGCAACAGCTGTTCTCGAGATTATTCCAGTTCACGGACAAGAACTTTAGCTAGTTCCGCTTATAATGGCTTGCAAGAAGGTGGCAACGCTACCGATCCCCAAAACACTCATAAGATTCTGATCAAGACGCCACTATTTTGTAGTCCACCGAACTGCAAGTGCTTTAAAAATTATTGTTTTGCAATTTGTCCGTAAATAGCCTATTTTGGCGTTCCCACATGCAGTCACACTGAGCCTCATAACAGCTGTTAGAGCTCTGAAAGGTTTATAAACAGTATTTGCATGCATCTGGCATCACTGTTGCAGCCGACTGGCAACGCTGTCGGCCGGTAAAACGCCACATCAGTTTTTCGCAGTAAATTGAATTAACAAATAAAAAAAGGTGGACCGCGAACGAAAAGTGCATTGTGCGGATTTGTAAATTGAACAGTATTGTGTATGCGCAATGTGCACGTAACAAACACTAGCCTAGTTTGTACGCATAGCCATAAAATGTTACGTCTTGTGAGTTTTTTGCTGTTCGCTTTAGTGGCACCTGCCGCGCTCCTCCTTCCGCTGGCGGCTGCAGAGTCCAGTCAAAGTTTTCCTATTACCACGCTAATTAACGCTAAATGGACGCAAACGCCATTATATTTGGAAATTGCCGAGTATCTGGCCGACGAGCAGGACGGTCTTTTCTGGGACTACGTTAAGGCAGCGACAGCATTGGATACGGCGCTCAACGATTACGGTATGTTTTTGTAGTGCGTAAACAACAGTGTTGCCAGACTGCTGTGAGCTTAAATATTAATTGTTGAATTATTCCTTCTTAGATACGGAGTCGCAACAGTACAATGCTGCCTTGCAGGTGGTGCGCTCGCACATGAGCGTGCCCCAGCTGCCGCTGCTAAAGCTGGTCGTCTCCATGCACAGCATGACACCACGCATCCAAACGCATTTCCAGCTAGCCGACGAGCTTCGTGCAGCGGGCGCCTGCGACGGCGCTATCTACGCTCAGGTTGGCACCGAGCTCACCTGCAGCTATGATCAACTAGAGCAGAAACTGCGACTCTCGAAGACGGCGAGCAGCCTGGATGCGGACGTGGGCAGCTACAGCTTTGATCACATCTATCCTGGCAGCGAGAACAATACGCGCACTGTGGTGCTCTATGCTGATTTGGGCAGCGCCGCTTTTCGACCATATCACAAGCTACTGGAGAATGCCGCCAATGCGGGCAAGGTGCGTTACATACTCCGCCATCAGCTGGCCAAGCGTAGTGAGCGACCCGTCCGATTGTCCGGCTACGGGGTGGAGTTGCATCTGAAGTCAACCGAGTACAAGAGCCAGGATGATGCACCCAAGCCAGAGGCTGGCGGTGCAGCGGCAGCGGACGAATTAGCTAATGAGACCGATGTGCAAGGCTTCGACTTTAAGGTGCTGAAAGCCAAACATCCCACGTTGAAGAGCGCGCTGGATCAACTGCGTCAGCGTCTGCTGCAAGGCAACGATGAGATTGCCCAGCTAAAGGCCTGGGAGTTCCAGGATCTGGGACTGCAGGCCGCAGCGGCTGTGGCTGAAATCCAGGGCGACGAAGCTCTGCAGATTCTGCAGTACACGGCACACAATTTCCCCATGCTGGCACGCACGCTGCTCGCCCACAAGGTGAGCGATGATATGCGCGCAGAAATTAAGCACAACACAGACTCGTTGGGTCGCAGCTTGAATGTGGCACCGCCAGACGGAGCGCTGTTCATCAATGGACTGTTCTTCGATGCGGACACCATGGACTTGTACTCGCTGGTGGAGACGCTGCGCTCCGAGATGCGAGTGCTGGAGAGTCTGCACGGCAACAATGTGCACGGCAATTTGGCCAGCGCCTTGCTTGCCTTGGACTTGAATAGCGCCAGTAAGCGAGAGTTTGCCATGGACATACGGGATACGTCGGTGCAGTGGATCAACGACATTGAGCAGGATGCGCAGTACAAGCGTTGGCCGCCATCCGTCATGGATCTGTTGCGTCCCACATTCCCCGGCATGTTGCGCAACATACGCAAGAATGTCTTCAACCTGGTGCTGGTTGTGGATCCGCTACAACCAGAAGCGCGCAGCGTTATCAAGCTGGCCGAATCCTTTGTCATACATCAGGCGCCCATACGCTTGGGTTTGGTTTTTGATGCCCGCGCCTCCGACGATGATACTGCTGAGGATTATGTGGCTATTGCGTGTGCCTTTAACTATCTGAGCCAGCAGAAGGATGCACGTGCTGCACTCAGTTTCCTGACCGACATCTATGCCGCTGTGGGCGAAACGTCGCCCGTCAACAAGGCGCACATTGTCAAGCAGCTGACCAAGGAGGTCAGTTCGCTGAGCACCAGCAAGGCCAAGGACATAGTCGCCGAGGATTCCGACTACGACTATGGCCGGCAGTTGGCTGGCGAGTTTGTGCAACGCCTGGGCTTTGGTGCCGTACGTCAGCCGCAGGCGCTGCTCAATGGCGCCCCCATGCCCAGCAACATCATCAGCGCCGACAGCGACTTCGAGGAGGCCATCTTCACGGAGATCATGAGCCAGACCACAACGCTGCAAAAGGCTGTGTATCGTGGCGAGCTGACCGACAACGACGAGATGATCAACTACCTGATGAACCAGCCGCATGTGATGCCGCGTCTCAATCAGCGCATTCTCAGCCAAGAGGATGCCAAGTATCTGGACATCAATGGAGTCGCCTCCCATCAGCTGGGCAATGCAGCTGCCTTGAATAAGCTCTCCAACAGGGACATGACAGCGACGTTGATGGCAAATCTGAAGTACTTTGGTGGCAAGAAGAGCAACGAGCGCATTGGCGGCGCTAATCTGCAGTTCTTGACCATCTGGGTGTTTGCCGATCTGGAGACGAGCGAGGGACGCCAACTGTTGACACATGCCCTGGATTATGTACAGAGCAGCCAAAGCGTGCGCCTGGCCTTCATTCCCAACACGGAGGGAACGAGTAACAAACGTAGCTTGAATCGTTTGGCTTGGGCAGCCATGCAGACGCTAGAGCCGGCCAAGGCCACAGATCAGGTGCTCAAGTGGCTGCGACAGCAGTCGAAACGCATCGAGGACATACCCAAGCAGCTGGAGGACATTCTCGGCAGCACCGAGCTACATCTGAAAATGCTGCGCGTCTATTCGCAGCGTGTGTTGAGCTTGGCCAAGTCACAACGTCTGGTGATTGGCAATGGTCGCCTTTATGGTCCACTTGGCGCTGCAGAGAGCTTCGATAGCGCCGACTTTGCGCTCCTGGCGCGATACAGCGATCAGCAGTATGGTGACAAGGTACGCGAGGTGCTTAAGGAGTCGTCCAACGAAGTGCACGAAGCCTTCAACAGCGATACGCTGCTCAAGCTTTACGCTAGTTTGTTGCCCCGCCAGACCAAGACACGCTTCAAGCTGCCCACGGATCTGCGTCGCGAACACTCTGTGGTCAATTTGCCAGCCAAGGAGCAACAGCTGCCGCACTTTGACATTGCTGCCGTGCTGGATCCCGCCTCGAGAGCGGCCCAGAAGCTCACACCCATTCTGATCCTGCTGCGTCAAACGCTCAACTGTCAGCTGCAATTGTTTTTGACGCCCGTGGCGCAGCACAGCGACATGCCCGTGAAGAACTTCTATCGCTATGTCGTGGAACCCGAGGTGCAGTTCGAGACGAGCGGAGCACGTGCCGAGGGTCCGCAGGCCAAGTTCAGTGGACTGCCGGCCAATCCGCTGCTCACCCAGCAGCTGCAGGTACCGGAGAATTGGCTGGTGGAGGCAGTGCATGCTGTCTACGATCTGGACAACATCAAGCTGCGCGACATTGGCGGCCCAGTGCACAGCGAGTTTGGTCTGGAGTATCTGCTGCTCGAGGGACATTGCTTTGATGCGGCCAGCGGTGCGCCGCCCAGAGGATTGCAGCTGGTGCTCGGCACCAAGGCGCAGCCCACGCTTGTGGACACCATTGTGATGGCCAATCTGGGCTACTTCCAGCTCAAGGCCAATCCGGGCGCATGGACTTTGCGACTGCGCGATGGCAAATCCACAGACATCTATGCCATCAGCCATGCGGAGGGTCCCAATACGCTGCATCAACAGCAGACGGGTGCGGTGCAGGTGCTGATCACCTCGCTGCGCTCCCACGTGACCAAGCTGCGCGTGTCCAAGCGACCAGGCATGCAGCATGCAGAGCTGTTGTCGGACGATGCTGCTCCAGCGCAATCGGGCATTTGGAACAGCATTGCGAATAGCTTTGGCGGCAGCAGTGGCGCCGCTGGCACCGACGAGGACGTGGAGACCATCAACATTTTTTCGGTGGCCTCAGGACATCTGTATGAGCGTCTGCTGCGCATTATGATGGTGTCGCTGCTGAAGCACACCAAGTCGCCGGTCAAGTTCTGGTTCCTCAAGAATTATCTGTCGCCACAGTTCACCGACTTTTTGCCGCACATGGCCAAGGAGTACAATTTCCAGTACGAGCTGGTGCAATACAAGTGGCCGCGTTGGCTGCACCAGCAGACGGAGAAGCAGCGCACGATTTGGGGCTACAAAATACTGTTCCTGGACGTGCTCTTCCCGCTCAATGTGCGCAAGATTATCTTTGTGGACGCCGATGCCATTGTGCGCACCGATATCAAGGAGTTGTACGACTTGGATTTGGGTGGCGCTCCATATGCGTACACGCCATTCTGTGATTCTCGCAAGGAGATGGAAGGATTCCGGTTCTGGAAGCAGGGCTATTGGCGCAGTCATCTAATGGGCAGGCGTTATCACATCTCCGCGTTGTATGTGGTGGATTTGAAACGATTCCGCAAGATTGCCGCCGGCGATCGGTTGCGTGGTCAGTACCAGGCACTCAGTCAGGATCCTAATAGTTTATCCAACTTGGATCAGGATTTGCCCAACAATATGATACATCAGGTGGCCATCAAGTCGCTGCCGGACGAATGGTTGTGGTGTCAGACCTGGTGCAGCGACAGCTCGTTCAAGAGCGCCAAGGTCATCGATTTGTGCAACAATCCACAGACCAAGGAGGCCAAATTGACGGCGGCTCAGCGCATTGTGCCCGAATGGAAGGATTATGATGCGGAGCTCAAGGCGTTGCTCGCCCGCGTCGAGGATCATGAGAATCACAGCGGCAGCCCTAATGAGCAGGTGGTCATCACAACGGAACCACCAGAGCCGGAGCATGTGCATGGCGAGCTGTGATCGTCTTACTTCTTTAGTAAATATTAAGTCTATTGTCCTTTATATACTTAGCAAGCGAAAACAAAATCATCATGCAACCAAACGAAAATAAATTAGACATTTTAATTAGCAACTAATTAAAAGGGCCGTGGAGCTCCAAGTCTGAATTAATTTTGCATTCCAAGAGCCTCTCGCCAAGATTCGAACTAAGCTGAAATTAATACAATAAATGCAAAGCACTGAATGCAAGCCAATTCAAATGTTTTATTTCCCATATATCTCTTTTCAGCAAAAAATCTGAAAAAGTTCGTCAATAAAAGTACCTTTTCAAAATGTACTATTTTATATGCAAAAGTACCATACGTGGCACCAGCACGTCAACGGTCAAGGGTTCTTGTCCCAGCTATGGGCTGTTGACAGGGAAGCCACCTTTTTTCAGTGTTTGACTCATCTTTGTATTCTCTGGATAGTGTCCTCACATTCCTCAAATGTTCACGGTCTGGCAGCGCCATTTTGAATTTAAATAAATTACGTTACAGTTTTTGTTTGTTTTACTTTATTTTTTAAATTATAATATGAATTCATTGCATAAATTCACGTACTTTTTATCTACGTAAAGAAAATAGTATTTTTTTAATATTATCATAAGTTTGGGTTTATTATTATTATTATTATGTGTAGAGCGTAATTTTGAATTGAGTGGCCGACTCGGGGATTTTTTTGTTTTGTTTTTTTTTTTTATTAATTTTAAGGCAGACAATGAAGTCCAAGTAGTATGTTTTACTCTTGCGAATTTGGTTTCCATTTTTAGTTTGGGAGTTCATTGTAAATATGTTTACGTTTTAAAGCGTGTATGTTAAGTTACCTAACGTAGTAATTTTTATTTGATCTTCCCTTTATTTAATTTAGCATAGTACAAGTATCTAACTTTTTGTTTTAAAAATGTTTAAACTAACGCTGAGTGAGTGTAGTATACGAGTGTTAGGTAATTAAAGCTTTGGTTTTTTTTTGTTTTTCCATTTGTTTTGTGACTCAATATGTTAATCATGTACTATATGTATGTATATGTTTTCGTTCAGACTACGCAATTCTTAGTTTTTTGTTGCTAAAATTGAAACGTTTGGTTGTCACTTCAACTAAACCATAGGGTTAGAGAAGGCTCTACGAAATAGTTAACATATTTGTTAATGTTGTTACTTTTGATGTAAAGTGCCGCTAGTCCTCGATTAAATTATAGAATATAGAAAAATGCGTCTGCCAAAATTTGTTTGTCAGTTAAGAATCAAGATGTACCTTCCATCCTTGCCTCATCGTTATGGTACATACGTATATATGTTTTGTATATGTATATGTATTGTATATTGTATTATATCTTGCGCTGCTTACATGCTAAGAATTGACGGAACTATAAAAAATTAGACTGCTCTTCCATTTAAGGTCTACAACAATATTATCACAAATATTGTTATTATTTGCTTCACTGCTCTTTCACATCCTTTCTCTGCTCTTCTCGGTATTCAAAATATTGTATTGGTTTGTTGTGTATTGTATTGTATGGTAGTCTTTGAAATGATCAGTAAAGATATAAAGTTTTTCTGATTTAAATTGTTGTTCGTTGTTCTTGGTTATCTACGCATTAATTGTTTAATCCAAATGTTTATACATATCCTCCAGTTGTGGCTTGAAATAGCTCTTCAATTGCGGTCTCTTCACCTTGAAAGTGGGCGTGAGTAGACCATTTTGTACCGAGAAGGGATCGGGATGCAAGTACACATCCTTGACCTGAACAATAGATAATTAAGATTTAAAAAAAATGCTTAATTTTTATAGAATGGTTGGTCCTCACCTGTTCGAATGACTTCAGTCCACTCTGTTTGCCCCAATTGAGCATGTCGTTCATGATCAGTTCCTTAACGTTCTTATTATTGCACAGGACGGACAGAGTGCCCCGAACATTATTCTCTATGGCCCATTGCTTTAGCACATCGACATCAGGTACAACAACAGCGATAATACAGCTCTACAAATATTTAATAGCATATTTAATCACAGATGCGGGGAATAACTTCGTATATGTATATCAAATAATAGCTCAGTAATTAAGATAATTATTTAGTAATCATCTCATACGGATAGATTAATTTTAAATTATAAATGAATTTTAAAAGCAATCAATTTCATTTAGGAGTACTTAAGAAATCAATATTTCTTATGTGCGATTTTTAGTCCGATTAGTTTTAAGTTTCTCTTGAATATAGTTTCTTTGTTGCTCACCTTTAAACTCTCGCCGTAGACATAAACTTGATTGACATATTGACTCAGCGTGTAGATATTCTCGATCTTTTCGGGCACTATGTACTCGCCCTGACTGAGCTTGAAGATATGCTTGCGACGATCGATGATCCGCAGTGTGCCATTGGGCAACCACATGCCCACATCGCCCGTATGATGCCAGCCCTCGGAATCGATGGCTTCCGCAGTTTTCTCCTGATCCTTGTAGTACCTGCAAACACACAAATTAAAGTAAGTAACAGCGGATAATAATAATAATAAGCTGTCGCTTACCCATGGAACACGTTGGAGCCACGAACGCAGACTTCGCCGGTATTCTGATTGGCAAAGTATTCCATCTCGGGCACATCGACCAGCTTGACGGCATTGCAGGAGACGGGAGGACCCACATGGTTGGGCACATGATCACCCTGAACTGTAAGCGTGATGGCGCCAGTGCATTCCGTCTGGCCATAGCCCTCCAGCACCAAACAGCCGAGGGCACAGCGCATAAAGGTCAGCACATTGCCGGCGAGCGGCGCGGAGCCGACGACCATGAGCCGCAAGTTGCCGCCAAAGGCCTGGTGGACCTTCTTGAAGACGAGCTTGTCCCAGCAGCCGTTGCGACGCAGCACGCCGCGGGCGATCTCCTTCTCCTTGGCCTTGAGGGCCATGTTGAAGAGCGCACGCTTCAATCCCGATGCAGAGATATCGTTCTGAATCTTGTCGTAGACGCGATTCAGGAGACGCGGCACCGCCGGCATCACCGTGGGCTTCAGCATCTTCAGGTCGTTGGTCAGCTCCTTGATGTCGCCGGAATAGAAGCCCACACAGCCGCCCACATAGTACATGCCGTTCTCGCAGCAACGCTCAAACATGTGCGCCAGCGGCAGGAAGGAGACCATCACATCTCCGGCCCGTATGCGATGATCGCCCATCTGAAGGATGACGGCACAGACGCCGGCGACCACATTGCCATGCGTGAGCATCACACCCTTGGGATTGCCGGTGGTGCCCGATGTGTAGCACACTGTGCACAGATCCTCGGCGGTGGGCGGCACTTCGGGATGGTTGCCCTTGGCGCCGAGCTTCTCCACGTCGATGAACGAGAAGATCTGGACGCCACGACTGCGCGCACGCTCCAGCGTCGTCTGGCGTATGGGCTTGATGGAGACAATAATCTTGAGGCTGCGCGGCGACTTCTCCAGCAGCATGGCCGCCTTGCCATCGTCCTCCACAATGATGATGGCCATCTCCGTCTGGCGTATGATAAAAGCACAGGCATCGGGACCAAGTGTGTCGTACAGCGGCACCACGACCAGCGAGAACGAGTAGCACGCCTGCTCGTACAATATCCATTCGGGACGATTCTGGGAGTAGATGCCGATCAGCTGCTTGGGCCGGGCACCCAACGCCAACATGCCGGCGCCAAAGTTCTTGGCACGCAGCAGGGCCTCATCATAGTTGATCCACTGGAAGACACAAGGCGAGCATTACTAATCTATATCTATATATGTATATGTTCATTATTTATCTCACCTGGTAGGGCGACGTCAGGGTCTCACGCCAGCCCAGGCAGGGTCCATTGTTGGAGGCGTAGGCACCTTCGCGGAACGTTTGGTACAGCGTCCGCACATTCTCTGTGATGTAGGACACGAACTTGCCATTCTTCGACTCCTTGTAGAACTTGGAGACGTGTATTTGTTCTGGACCCTGCAATCAGTTCGAGACACAAAACAGAAGACGTGTCCATGCAAAATGAGTGAAGGAGTAAGAAGGAAGAGATCGGCTATGAGATCGGTATAGCACTATGACAGAATATCACAATGATGACAATGCTTGGAATAAAATGATTGATAGTTTTTACAAAAATTCTCTTAGATAATCGGCATCAAACAATTTATATTATTTTATTTTTGTTAAGAATATTTTCAACTAATACGAAAATACGACTCTGAAATCATATGTCAAACCCCTAATTAATTATGTCTAATTTCTAAAATTTTAAACTCGTAGTATTTTAATATAATAATACTTTTTCTAAAATATTATTTCTTTAATTTTTAACAAATTAGTTTACGTCATTCAATGACATATACAAGTGAATTATTCAGACTTCAACTTAAATAAATTTAAATTTGTCATAAAAATGTGTATGAAGCATTAATTTAAACAAATAGCTAAACAAACGGCAAAGGAATTTAATGAATCATATTTTGTGTGCTTCTTTTTAGAAAACTATTTTCATTATTTAAAGAGTTAAATCAAACAGATTCGATCGATTGCAAATAATTAGCAGACTCTAACTTCACAATATTTTTACAGCTCACTAGAAAGAACTCTAAAAAAACTATTATAATATTTCACTTGTCAGGAACTATAGTAATATTTGTAAATAAGCAAATATTTATATTTATTTGTTTTGTCACTGCATTTCCTGTGGCTTAAAACAGATTGAGAATGTGTGAAGAAAACGAATCGTTTGCGGTTTCAGCGTTAAATACATAAATTGATTCGCATTGATGGACATAAATCAATAATCGTTCGAGTTGATGTACAATATGGAATTGGCAGTTCGCATGATATATGGTTTATTTTAGTCGAGAAATATAAACCCATCACTCAACGATTCTAATGGGTGCGATAGAGCATCCAGCAATAAATACATACATGGATATATCGAAGATAGAGTGTTTTTAAATATATATATGTATGCACATCCAATGTACTTAGATGTAGTGGGTGCTATCGATTCGATAGGCAATAGACCACTTCCTTTATGGCCAACAGCTGCGAAGATAATTCGACTATGGCAGATGTGTTGATGCATGGAAACGAATATCAAAATAGACCAGAGACCTGCTGGGCCATGGAGCTGGGAGCTTGGAACAGAAGCAGGCAGCAGGGGACGTCGATTGCTCACTGTTTGTTTTCATATACCCGGCAGCTCTTAAGGTACAAAGTCTTTACGACGAGGGACAATTGAAAATGCATTTGGAATGCATCTTGTTGCCAACCTAATCATATTAATCTTATTTACATTATAAGTTAAGTTAAGTTATATAGTAACTTCATATGATATGATATTGCCATCTGCCTGTCTGTCCACAACTTCTCAATTTGTTATTTATTTTTTCATGGAACTTTTTATTAGACAATAAAACCTAACCTGAGAATATTCTGAGAATTTCAAAGAATGCTTGGCCACCGGGTAACTCGCAGTCGAGCACGATCGCCCGTGGCATTTTGAGCTGTTTTAAATGTGTGAATGCAAAAGTATTTAAAAATTCTTGTATTTTTCTAGACTGCCAATAAACAGATAAAACGAAGAGCAAATGATTTGGATCGCGAATTATCGATTTTGTTTAGACTGAGAATGATAATGATGACGCACGAATCGGTTCGGATCGGATCAGGGGGAAAACAACAAGATGCAAAACAATAAGGTTGCCTACCCCTAGGGGCACATCACGCCTACCCTGTGCTGTGTGTCTTGCAGATGATCGTATTTAATCTGAGTGTGAAACAACATCAAAGTAAACAAACAAAAAAAATAAAAAGAAAATGCAAGAAATTGTTAATTAGTTTGGCGCGTATCTTCAGTCAAGCGGGGGTTAGGTTTCGTCCTCAGGATACGGGAGGTGGTACGGGAATCTCAAGCCCCCCCCCATCCACATATCGTGGGGTGTTTACCTTGAGCACATCGCTTTGGCTGTTTAGTTCGATGGGCACGCGTACACTGGTGATTTGGCCGCAACAAGACATACTCGTGTTTGCCTTAATTATTTAGCACAATAATTCACGGGTTTTTATTGATTTCGCTGACTTTTATATGCGTACGATTATTTCGGACGAATCGAGGGGTCTCTGTTTATGGGTCATTCATTCAGTTGACGCAAACGTTGTTGTCGCATTTAATATGCACATTTTCCAAACCAGCTGCAAAATTAAATCGCTTTGTCACACAACTTTTCTCCTTTAATTAACATATGAACGCGCGCACTTATATATATTATTTTATTTATATATTCTCCACACAGGTATTTCAGATTGTTTTGTATTTAGTCTAAAATTAAATCCACTTCGCGTTCTTAGTTTATTTATATTTTCACTTAATATCATACACATATTTTATCGCTCTTCTCTGCCCTTTTGGCCAATGACAAGCCATCAAAGCAAATTGGAAATTTTATAATTATGGCGCCTCTTGACAATTTGCATTACCCAAGTGCCCGGCCAATTCAACTTTTGTTTATAATTATTCAATATTGTCAGCCTGCAGCCACCTCACTTGAGCTGCCCCATTCGCTGCCCCATTCGCTGCCCCAGCCACAGCCACAGCCTCTAGACTCTGGCGATATATCGACAAGACAGCCGACTTTGGTTGGCCTGCCCCAAATGTTTAAAAATAGTCGCGCTCTTCTGTTGTTATCTACAGCCGAGTGGACGCAAAACATACCAAACCAAAAAAAAAAACAAATTATAAAAAAACAAGTGAGAAAATACCTCTTTTGGGGGAATCGAATATTTAATACCCTTTCTAGACGAGCATAATAATTAAAAGGGAATACAAAGAAAGTGAAACAATTAAATCAGGGAATGCACATTTAAAATCATTGAAGTTCTGACATAAAATATATATTTAGCAACACGAACAAGAGCAAAACAAATTTTATATAATTAATGAGTCCCTTCACAGAAAATCATCTCAATTAATGCGCACGGGTCTGAATAATATGCAAATAATTGAATCGTTTCGCTTGAGCACAGACCGCCCAGATAGTTACAGATATCTTTGACAAAATTATAATTAATTGCGATAGAACAAGTGCTACAGTATAGTTTAGAAACGAAAGTAAAACGCGGAAGCTAAAAGCAATATAAAGTACATGGTTTTATATGATATAAGAGTATTGTTTCAGAGACTGAGTCATGGGAAAAGACTGCAAGTTTTCGGCTCACTGGGATGCCTCGAGCCAATGGAAGATTGAATAATATAAATGGGCAATTGATGTTTGAGTTATGGTAATTGTGGATACCGTAAAAATGCTATAAGCCATTGCCGGCTATGGGCAAGATGTGAATTGACCTCAAGCACATAAATTCAGAATTGTTTTTCATCATTCGGTTGGAAAATTCGCCTGTCAAATGCAGAATATTAAAAAAGTATTTGGATATTTAAAATAGGACTCATCCAAGTAAGATAATACGATTCTTCCTGTCGCTCATTATAATCCAACTAACAGTTCGTTTAAACATTTGACAGTCTCATGATTAAGTAAGACCAAAGAAAGTCTCTTAGATATATGCATGTATAGATAGTCAATTATTCTGTGGTCTAACTTTATGCCACACGACTTACAATTTATGGTTTCTGGCTGGAATATTACATTTTACGCTATATATAAATGATGAGACATGTCTAATGGGATTTGTCCATTTACCAAATGTGTATTTTAGGCCTCAAAATAAATATTGAATTAAACGCACATGGCAATATTCTGGAATTTGGACGCGCCCCCAAAAGCATTACGTATACGTAATAACTATAAAAACTACGTATACGCAACTATAGTATAGATTTAATGGCAGCTAACTGGATTGGTTTGGATTGTTATGCTTTTTAACAGTTAGCGATATAATTTAATGTTATTCATTCATATATCAAAATTAATTAGAGCTGAAATATTTTCTCAACTGATTTTGATGTCTCTTTTATTTTTTTTTTAACATTTTATAGCTTTTATATATGTTTTTTTCGGCTGCTGATAGATTGTATTTTATTCGAGCAAAACGACTGGGCGGTGGCCCCTTCGTCGACAAAAAAATAACACTGATCACCGATCTGAACTTGAACTTGAGGGTCTGAGTTTACAGGCCCAGGCCGAGGCGAGGACAACGGGTACTTTGACACTTTGTGGATGGGTCTATTAAATATTTTGTTCTCTTTCTGACACAATCTTGGCGTTTTATTTTTTTTTTTGTTGGCCGTGCTTTACGTAATGATTAAACGACCGTATTTTTGTCAATTTGTTGCAAATTGTCAAGCGACTCGTGTGTTTTTCCTGCGTTTTTCTTCGCTTTTTTTTTGGCGTATTTTTTGTGCTTTTTGAAATTTGTAGTATACGCGAGCTATTATTTATATAAAAAAGAAAAAAGTAATACGCGACTTATGTAGTATATATACGATATGTACATGATGTTGCTTTTGTTGTTAACAGACGAATTTGAATTTGAATTTTTGTTGTTGTTGTTGTTCTTGTTGATATTATTGTATTTTCTGTTGGTGGACACGCAAAACGCAGATCTCGACGACACGATGTTGAATTTCGAACTGAACAGCAATTTCGGTGGCTAAAAATGATTTTGGCAAAAGATTTTGATCTTGCTCAGGCTTGCGAAGAGAGAACGGGTGAGCGACTATTGGCCCAAAGATGCTTCTGCGGGGGGCCTGAGGGGATGCAAATGGGGTTGCCAAATCCGAATGCTTGCCTAGGAATTTCATTCGTTTATAATTTTTATATTAAACGGTTTTCGTATGTTGTTTTCCACATACACATGTACAACTCGATTTGTTTTTGGCTTGATCAAGTTGTCTGTCTGTCTGTCTGCCTTCTGTGCTTCTTCTCCTCATAGTTCGGGCTGCCTGTTGTTCTTTGTTATGTGCACGCGATTAGCAATCACGGTGACGTCGTCGTTTTGGGGAAGGTGGTTGCGATCAGTGGCGGGGGAGAAGACTCGAGGGGAGGCGAGTGGAATCGATTCTGTGCGGCGGCGGCAGAATGCCCTTTGATGTGTTGAAAAACATAATTTATGAATTAAAACAGGAGCATGGTGCGAAAAGCGGGATTCAAATAAACATTATTGAAAACATTTGTTTACATTTCACGCATAACCTTAAAAAGCGTATCGAAGCAAATGCAAAAATTTATTGAATATGCTCGAGGTACATTAAAATTATAATAAGTACTCTCTGCTAACCTCAATCGGTTCAATTTATGAATGCAATTATCGTGTGTGCAAACATACTTTCACATTTCAGTGTTTCGACGAAAATAGTATTGTGTGTGCAAATACAATTCATCCACGTAATATGACATTTTAAATGCTAGATCGTACAAGTCGCAACATATAGGCACATATACATTCTTGAAATTGCGCTTGCTTCGCCAGACAAGTTGTCCCTGTCCTGTCATTCATATCCGAACCATATACATACTCGTTCAAGCATCAGACATTTACAAACTAGTCCAATATTTCCTTGTTGTGACTTGCTTGTTTTTTTGTTCAGAGCAACTTTGAACCTTACAGTGAGCGTATTCCGTATATATTTACGGAACAACGAAGTTTTGTAAACAATGCCATCAATTGCATGTGATTGCATAAAATAACAATTAAATAGTTCGAAGAAGACAATGAATGCAGCCAACGAAATGAGCACAAAATCGATGTGCATTGTTGATACTTGAACTCGTGTGCATCGATTTGTTTATTTCAAATGTCAATATCGCTGCCGAATTTGTTTGTTTTGAGATAAGTAAATAAAGACGAAAGAGAGTGCGCGTTAACAAATGTCGGTGCAGTCTCAATAAATATTCATAACAATTTACAAGGCAGAATTTCTGTTATCGACCGATTATTGAATTATCGCCAATTGAAAGCTAAAGCTGACTAATTAAGGCAAAAAGTGCAACGTCAATTGAGCCATGACATGATTTATTTATCTACATATGTCGCGAGTGTCGCTGACCAGTTGATAAATTATCAGCCAGCAGCAAGTCAACGAGAATGTTGCACATTTTGGCAGCTATTTGAATAGGCCGCCAATTGGAGCGTGGGATTTGAATAGTTTGCACCACGGTAGTCGTCGCGTCATTGCAAAAATAGAAAACACAAAATCTCTTCTCAGCCATTCGTTTTCTGAATGAGAAAAGTCCCAAAACGAGGAATCATGTGACGACAACAGAAACGAAACAGAATCACAATCACAATCACAATCACCATTCTGCGAGACATGTGCACATCAAAGGCCGTCCCAACATACATAACATACATACGTGTGCTGTTCTACCTCAAAAATACAAAAACAAAAACCCAAAACTAAAAGAAAAAGAAAAAGAAAATAAGGAACATTTTAAAACAAACAATTCGGCAATTTGATGATGTAATAATGCTTCTGGCAGCGACAAGTGATTGGTAATTGCAATTATGGTGCGATTTGAGGAGCCCGAGGTGGGAATCGGAAGGAGTTTGCTTACCTCCAGCAATGGGGATTGATTTTCCAGAGGCACTAATGGTTTTTCCGGTATTGGTCGCGTTACGAAGTAGTAGGCAATACTGGCCGCCACGCTGGTCAAGGTCAGGGTGCCCAATGTTCCGCCAAAATAATTAAGATACCCATCGATTTCGTCCCCTGCAATCAGAAGATATGTTGGCATGTGATTAGCTCCAATTAAATTGACTTCGAAAGAAGAGTATAATTATTATTATAGTAAATTAATTAATTATATTATAGTAAATTAATGATTTATTGGAATGAGCATTTCATTAATTTCATGATATACTCGTATTTACCTAAATCTTTTTGAAATTGAAATCACTTTTCAAGAGGTTTTCCATTTTCTTTTTTAGTTACGGACCATAATCATGATTATAATTAAATATTTACTAAAATCTTTCCTTTCTTTTTCTTTTTTTTTAGTTACGAAACACAATTATTATTATTTTTTAAAATATTATATATATACTCTTTTTTGTAAAAATTAATGTCACTCTTCATGGGGTTTTCCTTTTTTCTTGTTTTACTTATACTATTAGGAATTAGTCGATCCACCCTTGTTAACAATGATCTCATAGATTCAATGCGAAAGAAATTTTCAAAAATTGTTTAAAATATTGTGTGGAAAACGAATTTCTATTTCAGTGATTGAAATTGTGCACTAAATATTGAAATACGACGATATTAAAATTGATTTTTATAGTTCATGAATAATCTGGTTGATTTTGTTGTACTTACAGAAATATGAAAAATTGCTGACTATCAAGTGATTGATATAGGCTAAAACCGATTTTTCTGGCGTCATTGTTGTTGCTGTTGTTGTTGTTGTTGGTGTTGTAGTTGTTGTTGTTAATTATTGCTGTCTGTTTTATGTTTTGTAATTTTACTTGTTGTTGCTGTTGTTGCTGTTGTTGCTGTTGTTGTTGTTGCTTTTCTTAGATACCTGAGTGAACGTTACGTGTCTAGCTTAATGATTGCCCACAAAACTTTGCCTGCAATGAAAACGAATTTTTAAATCAATAGAATGAACACACGTCAGAGCAAATGCCTGATATTAATATACAATTTTAATGTGGTACATGCATTTTACATTTGTGTGTGTGCCTTTGTGGCTAACTGTAATTATTATAGAATATTAAAAGACCTCTAATAACTCTTACATCGCCACTAACCATATCCAAACACAATAATACACAAAATTAAACAATTTTCCAGGCCATTGGATTCACACAATTGATATACGGATCTTATTAGATAAAAACAGAAAACAATATATTGAACATAATTCGAAAAGTACAAGGTAATTATTTAGTCGCACTTAACCTGAGGCGGAGTTAAATGTTAAATTGGGCAAATGATAAGGCCTCACCGACAAGGTCCAACAGCTGCTTTCCATATTTAGATTAGCCCAGGTCAGAGGTGCTATTGGATTTCTTTTATGAATGAATGCGCTGACTGATACTGCTGCTCTCAGAGCTAAAATCAAACTGCTGAGACCTGAGAAATATGTATGCAATAATAATAATAAAAACAGCTGTACTATCTCCCCGACACTCTTGTACAACCTTTATCTGTATTGTTTAGTGCCCAACAACAAGTTCTAAGATACTTCAAAGTAGGCACTTTTATTTGTTTTATTATAAACGATATGAGCAAAGTTTGGATACCCTTTCCTACTCTATTTGCTAATATGAAAAGGTAACGAATAAAAATGTATCATTTCAAAAACAAATTCGTTTAAGCCTTACTTAATTAATTGGCAAATCATTTAAAATTATTCATACAAATTTATGTTTTTTAATTCACAGTAGTCAAAATGAAATCAAAAATACTTGATTTTAAATTTGATTGTCAAATTTTGACTTCCTACTTATATTTTTTTTGTTTTACATACATATATGGGACCAATTAAGGGTAGTATGTTGGAAGGGATGGAACGGATTATTATATTTAATTTGGGCTCAATTTCAGCGATTAGACAAAAACCAATATTTGCTTGTGCTGTTTAGAGCTATTTTAACTGTCATTGAACTGCCAGCCAATCGATAAAAAAAACAAGTAAGAATGCTCAAGTCGAGAGTGCCCGACTACGAAATACCCCGTTCCCATTAATAATTCCTCATAGCACGTTTACACACATACATATGTACACTCTTTGTTTGGGAAAACATTCTATGCAAAATAGTTAAATAAATATCTTTTCTTCTGCTAGTTCGATATTCACCAAAATTACTGTATACATTAAAACATTACATTAAGAACTTCTCAAAATGTGAACAAAATGGGACTAGTTCCCATATTGGGGAGCGGACGAACAAAATCAGATTATACATTGTAAAAATTAGATTTTTGCTTTTAAGAAGATGAGCAACAATTGAAGAATATTTTCTTAATTTATGAATGGAAAAATCTTAAAATTTAACACAGAAAGCCTATTCTTGAATCAAGAAGCCAATTCATGAATTTAGCTCATAATCAAAAGTTTTTACTCAATGAATTCTAAGCAATGAAAAAAATAAATGAAAAATGAAAAAAAGATCGATCACTAACGTAGGGAAATCTAGTATAGGTAAAATTTTAAATTTATTCACTCATTATTTTTCACACTGTAGAGCAAGTCAAAGTTACAAAGTATAGAAATTTTATAAGATATTGATAATTATCAACGAACCGATTTTCGTATTTGGTGTGTAAATCAAGTTATATATTTAGGTAAATTTATTTAATCCTCAATGGATCACATGCAAAAATTCAAGAACAAAGGAAAGGATCAGGATGAAATGCGTCGTCGTCGCGGCGAAACAACAATCGAACTGCGCAAAAACAAAAGAGACGCCGAAATTTTGAAGCGTCGCAATCTGCTCGATGTGGACAAGGAAGTCGATGAGATGCTGCCCAACTCGACAAGTGCCAAGCTGCTCGCCTTGGCTGCCTCTGATCCCTCCCAGCCGCAGCAACAGCTAGCCGCCGTGCAGGCAGCACGTAAACTGGTCAGCCAGGAGAATCCACCACTTCAGACACTAATCAACAATGGATTTCTGCCCATTCTAGTCGAGTGCATCAAACCCAATAATCCCCCAGGACTGCAGTTCGAGGCTGCCTGGGTACTGACCAACATCGCCTCGGGAGCAGCTGAGCTCACCCATCTGGTGGCCACCTCGGGAGCAGTTCCCATTCTGATTGATCTGCTCAGCTCGGCGAATGCAAAGGTTGCCGAGCAGGCTGTCTGGGCATTGGGCAACATTATTGGCGATGGGCCCGAGAAGCGTGACTTTGTGCTTAGCCATGGCGTCATTCCGCCTTTGATGGCTCTGATTGGCACCGGAATTGGCCTCGAATTCGTGCGCAACATCGCCTGGGTGCTGGTGAACGTGACCAGAAACAAAGATCCTTTAATTTCGGAAGAGACCATACACCAGATTCTGCCACGACTCAAATTGCTGCTGGAACACACAGATGTCACGGTGTTGACCGATGTCGTCTGGGCCATCAATTACTTGTGCTTAGGCGGCCAGGATCGCATTCAGATCGTTGTCGACGGTGGCATCGTGCCCAAGGTCGTGTCTATGCTCGGCAGCGAAGAGTATGCGATCCAGATAGCTGCTATAAATACGCTGGGTAGTATTGTCTCTGGAACCGATGAACAGACTCAGCTGGTCCTCGATTGCAATGCTTTGTCTTTTTTCCCGACACTTTTGATGCATCCCAATAGGAAGTTTCGCAGGGAGGCCATTATGTTAATCTCGAACATCACAGCGGGCACAGAGTCTCAGGTGCAGGAGGTGATGGATGCCGGTTTGATGCCGCCGATCATCGAGTACATGTGGAACGGCGAGTTTCAGATGCAGCGGGAGGCCGCTTGGGCCATCAGCAATGCCTGCATGCAAGGCAGAGCCGATCAGGTGATCGCAATCATCAACGATCGTGCGATTCCGCCATTCTGTAATTTGCTTCTTAGCCAGGATGTTCCACTGGTCAAGGCTGTGCTCGAGGGCCTCAAAAAAATGTTGCAGATGTCCTCGCCAAACGAGGTGGAAGTGGCCAATTTGATCGAGGAGTGCGGAGGCCTCGATAAAATTGAGGCGCTGCAAAGCCACGAAAATCTCGAGATTTATAAGCTAGCCTATGAGATCATTGGGACATATTTTGACGAACACGACGAGGAGCCCAACGTGGCACCTTCCGCTAACTTGACATCGTTCAATTTTGAGACAAATTATGGCAGTCAACCAGGCAACTCGTTCAATTTTTAATCGCACACAGTGTGTACTTTTACGGCACATTGCCTTCATTTTTTTTCGCTGTTATGTGTTCGCTAAATTTGAATAATATTAAACCAATTGATAGTTTAATAATAATAATATTGTACAATTTTGTTTGGGAACACCTTCTATTAATAATAGCCTCATTCATTTATTACGGATATAGTGAAGATGGTTTACTAATTTACATATCATTATACGAAGAACTTCTCAAGTACCTGAATTTATTATTTACCTATACAAAAATTACTAGTTTTTATATCAACTTGTGGATCATGAATGCTGCAACCTACATGCCAAATATGGTGTCTCTAGATATTATAGTATAGTTTTCCAGATCCACGAACTTACACGACAGACAGACGTACAGACATGGCTAAATTAACTCGGCTGTTGATGCTGTTCAAGAATATATATGTATACATGAATGTTGCCTGCTACCATAAAACCATAATAGAGTTTTTTCATATTTGCAATAAGAACAGGATATAAAAAACTGTCTTGAGAAGATATTAAAAGATAAAATCTCCTAGGTAAACATCACTGGCGCCATCTATTGTCAGTAGGAAGTAGCAATAGTGTTAATTACATTTCTATCTGTATTCGGTTTTTCAGCTTTAATAAAAACGTTTATTAATATCATATAGAGGAAATTTTAAATCATAGAAACATACTTGAGAAATAAAAGCTTCACGCAAATATAAACAAATACGGAAAACAAGTAATCGTGAGAATAAATTTACATATTCATTATACGAGAACTAAACATTGAATGCTAACTTGGCAATATTTGCAGTAATTGTTGTTAAACTTGTTCAATTGCAGGTGTCTGAAATTCCCGACAGCACAACATTCTCGACATTTGATAAGTTGAAAAGGTTTTTCCGGACTTTATGTTTATTACAAATATAATAGATGTTTAATTTTATTGATATCGCTCAATCTGTGTGCATTTTAATAGCTGTTAAAATATGTACGAAGCGAGCGAGGGTATTCAGTTAGTTGGGAGCTGTTTTAAGTTACCTTTTATGGGTGTAATAACTCGAGAAGGAGGCCAGTTGAAGCTAAACCTGAAGCGATTTGCTCTTCTTTTAGTGCTTCCCGGACGTTGCTGCACTGCACCGCCCACAACAACTTAAGTAAGAAGTAAACAGTCTGGCACAGCCCAAAAGCAAAACTGATAAGTGCAGACAGAGGCGGTATATATGCACAAACATATATGAAAGTCTGGTTTATCAGTGCCCGGTTCGCAGTGGAGCTGAAACTTTGCACTCATCATAATGAGATTATGCAGCCCGGGGGCCAAAGACCAAGGAACCGACCCACTTGGAGGGCGGTCTAGACGTGCAGAATTATGCAATGCCCAGAACTACAACCAAGTAGAAACACTAACTTACTTGGCTGCCCATTAAATTCCCATGCGAAGTTTCCACGGATCAAACGATATAATTGAAGGAGCGGAGAAAGAGCGGGAGTTGCAAGTGAGAGCGAGAGCGAGGGAAAGAGAGGGAGAGAGAGTGTGAGTGCAACGATAAAGAGTGGCGTTTGATATTGTGGGGTCAAGGCGGTCTTTTTGGGTCTCTTTATGTTTGAGTGTTTTTTTCACATTTCCTTTTTTGATGTGTGTGTTTTTTTTTGGCTGCATTTTGGTTGGAGAGCATTGATTTTTCCCCAAGTGGATGGCGAGACACACGTGCGAAAATTTCGACTTACCACGGCATGAGACTCTCAGGTTTATTCAATGTGTATCACATGCACGTTAAACGCGTCTGCATGTTTGCTATTTGATTTATCACTTTGTATTTTTCAAACCAATATCCATAAATAAATGTTGGGAAAATCAATGAAATTAACGTTTAACACACCGCCACCGACAAACGACAGCGAGACAGCGACCCGGCGGCCGTATTTAGACAATGCGACGGGTTTGGGAGGGAGGAGCAATATAGAACCAGAGAAACCAGAGAATACAAACCGAAAAATGCTGCTAAACGTTTCGAGCGACTAAACCGAACTGAGACTCTGAGCCTCGCTGCCAACACGAGAAGCCTATCGACGAGTCCGCGTTCGAGTCCGACACCGAGTCTCAAGCCAACAACCGTCTCCGTCCAGACGTAAAAAAAAGTCAGTTTAGATTGCATGGCGACGACTGCGAGGCATGAATGAAGCCGAGAGAGCGCCACACTCACACACACAAACACGAAGCACTCAAAGAGAGCGTAATGCGAGTAGGAGAGCGAAGCGCTTGATGAGAGAGCGCCAGCAATCAAAACAATGTTTTCGAGTCAGTTTTAACTGCCCGACAAGCGGCCAAAAGGCAAACACGCGACACGTGCAGGCTCCAGTTTGCACAGGCGAACCCAGGGAGAGTCCTACACAAAGAAATGCAAAAAGAGTGAGAGCGTGTGAGAGGGAGAGAGAGTGAGAGATTGAACTGGAGTACGAGCGAGAAGCATTGCATGCCACCGTGCATTGTGTCGGCGAATGAGTCGGCGTAACCAGGAGAGAGAGAGAGAGCTGAGGGAAGCGGGGCTAGTGCGTCATGTGCAAAGAAAGAAAAAGCCATAATTTGGGGGTGGTTGCCGTCGACTGCTTCTCGTGACGCAATTGCTCCTGCAGTGCGACATGTGTATGCGAGGGTAGTTCGATTCTCTTTTTACTCAACTGTGGCAGGTAAAAGAAGGAAAATTGCTTAATACATTTAAATATTTATCAGCAAGCAGTTTTATCACACTGCAATATAGGATATTTTTCAATATAAGTAATACTTTTTTATTGGCTATAACAGATTTACATATTTATAGAAATTTATTTATGGAACTTACACAATAAATATATGAAATAATTTTGCAATTTATTTTATTATAGATATCTTGTAGCTACATTCATTATAATTTTAACGACATATTTTATATCATAACATCAACATCATTAGTTAATTAATTTTGTTTTTTTTTTGAGTAACTCTCGCATTTAAGCGGTTGCTGGAATAGTGTATTTAGCTTTGTTATGTATGTGTCCTTTTTGACAGCTGTTGTTGCCTCTCCGATGACATTCTGTGGAATCGTTGGCCTGATTTTAAACTTGCTCCAACTTGACTCATAAAAAATTCAATGTGATTGGTACTGTCGTTATTATAGTAGAGGGTAGGCAACCTTTTACGACAGACAGGCCGTTTGCGGCCCTTAAACAACTGACTTTTTGTCACGAAGCTGGGCGCAAATTGGCAAGACAGCGATTCTGCTGTGCGAGCCAAGTTGGCGCCTACTAAGCAAAAGCATCTCCTAGATACACAGCGTGGGTGTGTTGGGGGAGGAAAGGAAGTCGCCAGCTATTTTGACGCTGTGTGTTTTGCATGTTTACATGGGACACAGATAATAATCCATAGCATACTTTCAGGCGGTCTATTCGTAGCGTGGACACGAACCCAAGAGGTGTGGGTCTTGAAGTCTGACCCGATTTCCACTTTAAGCATGTGGAACGTTCGCACAGTGAGGTCAGTGTCATGGTTGGGTCTTTTATCAGTGGATCAACCACAACAAGAACCGACCGCAACTTTCAATGAATGTTTACAAATGGCACAGCACAGCAAAGCATTGTTATTGTGTAAATGTGTCCAGCAGTAGTTATTGTATAATTAATGCGCTCGGTTGAGCCACAATGGGCAGCAGCAAAGAAGTAGTCATGGAAGTGGAGGAAACCCTCAGTTCCGAGGGCAGCTTTGCCAGCACCGTGGCGGGGCAATGTTGCAATTCCGAGGGAACAGTGGACGAGCAACAGGCCATACGGCTTGAGGAGGTGACGGTAACAGCACAGGCCAAGGGCAAGAAGAGTCCCAGCGAACTCTCCGGGGGCCACAACTATGCGACGAGTAAAAATGTGGCCGAGGGTAAATCAAGTGGCAGCTGTAGCATTATATAATCATCTGAGGGAGCTTATTGTGCTTTCAGGTCTAATGGATATCGCTCTGCTCTCGGCGAATGCGAATCAACTGCGGTTTCTGATCACCTACAATCACAAGGCTTCCACATACTACTACAGCTTGGCTCTCGTCGTACTCTCCCTTGTGATGCAAGTGCTTGTGGGTCTCGTGTTGATCTTCAAGGTGAGTTGAAGGATTCCCTCAGACAGCTGACTGACACAAGTTTTGCTCCCACAGCGTCGCCTGAAACATTGTCGCCAAAGTCGCCACTATGTGAGGACCAACGAAGTGTTGATAATGGGTGTATTCCTTATCACTGTGATTAACGTACTCCTGGCTGCCTTTACTACAACCGATGGACATTCCAATTAGACTAGAACCGTGCTTTACATTATTAAAAATTTAATTGTATTTAATACAATATATAACAGAAAAAATCGATGAAAATGCGTTGGCAACGATCAATGAACGCCAACCGATGAACAATTAACGATCTCAGATCAATCGTTGGCCCGCCCTGGTAAATGCACTTGACGTATCTGACGTACGATATCTCAGCTTTGTAAAATAGACTTAGGAATTAGGTGTTTAGCTTAACCAGAGAACTCCTTCTTGATGCACTTGGCAATGGTGCTCAGCTGCATGTTGGTGGTGCCCTCATAGATGGCGCCGATCTTGGCATCACGGTAGTATTTCTCCTGGGGGAAGTCGCGGGTGAAGCCGACACCGCCCATCCAGTCAATGCACTTGGTGGCAGCACGCTGAGCCACCTCAGAGGCATAGAACTTGGCCATGGCCGCCTCCTTGAGGAAGGGCGCACCAGCCTCCTGCAGGCGAGCGGCATTGTAGGTGAGCAGACGAGCCGCATCGATCTCGGTGGCGATCGTGGCGATCTGATGCTGCATGGACTGGAAGTTGAAGATGGCATCGCCGAACTGCTTGCGTTCCAGCAGATAGGGGATAGTGGCATCGAATGTGCCTTGGGCCAGACCCACCATCTGGGCGGCAATGCCAATGCGGCCTTCGTTCAGGAAGCCGGCGGCATACTTGTAGCCATGTCCAAAGGTTCCCAGGATATTCTCCTCAGGCACGCGGACATTGTCGAAGGTGAGCATGCAGGTGCCAGAGGCGCGGATGCCCAGCTTATCCTCGGGCTTGTTCACAATCAGACCGGGAGTCTCGCGATCCACAATGAAGGTGGTGATGCCACGATAACGCTGATGGAACAGAAATCAGATTAAATATTATGCTGTATTAAATGATATTGGCCATCAAGACTTACATCCTCTGGCTTGGCGTTGGCAAAGACCAAGAAGACACCGGCAACATCTGAGTTGGAGATCCACATCTTGGTGCCATTGATCACATAGTGGTTGCCATCCTTCTTGGCCACAGTCTTCAGGGAGAAGGCATCAGAGCCTGCTCCGGGCTCCGTCAACGCAAAGCTGCCAGCGTATTCCTGCGCCAATTTGGGCAGATATTTTTCCTTCTGCTGCTTGTTGCCAAACTTGATCATCAGCGAGTTGACAAGCGTGTTGTGAATATCCACGAAAGCAGCAACAGCGGGATCGATCTTGGAGAGCTCCTCAACGACAATGATGTTGGTCATGAAGTTGCAGCCACTGCCGCCGAGCTCAGTGTCGATCTCAATGCCCATCAGACCATTCTCGAACACAGCCTTCACCACTGAGGGATCGAACTTGTGTTCAAAGTCCATCTTCTTGACCAAGGGCTGAATCTGATCCTGAGCCAATTTCGCCACTAAAAAAAAAAAAAAAAAAATTTGAAGTATACATATATTTTGAAAAAAAAAACTTTACAGTTGAACTTTTTGCAAATGCAATCGATACACTGAGGGCGATATAATCTCGTTAGCATAAAAAAAAAATTTTGTAAACCGTGTGATTTCCCTCTTATCGATTTAATTTGCCTACTTTGGAAATGTTTAATTAAAGGCCGTTACTGCCCCACTGTGCGTTGTGACGATCACTTGGCGTAGCTTTCCGAAAGCTTTCAAATAAGCTTTTAGAGTCGTTATCAAACTGGTCCCCCGCACATTCATATTTATCTGCCTATAGCGCGTGTGTGTGTATGTGTAGCGCGTGCATGTGTGTGAGCTTACGCGTGTATCCACTTTATCAATAAAGCCGCCTCGCTCTCAACTCGCGTGTCGCTCTCCCACTTGCGAGAGAGAGCTAGTGAGCAGTGCTCTCTCACAGTTCGTGTGTACATAAAGACGAATGTCTTTATGTGTATGAGTGCATTATTATTTTTTATTGTTTTGAAAGCACTTTTCTTGGCTTGTTGCTTTGTTTTGCTCGGAAAGACACCAACTGCCGACACACACGCCCACTTTGGGCTCGACTGATATATCTATGTACATATAGATTTGCATATTGTGAGCGACTTTTGCAATCAACGTGAAAATATGCTGAGTAATTTATAGAATTTAAAAACAGTTGCAATTTTCATGGGAAGAGCGTGAACTGCAGGACAGCTGTTGTCCTGACGTGGCCAACGCTGACCCTTGACTGTTCGCCAAGTCAAATTGGAATCAAATTTATAATATGTCCACTAAACATACTTTTTGCACACAACTGTACTTTTAGTTAAAGCAAATTAGATTTCCATTTTCATTTTCGTTTCGAGCATTTAATTTATATTTTATGGCTTTGACTTGTGCATTTTTTTCAATTTTGTCATTTGCACAGTGTAATCTGGAACGATTTACAGCCTCATTTAAAACCCGTTTAGTTCGAGCTCAAAGCACTAGAGCAATTTGCATGCAATAAATATGACGTTACGCAACGCGATTGATAAGTAGAAATCGACCACAGACCGCACTTTGAACGCCCTTTCCGATCTCTCATCATTATAATACAAAAAAAATGTGGGAAAACTAAGAACTAAGAATCAGTGGGAGAACTTGGGAATGATTTTAATTCTGATAATTAGAATCCGAAACAGACCGCACTTTGAACACCCTTTCCGATCTCTCACCATAAAAAATAAAAAAATGTCCACTCCCCAACTAAGAATCAGTGGGAACTTGAGAAGGATTTTTAGTCCTACCCATCCACTGGCTCAACTCTCTAGGGGAGTTACGCGACCAAGAACCACGCACACCATTGCCCGGCGCGCCCACTAGAACAGTGGGAACATTTGAGCGGGGGCGTGGCACAGCCGCATGTTTTCTCTATCACAAGTGTAACGCTGTATAGTTCATAGAAATGGGCAACTGAACAGCTGACTGACTCGTGACACGACATCGCGACGACGCTCGTTAAAAGGATACTCGTAATTTGAAAAAGCTACTTTTCTCAATCTAACACACTCACCACTTCATCTCTTTTTTTCACCTTTAGCTTGATTTGAACTCGCGCGCTCTCAGAACAACATAACCTTTCCCATGCGCTAAAGCGAGCTTTGAGTTTTGTGCGCAGCACTTTAACGCTCAGCGCCAACGACGTTCGTCCGTCGTCTTCGGCAAAGGCAGCAGAAGCCGAAACGAATTCGGCAGCAATAGAAGTTGCGACTGCGGACAAAAGCTATTTTTAGCACACGTGTGCGCCACCCACTGCCCTCGCCTCTCTTTATCTGGGTATTAGATAGAACTATTTAGTTTATTTTATTATTTTATAGGCGAAACGCAATTGCGTAGAAATATGCGACAGCATTTAAATTTAAATGTTAATAATTGAAAATGTAAATATCGAATAAAATTATATAAAGCAAAATATACAAATTTGACCCAGACTTTGAGGTTGCCACGTTGTCAGAAAAGTACATATAAAAATACATGTGTTTGAGCAGGTGACATTAGTGGCAACCTGATTGATCCTTTGGGTGTTAATCTATATCAATACATTAGATATTATTTAGTTTACTGTGTTTTGGGCGAAACGTAATTGCGAGGAAAATTCGACAACATTTAAATGTAAATATGTTGATAATTGAAAATATAAATTTCAATTTAAATTATATAAAGCTTGTGGTTGCCATGTCGTCAAAAAGGAAAGTGAATATAGTGGCATCCTGCTTGATCCTTTGCGGTTAACATTGATATTTATGCATATCGAAATTATTGCCAAGGACACAAGGACCTTGCAGCAGTCACTTTAAACAGCTTTAAATTATATAATTTTGATGGCCAATTTATTGTGCAAATTTATCAATTGAGTTTAAATGGCAACGCTGATCTCAAATGGCATAAAAAACGCAATAGTTGCAAAAAGAAATAAAAAAAAACATATGTATACGTATATACATATGTACATATATATATGGATAATATGTACTTTTCCATAACTAAAATTAAAGGTTTTTACTAGATTTTCCACTATCACTGGCTAAATATGCTTATCTAGCAAGCTCATCGCCACACCCCCGCCCCCATCCCTTGGCCCAACAGACAATAACCAAACAAAGCATGTACAGTTTTTATCAGCATACACACGCTCACACACACACAAACACTCAAACACACACGCACATAGAAAATAAAAATTAATTGTATAAAACTGCATCAAGTGAGTTTGTTGTTCAAAAAAGCAATAATCGAATATATTCATAAATACGCTGAGACCGACAGCAACAACAAAAAAGTCAACATGCGATGTTTAAGTTACGTAACCCAAACTGAGACCTGAAGTTGTCTATAAAAAATTATCTTAATTTACGGCGTCTACCGAAGGATTCTCAAATGATTTGAGAAAACTTTGTGGGGGAGGGTGGAAGGACTTACCCGTCTCCTTCATCATTTTCTCGTCGTCGGTGAGGTAAGTCAATGGAGGAGGCAAGCCGGGGGCAGAGGACATGGCGGCATTTTGCTGACGTGCTGCATTGGCCAGCTATAAAAAGCATTGGAAGAATTCATGCTCCGCATTAGACATGTGTGTGTGTGTGTGTGGACAAATAAAAGAGGTGTGGCAAATGTGTGTGTTCTACGTACCATACGCATGGGCAGCTTCTTCAGGCTGTTCATCATTGTGGTTATTGTAGATGTGTGAAGAATACAAAGAATCAATCAATGGACAATGGATAATTTCGAGCTCTGGGCCACAAACAGCACAACAGCAACAGTTGACTACGAACGCGCAACTAATTTCCAATTAGACTCCAGCAGTAGATTTTTGATGAACGATCCGCAAGAAGAAAATCAAGATTTCAAAAGCTCTGATCGCAAAAACTCAACACAGCAAGTGCGGTGAGAATTAAGATTGCTCAACACATTGGTGATCGCAGTCAACAACAAGCATCTAACATTTTCCAGCACTGGTTTTTTGCTGAACGTTGCAACCGCTTTCAAATAAAATCAACTATTATCAATCTTAATAATAGTCAATAATAGAAAAAATCGTTATAAATAATTTATCTACCAACCAAACTATTATTAATAATAAATACATTTTTTAGACATGGCGTCAATTGCAGCACTTTTGATGTTCTTGTTGCAGCCAAATAAAAATGTTAGTTTTCAAAAAATAAACATTCGTTTTTTTTCTTACAACGAAACCATAATAAAACCTACCCCTTTTTTTAATTTATTAAAATTATGTTTTGTTTAGTGTATTGTTTTGTTTTATTTATAATTACTTTAAAAACTAATTGTAATTATAATTTATAATTACTTTATTTTAATTTTTTTATTTATAATTACTTTAAAAACTAATTGTTTAAAAAATTGGAATTTAAGAGCAGTTGTAACAGTTCCGCAACAGTTGAGCAACATATGGCCTTGCAGCCAGTGTTGGTAAACACACTACTACCATTTTGAGTCGGCACGTTTGACACTTCCGCCGGTCGCAGCTGTCAAAATTCTTTCTTTTCGTTGTTTTTACGACGGTAGTTTGGTGTAAGTTTCCATGTTCGATATAATTTTGCTTTTGCTCTGCAATCATTGTTTATTTTATCGTGTTGTTAATCAAGATGTGTAGCGCAAATTGTGGCACACACGGTTTAAGTGAAATTGTGCAGTGTTTCAATTTCTGTGCACACGAAAGGCAAACGCCAAGATAAACAAATGAAACGGAGCGATAGCCAATTGCATTAAGTTGAATTTTGCTAATCTTTCAAATTATTTAACCGACAGCAGCCCGCACGCCCATTCAAGATGAAATTGAACAGTTTCGTGTCCTCGTCGCGCAGGAAGAACCGCAAGCGTCACTTCCAGGCTCCCTCACACATCCGCCGTCGCCTGATGTCCGCTCCCCTGTCCAAGGAGCTGCGTCAGAAGTACAACGTGCGCTCGATGCCCATTCGCCGTGACGACGAGGTCCAGGTGATCCGTGGCCACTACAAAGGCAACCAGGTGGGCAAGGTGGTCCAATCGTACCGCAAGAAGTTCGTCGTCTACATCGAGAAGATCCAGCGTGAGAACGCCAACGGCACCAACGTCTATGTGGGCATCCACCCCAGCAAGGTGCTGATTGTCAAGCTGAAGCTCGATAAGGATCGCAAGGCTATTCTGGAGCGTCGTAGCAAGGGACGTCTGGCTGCCCTGGGCAAGGACAAGGGCAAATACACCGAGGAGACCGCTGCCCAGCCCATGGAGACCGCGTAAAAAGTTTTGCTAGCAGAGCAACAACAACAACAATAAACAGCAACTGCAGCAAAAACAACAACAACGTCTCTGTTTACAGTTTTTATCGTGACGCTTAGTGTAAATGAGAAAACAAAACGTGTGAAGTGAGAAAATCTCGCAATTCTTTTACAATAAAGAAGAGTTAAATTTTCCCAACAAATTTGTAAATTTAAAGCGGTCTTGTGTTTTTTGGCTTGCGCTAAAGGTGAATTCAATTATTGATAAATGATAACGACTGCAGTTTTATTAGAACAGTAAAAATAGTTTGTGATTTTTTTAATTAATCTTCTGTTTTAACTGAAACCTAATGTTGGTTTTTACATTTTGTAAAATATTGGGATATCGGAAATGCGTGTGGGCTAATGCTTAAATAGTTGACTATAAGCACTATATAAGATTTAAATAGTACAAATCTGCAGCAGAATTTATTACATCATTGGCGCCATCTATTGTTGGCATGTTTAAGCTACCAACAGTATATTATTTACTATGGTTTCAATATGACATTACCGTTACACAAAATGTAACCAGACTAGTAACCATGCAAAGTAAAATAGGACATTTTTTAAGAAAACATACGGTCACGCTGATTAGTTGTCATTTGACTAGAGTCCGAAACTGATTTAATTTTCTTAGTGCCGCGCTTGCAAAACAATTGAAAATGGCTGAATCGCATTCTTTCAATGATTTTGTGACTTGTCCCTATGACAAATCGCATCGTCTACTCCGCGGTCGTTTACCAAAGCATTTAGTTAGTTGCAGTCGCAATTTGGTAAATTCAAATCAATGGGTCGTCTGCCCATTTAATACAACGCATCGTTGTAACAAGAAAGAGTTGTCTGTGAGTAACCGAAGTGGAAGCAGTTTGTATTTTATTTTACCCTGACTGTTCTTTACCAGGAGCATTTAAAGGAATGCGAGGATGCAGCCTGGCTGAAGGGAGCTGGAAGCTGCAGCGATCAACGATCCACAGCCGATGTGCCGAAACCTGTGTTGGTCGAGTGCGATGAGAATTGGGATGAAGAGCCGCCCGTGCGCTCCTACAACCCGAGCGTCTATTGCGAAGAGAATAACATAATGCGAACGCTCAAGGGACACTCGAAGGCGGCACGCAGGAATTTCCGAGAGAGCGAGCGACGCCGCTTAGCTGACAAGCAGTAATGCAAGAACTGTGCAACAATGTCTTAATAATGTAACTAATTGTGCCTTCAAATATAGTATATGTTAAGCGCTATTGTTTTATTTATATTTAGTTTAATTTGCGCTGTCGATTTGCTAGATAGTAAGGCGCTGAACGGTTCGATGACGTTGTAATCCTAGTGGGAATCGGCATAGCTTGCGGTACAGTTGCATCATCTTCATTATCATCTTGGTGCAACAAACGTTTTCGCTCCTCCTTCACAAATGCCTTGCGCTGTGCTGGAAACAATCCCTTTGCCGAGCGCAGCACATTGGCATTGGCAGCGTAGGTTTCGGGTTCGTAGTCGGGCACATCGTCGTCGTCCCAGTTCTCTTCGGTCTCGATCCTCTCGTGCTTCGTGTCTTCGAGGAGTTCGGCGGGCGCACTGTGCTGATACTGCGCAATGATTTTGCGATCGTTGCACGACTTCGTGTGTTGCTAGAAATGCACTATAATGATTAATCTCCTCATTATATTTACATGCCAATTGTTTCTTACGAAAAATTCGGGTTCGGGAATTAAATGCACTTTGTTAAAGGGACAAACCATTAATTCGACCTCGTCTTTAAAATACTCGCGGCATTTGATGATGTGCTGCTGCAGTTTCTTGCGCAGCATTTTATGTGTTTTGTCGTAGGGACAGTGCACCATATCGTTGGGATCCATGTCAGATCTATTATTATGCAAATTAGTTTTCAAAAATAATTGCGTAGTTGCGCCGTGGTTGCAAGTGGAATATCAAAATATTCCCAAAAATAGAATGCGGTATTCGAAAAAAAGGGTCGCACTGGCGTTTGTTATTCAAGTGTTGTAAAATAGTGTGCATGTTTTAAATGAATATTCGAACTGTTTGTTGAGAATATTCGAATGATGAGTTCAATAAATAATAATATAAATTAATAAGACGGTGTCTAGTTCTAGTTATACAAGCTGTTAAACAAGTTGGATCTTTAGATGTTGAGATGTTTAGTATATTATCTGTGTAGAGGAGTATTTTGTGGAATTCAGCTTGCAGCCACACCAAAACAGACATATTGCATTGGAAAACATTGCAACTGAAAGGAAAACATTATATTGTAATTTAAAAGTTTTGCACACAAACAACATATCAATTAAGAGGTCAGCAAGATGGGTAAAGGTTTCAACAATTACATGTGCAAGAAATTCTTCCACCCCGCGTCGCGGGACAACCTGAAGCGGGTAAGTGACACACTCCATCTAAACGTTTTGTTTTGTTTGTTTTGCAATCTCTAAATGATCAATTTACAAATGCGTTGTTGTCTAGGTGTGGATGGCTGAGCAGCAGGCAGAGGCGTACAAAAAAAAACAGGAGGAGTTGCGCACACAGTATGAGAAGGAACAGAATCTGCACGAAAACAAGGCCATGCTCAGCAAGGACAGCAAGGACAAGCTGAGCGTAAATTTCATGTATGAGCCGCCGCCAGGCGTGCGAAAGGAGCGCGAGAAGGATGACAACGAGCCGGAGTATAAGTTCGAGTGGCAGCGCAAGTACAACGCACCCCGTGAGTCGTACTGCAAGGGTGACACCGAGATCCGGGATCAACCGTTTGGCATTCAGGTGCGCAACGTGCGGTGTCTGAAGTGCCACAAGTGGGGACACATCAACACGGACAAGGAGTGCACCATGTACAGCATATCGATGAGCGAGGCACGAAAGCTACACTCCGAGTCCGAGGCCAATGACATCATGTCGAAGAATGTGCTCGAGGAGCAGATGAAGGAGGATGGACTAATGATGAAAAAGTCGGCGCTGGAGCTGCAGAGCATCAAGGATGTTCAGCAACGACATCAGCTGGTGCCCAGCGATGAAGACGATGAGGCAACGCGGGCTGCCCAACAACAGAATCCTGAGCTGCTGTTCCTCAAATCGCTGAGCAAGAAGCAAAAACTGAAACTGCTGAAGAAGCTCGAGAAGATTGAGCGCATGAAGCGCAAGGGCGAGAAAAAGTCCGCCAAGCCAAGCAAAAAGAAGACCAAAAAGAAGGACAGCAAGGACGACAAAAAGAAGAAAAGCAAAAAAGCCGTAGAAAGCAGCAGTGATAGTTCTTCCTCGTCATCATCGTCCTCGTCCTCTGACTCGGAAAACGAAGCATCTAATCGCCAAAAAAGCAATAATAAGAGGAGTGAGCATCGCGAGAGATCTCGTTCCCGCAGTCATCATAGAGAGCACCGCACCAGTCGAAGAAACGACTCGAAATCTGCAGAGGATTCCCACAAATGTAGCAGGGATAATCACCGAAGCAATGGTCAACACAGAGAAGAGCGACGATCCCGGGAAAGGCGTCACCGGTCCCGCAGTGCAGATAATCGTCGGGACAGGGAACGTCGGGATCGTGAACGACGTTAGATTTAAGCAGCATTTACAATTTTTATAATCAATCCGGTAGAGAACCCCACCAATATAACATTTCAACATTTTTAAATTAAATGTGACAATATTTGTTCTTTTATCTGCATTTTTACTAGTTTTTTTTTTAAATAATTTTGGATTCAAAAAAAATAAAGGGAACACAAATTCCATGAGGAATATTAAATACAAAAATTATTTCTCTTACAATTTTTGGAATTCAGAAATAATTACATTTTAATTCAGAAAAATACAAATTGTGTAGCTTTAAATTTCCATATATAAATAGTAAAATTCATTTTAGCCTTTTTCTATATAACATGAAAATAAATGTTTTCATAAGTCACATAATTTAAACTAAGCAACTTTCATTTATTAAATTGAAGATAAATGTGTTTTGGAGATTTGGAAATAAACGAATTATTTGTTATAAATAAAAGCAGTATAGCAATTTATTACAAATATTTTAGTTTTTAAGAAATGTTATAATTTTTGTATCACTGCCGCCAGGTCATAAATAAAAGCCGCTTGCAATTAATTAGCTTCGCTATAAGACTTTATTTTGCCGCACAAATGAATGAAATTCGCAGAAAACTGAGAGAACTTTTATATATCCCTCCCCGTATATTGTGTATCGAATGTTTTGCAATATATAATAGAGTGTGGTATTGTTCTGCCTATTTAAATGCGAGCCAGGGGAGCGGTGGTGCTGGAGCCAGCAGAGACACAGAGCTCGGCGCCATGATTGCTGCCCGTCTCGCGCGACACGCTCTTCACGTGGATGTGACTCTTGAGCATGGCGGCACGAAGGATGAGCATGCGGGTGTGACGCTGATACTGTTTGCCCATCAACAGGGCACGTTCGAACGTGCTGTTGCGCTGATCCGCCTCCTTGGCGTACAGGATCTTGTTGTGCGAGTCGATGCGCGCCTGAATCTGTCCGTCAAGGATCAGTTGCATAACCTCGTTCTCCAGATCGCCCACCGTCGAATTGAAGGCGATGGCCATTTTGTGCATATCCGCCGACATGTACGGACTGAAGTATTGGATGAGCGCCCGGTTGCGTATCTTGGTGTACAGTGTGGTGACGTGCGGAGCTATGTACATGTCTACCAGCAGATTGTCACGAATCTCGTCGAGTAATGTGAGGCAATTCGCATATTTGCTTTCGTAGAACTTGAAGATAATATCGCGCAGCTGCGGCTCCAGCTCCAGGAACAGTTTGAACGATGTGGACGCAATGACCAGACGCTTCAGTTCCTGCCGGTCAAAGGTGGCCAGAGCACAGAGGCCGCCATAGACGGCCACATTGCTGGTGGAGATCATCTCGGGGAAATCGCAATGATCGAAATTGGCAGACAAAAAATGCTTTGCCGCCGCTTTGTATTTCTTTTGCTGCAATTCGGCTAAGCCGGCGGCACACTCCAACCGTGTGTGCACCTGGGCATTGGCCTCCTTGGAGCCCTCGGAGAAGTCGGGTGTGCTTTCCGCCTTCGAGATGTAGCTCATGACATGCGCCCAGTTCTTTAAGTAGATGGAGACCTTGATGACATTCAAACACATATTCACCACATGCTTGCCACTCGTGCAATAGTCGCGAGCACGCGAATAACACTTCAGCGCATTCGTCAGATCGCCGCAGCTCAGATAATGATCGGCCAAATCATCGTGACCCCGTCGAATGCTCTCCTTAATCGAATTCGATTTGTAGTTCTTCAGATCCGAGTCGAGTTTCTCCAGCTTCAGTGCCGCTTTTTTCATCTTCGTGTCCACCCAAACGGCGTCGTAGGCAAACGCATCCTTCTCTGCGCCGGCCGCATTGTTGCCGCTTCCCGCTGCTGCAGCTGCGGCCACCGGTTGAGCGGCAATATCCGGCAGAGCGGCGACCGCAACAGCTGCAGCAACAGCGGCTGCTTGTTCACCTCCGGCTGCAGCGCCTCCAGCAGCACCAGCAGCTGCGTTGCCAACGCCATTAGCTGCCTGCAGATCGCTCAGGCGCTTGTGCAGCATCTGATAGACTTTTACGTTGTAGGTGGACTGCACATAGGTGATGGCCATTTTGAGGGCTTCCAGCGCGAACAGCGGACACACGTCGGCCACGTAAATGAGGCGATCGAGCCGGGCAATGCCCGTGTACTGATTGGCGTACACTTCCAGGTCGATTGTCGGATTCTCCACCACAATTTGCAGCTCCTCATTATTTTCATTGTCTTCGTTTGGCGGCGCATCAACTTGCATTGGCTCGACGGCATTCTGAAAAGTAACGCTGATATATCTGTGTTTGTGTAGTTCATTTGCTGCTTACCTGCAGTAGCGGCGGCATGGGCAGCACAGGCATCTTGCAACGTTTTGAGAGCAAGCGTAATTTGCAAAAAATTTGTTAAGTGCTCTCTTTGTCGACTTTTTGTTAAACTATATCGAGTTTTGCTCGCTATCGATACACGCATACATTGTCGATATGAATGTATTTATGTTATCGATAAAATCAGTGTTGCAAAAGTCAAAAGAGATATATGTGTAAATCTTGTAATCCTCATATTTTTGCGCTTTATATTAATTTGATATATTCAAATATTTGAATTTTAATATAACAAGAACAATAAATAATATAAAATTTAAATATATTATTTAAGCCGCCAAACTTGAACAGCTGACATGGAACTAGTTCATTTAAACAGTTCAGCTCCTCCGCTAGTTCGCCAATTCATGTGCAACCCAACACTGCAACGGCAAACGTTTTGTTTATTTCCCGAAAATATTGTTAAAAAAGAAAAATAGTGGTAAAAACAATTAAATATGTCAAACATAACAGCTGCGGTTATTGCCAACCGCAATAAGAAGCATTTCCTAGGAGTGCCGGCGCCGCTTGGCTACGTTGCCGGCGTGGGACGAGGGTAAGTTTTTTCTCCCCTTCTTATCAATAATTAATTTTGTGAATTTAATAGTTATAATCGTATTGCAGTGCCACTGGCTTCACCACACGTTCTGATATTGGTCCGGCGCGAGATGCCAACGATGTGTCTGACGATCGCCATGCACCGCCCGCCACCAAGCGCAAGAAAAAGGACGAGGAGGAGGAGGAGGATGAGGACTTGAACGATTCGAATTACGACGAGTTTAGCGGCTACAGTGGCTCGTTGTTCTCTAAGGATCCCTACGACAAGGACGACGAGGAGGCGGATGCCATTTACGATTCCATAGAAAAGCGAATGGACGAGAAACGCAAAGAATATCGCGATCGACGGTTACGCGAGGATTTGGAACGCTATCGCCAAGAGCGACCAAAGATCCAGCAGCAGTTCAGTGATCTCAAGCGCTCGCTGGCTACGGTCACCTCCGAGGAATGGTCCACCATACCGGAGGTGGGCGACAGTCGCAATCGCAAGCAACGAAATCCGCGTGCCGAGAAATTCACGCCGCTGCCCGACAGCGTGCTCTCCCGCAATCTGGGCGGCGAGACGGCATCCTCACTGGACGCCAGCTCCGGCCTGGCTTCCATGGTGCCCGGTGTGGCGACGCCCGGCATGTTGACGCCCACCGGCGACTTGGATTTGCGTAAAATTGGCCAGGCGCGTAACACGCTGATGAATGTGAAGCTGTCGCAGGTCTCCGACTCTGTGACGGGTCAAACGGTGGTGGATCCCAAGGGCTATTTAACGGATCTGCAGAGCATGATTCCCACCTATGGGGGCGACATCAACGACATCAAGAAGGCGCGTCTGCTGCTCAAGAGTGTGCGAGAAACGAATCCCAATCATCCGCCCGCTTGGATTGCTTCGGCGCGTCTCGAAGAAGTCACCGGCAAGGTGCAAATGGCGCGTAATCTGATAATGAACGGCTGTGAGATCAATCCGCAGTCTGAGGATCTGTGGCTGGAGGCAGCACGTCTGCAACCACCCGACACGGCCAAAGCCGTCATTGCGCAGGCGGCACGTCACATACCGACATCGGTGCGCATCTGGATCAAGGCGGCTGATCTGGAGACGGAGACGAAGGCCAAGAGACGCGTCTTTCGCAAGGCGCTCGAGCACATACCCAACTCGGTGCGTCTCTGGAAGGCGGCTGTGGAGCTGGAGAATCCGGATGATGCGCGCATTTTGCTGTCACGAGCCGTGGAATGCTGTAACACCAGCGTGGAGCTGTGGCTCGCTCTGGCACGCCTGGAGACCTATGAGAATGCGCGCAAGGTGCTGAACAAGGCACGCGAGAATATACCCACAGATCGACAGATTTGGACGACGGCAGCCAAGCTGGAGGAGGCGAATGGCAACATACACATGGTGGAGAAGATTGTCGATCGTTCGTTGACCTCGCTGACGGCGAATGGCGTGGAGATCAATCGTGATCACTGGTTCCAGGAGGCCATCGAGGCGGAGAAGTCGGGCGCTGTCAATTGTTGCCAGGCGATTGTCAAGGCGGTCATTGGCATTGGCGTCGAGGAGGAGGATCGCAAGCAGACCTGGATCGACGATGCCGAATTCGTAAGTACAAATTATTGGTAAACCAATTTCTCCAGCTAAAGGTTGCTTTTATTTTCCAGTGCGCCAAGGAGAATGCTTTCGAGTGTGCGCGAGCTGTTTACGCGCACGCCCTGCAGATGTTTCCCTCGAAGAAGAGCATTTGGTTGCGTGCCGCGTACTTTGAGAAGAACCATGGCACTCGCGAGTCCCTGGAGGCGTTGCTGCAACGGGCTGTGGCCCATTGTCCCAAGTCGGAGATACTGTGGCTGATGGGCGCCAAGTCGAAGTGGATGGCTGGCGATGTGCCCGCTGCCCGTGGCATTCTCTCGCTGGCCTTCCAGGCGAATCCTAATTCCGAGGACATTTGGCTGGCTGCCGTCAAGCTGGAGTCGGAGAACTCGGAGTATGAGCGTGCAAGGCGTCTGCTGGCCAAGGCTCGTGGTTCGGCGCCCACGCCGCGCGTCATGATGAAGTCGGCGCGTCTCGAGTGGGCGCTGGAACGTTTCGATGAGGCACTGCGTCTGCTGGCCGAAGCAGTCGAAGTCTTCCCAGAGTTCCCCAAACTGTGGATGATGAAGGGCCAGATCGAAGAGCAGCAGCGACGCACAGACGATGCCGCTGCCACCTACACATTGGCATTGAAAAAGTGCCCCACTTCCATACCGCTCTGGATACTCTCTGCCAATCTGGAGGAGCGCAAGGGCGTGCTGACCAAAGCGCGTTCGATATTGGAGCGTGGACGACTGCGGAACCCAAAGGTGGCTGTGCTGTGGCTGGAGGCCATACGTGTGGAGCTGCGTGCCGGGCTCAAGGAGATTGCCAGCACGATGATGGCGCGTGCGCTGCAGGAGTGTCCCAATGCCGGCGAGCTGTGGGCGGAGGCGATATTCATGGAGACGAAGCCGCAGCGCAAGACGAAGTCTGTGGATGCGCTCAAGAAATGCGAGCACGATCCGCACGTGCTCTTGGCCGTGTCCAAGCTGTTCTGGTCGGAGCACAAATTCTCCAAATGCAGAGACTGGTTTAATCGCACGGTAAGCACGTAAATTTATTTATTTAATTGCAATAATAATAATTGTTCTTTCATTTAGGTTAAAATCGATCCGGATCTGGGCGACGCTTGGGCGTATTTCTACAAGTTTGAGCTGCTGCACGGCACCGAGCAGCAGCAGCAGGAGGTCCTGGAGCGTTGCATTGCCGCGGAGCCAACGCACGGCGAGTCCTGGTGCAGTGTCAGCAAGTGCATACGCAACTGGCAGTTCAAAACGCCCGACGTGCTGCGTGCCGTGGTCCAGCAGCTATCCATACCCATCTAAGTAGAGTTTATATCGGTTATACTGTGCTGCAGCGCAAATCAATCTTGTCTCTATAATCAAATCAACATTTTGAAGCGCGATTTACAAACATTTCTAGCTAAATTTAATTCCTTTTACGCTTTAGCAAATTTAATTTTGAAGCGCGACTTACAAACATTTCTAGCTAAATTTAATTCCTTTTACGCTTTAGTTTAAATACTGCCCAAATTAGCAAACAAATTTAATTTTGAAGCGCGATTTACAAAAGTGGTTAGCTAAACTTAATTCGTTTACCACTTTATTTTATGTACTGCTCACATTAGCAAACCAATTAAATGTACTTTTTCAAACATTTATTATCAAGTAAAAGACAAACTATAGTTGACAACTACCAAAACGATATTAGATAGTTTTTGATTGATTCAAAAATATTATGGAAATATTATTTTAGAAAACATAAATTGTGCTTGTCTAAATGCTTATTTGTTAAATTGTTGCTGCTGCATATAACCAATATATACTGAAGCAAACCACTCTAGAATTGTAACATATATTCAATAAACTATTCGCCATGATAGCGATGCATTGTGTAGCCCCGAACAATGCGAAAGATGCCTCTGCTGTGCTTCCAGACGAACTCCAGGAAGAACAGCAGGAAGCTGAGAGCGGCGCCGCAGCCAAAGATGCCAAATGCATAGCGACATTCGGTGAGCCCGATGGAAACGAATCCTCCAACGCCGCTTTCACACTTGGGCTTCTGCGGTATCCACTTGCGATCCTCGCGATTCACCAGACTCACCTCGCGTTGCCAGCGCAGTCTGCAAAACGAATTTCGAGAAATTATCAATTCGCAAGCATCAATGCTTTACTCACTGCCTGCGGAACAGCTCCTTATAGGGAAAGTTCTTGCGCGTCGGTATCGCCAGCATGGGCAGCTGAAAGGGTTCCAGTTCCATGAGGCCGCATTTCTCCGGTTCATTGAAGGTGTCGCTGACTATTTGGTAGCCCGCCTGCAACTCCACCTGGTAGGCGAAGAGGCCAGTGCGCATCCTCTCCATGCCCGTGCTGGGACGCATGTAGACGTTGTCGCCTTTGATGGCGATCTTCTTGTGGTACAAACTCTTGGTCACTGGATCGGTGGACTCGGTGAAATAGATCTTATTGTACTGCGTATCTTGCACGCCAATTTCCAGCGGAGATTGTCCCAGATCCCCCAGCGATCGAATCGCATCCGATGGACTCTGCAACAGTGCCACAATATTGGCCGAGAAGGAGGTGAACAGAAAAACCGCTGCCACGAATGTGGTGAAGACTATAATGCGTCCCGAGCGATTTCTCACATCCACATAGAATCCCTGCTGGCACATGGCGCCCCAGGCGAAGTTCAGTGAGTCCAAATAGGACATGGGATGCGTGTGTGGCGAGTAGATCATTTCCAGCATCATCACCACAATGGTTATGATCAGCAGCAGCAATATGGATATCCAGACGTCCATTTGAAAGGGCATCGAGAAGATATTGGCCACGGCGGACAGTGGAGGCTGGCGAAACATAATCCCGGCTCTCACCCGATAAGTCTCGGCCACGAAATCGACCAGCGCTATGCGATCCAAGCGCATGAAGATCGCCAATTGGGCAAAGTCCAGTTCGTAGCGCTGAAAGCGACCCATCAGACCATCAAACGAACCGTTTGGTTGACGCCAGCCATAATTCACGGTTTGGTAAGTATTGTAGCTAAAGGTTTGAAAATAATGCAATGGTTTTAGAAATTATTCGAATTAGCGTAAACTATAATTCAGTACTTCAATGAAAATCAGATTAAGTAATTTGATCTCGATAAAAAGCTGGTCATTTTATAACCGGTAACTGTCTGAAATCGCGTATTAAAATTATTTCAAAATTAATATCGAACAAATGTCTTTGAAAGTTAAATGCAATTATAAATATAAATTATTTTTATACATGCTAGATTTTGACCTTTTTCTCATTTTTATGTTAAAAGCATTTGTTAAAGTTTTATATTGTTTCTTAACAATTATTTCCAAAAATGTAATTGTAATTGAAATTAGAGAAGTTTATGATTAACAAAATGTTAAAGTTAACAAAATGATAAAATTAGCATATATCCAAACTGAGTAATAATCAAAGGAATTATACATGTTGTAAAAATAAATCACAATTTTTGTAAATGCTTGGAACAGAAAATATATCAGCAATATGAACAGTTTTATTAAGATTAATTTAAATCAATAAAAATAATGTAGAAAGAAAGCAAAATAAGAGGTCGAACAGGTCTAATGAAATTGAGCAACATCCGTCATATAGTTTATAGCTACTCGTAAGTAATTTATAGATTGTTAATCAAGAGATTCTTTAACGTACCTCATGTTCAAGCGATTGGCCAGTTCGAGCATCAAGCGATGATTGACCTTGGAAATGGTGTCGATGTGTCGCAGCGACATGTCCTCGATGTCGATGAACAGATCGGGAAAGGCAATCACTATGGCCGTGTTGAAGACAATCCCCTCCAGGTTCTGGCGATACGTAATCGCCGAGCCATAATGCTGCAGAGCGTGAACCACATGCCGAGCATTGCGCAGATTCTGTGCGACGAGGCGACGCTTGAGCGGCTTCTCGGCGGCCACTTTGTAGACATCCAGCAGGCTGGCCGTGAAGTGCTCCGTGGCATTATGCCAGAGCACCTTCAGCTCGCTGTCGGGTGGTATAAAGATCTCCGCATCCTCGAGCAGCTCTACATCTGCCAGCCGCTGCGAGAGCAGCAGCCAATAACGGTTGGTCGTAAAGTAATTATGCTCGCTGGCCGCCGACCAGCGCAGCAAATTGAGGGCGCAGGGACTGGTGAACTGCAGCAGCAGGATGCCCAGCTTGTGGGTCGAGGCGGGCAGCTTGAACGACACCCGCCAGTGCGTGGCGTCGTTGTCCGCGGGAAAGCTGCGCGGCGGAGGCGCCTCGGGGGTGTCCGTCGTGTTGTCGGCGTGGCGCAGATCATTCAAACAGCGTTCCGTGATGACCTGCACGTAGAAACTGTGTGCCGCAAAGTGTTGCACCAGCAATTGTAAATCTGCGGCAGCTGCCAGCGAATGGTGGCGATGAATGGATGGTTCATAAATTTAGCCACCCCCGGGGGCGAAGGGCAGACTCACCGATGTCCGCGTGACAAACAACCAGCATCAGACTGTGCACGCCATGCTGGCGATAGTAAGCGACTAGCATTTCCGGCAACTGATTGCCCCATGCATCGCCTTTGACCTCGCGCGTTCGCTGCTCCAGCTCCAGCTCCTGTTGCTCGTGTTGCTCTGGTTGCTGTCCGCGGGAGATTGCTGCAGCAGCTGGCGTTGACATGTGGCCTGACATTGATGTCGCTGCTGTCAGCAGGCAGAGCAGCAGTCCTGGGAATATTAACGAGTGCTGCTGCATGCTGGCGACTCCTTTTTGGCCCGGCCATCGTCGTTGACAGTCGCTTTTATAACCTTTTCCGGCGTTAAGCCATTAACTGTAACTACATTTAAAGTACAACAAATGGCATTAAAATTATGCATTGATTACGCATCGGCGACGCTTTCATTTTTACTGCCACATTACGTATACGCCATGGTGCTGCATGGCGCTGCAATTTGCAGCAATTTTGTGTCGACAGCTGCAATTGGTCGTCGATGGCGTTTAATTGGTCCACCAAGTGCCACTGAAATTGCCCGGCCAAAGTCAATTACGTGCCGTCGAAGGAAACGTTGAATTGGTTTATGGCAATGCAATAAGTATACGACTTGTGTGCTTCATACTTAGCTGACTTCTTTGATTGGCTGCCGGATGAGCTGGATAAGCGCAGGGCAGACTTCCTCTTGACTCTGCTTTGAAACTCTTGCAACGCCGGACGCCAAACGATGCCAAACCAATTGCACAGCGAAGTAATCAATTTAATTGCGACCAAGAAATGCCACATGCAATAAACTCAATCGGAAGTGAAATGGGAAATCGTTGGGAGCCACGTGTAGCAAAAATGCTGGAGCTCATGTCAGAGAAATGTAACGAAATGTCAGTAATGAAGATCATCATAATTTCATAAACTTTTATCAAGAGAGAACAAAATTCCTTCATTTGTAGCTTATTTGGTTGAACAGCTCACGTCAAACATTAATTTTACAAAGTAAATATAAATGTCTCACAGAATATTTAAAATGTAATTAGGTAAAAGATATTTTACAGCTTGGACTTTCTTTTTACATAAACATTTAAATAAACTGGCTTTCTTTATATCTATTTCCAATTTCATTTAAAATTCATTCAACATTAAATGCGGCCATTTTTAAGTCTCCGATAAAATCTATGATATCGGAGTTTATTTATTTGATACTATACACATATTATTCAATTCATTACACATATTCTACATAAAGCATCTAAAGATTGGTAATATTAATTTAAAATTATAATTTGCACAATATCATTAAAAATGTACTATGAGAACATAATTGTTATTTCAGCTTAGACTTTTCATTTTCATTTATATCTTATAAATGATAACATTAAATATGAGAACAAAATTGACTTTCTTTATTGTTTCATATTTCATTTGAAATCAGCTCCCACTGCAAATAAAAAAAAACTAAAATGAATTGAATCGATCGAACGACGTCTACTTACATATTAGTTATTTGCGTTTATATTCAATTTTATTTTATACGTAATGGATTGTAATAATAATAAATAATTTAGAAAAATCTAGGAACGCAATTTTATTGTTGACACTTTGCAAATCTACATGTATTAATAGCTTGGCATTATTTAATGCTCATAATTTGTAATAAAATCGTTCGAATTTTGCGTTTAATTACTTTATATTCTATTGTCTATTGTACGTACAGAACTAATTCAGAAAACAGAATTAATTTTAAAAAAATCTAAGGACCCTATCTTTGCGAATCTAGAAGTTTTAATAGCTTGCCATTATTCAATGCTCGCAACCTTTTCGCACCTTTTCCCTCAATAGCCCGGCTAATTGGCCCCAACTCCAATGCAGCTTCCTTGACGTGTCAACTCGCGTTACGAGCGGCGACACAACAAGAAATCCTCTAATTGATTTGAAAAATGGCGTAATAAAGATTGCCTGTGCACGCCCAGGCTCAGGCTCAGTATCAGCCTCATCTTCAGCCTCATCCTCATGCTCAGTATCGACCTCATTCCCAGCTTTAGCGTCGTCCATTTGCCCAATCTCCTGTCGCCCGTTCGGTGTCACCAAGTGGTGTGCTCTTGTCTCTTGTCTCGTGTCAGTTGCTAGACACAAACCTGTGATAATCTGGATCTCGGCTGCTTGTTGTCCTCGTTTCCCGCTGGTGTGGCAAACACACTAATGGCACCCACTTTGTACGCCAGTTTTCGACCGCTTCTCGCTTTTCGCTTCTCGCTTGTTGCCCATTTGTTTTTGGCCCCCATCCTGCCAGTCGCTGGCTCTTGTGTGTGTTCTTTTGGTTTTTTTGTTTTTGGGGGACAGCCAAGTCTACGGCCATGCTTCAATAACTTTTATCACTTTTAATTGGGTTTTTCTTTATAGTCAACGCATGTCTTATGAGACCATAAGACTAACACATGTGCACATTGTAATTGTGTTAATATGGGTGTGTGTGTGCAACTGTGTGTGTGTGTGTGTGTGTGGTGACAGGGTGTGTTCAGTTTGTGTTACGGCTTGTTTCTGTGACAGCAGACTAATGCCACTGTTTCGTGTTGTTGTCCTCTGTTTTGATTGTTGTCGTTGTTGTCGTTTATTGTTGTTGCTGTGCTGGCGTTGTCGTCCCGAGATTTTCATGCTTTCAATTTTCGTAATTGCTTCTTAATGCGCGTCATACGCCGGCGAGCACAAACTTCCACAAATTTGCACAAGTTTGCTCTTTAACTCGTTGTGTCTGTGCGCAGGCAAAAGCAACTTTAAGTAATTTGCAACATTATCATACTCTATGTGCCCGTTCATTAATAGGGTATAATCACTGGAGGCCAGTTTGCTATAAGCTAAATCCAGCATTACATAATATAAAATCATATATTTTTGTTTTATTAATAGTCAGCCTGAATGCCAACTTCCACTTCAATACAATCAAATACAAAAATATAAATCTTATCAATAGTAAAATGTTTATTAAACTGCATATTAACATTAAATATCAAAATTTCTTGATTATGTATTGCTTTTCCTTTTATTTCTTATAACTTCAACAAGCTGTCATTTAAATTTTGTCATTTGTATTGCTTTTAATTAGCAGATCTCAACCACAGAAAATAATATTTAATATTTTCTTTAGCACACTTTATGGCGCCATCTATCGTTCGTAGCTCTTAAATGCTTCTGGTCACAACAGTAACCAAAAAATATTCTTTGGTATCTTGCAGTCATGTTGTCATGTATTTTGTGTGCGTTCTTTTGCCTCTTCTATTGTTTGCGTCTCGCATATATAAATACAAACTTGGAGCAATTACCCTAACCTTACCTTAAATTGACATCAAGCCGGAAAGTTTTATTTTGAAAATTAATATCATTTAGCAAAGCTTTTGTATTAATCATGTAGCATAAAAGCTTTGCGTAATATGATTACAAATCACATTTAATAATTCATATCTGTATACACTTCCATTGTTTTTAATGCTAAATTAAAAATGGGATTGGGTGTTAATAACTCTAAAAGGTTTTTTTGTATAATTCCATTGTCTTTTGCTATAATCTTATCTTTGTGGTATTTTGCTTATTTATTTTGCCCATTTAATTGTCAACTGTTTATTGTGATGCAAAATTGATAAGTATCTTAATTGAGAAGTTTGCATTTTCATATTGTTTGAAGTTTGTTATTTTTGTTTATACGAAATTTTGCTTAATTCATAGGGAGTCGAAATAATTAATAACAGGCATTTATTCAAAGTTTAGCTACTCATAATACAGCAATTGAAGCTTTTGTCGCTATTAATTAATTCAACAAAATATAGCGCACTCACTTAGTAAGTAGTGAAGCTTTGGTTGAAATTCAGTTGAACTAATTTTTGCTGTCATCCATCGACATCTCAGAGCTGCGAAGTTGCCACGCTAGAGGGCGCTGCTGTGCCCATTAATCATGGCCGCTGTTTTTGGACATTTGCCCGTCATGTTCAACTACTTTGATAATTTTCACGCTGCTGCTGCTCGCTTAATTTTTCATCGCTGTCACAGTGGCGAATACCCCAAGGGGAGGGGGTCTGTATTATGTTCTTGTGCTTAAAGATGTAACGACTGAGCAGTTTCCTTTATCATGCTTAAAGATGAAGTTGATTGCGCTGGAGGCGTCTGCTGGCATACGCTTCATTAGCTGGTCGCTTGGCTAGCGATGCTGACTGGCAGTAAATATTTAAAGGGCGCTCCGCAGCTTTATCCTTGTCTGATTTTATTGAGCGTAAGTCAATGTAAACGAAGGATAACCCACACACGGGGGTCCAGTGCAATTATCGGAGATCTTTCACCTGACTGCACAGTTGGCAGTTGGCCTGATTTGCATAAGCCTCGCAGCCAACAAGCTGTAAGCCTTTGACAATTAGCCAATATATTTTATTGGGCCGCACTGAATCGACCAAGCATTGAATTCATTCAAGTGTGTGTGTGTGTGCGTGGGGATGCGGATGGAGGAGTGTGTGTGTAGCCCTAAGCTAAATTGAAGTGTGCTCGATGTTTATTATGCAACCACAATGCGATACTTTGTGCTACCTTTTAGCTTTCACGCCTTTGAAATACATTTAATCCATCATTGCGCTCAGACAGTAATACACACCCACACACACACACACACACACACACACACACACCCACACACACACGCACACCTGTACACCCACAGCTATATATCTTGTGTATGAAAGGTACAGTTAAACAGTCAGACTGACAGAGAATTGTTCGCCTCGGGCTGCACGCTTATTCTCTCTTCCTCTCCCTTCCTCTCTCTTCCTTTCGCTTCGTTTCTTCTTTTTGGCTGTGCCCACAGCTTTATTGAGTCCCGCTTTCAATTTGCCCGACGCCTATTCACAACCTGTTGAAAAGGTGCAAAATGTTGGCTGCTTCTTTGACTCGCTTTTCTTTATGTTAAGCAAACACGCTTAGGCAGCCTTATCAATCAAAGGCATCTGCCACACACACACACACACACACACACATTCTCACACATACAGACACATAGATTTACATACATATGTTATTAATATGTTCCATTTATATGAAGCGACATGCAAGAAACCTTTGGGCGTATAAATGACTTCTCAAAACAAGTTCCGATACCTGAAAGTACTTTAATGTTTTCCCAAGCCTCGCAATGGAATCCGAGAGATATTAAATTGACTAGCAGAGGGTGAAAGACATGTTTCTCATATATTTAGATTTTTTTTTACAGCTTAAATTGAATTGCTAAACTGACTTTTTATTTTATATTAATTAGATTGATTTTGATTAAATACTTGTATTTGTTCATTAGATATATCAGGTGTAGAGATTAAAACTAGCACAACTAAGATTTCGTTAAACAATAAAAATATTATCCAAAAACTTTATTTTCTTTTGCTGAACTTTTTATACTTACTTCGTTTCTTTATCTTGTCAAACAGTGCGTATGCGTTATATGCTTTCTACCTGTATATTGGTAAATAATACTAAATATAAATTTGGAAATTCCCAGTTGGAATTTACGTCTTTCGTTACTGATTGTCTTATCTTTTAGGGCGTATTTGTGATATTTGTAGGTTGATATTTGTAATGTGAATGAATTGCTAGCAAATATGAAGTTTTAAGCTCATGAAAAAACGTCTGAAACGTCATAATTAAATATTAATAAAATATTTAGTAGTACAATATTTAATAAATACTTTTACTATTTAATAGCTAAATCTTATTATTATTAAATGCATAACGATCACATGCAGTTTAATGGTGCCTTATGGAAGCCGCACCTTCTCTTGTGAATATGCCAATTATATTGTGAATTAACAACTAGAATTTCTGCACATTATTCCATTATTCAATTTTTAGTTCATTTTTATTTGCTACCAATCATTCTGAATTATTTTGCAATTTAATGGCACAATATTATTTGTAGTAGCTCACAAAAACAGATGCATTTTGAAGTGCTTCGGACATTATCTTGAATAAATAACGTATACGCAATGTTAGACAGTAACAGTGGTGCAGTCAGAAAAATTAATTGATAAGTAATAAACTGCAATACTGCTTTTTAGCGTCAAATTGACTCTGTCAATGAATTGCGTACTATCGCACAATATATTTGCAATGCATTAAAAAGTAATTCCTGATTGTATGAAACAAATTTACTATCATTATTACCATGATAAAATATTCGAAGAGTCGAATAATTTGTGAGATATTTAGAGCGTATACGTGATATTCGTGTCGTTTCTATTTTGCAGTTTATTTAACTGGATGACAGTTAAATAGAGTTTATTCACTTTATTTTATTATTTTTGTACCATATTTATTGGGATCCGTAAAAAATACGACCAGTCATTTTCAATTTATAGCATAATATTATTTGTAATAGCCCACAAAAACAGATGCATTTAAAAGCGCTTCGGACATTATCTTGAATAAATAATTTATACGGAATATTTGGACTGTATTCATTAAAATGAATTCATAATAAACTGAAATTCTTTTTCTGAGTATCAATGTGTTTCGCGCTATCAAAATATATTTGCAAAGTTTTTTTTTGATTACATGAAATAATTTGATTATTGTTATTACCATGATAAAATATTCTTTTAATTTATAAGTTATATAGAGCGTATATACAGCTTATTAAGCTACATGATAGTAAACAATAGTTTCTTCCCTTTATCATATTTATTTGGATCCAATTATTTTCATCTATTTGCATTTAAATGTCATAATAATATTTGTATTGTGCTTCTAACATTATCTCGAGTTAATAACGAATTCTTCTGCAGTCATTAAAATTAAATGATATTAAACTGCAAATATTTTTCTTAGTGTCAAAGTATTGCTTCTTATCGTAATATATTTATAATGTATTCAAAGTAATTCTGGATTATATGAGTTTCATATTATTACCATGATACAATTTTCGTAGTCTAGATATTTAGAGCGTATACGTGATATTCGTGTAGCTTCATATTTATAGTTTACTATTAATACAAAATAAATGAATTTGTGCAGCCTCTAATTTCTAGTTTAAGCTTGTTTATGGAATTTTAATTATAGATTCTAATTTACAGTTTATTATAAATAAAACATGAATATAAATGTATGAAACCTCCAATTGCCAGTTTAAGTTTGTTAATCATTCACACGCAGCTTAGTGATGCCTTATGGAAGCCGCACATTCTATTGTGAATATGCCAATAATTTGGAATCAACAAGTAATTAAAGTTTATGAGGCCCCCAAAGTCCCGAGTCGTGTCGTGGCCACGCGATGCGCTCCTTGGGGGCCGTGCGAAATACTAGTACTAGGATAATTAATAGACGCTCTAATGCCTGCGAAAACTTTGGCCAGCAGCGGCCCGTGGCGGCCATTAATCATTATCTGGCGCCATCTAGTGGCGGCGGTAGGCGTTGCTAAGCATTTGCGCCTGACTTCAGCTTAGCTCATTTATCTGCATCAAATCAATTAGGGAACACCTTGGGACCGAGGCTCCATTGGACCGTTGGACCATTGGACCTTGGCCAGCACATTCCGTTTCCTTAGAAATCGAGCCACCTTTTTCCCTTTTCCCATTTTCTTTAGAATGTTTTTCGTTTTTTTTTGTTGTTGTTGTTGTTGTTAGCATTTTGCTGCTGCCGTTGTCGCTGTGTTGTGTTGTCCCTGCTACGTGCCAATTTGGCTCGTTTTGCTCGCTCATTCGTAAATCTAAACAAATCATCAATTTTCACAAATTATACGCGGCGCCATCGCCCCGTTCCATGCCGATTCTCATCCTTATCCTTGTCGTGCTTTCAGCTGTGTCCTTGGACCTAATTGCTTTCGTTTCATTCACCGCATTTCCTGTTGTCGTCTGCGTCGCTGTTCATTTTACATTTCATTAATTAACGCCAATGGCCGTCGAACTTTGACATATTGAGCTTAGACTGCCGATCTTCTCTCTTCCCCTACTCTCCTTGGAGTACTTTCAGTTCTTCAGCATTTTGTATTCGCTTTTTGGCACTCGAATTTAATGAACGAAACACTCAAATAGCCGATCACAGCCAATTCACAATGATAAGACAATTCCTGAGGCATTTGTGTTTTAGATTTAAGCAATATCTGTACTATATATATTTTATTATTTGCCAATCAATAGTGATGATAGTGAGTTATCAGTTAGTCAAAGGCTATTTAAGCATGGATCGATGCCAAGGCAATCGCTATAAGCAAAAATGAAGTGCGTCTGTCTGCTGTTGTTAGTTGTGGCTCCGGCTGCCTGGGCTCGAGTGCCCTTCCAGCCCTTCCCCGAGGTGGAGGTGGAGCTGCCGCCGCTCGTCGAGCGCGGCATCTACCTCGATCCCCTGCCCGAGGCCCGTGCTGCCGGTGAGTGCTCCAAAGGGACTCGAGTCCATGGAACATTGTATTGAATTTGTTGCTTCTCTAGGCTGCAGCGTGACCATTCGTGGTGGCATGCCCAAGCCAGAGCCTGTGGTGCTGGTGACGGACTCGGAGAGCTTCTATCCGTTCAACGATGTGGGCGTCATGGAGGTGGAGAGCGGCAAGACCTTCCAGCTGTGGTGTCCCAGCGGCTTCACCACCCACTCCCAGAACCTGCTGACCGCCACCTGCGAGAGCGGCACCACCTTCAAGGTCGACGGCAGCAGCTACGAGTTTAAGGATCTGGCCTGCAAGTCCTGGCCCGGCTTCAAGGCCGTCAAGTCCGGCGCCACCTGCAACGGCGGCATTGTCATTCGCGTGGGCTTTGAGATCACCTCGTCGCGCTTCGCCGAGCAAATGTCCATCTGCTTCAACGAGGAGGAGGAGGTGACCCGCTACACGCGCCATCAGCTCTATCCCGGCAGCAACTACTACGAGACGGGCGTGGATCGCATCACCTTCCAGACCGGCGGCTACTTCAACGGCAAGAACGTGGACAAGCTGTACACACAGGTCACGCAGCTGGAGACGATCAACAAGGATCTGGGCGGCGATGCTGACAAGTATTTCGACTCGGCTGCCAACATTTATCTGGCCCGTGGCCATCTCGGCGCCAAGGCCGACTTCGACTACGCTCCCGAGCAACGTGCCACGTTCCTGTTCATCAATGCCGCTCCTCAGTGGCAGGTGTTCAATGCCGGCAACTGGGCGCGCGTTGAGGACGGAGTCAGAGCTTGGGTGTCCAAGAACAAGATGAATGTCAACTGCTACACGGGTGTCTATGGCGTCGCCACGCTGCCCAACAAGGATGGCCACGAGACGCCTCTGTACTTGGCTCGCGATGGCAACAACAATGGTCTGATCCCCGTGCCCAAGCTTTATTTCCGCATCGTCATCGAGCCCTCCACCCATCGCGGCATCGTCTTCATTGGCGTCAACAATCCCCATTTGACAGAGGAGCAGATCAAGCGCGATTATATCATCTGCGAGGATGTCAGCGACAAGGTCAGCTACATCAACTGGAAGAAGACGGACATCAAGGCTGGCTGGTCCTATGCCTGCGAGGTCGCCGACTTCCTCAAGACTGTCAAGCACCTGCCTGCCCTGACCGCCAAGAACGGTCTGCTCGTCTAGGTTATTCACATATTAATAAACTCTGCGATTATATCGAATATGCAAACAATGGGGAAAGTCAACTGGAAGTGGGGAAACATTTGAAATTATCAACTAAGCGAGGAAATTTAAATATGAATTGAACTCAGATGAAATGATTCAATAGTAGAAAGTATAACTAAATTTGCTCTTGAAATTACATTTGTGGTATGGTGTTAGTGTAAATAGTCAGATTTTAAAATGAAATAGTTATTTAATATTATTTAGCAAGAGAGAAAGCTACCGTCAGAAAGCTATAGAGACAATATTTTCAAGAACAAAGACAATATAGACAAAACATTCCAAACAAACTTTATCTGCGTAGGACATCTAGGTGGCTATTTAGGTCTCAGTTATTGACGCTGATCAACAGTATGTATCCTTCATGGGAAACGCGATGCCTCAATTTGCCATTTTCAGCTGGCATTAGGATACAATACCCTTCTTTCCTATGGGTAGTGGGTGTAAGAATTCATTTCCTTCACTGTCGATATAATCATATAATTTTTTATCAATGCAAAAAGATTTTCAAAACTTTTTATACGAAAACTTAATGAACTTAAAATTAGCTATAGCTTGCAATCAGAGAACTGCATCGAACAGTTCTTGGGTGAAGCAATTTTATATTACGGTCATTTACCTAAATAGACAATATTATTTATTTATGGAATTTACTTTCATTAAAAATATAAATACTTTTTAATTAAAACGACATCCAGATTTCAACATTTAAATTCATTAAAGTATTATGTATTATATTAAATAGTCGGAAACGTTAAACAAATAAATATATATACTCATTTTTGTTTACTCGCATTGTTTCTTTGTATGTATTTATTAGTTGGAATGCGAAATATTGTAGGCAAATATACGTATACGTTGTATTTATAAATTCTCATTTTTAATTTTCCCAATAATTATTATCGATTGCCTGGCAACAGATCGTATACGTAATGTGCAGTCCTCAAATCGATTTGGAAATTCCTAGAATATACTGCATTTGCGTATGCGTAATATACGTAATACGTATACCTCAATATACTTCGAATTTACGTATGCGTAATATACGTAATAAGTATATTTCAATATGCGTATGCGTAATATACGTAATAAGTATATTTCAATATACTGCATTTGCGTATGCGTAATATACGTAATAAGTATATTTTAATATACTGCGTTTGCGTATGCGTAATATACGTAATACGTATATTTAAATATACTGCATTTGCGTATGCGTAATATTACGTGCTCCTTAATTTGCACTGCAATGTACTAAAATGTCGTATACGTAATATATTGTAATATTTCTGAATTTTAATAAAAAAAAAATGCTGTATGCAAGAAATTATCGTATGTATTGTATGCAAAAATCTAATTTAATAAGAGTACGGTATTTTTTTTGTTTCGTGTTTATTATGAATTATTAAGCAAAATTTTAAAGGGACTGCAATCGTGAACCATGGTAATATTTTGAAGAATATATAATTTTACTAGATTAGCGAATAACTTTATAAGCTGAAGCTAAAAACTAAAGTTGATATTTTAATTTAAGAAATAATTGTTTATAAGTTGTTTTTCAACTGATATAATTGCGAAAAATAAAAAAAGAATCTGTATTTTATTGGTAAAATGGACGGATTCCAACACATTTCTTATGCTTAATTGCAGCCAGATGAGCATTTCGATGATGATGCCTACAAGTATTCTACAGATACCAGGAACTTTACAATGTTCTAAACACAGTTTATTAACTCAAACTAAAACTAAACTCAACTCGCAAAGGCTTAGACCAACAGACCGCTGACGGAGAAGTTGGGCAGGTGGGTGACCTTCTTGCGGAACTCGTTGACCTCGCAGGCGTAGGAGTAGCCGGCAGAGATGTCGGTCTTCTTCCAGCTGATCCAGTTGATCCTGTCGCTGACATCGTCGCACAGAATGTAGTCGCGCTTGATCTCGTCCAGACTCAGATGGGGATTGTTGACGCCCACGAAGACGATGCCCTTCCTGGTGGAGGGCTCGATGACCACGCGGAAGTACAGCTTGGGCACAGGGATCAAGCCGTTGCCATTGTGATCGTAGGCCAAGTACAGGCCAGTCTGCTTGCCATCCTTGTTGGGCAAGGTAGTGACGCTCCAGACACCAGTCCAGCAGTCCACATTGTTCTTGTTCTTCGACACCCAAGCTCTGACTCCGTCCTCAACGCGCGCCCAGTTGCCGGCATTGAAGGTCTGCCACTGAGGCGCCGCATTGATGAACAGGAACGTGGCGCGCTGCTCGGGAGGATAGACGAAGTCAGCCTTGGCACCCATGTGGCCACGGGCGAGGAACACGTTCTTGGGCGAGTCAAAGTAGCGAGACGAGTCCATGCCCAGAGCCTTGTCGATGGTCTCCTTCTGGGTGACCTGCGTGTACAGCTTGTCCACGTTCTTGCCGGCAAAGTAGCCGCCGGGGGCAAAGTTGATGCGATCCACGCCGGTGGCATAATAGTTGCTGCCCGCATCCAGCTTGTGGTAGACGTAGCGGGTCACCTCCTCGTTCTCGTTGAAGCACACCTCGTACTGCTTGGCGAAGCGGCCGTTGCTCAGCTCGAAGCCCACATTGATCAAGGTGGTGCCGCCGTTGCAGCTGGAGCCGGACTTCTTGCCCACAAAGGCTGGCCAGGATGTGCACTTGATGTCCTCGATGGCGTGCTCCTTGTCGCCCACCTTGAACCTGGTGCCGCCGACGCACTTGGCGGTCACGGACTTGCCCGACAGCGGCGAAGCCAGCGCCGAGGTGCAGGCGAATTCGATGGTCTTATCGTGCTCCACATCCACGTAGCCGCTGGCCGAGAACGGATAAAAGTCCGAGGTGCCGGGCTTAATCAGCAATGGCTGCGGATTCTTCATCTCCGTGCTGCGTATCTTAATCGAGCAGCCAGCTAAACAAAGCCCATTAGAGTAACGACAATTTCGAGTCTGGATTTGAGCCACCTACCTGCGCGGGAATCGAGGAGCTGCGGCTCCTGGGGCAGCTCGATCATATCGGCTGACCAGAGCTGCTCGTTGTCGTTGGGCAGCAGACGGGCCTGGCTGCTGGCCAGGCAGAGCAGGGCAATTGCAACTGGACTCCACATGTTTCTTTACTGATGAGGTTTCTGAAAAACCCAGGCGCTTATAAATCAAAAGTGGCCCAAACTGATTAGATCGGCATATTTTCGACGCAATTATTGGGTATCGTTGAAAGCCCACTTAAAGCATTCGAAAACTGTGAGTGCGATTATGAGTGCGAATACAAGTTGTGAGTACTCGAGAGCAGATAGCGGGATTCACTTGTGGCATTCAGCACGTGTTGCGCGTGCCGAAGCGAACATATTCTTCTTTTTGGGTTTTTACTCTTATCATTTAATTAGTCGGGCCCACACCCCACGTCACTCCCAGCAAGTATCTGTCTGCCATATCTGATTGTATATATATCTGAAATTAGTCGGAGTTGGACTCAAGAGTGGTTACTTCCCTCACGTGCCCCGCACGTTTGGCCTTCGCACAGTAAAATCAAGTGTTTATTTTGCGTTAATATTATTATTTCTTTTTTATATCTCTGGGTATACATCAACTCACATTTAATGGTTAGTTTTTGTTTTGCCGGCGCAACTGTACTTGTATGTACAATACCATAATATTAATAATATTATTAGCGATATGATTACTGTTTGATTGGCTTTTTGGTTTTCCTATTCCTTATCACTTATTTACAATAACACACTTAAACATTTACAACGTTTACAACTACATTTAAGTTTTTGTTTGTTTTCTTTTTTTGTTCTTAGGACTGCTTATTGTTCCTTCTCCTCGACTGGTTAGACTTTTGCTGAAGATTCTTCTTATAGCTATTGTTACGTTTTTAAAGCTTTTCTTGCTGTTAAGCTACTCGAAAGAGGGCGATGACTATACATTATATTGAAGGGCGATAAATACAGAGAGATCTTATCTTATTGCTGACTTTGTTCTTATCTTTGCAGTTGCAGGTTTACATAGTTATAAATTACTGCAAGTAGGTCGAACGTATGAGAAAGAGAGAGAGACAGTTTGTTATTACTTAAAGCGCAATCTTGATCGGAATTTACAATTTTGTGTGGATTGATAACTTATCGAAATATAATTAGTTTTAGTTTTAGTAATAGAGGAAAGCATTTTATACTATTTTTTTTTCTTTTCATTAGATTCATTTTTGTCCATACATTTGTCATTATAACGTATAATATATATACACCAATCTGCGCTATTTACTTGAGTTTCATTTCAATATTCTTATCAACATTCTTCTTGAAGAAATAACATTTTGCTTTAGACTCCAATCTGCTTTAGATTTTATTTATTGAATTTTCAGATATTTTTCTCTTTAGATTCTTTTCGAAAAGTCATCAGCAGTGATATTGTTCTCATTAGTTTATTTCCTACAAGTATCTAAGCTTTTCCTCTTCTGCAAATATTTGCTGATATTATTTTTTGATTCTTTCGCCATCATATTCGCTTGAAAATGCTTCAGTTCATTTCCGATAACTATAGATTGCTATCTACAGGAATATGGCGACTTGGGCGTAGATCTCCACGGCCACCAGGAGGCCCATGATGGAGAGATTCACAGCGCAGTAGACGCGTCGCAGTGAACGTCGACGTTTACGCTGACGTTGACCACAACATTTGCCAGCGAGTCGCGCTCCAGCCTGCAGACGCTGTCGCGGATCATCGTTCTCGCTGTCGCTGCCGCTGCCGCTGCTGGCGTCGCTTCCGCTTCCGCTGCCGCCGCCGCTGCCGCTGTCGTCGACGGGTGACGTGACAGTGTGAGACCGGCTCCCATTTGCTGCAGCTCCATTGTGGCATGGCGGCCAATGTCAAACCGACGCCAGCGACGAGCTGCTATCATAGGCCACCAGCAGCGAGTCGTTCTCGTCGCTGCCGCTGCCCGCACTCCGCTCCGACTCGTTGATCACCTCCAGCTGCGTCTGCGGCCGACTGATCTTGTACTTGTTGTGCCGCTTGTTTATCAGCACACTGCGAATGTTGTTGTTGGTGCGCTGTCCCCGTTGTCCTCGCTGCCCCCGCTGTCCCCGCTGCCCCTTCGCCTTCGCCTTGTGCACTCGGGCGCCCAGCATGCTGCAGTCGGCATCGTCCTGCTGCTCCAGCTCCAGCTGCTGCTCGTCCTCGTCCTCGTAGTAGTCGTAGTAGTCATCGTAGTCGTAGCCCACATCATCGTCCGCCCCATCCTCATCCTCCTCGTCGTAGTCAAAGTCAAAGTCGAAGATGGCACAGCAGCCGCTCTCCACCTCGACGCTGTAGCGTCGCTGTCGCTTCGATCGCTTGCTCTCCAGGTGCGCCGGCGAGGATTTGCTGTGCGTGCTCACGCTCTTGTACATCGGCGCGAAGATGGCAGTTTTAGCCTGAACGTGGAGAGAGAGAAAGGGGAAAGAGAAACGGGGAGAGTGGTAAGCGAATATATATTTTTAAATTTAGTCTTGAATTTAGTCTGGTTTTGGTTATGATATTATAATATTGAATATTTCAAAATTAAGATAAACATAACAATGAATAATTATAAATCTAATAAATCTAATAATAATAATAAATTACAAAAAATATATAATTTTTCATTTATCTTCAATAAATTGAAATTAAAACAAAAATTGGGAACAGAACTAAATGATCCCAGAATTAAGTAAAATTGTAACAATAATAATTAATTATGGTAATACATTTAAATGTAATAATTCCACAACTAATTATTATGTACAGCACGTAATTAAAGAACTTCAGAAAATTAAATAATTTTAAAAGAGAAGAAAATATAATAATGAAAAATAATACTAAACAAGAATTTAAAATCTAATGATGAATTATACATTATTTTAGTATGTTTATAAAATTAAGTAACATTTTAATATATTCCCAATATTATATAAAAAACTAAGAAAAATATAATAATTATCAATAAATTGAACAAAATTAATTATAAATATAATGAAATCTTCATTTGTTTTGAACTAATGAACAAAACAAATCCCTTAAGAATGAAGTGAACATTTAAAAATAATAATTAATTATTTAAAATATAATATATATTCAATAATTATTATATCACAATACTTGTTCGTATATTTTTTTGTAAACTATCTTTATGAAATGATTTATCTAATAAGTGAACACTCAAAAAGTGTATTTCGATTTAAAATGCGTTTGTAAAGTTTTAATTACTCACCTCCGGACCGCGCCATGTAATGCCCGAACGGACCAGATTGTAGAATCGCAGCACGCCCCACATCGCAAGAACCTGTTTGATTCAGATTGAAAAAGTGCCAAGTTGTAATTGATAAAACACGAATGCAACTCACAAAGCACTCAGACACTCACACACTCACACACGCTGTCATTCACAAAGGCCAATTCATTGAATCGAATACACTTGTGATTGATGCGCTCGCTATTAATAATTGAAATGATATTTTTTGTGCTAACACAGACTGGACTTAATGGATTTTAGCTGTAACTAGATTATTTACCGCATTTGTAGTCAAAGATATCAAAGGGGAACAATTTAATGGCATTAACATTATCAGAGCAATAACAAAATGACTCATATTTACTTTGGATATCATGTCAGTTCCTATGAGATTTTAATCACAACACAACTTTTAAATTTTCTATGGTCCTAATATTATAAAACGCTTTTCTGAAAAAACTTCTGAAAGTAACTCTTTTGCAATGTTTAAGTTAAAATCATTTAATTTGCAATTTTGCTTGATGGCTCGCCGATATGGCCTTAAGGGAGAATTGTGCAATCAAATAATGGAAATCCCCAAAAGGGATGACAGCTATTTTCTCGCATTACGCACTATACTGATTGGATTGTGCATCTATGGCGTGGCAAGTATTTATAAATAAATTATATATAATATAATAAATAATTGTACATTAGGTGGATAATGTTTTCAATACTGTGAGATCGTATAGCAAAAAGCGCATCATTCCGCTGACCCTGTGGGATAACGATCATTTTTCAGTCCTCCCGTTTGAATATAGTCGATTTTTGCGCACGATTAATCGAATGGTACAGCTGCATTTCTGGATATTCTTGTCGTATGCAGCCATTAATGTAAGTCTTGCATTAGCACAGTTATATTTTGGTAAACTGAAAATAATGTTCCCAACAGGTTTCACCTGCTTTCATGTCACCTTGGCTGACCTATCAGTGCATACGCATCGCGGGTTATATTGTGAAATTCTTGATCGTTTCCATATCAGGCAAAATTAAGTTGAAAAACATTTTAGTCAATGAGGCTCTAATCCACATTCTGATCACTAAATTTGTCTACTATTGCAAGCTTAACTATGAAAAGCAGTTGACTTTACAATTTGATGAACCAGAATTTCCTATAGAACTTTTATAAATTCGCTGGATTTGTGTTTAAAATTTTGCTTAGTGTGCAAGATTATGTTTTAACTTTATAATACCATGAGGAAAAAAATAAATTCAATTTTATTTGAACATGTATGTAGAATTATTTTAATGTGGATGGGTTTGAAGTACTATAAAAAAAAAACACAAAAATAAAATATTGTTTTAATAATGGAATAAAAAAATGTTTGCTTTCAAGTTATTCGCCACAATTCCCAGACTTTTTCAAATTAAAATTTTTTTTATTTTCATAATATTTAAATATTTTATGTAGTAATTATAGCCCACTTCTATACTTTCATATAGCCTACTGCAACTATGTTAATAGCTTTAAGTAGTAAATAACGCAATTTTCGAGTTGCAGTGAAATTTACTACTATAAATGACTAATCTTAAATGACCTTTTTTTAACAAAAAAAGCTTCATAATGCATTCCGAAATTTGTAAAAACAAATTTTGCCTTATCTATCTTCTAAATGCCAACTTCTATTTATTACCTAATTTTATTCACGCAAAGTAGAGTTTTGAAAAAAAACGGAAAAACTCCGTTTTCATTAGTCATTAACAATTAATTCGTAAAGGGTTATTCCCTTCTGACACCTTTGTACATATATAATGAAATCATCAAATAGTTCTATAAATAATGCAGACGTCAGACTCACACACACACACACACACATACACACATTTAGTTGGTTTCACTTTCTACTTACATTGATAAAAGCGCGAGCGATAAAAAACGCGACCTCGGCTTTACACATGGCATCGAATTGCTGCAATATGGAAGAGAACATGCAACAATTTAATTTAATTAAATTTGCACTGTGGCTAAAATGAATGATATTTATATGGGAGCTATTTGTAACTGAAACTCCGGCGTCCAGGTGAAAGATTTAAACGGCTAGTCAGAAAAGGCAATAACAACAACAATAGAGGAATCATAAAAAGCGAAACCGACAAAAAAGAAGCACTAGAGAACAAACAGCAACAAAAAATGCCACCCACTGTGAACATTTTTTTGTATAGCGGCGAGCAGAGCGCAAAAAACATGAATTTTTACCTCTACAATTGCAATAAATTATGCATGAGGCGACAATTTTGTAACGTTTTGGCAGAAAACAAACAAACAAACGAGAGCAACAACAAGAACACAAGCCTCGCAGCACGTTCGTAATAGAGAAAGCCGCAAAAACAAATGTTGGAGACAAAAATATATGTATGTGGTGGCTGGGGGAGGGGGGGCGAAGGGTAGACAAAATGGCATGAAAAAAGTACAAGTCACACTACGATATGAATGCGAGTGGGTGTGAGTGAGTGCATGTGTGTAATAGGCCTTTGGCAGTGCAGAGGTTGGAGAGGGACAGCGAGAGAGAGAGTAAGTGGACGAGAGAGCGCGGTTGAGTGGGAGCTCGGGGCAGTGCTAACTGGAGAGAACGTTTGAGAGCAAGTGAATGAACTGTGCCAGCTTTGTACGATGCCGCCGCTTTTGCCGCCGCCGCCGCCGACGCTTTTGCAGGCCGTGGACTCTTGCTCAACTATATGCGCTTCATTAAGCAGAGCAGGTGCTTTAGCTGCCTCATCAGCGTGAATTCCACTTTGGGATTTTTAAATGAGGTTGAGTAGATATATAGCACCATAAACCATTAGCTACTTAAAAGTGCATAAATTATGGGAAAGCGTTTTAAAATAAATTAGCAACAATATGCTGTGTTGTCTATTGCATTTCTGGCCTTAATTGGGCACTTTGCAAAGTTGTGCCGCAAAATCAAATGTTTTAGCTTTAGTTTTTCTTTGCGCAGATTTGATTAAATTGAGCTTAGAGCAGAGTTGTTTAAACTTTCTGAATCGAGAAGAAAGGGAACAATTTAAATCGCTTGTCAACCTTATTTTCCAGCTTTGTAAGTTTTCTATTCATTTCTTAAGATTTCTTAGTTGCAAACAAAGTTCTAAAGACTTGCAAGTGAAAGAGAAACTTTCTTATCTTTGTGCTTCATTTGTTATTACTATTTTCCCAAATTAACGGTGTGCTGCAAAGCAGACCATTTAACTCAATCATTTTCACAATGTTAAATTTCAATTTGAAAATGTACTCAGTTGTGCAGATATTGTTTGATAGGTACACTGATTAAAAGATTTGCATGAGTGCTTCCTCCTTCATTAGTCCAATCAAATTGTTCTGTAAATTAGATAACTATCAAGAGTGTTTGATTTACGTCATTCTCATCATCATCCCCATCCAATTATTTGACATGCAAACTGATTAAGTGAAGTGAACAGTTGAGTGTGGAGTGTTTGGAGCGTATTTATTATTCTAATCAAATTGTTCTCCCTCTGACTTGCAGCAAAAATAAATTGGTCTGTTGCCCTTCAAACACTATTTCCAATTTATACGCTGCTTTCTCCATCTCTCTCTTTCTCTCTCTGTACTTGGAGCATATGCTTGGCATTTGTGTTTACATTTCAATTTCATTGTCTGTGCTTTGCAGCGCATTCAACTGTCGTCAGCAACCGAGCATAACCTAAATCCTTTGTTTGATTTTAGCATAAAAAAAGCAACTTTTACATATGTAACGGATTCGCCTCTTGTCGTATTGTTGTTGTTTCTGTTGGTGTTGTCATTGTTGATGCTGCAGTTGTTGAACTCGTTATTGTTGTTTGTTTCCTAGCATTGGGCCTTTGTAATTTATTTGTTTGTTTTGCCAGATCTTTGTGCCTTGCCTTTGCTTCCAATTGATTTATGCCAACGCGGCATTCAACAACTCTTATTGATATCATTCCGAAAGCTTGGGGGATTGATACTACTTCAGAGCCAAGGAAATGGAATGGGTTGCCTTTCATTAAATAAATGGACTGCCCTTGGCAAAAAGCATCTTAAATATGCATTAAAAGCGTTTGGCTGGCGCGCTTAATTCCCAAACCTGTCGGCATGCCGCCACCCCCAAAGGATTCCACTTACCTTATTCACATGATCACGCAGAACATTCGAATAAACCATGGCGACAGCTTCCAAGGCCATAAACGTAATATAGCCAATTATCCAGGGTACAATTAGGCCAGGGTTTTCCTGTGAGAATCGAACCAAAAACAGACAGAGAGAGGATGAAACACAATATTATATCGCTCTTAGAACATTTTCAGTTCGACAATAGCAGGCAAGGAGCGTCGACCATTCGCACACCTTTAGCTGGGAATCAAATTGTTGGCATTGATTTCCTGGCTGCCACTATATAAAATATTTTATGTGCCATGCGAGACCGTGCCACACAGTGTGTGTGTGTGTGTGTGTACCTATGTGTGTGTGTGTGTGTGTGTGTGCTTCTGCTGTAATTTATCTTGCAATGGCGCAAAACCTCTGATTGGATTTTCGGCGCTTTTTCGCGTGTGTCGTTTTTTTTTTTTTTGGTTTTGTTATTTTCGTTTTTTTTCGCTATGGGGCAGCTGCTGCTGCTGACAGTTTTAACCACATATTTCGCACAGTAATTTCTAGAGCAAAAAAAAAAAACGTTTCCATAACCTTATTGTGGTAAAATTATTGTAATGCTACATGGTCAAAAATGTCGATGCTACAGTTTTAACAATGCATATTTTATATTTATTTAGCTCGTTTAGTGCAGGATATTCAAAATGCCTGTGTGACGAGCATGTCTGTAAAAAATGTAATCCTTATCCGTTTAATTATTAAATATTTAAGAGCTATTTAATTTAAAACCTTTATAGTTAAATCATTCTTTCCGAATACAATACCAAAAATAATTAATTACATATCACTACAGCAAAAGTAAGCTTAATGGTTAAATCTTGCTTAACGAATGTAATACGTAATATAATTATTTATGTATATATAGTATAAGTACACAATAAGTAAGTTTCTCTTAGTGATAATTAAAGCATACATTCCATAAAAATGTTTTGCATTAATTAATTAGCTAAGGCAACAAATCATTTTGGTTCACTTAATTGTTATTTTTGATTTACGCTTGTTTTTCATGTGCTTAACGTCAATACTGATTGTTTATTGTGTAATGAAATAAATTATAAGGTAGCACGCGTAAATAAATAAAGCTGATTTTCGCATAATTAACTAAATGGCAAATAAACAATAAGAAATTGCTATGCACTGCTGTTTTTAATTTAGTTCTCTTCACGCACCAACACATGCATTATTTAGTGAATAAAATTGTTTGCAGCTTCACAGTTGCATTGTGTTTTATAGAAATTGTTGGCAACGCTGGCAGCTCTAATTAAGACCACTTGCCAATGTAATATTTAAGGGCATCAGCTGCTGCCTGCCACACAACACAAGCGACGAAAAACAAACTGCAATTAATTTACCCAACAAATGACATACTCAAACACATACAGTTGCACATTTGCTGTACCAATAATTGTAGCATACTTTTTGGGGCTGTGCCTATATCGTTGCACTATGGGAACTTTTTCCATTTTTCGGATATAATTTCCTCAGAGTAGTAAAATTATAATTTCGTTTGTGTTAACATATTAAAAAAACTTCAAACTATACAGCTTCTTACCAAAAATGTTATTTAACAGACCAATGTTAAACTTAACAGCTGTTAAAGCCAGCTGTACATGCTTTCAAATTTTAATGTTTTGCTGTAGATATTCAAATAGAGAATATTCCAAAGCCAAACTAGTTTTTTTTATGAAATTTTCAGTGAATATCAATTTGACAAGTTTTACGTTATTAACAAATACCCGACAAATGCAGAAAACGTTCCCATGGTGCGTTGTCATCGCGGTTGTTTTGGGCTGTTTGTGCTATTCTATTTGTTGTTAGGCCGAAATTAAAAAATTCCACACAAAGCGCTACGCAATGTTCGCTCTTCGAGTCGCTCTAATCTTTGTCATGTGTCGCCGGCAGTCGTCAGTCGCAGTCTCAGTCTCCGTCTCATCCTCATTGTCAGTCCAGCTGGATCTCCATACCCAATTGTGTGACAAATTGTCTACATTTTCAGCCACTGCGAATGTCATTTGTTGTTGCTGTAGCTGTCGTTGTCATTCTTCTATTTTTTTTGACAACCCTTCCAAATATGCCAGTCGGTTTTTTTTTTTCAACTTGGAGCATAAAGAGTTCATCACTGGGTTCATCTTTATTTAGAACTGCAAACCATTGACTGTTTATTTACCAGTCACTGCAATTTCTTTATTGCCATAATTTATGTGCAATATTTTAAAATTGAACCATCTCTAAAAGGATTATTTGCACATAAATTAAAAATTGATCTATGGCCGTAATAGATCGTAGTATATCGCTTTTTATTAGCCAACTATTCGGCCACACTCTTGCATAGATAATTTATCAATTTGAATATTGAAATGGGCAGAAAAAGATTTATTTGCTTCTGGTTCCAGCGCAAAAAGGGCATTGGAGGCATCACTAATGACCTCTAGTTGTTGCCATTGTTTTGCATATATCACCCGATGCGGCAGCGATGTGAGTGAATGGAGGAGGCGTGTCGGATATGAGCTCCGCCTACAGCTGGACTGCTCCGTAATTTACATTTGAATGCGCTTTATTTGCCAGGCTCTGGTAAACAGTTCAGTCACAGTCACAACCAGAGTCACATTCAGATTCAGATTCAGATTCAGAGTTCCCAAAATGCGCATAATTTGCGCACATGCGTCATGTATATGTATGTGTGTGTGAGGAAAATCTGTTTGGTTGTCAACCTTTTGTTGAATTTTGTAAAATGTCGAAAAAGCTCTTAACCAAACAGTGAACGAAACTTACCCGACAGATGCCAAATATCAACACAATGCTCAGCAATATCATCGACATTTGTGTGCCAATTATGGCAAAATATGCAATTTGCACACCTGCAAAACAGAAACACGCAAAACGCATACAATTAGAAACAATTCAAAGCGATTAGGACACACATTTTAGTATCAGTATTGTGATAAATTACGTTGAGTCTTTCTCTATTCCAACATTTGTCAAATAGCTTAATTTTTTCTATATTTTTACTTGTGTTGCAGATCAACTTAAACAGTTTATGTTCTCATTTAGATATGTATCTCTTTGTGTTTGTGTTTGCGATGAGTAATGAGAAATGGTTTAAAAAGGGGTAACTGCTGTTGGCCTTAAATAAATATTGACAGAATTTTGTAGTTTAGTGAACGTATTTTTGCAAGCTTGGTTTCCCCTAAATTAAATTGAATAAAGAAACATATACAAAATCTGGAATTGTTGAAATATTTCTTGTGGATGCATATTTTGGGAGTCAAAAGCAGACGAAACGTTCTTTTATAATAAACCTTTTTTGCCAGCTTGGTTTCCTCTAAATTAGATTGCTTAAAGATACAAATAGAATTTATGCAATTGTGGAATTAAGTTTATTAATTTCTTGTCGACTTTTGCATGCATATTTGGTCAGCCAAAAGCTGACAGAATTTGCTGCCAAAATAAACATAATTTTGGAAGCTCAGTTTCCCATTAACATAAATAAAAAAAAAAATTGTGAAAATTATATATATATGAAACAACTAGCACAAAGTCATTGCCATTGTGGGATTAAGTTTATTAATTTCTTGTCGACTGCTGTATGCATATTTTGTGCTTCGCATAAAAGTATCTTCTAGTCTGGCACTTCATCTGCTGGCTTTATAATGGACTCTGTTTTATTAAGTTGCAGTGTGTCAGCCGCAATGCTGTCTACGTATTATTTATTTATTAAAATGTCTTGTTTATTACGTTGTTGTTCAGTTTATTGCCGTCCAGGGCATTTGCATTGCAGAGTGCTTGTGTGTGTGTGAATGCTTAATTGCTTATAAGTATTTATGAGGTTTATGCTTACCGTAGTAGACGTCCTGCAGGTCGGCAGATTTATGCATGTTAACATTGATGCGCCACGAGTATATCAAGACAATTAGCAGCGAAATGTTCTAAAATGGGAGAGAGGAGAGAAGGCGTTTATTAATACTCACATCACGCATACGCAACGTGCAACCGCATGGACATTAAATCGAGTGGAATTCTCTTCTTTGAAACACATTTTTACTTTTAAGCTGGCATTAACCCATTGAGGGGCACGATATAAATGTTGCAGCTCACCTAATTAAATGCGATGCGAAAATTCGCACTCTTCAAGCACATTCATTGTGCTCACACTCTGCCCCATGGGGCAAGTGCGCTTGTGCTTTGGATTCATGCTAAACACGTAGCATTCTCGTTGCCAACTCACTCAAGTGTCTCCCTGCAACAATAAAACGTGGCACTAATTGCAGAGGCAGATACGTCGACCAAAAACAAAAAAGAGCTGAGGGGAAAACAAAGCCAAGTTGCCAGTTGCATGCACATAATTCGTGTGGCAAATTGCATTGCAGTCGCTGCTGAGGCAGTTGTGGCAAGTTGTTGCTCTCGTTCAAGTACAAGAGTACATTCGGGCGTAAGTATAAAAATCCCGAGCACGATTTGGCCATTAACATAAATTATAAGCCATAATGAGCGACATGTAATTGTAATTTATATGGGGTAACAGATGAGCACAATGAAGTCGCTGCTGCTCCTCTGTTCTCCATAACACTCCATAGCAATGCCATAAACTTGCATATCTTGAGCTTTACTACAACAAAAAAAAAAATAATGTAATCGCCAGTGCGGACAGCGATAGACAATTATTTCTCATTTTCTCAGAACCATTGGCTACCAAACAGCTTTTAAAATTCTGTGAAATTCACTTCAATTTCAACCTAAAGAAGTGGCCAAAGTTTAAGTCGCAATTTTTGACCCCGAGACACCGTCGATAAGCAGAGAACTGTTGCTTCTACACTAAATTATATTCTATTTAAATGTATTTTTAAGAATTATTATATTTTTATGTAATATCTAAATAAAGTATTTTATAATAATTTTATTTATAAGATTCATTTAAATGAATTCTTTAATAAATTGTACATTCATATGTTAAATGTATTTTTATAATTACTATATTTATTAGTTTCATTTAAATATATTTTTTTTATAATTATGCTGTTTAGATATTTTATGTAAATGTATTGTTTTTAATATGCACACATATATTAATTTGCTTTATACAATGCATGTTGTTATAATTAATCTATTTAAATGTTTTATATATGTTATATATATATATATATATATATATATATACATTTTTAACAATCTATTTTCATACTTTTTAAACTGTATTTATTATTTTTATTTTATTTTTATATTTTATATTAGTATATTTCTGATTTATATACATATCTGTTTTTTTTTTTATTTTTTTCTGGCTTTGTGTTTTTGGCTTTTTAATTAAAGTCGAGCATTTTTACAAGTCTTATTTATTTTGCATTAATTTGCTTAATTTTGTGGTGACTAATGAAATTAGTGAATGTTTTTTGTAATTAAACTTGTATTTATTTGCAACTATTTTTTGCACAACTGAATAAACAAGCTTTAAATTCCTGTTGCCGTTTAAAAATTGCGGTCACTTCAGCCACGCAGTAATTAGAACGCGACTTGCGAAGCAGTTGCTTCGGACAGGACATGATAATGAGGTTTTGCCCATTCCGGTGGCAAGTGAAAGGAAAAATACTATAATAATGTTCGCTTGCTGCGACACTTGTATTAATTACGACATAATTACTAAAGGGCCATAACGGAGGGGCGGTTAAACAATGGTAACAGTTTACAGCGACATTGCGCATACCACCCATGGGACGAAGGCAGTCATTCAGCAAACAATGCACAACAACAATTTAATAACAGATGGAGAAGGGGAGGGTTGCACTTACAATTGTGTAAATTGCACTTGTTATGGCCAAATTTTTGGCATGCAACATGCGACAGCAGCGAGTGCCGCCAGTTAGCGGTCCATATGGATAAAGGATGACGGACTTCATTTTTTCACTGCTCGCTGTGGCGACCGAAATGCAAGTTTTGTGTTTCGTTTTCATTACGTTGACAACATGACGAGGACGAATTGCTCTTGTTGTCCGCACTTATTGTTGTCGTCGTCCTTGTTGTTGTCGCTGTTGTTGTTGTCCAACTAGCGATGCAAAATCGCCCATTGATGGCCTGCAAAAATACAAGATAAAATTCAAATATGCGTTAAATCATTGCAGTTAAATGGACTTTTCATTTATTGCTCTGCATTTCTCTGTGATTTCTGTTCTGTTTCCCCTAATTCAATCAATCTCTCACAACAGCAACAGCATTTCATTTTCTCTCAACTGCCTCAACATACGAGTATTTGCTGTGCAGTGTTTCGCATCATTGGCATTTATGCTGCATTTCTGGCTTGAGCACTTAAGCTCTTTAAGCCCGCATTAAATGTTGTTCATATTTGACATGCAACATATTGAGTTATTGCTTCATGATGAAAAATGATTAATAAAGCTCTTAATTGGCATCATTTTTGCAGAGAAAAATGTCGAAATACAATCTGATGTATGCAAATGGAAAAGTATTTAGCTTGCCAATACAATAAATATTAAATTCAAACAATTTCAACAACGCCTCGCATACAGTATTTATACAATATTTGAAGCATTTATTCAATTTGCGTACCTTTTTTTTTCCATATACTGTAATGCGCTTAGAAACAGGCCAACAACTCACAAAAGTCATTTCGTGTTGCGATACAGGGAACAAGCCATTGCCATGTATAGATTCTCTGATCAGCTTATGCCACGCCCCTGCACATCGCCCACATTCATGCATGTGGCAGGCAGAGACATGGGCAAAGTCGACGCTTAGAGGCATCAACAAAAAAACGAGTTCCGACCAAAAGCGACAGTCAAATGCCCTTTATTGGAGACACGAGGATAAGGACAAAATAAATGCTTGGAGCTGATAATACCCTAGATTGTCGTGATTGTAGAGGGTATCGGAAAAGTGGAACGCAAAAGTGATGCAGGCCATGTTGGAGCGCTTATTGAATTGAATTTGTTGACTAGGAATGAATCGTGAATCGCTTTGATATGGCAGCTGTTCCGTGTTGCTTGCAACATGTCAACGCTGCAGCGATTGCAATTTGTGTCGACTCGTGGCGCCTTTGGTTATGCAACCATTTCAGCTCTGCCTCCCCCAAAATCAATCATACGCCAGCGTGGCCGCCAAAATCGAAATTGACACACACAAAAAAAAGTGGAGAAAAAAAACACACACACACAACGAAATGAAACCGAAAACAAAGCGGGCAAAGTGTGTAATGCGATATTTTTTATTGATTTTTATATGCGAGTATGCTGCCACTGAATGAGTGAATGAGTGTGTGTGTGTGCGCGACACTCGGTTGCGTGTGGAGCGAAGTCGACGAAGTGTGGCATGGAGAGAGGCAGAGGGGGGTGGGGGCACTCTGAAAGGCACATTGTATTCGAGACAGACGAGTTGGCTGATATGAAAGCACTTGATGTTTGCAATATGCATTTGCAACTTGACTCTAAGGCCAAACCCCATTCAAAAGCTACACAAAAACCCTTCAAGCTGCATGCCTCATGCCTCATGCCGCATGCCGCATGCTGCATAACCGCAAATGTGCGAGCATGCTGGGAATTCTCTCGACGGGATTTTATGGCTGGCAATCTTGAGACTCTTATTCAACTTGGCAGCGAGTACACATCATAATTTTAATCTCAATTAATATAAATAAATGTGCAACTTTGAATTTGTTTTCAAGTTAGACGAATCCTTGGCCTGATTCGATGGTAATATATATTTTCGCAGCTTTTGCACATTCCCAACTGATCATTTTTGCCGTGTGCTTTTCTTGTTTGCTTTGCTTTCAGCGCTCGGCATTGTTTGTTTTGGTTTCGCATTTGCTGCTGATATTTTATGACACTGTAAACATTTTACATTGTGAATGGGATTCAGTCTGTGCTTTGGCTTGTTGGCCGTTGGCCGTTGGCTGCTTTTGAGTCTGGCCAGCGGAGCGTGTGAGGCAAAGAAACGTGTCCTTGCAGCAAGTATATATCTCTCTATAGACATGCCACACATTGTGTTCTGCTTGGCAATTAGTTCTTAACACGGCTTTGCCATCAATCATATGTCAGAAGTTTTTGCATTAGACATAATTACTTAAGCGTCCACTAATTGAAAGCATCTTAGAGATTTGTCTGCCGTTGATTAAGTGCTCACGCATCTTCGGGTTTGATAGCGCATCAAAAACTGACAATCATTAATTACGCATACGCCCGATTGGCCCAAAAAATACCACAGCCCGTCAATTGAAACTTTCGCTGATGTTCGGCATTAACTTCGGCCACCAAAGTGCCATTGAGTGGCATCAAAATCGATTGCCACTCTTCGCATATCTTTAAATGTGTTGCATTGAAAGTAAACGGATATGGGAATACAAACACGTTTATTATGTGAATGCATTGATTATGGATGCAGCAGGCACTCCGACTATTTGCAGTTGCTGCATAATAAATTGCATTGACCGAATCGATCTCCAAAGGCCAACAAAACTTAAGTGGCAGCAACAATATTCAACATTTTTAGTCGCTTTCCAAAAGGCGAATATTGTTGTGGTCAACTTTTATGGTCTAGAAACTATATCGTTACAAGTTAAGCAAGTTGTGTAAGCATAAACACAAGTTAGAACTCAAATGTGGTTAGCTGAGAGGCCACCTAAATTTAAATTTTATTTAAATATGTGCATAAATAAATAATAAAGAATTAACTGAAATTATAATAAAATAATACAAAATAAATAAAATAAGACAAGGAAGGAATCCAATCTAAGTGTTAAAATAAGTGCGCATCATTTGTTTGCTCTAAATAATTAGGATTCAACAATTATTCGCTACCTATAACAGACGGAAGAAAATAGACTTTATTTCGAGTCTATTGTTTTAGTTAAATAATTAAGATGCAACATTTATTGTCTACCGATAAAGGAAAAAGAAACTTGAAGAATGTTGTTGGCAATTTTATATAAATAGTCTTATTTTCGAGTCTATTATTTTAATTAAATAATAAACAATTATTTTCAAGAAACTTGTAGAATCTTGTTGGCAATGTTATATAAACAGTCTTTATTTCGAGTCTATTATTTTAATTAAATAGTAAACAATTATTTTCAACCGATTACAGATGGAAGAAACTTGAAGAATGTTGTTGGCAATGTTAAACAGATAGTTAAAATTGCAGTCGTAGAGTTAAATAAAGTTCACAGACATTGTTTGAGTTTTGTTTTCATTGCCCCAGCAAGTCCTCTACAGAGAGCTGCATATGTTATCGAGCATCAACAAATTGTATCTTTTATTATCAATTTTGCTGAAACCGAATGCTCTGCAATTTAATTTTTTCCTTTGGATTTACGCAAAATCTGTGGGCCGACATTGGAGCTGTCGACAGCCAGTTGATTATTGCTCAGTCGAAAGTGGAGGTCATCAAGTGTTGTGGGGGTCGCAAATTACTATTTGAAAGCTAAAGGGCAACGAAATCGAGAGGAAGTGGAAGACGGAAAGATGAGCTCATGGCAAATGTGCAAAATCTCATTTACAGTTCAGCTTAAAAACGGCAAACAAACTGGGAGAGAAACCAAAAAAAAAAAAAAAACAGTAACAAAACCTCCAACTCGAATAGCCACAGAACCAGAGATAGTTGAATAAACATTGGCCAGCTGCCAGCCAGGACACATCAGCAGAGCCAGAGTGATTTTGTTGTTCTCTTTCCGGCTTGAACAAACTTGACTCGATGTTATTAACTTTTTTCTTTTTTTTCTTTGGACCGCACACAATTTGATGAGCTTTGATATGAATGTATGAAATAATTTTCAAAATTAAAAGGAAGAATGTTCAGATGGGTCTGCGGACTTAAAGCCAGCCGAGGAGACATTGAATTAAAGCGAGAAATGTGGCCAAGAAAATGAGACTTTGTAGTTGCAGCAAAAAATGAATAAAGCGGCTTACGAAGATGTAAGAGAAACGAAGCAGAGGCTTAAGTTAATAAGGCAGCTGAGATTAATGAGGAATTTGTGCGTTCTCTTCCCTTCTCTTTTTTTCTGTGTTCTACACTACAATTGAAATGCTGGCTTAAAGTGGAGATATTGCTTTCGCTGCCATTGGCAACCATTTGAGAAGTCAGTCACACATATAGCATATATTTCAGCCGATGGCGGTTAATTGCACATCGGGCCGGGTTATGTGCAGATAATCGCCACATAAAGACATTTCATTATTGCCCTTTGTTTCGGTTATGCTTTATTTTTATAATAATGTAACAACAGCAAACGACAACGACAACGATAATAACAATAACAAGCGTGTTACGCAAGTTGTGGCAACAAAACTGGGCCCCAAAGCTCCACATTTCCCCAATTCTCGGCCCTCGTCCTGCCCCCAGGCCTCATGTCCTTGCCACGACTTTCTCGCAGCGTGTGTATTTGCCTAGCAAACATTAAAGTTTTGGCTTTGTTTGTCGGCCGCTTGCTTATTTGGCTAATTTATGCTACGCTTTATTGCTTGCTTTTGTCGACACGCCATAACATTATCAGTTGGCCTCAAGTTGCCTGCCAGGCTTGCCACACGGGGCGTATGCGTATTGTCTTTGACTCCGAGGTGTTTGCCGTTGGGGGCGCATTATGATTCATTGTTTGGTTTGCTGCGCAGTCAAAAGGTAGCCAATTCTGGAGATTTATTAGTGCCCCATTCCCCACAGCACGCACACATAATGAAGTTCTTTGGCCAAGTTAATGTTTCTGCAGTTAAACGGCAGCTGCTGTTGTCAGCATTTATTAATGAGTGCGAAGCGAGTTGGCAGCTGGATGAGCTGAGATTATTAATCGTCCGATGAAAGCGAAATGGCATAGAAAGCATACTTGTTGCCAACCCAATCGATGCTTAAACTCAACACGCATTAACTTCCCTTTAAGCCGTGTCGAAGTACCTGTTGCCGGTGCAGCATATTTAGCCATTTAGCCCAGTCGAGCAGCTCTATTCGCTTCCTAGACCTTTTCGCGCACATCAGGCTCAATTTGTCAGCAAGTGCGCGTCTAACATTGCAACAGACACTTAACGCCATCCTCCTTGGCTCCTACTCACAGTCAAATAAGCTCAGCCGTGTTGGAAACAATGCCTTTTACCTTTGCCTTACCACTTAGTGCTAAACCCAAGCCCCACACCCAAATGCGACGGCATACGGGGCGTATGTGCAATTTACTAACTCAGACAGCTCTCCTGCCTAAATGATGGCAATGTGTGTGTGTGCGAGTGTGTTTGTGTGTGTGTGTGTGTGTGTGTGTGTGTGTGTGTGTGTGTGTGTGTCTTGCGGGTCTGCGTGTGTTGGCAGGCTGGCAGACAAATTATGCAAATATGCGTGGCATATGAGCAGGGAATATTACGCATACGCCGAGTGTGCCATTAAACGCCCATATGGGCGTCGTCTTTGCGGGCGGGTTGGGCCGTGTTTGTGCCTAATCAAAAGTGTTTCAAGAAATCGCATACATTTTGATTATATGTCGTTACCGCTTCAGCTTTGATACATCAAATTTCAACACTTTACTTTTTTGCAGCGTAGACAAGTCCCATTAAGTTCAAGAATCTCTTTTTCTCCAAACAACTTTTACAATTTCTCATAAGCCCATTACGTAAACGCACATATATTTTTATATATATTAATGATTTGACGTTTCTATTAAATATTTTATGTGGTCGCCACTTTCGGAAAACAAAATTACTCTCTAAAATGAACTATTAAAGAAAAAACTTTTTTATAGATAAAAGGATAATTTATCTATAAGGAAAGCGTATTCTAATGGAATAGAGATAGACAAGTAAATAAAAATATTTCGATATGTAATTATAAGATTTGAAATCACTTTTTTTACTTTAAGCAAATATAACTCCAAATTCATTATTTTAAAACATTTCAATTTGTATTTTATTAACGTAACTGCATAAAATTGAAGTTATTATACGAATGTATAATAAAGCACAATAATAATAGTTTATACTATTTATAATAGACATATTTATTCTGAATCTATATGTTGCTAAATTAAATATTTCTGAATAGTTTAATAAGTATTTTGTTTCAATAACTGAAATTAATATGAGAATTAAATGAATTTATGGCTGCAATAATCATCATAATTAAAATGTATGTACAACATTTTTAATTAAAATCTCTATTTTAAAATAATTTAATGCTAAATCAAATATTATAGAATAGTAAAGTATGTATTCTATTACAGTAACTGAAAATCACTATGAGATTTAAATGAATTGCGTTATTGTTAAATACTTTACTGCAGGATTTAAGACCACAAATAAATTTATGGGCATATATAAAATAATTTGTCTGCAATTTTTGCGTAGTCTTGTCTAAAAATACAAATACAAATACAAATACAAATAATAATATTACATATTGTGTATTCTGGAATGCGATTTTGCAAACTACGCGTTCAGTTCAGCTTGTTGTTTATGTTATTTTATTTGGCTCATGCGAGAAATTCAAAAATTGTCGGATTTCCTGCTACCAACACATAGCAAACAAACACACACTACGTCACGCACACACACACACACACACACACCGAGACACACACACACACAGACAGGTGTGTGGCATCGTCTGTCAAGTGGTTAGGGACTGAGTTGGTTTTTCGGGTCGGGATTCGTTACCTTCTTCAGCTGCCTCGTGGCTCGTTTGCTGCGTGTTTACAAATTTAAAAATTTGTTTGTGTTTACTTGGCCTTGTCGGGGGCATGGTTGAGGAGGGTTGAGGAGGGGGGAGGAGGGGGGAGGACACAGGTCGAAAGGGAGTCTGTGGCAAAAGGTGTCCTGGCATTTAGCGTGCATTGTCATAAGTCTGCGTGTTCTGCTCGTGACTTTTAAAGAAATTGTTTTATGCCGAGCGGGGTATGAAGTGTCGTGGCATTGTTCTTACCTACTTAATAAATGGTTTCATTTAATCACAGACTTTTATGGGGCACGCATCTAGGATTTATGCATATTTATCTAAAGCGGCAGCCAGATCATCCAAGGTTAGGTAAACTTTATCCTGCGGTTGACATAAATCAGCATTAAAAAACAGGTCGAAAGCCAAAACCGAAACTGAAAGCCAAAGCGGATGGCGGAAGGCGGTGGAAAGCTGATGAAAAGCATTTTCAGCTGAGTTCCAAAATGTTCATGAGTCATAAAAAAAGTGGTTTAATTTCTTGCCAAATACAATTTGTAAGGATGAGCGTTAAATGTGTTAAAAGATGACTCATGCTAATTGGTATATGCCGGAAATTGCTCTCATGCATGTGTATTACGACGTTTGGGGGGGGACAGTTATTTAACAAGATAGACTTCTAATATATACTATACATATCTAAAGGGAATCATTATTCACTCGGTGATGCTTAAATTACCTGCCACTCTCAGGCATGCAAATCAAATTCATCTTAGCCCCGAATTTAACCACAAATTCTGTGTACTTCAGCCTGTTGGGATAGGAGACCGCAAAAAAGAAAACAGAGCGGCAAAAGAAACAACTTTGTGGCAACTGAAACTTTGTCATTGCCACTGCCGGCATCTAAGTAAAGGGCAGAGAAGGCACAAAATAATTTGCCACAAACTAAATTGCCAAAAGGATGGTGACGCAAAAGCGACAGGGGGCGAAGGACAAACAATAGCGCAAGTCTCCTCCTCTTCCTCTCTCTTATCCAGAGTTGAGCGAAATTTGAGTAGATGCGCAAATGCAAAGTTCAGTTGTAGGCAACTTTTTGCCAACCGCTAAAATGACTTGCAGCACTTTTTTATCGGGTTTGGGGCGGCTCCAAGAATATGCCACATTAAAGTCCATTTAGTGTAATTGCAGTCGCCGGGCTGTAACTTTGGCTGTCAGCTTTAAGACATGCAACGCAAATTTCATAACACGTTTATATTATGTGCCCGTCGTCCAAAAACTAAAAGCAATTAAAGCCCCTTGTCAACAGCTGCTTCCAGCGCATTTTCTCCCTCTTTCTCTTTCTCCATCTCGCTCACTCAGTAGTGCTTTTCGCTTCTTCATTCGCGCGACGCATAAAATTTGACTGATTAAGTGCCGGGAGGAAGTCAAGTGGGTTTGCTTGGACTTGGACGCGATTGGGGAATTGGAATGGTGACCAGGATGTGGAAGCTGGCAGAGTTTCAGTGCAGCTGCAGGCAAACCGAAAATCGTCTACCAAAAAGTTTTCTTCGTCATCTGCTGGCTTTCTACCCTCTAATTAGACTGGCAATGGGGTATAATTGTGTCACATTATTTTTATATTTAATTTAATATATTTTTTAATGAATAAGTTTGATGTAATAAATGATTCAATGATTTGTTCTACTTTTTATCGATATATTAATCGATAGAAAAGATCGTTGAAAAGTGTTGCACAACTGCGTGCAGAGTAACTTGTAGTACAACACTGGTTGACAATGTGTCTAGTGTTGGGTTTGCTTGATTTTATGTAGGCCACGTGATGTTCGTTTTTGTTTTAGCCTCATCTCCTTTTATTGTCGGTGCTTTTGTGAGCTTCTTTCGCTCGGGCAGCTGTTGAAGACATTTGACGTCGTCTTTTGATGTTGCTGTGAACAATTGCGGGTTCAATGTTTTTGGTCATGTGATTTGATGACCTTGTCCAGGAGCGACTCGCTCGCCGGGACTTTTACTTTTACGACTATGCTGCACAGTCTGAAGTCATGGGCTTACATCTGAACTGGATGATAATGAAAGCGGATAAATGCAAAGCTAACATATTTTCTGGAATTTGCCAGACCAAATGGAATTGCTTCTGCATGAGTAATGAGGTCTTCCACGGAGACATACGAGCTTTGTTTTTTTTATTACTGGCTTACACTGCATTCCAAACTCTAATGAAATAATTTCCACGTCGTCTAGATACGGTCGGTCATAAAATCTAAAACAACTGGAACGATGTTCTTTTTGATTAAAAGGTGTTAGACTCGTTATTTCATTTGCAGTTAAGGGTAAGTTTTGATATCTTCAGATCATTGCACTCCTCATATATTGTAGGTACGATTATTAAGCTAAATTAAACACTAAAATCAAATATACATAGATATTTTTTTTGACACATTTTAAGACATTCGCACACATTCCACAATGTATATTAATAAAAACAATTAATTCTTCGTAGGTTTATAATTGATTTTTGGGCAATTTTTAGTTTTCAAGATATTTGCTAAACAACATCTCTTTCGCAAGGGACAAAAACGGAAGTGCGTTTTGCTTAAATGCATTTAAACTATAATTTAAGTGGAATTTGAGGCAGTATTTCAATGCGAATAGTTTTTTTAATGTTGTGGGAGAATATCTTTTACTTATTTTAATTCAAAAAAGATAATGTTTTTATTTAAATTATCATCATAATATTTACATTTAATTATAAATTATACGAAAAGTTCATTTGCTGCAGGTGGATAAGAAGACGCTCTATATAAATATTTCCCATAACAAGTAGATTGTAAAACAACATGGATCTATTAAAAGTCGAATGAATAATTTATGCATAAAACAAGACAAAAAAATCTAACTGGAATGTTGTTTTCAATTTATTTAATGTAATTAATATGCTTAATATTTTAGTAAATCTATTAAGTTCCCAATTAAGTTATACGGTTTTTCTTATTTGTAATCGTTTTATTATTTCACTACTCTGTGCCAATATGTACAAATGCATCTTTGCCTCTCTCACATAAGCAAAGATTAAAAAACTCACTTTATTGAATGTCAAGTACTGTAAATGTGCTTTAGACTGAAAGCCAGGTCGAGAACTGACCAGTTCATTAAATTGCCTTTGCCCAAAACAATAGTTGACAGCACCCACAACAGCTGCATTTGTTCTGTTCGGACAGTAATGCGGTTGCAGCAGGTTGGGCAGGTTGGGCAGGTGAAATGAGGTTTGGTAAAGCCCACTAATTAGGTCTTTATGTAATGACATTTGAATTGATTACACAATCAGCTTAAACAATACAGTCCGATTTTGATGTGTGCATTGTGTGCTGCCTAATTACGTATTAAGTAACATTGGATTAGTACATTTTCGAATAGTTTCTAATCGATAGCTTATTAAAGTGATGAAATCGATACGAGACTTCAAAATTAACTTTGTGAGAAGTTCAAATAATTGAATTATACAAATTGACGAGGTGCTGTAAATCAAAATAAGGCGTCTATTACTTTCGTAGTTAATGAAAACGATCGTGATGGGGCAACGTCTTGGGGCGGCAAGTTTGTCTGTCCGATTTCATTTGGAGGCAGTTGAATGTTGAATTGTTACCGGTAGTTACCGCTACTCAAGCGTCATCAGCTTCCAATCGAATGCGGACTGCCGAAAAAATTTGCATATTTTATTAAATTCCCGCACAAATATCCAATCAATAATGTAGTACGCCATTGCCGGATCCGGCTGCCCGTCCGTCCGTCCCTCTGTCTGTCTGTCCGTCCGTCTGTCTGTCTGTCCGACTGCTCGGCGCAAGCCAAAGCCGTGCCAAATTAAGTATGCATACGTATTCAAATGGCTCAACGAGGCTCTCGCAGTTTGGCGATGGCAGAGGAGGAAGAGGCCGATTCGGAGGCTGAGACAAAGTCAAAGGCAAAGCGGGCTATACAAATATGTATACATATAGAGCAAGTATGCGGGATATGCGAGGATTGAGAATGTATGCCCAGGAGAGAGATTTTTGGTTTTTTCCAGACCAGCGCTCCCCTGCCTTTGTATTGGTTAAGGCGCATCCTTAAAGCCGCCATCGAATCCAGATCCGGATCCTCCCGTTCACTCCGACTTCGACAACAGCTCTGCGTGTCTGACTGTGCTTTTGTTGTTGTTGTTGTGTTTTTCCTTTTGTTTTGGCGGCAGCAATAATGCTGGGAAAGAAAGAAATATCGCCAAAGTCGAAGTCGTAATGGAAAAAGGCAGAAAAAAAAGAGAGAAATAATAATAATAAAATTATGCCAAGCATAAAAATAAATTAATGGCTATGCGTGTGGTGAGCAAGGACAAAATGCTGCCTAATAGACCGAACGTCCCCTGGGGGCTTTAATTAGTCGAACCCCATTCCATTCCATTCCATTCATATGCCCCAAGTTGGGGCACAATGCGTCGCCACATCTATTTGGCTTTTATTATTTACTATGCGTAATTTCCTCGCCTCGCTTTTCAACGTAAATATTTAATTTGCTTTTGTATGGCGAATTCTATTTGGTTTTTTTCCACATCTACTTCTACTTTTTCTTGGGCTTTGTTTTACATTTTACATTTTTCATTTGAATTTGATTTCTTGTTGCTCTCGTTTCATTTTATTATTTATTGTTTCGCATTTCATTGCCAAGCATTTTATGTTTATGACTTGAGTGGAGTGCAGATTGTTGTAAAGTGCTCCCACAACTCAAGAGACCAACCTGCTCAAGAGAGCAGCCTTTTTGCCGAACGCCAGCCACAAAAGTAGACTATAGTTGGAGAAGTTGGAGGGATGCAAATGTTAGAGGTACTTCAGCAAGTACTATATTAAAAGCGACTGTTCGTACTTTGATAAGGCTGTTGGAATAAATGCAAATAACTTTATCAACGGCGCAAAAAAAGGATTTATCTGAAGGAGACAAGTGCCTGTTGGGCGAATTCAATGGAATTATTCCGACAACAGAAGGGCACTTGAAGTGCAGAATTATGCATAGTAAAGGGAATTACAGAGTATCTGTCAGTCATGCATATTCATGGAAGTATTGTGCGCTGCGTAACAGTTGAAAAGTTTTCAGGGGTTTACATTTTTATTGGTTTGCAGAACTGCGTGCCAAGTGCAACTTGCAACGTGCCACGTGCTACGATCGCGCCGAGATGGCAGATTGTGTTTGGGCACGATTTGCATTGGAAAGTTGGAAGGCATTGGCAACAGCTCGAGGCCAATGACAGAACAGTTTATGCCGCAGGAAAAACTTAAATAAAGTGGCATTATTTGTTGGGCTGCCACTTAGTTGTGGCAGTCAATCCTCGAACTATTTGCATATTCATTTTGCGTTACTTTGTCGCCACTTTCAAGTACTATAGGCCAGGACACTTTTACTTGGCCCGCAGCTGTGACAAGTCGAGTGGAAAACTTTAAGCTCAAGTGCAGCAGTTATTGCTTTTCACTTTTATGATTTGCCCTCGAAATCCCTCTGATAATGGCAGCCCATTGAACGATGCCAGCGCGCCTAATGCGTTGGCTCTAAATAATTAAAATGAATGTCTTCATTTTAGGCCTCATCGCGAGTGGACTCCCATCTTAAGTCTGTTGGCCCTGCAGGCCAGTTTCTGGCACTTACAACTTAATTGCCAGCAAAGTTTCGAGAAACAAAAATATTATTTTATGTGTGCGCGCCGTCGAAATTAAGAAAACTTTTGCTTAGCATTCCACATTGCCGGCTTAGAGCTGAGAGGCAACGGTTACGGTTACAGCCAGCCCCGAAATGAGGCGGTTCCGACAACTAATGAGCGTATTGTTTGCCAGCTAAGCGTGGCCAGAGGCAGGCAGCAAAAACAGGGCCAAAAGTAGCGGCAGCGGAATAACAGAATAACGGCAAAGCGGACACGGCGGAAATGGCCGTTGTTGTTGTTGTCGACGGGCCGTTCGGCTATTTACCAAAGAGTTTAGGCCTTGAAAACTCGTATTCTGCTAATGTGCGTGGGTTGATGCGATGCCAACTGAAATTTGGCTCAGAACTGCCGCAATCTGATTACAGCGTTCGACGCTTGACATGCCTGCCACAATAATTGTCAATGCTCTGGTAATTGTTGCAAATTTAATTTATGCATCTTAAAATAGTAATCGAAATTTTAGTAAAGCTGCTGTTCAAATTTGAATTATTGTCAAAGATCTTTTGGCAGATAGTAAATTGCAATTAAATTGATATGCAAGCTTCAACATAAATCCATTCATGCATCTGATTCGACTCTCGATATGGATGCTTTAAGAATTTGCAACTAACGCCATAATTTATTATGCACTAGAAATTGATTAAAAGTTAATTATTAAATTTTTCATACTACAATATATTCATGCATTTTAAAGGCATATTAAACTTAAATTAGTGTCGATAATTATTATTTACATGGAGGCTTCAAGATAAATGCATTTACCAATCTGAGTATAGTCTTCGACTCTCAGCAATAATTGTTCCCTAATGTCTTCATTTATTAATGGTTTATAATTTAATTTATAGATAACCATTTGAAAATGTATGTTTATAAATTATAAATATCAGATCAAGGTTCTCGGTTTCTACTTTTCCTTGGAATAAGAAAGTTTTTGTAAATAACAAATAAAAAAAAATTTATTTAGCTACTCAAAATATTGCAATTGAAGAGCTCTCTGATAAAACGCTGTATAAAAATCCATGTAACATTAGTTTTAATGACAATTAATTTTTAAGGAAATAAAGTAGATTAAATAAATAACATTATATACGCATATTAAATTTAAATTATTTTCGGTCATCATTCAATATATTAAATTGCTAACATCATATTTGTTCAGTGTCAATAGCCATAATTCCCAAAATGCTATCAACAATCTAATTTGTAGTTGTCTCTGTTTGTTCAATTTGTCTCCATTGCCGCCTTAGTTTGCATTTATGCTCTTAAACAGTTTGAATTGTTTTTCACTTGAAATGAAAATTATTTGAATGCAAACTTCTGCTATACATAAACTGGAAAGTAATTAAATTTTTTGCAATTCGTTTAATTGAGTTTTAAGCCGCAACTTTTGGCCCGCCAACGAAATTGAAAGTTGGTGCAGCACGTCTCTATCTCTGAGACTCTCTCTCTCTCTCTCTGTCTCTATATTTAATTCTCTCCTTCTGCTTCTGCTTGGGCTATAAGCGTATAAAAGTCTGCGCGTATTTTTTGTGGTTTCTTGTGTTTGCATCGCACATTTTATGGCCATTCCCCGCAACTGTTTGCGCTGTAATTAAGTGCGTCTAATTTGTGTTAAGCGCCGCGCCACTTGAGCGTTGGCATTTTATTTTTTCCTTAAGCCTACGCGACTCGCGCTTCCTCGTCCTCGTGCAGGCTTTAAAGGATGCGCCGCTGGCAAAGTCAAACTGCCGTTAAATTGCCGCCTCCGCGACGCACCGTTGGGAATATATTCTGTCAACAACCACAATTTTTGTGAGTGATTTCTGTACACGTTCAAATGCAGCCCATTCGATATGATGTTTACTTTTGTCGATTGAAACCCACATATTAAGTATACGCACATTCTGAGAATGGCACACAACAAGAAGTCTGATGTAATTAGTGAACTTAATTGGAATTGATGAATGAGTACAATATATTTGATTATGCCGATGTTTTCAGCAACTCTTTTTTAATTTCGTAAATCCCTTGTGCAACATAAGCTCTAATTAACGCGAACTTACCCGAATGTTTAGCGCTTGGATTTGAAATTGAATTTTCCTTTGTTTGCACTTTTACTTCTCGCTGTGTTCTTTCACCTTTCGCCGTGCAGTTCACTTTGTGTATCATCAAAAAATACTTTAGAACTTGTTTCGTGCACTTTTGCCGGCTAACTTTTTTGGTAACTTGGCGCTCAAAAGTAAGCAACGGTTTTTGTTGTTTCTTCAACTATTTAACACAAACACAAACACAAACACACTGAATGGCTACACGGACAATGGCTGCGTTGGCAACGCGGACTAAACGGCAACTGTTTTGCGTTTTATCAGCGCGCCTGTTTATAAGGCAGCGGCGTGCAAAGCTTTCGGACGAGGAGCTTTTCCGAGAGCGCTCGACACTCGATGTTCGTCTGATTTCGACCTTTTCGGGCATCCGTTTCGACCAGTTTGCCATTGGCCATTTGCTTGTTGTTTACCGCCAATTGTTTTGAGTGCAACATATCGAAAGCCAAGTCAACTCCACACACACACACACACACATGTTTTATGCCCATTCCCTTCGCCCGGTTCTGGCCACTTTTTTCTTGCTCTTGCAGTTGTGCTGTGTACGTGGTCGGTGTGCGAAAAAGGTGTAAGAAAAACTGCATGCAAATCATTTGGTGCTCATAAATTATGGCCCACAGCCAGCCGAGCAAATAAACTTCAATTTATCTTGACTGGAGTGCTCCACGTCCAGGACCTGTTTTGGCACAATTCTGATTAGCTGAACTCGATGCTGGGGTTGGGCATATGCCTTACTATAAGGTGCTTGCAACATTTAGTTCATGGAGATCTGTTGAAAACAAATATTAACTGAACTGCAGTTGGTATTTGTTTGACCTTAAAGCGATCATAAAGTCCGTTGAGCAAGGGCATTTAGTTGTCTACGCAAAAGTAAACATTTAACTTTTAACGTTTTTGCGTTTGTGCGTTTGAAGCGGAAACGGAAATGCCAGCAGTCGAGGCAGCAAAAAAGGAAAGCCGACATGGCTGCTGGGCACTTGGAGGACTCGAACATGAACACGGACTCGGACCATGTTCAACGGAGCCGTATTTTTGTTTCGTTTCGGTGTATGCAAATTGGGAAGCGTTCGCAAGGAGCAAATATAAATATCGATTAGACAATATCAAACTACTTGACAGCCTGACAAGGACTCGGAGGCGGCATTGAACTTGCACACACACACACACACACACACACACAGAGACGCACCCGCACCCAAGTCAAGTGACGCTCGCTCGTCAAGTTGCATGCGATAACCTTTGCATGATTTAATTATTTGTAGCATACTTTTGAGCGCCGACCAAAAACTTCACACCTGAATGCACAACAACCATTTGCTGAGTGCTGCGAAACTTTCGCCACTTTTGCATTCACAGTTTTCTATAGCTATAGCTAGTTGCTGGAAAAGTTTGCAAGGGTTCTCTCTCTCTCTCTCTGTCTCGCAGTTTGTGGTCTTTTTTATGCTTTTGTTTTTGTTGGGTTCGAAATGAATGTCTCAATTCATTTTACGCTACACTGCGTCCCAAGTGGAGCGAGCCATGCAAAAAGGGCTGCGGGCTCAGCTCGGGTTCACATTCGGGATTTGGAGTGTTTTGCAAGGGGGCGGGGGGGTAAGGGAGCGAAAAGTGCAAGCGTCGCAGAACAGACTGCTTCCCTCGCTCCCTCCCTCTCCCTCTCGCTGTCTATCTGCTGGGCATCATTACAATTTGTTGATTTGCTTCGTTAAACAGCAAACAACAGAAGAGTTCGCTGACGAAAAGAAAAACACAAAAACAAGAAAAATGAAAAAGAAAACGAAAACGAAAAGGAAAAGGAAAGAAACAAAACGAAGCGAAAGTGAAACGGCACGCGAAAGGATAAACTTGAAACGAAGACGACAACAACGTTGACGGCTTAAAAGAAGAATTTTCAGATTCCGGCTGCCTGAAGGCAACGCCGGTTGCGGCCAGTTCTGATACTTGCTTTGTTTTTCTCGTTGTTGTTGTTATTGTTTTTGTTTCCTTTTATACCTGCTATCCGTAGCGTAGAAGGGTGTCATAAGTTAGTGCCAACAGAAAATGTATGTAACCGGCTGATGGCATGTCTGACTCAATAAACTATACAGTCGAGTCGCGATAATTCGTACCCCGCTAATGCAAAATTCTCAATAATTCTTAAACATTTCTGTCCTTTTGAAAAAATTCGATAATTAATTCGATCAGTAAGTAATTAAACTGCGATTAGATCAGCAACATACTATTGAAGGTATTCATAAAACATATGTATGTTATCTATAGGGCAAAATTCAGATGCAGTGGGATGCTATTTGTTTGTATTGATGACAGTGTGACCTTACAAGAAACATTAAGGGATTTTTCTTGAAAAATCTCTCAAAATGGCTAGCGGGTATCTCACAGTCGAGCACTGCCGCCTGTAGCTTTCTTGCTTGTCTTTTCTTTGGGCTCGTTTCGTTTTTGCTTTTGCATTTGAAAGGCAGGCAATGCACTGGCCGCTCTCCTTCGTGCTTCGCTACAGAAAAGGCAACGTGAAGAAATGCGCAAAAAAGCGAATAAAGAGCAATGGCAAAGTGACATGGGGACTGGCAAGGCGTTGATGGCAGCGACGCTGACGACGTTGACGACGGGGCAGCATCAAAGGCAGCGCCGCAAGCGCCTCGAATCCGCGACCGTCTGCAAAGCGATGAAAGTTGATGTAGCCGCCGGCTGTGTGAGCAGCAGCCGCAGTAGCAGCATCGACAGCGACGGCAGCAGCGACAGCGACAGCGACAGCAACTGCAGAGAAGAAGGAGAGCCGAGGGCAAAAGGAGAACAACAGATTGCTGGCGCCTGAAAAACAATCATGACTGACTGACTGACAACAAAAACATTAGAGCGCGATTTGCCCTTGTCGCCGCTTTTGCTTCTACTTCTTCTACTTCTATTGGGTTTGCTTGATGTGGCTGCGGTTGCTCTGGGAGGGCAGTTATCATGAATGTTTTGCCGGGCTTTAACATGAATACGAGTAGTGCAACATTTTTATTTAAACTAAAAGTTTGAACATTCGATGGGCAATAAACTTTTAGTTTCAAGTAATCGATGCTTAAAGATTTTCATTGAAAATTTTGTGGTTTGTTTTATTTATTACAAAGGAGGCAAATTAATCTATTTTCATTTAAAATTTTGTGGTTTGTTTTATTTGTTACAAAGGAGGCAACTTAATCTATTTAATTTAAGTACCCTTAAAAAAACCGAGTTAGTCTAAGAACAGGCATTTTATTCTATATATACAACATATTCATTCTATTTCAACTTTCGATAAACGTAAAATTTTTAGTATCAAGTAATCGATACTTTTTTTTTTTTTATTTGGCCAGCATCCTTGGGGAATAAGGGAACTTAATCTAGTTGTACATTTAAGCACACTTAAAAAAACTTAGAAAGACAGAGAATAAATTCTATATATATTTTTATTTCTATGTTTCATTAAATTTATGCTAATTTAATTTTGTGTTTTCTATCTTTATTGATCATCACTGAGAGATTACATTGTAATTTCATTTAACAAAAAAATGTACCGTTTATTCATTTCGAATAAAACTTAATTTTTTCAGGACTCTCAAAGGTCAAGTGGATGATTCCTTTTAAGTCTTCTTTATAAAAAAGCTTACATAATTTTTAAATTAAAAAATTTAAATTAGCTTTGAACATGTCCTTATCACTCTTAATTTATTCTGAACTGTTTATTATTATTCCTCAGCCGCACCTGAATTGTTGTTCGCTCTCCTCTTCTTATCAGCAGTCCGCTGTTCGCTGTCGGCCCTCTTCCAAAAGACAATTAGATTTATTTGCGAATTATAACTTAAATTGCCACATGACCATCTCCTTTTCTTTGCCCGAAAGTGTTTCGCTTTTTCTTTCTGACCCTCGTTGTGAGCGGCGCAGCAGCGTATGCCATAAAAACATTTAAAGTTGTCCGCTTCCATTTTAGACATAATTCATTGCATACTTTTCGGGCGGTCTGATAAGCAACCACAATATAATTAGCATTTAATTTTGCAGCCCGCTTCATTTTTGTTGTTGTTTATCAAATATGAAATATGTAAAAAAAGGCTCATTAAATTAGTATAAGCGGATATGCGGCTGATCATAATGATTATAATTATAAGTCGATGGCAGTTTTTGTGAATGATATTCGGGTTCATGTTTTTGGGCCTCTCGCAATCACAACCCATTATGAACAAATACAATTAAATTGCGCGCTATAAGTTACTGCGTGGAAGCTGATGTCATCAGACACCCTGGGCTGCCATTTGCCAATCATTTATTTCTCTGCCAGTTATCCGGGCTGAAGTAATTAGGAATTACATTACATGCTTACTCTTATAAATGTCATGATCACAATTAACTGAATGTTAGAGGTAAATAATGCTATATTGGTACCGTGTGGAGCACCTGGTAATATATTCGCTGCGATGGGCAATTATAACTTGAACGTGCCAAATAGGGACAGACTTGCTAATTGCTTTGTCGTGGGGCAAGAGCTATTAGTACAGTTAGCTATCTCCCAGATAACAAAAGAAAACTTTACTCGCATTGATCCCATTGGAAATGACGTCAAAACGGAAGCAGTATCGTGCCAATTTACAATTACATGACAATTATTGTTATTAAATGTGCTGATTGAAAAGTCTCTTTGATTCTCTTGAAAAGCAATTTAATTTACTTTCATGTAGGTTTGTTCCATTTACAAATCAATTCATCATTTGAAGTAATGATTGTTCCAATCCGCAATTTCAATTTTCAATTCAGCTTTTCTAGTTGTATTAAAATGTAAAAATTTGTTATTATCTCTTTGGTTTATTTCTGACAATAATTAACAAAACAAATTGTGAACAAATTTAAATATTTGCATATACTCGTACACTTATTTGTATTCAAGCAAGTATTCGAAAACGCCGGTCTTATCAGTGCGATGAGTCTGCGTTATTGTGCCACTTTTTACACTACCCTTTAACCTTGTGAGAAGTATCAAAATATGTCATGCAATATGTGAAGTAATAAAAAAATGTTTTTTTTTTGTAAAAACAGTTTTATTTGAAAAATACATCAATTAAATATTAAAAGTAATCGATAATCAATAAGTAATTAAGCATTTCATTAATAGAAATCAAAGGTATTGTAAAATAAAGTTTATTTGTATAATTATTTTTACTTGAAGAATGATTCAATTAAATTTAAAAAGTAATCAATATTCAATGAGTAATTAAATATTTGATAAATATATTTAGCACGCGGATATTAAATCTACATAAAGAATTATGTTTTTCTTAAATATATACAAATATAGTGCATTTGATCATCGACTTTAAACTTTCATTTTAATTACAATTACGAAGAGACAGCATTACGTGCGCATAGCCTTCAGATCGTATCGTAAGCGTAAATTCGAGATCTGCAAACTTGGGATTGCCCGTTGTTGATTTTCTCACATCGATCGTAACCCCAGCATCACCGACCCGCGACACTTGACGGTCTGAAGCAAATACGAAACTAGGAAAGCATTGGCTTTACTGTTGGTATTTGATATGCAAATACGAGTAGATCCAAGACTTCGTCCACTCCCACCTCACAGCTTCCGCCTTCGAAGATCAAAGTGTTCGCTGGCAACACGATTTCCCAGACAAAGCGAATTAGCACATCTTTCGCTCTCTCTCTCTCTCTCTCTTGCACTTTCGTGACAATTTGCCAATTACCTCAATACACCATTTCGCCAATTCTGCCATTCCCCAATTCGCCATTTCGTCAGTTGACCATTTCGGTGCTGTAACAACGTCAGCGGTGAATGCTATTATTATTTGTGTTGTTGTTGTTGTTGTTGCTACTGCTTTTTTTGGCCGGGCGCATAATATTTTTGTTCGTTCGTGATCGGCATTGGGCTGTGCGAAGAGTCGAGTTCAGTTTGTGAACAGCGCGCGAGCGAACGAGACACGCCGCGGATCAGCGAGTGCCAGAGCGGGCCAGTGATAGAAAGTGAGAGTGAGAGCGAGAGCGAGAGTGAGAACGGGAGTTTCGAAAATCCGTTAGCTTACAATGTATTACACTCCACTGCTTGGCAGAGGTTGCGTGCGAGTGCGACAAGGGCAGCTGCGATCATCTTGTCGTGTAACAAACTTATTTGCCCTTTCGCACTCTCAATGAGAATTAATTGAATGTTATGCAGCGAAATCAATAAGCAACAAGACTTGAGCACGCGAAAGTTAATTAAAAATGTGCCATGCATTTGAATTGAATCAAGAGTCCAGCTTTTGTTTTTGCCTTTTTACATAACACGAGTTGTTTAAATAACAACCCAAACGGTCAACAGACGTGGTCAATTCGAGGCGTCTCTTTCGCTGCGTTTGATGGTCAAGGTCGCCATAGTTGGCAATGGGAATCTCCATTCATATTGTGTGCAAAAGTCATGTTTGTGCTCGCCACATTAATGATATACGATTGTTCGCCGACAACTGAGAACTGACAACTGAGAACTGACTTGTCTAATCGAGCACTTCGAATTCAGTCGACACCCCGAGCTTAAAGTTCCTAGGGAAGAGTGCGCGATTTTCATTGTTTTAATAGTGTTTTTTTTATATTTAATTCAGTGAATTGACTTTTAGTTCAAAACGCTTCAATTCATTTGCTCAGGTTATAAATAGAAATGTTTACAATGTGATTTTCTGTATTTTATGTTGTTTATTTCAATTGTTTAAGCTGTTTGCCAAAACACTTGAAATTGTTGTGTTTTTTCTAAACTGAAAATTAGTTAATAAATTTACGAGTTTTGTATCTATAATTTTTGGTTTTGTTTTTAATACAAATTAAGGAAACTATCTAAGTTTAAGCCGAAATTTGTTCTGTTTTGTATTATATTTATTTATAATAAATATTTTTAGGTTTAATACAAACAGATTTGTATGTTTAGTTTTTTCAGTTTATCAAAAATCGTTTGGATTATTAATCCATAATATTTTTAAATGAGGAAATTTCAAATCTAGTTAATTTTTAAAATTGTTCAATATTTGTTTTAAAATTTAATATTTTTGGTGATCGCTTTTTATACAAATTGAGGTTTTTAATGTTAGTGGATAAATCTTATATTTTGAATTTATGAAGAATCGTTGTAATAATCAATATATTGGGGATAACGAAGTATCTTGTGTTTTTTTTTGTAGGAATAATTTTGTTGTGATTCTAATATCAGTTGATAACCAAATATCTAACGTTTTTTTTCTTTATCAGAATTCGTTGAAGCCATCATTGGCTTGTCGAATCCCTTTGTTATCTAACTTTTGCATGCAATTCCTCGAATCCAGTCCAGACTCTCAGTCAGCTTTCTAGTTTTTAATGGAATTGCATTGCTCAAAGGCATTTTGCAGTCTTGTGCAATTACTGAACTGCATGAAACTGTTTCTGCTAAATTGGCTTCAAATGCGAACTTACAGTTGTAACGAGTTGTTAGCGTAACAACAATGGAAATCGACCTAGAAAATGGCAATAATAATAATATACTGTAGCATTTGGCATGCATCAACTGCTTAACTGAATGATTCAAATGGACTGCAACTGCAACTAAATATTTCTGTGTGTGTCAAATTGTGCTCTTCAATACAATATGATTAATAAGTTAGAGACAAAATGCGTGAGATGGATTTCTGCAAGCAGCAGGAAATTCACATTGAATTTTCTGCTGGTTTGCTGACCATTCAACTGACAGCTTAATATATTTTTGTGTATCTGATACCCTGTGAATATCGATATAGACAAAGGGTAGTATTAATTTCGGATATAAGAATGCATCAAATTCATTTAGTATACATTTATTATTCAAGTCGAAAATTTCAGTAAAATACAATTTGTGCATTTAAATTTATAGAGTATCGCTTAGTCGAGCATGTCTGCTTGTTATCTTGTTTTGAAAGAAATTGTTGGCATGTTGTTGAATATCGACAAAGACAAAGGGTAGTATCAATTTCGGATATTAGAATGCATCAAATTCATTTAGTATACATATTTACTAAAGGCTAAACTTTCATTGAATTACAATTTGTGCATTTAAATTTATAGAGTATCGCTTAGTCGAGCATGTCTGCTTGTTATCTTGTTTTGAAAGAAATTGTTGGCATGTTGTTGAGTGAGAATATCGTGGCAAGCTGGCCGCAATCGGGAAGCAGAGTTCGAATTTGTTGAGGGGCGATTCTGACCAAGTTTTTTGGTTGTGCTTTCGATTGCTGCTTAACAAGAAATTTCATTCAAATTCGAAGCAAATTGCTACACATTTTACCCATGTTTGCGAATTTGTATTTATAATTGTATTTTATTTCGATTTTTCACCAACGTTGCTGCATTGTGTAAGGTCGTTTCTCGATTTTCTTCGCTTTGCACTTCGTTGTTGTCTCTGCTCTTGTATGTGATATTTGAAATATTTGTTGGCCACAAGCAAAACAGCAAAAGACTTGACAAAAGTCGAGAGCGTCAGACGCTGCCAGGGACAAAACGATGGCGATGACGATGACGATGACGAAGACTTGTCTTGGGTTTTTTCTTTGGCGCTTTTTGTTTTGTTTTGCAGAAGTCACTGCGACTGAGAGATAAGTGTATTTTTGTATTTGCAACTAACGCGGTTGCAACAGAGACGAAGTCGCTGGTACTTAACAATATTACAACTTGTTGGCTTATTTCTTCTCATTTATGTTTGCCAGTTGTAGTCGTGTGTATGTTAAATGGGTTACAAGCCAAGCGCGTTGCCAAACTTTGCCGCCTTGGCTAATACGGCTGCCTCATTTATTGTGGCTGTTAAAACTTTTGCAGCTTTACGATCTTTTGCAATTGTTAATTATTCTTTCCCTTTAATTGAGCTTAATTGAAGTTAAAACCCGTTTCGAGCCGCATTAGCGAATTCGCCACCCGGTTTCAACCGATCAGCCGCCCGATTGGATGAACCGGGTTAGAATTGGCTAAAAACAAAATTCATCACTAACTTTAACTCAAAAGACTTTTAATAAAATTTATATGAAATATAAAATATTCCACACTTAAGCTTAAACCACTTTAAATAACAATGAAATACTATAGAAAAAATATTTATCACTTTGGTTTGTGTTAAACCACATTAAATAATATTGAAATAAAGTATAAAATATTCGTCACTTTAAATTAAATCACTTAAAATAATATTTAAAAAAAATATAAAATATTCCACACTGAAACTTAAACCCCATTAAAATATGTGGAAATAAAGTATAAAATATTCGTGACTTTAAATTAAATCATTTAAAATAATATTTTAAAAAAATATAAAATAAACCACTTTAAATAATGTGGAAATAAAGTATAAAATATTTGCCACTTTAAATTAAACCACTTTAAGTAATATTGAAATAAAATATAAAATATTAAACACTGAAACTTAAACCACATTAAAGAATGTGGAAATAAAGTATAAAATATTCGTCACTTTAAATTAAACCACTTTAAATAATATTGAAATAAAATATAAAATATTCGTCACCTTAACTTAAATCATTTTGAAAAATTTGGAAATAAAATGTAATCAAGATAAAAAAGATATGCCCAAGTTGACGTTGATGATCATAATTTATTTATTGCTGATCATTTCGAATACTTCGCAAAATGGTCTCTTAACCATTTAAGGAAAGGACTAACATTCGAGCAGATCTATAAAATATTATAAAATTATCTATAAAATTACTATGCTCATCATATCATACTTTAATCGATATCCACATCGTTTCATTGTCTAGTTCCGGGTTAATAATCTGTGATATCCAATTACTATATTTGCCGGTTTTTCTTCGTATTTTCTGCTTTGCTTTCGGATGCCGTTGCCCAATTGTAATCAATTTCTATTGTCGCCGCTTAATTAATTGTTGTACTTTGTATTAATTGTTATTGTTGTGCTTCGTGCGTTAACGATTTGCGAGTTGTGAAAACGTCTCAAAATGATTTTATGACTTGTATTTGGGACGCTTCGTTTACGCACTAAGAAATGTGTTAAATGCCGGATTCGAGTTCTGTGCTAATTGCAGCAGTCACCAGAAATAAAATCACATTCAAATACTTGATGGCAGCTTTGTAAATTAATTATAGACAAATGATTAGCAGATCTGATGAAATAAATATTCCACATATGTATGTATATTCTGGCACACATTAAAGCGATCACACCTGCAGCATGTGGCACGAACTCGTAATCAGTTGCACGTTGAAGGTCGAACGGATGGAACGGAGAAAATTGCATTTTTGGGTTCGGGGAAGTTGTTTATGGTTATTGGGCTACACCAACTGTTGGAGACCGGTTGGCGAAGCGGGAAACAAAAACAACAAAACAACAATTGCTTACATAACGAGGCAACAACACAACAACACGGCAAACACATCTGCACACCTAGATATGTATTTACAATAATATCTCAGTATGCCCGGTCGTCTGTCGCCTGCTTGGGAAACCAGTTTACAACTTTTGGGGAGCCGCCAGACCGCCAGTCGAATTCTCCGACTGTGGCGGACAGTTTTCTCTCTTTCTCTTTCTCCATCTCTTGCCCAACTGCGCTCTTTGCTGAGTTGCCCTAGGGCCAGTCACGTGCCTTCTTATGCCAGCGCTTGTTAAAAGCGGTTTAACTGCTTCAGCTTCAGCTTCGGCTTCGGCTTCGGCTTCGGCTATGATTTGCATTTCTGCTCCCAAATTTGGCAAAGGTATTACGAATATGGCTGTTGCTTCGTAACTCCGCTTTATGTTACACTTGGCTGGACAGTCGAGAGCTGCAGCATTAAACAGAGCCTAACAGGTGGAAAAGTTGCCGTAACCCAAATGTTCGGCAATCTTTTGTGGTGAATTCCTCAATTTAATAATTTTTCTGTAATGATTTGAATGAAGAAATTACACATATCTCGGTGGAAATTAATTGTATGCTTTCAGTAATAATAATCATTTTGTGGAAGACATTTTAAGTCTCTTGAGCAGAATTAATTGTGTTTTAAAAAAAGTGTAATTTTTGCAGCTGTCATAACTTCAAGTGTCAATAAGTCTGTTAAAAGAATTCATATATTTTTGTCCAATAAATCTGTTAAAAGAGTTTATTATTTGTAGTGAATTCCTCAATTTTATCATTTATATATAATGATTTAAATGAAGAAATTACACATATCTCGGTGGAAATTAATTGTATGCTTTCAGTAATAATAATCATTTTAAATCTCTTGAGCAGAATTAATTGTGCTTTAAAAAAAGTGTAATTTTTTTAGTTGTTATAATTTCAACTACTGTTAAAAGAATTCGTGAACTTTTGTCTTATTTCCGAGTGCATAAAGTGTATTTGGCTTTCGCATATAGTCCGAGAAAGGGCGCTTAAATACAGATGAATTATTCATTTCTCATTCATAGATCGTCTAACATTTGTCTGCGGTGTCTGCTGGTGCCAACCTGTTGGAGTATCTGGGCTCAACTCAATGAATGTTTTGCGGCCATAAATTATGCCTTCTCCTGCCCCCTTTTGCTTTTCTCAAACTCTCCTCAGCTCCCACGCTGAGATTATTGCCATAGGACGGATCACATGACCAAATATAAAGACAAACTGAAACGCGTGCCAGTTTCGCAGTTGTCAAACATAATTCGCATTGATTGGGCGACAGTCGTCTAAAGTGATCAGTGATCAACATGAAAAGGATGCAGTGATAGCATATAAAAAGGACAAACATATTTGATAACTAATATTAAATACATAAATGTAAATATTACAATCTGCAGTCAGGACTAAAAGGACGTGATGTAAATCCAGCTAATAAGAGTGTAATTTATTTTATTCCAACGTGATCCTTGAATTTGCCAAATACATTTCGATATTCTTCGCTGTTTGCTTCCTTAGCTTTGATCTGAGGTTATTGCTCTGCGTCTGATTAGCGGACGAGTCTAGACGTTAATTCGTGATCTTAAATAAATAATTCATTGCCACGCAGGCGCAAAATCTCACTCGAGTTTGTCACGTGATTGTTGACAATTGTTGCTTAAATTTGTGTTTATAATTTTAGCTGCACTTTTTGACACTTTCTCCGATCACTCGTCACTTGATTTAGCCCTGGAACCCAGACCGAGAGATTGTGTGACAAACGATGCAAGATACTTTTTTATGCGTGCTAACAAAAAACTAAACAACTAAAAAACCAAACAACATAAAGGAACTGAACTCAACTCTGTTAACTCGCTCTGTTTGTACGGTGATAAAATGTGAAGTGCAATGCGCTGAAGAGAAACTGAGCAAAAAACTAAAACAAATCGCGCTGAGCTAAACAACAAAGACATCAGCCAACAACTTGCCCTAGTTCGAATTTATTACAAGTGCAAACCAAACACATAAAACACACACACACACACACACACAAAATGGATTCTCGAGAGGATTTCGAGCGACTGCGCGAACAGGAGCAGCAGGAACAAGTTGAACTGGAGCTGGAGCAGCAACGGAATCGCTCGATGAGCATGCACAATATTCCAAAACTCTCCGAGTATTACACACGTGAGTCAAAATCGATTTTATATATTCTCTAAACATTTTATTTTTGTATATTTGGGAAGTAATGTGATTAGTAAATTAACTAAAGTCGAGGTCTTCCACTATGTTATGGTATAATAGTCAAAATTTCAAATGTTTAATATATATAATTGGAGAAAGCACTTTTGTGGACTGGGATGGAAAAAAGGTACACAAAGTCGAACCAAGAACAACTTAGTACTGAACCGAACTTTGGAATCCACACAACAATAGTCAGCGGCCAGTATTGGTAAAGGCTAGAATTATAGTAATTTTCTTTAGGACTTTATAAAGTCCTATATGCAAGCAAAGATCAATTTAAACAAATGAACGTGTGCCAAGCAAATATCTTGCAAGTTTATCGAGTGTTTCATGGCACATTCGTAATTTTGTTTTATTTTTTTTACCCTTTCAACATATTGCAAATTTAATATTGAGTTCTTTAATATAGAGCTGATTATTGAAAGGACCCAAAGATTCCGAAGGTCCTAGCAAATCTTCCAACCAGCTCTGTCCTGCAACGATTCTTTTTTTGTTATGCCTTTTTTGTATAGTTTGCCACAACGGTAACAAATGCTTGTTAAAAACATAAATTTATTTCACAAATTATAAAATAAAATTAGCCTTTTGACAGTAAATCTAAATAATAATAAATAAATCTTCCGAATGGTATTTAAATAAATAACGTGGAAGTTCTTAAATGTTATTTAATTGTTACGTTTCAAAAAGATTGCCCAATTAATAGTATTTTATTTTTTTTTTTACTTATTTATACGAGTCATCATACTTTATTACTTATTTATAAATTATTTTAACAGAAAACTTTCTTATCTCCCGCAGACATGACAGCGTTCGTCTCGCTGGCCATCTTTATAGCCGCCTTGCTGACCATACTGAACATTTCCATATACCTGACGACCGTGATGCGGATGCGTCGGCACCTCGACAAGCCGCTGCGGATTCCCTCGATACTGATGGTCACCGTCTATCCGATCATCTCGCTGGCGGCCCTGGTGACGATCCTGGTGCCGTACTCCTGGTTCATGTGCCACACGGTGATGCACGCCATGTTCATGGCCGGCGGCCCCGTCTTCCGCACGCTGCTCTTCCGCTACGTGGTCTCCGAGCAGAACTACCTGAAGGAGACGTCCGCCGAGTCGGTGACGCTGAACACGCCGCCCTGCTGCTGCTGCTGCGGCTGCCTGCCGACGGTGGTGCCGACGAAGGCGAAGCTCTGCATCTCCCGCTACATGGTCTGGCAGATGCCCTTCTGGCAGGGCTCCATCATGCTGGTCATGAACATCCTGTACTATCGCGATCGCCAGCTGTACCTGGATGTGATGATCTTCTTCATACCGTTCATCATTGGATCGATCGTGATGGGGGCGTGGTCGCTGCAGATCACGGTGCGCATGATCACGAAGATACGCGGCGACTACCAGCTGCGGAAGAAGATGTTCTGCCTGCAGCTGGTCGTGATGCTCTGCAAGCTGCAGTATCTGATACTCTACGACCAGCTCAACTCGGTGAAGATGGGCGGCGAGTATCCCATCAATCACACCATCTACAAGCAGAGTGAGTTCGTCACACATTACATTTCGATTACTTTATTTATTTATTTATTGGAAATTAAAGAAATTATGATTGAAAATATTTTTGTATTGCAGCCATCATCAACATCCTGATACTGGTCGAAATGGTGCTGGTCTCCATGATGGCTCAAAGCGCCTATCGCACGCCCATCCAACTGCAGGTGGATCAGTCGAATGTTCACTCTTGAGCATTGATTATCTGCCGCCACGTAGAGCAAAGTATTGTGATAATTTAATACAAAATAAATTAGCTAAAACAAACTACATTCGATCGACATCTAAGCGTGTATCTTGAATTCCAATTGCATTGAATTAGTGCCATTAAAGACAGCTGTTCTGGTTTATTTATGGCACTCGTAGTTGCAGTGTGGCTGGAAATCATCGGGTCGACATTTTCGAGTGCTGTAAATCAAACGAAACGGGACAAATCTCACTTGGCTTGTTGACCAAATGGCCGACCACAAATCATGTGTCCGGTGGCCAGTCTGATGTCCTGCAGTCCTCCACGCCCTAAGGGCTCCCAGGACACGCGTGTCGCGTTTAGCTCATAATTCTCAATGGACCCAAGGGGGGTGTGCTTTACATTTTTCAACAAAATTGTATGCGGCTTAGGCCAAGTGCCTAGGCGCCATAAAAATACAATAAATATTTTGTTTTTGTTGCTTTCCAGCTAGATAGCCTTTTTCGGATAACTCAATTGCCGAGCAGAGCAGGCAGTCCTGGGACTCGAGACCCGAGACCCGAGACCCGAGACCGGAGACCAGGACATCGGGCGAAAGCACAACAATTGCGTGTTGTTGCGGCAGTGCGTTGAAATTTATGATTTATTTGAAAAGAAAGTACATTGTGCGCTGCCAAAATAAATCACACTAAAGACGCTCGGTAGTCGAAAGTCCGAAGGGAAGACGAACAACGCCAGCGCCAACGAAAATCAAATAAATAATATGAAACACAGCCACAACTTGAATCAAAGCTGCACTGCAGATACCCTAACACATACTCTTGCTTAAACATAAATTCGATCCTAAGCAAATACTTTAATTTCGCAATAAATGTAATATTTTCGACATTGCGTCAAAGTGCTCGGGTCAACTGTGATGCCCGGAGTGGCAGAGAGGGCATTGGGCTGGGGCAGGAATAGGGAACAACAACAGTCAAGTGCCTTGGTCGGTCGCTCTTATCTTATCGTTCTTTTATGATGTACACAACGGCGCAGAGCAGCAGCTATGAGCAGCATTTTTGCCACCCAACCCATCCCCTTGTCCTTGGGCTGAGGCTGTCGGCTGTTTTATGAAGACGCTTGTTTACTTGCTTGCTGCCAAGCAGCTCGACGTTGTCCTAGCCGGAGAAGGCACGACAACGGCAACGGCAAGTAAATCAGATTAAGTACCCGCTGCTCATTTTGATGAGTTGCGAGTGCCAACGAGAGCGATGTCTGCAAGTTGCCGTCACGTATCCAGTTTAGAAGGCGGGTTATTCTGTGTGGCTTTTTGATTTCAAATTGGATTTTCGCAATGGATATATGCCGCATCCTGCGCACACATATGTGTGCCCAAAAAAAATTTAATTAAAAACGCCAATAGCGCTGAAATGTAAGCTGCCAACTGAAGGTTTTTCGGGTATTTCACTGGAAAATGCCGTAAAAAAATGCAATTGTGAACAAACGAAACGAACTATTGCCAATATCGTGAGACAAAAGAAACGCTTTAGGAGTGCCAAATAAAAAATGTCTGTTCGATGGGCAATTTTAATTATGCGCCTAAAAGCACGCAACACATTTTTGTCAACTCGAGAACGCGTCGCCATTTTGGAACTTTTACGGGCATTAATAAAATATTGTAGCATACTTGTGTGCGCTGTAAAAAATGTTTAAAGCTTTTGCAAAATGTTTGCACGCAGAATGTTGGAAAAATGTTGACGCCCACTTGACGTTGTCCTTCCGCCGCTGCTGCTTTGGCTGCTGCCATTGTCTACGCTGCTTAGCCATGTCCGAACACGTTAGGCCATCAACTGACACAACAACAAGAATGAGAACGGCAACGAGTACAACAAACAAAGAAATGGAGAGGCTGTCAGACACTGTCTTATGTCACTGTCCATTAGACGCCGCTGGGGACTGGGCTTTAAGCTGTCCGTCGTCCAATGAATTGTTTACGTTAGCAGCGTTAATACTCGAATACTCGAATACGTACTCGTCGTATTCATTGAATTGCCATAGTATCTGGCCTGGGGGGCTAGGCCTAGACGTTTAGCCGAGACGACTTGGCGGACGGATAAATTTCATGGCTGCTTGGGCGCGAAAACACTTAGAGAAATTAAATAATGCGCATACGCCATGTTGTGCGGCTGTTTAATTCTACTAATAGAAATTATAACACAATATTTGTCATTCACAGACAATTTAACAGATTCCCCGATGATACGCAACTTCCAGCAAGCATTTTATGATTATTGACTTGACTTGCGCTTTTTATGGTTGCTTCTTTTCGGTTTTGGTTTCGGTTTTTGTTTCTCTTCTTGGCATTATTTATGCTCGCCTGTGTTCTTTTTGCCTGGCAGCTGTTCGCTCATTTCGCTGGTGCTAAGTAAATAAGTTTTATGACTTTTTTCGCCTGTGCAGCCTCGTAAAATTGCAAACGTCTGTGCCTTATGCTTGATTGATTTCATGATCAACTTTCACCCGATTTTCCCCGGCTCTGATTTGTTTCCCACTCTCTCGGCGACACGCTTCAGTTCCTGGTTTTTTTCCTTTGGTTTTTATAAATTGTGAACTCATTGTTTAGTCGGTTTATGCCGCTCCACAAAATTATTAGAATCGAATTAGGTGAGCAAATAATTGATGGTTTCTGTCGTAATTGACATACTTCCATGTAATTTTCGTACTCACTCAATGTAAGGAAAGGTTGTGAAATGCCAGCTAATGATATATATTTATTATTAATTTCAACTCCTGCTGATTGGCTGTTCAATTTATTTTGATTACAGTGTTGACATTATTGGCAGCTTCTGGAATGTCTCTTATTCATTTAGAATATTATTGTACAAACGAATTTAATATTTAAATGAATTTCTTATAAATTGTTTAACCTTTTCCGGACAGGCGGCTGCAGGAAATTCGTTTCGTTGCGTTTCCTCAATTCAGCTGCGTGAAGAGAGGAAATGGCAGTTTTTGGTCGGTTTTTTTTTGTGCGCTTTCTGTTATGAAATTAGGCAAACACGCTTTGTATAATTTAATTAAAAACTTTGCGGAGCGTTGACTTTTTTGGCCAAAAGTCAGAGCAGGCCACACATTTGAGCCACTTGAGCCGCGTTGGCGCCTTAAATTAATTAATGCGCCGCTTCGAAAAGTAACCAAGCATAAGAAAATATTTGTGCATGTTCTGGCATAATTAAAAGGGTTTTTCGCACACTCCAGTGTAAAAAGTGAACAAAACCCAAAAAAAATCACAGAATCGACCGAATAGAGACTCTTCAATCTCTCCTTGCCTGCAGTAAGTAAGCTGATCAGTTTCTGTAATTTTATATTATCTTTAAACATATATTTTTAGTTTTGTTTTCTCTATATTTTGCAGGGTATTTATAAATCGGCTAGTTCTCTTCCTTTATGCTTATTTTACCTTTATGCCCGCAGCCTTGGGAATCATCCAGTCTGTATCGCAGCTTCGTCCGTCTGTCGGTCTGTCGCTCCGTCTCTGGGCCTGGCCTGATGCTGAGCACTCAGTTTAACAATGGCAAACAAGTAAAGCGCCGCCAAATCCGCTTAAAGAGCATTTGTATGTTACAACAGCAGCAGCAGAGGAACAAAACCAAAACTGACTAAGCAGCGATGGCATCTGCTGCTGCGTCTCTCTGCTTTTTGCTGTTGTTGTGTCTTTTTTACACCTCACCATTCCCGCTCCATTAGGGGATTTTGCATAAGTGACAAGCAGTCTCAGCCACATCCAGTGCCATATAGTACTCGCATGTTCTGCCGTCATCTTCGTTGTTATCCTCTGCCACATTGCCATCCACATCCACAGCCACATCCACATCGATGGCATGTGTGCGAGAGTAGCTCGGCTAAAGCTTCAGGCTAATGCAGCATACAGACAGGCATAAGGCGCTGGTAACACGAAACGCTTGTCAAACGCTCCCCAGCGTAGGTCGAGGCTACCAGACGACAGACGACAGAGCGACGCTGGAGTGGGAAGATGAATTCGAGTATACAAAAAAAGTGGAGCCAAGATCCACGGCTGCTGGATGCTGGCTGCATTAAGACGCAGCCAAAGCAATGACTTTGGCTCGGCATAACTTGTTTAATTGAATGGGATTTCCACAGCGACCCTTGAGGGGCATTGTTCGGCTTCTGTTTGATTGGATAAATGATTAAGTAGTTGGCAATTACAATGGGCCAACTGCAAAGCCTTAAAGCTGGCGGTAATAACTTTTCATACACTGCGCTTTTGGGGTTAAGCGAGCGTAAAGCTGCCCAGGCCAGAAGATAAATAAAAATTGATTTCAATTTTCAACATAATTTTAATTAATTTTGCGGCCGCATTTCATTAGATTAAATTGGCAAGCAATTAAATCGATTTTTCGCGGTTATACAAAACTATAATTTTTGAAGTGGATTTAATTATGAAATGTTGCCAATCAACTTTGCTTCAATTACCAACTGCGTTAAATCGGTTAGCAGGTGCTCTACTTTCTGCAATAAATTGTTGGCGCTTTTAATTAACTTGAAAATCAGTTACTTATTGTTCTTTAGAGTCTACTTGTTGTTGGCCCACTGGGAAGCCGTACACTCGCTCTGTTAACCGCTTAGTCGGCAGTCGAGGCGTCGTTGAATGCGGTTTACAATCCAACCAACAGCACCGTCGACCGTCGAGCAGCGAGGAGCACAGACAAAGAAGTAACAAACCAGGTGAAGAGCCACATAGGCAATCAGTCAGCGGCGTTTGCCAGAGCAACAAATAAAGCCGTGGCATAAATAAATACAGTGTGGAACAGGTAGAACGGTAACCGATGCCCCACAGTCTCAGTCCTGCTCGTCCTGCTCGTCCTGCTGTGTGTGGGCGTAGCCAATCAATTTAATTTCACAAAAGCAATTTATTACAATATCGTGGGCGGGGGCGTGGCTGAAAGGCTATTGACCGGCATAGCAAACAACTGCCAACCAACGGACAGCGCATGGACGACGCTGCGTATACTTGATACGCTCGCAGTGCTATATTCCTATTATTGAAGACATCGCCACTCGGTCATTGACTATTTATGACTTCTGCAAATGCCATCAATTTTGCAAGTGCAACGTTAATGGATTTGCTAATTGTAGATAACGTAAATGCCAATTAGTAGATCAGTTTATTCATCATTGTATTGCAATTTATTGAATTGAACACTGTAATTTATTTGAATTGGTGTTACAATCACGTTGAAATTGTCATTGATTTCCATTGCACTCAAATGCGTTGTTTCCAATAAGCGTCTCTGTTAAATTAAGCTCTTTAAAAATGAACTTATTATTCATAGTATATTTATTATTTATATTTACATATATTTAAATATAAATATATATTTACATTTTAAGGGATTGCTGTATAAATTGTATTGGAATTTATTGCGTGGTTTTATTTTTGCCATGGATTTTTTGCAATCAAATTTCTTATATCCAATTATCATTGCCTTTTTAAGTTCTGTATAAATAACCTTAATTTATATTTTATATATCTTATGACACTTAGTGGTATAAATTAGAACATACGTTTATTTAACTTGGAACTTCTTGGAACTTCTTGAATGAATTTCAATTTAAATATATTATAAAATTGGTTGTTTTTATTATTCGTTACTGTGTAAATTACCTTTATGTTATATTTTGAGTATTGTATTTTCTTTAAGTGATTATTTTGCAATTAAATTGTAAAGTAAATTTGATCAAAAAATTCCAATAAATGTTGCTTTTATTCAATACTATAAAAATTACCTTATTGTTCTATTACAAATATTTTATATAAATTAAATTTTTAAACGATTATTATCCAATTAAATTGTAAAGTTAATTTAATCAGAAATATTCATCAAATAGAAAATGTAGTAAAAAAAATCTATGCCGCTGTCATTATGACTAATATTATATTTTCTATTTCATTAAGTGATAGTTATGCAACTTAATTTTAAACTATAAATTTCGCGAACGTTCTAATAAAAATATTTGTTTGAATCGTTAAATGATTGTTTTGCACTTAAATCAGAAGTAGACTTCAAATAGGAAACTTAGTAAATAAAATAATTCTATGCAGGCGACATTATTAATGCTGGCATTTTAATTTTCATTAGGTGATTGTTATTAAACTCAATTGTGAAGCAAATCGTCAAATAATCTATAAATTTCCCGAAGTTTCTATTACAAATATTGTATATAAATGGAATCTTGAATTGATTGTTTTGCAATTAAATAGTAACGAAAATTTAATCAGAAGTGGTCTTAGTAAATAAAGTAATATTATGCAGCAGACATCGCTTCGTGCGCCTAATATATGTACATTTTATTATGTCGTTAAATATTTGTATTCAACATTGCCCAGTCTGCCGTTTGTTGCAAAACACAATTAGCATTTGTTTAGTACGCCATGACTAATAAAACGTTTATTACGTATACGCGGGGTTGAACGAATCTCAGCTGTTGTTATTCGGGTTGACGCTTTAATGTGCGTCTATTCAAATGTGCTGACAAAACCTGAGCAGAGCAGAGTGAACTTTGACATTCGTGTCTCGAATTCGACCACATCGTTGCTGTCCAAACTATACAGACATTTCGACTGGATTAGATTCTGTCGGTGTTTGAGTTTTATGGGACCACAAAACTGTGTGCAGTTCGGTGACGATTTTCGGGAAATGTCGCCAACAATTGCCACTTGGAGTATGCAACTTGGCTGTACAGTTGTTAAACCCCAACTGAAAAGCGGGAAATAGAGGAGAAATGCCATTAAAGCACTTGACGCTGTCAGGCGTGTGGAGCGAGAGATCAGCATCATTAACACTATTTTCCCTAGGTGGTACTTCACAACGATGACGACTGCAAGGGGGCAGGCGAGAGGGGGGATAGACGGGCGACAGTTGGCAGTTGAGTTGAGTTGAGTCAAGTTTAGTTTGCTTGCCACAATCATTACGCACACTTAAGACTTTGCCTGACAGTCACATACTGACAGAGGCAGAGGAGGAGATGGTTGCCGAAGCTCGACGGGATGGCGCACTCGAAAAAAGGGACATTTCTGCGTGCGGCGCTTGTTGGTCGTCATCTACACTTCAACGCACTTTTATACACTTACCAGAGAGAGAGAGAGAACGAGAGAGAGCATGTCAAGTGGTTGGCTGCCCTGAATGCCAGTCAAGCCAAATAGAAATCCATTTAATTTTCAAATAGTGAAATGTTTGCACACACACACCGACACACACACAGACACAGACCCGTATTTATGCACACATGTATGTCCTGGGGCCTGTCCATTATATCCTCTGTTCGCGTGAGTTACACACATTTCACTGAAATTAAATTCCACATTCTCCATTTGTTTATGCGTCCGAGTGAGCTGGGATCCTTAAAGCCAACTCACACAATTCACAATTCATTGGCCGACCATTGTCCCCAGTTGATAGATCGTTTTATTTTTTGCTTTTCTGTTTTTCGCAAACATTTTCTTTTAATTGCGAGCAGCTTATGCAAATGTTTTTTATACACTCAAATTTAGTTAAACTTGTAACGAATTAAATTGAATAAAAATATTCTCTGTAATTGCTTCTGATTGTAGTCTATGCAAACAAAAGTAAACTCAATTAGAATAGGATATATATAAAAAAATAAAAAAAAAAACATAGTTATTAAAAATAATATGATTGTGCGTTTTTGACATTTTATTGTTCTGTAATTTGCTAAAATTTATTATTGTGAGGCAATTAAGATTTTAGGTGTTGAGTAAAGAATTACATATATACATATATATAGATCAATCTAAACAAAAAGACTTGCATTAATTACTTTTGAATGGAGTTTATTAAAATGAAAATAATAAAATAATTTAGTATGTATTTTTTATTTGTAGTTTATAGTCTCGAAATTAAAGCTATAATTCAAAAAATTAGTGAAAGTAGTCAAACTAATTGAATTGCACAAAAACATCGGTGAATTGTTGCTGTTTGTAGTTTATTCAAATGAAAGTGAACTAAATTAGAATATATTAACTTCATTATAATCATCAATATGATTGTTTTTATTATTTGTAGTTTATAATTTTGAAATGCGAGCTACAAATTAATTATTAAAAGTTGTGTAAATATAATATCTGAACATTGCTTTTGTTTGTAGTTTATTGAAATGAAAGTAAACTAAATTAGAATACTTCTTATAGTATAGCATTTTATATTTAATCTTTGTGAGCCTGAAGACCTTTGTTGTTTTGGTTATACTAATATACTATAGAATTTAATTCTAAAAGTTAAGCTACAATGAAGTACAAAAATAAATATAATCTTTGTAGTATCTAGTCTGCCAACACTGCTGATCGACTCTATTGGATTGAAAGTGCTCCCCAGCTGCCAACGTCACATGCGTTCAGCAAACCTATCAATAAAACCATCCTCTTCCCCTCACTGGGTGTGAAGGACGAAACCGAGCCACGATTGCAGGGCTCATTAGCTATGCGCTCTTTTAGGCGCTGTTAATTCAAAGGCCAAACAGTCGGACCTGAAACGCCAGTTGTTCAGATTGTCAGATAGCGGAGGATGTCACGCACACGGAATTGCCTTTAAATTGCATTTTAGTCGCCGTCAATTTGCAGACTCATTTTTGGGCCATACAGTTGAGGTCACAAATGAGCTGCGACCCACACACACACACACACTACACACTACACACACACACACTACACACACACAACGAGTGTCGGGCATTGTTGTGTGTACTGTGTGCGTGCATTGATGTGCTTATTTTGCATAATGGACTGTAATTGGAAGCCAAAAGTATGGACCAGTCTGTTTCGGCCGTATAATTGGCATTCTTGATGCAACACAGCGCGTATACGTAACAATTTGAGGTTTTAAACAGCGCTAATTGCGCCAAGAGGTCAAATATCTGGTGCAAAGAGTCACGTAGATCGTAGACAACGACCGCTTAACTTAATAGCACTTGTTGGCCAAGTACTTGAAACTGGAGATGCTTTAAAGTGTTTTTGATTCAAAATTCAAGCTATTTCGTTTTATTAATATTACAAAATATAGAAAATTGTTTCGACTTGTAAGTTTCCAAAGTAAATAATAGAAAAGTATTTGAAGTGTTTTGTTTAAAAATGTAACCTGAATTTTATTAAATATCAGATAAATACAAATATGGATACAAGAAAATATAGATAATAGACATTATATATAAAGAAAATTGTATCGACTTGAAAGTTACCAAAGTAAATAATAGAAAAGTATTTGAATTGTTGTTGGCCATACTTGATTAAAAATGTAACCTGAATTTAATTTAAAAAAAATTAATTAAAATTAATTAAAATTAATTAATTAAAATTATTACTAATTTAGATAAATCTTTAAAAATACTTGAAATAGCTTTTCTCTGATTTGGTTAAAAATAAACACGAACAAAAATAATAAATATAAAACTTAGACAACTTTAAACTCAATCTTTAACTTGGAATACATAATTTATTTTAATTTATAAAGATATCATACTATAAAGTTTTTATTTTCCAAAAAAAAATATTTATTTTGTGCTGTAAAGCTTTAAAACAAAGTAAATATTGTCATCGCAATTTATTTATGTGGATTAACGATAAAGAATACAAATTAAATAAAGACAATTTAATTAAATGGAATTTTAAGAATTAGAAAATTATACAATCAAGTATTTATTGAGAAACACAATATGTAAGTAATAAAAGTTAAGAAAAGATTGTTGTTATCGCAATTTATTTGTTTAGTTAGTTAATGGATAAAAACAATTTAATTAAATGATATTTAGAAAATTATAAAGCTAAGTCTTCAAATATGCGACTTCTTATCACATCTTGATAATTAAAGTCGAAGACTCCATCATATGAGTATCTAGTTGTGTGGAGCATTAACTCTTGGGCAATCCCTTCGAGGCACAGCACGTGCGATGCCGAAGTGATCTCTGATCTGTTGGGCTGCGGCGTAGCCAGGTTAAAGTGTTTATAGTCCATTTTGGAAAGCTCCTTAAGTTGGCTTACGGCTCCGTTAGAATCGTTGAGTAAAACACAAACACAAACACAAACAGAAACAGACGACAAATGAAATGTTTGCCATACAATGGCGATGGCAAATACGAGTGCACACACTTAAACATGGATTCGTGCACCTCCTTCTGCCCCCCGCCCTTGCCTTGCCTTGTTGCTCGTCGTCCATAATCTTTGGGGGCAAAGGTCAGCGTTTTGGGGGGTTGTGCGGCTGGCTTTTGGTTAAGGTTTAGGTATAGGTTTTGGTTTTACGAGTCAGGCTGCCTCGCCGTGGGGTGCCAATGATGGCCAGCGGCTTCTGAGGCGCCAAAGAGGAGCCAGGAGGAAGACGTGAGGTAAACTCTCAGTGTGTGTGTGTGTGTGTGTGTGTCAGAGTGTGAGTGAATGCTCGACGGGGCAAACACGTAAAGCATACGTGTCGGTCTGATTGCACATAAATTCTCGTATGTATTTGTGTTGTCGCTTGTTGTTATTGTTGCTGGCAAAGGTATTTTCGGGCTCCACTTGGAATGCAGGGGAGCAGGAGCAGCAGCAGGAGGAGGGATGGGAACGGGGAAGAGGCGTTAATACGACGCATTTTGTGTACAACTTTTCACTTTCAGATTTTGGCTTTCAGTTTTTATTTGCTTTTCAGCTCTTGGCATTCGCATTCGCATTCGCATTCGCATTTGGCAGCTGTTTCTGTTTTTGTTACCCGCTTTTTCTGTCGCTCCATTCGTTCGTCGCCTGCTATTTATTTATTTATTTGTTTGTTTATTTGTAGTTGTTAGCATTTATTTGTTAAACTGTTTGGATATTCATTTGGAATTTGCCGAAATATAAAAGGCATCGGCCACCACATGTCGATTGCTTTGCATACAAATCACTTTGCGCTTTTAACTCACTAAAAAGACAGCTTAACAGCTCCTTTAAATCTCCCATCTTTATAAATATACAATTCTTTGCCCTGACTGACTGAACTATTAAGCAAAAGTTCAAACGATAAGAATTTGCAAATTACACAGTTTATAATAAAATAATAGAAGAATAGATAAAAGACTTTCCCCAAATTTCAACTCGAACTATTGTAAATCAGTGCTCAAAGTTGGGACTCAAACTTGCCAGCATACTCATAATTATAATAAGTATTCTTAAATGTTCTAACACAATAAAATATTAATATCAAATATTAAATATATTAAAAAATAAAAATATAGTTATTTCATAAAATCAGTTTGATCACTTAAAGGCTAAGTGCGCGACAGAGTTTTTTCATCTTGGGCAGACAAGTCCTCGATAAAGGCAAATGATATATTTGTGTCAGCGACTATCAGGCCATTGAATTTCCAAGCAAAAAATAGAAGATATTCGCCTGTGGGCAAAGGCAACTTCATGAGCTCATGGCGCGGATAAGCGCCTTCAATTGTTTTAATGCCCTAAAATAATAAATAATGGTATGTGAATAGCCGTAATGAATGGACTGGAGATTTGGATACCAACTATAAGGGGACATTTCATGTTCTCAAAGTTGGTGAAGGGCTTGAATTGATTGTACACCAACAAGGCAATTGGATTGTAGGGCTTCTCCAGAAACTGACAGACATTCACGTTTATTGTATATAGCCAGGGTTTATAGCCACTGGCTCGCTTAAAGACACTCAGAACCACCGATACTGTCCGCACTGGCTGCATCAGAGTGCAGTTGAAGTTAAAGGTCGTCTTCTGTCGATTCACAACTCGCACTCGGCACTTCTCGATGATTATTATTGTTTTGTTAAACGATTCGCACACTGCATTCGTGTATTTGAACACAACGGATTCCTGGGCAGCACAACAAAATAATTACTTGAAATTCTGTTTAATAAATGTACTTTATTTTTGTACTTACAACGAATCGCTCACTTACAGTCAGTAGGAGAAAAATTGTTAGGCAGCTGATGAGCATTGTGGATCGGTTTTCATTCGAATGTCTTTCACACGCGAAAAACGATTTTTTATGGTGACCTCAACCATTTATTACTTAAATGTTTAGTATGCATCATTAACGATCATTAAAACAATCGACATCAGTTTAAAAAAAAAAAAAAAACAAAAAGAGTATTGCAATACAAATATTATAATTCAAATCATTATCGATTGATCAATCAAACATCCATTTGACAGAATATTGACAAAAACTTTTTTGGATCTCCAAATCATCATTTTGGAAATAATTTTGAAATTTTGTAGTCGTAATCGGAAGTTTGTACTTACTTGAGTTTATTAATATACTTGACTTATAAACATGCAGTGTAAGTAAGGGACATTTTAAATGTGTGAAACCATAAAGAAAAGGGAAACCAAATTTAAAATGGTCTGGAAGTTTTGTGAAGAATAGCTTATTGGAACTGCATCAACAAAATTTCAAGCTGAAACGTAAATGCACTTCTAAAGTAATGAAAAGGACAAAAAACATATATTATTAATATTATATATGTATATACGAGAAGTCTATGGCTCTATAGATAACTTGAACAATGATGTAATTCATTTAATTTGCATTCGATTTATTCGTCTGCAGATGAGTTATCGATGGATGGCTGTTTTTTTTATATATTTTATAATGAAAGTAATTTTGTTAGGTCTTTAAATTTGATAGTATTATGTACTATAAATTATTTGTAAAAGCTTTATTATTATCATTTTGAAATATATTCTAGATGTTTTGAATTTAATAAAAACAATTAATTCAAATAATAAATAACAAATATAAAAAGTATAAAAATGCAAATTTCTTTAAAACTTCTTTGTTAATCAGTACTTTAATCAGTCTAGCCCCTAGTTTCTCAGCAACCTGTTGAGCACTCCTAGTTTAATTTACTCACGCCGTAAACTATCACCGAAATTCGTTGGCATTATTAAAACGCCGTAAATTGGGACGTCGTTTAGCCCGGAGACTCGTCAGGTATTCATATTTGGGGCAATTTGGGCATTTGCGATGCGCTGTAAATCAAGGGGAATAGAAAAAGCTAAGCACCTTGATTTATAGCGCACAATATTTAATTACGTGGCAACGAGGACGTAATGGCGTCGCATATATCAAGTGCACACCGTAGCGCCAGCTCCATTGCAATTAATTTATGCCAAACGGCATGCAAAGTAATTGTACCAAATTGACATGACCGCAAATAGCAGAGAGAGAGAGAGAGACAGAGATAGGGAGAGAGAGAGAACGAGAGAGTGGGTCAGGTGGCAGGCATTATGCATGACTTGGCCTGGGTCCTGGTCACATGCTAAGCAGCCTGGCGATGCATCAATATTGCAAGGCAGCAAGAAGGCATTAGGAGGCGGTTGCATCAGCATCAGCATCAACAACAGCAGCTGCAGCTGCAGCATTAGGTTGCACGTGACCCAGGCAAAGACCTGAGCGAGTGTGTGTGTGTGTGTGATCGATGCCAAGTAAGTGCAACTATAGTACATGAGGCGGGCACTCAGCCGGAGGCATGCCACACACTCACACATCAATGTCTGCTTAGCTGCACAGCTACTGTCAAACTTGAATTACAAATGAGCCCAAGTCGAGAGTCCTCTCGACTCTCGACTCTCGCTTCTCGGACAGTTTTTCACAATTGAAAGCTTCGAGGGTTTATCATTGTTTGCCTGCCAGGAGTCGGCAGCAACAACAATGCGCTTGAAAAGTGGCTCCCATTCAACTTTGTGACTTTAACTTCTGTTTGCATCTCGAATGCATTTGTGGCATGTGGCACGGTATGGGGTAAATATGCATAATTAATTTCTTAAATACTCATATCAACGTTGCACCGACGTTGCCTTTGTGTTCTGCTCCTTTTGTTCCCTGCTCGCCAATCGATAAGAATGTTGCAAGTGGTTCTGCATTCTATGATGATGGTTTTTAATTCTATCACAAATTGAATTTTGTGCCGCATTTGCATGACAAAAGTTTCGCACTTTTCACAAGCATTTATTGTGATGAGTTTTTGTGGCGAAATGCGCGCGAAATCGATTTCGAGCACCTGCCGTTTGGCTGGCTTGCCCATAAATATCGACGAGAGTCGACAACAAAAGCTGGGCGCAGCTGCCACATCTGCAAGGCCTCCGTTGCGCCTCCGTTTTATGCCACCGATTGTCAGCCATTTCCGCCTTTTGCAGAATATGTTTTCAATAAACAAAAAAGCGCAGAAATTTGCATATTTATTTGAGTTGTTCTCAGTTCTCAAGGCGGAAAAACCAAATTAAAAAGTAATTTAAAACCTTTAAACGCAAAACGCAAGACGCAAGTAAATTATGCAAACATTATGGTTGGCCCTCGCAGCCAAAAAGGACAACGTCACAACCTTCTTCGATGCTGTGCATAAAGCATCTCAGCCAAGGTCATATGAGCCATGAATATCTCCTGGCCTCCCCTCATCGTCTTCTCCTAATTTGCCACAGGGCAATTTTATGAGAATTTAACAAAATTTCGTTTTTTCTGCTCTTCTTTGTTTTTGTTTTTTTTTTGTGTTTTTTTGTTCGTCGAGGTCCTGGGGCGGTGGCTACAAATGACACTAATAATTTCCATTTAAATGAAGCCATGAATAGCAAGCAAATGCAAGCGTATTCGTCCTTTTCATTGGTCTACGAGTATTTCATAGCCGCGTTTCAAGGCGTTCAGCCAAATGACTTTTATATTGGGGTCGCTTGGCCAATGTCTGTAGGCCAATGGGAAGTACCTTAGAAAGTACTTGTACTTGGCTCGAGGTAAAAATAAATGCTCTCTTTCCAACTGACAAAGAGAATCGCAAATGGCTTTTATTTATAAAACTCTGCAGAGGCTGAATTGATTGCGAGATTATTATTCAATGCGGAGTCTTTGTTTAAGCGAGAATCACATTTTATTAGATTATAATTCAAACTAATAACTGCAAAATTCCACTTGTATTTATAATAAGAATTTAAAAAGACTTTCGGTGTTAAAGCTTATTACATTTCTTTGTGTATTTAAATGAAATTTCAAGCTTCTTTTGCAATGTAAAAAAAAACATAGTTGATCAAGATTTGGCATTATAATTAAAAGTGTTTTGTTAGTTTTGTGTTTACCATTTTTATTTGAATAATTCTTATTTAATTCAAACATGTTTGTCTAAAGTAAAGCTTTGCCATTACAATTTTTATTGAAAATTATTTGTATTTATATATACTTATGGAAGACTACTATTACTATTTGTAGGATTAAAACAAAATATTTTCTAACATATTTATTTGCAACGTTCAACAAATCGAAAGATAATTGATTTAGATTTAATTGAAAATAATTTTCACTGGAATGGAAAATACAATTATTGAACTATTTTGTCGTCAAGTTTAACATATTTATTTAACAACGCAACGAAATCAATTTATATAATAATTAACAGTGAACTCATAAAAATAAAAGAAACAAAATGGCGGTGCGCAGTAAGGAAATATTAAGTATACGCGCTGTGTGCAAACGAGTTGCCTGGTCGAGTGTCTTGATCTGGCTCGAATTTGAACGTCCACTCTGGGCTCGTCGTGATCTTCGAGGAAATATGTCCCAATTATCTCATGGGCTAACTGATAAATCTCGAGATTTTCGTGGCTTTGCAGCGTCTCAATTTTATCGAGGCCTCCGCACTCCTCGATCAAATTAGCCACTTCCACCTCGTTTGGCGAGGACATCTGCAGCATTTTTTTGAGGCCCTCGAGCACAGTTTTGACCAGTGGAACATCCTGGCTAAGAAGCAAATTACAGAATGGCGGAATCGCACGATCGTTGATGATTGCGATCACCTGATCGGCTCTGCCTTGCATGCAGGCATTGCTGATGGCCCAAGCGGCCTCCCGCTGCATCTGAAACTCGCCGTTCCACATGTACTCGATGATCGGCGGCATCAAACCGGCATCCATCACCTCCTGCACCTGAGACTCTGTGCCCGCTGTGATGTTCGAGATTAACATAATGGCCTCCCTGCGAATCTTCCTATTGGGATGCATCAAAAGTGTCGGGAAAAAAGACAAAGCATTGCAATCGAGGACCAGCTGAGTCTGTTCATCGGTTCCAGAGACAATACTACCCAGCGTATTCATAGCAGATATCTGGATCGCATACTCGTTGCTGCCGAGCATAGACACGACCTTGGGCACGATGCCACTGTCGACAACGATCTGAATGCGATCCTGGCCGCCTAAGCACAAGTAATTGATGGCCCAGACGACATCGGTCAACACCGTGACATCTGTGTGTTCCAGCAGCAATTTGAGTCGTGGCAGAATCTGGTGTATGGTCTCTTCCGAAATTAAAGGATCTTTGTTTCTGGTCACGTTCACCAGCACCCAGGCGATGTTGCGCACGAATTCGAGGCCAATTCCGGTGCCAATCAGAGCCATCAAAGGCGGAATGACGCCATGGCTAAGCACAAAGTCGCGCTTCTCGGGCCCATCGCCAATAATGTTGCCCAATGCCCAGACAGCCTGCTCGGCAACCTTTGCATCCGCCGAGCTGAGCAGATCAATCAGGATGGGCACTGCTCCCGAGGTGGCCACCAGATGGGTGAGCTCAGCTGCTCCCGAGGCGATGTTGGTCAGTACCCAGGCAGCCTCGAACTGCAGTCCTGGGGGATTATTGGGTTTGATGCAGTCGACCAGAATGGGCAGAAATCCATTGTTGATTAGTGTCTGAACTGGTGGATTCTCCAGGCAGACCAGTTTACGCACTGTCATCACGGCGGCCAGCTGCTGCTTTGGCCGGGAGGGATCAGAGGCAACCACGGCGAGCAGCTTGGCCCTCATCGAGTTGTCCACATGGAGCAGATTGCTATGATTCACAATTGAGGCGTCTCTGCCTTTGAACAGTTCGAGTAATGCTTCGTCGGGACGATCCTCATCCTTTCCTCCGTTCTGGAATTTTCGCATGCGATCCATTGGGGATTAAATAAATTTACGTAAATATAAAACTTAATTTACACAATAAATGGAAAAAATCTGCTCGTCGATAATTTCAGATATTTTATAAAATTTCTATATTTTTTCGAATCTTTGACTTGCTCTCCAGTGTGACAAGTAATGAATGAATAATGTTGAGTTCTTACTAATATTAGTTTTTCTCTGAGTTATGATCGAATTTGCATTGGCTACTTGATTCAAGAATTTGCTTTCGGAGTTATATTTTAAAATTTTTCTATTCTTGAATTTAGAATTTTTCCTTTCAACTTTGAATCTAAAACCAATCGTATTTCAAGAATTGTCATAGCATTTTTTTCTTGATTTCTGGGTTCAGTTTGAACATCAAATGAGCATAATTTGGAATCAATTCGTGAATTAAACATTTTTATTTTCTACGTGTATTTTTCATTCAATTCGTCAATTTAAATACAACTTTTTCTGCTTAGCTGTGATTCTGATGATGACTGCTTCAATTAGCTTTTATGTGTGCAAATATTGGGAACTTATTCAACAATTTATCCACAAGATTGTACAAGATTTAAGAACGACATCATGCATGCACTATGTACTCAGATTTCTACTCTGGCATGTCATCAGAATGTGTTAAATGGAAACTTTCTAACCAAAATCACGAACATAAATCAGTTAACTTATAAACAACACACACACACACACATTATACACCTCATATACACCTACAGCTTGGCCTCAGTGGCTCCTGTCGTCGGTCCCCGGTCTCTGTCTTCTCAGTCCTGTACTCGAATCCTGTGTCTCGTGTCTTGTGTGCTGTCTGTTATCGCACAAACTTTGCACATGTCTTCAGCACCTCATTTGCAAAATTGAAAGTCAAAACTTGTCCAAAGTTGTTGTCTGGTTTCTCTCTATGGATTCCCGTATGAGGCGTATAGTATAGTATATAGCTATGCTTTCAGCCAGAATGAGCCCAGCTCCTCCCTCGTGTTGGTTGTAAAATAAATTGACATTTAGTTGTCAATGCTCCTCCTCTCTCTCTCTCTCTCTCTCTCTCTCTCTTTGTCAATCTCGGCTTCAGCTGCAAATGTCATAACGTGTTAATAGTTAGTCAACGTTCTCGACTCGCTGAAAATGTACTTGCATATTTAAATTTTCATTTAAGCTGCCTCACAAAACCCATCAGCCAAAGGACTTCCTAGAAGGCGCTGCCTTGGCAGCTTGACACCTCGCCACGTCGACACATTGAAGGGCAATAGCAATGGTTTCACTCCTCCTCCTTGCCATGTGATGAATTTGCCGCACATGTCACAGTCCCCAGGCGGATTCTTGCTCGACAACACGACCTCGTTGCTCCTTGCTCCTTACACGTTGCTCCTTGCTCGTTGCTCTTGATGTTGATGTTGCTGGCTGCTGTGATTGCATCTAAAAGTCGCAGTTCACGCGTTTTTTGCGTGTCTATCAGACTTTTCTATACCCTCTATGACATTGAAAGGACAATACAATTCCAGGAATTGCAATTATTGAGTAAAAAAAGTTGTAAAATGTGTATTATTTTCTTGTGACAACCTCCAAGGGGGTCTTCAAAAAGTATTAATTAATTTTCCCAAAAAAATATTGCAATTTTTAATATTTCTAAAATATAACTTTCAATAAATAATCGCTAACATGTTGAGAGAGCTGAAAAATCGAATATTTTTTCGAATGAATCTGAGTTAGACAAATTAAATATCCCCAACATTTTATTTATATTATATGTGCAATCAGTTGTTTACGATAAGATACTTTAATGCTTTGTATTTCCTCATAATCGATTTAAAATAAAATACAAAATGAAGAACTAATTTTAAAATACGTTTAACATAGCTTAAATAATCGAAATATATTTCAATATGTTTTCCAGTCGGGAGTCGCTTTGCACAAATGCATTCGTTCTGTAATTAGCCAATTATTAAATGAATATAGCCAATTTATTTAATGTTTAACCAAACAAACAGTGGATTACAACAGGCCACAATAATAATAGTTAGCATGAGTCTCAATTTTAATTATGCTGTAACACAAAATATTTATTAGTGTAATCTGCAATTTCATGTAAAACCCGTAATTAAAAAACGCCCAAATGGCTTGTATAGTTGAATATTTGTTCGGCAGTGTGGGAAATGTAAATTTAATTCTATTGCTGCCATGAGCTGGTGGAAATTTATCTCTGATAATTACACATGTTCGACACTGATGAATCAACTTGGCTCTGGTAGCCTGAATACCCCTGCAACACTCATTAGCTCACATTGTTAGTCGCTTTAAGACACCGTATTACGATCTACTCGTATTTTGTGCACTTGGCTAGAGTGTATTTTGGCTCTGTTAAACTAGCTTGAAGTAAATGCAATTAGGGCCAATCCAATTTGTATTTTTTCATCAACTTATCGCTCAGCTCTTTCTCTCTCTCTCTCTCTGCCTCTCTCCCCCACTCTAGGTTTATCTCAGTGCTCTCATATTTTTTTGATGCCCTTTTTCTAATTCCATTACGAAAACTGCAAGCTTGTTAATATTACCTGCTGTTCTCCTCTCTCTGTCTCTCGTTCTATACTCAGCTCAGCGCTTTAACACCTTGAGTCTTCCCCTCTGCCTCTCAGCATGCTTTTACCCCCTAACGGCCATCACACTTGTAGTTTGGCCAACAACTTTGGTCCTAATAACCCCAACAGCTCATACATAGAAAGCGCCTTAATGTGTTTTTGTTTAACATAAGCAGCTGCCTTCCCCCTTTGCGCTGTTCCATGAACAGCATCAAAGTAAATTCGGCGCACTTAACATAATGGCAAAGCCAAAATCGAGAAACATTGGCACTTGAATTGAATTGGTCGAAAAGCGTTTTCTCTTCGTGCCTTGTGAAGAGAGCGCGATTGACGAGCTTAAGAGCGAAAGCTTTCGCAACGTGCAACAGGCCGTCACGACTCGTCCTTTGGCAGTCCTTGCGCTGTGTCCCTTTTTCGGTTTTGGTTTTGATAAACGTGTTTTGATTTCGCGAGTCGCGACAAAAACTTCGCCTAATGCTGAAATAGTGCGAGGAAAGTGTGGAACAAAGCAACTGAAATTTACTTTAATGCGACAACAATTCAGGACGAAAATTTACGATAATTGCGACAATTACACTTTGCAAATGATGGTGCAAACAAGTCGCGCTGACAAATAGTTTGTCCTCCATTCCCCCCTCGAGGGCCATAAAAGCAAATTGAAGCCATTGACTTGAACAAATCTTGGGTGTCATTGCATTAGCTTAGCTCTGGCTTTAGCTTCCCGTGTATCGTGGAAGGTTCTTTTATAAATTTCAATTTGTTAAATGTTTAGCATACGGCGGGGCGTTGTCACGAGGCTTGGCAGCGTAATCAGGGACATTAGTTTAGCTCGCCGAGATGGTGGCTCACAGGGCGTATGATTTACAATAATACAATTTAGTTTTTTAAATACTTTTCTAAACTAAACTAAATGAAATTGTGGCGAATTGAAAGCGAATTCTAAAGCAAGAGCTCGCCAAGTGTAACGATAATTCCCATCATTCACATACCAAAACAGTATTCTCATTATATTCTTGGAAAATTCAATTAGCGAACATTTTCGTAACGTGCAATTAATGCGTGTCATTTTTATTGCGCATACGACGTGTTGCGCACACAAATATTTCGCCATATGAATTCATAGCTAATTCAATTTGGCGAATTGACTTTTTGGTCATTATTATGCTTGACTGCATGCTCATAGTCCTTTACATCATCATCATCATCGTGGTAATTTGCTTATCATTGGTCGTATATCAATTTGAATTCCAGCACAATCAACATGATTCACAATTTTGCTGAATTCACGTTTGTTTGTTTGTTTCGTTGTTGTTGCCCAAAACAACGTATGCAACCGAAATTCCTATTTTATTTAATTACAACAAATTGAAATCATTTTCACAATTTTTGCGAACGCCGCAATATTTTAATCGTTGAGTTTATTCTTGTTTTTTTTTGTGTATTGGTTTGTGTTTTATTTTGTTGCGGTTGCGGATTGCAAATTGTCAAGCCACATTAGCAATTTATCAGGCATACCGAACATTGACAGTATTAGCCACGCTGCTGTGGAAACAGCCCCAATAACATACAATGCAATGGCTTTAAAGGATTCACTCTTGTAGGGGGTTCTAGACAAGGGCGGCAATAGTTGCAGCTGCGCAAGGATAAACGTAAACGCAAACCAATTTAAAGAAACCTTATGTAAACAGCTTCACAATGGATTATAGACGTGTGTGTGTGTGTGAGTGTGTGTGGATTGCATTCTCAGTGTGCCTTCGTGTAGGTGCAATAAATGTTCTCGGAATATCTGTGAGAAATTGTGAAAAATATTCTTGGAAAACTTGAATTCTCCAAAAATGCCAACAAAGCCGTTTGCATTGTTAAATTCCTTTGTATGTTGGTTAAAAATATTTTAAGCATTTTATGAAATAAGTAAATAACCGAAGAAAAAAACAAACGAAAGGTAATATTATATTTTACAACTCACTGAAAAGCATTTAAGCACTTTATTAAGTAAGCAAAGTTATTTAAAAATGCACTGAAAAGCATTTTAGAAAATAATTAAAGCAAATGTTAATTGTGTGTGTTTAAGACATGTTTAAATTTAGAAAGGTATTTACATTTCTTGCTGGGATTATATTATTCCAAAATGTACTGGAAAGCAGAGTAATCCGTTGTCATGGTTGGCAACGTTTTGATTTATGCGCCAGCTTAGACTTAGCCACAGACTGGCAGCAAGCACTGTTTAATGTACTGTGAGAGAAAATGTTAAAAATGCCATTTGTTTGCCAGGCACAATGAGGCGACCACTGAGCCAAGCTCAAACGTTGCCACATGCAACGCAAATGGGGTATGGACAACACACACACATACAGGACTGGACAGGATGTCTGTAGTTGTCATTGTACAACTAAATACAAGCACAGTCCGCTTTCTGCATTATCTTGGCCATCAAATTGCTCTGGCCACCTCTGGCGCAATAAACGGCAGCACAATTTGCACTGCTGCTAAGCCGAATAGCTTCTTCTTTACCCCGGTCTCTCGTTTCATCTGTCACAATTGGCCGACATTGTCCACAGGATTTGCTGACCACACAGCGGCTGAAAGGAATCCTTGGCACAAAACTTAATTTTGTCTAAATACGTGTGCACTGCGGGTGCAAATTGTTCCTCTGGCGTCGCAGACAAATTAGAAACGAATCCAAATATTGATTAAACTAAACTTGCACTGAAAGTTATGAAATATTTGCGTACAACTTTCAGTTCAACTGACAATCTTTGAGCATATATATTTATTCATGATGAAAGGCAGCAGAAAAGCATTGCATACTTCTGAGGCGTCTGGAGACTGCAGCACTCAAGTTGTTGCAACTAAGTTGTGCGTCTGCCTATGCCACAGATTTGACATTCTGTATACTTGTATTGCGATTGCTTTTTCAATTTAGCAGATTTATCCCCCGAGAGTTCTTGAGTTGATGAATTTAAAGCTTAAAGCTGTTGACTGCCAATTACTTGTGTTTGACACACAGAAATGCTGAAAATGTTCTGCCTGGCATTTGCATGAAATTAGCATTAAATTACGCTATTTTCTTTTTAATTTTGTGTGTGGAAAGGCAACTACAAAATTAGAATTTAATACAGAGCAGACAGCGAGAGATTTACTTACTTACGTGTATTAATAGCCAAGCTATGCCGAGCTCCTCGATGCGCCTGTGTGCTGCGAATAATAAATGTGAGCCTTAATGAAATTATGTCTAGGCAACGGCACGAGCACATCGACTGTCACAACACACATTCAAATCACGCATACGCCGCGTAAGCATATCAATGCGACTCGCATAAATGTATTTTCCTATTTTTTTGTTCTCTTCTCCTCTTTTTATTTGTTAACAGACAGCTGTCATGGCTGCTCGTCTCCTGTTTTGTTGGTTTGTGTGTCAATCACTTCGAGCTGTCATATCATTGCAGTGCAGCATCAATTAAAATACTTGTCTGTCTATGAAAATAATGAAAAATTGATGCGCAAATTGAAAACGCCTCGAGCCACACTCGACACACGTAACGAAAACTTAATTTCCCGTTCGATAAATCTTTGCATTTGCCAAACAATCACTTGAAAACGTTAACGAATCCGCTTGCAACACACTCGCATGCAGCATCTCCGGCATTGTTTGGCATCTCCACTCCACGATTTCACGCCAAGTGATTTCCGTTTGCGAAAGCCGTGGCAGGCGGTGTCTTCTCACATACCAATGAGCTTTTGGCCTACCACGCTAACTGGGCCATGATACGAGAACACGCAATGCGCATTTAAAGTATAATTTAAGCGCATTTTCAATGTGCTCTCGAGTGAGCAGAAAGTGCGACACTGAAATGTTGCACATTGAACATTTTGATCAATTAATCGCTTTTTAATTACGCTTTTCAGTGACTGCATAATTAAATGCAATATCGTAGACACATTTCGATTAAATGAGGCGTCAATTCATAAATCAAATTACGAATAATTATTTCAATAAATTACTTACGGTTTGTTGGCAACTTTTCGAGATAATTGACTTTTTATTGACTACAGTAATCTTATATTATGTTTACTTTCTGGTTTGTTGTGCTAAACGGACAGCTGTGCACTTGAAACCAATTAAAATTTGATGGCAGAATTGGCAACTCTTTTAAGGCACTTGCCGTGTAAAATTTTAATTGAGCTGGCTGCCTTGATTAATTGACAAATATAAAGCATTCCCTCTAACCTCCTTTAACGATAGCCACAGGTGCGATGTTTGCCAGCCGAATTAAATAACAGTTTCCCCTGATTCTGATTCTGTTTCTGTTTTTCCACTCCAATTTTTGCTCCATCTTTTACCTTTCTGCTTAATGCCCAGTTTTCAAATTAGCAGCTCATTCAGAAGGCAGCAGTCGGCAGTCGGCAGGCAGCTGGCAGCTGGTTTAAAAAACACTTTCATGTTGTGCCTGAGTAATGCCCATAAATAAGCCAAAGGGTCGCATAAATTTGTGGGCGAAAAACCCTTTTTGGCTACACATTTTTGCTTCGATTACATTTGTTTCTACAAATAGCTGACGAGATGCCGACAAATGTGTGTGTTCTTGAAATCCACTCAAACAAACTTAAATTCAGTTGCTTCGATTCGCAATTCTGCCGCTTTGCTTCAAACTGTGAACAAAAGGCGACTCGACTCGACTCGATTCGATTCGAATGCTGTGCAAACTTTGAACTGGCTACGGATTCAATGAATTTATTCATTAGTTCACTTTGATATGCAGTTCAACAGGCCCCCGTGGCTCCGCTCACAGCACACTAAACAAACAAAGTTAAATGCTATTTGCCACAAGGCAATTCTTCACACTGGTCGCAAATCAATTATCATTAATCCAAATTAATTAACATGTATTAATGTTCAGCACAATATGAATTTCTTTAGCCAATTGACTGACAAAAATTATTTCTTTTAAATACCGCTTACTTAGATTCTCGGCATCGAAAAAATACATTTTAGTTTTTACCTAGCCCGAAGTTTAAATTCTTCAATAATATGACATGAAAGTTTGATATTATTATTCCCGAAAATATATTAATATAGCCTTTTAATAGCACAAAAATTGTTGTTGTTTGGCACGAAATGGAACATTATATTTGGAGTTTTTGTGTTCCAATTCCATAACGTCGATATAATGATCTTACAATATTACAGAATATTCTGTAAATTTGCTTGTTTTTTTATTTATTTGTTTAAGGGTTTGTAAACTTTCGAATTGCCGATTATCTTTATTTATGCATGTCCTAATCAGACCTCAAACTGTTTGAATTAAATATCTTATTTGAAAATAATAGTTTATGTTTTCACCTTGTTGTGTCAATTGTCCAACCAATGTGCAACTGTCAGAAATAGAATTTATGTCTCTGTGTGTGTGTGTGTGTTTTAGACATAGACAAGGGCAGCATGCTCAGCTGCGTCCTGCAAGTTGCATTCACACACAAACTCTCACACACTTGCGCACGGACCTCACATGAGTTACACACATGAGTTGCCAACTTAAAGGCTTAGAGGTGTGCGAACCTCGTCCTCTGTCGCCTTGGCCCCTTGTCCCCGCCTCCTTTGCCGCCCAACTAATGCGATTTATTTTTATGGCCAATTTGCCTGATTAGGTTTCGATTTTCATGCGCTCGTTGCACTCGCCGCAGCTTCGAAGTCCAGTTCATTAAAGTTTCACGCTGTGGCGGCGGCAACAACAAAGTTGGTGATAAAAAACGCCAGCTGTAAAAATATCCAAACTTTTCACTCTCTCAACTCTCCCAGGCTCGTAATAACTCGATAAATGGAAAGTTAATTAATATTTGCCTAGACCAAAGACGATTAACAACAACTGCCATGGCCGAAACCGAATTCAAGTCCGGAAACTGCCATTGTCAGTGTCGCACACTCAATTGAAAAGCCAGTTTGCTGTAAGTACATTCATTCTCTCTCAGTATATATAATATTTGTGCCGCCAAAGAACTCGAATGCAACCGCAGTTTGAAAGAACTGGCGAATGGCCAACCAGCAAACAAACAATAAAAGTCGACAAATAAATGGCTACAAAATGCACTGCCATCAGCGCTATCATAGGCGCTATCAAAATCATTCTCATCATTTGGGAATAAAGTATGGCTTCCAAGTGAATACTGCGTTTCTGTCAGTAAAAATCTATTACGGAAGCTAATCGAACTAAACTCATTCATTATAGATTTTGAACAATATCAAAATAACCATAACTATGTACACCGTTTTACGTTATGATGTGTTTACCGCGATTATTTCTTTTCATATATATGTTAATATAATAATATAGGAGCGACAAATAATTATTATTTAAATTGCATTTTATTATTCACATGCAACTAAAATAAGTATTTTACAATTCGAATAATCAATGGATTTACAATCATGCGATAAACTAAACTCCCCATCTAATTGGAATAACCAATGAATATGAAATTAATTCTTTGGCAACTAATTATTCAATAAAATAAAATAAATTCCAAATTCTTACTTTACTATAAAAATGAATGCGACTAAAATAAACATTGTATTTAATTAAAACTCTTAGAAAAAATAATAATTATTTTATAACAGTTTAATTATTAATTGATCCGTGAATACTCGTTTAACAAAATATTAATTGTTTTATAATAGTTGAATTATCAATAAATTCTTCGACTTGCAGGATTTGTTAGAATTTAGGTTTATCGTTTGTCGCAATCCCGTTTTATTAGACAAAGTCGTGCTCAATGAGATGTAATCCTGACCGGATCATAAATAGCTGAATTTTCTATAAACTTTTAAGTTGGCAGTGTAGTAATAGCATGATGGTTCCTCTTGGGGGAGAAAGGTGCTGTGGGAGTGGAAATACCGCATGGCATTATGACATTTATGTGCCATAAAAATATGCTGCTCGCTTTTGTGGTCCATCGTGCGTGTGTGTGTGTGTGTGTGTGTGTCTGCCACTCTTGCCTCTGCGGGGCAGCAACTAAAAAAATGTCACACAGCAGAGCCACACTACATACTATATGTATCAGCGGCATGCAAGTGTATTTGTCTGCGTGTAAAACATTCTATGGCATATATAAAAAATGGAGAGAATAACAAATTCCGCTCCGTCACCCCAGAGCAGCAGAGACACAACCCCAAAAATAGGTGTATGACCGAACGGAGAACCCTTCAGTGAGCGCACAGCGTCAGGAAATGTTGTCAGCGCTTTCTTTTTTATTTGCACTCTTCATTTTTTATGATTATTTTTTTATTTCTATGCATAAAGCGTGGCGAACACTGCAATGCTTTTCATATTACGCATACGCCGGGGGCGACATTACTGCAGAAGCAGACTGCGATGGGAAAAGCGTGTGCTGATGCCATGTGCATGTGGCTCGGGCTTAATTAAAATAGCTTCGATACACACACACACACACTCACAAAGAGCATGCAGTGTCCATGGGAGCATAAACTAAAAGTGAACAAATTTTCTATGGCAACTTGTTAGCTGCTGAGCACAAAGTAATCACGATAAAGGCAATAGCGAGTGGCAAGTGGCAAGTGGCAAGGGCAACGCCATCGGAAACGTGACTAAATCAGTTTTGCCAATAAGACACGAAGCCAGCGAGGAGCCTGGAGCCTGAAGCAAGGAGCCTGAAGGAGCCCGGAGCGGATGGATGCGTGTGGCCAGCAAAGATGATGATACCATAAATATAAAGTAAAAGAAAGCGACGCTTCTTCATCGTCGCGACGGCATTGAACTGTGAAATGACTTCATTAGTGAAAATATTGTATGTCGAGAAGAGTCCTTGCTCCCCAGTAACTTGAAGCAGTCGTGATTTATTGCCAACACACACACACACTAGATATACTCATATGTATGGGTATTAAATTATTGCTTATAACTGGGGGTTGGGACAAAGACACGACCCCATGGCAAATGAGAAACCCACACGATTTCACACATTTTCCCAGCTTGTATGCGAAATTTTATGTAAATTTAACAAGGGCATAACCGAGAGGCAAAAAGTTGGTCATACGAGTATAAAACATAAAGCGCAAATTAATTGAGGCAAAAAAGGAAAACGGGATTGCAGCAGCAATGCCAGGGAAATGGAAAATTGGGGGCCCTTCTGTTGCCTCTGGGTACTTTGCTTCTTCTTCTGCATTTCTTTTTATGGTGACTGGGCAAAGGGTCGGAAATGGCAGGAAGTGGCTGATAGCAGCAGCACAAGGAGATGCTATACGATGCTTGATTCCGGTGTTTGTTTAGGTGCTGTAATTATCTTATGATATGGCTAAAATTAACTGCAACTGAGCCCCAAAGATATAGTGCTTTAATATCATCTAATAGCACACTTTCTAATTATTATCATGTAATCTCATGCATGTCTTTGTAAGCAACGTTATGTGTTGTGAAATTAAATCCTAGCTCAACTAATAAATCGAATTTTGTCATCAATTTCTATTCATCTTTCGAACTCGTGTTCTTAGGGATTTTCATCTTAAGCGGAGTCAATTGTGCAGCATCACTTTATTTTTACACCATTTATTTCCATTAAGATGATTAATTACGCCTGCGTGTTTCACTTGTCTTTAATATTACTTTGCCCATTACGCATATTTTGGATGTGATTGAAATTTAGAATTAAATGAAAGAGCAACCAAATGGCTTTGACGTACAATTATATTTCTGCTCTAAATAACATATTAAACAAATGTTGACGTTCGAATTTCTCTCTCTTTCTCTCATAATGTCCATCATTCGAAGATTTCAATTTAATCATATTTGCAATCTTTAATTGAAAACGTATAATAATAAGATACTTTAAGGTTTTAGTTTTCTAATTTTAATCTCCCAAGAGTAATTATATTATATATATGTCTATTGTTTACAGTTGACTTTCAATCAAAATAAATAAGTAAAGAACTGCATCTAAAACTATACTATTATTCATATTTGCTGTATTTTAATTAACAACTTAGATGTTTATTTAAAGTGGCAACTGTTTAAAGTCGACTTGAGAACTGCATCTGAAATTATTGTTTTTATCCATGCCAAGTTTTATATAATTCCACAAGAAATGCTTTAAGTCTCAGCACTTTAAAGCAAAGCAATGCCTAATTGCGTAACGTGAATTTTTCATTTGATAATGTGCCATGAAAATACCCAAATCAAAAAGTTTGCTCTCCCAGAGTACGAAAGAGTTAAATACAGAAACACAGACGTGCAACACAGGCAGAAGCACAGTAACGTAGTCTAATTCAATTTGAGTTGTTGCTTCCATTTTCCTCGGTATTTTTTTTTGTTTTTCCCCATTTTTCATTTGTTGTCGACTTTTATGAGAAACCTAACTGAGGTTGCACTGCGCTGTGTGTCATTTTGGGGCACTGTTTATGGCATTGGACACAGGACGCAGGTCAGCGACCTGCTGTGTATGGAGATAGCTGTGTATATATAGTATATATATATTTGGTTGCTGGTCGGTAACTTTCGTCGCCAGCTCTGTGTTTATTTGTAACTCACTTTGCTGTTATTGTTTGTTTGCTGCTGCTGCATGCGTTCGCGTCATTGTCCTTGCTGTGCTTTCAAGGAAAAGTGCGAGTTAGCCATTTTAATATTTGTTCGTTCCCTGTTTCGTTTCTCATATTAAATCACCCTCGTCAATCAAATGTCATCAGCTTGGGGGGCTAGCTAAGGATTATTGTGTTTAATAAAAAATTAAGTACAGGGTTCAAAGTTGAAACATTCGCCAGCTGCTTTAAGTGAAAAAAAAATCGCGTATACGCCACATTGGCGCGCGCTTCTTAGAAACGCACGTCACGTTTCAATTGTTCCACTGAACGCGTGAACAAACATGTAGGAAAAAATAATAAGATATAGAAAAAATACTACTGCCGGCACACATGTGTGTGTGTCAGGAGAGGACGGTCACAGCAAGGACAAATGCCAACAAGTGTGAGGACATAAACGTTATCATTACATGACGCCCTCTTGTGGCTGTCCAAGAGACTCGTTGTTGATTTAAAGCGATTGCAAATTCAATTTTAATACTCTTTAAATGGACGAACTCGGCTGTAATTCTGATTTAGGTTATCTCATCATTCATTCAAGATGATATCTAAGCAAACGATTCAAGCATCAAGGAGAAGAACTTCGCTTTACTTCTTATCCGCTCCTTATTGTTTTGCCTCTTATATTTTTGGTATGTTCAACCCATACATTAATTTCGAGTCTTTTAAAAATGTGGCTCGCTTAGACCATAAAATCTAATTTTTACACAAATTAAAGCCGGCTCTGGAGCTGTTACCGTTTACCACAGCAAGGGTGTAAAACGTGAAGGACGCACAAGTGTAAAAAGTTTTATGCCGGGCGTAAACTTAATTATTGAATGGGCGTTGCTTTTGCCCGCATCATAATCACAGGAAACGAACGACAGAACGGGAAAAACTTAGGAACAGGTGTGCAGAGCAGCCGCAGCCACATTTTGTATATTAAATATGCGAGTTGGAGAAATTTGAAATTGAAAAACTTTGACCGGCGCACAAATTAAAAAAGCCCATGTCCAAACTTGCCGTAAGAATGAAATTCAACAATAAATCTGTTTAAGCTTTAAGAGTTTAAAAAGTAAATTGATGGAGTGAGGGAATGTGAAAAAATGAAAGATTGCCAATAACAATAACTGCCACATGCAGCTAGCCATATGCACGCTTTCATTTGTTGCACGAACTTTAAAAAGTCACGTGCTAAAAAAGCGATTGCGTGGTTTACCAAACCGATAAAAAAATACGAGTAGTGAAAGGTTTTGAGGACTAGAGAATACGCTGTCGATGTATTTACTAACAGCTATTTACAATAAATTTTTAAAGGTAACAAAACAGTCGCATAAACTGCATCGAATAAGCTAAATAAATACTCGCGATTTATTTAAGGCATTGTGTATTCAACGAGCAAACAATACATTTGACTAAATGTTGTTTAATCAATTCCAATTCGTTGAAAAATTAAATTGATTTTAATTTATACCTCCGTTAAATTGTAAATAAATGAATCTAATTAGGACATGCGTCATTATTATTTGCATAGTCACAAAAGAGATTTGATTATCGTGGCATAAGGCTGAGAACAATAAAAGAATAAATAATATGCGGGACTTTCTAACTAAATGCAGAAAATTAGTTTTTGCAAGGAAATACATAAATAACATAATGCAAATATTTGACGTAAAAAGTGTGCAATTATTGCAATATTCAAAGTAAATATTTAATTTTAATATTCAACTACAAAACCTAGTTTTCTGCGAAAGAATGACTGAATTAGTTAACACGCTGCAAATTTATAAACGTTTAAATTTCATAATATGAATAAATAATAAATTGTCAATATTCTATACTAACTACAATATTTTCGCGCAGATTTTCCAGAAAAAACACAATCATTTTGAACCAACAGTAATATTTATTGAAATTTTATTCATTTAGAAATTTAAAAATAAAATGATAAATAAATAGTAAATTGTTCATTATTTTGTTTCTTATACTGTCACTAAGAGTTCCCAGAAATTGTGAGTCGAAAGGAAAATTATATTTATTTAAATGTCATCATTTTGGCAACTTCAGCAATGCATAACATAAATAAATTATAATTTGTTCATTATTTTGTTTCTTATACTGGAGTTCAGAGTTCCAAGAAAGCAACAAAGTCATTTTGAGTCGAAAGTAAAATAATATTTATTGAAATTTTATTCATTTCGAAAATTTAGAAATGCATAACATAAATTATAAATGGTCCTTTATTTTATTTCCTATACTGTCGTTCAGAGTTCCAAGAAAGAAACACAATCATGCGTCGAAAGTAAAATAATATTTATTGAAATTTCATTCATTTAGCAACTTCAGTTATTTATAATATAAATAAATAATAAATTGTCCATTATTTGGTGTCTTATATTGTCGTTCGAAGTTCCCAGAAAGCAAGACAATCATTTTGAGTCGAAAGGAAAATGATATTTATTGAAATTTCATTCAGTGTAAACATTCAGCAAGAAGTAAGCGGCGTTAAACAAGTCTTGACTCAAGCATTCGCTTTTAGGCATGTGCTGAGATAATAACAATAAGTAAAAAGTCTTTAAATTAGAATACCAACAAGTAATATTTAAGTGTAAATAAAAGTTAGATTTGGAAAACATTTGAATAGAGTACGATTATTATTATGCTAGATTACGACAAGTGTTTTTTGGTTCCATTAATTACTTTGGTTCAATGACCTTGGACTCGCAGTCCGTGGGATCAATATCCTGCTCAATGATCAACGTATTCTTGGATATAATGTTGGCCAACTTTGTCACCGACTCCGACGGAGGCTGGTTAATGCTGGATCTGGTCGTGGAACGCTTGCGAATATCGGCCTCTTGCTGTTGCTTTCTATGAATATCACTTAATCTAAAGGCCTCGAGGAACTCGTTGAGATCAACCTTGCCGTCCCCATTGAGATCCATCATTCGGCATTTTTCCAGCATTTCAGATTTGGAAGTGTCGCCCGGCATATGGGCATCCAGGAGATCAATTGCCTTCTCAAACTCATCCAGGGTTATTTCGCCTGAAAGTGAAGTGAACAAATTAATTTGAATGCTGGCAAAAATTGCTATATAGTATAAAACGAACCTGATTTATCGGCATCTATAATATTGAAAATGGTCTGCAAGCTGGTCTTGTTGGCGTACAAAGCATCCATGACCGAAGTGCCATCCGCTTCAGCTTCCATCTGCCGAATGGAGAGTGATTAATATACTGTAGATAATTCTAAGAGTTATGCCTTACAATAACATCCGTGTCGAGGAGATCCAGTGTGCGGAAGTAGTTGACACTCTTGCTGTCGGTGCCGGGTGCGAGTTTCTCGCGCAGCAGACGCCAGGGCAGCCCCAGCTTGGTCACCTTCTCCATGACGTAGCACCACTTCGATATGGTTATGTAGCCCTTGTCGTCGGGATCGTACTTCTTGAACTCCGTCTCCAGCTCGTCGCGATACTCGCGCATCTTCACGGCCAGCTCCTTCAAGGCGGCGCTCTCCACGATGCCCACGCGCTGCTTGAAGGTCAATCTTTTGGCCTGCGAGGCCGCCGAGATGTACTGGACGAAGCGCGGCACCAGCTGGTTGTTGAGGCGGATGTACGCCCCCTTGTTGGACCCCATGGCATAGTAGTTGGAAGCAGAGAATATGGTGATGACCTAGGTGACAGAACAGACAGCATTGCCAACTGTTATCAGGATTAAATTGGCATTTCATTTACCTTGTTGTCGTGCGCGAACTCGTGGCCATTTGGCTTGCACTCGTGTGATCTGATCATGTAGCTGAGGCGATGGCGCTCCAGGAACTTCTCGGTTGTGTCTGGGCCGAACCAGACGCCAGCGCCTCGCAAAGTGTTTGGAATGCAGCCGGGCACAGTCTGCGGATCGCTCCACATGATGTCGAAGATCTGCAGAGAAAACAGTTTAATACATTTCATTTAAATGAAAAGATTATTCACGCTACCTGTTGCCACTCAGCTTTGTCCAGCGGTTGACCTTCTGTGAGCGGCGGTCGCAAGATCGAAACATACTAAAAAAAATATGAAAAATATATAATGTAGAAATAGTTAAAAGTATTTGGTTTACCTTGCTTCTGTCAATAGTTTTAATGAGCTCCAGATCCGTGTTGTCCGAGAAGCCGCCATGCACAATCAGCACACGATTGTTGATAATAGATCCCAGTGGCAGCCAGCGATAAACCTCGTCAATCAGTCGCAGCAATCGCTTGTAATTGCGCTAAATACAAATAATCAATTATAAAATATATATGCAGAAGTGAGAAGGGGATTTACTGACAGGATACTTGCGCTCTACTTCGCGACTGAAGCCGTAGCGAGCATTCATCACGCTGTCCTCGTGATTACCGCGATTGAGGAAAACCGCATTGGGAAATGCCAAATAGAGCGAGAGCAGCAGCAGAAGGACCTCGAGTCCCTTCTTGCCTCTGTCCACAAAGTCGCCGTTGAAGACATAAGGATTCGAAGTGGACGGTAGACCGTTCTGCAAATTAATATATTCAAAATAAATATATAATAAATAAACAGATATGTTTACCTTGCAGAGCACCACGAGCAGATCATCCAGCTTGCCGTGCAGATCTCCGCAGACCGTAACTTGCTGAGACACCGCCGTGGAGACCATCGACAGGTTGGGCATCTCCTTGAGGGACTTGGCGGCTTCTCGCAGTATCAGCACCACGTACTTGGGATGCAAGCGATTGCTCTAAACGGAATCAATTGTGTTATCGAATGTATTCAACCGGAAACACCCAAATGACTCACTCGCTTCTTGCGGAATACGTCGATTAGAAGGTCTATGTGGCTTTTCATGATGGGTATTTCCACCTTGGTAGACACAATATCGCCAACTTCCTCCATTAGCGCCTCACTTTCCTCCAGAAGAGAAGCTTCAAAGTCAAATGGGAAATGTGGAATTATTTACTTGAGAGCTGACATTAAAATGTGACAGCTTACTGCATGTTGACGTCGGACTTTTGTTCCCTGTCCCAGCTGCCTGGGGCATGTGCTTGATGAGCTCATGGAAAAATTTGTACAACTGCAAAGAGAAGCAATTAGCGATGCGTTAGAGTGCTCCATGAAAAAGGTGAACTACAAGAATACTTTAAAGTCATAATATAGTCATTTCATTACCTCGGCTTGGTCCTGTTCGCTGGCATACTCCAAATTCTGGAATATTTGCCAATTACAACGTTTTCTCATTTCCTGTCTGGCCTGGTGCTGCCGATACCATTTCTGAATGAATATTGCCGCTCTGATTGCTGAAAATATAATATCAAATTGCTTATTAATCATTATTTTATTGTATTACAATTCTAATCAGTCTTTCAATACCAAGTAAATATCCCATATTGAATTCTCTATTCATGTGTTTCATCAAAATAATTATCATTGTCTTCAAGCATTATAAATTATACATCCCAATGAATTAGTCTTTTAATAAAATCTTGGCAATGTTTACAAGTATATATCTCATATTGAAATTCTCTATTTGTATATTTTATCTACAGAATTGTCATTAATTATGCTCTACAAGCATTCTATATTATAGATCTAATTTAATTAGTCTTTTAATACGCTCTTTGCAATGATTACAATTATAAATATATGTCTCATTTTTAAACCCGCTATTCATTTATTTTATCGGAAATTTGTTACATTTCCGCTTCATATGTTTCACAAAAATAAATTGTTCAAATGAAATGCTACATTTATTACACTCGAAAGTAATTAATTTCTATAATTGTTTTTTTTTTTATGCTTGTACAATCCATTTGCAATAGCTACGTTATATGTTAGCTACATAAACAGTCTAGAAAACTTTTGCAAGGCATTCAAATCTTTTACACTCGATAACGCGAGTTGCAAATAAGCAACTTTAGTGCAGGTCCCAAGAGATTGACTGCAATTAAAGTTTTGCAACGGCGATATGTGGGTGAGTCAAGTTACATCAGCCCATTAGCCAGAAATTGTATAAAATATTTCGCTAACCTCCACTATAAACATTTTGAGGAATTCATTTAAATTATTTTGCAGTTTTGTTAAATAAAAATATGAACTTTAAGTCCACTCACATCAGCTCTTTAGCTCGAAAATATTTAAAATATTTCTAGAACCTCTACTTAAAACATTATGTGGAATTACTTTATACTCCTTAGATGTTTTGTTAAATAAAAATATGAGCTCTAAATCAAGTAGATATTCTGTAGAATACATTTAAATTATTTATAGTCTCTTTATAACCTACATTATGCTCACCATAAACATTCTGTGACTACATAGAATGCACAAACAAAATAATATGTGAACTGTAAGTCGAGTTACATCAGCTCTCTGGCTTGAATTTATATTTTATATACATATATGTATATTTTGTTGGACTAAGGCATAATGTAGAATTTAAATTTAAATTCCCTAGTTGATGTTTAAATATAAATAAAAAAGTCAACTCCTTTATTATTCTAAACCAAGTGGTAAAGTTAATTTAATTTTAATTTAATGTAGATGAGCTGTATGTCAGGGTCTTTATTCCTCTCACGCTCCCACCTCAAATTTATTTCTCATATCTTTTTCCCTTTTGTTAAATGACATGAAAATTTTAGAAACTGCTCCCAAGATCAGATAATGCAGTCAAGCGAGCATATAGGGGTGCAAAAGCCCAAGGGAGAGGAACCCACACTGACTCACTCTATCGCGTGCAAAGCGGTTTTAATATGTTTAAATGTGTCATAATGCATACGAGTATAAAGAAAATGAATTGGTATACCGAGGGTGAATCAAGTCGAATCTTCGTGCTGCCGCATAATATAAATACTTTTAATGAAATGATGTTTTAACTTTAATGCTCATAGATACTCCTGAAACATTGAGAAAACGTCTTTTCGTTTGTGCCAACATATAATTAGAAAATTGCTGCTGCAGTCTCTTATATAATTACTTACCATTCTCGTCCATTACCAGGTACATACTTTAAAATTTATGTTACGAAGTACACAGCAATTAAAGTCTCAAAGTTTTTCGTAGAATGAATACTTTAAGAAGTTGCCCTCGTTTCAAATTGAAAATTTTCACGGACAAACGTTAAAGCGTATCGATTTCTGCCTCGGACTTTAATTGCTTTGCTTTATTTTGTAGCAAATGAAATTGGGCAAACTGTTCACAGTGAGTTGTTTTATTTTTTGGGGCGAATAATAATAGTAATAATATGTATGCCAAGTGGTTTTATGGCTAAATTGTAACTACTTTCTGCGTTCTGCCTAAGCTTTATAACGAATTATGAAAAACATTTTCTTTGTTGTACACGCGAAACCCGACGCAAGACTGCGACTTGAACGGGTAGTTTTCTCTGTTCTCCGTTCTCAGTTCTCCGTTCTCAGTTCTCTGTTTTCTGCCGATGTGCTTGTGGTTTTCCATTTGGCCCTCGCATACTATCGTTTCCGTGTCAGTGTGTGTTTAGCTCTATTTGACCATGCAAACAAAAACACACACAGGCAGACACGTACTTGTGTGTGTGTGCGTATTATAAGGGGCTGGCTGGCCGGTCGATATGGCCACCCTTTGGTCAGTCGTTCAGTGAGTCAGTGAGTCAGTGAGTCAGGGTTGCGGCACAAAGATTCGGCTGTCTTGGTGCCACAAATTGTGGCACAAACCAAGGCGGAAATAAGGTCGCTTGCTTTTCACTTTTCTCTCGAGTGTTGCTGCATGCGAAAAAAGAAAACTTTCTAAAGTAGTCCACTTGTTAGCGTTCACTTTCTTGGCCGTATTTCTAGTTTTTGGCAAGCACTCGTATCGATTCTTTAGCGCGAGAATTCATGTTGTGGCCAGTGGTGCAAGATGTAGTGTGGTGTGTGTGGCCCGATGGCATTTGGCCATGTTTGCTTTGGCTCGGACCACGGACCACGGACCACTGGAAAATTGTTTATAAATTTGCCAATTTCCCCAGAGTGTACTCACTTTTCTCAGCCTGCATTGGGCTCTTGGGTCGCTGGGGCTTGCGGAAGCACTTGGGACCTTTCCTGTGGAATAATTGCAGCAGACTGGAGGTCCGTGTGCTGGCCGCCTCCGTTTGCGGCCTGCCGCTGGAGGGCAGCTCGGACATGCGACTCGATGAGGCGTCTTCCACCGAGGAGGAGCTGCGTCGCTTGCCACCGTCGCCTGCCTTCTGCAGACATCCGCAACTGCAGAGCATGTTGGTGGCTTTAGGCGGGATAAGCTTTTGTCCACCGCACGGCCTTAGGCGACCGACCGCCAAGTCTTCGACTCAGGTGTTTAGTTATGTAAATAGATACCGCATAGAGCTAGTCGAGAGAGCTGTGTCGCACTTATGGGTCTACCGTGGATCCGTCTGTCGCTGTCGCACTTTGTCACGGTTCACGGTTCGCAGTTCGCGGTCTTAATTGCGGCTCCAAACAAATTCACTGGACGACTTGTGTCACACACATGCATGAGTCTACCTTGAGGTTTACTTTAGTACTGACTGTGTATGCTGCTCGCCTCACAATGTAACATGATATGCCCGGACTTGCCCCGAAAACACATCGTCCGTCCTTCACCCAGTGCCGCTTTGCGGCGCTTTGTTATGCCGGGTGTGTTCAGCTCAGCTCTGCTCAGCTCAGCTCTGTTGTATACACTGTGTGATGAGTGAATATGCTGGCTGTGGATGGCTGTGGCGTGCCTGTGGGTCCACAAGGGTGGAAAATGAGTGGAAAACTGTTGCATGAAACTTTGCTTCAGTTACTTTTCTTTTTTTTTTTTTTGTGTGTCGCTGTTGCCGTTGCCGTTGTCTTTGGCTTTGGCTTTCATTCATTCAACCGGCATCAAACTCATTTTAATCAACGTGTTTATCACCGATTTCGGATGAGCACCCAGCTGGGTGGAAAATAGGGGGGTCCAAGGTTGTGCTGTGGGTGTGCTGCTAAAGTTTAATTTTCGACCGATCTGCCAGCTCTCAATTCGAAAGGTCATAACAAACTAACTGCCTCCGTGTGGAAAATGCCAACGAAAAGTGCTCTGGCATTTCAGCTGCTAAATACCAGGTATGAAATATACCTATGTGTATAACAATAAATTATAATAATTAAATGAGTAAAATAAATGAAATTAAATATGGGACTGTCTAAAATAATGAATGTAGTTCTAAAGTGCGCATAAAAGTTAATGCTTAGCCGTATCTAACAGTATATTGAATTGTCTGCTATTATCTGTTTAATTATAAGTGTTAAATATCATGTAAATAATTAACTAATTCTTTTAGTTGTTCAATTATAAATATTGTGATTAATATTTTATTTAGTTTTGTTAATTAGTTAGTTAATGTTTATATTTCATTTCAAAGTTCTAACTCCTTCTTTTTGTTGACTATCAGTTATTATTCTTTATGTTTGAAGTAAGTATTGTCAATGATTTGGAAATGCGAATTGTATCCTCGCTAAACCCTTTTTCGCTTTTCGTCTGGCAGGGTATCCTTGATTAGCGCACTTTCACTATCTTTATGGCTTCAGATATTGTTGGATATGCCCGAAATGCCACTAAAAGCAGGCCGAACACAAAGTTTGTTGCGGGGGCGGTGGGCGGTGGGCGGTTGCTTTACCCTACATTCGCGCACACAGAATCGATTCTGTGCGAAATCCACTCGCTTCCGCACGAGTTCTTTCTCTCAGTGCACTCGTAAAAGTGATGCCGTGGCAGCAGCAGCAGCAGCAGCAGCGGCAACTGCGACAGCGACGGCGACAACAGCAGCAGAGCAATAATAGCACAAACACGAACAGCTTCAGCGAGAATTTCGAAATAGCACGACACGCTGCGTGCAGCAGCAGCAATGTCAATGTTACGTATACGTAATGTTCTGTACATATACGAAATTCGTATATCCGAATACGTATAATTACGTATTACGTATACGGCGAATACGTGACCCCAGAACGCGTCTTTCTTGTATGAAATTCCGATACAAACTGAAAGCACGGAAGTCGCTGGCGGCGACACTGCAAAAACAAAAGCAAAAACCTAAAAGCAGAAAGCAGAAAGCTGAAGCAGAAGCAGAAGCAGAAGCAGAAGCAAACGCAGAAGCGTTAGCGTTAGCGCGAAAATCAGCTGGCGCAAAAATCGTTCAAAAATGTCCGAATTGAGTCGAAAATCGATATCATCTGCGAGCGAAAAGCGGGGCAAATCAGCTCTATTCTATTTCCAGAGCCGGTGAGCGAAGAGGCCACAAAGTGAGATGAATGTACGACATACATATATATATATATACGTACTTGTATATATATTTGTATGTAGTTGTTAAAGCGCTTCTTGCATTCGATTAGCGTTTAAAGCGCTTGCTTCTGTTTGCTTTACATAACAATCAAGTTGGCGCAGAGGATGATGATGATGATGATGCATCGCTTCGGGTAATTGTTGCTCGGATTATATTTCGTCGTCGTTGTGTCGGTGTCGGCTGAGAAAATAATTGCTGGCAGAACGCTGCTGGCCTGACAGTCTGCTTATTTAGGATGCCCCGACAATTGTCGCTTGCTTATTTAGGATGCGAGCAAGTCAATGTCACAGTCAAGTCACAGCTCTCGGCTGATGGGCCCCAAAAGTCAAGGCCAGACATTAGCACTTGTCTGTGGGAATGCGTTTGCGAATGTGGACGCTGGCTTGATGTCATTAAAGTTTTCATTGCTTGATTTGACATGGTCCATCAAGGACAAGGCCGAAGGACCATCGCCATCACCATCTGCATCATTTGTGTGGCTGCTGCCCCAGCAATTTAACTGCGCAGTTGCCAATTGCTCTGCTTATTACATGCTGCTGATGGGTGTCTCTGTGTCTGTGTTTACGACCAACTGCCTGACGCTTACGCTTGTTTCTCTCTCGTAATCACATCGTTTTTATGGCCTTTAAACAAAAGTTCAGCACACATTTGGGCGCTTGTTCAACACAACGACGAAGCCCTTTATGAGTCCGGCTCGCTTATTGAACTGCCCACAGCATAACAATCAACTGGCAGCCCCACAATCCTAGCCTTGGGCCGCGGCCACAAATTATCCCAGCGCAAAAAAACAACAGGAAAGCCTAAAAGCGAAAACAACGCAAAAAACTGTGCGGTCATGAAAGCAAAACTCATTTTCTGCGCTCGCTGCATATAAATTATTCGAGTAGTTGCATTAGCCGCCTTCAGCTTCAGCTTCAGCGCCTGAACTGAACTGGATCAGCATAAGGACGAGGCAATTTCTGGGGGGGGGGGGAGAGTTGGCCAAAAGTATTAAAACTTTTTGCGCCTTTGATCCTGCAGAGGACAGCAAAGAATAGCAAAGGATGTGGCTCCCTACTTTCTTCGTTCGTTCGTCCTGCAAGGACGTGTCAAGCATTCCCGCTGCACTCGCAGGCATTTTAACGGTTAACTGCCGCCAAAATGGCGAATTTCGTCGGCATTAATTTTTAAATAGTTTGCCGTCGTCGCCGCTGAATGCAAAGAGAGAGAGAGCGAGAGAAAGTGTGGCATTAAGTAAATGGACGAAGCGGACGACGTGCAGCATCCGTAGTCATGTGGCCATCGTATGCATGCCACATGCCACAGCCACCGTGCCGCTTGAGCCGATGTTCGTGTGTGGCATGCGACAGCTGTTGCACGGCCTAGCATGCCGCATGGGGGCTGGAGGCGTAAGCCTCGCTGACAAAATGCGAATTAAAAGCTTTTTAAAAGTACATTTAAACGGGCAATGGAACACACCCCGAAAATGTGCTCAAATGTTTATCGAGCCAAAGTGGCATTAACCCATCAATAGCCTGCTTGTTTGCTTTAAAAATAAATGGAAATCGATGCTGTATTATTGTAAGTAATAATGAATAAATTCAATTTTCTTCGACTAATTCTATATCATTATCAATAAGTAAATTTGCCAAAAAAAATGAATACATGTTATATTTTATTTGATCAATAAAATAAAATTCTTCTAACAAATAGTATTATATTTTTTATTGTTCAATTTCAAGCAATAATCAAGTAGAAATATTAAATAAATTGTATATTTAAATATTCGAATATTGCCTTAAGGAAAAATAATTAAAAAATACTATTAAATACCTTGATTTTCATTGATCCATTTATAAATAATTAACAATGATAGAAGTGAATTTTTATATATGTGATGTAGAATTAAAATGCGCTTGATGTGAATAAAAATCACTAAATTACATTTCAACGCGCATTATTAGTAATATGTTTTTGTCTGTAGATTTAGAAATTAATACATTGTATATTTTCCTTGATCAATTTAAGCAACTAGTGATATTGAAATTGTAATTAATTGAATAATAAAAAAGTTCCAATAAATTCAATTCTACTTTCAATTTCAATTTTCCCAATCCCTCGTTTAATTATAATCCATAACAAATAAAATTGTAGTTATATCAATTGTATACCTTTTTATAATTGCATTACTTACCACAAAAGAGTACTGTATTTTTTTCAATTATATTTTCATTGATGAATTTAAAGTCGCAACCCAGAAGTATAAATAAGTAAAATGCAATTTACTTCAAATGGCATTAGTTTGTGGCTCTTTGGTGGCAAGTCTCGAGTTGCAAGTGCTGCAAGGGGCAGACGGTGGGTTAAGTGCAGCCGCAGGCAACACCTGGGCCAAGTCAATCGGCGTAAGCGGTCGCCTGGTTGACATTTGTGAAAACGTTTTGCCTCTTGGCCATTTTTATTGCCTGCCATTTTACAAAATGGCGCAGACATAAAAAATGGCTGGCACGCAATGCGGCAACTTGTTGGCTCTCAGATTTAAGCCGATTCCGCCAAGGGCCACTTTGATTTGCGGCACAACTTATTAAAGCCCTCCGGCCGGCCGTGGCTATAAAGTAGGCGACTTGAACAACAGGGTTGAGGGGCTGAGGGGTTAACTGCTAGGCTACTTGGCCCATTTGTATGCGTGCTCACGCTCAACACCAGCCCCGAAAGCACAGTTATAAGCCAAGGTTTCGTAAGTTTAGTTTAATAGTTGTGTTGTTCCGTTCAACTTGATCCTTCTTTCGACTCCTTCGACTCTTTCGCTTTGGCAGCTCGCGACGCGTTTAATGCAAATTAAAACGTTGCCGGCGTCAAAAAGTTGCCAGAATTCGTTCCAAACACTCGTCGCATCGCGTCAAAGATTAAATTGAGCCAAAATTCGAGACCCTCGAGCCCCATCGCAACCCGAGCAGCTTCCTGAAGTAGTTGCTAACGGACTGCATTAAGCGGAAGACGCAGCCAAATTGCTGTTTGCACTTGTTCAACTCCTTGCTATTTGTATTTGCAGTTAACACAGAACTTGAGAGCCAACTTTTCCCATTTGTGTCTGCTACCTGTCTTGGTCCGAGAGCTGTCAATTTACAAGCCAATTCTTATAATGGCAATGGCTAATTACTTTACACATTTACAGCGAGCAATTAGAAGGATTTTTATAATAGAAATTAATGTTTTTGCCGACAGGGTGAGAATTAGGCAACGATTAGTCAGCAAGCATTTAAATGAAACATTTTTCCACTTGCCCGATTGCATGACTATCATAATATGCTAGATTGCGAGATAAGCCAGCGAAATCAGATGACCTTAATCCCTTGTTCCGACCTTCACTACTTATGTCATGCCATTCTTAACTGATCGCACTTTGGCATTAAAAGCGTAACTACTAGTTACACAATTTAGATATTCTAATACAAATAGGATTTTATTTTGTCAAACGCAAAAGATTATGCAAAAAATTTTATACAAAATACGGCAATAAAAAATATGTTTAATTTGCTTTTCCTTGTTAAGAAGAAATATGCTAAATTTAATCTGTTACAAAATCAATTTTCTATACTTACAGCGAGAATATTCAATTTATTTGTATATGAATTATATTATATCAAATTTCTTCTTCAGTAATAATAATAATAGTTTATTTCCCTGGATTATAGTAGAATTTGTTTTTGCTTAAATTTGTCATAAATTATTTTGTTGCCATCACGATAATAGATTATTTTCCACAACTATTTTATTTTCTTCATTTTGCAATAATATGTCTTGCTGCCATAGTAATTTATTTTCGTGGTTTCATTTTCAAATAATTTTTTCTTGTTGCCATAAGTTCATATTTATTTTGTTAATTTTGTAAAAATTTCCTACTTATTTTTTTACAAATCTGTTTTGTTCAAGTGCAATATAGTAATTTTTTTCCATAAGTTGAATTAAATGTTAATTTTTTTTATTTGTAATAATTTGTTTTGGAGTCAACAAATGTTAATAATCCTCAATTATATTACTATTTTATTATATATTTATATTTTATAATAATTTTGGTTATTGCCAAGATGATTGCAAGTGTAATTTCTTCAAGTTCTATTAGAATTTTATTTTTTTCATTTTGTAAGAATGCATTTCGATGTCAAAAAGACTTCAAGTGTAATAATATATATTTCCCAAAGTTATATTTCGTTTTCTTTATTGTTGCCAACACGGTTTCAAGTATATTACGAATTCCAGCTAATGTTTCACTTCATTTGCTGCTTTGAGTGACTCAGGTATTTTTGTGCTTGGAGTCGACAGCTGGAGTTGGAGTTGGAGTTGGCATTTTGGTATTTGGTATTTGCGGTTATTGGGCTGGATGTGCTGCTTCGCTCCTCCTTGCTGCTCGGCTGTATTTGCATTAAGTTGCTGTGGCATTTGCTTCGACACGGCGGTTTCCAGGACTTAGACATTGGTTTGCGGCTCCTGTCTGTGGTTTGTCTTATTGCCAACTGTTGTGACTGCCTCCTGCCTGTTGTTGTTGTTCATTTGTGTCTGGTGGCAGTGTGCAATTTAATTGAATTATTTGTGCGCTGGATACTTTACTCCGCCTGTGACAGCTGCTCTAATTAGTTGGCCAAGGCATCAGGTAAAGGCGTTTAATTAGTCTGCCTGCTGCCTTCTGCCTGCTGCCGAGCGGGAAATGAAGGTGAACCGCAGTAGGGTTAAGCCGCTTAACGTTGGCTAACTGTCATTAGGCCAACAGGCAATGCGAAGCCATCCATTATGCCCAAGTGCTGAGCCATAATCAAATTGAATCTCCCAACTCCGTCGCCATCTGAGTTTGCTATTCACTCGATGTGCACGAAATCAGAACGTTTAAATTAATTTCACGTGTCGTTCAGCCGCTCCCAGAATCTTCGAATTCCAACGAATCAGCGAATTGTATTATCTATGATAAGGGCACATAACGAGTATTTGCTTTTTGCCATTCACTCCACATATCGACAAGACAGCAACACTTCCCCTGCCTCTCGTCTCTCTCGTTGTCTCTCCTTATCTCCATCTGCATTCAGCGCAGATTGCTTTTTGTACAAAGTGAGACATTTGCTATGCTGTCGACCAGGGATGAAATAAAGCTGAAATTGAATTAAGCAATGCCTTTAAGAACCATTTTTGCTAAGCGAGCTATCATATGTTATTTATGGATAGAAATTAACGAACAAATTCAAGTTGAAGCATTTCGATTGGTTAAATTATAAGTAAGTAAAATTCTTCATTTGTATTATATTAACAAGAACTCCAATAATTATTAATTATCATATAATAATAATTTTATTTCCTTCCATAGACAAGATATTCACACAAATATTTACTCGCTGCAGATTAGTTTTTAGTTTTCATAATTTTCAAATCGAAATCTAGATTTTTGCATTTAAGTAACTACCATAATATATATATAAGCGTCAAAGGAGATTGGTAGATAGATATTGAATTTGAAATACAATTATTTTAATTGTAATTTCTTATAAATGCAGAAAAACATATTCGGAGGTAAAAAAAGTATTGTAAATATAATAAATATTTTCTTGTAATATTAAAAGAAAATAATGGTAACAAAAATTAATTGCTGGTAAATAAAGCATAATTTATTTTATGTTTATATTTGAGTTGAAATAATAAGGGAACATTTAAATAATGAACTGATAATTGGGCAAACCCTTTAAAACACATTTGTGTACGATAAATACTTATTGTGAAAGCCAACAATGGAAATTATCATAATGTTCTTACCTCATTCAAGACTAGATCATTTAATACCGACAATAAAACATCCAAGTGTCGATAATGGCTTCAATTTGCGCGGCCTTTGCATCCCTAGCTCCTTAAGGAGTATTCGATGCGTCAGCTTGTTAAGAGTTTGGCAGAGAGTGTCTGCGACATGCTCGGCTGTCTGTTTATTGACTTTGAGTAGGCTTGTTAGGCTGGTTGTCATGTCATTTGGGCCAAGGCGGCTGCCATAAACACGTCGCACACGTATGCGCCATTTTAAAAATGGCGTCGCCGCCACTTCCGCCGTTTGCGCCAGTCGAATTTGTAGCGAGGGGAGGAATGCATTTGAATTCAATTGAAATCGAAATTACAGCAATGCCAACGATGCTTATGAAGTCGTTAAACGCTACTCTGTTCCAGTTCCCACACCTTCGAGGCGATATTGGCACATCGTCGAAAATAATTGCCGGAAATACAAAAGGAAGACGCCGCTGACGCTAGCAATGGCAATGCCACAAATGAAATCAAACAGATGCGAAAAGGAAAAGCCATCGGAAGAGATTTCCAATTTCAAGCTGCTGCTGCTGCTGCTGCTGCTGCTGCTGCTGCTGTTGAGGGGAAGCACCACAAGTCGCCTCAGTTGTTGTCATTGTCATTGCCGCTGCCATTGTCGTCGTAGTTGGCTTACAGTGCGTATGCTTAACTATAATTAATTACGCCTATTGTGTGCGAACGTACGAGCGTGTGTGCGGCATGTCCTTAAAGGGCTTCTTTTCAATTTCGATTGTGATCTTGGCGCCCGAGTTCTGGGTTCATCGACTGTCCAGCTGACGTAGCTGACGCATGCACTATAAAAGCTCGCATCCGTCGTGGGGCAAGCAGCATTCCTGCAACGAGCAGCCGCCTGAGCGCAACAAGGATTTGCAGCAGCACTCGCAGTGAACTCAGACCAGCAGCAGCAACCTCATCTCGTCCAGCAGCCAACACTAGCATGGCCTCGTTGCAGCTCCTGCTCTGCTGTGCTACAACGCTACTGATTGCCCACGCCCTCGAGCTGACGCCGCAGCTGCTGAACGCCGCCGTCAATGAGCAGGCCGCAAACAAGGCCAACATGCTGTACACCGCCTTTCCGCCCGTCGACAGCGAGGACGGGGAGACGGTTGAGGTGCCGCTGGACGTCGAGCAGGTGGACAACATCGTCCAGCTGCCGCAGCCCTCGTATGGCCATCACTCGCCTCCCGACTGGCTGCAGTTCGAGAAGGAGCCGGTGCAGAAGCCCAAGCACATCAAGACCGCGTTCCTGAAGCATCAGCACAAGCATGGCGCCCATGGGGCATGCCACATCGAGATCACCAGCAAGGTGCCGGGCATCTGCCAGCCCATGAGGCAGGGCAGCGCCTGCATGTCGGGTCAGCTCATGGACTTCTATTCCGCACCCGATTGCTCGAGTGCTCAGGGCTAAACTCTCTTTTCTCCTCTCTCTGTTTCTCTCTCTGCATCTCTTGAGGATTGTATGGAGCATTACGACTACCTGGTGCACAAGTTAACTTAGCAACAATTGTATAAATAAAGTTTATTTTATAAACATTTGCTAAACCTTTTTCTATGTTGAGATCGTTCCTTAAAGATAGTTACAGATTGCACTTAAAATAGTTGTTTATAGCTACTTAAATTGCTTTAGCTAAATTAGCATAATTCTTATATTCGCAGAGTAGAATTAGTTAATTTAAATGCCTGATGAAGATATCCAAGACATCCATGATGCAGCCACGTTTATTGGAATCGAAATTCAATCATTGAAAACTCGTCATATCGAAAGTATTTCTTTAACTAATGAATATTTTACAATTCTTGTCATTGGCTAAACTAATCTATGCAAAAACATTTAATGGAACAGAAAGTTTTACCACGCAATAAATCAAAGTTATTCAGCGTCAAATTAAAAAATTCTATTTTTAAGAAAAGACTGGACGTAAACAATTAATTGTCGATTAAGGATGGCAATATAGTATATCTTATTCCTGATATTCCTTCTATTTTGTTAGCTATTTAATAGAAGTTGTTGGTCTATTGGCATTTTTTAAAATTAAGTCAGAAATCGCTATTGATGAGAATATATCTTTTTTCAGCTGCAGTCAATTAATGTAAATAAATTCCTTGCTCATTTAAAGTTGATGACATTCATTTAGGATGCAAAATAAAAAAGTAAATTAAAATAAAAAAAATTTAAAATATTATTTAAATAACTATAGTAAGCTATCATAAATTGATAGCATTTCATAATGAATTTAAATCCTTGATTGTGGACTCACTAATTGTCTACCTCATTTTGGGCCATATCGTTGGCTTTGTTGGCTTGGCGCCCAGCACCGTCGTGGAGTTGCCGATGGCGACGCACTGGCCTCCGAACACCTCCAGCAGCTGAGGCGCCTGGAAGAAGGGCGCTCGCTTCCATTCGGCTGGACCGACGCGCTCGATGTGATCGTAGATTAATCCAGTGACGTCGAAGGCACGGAACTGCTCCAGCAGCTGGACGTTGCGCAGATCGCTGCCCCACAGAAAGACAACCTGCAACATGTCCAGGCCAAGCTCAACCAGCTGCGGATTGTGCTGAAAGTTCTGGACATGCGCCGCTGTGCCGAGGATCTCGGCGCTCTCGGCAAAGTTGATGGCCTGCAGAAAACTCTGGGTTCTCAGATCCAAGTAGGCGTCCCAGATCTGCGTCTTGCCCGTGGTAATCACCATGACCGGAAAGGCAGTTTGCTTCAGCCGCACCATGCTGCAGATGTCCGCGTCGAAGCTGGCGAAGATCAGCGGTCTGCCACAGCCATATGCGGCTGTCGTCTCAATGATTCTGTCCACGTAGCTGTTCTTGTTGTGCGTCTGCGTGGACTCCAGCACCCCAGACGCCATCAGCTGCGGCCACTTGATCTCCACAATCAGCCCCAGGCTGCGAGGCAGTGCATCATACACCTCCGACAGCCGGGGGAACAGACGCTGCAGCTGGCTCGCATTGCGCACGTTCAGATGTGTGTATTCCTGCAGAGACCAGCGCTTGAGGATGAACACGCGACTGGCCTTGAGCTCCGCATAGCTGAGCTGCCGGATGAGCACGTAGCGCAGATCGAAGCGATCCACAATGGGCTGCGTGCTGTCGCCGCTGGTGGTGTAGAAGCCGAAGCCACGCCACACGATGGGCACATAATCCCTGGTAAGCTGCACGTCCAGATGCACCATGTCGCCCTTGGCCCTGGGCACGGCCAGAAAGCTCTCGATGGTGTTCTCCACCAGACTGGTACTGGACTGATGAAAACTGGTGCCCAGGCCACGATTGCCCACGTCCAAGGTGGGCCAGTTGTTGGGCCAATAGCGCTGGAAACTGCCGCACAAATTGATGGCGTCTGCGTGGGGCAGAGGCTGCACCACCAGATAGGGCAAGGTGAGCTGACCAATGACCTGCTGACTCGCTGGATGCTGCACGGCCAGCTGCAGAATGCCGCGGCTGCCTCGCAGCTGATCCGCCAGAATGTAGACCTCGCCCAGAGCGGGCTTGAAGCGATCCAGCTCGTGGAGGGACAGCCGGAAGGCGTTGGACACGTCCAGCGGCTGGCTGAGGCGGATGACGACAATGGCGCCAGCCGAGTACTTGATGCCGTGGCGACTCTGCAGCCGGAACGAGGAGCGATTGTAGCCGTAGCGGGAGACCTCGATGCGCGTGTTGTCCAGCAGGCTGAGCGGCTTCACTTTGAGTCGAAGATTAGTGGGATTCAGTTGGTCGGAGAATTGCAAGTGCTGCGGCCAGATGAACTTCAGCTCGATCACATACTCCAGCTGCAGCCAGCCACGTTCCAGGCGCTGGCCACCGCCCACGGAGCGAGGATACGCCTCGCCGAAGCTGTCGACGCCGGGTGAGCGATAGATCTCGTAGGTCTGCAGCATGCGCGGCACCTGCTGCGCCTCCCAGCGCCGCAACACGCGCTCTCCGTCCGCATTCAGAGAGTAGACGAGGTAGCGATAGTAGACGCGTCGGCTGGCGCAGATCCATTGCTTCAGATACCACTTGGTGCGCTGCTGGTTCTGGGCACGCAGCGGCAGCGCCTTGGCAATGCTCCAGGCGCCCAGAGCCGGATGATCGCCGCTGACGGCGACAGCCTCATCCGGCGACAGCTGGAAGCCCGGCGGCAGCTCAACGTTGAAGACACGAAAGAAGGGCACGCAGAGATAGCTGCGTCCGGTGATCTCGCTGGGTCGTTCATCATCGAAGACCTTAAAGGCCTGCTGCTGAGCGGAACTTAACACAGACGATTCATTCACAAGCGCGTTGGCAGCGGGAGCGAGAAGCGGATGGAACGCGTGGAAAGTGGCGGCTGCTGTGCAAAACAATGGCCAGAACAGAGCGAGCTTGTAGAGTATGCTAATTGATTTTAGCACTCGATACATCGTTGTTGTCCAAATCAAGCAGCAGCATCATCGCGCACCAAAATTAACAAACTTGTTTTCCCAATACCAATACCAATACCAATAACAACACCAAAAAACCGGCGATACCGAAGCCGATGCCGATGCCGATGCCGTTTGTCGATGGCCACTTTCTTCGATTGAGTTCTTAACCCGGCGCTGACAGACGATCGAATGAAAGAATCTCCGATGGTTCAGCATAGTTTTGTGGCTACCAATCAGCTGGGCGTCCACAGTGGGAGAAAACAAGTGAATCTTCATTCCAAAATACAAAATGAATGTTCAATAAATTGCCAGAAAATATGAAAGTGATTTAGTGTCAGTTGTAAAGTTGTGAAATCTATTAATATACTATTGTTTCTACTTTTTAAATTAAATTAATAAAAACAAAGAAAAAATTATTTATAAAAATAAGAAAATAGCGATAGAAAATCGGCTCTCTAAAATCAGAATGATTCAAGAAGAAAATTAAAAAAAAAATAAAACATAAAACATTAAATTTTAAAGTAATTGGTTGGATGAAACATTTATAAAAAGTATTTCATTATTAAAGAATATCGTTCAAAACTATCAAAAATAATTAATTTAAAAGTTATTGAATAGGTAAAAATGCATTAATATGTTAGATAAATTATTATTAAAAGAAATGTTGGAATTGTAAGAAAAAGTTAAAATAAGAAAATAACGATTATATAAGTCACAAGAATAATTATCACCCAAATAACTTTATTTACTTTAAAAGTAAAGTAATATTAATTTTTTATCTTAAATTAAAATTCAAATCGTTTCTCTCAGTGTGCGTTAATTTTTGTGTAATTCTGATTAATAAGTCACCACGGCGAGCTAATCGGGATGCCCCCGAAATATTTTGGCATAGTCGTATGCTAATGTTGCTCATGCCACAGATGTCGAAGAAAGTTGTGAGAGAGTTTCGTTCAGATATTTTCGTCAACGACCAAAGGTTTCACATAATGTGGATTATAGTCCAGATGCATGTACTTCGACAGATGCCAGCGCTGAACAGGCGTCTTGGATTCATTGCTGCAGCTCAGCTTGTCGACCAGATGGAAATCGTTGGTGGATAAACGCACGCTCTTCAGATACTTTTGCACCTGTTCGATTACCTCATCGCTGGGCTCTGCGGCCCTGGTATAGATGGCCATTTGATGGCGAAACCAGGGCAGCGAGCAGTGCAGCTCCACGGCATAGTTATCGTAGTCTGTGTGCGTAATGCGTGTCCAGTATAGATCCACTAAGAGAGAGAGAGAAATATCGAGAGAGTTCTCTGAGTTGAGTGGAACACTTGACTTACGATCTTCAAAGTAACAGCGATCGGTTGGCTCGGGACTTGTGCCGTAGATCCACCAGCTGCCCCTTATCTGTGAAACACTTGTAATGTGAACGTTAATTTGCATATCTGGCTGAAGATCAAGACCCATTCACCCTGTGAGCGTCCACTGGAAACTCTTTGAACAAGCATTCCCAGCCATCGACCGCTTCGAAGGCCCAAAACAGACACAACCACGCAGCAGCCACAAAAATAGATCCAATTTCGACTCGAGGCATCGATAGGCTGTCAATGTTGTCTTCATCTTCATGCAAATGAGACGAGACGATCCCAAACCATCCACATTGCCATTGCCATCGCCATCGCCATCGCATCATTCCATAATTGACCATGGACCATTAAACTGTAGACAACTTGGCTTATTTTATTCGTCTCGGCTTTGTTATGCCTCTAAAGAGCCTATTAAATAATAGCATAACGCATTGGCTCGTGTGCCCAATTCTCTCCGTCTCTCTTTCTCTCTTTTATTTTTCTCTTTAAATGTTGTACTCTTGACTAACTCCATCTTAACTATCCCAACTAAATATATTTTTTGTTCTCTTTTATCCATTTCTAAATATATCTTTCTCTTCTGCTACTTTCTTTCATCGCCTTTTAGAATTCACTGTAAAATTTCGCAAATTAGTTTATGTAAATATAGCATTTTATTTCAAGTGATTGTTTTAAACTTTCTTTTCAATTAAAAGGAATTTTTGTTGTGTGCTTTTAAATAGTGTAAATATTTGCAAATATTTAAATTTCTTAACAAATAGTTATCGTAGTTTCATAAAATATTTTTAGATAGTGTTCTTTTTGATCTTCTCCACAACGAACATTCCGTGAAATTTTAAAAGTGGTTTTTAGTTTTCAACTACATGTTTTTTAAACACAATTATTGTTATTGCACGATCTTTTGTTGTTTCCCTTTAAATTTACGTTTAATTTAGCGTCGTGTTCATTATAGAGAAGCTAAAAATCCCATATGTTATTTTGTAGAAACATAAACAAGCTTGAAGAGGTATTCTTTTGTTTATTTGTATTTAAAAATCATTAGCAAGCTATTTGAGTTTGCTTTCTTCTCTGTCTTTTACTGCGTTTGCAAGAAACCCCCTTAAAAAGCCGCTGGGCATAATTATTCTTGAACAATTTCAACAATTGTTGTTGGTATCAAAAATATCGATCTGTCGAATTTGCCAAACTGAGCATAGATAGTGGAGTAAAAACATATATAATACGTGTATAACAAATAGTTGTTTGGACTGGATCTATGCTCAAAACAGATTAATAATAAATATAGTAAACAAATGTACAAACTTAATTCAATATTGAATATAGCATCGATTGGACTGCGCTGCGGTTCACACGCTTCTATATACAAAGACTATCTACACCATTCGCTAGTGTGAACCTCGCTCTTTACAACATGTTTAGACTACGACTACCCGCCCCTGTCTCAGAATCCCCTTCTAGATCCTGCACTGACCCTCGAACTCGGCGAGCAGGGCGCTGGAATTGAAGAAGGCGCGCTGCTTGGACTCGGGCATGTAGAGATCACTGCGATCGTAGCAGGTGGCCGTGGCTCCGATCTGTGTGAAATACTGAACGCGCTCCTTCGAATTGCAGTCATCGCCCCAGACGACCGCAATCTGTCCCTGGTCGCGAGCCTGCTGCAGCAGCTGGGCGCCATTCTCGCCCAGAAAGTCCTCCGCGTGCGGAGCTGTTCCAGCCAGCTCGAAGGCCTGAGCATTGTTGACGGCAGCGATGAAGTTGCGAGTGCGCAGATCGCTGAAGGGCTGCCACTTCTGGGTCTCGCCCTGGGTGAGGAACATGACCGGGAAGAGGTTCTGCTTGAAGCGCAGCATGGTGCACATGTCGGCATCGAAGCTGGAGAAGATCAGCGGCCGGCCGCAGCCATAGCGAATGACCTCGTGCAGCACTCGATCCGCGAAGAAGTTCTTGTCGATGGTCTGCTCCGCCTCGTGGCCGCCGCCTTGACGACGCTGCGGCCACTTGATCTCCACATCGATGCCGAGGGACTTGGGCAGCTGCTGCAGCACCTCCACCAGCCTGGGGAAGATGCGATGCTCGGAGCGTGGCTCGGCATTGTGAGCCGGATATTCCAGCACCTTGCCGTTGATCACCGAGAAGATGCGCAGACGCTTCAGCAGCTCGTAGTTGATGTCCTTGATCAGCACGTACTCCAGCTGATCGGGCTTCTCGATCTGCTTGCCGGGCGGTGCGGTGCGCAGTCCAAAGTCGTGGTAGATCACCGGGATGCCATCGGCCGTCAGATGCACATCCAACTCGATCATGTCCGCGTGATGGGCATGAGCACTCAGGAAGGAGGCGATCGTGTTCTCGCGCTCCTGCGGCGCCTCGGCGATGTAGCTCTTGCCGTTGCCGCGATGGCCCACGTCGAGATTGGGCCAGCTGCGTGGCCAGTAGTGGGCGTAGGTGGTCTTGAAGTCCAGCGGCGAGTACTGATAGGGCTGCACTAGTACATAGGGCAACCGGAGCCTGGCCAGCGTCTCGTCGGGTCGCTGGGCGGACTTGATGTGCAGCTGCAGCAATCCCTCGCTGCCTTGGAGCTCGGCCGCACTCAGCGTGGCGCTGCCGAGCAGCTGGTGATCCAGCGTGTAGCACTCGAGGCGGAAGTGCTGCAGCATCATCTGCTCCAAGGGCAGCGTGATGTGGAAGATGACAATGTCGCCCTTGGTGTAGGGCACGCCGTGCTGCGGCTGCTGCTGCAGCTGGCTGCGGCCGTAGAGCTGCTTGGAGTACTCCACGTGCAGGCCGGCGGTCTGCTCGACGGGCACAATCTTGAGCTGCACATGCTGCGGATCGAAGGTCTCGATGTCGTGCACCTGGAACATCTTCTCGCCGTTGAACTTGAGCTGCACAATCGCCTCGTGGTTCAGCCAGCCTCGATGCACCTGCGCCAGCGACTGCTCCTCGGACTGGGCCACCCCGAAGGCGTCCAGTTGGCTGCACTGCTGCTCGGGGCAGGGCAGCAGCAGGCGGGGCTTGAAGTGCGTCTCCCAGCGACGAATCTGCTTGTTGCCAGCCGCATCCTCCACGTACACGAAGTAGCGATACTCGATCTGGCGACACGACTGCAGACGCACTGTCGCCTGCCAGCTGAGCTCGTCCAGCCGATCGAGGGGCACGCAGCGCGACAATTGCCACTCGCCCAGCGCCTTCACGTCGCCAGTGAGCGCCAGCTGCTCATCCGCCCCCAGGGAGCTCTGCAACCGCACGTTGAACTGCCTCAGCGTGGGCTTGCAGCCCGTTGCGGCAGCTGTCTCGAGCAGCTCGTTGCCAGTGGCATAGTTGTCGGCAGCCGTGAGCGCAGCAGCGTCTCCGTATGCGGCACACTGCAAGACAAGAGAAGCGACAAGGCCGAGGATTAGTGGCGAGTTAAACATGTCAACGGGGGACAGCCAACAACGAGATTCGGACAACTACTGACTCGCTGCCACGCTGGACAGCGGCTCAAATACACCGGGCAGCGGAGCGCAGCTTTCTCCCTCTCTCGCCCAGCTGAAGCTGACCGATAACACAGCTGCCCAATCAAATATTCCGCTTTATTCTTAGAAAGTAGATCGCCGCTTATCAAATCGCGCGTTTTTAGTCGCGCTCGTGCCTGCGACGACTTTGGCGCAAGTGCAAACAAGATCACGTGTTGCCCCCCTCCATCTATCGATCGGCGGGTTGCAGATTAACCAGCTATTTATACAACCAAATTTATTCGTTTTAATCTGCGACTCTCAAATTGTTGAGTACGTAACCCTTCTGATCTGTTGGACAATCTATTTAGCCTTCAAATCCCAAGTCTCGTTTATAGCTAATCAATCTTTTTCAAAAATTGCTGCCTAATCTGTTTTTATTATTCTTATTTTCTAAATATATATATATACATATTTGTTTATTACTTTTTTATATTTTTGTAGATTAGGTTAAATTATATTAATTGTTTGAAATTCTGAACAATAGACTTTGTGCACAACATTTTCTAAATTCGATCGTAAAATCTTAAAATTCAAACTAAACAAAGGCTGAAAAGCAACTCTTAGCGTAATTCTTCATTAAATTGAGACATAAACCACAGCATGTACTTTTTTAACTGTTTATCCAAGACACGAACCACATGTTTACATAACTTGGTATTGGAATGCGAGTGAAGCTGCTGCTCAAGCTTTCTAGTTGGCAATGAACTTTAAAACGCGCGCGTTTTAAAACGCTTGCACGTTAGCGATTTTACCTGTGGCTGAAAACGCGCGCGTTGCGGCAAACCTTGTTGCTTCAAACAGCGTTTGATGATGCAATTGCCGCTGTTGTTGCTGGTGCTAAACAACGCGCCCTGGCAACAGTATCGCAATGCCGAAAACTTATGCAAATTGTTAGCTACGGAACCCATAAATTCAACAATAATTTCAAAGGCTGTTTTTCTCGTCGCGTCGCCACGAATGTCTATCACGTGTGGCTGCTGTTGTTCTTTGTTGATTGTTTTTGTTTTTTAATCAGTTGTGACGATGAACAAACACAACAAAATTTATATTACAGTTAGCCAGAAGTGGACGCCCACACGTAACGAAACAGCTCGAACCGGGCCAACAACAGCGAATGCTTTGGCAATAATTCAGCGAGGAAAGAAAGCAAATAGAACGTAAAAAATATATGTACTTATGGTGAATTGGGAGAGTCGAGAGTCTAGTCGGAAAAGTCGCGTGTTCTGCGAAAATCACAAGAGATTGTGCTATTAAGTGAGATAGTATACATATAGTTAGCGGTGTCTAGTTTTTCCGCATGTTTTGTTAGTTGTATTTTTGGCTGCCTTACGTCAATCAAGTGGTCGAGCCCGTTTCGTTCTTGGCACAATTAGCACAACCTTGCGAACTCGTCGAACTCGACTCTCAAGCATTTCGGCAGCGTCTTATCGACAACGACAACGACAACGAAAACAATGCGAAAACATGCGAAGAAAGACGCAATGTTTTTGTCTTAATGCAAGTGTTTCGGCTATTTTATGTTAATTACACTCCATTTCGGTTTTCGGTATTTTTCATCACATCGCTGCTTGTGTGTGTTTCGCTCTGGCACGTGTTGGCATTGTGAACTCAACGCAGGCGCTTTCGCTCTCCCTCTCTCTGTCTTCAACTAAAAAGCTCGCGTTGTGCTTTACACATGTTCTTTGTTTTGGGAAATTTCAATTCAATTTGTGTAAAGCTTTGGCAATTTGGGGCGTTAGTTTCTTAGCATCTGTTTTGACGGCTTTCTTATCACAACACTGTTGTTATGCCGCGATAAGCATCAAGTTGCACGTCAAGAGTGATTTATATCACATTGCCTGTTATTGTAAATTCAATAAAGTATAATCTAATCGATGTTGATTCCATGTACTATGCCACTTCAAAGAAGTTTCGCTGAAATTCAATTTCAAATGGGATACAGACTGGCGAGCACGTGACGACATTCCCCTTGCAACATGTGGCACTATTCCCAGAGCTTTCGATGTACTCGCTTGCAACGCGACCAAAAAGAGGGTTTGGGGTTCACTATAACTAAAATGAGTCAGCTCCCCACGGGACCAATCAAATTGTTGTTTATTTTCGAAATGATATCATATGTAGCAAAACTTCGCATTAGCAAACAAAATATAAACTCAGGCCATCGTTAATATATTCATCCTAATTCATATTGATATTTCTAGTTCTGCACTGTATTGATTTTGTGAGAAACGAGGAAAATACTTTGAATGACAACTGCTTCGACCTTCAGCTGAACCGAAGAGTCAAAGTCGAAATATTTGCATTACACTTGACGTCACATTATTCGCATTACGTACGAATCTGTTGACACTCTCGATTAATTGCCTAGCGCAAATAACAATAATAATACTAGCAATAACATTAAGTATCGCTGATGTTGGGCATAATTACATTTTGCATGTGCTCATCCGGAGTCTGGGGTTCCATGGGCGTCAATAGCATGGGAACCGACATAATTTATTGTTGTTGTTGTGAGGTATAAAAATACAAATTATAATGTTTGTATGTACATATGTGTATCACAGTTGAATTATCTTTGTTTTGTTGTATTCTCTTGCACTACGCGGCGTATGCGCAATTTTTAGCTAGGCTAAGCAATCATTTTGTACTGATTTCTTTTTCTTTGAATTGTTTCTTCAACGGTATTATTGTTTAATAATTGTTGTTTGATTTTTTTTGTTTTAGGTATTTATCCTTTTGATAATTATTGAAACTAGGACGTTTCCGACGTCGTCGTCGCACCGACGTTGCAGTCGCAACTGTTTTCAGCGATTTTGTTGTGCGCGCAATTTAAACGATTTCTTTTTATCGAAAACAGAGCTCTCATGTACTCTAGAGCTTTTTCTGCCCGTTTTCTTTGTGTTTGTAGCAACGGCGACAACGTTGCCGATTTGTTTTGGTTTTCAGCTTGGGGTACAGTTGCTGCTCGGGCTTTTTGAAATGTTGTTGGCCTCCTCTGACTACAACAACAACAACAGCAACAACGACAAACAAAATAAAAACAAAAACAGACGATAATAAAACGTGTATACCTGTGCCATACTTATAGTATTGTTCCCGAGGTGACTTTGCGATGCTCTTGCACAAATAAAGTATTCAAATATTAATAGGACAGATGGGAATATTGCATACAGTAAATCAGAGAATGTATACAATCTAATAGTATACACGTAAATAGCTTGTATCTATCAACAACTAATTACAATTAATTTATTATCAAATTGTATGCGAGTCAAGCCGGTCACCGATTATCGGTCAGCGTCGCAGCCAAAGCCAAAGTACAGGGTATTGAAACACACGCACACTTGTTTACAAATATTTGTGCTTCACGCACAAGCAGCTGCTCCAAAGCTTAAGTCAAACGGAAACGAACAAGACAACAAGAACAGCTGCAGCAGCAGCAGTGGCCGGTGAGCGAGAGTGGGAGAGAGAGAAGCAGCCTTTGCTCCAAAGCAAAACGTGTTAGTCGTGTGCAGAAGCCGACGTCGACGTCGCTGCCGCTGTGCACGTGAAAAGTTTTGTTTGTGGGGCGACGTCGTTGCCGGGCCCCCTATGTCAGTTTTGCGTGATGCTGACGAGAGCATTCAAAAGCTTTCGCTCGCTCTTTCTCTCTGTATGTCTATTGAACCGGTTTTCGTCGGTTGTGTGGTCATTGTTTTCCTTGTTGTTTGTTTACGTGTGCGAGCCGCGAAGTTGATAAGGCAACAACTGCTAATAAGCATTTTATTGGACTTACGAACGAGCTTTTCGCGTGCGCAAATCGCTTTGGATTCAAAGCTTTCTGGTCAAGGTCTGTCTTCTTTCTATCGTAATCATATAAAATTATACTTATGTTTCTTCACATATACTATGTTGCCAGGCGCATTATATTGGACCATTCTATGTACATATATTTCTATATGCTACACGCTTATACTTTGTTCTTTATGTTCCGTTCCCATTGCACGAGGGGAGCTTTGTTTACGCTATTCGCACCTTTTGATCGTTTTTGTTTTGATGTAGTTGTTTTTATTTTTGAATTCATTTCACTATTGAGACACACACCCCATCGAGTCTAAAGTACAATTTGAACAACTTATTCCACGAATTATCTCGCCACGCCATTTCAGAAATTATTTAGATATATTTCAGAACTATTCGATTTCTATACAACATGTTCTCAGTCACGTCTGTCTGAAAATTTGGTGTAACTTTTTAGTTGTTTTCGTTATTAAATCGCATTCCGACGACGATGACAGCTGTTTTTTGTTTACATAAACAGTGCAAGCTTTTCGATAAGGCCTTGTAATGGGGCAACACAAGCGCCAATCGTGGCATCCGACAACCCACGTACAAGTAAATATATAGTGTAAACAAATTGTTAAGGGATTTTGCAATCAATACTATTTGTTAATACCTAATTTGTGTTTCGATAAATGGTACAAGATAACGTTATTAAAAGCTTAAACGCCAGATCAATTCACACTCGAAAAGTGCTAGCTAACTAATACCGATGTAGATCCCATTGTACCTTTAGCAAATATGTGGATTTTTATGGAAATCAATTGAAAACTAATTAATTATGATTCTCGAAACTAATATTTAGTAATAATATTTAAGTTTGTAGACGGATTGCATTTATCCTAAATTTAAATCTGATACTATTCATTATATTAATGAACTTTTAAAATAAATGTCGATAGAATTTAAACAATCCCATTTTCTTTAGGTAATGAATGATTTCACTCAATTTTATAAAAGCAAAGTCGATCGAAACAAAAAAATTGATAATTATTTTGACGAAATTGATAAGGAGCCTCTCATATACATAAATATGAATACGTTTTTAATCAAATATAATCGTACCTGATCGCACATTATAGTGCAGGTGTTGCCAATGTCTGTCGTGGTTTTATTTGAAGCAAATTCCCTTTGTGAATTGATCCTTCTGTGTGACCTTTAACTCTTTAGCACTGTTGCAAACACTTCTTATCGCGCACACGACACGACTAACAGCAAGGGACGAGATGAGAACTGAGAATGTTGTACAGTAATGTCTTAGAACTGTTGCTAAATAGGAAGTCGCTGTCGTACCAGACGCCGGAACAACGTAAATACAATTAAATCAATTGAAAACAATGAAAATCGTAGTCGCAGCCGGACAAAGAGCCCCAGATGGATGACGATGACAGAATCGTGATAAGCGGCAACAAAAGCAAAAGAGCGAAACGGGAGAGAGACCCCAAGTATAGTACAACTGATTATCAGCGATAATGTATTGCTATTTCACATTAAGTAGTATTTGAGAAAGTATTCCCAAGGCGTCACGTTGTTGTTGTCGTCGGCGATTCTGTTGCATCCTCCGTTGTCGTCGCTTGCTCCTCGCTCGCAGTTGTCACATCTGCCTCTGTTGCCTCCTTCTTTGCCTCAGCCACAGTCTCAGTCTCAGCTGAAGTCTTCGCCTCGCGCTCGAATAAAATGACCAGCTCCGTGTGCGTTGTGTGTGGAAACATGTCCACAGCGACTGCGGTCTTGGGATAGAACGGTTCCCCTTTCCAGTGCTTGGACTCTGGTCGCGCTAACTCGATGAAATTGCGCTTGGCACTATTAGGATTGCAGGAAACGTAGACCAGACGTTTAATGGCGCTCGCCGAACGTATGGCGGCAATTGAGCGATTGTCTATGATGCATGGAAAACAGAGAATGAGAACAAAATACAATTTGATTGACGTGACACTCGCACATTAGATAAACCTCTGCAAGCAACAAGCTTAATTGCTTTAAGTAAATGCAATTAGACTCATTTAAAGCCTAAGCTGACAATTCTCTTGAGCATAAATCTAATCTGCAAGTGCAAATATTTTACTTACGAAGACCCGCTCGAGGGGGATCCACGACTGCTATCAAATCCACTGGCTTGCCCGGCTCCTGGCCATACAGAGCCTCTCTTACCATGCTCTTGATGTAATCATCTGCGTTGCCAGCAAAGAATTTGCAATTCGTAATCTTATTCGCCTCGGCGTTGTACTCCGCATCCTTGATGGCATCCGCCACAATCTCAACGCCAAACACTTGCTTGCAGTGCTTAGCGAATGCCAGTGCTATGGTGCCTGTGCCGCAGCAGATGTCCAGCATGGTTGTGTCTGCAGTTGGCGCAGCCAAATCGATCGCCTGCTGATAAAGGACATTCGCACCGCCTGTGTTGATTTGAAAGAAGGCCAAAGGACTTATGCGAAACTGCAGTCCTTGAATGGTGTCTGTAATGTGCGTGCTACCGGAGAGATGTGTGACGGGATTAATCATCTGGCCCGCCTCGCGATGCTTCACATCCTGATAGTAAAGCGAGCTGCATTTGTGCGTCTCATTCTGCTCCGGCTGATCGTAGAAGTTCTTCAGCTCCTGCTGCAACTCCAATTGTTCGCTTTCGCTCAAGTTCGAGGAGTAGATGCCGGCTACCAACATCAGTTCTCCGGTGGCAGTCGAAGTGCGCACCATTAACTGACGAAAGTGTCCCAGATTGCCCACAGGATTGAAGGGCTGAAACTTGGACTGCCGGACCAGCTGTTGAAAGCTGAGCGCCGCCCACTTTGCCTCCGCTGGCAAATGGGGCAACTGCTGCACGTCGGCCACCTCAACAGATCCATCGCTGTAGCTTCCTAATCGGAAACCCACAACGATCTCTCCCTCCGCATTCTTGCCTATGGTGAACTCGTTCTTATTGCGATAACCGTCGACGGCAGGCGAGGCAAGAACTCCTTTGAATTCAAACTTGTCCAGATGCGGCTTGGCAGCTGCATTAAGACGACGCAGTTCCTGTGTGTATTTCTTCAGCAGCGCAGCCATCTCCGTCGTCTTCTGTTCCAGCTGCTGCTCGTAGGGCAGCTCGGCCAGTGGACAAGTTGCCTCCTTGGCGGTGCGTTGACGCTTCGGTTTCGACTCGCCGGCTAGCTCCTCACCCCGTCTCTTGTGCAGAGGATCGGCAGATGCTTTGGCAGCCATCGCCTTGAGCACCTTGCCCTTCCATTTGTAGCCGTTGAGCGTCTCCAGTGCACGCTGCTGATCCTCCTGACTGCGGAAGCACACAAAAGCAAACTCCTTGCGTGTGGGCGACTTGATTTTGGTAATGTCGAACTTCAGTGTGGTTTTCAGCAGCTTCTTGAACTCCTGCAAATGCAAGTGGGTTCATAAAATACAAGGTATGCATTTATAATCATTACTTACGCCAATGCCGAAGTAGCCCAAGTTCTTCACTTCGATTTTAAAGATTTCCGATGTGAATTCGTTGCGCTCCAAATACTCGAATTCATTGTTGCCGGCTTTTTCAATTTCCTCACTTGTATCAACACTCTCCGCGGGTTTTTCGGCACTTTCCTTGTCCTCAACAGTTTCCACATTGCTCTCGACGCCAAGTGCAGGCTGGTTTTCTGTGTTTTCCACATCCATTTCAATTGTTTTCAATAATTAAACACAAAACAACATGTGCAACACGTGAAATTAGATGCGCGAATATCGATAACTCATATCGATAGGACGCGATAAGCAGACTTTCAATATATTTTGAAGAATCATGTTAACCGCAAGGCTAATTTTTGTAATGTTGTTTCATTTAATTACCTGTTTTCAATTTCAATGTTCATTTAGTTAAATTTGGACAATTTTTAGCAATTTCTTGCTTAACATTTAAGCCGAGCGATATTTTGTGGCGGTCGGTCGACAAAATACAATGTTAAGTTAACAGTTACAGTTACAGCGTTGCCAACCACTTTAAGGATTCAATTCAAATTGTTTTGGCGCTTTGCATTGTGCCCCGTGCATTGCTATATTTCTTACTATAAGTAACTCCAAAATATGTGTAATTAGTGTGAAAAAGTGTATTAATTATTCGACAGCTACCGTAAATCTCGAAAGGGCTGCATCCAATAGAACTTGACGCTCCGTCAGTAACTGTTGCATCTCCGGCTCATGCTTCATAATGTTTGCAATCTCTTGCAGCAATTGAGCAGCCTGCTTCAGCTTCTCCTCGCACCGAGCGGCATCTTCCAGCCGCAAGGCCTGCGTCACAATTGCCTCCTCCAAATCGATTAGCAAATTGCCACGGAATATGCTCCAACCGCTGTCAATGAGGTTCGCAAGCTGCAACAGCTCCTCGCAAAGCTCAATCTTCCGCTGCAGCGACTTCTCGCTGAGTTCTACAATATAAACAATTAATTATACACATTATAGTTCAATAAATAGCCTTACCCTCCATGGAGAATCCTGGCGCTGAGCCGTAGAGTTGGGTCAGCGCGTATTTCACCTGTAAGATGTGCGTGTTTGTCTCGTGCAACTCGATGCGATGGCGATAGAGGAAATCCTCTAGAGCGGCAGGTGTCGACTTGTCCAGCGATTCAATTTCCTGCTGCAGCTGGGCATCCTGCGTCAACACTTCCCTGGCGCCCTTGACAACATTGCACACCTGACACTTCCAGTTGGCGGCGTTCTGCAGCGGATTCACTGAAACGAACTGCACGAGGAGATCAGTTGGGCAATCTAAAGGAATTTTATGTTCTTCACTCACCTTGCCCACCTTGCACTTGTCGCACATGCGTGAGCCGGCATAGATGTCCAGCTCGGTGGGATCTGAGCATCTGGCGCAGGCGCAATCGAAGCATTTGACCTGCTTGAGGTGCAGCCTCCGCTGAATCGTGCTCCTCAGCGGCTGTGTGTACGAGATGCTGAGTATTTCGCCCTTGGCAATCTTGCGCTTGGCCAGGAATACAATGTTCATGTCGTCGTCGAAGCGATGTCTCAGATTGGGCACACAATCGTGAGCAATCATGGCACCACCAGGAAAGATGGCTCTCACCTTGCGACGCTCGGAATTCTGTCGCACCTCAAAGGCATTCGTGTCGAGGATGGCGGCAAGGCGGAGAATCTCCATCTCCGGCCAGTCGCGCTGGCCCAGCACAGTCTTGATGAAGGTGATGAGATTGGCACGCAGCACCTGATACAGCGGCGTGTCCAGCCGCTCCTTCAGATGATCCTCGAGAGCGCTCAGCTTGGCGAATGCCGCAGGATTCGATTGCTTCAGCTGCATGCAACGCAGCAGCATGATGACGCAGTAGGCGGACTCCTTGAGCTCTGGCTCCACGGGATTGTAGTTGATCTTGGACTGAAAGTTGCTGGCCGCCATCAGGCGGCATTCGTCCCGATGATAAGGCGACTGCTCGCACTCCCTGCCACACATCGGCCAGCTGCAGGAGCTGCATTTGTGAAAGTTGTCCGAACGCTTCGCTGGCGGCAACAGATTCCTGTGGCAGCCGAGGCAGATGGGCGGCGACGCCACCTTGGGGCCAAGGACAAGAGGCGCCTCCCGCATGATCTGCTCGCCCATGCGAATGTCGCGTGTGGCACGCAGATGCCTGCCCAGCAGCTGATTGGTGTCCACCTCGTAGCACTTGCACTCCGCCTTGTGCTGCCGCCAATGCTCCTTCTGGTGCTCGCGGCTGCAGTAGACGACGTTGCGGCATGCCGCACACACTTGTGTGGCACGCGCCTGGCAGAGGGCGCAACTCGTTGGCGACGTCATCGTTCTGCTCCTTGCTACCGAAAATCCTTTGCCAGCTGAAAACGCTTTGAACGCTGAATTATCCGCCTGTTTGCGTAATGCACAACGTCGGAAAACTCACTGAGCGACGACGAGCATAAAACGATTTTCCGTCTCGGGGCGAGGCAATTTTCTTTTGTCGCTGCTGCCGCAGCAGCTGCGATCTCAATCTCGATCTCCATCTCTTGTCACTTGGCGCACGACGGTTTATTATTAGACCAAGCACGCCAGCAACATGCGAACAATGCACAATCCGCTGCTAGACATCGGTTCTCTGACTTCTCTGCTCTCGGGGATGCTCTATCTCTACCTAGACATTGCTCCACATCTCTCCTGCCAGTTTAGTCGGCCTTTCGAAATAAATATATATGTTTAATCGCCCACCTTTTAGTTTGCAGAGATTGAAATGTCTCGAACACACTGCTTCCCATTTAATTAATTTGTTAAACAACTTGTCTCTTCAATTTATTTCGTTTAAACACGAAAACTAGATAATTTGTTTTAGCAGTTTGTGTCTCAATTTCTACTTCTATTTCTACAAATAAATATTTTTTAATTGCTTAGAAATGCTCTACTAACCCAGCGATATAATCTGGGGACGTACAACCCTGAAACAATTTCAATTTGAATTGTTAATTAATGTTATAAGACTTGATAACTTATTGTTAGTCTCAACTTAAGATCCAATAAATAATAGCAAAGTATTTAATAAAAAAAACAAGTAAGAAAGCTGCAGTCGAGATGTGATATTTTTTTTAATAAAATAACATTTGAGATTTTTGTTAAAATATCATTCAAGTTTTTTGTTTAAATATTATTTAAGTTTTTTGTTTTCGAGGGTTGCGGGTATCTTACGGTCGAGCACTCTCGACTGTAGCTTTCTTACTTGTTATTAATAAAGCTTCAGAAACCATTATAGTTAAAAGGTCAGAAATGTGGTTGATTGAGTTTATTTCAACCGTAACTAATGCTTTGGGAAATTTAAACACAATACCAACTTCAAAAATGTACGATAAAAAGTTTGTGACGATCCGCGAAAAATTCAAGCGTAATGTTATAATATTATTTATTGATATGCATATAATTCGAGTAAAATTATAAAAAACCTTACCTAAAAGTAAAAATTAAATAAAACATTAATAATACTTATTCTGATATTTCAGAAGTAAAATGTAAGTGCATAATTTTGTTAATACATATATTAAAAAATAAACAAAATCATTTATCCTAAATAAAATACGTTAATAATGTCGTCGAAATTCCTTCCCAAAACCCACTTGGAGCTGCTCAAGTACCAGGCGAACACAATCGAGCAGCAAGTAGATTTGGCAAAAATTTTAATTTTCAGAAGCTGGGCGGGTTTTTCAAATTTGAATAAAATACGTTAAAATGAACGACAATATTTCTTCTCAAAATCTGCTGAAGTACCAGGCGAACATAATCGAATAGCAAGGCTAAACAACAGAGATAGGAAGACTTTATTGCTGTGGGAAAACACCCTCTATCTTGGCCATATCCTTGCTGATCCTTATGAGTCCTGTGGCAATCAACTCGTCTTAACAAGGACTATCAGCTGGCCAAAGGACATTTCGATCGTCCTTTTGGTTCCCGAGATATTCATGATTTTCTCATTTTGTTGCGATTTCGTACATTTTTTTTGGACTCCGCAACAAAAAATTTCCAAGTCCAAAAATTAAAAAATATTGCATACTTTTGGGGATCGAATTAATTTTGTAGTCGAAAACTTTAAATGTGTTTATCTCGAAAACAACAACAACAATGTATATATTCTTTAGCCAGTAGATAGCTGTAATAAATACGTTTAAAAATAACTGTCGATTGTCATTAAAAAGAATAAAGAATGTATAAAAAAAGCAAACATGAATTTTTCGAAAAAATCTACAAGGGGTAGGCATGGAAAATTGGGCAAAAATTGAAAAATCATCCGTAACTTCGTCATTTCAAGGACGATCAGGATGTCCTTTGGCATGCATATAGGGACGGATTCATGATGAACGACAATGAAATCAAAGGCCCGAACATCCTTTAAACAACAGAGATAGGAGGACTTTTTTGCTGTGAGAAAACATGCTCTATCTTGGCCATATCCTTGCTGATCCTTATGAGTCCTGTGGCAATCAACTCGTCTTAACAAGGACTATCAGCTGGCCAAAGGACATTTCGATCGTCCTTTTGGTTCCCGAGATATTAATGATTTTCTCATTTTGTTGCGATGTCGTACATTTTTTTTCGACTCCGCAACAAAAAATTTCCAAGTCCAAAAATTAAAAAATATTGCATACTTTTGGGGATCGAATTAATTTTGTAGTCGAAAACTTTAAATGTGTTTATCTCGAAAACAACAACAACAATTTATATATTCTTTAGCCAGTAGATAGCTGTAATAAATACGTTTAAAAATAACTGTCGATTGTCATTAAAAAGAATAAAGAATGTATAAAAAAAGCAAACATGAATTTTTCGAAAAAATCTACAAGGGGTAGGCATGGAAAATTGGGCAAAAATTGAAAAATCATCCGTAACTTCGTCATTTCAAGGACGATCAGGATGTCCTTTGGCATGCATATAGGGACGGATTCATGATGGACGACAATGAAATCAAAGACCCGAACATCCTTTAAACAACAGAGATAGGAGGACTATTTTGCTGTGAGAAAACATGATCTATCTTGGCCATATCCTTGCTGATCCTTATGAGTCCTGTGGCAATCAACTCGTCTTAACAAGGACTATCAGCTGGCCAAAGGACATTTCGATCGTCCTTTTGGTTCCCGAGATATTCATGATTTTCTCATTTTGTTGCGATGTCGTACATTTTTTTTCGACTCCGCAACAAAAAATTTCCAAGTCCAAAAATTAAAAAATATTGCATACTTTTGGGGATCGAATTAATTTTGTAGTCGAAAACTTTAAATGTGTTTATCTCGAAAACAACAACAACAATTTATATATTCTTTAGCCAGTAGATAGCTGTAATAAATACGTTTAAAAATAACTGTCGATTGTCATTAAAAAGAATAAAGAATGTATAAAAAAAGCAAACATGAATTTTTCGAAAAAATCTACAAGGGGTAGGCATGGAAAATTGGGCAAAAATTGAAAAATCATCCGTAACTTCGTCATTTCAAGGACGATCAGGATGTCCTTTGGCATGCATATAGGGACGGACTCATGATGAACGACAATGAAATCAAAGGCCCGAACATCCTTTAAACAACAGAGATAGGAGGACTTTTTTGCTGTGAGAAAACATGCTCTATCTTGGCCATATCCTTGCTGATCCTTATGAGTCCTGTGGCAATCAACTCGTCTTAACAAGGACTATCAGCTGGCCAAAGGACATTTCGATCGTACTTTTGGTTCCCGAGATATTCATGATTTTCTCATTTTGTTGCGATGTCGTACATTTTTTTCGACTCCGCAACAAAAAATTTCCAAGTCCAAAAATTAAAAAATATTGCATACTTTTGGGGATCGAATTAATTTTGTAGTCGAAAACTTTAAATCAGTCGAAGCCGAGCTTTTGCAAGAGTTAGACGTGTTTCTTGTGCATCCATCAAGTATTTACTTAAAACCCCAGAGGTATCGAAAAAATCCATCATTGTGGGACAACCTCTACAGTTGTCTTGCTTATACTCACGCAAGTACCATCAAGTGAATCTGCAACAGCTTAAATTCACAAGTGCTGGGCCCCAGCATTCAGCTGGTGGTCCACTGATCTCCACGAGGAGATCAGCTGTTAAAGCTTTAAGCTTTAATACGGTTTGTGTCTGAGCTATCAGCAATAGCGCCATCTATCGGTGTTAAACCTAAACTAGCTAGGCGGTTGTAAGACTTGCTTAGCAAATATATCCACTTTTAGTCAATTACTCAACTTTACTCAGTAAAGTTCAGCAAATTGATAATTATGGATAAATCACTAGAGCAAAAATCCATCGACTTTGAATCGATGAGAAAAACTGCTGGTGCGTCTGCTTCTGAACTTCGCACTAGTTTGCGAGCGAGTTTGCTAGACGGCTGCACAACCGCTGGCAGTACAACCAGATGGGCCCTAACAAGCTGCATCACAACTTGTACAGTGACGTCTTCCATTTCATCACCGTTGACCTTCACAACGAGTTTAAATGGCAGCGTGTGCACCGCTGCATCCAGTACGAGGCATGATCCTGTATCAATCAGCGCATCTTCGAATCCCTCTACTCCAGGGTGGCAGGAAGTATCAACAAAGCCAAGAAAAGGAGCGGCGAAGAAGAGAGCAGGTGCCACTCTCTCTCCAAAGGTGATTCATAAGAAGACAAATTCAGCAGAATGTACCGCTAACCGCTTCATAACCCTAAGTGACGAAGACGAAATGGATAACGAATCTGGACCCTCCACATCAAAAGCCGCGATGAATCGCGACGCGAAGAAGCGTGAAGCTACTTTGCATCCGGCAACAGCAAACAAACAAGACAAAGACCAGTTAGCTGCTTCACAAACAACTCGATCTCATAAAGTTCCAAGGATAATGGTTCCTGGTGTGATCAGCTACTCTGCTTTCTGCGCTGAATTGGATGGTATCATTGGAGACTCATACTCCATTAAAGCGCTGAACTCAGGTGACTGTGCCATTCAGTGCAACTCATCGGACGCGTACAGGCTCGTGGCCAGGCACTTCCGCGAAAAGGGAACAATTTTTCATCACCATCAGCTGCCAGAAGATCGTCCTTACCGCATGGTTATGAGAAACATCCACCATGATGTCCCTTCAGAGGACATTATTGAATGCTTGCAGAGTGAGGGTCACTGCGTTATGCGAATATATACCCCACGAAACAAGGCAACTCAACTCCCACTCAACATGAGATTTGTTGACCTTAAGAAGGCTGAAAATAACAAACTTCTTAAAAACATCTCTGCCGTCTGCAGACACAAAGTCACCTGGGAGAAGCCACGCAAGCAATCCGGTCCTGTGCAATGCCACAGGTGTCAGGAATATGGCCACACAAAAGCATACTGCACACGGCATCATATTTGTAGAGAATGTGGAGAAAATCACCCAACTCTGGAATGCAAACTCGGAAAGGACGACCCTAGGTGCTGCTTCCACTGCGGCAACTCTCATGCGGCTAATTTCAAAGGCTGCAGAAAATACCTGCAAGTTGCATTCAAGCAGAACCACCACTTGAAGGACACCGAGCCCACAGTATCCACCACGAATCCTCTATCAAAACATGCAGCATATAATCCTGGTAAGGAAACTTTTGCAAGCGTTGCTAAAAGGAGCCAATTCAGCGATCAACGTAGCCTGCCTCGCAAAGGAACTGAAAATCATTCAATCCCAACACATTCAAACGTTAATGCTTCGCTTGATGCTAAGCTGGAACAGCTTTTTACGAGGCTCGACAGGATGATGTCGCTTGTAGAAACATTAATGCAAGCTATTCTGCAAACGCGCTCTTCCTCTACTGTTCTTCACAATGGGTGCTCTTAAAATTGCAAGTTGGAATCCAAATGGGGTAAGCTCGAAAACAAACGAGATCACTGCTTTCATTGAGCTGCACGACATTGACATCCTCCTGTTGTCAGAAGCACACCTCTGTTCCCGATCCAACTTCAAGATCCCCGGCTTCACCCTACATAAAGCCATCCACCCAGACGACCAGCGGCATGGGGGCGCGGCGATCCTCGTTAAAGCAGTCATTGCTCATCAACTCGCCTTTGTTATCTCTGAAGACCACATTCAAGCCGTATCCATAGAACTTTCTACAAGCAGAGGAAGATTCAATGTTGCTTCAGTCTACTGCCCTCCAGCCTTCAGGTGGACAGAAGCACTCATCACACCATTCTTCTCCCAGCTCGGCGTCAAATTCCTTGCAGCAGGAGATTGGAATGCCAAACATAGATGGTGGGGCAACTACAGAATGTGTGCAAGAGGCCGGATTCTGAGCTCCGTCCTGGCCGATGAAAACATCGATGTTGTAGCATCTGGAGAGGCCACCTGCTATCCTTATCGTGCGAACACCACTCCCAGCGCAATCGACTTCGGAATTTCAAAGGGCTTCAGACAGCAACAGATCACAGTGAGAGTGTTGACTGAGCTGTCATCGGACCACCTGCCGTTGCTCTTTATGCTGGAAGAAGAAGCTCAATTCTTCAAAGGAGTCCCAAAAATGCTGCCACCAAATGCAAACATAGAGACTTTTAAGTCGTACATCGAAACGCACACAATGCTCAACTTTCCGATCATTTCGTGCAGCGATCTGGATGCGTACGTCGACTGTCTCACAGCAACTATTGCAGAAGCTGCGCAGCAAGCTACGCCACCTCAGCGTCCATCTGGTCTCCCAGCTAACAGAAGGGCGCCCATACTATCTTCGGAGGCAAGGACACTGCTGGACCAAAAAAGGCGTCTTAGAAGGCAATACATTGTGACGGGTGATCCTGCAACTAAGCAGCTTCTATCAAGCGTCACAAACAGACTGCACAGGTTGCTAGCAAAGACACGCCAGAAGAACATTGATTCCCTGTTGGAAGGAGCTGGCCCTGATAGCTGCAGCGATTTCTGTATATGGAAGCTCACGAGAGGAATAAAGAGACAGCCGATTTTTCAATCTCCTATTCAGAGTCACAGTGGCCACTGGCTCAAGTCAGATTGTGAGAAAGCAAATGCTTTTGCTGAGCACTTGGCCTCCACCTTTACGCCATTTCAACGTCCAGACGCTTTCCAGCGTCAAGAGGTTGCCAACTTTCTAAGCGCTCCTATACAACCTGGCCGCCCCATTAGACCCATCACGCCGCAAGAAGTCACGTTGCATCTTAAAGCGCTGAAACTTAAGAAGACTCCTGGACACGACGGCATCGACAATAGAGCGGCAAAGTCTCTTCCACGCAAAGGAGTCCTAGCACTGGTGAAGACTTTCAATGCCATGCTAAGCTTGGGTCACTTTCCAAGGCAGTGGAAACGTGCGCGGATTGTCATGATCCCCAAAGCAGGCAAGACTCCAACGCAGGTCGACTCTTACCGCCCTATTAGTCTGCTGACCACCTTCTCCAAGATCTTCGAGCGGATTCTGCTTAGCCGACTGATGGAACTGCCCCAAGTAGCACGTCTCATTCCGAAGCATCAATTTGGATTCAGGAAATCTCATGGCTGCCCAGAACAAGTCCATCGCCTGGTCAACCTCATCACGCAGGGACTCGAGCATAAGCTCCACACCGTTGGCGTCTTCCTTGACGTAAAACAAGCCTTCGATAAAGTGTGGCACGATGGCTTGCTGTACAAAATGAAGAATCTTCTCCCAGCACCCTACTTCGCCATACTGAGCTCCTTCATCGCTGATCGGACGTTTGAAGTAGCAGTCAGAGACTCACGCTCCAGCTTGGCAGAGATTCACGCAGGAGTGCCTCAAGGAAGTGTACTTGGTCCATTCCTCTACACTCTTTTCACAAGTGACATGCCAGCGCCGTTGCCCGTCATATTTCCCGAAGGTATGTCACCTGCCTATCTGCTGCTGGCCACTTACGCAGATGACACGGCCATGCTTGCGTCCCACTCATGTCAACAGACAGCAGCTGCGGCAGTTCAAGACTGGCTGTATGCGATGGAGCGATGGACCAAGCAATGGAACATTGCAATTAATACCAGTAAGTCGGCATGCGTGACATTTTCGCTCAGGCGTTTGATCGGCATAGATCTGACCTTCGATGGTGGCAACATCGAAAACGTCACTTCGCATTGCTACCTGGGTGTCCACTTGGACCGCCGGCTGACATGGAATACCCACATCACGGCCATCAAAGCGAAATGCCTTCGCAAGCTGCAGAAAATGGATTGGCTCTTGAAGTCCAGGAGTCTCCAGCTGTCGACGAAGGCTCTATTGATCAAAGCGATACTTACGCCAACTTGGACTTATGGTATCCAAGTTTGGGGCACAGCATCAAGGCACCAGCTTAACAGGCTTAGGGTGGTGCAGGCTCGTGCTGCTCGGCGGGCAACCGGACTTCCCTGGTATGTCACCAACCGGGCAATCGAAGCTGATCTTCGCCTTATTCCGGTGGGCGATCAGATTAACCAGCATAGCAGCCGATACAGCGACAGGCTCATGGCGCACCCGAACCCACTGGCTAGCAGGCTTGTCAACCCGCAATCTCTTCGAAGATTGAAGAGACTACACCCCAGTGACCTCGCTTCCCGGGTCATCCAATAAACCCACTATTTGTAAACTTTGTAAATTTTGTAAATAATTGTAAATAATTGTATTTAGTTAAATAGTAACATCTACTATATGTATATATGTCCTCGTCTACATCCGTCCGGTTATGTTCAAATGGCATTGAACGATTCCGGCGAAAATAAAATTATTAAAAAAAAAAACTTTAAATGTGTTTATCTCGAAAACAACAACAACAATGTATATATTCTTTAGCCAGTAGATAGCTGTAATAAATACGTTTAAAAATAACTGTCGATTGTCATTAAAAAGAATAAAGAATGTATAAAAAAAGCAAACATGAATTTTTCGAAAAAATCTACAAGGGGTAGGCATGGAAAATTGGGCAAAAATTGAAAAATCATCCGTAACTTCGTCATTTCAAGGACGATCAGGATGTCCTTTGGCATGCATATAGGGACGGATTCATGATGGACGACAATGAAATCAAAGGCCCAAACATCCTTTAAACAACAGAGATAGAAGGACTTTTTTGCTGTGAGAAAGCATGCTCTATCTTGGCCATATCCTTGCTGATCCTTATGAGTCCTGTGGCAATCAACTCGTCTTAACAAGGACTATCAGCTGGCCAAAGAACATTTCGATCGTCCTTTTGGTTCCCGAGATATTCATGATTTTCTCATTTTGTTGCGATTTCGTACATTTTTTTTCGACTCCGCAACAAAAAATTTCCAAGTCCAAAAATTAAAAAATATTGCATACTTTTGGGGATCGAATTAATTTTATAGTCGAAAACTTTAAATGTGTTTATCTCGAAAACAACAACAACAATGTATATATTCTTTAGCCAGTAGATAGCTGTAATAAATACGTTTAAAAATAACTGTCGATTGTCATTAAAAAGAATAAAGAATGTATAAAAAAAGCAAACATGAATTTTTCGAAAAAATCTACAAGGGGTAGGCATGGAAAATTGGGCAAAAATTGAAAAATCATCCGTAACTTCGTCATTTCAAGGACGATCAGGATGTCCTTTGGCATGCATATAGGGACGGATTCATGATGAACGACAATGAAATCAAAGGCCCGAACATCCTTTAAACAACAGAGATAGGAGGACTTTTTTGCTGTGAGAAAACATGCTCTATCTTGGCCATATCCTTGCTGATCCTTATGAGTCCTGTGGCAATCAACTCGTCTTAACAAGGACTATCAGCTGGCCAAAGGACATTTCGATCGTACTTTTGGTTCCCGAGATATTCATGATTTTCTCATTTTGTTGCGATGTCGTACATTTTTTTCGACTCCGCAACAAAAAATTTCCAAGTCCAAAAATTAAAAAATATTGCATACTTTTGGGGATCGAATTAATTTTGTAGTCGAAAACTTTAAATGTGTTTATCTCGAAAACAACAACAACAATGTATATATTCTTTAGCCAGTAGATAGCTGTAATAAATACGTTTAAAAATAACTGTCGATTGTCATTAAAAAGAATAAAGAATGTATAAAAAAAGCAAACATGAATTTTTCGAAAAAATCTACAAGGGGTAGGCATGGAAAATTGGGCAAAAATTGAAAAATCATCCGTAACTTCGTCATTTCAAGGACGATCAGGATGTCCTTTGGCATGCATATAGGGACGGATTCATGATGGACGACAATGAAATCAAAGGCCCGAACATCCTTTAAACAACAGAGATAGGAGGACTTTTTTGCTGTGAGAAAACATGCTCTATCTTGGCCATATCCTTGCTGATCCTTATGAGTCCTGTGGCAATCAACTCGTCTTAACAAGGACTATCAGCTGGCCAAAGGACATTTCGATCGTTCTTTTGGTTCCCGAGATATTCATGATTTTCTCATTTTGTTGCGATTTCGTACATTTTTTTTGGACTCCGCAACAAAAAATTTCCAAGTCCAAAAATTAAAAAATATTGCATACTTTTGGGGATCGAATTAATTTTGTAGTCGAAAACTTTAAATGTGTTTATCTCGAAAACAACAACAACAATGTATATATTCTTTAGCCAGTAGATAGCTGTAATAAATACGTTTAAAAATAACTGTCGATTGTCATTAAAAAGAATAAAGAATGTATAAAAAAAGCAAACATGAATTTTTCGAAAAAATCTACAAGGGGTAGGCATGGAAAATTGGGCAAAAATTGAAAAATCATCCGTAACTTCGTCATTTCAAGGACGATCAGGATGTCCTTTGGCATGCATACAGGGACGGATTCATGATGGACGACAATGAAATCAAAGGCCCGAACATCCTTTAAACAACAGAGATAGGAGGACTTTTTTGCTGTGAGAAAACATGCTCTATCTTGGCCATATCCTTGCTGATCCTTATGAGTCCTGTGGCAATCAACTCGTCTTAACAAGGACTATCAGCTGGCCAAAAGACATTTCGATCGTCCTTTTCGTTCCCGAGATATTCATGATTTTCTCATTTTGTTGCGATGTCGTACATTTTTTTCGACTCCGCAACAAAAAATTTCCAAGTCCAAAAATTAAAAAATATTGCATACTTTTGGGGATCGAATTAATTTTGTAGTCGAAAACTTTAAATGTGTTTATCTCGAAAACAACAACAACAATGTATATATTCTTTAGCCAGTAGATAGCTGTAATAAAAACGTTTAAAAATAACTGTCGATTGTCATTAAAAAGAATAAAGAATGTATAAAAAAAGCAAACATGAATTTTTCGAAAAAATCTACAAGGGGTAGGCATGGAAAATTGGGCAAAAATTGAAAAATCATCCGTAACTTCGTCATTTCAAGGACGATCAGGATGTCCTTTGGCATGCATATAGGGACGGATTCGTGATGGACGACAATGAAATCAAAGGCCCGAACATCCTTTAAACAACAGAGATAGGAGGACTTTTTTGCTGTGAGAAAACATGCTCTATCTTGGCCATATCCTTGCTGATCCTTATGAGTCCTGTGGCAATCAACTCGTCTTAACAAGGACTATCAGCTGGCCAAAGGACATTTCGATCGTTCTTTTGGTTCCCGAGATATTCATGATTTTCTCATTTTGTTGCGATGTCGTACATTTTTTTCGACTCCGCAACAAAAAATTTCCAAGTCCAAAAATTAAAAAATATTGCATACTTTTGGGGATCGAATTAATTTTGTAGTCGAAAACTTTAAATGTGTTTATCTCGAAAACAACAACAACAATGTATATATTCTTTAGCCAGTAGATAGCTGTAATAAAAACGTTTAAAAATAACTGTCGATTGTCATTAAAAAGAATAAAGAATGTATAAAAAAAGCAAACATGAATTTTTCGAAAAAATCTACAAGGGGTAGGCATGGAAAATTGGGCAAAAATTGAAAAACCATCCGTAACTTCGTCATTTCAAGGACGATCAGGATGTCCTTTGGCATGCATATAGGGACGGATTCGTGATGGACGACAATGAAATCAAAGGCCCGAACATCCTTTACACAACAGAGATAGGAGGACTTTTTTGCTGTGAGAAAACATGCTCTATCTTGGCCATATCCTTGCTGATCCTTATGAGTCCTGTGGCAATCAACTCGTCTTAACAAGGACTATCAGCTGGCCAAAGGACATTTCGATCGTTCTTTTGGTTCCCGAGATATTCATGATTTTCTCATTTTGTTGCGATTTCGTACATTTTTTTTGGACTCCGCAACAAAAAATTTCCAAGTCCAAAAATTAAAAAATATTGCATACTTTTGGGGATCAAATTAATTTTGTAGTCGAAAACTTTAAATGTGTTTATCTCGAAAACAACAACAACAATGTATATATTCTTTAGCCAGTAGATAGCTGTAATAAATACGTTTAAAAATAACTGTCGATTGTCATTAAAAAGAATAAAGAATGTATAAAAAAAGCAAACATGAATTTTTCGAAAAAATCTACAAGGGGTAGGCATGGAAAATTGGGCAAAAATTGAAAAATCATCCGTAACTTCGTCATTTCAAGGACGATCAGGATGTCCTTTGGCATGCATATAGGGACGGATTCATGATGGACGACAATGAAATCAAAGGCCCGAACATCCTTTAAACAACAGAGATAGGAGGACTTTTTTGCTGTGAGAAAACATGCTCTATCTTGGCCATATCCTTGCTGATCCTTATGAGTCCTGTGGCAATCAACTCGTCTTAACAAGGACTATCAGCTGGTCAAAAGACATTTCGATCGTCTATTTCGTTCCCGAGATATTCATGATTTTCTCATTTTGTTGCGATTTCGTACATTTTTTTTCGACTCCGCAACAAAAAATTTCCAAGTCCAAAAATTAAAAAATATTGCATACTTTTGGGGATCGAATTAATTTTGTAGTCGAAAACTTTAAATGTGTTTATCTCGAAAACAACAACAACAATGTATATATTCTTTAGCCAGTAGATAGCTGTAATAAATACGTTTAAAAATAACTGTCGATTGTCATTAAAAAGAATAAAGAATGTATAAAAAAAGCAAACATGAATTTTTCGAAAAAATCTACAAGGGGTAGGCATGGAAAATTGGGCAAAAATTGAAAAATCATCCGTAACTTCGTCATTTCAAGGACGATCAGGATGTCCTTTGGCATGCATATAGGGACGGATTCATGATGGACGACAATGAAATCAAAGGCCCGAACATCCTTTACACAACAGAGATAGGAGGACTTTTTTGCTGTGAGAAAACATGCTCTATCTTGGCCATATCCTTGCTGATCCTTATGAGTCCTGTGGCAATCAACTCGTCTTAACAAGGACTATCAGCTGGCCAAAGGACATTTCGATCGTCCTTTTGGTTCCCGAGATATTTATGATTTTCTAATTTTGTTGCGATTTCGTACATTTTTTTTCGACTCCGCAACAAAAAATTTCCAAGTCCAAAAATTAAAAAATATTGCATACTTTTGGGGATCGAATTAATTTTGTAGTCGAAAACTTTAAATGTGTTTATCTCGAAAACAACAACAACAATTTATATGTTCTTTAGCCAGTAGATAGCTGTAATAAATACGTTTAAAAATAACTGTCGATTGTCATTAAAAAGAATAAAGAATGTATAAAAAAAGCAAACATGAATTTTTCGAAAAAATCTACAAGGGGTAGGCATGGAAAATTGGGCAAAAATTGAAAAATCATCCGTAACTTCGTCATTTCAAGGACGATCAGGATGTCCTTTGGCATGCATATAGGGACGGATTCATGATGAACGACAATGAAATCAAAGGCCCGAAAATCCTTTAAACAACAGAGATAGGAGGACTTTTTTGCTGTGAGAAAACATGCTCTATCTTGGCCATATCCTTGCTGATCCTTATGAGTCCTGTGGCAATCAACTCGTCTTAACAAGGACTATCAGCTGGCCAAAGGACATTTCGATCGTCCTTTTGGTTCCCGAGATATTCATGATTTTCTCATTTTGTTGCGATGTCGTACATTTTTTTTCGACTCCGCAACAAAAAATTTCCAAGTCCAAAAATTAAAAAATATTGCATACTTTTGGGGATCGAATTAATTTTGTAGTCGAAAACTTTAAATGTGTTTATCTCGAAAACAACAACAACAATTTATATATTCTTTAGCCAGTAGATAGCTGTAATAAATACGTTCAAAAATAACTGTCGATTGTCATTAAAAAGAATAAAGAATGTATAAAAAAAGCAAACATGAATTTTTCGAAAAAATCTACAAGGTGTAGGCATGGAAAATTGGGCAAAAATTGAAAAATCATCCGTAACTTCGTCATTTCAAAGACGATCAGGATGTCCTTTGGCATGCATATAGGGACGGATTCATGATGGACGACAATGAAATCAAAGGCCCGAACATCCTTTAAACAACAGAGATAGGAGGACTTTTTTGCTGTGAGAAAACATGCTCTATCTTGGCCATATCCTTGCTGATCCTTATGAGTCCTGTGGCAATCAACTCGTCTTAACAAGGACTATCAGCTGGCCAAAGGACATTTCGATCGTCCTTTTGGTTCCCGAGATATTCATGATTTTCTCATTTTGTTGCGATTTCGTACATTTTTTTTCGACTCCGCAACAAAAAATTTCCAAGTCCAAAAATTAAAAAATATTGCATACTTTTGGGGATCGAATTAATTTTGTAGTCGAAAACTTTAAATGTGTTTATCCCGAAAACAACAACAACAATGTATATATTCTTTAGCCAGTAGATAGCTGTAATAAATACGTTTAAAAATAACTGTCGATTGTCATTAAAAAGAATAAAGAATGTATAAAAAAAGCAAACATGAATTTTTCGAAAAAATCTACAAGGGGTAGGCATGGAAAATTGGGCAAAAATTGAAAAATCATCCGTAACTTCGTCATTTCAAGGACGATCAGGATGTCCTTTGGCATGCATATAGGGACGGATTCATGATGAACGACAATGAAATCAAAGGCCCGAAAATCCTTTAAACAACAGAGATAGGAGGACTTTTTTGCTGTGAGAAAACATGCTCTATCTTGGCCATATCCTTGCTGATCCTTATGAGTCCTGTGGCAATCAACTCGTCTTAACAAGGACTATCAGCTGGCCAAAGGACATTTCGATCGTCCTTTTGGTTCCCGAGATATTCATGATTTTCTCATTTTGTTGCGATGTCGTACATTTTTTTTCGACTCCGCAACAAAAAATTTCCAAGTCCAAAAATTAAAAAATATTGCATACTTTTGGGGATCGAATTAATTTTGTAGTCGAAAACTTTAAATGTGTTTATCTCGAAAACAACAACAACAATTTATATATTCTTTAGCCAGTAGATAGCTGTAATAAATACGTTCAAAAATAACTGTCGATTGTCATTAAAAAGAATAAAGAATGTATAAAAAAAGCAAACATGAATTTTTCGAAAAAATCTACAAGGGGTAGGCATGGAAAATTGGGCAAAAATTGAAAAATCATCCGTAACTTCGTCATTTCAAGGACGATCAGGATGTCCTTTGGCATGCATATAGGGACGGATTCATGATGGACGACAATGAAATCAAAGGCCCGAACATCCTTTAAACAACAGAGATAGGAGGACTTTTTTGCTGTGAGAAAACATGCTCTATCTTGGCCATATCCTTGCTGATCCTTATGAGTCCTGTGGCAATCAACTCGTCTTAACAAGGACTATCAGCTGGCCAAAGGACATTTCGATCGTCCTTTTGGTTCCCGAGATATTCATGATTTTCTCATTTTGTTGCGATTTCGTACATTTTTTTTCGACTCCGCAACAAAAAATTTCCAAGTCCAAAAATTAAAAAATATTGCATACTTTTGGGGATCGAATTAATTTTGTAGTCGAAAACTTTAAATGTGTTTATCCCGAAAACAACAACAACAATGTATATATTCTTTAGCCAGTAGATAGCTGTAATAAATACGTTTAAAAATAACTGTCGATTGTCATTAAAAAGAATAAAGAATGTATAAAAAAAGCAAACATGAATTTTTCGAAAAAATCTACAAGGGGTAGGCATGGAAAATTGGGCAAAAATTGAAAAATCATCCGTAACTTCGTCATTTCAAGGACGATCAGGATGTCCTTTGGCATGCATATAGGGACGGATTCATGATGGACGACAATGAAATCAAAGGCCCGAACATCCTTTACACAACAGAGATAGGAGGACTTTTTTGCTGTGAGAAAACATGCTCTATCTTGGCCATATCCTTGCTGATCCTTATGAGTCCTGTGGCAATCAACTCGTCTTAACAAGGACTATCAGCTGGCCAAAGGACATTTCGATCGTCCTTTTGGTTCCCGAGATATTTATGATTTTCTAATTTTGTTGCGATTTCGTACATTTTTTTTCGACTCCGCAACAAAAAATTTCCAAGTCCAAAAATTAAAAAATATTGCATACTTTTGGGGATCGAATTAATTTTGTAGTCGAAAACTTTAAATGTGTTTATCTCGAAAACAACAACAACAATTTATATGTTCTTTAGCCAGTAGATAGCTGTAATAAATACGTTTAAAAATAACTGTCGATTGTCATTAAAAAGAATAAAGAATGTATAAAAAAAGCAAACATGAATTTTTCGAAAAAATCTACAAGGGGTAGGCATGGAAAATTGGGCAAAAATTGAAAAATCATCCGTAACTTCGTCATTTCAAGGACGATCAGGATGTCCTTTGGCATGCATATAGGGACGGATTCATGATGGACGACAATGAAATCAAAGGCCCGAACATCCTTTAAACAACAGAGATAGGAGGACTTTTTTGCTGTGAGAAAACATGCTCTATCTTGGCCATATCCTTGCTGATCCTTATGAGTCCTGTGGCAATCAACTCGTCTTAACAAGGACTATCAGCTGGCCAAAGGACATTTCGATCGTCCTTTTGGTTCCCGAGATATTCATGATTTTCTCATTTTGTTGCGATGTCGTACATTTTTTTTCGACTCCGCAACAAAAAATTTCCAAGTCCAAAAATTAAAAAATATTGCATACTTTTGGGGATCGAATTAATTTTGTAGTCGAAAACTTTAAATGTGTTTATCTCGAAAACAACAACAACAATTTATATGTTCTTTAGCCAGTAGATAGCTGTAATAAATACGTTTAAAAATAACTGTCGATTGTCATTAAAAAGAATAAAGAATGTATAAAAAAAGCAAACATGAATTTTTCGAAAAAATCTACAAGGGGTAGGCATGGAAAATTGGGCAAAAATTGAAAAATCATCCGTAACTTCGTCATTTCAAGGACGATCAGGATGTCCTTTGGCATGCATATAGGGACGGATTCATGATGAACGACAATGAAATCAAAGGCCCGAAAATCCTTTAAACAACAGAGATAGGAGGACTTTTTTGCTGTGAGAAAACATGCTCTATCTTGGCCATATCCTTGCTGATCCTTATGAGTCCTGTGGCAATCAACTCGTCTTAACAAGGACTATCAGCTGGCCAAAGGACATTTCGATCGTCCTTTTGGTTCCCAAGATATTCATGATTTTCTCATTTTGTTGCGATGTCGTACATTTTTTTTCGACTCCGCAACAAAAAATTTCCAAGTCCAAAAAATTAAAAAATATTGCATACTTTTGGGGATCGAATTAATTTTGTAGTCGAAAACTTTAAATGTGTTTATCTCGAAAACAACAACAACAATGTACATATTCTTTAGCCAGTAGATAGCTGTAATAAATACGTTTAAAAATAACTGTCGATTGTCATTAAAAAGAATAAAGAATGTATAAAAAAAGCAAACATGAATTTTTCGAAAAAATCTACAAGGGGTAGGCATGGAAAATTGGGCAAAAATTGAAAAATCATCCGTAACTTCGTCATTTCAAGGACGATCAGGATGTCCTTTGGCATGCATATAGGGACGGATTCATGATGAACGACAATGAAATCAAAGGCCCGAAAATCCTTTAAACAACAGAGATAGGAGGACTTTTTTGCTGTGAGAAAACATGCTCTATCTTGGCCATATCCTTGCTGATCCTTATGAGTCCTGTGGCAATCAACTCGTCTTAACAAGGACTATCAGCTGGCCAAAGGACATTTCGATCGTCCTTTTGGTTCCCGAGATATTCATGATTTTCTCATTTTGTTGCGATGTCGTACATTTTTTTTCGACTCCGCAACAAAAAATTTCCAAGTCCAAAAATTAAAAAATATTGCATACTTTTGGGGATCGAATTAATTTTGTAGTCGAAAACTTTAAATGTGTTTATCTCGAAAACAACAACAACAATGTATATATTCTTTAGCCAGTAGATAGCTGTAATAAATACGTTTAAAAATAACTGTCGATTGTCATTAAAAAGAATAAAGAATGTATAAAAAAAGCAAACATGAATTTTTCGAAAAAATCTACAAGGGGTAGGCATGGAAAATTGGGCAAAAATTGAAAAATCATCCGTAACTTCGTCATTTCAACAACGATCAGGATGTCCTTTGGCATGCATATAGGGACGGATTCATGATGGACGACAATGAAATCAAAGGCCCGAACATCCTTTAAACAACAGAGATAGGAGGACTTTTTTGCTGTGAGAAAACATGCTCTATCTTGGCCATATCCTTGCTGATCCTTATGAGTCCTGTGGCAATCAACTCGTCTTAACAAGGACTATCAGCTGGCCAAAGGACATTTCGATCGTCCTTTTGGTTCCCGAGATATTCATGATTTTCTCATTTTGTTGCGATTTCGTACATTTTTTTTCGACTCCGCAACAAAAAATTTCCAAGTCCAAAAATTAAAAAATATTGCATACTTTTGGGGATCGAATTAATTTTGTAGAAGAAAGCTAAGAAGTGCAAAAATTCAAATCAGTGACGTACTTTTTATTAGAAATAAAATCCAAATTGCAAAAATTTAAAAGTACAAAAGTATTTAATAAAATGTTTGTAGAAATTACAGGATCGTGACTTTTTTGTATCTACAATAGCAATTTGAATGTCCGTTGGAGTTTTGTTAGATCTGATGAATATAGGATACATAATCAGGATACACAATAATATGCTCGAGAAATGGTCATTTGTCTGCCTAAAAAAATGCTTGCTTGTTAAAAGCGACGTGAATCATCAGAAATACCTAAAGGATCAGCAAATGGATTTACCCCGCTTGAAATTCGATGTTAACCTATACTACCTATATCTCATCTGCAGAAAGTGTCCGATCATCACCTCAGATCAATTATTGCCTTAAACATTTCGAGTCTTTCCCACAATAACATAGTATCTTCCATTTTAAGTAGCCAAATAAAAACAGAGTTTTGTTAATACGTTTTTATTCATTTTATTGAGTATCTTTTATCTGTCTGTATATACAGAGTTCTTTATTCTACTACTACAGCCTAAACACTATCATCTAGAAAGTACATTTCAGCGAAGTAATTTGAAGTAAATGTGTAATGACAGGTTTAAAATATTTATAAATTATTTACATTAATAATAGCTATTTATTTGAATATACATAGGTAACAACTGAATTTATGCTCTAATAAAATAGTATAATTAATTTATCCTATTGCAGGATCTTCTGTCGAGGCTCATTTCCTAATCTGTGTTGTTGTTGACTGTTGATATATATATATATATATATGTTTATAATTGTTCTTCATCGTTACTAAGTCCTGATCGCCCACAATATTATCATTATACAGTCAGTACCTTTAAAAGTTTTAATATATAATTAGATTAAGCTGCCATCCGGTAGCAGTAATCCTAATTTAACCAAAAAGTAAGAACCTTAAATAAATTGGAAAAATTAAAAAGACAAATAGGAAAAAACTATAGCTTTCAGCTATATAATATTACTTATTTATTAGAGAATATCTACAAAATATAAAACTATAGTTTTGTCAGTGTCTTGCAGTTATGTATGTATGTAGAATAATAATAATAATAATAACAACATAAATTATTTATATCAATTTACATACATAAATTAAAGGAATCATAAGATTTGTTTTGTAAAACATATTTATAATTTTTTAATTTAAGAAAAATACATCTAAACATGAAGTCAACCATAGAGAAATTTTGTACAAAATAGCATTTAAAACTGCAATGTAATCCAAAATGTAATCACTTATTTATTATTTAAGTAAAACTTATTTCTTTTCAATTAAATTTAAAGAAATTAATTCAAAGCTTCTGATTAGAATTAATAAAATAGACAATGTTGTATATTATTTACATAATGATGAACAAAATTGACAAGCAACTAGTTTTTCAATAAGATGTTGTTTCATTATGTGATCAAGTCGGATTTGACTTTTACATCAGAGTTCTGCAAAATTCAAGTGGCTTGTGGAGCCCTTAAAAGGTTTGATTGCCCTTCGTCTGGGGCCAAGAGCATAATGCGAGTATTGATGGATGTTTGGGGGACTCTTACCTGCTCATTGATGGACTCTGTAGTAGCAAGTAGATTTGCCAAAATTTTCAATTTTCAGAAGCTGGGCGGGTTTTTCAAATTTGAATTTAAATAGAATACGTTAAAATTAACGACGAAATTCCTTCCCAAAATCCACTTGGAGCTGCTGAAGTACCAGGCGAACATAATCGAATAGCAAGTAGATTAGCCAAAAATTTAAAATTCCGGAAGCTGGGCGGGTTTTTCAAATTTGAATTTGAATAAAATACGTTAATATTAACGACGAAATTCCTTCGCAAAACCCACTTAGAGCTGCTCAATTAAAAATGCCGTAATTAATTTTTGCAATTCAATAATTTATTTAGAATTTCTCATAAATTTTCTATATATATATATTTATTTATATATATACGTATGTATATATTTATTTATTCGTACGCAGATAATTAATGTATTGTTTAATTGGAAATCAGTCTTTTTTATTTAAATAAGAGTTAAATGCATTTTGTTTGTTGTGCTTCTTGTTTTGTTGATTGATTGATTATTTGATTGATGGAAATAAACAAGTTAGGCATTGTGTAAAAAATGAAAAATAAACAGAAAAATGATAAAACTAAAAATATAATTGAACTATGATTTGTGGTTTGTTTTTGTTTTTTGTTTTTTTGTTGCATTGTTGCGTGTCTTGTTGGTTTGCTTTTAAAATTAATAGTATTTTAATTGCTATATAAATAATCATGATGGTAGTCAACTTAAATGGAGGCCATAATTCCATACTAATAATAATAATAATAATAATATTTATAGACAAATGCAGCTCTCTATACACTTAAAAGCGGCGCATAAAATTTCGTATAATAGACAACAAGTTTTCCATTTAGTTATATGTAGTTTTAGTTTTCAGTGAATATTTGCACTAAACAATAGAACTTCTTTGCTTTATATATTTTCGTATTCTTTACACACACATAGAGCGATGATATGTTGCTAGGCTGATTTAGCAAAAGCGAAGCAATCGATGGCTATTTAATGTTTCAATGTTGCTAAGGCAAAGGCGCAAATATCTTAACGTTAGCTACAAGTTGGGGGAGTTGAGGGAGTTAAGAGTCCTTGTTTTGGGGGGTTTCGAACAGCGAGGTTGCCAGCTTCAGTTAGGAACTTGGCTGAATAGATCTGAATAGTCTCTCCTCGCATAACAACAAAACTAATATCGTCATGGGATTTGTGTGAGTTTCCTTAATTCTCTTGCTGCTATGTTGCTGCTGTTTAATGCTAATTTAAATTACAAATTGCGCTAGATTAATCATAAGAAACGTAAGCAACATTTATATGGTTATGTATACATTTAGTTTTTGATTTAGACATCGTTCTGCTCCTTGAAGTGATGGTAGTGATGATGGATGTGCTCGTGCACATAGCGATGTATCATCGAGCTGGACGCACTCGTGTCCAGATCGGCGTCCACCGCCGATGCCGGCTCCTCCACATCCTTGGCCGTGGTCGTGGTCACCGCCTCGGCCACCGCCTCGCCCACATCGTCGTTCAGATCGATCAGCGTGTCCGTGGACACCACCTTGCTGGGCGTGCTCGTGTGCAGCGGACTGGGCGCCAGCTCCTCCTCCTCGCTGGCCAGCAGATGGGCGCACTCCAAGGCGTCCCCATAGATCTTCGATCCGGCCGAGCTCGAACTCGATGTGGCCGGACGTGGCTCCTGCTGCACCATCAGTTTCTGTTGCTGCTGTTGTTGCTTGTGGCGATGGCGACGCTGCTCGCGCTCCTTCTGCTGCAGCTGCTCGCTCAGCTTGGCGTAGATGAGATTGCCGTAGTTCTTGTAATCCTTGCTGCCCCGCTGCGGCTGCTGCTCCAGCCGCTGATAGGCCTGAGACTGTTGCTGCTGCTGCTGCTGCTGCTTGTTGTGGCTGCTGCTCTTCTTGGGAATGGGCTGCACGGTGGCCACGTTGCTGGGCGTGGTGGGCGGCGAGTGGGCGGCGCCGCCGCCACAGATGGTGGCATGCAGAAACGAATCGTAGCCACAGAGATTGAGCTTGTTGTGCGCACTGTTGTGGCTGTGCTGAGCGGCGACCACGGCCGGATTAATGGCCAGCTGCTGGTGGTAGATGGGAATATGCGGCTGCGGATGCGCATGGCTGTTGTTGTTGCTGTTGTTGTTGTTGTTGTTGTTGGCTGCTGTATCGGGTGCGGCTTCGATGTGCTGCGTGGGCGACTGCATGGGCGGACTGCAGCTGAGCGGCGACTGCGGACCGGACTGCGGACTGTGATTCGCAATTAGCGTCGGGATTTTCGAGCCTGTATTGCAGCGTTGGCGTTGCTGTTGCTGTTGCTGTGGTTGTTGTTGTGGTTGTTGTTGTTGTTGTGCTGCCGGCTGCCGTATGGGACTCACATTGGCTTGGGGTTTTCTGCAATGCATTAAAAAACAAAACGGATTTCGCAATTAGCCGGGCAAGTTTATGGCACTTTTTTAAAGCTGGTTTTTTTTTCGCATATTGTTTGTGGGTCGCCATTAAAACTGAAGAGAACAAAAACAGAACAGAACCCAAATGGACATGTGATTGATGGAGTGCTTGAAGGCCTGCAACTGCAGGCAAATGCTTTAAATACTTTCTTAAAAATATAATGTACAATTTAAGTTGGTTTGTCCGCTCATTAACATTCAGTTTGTGCTCGACTCTTTTCCTTACCCATTCAGCTGAAAACACAAGCGATTCTTCTCCATGCTCTCCCGGATGATGCTAATCAAATCGTTGCGATTCAACGCCGACTTCCAGCACTCGGCGGACTTGCGCTGCTGCTGCCCCAGCAGCGATTGTGGGCGTGGCTGGCGCAACTGGACGCCATCGAGCATCACTTCGCCCAATGCTGGCGACACCGAGCTGCTCTTTTGCTGCTGCTGCTGTTGCTGTGTCAGCTGCTGATGTTGCTGCTGTGTGAGTTGCTGCTGCTGCTGCTGGAGATGGCGATTCTGCCAGCAGGAATCGTTGCCCACGGAGAGACTGCGCTGTCGCGTTTCTAGGCAGTGATCCTGATACTGCGAGGATGAGGCGCGAGATGAGTGTGCGTTCGTGATGCAATCAATCAATCAATCAATCATGCGTAATGAGCAAGTCAACCAAAAACGAAAAGAACAATACAAAACAAATTATACATAATAAAATCAATCAGATGCGAGTGTGCCTCAAATTCATGCAGCAAAATCATAAATATCATACGCAAACTAGATTAAATAAAGGGGATAAAATGGCGACTTTTTAAAGGGGCGATTTTCACTGAACCAAATTTCCATAATTCCAATATTTCATCTTCAAATTTCAAGCATTTTCGGACCGATCTTGGTATTTTATATAATTTTAATTGAGATTGTTTTCAGAATTCATATTCCTTGTTTAAACTAACATTTATTTATTTTTTTAAATAATTGCAAATATTAATTTCTCTTTGAAAGTCAACTTTATTTCAATTACGAAATAAATTATTTTAAATCATATCTAAAATGCAAGCAGATTTCTTCAAATATATATATTTATTTAATAAATATTTGAACTGTTTTCAACTGAAAAGTAAGAGCTCTTAGAATGAAGTAAATTGTTTGCATTTTTATCTGTAATGCAACTAATTTCTTCAGGATTTAAATTATATGATATTTATTTAGTTAATTTATTGGAATTTTTAACAATGATGCAGTATCATCATGACTTCATTTTTTATGCTTTTTATTAAGCCCTTTTGAATTATACATTTAATAAATGAGAAGCAAGTGTTTTTCTTTAGATATCAAATTTAATAAGTATTTAAATTGTTTTTGACTGAGCTTCCAAAATGAAGTTAATTACTTTTAATTTTACTAATGCAATTTCTTGATTGTTTTGAATAATTATATATTATAAATTGCATATATATTTTTAAACTGTTCTTAACTGAGAAGCAAGAGCTTCAACAATTTTATGTTCATAGTTGAAAGTTGAATCGAATAACGTCTTGAATGGAAAAGCAATTCAGTAAAAGGCTTTTAGCAATATTTGCCAAAAAGTTGTAGTTTTGTTTTTAAAATGTGCGATTGGAGCTGGGATTAAATCGGAGATTGGAGATTGGAGTTGGAATTGGAGTTGTCAGGTTATGCTCACCTTTTGTTTTCGCGCCCTTCGCAGCATTTTGACCCGTTGCGTGGCCTGCTTCATGTAGACATCCTGGCTGTGTGGCTGATGTCGTGAGCGCTGCGAATGGGGATGGGGATGGGGATGCGGACAGTCGAGCGTGTCAGTCGCCTCCTTGCAGCATTTGAGATTCAGCATATTCTCGTAGGTATTGTGGGCATTGTCCGGCGTGTGTTGCTCCAGCTGCAGTTGCTGTTGCTGTTGTCCGCTGCAGCATTGCTCCACTTTGGCATTGTTCTTCTGGTATCTGCTCTTCGCCTGCTTGCCACTCGCACCAGGCTGTTCAGCTCCAACTCCCGCCGCTGCTGATGCCGCTGCCGCTGCCGCCGCCGCTGCAGCCAACTCCTTCTCCTTGTCGCTGTTGCTGTCATCGTCCTCGTCATCGGACTTAATCAGTTTGCGTGGTCGATGGCGATGCTGGCGGCGTGCGCCGCCGGATGTCGTTAGTGCTATGCCATTCACTGTTTTTGACATCGCCGCCATCCCTGTGGGCAGCTTCTTCAGTTTGCTGCTGTTGCTCTGACTCTGGCTCTGGCTCTGGCTCTGGCTGTGGCTGTGGCTGTTGTTGTTGCTCTGGCTGTTGTTGTTGTTGCATGTGGAGGCAGCGACCGCGGCGGCGGCCGCGACAGCCTGCGATTTCGATTTGCCTTCGGGACTGACGGTGAGGCGCACGTTAATTGTCTTGCTGCCACAGTGGGGCACCACCACGGACTTGCCAATGGACTCGTATATGGTGTACACAATGCCCACAATGTCGTCCTTTGTTATCTTGCCATGATGCCCGTCCAGATCGTAGAACGTGAACGAGAACTGCAGTGGCTGGGACGATTTGCCGCCCTCGACGGACACATCGCAGGTGAATTCCTGATTGGGAGACAAAACATTGTTGCTGTTAGTAAAATGGATGGCTTTAAAACAGTTGAGTTATTATTGATATTAATCGACAACAGGCAGACTTTCCAATAGAGTACAAATAGAGAAACCTAATGTATATCCCAACAAAATTATATATTCATTAAAAAAAAGTAAATAAATTGAAGTCTTTAAATCAAACAGTTGAGTTATTATTGATAATAATCGACGGCAGGCAGACTTTCCAATAGAATACAAATAGAGAAACCTAATGTATATTCCAAAAATATATGTATTAAAAAATAAGTAAATAAATTGAAGTCTTTAAATCAAATACTTGAGTTATTATTGATAATAATCGACCGCAGGCAGAATTTCCAATAGAATACAAATAGAGAAACCTAATATCCCAAAAAATATATATATTAACACAAAAGTAAATAAATTGGAGTCTTTAAATCAAACCCTTGAGTTATTATTGATATTAATCGACAGCAGGCAGACTTCCCAGTAGAATACAAATATAGAGAGATAATGTGTTTCCAACAAATAAAATATATTAAAAATAAGTAAAAAAAAAGATTAATTAGTAGTAAATAAATTGAAGATCAAGTAACTACTGATATTAATTGATAACTGGCAGACATCTCTATAGAAGTTAAGTATAAAATATAATAATGGACGGTTAATAAGTTCAATAAAAAAGTTAAGGTATTATTGATATTAATATCTCTACTTTTACCCCCATTGAATTAATATATAGAAACAATTATTAAAAAAAGTAATTTATTTTGAGTGTCTATTTTTACTTTGCAAATTATTTGCTTTACTAAACAGTGTTTTTGAGGTACCACTATTAAATAAGTAACTAAAATATATATGTAGATATTTTCTATTCATAACTATTCAAACCATCTGCCTGCAAAATATCCTTTCAGCTGATAAGCTCTCTCCAGCAGATGTTCAAGTGGAGCACTTCAATATGAAGTGGCAGCATTTAAGTATGTTTTAAACTTGAAAAACTACTAGAAAATATGGCAACGCGAAAGTGCTAAAAATATGCTAATAAAGTGCAGTGTTTAACTTTTAGCAAAAAGTTCGTAAAAATAAATGCAGTAAAATCTGCAGCAGGCTGCACAGCCAGAGCAAACAATTTAATGCAGCCGCCCAAAAGTATGCAACACTTTTTGTTCGCTGCTCCACTGCGAAACTTTCCCAATCTGTCTGTGTGTGTGTGAGAGAGAGAGTGCTGCTGTCTATGTGTGTGTGTGTGCAATGCCGCAAAAAACAACAATTACAAGTGGAACAAGAGCAACAACATTAATGGCTGAAAGTTGAGTCGAAAATTGTGGCCATAATTTGACTAAATATTTAATTTCTCGCACGCTGCGCCAGCAACAAAAGCCAAAGCAAAACAAAACAGAACAGCAAAAGCAAAAACAAACTGGCATTGCCATTGATAAAGTGCTGCCAGACCAGCGAAAAAGCATGCGGACAGGGAGTGGGAGAGGGAGAGGGAGCAGGAGAGTCCCGCAATCGCCCATTACCATCAACTCCCACTTGAGCATTGCCACTTGGCGCTGCGAAAAGGGAAATAAATATAATTTCTATTTCTTGCTACTTGGCTTGAAGATTTTTAATTGCCTTTAAGTGCTTTCGTTACGAGTTTGTTCTTGTCTCTCTCTCTCTCTCAGTGTATGTTGTGTGTGTTTTTTTTTCAGTGCGCTTTTAATGGGTTTTATTGAATTTTAATGTTTTGATATTTTTTTCTGGGTTCGTTTTGTTGTTTTTGGGAATGTCTGTTACAGTGGGTGGTAATTGAAAATTGCCGGCAACATTGCGTTAATGAAATATTTTCTTTCCCCTAAGCAAATGGCCAGTCTCGGTTTGTTGTGTTGTTGTTGTATCACGATCCATTGAAATTTTAATTAAAAGCACATTTAAAAGTTGAGTTTATGCGCCGCTCTGCCCAGTGGGTCATGAAATATGGCGCTGCTGCAGCCACAGCAACAACAACAACAACAGCAACAGCAACCTGATTAAACTTGACCAACATGAGTATGAGTATGAATAGAATTTCGAGTACCCGCACCTGGTTGGGGGTCAATGCGAGTCGAATCGAATGGATGCGAGAAATGGAAATTGGTGAATCGAAAACAAAACATCATTTAATTTATACGCTTACATTCAATTGGCTCCCCAGTTGGCAGTTGGGAGAATCAAATGCGAAATTTATATTGAAATCAGTAATAATATGGCCAACAAATTGCAAATAGTATAATAAACCCTCAGATTTTATTGTGTATTATTTGTAATTGGCTTTAATAAAAGCAATAAGCTCAGCAGTTTGCCTCTTTGATTTGCGATGGAATTCGCTTTGGCAATCGTCCATGGCTTTGAAGTTACATTTTGTATAAATGAAATGGAAACAATCTAATAACAACAATAACATATTCCTTTTTAATTTCCTTCAAGTACTAAATAAATATAATTTCCTCTTGTATTTAAGTTTGATATTCGAGTTTTGTATTTGTTTTAAGCAAAAGTATCTTTCATATTATATTTGTTTTGCGCAACTCTGCCCAAAAATGCGCCAAACTTTGAGACACTTGCAAACGCGTCTCAAAGGTATCAGTCAATCACTCAATCAGTCAATCACTCAATCAATACTGCGAACTCACCTCCAAGCGTATGCGCTCCTCCTTGCTGTGATGATGCAAATGTCGCGAGTGCTGCGGATGCGTTGCATGTGTTGTTGGCATTGCTGCCGCAGCGTCGACAACATCCTCCTCCAGCTGCAACTGTTGCTGCAACTGTTGCTGATGATGATGCTGGTGATGGGATTGGGGCATATTTGCATATTTGTTGTGCTTGCCACTGGAGCTGCTGATACGCAAGTGTTTGCTGTGGCTGCCACTGCTGCTGATTTCCTGCTGCTGTCGGGTCACATGATGCTGATGATGCTGATGAAGCGGCAACTGTTGTTGCTGTAGCTGTTGCTGCTGATGATGTTGCTGCTGCTGCTGTTTGGCTGTGGCCGCTGTGGAGGCGTTGCCGGGTGGCGTGGTGATGATGTTAACCACCGGCGATCTCAGTTGTATATTATTGTCACGTTCGCTGACCAGCAACAAATCCGGCGGCGCGCTGCACGAGGATGAGGCGCGCACCTGATGATACATCAGCTCCTCCGAGTCTGTGGTGCATTCCTGAACTGCAAAGGCACACAACAAGAGGAGGCAAAGATTCCATTTTAATTAAAATGCAAAGTGGCATGAAATTGAAGGCATCCAACATTCGGACGCCCCTCTCTATATATCTAATCTGACACCCGCGATATCATCCCCTCTGCCTTTTGTCGGCACATTTTTTGCCTTTGACTTCGTCTGCGGCGACGGCTGCTTGCAATTTATTTGCAATTTGCACAAAAACGCATTACAACAAAAAGCATTTTATGCCTCAACGCCAACACAAAGCGTTGGCGACCAGACGCGACCAGACAAAACACTTGAAAGGCGACTGCGCCGAAAGCATTCCTAATTAATGACTTCGTCGTCGTCGTCGTCATCGTCGTCATCGTCGACTAAAAAGTTGATTTTAATTGAAAATGCGAGAGCGTATTTTTGCGAGCTTTTGTGGTCAGCGGCAAGCAGTCAAAAGTGTTGGCCATTTCATTACTCATACGCCGCGTTTGCCGCACAAAGCTAAGCCCTTTAAAGTTGCAAGGCAAAGCAAAGCGTGAAAGTGGATGTCCCCTGGTTGCTATCTTTTTTTGTTGTCATTTTTCCCCACTAATTTCCTCGAGTTGTTGGCCAAGTTTTTCCTTAGTTGTTGTCGCCTTTTGCCCGCTTTTAATTAATTAAGTAGCACACACAAATTTCCAGTTCTCGCCTCTGACCCAGTTTCGCATTTGCGATTCTCAGCAGAACCTGGCGGTGCTTTGGCATTTAATTGCATAAGCATTATGCAGGCAAGTCCCTGAGTTCTCAGCTCTCAGTTCTCAGTTCTCAGCTCTGAGTCTCGTCTGCTGCTTTGTTATTTCCCCCATTTCCCTGCTGTATTCAGACCCAAAGAGTTGAGTTGAGCACTGAGTCCTGAGTCCTGCGTCCACAATTGAAGACAATTAGCCAAAGTGCCAGGGGAAAAATGAGTTGTTGAGAATTGTGTGAATGTGGGTTTAGGGTAGTGCAACTTGAGAGTATTTCTGATTGTTTGCTGACTGGATCACCGCCGACCTGCTTTCTTTTCATATCTCTGGCATTGTGCGGCAAATGGCCAAATCTGGGTTACACCTCAAAAAAACGACGCAGAGATCGGTGAAGCTTCAAGTGGCATCATTACAAATAAGTTTTGTGCTTAATTCGGAATAAATTAATTCATTCAGTCAATTACTGTGAATTATATAATATTTAATTTAATAATTTCCTATTTGAATAATTCGAGAATTATAATCGAAAATGGAAACATAATTTCATCAATTAAAATGTGAATAAAAACACTTGATTCCATTATTTGCAATTTGATAAAGTTTGTAGCGTAATCATAAACTTGATGTTAAACTTTCATCAATGTGAATAATATTCTGCGATATTTCAACATTTTCAAATTTGACAATTATTTTTGCTTTAACTACAAAAATTTCAGGATTTTGCAATTGTGCAGACACAATTTTGAATTGCGTTTTTAGCTTCTGCTCGCTTGGAGTTTGTCGCTTCTTTGGAACTCCGCCAGTTAGTCACTCTCTAATCTAGTCATCTTTTTAAGCACTTTGAATGGCTTTCAATTAAGTTGGCCCAAAGTTTCACTTGCCAGGGCCCGAAGTCGTAGTTGCGGTTGCTGTTGCTCTTGCCTTGAGCTATCCACAAGATAGTCTTTGGCCTATGCTCTTCTGGTCTGCTTTTTTTTTGTTTTTCTTTACCATTTTTATTTTTTTTTTTGCCATGTGTTGATCTTTATCATGTGGCCTGAACATTTTTGTGCGTTTCGCCCTCGACGCGCAGTATTTTTATTTATTTTTTTTTTTGGTTTTTTGTCTTCTTCTGGTATGCGACTTCTCATTAATTGTTGTTGTTGCTGTTGTTGTTGTTGCTTATGGTCGTTCGCGTCAAAAACACTTAACTTCATTAACACTTACATGCGAGATATGGCCACAGCTACAGCAACAACTGCAACAACAACTTTTGTTTTCCTTGGCCACACAGACACAATTATGAAGTTTATCTTTAGTTTATATCTTTTTTCTTTTTCTTTTTTTTGTTGGTTTGAAACTTTGCCTTGTTGGCACATCATCTGTCTAATAAATTGTTGCCAAGCAGCTGCCAGAGCAGCGCAGACTCAAGTCGATGTCGAAGTCGGATTCGGAGTCGCAGTGGAAGTCCGACATTCATTAGCTGTCGTCATTTTTTATGCACTTTGCGCGCCCCGAAAAAAAACAGAAAAAAAAAAAAAAAAGAGAGGCAACTTTGGCTCCACGTTCGCTTATTGTGTGTATTGTTGTTAGGCTCTACACCTTTTCTAATTAAAGGCCGACCACTTGATGTGCTTGCTGCGCGTCTCTGCGGCTATAGCCAAAGTTGTATCTGTATCTGTATCTGTATCTGTAGCCATGGCAATAGTTGTAGCTGTAGCTGTAGCTGTATCTGCGGCTCGGTCTGCGGTCTTTTGGGCCTCTCGTTGTCTGTTCTCGGCCGCTTTGTTTTGCGTTTAATTATCGCCTTTGTGTTTTTGAGCAAATACCGCGCCCGGTGCCGACGATCGTGGCGCCAAGATAAACCGAAAGAACATGTTTTTCTCTCAAGTGGTTCGACCGCGGCAAGAGAATCGTGTTGTTGTTGAGTCATCTTGAAAGCATTTTGGCGTCTGATATGAAACATGCCGCCTTGCAAATTAACTTTGGCCTAAGCCACTCTGAAAGATACAAATCGTATGTGCTTATGTAGGCGCAAACAAAGTTGCAACGACTGCCGGCATACGCTATAAAAATCTATTCTTCGAATAGCCTTTCGATTAAGCCTAAAGATGTGATGATGACATACGCTGAATAATATTATTTATTTATTTTTATTTCGAGTACTGCAATATTAATAATACTTTCTATAAAATGTATTTTATTGAAATACTTGAATTGTTGTGTAACGAACTGGCTGCTGAAGTCGCATATACCCCACAATAATTTTGCCAGCTGCAGTTCGGTTCACAATGAATTGAATTTATACATTACGCAAATGCCGAAAAGCCAGCAAATGAGAATGAACAGGCGGCGGTCGTCGACACCGCACTAGACTCCTCTTCAGTCCATTAGACGGCCGCAACACGCACGCTGCCTAATGGCAATGAGGGGGCAGGAGGGGGAGAGGGAGAGGAGGGGAAACTCTTGGACCGACTACCTGAGAGGTCATTGAGGCTTATGCTGAATTGTGCGGCGCAGCAGCCTCATGAATTTCGTATGATAAATGAACGTCACGGCTCGAGGCTTATCTATCAAAAAGTTGTTTGCGGCGTACGTGGCGCATGAGTAATGTATCTTTGCTCTTGACTCAATTAGAGCGAGATACACACACAAACACTCACACACACACACACACATCTGCAGCGAACCATTTTTGGACATTTAGGCGCAGTTCATAAATTCTCATTAACATATTTTCTTATCAACATCAACAAGAGTGAAAAACAGCAAGAAACCAAAATCGAAAATTCGAAAAGTCAAAAGGCGATGCTGTAGATTAGTTTTCAATGTGGTCAGAGGATTTGCATAATTAATTGGCCAACGAATGTTTGGGTGTGTGTGGGTTTTTGGGCGTTTGCCTTTGGTTTTTATAGTGCAAATCAAAAATGCGCATAAATTGATGATAGCCACAACTTAAATATTATAAATCGTTGTAATAAAACACGAAATTAACATGAAATCCAATATGAAGTTGTATGCGAAACAGGTGGCATTTGTTTTTTTCTTCTTGCCTCTCCTCTCATTGGCGATGCAATCGCAGCAGCGGCAGCAGCAGCATTCATAAATATTTAAACCCTATTTATTTGGCCATTAAGTGTAGTTAAGTCCCTATACTGCGACGGGCTGCAAACTAATCAATGCTAAATGCCTGGGAAATACGATAGCAATGTTTATGTTTGCTTAAACTATATGCTAAATAATCCATAATCAAATGTGGAGCAAACTCAATTAGGAAATCAATCGAATGCTCGCTGATTTTATCTGCTGTTAATCTGCTGCCCAGAAACATTTAATCACGTTAAACTGAAATTAAATTTCTCTGTTGATTAAATTAAAATGTTCAACATGGTGAATGGTTAGCTTAACTATATGTTTGCTTAATATTGCATTAACAAATTAAGCAACATGTAGGCATCGAAACTATTTTCCTAGTGATATTTGTGATACATTCAAATTCCACTCAGAGAAATTTGTATAGATATATTATATATACATTAAAGTAAGGTTTTCTATACCTTGCTATTATATTTGTACGATAATTAAATATATTTTTAATTATAATTGCATTAGTCTATTGGCTTTGAAGTCTATTGAAACTATCTTCCTAATGATATTTGTGATACATTCAAATTCCACTCAGAGCAATTTGTATAGAGACAATTACATTAAAGTAAGTTTTTCGATTTTAAATCTAAAATACCTTGCTATTATATTGAAGGCTGCCCAGCGATTATTTAATTTATAATGATTGCAGCTGATCACTGTTCGATCACTTAATGGTCATAAACCCTTTAGACTTTGGGCAGCCGGCAAATGAGTCGCCTCGAGTGCTTCGCTCACTTTTAACTTTATTATTTATTTATTATTTTTTGCCATCTTTGTGTGCGTTTTTTGTTCGAGGCACTTGATAATTTACAAGCACAATTTGGCAAGGCACTTATCGAAGCCAAAAAAGAAGCAAAAACGAAAGAAAAACAACGGCAAAAATCAAACGGAACGCTTGAAAAAATATTTCACTATCGTCCAAAGAAATCTGCTTCAGTTAATGGTGTTGTTGTTGTTGTTGCGCTGTTCCAGGTTTGTGTTATCAGCAATGCTTGCTAAATACCAGTAGCAATTATAGGGGATCGCTGGAATGGGGCTGCTTTAATTAAACGCCGATAATCGATGAGAAAACAGTTACACGATGAACTCGCACTCAATGGAAGCCATTGTCGGTGGGAGTCGTCATCGTCGTCGTCGTCGTCGTCTCTGTTGGCGTCGCCGTTCTTATCAGCGACTGAAGTTCACGGCGGCATCGTCGTCACGCGTCATCAATGTTGCGACGGCCTGTTGCATTTTAGCCAAGATTGAAGTCGACATCGACATCGACGTCGCCGTCGTCGGCGTTTTGAAAAGTTTGCTTTAATGTTAATGTTACAAATCAAGTGAATAGACGACGACGTCAGCGGCGGGCAGATCGAGCGTGCCTTTTGTATGATATACTATACATACGTATTGTAGTTTGCTCTTGCCGTTGTTATTGTACAATACAATCCCTAACGTGACCCCTCCCCCTCCCTCTCTCTCTTCTCATCTCTCGCACTCTCACTCCGCGTGTCTCTCGCTCGGCTCCAGTTTGGGCTCAGCGCGTGTCGCTTATGGAGGCCTTCATCTTGCCGCACAACGTGTTCCGAAACGGGTTTGCTGGCCATACAGACACACACACATAAATACATAAATACATACATTCATCTATATGTATGAACATGTATGTATCTGTTGTTTAAGTATGGTCCATACTTACAACGGGGTCGATGCGCTTTAATATCAGCTATGTAACGCCCACAAATTGCAACTTAATAAAACGAATGATTAGCAAAATGATTTTATAACATAACAATTGATTAAGATACATTTGTATCTGACAAGCATAATATCAAAGATACAGCTAAAAATTGGAATATCTGTTCCAGCTATATTTACTAAGCAAACGCTTTATTCTTGAATTACTTAAATAATTAATGAAATTGAACCTGCTGCAAGTGCAATATAAAATTTATTTAGATACATTTGTATCTGAAAAATGTATGCCAAATTGCATATATTTGCCAGCTATATTCACAATTGTTTTTGAATACTATATTTTGTACTATGCTCTACTAAATTCAAGCAATACTTTTCATAATTAAATGCAACTTGCGGAAATTGATTTAGATACATTTAAATGCGCAAATATGTTTCCCTTTGTAGATTTTAAAATAGGATATGACCTATATTATCTGTATTCAATACTTTTTAATAGCTAACTTAACTTCTGCTTAGTGTATGCTGCTTTCGGCTAATCATTCCCCGAGTTGGCTTCATTCTTTTGCTGTCTCATTGCACTTCTATGTGTATCTGTATCTGTATCTGTATCTCAAGCTGTGGCGGTATCGGTATCTGGCCCGGGGTTGGGGCTTTGTCTCGGCCTCTCCTGCTGCGGTTTATTTAAGTTTAACGCCAAAGTTTGTTGCGGCTACACACAAACGGAAATTAATTACAAACAGCGCGCTTAAACTTGCCGCAACAACAACAATAATGAATGAGCGGCATAATGAGTGAAGGTTCCTCTTGCTGTTGTTGTTGCTGTTGTTTGTTGGGACTTGGCTTTTGCTTTGCGCCATATTGAAGCCAATGGGCAGCAGATTCTGTTGCTGCTGTTAGCCATTAACATTAACTTGAAGGCGTTAATATGCCAGGCCAACAAATTTCGCAAATTTCCTCAGTCTATTTGTTGCCGCTGCCGCTATAATTATTATTTATTTGGCATTTTTCGCTTGGCGCCGCTTTGTGTTGGCATTTTATCAGCTCTGCAGGCATTTTGCCAATCAAATGTCAATCAAAAATGTTCCAGTTTTTCACAGCCAGCAGCTGCTGCTGTCGTTGCTGTCAATGTTTCTTTTGTAATTTGATTGCTAAAGCGTAGAAGCTGCGACGAGTTGTGTAAATATGCATGTACTTTGTATCAGCAACAACCGAGCGGAGACTTGATAAGATACTTATGTAGAACTGGTTGTCGTTGCCTGATGCTGCGAGGGCAGCTCGATCAGTTTCAATTAAACTGAAAACCGGCATCCAGCATTTCATTTGTACATATGTAAAGCACGTCTTTACACGTGAAATTATAGCGCTTTTTTATGATTGTTGTCGCTCTGCTACGGCCCTTTAATGGCCATAACAAAATTGGCCAGGGGTAAGACGATACCCCACAGACACAGAGAGACTCTCGAAGAGTCTGAAACTGTAACTGGAAGCGAGCTCAACTCGCTCGGGTTTTATGCGCTGCCATTATCAGAAATGCTCGCATCTTTCGGCAGCTCTTTATGACCACCTGCAATGCCAGCCGAGCGGCAGATAAAAGATACAAATTCGTATAAATAATTCAGCAAAAAAAAAAAAACTCAGAACTGAAATAAAATAACACAAACGAAATGTATACGGCAAGGTAAGAAGTTACAGCACCTGACCCCGCCCCCTCGGCCTGCCTCGTAAAATTGTACAAATTATGAACTTGAAGCGCGACGTTGCTGTTGTTATTATTATTATTATTGTTGTTGTTGGTGCTGCAGTCACTGAAAGCGACGGGAACTGTCTGTGACATATGCACTCCAAAATTGTTTTTGCAATCCATATAAATATAATGTGAAGCCCCCACTCCTCCCAAATTTCCCTACTATAAAAGAGTATATAACTGTGTGTGTGTGTAGGCGCCCTGCCCACACATTCTTGCCGACACTTCAAAAGCATTCGGGGCGCTATAATAAAATATACGAGAATGTACAAAACAGAACAGAACAGAACGAAGCTGAACTGAACTGAATTATACGCTGCTTTCAACTTTTGCGCCTAATTCACACATATTTTGTTGTTTGCTGTTCTTGTTGTTGCCGCTGCTGTTGTTGTGTGTGTAGCTGTGTGTGAAAATTTTATGTATTGCCTTTAGCAGCATCATCAAAAAAGCAGACAAAATACCAACAAAAAAAAAAACCAAAAAGAAAAAAATTATCTAGTAAAAATGCGAAATTGTTTAAGCACAACTCTATGATACCCAGTAAAAGGCAAACTAAATTAATGTGAAATTTAACATTTAATTCGCTTCTGCTTGCCTTCAAAAAGAGTAGGAAAATTTACTAGTAAATAATCTGAAACTCATAATTATATTTCTATAGTTGCTACAAATTAAATTTCTTAATTTTTTGGCAAGTAATATTAACATTCAAATAATATAAATTATCTGTATTTAAATATGCATGTTTAGCTTAACTTTTGTAACTCATATAATCTACGCATATATTTCAATGGTAGGATAAAAGTGAATCGGCACAAATGACAATATTATATTTCTCGTAAATAATATATTAAAATGCTTTTAAAGTATTGTAAATTATAAATAGTAATTGTAAAATAATAGTGGCTTATGAATTATCTGCATTTAAATGCTTAAAAACTGCTTAACCCACAATGTCTTTAAAGGGTATGATTAAAATCAATCGCTCACATTAATAACAATATACTGCTAGTAAATACTGTATTAATTTTGTGTGGTCACAGATGCTTCCTTTTGCCTATTCCTTGATGCAGCACAGACTATTCACACCTCATTTGTCTCTAGCTACAGGGTATGCAAGGAAAGGCGCCCGAAAAAAAAGAAGACATCAATATGAAATTTTTGTCACGTTTTCTAATGTGCAAAAGGAACAGGGGCGCAGCCCGAGCAGGCGGAGCCGTGAGAGGGGCGAAAGTGTGGCGGCCAAGAGAGGGCGGAGGAGGCTGCTGGGAGGCAGCACAACGAGATGCATGACCGCGTGTAGGCGCGAATTTCTCGCTCCCTCGCTCTCCCTAGAGCCAAGCCAATGCCGCGGGCAGTGATGTGATGTTGGCAATAGGTGGCGGGCATGTTGTGTCTTGTCAACTGGAAGTGTGAAATTGAAATTCATTCTGACGCGATGTGACAAGCATGTCGAAGGCGGAAGGCGGGAAGGCGGGAAGTTGGCGGCATAAGCCGCGGGCTTTGAATATTATCATATATAACGAATTGGGTTTACTTTGCCATTAGACGTATTATATGGAAATGCAAATGATTAAGTTAACATACTTCAATTTCCTTCCCAATGCGACGCCACTGTGTTGTGGGCCAACTCCATGGACAATATCTGTCTCTCTATCATTCGCAGCCATCAATGTTTTTATGTTGTGCTATTACTTTAGCATTGGCAACGCCCCACATATAAACATGGCACATTACCCCCAACCCCTCCTATCTTCTCCTCTCTTCTTCACTCAAGACTTCTCGCACACACACACATGGATACATAGATTACCCACACAGAGCCACGCATGACTATAAAGCATATTTTAGCATGTCAAGCGTTGCGCATCCGCTTTGATGTTTATTTGACAGTTTTTATAGCGGCTTTTATCTGCCAACTACTTGGCTAAGACGTCCCTCCCCCCTCCCCTGTCCGCTCACATCTACTATATGTGTACGCATACATATACATATGTATATATGCTGTACTTTGGCAGATTCCTCTTTAAGTTTGCCGTCCGCATTGGGCTGTCTTCCTATTTTCGCCAAAATAAAAGCAAAAACAAAAACAAAGCGCTCACACACTGACACACACACATATGTGAGTATAAACAGTTTGTTTTGCTTTTGTTGTTGTTGGCCAAGAATGCTTTTGAAGATTTATAATTTGTTTTTGTTTTTGTTTTGTCGGCTTTGACTTTGAGAGCAGAAATGCGTCACACGCATAAATTGTTCATTCATTTGCCAAAGAGAGCGACAACAGCAACAGCAACAACAACAACAAACATCAACTACGACGGCAGCTATGACGACAACAACAACTAACAAGAGCAATAACTAAATTGCCCACGCAGACAGCTCATTCAGTTTTACAGCAATTTCAGCTGCCTCTCACTCTTCTCTCTTCTCTCTCTCTCTCTCTTCGCTGCTGCAATGCAACTCAAGTGCATGACAGCTCTTGCTCTCTCGCTCTTTCTTTTGTTCTCTCGCACTCTCGCGCTGTCCGCACTTGCCTCCTTGGCATTTAGCACCTACACGTAATGGGCAAATTTGCCGTCTAACTTGAGATACTCTGCAATTACAGGTTGACTTGCACTCGACTTGAGTTGGTAACGACACTTGCGTGACGCTTGTTTACCTGGTTTTTATATATAAGACTTGTGATAATATGCTTTTAATATTAAGTTAGCCGACGTCTCTTTTAATTTATTTCCCACTAGACAAATTACGTATACGACCTGTGCGCTTAGTTTCTGACAAGCAGTGTGAATTTCCCTAAATTGAAACACTTAATATAAGAAATCTGTTGTCACAATGTTTTATCGTAAAGAACTGTCACAGTTAATTATTTGCATAATTATTCAATTGCTTAAATTTAAAATAAATAAAATAATAATTGAAAGCGTTAAATAATATAATAGTATTTCACATATAGCAATTACAGATAGTTGGCATCAAAAAGTTGATTTTCTCGTATTTGGCATTCTAATCTATTTTGAAATCACAACTTCATAATTATGTGTTCAAAAGACTCAAACTATTGTCACAGTTAATCATTTAAATAATTCTTTTAGTGTTTTAAATTTAAAATAAAAAAACTAATAATTTAAACCATTAAATATGCTATAATAGTTAGTTCTTTCAATAGAGCAATTGCAGTTGGTTGGTCTCAAAAAGTTGTGTTTCTTATATTTTGCATTTGCGAACCAAGTTTTCTGGCATTTCAGTCACTCTCGGTGTTGTTGCTGCTGTGGATGCCACAGTGCGGAAAGACAGCCGACAGGCGTCAACATCTGAGCACCGTCATTTACAGCGTCCAATTGCCTCCGTGCTCCCGTTTGCCGCTTCCCAGCCACTTGCCCCACCTTACTATATTTGTTTGCGCAATTACCTCGGAACACACAAACAAATACAAAATGCGCACAATTTTTGTGCAAACGGCGTCAAATTAAGTTTTTGCCCATAAAATCCAAATGGATGCGAGCCCAGAGACGAAAGGGCAATAGAGAGAGAAAGAGAGAGTGAGAGAGAACCTGGCTAACAAACATTTGGCTAAATATTTTATGAAAATATGCGTACGCCTGACTTTGGCATTGTCCTCGGCTTGGTCTTTGTCTTTGACTGTCTTTGGTTTCTGTCCAAAAATTGCAATTACATTAAGAATACTGCAATCAGTTGGCTGGTTTATTATTCATGCTTTGACTTGGGCCAGGCCAGGACGAAGATAACACAAGAAGGTGGCAGGGCCTTCATTATTTTAAAATCAACATAAGCAACAACATTTGCATAAGCTGATTGCATTTGTTACATATCTTCGCTATATATATTTAATTCCTTAAAGCACTTTCAACTTTTATTAAATAAACTTTGCGACTGCAGCCGAGTTCAGAGCCAAAAACTTTGGCCATAAAATAGTTTTATTACCCCGGCTCTGGCTCTGGTTGCGACTCCGACTCCGGCTCCATTGTCGCCATTTTTCCGTAAGCTACTTTCCTGTAATTAACTGTTTTTCGACTGTGCCCGGGACATGCTCTGTCGTTGGGGAAGAACAGATTGTAGATTGTTGTATGTTGGATGTGGACTGAGGATGGGGCCGGGTTAAGTTACTCGTCAGGAAAGAGCTTGAGAGTGCTACGTGTGCTTCTTACGAGGAGTTAATATAAAGTTTGCATCACAAACTACGACTATGTGAAGAATGTGTGAATTCTGGCGGTACAGTGGCGTCTTGAGGGGTTTAATTAGGTAGCTATTGCAAATATAATTTGCATGAATTCGATAGAAATTTATATTAAATATAATATGAAATTCAACTGAAATATATATTCGCATTTTTCGAAATTCCCCAATTATCAATATCGAATTTAAATTATTTCGTATGAAATGGAAATTCAATATTCTAACGAAATTAAAATGAAATTCATATTCCTATTGATATCATTAATATGAAATTGAAGTGAAATCTATATGACAATGTTTATTAAATTACCTTATCTAAATCAATATTATCAATGGCCAATATGTTGCATAATAAATCTCTTTGTTGATCTAGCATCGACTTTCCGCTTCCCTTAGCTTTGGCCTGCCTTTTGAAGTCCTCCTACGCCTCTCGCCTAATTCCCATATCAATTCCTTTTGCAATTCCAATTACACTTCCTGCTTCTATTCCCATTTCAATGCCTTCAGCATTTACCTTCTGCTCTTTTCCGCCCCCTTGGCCCTTGGCGAAACTAAGCCTCTGTCGTTGCCTCTGGTCGCCTCTGGTTTTTGTTGCCTTTTGGCTGTCGTTTGTTTACTTTTCATATGACAAAGTCAAGCGACGTCGTTCTTGTCGGCAACTTCTTGGCAATTTTTTTGTATTTATTTCCCTTGCTTTTTTATGCCATGTGCTCTCAACAAATACTCAACACGCAGCACGTTCCCCACGTTCTCCACAGTCACAGTTTGCAGTCGCAATCGCTGTTGCACGTAGCGTATTTAAAAAGCCCCGAGATTTACGTACAAAACTTCGGAGTCAGCCCCGGGGCACAAACATGCGACAAGCTGTGGCATCGACACACATGTGGGCTGCCACCAGAAAATCGAGGGGCAGACGAAGCGCGGCAACTGAGCCTCTGACAACGGAGCTACTGTTTGGCGAGTGAAGTTTTTGTTTTTTTTTTTCCTGTGGCTTGTCGGCAAAACCAGTAGCCAAGAGGCAGCCAAGCCTCACAACTCCAGCTCCAACTCGGACTCGAACTCCAACTCCAAATCCAGCTGCAGCTCCATGCCACGTTGCACTCGAGTGCCGCCGAGTGATTGTATTTTTTTGTTACCACATGCATACCCTGTAGTTGCTGTGGCTCCAAGAGGGTAGGTGAGATCGAATTCTATTCAAGTTCTAATTAAATTGTGTCACACTGAAGTTTCCCATTTGATAAGCAACACTAAACTTTAAACTATAACCAAGTTTGTAACTAACTGTGCATCACTACTCAAGTTTTTAATCAAGTTAAGACTTAAATATTTATATATGAATTTCTTCAAAACTAAAACTTTTCAGTATGATTTTTTAAATACAGAAACTATATGAATTCATTGACGGCTTCGCTTATTTGTAATACAAATCATTTTTAATACTTGCTGTTTCAAAAACTATAAATTCAGATAATTCAACAGTGCTTTGCCTACTCTCGCTCATTGTAAATAATAATGTTTAAATAATTCCTAAATTTTAATTTACTTAATTTCGGTTATAGGGTATTTCTGTGCTGTCATTTAGACAATTGTATCTGCGCTGTATTCTTAGTTGATTTTTTGGCAAGCATTTGTTGCCGTTGTTGTGGCTGCTGTTTTTGGGGATTGTTGTGGCCTCGAATGGATTCAAAATTAAACTCGCTTTGTGCCAGTCCGACGCTCTGACGGTCCAGTTGTTAGCCTGCCAGTTTGAGTTTGCTCTTGGCCCGCATTTTGCGGCAGTCCACAGAAATATTTGTGGCGCGTCTGCAGCTCCAACTCCCAACTTCCAACTCCAATTCCCGACTCCAACTGCGACTGCGACTGCGAGTACGGCTTCAATTTGATTGCATTTTAACAAGGGGCAGCCAATTTCTTGATGCCGGAAAAACAATAAGCAGCATTTGAAAATTCAATTGTTATTGCTCGTAGCTTTTCTTTTCTATGGCATCGGTCGCGTGTATCGCTCTCGAGTTCTTTCTTTCTTGCCTTTTATAACAATTTCCCGCTGTCCGGAGTCTAAATTGTTTTCCATTATTTTCCTGACTCAGCACTGCCGACGTCGTCGTCATCGTCGTCGTCGTCAAGGGAATGGCAGAAACAACCAAAGCAGCCTCTTCATCAGCTTCAGCTACAGCTACAGCTTCTTCTGATTGCTGTCCAGCTGCCCGGCTCGCTTGTTGTTTTTCTGATTTGTCATTATATTTTTGCCTTTTTCCCCCGACCAACCGTCTGGATATTTATGAGTTATTGCTGCCACTGTTGTTGTTGTTGCGGTTGCTGGTCGCGTCCATAACATGATTTCCGTTTTAGGCAAAGGGTCTCCCGCTCTCTCTCTCTCTCTTTCTCACTGCTGTCTCCTCTCTCTTTTCTCAGTGGGCATGCAATTAAGGCCCCGACAAGAACTTCTTTGGCGGAAGTCGTTTAGCTCTCCAAGTTGAGAGTAGTCTTGTAATTGATTTTCTTTTCTGCAGTTAATTGCCTGACACAGACCGCAAAACACGTCGACCGCATGACGCGCCAAAGTGCTATGCAAATATTCCCAGCACAATAATCAATTTGAGACTCACAGAGTTACAGACCCCCCCAACACCCCCAAACCTTCCTCTGACCACTCGCTATCAACGCCATATTGCCCAGCCAACTTGACCCAATTCCTTGCATCTTCCACTCCTGATGCTGCTGCTGCCACTTGCCTCATTATAAAACTTCAACACAGTTGCAAAGTTTATTGTTATCTGGGTGGCTGGGAGGTGGATGGATAGTGGTTGCTGGATAGTGAATACTTTACAGCAGTGCCGTCCTCTGGTTTATTTTATAGACAACGCGCGTTCTCCACATTCTGTTGCATCGTGCTTTCGAGCAGCTGTTGGAGTTTGGCTCAAACAGCATACTTGAAATAGTTACGGCTTAAATTGTTGCACTCGCCACTCGGGAATTAACGGAGCACAAAGATGAGATAGGTGAAGCTTACTCTGCAAGTGATTGGTAATAAACTTCTTTCTTACTCCGTGTACAAAGTTTATGAACGGCTGGAATTTATTATTCGATTCAAGAAAGCTGTAACCCTAAGCTTCAACTGATCTCCCCTTTAGAAGACTTCGTTTCAATTTAATGCATATTTTGTAACACATTAATGAATAGTTTTATTTTTTAACTCTATTTAATGTTTGATATTTACGTTACTATGCTTAGTCCTTCAACAAATCGTTTAGTTAACAAAAATTGTTTACTTTTAATAGACCTTACTTCATTTCTCTTTCTTTTACTTAATAAAAATATATTTTTAGATATTTTGGTAGCAATTCTTAACTTATACTAACCTTTCCTTTCTAATTTAATAAATCCTGTACTTCTGATAGAGATTACATAATTTTAATTCAATCAACATATCAATGTAATTTTTAATATTTAATTTGCAGCTTTAACTGATGTTACTTTTGCAATTTAATTATTTTTTATGTTTATATAATTTTTTTAAATTTATGCTTATCCTCAAGGATAGAATATAGAACTCCACAGCCATTATTTATTTTCATATTTACTTCATTTAATGCTTACTTTGCCTTTTAGACCTCACTCTAATGAGCAGCGTAATTCTTAATTTACCTGCCTAATAGCATTTATTTTTCAACCTCAATATCTTACACCCTTATCCAAGACTCTTCCTTAAAACCCTGTAGAGTTTACAGTATAAACCTTACTTCCTGTAGACCCCAGAGTCTGCTCTTTACACACAATATTTTGCTAGCATAGTTCGTTTAATCATCACCCTTTGTTTGCCTTATCTGGCTTGGCTCCAGGTGAGCTTACTTCCTGAAGTGCAAGTCGCTCTTTTAGACCCTCATTTATTAATTCCAAGCCCATTATCCCTTGCAGTCTTACACCGCTTTACCCTAATTTGTTAATTCTACTAATCCTCTTGCTCAGTGTCAATTGAATGCCATCAAATCAGGTTTTTCTTTCCATATTCCCGCATACCTGAGCTCTCGTTCCCTTTCGCTGCCCTTTGCGTTTCCATGAATAGTTCGCTCATAGTTTCGCAGTGCTGAAATGAGCTATTTACTTTGTCGCAGGGCGAAACGTGACAAACCTAACAAATTGACACCCACTAAACCACATTATTTGGCCATGGCCCTTTCCCCTCGGCCCGGCCACGTTAAAGTGTTTGAAACTTGCAAAAGCTTTAAACTTGATTGAACCAAGTGAAGGGCGGAACTGGGAGCCGGAAGCGAAGGGCGGTGGTCGGTTGTCGGTGCTGGGCAGTTGCTGAGATGAGTGATAAGACCCTGGGGGGCTAAAGGAGACGGGGAGTTGGTATTGGGGCTTGGGCACGGTCAAATCGGCCACGACTTTCAGTCAAAAGTCTGGGTTTCGGCTTTGAACTTTTGCTTTTGCTCAGAGTCGCCCCCCGGCCACATTTGTTCGGCTTTTGTCGCTCGCTCGCATTGGCAACAAAGTTAACTTGATTGAACTTTGTTTGGCTTTGCCTTTGGATGCTTTTCTTTTCGCTTTTCCCCGGCAACTTTTGTGTTTCGCTTTTCCCCAGTTGTTGTTTGCGCTTTATAAAAACTAAATGGAAAATAAATTTTGTTTGCACTTTGTAAAAGGAAATCGCAACTTGAGAGAGTGTGAAGCAAACTTTCAAACTACAACTACATACATACATATATATAGAGTAGGAGTCGGACTATTGTATAAAATATTCTATTATTTTTTTCCTGTCTAATTGTGCTGCATTTCCTTAACCCTTTTGTGACCACAAAAAGACGCATTGCGTCATCGGGCAACCGAAAGGTAAAGTCAAAAAGACTCGAGCCCAACCCCAGTCGCATAGCTGCAGGGCAGGCGAAGCTTTCGTGTCTCCAACCCCCTCTCGTGGGGGTTGCACATTCCATTTGCCATTTCCGCTGCTGCAGCTCTGCAATCCTCGACTCTTGTCATATTTCCCAGCAGTCTTTCCTAATTTGGGGGCGTGTTTTCATTTCATTTCATTTCTTTTTTTTTTTTTTTGTTGCTTCCACTGCCTTTAAGGGTTGCTTTAAAAACACGTACGTACGTGACTATTTTTCGGTGTGGCCCAAAAGTCACCCCACTGATTTTGAAACTAAATAGCCAAAAGTGCTGACTGCCATCGATTTTGGTCATTTATCGCCCCCCAAATGCGATTATAATTCCTAATGTATGCGCCAGAAGTTCTGTCACGCTGAGATTGTCGCCACAGACTGCAGTCTGTTAAAGCGTGTAAAATACACACACCCCAAAAAAATTTGAAGAACTTGGTCTTAAGGGTGGGACGATCCACTGCCAAGGCAGGGATAAGGCTTTAAGCCACTCTCGCAACTTTGGTACACACCTGCAAGTAAGAGAAAAACAGAAGAAGGGTTGCATTAGTTAAAGCCGATGGTGTGGAGAGAGAGAGAGTTGGGGACTGACAACTGGCTGAAATCTTCAATCAAGCAGGCCATCAATCAGTTTATTTAATCAGCTCGAACGTGCTGTAAACGGATTTCGATGCTTTGGATAAACACACAGCAAATAAAGAGGGGAGATCTTGGGGTTGTGACAACTTCTCCTTGGCCATTTGTAGCACTCTGTTGAAAGTGTTTGCATTCCACTCGCATCTCAATAACTTTTGATTAGAGTCTTGTGTCGTCACAGCACCGTTTATAACAATTAACTTGACGCTGCAATTTCTTATTTTGCATTTCCTTCTCGCTTCTTTTTGTCTCGCCGTATGTTATGCCCATTAGGCCTAATATGCGCTAATGCTATAAATAAAGCGTCGCCATACGATTATGGCATACTAACAAACTTCTTTCGCACTCTTGTGTGTAATTTACAGTTGTGCAGAATGGCAACAACGCCAACGCCAACGACAACGACAACGACAACGGCGTAGACAAGAGAGTCTTTAATGTCTTTAATCCAATTTCCAGAGACATGAGACCAAGAATGAATACAAATGTGCGTACGTGTTAAATTTTACCAATTAAATGGGTTGCCAGCCAGAAGGAAGACAAGAGCGGAGCGTCTCGACCATGCTGTGTTATGTATGCCATCATGTCTTGGCCACAGCCACATCCACATCCATGGCCTGGGTCTAAGTTTTCCAAGTGCTGCTGTCATTATGCCACTAAGAACAACTCTCTCCCTCTCTCTAATCGATATTTATACTTATTTTGTTTGGGCCATTGACTTAATTTCTTTTCTTTTGCTGCGCAACAAATTATGCAATTCAAATTAATGCGGCCATTACATGCGGCCCCAAAAAGATTGAGAGAGCAAAGACAAACACAAACACAAACAGAGACAGCGACAGAGACGGAGACAGAGACGGAGAAAGAGAGAGAGTCTCAGACAAGGACGCCCTTCCCCGTTAGCTGTTGTTACCCGAGACGAGTACAAAATGAAATTAATCCGACATGCCAAATGCCAGGCACGTATCGATGTGGCTACGTTTCTTTTTCTTCTCTGCCATATGATTTTTCAATAGCCCTTTCCCCACTACCCCGTCGGCCGTCTCCCTCCTCCCGCCTCCTCCCATCTGCTCCCTCCCCTCACGTCTATCACTGCGAGTGGCTAGAACAAAAGCCTCTGAAGCTGGCTTAATTCTGTGTGCTTTGAAATCGAATTAGGCTAGTTCACATGATGTAGGCTCAAGCTCCCCTTCCCAATGCAGTTGTCTCTGCCCGGGTTCAATTTATGCCAGTCTCCCCCTGCCCCCCCACTCCCCCGCTGTACACACACGTAACCTGGTTGACAGCTGTTGCCCTGGGCGGACCTTGCAGCTGAGAATGATAACAACAAAAGGCCAAATAAGCAAAAAGACAAAGCAAAGCCAAACGAAACGAAACGAAACAACAAAAAAAAGGAAAAAGAATGTGACAGGCGTAGGCTTTGCATTGTTAGCAGTTAGCAGTTGCCAGTTGCCAGTTACCTTTTGCATAGATGGCTGGGAGGAGGAGTGGTGTGGGGGAAGCGAAAAGATTCAGAGCATAATTGGCTACATTGGCATTTCACTTTTGGCGCAACTGCTGCCAGCGCACAATAAACGTGGCGCTTAGCAAATGTGACTGCTGCCTGCCCCTTCCCCCTTCCCCCTTGTCGCTTGCCTCTGTCTGCCTGCCACAAAAAGCCCATTCAATTGACCCAGTTTTGCGCGAAGATACAGCCGACAAAAGTGGCCAATGCGGGTTGCCAAAAATAATTACGAGGGAGCCAAAACTTGTCAACAAAAATTCATTTCATTTAATTCAACAATCTAACAACATTTCATTTCAAAAATAATGAAGTCAATTAATCTGATTTAATCGTAAGAATAATCAAATACAAATAATTTAATTAGGTAATCTACTAAAAAAAATATTATATTAAACTCAATTAAGGATTTTAATTTCAAATTGCAAAAATTCTTTGTTGAATAAATTTAATTTATTTTAAATTTAATTAAATAATTCACCCATATTGGCCGCATTTAATTTTGAAAATAAATACTGCAATAATTTTGATTTTCAATATATAATTGTAAAAATAATCAATATGATTGTAAAATTCAATTATTTGTACAACATTATTAAAACAATTAATTTGTTTAATGTTATTGACAAGTTTGAGCTCTGTTGCAATTCAAATAATTTAAAATAATGAGTTAAATTATTGTGATGTTAATGCATAATATTAAATACAAGCAATACAATTCATTTCAATATAATGGAATTCACATACCATAATAATTGTATTTCATATTCAACTAATTTATTGATTTGTAAATCAATCATTTATTCATTGCCAAAACACATTTAGTTACTGCCAAAAGCCTCGCAACAATTTACGAAATTTAAATTTGAATGCACTTTTGGTTATTTAATAAAATGCCAAATAAATAAACGATTCAACTGCTGTTCACATCATTTCAATTTATAATAATTATTTATTGCTTTATTTTGGCAGTGTAAAGTTATCGACATTGATTTATGGCCGATATCGGGCTTTAGCTGTCATTGGGGACACCTTTGTCGCCTGCACCTGAATGGCATTTGGCATTTGCCATTGCCATCCATTTGCCTGCCACTTAGCCAGACGCATGCAGCTACAACAGCTTCGGATTGAGCTTCAGATACAGATACAGATACAGTGAGAGATACAGATACATAGCACACGCATATGCCAAAGCTATCTATATAGCTTTTTGCAGAAATTGCTTGCCTCAAATTGGCAGTGGCAGCAACGCCCGCCTATACTGCTCATTTGCCGCCGCGTTGCGACATTTGGGGGCACGCCTTAACGGCAAAATCTTCAATGGCAGTTTTCACGCCAAGCAGCATTTCACGGAAAGAGTCCTGAGCTCGAGGCAATCACAATACCTTCATTATGGCTAGGAATCGAAACGTGTAGGGACCGCAAAACGACTGATGGTTGGTGGCATGTGGCTGGTGGCATGTGGCATGTGGCAAGTAGCATGTGTGTGGGAAAGGAAAACCTCTTGAGCATAAGCGTCTTTTATTTTATTGTTTTGTCAACGCTTAAAAGAAATGCTTTTCCATTTAGTTGAACACTTATGAGCATTGCCACGGATATGTTTTCGCTCTCCTTATTTTTTGTCGCTTTTCCTTAAAAAAGAAAATGTCTCAAGCTTGCCACATGTGTGTGTGTGTGTTTGCGTGTGTGTGTTTGTTGTTGGCCCGACGACTTTTCACACCACATCAAAAGGCGGCAGAGCGAGTGCACTCAAGTGTATAAACAATGGCGTTAAGTGTTTAAGTGCACGGAAATATCAAAGCCATGGATTGGCCCCACAAGACAACGCCTTCCCCTCTCCCCTCCCTCTGTTCTGCAGCTTTAATTTCATTTTATGGCATTGGCAATTTACAAAAATGCGGACACAAACTTTAATTGCCGCCTAACAGCTTGGAATAGTTGCAGATACATTCGCAGATACAGATGCAGATACAAATACAACCGCAACAACTTTTCATTGCCCCAGCCAGAGACGTGGCCATGTTTCTGCAGATTGTCCAATGGAGACATTGCTGTATGTATAATTTTATGGGCGCTTTGTGGCCGCCATTTGGCCCCAGACGGACAGCGCAGTTGGCGCCAGGGCAGGATGGACGTCCACTTGCCCCTGCCACATGCACCTGCCACAGATCGGGGAGTCGGACCGTTATGTTGTTCCCACAGAGCCAACAAGAGTGCTTAGGTTACACACACCGAGCAAAGAGAAACAAAAAACCTACTCGTATTTACAGGTAACATAACAGAGAAGCGGCCGAGAGGAGGCGGAGGCGGAGGCAGGAAGGCTTAAAGGCAACATGGCAATTGACTGTGGCTATTACTTGATGTTCATGTCCGTTAGCTTAATTCAATGAACCAACCGGCTTAGTTAGAGACTGCCAAGTCAACTGGCAGCATAGGCTTAAGCTGGATTTGGATAGTCCAACTCTCTTGCTCTCTTTTTGCTCTTGCTCTTGGAAAAGTAATTAAAAGATTATTAAAGCAACTGGCAGTTGAGCATTGAAGACTGATGGCACTGCGCGTGATTGATGATGAATGGTCGGCTGTCAGCTGAAACTCGAGCCCCGATCGAGTTGCATTGATGCCCGATCGATCCACTTGGCTTAATCTCCGCTGTTTAGACCCTCGCTCATCCATTAAATGTGCTCAAAATAAACTTGTACTCGCTTTCTGTGTGTGTATTCTTTTTATGGCTACCTTGGCCATTGGCATTGCACCTCGACATTAATGGCTGTGCCGACCTCGCCTAGAAACCATATACCAACTGAAGTAACAGTTAATTGCGTTCAACGCCGCCGCAGACTGCTTGCCCCCCTCCACCTTCCCCTCTCCACTAAAGCACTCACGATGCAGTAAATAGTTTCAAAGTTTAAGTTTATTTTTTTATGTTTGCTGTTCCATAATTAGATGCATGACTTGGCAGCGCTTTTTACGGCCCGGCACGGCATGGCAGCCAGTTCCCCTGCTCCCCGCCTGCTCCCCCTACACCTGGCTACTCAATTAGCCAGAAAAGACATTAAACTTTCGCCGGTGCCCAGATGAACAACTGCCTTCGGAGCAGTTCAAGAGTCTGCAGTTTGCCCCGTCGACTAATGAAGTTAGTGCAGCAGCAGCAGCAAAAAAAAAAAAAGCAAACAATTTGAGCGCCACTTTTTAAAGCAGCTGCTAAATTGAAAATCAAGCAGCTCCCCGCTCTCCACTCTTCCCCTCTGCTCCTCGAGCAGCACACGCTAAACGTCAGCCATAAATAAAATGCAAATTTTGCCGACTAACAAAATTGCAAGGATTGCTGTGGGAACAGCACAGCACACAGCAGAGAAGGGCGACTGAGGAGTGCGGTGGTGTGTGCGGTGGTGTGTGCGGTGGTGGTCTGTTAGCCCGGCTCCTGGCTGCGGTTTGTGTACGTGTTTTGTTATCGCCGACTGCAACATATTTCTCGTATCAAATTCTGTGCAAAATGCGCGCTCGCAGCTCGATGAAATTCTATTGGGAAATATTTTCGGTAGCAATTTTACATATTTTCGTATGGTAAAAAATTGTACACTTTGAACGGGTAGCAACACTTTGGGCTGAAGAATATAGTTTAATTTTGTATAGAATAACGATTGAGCAAGATTTTGCATCTCATTTCAATTAAAATCCCTCACAGTCTTGTGAATATAAATTGAATGTAATCATTATTGAATGTAATCAATTTATATTCACAAGACAGTTGTAATCATTCAGCAGTTTGATTTAAAATACAAGTATAGAAGATGACAGAAGATTGCAATGAAAATATTAATTAATTTATTTTAATATAGAATCATTTGCATTTATGCAATATAAGTAAATTTTGATTTCATTGCAATCGTTTAGAATTGATTAAGAATTGATTACATTGTATTTGAATATTTCAGCAGATATAAAATATAAGTATAGAAGATGACAAAAGATTGCAATGAAAATATTCATTTATTTATTTTAATATAAATTCATTTGCCACATTTAACACCACTTTTGCAATATAAATAAATTTGTATTTCATTGCAATCGTTTTGAACTCTTTAAGACTGCACCATTAATTTTTGAGAACAATTTAAATCAATCTGTTTTTATGGATCCAAAAATCCAACTCTAGTTATTTATTTAGAGCTGCCTAGAAGAGTATTTTGGGCAAGGGCATTTGTTAAATGATATTTTATGCTCGGTATTTTACTTTTTATTATGGCTCTTGCTGAAACTGGCTGTGGATTAGGGGGCAAAGCTGTGGCAAACTCTCGATGGCTGCTGTTGTAGCTCGGGACCATTAAAAATGAAATGCCAGGGCACATTTTATGAACGAAAATAATTTTCGACAACATTTTGTTGTTGAAATAACAATGAGGCGGGCAGGCAGGCAGGCAACTACTATTAATAACCGGCGGATCTGTAGCCCTTACGCTCGCTTCTCGCCTGACTCCTAATACAATCATATAAATTACGCTGTGAGAACAATCAATCAATGTCAAAGTCAGACACCGAGTCTGACTATGGAAAATATGTACAGATGTCTGTGCAGTAGGCCCGATGGGGTAGATTTAAGCTAAGCTGCCACGTACTTGGCCGCTCATCAATTTCAATAAGCGCGAGCGAGCGGCAAGTGGCAAGCGGCAAGTGGCAAGTGGCAAGTACGGATCGTCCACGACGAGACTCGGCCATGCGACCACCAACGCCCCATTAGCACCTAGCTAAATGCTGCGGCATTTGTCAAAGTCCAAGCCAAGAAGAGGCGACAAGACAAGACACCAGCGTTGACAAGGCGGCAGATCTTGATGGAGATGGAGATGGTGGAGGAGACTTGTGTCTTCAATGTGTTTTGCATTTTAAATTGTCGCACAAACGAAATTGAAAATGGCAGCAGAAGATGTGCAACAATGCGACAACAATATCCAAATGTCGCCTCTCTCGCTGTCTGTATCTCTGTGTGTCTCTCTGTCTGTGTGTGTGTGGTGTCAACAATGGCAACGCTCTGGGTGGCATTTCATTGACAACAAGTCATAAATTTTACAAATGACAGTCGGCAAGTGGTGAGCGACAGTCGAGTCTCGTCTGTCCATGGCAGTCGCTTTAACGAGTTCCCACTGTATGCAAAACCATGGCAATCGCAGCCAAACACACCGAATGAATGAGCTCAGCGACTCGTTTGCACTCGCAATACTCGTCTACCTGCGAATCGCTTTAAAGCAGCCACTTCAAGTGCATATTGTTTTGCACTGATTTGCTATAAATTCGCCTTGCATACATTTAAAAACAGTCATGTTCTTAGTGACACTTGATACTCCATTTAAACAGTAAATTTAAAATTGTTTAGTCAATCAATCACTCAATCAGTTACTATATCGCCTGTTTTAAGCTATTATTGAACATCTTTAAACAGTATTTTGAGAATTATGGAGATTGGAATAACATTTTCAGTTAATAATTGAATCAATCAACACGCATAATGTCTTCCAAAGTAATTGTATTACAAGCAATTATTTGTGTTCAGCAATTACTTTAGTTTTTGAATTACTATTTAGTATTGATTAATCAGATTGAGAACACAATATATTGTGCTTCAATCAGTCAACCAACGAAGAATGAAAATGAACATTAATCAATCACTCAAACAAGCATTAATAATGAGAATTATTGAGATAATATAGCATCGGTTAAAACTTGTTCTTCAATCAGTCAATCTACGAACTTAGTGCCTTCAAATATAAATCTTTACCACACATCAGTTTCATAGAATACTTAAAGGTTGCAGACATTCAAGCAAGGAACCAGGATAAACCTTAAGGTACTTTTACACTTCAGTACACACCTGCAAGTAGAAGAAAATAAATGGTTGGCATTAGTTTGGAACAAATGTAAGAATCGAGCAATCAATTCAAATAATATTTCAATTTACTTTTTAATACATATATATGGGAAAATTTTGTTTCCAGAATATATAACAGAATATATTTATTCGACAATCAATCGACAGAGTGGTGCTTAAAGTTTCCTCAATTATATTTCAATCATATGCTTAAACGTTTGTTCCACACTTCCTTTACAGCAGTTCTGTGAAATCTGACTAATGCCTGTGCTTCTGAGCCCGCAGCTAGGCGCATTTTAAATTGCCATGCACATCGACATCCTCGAGTCGAGTCAAATCAAACGACATTAACGTTCTCGTTGCAACCACAATTACCCTTTAGCAACAACAGCAACTGACGAACTTCACTTGAGGAGCAGACTCCAAACAGATGAATTCGAATTCAAATTCACATTCAAATCCAAATCAGCCTAATAAGAACTTGGCAACGTAGCATTCGGTAAGCCGCATTCAGTTGCATGCAATTGAAATTTGAAATTTCAGAACTCGACCACACCCAGAACACATTTCCTTGAATTTGCCGGGGACAAATGCTGGCGACCACAAACGAAATGCCGGACAACACCTGCCTATCAGGTGGCCACAACTAAGAGAGAGAGAGAGAGATTGAGAGAGAGAGAGAGATGGCAACGGAAGTGCGGCTCCAGTTCAGATCTGGCTGCTGTCAAAGCAGAGCAGAGCAGAACACTAATGGCCGGGTATTAAGAGAGCTCTGAGAACTCGGAGCAAACGGGGCGCCGCATTTGGAGCAGCTGTGTGCATGCGGTTTATGAGCTATGCAGGCGGAAGTTTTAACTGCTCACACACACACACACACTCGAGACTCACACAGATACACACGCATACAATTGAAAGCAATTGCAGTCGGGGAAACAATCGGTCTACCCCCCGCCAGTGAACAGCTCAAGACACACACGACGTTCTCGTCATTAGCCGTGTCGCCAACGACGACGACGACGACGAAGACGAAGACTGGAGATGAGAACTGAAGTGAAGTGAAGTGAAGTGAAGTCGGGGGTGAGAGGAGGACGCATAGTTTGCTGCATGTGTCACGCTGTTTGTTGCCACGAAAATCCCAAAAACCAAACTGAAAGATTGCTCGCCATGTGTCCTGGCTGCGCGTCTCTCCTCGTTTGCCTGCTGACGTTTTTATAGCTGCTAACAATGTGTCAGGTTTTCTTAGAACTCACAACGAGCCTTCGGCTCCGCAGCAGTATCTCCTACACATCTCTGCAGCCCGCAAGGCGACTCATCCCCGAAGATGATAATTAGGTGCAGTTGCCTTGAAAATGCCTCGTAAATGCGGCTGCTTCTACTTCAGATTATGCCTGCCACACAGTGGGCACTGACTACAAGGAAAACCAACCAAAATTGCTGGAAATTTCATTATGAAATTTAATTGAAATAGATTTTATGCAAGACAAAGAATTAAGTATTTCAGATTAAAATAAATTACATTAAAATAAGTACTCAAAACTACTTTTAAAAATGGAATATAAGCTGATTAAATAATTATTTATTTATTGTTAGAATAGCTTAGAGTTAAGATCTGATTTAGGCTGATTAAATATAATCAGTGAATTATTCTAGATACATTATTAAATCTCCATAAGTTTTCATGTAGATTTACATTTTAGAAAATAAAATAATTTTACTATTACAGATGCATTTAGTAATACAAATTCAAATAAGTCATGTTATCTTTACTTGGTATTTGTTCTCGCCAATAATTTATACTGTAAACTTTGTATTTTATTCTAATAGAATTAATTCCTTTATACCTCTGAACACTCTCTGCATTTGAAGCTTACATCCTCTACTCAAAGATTTATTATCTCCCTATTTTCAATGGCTGAAACCAAGTGCACCCTTTGAGCTACTCAGAAGTCAATTCCTGGCCTATTAGCTGCTTCCGCTCGTTAGTTGCACGCTCGTCGAGCTGCTCGCTTTTTTGGAGGAAGACATCACATGAGTATGTGTTTTTTAGGCCCTGACAATCCCGAAAACAAATTGCATATGGCTTGCATATTTTCGGCCTAGCCATAGCCCATTTTTCGCTGCTATTATTTTATGCTTGTTTTTACTATTGCCTTGCCCGAATGGGGGGCACACAAATTATGCGTAAATATGTGATAGACGTCGCCCCGCAGCCCCACAAACTGTGCCATAATTCTCGTTTATCGCTTTGCGAAAAGTCAATTTTTATAACGCACAAACCGACAGAGCGAACGAGAGACGAGTCATAATACTTATAACCCGCTGAATATATATTCGAGTAATGATTTGTGGTTTGCCTGAAATTGGCGCACCACGCAATCAAGGCAATCGAGGGGAACCTGGCAAGGGGGGGCAGAGCGGGGATTTATATTTGGTTAAGGGGAGCGACAGGAGGCGGTCATGCGTGCGAGAGCTGCGACTTCCTACGCGGCGCGAGAATTTGTAACAAATTTGTAATTTGAACGCCACAAATCATAATTTTGCATAATGATCAATTCATATACGTCAAAATGTTGTTTGCCGTTTGCCGTTTGCTGCCTTGCTGCTTTGCAGTCGTGAAGTCGCTCGTGAAGTGAATTATGTGGCCCGGGTCGCCAATTTCGTGGAATTTTCCCTCATTTCACTGACAGCTTGTGCCATTCGTAAATTCGCCATTCGCCATTCGAGGCGAGGCGTTTGGCCGTGTTCAAGTCCGAGTGCCACACTGTGCGTAACGGAAATATTTTCAGACCGGATACGCATAGGACATAATACAAACAAGTCCACACTACATATTCATACATGGAAATGTATACACGACGTATACGTATTATGGACGGATTTTCGGAATGGGAAGGGAATCGGAGCTGCTGTTTGGGGACGCACCAAAAAACTTTCCACGAAAACTAATTAAACAAATTGCATTATGTGTGTATTTGTAAAGTTAGAGCAATGCACTCACACGACTATATCCGATTACTCGGGTGGCTCAGACAGTTTATGATAGTTTTGACAAAGCACGTTGTAATCATTAAATTTCTTTTAAAATTTAATGGCATCGTAAATTGATATTTATAAATTATTGCTAACAATTGTAATGACTTTTTTCTGGTCATTTGAATTCTAAATAAGACTAAAATAAGTCAAATACATTGATCAAAATTAAATTCTTTAAAAATTCTAATAAAAATACATTAAAATGAAATTCAAATTCAATATATAAAAATACATTAATTAAAATGAAATTCAATTTTATTGATATATAGAAATACATTAATTAAAATTAAATTCAATTTTTATTATTTAATAATATATGTTTTACTTTCAATTGAAATCTTTAAATTATAGCAACATATTCTTTTTTTAAAAAGCAAAATATGTCTCATTTAATATTATAAGGCTTCACTCAATTATTCATCATAAATTAACGTGTACAAATTGTTGCTAAACAGTTTTTAAGTTGTAATATTTTATTAACAAGCACAGTCATTTACTAATTTTGATTTCTTATCTGTTGATTTGATTTGAAAGTAAAACTATTATCAATACATAAATTTAAAAAAATAATATCGTGTAATATAAATTAAAAAATTTCAAAAATTAATTAATTATTGAAAATCAGTTTTACTTTCAAATTACAATTAATTTCATTTTATATATCTGCATATTTATTTTTTAATATTGAAACTAGCAAAAGTATTATAGTTTATTATTGTCAGAAATAACTTAATGCTGAATAACTATAATTACTAGTTGCTTATTACTGTATTATTCCCATTACTTTACTTATTAAACTGCCCTCGCAATCCAACGCCATCTAGCGTCCTACTGCAGCTCCAACTCCAACTACAACTACAACTGACAGATGGTGATGGCAATGACGATGGCTCCTTCAGTCGGCAGCATATCAAATTAACACAGACACGAAGTTTTAGGAAAAGGGAGCTGCACTTGGAAATAGGTGACAGGGGAAGAACAGGGCGGAGGGAAGAGAAGAGCAGAGGTGAAGAAGTGAAACTGGGAGATGTTGTTTGGTGCCCATTAACTGTGGCACTTTTGGGGGCAGCCCGCCGCAATTTGTTGGTCAGGTTTGCTGCTGCAGCCGTGGCAGCCGTGGCAGCCTCAGTGGCAACGTTGGCCAGCGCTGGCAGCCAACATGGCTGGCTTTTATACACTTGCAACGTGCAACGTGCAACACTCCCCCCGCCAGGCGATGTGTTTTATTTTTGTTTTTCTTGATTTTTAATGAGCATCGTGCACAGGGTTGGGTTTCGCTTCGTATCTCGTATCGTTTCGTATCGTTTCGTTTCGCAGCGAACTCCGACTGAGCAGTGCTGAGTTCAGCTGAGTCGGGGCTGGCAAATTGCAGGTTCTCTTTTGCGCCTTGCCTCAAAGTGTTGCACTCATATTTTGCCGGTGTGCGCCTTAATTATATGCTCGCCGACAGAAATTCAAGTGAAAACCATTTGGATCGGCTCAAACTCGAACCCGAACTCGAAGTCGGGACCGCAGAATTCGTGGCAGGCCTAAGCCTATTTCGAGCCGCTCTTTAAACCATGAAAATTTAATTCCAGCTTAGCTCAAACGCACAATAACCAAGCGGGAGAGCGTTGAAAAAGATGTCGATTCGATTTTCGAGTTTTGATCTTTTTTCTGTGTGTGTTTTCGGCCGGCATTGAAAAGAATCTTTCATGGCACATTTCCGCTTGGGCCTGAAGCCGCTTAACATCTCGACAACAACACGCATTTTCATTCCATTCTCGCCTTCAGTCTGGCTTTTAGTTCTCCTCCCACAAGCGCTTCGAGTATTAATTATGCACGCATAAAATATCTTTTGAACCTTTTTCTCAGCCAACTTTGGCTCTTTCAACATATTTTCTGTGAATGAGGCGAACGGGCGCGACATCAATGGGATGCAAATTAACTGTACAAACATAAATAACACTTGGAATTCTTGGAAAATATCGGAGCTCGGGTCGCCGCCTCCTGCGTCACTCTTTCGCTCCTCCTCCTCTAGGCATTTGTCAAAGCAATAAAAATTGTTGGGCTTCTGTTGTTGGGTCTCGCTCGATGCGGACCTTTTTTATGATAAGCATTCTTATCATATTTGGGCTAGGCTTTGCCATCTTTGTTGCCTTTTATCCCGCTCTCCCTCGCTCTCTCTCTCTCTTTCACTTTCTCGCTCTGTTTGCGGCTGACCTGTGACCAGGGAACCGGGTGACCGGTTTTATGATTGTATCCTTTAATGAATTCAAAGGCACGAGCAGCATCATCTCAACTCCCCCCGATCCCACTTCATGGAATGCTGCGAGCGCGTGCTCATTACCCTAGATACCAGTGCGAATACTTTTTGTGCTGACTGTGCCGACGACCCATTTTCATGCTCTGCCCATTTGCACTTGTTGCTAACTTGATGCTGAGTGGCATTTGACAGTTTTTCGTTGCGTTCACATCTCGCAGTCTATAATATTCTGTGAATTATGCAAGCGTGATGTCGCTGTCGCTGTCGCTGTCTCGACCCCCATAAATGTATCTGATAGATACGCCATCAATTATTTAATGTACTGCAATGCAGCAAGCACCTCGAACCTTGTGAGATGTGGCTTTAAAAAACACCAGAAAATGATTAATTGGCGCTACAAATTTATGACGTCGTCGTGGATTTCGCCCCGCGCCCGATAGCGAGTTGAATGTATGATAAAGCCCTTGTGATGGAGAACTTCTCCCACTGTCCCTTGTTTCCCCTCGCAGCGATTAAAACTTTTCGTCAGCCGCCGCAGCAGCTCCAACTTCGAACTCAACTCCAACTCCAACTCCGACTCCAGCATACATACATTAATGTAATATCGCATATGTGTGAGTGATGTGTGTGTGTGTGTGTGTGTGTGACGCGTCATTACGGTTATTGTTATTGTTTTCTCTTGTGCAATAAATTATGTGCCATAATAATTATTTATGAAAGTCTCATGTGAATTGAAGCCATGGCATTATTGCGTATAATGTGCTGTAAATATCATTAAATGTGCTGCTTTTATTGGAAGAGCTATTCGCTCGCTCGTTCGCTCGCGGCCCGATTTGACCCACACAACGCTTTACTTTGCTATTGCTGCTATCAAGCACTAGACTTTTTACAATACTACCACAAAAAACACATTCAAGTTTTAGCAAAACAAAAGCAAAACACAAAAATACAGCATAATCGTGGCACGTGTGATCTTCATCAAACATAACACAAATGCTTTCAAAAGTAGACGATTTTCCGCGATATTATTGAAGTTGAAACAGTTTTAAAACAATATTTATACAACGATGGTTCAATATTGTTATCCATATAAGATTTGAAAGATGTATCCCAATTTGTAATGGGAAAAGAGAACTGCGTTCAAATTCCATTTGTATAACTTTCGCGTGAAATTGATCTTCACAATTCATCAATCATAAAACAAATGATTTTGAAAAGTGCTTGAAAGCGTTAAAATTTATCGCTTTCATTGCAACAAATTGAAGATTAATGTAAAATTCAAGCAACCAATAGCCACCTATGAAGTATAAATTTGACCGATCAAGTTTCAAATCAAATCAAAATTCTATTTTAGATTAATGTAAAATTCGAGCAATAAATTACAACCTGTTAAGCATCAATTTTTATCACTCAAGTTTCAATATCCATCAAATAAATCTAAATAAAAGTTCAATTCTACTCTAAATTACATCTTCTGTAAGTTGATACAATATTCCAAGATTGAAAAAGCTTAATAATAATTAGAATGTAATAGTTAACTGAGAGAAAAGTATAAAAATGTAACTATGCTTTAGTTACTGCTTGATCTCAATTACTTTTTGATCTCAATTCAGTTCTACTCTAAATTACATCTTCTGTAAGTTGATTCAATATTCCAAGATTGAAAAAATTACTAATAATTAGAATGTAATAGTTAACTGAGAGAAAAGTATAAATATGTAACTATGCTTTAGTTACTGCTTGATCTCAATTACTTTTGGCAATCACAGCCTTTCATTTGCTGCCATTTGAGGCAGCTACTAATTGTTTCGTCTCTCAATTTGCGGCAGCTCCTTCCGTGCACCCAGAAGATTGCCCAATTTCAATCTGGACTGCCTAACTGAGCGGCAAAGCAGGCTCTTGCCAATTTATAGAAAATTTCAATTGTGAATATTGATTATTCATTTCCTGAAGCGACAGCAGCGGCGCACCTAGCTACAACGAATACGAATACGAATGGAGATGTAGATGTAGATGTGAATGTGAATGTGAATGTGAATGCGAATGCGAATGATGATGGCTTTGGTTGCGCCTTTGCCTACGATGGAGACATCGTCATGGCCATCATCATCGTCATCGTCATCGTCATCATTGAAATGGCAAATTGGACTGCAGAATTGTTGTATTGGAATTGCTGCTTGGTACTTGCCATTTGCTGTTGTTATTGCTGTGTGTATGTGTGTGTGTGTGTGTGTGTGTGTGTAATCATAACGGCTCGCTTGTTAACATGCTACATTTAATTTTTATCAAGAGCCATGGCAACAGCGCAAAGCAAAGCAAAGCAGAGCAGCCCAAGACCAGCACAAGACCCATAATACATAAATATCTAAAATAATGATGTTGTTGTTGTCGTTGCTGCTCCCATTGTTGTTGTTGTTGTTGTTGTTGATTATTATGATTATTGTGGCATGCTTGCAATGTAGCATGATTAACACAGGACAGAGAGCAGAGAGAAAAACAGAAGAACTAAAAGAGAATAAACCGCTCGCTAAAAGCATTGAACAATGCCCGGCCACACAAATAATTCACATACATTACAAATAATCATAATAACAATGGCGTTGCCCATCGGCTCGTTACGCATACGCCGCGTATGCCTCGACTACAGACAGGCGACAGGAGCGAGGAGACCCAAACGGGAAGCTGGACTGCGGCACGGGGGCGTGGCCAGGAGGCATAAAATAGCGTTAAATTACAAAGTGCGTCGAGTGAACCGACAACAAAGGGCTAAAAGGCTGGCTAAGTGGAAGCCATGGATAATGGTAAATCGCTCACATGTTGCGATAAGTGTTGAACATGTAGAAATTATGAGCACACAACATTGACTAATTATTTGTATATACATATATATTTATTATTGATATTTTGTTTAGAATTTATTTATCGACAACTCGACAATTTTGTGAATGCAAATTGACAATTGTTGGCACAGTTTCTCATAATTGATAAAATATTGTGCAATTTAAAAAATATTTTTATTTTATATTTATGCTGTCATGAATTTAGTAATTATTTGACTAAATCATTTTGTTGAAAGGCTGGCAAAGTGAAAGCAATAGATAATGGATAACATGCTCATATTTTGCATGTAGAAATTATGAGCACACAACATTGACCAATTATTTTTATATACATACATATTTGTTATTGATATTTTGTTTAGAATTTATTGATCGACAACTCGACATTTTTCGTGAATGCAAATTGACAATTGTTGGCACAGTTTCTCATAATTGATAAAACATTGTGCAATTTAAAAAATATTTATTTGTTTGTTTTGTTGAAAGGCTGGCAAAGTGAAAGCAATAGATAATGGATAACATGCTCATATTTTGTAATGAATGTTAAACATTGACTAATTATTTGTATATACATAATTATTATTGATATTTTGTTTACAATTTATTTATCGACAGCTTGAAAATTTTGTGAATTCAAATTGTCAATTGTTTGCACAGTTTCTAATATGAAATATAGAATTTGATTTGTATAATTCAAAACAGATTTATTAAGAAATTGGCAAATAAATAATTTCTTTTAATATTGTCATGTTTTTGTTATTTAACTAAACAAACAAATTAAATTGTTTTTCAGTTACCACTCTAATGGACACTAAGGTAGAACCGAAAATAGTGTATTTTTTATTTACAAAAACAGAATCGTGAAATCGGAGTTGCTACTAAAACCCTCCATCTGAAACACCACATTTTATTTCCCTCTTTTAATTAATTATATTTTGAGAACTAGCCGAAAATTCTGCTAGAATGGCATTATTTACACTTTACTTAATATAATTCATTTCCATTTGCACTTTAAATCAACGCTGTTTGTTTTGGTGGCATGCTTGCAAATCCAACAAATATTTCTGCAATTCTAGCATGTCATCCGCATTGCATTAACCCCCCTCGTCTCTCGTCATCCAACCAACCAGCATGCGAGTGAACCGTCCATCCATTATCTGCTGTCGACCATTTGGCCAAAAAGCACTCAGCGTCAACTTGGCCAGTTTTCAGTTTTGCATTTCAACTCTTTGCAGCCACGTTTCCCGCTTCGCCTCTGCCTCGCTGCGTTGTTCCATTCGCTTTGTCACAGTGTGCAACACGTTTTATCATTTAACTCGGTGGGTCGAGAACAAACCCGAGCTGAAACCGCCAAGCACCCAAACACCCACCCAACCACTCAACCACTCAACTACTCAACCACTCGCCCACTCATCCACGCAGGGGCATCAACAGCGTGGGAATTAATATCAATGTCGTCGACGTCGTTGCTGCTGCTGTCGCTTGGTGCGTTTGCTATCAGCGCTCAGTTTGCAGCACAGCCACCATGGCGTATGTGTAATGCCGTTTTTTCTATGGCTTTTACCATTTTTCCTGCTTTTATTTTGCTTTTTATCAATTAAAAGCCACTTCAAAAGCGGAAAGTGTCTGTATGCCGTTGACACACACACACACGCTCAGAGCAGCCCAAGCAGACAAACGCCCAAATGGCACACACACACACACACACACAGTTAAACACCCGCACACACACAGGCTCATAGAACGCTTTTGTTGTCGTCGGTTTGGTTTGTTGGACGCTTTTAGTTTTATCTCTCCGGCGAATACTTTTGCTATCACAGTTTGTAGAGCTCCCAAAACTAACGAGTTTAAAATGCAGAATTGTTTAATACACTACGCATATTAATATTTTAAGAATTGCTTTTAAATAATAATTAATTAATGCAATATTCTATTAGAACATTTGACAAAAGTAATTGGCAAAATAATAGCAATTGAAATAAAGGTTATTATTAATTACTTGTGTTTGACATAAGTATTAAGCAACATTATAAAACAATAGTATAATAATATTATTACTTTAAAGTATTTGATATATGTACATAATAGATAGTAAAATAATAGCAAATTAATTAAATACTGGCAATAGTATTGAGCAAAATAAAAGCTAATAAAGAAAAGTATTTTTATTCAATAATATTTAATATAAGTATGGAGCAAACTAATAGCAAATAAAATAATAGTATTTTAAATAATCCAAGAATTATATTATTAAGTAGAAATATTTGAAATTTTAAGACAATAGACAATATTAATTAATCAATATATTATTATGTAACAATATTTGACATATTATATGTAGTAGATAATAAAATAATAGCATATTAATTAAATACTGGAAATATTATTCAGCAAATAAAGAAATAGTATATTAGATAATTAATACATTTTCAATCAATAATATTGAATATAAGTATTGAGCAAACTAATAGCAAATAAAACGAATTAAATACTAAAATAATGGAATAATATAATTATCAGTTTGCATAGCTTGGCGACTATCGTTACGTTTGAATTCACATTATTGCATGATTGCAGCATGCGCTTGGGAGAGCTGGCAGAAGCATTTCCCATGGTGCTCAGTCACTATCCCGTATTCTATCCCCCAAATGCGGTTAAACTTTTGATGCGGCTTTTCGCTTTGACACAATCAACGAACCCCGAACCGTAGCGATTCCCCCAAAAGCAGCAAAGCAGCAACGGCAACCACAAAACGGCAGAGACGACGACGGCGGCATCGGCGTCCACTCAAAGCTAATGACCGACAAAGCGTTTTGTATTATTTTCAATTTCATTTTCACTATGCAACGCAACGCGACGCAACCCAAAGCGACGCGACTCCAGTTTGGAGCGGCCTCCGCGCCTGCCATGCATTAAATATTATTAAGATAAGGCTGCGGAGCGCTTCGAGCTCGCTTATCAATCAGACGTCAGAGTCAGACGCACACACACAGCGAGGCAATCTATACAATTTGCAGACAAAAAACTGTAAAGGCCGTTGGTGGAGGGGGGGGGGGGGAAAGAAAGCCCGTTGACTGTGGCTGACATGATTTTTCCATCATATTTATTGAAAAGTAACTAACGACAGTCGACACTTTTCAGAGAAGAGAAAACGCCGAAAACAAGGAATGTCTTCGATGCGATTCCAGGGAATTTACCAATGTTTATACTACAAATTTACATATAAGCTATATATTATAGTGTGACTATGCGTGTGGATGTGTGCGTGTGTGTGTTTGCTCATTGAACTCTGGCGGCACATTTCCAAGAAGCCAATTGCTAAATCAACAAACACAAACAAACTCTGACGAGCAAAACAAAAACCTCAAAAGTCATTACATATATCTTCTGATTGAGGCCCTTGCTCTCTGCATCTGTCCGCAGCAGCCTTTCTGCTTTCAAGCTCTTCGCCACGGTGCTCGAAAAATGCAGAAGCTACAAGCTAACAGCTTTTTATCTTTTGGCACAGGCGGCATTGTTTTTGGCGGCCCAGGCCAAAAGACGCAACAACAACAACAAATAAATAAAGAAACAGACTGACAACAACAAAAACCAGTTCGAACTGGTGTTCAAGAGTCGCTCCAGGCTCGAGGCTCGGCTCGGCTCGGCTCGGGCCATGCCATATAAGGTCGCTGGCATGTCAAGCGGCTGCGGCTGCGGCAACTTCCTGGCTAATATTACGAAAATTGCTTAAAGAGAGCTGCGCTCTGTAGGTAGGATCAGCCGAAAAGTGCAGCGCTGCCTCGACACCAAAGCAAAAGACTGAAGACCGAAGACCGAAGACTCGAGTCTGAGCCAGAGCCAGAGCCTGAGCCCTGTCATGAGTGCCTGCCACACTGCAAAGCAGGCAGCCAGCCAAGTCAGCCTGCCATTGGAGTCGCCTGTTGCCTTCTACCGTAATTCACAACAACAACAACAACAACAACAATAATAATGACAACAGAGCCAAGGCAAAAGTTGCGAAACTCGCACCAAGCACAGTGGTACACAACAGTCTAAAACTGTTTGTCAACGTTACATAAATATACTGCAAAAGTGATTAATTTCAAATATTTGCAGAATTTTATAATTATTTATAACATATAATAATAAAGTGGGTTTAATATAAAACGTGCACATTCAATTTAACATTTGCCATAAATATAAACCAAAAGCAGTTAACCACTCTTAAGCAATATGGAAATCAGAATATTAAATTTCATAACAAAAATGTTTTAGTATAGAACTTGAAAAATAAAATAATTTTTTTAGTAGAATTGCAAGTGCCAAATTTGATTTGTTCGAACTGTTTTATAATTTTGAAATATTGGTTTCAAATGCAATATGCAATAATCATTTATATTATTTTAATTTTAATTTGAAGTTGTTATTTAACAAACCAGCATTAAATGTGAAGTTAAATTGGTTGTAGCTGCTTTAAAAATGACTAAAATTGCTTTCAAAATTATTTTTTTAGCAATTATCTCAATAATCTCGCCTTGCAATTTAAATTCCTTAAACCTCAATTTATTAGTATTCAATTACCCATCTTCCGCTTGCATATTTATTTATTTAGAACAGACATAACTAAACATTCGACTAATACTGTCTGTTAATTCCTTCGGCTTCATATTTATTATGTCATATTCGCTGCCAGCAAATGCAATGTTGCGCCACTGTGCGTGGTCGCAGCGTTGCCGCAGTCAAAGCAAAAAGCGCATCTTTTGAACAGAGCGCAGAGCGCAGCTTGTGCCCGTCCCATCGCGTCCCGTCCCCTCGCTGTCCGTGCCAAGCAGGCACAACAGGCACTCAACGCGCGGTGTGTGTATCTCAAAGATACAAAAAATAAAAGAAGAAAAAACACAACGTACGCTCGCTTTGTCCGTCCAGCCGTCCAGCCGTCTGACTCCGACTCTGTTGGTTTGTGTGTCGGTCGTTTGGTCGCTTGGTCGGTCGGTCGGTCTGCTTTGTCTGTCGATCGTCGGCTGTAAACCGCTTTTGTGGATGGCCGCCGAGATGTTTGGCATAGTTGGAAGCGCGGAACTGGTTGGAGCTGGAGCTGGAGCTGAAGATGGAGCTGAAGATGGAGCTGCAAGCTGCAAGCTGCAAGCTGAAGATGGAGGAGTCCGCTGGCTTGCAACGCGCCGACGCCGCGCCGTTTGCCGCTCTCAGTTATTATTTTGTTGTTTTTTTTTTTTTCTTTTTTGCTTGTGGCGGCGACTCAACGACGACGACGACGACGCCGCTGTTGTTGTTGTTGTTGTTTATCAACGTGAGGGTTTTAAAAGGTTTTTGTGGCATAGCAGCTGCCTCTGCCTTGGTCTCGTATTCGACTCTACCTGCAACAGGTAAGAAATTTTCGCTCGCTCGTTCAGCATTTCAATGTGTTTCGCTTCTCTTCTGGCGTTTTTGTTTTTCTTGTTTTCTTCTCGGTTTTTGGTGCCTTTGCTGCTGCTGCTGCTGCTGCTGCTGCTTTCTTTGAAGTTGCATGCTTCGGCGTGCCTTTGGATTTCCTTTGAATTCTCGGCCAGCCTGCCTGCATCTGCAAGCAATTAGTGTATGGGGGCTTGTGGTATGCCAGGGTTACCATCGTCGCTCTCCACATCCTTCAGCTGGGGTTCAAAGTGTTGCCCTGGCATTTAATTGGTGCTGCAATTGTTGCAACCCGTCGTCTCCCTCACTTCCACTGAACTGCCACAAAACACGAAAAACAACCAAAAAAACAAAAAAAAAAACACATTGATTGATTGATGTGCCAGGGACGCGACGTTTTGTTTGTGCAGAAAGGTCGTGATAGGATTGGCGGTCACTTGGGAACTGTATGTATAAACAATATTATTACGTTGTTGTTTTTTTTGCTTTTGGCCAGAGAAGAAGTCGCCAAACGTCGCCCCATTGATCAAGTCTGTCTTTGGGGGATTCACATGCGATCTCTTTCACATACTCAATACTCAATACTCAACTCGTTTCGATTCGATTCCTCCCTCTTGGTTGTTGCCTCTCTCTCTGTAGACGCATTCTACGGAGCACTTGGTCGGTGCTCTTTGGTTTTTCCATTTTCTATTTATTTTCGTGCGTCGTTTTCGTTTGATGTTTTGTGAGTTGTTGCTGCTGCTTCTTCGCCCTTTGGATTTTCTACGTTCTATTTTTGTGTCTTTTTTTTTTTTTTTTGAGAGCGACCACAAGCGAACGCCGCCGCCTCGTTCTGTGTATCTTGCAGATAAAGAACGCGCTCTGCTCTGTCGATTGCCTACATTTTCCATTCGCTTTTCTTGTTGTTATTGTTTTTTGTTGTTGTTGTTGTGTGTAATTATTGGAAAAGGATGTGGGAGAAGCCCTTGACTGAATGAATCTTGAAATGTGTGTCTAAGATAGACGCGCATCGCTTGAAAGTATCTCGAAGATATTTTCGTCAGCATTAATTTAAAGACTAGGCTCTTTTCATTATTTTATCAATATAAATATATGGTAAATATAGTTTGCATAGAAAACTATAGAACTTAATTCTAAGTTACAAATAAACAAATAAATATAAAAATGATTTAAGAAGTTCTCAATGAATTGAATTAATTCCTTTTTTATTTTTGTGCAGTCTGGCATTAATTTCCCTTAGTAGTTTCATCCCCTCTCTCCCCGTTCGTTGTCGCCCTTAATTGTTTTTACTTATTACATCGTAGAAGAATTGAATTTACCTGAGAATTGTTTGTAGCCGCCAAGTATCTTGTGCTTCCACCATTTGACAATGTTGCCCGCCATCGCAGAAGTTTCCGCTCTGTTCTGTTGTTGCTGCTGTTTTTGTGCTTTGTTCGCAATTTACGAGTCTGTTGCGACTTTAACTGTAATGCTGCTGCTTTTGGCCAAAATGTTTTACGGCCTTTGTGCTGGCTGCTGTTGTGGGTGGGTTGGGTTCGAGTTATCCTTTTGGGCTGCTGCTATGGAGACTAATACACTTGCTCTCAGGTGCCACAGAGCAACGTTGCGACCTTAATTTGTATCTGGCATTATTTTGGGTAACTCGAGGTGGAGTTTTTCGGGGCGAGGTTGGATCGTAAAACTTTTTACAACCGTGATATGCTGCATTTTAGTTGAATTTTGCGCATATTGTGTGTGCGTTCTCCGGCCGCTCGCTTTCTTGTTTTTGCTTCGTTGTTTTCGCTTTTTGTTTTGGTTGTGTTTGCGCTCGTTTGGGCGTATGTATCTTGCAGATACTCTTTGACGTAGCGCGCGTAATTTTAATTGTAAATTTTGTTGTTGCTGCTGCTGCTGCTATTTGCACGACGCGACGTAAATAACTTTGCCGAATGAACAACGACAACGACAACGACGACAACAACAACAACAGCGACAAATCTCAACTACAACTACAACAACTGTGACAACAACAACTAACAAATAACAACTGCAAAATGCTAAAGCGCAAAACACGATTTGTATTTCCAAATGCGAACGGCAACGGCGACGGTGACAGCGACGCTGACTGCGACGGCGACTGCGACAACGACCACGACGACGACGACGACGACGGCGTCTCTGTGATGTTGACAGCGAATATTTGGGGTGTACTTGTGTTGTTGTTGCTGCCTGCTGTTTGCTGTTTTGCTGTTTTGCTATTGCTATTGCTTTGGCCGTGTTATTGTTGCGGGGGCGGTTTTACATTTAACGGCACTTTCATTCGCTGCTGCTCGCTGCACACCCAAAAAATTTCACTTGCGCGCTTCACTTATGCCACTGCTCACCAGCACATTCATCGACTTCTATCACTTCACACACAATTCTTAGTCAGTTGTTGTGTTGTTTATTATTTGTGTACGATTCTGCCGTGTGTTAAGGACGCACGTTTGCTTTCGCGTAACTTCCAGAATAACATAAAACGCACGCACAGACGACGCGCTACGCAAATGTGCACGACCAACTCGATGGGCGATTGGAAACAAACTGAAAATGCGAAACACGAAACGTCCACATCGACTCGCACCAAAACAAAAAGTGGTTACTTCAAGAGAGCGGCAGCGTCAACGTGAGCGTAAGCGAGAGCGAGAGAATGGTGAGTGGAGCCCTGTTACTCTCGGCGGACGAGATGGAACGAAATGGAAACGAAACCTGTAGCCTGTGTAATGTTGATGTAATGCAGCCACCGCTGTTGCCGTGCGTTAACAGAATCGACTGCTGTTAAGCTTAACAGCTGCATGTTAGCACGTTCAAAGACTTTTGTATTTATTTATTTAAGAGTTTTTCTCTTGTTTTGGGCGTAATTATACCCTGTAAACATATTTAGGCACTTCATTTTTGTATTAATTCGCCATCGTGTTCATGCGCCCAGCAACGTAGACCGTCTTGCTGTCCCTGACTAGGAACACAAATGGATGATCAACTACAGCCAAATATTGTCTAGTTATGGCCCCCCATTCCGGCACTGCAATTATATAATCGATCATTATTAGTGAACAGATAATACTCAAGAAACTAGATACTAACTATCGATTCCAGCCCTCGACGAGCCTTCGTCCACCTCGATGTAGGTTTTCTGCAAGATATCGTCGACTTTGAAATCTCTTGAGTTTGTCATGCCTTCCAGATTGGCATTTTCGAATAGATCCTGAATACCCAAACTGTGTAACGCTTGCTTTACGCTCACTGTTTTTCCTAGCTTGAACTTTGGCAAGAGAATTCGAAAATTGCTGATCATCTCGTGTGGCTCAAGATCATTCAGGTTGAGTTTATCCAATTTCTCAATCATTTGCTTGACACCATCCATGGCCTTGGGCAGAAGTATGGTCAACGTGAGAGCTGGATGCTCATAGGGTATTTCGATAGTATACGCATTTAGTTGCTCAATAAAAGCATACTGATATTTGCCTTTTCGAGTCATAAAGTAGACTTTCTTGGCCCTATAACCTCCAGTTTTCCTTGGTCTATAGAATGTAGCCGCTCTTGTGTCATTCACATGGAATGGTTTTTTAAATTTTGCCCTAAAATACATTGCACCAATCTGCATTGCTTGCGTTTTGTTGGTAAGTTCGTTTATTCCCTTAAACATTTGGACACTAGTCATCTTCCGCAACCAATCTTTTATTTCATACTTTTTACTTTCGGCATCCCCAAAATCAACTTCTCCCACACTGGTATTGAAATATTCCGCATACTTTTCTTGATATAATTGTTTCACGTGGTTCTTGTTCGCCACATAGAGGCGACTTGCCTTCTTCAACTGTCCAAAATTTGGATTCTTAAATACTGGAACGCTCTTGATAACTTCATTAATAATTTTATTCTTCGACATATCGGTCGATAGTTGCAGCGCGTCCTCAATTTGCTTGGCTGTGGTGCCATCTGCACCCAAATACAGTTGCATGAGGCTCTCCCTTACCAAGTAAGGCGAAAACACAATGTTTGCCGTATCGTCTCCACTGAGCACACTTTTGATCAAGGCGGTAGTTATATAATCAGCTGGTACCAGCTGAAATCCACTTGATCCTATCAGCACTATCACTAGGCACGTCAACCGTATGTCGAACATTTTAAACGAACTGCAAGAGTGAAATCTTTCACTAGGTTCTTTATAGCTAATAAATGTTGCGAATACTGCAAATAATTTAATTTGTTTCACATTTTCCACTTAAATACATGAAATTGCCATTTCCATGGCAATTTATTTGTCTTAAGCTTATGCCATTTTTATTTAAACTTTTTTAATTACATTTTTTTATTAAATATCGCAAACTGAATAATATAGTTGTAAAAGTAGAAATTAAGGTATGTTTAGACAAAATATTTGAATTCTCAATGATTATTTACATTTTGTATTAAGTTAAAAAATACGCTTTAATACTTTAAAATGTAAGTTAAAAAATGCAATCAAAATTCTAGAGATGATTCTTGTTTCACTGAAAAACGAAGTTGTTAAAGTAGAAATTAAGGTATGTTTAGCCAACATATTTTTGAAGAATTAATTAAAAGACACATTTTTTTAGACTTTGTATTAAATACTCTTTAATAGTTTACAATGTGAGTTCAAAAATGCAATCAAAATTCTAGTGATACATAAAAACACATATTTGTTTTCTGTTGACGATACAAAAAACTCCTTAATAGTTTACAATGTAAGTTTAAAAATGCAATCAAAATTCTAGAGATGATTCTTGTTTCATCAATTATAATATCAGCTAGGAGAAATAATGTCCCAGATAGTAGCATTTCTTTTGATCTTATCGATGGCCAGCAAACCTTCTAATTAAGCACAGTTAAAGGAGTTACTCCATACGATGTCTACAAATAATAACCCACTTTGATTGTTTTTCAATTTGAATGATCACCGGTTATCGGTTAGGGTCAGGTTGCAGGTTGCAGCTCCGCTCGCCTCCTCCCCCCTTGGCTGGAGCGTTTCTCGGTAGTAGTTGTTGTTATTGGTGCTGAGGCCACCGCCTGCTGTGCTCGACATCGGGGCAATTACCCAACAGCAGCCGCCAAAAACATGCCTCAGTCCAAAGAGCCAAGCCCCGACGATAATAACAGAGTAAGCAGAATCCTGAATTACGCTGCAAATTCACAAAAAAAAGAAGAACAACAAAAATGATTCACTTGAAACGCCGGCGGGGGCAACAAGTGGAGGTGCTGGCGATGCCGATGCCGATGCCGATGCCGCAAATCGTCGACAACAGCAGCGTCCACTTGCTGCGCCTCAATCCTCCAGCCTGGGGCAGCATTCGCTCCACAACCACGACGACCACGACGACGACGACACCGACACCGTAAACGTTCCGCATTGGGTATAATGGCGCTGTAATTGAAGAAGAACACGCGATCGCAGCGGGACCCGAGCAAAGAAGGAGTTGCCACAAGGCGGCGGCGGCAGCAGTGGAAGGGTTTCTTTCCAGTTCCAGTTCCAGTTCGTGGTGGATGGAGTTCGGGTTTGGGTTTGGGTTCGGGTTCGTTTCCTGCAGCGTCTTTGTTCTGGCTTCTTCTGCTTCTTCATCGTCATCAGCATCGTTGCGATTATCATCATAATCATCATCAGGAGCAACAGCTTCAGCATCATTGATCCATCGCTAGTCGTCTTAATTTCATGCCGTTCTTTTGTATAATTTAAGCCCCTACTTCAAGTCCCCCCCCCCTGAGTCGTCGTTCTCTCTCTGCCTCTTGGGATGCATTCAATTTTTGATTGTTCCCAACGCTCATTTAACCTACTACAAGCCTTTGATTGATGTCGGTTCGATGTCGGTTCCTCCTCCTCCTACTTCTGTCTCTTCATGCGTCCGTCCTGTCCGACTGTTATTGATTTATGTTTTTGTATGTTTCGTAAAATATCGCACAATTTTCGCAATGCGTTTGACAAAAGTTGATGAACAGCCTCTCGTCTGTCCAGTGTCCAGTGTCGTCTGTCGTCTGTTGGATCCATCTCGCATGCTCGCTGCAAATGTAATTACCCAAAGTGGGCGGAACGGGCTGCAGATGGATTGGTCATTGCTATAGGGTTTTAACACTCCCTATGACATCCGATGGCCGACTGTCACTCTAATTGACATGGCCAGTTCAGCTCCAGGCTGTTGAGGGACTAGATGGGGGATTACGGCACCTGCCCCCTGTCCTCTATGATTCAGTGATGAGGTTCTGTCTGCTTGACGCAACTCCATTTGGCTAGATTGCATCTCATAATTAGTTTTCAAGAGATTAAATTAATTTTTCGATACCATAAATGTGCAATTGCTGCACATATGCATGACGATTATTTCATTTGACTGATGAACACAAAATGTTGCATAGTTCATTTTTAACTGTCGGTTCATTTCAACCATATATAATCTATATCTAAGAAATTATTAAAAATCGTTTAATCTTGAATTAAAAATTTATACAAAACCAACATATATTTTTTTATTTATTAATCGTCGGTGTACATTATTGAGAACACTTTAAATAAATGACCACTTCAGAGCATAATTTCTTTTAAAAAATGTAAGCTAAAAACAATAAATCAATAAATAAAATATTTTTTATTTTTAATATACAAACTTTCGTTAAATTTTCTCAATTTTAAATTTAGAATTTAATGAAAATTGTAATACATAATTTAGAATTTTCTAATGATACATAAATTTGTTTTTATTCCACAATCTTAATTTAATGACGACTGTTCATAATCGACTTTAAGATAAAAATTAATTAAAAAATAAAATACTGATGAAACTCATTTAAACTAAACTAAACTAACTAGATTACAAATAAAAATACCTGCAATATGTTGTAGTATTTTAAGTGCTTGCGCATTCCAAACTCGAATTCCTTTTATTCGGCGTCTTGGGAACTGAGTTGTGAGGTCGATCCATTAGCTGCCCAGCCGCACTCTAATGTTATCTGTTATCACTTGTTTTTAATACTTGTGGCTAATCTGGTGGCATCGTGTTTTTGGCATCGTTAATCTCGCCATTAAAGTGCCCAGGCTGGGGAACTTGGTGGGCTGGCAATTTGGACACTCTGCGTAGCCTAATCGTCGAATGATAAACCCCCGAAACACGATGTGAACGCGGCCAAATCTTGTAGCTGAAAATCGTAAAATCAAAAGAAAAGCGGCCAAAAATCGGGCCGAAAAGCTCGTAAAAAGTTCGTGCTATCGAATGGCTTCATTCCGTCGACAATATTTTCTTGAGCGTGTTGAATAGATTTTTAACGATTTCGGCCTTATAAGCAACAATTGGTCGACGCTCTTTCTTGCTCTCTCTCTGCGAAGCAATCAATATCATAGAACAACAATTTCCGCTGCAGCAACAAAACAACAATTTCTTCTTCTTGGTGTTATTTGGTTATTCATTTTTTTTTTTTTGGTTGGTTTTGAATAGGAGTTGCATATGCTCGTATGCAATGCGAGGGGCGCGTTTATCAAAATTAATTGGAAATTTTCGTTGATTTTTAACGACTTCTGCGTAAAAGTCATTTGGAAAATGAGGCACAGACATTAGACTTCAGACATCAGACATCCGACATCAAACGAGGCAAGTTGCACATGTTGAGCTGGCAGCCTGAAGAGATCTCTTTGGGATCTGTGAATGGTTCGGCTCGCCTGTCACTTTTATGGCCTTACAATATAATTTCCTGTCAAGAGGCAGCCGGACGACCCAAAGACAATTCATAATTGCTTTCAAAATTTGTTTATAAGCGCACTGGGCGCCCCCCCTTCCTCACTCCCCTTTATCACTCCTACACACTATATAAATTCCTCCGTCCCCCTCGATTTGGTCGACGACAACTTCATTTGAATTTTATGACAGACCAGGCATAAATATTTATGACCAGCACTTACAACAAAGTTAATTTATTTAATAGTTGCATGCGTACATCGTTCGCTGTCTTTTCGATTTTCATTTTTATTTTTTACGAGCGTCGAAAAAACTTATGAAAATATTTTGATAGCACCCTCCTCCCCCTCCATCAGTTCGGATCAGTTTTTGTTTTAATTTTAATGAGCCCAGTACCTGCGCTGTGACGCAATGCACCACAAAGTATCTCGGCCCAATGAATGTATCTAATTTATGTTCAACTCATAATTTATTGAGAATATATTGTGCAAATGTTTTCTTTTTATATGTATGTACATATTTTATATTTTGATGCACCCAACGCCCAACACATTCTCCGCTACATAAATAAAATTCACGAATTGTTGTTCTGCTCTCTGACAATCAAAATATACAACAACGAGTATTTGCGTTTTAATTGAAATTTATGGGAATCACTTGGGCAAGAAATCAATGAAGTGCACATTATTATTCTAGATTTTTCATCTCACAAATAAATAATAATACAAAAAAAAAAATGCTTTAAATTCCAAATTCAAATATTTTGAGGCGCAGACAAACAAAAAATTAACACGAAGCGAAACCGAAACACTTGAGTGGTTTCTGAGTATAAATAAAATGCACGATATTTCACAAATTTAATATTCGTATAAATATCAAAATAAATAACAAATAAGACACACTCACTTCAATTCAATTTCACATTAAATAATAAACAAACAGACCGTGTTGAACTAAACTGAAATCGGTAGATGCCATTTGAGAGTTGACGACTAGAGAATACCCTGATTATTAAATATTTTGTATTTTGGATATTTTATAATGCAGAAATTATAATAGATTCGAAACCAAAATAGATTCGATTATAGACTTTTTTTGGATTTTTTTTCGCACACTATAATTCCTAAACTGAAATGATGTTCAGCTATTTATTTTTTACTCATGGCGAAAGTTGTTTATCTAGAATTTCATGTGACAACGATTTTAATTTGAATCCTTTAAAGAGTAAAAGCTGTGAACAAAATGTGGAAGCAATATAATTTAATATATTTAATCTCTTTGTGGTCAGCAGCAATAAAAAACCTGTCACAACAATGAATACTAAACGTTATTTTTTTAAGGATACGGTTCAATGATTTTAGATATAAATTAAATACATTTCGTTGGCCTATAAATTGATTTATGGTTTGTAATTTAAATTTGTCAACCGCTCCATTTTAAAGTGTGAATAATTAATTCATATTTATTATTAAAGAAATGAATTATAACAGTGTGGGAATTTATGCAATTTATGATACTGTCATTAAGAATAAATAAAAATACAAAAAAAATTGATATTTTAAAGTTATGTATAGAATTTATGCAATTTATTAAGGATGACTAAAAATAAAAGGTTGATATTCTAAAGTTATGCATAGAGTGAGTTAATGTTTATTTTATTCCACGCATAATAATACTAAATTTCTACTGAATTTAATTTTGTCGAGAATACAATAGGAATAAATGCTGCTGCCTAACGTAAACATAAATATTGTTTTATTCATCAAATTGGTATTTACTTTCATTTTCCATAGCATAGGCTAAATAACAATTCCACGTTCAACTAGCACACATATAATTGAAGTATCCGAGTCCATAAATTATACACTTTTGTAATAGCCATGGCAAAAGCAACAACAACATTTTCAGATAGATCGACACCAGAAAATAATACTTGTGCTCGTAGTCGGACATGCATAAATAAATAAAATGCTTGCTGTAAATTATAGAGAGGCGCCCGTTAGAGCGTTGAGGCCAAACGAAATAAATATCAAAATAAAAATAAAAATCATTTTTTAAAGTGCGGACACAAAACACTGCGAGGCGTTGCCACAATCACAGCCAAACCCAAGTCGAGTTTGAGTTTCAGTTCGAGTCGGAGTCGGAGTCGGAGTTCGAACACAATCTCCAGGCAATGCGGCAGCCTTCGCCTGAATCTTGCCTCGCCTCGCATCGCATCGCCCATTATCTGACTGTCATGGATAATGATCAACCGTTGGCCACCGCCTTTGCCTTTTAATTAAACGCTGAAGCCGCTGCTCGCTGGCTGCTGCTGGGGCATGCACCACGATTTTGAGTCTTCAATCGCATCCGCGTCGGGCAGCGATGTGTCGGCTGTCGACTGTCGACTGTCGGCTGCCCCTTTGACGCTTTTCCTTCGGTGTCATACACCCGAAATGAGGAGTGGGAAAGATAAAGCGGCACCATTCAGGGACACACACAAAGAGGCAGCACAGAGACGTTGCCGCCTCATTCAGTCATTGCTTCATTATCCATGCGCACATCACTCAACGGACACGCAGCATCGTCGAGAACCCCCCAGTCGAGAGTTCTATGCCAACCATGGTCATCCATCTATATCCATCCATTCATTTGTCCAGCTGTCCAGTTGTCCAGCTGTCCGTGCCCCGCCGTCTCGAAAATCAATTTTCTGCTGCGTTTTCACTACGCTCAACGCTTTTTTCTCTGCAGCACATCTTTCGTCATTTTATTATTTTCAAAAAACAAAAAAAAAAAAATATAAAGAAAAAACGCAAATGATGAACAAAATTTTAATTTCGTTAACGTAAAAAATTGATTTGTTGTGCAATGCGATAGACAGTCTGTCTGTCTGTCTGTCTGTCTGTCTGTCCGGCGGACCAGTCGAAAAACTTTGAAGCTCCGAGACAAAAGAAACGTTTATTCGATCACATACATAACATACATATGTATACTTATGTATAAGTATGTAATTATGTACATATATGTAAAGTCATATATGCCCCCTTGGCGCTTATTTGTAACATCTTTCGGTTACACTTTTGAATACGGGCTAATGACACCGCTGCCCTAGGGGGGAAGTTGTAACTTCGGCTGTGCTTTCAAATGCTAATCGCAGTCTTCATTTATTATCTAAATCTCTTCAATACTGTTTTCATTTATCTTTATTTTCGGAAACATTTACGTTTGAAATTTGTAAATATCTATAAAAAAAATATCATTTCAATAATAAACTTCAAGAAAATTACTGGTAGATAAATGAGAAAGGCATCACAAATTGTTTATCAATAAGTAATTAATTGCCAAATAACATTTCGAGATATTTACAAAACTTTTTAATTGATCATTCTGAAATTAGAAACAACTTAAATAAAATAATTGATCTTTCTGAAATGAGCAAGAATTTAAATAAAATCAAGGCCAAGTTCTTCATTTTAATCAAACAGCTTGAGGTCGTATTTTTGTGTTGATGATTTATCAAAGGCTCTTTTAAACAATAACATGAATTTAGATCAAACAAATATCTATATTATGTAAGCATTTATTTAGCTTGCAAAATAACCACAAGTAATTATTATAAATATTCATATATATAGATTTACTATAAGAAAATAATATAAAAAATGAAAAACTTATAATTTCAAAATCTTTATCGCCATAACATTATCTAAGCCATATAATAGCGTTCATATGCATCTAATAACACCTTAATTATGTAAGGTAATAAAAAACAGTATTCGACATTAAAAAAAAAGCTTAAATTTGGTTGTTAAAAATAATCAAATCTAAAATTTTTCAATAAAAACGAAAGCCTAAATATGGTTGTTGAAACTAATCAAGCTTTAGGAATCAAATGTTATATCTTAGCAAACTCAATTAAAGTCTATTTTTCAGAACCCCTTTTGTTTACTAATGACCCACATTCGCATCCCTCTTGCGCTAAGCGTTCACGCCGTCCCTGGAATATACAATTGGTTCCCCATACGCTTTTAGTTTTTGTTTTTTTTTTCGGCTTTTGACTGGGCGTTAATGACTTTTGTGGCTCGTCGTCTTTTTTTCTCGATTCAACGCCGGCAAACCCAGACAGATTTTTTGTGCTTCATATGCCGGAGACAACAAAAAGAAAAACGAAACAACAAAGCGCGTTTTTTGTCTTACACTCAGTTGAGAGTCAGAAAATAAAACGCGCTCTGGGCTTAGCCCGAAGATACTTTTTAATAAGTTTTAATAACGCTGCCTCAGTTTGACTAATTTCAATTGTCGAAAATTAATTGAAGTTGCCGAAGTCGCCATATCAAAGGGTAAGTCCGCGATTCAACTCGACTCGACTCGAATTTAATTCGCAGCTTGTTGCTGTCTCAATTGCAATTATCTGTCGGTGCGGTAAATCTTGAGATTCGCACACCCACGACTGCCTCCGCCATATAGTACCATATAGTACATACCATATGCCATATATCATATGGCGCTCGCACCCCTCCCCCTTGCCCCCACACATGTGGCTGCATGTTAATAGCTGCATGCGTCACTTGCATCCTGCCGCATTGCAATCCACAATCCGCCAACCGCCAACCGCCTGCGCTTTTCCTTGTCTGCGTGGGCGTTTCCTTTGGTGTCTCTGTCTCAGTCTCAGTCTCCATCTCCGTCTCAGCCTCCTTCGGCTGCATCGCCTGCCGACTTGCGGCTTTCTGATTTATAACATTGTTTACACGGCACGCCAAAAATGTGATTTACTAGCCGCTGGAACTGGCCACACATGGGCCCCATTTGATTGCCATAACTCAGGACTCACGCATGCTCGGCTCCCCAGACTGGACCCGGCTGGACCCCCCTGAACCCTCCCAATACCATATTCACCGTGATGATGATGAATTAGGTAGATTTATTCATCAGTCCCAGGTATTTAACTAACTGAATAATAGCTGTAGAGACATGTGCATCAACAATGTTTCAACATGATTCACCTGGTCAGCAATTTGAACTCAAGGCAGTTGCAACCAGACTTGGGATACACTTTTAAAAATTATATTTAAATACAGTAGTTGAATTTCATATTAAATACATTTCAAAATGGTTTAAATATTTCAATTAATTAAATTGAATTCTTCATATTGTACTTTATATACAGATGGTGAATTAAACAAAATTAGATATTCTTTAATTGTTTTAATATTCAAATCAGAAAATAGTTAAAATATTTTTAAATTTAGGTCATTCAACATACTTTTGAATATTTATATTATAAATCTTCTAACAAAATTGATAGAATTAAACAAAAAGACACATACTAGTTAATTAAAATTAATTGATACATGATCGATACTAGAATAATAGACAGACTGCCGTTCGCACAATAGGCGTATTTACATATATAAATTCTCGGCGATTATCAAGTCATTATCCTAATTTATGATGATTTTAGCTGACGAATAAGTTTATATCATTTCTAGTTATATAATATAATTTTTAATTAACAGATATATTTTATTCTGCATGAAATAATTATTACAAAAAAACAATAATTTAAATGTAACTATCTTTACAATGTTTTATGGCTATTAGTAGATATAGTAAGTAAGTTTCAGTAATAAAATTTGAATTGATTAAGGGAACAGTTAATTAGTTTTGAAATTGATGTAAAAATAAAATCTTTCTATTTAAATGCTCTCAGTTTACATTAAACTCATTTATGAACATTGGGTTATTTATGCATTCAAATTTTATTATTTTGTCTTGATTCTGATGCAATGAATTTAATTTAAATTTAGAGTTATTATAGTTCGAGATAGTCAAAAGTATTTGTAACTATTTAAATTCAAAAATATATATTTTATATAAATTAACACACAGAGACCATTACAAAACAGTTAATAAAAGTAGATGGAAATATGATAGCAACCCAAAACATTGATGCAAATCGAATTCTAAGGGATTCTTCAACTTTATGCTGATAATCTGAGAAAGTGTAATTGAAAATGGGAATTTTAAAGCGTTATGCAATGACCAAGTTGGATGGCTGGAACACAATTTGGCTCTCAGGACTTGGAATTGTATTAGGCCCAATTGAGTGACCGAAATGAAAAGCTGCCACATTTCGGCATGTTTCACATTTGGGCTCGAGTTTTAAGCTGCATTTGCTTTTCTAACGAACTGAGTTGCTGTTGTTGTGTGGCATGAGTGGCAAAGCAAGTTAAAAATGCACTGAAGTCGCACTGCTGGGAGCGAATGAGCTGTGGGAGCAGGAAATGTACGAGTGTATCCGCAAGGAGCAGTCGGCAAGCGTTTCCTGTGTGCCATGCCACGGGGAGTTGAGTTGAGCTGCATCCGCAGCACTTTACCCCTTTTGCCCACTTCCCCACTTGCCACTGCACTGTTCAATGTGTGTCTGCTAGATGCAGATAACAGGCATATACATACGCTCGCTTGACGTCAAGATTTGCTTTGATGTCTTTTTCATGTACCGACCAAGTCAAGCGACCCAAACCGAACCGAACCGAAGGCGAGGCGAGGCGTGGAGCGTTGAGGGGCTGCTGTGGGCTCCGCTTTTGGGTGCGGCTGCTGCTGCTGCTTTGTCCATCTCCGTGTGGGTTGACAACAATTAAGAAGTGACGGGCCGCATTGATGATGATGATGATGATGACGATGATGATGATGGCCCCCCCTTGAAGGGGTGTGGCGTGCTGCCAACTTAAGTAGGCAGCAAATACATGTACAACTTGTATCCAGCAAATCTCTTTCTCTCTCTCTCTGTCAGTCGCCGTCTCTAACCATTTCAATTGCCTTTGTTTATGAACAAATTCCCCGCCCACCCACGAGACATTTTGCTGAACAAAAAAAAAAACGCTTTGAAGTTGAAACCGTCATCTCTTATACCGCTCTCTCTCTCTCGCTCTCTCTCTTTCGCCTACTTTCTCTATGGCGGTCTCATTTGCGCATTGCCTGTTTTATTTTGGGAGCAATTTTATTAGCAAAGGGTTGGCCGAACGCTTTGAAGTTCAAGTATTGCGGCAAAGCATTGATATTTATGTACGAAATGAATTCAACAGACAGATGTACAAATGTACGTATGTATGTATGTAGGTACATAATTATGTCGTCTGTTTGGCAAACATCAGACATGCTCGTCGTAGTCGAACATGAATCGGCACGCGAAGCGTCACAAATTGAAATATCACATCAATTTGCCATGCGGTCGACCCGCTTTGTAATAAAAGTAAATAATAATTTAATAAAAGCCGCAAAAAGCATTAAACGCTGACGGCAAAGAACAAAGGCAACGGCAACAGCTAAAGCCAAAAGGCCGATGCCGACAACAGCTGGCGATTGGCGGATGACGATGGAGATGGCGATGGAGATGGAGATTTAGATATGTGTTGTATGTTGCTTTGGTCTCTCTCTCTGTTGCTCACGAGCGCCCTCTATGTGTCAGTCAGTCAAAGCAGCTTGCGCATGCTCCTTTTGCAGCTGTACTTCCCTCTCTTTGTCTCTCTCTCGCTGACCGCTTCAAATTGATTTGAACGAGCGCTAAAACTTTGGACAGCTGATAAGAGCGAGCCGACAAGGCAAACTTTTCGCACGGGTGGCACAAACATTCACAGTTGCCGCCAGCACCACACACACACACACAAAAGAGGAGAGACAGACTGGCAGACAGACAGGCTGACCAGTCAACTGTTCCTCCGCTTCGACTGTGAGATGGCGGCACATCAAAAGCTGCAATCCCCAAGCAGCTAAGCAGCCAAGCAACCAGGCAGCCAGGCAAACATCCAACTGGCCACTGACGCCTGCGGGCCAAGAGCTCAATGCACATGAAACTGTTTTGCCGACCAAGTGGGCGAGGGTGAACAGATCGTAGCTGCTTGGCTAATCAAGCGTGATCATCATCATCATCATCATCATCGTCATCATCGTGTGGATGTGCGGCATTTACAGTTAGCTGGTCACACGTGACAAATGCATAATGACAGTGTGACAGCAAAATTACAAATGGCTTTCATTATGTGCGCAAAAAAAAACATGGCATTATTTATCGATTACAATCGATTAATGCTTTTTTGCGATTTCAGTTGCAGTTAATCAATCATTGTTGAGCTATTAAAGTTTATCATTATTGGCTAGCATTTCATTTAATTACAATTGATAACAAAGAATGCATGGCTATTTACTTTGTTATCGATTACGAGCGTTCATTTAATATCTATTGTTTATAGATAAAATGCATTGACCTAGTTATCGATCACCTTTAATTGTCTGCGTATACTTAATATTTTAACTTGTTATTAAATATTATTAAATTAGATTTTAGCAGCTATCTTCCGGAATTCGAATTCCTTTTGAATAGATACGATAAATGAATTTGAAAAAAAAAAAAAGATTTGATGAACACGATAGATAAAACGAAATTTCTGCCCAATTAAAAAAAAAATTTAAATGAGTAATCCTTATTACATCTTTATCTTCTATGTGAACCTCAGCTCTGGAGAAGAAAAGGTTAAAAATAAAGTGTAAAATAATTCAAGAAATCAGCCAAGTCATTCTCTTAATTAAATTGATTGTTTTCCTAACTATTTTAAACTAAGTGAAAATATCATGTTTCTTTGATCCATTTAGTTTTTTTCTCAAAATATTTAAAGCAGAAAATTTAACATTTTTAAACTAATTTCAGAAAACAGTTGACTTTAAAAATCATCCATAGATTGATATTACTTTTGTATAGAGCAAGACAAAGGCAATATTTTTTGTTTAAATGTACAAATATTTTTAGCGGAGATTGCAAAACAATGTTGGTCAAATATAAATAGGTTATTTTTAATTTAAATTATTTAATTTAAACTTGGCAGTCCCATAATATAGTAAAACACATCCTAAAAGCGTCAACATAAAATACAGTTGCCTAACCATGACAGAACTCTACAAAGCCTAATTAGCATATCCAAAACTCAGCTGGTGAATAATAAAAACTCTAGTTACGTAAATTGACCCATATTCCGCAGGCTAAAAAGTTGATACCCTTTGGTTCTTAAGCTGACTTGAAATTGAAATATCTGCAATCTCCTGGGCTGCAAGGACTGTGTTCTATCCCATAAAAAGTTGCTTTTGCTGACATTGTGCTGTGCACGGCAGTACTTTGATTTCTCACGGCTTTAGTATCCCTCAGTCCTCAAAAACACACACACACACACACAATGTTGTTTTTGTTGCGAGTGTGTGTGTGTGTGTGTTTGTGTTTGTGTTGTTGCTGCAACAGCTGCCACATTGTATCTGGTTTTCATTTAAGTTGCGGGCTTTTATGCAAATTGTGTTGTTCTTTTTGCGTGTCACCGAAATCAGTAAAAATTCAGTCCACTCCCGTCTCTTCCCGCTTCTCGCTCCTCCCTCCACCCTGCAATCGATAATGCAAATGGCGCAACAGCAGGCAAAAGCCTCGACTATAGATACAGATAGCACTGAAAGATACAGATATAACAACCAATTGTATCTTGTCAGATATGCGCTACATGGAATTTAATTTGTGAATTATGAATTTTGAATCCGAGAAACTTTGCTTCACTCAAAACTGCACATGTTGTCCTGCTCTGGTGTCCTGCATCCTGTTTTGCTGCTTTGGCAAACTTTGTCCTTTTGTTGCCGGTTGCGTAACTCAAAAGTAATTAAATTGCAAAGTGCACACAACCCGGCAAAGATAGGGGCGTGGCAACCGCCCCAGATGCAATAGCTTATGTCTCTGTTGTGTGTGTGGCAAAAGTCAAGTGTTGCAAGTTGGAGGGGGCAAGTGTGGAATGGCAACATGTTGACAGCTGCCCCCGCCACACGCTGCTGCAAATCGCCTGTTGTCCATGTCTAGGCAAAAGTTATAGTTATGATGATTGTTGATTTACAGTTTAAAGTTCTCCGTTTGCCGTCTGTCTGCCTCTCTCTCTCTCTCTCTCTCTCTCTGTCTCTCACTGTGTCTCTCACTCTGTCTGGGTGTTGTTCGCTTTGTGCTTTGCTCCCTTTGTGGCCTCGTGTAGCATGCAATTAATTTTGTAGCCAGCACTTCAAAGGCGCCACAAGCCGCCGCTGAGAGAGGGGCTGTCTATGGGCCTTTGATGCAGTTGCTCTGTGCGCACCCTTCGCTGTCATCATTGCAGCCTGCCGACAGTTGCGCTAATGGTCGCTGCCGGGACGGGGGCAGAGCAACCGTTGCGATCTGTGTTCCCAGCAGCGGTAACCCGAGAGCTTTGGTATGTCAAAGCGTCTTCGTCGGCTCCTCTCCAGATGCTGTCGTCGTCGCTGCGCCTGACTGCATTGTGATGTCAATGTCAAGGCTTGACTTGTTGCCTTTGTGGTTGACAATCACGACGTTGCGGCTGCGGCTGTTGGCCTACTCATTGCCAATATCGTGCTCGGCTGGAATTTCCGTTTGTAATTGATAACCTTGGCAATCGAGTGATGTACGAGCCAGGATTAGATCCACTGAGCTGCATTCTGATTGCGGTTTGCTGTCGCCCATATCAAGTATCCGCCTGTTTAACCAAAAATATGCGCATAAAATGGCTTCCAAAGAGCTTGGAAAAGTCAAACGAAAAGCGTCCTCCGCACACATATGCTTGCTTGCTGCATAATTACACTTTTATTAACATGCAACAAGGCGAAGCCAACTGAAAAATTGCCCCAGCTGTGCCAGCACACTTTGCTCCTCCAAGCTGCTCCATTTCTATTGCGCTCAGTACGTGCCCGGACTGTTGAATGCAAACAGGTGCCGCTCCTCTCTCTGCCTGCCTCCTCTTTGTTGCCGTTCTCAGCCCAACCCGCTGGCTGCATCCGTCGCATCGCATCGCATGGCATCGCATGGCATTCACATCCTTTAGAGACACTTGAGGCGCACTCGGCTTAAATGAAGTGCACACGCCGTCATGCACATCAAAGCGAGCCGACAGAGCCGCCGCCGAGGCAGCTAATTAGACACGCCTCCATTGGCATCGCCGCCCGTAATTAACATTAACTGTTACCCACACACTCACACTCACACACTCTCACATGCATGCTACCAAAAACTGTGTTTGGTTTTGCTTTGTTTCGGCGTTTTTTGTGTCTCTTTAATAATATCCGCTGGGTGTTGGTTTTTACGCTTTGCTGCACACCCAAAAAGAATACACAAAAATAATGAAAATTTAACTATAAAGTGTTCATAAAATCATCAGCAATAAAACTAAAAAACAAAAATTGAAAAAAAGATAATTACAGTTTCAGAGCACGCCGAAATTTGTAGCTTCAGTCATGATTTTTGATGACCAATTAAAGATATAATTGAAAATGATTCATTTTTATACTGCTATTTTAATTGCAAAAAAATTAGATTTGAAACCAAGATTTAATCAAAATATTTACAAACAAGTGTATTAAAAAATAATAATAAATAAAATAAAGCTAATATTAGAATAAAATAATAAATAACTACTTAAAATTGTACATTTTTTATGTGCAATTTGTAGTGCATTAAATAAGTAGAATAGCAACAAAATGTCAATAATTATATACCTCCATTTACAAAAAAAATATTATATTATTTTCAATGTGCAATTACAATCAAAATACTTTTGGGTTTGTTTTATTTTATTTGGATGCGCACAAACATTTGACAGCCACAAAGATAATAGAATATTTTTGCTGAATAAATAAAATGGGCTGATTCAACATTTCAAAACAATATAAATAAATTTTACAATATTTGTTATATTTTTGTGCGTTTAAAAACAAAATTGTTTCCATGTAAAGTCATTTGAATCCGATTATATGTAATACCGTTAAGAAAACTGGAGTTTTATAGGTGCAATCAAATGTAGCTGAAATATCGACATTTTACTGTTTAACTAATATAAATAATTTTAATGAATTTATTATATAATATTATATTTCACACGAAATATCTTACTTACCTGTATTGGCAAAAGTCGCTTTTACAGCTCACTAAATTTGCAAAGTATATTTAAATATACGCTAATTGAGACATTACCTTTCTAAATAAATATGACTTCATGGTAGTATAGTATAGAAAAACAATTACTACGGACAGAAGAGTGTTATATGTTATTGTAGTAACTGTGGAAGAAAATAAATTCTTTAAATTAGACAACGCTTGTGTTTTAATAAGCTCTCGAATATTGATGAGGGTTCATCTCATAAAATGAGCTGAAAATCTTAAAAAAAAAGTTTTAAGCGTTCGTTTAACGAATTTTAATTAGCATTTTATATTTAATACTAACTCACAAAATAACAATTGCAACGTTTATTGTGAAATGTTGTCATGCATATCGGACTATCGTGTATAACAATCAATAGCTTAACAACGCACAATATCATTTCCGGACTCGCATCACGGCTACAGTCTAAACATAGTATAAGCTAAATGTACGTATAAAATAACATAAAAAACACTTTTCGGGGGACCACAGACCAACATATGTAGATGCATAAAACCACGCTTAACACGCAAGTTACTAGAGATATACATAGCTTATATATATATATATACTATTAGTAGATACAGATATATGTATGTATGTGTTGTTTATAAGGTGTGAAGTCTAGAGATATATCGTTGCGCCAAGCGATCGAACCACTATCGACATGGCTATAAAAACGCCCGCTCCTTAACATCATCCTGGGGCGATTCCTGTGTATGGGTTGAGTAAACTCCTTGATTAACGTACAGCTGCAACGGAGATAGAACAGCAGCTGCTTGCGGTGGTGGTGGCGGTGTCAGATCGAGTGGCGTCGTCGAAGCGCTTGACGGTGTCGTTGGCGTTGTTGAACTGAAGCTCGAGCAGCTCGAACGCGCCGACAGCGATTGAGCGGAGCGTGTTCGCCTCAACGGCTCCGAGGCACCGCCGCTGGTGCAGCTGCTGGGATCTCCCAGGCTGTGCATTCGACCCACGGCCTTGAGTGTGCTGCGATAGGGTTGCTGCTGATGCTGGGCCGCCTGGTTGTAGTACGATCTGCGGAGGATGCAGCAAGTTGCCACAAAAGGCACTGTCAGGATGCCACAGATGCCCAGCACAATGATCAGCAGCACATCGAGGCCTTCCGAACGCCAAAAGTTGAGTGTATGCGCATGTGATTTGAGGAAATCAGCGCCGCCAGTCTCCAGTATAAACTCAATGTAATTGAGCGCTTTAGCCGAAGCCTCTAAATTCTCGATATTCAAACGCGTCTTCAGTTTGGCCAACTGCTCCGCATAGCTGACGTTCAGCGTTAATTGTCGTATGCCGTGCAACAGTGCATCATACGCAATATCCTCATAGCCCACGGTCAGCGAGGCGCCTCGATGTTGCAAGCGCTTGGCCAGCACCTCCTGCTCGGCTAATATGGGTATGGCAAGTATGGGCGTGTTGCCGGCAATTGATTCCCAGACGCTCAACTGCCCACAGCTGCTAATGAACACCTTTACCTGCGGATGAGCTAATAAAATATGGAATGTTAAGACGATTTCGTTTAACATATGGTCTAGAGTAGCTACCTAATATGGCTTGCTGTGGCCACCAGCTGTTGATCATAATATTCTCCGGCAGCGGCTGCACAAACTCATCCGCCTCCCACTTGAGCAGGAAGTGAAACTCCTTGAGATGTGCAAAAACATCCATTAAAATAGCCATTTTATCGCTGGGCAGCTGCGCCGTCTGCACCTCGGCGCCCAGACTCATGTAAATGACGCCACCAGGAGCTGACTCAATAAAGGAACGTACATGCTGGCAAGCAAACAATAAAATGTGAATATAAAATACAATATTTCAGTATAAAAATAGTTACATTTGGCACTGTTAGCTCCGTTGGCTCCAGCAAATGCAGTCCGCCCACCTCCAGCATGTTGGGCAAATAGGCACGCGGATAATCCATGGCTGGATGCGAGTTGATCAAAGCCAGACTGAGATTCTTGCTCAGATCGCGATAGTTGGGCAGCTCCTGCACCAGCAGCTCAAAGTGATTGGAGTAAACAGACTGTTGTGAGATCAGGTGGAAAAAGCTGCAAGTAAACACGTTTAATATAAATAAGGTTCTTGGATTTCGGGTGCGTAAATGCTGCTCACTTGTAGGTCAGACGTTCGAAGGTGCTCATCAGCGTGTTGGCAATGCGCTGACGTGTGTTCATGCGCTCCGTGTACGGCAGAAAATTGCTGGGGTCCAGAGCTGAGGATTGCGGATTACCAAACATATTGTTGAGCCAAGAATTGGCGCCGGTGGGACTGATAGCAACCGTGGGCACGCCATAGTAATAAGCCAAGCTAAAAATAGACATATATATATATTATATATCTCAATTATGGATAAGTTATAGACTCACCCCAGCAGCGCTTCACTTAGAAACAAATCGACAATGAGTAAATCGAACTTCTCGCCACTCGTGAGCAGCTTGCGCACTTGGGCATCCGAAAGCAGCAGATCCACATTTGTGGTGCCCGCATAGATCATGCGTGTGAAGCGCTCCATGACGCTCTGGGCGTGCATCTGTTCCGCCTCGAAGCTCATGCCCATGTCCAGCCAGTTCTGCTTCAGATCCTGATCCTCGATGCGTATCTCGCGTATGTTGTCCAACGCGATCATCTCGCCATCATCGGCATGGGGACTGATCAGCGTCACCGAATGATTCTGCGGTCCTGCCACCAGCTGCTGCAGCAAGCGACGCCCGAAGAGATAATGCGACCGCCAGACGCTGGGAAACACGGCCAGGATATTTGCGCCTGTTGCCTCCTGGCTGCAGAGCAGCCAAACCAACAACAGCTGCAACACACGCATATCGCTCAACAACAACAACAAGCAATGCTTTGTTTAGTGTTTGTTTGTATGTGTGTGTCCTCGACTGTTTAAAGCTTGTTTTGGCTTATCCGGTTTGCAGCTTCCTCTTCCTCTTCGTCGTTGTTGTTGTTTCCCCTCCTCAACACTTGATTATCTGTTGCTGTTGCTGCTGCTGCCGCTGCAACTTGGCTGCATTTTCACCGCTGGCTGCCGCACTTTAGATCTTACACAATCCTACATTGCAGGCGGGCACCATGCGATAATTAATGCAAATTAGATGTGAATATCACGAAATTTTGTGTGCAAAGTGCGCAACGAAAGTGAAAAGAACACCGCAACAACAACAGCAGAAATACGTTTCTGCCAGGGCTGTAGATACACTGAACCGCGCGTTCCCTCGTGAATGGCAAGCTCATCATGCGTCATCGATAACAATGCGGCTTGCAATCGATTAATTTTAGACAAATGTTCTGGGAATTCAAATGGGCTGATTGCGATACATAAAAACCGTTTCTTATTTTTAAATTTCTCAACAATAATCAGGGCTAAAATTACTACTACTTATAATATTTCAGATATATATGATTTATTTTTTATACATTGTTTAATTATGTGTTTATTAACAATTCATTACGCAGCAGAACGTTTCCCCTGTTTAAATGCTGCGTTTGCGCACATGCAAAATTTTATCGCGGCTTATCGCAGCCTATCGATATTATTGCAAATTTTGCGTATCGGCAAATAAGAAAAACAGCAACAACAGAAAAATATAAACAAATGCGGACCACAGCGAATTAGTGTCAATTTAAGTGCAATTGTGCTAAAGCGGACTACAAAAGGTATTCAATTATTTAGTGCCCAGTCAGACGAACAGATGTTGCGCGTTGGCAACCGGCTGAGAACAAAAACAATAAATACATACAACTTGTTTTTTTTTGCAATCGTTTGGCGCATTGCCAAAAGTTGCAGCATTGAACTGCATTAGACGGCAGAAAACTCGAGCAGACAGCTGACCGGGAACGACGTCCACAAGTACAACACCTGCTCGGAACTTATCGCCGCAGTCGAAGACCCTCAGCCCTAAGTACACACGCAATATAACGCGAATTATCGTTCGTATATTTTACAAGCAGACGCACGGAATTTGTGAACACATTAATCACTTACGTAAGACGCAATTCCAGCTCGAATCGCACAGCAAAATGTCGGTGGAATCAAGTGAGTGAGCTGCCAAAGCATCTTCAAATGCCAGAACCTTAATTTCTCGACTTGCTTTACAGCTGCTCTCATCGATGTGGACAAACCGCTTTTCGATGTCCAGACTTTCACGGGTCGCTTTCAGTACTATGCCTGGATGACGGATCCCCGCACCGTGCTCCTCTCCAGCGATCGTCTGCTGCAGGCCAAGCAGATGGTGGACAAGTATCGGGCGGGAGATCCGCCAAAGGAGCTCAAAGCCGACGAGGTGCACTACAACATGAAGCTCTACAATTCGGCCTTTCATCCGGATACGGGCGAGTTGCAGAACTTTGCCGGTCGCATGAGTTTTCAGGCAAGTCTCGTGACCATCAACTGTCTCGTCTCGCTATATTTAGTGTCCCACTGACGTCATTGTTGTTATACGGTTGTTGGCAATGATTTGTGTGCTTGCTTTTAGGTGCCTGGGGGCATGTTGATTACCGGCGGCATGCTGGCCTTCTATCGCACCGTGCCCGCCGTGGTGCTCTGGCAGTTCCTCAATCAATCCTTCAATGCGGTCGTTAACTACACAAACCGCAATGCTAACTCACCCACCAGTGTTACGCAGCTGGGCGTCGCCTATGTGTCGGCCACCACCTCGGCGCTGATTGCTGCCATTGGCTGCAAGAACTATTGGTCCAAGAAGGCCACTCCCATACTGCAGCGTTATGTGCCCTTTGCCGCGGTGGCTGCCGCCAATTGTGTCAACATTCCGTTCATGCGTCAGAACGAGATACTCAACGGCATCGAGGTGAAGAATGCCGATGGCGAGGTGGTTGGTCAGAGTCGTCTGGCCGCCATTAAGGGCATCACTGAGGTGATCTTCTCGAGAATCACCATGGCTGCACCCGGCATGCTGGTGCTGCCCATCATCATGCAGCGACTGGAGAAGCTGCCGGCGTACAAGCGCATCAAGTGGATCAATGCGCCATTCCAAACGCTCATGGTGGGCTGCTTGTAAGTCAAGTGTCAAGTCAAATAAATGGTGCTCCATTAATTCTTGACTGTTTCTCTCTTGGCAGCCTCTGCTTCATGGTGCCCACGGCCTGCGCCATATTCCCCCAGCAATGTGGCCTGGACACGTCCACAATGCGCACTTTCGAGCCGGAACTCTACAAGGATATGGAGAAGCGCACAAATGGCGATGTGCCCAAGCGCGTCTACTTCAACAAAGGTCTATAAATTGGGACACGACGTGGATCTTAGACAATAATGTGCTAGTTGTTGCTTGTCGTCAATTTAGGCATTTACAAAACAAGGCGCAACGTGTTCGTTTTGTTCCTTAACACATCTCAGTAGTCGTTAGTTATTATGCCTAAAAGTAGCTCACAATTTGTATTTTTTTTGTCCTATGTGTTTGTACAACTTTTAATTGTTTTATGTACCTCTAACAAAACTAACAATAGTCAAGAGAAATGCAGCACATGTTATGTGCTATCCAGTCTAGAGTTCTGAAGCAGCTAAGCTACAACGTTCAAGTTGTAATTAATTCGTTTTCATGTAAAACTGTGTGACAAATGTCAATCTGATATTCAAATGTGTTTATATACTCAACAAAATTTAAGAACTGCCAGATACAATTTTAGAAATACTTTATATTTGAGGCTTTACTTTGAATATTTTAATAGTGTTGTGATTGCTTTTAAGTTTTTATCCATTGAGGCAGCTTGAACCACATCCAGTCATTGTCCAGTGTCACTAAATCAATAAGTTGTTTTTTTATTTTAAAACAAATTTGTATTGTAACGTTCACAAATAAATGTTATTAAAACGAATAAAATAACTATCTACGAAAGTTGAAAATGAAAACCAGCAATTTCATAGGAAAACTTCATGTGGATGTTGCGGGTTTTATAAACGGTTTTATTAGGTATATTGTTTTGTATCTTGTATGTGTATATGTCTATATATATAATCATTTATATATATATATATATATATATATCGTAATTAGCAAATCTTTGCGGAGTTTCTTCATTGGATTGTGTTGTAAAATTTACAAAATGTGCAAAACACAACTAGTTAGAATTATAATTATTATATTCTTGGTTAATTACGAGGAGACTTTATGTTTTGTTTTCGTTTTTCGATTCGTTTTTTTTTTATTGTTCGACTATTAATCGGTAATGTTTACTCATAGTTTGTGCTCTTGTATGTTACTCTATACTACAACAAATGGTTTCGGTTACTCTTATTCTCTCTTCGTTTCGTTTCGTTTGTTTGGACATTTTCAAGGTACAATTTGAATTGATTTTTATTTTATAGTTTTATTCATATATTTAAGTTGATTTCTTTCGTTTTTTTTTTGTGGTTTTTAATTTTTGTTAAAATGTTGGCACTGTCGCAAAATTCTAAACATTGATGAAAAAATTCAACACTCAGATATACAATATGTAAAATTGTGTGTTACTTAAGTTTAAAAACGCACTCTCGCTCAGCTGCCACGCCCCCAAAAATGCAATCGGGGGACTTAATAACAAATGCGCTGCCAAGCAGCTAATTTCGTTTCCGTATATTTCACATGTAAAATTTCTGAATGGAAAATGCAATTTTCAATTTCCAAATTCCTTTCTATCATTTTCATTTCATTCACTTCTCAACGCAACGCAACTCAATTCAACTCAACTCAACTCGTCTTCTAGCACAATAATCAGCAAACATTTATTTATTTTTTATTTAAGTTTAATAATCGTTAATTATTTACTTTTGCAAAATGGTCGACACACAAATTATTCGTATGTCCATATGGGGGACTTTAAAGGTTTTATTTAATTCTTGCCATGTGTGTTTCTTATATTTTGTTTTTCTTACTGACTGAGGCATTCAACAATTAAATGGCTTTGATTGTGCTTAAACATTATTGCACAATTTAAATGTCGTATTCAAATTTGCATGTCATTGGGCTCGTCGATTCGACTGGATTGAGAATCGAAGGGTATTTAGGCAAATCGTGTGCGCTTACAATGAAGGAACTCGTTCCGTTTTAGCTGCCTTTGTTCACGTGTTTATCAATATCAAAAAACTTTCTGTGATTTAAAAACTTCAGACTGTTGTGTCATAAACCTTGCAATGAATCTGTTGGTTGGGATTTTGTTTATTAAGATCAGTTGATCAATGCGACAAGTTTCAATGGGGGGCTGTCAAATACGAGCTCCTTAACATTTTGTTGATATTACCATTAACTTGGCTTGCATTATTCGAGATTATTCATGTTTTTCTTAAAATGTTTAATAAACTCTGAATTTAGGTTTTCTTTTCAAGCTGGCTTACAACTTAAGTACAAATTGTCAGCACGATGGGGCTGAAAAAACTCTTCAAAGCTGCTGCTAACAGCGTGTCATACGTGGCGTATGCGTTACGTTACCTATGTCAAATTCCTGAACTTACCATCACAACAAGTATTTCGACTGTACTGCACTGTCGTCTGGCTCTTAAAAAATCTGTACAAACATTATCAAATTCAACTGCCATTACATCCACATCCACATCCATCTTCCGATCTTCCTCGAGCCAAGTCTCTGCTTGCCAAGTTCGACGCTTTGCCGAACTTAAGTTCTACTTGTAATCAACTTTTCGGTTCTAATTTTGTTTTCGTTTCGTTTCGTTTGCACTAAGTTAAATAGATTTCGTTCCCATTAAATCCATATATATGTTTGTTTCTTCCCTTTTTATAATATTTTCTTTTGCGCACAGCCTTTTTTTTCGAAATATTTCTGCTTTGTATTTTACATTTTCTTTTTTTAATTATTTGTTTTGTATGGTCGATTTATGAACCATTTGTTATTCGTGATGACGACACCTGATAAATTTTTGTACCAACATTGCCAGACTGCATATATACCTCGATATATATGCGACTACATTCATCAAGGACTTGTCTCCGCCTTCTATATTTCGCAACCTTTTCAATTTCAACGTTCGTTTTTAGAATATATTTTTCAATTTGTTTTTGTTTTCGTTAAAACTCTTACAAGCTAGACAAAAATTAAGACTTACAAAAAAAAACCAAAGAAGACGAACAAACCGTTAATTAGGCGCGCCTGAGGCTCATTTAGTTATATTCAATTTTAAGTTTCTCTTTTATGCTCTGCCTCCAATCTTCGTCAGTCCCCCGAGGTCGTTTCTGACATTTGTTTATTTTTTGTTTTTGCTTCTTTTGGTTGCTCAAAATAATAATAAATATCTTCTGGATCGTTTTGTTGTTTATTTCTCCATTTTAGTATTTAATAATTCGCTTGCAATCTCCAACTTCAGTTTGCATGTATCTTTTACATTTATATGACTTGGCTTTTCCATATTTGTATCATAGAATATATATGTATATATACTTTATAAATGGTTTACTTAATCAAATTTCTTTTCGTTTCTTGTATATAACAATTACACATTTATTTAGTAAAATTAAAAAAAAACTATGCGCCTAAAAACAGTTTGTAAAGTTTAAACTTTATAAATAACGCGATTTTATGTTTCTGTTTTGTGTGTTTCTCTCATTCTTCATTTATTATAAGTATTAATATTATTTCATATTCAACTTGTTTTGACTTGGCTTAGGAGTTAATTACAAACATGTACATAAGGTATTACAGTATATTCTATATATATACATATATATAGATATATATTTGTATATGTACGTAGATATATTATGTATAAATATATTTCATATATTCTTTTAGTGGTTGTGTGTGTTTGAATTATTTTCCATTTTCAAATTTGCATTTGCAGCTGCGACTGTTGCTTAATTCAATTTTTGCGTTAGACTTAACTAGAAATTATATCTTAATATTATAGTTATTTTATATTATTTTAATGCTTCATATGTATGCGTGTGTGTGTGTGTGTTGGACAACCAAAGTAGGAAAAAGAGTTTTGTTTAGACTGGATTTAAGCCGATCCCTGGTCCTCGCCTCGTTTGCGACCATCCTCGACGCTGACTGGCACCAGCTCGACCACGGAGACAGCCTCGGCTGTGGTTGTTGTGGACGTGGAGGAGCTGGTGGTGCTGGCCGGCGACATGTTGTCCGGATTGCCAGGCGGCGGCGAGCCGGTCGCAATTATTGTTGTTGGCGAGTCGTGGCATTGATTGGGCGGCAGCACAAAACTCTTCCCCACAAGCTGGTCTCATTTGAGTTCCGTATCCGACGCTGGCGTCCAGCGATCGAACTCAATGCCCGAATCGGGTGAGACGCCCGTGGCCTTGGCCAAATGTGCTGCCATAAAGCCGCCCGTTTGCATGCACTTGCAGTCGGCTGCAATGCAATTGCATGAGAATTTGGAGCCGCGACCGCAACGGGCAGCGACCAGGCTGGGATTGGCACTCAGCGTTGTGGCCGAGGAGCAGCTGGCCGCCGGACTGCCGCCCTCGTCCATCGCCTGGCCATCGCAGGAACTGAGACGCAGCTGGCTCTCAAACGACTGCAGCTGATGCATGAAATGGAAGTTCGGCGATACGTCCGGCTTGCGTGCCCGCACCAGCATGAAGGCATCGTTCAAACTGAGCGCCCGCGTGTGCATCAAGTAGGCGAGGGTCACCGTCACCGAGCGCGACACGCCCGCCAGGCAGTGAACCAGCACTGCCGAATTGGCAGAGCGAGCTTCCTCTGCAAAGCACAAGAAAATGCATTAGAAATGATTTCGAGAATAAATTCCTTTTACTCACCTATAAACTGTATGGCGGCTGGAAAATACATGGCCACATCCTGGGAGTAGTGATCGGTTATGGGTATTTGTAGATACTTTATGACGCCCAGCTGCTCGAACTCATTCGGCAAATCGGGTGTCACATTCAGCACATACTACAAAGTGGAAAACAATTTATGTTAAATGATATTCATTGGAATATTGACTTATTCAAACTCACCTTAATGTTGTACTTTTGCAAAGCATTCGAGTCAGAGCTGTGCGAGGCGTTGCCTAGAAACAGACCGGGAACTATTTCAACGGGCACCTCGTTGAAATTATGATGATGATGGTGATGATGATGATGTGTGGTGCTCTCGCAGTCCGAGGATTCGCCGGAGCTGCTACACGCCGAATCGGAATGTGGCGTGGAAATGCGTAGCGATCTGCAACACAATGTTGTAAAAAGTGTTCAAAATAAACCACAAAAATGTGCAATAGATTAAAGATTGTTAATTAATGATATAATTAAGCGCAGATTATTTTTTTCCAGTTCATGCAACGTTTTTGTGTCAACTCACTGTCTATAATGACAAAACTCTTCAAATTGATTGTGTTAAATCTATTTTAAGTTTCATTTGAATGCCAATATTTTCGCCCACATGTTATAAATAAATTTGTTTAAAACTTTAGTTTCAATATGTGAACATTAGTTGTCAAACACACATTATAGCATATCCTATTACAAACCTATCCCTAAAACTTCAGTAAGTTTTAATAGTAAACGAAGATTTTATCCAACTCAAATATTTACATGGCGTATAATTGAATTTCTGGAAATCATTATGAATCGTTTAAATTATAAATGCAAATTTTATTTAGGAGTTCATTTTACTTGGCGTATAATTAACAAAAAAAATGTTTTTTGTGCCCTCTAATTCTCTAAGCATTCTCAAAGATAAATTCCTGATGATTTCAATCAATATTTATAATACTTTAGTATAGTAATTACTAATATGAAGTGACACTCACCTTAGACCCATCAACTGATCGGCCTGTGTATTGCGACTAGATTCCATTTCTTTGCTGTGCGCCTGGCTGTCGTCCTCACACCACTCCGGAAACGCTTGATGAAAACTGGAGAAGCCATCTGCAAGCAAACACATACAAAATGAGATACATATGAAACATTAGATATAGCTACAGCTACAGCTACAGATAAAGATACAGATACAGATACGCAGGTTAAGTTTACTTTTGAACTATGCGGTAAGTTTGTGTTTCGTTTTGTTTTTGTTTGGCTTTTGTACGCTTGAAAAATATTTCGTTATGCTTGGCCAAGTGTGGCCTTTTGGGGTCTATGGGTAAGACAACACCTACAGCAAGCACACACGCCCCCCTCCTCGTTTTGTGCCCCTCCTCGCGAGTGGCGGGGCTGTGAAGCGTGCGTGAAATTCTTGCAGTTTGCGCGACTCATTCATAAAATAAAAGACGCAACGACTTTCGTCGAGCGTCGTCGTTTTTCTTCAATTAGAAACGGAAGTGGCCGCCATACGAGACCACAGAAAAAGAGAAGAGCGAAGAGAGAGAGAGAGAAACGGAAATGCTGTTTCTATATTTATGCCGACTACGAGTTTGAATAACTATCCATCCACTCGCTACAAGTATGATGACTCGCTGCGAATTGTCATAACACAAAACGGAAGCTTACAATTTCCTACTTGGCGCATAATAAATGCGATTCCGCATTTGAAATTGAGCAAACAGCAGCACAGCACACTGGGAAAACCAAACGCAACAATAACAACGACATCGACATCGACAACGACAACGACAATAAGAAGAGTTGTCGGGTCAACGGGTTGTATACTTGTTCAGACAAACATACGGGCAACTTGGAACAGCTTAAATGGAGATGGAAGGAGAATTGTCCAGAGCACGCCAAGAAACGGAATCAGCATCAACATCGGCAGAAGGGCCATTGGACAGCTCAAAACTGCATTCGATGGCAATTTCCGTTGCAACAGAAAATTGTGGAAAATTGTGTTACAGCGCAGTTTCCCATCAGTTGCTGTTCGCTCTCTGTGTCTCTCGGTCTGCAGCCCATTTCAAAATGCAAATAAACCGATTGACATGAGCAGGACAGCTTCGGCTACATGTGAAATTGAATGCGGCTGAAGTGGACGTTAATAGAAAATGGGATGTTTCAAATTTTGGACATTTAATCGATGGGCCGAAGCGCTGTCAGTTCTGAGAACGGAAAAGGTCGGAAGAACAGTTGCTCTACAACTCTAAAGGCTGTTCCTAAAATAAACCAAGTTTTTGCGCAATTCAATTTTAAAGCTATGCTTCTCTGAGATATCTAAATAGAATAAAGTTGGGTTAACATTTTATATAAATAATAATAAAAAGTTACTTGCAGAATTTTGACTTTTCTGCTTTCCGCAAAAAAATGACCAAATTTATAGACATACACAATGAATGAATAATTTATTACATGAGAAGCTTTTAAAAGGCTTGCGAATAACCAAATTCTGGTTCGAATTTCAACCTGTTGTAAATGTTTTTCGGCAATTAACAAAAAAGAATAATACTTAATTTACGTACGTCTATAGTCTATAGTTATTCCAATCGCCTGATCTTAAAAATAATGTATATTTTTGTGCTATGGTGCGCAACCGAGCAATTAAATGAGTTATTTAACACATCCTTCATTAGGCAGCCTAATCCACTTCGTAAATGCATATAGATCAATATCGACAAATTTGATACATTTAATATGTTTTAAATATTTCGCCAGCAATTTATTTGAATGGTATAATTCATAACTGATGAAAACATTATCTTAGATTTGATTTATTTTGTATACAGGCATTTGAATTTGGAGTTTTGGGTCTGACAGACAATGTGGAGCGCATTTGTGTTTTTAATGGTATTCGTCGGATCGGTTTCTGGCTCTGGCTCCCGTTTCAAGAACGTTGAGTGCGATGTCCTGGACGCATCCTTTGTGCGGTTCGATGAATGCAATCTTAAGCTGCTGGGCCGCGGAATTGTGGGATTAAATATACGCGCAGTATTGCTGAAAGCGCCCGTTCACAGCGTAAAGGTATTAATAAAATGACCAAATTAACTCATTCTATTGCTAGGCTACGTTTGCAGGTAAATCTGAGTCTATTTAAAAAATTCAATGGCTTCCGTCCATTCATGTACAATTCCACAGTGGATTTTTGTAAATATTTGAGCAAGAGAAATGCCAAACTGTCGTTTGAGAAAATATTCTTCGATATAATGCTCGAAAATTCCAACATGAATCAATCATGTCCCTATGAGGTGAGTCCACAAGTTGAAAAACACACGATCATGTATAATATTTAACGAATTTCCAGAACGATTTAGTTGTGCATAATCTGGTGTATAAGGACACATATCTGAGGTACATGCCTTTGCCCACCGGCGAGTATATGTTTCGCATGAAGGTGGCTGGCAACAACGATTGGAAGGCAGTTGTCAAAGTGTATTTATATATATTCCTCAAAGACGATGCTTAGGAATATGATATTATATAGTATTAACTATGCAATTGATAAGTTGGGAGAACAGTGCAAAAAATTAATATACAATGGGAATAAATGTAAACATTTTTTAGAGTGTCGAATTATTTACACGGCGAAAAAGTATGTATATTTATCATATTAAACATTATAAATATAACAACGCTCGGTACCGACTTATGCATTTTTTAAAAGAAAATAGAATTATAAAGTTTGCGTTAAATAATATTACTAAGTTGATAATTCTTTGCATCTTGCCGCCCGTTAAAGTCGGTTTAAGTTTGTCAACCATATTTGCCAGATCCATACTAGAAATATATGTTGTGTGTGCATAATATTTGTTTTTTTTTTTTTTAATTATTTAGAGTTTGAGGCACATGTGAGGCGACCTCTGCGACGATGACAATAGAAATTTATTTGATTTTCAATTGTTGTTTTGGCACAATTTGCGCGTGTTGCGCTTCCTGTTTTTGGAGCAGCAGCTCCATGAGAGTCGAAACGGACGTACGTGTCCGGCAGTCTGCTGCGGTTCGACGGATCTCAAGCGAAGGGCGTTCCACAAACGGTTGCACGCAGAGAGTGCGTCATCCGGCTGAAGGGAGGGATGGATGGATGGAGGGAGAGTGTGAGGCCGAAACCTGACCGCAAGCCAATTGCAAGTTGGCAAATTAATTAGCCTGGCCACCCAATAGGGCACAAACTATACGCGTTCCCAATTCGAGGGGGGGACGGAGGCCACATTCAAATAGAAAACAGTATGAAACCCTGAACTGAAGCCCAGTCGACCGCTTGTCTAACTGTTTACGCGACAATAGAGCGCCTACGTCATATCCGCTGAGATGGAGGGGAAGGGGAGGCCATTGGGGACTAATAACTGGGCAAATGTGAATGAATAGAGCTCCAGTGGTGCGAGTGTGTGTGTGCGTGGGCGTGTGTGCTCGTGTGTGTGTGCTTGTCTGTTTCTCAAGCTAAGGCACAAGCGAAGTGAGCTAAAAGTTACTTAACTCACGTTTCTGCGCCCTGTAGAAAACGCTCTGCAAGCGGGCATAACGAAGCAGTCGATGCACACGTTCCAAAATAGTTCAAGTTGACTTTTTGATAATACAATTATATTACTAAAAAAACTATTAAATAAAATATTAAAGCACAAAAATATATTCCATTAAATTCACAATTTCAATGCACTTTCTAAAATTAGTAGCAAATAAAATTGTGCAACTTTAAAATTTAAATGAAAATATATCTAGAAATATCCTAAATAAAAAAGAGTTGATGAGTACAGGGTACTGGGCAGTCGAGCAGACGCGACAACTCATCAAGCTGGACGTGTTCTTGCCCCGCTTTGTTGTATTTATTTTGCAGCTCAGAGTCGGGCAGACAGTGAGGCAGATGGACAAACAAACAGGCGCGGTAGATAAGCAGCCGGAGATACAACGAAATGGAAAAAATGAAATCAAACGAAATAAAAGCGATAAAAATTATAAACAAACAAACAAATAAATGGCAACAGCAACAGCAGCAGCAGCAGCGTCGCAGCGACAAAACAATGAATGGAAAAAAGACACGATTCGCTCGCTATCTCATTCTCTGTATCTGCCTCTCTATCCAACTGCATATGTCAGTCTCTTTCGCACTCGCACTCGCACTCTCTCTTGATGATATGGAAAAAGCGAACGAACTGCGACGCCAGTTGTAAAAACTGCCATGTATTATTTATAATGTTATTTGGGACTGTTGTTGCTGCTGTTGTTGTTATTGTTATTGCCTTAATAAATAAATAATCCAAATTTTGCGCTTAGCATGACAAGCACATCCCGTGGGCGGTGGCTGAAAATATTCCAAAAACCAAAAACAAAAAAACTAGCTCTGGGTGGGAGACTTGGAGTTGTAAGCAGAGTGAGGTTAGACACAGAGTGGGAGAGTGAGGGAGGAGGGGCAGGGGGAGGGGGGAGGGGGACACACACTGTCGAGCTGAAATCCGGTTTTGAAGCCCACAATAGACACAATGACAACAAATAGGCAATATGTATGTATTTTAAGTAGTTTGCGCTTCTCGCTCAGCTCACAAATTGTTGGTGTTATTTATTTATCTTTATTTATTTTTTTTCAAGTTTACATTTTTCACGTTTTGAAGGTCGTTTCCACCAACCAGTGCTCTTGTCATTGTTGTTGTTTATTGTGTGAACTCATCAATGAAACAATACTCGGCGACGCAGCGAATGCGACAACAAAACTGTATACTTAGAGATACTATATAGTAGATATAGATACACACACACACACACACACACACAGCAGAGGTGACAGAGACAGAGACTTATATGGTGTGATAACCGCATGCGAATGCCACATATGAATGAATATGAATGACGATAAGAGATGGCGACCTTTGCTACTTTTTTTTTTTTGCATAATTTTCTCTTTTCTTTTTGTTGTGTTGTTGTTTTTGGGCCAGCTGATGCTTCATGGTGTTGGCAATTAACTTTGTGTGCATTCTAATATTCCTGCCCACTCAATCAATCAATGGGGCTGTAATCAATCAACTTGACTATTTAAAATGTCAACTGATTGCGGTGGGCGAGACAGAGACAGAGACAGAGAGAGAGAGAGAAGCGCTGCTTTCGCAATTTCTTTAGCAAATTAATTTTACATGCGCTGACAAATGGCGCAAGAAAAGCCAAAAGGAAAAGCGAAATAAAAGCGAACTTAACTCAACAACTTTTGTTGTGCAATGCATTAAATAAATTCTCATCAATGGCGGAAGTGGCAGCGTCATTAATATGGTTTTGCCTTTCGCTTTTCCATATTTGTTGCCCTCCCGTCCCCCCCCCTCCCTCGGATGCCGCATTTCCCATTTGTTTATATGACGGGCACACAGAGAGCGGCTAAAAAAAATGCTGCTCCAAAAATAAGCACAGCCAAAGCTGGAAAATTTGGGGCGTCTGTGGAAATGTAAACAAAATGGGGCCATTTCGGGTTGCCTGCTCTTCGCTTTTTTACTGTTGGTTTTTTTTTGTGTTCTTATATTGTACGACAAATACATGTGCATATCACCCGATTATCTGTCGAGTATTTTTTGTATTTTATATATATATTTTTTTTTTGACTCATATGATGCCCCATTCTGAGACTGTCAGACTCGGCGACTCGACTGTGACTCATTGACAAATAGCATTGAACTGCAGGCGATGCTCGCTCGCTGTCTGTCGGCCGTTTCATTCATTCATGGAGCATGGAGCCAGCCAGCCAGCCAGCCAGCCAGCGTGCTATATACTCGCTGTACATATGTATTTATAGTACGCGCCATTGTGCAACACATGGCTGGCTGCATTTTGTGCTTGATCGACTGAGCGACTAAGGGGAGCGATGGCTGTGGCTTTGGGTGGCATATGCATGAACGCATAGACGGAAGCGTGCTCGGCAAACAGAGCGCTGCCACGGCCACACACATGGCGTATGCGTAATATTGATTTTGCTCCCTGGGTGTGTGTGTGTGTGTTTGGTATCCACAACAAATCCTTATGACAAACACAGCAAATGCGTAGCTATTTGGAATGCATTTAGCGGATTCCATGGCATGTGCTCATGCATGGCATTAAACCATTAATTCACACACACACACACACACACACCGCTCTGTGTGCTGTGTGTATACTGTGGGCATGCCAAGAGGCCATTTTCATTATTCCATTTGAAACAGTTTCAGAATTTATGTGGAAATTCCACTGAAGCAGACCACAACAATGGCATAAACATATCGCATCATCATCAATAATTTGTTCGAGTTACGAGCCCTTTCAAAATAAAATGCATTTCGATTGTGATTTGTGTATCGCGCTTCGATAACACAAATTCGCACACCGATAACTTTGCCCACACTCCACACTAATTAAGCACTGTGTGTGTATGTGTGTGTGTGTATTGCATGTGGATCCCATTCCACTGTGCAGCGCTCAAGCACTTGACGTAACGACTTCGACGTCGACGCCTGTGCTGGCAGTTACATACAACAACAGAGCTGCGACAACAACGCCCACGCGACAAACAAGGAGAACAACAAGCAAAGCCGCTGAAACCACCTACGGTCATAATACCAAAAATGAACGTGGCTTAAATTGTGTTTGCAACAGCAACCAAAATTCTACATAAAGCAACGCCCGCACACACACACACATATATTGTGCTGGGCATGGCGAGAAGAGGAGAGAGACAGAGGGAGAGGGAGAGAGAGAGCGAGAGTGGGACAAAGCAATAACGAGAGCTCAGCTCTGAGCTCTGAGTACAAATTTAGCATAGACAAAAACCGGCGCACAGCTTTTGCTTATGTTGCTGTTGCAGTTGGTGGATTTTGGGGCGTGTACACCTGTTATACACACACACACACACACACAGACACCCACACAAACATAATTGCTGAAAATGAAAGAGAGTTTGCTTTTACATAAGCCGCTGCTTTGCTGCTGCTGTTGTTCTTATTGCCTTGAAAGTCGACGCGGCGCCCAAAATGCCAAAATGCTTTTTATGAATGAATGCGCAGCGAAAGAAGAAAGAAAAAAACTATGCGCACATGGTGAAAGAAAGCAAAAGATAAACGACAACGGCAAACGAAGAGTGCGAGAGGGAGGCAGAACACAACGGACAGAGCTTAGCACGCAACTATTTGTTAAATGGCAATTTTGCATTGAAAATAAGTCACACAGACAGCGGCAAACAACAAATACATGTGTATAACAAATGAGGGAAAAAAACAAAGTCGCTTTCGAGTCTTTCATGCCATTCATGCATTCAATTGAATTCGTTGCCACATTTTTAGTCAATTTGATGCAATTTGCACACGGCGACCGAAAGAGAGAGGAGTACAGAGCGAGAGCGAGAGAGAGAGAGAGAGAGGGGAGAATGCGAGGTGAGCTTTAAAGCTGACTGCAAGCGGACGTTCGACATAATTTGCTGCGTTGGCTTCCGCATTGCCAAAGATAGTTGGGCGACTAAAAAGCAGTTACTTAGTTGATCTGTTGAGCAGCCTCTTAACTATGGTTATAGTCAACCGCTCGTTCTACATTGTTGCACATGTTAATCGCCCTGCGAAGCTGCTATTGAACTTTAACTTCAGTTGAGGTCAGAAAACCTATTAAGTTTATTAGCTAGATTTAATGTTTGTATTGCGTATGACAATTGTAATAAAAGATATTATTTATTTACAAAATTGTGTTTTTTTAAATACATTAACATTAATACTTATTAAGTTAAATTCACAATAAAAAGTATTTAGTTTTGTTTGCATTAAATCCCTCCCAACTATGCTGTCCACATTCTAAAACTATATGCAAACAAGTCATAAGGAATTTATTTCAGAATTTGGCAACTCCAACTCTTAACGTCTCCGAGATCTAGGCACTTAGACAGTCGGACAGACAGTCAGACGGCTGACATGCGTAAACCTTTTTGCTATCACGTTGTCTAGTCTGAAAGACGTTTTCTAATTTTTTGCCATGCCAACCAATCATGCCCTAAATTACAACTAATCCCAATTCGAATTATCTGCAGCTAAACTTTCGTTTCATTTGACTCATACGACGTTTTGGGTTCAATTTCCATCAAGTTCTTTTGAAGTCCATGTCAAGTGCGAGTTTGCTGCGCAGTAAGCAAATATCTTGCAGCGATTGTCTAACAATTAAAACACGTCAACGGTAAACCTCCCCGACCATCAACCATTTAAGACTAATGACAGAGTTTATATTGCTTTTGTTGCTTCTTCTATTTGTCGAGCGTTGTCGTTGTCGTATACGCAATATTTGGGGGCATCTCGTGGCTGCTGCGGTTCGGCGTTCTGTTGTTCTGGCCAAAATGTCAAACTGCGTAAGCCAATCAATCAAAATGTAAATAAGCAAAAAGGACCTATTTTTTATGGGCATCCCTTCAAGCGTATATCTCTCTAGGTCCTGGCCTTTGAGCGGCTATAAATAACACGCAGCCGGAGCCGAGCAGCTTTCGAGGTATTAGTCGAGAGTGTCCTGCGGGACCTTTTTGCCTTGGCTAGCTAGCTAGCTAGCTTTTTGGCTGCTGCGTTCCTTCTAAAAGCTGCCGCACATTATTAATTAATTATGTATAATTTTGTAATTGCATGAAATTTGGCAACGCTGCGCCCTCCAATCCGACGCCCACGCAACAAACTTTACAGTGCCCAAATGATACAAAAAATGTAGTTGAGAGAGAGAGAGAGAGAGAGAGCACAAAATCCTGGATAATTGAAACTCTGTTCGTATCTCTGAGAGAGAGCATCTGTGGCTGTAACTGTTAAATGTATCTACAGCAGTAAATCTGTATCTGTATCTGTATCTGCATCTGTGAATGTATTTGTATCTGTATCTGTAGCTATGTATGCGAATGTTTTCGGCAATAGTCGATGATGGGGGCTGGAGACGGAGATTGGCAAATGGGGTCAAGTTTAATGTGCAGCTTCCTGTTGCTGCTGTCGTTGCTACGTTGATAATTGCAGATGGATTAGCTCTCGCCTCTCGTTGCCCGGGGCACGCAACAAGTGCAGCAGCGACAGAGACAGCGACAGAGACAGAGACAAACATAGCGAAAGAGAGCGAGGCAAAGGGAGTGAGAGTTGGAGTCGCATTTTATTTCAAATTTATTGATTTTCCGTTCGGACGCTTCCGTTTGCTGAGAGCCCCACGCGCTAGTTATGCATACGTCGAGCATGCTCGACTCGCAGATACTCTAACAGATAGTTTAGAGCGTATCGCAATGCCTGCAGCTATAGAACAGTTCACGGGCTAATGCATAACAAAGGGCCAACGAAAACAATAATAATAATAACAAGAACAGTAGCATCTTCGACGTCGCCAGTTACTCAGAATGCTCAGCCGCCATTGAGCAACGTGCTCAGAATTTCATTTCGAAATGAAATGGCAACAGAGCGCACAAGACGAAGCGGCAGCAACGAGAAACGGAGCAGCATTCATAAATATTGCATTCGAGGCAGATGAAAACATGAATTGAGCAGCGAATGTGCAACAAAGGACCAAAGCCACTCGGCTGAATTCCGTCGAATGCCCTTGAAGGACACAGCACTTAGTGATACCCTAGAAAGAAATTTCATTTGTTTTCTGCTCCTAATAAATGAAATTCGAGTGAAATCTACGCTTAGTTCAAAAGAAAGTTCAACATTTCTAGGAAGTTTATCATTAAATTCCAGCGCAACTTGGTTTGCAATGCAAATAAGCTATTTCTCCAGCGGTTTTAGTTTCCCCAAAAAATTACTTCTCATAATTTAGCTAGTTTTTTTTTTTTTTTTCAAAATTTCCGTTCTGAATTCCATTAAAGTTCCATAATTTGCAGCCACATAAAGTTGACTTTAAACCCCAACACAAAAAAATGCGTTACGATAAATTTCAATAAAATATAAATTTTCAAAAGTTTAGGGACGCAGAGAAAAGCACAGCAGGCGATGGCATACGGGAAAGGGGAAAGGGGAAAGGGGAGAGGAGGAAGGGGAGACAAGCAACAGGATGGCAACTGTCAAGGGGGCAAAAGCAATGTCATTGGATGCGTACCACGAAGCATGAGGAAGAGAGAGAGCGAGAAGTTTGAGTGTGTGTGTGCGTGTGTGTGTGTGGATTGAAACGCGAAAGCATCGAACAGAAGCAGCGAAATATCAGCAGGGAGTAATATAGAATGGAATGTACAGATATTTAACGACTGTGCGCAGCGCGCTGGGGAATCACACACAAAAAAAGAAGACCTTAAGATATCCAAAGAAAAAATCTATGATTGGCAAAAGAACGTATTCTATAGAAATCGGAAAATGGTGAAATAAATTACAATTATTATAAACCAAAAAATTACAATTAAATGTCGATAAGTTACCGTGTGGATCGCAAGTTAGCTGACGTTAAATGATAAGCATTCTGTAATTATCTTCCTCTCTCTCTCTTCCTCTTGGCTACAATAACCGTTACAGATCTCACCCATTTTCCGTTTGCTTTAAGCGCATAACAAGAACTCAGCTCAAAACTGCATTCATCGCTTGCCTTAAGCAGAGACACGAACCACACACACACGCACACACACACACACATACCACAAAAACTAACAAACAGAATCATTGTCGCTGTTGCTCGCTCTCTCCCACTCGTACTCTTCTTGCCTGTTCTTCTTCTTCTGGTAGCTGCTGCTGCTGCTGCTGTTGGCTGTTGGCTGTCTCGTTTGGAATCCGCTGCTAATTTGCACTTTGATGAAATGCGTTCGTTCATGTTGTCGTTGTTGTTGCTGTTGCTGCGGTAGCCTTCGCTTGCTGCTGTTATTACTGTAGATTTATGCATGCAAGCGCACAGCAACAACAACTTTCAGCTCCATTTCACACACAAACACACACGTGCATGTGCATGCGCATGTGTGTGTGTTTGTCTTGCTCCTTTTTTGCGCCGCAAATTCAATCGTTCTTGTCTTCTCTGTATTTTTGTTTTTTACTTTGTTTGCTAATTCCAAGAATACAACAACAATTTACGCGTTCGTCGGCTCCCCCGCCAAGGCAGCCATAGGGATAGGCGGCATCGCAAGTGGGAGGGAGAGCAACAGAGTTGAACCTCATCGTCGTTGTCGTCATCGTTTGTATTTCGCAATGCGCCGCTGATTCCTCGACTTTGTGACTCTTCCCCATTCTGCGATTTTCTGTTTATGCTATGTGCAACAACAGCAACAACGCCCTGGAACTTCCGCTGAAGTCATGCGAGGAACGCTGAGGTATGCAACACTACAAAATACCCCAACACGCCCTCGCACACTTTTTTTCTTGTATTCTGTTTTTCTGTTTTTGACCGGAAGTCGGTCGCCTCGTTGTCATTTGCCGTCAATATTGTATTTTGCAAATATTTGCACACACTGTCGGCTGTAAGTGTGTGCGTGTGTGTGTGTGTTGGTGGTGTGAGTGTGGCGGTCGGTCGATCGCACAGCCTCCGCCATCGCAGGTGGCAAGTCGATGTGGGTCTCGCCGTTAGGCGGCTGCTTAATTAAAACCCACACAAACTTTGACCCAAATCCAGCGACAAAAATCTTGTTGTTGTTGTTGTTGTTACTGTTGTCTGTCAGAGCAGCAGCAGCCGTAGGCCGAGAGTATTTCGACCAACAAAACCCAAGCAGCTCCAACTGTTCCGTTCCGTACCGTTCCAGCTGTCCACCAATGTTGTCAAATGCTTTTATTATTTCGACTGCTCGCCCCGTGTGTTAGAGTGAGATTGCTTTATAAGACGCCAACGTACAGCGGCTGTCTGTCCGACTGTCTGTCCGTCTCTGTCTGTCTCGCAGTGTCTGGACATATTCGTATCCACTTTGCATGTGGGCAGCAGCAGTATTGTGATTGTGGTTGTTATTGTTGTTGTTGCCGCCTGGTGTCAACACAAAACACAGTGTGCACAGTGTGATGATTAAGCCGAATCTCAAGTGTTGTTGTTGTTGTTGTTTTTGCAACGATCACTCAAATCCAATTCGGCAAATTTATGACACATGCGAAATAGAGCTGAAAATGCGACTTCATAAGAATAATGCAAGTTTCTATGTTTGCACTAGTGATGTAAAAACAACAGCGATGCAGCGATAGTCATCAATGCTTGACAAAACATAGGTTTTTTAATTTCTCAATATAAACTATAAAATTAATTACATTCAAAATAACCGATCTTTAAGACAACAACGATTTATCACTTTGCAAACATCGATGAACATCGATATCGAAGTTTGGACCCCAATTTACATCACTAGCTGGCACCACTGTTTCCCCAACTCTCCCTGTCTCTCTCTCTCTCTCTCTCACCCTCTGTTAGTGCAATTCAAATTCAACGTTATGGTTCATGTGTGTGTGTGTGTGTGTGTGTGTGTGTGTGTGAGAGAGCCGAAAAATAAACCTCAGCATGGGCATTTGCTATGGAGCCAAAGGCGTCTGTGTCAGTTTGCGTTTTTCGGTGAAGGCAGACCAGTTGTGGAAGCTGTTGTGGGAGCTTTTGGGGAGACGTCAGCGAGAACGGCAAAGAGAACGGAGAGGGGCGCAGCTTCTTCTGACGAATTATCATCAAATTGTAATGAGGCAAGCTTCGGCCTTGGACACAGATACGACTACACAAGCTGCAGCTTTGGTTGTGTTTGAGATGCCACGTGTTGTGTGTGTGTGTGGAAAGAAATCGAGTAGAAAACTTGTGAAAATTGTTTAGGCCCAAAAACAAAATTAAAGCAAGTTGTCCACAAAATGAGGCAAACAACTCTCCAATGAGCCGCGATGCGGCGGCAAGTCGACAAATATGTAGAGGAGAGCTGTTGTGGCTAGTTGGGAAAATGCGAATGCGTGGAAATGCATACCACAGACTTGGTTTTTATGGCGACAACGCGACGTCGCTGCAGCAGAGCATGCGCAGCCAGCAGCCAACAGCCAGCAGCCAAGAGCCAACAGCCGAGTTCAATTTCTATAAAAGGGTCGACGATGCAGCAAAGTCGCAGACGCAACGCAGCGCAGCGCAGCGCAGACGAGTCTGACGCTGAACAGTGGAGCAGCTTTGTATCCGCCTGGCTATAAAAAAAAAGAAGCAGCAGCAGCAGCGGAGAAAAAAAAAAAAACAGAACCAGACGAGTTCTCCGACAGACATTGGCTGTGTCTATAATTTTAACTCAACTTCCAACTCCCCAATAAAAGTGGCAGTGGCGACGTCGTCGGCGTTCGTTGACTTTACGTTCGCTAGGGTCAGCGCAGAGAGCGAGTGAGTGAGAGAGAGCGAAAGAGAATGAGTGTTGATCATGCGATGGGTTTGAAACTTTGCTAAATCTAATTGAATTAAATTTCGTGCAACGGAAGCGCTTAGTTTATGAAACTCAACGATTGCACATTGTGTGCACTTGCTCGCTCTCTCTCTACCTCTCTCTCTCTCTCTCTCTCTCTCTCTGTATCTGTATGCTATTGTCTCTTTGGCATAACTGTGCCACTTGCCCCCATATCTTAATTGTTTTAATTCTGAGAAATGCATACAAAGTGGCATTTAATTAAAATAAATTTCGCATCAGCAGCATCAATGTGCATAATGCATCCGGAATGCCTTAATAAACTTGCTGCTGCGTGCAATCCTGCCACAGGCACTGCCACAAGCATTGCCACATCAGCCTGCTACAGACAGTCGCATAATTGCCCGACTTGATTAAATTTCAAGGTTAATTAGCGGCCTACGAGCAGAGAGGCGAGAGAGAGAGCTGCCAAACTGACGGCTTGTGGCAAGACGTTTGTTGCTGCCACAGCAGAGTTTGCCAACTTGGCCAGAAGTGCCGCCCGGATGTCGCAAAGGAACTTTTGAGATACTTCGGATACATTTGTATCTTGCGACTCCTTTTTTGGGTGCGTTGCTGACGCTCATCTCTTTAGACAAAAAGTCACTAATCACATGGCCACGATTATTATCCATATCGATTGCAATTCATTATCACATTCCAGCCGTAGATACATCAAGGCCAAACTAAACATATATAAACGCGTGTGTATATTGCGATTTACCATTTGCATTCACAGAATGGCAACCAAATTGTGTAGTGACTGCTCCCCATCTCAACTGCGACCCCCTCTGAACGATAAGATAAGCCAACTTTCGGAACCGGGAATGGGAATGGGAATGTGAATGTGAATTTGGTTTTGCCATGAAACGCCGCTTATCAACTACCTTCTATGTACTACCTAAACTGTGTGTACCTAATGGGAACTGAGGCAATTCATGAGAATGAAGTACACGGCAAATGGTCAACAAACAGTCATTAAGTGCAACGGACTTGCAACAATGGCCGGCCACTTGAAGCATTCTTTTTATGGCCTCAACAAGGTGCCAGAATTTCCACATTTCGTTTTCGAGATTCTCGGTTTAGTCCCCGGGAAATGCCAGTCATAAAAATATCTCTAGCGTCCCTTTGGCTAATTACCGGTGTGCTGTTGCAGGTAGAGCGCAGGATCAACGGCTCAACGTTGGGCTCTAGGCGGCCGAGACTCCTTGACGTCATGGCGACCTTATGCTATGCTAATTTGCTGCCTTTTTTTTTGCGAGTTCTATTTTGGAAATGAAACGTGTAAATAAAAAAGCAAAGTTTCGGCAGAGGAGATGAATGGAGGAGGCGGAGGGGAGGGGAGACGACTCTACAGCCGGTCCATTGCTTGACGCCCTATTGTCAATTTGCGATATTAGCACGCTGAATGGAACGTGCGTACGTCAGCTACGGGAAGCTTTTTTTCGGCCTAGGGGGGGAGCAGAGGGCGCTGCACAGACAGCTGCGAACGGAAGGGGAGCAACAACAACAACAACAACAACAACAGACACACACACATAGAGACACATTGGGGCGCTTGTAAGCGAGCGGAAATTGAAGTGATAAAAATAAATATGAAGCCAGAGTCGGTCGACAGCAGCAGCCAGATAATTATATATTCCTTCAAATACATATAAACAGACACACACACATATTTAGAATGGATATAATGGATTCTCTAGCGATTTATGCGGCTTGAAAGCATAGAAGGGCTTGCCGATAACTGACACAACTTTAATTTCAAAAAGAATAAACATAAAAGGCATATTTATTTGAGAACTCGTGATTTTATGGCAGCCGATTAACGACCCTTTCAATATATATCCAGCATGAAAACGTGCTAAACTTTAGATTAAAGACACACTGTAGACAGTTTAACACTTTTCCAGCTGCTTTAGGAGTCGAGTTCTTTTAAAAAGTCAGCCTCACAACACATTTACTGTCAACGCCTTTCGTTTTTAAGTTCTATCTCGAGCATTTGCATCATTAGATTAAAGACAGATCGTAGACAGTTTCACACTTTTCCAGTTTCTTTGAGACTCGTGTTCTTACATAGAGAACAAATATGTTTTCAAAAGTAGAACTTTGAATTTTGTCTTTTTTTGTCATTATTGTGTTTAAATCTAAACAATCTTATTTCTAGAGTTATTCTAAATTGTTCGTCTTGATTTAGCAATTTATCTACTGGATTAATAAATCATTTTTCCGCTCAGTGTATCAACGCCTCTCTATTTTAAGTTCTATCGCAAACATTTACATTATTAGATGGAATACCTTTCTAGTCTCTATTCATTTTATGTTCGTTTACAAACATTTTTACTTTTTTAGACTTTAGCACTTTTCACAATTTCTAATCAGTTTTCATTCAAAAACAGCCAGCTTAGCAATTTCTCAGTTTCTTCTGGAATGCTAGAAAATATTCCAGAACTAGTTTCAGTGTTGAATACACCTGATAATCAACGCTATCTATCATGCCTCAAGCATGCACTTTCTGGTGAAATCAATTCAGAAAACGAAATATAAAATTCCGGCACCCAAACAAGTTCAAAGCATCAAATGAATTTATAGGCGCCGCTAAAATGTTCCTAGACTCTTAAGTATTTGAAGATCATTTTATAGTACTCGCTTTAGACTGTCTGTCTGTCCGATCGAACGACTGACCGACCGACAGTCTTGTCATTAATCTATTCATAGAGCGCTGGCGCTACGCTTATCAGCGCCGCATACACCTTATAGATCTGAAACGATCTTTCTCAGTTCTCTCTCTCACTCTCGCTCTCAGTTTTTGCTTAATAAACATTTCATAAGTGTTTTGTGTGGACTAATAATAACATTTTTAATAATAATAATGCATAAATACCGAGCAGCGAGTGAGTGTGTTTATTTATGGCTTATTATGATTTGTTGTTTAGCATTTCGCATTTGTTTTGATTGTGCGGCTGATTCTTTTTCGTGCTAAAAATGCCGCAACAAAAATAAAACAGAAATGCGTAAGGCCAACAAATATTTTTTTCATTTTGCTATTGTTATTATACCCGCTACTCATTGTGCAGAAGGGTATTCTAACTTAGTACCAGCAGAAAATGTTTGCTACATTCAGAAGGTCACAGCTCCGATCACATAAAGCTTCTATATTAACCCTTACATTGACTAAAAATTACAAAGGATTTAAGCTAAACACGTTTCTATTATTTTTTTCCATGACTATAAATGTACATATTCTCGATCAGTGTCAATAGCCGAAACGATATAACCTAAACATTGTAATATCTTGATCTTTGAGCTATAGTTGGTATAGGCTTATTTTGTTGGTTTACCAAATATACTTTTTGGTATAATGCTGCTAGATTTTGGAGCAGGTATCTCAGAGTCGAGCATTCTCGACTCATTCTTATTTGTATTTGTATTTTATTTATGACTAGAAAATATTCGAAATTCCAAATATTTAGTAGATGATTTATGGACTCACCTTGCAGCGACACCACGCGACATCCGTCCTGCTTGAGGCGACGGTGCAGCACATTGATTGTTGCATCGTTGCCATTGCCGAACATTGCACCGGCTACGTCCTGAGCTTGCTGCTGACATCCAGAGACGCCGACATCGTTGTAGAGTATGAAGAGACTGACGCTATAGCCCATCTGGATGCGAACCTTCAGCTCCGGCGACTTGATGGTGGAGGCCAAATCGATCTTGCCAGCGGCGAAGCGTCGCAGCATTATGCTCGGTATGCTGAAGTTGACGGCGCTGCGAATGTGCGACTCGCTGAACTCCTGAGAGCCGCGACAGTCCAATATGATCAGCTCCTTGGCATCGTAGCTGGTTCTCAGCTCCGATTGGAGCCACTCTTTGGTGCAGTACTCGTACTCCGTTTCCGGCATCTTGAAAGCTTTCTTTCTATATACCACAAAAATACGACTTGACTTCGCTCTCAACTCGAGTGTTTCTAGTTTCTAGTTTTTTTTTTTTGTGTTTACAACTTTGCTGCTTACAACAAAAAAAGTTTACATCATCTGCTGGCTGGCGCACATTTTTTTTGTTGTATTTTGTATTTTGTGTATTTCTGCTGCTTCTGCTTTGCTTTCCTTTTTGTGTTGTGCTTCTCACTCGCATACAAACATACACTCACACACACACGGGCACACACCGACACACGCGCACGCAAGCAAGCGAACGAAACACAATTTTTTTCGTTTTTTTTCCCCTTGTTTTTTACAATTAAATCTTTGCTTTCCAGCGAGCGTGTTTTCTGTCTGTAGTGTTAAATATTAAAATTGCATTTGTTTATTTGGCATTAGTTGTTTTCAACATTTGCATCGCACTCCAATTCTTCGTTCGTTCGCTTTTATTATGTTTTGTTGTAGGCTCACATTCACACGCACACTAGCCCGCCAAATCACTACCGTGTATGTATCGCTGTCACTGTATGGGTGCGTATGTTGAGTGTTGAGCAAATGATATAAACAGAGCCTAAAAAACGCGCACTGACCGACACACACACCGAACACCGAACACCGTGCGAGCGCGCCACAAGCGACAAGATACAGATACGCTGAAGGAATGAAAAAATGGTTTACAGCACCAGTGCAAACGAACAGCCCGTTAACAGCACTGCTGTTTGGCAACTGCTGTTGCTGTTGTGCTCTCATCGGCTGTTATTGCGCTGTCTGTTATCTCGCTCTAGCACAGAGCATTTTATGTTGTATGTGTGCGAGTGTGTGTGTGCGCTGTTGAGGTGTGTTTCGCTGCTGTTGTACTCGGCAAGTGATGTTAACGCGGTGTTAAACTCCACATCGTGTACTTGTCGGGGCGCTGTTAACGAACCGATAGCCCAGCAGGTAATGCCAGCATGGAAAATGTGCTGAAATGCGACGTTAGATATTCCATACAGGTGAAATCATTGATGAGCAATATCATTTCATTCAGCTTCGGTTTTTATTGAAGTTATCGCTTGATTTATTCGTATGCGATTGTTAATTCAATAAAAGTTTTGTGTGGTTTTGTACGTAGTATTGAAAATTCCTGCTGTGCCAACACTCATACCAAAGCAACAACAAGTGAGCACTGCAGCACCCACATACAGACGCATAAAGAGAGAGAGAGAGTGAGAGGAAGAGATTTACAGAAGGTGAGCGTGCCCACTAGAAAAGTTGAGTTGAGAGTTGGGTTTTAGTTTGCTTGTAATACGTAGTAATGTTATCGACAAGTGATTAAGTCATTGCTTAAAGAAATTTCTACAGACGGCAATTTATTGGCGCAAGACTTTATTGATTGCTTTTACTTAATGCGCTATTTGGCATCAATAAATTTCCAAGCTGCCTCTTTGCGAGCTCTGCTCGTTGCTCACCTCACACACACACACATACATACGTTCGTGCTCTCTTGCTCTCGCTCTCCCACAATAGCAGAAATCTTGCATGTGCGCAAGTTTGTGTAAAGTTCATTGATATTTTTGTGCATTGGTATGCGTTGAATGCGTGTGTTGATTCATTGAGTTCGCAGCAAACTAGCAGCCTGATGTATGACTGTGTGTGAAATACATAATATACTCGCTATACATACATATGTATGAATAACTATGCGAAGTATGTAAGTATGTGTTTAGTCTACACTCCAGCGAGTGCTTATGAATGCGAAACCTAAGGTGGGGGGGGGGGAGTAACTGGAGAGCAGCAGTCTCAACTAGGCAAATGTTGAGCGGGGCGGGAAGTGAGTTGAGTTGAGTGTGAAGTGGAACGACTTGCACCCAAAACTCATCAATGAAGTTGAAAACCGTCAACGAACTCGCACACGCACACACACATACACACACACACATAGAGACGCACACAAGGACATGGCTGGGGCAGCAGGGTCGTTTTTGGAGACTAGCAGAATGTTTAAATTTATAACCGTGACCCTGATATTTGCAAAAAGCAGAAGCAGCAACGACAAAAGCAACAACTACAAAACAAGCACAAGAATTTCAAGGATATGCCTATGCGCGTGCAGAGAATTTCTCCAAAAAGTGCCCCAAGTGACAGAACGGAAATTCAGCGCAAAGCGCAAGCGCAAGACGTAGAGAAGGCAATGCGAAGCTTACATACATACATACATACACACACACGCAAGTATGGATGTGTGTGTGTGTGTGCGTGTGTGGAGAGCACAACGACAGCTGCAAATGTGTGACTCGAAACAGAAATTTTCATGAATGAAAGTCCCACGCAAAGGCAAATACAGTTAAGCAGTCCGACCCCCTTCTACGTCTGCTTCGTCTTCTCCTTCTTCTACTTCTTCTTTGACGACGCCTCACACTCGTAATCTATGCGAAGCCCACGCGTTTTTCGTGGGTGGGCGGTGGGTAGGGGGGGGGGGGGCATGAAAAACCCTCAGGATTGTGCCTGACACGCCTGGAAATAGAAGCGGGGGTGCGAGCATGAAAATGCGTGGGTCTTGGCCAAGTTCAGAGAGAGAAAATTGAAAATTAGGTAAGCCCTGCGGTGAAAATTACGCGACCTGGCAACATCAAAGTGCAGCCAACAACTCTGTTGAGGACGCGGCCTTGACGCCCACAAGGTCAGCCTGGGAGCTACCAGCTCGATGGGTGCGTCTATTGACGTGCCCCAAAGTCCCAGATAACCCAATCTAACTGCACACATACTCGTCGTTTGTATATCGTAGGAATACCAGTCGGTGAGCTGTCCGTAGCCCTGACTCACCTCAACTCACCTGCAGAACTGAACTTTAATTGGTTGAAAGGAATTTGATTTCGTTAAACGTGACGCCATATTAAATAGACTACTCAAAAGTTCAGTCACAATGACTGAACTGAATGGTTTATCTATATCGAGTGACTGAACTGCATGGTTTATCAATTAGTAAGTGAATAAACTTAGAAACTGTCACTTGAGTGTGAGTAGCCTTTTTTATATAGCCTAATCTATCTATATAGATACCTGGTGAATTGATTTACGCATTTATAGCAAAATTCAGTTGGCGCTCGAGGAATTCCGGGAAGTCGAAAGACTTTCGCAGAATGCTCTTCCGTCTGAAACGAAAGCGAAACGAATCAATGACCAAACTCATACACAATATCTAAATTTAGTTACATTTCGAAGTAATATTTCTAAGAACAATGAACGAATTTCGCTTAATAAGTATTTGAGCTAACTTAATAACTACATACGCAGAAGTAGGGAGACTTTTGTTTTAATTGAACGACTTCGATATTAGTAATTAAGATTTTTTAAGAAGAAAGAACATCGTTTGACGTAGTTCATTTTCTAAGATTGGATTTTAATTATATTTCTATATCTATTATTTGAACCATCAATAACTTTAACCATACAAATGTACATACGTACATATATGTTTTAATAATCAGCCAAGCTCCATAGCATCTTATTTTAAGTTCAGACAGGATATCATCTGTACCTGTATCTCAATATGTTACTATATATACTACTTTGCATGGCTCCCAATCTGCTCTTCCAATGTGTGCTTTCAATTGACAGTTTTTAAGAACTAATTAATATTTTATTTCAATTATATCATTCTGAACATGATTCACAGGCTAAGCCATCCATCCCATATGATACATTTATTTCAATGCTAAGACTTACTAATCTGGGGAATATGCATTCAAGAAGATACATTTCTTTGTCATTACATTGTCTATTCTCCAACCACACTGTTAATCAGCGAGTGACTAATTATAGTATTGTTTATCTCTGCTCCTAAGTATTCTCTTTAAAAAGCTTTCGCTTTCATTTGACTTGGGTTATTCGTGGAACTGCTCTTTATCAAAATGCTGGCACATCTTTTGTTTCAGCTCTCAGTCGCACTATCGCCAAAGTTACTGACCTAAAGCAACGCCAAAGGGATTACGAACTGCCCTCACACACATGTTTACAGATACATATATATGCATATATGTATATGCATTCTCGCATGGTTATATCATGTCGTAAAGTGGCGTACTTCCGGCCTGATCCGCAGCATTCCAGGCCAGCGCAACCCACAGAGACTCTGACTCTGACTGACTGACTGACTGACTGTAGCTGTAGTATCTCTGATTCTCCGCAGAGTCGTCTCGTCGGGTTGCAAGTTCCAAAATCGAGGCAGCAACTGAAACTGAAACTAAATCCGAAACTGATTCATGCGACGGATGTTTGTGGGCGCCACTCGGTCAGACTGGCAATCGACGCGACGATCAAACGATCATTTGACGTTTTGACTAGCGGCTGTTGCTGGAGCTGTTGTCGATGCTGTTGGGGCTGCTGCGGATTGTTTAAATGTTGTCTGATCAGATGACGTCACGCAGCCTGCAGCTGCTTGACCGCTGGACCTGGCGATTGACATGAAACAAGCACAGCGACCCAGCCACGCCGAACAACTGACTGACTGACTGACTGGCGCATCTGTTTGCAAAATACAACGCCTCAACACGTTTGACACCCGGCCAACCGAAGCATAAAAGAGTATACTAAGCTGATGGTGAGCTACGCAGAAAGAGACATAATTTATTATACATAATTTACGTATACTTAATATTATCAAAGTATCTATAAAATCTAAGAATATCTCCCAAATTATGAAATCGAGAGCCATAGACTTAAGATTAATCACATTAAATTCCAATTCTCTTCCATATCTGTCCTTAAAATGTATTTAATTTAAATTAAAAAAAATACTTTCGTATCCTATTTCCCTGGAATAAATGTAGGTTTCATTTGGAGAGTGCTTCATTATCGAGTTTGCTCACCTGTCTTGCCGTCTGTTGTGTTCGTTCTTCAGCTGCTCGTTGCAGGTTGGCGTAGCGTGTGACTCAGCTTACCAGTCATCCAATCATCCCATCCAGCAGCCAGCCAGCAACTGTTTCTGTTCTCCACGTGCTGCTCCTAAGACACCTACGCTAAAAATCCAAAAATCCTTTTGACGTCATTGGACGATGGGTTGCTCGTTCACTTCTTGAAATGCTCTCAAAGCAAACGATTTAGCTGCACAGGTGTACTTAATTATCTGGCAGTCTTGAGTGGATGCTATGATGTGTTTCTGCGGAAATTCTGTAAAACAAATCGAGAGTGGATACAGTTGGGAACTAGTTCTTGTGAATGTTTATTGTGTTGGGAGTTTTCAGTCACTACTTGTCCTCATTTTTGTTTAAAAGTGATTCACAGATAAAGTATGACAAAAATAGAAGTTAATACGTTTTTAAGGATTTCTTTGGACTTCTACTACTATGTCAATATAGCATTGGATGAAATTGGGAGAAACTAGTTTTCAAAGTTATCTGTCGTGTCGCGAATTTTCAGTTACAAATTGTGTTTATTTTTGGTCTTAAGTTTATCGGGATTACAATTGATACTTGGGGGGAAAATAAGTTTATATGGTTTTTATTTAATATTTAGACTACTACTACTTCAAGTTTAATAGTGGATTCTGTTGAGAACTAGTTTTCATAGTTATCAACCATGACGTCAGCTTTCAATTACAATTTGTCATTAATTCATAAATATTTCGGGATGGCAATTGATTTGATCTTATTAATTTTTAACTGAAAATATTCAATATTTTATTGAGACCAGAAATATGCTTTAAAACCAAGTTACTTCAATTGAAACCTGTTTGTCATGTATCCTCAAAGGAACCTCGCAGTCCTTTTTTTGGCATTGCGTTTTCTTCTTCTGCATTCTGTAAGTTTTTTCAGCGTTTTCCTTTTTTGGTGGGTTTGCCTTGTTTTTGTTTTTGGGGAGTAGCTCGATGGCTTTTCATTTGACGAGCAAGTATTTTTAAACTAGAGCGTCAAGCTGAAAATGCGCTGCCTTCTTTTTGTTCTCAATTGGGGCCGTGAGGGGCTAACGAAGGTTAATGCGGCTGTATTTGACCTTTGGGGTCAAGCGGGAGGCAAATTAATTGCGCGAATTGAGCAGATCTTATGCGATGATAATAATGAGCAAGATGGCGATGTCGATGCCGATGATGATGATGATGATGATAATGATGATGATGCTGATGTGTGGAGAGCTTTAGGCTGCTTTGGGGTGACTGTAATTGATACAAATACATAAAAGTAAACAACAACTACACCAACTACAGAAAACATCATCCAATTGCAGCCAATTGAATCAATAAACCAAAATGTGAACTTTCCAAGTTGATTTTCAATTGTGAATTCTTGTTTGCCTGGCACTTCCGTTCAGTGTTGCCAGATTCGCTTATTTCAGGCTAGTTTCAGCGCATTTGAAAATGGAGTAGCCTAGAAATTTTGCAAATAAATAAATCTAGCATATTTTGCAATTCAAGCCAAGAAATGCATTTGTGTTTGAATTCATATATTTTGTATGTTTGATTTATCGGAGCTTTTAGTAAAATATGTTTAGCTTATTTTAGCTCTTTGTTGTTGTTCAGAATCTAGCTTTAGCGGGCGTTCATCACCTGGCAACTCTGCTTCCGTTGTTCTTCGCTTGAACGCATTCGCGTGCTCTGTCCCGCTCGCACTTGCACTCCCTTTCGCAGTCGCATTCCCGTTGCTCGTTGTTGCCATTCGCATTCGCATTCAGTTGGCAGGGCCGTTAATTATGTTGACCCAAGTAATTTGTAAATCAAATGTGGAGCGTGTGGGACGTGTGGGCGTCACATAAAAGTGCGCCGTCATCATCGGCCCAAACTGCCACTTGGATATTGTAATTTGCCACAGCTCTGCTGCGCAGCCCACGCAGCCACACACACACTCACACACACAGCATTCGTAGTATATAAATGTGTATACATTTTATTTTTGATAACGCGCTACGGAATTGCACGCCCACGCAAAAGCCAGGCACGCAAGCTGCGCTGCCAGCGTCGACGCCGACGTTTGCTTTCCAGCACGCCATTGCTGCTGCCATTCATTTCCACCCGCGCCCTAGTGAGAGAGTGAGACGGCAGCATTTTACGCATTCCAATCAGCCAGCAAAAATGCCAACGTGGGCGATTTCCATTTCCCTTTTTACACACATATCTGCCCAAAACTGTCTGTATATACGCCCATTGTCAGTGTGTTTGTTTGTGCGTGTAGTAAAACAGCTAAAAGTTATGAATGAAAAGCTGCAGAGCCGCCGCTTCGCGTGGGCTGCCATGACAGAGAGCTTTGCGCACTGGGGCGTTGTAAGCTTTTGTTGTTGTTGTTGCTCAATACCAATCAAATTGTACTACAACGTGCACAAACGTGCGATTTACTCTTGCTATACATAACAAATATTGATTTTCAGTTGGCGTCATCTGCAAATCGCAAATTGTATCATAAAAAGAGCAGTTTTGCTAATTAGCAAAAAATAAGTGTATTGCTCATTAAGAAGTTGGAAATATGGCGAGAAGTTTTTCTATTTGTATTGTTTTACAGACAGATTTCCAATTACAATAACGACTGTCAGTAAATTTGCCTTTTTTTTTATTGAAACTTAAAATAGTAATTAATAATTAATTCATTGATTACAAGTTATTAGTTAGTGAGATCTTTTAAAAAATATACTTTCAAAAATACAGTTTTTATAACAGTGTGACCATAAGCATATTTTGGCAAATCTATATTTAAACACCGAGAATACAGGAGCTGGTTACACCTAAAGTCATACATTGGATTGCCATTTGAAAACTGTGAATATACCATGGTTTTCTTACAATTAGTCGAAATCCCGTTAAAAATAATATTTTTTAAAAATGCGAATTGCATTTACAAAAAATAATTAGAATTTAGCCATTGAACAATAAAAGACAGTAGTACGTTTATGGCAACATTTTTAGCCAATGCAACAACCATTTTATAGCATACGCTCGACACTTGTTGCGTCAGCGTGATTGCCAAAGTATCGATGCCAAGTCAACTGTTGCGCACACAATTACAAGCACAAATACACAATATCCAACAATTTGCCTACATGCAATACAGTTGTTTTTAAATTTGCTCAAAACAAATAGAATTTGAAAAACAAACGCTTGCTGGCGCCATCTTTTCGCAGTTAACAGCTGGTTGCTGTTAATCGATTAGCTTAGTAGCCCTGTTGTGGAGCAGCAATCGAAACCACTTCGATATATTTGCCATCACTAATGGGTTCATTAGCTTTTTGTCTCGTCTTTGCTCGACACCCACCGCCGCCTTCACCCCGCTCCACCTCCCGCTTCGACGAGTCCCACATTTCCCCCCAAAAAGTCGCTTTTCGGCTGTGTTTGTATTGTTTGCATTAAAACAAACGGCGTCGAGCGTCGCGAGCTGCGAGTCGAGGTCGTCTGCCTTGTGAAATAGTCTGCGTCATTTCGCACGCGCCAGACAACAACAACACCACAAAAAAAACAGCTAAATTCAAATTGCAACCGATGGAATCGGATACGACGGAAAAAGAAAGTGCCTCGGCGGCGGCAACGGAGTTGCAAGTGTCGCCGTCGCTGCAAAGTGAAAGCCAAGACAACGCAGACGAAGCTGGCGAAGCGACGCCGCCGCCCAGCAAACGCGTCAAGCTGCAAGAGGAGCAGCAACCAGGTGAAGGCGATGATGTGGAGCAGCAGGATGAGGGCGACGAACCACCGCAGCTGGTGGCCGTGGAGCGCGTGCAGAGCACGCAGAGCAGTCTGCGCAAGTTCAGCCGGATACCCGTCTTCATTGTGGACTATCACAACGATGTGCTAGAGTTTGTCTATCGCTGCCTGGCCACGCGTCATCTGCCCCTCGAGCGCAACGTGCTCGTGCACTTTGACTCCCACCCCGATTTGGTTGTGGCACTCGACATCCCCGCCAGCGCCAGCTACGACAAGGATACCATGCTCAACGAGCTGAGCATCGAGAACTGGATCATGCCCACACTCTACGCAGGCAAGTCTTCACTCCTCTCTCTTTAGGCTACATCTTTTAATGCGCCTGTTGCTTTTAGGCCACTTCAATCGCGTCGTCTGGCTGAAGAACTCGTGGTGCCAGCAGATTCCCACGGGCAAACACGAGTTCCAGATCGGCCACAAGGACGATCGCATTGGCGTCGACTGTCCGCTGGACTACTTCATGGCCGAGGGCAACTATTGCACCAGCGAGGAGCTGCAGGAGTCGCGCTCGGTGCAGCTGCAGGTGCATGACGCCGACAACGATGCGCTGGATCCCACACAGTTTCTGTCCGAGGCGGATGCCGCTGGTTTCATACTCGACATCGATCTGGACTTCTTTAGCACATCGAATCCGTTTCTGGAGATCTACAAGGATGCCAACTGCTATGCCCAGCTGACCGAAATCTTTCACTTCGAAAGCGTGGAGCCGGCCAGGCAGGCGGGCACTGCAACCATCGCCGATTATTGTGCCACAGCGGCGACACGTCAGAAGCAACTCGATGCGCTGAAACGCATCTTCTGGCATCTGGAGGAACAGCGCAGCTTCGATGGCCTGGAGAAGCCCGATGAGACGGTTGTCACGCCACAGATCTATGCGAAAATTGTGCAGCTAGCGGAGCAGTTGCAGGCCAAGTATCCGGATGATGAGATCGATTGGTTGCTCATCTTCGACTCGGGCAGCACCACGGACAACAACGGGTTGCCGCATCACATTAGCACCACCAAGGAGCTGGAGGATTACTTTGCCCACTTCAAGCGCTTCCTGCAGCGTCTCCCAGTGCCGCCCGTGGCCATCACCATGGCGCATTCGGCCCAGGACGATTACTGCCCCCAGGATCAGGTGGCGTTCATTGAGGAGCAGGTGCTGCGACTGCTGCGCGAGGTGTTCGGCGACAAGCTGCACGAGAAGGCCATTCTACATTACATGGACGATCCCTGGGACGTGATGAAGCTCTAAGCGACCGCCCAGTGTCCATGCCACGCCAAGTCTGGACTGAATCTCTTTCACTTGTGCGTGCCGCAGATTCCAATTCCACAAAATGGCAGCAACAATATGAAATATATAAACAAAAACAACTCCATGCTAATTTAAATGAGAAATGAAACCTACTTATTATATTATAAACATACGAGACGTATTTATTAAACATAGTAAACACATACACACACACACACACACAGAGGACACACACACACATACATATAACATTACACACACACACACACACACTTAACATATACAATACATATGCTACATTTATACAAAGTCCCCTAAGCGTGATTATAAATTTATCGCAATAAACTAGATGACAATTAGATCATGTTTTCTATCATATGCAGCTTCAATTATTATTACAATCTAAAAATCTAAGTATAAGTTTTAGACAAGTATTTTTATTTGTATTTCTATAGTTAAACCTAAAGCTGCTGGGAAAAACGAAATCGAATCAGTGTAATTGACTTTTTAATTTTAGTTGAACATTATTTTCCAGAAGAATATTATAAATTAGTTTCACTTCAAACTTTTTGTTTTAAATGTTTTGTATTTAACCAGCTGTTCTATATTCAATAGAAAACATTGTCTGATTTAAGGTATTTCAAAATTTGTTAGGATGTTGCTGGGAAATAATTCCAACATTCTTCTGAGATGAATTTTGTAGAAATTTGTATTAGAAATAATTAAAAAATTCAGAACTTCCTTCAATCGGTTTAGCTCAAGAAAATATTTCTGAGCTTTTCTGAAATCGACAAAAGCAATAAAATGTTAATCAAATTAAAAGATGCAATTAAATAGGGCACAGTGAAAGAGTTAATCTTTAAAAATTGATTTATTCAATAGTATATTTATAAAGTTTATAATTATTTTAGTCTGTTTAGTTTAATAGAATGGCCTATTTTACCACCTGGTTAAAATGATCTTAAATGCTTAAATGAAATGTTTGGGGGCGATTTATCAATCCCCCCTAATTCAGTGGCTAGTCGATAGAGTGCAAACCTTTGCTGCAGTCGCTTTGGAAGCCGTTTGGAATACAGATGGTGAGTAGCCTAAATGCACTTTGCTCTTAACTAGGAATCTCGGAATCTCTTTGGAGTGCTTTCATAGTTCCTCCTTCTCGCCTTTAGTCTTCTTTTCCCTCTTCTTGTCGCTCTGTTTCGGCTCTGGCAGCTGCTCCTTGAGGCACTCGCGCTCCTGCTGATGCTTCAGCACGTGCTCCTCGCAGAGATGCTGCTGCAGCGACTTCTGCTGCTGCAGCTTGAAGTACCAATCGCTGATCTCATCCTCGTACTCTTCCAGCATGTTCTCGCACTGATTTTTCATCTGGGTCACCTCGACTGGTGGCTTGTCCCACAGTTCGTAGGGTATGCCCAGGTCCACCTTCACCCCCTTGTCCACCAGCCCATGCAGCGTCTGAAAGGTCTGGGACATGCCCTTGGCAAATCTTGTGCTGTCCGAGCGTTCCTTGTGCAGATTATATTCGAGGACGCGCTCGCAGACGTTCTCCAGGGACTCAAGCAGACGCAGTTCGCTGCGTCGGTACTCGGTGCGCTTTTTGGGACGCACATCGTCCACGGAATAGCCGATCTCGATCACATCGTGCGATTTGCCGGTTTCGCCGAGACGCGCCTCCAATTCGGCGGCCAGAATTTTGCAGGCTTCGCAGCGATTCGCATAGCGCACGCCCTGCTCCTCTTCGGCGGTTTGCTGGCCATATGTTGCCTTTACCTGGACCAAGGCCAGCAGTAGAAATATAAACAAGCGTCGCAGCATTTCGGGCAGTTGCGAAAAGCGGCGATAAGAACTGACGTGTGTTGGCTGCTAACCGATAATCTGCACGGATTCCTTGTTGTTGTTGTGCTGCTTCTTGCGCATTTGCCATTCACACATAACGTGCAATAAAGTACTTAATAGCTTATTATTAAAAAGTTTTTAATGCAAAGAGGCAGTTATGTTGCAATTATGTTTCTTATTTTTTAAACAATTTATTGCAAGCCCCATTTAGATAAAATGTTTGATTGCTTTACATTTGCATATATGCAAATAATATCGTTTATCGATAACTTGTTGCTGTGTCATGCAGCGCGCGCAGTTTGAACTGATTGCTAGGGGCAACATCGGCAAGACCAAAACAAATAGAAATGGCCCCAATCCCCAACAACTTGCCACCCCCTTGCCTGTCAAATTGCAAACACTTTCACTTGGAGATTTCACTTAACAATGTCCTACAAGCGATTCTATGTGCGCCTCGAGCTGCAACTTCACGCGGTTGGTAAATGACGCATAGACTTTACTTTTTAAAAACATACTTAATTTTTTAGCTCACTTGCCCTGGAGTTTGGCTTTGTTCACACGGCTATCTGGAGGCAACCATAAAGACACTTGGCTATTACTTTCGCACCGGCGCCATGGAGCCGCGCTTTCCTATGCTGTGCCACGACCAGTTCACCATGGAGGGCTACTTCAAGAACGTCGACTCGCTGGAGAAGATGCGTGCGATGCTGAACTCCGAGCAGCTGGAGATAACTCTGTGGCAAAATGGACGACGCCTGGCGTATTACATTGGCAGGTTGTCGGATGTGATGCAGCCGCCCATTCCACGCCTGAGTTGCGCCCACGATCACAACGTGCAGCTGCTGATGAAGGGCACGCCCGCTTTTCCAGGCATCCTCGCACCCAAGGTGGAGCTGTCAGCTGAGCTGCAGACGCAGGACAAGCAGCGTCACAGCTGTCACATAGATCTGCAGCGACCGCTAAGCAATCGTCACGTGGAGAGCCGTTGTCTCAGTCGCCTGGAGCTGCCACGCAAGCAACAAGTCGTCTGTCATGCCAAGCAATCCAACTGCTGGCCCAGCAGCGCCAGCTGCAGTTACTCCACCTCGCCGGGCAGTCGCAGGCTGTCCACGTGCTCGAACAGCACACAATTGAGTGCGGATTCGCAGGCATTTAGTCAGCACTCCAGCTCGTCGCAATGCAGCCATTCAATGGACACGAGTGGAGGAGCAGCCGAGCATCAGAGCAGTTGCCACATCTGCCAGGCGTACAGTCGCTTATTTGGCCATTAGAAATATACTTATAACAAATACAATGCGCTTATAATTTAAATGACAATACAAAAATGGCTTAGAGATAAACGGCAAAATCGGACTGTCCAAAAACCTGGGCAATCAGTGTAATGATGAGATTGTAAGGCGCAGCGCGTTCCAACTCCGTCTCCAGCAGCGCATTGCGATGCAAAACACAGGCGCGTCCAATGCAGCGCAAGGTGCTGAACACATGCGGCTCCAGCGGCAGATGCAGACACACAAAGGTGGCGTAAAGCCAGCGTGCCAGCCAAGCATCGCGCAACAAGTCAATGGGTTGAGCGGAAGTCGAAGTGCTGGGCTCTTCGCTCAGTTCCTCCGGCTGTTGCAGCCACTTGCTGAGCAGCTCCAGCAGCAGTTCCAAGTCGCTTTGGCTCAGCCGGAGCAATGTGCTCAGCAGGGGCTGCTGCTGCTGGCAGAACTGCAGCCACTTCTCCGCCTCTGTGGTCAGTGGCGGCTCCACTTTCTGATTGTAGTGATGGGCATCCAACTCCCCGCGCAATGTCGTCACACGCTGACGCGCCTCCTTGAAGCTATTCACTTGGACATTGCGCCACTCGATCGTCGGCAGCAGGCACTTGTGCGGCGGCAAAGGAGGCTGGGGAGAAGAGCAATTGCTGTTTACAATATACCACAACTGAGGTTGTCAACTTACGCTGGCAAGGAACTCAATCCCGTTGTTGCCCACTTCGCTTTTGATTTTGGCGCAACGTTTGGTCACAATGGCTGGGCAACGTTTGCGCTCGTAGAGCATGTGCATTAGATACTCCTCGCCGCTCTCTGGCTGCTTCTGGGGATCAAAGTGCTCATCAGGCTCTTGTATCTCCAGTGCTTGCAATTGAAACGATTCCTCCTCCGCCTGCATTTCTCCAGCTAAGTTAAACAAAACGAAACTACTAAACAATCCAGCCGGCAAAGCAGCGCCTATCGAAATGCATGCAATTAATATCGATAAGTCTTTGAACGATTACTTGTGTGATATATCGCATAAATGAAATTACTTAATATACTAATTATATTCAATTGTATACCTATTTAATCCTATTTAAATTAAAAAAAAATTTGCTTTTAATTTAATATCACCTTTCACTCACTTAACGATTTTTGGCTTTACATAAATATTTGTTATCGATAGCTAACAGCTGTTATGGCGATTGTTGCAGGAATTACGCGCCAAGTAAACTTATCGAATTTAAAATTTAAATATGATTCGAAATTCAAAGTAACTTCTATAATTTGAATTACTATGTTAAGTAGTCTTAATTACAAAAAATAATTAACTTGGATTGTTTACGTTTTAGAAGCAAACTTTTTATTTGATTAGTTTTTATTTGCTTCGCTGTGTCAATATATTCATTTATTTATGTAACGTCCTGTTTGGCCAATTTGCTGGCGCAGTGAAAGCACTTGTGATATTGTCAAACATAAAAATTGTATGTCTCCGTTGGCCCCAAGCTTTACAATCGCAATCAGAGTCCCGCACTTGGAGGCACAAGCAAATAATAGGCTATAAAAAGGTCATTTCATAATTGTCTTATGAAGACTCAGGTGGTGCCGACAAGGACCCCTCATTGTCCGGGCGGACAGGACCTTTTGTGAGATGGCTATAAAATGCCCGTAAGAAGAAAGTTGCCCTCAATTAGCTGTCAAGCACAGGGAACAACGATGCGAACCGAACCTCAACCTGTGCATTGTGTGAGAAGGGGACGAGACGAGACGGGACGGCATTTATATTGTCTGGACTTGCTATAGATTCGAAAATTGTTTCCTGCGCGCATAGTTACGTATCAAAAATGTTTATTAAATTTGTGCGCTAAGTGGAGTCGAATTTAAAATTCATTAAAAGCAGTGCCAAGGCATTAGCCAAGGGCCAGCAAAAACAATCACAATAATAACACATAAATGTGTGTATAATAAAATGGAGTGCAGGAAACCCACACAAACACAGAAGTGTGTGCTGAGGGAAATTTAAAATTGAAATTGCAAACAGCTCGACCAAGTGAGCTTATGCGTGTCATAAGGAAATCATAAAAGAATTATTAAAAAGCTGTAAAAGGCAACACCAACAGCTGCTATGTTCATATACCCTGTAAGTGATGCGTGATGCGATTGAGCTTCAACTTGTTTGCTTTCGCTTGCAGCACAAACAATTCCATCTTTTTGCGCTGTGTTGTTTTCCTGCTCATGCTAAAATACCCTCTGGGACATGAACGTAGAGGAAGCGCGCAAAAAACTGAGACAGACAGCGAGACATTGTGTCGCTCTTGGCTGTCGTTGTCACTGTTGCTGTTCCTGCCACTTTCTGTGTCCACTCGTTGCTGTCCCCAATGTATGCGAGTGTATGCGAAAACAAAAATGCGATGCAAGCTGCTGTTTTTGTTGCACTGTTGCACGACGCTTCAGCTCCATCTCCAGCTCCAGCTCCACGTTTTCGCTCTGCTTTGGCTCGTAAAATGTTTTGCCAAAGGGAAATGAGCAAAGGCAAACTAATTTCCATTGTTGCAGGAGGCAGTTATGTTGTGACGACGTATGCATAAAATATGTACATACATGTGTCTCTTAGCCCCCAAACACACACCCTCACACACACACAAAAGCAGTGCTCAGTTGTCTGCCCGTTTTGGGCATTTATTTTGTGTGTGACAGCCTCCAAAAATTGCCTACCAAAATATTTGTGTGTGTTTTTATCAAAAGTTATTTACCCGCAAAATTTGTGCTGCGTGGGCCTTTTAACCTTTTTCTGTGTATCTTTAATCATTTTTAATTGAAATGCGAAAAGGTCTTGCGAATGCAAGATACAAGATACTCGCTTCTTCACTTACTTTCACTTCCCCAATTTGTCTTTGACCATTTCTTTGCTCTCGTAATTTACGCCTCGGCTAAAAATAATTTCAATTTCAAAAAAATGCTCATCCTTTTAGGTCTTCGATTGGACTTTTTTTTGCTCGCTCCTTAGGCTTTGTTTCTTTTAATAATTTTGTGCCTACATTTTGTCCAAATTAAAGCTGCCCAAATTGGAGATGCCTGAAAAGGTTTAATAAAACAAAATTAATTGTTATATTAAGTTATAGAATTTCTTGTGTCCAAAAAGTTAATATCTTTAGGTAGATTAGATTAGATTTTCGATTAGATTTTTCTTTTTGCTTTAACATGCTTGCTTCTGTAAATTATTTGTTGTTGTTGATTTTTATATTGAGTTATAAAATTCTTTTTTGTTTATAGAAATTCACAATTGGAGCTGGTTCAATAAATGTAATATTTGGTAATAAAAGTTGTTAGTGTCCACAGAAAAAAGTTCATCCTCTAAAGTGTTTAATTTAATTTTTATTTTTGCTTTAAGTTGCTTGTTTCTGTTAATTTGATTTAATAGAAATCATAATATATATAAATGTATGTAATATAAAAATGATTCTTATACTAAGTTATTAAATTTTTCCATATTCATAGAAAACATGCTAACTAATTTAGGTATTCCATTAAATTAAAATTAAATTTAATTAAAGTTACCGAAATTGGCTATGACTAAAAAAGCTTAATAAAACAAAATTAATATTTAATTTAAGTTTCCCATTTTTTTTGCATTGGAAGAAAAGTTTATTCCCCTAGGTGTCAGATAAAGTTTTTCTTTTTGTTTTAATTTACTTGTTTGTGTTAATAATATGGTGTTTATATAGAAGTTAAATTGTTAGGTTATTAATTTTTGTTTGTGACTATAGAAATTCACATTTTCTTCAAATTATAGTTGCCCAAATTGCAAAAGTCTAAGATAAAATAATTTGTATATTAAATGAATTATTTATAATAACAGAGAGGTATTTCAAAATTTGAGTAATAATAATATAAAAATAATTGCAGCAATAACTATGTTATTAAATTGGATTTTTATTTGGTGTTTAAAGAGCCCATTAATTGATTTTAATGGACCAGTTTTGACATTTACGCTGCAGTCTTCTGCTTTTGTTTATTCGAATGCGAAGCGCAATAAAATATATTGCCTCGTTGCGTTGCATCGTTGTGGCCGCTCGACAATTTTTCAATTTGAGAACGCTCACACGCCTCAAGGACACGGCTCAGAGTCAAGGCTGACTGGGCTGCAGAGTCAGTTTTTTTGCAACAAGTTTCGAAATGCATGCAACACCTGCAGCTGCATTTGCTTTGCTCTCAAGGTGCCTCACATGTCTCTGTGAGTGTGTGTGTGTGTGTGTAGATGTGTATACGAGTGTGTGTGTGTGTGTGTGTGTGTCTAACCCGCGGCGATGCCTCGAATTGCCGCCAACGCTTGGCGTTCGTTTAACTGCTTGCCTACCACTTTTCAAATCATCCACATCCGCATTCGTATCCGTCGCTCCGCTTCCAACCTTGAGGTCTAAAAATATGCCCAGGTCGAGCCATATCAAAAGGTAAAAATGTTGAGCATTTTTAATGTAAGCGAGAGGCCGCATAAAATGGACATATATATTATACTCTCGTTCTCGTTCGCGTACTCACATATGCGAGACGCATTCCTCGAAAAGAATTCGCCCAGATTGCGACTTTATTTTCTTTTTACAAAGCTTTAATTAATTGTGGCGCACATAGAATAAGGCTGAAAGGCAAATTTAAGCAGCGAATTACCTTTTAAGCTGTGCTGAAAAGTAAGCAAAGCTTTATTGGTTTTTCCCTGAATAACATTTTCATTTTATTTTTTTTTGTTTAAATTCAGACTTTGCACAATTTTATCGTAGTACTTTAACCACACAATTTTGTAGTATAATATATCTATTTAAGAAAACAACTGAAATACTTTCTAGAACAACTTTAATGGCCGCCGCCTTTCAGCTGTAAAAAAAACATCGATACTCGCAAATACACATGTGAGAGCGTATGTGTAATATATAGTACAATAAGCGTCTATATTCCACAATGTCTCATTTCCGGCTACGGCTTTGCCGTTGAAACGTTCTTTTTTCTGTTGCTTGCTTTTGTTTTTCATTCTGTGGTTCTTTGCGCTTAATTATGCACTAGATTCGCACAGAAGTCGAAAACGGCACCACAAAGTACATATATGTGTTACATATGTATATGCCTGCCCTAATACCCTGTAATTTTTCTTTGCTGAACTGTTGATTAGTTAGACGAGTTAAATGCGTTGAGTAAAATATTTAAGATTTATTAAGAAAATACTTAAGGTAATTTTCAGAAAATTATTGCATTATTTCACTTAGAAAAAGCAGTAATTTTTATGATCGAGTAACTGATTGGCATCTAATTTTTCAGATTTATACAAAATAATAATAATAGTCAGAAAATTCTTGAATGTAAAATTCTAATCAAGTTAGCTGAGTTGAATTGATTGATTACAAAAATACTTAAGAAACAGAACATACGGAAAATTTTTAAATATTGTTTCTGATAAATTTCAGGAAAGGTTTACTTTAATTAAAATATACTATATCTTTTTATTTACTATGAAAATCTTGCCATTCTTATAATCTCATTCTGGGATAATTTTTTTTTTAAAATTGACTAAAGTTAATCGATTTGAATAAAATTCAGCAAATTCTTGAATTATTTTTAATTATAAGAAAAGAGTAATTTGAATTCAAATACACTTTAATTTCTTATTTGTTAAGGAAATCCAGTAATTTTTATGAGATAATGTTTGATTAATTTTAATAAAAGTGTAACTTTTATTTTATCATACAGTTCTCTTTACTTAACTTCGTTTTTACTAAGAAAATAAAAAAAATGTCTGTGATATAATTTCTGCTTTATTTTCAGAGAAGGGTAACTTGTATTCCAGCGGACTCCATTTGCATTTGTTTTGCTAATCTTGAGCTGCTTTCATCAACTGTTTCGTCATCTTTGCGTTGTGTGTGTGAATTTGTTTGTTCGTTCTCCCTTTACTTGCCCTTCTTGGTCTTGGCCATTGCTGTGCTCTGTGTCTTTCAACTTAATTTAATTTGCTGTGAATCAAATCAACACCAAATGGGAGTAACGCTTCCAAGTCGTTGACTCTGGCAAATTGTGCTCGTCGTGTGTGAGACTCAAAGACACACACACATGCAAACGTACATATGTGTCATTTGGACTGTCTAATTTTCTGACAAAATCTAATTGAGTTTGCTTAATTATTTAGATTACGATTTGGCAGGAAATGTGCACTGCAAGGACCAGCAATTTATCACAGAAATCGTATTAAGTTGTTAAGTTGGCAAACAGGCATTGAAGCAGGCTGAGAGGGAGAGAGGAAGGAACAGAGAGTGCGAGTAAGACAGCAGCATAATATATGAGAATAGTTAAGGATGAAGTCGCCGTTGAGATTTGCTGAGTTCCTCCGATTGCTCGCACACGACTCTCAGTTCAGATGGGAGTGTGTGTAAATTTTGCTCTTATTTGCCAATGGGTTGAATCGGACTGGGATTTGTGGAAATAGAAATTGCCGGAATATTTGTACAAAATACATTCTCATTCTGTCTGTGCTTTGTGCATTTGCAAATGAAATCGAGCACATATTTATTTTATAAAGCCGTCGAAGCATTCATAATCATTTCAGCAATTAGGAGTTGAGCTACAAGGCCAAGAATAATAGGTATATTATATTTTTAGCCATTCGTACAACTGCATTAAAATGATTAATACTCGTTGAAATGCCATTTGAATTAAGTGAGCTGTAATTTACAATTTACACATCAGCAGATACGTATCTGCTAATGATATTCCATCGCATCTTTTGTTTGCTTTTCGTCGGAATTACATCTTTGTATGGGAGCTGTTTCAATTAGTTTTCATTACCCTGGGCCTGTTGCTGCTGCCATCAATTAAAGCCATAAATCATCGTCATTTTGGCTCAGCCTGTACCTACAAATATCCTGCCCACTTAACTGTATCCTTGTCACTCTTAATTAGTGCTCTGACAACTGAGAACTTTTGAACTTCTGTAGCTCCAGAAGTGCGTGGCCAGTTTTGGGGTTCAAATTTCGAGCGAACTCTTTTTTTAAATGAAACATATTTAATTACCTGGCATTGATTTTCGATGTACCTTTTTTTTGGCCACTGCGAATCCAATTAAAAGCAAACACAAACTTTTGAAATTTCATTTGAAAATGTTTATTGTTGCACGTTTCAAACATACTTCAGTTACAGTTGTTCTTGTTTGCTTGTTGCAAAATGTTTTAATGTTGGTTTTTGTACAGGGAAGGGGAGTGTTCAGGGGGAGGGGACAGTTGTCTAGTGTGGACATTAAATATTTATTTGCATTTATTTGCCACTCGTTGCATAAACAGTGTCGAAACCCAGACGACAGCCTTAATTAAACATTAATTAACGTGACGCTTTCCAACGAGTTTTTCTTTCAATTTTATTTAAACGCCTTTCTGCATTTTTCATCATTTTTATTTAAATATTTTCCATTCTGGACTTTTCGTTCGTAAAAAAAGGAGAAACTAAAACTTACGACAGCATCCATTTGTATAGTAATATTTTTGTCTTTTGTTTTTGGTTTTGCTTTTATTTTAACATTTAATTTAACATAGTATTTAAATTTATTTTATAAAATGGTTTGCATAATTTTAAAGCCAAGCTCATAGAAAGTGGAAAATCGAAAAAGGCTCTGAGACTTTTAGAGGTGTGCTTTCATTTGAGATTTATTATTATTTGTATTTTGCGCATTTTGTTTTTTGTTTTTTTGTTTTTGGGTTGGTTTTTGTAAAATTGTTAGGAAAGTAAGGCAGCAAGTTTTAAATGAATTTTGAGTTGGGTTTGTTATTGGGAAGAGTAAGGCAGCAAGTTAAGAGTAGAGAGAGTTTTTGTTTCTTTCTGTATTCAGCAAGTGCTTTGTCACAATTAAGCCGCTTAAATATACATTTATAAACATTTACGCTAGATATATTTCTCATTGTATAACTATATGTAAATAACTACCATAAATATTTAACTTTTTATATGTATTGTTTTCTCTATTACACAATTCAATTACCTCAATTTGTATTTAGCCATCTAACAACTCAGTACACAATTTCGTAACATTTTTGATGCACATCTAATTACACATAAATACAATACGATGGTATTCGTATTTAATTTCAATTAATTACATATATTTTCTTATATTTTTTCAAATAAATATTTGGAATTATTAGACTAATAAAGAACCGTAGATTGGAAGGGAGGTGAAGTGAGGCACAAATAAAACAATTTTAAATATTTAATTGGACTTAATTTCGATGTAACAGGAAATACACATAAATAAGTGAAATAAATTATGTTTACATATTATTTCTGTGGATATTTATTGACAGTTCTGAAATGCAAAAATTGAAAGTGAATTCTTTTAAATTAATAAAAAAAATGTGTTAAATTGCGAGTGGTAAAAAGCAATGTGTTAAGTGAAAAAAACGTAATGCAGTCAACGTTACTCAAGCGTGCTTAATTTATGCAAACTTTTAATAAAAACAATAATTGGATTTCGTTAACGCTGCACTTCGCTGCCCTTCCAATTGACCGTTTAATAACAATTTGTTAATAAGCCAAGTTCTCTTTAAATTTCTATTAAACACTTGTTATTGTTGAGTAAATAAAATCAATTAGGAAATTTTCGTATTGAAGCTGCTGCCAATGAACAATAAAGATTTGTGGTAAAAGTTTAAATTCGATATTCAAAATGAAACGTTTATATAGCTCAAGAGTTAGTTAGGCACTTTAAAAAATGAAATGAATTTATTGATAGTTTGTATGCTGTTTATTTAAAGTCTCCTACGCTAAGAAATGCGAGAAATGCCGCGCGCGTTTTGCCAGCGATTTTGGACGCGCGCGTTTTTAGCAGCGAGCTGAAGCGCTTACACGTAATTACATATATAAAAATAATTGCTATTTATATTATTAATTATTAATTATGATAATGCCATTACTGCAATTGAAACACTTTCGAGCCGAAGCCTTTGTTTCATGTGTGTGTGTGTGTGTGTGAGTGTGAAAATTTGCTTGTCATTTGAAAAGTTTATCACAAATTTTTCGTTACTGAAAGTCCGAGTCCTTGACTCCCCATTGGCTCCTGAGCCCCGACAAGTGTTTGCCCAGACTGCGGCCCGCCGTTGTGGACGAGAACGAGTACGAGGACGTGGCCGATGCCGAGGAGGCGGCATCCGAAGGCGACTGCAGCTCGTAGCTGGTGCTCGTCTGATATGTGACGGCGAAGTCTGGCGTCGGGGCCAGGAGCAAACCTCACGTGCGCACAAATTTATAGACAATGAGAAAGACCATGAACGAGATGGCCACCAGGACGACGGCGGTGACCACTTTGGCGCACGTATTCAAGCCGGATTCATGGGGATTGAGCGGCCTGGAGCTGGTGTGCGTTGCCGATCTCCGGCGCTTGGTGGCCAGGCCGCGGGCGAGCGCGGGAAATGCCAGCGACTGTGTGAAGGTCAGCTTGTGTATGGACTCGCTGAGCGAGTAGGGACCCACAGAGCCGCGCGCCGCCGCCCGGAGCAGCACGTACTCCAGATCGAGGGCATCGAACAGCGAATAGCGGGCGGTCATCGTCGACGACCGCCGACGGCCGTCATCATGTTGACCATGATGGCCATGGTGGCCATGATGGTGGTGATGGTGTCGCGAATCACGATCGGATTGCGGCTGCAGCCAGGGATCGGAGACGCGCTGCTGGGCGCCCGCCGCGCCAACAGCATAGGCGGAGGAGGAGCAGGCGCCGCTGCTGGCGGTGGCGATGCCGCCGCTGCTGCCGCAGCCCAGACCGATCAGGCCACCAACGCCAGCGGCTGCCACGCCCCCGCCCAGGCTGACCGCTGCCACGGATGTCAGCGACGACGTCGTCGACGACGAGGCCGAGCACAGACGCATATTGGTCGCCAGTCCGTTGTCATGAAATTCGTTCGCGTCCTCAATGGACGTCTGGTCCGGCGAGGTTTGCGCCCGCTCCAACGCCGCCGCATGCTTCATGCGCAGCGCAAACAGCCGCGCATGATCCGGATGCAGCAGCGCACTCGACTTGCGTCGATAGTTCGCCGCACTCGCACTCCCGCTCGGCACCACACAGATGCTGTTCCGCATGTGCCGCCTGCCCAGCGACAGGTTCGGCGATCCCTGCGTCGGCGTGCTCGTCGGCGACACGTGGCACGATCCGCCGCCCGTCTGGCCATGCGGCAGGCCGAGCACGCCGGGCGGCGCTATGAATGCGTTTGGCGAGGGCGACGCCTGCACCGAGTCGATGCCGGAGTCGCCGGCATGCAGGGTATCACAGTACAGCGAGCTGCGACGCTCGGTGCTCAGTGTCAGATGATTGTTGCTGCGCCGCAAGTTGTTGTTGTCGTTGTTGTCGTTGTTGTTCTGCTGGCTCGTCGACGGGGCGTTGCTGCTGCCCACGCTCGTCTCCACGATGGCCGGGAAGATGAAGGACTGTCCGTCCGCCTCGCCGCGCGGCGAATCCTGTAAACAGCCAGCGGGAAGTTAGCAATAAAAAGGGCAATCAGCATTTAAAGCGCCAGCTCATTTTCATTAGTGGGAGGAATTCTTAAGCTTGGTTTTCTGTGCTGGGGGCGCATTTCATGTCAGAGAGGGGGAGAGGCTTTAAGTGTTTTACATATTTACAAGAGGTGACTCTGTGTGGAACTCAGGATCAATCGATATGCAGCACATCAATTTAATATATTTACAATATGTGTCCGGTTTCATCTGAACTTAAAAAATAAACAACAACAAATTCCAACTTTCTTGCAAGTTTTGCAAAACTTTGGCGTCCGCACGCAATTTAAAAAGTTTCTTATTTATTTTGTGCATTGAATGAAAAACGAAAACAATTGAATATCCTTCAATTTCAGTTCATTAATTATTGAACTTTCATTTTAATTAAATGCCATCGATTTTGTTGTACATTTTATTTTCGGTATTGAAGGTGAAAATTCAATTTCAAAAAAATGTTTGACAACTTTTCTACAGTTATACATAAATAATTGATGATCGAAAGCTCCAAAAAATATGCATTTGCAAAACTTGTAACGTTACATATTTTACAGCATTTTTTGCATTATTTTTTTGTTAGTTCAGATGGTGAATGGAAGTGCTGGGAATTTGTTTAAAAATGTACGTTTCAATATCGATTAATCCGCTCATGTTGTGCATAGAAAGAGGTAAAAAGTTGTACAAATATTCGACGAAAAAAAAGAACCCAATAAAAAATGGTAGACTAGGTAAAAAAGGAACTTGATAACAAATACGCAAAAAACCTCAAGTAATACGGGCAGGTTTGCTTAAAAATGCTATACAATTTAGTCAAAAAAAGGAGTTCGAAGGACGAGCTAACGGAAGCTCGTTTGCTTTGAATATGTTAATCGAGGCATGCAAAAAAAGTCTAGGAGTTAGTTGTTATATTAGAAATGGTAGTAGTAGAAAGTAAGTAAGTAAGTAAGTAAGTAAATGAGAAGACTAGAGAGAGAGACTTGATGTAGTAAAAGGAACGGAAGCATACCCGCTGGCCCTCGGGGCCGCTGTTACGACGCAACTGTACGAAGCCCTCCTGGCGCAAAAGCGGCTACCAAAAGCAGCAGCAACAAACCAGGAAACCATCAAACCAGTAAACCAGCAAACCAGCAATCAAAACCAAACCAAACACGCAACGCACACACAGAAACATTGTATAGTAGTAGATGGTTTGTTTTCAGTTTTCAGTTTTCAGTTTTTATTTTTTTTTGGGCGGGAGGTGAAAGAGAAAAGTTTGAAAATAAATTAACACAAAACGCACAACATAACCTCGCAGAGAACTGAAGCTGTAACGGAAACGGAAACAACAGAAATCATATTTCTACAACAGCAGCAAACTCATTGTTCACAGTTCACACACACGCACACACACACGCACACACACACGCACACAGATCACTTAGAGGCACACACACACACACTCGAGAGCAGAGATAACTGTGTGAACTGTGTTCATTGTTTCGTTTGTTTGCCGTCTGTTTGTGCCTACCTGGCTGGGCCACACCTGCAGCAGCGGCAGCGAACAGGATGGTTTGTTACTTGTCGACGCTCCCCCTCCATTTCCACCTCCTGCTCCTCCTGCAGCAGCGGCTGCATTTGAGGACGATGTGGTGGCCGAGCCCTGGGAGAGCGAGGTGTAGTGCAGATGATTGAAACGTTGTGCATCGCTGCTCGCCGCCTTTGTGCGCGTCGGACTCTCATATCCCGTCGAATCGTCCGAGGACGTTGTCTTTGGCGAACGCCAGAATCGCTTTAGGCGCAGCTCGCGCCTTTTTTCTTGTTTCTGCAAAACACACAAAAAACAGAAAAGCGAATCGCAAACCGAATCGATTAATTCAACAAATTCGACGATTTTTTTTTCGTGACTGCTCTGTGATTTTAAGCCACACATTCGACCGTGTAAACCAATTTTACACTTGTTTTGCCGTTTTTAATCGCAATTGCGCTACAATATTGTCAAATTTCATTGAATATAAATAAACACAAATACTCAGTATAAATAGATGTCGATTGCATATCTTTGGGCGCAACGTTACTCGGAAATTGATTTATATTCAGCGAGTGCGTTTACACAGTAATTATTTCATAAATATTTATTTGCGTTTAGAAATCAGAAATCATTTTTATTTTCATGTTTTTAATCTACAATTTTCTATGGAATGTAGACATAAATTGTAATAATTGAATTATATTATGCAAAAAATGTTATTTAATTTATATTCATAACAAAAAGATCAATTTTCAAATATAACTTTTACTATTTACTGCTCTTATAGTAATAATTGCACTTTATTTACACACGAATATGCATTTTATAGAATTAAATCGAGTGAAGTAAATTGTCGTAATTTATAATCCAAGCAAAACGATAAAAATGATAAATCAAAACTCAAAAATGTTTATTTTTAAATATACCATTAAACATTTATAGTTCCTATAAAAAGGACAAATTCTCAAAACTTTTAATTTGTTTAATCTGTAAAATATAACATTATAAATTCTTATATATTTGAAAAGTAGTTTTTATTATTGTTACTAGTAAATGTTGCAATTTTTATTAGCTGCCATTTATAACTACAACTTTTAATTGTTTGATGTTTAATATAAAACAAATTAAATAAAAATATTTGAATGTAAGTAGTCTTAATGTTTACCATAAATCAACATCTATAAATTTTGTAACGTATTACTTCAAAACATTTTCACGATTAATATCATATCACGTTTTTGGTTATAAGAATGATTTCATTGAAATGCCATATCTGAAGCTCTCTAAGAAATTGTTATTTGTATATTTATAATCCACGTTGTGTCGGATACCGCGTTATCGGGTTATGCCTGCTCGTATAAACGTGCACGCTGCTGTCATTTATTAATACATTAACTGTTTTTAAATTCAGTCTTCGTTTTTTTGTTTTGCTGGAGGTGTGTGTATGTGTGTGTGTATGTGTGTGTCTGAGTGTGTGTGGGCTTCGATGTGTGCGTGTTAAATAAACCAAAATGCATTTCGCGCTCAATGCCAATAAATATTTGTGTTTGCCCTGTTGCCGTAAGCGCATAACTGTATGTACGTGTGTATGTGTGTGTATATATGTGCATGTATACTTGTATATTTATTTGTGTGTTGGGCTGACGGCGCTTCTCCATTTGGGAATTTGCTCGCACCGTTTCGTTGTGTATTATTTTTTCAATTTAACGAGAGCTTTTGTAGTTGTTGTTGTTGTTTGACTTTCTTATTGCAATTTGTGTGTATTTCGTGTTAAAGGTCTCTCAACGGATGTGTGTGTGTGTGCTTTGCTGTTGCCTGCCGTTGACAAATGCGAGCTGCCAGCGAAAAAAGCAACAATGACAGCAAGCAACAACAACAACAACAACAAGAACAGCAACAACAATAACAATGGCGACTACAACAAATGGCAAAGGGAAGCGAAAACTTATCGCAGAGGCGATGCCACGTGCCTTGTCGCCGCCATGTTGCATTCGGCGATAAGCCGCCGTTGTTGCAACAATGTTGAGGGCTTCACGCGTTAGTCACGTTATTTGTGCAGCTTCATTCGATGAACAGGCTACAAGTATTTTAATGAGTTTCACTTTTCCACTCGCTTTCTTCGCTAATAAAGTCCTAGAATCACGTTTAAAATATTCTTTCGAGGAAACATTGTCAAATTTCTGAAGACTTTAAATCTTATGATTGAAGTGCATTCACCATTTATTATTATTTTATTACGAGAACTCATAGTTACTTGTTTTTTAACGAGTTTCACTTTTCCACTCGCTTTCTTCGCTAAAGAAGTCCTAGAATCACAAATTTATAAGCTCTTGTAAATTTTGCATTCTTATAAAGTTGAACGAAACACAAATTCGTGTTAAAGAATGCCAGCTTAATAGTTTTCATTCTCGCTTTTCTCCCGTTGTTGCAAAACAGTGTAAGTGTAAAGAATGCTGACAAAGTTACCTGCATATTTTTGTAATATCAAATCCAGTTTATGTGTTTGGTATTTCATCCCCAGTCTGTTGTTGGCGCAAGACGAAAATCGATGGAAAACTGCAGAGGCATAAATTCTGAAATAAAGAACGAAATTGAGATGAACGAACGTAGAGCACAAAGAACCAACTAAAAAAACGAAAAATGAAAATGTGCAACGCTGTCAACGTCGTGTTGTTCGTCTGCAACAGAAGGAAGAAAGCGCTGTGTGTGTGTGTATCCTTCTAGGAGCTGGCCTAAACCTTCCCAAAACCGAAGGGAAGGGAGAGAAACACATTTCAATTACTCGCCGCACACAAACAAACATTTTACATGTTTTATTCGATTTCAGCAGCAGCAACCGAAACGCATAAATAGAAAGGATCTTCTGCAAGAAGGGAAGGAGACGGGCGGCGACGTCGTCATCGTCATTGACGGAGCAGGAAACGCGCCTTGACTGTCGCACATTAACACACGACAAGGACAATGAGGAATGGCGAACGGCGAATGGCGAATGGCGACGACGCCATTAGTATTTGACAAGGACATTTGACTCATACAACATGCAGACATACGAGCGTACCCCAATATGTGGAAACCCTTCATCACAGCACCTCCCCCCTGCTGCCCCTTCACTCGCTTGGTCAAGTTGAAGGGCAAAGTCTGCGAATTTGCCACATAAACGCAGATGAACGTTGTGTGACGCCTGAAACCATAAATCAGTATCGTCTGCTTCTGTATCTTGCTCTCTTCCTGCTGCAAGCTCTTTCCCTTCTGCCCATCTCCATCTTCAGGCTTCGATTGGCGTGATTAGGGCTTAGTCTTTGTACTTGAAGCTTATAATTAGTTTGGCAATTGCGTCGTCTGTTGCCTTCGAATCGATTGCATTCGTCCTCTTCCTGCTCCCAATGGGATATATATGCCACTTGATGGCACTTTAAGCCCGCTCGAAGGTCGGCCCAGAAATGTGCAAAGTTTGGAAATGGAATTGGAATGCAAGTGTTTTATGACATGCTTGCACATAATGCCCCAAGTAATCATGTTTGCCATGCAATTACCAAGTTGTAAACTATTTTTAATATGTGTCCTTCAGCCATTTAATTGTTGACATAGCTCTCTCCTTTGAGCTTAAAATAGCCCGCAAGGCTGCAAGCTGCTTGTAAATATTGCCAAGCAAAAATGGAGTCTTGCTTTGGGCCAAGGTAAAATAAATATGTATTTTGAAAAATGGCACAACATTTTTAATTACAATGAATATAAAAACATTTCACTTAATCTGCCTATTAATATATTAAATGAATAATATAATTTCATGCTAATTAAATTAAATATATTTTTTAAAGCAAGTCTAAATAAAGTGATATAAATTTGAAGATTTAGGCAACGTGTAAATTACAGAAAATATCAAAATATTTTGGGCTTAAATTCAGCAGATGGCATCTTTTAATTTATTTAGTAATATTTTTAATAAATATATTAATATCAATATGATTTAAATAAAATTATTGTATGCCAAATTGTAATTAAAGGCCGAAAACAACTGATTTAACTTGTGATAATCAAAAATGTAAATTTTACTAATTAACCCCACAGATCTTATCATTGTTTTAATGAAGTTTAAAAACAAATTAATCACTCTTTAGCGATTAATAGATAAAAAACATAATAGTCTGTTCTTTTGTAAACAATCAATGAAGGAGTGAAGTTGAAGTGAAATTCGAGTGCAAGTATTTTCTGTGGTGCCTCTGATAATCAATCATTTATCGAAACGAAATCAAAACTGCCACATAAATTATGATTTCATAGACTTTCAAACCTAGCCAATAAATAAATTACTAAGAAAACGTAAACTTCCTTTTACCTTTTATTGAACTTTATTAATATTTTTGCTTGGTGGCTATTCAGTAAATCCAGCACATCTGTGACTTTCTACTCAATAGCAAGTGTAATCGAATTGTAATTGAATTTTTAATAGAAAAGTTTCTCGTATTTTACGCATTCTTCGGCTTTGCTTTCGATATTAACTTGTTTGGCTCAAACTAAGTACTTTACATTATTTTTGTGATGCCGCTTTAAGCCAAGACCACGCTGTATTCCTGCCCAGCTGCGGCCACTTGTCTAGCCGCCATATGTCTTGGCTCCAACAACAGCGAGAGGGGAAAGAAGAAAGGAATGAAAAGAAATGGAAGAAAAGCCACAACAAAGCAAGTTGACAGCTCCCACAGAGTAGGAAAGCAGTAGCACTTGAGCTGACCCCCAGTGCGAATCAATTCCCACTCAGTGGCCAGTTGGCAGTTGGCAGCTCACAGTTGGCGGTTGGCCGTTGGCAGTTGGCCAAAAGGTAGAAGGTAGAAGGTAGAAGAAGCGTTTATGCCGTCGTCTGCTTGTTGCATTCCTTGTCAATTGAAGGCCAACACGTGGTTGCCTCCACAGCCGGGCAACCTCAACCTTAAGCCGAGCCATGCACGTTATTCAAAAGTCCAACTTGGATTCGAGGTGTCCTTGATTGCGGTCTGCCATCCGGGTGGCGATTGCGATTGCCATTGTTGGCTGCCATGTCAATGGATGTCAACAAGCGTTGGCCATGGTCAAGGATTCGTATATCCATAATATATAGTATATGGCCATAAATCGTGGGTATCATTTCAATTACTGCGAACTGAAGCTAATGCCATCAACTCACACACTAGCTCGCTCTTTTTTAACCCACTGCCTGTCACGATAATGTCCTTTCCTTCTCGCCGCGTCCTTGGAGCATGTCATGGCATAAACTAAACGACTGCACTCCATGTCTCCCGGCTACTTCAGATTCTGCAGCCCTTTCGCCCTTGCTCCTGCAGCACGCCAGCAATTACACAAATGGCCACGCCCCCATTGGCGACAATGTCGAGCGGGGGAGGCGGAGATGGGGGCGGGGGCGGGGACTTGAGCTGTTAACTCGCTTTTTGTGCTGCGCGTGACGAAAATTTTTAAATTGAAATAAATTTCTTGTGTCGCCCGTTGTCGCCCGTTGTCGCCCGATATTGTCCTTGCTGTCCTCGCCGTCCTTGTTTCGCACATACTCTTGCATATCTGCATATCTAACTATATAGTATCGTTATCGTGTTTGCTTAACGTGTTTTTCTTGCCGCTCGTTATATTCTTTTTTTCTGTTTTTTTTTGAGGGTTTTTGTTTTTTGTTGTATTTTGTGTGTTTCTTTCTGTTTTCTGTGTTTTTTTGTTTTATGTATTTGTATTTTGTTTTTTGTTTTTGTTGCCTTTTTCGGCATGTATTTGAATTATAAGCAAATTTGTTGCCCGAGGCCAATTGAGTTTCGGTTTCGGTTTCGGTTCCAGTTCCCGTTTGCTAATGCCAAAGGTCAGGGCTAAAGACAACACACAATATATATGTGTGTGTGTGTGTGTGTGTGTGTGGGAGTGTGCGTGTGTGCAAGGACATTTGCTGCTTGCTGCCGTGGTGTCCTGTTCCTCCTGCCACACACAATATTGGCAGCTTAGCAAATTCATCGTTGCTGTCTGTCGGATTGCCTTAATTACATTTAATAAGCACCAATTATGAATAATTAGGGAATGCCCGCTTGACCTGTCCGATCCTGTCCCGTCCGCCGACCGTTTGAGTTGTCTGGCCTTCTCCTAATTGAATGCCACACGTGATAAGATTTTTGTTGTTTCCCTTTTTATAATGCGAACCTAGGAAAGACCCAAACAAAGCCGGCTCAGACAAAGCAATTGAATTTTTATTACACGCCATTTAGTCAATACACACACACACACACTCGCACTCACGCACACATAGACAAAGACACATACGTGTTTAAGTAAATTATTTATATAGCCCGTGAGGCCAACAATGTGCTTTTTATACTCTGCAAAGCATGTACTTGCTTGGGGATATTAAATATTATATATGTTTTAGTTCATTCTGTTTAATATTTGCAGAGGCCTGCAGTATAAAACATATTATGTCCTCAGAAAGTCATGAATAATACAATAGTTGGATTGCAAAATATGTAAATATTGTACGACAGAGCATAAATTAATTATTTTAAATATGTTATTAATGAAAAAAGAAACATATTTTGTTTGATATTTGCTGTGATTTGCAGTACAAATATTAAAGTATTGTTATACGTCACAGCAAAAAACCTATGACAATTGTTGAGTTATTAAATAGTGAAAAGAATTTCGCCATCGAAGCTTTGGAAATAATTTATTATTATTTTTTACGTTATGTTTAGTGTGATTTTCAGTTTGAAAATTTATTTTGACATGGACAAGATACAAAATATTTAACTTACAGTAAAGAATGAATATGAATTAATAAATTTAGTAAATAGAATTAATATAATATAATGAATATGTATTTAATGGATAAAATAATTCCGTACTAACATTTTTACATCACATAATACAGAACAAGCTAAGTACCATAATTTCTTAAAATTAATTAAAACCAATTACTGGAGCCATAAGTTTCCCAAAGACATCGCAAGTCATACGCCTAGTAAAATTAAGTATACGATAACAATACAATACAATAATCGTATTATTTATTTAGAGAAAAATTAATTGAGAAATTGAAACAATTTTACATAAAATAACAAACCAAGTAATGTTCAAATAACTTTTGTTTGTAAGTATAACATAGTATTTTAATTTAAAATTCTAACTATCTTTTTTTATCTCCCTATTTCAAGTCATACGCCTAGCTATATTACGTATACGACAACAATACAATACAACAGTCGTATTATTTATTTGGAGAGATATTTAATTAGATACATTGTAACTATTTCACATAGCAAAGTAACAAACTAGCCAATGTTTGAAAGTATACGAGTTAATAAGTATTTTTAACTATTCTAACTATTTCAATTCACTAACATTTTTTTCAGCTCATATATTAAGTATACGTAATAAAGTCTGCATACAAAATCGTATTATCAATTTTGAGAGGTACATAATTCTTTAGTCATTGTCAGTAACAATATAAAGAGTATCTGCTAGCTTGTCATACTCATCTCACATTGCAAATTTACTGGCGCACTACGTTTTCATGTGTAAATTATTGTTGCATACTTTAGCGGGCGGCCAAAGTCGTTTACCTGCTCTGCAAATGAAACCGCTTTACTGGGTGCGTGTGTGTGAGCGTGCGTGTGTGTGTGTGTATGTGTGTGTGTGTGTGCTGAATAACCGAGCATTGTTTCCTCAGAGCACACACCTGCACTGTGTGTGTGTACAGAAGATATATTTTGTGTCGCAAGTCGAATGTAATTTAAGGACCCATTAACTGCTCCTTTGGGAGCTAGTTTGTTGTGCGACTCTCTAACCCTAATTTGTCAAATTAAGTTGGGTTAACCTAATCAAATCGGACGTTGACCCCCCTGTTTATATACGGGATAAAAACATAACATCGAGATTCCCATTTGACTTGCTATTATGATGCATATTATGCTCTCACTCCCTTTTGCCCATCCCAACCGTAATTTGTTTATAGCTTAACTTGCAGAATTAAGTGTTGCAACTAATTTGCACCCCAAACCCGGCAATTTATTCGACTTAAGCCCAAAGCCGCTCCTGCTCTGTGTAATCCTCGAGGAGAACCATAAGCGTTGCACGAGTGAAATGTCAAATGGAAAACCGCTTAGTTGATGAGATGAGGCGTTTAAAAAGCACTTCAAAACGTTTCTCTTGCTGGTCTTAGGCCCTTTGATACTGTCGGCACAAGAAGATTTGACATCAAATAAATTAATCTGGGATTATCTGACTGAAGTATGCCAACTTTTTGCCATTCTATTCACCTGTCTGCTTTCAACAATGGGCTGCTCGCTTTCTGCTCAATAAGCTCAACTTATCGGCCTATCAAATTACAATATGCTTTTCAATCTGCTTAGCAAATAGATTTAAGTGTAATTCAGCACACAAATTAAATGCACTTCGTAATAGATTATATGAAATTTTATGCTTTAATCTGGCTGCTTAGCCGCCATGCTCCTTGCAAAGGACTTCGATTGCGACTTGCATCCTTCAGCTTCTTTTCTCTTAAGCGAGCCGCGTAAATCAGCCAATGGAAATATTTTTCCGCACAATTGAGCGCCAATTCAACTGGCAGGCTGTTGGTAGCTTTAGATGCTCCGGTTTCTCCTTCTTTTCTTTTCCTTTCAATTCTTTTCTTCTCCCTTCCTTCTTCCCCCTGCAGTTCCATGGCTGGCAGCAAATGGCGCAGCTGTTTCTCGTTGGCTGCTTTATGCAAAAGCAATTAACTTAACTTTCTTTCATTCGTCTTTTCGCTCGCTACCTTCTTGCTTTATTTATTTTTTTGCTTTCACCTTATGGGAAGAGCTTCCCTTTATAAGTGAGGTATAAACTCAATATAAAGGTAAAAATACGACTTTTTTTGGCTTGAAATTTGCATGGCAAACGGGAAATGGCGGCTTCGTCGTGGAAAACTGGCTGAAAAGCAGCGTCCAATACGAACTACAAGTAGTTGACCTGTTTTCACTTGGTTTCCGCACCTCTTGTTCTTGCTCTTTTAGTTCTCGTTGTTGTTGTTGTTGTTGTTGTTGTGTTCAGCCCGTATTAACATTTTAACACATTTTATAGTTGAAACGTGACAGTTGTTGCCATTGCTTTTCTGGTCAGCGTTGCGATTGCCACTCGAACTCAACGGAAACGTGGCGAATTTTCGCACTGAAGCAGCTTAATTCCTTATTCTGCCTCGCATATGCTTGGCTGCCTCAATCTACACTCCACTACAGTCCTTTTCACTATACAAGTACTTTGTATTCGGCAAGAGCCTTGATCAGAACTATTATATTATTCTGTTTATTATGTCTTATTTTATTAATTGCTTTCTCTTTAAGGCGACTATGAATAGTTGACATTGACGAAATTACAGTATTTAATTATGCTTAAGAAATAAAAATATAAAATTCAATTAAATTAGCACAAATTATTGAATAAAAATTAAAATAATAATTTAAGAATTCAATTGAAATCCCTTGTTGTATTCATGAAATTTTAATCTCTGCACGGTTTGGAGAAAACACAATCATATTAGACGGTAGGTTAGCTTAACAGTTATTATTATATAGTGATTCTAAAATTAATTAAATAATTTAAACAATACTTGATAATAATAAAATCGTTTAAAAAGTGTTTTAAAATGTACAACTCAATGCAGATTAAGAAATATAATTTAATTATACCAAATTGATAAAACATTCTGACTTCTAATAAGGGAACAATACAAATGTAATAAAAATAATAATATTGTATTATTAATTATATGCACAGCGATTAAGCCAAAGTTGGTTATCAATTAAGAGAGGATATTTATTTAAAGATATTTGTTAAATGTAATGAATAATCTCAAATAATACTCGATTTTGTTAAATACAAAATATATTTCACTTTTTAATATTTAAATATATATAAATTTGAAATAATAACAAAAACAAGTAACAGAAATAGTAACTTAACTAACAAATAAATAAATTAATTTAAATCTTTTATATTATTTTCCAGCAAATAAGTTTTATTTATTTGTCAAATTCGTTGAAAAGGAAACTAACATCGCTGAACAACTCTTTGAATGGGGTATAAAGAGGGGGGCAATGTGTCGCATTCGATTTGCGTTTTGTTGCATGGAATTTCCTGTGTCGCATGCACGTGCACGATTTGTGGCAAGTTTGGCAGTCGCACTTGTGGTTGTTGTTGTTATTGTCTACGCGGAAAACTTCCGGCTGATGTTGCCACTGTGGTTGCGGCGTCAACGACGACCCATCAAGCGTCGCGACCCGCCATCGCTCTTTGGCGGCTGCGTCAACCGGAAACGCCAAACACTTTCCGGTCACGCAGTTTGACGACTCAGCCTCTCGCCTCTCGCCTCTCGCCTGCCGCAGCCGCAGCTGCCACAGTTCAGTTGCTGGCTGGCATTGTGGCGGCCTCTCCAAAAGTCTCGAGTAGTCACTTAAACTTAAGTGTTGTTGTGCGCCAACCATTTTGTGGCCACAACACTAACAACAATGCCTTCAAGTGCCAACTCAATTTCTATGCGTGGCACGCGGCGACTTTTGCGCCTGCCGGCCAAAAAAACAAAAAAAAAGGAAAAACTTATGATTCCCCAACAACAACAATAACAACTTGGTAGAAATAACCATAATAACATCAACAAATTGTTGGCAACATTTTGGTTGGCTCGCTTTTAAGTCGCCGCCGATTGCATGCGAAATTGTGATAAATTGGCTTTTAATTGAAAATACAGGTCAAAGTCAATGGCCTATAAAGTCTTTTCCTGCAACGTGCAACACATTTCCATTTTGGGCCTTAAGCGGCGCCAAACGCACTCACAAATCGTTCTCGATAATCGAAGTCATGTGCATAACGACCGCGATTATATTTAACGCTCGGCCCATTAGTTAAACAACCCGACGAACGCCATAGACTGCGTCTACGCTCACGTCCCTTCGATCCCAAACTTAATAAGCCAAATGTCAATGTGTTAAAGTTGCCACGACGACGCCCACAATGTTGTAGGTGGCCGGAGGAGGAGATGGCGGGAGGGGACCTGAGGGAGCCAGACGCCGCTTCGCAGTCTCGTGTGGAAATTCAATAAAAACAAATGGCAAGTTTGAACAGGTAGTCAACAGTTAGCGGGGTTCGCTGCGAATCATCTACTATAGATTCAGAAAATAGATAAATTACAAGTCTTTAAGGACTGTTTCTTGGAAAGGTTCTAAGTTAATAATACGGTCGTAATCACGCAATAACCTTTTAAACAACTATTTATGTGAAACTAAGAGTATAACTCGATGCGCAGAAAATTTAACTTTATATTCAAGCACATGTAAATGTTTTCTATCATTTTGTCAGCTTTATGTTTTGTAATCTAGTGTAATCGTGTTTGCTAATATGATAGGAATATATACTATATAGGGAGTACCTAAACGATAGACCAGGAAGTGTTGTTGGTGCAAACTAAAATAATGGTTTAATGATTATAAGAATATAGTGTACTCCTGTTACTTCAAAACTCAATAATCAATATTATTGGAAACAATTCGATAGATATTAAATAGACATAATATTTTATTTTCATATTCCCCCATATTTGATTGTTTTCGATCATTTTTTTAGTTTATAAAAATAATCCAATAATCAATATTATTTGAAACTATTGGATATATGTTAAATAGGCAAAATATTTTATTTTCATATTCCCCCATATTTTAATGTTTTCGATCATTTTTTAGTTTATGTTTTTTGATAACTGTATTTAGTAAAATAGAAAATGAAATTGAAGTCTACTAGCCAATGTCTTTAACTACAAATAATAGTATTTTCGAATTTATTAATTAAATTATTAATAGAATAATTGTTCTTTAAAGATATGCACATTATTTATTACTGATTAATTAGGTTTCTCGCGAGTAGTTTTCCTCTGCCTGGTTACTTTGAAACTTTACTCAGTATTAGGGGAAACTTTTAGCAAGATGTTAAATAGGCATTAAAAAGTTGTAGGGAATATTCTCTTTGACTAACATATACTCGATATTAATCGATAGTTTTAAGTAGAAGTCGTGTTGTCATGACTTTAATGTCGAGTTGCGAAAGTTGTAGCGCAAAGTTGGTTTCACGGTGCGCTCGTTTGTCTTAGTTTGTTAGTTCTTCGAAGCGGGTCTCAGGAATAATCAAAATTGAGTTAAGGGGAACCATAAAAGTCAGTTGATTCAAGACCTTCCTATTCGAACCCCCAGCGCAGACGTTTGACTTGGCAACTTTGGCGTCGCCGTCGTCGTTATCGTTTTATGCCATGTCTATGGTGCAATAGCACAAACCATGGCAGAAATGTGATTTAAGTTGATGTCATTTTGACACGCTAATATGGCGTGGTAACCAGGTCATAATCTAAGCCATTGTTACTCACAATCCCATTTGGCATATTGCTGAATTGAGAACGAGAAACTGCGTCTTGCATTCGACTGCACTTGGGGGCGATGATGACGATGATGATGATGATGATGATGATGCACGTCGTTTGGCATTCAATTCAATTAAGTGAGTTTAAGTTTTTGTGCCTCGAACGCATCTATCGGGTGCTTTTAATTGTTTTCATTTGTGCTCATCAAAGTTGCCGCTTCGCCGATGTTTGACTTTTCACACGAACGTTTCTATAGCCGTTGTATCTGTATCGATATGTCCTTGAACAGCTTCTGTATCTTTTGGGCTTGCACACTTGAAGTGCCAAATGCCTCGCCTAAGGTTAATTGAATTTCTTGTGTGTTTTTTATGTGGCTCCATTTCATCAATGCTATTTGGTGACCTTGCTCCCGGCCCACTTCTGAAAATTTAATTTGCACATACTTGTACGTCAGCCGAGGACTGCGAGCGTATGCTCATGCATGCCATGGACATTACTTGTCGTTGCCTCTCACTTTGTTGCATTTTATTGTACGCCGACATGGTCACGACTCAAACTCAAACTCAACCCCAACCTCAACAGCAATCGCCTAGAGAGCCTGAGAAGGGCTGACAGTTATGGGAATCCGAATCAGAATCAGAGAGGCGCCGGCATGTCTTATTTATTTGCAACAATAAAATCGACATGAAAATGTAATTTATTGCATACGGCGGTGCGTATGAGTATTAAAAGTTTATAGTACTTGTTGTGTTGACATCAGTATTACATATTGTATGATAATTCCCCAGCTTTAAGTTGACCTGCAAAGCTGCTTAAAGTTATTGGATAAATTGCGGAATTGTTGTGCAACAATGCTCTATAATAATTCATGCAATTGCATTGCCCGCCACACACATTAATTGTGTGAAATGTGTGGCCAATAGCCAAAAACCGAAGCCAAAAAACAAATGGAAATGTGCCACTGTTTTGTGGCCTTAATTTGGTTAAACAGGCAATTAATATGCACGGCGGCAACGCTGTAAACACTGTCGCTCGGGAATCGCCCAATCGCTGCTCCTTTTCTCTTTTCTCTTTTTTCTTTTTTGTTCTTACCCATCCCTGGCATACGAGCATTCATTTTGCTAATGGCGTGAGTATAAAACAGAATTCCACTCGTCACAGTTGTGACGTTGCGCATACGCCGCATTGCCCCACGTTGTCTGCCATCCTTTTCTCACCCTCCGTCTGGCTTTGCATTTTTAATTAATTTAATTAGCTTTTCGCCGAGTAATTTCGGCGGTTTTCGTGCAGCTAAAAAGGTACGTCGACATTTTAGTAATTGTTTTTTGGACGTCCACAACACCCAATAGGCGAGCGTCCGGATATTGTGAATAAAATTGCACTCTTAGCACCGCACAATTTATCGCATTTTCCACCGCCAGCCTAATTGTTTTCTCTTTTTTTCGAATAATTATAAATAATAAATGTGTAGCCAAAGTGTGTCCCCGATGAAGCATTTTAGAAATGCGCAAACAGCATGCGAATGTTCTCTATAAATAAAACTGTTTGTCAAACAAGCAAATAACAGATCCATCGAGATGTGAACAATTTTCGATTGCTGACATTTGCACTTTGCTGTTTATGCTGTTTGGTATTAGTTAATGTTATATTTATAGTCTTATATTCACAAGGCAACAGCCAAATATGGATTGAAACTGTGTTGAATATAAGAGTAAATTTAACCCTGGAAAGTCTTCCTTGTTTATGTACACTAAGGTCATCCGACCACGACCTATTTTAAAACGCAGTATGCTTTTTGGGAGTACAAAACTAAGCGAAAATAGATTCTCTTTTAGTCTTAAATGGCCCCAAAAGCGATGTCTTGTATTTATTAATAGTAGATAAACTATATATAAATTGCAATATTATTTAATTGTTAGTATTGTATTTGTTTGAGTTATGATCGCATTTGGTATACAACTAGATTAAGTTGCCAGAACAGTAACGGAAAGCTTGTTAATACCATATACATTTTTAACAAATTAATAAAACATAAACAAATAAGAATTGAAATTTTAATCAGCATGTAACGAAATACTTATAAATTTTAAATTGTTTAAGCCTAAAATCATTATTTGACAGAAGCCAGTTATCCTGTTTTCAATCGAATTTATAATCGCGCGTGGGCGTTTTGATGAAGGATGACGTTAAAAGGCTTTTAACGTAGGTGATTCTCTTTTGTGATATATTTTTAAACGAATTTTATTGGCTTCAAGTTTAGTAAATGAAAAATATATGCTTAAAGCAAATTTTTTATTGAAGCCATAATAACTGACTCTCATCGACTTTTGTTACCACTGACAAAAAACTTGAAAACACATAATTTTACAAGTTAAATCGCCTGGTAAAATTTTATGTTTTAGGTATTTTTTTGTGCACTGTCCTGTTATACAGTGACAACGCATTATCTTTTTCGAAATCAAATTGAGAGCCTTGGCTTTACCTACAAAGTAAGTTAAATCTTCATGATATCTTTGTTCGTTGCAGTTATCTATTACGCATACGTAAATAAAGTATATTAAAGTATGCGTATATTACGCATACGTAAATGCGGTATATTTAAGCAGGCGTATATTAAGCATACGTAAAAATGTATATTGAAGTAAACGTATATTAAGCATACGTAAATGCAGTATAATATACTGAGTATATTGAAGTATATATTACGCATACGTAAATGACCCATTAACAAATCGATTTATACCTCATTAAACTGCCACTGGTAAAAGTTGTAGCATACTTCTTGGGAAATATTAATTTTTCACATTTTTGTTAGAGAAATAATTTTTTGGGAAGAGGAGAACGTTGGTTAGGTCTCTGAAATAATTTTCAACTAAAGATCGAGAGAGTGCAGAGGGAAGCCGTAATGGGAGGCTAATGCAGTTTTAATTTTTAAATATTCACAATAAATTTGCTTTCATTTAAAAACCATGCAGAAAATGTAAAAATGTTGCTTACTACATAGCAAATATGTGTAATGCTGTGTAAGCAACAATCCAATTTATTTATTTAGTTCTACATGAAATTAACTCGTTGGACTATTATCGTTTTTTGGAATTTCATTCATCCAAGGCTGTGCTTTAGGGATTAGAGGAGATTCTGAGATAATAGGTTGGATGCCTGACAAGATCCATACTTCTTTTTAATTCAACGACAGCCAAACTTGTTTTTAATACAAAATGAATATGAAAACGACGTGAGGTTTTAGCGTGAGGCTGCAGCGAACAATAACAAGCAAATAAAATTAAATTTAATTCATATATTATGTAATGTATAATGTATGTATATTAAATTAATCAATAATATTGCGAATTTCTACAAAACTTTTGGACTACAAACATTTGGAAAATGTTTTCATCTGCTTAATTTGTTAATTTAACATCGCTTAGAAGCACATATGTAAATAGCTTATTGCGTTGTCACAAATCAGTTAACTAAGCTACTCGCTGTTTGCCAGCCTTTGGCGATACGTTGCCACACGTTCGCATCAGCAACGTTTGCCTAAGCGCTTGCCACTTTATTTCGCCAACGTCTGTTTATCTTTGTCGCCGTTGCTCACCTTGCAACAGGGGCAGGGGCAGGTGGAGGGTTCTGCGCTGTTGGTCGCCTATGGTGTGGCATGTCAGTGAGCACTTACACTAATTTCCAGTTATTTGCATGCAAAATTACCCAGCAGCAACCCGAGAACTCGAACTCGAACTCGAACTCCAACCCGAACCCGAATCCATGTCTGAGCACAAACACAAACAAAGTCAGGTTCTTTTGCTCGAACTGCGGTTCGTCGCCTGCCAGGCAATTATAAAGGCAAATTATGTTAATTTTAGTTTTGAGAGAGGCCTCGCTGTTTGACCGCAATTGCCGGCCGATATCATTTATCATATGACCCCGATTGCTGGACACAGTTGCATCTCCCGCCTCCCGACAAAAAGGCCTCCATTACCACTCCAACCGACTGCTGACGACTGCTTTTAGCAGCCCACGTCTTTCATTTGGCCCACACACACACACACACACACCCACACAACTAAGAAGGCTAACAGAGCGCAGTCTGTGGGCGCTAACACATGGCTAACACGCCCACAGTGCTGCAAGGCAGTTCTGGAGCAGACATCAATAATTTATTGTACATATACTTCACATTCACATATTTATATTCTCTCATTTGATCAATTATTTCGTTTGACAGTTGCGTTTGAGCGCGCGTGGGCGCAAAAAAGCCTAAACAACTTAATTATATGGGCCTGAAATTTGACTGGGATTGAGCCCATTGATGTTGTTGTTGTCCTTCTGGCTAAAACTTTTTCGGTTAACAGTTGATTTGATTTATGTGAAGTATTAAGTGTGTGAATGAGTCATTTTGTGTAAAGCTTAGATTAAATATTGTTATTCAAATTTCAACTCTTAATATTTAATCAAATTAATCGATTTAATGTCTGTTCTTGTAATTAGAAATTTACCAAATTGAAAGAGCTTAGCAAGTGTCAAATGAAATTATTTCAATAATAAATAATTACTTAATTTATTTTGCATTATTTGTAGTTACTAAATAATGCAATTAGCATTGATCAGAATCGATTATAGAAAACTAATTTTAACAGTGCACTGTTACTGCAGTGCAAGGAATTTTTGTGATTGTGAACTGTTTTTGCCGCCTTTTATTTTAATTTATTTTGAAAACATTATCAAATATGAACTTCTTAATTGAAAGCGTTTTGTTCTTATTAAACAATTGAAGAAATGAATAAGTATTAACAGAGAATAGAATGGAAATGATTGTGGACTCTTTTATCTCTATCAATAGGAGTTTTAAACTACTTTAAGTGTCATCGATCAAATTGATAGCTTGTCATAAAGATGGTGGACTTTAAATAAGAATGGCAATTGGCCGAGCATTAACTGTACGTGCTTCCGTGTATTGATCGGATGATATTCGATACCGTCAACATCGTTGGGTGTGGGGGGCAAAAGTTGCCAGCAATCGATTGAGGTGTTCGAGCAACGGGTCGGATACTTCATTTCAGAGGCAATGTGTAGTCAATACTAAATAATTAATGTGATTTCACTGGATTTGCTGTGGAGCAAGTCGGGCAACTTGAACCCTCGAGGGCCGCTCAATTGCAAGTTAAACAACTCAATTTGCCCCCAAGGCAAAAAGACAGAAAGAAGGCAAACAAAGCAAAAGCAAAAGCAATTGCACAGTTAACTCTGCAAGTACGAGGATATGCGTATACATGTGTCGAAGGATATGGCGAAAGGATAACACACACACACACACACACACACAGGCAGATAGACAGGCAATCAGTGCGTTTTCCTGTGCAGTGTCGCTGGCACAAACTAAAAAAACAATTTAATTAAAAATTTATGAGCGTGTCGTTGGCGTTGTTGTTGTTTTCTTCGCAAACAGACAAACAAAGCGGCAAACTGTTGCTGCCGAACATAACCAGCGCTGGCGCCCCCTGCCGGCTAAGTGGCGCACCTACACACATGTCTAACGGAAATGGCCTGCTGGCATCGTTCCCGTTCCCTTTCCCTTTCCCATTCCGTTCCGTTTCTGTTCCATTGTTCATTGCATTTATTGTTATGTTGGCTTTGGCTCATTTGTTTTGAGTTTGCTCGCTTTGCTGAGACTTTTGTCTGCTAATTACCCAAGCACTCGTCTGGGAGTGAGAGCGAGAGAGTGAGATGGAGATGGCAAATGAGCATGCTCAAGGCGCCCATTGAGCTTAATTATCAAAGTTTTTGAAACGCCTGCCGCAAAAACTTTTTGCCCAGCGACATAATTGAAATGTTTATTTGTTGTTTGCTTGTTGTGTGTGCGCATGAGTTTCTTGTTGCTGTTCACCAAGTTCCTCATTCATTTCAATTAATTTGCAATTTTTGTCCATAATTGCATGCATTTATTTTCTCCTCGCTCCCCGAGAGCCAACGAAGCGAGCGTGCGAATTTCTGCCCACTTCCGGCGGCGGCGGCTTCATCTGCTTTTGCTTTTGCTTTCGCTTTGGCTGTAATCTGAATGCTAATTATAAACCCACGTAATTACCGCTGCCTTCACATCCGTTTTGCTCATTATATTGTGCTCCTGGTGCGTAATTTATAGCCCCGGTTATCTATTGAGCGACGCTTCAAGTGTTGCCCTATTTATAAAAGCGTGCCAGCCGACTTAACTTGGCCAACTTGTGGGCGGAACGGTATGCGGCCGTTAAAGTTGAAGTTGGCTTGGCTTGGCGACGGCGCGTGTGCGACATTCAATGGCCAAAAAGACAGTCAGCCAAGTCAGCGAAATCAGTTTATGGTTCGCTTGGCTCCGCTTTCGTTTCGCTTTCGTTACTCGCACAATCTGTGGTTTCAGCACATTCATTTGAAATTGAATAGAATGGATGCGGATGTTGCCTTTTGCCAAATGAAAACTGTTGCAAACTTTCGGCTTCATCAACTTTTTTAGAGTGCCCGCAAGCGCTTTTAATACAGATGAATATTTAATTTTAAACGCAAAATATTCCAAATCTAATTCGATTTAGCCGTTTGGTTTTGTTAGTTTTAGCTTATGAAAGACAACTTAAATGAGAGGTTATATTGCACTTGAAAGTTTCGCCTTTTGGTTGCCAAGTTTCAAATTAATAAATAAATGTCTATCGAACGGGTTATTGGATTATTTTCTATTTGAATTAATTGGTTTTTGAGATCATTTGTTGTTTCAATAGAGAAGTACAAAGTATAAATTAAATAATGATATAAGAATTGTAAAATATTGTTTGAAAAAATTCTTCTGTTAAAGTAAAATTAGACAAACTGTTTTGATTTTGAATTTTTGTGTTAAAAAACAATCACTACTAAATCGTTTTTGAAATCCAAAAAAAAAAAACCAATAAAATTAATATGGTTTCTTGAATTGTAACAAATACTCGTATATTTGTGAAATAAATTAGTTTGGTTTATTTTGTACAAAAATTACTTGAAACAATTCCTTTGTTGAAATATTTAATCGTTTTAATTTAAAATTGGAAATGTTTATTGAATTTTAATAAATATAGTACATTTATTTTGACACTCTTTTATTGCAAATTAGACACTACTACTTTTCATTTTAGTTATCAACACTTTCTGAATAACTTGATGGTGAATTTTCTTGTAATTAGTGGAAAATTCAGTGTGTTACAAACAATAATCAGAAATAAGACTGCAATCTGAGCTGTAGGCAGAAGCAAATAAAAAACCTTATAAATAACCTGCAGCAGCTACGTATAATTTACCATCACTAGATTCTCCATTACCTAACTGATTTTGCCTTACAGCCACATTACATTACACGCTTAAGGCTGAATAAAAAAGTGTTGCGCACAGGAAACGAGCTGAATTCAAACGAAAAAGCGAAAAAAATCAGCGAATTTCCTGTGTGAAACTCAATCTACTACCGTTTAGAATATATGTATATATATTTGTATGCTAGCCGCAGTTGATTCCCACGCACGAATGATCCTTCACAAGTATATTGATTTATGGTAAATATAATAAAATATTTTGCGCTTTGAGGCTGCCACATGTCAGAGAGACTCGCCGTCGCTGTTTTCTCCTGCCAATTGAATGCCTAAAATCCGCTTTCTCTGCTTTTGTTATATGGTTATCCGGTCGGAGCAGTTTCGCTTTGACTGCCACTCACGAGTTGATATTTTGCTTGTTCTCTCCTCTTTGCTTATACATTTTTATTTGTTGCACGCGTACAATATATGTACAACGGGAAGGAAAATACAAAAGACACCCAAAGTGCGATTACTTTATGTGTAGCATACTTTTCGGCGTCTGGCGCCAATTGTGACTCTGGTTTACATTTCAGTCGAGGGTCCTCCATATGCTCTTCACGGTTTGGGGACTGCTTATGACGGTAGTTCTGGCTGTCCTGCGGAGTGGGCGGCTAAAAGCTCTGCCAATTGTTGAATATTTTACAGTACTTTATTGGCTTTGCGCTTGCGATTACCACAAGTTCTGTTCGCCTTCTGTTCAGTTCAGTTCAGTTGCTGTTGTTGTTGTTGTTGACACTACTCCTGTTGCTGTTGTTTTATGTTTATTTCTCATTAACAACGAGCGAGCTGCGCTTTTTGCTGTGGCCCCATTTTAATGGCCTACGGTCCGTTGATTTTAACGTCTCGTGCCAGTTGCTGTTGTTGTTACCATATTTGTTGTTATTGCTGTTGCTTCGCCGTTGCTGTTGATTTTTTCACAAATTAGTCGCACGAACATTTTGCTGTTGTGGCACTAAATGGCAGGAAAAAGGCGACCGCGACATAGTCCTGCCGCCTGCCGTTCTCTCTCGTGCTGCGATGGCGGCAAATTGTTTGCAACATGCAAAGTGAAGGCCCGCAAATAGGCCGACATGGCCAGAACCCAGAACCCAGTACCTAGAGCCAAGACCCCAGACACTGCCACACAGAGACCCAGTTCCAGTTGGCGGCTAAGCAAACATGCAGCCAGGTAGCCAGACTGTAGCTTATCTACTGCTCAGCCAGCGTTGTCCTTCCTGTCCTGACAAATACACAAAGAGACATGCCATACTCAACAACTACTTTCTCCCGCTCTCTCCCGCTCTCTCTCGTGCCTCACTTTAGCAAAATGTTTCGGGTTTTCAGTTTGCCATGCCAGACTTACATTTCTGGTCTCCTCCCTCTGGGCAACACATTTGCATGGGCACGAAATGAATATGGATTTGCTTTTAATTACTGACTCACAGACCGAGCAATGAGCCCCCAGGAAAACGAGCAGAAACAACAACAATAATAAAAACATTTTTCGGTTGCTATTTTTGTAGCTCTTTGCGAATGTTGGCATTTTGTGTGCGGATTGTATTGCAGTTATTTTTGCCGGCTGAACAGCATCATATTTGAGTAGTTAAATTATGCGGCCGCCGCTTCGGCTTCGGACTGTTTGCCATTATGCCACGATTATTTTGAATAATTCACAATATTCATAAAAATTGTTCTATACTGCGTAAATAAATGCACATTCGTTTTGATTTACTGCATTTGCAAATTAATTATTCAATGTCAACCACAGGAAGTGAGCTCAGACCAAAAACAGCTAAATTTAAGTTCGAAATATAATTAAAAAAATTGCAATTTCGTTGAATATTTAAACATTACAATTTGACTAAATATTCAATAGTAAGCAAATAACAAAATGAGGTAATTTTACTTTATCATTTGAATAAATAGTATTCAACTAATATATCTAAACCAAATTAATGTTGAATATTCAAACATTTCGATTTAAATAAATTTTGTTCATTTCAAATTATGTTACAATAATAATACAACAATAATATGATTAAACTCAATTGAATTTTGGTTCCTTTTTTTTTTTGTTGACTCCTGATTTATTAAGAGACTGAATTTATTATTTAAAATATTTTAGAAAATCGTAGTTCAAATTCTAGTTTATTTTGAACTTAAAGTTTGAAATTTTAATTATTTGTTTTTATTTCTGTCTTCATAATTCAAGTTTAAGTAATTCAAAGTTTTCTAAACAAATGTGATTGTTTTAAATGAATTAATGAAATAATTTGTTTAATTCACAATTTAACACAAACACTTTTTAATAATTTGTTTTCCAATGAAGCTGTTTTACAATTAAAGTATTTTAAAATTTTCAGTTTTATTATTATTTGCTATTTTTCAGAAAATATTCACACCTTAAACATTATCAATAGACATTTTTCAACATTGATAAGCATTTTTCGAACAGCGCACAATTTTTATTTTAATCAAGTTTTGTCGAATTGAGAATTTTCATGAGAATCAATAAAAATGTTCACAATTCACTTTTTTTTTGACAACCTTTTGCTGTTGTTCAATAAAATAAAACCCGAAATAATTGCTTAATTAGTGTTTATCGAATATCGTTAAGCAAATTGTCAGCATTATCAATTAGAGTTGACGACAGATTTTAAACTCCTGAACTTTCGGAGAAATTTATGCATTTCCGTGGAAGAGAGACATTGCCCTAAAAGCATTTCCACGTATTCGTCCGTCAGATTGCGCCCGTCTCACATTTCTTTCAATTAGTGCACGATCCCTGCGGAGTCTTTTTTCGTCAATATTACCCAGCGCAGGATATTGCTCGTCATGGCTGGCGAATCGGGTCAACAGAGGCCCAGCCCACGACACACATTTACTTTGCGTTCCTTAACTGAAAATCTTTTTGGCTAAGGCAAACAAAACACACACACATAAGAAATATGCGCCTAAAAAGGTAACGAACACATGCAAAGATAAAAGCACTGGCCGCAGGCGTTGGCACACCATCCAACCATGCCACATGCCACATGCCACATGCCACATGCCACATGCCACCTGCCACCTGCTTGCCTCACCCTCTTGAGTTGCTTAGTCGTGTGGCAAAGTCGCGTACGCGTCGCTTGTGTGTGTATGTGCAGTTGTTTAAATATGTATTGGCCTGCATATTTTATAAACTACACGTGCTTTTCAGACTTCACAACTCCCACACACACATGCTGCTAACTCGATAATATTGATTAGTTTATTGGGGGCATTGCAAGCGTCACGTGCTGCGTTCCACTCGAAACCTGTGAGAGCTTCTCTCAGTGCTCTCAGGTTGCATAGTTTTCATTGTCAGGGTCGAGGCTGCTGTTGCAAGTATTGTTAGGGAATATGACTTACCCATTTAACATGCTACATGCCTTATTTGCTGCGATCCATTGTTCGAAAAACGCGCGCGATTATAAACGCGTCGCGTCGCTTGCGCAAACACACACACACTCACGGCACTCTGCGAAGTGTGCGTGTGTGTGTGTGCGCTTGACAAATTACAGGTGCGTGGGTGTGAGTGTGTGTATGCTCTCCTTGTCACTTGTAAGAATTACCGTATTAGTTGTTGTTGTTGTTTTGTTGTTATTTTTCACACATTTTGTAGCACACTTTTGGGATGCTGATAAATTGGTCTTTTGTTGAGCATTTTAGATGTCCCGCAAAAGATGATGTGATTTTTCTTGCATTAGATGAATATTTAATATTTCAATTTCATTCCGTGACAGCATGATGAAGAGCGAGACGGGGCAAGTGAGTGTGTGCGAGAGCGAGCGAGCGAGCGAGCGAGTGGGCAGAGGACTCCCGCTTGACCATTTAATTGCTGCCTCTCAGCATTCTCATTATCAGCCTGGCTAACCTGCCGCACACACACACACACACACTCACATACGTACTTCAATTTACACCCTCTGCTCCCCCGCCCCTGTCTCGAGTGCGTCATTAGGCGTTGGTTAATGGCTTTTCAGTGTCGCCATTTGCGATGGCAACAGCAGCATCAGCTTAGTGCGAACGGGAGAGAGAGAGAGAGGGAGAAAAATGGCAGCAGCCTGAAAGTATGCAATGCACTGCGAGTATAAACTCATTTAATATGCTTTATGACGTCATGTGTTTGCTCGCCTTTACGGTTTGCAACCTTCCCCCTTTCCCCTTTCCCCCTTTTATGCTGGCCCTTCAATGGCCCGACGGGCTATGCGACAATTGTGTTTTCGGCTCCTGCGTTGTTGTTCTTGCAATTGCTATTGTTACTCTTTTTTTTTTGTGTTGTTTTGGGCCACGCCTCTATTGTTTGCTGTTGTTGTTGGCCATTTCAAATGCAGGTAGCCTTGGCAGCCCTCTCAAAGTGAGCCTAGGCCTACAACACTCACAGTTCTTCGGGCTCTGGCCATAAGTTTGCGTTGCCGCTTTTAATAGGCCAGTGAATTGCCAATTTGACAACTCGTTTGTGCTTTGTGCGATGACCATCAGAAATGCGAAGGATACTTCGATGATTGCAAAACAATTTGAATCCAAATTGTATGAAACCTTAATACTTTCAATGCAAATTGAAAATTGAGAAGGCATCCAATTATTTTTATAAAACGATACCTGTGAATATATTTAATGGCAATATTTTCTTTTTAGTCAAAGATGTTTTGCATCAGTTTACTATACATTTAATTCAAGTTGTTTGTTATGGTCAAATGAAAGCTTATCAAAGCTAAAAGAAAAGATAATTCTTTGAAATATGATTCAGTACATATTTTATATAATATGTTATATTTTCTTTTGCCTTCTGATTGGTAGCAAAACACATTTAATACTTTTTTACTTGAATTTCTTTTTGAAGTCAAGGATTAGATAAAGTTGCCTTGACAATGTAATATGACAATAATTATAAGTTGGCAAAGTTACGTTGTTAAAAAAGAAATGTTTCATCAAACTTTTCACCCACACCTTTCATAACCAGATTAACTTTTGGTCGTGGTATTAATTGGTGAAGTAATTTACAAGTCTGCAACTTTGGACTACTAGAATAAAGTTGAAAGTTGCAAGTATACGAGTTTATAATTTTTCTGCTAGAATTGCAGCTGTTGTTCTGTCAATTTGTAATAATTATAAACTTCAGATTCAAATAATTCAATAACTGTTTCTAACTTCAATTGTATGAGAGATTTAGAATCTGAGGAATACGCAAATATAGTTTGCAGAAATGTCAAGTGTTTCCAAATATTTTCAATGATTTTCAATAAGATCTACATCATTCAAAAGCTTTTCCATTTTCATCAACTTAATCAAGTTGTAACTCTATGAAAATCAGTTTTTGAACTACCAAATTTCTGATTTGAGTTGATGGATTGCCGTAGGCGTTTCTCTTCTGATTACGGGTGCACTGGGCGTATGCGTTATATTCAAATAAGTGCTAGCATTAATCTATCATTTGCATAGTAGATTCTCAAATGTTTTGCTATGGAATTAAATAATTAGGCTGGGCATGAAAATCCCACTTCGCATTTGGTTAGCTTTAAGCACTTTTGTTTCTAGTTTTTCAAGATAATTACATTATCTCTTTTACGACTGTTTGTTCTAGTTACGTTCGCATTAAAGCGTTACACTTCATTAGAAGAGCAAGCATTTTGGCGAGGCCTATTTCGGCGACCACAGGTCAGTTTTGTGCTGACCTTGTGCTCCTTGCGGTGCTTGCGACAAGCCCTAATGTTGCCCCTGACTGACTTGGTCACGATACGAAGAAACGTGTTCACATTGCCCCAAATGGTTGATGGTTCCGTTGATTACATGTCTCAGCTGCTGACTGCAAGAGACTTTGAGTGCGATTGTCATTGCCTACGGTTAAACCACTTAGCAATTGGTTACACAATTTTCTTTAGTTTTTTTTTTTGTGGTTTGTTGATGGCAGTGTTGGGACTAGCCCAGTCTTTTGGCTGTTGCTGTTGCTGTTGCTTCCTTGGCCTGGCAACTGATTCCATTCAGATTAGCCCAGAGTCACGTCTTGAACGCTTGTTTACATTGCCGCATATTCCGTTGGGGAAAATGCGGCCCACAAGCGGACAGCCGATTATGGCTAGACTACTTCTACTGTTAGCTGTTCGCTGCTCGCTGCTCTTTTGGCCTAGCCCTAATGTTGCCTGCCATCGTTAGAAGGATCCCTGGCGACTTTCGCTCCTGCTCGCTCATTGTTTGGGTTTTTGTTTAATTCCAGCTCCAGACATTAAACGCCATTAATATATGCACACGCACACTCGCAACACTCACGCACACACACACACACACATGGTGAATAAACTATTTCAACTTTACTTTACTTCATTTCACACAACTGAAATTCCAAGCAACTCCATTTTGCTTCTACTTGCTGTTTCTTTTTTGAATATTTTTTTGCTGTATTATTTTCTTTATTTTGTTGTTGTTGTTGTTGCCGAGCTGAAGTTTCGGCTGTTCACGAATCCGCAACTTTGGCCGTAGCCGCAGCCTTAGCCTTAGTCGTCACTTTCCGTCTCGTTTCGCGACTGACCGACGGACAGACAGACAGACAGACGGACAGACAGGCGGAGTAAAGTGAAATAATATTTGTAATAATATAACGGAAACCGTTGCCGTTTCTTCTGTCTGTGCTTCGGATCCGTTTTCTAGACGTCCGTTAGCGTGCAGGCTGAGCAACAAACTGTTGTCGCTGCTGCCCAATAACCCAAGTGCGTGCCTCGAGCCTCGCGAAAAGCTCCTTGCTCGTGTTCGTGTTCGTGTTCGAGTTCGAGTTCGTGTTTGTGTTCGTGCTGCGCTTTCGCCACACACAAAACACGTGCCGAGCTTGAGCTTTCCGCATTTCACATTCGCCAGCGCAGCACGTGAGGCCGAATCCATCGTTTTGCTTGAGCCTGCGTTTCTCAACAAGTGGAAAGCTTTCGATGCGCCATTAATTAGCGCCCGTGCTAATTGAATTTTCATGGCTACCGAAATGAAGATAAAAAGCTCTTCGCTAACTAAAACAAAACAACGAAAAAAAAAACTTCAATTTAGCCTCAACCTGTTGACCACTGAAGCAGCGTAGGAAGCAGGTGGAAAGCAATAAAGCAATAAAGCTTTCATTGCATGCTGGCTTTTGTCCTTAGAGTTTGCAAATAGTTTGCTGCAACATCAAGGACCTCGCCTTGCTCTTGAAACTGGCAACAAGCAAACGAAAGCCAAAGCAGTTGAAATATTTATGCATTCATAAGGTCGCCGAAGCAATTTGTCCGCTCAGCTGGCACAAAACATACAGATTTGTATGTGCGCCTCCTGCTTCTGATATACTCGTATGTATGTATGTATGTTTGAGTATTGCCAAGGCATAATATTTTCGGTTTTAATACTTTGTCAAGGACGAGGTGGTGGCAAAACTTTTCAGTGTTCGGTGCAAATGCCTATAATTGAAATATAATTGCAATATAATTGAATGCGGTATATTTAGGTGTCGGCATGCCATTATGAAAGTGAGGGAAAAGAAGCTTCAGAGTTCCAACGTTGGACTTAAGCAGTCGGAGTAGCGTGTAATCATCGAAAACTCTTTCTTTTGCAATTTACCTGAAACTGAATTTTGAACTGTAACTGTAGACGGGGGAGCTTTCGATTAACAACTGTTCAGCGCCATCTATCGTATTTACGCAGTAAACACAAAGCTTTTGTACGAAGAGCTGTTAATCAACTAATGCATACAATATAACTTGAATTTATTTAGAGTTTGAATTATAATAAATTAAATGCTAGGCGGCAGTAGAATATTCGTCACGTGTAACATGAATATTGACGGCGTGATCGTGTTTATTCATTACTGAGAGCCCGATTAATAAATAACGTAATAAACATTTTTAATGAATAGCGACATTGTTTTAAAGAGAGGCCTTTCACGTATTCTTTTTGTTAGTTTCGATAATTTGTAAATTATTTAAAAAAAAATAATTTCGATATAGATCGCAAATTTCGTAATAAGGAAATGTATAGTTTCAAAAAAATAAGACTGACAATATTTAAAACCCAAATTTTAGATGCTGAATATAAGTTGTTTAATTATCAACGCATTTGTTTATTTGAAAATTATAAAATACAAATTTCTTCATTAAAAAGAATGTCAAGCAATGAAAAAAAATGAAGTATTGGATACAATATTGTATGTTCTGAAGGCAAAAGTTATTTAAAAGTAAAAAATGTTAAAATACGCTTACATTTATAAAGAAGAGATGGAAAACCTATCAGACCAGCAGGTTGATAACCCTCGTCAAAAGATTGTTAACGATAATGGAAACAATTCATTAGCCACCCTCGAGTTAAACTGGCCAAAGCAAAACCTCAAGCGAAGCCCAGCGATGGAGACGATGATGAGAACGTCTGGAGAACAAAGCTAAAGTTGAAATGAAAAGTGTCTGATTGTAAATATTTGCAGAGTAAAATGTTTACACTATCGATTTGCGGTTGCCAGAGACAAGACACCTAAAAAGACACCTAAAAACGAGAGTACACAAAACCCAACTGACCGCAAGTCCAACAAATTTAAGGCAACAACCGAAAGCATAAAACCAAAAAAAAAAAGAGCAAACTCGCCAATTTACGAGCGTGCCTTTGTTGTTGTTTGCTGCATCCTGTTGTGGATTAGCACTTTAACAAACCGATATTAAAGACGAGTTAACCCCATGATTGATGGCCACATCTACAACTAAATGGCCTGGGGAGGGAAGCAATTGCAGTGCCAAAAAAAAATTAGCTGGGCAGCTCAATTAGTCTCGATTATTTTGAATTTACATTCGAGAGACCACAAATTTCGGTTGAAATTAAAGATTTTGCAAGAATGCTGTTGAAACAGTTTATCACATTTAAATGAAAAACGACAGCGAAAACGAATACGAAAACTGGTTCTTCAATTGACGTAAATTTCATGAAGCAGATGTGGCTGAAACCGGGCAATCAAAATCAAAATCAAAAACCAAATCAAAATCAAAAAACCGAAAAACCAAAAACTTATTCAATATTTAATTTTATATGTAAATCCAAGCGATAGTCAACAACGTGTTGGTTGACTTTTTACTCCTCTTTGCAAATGTCAAGAGTGGCGAAAAAACAAAATGAAACAAAAACAACAACAACGATAGAAGACGAGGCAGCCAAAACTAAGAAACTCGAAATAGACAGTGACAACTCAAAAAGGTCTCTAGTCGGCAGCAGAAAGCAACAAAAACTCCAACACACTTTGGCACACTTTAAAGTTGAGGCGACAACGTTGGCAGTTCGTCACGCCTTTAGACGCCTCACTGTCATTTAGTCGCCGCTGTCTCTGTCTATGGCTCTGTGTATGGGCCATTATTGTTTTTAATTTGGCTTTAAACTGATCAAGGTCGCTGCAAATGAGAAAAATAAAAAGCGGCTTTAAATTGGAACGACAAGACGCCTGAGACAACGGCTGCAAACGATGCCCGCGTCGACATTTAGCGACACGCAAAGAAATATTATGCTGCTCTGGTCGAAAATTGCATACACTTGTTGCGATCCACCAGATTGCCAGATGCCAGATACTCTCCAAATAATAGATCTAATAAATCTTGGCAGCGAAAAGTTGAACAACTATTCCGCAGATATCCGAAAGAAACCTGCCCAGCGAACCGGTTACAATCACACATTTATTATAGTCCCCATCGGACAAATAACCCAAATACTTTTTGAAATATGACTCTAGCCAAATTTTAAAATATTTATTTAAGTTCCACACATTTTGGAATAATTTAAGCATTGTCAACGGACAGATTGTAAATTAAATATACTTCAAAAAACATTGATTATGCAAATCCAGCGTATACTTGATATAATACGAGTCTGAAGACATAATGAAGAGAGTTTTATTGGACCACATGAAATGCAGCATTCGATGTGCTGTATGAAAATACTGTTTTTATGGATATCTGTAGGAATACTCGTAATTATGTGGGCACGCCCAAAAGAGACGGCTGGCAACTCAGACCTTCTGGAATTTGCCAAAGCTTCAAGCCAAGAATTTCATTTGCATACACAGCGCAGTGGAGTTCAGCTGGTGAATGGCATCCACACACACTTGCATTCCACACACATACATTGTTCAACACGCTGCAGCTGCTACTCACCACACAGCCAAAGCCAAGCAAAGCACAGCTCATTACCCCTTTTACCGCTGCCATTTTGCATATAAAAGAGTGGCGCATACGTGCCGCACTTCTCTCTTTTTTTGGGCGACAGTCAAGTCACGAGCGTTATTCTGAAGCGACGCTTGTGCAACCCGAACAGCAGCCAACGACGACGACGACAACAGCCGCTTAAAAGCTCTCCACGAACGTGTCTGCGTGTGTGTGTGTGAGTGTGTGCGTGTGGATCGTGTTATTGCCCCTACTTCGGTTGCGTGGTCGCGTGTTAACTGTAAAAAAGCTCGCGCTATTCACCACAGCGCCCAACTGCAGATCGCCGCTGCCGCTGCCGTCGCCGTCGCGGTCGCCGCTTTGCCCGCCGCGTGTAATAAAAGAAGCAATTTTGAGTTGGTTTTGGGGCTTTGGCGTCAGCTTCGAGAAATTGTGCGCGACAACGTTGCAAACAGTGTAAATGGAGCTTTGATAGCGAACGGAAGGACAAACCTGCTGCTGCTGCTCTAGCTGATCTCAACTCGAGTGTTTAGTGACTTTTTAGCAATAAAAAAAACCAAACTTAACTCAAGATAAAGATCACCATAAATAGCTGATCAGAAGAAATAACAGAAACTGTGCGTGTATAATTGTTGTTAGACCTCGTTCAAAATGGCAAAACTTTTCGTAGTTTTTGCCGTTTTGGCTTTGGCGGCCATTGGTGCAGGTAAGAAAAACAAACAAACAGAAAACATAAAGCAAATTACAAAATTGTATTTTAAGTACATACATTTATAGAGAATAGTATTTAAAAAACACTTAGCTGTAGTCTTGGATTTTTTTAATTGCTGCTGCAATTTGCATTTGTCCAGCGGAAGTTGTCTGTCAATTAAAAAAAAAAAAACTGGCCTTCAAGAAAACATAAAAAATAAAGCAAAACTGCAAAAAACAGAAAGCTGACAGCTGGAAGAGTTTACATGAACGACAGACAGCCAGTCAGCTTGTAACCTTGATTATGCAAAAAGGACGCACTGAGCAAATTGGCCAACAACAGTAACAACAACAACAGTAACTGGCGAAACAACTTTCATTTCTTGAGGGCCTGCTCAAAAGATCCTGAGATGGCGAAAAAATATGCGACATTCAATACAAGTCAACTTCAATTTCAATTTCAATTCGTTTCTATTTCAATGTGATTCGAGTCGATTGTGGAATGCATTTGTTGGGTTTGACAGGTGATCGATCAATATGCGATATTACTCGATGGTTGCCCTCTGGTATCTGGCCACCTGTCAATTAACTGTTAACAGTTATGCAAATGTGGCAACAACGAGCATGTTTCTTTCTCTCCATGCAACCAAGTTGGTTGGCGTTGCCAACTGTGACTGTGAAATGTCAAAGTTATAGCCAAGCGCAACAAGTTTTTATTTCTATTTACTCGTATTATTATCTCCATCTCCATCGCCATCGCCATCGCCATCTCCATCTCTATTTTTATTTGAGTTTCAATTTTGTTCAATTCGGTCGCCATATGAAGTGTGTTCTTTGCGCCTGTATTGGTGACATCGTATTTCATAATGGCAAACTTGTTTTGGCCAACCCCAAGAGGCACAACCAGCTAGACGACATGCCGTTAGCCCCAGTCTACATCTACATATGTCTCTCTATGTCTATATGTCTATATCCATGTCTGTTTCTTTTCTTTTTTTCACGAAGTCGTCGCATGTTGTTGTTGTTGTAGTTTCTGTTTTGTTTTGTGTAACAGGAAGTGCCAGCCAAATGACGTGGACCAACCCACATTTGCAACACCAAAATGCACCATGGCTTTAGCTGAAATTCTTCCGGTTTTGCAACCATATAAAAATCAAACAAAATCAGCTGCAAATTGATTGAGCTTTACTTTAATTTTGACACAATTTAGAAAAGCAAATTGCTATTTTTGAATCCCAATTTAAGCTCCAGCAATTTATATATTTTTTGAGAAATGATATTCAATTAGTTTATTTTTGGAATGAACTTTTTCTGTACCCCGAATTTATGGCTTTTTAATTACATTATTATGGCGCAAATGAATGGAATTAAATCATTATTTCTTAATCCCGAAATCAATAATTTAATTTAGAGATTAACTGAATCTATATCGCAATTTAATCGCTTTCGATTTATTCATTTTATGCGGAAAGAAATGGAATTAATTATTTTTCTGAACTTAGTTTAGTTTTGGTATAAATTATATCTGTATTCCGATTTAATCTAAACTATCGATTTATATTAAATAAAAATGCAATTTGTTTGTTTATTTCATTTAATTTATTTTTCCTCAATTTGATTATTTTATATTTGGCAAATAATAAATCTGAAATATTAGATACTAATTTTCCTTCTTTTCCTTCCTTGCAGCTAATGCCGCCGAGGCGCGTGTCAAGCGTCAGGCCACCACCGAGGAGCCCAAGAAGGAGGAGTCCTTCGAGAAGGAGCTGTGCAAGGACAAGGATGCCGGCGAATGGTTCCGTCTGGTAGCCGGCGAAGGCGACAACTGTCGCGATGTCATTCAGTGTACCTCATCGGTAGGTTTTCCCCTCAATCATGCAATTATCAGTCGACATTATTTTGTGTTTCCCCTTTTTGTTCTGTTTGATTGCAGGGTCTGCAAGCGATCCGTTGCCCGGCCGGTCTGTACTTCGATATCGAGAAGCAGACCTGCGACTGGAAGGAGTCGGTGAAGAACTGCAAGAGCAAGAACAAGGAGCGTCGTGTGAAGCCTCTGCTGCACACAGACGAGCCCCTCTGCCAGGACGGCTTCCTCGCCTGCGGCGATGGCAACTGCATTGAGCGCGGTCTCTTCTGCAACGGCGAGAAGGATTGCTCCGATGGCTCCGATGAAAACACTTGCGGTAAGTCACATACTCCTCCACATAGCCATTAGAAGAAAGCGAAAGTAGTGGTAATAGAGCGCAGATGATGATGTGCATACTAAAGAGATCATGGAGATCACAACGTAATCATTTTTTAAATATTGGCTTGAGTGATTCACATTCAATGACTCGCCATGATTCTGCAAGAGTCGAGTGAATTGAGCTGCCAGCATTACACAGGATTGGCCACAAAGCCGCATTACTCCATCAGCTGCTGGCAGCACAAAATAATAAATAGAAATAAATACGAATTGAAATTCAAATCTTCAAGTGGCATACATATTTTTGTTGTGTCGTGAATTTCTTCAGTGCAGTGTGTCGAAGCCTGTCCCAGTCGAAGTTGGAGTCGAAGTTGGAGTCGCACCTTAAAACCGGTCGACGGCATTTAACATTAAGTATCGGGTTGTCTGTCTATGGAACTACTCTCGAAATCACCGACAAAACTATGCAAGACACAAGTGTCAGACGGTGTCAGAGGACGCAGGGGCAAAGGGAGCGGGAGCGGAAGCGGCAGTTGAATCTCCCTCAACCGCCTACGTGCTCGGTGCTTGATGCTGTCTTGCAACAAAGTCGAGACTGGTTTCGTAAAGCCCTTCAAAGTGATCTTAGGTTTACGGTTGACTTGATTTCTAAAGAGTTTCTTTTTTCGTGTAGTTTTTTTTGGGAAAATGTCAAGTGTGAAATGGATGCAAATGTCAAAGAAACGACTTACGAGCTGATCTCATCAGCAACTGAAAACTGGGCTGGGTCGTGCATCGTTTTGCATCATCAATGTGACTCGTATGCTGGTATGATGCGATGTTAGGCCACATTCAGAGTCGGCTTAAGTCACTCAGATCTCGCATGCAACATGTTAAATGTTAAATAAATTAATAATTAATGTTAACCTTGGACTTAAAAGAAATAAAAACTAAAGCAACAAGCGCTCTCAGCGAGGGGTACAAACGGACAGACAGACAGACAGACGGACAGACGGACGGACGGACAAAGCTAATGCCAGCAGAAAGGCGGTTCAGAGCCCGTTCGATTCATGTGTAAATTAAGCTTACATAATCGGTTTAAGTCGTGGTATTTTTAGCAATTGCAAAAAAGTCGAACAACAAAAGACTTGTTATTTATTTATTTATTTATTATTATTACTACTATATTTTCTTAATGGCAGGCAGGCAGGCGGGCAAAAAACCGCAACTAATTTTAAATAACAACTAAGTGGTGTCTTTCTTTGTGCCTGCCTTCGCTTTTGCTTTTATTTTCTTCTCTCAGTCTCTGGGTTTTTTTTTTGTTGTTTACCTTAATAATTTGCAAAACACGATGCCGACATTTCTCAAGAGGCGACCGCATATAAATGTGCATTAATGAGCAAATCAAATGCCAAACAATAGTCAAGCAATAATGATCATCAGCGAAATGCCTCCAGCCGGCCAATTCTAAGTGGATCGCAGAACGTATTCACAGTATTCACAGAGGTACTCGTTGTACTCATAGATTATAAGTAGATCGCAGATCGTGTCTTGATTTGCAGCCGTTGGCTTCGTGGTAATTTGCGGCAACTTAACAAATGCGCAGCCAAGCATTAACTTGTAAACAACTCGAAATTCAATTTGAAATTAAATAATAGCCACAGCAGCAGCAGCATATGGCAATAAGGAAGCCGCCGCACATTTATTGTGCTATGAGTACAATGAGTACTTCGAGTACTCGACTACTCATATGTGCCAATTTAAATGGCCCCCATCAAATGTTCATGCGCTCATAAAGTGTGCAACAAAGCGTCGGAGCGAGGTTTAAGTGTGTGTGAAATGACGATTGTTACGCTCAGATAGGCAAGGAAAACTACTCAAGAGACAAACACTGCAAACAGTGCGAATAAATCACAAACTTGCCATATCAAACACAGCCAAGGACTGCCAGAAAAACTGTGAAAATAATTCACAGAAATAGAGGAATTTCAGAAAGAACTTTAAAGCATGTTTGTAGACTAAACTGTTTAGTACAAATCTTTATTTTAAAACAAATACATTCTTAAAAGGAAATATATTTTTATTTGCTCAGAACTTAAAGAAATTTTATTATTATTATTATTTCCTTGAATTTATTAAGTATTCCTTACGTTATCCAAACACATATGGATTGTGTTCCCAATCTACCCACAATATTTATAAGAACATTTTGCTTGTTACTCAACAATTAATGCACCAAATGTGGCCGGTAAAAAGTCTTGTGGATAAAAAGTTTTTAGCCATTAATCTCTATAGCCAATAATGAGCTTATTAAGATATACTCATTATAATGATTATTTATTATTTCGAAATGAATTCCAAAATTCTTTCACAACTTTTTAATACCCTTGTGGTAATGTGACGATATTATAAGTTGTTATTTACTTGTTCACTTAAAGAGTAACACTCAACGCCTTCAGATCCGGTTTAATCTTTTGTGGCTTATGCAATTATTGCTCAATGATATTTCTGAGAATCCAGTCACAGATATCCCTAATTTAAGGCAATTCGAGAGGCAGCATTTGCAATTCAATGCGACTTTATCACGTAAGCTGCCAAACATCCTCTTGAACGAACTGTAATCCAGTCCAGAGTTGGCTTAAAGCAAGCACCAATAATTGAGAAGAAAAGACAAAGAAATGGCAGGAAAACTAAAGACGAAAGACAAGCCCTAAAGTCGCTTAAATGTCGGGGAATATTCGCAACCGGTTCGATGTGCGATGACATAACACTTGGCTTTAACGACAGATTATTGGCAGCCTGAACTGCCTACAACAAACAGACGGAGCGGGGAGTGGAGAGCGGGGAGGGGCAGCTGGGGAGAGTGATAAAAGGTCAGGCCGGAGACAAAAGCCGGTTGCGACCTACTTGCAAAAAAAAGCGATTCGAAAACGCAAAACCAAAAGTGAAAAACAAATCCGCAGCTGTTTTTTTTTCTACTATTTATTTTTGTCTTCATTTGAAGTTTTTTTTTTTATTTGCCTGGCCTTTGCGTGTCTCGTTGGCATTTCACTTTGGCAAGTGCCAAACAAAAATTACGTCAAACAATTTCTTTGTTTAAAAACTTTCGCAGTTGATTTATGATGATGATGTGGGGCCGGCACTATAACTGGCCACATGGCTTGCAAGTGCAAGGCTTACAAATGACGCTGGCACAAACTAAATAAATAAAAAAGAAAATAAAACAAAATATGTACTCGGAATTTGCATGAGGTCGCTAATGAATGGCAAACACGTGGGCGCAATGAGGATGACCAGCTCTGAAAGATTTAGAGAGCTGCAGAAGCATAGATTAGAGACGGGGGCGAACTGTCTTCCAGTCTTCAGTCTTCAGTCTTCTTCTGCCTAGGCCTGGGTCTGGGTTTGGGCCAGGTGAACCTTAGCTGCATACCAAAGTAGTTACCAATTCAATTACCAGCTCTTCGCTTGATTGACGACAAGCCACTTGGCTTCAGAAAACAAAATTCAAAATAATAATATGAAGAAAAAAAAAACAGAAGAAAAAATTTGAGATACTGAAATTGTGCAGACATTTTCCATTCACTTTGCGTTTTGGTGACGGCGGTTTTCCCGGCACCCAGGTGATTTGTGATTGCTTTTCCATGCCCGCCAATGCAGTTCATTGAACCAACCAAGCCGTCCACGTACAGTTGGCTAATTGTTTCAAATATTTTACCCGCAAGTTGATTGAACTTTTGCCGTAAACAGAATGTAAATTGTTGGTCAACTCATGAGCACAAACGGGGGCGAAAAATGCAGCAACCTTCAGATAATATTGCCGGCAGAAACAGTTACGAAAATGTATTAATGAGCAAATAATTCAATATTGTTAAATATACATTTCTTAAATGAAATTAGGCAATGAAAAATAATAATAAAATACAAATTTAAAGCAGAAATAGTAAGGAAACTCTTTATAGAAAATCTAATTTTATTTGCTTAGAGCTTAAAGGTTTATAATTTAGATCGACAACAGAAACGCTTTGGAAAATGTATATAGGAGAGATATATGCAGTAATTAATATTTAATGTGACCACAATTGAGAAAATGCTGATTTCCTAAAAAAAAATATCTTTTTATGGGCTTAGTAAAACAATTAGTTTTGAAGACAAATTTTTTATTAGTTTGCAACTTAAATAAATATTACAGAATATAAAAATGTATAGTAAATTTAGCTTAAATATTCTAAAGAACAGTCGTTACTTATTTTCGTATTTTCTTGTATTTAATTAACATCTTTTATACTAGCATCTATTCATAATCTTGAAAGAAACATTTTTGAAAAATGAACAACTCTCTATAGACTTAGAACTTATAGAAATACTATTATCAATTTACCTGAAATACATTTGCAAAACGCAATCTAAGAACAATTTTTTCTAAGTACCGCTTCCCTGCATTTTCTTGTGCACTTGCAGACATCGACAACGATCCGAACCGCGCTCCTCCCTGCGACCCCGTGGTGTGCGTGCTGCCCGACTGCTTCTGCTCGGAGGACGGCACCTCGATTCCCGGGGATCTGCCCGCCAAGGACGTGCCCATGATGATCACCATCACCTTCGACGACGCCATCAACAACAACAACATCGAGCTGTACAAGGAGATCTTCAAGGGCCGCAAGAACCCCAACGGCTGCGACATCAAGGCCACCTACTTCATCTCCCACAAGTACACGAACTACTCGGCGGTGCAGGAAACGTCGCGCAAGGGACACGAGATCGCCGTCCACTCGATCACGCACAACGACGAGGAGCGCTTCTGGTCGAACGCCACCGTCGACGACTGGGCCAAGGAGATGGCCGGCATGCGGATCATCATCGAGAAGTACGCCAACATCACGGACAACTCGGTGGTCGGTGTGCGTGCTCCGTATCTGCGTGTGGGCGGCAACAACCAGTTCACCATGATGGAGGAGCAGGCCTTCCTCTACGACTCGACCATCACGGCGCCGCTCTCGAATCCCCCACTCTGGCCCTACACCATGTACTTCCGGATGCCGCATCGCTGCCACGGCAACCTGCAGAGCTGCCCCACGAGATCGCACGCCGTCTGGGAGATGGTCATGAACGAGCTGGATCGTCGCGAGGATCCTGCCAACGATGAGTATCTGCCTGGATGTGCTATGGTCGATTCGTGCTCAAACATTCTGACCGGTGATCAGTTCTACAACTTCTTGAATCACAATTTCGATCGTCATTACGATCAGAATCGTGCTCCGCTCGGTCTGTACTTCCATGCCGCCTGGCTGAAGAACAATCCCGAGTTCCTCGACGCCTTCCTCTACTGGATCGACGAGATCCTGGCCAACCACAACGACGTGTACTTCGTCACCATGACCCAGGTGATACAGTGGATGCAGAATCCGCGCACCATCAGCGAGGTCAAGAACTTCGAGCCCTGGAGGGAGAAGTGCACCGTCGAGGGCAAGCCCGCCTGCTGGGTGCCCAACACCTGCAAGCTCACGTCCAAGGAGGTTCCCGGGGAGACCATCAATCTGCAGACCTGCGTCCGATGCCCCAACAACTACCCATGGGTCAACGATCCCACTGGCGATGGTTTCTTCTAAGTCAGTCTGAGCTCAGAAAGAGAAAGAGTGCGAGAGAGAGAGAGAGAGAGAGAGAGAGAGAGAGAGAGCGTTAGCATCCAAGCAGCCCTAATCCAAATTCCTACAGTCACCTAAAGTACTCAACTTTTATAATTGTTTCAATTCAATCAAGACTTTTTACATTATACTCTTATTATTTTTTGACTGCGCCCGAACGCGCCTCGGCTAAGTCTCTGCTGTGTTACGTTATTAAAAAACAAAACAACAAACAAAACAAACAAAAAACATAAACAAAAAGCATTACAACAAAAAACTTACAAGAAACGAACAAGATGATGATGAGAAAACTGCAAGCAGCAACTGATTTTTGTAGTTTTACGTTAATTTGTATGTGTATATTTAAAAATACCTAATAAAAATAAAAAAAGACAAATTTAAAAAAACAAAAACAACAAAAACATAAACAAGAAAAACGAAAAGTATATTTCATCATTTTGATTATTTGTGATGCTAATCTTGAGTAGGAGCAGCCATAAAAATGCCATTAAAATCCATGCGATGTGTGTTTGATGAGTTTAGCAACTGTTTCTCTTCGCATACCTGGCAACAGAGATCAACAACAACAACAACAACAGTAACAACAACAACTACTATAACTACAATCAACCTAATTTGTGTGCGCTACCCACTGACTTACTAACCAGTTTTATCCCAACAAAAAAGCTGAAAGAAAAAAATAATTTGAATAACAAAAACGCGTTTTGGATTTCAGAGTTTTTTTTTTTTTCTTCATTTTTTGGTTTTCAGTTTTCAGTTTCGATTTCAGTTTCATGTGCATTATTTCATATGTAAATTAAAGTTTTTTTCTTCTTTTTTTATTATCATTTCCTAGACTGGTTTGGTTTTTCGTTCGTTAAGTGAAGCAACCGGTCCAGAATTAGGCATACTTATATAGTTAATACTTCAAATAATATGCAAAATTAAAAGCTTATTAACAATTTTTTGCTAATTATTATGCGCTCGCCCGCAGACTCCGACTTGACAACAGATTCTTGATTCATGGCGAATCTGTCGATATCCCCCGATGGCACAAATCACACACACCCACAACACCACACACACCATCGATAATTAATTGCGAATTTCGAGTGTCAGTTAGGGCGGGAATTACCAAAAAATAATATGCGTGTCTACACACCAATTTATGTGCTTTACAAATTCAGCTGCACACCGACTGAACAAATAATAAATAAAGCACGGCTAAATTTATTTATACATTTGCAATATTATTTTTTGCGAATTTCGACGCATAAATAAGTTTTATCACCAATCAAGGTAAGCGGCATCGTTGACTGCAAAAAAAACTAGTAAAAGACAACAATAAAATCAACTAACAAATACTCTCAGTTAAATGTTAAAAACCGAAACTAATAAGAAGTTTTGGCATTTAAAGATACTTCAAAAGATAGAGTATCTTTTGGCAAGAATTTTGTTTGTCTTAATGCTATTCGCGAAATTTGTGAAAAATGCAAACTATTTCCTATATTACGTATACGTATATTTTAAGAAGCATTCTGCTCCATAGAGCTATAATTTCGTGTATAATATTTAAATGTATTTCAGGCAGAGTGTTGTTGTAACCCTTTGATAGTGGAAACAAGTTTTCACACATGTGGTTTTTTGCGTGTATGTGTTGCTTATGTGGATAAACTTTTACTTTTGCTGAGGTGAACTAGTTGCAAAGTGGACGATTTGCATAAATTGCACATGAGCAGCCAGCGCACAGTGGCCAAAATTCACAAAATTGCAGTCGAAAAAAACCCAAAGAATTAATAAGAAATATGTAAATTTAGTAGACAATTGAAGTAATTAAATGGTGAGCAAAACATTATTAGTTTTGAATAGAAGTCAACTTTTAATTAGCAACACAAATCACAGTCGACCATTGTGCTTCGCCTGTGCCTGACGTAGGTGTTTTTCTGAGTATTCGCGACTTGACAGTGTTCTCAGATATGCTTCCTAGTTTGAAAGCAGCCCGAACTAGTCGACTGATCGAGACATAGGCCAGGAATCAGTTGACTTGATGTTCAGCTGGTCAGACACGTTTCGAAGAAATGAAATAAATGTGGTATTATAGTGATTTAGGCGTTGCTTTGATTGCGTGTGAGATACATAAAAAGCGACACGCTGAAAAGAATTTCAAACAAAAGCGAGGAAAACAAATGGAAATTTAATGATTGCATAATGGAAGGGCAAACATTATAGATCGAAGCAGATGAGACGATGAGCAAAAGAAAATGAAAATGGTGATTGGAAACTGAAAGGCAAACATTTAAACACAAGTCTCGCATTTAAATCTCAAATACTAAAAAGAAACTCCGTTGTGGCTTTAGGGTCTGCGATGCTCTCCACTTGCCATAAATTAAACGCAGTCTCTCAGCTCGTTTTTGGTTGCTTTGGATTCGTTTCGTTGGGATGCGATCAATTTGGGGGAGGGTGAAAGGGCGAACAGAGCTTATGCAACTTTATATGTGTGTTTTATGGTTATGCATTTCTCTTACACTCTCCACAGTTTACAGTTTAACGTTCACAGTTTACCATTTACCATTTACCATTTACCGCTTACAGGCTCATCTTCATCAGTTTGTGCCGCTCGTCGAACATTTCCTTCATTAACAATTCCGCTTTTGTACACTTTTCTTATTTCTCGAAGGCAATTTCTCTTTTTTCGCTCGATCCGATCATCGACTTGATGAACTTTTGCATGTTGTAGTCGTTTATCGATTTACATTTGTAATTTTTCTCTAATTATTCGCATTGTGTTGATTGGGCGAAGGATTGTGGAAAGGCCCAAAAAGCCAAATGATTTTCAATTTAATTTTCTGCTTAATTTTAAGTATGTCACTAGTTTGTTTGCTATCTTGTTTATTTCGCTGACCTTTTGGCAAAAAGCAAAAAAAAAAAAACAGTAGAGTTTAAGCGTTTTCAAATATCAAATTTATAACTCGAAAAAATCATAATACTCGAAATCAAGTCACAATCGAGGCAAAATCGAGGGCAATCGGTTGACTCTACACACAAATTATGTAAATCCACAAATATAAAATAAAAAAAGGTTTTCACTCGACGAAAAAATTAATTTCAATGCCGTCGTCGAATGCTGGAGGTGCCATCATCAACATTTTCACTCTAATTGAAAAACCAGTTTAACAAATTTCAGAAAAAGAGTAATAACAATAATAATAAGCATGCCCGCATCCATATATATCCAATATCGACGATTATATCACCAAAGTGTAAAAACCGTTGCCAACTAAAATGAATTGTAATCAACAATTGCCAAAGAAGGTAAACAACTTATTTTTTCAGCAGCATCTTCTACATGTGATTTTTCAGATTTATTCGTAATTTTAAACATTTTTATCTTAATCTTGAGATTGCTTGGCAGCTGTTTTCGTTCACCCTTCACTGTGAGTGGAATTGAATGTTAATTGACGTCGACAATTAAAATGTAATTGTAATGAGCTGCAATTTCAAGAATGCTCCATCAACATCAGCAGCAGCAGCAGCAGCAAATCACGCATTCGCCGTGTTAACCGGCTTTTATTTCTTGTCTTTCGATTTCGTTTCTTTATGCCTTTTCTACCGTGTTCTAGTACAGGCCAAACCCGTTTTCAAGTTCAGGAAATAACTATGCAATCACTCGAGTCTCGAAAACCGCATTAAACTGCAGATATACTACACATTTAGTCGCAGACATCGACGAGTATCGACACTCCTTCTAGATCGGGCCAGCAGTATATTAATTGACCGCTAAGCTCGACTGAATGATTGACGCATTGACTGACTGACAACACGGTTGCATTGTGCGCTGACCAGAACTGAAGCGTTTAGCTGGAAATTGCGGAAAAATCAGCAACATTAATTTAATCAATACGTCAGTCAAAAATTAACCAAATGATATTGATTTCAACCTTATCGATATTTTTAATTCAGCCTTCGAATCGAATTGAATTTATTTATTTATTAAAATTCGGTCTTCACACTCGAATCCAAAACGATCACTCAAAGCTCATCTTTTTCCTCAATATTTGCAAGTCAAATTCAATCATAATATTGACAGATTGCCAAAAGTCGTCCCCATATGCAGTATTCATCACAAATAACTGCAGAATCTTTTCGCACTTCAAAGATGCTTCGAGGTGAACTGCAGCTCGCGAAAATAATTATTGAATTTACCAGTACTCTCAAAATATGTACGATTTGTCAATATTTGCTGTAAATGTTAGCACTAAAGACATTATTTGTCATGGCTAATTGAACAAATAAGTCTTTTAAAATATGCCCAAACAACTCGGCTTTGAGCGTTGACCCAAAGAAAGTCCGAGAATAAATAAATAAACAACTTGACAGTCTTACCAAAACAATTATTATTGCAAATATTTGCACAGGCATGAAAGGCAAGGAATCTCAATAAAAAATTGTTAAAGTCTATAATTGAAAACTAATTATTTAATTGCACAAATTTAATAGAAGGGAGTTTGTGATGTCTTTGATTATATATATATTTATAGTAGAAACTATATATTAAACTATAAATTAAGTAAGAGCAAATAAATGTATGTCAATCAATAAATAAATATTTACGTTTTATTATATATATATTTATTTATTTTTAAATGGACTATTAACAGTGAACCCAAATGAAATACAAAGGAATTGGTAGCTTTATTTCGATATTTCATACTGATACAAATCTAATGAAATCTTCGATTGCATATTTACAGTAGAAACTATATATTAAACTATAAATTAAGCTGGAGCATATAATTAAGTAAATGTATGTCAATCAATAAAAAAATAATTGCATTTTATTATGTATTAATTTTTATATAAATGGATTATGAACAGATAACATTAAAAAATCACTTTTATTAAATTGAGATTAGAAAATATACAAAATTAAAGTGTCTAAGAGTTATAAAATTAAAAATACAAATTTCAAAAATGAATAAGCTATTAATTTGACATTAAAAAAATGTAATATTTTAGAATTCAAAATTATAAAAACATGGACCCTGAATTAGGGTATATCGATGTCGAGCAGAGCAGCCGAATTACTCTTAATTTCATTTTAATAATGTCGCTCAAAAAAGGGCTTGTAATAAAGGTAATATTCGGCAAGATTGTTGCGACGATGCTGTAATTATGTAATATGTTTATTATTCCATTGAGTGCTGTGATATCTAGTTGCAGGATTTGTGGATGGCAATATTTGGGCACGTCCAAAGCGATTTCGCATCCGGAAACATGCTCCGGTTTTTGCACATGTGCACAAAACGGATCTGCGAACATGAATTCGAGCAGACATATGTAGTAATATATATACATACTTATTTGTATATCGTATACGTATCATTATCATCGTCATCAGCTCATGCGAGCTCTTAACTTATTGAATAACAGCCTGTGTGCTTGGCCCTTTTGGCTTGGCTTCGACTTTTTGTTTTTTTCTTCATCTTCTTCTTGTTTTTTGGATTGTCCGCCTGCATCTCTTTACATAACCAGGCGGGGACTGCAAAATTGAACAAGCGCATAATCAATTTGCCATTAATTAAAATTTCGTGATCTTCAGCCAAGAAAAAAAGGTAAACAGAAACAGAAAAAATGTACGAAATAAAATCATGTAAAGGCAAGTTTAATGTGTGTGACTCAGCGTCAATTAAAAGTCTTTTGCTGGAAAGCACTGGATGGAGGCGTTTTACCTGGGTTGGGGCTGGGGAGGTTTATTCACCTCCGACGGCGTCCAATGTGCGATGTCTTAGCCACGTTAACAAGAATTTAATGCGCAGCCTGTGAGCGGAATGAGCAATTGAAAAGGCGAGGCGTTAAAATGCAGGTGGCGTGGCTGCCTCTAACCAATTGTCATGCCACGCGAGTGTGGGTGAAAATAAAAAGTAACTAAAGAGGCGGCATCCACAAAACGTGTAAAGCCAAACAACATGTATGTAGAAGAAGATGTACAAAACGAGTGAAAAAAAAAACAGTTACGAAACCGAGATTTCATGTTATGCCTGATCACAAACACACACACACACACACATGAGAGAGATGACAAAGGCAGCACAAAGGCAGCACAAATTTCAGGGTCAGCGGATGATTGATGTGAAGATGTGATTTATGCAACCGAGTTGGCAGCCCCGCTGCAGTGCAGTGGGTGTTTAACACTCGGCACTGCCCACCTCTCTAAGCAGCCAAAGGTGCAGCTCCCAGACAGCTCCGCGACATATTTACCAAGCCGAAGGTAGCGCAGTTCAGCGCAGCGCAAGTTAATTAACCTTTCTTCTCACACACACACACACAGTTAGACGGAGCAGAGTTGAAGCCGCCTTGGCATTTTCGAAATGCGTTCCACAAAGCGTCGTCGTGCGGCATTTCCCCTCCGAAAAGCTCGGCGCGCAGTCGCGCCGGCGCCGACGACGTCGTCGACTCGTCGCCAAACTCACCACACACAGCCTGAAATGGCGCACACACCTCGGCTTAATAAATAGAACTCGTTGCCCGTGGACAACACCTAGTGTAAGCGTGGCTGTGTATTGGAAGAGTGCCCTCCGTTCACTCGTCTACCTCTGCCCAGCGTATCGCTGTCGTTTCTACATTTGCTGAGCGCTCAAAGTAATACAAGTTTCCACACACTCACACACACACACACACACACACACACACACATTCTTATGCAGTGTATTCGTTAATGTGAAGTTTCTTTTTGCTAATTTTGAATTTTCGTTCGTTTCTTTATTCCATTATTTTGCAGTCAGCGCTGGGATTGAATATGGCGCGTTGGTGGCCAATTTTAAGCGTTTTGCTGGTCTGCTTTGCAGCTGGTAAGTACCGAACAATCCCCCCTCCCCCTCACTACACACACACTGTACAACTAAGTGAAGTTAGAGCCACGTTGGCAAAGCCGCCCACTTGACCTTTACCAGCTGAATAAGCAGAAATTGAATTCATTTTTGCACAAGGCTGCAGCACAAGAGACAGAAAAACCAACAAAACTCGGTTCGGTCGTTGGCCAAGGCGAATGCAACAAAAAAAAAAAAAAAATAGAAAAAATGGTAAAGAAAAGAAATGAAGTGATAAAGTTGTTACAAGTCATTAGCAGCATGCAATGCCGATCTCAAGTTAACGATGCAAGTTGAATAATTTCCTGAGATATACTCGTAAAAAACGTATCTGTGGCAAGAGGACAGTGTAGTCGGCAATGCCGGAGCTGGCCATAAAAATTAGCATAGGCAGCTTTTGATTTTGCTTTTGCGATTGGTTCCGTTTATTATTTTTGGACGCGACAACTCCAGTGTTGTTTATGCAATATCTTTAAAGTTTAACGGCAAACGGGTTTGCAGCGCCAGCCGCAACAACAAATGTTAGCCAATACACAAACCAGTTTAGCAACAGCAGCCGCTACACCTTACCGAGATAAACAACATGCCCCATTAGCAGAAGTAACACTTACACTCCTGAATACACCCATCATCGTGTATCGTAACGTCGTGTATCGTATCGTATCGTATCGTATCGTAGCTTTCGTTTGCCCTTTCGGTTTCGTTTGCCGAGATGAAAGATAGTCCAAAAATCGAGAGTTGTTTTGGTTTTAGAAGTCGTTTCAGTTAAACCGGTTAACTGCCGTGTTGGTAGCATCTCAGCCATTTAAGCCGAAAACAAGCAACAACCAACAACCAACAGATCATGACCATAAAGAGCCGCTTAACGATTTCCGATTAACTCTCATTATATATTTGACACTTTAAAAATACCATGCGAAATATTATGTAAATTTAATCGGTTGCACAGATTGCCATCATACTCGAAGAGTAATGGCCAATATTGTAGAATTAGCCACGAAAGTGATTTTAGAATATTAAAATACTTTCATTCAAAATGAAGTCCAGCTATTGTTTTTTTAATTTTTTTTTTTTTGAGGAATAAATGAATTTGAAAACGTTAAATTATTAAAATATTTAAAGTAGCTTTAATAAAGCAATAGCTTAATGCCATTAGTATTATAAATCGGCATATAGCATAATATCATCTTCATTATAGAAACAACTCTACATTTTTTTAAGCAATTATGAATTCAGAATTTCCATTCATAATTTCTAAAGTAAACAAAAAAAAATGAATTTAATTTTGAAATGAGCTTTTATATAGCAATAATTTAAAGCACTTATTATAATAAGTCTGAATTCTCTTCATTTTTTAATTTAATAATGAATTCGGAATTTCCATTCACAAGTTCTATAAAGCAATCTTGTAAACCAATTAATATAATAAATAGTTATATATCAGAATACTTTACTGATTAACAAAATAACTCTAAAGTTATAATTAATTTAGAATTCAAAGTTGTTGGAGATCAAAATAAAAGAGAAATTCATTTATTTCAAAAAATTACATTCCACAAACATAATTATGCAGTATTCACAAATTTAAGTCTTTTAAATAAAATTGAATAACAATTTTGCTTGCGTGTTTTTCCGCAGCACAAAGTCAGGACAAACTTGAGGGCGTCGATGTAGAAGAAGTCTGCGCCGATCGTCCCGCCGACGAGTACTTCCGCCTGGATTCGGATGGCGATTGCCGTGAAGTCTACAGGTAAGCAAATGAATCAATTCGAATGCAGTCAAAAAAGTCTTTGAACGAACTGGGATATTGTTTTGTTTTTATATCAATTATTCTATTGCACCTACTTCCTCAAATAAATAACGAAAAAAACAAAAAAAAAAAACACATATTAAAGGTGCGACAGTGCCGGAGAAGATGGCTCAAATCGCTTGGCGCCGATCAAGTGTGCCGGCGGCTTGGCGTTCGATGTGGAACGCCAGCTTTGCGATTGGAAGTCAAATGTCAAGAATTGCGATGTCGTTGAAAGTAAGTGACGTGTGGCCGAGCCCAGCCAGCTTGAGCCTTGAGAGCCTTTTAACACAAAAGAATACTTCAAAGGAGCTCAAGAATGTCCTTCACACTGCCTAACTCTGTCTCCCAACCTCTCTGTTTCTCTCTCCCTCTCTCTCTGTCCTGTAACGTCTGTGTCTCCCCTCTATATCTATCTGTCTCTATCTGTGTGTGTTTGCGCATATCATAAAGCTCATTATGCGTCTCTCTCTCTCTCTGTCACTAAAACTATAATATCGAAACCCAAATTGATCGTGTCATTGCATAAATAAATTAAGTGACTCAAAACCCAATCCAAGCTCCGAAATCTCCCCCGGGGAAAAGCCAAAGCCAGTGCCAAAGTTCTGTTAGCTAGAGGAAAAACAACTTGATTAGACTAAAAGACTAAAAAACAAAAACGAAAGCAATATCTCAACAAACAAAAACAATGGAAAACCCAACACAAAAAACAACTTTATTTTTTAGATGTACAAAGTCGGGTCTGAAAGAAATTCAGTGCCCCTCCGGTTTGGCCTTCGATGTTATTAAACAGACCTGCGACTGGAAGGCCAAGGTGACTAACTGCGATGAGAAAGAGAGTAAGTGAAGTTTGTTAGCCAAGTAGACACAACAACCAACCAACCAACCAACCACACTTGTACCATGTACAAAGCACTTAGACCAGTTAGCGAACTTTGGATCCTCTCCAGCAACCAATCAACTCAACTCAACTCAACTCAACTCAACTCAAATCATATCAAGCACAAATGCTAACACCCATCACAATCATGTGTAAACTTCTCATTTCAAAATTTAGACATTTGTTGTCACTAACAGACCAAAAAAAAAACCAAGAACACAACCGCCAATTGGAAGCCATTGCCTAACATTTCAAATATCATTGCTTCCTCTTAGAGCCACGCAAGGCCAAGCCCAATCTGAAGACGGATGAGCCCATCTGTCCCGATGGCAAGCTCTCCTGCGGCGATGGCGAGTGCCTCGACAAGGAGCTCTTCTGCAACGGCAAGCCCGACTGCAAGGACGAGTCCGACGAGAACGCCTGCTGTAAGTAGACAGAGAGAGTGAGATCTGTGGATCGTGGCTAACTGTGTGTGTGCCCTTTCAGCTGTCGATGAGGATCCCAACCGTGCTCCCGAGTGCGATCCCACACAGTGCGCTCTGCCCGACTGCTTCTGCTCGGCCGATGGCACTCGCATTCCCGGCGGCATTGAGCCGCAGCAGGTGCCCCAGATGATCACGATCACGTTCAACGGTGCCGTCAACGTGGACAACATCGATCTGTACGAGGACATCTTCAACGGGCAGCGCCAGAACCCCAACGGCTGCTCCATCAAGGGCACCTTCTTCGTCTCGCACAAATACACGAACTACTCGGCCGTGCAGGATCTGCATCGTCGCGGCCACGAGATCTCCGTGTTCTCGCTGACGCACAAGGACGATCCCAACTACTGGACCGGCGGCAGCTACGACGACTGGCTGGCCGAGATGGCCGGCTCCCGCCTGATTGCCGAGCGTTTCGCCAACATCACCGACGGCAGCATCATCGGCATGCGCGCTCCCTACCTGCGTGTCGGCGGCAACAAACAGTTCGAGATGATGGCCGATCAGTTCTTCGTGTACGACGCCTCCATCACCGCCTCGCTGGGCCGCGTGCCCATCTGGCCATATACCCTGTACTTCCGCATGCCGCACAAGTGCAACGGCAACGCGCACAACTGCCCGTCGCGTAGCCACCCCGTGTGGGAGATGGTGATGAACGAGCTGGATCGTCGTGATGATCCCACGTTTGATGAGTCGCTGCCCGGTTGCCACATGGTCGACTCGTGCTCGAACGTCGCCTCGGGCGATCAGTTTGCGCGTCTGCTGCGCCACAACTTCAACCGTCACTACAACAGCAATCGTGCCCCGCTGGGTCTGCACTTCCACGCCTCGTGGCTCAAGTCGAAGAAGGAGTATCGCGATGAGCTGGTGAAGTTCATCGAGGAGATGCTCGGACGCAACGATGTGTTCTTTGTGACCAATCTGCAGGTCATCCAGTGGATGCAGAATCCCACAGAGCTCAACTCGCTGCGCGACTTCCAGGAGTGGAAGGAGAAGTGCGACGTCAAGGGTCAGCCCTACTGCTCCCTGCCCAACGCCTGCCCGCTGACCACCCGCGAGCTGCCCGGCGAGACGTTGCGTCTGTTCACGTGCATGGAGTGCCCCAACAACTATCCCTGGATCCTCGATCCCACCGGCGATGGCTTCTCCGTCTAAGCCGTCTAACTCCGTCTATCTCCACTCTTTTCCTCCCTATCTCTACTGTATCTAACTCTTCACTTCCTTTTCTTCAAAACAAAAAAAAAACAACAAGAGAACAACTCTTAAGTAGTTCAACCGAGAGTCTGATAAACTAAAACACAAACCCTACACTCAATGTCACTCTATCCCAGTGCTCAAGTGTTAGATTTCTGCATCTAACTTCCCTATTTCCTCTTGCTCTTCTGTAACATATTTTCACTCTGTATCTTATTTATGCAAAATCTGTCTTTTCACTCTGACTTTTCTTTGCGTATCTTCGACACTTTCCGACTTTTCTCCTCTTCCACTTTCACTGCTCGTTTTGTTTTCCAACTGTTGTTTCATTTTCCTTTTTGATTAATTTGAATGATAAAGTGATTTGTTTTAATTTACACACACATACACACACAAAAACAACAAACAACAAACAAAAACAACAAACAACTTTCGCTGCTTCTTTGTTCTGTTCAAAAAACATTTTTCACAAAAATACCGCGCCAAAAATCGCAGCAGCTAAAAATATCTTTGTAATTATATAAGTATTTTTTATAAGAAAAATATAAAAAATATATGAAAAAAAAACTATAATTCAGTTTGCATTATTTCAATGGGTGTGATATAAATATTCGATATACTTTCTATGGCCCGTTCATATATCCCAACAATTATTTCTGCAACTTTGACATGGAAGGACAACCGACTATAGCTTGATGGCTCAGTAAGGTTTATTATGTCTTCATCAAAGCGGTATACTTTTCTTATTTTTATTTTTTATTTATTTTATTATTAAGATTATATATACCAACACATCTACGTATTAAATATATGTATCTATATTTACATGATCAATCATTGAAATTTTAATTTGTAGCATTATAATAAAAATTGACAGAAATTAAACTTAAGAATAATGAATAACATTTCATAATTATTAAAACAAAATTTTATTTAGAGTAAAAAGGGTTAAACCTTAAAAAAAACTTATTTGAGTTCAATTTGTATGAGATGTATAACTCTTATTTCTAAATGCCTGACATTCCTCTGTCTTTATTGTCAAATCACACAATTCAAACATTTCCATACATATCTTTATATACAAATTTATACGAATCCCTCCTACCACTGCTTTATCTAAATAAAGACAGTATATTTAAAAGATGGGAACTGATAATATCCATTCGCTAGTCTTTTTCAATATATTACTAGTAAGTATCGTATGTTTTTCTAAAACACCAAATTATTACAAATAAATATTACATATGTTACAACTGATAATCCCAATAGTTACGCAGAATACAATGGATTGTGGCATTACCCGTACCCGTAACTGTTTCGATGTCATCTTCCGACGCTTCAGTTGCACAGCCAGACTTTAAATTGAAGTCCAATATGAATACTTTAATAAATAATACAAGTACGCAAAAGCTTGATAAAGAAAACTTGAGACTAAAAGTGCGAAGTTGGAACCCAGCAAAAAGACCATTTCCATATGCAAAACCTAAAATATCGCCAGATCTTTTAAAAAACTCGCTTTCCACCCGATTTCCCCTTCAGTTTACTGGTAGAGTCTCAGTCGACCCCACGCCTGTTACAAATTATTATCCGCCAAACTTTTCCTTAAGCACTGCGTGCATGGGTACGACAATACCGTATGGGGAATTTAAGATCATGGATTGGATTCGAATTGAAAAGTACAAAACAACGCTCAAGGCACGTCCATTCTATAATAAACTTCGTCGGAAGATGTATGAAGACGGATGGTCGGAGCAATGCCATACTCCCGAATATGATAAATATGTGTCGTATATGGAATGTGCATTGCTACGACATCAGAGGATGGAATTTCAAGTGCCCAAATATCCATTGCATCAAAAGAACAAATCTTTTCATCATGCAATCGAATTACAATATGAAGATCTTGTTTAGCTTACACAGATTTTAAGATAAGTGTATTATTTATACTTTCTAGTCAGATCATTATCTCAATATACAGTACAAATATAAAAGGATTCTTAAAAAAAAATGTTTTTGTATATATAATTAAAAGTTTGCTCCCAAAAATTATGAAATTACCCCACAGATAGGAAAACGTTCTAAACTCAAGAAAAAATAGTGAAAGGAGCCGAAATTATGTGAGAATTTAATTCAGAAAATCAATTTTTGAACCATGACAAAAAACTTTAACAATTCTAGATTGGCCATTCTTACAAGCTCAAAATGCTTCAAAAAATATATATGATGAGTTTATTTCAATTTGCGATAATAAGTTTCTGACGATCCACGACAAACTCAAGCGTAATGTTCCAATATTATTTATTGATATGGATATAATTCGAAAAAATGTATAAAAGACTTTACCTAAAAATTTAAATTAAATAAAACATCAATATTATTCTGATATTTCAGAATGTAAATGCATATATTTGTTAAAACATTTATATAAAAATAAACAAATTCATCTATGCTAAATAAAATAATAATGGCGACGAAATTCCTTCCCAAAACCGACTTCGGTAAAATACGTTAATATTAACGACGAAATTCCTTCCCAAAACTAACATCGATCTGCTGAAGTACCAGGCGAACATAATCGAGTAGCAAGTAGCCAAAAATTTAAATTTTAAATTTTCAGAAGTTGGGCGGGCTTTTCAAATTTGAATTTGAATAAAATACGTTGATATTAACGACGAAATTCCTTCCCAAAACCCACTTGGAGCTGCTGAAGTACCAGGCGAACATAATCGAGTAGCAAGTAGATTAGCCAAAAATTTAAATTTAAAATTTTCAGAAGTTGGGCGGGCTTTTCAAATTTGAATTTGAATAAAAAACGATAATATTAACGACGAAATTCCTTCCCAAAACCCACTTGGAGCTGCTGAAGTACCAGGCGAACATAATCGAGTAGCAAGTAGATTAGCCAAAAATTTAAATTTTAAATTTTCAGAAGTTGGGCGGGCTTTTCAAATTTGAATTTGGATAAAATACGTTAATATTAACGACGAAATTCCTTCCCAAAACCCACTTGGAGCTGCTGAAGTACCAGGCGAACATAATCGAGTAGCAAGTAGCCAAAAATTTAAATTTTAAATTTTCAGAAGTTGGGCGGGCTTTTCAAATTTGAATTTGAATAAAATACGTTGATATTAACGACGAAATTCCTTCCCAAAACCACCGTCGATCTGCTGAAGTACCAGGCGAACATAATCGAGTAGCAAGTAGATTAGCCAAAAATTTAAATTTTAAATTTTCAGAAGTTGGGCGGGCTTTTCAAATTTGAATTTGAATAAAATACGTTAATATTAACGACGAAATTCCTTCCCAAAACCCACTTGGAGCTGCTGAAGTACCAGGCGAACATAATCGAGTAGCAAGTAGATTAGCCAAAAATTTAAATTTAAAATTTTCAGAAGTTGGGCGGGCTTTTCAAATTTGAATTTGAATAAAATACGTTAATATTAACGACGAAATTCCTTCCCAAAACCCACTTGGAGCTGCTGAAGTACCAGGCGAACATAATCGAGTAGCAAGTAGCCAAAAATTTAAATTTTAAATTTTCAGAAGTTGGGCGGGCTTTTCAAATTTGAATTTGAATAAAATACGTTGATATTAACGACGAAATTCCTTCCCAAAACCACCGTCGATCTGCTGAAGTACCAGGCGAACATAATCGAGTAGCAAGTAGATTAGCCAAAAATTTAAATTTTAAATTTTCAGAAGTTCGGCGGGCTTTTCAAATTTGAATTTGAATAAAATACGTTAATATTAACGACGAAATTCCTTCCCAAAACCCACTTGGAGCTGCTGAAGTACCAGGCGAACATAATCGAGTAGCAAGTAGATTAGCCAAAAATTTAAATTTAAAATTTTCAGAAGTTCGGCGGGCTTTTCAAATTTGAATTTGAATAAAATACGTTAATATTAACGACGAAATTCCTTCCCAAAACCCACTTGGAGCTGCTGAAGTACCAGGCGAACATAATCGAGTAGCAAGTAGCCAAAAATTTAAATTTTAAATTTTCAGAAGTTGGGCGGGCTTTTCAAATTTGAATTTGAATAAAATACGTTGATATTAACGACGAAATTCCTTCCCAAAACCACCGTCGATCTGCTGAAGTACCAGGCGAACATAATCGAGTAGCAAGTAGATTAGCCAAAAATTTAAATTTTAAATTTTCAGAAGTTGGGCGGGCTTTTCAAATTTGAATTTGAATAAAATACGTTAATATTAACGACGAAATTCCTTCCCAAAACCCACTTGGAGCTGCTGAAGTACCAGGCGAACATAATCGAGTAGCAAGTAGCCAAAAATTTAAATTTTAAATTTTCAGAAGTTGGGCGGGCTTTTCAAATTTGAATTTGAATAAAATACGTTGATATTAACGACGAAATTCCTTCCCAAAACCACCGTCGATCTGCTGAAGTACCAGGCGAACATAATCGAGTAGCAAGTAGATTAGCCAAAAATTTAAATTTTAAATTTTCAGAAGTTGGGCGGGCTTTTCAAATTTGAATTTGAATAAAATACGTTAATATTAACGACGAAATTCCTTCCCAAAACCCACTTGGAGCTGCTGAAGTACCAGGCGAACATAATCGAGTAGCAAGTAGATTAGCCAAAAATTTAAATTTTAAATTTTCAGAAGTTGGGCGGGCTTTTCAAATTTGAATTTGAATAAAATACGTTAATATTAACGACGAAATTCCTTCCCAAAACCCACTTGGAGCTGCTGAAGTACCAGGCGAACATAATCGAGTAGCAAGTAGCCAAAAATTTAAATTTTAAATTTTCAGAAGTTGTGCGGGCTTTTAAAATTTGAATTTGAATAAAATACGTTGATATTAACGACGAAATTCCTTCCCAAAACCACCGTCGATCTGCTGAAGTACCAGGCGAACACAATCGAGTAGCAAGTAGATTAGCCAAAAATTTAAATTTTAAATTTTCAGAAGTTCGGCGGGCTTTTCAAATTTGAATTTGAATAAAATACGTTAATATTAACGACGAAATTCCTTCCCAAAACCCACTTGGAGCTGCTGAAGTACCAGGCGAACATAATCGAGTAGCAAGTAGATTAGCCAAAAATTTAAATTTTAAATTTTCAGAAGTTCGGCGGGCTTTTCAAATTTGAATTTGAATAAAATACGTTAATATTAACGACGAAATTCCTTCCCAAAACCCACTTGGAGCTGCTGAAGTACCAGGCGAACATAATCGAGTAGCAAGTAGCCAAAAATTTAAATTTTAAATTTTCAGAAGTTGGGCGGGCTTTTCAAATTTGAATTTGAATAAAATACGTTGATATTAACGACGAAATTCCTTCCCAAAACCACCGTCGCTGAAGTACCAGGCGAACATAATCGAGTAGCAAGTAGATTAGCCAAAAATTTAAATTTTAAATTTTCAGAAGTTCGGCGGGCTTTTCAAATTTGAATTTGAATAAAATAATCGAGTAGCAAGTAGATTAGCCAAAAATTTAAATTTAAAATTTTCAGAAATTGGGCGGGGTTTTCAAATTTGAATTTGAATAAAATACGTTAATATTAACGACGAAATTCCTTCCCAAAACCCACTTGGAGCTGCTGAAGTACCAGGCGAACCTAATCGAGTAGCAAGTAGCCAAAAATTTAAATTTTAAATTTTCAGAAGTTGGGCGGCCTTTTCAAATTTGAATTTGAATAAAATACGTTGATATTAACGACGAAATTCCTTCCCAAAACCACCGTCGATCTGCTGAAGTACCAGGCGAACATAATCGAGTAGCAAGTAGATTAGCCAAAAATTTAAATTTTTAATTTTCAGAAGTTGGGCGGGCTTTTCAAATTTGAATTTGAATAAAATACGTTAATATTAACGACGAAATTCCTTCCCAAAACCCACTTGGAGCTGCTGAAGTACCAGGCGAACATAATCGAGTAGCAAGTAGATTAGCCAAAAATTTAAATTTTTAATTTTCAGAAGTTGGGCAGGCTTTTCAAATTTGAAGTTGAATAAAATACGTTAATATTAACGACGAAATTCCTTCCCAAAACCCACTTGGAGCTGCTGAAGTACCAGGCGAACATAATCGAGTAGCAAGTAGCCAAAAATTTAAATTTTAAATTTTCAGAAGTTGGGCGGGCTTTTCAAATTTGAATTTGAATAAAATACGTTGATATTAACGACGAAATTCCTTCCCAAAACCACCGTCGATCTGCTGAAGTACCAGGCGAACATAATCGAGTAGCAAGTAGATTAGCCAAAAATTTAAATTTTTAATTTTCAGAAGTTGGGCGGGCTTTTCAAATTTGAATTTGAATAAAATACGTTAATATTAACGACGAAATTCCTTCCCAAAACCCACTTGGAGCTGCTGAAGTACCAGGCGAACATAATCGAGTAGCAAGTAGATTAGCCAAAAATTTAAATTTTTAATTTTCAGAAGTTGGGCAGGCTTTTCAAATTTGAAGTTGAATAAAATACGTTAATATTAACGACGAAATTCCTTCCCAAAACCCACTTGGAGCTGCTGAAGTACCAGGCGAACATAATCGAGTAGCAAGTAGATTAGCCAAAAATTTAAATTTTTAATTTTCAGAAGTTGGGCAGGCTTTTCAAATTTGAAGTTGAATAAAATACGTTAATATTAACGACGAAATTCCTTCCCAAAACCCACTTGGAGCTGCTGAAGTACCAGGCGAACATAATCGAGTAGCAAGTAGCCAAAAATTTAAATTTTAAATTTTCAGAAGTTGGGCGGGCTTTTCAAATTTGAATTTGAATAAAATACGTTGATATTAACGACGAAATTCCTTCCCAAAACCACCGTCGATCTGCTGAAGTACCAGGCGAACATAATCGAGTAGCAAGTAGATTAGCCAAAAATTTAAATTTTTAATTTTCAGAAGTTGGGCGGGCTTTTCAAATTTGAATTTGAATAAAATACGTTAATATTAACGACGAAATTCCTTCCCAAAACCCACTTGGAGCTGCTGAAGTACCAGGCGAACATAATCGAGTAGCAAGTAGATTAGCCAAAAATTTAAATTTTTAATTTTCAGAAGTTGGGCAGGCTTTTCAAATTTGAAGTTGAATAAAATACGTTAATATTAACGACGAAATTCCTTCCCAAAACCCACTTGGAGCTGCTGAAGTACCAGGCGAACATAATCGAGTAGCAAGTAGCCAAAAATTTAAATTTTAAATTTTCAGAAGTTGGGCGGGCTTTTCAAATTTGAATTTGAATAAAATACGTTGATATTAACGACGAAATTCCTTCCCAAAACCACCGTCGATCTGCTGAAGTACCAGGCGAACATAATCGAGTAGCAAGTAGATTAGCCAAAAATTTAAATTTTTAATTTTCAGAAGTTGGGCGGGCTTTTCAAATTTGAATTTGAATAAAATACGTTAATATTAACGACGAAATTCCTTCCCAAAACCCACTTGGAGCTGCTGAAGTACCAGGCGAACATAATCGAGTAGCAAGTAGATTAGCCAAAAATTTAAATTTTTAATTTTCAGAAGTTGGGCAGGCTTTTCAAATTTGAAGTTGAATAAAATACGTTAATATTAACGACGAAATTCCTTCCCAAAACCCACTTGGAGCTGCTGAAGTACCAGGCGAACATAATCGAGTAGCAAGTAGATTAGCCAAAAATTTAAATTTAAAATTTTCAGAAATTGGGCGGGCTTTTCAAATTTGAATTTGAATAAAATACGTTAATAATCGAGTAGCAAGTAGATTAGCCAAAAATTTAAATTTTAAATTTTCAGAAGTTGGGCGGGCTTTTCAAATTTGAATTTGAATAAAATACGTTAATATTAACGACGAAATTCCTTCCCAAAACCCACTTGGAGCTGCTGAAGTACCAGGCGAACATAATCGAGTAGCAAGTAGCCAAAAATTTAAATTTTAAATTTTCAGAAGTTGGGCGGGCTTTTCAAATTTGAATTTGAATAAAATACGTTAATATTAACGACGAAATTCCTTCCCAAAACCCACTTGGAGCTGCTGAAGTACCAGGCGAACATAATCGAGAAGCAAGTAGCCAAAAATTTAAATTTTAAATTTTCACAAGTTCGGCGGGCTTTTCAAATTTGAATTTGAATAAAATACGTTAATATTAACGACGAAATTCCTTCCCAAAACCCACTTGGAGCTGCTGAAGTACCAGGCGAACATAATCGAGTAGCAAGTAGATTAGCCAAAAATTTAAATTTGAAATTTTCAGAAATTGGGCGGGCTTTTCAAATTTGAATTTGAATAAAATACGTTAATAATCGAGTAGCAAGTAGATTAGCCAAAAATTTAAATTTTAAATTTTCAGAAGTTGTGCGGGCTTTTCAAATTTGAATTTGAATAAAATACGTTAATATTAACGACGAAATTCCTTCCCAAAACCCACTTGGAGCTGCTGAAGTACCAGACGAACATAATCGAGTAGCAAGTAGATTAGCCAAAAATTTAAATTTAAAATTTTCAGAAGTTGGGCGGGCTTTTCAAATTTGAATTTGAATAAAATACGTTAATATTAACGACGAAATTCCTTCCCAAAACCCACTTGGAGCTGCTGAAGTACCAGGCGAACATAATCGAGTAGCAAGTAGCCAAAAATTTAAATTTTAAATTTTCAGAAGTTGGGCGGGCTTTTCAAATTTGAATTTGAATAAAATACGTTGATATTAACGACGAAATTCCTTTCCAAAACCACCGTCGATCTGCTGAAGTACCAGGCGAACATAATCGAGTAGCAAGTAGATTAGCCAAAAATTTAAATTTTAAATTTTCAGAAGTTCGGCGGGCTTTTCAAATTTGAATTTGAATAAAATACGTTAATATTAACGACGAAATTCCTTCCCAAAACCCACTTGGAGCTGCTGAAGTACCAGGCGAACATAATCGAGTAGCAAGTAGATTAGCCAAAAATTTAAATTTAAAATTTTCAGAAATTGGGCGGGCTTTTAAAATTTGAATTTGAATAAAATACGTTAATATTAACGACGAAATTCCTTCCCAAAACCCACTTGGAGCTGCTGAAGTACCAGGCGAACATAATCGAGTAGCAAGTAGCCAAAAATTTAAATTTTAAATTTTCAGAAGTTGGGCGGGCTTTTCAAATTTGAATTTGAATAAAATACGTTGATATTAACGACGAAATTCCTTTCCAAAACCACCGTCGATCTGCTGAAGTACCAGGCGAACATAATCGAGTAGCAAGTAGATTAGCCAAAAATTTAAATTTTTAATTTTCAGAAGTTGGGCAGGCTTTTCAAATTTGAAGTTGAATAAAATACGTTAATATTAACGACGAAATTCCTTCCCAAAACCCACTTGGAGCTGCTGAAGTACCAGGCGAACATAATCGAGTAGCAAGTAGCCAAAAATTTAAATTTTAAATTTTCAGAAGTTGGGCGGGCTTTTCAAATTTGAATTTGAATAAAATACGTTGATATTAACGACGAAATTCCTTCCCAAAACCACCGTCGATCTGCTGAAGTACCAGGCGAACATAATCGAGTAGCAAGTAGATTAGCCAAAAATTTAAATTTTTAATTTTCAGAAGTTGGGCGGGCTTTTCAAATTTGAATTTGAATAAAATACGTTAATATTAACGACGAAATTCCTTCCCAAAACCCACTTGGAGCTGCTGAAGTACCAGGCGAACATAATCGAGTAGCAAGTAGATTAGCCAAAAATTTAAATTTTTAATTTTCAGAAGTTGGGCAGGCTTTTCAAATTTGAAGTTGAATAAAATACGTTAATATTAACGACGAAATTCCTTCCCAAAACCCACTTGGAGCTGCTGAAGTACCAGGCGAACATAATCGAGTAGCAAGTAGATTAGCCAAAAATTTAAATTTAAAATTTTCAGAAATTGGGCGGGCTTTTCAAATTTGAATTTGAATAAAATACGTTAATAATCGAGTTGCAAGTAGATTAGCCAAAAATTTAAATTTTAAATTTTCAGAAGTTGGGCGGGCTTTTCAAATTTGAATTTGAATAAAATACGTTAATATTAACGACGAAATTCCTTCCCAAAACCCACTTGGAGCTGCTGAAGTACCAGGCGAACATAATCGAGTAGCAAGTAGCCAAAAATTTAAATTTTAAATTTTCAGAAGTTGGGCGGGCTTTTCAAATTTGAATTTGAATAAAATACGTTAATATTAACGACGAAATTCCTTCCCAAAACCCACTTGGAGCTGCTGAAGTACCAGGCGAACATAATCGAGAAGCAAGTAGCCAAAAATTTAAATTTTAAATTTTCACAAGTTCGGCGGGCTTTTCAAATTTGAATTTGAATAAAATACGTTAATATTAACGACGAAATTCCTTCCCAAAACCCACTTGGAGCTGCTGAAGTACCAGGCGAACATAATCGAGTAGCAAGTAGATTAGCCAAAAATTTAAATTTGAAATTTTCAGAAATTGGGCGGGCTTTTCAAATTTGAATTTGAATAAAATACGTTAATAATCGAGTAGCAAGTAGATTAGCCAAAAATTTAAATTTTAAATTTTCAGAAGTTGTGCGGGCTTTTCAAATTTGAATTTGAATAAAATACGTTAATATTAACGACGAAATTCCTTCCCAAAACCCACTTGGAGCTGCTGAAGTACCAGACGAACATAATCGAGTAGCAAGTAGATTAGCCAAAAATTTAAATTTAAAATTTTCAGAAGTTGGGCGGGCTTTTCAAATTTGAATTTGAATAAAATACGTTAATATTAACGACGAAATTCCTTCCCAAAACCCACTTGGAGCTGCTGAAGTACCAGGCGAACATAATCGAGTAGCAAGTAGCCAAAAATTTAAATTTTAAATTTTCAGAAGTTGGGCGGGCTTTTCAAATTTGAATTTGAATAAAATACGTTGATATTAACGACGAAATTCCTTTCCAAAACCACCGTCGATCTGCTGAAGTACCAGGCGAACATAATCGAGTAGCAAGTAGATTAGCCAAAAATTTAAATTTTAAATTTTCAGAAGTTCGGCGGGCTTTTCAAATTTGAATTTGAATAAAATACGTTAATATTAACGACGAAATTCCTTCCCAAAACCCACTTGGAGCTGCTGAAGTACCAGGCGAACATAATCGAGTAGCAAGTAGATTAGCCAAAAATTTAAATTTAAAATTTTCAGAAATTGGGCGGGCTTTTAAAATTTGAATTTGAATAAAATACGTTAATATTAACGACGAAATTCCTTCCCAAAACCCACTTGGAGCTGCTGAAGTACCAGGCGAACATAATCGAGTAGCAAGTAGCCAAAAATTTAAATTTTAAATTTTCAGAAGTTGGGCGGGCTTTTCAAATTTGAATTTGAATAAAATACGTTGATATTAACGACGAAATTCCTTTCCAAAACCACCGTCGATCTGCTGAAGTACCAGGCGAACATAATCGAGTAGCAAGTAGATTAGCCAAAAATTTAAATTTTAAATTTTCAGAAGTTGGGCGGGCTTTTCAAATTTGAATTTGAATAAAATACGTTAATATTAACGACGAAATTCCTTCCCAAAACCCACTTGGAGCTGCTGAAGTACCAGGCGAACATAAGCGAGTAGCAAGTAGCCAAAAATTTAAATTTTAAATTTTCAGAAGTTGGGCGGGCTTTTCAAATTTGAATTTGAATAAAATACGTTGATATTAACGACGAAATTCCTTCCCAAAACCACCGTCGATCTGCTGAAGTACCAGGCGAACATAATCGAGTAGCAAGTAGATTAGCCAAAAATTTAAATTTTAAATTTTCAGAAGTTGGGCGGGCTTTTCAAATTTGAATTTGAATAAAATACGTTAATATTAACGACGAAATTCCTTCCCAAAACCCACTTGGAGCTGCTGAAGTACCAGGCGAACATAATCGAGTAGTAAGTAGATTAGCCAAAAATTTAAATTTTAAACTTTCAGAAGTTGGGCGGGCTTTTCAAATTTGAATTTGAATAAAATACGTTAATATTAACGACGAAATTCCTTCCCAAAACCCACTTGGAGCTGCTGAAGTACCAGGCGAACATAATCGAGTAGCAAGTAGCCAAAAATTAAAATTTTAAATTTTCAGAAGTTCGGCGGGCTTTTCAAATTTGAATTTGAATAAAATACGTTGATATTAACGACGAAATTCCTTCCCAAAACCACCGTCGATCTGCTGAAGTACCAGGCGAACATAATCGAGTAGCAAGTAGATTAGCCAAAAATTTAAATTTTAAATTTTCAGAAGTTCGGCGGGCTTTTCAAATTTGAATTTAAATAAAATACGTTAATATTAACGACGAAATTCCTTCCCAAAACCCACTTGGAGCTGCTGAAGTACCAGGCGAACATAATCGAGTAGCAAGTAGATTAGCCAAAAATTTAAATTTAAAATTTTCAGAAGTTGGGCGGGCTTTTCAAATTTGAATTTGAATAAAATACGTTAATAATCGAGTAGCAAGTAGATTAGCCAAAAATTTAAATTTAAAATTTTCAGAAGTTGGGCGGGCTTTTCAAATTTGAATTTGAATAAAATACGTTAATATTAACGACGAAATTCCTTCCCAAAACCCACTTGGAGCTGCTGAAGTACCAGGCGAACATAATCGAGTAGCAAGTAGATTAGCCAAAAATTTAAATTTTAAATTTTCAGAAGTTCGGCGGGCTTTTCAAATTTGAATTTGAATAAAATACTATAATATTAACGACGAAATTCCTTCCCAAAACCCACTTGGAGCTGCTGAAGTAGCAGGCGAACATAATCGAGTAGCAAGTAGCCAAAAATTTAAATTTTAAATTTTCAGAAGTTCGGCGGGCTTTTCAAATTTGAATTTGAATAAAATACGTTGATATTAACGACGAAATTCCTTCCCAAAACCCACTTGGAGCTGCTGAAGTACCAGGCGAACATAACCGAGTAGCAAGTAGATTAGCCAAAAATTAAAATTTTAAATTTCAGAAGTTCGGCGGGCTTTTTAAATTTGAATTTGAATAAAATACGTTAATATTAACGACGAAATTCCTTCCCAAAACTCACTTGGAGCTGCTGAAGTACCAGGCGAACATAATCGAGTAGCAAGTAGCCAAAAATTTAAATTTTAAATTTTCAGAAGTTGGGCGGGCTTTTCAAATTTAAATTTGAATAAAATACGTTGATATTAACGACGAAATTCCTTCCCAAAACCACCGTCGATCTGCTGAAGTACCAGGCGAACATAATCGAGTAGCAAGTAGATTAGCCAAAAATTTAAATTTAAAATTTTCAGAAGTTGGGCGGGCTTTTCAAATTTGAATTTGAATAAAATACGTTAATATTAACGACGAAATTCCTTCCCAAAACCCACTTGGAGCTGCTGAAGTACCAGGCGAACATAATCGAGTAGCAAGTAGATTAGCCAAAAATTTAAATTTTAAATTTTCAGAAGTTGGGCGGGCTTTTCAAATTTGAATTTGAATAAAATACGTTAATATTAACGACGAAATTCCTTCCCAAAACCCACTTGGAGCTGCTGAAGTACCAGGCGAACATAATCGAGTAGCAAGTAGCCAAAAATTTAAATTTTAAATTTTCAGAAGTTGGGCGGGCTTTTCAAATTTGAATTTGAATAAAATACGTTGATATTAACGACGAAATTCCTTCCCAAAACCCACTTGGAGCTGCTGAAGTACCAGGCAAACATAATCGAGTAGCAAGTAGATTAGCCAAAAATTTAAATTTTTAATTTTCAGAAGTTGGGCGGGCTTTTCAAATTTGAATTTGAATAAAATACGTTAATATTAACGACGAAATTCCTTCCCAAAACCCACTTGGAGCTGCTGAAGTACCAGGCGAACATAATCGAGTAGCAAGTAGCCAAAAATTTAAATTTTAAATTTTCAGAAGTTGGGCGGGCTTTTCAAATTTGAATTTGAATAAAATACGTTGATATTAACGACGAAATTCCTTCCCAAAACCACCGTCGATCTGCTAAAGTACCAGGCGAACATAATCGAGTAGCAAGTAGATTAGCCAAAAATTTAAATTTTAAATTTTCAGAAGTTCGGCGGGCTTTTCAAATTTGAATTTGAATAAAATACGTTAATATTAACGACGAAATTCCTTCCCAAAACCCACTTGGAGCTGCTGAAGTACCAGGCGAACATAATCGAGTAGCAAGTAGATTAGCCAAAAATTTAAATTTAAAATTTTCAGAAATTGGGCGGGCTTTTCAAATTTGAATTTGAATAAAATACGTTAATATTAACGACGAAATTCCTTCCCAAAACCCACTTGGAGCTGCTGAAGTACCAGGCGAACATAATCGAGTAGCAAGTAGATTAGCCAAAAATTTAAATTTAAAATTTTCAGAAATTGGGCGGGCTTTTCAAATTTGAATTTGAATAAAATACGTTGATATTAACGACGAAATTCCTTCCCAAAACCACCGTCGATCTGCTGAAGTACCAGGCGAACATAATCGAGTAGCAAGTAGCCAAAAATTTAAATTTTAAATTTTCAAAGGTTGGGCGGGCTTTTCAAATTTGAATTTGAATAAAATACATTGATATTAACGACGAAATTCCTTCCCAAAACCACCGTCGATCTGCTGAAGTACCAGGCGAACATAATCGAGTAGCAAGTAGATTAGCCAAAAATTTAAATTTTAAATTTTCAGAAGTTGGGCGGGCTTTTCAAATTTGAATTTGAATAAAATACGTTAATATTAACGACGAAATTCCTTCCCAAAACCCACTTGGAGCTGCTGAAGTACCAGGCGAACATAATCGAGTAGCAAGTAGCCAAAAATTTAAATTTTAAATTTTCAGAAGTTGGGCGGGCTTTTCAAATTTAAATTTGAATAAAATACGTTGATATTAACGACGAAATTTCTTCCCAAAACCCACTTGGAGCTGCTGAAGTACCAGGCGAACATAATCGAGTAGCAAGTACATTAGCCAAAAATTTAAATTTAAAATCTGAAAATTTTTGGGAAGGAATTTCGTCGTTAATATCAACGTATTTTATTCAAATTCAAATTTGAAAAGCCCGCCCAACTTCTGAAAATTTAAAATTTAAATTTTTGGCTAATCTACTTGCTACTCGATTATGTTCGCCTGGTACTTCAGCAGCTCCAAGTGGGTTTTGGGAAGGAATTTCGTCGTTAATATTAACGTATTTTATTCAAATTCAAATTTGAAAAGCCCGCCCAACTTCTGAAAATTTTAAATTTAAATTTTTGGCTAATCTACTTGCTACTCGATTATGTTCGCCTGGTACTTCAGCAGCTCCAAGTGGGTTTTGGGAAGGAATTTCGTCGTTAATATTAACGTATTTTATTCAAATTCAAATTTGAAAAGCCCGCCCAACTTCTGAAAATTTTAAATTTAAATTTTTGGCTAATCTACTTGCTACTCGATTATGTTCGCCTGGTACTTCAGCAGCCCCAAGTGGGTTTTGGGAAGGAATTTCGTCGTTAATATTAACGTATTTTATTCAAATTCAAATTTGAAAAGCCCGCCGAACTTCTGAAAATTTAAAATTTAAATTTTTGGCTAATCTACTTGCTACTCGATTATGTTCGCCTGGTACTTCAGCAGATCGACGGTGGTTTTGGGAAGGAATTTCGTCGTTAATATCAACGTATTTTATTCAAATTCAAATTTGAAAAGCCCGCCCAACTTCTGAAAATTTAAAATTTAAATTTTTGGCTACTTGCTACTCGATTATGTTCGCCTGGTACTTCAGCAGCTCCAAGTGGGTTTTGGGAAGGAATTTCGTCGTTAATATTAACGTATTTTATTCAAATTCAAATTTGAAAAGCCCGCCGAACTTCTGAAAATTTAAAATTTTAATTTTTGGCTAATCTACTTGCTACTCGATTATGTTCGCCTGGTACTTCAGCAGATCGACGGTGGTTTTGGGAAGGAATTTCGTCGTTAATATCAACGTATTTTATTCAAATTCAAATTTGAAAAGCCCGCCCAATTTCTGAAAATTTAAAATTTAAATTTTTGGCTACTTGCTACTCGATTATGTTCGCCTGGTACTTCAGCAGCTCCAAGTGGGTTTTGGGAAGGAATTTCGTCGTTAATATTAACGTATTTTATTCAAATTCAAATTTGAAAAGCCCGCCCAACTTCTGAAAATTTTAAATTTAAATTTTTGGCTAATCTACTTGCTACTCGATTATGTTCGCCTGGTACTTCAGCAGCTCCAAGTGGGTTTTGGGAAGGAATTTCGTCGTTAATATTAACGTATTTTATTCAAATTCAAATTTGAAAAGCCCGCCGAACTTCTGAAAATTTTAAATTTAAATTTTTGGCTAATCTACTTGCTACTCGATTATGTTCGCCTGGTACTTCAGCAGATCGACGGTGGTTTTGGGAAGGAATTTCGTCGTTAATATCAACGTATTTTATTCAAATTCAAATTTGGAAAGCCCGCCCAACTTCTGAAAATTTAAAATTTAAATTTTTGGCTACTTGCTACTCGATTATGTTCGCCTGGTACTTCAGCAGCTCCAAGTGGGTTTTGGGAAGGAATTTCGTCGTTAATATTAACGTATTTTATCCAAATTCAAATTTGAAAAGCCCGCCCAACTTCTGAAAATTTAAAATTTAAATTTTTGGCTAATCTACTTGCTACTCGATTATGTTCGCCTGGTACTTCAGCAGCTCCAAGTGGGTTTTGGGAAGGAATTTCGTCGTTAATATTAACGTATTTTATTCAAATTCAAATTTGAAATGCCCGCCGAACTTCTGAAAATTTTAAATTTAAATTTTTGGCTAATCTACTTGCTACTCGATTATGTTCGCCTGGTACTTCAGCACATCGACGGTGGTTTTGGGAAGGAATTTCGTCGTTAATATCAACGTATTTTATTCAAATTCAAATTTGAAAAGCCCGCCCAACTTCTGAAAATTTAAAATTTAAATTTTTGGCTACTTGCTACTCGATTATGTTCGCCTGGTACTTCAGCAGCTCCAAGTGGGTTTTGGGAAGGAATTTCGTCGTTAATATTAACGTATTTTATTCAAATTCAAATTTGAAAAGCCCGCCGAACTTCTGAAAATTTAAAATTTAAATTTTTGGCTAATCTACTTGCTACTCGATTATGTTCGCCTGGTACTTCAGCAGATCGACGGTGGTTTTGGGAAGGAATTTCGTCGTTAATATCAACGTATTTTATTCAAATTCAAATTTGAAAAGCCCGCCCAACTTCTGAAAATTTAAAATTTAAATTTTTGGCTACTTGCTACTCGATTATGTTCGCCTGGTACTTCAGCAGCTCCAAGTGGGTTTTGGGAAGGAATTTCGTCGTTAATATTAACGTATTTTATTCAAATTCAAATTTGAAAAGCCTGCCCAACTTCTGAAAATTTTAAATTTAAATTTTTGGCTAATCTACTTGCTACTCGATTATGTTCGCCTGGTACTTCAGCAGCTCCAAGTGGGATTTGGGAAGGAATTTCGTCGTTAATATTAACGTATTTTATTCAAATTCAAATTTGAAAAGCCCGCCGAACTTCTGAAAATTTAAAATTTAAATTTTTGGCTAATCTACTTGCTACTCGATTATGTTCGCCTGGTACTTCAGCAGATCGACGGTGGTTTTGGGAAGGAATTTCGTCGTTAATATCAACGTATTTTATTCAAATTCAAATTTGAAAAGCCCGCCCAACTTCTGAAAATTTAAAATTTAAATTTTTGGCTACTTGCTACTCGATTATGTTCGCCTGGTACTTCAGCAGCTCCAAGTGGGTTTTGGGAAGGAATTTCGTCGTTAATATTAACGTATTTTATCCAAATTCAAATTTGAAAAGCCCGCCCAACTTCTGAAAATTTAAAATTTAAATTTTTGGCTAATCTACTTGCTACTCGATTATGTTCGCCTGGTACTTCAGCAGATCGACGGTGGTTTTGGGAAGGAATTTCGTCGTTAATATCAACGTATTTTATTCAAATTCAAATTTAAAAAGCCCGCCCAACTTCTGAAAATTTAAAATTTAAATTTTTGGCTACTTGCTACTCGATTATGTTCGCCTGGTACTTCAGCAGCTCCAAGTGGGTTTTGGGAAGGAATTTCGTCGTTAATATTAACGTATTTTATTCAAATTCAAATTTGAAAAGCCCGCCGAACTTCTGAAAATTTAAAATTTAAATTTTTGGCTAATCTACTTGCTACTCGATTATGTTCGCCTGGTACTTCAGCAGATCGACGGTGGTTTTGGGAAGGAATTTCGTCGTTAATATCAACGTATTTTATTCAAATTCAAATTTGAAAAGCCCGCCCAACTTCTGAAAATTTTAAATTTAAATTTTTGGCTACTTGCTACTCGATTATGTTCGCCTGGTACTTCAGCAGCTCCAAGTGGGTTTTGGGAAGGAATTTCGTCGTTAATATTAACGTATTTTATCCAAATTCAAATTTGAAAAGCCCGCCCAACTTCTGAAAATTTAAAATTTAAATTTTTGGCTAATCTACTTGCTACTCGATTATGTTCGCCTGGTACTTCAGCAGATCGACGGTGGTTTTGGGAAGGAATTTCGTCGTTAATATCAACGTATTTTATTCAAATTCAAATTTGAAAAGCCCGCCCAACTTCTGAAAATTTAAAATTTAAATTTTTGGCTACTTGCTACTCGATTATGTTCGCCTGGTACTTCAGCAGCTCCAAGTGGGTTTTGGGAAGGAATTTCGTCGTTAATATCAACGTATTTTATTCAAATTCAAATTTGAAAAGCCCGCCCAACTTCTGAAAATTTAAAATTTAAATTTTTGGCTACTTGCTACTCGATTATGTTCGCCTGGTACTTCAGCAGCTCCAAGTGGGTTTTGGGAAGGAATTTCGTCGTTAATATTAACGTATTTTATTCAAATTCAAATTTGAAAAGCCCGCCCAACTTCTGAAAATTTTAAATTTAAATTTTTGGCTAATCTACTTGCTACTCGATTATGTTCGCCTGGTACTTCAGCAGCCCCAAGTGGGTTTTGGGAAGAAATTTCGTCGTTAATATTAACGTATTTTATTCAAATTCAAAATTGGAAAGCCCGCCGAACTTCTGAAAATTTAAAATTTAAATTTTTGGCTAATCTACTTGCTACTCGATTATGTTCGCCTGGTACTTCAGCAGATCGACGGTGGTTTTGGGAAGGAATTTCGTCGTTAATATCAACGTATTTTATTCAAATTCAAATTTGAAAAGCCCGCCCAACTTCTGAAAATTTAAAATTTAAATTTTTGGCTACTTGCTACTCGATTATGTTCGCCTGGTACTTCAGCAGCTCCAAGTGGGTTTTGGGAAGGAATTTCGTCGTTAATATTAACGTATTTTATTCAAATTCAAATTTGAAAAGCCCGCCGAACTTCTGAAAATTTAAAATTTTAATTTTTGGCTAATCTACTTGCTACTCGATTATGTTCGCCTGGTACTTCAGCAGATCGACGGTGGTTTTGGGAAGGAATTTCGTCGTTAATATCAACGTATTTTATTCAAATTCAAATTTGAAAAGCCCGCCCAACTTCTGAAAATTTTAAATTTAAATTTTTGGCTAATCTACTTGCTACTCGATTATGTTCGCCTGGTACTTCAGCAGCTCCAAGTGGGATTTGGGAAGGAATTTCGTCGTTAATATTAACGTATTTTATTCAAATTCAAATTTGTAAAGCCCGCCGAACTTCTGAAAATTTTAAATTTAAATTTTTAGCTAATCTACTTGCTACTCGATTATGTTCGCCTGGTACTTCAGCAGCCCCAAGTGGGTTTTGGGAAGGAATTTCGTCGTTAATATTAACGTATTTTATTCAAATTCAAATTTGAAAAGCCCGCCGAACTTCTGAAAATTTAAAATTTAAATTTTTGGCTAATCTACTTGCTACTCGATTATGTTCGCCTGGTACTTCAGCAGATCGACGGTGGTTTTGGGAAGGAATTTCGTCGTTAATATCAACGTATTTTATTCAAATTCAAATTTGAAAAGCCCGCCCAACTTCTGAAAATTTAAAATTTAAATTTTTGGCTACTTGCTACTCGATTATGTTCGCCTGGTACTTCAGCAGCTCCAAGTGGGTTTTGGGAAGGAATTTCGTCGTTAATATTAACGTATTTTATTCAAATTCAAATTTGAAAAGCCCGCCCAACTTCTGAAAATTTTAAATTTAAATTTTTGGCTAATCTACTTGCTACTCGATTATGTTCGCCTGGTACTTCAGCAGCTCCAAGTGGGATTTGGGAAGGAATTTCGTCGTTAATATTAACGTATTTTATTCAAATTCAAATTTGAAAAGCCCGCCGAACTTCTGAAAATTTAAAATTTAAATTTTTGGCTAATCTACTTGCTACTCGATTATGTTCGCCTGGTACTTCAGCAGATCGACGGTGGTTTTGGGAAGGAATTTCGTCGTTAATATCAACGTATTTTATTCAAATTCAAATTTGAAAAGCCCGCCCAACTTCTGAAAATTTAAAATTTAAATTTTTGGCTACTTGCTACTCGATTATGTTCGCCTGGTACTTCAGCAGCTCCAAGTGGATTTTGGGAAGGAATTTCGTCGTTAATATTAACGTATTTTATCCAAATTCAAATTTGAAAAGCCCGCCCAACTTCTGAAAATTTTAAATTTAAATTTTTGGCTAATCTACTTGCTACTCGATTATGTTCGCCTGGTACTTCAGCAGATCGACGGTGGTTTTGGGAAGGAATTTCGTCGTTAATATCAACGTATTTTATTCAAATTCAAATTTGAAAAGCCCGCCCAACTTCTGAAAATTTAAAATTTAAATTTTTGGCTACTTGCTACTCGATTATGTTCGCCTGGTACTTCAGCAGCTCCAAGTGGGTTTTGGGAAGGAATTTCGTCGTTAATATTAACGTATTTTATTAAAATTCAAATTTGAAAAGCCCGCCGAACTTCTGAAAATTTAAAATTTAAATTTTTGGCTAATCTACTTGCTACTCGATTATGTTCGCCTGGTACTTCAGCAGATCGACGGTGGTTTTGGGAAGGAATTTCGTCGTTAATATCAACGTATTTTATTCAAATTCAAATTTGAAAAGCCCGCCCAACTTCTGAAAATTTAAAATTTAAATTTTTGGCTACTTGCTACTCGATTATGTTCGCCTGGTACTTCAGCAGCTCCAAGTGGGTTTTGGGAAGGAATTTCGTCGTTAATATTAACGTATTTTATCCAAATTCAAATTTGAAAAGCCCGCCCAACTTCTGAAAATTTTAAATTTAAATTTTTGGCTAATCTACTTGCTACTCGATTATGTTCGCCTGGTACTTCAGCAGATCGACGGTGGTTTTGGGAAGGAATTTCGTCGTTAATATCAACGTATTTTATTCAAATTCAAATTTGAAAAGCCCGCCCAACTTCTGAAAATTTAAAATTTAAATTTTTGGCTACTTGCTACTCGATTATGTTCGCCTGGTACTTCAGCAGCTCCAAGTGGATTTTGGGAAGGAATTTCGTCGTTAATATTAACGTATTTTATCCAAATTCAAATTTGAAAAGCCCGCCCAACTTCTGAAAATTTTAAATTTAAATTTTTGGCTAATCTACTTGCTACTCGATTATGTTCGCCTGGTACTTCAGCAGATCGACGGTGGTTTTGGGAAGGAATTTCGTCGTTAATATCAACGTATTTTATTCAAATTCAAATTTGAAAAGCCCGCCCAACTTCTGAAAATTTTAAATTTAAATTTTTGGCTAATCTACTTGCTACTCGATTATGTTCGCCTGGTACTTCAGCAGATCGACGGTGGTTTTGGGAAGGAATTTCGTCGTTAATATCAACGTATTTTATTCAAATTCAAATTTGAAAAGCCCGCCCAACTTCTGAAAATTTAAAATTTAAATTTTTGGCTACTTGCTACTCGATTATGTTCGCCTGGTACTTCAGCAGCTCCAAGTGGATTTTGGGAAGGAATTTCGTCGTTAATATTAACGTATTTTATCCAAATTCAAATTTGAAAAGCCCGCCCAACTTCTGAAAATTTTAAATTTAAATTTTTGGCTAATCTACTTGCTACTCGATTATGTTCGCCTGGTACTTCAGCAGATCGACGGTGGTTTTGGGAAGGAATTTCGTCGTTAATATCAACGTATTTTATTCAAATTCAAATTTGAAAAGCCCGCCCAACTTCTGAAAATTTAAAATTTAAATTTTTGGCTACTTGCTACTCGATTATGTTCGCCTGGTACTTCAGCAGCTCCAAGTGGGTTTTGGGAAGGAATTTCGTCGTTAATATTAACGTATTTTATTAAAATTCAAATTTGAAAAGCCCGCCGAACTTCTGAAAATTTAAAATTTAAATTTTTGGCTAATCTACTTGCTACTCGATTATGTTCGCCTGGTACTTCAGCAGATCGACGGTGGTTTTGGGAAGGAATTTCGTCGTTAATATCAACGTATTTTATTCAAATTCAAATTTGAAAAGCCCGCCCAACTTCTGAAAATTTAAAATTTAAATTTTTGGCTACTTGCTACTCGATTATGTTCGCCTGGTACTTCAGCAGCTCCAAGTGGGTTTTGGGAAGGAATTTCGTCGTTAATATTAACGTATTTTATCCAAATTCAAATTTGAAAAGCCCGCCCAACTTCTGAAAATTTTAAATTTAAATTTTTGGCTAATCTACTTGCTACTCGATTATGTTCGCCTGGTACTTCAGCAGATCGACGGTGGTTTTGGGAAGGAATTTCGTCGTTAATATCAACGTATTTTATTCAAATTCAAATTTGAAAAGCCCGCCCAACTTCTGAAAATTTAAAATTTAAATTTTTGGCTACTTGCTACTCGATTATGTTCGCCTGGTACTTCAGCAGCTCCAAGTGGGTTTTGGGAAGGAATTTCGTCGTTAATATTAACGTATTTTATTCAAATTCAAATTTGAAAAGCCCGCCGAACTTCTGAAAATTTAAAATTTAAATTTTTGGCTAATCTACTTGCTACTCGATTATGTTCGCCTGGTACTTCAGCAGATCGACGGTGGTTTTGGGAAGGAATTTCGTCGTTAATATCAACGTATTTTATTCAAATTCAAATTTGAAAAGCCCGCCCAACTTCTGAAAATTTAAAATTTAAATTTTTGGCTACTTGCTACTCGATTATGTTCACCTGGTACTTCAGCAGCTCCAAGTGGGTTTTGGGAAGGAATTTCGTCGTTAATATTAACGTACTTTATTCAAATTCAAATCTGAAAAGCCCGCCGAACTTCTGAAAATTTTAAATTTAAATTTTTGGCTAATCTACTTGCTATTCGATTATGTTCGCCTGGTACTTCAGCAGCTCCAAGTGGGTTTTGGGAAGGAATTTCGTCGTTAATATTTACGTATTTTATTCAAATTCAAATTTGAAAAGCCCGCCCAACTTCTGAAAATTTTAAATTTAAATTTTTGGCTAATCTACTTGCTACTCGATTATGTTCGCCTGGTACTTCAGCAGCTCCAAGTGGGTTTTGGGAAGGAATTTCGTCGTTAATATTAACGTATTTTATTCAAATTCAAATTTGAAAAGCCCGCCGAACTTCTGAAAATTTAAAATTTAAATTTTTGGCTAATCTACTTGCTACTCGATTATGTTCGCCTGGTACTTCAGCAGATCGACGGTGGTTTTGGGAAGGAATTTCGTCGTTAATATCAACGTATTTTATTCAAATTCAAATTTGAAAAGCCCGCCCAACTTCTGAAAATTTAAAATTTAAATTTTTGGCTACTTGCTACTCGATTATGTTCGCCTGGTACTTCAGCAGCTCCAAGTGGGTTTTGGGAAGGAATTTCGTCGTTAATATTAACGTATTTTATCCAAATTCAAATTTAAAAAGCCCGCCCAACTTCTGAAAATTTTAAATTTAAATTTTTGGCTAATCTACTTGCTACTCGATTATGTTCGCCTGGTACTTCAGCAGATCGACGGTGGTTTTGGGAAGGAATTTCGTCGTTAATATCAACGTATTTTATTCAAATTCAAATTTGAAAAGCCCGCCCAACTTCTGAAAATTTAAAATTTAAATTTTTGGCTACTTGCTACTCGATTATGTTCGCCTGGTACTTCAGCAGCTCCAAGTGGGTTTTGGGAAGGAATTTCGTCGTTAATATTAACGTATTTTATTAAAATTCAAATTTGAAAAGCCCGCCAAACTTCTGAAAATTTAAAATTTAAATTTTTGGCTAATCTACTTGCTACTCGATTATGTTCGCCTGGTACTTCAGCAGATCGACGGTGGTTTTGGGAAGGAATTTCGTCGTTAATATCAACGTATTTTATTCAAATTCAAATTTGAAAAGCCCGCCCAACTTCTGAAAATTTAAAATTTAAATTTTTGGCTACTTGCTACTCGATTATGTTCGCCTGGTACTTCAGCAGCTCCAAGTGGGTTTTGGGAAGGAATTTCGTCGTTAATATTAACGTATTTTATCCAAATTCAAATTTGAAAAGCCCGCCCAACTTCTGAAAATTTTAAATTTAAATTTTTGGCTAATCTACTTGCTACTCGATTATGTTCGCCTGGTACTTCAGCAGATCGACGGTGGTTTTGGGAAGGAATTTCGTCGTTAATATCAACGTATTTTATTCAAATTCAAATTTGAAAAGCCCGCCCAACTTCTGAAAATTTAAAATTTAAATTTTTGGCTACTTGCTACTCGATTATGTTCGCCTGGTACTTCAGCAGCTCCAAGTGGGTTTTGGGAAGGAATTTCGTCGTTAATATTAACGTATTTTATTCAAATTCAAATTTGAAAAGCCCGCCGAACTTCTGAAAATTTAAAATTTAAATTTTTGGCTAATCTACTTGCTACTAGATTATGTTCGCCTGGTACTTCAGTAGATCGACGGTGGTTTTGGGAAGGAATTTCGTCGTTAATATCAACGTATTTTATTCAAATTCAAATTTGAAAAGCCCGCCCAACTTCTGAAAATTTAAAATTTAAATTTTTGGCTACCTGCTACTCGATTATGTTCGCCTGGTACTTCAGCAGCTCCAAGTGGGTTTTGGGAAGGAATTTCGTCGTTAATATTAACGTACTTTATTCAAATTCAAATCTGAAAAGCCCACCCAACTTCTGAAAATTTAAAATTTAAATTTTTGGCTAATCTACTTGCTACTCGATTATGTTCGCCTGGTACTTCAGCAGCTCCAAGTGGGTTTTGGGAAGGAATTTCGTCGTTAATATTTACGTATTTTATTCAAATTCAAATTTGAAAAGCCCGCCCAACTTCTGAAAATTTTAAATTTAAATTTTTGGCTAATCTACTTGCTACTCGATTATGTTCGCCTGGTACTTCAGCAGCTCCAAGTGGGTTTTGGGAAGGAATTTCGTCGTTAATATTAACGTATTTTATTCAAATTCAAATTTGAAAAGCCCGCCGAACTTCTGAAAATTTAAAATTTAAATTTTTGGCTAATCTACTTGCTACTCGATTATGTTCGCCTGGTACTTCAGCAGATCGACGGTGGTTTTGGGAAGGAATTTCGTCGTTAATATTAACGTATTTTATTCAAATTCAAATTTGAAAACCCCGCCCAACTTCTGAAAATTTTAAATTTAAATTTTTGGCTAATCTACTTGCTACTCGATTATGTTCGCCTGGTACTTCAGCAGCTCCAAGTGGGTTTTGGGAAGGAATTTCGTCGTTAATATTAACGTATTTTATTCAAATTCAAATTTGAAAAGCCCGCCGAACTTCTGAAAATTTAAAATTTAAATTTTTGGCTAATCTACTTGCTACTCGATTATGTTCGCCTGGTACTTCAGCAGATCGACGGTGGTTTTGGGAAGGAATTTCGTCGTTAATATCAACGTATTTTATTCAAATTCAAATTTGAAAAGCCCGCCCAACTTCTGAAAATTTAAAATTTAAATTTTTGGCTACTTGCTACTCGATTATGTTCGCCTGGTACTTCAGCAGCTCCAAGTGGGTTTTGGGAAGGAATTTCGTCGTTAATATTAACGTATTTTATTCAAATTCAAATTTGAAAAGCCCGCCCAACTTCTGAAAATTTAAAATTTAAATTTTTGGCTAATCTACTTGCTACTCGATTATGTTCGCCTGGTACTTCAGCAGATCGACGGTGGTTTTGGGAAGGAATTTCGTCGTTAATATCAACGTATTTTATTCAAATTCAAATTTGAAAAGCACGCCCAACTTCTGAAAATTTAAAATTTAAATTTTTGGCTACTTGCTACTCGATTATGTTCGCCTGGTACTTCAGCAGCTCCAAGTGGGTTTTGGGAAGGAATTTCGTCGTTAATATTAACGTATTTTATTCAAATTCAAATTTGAAAAGCCCGCCCAACTTCTGAAAATTAAAAATTTAAATTTTTGGCTAATCTACTTGCTACTCGATTATGTTCGCCTGGTACTTCAGCAGATCGACGGTGGTTTTGGGAAGGAATTTCGTCGTTAATATCAACGTATTTTATTCAAATTCAAATTTGAAAAGCCCGGCCAACTTCTGAAAATTTTAAATTTAAATTTTTGCCTAATCTACTTGCTACTCGATTATGTTTGCCTGGTACTTCAGCAGCTCCAAGTGGGTTTTGGGAAGGAATTTCGTCGTTAATATTAACGTATTTTATTCAAATTCAAATTTGAAAAGCCCGCCGAACTTCTGAAAATTTAAAATTTAAATTTTTGGCTAATCTACTTGCTACTCGATTATGTTCGCCTGGTACTTCAGCAGCTCCAAGTGGGGTTTGGGAAGGAATTTCGTCGTTAATATTAACGTATTTTATTCAAATTCAAATTTGAAAAGCCCGCCCAACTTCTGAAAATTTAAAATTTAAATTTTTGGCTAATCTACTTGCTACTCGATTATGTTCGCCTGGTACTTCAGCAGCTCCAAGTGGGTTTTGGGAAGGAATTTCGTCGTTAATATTAACGTATTTTATTCAAATTCAAATTTGAAAAGCCCGCCCAACTTCTGAAAATTTAAAATTTAAATTTTTGCCTAATCTACTTGCTACTCGATTATGTTCGCCTGGTACTTCAGCAGCTCCAAGTGGGTTTTGGGAAGGAATTTCGTCGTTAATATTAACGTATTTTATTCAAATTCAAATTTGAAAAGCCCGCCCAACTTCTGAAAATTAAAATTTTTGCTAATCTACTTGTTACTCGATTATGTTCGCCTGGTACTTGTGAAAGCGAAAACAAAAAATCTTTTTAACAGGCAGAAAACAGCCAAACTTTGGTTAATTTGATGTTTTTTAATTTTTTCTTGCTGTGTAATTTTTCTTGCTGTGTTCGCGTATTTAAAAATCCTTTTTCATTTTTTTTGCTTGCCATTGCATCAATCAATGCAAAAGTCATGGACTTTATTTCCAACTCTGTGTCTGTGTAATAAGCTACAACGTTCAGTTAGTTATATTAATAAGCTATGCATATGTTATACGTATGTATATTGAACCCAGTGAGGAGTCGATTAAAGCCACAGGCGCACTTGTTGATCCCAACTGGTTGAGGCTAGACACATGCCATTGGGGCACAGGCTGATGCAAGTAATGCGATTCTCGTGTCCAGACAGTGTGCCTACGAATGGATGGGTACAACAAATCAATAATACTCAAGCAGACAGTCGAAGTCACCTCAGCCACCACCGACGGGTCGCTTCAGGCACCTTGTCTGTGTCACCTACCCGTGTGCTTCTGCTTCATGGCATCCCACGAGTGCACATTGCCCTCAATGCCGGCGCACATTAAGTAGCGGCCGCTGGTCGATAAAGCTAATGGGCACAAAATCAGATTAAAAATTGTCAATAGTCAAGGCGAACTCAAGACAATGTGGACAACAAAAGAAACGTCGCAAATACACACCACATGAAGTGAAGCCCGTGTTCTTCTGTGGCGGCTCGTATTGTCCAATTTGTTGGTCGGCACGCAAATCGTACATGCGTGCCGTCTGATCCTCCGAGCACGAGGCGAACCCAAAGCCACTTGGATGGTACTGCAAGACAAAGAAATATAATAACAAATACTGTGAAACAAGGTACTCCTAAGGAACTTACGCAAACGGAAGAGACGTCCATATCGTGGCCAAAGAACATCTGCTTGTGTCCCTGTTCCCGCACATCCCACAACTTGGCAGTCTTGTCCACAGAGCCGGTGATGTAAGTCTTCATGTCGGGCGACAACGATAGACCAGCGATATCACCAGCATGCCCATTAAAGTCCATTGTTTTGACGCCCTTCTCCAAATCCCAGTGGCAGCTGAAAGCGAATCAACAAAATTAACAGCAATTGATGAAAGTTAAGTCTACCGACATTTTCATATCGCCAGAGCCGGTAATTAAATGGCCATCGTCCAGGAAGCGACAGGAGCTGAGGAAGCCCTCGTATCCAATTAGCTCACGCACCATCTTGGCCACTCCGGAGGCGTCGCGATTGTTCACATCGTAGACGGTGCACTGATTGTCCATGCCGCCGCAGGCCACAAAGTTGCCGGATGGCGAGAAGGCCACAGTCATGACCCAAGCGGAGCGCAGCGGTATAATCTGCACCTTGTTGGCCGTCCAGGTGTCCCAGATGATTAGTTTGCCATCCAGGGAGCCAGTGACGCAATGACGCGAATCGCCCGCAAAATGCACTGAATTCACCTTGTTTATGTGACCTTTCAGGATCTTTTTGGACGAGAAACGGATTTTGGTCACGTCGCTCATATCTCCGCACTTGTCGCCCAGCGTGCAGTCCGCTTTACTCTTTTGGTCATCCTAATCCAGAATTTATAATAAATATTAATTATTTGTGGTTAAATGAATTAACATTTTTGGGAAACTTAACCTTGAACTTTTGTATCATGCCATTGATCTCATCGTAGAGCTTTTGGGTTTCTGGATCAATCTTCGGCATGATTGAGCATTAATTTATTTTAATTTTATTTTATTTTATTTATTTTGCCTGTCACAATTATGTTTAGCGACCGTTAAACCGTCTAAGACCAGCCACGAACGCGTCAAAACACAAACTAATTCGGAAATAAATGTTATGATGATTTTGTTGCAATGCCTGAGCGGCGGTAATGCAATTAACTAATTGGATTAGTTGTTAAGCGTACGGTAAAACACAAAATTTTAAGCGATATCCAAAACTTCCGCGCATTGAATTCAAACACGCACACACATACACGCGCACGCCCATGCGCAGTGAAAAGTGTTGCCAATCGACAGAAATTAGTATTGGAAAACGTAACAGTGACAGTTTAACAGAGCTACTCCACGGCTAACATAAATGTTACTTATTTCAAAAGATGCTTGTTAATTGAACTCAATTTAAAACAAGAAATAATTGAATTCTAAATTCAAAACGTAAGGTAGCCAGTCGAATGGTGTAAAGTACACACAAGGCGATCAAAACAAAATTAAATAAATCGGCTTAACATAGTCGCGAATTCTGTTAGACTTATCGACTTATCGATTAATGCCAGCTGCTGCGCGTGCCATTTAACAGCTGTTTGGTCGCCAGAAGAACTTGGACCAAGAATTTGGTTTAATTTTATTTGTACAATCGCCGGAACACATATCCGCCACAATGAGCCTGCTGCACTAAGGCAGTTTGTGTGCAGTGTATCATGGAATCGCTGCCATGCGCCAGCGAAGTGGCGCAACTCCAGGGACACCAGCACCAACAGCCAACCGATAGCCTTGTCAGCATCAAGCGCGGATCGCTGACATTTGGCCACAGCCTGATGGATGCGGTCATCACCAAAGCGGACGACGTGCCCCAAATGCTGAAATCTCAGAAATCACTAGTGGAGAACGCGGCCCAACTCGTGACACCCAACAACGGCATGGACAGCATGTGCGAGAGCGTCGTGACCATACCCAAGGAGCTGATTCTAATCTCTCTGGTATCGCAGGAGCAAGCGCTCTACAATCCAAAGCACCAACTTTACAGAAGCACAAAAAGCAAAGACGAAAAATGGCAGCAAATAGGCGGCCAAGTGGGCTGGTCAGGTGAGCGTAACTAAATTAAATGCAGGTGGAATTCCTGGCTAAACTTCTTAAATTTAGACACTCAGTGCAAGGCAAAGTGGAAGGCAATGAGGGACCAATATTGTCGCGAACTGAAGCGCGCCAAGACCAACAAAGCCAACGTCAAGTGGAAGTACTTTAAGGAGCTGGACTTTCTGCGACCTTTTGCGCTGGCACGCAAGTGAGTGACCGCTTAATAGAATGCTAAATAAATGATATAAATAAATTTATCTTTTAGCTATCGCTCACGCGGTTCGCAGAATGCCAGCAACAGTAACAACGGCAACAGATTCGCCAACATTAAGATCGAGGATACGAGCGCCTCGTTGCTGGAGAGCTGCAGCTTTGCTACGACGACCACAACAACGGTGACAACAACTTCAACGCAAGCTGCGGCAGTTGACAAGAAATCGGACTCGACTCGTGGATTGATAAATGCGTTTATCTCCGGCCAAATCATTCAGCAGCATCCGCAGCAGGACACCAATTGGAACTATTTAACCGATGCCAGCGGCAACGGCGTCAGTTCAGCCACATCCATAACTGTTACCTGCGAGACGCCCAGCACAACGGCAGGCGATACGCTGTACAATGAGCTTGTGAACTGTGTGAATGCTGCGAACGCTGTCTCGCAATCATCAACGACGAATGCCGATGAGGAGGACGATGATCCCATACACACGTTTCTCAACATGGAGAGCTACTTCGAGAAGGAGCTGATAACGTTGATACAGCAGGAGGATATGATCTACAACTATAGCAATCAAAACTATCGCAATGTCAAGCTGAAACTCGAGGCTTGGGACGAAATATCGCGCAAGCTGAAGAAGCCCGGTAATCACAACAACAAGCAAATGAAGGCAATAATAATAATATTAATCATCTTTGACAGTTAAACAATGTCGACAAAAGTGGAAGGCACTGCGGGACCAATATGCACGCGAATACAAACGCCTGAAAACACAGATGCATGTGGATGCCATCTCACGCTGGAAGCACTACGATTCGTTGGGATTTCTTCAAAAGTACATACAACAGAAGTCCCTGTAAGTCGATGTAGTTCCAACAAAGAGACTTAAATTAATTTAAATTTACTTTCCAGCGATGGAGATGCTTTAAATATGCTGCTGCCCAAACACGAGGCCGATGAGCATTTGGATGAATCGCCTTTACGCCATTCAGAGCCACAGCCGAGCACATTGGAGGCATCGTCCAGCAACTCGTCGCAGTTGAATATGTCCACACTTCCGCCCCTCACAGGCCCACATAAGGCAGAGTTGTCCATCTCAATGCAGCAGCCACAACAGCAGCAGCAAGAGGTGCAGCAGCCCAGCGAGCTGTGCGTGGCCAGCTACGATGAAATGGATATAGTGGAGAACTACATCAATGGCAATGTGACGCACGACGATGACGATGAGGAGGACGAGGACGACGATATGGATGCCACAGCGACATCAGAACAACCAGCACAACAACAACAGCAGCATGTTGTCAGCTATGACAACGAGGAGGATCCTGTCTACATGGCCGTCAGCAATGCTCTCTCCAAGCCAGAGGAGCTGGCTAAGACAGGCAGCAACCTGGAGACACAACAGCTGCAGCTACAAACGGGCAGCGACTATTCGCAAAAGCTGGAGGTGCACACGCCCACATCATCTAACGCCCGATATCAAACCGCAGCCACAACGCCATCGACGCCTAGTCAGACGACCTTTGCCATGGGAGGCGTCCCATTGGCAGCTGCGGAGGAGGACGAGATCGGCGCCTTCTTCAAAGCCGTGGCCATGAAAATACGCAACGCACATCTGGAGCCGGTGGACTTTACGGATCTGCAGATTGACATACTGCGGGTGATCAACGAGGCACTGCGCAATCACTAGCCACAGCCATACACACCTGAAGAGATCTCGATGAACCAAGTCCCCTCCCTCTTTTGCGCCCACACAAAACGAGAGAATGGTTTCACAGCGTTGCGCGTTATTAGCTCATAAGTGTTATTTTAAACCATGTTTTCTTTGGCCAATTAGCTGGGATTTTTCTTTGTAAAAATCTTTTATTTACTTGTCACTTTTAAATTTTTCACAAAAGCACGTCCAAACACACACACACAAACACCCAAGAAACTTAACACAAACAATCATATGCATAAGAGCCGAAAATGGTTTTTTTGTACATAGGCAAAGTTGCCAATCAAACAGAAATGTTGTTTAGCTTTAGGGTGCTTCCGGCCAACACAACCGGAACTAAAACACAAAAATTGTTATACGACTAGGCCTTCGTAATATTAACAATGTCATCAATATATCTACGAAATGGAACATCATAGACAAACGGAAAATATACGTATATTTTTCAAAAGAAATAAATCATTTTGTTTTTCTTTTGCTGTGGTGATCGGGCGAGTTTGGGAGTACTATATCTTTTAGGTGTTGTCTTTTGATTTCAAAAGGTATTTTCAGAACAGTTTTTGGCTGAAAAATAGCTTCATTAATGTTTTTCCCGTTTTTTTATTTGGTCAGAAATATTAACATTAAATTCTAGTATAAACTGTTGTCTTCTGATTAAATCGTAATTTTTCAGAACACATTTTGACTAAAAAGGAATTATTTTAAAGTCAATTTTATCGGAAATATAGTTCCATATACCGAAATATTTTCATTTTAATATTCATTTATATTTAATCAAGTACATTTTAATTTTTAATACTTAATCTGTTTTAATTACTACTCAGAATTTCAGTTATTTAAAATTCTAAATTTTTCCTTAATGCATTTTATGCATTACTATGAATTAAGCTCTTAATTTCTATACGTTATCCCTTTTGTTGCCAGTGCAGCGAACTTCTTTTGAACCGCTGTCAACAGGGTATAAAAATCAATGCAGTTGGCAGTCAGCAGTCAGTTGATGTAGCTTCTTTTGGCATCCTTTGGTTGCTTACCCCGGGCAGGCTTCTCTCCGCCACCCACTTCACAGCATCTGTGCACAAACATTTAGACAACTGCCGAGCATTGCAGCGAACTGGAGCTGCCTGTCAAGTGGTACTTGCGCCACGACCACCCAACCCGCAGCCCCAGTTATATATCCAATACGTACTGTACATGAATATGTATGTACAACCGATTTACCCACATAGATTTAGTTAGTTGGCGTCGCAGCTGGCATTGAAGGCGACTGTTCCTTGGCATTGGCCAAACGTTTGTGAAACGGACATAAACAAACTGAACTCACGCATCCAATGGGCAGGCAGCGAGAGCGAGACGACGCTAGTACACTCTCGTTGTACATAACTCGGCAAAGGGGGCGGGGCAAACGCCATATGGCGTCGCATTGGGTGTGGCCACTTAGCCAACAGCTGCTCCTGCTGCTGACGCCGCCGCCGCCGCTGCTGCTGCTGCTCTCGAATTTATGTAAAAGTTAACATTTTTAATAAACATTCTCATTTTCAAGCGGAAGTTCGCAGTTGGAGACGGCTAATGAAACGGACCAAAAATGTATCGATGCAGACAAAATCTGGGAGCGAGGGACAAGGCAGAACACGCTTGATTGATTTCGAATACGCCCAGTGGAATATCGCTCTATGGTTTATCAAATATGCAGCAGCTCCCCCCCTCTGAATTCAATCAATGCGCTATTGTTGTTGTTTTTATTGTAATTAATTCGCAAGCCTTTCTCTATGGTTGAGTGCGTGTGCTTTAATTAAATCCAACATGAATGTGGGGCTACAGGTAGCATTATACAATATATGAATGCATGTTCTTACATATTGCATAACAACTTTTATGCATTCCCTTGGTGACTTTAAAAAGTCTTTTATTATTACTCATTATTATATTTGCGAGTTTATTATTACATTATTCAAAAAAAATCGAAATGTTTTATAAATGAATACTAATAGCTATTCCAGCTAAAATCTTTTGTTCACTATCATCAATAAAAATTATATTCTCTGATAACAATAGCAGTAGGCCTCATTCCTTTCTCTTCTGCTTCAACCATCCCAAACAATCCAAAATTATGCGCAACACCTAAACTAATCATTTAAGAAAAAAGGAACTCCTCCGAAACCTTCAGACAACACAATTACATAAAATCCTATACACCCTCAAAGTATCAAACAGCTTCCCCTTTAATATTGAAAATTTAAAAAAGAAATAGTCAACAATATAAATAAGAATTGTAACACAATTAATTTGATTGAAAAAGTCGAAGGCCATGCAACCAGCGGTATTTACTAGTTAGATGAGTTTTTAAGCTTCAACAAAAATAAATAAAATACATATTCTGATGTATTTTCTAAAACAAATTGCCTTAATGTTTTGAAAATAGAAAAGTTTACCTCATTAATTAAATTAATAAATAATAAACCAAATGTGTAATTAATTGTATTTGAAGTGCCACAATTTTTTCCACCAACGACTTTACTTTAATCCGTTCGTGGATCTTACTGACAACCCTCTTTTCTACTTATAATATAATAAAAAAAAGAAATGAACTTGAAGAAGACGTTTTCAACTTTTCATCTAAAAATGCCAACGTTAACATGCAATTTTCGCAGACACAGAGACGGAAACTATTTTCGCGGCTCATTTAACGGGTTCACCCGCCAGACACGTAACTAGAAAAAAATGGCATAAAAAATATAAATATACTTATAGAAATATTTTTATTGCCTGTGGGCAAGTGTTACACTGTCACACTTAAGCTCTTTGCTTTGCCGCTGCCACAGTTAAACCAATTTGCAGCATTTTGTGCTCTGTCCTTTGCCCTCTGCTCGTTGCCTCTTCCCACCATTAAGCATATCAAATTTACGACGATTGAGAACATGCCTCAATGCACTCACGCCCACTGAGGCTGCCACACAAGCAGCCCGCAGGCCTAAGATGTTGCAACTTTGAGAGATTGGATAAAAAAATCATTTAGCGAATATAGAACATTCTGAAGAGTCTCTTGTCATAATAAGTGTCAAAAGATACTTGTTACAAATTATCAAAATATAAATATATAATAGATAAATTCAATATTAGGTATTCTATGAGTATTCTTATTTGTTTCACATATTTTCCATTATTCATTACATTATTCCATTTATTTATCAACTTACATAATGAATAATTTCCAATTGTAACAAGTACTAATCTAATTACTAAATGATGCTTCATTTTGATCACCAAAACTTGCTATTAATATATACAAATTATTTTTAGCTAATCCTCATTTCATAGCTAATAATACCTCACAACTCTTGACTGTAAAGGGTATATTTATATTTAAAACTCATTTCCTGTCGTGTGACGACTTTTCACTTGCAACAATTTATACGCCTGCAGCTTTGGGTCGCAAAGAGGAAGAAAAATCAAAAGCTCACAACGAAAGTTGGCGACAAAATGCTGACAAACTGCGACTTGTCTGAGGCTTCGCTGTCTGTCCCTCTGTCCGTCCGTCCGACCGTCTGTCTGTGCTTTTGAATGCAGTCTGTGTGTGTGGAAACTGGAGGCTGTTATCATAAATAAAGAGCGCAAAATGTCAAACGTTGTCCGGGTTATAATATCATAAAGTAAATGCAAGTGGCGCAGAAATCAAACATGCAACATTTCGAGCATTCGAACGATGCACGATTTATTGGCCATGTTCATAATGTTTGCCGACTGCGACTGCGACTGCTGCACTCGCTGTTTATTTTGCTTCTCTTATGCTGTTTTTTTTTTAGTTTAAACTGAATTGTTTCCGGGAACTGCCGCTCCAACACCAACAACAACAATGGGCCACTACAACGAAGCGCTGAAAAGCTTGTAAAACATTTGTAGCAACTGCTGTGCTGCCGGCAACAGTTGCAGCCGTAGTTCGATTCAATTGCGATGCCGAGGCGGCTTCGCCAGCTACTGTTGGCCACGTTCACCCAGCCGAAATGTTTTATTCATAAAGCAACAGCAGCGACAAGATCATCGCCGTTGGCTGTGGCTGTTGCTGTGGTTGTGAGTGTCCGCTGGCTGTCCGTGTTTGCCTTCCTACCAAACCAAGTCCAGCTTCAGCTTCAGCTCCTGTTTCTGTTTCTGTTTGCTGCTGCTGAAGCTGATGCTCAATCGTCGGCCTATGCTAATTTTAAGCAAACTTATCTGCCGGCGCGCATCTTGCCCAGCTTTTGGCTGTTAGATTGCCCGACAAAACCAACTCACAAAAGGGGTGCTAATCGCCAAATTTACAACTTGATGCAAACGCAAACTCAAACGCTAAACCAAACACTTCCACACACTCTAGACAAAAGCAAAACGCAAATGGTGCAGAAAACAAAACGACCGCAACAACTGGGGGTTTAGTATCTGTAACTGCAACTGTTTTGTCCTAGACGAAACTATAAAAATCAACACAGCGCAGAGAGAGCTACAATGATATCCACACCCAGCTCAGCTCTAAATTCCCCCCTGCCGCCCTCTCCTCTGCCCGTCGCATCCTGCTGCACAACACAGAAGGAAAACTCTCGGAGCGTTGAGGCAGCGACTTTCACTCGCCCCGCTAAGCATGCTACGAAAAACCTAGCATTTGAAAAATGTACTTTTTTACACTACCCTGCGCTGCTTCTTCGTCTCCCGCCCCACAGCTGATGGTGACAGTGGCTAACGCACAGTGGTGCAGAGTACGATGAAAATGCTGATTTTCATTGAATTTCAAAATAAATAATATTTTATTATAGCTGCTTTCGTCGGTGTCCTTGTAATTTTTAACATTTTCACATTTAACTAAACAGCAATTTGAACTGCGATCAAGGCTGCTAAATTTGTTAGATTTTTACCAAACTTGGTTGATGTTTAGTTAATTAGTTCATTTAATAAAATTAGCTTATCAAAAATATTATATTCAAGTGACAATCGTAAATGTTGTCGTCGGCATCGTCAACAGATTGAGCAAATAAAAGATTTATTTTGAATTGTCAAATTCGTTGCATTTATAACAAAAGGTCTCAGTGTTTTTGGAAAATTAGATATTTTTTCCAAAATGGTAAACTATTAAAGCTCTCCTACAACATCATAGTCTAAAGTTCGTATTCTATTGAAAATTAGTTAATTTTTGTGATACAAATAAATTATATTCATTTGACAACCGTCAATGTGCTATAAGATATTCTCTGCAAAATGATACTTTTTACAATTTATTCAATATTTTTATTTATTTTTATATTTTTTGTTGTATAATAAAACGTATACGTAATAACACGCTACCAATGCAAAGCGTTGTGGCAACGAAATCTAGTTGAATATACAAAAGTAATAATAGAAGACGAACATCAATCCAATAAATACTACAACTAACAACTAAATTATATTGCAACAATTATAAACATGTTATTTTAATAATAATTAAATAATATCATTGAGTAAAGATTCCACAAAAGAAGCGATCAATTATTAAGTTCTTACTTTGCCTTTTTATTGTTTACAATTTATCTGCACCACTGTGACTACTTTGCTTGCTTCGGCATGAGCTAGAGCCTGAGTGTGTGGTTAGGGGTTGCGGTGTGTCGAAAGGGTATTTTTACAGCCACACACTCACACAAACAGAAATACACACACACGCACACACTCTAACTCCATGTGATTCGTGCATAGTGTTAGTTACAAGGCACATAACACTTTGTTATGTGCGCTTGACAAAGTTGTGCGGCGCTAAAAGTGCTTAGTGCCTTAGTTTAAAGCAATTTGTACTTTTTTTTTTTTGGGTGGGGACTACAGATAAACGCACAGGACCTTGAGAGAGGGTGGGGATTGGAATTGGGTGCTAATATGGTCAAAGTGCTGCGCATGAATGGCTGAGCTTGGGACTGCGACTACAACAGATGAGGAAGGGAGGGAAGGAAGTGTGCGAATTCTTTTGAATCGTTTTATTCGATTTTTTTTTGTTTTGTATTTTTGAAAATTTAAAGATTTGCACATGCTGATAGGCACAACGTATAAATCTCGTTGCAAAAGGAAACGGATAACGGATATTTGCGGAATTTGTAGACACGTGTGAGTCGCATAGGATGAAACAAATGGCACAAGCGGAAGGCATTTGGGGCGTTTCCTAGGGTAGCTCACATATTATACGAATACATATGTTAGACGACCCCCAGCTGGGACGGCAAGCTGAGGGAAAAGTGCCAAAATGCCAGGCGCGACAAGTTCAACACCTTTTGGCCAGAGGCGAAAGCAAGGCGAATGATGATCATGATCTACTCGGCCAGACGCACAAAAACAGCAGCAGAAGTGGAAGACAGAAGGCAGCATGAAGGCTTCTTTGTAGCTGAATGTCAACTTTATTAAAAGAAATTATAAATTGGTATGCTGGTCGGGAGCGGGACTCGAGACTCGAGAGTCGAGAATTGGGAGTCGGGAGTCGGGAGTCGTGGTCTGGCACCACTTCACAGGCACCGCGCGCAAAATTCCAGGCTCACACATCATTAAACGAGCAAGAAACGGAGTCAAAGTCGCAGTCGGAGTCGGACTGAGGCAAACTGTCTGCGATCCTAAGTGGTTGGGCCTGGCTTTCAGCCATTACAATTACTGACAAAAAGCATCAAGGTAATAATAAAAACAAAAGATACCATTCAGCGAGGGTTGCCTTAGAAGTAAAGGAAATTTAATGGCATTATTAATAAGCATTACCTCGTAGCAAAAAATTGATAAATATTAAAAAAAAGAAAATAAATCTCTAATAGAAAAAAAGTCTATTGAAATATCTATATATTAATTATATGTGTATTATGTATTTTATTTTATGAAAAAATACTTTTTTAAGTTAAAATTGTGAATAAACTTCATTTAAACCTAAATATTTTTGAAGTATTTTATTTAAGTTTTTGCATACGGTTTGTTTTTAATTTAATCCCAAATCCATTAAAAATTTTTAATTTTAGCCTAAATATTTTTTATGTATTTTATGGTCATATTTTATTTCATTTTTTTGATACTATTTTCTTTTAATTTTTTTGATTAAAACCCAAATCTCCATATAGACATATTTTATTTTATTATTTGCATACATTTTTTTAAATTCAATGCCAAATCCTCAACAAATTCTAAATGAAATGCATTTTAACATAAATATTATTTATGTCTTTGATATATTTTTAGCTTAGGCTAAAGCTTAAAGAATTATTTTGCAACATGTTCTGCAAAGCAGATGTCATATGTCCGAAAGAATCAAACAAAGTGGCAAATCTCTTGATTAATATACAATATTTGGCATTACTTTGTTGCCGCCCTCCAAAAAAGCAGTTAAGGAATTTCTGTACAAAAATAAGAAAATAAAATCGATTCGCATTGCGCTGCTGAGACAAAGAGCCAAAGCTCATGTCAGGACATTTAGAATTATGATAGAGTTTTGATGTTGTCATAAAAAAATTTAATTGAAATACCAAAAATGGCAATGAAAACCGTCAGGCATCCAGTCGGCCAGCCAGACAGCCAGCCAGCCAGACAGCCAGAGAGTCGGCCAAGCAGCCCGATAAAGACGTCAATGTGGCTGCTGCGGCTGCGGCTGCTACTTGAAGCGGTTCGGACGGACTTTGACTTTTAATGTGTATATTTTTGGTAGGCATTAAGTATTTATTGCAGACATTGTCCACATGTATCACTCACTGCTGTCCAACTCCAACTCCAACTTCAAGTCCAAGTCCAAGTCCCAGTTGCAGTTTGCAGTCCATCTACAAACTTAAAACAAGATGTCAAAATGAGGCCACTTAGGCGCGACTTTTGAAAATCAACTCGCGAGGCGGCAAAAAACACACACGCACAACAAACCGCTGCTGATGATAATGATGACGACGACAACGACGATGACGATGACGATGACGATCAACAACGAAGCGCAGCAAAAAAAACAACAAAAAGTAAAACAAGTTGCAGACCGCTTGCTGTGCAGACCACATTGTAGTCGCGTCCCGCGAGTGGTTAACTCTTTAAGGTGTTGCCAAGACAAACAAGCTGCAGCCACTGCCGAGAGGGAAGGCGACTGAGGAGATGGCCCACTTCATGGCTACATTTCAATTACTTTGTGGGGCAGCCATTTAAATGAAAATGCCACACATTGCCCAGGCACAAGCCACACAGAACCGAGCCGATCCGAGCACAGCAGGTAGCGTCCTTTGCCACCCTGCTCCTGCTCCTGCTGTGTGTGTGTGTGCGATGACGGCAAGTAATCATAATCTTAAGGTAATAACAGGCACATTACATGTCACATTAATAAGCGGCGGGGCCAAGACCAAGAAAGCGTTTAAATTAATATCATAATTCATATTGCAATAACTTAGCATGTTAGCAACGCACTCTCGCACACATGCCCAACTTCCTGTTTTCGTCGTCCTTGCTTATTAATTTTATGTGACTTTCTTTTGCTTCTCCGCTCTGCGCAGTTTTATTTTTGGCAAGGGTGCGTCCTTCGTCCTGCGTCCTGCGGTTTTGCTTTCGCGTGTGTGTGCTTGCGAAAAAAGCAACGGCAAAAGGCACATAATGAGAGTGCGGCATAGGCAAACATTTACATGCAAGTCCTTTAAGCCTGATAAATGAGTGGGCCAGTTGCGTCTGGGCTGCAGCAAAGTGGTTGCGGCCACCTGGCCAAACCAGGTCATGCGGCGTATACTTAATATTTGCGACTGTCGATGCTGCAGCAAAAAGTTTGCCTTGCTGGAGCTGCTTAATATTATAGAATTACTTAAGAGTGCATGCTATAAAGACTGTTTTGATTTTGTAAGTATTTCAATGTTATTTTGATGTACATATATACGGATTAATTAAGTACATTAATTTAACATTTATATCGTCCTCCATTAACCTACATTTTATCAGGGTAATAATTATTTATTAAGAGCATAATTTTTGTCGTATTGTATAAATTTTTATTAATATTTTTTAAAGGCATTTTAAAAGGGGCTTAAATAAAAAAAAAGGAATCGAAATATTACCATTTTTTTAACAGTATTTATTTTACTGGTACATAATAAATATATTACCAATAAAGAAAAGTTGTTTGCATATTATAATAAAATTATTAATACAATTTTATCAGCATTTTCTTGAAAATTGGTAAAATAATATCTGCTTTGTATTATATACAAGTTATTATAAAAAATGCTTACAAATTTGTGTATCAGCATTTGCTTTAAAAGGGGTATCAATAAAAAAAGATTTGCTATTAATTAAATGTATTTTGTGGCTTTGTATCGATGTTGTTCAACAGTTGTTTCAATCTTGTAAATGTAATGTCATTTTAAAGGGGTATCATACGCAGCTATTTGTAGTGTATTAGACAGCTCAATGAAAAAGTCACATATTCATATTTATTGTACACTTGTATTTGCCATGTTAAGTCGCAGTCGAAAGCTAAATTATTTGATGGGCATCGCGTAATAAGCCTGAATTGGACAACACATAACTAACTGGATGTCAGCATGTGAATACCAAAATGCTATATAATGGCGATACACTCGATCGCCGATACTCGTCGTGTATCGATCGTCGGCAGCAGCAGCAGCAGCAGCAGCAATAACCACTAACTGCTGCTCCAACTCCAACTGCGACTTCGACTTCGACTGCAACTCCAACTTCGCATTCAACTTCAGGTATTGAGTGACTTGCCGCAGTCGAGTCGAGATTTTCTTGTGTGCATTTCATTTTCATTGACAGCCTCTGTACAAATGTCAAAAACAATTTAAAATGCCATTTTTACATGACGATTTATTTGTTGACATGTTTACAGGCTCATTCTCCCAGTCACCACAGCAGTCGAGTCCAGTCTCGAAGCATTTTACATGTGACGCGATTGGAGAGTGGAGACTGGAGAGTGGAGACTGGAGAGTGGAGACTAGAGGCGCACAGCTGCAAACAACGGCCGTTGACAATCGCCAGCGAATTCAAAAGCGAACTTGACGGCAGCTGAAGATGGACGCAGACAGATTGCGTGTTTTGCATGCTCAACTACAACTACAACTACAACAACAACAACAACAACAACTACAATATATGTTCAAAGTGCTCACACAACTTAACACTTGCAAACGTATCGAGCAGCTGCCCCATTCAGCATTGACCAGTTCGGTTCAGAGGACCACTACTGACCACGGTAGCTTCTTTTAAAACTCAATTTGCGCTAATAAATCGCCGAAAAAGCATTTTGACAGCTTATGATGCGCAATGGCGCGCGCATAAATCTTGCACGTTTTTTTCTCCTGCTCCCTCTCCTTTACCCTCTCTCTCTGCTCCCATCGCATTTCCGACGAAAATCGCGCACTCGCGGCTTTAGGGACAAACGACAAAGTGAATCTCGTTGCCAGCAGCAGCAACAACAACAACAACACCAACAGCATCAGCAACAACAACAACGACGACAGCAACGACGACGACAGCAACTCTGTCAGCAAGGCTTTGGGATGGCTCTTCGGGTTGGCATTCGTCATTATTTGTTCATTTTTAGCATTTAACATTCCGCCAAAGTGCTGGAAAGCTGCCGCGCAAACAACAACAGAAAGCTCAGGCCGAGCACTCGTCTCAGCTGCTTGTTGGAAGGGGAGTGAAGGGAGGGAACTGAGGCTACCGAGCTACCGCTTGCGTTGTCCAGCCCCTAACTGTGGGCATCAATCGATCAAGCCAACAGAATTTGATAGATCGCACTGATCAAACGGCAGAGATTAATGAAAGGTAAACTTTAAACAATATCCATATCCAATGGAGAATTTTTAAAAGTTTTGAATTTATATATTTACTTTTTGAAAACGTAATATCATACTACTTTTTAAAAATTACGTTTACAAACATGTACTTTTGGTAAGGTGAGCATTTCTACATATTCTTTATATAGAGAACAATAATTGGTATACGAAAGTACGAAATTGTATGATCTGGAAATGGATACCTTTCATATTCTATTATGAGAATAACTTGTATATGGTTAATGGTAGGAAAAACATTAATTGAAAACTTGAGCTTTATTTTTAAGCAAATTATCATAATCACTATTTTATTTTTATTTTTATTATTTTTCTCAAAAAAAATTAATTTTGTCGGAATACTTGAAAATAAACTATAAGTCCACAATTCACGGTGAAATTTGATAATTAATCCATTAAAAAGCAGAATGTTATAAGTATTACTTTCATTCCTTTTACTTTCGTTTAAAAATGCAAAAAAACGTTAACAACATTTTCTGCTTTTCTAATTAATGTAAGAAATTGGATATTTAGGTAAGTAAAAAGACATATAATATTTTGATAGATAAGTAAATTTGATAAAATATAATTAAAGGAATTTAAATAAACAACGAAATAAATATGGAAAAGATTTAAATTAATTTATTTCCACACCCAATCACTAAGACTTTAATAAATTGTCTGTATGAATTTTAAAATTGATTTTAGAAATGAATGCGAAACATTGTCATTGTGAAATTAAGTAGTATAAAGAATAGCATTTTTTAGTAATAAATTAACTTAAAAATAGTATTATTTAAATAGCTTTTTAATAAGTTCCACTCTGTCAACTGAACTATAAAAAATGATGCTCTCGCATTATAAATTTGAACCTTGTCACCCATTGTGCGCAACTCTCGCTTCGCTTTGGGTTTCGACAGGTTCTGCGAGCATCGCAAGTATCGCTGTATTGTATTCAATTTTTGTCAACAACTTGGCAACTTTGAGACTCGGACTGAACCGATGTCGTCGCAGTGTCTGCCGCAAATTTCACAGTTCTTATATGGCCGGAGTGTGGAGAACGGGGACTATGGCTAAACGTGCGCCTGCCCAGAACGGCCCCTAGGCTAATTAATTCCCTATGGGCAACACTTTTTCGGGGCCATAACTTGAGACCACCAAATTTGCATAGCATTTGTATGGAAAGTACTCAAAAGATGCGCCGCTCAAAACTCGAATTCACTTCGAGTACCCTTTATTTTTTGTTGTCTCGCAAATTTCTCGGGAAATATCTGTAAAGTATGAATGCGAGAGTATCGCTTTTATAAGTTACGAGTACAACACACAAACACAGGTGTTCGTTCGATAATCATTTCTCAAGACTACAACAAGATGCTGTATATCTTGTTGTTGTTGTTGTTGGCACAATGACAATGCCACATACAGTAGCCTCGGTGTCTACGTTGTTGCTGCTCCAGTTTTAGCTGCTGCTGTTGGCCTGGCCAAAACGAAATCCAAGAATTCCAACTGTGCGCTCAATTGTTGGAGCGACCCGAAAGCTCAGAGATTCTTTATAAGCGCGCACAAAGTCAAAGACAATCAAAATATTTGCATATTACCAATTTTATATGCAAATACCCCGTGTCAGTCGTGAGCTGCCGTCGACGTCGACGTCGTCGTCGTCGTCGCTTTGGCTAGCACACTATGCTGAAGTCGGAGTTGGAGTTGAAGTCGCAGCCGGACTTGGACTTGGGACTGTTTTTGGGGCCGCTTTGGCGGCTTGTAGCATGCAGCCAATGTAAGGAAGTTTACATTCTTACTTTACACAACAAGCGGCAACAAAAAGAGCCAGACAAAGAGTCAGCCCCAATCCCAATCCCATGGATACACAACACGAGTACTCCAACTCGAACTTGTACTCGAACTCGTACTCGTACTCATACTCGTATTCATGCTCGTATTCGAACTCTTACACCGCCAAGTGGTGTGACAATCGCACGTGAAAGTGCATTGGACCTTGGGCCCAAGTAAGGAGTCCAAAAAAAAAGGCCACAACGTTCAGCGAGGAGGGGAATTGAATTCAAAGTGGAGTGGAGTGAGCTGAGCGGGGGGACTCAGAGACTTTGGCTCATTGGGATCTATGGCTGAGAAGTGTACACAAACCATATGGACAATTAAGGCTGCCGGTCGCATGCCACAGATCACTGGCAATGACTGCCATATCAATAACATTTGGAAATTACGGCGCAGGGTTAACAAAATAAAACAAAAGGGGAGAGTTAAAGATATCACTGATCTTAAATTAGAATGAGTGCGAGATAAATGATATGAGCAACTTAATTTATACATAAGGAATGAATAATAAGTTCACCTTACCTTACAGAAATTCAAGAAATATTTGTATTCAACCAGATAAAGTTTACTTTAGTTTTTTATGAATTCCTCAATTTCAGTGTTTCTAAAAAGAAAGAAATACACATTGTGAATTATACTCAATTCTACAAATTAGCTTAATTTTATTCTATGTATCTTAAAATGCCAGTTTTCAAATCAGAACAATTAGCATCTAAAACCTTCTTCAATTCCAATACGCTTTCATATTTTTGAATTTGTCAAAAGCATATTCAAGCAAATTTAGTAAATTATGTGTTACAATCAAATTGCAATATTTACTTTTAATTTTTATATAGATCATTTTAATTCTGTCTTTTTAATTTAATACAATTTTTCTTCCCTCAATTTAATTTTGTGTGTCCAATGACAGTATTATTATTTTTAATATTTAATATTTATTCTCTTAATTTTTTCAATTCCTTCCATTGTCGTCGATTGGCATCTAAAATCTACACTTTATTATATTTTCTTTTAATTTTTTTTTTCATATTATTATTTAGCACTACGAAATTACGATTTTAACTTTTAGTTATTATTTTATGAATAATACGTACTTTCTCGCTACTCAACGCTTTGATCGACTTTTTCATTTATCTCATTGAAAGTAACATACATAATACATAAATGATTTATAAAATATTCCCAAGACTTAAAAACTTGCAGCTCTCTGATCGCTTTGGCTTTTTGTGGTCTCTGCCATAGTTAATTCCATTTTTTTACCGCCGTATAAAACTGCTGCTATTTTTGTCGATTTTTATTTACCAATCGCATTACAATTTTCCATTTGCCTTTTTCGCTTGCAGATTTTTTAATAAATTGCAAACAACATAAATCAGACTATGAATCGACCCAAAAGCGTCAACGGCTTGCCGCCATTACGAGTATTTTTTCCATCTTTATTTTTATTGTGCATTGTCGTTGTTGTTGTTGTACTTTCTGTTCAGCCATCAATCCATTTAATAAACACCATTTTTGGTTTTGCCAACCATTTTTTAAGCCATTTTTAATGCATTGGTCAAGCGAGCAGCTACTGGACACTGGACACTGGACACCGCACTGGACAAGCAATTAAGAAGCGAATCGAACAAATCGAACAGCTGGCTCAATGTGGGACGAGGAGATGGGGGAGGAGAAGGTGGACTCGGGTCTGTCAGCTCAACCAGCTTAATGCGATTTATACGAACTGAACGAACGCCTGTTTCTCTTAATTGGTCGGCTGGCCGCAGTCAAGAAAATAAAGTTGCTTGTTTAACATGGTAAGCGGAGTGAGTGAAGTTCTCTCTCTGGGGGCGAGTGCTTGATTTAATGCCATTTTCATAGACAAGTCAAACAGCCGACAGCCGACAGACGGACAAAAATTGCAAATGATTAATTAAAAATCTTTTTGGCTGTGCGCTGTGACTGTTTGCTTAAATTTTTAACATAAATTGCACGTTTTTTAAATTTCAAACGCATTATTTCGAGTTCGTTAGCTTCACGCATACGAAATGTGCCTCGGCCTCCTAACTATCCATCTATCTCACCTCATCACCGTCTGTCTGTCTGTCTGTGTGTTAGCCACAATGCAAATAGAATCGAAAAAAAGGAATTTATATATATACTATATACAGTCTGGGTATATCAGTGGCAATTCTCCCGCACATTTTATGCAGATAAATATCCACGAATCCGACGTTGATGCAAATCCGCAAAGTGCTATGTTGACTTACTTAATTTGCAAGTGGCCGGGCATCGGAAAGAGACAGAAAGAGAGAGTGAGAAAGAGAGAGCGTCCACAGCTTGTCTGGCTGCACAATTTTTAATTTCCGCCAAATAATTCGACAGCTTCTCGTTGGGCAAATTAACAAAAATATTTGAGAAAAAAATGGGAAAAAAACGGAAGAACTTCAAAAGATTCTTATCCAGAAACTGGCCACTTAATCAGCATAAAAAACGTCTTAGCAGTCAAATTTAATTAAATAATGTTGAGCATTTGAGGCCACTTGCACAATTAGCTGCCAGTCCAAATGAGCAGCTAAGCGGCAAAGTGGCAACACCTGTGGGACGGACCCGAAACGAGTGGCAAACAAGGTCACAGATAGAGAATCCTTCCCCTGCCAGGACTACAGTTCCCTCCCCCAGTCGATGTGCGCATCAAACTTCAAAAAGAAATCAAATTAAATGTGTAAAGTAGCAGAGATAAAAAAATGGTAAAAAAAATCGTGAAAAAAAGTCGTGAAAAGATACTTGTAAATACCAGGGAAAAAAGGTCAAAGCGCGTTAAATTTAAGGGATTTTCATGCTTTTCTGGTTTGGTCTGGAAGGAGGGTTGGAGTTGGAGTTGGTGTTGAAAATTGACACTTGAAATTTAGCTGATGAGGTCGATGGGCACGGTACGATTGTAGTTGATAAGGCGGGGGGCGGAGTTGTTGAGCTGCAATCAGACAAAGCTGACGCAAATGCAACTTGACTGCGGCATCCTGGACATAACTGGAGTAGCAGTAACAAGTCCTTGCCACCCCCTCGCTGCTAATGACATTATAACAATAACGGGCGACATCATTGCAACAATGTGACGACGACAACCAGGACACACAGGACACACAGGACACGAGAGCGGCCCTGACATGTCGCTAATGTTGCCCCGGCTGGACTGCCGAATGTTGATTGCAGCTGCGATGCGCTTTTAAATGCCTTCATGCCTCATAAACGGACAGACAATCAGTTTCGCCTGATAACTAGACACACCAGATGCAGAGACTATAATGAACATCAGTTCTAAGCGGATATATAGAGGCGTTTTTGAGGAGGTGTGGGAGTTGGAGGAGATGGGGTAATCACTTTGAAGTGTTTGCTTGAGTTTAAAATTTAAAGTATGTTCTCAAATATTGATAATTTAAATTTATTTCACACTCCAACTTCCTATCTCTCTTATAATATATAATATATGTAACATTGCTGAAAATTACTTAAAAATGTTGTATTTTTAACCCTGATTTAATGAAGAATGAGAAAATAGAATTTTGTGAAAGTTTTAAATATTTTAAATTTTTGTAAATATTAAAAAGAACTTAAAAACCGTTACTTTTGGTTCAACATTACTTAAAAATTTATTAATAATCATAGTTAACGAAGACCGTTAAATAAGACCGTGAGATTGTAATGTATCTCTTTGTAGTCGAGAACGAACTCTCGCATCAATCGTTCATAATCGATTAGATTATGTAATTCTAAAACAAAAATCTACTCTTGAAAAATATTTATATTTTAAATTAAATTTTCAGAAAGCATTCTGATTTCAGCATTTACTTTATATTAATAAATATGTACAAATGCACTTTTGTTTGGATGTATGTAAAATTAAATGCATGTTTTTACATCCCTTTTAAATTACAATTTTTTCCTACAAAAAAAAATATAAAATATATGTATAGCTAATTTATATTAGTAAAACTTCATTCACACTTTTAAAAAACAAATATTAAAAGATCAAACGAATTATGCTGTTGCTTATTCATAAATAAATAAATTTTTCAAAAACGCTAATAAACGAACAATCTAATTAAATTATTTCTAATTCAAAAATATTTTGCAACACACAGTTGCTTTAAATCTGAAGAAATTTTCTGCATTTCAATTATTCAAGTCCAAAACCCCCCGAAACGAATTCTAAGTATTGCAACCTTTTACTCTATCAAAAGTTTACTTTTACAATGTATGTAGGCGACTCTATTGTTTTTGTATTTTTGTAGTATTGCAAAATATATTGTCTAAATATTATGAGAGGTGTTTACCTATTTTTGCTACTTGGAATTTGTATTCTTTATCAATATTCGTAAACATTAGCTGAGAACGCGAACCATATGGCAAACTATTAGCTGAGTGTAAGTGTTGCCAGAGTGAAGACTGTCTATAAACACAGAACTGTTTGGGTAGCAAAGTGGAAAGAAAAAAGAGCACAGTCAGCGAGCAGGAGGAGAAATAAAAAGCCAAATCATATTTCACTAATTTCAAACAATGTGTTTTCCCCCCACAACTGTAAAAAGTCGCACAAAGGCGCGAACGTGTGGCCAACCACATTTGGCGCTCAGTGTGCGATCGAGTGCACTCATAAACATCAACAACAACAAGCACACAAATCGGAAATCAATTTCAGCATTGAAAAGTATAACTCACAGAAACGAAACACACACAAAACTGAATGCGGCGACTGTTGCCATATGGTGCCACCTTTTGGCTCGGGAAACTGGGCGGAAAAGCGCACGGAGCGGACGAGGGTGAGGAAAACAGCGAGCAAGGGCTGCGTTGTGGTTGAGGTCGAGGTCTGGACGCGCGTGGGTGTCAGACGGGGTCCAAAAGATTAGTGAAGTTATATATGGGAATGTCTTAACCCCATCTAAACAAACAAATTGGCCGATGGCAAGGCGACGGCTGCGTATGAAAAATATTCCAGCTATTTAAACGTGTAAAGTCTGGGTCGGGGACTGGGAGGGGGAGGGAAGAACAATAAAACGACAATTTAATTTCATGTCTGCTGCCACATGCCAAGCCGAGTAAAAATCGTATTTAAAGGCAATGCCAATGTCGCTGCCGATTAGCGTAAATTTAATTTTCTGTGACACACATTAAGCTGTTACTTCGCATCGTTCCTCAACTCAACTCCTTCTAATTGCGCTCATTATTATTGCTGTAATACTTTCAGTCTGCGGCCCTTCGACAACATTCCCCTCATTCCACTTCTCGTCCATATTTCCCCCCTTTTTGGGCGGTGGTTTTTATGGCCGTTGTTTGAGGAGTCGCTGTAAATTGGCGCACAACATAAAATTGTTCGTTCTGTTATTGTTATTGTTGCTGCTGTCGTTTGGACTTTAACGCTTGGCGCCACATAAAATCAATTTGGCGTGAAAATGCCTCGAAGGGCCAAGCATGATAAATTTTGACGGCCAGTCCAAAATCTACATATATGTTTGCAATGTGCAGGTGAAAGGTGAAGTCTTGTATTAGTTATAAGACATGAATTATTATAGAAATACAGCGGTAAAGTTGCAGCTGCTAGCTACTGCTAAAATTAAAACAGCATTGTAAAAATAATAACTAGGTATATGAATATAATAAATTGTACTATTTGAGAGATTAAACATTAATGATAATTTTAAAGAAAATTATTTAAATCTGTTATTATTTCATAGGCTTTTGAGAAGTGATCTAAAATATCGAAATAGATAAAACAAAATGAATACATATTATTTTTTATTCATTTTGTTTTGAATTTAGACATACGTCAAACCTTTTTAGAATGCTTTTAAGTTGTTACCAAATATTGTGCACTTTATTTTTAAATATTTTGTGGTTTATAAAAAATAATTTTTTATAAACCAACAGCTTATTAAAAAACACATTAGTTACGTTAAGTTATTAAATAAAGTTTTGTTGAGCCTGAATCGTATTTAATATAATAACCTATATGAAGATTATGATTAGTACTAATTGTGCTAATTAAATAAAAAATGTAATAAAAATAATCATATTTTATAAGCATGCTAAGCGGACTAAAAATTTTAAAATGGAAACAAAAAAATAATATACTTGATTTTTTATTTTTTAATTTAAGTTGAACTCAAACTTCTTTAAAGTGTTTTTAGCTTTTATTATGAAATATTTAAAGGTTCTTGAGAGCTCATCTCTAATAGTAAAACAGTTTAATAAATAATACATACAATCATGCAATACTAAGATATTTTATTCCCTCGTTTACTCAATTTCTAAGACGGCTGTTTTAAACAAATATTTAAATGTATTGCTATTTGTTGTTGTTACTTTTCTATTCGTTAAACTGTTTTAACCCCATCAGCAACAATCCTTCGTGTGCTCAGTCCCCAAAACGGATTCTTCAGCTACTTAGCAACCGCTGTGCTGTTCGTTGAACTTTTGACCACCAATTAATCAAAGCAAATTTCAACAAAATTCATTTGTGCAACATATGGCAACAACAACAACAATAACAACAACAGCAATAACAGAGCAGACGAGTTTTTGTTGTTAAGCTCCCACACCAAACGAATGCAAATGAATAATTCACTTTTAATTAGGTTTTTACACATTTCCAAATGTGCTTCGAACGTAACGAAAACTTTGATTTTGGAGTCGGTTGAGTTCGGTGGAGTTGTGGTCATTATAAATAATTTTGTATAATTAGAGACAGTTGCTGTTAGTCACAGTTTGACATACGAGCTTCCCTCTTGTGCTCCAACCCGCATCATGGAGCATTATCCTGTGTGTGTGTGTGTGTGGGGGGAGAGAAAAGAGGTCGCTTATCTTGTTGACTTTGTGCTGGGCTTAACTTTTGAGCCAGGTCCTGTGGCCGAAACAAAAGCCTCTTGACTATCTGCTAAATTAGCAACGGAGGCTCATAAATTTGGGCAATGACAACCTCGCATTGTTTGCGGTGCCTGGAGGTCACAGTCTGGCCACAACTATTGGCAAGTTATTTTAATGCACTAAGCCAATTAGTGGGCTGCCAGCCTTGCTTCATTTGCGGTCTGATTTTGGCTTACAACAACTTTAACAGGCATCGCTGTAACCACCGATGTCATCAGGCACACGTGCGTCCAAAACTGACAACGACTTCCAGAAAAAAATGCGAGCAAAGAAAAAAGTTCATCAAGCCCACTAACACTAAACGTGTCAAAACTTTTATAATATAGTCGCTCATATATCTGGCAAACGCGTCCCCATAAATCTCGGCCAAGTTAGTGGCAAACAAAAGGGCTTCTGTCTTAGTCGCTGCCTCTCTGCGGCACAGCCAAAGTTTAAATTACTGAGCAGGCTGTGACGAGAGCCACAACCCATCGACAGGGAAACATGTGTGATGAATCTTCTTGCAGACAATGACAGAGTTGGAGACACGCCGACAGAATTACTTATGATGATGCATGGCCGCGGCTAGAGATGGACAGACCGCAGTCTGGAGAGACAAACAACCACCTTATGGCGGGATGTCATTCAACTGACGGTCTGCATGAAGCAAGGACCTTAAAAGTCTGGCTTTCTTAGGAAACAATTTTTCGAAATAAATCATTTTGAAATAAAATTTAGAAGATCAAAAATAATTATTACGATAACAGTGTGAACGAAGTGTTTTTTAAAAACTAAAAATTAAAGTGTATGATTACATCACAAATGGTATTGAAATTATGGTTCATATTATTCGTTTTTTTTATATTATGATTGTTTTATAGTCATAATTATTATTTGGCATTAAGTTCTTGCCTGAGATTATATAAAGCTTTTTTGAGGTATACAATATACTTTACAGTATTTTCTGTTTTTGAAATTTCAACTCCGCATTGAAGCCATGCAATAAATTCAAGTTCGAATCACATATATAATGCTGATCCTACAACTTCTTGGCATATAGCCAACAAACAACACTTCGATACAAGTAAAATATAAAACTGTGTTGTTGTTGTTGTAAAATATATTTAAAAATAAAAAAAACCTAATATTGGTCATATTGACAATATACCTTTTTTTAATATTTTCATTTTATTAATATTTTAATTGTACCGCATGGCTGTTAAATAGTTGATCGCTTTAACATTCCATATTCTATGGTATTTACTAGCCCAGTAAATGTGCCTTAAACAACTCTCAGCTATACCTATAATTTGATGCAACTTCCCGCTAGTCACGCTGTCATCTCTATTTGTACAACAAAAACCCGCTGTTGGCTAATATTACTTTAATGGGCTTTGCGCTGTTGTCGCCGTGGCGGGCCCCAAAAAGTATGCAACACATAAGTCGGCAGGACGCTGGCGGTCATTGTCGCTGAGTGACCACAACAAATTGAGCTTATCATTGACGGATTAACACTAAACACACACACACAAGTGGCGAGAGGAGTTGGATGGAGGTGGTTGTGGGTCTTGTCCACTTGCTTTGTCGTCCCGGGATGACACATAAATCTGCACGTAGCACTTGGGAAGCGATGGGCAAAGCAAAAATTAGCGGCGCCTGCAAAAGCATATTGATGAAGCGTTAAGACCACAGCTGACCCAAGCTTGGAACTGGAATTGGGACTGCGACTTGGGTTAGGCCAGACCCAGATGGAGATGGGAGGCAGAGAGAGAGTAAGCGTTTGTAAGTGGAAAATCAATGCCGACATCGGTGGCGGGCAACATGACAAGTTGAGCCCTTTAAGCCGCAAGTTATGCCAGCCACGCACACACGCACACACACACACACACACACACACAACACACCGTTTGACGACGGATGAGGTCCTGGGGTGTTACCACCCGGTATGGGGGTTGACTTTTTGCTGCTGATGTTACGAGTTGTTGTTGTTGCTGTTGCTGTTGTTGTTGCCTGCGTTTTTCTGTCACTTTGTGCAAATGTGTCCTTGCAAATCCTGTTAAAATTGCATTTGGAACATGTCAACATTGCGCTGGCAACCGAAAAAACCACAATACTCCCTCCAACCTACCCCCCTCCCCACCTGATGTGCTTCAATTTTCACACCATGTTAACGCTTGCCTTTTTTCCACTTTTTACTACGATTTTTATGATACGATTTTGCTTTGTTCCATGCAATTTTCGTACATTTATTTCGCTTGTAATTCATTTCCATTCATATTTACATGCATCCATCGCCGAATTTCTCTGCACCGAACATTTGTCTGGGATTTGTGTGGGATTCGCTTTTCGGTTTTATTCCGTTTTTTGCTCGATTTTCGTTTTTTTGTTTGTTTTTTTTTTTGTGGGTGGTGTTTGGTTTTTTATGTGAGTCGCAGATGTTGGAGTTTGGGTTTCTGGTCGGAATTGGCTTTGACAGTTAACGCTTTGCACTTGCAATGCGGTTTCAATTAATTCGAAGGCGTGGCTGGCTGCGATTTTCCGAGACGAAGGCTGCTGCTGCAGTGAATCAGCGAGTTGTGAGCAGGTGCAGACTTTGGAAAGGGAAGACTCAAATACTATCTGAGGGATTGTCAGCTTAGAAGAGTATTTAACGGAGTTACCAGCATTATTTTTCAAACTAAAAATGTTGGTTGGGAACATGCGAATCTCTTTATCATTTTAAAGATTAAAATAGATTTCATTATAGCTATTAATTTTGTTATATTCATAATTTATATTATAATTTATATAGTGACGTTTTGTTTTAATCATTTTGCATATGTAATATGTAACGCAATTTATAATTTCCATAGTTCTTAGACGCGATTGAAATATAGTAAGCAGTAGACTTTATTTTGATCTATGTATGTTATAAGCCAGAGTACCTAAATATGTACTCCTAAATCCTAAGATCAATAAATTAAATTTAAAATTTTTAAATTGAAATAAAAACGTAAATTATCATATTGATCTTTCCTAATCTTTCCTTTTCTGATCTGTACTTAAAATCGAAATATACTATAATAGGTAAAATTGTATAGATCTGGCCGATGTATGTACCACCAATAATTCAATCTTGTTTTTTTCCGAATATTTTATGATGACATCGAACGCTTTCAAGGTTTCAAAGAAATAATGGCCAAAGACTTGCTCTTTAAAAGATTCATACATGATCAAAAGCAAAGCGTTAAGAATATTAAATGCTTTAATTTATGTACCTTGTGTGAAAATTGGTATGTTCATTAATAATTCGAAATTATTCGGCACATAAGTAATATGTGAGAATTACCAAAATATGCAATCATCTGATTAGACCGCGGCCACAAACCGAAAAGCAATTAATAACTAATTTTTAGCAAGTCATTGTCACACGCATACGTTATGGGGAAAACTCAACTAAATTATAGAAAATTGTTTGCCAAAAATATTAAAGAAGCATGCGAGCGAAGAGGAGAGCGTAGAAACGCAGCAGCTGCTTTCTTGGCCACTACATAAATTAGCTGTCAGGCCAAAATGGCACTCGGTTTATGGCCGAGCTGTACATATATGTACATACATATATAAGTGAGCCACACCCACGCCCCCACGCCTCCCTACAGCTGCGAACATCGCAGCCAAGTGCTGGCCATAAAAAACAAAGACAAGTATTTAATTTTGTAGCGAGAAGCTGACAAACTGAGAAATACAAGGAGAGGGGGGGGAGGGGAACAGAAGCAACGACAGCGAACAGCACATAAATAAAATGAAAAATCTACTGCCAGCCAAATGCAGTTGAGTCCACTCTCCACTCTCCGCTCTCCGCTCTCCACTCTCTACTCTACTGAGTACATGGCCAGCAGAGTAGTCTTGGGCACTTGGTTACCTCGCTGGCAGCCGTCTAGTGGAGTCCTCCCCTATGTACTATCTCATATAGTACGGCGACTGCGACGGCGAGTATTAGGCACATAATGTAGGCTACCGCGGCTGCGAAGTGCGGCGCATGCGCCTCAAAGCTCCTAGCTGGCTGTCCCGCTCTAACACCAGCGGACGGCTCGTCGTTGCTGCTGCCTCTGTCTCTGTCTCGTGTCGGGTAATAAACCAAGCGATGCCTGCAAATTATAAAGTGTAACTCTGTGCAGGAATTCTTGAAATGTAAATATAATGAGCAAAAAATTAGCCAAGAGTACGCGGCACATCTCTTGCAGGCCAGCGTCCAAACATGGTCAAAGCTAAATTTACTAGGCACCAATTAAAGACATGGCCAAAGCCCACAGAGACAGCAAGAGAGAGAGAGAGAGGGAGAGGGAGAGAGGGGAACTGCTTGACAGGCACTTCTGCTTGAGCTTGAGCTTGCCATAAAACATGTCAGCAGACTTTTTGTACCCACGTTTTTTTTTTCTCGCCATTTTCTCAGGCGTTTGACTTTTTTCACTCTTGATTGTTTTTTGCGCTGCTCACTGCGACTAAATTGCAGGCAAATATTTTATTTAGTTAGTACAAAATTACAACGACTCAAAATCACAAGCAACATTTTTCCTCTCCTTGCATTGTTGTTTTTTGTTGTTCTTCGAGCAGTTAAAGTTCTCCACTTGTTGTTGTTGTTTGTTGTGCTGTTCAGTAACTGTTTGTTGTCGGGTTCATATGTGAACACATGTTGTAATTGTGTAATTGTAGTTGTATTGCTTTCATAATAATATGCTGTCCCACAACTATTTCGGTTTGCTGTCTGTCCTCTGCTCACAGTGGGCCAGAGTCATAATTTGTTCTTGGTCACATTTAATTGATTTCAAATTGAGTGGCCTTGTACCATATTTTGTAGCAATTTTACTTAGTTCATATAATTGACACTAAGGTAGAAAGAGATCTAAATATTCGCATTTGAAATAAGAGCTAACAACAAAGTTTCCATTATTATTCTTTAGTATTATTAATCGATTCTTTAAATCAGAATAAATTACACAATTTTAGATTCGATTTCTGTCATGCTACAACTTTAAAAATTGAACTTTTTAAAATCCTGTTGCCATTTATTTTTTCTTAAAATTTACCATAAAATATCCACAGGCAACGCTTTATATGGGCATTTGCCTATTATTACAAAACTTTTTATTTTTATTTCTATTAGATGAGATTTTATTATTTTATGATGATGCTAGTAAAGGCAGTTGATCAGGTTAAATCTTACAAATTAAACGGTGGCTACCCAAAATTTTACATTTTGTTGCTGGAACATGTTTGTTTTTAAAGCTCATCTAAGGGTATTTTTATTCTGTGGTATAATTACCCTATCATAACTACTAATTTTTTAATTAGAATATATTTTATTATCTAATGTATCCACATCTTAAAAGTAGCAGTTGGTAAGCAACATCTTTTAAAATTCACACTCTAAAATCGTTTTGCCAGAGTTCAAATTATGTCGAAGCTAAGCTTTGCATTTTAATACGAAACTTGTTTTCTTCCTCAAGCTCCGCATAAAATAGCCATAGGCAAGGCTGCTTATGGGTCTGAAAGAATTTTCGCCATCTTCTTGGCCAATAAATACCACAGTAATGTGGTATATTAAGTGACCAGCATACAAAAGCCAACAAGCAGCAAAAAAAAGTGACTTCAAGACACTCTTGCAGCCACTGCCCAGGCTAACAACAACAAAGGCAATAACAGCAACGACAGCACAAAACAAAACAACAACTACAAGAACCAACAGCAGACCAAGTAAAAATGCTTCTCATACGGTTTATTTACACAAAATGTCAAGAGAACGGCAGCGAGAAAGAGAGAGCGATGGAGTGAGTGAGTGACGCGAAGCATGGGAGTGGGAGAGGACGGGAGAAGTGCGGGGACCAGTCCCAGGTGCTGGCAGACAAACAGGCGTACAATAACCAGCAGATAAACAGACAAACAGGCAGCAACGACGACAAACGACAACGACAACAACAACAAAGAGTAGCAGATATGCAACCATTTTGGAATAATAATGCACAAAAACAAACTCACTAAAGAGGTAAACATAATGTAAATGCCAGCAGAGTGCCAGAGAGTGGGGAGACAGACGCACAACAACAGCAAGCAAGCAGCGACAAACGACACCAGTCGCCAGTGGTGGGAGCGAGCTGGCACTACAGAGTTCACAGCTAGCGCAAACCGGTTGCGATGCGCTGGCCAATCAGAGCGCGGCACAGCAGAGGCGTTGACTGAGCAGGCGACTGCGCAGCAGCAGCAGCAGCAGCAGCAGACAGAGCAGCGCACACAAGCGAACGCAGACTTCAGCTGGCAGCGAAAACAGTTGGTCCAGTTGGACTTTTGCAGCGCGTACGTGCGGGTGCCACTGAGAGAGAGCTAAACTGCCGTTTCTTTTTGCCGACGCGCGCGTGTCACAAACACACACACACACACACACAAGCGAATGAATATATGTATGTGTGTGCAAATAATTTCAAATGTGTACTATGCATAATTTAATTAACTTGCATTTCGCATTGGTGCCAATTAAAGTGTAATTGTAATTACAATCACAACTACAAGTGAAAGTGCACGCGTTATGCTGTTCAGTGCCAAATACTCAACAAATTGTTAATAACTAATAGCAAGCAGCAGCAACAAACAGCGAACCACAAGCTGCAGATGGAAAGCAACGCATTTGTTAGCAGCCATTTGCCATCACAAGCGCTTGTTGTACTATCGGAGGCCGCTTCCGGTTTGCACGAGGCACTGCGTGGCCAACGTCCGTTTCCAGCGAGAGTAAGTAAAAATGCCCATCCAATCAGTCTCCCAATCAGTTCGGTCTAATCCGCTGCCTGGCTGCCAGGCATCTGATCCCACTATATAAGTATATATATACGCGCCCACGTTCGGCGATTTGGCGTTTCGGCCACCGCGACATATTTATGACAAATCATAAACTCAACTCGACTCAAGTTGGCGCGACGGCGATTCGAGCTCGAGTTCGAGTAGCCAAAGCTTTGAGCCATCGATGCAATAAATCAGCAGCACACCGTGCACCGAGCACCGAGCACCGAGAACGGCACACAAAACAATGCGCATTGTAAAACAACAAACCGAACCAAACAATACACTGAAACAACATATTGATACTCGATTCTAACAGGCCAATGGGAAATAATTAGACGGAGAGAGATTTGAATAAAAGTCGAAGCTAAACTGAATTTGCATTATAGTTTTTAGACAGTCTGAAAAGCTACAGTAAAAGCATACAAATATCTTTCATAAAATTTCTGATGATTACTTTTAAATATATTACTATTAGTTCAACTAAGCAGAAGAGTAGATGATCTTGAACGAAATTATAGTGTCGTACTTTTGAGTCAACGTCTCAGTTAATTATGGAAACAAATTAGATTTTTGTAACATACGACAATTACGCGAAAAGAGCTCTATCACTTTTAAGAAGTTGCTTATTAACGTTCAAATCTAAAAAGCTTGTTATTTTTTTAAATAAAAATTTCCATCAAAGTCAATATAATATTGATCATTCCATATCTTTCTATTTTCACAATGAACAACCCAAAACTGACATGGAAAATGTATAAATCTTTCCGATATAAATGTATTTTCTACTAAGAAGTACGCAATAAATAAATTAAATATATATACCATTTTGAATTCAACTGAATAAGTTATTATCTTTAAGTCATTATTCTCTACACATAACATAATACTATTCATGCAAAAACAATTTTATGAGTTGCTTAATGTTTCGATAGTTGAAAAAGAGGATTTCAACTCCATCTAATTTGCATAATAAAATTCTAATTGATAATTACCCGCACATTTCTCTCAGTGTACGGCACTACTGGAGCAGCGGTTCAAAGACAATCGAAAGTCGACAGTCAGTCAGAGTCAGATTCAGATTCAGTTTTCAGTCTACAGTTGCCAGAGTCGCATTCCTCGATCGACGAATGCGTTTGCAAACGCCCCATTGTGTGTAGATTTTTGCGTCGAACAGATTTATGATAGCTACCAGGTTGAGCTCTGCGTCCATACTGAATCTGAGATGATGATGACGATCAGCCGCCGATCGAGTCAGTTGGATCAGTTGGATCGCTCGGCTCCTCGTTGTCTTCTTCAATTGCCCCCGCTGCCTGTCATCATTGTAAACATGAGCAATGATCTTGACGCTGATGCTACAAATGATGAAGAACTCGAACTGATGATGAGCAGGCGGCTTTGCAAGAATTGGAATAACTTGCCAGCGAAACTAACTCAACTGGTTGCTGATCTCCGACATTGGCATCGCAATCGCAGTTGGAGTCTGGCCCAAGTTGTAGCTGGAATCGAGAACCCAGCTTGTTGTGCATAGCGTTGAGTAGCGTTAAGATATGTTAAACATGACAACAATATGTCCTGGACTTGTAGATGCGAGTTGGGTGATATCGCAGCGGGCTCCACGAAAAAAAAAACCGAGAAAACTTGTATTTGTTGTGGTCGATGAAAAGATGACGATGGAAAACGAAAGTCAAGCGACGAAACGAAAGTGAAACACATGATTACCGATTAGTTCGATTAAGCTCAGTTTAGTATTTACTTTGTAGACGCGGTTAGTTTATGCTGACATAAATTATTATTATACATACAATTCGAGTAGTTTCAACCCCTTCACAAGTTAATAAGTAGCTCGACTATATCATAGTCAAGACTTCTGTAATATGCACATTATTTATAAGCGAGCAATAAAAATTAATAAAAACAAGCCACGCCGGCATATTAAACGCCATGTCAAATGGTTTAATGTGGATCTGGTTCTGGTTCAGGTTCCCCCGTCATTTAACCACCCGAAACGGCTGCACCACAAAAAAAGCGAAACAATTTTGTAACCACAACAACGACAACAAAGGTAAACAGACTGACCCCTGAATACAAAAACAAAAAAAAATATGGCCACAACCAGAGACAGAGACAGAGACAGAGAGAGAACCAGGGCCACAAACATGACCCCAGGCAGGCAACCCTGGCCTCCGTGGGCGAGTGTGGAAAATTATGACACAGACCTGGAACAACATATGAAATGTAATTCTTTATTTGCTTTTTTCCACTTGCATGTAGGTGTGTGTGTGTGTGTGTGAGAGAGTGTTTGTTGCTTGCGGAGGGCGCTTAATTTAATTTATAGCAATTTATCAAGAGGGCAGTGCCTGAAATGCACAGCCAACGAGGCGTATAACTAGAAGTTATCATGTTTGAGTCGCAAAACTTGTTCAACTATGTCCTTTAGGGAGTGTCGAGCGAGGGAAACGCTCGTAAAATGGAACGCTTAGCCAGTCAGAACACAAATATTTATAACTATACACAAATGGCAACTAATTTCAATATAAAGCATAGATTCTAATTTGTTTTATTACAAAATACGAGAAATGCTGAAAGAAGCTACAATTAATTTACAAAATTTAGTAAAAAAAATAATTCATGATGCAAAATAAATGTAGCTCAAAAAGAAATTAGAAAGAGTGACTTATCAACGTTATCTATATAGACGATGAAGACAATTCAAAAATAATAATAATAATGTAGAATTTTCGGGACTATCTATATTTACATAAAAAATGTAGTCTATCTAACTAATTTCCTGTCTCTCTAAATTTATTGAAGTTGATTTCAAAATCAAGCGGTAATTCTAATTACAACAAATTTAAATCATTTCCTCAAGTAAAAAGAAAAAATTCGATTCTTTAAAATACTTCCAAATTTTCTATAGATAATTCCAAAATGTTATCCATCTAACTTATTTCTTGTTGATCTACATACATTTTTATTGGACTTCTCTAAAAAGTTTATCAATAAATATAACTATAATAAATTTATAATATTCAATCAAAAAAGAAGAATTTGAATCTATGAAATAATTTCTTTTTATGTTAATATTCCCTACAAAAAATGTATTGAAAAGTCAGTTAATAATTATTTAAACATTTGTATATAATTTAATTAAAGTTCGCAGTTTTCATAATAGAAATAATATGAACTTTGTACGAAATATTTTATAGCAAGTTAGCTTATGAAATAAAACCGTTTTACAGATTTGTATTAGATTGTAATAATGATTCGAATTTCATAATTGCAAAGCGTGTCTCTTTCTAGCAAATATAAGTATATAGTGCATACTTTATGGAATCGTAGATTTTTGTGCTATTGTGCAATGAAGTTACGACGATTTCTTGTTATTAGAACTTCAATAAATACCCATGATATATCCAAGAGGAAGTCAACATTCCGCCATCCAAACACGCCTCAGCGTATGCCACAGTTCTTTCATGGCGAAAAAGAATCGCAGTAGGAAGCTTCGACTCTCAGCTTGTGTAAAGCCATAAACATTTAGTTCGAGAAAATTGCCAATTGCTAAACGTTTTCTGGTTGTGTTTTTCTTCTTCTTTTTTTTTTTTTGCTGCCACAAATTGAGATTTATTTGTGGAAGAGGCTGCGAAGGCAGTTGTTTGTTTGTTTGTTTGCGTGTAGTTGCTTGTTTGTCTGTTCGTTGTCTGTGTTGTGTTTTATGGCCAAGTTAAGCGAAATTGGCAATTGTATGTGGACAATTGGCTGATGCCAGTCGTGTTCACTCGTGTTGTTGTAATTAAGTTGTTATTGTTGTTGCCAGCAGCTGCTGGTTGCAGCGTTAGACGACAAGTGACAAATGCCAATAATTCAAGTGTTAACAATAAAAAGCAAACAACAAACACGAAGCTCGAGCGCATTATGCAAATCTGTAGATACAACCCTCGGAAAGGGCCGCTCTAATAGAAATGCAAACAATGCGGATGCTCGGATGTGGCAGTGGCAGTGGCAAATTGGGGTGGCAAGTGCCACCTGCTGCACATAAATCAATGGCAAATTTCTATAAGCAAGTTTGCATATCGCATTAAAAACGCATTCTTGGCTGCCAAGTCGACAACGAGCCGAGCCCGTCAAGAGTCGCCAGTGGTTGACCACTTGCTTCTCCACTTAGATCTCTCTCTCTCCCTGCCTCCAAGTTGGCTTGTGCCATCTGTGCACGTGGCATTTAATCAGTGCCACTCATTAGGGGGTCTGATTTGGCCAAAATGCAACTCATGCGGTTGGCAAAACACCTCAGCCACAAGCCCATCGTTCATCTCCATCTCCATCCCCAATGCCACTCGCAACCCCAAAGCTCATTCGGCACTGCAATTTATGCCTCTACTATATATATTTGTCTAATGGCCTTTCGCTTGCTGACTTGCATTTGTTTCCTGTGTCCTGCCTGGCAACAGCTTTAAAGTGGCACACGTTGATGGAGCTGATGATGAGGCAGGCAGCTGATGCCAACACCTCGATACTGGGATCTGTTTCAGGGCCATCAGCATTCCGGATAAGCCCCAATTAATTGCTTTGATTAAGCCATAAGGGAAATACTCCCACTGCTAGAAAGCCAATAATCGAATAGTTAAACCTTTGAAAATAAAACTAGCAAGAATACAAATTTAAACACTGTTGATTTTAGAGGTAAACAACGATTTGTATTATTAATACACATAGTTTAGAAAAGGCAAACACTCTTAACGCTAGCAATATCGAGTGGTTAAACCTATGACTTCAAATTAAATTGATAGTAGAGGAAAAGAGCAATTTTAAAGAATAATAAATATGTTTTTAAATATTATAATAAATTGGGTTTTTCCTGGGTTTTCCCCAATTCACGCAGCGAATGCTGGGTTAGATTAATATTGCTTAAACACCCCCAGTGATTTCAGATTTCATATTTTAATTTTAATTGAATTATTTTTTTCTATTTTAAACTATAAAAATATTTGTTATCATAATTTTACTCTTTTAGTCATAATTATATTAATATCTTCAATGTCGACTGTTCATAGTCGACTTTAAATAAATAACATAAAATAAAACAAGAATTACTAAAATGATTTCATTTTCTAAATAATATTTTATGTATTTCAGTTTCAGATATTTTTTTGTATTATAATTTTTGTATTCTGAGTACATCTTCGCTTGCTTTTACTATTTTCATTTTACAACAGTGATTTCATCAATATCGAGTGAATCATTGTCCCAATTTAAAAAAAAAAAAATTAAAATCCCAGATGTGTAAAATATTGTTGGGACGGAAACTATTATTTATCTCAAGTAAGCAAATCAGAAGTCCAATTGACTTTATTTTGTTTCTCAATTATATCTAAAATAATTATCCCAAATATTTTATCAAATCACAAGTCTAATGAATTTCTAGATTTCATGTTTAAATAATACCTATATTTAAATTTGCAAATATACAAATTTTTAGGTATTCAAAATGTATTCTTGAATTATCGAATTTCGCATTATAACACATGCTAAACAACAGCTTTGGCTTCCAATCTTGGCAGCCAAAGCTTTAATTAGTTTGCGTGAGCCGTGATAAACCAAGTGAGCGTGAAATATGAGTATTATAATAGGCATTATGTGGAACTGCTGGAAAATTATGACAGCCACATGACTTGGCACAAAAATGGGCCAATTAAGCTAGGTGGAAATGAGGAAAAGTGCGCAGGGTGCAACATATGTTACCGAAAACTTAAGCAGGAAATCCTTACAACAAAGAAATCGGAAAAAAAAACTTATCTTAAAAACGAAAAGATTGGAAATTTAAGCGAAAATGCAGGGCAGATCAATAGCTAAGCCGCCTTAAAATATGCACCAAAAATGTTTAATTTACGACAAATAAATGTTAAACGGCGCAAAATTGAGAGATTTTAGAGTTACGATATCGTCAGCAACACACATAACATAAACTGTGTCACATGAGGACAGATTCGCTGTGGAGTGGAATGAGAGCCACCAATGGGGTGTAAAATAACGAGCGAAAATTTACCAACATTCAGAAAGACTTTGCAAATGATATGGGTGCTCCCCAAGGGGGTGGGATTGAGGGCGATGCTAAGGGTGAGGCTGGAGGGGATTGATGATAAAAACAGCAAGGGATAAACAGACAAACCGTTTACAACAAATTGAGCCTGATGAGTGTTAAGCGTCTGGGACTCACACACTCTCGCCCACTTCTGTTCATCCAACTAGACAGGAGCAGGACGACGACATGTGTGACAAGTATCCCACCCACAATCCCACATCCTTGCAGCAACTTGTCCAAACTGAATTTACATACAAATTTGTCTGCACTGCGCTGCAAATGTGTTCCGGGAGAAGTGGCAAGTGGGAAAACCGCTGATACGAGTTTGTTAAGCCCAGCAAAACTTTGTCTAAAAATGCTATTTTAAGTCATGAAATTTATGGCATATTATGCTCCATAAAATATTGCACATTGTGCCTACAAATCCCGTATTAACATAAGTCATCAGTGACAAAATGTAACTACATATATTGATGAAACTATTAATAAATAGTTTAAATTTGAAATGTAAATGAAAAATATATCGACGTCTTTTCTAATATTAAAGTGTGCGATTTTTTTGTTTTTTTTTTTTTCCATTATGGACTATGACATTGATCCAAATATCATAAGGACAACAATATGATATATATTTATAATTTTACTAAGTTATACGTAAAAGACTTCAGAGCAATTTTGTAAAAAATCTTAGTTGTGATAAAATTTATATTTACTATTACTGCAATTTTAAGCTATTTTTCATATTTTTCAATTTTATATGAATCTTTTTATAGCTACTTTTTAAATACTTTTTCCCGAAGAAATCTTTTATCAACCCAATTACTTTTCTTGAATTACAACTTCAGTAGAAAATGTCGAATTGGCCTGTACCTTTATTTTGAAATATTAATTTATAGTATTATTAATTTACATTCACTTGTGCGATGGCCATATTTTATTAATGTAAAAAAGATGCATATAAATTTTATTTAATTTTTTAATTTCGAGGCTTATTAGAATCTTGACTTAAATATTGATATACATTCTGCAAATTTAATTTTTTTTTTTAACCTACCAAATTAAAAATATTCGACATTTCATGTTACGATATACTTTCTTTCGTAATTTCTTTAAATCAATTATTTTGTTGAAATGTTAATTATTAAATAATTTGGCTTAGGGTCTGAAGAGTCCATTCTAAGTGCGTTTTCGATTACTTGAATATTGCAGAATACAAAATAATTTATTTTGACATTTATTTATTATAAATAACGAGGCTTAGGATGTGAATATCTAGAACCCTAAGAGTTCATTCTAATTGCCGTTTTAAATATTTGAACATTTCAGAATACAAAATATTTTAGATATAGTTGTGGCTAAAGATCGGAATATCAAGAACCCTAAGAGTTCATTCTAAGTGTGGTTTCAAATATTTGAATATATCAGAATACAAAAAATTTTGTATATAGTTGTAACTATGGATCGGAATATCTAGAACCCTAAAAGATCATTTGATGTTCCGATTATTTGAATATTTCAGCAAACAAAATAATTTATATATAATGAGGCTAAGGATCTAAATATCTAGAACTCTAAGAGTCAATTCCAAGTGCGCCTTCGCTTACTAATCTGATCTTTGATGTCCACTTCCACTTGCAGTTACCTGACGCCAAAGATCTACACAACATGTCACTAGTCGGCAACTATAGCACCCAATTCCTGCACAACTTCCACCCGCACCTGCTGCAGACCCTCAACCATGGCATGCTGGCGGCCAACGGAGCAGCGGCCGCCGCAGCCGCCGCTGGAGCGCCGGGCGGCTATTTTGCCAGCGAGCGGTCGCCGCTGGGGAAGCCGTCGGTGCTGTCCAACTTCTCGCTGCCGTCGGCGTTTTCGCCACCCAAATACATTGGCATATCGCTGGATCAGGTGAGAAGGGATTTGGGTTTGGGATTTGGGTTTGGGGCAGTGACAGTGACGGAGCCGTTGATAATCTTGTGCGGATTGGCAGTTTGTCATAATTGGAATTGAATTCAGTTTGTGTATTTTGCTATTTTTGTTTCCTTGGCAGAATCTCTTCAATGGAAGCGAATCATTTCGCACGGATTCGGCCAGTCCCACGTGCACATCACATGAATCCATGGAGGGATCACAGGATTACGATGCAGTTGAAAAGGGTGAAAGTCCGCGCAGCAATAACTCTCAGGATCCCAGGGATTTGAGACGTAAGTTGGGCTCAAGCCCACAAACCTCCTGCTGCCCTCCGCCCTCTTCTTGTGTTTATTTAGCAAATTTGCATGTTGCCAAAAAAAATGGGAGATAAACAAAAAACTGAAAATAGTGGGCGGGCCACGTTTGCCTTTTGCCTCTTTTTGATCAAAATCTTTGCCGTATTTGTTTCAATTTTACTTTTTCTGCGCAATTTTAACGCTTCAGTGGTTTAACTTTGACTGGCAGGCATAAGGCCAGGAAGGAGACGAGAGAGAGGAGCGACAGGACGCACTTCAGCAATCTTTTATTAGTTTTTCGTATGCGCAGACATTTAAATCAATTTCCAGCAAATATTTACCTGAGGGTTGCATCTGCCTTCCCCCTTCCAACTGTTCTTTAAAGCTACTCCCATTTGGCTGAAAGTAGGCTAAACAAATTGCCGACAAATGCGTTGCTAATTGGTCAGAATCAGAGCTGTTGCCGTTAAGCGCCTTATGCCCAAACGTCAGCAGCATATGAACATGACAAATATGAATGCAAAAGAGCTCACTTAGGGGGATGAGATTCAAGGGGTAAAGGGGTGAGGGGTGTTAGGTCAACAGAGAGTTTCGACGCAGAGGCGCAGCTGCTCAGAGGATTCGCTAATGTCATTTACAAAGAGCAAATAGCTCAATTTCTATCAACTTTGAATATTCAAGTTATCTTATATTATTTCAAATTAAACACTTTAAAAATTATAATTTAAATTAGTTTGGACTTTTAATATTTAAATACCAATTTTGAGACCTATAAGTGCATAAATAATTGCAATATATTTGCAAGTAATTTAGGCAATTTTGGAATATACAGAACTTATGCACTAATATATTTTATAGCATTTTTTTATAAAAAGACAAACTAGTTTTCTCATTGAATATATTATAGTCCAATTAACCCACTAAATTACTGCAATCAATGTGTAATAAAGAAAACTTAAGCGATTAAAGCAGTTTATGTTAAAAATACTAGTTGCAGCTCACATAAATTGTTCAAAATATTATATAACAAATTTACTTGCAATATCGACGATTGCCTCTTATGTAGGTTCTCGAATAAAATTTCTAGAAATTCTGGAATTTATCAAAATTAATAAAACGCCTAGCAAAATTACTTTTTTGTTAAGCAGTTTCGAACTAGAATTATTGCGATTAGAGTTGGTTTTTTACTCAGCTTCAATTTAATTTTTTTTTTTTTTTTATTTTTTTTTTTTAAATTTTATTAATTAATTTAATTTAATTTAAAATTGTATTTTTTATGACATTTGACATAACAAAACTTTGCATCAAATCTGATTAATAGAAATTTCAACTATTTGATAAATATTTTAAAATATTAAGAAAAAGTCAAAACAAATTATTAATTTATAAATTTTTTAGCAGTTTGTAACTAAAATGATCTCGCATAAATTTAGTGATCTATAAATTAACTTCAATTTAGTTATAAATGATTACTCTTCTAGCTTAGTAGGTTCCCCTTCAACTACGCCACTGCCTCGTGCTGTAATAAAGACAACTGCTTTGTTTGACTTTCATATTTACATATCTATTTAAGCCGGAAAACCAGTTTTCCGGACACACACATAGAAGCTGCTCTGGTGTCACTTTGTGTGTTTAACTTTTGGCTTATGTCAGTGGCCTGAACTAACCCGAAGGCCATAAATTAATTTTAATAAATAATACACTTTTAATTAGCTGCGTTTAAAGAGGAGTCGCCATCGATATTACAACTATAGATAAATACAAATATCCTGCGCCTTCTTGGCGTTCGAGTCGAAAGTCGTTGGCATAAGTATTTGTGGCATGGAAGGGTTAACAAGGGTGCGCATTAAGTGTTTTAAATGGCGCACTGGCTTATTGAAAAGTAGCTCCACAACCCTTTCTCTGTGTGGCACTTCACTACAAAGTCAAACCGCAGGCAGGACGCATCCTTTTGCGGCACGAGGCACAAGGCAGCTAATTACTCAGCCTGCGACAATGTTGCAACTCTTCTGCTCGTCCTTCGTGCGGCACTTGAGCCAATTATGAGCAACCCCCAAACTACCCTTAATCTTTAACGACAAAATGTTTGCTCATTTATTGTTCGTGTTTTTTGTACTCTGTGTTTTTTTTTCGTTCAAAGGATGCGCAAGTGTTGCAAATCGCTTTGATTGCATTGTTGGTATTGTTATTACAAGCATTACTTATTACTTATTATTGTTATTATTGCCCAGATGATGTATTATATCGAATGCACACTTGGAATTTTCATATTAATTTCTGTAATATTAATGGCACTCGCCATAAAACTCATATTTCATCACCAGCATGTGGAATGCGAGTTTTTCGTGTGTGCGAGAGAAGGAAATGAATGCAAGAAAGTCTTGAGGACTCGAAGCCAACTAGATGGACACGTGACGGGGAGGAATCCTGATGATTTATTGACAAAATTGCAGTTTGAACTCAGATTTATTGGCCCTAATATTTATAGTATTTCGTATTTATTGACTCTAGCGTAGAATGGGAGTTAAATCAATGTGTTCATATTTAACAAAAGTTTTCAAAACTAATAGATGCAATTGTAAGGGATGTATTAATAAAATACATAATGTTATACAATGCATTTAAAGTTTTAACAATGCTTTCAATTCTACAATGCTTTTTAAATTGGCAATATTGGTAGATATAATCTTGCTAAATTAATTTTCTTAATTTAATAGGAACTATAGCCCTTTCTTTGAACCATGCGTTGTCACTAAATTATTAGACTTTACTCCTCTCTCAATAATGAGCATTAAACCTATATAAAGTTAAACGTTTTCTAAACATATTTAAGGATTCTAAAATGTCTGAAGTCACGTTGAATGCAGTAATTCAATAAGAATTTCCTCCCTTTGTATTGTACTCTACTCCCCATCCAGTAATGTGTATTTAAAAACCATAGCCATATTTTCCAATTAATGTTAATTTCCATTTAAACTAATTAGTTTTATTTGGCATAGCTATATTCTTGCTAAATTGATCTGTTCAATCATACGTTGTCACTAAATTATTATACTTTGCTCTAACTTGTATCAAAAATCAAGTATCCGACCCCACTTATTTTTTCTAACCATATTTAATGCAATGCATATTTAAAAAATATTTTTGTAATCTGTGCAGCATTAATTATGCATTTAAATTAGAAAAAGTCGTAATATTTTATCCTCTAGATATCTAGCATTTGATGGCTGAGTTAATTTATTTTTGTATGGTTAAAGTTGCAGTAATTTTCAAAACTACTTATAATATAGTAAGCTGTAGTTGAAAGACCATTGAATACTCTGCTGTCTAGCTTAATCAGTTTAATTTACTTGCTTGTATAATTAAATAATTATACTCTACTTCTCTTTATAGAGTATTAAAATTCAAGTAGATCCCATTCAATTCACATTTTTCTTCTAAAGTAAAACCTTCTCTAAACATGTTGAGTGCCTTTAAATGTGCTTAAATTGCGTTGAACGCAGTGCGCATTTAATAAATATAATTGTAATTTATGCAGCATTAATTATGCATTTAAATTAGACAAAGACGTGATATTTTATTTTCTAGATAACTAGATATATGCAGGCTGAGTTATTATATTTTTGTATGGTTAAAATTGTAGTAGTTTTTACAACGAATTATAGTAAATATTGGTTGCGAGACCTTTGGCAACTCTGCTGTCCAACTTAATCAGTTTATTTGAATAAGAACTGGATTCCCTTGCTTTTAGAATTAAATAATTATACTCTACTTCGCTTTATCATCTAAAGTAAAACCGTCTCTAAACATGTTGAATGCCTTTAAATGTGCTTAAAGTGCGCATTTAATAAATATAATTGTAATTTATGCAGCACAGTTGTGCAACATCCTCGTCTCTCGCACTCTTTGGGCCATTTTGGCCAACATGTCGACTGCCGACTGCTGACTTTTGACTGTTTCTGTTGCTGCTATCCGCGGTTAACCGTCGCATTCAACATATTATGCTGCCACATGTAGAACGCGGCACTTCTGCCGTTTTAGACACACAAAACAACAATCGCCATACTATACTATAAATGTATATTTTTAGTGGCATTTATTGTAATAATATTTTAATTGACGCCGCAGTCACGTGCAGAACTTTTGACTGGCAAACACAAGTTCTCCGCATTGTGGTTTGTTGTGCACAATTTTTTGTTGTGCCTTGTACGTGCTGCTGACAGCTGAGCCGCGCTGCCGCTCACAAGGATGCGAAGGACATGCGGCAAACGACCGCCCCCCCTCCCTCCGAAAAACAAAAATAACGAGCGCCAATTAATTTGGGCTAAGTACGTGTTAAAAATGTGTAGCATGCAATTAGAGATTGGCCAGCTAAATTTATGGACCAACCCAGTTTCCTTCCACTGCGGATTGTGATTGTGTGGAATTCCAAAATTGAAATCAATGCGCGACTCTCTGGGGAGAAGGGCAAACGGGGGGGAGGGGGGTGAATTTGTTGGAATTTCAATTTTTATTGCCCTGATATTGCACGGCGCTTTGATTGATGAATGCGGCATGCCTAATTCCAGATCTGCATAACGTGAGCAAGGCGCACACGGTCGCCTCATCCTCCACCGCATCCAGCAGCTCCTCATCCTCCTGCTCGACCAGCTCCGCCGTCGCCGCCATCAGCTCGGCAGCAGCCGTCGCTGCAGCGGCCACCAGCAGCGCCGTCGTCTCCATGGCCACGCATCTGGCGGCGCATCAATCGTCGCCAGCGCATCATCATTCGCATTCGCATACGCACGTCCAGCACTCGCATCCGCATCCACATTCGCATCACCATGGCCATGGAGGAGTAGGAGCAGGAGGAGGAGGAGGTGGCCAGCCACCGCCGCCGCCAACGCATGCCCATCACATGGCCCATGCGCATCCGCATCCGTTGTCCCATCATGCCGCCCACCATGCGGCGCTGGCCAGCCTGAGCATGGCCGGGCTGCGTGCGGTGCCGGGCGGCCTCAGTCTGGTCAGTGGACTGCAGGCGGCTGCCGCCGGCGGCGCCATTCCCGAAATGTGTCCCGTCTGCGGCATGAAGCTGAGTGCCGAGGAGTGGCACACGCACTTCCTCACCGAGCTGGACCGCCTCTACAAGCTGAGCGCCGGCTTCGAGCGGGCCAACCTGCAGGCGACCTACATGTTTGCGCCGCCCTGCCCCGCCCAGGAGAACGCCATTCGCACCAGCCACAATCGCTGGGAGGTAAGACCAGATTACTAAATAAAATGATACCTCGCTTAGCGGCCACACTGCAGTTAAACCGAAATTCGATTGACAGTCACACAATCAAAAAACAAACTTAAAGAAAAACATTAAATGCTTAGCCTGACGTTCTCTCGCTTAACAGCCAATTTTCTAAATTACTTGTGGCCATTAAACTAGTTTTAGTTGTACTATATAATAAATGTGCCTTTAGAATATTTTACACATGCAAAAAAAACACAAAACTCTATTGTTTCATTTAATGTGATTTTGCTTACCGACATATTTTTTGGAAGTAATTTAATGTGATTTCGCTTACCGACATATTTTGTGGAAGTAATTGTGGCCTTTAAACGAACTAAAGGTGTTTAAAAAATCTTGTCAGAGAACATTTTGCACATAAAAATTATATTCTGAAAAAAAAAAGAAAACAGAAAAATAAGAACGCATCATAAATAAATGTAATTTCGCTTAATGATCTATTTTTGGTTGTGGCCGTTGAGCAAGCTATAGAAGTATAAGAAGTATTAGATAAAATCTACTTCGCTTAAAAATCTTTTGAATAACGCAGTGTCCGAAATGCTGCAGAAAATGCTGTTTAATTAGTTAACGTAATTTCTATTAACGAACTATTTTATTTCACTTTTTGAATCAGCAGTGGCCGTTAAGCATGCTATAAATGTATAAGAAAGCTTCTCTCAGAAAGTATTTACACCTTAAAAAAAAAAATAAAATAAATGCATGGAATTTACATCATAATAATGTTGCCCCCTCGTGTATCCAATAAACAGATACATAGATATTTGGATGTGTTTAAAAAATCTTCTATACGAAGTTCGCATAAGTATAAATTAAACTACAAAAAGTGATGGAAAACAGAGTAAAATTCTGTTGCTTCCGTGTAATGATCTCTTTTTATGCACATGCTTGTATCTTAGAAACCTCCTCTAATAAACTCTTGTGTTGCAGACCTTCCAGCGTATACGTAATAACCGGCAGAACCGACTGCGGTTGAAGGTGCGCAAGCGCAAATACGGCGAGATGTACATGATGGAGAGTCTCTACTGCAGCAGCTGCCCCATCTGCAAGCGCAAATACGCGCTGGAGACCGGCAAGCTGCCGCCAGAGGTAAGCGACAGTCCAGCTCGAAGAGTTGCCTCAACTGATTGCAATCCCAATTCGCAGGAGGATGCCAAAATGCAGGAGGAGATCGAGACGGTGGATGTGGAGAGCTGCAACGACGACGTGCCCGACTCGGGCTCAGAGCTGGCTGGCGGCTCGGCTGGCGTGGGCGGCTTGACGGCCAATCTGCCGGCGAGCAACATGCACAACAGCAACGCGCAGCCGGGGAAGTTGGACGGCATTCTGTATCGCACCGCGTGCGTGATGAACCAGAAGGACGGGCATGGCGACGAGCAGGATGTGAGCACCAATGTGACGACGGCCAGCAGCAGCAGCAGCAGCGTCAGCTGGTCGGGTGAAACAACTCCGAGCACTCCACACACCCAGGCACATATCAGTGGTGAGTTCAAGGATCTCATCATAAATAAGCATTGGGTAAAAGGGTATTTCGAGTGGGTTATGGCGCTATATTTTGCACCATAAGTTGCAAGAATATTCAACACAGCATCAGCACTTGAAATGTCCAAAAACATCAAACAATGTCTATTCGTCATTCTGACATACTAAACGCCAATATAACTTGTTTTTGTCAATGTCTTTCTCAAATTAAAAACAAATAATACAGATTGGACAATTTGGACAATTTTGTCGATTTTTAAATCTTGATGATCTTCCAATTTTTCCACTTTTGTCGATATTTGATCTTTGATTTAGTCGAATTTTTAATTTTGACCATTTTACAATGTTGTCGATTGTTCAGTATTAAAAGTTTTATAATGTTGTCAATTTAAAAATCTTTTTATAAAATATTTATTGTTATGATGACAATAAGACAATTTGACAATTTTGTCGAATTTTTAATTTTGACAATTTTCTAATGTTGACGATTTTTCAGTATCGAAAATTTTGTACTTTTGTCGATTTTAAAATATATTTTTTTATATTTATTGTTGTGATGACAATAAGACAATTTGACAATTTTGTCGAATTTTTATTTTTGACAAATTTTCAATGTTGACGAATTTTCAGTATCGAAAATTTTGTACTTTTGTCGATTTTAAAATTTGTTACACTTTAATAGTAGGGTACTACTACACAACACACTTTTTTAGATCAATCAAACTATTACGTACAATCAAGAGGAAGTACTAACAAGTACATTTTAAATGATTAGAAAACCTTTCATTTCGACCAGCTTAAAAGAGCTAATCAGTAAAAGTAAAAGTAGTTAAAATTACTTTTGTTGTATTGAAGTTAGGAAATTCTTTGAAATGTAACCTATAGTTTTCAATTTAAAATTAAAGATTGCAATATCAAAGAAATGGTTAAAGTCTTGTAATCGCAAGTTGCTGTAAATATGAGTAGCAGGTGTCTCGCAGTCGAGCACACTCTGCTATATCTTTATAAGCTGTTTGACATTAGACTCATCACCCCCCTCCCTGCGTCGTTTCTCCTTGTCGTTTTGCAGTGAAAAACGTCAGCGAGCTGTCATCCACCACACACCACTACTACAACGCGGACTCCTGCGGCGTAGGCGCCAACGAGCAGGGCGGCAACGGCATCAATAACAACAACAGCAGCAGCACTGGCGGCGGCAACAATGGCAGCAAGGAGCTAATGATGGACACGGCATCGTGCCAGAACGACAGCGACGAGGACGTCATTGTGGACGACGATGAGACGGTGAAGCTGTCGAGCAAGTACAAGCGATGCCTGGACGAGAACGTGGGCAGCAGCAGGTAAGCATTAACAGGCAACCGGAGTTAAATAGATTCCCCTCAATGTTATAATTGACATTTGCAGAAGCCTGGAGAATATCTCGCCCAGCGAGGAGCGTCCGCGCTCCGAGCCGCAAGTCAGCAGCACTGAGCCCGGCCCCATGGACATCTCCAACAGCAGCAGCAGCGGCAACAACAACAACAACAACAACAATACAACAACAGCAACCAAATATGTGGAGTCGATGGAGAACAGCCTGTCGCAGCTGTCGTCGATGGGCGTGCCGGGATTAACGCAATTGGACACAAAGGTGGGAATAAGTTCGGATTTAAAACCGGACGATGAAAACAAATGTTTCATTTGTAAGGTAATTTCTCAGTTTGCTTCAGTTCTCTCTTTTGTCCCTTTTGTCCCTCACTCTCTCACACTCACACTGCACTATTTTTGCATGTTTTTGTTGCGTCCCGTTTCCACGCTCTGCTCTAAGCTCGGCTCTCTCTCGCTCTCTCTCTTTTTTTTGCTCTCTCAAGACAGGCATAAAGGATCTCAACACGGATGCGTTTCTGCGCGGTCGCAATTTCTATTTCCATCAGAGCTGTGCCAACGTCATGAGCAGCTATCGGCTGAACAAAGAGCTGCTCAGCCAGGCGCAGGCACAGAGGGAGGCTGCCGCCAGTGTGGCAACGCCGCGCAGCCTGTCGCCATCGCCCGCACAGTCGCCGCAGCAGAGCGTTGCCAGCCAGGCCATGGAGTAGATGTGCGCTGATGGGCGCAACGAGCAATCAAAGCGTGAATTTATTACAGTTAATTAATTCAAATATTGTGGTAGCTAATGAAACGAATTAAACAATGCAAATCATGTTTAATTGAGCATGTCAAGTGGTCGCCCATTTTCATTTTTCACCTCGCCTAAAAGCGAGCAACATTTTTTTTTCATTTCACCTTCACATTTTGTGTTAGCTCTGTAAATTTGCGTAACAACAACAACAGTTTATTTCCTCGCATCGATTTAGTGCAATTTTGTGTTGCCTTATCACAATTATTATAACAATAATTTTATCCCTCTTCCCCTCTTCTTGAATGTGCTATAATTGTTAAATACAAATGAAATTAGTTATCATAACTAAGCAAATTAGTTGTACATTTTAAACGTAAAATATTTATGAAAAATCAAATAAAAACATAAACTACTAACAAAGTAACCAAAAGACGCAATTCATTTCGTTGGGTGGAATGATCGAATAAAAAGCTTTTATCTGCTGTGCAGCCTGAAGATGAGTTTAAAAGTCGCGCCAATTACGAATTCCGCACACACACACGCACACATGCAAAACAAGAAGAGATAAAAAGCTCCAGTTCAATTGAGCAATGGAAAATTTCTGAATGAGTGCTGAATAACAATAACAAAGCAACAACAAGAATATACGTAAGCTATTTATAAACTCACATGCTTACACACTCGTGTGTGTGTGTGTGTGTGTGTGTGTGTAGTGCTAAGGAACTTATTACGCCGAAAGCTAGGCAGATAAGACGAATAAGCAACTAATCCAACTAAGCTGCGAAAGCGGAGCAACAACAACGTGCACGCTCTCTTTACGATTCTCTCTCTCCCGCTCTCTTTCTGATTCTACGCTGGGGGGCTGCACTCGAAAGCTTATCGCCTGACTTGACAATACAAAAAAAAGTATAAATAGCGCGACGACGACGCGAGCGAACTTTCAGTTAGCCGCAAACAGCGATCAAGAGTAAAAGTGTTTGAACGTTTTATTATTATTATTATTATATTTTGAGTGAATATGTTTTCCAAACTGAGCACACGCGGTATTGCCAGCCGTCTCGGAGGCATCGCCCAGCGCACGCAGCACAAAGAGGCCGCCGCCGCCGCCGTTGCCGCCGAGAGCAGCCGCTCCGAGGCGGTGTTTGCACGTGAGCAGAAATACGGGGCACACAACTATCATCCGCTGCCGGTGGCGCTGAGCCGGGGCGAGGGGGTGCACGTGTGGGACGTGGAGGGCAAGCGGTACTTTGACTATCTGAGCGCCTATTCGGCGGTCAATCAGGGTCACTGCCATCCCAAGATTATCAAGGCTCTCACGGAGCAGTCACAGAAACTGGCGCTGACGTCACGGTAAGTTAAAACACCCGAAAACATCCATCAGACGTGCCCCCCATTGCAGCTTATCGACTGGAGCTTTGAGAGCTTTATTTTCTTTTAAATATTTAACCTTGTCTCTACTACCCTTGCAGCAGGGTAATATAGTTTTGAGACGGAATATGTGACACATTATTAAGGGGCGTGTCGCTTGACTGGAAATATTTAATCAATCACTGTTCAATTTAAATTGTAAAACATTTTAGTTATTGTCAAAGCTTTAGTTATTATTATTATTTCATTTGAAAATTGTAAAAATAAAACCTCAAGATATTTTGACACGAAATATGTGTAAAATAATTAAAAATATTTAGTCAAGGTTGTGTTAATTTACAATTTTAAAAGTTGTTATTTTTTTAAGGGTCTTATATAGTTTTTAATTTGAATAATTTTAATAAAAATTTAAAAAAATAATAAATAGCCAGAAAAATAGTTGCCAAGGCTTATAAAATTTATTTATGGGATGAAAATAATTTTGGCTATCGCCGCACTCGAGTTCCAGTTAAAGTAAAATCAGATAGCGAGAAGAAGTGTAAAGTTCGGCAAGGGTATTTAATCTTCTTTGTGCCAAAGATAACTTTGCCATCTGGACTTTTGTTTGTTATGTTACTGTGCCAGCATTAGGTTTATTGGTCAGCCGTAAACAATTTTTAGTGAGTTTGTTTTTTAGCTATCAATTTTAAGTATGTGTTTTTTTAGCTATCAGTGACAATAAGTTCCGTTATCAATAGTCGTTGAACTGTTGCTAACTGCGGGGGAAAAAAACTCAAAGCCGATTGTCGGAAAATTTGTGGTGCTAACTCATTGCATGATGTTTAATTGAACAAACAAAATTCGCAAAATGATATAATTAAAAAGAACTATCTTCCTCAGTAAAAATTTATTAAATACAATTTAAGCAGAGCTTTTTTATTGAGCTTTGTGTCAAGATAGCACAATTTAAATTGTCTATGATGATCAAATTATTATTTTATTTATTCCACTTATTTGCTCAAAAATAATTGTTAAATTTTCTCAAGTACTGCAGCCAATAATAATCATTTAATTAATAATCAAAAATCGCGATTTTCTTTTCTTCGAGCGAAGTAGTTGATAATAACGATTATTAAGAAGTACTCTTAAGAGAGTAACAAAATGGACATACTTATGAACAGGATGAATGATAATTTGGATTTGGAGTGTAATGACTTTAATCTCGTGATTTGCTTTAATAACACCTAAAATTTCCAAAATACGACTACTTCTTATCAGTGCAAAATGTATGCCATGTGCTATAATTAGCAAGTGTAAACACTTGAGACTTCCAAAAAATAACAAGTGATTAATCAATCGTAGCATTATATGAACCTTATAAAGAACCATTGAACTTGACAACCAAACCTGAACAAAGAAATCCAATTAAAACCGGCGACAATATTCTCAAATCACTCATAAAATCTATTGAAGTGCAACGGAATACGATAATGATTTCGATTTATGATTTATTGGCGCCTTCAGAGTGTGAATAATAGTGCGATTAATAAGTGTACAGAATCGAAAATAGATGAGACCTCTGGGGTTATCAGCAGCGAGATGAATCGCTTGCACGCTTCATTTGATTTCAATATTCCACAACTTATTTAGTCATGTGACGGCTGACATAGATCTGAATTATTTCCCCATAAGATTACTGTTTTGTAGGTCAAATAGTTCTACATCTAGGATTTATTGGTCTATCTTACTCTAAATGCTGTCTTTATATTTAAATTAAATTATTTGCAACTTCGCTGTCTGTCTGTTGCGTGCTTCAATTAATTTTAAATTAATGATATATAATTTATTCACATTAACAGTCTTAAATTTAAAAGTGAAGATACTTTAAAACTTTGTATTTCCTTTAAATTAATTTCGACTTTAAATTAAAATAACAAAATATACCCCTGAATAGATATTTTAGAACAAGATAATTAAAAATAATCTAAGAAATCGAATTGAAAATAATAAAAATAAATACAAAAAATAATAATAGTGATTTATTATTATTATTTTTTGTATTTATTTTTAATATTTCATTATTAATGAATAACAATAATATAGTTTTTCTTCAACACATTTTTATTTTTGTATATCTTAATTATATATGTTAATTATGATATTTTATTCTGATTCTCTTGCATATATTTTAATTAAAACTAATCTAAGAAATAGAATTAAAAATAATAAAATAATAAAAATAAATACAAAAAATACAAATAATCAAAAACAATAATATAGTTTTTCTTCAACACATTTTTATTTTTTTATATCTTAATTATATATGTTAATTATGATATTTTATTCTGATTCTCTTGCATATATTTTAATTCCTTCCCCGATTTTCTTCCTCTCTTTAGCGCTTTTTACTCAGACGTTCTGGGCGAATACGAGGAGTTCGTTACCAAGTTCTTTGGCTACGACAAAGTGCTGCCCATGAACACGGGCGTGGAGGGCGGCGAGACGGCTTGCAAGCTGGCCCGCAAGTGGGGATACCTCAAGAAGGAGATACCCAAGAACCAGGCCAAGATCATCTTTGCACGCAACAATTTCTGGGGACGCACCTTGTCGGCGGTGTCCGCATCGAATGACCCCAGCAGCTACGAGGGCTTTGGTCCATTCATGCCCGGCTTTGAGCTGATCGATTACAACAACGTGGCTGCCCTGGAGCAGGCTCTGCAGGATCCGAACGTGTGCGCCTTCATGGTGGAGCCCATTCAAGGCGAGGCTGGTGTTGTGGTGCCCGACGAGGGATATCTGCGCCAGGTGCGCGAGCTGTGCTCCAAGCACAATGTGCTCTGGATTGCCGACGAGGTGCAGACGGGTCTGGCGCGCACTGGCCGCATGCTGGCCGTGGACTACGAGGATGTGCAGCCCGATATCCTGATTCTGGGCAAGGCTTTGTCCGGTGGCGTCTATCCCGTTTCGGCTGTGCTGTGCAACGATGAGGTGATGCTGTGCATCAAGCCCGGCGAGCACGGATCCACCTATGGTGGCAATCCTCTTGGCTGCCGTGTGGCCATGGCTGCCCTGGAGGTGCTGCAGGAGGAAAACCTGGCCGAGAATGCCTTCAAAATGGGCGAACTGCTGCGCAGCGAGCTGTCCAAGCTGCCCAAGGATGTGGTCTCTGTGGTCAGGGGCAAGGGTCTGCTCAATGCCATTGTCATCAGCTCAAGTAAGTCTATTGTAAATCCATTGGCAACTGATCGTCATAATCCTAATCCTTGCTCTTCTCTCCTGCGAGCAGAGCACGATGCCTGGGATGTCTGCATGAAGCTGAAGGACAACGGCTTGCTGGCCAAGCCCACCCACGGTGACATCATCCGCTTTGCCCCGCCACTGGTCATCACCGAGGCCCAAATGCTGGAGAGCGTTGACATCATCAAGAAGACCATTTTGTCCATGTGAAGCGCGTATTACAGAAGTTTCCTTTTCGAATAGCATTTAATTAGTCTCGTACAACTTTCAAAAGTCTGAAAATACTTATAATACCTATAATAAAACTGCATTTTCTTCAAGTTCAAATCACTTTTCATTTATTTGGATTTATTTCGGTATCTATTAAGCATATTAGTTGAATAACAAAATACAAATTATTTTTTTAATTGTATATACACAAGTTGTAGGAACTTTATTAAATTCGCGAATGGTTTTTTAATATTTTCAAATTCTGCATTTCAATATCATCAACGTTTAATAGTTAACCAAAAAAGGCAATAATTAATTTCTTTTAAATATAATTTATTATATTTAAATTCAAAATGAAAAGTTCACATTTTCATTTAACTATACATTTAATTGGATTTATCTTTGTGATTAATTTATTATGTTTGCACTTATTTTTGAAGAAAAAAAAACTGTTTCGAATTTCAGTTAAGTCCAGAAATTGACTTTCAGTTTCTTGATATTTTAAATCTTTCAGTATTATTCACAATTTATGTACATTTTAAACGATTATCACATGCTTAACCATTGCAGTTATGTTTTGAGCCCTTTTGAGTTTTTTTTAATAGGCTTTCTTTTGATTGTGTTGGCCATAATCTTTTGGCATTCATAACGTTAATAACTGAACTGAGCTTCCATTTGTTCTCTTCTCTTTTCTTGCGTCTATCTGCTCCTTCTGGCCTCATTCACTCTTTCCGGCCATGGCTGAGTGTGTCAACAGGCAACGTTGGCATTCCTTATTTTTTAATTAAAATATAAAAAGGAGACCACACTCTGAATGGGGGCCCCCCTTGGAACGTGCCGCGGTCGTTAGGCAATAAACTTGGACACCGCGCATCCTGCAGGACAATTACAAGGCGGAAAATGTCGCAACATTTTCGCCTTATCTGCTTGCCTGACTTTGGTGCTTTAAAAGAATAAGGCGCAAACGCATAAAAAACGAATTAACACTGGGTGGAATGCAGGGGGTGCAAAAATGTTGCCGCATTGTAACAACGCTTATCGGCAAGGATGCGCCGTGTCCTGACAAACATATTTTGTCGTCGCTGAAGAACCGAGGAAGAACCTTTCGCCCGAAATCGTAGTGGAAAATCTTTATTTTTAATTTTAACGCTTTATTTAATTATGTGAAGCGCCCGCTGAGGACAACAGCAGACTGGAGACAACTTCAAGTTCAAAAGTTTGCTGCTAATAAAATGCTTAAGGAGTGTCCTGTCTGGCAATAAAACCCACAAAAAAATGGGCTAAAAATTGCATTTTCTTCTTATATTTTTTTTTTGTTGCGCTCTCGAACTACCTCGTTTCTCTTTGGTTTTTTTTAATAAAGACATCAACAGATGGGCGGCGATAAAATGCCCAAGATTATGGACAAAAGCTAAAGCAGAGCTGGGCACAAAAGGCAGCCAAGCGGCGTGTGGTTTTTGACACCCCCCCCAACAAAAGGAACCGAGTCCTTTTTCTTTTTTTCTTTCAGTTGTTGTTTGTTGTCGACGATAAGCTTCGGTCTGCAACTTGCCATTCACATTCAAAGTAGCTCATAAGACGTTGTATTAACCCAAGACCTGAACTGGCCAGGTCAACTTCAAGTGCTTTGATTGCAATTTGAGGGGAATGAGGCGATTTGGCCAACGTTTTATGAGCTTAAAGATAAGATTCGAACATTCGCACTTCGCTGTCAACTGCTTTTTAATGTTCAAACTTTTAATTAGCTGAGACGGGCAAGCGAAGAAGTTCCCTTCCAACTCCATCCCCTCATTTCCCACCTCCCCCTGGCAGTTTGTTCAATTGTTAACTGTTACGGGTATTTGGCATATCGCTTTCAATTGCTTTTCAATTGCTGCCAGCAAATTGCAGCAACAATAACAATCAAACACAACGCGATAAAATCACAAATCGAAACGTTCTCCCCGAAGAAAGCTTTGCACCTTGTTGACAGCCACAGCAAATGGGGGCGTAAGCAGTAGAACAATTATTATGATAGCGCATTAAATACCCTGTAGTCAAATACAACGAAACGAAAGTAAATTAAATCTATGCACCAGAGCATAAACATTAACATTGAAAAGTATATATAATATAAAAGTAAAAAATAGTAACAAAATACTACAAAATATCTGAATTTTAACCAAGTAACAGTGAAATAATAATTTATTTCATTTTCTTCTGCAAAATAAAAAATTTGGATTTCTGAGTGTAAGTATAAGTAATAAAATATTATTATTAATTTACATTCTATTAATAAGAAAAATATCGAAACAATAGTTCACGTAGTAATCTTATTTTGGAAATTAGAAATATCTAAAAACTTCACAACAGAAGTATTAGTAATGAAACTTATTCATTTATAAAATAAATAAATATTTGAAAAGTGGTACAACAAATTTTGTAATCGAATTTAAAATATTTGGAAGTAGAAGTATTTGTGATAAAATGTTATTTTTATATAAATTTGATAGTAGTAAAAATTATCTCATTCTAAGCTAAATATTATTCAAATCATATTCGAATATTCAATAGAACCCCAACCAGCAGTTTTAATAACAAAATATTAATGTTTACATAATGTTCACCTTAAGGATCCGTCTTATTTATCCTTTTGCTGCTGGGTATTAAGACTCTAACCTACTTATGGGCGTTGCGCTCCTTGTCACCTGTTGTGCCTGCCTTGCTGACTGCCTGGCTACCTGGCCTGCTTCGGCTTTATGCTCGCCTGATGTAAATCTTTAAAATCAATATGCAAGTGACAAGCAGCTGAGACTGGAGGACAACCCCCCAACGGGGAGGAGAGCAGGGCAGCTGGCTGCGTAAACATGGCATGAGGTGGGAACGAGAATCGAAATGGAAATGGGAAAGGGAATGGGACAGGTTGAAAGTTGACTTGGATGGCTTGTCAGCGAGATTTTGGCTTGGGGCAACAGACAGTTTGGCAAATTGAAATGGTTTAGATTACATTGAAATTGTCGCTGAGTTTTTTTTTTCTCATAAGCAGCATATGATTTGGCAACTGAAATCGCAGTTGAGTTAATAAACTTAAAGAGGGTTACAGAAATTAAAGTTTTCAAAGAGTAAATTTCGAAAAAAAATTTAAGCTCTGAATAAAAATTAATTGAACAAATTCAACAAATATAGAATATATTTATATAATTTATAGAATTGTTCTTTAACATATCTTTACGTTGCAATTCGAAATGTAATATTTTCCCATAAGCAATAACTAATTTATGGTCTGTTAAAAAAAATAAAACGATATCAAAATCAACATTTTAATAGGAAAATGTGCAAATTTTGGTTATTTTGCCTAAATGCTCGTAAATTTATTAGAGCTTAGCGATACACAAAATGTTCCATAATAAGGCGCAAGGCTCACATGTGTGAACAGCCAATTTTCGTTGATTAAAGGGATTTGCACAAGGAAGAAACACCAAAAAAAAAAAAAGATAATAAAATGAATGGTTGGAGAGAGTCAAATGATAAAATAAAGAGCAATCCAAAAGTAGCTTATTACAAAATGCCACAAAAGAGGGTGCAAAGTAGACAATAGCAAAGACGATCTCAGCCCTAAGGACCGCTGCAAGGACAACGCTATTTTTTTTTTGTTTTTGAGGGTAAAAAATGCGGAGAAAACAGTATGAGTTGTAATATTTTTATGCTTATGACTTGATGGCGCACTTTGTGTTAATAATCTGGAGGCAACTGCGGCCATAAACGTTTTTTGTTTGTGATAATTACATTCAGATTGAGGATTAGATGTTTTCATGGCATTTCTTTGTGGTCGACTAACCACAATGCACTGGAGACAGCAGCACACAAACTTTTGCTGTACTTGTTTGTCGCATGAAAATTCAATTGCCAGGACTCGTGGAACAATTAAAAATGGCACAAGGTGAGTGGAATGGCGTTCCGAGTTGGAAAACTTGTGTCGCATATTAAACAGTTTTTTGGGCAAATCAGAGACAGTTCGGAGCACGTAGTGCTTGACTTCTCTTTTTGCAGGCACATTTTTAAATGGCAACAGTGAGTGAGGCACGTGCATTAAACAGCCCAAAGGCTCCAACAACAACAAGAACAATATCAGCATGTGTGGAGTAATTTACAAAACTCGTCGACAGTCGGCAGTTGACTTCAACGCGTTTGTCTGCCCGGGGGACGCGCAATTAGGCAATTGACCATGCGAGTTCAACTCACATGGGGTGCTTGTATGTATGTGGATGTGTGTGGGTGTAATTGACAAAAAATGACATGCAATTGTGGAGGACAGTCGCCCATGCAGCAAAAATAAACCAAAAATTGATTTTCATGTAATGAGTTCAAAAGGCCTGCATATGACTGTCCCCAACAATTGTTCGCCTCGCTCTTTTTTTAGTCCTTTTTTTTTGCAACATGCTGACTGCATATTAAAATGTGCGTGATGCCATGTGACGAGCAGTAAAGTTTTTTTTGTATTTTTGCTGCCGCCTATAAGGGCTGTCAATTTTTATGAAGTTAAATTACCTGGTACGCGGGGGGCGGCAGCTTGTTGACTGTGGCATTGTGTGTAAAAAAGTGTCGCATGTAATGAAGCGCATAATTTTAATTGGCCTTTCCATGCATTGCATAACGTTGCAATTCAACTGCTCATTGATGCCATAAAACACAGTTGAATTAATAAATACAAATTTAATGAGCTCCTATACAAATTACACTTAAAAGCGCGGAAATCAAATTTGAATTCAAACTACGCGCCTTCGACAAACACTAACACCCTTACCCAACACTAAATAAAAGTTATCGATTCTGCGCAGCGATAACATAAGCATTCTGCCAGTGTTACCCATAAGAGAAATTTTTGCGCGAGCAATTCAATCGGATGCTCTCTGATTTTTTGCTCAAATTCTGAGAACAAAACACTTATTTGGAGACCGCACAAGTCGGTCAACATTCGAGTGTTGGTGAGCTCTGCGTACAGTACGTAAAAAATTCCCATTTAAAAATTCTTCTAATATCTGCCAGTTTTTAATATCGATTACAGCCAACTCAATTATCAGTGTGGCTGTTTCCGATATATTTTGTACTTTGCAGTATACTGCTGGACTGGAATTACGGTCACGCTGATCAACATACCTGAACGCAGCTGAAAAGAAAGAAAAAACATTTTATTTTGACGCGTTGTGCAAACGTTCGCGTACGTGAATAAATCCAACAATCATGTCGCAACAACGTGCAACAAGCAGCAGCGATGGGGGCATCAACAACACTGACTCCAACACCACCAATACCAACAATGCTATGATTGTTTTAGACGACACTGACGAAGAGGAGAACGATGTGCAATTTGTTGGTGCTGTGTATCCTGGATTGACTGTGATCGATCTCTGCATGTCGCCATCCACCTCAGCTGCTGCCGCTGCCGCAGCTGCTGCAGCGGCAACAACAACTCCCAACACTGGAACAGGTGATTCACTTAAGACAGCAAACAGTGAAACAGGTAACACAACAAAACAGAACAAAACAAATGCGACTATTGATAACATCTTCTGTTATGATTTCCTTAGAAGGCGCCCCGGCTGCACCTGAGGCCACCGCGGAAACGCAGAGCGCTGCATTAGACTGCGCCGTTTGCATGCTAACCTGCATTCACCCCACACGTCTTCCCTGCGGTCACATCTTCTGCTTCTTGTGCGTCAAGGTGCGTATTCGATTCCAGTTGCAGACCCACAGCGAAAAAACCCAGCCCCTCATCCAATCCGGAAGCGTTTGTCAGCTATTTACGCATGCAAGGTGCGTCGCCTTCGCGATTTTTGTTTAATTTTATTTTTTTTTGATTCGCCCAAATTCGGCCGAAACGCGTGCGCCCAACGCAAGTTCAAGGCTGTTATATTCCCAAATCAAGTTGGACGTGCGCCAGCTGCAATTATTCTATCAGCTTCCGCATGGCGATATTGAATTGATAGAAAAGCCTAAAGTCGTTGGCCTTAATAGACGGCTCACGCATTTTATATTGAACTGAAACCAGTTTACGTCGGTGCAAGGATGATGAGCAGAGAGAGATTGTAAATCATTACTACGATTTAAGTCTGTTTATAAATCGAAATCTCAATGCAACTTCATCAACTAGTTTTGGGCTGTGTTCTTGGACTGCTACGCTACTCTATACTTCTGACCTGCCCTGCACAAGTTGGAGTAATTCTAATAATCATGTCTTTCCTAAGAGAGGAACTCGAAAGAGAGAATTAAAAAATTACAAGCGTGATTTGTATGCAAGACATTTGGAAAAAGATGAGGTTTGCAACCTTACATTATTCATTGGTTGTTCAATGTAGTCGTCAGATCTATATTGACTTGTGCATTGCGTTCCAATATGTTGGGTGAAAACATATCGATCAATAAGTGTTAAAAGCACTCTCATCGAATCCCGTCAGAATAGACACACACAATCATGGACAGACATTGCAATGAACCGTCACCAAGTGGATCTTTGTCGAACAACCTAACCTAACCGTCTTGGAATTTCACTGGATTCAATAAAATGTATATGTCCTTTGCAGGGAGTTGCGCACAAAAACCCTCGCTGTGCGATGTGCCGTCGCGAGATTCCCGCCGAATCCCTGGATCATCCGCAGTTGGTGAATGGCATTGATGATATCTATGCCACACGCGCTACCGAGGATGGCTATCAATGGTATTACGAGGGACGCAATGGTAAGTGAATGACGCATTTCTTGGTGGCGGTGCTTTCAGCCCCCATAGAACCCAGTTCCCCATATCCGTAATCCAAATCGTAGGCAGTTGGCGGCCCTACGACGAACGCACCAACGAAGCCATCGAGACGGGCTTTAAGGCCTTTGAAGCATACAAAACGGTAAATTATGATTGGATGATAGCTTCCGCATTGAGTATGGAAGATGCCTACGATGACTACGATGATTATAACAATCGAAACAATTTCGAGTACGACGAAAGCTACGATGAGTGTTCCACGCAGTATTCCACTGACAGCCGCTGGGACTGTGACCAAGTGTTCACGGATCCAAGCATACTGATACAGCAGATCTGTGGTCAGATGTACACCATCGATCTGGCGCAGATGTTGCAAGCATTGTGCTCCCAGCCAAGCCAAAGGCGTAAAATTGTGCGACTCAAATCATCGGACCCAAGACCAACATAGCTCAACATTTCCTCATTTCCCCATCCCGCATTCCACCATCTCATCATAATCCTAAGCATTCCATCACAAGTCAAACGCATCCAAACAACAACAAGAAAAACTCCACTTTTTTACTGCTTACTGTGCAGGTTGGTGGCAGTATGACGATCGAACCAGCCAGGACATTGAGGAGGCCTTCAAAAAGGGCGACAAATCCTGCTCCATACTCGTTGCCGGCTATGTGTACATTGTGGATCTGGAGCAGCTGGTGCAACAGCGTCAGAACGAGCCCAATCGCTGTCGTCGCGTCAAACGTGACTTGGCCACCATACCCAAGAAAGGCGTCGCTGGACTGCGCATCGAGGGCAATCAGGTGACCAGCGATACGGTGTTTAGTCGTCCCAGCAATCCCACACCGACAGCTGCCGCTTTAGGTGGCCCCTCCAGCTTCATATCGACGATCGCAGCCCGAGATGCCGCCATCCGGATTGCCAGCGACATCATTGGCTCAACGCTGGCCCATGCGGATGAGCTGACACGCGGCCTGGCCGCCAGTAATATTAGTGACAGCGCCAACGATCTGAGCGGTGAGCAAACCTCCTACTCCAATCTACAACAATCCAATCACACGACAGGTGCAGGTGCAGGTGCCGGGGCCGGGGCCGAGCCACAACAGTCCCCAGGCACGGTGGGTATTGGTGCCTCGCATTCACGTTCGCTTGCCTCCTCGCACTCGAATTCCATACAGGATCTCATGCTCAGCGCCACCGAGGATTTGCTGGACACGACTCAGCAGGTAATTGAGACCAATCAGCATACCATAGATCTCTTCGAGCAGGCCTTGAACGACTTTCAGGCGCTCACCATGCGCAACTTTGTCGATTCCAGCGATGAGGACGACGACGATAACGTCGATGAACATAACGCTAGCGATAACAGTGGCGCTGTGGTTGAGCAAACGGAGGCGAGCGAACGTCCGCACAATGGACACGATGGCACATTGGGGTTTTAAACTTTCTTGAGCACACACAAACACACATCAACTCAGAACTACAAGACATATAAATACATAGCTTAGGTCAAAACACACACAAAAGTTGAAAAAAAAAGTAAACGCGATCGAGGTTCCTTTTTAGAAATGTCATAATTTCGGAATGTTAACTAGAGAAATGCCACGCGTACCTGAGAAGTAACTATATAACATCACTATATAGGGCTCTATGCGTGAGCAAGAGTGCAAGACAGAAGCCTACAGGGTAACCAAAACATACATACTTACAAACAAAAAAATACACTATATACATATAGAACATACAAATTCCTTATCGATCTGAACCTGAACGACCGTAAACTGTAAACGAGCTAACTAAGGCAAGATGTGATTAGGAAATTGTAATGTCAACTCCATGCAAAACATATTCAAACTGTAACTCCAAGAGTACGTAAAACAAAAACAATTACAGAATTCCCAGATTACCAAAATATCACATAAAATAATATATTATTCAATGTTAAGATCGTAAAATAATCAATCTAATTGGATCGCTTCCGAATCTGTTTATTTGATCGTTGCAAGGCTATCCACATGTATGTATGTATCGTAATCCTCTGTGTTTAACATAAGATATACTTGTGTTTACAAACAATTTACAATGATATATATATCTATAAATATATGTATATGAAGTATACCTATGTGAACAACCAACATTAACCCCCGCAACCGAGCCAATTAAGCATCCACCAAGAAAAGCGTAGTGTGAGAAGGACAATACAGATCTGTATATTGGATTGAGAACAAACTTGATGTGTACTATCATTTAGTTGAAGTGCAATTCAGTTTATAAACTAGAGATCTAGTATTTTGGGTAGCTTCTGCAAAACTGAATGAATCTGTTGACGAAGCGCCCCTTATTTTGTTAGTATTATAAGTCCGCCGTAAAGTGCGTTAAAATAAAACAACATCTCTGTGAACATTTAATATATAAGTTATTATTAGCATTTCGGTTAGTCACAATTGAGTCTGAATTTCTGTTCTGTACTTTTTTTTTGTTTTATTTAATTGTGAATTGTCAATTGTGTCTGGCCCGAATGCATTTGCAATTTTGCCTATATACTCGAAGTCGTGTATAATATTATTAATATTTATTTATGTATATTTTGTGACTACTGTTTTATAGATTCGATTTCGATTTGTACCCCGCCATTACTTCTAACTGTGAAATGCCTATTCATAGCTACCCTTGCATCAACGATATTCCTAAAGCTCTACTGACTACAACTGCGAGAGCTCTCCTCCTCCTCCCCCTCCGGTAATATCAAAAACGCAAACCAACCAAGAAACAATTTTATTACTTATTCCCATACGTATAACATTGATCATCAAGTCCGACATAAAAAAAAGACATTCAATTAGATTAAGTTCGTTTTGTATGCCTGCCTTCTGGAAGTTTCTCTCCTCTGTCTCTTTTCTCTTCTCTGCCTCGCATAGTCATTTTCTTCCTCCAGTTGGTTCTCCTTGATCTGATAACTTTAAGCATCACTTAAGACTTTCATAATTGCATTATACATTCATTATTTCTCTAATTTTTTAATGGGAAATCAAATCAAATCAAAACTGTGTGCCAAGCGCAAAATCTTAACAACTCCGCTTATTGTCAACAGCACTGTTAACCTTACATTAACAGCATGTCACATTTGTTTAAGCAATTCATTTAAGCATATACTTGTGTACTTGAATCACTTACTGAATAACAAAATGCTCCATAATGAGGCATATTTTTAGATATACCTAGTTTTACCTAGTGGAAGAACAAGCTGATGTGTGCAAGACACGTTGATTTAGTGTTATGTTTAAGAATCTTACCTATTATTGTAATTAAGTTGGCAATAAACATTCACATTCAACAAAATACAAACTGTTTTCTCTGATAAGCATTTGATTAAAGAAAGCTCCAAACTAAGTAAAATATATTCACGTATTTATGAAAATACATAAAGCAAGTTTTTTCGTATCTTCTACGGCGAAGTTGATTATAACAATAAAGTTGGTCACAAAGAAGCTTAATTTCCGAACGAATTCTGTTTATATTTTTCATATATTTTGAAGGATTAAAATAGGCGAATTGGAAAAGGAATTTGGAAAATATATTCAAATTTTTAAATTATTTACATATCTGTATATCAAATGTATACAATTTTATTAAAAATATCAGTGATAACCAAAAGAATGCTAAATATTCAATACCAATAAATGTTTTATGACGTATAGTTGTCGCGTAAAAAGTATTTAAAAACAAACAATTAGATAATTAACAAATGCTAACTCAAAGGCACCCAAAATGCATTACAAATAATTTTACATTTTCTAGGTACTCTGCTCAAAAGTTGTTAGGCTTTGTTAATTATTACACTTCAAGTAACACTTGGGTAAATAAATTATGAGACTTGGCATTATGCGGACTTGGACATTGACGTACTTACGCCGTACTAACAAGAGACCCAGCGGATATGCTTTTTGACTTTGACTTACTAACGGCAGTACCAACAAATGGTCCAGCCCCACAAAGAACGGTCTTGTTTACCCGCAGACGAAAAAAAAGAGAATAGCGTGCATGAAACGGAAACAAATCCAGTATGGTAGACGTTGGACAAATAATAAAATGAAAAACTATTAAAATTAAATTCTAGATGTTTTAAGATTACATTTATTGATTCAGGAACACTTATGTATATGTAGCACTATTTACAACAGACCGAATATGCTTATGGAATTCAAGTTTTGAATCAAGCAGGATGCCCAAATCTTTCACTGTCTGCTCAAGAAGAAGGACTAAATTAGACATTTGTTATAATTCAGGTTTAAGAAATTTACTCAGCACCATTATCTCTATTTGCCAGCAATAGAATCACTGACAGCATTGCCATACATAAGTTTCCGGGAATGAGTTAAAACAAAAGGAATAACATCATATAGTAAACAGTAAAGGACAACTTCGATATTCCTTTAAACGCACATAAAAAAATTGACAATACAAAGAATATTAAAAGCGACTTATAGGGTCTTTAGTATCTGCACAATATCTTAGCATACAACTAGGCACTCAAATGAAAACAGAGTTTTACAACCATAAGTTCACGTATAAAATGATATTAGATGCGTTTAGATAATAAGTCACTACTTTTTGAAATCTAAATGCAGAATTTAACTAAAAAAATTAGCAAATATATCGTTAATAGCATGGGCATTGGAAGCCCAGAGAAGCTGCTTAGTGCAATCTACTTTATAAATAAAAAAGTTCCACATGATATAGAATTGGAATTTTTTACAAATTGAGTTCTATTTTTAGTTTAATTATTTTTATTTTTACTTTAATTTATGGAAAAGAAAAGTAAGTGGAAAGCAACCTCTTTCACGGTCAACAACTGAATAAATATTAAATAAATCATTGATCTCGAATTACTCGCTGGTTTGACGCATGTTCTATGTGCGCTGGCTAGACAAAAGTATCTTTAAGTGCTATTCTTAGATTTTTTTGTGAAATCCGAAAAAGCGGCTATATAAAGAACTGGTCCAACTGCAGCTAATCATTCCAAGTCATACCCTCAGCTTGAACATGAGAGTCCAAACTATTATTCTTGGCTGTGCCGTCCTGGCCCTGTACCTGGTGCAGCTCGCCGATTGTACAACCACCACTACGACCACCACAGATGCCACAACCACTACGACCACCACAGATGCCACAACCACAAGCACGACCTCAACCACGACTAGCTCCAGCACCAGCTCTCTGGCCGCTGCGATCGCCCGACTAAGAAGAAGGATTGCTCGCATGAGGCGTCTGCGCCGCCTGAGGGCCGCCAGAAGGAGGAGAAATATTGCCCTCAGACGTCGGTTTGCGATCAGGCGTCGCACTGCCGGCACTAGAACAGGATTCAGGATTCGCAGAGGTTAAAGAATTCACGTTGCCAGATTTTTGCTCACTTTAACAATTCGAACACAATAAAAAACATATGCAAATATAAAACGATTCAAGATTCATTGATATTATTAGACTTTGAAAAAGAACAACTTGACAACAACTTGATCTTCAACATTATATAATGTTGTAACTTTGAATTTACGAATTTCTCAAACAGTTTTTAGAAAACAGAAAACACAAAGTTTTTAGCTTAAACCGCTTTCACATCTTCGGGCTCGAGGCAATTGGTATTGTCTTTCTTCACTAGAAATTGTTACCAGCCCTAAAGAATTTTATAATCGAATACATAGCTTCCTTTTTTCAATTCCGTTTTAGTAATTTTCTAGTCAGATTATAAAGTCAATCCAAAAGTCTCGTCTGAAACAATATGCCAGTGCCTACTTTTAGGCAGAACTTTTTTAATTCATAATGTTTAATTTGTAAACGATTTTTTATGTGCTGACAAAATTATTTCTGAAGCTTGAAACTTTTCTTACATATAATATTTTGCCTGAAGCCAAATTTCCGGACAGAAAATAAAAAATGGTGGGTTTGTGAAAATGTTTGTTCTTTAAATAGTATTTTTATGAAATGGTAATAAATATATAAAAGAAAGAAGAAATATAAAAGTAATTTTTCCGAATCGTAAACTGTATCCGACAAAGCTTAACATCACTTCAGGAAAAAAAATTGTCTTCAAATTTATTGAAGCCAGAGTGCAGTTAAAATTGCGATACTGAGTAGAACAAATATAATCCATTAAATGAAAATAAAATAAGAGCAACTTTTAGTGATGTCATTGCATAGAGAAAACACAAATTAATAATTTCAAGCGGGGCGTTTTTTATTGTAAATTTGGGTTTAATTTGTAAGGTGTTATATTCATTATTTTTCAATGATTGATAACTCTTTAAAATATATTTCCTGATAAAAAAAAACAAAGGTGGTCCTAATAAACCCTGTTTGGGACCATTGTTTTTAAAATTTGTAGAATATTTCAAGATTAACAAGTCCGAATGTGATTAAAATAAGTAAAAATCTCTTTAATGCTTTTTTAATAATAATTGTAAAATTCATACTTCATGGGATATAATTTTATTCTTTAGAAACAATGTTTTAGTTAGGGTAAGTCAGACATAACTTGCAAGGCAGAATAATAAATTCGAAATACTACAAATACAACATTTGAAATGATTTATTTACCTGTATCCACTAGCTCAAATATACAATCACTGTTCTATTGAAAACATCAAGATAGATATCTCTTTCCCTAACGACTTGCTTAATTGGTATGAATAACATTGAACCCTCTTTGAAGAACCACTTGTTCTCCATGCTCTTTTTTACGTGGTCTTCAATTGAAATCCTTAACGTTACCTTTTTGGTCTTTGTCTGACAATGCTTCGGGAGGGGAACCTGAAAATCGTTTGGACAAGGGGATCGGTATCGGCATCGGACCCTGTCCGTCTACAAATGCTTGACTATTGAGTCATGCGCAATGGACCAAAAGAAAACGCACGTATGCAGCATATTAATTTACTGGGCCTCTTATTATCATGGCTCTTGTTGTTGTTAGTGAACAAACAAGAAAACGGACGGCAACAGGCTCAAAGCAGTGTAAGCGTGCGAAAGAGTGCGCAATGGTAGTGTGTGAAAAAGATGGAGCAAGCGAAGCAGCGATCGTAGCTGTCACATAAATATGTGTGTTCGGATTCGGGTTTTGGAGAGTTCTCTGGGTGTCAGCTCAGCAGTTCCCTGCATGAGTCATCGCTGTTTACCTAGAAATTATGCTACCTGCTGCATTTTTTCTTATGCCCTCCCGTTTTCTTACCTGTTCTCAAAATATCGTATAATTAAATAGGCAAACGTCGGCAGAACTTGTGTAGCACATTGTTGCCGCCTCTTATCAGACAAGTTGCAATGTTTGCACACTTGAAATAATCTACGTATTTCTGGGAAATCGTTTATATCACATGTAATCAAATTAAAGTAAATTCACAACTACCGTTAATGATATGAATAAATATGTGAACTTTTTTAACGACAATAAAAATTGATTTTTTTTAAGTATAAAAAAAGTAAATCTATATAAATCTTTAAAAGCTTTAATATTTTAATTAATTTCAGCAAAATATAGAGAAAGCTATTAAAGTCCGAGATCCTTATTATGTTGTGTACGAATGACCTTTTCGGGGTTTAGGAAAGTTTTGTAATTTTAATAAATAATATGAGTTGTAGCTAAGTTTAGTTGAGTTTTATGTGTTTAGTAAATTTTGTGCAAACTATAATGAATACTACATAATGTTGTTATTTCAAAGATAAGTAAGGAATGAAAGTTTTCGTCAAGCGGTGAAATTACCGTATACGTAATTTAATATGATTTATTGTTTTTACACCTTAACAAAATATTTATATCAGTAAGGATTGTTGTGGTTAATCAAATGAAACAAAATCCCCCATTTTCCCAATGCTCAATGCCTCACTTTTGCAGTCCAGTGTAAGTCAAAGTTTTCCACTCAACCATAGATATGATGTACACGCAAGTGTCTAGTGACATGTATGCGTAAAAAATGATAATGCCGTTTCCGCACATTCAGCAGATATTCAATGAATGGCCGGAATGCTACTAACATACTAACAAATAATCAAAATATTTAACATTGCTTTGGCTTATCTTGTATTAATTGACCAAAAAATATTTAGTGAAAGTCCAAAAGAACAAGTTTTGGGGAGATGCATGAGAATGAATATTAAATACCTCCTTCTGCCTTGGCGCGTAATCAAAAAACATGAAGCGAGCTTTGAAGCTCTTGTAACCCTAACCATAAAGAAAGAGCTTTTACACTGGCTCGTGATCGTGCATACTTCGGTTTTAACTTTAGCCAAACAACTCGAACAGCAAAGCAACAACGACAACTCCGACCGCTTGAATGTGTTGGTGGTGTTGCTGTTGCTGTTGGTGGTTGTCGTCGCTCACTGGCCATGGGATGGCTCTCAGTTGTGCGTTCTCTCACTCTCTCCACGTCTCTCACACACACAGACACACTCACACACACACTTGGTGAGACACATGCGCAGTCCAACCTGCGCTCCAAACTGGTTTTGAGGGAGGAAATTGGCCCGCTTGAGCGCTGTATCAGCAGTTGGTACATACCAATTGCTGATGCTCTCGGCCAGAGCTCAGGCTGAGCGTGCGCCAGTTTTTTTTTTTTGGTGTGTTGGTTAGTTGATTTGTATCTACCTTTGGTGCGGACGGTCGGTCGGTCGGAACGTTATCTAAAGCGCAACTAAAGGCAAACCAGTCTTTTGTATTTGTTAATGCTTGTTTTTTGTTTTAAAACTACAAATAAATTGCGCGAAATACACACAAAATGTAAGTGATTGATTCGGTAATGAAATTCGTATGCAAAACTAAGTGAAAAATGTGCAAAACTGCAGTTGAAAGTGCAAATAAAAATTTATTGATTTTCTTTAACCGAAGCAAACGAAGTAGAAGAAGAAGCAGCAGCAGCAACAGCACAAAAGTATAAGCTGCGCTGTAAGGTTTCCAACTGACTCTGCGAGAGACCGTGTGTGTGTGTGTGTGTGTGTGTGTCGGTGTGTGTGTATGCCTGTTGGTGTGTGTGGCAAAAATTTCATTGTAGTTGCTTGTTGTTGTTATGTTCTAGCTTTAGCCAAGTTAAAAAGCACAGCACCAAAAAAAAAAAAAAAGCAAAAGGCGAAGCAGAAGAAGTGGAATACAAAAATACTTAGCTGTTTGTGTGTGTCTGCTCACACATATTCACATATAAATACATGTGTATTTGTTCTTTTGTGTAATTTGCCAATAAAAACAACAAAATGAAAAGCAGCGATGCATTTGAAAGTGAAAAGTGCGGTAATTGATAAATGAATAAATATAATCTATATATATAGACAAGTGTACATTTGTGTGTATGTATTTGGTGCTCTTGAAATTTGTTCAATGGATTAACGGCATAACTTCTTCTTGTGCTTTATCACGCGCTTCCGCGATGGCTTAAAGCTTTGCCAAACGCCTCCCCCCTGCAACGCAGCCCCCTCCCACATTGCACGCGTTGACGCTTTGCGTAGGTCGCTTGCCATCGACTGTTCGACTGTTGTAATTTCTGCCGTTTGCGCTCTTTGCTTTTTTATGCCCTGTACCAACTGAATATGTCCAAAAAAGGGTATTATAGTTTAAACAGCCAGAAGGAGACGTCTCCGAAGCTATACAGTTCATACAAAGTCTTGGAAAAATGATAGATAGATCTTGATTAGAAATGATAATTACTCTTTTACTTGAAGCCTTTCTACCAAGCTTGTGCTATAATATACATTAAATGTTTTTGAATAACAGGTTTATATTTTTATTGTTAATTATTGAAGACTGATATCTTTATGTTTAAAAAAATAAAAAAGTCGAACTCATTACTACATTCCGAATTTATAATATAAAGTAAAGAAAACAGAAAATGCACATCAATAGAAAAATAATATATTTTTCCATTGACTTATTCTTGATCAGCAACAACAGTCGAATCTGTGCATGTGTGTGGATCTCAGATATTATAAAAGCTTTAGAAATAACTATAAGTATTATATAACACAATAAATACCAAATATTAGTGACAAGTTCCCAAATTTATAAGCTTTATTAGTGCTACTAAAAATTAATCAATAAATAATATTTTAAAAAATTATAATAATAATCAAAGCTAGGAACACCAACTTTGGTATGTAGGTTCCTGCATTTAACACACAAATAAAGTAAATGGCAAACACTCTTAATATGCCCTATTATTTTGGAAAGAAGTCTGGCCAGTAGAATTAATGATATTTGCAAAAATTATTTTATAGAAGTTATATTCAATTATATAGATATGTATGATTTATACATAACGTGTTTTTTTTGTGTGTATAAGCGTATTTTGATTGAAGGGTATCTTTCGTACTTGTCTTTTTTTGCGTTGACTCTCAAGCGTGACGTGTATGGGGGAGGTAGAGGGGCTGACGCCAATGCGACTGAACGTGCCTGCATCCCCCAATGTTAGCGTACACACACACACACACACATACATACATCCGCACTGTACTCATGTACACACAGTATGTGCTTATTGTATTTGTATGTTTGTGAACATCCTGCGCGTTGGCGTTTGACGTCGTTTGGCTGCCTATTGATTTTATGAAGTTTCATTGATAAAATGCTCGTGATTTGAAATGTGCTAGAGATATATTTTAGTATTTTATCGCGTCCTCGTTGCTCGTTCACAGCCCATTTAACCACGGTCACGCCCAGCATGTCGTAGGACATCAGCAGCTGTAATCGCCGTAAGAAAAGTAACGGACAATGCAACCGTTTAGCGACAGTCTAAGCAAAAGTCGCGATGATTTGGTCAATGTCGTCGCCGCCAGGCAGCAGCAGCAACAACAACTGCACTACAGCCGTCGCAGACATCATGGCAGCAGTCCAAATTTATCGCTGGACCAAACCGATAATTTGCGGAGAAGGTAAGTTATCGAACATCGATCATCGATCATGTATACGAAAAGTGTCATAAATTGTTATTGACCAAGGTCACGTTTTGTGGGTGTTTATACCTTAACCCTTTATCTCTGTGCAACATTTACCTTTGCGATTTCTCGGTGCTGATTAAATATTAAACATTTTTATCTAGCAATAACTAGCAATAAAAAAATTGCAATTAATTGATTGGAGTTTCCCACAATGCGTGCACCTTAAACACCCCTAGAGATTTAAATGTAATTATTTAGTAATGACTTTTTTACATCTAAAATTAACAACCAAAGCTTGCACTGGCATAAAAATAGCATTCTTAATAAATACACAGACACTTGCATTTGTTTGCGATAAACAATTAATGAACACGTGCAAAAAGCGCGTTGTGGTGAAATGATAAAAAGCATCGGGCACTTTTGAGTTTCCTTTGCACCTTTGCCACCCGAAACACACATACATGTACACTAGCATACTGCCTTACAGAAAACAAACACAAGCACACACACCTGCCTGTGTTTGCAAACTGGTTTCAAAGCTAAGGCGGACCAGCCCGCATGCTGTCTGTCCCAAAGTTGGTCACTCTAACAACAAAACTTGATAACAATGAACGTGAGAGAGAGAGAGAGCAGCGAGAAGAAGCGAGGGAAGCACAGGGAGAGCACAAAGCTGTGCTGATAATGTGAAACGAACGTTCGTTTGGGTTCGCAATTTAGTCTGCGAAAATCAATCGCTTCAGCTGGTTGTCGCCGCGAAAGAGCGAAAGAGAGCGTGTCAATCAAATTGTGAGCCTGCCTTAATGTGTGCGTGCGTGTGTGTGTGTGTGAGCAGACAAAAATAAAAATAACACTGCTTATCGTCAAATCAGTTGCCAACTTGTGTTAGTGTACGTGTGTGTGTGCATGGGATGGCGCAGTTTTTATACAATTTGAGCAAATAATATTCATGAAATTATTACAGCAACAACAAAACAAAACGAAAGTGTTACGCAGCCGCTTCTTGGTCGTGTAATTAACGCAGCCGCAGCAGCAGCGACACTTTACCACTTACCTTGACGTCATTTTTTTTTCTGACGACAACAAAAAGCGCCAAAAAAACGCGTATAGTTGTTCTCGTTGTTGTTGTTGTTCGGTTCGGTGGCTGGCTGTGCTTGGCACGAAGCGAACGAACGTTTTTAATCAAAAGTTGTTGTTATTGTTGTCGTTTGGTTTATACAGTGCGTAAAAAACGTCTGGCAGCGACCGCAAAACACACACAAAAAAAAAAAACCCGAGTGTAAAAATTTGCATTAATGCAGCGAAGCGGCGTCGTCGTTGTATTAATGAATGAGTTTGCCGTAAACAACAAAGAAGCAAAGAACAACAAAACTAATTGCAAAAACAAACACAATTAACCGTGAAAATTAGCGCGAAAGAAGCGGTGAAAACCCCATCACAATGGTCTATTATATATCAAACTTTGGTCGCACCGACCCACCGGATAAAATAATCACAAAGGAAAAGAGGTAAATGAGCAAGGCTAATGAATAAGGGATGTCGATTAATCGATAAGTGATATTTTGCCAACACTGCAACTTCAGCTGCAATTGGGGAAACACAACACAACACTGACTCACCTAAGTACCGTTATGCGTTGCCGTTGCACTTGCTGAGCTCGGCAAGAAACAATATATCCAAATATAGCCAAATTTCCGCGTTCTATGAGAACTGCACGTCACCCAAAAAACAAAAACAGAACAACAACAAAGGTCAAAACGTGCTGCTATGGCAATTAATAAATGCGTTTAAATTTCATAATTAAAAGGTTTTTGACATTAGTTGTGACAGCGACGTCGGCATCGGCTTGTGAACAGAACAGAGCTTCAGCACCCCCACAGCTGTAAAGCAGTGCGAGCGGGATGTCCATATAGCTGCACATGCTGGGAAACAAAATCTGCACAATGTCAATGTGTAGGTGCCCAATCTGTGACTGTGACTGTGTCTGTGTGTGCTTATCGACGGCAACAGGTGATTTTGCCTGTTCGCGCACGTCGCTTCAACTTGACAGACTTTCTATGCCTGCCTATAGCTGTTGTTGTTTTTGTTGTTTCTGGTTTTGTTGTTGTTATTGTTTTGATAAATGTTTTTCACCTGAAACTAAAAACTGCTAGGCTGTCTATTCATGCTTCTTGCTCTTCCCTCTCCCACTTCCCCTCCTCTCTCTCTCTTTCTCTCTCTTCTCTGTTATTGGTGATTATTTATCTTATCGCGTGCAAAATAAAGACAACAAATAGAAATTCCAAGCGACAGGAGAATAGCCTTTGTGTTAGTGCACACATACATACGTACAAACCTACACATACTCATGCAGTGTATCTGTGTGTGGCAATTGTTAAAAGAACTACATATTATCGTGATCACTCTGCGACTCCAAATATTTATTTGCCGAGCTTTAGTTGTGTATACAGTGAAAACTCTCTGGAGCGGACAATTTTTGATTTTTACACCCGCTTCATAGGGGCAACAGAAAATGTATCTAACAGACAGAAGGAGGCATCTCCGACCTCATATAGTATATATTCTAGGTCATTGTCAGTAGCCGAGACGATATAGTCATGATCATCTGTCTTTCTGTATGAACACCTCGATCTCTGAGACTAAGAGTTGGAGACCCCATATTTGGTATCAGTACTCGTGCATGTTTGTTTTAGATTTTTGCCACACCCCTTTCTGCTCCTTTAAATCGAATAAAAACTATTTGAAGCTAGAAATACGGGTTTTTGTACACTCAAGAATATCTAATGTCAAAATGATTTGAATAAGAAAGGTCAAAAAACATAGAAGTTAATCAAGAAACAATTTTAATCAATAATAATATATTCCACATATCCCAATATACTCTTCCCTATATTTAAATAGACGTATAAAAGTTTTGCAGTCTCCCAAAACGAGTATATAATATATCTAATACTTTTCTATGTACTTCATGGTTTACGCAAATTGTTCTGAAAACGTTACCAAAACTATCCGCTTAATAGAAGTTCTTGCTAAAGGCGTTTTCACTGTGGTTAAATAATATTATACCTTTGTGTCATGTGTACTTAACTGAACACTATCTAATATTTCTAAATATATAACCCACGAAACGCATACGATTATTGTACCCAATTGATTTATAATTTACCGTTCAACATATCTCTTATTGCGACTTGAGATTTATACCCCATAGTTGTGTATTGTTCTTTGATATGATAATGAGCATTCGAATTTATTGTTTATGAACCGGTTTTCTAAAATTAGTTTCCAGTTGATTTGAAATGTGATCTGGAAACTTGTCAAAAAGCCTTAAATGGACAATAGAATCTGCGTGACGCTTTATGTTTTGACACAACAAGATAACGTTGGTGATATCAACATCAAGATACACAAACTTCTTTCTAGATAAAGAACCAATTTCCCCATGCAAATTGTCAAGTGTTATCAATCAAAAACTTTATTTTTGAACCACGCACGCAATTAATATTTTTTTCGATTTTGGAAAAAGGATGTACAAAAAAAAAGAAAGGACTTGATAAATTGATGTAACTATAACTTTGTAGGTTTAAAGATTTATTCACGAAAATGAACAGCAAAAAATTGTAGATTATGGTAATTTCAATAATCTATGATGTCTATAAAGTATATATTTTAAATCAATTTCTATTGTTTTAAAGATAAAAGAAAATAGCATTGGAATTTATTAGACATCCCCAAACTCGTTTGCCGTTCTTAACTAACGATGTATTTATGTTTTAAAGTTTACAATTTAACAAAACGTTATAAAGCTCATGTGCTATAGCTGCATTTTTTAAATGAATGATTTAAGTGGGAATGCAAATTTACCTCAATAGACATTAACAAGATTTTATATAAAACGTACGTGGACCAATGAAAAGCTAACGATTTATTGTGTATTGTTATTTATTCAAATGTCTTTCGCTCTTTTAATTTCGTAGCATGGCCTGTCTGCAGGATGAGTTTGGACATCTAGGATTGGCCGCAACAGATCTGCCCTTCAAATCCGCCGACATCGACTCTTCAGCGCCCCAGCATCACAACAACTATGCGGAGATCACGGACAGCAGTGCCGAGAACACGTGCCAACAGCGATGGCCACCACACGCAGGCGGAGGCGGATTGGCAAGTGCCTTCGGGCATCCGGACAAGCCAATAGGTTGGATGTATGGACTGCTGGGTTGCATGAAGCCCGTGTTGTCCTTCATTGGCAAAGCGGGTGTGATTGAAGTGAAGAGTCCGCGTAGTGAAGACTGGGAAATTCCCTTCGAATCCATCACGGATCTGGAATGGTTGGGCAGCGGAGCCCAAGGAGCCGTCTTTAGTGGCAAGTTGAAGAACGAAATTGTGGCCGTGAAGAAGGTGAAGGAGTTGAAGGAGACGGACATAAAGCATTTGCGCAAACTCGATCATGAGAACATTATCAAATTCAAGTGAGTTTCATGAATACTACTGATCTAATGAGCAGGTTGTTTAAACTAGAATGACACTTTTGCAGAGGAGTTTGCACGCAATCGCCGGTGTTTTGCATCATCATGGAGTTCTGTCCTTATGGTCCGCTGCAGAACATACTGAAGGAGGAGCAGGTCATGTTGCCGTCCCGTTTGGTCTCTTGGTCCAAACAAATCGCCCTGGGCATGCAATATTTGCACTCACACAAGATCATCCATCGCGATCTGAAGAGTCCCAAGTGAGTAAACGAATTCTAGAATTATAGAACTGTAACTCTATTGAAATTATCTACATCTTTTTTAGCATACTGATTAGTACAAACGAAGTGGTGAAGATTAGCGACTTTGGCACCAGTCGCGAGTGGAACGAGATTAGCACCAAGATGAGCTTTGCCGGCACCGTCGCGTGGATGGCGCCCGAAGTCATACGCAACGAGCCCTGCTCGGAGAAGGTGGACATCTGGTCGTACGGCGTGGTGCTCTGGGAAATGCTCACGTGTGAGATACCCTACAAGGATGTCGACTCGTCGGCCATCATTTGGGGTGTGGGCAACAATTCGCTCAAGCTGCTCGTGCCCAGCACTTGCCCCGAAGGCTTCAAGCTGCTCGTCAAGCTCTGCTGGAAGAGTAAGCCACGCAATCGGCCCTCGTTCCGGCAGATACTGAGTCATCTGGACATTGCCGGACCGGAGCTGTTGCGCAAAACTGAAAAGCAATATTTTGAGACGCAAAAGTCGTGGAAGGAGGAGGTGCGTTGCCATCTGAAGGAGATCACCCAGAACGGCACCAGCATACATAAGTATGAGCAGGATTTGATAAAGCGACGCACTGCCGAGTGGCGACATGCCCAGGACATCCGCATGGTCTACGAGGATAAGCTGCAAAAGACGAATCAATTGTTCTTCGAGCTGAGCGAGTGCATGACACAGCTGCAGGAGAAGGAGAAGGAAATTGCCGAGTAAGTAAAGAGATTTCCATACTTGAACTGCGATCGATTATTCATGTTTTTGTTTGCCAGGCGCGAGCGCAAATTGCCTGGATCTGGCTACAAGCCCACGAGACGATTGGGCAACACACTCAGGAAAATGCAACACTATCGACGTCGACTGAACGCGCCGCCAGCCCAGCAACAAATCCAACAGCAATCCTCAACACCCGATCCCGAAACCACGCCAGAGGTATGCATGATTTGGCAACAGCCAGACAGTGACCAGTTAAAATCCTTCCTAGAAAGTTGCATGACAAATTCAGTAAGGTTTTTTCGCTTTGCACAGAATGAACTCTCTCCTTGGTGCCATGAGATTTGAGGAAGACTCCAATTGGTTTCAGATCCAACATAGCATCATGTGCTGCTTGGGGTAGAACAAATAAATCCTGATACACGCAGGCCATCAAGTTCTTGTTCTTTATGGAGATTGTGTAGATGGGAATTGGCTCGACCCACCTCCCAAAAAACCATCTATTAATATGGCTTCAAGGTTTTTTCCCTCCTTTGATAGTTTCTCCCAGTGTCGGAAGTGTAAAGCCTAGAGTCCTGTATCTTCGAAGCAGTTGTCTTTTTAGGATTAGGTCTAAGTGCGTTTCGCACTGCCCATCGCAAGATTAGGATTAATGCTTTTCGATTTAACCGGATATCCACTTGAGAATGAGATCCGTCTTCTATGCTTTGATGCAGAAACTGGCTCTCACAGCCCACTGCTTTCTCTCCTTGTTAACAATATTGCCAGCCATTAATTGAATGCTCTTCGTTTCGCAGAGTCCTGTGAAGTGCATGCTGTATGCGCAGCTGGATGGCAACTGTCAGCCCAAATCGTACTGTGCGGTGAGCAACGGACTCGTTGTCGGCGGCAGCATGTCCAGCAAGAATAAAAAGACTTGGCGTCATCGACGCAACGGCTCCGGCTCCTTTGCCGCACCGCCCAAGTACAGTCCGACTCGGGATCGTCGCTACCAGAGCGAGCCGGAGAACCGCAAGGTGCAGCTGGTGGAGCGACAAACGCAAACCGATGCCATGGATGTCAGCGAAACGGACATAAGTCCCTGTGCCGAGCAACCGATTGATGTGCCGCCTCCCAATCATCGCCAGCTGCCGCTGCAGCTGCAACGTGTGCAGCAATTGGCCGCTGTCATGGCACAGCAGGCCAAGGTGCAGTCGATCACGCCGACGGACAACAATTCACCAGCCAATGCCGCCAGTCCATCGAATGGCAACTCGCTGAGCAACAGCGAGCTGACCTTTCAGGATGCCTGCTCCAGTCCCGATCAACTGATCGACGACGTGATGAACAGCAACGAGCGGCTGGACATCACCGACTGCTGCAGCGACAATGAAAATCTGGAGCGTCTGGGCCGCAAAGTCATTGAGTTCATCAACGAGAATCGCCTCTCCATACAATCGAATGCCACAGAGAATGGCAACGGCGGCGGCAGCGGCAGCGGCGTCAACACGACCACGACACCCGAGATGCGTGATGTGGGCGTCAACAGCAGTCCCTGCCTGAGTCGTTGCAGCAGCACGCAGAGCAGGAGACAGAAGCGAACGCAGTTGCAGGAGAATCCCTCGAATGCGATCGTCAGCAATGCGAATGGCGAATCGCAGGAGCATTTGGGCGAGGACAGCTGGTCGGATGAGGAGGGCGAGGACACCGACTACAACTATGCGCTGCGCAGAAGAAGGTAAGTTCACTTCAAATTTTTGAAATGCAAGCAATGTTCTTTAATGGTTTTGGGATTGCAGCATTGGTCGTCTGCCGATTGGACGTGGCATGAGGCCGAGACGCAGCTACAAGGCGCCGCTATCCCAGAAGATTGCCATACACAAACGCAATGTGGTCATTGTATCCGATGAGGAGAACACCTCCGAGTACAGTCACTCGCCATCGAGTCAGCACTCGACGCTCGAAAGCAATACGGATGTGCCGGAGGCACTGAAACAGACGCAGAAGCAGCAGCAACTGCACGAGAAGCACGCCAGCTCCAGCGATTCAAGTGACTCCAGCGAGGATGAGGAGGAGCCGAAAGCAACTGCGACGACAGGTTCAGGTTCGGCGTTGCCCATGGGCGCGATTCGCAGCAGCGATATTATATCCATACCGACCTATGAGGCTGATGGCGCCGTTAATATGGTTTAACCTAGTTACTCATAGCCTAAGTGAAAAACAAACAACAAACTCCTACAACAATTAACCGCAAACAACTATCTCTATATACTCAAAAACAAAAGAAACAAAAAATGAAATCCAAAACTGTATGGTATTATCTATGTCGTCGTATGTCGTACTATGTATGTCCATGTCCGATCGCCCCTTTAGTTTATGTATCTATTTAGATAATGGCCAACAATTTGAAGCGTTGAGCGTTTCAGTTACCATTAAATCATGGCAACCACAACATCAACCCGATACCCCAAAAACTCAACCTCCATATTCACTGTCAGGGTTTTTGGGGTGGCAATCATCGTAATGTTTTCTTGCATTCCCCTAATTTGCAACACACCTATGTTAATGACTTTTGTTTAATTCAGTAAGCTGCCTTTGTAATATATTTAAAAAATGCCGTAATTGTACATTTAATTTAGCCATTAAGTAGTTTTCAATCTTAAGAGCTTAAATCGCAACACGCTCCCAACCAACAAACAAAACGAAACAAAAACCACAAAAAAAAAAATAAGAAAATAAGAAAGAAAAAAAACAAAATAATAGAATTGGCCTCAGGCAAAATAAATAGGAAATGAATGAGAGAAATACTTATTGTATGTGTAACGCAAAATAGTCAGGGATATTTTTTATATACGGAAAATTTGCTACGAAATCGAAGAGAATCGTTTTTAAAAACGAAGCGCATTAGATTTTATAATTTTGTAGTTTGCATTTGGGATAGTTCCGAATCACGTTTGGATTTAGCCCATTCTGGTAATCGTACTTAATTTTTCGATATGCACAAAATTCAAAGCTTCAGTGCCTTAAAGCAAATATTTGAGAATCGACAACAAAACTAAACAAAACAAAGAAACAACAACTGAAAATTGTAATCGGTCTGTAGAATGATTGACCACGGCTTTGACGTGGATATGTGCGCTTTTAATTCCCCATTGAAAACCCTAGCTATATACTCGTAAATGCCACACGATTGTCCGCTCAAGACTTGTACTTCTCGAAAGCGCACATCACGCCGCAAAACAGATAAGTAATTAAAAACAAAAAAAAAAAAGAGAAAAAAAGAAAAAATACAAATTTAAAATACATATTTCTATATACACTCAATAATATATACACTATATATTTACACACTAGTTGGATGTTTAGCTATCGTAAGATGCGTCGCATGCAAAAATTTCTCTACATTATGTAAATGTACTCCATATTAAGTTTAAATTTAACGACTCATACGAATTAGTAGTAATAATAATAAAAACAAAAACCCAAAAAGTAGCAAAGATTGCATTTTTAATTATCATACATATTATCTTCTTTGTCATCTTTGATTGTAAACAAACTTCATCGGCGTCAGATAAATTTGTTGATATAATTTTTAAGACGTACACACGGAAGGACGGATCGACGCGCTTTAAACTACACATCAAATTTGAGAACTAGACTTTCAAACAAGCAGATCCCACCGCTGATCAATAATTTGGTCACATATATCGATATTAAAGTTTTCAACATGTGGACTATACTTAAAATAGAAGAAATTATTGTTAACTACGCACCACGCCCCAGAAACTTCTCGAACCGGCGACACGAATCGTCCAGGGTTGTGTGTAGCATTTTGGAGGTCCGCAACTCTCGTGAATCGATCATGTAGCAGATCACTTGCTCCTTGCTCTTAAAGGGCAACAGGCCAGCAGTACCAGAGCTGAGATCCAGATGCCGAAAGCGATCGATATTACAGGTGCAACCATCGAAAAGGTAAAACAAATGGCAGTACCGAAAGACGACATAGTTGCCCCACGGCGTCATGGTGAGCACGCGATTGCTCACCTTGAATGAGTAGTCCAGGAGGCGCTTCAAGCTCTCCACGGTGCCGCTCTCGGAGCCAGCGACAGCCAGAGCATGAGGGTTCTGGGTATAAATCGGATAGCTGACGTCCTTTCTTGGCACTTCAATGCGATCTGTCACTGAACTACTGACTTCCATTGGCAATTGGGCGGACGCAAAACTCGTCAGCGACAGATTTGTGAGTTGTTGAGTTTTCCCAGCTGCTTTTCGATTAATTTTAGCATTATCTCCAGGCACAAGTTCGTTCTGAATCATGCGCAGAGCTTTCAGATTATCTGTGGCCTTTGAATTCCATACTCCCCTCTTTCTAGTTGCCACAGAATTTTCGGCAATTGGAGTTTCGTTTGTTCGGGGAACAGATTCTGTGTTTTTGTACCTATATTTATCGAAAAGATTTTGGCTTTTGTTTGCTGCTGTTTTTGTAGTTTTCACCCCGGAGAAGATCGACAGTGGTATTAAGGGCTTAATGGCCGTTGTAATTGGAACTTGACTGTGGGATGTTCGTTTAAAATTCTTAGGCACCACTGGAGGAGGTCTTATTTCGGGTTTGATAATAACGCCTGTGGCTAAAGGCTGAAAAATCGGAGTTGCACTGCGGGTGGGAGCATCGTTGCCATACGAAGATTTATTCATAGATTTTATGAAACCTATTTTATCCATATTTTGTTTCATCTTTTCCTTATCAACATGCGACTTTATGTTGATAACCATGGAAGACTTCTCTTCCTGCTCAATGTTCAGAACAGACGAATTTTCCAGTTGCTGACTGGGAAAACTTAACTCAATATAGCTGCGATCTTTTAATAGAGTGGGATTAACTTTAGGTAGCTTGGTTAATGTGGACTTTTCTGCGGATTTGAAACATTCCGGCTTCGCACTTTTCTCTTCACTCTTTATATTATCAACAAGTTGTTTAAATTTGTGCTCTTCCCGCTCACTGGACAAATTCTGCTCATAATCGCTGAAGTCTTTCAAGAGCTTCTCGCTGTTATTAATATTTTGGGGAAATGTGATTTTTTCATTCAGTGACTTGGCATCATAGTTGACATCGTCTGGCAACGGCTTCAAGGAATATCCCTGAGGACACCTCTTAATATTCTTTATTTGCACCACATGAACTGAGTATGGGGATTGATTATTCGATTCCTTCAGCAGCTGATGAAACACGCTAAGCATGGTGAAAACATCTCGAAACATGCGCACCGAAGACCACTTATCGCAAAGAGTTCCAGTTTCTTTCCTCTTCTGTGGCGTCACCACCGTGTGGCGATAGGGATCGAGCAAGTAGTAAAAGTTCTCCTTGACCCACATTGCATATGTTTGACTGTTAATCTGAAAGATTGCATTACAATGCGCTTTGAGGGTCTGCTGAATTTCTCGCTCCAACTTGTTATCCTATGAGGAATGAAAAGGGTCATAATGTAATAATCAATAAAACCTAAGTTGTCAAACTAATTTCTTAGAAAAAAAATTATGATATAAAAAATATTTTAAATTTAATTTTTCCCACTCGTCCTGGAGGATTCGAAAATGAAATCTAAAACTAATGAGTTTAAACTCGTATCCTTATACCCAATTTGCTTATAAAAGCAGAGACCGATGCATTTATAAAGGCGGACAGACGGACAGACATGGAAATAACACGATTTCTCTATTCCTAAAGATAAAAATTAACAAGTAAATTTCATGCTTCTTCGCACCTTACAGAAGACATCAGAGTAACGCCACATTCCGGAACAAACGTTTGAGACCAATTTTAGTTCCACGACAAAGTGGCCCAGACGCAGCTGGGTCGGAAAGTTGCCCAGATCGATGGTCACACGATTCTTGACCCAGCAACAGCGACAGATCTCGACGCCATAGCAAATGAGACGATCAAACATTGTGGTGCTCCACGAGGCGGGAGGCTCAATCTTGGATGCCAGAATGGCGACCACGCCAACAACAAGACTACTGCGATTGCGCAGCTTCTCTTCGGGATTGAGCGATAGATGCAAGTGACTGATAAGGTAGGCATAGTTCTGATTGATAACCTTGTAGTCAACGGGCGGCGTATCAGCGTCCCGCATAAAGACGCGTCCATCGGGCGTCACCAGACGAACGACGGCCAATTCACGAATATAGAACTTGTCGTTGGGGGAAATCGGGCTGAGCTGGGTGATCAGATGGACGACTTTGTCGATGGACTGCAGGCAGATCAACATGGCAACGCCATGCCTAACGCTAACCAAATCCTCACGGCGACGACCCTTCACATCCATCACAAAGTACATTTTGCGCCGACGCCAGATCAAGACGTAGCCCGCCTTCGACAGCAGCATGCAATAATGGGCGGAGCGGAAGAATGCTTGCAGCACAGGCTTCAGGTTCTGGATGATGTGCAGCGGCCGTTGGGCCAACGGTTTCTTCTGGTCGCCCCGGTAAGGTGGCTTCAGTTCCAGTGTGAAGTTGTGGCCCTCCAATTTGAACGTGCGACGAATGCACTGTTCATTGCTGTTGCTAATGCCATTGTTGGCCTGATGCAGCGGTCCATCGGCATGATCATCCTCCGAACTGTTCTGAAACAACTCGTCGCCCCCCTCGAGCAGCAACTTGTCGACATACTCGGCCGTCCACTCCTCCTCGGGCAGCACATAGATGAGCGCAAAAGCCTTGAGATATGTGGCCAAGTCCTGGCCAAGCGTCATCGCATGCGACTCGTTTCGGAGGCAATTACAGGGTCGCACAATTGGTGCCGTGGAGCAAGTCAAACGCACGGTTGAAACTACTCCATCAGCTTCCGAGCAATTTAATTTCCATTTCCTCTTGTCAACAACATTGGAGCGTTTTCTTTCCTTATCCTTTCTACAAGCAAATATTTCATTTAGTGTCAGGTAATACAAATTATCTTTGATTTCTCTACCTGTTGTTGGTCGTTCCGATTTTGCTGTAGATTGAACGCTTTCGGCTGGATATGGACTTCGTATCCTGGCAGCTGATGTTAGTTGCCCGTTTCTTGAAACTCGACATTTGTTGTAAGCTTTTGTACAACGGATAATTTTTCTGGAGTTTTGCGAGGTGGTCCAAAGTTAGGAAGTTTCTTTTAGAGGCCGTAGATATACAAAATTTTCTTAAATTTATCTGATTTTGATTTGAAACGCAAGGCACAATACAATATGGAAGTTATCCTAAGAGCAAATGTTTTAATAACAAAATATACGAAATTTATTTGTAATAGTAAAATTATAAATTGCAAATGCAAATTAGACATAAGAAAAAAACGTTTCTTTCAGTTGAAGCTCTGCTATAGTAATATAATATGTTTTGATTGTTTAGAAGTAAACTTAATGCTTAGAATAATTTAAAGTTGCAATCGATCATCGATAGTTATCGATAGAAGAGAACCACGAACAATAACGGTATTTGAGCGAATTTAGAGATAAATTTAATTAATTTTATTAACTGCGATGAGGTTTAAATTACAAGTACTTAATTAACGGGATCAGGAGCTTTGTGGAGCACTCTCTCAAATCTCTCTTTCAACACTCCATGGCAAGTGAATTTGAGTTTTCGTTGAGCGCCTTCACGCCGTTCTCCATGGGCATGGCTAGACTGTTGTCATCCATGGCCGCCTCGTGATTGGCGGCCGCTGAGGATGTCGATGGTCCGTCGTGCATCATGTCGTGTCCATTCTCGTGCCCGTTGAAGCCGTTGTTGCCATTGCTCTGGCTGTGACCATCATCCCAGTTGATCTTGAAGCGCGTCACACGCGGTTTGCTGGCCAGAATGTTGCGCGTGAGCTTGTCGAAGAGCGGCTTCGGTGGCGGATTCTCGCGCATCTCCTGATCGGCATAGTCGTTGTTCACATAGTAGCCGACGCGCACGAATTCCTGGCCACGATACGAGCAGGTGAGCAGCACAATGGTGACACCGACCGCATCCGGTTCAGGTATTTTGCTCACGTCTGGCGGATCCGCTTGGAAGACGAATATGTGACGACCCTCGGGCACGGGTCCAACGTATATGGTGTCCAGCACCTGGTCATAGTCCTCCGATTCGGCGGAACCCACATAGATCATTTTCCATTCGAGATCCTCTTTCAGCTCCTCGATGCACTCGAATGTCAGCTCGAATTGAAACGGATTGTAAAAGCTGCTGGGGTTGTCCAGCACAACCACATTGGTAATGTGCACCTTGGCCATGCTGCTACCAACCAACTATCAAGACTTCTGTGGACAAAAGATGACGCTGAAGCGGCGCGCGTTTTTTCCCCGGTACTTTTTTTTTACTTTTCGTTTAGCGTGCGCTGTTGAAATTACTGGCAATAGTTGCTGCGGTTTTTACACGATTAATTTTTGGCAGCACGGTTTAAATTCGTTATTTTTTTTTAATGTTTATGATTGCCTTTGTTAAACAATTTAATCGCAGCAAATGAATTTTGTGGACTGCGAGTGACAGCAGCTGGCTGAGGCTTTCCCGCCAATTCCAGCTGTCAGCACACGTTCAGTCCGCTTGATGTTACGGTCAAAGGGTGGCAACGCCGGAAATATGCACAGCTTTTCTACTTACAAATATTTCAACATCTTATGAAACTCGAAAATCCATCAATTATGCGTCATCATAATCTGATAACTCAGCTTTATGGAGTAGAAATGTATTTTCAAACCATTGCTTGCTAAATGACAGGCTATTAAACAAAAAAGTGCTGCCCATAAACTACTCCAAACATGCTGTGGTTAGGTGCAATTTTCAAAAAAATAACTTTCACTATGGTTTGGAATGCAAAATGCAATATGCGAAATATGAATATGCGAAACATTATGAAAGAACGTATATTTTATTATATTATATTTAGTGGAGATTCACACTGCGGTTTCGAAGTTGTGCAAAAACTGTAACGTCCCTAAAAGGTGTGACCAGCATATTTGCGTAACATATGGCCAATAATCCAGTTGTGCCACCCACAATAATAATAACTGTGACAATAGTCTGGTCACACGGCGAGCGAAAGGCCGATTTGGGAGGTGTTGGTGGAAATATAAACGAAAGTGTAAAATATGATACATCTCACGGGTCAAAACTACAATGCTCGTGACATAATTAAAAACATATTCTCGCCGCTCATCGGTGTGCTGAGCAGCCCTCTGGCCGATGAGATTTGCCATCGCAACAATTTGTCCTTCGTGGAGCTGCTGCAGCCCTTCGCCAAGCTGCCCAATGACGGTGAGTAAACAACAAAAATTACTTCATCAGCAGGTGTGGGTGGCAAGGGGTTTAGCCTAATTGTCGCAACACTCAATAGTGATGCTAGTCACATTTAGAAAGTAATATATCTACTTGCATAATCTCTCCCAGCTCACTTTCGAGATGTGTCCGGCACCAGCGTTTCGGTGCGCGGCTTGCGACTCAATTTCTGCGACGTGGAGTGGCGTCCACCGCAGACGGTGCTGGCGCGCAAGATGCTCAACGAGTCTGTGACCAATGCACACAATGACAAGACCAAGCTGGCCACCATCGGTAAGTTAACCACGCTCCTAATTTTCTATGTTTAATGATCTGTGCAATTGCAGCTGACATCGATCTGGAGCTGCCCACATCGGAGCCGTGGTTCGAGCAGTGGCGAGAAACCTTTCTGACCGTGCAGTTTCCAGCGGAGCACGAGTTCACTCGTCATTTGCTGAGCTGTCTACTTGTGCTGTCCAGCGCTGATCCGCAAATCGTCGAGACCGCCCAGAAATTAACGCAGCGTGTGCAGCAAATGCAGAGTATAACGCCACAGAAGCTGCCCAAGTGGTTTCAGCCCACCGACGTGCTCAACAGCTACGTGGTGCTGCACGAGGCCAGTCAGGGCGATCTGTCCAAGGCACAGCAGGGATTCGAGCTGCTCAAGTCGACGTTTGGCGACAACAAATGCTTTCTGGTGTCCATCAATTCGCAGGAGACAAATACGAATAGCGACATTCCCGACTACTGGACGACGTACATTAAACGGCAGCCCAAAGCCGATGCCATGACCTCTAGTGAGCTCAGCGCACCGAAATCGCCTCAGGAGGCGGTGTCGGTGATCAGCATGCCGGCCATGCAAATGTCACAGCTGCTGGAAGGCGCTGCGGCACAGGAGAATGATCTCACCATGCTGCATCCGTTAAGTCCCATGCAGGAGAGCGCCACAGAGGCGATCAACTCGAAGTTTAGCATCAGCACCGAAAGCATCGCTTCGCAAACAATCAATCCGAATGTGTGGGCCAGCGATTTGGATGCGGATGCGCCGCATGGACGTTGTTTGGCTGCTCGGGATGTGGATAACTTGCGGCACTTTGTGCAGGATTATGCGGTGCGTGCCTTGATACCCTACATCGAGCATCTGGTGGTCATACTCAGCGAGGGTGTGACGAATAAAAAGGGCGTCAGCAAGTCGCTGTTGAGCGCCACGAAACGTTGGTTTGTCACCAGCAAACCGGGCGCCGGCACTAACAATCAAAATGCAGTCATGTAGGTGGCAAATAATAGTAAAATTGTCTAGAGATTAACCAACTTTATCTTCTAGTTATACGAATGAATCGGCTGAGCTGCAGACCCGCAAGCTGGGAGATCTCTACTTCATGTTTGGACACTACAATCTGGCCTTTCAGTCGTATCACCAGGCGAAGCGCGACTTCAATGCCGACTCCGCCTGGCAGTACTATGCAGGTGCCTTGGAGATGGCGGCGCTTTCCGCCTTCATGCTGGGCACAGCGCATCGCAAGACCTACGACTACATGGAGGATGCCATCATGTGCTATCTAACCGTCTGCAAGTGCGTTGAATGACACGATTGATCTTAATCTTTAGCTATCGCTGACAACTGTATTTTTAGGCTGCAGCAGTTTGCAACACGAGCAACGTTGTTAAGCATGGAGTGCCTGAAGACGGCACGTCTTTATAGCGAAGTGGCCAAGCAACTGATTCGCATGACCAGCGAAGAGTCGGATCTGCGTTCGGCCCTGCTGTTGGAGCAGGCGGCGTATTGTTTCCTTGTCACGCATCCGCCCATGCATCGCAAGTATGCGTTTCATATTGTGCTCGCTGGGAATCGTTATTCGCGTGCCGGGCAGCGCAAGCATGCGTATCGCTGTTATCGCCAGGCGTATCAGGTGTTCCAGCAGCGTCAGTGGAGCTTGGCCGAGGATCACATACAGTACACGGTGGCCAAGCAGGCGTATATGCTGAAGCAGCTAGAGGAAGCGAGTCGCTCCTTTGCCCATTTGCTGCGTCCCGGCAGCTTGCAGAGCGCTCAGCAACAAAGCAGCTTCCTCAAGGAGTATATTCTGACCCAGAATGTGAGTTTGTTGCTTGACTTTGATATTGATTTCCTCTTCTAACATCTGTACTTTGCAGGAACTACTTAAGCGCAGTCCTGAATTGGGTCTGTTGCCGCACGCCTTGCCGCAAGTGGTGCAGTCATCGGTGCGTGTGCTGACCCTGGTGCAGCCGCCCAGCGCACAGCCGCCTCAAGTGCCAGCCAGCAACGTGGACATCAATTCGAACCTGACTGCCGATGAGGCGATTTGGCACAAGATTGAAGAAATGCTGGTCATCACAGCCGCCTCCAACAAGCCGTTTGTGTTTAAGCCCTCGCGCTATTTGTACACCAAACAGCAGCCGGCCACAGAGTGTCCGCTGGCCGTGCAGGGCGAGCCCATTGAGCTGGCAGTGACGCTCTCCAACAGCGTGCGCTGTCCCATTGCCTTGTCCGACATTGATCTGCTCTGGCGTCTCACGCTGGATAACGAAGAGGTGCTCTCCAATCTCTGTGTGTACGAACAATCGACGGACAGCGCCAGCAAGGCGGCTGTTAGTGCTGCCATCAAGACCAGTTGCCTTGCCACGTTGGAGCTGGCCGAGCAGGCGGAGCAGCTTTTACACTTCAAGCTAACGCCCAAGCTGACGGGTCGCTTGTCCATTTTGGGCGTTGTCTGCCGTGTGGCAGCCAAGGCGGAGCCAACAGCCAGTCTGTTGGGTCTCTTGCAGTTCGAGACGCAACGCATTAAGCCCTCGGCGGCCAAACAATCGTCGCAGACCCTGCTGGACAGCAGGCTGAGCATAAAGCTGGTACCTCAAGTGCCAGCTTTAAGTGTCAGCTTCAGTCCTGTGCCGGCTGAGCTGTTGGCTGGCGAAATTGTGCCCGTCTCTATCACTCTGCGCAATTTGGGCATTTCGCCCATTGAAGAAATCTATTTGGGCTGCGACAATCCGCGTTGCTTGACACTGCTCGATCAGCAGCAGACGGAGCTGCCCCTGACCATTATGAGCTGTGAGTATCACTCGTTTATGTTGCTTCTCTGTTTGTAATGAATTTCCTTTTGCAGCGCTGCGAGATCTGTCGAATGACAAGCTGGTCAAGGACAAGGAAATAAGGCGTCAACGCGTCTTTCGCTTGTTGCAGCGTCCTGGGCAGGCGGCGCTCGATGCACAACAGGGCCACACTATATCCATGTGGTTGCAGGCACCGCATGTCGCCGGTCCGTTCACGCTGCGTCTGCTCTTTTATTATGCACTGCCGGCAGCGGTTAACGCCCACATTAAGTATCGCTTGGTGCGTCACATCTGGCAAGTGCAGGTGCAAAGCTGTCTGCAGACGGATGCCACCTGTGTGGTCAGCAATGCAGTCAACCGAGAGTTGGGTCTCGATGTCAGCTTGCGAAATGTGCACGCTACACAATCAACCGAGGTGTACATCAATGCATTGTCCTTGTACTCCATGGAGTATGCGTTGAAGCCCGACAATTTGTACAGTAAGTGAGCGTGAAGCAGCGTATTTGATATTTATTAATTACGTACTCGCTATTTGCAGTCATGAACAAAATGGAGATATGCGCTGGTCAGGCGGGAAACCACTGCCTAAAGTCGGCCAAATGCTGCAGCTTCCAGTGCCGCATGCAGCCCAAGAGCGACGAACAGTTGCCGGAGAAGCCCACACTTAAATCGCTGATGCAGGCGCGTCTCTCGCGTCTGGATGTGATGCCGGCGCAGCAACTGGAGCAGCATCCGCCTCCACTGCAGGAACCACACAGCTTTTTGACCAACGAGGAAACCGTTTTCTTCAACACCAACATCAGCACCGAAGAGTTTAATGCCAGCATCGCCACCTATGTGCCACACGCCACCGTCGCACTCAGCTGGAGTGCGCTAATGCGCAAGGATGATGTGCAGCGTGTGGCAACTGGTTTGCACTTCATAAAGCTTTACAATCTCTACGAAACAGGCAGCTGTCCGGCTGTGGGTGAAGCGTTACTCAGACGCAAACCGTCAGGAGATGAGGCGCACAACAATCGCGAGTTTCAGCTGCCTGAGGATGCGGGCAACGAGGCAGCAAGTGAGCCGCTGGCTGATGATGATGTGGCTGATTTCTGGGAGCCAAACGAACATTATGTGTCGCAACGCTGCATACTGGAAGATGAGAATTTTGTGTTGTCAGCCAGAGCCTGAAAACGTAATCATGTGTTTTTGTATGCAATTTGTATCTATTTGTGTATTATTTAATTGTTAACTTCATGGGCGTTCCAAAAACAGATAAAACAAAACATAATATTGTGTCTTTTTGCATGTGATTAAACAGATCTACATAAGCTAATACATTGACTGTTAATCTATGTATAATAATAATAATACTATAACAAAAACAATGATTGCATGGATTTGATGAAGGTGAAATTGGAATGAGACGTAAGTGTTAAAATTGTTAGTAGATTATTATGATTTTAAAATTAATTAAAAACGTAGACCACTTGAATTTAATTTTAATTTATGCAATTTTATAGAAACCAAAACAAATAATATTGTGTCTTTTTGCATGTGATTAAAGCTTACAAATTGTCTGTTAATCTATAATAAAAACAAAAACCATGAATTGAGGTGAACTTGGGATGACAATGAGCGTTAGAATATCTTGTAGACGAGTGTTAAATTGTTAGTTTATTATTTGATTGATTTAGAAATGAATTAATTGTACATGCTAATAAATTGCTTAAACTGGTAACATTAAAGTATTTGTTAATTGCTTTTTTGGTATATCGTTTATATGTTTGTATTATTCATGTATTTATCTTTATCTTAAGCTGCTGACTAGACACGACACGACGATGATGTGCTGTTCTTTCTCATTCTCATTTTTGGGATGTGGATGTGGATGGTGGCAGCGCAACGTAAATATCTTGGTGGCAGGATACATATATTGAATACATCAGTGTTATCAGTGATGATCCTTAAGAGCGCTTCTTGCTCATATAAACACGTCCGCACATATAAAGGACATGCGTGCAGGCATAAATGTTGCCCAGCGCACTGCCGAGCAGAGCTCCAATCACGTTCGGTATGGGATACACCTGCCAGTCGCGTCCCCAGTCCAACGGTGCCACCACGCTGCCGGCCCACGCACCCAGAATCCCCCCTAGCGCATTGTACTTGAACAGATGCAGAGCCGTGTCCTCGCACTTGGTGATGAAGTCCGGTTTCTCGCAGAAGCACACCTGCAGTGCTCCGCCGCCACCGAGAAGGAAAACGGTGGGCGACACCGTGAGCAGTGTCATCATCAGCGACAGTACAAATGTCTGTTCGTAGTTGGCCAGAACGGGAGCACCCAGAATGATGCAGATGAAGGCGTAGAGCAGCGTGCACAAGAACTGCAATGTTAGGCCACCGAAGAGTTCGCGTGGCGTGAAATAGGCGGCCTTTTTCTGTCGCTGCTTAACCGTCAGCACGCCATCTTCGATGCGGCCAAAGAAGCGGGCCAATATCACTTTGAGCAGCTCGCCAATGAACACAATCGGCACGATCAACGAGTCCCAGAAACTGCCGAGATGAGCCCAGTTTCGGCGGTATTGCATGTAGGTCATGCATATCAGGATGGTGGCCAGGCTGATGGACACGTGGAAGAGCTGGTGCTTCGTCTTCTGCTGATCGAAACGGGAAACCATGTTGCCGACGAGGGAGACACGCAAGAAAATGGAATTTTATCTAAACTATTTACTTTCGATTCGTTTGTGGATGTGACGTTGCCGACAGGTCGATAGTTAAATGTAACAGTGATGTGTAACATCGACAAATTTCGATAGCCGTTACATGAGAAATTAAGTTCTTATAGGATTAATCGAAAAGGCATCAGCAGACAAATATCGATTAATTCTACTTGCTAAGCACTAAAGTTAAAATAAATTTATGTATCTTGTTAATCTGACATAGAGCTAATCGAATAAGCTTTTCGAAATTGTGTTCTTATTGGATTAATCGTAACGGCATCAACAACCACATATCGATTGCTTTTACGTATTATTTGTAAAAATAATTGTGGTATTTATGTGGCTAGTGTGACAATATATACAAACATATATCAAAAACATTCACAAATTGATTTTTAACTTGGATTAATCGACAAGTCATACATTTGTAATGCGATACATAAATATCGCACTGTGCCTATCGATAGCCTACGAACTATTGTATCATGCTGGGCTGACATTTCATCAGCGCTATCACATAATCATTTTACACTTACACTTTCTGTGTTGCTGCCGCTGCTGCACTTGTTTCTGATTCAATTTAATAGTTGTGTGCACGTGTAGCCAATAATTGCCGCAATGTTTACACGTGCCATACGAACACGCTCAATGCTGCGTGGCCTCTCCACAATGGCTTCCTACACACGCCACAATCGCCTTGCCCAAAATTCAATGGTTGAGTATTTCAATGAGGTGCGATTGCTGCGCTTCAAGGGAGCCGCTGCTGCGGCTTCGTCGGTGCAGAGTCAACGCTACTTTAGTCGCAAGCGTGGCGATGAGGACGACATAATGGCCGAGGCCGAACCCGAACTCTTGACCGATCATCGTGACTCGCAACAATTGCCGGCAACAGTTGCGGTGCCGGATGTTTGGCCCCATGTGCCAATGCTGGCGATGCGCCGCCATCCGCTGTTTCCGCGCTTCATGAAGATCGTGGAGGTATGTCACATGCATATATAATACTTCTGTATATTGATAACATATTACCCGTGCAGGTCTCGAATCCCATTGTTATGGATCTGCTGCGACGCAAGGTGAAGCTGAATCAACCCTATGTTGGCGTCTTTCTGAAGAAATCGGATGGCGAGGAGGAAATCATACACAATCTGGACGATGTCTATGCTGTGGGCACCTTTGCGCAGATCCAGGAACTTCAGGATCTGGGCGACAAGCTGCGCATGGTTGTGGTTGCCCACAGACGCATCCGCATCACCGGCCAGGTGGTGGAGGATGTGCAGCCAACGTCAAAGTCAGGTAAGAGCGCCACACTTGCAACACACTGACCAAATATTGTGACAATTGCGTCGTCTCTTAACTCTTAACTCCCAGTGAAAATGACAACTTTGCATTATCCACTATTTAATATAAAATTACGCATCCCAGCTGAAGATCAAGCGAATGCCGATGCCGATGCCGGAGCGCGAATGGTCAGGAACACCATGCGCAAACCTCGTGGGCGCAATGGCCGACGCCAGTCGAGTAAACTGCGTGACGAGGCGGCCGCCGAAGAGCTTGTGCAGCGCCAGACGCTGGAGAAACCGTTGCCAAGTGGACGCGTCTTACCAACACCAACTTCAACAGCACCAAAAGGAACACCAACGCCCAAGCCAACCACAACAAGTGAGACAGCTGGAGATGATGCCAAAGCTGCTGAGACGGACCAGGAAACAACAGAAACGCCAACAACGCCGCCTGTGCTGATTGTGGAGGTGGAGAACATCAAGCTGCCTGCGTACAAGCAAACCGAGGAGGTCAAGGCCCTGACGCAGGAGATCATCAAGACGTTGCGCGACATCATCACCATGAATCCGCTCTACAGGTAATTTAAGATAAATTGTCCTATGCATTTATATTAATCTAAGATTTCTTCATCTTCAGGGAGAGCTTGCAGCAGATGCTGCATCAGAACCAAAGAGTTGTTGACAATCCCATCTATCTGTGTGATTTGGGTGCCTCCCTCTCGGCCGGAGAACCCGGCGAACTGCAAAAAATATTAGAGGAGACCGATGTAAGAGCTCGAGGTTGTTTTATTAACACTGCAATTAATTATTGCTAATTTTTTGTAGATACCTCAAAGACTGCTGTTGGCGCTCGCTCTGCTCAAGAAGGAATTGGAGCTATCGCGTTTGCAACAGAAGATTGGCCGTGAGGTCGAGGAGAAGGTTAAGCAGCAGCATCGCAAATATATACTGCAAGAGCAGCTAAAGGTGATCAAAAAGGAGCTGGGCATTGAGAAGGACGACAAGGACGCCATTGGCGAGAAGTATCGCGAGAAACTCAAGGACAAAACGGTGCCGGAGAGCATCAAAACCGTCATCGACGAAGAGCTGACCAAGCTGAATTTCTTGGAGAGCCACAGCTCGGAATTTAAGTAAGTTCATGACGTTTTTTATATTATCTCTATGTTGCTAATTGTCTTTTGTTTGTTTTTGCAGCGTTACACGCAACTATTTGGATTGGCTCACCTCGCTGCCTTGGGGCGTCATTAGCCCCGAAAACCTGTGCCTCGATAAGGCAACCGAAATACTGAACAACGATCATTATGGCATGGAAGACATCAAGAAGCGCATCTTGGAGTTCATTGCGGTCAGTTCGCTGAAGGGCACAACGCAGGGCAAAATCTTGTGCTTCCATGGGCCGCCCGGTGTGGGAAAGACGAGCATTGCCAAGTCCATAGCACGCGCATTGAATCGAGAATATTTCCGCTTCAGTGTGGGCGGCATGACGGACGTGGCCGAGATTAAGGGACATCGTCGCACCTACGTGGGCGCCATGCCCGGCAAGCTGATACAGTGCCTGAAGAAGACGAAAACTGAGAATCCCCTGGTGCTCATCGATGAAGTCGACAAAATTGGCAAGTAAGTAAAGTCGAAACGAACTCATTTCGCATTTATCTAATGATTGTTTTTAACAGAGGCTATCAGGGCGATCCCAGCTCCGCACTGTTGGAACTGCTAGATCCCGAGCAGAATGCCAATTTCCTTGATCATTATCTCGATGTGCCCGTGGATTTGTCCCGTGTGCTCTTCATTTGCACCGCAAATGTTATCGACACCATACCCGAACCTCTGCGCGATCGCATGGAACTGATTGAGATGTCCGGCTATGTGGCCGAGGAGAAGGTGGCCATTGCACGTCAATACCTCATACCGCAGGCCATGAACGACTGCGGCCTAACCGAGAAACAAATCAATATTACTGAGGATGCGCTGAACATGCTGATTCGCAGCTATTGCCGCGAGTCGGGTGTGCGTAATCTGCAGAAACAAATCGAGAAAGTCATACGCAAAGTGGCTTTCCGTTTGGTCAAGAAGGAGGGCGAGGAGTTCCCCGTCAACGCCGACAACTTGACCACGTTCCTGGGCAAGCAAGTCTTTAGCTCCGATCGTATGTACAACACAACGCCAGCCGGCGTGGTCATGGGCTTGGCCTGGACGGCCATGGGTGGCTCATCGCTGTACATTGAAACCTCCAGGCGTCACATACGCCCCGAGAAGCCCGAATCGAACACGGGAACATTACATTTGACCGGTAATCTGGGTGATGTTATGAAGGAATCTGCACAAATCGCGCTCACCGTGGCACGTAATTTCCTCTACACGCATGATCCAACAAACAAGTTCCTAGAACAAGAGTAAGTGCAGTCCATCGTCAAATGAATTTAATTGTTATTAGACATTTTCCTTTTGCAGACACATTCACCTGCACGTGCCGGAAGGCGCAACGCCCAAGGATGGACCCAGTGCAGGTGTCACCATCATCACAGCTTTGGTTTCGCTGGCCACCGGCAAGCCAGTGCGTCCGGATGTGGCTATGACGGGCGAGGTGTCGCTCAAGGGCAAGGTCTTGACTGTGGGCGGCATCAAGGAGAAGGCCATTGCAGTAAGACAAATTTAATGCAACCATTCTTATCATAAATATTCATCATGTTTGTAATCTTTTCAGGCACGACGAAGCGGCGTCACTTGCCTTATTTTACCAGTTGACAATAAGAAGGACTTTGAGGAGTTGCCCGGCTTCATTACCGATGGTTTGGACGTGCACTTCGCCACCAATTACGAAGATGTCTATAAGATTGCCTTTGCGGACACAGACCTGGAGACAGCAGAAACAAAGAGCAGCACATCCGTGGGGCCACGTGAGAAGATCCCAAGCGCAGCCACAGCCTCATCCAAGGCGAACATCTCTTAAGCATAGCCACTAAGTTTAGGCTAAGCAATTGGGGTTGGGCCTTGGGGACACGCTTCGATATATTTCTGGGCAACTATTACCAAGTTTATAAGTATATACATATGTATATGTCTAGGTATATGTGTATTTAGAACAAAGCATTTGTTGTGTTAATGCCACGAGTAAATTGAATGTAAACGTAAACGTCAACAATTTGTCCGAGTTAAATATCTGCATTGGAGATGATCCAGTCCAGATAGCGATCGACGCGCGTATACACGCCAGGACGACCCGCTTGAGCACAGCCCAAGCCCCAGGACACAATGCCAACGGTGACCCAGCGATTGTTGGGCAACTGCACCACCAATGGACCTCCACTGTCGCCCTGGCAACTGTCCTGCCCACCCTCCGGCAGTCCAGCACAGATGACCGTGGGTGGAATGTGCTCCACCATGGCAGCCTGACAGTCCGCTTGCTTCCACACCGGCAAATTGGCCTAAGAGAATGTTTGTTAGAAAATTAAGTATGTTAATTTCTAGCTGTTAATCTAACCTCCATGAGCACTTTGGAGTGGGCGCCGTTGAACTTCTGGGTGCCCCAGCCCATGACGATGGCATTGCGACCGGACCAATCCTCATTCAAGGGCGGCATGCAAACTGGCCAAATGTAGCTGTTGAACAACGTGGGTCGCTCGATGCGTATTAAGGCAATGTCGTTCATATAGTTGTGCGTATCGTAGTCCACATGGAGCACCATGTTGGCAATGCGAAAGTCACGCGCACGCGTCTCGTTCAATTGCTGGAATCAGTTGCAATGTGAACTACTTATTGGTATAAAGAAGTACTTTGACTCACATGCGTATTGTACTCGCCCAGGCGCACGAATATCTGATCCTTTTTGATGTTTTCCAGACAATGCGCTGCCGTCAGGACGTGACGATCTGTGATGAGCACGCCGCCGCACCAGACGAAGGAGTAACCCTCGCGCAGCAAGGCCGCCATCCAGGGCCATTCATCGGCCTCCGCTGGACGACCGCCAGTTATCCGTGGGAATTGACGCGTCGTTATGCCGCAGCCTCTTTGTTCCGGGCGATTTATAATGCGAGGCGTCTCTGCCGCAATCTGCGGACTGAAGCGTGAATTGGTCGCTTGCTCCGTGCAACAGATGCCAATGGCGCTGCGAATATGCAAAGTTTTTAAGCTAAACTTTTGGATGAATGCAGTTTGTTCAACCTCTTCTCAATGATGCACAACTGGGAGACCAGACGCCACACATCGTTCTTCAGCTCCGGCATGCGACAGTAGATGATGTGGCGACAGCGTCCGACTTCGCCAAGCGGCGTACGACAGGCGCCGTAATCCTTGTTCTCCTGCTGAAATACAGTCAAAGTAATCATTAAACTTGGTAGATGTTCAATTTAATTGTAATCTAACGATTCTCCAGACTGACGACTCACCACCAAGGGACTGTCTGACGCTGCTTGACGCTTTTTGAGTCGATGACGTGACAGAAAATTGGATATGCCGTCTATATCACTATCATTATTGCCTGCAGCTTGGCTATATAACTTGTTCTCGTCGGCGCCCCACTGGAACTCATCGTTGTCAGCCAAGTCAAGCAGATCTGCGGCACGTAAGCATTTGATTACTCGAAACTATTCTTAGGGGATTCATCTACCTACCGAGGTACTCAGTGGAGTGGCTTTTGGACACCGCAAGTTGCCAGCTGCAGCTGAGCAGCAGCACAAAAATGAGCTGCAGGCACTTCATCATTGTCGCAAAGAATGTGAAATTTAAAACTTGATTTGTTTTCGCGACACTTTTGCGAAATTTATTTAAAATTTTTATCGCGTGCCGCTTCCGCTGAGCGCAATCGCGATTTAACTTTTTTGTTGTTAACTTAACTTTTGTAGCCGTGAATCTCAGTTGAGCCTCACTCTCATATGCTCTTCAAGCTCGACTCGGCTTGCAATAGTTCACCTTGCCACTGAACTGGTTTCAGGCGTTGACACTTTTGGTTTTTCCCTTGCAAAATTGATATGGGAAGAAGATGCTCGTATACGTAATATTCAAAGTTTCCCGACGCGCATCCAACGAACCATTTTGCTCAAGCTCTCGGGAGCATTTAAGCGCTGCTCGCACTCTGGCTGCATATATATATATATATATATACATATATAAGTACTCGCAGAGTATTTATCTGCTATACAATTTATTCAAGTTCTCGTAATAATTGCATGTTAATATTTCTCCAGTAAAAGAGCTTTATCAGCTCTCACAATGCCGGTCCCTCGGCTGCGTATGCTTATGAGCTCAGTGTTAGACCTAGTTTCAATTTCAATTCGCCAACTTGCCCAAATTAGATGGTGTACAGGCAAAAAGCTAATGTTGATCCGCTATATGCTGTAGCCTGACATTGCTGCCCATAACGACAATCGACGTGCCGTGCATTGCTAATGATGCGGTTCGGCGGGTTTTAATTCCATAGAAGTCATTGCAACTATTACCAAATACTCGAGACGAATACGAGTACTCGACAGTAGCTGGCTAAATTCTACATTTAATTGCCTTATAACAAGGCACAATGTCAGCTGTACATCAAAACAATAGATAAATCTATCAAACCGGAATGAGAGAAAAATGTCGTGAGGAAGATGCTGAAAGCGACATCTCGGAAAATGTAAACAATCTATAAGAATGATATAACTTTCGGTTTTGCCTACTACAGAATATTTAATATTACACAATTCACTTCAAAATAATCACTTCAATTTAAATATGGTTGAGATTTTATTTATTAAACTTCTTGTAAGACCTTTCCTAGAGGTTAGTTTAACAATAATCTAGAATTAATTCTGCATATCTGCTGTCGAATTTTGACACTTGTCTAGAGTTTTTTTTACTTATTATTCACTCTTAAAGAGTCGTTTAGATTTCAACGAATTAAAAAGGAAGTCCCCCAATAATATTTTTTCATTAGAAAAACTGACTCAATTGATAAGACTATAGAGTAATATTATCAAAATTGTTTTCTCCCGACTAGATCGATAAATGGCTGACATTACTTTTATGCTGAAATGTTAACAATGAAAAACTCCCCAAAATCACTTTTGAAACATTGTTACAATTTATTGCTGATATTTGTTAACTGAATACAACAGTATTTTCGGCATTATGCACAATTTTATAATACACATATTACAAGCAACACAAACATAAACAAAAAATTATGACTTTTTGTTTTTTGGAATTTCTACAGTATTTAGTTAAAGAGCTCTTATAAAAATGGTTTTTTTTTTCCTCAAATTTGTGTATAAAGATCGTTAGCTATTTTTCAGTTTTTTTTTTTATCGTAATATTTTTGTTGGTATAGATAAGTGTGTATGTAAGTAGTAGATCTATAAGTAGTATCCAAAAAGGGTCTCACAAAAATATAAATAGAGCGTGTCGTGTGGAAACCTATGCGGCATCGAAAGTTGTACGGTTGTTGTCATTTTTTTTTTGTTTTGCATCTGCGGTGTAAATAACTAAATATATCTAAGTATATAAGTACATATATATCTGTATGTATCATGTATGTATGTATATAAAATCAGTACACATTCATATGCTTTGTATATATCTGTATATATAAGAAAACATTTACTACTAGACACACAGCTAAATAGGTTCACACATCTTGGGATAATAATATAGTTGCGTTTTGTTTTTTTTTTTTTTTGTTGCTTATTTTGTTTTTATCGTACAGTTATAATTAGGTGGAGTTTGACAGGGCCTTTTGTGGGATGCTTCGGCTCTGTTCAGTTTCAAATTGATTGTGTTGTGCGTGAAGGTTTTTGTGAGATGAGATCTTTCGCATTTTGTTCGCCTTTATCTTTGTATCTTTCCTAGATAATTGCTAACCTAAAGATATATTATATTGTGCACTTTGGACTGCATTTTGAGTCATCCATATTCTCATGTTTTTCTTTTCATAGTTTTTGGGATCACATTTAGGTTTACGAAATCATAAAGTAATGCCGATATTTCAATTTAGACATGCATATATAATCATATGTAGTTTTGGGACAGTTCTGATGCCGTTAAAGCTTTTTGTTCATAATCCAGGGGAAGACCTAAATTTGTGCTTTGTTCTCTTTGTTATTTGAGCAAACAAGAAAATTCAAGTGGTTCTAGACCTAAGCGTAGGAAATGTGTTTGATTCTATGGAATTTTTGATTTGTTACCGAGTTCTTGTAACTTCAATAAGTATTTGAAGCTGGCAGCATATAAACTTGTCAACCAAATTGTTCATTCGTTTGATTTTCTATTCCTAGAAGATTGCCTGGAACTTTCTATATCCTAGCAGAGTGCTCAGAAATATGAAGAGATTTTTTCTATTTCGATTTTTCGACTTCGATCTATTTGTTCTTACATATTATATTCCTTTGAACATTATTATTTTAGTTTTACAGTTATACATTTTTTTCTGCAGACTGATATTGTATCGGAATTTACTTTCATATAAGAATGTATGATTTTAAAGACAGTTCACAAGCTTCTATGTTGACAGTTAACAGCATCTTAAAACTTTGATTCAAAGCAGACAATTAAAATTTTATCAAAAATTAATTATAATCTTTCACTCTGCCAGGATATTTAAGGTTCGGCATGCCGAAGCTTGCTTTTCTTGCTTGTTAACGATAAATGATATTTTTTCTCCTTTGCTGAGCTTTACGCTTGGGGAGTGTGGAAAGGTCTCCGCTTTAATCCATCAGCCGGACGCCTGCCTCGACGCTGTCGGCCATGGTGACGCCCTTGGCTTTCTTCTTGCCCTCCGCCGATGGCTTCTTCTTGTTGAGCGCCAGCGTTTCCGGCTCATCCTGGGATTGCTGACGCTTGCCGCCGCCGTTTCCGGTGCCGTTGCTGCGCAGCTTGAAGCGCGTCGTGGCCGCAGCCGCATTGTTGTTGGCGCAGTTGCAGATGGCATCGAAGATGCGCACCACAAAGCCACGGGCACGATTGACAACCTTACCGTTCTTAAAATCTGGTATGGCGAAACCTAAAGCGATTAGTGCCAAGCCAAACGATCGAAAGTAAACGAAGAAAAAGAAAAAAAAAACAAGGTTCGGTGAGAGGCGAGTACGATAAAAAATGTGCCACGAAAAAGATTCGCATGCAATCAAGCAAAAAAAAAAAAACAAATAATAATAAGAAAAATGGCAACATTATTAAGTTTTAATTGTGGCTTTTAATTGTCGGGCAGCAGCTGCAATTTTCTCACGCCCCACATGGCGAACTTATAAATCGAGGCAAGCGACATTTTTCCGACGCATTTGCGTGTCATCATGAGACACAACGAATCCGCTCCAGCTGCAGCTCAACAGTCCCGGTGTGGCAGATGCATGTCCTACCAGCTGCTGCTTGCTCTGCTGCTGCTCTTGCCACGTTTCTGCGACAGCGTCAACATGCAACAGTTTCTCCAATCGCTGGACATGATGCGCAACGGTTGCACGCCCAAATTTAAGGTTCCCATCGATGTTTTGGATCGCATACGAGACGGAGACTTTAGCATGGAGCCCGACCAAGACTTGCTGGTAAATAATCGTCCTCTCTCAATTGATTGCTTATATTCCTGTCAATCGCTTTATCAACTAGTGCTATACGAAATGCGTCGCCCAGCTTGCGGGCACCCTGACCAAGAAGGGGGAGTTCAGTGTTCCCAAGGCCCTCGCCCAAATGCCCATCATTTTGCCTCCTGAGCTGCAGGAACCAGCGAAAACAGCACTCAACCATTGCAAGGATGCACGTAAGTAATGCAAATTCACTGCTATATCTTTTAGAGATATGAATGATCGAAATTTGGCTATAAATTTCCCTAATGAAATATTTAACAAGTAAATAAATTTGCAAGGTCTTTATATTTAATGCTGATTATTATGTGCTTCCTTAAAATATCTTGAGCTCCTTTCGTTTTTTTCAAAAAAACGGTTTCGAAGTCCTTTAATTTTCTCACTCTAATTTAACTCCATACGGAATTTTAATTCAAATTTAATATGCTTAGAATTCAAACAACGACATAATTCAAATAGTTATAAATTATTAAAAACAAGGATTCTTAAAAAAATTAAGATATCAAGAAAAAATTAAGATAATAGTAATAATAATAAAAATTGTAAACAAAAATAATTTTTTTTAAGCTTTGAAACTAAGTTTCCTTAAAAAAATATATGAAAAATGAAAATGTCCTTATAATTAATTTTAAAAGTAAAATAAGAAATTATTTACAGAAGCTCTTTTTATTTTTATGCGATCTTGGTTAATATGCTACGAATTCTAAAACTTTCAATATTTTATCACTTTACCTAACATTCAATTGTCATGATTTCCTAAAATCAATTGTATTTAATTGCTTGCAACTAAAATTGACAAGTTTTATCAATAACTGCACTACAAAAACTCACAAAACTTCCACTGAAGGAAAGATCTTCCACTGAATCACAAAGTAAGCTTCATCTATAATAACTCTAAGTCCCACATTTCAGAGAAGGAACACAAGGATACATGCGCGAAGGTCTACTATATAAGCAAGTGCATAGCGGACTTCGATCGTGCCAACTTTAAGTTTCCATAGCAACAAAAGACGAATCGAAAAGGAGTACAAAACATTACTGGGTACTTGGGTTCTACTTACTCTGTCGCTTCTCCTTGCCCTGCAACAAAGAAAAGAGAGCATGTTTTTGTAAATATAATATATAATGTTGAATTCACGGATAATGATAATAAATGATTAGCCAACCTGTTGCGATTTCTGTGTCTCGAGCGCACGTTTGTTGGCCTCGGTTTCAGCGTGCTGGACTACCTCATCGATGAACTCGTGCAGTACGGTCATGTTGTTGGGATTCTGTTTGAAGTGCTCGATGCGAGACTCCAACGTCTCCGTCTCGATTTTGTCCACACTGTCCGGCGAGGCAGGCTCAGGATCCGCAAATCTCGCGTGCATTTTTATTGCCAATTTTATTGAGGAAAACTGTGTTTAATTTTCTTCGTTCTGCTGCAACGAACTTTGCCTTTGTCCAACACACTGAAATGGGTATGTACAAGAGGTTTGGCTTTGTGTGCTTTGCGTGCCTTCGGGGTAAAAATCAATAGATGCCAACACACGAGCTGCCTCCCGCACATGCGTATTGCGTGCTCCATTGCGTGTCGTGTCCGAGTCGTGTGGTTTGAGGGTTAATCGCGAGGGTAGTTGATTTCAATTGTTTCGCTGTTTATTGCATTCTTTTGTTTTATTATTTTGTATATAAACGATTACACTTAAATGACTAAAAAGGGGATGGGCGAGATGTGGGGGACTGTGATTAAGGCTACTCCAGATGGGATAAATCATCCAGCTCGGGCGGTGCGCGCACAACTTCCGTTTCAATGATCAACGAATTGACATCCACAATGCTCTGAAATGCGTATAAACAGCATATTAGAGTTGGAGGATTCATTTAGGGAGTTGGCAGGTACCCAGGACTGCTACACACATTATCATTGCTGCGCGACGTCAACAAACTATTCGCACTGCCACTCACGCTCCCCGTCGACGATGAATTCGAATTGGAGGCATTGGCGCCGTTCGCCGACGACGACGACAACACCACGCTATGCGGCGAGCTGCCTCGTCGCACCACCTTGGCCTGCGATTGCTGTGGCGAGTTCTGGGTGACGATCACAAACTTTTGCGGTGGCTGATTAGCTTGGATGGCGCGTATCTGCGGCATCGTTGCCACCACAGGGCTACTACAGAAGAGAAATGCAAATTAAATCAATTATTGTGTATCGAATACAAGCTAATCTTTTACCTTTGCCGCTGTGAGCTGGGCATGGCGACGCGACCGATTGTTGTGGCCGTTTGTGCCGCACTCGTTATGGGCGCCGTGTTGATGCTGGTGGATGCCAGTGCCACGGTGCTGTTGGCTGGCGCATTGCGCGCCTTGACCACCGCCTGGCACAGCGATGGACCCAGAAAGCCGTAGTCATTCTTGTACTCCTCGCCAATGTCGGGCGCACTGCGCATCTGCTTCAGTATGGGCGGACAGCATTTCTGCAGCATTGCGCGTATGTGTCCAGCGGCGGTTTTGTCCGTGTTGCTCATCGAGGTGCCCAGCAGATGGGGTTCAATGCGTTCCGAGATGAATTTGAGACGTGGTATGATGAAGACCTTGACCACTTCGCCGCCCAGCTCCGCCAAGCCCTCAATGGAACCGTAGAGCGAAGACAAATGCGTCATGTCGTTCTGCAGCGCCTTGCTGAAGATGCTGTAAACGAAACGACGAGGGATTAATAGAGTAAGGAAATTAAAATTGTATTTTACGTCAGCTTACCGCGTCACACGCGTCTGCAGATTGTTGGTGAGCGTGTTGAAGGTTTTGCAGATCTGGGCCATGAGGCGAGAGGCAAAGTCACGCAACGCCCAGTGATTGTCCAGCTCGGGACGCATGCAAAGCTGCTTTGACACAATGCAGGTCATCACAGACGGTATCAGTTCGTGCAGCTGCAAAGACAAAATCGCAATTGAATATTTGCTGCAGTCTTCAGTAAATTTTACCCACGTATTTCTCGAGGAAGAGCGACGGATTGTCGAGCAGCGCACGCACCATGCGCATCAAGTAGATCAACAACGCCAGATTGTTCTGCACCACATTCACCTTGACGCCCTCGGCAATGAAGGTGCACATGCGCGGCAGCATCTCGTGCAGTCCAGGATCGGAGCCGAGCGACTGCAGCGCTTCGGCACGACGCGGCTCATCGGATCCCACGCACGCCTCCGTGATCTCTTTGTAGTACAGCTGCTGTTCCACAGATAACTCGTGGGTGGCCAGCTGCTTCACATGTATCGTCTCCACGTTCTTGAGCTTGTGTATTTTACCAGTAGTCGGTTTGCCCGCCGCATCTTTGTTGAGTCCCTGATCGAGTTTGATGACCGGATTCACAGAATCGACGAATTGCGAATCCTTGGAGAGTGGCGGCGGATTCTCCGGCACAGTGGGCTGAATGCCCTCAACAACAAACCAATGGGAGCGTAGCGTCAGATCGAGCGGAATTTTTATCGAGCTGTTTGCCGTGATTTCACTTAAATCCAGTTCCTTGTCCTCGGTGAAGTGCAACTCGCGACCGCCGCCGGAGGCGAAGCGGAAGGGCACAAAGTCTTTGTTCACAAAGCCGTATTGTGGCTCAATGTTGCGTATCTTCAGAGATTGATCGATGTCGCGCACCGAAAGCTTCTGCCGCTTGCCGTGGTGCATGAATTTGGCGGCATCTTGGACAATTCTTTTCAGTTTGACGGAGACATCTTCGGCGAGTTCTTTGGCGGCATCGTCGGACAGGGAGCCGACGCCGATGCTTTCTGCAATCACTTTCATTGATTCCGCGGATATGCTGGAGCCATATAGCATGCTGCTAGCGGCATTGTTTGTTTTCGACTGCTTGTTGCTCATTTTGTCAAATAAACAAAGATTTTTCCAGCCAAAAGCAGAAGCGCTCTTCTTCTTCCTGCTGTTAGAGGTGGAACTACTTCGATTAGGGTGGCCGCAAACTCGGGTTTTAAAATATACCAATTAACGTCCACAATATACCACTTGGAAAATTAATTGCCTTCACTTTATTAAGTATAGGAATGTCGAACAGACGTTGGTTTTTTTGCTTACGAGTACAATTTGTACAATTAATATCGATTACTTGCGCACAGTGTTGGTAAAATGCATTGCAATCGAATGGGCGCCTGTGTGACCATATATTTCATCAATATCCGCTCACTGCAGTGAAAGTGGTATATTTTGTGGTATATATATAAATAGAAGTTGCGGTCACGCTGGCATCAACCCTGATTCGTAGTTTGTTTTCTTTATTTATTTCGTACCTTGTGGCTTTTTTGTTTTATTATTGAAATTATTGCATATATGTGGTAAATTATAGCCAACGTAATGCCGTAAACAAATTGATAAACATTACAAGCGCATAATACGCTGAGCAATTGAATGCAAGTGCAACGAAGCATGTCGCGTCGCGCCTTTCCGAACAAAGCAGAAGCAGCAGCAGTGAAAATTGAACGCGAGACTGCGAAGTGAAAACGGCGCCATTTTAAGAAACAAAACAAAGCCAGAAGCCAGAAAGGAGCAGGGCAAAAAACTTGAATGCAATGCAATTGAAGGCGCAAAACGCATTTGCATATGCTGAAAAAACAATTTCGTTATCGTTGTGCACAATCAATTAACGCAAATATCTCAAAACGTAAGTGTAACAGTGGGTGTGTGTGTGTGCGTCTGTATCTGTGTCTGTCCATGTGTGTGTGAGTGTTGCTTCATCTCACGTCTGCTGCCCCCGCCCACAAAACGTTGCATTCTACGTGTGTGTGTGCGTGTGTCACTGTGTGTGTTTTGACCTAGTTTGATTGTCAAAAATTCTAAACGTGCTGTAATTAATATAGTTTTCATGTTGTTGTTGCTTCGCAGCGCCGTCTTTGAGTTAAAATATGAACAGTGGCCAAAATGAGGCAGCAGCAGCAGCAAAAAAGGAAAAGGTTCTCGAAACGCAGCAACGTACACAAGAATCCGGCAGTGAAAATGAGGCAAGTAAAACTTAATTGCTATTCAACAGAGTTCAATTAATGTGTATTCATGTAGGAAACTGATTCCATTACGGATCAATCGAGTCAATCGAAGTCTACGAAATCGGCAACACAATTCAGCGTGCAACGTTCGGACACTGACGGATTACGCATGAGAATCTCCGCCATACGCAACCCGCCCACAACAAGTTTGCCCCCCAACAAGTCAGTCAAGAAACTGCAAAAAGCGCGTAAAATGAGCGACTCGCCGCATGAGGCGAGCGGCTGCTCGTCAGAGGTTAAGGACAAGCCCAGAGCCAAGCAGGAGACGCTCTTGTCCACGTCACAGCCAACTGTGAATCCCGCAACCAAAAAGCTGAAAGTCAAACGTAGGAAATGCGCCACAAAGTGCGCCAGCAATCTGAACAACAACATCATCAGCAATAATAATAATAATAATAATAACAACAGCAATAACCACAACAATAATGCAAGCAAAGCGAAGCGAGTTTCGGCCGCTGCATTCAGCTCCGACTCCGAAGATGATTTGCCGCTCAAGGTGCACATGCAACGTGCACCGCGGCTGCTGCTCACAGCCATCGGTGGCGGTGCAATTCAAGCGCCGCCCGACAACATTGGCATCTCCAGCAGCGACAACGAGTATTTGCCCAACCTGGTCAAAGCGGCCATCAAATGTGTAGAGAGCGACACCGAGGACAACGGCAGCGTGGCAGCTGCAACGGCGGCCAAGACGAAGCAACAGCTGCCGCAGTATCAGTCGACGCTGCTGCAGGACTTCATGGAGAAGACACAGATGCTAAACCACACGGGCAGCAATGCGGCCAGCTTAACAAAACCCGCGCCACAAGCGGCAGCAGTAAGCGAAAGACAGCCGCAACAACTGCCACAGCAGCAGCAGCAGCGCAAGCGACGCGGACGCCCCAAAAAGCTGCAGCCAAATGTGGCAGCTGCAGTGGTTGCCGCTGCTGTTGCCGTCGCCATGCCTACCATCAATGAATCCGCCGATTCGGGTGTGATTAGTACAACGCCATCGCCCAAAATGCAGCAGGCGCCGCTGAGCGACAATCCCAAGCCCAAGATCGACATGGCGTATCTGGACAAGCGCATGTATGCGACGGAACGGGTTTTGTATCCGCCGCCGCGCAGCAAGCGACGCCAGAGCAACAAGAAGGCCAGCAAGGAAGAGCTGCAGCTGGATCCGTTGTGGCGCAAGATCGATGTGAATAAAAAGTTCCGCTTGCGCACAGTTAGCGGCTATAAAAGCGACGGCGCAGGCGGCGGCGGCGGAGGAGGCGGCAGCGCTATTTGCAGCAAAATCCTGGCTGCCAAGAGCGGCTACGTCTCGGATTATGGCAGCGTGCGGCACCAGCGGCACAATCACAACTCGGGCTACAAGTCGGATGCCAGCGGCAAGAGTCGCTACAGCAGTCGCAGCTGCACCAGCCGTCGCATGAGTCGCGCCAAGAGCTGCGGCTATCGCAGCGACTGCAAGGAGTCGTCCAGCAAGTCGACGAAATCGATGCGACGCCGTCGACGCGCCTCAATGCTGAAGAGCGGGCACGATCAGGCGTCGCAGGCGCTGAGCGATGAGCACGATCAGGACATTCTGCAGCTGGCGGGTCTGTCGCTGGGCCAGAGCAGCGAGGAGAGCAACGAGTACATCAGCAAGCCCAGTTTGAAGTGCTTGCCGAGCACAAGTGCCAGCAAAAAGTACGGCGAAATCAATCGATTTGTCACCACTGGCCAGTATTTTAGTGGAGCAACCAAAGTCCCGGTCACCGGAGTTGCCGCAGCTGCCACAGCCACAGTGGAGAACTTTATGCAGCGTGAGTAGCAGCAGTTGAAGGGGTTTAAACTGCTTTATTAATCGGTATTCCTTTTTGCAGGCAAGATACGCAAGCACTCGATCAGCGGCGACACCATCGTGCCCAGCCGCAGCGCCTGCAAGATCAAGAGTCGCCGCTCCTCGGCGGCCAGCATGTGCAGCAGCTACGTGTCGAGTGCGTCGCGGCTGCGACGTCGCCATCGCCGCAAGAGTTTCAGCCACGCCAAGTCGCTGAACATTGACTCAAAGCTGCTGACCGAAATCGACATAATAGCGAGCACCTTTCAGGCGCGTTGTCGCATACAGGACGATCGCCTGACCGCCAGCAGCGGCAAGGAGAAGCTGATGGCCGAGGCCAACAAGCTGCAGGCCACGCTGACGGCGCCCCTGGCAGCCGCATTGCCACTGCTCAACGGCACGCCAAGTGTGGCTGCAGTGAAGCCAGTGAAGCGAGCGCTCAAGAAGCGCAAACTCAACGAGCCGCTGATCGACTTTGCCATGCTCTCGGCCAGCGCCGGCAACAGCAACAGCTTGAGCAACAGCAACAACGGCAGCAGCGGCAGCGGGAGTAACAACGGCGCCAAGCGACGCCACAAGAAGTCGAGCAGCAACAGCGGCGGCAGCAACAGTTCCAGTCCCGACGATCACAAGCTGCCGCTGAAGAAGCGTCACTATCTGGTCACCACGGGCGCGGATGTCGCCACCGCCTTTGCCAGCAACGGCAAGCTGAATGCCGAGGCCTGGGCAGCTGCGGCAGCGGCAGCGAAGAGCAGCGCGACCACCAAAGCGCAGGCGCAGTTCAATGCCAAGAAACTAACGCCCAAGAAGCGTCATTTGCTGGTCAGCCAGCAGGCAACGCCAGCTGCCGCGGTGGCATCCACAGCCGCAGCAGCTTCACCGCTGCGCATTGTGGTGGACAACAACTCCATCAGCGGCGGCAAGCTGCTGGACATCAGTCCCAGTTCATTGTGCTCGCTCAAGCAGCAGCGACGCCAGGGCGGCAAGTCGAAGAGCTCAGCAGCAGCTGTTGCAGCGCGGGAGCTGCCGCCGCAGCTACAGTCGCCGGCGGGCAGCAACAGTTGCCCGCCTCCTGGCATCTTTGAACCCTCTGTGGAGCTGGAGATACAAATACCCATAGCGAAGCTGAACGAGGCGGTCATCACCAAGTCGGAGGTGGAGTCGCCGCTGCTGGCGGCGCTGGACATCAAGGAGGATGCCAACAAGAAGGAGCAGTGCCAGCGTGTGCTGGAGACGCTGCTGCACAAGACTGGCGGCAATCTGCTGCTCAAGCGCAAGCGCAAGAAGATTAATCGCACTGGGTTTCCCACTGTGCGCCGCAAGAAGCGCAAAATCAGCAGCGAGCAGCCTGCAATGCAGCCAGAGCAGCCGGCGGAGCCGTTGCAGGCAGCGCGTGAAACTCGCAGCAGCAGCCAACAAACGTCAACGGTGGCCATGGACTGCGAACGCGTGCCGCAGGCCGGTGAGGCCAGGGAAACCTTTGTGGCACGCAGCAGCAATCAGCGCACGCCGCGATTGTCTGTCGTGGCGCTGGAGCGACTGCAGCGACCCCAAACGCCAGCCAATATAACGGCCAATGGGCGTGGCAGACCACGCGGCAGAGGCAGACCCAAGCTGCAGCGAGCGCCAGAGGAGGAGGAGCAGCAGCCGCTGGCGGTGGTGGAGCTGCAGCCTGCTAAGAAGCGTAGACGAACAGTCAAGCAAGCGGACGTTGTGCTGCCCAAGCTGGAGCGCAAGCTGGAAAGCAGCATAAAGCTGCCGGCGGGCCTCGATCCCAACACCAACTTCAGCTGCAAAATACGCCTCAAGCGGCGTAAAAATATGCATCAAGAGGAAACTGTGACGAAGTCAGCGCCGCCTCCGCCGCCACCAACGCACGATGAGCAGGCGCAGATCGAAGCAGAGGCGGCCGCCAAACGCAGCCAGCAGCCGGTGCCCGCCATTGAGCATGAGGCGCTGCCAGTGCACGAGTCGACGGCGCATCAGGCGCTGGACTACGTCAGCGGCAGCGACACCAGCGAGGACAAGTGCAGCACAACGTCACAGCAGCGCAAGCGCTCCAAGCTGAAGAAGAACTATCTGCCGGCCGGACTCTTTTCCCAGCACTTCAAACAGTTGCCAGCCACGACTGCGACGCCCGCTGCGGTCAAGCAGCCGCCCAGCAGGAAGCTGCCGGGAGAGCAACAGCTGTCGGGCAGCTCCTTGCTGCCGCCTCCCACTTATTGTGAGCGCTACTTTCGACGTGCCGTCAGCGACTTTGAGCTGCCCTACGACATCTGGTGGGCTTACAGTCACGACAAGCTGCCCACGCGGCATGTGGTGCCGTCGTGGAACTATCGCAAGATACGCACCAATGTATACGCGGAGTCTGTGCGTCCGAATCTCGCCGGCTTCGATCACCCGAACTGCAACTGCAAGCCGCAATCGAGTGGCGCCTGCCTGGACAACTGCCTCAATCGCATGGTCTACACGGAGTGCGCGCCCAGCAATTGTCCCGCTGGCGACAAGTGTCGCAATCAGAAGATCCAGCGGCATGAGGTGGCGCCGGGCGTGGAGCGCTTCATGACCACCGACAAGGGTTGGGGCGTGCGCACCAAGCTGCCCATTGCCAAGGGCACCTACATCCTGGAGTATGTGGGCGAGGTGGTCACAGAGCGAGAGTTCAAGCAGCGCATGGCCAGCATCTATCTGAATGACACGCATCACTATTGCCTGCACCTGGATGGCGGCCTGGTCATCGATGGCCAGCGCATGGGCAGCGATTGTCGCTTCGTCAACCATTCCTGTGAGCCCAACTGTGAGATGCAAAAGTGGAGCGTCAACGGTCTGTCGCGTATGGTTTTGTTTGCCAAGCGTGCCATCGAGCAGGGCGAGGAGCTCACCTACGACTACAACTTCTCGCTCTTCAATCCCTCCGAGGGTCAGCCGTGTCGCTGCAATATGCCGCAGTGTCGCGGGGTCATCGGCGGCAAGTCGCAGCGCATCAAACCGCTGCCTGTGGAAGCGAAGGCTGGCGCTGGCGGAGATGCGTCTGCGGCTGGTGTCAAGGATGCGACGGGCAGTCAGAATGGACGTCAGCGCAAGCACAAGGCCAAGAAGCATGCGCAGCGGCAGGTGCAGGCGGCCAAGGAGGCGGATGTTGTGGCTCGGGTGCAGCAGCTGTCCGAGAAGGAGAAGAAGCTCGTCAAGCAGTGCAGCATCTTCCTGGTGCGCAACTTTGAGAAGGTAAATATGAATATCGGTGGTATGCACTTCTATAATTTTAAGCAAATATTGCAATCAAAAAAGTTTTATGAAAGAGATTAATCGGCTACAAGTTTTAAATTAAATCTAACAATTATATTTTCTACTTTATAAATATTTTATTGGAAGAATAATTGCTATTTTTGAATGTCAATCAACACTTTGAAAAATTTATAAAATTACAAAAATTAAATTTGTATTTAAATCAGAAATCAAGAATTAATAGTTGTTCCAATTTACTGACGATTTATAACTCTTATTTGCAATCCCAGAAATCCACAAAATCAAATCAATTTTTTGATTGATTAAAAAATGTAATTAAATTTGCTTAATATCATACCAATAATAAGAATATTTTAGCTGAAAATTTTGCTCTTAAAATGTGCTACACATATTGAAAAACACTAATAATCAATTCCTCCCACAGATACGTCGCTGCAAGGCAAAGAAGGCGGCGGCAAAGGCGCAGCAAGCAAGTCCCGCTGCAGCAGGAGAAGCTGATGTGCCTGGACGTCGTCCATCGACGCCATCGTCTACTTCGCTGCTGGCCGCACAGATCTCTGCGCTCTGCACGCCGCGCAACATGAAGACACGCGGCTTAACGCAAGCCGTGCAGGATCCGGAGCTGGAGAAGATGGCTAAAATGGCGGTGGTGTTACGTGATATTTGTACGGCGCTGGAGTCGGTCAAGATGTTCGAGCTGCTCACCACGGTGACTAGCAACAAGAAGAAGAAACAGCTGAAGGCATCGCGACTGGACTTTAAAGTCATTCAAGCGCAAGTGGAGCAGGGACACTACAAGACCCCGCAGGAATATGATGAGCAGATGCAGCAGCTGTTTGTCGAGGTGCGTCAACTGCATGGCGAGGACGAGATCAAGACCAAGGCACTCGAGACGCTGATGGCCAGCTACGAGCAGCAGAAGGCTAACAACTACAACCAGTTGTTGGAGATTCTTGGCAAGCCCGAGCTGCTGCACAGCTTCAAGTCGCAGCAGGAAATTGCGCAGGAGCCGGTACATAAACCGGAAACTGCAGTTGCTGTGCCCTTGCCCCAGTTTGATGTCTCACAGTTGCCCGTCGCTGCTGGCGATGAGGAGGATGTCATACGCTGCATTTGTGGCCTGTACAAGGACGAGGGCTTGATGATTCAGTGTGCCAAGTGCATGGTCTGGCAGCACACCGAGTGCACCAAGGCGGACATCGATGCGGACAACTATCAATGTGAAAGCTGCGAGCCGCGTCAAGTGGATCGCGAGATACCCTTGGACGACTACACCGAGGAAGGCCATCGCTACTATCTGTCGCTGATGCGTGGCGATCTTCAGGTGCGACAGGGCGATGCGGTGTATGTACTGCGCGACATACCCATCAAGGATGAGGCGGGCAAGGTGCTGCCCAGCCAGAAGCATACATACGAGACGATTGGCGCCATTGATTACCAGGAGTGCGACATCTTTCGTGTGGAGCATCTGTGGAAGAACGAGGAGGGCAAACGCTTCATCTTTGGCCATCATTTTCTACGACCACACGAGACGTTCCACGAGCCGTCGCGGCGTTTCTATCCCAACGAAGTGGTGCGCGTCTCCCTGTACGAGGTGGTGCCCATTGAGCTGGTGATTGGACGCTGCTGGGTGCTGGATCGCACCACATTCTGCAAGGGTCGACCCATGGAGTGTAACGATGAGGATCATTGCTTTATCTGTGAGTTGCGAGTGGATAAAACCGCGCGTTTCTTCTCCAAGGCCAAGGCGAATCATCCGGCGTGCACCAAGAGCTATGCGTTCCGAAAGTTCCCCGAAAAACTGAAGATCTCAAAGAGCTATGCGGTGAGTGGACAAGGAATTAGTAATAGTTCATTAAAAACATTAATATTGTAACTTATTGCAGCCACACGATGTGGATCCATCGTTGTTGAAGACGAGGAAGCAAAAGACTGATATAGATGTAGCTACAACGCGCATTAAAGTGGGCAGGCATGAGCAACGGGCTTGCCCAGCGTCGGCAGGCAGTAGAAAGCAGCGCAATGCTGGAGTAGCTGGCGCATCAACGGAAACAGCTGTTCAGGTGCTGACACCAACAGTTCCCAATGGCCAGGTAAATAAAGCTTTATAATTCATTCAACAAAAAGAAAATCAATGCTTTAAACTATCCTTTTTGTAGGTGCTGAAAAAGAAGCGTTCGCGCTTGGAGAACGTGCTCAACACGATGAAGCTCAAATGCCTGGACGCACAGACGGCACAGGAGCAGCCCATCGATTTGTCCTATCTGCTGAGTGGGCGTGGCGCTCGTCAACGCAAAACTAATGGCACCAGCAGTGGTAGCGGCAGCAATAACAATTCGTCAACGCCTTGCGCCTAGTGGATGCTTAAATGTTTAGCCATGTACATAAATATCGACTTTAGAGGCATTGCGTACTATTTATATATAATTATTAACGAAAAAAGATGAAAAAACTATATACATTTAGTCCTAGATCTTAAGTTGTAAAGCGCATAAAACGGTGATAGTAGTAATTCTAGTTTATAGATTGTTATGAACAACTTGAGCAACTTAACATCATATACGATAATTTATGATTATTGCAATTATTTATACCGATTATTGTAATTATTCTGATTTCTATTATTATTATATTGTGTAATGTGTATTACGTTTATGGAAATTATTTATATTTATACAAATTCATGCATGCTTTTTTTGATTGCAAGACCATACTAAGCATATTAATAGAAAAATTTCGCATATTTTTTAAAATTGTTTAACTATGCATTTCCATTTATTATTATGTTTTACAAAAACCAAGGCCCCCTCCAAGGTCTCCTTTTGAATAGCGTTTAGAAGCATTGTTATTTTAATTTATTACGTATTATGTTATGGCTGCTTATCAAAACTACTTGGCATACAAGTAGTACACTCATTGCGCGATTAGTTTTAAATTATGTATATTTTGCAAAAAAAAAAAAATTGTTATCAACTTCTAACACAAATTTGAAATTAAAATATATATATTTTCATTAACAATCAAACACCACGACCAACCGACGGAGTATAATTCAAATATGCGTTAAATGCAACGCAATCGATATCAAGCTTTTCGATAACGCCAAAGAAAGCTTCGACATCAAGCTGAATATCGATGTATCGCATCCGCTGGAGCAACCCTGTATTGGGGTTTCTTTTTTGTTGGCACGTTGACGAGCGACCAACGCATTGGGGCAGCACTTAATCAAAAATAATAATAAATCAATTAAAAATTAGGCCAGCGCCAGCGCGTCCCATTGTGCAGCAACCCAACTTGGATTGTAACTACTCAGAATAACAATGAGTCAATACGCCAGCATTTTGCAACGCGAGTTTCCGGCAATCGACAACGAGCTTAAGGACTATGTGGAGGGCGTTCTGACGGGAAGCGTCGAGGACTTTGAAACGTGCGATGACATCTTCGATGCTGTCGGCGACATTCTGCAGGGCATCGATGGCGAGCGATCCGAAGAGAATATTCGGGCACTTTGCGATGAATTCTTCGGCATCATGAAGAACAATTCGAAGAATGTTGAGCGCAAGGTGCTCAATGCGCCTGTAAATATCGAGGAGATGGCCAGGAATATGGAGCGCATGGACAAGGATATGCAGAGCATTTGGGTGGTCAACAAGGATGGCGCCAACGTAAGTCATTACTTTTATGTATATAGCCCAGCAAATTTCATTTGATTGGCGCATTTGCAGAAAGTGGATTCGAGAAAGCTAGAAAAAGCCGAAGCGAAATTGATGCAGAAGCAGGAGAAGCGGCAGGAAGTGACAAAACTGGGAGTTGTGCCCGTGGCTGTCAAGTTGCAGACGGCGACAGCGTCGCAAGTGACCAACAAAAAGAATACCAAATTGGACCAGAAGGGACTCAACCGCTCCATGGACATTAAAATCGAAAACTTCGATTTGGCTTTCGGCGAAAAGTGAGCGTCCAGCAAGCTTGGCGAATGTTATCGATGATTGACCGCCAGCGTTGCCATACTAATTTTCAAGCACTTTTACTGGCCAGTGCGCTTTTATTTGTTTACTAATTGAAATTCGTCTTTTACAGAGTTCTGCTGCAGAATGCGAATTTGCTGTTATCGTTTGGACGTCGCTATGGCCTCGTTGGTCGTAACGGTCTGGGCAAGACAACGCTGCTGCGCATGATTGCTGAGCGTCAGCTGCAAATACCGTCGCACATTTCCGTGCTGCATGTGGAGCAGGAGGTTGTGGGTGATGATACCTCGGCTGTGGACAGTGTGCTCGAATGTGATACGGAGCGAACCCGCCTCTTGACACGCGAAAAGGAAATTCTGGCCGCCCTTAACAGCGGTGTACAGGATGCAGCGCTCTCCAGCGAACTGAGCGAAACATATGCCGCCCTGCAGAACATTGAGGCGGACAAGGCTGTGGCACGAGCGTCTGTGATACTTAAGGGTCTCGGTTTCGATGCGGATATGCAGCTGAGACCAACAAAATCTTTCTCAGGTGGCTGGCGTATGCGTCTGGCTTTGGCCAGGGCGCTGTTCTCCAAGCCCGATTTGCTACTGCTCGATGAGCCGACGAACATGTTGGACATCAAGGCCATCATTTGGCTGGAAACTTATCTGCAAACGTGGCCCACAACAACGCTGGTGGTGTCTCACGATCGTAATTTCTTGGACACTGTGCCCACGGACATTATTCACTTACATTCCCAGGAACTTGAGGCTTACAAGTGAGTAGCTAACGAAACAAATCCGTTCATAGATTATTGACAGTTTTTGTCTTTAGGGGAAACTACGAGCAGTTTGAGAAGACCAAGACGGAGAAGCTCAAGTCGCAGCGGCGAGAGTACGAGGCACAATTGGCACATCGGTCGCACGTTCAGGAATTCATCGATCGCTTCCGCTACAATGCCAATCGTGCGTCCTCGGTGCAGTCCAAAATCAAGATGCTGGAGAAACTGTAAGAGAAACTATCGAAATCATAAATATTTGAATATAATCACTGTTATTATGCTGCTAGGCCCGAGCTGAAGCCTGTGGAGAAGGAAACCGTTGTAACGCTCAAGTTTCCCGATGTGGAGCCACTCAATCCGCCCGTGCTGGCCATCTCAGAGGTCACCTTCCGCTACAATCCCACGGATCCATTGCCCATCTTCAAGGGCGTCAATTTATCGGCCACCTCGGATTCACGTATTTGCATTGTGGGCGAGAACGGCGCCGGTAAATCGACACTGCTCAAGATCATTGTGGGTCAGCTGAGCACGATCTATGGCAACATTGTGCTACATCGTGGCCTGCGCATTGGTTATTTTGCCCAGCATCATGTGGATCATTTGAATATGAATGTCACCTGTGTGGGCGTCTTGGCTGAGCTGTTTCCCGGTCGACCTGACGAGGAGTATCGACGACAATTGGGTAGCTTTGGCATTTCGGGACCACTTGCTCTCCAGAGCATAGCCAGCTTATCTGGAGGACAGAAATCACGCGTGGCCTTAGCGAAGATGTGTATGGGTAAGTCTTCGAAAAAACTGCTGTATTCTAAAGACTTGAATTCAAATTTTTTCTTTCGCTTTTAGCGGAGCCAAATTTCCTGGTACTTGATGAGCCGACTAATCACTTGGATATTGAAACAATCGATGCACTCGGTCGCGCTATAAATGCTTTCAAGGTGGGCTGAACTTATTTAATCAATATTGCTGGATGCTAATGGATTTTGTGTATTTCTTTTAGGGTGGCGTCATTCTTGTCTCTCACGACGAGCGTCTCATCAAGGTGGTCTGCAAGGAGCTGTGGGTCTGTGGCAATCGTACAGTTCGCGCCATCGAAGGCGGCTTGGATGAATACAAACGGGAAGTCTACAAGGAGATCGAAGCTAATAGTTGAATTTTATTTATTTTACACGCAACAATAAGTGAAACAATTTAGCAATAAATTTGTAGTATGTCAATCATACATAAAACATGACTTGGAATCGTCATTTATATCTATATATAAACTAAAAATGTGTCCATAATTTAATCCTGCAATAAGGTTGGGTTTTTTTAAATTTCTACTCTATATATAAACTAAAAATGTGTCCATAATTTAATCCTGCAATAAGGTTGGGTTTTTTTAAATTTCTACTCTAACCATCCTAAATCGCACATTGATGTTTTATTAAATTATTACTCTAACCATCTTAAATCACGCGTTAATATTTTATGAAAAGGACAAATGGAGGCTGAGATTATTTTTATAAATGTAATCTGGCAAAAAAGCTGGCATGATCAAAAAACTGCATGCAGTTAAAAAACAACTTCATCAAAATAAAAATATCAAGCTGGCTAGTTATCTATAAATATTCTAGTTTAAAGAAAAAGGTGTTTGATTGTTAACAACTTTATATTTATTTGACACTGCAAAATTATATGTTTAAGTTTGATTTATTAGCTTCCTTCGCAGCTCAAAGAGCAGCAATGTGAGTGCAGAAGCAACATTCAAACTGTCAATGCCCGCTGCCAGAGGTATGTAGACACACTTGCCTCTGCTGCCCACCAGCTCCATGAATCTGCAATGAGATACAAATTTATTAATTGTGGATGATAATTATAGAAACTGCAACTTACTTGTAAGCATCTTCGCTGACGCCATGACTCTCGCCGCCAATGATCAAGATATTGTGCGCTCCAATGCTCTGCATATCTGCATAATCAATGGCCGCATTGCTTTGGTGCTTCTCCAGATTGTTCTCCGCAATGAATACATGACAATCGTCGGCTGTTTCCGGCGGTATGTGCAATGCCAGCTGCTCCCATTTTACATCGTCGTGAATGGGCAAACGAAATTGTCCGCCACAGCCGCCGCGCAATGCTTTGGACTCCCAGGGATCACAGCAGCCGTGCGTGACCACCACCTGGGAGCAGGGCAAGGCGGCACAGGTACGTATAATACTGCCCAGATTGTTGGGCTCGCGAATGTTGTCGCAGACAACAGTTATGGGCAGCGTTTCCGCATGGAGTTGCTGCTGCTCTATACCTCGCAGTGAGGGGCGTTCAAACAGCGCCATTAGACCTGGTGGCGTCACCAGTGATGACCAGGTCTTTAGATCATGTTGCGGGACTTTAAAGATTTTTGTCTTGTGCTCTTGCTGCGCCTGTGCAACAGGATCCCGGACTAGTGCTAACTGATCTTTCTGACTGAAGAATAACGATTTCATGCGAAGCCCGCTTTGAAGGGCTTCCGCTATAAGACGTCTGCCCTCGACGATAATCTGATTGTTCTTATCGCGACGCTTGCGGGAACGCACTTCAGTGAGCAAGGTGCTCATCAATGGATCCTTTAGATATTTAAATTCGTTTATTTGATGGGAACATCGACATAAATCATTAGTTTACCTGCAAGGACAGTCGCGTAAACTCCAAATTCAATTCGCTATCCTTGATGAGGGGCGCTGGATCACGTTTCACTTGAGGCACTGCATTTTTAGGCACTGCATTTTTAGGCACCGTAGGCGACACTGTCGCCTTTGTTGGAAACTGTTTCTTTTGTTTAGTGTTCTCTGTTGTTTTTGTTTTGTGCTTGCGTAAAGCTTCCCGCGTGTTCACGGGCTGATGTTGCAGCATTGAATTGTCAAATAAACTCGCTTCAATGTCCAGTGCATCCTTGATTTCATCTTTTGGGCCGCTGGAGCTGCTGTAGCGCAGCACGTTGTAATTCACATTTTTAATATTTGTTTGCACTGTTCGACGCAAAATATTTAAAAACATTGTTGGAAGTTCTCTTCGCCGGCAGTTTACTGCCTAAACAACCGATTATGTTATCGGTGTCGGTTAAACGTATGTTTTTTACCGAGGTGGCAACGTTCAACAAGTGCATCAAGTGTAAGAGGCAACTGCTGAAACTATCACAAATTTGGTTGGTTTTTTGTTATTGTATTTATTTATGCCGCTTTTTTAATGCAAGGCAGATCAGACCAAGTTGGTTATTTAAATAGTTAAATAGAAAAAGAGGAAAAATATGCTCTTCATAAATTTACCCCTTCCATTTATTGGTATATTTTCCGACGTAATTTAGTATTATTGTGCATTCAACTGGTGGTCACGCTGTTTGACGACCATTGCATAAAGTTCACCGTCCGCATCCCCCGAACATTTTCAAATTAAAAAAAAACAACATATAAAAGCCGGTTGTCATTGAGAACAGACGACGAAATAAAATAACAACATGCTAACTAAGCCCGTGTTAATTGCCGCTTTGGGAAGACGCGCTTGCAATTTGCTGACGCAACGTTCCATCGCTAGCACGCAAGTCTTGGGCCAGGGCATTAAAAATCATATTCCCAATGATTTGGAAAAGCGCTTCTTGGTCTGGAGTGGCAAATACAAGAACGCCAGCGAGATTCCAGCTTTAGTGAGGTATGCTAAGGACTTATTTATGAATTAGCTGTCAGTTTAATTTTGATTCATTTCTATTTACAGCCAGGAGGAAATGGAACGTTGCCGCAACAAGATTCGCATCAAGATGGCAAACATCATGATTGGCCTAACTGTGGTCGGTTGTGCTATAATGGTCTATAGCGGCAAGCAGGCGGCCAAGCGAGGCGAATCGGTGACCAAGCAGAATCTGGAGTGGCACAATCAGTTCAATCAGGCTGTGGCCAGTGAGAATGCCCCAGCAGGTGGCAAGTAAAGTGGCAAATGCAACACAACTGTGAACCTTTTGGGAAATATGTATTACAATTTAATGAGTTTGGTTCCTATTGGTTTCCGTTGCGTATGAGTGATATTTGCAAATTTTTGTTAGCTTCTAGTTGAATCCATATGCAATCTGTTAATGTAGAACACACAGCACTGAAATAAATATTTAGTGAAATTTTCTTACGAGCACATTTTTGAGAAATCCAGATGTAAACAAATTCATATTTTCAGTGTTTGAATTGAATTGGCAATCAGTTGAGCATATAATTATTGCTTTTGCAAAGAACAGCAAATATTAATTGCTTTGATTGCTAATATGCATGTTCAATCAATTTTATTGATTATCGTATCCGCGTCAGGAAAATTTTATCTAAGGTCATCAAAGGGGATTATACATGTAAAACGTAATTAATGTGTGCTTAGCCATTTATTATTAAATGGTTTGCAGGTTTTTTAGTTTAAAATTTACATTTGAACTGGATTTAAAAAATACTTACATTTAACATCACATCGAAGACAATTTAATTCTTAATGAAATAGAATAAAATCATTCCGATATGCTGTGCACTTTGATTGCTATCGTTACCATAAGTACGCAAGAATTCAATGTCGAGAAAAAGCGGTTACATGTAAATCCCCCATTAAGTTAAAAGTTAGCTGTAAAATTCCATTCACAATCATTATGTAAACAAGAGCGATAACAAAACTCGCTGTTATTTACATAATCTCAATAATCTGTTAGTGTCGCACTTATGCTGTGAGCCACTGTTAAACAACAGAGATGTCATCAACAGTGACCACCACTTGCGCCAAAAGTCTGTGCGATTGCGCCGAGAGAGAGAGAGAGAGAGAGGGAGTGAGAGAGGAATGCGCGTCCCGGATTGCTGCCAGCTGTGGAGAGAGTGAGAGAGAGCGCTACGTAGTATTACAGCATGGCCAGTAGGCGGCTACGTAGGAGGCGCAGCTAGGTGCAGCACAGCAACCCTGCCGCTCTTTTGCCACTGCCACTGCTGCTGCTGCTGCGCGCTTTTCACTTTCCGTTCTTTCAGTTTGTCGAGAACGTTTGAACGCAACGGGACTTTTTCCAAATCGTGCGTGCAGCCGATCAAAAAAAAGCTGAGCGAAAAGCAAGGGGGAAAAAAAATAGAATTCCAAATTGCAAAGCAATGTGCAGAAAATAGTGCAAAAATAAAAGCCAAAAGCGTCAGGCGAAAATGTGCGGGCAGCGTGAAAAAAGCTAAAACGAGAACAAGTGTAAAAATGTAAACTACAACACGCACACACACACACATCTGCACAAGGCGTACGTGAATTTGAAGTGTAAGTGTAAGTGTGCCTGGTTGTAAACGTGTGTGTATGTATGTAGCTGTGTATGTATGTGTGTGTCTGTCTGTTTGTGTGTGGCATAACAATGACCACAGACACTATGGTACTAGAGCAGCGGCAGCAGCAGGCAGAAATAATAACACAAAATGCTTAATGCAATATTAATAAACGAATTGTTTAATAAAACAGATTGAGGCGGAAAATCCATAACAATGAAAATTAAACGCTCCACATGTGTGTGTGTGTGTCTGTATATGTGTGAGCGATTTTTTCTATACGGCTACTGCGTGAGTGTCAATGTGTGTCTCTCTGCGGTAGTATGTGTATGTGGGTGGGTGGGTTGTGTGTGTGTGAGTGTGTAGAAACATTCGTTGCTTTTTTGATTTGTGAAAATGTGTGTGTATCGTGCGAATGTTGTTGTTGTTGCTGTTGTTGTTCTTGCACGACGAGACGACAGCGTCGGCGGTCGTCTCGTGTAGGGACACCTACAAAAAAAGGAATACAAAATTGTCCTTGTGAGAAAATTCATGTTCATAATAAATGTAGACGTTATTTTTTTTTAATTTTAATTACGCTGCAACAACACGCTGTTGGCCTAATTAATGTGCGCCCGCTTTTCGTTTGAATGTGCAACAAAAAGTCATTCAACAAAAACTAGCGTTGACGGCCACGGCGGCTGTGTGTGTGAAAGTGAAGGTCGTCTGTAGGAGAGAAAGAGCGCACAGTATCAGCAGCAGCAGCAGCAGCAGAAGCAGCAGCAGCTAAGTCCAAACAGTCCATTTGCTGGAGCAAATGTGCGAAAAATCCTTGGCTTGGTTTTTGGCGCAACAACAAAGCCACATTAATACGCACACACCGACACCATTCCACACACACACACACACACACACATACACATATGTATGTACACTTGCTCAAATACATAGCATCGCATAACGGTTTATGTGCACGTGCCTTTGTGTCGGTGTCCTGCGCTTGTGTGTGTCTGTGTGTGTGTTGATGACGCGCTTGATGCACAGCAGCTGCTACTGCGAGTTGTCCTGCATTCGGATTTTACTTATGGCTGCTGCTGCCGTTGTGTTATCAACACAGCGATGGAAGTCCCACGAAAGCTTTAAACTGTGCTGTGCTTAGGCTTAGTGGTTTTTTGCGCTAGTTTTCAAGGATTTTGCAGAGTGCTGTGCATATAACTAACATTTAATATCATGCAAATTATTACAATGCCAAACTGCTGATAAGAAATTTTAATTTATTTTTCATGCAGCAACATTCTTATCATTATCATAAAATGTTGTTTTTCCAAAAAATACGATTTATTTCATTTTTTTTTTTATTTTTTTTATTTTACAAAGTTAGGTATAATACATTATATAGGATACTAAAGCCAAGTTAATTTAATCCAAGCTTTCGGCTCAACATATTTATTGTTTTATTTATGTGATTGTATTAAACAAATAATATTATTCTATTACAATGTTGTGAGCCAGAGCTACTAAGGCCTAAAGGCTGTCAAAGAACATATAAATGAATTGCATATTGTAAATATCTTTGTATTCATAAAATTAATTCATTAGCCAGTTGCAGCAAAAGCCTTTCCGTATTGATTGCTTGCTGATTTTGTTTACATTAACTAAAAGTTTTTAAAATATTAACAATGGCAAAATCCATATTTAAAATATGATTTAATAAACAATTTGAGATTTGCAAATATCTACTTTGACTTTCCGTACTATACCTTCTTAAAGATTTAACATCTATGCTGTTTACTCGTGAAATTTTCATTACCCTGAGTTGCTGAATTGAAATTGTTTTTTAGTTATGCTAAAAATAAATATGCCCTGACTTCTTGCACTCTTCCATTTCATATTTCATAAATAAATCATAAAATGTACTCGCATTTTGTTTACAAATGATTGTGGTTCAATATTCCAGTACAACCTTGAAATGTTTCCCTCGAACAAAAAAACATAAATAATTCTTTTAGTCATTACTCAAATTTCATGCAGCGAACACATTCACAAAAATAATTTGCGCAAAAGGAAAAACACTTAATCAATAATTCTCTATATATGTATATGTTTATTGTAAGCAATATTTTGAACAAAACCAAAAAGTAAACAATTCTGCGAAGGTGAATATAAATCAAATAATTTGTTTAGGTTCCTTGCAAAGGTTAAGATCAGAAGACCAGATAACAGATTTTATTACTTATAATGTTTATGAAATGTTTTAATCGTACTTGAGATGCTTCGATTCAATTTAATGCTCATTGAGACTGCCTGACAACCCTGAATTATTATATCTACCAAACGCACACACACACACACACACTTCTGGTATGTAAGGGTTTATACGTAGATATAATCACATTTCACGCATGAAAGGCTCAGCGAGCCTACATAAATTACGCCATTGCCTTGGCACCCCGCATGCATGCAGAATGCGTGTTATCCTAGTTTGGGTCACTTGCACGTTTTGGTTGTGGTTTCGGTTTCGTTTTCATTCCCATTCGGATTCTCATTCTCGTTCTCGTTCTCGTTCTCAGTGGCGCGTTAAATGCGAACGTAAAGTTTTTGGTGCTGTCGATGCGTTCCACTGATAAGCACAATTATACACTCACCCACCCACACACACACACTCGTTTTATGGGCCTTGCAATTAATGTGAATGGCAGGCCGGCCTATTGTAAAATCCAATAAGTTGCACATGTCCTGGCCAGTGATTCCGCTGGGAGTGCCCAGCATCGGGCGTCTATCTGATTGTCGAGCACATATCGTACACGCAATTTAAATAATACATCAGCTTTTGGCAATCGAATGTGCTGGCGCTGGGCTGCTTGGCAACAACATGACGTATACGCAATGTTTTAAATTAATAAGTAACAAAATGTAGCCGATAACCTCAATTGACACAATTCTCACCATAGTTTTGAATAATTCAGCAATTGTTTAATGGCATGCCAGTAATTTAATTTTCTTGCCGGGCATTTTCTTCAAGGAATCGGTTCAATATCTTTTTGTGCTACTTTGATGAACACTTTTTGTCTAGCATTTTCTGAGTATTGAATTGGATTCATCAATCAATCCATGGGAATTGTTGTTTGTTAGACTTGGGTCATCAATTGTCATGTCCTTACTTAGAAATGTCATTTAGGCCTGTTTATAAATGATGAATCAACATTCTAAATATCAGCAATGAGCATGTTTTTCAACATCCAACCAGCCAGGCCAAAAAGGACAAAAAAACAACACAGAACAGAAAAGAAAAGAAAAGAAAACCCCACCTCAATTGAGTTGTTGGGCCACTGGAGAAATGGATACATAAGCGCTACTTAAGTAACCCGGACGCAAAATTATAAAATGTTCATAAGTCCCAGAGACAAACAGCAAAACGTTTTTGATGTTGAGCCGACAACGAAGACGCCAACGACGACGACGATGGCGTCGACAACGAAGGCGAAGACGACGACCCACCGAAAAGAATTGAAAAGAAAAGAAAAGTAAAGTAAAGGAAAACCGCCTAGCGACCCAAACCAAATCAACCACCCATATCAAAAAGTGCCGCCCCCCTGGGGCCTCTGGGCAGGCGCAGACTCGGCTCCCCCCAAACACACACACACACAAAGTCTCTTTTTCCTTTGCATTTGGAAATTTTCAATAGTTTTGTTTTCTAATGCCGCCAACGCAGAATCCAACAAATTAAAACATACACAAATTGCTTGTAAACAAATTTAGAAGCAGCAGCAGCCACGATAACAACAACACGAATGGATTCTGGTTGGGGTTTAGTTGCGTTGTTATTGTTTAAAAATAGAACACAACTGAATGTAAACATTGTTAACTTATTGTCCATAAAAATACAAAACTCTGAATTCACAGACCCCATCCTCGAACTCGTCGCACTCGTAAAAATGCGTTTATGAACTGAAAGCATTTTTAGTTTCGTTTTAATGTTGCACTGTCCCATTTTTCCAATATGGCTAGGGATTTTGGCGGTTCCGGTGGTCAAAATGTTGGAAATTGCTGCCGCTACAGAGAGAGAGAGAGCGAGTGTCAGAGATAGAGAGAGAGAGTGCGTGCGCGAGAGAGCGAGTAACAATCTGAGCGTGAGAGGTGGAATAAAAATAAACGCTAGTTGTGGGAGCAAAAACCAAACTCATAATAAGGCTGGTAATTGGGTCCCTCGCAAAAACTGCACAGGATTTCCGTAGATTTTACGTGTATTTCGTACATTAATGCCTAACTAGCTGCTGAACGGATGAGAGACCCCTGCAGCGGGGGAGAGTGCGGGGTTGTTGGGGCTGGTAATGGTAATGGGCTGTGCGCAGTACTCGACAATAAACACAATCTTAAAAAAGAAAAACAAAAAAAAAAAATATGTAAACGTTGTGCAAAAAAGTAAAGCTAAAAATTAATAGGGGAAATGATAAAGGCAAAAGTGGCATCCCATCTCAATATACGATTTGTAAATACTCTTTTACAAATTTTGTTGGCCTTTTAAGAATTTTCATGTACATATTAAAAGTTCAAAAATAAGTAAAGTAACAAAAGCTTTTTCATGTTTCCGTCATTTCTTTTTGGTTGCGGAAAAATCATTAAAATAATTCAACATAAAAATGAAATTAACACCTCATTACCGAGAAACTGTGGCTGTGGTTTTAAATGTCAAGGTTATTTTTAGTACAATAATCCAATAATTGGTTGTGGGCTGCATTTAAGCATTTTTATTTCAAATGCCATGGACTAAATTCTTGGCTTCAAAATATATTACTATACATAAACCATAAATAGTTGTAACATATATATTTTTTTGGTTAAAAATAAATTATTATTTACACAAATTTAAAACTTCTCTGTAGAACATTTTATGTATTTCTATTTGTGCTTGTCCATTTTTTGTATTTTTCATTTATTACATTTGCTAACTTTTCATAAAATTTATTTAATTATTGTTTTTTAGGCATTCCCATTCAATATAGAACTTTGAATGGGAATGGGAATCCTCTATCTAGTCACCTCTTTTAGATATAGTTCTTAAGAAGCAGCCCCTTAAAACGTTATCACACTATTGACTTGACTCACAGTTTTTTTTTAATATTTTTAACACTTGTATATATTTATCAGCAATACATAGCTTTAGAGTAAGTAGTTCGTTGTGACACATAAAAATGTAACTTAAGTTGTTCAAATATTTGCCTTAAGCGTGAACGCTTATCAAATAATAACAGACATCCGTTAATTAAATATTTTTTTTTGTTGCAAAATTGATTAATTAAATTGAATCTCAATTACGCCAAAGGCAATCATTATTGTTGAGGTAAAATGGAAATCAATTTTATAGCCTGCCATTGAAGATTGCAAAAACGTTTGCATGACTGCCATCAATTAAATAGATCTTCTTTGATTTGTTTATTGTTGTTCTATTCATAATTGTGGATTGGGAAATGTTTATGTTTTACGGACGTCGCAAAACTCAAGAACAAGTCAATCACCCCATCCATTTGGACTCTCTCATATTGTGTGTGCGTTGTTTTTTTTTTTTGTATTTTGGCAAGGGCGAAACAACTGAAAGACAAATTGTATACAATGTTGGTTTATGGGCGCGCGGTGCGAATGGATGGATGTGCATCATTATAAAAACGCTGGGGCATTGTTGTTGCTGCTCGGGCTGTTGACTGCGCTGCAGTCGGGCCTGAAGATAAAGCAAATTTGTAACATAACCTTGAGACGAACATGCGAAATAAAAACAAATAATTAGGCATGGCTAAAATAAGCTACGCAAATAATTAATGATGGCTGCAAAATAAGGACATGTGGCGCCTTTTTTTTTGGGTAACGGAAGCTCGACTCCCGCTTTATCCGAACCGGATAGAAATCCCACTCCTTGTCGGCTAGACTGGTGTATTAGATGTTGTTTTTGTTTTTTTTTTCGTGTTCGTTGCTGGCTGCTGGGGCTGGCTTTGCCAACCATTTGATGTTTGACAATTTATTTTGATGGCGCACAACACGCACACGTCAATTGGATGTTGTTGTTCTTGGGCGGTATTGTTGTAATTGTATAACTATAGCCTAACGTCAGGCGCCGAGTCAACGACGCGTCGACGACGTCAGCAAGGCGACGTCAACATCAATGGGAGAGCAAAGCAAACGGCATTGATTAATTTCCATTTGGGGCACAGTTACCGAAAGCAAGGTCGACCTATGCCAGCAAAATTGTTGATAGGATAATGTGGCATTAAAACATTAAGGCTCGACACGGCGCGACGGCTGCTGCGGGAGCTGGAGAGTAACTTTTGGGTGGTTCTGTTTGATTGAGGCGTTGAGGTAAAGTGCCACAGCAGCAGCTAGAGTGTGTCTCTGTGTGTGTGTGTGTTTATGTCGAGCTGTCAGTCTATCAAGCGTTGAATCTGTTTGAAGAGCGTGTCTCTGTATGCGTAATGTGTGTGCGTTTGTGTGTGTGAAATGATGTGTACATTTATGTGCGCTGATTTTGAGTGATAAGCGGGTGGCGATTGGACACTTGGAGCTGACGACATCCCATCCCTAAACTACGAGTGTAAAATGCAATTACTTTATTACATTATATCCAATATAGGAGCAGAGTCAAGCCCTCCCAGACACTCGTGTAGAACAAAGCTAAACGAGTTTCGTTTGCCTAACTAAATGTCCTTGTATATTTGTGCAAATTTGCCTCAAGAGCTTTTTACGCTCTCTGAATCCTGAGTTCGAAGCGAGGCGGCTGTCGTTGTGGGTTCTGGGGTCAGAGCATGATTGATCTGGCAAATGTATTCAAGTAAAAGCCGATAGTTATGTCAGACTGACAACGTGCTGAAAACATTTCCAGTCAACACATTTTTATTTAATTGAAATGTATTTTAAAGTTATTATGCTAAAAATCAATAAACTGATTTGGCACTTCATTGGGGATGATTTATTTCTGTGGGCTGGTTGATTGTTCCATGTGACTAATCATTTAATTACTGAATGATTTCAATTAATTTATTTATTATTATTGTATTTTTGTATCATATACATTTTAATTTGAAATTAATTAAAGATTACCTGTATTGATTTATTTATTTAAAATATGAATAACTTTATGTTTATATTCATTGTATTAATACATAAGTTGATTATAAATCCTATATTAGGAATACTAAAATGAACTTGTCTAATACGTTGCAGATATGAATAAATTATTAATTTTAAATTTAAAAGAAAATTATATCCCAACATAATCAAAGAATATTAAAAATTTTCCTAGAGACGAGTTGATTAGAGCTCAAATAAAGCTCGATGGGAACTCAATCTGAATATTGAATAAATATAAATTACATACGTATATATATATATATTTTTATCCTATTTATTTAATTTATTTTTAATTCTAAACAATTCTGAGTAGTCGATTATTCATAAATATTGAGTCATTTTTTTATTCTAAATATCTTCTTATTTTTATTCTAAATATCTTCTTAGTTGTCGATATAAGCATTGTATATGCATTTCAAAATCATTTTTTTATTCTAACAATCTTTTTATATATATGTATGTTGATTTGTGAATGTTCATTAACTGGGCAAAAGCGTTAATTAATTTTCTACTGCAACGTCCTGTTATTCTATGGTATTGTATTTAATGTTACGACATTCCCGCGGCTACTTTCCGGTATATCAATTTCAATCTGCTCCTTTTGTTTTTCCATTTTGTGCTGGTGGGTGAGACACGCTGGCAGCTCACCTCAGTGGCTATTGAGGCCAACCTTGCGTAACCTTAGCCAAAAGCCATCACCTATTAACGGCATCGAAACGGCCATCAAATAACTAATAACTTCTAATGGCATTCGCCATGGCTGCGACTGCGACAGCGACTGCGATGTCTTTGGTCTTTGGCTCCACGCACCTAAGCTATAAAAGCCACATTCTTTTGCCCCCCGCCGTCAATTTTAGATCTGCATTAATAATAATATTTATAATCCATTTGACAGCGCCCATAAATATGCAAACACTTCTTCCCCATTCATTCACTTCAATTCAATCCACAAGTCTCGCATCGGATCGGATCGATTGTCGGCCAACAACTACTGCTCGTAAATATTATATAAATCAGAGACGCACATTATATGGACTTGAAGAGAACGCCAGCAATGTGACATTTATGGAAACAAATGACTTTTTGTCAAACGACTCAAGACAAGAGGCGGCGGGGACGGGATTCGGGGGGGCTGATTCGTTAGCAAAAGACACTCGGCAAAATAATGTTTGTGTTTTAATTGTAGTTTGAAAATGACTTTGGGACCGTTTCGGGGTGTTTACTGTGTAGAAATGCACATAAATTTTAGTAGCAAATGCGCCAAAAGCACCACCCAACCACTGAACCACTGAGCCATTCAGTCATCAACCACCACCCACATTAGCCACCCAAAAAGCCCAACGCCAACGCCAACGCTCTCAGACAGATGGAAGCCAGTCGGTGGATTGTTCGGTCGGTCTGTCGATTGTTGGATTGTTGGGTCGGTTATTGGGTCTTATGGTCTTTTGGGGAAAGTACAACAGACTCATTAAACTGCTGCGAGTACTCGATGTCTGTTGGGCTGTTTGGGGCCAGCTGGAGGCATTCTCCAATGCATGTGGCTCGTTTAAATATTTAGACAAAAACATTGGCCGAAAGTTTGTAATGAATGTTGTTGGCGTTTATCCGACTGCCTGTTCGCCTGTCCAATCTTGCATTTTTAGGGCGAACTGAAAACTCAGCTGCTGTTCGATGTGAACAATGTAAACAAAAACAAAGCATTTCGCCCGGAATGCTCTTCGAATCTTTTGTCGAGTTTTATGATTCGATTTAATACATTTGTTAAACCGGAAATGCCAAAAGATTTTCTAACCGATAGCATATAAAAAATGTGTTTGCAGTATTTCATAAAATTTCATTGCAGACATGTGCAAAAAAGGCGCCGCATTTTACGCGGCACGTGTTGAATGTTTATCGCTAATCTAGATTCCAGAACATTTCACTCCAAAGAATTTGCTGTTAGCTGTGGCTAGTGTTTTTGCTGAGCTAAGTACATTTAAATCGATATAAAAAGGAAATCATTTTTTCTTTATGTACGAATAATGGGGAAAGTCTTGCCCTTTACAGATCTTATCTTGGTACACTTGGTTTCTGTTTAGTTTGCGAATTTATAATGACGGTTCAAAGATTTTGTTACAAATGATTTTTTAAAATATTTACATATATAATATAATTTCATACTTCTTCAAATTATGGTAACTTTGTGTTCTTATCTTTTGAATTTTTAAAATTTTTTAAATACTTAATTTTAGTTAATAAACAGCACAGATAATTTAAGCAATGCTTTTCTTTTTTATAAATATTGTCGTTATTAAGAGGGCATTTTTATAGTTTTGAATTTCAGCAATTAGAAAACAAATACAAAATGTTTTAACAAATTTTATTTATTGACGTTTAAATTACTCTTAATGTTATTATCGGAAATCCAAGCGAAGTTCTGATATGCATCCATTATTAAATTTATTAATAGTATCAAAACAAAAATGTAATTACATATTTTTAAAGGCAAATTTGGTCATAAAGAATAATATATATTATGTACATTAAAAACAAAATTAAATTACACGAGGAATTCCTTTGGGGGTCCAATGGATGACATGTTTTAAGTAGTGTTTTCCTGGGAAATTGTATTAAATAGTTGCTATTTATAAAATAACACTTTTTATATTTCTAAAGGATTTCTGCCATATCATATCTGTATTTAAGTTATTGATTCAAAATACTAATTAGTGCATACTTCTTGCCAATGGCAGTTATACGATGTTATAAATGTTGAGAACTCATACTTACATTAAAGACAAAAAATTAAACGAAGAATTCCATTGGGATATCCATTGGATGACACGTTTTAATTAGCATTTTCCTTGAAATTAAATTAAATAATTGCTTACTTTTCATAATTCCAAAGGATTTATGTTACATCATATCTGTATTTAAGCTATTGATTTAAACAACTACGCACTTATCATTTTCCATGCCATTTATGCCAGCGATGTTATAATTGTGGACAACTCTTTTTGTTTACTCGAATGTTGGTATTCGGGCATTTCTATAATTACATTGGCGTTTCATGTTCTGGATTCGAAGAAACCAAAAATTGCACATTGTTTACATAAAGTGGCAGTCGGAATCCGCCCCACACGATGCGTGGGTGACACTTTGGGCATTGCGAATATATAATATATATAGTATACATATGTATGTGTGTGTGTGTGGGTTGTGCGAAACTTTTGCGAATGTGTATGTGTGTGTGAGTTGAGTTGTGTCTTAACTTATTGCGAAACTTTTTTGGTGAGAACTTTTTATTATTTATTCGGATGTTTTTTGCTGTTTCGTCGTTGCAGTGCTGCAGCGCAGAGCAAGAGGAGCATCCGAAAAATTTTCCATTTCCCCGACGCGCACAACAATAAAGCGAAAATGACAGCAATACATTTAAGCAATAAGAAAATGCTTGGCCGGCAGCGCCAAATGACAACAACACCATCAGCAACAGCAACAGCAACAACAACAAGACAACGCCAATAACTCAAGATGTAATGCAAAGCAGAGAAGTACGCAAAGTGAGTTACGAGGATTACCAAAGAGAAGACGAACAAGAAGAAAGAATACTACTTTACTCAATCAGCGCGAGTTGCAAACTAATTAAGATAATTAAATCAAAGAAGCTGCCGTTTATGTGTGAATGCTTTAACTAGAACTAAGTCCAAGTGAGCCAAAACCAAATACAATATTCAAAAATATACGCGGGAGAGAAGCGATTGAGACGCTCGCTGAGAATCGCAGAGAAGCCTCCACTGACCGACGAATACCTCGAGAATCGCCGCCTCCCCCCCAAAGCACCCCCCCCTGATCGTCTTGGGACACTGAAACATTCCACCACACAGTATGGCCTCGGTCGCCGCTTGGCTGCCCTTTGCACGGGCGGCGGCCATCGGTTGGGTGCCGATTGCTACGCATCCATTGCCACCGCCTCCCATGCCCAAGGATCGTCGCAAAACGGACGACGAGAAGCTGCTGATAAATGTTTCCGGCCGCCGCTTTGAGACTTGGCGCAATACCCTGGAGAAATATCCGGACACATTGCTGGGATCGAACGAGCGCGAGTTCTTTTACGATGAGGACTGCAAAGAGTATTTCTTTGATCGGGATCCGGACATATTTCGTCACATCCTCAACTATTATCGCACCGGAAAATTGCATTATCCCAAACACGAATGCCTCACCAGCTACGACGAGGAGCTGGCCTTCTTTGGCATCCTGCCGGATGTCATTGGGGACTGTTGCTACGAGGACTATCGCGATCGCAAGCGCGAGAACGCCGAACGCCTGATGGACGATAAGCTGTCCGAGAACGGTGATCAGAATCTACAGCAGTTAACCAACATACGCCAGAAGATGTGGCGTGCCTTCGAGAATCCACACACATCGACCAGTGCGCTGGTCTTCTACTATGTCACCGGCTTCTTCATTGCCGTCTCCGTCATGGCCAATGTGGTGGAAACGGTGCCCTGCGGTCATCGGCCCGGCCGTGCCGGCACCTTGCCCTGCGGCGAACGCTACAAGATCGTCTTCTTCTGCCTGGACACCGCCTGTGTGATGATCTTCACCGCCGAGTATTTGCTGCGTCTCTTTGCCGCGCCGGATCGCTGCAAGTTCGTGCGCAGCGTGATGAGCATCATCGATGTGGTCGCCATTATGCCATATTATATTGGTCTGGGCATCACGGACAACGACGATGTCAGCGGCGCCTTTGTCACGTTGCGTGTGTTCCGCGTTTTTCGCATTTTCAAATTCTCCCGCCACTCGCAGGGTCTCCGCATCCTCGGCTATACGCTCAAGTCGTGCGCCAGTGAACTGGGCTTCCTGGTCTTCTCGCTGGCCATGGCCATCATTATATTCGCCACGGTCATGTTCTATGCCGAGAAGAACGTGAATGGCACCAATTTCACATCCATACCGGCGGCCTTCTGGTACACCATTGTCACGATGACGACGTTGGGGTAAGTTCAGAGTATATATGCAATATCTATATCGTAAATAGAGTAAAAAAATTCATAAATCAATTCCATATTATGTCAAAATTCAACCCAAAAGATAAATGCTTAGTCCAGACATTCTTGAAACATGATTTCAATCTTAAAACAAGATTCTTTTAATATTAAAAATTAAGATCAAACTCTTTTATTAAGAATGTTTTTCAAAATCAAATCTTGGTTTAAACATTTTTTGTAGGTTCAAAAAATCTTGGTTTAAACATTTTTTTGTAGAATCCAAATATTTTCAAACTTAAGAATACTTTTTTATTTTTCAACTTAAACTTTGTTTCTATGTATTATTTCAAAGAATAAAATAACACTTATTTCAACTAAGGCCTTTAGGCACTTTTAAATATACATACATACATACTATATATCTACTTTCTTCAATGGAATTATCGATTTATATAAAAAAATGCATAACATGGGAGGTATCTAAACTTCTATAAAACTTTTTCAAGTATAAGTTCAAATTTAATTAAACAAACATAGTTTCGTTTAATGTTTGTTCTCATAATTTTATGTCTGCGATAACTAATTTCCCTTACCAAAAATTACCAAATAATTAAATATTCATATGGAAGTTATTCAGATAAAAATGTAAACTATAAGAAACTACACTTGAAAAGTCGCATGAGACTATTTGTCGATTCAGTTCACAAAATGTTCTAAGAACTGAACTGTTTACCTACAATATTCTAATCGTCGTGGGAGACTTTTCATGAAGCAGCAAGAAAGTTTCATCCACGGCAATTCCAACAATGTCACCTTCTGGGAGGAATTTTCAAAAATTTCGCTTTTAGTGCGCACTTAAGAAAACTACAATAATTTAGCAATTCCGCCTGCAAAGCTTTTAAATTTTGGTTTCCTAGTAGTTCAGTTCGCACAATCAATGTATTTTATATATCCAAAATTATATTCCGCGGACAATTAATGTGTATTTGATTTAGTTGGCTAAAACCGTAGAAAAGAGCTGCATATAGCTTATAAATCTTTACTGTCTCGGCTACGAGCTAAATGGGCAATAAAAACTTTTTATCGACTTTTTCACTGCTTAAACATATATCATTACTGGCCATAAAGCTAAATCTATTTAAGTTTTGAATTCAGCTAAGTAATTGTAGAGCTGCTGTAATCATTGACAATGCACTAAGGTCCAAATGTATTGAATATACGTCTTAAGTTAAAGCTGACTCCGAAAAGTATGCCATAAATATTGCAGCAGATGCCATAAAAACGTAATAGGAATTATTCATTTTTTTTCTTATTTGTAACATTTTTTGTAACATTTAGTTTTTTATTATTTTTAGTTTACTTGCTGGCTTACCGTTGTATCATAATAATCTAGTTCTATAACAAAATAGATCACAGAGGTCAAAAGATTACATTATTGAATAGTAATTTATAAAATAATATTTGTAGAATGCAAGGAAATCTTAGCAGATATTTTATATTCAATCTCGTCAGATTTTGTATACTTAATATTATTTTATTTTTTTTGTATACTTAATATACTTGTAGTATGCAAGGAAATCTTAGCAGATGTTTTATATTCAATCTTGTCAGATTTTGTATACTTAATATTATTTTATTTTTTTTTGTATACTTAATATATTTGTAGAATGCAAGGAAATCTTAGCAGATATTTTATATTCAATCATATTATTTAATTTATTTACTATTGCTACTGAATACTTGTATCCAATTTAATCGCTTTGCCTTCTCGTATTTCAGCTACGGTGACATGGTGCCGGAGACAATAGCTGGCAAGATAGTTGGAGGTGTTTGCTCGCTCAGCGGAGTGCTGGTCATCGCTTTACCTGTACCTGTTATTGTATCGAACTTCAGTAGAATTTATCATCAGAACCAGCGCGCCGACAAGCGTAAAGCGCAGCGGGTAAGTTGTATGCAAATGCTAAAAACTCAAGAGTATTTTAAAATGTTTTATTTCATAATGTAGAAAGCACGACTGGCGCGCATACGAATTGCCAAGGCATCGTCGGGAGCTGCCTTTGTTAACAAGAAGAAGGCGGCGGAGGCGCGCTGGGCTGCACAGGAGTCGGGCATTGAGCTGGATGACAATTATAGGGATGAGGACATCTTTGAGCTGCAGCATCATCATTTGTTGCGGTGTCTCGAAAAGACAACGGTGCGTATGCTTAACGAATCGATGTTTTGTTTCTAGGATTCTCTTCGCAGGGACAACGAACAGTGAATGAGACGCAACGTGCGAAATTTGTTATTTGTCGATATTTGATTTGTTGTTCGCTCTCGTTTTCATTTACATTGTTGATTTATCAGATGTCTCTGTTTTATTTTCTGTGTGTTCTCTTTTCGACAGATGTAGCGACATTTGAACATCTTTCTAGTAGAAAACAATTCTCACCTTTGCCTCGTGCTCATTAGGCAAGCAATGACAAGCCACACAGCAACTTGAACAACTACAACTACACCAAATAATCTAATATTATAATTACTGCACAATAACCATAAACAATAAGAAGCGAGCGACAACAACATCAACAATGCAACTGACTAGAGTTGTAAGTGGTTTTGTTGTCTTCGATCCTGAATAATGTTAAATTTTAGAATACATAAATTAGTTACATACGCATACTAAACACGCATAAAATACGAGTACTTACTATAATAAAAAAAAAACAACAACAGCATTTGAATTAATTTAAAACATAGAAAATGTTGTGCAAAATTCTTATGATTATTTTTCATTTTGTACATTTTACATTTGTATTCAATATAAATCGCAAAATAATATCAAGATATAATTGAAAAAATTGTGTTTTGTGTTTTCTTTTGTTTCTGTCTATGTTGATTTTCGAAAGAATTTTCCATTCGTATCATATTGTTCACATGTTCCATTGGGAAATGGCTCGAATTCCAAACAATATACGATTATAAATCAAGCAACAACAAATATATCTATATATTTATGACTCCTTTCTATAAATATCAAAGAACGAAACGTAAATAAATTCTTGCAAAGTAAGTGCTTTCGGTTAGTACTTAAATGCCATTCTTTTCGCTATTTCTCTCTATCTCTATCTCTTTCCCCCTATCTTCATCGCTCTCTCTCTCCCTCTCTGTATCTATCTCCCTCTATCTTTCTTTCATTTACGCGTTCCAATTAAGTTTTACGATTTTGTTGTTCGTTTCTAAAGCAGCAAACGATTTGTGTTGAAAGCTATGCGCTGTGTTCTGTTTTAACTTAAGATTTTTTTTGAGTTCTTTTAATTGGCAATTATTGAAGAAATCACAAAAAAACGAATGCTTAAAAAGGCTCCCAGCGAATGCTCTAAAAAAGATCTGAAAAAAAATGCCAACACCCGCCACCCGCCGCCACATGCAATCGATGGCTGTCAACACACTAAACAGAAGAAAATAAAATAAAAAACTAAAACTAAATAAAAGCAAGAACATTAAGAAAATATAGAAAATTAAACAATTCGATGGCAGAAGAGCGCCCAACAAATGGGGTAATTAGAGATTAGAGAGATTTGTTTGTTGAATCTGTAAAATGATATTATGGAATTTATATGAGCATCACTTTGAAAAATTAATGGAATTTTTTTATTTCAAAATTTATAATGATTGCCAAAATAATGCAGCATTCAACTGGTTAATATCTAGATTGAGCACGTTTCAGTTTGAGTTTTATGTGATTATAATGAGTTCAATCAAAGTCCACTTTAAACCAATTTAAAATTAGTGGCTAATTAATCAGTTCCACTATTAGGAAAAATACAACTTTAGAATGTTGCTAAAAATATATTCCAAATACTTTTTAATAATACTAAGATTAGAAAATCGTAAAAACTGACCAAAATTGTTTAAATTAAAAATTTGACAAAATTGGAAATTTAAAGAAACTGTCAAAATTCTAAAATCGACACAATTTGTCAACTTTCAAAATTATAATTTTTTTTCTGTTAGTCGTTAGTCTTTTAATTTCGTATTGTTACAGAATCAACACTACGAATCTTAAAAAAACCCGTTTGATGAGCACTCAAAACTCTAAATAATACTTATCATAACACTTAAACGAATCGGTTAAACGGTAAACCGCGTACGCGCTCTTAACCGCTAGCCAAAATCGCACACAAAAATTAACCCGCTCGCGCTTGCTTCAAAAATCCTTCTCCTGCTGCCTGGCGATCGTTCTGCTGCCAGCCCTTCGCCCCTTCGCCCTCCACCTCGCCCATTCTCTGGCTAACAAAACTGTTCTCATTGTGTTATTGTAATATTGTCATTGCTTAGGAGCCGAAACTAATCTTCCCCCCTCACCGACCATATTTACCTCAACTTAATCGTACTTACTTTAAGCGTTCTAATGTTTGACAATTTTTCCCCCTGCTTTACTGTTCTGATTGTTGTTTTAACTTAACCTCTCTACAAGTACTTATTTATTATGATTACCATATATATGTAATATCCAATCCTGTGTTTGTATTTTATGTATGTGTGTGTGTATCTGTGTGTATGTGTGTGAGTGCGAGTGTGTGTGTGTGTAATACCTGGCTTTATTATCCCAAATCCTAAAGTATGTTTCTTTCTGTACATTTATGTCGAATTGTTTTGAAAGCAAAAAAAAAGAAAAGAAAAAAGTAAAACCAAACATTGTACTCTATGTATTCTACGTTTCTCTTTGTAAAATTCTTCTGGTACTCACACTCAAAATGCTCAAATCCAAAGGATCGTGAATTTGTCGAGTTAGAAATACCATTTAACGGCCAGCCAAAGCGACCGGGCTCGCCCTCGCCGATGGCCAGTCCCGCCCACTCGACGAACAGCGCCGCGGGTCTGCTGCAATCTTGCTGCGGACGCTGCTGTTCCCAGCGTTATCAGGTAAGATACAATCTGTACATACAATCTTTACTGACATACGTAATATCCTTTGTGTTTATGTTGTAAGTGTGTGTGGTTACGAGTACAGGTGGGTGTCAAACTACTTACTTTTTTGTACTTAGCTATATGTTGCTCTTGTTTCTGTGTTCATTATGTACATTTCTATCCAACAACAACAAAGCCCAAAGAGACACTTTTTCAGGTACAATTGCACTGCAGCCTAAAAGTATGCAGCACTTTGGCATCAAGCAGCAACAAATGTTCATTGTGAAAATGTGTTGCATGCTTTTAGGCAGTCGGGTTAAAAGGCGTTTAGTTGTGCTCAAAATGGGGTCGAGTGACCTTGGGAAAGCAAAGGATTCTGGTGTGGGAAATAGAATCAAAATTATAGTTGTCTCTTGAAACGATTCTGTCATGTGTGCATGCAAAACAAGCATTAAAACTCACTAGAAACATCAACAAAAATAACCGAGATGTGTCCGTCTGTTTTATCACTATAATCGACGAACTGTAGCCATTGCATGTACATAAACTTTTTGTGTGTTTTTTTTTAAACTATTATAACATTTCAATCTGCTTCATAATACCCCATTGAAAATTCGCAAAATATGAACGGATGGAACAAAGAGTTTTATTTCATTTGCAAAGTTTTTGTTTAAAACATTTTAATTAAAATCTGAGTGCGACGATGCCACAACTGAAGCTGCAGATATTTTACGATGACGGTCACTAATTAGATTTTGTTGGCATTTATTTATGTATTTACAATATCTTGAAGTCGCATTTATCATCTCTTTGAGCCAATGATTTAATGCATTTCCTGCAAATCTTTTGTTTCTTGCTTTTTTATTCTGCAGGCTTGTGGCAAGTACATGCCGGCTGCCAGCAATGCTCAAAATAGCCAAAACAATCAGCCAATGGATGGCACCTACCTGGTGGAGGCTTCATTCTGAGCCAACAGACGGATGGATGGGGCAAAAGCTGAAGCTGAACTTGAGGAGTTGATGATGAAGATAAAGCTGACGAAGATGCTGATTTACGTTTACATTTAGTCTAACTTAAAAAGTTTTTAAACTAAATTGAATTTGTTGTAGACACAAAACAAAACAAAACAAAACGAAACAAAAGAAAACAGAAACAAAAGTAAACCATGTGTAATCTAAAAATCTCTAAAATCTGATTTTCGAGTTATATGCAAAATATGTTTAATTAAATTTTGCAAAAAAACACCAAAAATGCAAACATCTGAATGTGTAAAATGTAATTAAAATACAAACAACACGATGAACGAACAATACACAAGCTACACAATAACGAGGATAAACGTTGAAAGATGAAAGCGAAGCATGATGATGTATGATGAGTAGAAACACCCGAAAACTTAATTACCAAACGGCAAAGTCGGATTTGATTAGCGAGACCCCGTTAACAAATATGAAAAATAAGAAAATATATTAATAATATGCAACACTATTTACTTTATATAGGTGACAAGACAACAACAAACAAGAACACAAGAAATAAGCAACAGAAGCATTTTAGAGGAATTTACTGTGTATGTTTTTAAGCGGGCATTAACAAAAAATAAAATTATAATAACACATACCAACATAATAGAATTGCAAATAGATTGAAGAAAGTAAATTAACGAACGTAATGTACTCACTCAAGCAAGTTGCATTGGGTCCAAAAGTAAAAAAAAAAACAAAAACAAAAAAGAGAATGAAAATTGCATAATGAAAAATGAAACCAAAAATTTGGGAAGTAAGAAACATTACAGCAAACATCGTGAGCAAACGATTTGTGTAGTAGTAAAAAGCAAAAGAAAACATTTAATTATTATTCAAAGAAAAACAAAAATGAAAATGATAAATTTCACGTATTTTTTAAATGGTCCGTAGTTTAGAATGTACTTAAAATAATGTTCAACTATCCACTATTATTTCTTCCAAGAGGCGAACCTTCCCAGGCCCATTGGCCTGGCACCTCTTAAGTATCGGTACTACGAATTCTTATGATTTCCATAGCCCATTACAATTTTCGTATATTATATTATATATTTTTGATATAGTCCAAAAGGTTTCAGTTGTCATCTCTCTCACTTTCTATCTCTCTAACTGTCTTTCTATATTTCTCTATTTCTCAGTCAAATAACTCGTACTCCAATGAACAAATCAAAATATTTCGAAAAAATGTCTTAATAAATCTTTCTTCCAAGAACTAAGTTAGCAACTATTTAACTGTATATGTATGTGTGTGTGTAGGTGAGGCTTTAAATTGAAAAAGAAGCATTAAAACCAAAACCAAAACAAAACCAAACAAAACAAATTAAAAACTAAAACTCTTAGCAAATTCTAACAAACTCAAAGTAAATTAAATATTTATAAATTAAACCAAATCAAACATTTAAAATTAGTTCAATACGTATAAAAAAAAAAAACAAACAAATGATAAAAGAACAAAATTGAGCTTGTATTTATGTATAATAAATTTACTACTATTATAATTATTATTATGATATTATTACGATTATTATTATTATGTATGATTATTATGGTGTTGACTATTTCAATTGTATTTTTAACTCTTGTTTCTAATACCTTAGGTTCTACATTAATTTAGCAACAAACTGTGCAACAACATTTTGTCAAAAACAACAAAAACCTATGAAATGAAATGCAAACTCAAAAGAACTTTAAATGATTCCAATGCAAAATATAAAATATGATGAATTTGGTTAACAATACAAGAAGTTTTGGCCTCTAGAGCTAACTCCTGTAGCGATATTCTAAAAGAAACAAACAAAACGGAAGCAAAACAAATTAACTAAAAACTGAAAAAAAAAAAAAAACAAAAACCGAAACTAAAAGCTATTAAGTAAATTTAAAATTAAAAAAAAACTATTCTGTTTTGATTTTTAGTGATATGTAATTCGAATTGACACCTATAAACTCTGCCATGGGTCTGTGTCTGAACAGAACACAAAAACAACAAAGAAAACTATAAAAAAAAATTAATAATAAAATAAATAAAGAAATCTGTTTACTTCCACAACAACCACAAAGCGCGACTTCATATGACGGTTACTTTGCTCTCAGTGCTATGCTCTCCGTTCTCTCTGCTTTGCCTAGCGACAGATCGATCGGAATACACAGGGTTAAGAGCACCCGCTAACGGAAATTCCCACCATACATCATCGGCTATATAAAACTAGAGATCTATACTAAGTAATAGCTATAGTATGCACAGCGTATCCCAACAGAATGCTGTTTGCTTTAGAGCGACTTGTCTCGTCTGGGAGAGTTGTGTGTTGTTGATGTGATATAGTCAGATCGTTCGGTTACACAGAGGTAACATATATACGAGACATGTACTTACTTGAATCAGCAGCTGTAATTTGTTATAGCCATACTGCACAGATGTTGTGCTTGATTGCCAGCCTGACTTACAAATATGGCCAGACTCATTTGCATAGCTCAGTCTTAGTCACTTATTAAGAGGCAGATATGCTCATAACTTAGTGCTCACTCTCTGCATAGGCCCCAGCTTCAGTCAGCTGTGAAGGCGATGGCAGAGACTCTCTACAATAAACTATCACGCAATATAGTATGAGTTTATAGTATAAGTTAAGTATACGTTATACGCAGGGAGTTAATTGTAAGGTCATCAATTAAATGAGTCTGGTTCGTTATCGAAGTTTAGAACAATTTTACGAATCTTCCGAATATTCGATATGCAATGCAAATATCATTTGGCACAGCTGTGTGTGAATAAAGCGATTGCATAACTCTCGCTCTCACTCATCAGCAAACGAATCGATGTTTGTATCTTTAATCAGCAGCAACTGTATTTTAACACTTTAACAAATTGCTTTAAATTCATTGGAAATATGAATAAATAGTTAGATATGCATATTAAATGTATCACGTTTGTTATTCTGAATTAATATCTTATGGTTATTATTATTATTATTAATATGATTATTTTTATTTGTATTGCTATTTTTATTATCATTTCTATTGAGCATGTTTTATTGCCAAATTCAGATTATTTTAAGTGTTTATTTTGATACTAATATTTAAATGCTTTACATCACTCAAAACATTTGAATACAAATAGTTAATTAATATTCATAACAATATAATTAATTTATTTTTAAATAGCCATTTTATTGAGCCATTGAATACATTATTTCGATACAGTTTAAAATAAAATTTATTTTTATGAACATACTTTTTTATGATAATAAAATACAAAAGCAGATATATTTTATTTTAGTATAACATTATTTTTAAATTCCAATTGTAAAGACAAGTCAATTATTAAATGTTTTATTTTAATATACTATGCATACTTTAATATTTTAAATTTCTGAAATTATCACCATTTAAAATTGTGACGCTAACTACATTTTTAAGTTAAGTTGTGCACATATTTTAGTGGCAATAAATTAGACAGCAGTATTTTTTAATTGTGCTATGATAGCGATAAATTGCAGATTGCCAGCTTGAGTCAGACCTTGAGTCATTTAACGCCTCAAGCTTAAAGTAATTCGCGGTTTTCTCTTTCGCAGTCTTTCATGGTCATCGCATCTTTCAGTCCTCTGGCCCGGAGATACTTTCAACGCTACAGCGCTCCGAAGCAGCCGGTTGCCTAGGTGAATATGAATTTGCGGTACAAGTTTGTGCCCTATCGATTTCAACAAATCAGCTGCTCATTAACAACGTCATTGAAAACGCAAGGCAAAATATAAAAAAATTATAATAATAATAATAATAGTAAAAAGTGAAGAGACAAAGTAAAGGTCGTTGCTATGGTAGTTAACAAAACACATGAACACTTGATAGTTATACATCTTTTTATCTTTTTGCATTTTTTGTACACTTAAAAAACTGCAAGTTTTGAAAGTAAAAACCATTAAGTTAAATATAGTAATTCCATTGCCAATTAAATGGACGTTTTGTGGACGCGTCACCAAAGAGAGCGAGGTGATAAAAAAGATGCTTTACACGCTCGCTTTTTATTGAGTATACGCGCTGTGGTACGTTGAACAGACACTAATATTAACTTCGGTAAGCTAGCTTTATGACGTTATTTATCACTCATACAGCTAGATAACCAAAGACAACATAGCACCCTGCATTGCAGACAGCTCTTGCGCAATTCCCAAATCAAACTGTCGCGATTTGCTTTGCAATTCCAATGTTTTTGGCCTTCCAATTTCGCGCGCCCGTTTTGAAACATTCACTCGATTAATAGATTCTGGTTTTCTACTCAACTCCACTCAACTTGTCGAGTTGCTATCGCCCACACGACTGTAGCAAATGTTGGAGACTGTCGACTGCCGACTGTCGACTGTCGAGCGTCCACAACGTTATGTCTGTCGTCATCGTCGGCGGCCGTTTGTTTTTTTTTTATTTTTGCGCAGGCGTCGCCGTCGACTGACATTGCATTGAGAAATGCTACGTGGAATTTTTATGCATTTTGCATAGGCAAACAAAACTCTGAGGAGGGGCCCAAGCAACAACAACAGCTAAGAAATGGAAAAAAAAAGGTCAAAGTTGGACGCGCGCGCGTTCGTCCAGAACTTTTGTTTGGGGGGGAAGATTGCAATGATTTTTCCTATGCTACGAAAAAATATTCCCATAAATATGCACGCTACGGCGATCAACAATTATGCCCGCGACCAAAAACCGAACGTCTCAGCAGTCGGCAGCAGAAGCGTTTTCACCTTCTTATTCTTATTGTTTCGGTTGGTCAAGTGACTGTAACTGGAACGACAACCAAGACGTCGACGACAGACGGAGTGGACGAAACCCACGTTGTTTGGTTGTTTGGTTGGTTGGGTGGTTGGTTGGCTGGATTGCTTGGCTGCATTGGCATTATAGCGCCGGCAAAATGTGTGTAAGCCAAGTGAATGGCTGAGTAGCCAGCCAGCTAGCTAACTGACTAACTGACTGGCCTCAGCTATGTCTACCGACTGCTAGACGAACGTTCCGTAACCGTAGGTTCCCACAATTATGTGCCTCGCTCGACTCGACTCGACTCCACTTCAGTTCAGTTCAGTTCAGTTCGCTTCACCTCAGCTCCGCAGTTCCCTGAGACCATTCCACACTCGACACTCATTGTAATAATCGTTGAAACATAAAGCGGCGGAAAATGTTGAAAAGCCTGCAAAACGTACGAAACGAACTGAAATGTCTGAAATGTCTTACTTCACTTCTTTTCTGTTGCTGCCTTTTTTCTCTATCTCTCTCACTCACTCTCTCACTCGCTTCCATCACTCTTTGGCCAAATTGTGCAATGGATATGACGACAGTCGGCATAATGCAAACTAACTAGTTGTGCTAGCAATCACTTACTCGCTGCAGACTTAAATGGAACTGTCGTAGAAGATGTCATTTGTGGATTACTTAAGCTAATCACTTGCTCTGAGCAACCTTCAGCTGTCTCGAGTCGCTGTTAAACTGGCTGCGCTTGACTAAACCTCAATGCAAACCAGGTTCCTTTCGAATTTCCGCTGAAGATCATTAAAAGGTTTCATCCCTTGAGAAAACATCTGTCCTCGGAAATTTGTAGAATCTAAATAGTGTATTATGAGACACATTTATTTAACAGGAATTATCAAGAACTGCCTAAATATACTTTACTAAGCTAAATCCCAGCTTGTTACCAAGTTGAAGTACTAATTGTAGCTCTTTCTTTTAGCGTTAATTGCTGAGCGCTAGCCTTTAATCTGAGCGTGTTTTCTTTTAGTTGGGGTAAAGTCTGTGTGGTCGCCGCTAAAATATATGGTATATATGTATCTTCTACCCCGAGTACACTTAACATTCAACACTTTTGTGGATAGACAAACAAGCCGCGCCTAGTCTAGTGCGAGTCTCTGTCAAAGTCGTTGCTAAATTATAAACGTGCATAATGAGCCGCCCGATGACGAAAGACGAGCTCTCAAATATAGAGATATACTCGTATATACTTGTGAACTCCGGCACGACCGCAAAGACAAAACTGTCTGCGGTAGTTCCAAGAATAAATCATTCATCAAGATGTTACGATATTGCTGTGGAGTAGTACATACATATGCAAATGCGCGGACACGAGATGCCGCAATTGATTAGGCCGAATGAAGTATGGCATAGAAACAACGCAAGCGATTCTCAATTCTGTCCGATTGCTCGATTACCCGAATCCGAAACCGAAACCGATCTTGATGCCGATTTGCCGATTGCCCCAAAACACGTTTAAAACGAGCGACGACACGAACTGAAAAATTGCCTATGAATAAGCTATGAGGTCGATGACGACGACGACGACGACGACGGCAGCGAGATATTTGAAAATTCTGGAAACGTGTACACATATCTATATACAGAGATATATATGTTATATCGTCGCTTTTGTAGCCGGATGTATTCGTAGTATAGAGGAATTTAGACTGTCATCTGTTTAACATACCTGCAGAAACCCTTTGGCGCCAGTCAATTACGGCAGCTGTTGCTCTGGAAACTTTTTGCATTAGAGTTGCTCGATCTTCAAGATATATACATATATATACGGTATGCATCTATATATATATATATTGATAAAGATGAGGATGAGGAGTGTTGACACACGTTTTGGTAACTGCACTTAAACTGCGAAACACTTGCGAAACCTTTCTCAAATCGTTTTGGAATATTTCTCTTGTTTTTTTTTTGTTGTATAGAAATTTCTTCTATTTTTTTTTGGTTGTAGTTAGTAGTTTTGTTGACACAGACAACAGACCCTAAGTGAGTGAGTGTTGGCCATATATAGTATAGCCAGATTTTGGTAGCGCTCTCCAACTGGTATAAGGTGGCTAGCAAAGAGCTGAGGCACCGGATTGCGCTTTTGCACACACCTTCAACGCCGCCAAACGCTTCTAAACTAAATTCAGTTTTGGTAAAAATGCGACAAACGGGCTCCAGATCAGCTTCTTGAGACGCGCAGCTCGCTCGCCGTTGACGCTGCCAGCGACTGCGGCAGCGGCAGCGACGTCGAGAGACTTTGCTTGCTTGCCAGCTAGCTCTGTATATAAAGATTGAAGTGTGACTGTGCGTGTGTGTGTGTGTGTGTGTGTGTGTGAGCCTCTGATTCGTTTGCGTTGGTGTAGCCGACGACAACGACGACGACGATGATCCGATCGCTTACCTGTGCTCTGCTCTCGACGTCGTCGTCAACGTCGCTGCTGAGTCGAGTTGGTTACCTGATTTTCGGGTTTTTGTTTTTGTGTTTTGCTTTCGAGAGCGCTCTGAGACTATGATTTCCCGCCAAATGAGAGGCACAGGTAAAGACAAGTACAATTGTACACTGTGCGCTCTGTGTGTGTGTGTGTGTGTGTCAAGGTGTATATAGAATCGGCATAACCTGGCGACTTGGCACAAAGACGCTGCCTAATGACGCTGTCTCTACTTAAGGCAGTCTACGAATGTGTGTGTGTGTATTTGTGTGTCTATTGCTATTGATTTTGAATTTCAACAATGCGGGTGAAAAATGTTTGAAATTATATTGTACGCAGGCTGAAATTAACAAAAGTTAACAATATGGTGGGCATACAGGGTGTCTACACCGCAAAGTTCAACTGATTTGCAAGAAATTGACAGAGCTTCGCCTGCCTGGCATTGATTGCCTGCGCATTCGGGGCAGCTTTAGTTGCGACACCCTGTATGTGGCCGCCATAGCCACAGCCAGCGAAAATAATCCAAGCTAAAAACCAGTTAAACACACAAACGTGGACGTTTTTTTGTTTGTCTGCAGCAAATTGTTGCCTGGCCTGCTAGGCAATGGCGCACAGTTGACTTTTGCCAAAATAAAACGAAGAAAAAAAAAACGTATATGATAAAAAAGAAACAAGAAACAGTCAACGCAAAAAACCTACAGAAACTTGATCAAGAGTTAAGAGCTGTGTATCGAAGCCGGGCGTTTGACTTAGGCGGGTCTCAGTGTGCGCTATACAGGGCGTGAAAATTGACAGCCGATGTTGGCTAATAGATTAATTTCACTTAACGATGCACTGTGCATATTTGTATTTGGGGAATACCTGTCTAAAGAAATTACATTATAGTTCATTGTTCGCTGCCACGACTTGGCTTGCCAGACACATTTTAATGATTCCGATTTAATTAAGCGTGAAATGGGGAAACAAAATGAAAATTATCATAAATCATACAAATCATTTAAAATATAAATAATAATGTATTCTTCTTTCAGTGAAAATTATCATAAATCATTCCAATAAATATTTTCAGTTATGTATATGTTTGGTAAATTATTATTGATTTTAGATTAGTGCAACAGAATATATTAAATATATTTTTTAAGTTTAGAGCGATAATTATAAAGATTTGTTTTTCTACCAACAAAAATTAATTTAGAAAATAGTATAGCTCTATTTTATAATTTGTATTTAAATTTAAGATCATTATTGAATCAAATATTTAGCTATAAAGTTTCAATAAAAAATATATTGTTATTTTTAGCACTGATCCTTCTTAAAATAAGTGAGCTTAAGTTTAGGTGTTATTTGTATATTTGTATTAACAGACTTGTACAAGAATTAACACAGCTGTGGATCTCTTAGACACGATCTACACAAATCGTTGCCCCTGCACGCCATAACGAACTAACAGCCATCAATAACCCATCTGTATCTGAATCTTCATCTCCCACAGCGCGTCGATTGCACAGTTTTCGGTCAGGATTCATTAACCCCAATAGTATAGCATGCTTCTAAGCCAGTTCTCTGGGCGATGTGAGTTGTTGGAGGGGAGCATATTTCTCAATCAGTGCTTAAATCAGTGACTCAATTGTTATGGTAACCCTTGCTGAACTTTCAACTAGCAACTTCAATCTATAAATCTTGCAGCTTCTTTGGCACAAAAGTACAGCACACAATTTGCTGTAGCGCAATGGCCACGCAACAGTCAGCAGGGGGAAAAAAATCACTTTTATGGCAAAGATCAAACTGGCAGAAAAACAACAGCAACAACAACGACGACGACGAAAAATACGTTACCAAGGTAGAGCGACGACGATGGCAGAGACGCAGGCAGCGCAGCCGTTCACTGCGCATGCGTGGCAACAACGACAGCAGCAGCAGCAATAACAACAACAACCACGCAAAGAAATGGCCGTTAAAGTTGCCAGGCAAATGGCAAAAGGCAGAGGCGTAGCCAATGAACAGAGCACAGAGGCTACCGCATAACCGAGACTCAGATCGAGACGACGACGACAACGACGACGACAACGGCCCCGGCTACGTGAGCGAAGCTCTTGGCACGTTTTGGCGTGGCCGCCGCCCGTTGGCATCATAAAAGAAGTCAATTGAATTTAAATTTAAAGTACATAATGGCCAGCGTACGTAGTGTACGATGAAAAACGATGGTAGGCAAAGGCGGCGATGCAGCAGGGCGGGCGAGGGGAAGGAGATGGGGATGGGGAATAAACCTGGGTACTGCTCGGACTGCGGTACGTCGACGCTGCCGCCTTTCGAATTTCACAAAGTCATCTGCTGGCGTCGCTGCTGCTGCGCCGTTGTCTGTGTGGGCCGAGTGTGTATTGAGTATATACTTGGCTTATATACAGACAGACGGAGCACGCAATACTTATACACATGATCGCCTCGCTGGATGGTATTTGTGAGCTCTTTTGATTTAAACGTGCTTAAATTTAAAGATCAAATTGCTTTTGGGCTTTTTTTTTTTGCGCGCGCGCAAACACGGCGCAGGAATTTTAAATTGTAACCCAAAAATACAAAAAAGTACAAAAATAAAAATCACAATAAATGTAAGAAGACGAAGACGGGAAAAAAAACCGCAATGCACAGAAAAATCACAGAAAGTTTAACAACAACCAAAATCAAATAATAAATAAACTAAAGCCCAGCTCGTGAGTCACTTCGATTGTCATTTGCTGGCGGATATGGTTAGCAATTTGTTGTAGATGCTGCCGCCAACCAAATAAGTTCGAATAGATCGGTCTTTCAGTTCGCCAGTCTACTGACACATTTATGCATTCGGCATTCCGTTGCCTGACTGTTGCCAATTCGTTTGAAAATGATTAAGCGCTCGCTAGACACTGACTATAGCTAAACAGTTATCGCGTTTCCCTTTTTTCGCCTCAAAGCAAAAAAAAAGTTCGTTGCCTAAGTCTTTTGTTTTTTGGAAGACTTAGGCAACGAACTTGTGTTTAACCTATTGACATTCAAAAATAGACCGCCAAACCTTAAGCCCCATCGGTCTTTGTTTCTCATTTGGCTGCTGCTGCCGTTGTCGTTGCCTCTAGCACCCACTCACTCAATTAACGTCTAAGACTATCGTCTAAAATTTGCATTGTTTGCACAGTCGACAAAAATACGAGAGAGAAAAAAAAGCAGAAACATAAACAGAAAGGTTCCAACGTTGCGACCTCCCGATTTGTCTGGCAAGCAAGCGTGAGGTTTGGTTTGCTTTTTTCGTATTTTTTCCCCATTTTTTATGTTATTTTGTTGTATTCATTTTCTTTTTGTTTTCTGCAGCTCTGGGAACGTTGCAGAGAAAATATTTGACTTTAATGTGTGTATATATGGATATATAAATATGTCAATGTGTTTGCCTTTTGTGGGTTTTCGTTACTTGGGAACAACTATGAACTGTGGGCCGTGTGAGCTTTGCGAGACTCTTCTCGCCATGCCCCCCACTCAACCCCTGAGAATTTGATTTAGTGCTTGACTGCAGATGAACTTGCTGCCAATGCGGAAGGTTGTCCGTTGTTCTCTCTCCCCATTGCATGACAAGGATTATGGATTGTTTTTCGAAAGTCTTTGCGTTCCCTTGCGCACAGTTATTAATTGGTATTGAAGTATACATATAGTATATGTATAATACACATGCTACATGGTAGTTTGCTTAATTGTTTTAGTTACATGTCTGTTTATTTTGATCATAACAAATGTGTAGTTTTTTATGGTTTCAAGTTAATTGAATTGGAACATTTGCGCTGTAGTCTTCATGTATTCGTCTTGTAGGCGATCGCTTTTAATCTTTTGCACAGCAACAATATATAATATATGATTATATTGACTGTATTGTATTGAAACACAAAAACGTTAACTTTTTCCTTTTTTTATTTTATTTATATATTTATATTCATCTTAGTTATGCAAATGATAGCCTATTATTTATAGCACTAGTTGGTAACAATTTCAACTGATACTAATTAAATTAAATTATTTAATTTTACATTATTTAATATATCAGTAGGCTTATAATGTTATGGTGTGTGCACAACTATGCTTGGAAAATGCTAATAGCACACAATAATTAATTAAATAATATATGCTTTACCGATTAGTAGTTAAAATGGTTATGAAATTCATAAATATATGTACAATATATGTATGTAAATTTTTAAATCAGTTAACAAACTATTTAATAATTTCATAGGCAAATAAAGTCAAAAGTTAATCATAATGCAATCAAGACTAAAAAAGAAACATAATGTGAATTGTTGTAAAATTGTAAACTTACTTGGCGTGTATCTGAAATTTGTATTACAGACAGAACGAAACAAGATTTTGCTAAGTTTTTTTTTATAAGTTGGAAATAAGTTGAGCAACCTCTCGTATCACAAATTTAGCTAATTTGCATTAGATTGATTAATTCAAAATTTATTTTTATTTCTGATTGAAATCAATTTTTTTTTAGCAGCTATATAGTTCTCATTCGTAATGTGCAAGTACAGTTAGTTAAGCTTTTTACAGTTTAAGTTGATATCTACTCTCGTTTATGTGTTTATGTAGATTCTTGTGCATAACTAAGCAGATCTTTTAGCTATAAATACCAGATAATGACGACTAAACAGTCATCTTTGAATATTTAAAAAAGAAAAATAACTTTAAAATGTATTAAGTGTGTGTGTGAATATCTAGTAATTTGCTGTGGTTGTATTAAGTGTCATAGTTTGCAGCAACATTCACTTGGCTGTTCACAATTGGCAGTTGGCAGCTGGCAGTTGTATCAGTTGAGAGATCATTTCAATAGCCAAAGCGCTTGGCTTTTGTCTGGTAGCTTAGCAGCAGGCAAGTCTATTGGACCAGTTAATAAGCATAAGCATATCAAATAATGCGAACCAGTTAACTAACCAGCCACAGCCAAGCCCCTGGGGACTAATGCTTAAGCGAAATGCGGTTGCTTGGGCCCAGCATGAACCATATTTGCTTAACCACAAACGAAAAGTCGATGTCAGAGTCTTAGAGCTGATGGAGTATGGAGTATGGGGATACAGCTATAGCTGTAGCTATAGCCACCAGAGCTATTGAGCATTCGGTAAAGCCAGGGCCAGAACTAATAAAAAGTCATTAAACCAAACTTGTTTTGGCCTAAACAAAGGCTTACCACATACATTTGAATAATGTGCACAAAGAACGAATGAGACACGAAGAAAAAAACCCGAAAAGTCAATAATCTGATTGTGAAACAAGCAGCCAAGAGAACAACGACAACCACGAAGACGACGGCGACGACGACGACGACAACGACAATACGACGACGTTCAATTAAAAAAATCAAATTAATGAAATAAAAATAAAAATAAATTAAGTAAATGTTGTTAAGACGGTCCGGCCGCCCCAACCGAACTCGAGCTCAAAAGAAAGCGGCCAAAACGAAAACAAAAAAAAAAAAAGAAAAAAATTATAACTTTTCAGTTCGAAGCGAAACTGTACCCCCTTGGCGCTGGCTGAGATGCCGATGCCGATGCTGCTGCTCCGACCGCGGCTGCTGATGATGATGATGCTGCTGCTGCTGCTGCGTAGAACGCTCGAGCAAAGCGTATGGGCCAAAAACAGAACACAAAAGGCAAAAAAAAAAAGAAAAGACCGAAACCCGGCTAAGGCAACGGCAGCGATCGATACAATTTTTATTTTTTTTTGTTGGTCGCTGAGTTTTGGGCATTGGCATTAAAAAGTCAGAGAACAGTAACAATGCCAAGTCACTCACACACACACAGGCAGGCAGACAGACAGACAGACAGACAGTTGTACCATGTTACCTTTGGGTATACAAAAGACCGGAGATTGGAGTCCAAGAGTCAGAGCCAGAGACAGAGCCAGCGTCGCAGTCAGAATCGGAATCAGAGCTGCAGCTTCATTTTCATTGCATTTTTAACTGGTACTGTGGATGCTGGCTCCGATGCCGATGCTGTCTCGAAGCAAGTTTCGCCCAGCATGGTAACAAGTTTGACTGAAAAATTCTAAAAATAATGCCGGCCGGTTTGTCGTTAAAATAAAATAAGAAAAAACCAAAGAAAGAGTGGGCTCACATGCACAGCTATCTATATGCACTCTGCAGATGTGCGTGAGACTGTGTGTGTGTGTGTGTGTGTGTGTGTGAGTGAGGCTACAAAAATAACCAAAATGAGTAACATTTCAAAGGAATGAACAAAGGAGAGATGCCTTGTACAGGCGAACCGGCAACAGGCAACAAGCACCGGCTCAGCCATGGGCCGGAGTCAGAGCCAAGTGGTGCCCAAGTCAGCTCGTTTCAGCTTACACACAGAGGCCCACGGAGCCGGCAACAGCAGCTGCAATCGGTCAGGTTTTGCCAGGGCTGCAGCACAAGTCTGAGCATCGAATTTCAGTTGACACAGCATAGCAGGTTTACTTAACGTTTCAACTATAATCAATTATTTATGCAAATACCATTTATTGATTATTTATGGCATTTTAGTTCTCTAGTCCGCCATGTTTGCTCAATAGGCGGAAGCTCTCTCATCCGCCCACTATTCATTAGCATGTATAATTAAGCATATTGTGACAGCAAACTCTTAAAGAAATTCTACTGCATAATAATCAATAACAATTCTAATAGAATTTGTGTAGTGCAGAAATAACATCGCACTTTCTTGACTGTTACATATTTGCTTCGAAATTATAGTACAACTTGTTGCTCATCCGAGTTACTTTAGAAACCTGTTAACTAATTGACAGCAGGCAAAAATATTTGTATGTTAATAATTTGACAAAAGCACTATTGCAGAATCGTGCCAGTTTAAACTAGAATATGAATAGAACTGGAATGGACATAGACCATAAATAGTGTTGAGGTTTTATAGAACGTTATAAACAGATCTTTTTGCGTTTTAAGAGAGGTTGTCTTTTGAATAGGTTAAACTATCTAAATAGTCGAATTTTAAATTTCTAAACCATATTTTGTGAGTATACTCGAAATAGTACTGAAGTTTATATATAAAGTTATAAACAGATCTTATGTTACGTTTGAAGAGAGATTGTTTTTTTTTAAGATTAAACTATCTTCAAAGTCGTATTTTAAATTTCTAAATCGTTTGTCTTGAGTGGATTTGAAATAGTTAAGATACTTTTTTCGAATAGGCCAAGCTATGTTAATATTCGAATTTAAAATTTTAAATCATATTTTGTGAGCACATTCGAGATGCAATGCGCCCATCCCTGGCTCACTGATGCTGTCTCTTGCCTGCCATCCAGGGTCCGAACCTGATGATCATGACGCTGCTTAAATGTTGCCGATGTTGTTGTTGTTGGGGGTAGCGTGTCGTTGTCGCTGTCGTTGTTTCCCTCGTCGTCATCTCTTCACGTTTGTTTGTAACAAGTAACGCTCATCTGCATCGACACTTGTGTGTGTGTGTGTGTGGTGTTTGCTCGGGCAAAGAGTTACCTGGCCTGTGCTACCTGCGCACAGGTAGGCGTATGCATGTACACATGTATCTGTATCTCTATCTGTCTGTATCCTTAGCGCTGCAGCACAAGAAGGCAACCAACGGTCAGCATCAGCGTCAGCGTCAACGCAACGCAGCATCAGCAACAAACCTTCATTATGGTCATGTATCGGTGGTACGTACATAAAGAATGGACTGCCACATAATACATAAGGGCCACAGATTGAGAGCTACCTTTCCCTCTCCCTGCTCGCCCATTGTGTATCTATCTCACTCTCTGCACCTTGAGTGTCTCCCTGTCTAACTCTTGGGCCAGGTATGACTTGGCAGCTTGGGGTAGCTAGGCGTCTGCCTTTGCTTAATGGTTTTAGGAAATCGAAAATTAAATAATTTATCTCGATTTTATGACGTTACAAGCAGGTTTTTCCCCAAGCACGCGATAAATCTTCAGCTTACAATCAAAGCGAATAAAACTAAAAAACGAAAGAATAAAAAGATGCTTTTAACTTGCGATGTCCAAGAGCCAAGCCAAGAACCAACAGAGCTTGTAATTTAAATACTTAACTCTCTAATGCCATATAAGTAAATGTCCAAGTCGCCCCAAGACTGACTCAGCTGAGCTATCGACCCACGTCTAATCAGCACAAAATGAATCAAACGGGCAGCTATTTTTAACCACAATACTCTTCACATACTCGTCTACACATATATATATACGATTTTTTGTACGATTTTGTTTAATTTTTTTTTTTGGCTGGTCATCGCTCTCAAGTGGTCAGCGCAGCAGCTTTGGAATTGAATTCAAATCTGGGAAAGGCGCAGAGAAAGTGCCAAAGAAATGCCAAAAACTTTTTGGAATTAAAGCCATAGCTACAAACCCCAACTGAAGCTGTAGCTGAATCTGAAGTTGAAGTTGACTAAGTGGTTTGTCATTGTCGTGATGAAAACATGTCAAATGGCAATCAGGAGCTTTGCCTTAGCACACATATGTTGCATGAGCCAAAAGTGACAGCAGCTGGCTGCAGTTTGAATGGTCAACGTGCTCGCCTGTCTCTGTGTCTGTGTCGTTTGTGGTTAGGGGCATTTGTCTTAACGCATTTTACGATTAATAGCCGCAATAAAAATCCACATTTATTGATGATGTGAATAATTGCCTGTGGACTATGTTGCATAAAAGCTTCATAAAAGTTGTTGCGATGTTGCACCATTATAAAAAAGAGACAGAGTTGAGCGTGAAGCAAATTTTAGTGGGATTAAGTATTCACTTTTTGGTTTATCGTCGATAATCCACGGAAACAGATTTTTTTTTGTGATATAGTATATCCCAAGTTATAATAAAATCGTAGTGAAATCCATAAAAGGATAAAATATTTTCTTGTATATAAGTAACACTTTGGCTATTTCTGATGGGAATCAAAATCATATAACGAGGCAGTATTTTATTAATTGTTATGGAAATTTAAATAAGCCTAATTTGAAATAAAAATCGTACTAATTTTTTAATTCAAGGGCCACGTATTAAAATTTCCGGTTGATATTATATTTTTACACTATTATTTACAATTTTAAATTATTTGTTTTAGGTATATAAGAAGGCACGGGATATACATGTAACTAGTCTTGGCTGTGATCCTGATAACCTTTTTTTACGTATTTTTAGCGGCGGTTAAAATTGAAAGTTGCCATTTATAAAAAAAACCCTTGTTTTTGAATCAGATTCATTTTCATGTTATCCTAATAGATGAATATTTTTAATGAACGGCAAATATGTCAATCCATTTCGAATTTTTGAAATAGCACAGAAATAACGTAATTTTAGATCAACAACAACAATTTAATAGATCTTCGCGATCAGTATTAATAAAACCAGTAGTTTAATGGCAGCAGGAACATTATATCCCTTGAACAAAATGATCGAAAAACCCTAATATGTTACACATGTAAATATGTATCCCCCCTTAAGAAAGTAGGAGACCTATAATCACTTTCATTAATGGGCTGAATTTAATTGAATTCATTTTATTATCAACACATTTCTTTATTAAAATATTGTTGTTCACTTTCGATAGTCGTTGTTCTTGTATTTTAACATACTTCTTGTAATATTAACATTTATTACAATAAAAGACATAATGTATGCAATTATAAAGCAATTGCCCTGTATTTTAGGGCAAGTAATCCGAATTTTATTATAAGCTCGGTAAGCTAAATGCAAAAATTGTTCATATTAACTTTTAACTGTCATTCAACACGATTAGACTTTCGATAAATATAATCTACATATTTGGGAGTAGTTTATTGTTTAAATTTGTTTAGCTTAAAATTAACAACAAATTTATTGGGGAACGCATAGCTTTACACAATCTCACACTAGTATAGTTTTACTCTCTCAACGTTATACCAATTTGTGGAGAAGGGGTTTCTTCGCTTCTTCCTAAGAATAATATTAATTAGGTGTGGTTTAATAGTAGCCAATGGTCCCAAAAGATGTGCATAACTTTCAAGCAATTCCATCCACTGCTCCAGCAAGCTTAAAAGCTGCTTATCCTTGGAGATGGTCAAGAGTGTAACGTGCGAGGCCATCAAGGCGCTAACCCATTGAATTACTTGAACTTCTGTCGACAGAGCGCCCACAGAGGCCACATCTTGATTGGGTCGCTCCTCAAGCAGTGCATCCGGATCAGTAGCAAGCTTATACAAATGCTGCAACAGTCGATGGACCTGGGACACATCCAGGCGCTCTTTTAGATGCTTTTCAATGGCAACGGTATTGAAACTGCAAGAAAGCACTGCATTAAGTAGCTCATTATTGGCAGACGGTGTTGAGTCAGCATCTTCGTCTGTTTCCATGGCATTGCCATTAGTTAAAGCGATGGGTGTGTTGTCCAGTGCGTAACGAAGGCACCAGGCCAGCATATGCTCCGAGATGTTGGTGTAACGACGCACACACATTAGCACATGCTCAGAGTTTTGAGTTTTAATGAACAGCGTTAAGACCTTCTCTGTGATTTCTTGTTCTCCCGCACCACTTCGTTCCAATTGTCTGACTATCGACTGCACAGCCAGATTCTGTGGTCCAGCGTCAAAGTAGTTGCGCATCAGGGTAATATTAACTTCATCGAGTCCATTATCGACCTGCAGCAGTTCACCTTCGACATGCTGCTTGATGAGATCGTTCATTTCCTGCTGCATTATGTCAGGCGATTCAAAGGCAATTTTTATGCCATTTGCGGGGCGCAGCCATGTCAATGGCTCGTTGACTAATTTGGTGTAATTTAGATTTTTCTTCGGGCCGACATATCTTATAGCTGCCTCCAGGGATTCCTCTTCGTTGATGTGATCCAACTCAATTGGCGTCAAATGCGTTTCGTTCATCTGCGAGCCAAGCATATCCACCAGCAGTTCATCATTGGTGCGATAGCGTACAGCAGCAATATTCTGACCCATGGCAAGCAGAATGTGCTCATCGTGCGCCCACAAACGCGAAAAGTCCAAATAGACTTTGAAGTACTGCTTGGCATTGACCACCTTAAACTGTGTGTTGTAAACCAGCAGCGAGGCACCCTCCTGGCCGTAATTGGCACCGTAGATAGCCGCAAAGTTGCGCGACAATCCTTGCAGCGACAAATTGCTCTCTACATTTAGTTCGGCGAGCATGGACACAAACTGCCCTGGAGCACTTTCGTGCGAACGTTCAGCGAGGCTCAGCATAAATATTCGCTTGTCGGACCCTAAAAGGAATAGGAGGTATGAATGTAGATTACTATTAAGTAAAGGTGATTTGTGATGCTTACAAATGGTCATTAGCTGTGGGCCAGCATCGCCTTCTATTACTGCGTGTCCCGTTAAACGAACGCCTTCTCTTTTTATATTATATTTACGCTTAAAATTGTTGGACAAGGAGCGTCGCACACAGTAAAACTCTCCAGTTGAGGTTATCAAATCGAAGTACGTGAGGACTTGCTGTCCTTGGGCCAACGTGTGCACTGTGGGCTTGCTGAGCGTGTTGCTGAGCACTAGCGCCAATTGCTTCGCTTTGTCCTCATTCTGATCCTTGCGTGAGGCCAGCGCCGTCGACAGTGGATCGCAGCAGCCGTCACTGTACAGCACAAGAGCCTCCTTCTCTGTGTAGACCAGATGAGCAATGCTCTTTCGGAACTTTAGCTTCTTGCATTTGGAGACATCAACGGCGCTCTCGTCCCAGAGACGGAGACCGTGGTTGCCAAAGACGCCGACATACTTCTGGCTGTTTGGATCATACACCACGGGTGCAGACAGTTTCTCTGGCATTGACCAGCTATGCAGAGTTTTGGGAATTTTTATCTACAATTTGTAATTCATTTAAATGCCTTCTTTGATTTGTATGTAGGGGTAAAACTTACGTTCACAACCACGACAACATTTCGAGCCAAAGTTGCGACTACATTGCCGGGCACTTTGTCTGCCGACAGTCCCAGAAACTCGGCGGGATCAGGTATGGAAACCAGATTATAATATGATAAGAATTTGGACATTTTAATGCACTTTGTTTAGTTTTAGTAAAGAGAAGCCGAATCAAAACAATGCAACACGTGCGGTCAAAACTAATTGAACCTATCGCTAATCGATTAAACATACTAAGTTATCGATAGCGCGTGAGTGGAATAATCGTTAAATATATGTTCCTCAAAACAAAACATTATTAATATGTGTAATTAATACAGAATAAATCCAATTTATTGTTTTTATTTTAGTTGTTGAAAATTTGGTATTTTCGATGCTTTATTTCGATGACTTGTGAAATCCCTAAAAATAACTAAAATTGCGAAATAATCAACAGCTGATTCATGCGCATGAGTGTTTGCAATGTTTTATTGCGTTCGCAAACTTTGGTCACATTGCTAGCTTACTTCAACGTGTTAGAATGGGTGGAAAAACGAAACAAACGCCTCGTACCAAAAACAATGCAAAGGTAAGCAAATTTAAGACATGCCACAATGCTCGGTTGATGATGCATCTGTCCCATCTGCCCATAGCCATCGAGCAGCAGCCGCTCCGCCGAGCTGTTGGGCACAACAACGCCCGTCTTTGTTGGCTTCTCGGCTCAAGCCGATGGCAATTTGGTGCCCTTTGCTCCTGGCTTTGCCAGCGCAGAGCAAATGCCAGAGACATTTGATGTCAATATCAGTCCACAGACGCAAATCATATTGCGCAAGCTAACCAAAAAAGATCCCATGACCAAGAAGAAGGCGTTGCAAGAGCTGCATGAACTCATCACCGAATCCGACGTCGATGCGCTGAAGAACATTTTGCCGTTGTGGCCAAAATTCTATCACAACCTCGCTTCTGACATTGAGCATGCGGTGCGTGAGCAAACGCAGCTTGTGCTGCAATTGCTGATGTCCAAATGCAAGCGAGCCATGGCGCCATATCTCAAGCAATTGGTTCCCGTTTGGCTCGCGAGTCGCTTCGATAACTACGCGCCAGCTGCGAGCATTGCGAGCAATTCGTTTCGCGAGACCTTTGCTCGCACTTGCGAGGTGTGTCTGCACTGTCAGGCCGAGATCATCGAGTACACCACACGGAATTTAACATTTCATACGCCTGCCACACTCTCCATGGGCAAGAACCTGAAGCCTGAGGAGGCTGAGCAGAAATATCATCGCGTCGTCATCAGCAGCCTCAAGGAGTTGTCGTTCTTCATGGAACAAACTGCACAAGCCGAGGATTTGGAGCAGTTAAAACAGGGCTTAGCGACACTATTGGCACATCCAAAGTTCTGGACCTTTGCCAAGCACAAGCAGATTGCCATCAAGTAGGAAATATTAACACATTTTACCTGACTTGACTATAAATTGCTTGCATTGCAGAGCCGCCTGGTTTGAGTCCATCTATCACATACTGCAGAGCGGCAAGTTGGAAGAAGTTGTAACCCCGCAAAAGGCGCAAGTCATTACGACCAGTTTTCAAATTATTGACGATGCCGATCCACTGGTCGCTCCTCATGTCTGGGGTTGTGTGCTGCTGCTGCAAAGCAACTACGAAGATTGGTATGATGACTTTTCCACAATTCCACTAGTATTTTGTTTGTGGGGTTATTTGTAACTTATCCTGTGGTACTAGTGGGTTGCGAGCAATGCTTAATTTGTATTCGTGTGCTTGGCACCGTGAAATCAATCCACAATATGACTGGTGTTCTATTTATACTAGAAGAAACTTGAAAAGCTTTAAACACAAAATACTTGTGATAAACATGTTGATTTTAACCAGAAAGGTGTGAGGAGATCCACAGTAAAGTAAAGTGAATGGTTGGCAGAGTCAATAGCCTTACAAAAGTCAGCGTAACATTATAAATAACGTTTTCCTTTACCTTTTCAGGTATGCGCCGCTCAACATCCGCAAAGCCTTGCTGCCGAAACTTTCAACGTTGCTGAGCAACGCTTTCAATCGAAATGCTCAGGCAATTTGCCCCAATTTGCTGCCCTTTCTATCCAAAATTACGAGTGACAGCCTGCAGGGACTGGACATCTATGAGTTCTATCAGCGCTTCTTTGACAACCTGAAGACTGCCATTGTGGGACCACATGATCCACCGCTGTCCAAAGCAGACACTTCGATCATGCACAGTGCGTACTTTGAGTGTTTGCGCTTTATGCTGCAGCAGATCAACAACGATGCCGAGCGCACAGAAGCCATGGAGCAGTTTGCTTTTGGGCTGCTGGAACAACAGCTGCTGCAGCCCATTGGCCAGTTGTTGCTCAGCGAGAATGCACATGCCAAGTACTTCTTCCAGCACAGCTCAGCGCTGGTTGCCTTCTGGGATCGTCAGTGCAACAGTGAGCTGAAAAGCTCTTGCGGCTTGTACGTCAAACTGTTGAATGTGTTTTGGACGCGCATCTTTGAGATGGTCACCCAACATCTGGCCGCCGAGGATGTCAACGAACAGTGGCTGTCGCATGTGTTGCTGCTGGTGCAGGATCTGCATGTGGCGAATCCCAGCTTGGAAACACAATGCGTCAAGTTTTTGGAAACAGACAGCGATAAAGCTGCCGCCACCGAGCAAAGCTCACAGCACTCCACGCCCACAAAGAAGGGCGACTGCTATGCCGCCTTCATTCAAAAGGAGCTCAAACAGTTGGTTGTTAAGCTGGTGCGCATTTGCCTGGACAAGGCGCAGAGCAGTAGCAATGTGGGTCGTTACATTCACCAGGTGCGCACCCTGACCAAAATGTTCACGGACGTCGAATTCTACGAGAGTTTGACGGATCAGGGCGAACTGAACGCCACGCTGGACAAATTTGTAGCGCTGCTGGGAAAGTTGAATGTGGATGCCTGTGAATCTGTGGTGGAGATTGTCTTTGAGATACTCGCACTGCTGGAGCCGACGCAGCGTTTTGATTACATTGCACAGAATCTGTTGAAGGTGGGTGGAAACACACATAAAGTAATTGTATTAAATTAAATATTAATTTTATTTTAAATTTGCAGCTTCAGCAGCACGTAGTGCAGAACATGCTGCTGCATCGCCTGCTCTCCTATCCGCTGTGCACGGAGCCTGCTGTGCGTCAAATGCTCGCCAGTCCAGAGACCTGTGCTATTATCTCGCGCATTGCCGAGGAGGTTGTGGTGGACAACAACCGCGATAAGCTCAATTTGTTGCACAAGTGCTTCTTTCAAACCGACACCGGTGATATTCTAATTAACGCTGCCACAGTGGACAACATTGTGGTGGCCATGTGTGCACCGTTGGAGCAGCCGCCGTCCAGTGACATGGTTGAGGTCTGCGGCAGTTTTATAGCCCAGATTATGCCCGTTATTTGCAGCCAGACGAACTCTTCGCTGGCTGTGCGCCAACAGGTCTTCTTGAGGTTGTACAAGTTCAGCTTGGAGCAGCGTGTGGGAGATTATCTGTCGGAGGACACGCTGTGGGAGATCACCACCTGCTGGCAGGATGCGCTCTCCAGCAAGGACATTGAAATCGACGATGTGCTGCTCAAAAACTGCGCTGCAATCGTCGAGGATGTGACACACAATGCTGAGCTAAGCGCCAGCAGTCTGGAGAGCATGGCAGAGGCTATGGCCAAATTTGTCATCTGCTCTACAGAGAATATTGAGGATGAAGCGCAGCATGCGGCACGCATAGACGAGAGCATTGTGGCGCTACTCAGCTCGGAGTTGAAGACAGCGGCCAATGTGCTGCAGTTTGAACATCATTGTGTTTATTTGGAAGCGCTGCAGGAATCGATCACCGCTGGCGTTGCTTTTGATAGAGCTGATATGGCTGAGCAAAAGATTTTGCCGCTTGTGCGTCGTGCTGCTCTCAACTTTGCAACGATCTGCAAGCTGGTTTGTCGCGTGGAGAATCCACAATTGGCTCATCAGGCCAATGAAGGCGAAGACGAGCTCACCGAAGACTATTGTGATCCCAATGCCAATTTGCTCAAGCAATGGAGTGAGTCATTGATCCTGGAGATTCTGCAGTGCATTAACGTGGCCAGCGCGGCAGACACGTGGTTAGAAGTCAGCTCGCACTTGGATGCGGCCAGTGAGGAGCTTGTGCTGTGTCTCTCCGAGCAAGTGCGCAGTTTCATGGGCAACAGCAGCGAATTGGTGAACATCATCAAGGAGCGTCTGATACAAGCCGCTCTGCAACAGGACAGCGTGATGAGTTGTCGCCAGTTGAGTTATTTGATTCATTATTCTCAGTATGCGCCATTTGAGGAAAGCGCCACAATTCTGCTGCACGAGGATCTGGCTGAACTGCTCGTCTCCAAGGACGCACTCAAGGCTTATGTGATGACGCTGCAGGTGAGCATTAAGCGCTATAATATTTATTCACAATGTACTAATTGCTTCTCCTTTAGCATTTGCTGCCGAAGCTGTCGCAAAAGGCTTTGAACCTGAATTGCGCTATTATGCGTTCGGAACCACCTGATATGTGGGTCAAGGCTGCGGTGTTCCGCTGCCTGTTGCTCAACAACTTCCAGTCGGATGTGAATGAGCAAACGGATCGCAATATTATCGCCTCTGCGCTGCAGTTCTTGACCCGCGTCAGTGAGCAGCAGACGACACAGAAGGATCTACTGCACTACAATGTGTAAGCTGGCATTATTGTTTTTCCATCGACATATTAATTATTTATTATTATTACTTGGTTTTAGCGATCTACTGAAGCAACCTTACGAGTCTGTGCTGAACACGGTGGAAACCATTAAACTGCTCAATGAAGTGTTGCAGCGCTTCCCCCATGAGCTGACCATTAAGAACTGGGATGCCATACGCATTGGACTCAGTTCCTGGGTGCTGACTGTCTCCAAGTCCATAAACAACTACAGCGATCCAAAGGCAAGTAAATTGTAATGAATACTAATTGTATTCATAATACGGTCTCGTGCGGCATAAACGACTGGAAGCTAAGCGACTCGACAATTAAAATTAAGTTCTATGGTGGAACCCCACGAGGTGGGATTCTCTCGCCCCTCCCCTTAAATTTTGTCGTAAATTGGTAATGATAGCTAGGACAACAAAGTAGACTTTCACCCTCTTTTATGAATTTGATCTACATCTCAGTAGTTCCTTATGGTGGCCAGCCATCGAAAAAAGTACGTACCTTTCATGGTTTAAGCCAAGAGCGCAAACATTATAAAATAATTAGCTATTCATTATCGGTATGGCCTTTTAAGATCCCCCTAAGCCTAACTTAACCTAATTATCTTTATATTTATTTGCAGACATCCTTCTTCATTGTGGCTGTATATCAATTGTTTGCTTCGCTGGTGAATTTCATACGCTCGGAGAAGCAAAAGAGCTCAACGAAGATGCTGAATAATGTGGTGGACGAGTGGGAGAGTCTGTTTGCGAGGGAGGTCAATGTGGTGCTGTTTAAATCATATTACGAACTTACCCATGATGCAAATGTGCCGCCAGAGTCGCGTGTCTGCTATGAGGCTTTGCTGGAACGTCTGATGCCCTCAATTGAAATGCTGGATTATAGTTATGTCTACGGGGTAGGTAGAGAAATTTCACCATCGAGATCAAACTAATTACGATTTCGTTTAATTAGTTCTGCAAGGCATCTAGTTCGAGATTGTCGCTGGATCATCTGTGCAATCTGCTACTCAAACAGCTGCACAGCGCACAGTACAGTTTGCGAATGAATGCGGTGCATGCGTTGCGACAGTTGACGCCACACTTTGTGGCCGACGACATTATGGTTAATGACAAGCAGAGCGATGATCTGGAAGTTGCCTGTTCGACGATCTCCAAGTGGCACTTCCTCAATCGCTTTGAGGATTATCTGACACGCTACGACACACTCATGCACAAGTATCTGGAGGAGTTCAGTTTTAAGCTCGCCGAGCTGGAGGATCTGGAAGCAATTGATAGACACGATGCGTTCAGCTATTTGCTGATATGGGACTGCATAATCAATGTGTGCGCCAAGTCGCCAGTCGCATTGCGATCGGTTTACACAAGTTGGCTGAACGAGAATCACTACGAAGAGGTAGGCAGACAATTTGTATTTTACTTTTGATTTTGGTCGAAACAACACTTTAAATTTCATTATACATTCCACAGAATTTTCTACACTTTCTCTTCCGAGCGATGCCAGTCGATATATTGAAAAATCACAGCGCCAAATGGCACAGTAATGATGTCTACAAGGAGCTGAGCTGGTCGCAATTAAAGGGTGAGGTTATTGCCTTTTAAATTAAGGTCTCCTCCGATGGCATATTCTCGAGGCCCATTTCCTCCCCTAAGTCCTCGTAGTCGGACAATTCAAAGTTCAAGTCATCCAGCATCTCCTCATCGCCCATTTCCTCCGACAAGGAAATGTAATCGGACATGGGCACAAATGTTTCATCTCTCTGCCCGTGCATCGAACGTGCCACAGGCACCTGTTGAGGTGCCAAATAGATGTTCAAGTTCGATATGAACTTGTTTATCCACACGGTCAAATTGTTGGCCAAGATCCGTTGATAATCGCGCAAATTGCTTGTGGTATAGAACTCTTGTTCTGCGGAAGAATGTAATGAAGAAAATGATGTGGACCGAAGCTTCTTCTACTTACCTGTAAACTCCTTGATGCGCTCCAAGATCACGGCACACAGTGGCGACTGTTCGTCAATGATGAACTGATCGTTGAGCAGGAAATCCTTCATCTCCTCGAAGAGCACGCACACAATCTTCATCATCTGCTTGCGTTGTCGCTCCAAAATCATTTTCTTCAGTCCATTGCAACGCTTCTTGTGCTGTTGCTTTTGGACTCGACGTTGTCGCATCTCCTCCTCCAAGTACTCCATGGCCTTCTCCATGGTCACCGCCTCAACCGGTGGCTTCGGCTTCATTTGCTGCTGCAGAGCAGCAATGTGGCGTGGCGGCAGCACATGCTTGAAATACTTGAACGTATCCTTGACGCGCATCGGATGTGGAATCGCCAGACGTTCCATGCGAGCCGTACAAATCGGCACATAGATCTTCTTGGTGATGTATCGTGGCTGCTTCAAGCGCTGAACCGATTGAAAGTTCTTCTTGGGTGTGGCCAGATAACAGATGTGCTCCTCACGCTTCAGCATGTCGCGATCAATGATAATCTGTCCCGTGTGCTGGCAGGGCACATAGCAGGGATGATAGCGTGGACAGACGCAATAGTAGCGATACATATGCTGTGGCTCCGGAATGGTCGACTTGACCAGACGCTTGATGGGCTTGGCACGATCTGGTCGCAGCTGGACCATCGCCAGGCGAGCGTTCAGCTCATCGGCCACCGTTGCACCTGGATCGGCGGGCACACTTGCCTTCGCAGGATGATCACTTGGTGTCAGCACCAAGTTCATCGGCTCGCCCACTTTTTTCTTCTCACTTTCCAGCTTCAGCTTGCGGGAGGGCGGCATGTCGCTGGCCATTTGATAAAAGTTCAATGGTTTTTTCTCCATGATTGAAATTCGAAAATATATACGAAAGATATTTGTCACGAAACTAAACTATAAATAATAGAACACTATTCGACTACAGACTGTTGTTAACTGTAGTGTTATATTGTTATATTTGTTTTAAAAATGATAATGAAATGCTTGACATGCTTTTTGTTTGTTCTCTGCTCAAATAGATCCCCAGCTGTCAGTGGAACGCTATGCCTGTCATCTGTACTCGCAGGTGCTGCGCAAGCTGCCGGCCGTGGTGCGCAAATGGTGGAGCACCAGCCAGTCAAGACAGAAGAACTTTGTGGACAACCTTACCACAAACTATGTCAGCGCACTCATCTGTACCGAGGAGTTGAAGACGATTGCGAATCGCAAGGAGAAACACGAGAATATGCAGGTGCGTTTCTGCTACTCCTTCTACTTCTAGACTATCTCTTCGAGGGACATGCGCAGCAGAAAGACGATGACAATGCTGAGGAGCAGCACTATGATGACGATGGCACGAAATATCTCCAGCGGCACCATATCGTGGCGTTAGTTTCGTCAACATTCGCATAAGATAGAGTTCAGCTTCGACTTCGACAAAGAATTGTGGGGTTCTCCAGTTTAAGGCACAGCCTACTCAGTATAGAAAAGTAGAACAATAGGAATTAATGGAAATTCTTTAGCATAAAATACTTGGAGTTATGATTATATATTATAATAGCCAAGCTGGCCCAGTAGCTTTACCCGCGATGCACTCTCACATATATAATTCGGAATTTTGCGAAAGGAGTTTTCAATGCATGAAAAGTTCAAATCTGCGTTATGTAAAAATTGCTGCATTGCAGAATCTACAATTTGGGTTAATAATACAGTCAGTAACAAACAACTTTATTTATATGTACATATACATATATCTCTTAATATAATGTCATTACCATTTGTCTATTGCGTTAATGAATTAATTTATTTCACTTTCACTACTACAGGTGACTGTGCATACATCAACGCGCGAGGTTCTGGCTGTTTACGCCCTGGATGAGGCGCGCATGGAGCTGGTCATCACGCTCGCCCCCAACTATCCACTGGGCGCAGTCAAGGTGGAGTGTGGCAACCAAATTGGCGGACGTGCCAATGCTCGCAACGTGGGCATGCAGCTGACCATTTATTTGACACATCAGGTAAATTCTTGAATTCAAGTGTTTGGTATTTGCATAATTTTATTGTTTCAACAGAATGGCACCATTTACGATGGCCTCACACTGTGGAAGAATAATCTGGACAAGAAATTCGAGGGCGTGGAGGAGTGTTATGTCTGCTATACCGTCATACACCAGGACACTTGTCAGCTGCCGAAATTGACCTGCAAGACATGTAAAAAGAAATTCCATGGACCCTGTTTGGTAAGCTAAAGTACACATGCTATGCAAATATAAATTGTCTAATTGCTATTCTGTTTATTTGCAGTATAAATGGTTCACCACGAGTAGCAAATCGACTTGTCCCATTTGTCGCAATGTTTTCTAAGCGACAAATAACTTAATTTATGCAATTTGGCGACACGTATTAATCTTTGGCACAACGGAACACATGCCGATAGTCAATAGTTTTATTTTTGGCCCTTCCTGTAAATCAAATACAAACAATAACAATAAATTCGCATTAGGTTTAAATGTCTGCAATACTTGTATTCATAATTTTGCTGTGGATTTATTTTGTAAATGAAATAAATTAATTGAATAACAGATCAAAATCAACTAATGAAAAGATTTTTTTCAGGGTCAATCATGAGCTATTAAATTTGATATACATAAAAATGAAAAGATATTAACGCAGATTAATAGGAAAATTATTTGGGAACTTATAAATTTTTGGGGCTATATAAGACGGAATTATGATGATATTCATATTGATTTATTTTGTCGATGAACTATATTAAATTAATATATACTCATGAAAAGATTCGCTACAGAGCCAACCACAAGGACTTAAGTTTGGTGTTATGGTTAATGCAAAAATTAAGGTCTTACATGATTTTTGACACTATTTAAGACTGAAGTATGGCGTCACAGTAGGCTAAATAGTCTTCTTGCTACGTGTTGATTCAAATCAGTTATTCAAATACAAAACTCACAAGCAATACAAGCTACATTTACTGAATATCTTCTACATTAACTGATAATAAATATCGCGAGAAATTATGGCACATAATCTGAATATTATTGGCAATTGTCCATGTTGTCGTCGCGACGTCAACGAAGATTTGCAGCCCATCAACCGATCCAGAGAGAATATGGTTGATGCTGTGTCCGGGTCGTCAGTGACAACAGTACCGAGTGGGCCAAGTGCAGCCAACTTATTGGTCAACGAGAAGCCCGCTGCCATTTTAACCAATAATTTGCTGGAAATGCTAAGGATTGAATTCGAGCGATCGCCCGATGAGCCGGTAAGTGGAGTACCTTAAAAATAATACTTTAAATTTAATATGTTGTCATTGTTAAGTCCCAAATGACGGCGGATCATGCCGATGTGCTTGTGGCCCTGTTGAAGGAGGAGGATTATCGTTATCTTGGTAACACGGGCAATAGGCGCAAAAGGATGTCCAAATATGCACGACGCACAATGCATTAGTTTCGATAGCAGCTACACAAATTGCATATACCCCGCCACAAAATTCGAAATTCAATTCAATTGATACACGTGCTGTGCTGTGCTGTGCTTGCAACCACCACGCCACAAATGTTGGTTGAACGATTCTGCGCCGTAGCTGCCACCGTGAAGCAGCTGGGGTGGAGTCACAAGCGGATGACGAACGCATCGGTTTTTCTTTTGGCATTTGCAACGGCTGTGCGAAAAATAAGTTAGTTCGTTAACTGGGATTAAACACGCCAACGTTCGCTCGATAAAAAGCACACGAAAAACACAGGCAACAAGATGACGTAAGCTCGCTCGCCTGAATATGTCAACAGCCCAACCGAAACTTGGCCAGCGTGTACAAGTGACGGGTAAGAATCAAGTTGGCCAGAGTGCTGGACGGGTCGCCTATGTGGGACGCACTACATTCGCTGGCGGTCAATGGTTTGGCGTTGTGCTCGATGAGCCGCGGGGCAAGAACAATGGCACCGTCAATGGCAGCACCTACTTCAAGTGCGCCCCCAACTGTGGTCTCTTTGTGCGTGCCCAGCAGCTGCAGCTGCTAGCCACCATTGAGGAGCAGCCAACGAAAGCGAAGAAGGACAAGCGACAGCCGAACAATATTTGCGATAACTACAGCGACAATATGCAGCGGGATGTGAGCAAAGTGCGGCTCAGCAGCAGCAGCAGCAGTCGCAGCAGAAGCAACAGTCGCCAAGCGAGCAGCGACGAGCAGGTGAGTTTAGCGATGAAATCACTCGAGTTGTTTTATTTATTTTCGTGCACTTTTCAGGAGAATCCAAGGGAGTCGAGCAGCTCGACTGGACGCGGCTTAAGAAAGCTGCCGGAGAAGGCAACGTTTGCACTGACAACATCGAAAACTTGGGTGACGTCGACACAGTCAACTGGGCCGCCGAAGCGCCTGCGAGAATTGGAGACGCATCCAGAGTCCATAGCGACTACAACACAAGCAGCAGCTGCTCATGCTGCTTCAACTCGCAGCTCTTCGCCAAGAGCAATAATTGCTCCGAGAGTGACAGCTTCAAGTGCAGTGACAGCTTCAACTTTAACAGCAACAACAGCAGCTCCAAATACAGTTTTTACAGCAGCAACAACAGCAGCAGTAACAGCTTCACCTGCAACATCAGCAACAACAGCAACAACAGCAACAACAGCAACAACAGCAACAACAGCTCCAAATAAAGTTGCTATAGCAGCACCAACAGCAGCAATAACAGCTTCAACTTCAAATACAGCAGCAACAACAGCAGCAACTTCGACTGCGACTGCAACAACAGCAGCAACAGCATCAGCAACAACAGCTTCAACTGGGGTTCCAATGACAACGCCAATTAATGCACACACTTCAGTGTCAGCAACATCAACAACATCTGCAACTGCAGCTCCAACCGCTGATCCAGTTGCATCTGCAACTGCGTCAAGCTCTTGTCAAATGGCTGCACAGCAAGCGGAGGTTGCGGCCAAGCCGGCAACAGTTGAAACGCCTTCAGCTGCCACCACTTTGAGGGCGCCTCCCTTGACCTGCAACCAGCGTCGCTCCACATCCTACACCCAGCTGCGACCGACGCGCATCAGCCAGCCGAAGCCGACGACGGCGCAGGCACAGAGCTCGACGGCACAGCTGACGCTGGCGATGCCAGTGCCCGTCGCCCTGGCGCCCAAGCGCAGCAAGACGAGCATGAGCCCCACCAGCTCCAGCAGTAATGTGAAGCGTGTGACGCCCGCTGCCTTTGTGGAGCCCGGCTTCTTGGAGATACTGCGTCCGAAGTTCACGCTGGGACCGGCGCTGCGCACGCCCAGCTCGGTGGCGCCGCCGACGGCCGTGGACAATGCGGAGCAGCGGCAACTGCGCGAGGAGCTGCAGCTGCTGCGTGTGCAGAAGAGCGAGGATAAGCTGAAGCTGCTGGAGCTGGAGCGCATCAAGATCCACAACGAGCAGCTGCAGGAGTTCAAGTCGCAGATCATGCAGCAGCAGGTGTTGCTGCAGCGGGAGTTGCAACGCTGTCGCCACGAGCAGCGCGAGGCACAGGAAACGGCCGCCAAATACAAGCGCGAGCTGGACGATGTGGGCGAGAGCATAGAACTATTGACGCTGGACAAGGAGATGGCCGAGGAGCGACTGGAGACGCTGCAAATGGAAATGGAAATGGCGCAGGAGCGCAACGATGAACTGAGCCTGGATCTGGAGATACTCCGCGCCGAGCAGGAGGAGCACAACGAGGGCGGTCAGCACCTGGAGAAGAACGAGAAGCAGGCGTCGAATGTGACCACGCTGCAGACAACTGGCGAGTTCCTGCGCCTGGAGCAGTATAACCAGCGACTGCGCGAGACGGTGGTCAGACTGCGCGACACCTTGGCGCATGAGAAGCAGCTGGCGCAGCGGACGCACAAGGAGCTGGAGACGAAGCACTCGGAGATCAACGAGCTGAAGAGCATCAAGGAGTTGCAGAGTCGTCGCGTGGATCAAATGGAGTTGCAGATGATGGATCTGAAGGAGCAGGTCGACGCTTCGCTGGGCGCCGAGTCGATGGTCACGCAGCTGGCCACGCTCAAGCTGGAGCTGGAGGAGCGTGTCAAACTGCTGGAGGACGAGGTCAATGAGCTGGAGGCGCTCGAACAGATCCAAGAGCAGCTCATCGAAAGCAATCAGGAACTCGAGTCCGATCTGCGCGACGAAATCGACAAGCTGAGCGGTCAGGTCAAGTCGCTGGAGCAGCAGAAGAACGCTGCCCTCGAGAGTCTCTACGATCGCGATGTGACCATCCTGAAGTTCAGGGATCTGGTGCGTCAGCTGCAGGAGCAGCTGCAGCTCAAAACCGATGGCGGCACGCTGTCTATCGAGGACTTCAGCAGCGCCAACGAGTCGCAGCAGGAGGAAACGTCACAGCAGAGCCAAGCCGACTATCAGCACATCTTCAGCGTGAGCAAGGCCTACGGACGTGCCCTGGAGCAGCAGCTCAAGGCTGTCGAGCTGCGTCTGCAGGGCCAGCATCTGGAGCATGTCCTTGCCTTTGTGCCCGAGCAGTTCCTGCTGCGCGGCGGGGAGCACGATGTGGTGCTCGTCATGCTGCTCCTCGAGCGCATGAACGAGAAGCTCGAGATTGTCTGCCAGGCCATCAACGAGAAGTTCCCCAATGCCTGTGAGTTCGGTGAGTACGCGTACTTGAGTACTAAGAATAAGAGTTTTTAAAGATATTGAACTATATATTGTCAGACAATAATAACCGCTTAGTCCAATCAATAGGATGGTAAGGAACAGTTCGAAAAATGCAAAAATGCAAGCACTTCTTTTGTTGTTGATGAAAATGTTTTATTTTCAAACAGTTATTTCGAACAAATGAAATAATGTCATTTAAAAAAATTGTTTAGATTACAAATTTATGAAAAAAAACGAACCAATCCAACGAAAATAAATTTACGCATTCAAAATCAAGAGAATTAGGGACACAACATTATAGAATATAAGAATTTTAATTTTCTTGCTTACTATAATTTTACCCAATGCTAAAATGCTAAATTACAAAATTTTATTAACATTTCGTCGTATAATTATTAAATAATTTATTTAGTTTTTGTATTTTTTTGTATTGGCAATTCATCAGATTTTATATTTGAATTAATATTAGAAATGTTCAAATGCTTATTATAAATATATATTTTATTTTTTTTACTATTTTGCATTAGTTGTTTTGTATTTACAATTTTAATACACTTAAATCTTGTAATTCAAATTTGTTATTTGATCCTTGACAATCGCATTTTGTTTTTAATTTTTATTATTATTTGATATTATATTCGAAGTGGTGGAATTTTTTCTGGAAATATCCATATGCATATATTATAAATATTTTATTTCGTACTAATATATATTTTTTCCATGAACTAAATATATTAATTAATATTTTTGTTTTCCCTCACAAATCTTTTTTAAGTCTGCAATTCAATTGCTTTAGTTACTAATATTAAATTGTAATTTGTAATCCTGGCCAGGTCGCGACGCCATCTTCGAGGGTTACTCGGTGCAGCGCTACATCTTCCGGGCGCAGTGCATCTATCTGCTGAAGAGCCTGCAGCTGGTGCTGCAGCAGTTCCGCCACGGCCTCAACCACTGTGACTACGAGCTGTGCACACATGCGGCCATTTATCGCAGTGATCTGGAGCTGCAGGAGCAGCAGCTGGACGAGTTTGTGCGGCTGCTGAAGACGGGGCAGCTGGACGAGCACACCAACTGTGAGCCGATCCGTCGAGTGCTGCACTACATCAATGGGCTGCATCAGAACCTGATGCCGCCACAAACTCTGGTGGAGCTGCTCGATGAACAGCAGCTGTACAATGCCCTGATTGAGGTCTACGAGGCGGGCATGGATGCGGTGAACGCGAATGCGGGATTGCTGCACACCATCATCCAGCTGGGCGACGAGCAGACGGCCTCCTTCCACTGCATGCAGCTCCTCATGGAGCACAGCTGTGCGCTGAAGCAGAAGCTCAAGAAGCTGCAGCGCAAGCTGAGCGGCAACAAAACCGCTGCCGCCTGGACGGGCATGCAGTGTGCTCGCTACCAGCGCATTCTGGAGGCCAACGAGGCGCTCGGGGCGCTCATCAGCATGCTGGGCATCTCGGCGCGGGAGGCCAGCAAGGAGTCGAATGGCGGCATCGCACACGAGAAGCTCTGGCGCATACTCTGCCTGAACTACACGAAGTTTGCGCCCAGCCAGGAGACGGAGCAGAGGGAGTTGGATGTGTACAGCCAGCGTTGCATGCAGCTGCTGGAGGAGCAGCTGGAGGAGCTGTTCACGCTGCTGGAGCCGCGGGATGTCAACACCGAGTATGTGCGACATGCCGCATGCAACACGCTGCAACAACGCGCCGCCCAAGTGAAGCGGCACTACGAGGACGTCAAGTGCTTGGAGCTCACAGTCGCCGATCGGGAGAAGGAAATCAAGGCGCTCAAATTGGCGGCCAAGCTGAAGCAGCAGGACTACTCGGAGCAGCAGGTGCGCAAAGAGATGGCCGAACGGCAGCTGCATCGGCTGAGTCAGGATCATTGCCAGACGCTCACCCAGCTGGCCGAGGGTGTCGAGCAGCTGGAGCAATGCTTCCTCTCCAAGGAGGCAGCGTTGCAGCATGCGCTCGACACGCTGACCGAGCAGCTGAGCCGCTTGGAGCAGGCCCAGCAGCATTGGCAGCAGCAGCAGCAGATGGACAGCGCCTGCGTCACCAGCTCCACGCGCAGCTCCAATCGGGAATTGAATCTGATGCATCAGGCATTGCGGCAGGAGCGCAAGTTGCGCGTCAAGCTGCAGGGATCGGAGTTGTGCCGCAGCTTTGCCGCCCTTGAACCGTTGCATGTGCCGCAGCCCGAGTCCAGTAGCCAGCTCACTGCGCTGGAGGCTCAGCTGCATGGCCTGAAGAATCAGTGGCTGCTCGCCCATCTCGAGCTGGGCGCCAGCGCCCAGCAGCGGAGATCGCACATCGAGCTGCAGGGCAGCCGTTTGTTGAGACATATCTTCCAGGCCTACTGCACTCGGCATCCGCATCGGGCGGCGCCCACAGACTTTGGCCTCTTCATCAGCGGGGATCTTCGGCGCGCATTTTAGGCCAACTTTCGAACAAGTATTAGAGTAGACTCAAATGTAATCGATCATCTGGATCATGTATTTCGGTGACGAGCGAAACGAACAAAACAAAGGTATATGTGATTTGCTGCTTGAACTTCTTTTACGTTTACAAACAGTACTACTTATTATTATTGCTACCATTATTATACAATAACCATTCATTTGGCGTGTTAATCCACTATTTAAGAAATTTGCAGTTCGTACAATAAATATTTAGCCAAATTAAATGAAAATCGTTTTGGTAGTGGATATGGAGCGTAACGACATATATAGTAATACATTTCTTTACCACTAGTCCGATTGCCCTGCAGCTTCGCCCCCGATTTGTTTTGTTATTGTTAATTAAACCCACAGAGCTGTTTTAATGCAAAGTTAATGCATAAGGTTTGTTGATTAGACTTCCTTACACATTAGTGCAAAGTTAATACATAAGGTTGTTGATTAGACGTCCTTACACATTAGCGTAATGTTGTTAGCAACATTTTAAATTTTCTGCAAAGTACTTAAATTGAAACATATTTAATATCAATCAATAAATCTTTCCAAACACAAAACTGTGATTAAAAATAGATAGAATATGTATTTGGAAAATTAGTTCATAATAATTTTATATAGCAAATTTTTGTTTTCAAAATTTATTTTTTTTTCTATTAATTAAAGAGAGTTTCTAGTATTAGCGAAATTAGCTTTCTAATTGATGAATATTTAGAATATCCCAAAAACTGTAGACAGTTTTATAATTACAAAAGTTTGTTTAGGTTTCTTTTGATTTAAATGTATGTACATTTTCGGATCTTCGATTTTATAATTATTAAAGGGATTTCCCAGTCTAAAATAAGTTATTTTCAGTATTTGATAATTCTTATATATAGTCCCAAAAATGGCAGCTAACAATGCTTACAAATTTTTTTAGATGTCATTTGCCATGAATTTTATATCTGATAATGATTTTAGAGACTTGTACTAAAGACCTAGTACCTAGATACTAAAGACCTAGTACTAAAGAAATTATTTTCATTAATTGATGATAGATATCAACGTTCATGCTAGCAATCTTTTAAATATGTACAATTTAATTATTAAAAGGAAAACATTGCACTCAAACCCCAGAGTTTCTTGTAGTTATAAATAAATTTTCCCTGGTGTTGAGTTTTAAGAGAACTAAGATTTTAACTGATCGAAGATAGTTGCAAGTTTTAGAGAAATTATTCTCATTAATTGATTTTGATCTTATGTTATTTTGAATATCTAAAAAATTGTTGACAATTTGTAATATTTCCCAATCGAAAGTATTACTTAAATACACTCTCTGTACACACACTTACCTTTTTACATAGTTAAAGATAAGATTAGTCTCCGCCGTAAAGTTCTAAAATGTTTTTCGTTTATTCAATTTACAATTTACACAATATATACACGTATATACATATAGACGTATGTATGTATGTGTGGGTGTGTACGCACACAGTTACAGAAACGTGTAGTGTAATGAGTGAGTGAGGGGCAGTGAGAATGAGATAGATAGAGCGTGAGAGAGACACAGGGAGAGAGAGAGAGAGCAGCGCAAGCAGTTCAATTGGAAGAGCTTATCACATGAGCACAAAAGAGACAGAGATAATGGGTAGCGATAACGATTACGATAACGATAACGGGGGAACGTGCTGGTGCAAGATGGCGGCCCTCTTCTTTCTGTCCTATTCTTGTCGTTGTGGAGTTTTACATAAATACGTTTAATGTTTAATGAGAAAAATATTGAATCGTAGGCTATTTACAGTTGCGTGGCGAACAAAACAAATCACTGATCAAACGACAGGCGCTATAAGGGGAGAAAAGGTGTTGGAGATTAAGGTTAGGTTACGAAAGAGTGAGGTTAGGAAAGAGTAAGGTTACGTTAACATTCGAAATTGTATTGTTCGTTTACCTCACGACTTGGCCGCCGTCTGGCGTTTGGCCACAGCCTTGCCCTGATCGCGACTGTTGATCACCTCGGCATGGAAGCCCGTCTCCCAATCGGCGTAGTACTTCACGGTGCGCACATTTCCATCGGGCTCGACCAACGAGTACTCGCCCTTGACCACATCGCCATCTCGCTCCTCTCGCTGATGCTTGTTGTCGCCCGTGTGCGGATCATTCACAGCATACTCGAAAGCATATCGCGGATGGGCATCCTACAGACGACAAAGTTGCCATAATTTATAGCATATTGATTTTGTCTTTGACTTACAAAGTGCTCGAGATGCTTCTCCGGCAACACCTTCAGCAGCGCATGCTGTGCAGCAGGCGGCGACTTGAGGTACGCAGTGGGCGTGAGTGGGGCGAGTCCATGCACTGCTGATATGCTTGGCGCATATCGATTGAACCCAGCTCCAAACTGGCCAATGCCATGGGCAAGACTGTAGTCGGCCAATGGAGCGCCGCCACCCAAATGCGCCAAGCCACCAGCGGCGTGGGACAATGCTCCGTGGTAGGTGAGGGCTGGTGACACGGCAGCGTGACCCAGTGAAATGGCGCCGTAGTAGGAGCCATCGTGTCCGCCCGCCGCTCCCAGGCCTAATTTACCTGTAAGTAGATATAAAACATAAATATGGACGGTAAAAATCTAAGAATGAAATAATAATGAATATGAAGTATATGTAGATAAAACTGTGTATTCTGTTTATCTGAACTATCAGCAAAAAAATGGTAAGATCTAGGCGTCTGAAATTGTTACACAACGAAGTGTCGACAATTCATATTAAATCTGTATATTTCAAAATTCAAACTCTAACTATCTTTAATCTCACTTTAAAATTAGTATAAAACGTTTTTGTTTTTGTTATTTATTAAAATTTTTCCATTTGCTGCACTCTGCAAAAATGTATGCTGTATTATTTTTTTCCATCAAGACAACCTTATCAACCTTTTCATTTTTATTTTCATTAAGTTTGAAGTTTTAAGAATTTTCGTATTAAAAAACCACTTCTTTGAAATGCTAATATTTATATATACTAAGAAGTGCTTGTGTTTTAGATGCGCTTTTCTGATCCATTTTCTTATTAGATAACCTTTAGCAAACATAAAACGCAATAGGCGAGCATTTTAATATTATTTAATAAAGTATAATTATTGCAATATAAAATTTGGCTTTAAGGCTTTTAAAAATTAAGTAGTGCATTTACCTGCACTTATTTAAATTAAACTTTCTCGCAGTCGTTGCATGGGAAAATGCTAGCGATCATTTGAAGTCTAACGTAATTTGCAGACGAGCGGTAGATGGCGCGATTACTTAGTTTATTCTATAACTTGATGGCGTTGTTAATAACAAGAACCAAGTTAAAAGTTAAATAATAAGAAAAAATCAACATTTTTTTAACTAAAAATGTAAAAATGATACACCTATGAAAATGATTATGTTTATCTCAATGCTTTACCAGCGCCGTGTAGTGTGTATTATGCATGCAACATTTATGGCATATGATTTGAAGGGACTTACCCGCATTAATGCCATAGGCAGTGCTGCTGGCATAACCATGACCTGCGCCAGGAGCCGTCGTCAGCTTGGTGAGTGCGCCATGGCCAGAGGCTCCATAGCCAAGTCCAAGGCCGAGGCCAAGACCCAGCTTGCCAGCCGAGTAGCCATGGCCAAGAGTGTGATATGCTGGAGCAGCGGCAACAGCTGGCTTCGAGACATATTGATGCGAGACGGCGCCGTGTCCAGAGCTGGCATAGCTGGCGCCAATGGCAGGCGCTGTGGCAATGTGGCCAATAGCGGGAGCGGCAGAGATGTGGCCAATAGCAGGAGCTGCTGCAATGTGGCTGACAGCTGGAGCGGCATAACTGGCTATGGCAGGAGCAGCCGATACAGTGGCTATCGCTGGCTTTGACACATACTGATGCGAGACGGCTCCGTGACCAGATGCGGCATAGCTAGCCACAGGAGCAGCGACAAGGGCTGGTGCAGCTGGCAGATAACTCTTGGAGATGGTGGCTCCATAGCTGGCCACAGCTGGCGCCGCATAGCTGACAGTCTTTGCGATGGCAGGAGCAGCAGAATAAGTGGCGACAGCGGGTTTGGACACGTATTGATGGGAGACAGCACCATGACCGCTAGCTCCGTAGCTGCTGGACACCTTGGTGATAGCCGGAGCAGCAGAGTAAGTGGAGACAGCAGGAGCGGAGTAGCTGGCGATGGATGGAGCTGCATAGCTGGCCACAGCGGGAGCAGCATAGCTGACAGTCTTCGTGACAGCGGGAGCTGCAGCATAAGTCGCCACCGCCGGCTTAGACACGTATTGATGGGAGACAGCGCCATGACCAGAGCTGGCATAGCTGTGTCCACTGCTGCCGTAGCTGGTGGCAATCTTGGTGATGGCTGGTGCGGCAGAGTAAGTGGAGATGGCAGGCGCAGCATAGGTGGCGATCTTGGCGACAGCTGGCGCTGTTGAATACGTGGCAACAGCTGGAGCAGCATAAGAAGCCACCTTGCTGATGGCAGGAGTAGCCGAGTATGTGGCCACAGCTGGCTTCGAGACATACTGATGTGAGACGGCGCCGTGTCCACTGGCACCGTAGCTGCTGCTCACTTTGGTGATGGCGGGAGCAGCTGAATAGGTGGAGATAGCAGGAGCAGCATAGCTGGCTACCTTGGTGATGGCAGGCGCTGTTGCGTAGCTGGCCACAGCAGGAGCTGCATAGCTGACAGTCTTGGTGACGGCGGGAGCTGCAGCGTAGGTGGCAACAGCTGGCTTGGAGACGTATTGATGGGAGACGGCGCCATGACCAGAGCCGCCATAGCTGTGTCCAGTGCTGCCGTAGCTGGTGGCTACCTTAGTGATGGCTGGAGCGGCAGAGTAAGTGGAGATGGCGGGTGCTGCATAGCTGGCCACCTTGGTGATGGCAGGAGCTGCGGAGTAGGTGGCCACAGCTGGCTTGGAGACATATTGATGGGAGACGGCGCCGTGTCCAGTGCTGCCATAGCTGGTGGCCACTTTAGTGATCGCGGGAGCTGCAGAGTAAGTCGAGATGGCGGGTGCTGCATAGCTGGCGACCTTGGCTACAACTGGCGCTGCCGCCGGATAGGCAGCCACAATCGGCTTGGATATATACTGATGCGAGACATCGGCAGCCTGGCTGTAGGTGGCCACCTTGGCGACGGCTGGGGCGGCGGAGTAAGTGCTAATGGCTGGGGCGGCATAGCTGGCAATCTTGCTGACAGCTGGCGCTGTTGCGTAGCTGGCCACTGCAGGAGCAGCATAGCTCACAGTCTTTGTGACAGCGGGAGCAGCAGCGTAAGTGGCGACAGCTGGCTTCGAGACGTATTGATGGGAGACTGCACCAAGACCTGACGAACCATGCCCGGAAGCACCATAAGAGGTGGACAATTTAGTGATGGCGGGTGCCGAGGTGTAGGTGCTGATGCTGGGCGCAGCATAGCTGGCTATCTTGGTGACTGCCGGAGCAGCTGCATAAGTCGCCACAGCTGGCTTCGAGACGTATTGATGCGAGACAGCACCATGCCCTGAGCCGCCATAGCTGGTGGCCACTTTAGTGATGGCTGGAGCGACAGCGTAAGTGGAGATGGCAGGAGCTGCATAGCTGACAGTCTTCGTGACAGCGGGAGCAGCAGCGTAAGTGGCCACAGCTGGCTTCGAGACATACTGATGGGAGACGGCGCCATGTCCACTACTGCCATAGCTTGTGGCCACCTTGGTGATGGCGGGAGCAGCAGAATAGGTGGAGATGGTAGGAGCTGCGTAGCTGGCCACCTTGGCGATGGCAGGAGCTGTTGCGTAGGTGGAAATAGCGGGCGCAGCGTAGCTGACAGTCTTGGTCAGCGCTGGAGCAGCAGCATAAGTGGCCACAGCTGGCTTGGAGACGTATTGATGGGAGACAGCACCGTGTCCACTACTGCCATAGCTGGTGGCAATCTTGGTGACAGCCGGAGCAGAATAAGTGGCAACAGCCGGAGCAGAGTAGGTGGCCACAGCGGGAGCTGCATAGCTGGCCTTGGCTGGATAGGCAGCGACAATTGGCTTGGAGATGTACTGATGAGACACATCTGCAGCTTGGCTGTAGGTGGCCACCTTGGCCAGCGAAGGAGCCGACGAGTATGTGGAGATGGCGGGCGCAGCGTAGCTGGCAATCTTGGTGACTGCGGGAGCCGTGGAATAGCTGCTAATGGCTGGCGCAGCATAGCTGACAGTCTTGGTGACAGCTGGAGCAGCTGCATAACTCGCCACAGCTGGCTTGGACACATACTGATGGGAGATGGCGCCGGAGCCACTTGCACCATAGTTGGTGTTGAGTTTGGTCAGCGCAGGAGCTGAGGAATAGGTGGAGAGGGCTGGAGCAGCATAGCTCTCCACCTTGCCGGCGAGATAGGGCGTGGCCAGAGCAGGAGCTGCTGGCAGATAGGCCTTGGAGAGAGCGGGCGCATAGCTGCCGGAGTAGCCAGTGCCGTGCGAGGAGAGCAGCGACGAGGTCAAGATGGGAGCAGGGGCAGCGTAGCTGGCCACCTTGGCGATGGCTGGAGCGCCATAAGCCACCGAGGGCGAGTAGGTGGCAATCTTGGAGATGCCGGGCGAGGACTGGGAGTAGCTGTAGCCTGGAGAGCTGTAAGTCTCAACCTTGGAGAAGCCCGGCGTGGCCTTGGAGTAAGTGTAGCCCGGTGAGGTGTAAGTCTCCACCTTGGTGGTCACCTTGGGCGAATAGTAGGGCAGACTGCTGGCCGAGGGAGAGGTGTAGGTGGCCACCTTGGACACGGCAGGCGTGGATTGGCTGTAGGAGTAGCCGGGAGTTGAATAGGTGGCCACCTTGCTCAGGGCAGGAGCTGCCGGCAGATAGCCAGCTTCCAGCTTGGGAGCTGTCAGCACCGTCTTGGTCAAGGCTGGCGACACGAGACTCTTCAGCTCGAAGCCCGATGGCACCGTCGCCGCATACTTGGCCGCCGGAGATCTGTCCGCGTAGGTAATCCCTGCTCCTCCGCCGTATTCCGCTGACGGCGTGAACAGCGCCTTCTGCACCGGAGCCACATACTTGTCGATCTGCGTGACGCCACCGTGAGAGTAGCCCGCCAAGCCAGCTGTGGATTCGTACGATGCCGACCCGCTTCCCACGGACGCGTGCAGCAGCTGACCGTTCTCTGAGTAGCTGGATGTGGCCGGCGTCTGCGTGTACTTGGTCACGCCGGGCGTTATGGAGAACTTCACTTCCGGCGCTGGATACGAGTAGCCGACGGCGCCGTTCGCGTGCACACAGGGCGCTAATGTGGGCGAAGGATCTGCCAGCGACGAGCTGAGCAGGAGGCCCAGCAGCATAAAGAGATGAAGCTGTTGGAAATTAAATATTGAAGAGATTCAATTGGATACGAGTTCATAGATAAACAGTGAACAGATTGATAGTAATAGTTAAAGAAATTCATTTCAATTGATTCTAATATAACGAAATTGTGAAATATTTTGTTAAGCGATAATTTTAGTTTTAATTTCTGGTTAATACATATTTAGAATTTAAATTGTTGTTTGAGAATAGACACAATTTCGTTCTCTTAAAATCAATCAGAAACCAACTCAACTTAGCATATAGAAAAAAACTATTTTTGTGTAGATCTTTGAGAGATTGCATTATCTAATAAATAATAAATAAATCTTATAAGCGCTATCAATTATAAAAAATATTTATCGGCAAAATTTATAAGAAATCAGAATCTTCTTTTGGACACTATTCAAATAAACTGAGAAAATAGCATGCGACTAAATTTCATAAGCATTGTATGAAATAAATAGTGCATAGTATATTCAGAGAACGCAATCTTTGATAAATTCAAATTAAATTTTCAATTTAATAAAATATTATGATAAAATGACATGACAAATGGTATAGTATTTTACTCATATCAAATATTTCCATTAGTTAGCGAAATTTCTAAGTAAAATACGTCATCTTTATGGAAATATTTCCAATCGTAATAATTATAATAAAAAAATAAATTTTATAATTATTTACATTCTTCATTGTAGAAATTTAACCACACCAAAAAAAATTAATGAGCTTGCAGGCATTATTTTGTTTAAGGATTTTTTCACAAGATAATAAGCGATACGCGATAAAATGTTTTATTTAAGATTTGGAAACTATTCAACACATTGCATTGTAACAAACTGCATTTTAACTAAAAAGGAATATAATAAGAATTTTCGGCATTGTTGTAGCTAAAATATTTTGTTGTATTATTTATGTATTTAATTATAAATACAAACGTTCAGTATATTTTGTGTTCATTTTAAATTCCAATATACTTTCTGCATATTTAATTTTCTCATCGTTTTGAAGGATACCCCGCTTTTTTATCTTTATGAAAGTAATTCATAAGTTTCACTTAATAGTTTCTTAATTTACTTCAGATAATAATTGCTTTTCAAACTAATTATCCTGAATTGCATTTTAGTTTTATACTGTTTTTGTGTATGTTTCACATTGTTTATTCAATAGAATTGATTATCCATGCTTGAGTATTTAATAGAGTTCTTCGTTTATTAGAAACCCACCTTCATGTTTTCACTTAATCCGCACAGATTAGATAATAAATCTTTTGATGGCACTAAATCCTTTTTTCTGGATAGTGATATTCACGTAATGTACACGATAACGTAATCGATTGTAATCCTTGTTGGCACAAATTGATTATCCTGGCGTAGTATGCGTATACTTGATATTCGTTTGGTATTCGATGCGAAAGTTTCGAGTGCTTGGAAATGCTCGACACACGACACACGCAACGCTCGCTCGATGTAGAGCAACGCGGCTGACTGTTGGCCAGCCCGGCCCTATAATCGCTTATATACGTTCGGTCAGTTTTGGCTTACACGCATGCGCAGCAGCCACGCACCAGTTTGGCGACAGAAAACTCAAAAAAATCGCAAAAAAATACAGCTCACGCACACTCACACACACCCAGCGAGCAAAGTCAAGAAAACGAGCAGAAAATATATATTTGCTGGTGCTGCAGCGATAGGAAAAGCAAAGTCGAAGTCGATGTCGAAGTCGAATTCAGAGCAGAGCAGATCAGAGCATCGAGCACTGAGCGACTGACTGCCTGAAGAAAAATTGATGACTGTTCGTTATGGGTTATGCAGTTTGCAGTTTGCAGTTCGCAATTGGCAGTTGTCAGTTGTTGTTGTTGTTGGCAATTCTCTTTTGTTTGCGGGCTCGCTGTTCTCTCGCTGCGTGCAACCTGCAACCTGCAACACAGCATCTGCGGCCCCACCTTCGCTCTTAGCTCTGGCATTTTATTAGATCATAGCAAACGCCTCGGCTCAAAAATACAGCACAAAATTGCGCGTGGTGCGTTGCGTTCGTATTGTTGTTTTTTCTGCTTCGATTTTCGTTTTTCATCTGGCCAATTCTCTTAGTAGTGGTTGCTGCTGCTGCTGCATTGTTGGCCAAGTTATTTTTTTATTTGGATTTTTTGCATATGCTTTTAAAGCGACTTAATTTGATTTAGATTTTAATCGCAACCATTGCGTGTAGCTGGGGCGAAAAAAATACAAAAAAATGCAGCCAACTTTAAAATTCATACGCAATTTGCTCGCCAGCAACAATTTACAAAACTTGTGGTATTAATGTCGCTATCAATAAATTTTGTCTCTGTCTATGCGTGCCTGGGGCCTTGATTGTGCATTAGTTAGATAAAAGGCGCCATATATAATATATCCATACACATATACGCATTCGAGTATAAGAGTAATAGAACAGCCTGCGAAATGACCAAGTGTTGACTTGTTGGCAATTAAGGTCATTTTTGTGACTTTTGTATCGCCGCGCGGTTGCGGGTGTGTTGCAGCCTCATTGGATATTGTCTACAAATGACCTAACTAATAGCGTTAAGAGCTCAGCCGCCGAACAAGCTGCGCAGACAGTTGGATTGAATAATCTTTTATCGAACAATTTTGCATAACATTTTATTTTTTATGGGCAATTCTTAATGTTTTCAGATTAATTCAATGTATAATTTTTTCATTTATATTTGTTTAATTGTTCTATCGTGTTTATTACTGTTTTGCAATTGATTAACCGCGGCTTAATGCTTAAGTCTTACATGTCTTCGACAAAACTACAATTATAAATAACTTGGGATTTAATTTCTTCAGTGACTTGTTTACAAAATTTATAAATTATTGAATAGTTTGGGACTAAATTCTTGATGCATATTTTTGATCCATTTTGTGCTATAATAATAAATAATTAATAATAATAATAATTATTCATGTTTCAAAATGAATTCAATGTTTTTTTCTGTTAATTTTTTGTTTTTTATTTGTATCGTTTTTTTGGCATGATGATCTTAAAACGGTTTTCCTCTGTGATTTGTTTTTATAACTTAGCACAGCGACTTAGCTATTGAATAAAAAAACCTTGTTTTGAATATTTTAAATTTTTCTATAATTTTTTCGATTTAAAGTTAGATAGTTTTATGTTTTCAAAAAATGTATAAGTGATTTTGGGATCTAAAATCTAATATTTTCTTTGATTTTTTTTCTGAAATCATATTTTATTGTCTTAATAGATTAAGACAGATTTTCACAAATATTATTTTTATATTCTTTCTTTATTTTGATTTTTAAAAATCATATGTAATTTCTAGAGTGGAGAAAAAATTTTACATTTTGAATTACTGAAATTTCTATTTATTATTATGCAATTATAACATTTAATTTTGTTTAATACTTACATTAATTAAATCAAATATTTGTATGTTTGTGAATTGCAACAAAAATATAACATTAACTTAAAGTATACAAAATCAATTAAATTAATTTTAAAAATAAAATATTAAATTTGAAACGTGCAATTGAATGCAGGATGTAAAAAATGTCATTTGTGAATTGGGCAGTTGATTTTCTCGTAATTTTTGGTGGCAACATGCGACGAATCAAATTGTGGTTTTTAATTAGCTGTCTTGGAGTCTCCACGACACATTTCAACTGCAACAAGTCCACATACGTAGTTGGCACATTTTGTCCCTGACTTGAGTTTGACACCACACGCCGAGCAAATCAATTAAAACGCGACTCAATATGAATCGATTTGAAATCTAGGCAATCTAGGCTAGCATACTGACCATAAACAGACCATGCTCGGCATTCAAGTAAACGCTTACCACAAGAAGTTGATTGAGCAGCACACGCGTTGACATTTCAATTAGAATTCCACATTGGGGCCGACCAGGAGGCTAGGCTGAGCACAAGAAAAAAAAATATATATATACATACATACTCGTATATATAGAGGAAAAAGAGGCTCAGCATTAAAAGCAAACCAGACCAGAAGGAATGCTGATGCCAGTTTGGCTTCGATGCGATAAACCTTATGGACCAATTAAGTATTTCGTGTCATGATGTGATTTTTTATCGCACCAAATGGAGAATAATATGCATACGCAGTGTGTGCCGACAGTGCGCGTGTGTGTGTGTGTGTGTGTGTGTGTGGAATGGAGAGTGAAAGGCTGTCGTTTGGTATTGGGACTTTTTGGGCCTGTTAATTGAACATGAAACATGTTTCAACTGAGCTGCAACAGCAGCAGCTTGCTTGACTCTTAGTTTATATGTCTGACTGTTTGTGTTTATTTGTACGTTTTTTCGGGTTTTCGCAATTTGATTGAATTTTAATTTTTGCATTTGCAAACCAATACGAAAACTAACAGACTGAACAGAAAAAAAAAAGACTCTAGCTAGTCAGCTGCAGTTTTAACCTACTTCGCTTGGACTGGTCGAGTTTAGTTCGTCCGCCGCGCATTTGTCACACACACGCACTGAGCTCTCTGGCCGCGGGGCGTTACGTAATTGCCAACGGGCAGGCACTTGGCTAACAGACGACTATGACGACGACGGCGACGGCGGCGACTACAGCTGGCCATGGCTAACACACACGACCATTGCCTACTTAACATCATGACGAAATCCAAAAATCCGCCTGACAACCATACAACTAAAACCTCCTGTCCTCCTCATCCACACACCTTCTCTGCTATCTCCTGCCAACCGCCACCCGCTTCAGCATCACCGTCCGCATCAGCAGTTTTTAATTGAAAAATCTAGATTTCATTTAAAATTTGCACGTACGATCTCCCCAACATTGTATCATTTTACAATACTCGTAAACTCACACACACACTGAGTCGCATAAGTATGTGCCTATCTAGATTGTTTGTCGCTCATTGAAAATCGAAATGCATGTTGTACATGCCGCATGCGTAAACATTTCAAAATTTGCCAATAGATATTCATAAAATTACAGATTTTATGCCGCCTGCCTTTTTGCGCAATTGACGATCTCGAATCTCGAATCTCGAAACCGAAACTTTAAACTCAAATCTTGAATCTAATTCTACACGCATCTGAACTCGTTTTCGTTTTCGTTTACGTTTTGAAAAGTGCAAAATCGCTATAACTAACTGAAAGGCCGAACGGGTTGCCTATCTGTCCCTCTATCCATGTGAGAATATAAAACACACACGCGCCACACACACTTGTGGTTGTGTGCAACGTGGCCTATGCGTGTTTTTCAGCCGTTGTAGACTGTAGGATTAGTTACCGCCAGTCGAAATTATGGCCTTAGGTAGCCACTAGCGCTCTGTATTTAGCTCAGTGACGCGTTTTTCACGCTGTGAAATTTATGTCTTCAAATTATATGAAACAAACGGAAATTGTATAGCTTATGTCATATTCAGAGACGTTTTAAATACTCTCTGGATTGCTGATCTGGCTGCACGATAGGCGAGTGTTGTGCAAAATAGCTGCCAGCTAAATATATGGAATATCCTGGCGTGTTATACACCTCCCATTTTAGCCTATCGATGGGAAAAGAAAGCACACACAAAATGGCTCAATTAACAATTTTTAAACTGATACTGACTCTTCAGCAATCAATATCCATGGTATTTTATCTTATAAGAAAAGCCATTTTAATTTGTTAAAAATATCATAAACATATATAAAATACATTTTCTTTACTATAGAAGCACAAAGTATATTTTTTCAAATAATTTCAGAATTGTGAATAGAATTATAAGATTTAAAATTAATATTGTTTTGCGGAGTATTTGATAATATTGTTATATTTTAAATTGATATGCAATTAAAGTTTTTTTTTTTTTTTAAATATTATTAATTAAGTGTAGAACCTGTACAAACATAAACTGCTCCTTTACAACACATGGATGGAAAGTTAAAGTGGACCAATCCTCATAACCTAGTATGAGGATTATTATTTAATTAGGGTATTCTATTGTGTTAATGTCTTGGCAAAACCTTGCCGTTTAAGGCGCCTTAGAGGTCGAGTAGGCAGTAGTCGTCTGGCAATCAGGCTATGCAATTAAAGTAAATAATATTTTGCAATAAATATTCGAATATTTTATTTATATATAAATATTTTCAATTGTTGAGCAATAAAAATGGTGTGACTGCAAGTGAATTTGTATTAACCAGAATTGAAACGACATGGAGAAAACAAAACGTGATCAAATCAAAAACATTTTTATATTCAAAATTAAACACACAAGATAAATTCTTAATTCAAGCCAAAAATGCTGGAACAATTCTAGATTAGCCATTGGTTTTAGTATTTATCAGGATGAGAAACATTCTCAATCAAAGCATACGAGTTAATTCAAGAATATTATAATGTACAAATTTAACTCAAGTATATGCTAAGCTCTTAATTGCTCAATAATAAACATGTGGTTATTTACCTGGAAAACAATTAAAGTCTGTAAGTTATGGTTCATAGCAATCGACTAGCATATCTAACTAATTGGATTACCTTTTTTACTATTCGAAGCGCTTGTTTCCCATGGCTTTTACTTCAACTAGACTACTATTATGCAAATGTTCTTCAATAGCATCTTATGAGATCATGTCGCAACCTGCAAACAGATGATTAATAGTAAACAATAAGAAAACATGAATGAATCGTAGGCAGGCAGGAAACAGCTAACAAGCTAAACAACAATCGAAGCTGGCTGTTCTGCGATCCGTTTGTCTGTCTGTCTAACCAAGTGTCTCTGTGTCAGTTTGCCCAACCTCCAAAAGTCAGCTTATTACCCGATTGCACATAGTATATTCGCATGCAATTGCAACTGTGAGCAGGCGATTATGCCATAGAAGTAGTAATACATTTACGATTTACGATATACGATATACGATTTAGGTAGACAACCATAAATTAACACCCGGTCATTTGGCAGACGCAGGCATTAATTATTCTTTGCCGCCGCCGCCGTCGCCTGACACAAAATGAAAGAAAATCAAATGGAGAGAAAAATCTACGCGATGTGGCAACCAATTTCGAGATTTGTAATGGAATTTTTGCAAATTGTCTCACATTTGTTTAGCCAGCTAATTGCTTGTGGATTTTGGATTGACATTCTCTTGGCTCTTTTGCTATAATCTCCCGATCCTTAATAGGTGTGCGTGTCAGTCGGAGCAGCTAAACCGGATCCAAGTCTCAAGAGTCGACTGAGTCATGCATTCGCATTCAATAAAATAAGTAGAAGCAAAACGGTGTGTTCAATGTCGCCTTGTCGGAGGCGGCGCCTAATCTAGAAAATTGTAAATTGTAAATTCTAAATTATTTAATTGGGAGCGTTGACAACGCCTCTGTAGCTCTCGAGCTCTCAACTCTGAATTTGTTGCATTCAATTGATTTTTAGACATTTCTCACGCGTCCAAAAGCGCGCTAAGTGATTTGCACATCAATTGTGGATCAACTTTTTTATTGATCTGGTTGATTGGTCGACTGCATCTCGGCCTAGAATGCTGTTCTCGATGTGGGAGCCATTTGCATATGACTTGCATATTGCTGAGGCAATCAATTTTGAAAAGTATAACGTGGATGGCATTTGACACACCACAGCGCTATACATATAGATATATCGATATATGTATATAAATTACTTACTTGAATCGAACGCACTTCGAGAGTTGGTTTGTGGACTTGTGCGCGTTGAAACCAAGTCAATGCCAAAAGTGGCTCAAAGTTGCTCGAGTTGACAAAAAGTACTTTTAATTAGAATACTCGTACTTGGTACGGGTACTCGAACTAGCATTCACACTCGCACTCGCACTCACATTCGCACTCGCATTTATTCAGCTGCAGCATATCTGTACAAGTTGCTGTCTACTCAAACTCGTTATGCGAGATTAACTTAATTGGATTAGCCAGCAGTTAGTTACATTGCGTAGAAGCCATCGCCTGCTAACTGGTGGGTAGGTGGCTGAAGACTCTGGGGGACCACAAGGGGTTGCAAAGGTGGACAGGCGGACAGGTGCCAGGTCGCCAGGTGCTTAGCTGCTTAGGTGGGCAGGGCGCAACTGCAGCAGCTTTTCGCATTCAAATGCTGCCTAATTTGTGTTAATTATGACAAATGTTTATGACACACACCACAGACAACTGTGTCCAAAGTGTCCAACGTGAGAATGCCTTGCGGGCAATGAGAACGAGGGTTCACCCAACTGTTCAAGATTAATATAGATGTAATTTGAAAGCAACTGATCATCGTAATACATGAAACTAAATATTAGTTCAAGCCGCAATAACAGCTTTTAGAAACAATTAATTTCTTATATAGAAATGTTTTTAAAGTAAATTCTTTTGAACTTCCATGAACCACAATAATACTTTTTACAACATTTTAAATATTGTATTATATACATACATTCAAAATTCTACAATTGATTTTTTATTTGCAAATATTTTCTTTTGCATTTGCTTAAACCACACTAACCACTTTAGTTTTCTTTAAATATGTTTTCTCCTGGATTCATATTGGTTTTATTTTAAATGAATAATATATGTATTTATTGGAAATGACTTGTTTGAATTAAATTCAATGACCTGCAATTATTTTCTTGTATGAAAGTGTTTTAAAATTGACCTTTCTTCTATTTTTTTACCTGCTGGATTCATGATATATTTTAAAAAGGATTTCATTATTTTCGCAAACCAGAATCACAAAATGTCACCGTAAAGTATTCTCATTGTAACTAAGTAAATTTTTTAATGAATAATAAATTATTGGAGTAGACTTCTGAAATTATTTTCATGATGCTTTATCTATGTAAATTGTTAAATGAATAATAAATGAATTTACAACTTGTTTCCCTACATTAGAGAAGTGCATTTATTTCGAACACATTAACTAAACAATAACAATAAATTACGAATAAATAAAATACAATTAATAAACGTAAAGGAAACAGTTAACAAAAAATCACCACAATATCATTGGCATCCTTTACCACCCCTCACACGCCCTCCAGATTCCGATAGCTGGCCGCTGAAAACTGATGGCCCCTGGCATACATCGGCACCATATGCTGTTTGTCCCTCTTCACCATGGACTGCACTAAACTGGCGGAGGCAGAGCCTTGCTCGTCGTCGGAGAACTCCTCGTAATCATCCTCCAGCGGCTCTGGGAAGAGCACAGGTCCAGAGCCCTCAGGCTGACGTGGTCGCTCCTTGAAAGTCAAGGGCCGACCATGCAGCTTCTTTGGCTTCCGCTGGAAGTAGCTGGAGTAGTCGGGACGGGCATAGCTCTTGGTGATGCCCTTGTACTTGTAGTGCTTCAGGCCGGGCGTGGTGTGCACGATCTTCTTCTGGTGTATGTGATTGGAGATCGGCTCCGGATTGCTGCCGTGCCGTGGCTTCGAGGGCGAAGGCGAATAACTTGTGTGAAGTCCCTGCTGTGGCACTGAGGGTTTGTGCAAGTAATTCTGGGGCAAGTCCTTGGGCTTGTAGTGCTCATAGTAGGGATGCTGATGAGGCTGACTTGTGCTATAGTGTGGTCGGTATTCCTTCGGGTCATTGACAATCACAGCCTTCCAATCGCTCTCTTGCACTCCGTAATGATTGGGCTGCAGCTTGGGGGAATAATCCTCCAGCTTCTGGGCCGCTGCAATCTCCTTGTAATAGTTATTCCTTGCCTGCTGCAGGCGATTCCTGATGTCCGGATCCATCTCCATGGGCACCTGCTTGATACGCGCATGCGGCTTGAACTCAATTAAGCTGGGTATCTTGGGATGCGAGTGCGTCAGGTCCTCAATGGGCTTCTTCAGTGGCTTTATGTCCGAGCTGAGCACAATGTGTTCTTGATCCTTGCTATAATGATTGATCTTCGACTGCGATGTGTCGTCATTCGGACTAGATTCGCCCTCAGGCGTTTCGGTAATCGGATGCGAATTTGCGCCAACAGTTTTCACAATTGCATTGAACCCCTTTTTGGCACTTGCTGTGTAGTGCACGGTGCGTATGGAACCGTCCGGCTCGAGTATACTGTAATGACCCTTGACCCCGTCGCCGTCTCGAGATTCCCATTGCGACTTCACGTCGCCAGTGTGCAGATCCTTGACGCCATAGCTAAATGCATATTCCGGATGCTCCTGTTAAAAAAATTAGATATTAAATTTGAATACAATTGAAATTCAAATTTGAATGCATTTTTAATACTTTGTGATTTATTAGGCATTAAACTAAATTAAAATATTACGATTGAATATTTATAGAATTAAAATGTTATTACTTAGTAAAATTAATTTGAAAGGTATGAAGAAATAATAAAGATTTAAATATGAAATTTCTTCTCGTTATTTATACAACAAATAGTTTTGGATGTACATACATAAGTCCATTTAAAGCACATTATGATTGAAATAAATGTAATTTTAAACCAATGCTACTTAAATTTAATTCTATTGCGTTTATGCTGTACAATAAAATTTGAAAGGAATTACATCAGAATTTTAATTTTCAATTTATAATATATTTGTGAAATCACATTAAATGAAATTTGAAATAGATGAAATTTATATTAAATTGGGTCAATTTTAAATTTAAATTAAGATTTAGTATATAAAGAAATATAAGTAAAAATGACAATAAAAAATGTGTATGAAAACGTAATTTAATTAAATTTATTTATTAAAACGTTTTTATGGATTGTAAGAAGACCTGTCTGTAATTATGACTGACATTATAATCCTAAGATTTATTGCCCCATACAATGTTATATATTTGTAGAACATGTAATTTTTTGCACAGTGTCGTTCGAAATTGCGTTGACCACACCTAGAGATAGAACAAAATAGCTTGAGAATATAAGCACACGCACACGAGAGCTGCAATGCTTCGCAGGCTGCCTCGAAAGACACTAGAATTTTTATATTTATACGACAAAAAACAAAAAAGAGAATAAATGACGTTAAATAAGCGCCGTTTTGAGTTTGGTTTTGCTTTTGGCTTGCCACAAATTGTGTCAAGGCAAAAGCGCGCGCTGTGCACAGTTTGAAAGCCACTGGGGTCTGCGTCTGGGTTGGGTGTAGTTCTTTTGGGCTAGTCCACGTCTGTGTAGCGATCTTTTGATCTGTAGCCGACATCAAGTCAATCGCAATTAAATTATTAATTAGCTAAGCGATTGTTTGGTCACTTTCGAAAGCGAATGCGTTGCATTTAAGTGATTGATTCCCTTTCATGTTAAGAAAACAAGTGTAAGCATTCGAAAGATTTACGCGAATGCAATTCATTCAAATGCGTGTCTGTAAAATATTTCCACTGTTACAATTTATTTCATTTTATTTTTGGCACCTCTGTTGAAGCATGGAGCATGGGGCAAATTGCAAAATTATTTCGCATGCTTTGGCGCTGGCTTCAATTAAGCGCAGACGTCCATAAATGGTTACAGTCGTGTCCAGGCAACAGTCTCAAGTCCCCAGTCCGCAGACTCTAGAGTAGAGAGTCTAGAGTCGAGTCTTGCGTCTCGAATCTTACAGTAGTTTTAGTTGTTGGCTGCCTATCAATTTGCTGTAGCTAGCTGTCGCTGTCCGCCGAAAACAAATGATTACATTGCGACTGCGTAACCTGAGCAGCCAAGGCTAGAGCACAACGCAAAAAAATGAAATCTCCGAGAAATATAGTTTTTAATCAGAGCTACTTTTTTGGTGTTGCACGCATTGCATAAGCATTGCCTACAAATAAATGTATATACATATATATCTATGTATATAGTGGAGCTGCTGTTGACCATTGGCCACCCAGGAGTCGGTTATGAGCTATGGCAACAGTTGGTGGTCGACTTATTGCCTTATTGGCTGAATTGGTGGGTGCGTGTGAACTTTGCCTCATAAATTGTGCACGCACATAGAATTTATGATGCTCGGGCCAACTGGGCGTATGCGCGCAGTCAGAAATGCATGCAAATTGCGCATACGCCGCGTTGGCCGTGCGCGTCAAAGTGACAACAGTACCGCGGACAGATCGTGGGAGAGAGAGTTAAATATATTTTTATATATAATATGCATATATTTTTGATAACTGTCTGACAGAGGGACAGACAAACCGAATGTCAGACAGACAGGCTCTCTGGCTCGAGCCACGCACAAAACTAAGGCGTTTACCCGGGCGGACAGTTGAGACAGCCGGACAGCTGAGACAGACAGGGCGACAACTTGTTGCAGCAGCACATGAAAAACATTTTAAAATGTTAAACGCGCCTTGTCATAGCTTTACAGTTACAATGAAAACAATTGTCTCCTTTCGAGGCCTTCCCATTTGCCAGCACTCGCACTCTCATGTAGGTGCAGCACAAGCTGCGTGAGTTTGCCATATATGGCGCCAGTCGGCCAGCTCTCGATCGTTACGTTGTGCTGCGTTGCGTTGCGTTGATCGCTGTTTGATCGTCGATCGCTGCACGCAAAACGCATTTTCGGCTACCTCCCAAAATGCACACTTGTATTGTATGGCAACACAAAAAGACAATGGCCCAGACCAGGACAGACCCCAACCAGGCCAGAGTCGGAGTTGGAGTCGGAGCGGGCCGGGCCAGATCAGTTCAGTTCATGCCACTTACAAGTTGATTTATGTGGGCGACGATACTCCGAACTCGAATGTTACACACTGAAAAATGCCTTGTGGGTGGGGGCGATCATAAAACGCATGAACAACATTCACTTTGCTTTGACTAGCTGGCAATGGCGGAAAATGCGTTTGTTGCACTTAATTATTTTTGCCGGATTATCGAAAGATTTTGCCACGCGATTCACAAATATGCGAAGGCTGTCAGAACGCGAGAATTCGTGCAATGCGTTTTATCGTTACACTTGACTTGCTTTTATGCAATTTTAATAAATTAAGAAATTGCTGCGAGTTCTCAATTTAACGCATAAATATTTTTATTGAACTATTTTGTTGAGTAATTAAATAAATACTTTCTTCCCTTGTTAGCATTTAGATGATGATCTACTTATTTGAATATTTTCTCATTGCTATACGCTCTTTTAAAATACTCATATTATTCTATTTTATTATTATTACTATATTTTATTTTGTGGTCAACTATTTGATTACTATTAAAAGGTCATTCAAATTTTATTAATATTTATTTTAATGAATTGTTTTATTTTTGTTTTGTATAAAATAGTAAATGTATTTTATTTAAATTTCGCAATTTTAATTTAACTTACAATTGAAACCTTCATTAAATTTCACACCCAAATAATTGGATAAAATTTAATTTAAATAGGCAACTTTATTTTATTTACTCTGTATTTTTAATCAAATGTAATTGACAGTCTCGAATTATTTAACGAATGTGATTTTTTGTTTTTAATATTACATTTTCAACAAAAATACTGTTTAATCGATGTGACTGTCAAAAGTCAAAATAAACCCAAAATATATGTTTACTTTAATTGAACACTACAGATAATTTATAAATAAATAATTTTCAACACTCTCCTAGATTTCGTTTAATGAATATTTAGTTTTCGGTACGCATTAAATTAAAAAAAACTTGAATTTTGAAAGCCAATCATTAATTGACTAATAAGATTTCTTGTCATAAACTGCACAAGCTAATGGCAGCTTAGTAATAATAATTTTGTCGGGCAATATTTCAATTTCCGCCCATTGTGCGTGACTCGACAGTTTGCACTTCGACGGCCTTATAAAGACACCATTAGCTGCTCAAGCATTCTGTGGTGTGAGATGTGGAGAGTGGAGTGTGTGAGAGTGTGTGAGAGTGTGTGTGAGAGTGTGTGGGATACTTACATATTCTGGTGCATATTCCATCATTTCATCATCGTCGGCAACGACGACAGGTGCGGCAGAGATTCGTCCAGAGGCGACGGGGCGTGTCCAGAGGCTGGCCGCAAGGAGAGCGGTGAACAGCATGTGGCACGACGATCGTCTGCGGCGGGTTGAAGGCGGCTGTTTTGGTCTCGTTATCTAAGGCATTTAACAGAAATATGAATGTGCGGTTTTTATCAGTGGAGCGCTTAATAAATGCAACGATAAAACAAGTTGACCAACAGCCAACAGTTAATAAATTGGCTACAAAATTATTACGCGAGCATGGGCCAATTAATTGGCCCGAAATGCTTAACAGGCAAACGACGCGTGTTTAGATGCATTGGCACATTTCTCAGCCCGAATTGTAGACCAAATGGCTGTCGAAGTGCCCGGCCATGTCATACAGCGTTGTGACAGTTGTCAAATGGTAATGGTAATACGCATGCCTCCCTCCTCTCCACCTCTTATCCCCCCCACTCGTTTTGAAAATTAAGCCTCGCCAGACGCACATTTGTATGTACGATGTGACAGCAATGGCTGCTGCTTGGAGATTGATGGTTTTGCTTAAGACCAGTAGCTTCGATATGGAAACGGGTCTGGCAGGATGGCAGCAAACTCAACGTGACGCGCCGCGACGCCACTCAATATACAATTCAATTTCAATTGCCAACTGCCAACTGTTAACTGCAAACTGCCAATTGCTGCTTGCAACTGGCCACTTGCAACTTGCAACTTGCAACTTGTCGCTGAATTTATTTTTGGGCGACCAGCCAATAAATTGCAACATTTTTGGGCATTTTCTTTCATTGCAGCAGCTTCGATTGGCATATGTCGTTTTCGCCCAGGCAGCATTTGGGTTTGGGTTTGGGTTTGGGTTACAGTAACAGTTTCTCGTGATGAAACCGTAAAAAAACCTGGCTAATTAGCAAATACGCTTTTGAGGAATACTTTTAGTCGGGCAATAGCGCAAGCAAATCAGCAGCTTTCGAGATTGATTTGTTGAGACATGTCTGGTATTTGACAAGAATGTGGAATCGTGTTGTGAACAAATTTGATTCTGGTTTTCATAATCTGGTTTTTCTTCGTTCATTCATCGCCAGTTTTCCTTGTTAATAATATTGTATATGAGCCGAAACGTACAAATTTATCTATGTCTAGTGAATTGTAAACATCTATCTTAATTGTAAATTGTAAAACATCAGACTAGAGTACAGCTGACAGTAATAAATAGATTTTTTGCTGCTTGTCGAGTTTTTGTCATTTTCATTTGCTAATAAATCCTTGCTCATATATCTGATACAGTTGCTAGTCTACATTTTTTGGAATTTCCTTAAACTAAGCTAATGATAATCTTAGCTGAATTAATAAATAACTTGTAGAAGTTTGAAATTCGTTTCGATTTTGCCTTCTCTAGTGTTACAAAGTTAAGTTTTTGTATAAATAAAAAAGTTACTAAGATTCTTTGATTTTTTTTATCATAAAAGTAGTTTTGAAATTTGTTGGGCTCAGATTTAGCTGTTTTTGAATTCATAAATTTGGTAATTTTCTTGAATTTAACTGTATTTTCATTAATTTTATTCAATTTCAAAATTTTTTTCTTGGCTGGCGTCTTTTTATTACAATATTTAAACTAAAACCAATTAGCTTAGGCTTTATGATTTTGTGGAAAATGCTATTCGCATAGAGTTTTGTATCAAAGACTATAAATTTATAAATCGTTCGTGAACGAATTTAATTTTAGCAATCCATTTAATCGTGACTGGACAAAACTCATTTAATTTATTTTTCAATTTAATGTTCAATTTAATATTTCAAATCAAGCAAGAAGTTATTCAAAACTGAAAAACTAAATGCCGAATCAAATCAACACTTTTTAATGGCTATCGTGGCAAATTAAAAAAATCTACGTCGAAAGTATTTCGCATAGAATTAGAAAAATGTTATTTAAATATTTTGATTAGTTTCTTGAATGTATGAAATAAATTCGAAACAAATTGTTTTCAAAGTTTTAAAGAGACAAAACAAATCTGCAGCTTTCTCTTCCTCATCAAAGTAGCTTCTTTAATTCAATTACCAAATTTGTTCAAATATTGTAGCTCTTCACATCGTGATTGTTGTACATTTTTCATGTTAATTATTTACGAATTGTTTAATTTTCTTGAAACTCGTAAGGAAGTTTTGTATTCAAAGTGAAAAGCCGCATCAATGCTAAAAACTGTAGATTTGCATGCGTTTTTCTTTGATTTCTGCACTACTTTCACTTTGTGGGTGAAAGTTTCGACTCCAAACACTTTCGCTCTCATTAAAGCCGAAAATAAGTTTAGCCAGATTTTTGCAGATATATGTTTGTTGTTTGTTTTGCGCTTACATAAATATGCATTGCTGTCGGCAATGTTATGAATATTTAATATTAAAAAATATTGTTGCACACAAATCGCTGTTCACGTCACACAGATCACAAACTGGCGATTTAAATCGCACGGAAAACGCGTCGAAATCGCTCACTGCTCGTCGCTGTCGTTGTCGTCGTAGTCTCGATGTTCGCTGGTTCAATGTCAAGGACAAAAACGTAATTAAAGCGTTTGCGCGACATTGCCAAAGTATTTATAGCCAGCTGCAAAGCGAAGACGCGAAGACGACCGGCTCTGCGAATGGCCAAAGCGTTTTCCCGACGACAAGATTTTCCGGCCCGACTGGTTCCAGCACTGTTGTTGTCGTTGTGGTTTGCGGTGTTTTTGTTGTTGTTGTCGCTGCTGTTGTCAGGTGAAGATCGGATGAGGCGGCAACGATGAGCCGATGTGGGCAGCATCAGCTTCAAAGCGAACGCTTCCGAAGCTCAGTCTAATTGACAATTATGTGAAACCTCAACTCTGTCGGTATCTGTGGCTGCGGAAAACTCGTTTCGCTATCACCACCAGGCAGGCGGCTGCTTCCCCGCCAGCCAAGCCAATTCCCCATCTTGCGGCTCCAACTCCAATTTGGCTGTCTCCACTTTTGGTTTCAGCTGCAAAGAGTAAAAGTCGTCTTTGCCGTCGTCATCATCGTCACCATCATCGTTGCAGCTGTTGACTGGACATTATAAAATTGATATCGGGCAGGATTACGTTTGGACTTAACATAAATTCATACCGATTGACTTGGCCATTTGCTGGCAAATTATCTTAAATCCCAGCCATGGAAAACTGCATTCCCCAAATTTGTGCTAAGCTCAGCTGCAGAGCTCATTGAAGTGTTTAACTAACAAAACTGATTAGACACATGGAAATGATATTTAATCTCGTTGGAGAATTATGAGATGCTATTCAATTAAAATTCTTAATTTCGGCAATATGTTGAGCAATCGAATAGTGAAATAAATTCAATTTTAATATACAATACTACAATTTTCAATTTGTAAAATATTTTAAATTAATGTGCAGCTTCAAGTTTAAAGCTCTATTTGGAATATGGTTGAAATTTTTATGAAATAATGTTAATAGTTAATATCAGTAGTAATTTGAATTGCTTCTTGAAATAATGCAAAATATAATGACTAGTTAACATACTAAACTAGAAAAATATATAAATTAAACTAATAATGCTGTTAGTTAACAGATGTTATGTAAAACATTACCGCGCTCGCATTTAAATACAGACCGTCAAAAATACAGATAGATTTTAGCTGCCGATCAAAATGCATTTCAATTGTGCCCAAATTTGTGACAATCAGAATTCAGAGTCTATTTATAATTGTTACCATCAAAATGATGTTTGATTTTTTATCAGCAACAGAAACGTCCAAATAGCAACTATTTATACATGGGCGTTGATTGATTCTATCTAGGATATATATTTTAAATATTTTATACTCAATTTGTAATACTAGAAACTTAGTGCAACTGGAATCCAAAGAAGAATTAGTACAAAAAAATTCTGAATTTGTTTACGAATATACTCGTATTTTTCATAAACAAATTATAAAGTCAATGAACGGTTAAGTGAACTATTTATTTACTTAAATTCGAATGTCAAAATTAGTCCCACTAAAAACATATCCTAAAATAAGTAGACACAACTCCAATCACATTAAATCAACTGTTGTGTCTAGATACTTGACGGTTGGGAATTTCTGTTTGTTTACGACTTGCTCAGCAATTAAAATAATAAATTGCAGCCCATTTGCTTTAAATAATAAAAACCATTGTTTTGAAATTCGGTTCGTTCTTGTATTTCAATTAAAAATACTATTAAAAATACTGGTTGAAGCTCATTTGGTTTGTGGTTGTTGCGAATGCAGCTGCTATATAAGTAAGGTCAGATCAGGTTCAAAGCACATTTCTTTATTTGTCGGTGTCCAGTGGGTGATTAATGCTGTTGCTTAATGCTGACATAACTGCTGGCATGTCCATGACCATGTCCATGATCACCATAGCCACCATGGGGCGACGCATCGTGTCCGTAGTCGTAGCCAGCGCCATAGAGATCGCCATGTCCGTAGCTCTTGTACACCTGAGGATGATGGGCATGTCCCAGTTTCTTGACCACCGCATTGAAGCCGTTGTGATCATCGGCTGTGTACTCGACGACACGTGTCGTGCCGTCGGCCTCCTTCAGGGAGTAGCTGCCATGGACTTTGTCGCCATCCCGTGACTCCCACTGGCTCTTCTGATCCCCGGTGTGCGCATCCTTGACTCCGTAATCGAAGTGATACTTGGGGTAATGACTTGCCTCGTACTTGTCGTAGCCATGGCCATAGCTGGCATAGCCTACAGCATCGTGTCCATAGCCTCCATAGCCGCCGTATCCCAGATCGACGTGCCCGTGTCCGTGTCCATGTCCGTAGCTCTTGTGCGCCGGCTCCTCGTGCTTGGTCAGCACACTGTAGCTGGTGGCTGGGGCATGTGGCGCCGCAAGACCCAAACTGACCAGGCCGAGCACTAAAAGTCCACAGAACGGCTGCATTTTGGTTTGGCAATTGATTGGTTAGCGGTGTGATGATGTCTGTTGGTTCTGGCCTGTTCGGCCAGCCGTTTTTATAGCTGTAGTTACCTCGGCCCATCGGGTGGTCGGAGCCACGAGCCATTCACCTGCCTTCGATTTGCTAATTAGTTGGTTATAATTGTGCTTCACTTTTACACTCTTAAGCTGCATAGAAAATTTAATAAATTATTGTTAACACCAACACCAAAACAATTCAACTGTTAAAAATCAAATTGGAGGGCGTTTGACTGCGGATTGCGTTAGCGTCATGATTATGTTATTCTTAGAAAAGAATTGTTATTGTTCTCGATCGAAATCGAATCTTTTTTCTCTTGCGGATTTCCGTATCTGTTTGCACCTAAAGTTCTTACGTAAACTCCATTTATAGTACGTGTATATATATATTAAAAAATTGTCAAGTTGAATTTTGTAATTTATTACATTATTTAGAGCTCAGCTTAATGCAGATTTGTTATCAGTACTTTAAAGCCTCTCGGCTTAACTTTTGCATTATTCATACAAAAATATTGCTCAAAGCTACGAATAGCCACAAATTCCAGCCCAGTAAAGGCAACAAGTTGCTTCTATAAATGGCAATAATTAAAGTGATTTGGACATTCGCTGCGATGTTGGATTGCAAGATTGAAATCCTAAACAAATTCCAGAGCAAATTTATGCCATTGATATTGCAATAGAGTTGGAGTGTGCAAGGGACACAATTTAAATCTCAAATAGTGTTGATAACAAAAAGAAATAATTTGGAATTTAAATATTTTTCAATATCTACTCAAAGTTTAATTATATTATTTTTTACTTATTTTAAAAACTTGCATTGAAATTCCATTCGCAGTGTTATTTAAATTGCGAGTTTATCTTTAAAATATTGTGTATATATTTTCAAAATTGAAAATGTTCAAACATTGCTTGCATTCCCTTTTATATTGATTCTTTTTTGTATTTATACTTTATTTAATTGCGAAAGTACATTAAAAATATAATTGTTTTTTTATATTTGACTAAATTAACCAAGTTTAAAAATTGTAATTTCATTACTAGCTACTCAAAAATTATTGAGCTATTTTCGGATTTATTACTCCTTTTACTTTTATATTATTCTTTTGTTTTAATTTATATTCTGGCTTTGAAATTTTGTTCTTACTTGTGCATTCATTATTTATTACTATATTTATATAGGTAATATTCCTTTAAAATAACCTGTTTTTCATTGCTTAGATATTTTTTTTAATACAATTCGAACAAGTAACGAATAAATATTGAGTTCAAATAATAAATTTTCATTACTTATTTGTATTTTTTTAAACATTATTTAAGGTTGTCATTATGGTTTTATTTGTAAGCATTTTTAATTAACAATCTACGTTTCAACTATGATGCTTTAAATCGCAAATAAATATTGACAAAGTTCAAACATTGATTTTTCATTACTAGTAATTCATTAATTATAGACATGCCGGTATAATTATAGCATTTTCACTTAACAACTTTAATTATAGCTCTAAAGTCTGTTAAATTGGAATGGTCATAAATGAGTTAGAACTGTATTGTCTCTATCGGCCTTCATTCCCACTAACGAGCCTATTCTTGAGCCAGATCGCATCGAAAGCTCCCCGTGAAGAGATGAAGTACACAGAGAGAGAGATGATAAATACCGATTGACCATAAATCATATTCGAGATCCGAAACAATGCCGATTAATTTGCACCGCTAATAGAAAACATTAACAAGGCATTTAGTGTAGCACCAATTCGGAAGCAGTCGGCTCAGAGACTCCCCACAGTGATTAAATGGCCAAATCGATTGGGCCCCCTTCTGCAATGCGTCTCAAGGTCAGTCGGCTGTGGGCTTTGGCTAACTGGGCGCAAAAACACCTGGGGCTGAGGCTTGGCTTCACTTGGCTTGGCTTGGAAATGCAGCGAGGCGCGGTATTTTGCTTTTTTGGTTAATTTGAAAGCGGGCCACACTTGTTGATTGATTTCAAGCAGCCGCAGCAACAACAATAATAACAAGTGCGACTAGTCAAATTACAACAATCACAACAATAACGATTGTTCAAGCGTTAACGCCCCATTTATTGGTTGCCTTTGTTTATGTTACTTGGTTGCTTTTGAGCCACTTTTAATTGGGCAATGAGCATCGGGCAACAAATCAACTCCACAAGTCTGCATACGAATGTGGAAATGGAAAATTTGCACAAATATTTCAAGCATTTTTGTGCTTCACTTTTTCTAGCCTATTTAACCTCCAGAAAACTAATTAATTCATATTTCAATTTTTGGCTAGAATGTTCAACTATAAAAAGCCAAGGGAACTTTGCTTTGGCATCACAGTCTCATTTGCGTTTCGGGCCAAGCAACATCTAAGTATAATACAATTCCCTTAAACCACCATGGCCTACAAGTTCGCCTTCGTTTGCTGTGCACTCCTCGGTGCTGCAGCTGCCAGCTATATTCCTCACTCTGACTATCAACATGGTCATGGTCATGGTCACGAAGTTGGCTTCAGCATCCACACTCAACACGAGGCGCCCAAGAAGTGGCACAGCCAGGAGCATGATCATTGGGCACCTGCACCTCAGCATTACCATGTGGCTGCTGCCCCAGTGCATCATTGGGCACCATCTCCACAGCACCACCATGTGGCCGAGGAGGCCCATCACCATCCCAAGTACCAGTTCGACTATGGCGTGAAGGATACCAAGACGGGCGACATCAAGAACCAGTGGGAGACTCGTGATGGCGACAAGGTCAAGGGTGGCTACACGATGAAGGAGGCTGATGGACGCACTCGTGTCGTGGAATACACAGCCGATGACCACAATGGTTTCAATGCAGTCGTCAAGCACATCGGACACGCCCACCACGAAGATCACAAGTCATACGATCACAGCTACCAAGGACACGGACATGGACATGGATACGGACATGCCACCAGCTATGTGGATGTCAAACAGGACACGGGCAGCAAATGGTGGTAAACAGGCGGACTAGAGATAACGAATACGATAAATGTTGTAGACAAAGAATACTCAATAGATCTTTAAATAAAAACTAGCAAAATGCATAAAATGCGATAAAACAAATTTTCAAATATATTTTATTTCTTTATCTTATTTCCAACAATATATAGCATTGCTAAGGCAACAATTTGAAGTAATGAGTTAATATTCTATTTTTTTAATCAATTTTAAATAATACAAATTAGACTTTTATTTTAATGATACACACTTTAATTCTTAGATTGAACACGACGTTGTAATCAAACGTTTCATTAAAAAGAATTATTTATAATTTTATTTAATTTCAAGTTACTCTGGCAAACAAGAGATATTTTTATATTCACTCTTCATTTTCGCAATTAATACTTTAATTGAATAAATATGAAATAAGTATATAACAATGGTCAAAGGTTGTTGTCCATATAATATGTCCAAATTGATAATTGAAAATATAATAACAACTTAAAAGCTTTTCAATTTTGTAGCATACAATAAATTCGCAAAAAGAAGTTTACATTGGTACACGGAAATATTTACGATATTTCAGTGAATAAAATGTATGAAATTAAATAATTTAAGTCAAACTTAGGATATTGGTATGGAAATATTAAGTTTTGTCGATTTGTATGTAACATTATGTGACATTTTAAAAATCGTTATTAAAAAAAGAAAAAGCTATGATTTGATTGTGTCACATTTTGTGCATTTTGCTTGTTTTTATTTAAATATGTTAATATATTAAGAGTATTTGTCTTCACAGAGTATTTACAAAATTCATTATATTCTTAATTCGCAGTCCGCTTGTTTACCACCATTTGCTGCCCGTGTCCTGTTTGACATCCACATAGCTGGTGGCATGTCCGTATCCATGTCCATGTCCGTGTCCTTGGTAGCTGTGATCGTATGACTTGTGCTCTTCGTGGTGGGCGTGTCCGATGTGCTTGACGACTGCATTGAAACCATTGTGGTCATCGGCTGTGTACTCGACGACACGAGTGCGTCCATCAGCCTCCTTCATCGTGTAGCCACCCTTGACCTTGTCGCCATCACGAGTCTCCCACTGGTTCTTGATGTCGCCCGTCTTGGTATCCTTGACGCCATAGTCGAACTGGTACTTGGGATGTTGATGGGCCTCCTCTGCCACATGGTGGTGCTGTGGAGCTGGTGCCCAATGATGCACTGGGGCAGCAGCCACATGGTAATGCTGAGGTGCAGGTGCCCAATGATCATGCTCCTGGCTGTGCCACTTCTTGGGCGCCTCGTGTTGAGTGTGGATGCTGAAACCAACCTCATGACCATGACCATGACCATGTTGATAGTCAGAGTGAGGAATATAGCTGGCAGTTGCAGCACCGAGAAGTGCACAGCAAACGAGGGCGAACTTGTAGGCCATAATGGAACAAAGGATTGGAATGGTACTTAGATGTTGCTATGATCAAATCGCAAATGAAACTGTGATACCAAACTATCGGGGCATTGTTTTTTTATAGTTGACCCTTCTAGTTAAATTCAAAGTTTGAACTAATTAGTTTTTTGGAGGTTAAATGGGCTAGTAAAAGTGAAGCAAGACAATGACGTCGAATCGTACTGAACTTTAACTGAGAAGTGTTTAGTTATCACTTAACTGAAAATTGAACCAATTGTATTTGAGAAAGGAGTTTCGGTGTCCATGCTCAATCGTTAAGTCCTTCTTCATTCTTGCCTGTCTGTTTATGAAAAAGTGTCGTTTTTCATTCACAATGTTACTAGGATAATTATTGTATACCATATTTTCCTTTATTGTCAATTGCGTTTGATGAAACTAATCATTTATTTTATGTGCATATTACGGGGCTATAGACCGTTAAGGTTATAGAGCAGCTGGTAATTCAGGTGCACTAGAACCAAGCAGTTCAAACCATACTGCTTGCACTGTGATGAACTGCTTAAAAACTACTGTGCACAATTTAAATTGTCTGTTTGGTTAGATAATTTTCATTTAAAGTTTTACTTTGTGTGCCATTTAATTTATAATATAATTTTTTAAATATTTTGTAAATAAATAAATTTATGTAGAATATAATTTTAATTTTATTAACTTTTTAAGACCACGTTCTGAACACCATTAGATCCCTTTTTGAAGTACTTAAGATCAAGTTCTTAGTAATACGATAACTAATAAGAACTTGGTATTAATGTAGTACAACTCCTAAAATTTCCTGACCCCCTTTTTAGTTGAAAATTTTTAGTTCTGACAACTTTTTTTTTCACAATTTCAGAGCTTCAACGCAATGACAAACCGAAAGAAGGAACTCCAAAAAATCTTAAAATATTATAATTTTATTTTATAGTCGTGGTTTACAAATAGGAAGCTTGGTCTTCCTGGGACCATCAAATAACGTATAGCTCATTTTATTTAACTTTAAAATGCATTGACAAAATGGAAAAGGCTTAAAGCATCGGACTAAAATCGGTGTATCGAAGTTTTAACTCAACATCGATTATTCAATTTGTGTAAAATATTGTGAGTTAATGAAACAGCTAGGTTTGATAGCACATTATCATTAAGGATAACCAACTTTTTATATAAACTTTATTATTGATGTGTCACACGGATTCCAATTTATTGAAATAGATAGTTGACGACAGTAAAAATTGGTCAACAAAACAGTAAATTGATAAAGGGGTTACGTCCCAATACTTATATTTTTATATATTCCAATATTTTTTAGATTTTTTGTAACATTTTATATAATCAGTATTTATAATTTTAATATTATCAACTAAATTATAAAGGAATATACATTATTGATAATTGCATGTTATGCACTTTGCTTGTTTTTATTTAAATATATTAAGCGTATTTGTCTTTACAGGGTATTTACATCATTTATCATATTCATAATTCGCAGTCCGCCTGTTTACCACCATTTGCTGCCCGTGTCCTGTTTGACATCCACATAACTGGTGGCATGTCCGTATCCATGTGCGTGTCCTTGGTAGCTGTGATCGTATGACTTGTGCTCTTCGTGGTGGGCGTGTCCGATGTGCTTGACGACTGCATTGAAACCATTGTGGTCATCGGCTGTGTACTCGACGACACGAGTGCGTCCATCAGCCTCCTTCATCGTGTAGCCACCCTTGACCTTGTCGCCATCACGGGTCTCCCACTGGTTCTTGATGTCGCCCGTCTTGGTATCCTTGACGCCATAGTCGAACTGGTACTTGGGATGGTGATGGGCCTCCTCGGCCACATGGTGGTGCTGTGGAGCTGGTGCCCAATGATGCACTGGGGCAGCAGCCACATGGTAATGCTGAGGGGCAGGTGCCCAATGATCATGCTCCTGGCTGTGCCACTTCTTGGGCGCCTCGTGTTGAGTGTGGATGCTGAAACCAACCTCATGACCATGACCATGGCCATGTTGATAGTCAGAGTGAGGAATATAGCTGGCAGCTGCAGCTCCAAGGAGTGCACAGCAAACGAAGGCGAACTTGTAGGCCATGGTGGTTTAAAGGAATTGTACTTAGATGTTTCTATGATCAGATCGCAACTGAGACTGTGATGTCAAAGTATCGGGGCATTGCTTTTTTATAGCTGACCCTTCTAGTTAAAATCAAAGTTTGAACTAATTAGTTTTTTTTGGAGGTTAAATGGGCTAGTAAAAGTAAAGCATAACAATGATTTTGAAGTGTATTGAACTTGATGTGAGAAGTATTTACTCATTGTAATGGCTAAATTGAATGTGGAACCAATTGCATTTGATAGCAACAGCTTCCGGTATCGATTAGCAATCCTTTAGTCCTTCTTTGCCTTTGTCAGCACATATAACCTTCGGCAGCTTTTTATTAACAAATTTAGGTGGAAGCTTGATTTTCTTTCACTTTGCATAGGATAATTTTATTTATTGAGCGTCAATTGCTTGGGAGAACACGAATAGCCTTTTATTTATACACAGCTCCGAGCAGATGGTAGTTTAACAATGCTACACAGAAGCAGTTTAAAATACACTGCTTGGTTTGTGATGAACTGCTTGAAAACACAATGCTTAATTCTCAAAATGTGCAACTTGGTTAAACAATTTCAATTCAGTGTTGGTTTGCAATAATTTGTGTATTAACTAAGAAAGCGTATTCTATAGATTAATTCATATAAGAAATATATTTCGATATTGAACTTGGTAGAAAAAACAATAAAGAATTTGCATACATAGTAGAAAGGGTTTCGATTGTTTTACTTAGGTTATCATTTTAAAAACTCAACATTAGAAAAAGAAACACAAACATATTTCGGAACGCCGTCAAATTTATAATTTTTTTTATATATATATTTTTTAAAGTTTGTTTTTGAACTGCATGTTGTTATTTTCATTTCGCCATTAATAGATTCTTAAAGCCACTAACATTTCGAAAAATAAAAAAATCATTAGAAAGTTGTTATTATTGAATAAACATTTAGAATTTCGATATTGGCTTTCGTTGCAGCTTCGCGGTACCTACATAAAAAGTGCTTAATTCACATTTTATAAAAAAAGGAAAAGTTTTGCTGGCAGGAATCGAACCCCCGCTCCCAGTGATAAAACTTACTTAACTTGAACAATATTTAATGCCAATTTCAAACTTTATAATTTTACTTACACTTCTGGGAAATGTGGTTTCCGACTTAATATTTTAGAAACTTATTATTAATTGTTTATCGTGCATAGAAAAAGACTGCTTAGACTATATGAATTCGAAGGCAATTAAAATGGGTAATTTTTTTGATAATCTTTTGAATATTTCGATAATTATATTTTAATAGCATACTATTTAAATTAAGCTATAAGAGAGTTTGATGGTTCGTATTTATTGCATTTTATGCACTTTGCTTGTTTTTATTTAAATATATTAAGCGTATTTGTCTTTACAAAGCATTTGCAACATTTTTCATATTCATAATTCGCAGTCCGCCTGTTTACCACCATTTGCTGCCCGTGTCCTGTTTGACATCCACATAGCTGGTGGCATGTCCGTATCCATGTGCGTGTCCTTGGTAGCTGTGATCGTATGACTTGTGCTCTTCGTGGTGGGCGTGTCCGATGTGCTTGACGACTGCATTGAAACCATTGTGGTCATCGGCTGTGTACTCGACGACACGAGTGCGTCCATCAGCCTCCTTCATCGTGTAGCCACCCTTGACCTTGTCGCCATCACGGGTCTCCCACTGGTTCTTGATGTCGCCCGTCTTGGTATCCTTGACGCCATAGTCGAACTGGTACTTGGGATGGTGATGGGCCTCCTCGGCCACATGGTGGTGCTGTGGAGCTGGTGCCCAATGATGCACTGGGGCAGCAGCCACATGGTAATGCTGTGATGCAGGTGCCCAATGATCATGCTCCTGGCTGTGCCACTTCTTGGGCGCCTCGTGTTGAGTGTGGATGCTGAAGCCAACCTCATGACCATGACCATGTTGATAGTCAGAGTGAGGAATATAGCTGGCAGCTGCAGCACTGAGGAGTGCACAGCAAACGAAGGCGAACTTGTAGGCCATGGTGGAACAAAGGATTGAAATGGTACTTAGATGTTGCTATGATCAGATCGCAACTGAGACTGTGATGTCAAACTGAAGGTGCATTGCTTTTTTATAGCTGACCCTTCTAGTTAAATTCAAAGTTTGAACTAATTAGTTTTTTGGAGGTTAAATGGGCTAGTAAAAGTGAAGCAAGACAATGACTTCGAATTGTACTGAATTTAAACTGAGAAGTGTTTAGTTATCACTTAACTGAACATTGAACCAATTGTATTTGAGAGCAGCTCCTTTCGGTGTCCATAATCAATCGTTAAGTCCTTCTTCATTCTTGCCTGTCGGTTTATGAAAAAGTGTCGTTTGATGCTCACTTTCCATTCAAAATGTCACAAGGATAATTATTGTATACCATATTTTCCTTTATTGTCAATTGCGTTTGATGAAACTAATCATTTTTTTTATGTGCATATTACTGGGCTATAGACCGTTAAGGTTATAGAGCAGCTGGTAATTCAGGTGCACTAGAACCAAGCAGTTCAAACCATACTGCTTGCACTGTGATGAACTGCTTAAAAACTACTGTGCACAATTTAAATTGTCTGATTGGTTAGATAATTTTCATTTAAAGTTTTACTTTGTGTGCCATTTAATTTATAATATAATTTTTTAAATATTTTGTAAATAAATAAATTTATGTAGAATATAATTTTAATTTTATTAACTTTTTAAGACCACGTTCTGAACATCATTAGATACCTTTTTGAAGTACTTCAGATCAAGTTCTTAGTAATACGATAACTAATAAGAACTTGGTATTAATGTAGTACAACTCCTAAAATTTCCTTACCCCCTTTTTAGTTGAAAATTTTTAGTTCTGACAAAATTTTTTTTCACAATTTCAGAGCTTCAACGCAATGACAAACCGAAAGAAGGAACTCCAAAACTTGGTCTTCCTGGGACCATCAAATAACTTATAGCTCATTTTATTTAACTTTAAAATGCATTGACAAAATGGAAAAGGCTTAAAGCATCGGACTAAAATCGGTGCATCAAAGTTTAAACTCAACATCGATTATTCAATTCGTGTAAAATATTGTGATTTAATGAAACAGCTAGGTTTGATAGCACATTACCAGTAAGGATAACCAATTGTATATATAAACATTATTATTGATGTGTCACACGGATTCCAATGTATTGAAATACATAGTTGACGACAATACAAATTGGTCAACAAAACAGTAAATTGATAAAGGGGTTACGTCCCAATACTTATATTTTTATATATTCCAATATTTTTTAGATTTCTTGTAACATTTTATATAATCAGTATTTATAATTTTAATATTATCAACTAAATTATAAAGGAATATACATTATTGATAATTGCATGTTATGCACATTGCTTGTTTTTATTTAAATATATTAAGCGTATTTGTCTTTGCAGGGTATTTACAACATTTATCATATTCATAAGTCGCAGTCCGCCTGTTTACCACCATTTGCTGCCCGTGTCCTGTTTGACATCCACATAGCTGGTGGCATGTCCGTATCCATGTCCATGTCCGTGTCCTTGGTAGCTGTGATCGTATGACTTGTGCTCTTCGTGGTGGGCTTGTCCGATGTGCTTGACGACTGCATTGAAACCATTGTGGTCATCGGCTGTGTACTCGACGACACGAGTGCGTCCATCAGCCTCCTTCATCGTGTAGCCACCCTTGACCTTGTCGCCATCACGAGTCTCCCACTGGTTCTTGATGTCGCCCGTCTTGGTATCCTTGACGCCATAGTCGAACTGGTACTTGGGATGGTGATGGGCCTCCTCGGCCACATGGTGGTGCTGTGGAGCTGGTGCCCAATGATGCACTGGGGCAGAAGGTACGAAGTAATGTTGCTGTGGAGCTGCTGCTGGTGCCCAATGATCATGCTCCTGGCTGTGCCACTTCTTGGGCGCCTCGTGTTGAGTGTGGATGCTGAAGCCAACCTCATGACCATGACCATATTGATAGTCAGAGTGAGGAATATAGCTGGCAGCTGCAGCACCGAGAAGTGCACAGCAAACGAGGGTGTACTTGTAGGCCATAATGGAACAAAGGATTGGAATGGTACTTAGATGTTGCTATGATCAGATCGCAACTGAGACTGTGATGTCAAAGTATCGGGGCATTGCTTTTTTATAGCTGACCCTTCTAGTTAAAATCAAAGTTTGAACTAATTAGTTTTTTGGAGGTTAAATGGGCTGGTAAAAGTAAAGCCAAACAATGATTTCCAAGTGAATTGTAAACATTATGTGAGAAGTTATCGTTATTGCTTAATTGAACGTTGAACCAATTGCATTTCTTAGCCGCGGCTTCGGTGCTGATTAGCAATCCCTAAGTAATTTGTGCAGCAGTATAAGGAACAATTTTATTTTGAAGCTATAGAAAAATACTCAACTTTTATTTTTGTGCATACTTTTAGGTGAGCTGTTACAGTTTGAGAGCAACTACAAATCAGTTGTTTCAAACGAAGCAGTTCACACTCCACTGCTTGCATCGTGCTTAACACTTAAACTTGACTGCTTGCTTTAATAATTTGAATTTAAGACGTTAATTTTACTGCAGTTGATTACTTGCTTACAAACCATATTATTTTGATTTTAGACAAAGTATATTTAAACATTTAACTAAGTTAAACAACTATTAAACTATGTGCAATTTGTAATATATTGCATAATTCATTAAAATAAACTCACTATTTCTTGGCTTCTAATCCAACATAATTCCTCATCTTGATGACAACTATGAAAATTAGTCAAAAATGTGCTTAGGCCACAGGCTCATATAAATTCATCAATTAAGCATTAATTTATGCTCTGCAGCAAACTTTTGCGGTCACATAAATCTGCCAGAGTTGCCAGACCGCAAGATAGGGATTGTCTTGAAGCTGGCAGATGGTCAGAATGATTGAAGCGACGAATTGGAATAAGCTCTTAAGACCCGAATAAAGCGAGCTATGTAAATTATGTGATGCATTTATTGGTTTCACAAATTCCCTGTCGTGATAAGCATCGGGCTCTTGGAACAATTACTTCTGAGAGTTGGGTGATGAGACCTCGAAAAATGCTCCTGGATATATTTTGTTCATGTGTGGAAACGGCAAAATAAAAACTGTTCTTCTGGATCATAATTTGCCTTCGTACTTACGCTCACCGTATCCTCTTTGCCGATTTATACGGTTTCATTAAAAATGCAAATGAGCAGTTGAAATTGCTGGCGCTTTAACGACGAAAAAAGTGTTGGGGAAGGTGAAAGAGCTCCTCAGGTGAGCTCGAACAGCAAACGCAGAGCAGCCAGACGAACAGAACTGTTGGACCCATCAGGCGAGCCGTGAAATTTATACAAAGAGTTCGCCATTGCTTTTGGTGAGTTTACTTGCTTACTCTTTGATTGGGGCATTACAGAATTGTCTACACTTTTGTCACAGTAACTGATACGAACGAGTCGAACAAATAAAGTAAATAATTATTTAACTCATTAAAATAAATACATTATGTTGAAATATAAGCATTTTTTGAAAAGTTTAGTCTAGACTTTTATAGCAACAACTGGTACTGGTAACTGATAATCGAATAAATAAAATTAATAATATTTTAGAAGAAATTTATTTTTCTAAAATTAAATATATATTTTTATGTTATCATTTCACAAAAAAGAATTGTCTGAATTTGTTTTGCCAGTAACTGCTACTAAGGAATCGAAAAAATAAAATTATGATTTAAATATTGCCCTACGCAATATAATATTTTTAATTGAATTACTAGAATCTCAAATATATTTTGTAATATTTTGTATTATCATAAGCTTTACATCGAGTGTATAGTTTATTTGTTGCTTCGGAATTTGTGTTTCGTTGGTTTTGTTGCGAAAAGCGTGCTCGGCCCAAAAGAGATAAAAAATGGAAGGATTCGAAAGTCGAATTAAATCGTCGAGTCCGAAATGAATGAAAGCAGCAAGCGACGGAATAAATGAATGAATGAAACAAAATGTAATGAAAACGAAGGCGATGTGCACGTGGAAAAGTGCAATGCGTGGAAAAACTGTTGCCCTCTATGGGGCTGGCTTTTGGCTTCTGTTATGACAAATACAAAGAAAAAGGGAAAAAGTGTAGAAAATGAAAATGGGAAAAAGTACGCAGCAACAGCATCAGCGACCAAACGAAAAGTTTTGCCTGATTTCGGCGCCGCTCAAAGTATAATAATGTGCTGCCGCCGACAACTGCAGCGACAGCGACAGTTGCCTACCGAAAATGGGGGCGTGGCCATGGGTTATGTAGCATGCGGCTTGTGCCGCTTCAAGTGCACACTTTCTCATGGCTTAGCACTTTGCAGCACAGCTCGTTGCCTTTTGTAGTGGTCGGGGGCGCAAGAGGAGGCGGCGATGGTTGGCCGGCTTATGCAACAAATAATTTAATTTTATGCTGCATACAAAAAGGCGCTTGGGCTCCAAGCAACCGAACGGACGAACGAAGAACGAGCAACGACAACGGAAATGCCACTTTACGGCCTGTTTGACGGAGAAGTGGACGTTAAGTTGTGAATATGATGATGGAGATGGCTGATGATGATGATTATGATTGTGACGACGATGACGATGGCGATGGCGATGGCAATGGCGGCGTAAGCAACAAGCACAACTGAAATATTGCGCATACGCCGCCTGGGACGGCGGAAAATCGCTGGCAATGAGGTCGAGCTGTAAAAGTGGGCTAAATGTCGCATCAACTGAAGAGAAGTCAACTAGAGACGACGGAGAGTCGAGTACGAGTGTTATAAAAACGAAGGCTTACACATAAAAATAAATTGCTACAATCGAGTTGAGCGAATTATGCAATAATAAACTTAGACATAACATATGCACATCCATGTTTCCACATGTGCTTGTAATAAGGTTATTAAACTTTTATATTTGATCACAAGTCCCATAATATATTTAGCGTTTAATTTCAGCTCGTCTAGGAAACATGTGTGCTATTTAAATAACGAAATGAACTTGAAGATTAAATATCGCATTATTTATTTAGGCTTTAAGCATTTATCATCTGCATTTTGCCTTAAGTTAGGTCATGTTTCTAACCCTCAGCTACAGGCACAAATGCTGGTAACAATTGTAAAGCCTCCGTTGTGGCACCAGCTCGTTTTACGGCAGTTCCTCAATTCCCATTAGCAATGTTTATGTTGCTTCCTTTTGCAGTAATAACAACAGATGTTTACCCACAATTAAAGCACTTAAATGACCACAAAGCGCCGCAGTTGACGACGACCTTCGAGCGAATCTCAGACTACACTACATAAATATATATAATTTGGGTTAATTGCGCAAAATAATCATAATTTTTCTCGCAGCCTGTTCTCAGACCGCAGGCAAACACCAACGAAACAGCAGCAACCTAATTCCTTTGATGGGCGGCATTTTGGTTTCAGTCGTGGCAGGGGAATTCACAATTTTGACCTGCTTTTGTTATCATCAAATGTGTTGGCCAGCACACACATGTGTGTGCACAAAGTTTTCGCCGCTGTCGACACATTAAATGAAATTTAATTCCTGCTGGCATCATAAGCAGGCACAGCACAGCAGAGGATGGCTTTAGTCCTCGCCTGGCCATGGCCTGGCACCGACAGCAGCTGGACAGGCTTAACAAGCAGGCGAGGCTGGAGCCAAAGTGAAACCGCCAAAAACAAACTCTACCCGTTGTGCCTGGCAAGGCTTTCTTACCACAACTTTGTATGCGCTCGGCCTTGTACGTGTTGTGCTACTATTTAAATGTTATTTAACGCTGCCCCAAAAATTCGACTGGTTATGCTATGTTGAGTGGGCGTGGCTGGCTCATAAAATGTCGCACAGTTGTTGCCAAATTTGTGGTCTGAACGGTTATCTTTTGTTTAAAGCCAGAGCTGATGCGAGCCAGCAAATTGCCATAAAAAATTTCACGCTCATCTGACTAAATGGTTTTATAGCTTCTGATATTTGCTCATTTGTGTAGAGTTTCCCTCACCCACCCAGAAAATGCGTTGATTTCATTGTCATATATTGTTGTTGTTGTTGTTGTTGGCTGCGTGTTGTTGTAATTTATGAGCGGTCAGTTTTTGGCCCAACAATTGCCCCTCGGTACGCTTCGTTAGCCCTTTGGCCGGCCAGTCGGCCACTTTTGGGTGCACAATACAAAATTCATAAACCAACCCAAAAACCAATCATATCAACTTTGTGTAGTCTACTTCTCGGCCTCCTTTCGTCTTCGCCCGTCTGAACTGCTAGCGTTGGCTATATTTCTGTGATTTTCCTTTTGCTTTCTCCGTCTCCATCTCTGGCTCGACTTGTTTTTGCTTTTCGCCTTTTTTGGGTATTCGGATTTGTATGTCTTAATCATATTTTATGTTTTATATTTTGCGCTTCACGAATTTGATGAGTGAGTAGCCGAAAAGCAGAATTTACCATTTCTTATCTTTTCTTTTCTATTTTTTGTTTGCAAACATTGTCAGTCTAGTGAGAGGGAAAGACTCCGGCTTAGGCACATAATTTGTGGCATTACTCAGCTGCCCAAAAAGCCGTGAAAGGGCAGCCTGAGAGAGCTGAGTTGAAGTCGTTGTCGTAGTCTGGGAGTCAGGTCAACACACATAAGAGTCATGAGCGTTTACCAATTAGTGTTTATGGCAGCATTAATCTTCCTATTGTTACAAATATGAGGAGTAATAAATAAGAAAAACTGTAATTCTAGACTGCAAATATCATTATTTTACAATTTGTAATAAGTAAGAAGCCTTGTTTGATTCTGCTTTATATTTTAATTGCTCTGAAGCTAAATGCTTTTTCTTTATTGCAAATCAATTGTTTCAATTGAAAAGAAGTAAATATGTATTAAATTCATTAATTAAACACGTGTTTATGGGAGTATTAATTTTCGTATTGTTACAAATATATGGGAAAACAAATATAATTGTAAGGTTTGACTGCAAATTGAATACTTTTCACAATTTGTTATAATTTTTACTTACTACCCGAATGCATACTTCCTTTTATTTGATATAGAATTAATTTTAGGTACGTAATACTTCATTGGGTTAAATCATTTAAATGCTTTTTGAGTATTATGAATCAATTGCTTAAAATATTGAAGATTAAAATTTTTTGTTGAATTATTTTTGCAATTTTGATTTATAATTATATAGCTTTAAGAGACTTTAAAGTTTTTTATTTCGTAATCTTAATTTAACAGTCATTCTTAAATGACTTAAAAAAAAATAATAATAATAAATGTGTTCTCCCCCTACTAAATACAATGAATATTATTTATTGTTAATTTTTTCTTTAGCAAATAGAGTATTCCAAAAAATGGCTAGTCATCAGTTAATTAAGAGGTGTTTAATCTCAAAATAGTAATATATTAATTACAGCGAATAAATAATTTCTAGCAGAAAGTCAACAAGGTAAATGCAATTATTATCTGCAAAACTACTCGTAACTATTGAAGATGCTGTTTCTTCTCGTTGTTTGTGCCCAAACAGTTGAATCCACTTTAGCCCGCTAAAACCATTTGGGCCAAAAGGCAGACAAGAGCCATTAGCTACATCAACGTATTGGATAATGGACATATTGGGCAGTTTGAATGAAAAGCCAAGCCTCTCAGCCAAGTCAGCTCGAGTGGCCGAGATACACTTGACTCGATTTTGCATAAATGCCACGTAAAATTCTTGGCTGAAATGCAGCAGTAGCTAAGCTAAGAGACTCTAAGGGCGGGAAACATCGTTAGGCTCACCGCAAATGCTCCACTTAACGCTCGACTAGGCACAAGGTCGGCAAAATCAACAAAAGCTGCGCTGCGGACTTCGATAATTGGGGCCGCAAGAGCCCCAGGGACAGCCACAAGACGAGGGAGGACGGCCAGAAGATGGCCAGGTTGGCGCTGGGTTTGGTTAGTTGCTTTGGTTTGGCCGGCACTTCATCAGAGGGGCAATTGAAGCGTGTGGCTACGGCTGAGGCTGACGCTGAGGCTGGACTCAGGTTTTTCTGCCTGGGCCCTAAATTACGTTTAGTGGGTTAATAAAATGCCAAGCACTTTATGCAAATTGAATTAAATGGAGCTCAGCTTGGCTCAGTTCAGTTCAGCTCAGCTCAGCTCAGGATCTGGCTCGTTTGCTTCACTTCCGACAGGACAAGCGAAAGCGGTTGTGAAATGTAACTCTCACTCTCTCTTTCTCTCACCATCTTGCTGTGTGTGTCTCTCAACAAAAGCTACATTTAATGCATTATTTATAAAGGATTAGCACAGAGAGCAACTGTCATGCATCCCAAACGGAAGATGGCAAAAACAGGAAGGAAAAACCTTTGCCTAACGAGAATTACTAATTGCCCCCATTCCCCCAATGTGTCTGTAAAGTTACATCTCTCTCTGTGTGTGTGTGTGTGTGTATGTCTCTATTGTTGTTGTTTTTAATTATATGCATTATGAGACGCTCATTAACAAAGCAAATGAAGAAAGTCAAATGTGCAAGCCAAAATGACAGACAGCCAGAGTCAGAGCAGTCCTCACACGGCCAACGAACCTCAAACCTCCCAACCGAGACAGACACCTGTGCAACTGCCTTGTGTAAACATCATTTAAATTTATAAAACCACAACAACCAGCAGCAACAACAAAAATAATAATAATAAGAGAGCAGCACCACACAACATTGTGACAATTAGCCAGCCAGGCTAGAGATGATCCCGTGAATAGATGCAACCTAAAGATAGCGATTGCTAGAGAATCAAATAATTAACGTTGATTTATCAAAGCATATATATATTTTATATTAGCCAATTATCGAACGCATTCATGTGTCATTATTTATATGGCGTTGAATAGCTCAACATTTCTTCCAAATATTTTAGGTTGTTTTAATTGCATTCTATTTTTTATAATTCATCTTTGAAAGACAAATTTTATTCGACTATTTTATTAATATTAATTTTCTTAAATATTATTAGATGTCGTAAATTAGTTCATCAATGAAAATTTCAATAAAATGCTTCTAATAAGAATAACATTTGAATCCTTATGGCTCATATTTAATCCAAAAGTATTTCTCTGCATTTTGTTTAGACACCGACTTAGCTGCTAACATTAATGATGTGCTCATCTCTAATTCACACAAATACATGTGTGAAAAGATGTGTTGTTTGTTTGTTTATAGAGGAATGCAAATGAGTGTGTTGGAAATCTGAGCGGGCGTGTATCTGAAATGAAAGGAAAGTCCTTTTTATGTAGAATTGTTGTTGTTACTGTTTTTGGTATAAAATGAAAATATACGCTCCGACATTTTACATAATTAACTGACAATGAGTTTATGTACACACATATTCGCATTTATGTATGTAGTGTGCACTCATATTCGCACTCACACTCATGTACGCACACATACGAGTACTCGTAAAAGCACAGCCCTGTTGGACGGTTAAAGGCCGAGACCCAGCCAAGAGAGAGAGAGAAAGAGAGAAAGAGAGCAGGGGAGGGAGCTCCATCAACCCGTCCGCCGATTCCCAAAGGACTTAAGTTAATTATCACATTTTTTACACACAATTTTACTTTGCATTGATGCGTTGTCGTTGTTACTGGAGGGGGCGTGGCTAGGGCAAGCATTAAAGCGCAATTATGTGTATAATTTGTTGTAATTTGGTGTGAAGCACATGATATGAGCGCGATTAACCTGTGCCAAAAAGTTAAATCAACTCATTAATTTGCGATTATACAAGCTGACAGGCTGCACGCTGTCTATCATATTAAAAGACAGAGACATTATCGCCTGTTGCTAAAATCAAATACTACAGAAGTTCAATTAATGCCAATAGTCATCCAGCGTAATATGTTATTAATTTATTATTTTACCAGAAAACTAAATTACAAGTATTATAAAAAAAAACTCTTGATAATAAAAAGGTTAATTTATGAAAGATTCTAGACAGATGACTATTTTGGATTATTTATGTAAGTATGTGGAAATTCTGTTTATCGTAACTTGAACAATTAATTAGACGGCTTATCTTATTAAATTTCTCAGAATAAATCAGTAATTGAATATTGACATACAACAAGGGTGAAAATACGCTTTACGCTGCCTATCAGAATTATTATTATTATTGGCCATTATCTGATCTCTTTCGTTCGAGTCTCAAGCGCGTTGTTATCAGCTTTGCAGGGTGTTCACTATTTATTCGATTTATAACATGACTTTCACTTTAATTGACGGCACTGCGCCATTTGCAGTCATAGTAGAACAAAATAAACAAACAAATAAAATTATTTTCAAAACATTTTTTGCTGTTTGTTTTTGAAAATGGGAATCGGAACAGCAACGACTGTTAAGCGGGCTGACCACGTGCCAAGCTGCCATGGAATGCACATTAGGAAAACGGGGGGAAATGGGAAAAAATGTTGGCACTAGGCAAACAATCAAACGGCCAAAAAGGCGCACAGGATCTTCGCACATGACATTAATATTTATCAGGCATGCAATTACGATTAGAGTTGAGTAGACCAACTATTGACTCAGGCAACGGCTTGACGGCGGTTGATGGCGAGATGAGAGCCAAAAAACATGCCAGCCAAATTGTCAGACAAAACGTTGCGATTGCCTGGCAAAATTTATTGATTCGACGCATTGAAATAGTTCTCAGCGGAGCCATTTCAAAGATTTGTTCGACAAATTGAACGCCAGTTTTAGTGTTTCATTTGTTTTTTGTTTTTTTTTTTGCTTTTGGCGCTTTTCGCTTTTCGTTTTGTCGGGTTTTTCATGTCTTTTCGCTGAAATAGCTGAAAATTCTAACAGACGCGCATAAAAATTCGAACACGCGTAGTTAAATACCCATACAACGCACACACACACACACTCACTCACTCGACTGGGCTATAAAGTGGGCGTGGCAACGGCTATTCAATGAGACAAAGCGCGCCCCGAATCGGGATGTCGGGATGTGGGATTACGTCCGCGACTGGACTGGCAACCTCTGGCTAGGGTCGCGTCTCTTCTTCTTTTTTGGCAATTGTGCTTAAAAGGGGGCGTCGTCGGAGGGGGGAGTGGCAGGTTGAGCTGCTATGTGTTGTCGCCTAAACGATAAAGCAATGACAAAAGTCACAGCGAGTAGCGATTAAAGTTCAATTGGTGTGACAGGCGATTGTTAGCCAAAAAAAAGGAGGCAATTGTTGAAAAAAGCAAGAAAAATAACGAGAAAAATTTAGTTTTGAAGTGTAAAATTAAAACAAGATAATTAAGTTATATTAAAACCTTTTTTTGTTTCTAATCATTTCAATTCTATTAAATAAGTTTGTTTTTATTATATTTTGTAATAGATATTCAATTAAAATTCACATTAAATCGATAAATACTTTTGTATAGAGTCATTGAAATGCCGTAAAAGATTATTAAGTTATATGAAAATCATTTTTATTTAGTTCTAATCATTTTAAATCTATCATTTATATACTCGTATATATATATGAATATATGTATATGTTTCATTTTGTTGTGCATATATATTTATATTTATTTAAAATTTGAGTAACATATTTATTAGTAAGACAAGTTAAAATATTTTTACAATTTCATTTCCATCATATATATTTATTTTAAGATTTTGTGTACAATAAAAATGATTACAATTTTACTAAAATATTTATTAATCATACACATTTAATTAAATTTCTCATTAAATCAATAAATATTTTTTTTATTTCAAACTTCCTTTACTTCTCGTACATTTTACATTCTCATTTAAGTTGATTAAATAACAACGCTAATTGATTATTTCAACTTTCAGTTTCCTTCTATTGTAAATATTTTATTTAAATAGTTTTTTTTCTCCATCAAGCATTCGATTCGAAATTCCTACATAGTTGTCAAATTCTTATCGCCTTTTAAGCTGACGCAATTCAAATGTGAATTTCATAGTTTTATTGATCTACTGATCTGTTAGGTGATCCCCGCTGTTTTTGATTTATATGTATGTATGCTTCAAATTAGTACTTATATGCAGGTATTCTGGCAATTATCAAGCTATATAAACTATACGACTAAACCGTATTGCAAAACCAGACTTAAGTTCAAGTCTACAGACACTTGACATGAGCTGTCGCCAGTGTCTATGTCTATGTCACCAAATCGAGTTATTTAGAGCAATTTTGTTTTTTCCTTCAACAGCTAATTGCATATTTCGGAAGTTCTACAACTTACTTACAAAGACATTGAGGCTGACAGATTATAACGGTTTTGTGCATTAATTAGTCATTAAAAATAAAACCGCTGACAGCAAGCGACGAACGGGGGAGTGTATTAGCAAGAGTTTTAGGTAATTCCGAAAAATACATTTCAAGAGCTTCTCGAAATTGGTGTGTTAAAAAGCCAACCGGCTAACCCTGTTGCTGTTGATTAACCACCGCCAAAAAACACGCCACTAAATGGCCATAGAATCAAAAAAGAATGCCACAAGTTAGACAAGCCGACTATGGAATACACTTTTAGATAATAAATTAATTGCTTGGAAAAGTCGTATATCAATTTTATAAACATTTGCAAAGAGCAACTATGGGTCTGATATATCATTCATTTGTTTGCCAGCGCGTCTAATCGTTATGGCAGCCACAAAAAAGCCAAACAACTTGTTTAAACAATGCACAAACCGACATACAAATAATTATGACTGCAGCCCAGTGTCAATAGAGTACGAGCACAACAAAAATGTGTACAGCCAAATAATTAGTGCAAAATAGCACAAGTTTATTTTATTTATTTTTTTGACTGCTTTGTTTGCTATTCGCATGAAATGAGCAATGTGGGCTAATACTGAAATGTGATTGTGTATGAGTCAAAGTCTGAGGAAAAGTCGCAGTACTAATTATAAATAATCATATTTATTCAGACAAGTTGGCAGAAATATGAGAAAAATCCATAATTCTCTTGTATTGCAACAAATTTAATATCTTACCAAAAAGTCTCTCTTAAGTTTGCTAACTAATATTAAAGATAAGCAGCGGAGATAATATTTCAAACTGAAGATAAATCTGAGTGACATGAGGAAACTGCTAACAAAGTACATTAATAAAAACATAAATTTATTTATCAGTTTAGTTACTTTATATAAATGTATTATATTTTATTTACTATGTATTAAATTGATATGCAATATTTCAATAATCCACTGACTCATTTCGTTTATACTTATTAAAGAAGTGATCGATATTTGATTTCATTTTTAGAAGCCTCACGGAAATGTGATAAGTGGAACAATGTGCTTCAATTATTTATTTGTTAAATCTTCCCAGAAGTACACGTTTTAAATAATCCAGAATCTTAATAAACAACAATAATTTGCAAGCAAATCAATTTCCCACCGTCGATATGAATATGTGTGATTGTTATGCAGCATCATTATAATAATTTGCGTTCATTTGCTAACAAAAATCTCATAATAAAATAAAATACAATCTGCCTGCAGTACGCAGTAAAATCAATGAAAATTAAACTGGTACAGCCATTAAAAAAAATGTTGTGTTAGATGCACATTCAAAAACTGTTAAATTTCGGTAATTTGATTAACAACAACCCAAAAAAAGAAATGCCAAACTGGTTAAAGCTGGGCTAAAAATAGAGCATAGTATTTGGATGTGATTTTCAGTTTGATTTCGATGCAGAGACCAACAACTAAAATAATTGTAGATTACCAATTAATTGTTTCGGCTTTAAGCGCGATACAGTTCGCTGGAAAGTCAGCTGTCTTTATGTTCGTGCTCGCATTCGCACTCGTATTCACAGTTAGCGCCCCAGCTGACGCAACGAACGATCAACAACAACAAGAGTAATAAGCGTAGCAACAAGCGTAACAACAATGTAATCGGCCGTTGATTTATCTCGTTTTAAGTTCTCCGCATCCACTTGTCTAGGTTTTATTTGAGTCTCAGCAGCGCTGGCAAAAACACATGCCAAACACAAACGCTCTCTGAATATCGTTGACAATTTCACTACGCGCACTTCGAATAACCAGCGAATAATTGCATTCAAAAACAATTTGCAAAATCACGTTTTACAATACTTACTTACGACTTTTGGATGCCTGTTTTCTGATTTATTTTCGGCTTCCGCGAAAAGTATTGTGACTTCGATTTTGGTGCAACTCTCTGGATATATAAGGGACAACAGCATCAGCATGATATTCGGACGCTGCACCCGTAAACAAACACTCACAATGAGTGCCCTGCTCGCTGGTGCGATCCTCGCCATCGTTGCCATCAGCGTCTTCAGCCAAGTGGAGCCCAAGCAGCCAGCGTGGGCTGTGCATCGGGCTGCAACCAGGTGCTTCAAGACGCGCCCGAACACCGCTAACTCCACGCTTGAGTTGGTTCACATTGTCTTCAGACACGGGATTCGCACGCCCGTCGACACTTTCCCGAGAGATCCCTACGTCAAGGATAGCTTCAAGCCCACCGGCTGGGGACATGTGACAAATGTGAGTAGCGTAACAAATATTTGGGCAACAACAAAAGTTTGGCAAAAATCCACAAGTTCAAATCGAAATATGTTGAAAGATACAACTAATAAATTTGTATTAATTATAACACTTCCAGTTGCAAAATATTTTTTTATTGGTTCTTTTTATTTTGAATAGAACGTTCAAGTTAGTTCTATTCAAAATATGATTTTTGTTTAGTAAGTAAATGATAACAAATTTATTTAATTAAATTTATTTAATTTTTATATATTTCCAATATTCAATGAAGTCACTTTAATTATCCAGTATTTTCCTTATTTTCGTTAATGTATTGTATTATTGTTTTTCACATACTTCTTTCAATACTTCTGATTTAATAGTCATTTATTTAATAACCCAAATTTGTTGTTTAATTTTTATGTGAAGTATTTTTTTTTATATATTTTAAATTTGCAATCAACTCTTTTTAACTATCAAGTAATTTCCAAATGTTGTCGTCTACTTATAATCTTGATAAGCAAACAAATGGAAATAAGTATACTTTAATATGCAATCAGTGATATATTATACATATATAATATTTCAAACACTAAATTTGAATGTATATCTAAATTAAATTCAACTCTCTCAATAGCGAGGCAAGAAGGAGCTCTTCGACATGGGACGCTGGCTGCATCGTCGCTACGGCGACTTCATGGGACCTTTCTATAGACCAGACGTAAGTAGGTCATTGTTAGGCCATGTTGTGTATTAAACCCGTCTTTGTTCTGCAGAGATTGCACGCCCAGGCGACTGCATCGCCCCGAGCATTGATGTCACTGCAGACTACACTGGCCAGCATGTTTGAGCCGCGCGGCACAGCGATGGAATGGAATCGACAGCTTAACTGGCAGCCCATTCCCATTGTATCGGAGCCATTGGAGCAGGATTCGGTGAGCACAAAGAGACAAGCATAAAGTCCTCCTATTACACTATATATTTGTTGTATAGCTGCTGCTGGTGCGAACACCTTGCCCACGTTACTTTGAGGCGCGTGACGAAGTCTTCCAGCTGCCCGAGGTGGTTGCCGAGCAGGCGCCCTTCGCCAATATGCTCAGCGAATTATCGAACTTGACTGGCATGCCGATGCGTAATGCCGAGGACGTCAACTCGCTCTACATCACTCTGCTGGCCGAGCAGGAGTTTGGCTACAAGCTGCCTGTTTGGGCCAAGGATTACTTTCCGGAACGCATGCAATTCCTGGCCGAGCAGAGCTACGTCTACAATGCGTATACGCCCGAGATGCAGAAGATCAAGGGCGGGCCATTCCTGCGCAAGATGTACGATGAAATGCTGGCCAAACAGGCGGGCACTCTGAGGCCAAAGGACAGAGGCATGTTCATCTATACGGGCCACGACTGGACCGTGGGCAACATCCTCTCTGCTCTCGGCATCTGGAAGCGTCAAATGCCACGCTTCGCTGTGATGGCCATCTTCGAGACGCATCAGAACAAACAGACAGGCGAATACTATGTGGAGGTAAGCAAATCTATATAGTATTTATAGCTAGCTTAGCAAAAATCTCGCTGTATGTTATTTCCACTTAATACGCGTAGAGTAGATTGCACCAAAGTTCTCTTGGCGGTAAATTATCCACGCAAAAAGAAAAAACAACTCAAAAAATTCATAGAAAAAACAGAATAATTTATCGACGCTGTCGAAGCCATGTTAAAGACATTTTATCATCACTTTATTCCTATTATTCAAGAATATGCCTTCAAAACTTATGGTATTCTTTACAAAAAAAGTATATAGCATGTACCGAGATATTTTAAATTGGTAAATCTTCTTCTATATGTATTTAAATATCTATTAAAGAAGCCGAATCGGAAAAGTGGTATTTTCAGAGGTCGAGAAGAAAAAACTTAATATGTTTACATTTTTTTTGTATTTAATTACGATACGTAAAATTTCTTGTGTATGAAGTTATTTGCATTTATTTAAAATTACGAACATTTGATCACTTAATCGAGACGTAGATTAAGTTTTCTGAAATAGAGTATTATTAAAACTGTTTCTTTTTCTATTCCCAGATATTCCTGCGTAACGATGAGTTCGGCTGCCTGGAGCAGTTGAAACTGGCCGACTGCGATCTGCAGTGTCCACTGAATCGACTCGTCGAACTCAGTGAAGCGGTGCTGCCCAACGAGCCGCTGGACCAGCGTTGTCGCGCTCGAAGTGCTGATTTTGTGGAGCCCCCGCCACGACCAATCGATCAGCAGTAAATTATTATTATTGCTACAGAAGTATTGATATAGACATGTTAAGTAATTTGTGGCCTGCACTCAGACAAATTCAGTATTAGAAAGTAGCAGTTATCCGCGATTTCGCGGGAAAAAAAAATCAAAATAAAATAAACATTAAAAGTGTACGCCTTTGAATTTATTTCTTTTTTGGGGACTAATTCGCTTATTGTGTGTGAGTTCTATTGGCTCGAGCAAATTGTATTTAATTTCGTGTGTTATTAAAGCACCGTTTTTTCCTTTTGCGAATCATCATCATCATTGCGAAAAAAAAAGAGATCAACGTCATCTCCCGTCGCACTCACAGTTTTGTTCGTCAAAGATAACGCAAATACAAAAAATAATATTCTCAATTCTCTCGAATTTGCTCCACATAAGTGTTCGCGACTTAAAAGCAGCTCGATCTCTATCCACACAGTCACTAGACGCCTGAGTCTCAACGTAGCTGGAAGTACGCGCAATTGATCGCTCCAAACAAAATGTTTGCCAAGCAAATCGTCGGGCCGTTGCTCTGCCTCGGCTTTTGCCTGTTTGTCAGTGGCGGCCTTGTGCCCGCAAAGGACTCGCAGGACGAGGATAAAATTAAGCTGCCTAGTTCAGACTCTACGCTGGAGCTTGTGACTTTGGTAAAAAAAATAAATCAAATAAATTTAAAGTGTCAAATTTAATGTGATTCAACAAATAATTGCCTGCAATCACTAGACCATAACATGATTAAATTTGTGTGTTTCGGCTTTCGAATTACTTAAGTAATCTGTTCAATTTCGCAATTAAGGGCATCTGATTGATGCAAGTGAAGCTACGGCGCAATTTATTATTGTAATTCCGAGTGTTTTTTTATTGGGTACCTCAAATAACAGTCATGAGAAACGAAATTTCTTCGTGTATTCTGATTAATGTGCTACGTAATTACATGCCATTATTTATAACTTATTGTGTGAGTGACTAGTGGATACTTCTAAAATACTTACATGACTCTCTGATTAAATAAATTGTGAAATAGATTAAGATCAAAATTTGACACCTGTTCTTAGTATAGATAACTGTGTGGAGATTATGAAAACATACGAGTATAATGTTTATCTGTACCACAAGTCAACAGCCTATTGCAGAAGAATACTTTTTATATATATCTTAATGTATCTTAGGCCAATAACCTATTACAAAAGAATACTTTGTTCCGTTTACACTCATATAACATCAGAGTAGCGGGTTATTATTTTTATTTTATTTTTATTTTATTATTTAAAAACGACTGTGAACATGACAGTAGTAAACAAAATACTTTAAATTATTTTTGGCCTAAAGAAAAATTTGTAATTAAAAAATGATAACAATATGTTTTGCATTTGTCATACTTAAGGGTATCTTAAAGTCGAACTCAAGAAGTAGTTACAAAATGACTGAGCAACACGAACTTTAAATAGACCAGTTTGAGCCACACGGCGTATACTTAACGTCGTTGAACATTAATTATGCCGATGAAACCGGTACGCTCAGCAAATGTCAGTTGAACATTTGCTGCAAATAACGCTACAATGCAATAAACTACTAACATTAATGGGATGCTAACACAATTATAAAAATATTCTAACGCGAATTGCTTGACTGGCATAGACCCTAAATCAAGTTCCAAAGAATTAAACATTAAAAATAAAATTTGAGAAGATAATAATTAAATTTCTAAATTTTCTCTAATCAATGCACAAATACTGCAATTAACAGTCGTAAATAAAATGTATCTTAATTTTGTGGGTATATTAATTTAAATACCTAATTAATATAGCGGTTCGTCTGAAGGCCACAGTTGCAGTTTGTTAACCATTTGATGATTATAATTATGTATTATTGCGCTAACAAAGAGCCGTATTATTAAGTTCATTAGTGCCCGCATTGAGTTCGAGTATAATTAAAAACCACTGTTATTTTATTAATTTATGCACTATAAATTATTATTATTTATTCGACGTGTAAATTTTGCATTTCATTCCGACAGCTCTTTCGACATGGCCCACGCACACCTGTGACCACATATCCGAAGGATCCCTATTTGAATGAAACCTACGAACCCTTTGGCTGGGGACAATTGACCAATGTAAGTCCGACTAATTCAAATATTATTTGATATTTATTAAATGTATTTGTGCCACCCACAGAATGCCAAGGTGGAGCTCTACAAGATTGGCAAGCAACTGCGCAAACGCTATAAGCAATTCCTGCCCTCCTACTACCAGCCGAATGTGCGTTTAATTAACATATAAATTAAAGCTAAATTTGTAACTAATCGATGCTGAACCATTGACAGATGCTGCACGCACAGGCCACGCAATCATCACGCACCATTATGTCCCTGCAGATGGTGTTGGCTGGCATGTTCCCGCCGGAGAATACGCCCATGGAGTGGAACAAGAAGCTCAACTGGCAGCCCATTCCCATCCTCACCGAGCCAGAGGCCACCGACCTTGTAAGGCTGCCTGCTCATCAAATTATTTATGGCAATTCATTGAATTCATTTCGCATTTGCAGCGCTTGCGACAGAAGGCTTCGTGTCCCCGCTACGATGAGGCGGTTTGGGAAGTGATGCATTCACCGGAAGTGGTCGCTTTGCATGAGGAGAACGCAGAGCTGCTGAAGGAGCTGTCGGAGTTGACGGGTCTCAATGTCACCTACTCGCATCATGTCACCGACATCTTTATTTCGCTGCAAACTCAGCTGGCCTACGGTTTGGAACTGCCCGAATGGGCCAAGGACTATTTCCCAGAGAAGTTGCGTCTGCTGGCATCAAAGTCGTATTCCTACGATGCTTACACGGAGGAGCAGCGCAAGATTAAGGGCGGCTTCTTTCTGGCCGATCTGTACAAGCAGATGCAGTCAAAGATCGCCGGAGAACTGGAACCGGCCGAAAGAAAAATGTTTGTTTACTGCGCCCACGATTGGACCATTGCCAATGTGCTGAGTGCTCTCGATCTGTGGGGCACCCAGATGCCTCGCTTTTCGGCTCTGATTGCCTTTGAGCTGCACAAACGCAAGGACAACGGCGAATACTTTGTGAAAATCTATTTCCAAAACGATCCCAGCAAGGAGCCGAAGCTGCTCCAAGTCCCTGGCTGCGATAAGCAGTGTCCCATTGCCAAGCTGGAGGAGCTCTCTAAGCACATTCTGCCCGATGCGCCCTACGAGCATCTCTGCGTAGCCAAGGGCACCAGCGATGGCACCCGTATTACTTATCACTAGTGCAATACTTTCAGTTCATTCCAATAGTATTACCTCTATATAGTCTAAATATATCTCTGTCTACACTAAACTATTTGCTTGTTGTCTTGCTAGGAACATTGAGACTACAGGTTTGGTTTGGAAGATTTCTGTATTTAATACTGTAATTCTATGTGACTCTTGAACGATTGTTAAAACGTGGGGCTGTAGGCTTGTGTATTTAATACGCGACACTTCTTGTACTTGTGGATTTTGAATGTTGAATGTAGATTTCTGTGTTTAATACGGTGAATTTGGTGTAGTGCGCTCACTATGAATAGTTATCCAGAAGATAATGGTAGACATAGTCAAAGGTAAGCAGCATGATGGCACCACCGGGTCCAAGACGCATGACTTTGGGCACCAGGCCCTTGTAGAGACCACGGACGCCTTCTTCGCGATATATGATGCCCAGGGTGCGGAAGAGGCCGTGATATTTGATCTCGTTGGGCACTGGCTGTGGTCCCTGGATGCGGGACTTGGCCACATCGCAAGGTGTATTGAAGAGGCAACCCAAAGTGCCGGCCGTGAAGCCAATGATGATTCTACGCACGAAATCCCACGTCGGATTCTCAGCATTTGGCACCAAGTCCTTCACCGAATGATAGAAGCCAAAGTAGATCATGTTGAATACACCGTTGCGACCAATTGTGGCAGTCACGCCCTTCAGAAGCCCCCTCCTGCCGAAGCCGTGTTCACCAAAGATTTCTTTCGCCACACTGAACGCTGACCGTGTTTTCTTCTGACGATCCGCCTGCTGCGCGACCTTTACAACCTCGAAAGGATTCACTACCATGGCCTCCAGTACGCCAGCCGTAACGCCCGCCAGCGAATACGAGAGCGGCGTCGGCGACTTGGAGCCGAACTGAAAGAAATGTCTCGTCTGCTCGAATATCATAAACTTGATGGCTCGCTTCGGCGTCTCGGCCAGAATCGGCGGCAGCAGACCCTTCCAGAACGACAGAATACCCTCTTGGCGATACATCTTGGCGAAACAGTCGAATACTCCATTGTACATTACCTCGCTGGAACCGGCGGCGGGCTTCGCTTGCAGTTGCATCCGAGTCTTGACCACGTCGAGGGGCTGCATAATACACACCTCGAGGAATCCGGCGGATGCGCCGGATGCAACCTGGAAGGCACAACGTCTGGCTGCGCTAATCTCTGGATTGTAACTCAAGGTGTTCATGTCTGGACTATGTTTCGCTACCGGGTACCAAAAAAAAAAAAAAAAAATTATTTTTAATGTGTGTGCATTGCTATTGAAGTAGAGTTAAAACTAAAACTGTTGATATATGGAAAAGCGTATGTCACTACACCTACTAGACTGTTAGGATGTTTAAAAAGAGTCGAAAAAGTAAAAAGTTTAAAGTTTATGTGCTTCGATAAAAATTATAAAAACTAAAAATAAATATCCTCAGAAATTAATTTATTAAGTTAAAAAAATTGAATTATTTGACACTTATGAATGCTTTTCGATAATCTATTGCTATAATTGTTTTTCGAAAAAAATTGGTTTTAATTTCACAATTCTTATTCTAATTTAAAATGAAAAATATGAATTATTATTAATACATTAAAACAGACTTATTGACACTTTATTATGTTTTTAAATATTTAATTATTTGAGGCCAAAATAAATTGTTTTTTTATTTACATATACTAAAAATAATCTTATTTCAAATTAATTTAATGTGTTTTGACTATAAATCATTTAAAACAAAACTAAATTTACGTTATATTATCTTAATTAAAAGCCTGCGTTAAAAACATACAAATTAAAATAGAGTTTGAAAATAAAAATTAATTATTAATTTGAAATTTATAAAATTGCAAGTATAAAATTTCATATTCGGAAATTATAAAATGTATTTATAATGTTAAAATAATAGAACCAATTTTAATTAATAATTATTTTCAATCAATATTGGTAAATTAATTGAATATATTTTGCAAAGCTATCGCTGGATATTTTGTTCCTGACTCTGTATAAACTCTGCTTGATCGCTTAAAAATATGTGTTTATAAAGTACACAATAAAAAAACTAACCCATTATCTAATCTGATTGGGTTTTTTTCTGGGTTTTCCTCAATTCCTGCTGCGAATGCTGATTCATATTGATTCATATTGATTCATATTGATTAATATGTTATTGCTTACACCCCAAAGTTTTTTATTTTTGTAATTTTGAACTAAAAACTGATTTTTCTCTGCAAAATTTAACTTTAAATATTTAACTATAAGATACTTAAAATTTATAACTTTTTTATATTGATTTCCCTCTCTTAGTTGTCTCTTAGATATGATTCTGTTGAATCTTATATAAGAGCTGTATTTCGTTATAAGTGTTGTTTGTTTGTTTGCACGCGACTAAATTAACTTAGGTCAATTTAGAAAATAGTGTGCGTGTCGTATTAGAAGGGAGTTTGAATAGTTCTGAGCGGCACTGTTTATGCGTCATATAATAACTCGTATCCATTCAACAATCACTGCAAATGCTTTGCAGAATGTTTGATAAGTCCCAAAGATAAGATAGCAAGCCCAATGTTTGAGGACAACATAATTAGTTTCTCTATGAAAATAAAATAAAGTAATCAAATTAATAAATACAACTTTGAAGATATTGAATTAAATATTAAAATTTTGCAATCTTTAATTGTATTTTATTTTAAAGACGATCTCAGCAATGTGATTACTTAATAACCGATTTCACTGACTTATTGTAAGAGTAGTAATTGAGATGTCATTTATATTTATATTTGAAATATTTAATTTAAAACATACTGATTAATTTCAGATACTCCCCATTCGAAACACTTGTAAATGAAAGCTTTACAGATCTTATAAAACTTAGTGTAGACTTATTGCAACCCAGACAGTTGAAATGGCAGCTTTCCGCGTTTAATATTAAAATGCAGTGATTTTGAACAAATATTAAGTATACGCAAGTCGTAAAAGGACAGCAACAACTTCCGTGCATAATAAAGTGACATGTAAATTTAAATTCGGCAATTTAACAACGTTGACAGCAATTAAAGGCAACAAAAACAACAAAAAACAACATGCATAATAAGTAATTAGCATAAGTTCGATAAAGCAACAATACACCTGCCCAGATTTATTGGCCGAGAATCCGGTGACGAATTTCTTTGGTCATAAATTCAGGGGGCGCCAAAGAAGACCGCAGATGTCATTCCGATTCCGAATCCGATTGTTGTTGTGTGTAAATATGCTTACGTGTGTTTGTTATAAATGTAAATGTTTGTATGCAAAGTGAGCGCGCGGTTTGAAACGCTTCAAATGTTGGGGCTTTGTTGTGGCTGCTGCTCAATGTACGATCAGTTACGGACGACACAACACACAATAGACAGAATCGACAACAACAACCACAACAACAGCAATTACTAAAAGTAACAATAACAATCAGAATAAAAATAATATAATAGTCGGCAGCGTCGGTGACGGTGACGAAAGCATTTGGCGATAATGAAACGATAAAAGACATATGTTCCACAGTGTGGGACAGTCGCCTCGGGTTGCGGGTCAACGTTGCGTGGGCTTTGCGAACTGAGACAGTACGGCGTAAGTGGTCCGCCGGACAGCTGAGAACTATCCGGCAGTCGACCGTTGGCGGTCATCCGTCAACCGTGCTCCATTATCCGGTTATCCGTTATCGGGTTATTCGCTATTCGCTTATCTCGGGTTGTCGAAAATTGAAAATATTACGCGGCTCATCAGGCAACAATGTTCAGTTCAGTTTGTCAAAGACAAACACACAGTAAAACCATATTTGTAATTGTCTTTGTATTGATGATAACAGACATAAAAGACAAATAGAGCTCGAAATACGCGTATTCAAATGCTGATGAAAGAAAGGCGCCCTCAAAACCGGTTCCCAGCGACTTGCCAAATTAACAACGATACCTTTTGTTTTTGTTTTTAATTTTTAATTTGTTTATTGTTGTTGGTGTTGCTGATTCTTGTTTTATGAGCAGCATAATTAAAGACGCCGAATAAACCGAAGCACGCAAAAAACAAACGAAAAAACCGAAACAAAATAAAAATAACAAACAAAATTCAAGTTGTGTGTGCTTCTTCTGATTTGTTTTTTGTGGCGGTTCGGACCGTGTCAACGTTCCCGCTCCGCTATTAGCACCCAGTACACGGCTAAAGAAATATAAGCAACAATAAAGCACAATAACCGCGGACCCCCCTCGGCCACAAAATCCGAAGCCCAATCCCCATCTCAAGCACCGACTAAACCATATAAAGCAGCTCTGCGAAAATGCCGCGTTCGCATTTCACTAGAAGGCATTGTCTAGCGATGACGGGCGGTTTAATTGCATTGGCGCTGCTGATCTTGTGCCTTACACACACCACCGTGATCTCGGGTAAAATCACCGATCCCGGCACCGATGAGTCTACGCTCGAGCTGTTGCATGTGGTAAGTCTGTGAGCCGACGAACAACGAACATCGATCAGCGAACGACTGCAGTTCAAATCAGCTGTGCTTATCACACTCTGCTGCAGGATTTCTGATAGTTTACGTGTTGAGAAAGAATTAATTTAAGAAGTGAAATAGTGAGAAAACATCGGCTATATGTGATCAAGGGCTTGCCCGGAGGAGTCTTCTAAGAAAATTGAATTTATTTAATTGTGTTTTATGTCAATTTAAAGTTCAATTGGAATTTTATTTGCTTTCCTTAAATTTTAAATTCAATTAGTTCATCTAATTTATTCTTTTTGTTTTCTTCATAAATTTAACTTTTAATTAGTTGTTCTAATTTATACTAAAAGTATTCAATGTAGAATCTATTTCCAATCCAAAGAATGCGCGGCATTCACGATACTTCATCACGTTTTACATTAAGCATTGAAAAACCAGCTGATAATACACAAATTATTCGGTTATTAAACTATGTAAACTTGACATTGAAAGTGAATGCCATTTACATGGTGTGAATGATAAATACAAATTCTGCTGATAATACTCCACGTTATTTATACACTGTTAGCGTCAGCATTTTCGTGTCGACGATTATGTAGCAGAGTGTAGCGCAGCATTTAATTATTGCATGACGTTATATTAATTTAGTACGTTGCGAGCAGTGGCAATAGTCGAATGTCGAACGATAAGAGATACGTGTACATAGCGCATGAGAATTCCCATTAAATATGTATCATCGGCGCAGAAAGTGAAGGCGTAATGCGAACCAGGGCTCAGGCAGAAGGTTGGTAAAAAGTTTGCAAGCCTTCGATAAGAGTTGAATATCGAAGTTAATGGCAAACAAATTGTCAGAGCGACATGTGAAGTGTGCTTGGCGAATAGCAGCTGCTTTAATTGTGATTAAACTCAATGTTAAGTCCAGCATTCTATTTATAGAACCCACTAAGTATAGACTATTAAGTAATAATATGCATTCGTGCAACTAATCACGATTTATTTTATTATCACTATTCCAAGTGCATAAGTCTCAGACATTTACTTGCAAGTGAATTAGACTTAATATAACTTTTATATAATTCATGATATAAATACTGTATTAAAAGATATAATTTATTAGTTAATAGTATTGTTTGAACTTATGCAACATAGATATTTACTTAATGCTCTATTTTTAAGTAGAAAATTTACCCAATAATGATCGATAGTGTCTTATTACGATAAAAAGCTGACACACTTTTTCAAGGACAAATCGCACATATCCAAAACATTTTTTTTGGTATGCACATTTTCGAATCATAAAGTAATAGAAATTGACATTGGCAGATAGCAAGTAGATAAAGATTTATATTAGAAGAAAAACATAGAAATAAAGATAGCACTGATAAAGATGGCTCTAATTACTATAGATGTCTTACAGACGAAAGTTTGCCATATGTATCCAAAGAATTTTTCAGCTTAAAATCCCGTGTTAACTACAAAAATATTGTGTTAAGATCCAAAACCTAATGATACATCTGTAATTCGCGTCATCCACGTCAAAAAGCGATGCGAAACAAAGCCAAACTGATTTAAAACCGGCTAGAGACAAGCCTAATTACAATTTAAGATACTCGTTTCACCAAGCAACAAAAAACCAGCAAACCAGTCCAGAGGTATTTTAAATGACCAGTCCGCAAACTGCGACGCACTTTTATTACATAAATGTAGATTTAGTTGTGTTTTAGTTCAAACTTATGTCAAAATATTGATGCACTGCCAACCTATTTAGCTGATAGTCCGGTCTAGTTCAGGGCGACCTTCAGACGAGGCAAGCCAGAGCAGAGCAGAGACGTGGTGAGGCAGGAAGCAGAGATGATGTGAGCAGAGGTTTGGCGAGGCAATCTGGGAGGTTTCCTTATCAGCAAACTGGCCACGCGCGATTCAAATCGAATCGCAAATGCTGCTGGAAAACTTCCGCAAATGTCTAATTGTAATGCTGCCGAAACGTGCATGACCAAAGCAAAGTTGCCCTGCGGTTGAGCGCTTCTTGTTGTTGTTGTTGCGCATGTGATTGTTGCTGTTCCAGTTATGTCTGTGGCTGCTGCTTGGGGTCGGTCAGAGATCGCTGTTGGTGTTGGCAGCACATGCTTGACTGCCTGCGTCGCCTTCTCTCTTTCTATCTTTCTTGCTGCTACTGCGGCGGGTCACACGAACTTTTTCTCGTTTTTGCTTATCAGAGTCGCGTGCGAGCTTTATATTTGTCATTCTCATTGTGCCTGCTACTTTTGTTGTCGTTGTATTTGACGTTGGAGCTTTAGACATTGACTAGACGCCCACTCAACGGCATAAATGACATTAGTTGCAAAAATTCATAAAATATATTTGTGTACAATGTTACAATTATAATTAAGAGGTATTTTAAATTATTTTTGTGCAAAAAAAGCTGTAAGGGCATATTCAGAATTGTGAAAAAAAAAAAAATGTAAATAAGTTCAAACATGTACATATGTATGTACATATATATATATTCATATATCTTTTTATTATAAATTTTTTTAAATCTTAATAATACAAAATATGTACACAGGTGTGAAAAATTATACCAGAGAAGCTTTATTTGTTGGTTACTGGCATTTTGTTTTGAAAGACCCAAAATGTCTTATTTTCATCATAATATTTTGTTTGAATCAGAGGATGGTTTAAGAACTTCTCATAAGGTTTTTTTCTAACATGACACAAAAGCCAACAAAAAATATAAGAAATGTATTTAGAATTAAATAAGTGGAAAGTAGGTTCAGGTTGAAGCCAAAAATGATAAATGATCATTCTTTTTTAAATAAATTATAATTTTTTTGGACTCTTCGATTCATTAGAGAATACATGAATCAGTTCGGTAGACTTCGATCACGTTGTTTTTTTTTTATTCGAATTGTCGTAATTGCCTTGTAACAATGAAATTAATGTCAATTTTTGGTTTTTTTTATTTTATTGAGCGCTTCTTAAAAATGTAGGTGCACATTTATTCTGTAAATATAGTAGTAGCAAAATAATTACTGCTTACAAATCGATTTATTTTCCACGTATTTAAAATTAATTTCTATCATTGTATTTATTTTACTAATTCGTGTTTGAATTTAGTGTTGTCATAATGTTGAACTAATTGAAGCTGGAACAACTCGTCACTAACGCTGCATAAATTTTGTAATATTTTGCAGGTTTTCCGGCATGGGCCACGCACACCGGCGGACACATATCCAAGGGATCCCTATGTAAATGAAACCTACTATCCATTTGGCTGGGGACAAGTAACAAATGTGAGTAGAAAACAAGTTGCTGCAGAACTTTTTCCAAAAAAACAAAAAAGGGAAAACGAAGAAAACCTATGAGTTTTCTGTTCAACCCGAAAACCGCACAGCAAAGCATTTAAATAAATTGAAATGCAAATGTTTGTCGCGGCAAAGGAGGTGGGGGGAAATGCATGAGAGGGCAGGGGAGGGGAAAGTAGATGTTTCTGCCTTGCTTCTGCTGTGTGTGTTGCATTAACATATACACATGCATATGTTTATGCAATTGCAAAAATGCAAGGCATTTATTATTTTATAACGTTGCTACAACTGTGTTTCTCTCTCTCGCTCTGTTTCTCTGTTTCTCGATGTACGCTGCGAATTCTCCGGCTGTTGTCTCACGTGCCATCCGCCCACGCCATGTAATAAATCAACGCTCAGAATGGCAAACGCGAGCTGTTCAACATTGGGAGTTGGCTACGTAAGCGTTATGGCAAATTTCTGGCACCCTACTACAGTCCCGATGTAAGTAACCCAACGCTAACGAACCACCAGATACCCTTCCCCGTTCCCGTTCCTGTTCCCATCCCGGACGGACGGACGGACGGGTGTCTGATAGTGCGGACGTTTACAAATTGCAAAGCTCAAGCGCGCTTGCCTCATCACTCAATTCTTCTTTTTCACTCTTTCTCTCTCCTCTCCACCGGTCTGCTCTGCTGTGCCACACAGTTGGTGCACGCACAGGCGACGGGCGTGCCACGCACACACATGACCATGCAAACCGTTTTGGCCAGCTTCTTTCCACCGAAGGGCACGGCGATGGAGTGGAACAGCAAGTACAATTGGCAGCCCATTCCTGTGTTCTCGCAGGAGCTGAACGAGGATACGGTACGTCAATCCCATCAATAATGATGCCATCATCACTTCAAATTGATTTATACCTCATTTCATCTTCATCGCCCACATACACAAACCGTCTGACGGCCTGACGGCCTGACGATCGGATTTCATTCTACATTTGTCAACAAACAAACTAAAAACTAATTCAAGTCCTAAATCTCAATGATTAAACTTTTTCCAAAAAAAAATAATTTAAAATTTAAATTTTATTAATGTTTCTCTTTTTTATTTATTCATTTGTATGTTCATTGCAATTGCACGAAATTTTTAATTTATTCATTTGTACATTATTAATTTATTTATATGAATGATAATTTCTATTGCATCTCTATGTTAAATAAGTATCTTCTTTTTTGGTTATATAATTTCATGATTATCGTATACTCACTTTACGCTCTTAACCAAGTAGTTTTACTTCAAATAAATAATATTAGAATTATTTTTATTTGAAACTATTATGAGTTAAATTATTTATGAATATTGTCTCATTTTAAAACCATGCAATTAAATTGTTACATTTTTCTAAAAAATCTAGCCCTTAAATTTTCAATACTAAATAATATCGAATGAGAGTGAGTAAAATCGCCTATTCAATATCTAGATTTTTCTAAATAGATTTCCAACTCAAAATTATATTGTATAATTTAACACAAAATCAACAATTTAATTTCTAAACTTTTCAAAATATTTGGCCCAATAATTGAATATCAACTTAAAATTAAATTAAATTAAATAACAGAAATGCATCTAATTTATATCTTCAAAATAACTTAAAATGGTTTTAATGGTTCAACTAACTTCTAACTATTCTTAAGATTATCAATTAACTGATCTCCAACATTTTAAAATTTAGTAGATATGACAATATATTGAATTATACTTACTAATAGTGATTTTTTAATTGGTTAAGATTTAAAGAAAAGTACTCACATTCACTCATATTTAATCTTATTTCCAATTTTTTTTTCCATTACAGTTGTTGCTCGTCCGCACGCCTTGTCCGCGATATTTCGAGGCCTTGCACGAGGTCTACGAGTTGCCCGAAGTTAAGGCGGAGATTGCGCCATTTTTGGACATGTACAAGGAACTGGCAGCCCACACTGGTCTCAGCTTCAACGAGCCCGAGGATGTGCAGTCGCTGTATCTGACATTGCTGGCCGAGCAGGAGTGGGGACTGGATTTGCCCGATTGGACGAAGGAATACTTTCCGGAGAAGATGCAGTTCCTGACCGAACAGAGCTATGTGTACAATGTGTATACGCCGGAGATGCAGAAGATCAAGGCGGGTCCGTTCCTCAAGAAGATGTTCGATGAAATGCAGCAGAGGCGCAATGCCACATTGAAGCCCGAGAAACGCAAGCTCTTCATTTACACTGGCCACGACTCGACTGTGGTCAATGTGCTGTCCGGCCTGAAGATCTGGGAACGCCAATTGCCGCGCTACTCGGTGATGGCGCTTTTCGAGCTGCACAAGAACAAAGAGACCGGCGAATACTGGGTGGAGATCTATTTCCGTAACAATCCAAAGGCGCCCGCCCAAAAGTTGACTGTGCCTGGCTGTGATTTCCAGTGCCCATTGGACAAGCTGCTGGAGTTGGCCAAGGATGTGGTGCCCACCGAGGCAGATGCCAATCGCTGTGATGCCCAAAACGAGCAGTTTACAGAGCCACCACTGCGTGGACCATAGATGTAGATTAGACTATACGAAATTTCTGTCACTTTCTTCTGGAATCTTACAGGTGCTACAAAAAAAAAAAAAACAAACTATAAAACTCAGGGAGCTTAAAGTTTAGTTAAGTCAACTACTAGTTTAAGTGTATACAATAATACAAAGCGAAAAAACTTATTAAAGATCGAGTCACAACTGTCCTTCATCTGGTGTTTGAGTTCGCGCCAGGCAGCCAGGCCAGGCTCATGTGGCAGCCAAGTTGGCTCATTTCCGCTTGTGGCGCCGCCATTGCCCAATAGGCCGCTTCCGCTCAGCCTTTTGCCAGCTCCGCAAACAACTTCCGCACTTCTACAGCGCGCTCTCTCTTCGCTGCGTCTGTGTCTGTGACTGTCGGAATCTCGCCCGCCCTTTGGCTTTGCTCATTTTTGCCAAGAGGTGACATTTTTCGCATTGCGGTTTACCATAAACTATTTCATTGGGGAGTTGTTGTCTGTGTACATTAGCAGTGCTCCAAGCCCGAAGTTCCCATAACCCTCGCCCTCCCCATCCGCCCAGTTTCCCATTGTTTACTCGTGTGCGTTGCCCATCTGTCTCTCTTGTGGAGCTGGAGCTCGCTCTTCGCCCCTCATGGTTTGTTTTTTGCACATATCTGTAAACTTTATTTGTCAACGGGACGCATATGCTGTGTGCTTGCCAAAAACGACAACAAAATAGTAACGAATAAAATAAAATAAGGGAATCGTATTCTGTGTGCTCGTTCGTAGTCGTTATTGTTGGTTTGGGTTGTCTGTTTGTTGCTGCGTTTAATTTTGCTTAATTTGATTTTCGTGGCACTATAAGGCCGCATACTTATAATGCACTGAGAGGCGAGTACAAAAGGAAGTAGGCAAATTGCCAGACAAATCTACATATGCCCACTCATATGGAGATTACAGCTTACACTTATGACTAACGACATGTCTGTTTAAAGCTGTACATGCACCCTTATTAATATCTCTGAAATTATGTTTTCTCTGGGCGTAAAGTAAAAGTAACATTTTGCTGAACATAAATTCGTCCTATTTTTGCGAAATTATCGTACGTTACAAAAATTGTATTCTATGGGAATGCAGTTTATAATTGCAATTATAAATTGATATAACAATCGTTAGATTTATTATTTAACTAAACTAACTTCAGAACAATCTTGAATTAAAATAGTATTTGATACATTTATATATATTATATCATAAAAATTCTATTTATTCGCTTAATTTGGCTAGCTGCAATAAATCTTTCCTCTTCAGCCTAAAAGTATGCAACAAAAATTGTTAAAAACATTTTCAAATGTTCAATGTTCGAAATTCGAAATCAGCGGTTGTTGTCATCGCTTTTTTTCAATTTGACTCATCAATGTTTATTTAGTAAGTGATTGTATGATAAGTGGTAATTTTTTTAATCAATTCTGCAACAGCTTGTGTCTGAGAGTTACTTATATTATTATTAAAATATAATATGCAATATAGTCAAAGCAACTGAGGCCTTCAGGGTGATATGATTCGCAAATTTGTAATTTAGAAGTTAGTCAAATGCAGGCAATGGTATCAATAAGGATTTTTTTAATTTTTATATGAGTCACGCGATTATCACACTCTGCATAAGACTTCACTTCACTTCAAGAAGACTTCACTTAAATTAACCACATTCGATAATAATACCGATTCGCATTCTCTCTCTCTCTATATATTTCTATTGTGTGAAATAAAGCTGCACTCAGTGGCGGCAATAAAATTCATGCACCTTTTTGACAAATGATACGTGCAACAAACAAGACGCCAAGGCAGCTGCATAGAAGCTAGCACAGCAATGAGCCAGTGCCAACAAAGATTTATGCGTTTTACAGGTTCTACACTTTATGCGAAGCTAAACGGCAAACAGTTTGAGTGAAGAAAGGAGCCTCTGTTGTACTGGCCTTGTCTGGTCTGGTCTGCTCCGGTCTGGCCAACGGAAGTCAGCCATGACAACTGCTGCTTTTGGCTGGGCAAACATGTTTTGCATGGACTGCAACTGGAGGTGGAGCTGGAGGCGGATGGTGGCGACTCTATTGTACCTTTTAAAAGACTGAACTGAACTGCAGCAGAGCCCGGCAGCGAGCAAACATTTGTGCAGCTTATTAATATGCATCCCATCTCAGTTGCAGCAGCTCTTGGGGATTAGACTGCATCAGGTGTGGCTCTCACTGGGACCTCGCTGACGTTGGCTTCCTCTTCCATCTTCCACCTCGCACCTGCAATCGACAATTTTATCTACTAGGCCAAGCGCAAAGTTTTTCGCTTCGTATCGAAAAGTCGTTAGTAAGCTGACCACAAAAAGCAAAAGGGATGTGGGCAACAGCAGAACAAGAACTGCGACTACAACAACAAGAACATGAGCAGGACACGGAGCAAGACTAAGCGACCTGTGTGGACCAAGTTAGCCACCAAAAAGGTTTTATGTCTTAGTCGCAGTCGTCTTGATGCTAAAAAATTAAAGTTTATCCAAAGACTTGCACTTAGTTTCAAAAACTTTTCTCTGACAAAAACTTTTCGAACTGAGCTTGTCTCTGGTTCCCTAAGTAGATTTGTTGGCCCAGCCATACGTCTACGAGAGCAGCTAAAAAATGACTTGGCTGTGGGTGAAACTCTTGACCAACCTTACCTAATTCCAGCATAATAATGTGAGTGAAGTAATAAGTCTAATAATTTCGCCGACTCCCAAAAATTATAGTAAAAAGAACGTCAGTGCGATTTTGTACGTCAAAAAATTATTTATTTGCTAAAAATATCCAATTGTTTTGAAGGTAAACAGAGAAGTAAATAAATTGTAGTAACTAAAATAAGTAAATTAAAACTTAAATGAATGTAGAACTAATCTCAGTTACAAAACATAACTTTAAATTATTATTTATATAACAATTTTGTTTTTGCCAAAAGTAATTAATTGTTTTGAAGTTCAATTACCTTAAAATGTTTTCTATTCAAATTTTAAAGTAGAATTAATTCAGCGGATTAAAACAAGAATTAATGTTAAGTTTGCCATTAAACAAAACATTACTTTAAATTATATATCAATTTTTTATTTTTAGAAATGATCTTTTGAATATTGAATTACTGTTAACTTTTTATTATAGACATAGAAAAAAAGTACAAAAATCTAGGACATCTTCTTAAATAGTGACAAAGTAAACATAGTACAAAAATTCTTAAATTTACACTAAAATTGTAAAACAATTCTAGATTGCAATTCATGAAAGTATATTGTTTTTACAATAAGTATGGGAAACTTTTCCAATTAAAAAATCACAATAAATCTTGAAAATGCTTTATATTGAAATCTTGTTTCTAAAATTTTTTTTTTAACGATTGAAATTCTTTTTCGATAAATGTAAATTTAATACATTATTTATCAAGCCCAAAGCTATATTAGAACCAAAAAGAAATTAATCTGATTTTTTGTTCGACTTTTAGCTTTGAAAACTTTTTATATATTTTTCTATACCTTTGCTGTCAGACGGAAACATTAAAAAAAAACAAAAACTAAACTCGACCCGGTCGCTCGCCAGCAGACCAGAAATTGATGAGCAATCAAAATGAAAATATCAGCTAAGATTCATACATTCATTTTCTTTGCATTCACAATAGTAATTTTTACAGCTTGTTTAGTGGCAATTTGCTTCCTCTCGGGCTTCAATCATGAAGTAAACAAGATCAAGATAATTGGGCTGCATCTGTTGCTGGTGATTCTGGCTCAATTCGTGCTCAGTGACACTGTGAAATTCATACTGATAGCCATCGATAAGGCCACTTGGCCCATTAAGGAGAAAATATACCGTCCCGAGAAGGCGCCATTGGTTCACACTCGCACCGACTATCTGAAGATGCGACTGAATACATTGAAAGCGGAGCTGAGATATGGCACGAATCATCTGAGCGAACCGCTCAACTTGCGATTTCAATTGATCTCCGTCGATCTGTTCCTATACGGCACCTACTTCGTTCTGCTGACCATGATGGTGCTCGTGACTCGGGACGGGCTGCTCTATCACAACACGTCCGTGATGACGAAGATCTTTCTGACGAATCGCACGTACACCATTGGACTGGACAGCATACATGAGTTCGATGAGTTCTACACGTTTGTTGAGCTGACGCTGGTCAATGGCTTCGATACGAATGTCGCCGAGACGGGATATCATTCCTGGGTATATGGCGATCATACCGCCAAGCTGGGCGTCATCCGGATGCGCCAACTGCGACGCAAAGAGATGGACCACATGGGTTGGGAGGCGCCAAAGTACTCGAGCCGCGACTATATGCCCAACTGGAAGTTGCCCTATGAACGCCGGCCCTACACGGACAAATACTGGAACATCTATTCGCCGTGGCTGCCGTCGTCAGTTAAGTATTCCTTTATGGATAAGGTTCTTCTGAGCTACAAGCACGATGGCTACTTTGAGAACTATCCGGAGACGGTCGGCTACATTACGATGTTGGCGCGCAATCGCAACAACAGCATGAAGGTGATTGATTACCTCAAGACCAACAATTGGGTTACGAGGCAGACAGCTGCAGTTTTTATCGACTTCACGCTTTATAATGCGGATGCCAATATCTTCACCGTATGCACCTTGCTGTTGGAGCAGACGCCGTTCGGCACCTTGATGGCCACCGCGCAGGTCAACAGCATGAAATTGCTAATCTTGGAGGAGCTCGGCACATTGGGCTTCGTTGTGGCCACGCTGTATAGCATCATGTTCCTTCATTTCGCCAAAAATCTGGTCATCACGCTGTGGTTCGAGCCGTCGAAGCTTCGCAGCATGTGGAATAAACTGGATCTGCTGATATTGGTGCTCAATGTTGTGATGGTCATATTGATCGTCATGCAGGAGATTATAGTCGCCAATCTGCTCGAGGGGATCGAGTGTGCCAACAAGCTGCAGTTCGTGGACTTTCATAAGCCGGCGCATTTGAAGAATGTTTCCAAACTTGTGTTGGGAATCCTTGTGCTGCTGACCACGCTGCGTCTGTGGAAGGTCCTGCAGTTTGCCAGCGTCTTTCAGCTCTTCTCGTATGCTCTGTTTAGCGCCTGGCAAGCTATTGCGAGCATGGCTATAATTATTGTCGTTTTTATTGTCGGCTTTTCCATTGCTGTGGCAATTATCAATGGCAACAATACCACCACTTTCAATTACATCATGCGAAGCATTTCGAACTCGATGTGCTTTTCCTTCGGCTTCAGCCAGCATATCAGTTACATGGATCTCTTCTACGGCGGCAAGATTATGGGCATGGTTTTATATTTTATACTCGTCTTTGTCGTCACCCAGCTGCTGATCAACGTCTTCGTCTCGCTGATCAATGGCTTCTTCGGCTATGCCAAGCTGGTGCGCGATGCTCGAGCCAAGCAGCCAATTAATTTTCTGCAATTTCTGCGCATCGAATATTATGCTGTCTTTCAAGTGTTCAAAAAGTTGCCCTGCTTGAATCGAGGTTATCGACGCAATAATCGCACCGTTGGCGACAACATCAGATATTTTTTGGATCAGAGGCAAGTGACGAGCAGTAAGAACAGATATCAAGCATGGGCCACAGCCACTTTAAGGACTGAGCAGGACTTGGATGAAACCACTAAACAAGAGCATTATAAGATTCGCATTCTACGTCTCTTCAACATAGCAACCGTGATGCAGACCCAGATTCAGCTGCTGGAACACTTGTGGTTTGATCAGGAAAGGGGAGCACAGGGGATGGGCAGCCGGCTTCAAAGTGACGACTACGTTGCCGAATCCGATTCCGATGACGAATCATTTTAAATTTAATTTCTATTTACTATTATTCTCAATAAATAACATAATTGAATGTTCATAAAACTACGGGAACCTTGCCAGGAATTTGCATTTGCGACCTTGACACGCAAGGCAGTTAATCGACTTCACAAGAAACCATTAAAGCCTCTGCTCAATATGGCCAATAACTCCTGTTGCTCTATGCAATTATTCTTGCCAAGGCGACGTGAGTTGCATTCAATTCGATTACTTTCATCTTGGTTGAGGCTATGAGTATCAAAAAAACATTCTTATATGTAGAGATGATTGTTTAAAGCCGATTTATTTGTAATTCTTATTGCAGAACTGGAGCAGCTGCAGCAGAGTAGGTCAATGGTGAGCTGTAGGCAAAGGGAGCGGCCAAAGGAGAGCTGTACGCTAGAGGAGCAGTCAATGGACCGCTGTAGGCCAGAGCAATCACTTGGCTGCTGGTGACAGTCACATATAAAGCAGAAGCAGCGACAACTACAGCTGGAGCTGCATAAGCCAATTGCTGACCGAGGAGAACTCCAGGCTTGGCAGCAACGCAGGCGATGACAGCGAAGATGACAACGGCCTAAATTAATAAACTGTGATCCGTAAAAGATTAACGACAAAATATAAAATTGTTATTAAACAAATCATCAATTTCCTTAAAACGTTGTTAGGATAATCCTGTGATGCATTTCTAAATGGGCAAAATTGATTAATAATAGTTTGGAACATTTTAAGTGTAGCAGGTGTAAAGTTGTTTATTAAAATAGCTCGGGCAGCTTAACTCTGACTTTAGAACATTTTTCTACCAATGTGTTTTATACATTTCATATTTTAAAGTTCCCACAAAAATTACAAATTTTGTATTTACATATATAAGTAGATATACATACATACATATACTAGACAATTTACCTTTCATATTGATATTTGTATTTTTGTTAGCTCCCAATGGACTTCAGCGATAAAATGAGATGCAGTGCAAAAAAAGAACTAATACATAAAAAATGGCACACAAATTTTAAAATTGTATGCAAGTAAATAACTCGATATTCATTACATAAAACATCAGAAAACGAGTGTCAAAGAATCTAGTAAAGCAGAAGACGCAGCTGTTAGTTAAGGAGAAGAAGTTGCAGAGAGTAAAGCAGAAGACGTCGCTCGATTGCAAGAAGGCGAAAATGTCTAGCAGAAGAGGATGCTACTTCTGGGACAATGTCTAACAGAAGAGGATGCTACTTCTGAGACATTGTCTAGCAGAAGAGGATGCTACTTCTGGGACAATGTCTAACAGAAGAGGATGCTACTTCTGAGAAGTATAAAAGTAAAGCAGAAGCAGTTGCTACTAGCTATGAAGAAGCACTTGAGAGAGAGAGAGAGAGCTAAGAGTAAAACAGAAGAAGTTGCTAGTTGACGCAGAGAGTAAAGCAGATGACGTCGGCCGATTGCAAGAAGGCGAAAATGTCTAGCAGAAGAGGATGCTACTTCTGAGACAATGTCTAGCAGAAGAGGATGCTACTTCTGAGAAGTAGAAAAGTAAAGCAGAAGCAGTTGCTACTAGCTATGAAGAAGCAGTATAGAGTATAACAGAAGACGTTGCTAGTTGACGCAGAGAGTAAAGCAGAAGACGTTGCTACAATGCATGCGAACGAAACCGTTATGCAGAAGAGGATGCTACTTCTGAGCAGTACGAATGCCAAAGTAAAGCAGAAGAAAAAACTTCTGCGCAAGTGGAAGCGAGAACGCGCTAGTCGATTGCCAAAGTAAGCGTTGGCTGATCGTGTCTAACTCGCAGATATCAGCAGTAGAGTGTGATTGCGTAGAGGGTAGAGAGGAGAGCGGAGAGCGCTGACAACTCACATGTACACCGATTGACATAATTTCTATGTATTGGTAAGCGTTTTTCTGCTTGCAAGTGAATTTAATGTGCGTATTTTAAATTAAAATGTTAATTAACTGCACTCGCTGTTATAATTATGAATAATCGCTTCTTAGCGGTTATAATCATTGTGAGTGAATGAACCTTCTAGTTGTTGCGTTCGTACAAAAATAGACATTAGTACAAAACTGATATTATAATAATAAATTAATAATATTAAAACTGTTGTCACAATATTAGAAACGTTTATATTTAAATTTTCTTTAGTAAATAAAATCTTCATCTTAACATCGATTAATTGAAAATTCGGTTTGGATATTATTGTAGGCATAAATATTTAAATTGTTGCAAATATCACAGCTGTATGCAATTGAGTTCATTGAACTGATTAGACCTTGAAATGTGGCACCTGCGACCTTGACATAAATGCTCAACATAAATACCAATGAATAATATTTATTAATGCATTTTAAATCAACCGCAACTTCAAAACAAACCATTTAACCAATCTTGAATACGAATTCAAGTGTGGCCAATAAATGTTGTCGCTGTAGACAAACATTTTTGCGTAGTCTACGTGAGTTGCATCCAAACTCCAATATTTGTTGATTTCTAGTGCCCAAATAACGCCTATACAACAAACCGTTAAGCCCAAAAGAAAACCCGAAATGTCATCAAAGAAAAGTTAATTGTGTTTAGAGTTGTTTATTTTAAATCGATGAAGTTTACTTCTTACAGAAGAACTGGAGCAGCAGCAGCAGAGTAGGCCAATGGTGAGCTGTAGGCAAGAGGAGCAGCCAAAGGAGAGCTATAAGCCAGAGGAGCAACCAAAGGAGCGTTGTAAGCCAAGGGAGCAGCCAATGGAGCAGCTGCGTACTTGGCAATGACTGGAGCAGCAACTGGAGCAGCGAATGCTGTGCCAACGGGAGCAACCACTGGAGCAGTGGCGATGCCATTGAAGTTACGGGCAATCACTTGGCTGCTGGTGGCAGTCACATATGGAGCAGGAGCAGCGACAACTGCAGCTGGAGCAGCATAAGCCAATTGCTGACCGAGGAGAACTCCAGGCTTGGCAGCAGCGCAGGCGATGACAGCGAAGATGACAACAGCCTACAATCAATATTAGTTTAATAAAAGGCTCAAATAAAGATGAAACTCCTTCTTACGTATTTGAACATGTTGAGGATTGTTTTGTTGTGTTGCTTCTTAGTTGAGCTGCAAACTGATTGATGTCGAACTCAAACAATTGTCGAGTATTTATACCCAAAATAGTCTTTATTCAGTTGTGAGTCATTGTGGTTCATTGAAATGCGTAAGACCAGTTAACGGTTTCGTTTGCATTTTGTAGCCGTTATTTCTGTCATTACTTTACTTCAGGTTCCCTCACATTGATAAATGTATAACACGTCGTGGCACCCACAAAAATATTTAGACCTAAGGTCAAGTTACCATTCGAGTTCCCAGGTTTTGTATAAATTGTAGAGTGAAGCTGTTGAAAGGTATCAAACAATTTCCAGTCTTCGAACTGTAAACAAATCAACAAATCAAACAAAATGTTCAAATTCGTAAGTTGATCAACATCCAAATTATCCTTTGGATAGTGAATAATTTAATTTGATCCACAGGCCGTTGTCATCTTTGCTATCATCGCCTGCGCTGCTGCCAAGCCTGGAGTTCTCCTTGGTCAACATGTTGCCTATGCTGCTCCAGCTGCAGTTGTCGCTGCTCCTGCTCCATATGTGACTGCCACCAGCAGCCAAGTGATTGCCCGCAACTTCAATGGCATCGCCACTGCTCCAGTGGTTGCTCCAGTGGCCACAGCATTCGCAGCTCCAGTTGCTGCTCCAGTCATTGCCAAGTACGCTGCTGCTCCATTGGCTGCTCCTTTGACTGCCCCTCTGGCCTACAATGTTCCTCTGAGCTATGCTGCTGCTCATGCACCACTTTTGCTGTAAATTAATAAACTGTGATCCATAAACTATTAACGAAAAAATATAAAATTATTATTAAACAAAGTATTAATTTCCTTAAATCGTTGTTAGGATAATAATGTGATGCATTTCTAAATGGGTATACTTGATTTTAATTTTTTTGAACATGTTATGTGGATCAGGTGTAAAGTTGTTTATTAATAGCTCGTGGAGCTTAACTTTGACCTTAGAAAATTACACATTTTTTATGTAAAGACGTAGATAAACAGACACATACTAGACATCTCACCTTTCATGTTAATATTTCTAATTGTGTGTTGCTCTCAATGGACTTTACCGAAATTTCCAAATGGGTTAAAAAAATAATAAGGTATTAAGATGCAGTGCAAAAAACAAACTCAAAAATAAAGAAGTAAGAGAAGTAAAGTCAAAACTTAAATGATTTTTTAACAAAAAACTTAAATGACTGTAGCTTTCTTATTTTTTTTAATAAAGCTTCAGAAACCATTATAGCTTAAAAGTCAGAAATGTGGTTGATTAAGTTTATTTCAACCGTAACTATTGATTTGTGAATTTTAAACACAAAACCGATTTACAAAATGTGCGATCAAAAGTTTGCGACGATCCAAGACAAACTCAAGAGTAATGTTCTAATATTATTTATTGATATGCATAAAATTCGAAAAAATTTACCTTACCCAAAAATGTAAATTAAATTGAACATTAATGTTACTAATTCTGATATTTAAGAAGTAAAATGTAAGTGCATAATTTTGTTATATTAAAAAATAAACAAATTTATTTATCTTAAATAAAATACGTTAATAATTTCGAGGAAATTCTTTCCCAAAACCAACATCGATCTGCTGAAGTACCAGACGAACATAATCGAGTAGCAAGTAGATTAGCCAAAAATTTACATTTTCAGGAGCTGAGCGGGATTTTCAAATTTGAATTTGAATAAAATACGTTAATATTAACGACGAAATTCCTTCCCAAAACCGACTTCGATCTGCTGTAGAACCAGGGGAACATAATCAAGGAGCAAGTAGATTAACCAAAAATTTAAATTTTCAGAAGCTGAGCGGGATTTTCAAACTTGAATTTGAATAAAATACGTTAATATTAACGACGAAATTCCTTCCCAAAACCGACTTCGATCTGCTGAAGTACCAGGCGAACATAATCGAGTAGCAAGTAGATTAACCAAAAATTTAACCCATAGGGTAGAAGGGTATTATAACTTAGTGCCAACAGGAAATATATGTAACAGTCAGAAGGAGGCATCTACGACCCCATAAAGTATATATATTCTTGATCAGTGTCAACAGCCGAGACGATATAGCCATGTCCGTCTGTCCGTCTGTATGAACACCTAGATCTCAGAGACTATAAGAGCTAGAGCTACCAAATTTGGGGACAGTACTCCTATAGGTCGTACGCAGATCAAGTTTATTTCAAATGTTGGATGCCACGCCCCTTTCCGCCCCCAAAAGTCTGTAAAAGCAGTAATAATAAACCTAGAGCATTGAATTTTGGTATGCAAATTAATAATTATATTTTCTATGATTCCTGATTGATTGGGATCGAATGAAAAACAAGGAAGTTATTAAAGAATCAATTTTATATGGAAAATTCACTTGCAGCTGCCCGCGCTTTGTTTGTTTAGTTGACAGTGTGACCATAACGGTGTTGTGGATTTTTATTCGATATTTTCAAATATATACAAAAAAAACAAGTTTTAGTATATTTGGTATATTTTTTGTTAAAATATCATTTAAGTTTTTTGTTTTCACTCGGAATGGGTTGCGGGTATCACACGGTCGAGCACTCTCAACTGTAGCTTTCTAACTTGTTCAAATTTGAATTTGAATAAAATACGTTAATATTAACGACGAAATTCCTTCCCAAAACCGACTTCGATCTGCTGAAGTACCAGGCGAACATAATCGAGTAGCAAGTAGATTAACCAAAAATTTAATTTTTCAGGAGCTGGGCGGGTTTTTCAAATTTGAATTTGAATAAAATACGTTAATATTAACGACGAAATTCCTTCCCAAAAGCGACTTCGATCTGCTGAAGTACCAGGCGAACATAATCGAGTAGCAAGTAGATTAGCCAAAAATTTAAATTTTCAGGAGCTGGGCGGGATTTTCAAATTTGAATTTGAATAAAATACGTTAATATTAACGACGAAATTCCTTCCCAAAACCGACTTCAATCTGCTGAAGTACCAGGCGAACATAATCGAGTAGCAAGTAGATTAACCAAAAATTTAATTTTTCAGGAGCTGGACGGGTTTTTCAAATTTGAATTTGAATAAAATACGTTAATATTAACGACGAAATTCCTTCCCAAAACCGACTTCGATCTGCTGAAGTACCAGGCGAACATAATCGAGTAGCAAGTAGATTAGCCAAACATTTAAATTTTCAGAAGCTGAGCGGGATTTTCAAATTTGAATTTGAATAAAATACGTTAATATTAACGACGAAATTCCTTCCCAAAACCGACTTCGATCTGCTGTAGTACCAGACGAACATAATCAAGTAGCAAGTAGATTAACCAAAAATTTAAATTTTCAGAAGCTGAGCGGGATTTTCAAACTTGAATTTGAATAAAATACGTTAATATTTACGACGAAATTCCTTCCAAAAACCGACTTCGATTTGTTGAAGTACCAGGCGAACATAATCGAGTAGCAAGTAGATTAGCAAAAAATTTAAATTTTCGGAAGCTGAGCGGGATTTTCAAATTTGAATTTGAATAAAATGCGTTAATATTAACGACGAAATTCCTTCCCAAAACCGACTTCGATCTGCTGTAGAACCAGGGGAACATAATCAAGGAGCAAGTAGATTAACCAAAAATTTAAATTTTCAGAAGCTGAGTGGGATTTTCAAACTTGAATTTGAATAAAATACGTTAATATTAACGACGAAATTCCTTTCCAAAACCGACTTCGATCTGCTGAAGTACCAGGCGAACATAATCGAGTAGCAAGTAGATTAGCCAAAAATTAAAATTTTCAGGAGCTGGGCGGGATCTTCAAATTTGAATTTGAATAAAATACGTTAATATTAACGACGAAATTCCTTCCCAAAACCGACTTCGATCTGCTGAAGTACCAGGCGAACATAATCGAGTAGCAAGTAGATTAACCAAAAATTTAAATTTTCAGGAGCTGGGCGGGATTTTCAAATTTGAATTTGAATAAAATACGTTAATATTAACGACGAAATTCCTTTCCAAAACCGACTTTGATCTGCTGAAGTACCAGGCGAACATAATCGAGTAGCAAGTAGATTAGCCAAAAATTAATATTTTCAGGAGCTGGGCGGGATTTTCAAATTTGAATTTGAATAAAATACGTTAATATTAACGACGAAATTCCTTCCAAAAACCAACCTCGATCTGCTGATGTACCAGGCGAACATAATCGAGTAGCAAGTAGATTAGCCAAAAATTTAAATTTTTAGGAGCTGGGCGGGCTTTTCAAATTTGAATTTGAATAAAATACGTTAATATTAACGACGAAATTCCTTCCCAAAAGCGACTTCGATCTGCTGAAGTACCAGGCGAACATAATCGAGTAGCAAGTGATTAACCAAAAATTTAAATTTTCAGGAGCCGGGCGGGATTTTCAAATTTGAATTTGAATAAAATATATTAACGTATTTTATTCAAATTCAAATTTGAATAAAATACGTTAATATTAACGACGAAATTCCTTCCCAAAACCGACTTTGATCTGCTGAAGTACCAGGCGAACATAATCGAGTAGCAAGTAGATTAACCAAAAATTTAAAATTTCAGGAGCTGGGCGGGATTTTCAAATTTGAATTTGAATAAAATACGTTAATATTAACGACGAAATTCCTTCCCAAAACCGACTTCGATCTGCTGAAGTACCAGGCGAACATAATCGAGTAGCAAGTAGATTAGCCAAAAATTAAAATTTTCAGGAGCTGGGCGGGATCTTCAAATTTGAATTTGAATAAAATACGTTAATATTAACGACGAAATTCCTTCCCAAAACCAACATCGATCTGCTGATGTACCAGGCGAACATAATCGAGTAGCAAGTAGATTAGCCAAAAATTAAAATTTTCAGGAGCTGGGTGGGATTTTCAAATTTGAATTTGAATAAAATACGTTAATATTATCGACGAAATTCCTTCCCAAAACCGACTTCGATCTTCTGAAGTACCAGGCGAACTTAATCAAGTAGCAAGTAGATTAGCCAAAAATTTTAATTTTCAGGAGCTGGGCGGGATTTTCAAATTTGAATTTGAATAAATACGTTAATATTTACGACGAAATTCCTTCCCAAAACCGACTTTGATCTGCTGAAGTACCAGGCGAACATAATCGAGTAGCAAGTAGATTAACCAAAAATTTAAATTTTTAGGAGCTGGGCGGGATTTTCAAATTTGAATTTGAATAAAATACGTTAATATTATCGACGAAATTCCTTCCCAAAACCGACTTCGATCTTCTGAAGTACCAGGCGAACATAATCAAGTAGCAAGTAGATTAGCCAAAAATTAAAATTTTCAGGAGCTGGGCGGGCTTTTAAAATTTGAATTTGAATAAAATACGTTAATATTAACGACGAAATTCCTTCCCAAAACCGACTTCGATCTGCTAAAGTACCAGGCGAACATAATCGAGTAGCAAGTAGATTAACCAAAAATTTAAATTTTCAGGAGCTGGGCGGGATTTTCAAATTTGAATTTGAATAAAATACGTTAATATTATCGACGAAATTCCTTCCCAAAACCGACTCGATCTTCTGAAGTACCAGGCGAACATAATCAAGTAGCAAGTAGATTAGCCAAAAATTAAAATTTTCAGGAGCTGGGCGGGCTTTTAAAATTTGAATTTGAATAAAATACGTTAATATTAACGACGAAATTCCTTCCCAAAACCGACTTCGATCTGCTGAAGTACCAGGCGAACATAATCGAGTAGCAAGTAGATTAACCAAAAATTTAAATTTTCAGGAGCTGGGCGGGATTTTCAAATTTGAATTTGAATAAAATACGTTAATATTAACGACGAAATTCCTTTCCAAAACCGACTTCGATCTGCTGAAGTACCAGGCGAACATAATCGAGTAGCAAGTAGATTAGCCAAAAATTAAAATTTTCAGGAGCTGGGCGGGATTTTCAAATTTGAATTTGAATAAAATACGTTAATATTAACGACGAAATTTCTTCCCAAAACCAACATCGATCTGCTGATGTACCAGGCGAACATAATCGAGTAGCAAGTAGATTAACCAAAAATTTAAATTTTCAGGAGCTGGGCGGGATTTTCAAATTTGAATTTGAATAAAATACGTTAATATTACGGACGAAATTCCTTCCCAAAACCGACTTCGATCTGCTGAAGTACCAGGCGAACATAATCAAGTAGCAAGTAGATAAGCCACAAATTAAAATTTTCAGGAGCTGGGCGGGATCTTCAAATTTGAATTTGAATAAAATACGTTAATATTAACGACGAAATTCCTTCCCAAAAACGACTTCGATCTGCTGAAGTACTAGGCGAACATAATCGAGTAGCAAGTAGATTAGCCAAAAATTAAAATTTTCAGGAGCTGGGCGGGATTTTCAAATTTGAATTTGAATAAAATACGTTAATATTATCGACGAAATTCCTTCCCAAAACCGACTTCGATCTTCTGAAGTACCAGGCGAACATAATCAAGTAGCAAGTAGATTAGCCAAAAATTAAAATTTTCAGGAGCTGGGCGGGCTTTTAAATTTTGCATTTGAATAAAATACGTTAATATTAACGACGAAATTCCTTCCCAAAACCGACTTCGATCTGCTGAAGTACCAGGCGAACATAATCGAGTAGCAAGTAGATTAACCAAAAATGTAAATTTTCAGGAGCTGGGCGGGATTTTCAAATTTGAATTTGAATAAAATACGTTAATATTAACGACGAAATTCCTTTCCAAAACCGACTTCGATCTGCTGAAGTACCAGGCGAACATAATCGAGTAGCAAGTAGATTAGCAAAAAATTAAAATTTTCAGGAGCTGGGCGGGATTTTCAAATTTGAATTTGAATAAAATACGTTAATATTAACGACGAAATTCCTTCCCAAAACCAACATCGATCTGCTGATGTACCAAGCGAACATAATCGAGTAGCAAGTAGATTAGCCAAAAATTTAAATTTTTAGGAGCCGGGCGGGCTTTTCAAATTTGAATTTGAATAAAATACGTTAATATTAACGACGAAATTCCTTCCCAAAACCGACTTCGATCTGCTGAAGTACCAGGCGAACATAATCCAGTATCAAGTGAGTAACCAAAAATTTAAATTTTCAGGAGCTGGGCGGGATTTTCAAATTTGAATTTGAATAAAATACGTTAATATTAACGACGAAATTCCTTTCCAAAACCGACTTCGATCTGCTGAAGTACCAGGCGAACATAATCGAGTAGCAAGTAGATTAGCCAAAAATTAAAATTTTCAGGAGCTGGGCGGGATCTTCAAATTTGAATTTGAATAAAATACGTTAATATTAACGACGAAATTCCTTCCCAAAACCAACATCGATCTGCTGATGTACCAGGCGAACATAATCGAGTAGCAAGTAGATTAGCCAAAAATTTAAATTTTTATTCAAATTTGAATTTGAATAAAATACGTTAATATTAACGACGAAATTCCTTCCCAAAACCGACTTCGATCTGCTGAAGTACCAGGCGAACATAATCGAGTAGCAAGTAGATTAACCAAAAATGTAAATTTTCAGGAGCTGGGCGGGATTTTCAAATTTGAATTTGAATAAAATACGTTAGTATTAACGACGAAATTCCTTTCCAAAACCGACTTCGATCTGCTGAAGTACCAGGCGAACATAATCGAGTAGCAAGTAGATTAGCCAAAAATTTAAATTTTCAGGAGCTGGGCGGGATTTTCAAATTTGAATTTGAATAAAATACGTTAATATTAACGACGAAATTCCTTCCCAAAACCGACTTCGATCTGCTGAAGTACCAGGCGAACATAATCGAGTAGCAAGTAGATTAGCCAAAAATTAAAATTTTCAGGAGCTGGGCGGGATCTTCAAATTTGAATTTGAATAAAATACGTTAATATTAACGACGAAATTCCTTCCCAAAACCAACATCGATCTGCTGATGTACCAGGCGAACATAATCGAGTAGCAAGTAGATTAGCCAAAAATTTAAATTTTTAGGAGCCGGGCGGGCTTTTCAAATTTGAATTTGAATAAAATACGTTAATATTAACGACGAAATTCCTTCCCAAAACCGACTTCGATCTTCTGAAGTACCAGGCGAACATAATCAAGTAGCAAGTAGATTAGCCAAAAATTAAAATTTTCAGGAGCTGGGCGGGCTTTTCAAATTTGAATTTGAATAAATACGTTAATATTTACGACGAAATTCCTTCCCAAAACCGACTTCGATCTGCTGAAGTACCAGGCGAACATAATCGAGTAGCAAGTAGATTAACCAATAATTTAAATTTTCAGGAGCTGGGCGGGATTTTCAAATTTGAATTTGAATAAAATACGTTAATATTAACGACGAAATTCCTTCCCAAAAGCGACTTCGATCTGCTGAAGTACAAGGCGAACATAATCGAGTAGCAAGTAGATTAGCCAAAAATTTAAATTTTTAGGAGCCGGGCGGGATTTTCAAAATTTAAATTTTCAGGAGCCGGGCGGGTTTTTCAAATTTGAATTTGAATAAAATATATTAATATTAACGACGAAATTCCTTCCCAAAACCGACTTCGATCTGCTGAAGTACCAGGCGAACATAATCGAGTAGCAAGTAGATTGCCAAAAATTAAAATTTTCAGGAGCTGGGCGGGATTTTCAAATTTGAATTTGAATAAAATACGTTAATATTAACGACGAAATTCCTTCCCAAAAGAGACTTCGATCTGCTGAAGTACCAGGCGAACATAATCGAGTAGCAAGTAGATTAGCCAAAAATTAAAATTTTTAGGAGCCGGGCGGGCTTTTCAAATTTGAATTTGAATAAAATACGTTAATATTAACGACGAAATTCCTTCCCAAAACCGACTTCGATCTGCTGAAGTACCAGGCGAACATAGTCGAGTAGCAAGTAGATTAACCAAAAAATTAAATTTTCAGGAGCTGGGCGGGATTTTCAAATTTGAATTTGAATAAAATACGTTAATATTAACGACGAAATTCCTTCCCAAAACCGACTTCGATCTGCTGAAGTACCAGGCGAACATAATCCAGTAGAAAGTGAGTAACCAAAAATTTAAATTTTCAGGAGCTGGGCGGGATTTTCAAATTTGAATTTGAATAAAATACGTTAATATTAACGACGAAATTCCTTTCCAAAACCGACTTCGATCTGCTGAAGTATCAGGCGAACATAATCGAGTAGCAAGTAGATTAGCCAAAAATTAAAATTTTCAGGAGCTGGGCGGGATTTTCAAATTTGAATTTGAATAAAATACGTTAATATTAACGACGAAATTCCTTCCCAAAACCGACTTCGATCTTCTGAAGTACCAGGCGAACATAATCAAGTAGCAAGTAGATTAGCCAAAAATTAAAATTTTCAGGAGCTGGGCGGGATCTTCAAATTTGAATTTGAATAAAATACGTTAATATTAACGACGAAATTCCTTCCCAAAACCAACATCGATCTGCTGAAGTACCAGGCGAACATAATCGAGTAGCAAGTAGATTAGCCAAAAATTTAAATTTTTAGGAGCCGGGCGGGCTTTTCAAATTTGAATTTGAATAAAATACGTTAATATTAACGACGAAATTCCTTCCCAAAACCGACTTCGAGCTGCTGAAGTACCAGGCGAACATAATCGAGTAGCAAGTAGATTAACCAAAAATTTAAATTTTCAGGAGCTTGGCGGGATTTTCAAATTTGAATTTGAATAAAATATGTTAATATTAACGACGAAATTCCTTTCCAAAACCGACTTCGATCTGCTGAAGTACCAGGCGAACATAATCGAGTAGCAAGTAGATTAGCCAAAAATTAAAATTTTCAGGAGCTGGGCGGGATCTTCAAATTTGTATTTGAATAAAATACGTTAATATTAACGACGAAATTCCTTCCCAAAACCAACATCGATCTGCTGATGTACCAGGCGAACATAATCGAGTAGCAAGTAGATTAGCCAAAAATTTAAATTTTTAGGAGCCGGGCGGGCTTTTCAAATTTGAATTTGAATAAAATACGTTAATATTAACGACGAAATTCCTTCCCAAAACCGACTTCGATCTGCTGAAGTACCAGGCGAACATAATCGAGTAGCAAGTAGATTAACCAAAAATTTAAATTTTCAGGAGCTGGGCGGGATTTTCAAATTTGAATTTGAATAAAATACGTTAGTATTAACGACGAAATTCCTTTCCAAAACCGACTTCGATCTGCTGAAGTACCAGGCGAACATAATCGAGTAGCAAGTAGATTAGCCAAAAATTTAAATTTTCAGGAGCTGGGCGGGATTTTCAAATTTGAATTTGAATAAAATACGTTAATATTAACGACGAAATTCCTTCCCAAAACCGACTTCGATCTGCTGAAGTACCAGGCGAACATAATCGAGTAGCAAGTAGATTAGCCAAAAATTAAAATTTTCAGGAGCTGGGCGGGATCTTCAAATTTGAATTTGAATAAAATACGTTAATATTAACGACGAAATTCCTTCCCAAAACCGACTTCGATCTGCTGAAGTACCAGGCGAACATAATCGAATAGCAAGTAGATTAACCAAAAATTTAAGTTTTCAGGAGCTGGGCGGGATTTTCAAATTTGAATTTGAATAAAATACGTTAATATTAACGACGAAATTCCTTTCCAAAACCGACTTCGATCTGCTGAAGTACCAGGCGAACATAATCGAGTAGCAAGTAGATTAGCCAAAAATTAAAATTTTCAGGAGCTGGGCGGGATTTTCAAATTTGAATTTGAATAAAATACGTTAATATTAACGACGAAATTCCTTCCCAAAACCAACATCGATCTGCTGATGTACCAGGCGAACATAATCGAGTAGCAAGTAGATTAGCCAAAAATTTAAATTTTCAGGAGCTGGGCGGGATTTTCAAATTTGAATTTGAATAAAATACGTTAATATTAACGACGAAATTCCTTCCCAAAACCAATATCGATCTGCTGAAGTACCAGGCGAACATAATCGAGTAGCAAGTAGATTAGCCAAAAATTTAAATTTTTAGGAGCCGGGCGGGCTTTTCAAAATTGAATTTGAATTAAATACGTTAATATTAACGACGAAATTCCTTCCCAAAAGCGACTTCGATCTGCTGAAGTACAAGGCGAACATAATCGAGTTGCAAGTAGATTAGCCAAAAATTAAAATTTTCAGGAGCTGGGCGGGATTTTCAAATTTGTATTTGAATAAAATACGTTAATATTAACGACGAAATTCCTTCCCAAAACCAATATCGATCTGCTGATGTACCAGGCGAACATAATCGAGTAGCAAGTAGATTAGCCAAAAATTTAAATTTTTAGGAGCCGGGCGGGCTTTTCAAATTTGAATTTGAATAAAATATGTTAATATTAACGACGAAATTCCTTCCCAAAACCGACTTCGATCTGCTGAAGAACCAGGCGAACATAATCGAGTAGCAAGTAGATTAGCCAAAAATTAAAATTTTCAGGAGCTGGGCGGGATCTTCAAATTTGAATTTGAATAAAATACGTTAATATTAACGACGAAATTCCTTCCCAAAACCGACATCGATCTGCTGATGTACCAGGCGAACATAATCGAGTAGCAAGTAGATTAGCCAAAAATTAAAATTTTCAGGAGCTGGGCGGGATCTTCAAATTTGAATTTGAATAAAATACGTTAATATTAACGACGAAATTCCTTCCCAAAACCAACATCGATCTGCTGATGTACCAGGCGAACATAACCGAGTAGCAAGTAGATTAGCCAAAAATTAAAATTTTTAGGAGCCGGGCGGGCTTTTCAAATTTGAATTTAAATAAAATACGTTAATATTAACGACGAAATTCCTTCCCAAAACCGACATCGATCTGCTGAAGTACCAGGCGAACATAATCGAGTAGCAAGTAGATTAACCAAAAATTTAAATTTTTAGGAGCCGGGCGGGCTTTTCAAATTTGAATTTGAATAAAATACGTTAATATTAACGACTAAATTCCTTCCCAAAACCGACTTCGATCTGCTGAAGAACCAGGCGAACATAATCGAGTAGCAAGTAGATTAGCCAAAAATTAAAATTTTCAGGAGCTGGGCGGGATCTTCAAATTTGAATTTGAATAAAATACGTTAATATTAACGACGAAATTCCTTCCCAAAACCGACATCGATCTGCTGATGTACCAGGCGAACATAATCGAGTAGCAAGTAGATTAGCCAAAAATTTAAATTTTTAGGAGCCGGGCGGGCTTTTCAAATTTGAATTTGAATAAAATACGTTAATATTAACGACGAAATTCCTTCCCAAAACCGACTTCGATCTGCTGAAGTACCAGGCGAACATAATCGAGTAGCAAGTAGATTAGCCAAAAATTTAAATTTTCAGGAGCTGGGCGGGATTTTCAAATTTGAATTTGAATAAAATACGTTAATATTAACGACGAAATTCCTTCCCAAAACCGACTTCGATCTGCTGAAGTACCAGGCGAACATAATCGAGTAGCAAGTAGATTAGCCAAAAATTTAAATTTTCAGGAGCTTGGTGGGTTTTTCAAATTTGCATTTGAATAAAATACGTTAATATTATCGACGAAATTCCTTCCCAAAACCGACTTCGATCTGCTGAAGTACCAGGCGAACATAATCGAGTAGCAAGTGATTAGCCAAAAATTTAAATTTTCAGGAGCTGGGCGGGATCTTCAAATTTGAATTTGAATAAAATACGTTAATATTAACGACGAAATTCCTTCCCAAAACCGACATCGATCTGCTGATGTACCAGGCGAACATAATCGAGTAGCAAGTAGATTAGCCAAAAATTAAAATTTTTAGGAACTGGGCGGGCTTTTCAAATTTGAATTTGAATAAAATACGTTAATATTAACGACGAAATTCCTTCCCAAAACCGACTTCGATCTGCTGAAGTACCAGGCGAACATAATCGAGTAGCAAGTAGATTAGCCAAAAATTTTAATTTTCTGGAGCTGGGCGGGATTTTCAAATTTGAATTTGAATAAAATACGTTAATATTAACGACGAAATTCCTTCCCAAAACCGACTTCGATCTGCTGAAGTACCAGGCGAACATAATCGAGTAGCAAGTAGATTAACCAAAAATTTGAATTTTCAGGAGCTGGGCGGGACTTTCAAATTTGAATTTGAATAAAATACGTTAATATTAACGACGAAATTCCTTCCCAAAACCGACTTCGATCTGCTGAAGTACCAGGCGAACATAATCGAGTAGCAAGTAGATTAGCCAAAAATTTAAATTTTCAGGAGCTGGTCGGGATCTTCAAATTTGAATTTGAATAAAATACGTTAATATTAACGACGAAATTCCTTCCGAAAACCGACATCGATCTGCTGATGTACCAGGCGAACATAATCGAGTAGCAAGTAGATTAGCCAAAAATTTAAATTTTTAGGAGCCGGGCGGGCTTTTCAAATTTGAATTTGAATAAAATACGTTAATATTAACGACGAAATTTCTTCCCAAAACCGACTTCGATCTGCTGAAGTACCAGGCGAACATAATCGAGTAGCAAGTAGATTAACAAAAAATTTAATTTTTCAGTAGCTGGGCGGGATTTTCAAATTTGAATTTGAATAAAATACGTTAATATTAACGACAAAATTCCTTCCCAAAACCGACTTCGATCTGCTGAAGTACCAGGCGAACATAATCAAGTAGCAAGTAGATTAGCCAAAAATTAAAATTTTCAGGAGCTGGGCGGGCTTTTCAAATTTGAATTTGAATAAATACGTTAATATTTACGACGAAATTTCTTCCCAAAACCGACTTCGATCTGCTGAAGTACCAGGCGAACATAATCGAGTAGCAAGTAGATTAACCAAAAATTTGAATTTTCAGGAGCTGGGCGGGACTTTCAAATTTGAATTTGAATAAAATACGTTAATATTAACGACGAAATTCCTTCCCAAAACCGACTTCGATCTGCTGAAGTACCAGGCGAACATAATCGAGTAGCAAGTGATTAGCCAAAAATTTAAATTTTCAGGAGCTGGGCGGGATCTTCAAATTTGAATTTGAATAAAATACGTTAATATTAACGACGAAATTCCTTCCCAAAACCGACATCGATCTGCTGATGTACCAGGCGAACATAATCGAGTAGCAAGTAGATTAGCCAAAAATTTAAATTTTTAGGAGCCGGGCGGGCTTTTCAAATTTGAATTTGAATAAAATACGTTAATATTAACGACGAAATTCCTTCCCAAAACCGACTTCGATCTGCTGAAGTACCAGGCGAACATAATCGAGTAGCAAGTAGATTAGCCAAAAATTTAAATTTTCAGGAGCTGGGCGGGATCTTCAAATTTGAATTTGAATAAAATACGTTAATATTAACGACGAAATTCCTTCCCAAAACCGACTTCGATCTGCTGAAGTACCAGGCGAACATAATCGAGTAGCAAGTAGATTAGCCAAAAATTTTAATTTTCTGGAGCTGGGCGGGATTTTCAAATTTGAATTTGAATAAAATACGTTAATATTAACGACGAAATTCCTTCCCAAAACCGACTTCGATCTGCTGAAGTACCAGGCGAACATAATCGAGTAGCAAGTAGATTAGCCAAAAATTTAAATTTTCAGGAGCTGGGCGGGATCTTCAAATTTGAATTTGAATAAAATACGTTAATATTAACGACGAAAATCCTTCCCAAAACCGACATCGATCTGCTGATGTACCAGGCGAACATAATCGAGTAGCAAGTAGATTAGCCAAAAATTTAAATTTTTAGGAGCCGGGCGGGCTTTTTAAATTTGAATTTGAATAAAATACGTTAATATTAACGACGAAATTCCTTCCCAAAACCGACTTCGATCTGCTGAAGTACCAGGCGAACATAATCGAGTAGCAAGTAGATTAACAAAAAATTTAATTTTTCAGTAGCTGGGCGGGATTTTCAAATTTGAATTTGAATAAAATACGTTAGTATTAACGACAAAATTCCTTCCCAAAACCGACTTCGATCTGCTGAAGTACCAGGCGAACATAATCAAGTAGCAAGTAGATTAGCCAAAAATTAAAATTTTCAGGAGCTGGGCGGGCTTTTCAAATTTGAATAAATACGTTAATATTTACGACGAAATTTCTTCCCAAAACCGACTTCGATCTGCTGAAGTACCAGGCGAACATAATCGAGTAGCAAGTAGATTAACCAAAAATTTGAATTTTCAGGAGCTGGGCGGGACTTTCAAATTTGAATTTGAATAAAATACGTTAATATTAACGACGAAATTCCTTCCCAAAAGCGACTTCGATCTGCTGAAGTACCAGGCGAACATAATCGAGTAGCAAGTGATTAGCCAAAAATTTAAATTTTCAGGAGCTGGGCGGGATCTTCAAATTTGAATTTGAATAAAATACGTTAATATTAACGACGAAATTCCTTCCCAAAACCGACATCGATCTGCTGATGTACCAGGCGAACATAATCGAGTAGCAAGTAGATTAGCCAAAAATTTAAATTTTTAGGAGCCGGGCGGGATCTTCAAATTTGAATTTGAATAAAATACGTTAATATTAACGACGAAATTCCTTCCCAAAACCGACTTCGATCTGCTGAAGTACCAGGCGAACATAATCAAGTAGCAAGTAGATTAGCCAAAAATTAAAATTTTCAGGAGCTGGGCGGGCTTTTCAAATTTGAATTTGAATAAATACGTTAATATTAACGACGAAATTCCTTCCCAAAACCGACATCGATCTGCTGATGTACCAGGCGAACATAATCGAGTAGCAAGTAGATTAGCCAAAAATTTAAATTTTTAGGAGCCGGGCGGGATCTTCAAATTTGAATTTGAATAAAATACGTTAATATTAACGACGAAATTCCTTCCCAAAACTGACTTCGATCTGCTGAAGTACCAGGCGAACATAATCAAGTAGCAAGTAGATTAGCCAAAAATTAAAATTTTCAGGAGCTGGGCGGGCTTTTCAAATTTGAATTTGAATAAATACGTTAATATTAACGACGAAATTCCTTCCCAAAAGCGACTTCGATCTGCTGAAGTACCAGGCGAACATAATCAAGTAGCAAGTCGATTAACCAAAATATTAAATTTTCAGGAGCTGGGCGGGATTTTCAAAATTGAATTTGAATAAAATACGTTAATATTAACGACGAAATTCCTTCCCAAAACCGACTTCGATCTGCTGAAGTACCAGGCGAACATAATCGAGTAGCAAGTAGATTAGCCAAAAATTTAAATTTTCAGGAGCTGGGCGGGATCTTCAAATTTGAATTTGAATAAAATACGTTAATATTAACGACGAAATTCCTTCCCAAAACCGACTTCGATCTGCTGAAGTACCAGGCGAACATAATCGAGTAGCAAGTAGATTAGCCAAAAATTTTAATTTTCTGGAGCTGGGCGGGATTTTCAAATTTGAATTTAAATAAAATACGTTAATGTTAACGACGAAATTCCTTCCCAAGACCGACTTCGATCTGCTGAAGTACCAGGCGAACATAATCGAGTAGCAAGTAGATTAGCCAAAAATTAAAATTTTCAGGAGCTGGGCGGGCTTTTCAAATTTGAATTTGAATAAATACGTTAATATTAACGACGAAATTCCTTCCCAAAAGCGACTTCGATCTGCTGAAGTACCAGGCGAACATAATCGAGTAGCAAGTAGATTAACCAAAAATTTAAATTTTCAGGAGCTGGGCGGGATTTTCAAATTTGAATTTGAATAAAATACGTTAATATTAACGACGAAATTCCTTCCATAAACCGACTTCGATCTGTTGAAGTACCAGGCGAACATAATCGAGTAGCAAGTAGATTAGCCAAAAATTTTAATTTTCAGGAGCTTGGTGTGTTTTTCAAATTTGCATTTGAATAAAATACGTTAATATTATCGACGAAATTCCTTCCCAAAACCGACTTCGATCTGCTGAAGTACCCGGCGAACATAATCGAGTAGCAAGTAGATTAGCCAAAAATTTAAATTTTCAGGAGCTGGGCGGGCTTTTCAAATTTGAATTTGAATAAAATACGTTAATATTATCTACGAAATTCCTTCCCAAAACCGACTTCGATCTGCTGAAGTACCAGGCGAACATAATCGAGTAGCAAGTAGATTAGCCAAAAATTAAAATTTTCAGGAGCTGGGCGGGATCTTCAAATTTGAATTTGAATAAAATACGTTAATATTTACGACGAAATTCCTTCCCAAAAGCGACTTCGATCTGCTGAAGTACCAGGCGAACATAATCGAGTAGCAAGTAGATTAGCCAAAAATTAAAATTTTAAGGAGCTGGGCGGGATTTTCAAATTTGAATTTGAATAAAATACGTTAATATTAACGACAAAATTCCTTCCCAAAACCGACTTCGATCTGCTGAAGTACCAGGCGAACATAATCAAGTAGCAAGTAGATTAGCCAAAAATTAAAATTTTCAGGAGCTGGGCGGGCTTTTTAAATTTGAATTTGAATAAAATACGTTAATATTTACGACGAAATTTCTTCCCAAAACCGACTTCGATCTGCTGAAGTACCAGGCGAACATAATCGAGTAGCAAGTAGATTAGCCAAAAATTTAAATTTTCAGGAGCTGGGCGGGATCTTCAAATTTGAATTTGAATAAAATACGTTAATATTAACGACGAAATTCCTTCCCAAAACCGACATCGATCTGCTGATGTACCAGGCGAACATAATCGAGTAGCAAGTAGATTAGCCAAAAATTTAAATTTTTAGGAGCCGGGCGGGCTTTTCAAATTTGAATTTGAATAAAATACGTTAATATTAACGACGAAATTCCTTCCCAAAACCGACTTCGATCTGCTGAAGTACCAGGCGAACATAATCGAGTAGCAAGTAGATTAACAAAAAATTTAATTTTTCAGTAGCTGGGCGGGATTTTCAAATTTGAATTTGAATAAAATACGTTAATATTAACGACAAAATTCCTTCCCAAAACCGACTTCGATCTGCTGAAGTACCAGGCGAACATAATCAAGTAGCAAGTAGATTAGCCAAAAATTAAAATTTTCAGGAGCTGGGCGGGCTTTTCAAATTTGAATTTGAATAAATACGTTAATATTTACGACGAAATTTCTTCCCAAAACCGACTTCGATCTGCTGAAGTACCAGGCGAACATAATCGAGTAGCAAGTGATTAGCCAAAAATTAAAATTTTCAGGAGCTGGTCGGGATCTTCAAATTTGAATTTGAATAAAATACGTTAATATTAACGACGAAATTCCTTCCCAAAACCGACATCGATCTGCTGATGTACCAGGCGAACATAATCGAGTAGCAAGTAGATTAGCCAAAAATTTAAATTTTTAGGAGCCGGGCGGGCTTTTCAAATTTGAATTTGAATAAAATACGTTAATATTAACGACGAAATTTCTTCCCAAAACCGACTTCGATCTGCTGAAGTACCAGGCGAACATAATCGAGTAGCAAGTAGATTAACAAAAAATTTAATTTTTCAGTAGCTGGGCGGGATTTTCAAATTTGAATTTGAATAAAATACGTTAATATTAACGACAAAATTCCTTCCCAAAACCGACTTCGATCTGCTGAAGTACCAGGCGAACATAATCAAGTAGCAAGTAGATTAGCCAAAAATTAAAATTTTCAGGAGCTGGGCGGGCTTTTCAAATTTGAATTTGAATAAATACGTTAATATTTACGACGAAATTTCTTCCCAAAACCGACTTCGATCTGCTGAAGTACCAGGCGAACATAATCGAGTAGCAAGTAGATTAACCAAAAATTTGAATTTTCAGGAGCTGGGCGGGACTTTCAAATTTGAATTTGAATAAAATACGTTAATATTAACGACGAAATTCCTTCCCAAAACCGACTTCGATCTGCTGAAGTACCAGGCGAACATAATCGAGTAGCAAGTGATTAGCCAAAAATTTAAATTTTCAGGAGCTGGGCGGGATCTTCAAATTTGAATTTAAATAAAATACGTTAATATTAACGACGAAATTCCTTCCCAAAACCGACTTCGATCTGCTGATGTACCAGGCGAACATAATCGAGTAGCAAGTAGATTAGCCAAAAATTTAAATTTTTAGGAGCCGGGCGGGCTTTTCAAATTTGAATTTGAATAAAATACGTTAATATTAACGACGAAATTCCTTCCCAAAACCGACTTCGATCTGCTGAAGTACCAGGCAAACATAATTAAGTAGCAAGTAGATTAGCCAAAAATTAAAATTTTCAGGAGCTGGGCGGGCTTTTCAAATTTGAATTTGAATAAATACGTTAATATTAACGACGAAATTCCTTCCCAAAAGCGACTTCGATCTGCTGAAGTACCAGGCGAACATAATCAAGTAGCAAGTAGATTAACCAAAATATTAAATTTTCAGGAGCTGGGCGGGATTTTCAAATTTGAATTTGAATAAAATACGTTAATATTAACGACGAAATTCCTTCCCAAAACCGACTTCGATCTGCTGAAGTACCAGGCGAACATAATCGAGTAGCAAGTAGATTAGCCAAAAATTTAAATTTTCAGGAGCTGGGCGGGATCTTCAAATTTGAATTTGAATAAAATACGTTAATATTAACGACGAAATTCCTTCCCAAAACCGACTTCGATCTGCTGAAGTACCAGGCGAACATAATCGAGTAGCAAGTAGATTAGCCAAAAATTTTAATTTTCTGGAGCTGGGCGGGATTTTCAAATTTGAATTTGAATAAAATACGTTAATATTAACGACGAAATTCCTTCCCAAAACCGACTTCGATCTGCTGAAGTACCAGGCGAACATAATCGAGTAGCAAGTAGATTAGCCAAAAATTTAAATTTTCAGGAGCTGGGCGGGATCTTCAAATTTGAATTTGAATAAAATACGTTAATATTAACGACGAAAATCCTTCCCAAAACCGACATCGATCTGCTGATGTACCAGGCGAACATAATCGAGTAGCAAGTAGATTAGCCAAAAATTTAAATTTTTAGGAGCCGGGCGGGCTTTTTAAATTTGAATTTGAATAAAATACGTTAATATTAACGACGAAATTCCTTCCCAAAACCGACTTCGATCTGCTGAAGTACCAGGCGAACATAATCGAGTAGCAAGTAGATTAACAAAAAATTTAATTTTTCAGTAGCTGGGCGGGATTTTCAAATTTGAATTTGAATAAAATACGTTAGTATTAACGACAAAATTCCTTCCCAAAACCGACTTCGATCTGCTGAAGTACCAGGCGAACATAATCAAGTAGCAAGTAGAGTAGCCAAAAATTAAAATTTTCAGGAGCTGGGCGGGCTTTTCAAATTTGAATTTGAATAAATACGTTAATATTTACGACGAAATTTCTTCCCAAAACCGACTTCGATCTGCTGAAGTACCAGGCGAACATAATCGAGTAGCAAGTAGATTAACCAAAAATTTGAATTTTCAGGAGCTGGGCGGGACTTTCAAATTTGAATTTGAATAAAATACGTTAATATTAACGACGAAATTCCTTCCCAAAAGCGACTTCGATCTGCTGAAGTACCAGGCGAACATAATCGAGTAGCAAGTGATTAGCCAAAAATTTAAATTTTCAGGAGCTGGGCGGGATCTTCAAATTTGAATTTGAATAAAATACGTTAATATTAACGACGAAATTCCTTCCCAAAACCGACATCGATCTGCTGATGTACCAGGCGAACATAATCGAGTAGCAAGTAGATTAGCCAAAAATTTAAATTTTTAGGAGCCGGGCGGGATCTTCAAATTTGAATTTGAATAAAATACGTTAATATTAACGACGAAATTCCTTCCCAAAACCGACTTCGATCTGCTGAAGTACCAGGCGAACATAATCAAGTAGCAAGTAGATTAGCCAAAAATTAAAATTTTCAGGAGCTGGGCGGGCTTTTCAAATTTGAATTTGAATAAATACGTTAATATTAACGACGAAATTCCTTCCCAAAACCGACATCGATCTGCTGATGTACCAGGCGAACATAATCGAGTAGCAAGTAGATTAGCCAAAAATTTAAATTTTTAGGAGCCGGGCGGGATCTTCAAATTTGAATTTGAATAAAATACGTTAATATTAACGACGAAATTCCTTCCCAAAACCGACTTCGATCTGCTGAAGTACCAGGCGAACATAATCAAGTAGCAAGTAGATTAGCCAAAAATTAAAATTTTCAGGAGCTGGGCGGGCTTTTCAAATTTGAATTTGAATAAATACGTTAATATTAACGACGAAATTCCTTCCCAAAAGCGACTTCGATCTGCTGAAGTACCAGGCGAACATAATCAAGTAGCAAGTAGATTAACCAAAATATTAAATTTTCAGGAGCTGGGCGGGATTTTCAAAATTGAATTTGAATAAAATACGTTAATATTAACGACGAAATTCCTTCCCAAAACCGACTTCGATCTGCTGAAGTACCAGGCGAACATAATCGAGTAGCAAGTAGATTAGCCAAAAATTTTAATTTTCAGGAGCTTGGTGGGTTTTTCAAATTTGCATTTGAATAAAATACGTTAATATTATCGACGAAATTCCTTCCCAAAACCGACTTCGATCTGCTGAAGTACCCGGCGAACATAATCGAGTAGCAAGTAGATTAGCCAAAAATTTAAATTTTCAGGAGCTGGGCGGGCTTTTCAAATTTGAATTTGAATAAAATACGTTAATATTATCTACGAAATTCCTTCCCAAAACCGACTTCGATCTGCTGAAGTACCAGGCGAACATAATCGAGTAGCAAGTAGATTAGCCAAAAATTAAAATTTTCAGGAGCTGGGCGGGATCTTCAAATTTGAATTTGAATAAAATACGTTAATATTTACGACGAAATTCCTTCCCAAAAGCGACTTCGATCTGCTGAAGTACCAGGCGAACATAATCGAGTAGCAAGTAGATTAGCCAAAAATTAAAATTTTAAGGAGCTGGGCGGGATTTTCAAATTTGAATTTGAATAAAATACGTTAATATTAACGACAAAATTCCTTCCCAAAACCGACTTCGGTCTGCTGAAGTACCAGGCGAACATAATCAAGTAGCAAGTAGATTAGCCAAAAATTAAAATTTTCAGGAGCTGGGCGGGCTTTTTAAATTTGAATTTGAATAAAATACGTTAATATTTACGACGAAATTTCTTCCCAAAACCGACTTCGATCTGCTGAAGTACCAGGCGAACATAATCGAGTAGCAAGTAGATTAACCAAAAATTTGAATTTTCAGGAGCTGGGCGGGACTTTCAAATTTGAATTTGAATAAAATACGTTAATATTAACGACGAAATTCCTTCCCAAAACCGACTTCGATCTGCTGAAGTACCAGGCGAACATAATCGAGTAGCAAGTAGATTAGCCAAAAATTTAAATTTTCAGGAGCTGGGCGGGATCTTCAAATTTGAATTTGAATAAAATACGTTAATATTAACGACGAAATTCCTTCCCAAAACCGACATCGATCTGCTGATGTACCAGGCGAACATAATCGAGTAGCAAGTAGATTAGCCAAAAATTTAAATTTTTAGGAGCCGGGCGGGCTTTTCAAATTTGAATTTGAATAAAATACGTTAATATTAACGACGAAATTCCTTCCCAAAACCGACTTCGATCTGCTGAAGTACCAGGCGAACATAATCGAGTAGCAAGTAGATTAACAAAAAATTTAATTTTTCAGTAGCTGGGCGGGATTTTCAAATTTGAATTTGAATAAAATACGTTAATATTAACGACAAAATTCCTTCCCAAAACCGACTTCGATCTGCTGAAGTACCAGGCGAACATAATCAAGTAGCAAGTAGATTAGCCAAAAATTAAAATTTTCAGGAGCTGGGCGGGCTTTTCAAATTTGAATTTGAATAAATACGTTAATATTTACGACGAAATTTCTTCCCAAAACCGACTTCGATCTGCTGAAGTACCAGGCGAACATAATCGAGTAGCAAGTAGATTAACCAAAAATTTGAATTTTCAGGAGCTGGGCGGGACTTTCAAATTTGAATTTGAATAAAATACGTTAATATTAACGACGAAATTCCTTCCCAAAACCGACTTCGATCTGCTGAAGTACCAGGCGAACATAATCGAGTAGCAAGTAGATTAGCCAAAAATTTAAATTTTCAGGAGCTGGGCGGGATCTTCAAATTTGAATTTGAATAAAATACGTTAATATTTACGACGAAATTCCTTCCCAAAACCGACTTCGATCTGCTGATGTACCAGGCGAACATAATCGAGTAGCAAGTAGATTAGCCAAAAATTTAAATTTTTAGTAGCCGGGCGGGCTTTTCAAATTTGAATTTGAATAAAATACGTTAATATTAACGACGAAATTCCTTCCCAAAACCGACTTCGATCTGCTGAAGTACCAGGCGAACATAATCAAGTAGCAAGTAGATTAACCAAAAATTTAATTTTTCAGGAGCTGGGCGGGTTTTTCAAATTTGAATTTGAATAAAATTCGTTAATATTAACGACGAAATTCCTTCCCAAAACCGACTTCGATCTGCTGAAGTACCAGGCGAACATAATCGAGTAGCAAGTAGATTAGCAAAAAATTTAAATTTTCAGGAGCTGGGCGGGCTTTTCAAATTTGAATTTGAATAAATACGTTAATATTAACGACGAAATTCCTTCCCAAAAGCGACTTCGATGTGCTGAAGTACCAGGCGAACATAATCAAGTAGCAAGTAGATTAACCAAAATTTTAAATTTTCAGGAGCTGGGCGGGATTTTCAAATTTGAATTTGAATAAAATACGTTAATATTAACGACGAAATTCCTTCCCAAAACCGACTTCGATCTGCTGAAGTACCAGGCGAACATAATCGAGTAGCAAGTAGATTAGCCAAAAATTTAAATTTTCAGGAGCTGGGCGGGATCTTCAAATTTGAATTTGAATAAAATACGTTAATATTAACGACGAAATTCCTTCACAAAACCGACTTCGATCTGCTGAAGTACCAGGCGAACATAATCGAGTAGCAAGTAGATTAACCAAAAATTTAAATTTTCAGGAGCTGGGCGGGATTTTCAAATTTGAATTTGAATAAAATACGTTAATATTAACGACGAAATTCCTTCCCAAAACCGACTTCGATCTGTTGAAGTACCAGGCGAACATAATCGAGTAGCAAGTAGATTAGCCAAAAATTTAAATTTTCAGGAGCTGGGCGGGATCTTCAAATTTGAATTTGAATAAAATACGTTAATATTAACGACGAAATTCCTTCCCAAAACCGACTTCGATCTGCTGAAGTACCAGGCGAACATAATCGAGTAGCAAGTAGATTAGTCAATAATTTCAATTTTCTGAAGATGGGCGCGTTTTTCAAATTTGAATTTGAATAAAATATATTAATATTAACGACGATATTCCTTCCCAAAACCGACTTCGATCTGCTGAAGTACCAGGCGAACATAATCGAGTAGCAAGTAGATTAACCAAAAATTTAATTTTTTAGGAGCTGGGCGGGCTTTTCAAATTTGAATTTGAATAAAATACGTTAATATTAACGACGAAATTCCTTCCCAAAACCGACTTCGATCTGTTGAAGTACCAGGCGAACATAATCGAGTAGCAAGTAGATTAACAAAAAATTTAATTTTTCAGTAGCTGGGCGGGATTTTCAAATTTGAATTTGAATAAAATACGTTAATATTAACGACAAAATTCCTTCCCAAAACCGACTTCGATCTGCTGAAGTACCAGGCGAACATAATCAAGTAGCAAGTAGATTAGCCAAAAATTAAAATTTTCAGGAGCTGGGCGGGCTTTTCAAATTTGAATTTGAATAAATACGTTAATATTTACGACGAAATTTCTTCCCAAAACCGACTTCGATCTGCTGAAGTACCAGGCGAACATAATCGAGTAGCAAGTAGATTAGCCAAAAATTTAAATTTTCAGGAGCTGGGCGGGATCTTCAAATTTGAATTTGAATAAAATACGTTAATATTTACGACGAAATTCCTTCCCAAAACCGACTTCGATCTGCTGATGTACCAGGCGAACATAATCGAGTAGCAAGTAGATTAGCCAAAAATTTAAATTTTTAGTAGCCGGGCGGGCTTTTCAAATTTGAATTTGAATAAAATACGTTAATATTAACGACGAAATTCCTTCCCAAAACCGACTTCGATCTGCTGAAGTACCAGGCGAACATAATCAAGTAGCAAGTAGATTAACCAAAAATTTAATTTTTCAGGAGCTGGGCGGGTTTTTCAAATTTGAATTTGAATAAAATACGTTAATATTAACGACGAAATTCCTTCCCAAAACCGACTTCGATCTGCTGAAGTACCAGGCGAACATAATCGAGTAGCAAGTAGATTAGCAAAAAATTTAAATTTTCAGGAGCTGGGCGGGCTTTTCAAATTTGAATTTGAATAAATACGTTAATATTAACGACGAAATTCCTTCCCAAAAGCGACTTCGATGTGCTGAAGTACCAGGCGAACATAATCAAGTAGCAAGTAGATTAACCAAAATTTTAAATTTTCAGGAGCTGGGCGGGATTTTCAAATTTGAATTTGAATAAAATACGTTAATATTAACGACGAAATTCCTTCCCAAAACCGACTTCGATCTGCTGAAGTACCAGGCGAACATAATCGAGTAGCAAGTAGATTAGCCAAAAATTTAAATTTTCAGGAGCTGGGCGGGATCTTCAAATTTGAATTTGAATAAAATACGTTAATATTAACGACGAAATTCCTTCACAAAACCGACTTCGATCTGCTGAAGTACCAGGCGAACATAATCGAGTAGCAAGTAGATTAACCAAAAATTTAAATTTTCAGGAGCTGGGCGGGATTTTCAAATTTGAATTTGAATAAAATACGTTAATATTAACGACGAAATTCCTTCCCAAAACCGACTTCGATCTGTTGAAGTACCAGGCGAACATAATCGAGTAGCAAGTAGATTAGCCAAAAATTTAAATTTTCAGGAGCTGGGCGGGATCTTCAAATTTGAATTTGAATAAAATACGTTAATATTAACGACGAAATTCCTTCCCAAAACCGACTTCGATCTGCTGAAGTACCAGGCGAACATAATCGAGTAGCAAGTAGATTAGCCAAAAATTTAAATTTTTAGGAGCCGGGCGGGCTTTTCAAATTTGAATTTGAATAAAATACGTTAATATTAACGACGAAATTCCTTCCCAAAACCGACTTCGATCTGTTGAAGTACCAGGCGAACATAATCGAGTAGCAAGTAGATTAGTCAACAATTTCAATTTTCTGAAGATGGGCGCGTTTTTCAAATTTGAATTTGAATAAAATATATTAATATTAACGACGATATTCCTTCCCAAAACCGACTTCGATCTGCTGAAGTACCAGGCGAACATAATCGAGTAGCAAGTAGATTAACCAAAAATTTAATTTTTTAGGAGCTGGGCGGGCTTTTCAAATTTGAATTTGAATAAAATACGTTAATATTTACGACGAAATTCCTTCCCAAAACCGACTTCGATCTGCTGAAGTACCAGGCGAACATAATCAAGTAGCAAGTAGATTAGTCAAAAATTAAAATTTTCAGGAGCTGGGCGGGCTTTTCAAATTTGAATTTGAATAAAATACGTTAATATTTACGACGAAATTCCTTCCCAAAACCGACTTCGATCTGCTGAAGTACCAGGCGAACATAATCGAGTAGCAAGTAGATTGACCAAAAATTTGAATTTTCAGGAGCTGGGCGGAATTTTCAAATTTGAATTTGAATAAAATACGTTAATATTAACGACGAAATTCCTTCCCAAAACCGACTTCGATCTGCTGAAGTACCAGGCGAACATAATCGAGTAGCAAGTAGATTTGCCAAAAATTTTAATTTTCAGGAGCTGGGCGGGATTTTCAAATTTGAATTTGAATAAAATACGTTAATGTTAACGACGAAATTCCTTCCCAAAACCGACTTCGATCTGCTGAAGTACCAGGCGAACATAATCAAGTAGCAAGTAGATTAGCCAAAAATTTAAATTTTCAGGAGCTTGGTGGGTTTTGCAAATTTGAATTTGAATAAAATACGTTAATATTATCGACGAAATTCCTTCCCAAAACCGACTTCGATCTGCTGAAGTACCCGGCGAACATAATCGAGTAGCAAGTAGATTAGCCAAAAATATAAATTTTCAGGAGCTGGGCGGGATTTTCAAATTTGAATTTGAATAAAATACGTTAATATTATCTACGAAATTCCTTCCCAAAACCGACCTCGATCTGCTGAAGTACCAGGCGAACATAATCGAGTAGCAAGTAGATTAGCCAAAAATTAAAATTTTCAGGAGCTGGGCGGGATCTTCAAATTTGAATTTGAATAAAATACGTTAATATTTACGACGAAATTCCTTCCCAAAACCGACTTCGATCTGCTGAAGTACCAGGTGAACATAATCGAGTAGCAAGTAGATTAACCAAAAATTTGAATTTTCAGGAGCTGGGCGGGATTTTCAAATTTGAATTTGAATAAAATACGTTAATATTAACGACGAAATTCCTTCCCAAAACCGACTTCGATCTGCTGAAGTACCAGGCGAACATAATCGAGTAGCAAGTAGATTATCCAAAAATTAAAATTTTCAGGAGCTGGGCGGGATCTTCAAATTTGAATTTGAATAAAATACGTTAATATTTACGACGAAATTCCTTCCCAAAACCGACTTCGATCTGCTGAAGTACCAGGCGAACATAATCGAGTAGCAAGTAGATTAGCCAAAAATTAAAATTTTCAGGAGCTGGGCGGGATCTTCAAATTTGAATTTGAATAAAATACGTTAATATTAACGACGAAATTCCTTCCCAAAACCGACATCGATCTGCTGATGTACCAGGCGAACATAATCGAGTAGCAAGTAGATTAGCCAAAAATTTTAATTTTCAGGAGTTGGGCGGGCTTTTCAAATTTGAATTTGAATAAATACGTTAATATTAACGACGAAATTCCTTCCCAAAAGCGACTTCGATCTGCTGAAGTACCAGGCGAACATAATCGAGTAGCAAGTAGATTAACCAAAAATTTAAATTTTCAGGAGCTGGGCGGGATTTTCAAATTTGAATTTGAATAAAATACGTTAATATTAACGACGATATTCCTTCCCAAAACCGACTTCGATCTGCTGAAGTACCAGGCGAACATAATCGAGTAGCAAGTAGATTAACCATAAATTTAATTTTTCAGGAGCTGGGCGGGGTTTTCAAATTTGAATTTGAATAAAATACGTTAATATTAACGACGAAATTCCTTCCCAAAACCGACTTCGATCTGCTGAAGTACCAGGTGAACATAATCGAGTAGCAAGTAGATTAACCAAAAATTTGAATTTTCAGGAGCTGGGCGGGATTTTCAAATTTGAATTTGAATAAAATACGTTAATATTAACGACGAAATTCCTTCCCAAAACCGACTTCGATCTGCTGAAGTACCAGGCGAACATAATCGAGTAGCAAGTAGATTATCCAAAAATTAAAATTTTCAGGAGCTGGGCGGGATCTTCAAATTTGAATTTGAATAAAATACGTTAATATTTACGACGAAATTCCTTCCCAAAACCGACTTCGATCTGCTGAAGTACCAGGCGAACATAATCGAGTAGCAAGTAGATTAGCCAAAAATTAAAATTTTCAGGAGCTGGGCGGGATCTTCAAATTTGAATTTGAATAAAATACGTTAATATTAACGACGAAATTCCTTCCCAAAACCGACATCGATCTGCTGATGTACCAGGCGAACATAATCGAGTAGCAAGTAGATTAGCCAAAAATTTTAATTTTCAGGAGTTGGGCGGGCTTTTCAAATTTGAATTTGAATAAATACGTTAATATTAACGACGAAATTCCTTCCCAAAAGCGACTTCGATCTGCTGAAGTACCAGGCGAACATAATCGAGTAGCAAGTAGATTAACCAAAAATTTAAATTTTCAGGAGCTGGGCGGGATTTTCAAATTTGAATTTGAATAAAATACGTTAATATTAACGACGATATTCCTTCCCAAAACCGACTTCGATCTGCTGAAGTACCAGGCGAACATAATCGAGTAGCAAGTAGATTAACCATAAATTTAATTTTTCAGGAGCTGGGCGGGGTTTTCAAATTTGAATTTGAATAAAATACGTTAATATTAACGACGAAATTCCTTCCCAAAACCGACTTCGATCTGCTGAAGTACCAGGCGAACATAATCGAGTAGCAAGTAGATTAACCAAAAATTTAATTTTTCAGGAGCTGGGCGGGTTTTTCAAATTTGAATTTGAATAAAATACGTTAATATTAACGACGAAATTCCTTCCCAAAACCGACTTCGATCTGCTGAAGTACCAGGCGAACATAATCGAGTAGCAAGTAGATTAGCCAAAAATTAAAATTTTCAGGAGCTGGGCGGGCTTTTCAAATTTGAATTTGAATAAATACGTTAATATTTACGACGAAATTCCTTCCCAAAACCGACTTCGATCTGCTGAAGTACCAGGCGAACATAATCGAGTAGCAAGTAGATTAACCAAAAATTTAAATTTTCAGGAGCTGGGCGGGATTTTCAAATTTGAATTTGAATAAAATACGTTAATATTAACGACGAAATCCCTTCCCAAAAGCGACTTCGATCTGCTGAAGTACAAGGCGAACATAATCGAGTAGCAAGTAGATTAGCCAAAAATTTAAATTTTCAGGAGCTGGGCGGGATCTTCAAATTTGAATTTGAATAAAATATATTAATATTAACGGCGAAATTCCTTCCCAAAACCGACTTCGATCTGCTGAAGTACCAGGCGAACATAATCGAGTAGCAAGTAGATTAACCAAAAATTTAATTTTTCAGGAGCTGGGCGGGTTTTTCAAATTTGAATTTGAATAAAATACGTTAATATTAACGACGAAATTCCTTCCCAAAACCGATCTGCTAAAGTACCAGACGAACATAATCAATTAGCAAATACAAACTTGATCTGCGTAAGACCTACACGAATACTGTCACCAAATTTGATATCTCTATATCATTCATACACTTAAAACGTCAATAAGCATTGGGCACAACTCTTTTTGATAAATAATTTAACAAATAACTTTTGTACTACTTATCAGATTATTACCAAAATTACTTATATTAATTATATTAAGCGTATAAGACATCATTTATTTACATGAAAAAAACTTGACTTGTTCTAGATGTATGTATAATGTGGGCGAAGGGGGCGTGGCATCGAAGTTTTGAAATAAACTTGATATGGGTAATAAATGCCTATGTACCAAATTTGGTGTCTCTTTGTATTATAGTCGCTGAGATTTCATACAGACTGACAGTCGGACATGGCTATAGAAACAGGTTGTAATCACTTGGTGCGAGATCCGGACTATACGGTGGATGCAAAAAAACCTCCCATCCGAGGTCCCGGAGCTTCTGGCGCGTCACTTAAGATGTGTGCGGCCTGGCGTTGTCCTGATGGAAGACGATTCGGCCTCTGTTGATCAAAGATGGCCTCTTCTGCATGAGTGCTGCCTTCAAGCGGTCCAGTTGTTGGCAGTACAGGTCTGAATTGAGCGTTTGGCCATAGGGGAGCAGCTCATAGTGGATTATTCCCTGCCAATCCCACCAAACACACAGAAGAACCTTCCTGGCCGTCAATCCAGGCTTGGCCACCGTCTGGGCCGCTTCACAGCTTTTCGACCACGATCGTTTGCGCCTTACGTTATCGTAAGTGACCCACTTTTCATCGCCAGTCACCATACGCTTCAAAAACGGGTCGATTTTGTTGCGATTCAGAAGCGATTCGCATGCGTCGATACGGTCAAAAATGTTTTTTTGCGTTAATTCGTGTGGCACCCATACATCTAGCTTCTTGGTGACCCCAAGCTTCTACAAATGGTTTATAACGGTTTGATGACTCATGGCCAGCTCTTGACCGATGCTACGGCTGCTACTATGCCGGTCTCTTTCGACCAATTCAGCGATTTTAGCGCAATTTTCGATGACAGGCCTTCCGGAGCGTGGCGCATCTTCGACCACCTCTACACCAGAACGAAAACGTTGAAATCATCGTTGTGCGGTAGAAATGGAAACTGTATCGGGTCCATAAACTGCACAAATTTTATTGGCGGTTTGAGATGCATTTTTGCCTTTATCGAAGTAGTACTGTAAAATATGCCGTATTTTCTCTTTATTTTGCCCCATGTTTGCGACGCTATAACTCACGAACGACTTAAAAGAAACGACAATCAATCAAACACGTGTTAGCGCACGAAATGAGCTTTCCAAAAAGGTATAGCATGACCGAATGCGACGAATAAAACTAGAACTACGCGCTTTCAGCGCCAACTAGCGAAAATACCGCAAGACTTTTTTGACAACCTAATATATACTTTATGGGGTCGGAGATGCCTCCTTCTCCTGTTACATACATTTTCTGTTGGCACTAAGTTATAATACCCTTCTATCCTATGGGTAGCGGGTATAAAAACTGCCATAACATTATTAATATTGTATGCAAGTAAATAATTCGTTTTTCCATATTCATTACACAAAGCATTAGAAAACGAGTGTCAAAGGATCCACTTAAGCAGAAAACGTTGCTGTTAGTTAAGTAGAAGAAGTTGCTAGTTGGCACTGAGAGTAAAGCAGAAGACGTCGCTCGATTGCAAGAAGGCGAAAATGTCTAGCAGAAGAGGATGCTACTTCTGGGACACTGTCTATCAGAAGAGGATGCTACTTCTGGGACAATGTCTAGCAGAAGAGGATGCAACTTCCGAGAAGTATAAAAGTAAATCAGAAGCAGTTGCTACTAGCTATGAAGAAGCACTTGAGAGAGAGAGCTAAGAGTATAACAGAAGACGTTGCTAGTTGACGCAGAGAGCAAAGCAGAAGACGTTGCTACAATACATGCGAACGAAACCGTTATGCAGAAAAGGATGCCACTTCTGAGAAGTACGAATGCCAAAGTAAAGCAGAAGAAAAAATTTGTACGCAAGTGCAAGCGTGAGCGCGCTAGTCGATTTCCAAAGTAACATTGGCTGATCGTTTCTAACTCGCACATATCAGTAGAAGTGTGTGGGAGCTTAGAGTGGAGAGAGGAGAGAGGAGAGAGGAAAGCGCTGACAACTCACATGCACACCGATTGACGTATTTTTATATGTGTGTATTGGTAAGCGTTTTTCTGCTTGCAAGAGAATTTAATGTGCGTAATTTAAATTAAAATGTTAACTAACTGCACTCGCTGTTATAATTATGAATAATCGCTTCTTAGCGGTTAAAATCATTGTGAGTGAATGAACCTTCTAGTTGTTGCGTTCGTACAAAAATAGACATTAGTACAAAACTGATATTATAATAATAAATTAATAATATTAAAACTGTTGTCACACTATTAGAAACGTTCGTATTTAAATTTTGTTTAGTAAATAAAATCTTCATCTTAACATCGATTAATTGAAAATTTCGGTTTGGATTTTATTGTAGGCATAAATATTTAAATTGTTGCAAATATCACAGAGATATGCAGTTGAGTTCATTGAACTGATTAGACCTTGAAATGTGGCACCTGCGACCTTGACATAAATGCTCAACATAAATACCAATCAATAATAAATATTAATGCATTTTAAATCAACCGCAACTTCAAAACAAACCATTTTACCAATCTTGAATACGAATTTAAGTGTGGCCAATAATTGTTGTCACTGTAAACAAACATTTTTGCGTAGTCTACGTGAGTTGCATCCAAATTCAAAATAATTGTTGATTTACCCTGCCAAGAAGACGCCTATACAACAAACCGTTAAGCCTTAAAGAAACCCCGAAATGTTATCAAAAAAAACTTAATTATGTTTGGAGTTGTTTATTTTAAATCGATGAAGTTAACTTCTTACAGAAGAACTGGAGCAGCAGCAGCAGAGTAGGCCAATGGTGAGCTGTAGGCAAGAGGAGCAGCCAAAGGAGAGCTATAAGCCAGAGGAGCAGTCAAAGGAGCGTTGTAAGCCAAGGGAGCAGCCAGAGGAGCAGCAGCGTACTTGGCAATGACTGGAGCAGCAACTGGAGCAGCGAACGCTGTGGCCACTGGAGCAACCACTGGAGCAGTGGCGATGCCATTGAAGTTGCGGGCAATCACTTGGCTGCTGGTGGCAGTCACATATGGAGCAGGAGCAGCGACAACTGCAGCTGGGGCAGCATAGGCAACATGTTGGCCAAGAAGAACTCCAGGCTTGGCAGCAGCGCAGGCGATGACAGCGAGGATGACAACGGCCTAAATTAAAATATAAGTTTAATGAAAGGCTCAAATAAAGATGAAACTCTTTCTTACGTATTTGAACATGTTGAGGATTGTTTTGTGGTATTGCTTCTTAGTTGAGCTGCAAACTGATTGATGTCCAACTTGAACAATTGTGGAGTATTTATACCCAAAATAGTCTTCATTCAGTTGTGAGTCATTGTGGTTCATTGAAATGCGTAAGACCAGTTAACGGTTTCGTTTGCATTTTGTAGCCGTTATTTCTGTCATTACATTACTTCAGGTTCCCTCACATTGATAAATGTATAACACGTCGTGGCACCCACAATAATATATAGACCTAAGGTCAAGATACCATTCGAGTTCCCAGTTTTTGTATAAATTGTAGAGTGAAGCTGTTGAAAGGTATCAAACAATTTCCAGTCTTCGAACTGTAAACAAATCAAACAAAATGTTCAAATTCGTAAGTTGATCAACACTCAAATTATCCTTTGGATAGTGAATAATTTAATTTGATCCACAGGCCGTTGTCATCTTCGCTGTCATCGCCTGCGCTGCTGCCAAGCCTGGAGTTCTCCTTGGCCAACATGTTGCCTATGCTGCTCCAGCTGCAGTTGTCGCTGCTCCTGCTCCATATGTGACTGCCACCAGCAGCCAAGTGATTGCCCGCAACTTCAATGGCATCGCCACTGCTCCAGTGGTTGCTCCAGTGGCCACTGCATTCGCTGCTCCAGTTGCAGCTCCAGTCATTGCCAAGTACGCTGCTGCTCCATTGGCTGCTCCTCTGGCCTACAGCGCTCCCTTGACTGCTCCGCTGGCTTACAATGCTCCTCTGAGCTATGCTTCACCCCTTTTGTTTTAAATAAAAAACTGTGATATATTAAGTATTGCTGAATCTTTTTTTAATTAGAATATCTTATCTATAAGATGCTGAATTACCAGTGTTCGGATCTTTTTTGAAAATATTGGCTATCAATCTAATTCATTCCAGTATCAGCTGTAATTACTTTATTAAAGTGCGGCTGTAACTTAAAAACCATTAATATAGATACTGTATCGAAGATTCTGCCGCTTTATTTTCTTTAAATTGACGAAGAAAATAAGAACTGAGTTATTCGTGGTTGAAAAGCACAGGAAAAAAGTGTTTGCTGAAAACAGTTGAAAATTTGAATTAGGTGTGAAATTAAGTTGTGAAATGAAGTCGATCAGATACAACAACAAGTCAAGCAGGAAGCTACATACCCTTTATTATGTTTATTTAACTGTTGAAGTCAAACCATTTAATATTTTTCTTTCAAAAGATATAAAAACTTTATTACATGTATCTACGTCAAATTATATTCACGTTGTATTCGCACAATGGAACCGAATGGACATTTTTAAATGTATTTCCGTAGTACCTGGAATATTTGTGAAGTCAAGTCTTCTTTGTTTAACTTATCAAATGTGGCTTTACGGAAACTAATATTATTGCTTTGCACTTCCCAGTCAAGTTTCTAGCAGTTTGACAAAAAAGTGAATAAAAATTACTGAAATTTAAATGAAATAAGATAATCGGCAGTCATGAAGAAGAAACATAGTCGACTGCTCTTCTTCCTGGTGACCGTGCTCATTATCCTGGGCTGCACGGGCGTGACGTATTACTATGCGGGCGTTGAGCATGAAACGGAGCATTTAAAGACCATTGTGATTACGATTGTGATTGTGCTTCTCTTTCAAGCGCTGATCGCTGAGCCAATTAAATTTGTTTTGATCGCCATTGACGAAGCCACCTTTCCCCCAAAGATGCCCAAGTATAGTCCGGACGAGTCTGATTCGGATGAGAAATACAATCGCCTGGATTTTCTGCAGCAACGCCTGAAGAGCCTCAGAGTTCAGGTGCTGATCAATGAACGGTATCGCGATACCGACCTGAACGACGAGTATAAACGGATTGCCCAGGACTTGCTGCTCTATGGCAAGTATTTCCTTGTGCTGATCTGCATCATGCAGGTGAATCGAGACGAATTGCTGTATCACAATACGGCCATGTTGGAGAAGCTGTTCAACGAGAGTCACGCGGGCTATATGGGACTGCAATCAGTGCTGCACTTGAACCAGATGTTTGACTTTGTGGAGTCGTCGCTGGTCACCGCCTTCGACTACGAGGAGGAGGATGCCGGCGTCAACTACTGGGCGTTCAGTGAGCCGACCAAAATGCTGGGCGTGGTGCGGCTGCGTCAGTTGCGTTTGACTAAGGAACAATTCGGCTGGAATGATCCGGAGTTCTCCAGCCTCAAGTATATGCCGAACTGGGAGCTGCCCTATCGACAACTTCACTATGCGGACAAGTATTGGCGTGTCTACGAGCCGTGGCTGCCCATCGATAATCACTTCAGTATGCTGGAAACGATTCTGATGAACTTCAATCACATTGGCAACTTTCAGAACTATCCGGAATTGCGGGGCTATGTCTCGATACTGGCCAGGAGCAAACAGAACTCGATGAAAATATTGGACTTTCTCTCGGAATACAAGTGGCTCAACTACAACACATCCGCTGTCTTTATGGACTTTACACTGTACACCGTGGATGCGAATATATTCAGTGTTTGCACTCTGCGCCTGGAGAATACGCCGTTCGGCAGCACGATTCCCAACGTTAGATGCGACAGTGTGAAGCTCATTGAGGAAATGGAACAGAAGCCATACTTGGGTCTGCTCGTGCTCTTGATTTATGTCGTTGTTGTGGTGCAGTTTTCACACGCCCTCATACTCAATTTGTGGTACGAGCCAGAGAAAATTAAGGATTTCTGGAACAAGATGGATCTGGTTATTATTGCCCTCAATGTGCTGGTGATATGTGTGGTCATATTGCGAGCCTGGCTCGTCAACAGCATGCTGAAGCGACTGGAGGGGGCCAACAAATTGGAATTCTTAAACTTTCGCGGTCCAACTCGACTGCATTCGCTGACCACGATCCTGGTTGGTTTCCTCATCTGCCTGACGACGCTGCGTCTGTGGCGAGTGCTGCAATTTTCCAATGTTTTTCGGCTCTTCACGGAGACGTTTGCGCTGGCGTGGAAGGCGCTGGCGATCACCATTGCCATGATCATGATCATTCTGGTGGCCTTTGGCATTGCCTTCAACACAATTAATGGCAACAATTCGTCGCTCTTTGTGCGACTTGTCACGAGCATCATGGCCACATTGTGCTTCTCCTTTGGCTTCTCCTCGTCGATCAATCCCCAGGCGGTGTTGTTTGGCGGCTATTATCTGGGCATATTGCTGTATGCCTTGATGGGATTTGTGGTCTCCATTCTATTGATCAACGTGCTCATCACAACGATTGCCGACTATTTTGGTAAAGCTCGCGCAATGCGCGATGCCAAAGCTGAGCGGCGATGTTCGTTCTTTGAGTTTCTGCGCGTCGAGCATTACAGTCTGTTTGCTTTCATTCGCAAAGTATTCCGGCTACAGAAGCGGTATAAGCGGAAGAATCGAACTGTAGCCCAGAATATTGAACGAAAATTGAATAATCGAGAAAAGAAATTGAAAAACAGAAATGTATTATTCGCCAGCTTTGATACTCCTTCGAAGCCCAAGGATGAGAACACTTTGCAGGCTGAGTACAGAGAACGCATTGAGCGTGTTTTGGCTGTGTCTTATTTGCTAAATACCCAACTTTCAATTCTGAATTTAATGCTCATCGCACGAAAGTCCAAGAAGAAGCCGCCGAAACCACAAGACGATAACGATCCGTTTATTCAATCGGACTACTCCAGCGAAGATGAAATTATCAGGCCGTTCACTAGAATGAAATCAACTAAAGCCAATAAAAATGACCAATAAATGTATCAACAAATTTATGAATTATATATAAGACAATATAATATAATAAAATAAAAACTAATAACTATTATATTTAAAAATAAATATAATAATAATAATTCCATTGCAGTTATGTGAGTTTGCCTAGTATAAAAATAAGTTTTATTTTGTCTGTTGCCATAAATGCAGTAAGACAGCGATTGTGCAGTAAAAGTATTTTATAATTGCTGGACATACTCGTATTTTGAGTATTGTTTATTTTTTTTTAGCTGTTCGCTTGCGTTGTCACAACTAAATAATTATGCGCAAACAGGCAAAACTTTGACTTGAAAAGGCTTTTAAGGCAATTTGGCGCTGGCATTGTTGGACTTGTTTGCAAAAAAAACTTTCGGAACCTGAGTCGGAGTCAAAGTCTCTGGCTGAGGGCCAAAGCAAAATGACTTACGGCTAACAAAGTAATCGGGACATGCCCAAAGGCAGAAGAACAAGAAAAGCATTCGAGCCACATTCACAATTGTTATGAGTAAGCAAATAAAAATTTAATATCCCTCATGCTTTTAGGCTGCTTCTGCCGCTGTTGAAAACTATTTGAGTTGCCCAGCTTCGGCATAACACATTTTCCACTTGCCTTTTTCCCCATCTTCCGTTTGCCTTTTTCCAGTGTAATCAGAGGCAGCAGTTATTGTTAGACCCACACTAAAAAACTTTACAAACATTTTGATCAACAGCAAATGTAGCTAAACTAAACAATTGCAAACGGCGCTAAACTTTTGCTCCAACCTTCTGCCCATCTCCAATAGCAATGCAGCAGCAGCGAGGACGACGACGACGACGCTGCAGATAGACAAACTGTCTGCAACTTTTTTGGTGTACAGCATTTTGGTGTATGAGGAGTGTGGCTGTGTACATATGTGACACATGTGACTTGGGGAACTGTATAAACTTTTATAATTATTAGCAACAAATGAGCAGTGACAGAGCACTTTTGCCGTAACTGCAACTTTCAGCAGACAGATCCTCTCCAGCACCCAAATAAACAAAAAATAAAAATCACAAATGATTCCTGGCCACCCAGGCTCAATTTAAAAGTTTTAACTACCTGACTCTGAATGTACCTGGAGCTCGAGACCCGAGTCCGAGGGAGAAAGCTAAAGTCTAAGAAATAGTGTCCCAATCAAAAGCCATGTGAAGTTTTAAATGCATTACTGACTGCAGCAAAAGTTTTTAATTCTGGAGATAAGCAGCTTTTTATCAACAACTTTTTCACAAACTCACTCTTGAAAAACGGTTAATGTGTTTCGAAATGTTTTGCAAATTAATTCTTTATGTGAATTAAAAATAATAATATTATGATGAGAATAATTTAAATAATGATAATAATAATAATAAAATCAATAATAAGAATAATTTAAATAATGTTGTAACATATTCCAAAATATACTTTTAATAACCAAAATAATATAATTAATAATTCTGACTATAATGACAATACTAAATGAAATGCTAGTTAAATACTTTGTTCTATTTCCTCACTTTTTCTCTTCTACATCACACTTAAGAGCGACTTAAAGCTTAAAGGACTAAGAGAGAGCTGTGCTGAATGGAAAGCCAAGCGAAAAGCTCGCTCAGGAGGAGAGAGTGACAGAGCCGTAACTTTGGCAGTTGGCTGGCAGCCTCATGGAGCTTTTTGGGTTAAAGTTGCGAGTGCTGGCCATAAAATAAAGCATCTCTGGCTTTAGGATTTGCCGAGAGCTGAAATTTAATTCATAAGTTAAGTGGCGTGTCCTCGGCCGTATACAGCCAAGGTTAAGTGTGGCTCTTTGGCTGCTGCAGCCGAAGCAGGAGCAGCAGAAGCAAAAGCTGATGCGGCAAACACGTCAGCGCCGAGTCCTGAATCCTGAATCCTGCCGCCCACTCATCTAAGGCATGTGGGAGTTTTACTTCGAGAGTGGCTCCCATTTTTGCCATATTTCTTTTAAGGTTTTACTGCTTGAGCACGATTTTTAAGGCAGCTGCCACAATGAAACCGCATCTCCCCAAAGCACATCCGTCCTCCCTCTTCGTTCCGCACAACTCCCCCCTTGGACCATCATCAATTAAATGGCGGCGACTTTTTGTTGGGGAACTTTCGGTGCGCATAAACAATTGCCTGGAAATATAATACATGCTTCATTGTCTGGGGTTGCATGAACTTTGGTTTTTTCTTTATTTTGGCCATTGTCTCAAAACGGTTTTGATTGAATTTTTTTTTTGGCAGTAAGCGCAACAAACAAATTAAGCAAATGACACTGCGAACAGCAACAAAAACTCACAACCGAAACAGAGTTCGAGCCGATCCCAAAAACTGGCCAAAATCCGCAGAAATAATAACAACAACAGTAGCATAATCAAACCTTATCACGCCCTTGTTATGCCGCCCACATGATTTGCATAAAGAAATAACCCAAAAACGGCGACAGGGAAAATTTTTAAAGCCAACTGACCTTTCGTCTGCCAATTTAAATAGACACGTGCTGTCCTCACCGCACCGCTTTGCCCCGCCCCACCGCTTTGCCTCCTGGGTCGTGCTTTTTGATTTGCACGACACGTTTCAAAATCCCCCACCCGAAAATAAAGCTGGGTGAAAAAAAACATATAAAATGATACTCAACACCTCACAATAAACAAAAAGCAATGCTGCAAATATTGAAGTAATCAAAAATGCAAATGTCACTACGTGAATTGTAAAATACGAAGGTGCCAGGATACCATCAGGATGCCACCCGTTGTGTCCTGTGTTGTGTCCACTCCCTAGGCAAAGTATCCCTCTCTGCAAATAAATCTGCTGGCAAATCAGGAGCACATTAATTCTTCTCTCTCGGCTGTTTATCGCAAAAAGTTAATTGCTTTCCCGTGCTCTCTATTAATCATATTCCATAATTTGTTTAACCTAATTAGCGACAGGCAGAACAGATAGACTCCTTGAGCCATTCAGAAAGGCGGCAAGGATAATCCGGCTGCTCATTAGAAGAGGCTCGGCAAGCATTCAGCAATTGCTAAGAGCTCATTATATTTTTATTAATTCGCATATAAAACTTAAGTCGAAACATTTTTGATTATTAAATTGGAAAAAAAAGAAAGCTAAACAGCTAAAATGAGAGAGAGTTAAATGAAAGTATATATAAGCAAAATAATTATTATTTATTTTATAATCTGTAAAGCCATTATATCTAGTTTTATAAATAATTTGTAACTTCTGTTACCCAAATTGAAAAATATAATTGCAAAAATAAAGTAAGCGCCAATTTGTTGATTTTTTTGTTAACATATTTATGTTGACAATTATTTAACAACGTATAACCAAAAGTTTCAAGAGTCAATTCAGTAACTGATATATTTTAACTGATAAATCGGCCTAACAAAATTGTTATCATTCAACATGGAGTTAAACAATAAAAAAAACTGTCTGGTGTAATTACAGCTTATATGTGTTTAAATTAGCTGCATGTTATTAGACCAAATCAGATGAAAAAAACAATAAACATCAGTCTACTATATATGTATAAAAAACATAGAACTAAGCTGCATAAGAAATATTTGTCTGTTTATCAACTGTAAATATTCATAATAATTAAGTCTTTTTACAAACCATTGAATTATGTTGTATGCAAAATACTATTATGCTGTATTGATAATATTCTGCTGAACAACAAATTGTTAAGTTAAATATCCTAGCTTTTTTAAGGATTGTTTTTAAGTCCCAAAACTTGTCGTCTTCATACCTTAAAATAATGTTTTGGATCCGTGAATATAAATTCCTGTTCTTCTGTGTTATTTAGTATAATTTGTTTTGAACACATTTAAACATGGCCGCAAAAAACTACAAATGTTAACAAATGTGAACGTCATTATTTAACAATTTTCGTTGTCCTACGAGCGACATGAACATGAAGCACCTAAACAACTCACATTCATTCCTCTTCATTCTTGTATTTTTTGACTGGCTTCTCGCCGTGAACAGGACTCGTCGTGATGTTTGTAGGCAAATGCAGCTAGTATAACAGATAGTAGATGTTCCAGAGTGTTGCAAAAGTTGGGTGCGAGAATTTTTTAATGCAAAATCCGTGTCGCGTTGTGAGCTGCTGAGCTGAAGTACTGTTTATTCGCTCGCTTCGTCGTTTGCTGTTTTTCTCGGTTAGCATTGTCCGTGTACTGTTCTGCTTGTTTTTGCCATTAACAGCAATTACAAATGGCAAACAAAAAACACCAAAAACACCACGAATGGGCAAAAACGACAAACTTTTAATTATTTAGACGAGCACGCGAAAGTCGCACGGCTTTTTCATACAGTCCGTTTGCAGTTTGGTCTACTGGTTATGGTTCCAGTTTTGGATCCCCCAAAAAAGGTGAATTCAATTATTCGGCACAGGTTGCTTTGCGGGATCAGTGGACCACACACAGGACATTGCGGAAAAGTAAAGGCAAGAACAAATCTGAGGCGTCACCAAAGCTTAAATCCGTTCACACGTCAGGCGCTGAAGTTCTGGGCGATAACATATGCCAAGGATTTTGCCACTTTCCTTGGCAAAAGGATGTTATCGTCTATCAGCATGCGCGAGTGCAAAAATGACTTTTTAAATTGTGCAACAATGCATGAAATGCGCTATGAAAGCGATTCAGATAAATACCCGAAACTAACAAAAAACCATGTGGAAAACTCATTCAACAGTATAAGCATGGAATGTGATTGTGTGAGTGTGTGTGTGCGTGTGTGCAGCCCACGCGATTGAAAAGCATTTCGCCAGCTTAGTGGATCAGTCGTCGAGTCTTTTATTCAACATTAAATCAGTCTTTGCTTGCCATGAAAACCATCTTACCACAGAAGTGGTGAAGAGTAAGCCAAGGGACCGGCTTGGTACGCCAGAGGAGCAGCCAAAGGAGCAGCTGCGTACTTGGCAACGACCGGAGCAGCGAATGGAGTAGCAATTGGAGCAGCAACTGGAGCAGCAATTGGAGCAGCAACTGGAGCAGCGAATGCAGTGGCCACTGGAGCAACCACTGGAGCAGTTGCGATGCCATTGAAGTTACGGGCAATCACTTGGCTGCTGGTGGCAGTCACATATGGAGCAGGAGCAGCGACAACTGCAGCTGGAGCAGCATAGGCAACATGTTGGCCAAGAAGAACTCCAGGCTTGGCAGCAGCACAGGCGATGACAGTGAAGATGACAACGGCCTGTGGATCAAATTAAATTATTCACTATCCAAAGGATAATTTGGGTGTTGATCAACTTACGAATTTGAACATTTTGTTTGATTAGTTGATTTGTTTACAGTTCGAAGACTGGAAGTTGTTTGATACCTTTCAACAGCTTCACTCTACAATTTATACAAAAACTGGGAACTCGACTGGGAATTTGACCTTAAGTTAAGGTTTAAAAATTAATTTTAATTTGTAGGTGCAACGACGTGTTATACATTCATCAATGTGAGGGAACATGAAGTAAAGTAAAGACAGAAATAACGGCTACAAAATGCAAACGAAACCGTTAACTGGTCTTACGCATTTCAATGAACCACAATGACTCACAACTGAATGAAGACTATTTTGGGTATAAATACTCGACAATTATTCGAGTTGGGCATCAATCAGTTTGCAGCTCACCCTAGAAGCAACACCACAAAACTATCCTCAACATGTTCAAATACGTAAGAAGGAGTTGCATTTTCATCTGAGTCTTTCATTAAACTTATATTTTAATTTAGGCCGTTGTCATCTTCGCTGTCATCGCCTGTGCTGCTGCCAAGCCTGGAGTTCTCCTTGGCCAACATGTTGCCTATGCTGCTCCAGCTGCAGTTGTCGCTGCTCCTGCTCCTTATGTGACTGCCACCAGCAGCCAAGTGATTGCCCGCAACTTCAATGGCATCGCCACTGCTCCAGTGGTTGCTCCAGTGGCCACAGCATTCGCTGCTCCAGTTGCTGCTCCAGTCATTGCCAAGTACGCAGCTGCTCCTCTGGCTGCTCCCTTGGCTTACAGCGCTCCTTTGACTGCTCCTCTGGCTTATAGCTCTCCTTTGGCTGCTCCTCTTGCCTACAGTTCACCATTGGCCTACTCTGCTGCTGCTGCTCCAGTTCTTCTGTAAGAAGTTAACTTCATCGATTTAAAATAAACAACTCTAAACATAATTAAGTTTTCTTTGATGACATTTCGGGGTTTCTTTAAGGCTTAACGGTTTGTCGTATAGGCGTCTTCTTGGCAGGGTAAATCAACAATTATTTTGAATTTGGATGCAACTCACGTAGACTACGCAAAAATGTTTGTCTACAGCGACAACAATTATTGGCCACACTTGAATTCGTATTCAAGATAGGTTAAATGGTATCTTTTGAAGTTGCGGTTGATTTAAAATGCATTAATATTTATTATTCATTGGTATTTATGTTGAGCATTTATGTCAAGGTCGCAGGTGCCACATTTCAAGGTCTAATCAGTTCAATGAACTCAACTGCATATCTCTGTGATATTTGCAACAATTTAAATATTTATGCCTACAATAATATCCAAACCGAAATTTTCAATTAATTTATGTTAAGATGACGATTTTATTTACTAAAGAAAATTTGAATATAAACCTTTCTAATATTGTGACAAAAGTTTTAATATTATTAATATATTATTTTATCAGTTTTGTACTAATGTCTATTTTTCGTACGAACGCAACAACTAGGTTCATTCACTCACAATGATTTTAGCCGCTAAGAAGCGATTATTCATAATTATAACAGCGAGTGCAGTTAATTAACATTTCAATTTAAATTACGCACATTAAATTGACTTGCAAGCAGAAAAACGCTTACCAATACATAGAAATTATGTCAATCGGTGTACATGTGAATTGTCAGTGCTCTCCTCTCTCCTCTCTTCACTCTAAGCTTCCACACTCTACTACTGATATGTGCGAGTTAGACACGATCAGCCAATGCTTACTTTAGCAATCGACTAGCGCGCTCTCGCTTGCACTTGCGTACAAATTTTTTCTTCTGCTTTACTTTGGCATTCGTACTGCTCAGAAGTAGCATCCTCTTCTGCATAACGGTTTCGTTCGCATGCATTGTAGCAACGTCTTCTGCTTTACTCTCTGCGTCAACTTGCAACGTCTTCTGTTTTACTCTTAGCTCTCTCTCTCTCTCACTCAAGTGCTTCTTCATAGCTAGTAGCAACTGCTTCTGCTTTACTTTTATACTTCTCAGAAGTAGCATCCTCTTCTGCTAGACATTGTCCCAGAAGTAGCATTCTCTTCTGCTAGACATTGCCACAGAAGTAGCATCCTCTTCTGCTAGACATTTTCGCCTTCTTGCATTGTAGCAACGTCTTCTGCTTCACTCTCAGTGTCAACTAGCAACTTCTTCTGCTTAACTAACAGCAACGTCTTCTGCTTAAGTGTATCATTTGACACTCGGTTTCTGTCGTATTATGTAATGCATATGGAAAAGCGAATTATTTACTTCCATGTAATGTTAAAATTTGTATGGCATTTTTATACCCGCTACCCATAGGGTAGAAGGGTATTATGACTTAGTGCCAACAGAAAATGTATGTAACAGGCAGAAGGAGGCATCTCCGACCCCATAAAGTATATGTATATATTCTTGATCAGCGTCAACAGCCGAGATGATATAGCCATGTCCGTCTGTCCGTCTGTCTGTCCGTATGAACACCTGGATCTCAGAGACTATAAGACATAGAGACACCAAATTTGGCAAAAAGTTTCCTTCATACCCTACGCAGATCAAGTTTATTTCAAAAGTTGGATGCCACGCCCCCTTCGCCCACAATAAGCATTAATCTAGAAAAAGTCAAGTTTTTTTTTTAGTAAATCGCGTATAACTCCAAAAGTTCTTGGTGTAATGATGTGTAATTTGGTAGCCCATCTGCGCTTGACACTCTTAATATACCCTGTAATTTTGGTACAAATCGGATAAGTAGAACAAAAGTTATTCGTTAAATTATTTATCAAAATTTTTGTGCCCAGTGCATATGGACGTATGAAGTGTGTGAATGACCTAGAGATATCAAATTTGGTGACAGTATTCGTGTAGGTCTTACGCAGATCAAGTTTGTTTTAGATTTTTGCCACGCCCCTTTCCGCCCCCAAAAACTGTAAAAGCCGTAATAATAGACCTAGAGCATTGAATTTTGGTATGCATAATAACAATTATATTCTCAATGATTCCTGTGAATTTGGTTGAGATCGAGTGAAAAAAAGGAAGTTATTAATGAATCAATTTTATATGCAAAATTCACTTGCAGCTGCTCGCGCTTTGTTTGTTTAGTTGACAGTGTGACCATGTCGGTGTTGTGGATTTTTAGCCGTTATTTTCAAATATATAAAAACAAAACACAAAATTCAGTATATTTTTGGTATATTTGTTGTTAAAATACCATTAAAATTTTTTTTTTCTCTCGAAATGGGTTGCGGGTATCATACGGTCGAGCACTCTCGACTGTAGCTTTCTCACTTGTTTTCTTTATGAGTTTGTTCTTTGTACTGCATCTTAATACCTTGGCATTTTCTAAATCCATTTTGAAAGTTTATCGCTGAAGTCCATTGAGAGCAAACACAAATAGAAATATTAACATGAAAGGTAACTTGTCTAGTATCTGAATATCTACTTATGTACATACATACATACATACATAAAATATGGGATATTTTTGTGGCAACTTTAAAATAAGAAATGTAAAGAAAACATTTGGTAGGAAAATGTTCTAAAGTCGGTGTTAAGTTGCCCGAGCTATTTTAATAAACAACTTTATACCTGCTACACATAAAATGTTTCAAAATAATATTAATCAATTTTGCCTATTTAGAAATGCATCACAGGATTATGCTAACAACGATTTAAGGAAATTAATAATTCGTTTAAACATAATTTTATATTTTGTCGTTAATAGCTTAAGGATCACAGTTTATTGATTTAAAGCAAAAGTGGTGCATGAGCAGCAGCATAGCTCAGGGGAGCGTTGTAGGCGAGAGGAGCAGCCAAGGGAGAGCTATAAGCCAGAGGAGCAGCCAAAGGAGTAGCAGCGTACTTGGCAATGACCGGAGCAGCAACTGGAGCAGCGAATGCAGTGGCCACTGGAGCAATCACTGGAGCAGTGGCGATGCCATTGAAGTTGCGGGCAATCACTTGGCTGCTGGTGGCAGTCACATAAGGAGCAGGAGCAGCGACAACTGCAGCTGGAGCAGCATAGGCAACATGTTGGCCAAGGAGAACTCCAGGCTTGGCAGCAGCACAGGCGATGACAGCGAAGATGACAACGGCCTAAATTAAAATATAAGTTTAATGAAAGACTCAGATGAAAATGCAACTCCTTCTTACGTATTTGAACATGTTGAGGATAGTTTTGTGGTGTTGCTTCTAGGGTGAGCTGCAAACTGATTGATGCCCAACTCGAATAATTGTCGAGTATTTATACCCAAAATAGTCTTCATTCAGTTGTGAGTCATTGTGGTTCATTGAAATGCGTAAGACCAGTTAACGGTTTCGTTTGCATTTTGTAGCCGTTATTTCTGTCATTACTTTACTTCAGGTTCCCTCACATTGATGAATGTATAACACGTTGTGGCACCTACATATTAAAATTAATTTTTAAGCCCTAACTTAAGGTCAAGTTACCATTCGAGTTCCCAGTTTTTCTATAAATTGTAGAGTGAAGCTGCTGAAAGGTATCAAACAACTTCCAGTCTTCGAACTGTAAACAAATCAACAAAACAAACAAAATGTTCAAATTTGTAAGTTTATCAACACCCAAATTATCCTTTGGATATTTTATTAATTAATTCGATCCACAGGCCGTTGTCATCTTCGCTGTCATCGCCTGCGCTGCTGCCAAGCCTGGAGTTCTCCTCGGTCAGCAATTGGCTTATGCTGCCCCAGCTGCAGTTGTCGCTGCTCCTGCTCCATATGTGACTGCCACCAGCAGCCAAGTGATTGCCCGCAACTTCAATGGCATCGCCACTGCTCCAGTGGTTGCTCCAGTGGCCACTGCATTCGCTGCTCCAGTTGCTGCTCCAGTTGCTGCTCCAGTCATTGCCAAGTACGCAGCTGCTCCTTTGGCTGCTCCTCTGGCTTATAGCTCTCCTTTGACTGCTCCTCTTGCCTATGCCGCTCACCCCGCTGCCGCCCCAGTTCTGTGGTAGGAACTTTTGATCTAACTGAAAATAAAAATCAACATTTCTAACTTAAAAGCTCAAGTTATCTCTGGGTGCAGTTGGGCGTCTGCTAATTGGATTTACAGCTCGCACATAAGACAAGGGCTCTTTCGGCTTGTTGGCCGAATTGAAGTGCAAGTCACGTAGAGCGCGTTAAAATTATTGTCAACACCGGCAGCTGCTGTTTCCATCATCGTCAGTTGGACGACGCGTGACATCTAAGTGTCCAAATTGTTTGCTTTAAATTTGCTTTTGGACAAAACTTGTAATTATGTCAAGGTCATGGGGAAATGCGCAGTGTCAACATTAAATTGACATTCAAATATAAAAATATTAACATTATTGATTTGGCGATCATGATTGCTGACATTAATATTAATATTTTGTGGATATAGATATTGTGGACAATTCAGAATCAATTGCTTAATTTCGACCATTCTTAATAGTGCCCATTAAGCATTAGACGAGAAAACTGTTTTAAATTAATGAGTATCAACTTTAATTAAAGTTACTCTCAAATTTTTTTTAAGCCAATTAGTTTAATTATTCAATTTATATTATATATTGTTAATTTATTGATATTATTTATAAATTGAAACTTCGTCATTGTCGACTTTTAAATGAATAAAGTAAATATTCAATTTAATGCGTAATTGAAGTAAACAAAAGCAACAAAAAATTTAGTCAACGAGTTTTTTAATTTTCTGTATATTTGTACTTAGTTATTTTCTTCGGAGCGGAACATTGAGATTGACACAGAAGTTTCTTTTTATTTTGCTTCAATATTGGCTATTTATAAATAAGATAAAAACGCTATTCCAATTCAAACTTAACTAATTGTTTGCCATAAAAATGCTAATTACATCACGTAACGTATAAATTGTAGCGTAATAATAACTCATAACTTTTACTCAATTTGCTATCCTTAGATATCTGCTTACGATCTGAGCCTTTATTCTTCTTGTTCGTGAGACTGCATAAAACGAAATTTATGTACATGAATTCTACAAGTTTTAATCGAGAATTGTGAAAAGGGATATATTTTTGTACCCTTAAAGCAAATGATGTATATTGATTTTAATAAATTCGATGTCAACAAAGGAATTAGCTAGTTGTTATATTTGTAGTCTATTTAAATAATTGAAAGTGTAAAACAATTGGCAGTAAAAAACTGAAAGTTCTTTATAATTGCAATATTCTACGTTATTTTAATTGAGTCCTCAATATTGCTGTTACAAAACAGATTGAGTTAAAAACTTGTGTTAAGTTTAATTTTTCAGTTTATTTTGCTTACTTAATTATATTTACAAAATGATCACAGTACGGGAATAATTGCTTAAATGAAAAGTGGGCCAGGAACCGCAGCATAGCCAAGCGGAGCGCTGTAGGCAAATGGAGCAGCCAGAGGAGCAGCAGCATACTTGGCAATGACAGGTGCAGCCACAGGGTGCGCAAAGGTTGCGGCGGCCAGAGGAGCAGCCACTGGAGCGACGGCTCTCACAATTGGAGCAGCGACGGGCGCAATTACAGGCGCCGAGGCGATGCCATTAAAGTTTCTGGCCACCACTTGGCTGCTGGTGGCTGTGACCACAGGAGCAGGCGCAGCAATAACAGCGGCAGCAACGGGAGCGGGAGCAAGCAGTGGAGCGTGCAGCAGTCCTGGCTTGCCGGCAACGCAGGCAATCAGGGCGCAGATGACAATGGTCTGTATAGGGATGGCAAAACATTTTCATTAATCGATTATTGGAGTCGAATGAGTATTTTCAGCACAGCTGTTTTTAATTGCGATTAATCGAACCAAATCAAACAAGCGATTAAAAAAAACAATTATTTCAATTACAATTACAATTCAATCGTGAATTGAAACAAATGAATCGATTATTGTGTACGATGTGATTGTTCGTGCCATCACTAGATCTGTGTTGCGGAGCGGGTGTGAATGTGTTAAGGACATTGTGGGCTTTTAAAAATCTCTTTTTGGCTAAATACTTACGTATTTGAACATGTTGGGGGGGATATTCTGATTGCTTCTTGGAGTTGGTGCGTTGAAAACGAAACTCTGTTTGATTGCATGTCTTCGTTTTCGATTTATTTTTATAGCAAATCAAAACGAACGTGACGGACGCGAGGTATAGAAAACAAAAACAGAAAGCACCAGCAAAAAACCAAAATAGAAATTAGCATGCAGAGCGCACAGACAAAGTAAAGCAAAGTGAAGCGAAGCAGGCAATAACAAAAACAAACAAACACACCGGACTGTGCAGGTCTAACTGTAACTGTAATAAGCACATTAATTTATTGCTCGTGACACGATGTGCGCACATTTCACCCAAGTCGTGTTAGCCAGTGCTTCACTTGCAGTAATCGATTACACTGATTATCGCGCCTGCAGTTATCGGTTAAGCTTTAAAGCACTGAAAGCGCTGATGCACGTTGTTTAAATTTGGTAAGTTTATTGGCCCTAATTAAGACAGTAAATGAAACCATTAATATATTTGTGTATGAACACGTGGCGAGTGTCAGTCAACCTTAAAATACCTGAAGTAAAACCCAGATTGCATCAACCTTGACCCAAAACAAAATGATAATCAAAAACAAAAGGAAAAAAGTTTTGTGTCAACAAGCGAGACTGTCGTCCCAATTGTGCGGGTGCTGTCTCTGTGTATGTGTGCGTACGTGCGTGTGTGTAAGTGTGTGTGTGTGTGTATTTGCTGACCCGAACAGTTGTCGGGCGTGGGCAATAATTTTAAGTTCGCTTTGGCTGTCCCGTCTGTACGTGCTCACAATGTTTAATTGGGCGAGTTCTCTGAACTGGACCGAACGGTCGAACCTTTGCTCCAGGTCAGGTCACAGGCGAAGGTTTCCTATGTGTGTTTTTGCATGTATGTATGTGTCATCATGTTGAAATATTGCTCTCAACTTGTTACTTACATTCAGCAGCTATAGCAATTAAATGTGCAATGGAGCAGCCAAAGATGTTGAAACTAACACTTTCTATACTACAATTGATTTTATTGTACAAAATTGGTCTATCGGGTGCTTTTAAGCAATGGGCTATCTTGGTATTTTTGAATTGATATATAATTATAATATTAATTCCAGTAGAAGCTAGCTTCAAGCTTGTTTTCACGATTTCACTATATCAACTTTAAAGACTGGAATAATTAAGGAATTAAGGAAAGTCGAGTAATGTTTTTATACATGTTCCCTAAAAGCAGAGGCGGCAGTCTTGACTTTTATTTTTGGGCAAACAAGTTATATACAAATAAAAATCATAAATAATTTGCATTTTATTACTAAAAAAAAAATATTTATTGGCTGAATAACACACAAAAACGTTTATTTTATCAAAAAATAAAATCATACACAAATTTCATAATTAAATCTTAAAAAATAAGAATAGTATAATTGTCCTTCTCATACAGTTAGTATAAAATAACAAACACATTTGTATTGGGGCACTTCTTAAAGAATATATAGTAGAAGTGGTGTTTATAGTTTAATAGTTCATTCATATTGACATAATAAAATAAGTTGAATGCTCTTCACAAGATAAGCTTTCAATTTCTCACCGCTAAAATTTTGCAAAGTGGATCGAGGTTTCTTTTAACCCATTAACTGTTGGATAACTTTTAGCTTTTATTGGCCATTATGTCAGAAATGTCTTGTATGGGCAATTTGTTATAAAGTGCATTTTTGTAGCTCTTGGAATTTTGAATGCGTTTTGCACTTCGCCTTTCCATACGCGTTACGTGTAATTAGTCAAGGCAGTCGCAGCAGTTGGCTGCCCTTCGGGTTTTGTCAGCTGCAATGAGACCCTCAAAGACATTGCTGGAATCTAAGCACTGAAACTGGTAACAATTATAATGCCGCCACTTATAATGGACAACAGTGCCCTACGCAGGGCGCATGTTAAGTAGCCTCTTCGATACTTGGGCTACTTGGGTATAAATATGCGTGGCATGACATCAGCTTGACATCAGTCAGCAATTCGCTTTCAAACAGCTACAACCAAGTCAGCACATCAACCCATCAAGCAAATCAATTCAACATGTTCAAATACGTTAGTATTTCATATTAATCCGACTCTGGTGGTCAGCGATATGATAATCCTCTAATTAATTCCCTTTTAGGCCGTTGTCATCTGCGCTCTGATTGCTTGCGTTGCTGCCAAGCCAGGATTTTTACACACACCACTGGCGGCGCCAGCTGCCGTGATTGCAGCTCCTGCTCCCGTGCTTGCAGCTCCTGCTCCTGTGGTGACCGCTGCCAGCAGCCAGGTGGTGGCCAGAACCTTCAATGGCATCGCTGCGGCGCCCATAATTGCAGCTGCTCCAGTGCCAGTTGCTGCTCCAGTCGTCAGGGCTGTGGCACCAGTTGCTGCTCCTTTGGCTGCTCCAGTTTTCCGTCCAGTTGCTGCTCCATTGGCCACTCCATTCGCTGCTCCCATCGCTGCTCCCATCGCCGCTCCCATCGCCGCTCCCTTCGCCGCTCCATTTGCTGCTCCAGTCAGAGCTGTGGCCCCAGTTGCGGCTCCTTTGGCAGCTCCATTTGCGGCTCCCTTGGCCCATCCTTATGCAGCACCTGTCTTTGCCAAATACTCCGCCCCATTGGCTTTTGGAGCAGCTCCACTCAGCTATGCCGCAGCGCCCGCATTGTGGTAAGAGCCAAAGTCCGGCAGGGATTAACAGCGTGTATGTTCAATGACTGATAGCCTTTAATAAAAATCGTTCAACTTGGTACAAAAAATAAAAAATACAAATTGATTCCATTGTTTGTCTAGACCGCAGCATTGGTCACTTTAATGCTCTACCTCAGCATAAGGTGTTCTCTGCTCTCATTCAGGTTGTCACACAATATAATAATATCATTTGAAATTAATTATGAATTATGAATTGAATAAAAACGAGAGATTATCTTAGATTTTGCATTTTGTACTACAAAAACATTCTAGAGTTGAATTGAAACTTGAGATTCCCATTCCAGTATTTAGAAAACAGAAATTTGATTATTATAAAGAATATAATTCTTTGTATTAATACTTTGCACAAAATTATGTTGAATAAACCCTGGAAGAGCAATTTAAATTAAACATTGGTATGAATATTTTGTATGTTCTAATTGTTTGAATCCTTTTCTCACCTGATTTTTAAATGAATTGTTACTAATATCAAAAAAAAGCATTTATAGTGAGAGTATTGAAATTTCTCCACATTATATAGTACATCTCACCATTTTTCCATTTTTATCATTCTTTTTTGACCATGTTTAACCAGCCATCCTGGCGAGTGGGAAGGTTGGCTTGAGAGTCAATTGTTTGTGGTACATCGGTTATATTCAGGTCATTTGTGTTTCATTGTGCTGCTTTTACTTCTCCTTTTACTTACATGCTGTCTAAAGCGAGCTATAGCACAACTGACCACACACATACTCATATTTGGGTTGAGGAGCAAACTGAAATGGACTGCAGGTCCCGAGGTCGAGGTTCAGATCGTTTCTCATGCGCTTTTCATCCATATTTGCCATTCATTTGGCTTTGGCAAACAAAGCAATGGAAACGCGCAACCAACGACCAATAAATGTCCACATAATTTTCTTTTGATCTCCCCTTTTTCTTTTCCTTTCTCTTTTCCTTCATTTTAATTTTATTTTTTTTGTTGTTCGTACGTGTGCTCAAAAATTTAATCTTAAAGTTTTATGTTTTTGGGGTTGAGGCAGAGGCAAGCAAACTAAAGGCAAAGTGAGACAAGCTGCAAGTAGAAAGCGAAAACTTAAACAGCCAAGATAAGCGGCATACACTTGCCTTAACCTCTCACCCCTCAGCCCCAGCGTTCACCCCTTTGTCCCCTACTCCTCTTAGGCCCTAGCAGGCGTAGTTGAGAAATTTTCCATGTCGACGTTGGTTGATTTTCAACAGCAGCGCAAACGCAGCAAAGTTTATCCTCAATTAAACTTTTTGTTGTTGCGTAAAATTGCGCCAGAGTTCAGTTTCTCTTTGTGTGTGTGTATGTGTCTTAGTATGTGTGTGTGATAGGCCATACTTTACGCCCACATGTGCAGAAGGATGTGCAGAAGGATGTGCGGCACGGATGTGCCTATCCTATTCCCAGCCTCATCTTCATTTGTTAGCTTAACTTTTAACTCCACTTGCCTTAATTTTCGCTCCAACTTTATTGTTGTTTTTGTTCCGCTCGGCACATTTTTGGCAATTTCCGCCCAGGGCAAGCACAGACTCCAAATGTCTATGAGTCAACCCTCAACCCCCAACTCTCAACCCTCTGACAACCCTTCAACAATGCGAATATACTCGTGCGAGAATGGCCCCGTTTTCTTTAGAACCTTTCATTAGCTCTCCTCACATGCGTTTTAATTTGTTGCATCATTGCGTTGTCGAGTTCTTTCCTTTGGTAATTGATTTCACATCAGCTTCTTGTGCTAAGTTTTAATGCACATTAACGTCTAATTGAAAGACTTTCAAAGGGTTCAAATTAATTTCCTATGCGCGTATATATTTCACAGCAATTAATTTGGTGTGTTATTATTGGAATGTTTACGCATAAAATTTAAAAATACTTGTTGTACCCAGAAGCAACAACTCTTCTCAGAAGCGATCAAAATCGAAATGTGTTCAAATTACAGTCACTTAGCTTTGTTTAAAATTAAATTAAATTTGTTAAAATTAAAGAGCGCTGGAGCGATAAGTAAATTTATCCATTTCATTTTAAAAAATTATAACAATGAGCCGAAACCCAAATGCAAACTTCTAAAAACAAAAGCCTAAAATGAGAAGACAAAAAAACAAGTAAAAAATAAACAATCAATTATTTGATTTTTATTTTCAACTTCAAAACTGATAATAAAAATTACAAAATTAATTAGCATGGTATTTTTTGAAGACTTCTGAATACGAGTATGTCCCAATTTTAGAATAAAAAGTGTCGTTTAAGAATGTGTCCTTGATGTTTTTAAAGATGACTATAGACGCAGGCATTTTAGGTTCATCTTTAGTCTTTTTGATCTGCAAGTAAGCACCTTAAAATCTTTTCTCTCCGCACAGAGCACTTCAGGTGCTGCAGCTTGGTTTCCAATGAAGAAAACTAAAAAATCTGAAAAGCGAGTCATCGTAACCAAATGGGCCAGACAAGCTTTGAGGGTGGCAATGGTTGAGGTTGGTTTCGTTGCGGTTGTTTAGCAGCTTCCTCGCCCGATTTGGGCTGTGGAACGAGTGCTGCTTTTAGCCATTTCAGCAACAGCACCGCAAAAATTCAGGCAGCCTCCTGGCTTTTGATACGACGACGACGACGACGACGACGATGAGGATGAGGATGTCGCATCATGAAGCGTTGCACGGGAGCTCGGTACATCGACTACGTGATTTGTTTGCCAGAGCAATTTACATGCCCGGGCATGGATGAGATGTGTGCTGAGCTGGCTGGGGATGGATGGAGAGCGTAGGTGTGGGAGAATACTGCCACTTTGACATTTGGCACCCGCAGCCATGGATCCCCTTCCACGAAAAAAGAGGGAAAAATAAGTGCGGGGGGAAGGCGATGGGGAAATGAAAATGCGTGGCAGACGAAGCTGCTAACAATTGGATGGCAAAACAAAAACCACATTGCTTCACAAAATGTCAATCGAAGCGTCGACGAAACGCACAAAGCGTAATTCGAACTGCGACCGACAGGTGGCGCTGCAAAACTTAATCACCTAATGCAAAAAGCGACGCGCGTTAAGCGTCTAAATAATGAGCAGTCATTGCGTCGCATCGCTCCGATCAGAAACGGAACAGAACATGGCAAACGCTCTGCCAATTTGCATTGCCAGCGAAATGCAATTGACGAGGCACAGACGGCAACGCCAGCTTAACAGTCAGCAACTGACGAGGAGCGAGAAGGGAGGTGAGTAAAAGTATTAGCAGATAAAAAAAAAAATGTAGTTGCTTTATTTAAATGAAACAAAAACCATTGGAAATGTCTGCATCGTTGGCTGTCAATTGGCATAAGCTGGGAATTTGCACGGTAAGCCTTTTCATTGGTTAGAAGGGGATTACTGCATTGATTTTGCCGTTGCTTCCGCTTCCGTTTCAGTTGCTGCTATCGCATATTACGCATACGACGCGTGTGTCAAAGGTGCCAAGGAATTTCAACTGCAGTTACGAATTTCCCCAAGGAGAGTCAGAAAAAACAAGAAGAACTTTTGTTTTGCACGCGTTTGCCAGACTTCCGTGGAGGAAGCGGGTGGAAAGGATTGCCAGACACGTGTGTGGCGCTTATTTGCTGACACAGCTACGATCCGCATTTAGTTGCGGGGTCGAAAAATAATTAATTAAGAAGTGCAAATCATAGCAAAATTATGCGGGCTGCCAAATTAAAACTAAAAGCAAACGCCAGCAACAGACGTCGACCGGAAATAACCAGGAATTTCTTAAAGATACACAAAAGGAATCAAGCACACTCACACACACACATGTGTGTACACACACACGCTAAAAGTTAGCTGAAAACTAGAATTACCCGTCAGGAAGTTGGCAGAATTTCAATTTATCTGCTGTCAAGGCAATTAACACTTCTTTTCCATGCAAGTGCTTAAATATGTTTACTTAAGCTATGCCCCAAGCAACTTTTTCGTTCAGTTTGGCAGGCAATTCATTACTATCGATTTACAGAGAGACAGATCGATTACTTTGCACATAGGTCTATCGAATGAGCCATTTTTATTAGATGAGTGTTAGCGAAGGTTAATTTCAATTTACATATTTTTATCTTCTATTGAAAATATTTATTTAATCAATTTGGTAGAAATTGTAACTAAATACTCAATGTATTTATTTAATTTAATTATAAAATTGATTAAAACATTTTACTATCTCAATTATATTTAGTTAAAATTATAGCGAAAAATGTAATCAGTTAATATTCAATTTAATGGATATCATTATATTGTTATTGATTTTAATAATTTTAAAAGTTTAATAAGTATCGATATAAATTATCTACTACCTCCAATATATCGATAGCATGCATTTATTGCTATTATATGTAAGTGTTTTGTCTTCGTTATTTCAATGTCATCATTTTAGTGTTTGATTAGTCCAATTAAGGCACTGACATTTGAATAATCTGATGCCATTAATTATGGGAAAAGTGGCAGAAACGATACCGCGCTGTTGTTGTCTAGCTTTTGGCAAGCTGTAAACTCTGGCAGCCAAAGAGTTTGCAGGGTGATGACATACGCTGGACGAAGAACTCGTTGAAGAGTGTGCAACGTGCAATTGTAACTGCCAAGGCAATTTAACTGCCTCAACTGGAACTAACTTGTGCTGAACTTGGATTCGGTTTTGTCTGAGTCTCGTTGCGGTCGTCTCTGGTGGTCGTCGACAAGCAAAACTCGAAACACCTGAGGGCTCCTCTATATGTATGTATGTGCATAAGCACAACTTCATCTGCCTCTTCTTCCATCCTGGCGATGTCTATGTATTTAAACTTTTGTAATAATCTACAGCAAATGCGCATCGTCAGCGTCTTTAGCTGCACAACAACCGAAGTTCTGGGGCGCCATTTCGCTTTTGCTATTTGTTTTGCGACTTCTGTTGACGTTGTCTCCAGCTCAGTCTATCAGCTCCGTCTCACAGTCTATCCTCTGACCCTCTGTGTCTCTCTCCCTCTGCTCTCAGTGTCGCCGAGGGCGAGCAAACTTTACCTTTGCCCAAATTTCATTTATAAACATTCAAAGAGCGCGGGGGGAGGTCGGCAAATTGAGTGTTTAATTGCAATGAAGTTGCATCTGGCTGTCAGTGGCAACATATGCATGCAACGAAACGAACTAAAGGCCAGATGACAACTGCTTCAACTTGAAGCAAATGGATGTGCACTTAAACTCTTTTAGGGGCAGCATTTGTCATGGATGCCATAGGAATTACACAATTAAATATATGAGCTGAGCAGAAGGTATGCGTAACATTAGTTAACTGTCATTCTTTTCATTTCCATATGGAATTAAAATAGTAGAATTTAGGTTTATCTTTTATGCATTAAGCAAAAGCCGAATATGCCCAACGGTTGACGAACTTACACAATTTTGTCAAATTTATTTAAAGCTTATTTTTGCAATATTAAATTTGAAATACTTTTTAATTTTTTTTTAAAACATTTAAAGGCAGAATTAGTCATAGATGTCCTGGGAATAACACACTCAAATATATAAAATGAGCAGAAGGTATGCTTAGCATTAAGTTTACTCTCTTTATTTTCATTTAATCCCATAGTGAATTAAAATAATGGGAATGCGTTTAACTTTTTTAGGTTTTAACTTTTGTCAAATGGTTGAAGAACTTTCACAATTTGTAATCAAAAAGTAATGAAATTCATTTATTTTTAACAGCTTAAACTTAGAATTATTATTGGATTCAAGAGGTAATTAAAATTATAGAAAGTGTTAATGTAGTTTTATATTTTCTACATCACGCATACGCCGAATATGTCGAACGATTGACAAACTTTCAGAATTTTCACATTTTTATTTTCCCTTGCAAGTCATGCTTATTTTTGATTAACCAAAATAAATTTATTTTCGTTATTTTATTTTTAATCAGCGGTCAACATATATTTGAAGTAGCTTGAACTGAAAATTATTGTTTTACAGAAGGTTGCTTTCCTTTTACAATCGAATTTAAAATTACACCTATTCGTTTTGACGAGGGCTAAAATTTATTTTTATGATATTGAAGTTGTTATAGGATGAATATTCCACCTTATTTTGATCCTTCGGCTTAGAGTTTAAATATTTAGTAGAGTTATTCTAGAGAGCAATGAGTGAAGTAAATGGCCCTGACTGAGACTGGTAAATCTGTCACCTTTAGCAGCTCGCTTGTGATCTCTGAAGCTGTTTGTCTGTCTTTGATTGTGAGTATCCACTCATAGAGCCCAATCATTTCACTTGCGTTTTCATGCCGCAAAAGCGTCAAAAGTAATTTGCATTTAGCAAATATTTGTTGGCACCAAAGCCGCTGTCAACTCGAAGGCCTCCGCTGTTAACGCTGGGGCAACATCAAAGCGACGTGCCGCCATGCGTGTCAAAGGCATTGCTTTAACTGTAACTCGCTTACCGTTACCAGTCCTTAGCAATTTAGCGGCATTCGCCAAAAACATCATCCAGTCGCCGCCCACACTTGTATTTTTTGTTCCTCAGTGGCGCTGGCGCCCTCTGGCGGTCGAGGACGCATCACTTGACAACGAACGCTTCGTCTGCGTCTCGACGGGGCTTAAATGAGTTTCAGCGGCGGGAAGAGAAAGTTAGCTGGATGCCTCCTGCTCCCATCACAGCTCACAGCTCGAGGCATCGGCGTCGGTCTGAGCTAATTTTTTGATGGATTCGCTTGCTCTTTTTTCCAAGCATATTATTTGTTGGTTTTATTTTTTTGGTGCGGAGGCCTTCACATTTTTCTGCGCTTTTAACTTTTTAAGGTGTCAGTTTGTGGCTGGCAGCTGTCTCTGCAGATAGCTGCTTGTTGTTGGGCGCCAGGAGCGAGATCATTATTTGCCCAGTTCAAAGCGAATGGCAACTTTGGGGTTGCAACTTTTCTCTTAGTTGCCCCCTCGCCGCCTCTCAGTGCGAGTTATTGTTTTGTGTTGCGTGTTGCTGCTGTTTGCAATTGGAACTTTTGTGTGATTTTTAAGCCATCAATGGGGCGGCAGTTTGCTGCTGTTGTTGCTGTTGCAGTTGCAGTGCCAAGTACAATACCTAACAATGTGCACAACATTGCCACGCGTAGTTCAGCTTCTTGCTGCTGTTGTTGTTGTTGTTGTTGCCTCCGTCGTTTGTTTGCATTGAATTTTTCAAATCGTCCACCGAGCTACCATTTGCCAAAGCTGCTGCCGCTGCCGCTATTTCAGTTGCCTTTCGCCATGCTTCCGTGCATTTTGTTGCACTTTAGGGGGGCAGGTGAATGCTCGAGGGTTGCTTCAAAAGTAGTTCCCCAAAGAAATTAGGTTTTCAGCAAGAATTTTCGAGGTTTATAGTAGATTAAATATATATTAAAGCATCATCAATATCAAGTGGTTTTTGAATTGCTTCATAAAAATTAAATGAAAGATTTGAAACATAATTAATCAATCTTTTATTTTGAATATTGCTAAATAAATTCTGCGTCAATATTCACATTAGCATCCCATATAATTTACTCTTGTTTGAATAAAAATAATACTTTGCACTTTGTTATAATTGTTTTATAACTATTTCTTATATGTTTAATTTAATATTAATAGTATAATATAATAATAACCATCTAATAGTTTTAGTATAGAACTTTGAAATATTTATTTGTTTGCTTCTGTATTACATTAAGCGTACATTATTTCATTTCTAAGTTTTTACTGTCGTCCCCCGTCGCACTCAGTGCATGTTTTTCTGTGCTTTTTAGCATTTTTAAACAACACGAGAGTTGGGGGGGAAAAATGTGCTTTGTTTTCCTTTTGACGATGCTGATGCCACTGAGCTCTCTCGTCTTTCCGGCCCCGACTTCCACCCCCGCCTTCCCCTCTATATCGTGCCCATTCAGTGATGACTGCAGCTTGCAATTGTTGGCAGAGGCACGTGTTCAATAACAATTGTGTTGCATACTTTAGTGCGCAGGGGCAGGCATTAAATTTTAAAGGAGTCGCAACTGTGCTGCATGCTGCATGCTGCATGCCGCATGCTGGATGCTGCCTGCTGCTGTGTGGCAGTGTAGCAGCAACGAGTGCGAGTCGTCTTGGACTTGAGTGTGGCCGCGTCAAACGGTTTACAGCAAATCAATTACTGCTAAGAACTTTTCCAGCGCTAATTGCAGGAGGAATTTTCCTTTTTTCCTGCCATTTTTTTTATTTTGCCGGACTTTGGCCGTAGTTTTGCCAGGCACTTTGTTGACTTTGTGCAGGCAGCCAAAAACTGAGAATGAAAATAAAATAAGTTGTAGATGAACGAGAACGTCGGTCGCTCTGCTTTGTGACTTGGCCAAAATACTATGGATTTATCATGACTGCTTTCAAAGGCTTTTTGCAGGCGATTCTGATTTTGGTTCTCTCGCTGTCTGCAATGCGCACTTCTTGCTGCAGTCGAAATTAATGTACCAGGCTTTTAATTACACGACAAATAAGCAAACAGTCCAAAACTTTTGCACTCTTTACAACTGAGAACCTTTCAAACCTTGTTTTTTGAATTTGGTACGCTTCAATTTATTGCTGCGTAAAGACTAATTTCATGTTTATATTTATTTCTAAAAGACAGTCGACAGTATTCTTTGAAAACTTGATACAACAAAAATCCAGATCGCTTATAATTTTGTCTAAAAGCGGCGTAAATTGTAGCTTCCAATTTGCTTTTATTCTGTAATACAATAAAATATAATATATTTAGTCAATTGACTTATCCCAAAAGCAACTTATTATAATGTATGTATATTAAGAAAATATATTATGTTATTGTTCGTTTTGTATGTGGAGGATGCATGTGATTTATTTTGTTATTACCATTTTTATATAAATAAAGATTAAGTTGTCTTAACAGAGAACTGTTTAATAACAAATAAATATAAATTTCAATTCCATTTTAAACACGAGTATTCTTAGTCAAAAAGTAGTTTAACAATTGATTTTGTCAATAGGCCGAGCATTTTCTTTTAAACTATTGTAGAGTTCAAATTAGCAACGCATAATTTCAATATATATCAAAGTTGTACAGTCTTAATAAATTAAAAAATCACAGCAATTTAGAAAGCCTTTCACTGCATTTTAGTCCAGCTTTCTTTTGGTCGGTTCATTTAGTAAACTAGTTCGACAAGCAGCCTGGCAACCCTGACAAATGCCTTTCAGTATAAGTATATTAGTTCTGGGCAAGCGTATTTAGAGTATGCGTCTCCGCTCTCTCTCTTTCTCGCTCTGAATCTCTCTCTGTCTATCGTTTGCTGCCTGTCGTTGTAGTAATTAATTTGGCTTTGAGTGAGCCGAGTTGATGAAATATCGTTGCAAGCTTTTAGGCCGAGAGAAAGGCGTTGACAAATTGACTAAAAACGTACGCAGTGCGGTTTTGGCAATTGCTGAAAGTTGTGCAGAGTTCTCGGTTTAAGCTTGTGCACATAAATATGCACTATATAGTATACTTGGACAACTGCTTAATCAGCTTTATTTGCATTGATAGCGTTGCATTTTTTGCACGCCGCGACGTCGAGTTGCAAAGTTAAACAAAGCGCAGCAAGTAAAGAGGAAACCAGCACAGCGTAAAATGCATTAAAAGCGTGGCAAACAAGCGGACGGAATTTCACTGGACAGCAGCGGGGGCAGCTTCTGTTCTGTTCTGTTCGGTTCTGCTTGATTCCCAATGGAGAATTTAACTCCCAGACTCTGCGCTTCTCCGCCATTCAAAAGTTATGCATTTTCAAGTGTCTGACAGGGGTCTGCTGCTGTCTGAAGGAGAGAGCTCCGGCCATCCAACCATCCAGCTGGCCAGCCGCCTGCTGTTTACAGAGCTACTTAATCGAAGTGCTGCCAATGCCGCCAGCAGCTTGTCCTGCAGCTTCTGCAGGCCACATTAAATGCAAAAATGTTTTTCTCGCCTCTCCCCACTTTACTCTCATATATATTTTTTTGCTTGCTTTATCTCTGGCGTCCAATGTACTTTTTTTTTGTTTGCATTCCGTTTGCATCCGATTTTCATTAATGGTCTTAACATAAAAATACAATTTGCTGACGTTTAACTGGTTTGGCGGCTGTTAATAAATTTTTAAGCGTTGTTTGATTTCATTTTTGTACACTTTCGCCTCTCCACACCTAGCTGCCGGATTGATTCTATGCGACAGTTGATGAGGGTGGCGGCTGACCAAAGCTTTAAAAATGTTTGTTATGCTGTGGCATGAAGTGGATTTCCGACACATTCAGATGGTTAAATGAAACAGCAGATTACAACAGGTAATCAAATTGCAAAACGACTCCAAATAAACAATTAAATGCGGGGCATTTTTATTATATTTATAACATCGTGTATATAGAATGGTACTTGTCTGACAATTTACTTCTTCTAAAAATAAATATTTAAATATTTCTATTTTTACTATTCCATGAATTCGTAGAATTATTTGTTGTCTATTTATTGGCTTTCGCTACACCTACTTGACTAGATTTAGTTCCTCTTAAAATAAGTGATAAAAAGTAATTTATTTTTGCTGCCATGTATTTAAATCATATTTAATAGCTAGAATTGTCGATTGACGCATGTTGTTTTCTATATCTTGGCTCTCAATCCATCTTCATTTACGTATTCTTAAAATAAATATAAATACAATAAATGTGCATTTTATTTTTGTTTTTCTGTCTCCGTGTATGTTTTATATCATATCTCATAGTCGAAATTATTGTTGATTCTACAACTTGCCTCTCAATCCATCTACATTGACTTCTCCCTCTGCTCGGCCGACAATCTGACAAACTGCCTGGCAAACGGAGATCATTGGAATCGGTTTAATTAGTTGAATAAACTGTCAAATACTGATATTACTCGTAATTCGATTAACTGCAGACTCTCTTCACTTTTAGTGCTGTGGCGTTGACAACTGCAAGTTGGGGCTTCTCTTCGCCCCCCTCGCCTCCTGCTGCCTCCCGAAGTAATGGTGCAATAAAGCAAAACAGCAGCTCAAATTGCCCGACGGCACAACCCCAAAACACTCCGCACAATTCAACGCCCTTTGCAGCCGCTGCTTTTCATTTAATTGCGGTTGACTTTTGGGGCTTTGACAGACCGACAGAGTGGCAGACAGACAGACTGGCAGACTGGCAGACGGGGCCAGCAGCTACCTCGCATCTCAAACCCACTTGGCAACGAAATGCCAATCATCAATCAAGGTGATTTGTTTCAATGCCCCAGCCACAGATTTCACGCTGTTGTGACTGCAGATGGACACGGAGAGTCCTGGCTGTAGTCGGAGCTGCTTCCTGCTACTCAACTTGCTTGCCACATGTGGCCAATCACTTGCATACACTTCAATTGATGCGGTTGTCCCCGCATTCAGCTTCCAGCTCCCATTCCAAACAGCAGCTGCTTCTGTTACTGTTGTTGTTCATCAATGAATTCAATCACGAAAATGTTGTTGGCTGGGCCATTCCCCTCCACATCCTTCCTGTTCCTGTTCCTGTTGCCTGCCCGCAACAGCCGCAATGCTTCAATACTCAATCGCTTCACTCGTTGCATATTCATGAGCTGCGCTGCCGCCGCCTGTTTGAGTTACTGACGTGGCTTTGATTTAATTGCCCTGATTTTGTGTATAATTTATTTTAAGCCATGCCACCAACATCGCCGAACTAACGTCTGGATAGAACAAAAAACTTTCCGCAGCCTCACTTGAATGTTGTTGTGACTTTTGTCTTTGTCGCATTTCAACATTTTTAGCATTTTTCCCGTTTCGGCCCCTGCAAAATATTTCGTGTACTCGTAATTTACCCATGAGTGCGCCACGTTGAAGTTGTCGCCGTGATTTCGTTTCCATGTTTGCGCTGTTATTCACCGCATCACCCTTGGGGGTATATCAACCAGTAATCAGTACAATTACACGATATTCTCCTCATGTACAATACTTGTCTGTTTATATCCTGCATAAGCAGCCTCGGCCATTAAAGCAGTCAATTTATGCAAGCTAAAATAACTAATAAAGGTCCCGAATATTCATGCTAATCTGTATGATGATTTGGCCGAAATATAAATTGAATAAATGAATTTAAATTTTGGTTAGATTCTTTTTTCTATAATTAGTATGCAAATTGTATCGGTAAATAAATAAACAAGAAATTTATAAAGCAAATGATTTTTCATTTATTTTGCAATTATTTCAGCTTACCTTTCAGTTAAATTGTTTTGAATAGAAATCTTATTACAAACATTTAAATTTAAGTTGAAACCAAGTAACTTTTTGAATAATGATTGGAAAGTTAAAATATATAAATATATTGCAAACTATTTATTCAACTAAAACTATGTATATTTAAAATTACAATTATTATTTATTTTATTGTCATATAATTTTGTCAACACAAATTAATTTCTCATTCTTCGTTTTTGTTTATTATCAATAGTGTACATTAAGAATTAAATTCATAATTATATAAATGAAAATTATAAATTGTAAATATTAAAAACTAAAAAAAAATGGGTTGAAACAGGGTAGCATGCAATCAAGCACCTTTTGCTTACACCTTTTCGATCTGTACTATTTTTCTTCATTTTGTTTCGTCCTGCGTCCTGCGCATACAAAATTGCAGAAATATTTCATTTTTGTCGCGTCGTTCTTCGCCATTTCTCCTCGTCGCGCTAACCACAGCTGCAAATTTTTAACGCTTTAAAAATTTCCTTATATTTTTGTTGTACTTTTGTCGCCATTTTGAGCACGCCTTGGCAAGGACAAGTCGCCGTCGCCATCGCTAGTCCTGGGGCAAGAGCTTCCCTCCAATGCTCGCTCAAGCGCCTTGTCCACAGTCGTCTACCATTTTTTTTGTTGGTAAATTCCAAAGAGGTGTGCGCATACATTTTTGGCGCCTGTGCCCTGCAGCCAACACTTATGCATGCGAGGGAGTTGAGCTGGGAGGAGGGTAGTGCGTATAATACAACGCTCGACTTCTTGCAGTTGCTTAAAATATTTGCAAAAATGCGAGCGATTGGAGCAAAGTCATTTTAAAGCTAGACTGATTGTAATTTGATTTCCCCTAAACTGCTCTCCGCTCCGTCGCCTTTGGCGATGCTCGTTGGTGCCCATTACCGATTTTGGTTATTTCATTTTCCAGGCGACTTCAAATGTCATTTCCTTTAGCCGTCCCGTCCCTTCTTACCTACCCCCCGCGCCCTACTCATGATTTGTGACCTGAGTAATCGTAATCGCGCTTTATCTATTAGTTACACAGCCTCCCTCATTTGCCGTCATCCTCTTCGCATTTCTCAGCTCAGCTCTGGTCTGGTTCTGGCTCTGGACTTTCTCTAGTCGCCGTCTTTAATGAAATTTACTCGGGTTGCCTTTCTATTTACTTTGTGGCACAAAATTAATAAAGGCGAGGTGCCCAGCAGTAGCAAAGGAAGCGGCAGCAATGGCAACGGCAACGGCAAAGGCAAAGCCAAGTGGAAACTTAATCCCCAAGGAAATTATGTGAAAAATGTGCGTGGGCTGCATTCATCTGCCTTCCATCCTACCATTCTGACAACCTCCCACTCGGCCATCATCTCATCATGTTCCCGGACAACAGAGCGGAGAGGAATCTAGGGTAGTTCTGTCCTCTTCTGATTCTAAGTTGTTAAGCGGCGCATTGCTGTAAATATTTTTACTCGAAACGTGCAGCGTATGGACGAAGAAAAAAAAACAACAGCAAAATTCCAACAGCGTGACCCCTTTTTTATAATTTGGGTTTGTCCAGTTTGTATATCGTTTCAAGAGGTATAACAACTTTGTCATCAAATTTGGATTAGCTTGGAAAAAGTCTGGAAGTGGTTACATAGAAGTTACATTGGTTAATCTTGACTTGGCAAATAAAAACTGAAGCTACTTTATTAAACTATTCTTGATATTCGGGAATTTTCATATGAGCATTTCCGACGGCAATGTTCATTTAATGCTTGAATAAAATACTGAATTATGCTAGCAATAGTAAATATACATTTTCGTATATTATTTAAATTATATCTTATTAACAAAATTGAATAAAAATTAAGATTTTGTGTATAATTTAAATTATTTCTTTACAAGAAAATTATCTTGTGGGTACTTAGTATTTTTTTTTTTTTGTTATTTTAAATATATTGGCAATTCTGGAATTATCATAAGAGTATTTAGTTTTTGAAATACTCAATGGCGTCCGTTTATTTCTTTCGTGCTCTTTCAAATATTTTGGCAAGTCGGCATCCAATTTTTAACTGCGCAATTATTATTAAGTGTTTGCCGGTATTCAGAGGCGGCGTTAACAGGATAATAGTCAATTAGCGAAGGCATTTTGTCGACAAATACTTTTTCTAAGCTTCACACGAATTTTTGAATTCTAAACCATAAGCGATCAGATTTCAATTCACATGAAAACATTTTAAATATATACATTTTCTTTGTATCCCACTTGTCTCCGCCACTGCACAAAGCATCCGTTTTCAAAGCGCGGTGGCTTTTCTTTTATTTCTGGTCTTTGGGTTTAGGCTTTCTGAAAACATTATATAAAGGTTGTTTGGCAATTCTGTTAAATTTGCATGAATCTCTTTGTTCTTTCTGTAGAATGGGCGAAGGGAGAACGGTTAATTTTCGACTTTGCCACCCACGTTAATCGTCCGTCTGTGTATGAGTTATTTGGGGCAAAGTTAATGCTTGCAACTTGCATAATGTGGATAAATAGTCGTTAATCTGCACGTGCCCAGCAGCGTCTGAGCCGGAGTCTGACTCTCCATCTCCGTCTCCTTCAGCGTCTGCTTCTGCTTCTGAGTCCCCTTTGAGCTGGGCCCGCAAATGAGCACAATTGTCTTTTGCCTTTGTGGAGGCACTGACCAAAAGTGTCAATTACAGACATTGAAAGGGGCGAACAACGCACGCCCCGCCCACAAGCAGGACAAGTGGGAGAGGGCGGGAGACAATGGGCAACCTGCTTGTAACTGGGCGGCTGTCGCAAAATGCTTATGTAATTGTCAGCTCATTGTTTGGCACAAGGATAATATCGTAATTAGCCCGAACATGGGCAGTTAATTAGTTGTATAATCCGAAAACAGGCAACAATCGTCTTAAGCGACGATGACACATGCCAAAAATTATTAATAATTAGTGGATTAATCCTGGATGTGAACAAGGACAACGACTAAGAGTTTAATAGAAAACTGTTTTCATATTTGATTCATCATTTGTATATGTTTCATTTTTAGATGTACTTTCATTTTACTGTCGACTCTCAACAGTCAATACTGAAAAAATCATAGTTCTGAGGTGTAAATAAAAGAAGGCAAATAGAAATAAATTATGAAATTAAAAATGTATAAAATTAAGTAATTAAGTCTGACTGCATATCTAAGCACTTATTTATTATAGCTCTGCAATTAAATTGTCAATGTTTTAGTTAACCAAGTGTCATTGCCGACATTGAAGTGATTTGGCTTTAAGCTGCGTTCAAGTTGACTCAAAGTTTTCCTGTGTTGTGCGGTGTGCTTGTTATCTATAAGGCCAGACAAGTTTTAGTTCGAGAGTTCAATTTGAAAAGCAATGATTAGAGTGAATAGAGACAGTCGAGTAAAACAACAAACGCTTACAACAGATGAACACTCACATTCACATTCTGAGTGCACTCGTAAAGACCGCAGGGCGTCTAATCTCTGAGTGGATAGCAGACTTTAGTTGATTCAGGTCTCCAAGCAACACTGAATGCTCTGATGTTGTGTTACTTACCTGGCTGTTGCAGTGCGGCCTTTATTTAATTTTAATTACATGCATTTAAATTGTACATTACCATTGACCAATGGCACTGTAAGCCAAGCTCAAATCAGGCGTATGATAAATTGATTGCAAATGAACACAACACACGCACAGAAATGCAAACAACATTTTCATATGTGTGTGTGTGTATGTGTGTGAGTATTCGTCGCAGATTGTGTTTGTCTGGCTTTTATTTCCATAAATTGTTGTCTTTAAATTGCATTTAATTAAATTATTTGTCTACCTGCAGGTTTCCATCTAGATTTTAACACTTTGATTTGCCAGTGCCAATAAATAAATCCATCATAATTTATAGTTTGCTGCTTCTGCACAAAAACATTTATTTCACATGCTACTAACATGAAATTACTGCTTGAATTAAGCTTATTGCACATGTTCGTATTCTCTTTGTTCTCGAAATGAATTAAGCACTAAACCTATTAATAGATTCGTATTAGAATAATGCTTCTTCGGCAAAATTTAATAATTGATTAGAAACTTCGGTAAATGCATTTTGGTTGCAAACAAAAGTGTTTTTATTTAATTGGCGTAATAAACGTACAATTTATTTATGATTTCTAAGGCAATTGAAAAGAACAAACGATATGCTAGCCAAGCAAATTAAAAGGATTGATTAACACATATAGTATTGTTGTTGTTTGTTTGTTGTTGTTGTTTTATTTTGTTGATTTAAAATTGTAAAATCAAATTATTGACAATGTTTCCACCAGATAATTAAAATCATCTAAATTAAATGACAGCTTCTTTTTTGTACTTTTTTGTTTGTTATATAAAATACTTTATTTCATAAACTTCCAATACTTTTAATTGGGAAGTCAATTTCGTTTACTCTTGAAGATGCAAAAATGAATATTACAGCACTTTAGCGACGACTCCTGCAATCAATTTCTTATGTCGCATTAAGCTTCTTATGCGTCAATTAAATGTATTTTCCAGCTGCAGTTGTCCATGACTCATTTACACTGTCCGGCAGACCAATAAAATGAATCTTTAATTAGGTGAAAAATGTTGTAGGATTTAAAGCTGCTCTCGATATGCACGGAAAATACTCTTTGGTCAATTGTTTTATACTCCGTTGTCGTAAAGTTGTGGGTATATTATTTTGTATAAACTAAGAAATAAATTAATTAATATATGTTAATATATATGTATTAGTTTAAAACGAACTGCAGTATCGAATAATGTTGCAGGATATGTTTAGACAAAGGATAGCTAGTGGTTGAACATCATCCCCCTGTTGCACCTTTTATTTGGATGTTTTTCCAAAAAAAGCCACAGAAACCAGCCGCAGAGCAACGCCAGCAACAACCGCTGCAACGATTCAAAGACAAGCCAGCTACAGCAACAACATCAGCAACTTGGACAACATCACACAACACAAGAACAGCGACGGATTAACTCTCAAACCTGTAACTGAATGACCGCACACAGACAGCCAGCTAACGAGACAGAGTGAGGAAACGAGAGGCAGAGAGGTGGAGGGAGAGGCAGAGGGATGCGGATTTGTGGCAGCCACATGTCAGGGACATTATGGAATCATAAACTTACTGACGTTGTTGTGCACGGTGTGTGTGTGTGTGTGTGGAGTCTGTGCACCTGAGTGAGTTAAACTCCATTTTGGCTATAGTTGCGAGTCGTGCGTCAACGATTTGCGGTCTGGTACAGCGAACACACACCAACACACACCAGCACACATACACAGTCACACTCACATACTCGCCTGGCCATTTCAATCATCAATCAAAGTGTTTTGTTACGACTTTCATACGTCATGTTTTTCCCTAAAATCTCTCTCATTCCTGCTGTTGTCTGTTTTGTGTGTGTGTATGTTGTGTGTGTGTGTGTGTTGTGTAGGTGTGACTGTGACAGAAGTCGACATTTATGGTGTCGACAACGACAGCAGCGCAAACGTGTAGGATTCCATCATGAAGAGAAGCAGGGGAGCCAAGCAAGCATCTGTCTGGCAATCAATCACATGCCTCAATTCAATTCTCAATGCCGTCATTTTCAATTCAATTCCAAGCAATTCTCGTTTCGCTAAATATTTATGAGAACATAAAGAGAACATTCCCTACTCTTTCCCTTGTCTTTTGCCCAATCGATGTTTGTATCTCTAATGAGGCATAATTAAAAAACATTAAATTTGTTGGCAAATTTGAGGGTGTTCTTGGTGTGGAGTGTCAGCTCTCTGTCTGACCGAGTATGTGTCATTGAATCGAATCAATCAAGCGTCCTTTTATCGGCTTTATTGTGTGGCAGTTAACGAACTCAAATAACAAACTTAAGTTTCAATTTTAAGGCTTATTGTGGTCTCGCCTGATACTCAGCTCTCAGCTTGTTTGTTGTCACTGATTGTTGCCTAAAACTTTTCTATTCCCCAATCTCTTGCAGCTTCGCCACACCAACATCAACCCCCTAGTTTATTTCTTTAAGGGATCAAGCGTTATTGTAAAAAAGCTATTGTGCGCTTTTTGATTTATAGATATTGGATCACACACAGAACCCTCCATGCCAACAACAAATCGTCCATCGTCTTCTATTTTGCTTCTTACCCTACATTGCTCGCCAGGCATTTGCCATGCAAAAAGCATCTTAGCTTTATCAAGCAGTTTACATGCTAAACATGGGATTTAAAAGTAAAAAAATTCTGATAAAAAAAAACATATAAATTTTTATTTTGTGTACAATTTTAGAATATATTTTTATAATAATCTGTTTGATTTGTTTGCTTAAAGCATAGAAAAAAACGTACTATAGAAAATGTATTACGATATATTTGAATTACACATATTTACTTATCTCATTATGACGCAACATTAACTTCATTGCACTACATTTCACAGCAGTGAATGTTCGTAAAGAAATATACAAATCAATAAATGAAAAAGAAAATTTGAAAATATTGGTTTAATAATTATCGTAGAGGCTTATGAATATTATAAATAAAGGATACGAGCATTTTCAGAAAATTTTAAATATGAGTATGCGTATATTTGTATAACATATTTTTTTCAATGCTTATAAACAAAAACAATATTTTATATGCTAAAAGTATTCGAAAAACTATATTTTATATGCTTAAAGTATGCTTTTTAGTTTGGTTGATGAATTTGCTGGCATTGTTTTTGAAAAAATAAAATTTGTAACCTTATGACCTGCATGTTTGAGATTGAGTTATAGTATAAACACAAAATCTATTTTGAAATAATATGATAATTATTACATTATTATTACTTCATATTTTTCGTGGAAGTCTTTTGGCGATCATCATCTTAATTAATAAAAATATTAATTAATCAATATAATTTCTGATAATGGAAAACTACATTACTTTAATTTTGTTAAAGAAAATGTAACCCAATTCCGCCATTTTCTATATGGGACCAAATATTTTTTCCCTTGCCTGTCATGTTCATGATGGCCAACGAAATTTCATTAAATCTTTTTTAATGTTTAAAAACATGTATGTTTTTGTGTTAATATTAACCGTGAATATTTCAGAGCGTTTTTAAGGGTATATTGAGAAGGAACAGCTTCTGCTTCTCTCGCGGTCTCGTCGCGTTCCCTGTTTTGTGCTGTGCGCCTTTGCTGCATACTTTTAGGCGCGTCTGGGCTTGTTTACAGCCAAACGCCCCGGCAGTCCAGCTGCCCAGCAGAAGCAGCAGCAGCAGCCAAAGCAGCCGCACAATTTGCTCGACGTTTTTTGTATCTTTGCAGTATCTGTTGCCTGTTTGGCTGTTGGTCGGTTGGTTGGTTGGTCCGCCCGACTATTTCTGTGTTTCAGTGTTTTGTGCTGGGGCAAAAACTTTGTGCACTGATTGCAAACTTGTTTCAATTGTTTCGCAACAGACTGCGAGGGCAAAGGAAATGGCGGTGTTGGCGGGGATGAGGCATTGGGTTGGGGTTGGGTTGGCGATCGCTTGTTGCTGGGCTGCCGCACTCGCCATGAAAGTCAAGGCAAAGCGTGAGTACAAAACAGCCGAAAGCTGAAGCTATTGCCGAGTCTGAGACTGGAGCTCTGGTTGAGGCTGAACGGCAAAAGCCATTCACTTGCATATTTCTGTGGCTTAGTTTCCGTTTTCAAACCAAACGAACAGCATAAAAACCTATTGAAAATTTGCATACGAAAATGAAATTCAAATGGGTTTCATTTTCCGCACTCACTCGCCATTCTCCTTCGATTTCTACTAGTCGGGCAATCAGCGATGCTTGCAACTCTGGCTAAAACTTTCGTTTTTTGCTAGCAGCTGCGAACACGAACTTTAATACTCTCTCTAACCATACATATTTATAGCTGACATATCTCGCAAGATTCTCTGTCTTTGAATTGAAAGGATAATTTTAATCTCAAACGTTCTGATATCTCTGCTGCAAATTCCGCCTCTGCCAAAAGGCTGCCTAAGTGATTTTTCATTGCGCATCAAGTAACTTTGTAATGCAAATCTCTTCGCCCACAATCATCTCTCTGTCGACAGTATTCTCTGCCTATCTGTCTGTCTGTCAGCCCATGTTTCTGCCTTTCATTGATTGTCGCTATCACTTTTGGCTTTGTCACAGGCTAAAGCCTCTAGTGAGGCCAATAAAATGCAAATTGTTTGTCGCGTAAACAAAACGGTTTTAATAAAGACGCAAAACTGGAGATGGGCGCGTGACTAAAAGTTTATATTGGCCTTAGCTGGAGGAAGCATGCGAGTATTTTAATTTCCTATCAAATATACATCGACTTTTGGCCGCTTTTTATCGCTGAATATTGACTAGATATTAATATTTTATATACCTTCATTATGAACTGTTAATTAACTTCAATAATAAAAATGTATTTGTCATATCATATCTTTAAAATAATAATAATTGTAATAATCAAATTATGTATATGAAATAAATGTAATTAAATTAATTCATCTGCAATACACTTGAAATAGATACATAATATGTGTAAATTGATAGTCAACATTATTAAAAATATTTTACATATTAAATTAAATTTTAATGAAATTTTATATTCAACAGCCAACTATTATTTTGTAAGTAACCTGGAATGGCTTTATATAAATGAAATTATAATCTCGAAATAAATTTTATTGTTTTTCTCTCATGGAATATGTAGATGGATATATTTATTTTCTTAATATTTTTTTAGGAATCACTGTCAAACAATTTTAAATTACTGATATGCTTAAAAATGTACGTATGTTATTCATCATATGATAAGCCAATTATTTATCTAGCCGTTATGTATCAGCGTTTCGGACTTACGTGCTATCGCACGCTTCCACAATTATCTTTTAATGACTAATTTATGTATTCAAAATGAATTAAATTATTTTTATTGGCTGTCATGCATTTCACACTTACCTACTTGCTCACGCTTCCATCACTAATTCGCAATCATTTTTGCCATTATCGCATTCATTTAATGCTAAGCTGTTGAATTTTGATGGCTTTTAATTGTCTTAAGCAACCCAATCAGAGAGCACTTCTCAACGAATTCTGCTGCTGCTGCTTTTGCTTCGCACACCCATCATCTGCTTTCTCTTACTCCTTCCAACCCACTCACATTTTCCATTCTCGCCGAGCACATTCGGGTTTTAGTCAGCACAATAGTTTGGACTCCACTTTGTGCTGACTGCTGACTGCTGACCCACTTATTGGTCACTTCTGGGCTCTGTTTCCGCTAGCCTTGCAGCCACTTGACTAAACAGCACTCAAATTTGATTTTGATTTATGCTGCCCGCAAATAGTACGAGGCCCAAACTTGAATTCAAGTTATCAGTTCCCTGCTCCCATCCCCGGACGGACAACAATTCGTAGCAATCCAGAACGATTGCAGCTCATAACTTTGGCATCTATCGGCCGCTTTCATATTTACATGCTGCTTACACGCGCATTGGCGTGTAACGGAAATTGAGTAGCACAGAGCAGGCAGCAGGGGATGGAGAGAGGGGAGCACTCGTAAAAGGGTTGGCCAAATGGACCTTGCTCCGTGCTGGGTCGCTTCGGTTCCGGTCTAGCAATTGAAAGCTTATACAGCTACATTTTTGGTATTTTCCTTTTTTCTGGTTTTTTCATGCTTTTTGTTTTGTGCAACCTTTGCCAAGACAGCCTCAGTTCCCCCGCTCCTCAGCCCTCAATCCACAATCCTGAATCCTTTTACGCCTCACTCGCCCTCAAACGGCAGACTCTCAATAGAAAAACACAATTTTCGCAATCTTTGCTTATCTTTTCATCTCTATCGTTGCATGTCCATAGTTGTTTCTCTTCTTCCACTGTTTGCTGCTACTGTTCTTGTTGTTGTTGTTGTTATTGTAAGCAGCTAAAGCTGCTATAAAGAGCTGCACTCGGAATGGTGACGCCACCTTCTGCCACCTTCTGCAATTGCCTTTGTTTGTCGGCATACCTGGTAATATCAAGTTGGGTTATAAGCACCTCACCGCCTGTTATAAACAAGGGCGGTTTCAAAGGTTTCTGTCGAAAGTTGATTAACCAAATTTTGTAAAATTCAGTTAGTAATAAACGGGTATGTATAGTATTATATATATTTGGAAAGAATTATTGTAGAGCTCACAAAGTAAATGCTATCATAGTTTTATATCCTATAAATTGAATTTTGACCACTTTTAGTAAAGAAACGTAATGAAAATAGTAAATATTATAAATGCAAGTTTAGTAGAATTAAGTATAATTTCGCCTATCTTTTATTATTTATTTATTTCCTTTGCATATACATTCTTTTTTTTTTTATTATTAATAATAATAATAACGAAATGGTAACAAGGATATGTGTACTGTAACCTAACTGGGCAACTTAATAAAATCAGAAATAATAAACAAACAAAATTAATTATGTAAACAGAACATAATAAATGTAAACTATGGACAAATTATTTAAATTAAGCCTAAAGATATGCTAGAGATTAAGTTTAGTATTGTTGATATTACATTCTAGTGCCACAAACTTTAACTTATTAATCATGAAATTAATTAATATATTTATAATTTTTTTTTTATTTTATTTATTTTCTTTTACATTATTTAATATAACATATACAATTACTTTCTATGTTATTAATTTTATATCAGTTGTATATCTTTATATACAATGTCGTTATAATATTAATTTTTTATTATAATAGTTATTTGTCTTCTCAACTCTGATTTTGATACATGCTTTTAATATTGCTTTAATAACTAGATGTCAAACTGGTCGATCGAAAATTTAGGCCATATTCTAGTTTTGAGTTTATTTTAGAAAGAAGGAATACAAATCAGTTTTTTCTATTTTTTTTTTTTTAATGTTCAACCCGAATATTTCATTCTCTATTTTTGAGTTATTATTATTTGTATTTTGCGCATTTTTCATTGTTGCATTTATTTTCTGATTTATTTAACTAATTTGCTATAAATTAATAAATCAATTATTTTTCGAACACACTTCGCCTTGCCTTATCATCTTTCAGCTCTCGGTTGTATATTGCTTTGCTACGCTTTATTGTTGTCATAATGTGGTGGCTTGTTGCTGTTTCCTTTCACCTCAGCTTTCTCCACCTGTGCCACAGCAAGGCAACATACAAGTACAGTAGTTACTCCTGTTGTGCGACCCGTCTGTATTTTTATTGCTTAATGCTCAGCAGCAGGAGGAGGAGCAGGAGCAGAAGCAGACAGGAGGCCAACCTCCTCTCGACTTTCAGTCAGAGTTTACAATCTTTTTTTTAATGCAAACCCCCTTTGGGTTTTTTTTCGCAAGTTTAGTGTTTTTTTGTGCTTTGTTTTCTCTTTTTATGCAACACAAAGGTGTATTTTACTTACCAGCTTGGATACAATGTTGTTTTTGTTGCCATAGTTTTTGTTGTTAGTTCTAGTTGTGCTGTTGGCTTTATGCGTCAAATAAGGATATTCAATTTAAGGCCGATGTACTTGCATAGTATGTTATATCCTTCTAGCCCCATGCGTTATGTTAATGCGATGCCTGCGAAACTTATTGGAAATCAAAGCAATCATACGCCACATTGGCCCGGCAGGCAAAGTACTCGATTGTGTGAAGCATTTGAGTAAGCTGCAAGAAAAGATATCTTCTTACATCCCACATTTTATCGAGCACAATTTCACAACTCATAATATTGCAGTTGGCTACAATAAATTTTAGAGCAAATTTATTAGTTGGGTTTTGTTATTGAATTCAAATTTGTGTTCGTCGAGTGAGTTTCTTTGAGTGTAGCAAAGTCTGCCAAGGGGTCAGCCATGAATATGCACTCAAGCGTCTTCCAATCCTGACTGATTGCAACGCATTACGTTTCACATTTTTGGCACTCGATCTTTTCCACTCCCCACTCCTCGATGTCCCCCCCTTTGTGTGCCATCTAACAGACAAATCGCTTTGATTGATGTCGCCGGTTCAGTGCATTTGAGCTGCATCTGCAGTAACTTACGGCAGCCACTGTCCGGCGGTTCGGTAATTGCTTTTGGGGCGCACCTTAAAGCAAGCCCAATGCTTACAGTTCTCGTTCCAAGTTCCGTGTTCCGTGTTCCGTGCTCCAACAATACGCACGCAATTACCGCAGTTGGGAGCTGGGGCGGAAAAAAGTTGTTAGCTCCCCAGGAGCTTGACGAAAGTTGTCATAGCTGCTGGGTCCAGGCGCAAACTTTCAGCTCTAATTGCCCAAGTGGTTTTCGAGTGGCATCAGCGTCGCCAAGACGCCACGTAATAGAGCTTCCTCTTCAGCTGTGAAGCTGTGCCTGCAGTCAAAGTTTTCTGGACTCTGCAGCCAAAACTTGTTGGCGCACAAAATGCACAATCAAAGCTGACCGTTGGCGTTATTAACACAAATGAAAATTGTGGTCATGCTCTCTCACATGGCAGTTACTTATATTTCAATTTATTAGACGGCAAAGTTTATGGCCCAGGACTCACCTCGCCTCACCTCCTCCACACTGACCAGTGCCACTTGGCCTAATGAAGTTTTGGATTAGACAAACAATATTCACACTGCCCTTGTCTCCACTACAACTGCATATGTCTTCAAAATCTGGCTGCAGCACCTACATAGCTGCATATGTTATGCTAAATACGAGTCCTCAGCCAGGCACACACAAAACAAACACGAAAACATATTTCCTGAGAGTCCTGCATATTTGCGTGCATTTTGTGGCATCACATTTACCTTTTCGCCAGACTTTTGCTTTTAACTTTTGGCGTCCAGCATTTAACTTTTGCCCTTTTGGGCTAATAACTTTTGCAGCGAAATGCGTGAAGTTTCGGCTAAAGGATATTTCAGCTGGAAGTTGCAGCTTTTAGCCAGGGCGGGCTTTGAGAAAGAAGCTTACGCTGATGACCATTGCAAGCAGAAAGGTTCTTGCAGTTTCTCTATTATTTTTTGTTAAAACAAAGATGTCTACTGCATAGTAGCCGTCTCTTAAAGTAAATAAGTGATTGGATGTTGTAAGCAATGAATGAAAAATATAGAGAGGCATACTTTGATGAAGCCAATCAAAAAGAGGCATCTCCAATCCCACAAACAATATATTGTATATTGTATCAGATAAATACCAAGACGTTATAGTTGGTAGACTACAGAAATAGACAAATGTATTTTATTTAATTTACAAGATGTTTAATGCCACTTAAAAACATGAAAAATTAACAAACACATTGGAAAAGTAAGAAAATAATTATCAGGAAAAGTAACTTCTTTCTTTTTGATAGACAAAAATAATTGTTTTATAAAAATAATGTTGACCAACTTACAGAATTGAGCGATTTCGTTTATAACAACATTGATATATTAAAATATTGCATTATTCTTGTAGTAGAAAAATTCTACTACATTCTTAGAATATAGCAAAATGTATTGAAGAAAGAGTAACTTTTATATTTGTAATTTTGTAGAACACAAAATAAAATAAAAGTCAGAAAGAATACATACATCATACATCAGAATATTGGTTTTTGCAATTAAACTTATTTGAAATGGATACCTATTTTTTAAATTTCATTCAACTAACTTTATGTTTTTGACTTTTTCCCATATATATGTTATTGCTGAATACGTTTTAATTACTCATTCAATACTCTGTGCGCCCTTATCAATTACCAATGCTGTGAATAATTATTGTTATCATTGGTCGTGGAAAATGTTGATGCCTTTTTGTGCGCTGCTCCAGTTTCGTGGCAAATCAAAATTCCATTAAACTTTTCGGTGCGCCCGCATAATTTCGCAACATTTTGTGGTTGAACTTTACTTTTTGGCACTTTTTACATTTTACTGTGCGGCTCTGTGGTTTTTAATTAAAATTTGTTTGCTTACACAAAGCCAGAGGAACGTTTCGCTGCCATTTGCCATTTTCCATTGTTGATTGTTGTTGTCTTGCGTTGCGTTGCGTTGCGTCGCGTCGCGTCGCGCTGGAGACGGAGATTGTGGAGTTGTTCAAATATGTCTGGCCGTCTAATTAGGAGCGCACATCCAGAGTGAAATTACATTACGTATACGCAGCGTGCGCCTTTTAATATTGCCGACAACATTTTGACAGACAACAGGCGGCGAATGGGGTGAACGGCAACAAAACACAACAGAGAAAAGAGAACAGTAAAAGGCGAAAGCGAAGGAGAAGGCGATGGCAAGTTGAGGTGAGGCGCTGAAAAACGTGTTGGCTAATTGAAAAAATACATTTTAATAGCATAATTTCTGGCGTTGCGGCTTCGCCTGCCCTTAAAGTGGGTTCCCTGACGGTTCATGATGTATTTCCTGCGGTTGTCACGGGTTGTCTTGCTGGGCAAACTTGGCCTCATTATTAAGCAGCTATCACCTGAGGAGTATCTGGGCTAAGATGTCACGTTCTTGCACCCACGATGGGATCAAACACTATTCAAATGAAATTTGTTTTTGATTAGACAATTTGTATGCTGAAATCAATGCCATCGCTTTAATAAAAGAAATTGCTTTTCGTTTCACTTATTTGTTGGTGTTTGACACGCAGACGTTGCTTACAGCTAAATTAAATTAAAAATTCAATGACAAAACATTAACAGCGTCTCGTCTCGTCTCGTCTCGTGTCGACGTCAGATTGGATTCCATCGCGCTGATGTCTGACAGGCTATTGGGTAAATTTCTTATAAGAAATAAATGCGAGTACTCGAGCCGTCTTCGTCATCGTCATCGTCTCTGTCGTGGGTTGTTGTTGCTGTTGTCCTTGCGACTCAAATGAGGCGTCAACGGAAACGACAGCTGTTGGTTTGTGTCCTTTGGTCTGTGGTCTCGAATTTGTCTGCTAACTTTCTAGTTCAGTCTGAGCTCTTGGACAGCATCTTTGAACGAATTGCATTTTATTTATTTCCTTTTCGATCAAATATTCTGGCTTATAAACTATCTTTGAAGCTCAGGCAATTGCCTTTGCTTCAGTAACGTTCACTTTAATAGTTTTGATGAAACAGAAAATGCCATTAAAATGTTGTTTAATCTAACAGCTAAGTAAATATGATGTTTATTTTGTTAAAGGTTCTTTTTTTTAATTCTTTAAAGTAATTAATTTTCGCTTACATTTTGTTTGATTTATGCAATCGATTATTACTGTGGAAAACTTTCAAAGTAAATTACCTTTTGACCAAACGACAACAAGTTCTCTGAATAGTTAAAGTTGTTAAATGTTATAGTTTATTGCAATGGTAAAATCGGAAACAAATATTTGGTATTGAAGCACTATTAATGAAGGAAATGCATGCATTTGAAGTGGAAATGCAATGGCAAATATTGGAGAAAATTGAAAAGACATGTGTAAAGAGAGGCGGAGGGACAAAGACACAAATGGTTTCTAGATCGATAAACTTAGCAAGGAACATCGCACAATTTGTGTATTGAACCTGCCACGCCCATCCAGGAGCTACGGCATAGACAATAAATTCGAACAAAAGGCAACACATTCGTCGAGTGGCACAAAAGCAGGGCAAGTAAATTCTCCGAGACAGAGGTGCAGACAGGGGGGCAGCGGCAGAGGCAGAGAGACAGAAACAAAGTGAAAACTGAAACCAAACCAAATACCCGAATACCCAAACATCCAAAAACACACACACAAACAACCAAAAAAGGCAGTGGCAGCTCTTTGGCTGCGATTTATATAGTTGAAATGCCTTTTGGATGGCCACTGAAGCGGCAAATGCTTTTGCGGCATGCCCCCGCTCCTTTCAGCTAAAAAAAAAAATAAAAACTGTATTGCAATAAAATTTATTCATCGACGGCAGTTGCAACTTATTTTTGTGCCTGTTAATTGCCGGTCATACGCCTTTCATTTCCCCTTTCGCCGCACCGCAGCAGCAGCCAGGACAACTTTGCATACGCAACTGTCAACTTTTGGCATTTTGGCAAACTTCACACCAGGCAACTGCGGGTGTTCTCAGCAGTTGCATGTTATTTTTCACCCTCCTTACTCGACATACAAATATGTGGCCATCATAAATATTTTCCAGTCCATTGATTTTTGGTCGCCGTGGATGCTGTCGATGTTGATGATGTCGGACCGAAGGACAGACGAATGTACAGCCAAACAGCAGCAGACGCGTTTAATACTCGCGGAGTCAGTTGAGTTCCAAAGAACGAATTCGCAACTAATTCAGTACTTCACCGGAAGTATACAATAAAAATTATTCGAATTATAATAAATAAATCAAAATCAATAATTATAATTAAATAATAAATAATATTTCGAATTGTAGTATAGAATTATTCACATTTAAACACTAACCTTTTTCATCTAAATATAATATTTGACTTAAAATTAAAATGTTAATATTTTGCTTTGCAATGTGAAAAGTGATTTTGAAATTTAGTTTTAATTATAAGATTGACATGTCGATAGTAAAAATCAAATTACATTTTATGTATTTTATACAATTTTAAATTCATTGTCTCGTTAAATACGGATTTGTATTTTACATCTTCAAGTAAAATGTTTTTAAATTTTTACATCTAATAAATAAATAATAAATGGTAATAATTTTTATAAAAAATTTTTATATAAAAAATAATATCAATTCATAATAATCATTATAATAGAAATTTGTATCCGATAGAATGAATTTGTTTGTGCAACATTGCTTGCCAAATAGTTATTGCCAAATAGTATATATCCAATAATTGAATAAATAAATACCTTGAGCCATGTGGCAACCCTAAAATAATCTTATTGAAACGAATTTAATCTGCATTTCAAACACTGTTCCACATTTCAAAGTTTTACCCTTTATCGAATATTTTCATATGGAAGTTGTCGAATTTGAGGCGAAATGACATTGTAAAACTCTGGCGGTAACTAAAATTTGCAGCTTATTGTTTTTGTTGCTCGTTACGCATAAGCTACCGAATACTCGTCCCCTCTCCGCCCTGCGGCACCCTTAACGCTTGCTCTTTGGCTATGTTGTGTTTTCAGCGACACTTGATTGCTTTTATGTGTGTGAGCGAGTGTGTGTGTGTGTGTGAGTGTGTATGTTGTTGTCGCTGTTGTGCGTCAGTTGGGGCTGACGCTGAAAAGTATGCTACATGGCAAATAGACTCAAATTATGTTGTCGGCGGGCGCGAATGGCAGAGTGGGAGAGAGCGACAGAGATAGCCAGTGTGCGAAAGAGTGCTTTTTGTAGTAAAACAGCGCTCTATGAGCGTGCGTGTGTGCTTTATTGTGTGTGTGTGTGTTCGACGTTGTTTGTCTAACGCTTTTTATGCCTGCCGAAAATTGTGTGTACTGTGTTCATAAATATTTTTGCTCAAGTTAATTGAAACATTACCAAAAAATGCTTGTTGGCAAATATTGAAATATTTTTGGGTTGAGGTTCAGTTTGAAAGCACATATTAATGGCCTGCTTATATTTATGATTTGTAATTTCTTTGTTGTTTTGCATAAAACGATTTCTTGTAATAATTTATGGCCTGATGTACATTTCGCTAACCGAGTAAATTATGATGAATTTGAGACTACGATATGACGACGGGGTTTGAAATAAGTAAAGAACTAAGTACAAGTTAAGTTCTTCACCACTTAAAAAATAAAAATTCAATGTGATCTTTTAACAAAAGCAGAAAAAAAGATAAAAATACTGTTATAAGTTTTAGCTAGTAGTGATAGGAATAAAAAACAATAATAAACAAATAAAAATACCTATTTTATGTTTTGACTCTTTGTACATTTATAAATAATATGTTTTTAAATTTGTCGCCATTACAACAAATTTTATAGGGTTTTCAAAAACTTTGATGAGTAAGCATAACTAATTTGGAAAACTTACATTACATGTTGTGTTAGCATGTTATCATTTAAGCTTTGCTCGTTATCATTTGCCTTTTTCTCCCTTTCCTTCGGGCTCACCATCAGTTTTCGCTGCTGACTCTTTTACAACTTGGCTGATTGATTCGGCAACATAATCTATATTTTTCGAGTTTAATCCACAGATATTTATGCGTCCTGACTTTGTCAAATAAATGTGCTTTTCTTTAATCAATTTATCCACTTGTTCCTCTATTGAGAATATTGTTAACAAAAGACACGTATACTTTGTATTTTATTCTTACCACAAATACCTAAAATAGAGAACATGCCACGCTGTTTGATAATATGATCCCATCGTCCAGGTGTTTTTAATTTTTCCAGTTTCTTTGCCAATTCCTTACGCATTTGCTTAACTCGATCTGTCATTTCCCGCAATGTTTTCAACCTATATTCATTGTGTCGATTATTAGGGAATTCATTAATATGTTTACCACTTACCATTCCTCTTTGTTCTTCTTGTCCCCCAGCACTTTGGCAACAACTCGACTACCGAATGCGGGTGGATTTGAATAATTTGAGCGAACGTAAAGCAATTGTTCCGAAATTAAAGCTGGCACCAATTTGGGATCGTTTAGAATGGTGACCAGATTGCCAACGCGTTCATCTAATAATATGACAATATTACAGCATTAGAAGTCTCAATACATTTATCGTACATACTATATAGACCCATATTTTTGGAAAATGACTGTGCCGCCATACACTCGATGCCTTCGTTAGCAAAATATCGGACAACCCAAGCATCTCTGTCCGGATCACCTGTGGCAAAGCCCTGATATGCGGTATCAATCAAGGGAAACAATTTGCTTATTTTAATGGCTTCCAACACTTGTCTCCACTGCTTCTTGGTCAGATCCATTCCGGTTGGATTGTGCGCCGAACCATGGAACAGAACCACAGAGCCCTCTGTTGCCGAAGTCAGAGCCACCAGAAGTCTAGGCATGTCGACTATGCGTCTCTTTTTATGCCAATAGGGATACGATTTGATCTGCTTGAAGCCTGCGTGATGAAAGATCTCGGAATGGTTTTCCCAGGTTGGAACTGGCAGATAGACGGTGCGTTTCTTCAAGCGTTTGCCCAAGAAGTCGGCAGCCAAACGGCAGGCGCTAGTTCCCGAAACAGTTTGTACTGAAGCTACCTAGAAAGTTAAGATATTGAATTAAAATGCATTCAATAATTGAAAAACTTACTCGTTTCTCTTGAACAGCTTTGCACTCTGAGCCCATGAGTAGCTCTGTAGCTGCCTTTAGAAACTCTGGATTACCGGACATGGGCAAATACTCGTGATTTAGTGACGGATCATTGACGACTTCAAATTCACACTTCTTAACTATTGGCAATACGAAAGGCTTGCTGTCGTCGGTGCGATAGGCTAACCAGAAAATATCTCAATTTTTCAATGCTCAGATAAACAATTCCTTTTATTCTTACCACCAACACCCAGATTTACTTTCTTCTCATTCTTATCTTCTTGATACATTTTTGTCAAGTGGAAAATGGGAGCAGGAATAACGAGTTTTACATCCGCAAAGGCTGACTTTGGAGAATCATTGCACGAGCAGCGTTTTCTTAATGATATTGCTATTAAACTGTGGTTGGGGACAAATTATAGATACATTTTCTAAGTCAAATTAATAAGCACATTACTTTGGTTTGGATATCAACAGCTCTGCTGCACAAGCAAACATTGTAATTTTCTCAATGAATTACAATTTTTAGGGGCCAAAAAAAAATGATGCTTATTTTTTTAACTATTGTGTAACTACTTTGTTCTTAGTTTTCAGCTGACTAATTTTTCGAACATGATAAGATAGGTACATAATAAAAAAAGGACATCTCGGTATTTGGCTACAATGGAATTTAATTTTGTAAAACGTATATTATTTATTTATTTTATGACTGCATTTTTCTAACTTAATAAAATATAAAAATTACATTACAAATGCGGAAGAATTTAAATTTTCCATTGTAGTTCTTGATCAAATTTCTAAGCATTCTGAGAAGGCAACACTTTGCACTTTTGATGTGATGGTGAAATCGGATCAGTCCGTCAGACTTCAGAGTGCAAGATTCGGCAGTATATTTTTGTGCAGCTGACGTTTGAAGAAGTCATCAATCAGGTCAAGTGATGGTCAATTTGATGTGTGTTTAACTGCCTGTCAGCTGGGGCTCTGCTACGGGTTTATTTGCCTACGATTTTGGTTTGTTTATGCCCTCAGCTCAGAACTTGAACATGGCTGCGTCATACCGCAGCATTGTGTGCTTTATACCACCTACAATAAAACCAAGCATGATTGACTAACAGATATGCTCTACAAAATTAATAATATATATTCCAAAATCATTTGCGAGAGTCAATCTATTTTTATCATGAGTTAATTTAATGAATTGCAATTCATATGAAATATTTCATACCCCATTGGTCGCTTTATGGGTACAGGGTAGCGATGCAACAACAACAGCCGAAATAACAATAACAAAACAATCTCAATGTTTTCATTGCAAGTGCGTGCGTGTGTGTGTGTGTGTGAGTATAACAAGTATACGTACTGTGTGCTGCGTTACAGGCGTTGTCTTCATTGTTTGGATTTTAGGGCTTCACATGTCAGTCATTTGAGGCAAACTAACTATTTGATGGATACGATGGGGTCACTCTGGCAGAAGGAGCGCAAAACTGAGGCAGGCAACAATGTTGCCCTGTAATCAATTTGCCCAGTCAGTCAACCCAGCTCAGTTAATTATTTGGCCATTTAAAATGCATTTCCATTGCCATGATTAACTGCAAATATTGTGCTCGATATGGTAGGGAATTCCATAGCCGCAAGCAAAGTGATGAAAGTGAATTGCTTTCAAGTGTCTCTCCCTTTTTTTTCGCTGCGAGTTGCAATTTGATTTAGCCAATCTGCGAGTCGGGCGCAATCGATTTGTGCAATTCACATTGCAGGCAGCTGGATTGCAATTATAGTATATTGTTTTTCTGTAGTGAGTGGAAGGCAAACAGAGGAATCAATCAAATTATTACTTGAATTTTGTAGTGGCATCACACTTTCCAAAATGCTTGTTCGGTAAATCAATGGATATTAAAAGATAAGCCATAGCAAACGTAAAATCATTACAAATTACAATGTAAAATTCAAATTCAAATTTGCGTAATTTTAGTAATTGTATACAATTTTAAACGACCTTAATGAAATATTAATTCATTAAGATCCAGTTTTTATGCTAATAAGTGATTAATTTATTTTCAATAAATGCAATTGTCTAAATTCATTTAAAATTGTCTTATTCTAGTAAGCACATACCATTCTCTTTAAACTTCAAAATTTGAGCAAATATTAATATTAATACATAAAAATTAAATTAGTAATCAGTAGCTGAACTATTTTCCAATAATATTACAGTGAATTTAGTTTTATATTTAAATTATTATTGTAATCATATACAATTTTCCTCGACCTTCGAGATTAGAGTAAATAATGATTCATTAAAATTCTATTTTTGTGCTAATAGGTAATCAATTTAGTTTCAATAAATGCAACTGTGTAATTTAATTTCAGATTTGACTTAATTAATCACATCAAATTTTCTTTGAATTTAAATAGTGGTTTTAATTTTAATTTAAGGATTGCTCGAATAATTCAGGCGAGGACGACCCGTTGGACATATAGCTGGCTAGTATGTTGGTCAGCATATCCTCGCTTCAGGGTTCTACCGATGCAGTTGAATACAATTCTGTAGCTGCTCCCCTTCCGCTTGCCTTTGGCCTATAAAATACTTGTATCCCGTTTCCGCTGCCCATTTGTACAAACAATCGCGGCAACCGCAGCGGCGTCCCGTGTTTAATGGCCTGGTCTGGAGCTGGGTCTGGATTGGGGGCGAGGAAACCATTTTGTATAAATATTGTGCACACGCACAATGAAGTAAACGCAGCTATCAGTTTTTTGTCGTTCTTGCTCATCAATTGGCGTCTCTGTTGCCGTTGCCGTTGCTGTTGCTGTGCGTGCATTTTATTTTTTATGCATGAAGTGTAAATTAAAATTAAATTGACTGTGCAGAGTTCACGCTACGAACGCTTTACAGTTTGCGTGCCACTCGGCGTATGAATAATAAAAACGGCAACGGCATCGCGTTGCGTTGCGTTGCGGTGCGGCAACTTTAAGTTGCCACTGACCTCAGAACGATGCGTGCCGCGTTCCATTTATTTATTTTCATATATTTATATGACCTTTTTATTTTGTGTTTTTAATTAAGTTATAAAATATTAATTTGTTGTTGCCGTGTTTTCTTTTTTTAACTGCTCACCTTTACTGCGCTCTGTGTGTGTTGCAACTTTCTCTCTATCTCTATCTCCATATCCTTCTCTCTCTCTCTCTCTCTCTCTCTTTGTGTGTGTGTTGCCGCTGCGGTTGACATGCATTTTGTGGTCGCAGTACAGCAGCTCTGTGGCAATTTTGTTTCCACCCTCTACCCGCTGCTCTCGTCTCTTCGCTTTCTGGGCTCATCAGTTCCTCCTGCTGTGCACTGTCGTGCACTGACAATGTCAGTGGCAGACGAGGCATCTGATCAGGTTTATGTGCGTGGCAGAGTTTATATTGTGTCTCCAGTTTAGCGCACCGCGGGACCCAACGCAATGCATGCTGCCATTTCTCTACATAGCCGTTTTCTTACCGTCTCCATCTTCCTTCACTGAGTTGCTGGCATTTTGCGCGCCATTTAACCCGTTCGATTTGGGTTTCAAATGCAAAACAAAATATATACTCACATTTCTCGGCACCACCTGCCCCAAGCAGCAAAGCAGCTAAGCATCTGAGCAGCTGTTGTCTCAGCAAGCGATGCTTCAAGCTGCCAACTTGGCAACTGTTGTCAGGCGAAGAGAGCGCACAGTAATTTGTAATTTAATCCTTTGCCTGCCATCATGCAAAACCGAGGAAGAATTCGTTCTGGTGTCATGAATAGTTTTGCTTGAGGTGTTTAAAGTTGGATTCCTAAAAACGAATACATCTTCCACATAACTATAAAATTAAGTTGAGCATTAAGTGCGTATCGAATCAAATATTATCACGAACTCATTTAATTTAACCCGCATCTACGCACGTTATTTCATGCGAATTTAGATTCTGGCTGAGCTGATTTTAGATTGTATTTGGGAATACGCCGCATAATGCACTATGAAATAAGTATGCTATATCCAAGTCTGTGTTTATATTTAAGTCAGTTCAGAAGTTCACTTTAATAATAATATAAAACTGCATATTTTTGGGCTATGAAAACTATGAACACATTTCTCCCGCCATAGCGATTTTTAATTTCACTCTGAACATTTAATAGTATTAGAACTTTTAATTTTAATGTAAAATAGTTATTGGACTGAACGTTGATGGCTGTTATTCCAGGACAAATAGTTTAATATTTCTAAACAATATTTATTTTTATTCACATATACCCTTATATTTTCAGTTTTTTACCTAGACTATATGTAACTACATTAAAAAGTTACGATTTATTATGTATAAAAAATAATAATATTTTTACTATTTAGAAGTTGTTAATAATAGTAACTAAAACTTAATAATTTTTCTAATAAATTGCTACCGCTATTTAAAATTTTAATTGGAGAAGAATCTAAGGCAATCTTTGGATAAAATATTTAAATAATGACAAGTATATTTCTGGGAAATTGTCAAATATTTAAGATAATTTTTTTAATTTTTTATGCAAGATATTTTGGAAAGAATATTTCCATATTAAACAAACCACGGACGGGGCATTCAATAATTGCAGTTCCTCGACTTTACAGATTGCTGCTTTTTATGGCAGCATCAATTCGCCCACAATAGTTTCAAAAGTTAATTTGAATGAAGCAGTTGCCAGTCGGCTTTTCTTATCTCCATTCAGCTCGTTCATTGACAACTTTATAATCCTTTGTATCTGCTAATCCCACATCACTCCTTCCGCCACATCTCTCTGCTCTGAACGGTCTGAGCGGCTTTTCCTTGTATTTATTCCAACAATTCCGCAACCTAACCCAACTTACATTCTACAAGAGTTGCCTCCTGACTGCCAGCCTGCCTGCTAAGGACTATAACATGACAGCTGTCATATGTTGCCATTCCGTATCATATTTTATAGCACACTCATGGTTCGTTTTTTGTGTGAGGATTCCGTTCGAGCTGAGCTTTGTTTTGTAGCGTTCTGCTTTGTATTCAGCTTCTTCTGTTCGCATCACATCATCACAACATTTTTACACACAACACGTGCTTTGACTGCGACACTCGCTCTCTCGCTCTCTCTCAGTCTCTCTCTCAGTCTCTCTCTCAGTCTCTCTCTCAGTCTCTCTCTCAGTCTCTCTGTCTCTTGAGCTTTTCTCTCTCACATTTGCGCACTCTTTGCTTGCTCTCTTTCGCTCTCTCTCTCGTTGTTTGCTGATTGGAAGTTGCACATTTTTTAATGGTATGCTAAGCTAAAAAGTTGTTGTTTTTTACTGTTCTGTTTCTTTGCCTTTCACACAGATTTCATTGTTTCTGTTTTGCTCTGTTTCCCATTTTAGTTGTGCCACATTTGGCCCATGACTGTGGCAGAGTGTGCAACGCTTTGTCCGAGTACCACGAGGACTCAGCTCAAGGACTGCATTTAAAAATAATATATTGTGCCAACACACACACACACACACACACAGAGACACATAAATAATTCGAGTCTTTATTTTTGGTATACATAGTGGCAGATTTCACTAGACCGTCCGTTGAACTGTTGACCCAAACACCTGACCAGCCTGTGGCTGAGGGCCATTCAGAGGGGATGACTATTTTTGTCACTCTTCAAAAATTGTTTGTGTTTCACTTGGGCATTTTGTTTAGAGAGCTCTGCTTAATTTTATTACAACTACCAAAGCGATTTAGCGGCCCTGGTGAATGTGATTTAGTGCGGAAAATTAAAAGGGTTTTAGGCATTATGTGGACGAGTGGTCGTATGGGAAATGACCAGATCCGCTTTCGACAGACTATTAACATTTATTTTTGTTACTAAATTAGTTACCGGTAGCTCCGTTTACTTTAGTAGTTATAGCTATAGGGAGATTGATAATATGATTGTGAATGACTGCAAAAATGTCAATTAGAATGAATGGCATTAAAATCTTACTTTAAATTGATTTAATTCACAATTACAATTTTTATTTTACAGCCTTAACATAAGTAGAATATTTATTATGTATTATTTTTAATACAAAATTTTGGGTGGCTATTGTAACAACTTATCTACTTCTACACAAAATGAAGCACAAAACTAAAAGTATTAAAAATAATTATATGTTAAAATTTGACTTAGCAGCTGAAGCAAGTGTGAATAATGAACATTGTAGTTATTTAATTTAACATTAAAGTTAACATTGCAGTGGGCAGACTGATAATCTAAAACTAAAGTTATCTTGAAAACTAAACATTGCTGTCGACTACTCAGACTGTTAAGTTAACATAATATCTGTTATCTGAATGTTAAATTAACATAATATCTGTTAAGTTAACATAATGACTGTTAAGTTAACATAATGTAATTCAACAGACAGCAAATAATTCGATTTAGGATTAAACAATCTTTTTTATTTGTAAAAATTTGTCGTTAAAGGCACTTCAGTATATATTATTTAATTTCAGTTACTTTTTTAATATTTCACATGAACAATAAGTCAAACATTTCCAGAGTTAATTTTCAGTGAACTTTTGTCTATAAATAAATAAATCTAGCGATCTGAAAACTTTCGACATGTCTGTATATTTCCTGTGAATGCTATTTGCAGGTCGACAAATCGCTTGTCACTTCTGCCATACCACAGTCTGCTGCCCATCTCACTTGATAAGTTCTTTTATACATTCACATGGAAAAAGCAATTACAAATATATCAAGTTGGGGCCGTCGACATGAAATGCAGCCAAGTGCTAAGCATATCGTGGGCTTTTGTACAAATATTTACACTTCGTTAACTGTCAAAGACACCGAAAGCGGAATAAACACACACATGGGCAGGACGTGGGCGAGGGCGATGGAGAAGCATTTAAAAACCGCCGATTTGTATTCGTTTTATTTTTTCCGTGCTCCTTCTTCCTATTTGATTTGAAAAGCATTTTATGCAAATGCCTAAAAAATAAATTTTCTGGGCCAACGCGCCGAGGAGCGCAACAAAGAAAACGAACAACATTATTTGCAGCAGGCAAGCCCAAATGAACCTTGGGGTTTAAGGATATTCAATATGACGATGCTTAAAGAGCTGACACAAAATTATGCTATTAAAATGCATATTCAATTAGCAGACGGCCAAGAATATGCGTGTGAACCAAAAGAAGCGCAAAATTGTTACACCTTTTTGGTATTGCTGACGCTTTTCCTTCAGCTCCACAATGAACCTGATATTGTGTGTGTGGGGGCTGGGGTCGAAAGAAGGTAACCACAGAACACCTGCTGAAAAATTCTTTTAATTAGCGTTGAACAAAAGGGACGCCCACGACGATGGCTGGGCAAACAATGAGCGTTAAATTCTATTCAATGGCAAAACTGAAAGCAAAGCAAAGCGGAGCACAGCAGAGCACGGCAAAGCAAATAATTGAAGAAGTTGATGTAACGAAAGCGCAAAATGCTGCACGCTGAATGGGATAGACAACAACAATAATGAGCTCAACTTCTGCTACTATTGCTGCCACTGCTTACAACAGGACCTTCTATCATCATATCTACCGCTGGTCACCAGTGCCGGGAATGTGTCATCGTTGACTGTTGACGAGAATGGCGATGACGATAATGGTCCACGATTCACATCGCCGTCAATGTCATTTTCGATTTGTTGTCGTTCCGCTTTTGACCATTGATTGAGCTCAATTGGCAGCTTGTACTTACAGCAGGTATTGACTATCATTGCGCTCAAATTGTGTAGAGCTTAGCATGTTCATTAGCCTAACTATGATTTGCTACACAAATTACCTGCGTGAAATTTACAAATTTGATAAATCGTAGATTTTGGATAAAACATTGTACATTAATTACAATTTTATTTGCTAGACATATTATCAATATGAATTTGTGTGAATATTTATTACACTTCGATATGCTTCACAAATCAGCGAATTATTTTTTACAAAATGGATACTATCAAAAATGATTGAAATAACATATTTATTACTAGTGTTTGTAAATTAGGGAGAGATTTTCCATAATAAAGAATAAATAAGAAATTTTATTATTGTATAAATTATTATAATTTATTTATTATTATATTAATTTATATAATGTATTTATTTCATATCAATTTTAAAACAGAGATTATACAAATTAAAAATTACAAATTGTTTGAATGTTGTCAAATATTATATTATGTAAATTATTTGAGGCTGTTTGTTTGCAAGTTTAAATGTTTTTTGTAATTTTTGTAAGCAAACTAAATTCATAGAAATACCATTAATTGAAAAAGGAATTACGTTACTTCCTTTTAACTTAATAGTATTACTTCCTTGAAAGTAGTTGCGATGCGATCGTCTTTCAAGAGCGCAGATATTTTGAGAAAGGGCCACGCCCAGCAGCAAACGCCCACAACATGGACGCCCAACCAGTTGCCGACTTAAGCATTTTGTAATTTCAATATAATTTTGTTGCCACACGTATTAAGTATACGACGCATTGCGCTTGTGGTATATTTGTGTTTGCCTATAGCGTGTAAGCATGCGTGTATGTGTGTGTGGGTGTGTGAGTGTTTGGCTTGTCTTATGTATTTGCTGCAGCTGCTTTTGTTTGCTAATATAATATTTTATAGCGTGCTTTGGCAGCTGCAGGGAAGGAAGAAGTCAGGGGAATTTTTCTACTTACGAGTATTTTGTGCTTAGCTCTGCAGTTCAGTCAACTTTTGCTGGGCTACCTGTGCAAAGAACCGTGTCTAGACGCCACACACGCACCGCAAGCATTCCACACACACACACACACACACACACACATCACAGACAAGTCGCTTTCACATGCAACTGTTCTTATGTATAAATATTGAAAGAAACACATGCAAAAAGAAAAGCCACAAGGAAAATACTTAATATGATAGACGCATAAAACCCTTTTCAATCTTTTGCAGTCACTGTTACTACTGCTTTTCTGCCCGCTTAGCTTTATCTTCAGCTCTGGCTGCGTTGCTGTGGCAATTTAACATTAAACATAAAAATGATAACAAATTTTGCTTGCCGCTGTTTTGAGATTACAAATTACGACACATAACCCGTGGCCATGGCCACCGACCACAGAGAGAAATACAAGCACAAATACGAGTGCGACTTGTATCCAGAAGTCTGAGTAATCGCTAAAGCGGAGGCAGCGCTGCCTCCGCTGAGAACTTCAAACAGTTGCAATTATATAATGAGTACTGAGTTTACCCGCTTAGCTGCCAACATGTGTTTCGCAAATGTAAAAGAGTGTGTGTGTGTGCGTCTGTTTGCAGTTTGATTGTATGTTTAATTTCTAAAGTGGGCTGATTGTGAACTTAATGAACAACTCAAATTGTTTTTAAGCTATGGTTGCCTTTTTCGAATCTAAAAAGCGTCGTGAATTATCCTTAAGACATAAATGATGAGTTTCCTGTCGTTGCCAAACCCAGCTGCGATTGTATTGGTTGCTGAATAACCAGATCCTTAATGTTACTTTTTATATTTTATAAAACTGAATTAATGCTTTCCATACTGAATTTAATTAAACCAACCATAAATAATTCAAGTGTAATATAAAATGTCCCTGTTTTCCTTCTCTTTTATACTACAAGGTTTGCAATTAGTTTAATAAAAGCTTATGCATTCCCTAATACAATGTTTCTATTTATATTTCTACCAATATTTATTATATTATGGAATCATTAATAATCAGTTATTTTGTATTAGCATTGATTATTCATTCCTTACGTTGATTAATTTTTTAAATTTTTGTTTCATTTTCCAATAAGCTTTGTTACTCATTTTTTATTTATTTATATTTATTCTAGTACTACAAATCTAAAGCTTATTATTTATGGCATTAAGTCAATATAATTTTTATTTATTAAATTAAATAATGTTAGATTTTACTGTACCAATTACTTTTTCTGTTATTATATTTACACACTATTATAATAGTGATATTTCCCAATCTTATATCTAGGTGTAATAATGGAGTCAACTGAACTAATTTATTAAAATTGTTATTTATTTACCCCTTCTTTCAGAAACGGGAAAACTTAATAAAAATAAATCTCATTAAATGTGCCTAGTGTTTAATCCAAACGAATATTAAAAAGTTGTAAAACAATCACCCAAACTTTTACCACAAAAAATGATTAGGTTCCAATTGCTCGTATCTCGCAACTTTAAGTGAGTCCCTCGCATGCTACTTATACATATATGTTTGCTTTTTTAGTTTATCAGACATTTCCTGCGGCACTTTTTGAGACTTTGGGTGTTAGAATGTGGGATTCGGGGAGCCTGGGCGCTGAGGGGTTTGGGACGCGTAAAGTTTTTCAACTATCGGAAGTCGTTAACGCTTTCACACACAAACAGAACCTGAGAGCTGGAGAGCAACGGCGTCAGGAGAGAAGAGTAGTGGCAATGCCAGATCCAGTCTCAGATCTGCCACGCCCACAGCCGGCGGTGCTGTGTCTCCTTCGCACACCCATCGCCCTCTTACGCATATGGAGCAATCAGTCGGCTACACAGCATACAGAGCTGCCATGTTTGATTTCTCGCTTTATATGTAGGCTAACTTGTGTTTGCCGCTGTCATACAGTTGTGGGACAAACTCTCCTCTCCCTCACTCTCCCTCTCTGCGCCCACAAATGTTGGCACATTAATTAATTGAAATGCTGATGGCCATGAAGCGACGGCCAGTGGGTTGGTGGTTGGTGGAGAGGAGCACTGAGAAGTCGTGTGTTTTGCACGCTTGTTAGTTTAACTAGCGCCTGGCAATTAAACGAAAATTAATTATGCTACCTAACATTGAAAGCAGCCCGGAGGCAACATCGCAAAAGCAAACGCAAAACGCGTTGGCCTTGAACTTAGTCCCAACCTAGAATTAAAATGTGGCCAGGCGACCCCCGATGAGCTTCTGTCCCGAGTTCTCCAAGCGGGAAGCCAATCAGCTGCCATTTTTCGTTGTCTAGGCCAGCGGAAATGTCTGTCTGTCTGACTGTCTGTCTATCCGCTTTATCGTCATCTCTTGATATCTCTCGCTTGTGTCGGCTAATGCCTACTTAACTTTGACTTTGCTGATAGCACCGGGCTTAAATCAGTGCTGAATCCTCTCGAGGCCAGCTTGGCCCTGCAAGCCCAAGGTTAACAGCGTGTGGCGCATAGTTTCCTAGTTTCAAGTGGCGCCACAACTCATAATTTCGCCTCCATCTCATTTTTCATTTTACACGTGGAATGCCATCAATCAATTTCATGCTGCCTGAAGATGTAAAACTGCTTAAGTTACGTTGTACTTACATTTCACTTCACAGACTTCCATGGTTCCCGAGTTCGTCTTCTTTTCTATTTCATTTTCGCCCCCATCTCGTCTGCTTTTTATAAGCGATAAATGTGCGTCTCTGTGTGTGTGTGTGTGTGTGCATTTGCCTAAAAAGTCAAAGTCAGGCGAGCATAAACTCATTTTGATGCCCTGTACATAATGGTTGCCTAGGGTAGTTGGGTGCAGAAATCGCATAACAAGATCACTGAAGTGTACTCGTCCAATTACGTATTGTTACCTTTTTTTGATAATTTTGTTTTTCTATTTATTGGGCAACTACAGCTTCAGTTGCTTTGGCTGTATTATTGTACAATTCAATTTGGTTCTAAGCTTTAAGTATAATAAAAAAAAAACATAAATATAAATATACAAGAAAAACTTTTAGCAAAATAATACTTTTCTAGCATAGAAATAAAAGCTATAATTAAATATTGTTGTGGTGTAAATTTTGTAATTGTTTTAGCTTTCTTTAAATTTATATATTTACTCGACAAATTATTGAGTTACATATATATTAATATTCAAGAGAAAATCGATAATTTCCCTTTTATTGTTACATTTATTTACATTTTAATACTCATAAATAATATTATACAGAGTTTAGATTTAGAATACATTTTACGCGGCTATAAAAAATGTTGAGAAGAAAATTTTTGACTTTATTATGATAATTACAATGATTATTGAATTTTCCCTTGATATTTCTCCTATGTATTTTGCATATGATTAAAATAATGAGAAAATATACTATTTTTTAACAGCAAACAAATATTGTAGCGTAACTTCTGATTTCATAATATCCTCAGTTTGCGTTTTACAAGTTTCTGCTTTAGTTCGTCGTAACGCTTCGTTAGAAACTTGCCTCCCACCTAAAAGAATTTCTCACTCCGTGGACTTGCCGCTTGGCGTGGTCAATGCTTCCTTACCAGTCATTTTTATTTTTTGTATTTTATATTTTTTGTTTTTTTTTTTGTGTATTCTTTGTGGCTCGTGGGTTGCAATGGGTCAACATTTTGATGATTTATGCGCCGTCGTGCAGTGTCATGAGCCCAATTAACATTTTAGGCTACACAAATTTTCAACTTGAGAAGCTTTTCCTTTTTGATGTCCAGCCGAGAAAAACTTTTTGTCAGCTACTAAAGCGTAATTCGATTGCCAAGCCAAGTTCCAAGTTCCGGGCAATGCACTTTTGGCCAAGAGTTTAAGGCGCGTTGCGAGACGATTTTGTGCTGTTGACTGTGATTTTAGCCATATCAAAGACAGCCATTATGCTGAGTGATGTGTTCTTAACAAATCAATTAGCTCTAGTCTAATGCATGTTGTATTCTGTCCTCTTGCCGCACTTATTCCCAGGTGTCTTTCCAGTTATGCACTTTGCCCTGGTAATCGCAGCAGTCGGCAACGGCAGCATGGATAATGTGCATACTTAATGAATGCTTAAAGGACATGCCAGCAGCCTATATAACACAGTGGGCGTGCCAGCGTCGCCCCTTCATGCGTATATGTTTAATCTGCCAAGGAGGAGAACGAGGAGAAGGAGCTTTTGCCTCGAGTCGACTTTTGCAATTTAGTTTATTTATAGCTACCAAAATACGAGCACCAATGTTACACATATCTTGTTGTTGTTATTGTTGTAATTGTGTATGAGTATGTGTGTGTGTGTGTGTGCTGACACATCATAATTTGGTTGCTGAGTGAGGGAGAGCGGGGAATTATGTTCAGTACGTATCCAAGTATCAGCCTTGTGCTCATGTTTCCAGTTCATGTTGTAATATTTTAATGTGTGAAGCGACAACTGCTGCCGTTGTCGTTTTGCCAAGAACACCTCCTCAACACACGCACACACAAATATACGACCCATATAAATCACACACATTTTGATAGCATTAATTTACGTTACGGCTCTTATATCATTCCAATATGTTTTCAAGTTGATCACATTTGATATTTGCACACATAAATTTCAACAAAGTACATTTTGAGGGGCACTGCGAAAAATGGAAAATAATAATGTGCTGCTCGCAAATTGAAAAACATTTCTCAAGTCTCCATTTGCAAATCGACTTAAAGTAGTGTTAACTATGTGTATCTCTGGCATAACTCGCCTCATTCAATTACAAGTACGGTAAATTCAAACACCTTGCAAGCAGACAGCAGAGTCGGAGCGTCGTTGCCGTAAATTTCCATCATCACCTGCCAGTTGGCAAATTTGCACTGGGCGAAAAGCCAAGCTGAGCTGAAATACAATTAAAACCCAATTGAAGCAGCAAAATTCTAAATCAGAAAACTTATCAGTTACCTTTTTGGCAAACGAACGCCAGAGTCGGAGCAGGTCCCAAGTTCGTAAACTTGCTCGAAGTGAAGTAACTGTTGAATTTTTGGTCAAAAGATACGCCAATAATAGAAACGAGTCTACGCACCTTTGGTAAACACACACACTCAATCATCGACACACACAGAGACACAGAGACACACTCTCGGAAGATCTGTGGAAGCAAAAGTTCTCTGGGCACTTTGAAAATGAAGCGAATGGTTTATTCAAGCGAGTCGGTCTCTGTCCCTGGGACCAAAGGCGTTTACATTTGGCTTTTGCTGTGCTGGCAAATGCATTTGCAATTCCAAACTAGTTTCAATTGATTAAGTTTCTGGTTAATGGATTGTTTACATATTTAAGCAGCCCAACTGCACTTCGAGTCTGGGCATAACTTTTGCCTATGTAACAGTTCGAGCATCAAATCTATGGCCGACACGTAGCCGACTTCTCGCCGGGCTAATCACAAATGCAGACTACGAATTTTTGTGCGTGTTCCGCACAACAAGTCCGACACTATTTCGCCGAATAATCAAGCAGATTTAATACACTACACATGTTCCCTGGGAAGTGTTCTATTTTTAAATCAAAGTCGCATTTTCCCAGAAATATTTTCAACCACAACCACAAGTATTTGCCACTGAAATGTCTGCTGCCGCAAGGCATTGAGTTTCCTAAAAACAAAAAAAGTAATGGAAACGAATTTATGACATGTTTGCTTGCTTTTGTGCAAGTTAATTGTGAATAATTATTTGCTTATGCCATAAAGCAGATTAAAAAACTTTTGTTTTTAATTAGAAGCAGCCTGAAAACAAAAGATGCCGCACCAAAAACAACACCCCAGCAGCAGAACCAGAAGCCGAGGAAGCAGCAGACCCAGCAGCAACTTTAGCAACTTTACAAACATTTTTCGCGCATATAAATTACCCAAAGCGGCCAAAGACACAAAAAGTAAAGAGAGGGAGAGATGGAGTCGGAATATAAAATTAAAGTTTTCTTCGCGATTTTAATGCAAATCTTTCACAAGCGAAGACAATGTGCGACGTATGCGCAATAAGCTGCTGCAAATTACGCATACGCCCCATCGCATGTGTTGTGCGGCCCTCAGAATTCAAATTTTGGCCTTTCAAGTGCTACTCGAAGCGTTCAAAATTGACAAATAAATTGATTTTAATTAAGTCGCTTGTGCTCATTAAAGTATACCAACAACAATTCAAAGGGCAACTTGGAATTTCGATTTGCAGCTCAACTTTGCAAAATTAATTAACACTTTATTTGCATTGACAATTTGTCTTTGCCTCTGTTACATTTAGTTGTTTGCTACAGATCATTGGTATTTTATGGCATTCAAAAAGTAATGTCCTTATTATGTGACGCGATTCGATAATGTGGCTAGATTTCAATAATTAGTTGATTGTTTTTTTAACGCCACGAATTTCGCTAGTAAATTGTAATTGCACCATTGAATAATTAATTAAATTTGTTATTTTTTAATTTCATTTTATTTCGCATTATTATTCCGCCATTCCCACACATACTCACACGCACACAAACACATTTCAATTAGTGTCGCTAAGCGACTTATGAATTTGTAACTGTCCAACCAAATTAGTTGTTCAATTTGGCGGCGTTGCAAATTTGTCGCTTATCGTTTTTATTGTTTATGTTAATTTTAGCTCATTTAATTTTACTATTTTGCAGCCGGCATATCCAATTGCTCTGAATGCTTTGACGGTTTGTGTTTTGTTGTGGTTGTCACGCTCGTATCTGTGCATCGAGCACATTAAGTGCGGTATGCAAATGTTGCGCCATTTTGCCGAAAAGCCCCGTCCCCAAATAAGCCTCTAATTAAGTTTTCATGAATACCAACATTATATTCAGCGGGGCATGAGCTCTTATCGAGCCGCACTAAACGCGAGGATTCGGTTACATCCTTAAAAATATATTGTTCTGTGTGGCAGCTGTGTGAAAATCACAAAATGTTTTGCGTTCTCGTATCTATCCCCAATGACACTGTGACTTTTGACTTTGACGTGAGAGTGTTTAGCCAAAACCAAATTATTTCAACTGTATGCTATGATTTTATATTTGATCTGTATGTAACATACTTTAGAACAATTGAATAAAAATTCTGTAAGTTCATAGAGTTTATTAATTGAAACGCAAACTTTTTATGCTTGACTTGTTAAAGACTATTTTTTATGTTATTTAATATATTTTAAAATCGAGTTTAGACGGTAACATTTCTTGTTGCTAAAATAATAATAAGAAAACAACAGATTTAATTGTTTTTAATTTAAAAAACTAATGCAAATGCAAATATGTATAAATTATTAAATACTATTAGAATTAAAAATACATAATTAATACAAATAAATTAAAAACTAATAGTTCAGATTTAATTTAGATAAGGTAAACATTGTTTTTACCAAGATACCAAGTGATTCTCACAATAAAATTTAGTTGTTGTTCTAATTTGAGCAATTTATTTTGTAAAGTAACTAAATGTTTTGTTTCTAAGTGAAACCAATTAAATTGTTAATTAAAGCTCAATTGCCAATAGAAATGAAAAGTTAAAGGTTTAAATGTATTCCAAGTTTTAAAAAGCAACGAAGATTAGCTTGACGTTTAATTCAAAGTGATACTCGTAATTAAATCCACCGGAGAACTGTTGCTCTAATTTGAGCGAATTCGCGCTGCCTCTCAAAGGTGCTCTCATTATGTAATTTCGCATGTCTGCCTCTGTCGCACGGCAAATGTCAATGCTGTTTGCCATTGGATGGATGCCTCGGCACCATTGTTTACAATCGTCGTGCGTCAAGGGAGCTGACATCAATACGCAAAGAATTGAGGTGAAACATGGAAGCTCTCGCTGATGCAGCTCGCAGCAACAATACAAACAAATCCCGAGCTGGATTCAGCAAGGATGTCAAGGTAGTCAAGGGATAAAATGGAATGAATCGTGTTGCGTCATAATGAAACCGTGTTCAGTTGAACTGAAGTCCTTTTGAGCGTTGCCAGTTATATTGCAATATGCAACAGTCGAATACATTTTGCGCCCAGCTGCGTCTAATATTTAAATATGCGAAAAGTTTCGCACTTTTGACAGTTGCTTGGCTGCTTTGTTGTCGTCTCATAAATCTGCTGCAATTGAAATGCTGCAATAAAGAAAAATCTTCAAAAAATATACGCATTTGTCAGGGAAAGTGAAGCGTTCCCGGGTCTCTCTCTCTCTTTTCTTGTTCCGCTCTGTTCTATGCCACTTTGGCGAGTCATTGAGGCGGCCTGGTCGCTCCCTTCCTGCTGAAACCTGCATTTCCGGTCACTAATACAAGTCAAAGTACAAAGTTGGTTGGTTGGCTGACTTCACTTCACTTTACTTCACTTCACTTCAGTTCGCTTCTCTCGCTTATAATGCAACGGCACTTAGCCAACGCCATTTTGAAAGGCGCAGAGGCTGAGAATAAGAGTCGGGGAGGAGGAAGGTGTGGGCTTAGTTCGCTTTCTCTATCTCTCCATCTCCATCTCCATCTCTATCTCTGACTCTGAGTCTGTGTGTGTCGCCGTGCCTCGCTGATGATTTAAGTGCACTTTGATGCACATTTTTCGTTGCCGCTGATGCTGATGCTGCTGTAGCTGCCCCAGATAATTTAATTAAATTATACGCTTCCTTACGTGCATTTGGGACCGAGGGAAGGGCTCCGGCTGCAGCGGGGCAGCTGAGAAATTGAGGCAGGTTTGGTTCGGTTTAGGGCGTCTATCTCGCATTTTAATAAGGTTTGTTGGTTAGCTTGTTTTGAGGTTGAGCTGAGTGTAGTTTTGGTTTAGTTTCATGCCCTGTCGAAGGGCTTTGTGCTGCTGTGAGGCTTTGGGGGTTAAAGTCATTTGGGTTAGCTGAAAAGAGGGCAAGAGTTTGCGATGCCGCCGACGATGCTAGTGAGAGTATGCGAGAATCACAGTTTTGTTCAAGCAGACGGGGCGTATGCTTAATGCCTTATGTGTGCTGCCAGACACGCATCGCAACCAGCTCTTAAATAGCTCTGTTGTGCCTGTTCTTGAAAATAATAGTACAGATTAAGCTATGATAAGTGGGATTAAAGCTAAGGTTGTGTTTTAACATCTGCATTTATGCAAATTTAACTTTAACAAATTTTTTTTATTTACTCTTCGTTTCTATAATTACGTGGCGTACGTGTAAAAAAACAGCAACGTTGGTTTATTCGTTCAGTATCAAATAAATTTTAAATTTTGAATACAACGCAAACCGTAAAATATAAACAAAGTTTATATCCTGTGCTCCTTGAAAAAAAATAGAACGTTGCAGTTCTTATATTGAATTAAAGGCTACTTTCTATAACCTAAAATAATCATGAACCAAAAACCAAACTTCTAAAAGTAAGAAAATTCATCTGAAAAAAAATTATGTTCTTAACATAAGAAAATAATTTTCCAAATTCGAATGTATCTAAATAGTATATATAATATACAATATTTATATTTGTGGCCTTAAGAGTCTTCTTCTTAAATTTAAGATGAGTTTTCATACATTAAGATTTTCATGTTCTCAATTATAATATGACTGCGCAACTTGCAGTGGAACTCTCAAAATAAAAACAAGTGGGATCATTTCATATATTCTTGCGATCGTCATTTAAACAACTGTCTGGAATTTTGATCGCTCACTTAGCGAATATAACGACATTTAGTTATGACTTTCGACTCCATTTTATGATGCCTCCAACAAGTTATAAAGTCTACCAAATGCAACTTTGAGTGTTGTGCCCGAAAAACAAGTGAGAGAGATGCGACGACTCACTGAGCATGGCTAGAATCCGTTTGCCAGCCGTTGACGTTGCCTTGGCCAAAAACTGTTGATGTTATTCATCAACGTCACAGCGACGACATTGTTGTTGCTGCTGATGGTGATGGTGTTGGTGTTGGTGTTGGAGACGCGACATGCGGCTGTCAGCGTGGCGACATCAACTGGTAACTGCCAACGCGCAGCTCGCAACTGGTAACTGGAAAATGGCATGGCAAGCGTGGCTAGAAGGAGAGCGAAATGGCATTGCAGAAGCCGCAGCAGGCGGCAGTCATCAACAACATCAGAAGTCAGGCAACATAATTTTTAGTGTCGCAATGCAAAGAGAAAATAGGAGGGAAAAAAATGAACGAAAATGCCAAAAAACATTGCCGAAAAGCATTTTTAATGCACCAAAAGTCATAATATTTTCATATTTCACGCTTGGTGTCGCATTTTCCAGCACGTGCATATCGCTCAATGTATCCTTAAAGTGGTAAATGCGATACTCAAAAGTTGTCCAAAATTCGCTTGGAACAGGGGACAAACAGGACATTGAGGTAAACAACAAGGCAAAGTTCAACCTGAAAAATGTCTTCATTTTCGTGGGCTCCCAACACGCCTAACACAGTGACTAAACGAACACTACACAACAAGCACAACAAACACAACACAGCCCAGCACAAGCAAAACACAAAAGGCAGCGACAACTAGAGCTGCTCCAAAACATATTTGCATAAACAGAAGCATTTTAATGGCCTTAGAGCCGGGAAGGTTGCTTGATTTTCTCACACGGTTTGTGCAATGTCAAATATTTTATACACTTTTAACTCGACATGAAAAATCCAACATTTGGCACGCAGTTAATGACTTAAATATACCATGTAATAAATGTGTTTTTATATTAAGTATACGCCACGTTAATAATTATATCTTCCATTCAATATTGTTAACCTTAAATAATCACATGTAATAATTTTTGTATCTCTTAGAAATATAAATATATATATTAAAACATTTAATATGTCTTCAATTAAGTATTTGTAATCCTGCAAATTCTTTAAGACACTGTCAATATGTGAAATACCATTGCCCATTCTATTTAATATCTATACTTAACATTCTACTACTAATAGCAAATAAAAAAGTATTCGCATCAGTATTCACTTTGTAAGTTATGTTATTAGTATTTAAACAAAAAAATAATAAGTAAGTATAAAGTATTCATAAATATACTTATGTTCCTAAAGTCTAGAATTATTATGCAAAATATTTTAAATATTTTAAATTCAGATGCAATATTAATATAATTAAAATAAGACCCGTTCAACATTTACAGAATAATAATCACAAATCTCATTCATTCCATACCGGTCAGTAAGCGTGTTTATTAGTCGTTGAGGGACACACAAAGCAATGGTTTTTTGTTTTTGTTTTCGCTGCGGCGTTCGCCTTCATCAGGTTAGTGTTTAACCTCTGCAGTGCGCTGCAGTCCACTCGAAAAGTCTTTGACTTGGCAGCCATCCTCCGAGCTCGGGTCTCCGTTCTCTGTTCGCCGACCAGCAGGTTTCATGCAGCATCAACCAAGCAGCCAAGCAAGCAAAGCAAAGCAGCCGGGGAGCCAGTCAACCGGTTGCCACTGTGGCCTGTGTCCCTTCCTCGCACGTCCTTCGTCCTGCGTGTGGCTGGCATAGCTTTTAACCACTCGTTTGCTCTTTAACGCGTTAACGGGTTAAGTTGCCTATGTGCCATGTTCTCACCCCCGATTGTTGCCATCGCTGATGTTGTTGTTGCTGGTAGGAGTGCTGCTTGCGGTGGGTTTTTATGTGGCCATCAAAGCGACGCCGTCGTCAACAGCCAAACAGGAATTTTCGTTGGTGCGAGAATCTCCATCTCCTCACGTGTAATTAGTTGACGCTGACTCTGTCATAATTGGTCCACACATGCAGGAATTTGTCGCGCTTATATGTTTGTGGCCACATTTTAAAGTCATTTCGAGGTAGTCCAAAGCCACCGCAAAATCCGCCTCTAAATTAATGTTTTTTTTCGTACTAATTGACGGACATTATGAAGTGTGGCCCCTTCCTCCATTTGAGGCAAAATGTTGAATTAAAAAGAGCGCAAACTGTTGCAGAAGTGGTTTGTGGCACGATTTCATTGGCCGACCAACAACAACTGCGGCTACTTCAATTTTATCCGCTTTCATTTGCAGACGACGGGCGTGGCTTAATTCTGTCAGTCGTTGACAGCACCGCCAACAACCGCCGCCCTCCTCCTCCGCTGTAGGCATTGTGCTTTGTTCTAACAAGAGATGCGCTTCCTGTCGACCTCCCCCCTGAAGTCTGCTGTCCGATGTCCGATGTCTGCCTTCTGACTGATGTCGCACGCCCTGCGGTTACCAACTGCACTTGTTTTTCTTATTTTAATTCAGTGCTAAGTTTACGCCATTTATCAAAACGCTTTAATTTCCATGCCGGTGATTGGCAAACTCGAAGCGACTTTAGTAGGAAATGGAGTTTCTTTCTAGATGGTCAAGGGGGAAAAGTTAATTCATAAAATAAAGTCGCTTACAAATTATTTTCTTTAATGTTTGTGTATTATATCATACTTTAAATATGTAAAGAAACAAAATTAAAAATAAACATATACATTTCTATTGTTGCAATCTTTGCTTGGTAATTATTATTCTATGAACATATGCACATAATGAGTTTATATAATAATAACTTAATTATGTATTTATATACTCCTTTTCATTTTTTTTTGCTTTTGCATGAAATCGAGAATCGGTCGAAAATAAATTGTTTATTAAATGCCGTACTTTAAAGCAATAAGAGTGTTTTTCAGAGAGTAAAACATAGAAATAAATATTTATTAAAATTAAATTTAATATGCATGTTTTTTGTTATACCACAAATTATTAAAATAATAATATAAACAAGTGCACATCGTTGCAAATCCTTTTTTCTGACTTCCTTTGCTATGAATATAATTTATGTGGTTAGATTTGATAGTTGAAGATGCATTTTTTTTTTGTTTTAATTTTGAGTAATATTATTATTTAATTTTTGTAATAAATCTTCCTTTTCATTGCATTTTATTCTTAGCTATGATTTAGTGTTGCTATAGATATGTATGCTTTATTCTTGAAGAAGAGTATGGAAAGCTGAAAACCAAAAAGGTGGCCTTCCTCTTTAATGGCTTTAATTTGAATAGCTTTATGGATGTTCAGATGCAGCGTTTGGTCGCCGCATAAGGACCTGTTCTAGTTGTGTCTTTTTTGAGTCATTCTTCTTGGCTGCGGCATTTGTCTTCATCAGAAGTTTGTCATAATTTGGTGTGGAGGGCACGTCGCGACTCCTTGCCTTAATCCCCAACTCCAGCCTCGTCCACATGCTCCATGCTCGTCATTGTGCTCGTCTTCATCGTGGTCCTCGTCCTCGTCCGCGTTTGCGTTCGCGTGCTGGCCTCATCCTGTCAGCGTGATAACTCCTTTTCGTGTTAAACATTTTCAACTTGGCTCTAGCCTCAGCTGAGTGTATGTTTTGTATTATGCGGCAGCTGTCGACTGTGGACACACAATCACACTCACACTTGCACTCACACTTGCACTCGCACTGAAAGTCTCACTCACACTTGCACTCATAGTCAGAGCTCACACTCACAGGCAGATGTGGGTTTGGTCACACTCTCAAGCGTCCGTTGCATGCCTCATGCGAGTGCTTGGTGGCCTGTATCCTGATGCCTGTATCCTGTAGCCTGCATCCCGGCTGCGACTCTTTCGGAGTCAACTGCATGTCAGTTGGGTTTGGGTTTGGGCTTGGGTTCATGTGATTGTTCGGCTCAAGTGTTGCAGCTGCCTGCGTTTGATTACAATGCGCCTCATGTTGGGAGTCCTGTGTGTGTTCATGCCGCGCCACGCCGGCATCGTTTGCACTGATAACACGTTAAGTGCGCTGGTTTATCCCGCAAGATAATTTGGACAAGTGTCACCTCTCGGATTTTCACGCGCCGGACTGCAAACGAAAAAAAAAGAAACGAAAATCCTGCGCACCCAAAATAGAAAAGAGACAAAAAGGAGCAAAGGACAACGACGATGACAACGTTCGTTGCAAATGCCGCAACTTTTGTGAAATATGCACAAAATTTGTTGGTAACCAGGTTTAGCACTGGCTGCCTGGCTAACTCCTAACCGGCCAGCTGCAAATGCAGCTCCAGCTGCGAGTATATTTTGTGTGCTCTCTTTTCTATTCGCTCCTGTTTTTTTTTTGTGGTATTTCCATTATTTTCGTTGTTGCTGCTGCTGCGCTGCTGTTGGCGCGACGTGTTTTTGTTGCATACTTTTCGGGGTGGGATACGCGTAATTGGCGCTCGGTTGGTGCTTCGAAATGCTGTGGCTTTTAAATATTAGTTTAGACTGACAGAGCGGAATCTCTGGCCATGTGGCTGGCAGCTGTTAACCTGCGGTTTGCAGGTGTAGCAATTACGGTTACCGAAACCAGCCACAAAACCGGTTGCCCCAAAACAAACATTAAAGTGCGAAGATTTCCGGCTAAGTCGCTGGCGAAATAAATTCATGTTTTAATCTGCTAAAGAGCAAAGTAAATAGTGCGACTCAGAAAAGCATAAAAGGAGTCAGAAGATTAAAATACACTGCAATGTGATGTGTAACTGTGCATTTAATAAATAAAATGGGAAGTATAAAATGTCAGCATTATATTGATTTATAATTTCGTCCAATAAATTTGCTAACCTATTATAATTTACTGAATAGCCACAATAAAAAGGGTGAAACATTCCAATGTCACGTATCTTTTAATTAATACATTTTAGATATATATATATAGATATTATATATTTTAGATATATAAGAATTAATTTATTTATTCATTTTTATTTTAGCACAATCTGCTATTGCCTATGAGGCAGCATAAGAACTGACTCGGAGTAGAATTATTCAAGAATTAGTAAATAAAAATCAATGTCTACTTTAAGGTTCAATATCAGTTGTAACACAGCATTCAAAAAATAATCTAAATAAATTTAAAATGAAAAATTAAATAAAAACAAAATGATAAAAACATATTGTAATCTTCTGAAATGCAAAAAAACATTGCTCAAAAAAGTATCACAAAAAATTTACCAAATTAAAACACATTTCTGTATCAAGTGTAACTTTTCATTTTATTAATAAATTGGAAACTGCATTAAATTTGTGACTCCAATTTACACAAATTGATTGTACACGCTAACATATTGTAATTGGTTTTATAGCTTTGGCTAATCATAAATCATAAAAGTCTTCAATATGCTCCTCTCCGACTCCACGCTTCTTACATCTCCGACAAACAAAGTGGATTCTCTGTCTCAGAAAAGTAATATCAAATAATCTTAAAAATAAAATATACATTAGTGTCAGGTCTACCTCTTAGTTTTAATTGAGCAGCATTAAATTTGTATTTAATACTTTGAACAAATAAATGTAAAAATGGCTAAATCATAAAAGCCCTTCCATATGTTCCACTCCGGCTCAACATATTCGACGAATATAATAGAGTCCCTGACTTAGAAGAGCAACATCAAATAATCATAAAATTAAAATGCATTCCAGTGTCAGGTGTTACTCGTCATTTTATTAAAAAAAAATGGGGAGCAAATAAATGTGTTTGCTAATTGGTTTTACAGCTTTGGCAAATCATAAATCATAAAAGCTTTCGATATGCTCCATTCTGACTTTTCATATATGCCACATTCGTCGAATAAAATGGAGTTTCTCAGTCAGAAGAATAATATCGAATCAGCAGCAAATTAAAATACATCCCAAAGTCAGGTGTATCCTTCATTTTATTAAAAAAATGGGGAGCAAATAAATGAGTATGCTAACATATTGTAATTGGTTTTATAGCTTTGGCTCATAATAAATCATAAAAGTCTTCCATATGCTCCATTCTGACTTTTCATATATGCCATATTCGTCGAATAAAATGAAGTTTCTGAGTCAGAAGAATAATATCGAATCATCAGCAAATTAAAATACATCCCAAAGTCAGGTGCAACTCTTCATTTTATTAAAAAAATGTGGAGCAAATAAATGTGTATGCTAACATATTGTAATTGGTTTTATAGCTTTGGCTAATCATAACTCATAAAAGCCTTCCATATGCTCCACTCCGACAAACAATGAGGAGGTCCTCCCTCCATGCCAACCCAGCTCATCGGATTCCAACTGTCTGACTGACGACTAAACACGCTGGTTGGCAACCTACTAAACACGTTTGCGAGCTGTGTCAATCGGATTGCGCATGTTCCGAAATGTTTGACAGCAATCAGATGTTTTGGGATATTGGCGCCATGCAGCTTCGTTTGTTGTTAACCTTGCCAGCGAAGCAGCAAAACAAAACAAAAACGAAGAGAACGCGAGAGAGCAGCAACAACAACAGTGCGAGAGAGCGAGAGCCTGGGCCAACAGCAAGCACAGTGAGTGCAAAGCTTTCCACGGCACGCTGAATGGAATGCGAGAGAGAGCGAGAAATAAAATTAATTGAGAGCACAAAAAAGCTTTTGTAATCGCTTTCGTTGACGCTGCTGCTGCTGCTGCTGCTGCTTTCGGGGGCGTCCAGGACCCGTTAGCGAATCGAGTTGTGGCCGTTGCGTTGCGTTGAACGTCAGTAGTTGGAACAAGGACGCGTAACGTGCAGAAGCTCTCGCGCACCAAAATCATTTCGTGAAACGGAGTACAACAAAAAAAAAATAAAAGAAAAGAAAAGGCCAAAACATCAATTTGTGTCACATTGTGAGTGTGTGTGTTACATGCCCAAAAATCAGCTGGGTCGAAATCAAATAAAAATTCTGTCGGATAAATACACATAAATGCTGTGTGCGTTACGTATACGAAAAGTGTGACCGCTTCCACGCTGCTGTCACTATTCCGTGACTGTGTCGGTGTGTGTGTGTGCCAGTGTGCGTGTGTGTGTTTTTATTGATTGCACGCTATCTACGTAGCTCTCAAGGATATACGATGTATTAAGCTGCTGCTTTAAAATGTTACAAAAGCGTATTCAGGCAGCTGCAGCGGCACCATAGAACAACTGCCAGCCACAGTCTGTCCGTCTGTCCACTTGTCTGCCCAACCGTCTGCCCGTCTCGTCTCGCGTCTCGCCTCTCGCTCGTGTGTGTGTGTGTGTGTGTGTGCGACCATTCAAGGTCGCCTCCTTTTTTCCTATGTGGTTGCACTGACAAAATGTCACAAACAGAAACCTAAACGAAGAATTCAAATTTGAGCAAATATTTAAAAAATATACACATCTAAAGCAAAGGAACGAGCGACAAAATCATCGTGAGCAGCAGCTTCAACTCATCAACTGCCAAAGCCAAGTTAAAGTAAGTGAAGCATGAATAAAGTGGAAAAGCAAAAGGGAAAATCAAAGGAAGAAATGTCAAAGTTGTGGCCAGAGAAATGCGAGTTTTCTTTAGCCAATCGCAAGACTCTGCGCATTTCACAAGTTTATCTTTTTAGCCATGTCACAAACACACTCGCATCTCACCTTCGATAGGGCTTAAGCCGGTTGCAGCAACAACAACGAGCTGTAATCTTATTGAGTCTGGTCACACGGGTCATGTTTGTAGGACAACGAACTGAGCATCATCTGCTCTACTATTATTTTGTTTCCTTCCCATTCAATATTGGTCTTTTTGTTTTTGTTTTTTTTTTTTTTGGTTGCATGACACAGTTTGTTTCTCTCTTTGACTAAGCTGCCATAAAAAACTGCAAAGATGCTTACAATAGATTTTTGTTTGAAGCACGAAGTACTCGGCACTCGTATTAAGAGATTGAAAGATTGCTTTCTGCAATTGTGACAGATTTATGAGATTGCGATTGCTTTAAAGTAAAATTGAATTTTCGCTGTTAATTGCAACTATTTTAATTAATTCACAAATATTTAATGCGCATTATTTGTTTAATTAAATGAGGAGAGATTTATGCAAATAATTTTTTATTGCTAAAGTTAAAAGAGTAAATAAATGTATTTGTATTTCAGAAATAATTCACTTTAAATTCCTTTAATATTTCATACACACAAATATCAACTTGGACTTGTGTCAAATTGAATTAGGCCACCAAATTGTGTAACTTAAACCCGAGTTGTGTTTTTCGTATAAATTCTGTAACTGAGCCAAAGTATTTCATGTGGCATGCATATAGAATTACCTTGAGACTTTGCAAACTGCAAATTGGAAATGGAAAAAGGAAAATTGCAAATGGCTTAAAACGAAAGAAGCTAGAAATATTAGCAATTTATCAATTGATGATTCAAATTGAGTTACGGTTGCACTCTTCCTCTCCCTATTTAGTTGGCTCGATGGCACTCAAGGCACTGGGAATCGGCACTTGGCTGACATTTGAATAAAAATAACTAAACATGATTCATTTGAACACTCGTTGGCAAGATCTGTGGCACGGCCTTGCAGCAGTTCCATAACTTGCAGCAAACTTACTCAGCATGCACAAAATGTAACAATAACCAAAATTGTGCTGTGACTTTCTCTCCCCTACTATCTAAATAAACACTTAATTTATGCCCAGAGTGAACTCAGTAAGCAAAAGTTGTGTGTGCCTCCCGGCTGCATTGCATTGCTGATAAATCATAGCCAAAAGTGTTTTGCCATCGCCCGCGCCCCTATTTGGACACTTGTAGGTCTGCCTTGGCCCTGCGGCCTTACGACTGATTTATCAAAGTGAAAGCAAAAAAAACACGTTACATACTATTCGAGGCCCCCTTTGGGGCATAGAAACACCTACGGACTGGTATATGTTGTGCTGACATCAGCTGTTTGGACAGCCAAGGGCTTAGATTTTGGACTGACCTCGTTTTGCGACTAGGCAAGAAAAACCCGAAAACCAGAAGCAGCCAGAGGTCTCAGTACAGACAACGACACCGAACAGGAATATGTTGTCCAATGCGCAAATATTTGTCGTAATGCGTTGCACAAACAAGTAGAAAGCAGAGCAGAGAGCAGAGCACAGAGCCAAACAGAGCATAGCAGGAAACTAAAGAACATAATGCATAACTCATACGCAATGTGGGCGAACCTTGTTTGATGTTTGCTTTTAGGGCATATGACAAACTTACTTAGCTAACATAAAATATGCACATTGAGCAAATTCTATATGGCTGCCATTTACACACACACATGCACTCGCCTTACATCAAATATTAATTAACACTGTTTGGCCTTTGATAGCATTGTGTCCGCGTCTTGAAGCAACTGTCAAAGCATCCAAGTAATCTTCGGAGTACACTTGATTATAAAGCCGAAACCTTTGAAGAATTCATTATACATATTTAGTTTCACAGTTTGCATAGAACAACTATAATAATCGAGGAATGCTTGGAAGTAAATATAAGTTAAAGTTTAAAATGCATTATCATTCAGTGTACGTTAATTAACAGTCCATTTTAGTCTCTTGAGGATGAAACACTTTACAATTAATACTGTTATGATAGAACATTCTAAAAAAATTTTGAAAACAATTTTACTATTGTGAATAACTAAGTACAAATATTTAAATATTTAATATTCCCATGAACTTTTTATCATTAATTTATCATATGAAATCTGTTTGGAAAACAGATGAATTTACATTAATGATGATTCGAATTAATTATTTTGACTTTGATAAATAACTAAGTAAAAATATTTAAATATTAAATATTCCCATGAACTTTTTATCATAAATTTATAATTTCAAATTCGTTTTGAAAAAAGATGAATTTAATGACGAATCTAATCAAATATTTTGACTATGACAAAGAACTAAGTACAAATATTTCTTATATCACATCATGCATTTGGAATTTAAAATAAAGAAGAATTTATTAAAAAATTATAGCTAAGCAACAGAATTCAGTACAAACATTCACATAAAATGATTATCATTCATCATTTATAGTCTTTATATTATTAACACGTTTATACATTTTCTTTATTTGAAGCCCCTACAAAACCATAAGTTAGTTTTTAAAAATGTTAAGCAAATTTTTGCTATAAATAAGATGGGGCCGTGTTTAGGAAAAGTTTATGTATTCTAAAAATATGTTATGTATACAATTTTTGATGGGCTTCCTTATTTATAAGCCACTTGCTATGCATGCTAGCATATAGAATGTACATTTGTACGACGTTCCAAATACATACATCCTGTTATATGCATATTTAAAGCTAATACGAAATGCACATTTCAATCTCACGACAAACTCTCGTTGATTTATGCTATGTGCCAGTTCTAGTTCTGGTTGTAGTTGCAGTTCTTGTTTTGGTTTTTGTTTGCGTTTCTATTTTAGTTTTATTTTCATTTCTTTTGCGACGCTAACTAGTTTTTGAGAGTTGTGCTGCAGCATTTTACTCCAATTAAATTTTCATGCCATATGAGCATTTTGTGCAACAAACAGGAACAACAACAGCAACAACAACAACAACAACGAGGGCTGTAAAAATGGAAAGTGCCACACAAACAACGTGGCGCTATTTTCAATTTCCGTTGCAAAGCCAGAGTGAGTGTGAGAAAAAAACCCGGCAAGGAATGCGATTTTTAACACAATTTCGCATTGAAACGAGCTGGGCAAATGGGTGGAAGAAGAGGCAGCCACTCAGACAGAGAAAGAGAGAGAGAAAGAGAGATATTCTGTACGTGGCACTTGGCATAGAAAATGACTAAAAACAACAGCAAAAGAGATGAAAACTTAAGGGAGAATCGGCAAACTGTCTGACTAAATGGGGACCTGACGGATTGTTCGACTGTCTGATTGACAGTTCAAGCCAAAAGCCCTTTTATTGAGATTTAACCATTTTTGGGTCATTTCCGAATTCGTTGTGTTTGTCTAACTGTTGTGTTGTGTGAACGGTTGGCATCGTTTTAAATATTAAAAAACCTTGTACCTAAACTACGAGTACAACAAACAAAAAATCAATAAGAGCCGAGCAACAGAGCCACAGTTGAAGGCTAAATGTGTGTGTGGAAAACACAACAACAACAACAATTGGCGACAACAATAAAAATAGGTAAAACAGACGAGAGTGGCTAAAAGCAGCCAAACCCCCGAAAAGGGGTGGGAAACTCCCTCCTAACCCCTCGACCCGCGACTTTTCCGTACTACCCGCTTAGCAAACAATTCTGTGTGCCTTTTCTATTTTTAATGTTTTTCCTCGTATTGTGGAAAACTCGTGTTTTTTATTGGCTTTTAGTTTTTAGAATATGTGAGTGTGTGTCCAACTCAAATACATATTGTAATGGAAATTGTTGCCTCGGTGCACAATGTTGCACTTATTATTCGAAATGTCTGCCGTTTCTGGGTCATTATGACAACCGGACATTTGCAAAATGCGAAAGACTTGTAGCAGGATTTGTAAACAATCTTGTTAGTTGAGCAAGCATTCTTGTTTAAACTCTATAAATATTGAATTGCGAATTAGTGTTTTATTTTATTATGCCATAAATTATGAAGTCTTCGATTTAGTTGGTTCGTTTAATACAATGTTATTCGTTTAATACTATTGTGGATTACGCAAACTGCATTTGAAAACTGATAGAAAACTCTATTAAAGTGTATAGTAGTTTAACATAAATAACAAAAATGCAACTGAATTGTAAACAAAAGTTTGTTTAAATCTCTTTGAATATGTGTGTATTTTTTTCATGGATTAAAATACAATTGATTTAAGCTGAGCAATCTTTGAAAAAATAGATATATATATGAGACTAACAAAATTTCAAATAGAAATATATATTTTCATTTATTTAAAAAAAAAAAAGTTTAAACAAATCATCTTAAAATAATATAAAGAAATGTTTTTTTTTTTCCTACAAAGAGATGTATTTTAGTGCTATGTTAAATGTTAATTATTGAAACTTTTATAAAGTGTGTTGCTTTATTTATTTGGCTATTACTCTTGCTGAAGTTAAATTGTGCCGTATTATTTATGCAATTTATGTGGAGCTCTCTTCCCCGTCTGAATGGCTCGGTTATAACAGTCTCGCAGCATAAGAGCCCTCATTTGGCAGGGAACATAAACTACATATATGAACTGTGTATCCGTATTTATTACCAACATGTTCTGCCCTTCAATTCGTAATACTTTCACTGACTGCTCTTTCGGCAAGTGCTTCACTATCCGGCTGACTATCCAGCCAACTTTTGTAGGCAATGTTTTATTGGCTTTCGTTTTTTAAATGGTTTTATATCCCATTCTCTCGGTTTTGTGCTTTTTGCGCTTTTCGGCCGCTCTTTTTGGTAGTTGCGTGTATGAGTTTAATATATCGTGTCCTCATATGATATATGCACATACATAAACATATACATGCTGGGTTCACGCTATATATGCTCTGCTCTTTGCCTTGCATGTTGAAAATTGTTTGACGCAGGGTTGTCGGTTAAGGTTGTCGGCGAGGGGTTGACGTTGGGGGTTGGGGGCGGTTGGGTAACTGAAACTCGGCTAAAACAAATTACATACGAGCTCAAGGCCGCAGCGGCGGTCAGGTCAGAGAGTTTTGTTGGCCATCGCCCGCCTCGCTCGCAATTATATTGTAAAACATCGGGGCTTTTGGCCACTCGACAACGCCCGCACTAATGAAAAATGCTGGTTCGCCATTTCCCACTCTTCTCTTGCCACTTGCCACTTTCAACTTTCTACGTCATTCTTTCGCCATTTGGACATTGCATGTTTTCATAAATAATTAAAAATTTCTTCCTCTGCGTTCGTTTTTTCTGTGTGGGAGGGTGAGAAATGGCACAGGGTCGCCCACTAATTAGGTGCATATTTCATTTGGACTTGGCCAGCTCAGAAGTCTGTCAAAAAGTCTTCTTGTTTGCCGGAAACGGATGCATGAAATTTGCATGCACACAAAATGTCAAATGCTACCGCCTTTGGCGCTGCCTCAATTCCGAATGAGGTTCGGTTTGCAATTCTGATTCGGAGTTGTTTCCTGTCAACGACAAACCCATCACACACTGGACATCTTAATGCAGCTGCTGTCACCAATTACACACTGTGCCAGCTGTCATGACAGAGAGAGAGAGAGAGCGAATGATAGATAGATACAGAGAGAGAGAGACAGAGTCTGACTACAAATTGATTTCATGGCCCACAGACTTGAATAGTTAAATATGCATCGATTCGACTGCACGAATATTTATTACTATTTCAATCAATTTGCACTACAAACCTGAGATTGCAATTGACACAATTGTCTAAACGTTGAAAGTTAATTAATTATTGCCAAGAAATGTCTTATCTTTATAAACAAGTACCAAGTACATTTGTTTTTAATTACAGTTCCAATTATAAACACTAAATTCTCTATAGTCATGTCTTATCATATTCATATAAATTAAATTCCATTATCAACAGCTTCAACAATCAAATTGAGAATTTTAAGTAAATATAATCAGCAAATTTAAAATATATCAATTTTGTTGTAAGAAACGTTTGCTGACGATTAATTACTAACTAAATATAACATTGAGATGCATTTAATTTAGTTCTAAAAGGAACTCAGACTTCTGAGTAAACAAAGATGGGCAATTAAAATCAAAGCAATTTATCTGTAAGCTCCTTTTGAGTATATGAATTACTATAAGACATATGTAATTATCACATCAAAATAAATGCTATTTAATTGTAAAATGCTTTAACATTCCAGTTAAGAATTTAAAGTTAATTAAATTTATTTGCAAGTAGATTCAGCTGAACTTTAATTGCTACTTAGCCTTGTCAAATTATCGAAAGTAATAATAAAATTATGAATTTTAGTTTCATTATCAAACAGAAATTCTAATTGAAAAGTTAAGTATTTTAAAGAGTGTTATTTAAACTCTAGGGTATTCCTTGGTTTGACCTGGACCACAATGCGACTTTCCTATCAATTTCGGGCTGTGCCCTTTTCGAACCGAAATTGAACTGTGCCATGAGAGGCCCACAGGAGTGCAATTGTTGTTATTGTTGTGATATAACAAACCGGAGCAATTGTGGAAGGCATCCATGTTACGTGTCCGTTGCGCTCTGCTTACGTGGCCTCATCTCTCAGCTCACTTTCTTTGGCTTGTCTTCTCGTTCCATTTGTTGTGCCCAGCGTCTTGCCTCTGGCCGCAAAGAGGCAAATAGGGAAAGGCAGTTCTTGCAACGCAACTTCAATCCTCGGTCTGACTTATATGCGATTTCAATTTATTTTTTCTTTTATATTTCATTCTTTCTTTTTAGCAACTCTATAAGTAACGAGTGTGTTCGTATATTTGCCATGACTTTGGCTGCTGGCCCAAAAAAGCCAAGCATCAATTTGATCAACTTGGCGCCAGTCTTTAATATGTTTTCGTTTCGTTTAGTTTGCATTCTTTTCTTTTTGCAGTTTTGCTTGTTTTCTCGTATGCTTGTTACACGCCATTTAGTTTCACTTTGCATATTCATAGAATTTTCGTTGGCCAGAACCACAGGAATATTATACATGGTTCTTCTGGTCAACTGCATATCGAACAATTTTCTTCGTTGCCTCGAATGATAAGTGAAGTTCTGTGGCCGGAGTTGAAATGTGGCTGCAATTTTGTCGGTTATAGAAATTGCTTTTCATATGATTGTCTGTATGTACTTATTGTGTGTAGCATGTGTGCTACAATTTATGGAGTTTTTGCCTTTTGAATTGTTGTTTTTAGTTTGCAGCTAATTTGAAGTTTGTCGTGGCAACTTTTGAGAAATGAAAAATCAAAAGAGATTGCAACATGTTTTCAGGCGCTGAAGTTATATAAGAAATGTCTGCCAACAAACTTGGGAAACTGCAAAAAAAAATAATTAAAAAGAAAATAGATCATTGCGGAAAGAATGATAACGATTTCTTTGGTTTTAAAGGCTATTATTTTTAATACTCGTTTTGCATTCCATTTCAATATAAATTTCGCAATTTGTCAAACCATTCGATTTGTTTTTCGAATTCATTTGAATCTCTTTTTTTGCGGTCTGTCACGAAAATTCAATCAATTAATTAAAAACCTCTAAAAAACTGCTGCTGCCAGCAGACGACACGCACTTATGACTAACAAATTTGTTTACCAAACAGAATTTAAATTGAAAACGCTTAAAATCCTGATCGCAATCGCGAATCTGAATCTGAAAAATGCAGCGCTTATATAAAAATCGCTATTTTGTGTTGAGTGCGTGTGTGTGTTTGTGTAATTTGATTTGCATAAAAACTAAATAAATTGGCAGACTAGTTTTTTATATGGGCGACAAATGTGCAGGGAAAAAGTTAAAAGCCAACAAACATACGACACACGACATACAAAATGCAAGATGAACGCGTTTTATGAATAAATAAAATGCTAGCACATTGACAATACGTCCATAGAGAACTCACGTCAAGCAGTCCAACAATAACAATTCAGCAGTCAGACAGACCGTCGAACAGTCAGAGTATCAAGAGCCAATAAATATGAAAAATTGTACGAGTACTTGTGCAATAAACACGCACTGGAAAGAGGCACAAAGGGGGAATGTGGCAACTTCAAGTGGTCGTTGCGTTGCACAGAATTCCAATCGCCCAATAAAGTGAAATGAAACAGATACATAGATGAAATATTGATAGCCTTGTCAAGGATTCCACAACTTTTACGAAGCCATTCATTACAATCAAAGCATAAAAATACATTTTTTGAGAAATCAAAAGCAACATAAATTGCAAATAATATTAAATTTGAATATCAAAAACTGATTTCAGTAACTGAGGAATCCTCAAACATAGTTTGATGGAATCTAAAAATTGCATAATTTGGCCATATAATATAAAAGCAAATGAAATGTAAAATAAAATGCAAGAATAGTATAATTTAAATTTCAAAATATAATGTTTTAGTAACTGAGGAGGCCTCAAAAATAGTTCATTAGATTCCAAAATATGAATAATTTGGCCAATAATTATACATTGCAATCAATATTTCATTGGCTGTATTGTATTGTTGGTATTTTTTATCAATTTAAGCAACTGAAATTCCCATAGAAAGAATATTAAAACTATACATATGTTTAAATACAAAATTAACGAGTATTTCATTGATATATATTACCAAAAAGTTTGTATTGATAGTATTTATCAAATTAACTGGAAACTATGTTTTTTAATGAATGTCTATTAAATTTATTCAAATGTTTTTAAAAAAGGTTACTGAGTTTTTTCATAGACATGCATTGGAAATGTAAAATATATATATATGCTTATTAATATGAAACAACAGGAATGTCTAAAAAATTCTTTCGGTATCCTCAATTTGTTAGAGTATAAATTGAAAAAGGATCAATTTTAATATGCTTCAAGAGGATTCACGCTGCATGGGGAGAGATTCATTTGTCTTTCGATTAAAATTCAGCTGCCAATTTTACAGCTTTTGATTGAGCGCCTCAAAGTAGGCCACAGAGCAGTCGATAAATTGGGGCCACTGCGTCGTCCTTTGGCAGGATGGAGCGACGGAGGCGAGGCGAACAGGCGAAGCCTTTATCGAGTGTGCTCACAAATGTGGGCTAAGTTGTTTGTTTGTTGTTTGCGTATTGATTAAATTAAAGACAACTGCGGCCAAGGAACCGCACTATGTGTGCTCTTGATGCTTGCTTGCTTGCATTGCGTATACGTCGTCGAGATTACGTATACGTAGCGCACATTAAAATTCAATTTACGTTCGCACTGACAGTTTGAACTTTAATTAAAGCCCTGACAGGCGTCTGGCGCTGCTTCGGTGATAAGGGTCATTGATTAGGCAACATGCCAGGACATTTGGCAGGCACGTGTGTCCTGCTACCTGGTGGACGACAGAGGCAGCGGCAGCAGCAAATAAAACACGAAGAAGCTCCTGGTGGAAAAGACACATAATAATCAGATATCAACAGCAACAACAAAAAGCTAATGTGTAACGTAATTTATGTGGCTAGTCCCCGCTCCGCAACTTCCCCGCAAAAGCTAATAAAGCATTAGTTGCCTGGGACCTCGAAATGACATTTTGACAGCTTACAGCCTAGCTGTGCACTCGACCTAGTCGAGCCATCGAGGCAGTCGAGCCATCGAGGTTCGACATTGTTGAAATTTTTGACTAATTAAGTCATTGACTGCGAAGGAAATGCTTCGAGCTGCGAACTTGGTTGCGTCTAATGTGCGGGAGACACGCAAACACGTAGACAATTATCATCATCAGGCCAATGGCAAATGACAGTGACAATTTCAGCATATTTGAAAGTTTTGGCGCCTGAAATTAATACAGCTATTTGTCAGCATTAGCTGAATGCGACGCCGAGCCGAAAAGTGTCGCATACCCAAACAAATTAACACCTTTTATGCAATAAAATGTGAATATGAATTTTGTCAGCTTTTTCTTTCACTGCATTATATGCAGACTTACATATTTTCTCTGTGTGCTGTGAATAATTGTTTGCGATTACTAAAAGTAACTTAAGCCATTAACTATTAATGACAGACACTTGGGAATAAAGTGCAGCATACTCTCCTATTTATTTAAAGAATAATTTGCAAATGATTATTGTAAAAAGCTTGAATAGAAACAAAAATTATATAATTTACATTAAATTAACAAATAATACCATTTCTGTCATACTATAAATACAAGAGGCATTTTTATAAAAATCAAAAATTTACGTTAGTCAGTTTATTAATAACAGTTTGCTTATTGTTAACTGATTTTAATTAAAGTGCAAGATAATTTATGATGACTATTGTTAATGTGATGGATTGAAACAAAAAATGGATATATATTGATTGTCATTTTATTTGATAAAATATTTTTTTGTTTAATTATTTACAAATAAAATATAAATTTCTAATTTATTTTAAGACTTCATTAATATGAAGATTTGAAAATGTAGAATGGGATGATAGACGAGAGTTTGAATGCAATTCTATAACACATTTTAATAAACAATATGAATTACTTTTATTTGATATATATGCAAATGCGACTTATGGATTATGTTTCTTGGCCACTTCCAGGCAATTGCATAAATAGATTATGCAGCTAAATTTCTCCACTTTTATAGTTGTTATATGTGCTTTTTTTATTCATATAGCTCTTAATACCGTGTTTACGATCTACCTGGGCACTTTATAGCCTTCCTCTACATCGTCATAATTCCCTAGGCTTCACATTAAAAGTTTTACATTCTGTTTTCCCCTGGAAGGTGGCCATTCTCATATCCGCTCTAGCCACAGCGAACACCACACTTTTAATTAAAGCCGCTACAAAAAAAATGGTAATGCTGCACATCACATAGTGAATGAAAAAGAGAGAGAAAGAGAGAGAGACAAACGGCGAAAAAGGGAAGGCAATATAAGTTTCACGTTTTACTGCAGCCAATTAAACCATAACGCATACATTATAATTTTATTTTTATTTTAATATTTATGTGTTTTGCTATGCGTCCCATGTGACTGTATCACACACACTCGCACACACACACATAGTCGGTGTCCTGTCTATGCTACAATGTGCCATAAAAATGGCGCCCAATTACTTAAAACTAACGAAAAATTCCCCAAGCGTTTGTCGTACAATTTGCGTTCATAAATATAAATATCACACCTTTGCCTGGTTTCGTTAGCAATGTAGGCTTTGGGCCATCTCTCTGTATGTGCGTGTGTGTGTGTTTTAGCCGGGCCAAGACAGTGCTACAACTACAACTAGCTTGACACGCTCTATATTCGCTCTCTCACTCGCGCTCACTCACTCTGTCTCTCTCTCTTACGGTCTGCACGTGGTGCATTCGAGTAATCAAAAATGCAAATCGAGCCCATGAATTTCGAATTAGTTTTTAGCTCGTCTCGCAACAGCAACAGCAACAATGGCAGGCTTATAACCAGCGCGGATTTTAGGCTAACGAACACACGTACACACACACACACACACACACACACACACACGCACAGAGACAGACACAGAGATATAGATAGCCGTAGAGTGCTGTACGTGTAGCAAATTTGTATCAGTTAGTTTGGGCCTCCCTCGCAGCGTTTACCTAGCCGCAAAAACAAAAAAAAAAAAACACGGAAAAAGGGAAAAGGAAACGAGCCAAAGTGGAGCGAGTAAAAATAGTGAAGTTGCGCGTGCGACGCGTTTTGACAGGAGACTGCACTGCACAAAATAGTTGAGCAAGTTCCAATAAGATTTCAAAAGTTTTTCATTTTCTTTAAATTTATATTTGTTTTACTTACTAAGCCTAGTACTAAAAGCTTATTAATCGTGTCACTAGCCAGTTACCATTTTTCACTGTACTAATTACTTTTTTACTATGCCAAATAAAAGTTTATAAATAGAAGAAAATAATATTTTATTTTTTAAATAGTTGAGCTAGTCTTGTATGTAAGTCATTTGACAACGTAAATTAAATTGTAATTTATATTTAGTTTATTTAATAGAAATAAATATATTAATTTCATAACTAAATCTTGAATTGTCTTAATAGAAGAGGATTTTAGGCTCATTTTTGAACAGTTTAGAATAATTGGCTTAAAGTTCACATAGAAGGTAAATTGAAGGAAATTTTTACGTTTATTTAATATGAATATAGTATTTTGTCTTTTTCTATAGATATAAATTTTATTTAATGTTATAAAGAGTTTAGTAAATCTTACTAGAAAATTCAAACTCATCTAATAATGCAACACAATCTTGACTAATTATTGACCCTCCATTTACTTTGGGCATCAGATATATACATAAACTTTGATTAATTTGCATATAATAAAAACATTTAAATGTTACAAAAAATTGCATTTTCCATACACAGTATTAAAATGAGGTATTACCATCCTTCAATATTGTAAATGGAGTTGAGCTTTTTCCAAGTTTATGCCATATATTATTTTTTTTTTTTGCAAATTTAATTGTTTGCTGTAGAAGAGGATCATTTGTGGATGATGTGTGTGATTGCTTTTTCAATCCACAATTAATACTGATAGTAGGTCATGCTTATAAATTTATTTGTTTCAGTGTAAATCCGCTATACTCTTTGGTAATTCTTTATTTTGTTTGTGGGCAAGGAAAGCGGAGGAGTGGGGGGGAGTTGCCGCTACGTTTCGTGGTCCGTTTTGATTTGCGGCCTGTTGGTTTTTGAGTCTGTTGGGCGTTGTACGTGACGCGCATTTCCGTTCAGTGCCCATCAAATATAAAGTGCCTGCAATTTATACTTGAATTCCAACTGTAAAAGCAGCAGGAGCGAAAGCATCAACGCTGCAAATCAATGTAAATATTTTGGGAACGTCTTTTTGGCTGGCATTAAAGCGACTTCGCTCAGATGAAGTAGTTGAGTTGGCATTGCATACGATTTCGCTGCCTCAGCTCTCCTGGAGTTGAGGAAGTGCATTCGTTTCGTTTTCTTTGGGGCTCGTTTTAGAGCTTGAGGTTGAGGTTTTGGGGTTTTCTTTTCGCTTTTCCCACCGGCATTTTCAATTTTACTTTATATGCAAATTTGGCATTTTGTAACAGCGCCCAAGCTGCGGCAGCGCTTGCCATTGATAGGGCTCTTGCCCTGACCCTTTCACTGCCAACGATAACCTCTCTCCCCTGCCCCTTTCCCCTCTCTCTCTCCACCACCAACTCTTTCAGTCGGTCGCAGTGCTGTGTGAATGCTTTAAGCCAGCTTTACGTGGAGGCAGCGCCATTGCATTTGAATTTCTATAAATTTTACATTTTTCTATTTACGAGCAGCTGCAATGCTGCTGCCACTACTAAAATAAAAGTCCGGCACAACTCGCAAAGCTCTTTACGTGTATTTTTCATTTAATTCTGTTTTGTGTATTGCATAGATAAATTTTTGATTTATTTATTGGCTTACAAAACTGAAGCTTCAATAGTTTGTGCCACAGCGAAGTATGAATTCAATTTGCAGCCCTTTATGTTGTACTACAATTGTCGGTTAATCTGTTCCTCAAATGACAAACAAGATTTGGATTTTGGAATCACGAGTCTGAAAATAAACGTGGCCCACATCGAGCCGTACTCCGGCACGTAGACCACACGCAATGACACTGTCAATGGCAACTGCCGACTGTCGACTGCTATTAATCCAAGACAGGCTGCACGACACGTAGTTACTTACCTTCCCCTGGCTATATATTTAATGGCAACACTCGTCCACACGAAAAAAGCGTTGCCGTTGCCGTTGCCATTTTTGCCGTGGGTAAAAGTGTCAAAGTGCTAAAGTATGTTCAAACATTCATAAGATTTGCTCTCGTCTGTGTTTATCTATCTATTTGTGTGTGTCTCTGCTGTTTCACTTTTGTGTGGTCTCTTCTGCTAATATATATTGCCGATAAAAGGTACTCGCCCATCGACCATTATTTTGGGCGCTCCAAATGAGTGAAGAGAAGAGTTTGCTGCCATCTGCATGTCAGTGCACAGTGTTCGGTCGAGTGTTTTGTGGGGCTTTTTCGTACATGGCATTGCTTTCAATGCCTGTAACTAGACACCAGTGCGTATGCGTGATGTATTTGTTTGTGATGTGGGAGCCTCCAGTTCATTATGCTCGGCCGTACACTGCAAGAAAGCAGCAATTTCAACTCGCCAAAATAAATATTCCTTACTTTTATAAAATATAAGTTTATATAAATGTTATATAAAATACTTTTATTGCTATAAATACTTCATAAACAGCAAGAAACAATCTGGAAAATGTTGCAAAAATAAATACTTATAACTTTAATTTCTTCAATGTTGCTATTCACTTTTTATTTATCCAATTCAAACATTTAGTGAAATTGAGAGAAACAAAAATTAAATATTCATTATTTTTATTTATATTTTATTTTAATTATATTAATTTGTTTATTTCATTTTATTAATTTGAATTTAGTTTTTTTTTATTTTCTACTTTTTTGTCTCAATTTACAATTAATGTGAACTCAACATTCAGCATCGCGACTTTGCAGTGCAGGTGCTTGGCCTGCGCCATGGCTGAAGGCATGGAATGTCTGCAGTGCTGGGATTTCACACAAGATGCCTATTAGAACGTGGTCGCTCTGCGTGTCTTCTTTTCTCTCTATTAGCCGGCGAGTTCATTGCACTGGGCTGCCTGGCAATGCTGTGTGCCATTGTACATCATTTTGCATTTTATTTTCTTGCACACTTCTTGGCCAGAAATTTCAATTTACACTGCACTCTAGTATTTCTCGTGCCATGCCCCGAAGCGCGGACAAAAAATTTAAATTGAAAATGCTCATATGCAATTTGTTTGACTTGCAAACGCGCGGACTAAAATTGTTGAACAGTTTTGCGGAACAGTTTTCGGGCCTTCGCTTTTACCCATACAAACACACATACCTACACACAGTCATACATTGTTGTCAGTTGCTTTTGGTTACAATCGCTTGCTTTACGAGCTCACAAAAGCATTTGGCATTTTATGCGAAATGTTTGCAAAGGCACTGTAAAAGAGCCAGTGCCATGACCAGACTCCTGGGTCTAGCCCTGAGACTGCGAATGCGAATGGAACTGAAACTGGGACTGCGACTGGGCATTGTAGTATGTAGTTTCAACACCCACATACTTACCCTCACACACACACATGCACACGCAGTGCTGAGCTTTAAAATGACGCTTACATTTTTAATGTACCAGCAGATGGCATGAAGTCAGGTCTCCATTCTGAGCTGGAGCACCCCGAGCTTTATGATTGCAGCTTTAATGGTCATGACTTGTGCCAATTGCATAGTTGACTTTCACCAGACTGAGACCGACCGAGACTCTGTACATTCGCATGTAGTTAAAGCCATTGCATGTGGCAATAAGTCCAATCATGGCGCTGCTCTTCAAACAAATGACAACAATAGAATGTCGAATAAGTCATATTTTTGATGATCTCTCCTACCCCACTGAAACAGAACCCCTTGCCATCGCAGACATGGAATTGTTGTGTTTATGGCCCCTAAAGAAGCTATTGTGGAATTTAAAGCATATAATATACATAACATGATTAAAACCTTGGGTATTCCAGCAGACTGTCAATGATATTAGCTGCACAGCATGTTTATAAAGCAGAACTGTAATTATTCACTCTTTTGGGATAAGGGATTTAAGTGAAAAATGTGAAATTAAATTATTAAAAACAAATTGCATCCACTAAACAAACGATTACAAAATTGCAACTAGAAATTAAATACACAAAATTAATTGATTTATCAATTAATTATTATTAAATAAATAATAGTAATAAATTATGAATTATTACTTAAATATATACAACTTTAAATAAATACGTTGAGTAATTAAACGACGCATCATCAGATTAGATAAGAAGTTTTTCAAAAAGTTATTTATTTAAGTTTTCTACATATTGTTAGTTATTAGATGTTTTGGATATTTATCAATGAAGCGTATCCATTGAATCCGCATCTCAGCAATAACTAATCGATAAATCAAGAGAGTAATTAGTCAACTTTCGCCATTGCTGAAGTATTTTCTCCGCCTCTCTGTCTCGCACTCACTTTCTCTCTGCAACTATTTGTCTTTCTAAATGCCAATCAGATTGGCAGTTGGCAACATTTCTTGACTGCGTGCTCGACTAGTCTGGGACTGATTACTCTCGCATGACAGCTTAACAAATTCATTTAACATCCATTGCCCAGTGGATCGCATACAATTAAATATTACTCATACGCCACATGTGGCCAACCGTAATTCATCACGAAGGCGATTCTAGTTGCAGTTGCTCCCACCGAACTGCAGAAGCGTGATTGAGCAGTGGCATTCAGTGGCGCCAAATCACGTTGCAACTGCCACGAGACAGGAATGCGGAGGAGGAAGTACTATAGATGACTGTGAGGACGACGCAGACAACGACACTCATTAGAGCAAAGCGTGATGCGTGACACCAAGTTTAAATTGTCGAAAGACATGCCCCCCCCTCCCATCCATTTACCGCCGCCTGCACATTGCAGCGTAATCTTGGCCATTACTCAAAAAGTAGCTGGGCACGTAACGGGCCACAGCTAAAAAAAATGAGCGAAATTGAAGCAATGTAAACGAGCAATGTTTCTTCACCCGCTCCACCTCGTTGCTGGGCTATAATTCGAGTCGAGCTCACCAACGAATAAAACTGCTGCTCCAGCTTTGGCTGCTCTGCTGGTGACATTTGTAGTCTGTTTGTGCTGCTTTGCTGGTGCGTCCTTGCTCCACTGTGTCACTGCCACAGCTTGTATGCTTGCCACAGTCGCCATTGCCACTGCCACAGTCAGTGCCACACTGCGATGTTGCGTTGGCCTTTGAAATCACAAACGTTTTTTGGTTTGTTGCTGCGCCTTGCGCCCGTTTGTTGGTTGCTTTGCTGCTTTGCTGGTGCCTCGCGCCTCCCTCTAATGGCTTTGTTATGTTAATTTCTTGACGCCTTCTGGCCATTGAAGTCGCCTCTGTTGTCCCTGATGCCCCTCTCCTCCCTCGACTGCTTGTGATTATTGTTGTTGTTTCAGGCTTTGATGCTGTTTTTAGGTCTCCTTTTTTTAATACAACAATTTTCGTTGCCCTCGACGCTAATTTAATTATATTTCTTTTTATACCCTCGTTCGCTTTGCTGACGGGTATTTCGATGAGATATTTAAAATATCTGTAAATATATATTTCTGTTTATTACACATTGTTTCACAATATAACAAAAATAGAAAACAGATTTTTAATTACTTTTAATTAAACAACTACATTTTCCTTCTCCAATTAATTGATTTTCAAATAATTATATTTGCGAAACAAAATCTATGTTTTTGTATATTACATTTTTTATATATAGAATCTATTTCAAATAATTATAAACATAAGCTAAGATAACTATTTAACACAATATACTAATATTATTTTGTAATATTCATATTGTCAAATTCAGGAATTAAATGCACAATATTTCAATTGATTTTGTTTCATAGTTCATTATTGTTTTTACAAATTATGAGGATTTTAATAAACTTTTTTTTAAATTTGATTGAAGTGATAATTTAGTTTTGTAAACATATTTCATGCCATCATGTTTACATTGAATATATTTTTAAAACATTCAAATATAATATAATACATATTTAAACATTTACAATGATGGGGATTTGTAGTCATATCAAATTGGTCTTCATATGGAGCCATTGGTAATATACGATCGAGCATTCTGTTGGATGTTTTTCTTTTGGAGGCACAACGAAAAAAATACATTTCCTTTTTCTGGTCGTGAATGTAAGTAGCAGAAAGCCAAAGCCAAATATACGAAATACAAATGTTCGCATTTGCAACATCATTTTCCAGCAATTTCGCCGCGAGCAGCGACGCGCGAGTTTTCAGTTTTCTTTTTTTTTTTTTAGTTCTCATTTCCATTTTGTCGAGCTGTGCGATGCCACACGGTGTCGTTACTTTCCGTGGCTGTGGCTGTATCCGAGGCTGGAGCTGTGGCGCCTCCTCCCAACTTTATTTAGTGTTGTCACTTTGGGTGCCCCAAAACATCGTCATCTCTGCTCGACTTCAACAGCTGGAACAAAAAAAAAAAGTGAAATTCTCTTCGGTCTCATGTCGACTCCATTCGCATGTGTCCTGCGTCCTGCTTCTGCTTCTGTGTCCTGCGTGCGTGTGTGTCTGCGTCTGGGTGAACGGAGTTACCCCATAAGCCTTTTATAAGCATCGCATAAATTCTTTGTCAATTGTGGCAAATGTAGCCCGCCTGTCGCTCTCACTGCTGACTGGCTGACTGACTGGCTGACTGAGTGGCAGCCAGGATGTTTGCCAGCCCGTCATTGTCATTGTCCTGCTGGGTCCTTGCTCTGCTTCTGGGTGCTCGCATAGTTTGCTCCAGCTATTTTTTGCATGTCGCTTTCGGAGCACATACGTGCTCTCTAATTGTGCCACGCGTAGACTCGAAAGACTTGAGTCTGTAACTAGAATTTGATTGTGTCGAGGCATGAGAGTGCATTGATTGGCTTACCGAGACCAGCGTCGACTGCTTTCCACTCATCCGAATTGGCCATTAATGCGATGGGACAGCCAAGCAGTGGACCGCAGCTCCAGCTCCTTTTCCATCTCCATCTCCATTTTCATTTCAATTTAAGCTTAAGGATATAGCCAGGCATAGGTTATTGTTTGGCAAATATGGTGATATGAAAAGCTTACAACTTAAGCGGGATTCTGTCAATTACATCCATCGGCTTAAGAATCTGTGTCCGGCTTATTTGCATGCACCGCAATTACTTATTCAATTGACCAATATAAATATTGAATAAGCGTGTTGGTTACAGCGTTGGTAAATATTACATTTTTATCAATCTAAACATGGCATTTCGCTTGTTTCCGAAAATGAATGCATTCATTAAAATTAGTCTCGCTTTCAACATTTCTTTACACTGCATTTAATTTATTATTTAAAGTAATTTACAAAATTCCATTTATCATTCTTTTATATTCCTTTATTAGAAAGGCTTTAAATATTTCATAGACTTTGTTGAAGCCCAAATCTATTTCGTTTAGTTCTATATTTTCTTTATTCAAAATTCATTACTTTGATACAATTAATCTAATAAATTTGTAATGGATTAAATCTATGTAGTATTAAGTAATACATTAATATAGTAAACTAATATTTATAGAATTTAAAAATAAAAAAGTAGTATTTAAAAAAGTATTTTTGATTTAAACTTCTTCTTTAAATCTGCACGTGTCTGAATATCTAAACTCCTTTTCTCTAGTCTTTTACTTAGTGCTTCTTTTTGTTCTTCAAATTCCCAAAGCTTTGGCGCTCTTCATCAGCTCTTTTGTTTTATTGTTATAATAATTTTTGTTGTAAACTCTCTTGTGCCCTGAACTAATCATCTCGGCCCTTTTTAACATTCCGCGTTGGCCACTTGCAAGTTCCTGTCAACGGCAAATCCCTGGCAAGATCGCATTCCCCAGGCGCCACTCCAGGCGTTGGCTAAGTAACTTAAAGTGCTTCACGAGGCACAACTCTGCTCACATCTACTTGTGCAAAGCACACAGACAAACACACACATATACAGATACAATTATTGCATAACTCGAGCGGGAAGCATATTGACAGGCCGGAGAAGAGAGACCCACTTCAGGGCTTGTAGACATAGGGACAAACCAAGCGTTATGAGTGCTTTCCCATTCGACACGCACCTTCCTGCCTCTCAGCGAGCAGTTCGGTTCATCCCCCACTTTGGGGTTGCCTTCTGATTGTCATCACACATTATTATGCTTTATTTCCGTGCCTTCTTTTATTTTTATTAAAACTGTCGTCAAATTTACATACATCCAGAGAGAGAGAGAGTCGAGAGTCGAGAGTCGGAGGGCGACAGTTTCCCGTCGTGCTGCTGTCTCGGCATGTTGTCTTGGTGCTCGGCCAGGGCCAGTCAGGGAATAGCTTCAACACCAGTAGATGCCATGGTTTAATGTTTGGGGTGCAACTTCTTTCCCTGGCAGTCGTCGGTTGTTGTTGTTATTGTTGCCAGCCAGGCTTTGGTTTTTCTTCATCATTTTGTTGTGTTGTGTTTTCTGAGTTTTTTTTTTTCAGCCTTTGCCTTTCTGAAGTGTTTACAACACTTCCGGCGCATAATGGAAAACAAAAGGCTTAAAAGGATACACAAAGGATTTGAGCAATCAAGTGCGCTTTAAGAACTTTTGCCCCATGCACGATAACCGGCTACCGATAACAGTTTTTGCACCTGCCGCTTACCTGGACTTGCAACGCTTGTTCTCGTTTTCCGCTTCACTCTTCGCTCCCTTCTTTTTTTTTTGTTGCGTCCCTTCGTTTCAAAGTCATAACAATGCTGAGTTTTCAATATGCCGAGCCCCACGTATGCCCCATAAAATATATCCCTGTATGTGTGTGTGGCAAGCAAAAAAAAAAAAGGTTGACGGCAACATAAAACTTGAAGTAGTTACGTTCAAATGTCTGCACGGCTTTAGCCAGACAACAATAGCAGCAACAAATACTATAACGCAAGGCGGGCAGCTAAAAGCTATGAAAAGCCTGAGATATTTGGAAGGTCCTGGCTGCAGAGCGAAGCGAATAGCGAGGAGCGGGGGCAGCAACCTTTATGTCGAAAGTTTTCACTTGCACGCTCGGCGTGCGCAGGGCAAGAGGACATTAGATTCAATGGGATTTGTAATTATTCTACAAGAAAAGCATTTCAGAAATTTCAGAATCGCCGTAAAATGGCACAACACAGAACTCGCCATCGTCACAGAATGCAATCGCATTCAAGCACTTGAGCTACACTTACACTTCACACAGATACTTTCTGGGAAAGTAGTTCAGAGAAAGAAAATGTATTTAAAATTTGCTCATTGTTCGCACAGTATTAAGACATAAATTTCAGAAAATGTGGCACAGCCGAAATTGCAAATAGATCAAGTTGGATTAATTTTATTAAAATAAACTAATACAAATTTTGTGTCTAGAAATTGAGCATAAAGAATTGATATTTATTATGCAATAATTGCTCACAAATAGCTAATAAAATGAAAGTGAATTTTAAGTGAATTTACTTTATTAAAGAATACTATAAAAAGTTCTTAAGTGAACTTTCATTGATTTTACTTCATTAAAAATAAAATAAAAACGAAACGAAACATTTCTTTCGAACAAGACCGCACTCAAAGTTCTTAGCTGAAAGTTAAATAAATTTACTTTATTTAGAAAAAATAGAAAACCTAACAAGCATTTGTTTTAAACAATACCGCACTCAAAGTATTTACCAAATTAAAATTTTTATATAAATTTAAGAAATATAATATGATATGTAAAGCATTATATTTCTTATTTTATTTTATGATAATATTGATAAGAATAAAAAGAAGTTCGTATTAAATACGATTATGAATAAAATGCTCAACTTTAATAAAAGGAATATTTATGTTGATGAAATTACGTTTGTGAAGTGCTCGATTTAACCTGCTCTCTCCCTTTTTTCTGACTTGCAGATGGCCAGCCTCCAACAGCGAAGCAGGCTCGCGCAGCCTTGGCTGCTGCTGTTAACGTTCCTGTTGGCCACGTTAAGCCTGTGCCTCGCCTGTCGTGTCTCGGAGTTCGCGTGCAAGGGCAGCGGGAGCATCGGCAGCATCTGTGTGCCGCTGGACAAATACTGTGATGGACGCAACGACTGCGCCGATGGAAGTGATGAGCCCAAGCACTGTTCCGGTGAGTATCTGGGCACAAGTGCCTGTGTCTGTATCTGTATCTGCAGCTGTGTAACTCTTTTGTATCTTTTCTTGGACAGTGTGCAATCGGACATATTATGGCGATATTGGACGCACATATGCCATAAAAGTGCCAACACCACAGTGGAATAAATTGCCTTTCCTCTGCCACTTGACATTCACCGCGTCCGGCCACGATCAAGGCGACATCGTTCAGGTGAGTCGACATGCACAACAGCCGTGTGATTGTTTGTGGTGGGGTTGACTCAAGGGGGGGGCAACTCAGCTGCCTTTGCCACTCTGCAGTGTTTGTCCTGCTGCTGCCCGTTGTCGACTGCTGTCCGGCTGTTTGCCGTTGTTGGCTTTAGCACGCCGTAGGCCAAAGATTAGCAGCCGCGCCGGCGACATAAAACTGCAGAGCACACAAACAGGCAGAAAGGCGTGGGAGCTGAGTATCTGCATATATACGAACGCCATCCGACTGGAGGCGAGTGGGCTCCAACTGGAACTGTTGTCACGCACAAATGCACCGTGAATTATTTGGGCACACTGTAGATCCATAAACATCCGCAAAAGTTGTAGATGAGATGGTGCCAGCTGTGGATACACTCACAGCTGATGCGAATAAATATTGATTTTGGATTACTTAGTGTAGTAAGGAAATACGATTAAAGGAGAAACTATTATAAATGATACTTAAAGCTATTAAAGTAATTAATACATAACAAGAAATTAACAAATGTTGAATATTGATTTTAGGTTAGTTACTGTGGTAAGGACATAAAGACAATAAATACTGACAAATATTTAAATCTATTAAAGTAGCAGTGCATATTGAGTTCAGATAGGTTACTGAAATAGTGAGTTACAATGAAAGGACTAACTATAATAACTGAATAGTTGTGATATTCAAATCTATTAAAATAAAATAAAAATAAAATAAATTGCTTTCGAATTACATAAATACAATAAAAACAGTCAATTCAACAAATACGGAATAAATTTAAATGTACTAATAAAATTCAAGTAATAATAAATTAAATATATTGCCGATACTTGCATCTAATACAGTAAAAACAAATTACTCGAAATAAATATAGACCTCATATATTGATTTTAGATTAGTTAGTCTAGTAACGAAAGAAGACTTAACTTTAACAACACATGAATTAAAACACAAGATAAAAAGCTCGGGCTAAATAAATAACCTAAAAGTCAATATATATTTTCCAGGTGTTTGAATATTTGTAAATATTAAATTCACATAAATATGATTGCTAAACAAACCTGAATTAGTAAGCTTTTAACAAAAAAATATTCGCTAAGCTTTAAGCTTAACTTAACCAAGATTAAAGATATAGGACTACTTTTATTTTAAAGCATTCGTAGTGTATTATAGTTTCTGTTGTTCAAAGATTCATCACTTTTTGTCTATCTGCGAGGGTGTTTTTTTGCGCCGTCGCCATTACACTGTGATGGATGTCTGCTCTGAGCGCAGCTCTGACTTTATGTGCGTGCTCAATTAGGGATATGACTGAGCTATGGCCTAAATGCTGCCGGCAAGCTGTTTTGCTGTCAGCGAACGCAGTAGGCAGAAGAACAGAAGGGGAGAAGGACAGAGGGGGAGACGTACTCTTTAAGAGAGGCCTTTAAAAACGCCTTTGGGGCACAGACAGCGAGTGGAGACTGTGAGTGAAATGACGAAAGCGTTGACAATAAAATTAGACACGCTTCAAAACATTTTTGGCAAACTGTCAGAAAAACGTCAATTTCAATTTCGAAAATAATTGATTTCCATGCAATTTGCGTAACAGCGCAATGAGCAATGAGCAGTTAGCTGGCAAAGCAAACGCTCAACGAGGGGGATAAGTTTAAGGTGTGGGCAGAGTTACCAGGACTTCACCAGAGAGAGAGAAAGGGAGAAATGTAGGCGGAGAGAAGCCGTAAATAGGACAGCAAAACAGTAGCTAGGCAGGAGATGCTGACGACGACGGCGAATTGCGACAACGAAGTGAGTCCTTTTCTCAATCATTTTCGTAATCCCGAACATTAGCATTGCCTTTGCAGTACGTGTATATAAGATGATATATGCAAAGTTGCTGGATGATGCCACGGAAGCTTCAGCAGCTTCGGCAGCTTTGCACCTTGCACCAAATCTGTCATGCATAAGTTATAACTTTTATTTTGTGTTTCCGTATTTGTAGACCACGCTGATAAACGTGGCTGAATCTGCTCGCAACGCGTATAAATCATGTGCTTGGCTTTCACTTTATCCATCTACATACCTCAGGCATAAACCCAGTCTCTCTCTCTCTCTCATTTTCTCTCCCATTTCCCATTGATTCCCCTGCTGTGCATCTACGTGGGAAATTGCTTGAAATAATAATGTTACGCGCCGGTTTAGGGGACAACCTCGTCCTTGTCTGGTCGCTCTTCTTGCCGTACATATTGATTGATGATTGTCGGTGTGTGTTTCCCACCGAGAGCAAAAGTTTAAATTACCCTAGGATTCCCGTTCCCTTTCCTTTCCTCTCCTTCTGCTGCTGCAACTTTTTCTCGCGGCTAATTTTTAATGGAAATAACTTGGCCCCAAAACTCCCTGCATGATGCGTTTTTCAATTTTTTATGCTTTAATCAAATATCCTGAAGTTGCACTCTGTAATTTACGCTGTGAGTTGATCGCATTTTTCACATCGCTCTCCGAATTGAAAATGGGGACAGGTGACTTAAAGCCCCACCTACTACATAGGAGAAAAAAAGTTGAGTCTCTTATATTTCAGTATTTTAGCGCTGCCATATTAAATTGTTGTAATAAAAGCCAGCAATTTTTACCAGCCACATAAATCAACAGATATTCCCATATAAAATTCACATAGCTGCATAATATTTTGGGGTTTTTATATATGTCATTTTCATTTTGATTCGCTTTGTCTTTTTTCGCCGTTAGTATTTTAAATGCGCTCTTTATATTTGTTTATGCATTGGAATCGAGTTTTTTTATGTCGATTTCCAGCGTGATTTTCGCATTTATAAATGCATTTTCTTTGCCGCGCTGTTAATAATTGAGTATTTTCTGATATTTGGAAACGTCGATTGCACACGCAATGAGTGAACGAGACTTTTCGCGAGTTTCTTATTTTATGCAGCATTATAATTATTTTCAATACTCATGTGCTTCACAAATATATTTTACATGGAAATTTAATTCTAATTAAGCTGTGATCAGAATTTTGTTAGTAACTACATTTCATTTATGCGATATTAAGTATTGTAATAATTCATGAATGGTTTCAACAAATTTTAAATTCCAGATTTGATAGTTGGAACAAATGTTCAAATTAGACACTAACAACGTGCGGTAATTAACAGTAGAATAAACGCACATTTAAGAACCCTCTCCATGAAGTAAGTAATGGTAAAACATTATTGGGTGCTAGATGCAAGTCCCTCAATTACGCAATCTCGAGTTGTGCAACTGCTTTCGAATGCATATTGAAGTTGCGTGTAGAACACGAGTGGCAAAGCGAACTGAAATGAAACCATTGCTCACTTGAAAAGCGTTACATGTGGCAACACAACTTGGACACAACTTTCATTTAACATGCAAAACACCGTAAAAAAAAGATATAAATTACGAGTACTTGCCCAGGAGAGTTTCGTGTGTCCAGCTGAACGCTGGGGACGGCAACAAGGACGATGAGGACATGGAAAGTCGGGGGAAAGTTGGGAAAACTGAAAAGTTGTTCGCCAAGAGTTTTGCCGCACGATGCAAAGCAGGTGACGACCATCATTTCCATAGATATTTCGAGTTGGTTTAATATTCGAAATTAAAATCGTGTTGCATTCTATTTGCTGTTTGCGACACTGTTTACGGTTGAGGTGTTAAAAAATTTATAAACCCCAGAAAGTTGAAACCCTTTTGCTGTGGAGTTTTGTTTGCAATTTGGAAAATGCCAAACACACGCACAACTTTATTTGCATATTTTATTAAAATACAACACACACACACACAGTTACAGTAACAGCAACAGACACTTGACTTTGACTTGAGCCCCCATCTTGAGGCTGGTGCAGATACTTTTTCGCCGCACTGTCCCCTGACCTTGCTCTCTGACGCCTGCTGTGTGTGGCTGAGTTTGCGTTGTCTTTTTTTATGGCCAATCTAATATGCAAACAGTAAGAAAGGGCAGCGGCAGTGAATGCTGCTGTGTGGGCGTTGCCAAAGAGTCCCTCTACTTGCAATTGAATTTCATTTGCATAACTTTAACGTGTGTGAAACTAAACGAACATAAAATATATTTCAAATACCCTAGACAACTAACTGGGGGTAGTCTGTGGCTCACTTGCAGTAGTAGACAGATCTTAATGGGTATCTGTTAGTGACCTACTGGACAGTTAACTTTATAAGGCAACTAAACGAACATAAAATATGAAATATATTTCAAATACCCTGTGCAACAATGTTGCATGCATGGGGAGGTCTGTATTAAAATTATAGAAGTTCCTTTTTGTTTTGCATATTATGAGTTTTTGCTATTATTTATGGCAATTTTCGAGAATATACAAAATTAAAATTCTCATTCATTAAATGATTTCCATGCACTAAAATGTAAATAACAATAAAAATAGTTTTATTTATATTTGGAATATAATTGAAAATAGTTCTAAAAATAGTTGGAAAACTGTAATATTAAAATGCCAAGTGTTAGTGACTAGAGCCCCAATTTATTAGCTTGCAGTTCTAGGAATAGTAATCTAAATATAAATAAATAAATGGGAAAGCTAATTTATAGCTATTGCTTCAATATAACAAGATATCAATTAAAAGTAATCTCTTTATAAGCTACCCATAATATTTAAATGAATTCACTCTTCTGTATATATGATTTGTATTTTAAAATATTTATCCAAACAAAAATATTTATTAAATTTTAATTGAGTTTCAGACAACCACCAAATAACAATTTATGCCTTTGAAAGGGTATCTTTTAGTGGACTAGACATCCAAGAGACCCCCAACATATTATGTATATGTATTTATGTCTTTCTCATTCGCTTTGCAGATCATCTTTGATGGCTTTACGGTGGGCCGCTTCGATGAGGGCATGGTCGATACGGATGTAGACGGTTATGAAACGAATCTGAGCCCGACCGGTGAGCTGCCCGGCTGTCCCGAGGGCTTTATGCAGGTGAGTGCAAATTTAATTTATTAAAATTTGAATTGAATATTACGTAAGTTGCCTGCCAGTATCTTCTCTTCCCCAACCTTCTCTCTGCTGAATGCTGTAACTTGCACTCCATTTGCTGTTGCTGTTTGTATTGAACTGAGCTGTAATTTTATGCTGCAACCCCCACACACACACACACATATTTGCACACAGGCCGTTAACCAGACCAAAAGGAGAGAGTTCTATGTATGTGTGTGTGTTAGGAGTTTGCTTGGCTCTGTCCTGCGATTCAATCAATGTCCGAGTAATTCTGTAATTTTCTGTTGGTTCTGTTGACAAATGCCACATTAGCCCAGCAAATTGAATTGAATTGTGCGCGACGTCTTTCCCCTTCCTTCCCTCTCAAAACGTGAAGTTAAAACTGTGTCTGAGTTTCGCTTGCCTAAACGTCACTTTAACCAATAATAGCGCTAAATGAATTCATTTAATTTTATTTTAATTTTTAAATGAATAATTTATGCCTTTTTAATTTATACAATATCTATTGATTATAGTCGAATTTAGTATGGTTAAAATAAAATTATTAAAATATATCTCTCATCTTTATTTTTGTATCTCAATAAATAGAATTAAAATAGTATCAGAAAATAATTCGTTTCCTTTAGAAGACTTCATTTATTTTATTTATTTATTTATTATTTACTTTATTTATTAAATATGATTTAAGGGTTAGCATAGTACATAGTACAAAGAATACAAATAATATTTCTGATATCTTGAGTCATGGTACAAAAAAAAAGGTGCATACACCGCTTACACATGCAACTGTACTTGAATCCAGTTGTAACTGATAGGGATTTGTAACTGTCCCAGGAATATCTGCAACTTAATAACGAAAATACCTTATTATTAATTCTCACATTTTGAACGAATTTCCATTATACAAAAGAACGAAGTCGTTTTTGTTATGCCTTATGGCGATAGTTGACTTTGGAAGTAGTAATAGCGATTTCCGGGTCCCGGCATCTTCAGATGTTCACGGAAATTGTCCAAGTTGAACGAGTTGGCTCTGTAGATAAATGCAGATTGTTCGCTTTCCCTATACGATTGATTCACAGTAGCTATGGAATATTTGATGCTAGGCTTTTTCTGCAGATTAAGTGTCTGCCAAATGTCCTGCTCCTCCTGTTCCTGAGGCTCCTCCAACAGCGACTGCTCCTCACTGACCGTGCTCCGCTCACTGGACGACCAAAGCGGTCGATTCCTGATGCAGTCTGCCCGACGTTCGTTCGCCTTCTCGATCTTAGCGAGAATCGGATGCTTGAGGCCCGACAGATATTCGAGTGCATTGAAGTCCTTCTGTGTGGAATTGCCCAGATACGGATATCGGACAATGTAATTATTGCGACGCACTATCACGTCTGCCTCGTACTCCTGATCCAAGCTCAGATCACAGGCCCGACAGTCACAATGCACTACATTGTGATTGGTCTCCAGGGCGCGTATGATCGTCTTGCCATGAAGTGGACTCAGCTTAATAGCCTTCATGTCCAAGTGTCGCAACGGAGTGTGATTGCGCAGCAACAGATTCAGATCCCTAGTGATGACTGAAGGCTCCACAATGATCCCACTGATGTTCAGTCTGACCACATGTTTGGTGCCGAGTATGGCATTGACCAAGGCCCCAATGCCGCCGTGGCCTAATGGATTGTGGGCCAGGCCAAGATACTCCAATGCGAGGCCAAGCTCGGGCTCATCGCTGTGGCAGTTGAGGGCGTAACCAATCGAGTGAATCGCAGTTTCGCCCAGTTTATTGTTCTCCAGTTCGAGTTCTTTGAGCATCCGCTTGCGTTGCAGCAGCATTTCCAATGCCACATGGCAGTTGTCCTCCAGCTGATCGTAGCCAAAATCAACGATCTCCAGTGAGTCGAGCTTATTCAAGGCCTGCACAATTAGCAGCAACTTCAAGTGGTCCATGCGGCTGTTGCGCAGCCGAAAGATCTTCAGCTGCTGCAGCGTGCGAACTCCGTTGGCCAGGTGAACGATGTCGTCGTAGGAGAAGTTCATGTGTCGCTTGTGATAGTCACGCTCCAACTGGGGACCCTGGAACTCAATCGTCAGCGAGCTGAGCATATCGAAGTAGCGCACAAAACTGAGGGGGATGTGGTGACAATGCTTCGATGGGTAATCGTAGCGTTTCTTCCGTCTGATCACCTCGGCTATGTTGCGTTTATCCTCGATCTTGGCGGTCTCCGGCTCGACTTCCATGTCGAAGACGCTCTCGAGGGCTGGCTTGCTATCCGGATTCTTTTTCTCCTCCTTCTTCGCTCCCGCCGGCCTGGGTGCGGGAGGAGGTCTGGTCCTGAGAATGGCGCGATTCTGCTTGCGTCGCAGGTGCTCCTCCTCCACCTCGCGATTCAAATCCCGCAGCTGCTGTCGAGCAGCATTCCGAGCGTGTCGCGCTGCTCGTCGCTTCTTGATGTCCAAATCCAAGACGCGCCACGAAATTTTTGATGCAGAAGACTCGGTCGGCACTGTAACATCCACCTCATTTGTCTGATCTGGTACCGCGAGAATGCGAATAGATTTCCTCAATGGATTGCCCACGGGTATCACAATTACCTCCTCCTCTTCCTCCTCGACCATCTCCTCTTCCACATATGTATCGCTTAATTATAATATATATTCATTTAATAGTCAAATTATAATAAATGAATAAATAAAATGTATGAAAAAAATAAAAAAGGTAATCTAAAGAATAGATTAATAAATAAACAACTAAAATAATCCACAAATTAGAAAGTAGATTAATTAATTCATACATAGCTATAATTACATACTAATATAAATATATAACTTATTTTAATCAATAGAGAATTAACAAAATGAAGCAAATTTAAATATATATTATATTTAATAAAAACACATGTATCGCTTCATTGAAAATAATAGTTAATATTAAAATAGTGACGTTATAATAGAAAAACAAATAAAAATTACGAAAAAAAAACATAAAAAAATAAATTAATAAATAAACATTTAATGATAATCAACAAATATAAAAAAATAAAAATAAACAAGTACATACATAGACATATACACAAATACTTATATAAATACATAAATAATTTCAATTAATGAAAAATTTAAAAAATGATACAAATTTTAAAATATTAATTTAAAATTAAAAATATTAGTTTAAGTACTAAATAAATGAATAAATAATGTATATTTTAATAAAGAAATAAATGAAGAGCTACAAATACAAATATTTGTATACAGATCAAATTTTAAATAACTCATAATATTAAATTAAAGAATTAATAAATAAACTAATATATACCAATAAATAATAAATGCCAAACGATTGCCACTTGCCTCTCGTCCTCCGCCACTCACCTTTCATCACTGGACACTGTAGCTTGCGGGGACTCCACTGAGGATGCCCCCAACTCCGGCTCACTCAGCACAAAGTGCTTGAAGAAGTGTTGCTCCAGCGACTGCAGGTGCTTGATGTGCATGGCTCGCACATATGGCCGCACCAAGGCACCCAGAGAAGCCATCTGCTGCTCCGGCCAATAGGCCGCTGGACATGCTTCGACCAGTTCCACATACTTCAGGCTAATGCCCATGCCTCGCCAGTCGCACTCGTCGAGCCTCTTGAACGTCAGCGATTTGTCCGAACTCTTGGCCAAGACGACGCGACGCCAAAACCCCAAATCCTCCACGAAGTAACAATCATTCAGCGGCAGATTGACGTCCAGAGAGTTGTAGTGGATGCGCAGCTTCATGGGATCCTGTTGTATAATCAGTGGTATATGGCGAGTTCCCAACTTCGCCGCAGCTCGAATGCACAGCTCTGATAAGGGGCCCAAGCGTCTGTTCTCGAAGAATGCTTCGGCGTAGACATCCCGATGGCGTTCGCTGTAGAGGCGCCTGGTGGCCGCCGAGGCCTTGTAGAGATCATATTCCACCAACAGCTCGGGATCATTGGGTATGGAAATGGTGTTGAGGTTTGACGGTGGCAGAAACTCCACATTGTTATCATCGTCCATTGCGATTGTATTGAGGAGTAACAATTGTATGTGTTGTTGTAATGTTGTGCTGTTCTTGAAGCGTTAAAGCGTTTGATTTAATTTTATTTTATTTGTGATGTTTGACATCTGTCAAAAATTATACTCAATATTTAAATATGTTTCTATACTTGATTTGAGAGCGTGGAACTTGTTGAGGCAATAGCCAAGTCTGAGAGTTAAACTATCTGCGTAAGTGCAATCTCAACGACAGCTTTATACTCTGCATTCCAAGTTTTTTGTGAATATCATTGTTGAGTCTTTTTTTAAATTTGCAAGTTAATGCATATTAAATGCTCTGAGGCTTTCTTTACTTTTCAGAAGTGTACTCGTACTTTAGTTAACATTACCCAATTGATTTCTGTGCCATACTATGACACGAAACTGCGCTGTCTGGAACAACAGAACTTTCAGCCGAAATACGCAGCTGTCATCTTCTGACTTCTTCAGCCAAAATGTGCATTGAATTAGATTCCCTAATCCATATTTTGCTTAAAAACGTGTCTATTTATTTCCACTTGATATCTCTGGGCTAGTGGTCAGATCTCGACTTCTATCGCAAGTAATTCTCCCGCTAATTAGGTCAAAAGCAACGAAAATGTCTGTCGAGGCGTGTGCTTCCAGCGATCCATGTCAGCAGAACATCAGCAATAATGTCAGGCGACCAAAACCAATTTGGGAGTTTGACCGTCCTGCCCTGCTCGGTGCTGCGATTCAATCAATGTCCGAGTAATTCTGTAATTTTCTGTTGGTTCTGTTGACAAATGCCACATTAGCCCAGCAAATTGAATTGAATTGTGCGCGCCGTCTCCCTCCTACCCCCTTCCCTCTACTGGCTGTGGTTGTTGTGAAGCAAGCAATGAAAACGAAAACGAAGATGAAGAGGAAGATGGAGAGGAAAAGGAGGAAACGAAAACGAAACAGAACCGAAAACTATTTAACATACATATATTTTTATCACAATTTTTGCGGCTCCACGATGTTGACATTGCTACTTTTGTCGAGACATTTCGGTCTCTGCCACGCCCCTTTGCCATTTCAAGCACTTCCCAAGGGCAGTTGGAGTTGGGGGCGGGGGTTAAACAGTAAAACTAAAGCCCTGGCCATATAAAATGTTCCAAATCCCTGTAATTGACTTGTGCAATATGCTCAAACGTACATTTGTACATAAGTATCTGGCACTCCACTGTATTTGTATCTTTGTCTCTATATTCAGATGTATATATGTATCTCTGGCTGTGTTTGTATTCGCTCTTCTAATCTGATGCCGCTGCATTACATTAAATGTAGTTTTACTACCATTACGGGTTTTGTTTCTCTGAGGGGGTTTCAATTCGCTCACGTCGATATATCGTCGGGTATCGTCTATGCACTTTGCATGCGCTTTTATTTACCTTGGGCAACCCTTCAGCTTTTGAATTAATTTCAAAGCTTAAGTTGTGCGGACACCGCACAAAGTGCCTTTGCATTGAAGAATGAGTTGAGCTGAGGTGTGGTAAAGCAATCTCAAAGGGAACTAAGTGTTTTTCCGTTTGGGGCAACTCAGATCACAAACGAGGCATCTCTGCTTTGGGGTATCAATTGTGGTGTGATTATTTTGTGTGAAACGAGCAAATTTAAACCTGCATAAAGGAGTTTAAAATTCGTACTGATTAATTACAGCGTAAATATATACCTTGTAATAGTTCATCTTACAGCTTGCATTTTTTATTTTGAATGGAACTATGATTTATTCAACTTTACAGTCTCTTATTTAAAATTTATGGATATAAGATACTTTCAAATATTAATTGATCAACATTCTCATAATACAATTATATAAAAAAACATATTGTAGAAAAGTTTTGTTACTAAAGTACTCGTTATTCACTCAACTGTGTAAAGGCATAATATCTCAAAAACATAACAAAACCATAATTAAAAAGCGATATACAATATGTTGTATTTTGTTTTCATTATTTGAATTTTGTTTATCAGCCAATCTCTACATGTGTTATTGTATTTTCAATTAATATCTTAATGCGAGGAATACTTTATCAATTAGATTTTTCAGTAAGGTGCCAAAAACGTTTCACAAATAATTTAATTTTATCATATACAATTTTACAATTATGATTGTTATAAATAATATTTAAATTATTATTATTAATTTTTTTTTGTATGATTCTTTCCACGATGTATAGATGTATAATATATGAAAAATTGTGGATTGTTTTGGGCAAACTTTAATCATCGATTTTATTGTAAAAGCCTTACAAGCTTCATCGCCGATTTCTCTTTTTTGTTAATTGTGGTTTAAAGTTACATAGCTTTCAATGGTGCTCTCCTATAGCTTCTCATTCGTGCTTTGTGCATTTAGATGAAAGTTGATTAAGATTGCTCTGAAGGATTTCCTTTTGACCAAATGACATTATCTTTTATAGTTCCCTTTCAAAGCTTTTTCCAGTGCTCTTCTTTCAAAATATGTTTCATCGTGGCTTTCGTTCCGCTGTCCTCCATCTCAAACCGACTCCAGCCCCCTGGAACCCCACTTGGAGGGCCCATGGACCCATGGTCCTCTATTAGTTTAGCGATGCCGAGTGATGCAGCAGTTTTTGTTTTAGCTTCTGCTTGTTTTTGTTAACCGCCCACCCGCCTGCCACGCCCCTCGCCTGACTTTGTGACAATAAATTTTGAACAAGCGTGGGGCGTGCGCTGACATTTTGTGGTGCTGTCCAGCTCATCCCGTCCAGTCACTGTCCGTCCGTCCGTCTGTTGAGGTTTCATTTGGCACTTGACATGTGTACGGGAAACTGCACCCGGAATAGAACTGGAGTGAGGATTGCGAGTCCGTTTCCGAACTGGAATATTGTTCGTTGTCGCTGGCGAGTTTGGGTTTTAAAATCCAGTTAAATATTTGCAATTTTTTCTTGCATATGTGCAAGCCTTGTTGCAGTTTTATAAACTCGTAACTAACCGCAGGTTTGTGTTGTCATTCACCGGGTCCGTTGCCGTTGCCGTTTGCCGGGCTTTATCGTTGCAGGCCGGCGCCTGTTTTTATTTATTTAAGGCAAACATTTTTAACTGCTGACGCGGTTTCAGTTTTTATTCCTATCGGCTTTTTTTTGTTCTTATTGTATTTGCAATTTTTCCATTTTTTTTGCGCGCGCGTTTGCTTCGGTTTCTCCTGGCTGGTTTCCTTTATAAATTATTTGTGTCATGACCTGGCCACATAAATTCTTGACCGTCTCTCATATTTATGCCAATCTATGGTAGAGTTTTTGTAATACTACCCTCTCATATGTGGTGGATGATGAAGAGGGGAGGGGACTGCGTGCGAGCGGCTTGTGAGTAACAGTTTAATCAGTTATTCAATTTAGTTAGACAGTTTCAGTCTCATGCATTTTACACGAGGCAATGCCCTTAGTACGACCTTTTCTCTGGATTATTTTGAATAATTTAGCAACACTTTTTGCTTTAAACTCGACCAGCTGGCAGAAGCAGCAGCAACAGCAGCAGAGAGGAAGTTCGTCCTGTCGCTTTGTTTATTTGCTAATATTGTTAATCATAAATAACAAAGTTTATGCATAAACGTATTAACCTAAATCAACAACAACAACGAGCAGGAGCACAAGCTCGGGAATGATAACGAGAGGGCGAGCACAGGCTGCCGTCTTGTTGGCTTTGTCCTTTGGCCTGGCCAGCTTGAGTAAATGACTCAATATTTGACAATCATAACATCCGCTTAGTCTCCACGCTTCGAGTCCTCTGTCCTCTGACCACTCGCCTCAATCTCCTCCCTCCCCTCGTCATACTCTGTGCTGGGTCCTCTGCTAAGACAACAGCCAACAACAGCAACAATGCATTCCAGTTTGTCAATAGCAATTTAAGCTCTATCTATAAATATCTAGATGTACACGTCTGAGTGTTAGTGTTAGTGTTAGTGTGTGTCTGTGTCTGTGTGTGTGAGTGCGCTTGTGTGCCATAGACAAGCTCATAATTCAAGTTGGCAAACTCCTTCTTCATTCCATCCTAGCACTTTTGCTCCTTTGCGCTGCCCAGCGGCATTTGTTTGTGTCGTAAATTTACGACTCAAAGCCGAAAAAATGTTGCGAAAGGTTTGCAAGTTTTCCTGTTTTGTATACCCCTCTTTTTTAGTTCGGAAAAAGCGGTAGCTTTTATTACTAGTTTGGTTCGACAAGCTCAAATAAACTATTTATGTTGTTAAAAAATTATTTACGTTATTTTCATTAGGAAACGTTTATCAAATATTTAAAAGTTTAATATGCAATCATAGAATACAATACATGTCTAAATATTGCTTAGAATTCGAATATTAAAAAAAAAAACTGAAAATAGCTCTTATTTGTATATTAAAAATGTTTTTATAATTTCTTCTTAATTTAAATAGATATTTCCTTAAAGCGTAATTCAATATTAATTCTAATCCTTTGATAAAATGTCTAAATATTTCTTACAATTGTTCGAATTTAAACTGAAACCCTAAATTTTTTATGTATACTTAAAATTAGTAATGGCCTCAAACTAATCATTTTCGTCTCTAGAGTATCTTCAGTTCAACCCCATTGATCAGTTTAAGTTATAAGTTATTTTTTCCATATTATTTATTGTACAAGAACGCATTGAATTGCAAATTAAAAGCTTTGCCCGGCTCCATAATTTATATTTAATGATTTTTTAATAGCAATGACGTAAAAAACTGTGGCGAATGTTTTAAATTACGGTAAATCAAACCAGAGTTGGCAAGTTTTCTCTTCATCTGACTCACTGCGAGTGAGAGTGTGAGTGTGAGAGTGTGGGTGCAATACTGTGGAACGAATGCGGCATTATGCGCTTAAATTGTTTCACAATTAAGCCAGCAATACACGCTGCTAGAGGGATAAAGGGGACAGAACGGATGCAGCCATTGAAGGTTTCTCTGTAGCGTGGCTTTTGTTTATTGTCGGCAGATTATGAAGCGACGCGACGCGACGACAGCAACAGCAACAGCAACAAGAACTGTACAAAAGATAAAACTTTTATCGGCTATTGTTTAAATGACGCGGATCTGGCGCTCGATGCCTGATGATGAGCTGCCGAACAATAGCAGGTAAAAATGTTGTGTGTCGACAGACCGAATTGAGCCATGTTTAATCAGCCAAAGGTTCATCGCTGTTGTTGTGCACAACAGCAACAACAACAACAACAACAACAACAACAACAACAACAAAACTAACACTGCAGCTTTTCTCTCGATACGTGCAAAACGGTCAAATGGATTTTTAAACCGAGCGAAAGTTCAATACTTGTGATAAGCTGTCGTGGAAACAGCACAAAAGATACTTATTGCATTCCATTGATATGTCCACAGGATTACGAGCATTAAATATAAATGTGCATTTACCTTGAGCCGGCAGCCTTTAAATCCTCTTGCTCGTTGATGATGCTTTGCTCTGTCTTTAGCGAGTCCATAGACAATCAATTAAAATTTAAGTGCTCAATTGTAAAATTCTAATAATTTGCTGAAAGTTAACCAATCGAATTACACATGAAATTGTAATTTACTTAACGTGCAACGATTATTAGTTTTGTCCGTGCTTAACGTACTTAGCATGTATGTGAATGTATGCAAATTTGAGCATAATTTAAGCTGCAATATTATTAAATATACACAAGCAATCTTTCTATTAGAGCATCATGTTTTAATTATTGCTGGAATAACAAAATTATAAACAGTTGAAGAAAAACTCGTCATCACCTTAACTAGCATATTCTATAGCTACAAATTTGATATTGCCAATTATTTCTATTGGGATATCTTCATATATAAAGGAAAACTCTTGCTCTCAACTTGCATATTCAACAGATAAAAGTTCTGTTTAAATGGCCGTTTAATATATGAGCATTTAAAATTTGTGAGCCTTGAACTGTATTCGATCGTCGTAAAATTACTTTTAAAGCAAAACTGAGGGGAACTGGAGGCAAAGTCAACAGTTGGAGTCGTGCTGGCTGCTGTTGCTACATTTATGCCTGTGGCCCCCCAAACTGACCACAATAATAATTCAATCAATTTAAAACCAACACTTAATCAAACAAAACGCCACAAGACCAAATAACTAAAATGGGAATAGAACTGCGAAGATGAGAGTGGAGAGAGAAGTGTAGATGGAAGATGGAAGATTGCAGATAGGAGAGACAAAAACGAAATTCCAATAATTCGTTATGAAGTCGATGCTAATAACGCTCCAGTGCACACAATGGACACAACGGATGATGAAGATAATGAAGACCATCAAGACGATGATGATCTGAAGGATAGACTAGCCGACCAGTGAATGCTTGGGGGCAAGAAACGAAAACACAAAACGGGGCAGAGAGAGAGAGAGAGGAAGAATGGGAGAGAGGCCGCCGCACAGTTTGCAATGAATTTACACAAAATCGAAAACAGAAAATTACCATTATGCTGGGCAGCCAGGCCCATCTAGAGTTTGCTGGCTATTTCATATGACAGCAGTGAATTGCAACTCTAACCAGTTACAAATATTGGCCAGAGCTCTGCAATGAACGACATCGATGGCAACTTTGCAATTACAGCAAAAATTGTTGTTTGAGTTGAGAGCAGCAGAGGAGAATAGCCATAGCAATAGCAATAGCTTTGGCGGCAGCCAGCCACAGGACATGGCACAGCCAGTTTGCAGGACTCGCCATGAACATGGACGTGGACCTGGCTGCCAGGCTGCCAGGCTGCCAGGCTGGTCAGTGTGCGCCCCAGTTCAAATAACCCATTAACTAAAAACTTAATCAATTGGAACCCCAACCTCATTCATAACCAGTGCCAATAGGTGCAGTGTAAATGAGCTGACAGCCTATCGATCCCTGCACCACAGCCAATGCAAAAAGCCTCCTATATAGTACATCGTCCCCTTCTCTGCTGAAGATGCGGTTGCCCATTCTTGGTTGCCATTAGCGACATTACAGCAGCCTAGGCTCAGCTATGCCCAATGCATGCTAATTGACAGCCCAGGCAATTTTTTGCATTGCAGACAACCATGTCGCTGGCCGTGGGGCACGTGCAACATCTAGTTGCAGTCGATGGTAGTCGTAGAGTGCAGAAAATGTGAATCCATATCTTTTACTTCTTAGTCTTGATTGAATTTTTCTTCATAACTAATCGGTCGTTGATTATTAAGTAAATTTTGATATTCAATTTTGAATGCGTTCAGAAGTTATCATTAAATTTAGTAAAATTATATTTATTCAGTCTATTTAAAATTTTAAAACAGATGTATTCATACTATCTAATATATTACGATGGTATTATTTAATTTTTTTAATTTTATTCAACATAAAAGTCAAGTAACTTGAGAGGATTCAAGTTGTATATATGAAAGAAGTCTACGTCTTAATTAATTATTTACTTAATAATTAACATGAATAGTTTATAATTATTTGAAAAGAATAATTTAATTTTTGTAAGTCCTTGATATATATTAAGTAAAAAATATGGTAATTTCGAAATTGAATCTTCAATACATTTGAATAGATTTCGTATTCTTTATTCAATTTAGTATTTTATACAAAACAAAATATTTACTTAATAACTAACCATTTAAAAAATAATTGAAAATTCTAATTTAATTTTTTTAAGCATAGCCTAGTTGAATTGTAAATATAAAAACAATATTTTTATTTTGAAACTGATTCTTCAAGATTTCTTAATAAATTTAAAATTCAATAATGCATTAATTAATGAATTCACTATTTTGAATTAATAAATCTCATAAGCGGGCTTTTCGATAGGATTAATAAATTGTTAATTAATAAATTTGCTTAAAGAAAATTGTTGTTGCCGCCGTTGGCTTTTATTTTTATTCGCATCGCCAATGTCCAAAGTAATACAAATGAAAGAAATATAAACCCATGTCTAGCAAAAAATCCTGGAGCTCTGCAGTGAGAAAACAAATAAAAAAAAGTTGTATAAAAATATATGTTAAGCCCAGCTTTCCGTTACAAAAGATCTTTTGTATGTCTAACAACAGTGCAGACTCGTAATAGCACGTAATTGGGCGCAAAATAAATACATATTTTTAATAATTGATTGATTTGTGTGCGAAAATACAACCGCACTGTAAGTGTGTTCGTTTGTTTGTTTTTTTATTTTTTGTTTGCCGTGCCCTTTTTTAGGCGCTTGGCAATCGAATCACATGTTGTTTCAGTTGGCGCACCTTCGACAATTGCCAATAGTTTTCCCTATTTTTTTTGTTTAACATGGAGTGGAACACGGCGCTAGGCACTCAAATGTATGCCACACTTTTTGCAGCATTCACTCTTCTCGCTGCCAGTTGCAGATGCAGTTGTCGTTGCAACCGACGAAAGGAAAACAATCAAATATTGAGCGCAAGAGGCGGCAAACGGCGCCGGCAAATAAAATTTATACAACAGTCATAATCCATTACCCATGCCAGATGCTTTTGCTCCTCTGGCCGTCCAGCAGTTTTAAATTGAATGGGATTCGAGCCGGGATTGGGAATGGGATTCGTTTGGGAGATGCTTTGGGATTGAGTTGGTCTGGCTTCAGCTTCCGCACGTTTATTAATTTTTCAGTTGCCCTGTAAACATTTTTATGTATTTTCCGCCACTAAAATCGATCCAAAAAACGAAGGTAGAGAAAAACGCGTACTGAAGTGCAACTTAACCCACTTTGGCAGCATGCGTGTGCTTTAAAATGTGTCAAAAAACGAATGAGATTAAAGACAGTTGAAAATTGCATTTACAGCAAACTCGATAATTAATTAACTTTTACTTATTTACGTTGCAGCTCAGCGAACTGGGGCGTCCGTTCACGGGCGGCTCGTGGTGCGGCAAGGCCACAGGACCGCAATTATATTTCAGCGAAACATCGACGGTGACAGCGTCAGTAAAAGTGAGTAAACGAGCGGATTCACTTGAATTTTGCTTTACATGTTTTATATGGCTTGCCTAAAATGATTTCTTTTTACGTTACCGTAAAGTCCACTTATTTTTTTTTTTAATTTAAAATTAAACAACTTGCGTGGATACGTGGCGTATGCGTAATGCTTACTTGAGCAGGCATCGCCACTTTCTGATTAATATTTAAATAAATGCGCGGCCATAAAGGCAAATGGACAACTCTCCGGCACTCGCTCCGGCCATGCTGCAGGTTTCAGCAATCGCCAGCGCATAAATTATGAAAATTAATAAAAATTCATGCTTGATTCGAGTCCCTGGACGGCCTTCAACCTAGCACTCGTTGCTGCTGCTGCTGCTGAGAGTGCAACAAATTGCTTCAAGTGATGATGAGCTGACGTGGTCAGAGGCGGCGCTGGATTGCAGATTGCAGATTGCATAATTAAAAGAAAATTGCGTGTGCAAATGACAATATGTCAGGACAAGGGAGTGAAAACAAGTCGTGAGTTGAACTCATTAATGGCGCCAAAGAATTGAAAGAGTTGAAAACGCATTTGTTCTTTTTGTCGCGCCAGCTGTCGCTCACTCTTCGGCAAATAAATATTTCAATGGCCATGTCATCGTCCTGCAGCGATGTCCTTTATATTGCCACACTCCTGACTGACGACACACCATTTCCTCCTCTATCTGACAATGTTTCCGTCAATAGATCTCTCTATATCTGTATCTGTGGGATTCTTTTACTTTTATTTCCACTCAATTTTCAGCTCATTTCAAGTTGCAGCGTTATTGCCTTGCAAGTCTTTCCCTGTTTATATCGTTTGGGTCCTTTTCTTTGACATTTTGCAGGTCTTTCATCCGCCACGCAATATACGAGACGAGAAACCCTTCGAGTTCAGCATAAGATACAAATTTATTAGCCAGTCCGATGCAGTTGTAAGGTAAGTTGCTTCAAAAATGAAAAATGCAGCTAAATTGTTTGGGTGACAAAGCAGAGACAAGAACGGGTGGGTCAAAGAGTTGAAGGAGTTATTTATTGGCAACAAAATACACGAATTTCGATTCAGTGAATATTAACTAAAAATATGTGATTTCAATTGAGATATTGGTATTACTCTAAAATTAAATCAAATAAAGGTTTTTAATAGTTAATATTTATAAGAAGTTGTTTTAGTTGACAATAAAACAAGTAAATATCGATTCAAGTATATATTGAATATTTGTATTGTACTAAAACTTAATTAAATTAAATTTCATTAAATTCAATTTGAAACGACAAGTTAAGTAACTAACATCAATTCGTGTAATAGGTATTGAAAATTATTTAAGCATTTATGGATATAAATACAGGATAAAATAAAGATAAATTGTAAAAGTCTGTTAAGTAAAATTAAATTTTATTGGGCGAACATCATTTTATTAAAAACAAATAACACTTAAAACAAAAGAACTGTAAAGAAACACAACAAAGTTTTGGGTAATATTAATGAATAATAATTAAGTATTAGAAAAATTGCAAAAAACTGTAAGGTAAAATTATATTCAATTATGTATGCTTACATTATCTCCAGATGAAATCGAATCGTAAAGTAGTTTAGCTAATATTCATTAAGTAAGAAATGTATATTAAGGTGAGAATAGAGAAAAAAAATACTAAATTTGACTCGTTAATTGACTGTGTTTGCCTTAAGCGCAATAATGTCCACAGCACCAGAAGTTATTGTTCAACTCTCGCTTAGCGGAAAAAGAGCAAGCTTTAAAAGTGCGGACAGCTCAGCAAGTTAATGTCGCCAGAGGAGTGTGTGTAGAACTGTGTGTGGCGCCTGACAGTTTGTCCTTAGTTTAGGAGCACTCGTAGCTCTTTGGCAGCTGGGCCAAAGTTAGGTCGAGCTAAATCTTTGCTACCTGCGAAGGCTGCAGCACAATGCCAACAGGAGTTGCTGTTGTTGCCTGCGTCCTGCATAAAACATGAGCAGCAGTAACAGCTCCTTGCCGTGGCATGCCATATACGATTCATTCTGCAATCCATTTGTGCCTAGACGTGTGTCAAATTTGGTCTTTCACTGTGCACCGCGCTCTTTGTTTGTGCCCGTCTCCGGATATGGCAATAGACAGACAAATAGACAGGGAAATAGATGGAGAAATGACTAGGAAAACACATAGAGAAAATAACAGTACGAGTAATAGAAATTGAAATGTATTTTTACGCCTCAACAAACTTCACACAATTTACAATTTACAATTTACACGGATATTTATATTTACGACGAGCCAAAAATGCACCGAGCAGACCAAATCCAGGTGCAGGTGTCCGGCATGCGAGCCATTAGCAAACCAAACAATAGCCAAACATTTCAGAGGTGGCCAGAAGAGGGGAGTTTGAACCCTAAAATGCCAGAGCGCATTTTATGCAAATTGCAGGCAGGATGAAAGCCCTAAATACCAAACAAATACACTGCACACGGTCCAGTCGAGTCGGGCTAAACTAAATTAAATGCTAAACTCACACACACATACGAATACGACTACTAATACTAATACTAATGCCATGTGTGTGTTGGCCACGTTACGTTGCAGGTATGGACTGCCCGATAAGCCATTAGAACTGGGACGTGTCACACCCGGCACCTATTGTACAAGGCAATTCGATGAATGCTATCGTAACAAGTGTCGCCTGCAAAGTCCAAATTATCCTGGTATGTATCCAAGGAATGTCACCTGCTATTGGACCATACGGCAGAAAGAGGTGCCCACCAGCAAGCACGCCATGATTGCCGTCAGCCAGGAGAATCAGCACAAGGCCTTGGTGAAGCGGTAAGTAAAAGATACTGATGGCAAAGGAATAGTTCTATTGAAATGCCAAATGCACGTTGCATGGAGCACATTAAATAAGCATTAGCATTTTGTGGCTCCACAAGAGCGTGTCGCATTTGTATGACAAATTTCAATTTGCCAAATTGCAATTGTAGCTCCAATATTAGTCGTAGTTGCAGTTTGCACTTCACACTTTGCAGAATCTCCTGTAAATAGCAAATGCGCATAAAGGCATCAACTTCAGGCCACTCAAAACTGTTGAGCATTTTTTGATTGTATTTGCATTTGCATTTGTATTTTATATTCTCCAATTAAATGTTTGCACACAATGCATGCATTTCAGCTTAGATAGAAACCGACAGGAAGCTGCACAACTGTCCCATGCAAAGCCTGTCTGCCTGACAACCAAACAACTCCATGTCCTCTCGAGTGTGCGATCCTCGTTTCAAAAACCGCGACAGCTAATACTCTTTCTAAATTTGTGTAGTGTACATAATATTGTATGAAAAAGTTAACAATATTATTGCATTTAACTTTAAATTTGTATTTATTAAATTGGAAAAAAAACTATTTTTCTTAAAGTTGTAAATGGCTTGAAACAAATGTGAATTCTTCATTATATTTATTTTAAGTTAAATAATTTAAATTATTTCTTTATTTTATATTTATAATTTAGTTTTTTCAAAAAGTGAGTACTTTAATTGCATTAAGTTTAAATATTTCAATATATCTGGAGTTCAAATTACATAATACAACCACGATTCCAAAAAGTTAAAAACTCTTTCTCATAAATTTAAAAATATACTTTTAATATATCTATTTTTAATATTTTTCTTTATTCTTATATATTTTTTTTTTCAAATGGGAAACTTAGAGAAAAAGTCTTGTTTTTTCTTTCTTTGTTGGTAATATTTTACGTACGTAAAATACTAATTCCATAACTAATATATAGTTTATTGAATAATGTAAGTCTTTTAAATCAAGATTTTGTTTTAAAAGAGATAGTTCTAGAATTAAATTATTTGTATTTATATTATTTTGCGCCATATATTATATATATTATTTTATATTATATTTTTACTGCAATAATATATCGTTGAAAATTTGCTTCGCTTTAATTCTAATATTTCTGTAAATATTTTCTCCATGAAATAATTACAAAACTGCAATATTTTTGCTGTTTGTTGATTATTAGTTTTCAATATCTTCAAAAATTTTCTTCACATATTTAATTCGTAGTGTATGCATTGATCGACTTGTTTCCAAAATGTGTTCATCCATCTGCTGGTTATTAACTTTGACAAGTTCTCTCTGAATGTGCCACGCCATTGACAAACAGCTCACAGTTGTTTTTTTCCGGCTTATCGAAATGAAAATGTTTGCATTGCATTTAGCACTGATTGCAATTTCATTTTAAATACCTTTTTATTTTAGTGCAGCGAACGGGAAATTTGTGTTTTTAATTCGGAATCTCTCTGTTTGTCTTTAACCTCTTTTGCAGCTCAATTGCCAGCTTCAACAAGACCTCACGCTCGATTCGCGCCTGGTCGGACTGCACCGGAGAGCGGGATCATCTGATATTCTACGACGGCAGCTCGACCAATGATCCCGTCCTGGCTAAATACTGTGGAGGCGACTGGTTGCCGCGCGTTGTGTCACGGTGAGTGCAATGAATGAATTGAAATTGCAGCTTTTGTTGTCTCATGTGTGGCAGAATGTGACTTGAAGCTCTTGTCTTGTCAGGCATTTATTTAACGCCATTTCTCGCTTTTATGAAAAAGTTAAATATGAGCATTGCACAACCCATAATACATTTACAAGCCAAGCCAGGGCGAAAGATAGACTGACTGAGCGCCATTTTAATGAGCATGTGTGCGGTCTGAGACCGCAGTCCTAGTGCACTGCACTGCACTGCAGCTGGCCTGGGGCGCATGTGTTCCAATTCAGTTACACATAGTTACTCACACAGACAGAGACAGAGACAGCGATGGAGACAGAGACAGCGATAGAGACAGAGACATAGAGTCGTAGTCACAGTTCATGATGGCTTTGTGTGTGCCTTGCAATTGTGCGCAATGCTTAAGAAAAACCGGAAATTGGGTTGCTCTGCAGACAGACAAAGCGACCAAACAGACAGACTTAAATAGAGACACACACACACACACACACTAACACTATCTCAATACATAAATAGATTTATGTGTGTGTGTGGCCCGCTTGCAACTTTTCGCTTGGCTTTACAAAATGGGCGCCTATTGAAAACAACATTTTGATGCATGTGATTTATGCAATGGCGAAATCTCTGCTCATTAGTTGCCAAGTACTTTCGGCAGCTGCCATTGTAAATTCTTAAAGCAATCTCGAATCACACCTTCTTGCCGCCTCTGCGAACGAGTTCTGGGAAAAACACTCGCATTTATCGTATTTATCTGATTGAACTTATTTTATTAGTTTGTTTTCCAAACATATCGCTCGCAGCAGTCCCATAAACTCAAGTTTAGTGCTTTTTCTTTATTTGTGTTATCAATCAAGAACTAAAGATATACAAAATGGTTTATTTCAGAGTTTAACAATTATTATTATGTGCATATTTATATATTGTTTATTTCTTGTTGCCCACTAAGATGTTGATTGCTTTCATGCTCAATAGATAGAATGTTATTTACATTTTAAATATACATAACGCATCTAAATAATCTGTTGTCTGTTATTGTATTTCTCTCAGCATAGTCATATTTGTTTTTGTCATTTTCAAAGCATTTTTCTGCAAACCAAATACACATACCGAAAAAAACCTGAGTATTAAAATATCTTTAATAACAGAGAAATGATTTTAAAGGGGTTGATGAAAAGTGTACTTCTGATTTTATTGATATAGTTTGTCAACTTAAATTGATTTTGCAATCCACTTTTCGTGGCTCTTTCGACTAAATATGGAATTTCTCAAATATTACACAAATTTGTCTATTTTTGTTGTTTTTTTGTGACAAAAACACTATTTTTCCGGTCAAGAAAGTGTGCGTTCAAAAGATACTTAAAAAAACCCTATCTAAACAAACGATACCTTTCACTATATATATGCCTAAATGCCTTAGGTTAATTGCTCTTAATGGGTTTTTCTCAGACCTAAGTATACTCGAAATGAAAAAGTCTAACATAAAATATATTTACAATTATACAAAGAACTCGTATATGCATATTTATTTTTATAGAGAGATATATAATTTTAAGCATCGACATTTTTCATCTATTACGAAATATTAAACTCTAAATGCGTTTGTTATTCTCTGCTTCTCTTTGAGGCTCAAAGTATAAGTTTTTGAAGAAATGCCCCAGGTTAACCGTTGTTAGAAGGGCTCAAGTGCGAGTTGCAAGCGCGGCACCAACCACTCTGCCACATGCCACATTCACGTGGGCGACGTCCGCTCCACTTTCGGGCATTTATCTGGCACTTCAGAGTTTTGTAGTTGTTGTTGTTTTCTCTGAGCAAAGTTTGCAGTTCGCCGTTTACAGTTTGCCGTTTGCAGTTTGCGCTTTTCGCTGACTCTTGAGACATGCACATCAACATTGATTGTTGTTGCAAGAAATTTCTTCGTTTTTCTTACTATTTATTTTTGCCGTTTTTGGTCAGAGGGCAGCTGCAAAAATATTTTCAAGTTGAAAGCAGGCCGCAAATTAAAAGTTGCTTAAGCAGTTTGATGGCTGTCAATGATGACGATGATGATGATGGTGATGATTACGATCGTTTCACCTTGCTACTTAATCTCTTAATGAGTTGCACTCGGGCATTTATTAACATTTTGCCGAGGACGCCGAGGCAAATTACAAGAGCTGAAATCTTATAAGCAAACATGCACACAGAACGCATAAAGAATGCATGCACCGTAAAATGCACACAGAAGATGACGACGTCGAGGCTGTGCCGTTGATGGAAAGAAATCGGCGCACCACCGAGCTGAAACCGTCACCCCCCCGTCACCCCCCCGTCACTCACCCCATCAGCTCTCGCTGCAGGTTAAAGAAAAACGGCATTAAGTTCGCTTCAAAAGTTGTCCTCGAACCACGTTTGCCTTCGCCTCTCAACGCTCTTCATGTTCTCCACGCCTTTCGCGACTTCAGCAGACGAATTATAAATGCACACACACATACACATACACACCGACACACACATGCACACACACACACACATGCAAGTGTTGGCTTACAGACACCTCAGACATGACAGTCATACAATTTGCTTGGCACTTTTCTTTTGCTGCTTCGCTTTTCCGACTTGCCATCATCCATATGAGCAGGGGGTTGAGGGAACCGTTGCCACATCAAAATTATTAATTTCCCACTGCAACTTAAAATTGCAACGTCTCCTTCTCAATTTTTTCGCTTCTGCATTTTTTCCCATCACCTATTTGGGGGAGGCATGTCGTTAAACAGCTGTTGCCTTGTGCATTTTCTACTACAATGACGGGAAAGTGTTAACTTTTTAAATGGCATATTAATTTTTAGTTAGCTATTAGTTTGCTGTGGCTTCATTTCCGAGCACCCACAACCGAAAGTTGCAACCACCTCGTTGCACCTGAAGACGAAAGTTTTAACGTGTGTAAATATGTCGAGATAAGTCCACACTTTTAAGTGGAATAAACTCTGTGCTAGTTACCCTCATATGTTTACTTTCAAATGAGTTTTCTCATGATGCAAACTTAATTTCAACTTATGCATTTGTTTAAAATACTTTTTAATGAATTGCTCAGCAGACTTACACTCCGACGGCAAACAGTCGGCAAAACAGTGTTTGCAAACGATTAAGGATAAAGTTATAGATAAACGCTATACTAGAATATACTTAACCACCTTACTTTATATGGCACATAGAATTATTATTATGTTTGTACTTTATTTTTTTAAGAAATGGGGAAATGAAAGGAAGTTTCTGAACGCCTTCAGAATGAACTGTACGCTTTAGAAGGCATTATTTATTATTATTTTTCTTTTTTATTTGCAAAGAACTACGAAGCAAATTGAAAAGTCTGTAAATAAAATATCTATAACTTCATAAATGAATGTGATAAGCTTTTTTTGTATTTTGTGTTTCTAAATGATTATTTCGTGTTTTTTCATTGATCAGCTTATTGCATAAAAAGCGAATTTAACCGAACTGCCGTTTGACAATCGAATGCACATTAAAAAATAACTGTGTTGAAGCGATTTGTTGCAGAAATGCAACACGACCAATCAAGCATCAATCAACTGTCTCTTTAATCCTGTTATGGGCGTAATTTAAAGTCAATCAGCTGTCCACTGTAAGACTGTCAATCATTGGCATTGGAGCTATGAGTAGTTCAATTAGGCGCCTGCCTCTGTTGGCTCTATTGGGTTTACCGCTCTCAAAGCACGCCTCAATTCTGTTGCCAGTAATTCCGTTAATCGACCAACGGCCAGCACCTCAACCTGCCACTGCAGCAGCATGTGGCACTTGGCACTCTTAGGGCCGCCAATCTGCTCGATATTTTCATGCCACAAAGACCACAAGATGGCGGCGCAGCCCTTTGCGGTCAGACATTTGGTAGCCCAAGGTACCAAGTGTAAATTCGTGACCAGTTCAGGCCAGAGACCGAGACAGAGAGAGAATATTCCGGCCACGCATTGATAAGCACCCAGCGGGGAGGGAGAAGGAGCGTTGGAGCGAGTTTTGTGTTGATTTTACGACACCCGCAAGTGCCGCAAGCCATTAGAAGGTAGCCAAGTGCGTCAGCAGCTCTCGAAGGGTATTCCACTGGGAAGCAGTCAACATTTGTGCGCTTTATTAAAAATTAATTTGCTTTTCATTTGCAGTTTATTGCACTTGGCAGTGACAAAAACGTTGCAGCAGCTGCCGGCTGACAGTTGCCCCTCCCCCTCCCCACCAACTTCCTCACACGTGCGGGTGATGTGACATTTTGTGTGGGTGCTGCTTGTGTTTGAATAATAAGAGCGCCACATCTTTTGGCTCGTGTCTCTTTTGGCCACACACTTACACGTATTAAAAAGCCATTTGTGTTGGCCATGTTTGATGGCTTTTAACATCGACCCGGCTGCTGTTGTGCGTGGCGAGCCTTGACAAGTGCCAGGTGCGCCCGTCTCTCGAGTTTTATGTACTTTATATTACTCATACGCAGCATGGGCATAAAAATTCAATTTCAAATTTAAATTGAAAAGCTTTTGGAAATTAATAAAAATGTTTCGACGGCCTCTGCGTAATTTCAAACAAAAACCTGCAATTCATTAGATGCCTCTCACTTTAATCAAAGCGCATTCCGAAAATCAATTCATCTTCCCAGGCACAAAGTATTTTTCGCCCAAGCCTTTCAATGCTACTCGAGGGCCAGTGAAACAATGCTGGCTCAAGCAGTCGGCCAAAAGTGGCCAAAAGTTTTATGAGCACTCGATGTCATTGCCATCGCTGGAGTCTCTTCCAGCCTGTGCCTCCTGACGCACTGCTGGCGTCGCGTCGTCTACAATATAGTAAATGCTGCAACACCCACGGCTGTCATTTCATAATTTTTGGCCCAAAAATCGAGAGACAAACGGCCACGAGAAATGTTGGCCCGCATTCGCAGATTCGTTGCTTGCGACTTGAATTTCGCCTTGCGATTTGTTCTGCCAAAAAATTTGCCTACAACTTTTTGGCGGCGCGACGGCAGCGAAGACAATGGCGAAAAAAGTTAATTTGGCAGCAAAAATGCAAACAAGCAGAGACGACAACAACACTACAACTACCGATAGACATTTTAAATAGGCGGAGAGTTCGGGGACAAGTCTGCTGGCACAACTGTGAACCAAAACAACACAAAACAAAACAAAATACTGCGTCATACTTTTAGGCGCGTCCGCCTTTTCTGGCACGCTCAACGTTCGTTTGTTTATCACAGCAAATGTTTGCGAATGTGTGTGTTTGTGTGTGTGGCTGGCCAACAACTTTATGAGTTTGCTTGTATGCCGAGTTTTGCAAATTAAATTTATGGGAAACTAGTTTCTTCACGCCTCTAATTGGAGTGCCCAGTGTTGGCCGCTGGGCCCTGCCGACGTGGCGTATGCGCAATCTAAGAAACAAAATATTGTGATGTTGACTAAGTTTGCGAATACTTTTCAATTGGCTTAATCAAAGTTATAACTTAATACCGCACAACTACCCAAATAACAAGTGCCGTAACAAATTTTAAGCTGTTTGTGGATTATATTTATATTAAGCGTAAGCAAGTCACATTCTTAATTAAAGTAAAAATAATAAAAAATTAAATAAAAGTCGCCTAATTAATATGGTTACATATATTAAACTAATATACATAATTTGTCCCTTCCAGTGAAAATAAATATATATACTAAACTTAAATATATAATAGTTCTCTTATAGTTGAATATTAAGAGAAGTCGAGTATATATTTTTAAAAAAAAATCTGTCTGTTACATTTCAAGTTTAAAACTGAAGAAGTCTGAACAAAATGTATGGAACAAAAGTAATTCTGTCTCTTGTAGAAAAAAAAAAATTAAAAAATTAATAACCAAAATGTTAACCTGAAATTGTATTAATAATCTTTCTCTTACAAATCGATTGAATAGTTTACTAATAAAGTGTTAAATAAACTCTCTCTTGCAGTGGCCCGGAAATGCTGGTGGCCTTCCATTCCAGCCCCTTCTCGGCGCCCCTGCAGCAGGGCATTCCGAATCGAGGCTTCGAACTGGATGTTGACATATTATTCACCGACTCCGATTCATACGATTTTGCACAGGGCACGAAAAATCTTTGTGAATTTCACATTAATGCATCGAATCCCGGTAAGTACCGAGAGAATAATAAGACATCCGTTCGAAGGGCAGAACAATTGTCGAGCTCAGCTATAAAAAATGCGAATATTAATGAGCAGACAGCCACGCCCACACTCACACACAGACACACACACACGCTGACACGCACACCCACACCCACACACATGCAAAGAAACGTTAAACTAGGTCAGCTGAACGTTGAATGCGTTCTTAACTTCTCCCCCTGCCATGTTGTTGAACATTTCTTGGGCTTGTTTCTCTCCGTCTGAGTTCATTAAATGCAGCGTTGATTCTGCTGTATTGTTTAATTTATAAATTATTATTATTTATATTGCTTACTCATTAATGCTGCTTGAGTGAACTCCCACAGCTCTCAACATCTCAACTTCAACTCCATCTCCGACTCGCAGGGCAACTCGCAGGGCAGCTAATTAGCACACAGCATCTTGCAAGAATCTAAAGTAGCAGCCACTTTGCTTTGCAGCTTGTACAAGCCAAGTACACCTCAATGGCAACTGTGAAAGATGAATTGAGGCCTGAGGATGCTGCATCCTGTTGGGCTCTCTGCCCTTCATTAGCTGCAGGCCCATCTAGACGGTCCTAATAGGTTTTTAATTTGATTCGAGGCCAGACGAAATCAAATTGACATGATCTGGCAGCGATTGAAGTCAGATTGCATTGCAAAAATGTCTTAAATTTGCTTTCGCTGCATTTTCGCTTCTGTTTTTGTAATGCCAAATTTGTGAACCAAATTATTATTATTTTTAAATGACAATTTAATTCAATTGTATATTTGGTTAATCTCCATTTGTTATGGCACTCGCACACTTATTAAAAGTGTTCATTTAACAGTAAGCATAACAGCTGTTAAGTTGGCTGATGTAATCGAAAGCTGATGCGTTAAGTTTGCCATTAAGATTATTCCTTAAATATAATATTTATTTAGTACATTGAATGCTTATTTAAATTAAATTAATTGCTTAAATTGTTACTATTTATATTAATAATGTTGTAGCGTAATCAATTCATTTCCGCACAATTGTTGCAATTGTGGGAGCACTTAATTTCTGCCTATTAAATATCCATTACATGCTTTGCGGCTCGTGTCATAATTTACATAGAAATTAACGAAGAAAAGAAGAAAACGATTTGCGGAACACTTCGCAATTGATGTGCCTCCCATTTGACGTCATCGTCGTGTTTGGCGTGGCGTGCGGTGAGGTGTGCGGTGATGTAGACGGACCCTTAATATACTCGCTTAATTGCGGTAAATTGTAAGCTCCTGCCCATAAGCTGTGCGCTTAATTTCGCGTCTATTTTTTTATGCTGTACTTTGTTTTTGTTGCTTTGGCGGTGGTCAGCAGGCGGCTGCATTTAATTGAAAAATTATTAAATGAAATTTGGGCGCGCCGAGCAAACTCTTTAAACCGCAGACTGGCAATTTGTGCAGCCCGAAAGTAGGCAACGTTCTTCAGGCGCGCGTGTGTGTGTGTGAGTGGAGATGTGTGTGTGTGTGTGTGTGTGTGGCAGCCGCTAATGTTCATTAATTTGCACTTAATAACTTTTGAGTCGGTCTTATTTTCCTGAGTATTTTTTGTAAGCTTTTCGCTCCTTAAATTTGCTTTATTTGAAAATTTCTGTTCATTTGAAATTAGTTTTCGTCCAGCTGCGCAAACTTAAATGAAAATCCCCATCCCCCCTGTTTACTTGTCTTCGAAGTGTTCATCAGCTTTTCTATGCCCAGTATTGTTGCTATGGTCATTAACTTGCCAGCTTATTTGTTTGTTGTTTTTCTGGCTGTTCTTCCGCCGGCTTTCGCCCGTTTTGTTGTTTCTCCTTAATTTTTGACCGTTTAACTTTTGTGAAATGCCTCAACTCGACGTCGACTCGACATCGACTTCGACTTCAGCTTCATCTTTATTTTTAGCCATATCCGCAGCCTTCGCCTTAGCCTTTGCTTTGGGCTTAATGCCCTGGGAAGTGGCGCAGATGTGCCCGTCGCCCGGGGGATAATCATTAGGCGGAGGCGTGAAACTGCCATATCTATCATAGTTTTAATCTATGTGTTCATCTATGGAGCAAAACATCAAACATTTATAACACAGCAGCTGCGAACACTGCAAATAGCCAAAGCCAGCGAAAGAAGATGTTTGTTATATACAATATTTATGACAATTAAATGGCTGGCTTTAAGAACAACCTATCTATATGTTCACGATAAGCTAAAACTTTCGGCTAAACAATTTTATAAACAGCCAACAAAAGTTGTTGGCGAAACTTATGAAATAGAATTTGTGTGGGAAAATATAAGCAGTTTTATAAGAAAAGTTGTGAAACAAATAAAGCACTCAAATCAGGGTATAAATCATAAATAGCAACTGAATAATGTTTGAAGCAAAGCAAATTCCAATCATTATCTAAATTGTAATGCATATAACTTGATTCTTCCGAGCTGCTTTTAATTAGCATAAATTTAATCAAATTTGAATAGCTGTCCCAGAACTTTGTTACGCATAAATTGAAAGTAGAATCCAGAGAGTTAATTCTGCTGAAATAAGTCCAGTTCTTGATTATACGGTAGGGCAGTGAAATAATTGCAATCAAAGGCCAAATCAAACTTTGTGCGCCAAACAGCTGTCAATGGTAATATTAAATATGCGTCTGCTGGCTGACAATTCAATCAAATTAGGCGCACTTTAAACATGGAAGCCTGCAACGCAATACATGCATGCAAAATTTAATTAAAAGCCAACGCACACAGGACGAAGTCTGGTTGGACGTAGTTACACATTTAATTAAACTTAATTGAAAAAGTTATGGCAAAATCAAACCGAATTAAATATGCAACAGATTTTGTTACGTAATCAACGAAATGAAAACCGATGCGTTCGCAAACTAAACCAACTCGAATTGCACTTCTGTTAATCATACGCCGCGTTGTGCACAATGGGAATGCAAATGTAACCATCGATATGTATGTGTATCAAGCGCTATATTTACATAGTCACAAACACACACACACACACAGAGAAAGCCACAGCTCATTATTCTAACTTTGGAACGACCTTTGCTGTTTATAATAAATGGTTTTGCATATTTAAATGCAATGCATATTGAATTTTTCGGCTGCTTAATGATCATGTTCCCTGTTATTGTTTTCCTTGTGCGCCCAAAAGGGCTGACAGCGGGGGGCGGGGCAGTGAGGGGGCGTGTTGAACAAACAAATCCGCGTTGCACACGATTGAAAGCAAAATGAAACGATAAATATTTGGTTTTCGTTAAAACTTTAATTAAAATCATGTTGCAGCCCGCAATAATTTATTTGTAGCGCATGCTTTTTGCCATTTGAGTGTTTGTGTGTGTGTGTGTGCGACTGTTTGTGTGTGTGTGTGTGTGTGCGTATCGATAACAAAACAATTATGCTGCTTTACTTTTTGTTCGCGTTACCTTTTCTCCTCGCCTTTTGGGTCATTATAAATGTTTCATACAAAAGCGCCACGTTTTGCTAATTGAACTTGCCGCGAAATGTTGGCCAAACTCGTCCTTGTTGCCCCCATTTGTTTTTTATTCTTGTTATCCTTGTTGGTGTTGCTCTCGTTGTTTACCTTGTGGCACAAGTTGGTGCAAAAATATGCGCATTGTTACACCTGCCCCCGTGGACTGAATGTATTGTAGTCAAAAGCTGCGCCTGTGGCAGCCACATTCATATGGCATTCAAATTGATTTGATTAGCTCATTAACAATTCATAAGACATTGGGAATAAAGCTTACGGAATACGGTTGAGGAAAAGTAACAAAGTAACAAGAACAACATTATTTTATGGAATACGATTGTCGAAAATATCGCTGGTTATTATTAATGTTGTTAATTTATTTCTTCTTAGCCTAGGCTTATAAATAAGGGCACTATTCACTAACTTTGGTATGAATATTAAAATAATATACAAACCCATATTTATTTTTTCTTTTTTTTATTATTCCAATTTATTTTAGATTTATATGATTTTTATTGTCGATTAGCATACTGCTACGGGTATGACAGATTTATCTCAATATACATACATATATTAAACATTTTACATTCATACTGACCATTGTAACAAAACATTGTGGATGATTCAAACTTAATTAAAAATGAATTACATCAACATTACGGAGCAGATTTGGATATAAATCTGACAGATAAATCCTGCGCGTGAAGTTTTTTCAGGCTAATTAATTCAACGCCTACTTTCTTGACAAATAAATTCTACAAAAAATGTATACATAAAAAAATAATATAATGATTTAAAAGCAATTTTATTGAAAATGAACTGAAATATTTCAATCAATAATTTTGTAGCTATTTTTGTGACGCATTGACTGAATACGAAAACACTCTCGTATTCTATATTTAGCTGATCAAAGTGGGGATTTTGTTGACTAGAACATTTCATATATATTTGTATGTACATAAATTTACCCCCGGCCCCAAAGATAGCCACAAGTAAGATACTTTTCCGCCAGCTGACAATTTTGGTTGACACTTAAGCTGACAGGCAACGCAACGCCCTCAATCAATTTTGTTGGCAATTCCCAAGCCGAAACGGCGTTTTAATTACCACATCCCTTCAACTGGCCCATCTAATTAACGCTAATCAACTTGCTGACACTCGAATTGCCGCCAATCCCCCTCTCCCCCCTCATTCGACCCTCATGACAAGAATACAAGACACAAACACAGCCACTAAGCCGCCAAAAACGGAAAAGTCGCCCGCCCCAAAGATTTGGAATTACTTTATGTGCGGCAAGTGTAATAAATTATTATATGAAATCGCTGTAAGATTTGCTGCAAATTATTTATGCCATGCACAGAGAAGAGAATCACATTCACAAAAGAGAGATCACAGATGCTATAAATTTATTGCACTACAAGCTGAGTAACATTTCCGTTGAAGCCGAAAACCGTTTATCCAATGATTTGTATGAGAATCGCTGGCAATGTGCGTAAGCAGAATATGCTCAAATGTGAGCCAAATATACAACATTTTATTACAAATAAACTGAAACTCGTCAGAGGAGAGGAGAGCAGACAAAAGTGGTGACTACAATAGATACATTTCCACGTTGCCGGAAGTTGCTTTGGCATTTTTATTGATTTACGGATTATTGTGGAGCGCGTGAGCAGAGTAGAAGCTAAAGTCAGCTAAAGGCAACGCGTTGCAAGACTTTCTCAAAAGTTCTGTAAGATTTGCTTTCATCCAGACTGGGTTCGGTTTGGTTAGGTTTGGTTTGTTTCGATTCGGTTGAGTTACGTTCGCTTTCCTCAGCTGTTCTTACAGCAGCTCCAAAGTTTGCAGCAAACTTTAACCGAATCTTTCGATGTTTTCCATGTTCTCGTTTCTTTTTGTTGTTTGAGCACAAAGAGAGTACGTGGCAACTTGTTGAAATTGTTGTACTTTTTAATTCTGCAAAGTCAACAGGCCAATGCAAAAAGAAGCACAGAAAAAAGCATAATGCAAACACAAAATATATGGAGTAGACTCAACCAAAATTTGCATTGTTTAATGTGCGCGAGCAGAATTTAAATATATGTGTGTGTGTTTCAATGTGTTTCCTAAAATCTTTTTAACTTCATTTTGCGCAGGCATAACTTCAGCACATAGTTGTTACAATATGTGTGAAATTTAAAACTTTTGCCAGGCATTTGTTTCAGCCAGCAGCAAATTATTCAATTTAAAATGTGCTGTGGTTTAAATTTTAAAGTTGGCTTGAAATTCAAAAAAAAGAATTTTAAACATGAAAAAAGTAGTTTAGTTCAAATAATTTTTAATAATACTTATAGATTTATTCAGCCAAGAGAGTACTTTTAAAACTGGTAGAACGGATTGACAATATATTATTTAAAAGAAATGGTATATGTAGTTGGAATAATATTAAAATAATACTGATGGATTTATGAAGTCCAACTTAAAATTTTAAAGTTGGTCGTATGGCTTAAAAAAATTTTGTACAAAGGGAAGTTAAATAAAATAAATCAAATAATGGTAAGGTTAAAATAAATTGGAATAATGCTGATGGATTTTTTAGGATTTTATACAAAAAATTTAAATTTTGAGTGCAAAAAATTTTATAGTTGGAATAATTTGGAAACCAAGTGTTCAATGCTAAGCACGAATTCCATTCCGAAAGTAGAAGTTTGAAATTCTCTGAAATTATAATGTTCAATTTATTTAGTAGAGAACGTTGTGCTGCAACAATGAACGCATGGCAAGCACATTTATATTATCTGATTTGCACAGCCAGTGGAAGTTCGCCTTTAACTAAAAGCGGAAACTCCATAAAATGTTGCAGAATTGGGGAGAAAATGAACACGGAAACGTCTTTTATTAGAATTTTGCCATAAAATCGAACCACAATGGAAGCGCATGCATTCAAATGAGGTCATTGCCTGGCTGATTTGGCAGACAATGGGGGGGTTGGGTGATGGGCGATGGCTGATGGCTGATTCAATGTTCCACATTTGTGTAGGAGAGTGTTGCAGACACTGAACAGTAGCATTCGTCGTTGTTTAGTTTGCTTATTGAGTTGCAATTTTGTTTGCAATCAGCGACAAAATGCATGAAGTCGAGTCGGGAGGCGACGGGGGAAACTTGTCAATGTGTGGGCTGTGATGTGCAAACAACAAATTAGCATATTTGCACATAACGGCAACATTTTATTTGTATGTGTGTGTGCCTTCATGTAATATAAATATTTAAACAGAAATTTGTGAATGGGATGTTTGTGTGTGTATTTTGCTGCTGACAGACTATTAACTTTAAGCATTATTTGCATCCCATTTTTGTTGTTGCCTGCTGCAGATAAATATTGAAAATATTTGTCATATTTATTTATTGTGAAGAACATCGATGAGCTTTGTTGACTCGACCCAACAACATTGTCCACGCGTGATTGGGCAACCAGCCAGGCGATTCAATTATTATCTTAGATAGCAGTAGTAAAAGCAATCAAGAACATCCCTTGCTCTGCTACAACAACTTTGACACTTGTTTTCTGGTGGGCAAGTGGCAATTTTATTGCTGCGAAAACGAAACGTTTGCAATTAGGCATTAGTTGTGCTGTGCTGCAGCTTTTTGCTTATTTCTGGCCTAATTATTGGCCTAATCACAAATACATCAGCCAAATTGGTTACCGCCCCGAGGCGCATGCTGCAGCATATTAATTGAAATTTACTTGCCAACCCGCTGCTTTGGCTCCCCACTTGTTATGCTTTCATTGCCGTCAACAATAATACACTAACAAACGTACATATACACATATATACATATATATGTTTGCGTGTGTGGCAAAAATTTGTAAATTTCTGCCGAAAAACATAATTGACTCGCCTTTGTGCGTTGGCCCGTAAATTAACATCTCTCTTTTGCACGCATTTATTATTAAAACGAGTTTTTTTAATAACCGTGTTAAGTTTTTTTTTGAATTGACAAGATTCTCAATTTTATGTCAGTATTAATACGAATTTAAATTGAATGCAACTGTTATTTTAAATTGGTATTTTATGTCAATGTCAAATGTCGCTTTTATTATTCATATTTTTTTTATTTCAAAAGAATAACTTTAAAGTTGTTTTTTATTATAAAAACAGAAATCAAAATGACCTCAAAATAATAAAAATAACTTGTTGGTTAGTTCAATTAAAGTCAAATCAAAAACAATTCTAGTTTGCATTTTTTTCTTTAATGTTCATGTCACTTTTGGTAATTCCTTTTACTTTTAATTCATTAGAAAGTTTATATAGTTGAGATGTATAAACAATATTTAAGTGAAATGAAGTAATTATAATAAATATTATATACCCGTTTAAATTTAAATATTTCAATGCATAAATAATTTGCAAATTTAAAGTGTCATTTAAAATAATTCATATTATTTTTAATTTCCAAAAAATTTGTATGCTGCATCAATTTTATTAAAATAATAAAGAGAATATCCAATAAATTAGTTCAATAAAAAAATGTATTTAGTTTAATGAATTTATATGATATCCAAAATTGCAAATAAATAAGTGTGATAATAACTTACTTTAAAGACAAAAGCTAATAAGATACAATTAAAGAGCAATTTGATTGGACAGATATTAATGTAATCAATGCATTGCAATGCATTAAAATAATTCCTCCCACGCATCAAATATTTATTTTGAACGGAATTATAATTTGTGCCACAAATATGTTGCACAGTAGAATAATGTCAACGAAATTTGTATGACTTGTGTATTTTTACTATTTTCATTTGACCAAAACTACGCAACCAAAAATCTGCCATCGAGCCCGTCAATGGAAAATGGAACAGCCAGAAGGCCAAAAGGCAAAAACACACACAGAGATCAGAGTTAAATTTGAAACCACACGAGAGAGCGAGTGGAGAGTGAATGAAAAGTGCTGTGATTTTAAAACAAATACTCAAAATACAGAATATTCACAGTGGGCACTCACAGCACTCAAACACTTGGGCACTCGAGCACTCGACACTCGTGTTTGGCAATTCATACTGTATTGCTTATATGAAATGTAATCATTGCCATTTTGTGCGCCATGTGAATTAGTTAACGTTATATGGCGCACACGGCCAAAATTACATTCCGACACATGCACATCGAGTGTGGAGAGAACGGAGAGTGTGGAGAGTGGAGAGTGTGGCAAAGTTTCGATCTCAGCTGCAGCGGGCAGCAATAAATTTCGAGGGCATACAAAATGGCGGCGACGCCATTCGCCATTCGCCATTCGCCATTGCTGGGCAATACAGCAGCACAATGGCGCGCACAGAAATAATTCAAGACCCGGAATCGGAATCGCTGTCAGAGTTGGAGTTGGAGTTGGAGATGGAGCTGCGGTCGAAGGGTGTTGGAGTCAATGGACCTGTGCCGTAATAGTAGCAATAATAATAATATGCTTATCAGCGTGCCGTAAAGTGAGACTCGACTCGCGACGCGACTATCGAGCCATAGTAGTGGGAAGAGGAGACGGGAAGGGGAGGCGGTACTGTGGGTAGTTCGCTAGCTGGCAAACCGCAAGCGTGGCAATAAAATTGTTATTTTTGCGATTTATTATTAGAGTGCATTTGGGTTTTTGCGGCCTCGGCCACAAAATGTAGTCGTAATTGTGTGCGCAACGCATTTTGGCATTAAATTATGGGGTGTTAGTTTTATTGATTGTTCGGTCAAGAGAGTGAGACACTCCTCCACAATCCCCCTCTCTCTGCGGCTTGATTGAGTGGCATTTCGTTTGGCTCTGTTGTTTGATTGCTTGTTAGGTTCTTGTTTTTGTTATTTTTCGATTTGCTTTTTCGCCTCTGTGCAAATTAAATACAATTGCCCCCAGGCAGCCATATATCCATAACGAACCCTATATCTGCTTATGTATTTATGCAGCTACGTGTCTGCGTGTATTTGTTTCGATTTTTGCTCTGCTTTTTGTTTACGCTGCATTATATTAATGCATTCAAACAATTAGTCGACCCAATCGGATGCATTGTTTCTGCTTGGACCATGTGGAAGCCATTGTCCTGCAGCTATTTAAAATGCAATTCGCATCTATCTCATAATGGGCGGAACGCATATTTTATGTGCCCGAATTGGCGCAGGCATTTCCTCCAAAATTTAGCACTGTTTGTCCCATAAATTGCCAATCGCCCTATTACAATCCTATTCAAATCTCTGTGCCCATCCATATTTATTACTGCATAGCTCAACGTTGGCTATAGATCTCTCAATTATGTGAGGTTTAACTTACTTAAAGTGAACTATTAATCTTTAAGTACAAAATCAAAATTATTATGCCACTTAAGCGTAGTTAAGAAAATTATTTGCTGAGAAGTACGATATAAATAATTATTATTTAAATTATGGAAATATAAAATATGAAGCTAATAGAATTTTTGGATTAGAATTACAACATAAATAAATAGTATATATAACTTTAACTAACGTTAAGGCAGGGACAAAGCTTCATGTTACTTTAAAAAATCAATTAAAAATATTTTCACATTTCCAACTTATCCAAGTAATATAACTAAAAATACTCGATGTCTGATATCACAATTTTTCTCAATTAACAGATTTAATTATAGAAGAAATATATTTAAAAATAATTAATATCTGATATTAGAATATTTATGAATAAACAACAATTTTTGTATTTAAATTATCTATTCAATTTATAATTCCATTTACATTCCTTATAGTCAATCAACATTAATATCTTTAATATATCAGTTATATGTAATTCTGCAATCATGTAATTATTGTTAATATTTTTGTACTTTAACGTACCTCAATTCTTTCAAAACTGTTTTCTAAATTATTCTCCTTGGATATACCGATTCTATTGTTTTTGTCATTGTTAATTAATGTTGATTGCATTGTTTCTAGCATCTTCAGTTCGCTTTGTATCTCTTTGGTGTACATCTCTAATGTGGCTATTATCCGTTTTAGCCCTTTTTATGGGAAACCCTTACGTGGATGGTGCAAATATGGCAGAATTTCAGTCTTAAAGGCTAGGCACATTGCTTAAAGCCGCCTTAAGTGGCTCTCAGCCGTTTCGCATTCGCTTTAATGGGCGCAACCAGCGCAATGTGACAATAAAAAGCTCATAAAAATGTATTAGATGTGTGTGTGGCACGAGGCGCAAACACACACACACAACAAGCATACATATGTGGGTAATAGAGTCATAGCCATAGCCTCGAAAACATTCTGAAGTCTACGAGGACGAAACGCAATTGCCACATTTTATTCTCTGCTTTCCACCCTCCACCCTCCGTCCAGCTGGCAACTTTTGCCTATGTGGCAGCTGCAACTTTTGCCAACTGCTGCTGCCACTCGATGCGGCACATCAAAACTCTTTGGCGCTACATCAACTTGAAGTTGAAAAGCTGTCGCAGCAGTTAGGAGCGGCGTTCTTGGCCCAGGTGTTATCATCGATACCGTTGACGTTTGCTTCCTTTATAGAGAGAGAGAGCAGCCCTCAAACCATCCACACTCCCAACCATGCCACCTTGCCACTCGATGTGTTTTCTGTATGCCGCATTGCAACAAATCGTGCGACTTTTAGCAATTCAAGAGCGGCTTGCTTGCCTCTTGCTTTTTGTGCTTTTTTGCTTTTTTGCTTTGCGCTTTCGGGCTTGTTTCGATTTTCCCTCTTTGCCGTTTTTAATTTGTCACTTGAAGCAAAAGTTGCCAAAGTTGTCCCTTGACTGACGTCCCTCAACTGCTCCCCCGCCGCATGTTGTTTGCTCGCTTCTCGTGGCTTCTCTTTTATTTCATACCACTTTCATTTGCTCTTGCCTCGGACAACTTTAATTAATGCCAAGTGTTGCCAATTGCAACATCTCAGCATACGTTTGGTCGCAAATTAATGTTAGTAGCAACACGAATTTTACACTGTTAATCACTGGAAACAATTGAAACATTTTCAACAAAATGAATATACAATAAAATACGTACTCATGACGAATTTTATATGATGAAAGAATATAATTAAATTTAATTCTACTACAATGGAAGCTTGAAATCAATGTGTATTAAAGCATTTAATTTTGCAATATTTCCGGTTACAGAGAGTTTCCTGGAACTTCATAAGCTTACTGATCACGTTATAAATCTAGCAAATAGCTACAATTGTTATTGTTGCTCTGAAAATATATTCAATTTCACAATTAACAAATCTAGTGACAGTTTATTTTTTGGCAGTAAATAAAATTATTTTGTTGAAAATAGATGATTTATTACTTCCAAAATTTAAGTCTGTCTATAAACCAGATTATATACCTTGAAGGATAAGAAACATGAGTACAAAATAAATATGAACTAAACAGTTTACCTTGCAGTTGATTCTTAACCTCTTTTAAATCAGGACATGTTCTGCAAAATAAAATGTTGGCCACAAAATATCGCTACGTAGTTGTTGATAGATTAAAATTGCACAACCCACTTCTCTGACGCTTCAAGTTGTTAAGAAACATTTGCTGCCTATAACATAGTTTATCATTTTGCGAAAATCTTGCGAATGTGTTGAGCGAGGGAAATGTGAAAAACTACTCGTCTCGTATCTGTGTGAGCCGAGAGGAGAGTGTAAATTAACCTAAATCACATGTAAGCCGCTTGTCATACAACGTTCTTAGAGTATATTAAAAAACAGCGAGAAGCGGCCGTGAGTCGACAACACACACACACACATAGACTGTATTTATCTCGCTTGCACTCGTTGCGTATATTACTAATGCTTTCCTACTCTATCTCTTCTTTTGCAGATGACGTGCTCTTCTCACGTCGCGGCCGTATGGGACGCATTGTGAGTCCGCGTCACACGCTTCCGCCGAACACAACATGCACGTACCACTTTCACGGATATCCTGGTGACCTGATTTGGTTATCGTTCACCAGCTACAATCTGCAGATACTGCAGCAGGCGATACACGACAACAATACGCTGGGACGGGTGAGTGAAAGCGTTCGAGGGACGGAGGACGGTGGGTTGAACTGTAACAGTTTGCATAAATGCATAAAATAAATGGGGAGAGAAAGGAGAAAGCAGAAAGGAGGGGAGCAAGCTGAAGTATCTGAGTTGTTTGCATTGTGCGCTTAAACGCGACGCGTTCACTTGTCTATTGTCTTGATTTCTATATCGTATATGCCACTCTATATAGCTGTGTACTATACTCGTATGTAGTATATATGCTGGCTATTAGTGCCAGTCGAGCGACACTTTGTCTTCTCACCCAATTAAAAAGCAGCTTGCTTGCCAGCAACAAAGGCAAACAAACTAACACACACTGAATTGCATACAATTTATAATTAAGTGAAAGACTTGAAGAGGCAAGGTGCGGCATATAGAGAGTGAGAAAGCTGGCCAAAAGGATTTTCAACACTCGCTTTAACTGTGAAGTCTGCCCAGCGGGCAAAAGAAACTGCGTCAAAATGCGACACTGTCACCAGCAGCTGCAACTGCAACAACAACACCAAGAATAACTGTGTTTAGTTGTAGTGCTGTGCAGAGACAACAACAAGAACAGCAACAAAGGCAACACCTTTCGTGTCGTGCGTGCATTTTTAATGTGGCTTGTTCGTTGTCTAACGGCCTGTAAACTGTGTCAAGGTGGATGTAACTGTAAGTGAAAACTACAACACACACACACAAACACATGGAGGTATATATGTGTGTCTATAGTGGGTTACTCAGCTCAGCTGAGTGCGTTAAAGGTTTAGCGATAAATGAATTAAATGATTATGTAGGGCAATTAACAGTGCACACTCTGCTAGTAACAGATTCAGTAGCTAACAGCGCTCTGTAACTTGAATGTACATTTCTTGTACCGAACTGTTGCTAAAAATGTACCATTTTCGGTCAAAGTGTACCGTTGGGTGTATAAGTGTACCAAATTAAATATTTAAAATAAAAGTTAAGCCATCATTTAATTAAATGATTAAGTAGGGCGATTAACAGTGCAGACTCTGTTATTAACAGCGCGCTTGCAGTCAACTGTTATCTACAGAGATTTGAAGGCTAACAGCGCGATGTAATGTACTTTTATTGTACCGAATTGTCGCTAAAAATTAACCATTTTCGATCAAAGTTTACCGTTTTGTGTTAAAGTAATAAATTGTTTAAAATAAAGTTTGAACAATAGTTAATTTATATGATTATGTAGGGCAACTAACAGTTCAGAATTCGTTATTAACAGCGCGCTTGCAGTCAACTGTTATCTACATAGCTTTGATAGCTAACAGCGCGCTGTAACTTAAATGTAATTTTATTGTACAGAAATGATGTTCAAAATGTACCATTTTTGTTAAACGTACCATTCTGTATAAGTGTACCGACTGCCATATGCACAATATTATTTGTTGCTTTAATTATGTTGTGAATTATTTGGTTGCACTAATGTGCTGAATACCTTCATCAATTCATTTTGTACTAATAGACAAATATAAATGATTATTTCAAAAAAAGTGCTGAAAACTGCCTGCAAAACATCTTCAATGTTAATAAATGCAATCAATAAATGTTTGAGTGTTGTTAAGCCCCAAATCCAGTTCCGTCTGATTAAGTGTTGGAAAATGCTTGCCGCCATTGCATTAGTGTTTAACGTCTGTTAGACACTGGACAGAGGAGCTTGACTGTTGGCATCAGTTTACCACAGCTGTTTAACTTCGTGAGAGCTTAAGGATCAAATGTCTGCTTTCCTTTTTGTCACCTCAATTACTTATCGCATGTGAGCACAGTCACTCGCATATTATACCGAGAGTCTTGACATATAAATTGCCTCAACTTTTTCAAGGTCTCTTTCTGTCTAGACACTCTCTGAAAGAGGAGACACCTAATTCATTTCGCCAAGTGACTTTACAAACTGTTAAGACATAAATACGAAAGAAGTGCCAATTAATTTGGAAAATCCCAATGAAGAATGGGAATGGGAATGGGAACAGGGAACGGGTTCAAGAACTCGCACTCCACTCGTCAGTCCAGTTTCAGTTGCTCTTCAATCCTTAAACAATTGCTCGTGTCCTTCCCGCTTCCTGCAGTTGTCCGTGTCAATTGCAGTTGCCCCACCTACACTTTAAATTGCAAAAGAAACAGGTAAAAATGAAAAGCTGCCAGCAGCGCAGTAGAAACAACAACTTTTTACAGAGCAACACCAGAACTCCCGCCTCCACCAGCCCCCTCCTCTCTCTCGCCCACGTTGGTGGCACAATAAAAAGTGACAGAACAAAAATATGTGTAAAATAAAACAGGGGCAGCAACAGAAGCAGAGGCAAAAGTAGCAGCAAAAACAGTTCATGAATTTTGCAACGGCAACAAAAGCGACAAAAACAAACAGCAGGTATAACAGCAGCAACAACAACGACAATCAACACTTGGAGAAACAGCAGTTAGGCCCTGGCAGAAGGGGGGGTTAGGGGAACAGGGCGGGGGAGGGACAGTTTATACGTGGGAGCTCTGGCATTTTGGGTAGAGCGAAAGAAACGAAATAAAAATAAGTTGAAGGGAATTTGCACAAAACAAAAAGCGAGCAAACTTTTTAAATTAAGAAGCAAAGTTAAAATTCCAAATAAAAAACATCGAGTTGAGAAGAGAGCAGAGCAGAGAGAGAGGGAGAGAGAAACACGTAGAAAGCGCACCAGCAGAGCAACATCATTGGGAAATTGCAGAACAATGTTGAAAAAAAAACCATTAGAATTAATGCCGCGACATTTATGAGAGCCACACACAAGTGGCGACATTTCGCGAGGTCCCCTCCAGGAATCCCTGTTGATGGACTACGTGGAAATTAGGGGGAGATCTATGAATGTACGTGGCAACAAATTCGCAAAACTCTAGGGAGCACACGTCCCTCCAACCTGCATTGCGGTAGAAACGCGACGAGACTTAGGCTTACAACAAAACCAATTCGAAGTCACTTAGCAGCTTAACAAGTTCACTTTTGTACTTCTCTATGGAGGGGGGAAAACCGCATTTTGTCACTTCTGTCAGGCGAGAAAGGTGATATACATAAATACTACAAATAAAATAATAAATACAATTTAGAACTCCTGGAAAGTTCGTTAGTTAGAAATTTTCAAATATTAAAATACTCACAACAACTCATTGTAAAAGTAATAAGTAAATAATAAAGTTCATTGGATAAAAAACTAATTAATTGCAAATTCGTCTAAAAAATTTAGAATCACACAATTAAAGCGCCTTGAATCTTTTAAATTTGAGTCAATTCAAATAAGTTCATCAAAATAGTGCATACGCATGTTGAAGTTTTTGATATTATTTATTAAAATATAAGTAGTTAATTATACAGGGATTTAAATATCAAAGAAAGACCAATACAAAAATCAGTTGATATGCAAACAAAACAAGGACTAAAACCAATTTAAAAAATATAATAAAACATTTCGATAAAGCGCAAATAATTGGTTATATAAAATTCCATTAACAATAATTTAATTTAATCCTTATAGAATATGGAATATAAATGCTACAATAAGAAGCTTGTTAATTAAAGAAAATACGTGCAAATAAAAGCATAAGTGAGAGAATTAGAGAGCAAATCTAAAAGCTAATTTACTAGGAAAATGAAGCTAAGGATTGAAAGTGAAATAGAATACTCGTGTATAATCAGAATTATAAGGCAATGCGCTGGAGGCGTGTTTTCTACAGTTGTGCGTCTTCATTGCTCACAGAAGCCGCAGCTGTTTGTTACTGTCTTTGCATTATTAACACAGTCAACAGTAATCACTGCCTAGACACGGAAAGGAAAACATTCCAAACAGGCTTCTAGTAAAAATATTTAATGCCTGCAAACAGTATGCTGAAGAAGTTGACGGAGGGACGAGAGAAAGAAACAACATGAGAACATGACAACAGCAGTGACAAAACGTGAAAAGACAAATAACTCACACTTGCAACTGACTCTCATTGCTGTGGAATATGTGACATATGACAAACACCAAGAGGAAAGAGGGGAAAGAGGGGGAGAGAATTACTAACACTAAGGGAATGCGAACAAGCGCAAACAAACATCAACTAACAGAGACTGAGACAGAGCGAGAACATGAAAAAATGCGTTAAAACAAAGAGACAACGATACGTTAGAGAGGGCGAGAGACGCAGTGACGTTGGCTGGGGACTCGAAATGAAGCTTGAGGGGGGTTCTTGTTGGCTTTGTTTATGCGCGTGAAACACAATAATAATGTCAACAAGAGAATTAAACAATAACATGCGCTTGCTTCTCCGCAGAGCGATCTGCCGCCGTGGATAACCCGACTGCGCATGTGGGACAGCTATGGCACCTACCTGCCCATCAAGTCGACCAGTGTGACCACCGGCCAGCCGCCTCCGCCGCCCCCCGTCGCCTCCTCGGCGGACGGCGGCAAACCGACGCTGCTGAACCAGAGCAACTACGGCAGCTATTATTACAGCGCCAGCAATCCGAAGCTGAATCGCAATCTGCGCGTCAACATCGACAACGCCTGGAATCCCGTCGACACCTACATCTACGGTCCCACGCAGTCGAGTGTCTTCAACCAGGAGAACAAGTACAGTGGCTACCAGGGCGGCGGAGCAGGCGGAGGGGCGGGTTCCGCTGCTGGCAAGCAGCTGGGCGGCATCAAGGACAGCCTCAACTTCATATCGAGTGGCAAGTCGAGTCGAGATGGGCAAGGAGCCGCCGCCGCTGCTGTGGTCAGCTCGGACAAGCAGAGCGCCGTCTCGCTGATGAGCACCAAGGGCAAGCGGCGCCTCATGCTCGAGATCTACGACTACGAGACGCCCAAGCTGTGCGACCACACGGCCATCGGCAGCGGCGTCAGCGGCAGCAGCGCCCTCATGGGCGGCAACAAGCAGCGGCCCTGCAGTCCGCTCGAGAGCTACGTCAGCACGGGCAGAGATCTGGTGAGTTGACAGAGGATTCCTAATTAAAATCACATTTTTGGGACTCATTTCTTTAATAATACATCGTCGCATACCAAATTATACATTTGAAAACTCATAATTTTATCAAAAAATGCAATTAGAAAATAATTTAAATAATTTATTTGAAACTTAAATGAAAAACAGAGATAAGCATATATATTTTATAAATTATTCTTTTATTACTTAGTGCTGCGTACAAATGAATAAGATAAATTAAACCATTCTCATAACTCATATGTTTTATTTACAATCATTCGTAAACAATAAGTTATAGGTAAGAGGGATTTTTATACATTTTTTTTGTTAAGTTAAAACATTCGACCAGAAACCAAAAAGTACTAAAAATGAAAACCACGTCGATAATAGAAAAGTAAAACTAAAAAATAATTGATAAAAATTTTAATTGGAACAATTTTTCTAATTCTAAGGTGTGTAAATACATAAAATTTACTAAATATTCGCGAAAAGTTCCACACATTTGTAGCTTAATAAATAAATTATTTTATTACAATAGTTCTAATCAGTTTCAACCGATTTGTCAATAAACTTGTCATTTATTTAAAATTCATTTATTTATATATTCTGGTTTAGGCATGAGTACAAGTTAATAAAATAAATTAGAGCATTCACATGTGAGTGACTGGGTGAAATTTAGTAGAAGTAGTAGAATTTCCATATTGTTTAATGTTTAATTGGTGAATTATTTATTTGTAATAATTGGAATCAGACCAACTGTTATCAAATAGTGTGAAAATGAAGTTGCCATTTGTTTAAAATTCAATAGAGCACTCAACATTAGCCATTTAACTGCACTTGGCGACTCATAAAATATCATTTAGCAGAGCGTGTGTGATTAATTGGCACATTTGTCAGCCCCTAAATGGCTTCATTAGTATGCGTTAAGCAATAGCCATGAGAAATCTCTTAAGCTAAGTGGCTACCAAATATAGTATGGCAGAATAGCAGTAGAGCAGTGTGCATGTCCATTAGGTACAGCTTGCTAAAAAGATGAAATTAATTTGGGAGCTAAAAGTATGCAACATTTTTAATGAACACTGCGAAACGCTGGGCAAACTTTTGTCTACTTTTGGGATGTAACTTGAGCATTTCATTGTTTATTTTGACAAAATAGAAAAAGTACAATTTGTTGAAGTTCTCAACGCTTTTTTGCATTTGCCTTCTGAGCATTCGACTGCACCTGTTTCGCTGGTCGTGCCCAATTTACGTTGGCTTCTTGTCACAATTGCCTGGCAACAACGCGAGCCAACAAATTTGGCACAGTGCAAATTTGTATTTGCTTTAAACTTGACAAAATTAATCAAATTAAACACTCGAGTGCATCGCCAGACGTGCACAAATAACGACAAGCCAACGAAGCTGCCGAGTTGCCCACGGCGACTTCTTTGCCTCATGGCAAAATTCAAATTCGCCAAAGCACACACACACACGCACACACACTCACATACCTAAACACACACAAAGAGCACACGCTCTTGTGTGGGTGGCAATGTAGCTGGAGGGTTGTGGCAGTTGAGGATCTCGGTGCTAACTGTGGGCGCAGCCCATATAGGGGACCGCAATAAGCTTGCTTAGCCTTTTTGAATGTCGCAAATATGAACTGCAAATATTTTGACGTCAAATTGACGCTACACAGCGACCAAAATTCGAAATTTAGTTCATTTAGATTTTAAAGAATTAAAAAAAAATGTTAATTTAAATTCTATGAAATGCGTATATTTGCGTATACTTAATATTTGTATACTTAATATGAACACTAAATAAGGGGTAACTGGTAAATAAAAAACAAAGTATATTTTTTAAAAAGTCATCGACCAATTTTGTGTTACGGTTTATTAAATACGCATAAGAAAGCTAAGAAAAGTCTGATTTGTTTATAATTATATTTTTTGCCAAGTAATATATTAAATGGAAGTGACTTTTAAAAGTATTGATTTCATTGGCAATTTTTAACGGGTAATAATAAAGCTCACAAAATTATTAGGATTTTGTGTGATTTATTATTACTATTATTATAGAAAGATTCGAATAAATAAATACAAAAATTAAGAGCCATCAAAGATCTCAATTTTTTATCCAACGTCAGTTTTCTTTACTTAAATCGGTATTTTAGATTTTTTGAGAAGACGCAAAAGAGGTGTTTATAACACAACGAGACAAACTAAAATTAAATATAAATATATATATAACATTTATAATATATATTTTTTTTGTCATCTACATTGAAATAAATGTATAACATACAGTATATGTAAAAACATACATAGCCATTTACCATACATATATTCATACCTTTATATACATATTTATATTACCTATTAATTTGAGTTTATTTTTACACCGTGGTTCACAGGTTATCACCCATTTCATATATATAAATATACGGGGCATAGCATGTACTTGGCATTAGAACAATTATTAAAACAAATATTATTTTAATTAAAATGCGACCTTTTCATTTTGAACGATTAAATGTGAAATCTAAAGAAAGTGACGAAACGTTATCAGTTTTTCGAAGCAGTGTATTCTCGGCTGCATCTCATTCTGGCTTCTGCTGTTTCCGATATTTGCAGAAGCTGGAATTCCACACGCACACAGGCACCGCATTGTTTCCGGCTCAATTTGCACTGAACTACGAGTTTGTGGACACGGAACAGGGCGGCGAAACGTGGGCGGGAAGGCGTGGCGAGGATCCAGTACCACCGCTCTGCTCCCGGCTATTCCGCAAACGCAAGGGCAACATTCAGGTGCCGAGGAATGTGTTTCTCTACGGACGGGGCGGGGCCAAGAACATCACCTGCCTGTATCGCTTTGAGGCGGGCACGTCGGAGCGCGTCAAGCTGGTGCTGCACAACGTGTCCTTTGGCGAGGGCACCGCCTGCACCACGGACTCGGATCTGCATACGGGCAGGCCGCGTTGCAATCAACTGGATCCCGAGGGTCGCATCACCGAGCTGCGGCTGTACGATGTGCCGTTCCGGGATGTCAAGATACAGCTGGGCTGCTTCTGTGACAATTCCAGCGCCCTCTACAGCAATGCCCCGCTGACCTTTGTCTCGCACTCACGCGTCATGGAGCTGACCTTCACCGTCAGCAAACTGAACATTTCCGAGGACTTTGCCGACGTCTTCTTCTCCGCGTCGTACGAGTTCAAACGCCAGCCCGACTGTCGCAAGCAGCTGAAGCTGAAGGGCGCCGGCGGTGAGGACGAGCTGAAGTATCCGCTCAAGACACAAGACGCCAGCTGCGAGGGCTTGGCCTGGTTCATCGAGGCCCAGTCCCCGGAACGTTCGCTCTTTGTGCAGACGTGGGGCTCCTATTTGCCCGTCGATCCCACCTCCGAGGATGCCATGCGCTGTCACACCAAGAACCGCCTGATGGTCTACTCGGGTCGGCCCCTCAAGCCGATGCGTGTGGTCTGTCCAGCCCAAAGTGGTCCCAGGCCCACGTCCCTGCACATCTTCTCCGAGGACTGGACCAACGGACAGCCGCTCTTCATGAACAAGTAAGTGTGAACGATTCCAATTTTTTTGTATGACAGTTTAAACATGTGGGGGGAAAATGTGGCAAAAGCATTTCATGCACTACCAAGACGAAAGGCATTTTATTTTTAGGAGCATTTACTTAAAGTTTTCTCATATCAATCAACAATACAATTCAACATGAATAAATGCAACTTTAGATTTCAACTTTAGTTCATTGGCATTCTAGACAAAAGCTTTAACACCTAATTGTGTCTAAAATGTCAGCAATGAAATAAAAAGTCGCTAAGTCCAGCTTAAAAGTTAGAATTGCATTTTATGTAGAAAAAGTTCTTATAACTAAGTATGTTTAAGTTTAAGTTAATTGTTTGACGAGCTTTATTTAGATATCTTTAACAAAGTTATGTGGAAAACACATTTGTTTTTATTACTTTGTTTTTATTTTTGAACCTGCTATTTAGCTGACAATGAGTTATCGAATCTTATACATAAATATAAACAATAATGATGTGATTATTAAGTCATCACAGATTTTAGACAAAAATGTCTCGAATGTCAACACTAAAATTGAAGTCCAGCTCCGACATCAGAATTTAGTTGAGTGTATAAAATATTCCAATAGTAAAGTAATAAAAAAAGTATGTTTAAAGATTTAAAGTTTAGTTTAAGTAATTCAATGATAATGGTCATTCTTTCATGATTTTAATTTTGATGAGCAAATTTATAAGCTCGTCAAATAAATATTATTTATTTGAAGAATTGTGATTTTAAATTGTATAATGATTGCCGTCCCTGCTTTAATCAGTTTTAATATCTCAGCAAGAGTTAAGTCCAGCTTTAAGGACAGACTTTAATTAGATGAAAAAGTTACAATAATTAAATGAAGTGTGTTTAAATCTGTAATGTTTAATTTAATTATTTTAATGAAATAACTATTTTATATATTTATTTGTTTTAAATCCTATAATGATGACAGTCCTTGATTTAATCAGCTTGGATATCTCAGCAAGCGTTCACAAATTCGTCTGATGTTTTCTGCTTAAATATATCCATATAATTATATTCGTATTAAACTTTAATTAAATTTGTTGCAAATAAGTCTTGCCAATAAGCCTTGAGCAATAAATTAAATTTGAAAAGCGCTTTTAATGCACTGCATTCTGGGGTTTTCGCAATTGTTTCACGTGGCATCACATGGCTCAACGCTTGGCTTGCCATTTGAAATATTAATCCCCTGTTTTAGTGGCATTCTGCACTGGATATCGCTGCAGCGTGAAGTGAATGAGTTGAAAAGCACTCGATTAATTATCTAAAAGGCTCGACACGCTCATTAGTTGGCAGTGTCTGGCCAGCCTGACAGTCTGGCAGCCTGGCAGCCTGGACACTGTCAATTACCCTTTGGGGTGTCATAAAAATATGTTTCCACATGGCCACATGTATGTGCTTTATTTGCTCTCCATCTCTCTTTGTTGTTCTTATTATTATTGTTGTTTTTTTTTGGCGACAAATTTGAGCTGCACTTGCACATAAAATTTAATGGCAACACGTTCCGAGCGGCAGCACAAAACTGACCAAAAGCGGAGTTCATTTTCATGGCACGCACCTTGAACATAAATTGCCGGAACACACACAAGTCCTCACATGAATCTCCTGCTTTCTCCTTTCTCTATTCCCTTCAAATGGGCAATTTTGCATGCTTTTCAACATGGTCTTGTCTGCAGGATCTATATGATTGCCAGCGAGTGTGTTTGTGTGTTTCTGTGTCTGACAGCCATGTTTGTTTGCCTCAATGTATGTGTTTTCTCTATGTTTTTTTTTTTGTTTCTTTCTTTCTCTCTCTTTGCGCTCAATTTCCTGTGTTTTGTTGCCGCTGTAGCCATTTCCTGTTATTGCATTTTTAAGCAGCCGGGCTCTTTTTTTTGATAGAGCTCATAAGAGCTTCCAAATAACTCGACCAGAGGAAAGCGGGCTAACTGTTACACTCCCACACACAACCAGCCAAAACATTTAGAACTGATGCTGTTAAAAATGTTTGGAGTGCGGGCAACTGTTAAATTGCAATTAGTTTTGTGCAAGCAGCTAAAAAAATAAAAGCAGACAACTAACGTTGAGAGGCTTTTTGAAGTAGAAAGCTACCGAAAATGCTACTCGCACATCGCATACATATTTTAAATAGAGCCCATGCCTCAACGGACTAAGCTCACCTCACCTATGCATATTATATGATTCATTCAACTTAAATGTGCCATGGGAATCTGATGAACGCTTCATTAATAATCCACAGGCTACAATGGAATATTTAGAATGGAACAGAGCATTTCAGCACCAGAGAATTGAATAGAATGCAAACAGAAAATTTTAGATCAAATGCGTGCAATATTCCAGAAAATAAAATTAGAATTTTTATATTGATTTTTAATTTACTGCCACCCTCAATTATAGTTGGAATATTATCACCAGAGAATTGAATTGATTTGCAAATTTAAATATTGGCAAAATTCAAATATATATTTTTAAATCAAATTAAAGTTTAATAGGAGTGTTTAATTTCAATGCTATGAGCTCACTGCATCGCTCTAGAATCTAGACTTCTGGATTGTAAATCAAACATAGATCCCTCAAAAACTTTAGCTTTAAATTAAAATGTTTATTTGTTTTATATGCTTAAAATACTTTACAAATTTAAAACATTTTAAGTAAATGCTTATTATTGGTAAAACATATTTCAAAAGAAATTCAATTAACTTTGGCAATATTTACATATAGCTCCAAAATAAATTTAATACCTACAAATATGTAGGAGAACTAGAAATATAAAACACTTTAAGATCTTAAGACTGCCGCTTTACATTTTTATTTGATGAGAGTTTGCCTCAAGTGCTCTTGGTAGATCATAAAATTGAGTGTATTTACAGGAAGTTATTAAATTTGATGAGGACTTTGCCTTATGAATTTTTAAAGTACATAAATGTATGCACCATTCAGAAACTATTTTATGGCTGTCTGGCTTTCAGCGCTGTTCCTTTGCCCCCATTCACTCGCGTAGTCGCCACTTGAGAATTGTGCTCGATCTTAATACTATGCTGGCTTTATTTCGCAGTTGAGAGCATTACGACTACTTAAATACAATAATATTAATGACGAAATCATCGTTCCCGTCGTCGTCCGTCTTTACCCCGAATGTAGTGAATAATAAACGAGTACTTATTTTGTCTATGGAATCTTGAAAGTTGCGCGTAATTAGTTGCACTTGAGCAACTGGGCTGCCAAAGAGACAGCCAAGTGGGGTATATATGGTATGCATTATTCCCCAAAAACTTGCCTCAAAGTTATGTGGAGCATGGCAGGCAGCTGCATGACGACCACAGGGCATGGCAGGATAGATACAGAGACGGGAACGGGGACTGGGAGTGGGTCAGGCTGAAAATGTTTACAACTTTACTTCACTAACACACACGCACGCTCTCTTTCGTGACTCTTCCTCGCAGACCCATGAGCCTGGTGCTGGAACCCATCCTCAAGGAGCCCGGCGACATCGCCTTCACATGGCTGGAGATTCATCGCACGAAGAATGCGCTGCTGCAGCAATTGGACCTGCATGTGAATGCAAGCGTAACCACTGGCATGGGCTCCAACCCACCCAACAGCGGTGGTGCAGGAGCAGGATCTGGCGGTGGTGGAGTGGTGGGCACTGGAAGTGCTGGAGTTGCCGGCGCCGGGGGCATTGCGACCAACTCGCAGGCCAATGAGACACTCAACGAACTCGGATTCTATCCCAAGGAGTCCGACTGCGAGTACAAATGTCCTGAAATTGATGCATGCATTGCGGCCAGTCTGTGGTGCGATGGTAAGTTCAGATACACAACGCACGGGTTGACACACGACTCCGACTCCAACTTCAGACCCCAACTCCATTTGCAATTGCAACTGCCACGTAAGCAGAATCGCCAGAGGCAGCTGCAAGCAAATGTGGCCAAGACAAAATACTTGAATGCCTTCGCAGTGAATTCTTTGCGAGCAACAAAGTTCCTTGGGCGAGAATTTAAATATTTGAATTCGACTTGGCAGAAGATTCAAATAAGAAGGCTAAATACTACTTTAGTTTAATGTTGAATTGAATACTTTATCTATTTATTTTAATATTTATTTTAAACATACAATAGAAAGACTAGCAGTTGAATTTTAAATTGAATACTATCTGTATTTATTTCCAAATTAATTTAAAACATTTATTACAAAATTTTGAAATCGTCTCTCGAGTAAATAATTTATTTAGAAATCTAGAATTGGACAGAGATTTTATTTTAAAGAAATGAAAAATATTATTGGTGCAATGTTTATTATTCTTAGAAGAAAGACTGAAGCATTTAGTAAAATAATTGGGATTGATTCTACCAAATAGTTGGAATATAATTTTTATATCTAAAATACTAATCAATCTGAAAGACAATTCTCCAATTTGAATCTAAGATTTATTTCACATTTTAAATAAGGAAGTAGTGTCTCGACAGAATAATTTTATTTGAGATCGAAAATTCAATTTGGAACGAGATTTGACTTTAAACCTTTATTTAGAACATTTCAGATTCTCCTTGCAACTGAATACATATTTATTTCTGCAAGATATCATTAAATTTTTATCATTAATCAAAATGATTTAAGGTTAGCCGTACAATTAGAATGCTTATCTCTAAAAATCCAACATAAATAATTTCTTTCGAATTGTTAATTTCTTCAACTTGAATCGCAGATTCAACCTAGTTTAAATTTTGCAACTTACTAACTTCAGAGGCAACCCTCGCTGCGAAGTAAGTTTGCATTGCGTGTACGTGATTGGGCGATGCTTGTTCCGGCTTGAGCTTCAATTCTGTTGCAGCTGCTTGCAGTTGCAGCTCTGCGACGCCTGCGAGTAGGCAACAGAAATTTCACTTGTGGTTGCTTCTCTGTTAATTTCATTGCAAGCTGCTGGCCACGTTTTTGTAATCAGGCAAAGTTTCCTGACAACTGCACAAAGCTGCGGGTCGCTCGCCAAGCAGCCTAAAAATGTATCTCACAAAACTTTGTCTCTCTGTGTATCTGACCGTCTGTCCGTCCGACTGTCCGTCCGAGCGGCAGCCCGCAACAGCTGCCGCCAAGTGGCCCGGGCGAGCTGCACTTGAGAGAGAAGGGACACTGGACTCGCCTTTTAGCTTCAATTATTTATGGGCAGCCAGGCGCGTCTGCAACTGAGCTGCTTAACCGCAAAGGCAGCGCATTAAACAAGCTAACCAACCAACCAACCAAGCAGGCAGGCAGGCTGGTAAGCAAACCAACAAACCAGCCAAGCAATCCAAGCAAACTGGGCAACCAACCAAGAGGGAGCACTCAAATGACACCGACTGCAGGCACTTTCAATTTGGCAACTGTCGAGGCGAACCTTACCTGTGTGTTGTAACCCAACCGAAAGACGGGCAGATGGGGAGAGCGAGATTTCTTTTCAATCAATGGCAAACTGCTTTGCTTTGTGCCTTCGCAGGTCATCACAACTGTCCCAGCGGCTTCGACGAGTCCGAGGAGGAGTGCGGCACGGCGCGTAAGCTGCTCGAGCTGCCCGGCGGCGTCTTTGCGGCATTGGGTTGCATCGCGGCCGCGTTGACCGCCTGCCTCATATTCTGCATGTTCGGGCTGATGCGCAAGCGGAAAAAGTCGGTGGTGCAGAAGGGCGGCGGATTCATGAACGGGGCCAATGGCAATGGCAATATGCCAGCTGCCTGCAACATTGGCACACTGAAGAAGGACTTCAAGAAGGAGGCGCTGTACATCGATCCGGCGTCCTGACATCCACTCCAGCCGGTCGAATACATTCATGTGGATCGCGAGACCACCGTGTGATATGTTGCCGCCGGCTGTGGCTTCTACGATAAAATGGAGCAGGGCCTCAGCATTGCCTGACCCGAGCTGCAACTGGATCTGGAACAGGAGCTGGAGGGGGAACCGCTGGAGATTATCGTTGGTCCAGTCCAGGATCTGGCTTGGAGATTTTAAATGCTGGCGAGTGGGGAGGATTTCGAATGAGCCAAACAGGGAGACGCCGAGGGAGAGAACTAAAAAGCTTAACTGTAAGTTCGTAACTTTTCTAAGCGCTTCAACACTAAAAATGTAAGCCATGAATCCGTGAATGTTTAGACCTAAGCCAACACAGATATAGATACAGATGCAGATACAGATACAGATACAGATGCGAATAGTTAATTTGTGTGTATAGTATTGGGTTCGTTTTTAAATTATTCATTATTTAATTATCACTGCCTAGCGAGTCCTGTAAATAACTATAAAAAAAATATATATATATTTTAAGCATTTAATATGTTTAATTACTTATTTTATATTTAATTTTTAATTAGGGTTACCATATCACATATTTCCATTTATCAACTTTATAAATTACTGAATAATTTCCACACTTCTTACACGCATTTCTGATCTTCGAAAGTCTGATTTATGTATTTATTGATATAGTTTGTGAGCCATAATTTAAATGATATTAAAGTCGCCACACTTCTTCTTGTTTGGGGCGAAAAAAGCAAAGCGAAAACTATTGTAAATTAGGTACCTTTAATATATTGATATGACAGTACTTAAAAGGAAAGCCCTTGGCGTAATATTTAGTATAGCACACATAGCACACACAGCAAAAAATAAAATTAGTTACAATTAGCGACAGAATCATAAATTACAATTAAATTGTATAAATATTTAAAGCAAACGTGAACGTGAAATAGAGATGGAAATTGAGAAAGATGAATTGCAGAAGTTTCCGAGCAGACTATCTGACGTCATAGCTTAAGAACTTAGGGCCTAGTTATTACGATTATTGAGAAAAATAAATGAAAAACTGTTAGCGGCATTTCAAGTGGAGCAGGTAAAAAAATCTCGACAGTGTTGTGATGATTCAAAGGCATGCACATACTGAACTATGTTTAATTATAGTGTGAACTGAGCAACTAAGGCATTCAGTAAGTTAATCAACAACTAAATACGATATAAAAGTACTCATATATAGGAATGGCAGCACCGTGGGGTTTTTTGATACAGCACACAGACAGAAATACACACACACATTCACACAGCAGATGCGAAGGAGAACATCACATAGTGGTTATATTGTTATTAATTAAATTAATAATATTTAGGCAAAACATTCAACCAAAACAATGTTCACATTCACCGATTATCAAAGAAAACTGCCATAAGATGTCTTCAAGTCATGAATATGTTTAAATATATTTGAAATAATTTCCATATAATTTGAATACGTTTCTCAACTTCAAAGACTCGATACTTTTAAGCATTGAATTCCGATTACATTAAACTTTGCTTAGTTATCCATTTTGTAGATGCAAAACAAAACAATTTGATAAGAATTCAAATTCCTAATGATATTATTAAAGAATAGCATTTAAAATTAACAACAATTTGTAAAAAACACAATACAGATATACATAATTATAGAGTAATTTATGCCAACTTGTATGCAGTACTTAGAGTCTAAGTCATACGATATGCCCGATAAATGCATTAATATATAGTATATATATATAAACAATCAACTTTTTGACAGAGATGAGATCCATTTAAATGTATAAGACAAATGTACTTTATTTTAAATGCACTAAACATAAAGAAAATAAATGAATATAAATAAGTATAAATGGAATTTGAAATTAGATATTGCGCCACTAGAATTCCCCATAGAAAATATCCCTTCAAAAATCCATTGGACTTTCAATTTAAAATGCGAACAGAAGAAGCGAAATCAACAGCAATATTGTAAAAAGACAACATTAAAATGTAACGAAAATCAAATATTTAATTTCCAAATTTTTGTAGCATTTATTTCCTCTTAAATGCGCACTTTGTACAATTTTATGAAAATAAATATTATTTTGTCACAGATAACTAAAATAAAACTAATTATGATAGCAATCATTGCATAGGTAAATAACACCAAACACAATCTAGTAAAAGTTGTCTTCGGTTGGCCGAAGTTCAAATATCCTTGTAGATTGATGAATGCCTTGAATTTATCCAATGAATTTACATTTCTGTAAAAAATAAATATCAAGCACCATATGGAGCCGATAATATCTGCAAGGATATCGAAGTCGATAAACAACTCAATTAAACACAATTGGTGCATAGGCCAAATTTAAGAAGATTTAACAACTATATATAGATAAATATATATATAGCAATTGTGACAGATCAGATTCAATAAGTAGCTTTAATAACAGTTACTGCAATTTTCTCACGGTCTCGGTCACAGTCACAGATATCGCTTCACGATCAAAAGTCACAAATTATTTACAGTTCGGTTCAGTTCCTTCTCTCAGAAAAGAAAACACGACCACAAACTATGAAAAATTATTGTGCCAACTCTGTTTAAAGTAGTTTCCATTTCCCAAAAGAAACCAAAAGATGAAAAATAAAACGTACAAGAAATTGAATTATGTCGACGCATAAAACATTGCATGTAATTTATTTGTTGCTCCCTCACTCACACACACCATCACACACACTCGATAAAAAGAAAATATATGTATACCTATAAAAAATGTGAAGGAAAAAAATGAGAAAGAAAGAAGAGAATGTGCGGCAAGTGACGCTGATAAATAATAAATAAATACAGCAGCTGTGTAAATAGTCAAACTGCGTACTGTTAGCGCATATTAAAGAATGAAAAACCCACAAAAAAAAAACATAATAAGAAACTGTCAAATTGGAAATTTGTTTTCTCCATTTTGGATTTTGCTCATGAATTGTGAGTTAAGTTTTTCAGTTGTATGGCGTAAGTTTCACTTGTATGATAAACAAAAAGGAAATATTTATAAATATATACATGCATATATATAATTATAAATATAAATATAGAGTATTATATATACATATATGAAAACTTGAAATAATGACGCACTGAATCAAATAGTTGAAACGAGTATTTAAAACAAGACAATTAAAAACAAAAATACAAAAAAATACGAAGAACATAAAACAAGAACAAAAAGAAACTTAAACAACAATTTTAAAAATAACCGAAATCTGTGTTCATTCATTGCATTCGTTTGGGGCCAAAGTCAACGTTGACGTTGTCGTTGACGTTGACGTTGCCGATTGCCAATTGCTATTAGCCAAATGGTCGAGTTCAGGTGCTGATTGCCACCATCCTGTCGCTTGCGCTTTGAGCCAACAGTCGGCGTTAAAGTTAAGGTAACTGCCAAGCCCCCGAGGCGTGGACCCTTTTGGCCGGGCCAACTTTATTCGGCCTGCTGCGAAACCTGGCGCTGACCAGCTTAACCCGCATAACACATAAACCACCAGCAGCCATATGTCTTCCTCTTCCTCGGCGTTGCTGTTGCTGTTGTTATAGCTGTGGTTGCTGTCGCTGCGTTGTCCGGGGCTATGTGCTCGACGGTGGTGCTGTTTATTGCCGCCAGCTGACTACACTTTACACTGCTGCGGGACTCTGCACTCCGCCAAATGGCGTCGATAAGCCTAACAGTGTGACCAAGCGCTGGTGCGAAAGCGCGAGAGTTGCCAGAGCGCTTAATTTATGCCCATATTAAGCAAGCAGAAATCCCATCTGAGCAGCACACCGCATGAAAGTATTACGTATTCGCCGTGTTCAACATAACAAGCAAACAGCCAATTGCATTAAACAATAAAATAAATTAATAATTAGTTGTAATGACAATTACAAAAAAAAAGAATAAAGGGTAAGTAGAGTCGAATTTGATTATAATTTCTTGATTATAATAATTCATAATAATTAATTAATTCATTTATTAATCATTTATTTATGACTGAAAATCAAGACAAAAATATAAAAATTGTGCTCAATTTGAGAAAGTTAATTTAATTTTATTTTGTTTAGCTTACCTTCCAATTATTTCAGCACAATTTTTAAATCAAATTATGCTCAATCTAACAAACTTAATTTAATCGCCAATGCTCCTTAAATTAATTTTTTGTATTGCCTATTTTATTTTAACTCTTTCAGCACAAAAAAATAATAAAATGATAAGCCCAACGGTCTGCCCGATAAATGATTAGGAATAATTTATAATTATTTATATTCATGCTTTTGCTCTTCAAAAGTATCTGATTTAATTATAGATAACTTCTGTGGCACACCTCGTCGCCTACGTTGCGCCTGTTGTTGAACTCACAAACCTGGACAAATATGCTCGACTACAGACGAACATAAATATGTGTAAAGGTATTTGTGTTTGCGCCTAGGGCCAAATCAAGTAATTTACAATTGAGTTGCCAGTTCAGCACAATTGTTATGCCAGAAGCAGCAACAACAACAGTGGTCGAAAACAACAGCAACAGCAACAGAAGAAGCAAAACAACAACAAGCTGCGCGCAAAAACTTATTGCAGCTGATAATATGACAAAGTGACCACGTGACCACATGACAAACTGACAAAAGTGACAAACTGACTGACGGACTGACAGACTGACGACGACAATTGTTCACTTGAGTTGCAATGTTTTCCGCTGTGCGATAGGTGTGGCATCCAGGTGCGCAGAGGTATCCAGAGATCTGTTCAAGAAACGTCATCGAAACCATCATCATCATCATGAACATCATCATCATTGTCGTCATCATGATTGCGGTTTGTCGTCGGCTAAGTGGAAAATATGACAATTGAAATGTATTTCTATTTATACCTGTAGTTGAACTGTGCAATCCGATGACAACTTTGCACATATTTTTTGTTTAACAATTTCATTATTGATTTATGATTGCATCTCACTTTCAATTGAGCCTAATACTTTTGCTGTGTTTATATAATTCAGCTTCGATCTCTGCATGCCAATTGCTATTATCACAAAACAGTTAACATAAATTTGCCGCCTGTTTAAATCTTTTTCGTTTTCGTTTTTGTTTATTTAGTGTTGAGTATTTTTGTGTTGAGCTCGGCGATTTTCGATTTTTTATCTAGAAATTTACATGAATTTTCAGCTTGTTGCAAAAAAGTATAAACATTCAGTTTTTTGCTGCGCGGCGACTAAACAATACAATAAAAAAAATGTGGAAATGTATATGCGGCAAATGTGTAAACGCATTACTTTTGGCCAACAGCCGTCAGACGCCAGTCCAAGTCCAAGTGCTGCACAGTGAGCTGGGAAAGTCTGTGTACTCGGTGAGTGGGAAGTGTTAAGTGAAAGCAATCATAGAATTACAAATGAAAAGCTGTTCAAATGGCTGGAAAAGTTACGCTTATCCGACTGCGGATTAAATGTCGCATTTATTCCATTAAAAGGTGAAAAAGGCAAATATAACTATGTAAGTGAAGCCCATTACTCTATTTTCTCTTTCGGTTTTATTTTAGAAATGATAATCTATTTATAATTTACCAACAATTGCCAAAAAAATAAATACTTCGAAACAATGATGTCAGGCTTATCGATAGAATGGAAATAATTGTGAATGCAATACAAATATTTCTGGCACTCATCGTTCCACAAGTGCCTATAATCGTTGTAGGGTCAATGAGCTCGATAAGCGGCGAGCGCGGGGCTGAAAATGTAAACATAATTAATTTCTTCAGAATTTCGAGAGTCGAGACGGGCGAATTTTGTGCGGATTTGAATAGATTAATAGCACATGTATGGGAGAATATGAAAGCAAGATTCGAAGCCAATAAATGGAAATGCAAAGCCGGAAAGGTCAAGTTTAGTCTGTGGCTGGGTCGGAGTCGAAACCTGTTCTTCGGTGGTCTCTCGAAACAAAGAACCCGAAATGGCTTATGTAAGCAGCGTTTCGATTATTAATGATGATGGAGATGGAGCTGGAGATTGTGATGGAGTCGTGGTACTTCAGCAATTGGAAAACGATGAAGAGAGGCGATAAATAAAAGAATATTTTTGGAAAAATACCAACTGCTCAAACAGTTTCACTCCGACTTCAATTGTTTGGCCACTATTTGAGCAGTTGTGTCTTAAGCTACGTTGACAATTTGTTTAAATATTAGCGACCCAAATAGGAGCAAAAGTGGATTTTGATGCCAGCAGGCAGTAAAAACATAGAGATAAAAACAACTACAGAACGAAAGACATCAAACGCTGCACAGTGGCATCTCAAATATTAGCCCTGGCTGCAAAAGAGAAACAGAGAGAGAGAGTGTGTGAGAGACCGGCCAAAGAGATGGCAAGAGTTGGTTCCAATCGAATGAGAGCGCAAAAGAAAAAGGTAAAAGCAGCTGCTGGAAAAATAACAACAAACGGTAAACGTAACTAGCGCTTGGCGCAGACGCCGACGCCGACAGCAACAACAACAGCAACAACAGCAGCAAACGACTGCGACTTCGTCTCGGATCGCGCTGATCGTGGATCGTTGCTTTGGACTTGGCCAAAAAGGCGGCCAAGCACTCGCAGGAACATTCAGTTGTGCCGCGAACGTTGTGCGCTTCACACGTGCTTCCTCCTCCTCTCTCTCTCTCACTCACTCGCACTCAGTCGCTTCAGTGCCGGGCTGTTGCCAGTTAACAGCATACTCGAATAACTGTATCTTGTGACAGTGCTGTAAAACAGCATTAGAAAAGCCATCAAAGTTCATACGAAAGATCCAAGTGCTATTCAGTGTTGTGTGTGTTTCGTTTACATGTCTGTGAACGCCGATCGATCCTACAAAATGAAGTTGCGCGATGTGGAAAATGCCTTCAAGTACCGACGCATACCGTACCCCAAGCGGTAAGTCCAAAAGAATTCAATTCAATTTACCTCTCTTCAGAAGTTCAATAAATATATTTTTAATTGAGAATCGATTCTCTGCTGCAGTTGTATTTAAAGATTTTTATTGAAAACATAATTAAAATTTCATCAGAAATAAATTTAAAAGTTACCGTTATGAAAATAAGTATATTTTTTTTGTTGTATTTGTAAACTGTATGCCAGAGATTTTAAAGAGTTGCCAGAGGATAAAAAGTGACTTTGTATTGGTGAACATAAAAAGTTTCTTTAATTTCAACATTTTTAATTGAGAATTATCTGTCTGGGAAAGTGAGCTAACGATTATTATTGCAAACCGGTCGGTCGGAATAACGCACTGAAATCTGCGCACCGCATTTATTGAATCGCATTCGAAACGGATTCTAATTGCGCTTGGCGTGAACTCAATTCTCGACTCTCAATGCAGCCTGGCAGTTGTTAACTTTCGGTTTTCTCGACTGTTTTTAGATGCCAACTTTGGCATCGGGCAAAAGTGAAACGACGTCGCTTTTTTTTTCTTACTTCGCAGTGAGAAAAAATAATATAAAAACGCATTTCATGGTCAGCTGCTGCTGTTGCAGCTGGTGGCCAATCAGAATTCTCTCAACGTGCTCCAGTTTAAAATCATTTAAAGCCAACTCGCATTTTTTTATTTGCTTTAGTTTGGTTTTTGAAGTCTGTTTTTTTTTTCAATTGTTCTGCTCGGCAGTCATATTTCATTTCGTGCAGCAGTCTGAAATTGTTCAGCTACTGAGCAGCTTCGGGGCCAGTTTTCAAATATACGTTTTTTTGTGCCACCAAAACTATGTGCGGAGACACAACAACAATGCGCGCCAAAGCCAAAAGAAAACCTCCAAGTCTCGAATTCAAACGCCACCTCAAGTATTTCAAGTAGCCCCCCCCCCCAAACTCCCTTCACTGAACACCCAAAAAAAAAACTTCTTTGTTGTCTCGATTTTTTCACTCTTTGGCTCAGTTTTTGGTCGAAGTTCTGGGCTGCCTTTTAAAGAGCTCACCGCTCACAGCTCACAGCTCACAACGCGCTGACTGCCCGCTCATTAGTCGGTGGCCGGGCCATTGCGGCCGGGCCATTAGTTAAGGTGTTTAGGCCAGGCCCGAACCGGGGAGCGTTTGCTGTGTGGCCGTGTTGCCGTGTTGCTGCCTCGCTGCGTCCGCTTATTGTGCAACTTGTGGCAGACCCGAAAGTGTTGCAATTGAGACCGCATTAGATGTAAACTAATGATATACCGAGCACACACACTTGTTATGGACTAATTGGTATTTAAAAAGGTGTTGATTGTTGCTTTTGGGCTGTGGGAATCTGTTATCTGTTATGTTTGCTCTGCTTTACATATGTTGTAAAAATAAACCGAAAGCTTCGCTAATGGATTTTCTTAATTTATCAAATATCTGCTATTTACGCGATTGTTGATCATTTTTGGCTTTAAATTCTGCATGGGACTTTTTTGTAAATAATTGCACTAATTATTGGCGCATTAATTGCATGCATTTATTAACACTCGAGAGGCGACGTGCATTAAATTTAAATCTCATTTGTAGAAATTACACGCATCGCTTGCTTGTTATTCAAAGTTCTCATTTTGTCGGTCGGTCAATCAATCAATCAATCAATCAGTCGGTGGGTAAACAGTTTTTGTTTTATTTGCAAGCACCAATTTAATTGGCTATTCAATTTGACGAAAAAGACAAACTTTTGTTTGTGCCATAAAATTAAATAAATATTTGCAGAGCGGAAATGCGAAATGAAAAATGCTGAAACAAAAACCAAGCACATAATTAAAGCAAAATCAGAATCAACAATATTGATTTATGCTCTGGTCATTGTACTCTATTTACACAGCTCTTTTCATATATTAAATTATTTTGTATTTCAAATTGATATTAATTAATTTAATTAATTGTTGTGAGAAATCGTTTATTAACAGGCCAACAGCCCGACAGTTAACATGATGCTGCACACTGTGTGTGTGTGTGTGTGTGTGTGGAAGCGAGGAGTGCTTCTTTAGTACTTATGCAAACAATTGTGCACAAAATTAACTAATTAATTAACTAGCAATTTCGCATGGCACTGAAATGAATATACAAGCATATTGTGTGATTTATGATACAACATGAACAACAAATTTATGACACGTACTTATGTGCATATTGCATAAAATAAAATGCACTTCAAATGTACGTAAGCCACAGTTAACAGAGCGTGTTCGCCTACAGCGCTGTTAAGTTCGTGTAATTGTTCTGTGCGCTGTTAAGCTCTTTGAACTTCTCAGTTAACAGAGCGTGTTTAACAGCAGCGCTGTTAAGTTCGACTAATTGATCTGTGGGCTGTTAACAGCGCGTGTTTAACAGCAGCGCTGTTAAGTTCGCGTAATTGTTCTGTGCGCTGTTAAGCTTTTTTAAGTTTTCGAACACCGCAAGTTTCTGACAATGGCTATACGAATATAATTAAAAGATTTATTATGCCCACCACCAACTTCTGGGCAATTAAAGGTGTTCACCTTGTCGTCGTAAATCATACAAAACATGCAACAACTGCTGCCAAATTAAACTTAGCTCTCAATACGTGCAGCTACTAATAAAATATAAATCTTTTACTTGCATTTTCATTATCGAACAGCGGCGTTGTGACGTCACACGTTACGAGCACTGTATAATTAATTAGAACTTCTTCAGTTGCACAGCACGACGTGTGAACATAAAAAAGCGCAGACGAGCAAAAGTCAAATCGCAGCTTACACAACAGCATTTTTTATTTTTATTTTACTTCGGTATTCGCACTCATTTCGCCACCTCTCACTCTCTCATTCTCTCGTGTGTCTGCATTTGATGGCTCGAGCTGTTGTTGTTGTAGCTCGGGTTATTGTGCGTTCTGCTTTGATCGACGCCGACTGCTGCGGTCGCGACTGCGACTGTGGCTGCGACTGTGGCTGCTCTGCTCTGCTCACCGCTGCTTGATGACAATTATGTGATTTGTTTGGCACATTTTCAATGAAAATCATTTGCAGCAGTTGGGCGCATTCGAAAGCTAATAATTACAGTTTCTTTGTGATAGGTGCGTCTGCTGCCAGACAGCTACTTGAGTATTGTGTGTCTACGCAATTAATTCACAGTTTAGCCGCTGTCGTCTGCTAAGTCAGCTTTCTGTTAACATTGCGTTTGCGATGACAGTGGCATGCGAGAACAAAGCGCACAAATATGTGTACAAAAAGCGCATTTCCATTTTCTCGCACATTTGCACTCGTCTGTTAAGGCTGCTGCTGCTGCTCCAGTTAGCGGCAGGGTTGCCAGGTTATTGGCGCACGTAAAAGCTGATTCTGAAAAAAAGCTAAAATAAGCTAAAAATATACCGAAAAACAAGCTATACTCAAATGCAAATGCAAGAATATAATTTTTTTAACAAATCGTCGATATTAGAATTATCTTCTTTACTTTTTTTTTGTGAATGAAGCTATTTTTGTGACAAGATGTGCATTTTTTTTATAATTTTTATCTGACTGACAACATGTTCCACTTATCTTTTTGAACGTTAATACAATGCATATGCATGACGCATCCCTCAACATATTAACACCAAACAATGACAAATAAAAAGAGAAGCGCTGATTTTTGCATTTATTGTTATTTCAAACAAACAAAATATTTAGTAATGAATTTAGAATATTGCTTGATCTGTAACAGTTTTTAAATTTGCTATTTAATTTTCAAAAGTGCTATATCTAGCCTGGAATAAGCTAATCAGGCAACACTGAAAGCATCTCTGTTTTTTCACACATTTGCACTTGTCTGTTAAGGCTGCTGCTGCTGACAGAACTGAACAGCAGCTTACTCTCTGTCTCTCGCCCTCTCCGTCCGCATGCCACACGATCTTTTCACACGCAATTTTTTCGCAAGTGAAAGCCTTAAATAGTTTTTGCTCTCGGTATTTTGTATCCCCAACCAAAGCATCATAACAATTTATGACGACCGCAGCCGTTTAGCGCCTTTTGGTCACACTGTTTCGGAGAGATGACATAAAAGCAGAGTACAACGGCAAACCGCGACAAAAGCGGAGACAGCTGACCGCCCACGGAGCAGAGTTGGCTTGCCCCCAAACATTATTATTAATAATAATAATAAAAAGAAAGAAAAAAGGCATCAGCATGGAACAGTAACTAATCAACTTTCGTTTAGTTTTAGTTCAGCTTGGCAAGCTCTAAAAACAACGCCCCCATCGCCCCAACCATAATCGCATATACAAATAGATTATGCAAAGCGGTCAAAAGTCGGGCTGACAGTCAAATTCGCATTATTCCCAATCTCTTGAGTTCGCGAACTGAGCCAAGTATGAAAATGAAAACAACAACGACAACGAGCTTTAAACTGATTAACACAATCATGTGAAAAATGTGCAACACAACAGTTTTGGCCAGAAATAACAAACAACGGCAAAAAGTGGAAATTAAGTGAATAGCTTTCACTTGATATACAAATACGGCCAAAGGAGGAGCACCGCACCTGCGAGTGGGCGTGGCTGGTAATGCGTAACAACGAGCCACACACCGACTTCATAATGACGTTGATTAGTTTTTTTTTGTTTTTGTTTTTCCTTTTCCTTTAGTTTTTATTTTGGCTTTTATTGTTGATGTTTTTTTCGCCACACTCTTTGGCACTCAACTTGAAGGCAATTAAAAGCCATATCAAGCTCGTGAACTAGTTGCAACTTAAGTTCAATGAAACTTTTTTGCAAATATGTTTTAAGCAATTTGAACACCATTGTACGACAAGTGAAAGAGTAATTATAAATAAGTAGGGTAGTCCAAAATAATTCGTCTAACATGTATTTAAATTTTAATAAATATATCTGTAGTAGAAATGTTTTGAAAATATAGCAATAAAATTAAATGACAGCTTCTTAAAGCTCAAAACATTATTTTATTGCTAAAGTAAATAATCAATACTCAAGCAGTATTATTTGTAATATTATTTTATAATTTTCATAAAAATATTTGATATCACTGTAAATTCTATCTGAAGCTTAAAGACATTTTAAATGTTGTTCATCAGCTGAAATAATGCAATTCAAAAATGTTTGCGAGCGAGCACTCTCGATGTTATATTTTAACGTTTGTGAAATTTTGATTAGTTTCGTTAGTCTCTTTGATATTTGGTATTTTGTCAAAGTGAACCAGCCTCATGGCCCACTGTAAAGTAGGTCAGTTGGCAAAACGCTCCACTAACCCATAGATAGGCAATTTGCTGAATCGCTGACTCAGATACAGCAGCCCTAAAAGAAAACACGCTAAAAGCCCACTTAGCATCACCGCCAAAATACTCGAGTGCCAAGCGACCGAGGAACATTTCGTAAGAGTGGCAGGTGAGAAAAGGTGGCGAACTGCAACCGAAATCTGAAAACTGAAATATGCTAGGTGCTAATTGACGTTCAATTGAAGGCACCGCAAAAGTTGTAGCCGCCCCTTTTGGCTTTCACTTCACACGCAGCGACTGCGACAGCGACAACTTCTGCAATGTTTCTCTAATGTCCAAGCCACCCACGCACCCAGCTTGATTCGGAGATGGTGGATGGCAGATGGTGGATGGTAGATGGTTTCTATGCGCTTTGGTAACCCGAGCATGCCTCAGTCTCGGGGGCCCATAAAAAATTCTGTGCGCTAAGTAGCTGACGCCCATAAATCTGCGCCGTGTGCTGTTGTTAAGGTGATTTACATACTTGCAAGCGTCTCTCTTCGCTCTATCTCGCTATCCTGCTCACTCGGGTCTTTATGTAGACTGTGTGGAGTGTAACTCACTTTCGCTGGGGAAGTTTACTCGTCTGCGAAGCGAGTGAAAAAAATTAAATTGAAATTTGTTGCCTCTGCTGCTGCCTCTTTTGGCAAACTTAAAAAACAGCCAAACAATTTTTATAGCTTTTGCATGCATATTTGATCAAAAACAATCAGATTTTATGCAGCGGCCACAACTGGCAAAAGTACGAGTACAAACAGCAGCAGCAAAACTGTTTGAGGAAAATCAAAATAAATTTGTACAGGCCAGCCTGCCGAAAGTGTGTGTTTGTTGCATAAAGTGTTGGTTTTCCATTTAACACATATGTATGTACATATGTATGCATAAAAGTGAAATAGAGGAATTGCTTTCAATATTCGTATGGGAGTATTCCCAACAAAACTTTAATGATTATACACTCTATGGATATTCAACGGGAGGTGTTGATGGCTCGACTAGAAAGTCAACAATCATTAGAGTTGTACATTCTCATACAGACGCATGCTGTTTATTTGCCCGAGAAATGAAGATTAATGGGCCAGACTCCAACAAGAGCACAAATTGATTATTATAACCAGCTCATCATGCAAACGAGCATAACGAGTGAGAGTACTCTCGACTCTCGACTCTCGGCCATAACTCAAATGGACCTTAATGATATCTATAACACATGGAAACACACTTTAGCTTCGAATTTCCGGCATAACCGAAAGGGTAGCTCATGAAACATTTAATGAGATTTTCAACCGATCGATTGTTTTATATATGTTGAGAGTAATACGATTTGGCTATAAACGTTTTGCCAGGTTTCGATCAAATATCTTAAAAGCTTAATGATACGATAAATATATATAAATTTGTAGTTAAAATTGTAATAATGTTTTTCTTACATACACTTTTTTACAACCATTAATCAAATTTACAAATTTATAAAAATGTTTTGAGCAGACAATGGGAATCTTGATGTTGTATTAAATTTTAGTTTTATTAAACAAATAATGTATTGCGAATTTGCCTTTTTATTAAAATTTTTTTACTTAAAAAGGTATTAAAAACCAAAAAGCACAATTAGAAATGTTATGGCAAGCATAAATTCATTTAATCCAAGTGCAAATGTTAGGTAAAATTGTTATGGGAAACTAAATATTATATATTTGGGAAATAAAAAACACATTCCCAGAGTATTCCTAATTTGATGAGCCCATTAATAGTACAATTTATATATTTTTTGAGTTATTTTGTTATGCAGTATGTTGCGAAAGGAGATTTCATGGCAAATGGCAAAATCAAAAATTGATTTTAATGATGGAGCCCCCGCCCCAGCCGCAGCTTCAGTTTCAGCTCCAGCTTCAGCTTCAGCTGGGTGATGTTGCACGGACACGCTGAACATTGGACAAACATGTTCGGAAATCATAAATCTTTTGAGCTTTTGCTATCGATTCGTCTTTCTGGTCTACTCAATGTGTTGCCAGCCACGTGCTGTGCGGCCAAATCTCCCATTTTCCCAGACATATTAAGGGCATCACTTTGGCATCAGCATCAACAGCATCAACAGCAGCTCAAACTTAGTTTATGTACTTCACGATTGATTTCGGCCAAGCTCAAAAGAGTCTCTGTCAGCTGCTGCTGCGGATGTTAGCCAATGGCCTTAGCCACCCGCTGCTGCCAAAGCAGCTCAAAGAAGAGGAAGAAGTTGGCAGCTGGAGCTGTAGCTGGAGCTGAAGCTATGCACCTGCACAGGCGACCCCCACGAAAACATGAAACAAATCGCAAAGCAGCGCACCTTTCACTAAATTAAACAAAAATCAATAATGAATACACGGCAAATGGTTTGCATCTTTGCTGCTTCGGCTTTATTTATGGGCATTTGATGACTTTATAGCAATTGAAATTGTGTCTATATGTCTCTGGATTACATTTAAGTTGAGTAAACGCTGAAGATTGCTCAACTTCCTGGACCATTCAAATGGAAACAGGTCTTCTTAGTGCGAATCTTCCCAGACTTGTAATCCGAGATTGTCCTGAATTCGAAATGGCCAAAAAATCTTCAAATTATGATGTGTAATTAGTTTTTTAGTATCGTGCAATTTATTGGATCATAGTAAATACCTTTAAAACACTTCCTTCTGCTGATTGTTGAGTTTTTTTCGGCTACATTTTCTACAGTCGTTAATCGGAAGCGAAAATAAAAATTAATTAATTTTTATGTACTTAAATTTATATTTTTAATTAGCTTTTATTAGTTGTTTTACAGTACGATAAACGCATGCAACCAGATGTGTGTTTTCGTTTTTGCAACATTGTTTTTTGGTTTTCTTTAGCCGTTGAGGCCAATCCTCAACCCATTATGCACGCGAACAGACAAAAATGCAGTTTAAATTTTAATTACAGCTAGCGTAAAAAGTCGCATCTGGACGTGTCTCTGGACCTGGCCTAGACGCCGTCACTGGCCCTCCGCTGCGGTTGCCACCGCCAAAAGCCTCGAGCCGAAAGCCAACAAACAACTGGCGGAGCACATGACTTCGATGTGGTCATTACGTCATGGACCAGCCTGCCGAGAAGTACGAAAAAAAGTTGTAACCATGCACAGCAACCGCATATTTGTCGTGAGCATTTTGTTACAATTTCAATTTGTTGCTTCAAGACTTGTCTTGGACTTTTGTGTGGGGTCGCTTGGGGTCCCACTGTCGCCTCCCCCGCCTCCCCTGCCTGCCTGCTTGTGTTTAGGCGGAGTCTGCTGCTATGCGGTGTTGATGTTGTCGGCATTGGCTTCGCTCGATTCAACGGCAGCTACTTGGCTTTGCTTTTGTTTTTGTTTCGTTTCTTTTGGTTTGGTTTTGTTTTGCTTTTCGAAAGTGCATTTGGTTCGGTCTTGGCCAATATTTTCCAGCAACAAACATAATGGCCAAAACTTGAACTGGTTTATTGCAGTTTTTAGATTCTTTTTAGAGCATGCTGGATGCCTTATATGGTTTTTTTCAGCTGACGATTGCCAATCGCAGCAAATGCATGAGTTCACCTCAAGTGCAAGCGATTGCACTGCCGGGGAAGTCGAAACCAATTTCAAACAGCTCACAAATTAGAAGGTGTACCAAAGAGACTGTCAAATTTAAATGACAAATAATAGAGACTAGACTATCTATCTATTAAAATAAAAAATTTAAATTGCACTATGTTCATTCTTAATGCACTCGGAATTATAGTTCAATGAAAATGAATGAAGTTCCAACTTCCTATTACTGAAGTAATTATTAATCTATTTTTTAAAATATGGTAAATAAAAATTGATTTTATTAAAATATTTTCATTTAAAAGGGTATACTTAAATATAAACTTCCATTTTAAATATTCTCGAATATCGCTTGTATAAAAATTTCATTTCTTTCATTATCTCAATACTTTTAATGAATCTTGCGATCAACTGCGATTATAAACGCTTAATAAGTTGATAAACTATTATTATTGCAATTAGTTGACTTTCTCGTTTCAAAGAGTTAATATAATTAATTCGCTATTTTATAAGCCATTGCAACGTTTTTAGAACAGGTTTCCTGGAAAGTGCAACAACATGATTTGAAGCTTAGTTTTTCCTTGCACATAATAAGTGCTTATTAGAGTTTTCCAAGAAAATTGATAAATCACTTTGATTGCTGCTAGGAAAATCACCTATAATAGCACTTGCAACTTCCGGCGCTCTTAGAGAGGCCCACGCGTTGCAGATACAATTAGAAATAGAGAAGGCAGCAGCGGCTTGTGGGGGGATTGTTTCTCTCTGGTCGTTTCACTGATATTACGAGTACGCTATGACTTTCACGTGACAGAATAAACGGCGCTTATTTGTAGTTAAGTTTTAGCATAATAGCATAAAGAGCCTGAGCTGTGAGCCAAACTGAAACTTGCCATTCAAATTGGTGTCAACCAGTCAACTGGACGCCAAAGAAAGTGGCGCCAGCATCCAAGCTGACGGCAGTGGCAACTTGCAGTTGCAGCAGTAGTTGCAGCAGCAAACTTCGTGTAGACTCTGCGCCCAGGTTCAGGCTTTAAAGTAGGTCGACAGCGTCATCGTCATCGTCATCGTCGTCTGCAGCGTTTGCAACTCGTTTTACCGGCACACAAAAACAGCTTAAAGACTTGCACATAAAAATATCAAACAGAATGCGTCCCGAGGGAGTTGCTCTTGCCACTTCTTACCTACCTCCCTCTATCCCTCCACTTAATAACGTCGAGTCAGAGTTGTATTAAAATTAAGTTTTATTTGCAAAGCTCTTAAACTCGCATGCTTTCAATTTGACGCCAATAGCTGAGGAAATTAATTAAGCAATTTCCCCTGCAGCTTTTTCCATTCGCATGTGTGCAAATCCTGTCATGCTAATTTCCAGTGGGACAAATTAGAGCAGTCACAGAGAGACTTTAACATGAGAAGAGAGTGAGAGAGAGAGAATGAAGGAGAATGGCGAAAGTTAGACAACGGCTATTGACCAAATCGAAGCAATACACAGAAATTGCATCCAGCTAACAATATTTTCGCACAATGTAAAAATACAATTTTCTATTGTAGACAACTGAAATTTAAAACTTGCAAATGGTTTTTAAATTTGGATTATTTCTTTCGTTATCAAAAGTGGAGGAGGATCGACATACTCATTAATAGTTTATAGTTTAACTATTGTTTGTAGCTACTAAATATTAGGTAATAACAAATTAATTATAAAAACAAAAATCCAATAGCAAAGACTTGTTTTTATGATATTTTAATGCTATATTTATTTATTCACATCTCCAGTACTTCGGTAATGCTATTATATATTGAGGTTATTTACCCAAATACACAATATGAATTATTTATATAATTTCCTTTTATTAAAAGAATAAATACTTATTAATTGAAACGCCAGCCAGATTTCATAATTTTAATGCATCAAAGTATGTATTAAATAAAAAACCAAGAAACGTTAAAACAAATAAATTGTTACACTCATTTTTGTGTACTCGTATTTTTTTTTGTTTTATATTTTTACTTAATTGGAATACGAAATATTTTGAACAAATATACGTATACTTTGTATTTCAAAATTCTCAATTCTCATTTTAAATTTCCCAATAATTTTTATCAATTGACTGGCAACAGCTCGTATGCGTAATGTGCAGCCCTCAAATCGATTTGTTAACGTTTCATTTACGTATGCGTGTTATATACCTCAATATACTGCATTTACGTATGCGTAATATACCAAAACTTCAATATACCGCATTTACGTATGCGTAATATACGTATACTTCAATATACTGCATTCACGTATGCGTAATATACCTAAACTTCAATATACTGCATTTGCGTATGCGTAATATTATGTGTTCCTTAATTAACATATGCTTCATTTAGGTGACACCATTACGAATACTTTATTTTCGTATGCTTCATTTGCGTATGGTTAATTTTATGTATACTTTATGCACGTATACTTTATTTAATGGTACTAAGTTATATATATTTTTTTTTTTTTAATTTTATTTATTTATTTACAATCTGTTTATTTAGGTTATATATGAGTTATATTTTATTCAAGTATACTTTATTTTGTCGCACTTAAGTTTTACTTCCATATGAATTCAAATTTCATATGTTCTGTACGGTGCTAAATCATTTTAGTTAATTTAACATATATTTACATAAACGAAAGAGACAATTTATTTTTGGAATCAATTTAAAAACATGTGGGAAACAAGGAACTATTTTGCTTGCTTCAATCTCTAGATTAAAATCTACTCTAAAATTGCTTAGGAAATATTAAATAGAGTTTGCAGTGATAATAGGAAATAATTTCCATATTCCGGCTGCTTCTTGCTGCACTCAAGTTCAGTTTGCGCTTTAAGCCCGCATCTCGTACCTGAACTAAATTGATAACAACAACGATGCATTCGGTTATTGCCACAGCTAAACCTGCCACCCCGTTGCATGGAGATACTGCTTGCCTTCCTCCTGCTCCGCCTTGTCGCATCATTGATGGGAGAGTCATGCAGGCGTTAAATGAGACGCGTTTGACAATCTTGTTGTTGTTGGTGTAGTTGCTGTTGTCGCTGTTGCTGGCGGAGCAGAGATCAGAAATTAGTGTGCCAAGTTGCATGTCAGCACCCTTGCCACCTGACACGCCCTTAACCCGACCACACACGAGGGACGGACAGAGACAGGAAGTGAGCGAGCGAGAGAGCGAGCAAGGAAGATGGCAAGCAAAAATTAATTGCAATGCCGCAAATGACAGCGTCAAGTAGTAAAAGTAAGCAGAAGACAACTAGAACTGAGACTCTGGATTCAGAGTGCAACTAGAGCTGGGGGCACGAAGGGGCATGTGGGGGTGTGGCACGTACGCCAGTTGCAACAAGGATGAGCTCGTTAAAGGAAGCGACAACAACAACGTCGAGTGCGTAAATTTTTCGCCTCATTGTTGTTGTCGTTGTTGTTGTTGTTGCTGCTGAAGATTTGACTGTTGTTGGCACAAAATGTTATTAACATTCGCTGCTTGCAGCACGTGCGATGCCAAGTCGAAAAGTGGGCGTGCACCAGCCCCCTCTCGCTATATATATATACAGTGCACAGCAGCTCTTTTTTGTCTTCCTGGCTGCCCCCTCGCCGGCTGGCTGCTGCAACATATTGTGGCAGGAAAACGCGTAAAAGTTTGGAGCAAATTGCAGCACGGCAAATGGCAAAGTCGTCGCCAGGCGACCACGCGACACATCCGCAGCCGCAGCCGCATCCGCATTCGCAATCCGAATATGGCTCAGGAGCAATTCCAGCCAACTCAAGAGCTGGCAACAACAGCAACAGCAGAGGCGGCCTACTTAGGTAAATTTTACTGCCCATTGCTGTGGGCGTGGCACATGAAGCATGAAGTGCGAATCCGATTTGCAGTTCCCATTGCCACTATTTTGTTGTGTTTATTGTTGCTGCTGCTGCTGCTGCTGCTGCATGTTGTTGACAACTTAAAGTATGAAACGAACAAGAAAAGACACAGCCAACAAACTATTTTGCTGTACAATCAATGACAGCGGTAAGAAGTGCACAGAGTGTAGTAAAAAGAACGCGAAAGAATCAGCGAGTTGTCTTACGATAAGCAAGAAGATGAGTAGAAAGTTTAAGGATAGCTGCTTTAATGCAAAGTGAATTTCAAAATAATTTCTCATTAAAAATTGCATTTTTAATTCTCAGTATACTGGAATAAAATGTAATATTTTTGTGTATTTCAGAATAAGGCCATACGATATTTCATTTATATTATTCAATAATAATATGAAGACTGATTTCTAGATACAAATTAATTATACCTCAAGATGATCAAATGTTAAGTTATCAATGACTAAGGAAAGTGAAATGCTAAAATTAATATTTTGCTGAATGTCGAATTGAGTATTTTGTGAATTTGCAAAATGCAATATTAAATTTATTTAAGAACATCGCTAAGAATTTAAAAATTTTCGCTATATGCAAAATGAAGAATGATATTATAAAATGTGGACCAATTCGTTAAGCGTAAAGTAATAAATTCTGAATATATAATTGAAGTAAAATGAAACAATTTATATTTATTGGTGTCGTGTAATGAAAAAGTGTATTTTTTTTTTGTATTTAAAATTACGATAAAGCATTTAGACCAATCAGTTTAGCACAACATTACAAATTCTTATAAATTAATCAAAGTAAAAGTAAAGATGAATATATTTCAGTATGAAGGCATACAATATTGTATTTTGGGTATTGAATTTTTTTATAACTAAATTACATTAAATTCTAATAATGAATTTAAATAAATGCCTCGATATTTATTTATTTATGAAGACTGTAACTACAAAATCTTTGTAACGAAATCTCTTCAATTGAATATAAATATTAAAAAAAAAGAAATAATATACCCAAATGGCTCCTCAGATCCTATCCTTTCCAATTTAGTGTTCACTCAACTGCAACTAACACGCTGATTTTGTTCAGTGTATGGCTGACAGTGTGCGATAGATACACCGTTAACCTTCGCATAAGAATGCCAAACTGCCAGAATCGCTAATTGTTAACAAGCTGGCAAATATGTTAGTTGGGCACACATTATGAATGATTTCAAATGTGCAGTCGAAATGGAGACTTTACACCTATATTAATACACACACACACTAATGCATAGAGATCGTAAACAATCCGTTTGATTTATGGCAAAGTTATGAAAATTGTTAATTGCGACTATTAAGAGGCGACGCGTTGTGCTGCCGAATCGAGTTCTGTCCCTCATAATTGACGCGAAAAGTCGAAAAACAAATGACAATTAGAGTGTGTTAATCGCTGACAACAAACTACAAGCAACGAGGGGTGCTCGAGACATTTGCACGCTGCATGCACAGCGACACCTACGTACAACAATTAGAGTAGGAGAAGGGGAGGAGTCGAAAAAGAAAAAAAAAACTAAGGCGTCTAATGAATCTGCTGTTAAACATTTTGACACAACTTGTCTTCCTCTTGTTGTGCTCGTTGTGTACTTAGGACTGTGTGGAGCATGTTTGCGGAGCCCGCACCTAAAACTCAACCGCATAGATTTTACAACTTAATTACTGGGCCACATTAATACGTAGCCAAATGAAGCTCGACGCCGCTTCTCACGTTTCCACATGGCCATAAAGTGCGGAAAATGGAAAATGGGTTAAGCTACTCGCAAGATTCAAATGATGCACCCAAAAAAAACTTGCCACACATGCGCCCAAGTGTCACGTGGGCTGTGGCAGGTAACTGGTAACTGGTAACTGGCAACCAGTAACTGGTAGTCAGCTGGTTACCAGTTACTAAAGTAACGAGCGAGTTGCGGCCTGCCAATTACGGCAATACGATTAAAGCCAACATACATTATTTATTTTCGTTTATTGTGTTGACTTATAATTTATGTTACTGGCGAATGAGCTCAACTAGCAGATACCCCATAAATTCAATATTTATAAACATATTTATGCATGTGAGTGTTCAAAATTAAATGGTTTCTTTTATTTAAGTTACAACATTGCGAAGTTTGTTCAATGGGACAGTGGCGGAATATTGTCTATCTGACAACACCAATTAACAGTGCTCTGTAAACGCCTTCAAGCATGTTAAGTTATTATGTTAACAAAAGTTGTTGATGAGCGGAGTTCACGCCCCTCGGAATATCCTCAAATTTTAAAAAAATAACAAAATTTAAAAATATTTCAATAAAGTATAATAATAATACTAATAATAGAATGCAATTTTCTAAAATCAAGCTATAGATGCAATTGTTAGAGTTTAGACAGAGTCTGAGTTCAGCTGAGAAATTTATTTGCATGTTATTTATATTTGCCATTAATGAAATAATATCAGGTAGACAGTGTTTATAATTATATTTTTATTATTTGGCTATATAAACCAGATTTATAATTTGTTTGTGGATTTTTTACAATTGCCATCTCTTCAATCTTTTATATTCGAAAGTACAAAAATAAAACGATATCGATTATTTTTTGAATGTCGATTGTATATTATTTAGCATTATATTATAATTAAGAATTTATATAATTCAATATTCGTTATTAATATATTATCATTATAATTATTTTTTTATTTAATCTAATATTAATTTCATTTCTGAAATTCTACATCTTCTTAAATTGTTGCCAGAAATAGTACATAAAATGCCAACTGTCGGATATGTTTACAATGTATTTATTTTGTGGGTGCAGAAATGTCGAACTATCGCAAAAGTTGAGTGTCGAAAAAATAGAACTGAAAACCCATGGCATTCAAATGAAGTTGGCATGAGTTGCTTTCATTCATTGCAGAAAGCCGAACAGATGAACGAATTGTCTTTGACAGTTTGTTGGCAGTGCTAATGATGATGACGTTGATGGCGTTGCTGATGATGATGTTTCTAGTGCCACAACTAATGATTGTGTTGCCCAGATTGACACTTTTATTCAATGACCATGACTGCGACTGTTACTTTGACTGCGACTGTAACTGCGACTAGGAGTGTGATTGAGAGTGTGAATATGGGCGGAGCAGCTGCAGCTCGATTCGTGAATCGAAAGCGGCAGGAAAAACAATTTGTCGCTAATCTGGAGCGGGGCAGTAAGTGTGTGTGTGTGTGTGCGTGTGTGTGTGTGGAGGAGTTGAATGCAACGGGCCGCTGCACATTGCAACGCGTCTTCTTGCGAGACAATTTGCAAACTGAAAGTTGCACCATGAACAAAACAAAAAAAACCACAGCGATTGATCGATATCGACGGAGACGAAGACGAAGACTTTCCCAAAGACTGAATGGAAAATGGAAAATGGGAAAAACGAGCATGCAGACAGCACATTACGGTAGACGGTCGAGTGGCGCTTTTATGAGATCACGTTCTATTAGATACGTGAAATATCTCAACGAGCATCAGATGGATATGCAACTGTCATGCCACAAACAAGACAAAGGCGTAAGAGTGAGAGTGATGAGGAGAGAGAGACAGAGAGAGAAAGAGAGCGAATGTAGAGAGTGGGACAACACGCTTGACTAACTAGCTGGCACGTTCAACTTGGACCAAGTGCGTGTTTAACGCTACTTTGGTTAACAGCAAGCAGCAACAGGCCGGGCCTAGACCACGGTCAAACCACAGCTACAGAGGCGCTAAGAGCTCTGGATGCGGTTGCCAGACAGATGCCATGCCCACAAGTATCAAATAATTGCAATAGCAAACAACGCAAATCGTTGTGATTAGCCATTATGTTTTTTGATTGTTTTTGGTTGGCTTGCTTCACGCTTCAACGCCAGAGTCATTAACTTTTCGGCAGCGTAGGCAATGCAGATGATCATTATAATTATTACTTCGAGCATGCTGCACATTAAACTAATAATTCGAGCAATTAATTTGCTCCACACAAATGTATCTCAAAGTAAACTGCGAGCGTGCTAGAAGGTGAAGCAACCATCGTGGGAATGCAATCGATCAAAGAAATGGAAAAGAAATCAATAGCATTTCCAAAGAAAGAGAAAATGGGGAAAAAGGAATCAACTCCAGAAGAGAATGTACAATAAAGAAAAAGAAAAGTCATGCAATTAAAAATTCCGTTTTCTTAAATCCATTCGATGCAGTCAATAACTGAACTTTCCGATCGCAATTACGTTCACAGCTGATATATCTATTAGCTTATGCGATAGGTCGTTTAGTGATAGATACATGTCTTAAAAACCCTACAGCACTTTTCGGTAGCCAACTATCAAGTACTTGATACCTGATTGCGAAAGGGGCGTGGCGTCTCGTGCTGAGGCTAAGCCTACATTCAACGCCAGCCGCGTCCATGGAATCATTCCCAAAATGCGATTTGGGCAAGTTTCTGTGCCACGACTCTCAATTAAACAATTAACTGGGATCTGATAGCACAGCAATGACGCAGCTTCGAGTACTCGAACTTGTATTCATAGTCATAGTTGTAGTTCAGCTCTTACTCAATTCCAGCTCAGACTTTTAACGGGCAGGCAGCAACAACGAATTCTGAGTGCGAAACTAGGCCAATTGTAATTAAAACGTTCTACGTGCTCCACTCGATGCTCTTCGAGTTGACCGAGTTTTTGGCCAGAAAGTGCGTAGGAAACCGGTAAAAGGCATCTTAAGACTTGTCCAAGTCCGGATACCTGCACCACGAGCTGAGATTCGGGTATAACTGATGCTTGGAGTCGGTTGATTGAATCATTTGAGTAATTGAATCGAATCTTTGGTATATCTGCGTGACGCCACGAAAAGCGAATGAATCAAACCAAAACACACACAAATTACGAAAATATGAAAATACGAAAAGAGAGTATAAATAATAATAACAATAATAATAATAATAGGGTAATGCTTATTTTGATTAGAAAGTTGTATAATCTCTGAGAGCAACGATTCGAGGCATGTGAATTTTTTACGCAATTGTTTTTAGGTTTGTTTTGGTTTTTACTTTTCTTGTAGTTGTTGTTATTGTTATTATTTTTTTTATTTTGTATTTTGCACGAGGCCGCCCGTTAGTTAGTTATTGTATAAGTAGCTCCAGCAGCAGCAACAACAACAACAACAACGACAATGACAATTTCAACTACAAGTACAACAATTTTATGCTACATGAAGACAGAGTGCTTGGCATATGATTTAATTGAAGTCTGCAAAAAAACAAAAGCAAAATTAAGCAAACAAAAGCAACAGGCCCGAGATTTGGTTGAGGGACTGTAAATTGAAACCAAAAATAAAACAGAAAACCGAAAACCGTATGCTGAAAACTGAGCTCTGAAAACCAAAAGCTGACAAACTGAGAAAATGTGCAATTGTAAATTGTGAATTGTGTTGATTTTAATTTATAAAATGTTATGGCATATTTGAACTACATTTTCGCTGTTTATTTTAATAACAAAATGCTGACGACATTTAAAAACGCATCAAAATAACAACAATAACAATAAAAACAAATAAATTTAATACAATTACCGCAACAAAGTAATTGTCATAAATGTTGGGGCTAAAGAGAAAAAACATTAAAAAATCAACACAAAAACCCAGGGAAAATTGCCAAAAATAGCATCCATAGTCCATTGTTATTCCTGCCCATTTGGCTAAGTGAATAGTGAATTTGATGTACTTAAGATACAGCTACAGTGGCTCTGCGTCTGGTCATGCAATGGCAATTTGAGTGACCTTTGCCCTTAGTACAGCTCATTTATGCAGTGCCCTTCTCAGTAATTCTCATGCCTGGCAATCGCAATTCATTTGTTTTGTTTGCCTCTCAAATACTTATGTTAATGGCAAGTTCTTGAAGGCAGCAATTACTCGGAAAAAACCATTAGTACTTAAATTTATTAGTATGGCAAATAGTTTACCGCTACTTTTGTTTTCATTGAATGTAAATTCATTTTGTAAGGTGAAAGGAATATTATTTTCGGTTTCATTTTATGCTGAAAGCCATCATGAATTTTATTTGTCAACATTAAAAACTGGTTTTCAAATAATAAAATTCAGCAGTAGGAATTTAAGCAGTTCTCTGCAAAGTAATAATTTATGTGTTTAGGATATCGTAAAACAAGCAATATATTTGTAGTTACTTTTTGCATATGTGCCTTTCCTACCAATATATCCAACTTAAGCCAGCGACCTCAGTGACAACGCCTTTCACAGCTACGCAGCTTGCACAACCATGCGTAGGCCTCATTAAACTGACCTCTGTTGACAATTCGAAATGGCCGCTGCCTAATGAAAAAAGACATAATTACATGAAGTCAAGCGAGAGCAGCGAATAAATGCCGCAGAGTTTATTGAACTTTTGTGCGGCTGCTGCTGCTGCTGAACAAATGTAAATTATATTATTTTGCGCATATCAAATAAGCCGCATCATCCTCTGACCCGAGGGCGAAAACTAGTTATGAAAAGCCAACGGCACCAACATCGCCATCGACGGACATCGGACATCGGTGATTATGTCATGGCCAAAGTCGGCTCTAGCCGCCTTTTTGTTCTCTAGCTAATGTTAATGACCAAAAAGAATCGCTTGCCAAAGTCAGGGCCATGGAAATCGGTGAGTGTGTGTGCAGATACTCAATATTCATAATTCTATCTTGTCTTTCGCCGAGTTCTTTCAACTTCCAAAAGCTGAAGCCCCACTTGAGCGCAGCCCGCGGGCCAATAAATTTAACTATCTGGCTAGGTGGCTGGCGATGGAGTCAAGTCGGCGATGGGTTCAAACACCTTTCGAAACTTGTCTAATGAGTTCGAGTATTTATTGATTGCTTCAAGCTGAACAGCTGAAGCGCACAGTGGGGCTAAATAGTTTCGCCACACGCTGCGTGCGTCTGCCGTGATTGCGCAAATGCTGAGATACACAGGAACGAGTATCTCTCAGATACACATGTACAAAAGTGGCTTATTTAGTACGAAGTCAACTCGTTGGATATGTAACTCCATCTCCAGTTTCAGCATCGGCTTCAGCTTCAGCTCCAGCTTCGACGCCATATGTCTCAAGTGAAGCATTTTTCGCAATATTCATTTCTAATGCTCAAAGCGCGGCAAATTGTTTGCCATTTTGCCATTTGATCATCGCATTGCAGTTGCATTTGGCCATTTGTTGTCAGTTGGCAGTTAGCTGTTTGATTAGTCGGAAAATTTACCATCATTTAATTAAATTACTTATGATGCAGTTGTGCTTACGTCGCAACGACAATGAACGGAAATGGCGACCAATTTGCATGCAACAAACTCAGGTTGCAAGTTGCTGCTGTTTGCTGCTCTCGCCTGCTGCCTGCTGCCTGCTGCTCTCTTCATTTTCTGCTTGTTTTTCTTCATTTTCCAGTGCTTAGGCAACACTGGAAGTGAAAGGCACGCGCTTTTCAATCTGCACTGCTGTTGGCAGATTTATGACTAGTGGCCACAACTATTTGATCGCCCCTCTTCCTCTGTAGTTCTGTTAACGATAACTGCAATCATTGCGAGACTTGCAATAGAATAAATTCTATTACAGTTATGACGCTTTTCCCGTAGTTTTCCTTACTGCAGTGTATTTCCGCTGACAACTGAAATGTCAATCAAAATGGTTGACTATCATATAACATCCTGCAATATTTATTGTAAATATTAAATCTTAACATGAAGTTCAATTTTACGAGAGGATAAAAAGAGTCAAAATATCGATAGACAACATTGCCGATTACATTGAGAAAGAGTTGCCTATCATTAATGATATTATATTTTATGTTAGAGGAAAAATTTGAAATGCAAATCTTTAGATAACAACATTCACCAACTCAACATTGTGAATCACAAAATAATTTAAATAATTTAAAAATAATTCTGGCATTTTTTTAGCCGTTCACATAAATATTAATGTATGTAGAAATAAAAAATTATTAGATTTTATTATTACAAGTTTTCAGATAACATAAGAGTTTAATGATTGTATAAATATATATATCACTGTATCATTTCTTTAGCCTAATAAAATATTTAAATACTTAATTTAAATACTTAATTCTTTACGGAACTAATTTCCACGACAAACTGCCTATAATATCTTTTTCTTCGACATTCTCTGCGATGATTTTGTTATACAAAATTGCTGATAGGACAGACTCGATTTATTTGCATCAATGCTAAAAAACTCTGATATTTATTGAGCCATCTCAAAAACCTTTGAGAATGAAAGTAATTATATTTTGAATACATGATGTATTTATTTAATTTAATAAATGCTGCTAAATATGACAGTGATCGATGGAATCATTTGTGATTCGTTTAGGTTGGGAATGACCCGACCACGTTTCAATTTGAATTCTATGTTGTATCTATGGCAAACTATGTGCTATGCTGCTGTCCCAATTCAGCGCAGTTTAGCTGTGGTATCATCATCTGCTGCTCCCACGATCCCCACACACACACACACTCGTGCATATTGCGATGGCAATAGAACAAGCTGAAGCACACAAAAAACGCTAACGAACCAAGTGGAGGTCCCTAATGGCGGGCACATGTGCTACGTGGCAGCAAACGAACTGCAGTCGCCAGTCGCCAGTTGTAAGTTGGCAGTTGGCATCCAAACTGGGCGCAATGTGTTGACTACGATTCTAGCAAATGTCCGACAAAAAGAAATCGACGCAGTCACGTAAAATTATTTTAATAATCACATAACTTTCGGCATTTACACGCCATGCGATCCAATGGGAGTCGCCGCCAGTAACTCCACGAGAAACAAAATGTCAATAAATTCTTTTTTTGGCTGCACACAACACGAGAGAAAATAAAAGAACACAACACAATACAACAGCGCTGAGCTGAGCAGAAAGTTGGAGCAGAACAAGTAAAAGTAGGGAGTGGAGAGTGGGGGAGGTAGCTCTTAAGTGGGATTTGCGGCGCACTTTAGTGTCAACTTTAACAATAAGTTGGCGCAGCAAGATGAGGAGTTTGAGTGAGTGGAATACATACATAAGTAAAAATATTCTCTTGGTCCACAAAAACTTTTTTGGGGCATCAACTGTGGGCGTGGGCTCAGGCTCGGGCTAATGAAATAAAAACCGACGGCCAGAACTTGAGCTAAGTGCGCACAGCAGGTGGCCAAAAGTTAAAGCGCCTTATGGCCAAAGCGGTGACGGTGACAGCGCTGTGTATCCGTCAGATACATTTCATTTGCCTGCCACAAATGAAAGTCAGCCTTTCGCTTCTAAGTCTCTCACTCTCTCACTCACCACTACAGTTTCGAGAGAAGGCGGTGCAGTCATTTGAAATAAATTACTTTGTGCACCTGATGAAAATCAAAGCACAACAAAAAGCAACTCGACTGCAACTGCAGCAAACCAGTCGAGGAACTTCACAAATCTCTGCCTAGCATTCTTTTTTTTCTCTTAGCCACATTTATTGTCATTATTATTTTCATACAACATTCCCATTTTTTTCTGCTCCTTTTTTGGGGAGGGAATTTTTGTGTGTGTTTTCTTGCGATGCTGCTCCTGTGGCTGCTGCTGCTATCTGCCGGCAGATTTATGCCAACAAAGGCAAACAGTAAAAAACAAAATTGTTGCTTTTAATTTTTCTCATTTTTTTGTTGCCTCTATTTTGCGATTCCTCGACAGCTGCATTAAAAAAGTTGGCCAAAGAAAACAGTTTGCATTGCAATTTCGACTTGCTTTATTTTTGTTGCTTTGTTAGCTTTGTTTTTGTTATCAACCGAACAGTGAACAACGAATAACGAATAACGAACAACGTTGCAAAATATAAAATAGAAACAAAATAAGCAGCGAAAATGTTTCAAAAGTGACCAGACGAAAATGCGGGGCGACAAAAGGTTGTGTCCGGTCGCTGGAGACCTGGGGCAAGAGACCCGGGAGAAGAGACCCGGGACAAGAGACCGGAGACCAGCTTAGCCCTTATGGGTGAAGGCGAAGCCAAAGCCAACTTGCAACTTATTTTTTTCCCGCAGTCACAAGTGGGTCGCTGCTTTTGTATGTAGGTTTTCGACTTCTTCAAACATAATGCAAATCTTTGCTTAGCTTTAATTTGCCAAGTCCGCTCTTAATTTTTGTATTTGACTAATGACAGGAAATATGGCTAAATTGTGAATTACGAGAAGCAGCTTCATTTTGGTTACAATTCGATGTCAATGTCAGCATACGTTATTTTTAATTTTTTTTTTAAACTTACAACAATGATACAGCAATCTTTGACACAATCAGTCATTTGTAATTACAAATATTTTTATCAGAACCAAAATTTGGAAATACGAAATTTGCTCTCATATTTTTTATTAAATTTAAATAATATACATGTTTTTTTCCAACTTGCCCTGGCGACTTTTTTGGGATTGATTTTTTTAAATGCATAATTTCTACTTGCGGTCCCTGGTTTTTATAAGCTATCTGTCAGTCAATTTGAACTGCTGCCCTAATTCACATCGTGTTTAATCTTTTTCCATAAAACAATTTTTGACATTCAATATTTGTTTTCAAGGCAGATCAGGCAGTCAGTAAATTCTTAAGTACTATGGAATGAAAACAAATGTTATCAGTTTCGATTAGTTGTTAAAGCCTGTCAATTAGAATAACATATCGCGTTTCATCTTTTTCAATAATTAGAGAATTGCCATTTCATTATTTACAACCGCATTAAATCTTCGAAATACTCCAAGAGAATTGGAAGTTTATCATTGTCTAAATATTTATTCCGAATCAATTTCTGTATCTACAAGTCAACCATATATCCATGCGAACTCTAAGCCGATTCCCTGAATGGAAATTATTCTAGAAGGCGTGATTGCAACTGTTGGTAACTCAAGTGTGACTATTCCCGAGTCTGTGCACAGACTGAGCACCTTCTCTTGCCATATTGTTTGTTAATTTCTTGTATAATTTTTACAGTTGCTTGCTCTGCTGCATTTCATTTGCTGGCTGGTTCTGGGTTCTGGGTCCGCTTGGCCCTGCTTGGCAGTGTTGTTTTGTTTTGGCTTTCAGAACTTAATTAAATGTTGTCACAGCGTACACTTTGTAGTTTTCGCTGGGGCGACCAAAGAGCAACGACTGCATGGAAATAGGGGCGAAGAATGGGGAAAGCGGGGGAAGAAGGGTATCTGAGAGTCTGTGGGTGACGGCGATTCGAAGTGTAAATGAAATAATAGCTGCTAAAAACCAATTTGGCGTAAATTACAAAAGCTTCACGGGTTTATAAATAGAGTTCTTAAGCTGTCATTTTGCGACCTTTGGCTAAAAGTGCTTTTAATAACTCTCCATTCACGATTCTCGATTCTCGATTTCTTATTCTCATTTGATGTTTTTTTTATTTTATTGCAGTTCCGTCGAATTGATAGCGTTGCTGGCCATATCTTGCACCTTTTTTCTGTTCATGCACACAAACAAATTGAACAGTCGCCTCAAGGAAATGGAGGTGAAGCTGCAGCCGTCGGAGTTCTCGGCCCTCGGATTAACCGGCAACCACATAAGCGGACATGATGCGGGCAGTAAGTAATCAAGATAGAGATCTAAACACTTGTTGTTTCACCAGTATTGTTAGTCCCAAAACGCATATTGTCGGTGGCAAGGCCAGAAGGCCAGAACTGTGCCAAAGTTTTCGCTCGATTGCATATGTTGATGCCGTTGCATGCGTGAATGCCACAGATACAGCTACAGATACAGATACAGATACAAATGCATCTGTCAGATAAGCCCTTCTCTGTGTGCAGGAAGGCACAACAAACACTAACGTCTGCGGCTATGGCCAATTGATTTTTAATGACCACACTGACCCGGCACCCAAATGCTCTTTTGTTAACACTTTTTGCGCAATATTTTGTCCGGCCAACCCATAAATTAGTTGAATGTTTTTAACTTAAATTCGAACGCATTGCAATGCTTTATGCATGCATAAATTATTGTGCATAGTTTATGGTTCCAGCTACTAATACAGTGCAGAACGAAAACCAACATAATTTATATACGCTCCTAATAAATACATACTCTGGTCTGACCAAATTTTCATTTTAATATGCATGAATTGACTATTCGAGTATCTAATATGTGCGCATGTAACATAAAAAGCCAGTGTAAATGTATTTTTCATATATGTGTATTTAGTATATTAATAAATTATTTAGTGGACCCCAATGGACCCTGCGTTTGTCCAACAACTAATAGCAATTTAACCTTTTGACATGCGTTAAGCATCCTAAAAAGTTGTTATCCCCTCGACTCGCACCCTTATCAACACATCTGAATAATGCAGCATATTTAAATATTGCTTATATCTGTTTATATTTATTAATTCAATTAGTAAATATGCATAATCCGACTAGATTGCATTTTTAAACTGCGGAAATAATGGATTATGTGCTATTTTTCATGGAAATTATAAAGGCATCGAATCTGTTTAACATTAGTTCAATAGTTTTAATTGAATCACATTATTCGCATAATGACTACGCATATTCACGGGTATAATAATAATAATATTATCAATATCTATACATCACAATAGATGGAAATAAAACTGAGTTCTTGGTATGAACCGTAAAATAATAGTTTGGAGTTTTTCCCTCCCACTATAGTAAATTTGTTTATTTTTTTTTGTGAATTAATTGAATTTAGAAAGCCAAGTTTTAATTATAATTTGTTTTTTAATGAAGAGTGTGAGTTTGTTCAAAATTCTTTTTCTACAACATTTCCATAAACAGAAATGAAATTATTAGCTGCACAATTATTGAAACATGACAACTTAGAGGTCTAGAAAAAAGAAATGAAATAAAACTGCAATTAAATTCCAAACTGCTGTTGATGGATATAAACAACAATAAAAAAAAATATATATTTAGATCACATTTCATGTGTCAATTGAAACTTGAAAAAATCATTTGGTCGAGAGCCACTCGACACAATATTCTTTGTGTACTCACAAACTTATTCGTATTCCGAGCACTTGAGGCGATTTCGTGTGTGAGTGCGAGTGTGAGTATACATTTTATGATTTGAATGTTGACCTTTTCTGAGAAACAGCTCTCGAGATTGCCGTTGCTTTAGAACGGGCCTGAACCGAACCCATACTTAGGCGCAGCCAACTAACTAATAACTCTATCATTAGTCGGACTGTAACTGTGAAATACGTCTTGCTATTGTATCAAATCAGACTTTCCGCATGCAAAACCCTAATTTCAATGCCGGAAGCCATCCACTTGCACCGCGGTTGTTGCCACTGACGAAATACGAGTATGCCAAAACCTGGACCATAGATCACAGCGGAGTGTTATCGGTGACGGGGGTTGATCGCGACACGGCTGCTTCACGCCTTGCTGCGGTGATTGTAGGCAACAAAAGTCAACCGAGTGCACTGTGCACAGTGATTCTAGATGCAAATAAATAGACATCAAGTGTAAAAAGAACTTGCAGATAAAAATACATAGTTTATTGCAGTCAAAACAAAAGCAGAATAATGGCATGCTAAATTTATAGTAATTCAAGCTATCACCTCTTAAGATTTTTGGGCATAATTTTACAATGTTCAACAAGTCAGTCAAATATTTCTGAATATAAGAGATCTTTTTTATTTAAAAAATAAATGTTATTAAATTAAATTCAATCGCTAAACAATTTGATACATAAATAGAATAGGCATGAATACAAAAGAAAAATAAAAATATGAATTAATTATAAATAAATAGTTAAGAAATTATACATTGAGAATAAGAATGTATAATCCATAATTTATAAGACTTATTTTTAGATATGAAGAAATATTAATTAAAATTTTAAAGTAAAAAGTAAAATATATAGGTTAATTACAAATTTGTAATAATTTCTGATATCACTGGGAATTAACCAGAGGGAATTCGTTTGAAAAATCATTTCTATATTCATTTCAATATTCATTGGGATTTAATAACTGATTTATTTTAGTGGTGTAACTTAATAAATTTATAAGATTATTATAGTCTATAATTAAGAATTTATATTTTAAAGTTTTAAGCGTAAACGAGAGAAATTAACAAGATGCAGTTTTAAAATTTATTAAAAAGCCTTTGTTTGTCATCTCATCAGCTGTTGAACCACTGTGCGGCGGTCATGTGATCAAATGATGATGATGATGATGACTCCAGCGACAACAGCAACAACAATAACTACAATAACAACTCCGACTGCGACTTGAAGTCTGCAGATGCGCTCCAGTACGATGCGATAGCAAGGCATTTGTGAGCTGCCATCGCGCAGCTGTTGCTCGAGCTCGACTATTTTATTGTTGTTGTTGCTGTTGTTTAGCGCACGCGTCAATTGCGCCGCCGCAGCAGCAGCAGCAACGGTCGTGCTTAGGCATAGACGACAGATACAAATTGTCTGGTTAGGCCCAAAGCCAGGCGGAATGGCTAATGGCCAAAAATAACAAAAAAAATAAAATATAATAAAAGAAAAACCTTGGCTTCCTCGCTGATGAGATATTTTTTGTTGCTGGCTGCCCAGCAAACCAAAAATGCGAAATACAAGAAAAAAGAGAAGAAAAGCCTTTTGCTCGCTGCTAACCATTCATTCATAAATATTTCATATAATTGACTCGCACGACTTGACGACTTTGAAAACGAATGCGAGACGAGTGCTACTCACATGAGTCAAGTTGATGATGACACCTCAAGTTGCCAGTTTTGTCTGCCGGATTTTCAGTTTTTTGTTCCAACATTGAACTTGACTTGGGCTAATTAGCAGCGAAGACAAACAGCTGTGTGTTTTGTAGCATAGTGTAGCGTTATGTGGTTTTCTTTTTTGCTCCACTGAACAACTGGAAACACGCAACCAAACTGAAAGAAGAACTCCAGATAAAGTACATTACTTTACAGTTACTGTCTGATTGAGCAGCCTATTCAAATTAATACAATACATGCAGATAGTACGCGTCTTATCTTAATTCTATTTACCTCAATGAGCAAACTAAATTGCAATAAACAAAGCCATTCCAATTCAATTTCAGCGCTGGTTAAATGCTCTTAAACCAGTTTAATGTGGTTAGCACAAGCTACACAAACTTCGTTTTCAATTGCAGCTCTTGATAGATACCTGACTAGTTTGGTAGTTAGCCTTAAGGCGAGGCAGCGCTCTTGTTAAAATCCATTAAAAATTCAGGTTGCAGATCAATGGACAGGAAAATAATGCTCTAGCAACAATGTGAGTTTGCTTGACGAACCACTGTTAAGTTTAAGACTATCAAATTTCAAGAAAATATAAACAAATCAGAAAAATTCTTGAATTTTAAAGTCAACTACGGAAGACTACTAATTAATTAATCTTTCAAATATTAAATATTATGAATTTATTTATCAAGATTAGGAAATGAAAAACTTTGAAGTATATGTAATATAAATCAATCATAAATTCAACATTTTATTGAACATTTTATAGGCATATTATTTCTAATTCAAATCATGACATTTTATTTTAAGTACATTTACAAGTAAAATTTTAATAAAAAGTAATCAAAATACTTTTTAAGTTTGATTTGTATTATAACTATAATATTAACTGAACGACAACCCCCCAAAAATATTATTTGCAATCCAAATCATGACTATTATTTAAAGTATTATATTTTTATTATTTATTACATATTTATTTATTTATTACATATTTTTCTAACTTACAATTAAATTCAGGGGTACAAACAGCAAAACCAGATCAACTTAGGCCTGCAGGCTGATTTAAAGTGTAAATTCGATAGTTGTTATAGAAATATGAATTTTAGAGCATTTAAAATTGTGACCAACCAAAATGGAATTTAAGGCAAACAATTACTTGTAGAAATATAGATACAAGCTTGTCCTGAATAGGGTGTGGAAGGTCTTAAGTCCGATGACATTCAAAAAATGCTCATAAGTCGCAAAAAAGAATATGCAGCAATCTAATTGACTGTGATTGCACTCCACTTAGACTGTTAGCTGAGATACACATACTCATAGAGGCAGCTACGCCCCGCATTGAATGAGTGGGTACATAACATAAGATCATTAATGATGTGTTTTTTGTTCTCCGTAACTGACACATGTAATGCAGTTCACCTTCAATGGCCAATAGCCGGAGCTGAGGCGATGCCGAAGGCTGGCAATAACTCAAGAATAGCAAAAACTAGATTTACTTAGCATAGGGGTAAGTTGACGATACGATATACATACCATATGCATGTAGTTGAGTTTTGCTGAGCTGCTGCATAAGAAACTTGCAAGTAACCCAATTTCAAGACCACACAAAAAGTGTCAGGCAGATGCAAAAGGCTTCTCTTGGCTTTGGCAGACCACAAAATGTATTTCACATTGGTTCAGTGACTTGGATTCGAATGTGAGCAAAAAGTAAAGCAAAACCCAAAACAGAAGCAGAAGCTGGAAAAAAAACCAGTTAGAGTTGGAGCCACTTTCATTCAGATTCAGATTTTTCAGTGAAACTGACCAATGACCAAAAGCAAACCAAATGCGAACAACGAATCTGGTTTATGGCCAATGGATTTGGATTTCCAGTTCAGTCCGGCAAAACTCAGGCTTATGTCGACTTCCTTGTTCATCAGGCTCCAGCGGGCAAATTATGAAATGCTTAGCCGCAAGACAGCCTACACACTCCATTACACTCCACTACACACAACACTACTACACTTCACCTGAAATCAACAACAGTCTCCACTGCAAAATCAAGATGTTTTCCGCCTGTCCAAAATGCTGAATTGCCGTCATTTAGTGTGCAATTGTTAGCTTATAAACTTGCAAGTTGTAAATTTAGCTACCTACACCTGATGCTGGACCCGGACTATGGCAATTTTAATTGCCCGGCTGGTGGCGAGGACACTTTTCGATAGTAGGTCTAGTTTCTGGGCAACTTTCAAATGATCGTAATGACAACGTTGGGATGAGACCCGATCGGACAGATAGGGAGATGATCATCCTGAAAGTGAAAGGAATCATCATGAGCTTGCATATTTATTGCTCTCACATTTATTTACCATTTACGCCGGCTTGTGAGTAGTACTTCGAAATGGAAATGAAAATGGAGTGGACTTCCCAGTCATATACATTCATACATACTTGTGTATAGTATTTATGCTCTTTCGCATTGCATAAACACTTGGAGGAAAGTAAAAGTATTGACAGCGAAGTCGCGTCGCGAGGGGAGGAGTTGGCGCTGCCCTCGGTGAGTGTTAAGGTCGCAGACGAGGCATAAATTCAAAATGAAAGAAAAACATTGCAAATTGTCAGATAGTTATGGCCAATAATCTGTTTCTTATTCCAGCCTCTCTTAAATATTACTTAACTGTTGTAAAAACACTGCATATTATATTTTTAGCAAACTATTTAGTTGGAGAGCCATAAAACGTTTTGGGGGAATGGGCATTTTTTAATGACTTCATTACATATCTGTTAATGATACTTTATTTTATTATGTGTTGAGAATAAAAATATATTGTACATACATACATATATGTAATGGTATTCAGTAAACAATAACGAAACAATATTTTATTTGCAATATGCGAATGAGTTTTCTCTTTTATCCATTAAATTAATTACATTTGGAAATATTATTTTACTGACAGTATCCACATATTATATTATATTACAAATATTTCTTCTATTGAAATAAGTTGAAACCACAAATATTTATGATTAAAACATATAAAAAAAAACTGCATTACATTTTTTTGGAATTAAAATACATAGAAATTAAAGTAATCACCTGAGCTGTGTTTCGTGTTAAATTAATTGCCATTACTTAAATAGCTTTGCAGTGATTCCCTTAATTGGACTCAATTTTTGTTATTTTTAGTGTTCATTTGTTGTTTTGTAATTTTATTCAATTAATCTATTATTTATATTTTATTTCCATTAGTCGAATATTACTCTATTCAAATACAAGGCAAATAATTGCATTCTTACTAAATATACCTATATCGTAATTTATTAAATACTTATGAGGCTCACTGTTTGTAACTTTTAGTGCTCATTTATCGATAAGTAATTTCATTCAATTTATCTACTATTTTTATATTATTTCCATTATTTGAATTCCTTAAAATTCCAAGGGAATATTTGTCTCTTACTAAAAATATTACGTAATTAATTAATTATCTATGCTTAGTGCTAAGACTCCTTGAACTGGAGTCGTTACTTGTAATTTTAGTGTCCATTTATCGATACTAATTTCATTAAATTTACTGATTATCAAATGAGTTGTTTTTATTGAGACAACATGCAGCGTTTTATATTTATGTCTCCTGTACATGTCTGGTAATAACTGTTTGGATTAACTTTTCAGAACACGATGACATCAATACACTGCACGGCACCTATCAATATCTGAAGAGCACCGGCCAGGTAAGCCACGCATTCTCAAATACTCTTTTTATGATTTGCATTCGCCATCTGTGCCATATATGTGTCATAGTCGTAAACATTATTGCATACATTCTGGTTGGCCATAAAAAACAAACAAATCGACGAAAAACCATCAAAAAGCATCAAAGGAAAAGCTTCAGCTCCTCGGTGTTTGATATTTACAAAAAGTGTGTCTTGCTCGCTCTCTCTCTCTCTCTCTCTCTCTCGCTCTCTCTCATTTTTTGAATGGTAGTCCTGTTGGCTCATTGATCGTCTCACTCGTAGCACACGCATACACATACAACACACACATACAACACTCACATCAACACACCAAACATCACACTCAGAACAATATTTCTCTTGATCTCTCTGGTATTATCTCTCGCAGACTGTCTCTCTGTCTCTCTGTCTCTTACTCTCTCTCTCTCTCTAGCTCTCTTTAGTCTCCTCTATTTACACTAACACAAACAACAACACTTCGACTCAGTCTTGGAATTTTGTCAGCGCAGTTTCTCGAAATTATTAATTTAGTGAGTTAGTTGCCAGATGCGCCAGTTGCGACATAGAAGCGATAGAAATTCGATTTGTAATGATTAAAATAAAAAGACGCGCAAAAGGTAAGTCGAATGGGAGGATTACTTGTTCAATTTAGTCGCATGTCAGTTGTGAAATTCGCAATGAGGTTGTAGAAAAAATATGACTGTGGCCTGTGGACTGTTGCCCCACAATCAATTTGTGCCTGTTGCTTCAGCTGAAATCCGCTTATAACTCGGCCTACATACACACACTCACACGCTCACGCACACACCCAACTGTCTGTTTGTGTCGCTTGATTGTTGCATCCACTTTTGCAATCCGGCAGCTACAACACCTGACCAGCTCTCAAGTGAACAACACGCCGCGAGCTCAGCTCCCAACACTGTTCTTCAATCGCGTGCCCAAGGCGGGCAGCGAGAAGCTGATGGAGCTGCTCAAATTGCTGGCCAAGCGCAACAATTTCCAGGCGCGTCGGGATCCCGAACAACTAGTCGAAACCATACTCATGGACAACGGCTTCGCTCGCCATCTGCTCAGCTCCGAGATACTCAATTGCAGCACAACAAATTCCTATACGAAGCACGTGGCCTTTGTGAACTTTGCTGCCCACCAGAAACCCTGGCCCATCTATATAAATCTGGTGCGGGATCCCATCGAGCGGCTGGTCAGCTGGTTCTATTATGCCCGAGCTCCTTGGTATCTGGCGGATCGTGTCAGCGCCTTTGGAAAGTCCTTTAAAATGCCGTCGATGGAGTGGCTGCAAAAGGATTTCAATCGGTGTGTCCTCGAACAGGACCCCGAGTGTGTCTATGAGCAGCTGGAGATGGGCAATCTGGGTGACCATCGAAGGCAAACGCTCTTTTTCTGCGGCCAAAACCCCAAGATCTGTATGTGAGTAGTCGGTAGTCCTTAACGCTTGGGCGAGGGTCACTCGATCAGTTATCAGTGGAAAAAGTTAAACAAACCAAAGAATTTTCGTTCAAAAGATTGCAATAAGCCAAACAAAATTGTATTCTTCGTTAGTTTATGAGACATATTTTGAAATTAATACTGTAATAAGTTCTCCGTGAAAAGTTTTTGACAATTTAAAAAGTTTCTGATCAAAAAAATGAAAAAAATGGAGAAACGACTTGTTTTTTCCTTAAAGCATCATGTGATATATTCTTGAAATTATTAAATTCTCTATAAATTATAATATAAGTAAGAGAACCTCGTTGGAAGAAGTACGACAAATTAAGTAATTACTGATCAAAAGATTATAATAATAATCAGTGCTTTTACCTAAGACTATTAAATTGCATTAAATATTATAAATATTGTGTAAAACATGTTTCAACAAATTTTAAAGATATCCAGAAATAGAAATATTTCAATCCAGAATGAACCCCGTTCAAATAAAAGTGATTACAATTTGATTGAAATAAAAATTATACAAGTGCCCTGAAACATTTAATACAAACTCTTTCGATTAAATACTCAAATAGTTAAATATGAACCGGAAAATTAATATTGCTACGTATCGGACAACAACTTCCAAGCCAAAAATACAGAAATATTTAAAAAATTGATGTGAAAATTATTAAAGTTATACAACTTCAAATTTGAAATTTCTAACAATTTTTTTTTTTGGATTGAAAATTTAAAAAGTATTTTGAATAGTAAACAAAATAATAAAAACTTGTGCATTAATACTGACACGTCTAAGACGGAAAAAGAACAAAAATACTTGACAACAAAAAGTCGCATAAAGCACAGTCGTTTCCACTGACAATTTATCGAGCAGACCCCGCGCCAAAGTATTTCGCTGAGACGCCAACCAACTGCCCAACTAAATTCCCCCTGCAGGCCATTCAACTCCCCCGAGGCCATGCAGCGTGCGAAGCGGAATGTGGAGAAGCGTTACGCCGTCGTAGGCACTTGGGAGGACACGAACACAACCCTGAGTGTGCTGGAGGCATATATACCGCGATTCTTTGCGGGCGCCAGGGAGGAATACTATGCGATGCAGCGGCAAATGGAGAATGTGAATCGGAATGCGTTGAGGCCGAGCATCAGCGAGGAGACGCGATTGCTGCTGGGCAGGAATCTGACGCACGAGATTGAGTTCTATCAGTTTGCCAGGCAGCGTCTGAATAAGCAGTATATAGCCCATCAATTGGACAGAGATCGCTCAGTTAGCGGCTAAGATAATGAGAATAAAATCGAATAATAGAAAATTGCTACTCTTCACTTTCGCATCACTTCCTGACTTGAGCTTTATCTGAACAATCTTCTAACTGCGTAGTTATGCTGGTACTTGGGAATCGGGAATCGCTACTCGGGACTCGGCACTAAACAATCGAATCCTATATATGCCTCACAGCGGGCTGCCAATGTGCATGCACCTCGACACCTCGCCTCCGAGGATCTGTCGGACCACGATGATAAACATCATCAGACGCCACACAATCATCTGCACAAGGCGGCGTCAGATCATCAGCTTGCACTGCCCGAGAACAAACATCATCCGGCTGATGATGACTTGGACTACGATGATGACGACGATGAGGAGGAGCATGGCTATAATCTGGCTGCAGATTTGCTCAACAACACCAAAAATGCCGAGGTTGATTTTGTGTTCTTCAATCGAGTGCCCAAAGTCGGAAGTCAATCGCTGATGGAGCTGATGCGTCGCCTGGGCAAGATCAATGGCTTCATTCACGCTCGCAATCCGGGCAGCGTCAAGGAGACCGTCATGATGCCCAGGGAGGGCCAAAAGGATCTCGTTGCGGATCTCTTGACACGCCCCAAGCCGCACATCTACAGCCAGCACATTGCCTTCATCAATTTCACGCGTTTCCACTTGCCGCGTCCGATCTACATTAATCTGGTGCGCGATCCGATCGAGCGCATTATCAGCTGGCATTATTATGTGCGTGCTCGCTGGTATTATAATGACATGAAGGCCAAGCTGGGCGAGACAGCGATTGCCATGCCATCGGACGAGTTTCTCAATCTCGACCTGGACACGTGCGTGAGGAATCGCGATCCTCACTGCACCTTCGAGCAGATGCAGATCAAGAACCCGGTGGGCGATCATCGCAGGCAAACTCTGTTCTTCTGCGGCATGAACAAGAAGCTGTGCATGTAAGTAGCAAAGGAGCATGGAAAGTAATTAGCCACTTAATCGTCATCTGGATTAGGCCCTTCAACTCGGAGATGGCCATGCAGAAGGCCAAGCATACCGTGGAGTCGGAGTACGCTGTGGTGGGCACCTGGGAGGATACGAATATCACGCTCACCGTGCTCGAAAACTATATACCCCGATATTTCCGCAACGCCAAGGTGGCATATTATCGTAAGCATTACTCCGAGCTGTCGCTTCAGATCGAGCTAATTCTCTATCGACATTGCAGTGGGCGAGGAGCGTCTATCGAAAGTGAATCGCAATAATGTCACGCGCATTGTCAGCGACGAGACGCGTCAGATTCTTCGTCAGAATCTCACTCACGAGATCGAGTTCTACGAGTTCTGCAAGCAGCGTTTGTATCTCCAATATGCCGCTCTCGGCAACGGCAAAAGCTTCGGCGAGGACGATTATCTCCTGGTGCCGGAGCAGCACGGTGGAAATCAGCATGATGACGAGTATTAAACTGTAGATCAACTCACATAAGTTAAGCAGAGCCAACTATCGAATAAAATTCCTAGAAATACTTTAATCCAATATCAACTGAAACATTTCTCTTTTGAAAGTCGCATTTTGAATTTAACTTCTTCGATAACATTTAATTTTTCACAGTGTTCCATTATTGTTTTTAAGCTCAATCTATGAGCTCTAAATAACTGTATGTAAAGTTTCAAGCCGCAGATATAACGAAAATTTTTAATCAAGAGTTTCGATTCTTTGAGTTTATCTTTTAATTTTTCTTAATATTCTGTTATTGGTCTTAGATTCAATGTGTTCCTTACGAAGTTCATATTTATGGGAATTTTCTTACTGCTGATATGCAATATTCTTTCTATATATACGAAATTGAATTTAGTGTTCATTAATTTTATAATTTGGGATATAAAGAAAATATTTTGTATTATTTTTCAAATACTTAAATATTTGCACAGCTGTTTGAATTTTGTGCAGGGAATTCTTTCTTTAATTAGGTCTCTCCGAGAATGTCATTTATTAGAAACGCATTTTGACATTCTGATTACTTGGGAGACTCTATTTTACAGTTTACAAAAGAGTTTGTAAGCTAAAAATTGAGTCGATCATCAATGGACCCAAAAATGGCATTCTAATTAAATGCAAGACTTGAACCATCGATTACATGATGTCTTGCTTTCGTTTATTTGAATGGTTATCCTTTATTATTAATTAATAAGAGATTAATCTGAACTGAGTCCACATGCATTGTCGCACTTTTTTAAAAATCATAAAAATTGATTTAAAGAGGTTTCTAAATAAATGGATACTTTGCCTTCGTTTCATTAGGAGATTATCTTTGATTATCAACTAAATAAAAAAAGTTTGCAAGAGAGTTTACAAGCTGAAGGTTGCGTCGATCTATCTTTAAAATTGATTTAAAGAGTTTTATGAACAAATGCAAGACTTCAATTTTAAATTAACTTTAAAGTGTTTCCTTGAAATCTGCACGCACTAATTCGACTACCCAAAGGTTTGAGATCATCCCTGTCTCTCTCTCTTTTCTCACATCGCTCTCGCTTACACTCGGTTGTGACCCGTGGAACTCTTCTCGTTTCAAGCTGGCTGGACTGACAGCAGCCCAGCTGAACAATACGCCCAAGGCTGAGCGAGAATACGTATTATTCAATCGCATAGAAAAGGTTGGCAGCCAATCGATGACAAAGCTTTTGGCCAAGTTGGGTAAACTTAATGGCTTCATGACCTATCGCAATGTGATATTGGGTCCAAAGACGAGCTCCATAAATAGCTTTGAGGATGAGGCAGAGGAGGCTAATGATATGATGGATCTGACTGATCCGGGCGCCTATGTGGAGCACACGAACTGGATCAATTTCACGGCACACGATCTGCCCAGACCGATCTATATAAATCTGGTGCGACATCCCATACAGAAGGTGATCAGTGCCTATTACTATCACCGCCATCCGACGGTCTATGCCAACACCTTGCTGCGCAATCCCAATGCCCCCAAGCAGAATAAGGACTATTTCGACACCAGCTTCAATGATTGTGTGCGCCAAAGGATCAGTCCCGACTGCGTCTTCGATCCGCACTCCAAGTACAACAACGATTGGCGACGCTTCGCCTTGCGTTTGTGCGGCAATCAGCCAGTTTGCGTGTAGGTAAACCGAAGCTGATCGCCCCGATCGAAGAATGTATATCTTCTCGATGTATTCTGCAGGAATCTGAACTCAGAGGTTGCCACGCAAATAGCCAAGGAGCATGTGGAAAGGGAATATGCCGTCGTCGGCAGCTGGGAGGATACAAATATAACTCTGGCCGTGTTCGAGGCATACATCCCCCGATTCTTTGCCAAGGCCACAGAACTCTACTACTGTAGGTGAAATTAATCCGCCTTTGATTCTCTGTTCTAAGTGGAGTTTGTTGTTTTTTTTTTGTGGCGCAGCCAAGCAGGATTTGTTCACTATAAATGTCACGCCGCATGACAATCGTCTGGACGAAGATGTGGAGACGTATATGAAGCAGCAGCTGGCCTATGAGATTGAGTTGTACAACTTCTGCAAGCAGCGTCTCTATAAGCAGTACATAGCCATCAAGAAGACTGAACTAGCAGCATTTGTAGAGCAGCATACTCAGACCTAAATACAGCGTATCTCTTCCATCCACGAGTCGTGTTTTCCTTTCTATTATGCTACTAATCTCAAGGGTTGGGTTCAAGCTTCAATCGCAGTGCTATCAACGGCTCCCCTCGCATTCCTTTCGCAGATCCTTCAACTGAATGCCAACGCCCTGAATAACACTAAGAATGCCGATATCGATGTCCTCTTCTACAATCGAGTGCCCAAAACGGGCAGCATTCAGTTCATCGAACTGATGCGACAGCTGGGCAAAGTGCATGACTATGAGGTGGAAAAGGATCCACAGAACGGTGGCATCATCCCCATCTTGGAGAGCGCCGACGAGAGCGACTTGATCGACAATATTGCCGGCTTCGAGGACGGCACCGTCTACGCCAGCCATGTGAATTATCTGAACTTTACCAAATACGATCAGCCTCGACCGATCTATGTGAATATGGTGCGTGATCCTGTCGAGCGTGTGATCAGCTGGTATTATTATATACGTGCTCCGTGGGTGTTTGTGCCGGGACGTCGTCGCACCAATCGCGAGATGCCCAATCCCCAGTGGGTCAACACCGAGTTCGATCAGTGTGTGCTGAATGGCGAGAAGGTTTGCACCTACATCGAGGGCTCGCTGCTCGAGCGTGTGGGCGACCATCGCAGGCAGACGCTCTTCTTCTGCGGCCACAACGAGTTCAAGTGCACGTGAGTGGGATTCGAAGTTGTCCCCTTTGAGATACAGTTCATTCGCTTAGCTGCCTCCGATGTCGATTCAGTTGCCTATAAAATGAGGTCACTTGAGACAGTTTATTGCATTAGTTAATACACCTGAACCTCGCTTAACAGCCACTCCGCTTCCAATTAGCGGTCAAAATTACCAAAATTCATTTATTTTCATTTAAATCATCACAATGAACAGGGTAAAAGTTGCCTGATAATGGGTAAAGCCACGTGGAGCCACAAATGTTGGCAAAGAAGGCATCTGTATACCCTAAAATGTGTCACAACGTAAAGTTTCGAGTCCCCTGCTTCATACTATTTTGATTAAACATTCTAAAATAATGTGTTAAAGTTATAGTCGGCTTAGTAAAAAATTGTGGTTTACAAAAAATTGCAGCTTTTTCTAGAGAACACCTATACTTTATTGTTCTAAGGACAATTCGTGTTATAAGTTCGAAACTTAAATGTGTTTTTGAATTTTATTTTTGTGCACATTTAACAAGATTGCTAAATATTTCATAAATATTTTTTTGACTGCATTTTACCAAATTCTGGTATCGGAAATCGATTACTTTACTTTACGTACTTGTTCTTACTTTAGGGCCGATAAGCGAGGTAGTTGACTACGTTACAGGAACATTATGAATGCACTTGATCATTAAAATATTGTTGGGTGAATTTTAAAGAAAGCTGTATCTCCATCGAGGTGGTTAAGCGAATGATACTGTATTCTCGCTCTGAATTGTCCCTCCACTTCGCTCTTCAACTCCACCCTCGACCCTTTTTAGACCCTTCAACTCGCGGCTGCCCTTGCAGCTGGCCAAGCAGAACGTGGAACGCGAATACGCCGTCGTCGGCACTTGGGAGCACACCAATGAAACCCTCGCAGTGCTCGAGGCCTATATTCCGCGCTACTTTGCGGATGCCTCCAAAATGTACCACTGTAAGTTCAGCATGGATTCCACTTCGTGAATTGTCTGTTATTGATGGTGTCCTTTCCAGCTGGTCTGCATGCGGGCAAATCGAATGACAATCCGATGAAGCCGCACATTAGGCAGGAGATCATTGACATGGTGCGTCGCAATTTTACGCGTGAAATCGAATTCTATCAATTCTGTCGCCAGCGTCTGCATAAGCAATATCTGGCTTTAAAACTGAACGATCTGATGCGCATGGACGATAGCTTAGTTAATTTAAGGGCAGGCAATGAACTGGCAATAAGGAATTAGGTAGTGAAAGTTAATAAAGGAGAAATGCAATTTATTTAATTGATAAATCAAGTTGAGTTTTGCTTTTGATTGTTGACTGCCTTCGCATGAAATTTACTTGCTGTTATCAATTTTGCTTATCGATATCATCTGCGATCTTTAGGAATGATTCTTGATTTTCTTGGAACTTATCTGCTTGCGCAAATTACTTTGCCTATCAATATCTTAAGCGATCTCTGCCCACTAACTTGACTTCCAACTCGCGACTAACACATTAAACGGGGAACATGAAAAAAGTGAATCCAACTCCAAATCCTGCCTCGACTGCAGCTGCATCGTCTGAGTGCAGAGCGCTTGAACAACACTCGCAATGCCGAGATCGAGGTGCTCTTTTTCAACCGCGCTGCCAAGGTGGGCAGCGAGGCGCTGCTGGAACTGTTCAACGCTCTAGAGGAATACAACGAAGATCTGACCGTGGAGCGCAGTGGATTGCAGGAGAATTCTCAAAGGCAAATGACGAAACCCGAGCGTCGAGAGGCAGCCGAACTTGTGGCTGGCCTCGACGAGGGCTCCGTTTACATCAGGCACATCAATTGGATCGACTTTGATGAGTTCGATCTGCCGCATCCCATCTACATCAATATGGTGCGCGATCCCGTGGAGCGTGTGATCAGCTGGTTCTATTATGCGCGCAGCGCCTACAAGAATGCCATCGAGTATCGCAAGACCCCGAACAAGAAAATCAGACCAGCCTCGTGGTACAAGAAGAACTTCAACGACTGCGTCCGCAGCGGAGATCCCGAGTGTCAGTACGTGCCGCACACGGTGAAGGATGCGGTGCCCAACTTCAAGAGGCAGTCGCTCTTCTACTGTGGCCACCACGACGATTGTATGTAAGTAGCCGGGAGTGCAAACCACAAGCGAGAACATCTAATGATGGAACCCTTGCAGTCCCTTCAACTCGCCAGCTGCGGTGCAAATGGCCAAGGAGCATGTGGAGCGGGATTATGCTGTGGTTGGCAGCTGGGAGGACACAAACATCACGCTCAGCGTCTTTGAGAGCTACATTCCGCGATTCTTTAAGGGCGCCAAGCTTATGTATGAAAGTAGGTTCACGATTTCTCCACTATTTTCATCTCGTTGATGTCCCCATTTCCCTTGATATATCCAGTGCACAATAGCAAGATCACAAATCGGAACAAGAACAAACGCAAGCCGTTCATTGAGCCAGAGGTGAAGGAGATGATTAGGAATAACTTTACCCATGAGTATGAGTTCTATCACTTCTGCAAGCAGCGTCTGTACAAACAGTATTTGGCCCTCAATCTGCATGAGTTGGACAAGCACGGATTGTTGAAATAGTCGATCACAAAACAACTACTCGAATGCATTAAATAAATTGTAATTATATGTTTAGTAGAATGATTAAATACTCGTGATTTGTGTGTCAACTTTGTGTCTAATCCTTTGTGTGGGTCAACTGCTCCTAATCCTAGTCTACTCCTCACCACCTCACCACCTTCCTCCTCCTCCTCCCTTCCTTCACAACAACAGTTGCATCATCTGACGCCACAGCAGCTGAACAACACGGCCAAGGCCCAAATGGATCGACTCTTCTTCACACGCTGTGCCAAAGTGGGCAGCGAATCCTTGCTGCAGTTCATGGAGTATCTGCAGGATGTCAACGACTTTGAGGTCGATCACACCGGAATGAAACTGCCGGCGAAACGTCAACTCTTGCCCAAAACTCAGGCCAAAAAGGCCACGTATATTTATAACCAAGAGCCGGGCACAGTCTACATTGAGCACACCTCATGGATTGACTTCAATCACTACAATCTGCCCAAACCCATCTACATCAATCTCGTGCGCGATCCCGTCGAGCGTGTGATCAGCTGGTATTATTATGTTCGCAACTCCTATCGCAACGCCATCTTCTATCGCAAGCATCCCGATGCTCCGATCCAGCCGACTTCCTGGTTCAAGAAGAACTACAACGATTGCGTTCGCAGCGGCGATCCCGAGTGCCAATATATTCCCATGCAAGTCAAGGATGTTGTGGGTAACTTTAAGCGACAGTCGCTCTTCTTCTGCGGCCACCACGAAGACTGTCTGTGAGTTATGCAGGTTTGATCGCCCATTAACGCTCGACTTTCGAATACTCTATGGAGACTTACAGTCTGCAATCAGCTCTCAACAAAATCTACAAATGCCATAACTTGAATATCCTTCGTTGGGTTGAAATAAAGTTTTCAGGACAGTCAGAGAAATAATTTAGTTATGTGATATATAATTCCCAATTTAAGTTTTCCTGAGTTCGAAAAATAGTTTTCATTTCTGTAGGCTGCTATGAGCTATGCAAAAACCCTAAGATCTTAAAATTAAAACGTTTCATAATGGTTAGAAAAAAAGTTCATATTTTTTAATAAATATAATTATTTTTCAAAGTATTCAACATTTTTTGATAAAATGTATATTACTGAAAATTATTAATAATATAGTTTTTTATCAAGAAGTCAGTTACATTTTCAATAAAATATTTTTTAAAAAATTTGACAACCAAAAATACTCTTGAGAAAGAAATCTTAATTGCTGAAAAAAATTAAATAAATAATAATTATATTCAGTTTTTATTTTACAAATTTAAAAACAAATTTTATTCCAAATTATAAGATTGAAAAATAAATTTGTTTGCTATACAAAATTGAAGAATATTTAAATTTATAATTTTGTTGATAAAAATCAAAACAACGCTTTAATTTTTAAAAATTATTCTAAAAATAATTATCGTTGCGATCACTGATCTGCAAATGGTCTAGATAAAATAATTCCCTATACGGTTCAGTATTAATTGATTGCTGTTAACTGTAGAGAAATGTCGAGCGTTAATGGGTGAATTTGATTGAGCTGACAATTATTAAGGCCTTGCGCATGCTTCACAGACCGTTCGACTCCCCTTTGGCCGTACAAATAGCCAAACGTAGGGTGGAAGAGGAATACGCAGTCGTGGGGACTTGGGAAGAAACCAATATTACGCTGGCAGTGTTGGAACATTATATACCGCGTTACTTCGCACGTGCCTCATCGATCTATCCATGTAAGACCCTCTGCTAGTGTGCTGGACATACTCGAGCTCAACTTTATAATTTTACAGACTTTGCGGAGAAACTTAAGAATCGGAATCGCAACAATCGCAAACCGAAAGTCGATGAACAGATTAAAGAGATGGTACGCAGGAATTTCACCAACGAATATGAGTTTTATTATTTCTGCAGACAGCGTCTATTTAAACAATATATTGCTCTTAAGCGTACACAATTGGAGCAATTATATTTATCTTAGAAAATATCGAACTCGTTTGAGTCTCAACTATAGCCATCTCAATTTATCCAAAGTTAGTGAATAAAAATTACAACAAATATTTGTAAGGGTATTTTCAATTGGAGAGTGGCAAAAGAGAGAGTATCGAAAGTGATTAATTTAAGAACTCATTTAGAATTCCCTCATTATGTGTGACTCACCTGTGTTCTGTCTCAACTCTCTGTGTGTTATCCTTGTCTCGATCCTCAAACCGCAATCCTTCTTAGCTACCCAAAATTAGGACAGTGCTCCTGAACAACACACGATATCCCAGCCAACCCATCGTCGTCTTTAATCGCCCGACTCGCGTGGGCACCGAACATTTGATACCCTTGCTGCGTCTGCTCTCCATTCACAACGACATCAACGTTGTGCTCAATGGTCCTGTGCAGAGCATAGCTCGCATTCGAACGAAAAAGGAGCAAAAAATCGAAATCAACTGGGTGAGTAAACTGCAGAAGGAAACTTTATACATTGCGCACGGCAATTGGCTCGACTTTTCGGCGTATGGCAAAAAGAAACCCATCTACATTTCGTTGGTGCGAGATCCTGTGGAGAGGATGATTCACAATTACTACGACCAGCGTACGTACAAGAAACTGTACATTAGTCGCAACATCTACGCAGGACATCCACAAAAGTCGGACGCGTGGTACAAGCAGAGCTTCAATGAATGTGTTCGCAATGGAAGCCCAGAGTGTCGATATATTCAATATGCGATCGCGGATGCTGTTAAGGATTTCAAGCGACAATCTTTGTTCTTTTGCGGAAATCACGACGATTGTCTGTGAGTAGCAGTTAATTTTCCAAGATCCTGTATAAGTTGCAATATTCCCATCCCCCTCCAGACCCTTCAACACTCCCCGCGCTGTGGCAATGGCCAAGCAACGCGTAGAGTTGGAATATGCCGTCGTCGGCACCTGGGATCATCCCAATATAACGCTGACCGTGCTGGAGAAGTACTTGCCCCGATATTTCAATCATGCTCGCAGACTGTACAACTGTATGTTTCAACTAAATTTTTTCTTCGGTATCCTTCTCCTGAATATCTCCTCCTTTCCAGTTCACAAGCAGAGTTTTCCAAGGCTTCATCGACATGAAGTGGATGCGGATGTTAGGGCCTTGGTAAGGCGTAATTTCACCCATGAGTATGACTTTTATTATTTCTGCAAGCAGCGTCTCTATAAGCAATATCTGGCTTTGAAGCTGGAGCATAATCTCAAGTAAACTTTATAAACTGAGCAAAAATATTATACCAAATGCAATACCAAAAATATTGAATAAAAAAATGTTTTATACCTAAGCTTATTCCTCTCTTTATTGAAAGCTTTTGTAAGTTTTCGAGATATTTATTTCTTCTGTATTTTTCAGTTAACTTTATAAACCAAAATATTAATTGAATAAAGATACATTTTTTATAACTAAGCTTGTTTCACTCTTTTTGACCAACTGCCTCAATTTGTTGGAAGCTTTAATGAGCTTTCCAAATATTTGTCTCTTCTGTGTTTTCCTCTACTCTCCCGTTAATCCCTTGATAAGCTCTACAAAAATGAGCTTTATTAGTTTAGCGAGTAAATATCAAACACCTAGGAACTTGAGGTAAATATGAAGTATATGCTCTCTCTATGAATGACACTGAAGGCTCTTCTTCTTCTGCATTACTTCGCAAGCTAATAAAAGTTCTTTGTGCTCCTCTAGATGTCTTCGCTGAATGTGCGTGATCTGAACAATACGCGAAAGGCACAGATGGAGCTGGTCTTCTTCAATCGAGTGCCCAAGGTGGGCAGTCAAACATTTATGGAGCTGCTGCGTCGCCTCTCTGAGCGCAACAACTTCCAGTTTCATCGCGATGCCGTCCAAAAGGTTGAAACCATCCGTCTTGCCGAGGATCAGCAGCAAGAGATGGCAGAGGTGATCAGTGAACTGCCCGAACCGTCGGTCTTCATCAAGCACGTGTGCTTCACCAACTTCACCAAGTTCAATCTGCCAACTCCCATCTATCTGAATGTGGTGCGTGATCCCGTCGAGCGTGTCATCAGCTGGTTCTATTATGTGCGTGCTCCTTGGTATTTCGTGGAACGCAAGGCCGCCTTTCCCGATCTCCCACTGCCTCACCCAGCATGGCTCAAGAAGGACTTTGAGACGTGTGTCCTTAGCGGGGATCAGGAGTGCACTTACACTCAAGGCGTCACAGTCGAGGGCATTGGCGATCATCGTCGCCAGAGCTTGTTCTTCTGCGGCCATGATTACGAGTGCACGTGAGTTCTTCTTTTGTTTATTAATAAATTCATTTCTTATTAAATTAATTATTCATTTTTACAGTCCCTTCAACACTGTGGGCGCTCTGGAACGCGCCAAGTTTGCTGTGGAGCAACAGTATGCTGTAGTTGGAGTCCTGGAGGATTTCAATACGACGCTCTCGGTGTTAGAGAAATATGTTCCACGCTTCTTCGATGGTGTGCGAGACATTTATGCAAGTAAGTATAGCAGCTCTTAAATATTGCCCTAAATATATATTACCAGAGTATTTCCAAATTTGATGACTGGAAAAAAAAACTGATTGTTAATTACATTAATGATTCTATCAAAAACATTACAACATAATACGCAATTAAAAAAAATACAAAAGAAGAACCACAAAATAATTATACACTATGAACAATATTATTTTTCAATAAAATAAATTTACTTTAATTAAACACTAAAAAGATTTTTCTTAATTCTCTCACAATCAAATAAAAGAAGACCTAAATATGATTTGTATATTAATTAAAATATAATCAAAAGGAAATACTCATGTTCCATTCTCTGGATCCTTTACAGATAGCGCCGAGTACTTGACCAAGATAAACAAGAACAACTTCAAGCCACCTGTCAGCGAGCATGTAAAGAACATTGTGCGACGCAACTTTACGAATGAAATTGAATTCTATCAGTTCTGTCGCCAGCGATTGCATAAACAATATTTGGCCGCCCATTTACCCCAAAGGATTATAACAGCGCATCCAGCAGCTTTGGGGGGTAATTAGCTCTCACGATTCCCACATGTTTTATTGTATAAATGATATACATATACTCGATCCTGTAGTCAATTAAGTAATTTGCGCTACCCTCCACTGAACCCACACATCGTAGAGTCTAGTTGTTTTCATTGTGTATATTTCAAATTGGTTATAAAACATATATTCATTCTTATCCAATACATAAATATATTTATATTGTTTAGTTAGTGTTAATGAAAAAGTATGCATTCGAAATGTGATGTCTTCAAGTGAACTGTTGAAATTTGTTGTTTTTAATATTTAGTTGTAATTACTGTTAAGACTCTTAAGCTCACAAAACTGTATAAATAAAATAAATGATATTCTAAGATCTAGAAATCTATTTTCAACATCTTTATTTATGGGATTTTAAAAATTCACAAGTGAGTACAATTAATTACAAATCTGTATACCAACAGCATATATTTAGGAGAGACTATCAAGAATATCTTAATTTCCATCATTTGACTATTAGTCAAGATGTGAGGTAGTTCAATTCATAGCCTAACGAAAACTCTTTTTTCAGCATTTTATTTAAAATATTAGAAATTTAATCATTTTATTGAGTGCTTGCCTCTTAAATTCTTTAAATCAAAAGTTAAATGTGGTTATCCAGCTAAGAGTGAAAATAAAAATGATTAATAACACATATAAAATCAAAAAACAAAATAACAAGTTCAATCTTACATACATATACTGAAAAACATTTGTAAGTTATTTTTGTTTAGAACAAAACTAATGGTGGTAGAGAAGTAGTCTGGCAGTGGCTTTCTACAAACTGTATAGAACAAAAATCAGATTCATGGATAATGCTACTGCAATTTGAAGCAAGCTCTGATTGGAGTGGGCGCCAGTTGACGATTGATGCTGCGCTTCTTGCTGCAATAAAGTGAATTCAAGTTAGAATTAGCTGGGGTAATGTACATATTTATAAACTCACGCTTTGTCTCCGTACAATGCAAAGAACTCATCGGGTTTCATGTCGACACCAGGTCCCAGTTTGTCAACTTGAACGCATATGTGATCATCATTTTGATGCTTACAGGAAGCAGTTGGAAGCCAACGGTCTGGTGCGTGCAGATAAACAGCTTGAGGATCAGCGGCAATCAACTTCAAGACATGTTCGTCATGGAAATTATGCCAGCCATTGCTGTCGCCCCTAATGTCCAACAACTTCTTCTGACTTCGGTGGACAATCTTCTTCATAAGAATATCAAATGCCAAGCTCTTGGGCAGCAAGTAAGCACCCACATGTAGACTCCAGCGTGCCACAAACAGCTTATATATGAGATGATAGTCCTCATATCGATACTCAATGCGTTGACCATCCGACGAAATACGAGCATTTTGATAGATGTCGTCGAACTGCATTTGTTCCTTGCTAAGAACGTGAAGTCGCTGATTGTCACGCCGCAGATAATCCCATTTGTCTACGTCGAGACCACAGCGACTGTTGTGCACTATATCGAAGATATAGCCATGGCCCATCATCGGAAAACTCAGTCTCTCACTGTCGCCCAATATCAAAGCCTTAATCAGCTGCAATCCACGTCCGTTGTTGTCATCACGTAACGAAATCAATTCCTTGCTCTTGACCTCCGCAAACATTTGATCGACACAGATTAAACCATTCAGCTCATGCTATAAACAGAATTGTTTCAATCAAAGAATACTCATTGCAATGCTTACTCACATTGAAAGCGCCACTGCAAACAGATTCCCAGTTGTGGGAAAATGGACCGTGTCCTATATCGTGCAGCAGCGCCGCAATCTCAACCGCCTGTCGACACCATTCCGGTAACTCCGGTTCGTAGTTGGAATTGCGTGTCAACGCTTTCAGCTGAACCTGGGCGCTCTTGTAAGTGCTATAAATATAATCGACTTAAAGTTTTTTCTACTCTATATCGAGGAAATAAAACTTACCCAATGCAATGATCATAGCGTGAATGATCACCCTTTGTCTTTTCGGCCAAATAGAGTAAACCCAGCTGTTTTATGGTTTTCAGGCGTTGGAACTGCTTATGATTCACTAACTCTACAATAAAACTGGGCAGTTCGATGACTCCATGGACTTCGTCTTCAATTAGCATCTAAAAACACAGATTATGTTTCAGTTAATGGCAATTAATTAGCTTCACATTATGACGATATTTAAATCTGTTTATATTTCAAAAAAGGATGACATACAATAAATTAATTATATTTATCAACGACCAAGTAAAAAATGAGTAATATGACTTTCTATATTATTTTCATATTTCGAATCAAGAGTGACATAGTCGGCAGTCGAACTCGAACTGAACTCAACTGCAGATCCATTGACGTCCAATCAAACGGAAATTGATACAATGCAATTCGATTCCATTCAGCCTAACAACAACATATACCAATTAAACAATTCTGTTCTACTGAACTGAAAAATATATTTTTTTGTTGGGAGCTACAAGCTTCCTCTTTATTCGGATAACAAATTAGAACTGAAGTACAGAGTTGATCTTATGCTGCAAGTCAGCTATGTTTAGGAGAAAGCTTCTTAATAATGGATCTGTGTTTACGTTACGAGTCGAAAGCTTCTTTATAATCGATCTCGGGTTTTACGTTAAGTGGTTTCTGTGTTATGTTTATGTTGAAGCTGGGCTGATGTAAATATCATCCAGGCTGGCAATAGGAATTGGAAATTATTTATGACTTTCATTAAGTGGTTTCTGTGTTATGTTTATGTTGAAGCTGGGCCGATGTAAATATAATCCAGGCCGGCAATAGGAATTGGAGTTCTGTGGTGGGCTGGGTGATAACTTACATACATACATATACATACATAGCTTAGAATTTAATTGTTTTTTTTTGTAGGCCCCGAGATGTTGAGACAACAAGTGGATGAAAGAGGAGGACAAAATATATTGTTTTTATTATTATTTGTTAGGATTAATATAATAACAAAATGCCTAAAGCAAACACAAGCTGCTAATGTAGTTAGGTAAAATGGCAATAATACAATATTTAAAAAAATATTTTGATTTATATTATAAATCATTTTGGATATTAGTATTCTTAAAGTTAAAAATAAAACTGAATAATTGGTAATAAACGGCTGTTATCTTATCTCAAAAGTTGGGCGTTATTTTGGCAATGCCACGGCCACGATCAAGAGGTTATCTTTTTACATACTCCAAATAAAACGCAATCGAGCTGCAGGGAATAAACTGCAACTGTCACAGCTGATATTTAATATTGAACAAATATTTCTAAAAATATTTTGTTTTATTGCCCCTAAAACATTTAGGATGTATGTATAAAGTTTTCATTTAAAACAAAAAAACAGCGATTAATTGATAAGCCTCTTTAAGACCAGCTTATCTTATCTTAACAACTGGTCGTTAATTTAGCAATGTTATGGTCACGATCAAGAGATTGACTATCGTATTACAAACAGATGATGAATCCTAATATACACCAAATGAAACGCAAGCGAGCTGCAGAGAATAAACTGCAATTGGCACAGTTGAACAAATATTTCTAAAAATACTTTTTTTAAACAAAAAAAACAGCGTTTAATTAGTAATAATTTGATAAGCCTCTTTAAGAATAGCTTATCTTATCTTAACAACTGGTCGTTAATTTAGCAATGTTCCGGTCACGATCAAGAGATTAAATATCGTGTTACAAACAGAAGATGAATCCTAATATACCCCAAATGAAACGCAAGCGAGCTGCAGAGAATAAACAGCTGCTGCTCTCAGCTGATGAGGACGCACGTTGCACTCTCGTTGCTATAGCAACCAGACCTTGGCTTCGATTTCTAATAGACTTTGCGCCTCTCATGGCAAATGCAAATTTCACTTACATTTTGAGTTGCTGCCACATTATTTAATAGTTGCTTCTGGCGCAGCTGAAGTTGGTGCTGCTGAATTGCGAGCGTGGACAGCTCCGTATCTTGTCCCACGGAATTTCTGGCACAAATTAAACTGGTTGTCATCTTGTGTTTGTTTCGGCTTTGCTCCTGTTTTCGCTGATGAAGACGTGTCAGAAGAGAGCCGCGACAATTGCGTAGCCAGGGAAACGTCTTGACTGATTTGTTTATCGCTTGAGATTTAACTTTATACTATTTGTAAACAACTGATTGTAGTTAGGCAAACGTTTTACGGCGAACTAAACAGCTGATTGCCAAGCAACCAGTTCCAGGGTTGTCACGCAGCGCAACAGCCAAAACCAGGGCAGCAGTAAAACAATGCGTGAAATACGAGACAGGTTTTAATAGTAAGTATACGTACAAATAAATATTTAACATATTTAATGAACCACACAATTAATAATAAGATTTGAAAAAGCTTATATTGATTTAAGTAAAATGTACAAAATAACTTTAACAATGCAGCCTAAAATCATGCTAAACTTTTTAGTTGCAAGCAGATGTTGAAGTTGGCAGCTCTGGAAGAAATTCAAAAAAGTAACGTCCTATTCAAGCATTACACATTGTAATTTAATGAATCAATTTATAAATTGGGCAAAATAATGTAATGCTTTAAATTAACTTTCAATTACAAAATTCATGTTTGTAAATATGCAAAAATTAACTGTAAATATGTTTGGAATTTATTAATAATTTATAAAATTTTCAATTTTAATTTTATTAAAAAATATGAAGCCTCTAAAAACTAAATAAACAGCACATCACAGAATATTCCTTTATACAAAATACTTATAATAATTATTATCAATTCAAATTCATGCGCTAAACAAAGCCGCTTTAAAGCAATTTCCACTTAACTCGGCCCATGGATTCACAGCCAGGCAGGCTGTGGAGGAGAGTGTGTATAATATAATATAAAATATATTCACGTACGCCAAAAGATGAGAGCGCCGTCGCATTGAAATGAAAGCGAAAGTAGCTTTTGACCCAAAAATGAAAGTGGAACAGAAGAGTAAATTATCCGAAGAGAAACATAGGGAGAGAGACGCCCGAATCAAAGAGAACATGGCACAGCATATACCGAGCCGGTTCGCATGATTGCAAGTTGCAAATAAATGCAATGCATACACACACACTTGAACAATTTTTAACGAGTGCATTGTAATTGAAAGAGGCGTACATCTGTAGGTATGTATATTCTTATAGGGGAACCGACGCCAAGAGCAATTCAATTTGGTTTGAAACAGGCCAAATGCGGTCAACGCACCTTCAAGACAACAGAGAACAACAAACAATATCCAAAGTACACATAAATACTCGCATATTTGATTGCATATGTGTATCCACATGCACAGATACATACGCAGGCCAGACGGGCTGGCAGACTGATAAAAAACAGTAAATACAAACACACATAGAAAATTAAAAACAAACTAAAAATTAAAAAAAAAACAACTAGGAGTATATCAAACAAACATGAAGCAAAACAAAAACCCTACAAAAAAAAAACGCCGGCTTCACAGTAGACTGAGTGGAGCGAAACAATGCGGAGAGTGCGTGAGAGACTTCGAGAGAGAATGAGAGAGTAACACACACCGTTTAACTGTGGAGCAAGAACTCAGCTAAAAAATATATAGAATTGGATGATTATTTATTTATTTTCCGTAATTATGTTAAACTCGTTTAGAGTATATGATTCTTTTTGAATAATTGAATGATAAATATTTTTCGTAAATAATTATTTTCAATTTAATGTAGCTTTCAAATAAATGGATACTTCAAAAAGTCTTACAATATACGTCTTTATTTACCATAAACTTAAGTTAAACAATTTTCGGAATTTTTAAATTAACGGAAGGTTTTAAATTGAATAAATATCGAGTCGATTTTTGCTTTTAAATCAATTATGTTGATAACTTCCAAAATCATCTACACCAAAAATTTCAACAGCCAATTCAGCAACATGGAAGGAATCAATTTAATTTATATACGATAGAACTATAATGAGCACTCCTTAATTGTTTTGTAAAAATACCTAAAGCAAATAAAATTAAACTATAATTTTAAATTTATGAGCTTGCCCATTGCTTTACAACTATTTATATTTTCCCTTAAATTAAGCTTTTGCTTATGTTATTTTCCCAAATAACACTCGATATATGAAAGTTGATAATAATTTCGATACCACTGTTTGTTAGTTAAGCATCATTCGCGCTCTTTTGCTCTCGTGCTAGCCTCGCATACAGAAGCACCACCCAAAGCAGCCCACTCAGCTGCTCAGCTGCTCAGCTGGGGGAGAGGGGTTAGACCGAGAGAGATAGAGAAAAGTGAGAGTTAATGGGCAGAGCACAGAGCTTGCAGCACGCTGAAGGCATGCCTCAGTTGCCACACGACAGGACAGCCGCACGGGCAGGCAGCAGGCAGCAGGCAAGCCGAGCGAGAAAGGCGTCGCGTGAAAGTTACTGAATAATCGGTAAAACAGTTTGTGAGATAACGCAGTGTTGTATCTGTAAGATACACTTGATGTACAGATGTCAAATTAATACTAATTAAAGCGCAGCGTGCGATCTACTGGGCAGCTGTTTCTCCCTCACACTCACAATCTCGCTCTCGCTCTCTCTCACGCTCAGACCAGCGTTCTGCGTCTAGCATTCTCTCTCCCTCTCAACGTACGTATTAAATTCTCTTTTGCGAAAAGTGCTCGCAGCTTTTGTTGTTGCTGTTGTTGTTGTTGAATATCTGTGTATCTGAATAAGGCCCATGCCATGCGTACTCTCAGCAGCGGCAGTGGGCGAAAGACGCAACCGTCGACAGCCGACTGCCGACTGCCGTCTAGCGACTGCTGGTGAGCTGCTACGACCTTGCAATGCCCTTGAATGACACTCTTATTGCGACCAAGTCGTCGTCGTTGCCACTACAACTGGCGGTGCTGCCACGGCTGCCACGACGAGCGCTGGCAAAATTTAACAAATGAAATTCAATTGAAATTGAAATTTTTTATCTCGTCTTTAGCGTAAATCGCTTGTGAATCTCGCCCCCCTCGAGACGTCGCGTGTGACCGAAAGAATAAACGAAATCTCAAAAATAAAATATTAATAATAAATTCAGAGAAAGCGAATCTAATACTAAACATATCGTCCTCCAAAGTGCAGCACACACAATTGCATCGAATAGTGTTATCTAAGCAAGCAGCGCCATCTGTGGCCCAGAACCGAAAGCAACCGTAGCAGTGTACGTGTGCCTGTGTGCGTGTGTGTGAGTTTGAAAAGTGAAAGTTCAGGTCAAGCATATACCTCCATATATCCTTTGCTGGGACACTTCCTTGGCACATTTGGAAGTACATAACGATACCGAGACACGCAATACATAAGCCTTAGACGTCGACGAAACACCACCAATACATACACATACACATACACATATATGTGCGCGTGTATATCTTAACTATTTATGTGTGCGATATTTATGCGACAACTTTGACAACTCATATTTTTTATTACTACGTGAACGGGCGAGCCAAGAACTTGGGCATACTACAAAAAGAAAGAAACATAAAAGGCAACCCCTTTGGAACTACATAAACTACAGTCAGGTTAGTTCAATTAATAACAATTACCATAACAACAAAAAGTGCGTACCGAAATGGCCCAATTATAATCTACAAATAATTGCGGCACAATGCTGTATTAATATATATTTATAATCGTGTATTCGTCAGATACATTTTTGACATTGAACTGATTGATGGGCGGGGGAGTCCAAAGTTCTGTGCGTGCCAAGCATGAATACAAGCATATAGAAACAATACATAATCCACCCAAGTTAACAAATATTCTTTATTGGATATCATGAATGAGCATCCGGCTTATTGAATAGGATATATATTTTGCAGATCTGAATAAATCGCATGCCGTCTACGTAATCGAATTGAATCTTTCCACCAACTGCTTCGCAAATATCCTTTAATGGCAATTACAATCAAAACAAAGTCGTGGCCGATAAAAATCAAGGCACGCGCTGTAAGTAAACGAAGTCAGCGAAAAGCGAAAGCATGTGAAAAACGAAAGTATCCGTGTAGCTGTAGATGTATCTGTATCTGTATCTCTGTAGCTGTGTCTGCTCCAAAACGGCGCAAGCGTTTTTCGCATTGTAGTTGTTGTTATTATGATTATTGTGGCGGTGCTCGGCTTTGTTTGCTTTTGACATTTCGCTGGGTAGCAATGTCATACAAATATAAATAAAATACACGCGTTGCCAAACCAAGCGAGCCACCCACACCAAACACGCACTGACCGCGCCGCCACAAACACACACAATCAAAAGTATGAGTATGAGTTTGAGTTCTTCTCCTCAATGTGAGTGGAGGCGGCTACTTAGGGCGTCTCGTCGAGTGCCAAAAACTTGACACAATTCAAGGCGAGCTATTGATTGTTTTCGATCCCCCGAAATCGATGAGGAACACCTCCCAGGTCCAGGACTCTGGGTTGTCGAGGCGCAAAAAACATTGCCGCGTGCTACGTGCTGTTGTCAATTTGGCTAATTCGCTATATAATAAATATATATTAATACATATTGTGGTGTATTTATAAATAAAGAAAATCATTCAGCGTCAGCGTCAGCGACAACGCAGTCAGCTGTTGGGGCTCGTAGAATTTCGCTCTAAAATTTTGAAAGTGGGTGGACCAGCGAATGGCAAGCATAGTAAGAAAACTGTTAATAAGTATTTGGTAAATATATTTGTATTTCAAAATTATTTCAAAAGCAAATATTAATGTCATTTTGATAAATTATCTTAAGTGCGTTTCTAGAATGTGGACGTGGAAGCAATTTCTGTTCTCCTAGCTTAATTTATCAAATACTATTGAATAAAATATAGTTTAGTTAATTATTACAAATTACTATTCCGTCTATATTAGTCTGAAGGGCACAACCATTTATTATTAGATTTATTGGCAGATTTCAAGAATATTTCATGTGACACATCTTCTAATTTTGTTGTAAAAAATACAAATTTATCTGCAAGTCATAAATAATTATTTAAAATTAGAAAATATATAACTCAGAATATATAGCTTATCATTTCGATATTTCATTAGCAAATCAATGTTTCAGGATAAGTAAGCGTAAAATGTTATCTAGTTTATCTCATAAACTTGTTGAAGCCAATGTCAAAGCCAATTGCTGTACTTGTCTAAATCCGAACAGCCCATAAACCGATAACTGATAACAAGCTATCCGCTTAACACAGCCATTACTAATAACTGAAACTCAAATAATCACGCTCACAGCGGGCTGCTGATAAGCCAAGCCACTATCATAAATATTTACTGTGGGTAATACGGAGGATATCTGCAAATACCTCTTAATTACATTGAACTAATGCCAATTGTTATGTATTAGAAGGCAGAAGAGTCGCTGCTAAAATACCCTAGCAGTTAATTCATATTTTGTAAATAGTAATACAAAATATAGTTTTTAAAAATTAAAAAAATTATCTAAAAACTTCAATCAATAAATTTTGAGAATTAATATAAAAAGCAGTAGGTATTTAGGTATTTATTTAATTCGAGCATTTTGTTAGATCACAATACTAGTTGTCTATACTTTCATTCTAGATTTTTTATTATATTTTGTTTAGGAATTTTATTCGTTTGAAAATTAAATTTTAAGATTTGAACATACAAAAGCAGGCGTTACTTATTTGAATTTATATAATTCAAATATTTTGTGAAATTACAATTTTATTTGTCATTATTTGCATACTGGAAATTGTATTATGAGAATACTATATATATTTTTTGTTGTAGAAATAAGTCAATCAACTTTTAAGGTTTCATTTAGCATTCAAGTTTTTGCGAGCTTTTTTTTTGTTGCTAGCTGTAAGACTGGTATTTCCCAAGAACTGCAGCTTCCTATAATTATTTTATATGAAAGATAAATCCTTTTGAATGCAGCTGTGATTTGCATGAAGTCTGCAGTGTCGCAGGGGTCGTCAGCTGAGCACTATGCCCTTTCCTTTTCTGAGGGTAGCAGACATTCACATCCACATTCACGTCCACATCCACATCGACATCGACATCTACGTGTAGAGGCGACAGCGACGTCGCTGATCACGAGCATTTCTCTATGCAAGCGGCTGTCAGCCTGGCATTGGACCGACGACGACGGCGATACGCGGGCAGAGGGCAGAGAGAGGGTCGCATCTGTCGGTGCTGCAGTAGCGCTACCTTTGGGATGCAGCGATTACGAGTACACAGACACAGCTGCAGTTGCTGCAGATACGTAGAGTGCTAAGTGAGTGTGTGTGTTGACACATCAGACTTGATCAGTGACAGGCCAGACGCTGGCGGTGCGATTTGCTGCGCTTCGATTTTGCTGCCTGCCTTATCAATCAGCGCAAATTCGTTGAATGCCAAAAAAAAAAAAAACTGAACTTATTCAGTGCATGCTCGCCTCAGTATCGCTGCAGACGTGGTGCAGTCTCAGTTCGAGTTCTTTGAGATCGTTGAAGTTCTTCGCGTCGAGCACCGAAATTGTTCCTCAATCGAAGCCTCTGCAGTGCGTGCATAAAAGAGAGTTCAATCGAATAGTGAATGTGAATAGTGAGTGTGAGTAGGGGCGAATTTGTGTTTGGTTCAGTTCAAATCGGGTCATAAACTGCGCTCAGCACTTGTATTTTTTACAGACTGCTAAAAATAAACGCCAAGTAGTGTTATCAGCGCTCATAATCGAAACGCCGGCGCGGCATGATTGACTGTTGACTGTTGACTTGCGACTTGCGACTTGCAACTGCGCCCCCGCATCCCATGAAGTCGTGTCGCTGGCGGGTGAACTCGATCTCGATCGTCAGTCGATGCTTAAATGTATCTGTGATATGCCAAATGCTACTCGCATTCAAGTGAATCGTAAATTGTAAATCGTAAATCACCAAATGGCGCATGAACACAACCACAAGCGCAATCAGTGCCTAGTTTCCCGCCCTTTGAAACCGTGACTAACTAACTGCTAATCATAGTATGGATGACATGGATTTGCGTTCTGATAATCGAATTTACAGATAGGTGCATCTGTGTGTCGCAAAAGCTAAAGATAGATTTGTCATCTCGTGTAATCAAAAAATACTCAATTTCATATCGAATTCTAGAACATTTCAAATCAAAGTATCTTAGTTATCGGCTTTTACTTTCGCAATTTATTAACTTGCCAGCTAACTAGCTAATTTTAAATACAATATTTAGTAACAAAAAAAGAGTGTTTGCCCTAATGAGTTCGCACAGAGTGCATCGTAATGAGCCAGAATTATTAACTATTAACTTGTTCGAGCTGCTTTTGTTGCCTCTTGTTGAGCTGTCAGCACGTCCATTTAGCTCATTTGACCCTCTGGCATATATCAATATATCACAACAACGCCTTGGCTCTATTATTTGCGTATTCTTTACTTCCGTTTTCTTTTCCTTTTTTCGTTGGTTTCTTGTCCACCAAATAAAGTTAACTAACGACACTTTATGCAAAAGTTATATTTGATTGTGTGGGTCGTTAGAGTGCCACTTGATGTACCTCAATTGACAAACATGCCGAGCAGACACCATTGGCCCAATTTAATTCAATTAAGCTACTTATGGGTGACAAACAGGCTTGAGATACAATTCGTATCTGAAAGTGCGTGTCTTTGTGCCGCAGATAGACGCACTCGCACAGTGAACGTTCCGCAGACACAGTCAAAACAAAACAAAACATTTGCTGCGAAAATATTCCTTATATTCTATGCTTTCTACTACGTTTCTTCCCTGGCATGAATGAAGCAAGTGAAAACAGCAAAACGGAAATGTTCTTTATGGAAAACTACAATACAAACATAACATAACATTTTCGTATGCATTGCTCAATTTTTATTTATAGCGAAATTCTTAGCAAATCTCAACTTTTTTATTTCGCTTTGCATTCGTTTTATTTATAAAACGTTCGCCTAATATATGACTTGGCTCTATGACTTTTATTATTATTTACTGTGCGGCGTGTTTTTAATGCAGTAGAAAATATCATTTTTATATTTTTGGCATACGCATTTGATGTGAAATATTTCGCATTAATCTCTGATTCTTTGTATATCAATAAAGCGAATAGTTTCGTTATCAGTACATTGAACTTAAAACTGCGAATTGTGCATAAATGGTTAGTTGTTTTATTGATAAATTGCTTGATGCAAAATCCAAGATAAAATCTCTGCAATTATTTTATATTTTTGTCTACTTATTTTATATACTTAGCTACTATATGTATTCTTCAAAAGAATATTTAATTTTATTTAAGCATTTTTTAGTGTTGAAAGGCTTTGTAGTCGTACCAAAAAATGACAACAATTCGGCTATAATTATTGTTCTAAATTAATTCATTTGTTTGGCATTTGTCACGCTCTCTCTTTCACACTTTTTGGCTACACTTCTCTCATTCTCGCCGATTTGCAGAGACTCTGCGTCTTCGTTAACGTCCTCTCCGCACGTCATCTGCCGACAACTGCCCGAAACGCATTTAGCCACTTGGCCCAGATCCAACAGCAATTTTCATTTGGCTATCTGCAAAAGGGAATCAAATGCGACACGCCTGCTCTGGCGACTCGTTGCAATACGCTGTGAATGCCCAAAAGTAGCGCCGGGGCAACAAGGTAGCCAATGGGCAATGAATCACAAAAATGCCATATGTTCATATAGAAATCCCGATATATACATTGCAATATTTGCATTAAGTGAAATATATTTGAAACAGTTTACTTTTTGACCTCCTTAATCGATCGATTGTCAGGGGCGAGCAGCCTTTTTTTATTTACAACTTTGTTCGCTGCTTTTGGCGAAATTCAATTTGATTTTTATTGTTTACTGCTTAATTAAGTTTCCTATGCACATTGCCAACAAGACATTCGAATAAAAAATACAAAATCAAGCCGCGCAAAAGGAAAAGGAAAAGAAATTCGTCTGCTGATCGTCGAGAAAGTTCAAGGCCAATTGAGATCGCAGCGATTGGTGAATTTGAAAACAGCTTTTGGGGGGAAAAGGAAACTGGTCTCAGTTAATTGGTGAACATGTTGTGGGCGTGATTTGGTTGCACCTGAGGCACGTGCAACAAGGCGAACACTTGATCTTAAAAAACCAAAACAAATCGTGAAAAAAGCTAATTTAAGTCGCTTTATTTTGGCACATGTAAAAAATTATCGCTCAACTTTTGGGACGGCTTCATGTGATGTGGGAAATGTCACGCGTTCATCATATGATATAATATATTTTTATTTTATTTACCGTCTCACATATTCTCTACTTTTTTTGTTCTTACACTTTTAATGTGATGACAATTTCGGCAGACACGCAAAACGCTGACAGATGGTCAAGTATTTGAATTTATATAAGACAGACAGAATGTTCAACTACCAGATACTCTCTCTCAAATTAGAAAATACAATTGCATTTATTTTGTGTTCATTTGGTTTTAACTTTGCTGAATGCTGACAAAAGTGCAGGGTATCAAAGTAAACAAGTGATAAATCTCTAAGTAACAACTTGTTGAAAGCAATTAAAAATGAACAAGTGTTTGTGCGACCCGCATGTTGTAAATTATTTATATAAGTCTTAAAAATAATTCGCAATCAACGAATTGAATGAATTATGCGAAATGAAAGTAAAAAGTGAGAACAGCTGTTGTCAAATATTGAGTAAATTTATTTGTTTACTTCAGAATGAAAATCTCGACTGTTTTCCCAGGCTGAGTCAATAAACGAAAATAATAATTTGCAACCACGTCATCTATGTGTATTCCGCAGCATCGTTGCAGTAGCCGCAGTTGTTGTTGGCCAACACCGCCACCGCCACCGCCACCGCCACCGCCATCGCCACCGCCTCACAGCCATCGCCACCATCACATTGACGTGACGTAAATGAACGAACCCGGCGATATACCATTGACACACACCAGCACGCCGGACAGCAGGCCGCCCTGCAGCATTATCTCAATCATACCAAACATAGGGATGTCATCATGCCGTGGACGTGCCGAGGCATTTGCGCGAAGCTTGTCCTCCAAGCTGCGCACCCTGGGAACCCAGGTGAGTTCCAATTTCACGGCTCCACACAATATATACATATAAGCTCCCGATAATGTTTTATAATAATTAGCATCACCTTAATAATAATGCCATTTTGTATTTAATTAAGCCTAATTCGTAGTTAAGATTTTGCACATATGAAATTAGATCCAAAAGATAATTTTTTTTTCTCAATATAGAATTTCCATAAAGTTTAGAATACACATTAGAATAATTGGAAACAGTCTATACATGACACTTGAATTTTAATTTCATTATAGTATTCGAAATTCTTATTTAATCTTCAGAATCTATCAAATGTGATGCAATACCTGTTTTATTATTTTTGATCAATATACAATTTTCACAAGTTTAAAAGTTCTTTATATAATAATACTGAACATTTAAATAACAGTGAACAATTAATTTATGGTAGCCTAAACTCTGATACTAATTAAATAAATTTGGACAACTTTATAATTTTTATTTTTGCTTGAATTTTAACTGAAATAATCCAAGTCTTAATTTTTATATTATATCTCATTAAATCAAAGAGCAGCTATTTTTCTCTAAGATAACATACTATGAAAATGTTGATTACTTTCAAACAAATGTTTTCGTTACCTTTATTTAATTTAAATTTACAAAAATTAGAAACCCTTTCGTAGTCACTCAGTTTTACTTAGTTTTTCGTGTGTTTATCAGCTCTCCAGTAGCAACACTAATCTGAAACTCAACACATCTCAAGTAATTTCGAAAAAACAAAAATGTGCGCTTTACTGTTACGCAAGCCGGCACCAGATTTCAATACCATTGCGGTAACATCCGCAAATGGATTTAGGACAATGACGCTGCACGAGTTTCGCGGCAGATACGTCATGCTTCTCTTCTATCCGGCGGACTTTTCCTTCGTCTGTCCGACGGAGCTGCAAGCGTTCAGCGATCGCGCCCAGGAATTCCGCAACGTTGGCTGCGAGATCATCGCCTGTTCCACGGACAGTCAGTATGCCCACTGTGTCTGGATAATGCAGCCGCGCAAGGAGGGCGGCCTGGGCGGCCTGGACATTCCCCTGTTGGCCGACAAGTCCATGAAGATCGCCTCCTCCTACGGCATGCTGGACGAGAGCACAGGCCTCGCCCACCGCGGCATGTTCATCATTGATCGCCTGGGCATCGTGCGGCACATGGCGGTGAACGATGTGGGCGTGGGGCGCAGTGTGGAGGAGTCGCTGCGCCTGGTCCAAGCTTATCAATTCACCGACGAGTTCGGCGAGGTCTGTCCTGCCAATTGGAAGCCGGGCACCAAGACAATCAAGAATACCAATGCCAGCAAGTACGAATACTTCGCTAGCACAAATTGAAGATGCAGATACAAATACAGTTACGGATACAGATACACAGAAATATCATAAATAAATTATGAGATTCGCAGAATGCATAAACAAATGTTGTCAAATATTTTTGTAGAAAGGGAATTTGATTTTTAAAGCCCGACTTAAACTTATAGATATGAGAATATTTCGATTAGGACAGTCTTGAAACAAGATTTCAACCTTTTTTATAGGTTCTTGTTTAAAGAGATTATTACATAAATGTGCAATGTCTGCAAGAGACTTTTTACTATTTGAATTCTCAGAAGAAGGTATCTCCGACCCTATGAAGTGCATTTATTATTGATCAGCCGAGTTAATAACAAAGTGATGCGAATAGGGAATCTCAACTAGAGGTTGTTACTTGTTTAAATTAAATTAAATATTTTTTTTTACAAATGATTTCAAATATTTGTGCAGCTGTAAAAAAATTGAGAATATTTCTTTAAAAATGAAATATTGTGTTATTTAAATCAACATTGAAATTAGATTTTAATCTTGATTAAAAAACTTCAATATTTATTATCCAAGAAAAAGTTGAAAATTGAAATGTTTTTTAAGAATGTTTAAAAATGGAAAATTAACAAATTTAAAATATAGAAACTAAGAACAGCAGGTTGCTGTATAAGTTAGATAAATGTATAATTTCAGCAAGAAACTTTCTACTAACTTATGTCACTGTTAATTAAATTAAATATTTTCTCCCAACTCTCCACTGTTGACAATATTACTAATGAAATTACAAATGTTTCTTTCTTGATCTTTTGGGCAGGCCAACGAGGAGGGCGTCAACGCAGAGGATGAGCCCATCATCAATGGCACAAACACCAACACCTGGGTGAATGCCCACGAATCCGAACAGACTGTCACAGATCTGCAGCCGCTGCGCCACGAGTCGGACTCCTTCTTCGACTTCGACTGCGAGCTGGAGTCGCCCGGCAGTCCGGTGGATGAGTGCGAGTACCTGCGTCTCATAGAAACCGCCTCGAATACACCACACAACTCCACCGCCGAGTCGGGCTACGCCTGCGCCTCGGCGGCCAGCAGTCACAGCAGCACCGACGGTCCCTACTTTGACGCAGCCGCCGGCAGCAGCAGCAGCATCATCAGCAACGTGCCCGACGAGCTGCTGGTCACCAGTCAGCCGCCACAGCGTGCCAAGGTGCCGCCAGCGGAGCTCAAGGAGTTTGCCACTGCGCTGCAGCTGAATGGCGGCACACACGAGCAGCTCACGAATGGCGAGAAGGAGCGGGAGCTGAAGCAGGAGAGCGAGGACGAGACGCTGCTGCAGGCGCATATACTCAGCGAGTTGCAGCAGCACTCGGACAGCGTGAAGAGCACAGACATTGAACCCAGCGAAGAGTCAGAGCCAGCTTTGCCCAATGGACACATAGAGCAGCCGGAGGAGCAGCTGCTGCAGCTGGAGACAGTCGAACAGGAGCAGAAGCAGAAGCAAGAGGTGCACGAAGCGCAGGAGCAGCAGGTGGCAGAGCAATTGCCAGCGAATGGCGCAGATGAAGTGGACAAATGCGAGAGCAAACTAACCGTCGACATAGAGGCGGCACAGCAGGAACAGGCGAAGACAGAAGGCACAGTGGAGGAGAAGGAACTCGAAGAGAAGGAAAAGGAGAAGGAGAAGAGCAGTCACAGCCATGGCATGGACACCACGGACGACGAAGACGACTGCCGGCCGCAGCGTGTGCGTCGCTGCTCCTCGCTGAAGACGGGCAAGACGCCGCCAGGAACGCCGGGCCGCAAGAAGATTGTGCGCTTCGCCGATGTGCTGGGCCTGGATCTGGCCGACGTGAAGACCTTCCTCGACGAGATACCCACCATACCGAAATCGGCGTTCGAGGATCTGGAAATGTTGGAGTCGGAGCCGCCGCTGGTACTGGGGCCCAAGTCGGACAAGCTGTTGATGCCGCTGTTCCAGCAGCCGGGCGGTCTGGCCACATTCCTCGATGCGGTGCGCGAGAAGCAGGTGTCGCTGGAGAATGCCGCCGTCAGCGACAGCATCAACCAGACCATCTCGGGCTCGGTGCGGGTGCGCAATCTGGACTTTCACAAATCGGTGCATATACGCTATTCGCTGGACGGGTGGCGCAGCTACGCCGATCTGCAGGCCAACTATGTGGAGAACTCGTGCGACGGCTTCTCCGACAAGTTCACGTTCGTGCTGTTCGGCAACTCGCTGCACGTGGGCCAGCGCCTGGAGTTTGCGGTGCGCTTCCAGTGCAAGGGCCAGCAGTTCTGGGACAACAACTACGGCGCCAACTACTGCTTCCAATGCTTGCCCAGCTCGAACCACACGGCATCGCCGGCGTCTGTGGCGAGTGGCGCCGTGCCGACGCATCATGCCGCAAATCTGGTCGGCATGCTAAGCCCCGCAGCGGGCGATGCCTGGTGCAGTTCGTTCTACTAAACATCCGATATATTTAGTAGCTATGTATGTATGTTGCGGGGGAGGCAGTAGGCGACGCGGACGCGGGTCGTTGGGTCGTTGCAGTCAATGCCATGAATGCCATACGCCGTCAAAGGCTGATCGATATCACATATGTTAATAATGCTGATCAGCGCCTTGACAGCGTGTGCTGTGGCATCTGCCACAACCAAAGATCGAGAGATCAGAGATCAGATCACAATTATGAGAACGGCGTTATCCCCCCAACCACACACACACACACACTCACACACACACACACACACACACATAGACACCCCCCCCCCCCCCCCACACACACACATCACCAACCTTGTATGTACGAGTATGTAAGGCAAATTGTTTATATTTTTATAGAGAGCGACAAGCAGGAGCAGGTCCACCAGGCGAATCAAATCACACAAGTTCGAGGAATACCAAGAAAGCTACATGAAAATAATAAATGATAACTGATAAATATGATCAAGAAAAGCGCCAGCGCGAAAGAATCCCAAAGATAGTTGTTAGTCTTTACGTTATAAGAAGAGCAAGTGATAACAAATGATGATGATAATCCAATGTCCATGATCTATCTACGATCATGATTATATTGAAAAGTCTTTAAATGTCTTCTCTACCGTCTTGATTTCCATAGTTTTTGTTTTTAGCAGTTTGTTCAGGCATGTGAGGGGCCCCATTGCGTATACTTAGCACTACCACCAAAAAACAGTTCCTCGAATCAGATCCAACAACATTCATATCTAGTCAATTCAAGTTTCCCCCAAAGACTTTGACCTTAATCCTAACTAGAGTCAAAGGGTAAATAGCCCAGCCGAATCTCTTGCCAAACCTCATCAATTCTCCATCAACTGCCTCAAAATACAGTTTGAGTCTGATGTTCAGATCACCAATAATATCTCCTATTCAGCTCAGCACATACTGAACACTCTAATCTTTGATATGCCAAAAAGAATAATTCTATTTCTATTTCTCTTTATTTTGATTTTTTTTTCATTTGTTTAATTTTATTTTCGCTTAGTTATTAAAACGATTTATTTTACGATTTCGGTGTTTTTATGCATAATATACATATATACGATATACAATATAATATATTAAATATACAAAATAAAAAATTATAATAAATTTTAGTTCATTTGTATTCTTTTTGTTGCCATTGCTTCCTCTGTTATTTTTTCGTTGTTAACTTTTAAGTTAGGAATGAGCAAATTGGTCATCTAGAATTGGTGTTATCACTTTATAAATCAAATAATACTACAACTGGCCAACACATCTGATCCACACCAATAGCACACATATACACCCAATTAACTCCGTATGTGTGTATATCAGGGATAAACAAAGAATCTAACAATAACGATTAACGATTATTTAAAAATTGACGAAAACAAAACGCAGCTACCTCAAAATGTTTTCTACGCGAAAACTTAGTAAAAGTTAAACAACAAAATATATATAAACAAATTTAAATAAAATATTAATTATGTTATATATGTTTATTGCATAGCAAACATGTAAAGATACCAATCTAATAAAAAGCTAACTTTAAAAGTTATAAACTATTTATACAATCGTCTTGTATGAGCGAATCCTTCAAGAACTCTTTGCAATATTGGTGAAAATCTGGACCGCCCCAAAAGCAAAGCCCCATTAAACGTTAGACTGAAGCATGAGTATAGAAACAGCTTTGAATACCAAATACATATGAACATATGTATGTACATATGGATATGTATGCTAGCTTAAGATATTTGCCTAAAAAGTTCCAAAGAACAGAAATTGGTACCGATTGTTAAAGATTCTATTTGTGCTGCGGGGCAATTAAGCAATAGTTGAGCAACTAATACTATTCAAATGGATATGTTAAAAGTCAAAACTGAGAACGTAATAAATAATAAATACATTTTCCCAAAACAAATATCTGTTATCTTTTTTTGAGTCCCTTCGTTGAAAATACACACAATAATAATATTTAAATAACTGCCGCCAAATTCCCTTTTCGCAGCGTTGCCACTTTTGTCAAGCATGCGCAATGTTGGATGGAACACTCACTGTTGACTGCACACTCAAAAGCTCGCTGCTATGACATGTTTTTGAAAAATTTGTGTATTTTCTTAATTATATATTGTTTTATGATTAGTTAAATAAATGATATTTGTAGATGATTAGTTATTTAAAAGCTGTTTTATTTAATGTTTGTTTTTTTGCAGTGTTAACGAGGGATATAATAAAAGGCAGGAACTATGCTAATTGTCACCAGATTACACTTCATATTTTTATTGTTATACATATATTTGTAAGGGGCGATTAAAATAAACATAGAATATAGATAACAAATTCGGGAGTCCTACCTCCGTTTAAAATTGTATTGAGCAATATATATATGTCTAGTGTAAAATGAGAAATCATGCAATGACTTAGTCGGCAGCACAATCTATAATCAACCAAACTGCTGATAATACAGCTCAACAGCTGTGGCAGTAGCGCCATCTCGCGACTTGACATCTAGCGTCATCTACCGGGCATGCTGCGCACCAATTATATTTAAACGTATTTCTGTTCACTTGTCCATGTTAAAAAACTACTTTTTTTATTAATGTTAATTTGAAACACTTTAATAATTTATGAAACATTAAATAATAACATGCATATATTTTATTTTTTTGGTTGTTAAAGGTGACATTCTACTCCTTAAAAAAACCAAAAATAAATACGAAATCAATCTCAGCCTTGTAAAATATGCAAAACGAGCATTAGACACTATTCAATTAAATGCTCATTTAAGCAAATTACATGTAATTAAGTTAACACATATCAAACTAATTTACTACGTGACATTCAATAGTTTTGAAAAACAAGAGAGGTAAATTTCGTAATTATTAAATTGACTTTGAGCGAATGTCTTGCGTTGATTCTAATTTGGATGTTTGAGTACTTCGCTTTTATGGTGCCTGTATATCTATAATTTCTATAGAATGTTATATTTGTCGTTTTCTCTGTTTCCCTTCAGAGGGGAAATCAAATAGAATGACTGGCAAATAGGCAAATGGAGAAGTCCCCAAAGAAAGCTTGAAAACGAAACGGTTTATTATGCTTATGCGAATGCGATGACAACAAAAAGGCATAATAGTAAAATTAAATGTGTCTATTATGCCAGCAATACAATGCACACATAAAACCACACTCACAAACACACACACACACACACACAGTCCCAGGGCACACAATCGTATGGCCCATGGAAACATTTGGTAGACAAGAAACATTTAAGGAAGGATGTGTTGCTTAGGACAGATGACATAGGAGGAGAGCAGCGGGAAACTTGCGACAAGGGCTTGGGTGGCATGCCACACACATAAAAACAAATGCACACAATACAACAACAAGAACAGCAGCGATAACTACAAGAGCATTGAAACATTGAAGCTCAGTTCAGTTGGCAGAGAAAGAAAAGCGAAATCAACTTGAAGGCTGGCTCTTGGTCTGGGCTCGGGCCCGGGCGTGTTTGTTGTCAGATAAGCGCAATAATATGCACGTATTTTACGGCGAATTCTCCGCCATCCCCACGACCTCATTTGGTCGCGTTCTTTTCTAAGAATACGCAAATTTAAATGCGAATTGTTTTCAGTTTCAGTTTTGTTTGCCCATCGTCGCTTTGCCTAATTGACTTTGCGTGAACCACGCAAACATCATCTCTCGCTCCCCCGCTTTCCACGCAAGTCCAAAAACTTGGCAAGAATAGACGACAATCAGCGTTCATTTTTTGTTTGGCTCCTTTTTTGTATGCGTCTAATTTGTGTGCGGTTTATGAAAAGAATAACAGCTTTCACTCCGACTCCAGTCTTCCACCTAATGAAAATACATATATTTTCTCTTGCTCCCCACCGAGTTGTCTATTGCCACACAAAGTTGTTGCACATTCCATGGCTTATTACATTTTGATTGTTGGCATAAAAAAGCAGCTTAACCCCCAGCAAATAAGCTGATCCTGGAAATTGTTGAAAAATTTAATTTTGGGTTAAATGCAAATTAGTCGCGCATAAGATTGGGAAAAGTTCATTTAATTCATACAATATAAATACAAGCTTGCCACTGTGCTTGTATAACAATTAACCTCAGGCAAGGTTGCAGGAGAGCAATTAAAATTCGTATAAAAATAGAATCTATTTAATCTTAATATATATTCCAACTTATCTGTCATTATTGTCATTAAAGAGTGCAAGGCTAATTAATTGAGAATATCCTGCTAAATTTCATATTTAAATTGATATTCATTATATTTAATTAGAAATCGATGATCAACATTTATTCTCAAAACTATTTTAGAGAATACATATAATACATTAAGACTGCAGTATTTAAAAAACAATTCTGTAACATAGAATTGAAAACGCATCTTCTGGGAACTAAGTAACTAATATGTATCAAACTAATGGTCAGAAATAAATTATATATTGATTTGATTTAGTAGTTATTAAAATAAGCAAAATTGCATGCATAGGATTTTCAGGCACGTAAATATAATAATAATTTGTAATTGATAAATATGGTTAAATATATAAATTTAATTTCATTTCATTAATGTATTAAAATTAGTGACTAATGCCGTAATCAGTTTACGCTTGTAGCACTAGGATGGATATAAATAGATAAATAAAAAATAAATAAGTAACATGCAGAATATAATTAAAATCAGCTGGTTGCTTTTATGAAGTTGGCGCTGATTAGTGCATTGTTTAGAATCAAACGGACATCTCGGCTCCACAGTGCATCCATTGAAGATGGTAATAAGGAAAGAGAAGAGATCTAAAGTGGCCATTGGGCACAACAACAAGAGGCAGCATTGATGCTATTCAGCAGCTCTGCTGGCATTCGGCATTCGGCATTCCTGGGTATTGTATTTCATTTCCGTTTTCATTATTATTTGTGGCTGGTCACAGAATGTCCTTTTGGCTTTACTGTCGCTCACGCCTTTGCTGTTGTCTCTCTCTTACTCTCTCTCTCTCTCTCTGTCTATCTCTCCGAGTATATTTTTTTTATCGCGCCCGTCTTCCTTGTCGTCTTCGTCGTCAAGAACAACGCCAACGACGCTGCCAACTTCCTGCTATCGTGCTAATTTCCGTTGCTTTATCTTGACACAATGGTGCGCATTAAAAGCGAGATGGGCAAACTTCATAACTAAGGGCGCTGCTAAGGCGACGAATTCAGGAGGAGGAGGGGGGAGGGAGGTGTTTGTGTGTTTGTGGAGGGTTGACTGCTCCAATGCAACGCTGACCGCTGCGCTTTTATTTCCGCCCCGCATTTTGTCGCCATATTAGACGCCATTTTTGTTTTCGCATTGTCAACACATTGTCATTGGATGCCAACTAACTAGAGAGAAAGAGAGATTGGCAATGGGAGATGGAGAAAAAGAGATGGAGCGAAGTGCTCGCATTTGCATGCTGTTATTCTTATTTGATTTTATTTTGGGCTCTTTCAAAATATTGATAAATGCCGCCCATTAAACGCGATTAACAATTTGAATTATGTGGCAAAGCCAAATTTTATTGCCAACACAATTCTATGGCCAAACAAATGGCATCATTATTAAAATATATATACCTAAGTGTGTGCGAGTGTGTGTGTTTGTGTGTGTGATAATGCAAAGCGACCATAATTGGGGGCGGGGTTGGACTCGAAGTGAGCTTCCCGCGCGTATTTAAAAATTTTGCTTACAATTTGCGTCGCTTGAATTTCAATGCAACCGCGAAAATTATTGCCAATTGTTTGTGCTCGACCAGCAACAGCAACAAAAGCAACAGCAGCAACAGCAGCAACAACAACAGCTCCACAACAATAAAAGCCTCAGAGACTAATGCAATTTTAGTCTAAACAGTCGGCAGCAATTTCAATGAATTGCATCAATTGCCGGCCCATTGTTGGCGCTCTGCAACTAAACATAAAAAAGCGAAATACTGTTACGCCCTATTATTGTCTGGGCGTGGCTGGTTGCACGTTGGCCCAACTTCATCGCTGTTCGCTGTCGGCTGTTCGCTGTTGTTGTGCACTGCAATCGCGGGGGTAATAAAATAATTGCAGCGCACGTGTCAAAAATATTCAAAAGGATTAAGGATTCCACTCCGAGTGCGACGGCGACTGCGAGGGGGATGACTGCAAATCCAGTAGCTTCCCTTTGGCTCTGCGCATTGTCCAACTGATTGCATAAATTGTTATGGAATGCCATGGACGAGCACTCATTTTGAAGAATTTTGTGAATTGTGAATGCGACAGAAAGGACAATTCCCGATGACAACAGCACTCGCACTTCACATGCCTTTTGTGGCCGAGGCGCTGCCGAAAGGGTCTGAAGCGAGCAGCGGCTGAGGGATTGTTGTCAGTGGACGACAACGCCTTGCGTTTTACACCGCACTCTACTCTACCAAATATTAAAGTTCTACTGCGTGTCAGATGCGGTCTGCAACAGCATGTTATAAGGTTTGGCTTGTATCAATAAATAACAAAATAAAAAAGGAAATGAATTAATTTCTTCCTCTTCGGGAATGCATTGTTCACAGTTCCAATTTAATAAATTATATAGTATTATATATAAATTCGTTTACAGGAATTAATTATTTAAAATTAGTTTATCAAATTAGTTAATTAAATTTGGAATTGATGTACTTACTATTTTGACCTGCCTGACTTGCTTATGTTTTTTAGATTTAATTGATCACAAATTATATATTTTATATGTTTATTACAAATGTATTCTCAATAGTGTATTGCGGTTATTTATTTATCTTGCTACTTAGCACCTATTATTTTCTTAAGTTTTGTATCCGATATGATTGGTATTCATTGATACCTTGAAATTCAAAATCCTAATTAAATTTTTAAAATGAAAATACATTTTGGGTAGCAATTAGCAATAGAAAAATGCGTAAACTGATTTACCATTTAAGGATTATTATAAAACAGTAGAGTATATAATGTATTAGATAATGTATTATAAACAGAAATGTGAGTAAACTAAATGATTTACTATTTAAATCTAAATGTAAAATAGTAGAGCATTTAAAATTCTTCCACCTTCACGTTCGTCTCGATTCCTGTTATGATTCGGTTTTCTTTTCTTTTTTTGGTGCTGCCAGGAATTTATTTTGATTTGCAACAAATTTGCTGAAGCATTGTGTGTGTGTGTGTGTGAGTGAGTGTGTGTGAGAGAGTGTGTTGGTGTATGCTTAACGTTTTATTGCTTTTCGCACTCGCCACTTGCCAATCGCCACTTGAGGGCATGCCGGGAGGGTTGACGCACGCACTGAGAAGGAGGCGGAGGAGGGGCAGGAGTAAGGAACAAGGAACTGGGAACAGGGAACAGGGAAGTGAATGGGAACTGGGCGCTTTGTTTACTTTGTTTGTGGTGTGAATAGCAAATAAGCCGAGACGAATGTGAATGTGAATGCCAAGTAAATAGGTTTTAGAACGATGGCATAGTTCTCTTTGTGGCATTTGTCGAGCATACTTTTGAGCGCAGGGAAATGCGCACTTATTCTAATTACAAGGCATTCAGCAAGCGCAGCAAATATAATTTGCGACATTTTTCAGCCTCATTAGTCGACAAAATGCTTGTCCACTTGCCGTGTAATGGCGAAAATTCAAATGAAATGAAATATATTTGTAATGTGGCAAATTGGGAAAAACTGCAAGCTGCAAAATGGAAAATGGAAAATGGAAAATGTAAAATGCATTTTGCTGTAATCTCTGTGGCCACAAAATCAATTTGCGTTACAAATTTATATCGGCTAAAGTTCTCCACCCTCATATATAATCGTATATGGGGAAATTAAATGCAATTGCGTTTGGCTTTCGTGTCTGTGGTTGCAAAATTGATTGATTTTGCTGTGACAGCAACAGTAATTGAAAATATTTGTTAACTATTAGTTTACTGATATCCCTGTCCCTTTTCTCCCTTCCCCTCCCTTCCCCTCCACTAATACCTGCTTACCTGCATCAGGCAGTCATCCCTTCCTGTGCACATTTCCGCAGTGCCCTCGAACAACTCCTTCTCGAATTTAAATCCCACTTCAAGCGAAAGCCTCAAGAGGTTCCTCTTTCGTTCTTATCTATCGATGCGCCAAAGCGTGTCAGCTGTGCGTCCCTGTGGTTTGAGAAAGCTGCTGCCTCCTTGTTACAATAGCTCAAAAGCCTTTTGACAATGCACCCCACGAATTTCAATGTACTCTCTGCGACTTCGCATTTGATACCGCGCAGTAGAAAACTAATTTCAAATGGGTTTGCCAAAAATGAAATCCACTTATCTGCTTCAGATATATAACAAAAACTTGGGTTTATAAAAATGATATGGGCATTTCCAGAAAAATTTCCACCTCAAGGAAAGCAGTAAATTAAATTTTATTTTGAACATAAATTTATATGTTTATATGTTATTTAAATTGATAGGGTTTACAACTAAAAGGAGATATATCCTAAAAGGAGATATACTTTTGGAAGATTGATTCGTAGTGTATTAAATTTAAAAAAATATTTTAAAATTCCCAAAAATTAAATAAATAAAAAGAAGTCCAAATACTTTCTATCAATAATAAACTACAATATTTTCTTATGATTTGCAAATATATTCATTCAACTAATTTGTCACAATTGGCAGACTTCAAAAGTTTTAATAAAATTGTTCGCAAAGAAAAAACATTTGGTAGTAATCCTGATAGAACCGTTGAAGTACATACAAAATAATTTTCCGAAATTTGATTTTATTTTAGGGATAACAAAGGTCAGTATTTTTATTTTGGAGAAATGTTCATATGTAGTCCAGATTTATATAATCAATGAGCTGAAAATTTATTTATTATTTATAGACAGCAGTATTTTTATGTCAAATATTTATGAATATATTATTTAAAGTTTGTCTAACAATCACTTTTGCACTTGACACAGGGTATTTTCCATTCGTGCATTCTGGAGAGTTTCCAGTTTTAAATGTTTTCTTTTCTATTTGGCTGTATTTTACATGTATTTTTTCTTTAATTCGCAACAAATTGAATAGACGACGACTGTGACGATTGCCATGCAGCATTATCACCTACCTATACACCCAAATATTGTGAATGGCTTGTAAGCAATTGGTTCGATTCCTAGTATTCCCCCGTCCCCCTCCTTCCTGACAACCCTCCTCTATTAGCCTTTGTGTTTCGGTTGCGTCGCGTATATCACATTTCCGTTTGTTAGCATTCTTCGACATTGTACATTCATATATTCACTCGCATGGGTATGAATAGCAAGAAGTTTTCTGCTCAACTTGATAGCCCCCAAACTGAAAAACCCCGAACTCAAACCCAATCACAACCTCTTTCTATTTACAACATGCTAAAATTCTCATTGTACATTTTTTTACTGGGGCAACGGTTCGTTTATTTCTTTTTTTATAAATATTTTTTGTGTGTTCCTTGTTGTGTGCTGATTTGAAGGCAGCTCACGCCTTCCTCAGTTGCTTTTAGCATTTCGATTGTCAATATTTTCCACACGTCTACACATAAGGTGAAAACTAAACTTTGTTCATTGATTTCTTCCTAGATGTGACACATTATTGCCAGTTAAATTACGACATTTACTTGGGGCTCATTACAAAGTCGATTTCATCTTTGAATTTATTAGCTGCAAAAGGTTTTTACATTATAACATTAAGCTTAGTTGGCATAGTATTGTTTGTTGAACTTATAATAACCATAGTCTTATTTCCAATTAATTTCCTTTGCCATTCAGAGTTCACAGTTCCTTTCAGGTTTTGTCATCTTACTGAACTCCAGAACTGTTGGCGACTAGTGTATTGAAATAATGCCAGAACTATTTTATACCCTTTAAGTGTAATTTAAAATGTTTGCTGATAAAGATAGTTATTAAATAATTATTTCGCTTCTTTAATAAACTCAAAGTCACTTTGTTTTTATTTAGCTGCAATCACTTTTTCCCCTTGAGTTGCTGATAAATCAGCTGATGTCCTTGATCGAATTATTAAATGAAAAGTGATGAGTTTGTTGTTTGATTAATTTTATATAATTCATGAGTAATCATTGTAATCACCTTTCGTTTGGCCAATCTATTGATGCAGGGTATAAAAATAGCAGAAGAAACACAGTCGACACAGATAAGAACAGCCAAGTTGTTTGCTTAATAAATAAACTTTATATTCATAACTGAAAAACTTTTGCGGCGTCGGACTCTTAAGCGGCATGTGGCATGTGGCATGCAGCAGTTGCTGGTTGCCAGTTGCCACTTTGCAGTTTGCAGTTGGCAGTTTGCAGTTGGCGACTGGTGGCAACAGTCAAGCGAAACAAATGTGGCCGCTAATTTGCGTGGCGAAAAGTTTTGCGCTTTTGCGGCCCTCGAATGTAGGCTGTGGCATTTGTTGTTGGGGCATGAAGTGTGGGCGCCACGGCATTTCCGTTAGCTGAGTTAACTGTTGGCTGACTGCAAGCCGAACAACATAAATTATGCGAGCATTTTCCGCATCAGCTGCTCTCTGTTTGCTATCTTCGCGTTTGGCCGCTAATCACAAAAGTTTCCCAAGGGATTCTCCCCGTGGGGAGCAAAACGGTTGCATTTTGCTACCTTCAATTGCCACTCGAAGAAAGTTTTTGGCAAGCGCAATGGGGCCAAAAAGGGTTAAAGACTCTTGCCAAAAGTCTCTCAAAGTTTTTCGCAGCGCTGATTAACGAGACATAATTATTTTTGCATTAAGCGCCAAGCTAATAGGCCGTGTAATGCAACAACTTTTTGGTTCCCTAATCAGCTCATCAGACGGAGAAAAAGCAAGAACTCGAAGGAGAGAGAGAGAGAGAGAAAACGAGGGAGACAGAGAAAAAACAGGATTTTGCGACGAGGAACACTCGAAGATAATGAAAGTGCATTGAGGCGGCAAAAGTCAGAGTCAGGTCGAGTGCCAACATTTTTCCATTATGCGCCACATTCTTTGACAGCACAAAAAGTGAGTGAAATGGAAATTAGCCGACTGCCAGATACGCTGTAAATTCGCATTAAAAGCAGTACTATTTGTTTAATTTGTGTTAATATTTAAATTCAGCTGCAGTCAACATGAATATTATTTAAAATGTTATATCTTTTTGATGACGCATTTCTGTTGGCATGCAGAGTATCAATAATTTAAAAGTGTGGCATGAGGCAAGCTGGAAAAATGCAACATTTTGTTGCCTGCAGCGCAATGTCTGCTGCTCTTCTTCTGGTTGGCCAACACTCGGCTGTGTCTGGCTTGATGAGAAAACGTTTCCAGCACGGCAGGGTTAAAAGCTCAATTCATTTCCAGCTAAGCCAGTGACAACGCTGTCGATAGAGACAGAGAGACAGAGAGAGAGAGGAAACGAACGAGAGAAAGAGTCAGCTTGACAACGGAAAGTGTGATTATATTTTCATTTTCAATTTTTTACGGCCAATTAATTTGGCAATTGACGCTTCGCTGGGCGTCTGCGTCAGGCCAGATACTTACTAGGACCAGGAGCAGGACCAGGACAAGGACCAGAGCAGAGGGTGATTCCGGACGATGGGTTGCAAATTGAGTTGTGTGTGCGATGCAAGAATAAGAAAAGTCTATTATAGTGGCAGGAATAGCTTTGCCTCCCAGCTATTTTGCCGCTACATGCATTGTCTGCCCTCAACATAATATCAAATGGTTTTTGTCGTGGGCGGCCTTTGTTAGGGGGCGCTCTAATCCTAGTGCTCCCTCCTGCGTCGCCTCCATTCGTGTCCTTCGTCCTTCGCCCGCCAGCAGACTGTCATGCAATTTGCATTAAAATTGTCTTTTAGAAAATTGTCATTAGAAAATGCAGTCAGGTGTGCACGGAATAAGTTTAGCTGTGTGAATACCTAAATCAATGAAATATTTTAAGACTGGCTTTAATTAAATTCTCTGGCATATTATATATTTATATTTTGTTTAGCATAGTTTATTAATTTTCCTCATATCAGTAAAATCATAGTTAGCGATCTTACGGTGACAAATTATGAATTTTTGTGTAATATTCATTTCATACTTTCTTTGCCAAACTCTGTTGAACCACGAACTACTAACACAAATCAACTGTTTTAGACACATACACATTAACTTTTCAGTTTAGTTTTGTTTCAATCAATAGATTTATTTATCATTTTTGAAAATAGAAATTACATATGAAAAAGTTATTATGAAATGGTTATTTTAAAAGGCGAAAATTTTACTGCTTAACTAGAAACTTTCCATCTTGATTTTTTAATCAATAGGTTAATTGTTCAATAGAAATTATATCGTTACCCTTTCTGGATATAACAATAAAAAGTCATATTTTTTTTTTTGCTTTTAGGTTTTTTTCTCATATTTTTAAACAAATTTTATGTGGGATGAAGGTATTTTAAAAATCAAATCTTTTATTGCAAACACCCAATTTTTAATTATTTATTAATGTTCACTTGAGAGTTTTTTGTTTTCAATGAATTTGTTTCGCATTTTTCAAGTAGTAACTTCAGACCAAAAAAGGAAAATACAAATTATATTATTAACTATCCGGAATAAAATAATAACTATTTTTTTTAAATGCTTCCATGCAATTACTGCACATTTTTATTAAGATAATATATATAATTAATAGGTTTTTTTTCATGAACATTACGTCAGAGTGTTGAAGCGTTGAGTTCGGACTGTCGGTCGATCGGTTGCTTGAGAAGAAGACATTCTCTTGGTTTAGTTCTCCTGGACAATAACCACATCCTGCAGGTAGACATTGGGCAGACGCAGCAGCTGCTCCTCGTCGTCAATGCGACGGTCGAGGGGATAACCCAGCGGACGTCCGTCCTCAACGGCAGCCACACTGACGCCCATGATGCCGGCTGTATTCTGCAGAGTCACTTGCTGCTCCTGTCGCTCGATGGGCGAGATGATGACGAGCAGCTGCATGGGCAGACCCTCGGGACGACCGCGAGGCAGCAGCAGGCGCTGAGGGAAGCGTCCATTCTCACCAATCAGTTCAGCGGTCAACAGCTCATCCCGCTGGCCACGGAGCGTGGTCAGCACACGACGATAGATCTCGCTGATGGGCGTGACATCGCGACTGGTCCAGCCAATGTTTGTGGAGCGATGCTGGACGCGATTGCGACCCGATTGCAGTGCCACATTGATGGCGTCCAGCAGCACAAAGTTCTTGCGACGCTGCTCGAAGCTGCCCTCCTCGCGAGGTCCCAACATCAAGCGAACAATCACATTCTGGGCACGCTGCGAGCTGATGTCCAGGTCGATGGTAAACGGCTGACTGTTGAGGCGACGTTGACGCACCAGGATCGGCATTTGTTGCGGCTGCTCCAGCAGATTGCTCACGTCCAGGTCGCTCTCCTCGATGCGAGTACGCAACTCGCTGACCAGTACATCATTGATGGCTACATCCTGCATCTGCAGCTGCCGTGTGCTGTAGACGCCCAATTGCTGCACTCGCTGCTCGTCCACAATGTTGAGAATGCTGCTCAAGGTGAAGCGCAGCAGACGATCGTTGAGATCGACGCCAAGTTGCAAGTTGTTGCCGTCAACGTTGCTGTCCTGCAACTGTTCGCGGAGCAAGCGCAGAATTCCTGCATCTCCCAGACGTCCAATCACAACTTCTGCCAGCGCTCGCTCTACACGAATCGATTCATCCATCTGTTGCAAGTTCATGTTGCTGACTCGTCTCCTCACTTGGTCAATTGCCTGCTGCAAAGTATTCTCGATGGCATTGAGTTGGCCAATCAAAGCGCGATTGCGACGCGAGTCCAAGCGCATTTCATTCAGTCGTATAGCAAAGCGTTGACCCTGATCCTGGTTGGGCAGAATGGTCCGGCGAACATTGGTCTCCAGTGGCAGCCGCAGCGAGATGCGTTCCTGGTTGAGGCGCGCCAACAGTTGACGCAGACTGTGCAGCAGGATTTCACTGAGGCGCGTCGTTTGCTCGTCGTTCACTATGTCCAGGCTGCGACGGGAACGAATTCTTTGGCCAGATTGCCTGATGCGGCTCTCACGATCGATCATCGCAATAACATCGTCCAAGGTAAGCTCATCTTGAATGTTGACTCTTGGTTGAATGATGTTTCGGTAGGTCGAACGACGAGTGCCTTGGCTTATTTGCTCCTCGATGTCCTGATCCCTCCAAGTGCCTTCTATGTTTTGTCTGTTGTTGAGCTGCAGACGATCGATATCACGAATAATGCTTGCCAAATCTTCCTCAGTGTTTTCATCAATGTTTCCTCTATCGATGCGATTAATGTTCTGCTGGTGACGACGTCCGACATGCAACAGACGCTCATCGTTAATGCTCACCGTTGGCAACTGATCGATAGTATCAATAACACGATGATTGTTCGTCCATCGGCTGATGGGAATTCGTCGGCTCGTTGTCAAGTCCTCATCGTTAACTTGGTTGCGACGCATAAAACGCTCGTATTGATTGCGATTGATGTCCAACTCGTCTTCATTCTGCTGCTGCTGACGACGTCTTTCCATTTGCTGCTCGAAGTCGTTATTCAGATTCCTCAGGCGAGTCTCCGTCGTATCCTCTGCCATAGCCAACTGTTGGACCAGCCTGTTGACAAAGTTCCGCATGCCAATGTCTTCAGTTAGCAATGTTATATCGTTCTCATTCTGTGAACGATCCGACAACACCACACGATTTTGTATCTGAGGATGTTGGCGTTTTAGGGCAATGCGCCAGGGCATAACAATATTCATCAAAGAATTCTGTCGCTGACCGATGCCAATAACATCCAGGAAGGAGCGACGCGAGTTCGTCTCCAGCTCCCGCTGAGTGCGCTGCACACGCTCAATAATCGCCTCATCCAGATACAGTTCAGGCAATATCTCCACCGTGGCGGGCAGAATCAGGTTTTGACTGTCCTGACGTGATTGCAGCGCCCACGTCAGACCGGTAACGAAGAGCACAGGATTCACATTGCGTCTCAGATAGACGGCATTGCGTTGCAGCGTCTCAAAGTCAATGGATCTTACGAGCAGACTGTAGATGCCTCGAAGTTGCGAGACGTGATCCGTGTTGCGGATGTTGAAGATCTGATTGCGAGTCAGCAAACTGCGCTGGCGATCCAAGTCAATAATGTGCTGTATCTGCTCATTGACGCCTCCACGGTAACGATTCTCATCGGTGATCAAGCCCCGATCGAGCTGCAGCAGATCGGTTTGCTGCAATGGTTCCTGCACACTCTGCACAATGTCCAGCAGAAACTTTTGGCGCACCAAATCCTGCCAGGACATGCGCTCTACGCGCTGGGTGACTGAAAGTTGTTGGATGATAATTAATACTCTTGGCAAATTCACAGGAAGAATAATTAGATAAATAATTTATGTTTCTCACATTTCTTCAGATACGAAAGTTATTACAAACTAATCCTTAACTAACTCAGATTTTGTTTATCTTAGTATTTCAATAACCTGTTTTCTGGGTTTAAACGTTGCAAGGAATTATTATATTTCTATGAAGAGTAACTAAACAATATTTGATACATTTTTTCATGTTTATATAATATTTAATAGTTTTGGAAAAGTTGAGGATATCTTGTAGTTTTTTTTTTTTAATTTTAGTTTAATTTTATTACTTTTTTTTATTTTTAAAATTGAATGTTTCTTTTTTGATTATCGTCTAATTAGCTGGTTCTTATGTATTTAAATTATAAATTAAGCTTTTTCTTTGATTTTATTTAATTAGTTTTAAATTTATTATTTTATCAATTACTTGATTACGTATTTGATTGGGTATTCATTTACTAGCATTAAATGAATACCCAATCAAATACGTAATTACTCTATCTCAAGAACTTACCAGTGTCAATGTCACGCTGATTGTCACGATAGAAAATGCGTCCTGCACTCACTGTGCCCAGCACACAGGCAAACAGCAGAATAAGTTTATTCATCTTGTTTGTGGTTTAATTGCTTCCTTGCAAGACCAGAAGGCGACTGCAAATTCGACAGCTCTCAGTGCTGCATTTATACCCCAAAACGGCTGCTTATCACTTAACCCTAGGCCTACCCAACAATATTCGATCTGTTTATCAGTCTCATGACGATGCAATTATGCAATTACTTATACGACAGGTCTTCCCACAGAGCAGCCAGCAGATTGTTTGGTTGATCTTCGTTCGGTTGATAACGGGTCACACAGAGATGCGGAGACTGCTTTAATTGGTGCATTCGCCTGCACCTCTGTGGCTTTTGTTTGTTGCCCTTGTTTATGCAGTGATTGAATGTGTAACCAGCATTTTGCTGCCATGCAGACTGCAAATAATCAGTATAATAAAATAAATTGACCGTGCAATCGTTGCATTCCGTATTGATTGATTGATGCATGCACCTGACGAATGCATTTAAACGTTGCTCATCTCGAAAGATCTGCTGGCAACAGATCACAATTATTGAATATAGAAATTGCATTTTTAAACTTATTTGAAAGCTTTCATAGTTATCGATTAACACTATTATCGATATAAAAGCGATCATGCAGTATATTCACAAATACAGTATGTAGTTTGTTAAACAGATTTTAATGTAATAAAAAATTATAAATACACGTGCACTCAATGTATTAATATTAGTTTGATTTATATGACAACATACATTATTTGTGTTTTAAACTCAAATTAATCATAGTATATTATAGAAATGTTTTGAAATGCGGCCACACTGCACCTAAGCTTTACTTCGAAAGGAGTATGTGGCCTCTTCCTCTTTCAGCGTTATCCAACATTGGATGCTGTCGGTTCAATCCATTCGAAGTTTTTTGTCGTTCGCGCAGATAAGTGATTGGTTGAATTGTGAAAAGATCTGACTGTGGTGTGAGTACGCTTGCAATTTTTCTATTCACATTTAAATTGGCAATTCGTTTGGCCGTGGCTTTTGTAGCCGTTCTCTATGGATGCGCAGCGGCAGCGTTGCGACAATTTGCAACGTGCCTGGCATGCAACGGAAGTGAACGCGCTACGTGGGTGCCACATGCCTCAAAAGCTGAAAACTGTTGCCATTGTTGTTGTTGCTGTTGTTGTTGTGCTGCTGCTGCTGCCAGTTGCCAGCCTTTTCTAATGTAATTGCAATTGTTTGCCAGCGTGCCAAAATGGTCAGCAACTTTGATTTGCCTTTGCACTCTCCTCACACACACACACATACTACAGCACAATCTAGTGATTTTTGTGCGCTTTTTGCATTGCAAAAAGCATCTCAGCATTTTTATGCATGCGATGCGCATTTGTGCGGCATTAATTGCTTCTTTATGTCCAGCCGCTGCTCCAGCTGCATGTTCAGCAATTATGTGCAGCAACAATTTCGCATTAATTGCTCCTTTGTGCCCGTCGCAACTGTTGTGCGTATGCGGAACGGTGGCGGGGGGCGGCAGAGTTGCCACTTTTTGCACTGTTGGCCTACAGAAAAAATGAGACTTAAAAAAACAGTCTGGCATTGTTTGCGAAATGCATTTGCTGCGTTCTCAATGCTCTCCTCTGCTGCTCAGTTCTCAGTTTAATTGCTGCGTGGGCTCATTTGGGGACCGGTCAATGCTTTATTATGTATAGTAATGCCGTGCATGGGCAATTTCATTAATGCTGCACGACATTTCTTTGTCCCATACATTTTAAGCTTTTATTGTAAATGCTGCATTCAAATAAAAACAAACGAGAAGTAACAATTTCGCAGCGTTTAATCTGTTCTGCTGTTACAGTGATGAATCCTTATTGAGTGCACAACCTTTTTACCATGAATAAATTTCATGAAAGGATTGAATAACTAAGTGCATTTGTTCTTGACATTATTTAAATTATTGTTATTATGTAAGCCCATCATTCCAATTAATACAAGTTATTTAATTTTTTAACCCAATTGATTGAAGTTATTTAACTTTTAAATATTCTTTCTATATGCGACTTTTTCAGCTTAAACTCAGCTAGAATAATTATCATATATTTTTTCCATTAGACATTAATTATAATAATTTATTATCAACAAAGATTAACTACTTTTTTGTAGGCTTTATTAAGAATATTATGTAAGTTCACCAACCCTCTTAATTCAAGTTATTTTATATTAAGGTATTCTTTATGTTCTATTTAAAACATATATTATTGCCTCTATATGCGAATTTTTCAATTAATGCTATATATTTTTTGAATTTGACATTCTGTATAATTAATTGTTATCAACAAAGATTAACTGGCTTCAAGTGTATTTCTTACGAAATTATAAAGAAAATTTCGACATTTGCAAATGAAAAATCTTCTTTCATATTTCCATGAGTTGAGAAGATGTATTTGTGTAACTTCTGCCAGCCCAAACCGAATTCACATCCATGTGATAAGCTGTGCGTATCGTTGAAGTGAAGTGGGATTGTCAAGGCAAAGCATCCATCCACATCCACATCCACATCCACATCCTTGCCATCCTTGTGCTCATTCTTGCAAGCAAATGAAGTATAAGCCGGGCGCACAGTGTGGTGGTGGTTGGCAACGCTTTTGCCTTGACTTAAATGCGATTTAATGCCTTTTTTGTTTGTCTTCCATGCGTCGGATATCCGTTGACGCAGTGGGCGTGATAAACCGCAGAGCAACGCTGCGTCTCAGTCTTATCCTCGACCCCTCAGCCTCCCCTCCAGTTTTATGCCCCCCGCCATCAAGTGCTAATTTGCTTGGCGTATTTTTTTATGTCTCATCTTCGTCTTGGCGTCTTAATCTTATATCCTTTTTTTGGCTGGCTTGGCACTTAAAAAATGTAGTCCTTTGTTGGCCCGATAAAACTGCTTACAAATGCTTAAAAAATTAAAATTTATTACACGCGATTATGGGACCCGAGACTGGAGGGGGAGGGAGGGGAGAGGAGAAAAGTCAAGGAAAGTCAAGTGTCCTGCTCGAGGAATGCTGGCATGCAAATGGAGTGCCATCTTTTTCGGTTCACCATATTTCCGGGCAATGGACATTGCCCAATTGATTCATGGCCACACAATATCCTCTGCGTAATGGCCAATGGTCTAGGCCACCTTAAAGAGTCAACTTCAGCAAAATAATAATAATAGCGAAAGAGGAGAAAGCGCAAAAAAATAAATATAAATATAGTACTAGTAATAATGAAGTGGCAGCAGGCAGCAGGCAGCAAAAGAAAAGTGCCACAGCAACGCATGGCAAAAAGAAAATATTTCTTTTTATCGAAACGGATGTGAGTGTGCCAGGAATGAAATAGCAACAAAAAAAAAAACGAGGAGCGACAGGAATGAAAGGGCAGGGCAAAAGGCAACCACAGTGCGATGTCACAGCAAATAAATAAAACAAAAATTTGTACAGCGGAACGGGAAGATCTGGATAGATGGTGACTGCTGCTCCCATTGCCACTTTTGTTGCCCTGTCTTGCCTCCCCTGCAGCATCTTCCCGCCCTCCCGCCTCACAAAGCAAATCAAACAACTTTCATTTCACACGTTTTTCGTTTGTCCTCTCGCCCAGTTTGTTTTTTTCCTGTTGTTGTTTGCCCTGAAACAAGTGACTTGGCAGCGAGTCCACAACGAAATTGAAAGAGCTTCATAAGTGTGAGCAATATTTGTGTCTCCCTCTCTGTCTCTCTCTCTCTCTGTCTCTTTCTCACTGTGCATTGGTATTAGTGTGGGCGCACGTGTCCTGCGCGTGTCGGTTAGTTTTGATAGCTATTGACTCTCGCTGAGTGAGGGCTGTAAGTAGTTGACCCGTTAAATTTTGATAATTGATTCACAAGTCTGTTGTGTCGCCAAAGATAACGAAGATTTGTACTCAGATTGCAACTTACAGATTTAACCAAGTATAAAAGCTAAACTCCTTTGTTGGAAATATGTAAGTTAGGGTAATTTGTTCAGTTTCAATTTTAAGTGTAGACGTTATGATATTATATTTTGATAATATTCACAAGTTTTTTAATTGATTTATTTTAGCAAAAATTTTTTGTTTACTTGTCGCCTTTGCTGAACGACTCTTTAAGACATTATTCATTCAATTCATTTCATAATTCTAATTTATTTGTTTAACCAAGAATTTGTTATTCATTTGGATTAGTTGTCTTGGAAAATCTTCGTTTTTCTTTTTTGGTGTTAATAGTTTTAAGACAGTGTTCGTAAAACTAAAGTTATTTTTAATTTATTATATTTTATTGCATTAGTTTATTTATTTAACCAAGAATTTGTATCTTACTGTTGTCTTAGTTGACAGACAAATATTGTGCATATTTTTGTCTTTAATTGTCTTTTACTTGATAGTCCGGACTCTTTATTTGAATTGTAGTAGTTGAATGTTTGGTGAACTTCTTGAATAGTTCAATAATTTTGTTCTGTCTGAAATAAATCCAATTTTGTATGCGCATTGCCTTAAAATTTTGTACAAAAATATTAGACAAACATTTGTAGAATACCCAAGCCAGCAAGTCTATAAGTTTGTGAACATTTTTAGAGTGTGGCTTTTATTGTGGCTTTATATTATACCATTTTAGAGCGTTTCCATAAAATGCAAATACCCAAAGTCTCTCAGGCATTTGTTATAGAAATGTAGCATACATATGGGCCAACCCTAGCAGACTGTGGGCTAATTGTTCTAGAGCATAGTTATGTGCTTATCACATAATTACCTCTCCTTCGGTCGCTCCTGCTTCGTGCCAGGCAGGACTCTTGAGCTTGAGCGGGGTGGGAAACGCGTCGAAATTTAGTTCTCAGTGACATCTTCATTGGGTAAATATTGTCGTAGCATTTCGTAGTGTTTCGCACAAGTGATTTGCACTGTGGCTGAGGTCAAATACAAACAACGCCGAGCTGGCTGTCTTTATTGCCGTGCTGGCTCTGAGTCTGGGTCTGGGTCTGGGTCTCGGGCTCCGTCTCGTGCCCTGTGCTCGGACCAGGACACTATAAAAACGACCTTGCGGCAACAAAAGGCAGCCAGACGTGAGCTCTCATTCGCTGTGTCTCTCCGTCTCTCGGTCTCTGTGTGTGTTTGTGTGCAGACAATCAGCGCACGACTTTTGGCTGCCGGGTTGGAATTGTCAGCGTTGAAATGGTAGTTCTTGTTTGGGGACTCTAAGGGGGAGCGACGAGGAGCAGGGGGAGGAGGAGGAGGAGGAGAGTGGCAGCTTCTTTGAGGGCAGACGTCGCGCATTCGCTTTTCTTATCAGCAGTTTGGCTGCGCTGCAGCGTGGCATTTGTGTGAGTTTTATGTGCGGCTTTTGAGCTGGTTATGATGTCGACGCGATTGCTGCGCTTCTGCCTTGTCCCTTGTTCCTTCTCCTCTCTCCTCTCGCTGGCAACCCCTGCAATGCTCTGACAATACTCTGGCAGGGGGTGACTTCTTTGTTTTGGTCGCCAGCTCGCTAAAGGTGTCAATTGTTTTTTGCGCTTGTCTGCCACGCCTCATCGCCGTTCACAGTCGGTTGCATAAACAAGTGGGCGTAGAGAATCCCATTAAGCAACAGCAACAGTCGATACTCGAGTCCGCAGTCCGCAGTCGACAGTCGACACGAATTGTCCTTGCCATTGCAACCCCCTTTATCTGTTTGGGTAGACAAACCCCCGAGCGGTCGGCAATTTAAACTAATAATCAACGCATCAGCAAACATTGTCGTTATTATTCACGCGCCTGTGGCGCCCCCTGTCGGTTGACTGCTGACAGATTGCCAGGTCCATGGCTCTATCATTGGACGGATGGGGGACTCTGGGGTCTTACAAGTGTCATCGTCAATCAGTGGGGCGTGTACTATTTAAAAATCGTTTATTCGTTTACAGTTTTCATATTTTGTTTCTTTTCAATTTTAATATCACATTAAAATATAGATTTTTATATGTATACTTATATACGCATATATTACACAAGATCGGCTCTCAACAATTTAGATATAAAGCACTAAGAACTTAGAAGCGAATTAAGGCGCTGCACTTAAACAATTGATTTTGATTGTGGCAAAGTTGACAAACAAATTCGACAATTGGGTTGCGGAAAATAGAAAAGAGTCTTGATCGGTTGTTTTGACAACTTAAAGCACTTGCATTAGGAATATTAAACTTATAGAATAATGGCACTTAAGAAAACTAAATTAAACGAAAAAAAAATGATTTTAGTTTAAAAAATGTTGAAATGATCGTCAAACTATAGCAAAACTAGATTGCATAAAATGGATTGCCAAGAAGTTCGTGAATATTATCAAGTGCTAAATGCAATATAAACTACTCCCTAAGTATCTTTAAACTTGATTTGATATAAATAAATCAAACTGTATTTTTTGATCAAAAAAGTAATGTCGAAATTGTCTTCGAACTATTGTAAAAATAGTTTCAATAAATACGCTTGAAAATAAATAATTATTATCAAGTACTAGAGAATAGATTCTACTCTCTAGTATCATTAAATTTAATTTGATGTAACTAAATCAAATTGTTTGTTTCGTTAAAAAAATGTTTTCGAAATTATTGTCGAACTATCGTAAAAATAGTTTGCAAAATTTCGCATAAAATTATGTTTGCAATTTATACTATATATGTTGGAAATTCTGGCTGTCTAGATTTTGAATTTTTAGTCCATATTATTTTGTCGATTTTAATTGCGTTCTAATCATATTTAAATTTGACTTTTGACTTTCTTAAATTCTTTGTAATGTTATCGATAGTATGTGTCTCTATTTTAATTTCGATAGTCAACTGCATACGGCAGAGTTCCACAATCAAATTCAATGGTTCGTGCACAGTCCCGAGGAAGTGGGGATGATAATAAACGGAAACATGCAACTTAGGAGAAACTCACACAAAGATTCAGCTAACACTAGGGTACTACACTAGCAAGTGGGCAGGCCAGCCTTTGGGGCTGCCACCAGTTATTGGGTGGGGTTTTGTTTTCTTTTCTTTTTTATTCCTTTTTTTTGTTTGATGCGTGAAGCGTGATGCGTGTTGCGTGTTGCGGAGCTGCAACTTCAGACCGCATGCTCGGCGGCAGCAGCGCCAAAGCGCAACGGAGTTGGTCAAATGATGTTGGGCGGCGTTGTGGCCACCGCTGGGACCACGGCGACCGGCGAGGACTTGGCCGACTTGACGCAGCCGTAGGACGAGATGCCAGTGCCGCTGCTGCTGGGCGGTGACGGAGGCGTCTCGGGACTGATCAGCGGCAAGTAGCGCCACGGATGATAGATGCTGCCAGCGTACATGGCCTGGAGACGGGCCTGCAAATCCAGCGCCAGGGTGGGATCCAGGGGATAGTGGCCCAGCCCGGGGAAGCCACCGGGCACGCGGGGCAGCGACAGCTCCAGCGGCGACCCGAAGCCGTATTTGGCGGCCAGCGAGGTGGGTGAATGGGAGTGCGAATGGGAGACGGCGGCGGCAGCTGCGGCGGCTGCCACGGCGCTCAGCTGCGCGTGATGATGATGCGCATGGGCGGCGGCGGCGTGGGCGGCATGTGAGTGTGGATGATGCGGATGGTGATGGTGGTGGTGATGGGACAGTCCGTGTGCCCCAAGTGGCGAGTGTTGCGCTTGGCCCTGCTCCTTGCCCAGTTGACCGCCTGCCGTCAATCCATTGCCCGCCGAGCCGCCTGCTCCGCCGCCTCCAGCTCCTCCTCCGCCGCCGCCGACGCCGCCGCCTCCTCCAGCGCCTCCGCCGCCGCCGCCGCCCGGCACCGGCGACTTGTTGAGCGTCTTCGGCTTGCGACGCGGCCGGTATTTGTAGTCGGGGTGCTCTTTCATGTGCAGCGCGCTGTAAATTGAGTAAATGTTGAAACATTGATCAAAGATCGGGCCACGGTATCGATATTAAAGCGATCGAACCAAGACGATGATATCATAAAGTCAATCTGTTGCCTGTCGGTCACTTCCCCAGATCGTAAATGCGCAGTTTCTGAGCTAACGTTGGACAGATACCCTATAAAGATCATCGTACTCGATAATCTAAAGCAATTTGCTTAATTTGCCTTTACTATTCTTAGAAGCCATTCTATTCATTTTGATATTATTAGAGATGCTTAAATTGTGTGTAACGAGTTAATGAAAGCTTAACAGACACTATCAAAAATATGTCGATCGCTTATCTTAAAGTGATTGTAATTCTCAAAAATCGTACTTTATAGGAGAGCGGTTTATCTTGTTGGTTTTCTATTAAGAATTGGGACATTGATCCAACTTCCATATGGACAATACTATTCTATCATTTATTGTAATAGATATTAGGTGCATAACCTTGCACAATCTGGTAAAAAGGCGTCACTATATTAAAACAGAAAATTTATAAATCTACATATATTAAACTATCTCTCATTCAGCACTTTCTTTACTAATTTCATTACAAATTCAAATTTTTCCTAAAGACAATATTATCACGTAAATAAATGGTATTTATATATTAATATATCTTAGTTGAAGTGTTCTCATTCTTTTGAATTATTATTTTATCGTTAGTGCTTCGTATTAAATCGAATTTATTTAATAAAATATCTTAGCTGAAGTATTGTTATTTTTTTGAAACTTATTATCTTTACTAAAATCTTTAAACTAGACATTCTCCTACATCTAAAGAGTTTCTTTTCTCGATCATATCGGACTATTATGCGTTCTTGGCTCACCATCTGTTAATTGACAAGTTGCTTAAACTCCTTTCAGTCTATTGCCAGGGTATACATATGAACCGAGACCGAAGCCGAAACCCTTTCATAAAACCTCTCCTGTAAGAGTCGCTGCTTATCTGACCATTTAGCAAAAGGCGAGAGTTCTTGAGCTCTTGTTCTGGAACTCTTCAGCTCTACAGTTCTTAAGGTTCTTTTTCCGTGTTCCCAGCTGCAACAATGCGCAATTGTTGACATTTGTTTGACAAACGATAAATGTTGATAAAAAGGTGTGTGTGTGTGTGTGTGTGCTCATATGTTATTATAGATTCTCGTTGTTGGCGTCGTCACTTTTGCTTTCTTTGCCCGAAATATTCTTTTGGCTCTTTGTTGCAGTTCCCATACACAAATTGGTCAGCCCCGCCTCTTATCTTGCAGTCCAAAAAGAAAAAGAATATTACAAATTTAAGAAACTGAAAACGAATCAGGAAAGGTAAAATGCTGTCGCCTTATCGAGACCGCGCACATTGGCAAATATTTGAACAGTGTTTGCTTGTTCCTCAACTGTCTGTCTGTTGTGATATTTTTTTATATTTTTTTATTGCTGTTGTCTCAACCGAAATTAAGAATCGAATGGCAATTAGTTTAAGCCCGAACTGGGCTCATTAATAAATGTCACGCAACCATTTGGCAGTCCAATACAATCAATAAAAGGATTTAGACAGTCACAATCGAAATTGTGTATTGAATTGTTTACCCAAGATATGCAGCCCTCTGAAATGCGCTGCTTCTCAGTGTTCAATGCCAGTTTGGAGCCCCACAATAGCTGGCCATTGTCTTAGCTAATCGCTTAAATTGTGACCAGACGACAAACACACTCGACACTCGCACACACACCTTCGATGTGGAATACACACCCACTGGGAGATACTCACCGCAATCGCTTGGCCTCATCGATGAATGGACGCTTCTGTGATTCGGTGAGCAATTTCCACTCGGCACCCAAGCGCTTCGATATCTCTGAATTGTGCATTTTCGGATTGTCCTGGGCCATTTTGCGTCGTTGTCCTCTCGACCAGACCATAAACGCGTTCATTGGTCGTTTAATGTGGTCATGATGCGAGCTGCTCGCATTCGCATTTGAGTTTGAGCTCTGTGGTTGTTGTTGTTGTTGTTGTGGCTGCAGCTTCGATGGCTGCGCTGCCGGGGGAGGCGGAGTGGAGGCGCCTCCGATGATTGTTGCTGGCGACAGGCTGCTCCTGCTGTGATGGCTGTGGCTGCTGCTGCCGCTACTCGTGTACCCGTTGCTATTGTGACTGTGACTGTGATTGTGACTGTGGCTATGGCTGTGATTGTGACTGCGATGCAGCAGCGCCGCGATGCTCGTCATGGCTGCCAGGTATTGGGTCAGGTGAGTGGCTCGATTCTCTCCTTGGTGGGGCACGAGTCCGGTGCACTGACCGTGCTGAAAGTGCAAACGGTAATAGAGTTCAATCGACACGCTTTGTCTGCTGTCAAAGGTGAGAAAGTCAAGCTCATGGGGAACTGGGGAACTAGGAAATTGCTGATATGCGCTAATCCAAAAACTGTACTTCCACCTCAGCCTTGTTTGTACACTTTGGGTGCAAACAAACTTGGGAATGATTCACGGAAACTATGAATCATAAATTCCACAGAAGACCGATCTAAATATTCAGTGCGTGGTTACAATTGGACTCATTGTAATAGCTGACATCGTCAGGGATGGTATATTATAAAAAAGGTTAGAGATCGACACCTTACTTTATTCTACAAATGAGGTTAATACTGATTTTTGGTTGACTATAACTAATTTTCAAATGTAAACCATATATAGTTATTTCAATTACTGATCAACGATTTGAAAAAAAAATTGTAATTGCCATTGATATGATTTTGGTTTTTTATTATTGTCTGCTATTTACCATATGTACATAAATAATATCATAAAATAAGTCTGGGATAATTTGAAATATTGTTTATTTGTAACTATAGAAATAAATAAAAAATTATAACAAACTGGAAGTCATAATTTAATTTAATTGATCAGTAATAAAAATAACTATTTATGGTTTGCACTACTTTTCTCATTATGTAAATATTATGAATACTATTATTTCAATTTTTAATGATTGTCTCCCGCATAGAAAATTTAAATAGTAAACGTTTGAATATTTAGTAGTGAAAGTATTTTAATTTCCTTAGAATATTGATGAATTTTTATTGAATATTGAAATTGTTTAAAAACACTTTGGTATTCAAATATTTTAAAGGAAAAATTTGACTTTTATTTTTTTCTTTTAATTTCAACCAAATGCAATTCTCAAATTAACAAAATGTTTGAAGATTGAAATTTTGAAAAATTAGAATTCTCAAAGAATTTCAATATATTAATAAATATGATTAAAATGTTTAATATTGTTAAAAAGCTTGGTTATTCAAATATTTTAATGAGAAAATGTTAAGTTGTTTTTTTGTTTATACTAATATTTACTTTTGTTAGAATTTATAAAGAACACGATCTTGTGACTTTTTATAGCAGGTATATAATATTTAAGAGTGGCTTATAGCAATTTATGGGAAATATGTATATAGAATTAAAATTTACTTTTCACAGCAGACTAAAAAATAGGAATGTAATCGTGCTTCCAAATATTCGTTAAAATTATTTCATATCTTCGAGAACCAAAACAGAAAAAATACTAAATATTTATTCAGAATAATTAATCAATGTTGAAATAATGCTGACAAGTGAATATCAACAACAAATTCAAATCAATCAATCAATTGTTGTGCAAATAACGGAACTCTGATTCACTTTATGTGAATTCCAATTATAAATACAACGAGTGTTAACCTATAATGATATGTTTACCTTGTTGTGAATTGTTGTGGATTTTTTGCGTAATCCCGTGTAATTATTTCGATCGTGAATGGAAATTGTTTGCAGAACACATCGATAGTTAGTAAAACACTTTAGTTACTTATTTGCAATTTAAGTCTGCGTATTATTTGTGTCTTAGTTCTTGTGATATGGTATTTAGTCATTGGATCTTGTTCGGAGCACTTGACAATACGCTTTTGAGCCGCACTTGAAGTAATGTTTCCTTCTCGCTTTGTGTTGCCGTGAACAACTGAACCCTGAACCGGAGAGACGATTGCCGAGTGCCGGAGCCGGAGCCGGTGCGTCCGTGTCGAGTGCGCGACAGTTTTGATTTGAAACACACACATTCTATGGTCTGTGCCACAATCTATCGAAAACTTGCGACAGTTGGCGGAACACAAAACCAGAGGGAGAAACGTGCGTATGTGTGTGTGTGTGTGTGTGTGCGGGGGGTAAATGTTGTTGTTGTAGTGGTTGCAAGTCGCTGGTGCGTCCGAAAGGAGCGAGCGAGAGAGAGAGAGAGCGAAAAAGGAGAGATTGCTGGCGAGCGACAGAGAGAGAGAGAGAGCTATCGCGAGAGCGAGAGAGATAATGCACGACGGGTGTTTGTAGAGTTTTTATTTTTACACCTCGTCGTAGGACGTCGACAACGTGGCGGCTAAGTGATAAAATTCGCTGCTGCTCCTCGCTACCCGCTCTCCCTCTCCCTCTCCCTCTCCCTCTCTCTCTCTCTTTCACACCTTGAGCGCTCTGTGTTTGTTTATACCGTCGAAATTGTCTTGTTATTATTGTTTTTTGTTTGTCCTGCGTCCCTTTCTTCGAGCCACAAAACAGCAGAGATAATATCTCACATTCTATATGCTTTCCTTATTGTAAGACTTATAAGATAATCTCGACCAAAAAATATTCAGTTGCTTATCAATTTGGCCTGACGCCTTGTTTGCTCCCGCAATCGATCGACGCTCGCTCCGATCGTGTTTGTATATATCTCTCAAAACACACACTTTTGGTGTGTTTAGGTGTGTGTGCAATTGTAGTTGCAGTTATGTTGTGACCCTTTCAGTGCTTTTGTTCAGAGGCAGCGGGGTAAAGTGCTTGGCAGTTCAATTGCGTTCCTTGTTTGTTGCAAATCGCACAGGAAATTCGTCACTCGGTAGTTACAATTGATTTCCACATAATTGAGACCATAAATCTCCCAATAGGGGTTCTCTTTAATCTTGAAGTGCAATTTCCTGAAATTAACAAGAAGCGACATTCTCAAACTAATCCCAATTATAGATCACACCTTTCATGATTCTATTGAGTCGAAAGATAACAAAGCGATTGCATAACTTGGCATAAACATTTTAATAATGTTTGAAGTTTCAGTAATATTAATAGTATATTATTATTAATTAACAATTATTAATTTAAATTATTACTTAAAAAAATATTTTAGTTTGTGTCACTATAATCGACGAAAAGGACATTCATATAAAAAGAGGAAATGCAATTCTAATTTATAATTATTCTTTTAATTATTTATTGACTGTCGATACCAACGGTTTGGTAGATCTCTCCTTCAATTCAAAAAAAATTATACATATTCGTATTTTTGAAATGTTCATACAGGGTAGTAATTTTTTACTTCCTTTTTTTTATAAAATATTTTATAATAATTTTTATACCATTTTTTAATATAATATATAATAAATTATGGCTGACAGGTCTATCCTGAGACTAATAAATGCTGTCCCGTGGTATGTAAAAACCTCTAATATAGAAACAGATTTGAGTGTACCCACAATCAAGGACATATCAAAAGCTATATATGAAACGGTTAGAATATCATGAGAATTCCCTTAAGCAGAGGTATTAATAATAAAACTAAAAAAATGATTCTTATATAATTAATGCTCAAAAAATAGTTTGTACATCATTTTTTGTAACAGGATTCATAATTTCTCTCAATAACTTAATATAACTTAACTGTTTTGGATATTTCAAATAAGTCACATTAATTGCATATACAAATTGTCAATCGACTTCTACTTAACAAGATGCTAACAGATGCCCTTTTAATAATTTTTTTTAAATTCATACTCACGAGTAGCCTCGAATCGAAATTTGAATTGCACAACTTGTTAATCGACTCCTACTTATCACGGATGCCAAACAATTCCCTTCTAATCCTTTTTTGTAAGATCCGTACTCCCTCTTCGCTTCGACAGGAAATTTGAATTGTGTTTGGCGCCAAAAGAAAGCAAAACATCACTGCGCAGGCGTCGCTCTCCAAAGCGCCAGTCGTTGTGTTGTGTAGAGTTTTGAGCCAGAAGCACAGTGGAGTGGAGGCAGGGGGAGGTGGCTGCTAACGCCTTCCCAGGTTGCGACAATAAAAATGGCAGCGCTATCGAGGCTATGCTGCTGCTGGCTGCTGGCTGCCCCAACGCCTGCCACCCCCGCCACTCGTGTGCGGCATTGTGTGGCAACGTTGCGCGCATGTCGAGGGCTCGAGCGCTGGAGTGTGGCGCCTTTGGCCAATGGCATAGACAATGCTGGGGAGGAGTGGGAGCCGTGGATGGCGCTGCGGCTGCTTAGACGCGTTCTCAATGGTGACGGCTTTTTTATCGTTTTTGTTTTGCATGCGAGCTGAATGCATTTTATTGGCCAAGGCACAGGGCCAAAACAATGGGCCAGCAACTGGTGGCTTGGCTTCTTCTGTTCTGCAATGTGACTGTGAGTTGTCCTCCTCCTCTTTCACACGCTGCGGCTGCTGATGCTGCTCCTGCTGTCGAGTGTTATCGTGTCCTGGCACACTATGCCAGCTGCCATTTGTTCTCGCATAATGGACATTATGGCTGCTCTATTATGCCCAGCATCGGGACAATGAGCGAGGCATCGTTCAATTCCGTTGCCATCTTCTCCTCCCCAACCACATCATCAGCACCAACTATGTGATTGCCATAATTTTGGGTATTTTCGTAGCAGTTTTTACGGCTGCCGCCAGTCGCCAGTTGCCAGTCGCCAGTCTCTTGGGCTGCCATCGCACACTCCCAATCTCATTGTCCTGCGACGCGACGCATTGTTCGCCTGCAATAATTTATGGAGGAGTCGCAGCCATCATCGACGTCGTCGTCGTCGTCGTCGTCGTCATCGTTGCCATGGCCCAAATGCAGCAGGCCATGTGCGGGTGCAGATTTTTGGTCGAAAATGGAAATGTGGCTCGCTAATCGTGATTTGTGTTTTAAATGAGCGTCAAGTGTGGCCCAGAGGAAAAGGCTGCGGACAACTATGGAAGCATTATTCAGTAGGGTAGAGGAGCGAAGAGGGTCGAGTAGATTTGCGACCAGTAGAATACATGAATATTGAATGAGCCAAGCAGATTATAAGGACAACTAAGAGATAGACTGTGCCTAGCGGATTTCTAATTTTGTTTCAATATTCTACTAAAAACTTGTATTTAATGTGAATGCTATAAAATATAGAATGTTTGGTAACTAAAAGACTCGAATAATTGCAAAGTTATTTAAATGCTTTTAGTTATCGATGTAGTTGTTTTTGTTTAAGTGCAACAAATTAAAATATATTTGGAATAAAAATGGATATTATTTAAACACCTATTTTCAATATTCACAGATCTGATAGATTCAGTTTCATTAGATTACAACAAATTATTATAACTCGTAAACATCACAATTTTAATGATCAAAAAAACAGTATGCACTTAATTAATGAGTTAAAATATTTCAATTGTTTCATATTCAAATTTTGTAACGGTCAAAATATTCAAAACGAGCGCCAGATGGCGCCAGTTCGCACTAACAGTGCTGCCCATAATTAAGCGCAAGTAATTCCTAAACACATCGTAACCGGTTATTACAGGCGCCATCTACGTGAAGTATAGCACAACTTGATTCGCTAGTCGATTGTTATAACCGATTCGCGCTGGCGCCATCTATACGGGCCACAGACAACTACATCAGCTAGTGGCGTTGCAGCGTGTGTTTGTGGAAGTTTTATTTGCAAACGAACGCCATCTATTGGATTTGTGTGTAAAAAGCATGTCTAGCGTCATCTACTGTTAAATGTAAGCAACACGTAATTCTGCTATTTAAACGTATTTTATTTTGAATTTGAAATTGCTTTGATAAATATCCGCCTCTGCAATTAATTTCTTGCCACCCACTCACAAAAAATATACATATACGTATATGTATATCGCTGATTGCGTTGGCGGCTCAAAACGGCGTAAAATTAATTAAATCTGCGAAGATTTCTGCACCTTGATTCGCACTAATTAGTGGCGGCCAACGGTAATTTGTTTGAGTTGTTGCCGCTGCTTGAGCAACTGAAATCCCGCCTCGTGTGTGTTTGTGTCAACAGGCGCTTATCAAGTCGTGATTGGCCAGAAGGACTCTGCGCGGCAGAAGTTGCCTTAATTAGGAAGCGTTTAGCGCTTTGCGCCTTCTTGACTTTTGTCAGCTTCAGCAACCCCCGCAGCGCAATCTTGCACTCGGCACTCGTTTGCAATTAATTAAAAATTAAACGGAGGGCAATCAAAGGGAAACGTGGAAGTCAAAAGGACATTTTGTGGTCGAGGCCAGTTTGCTAAGTTTGATTGTGATTTTAAACTGTGAGGAGAGCTAAAGCAATTTATAATTTTTGCAAAGTTTTATGTTTAATCTATTTTATGTACTTCATTTCACACAAAAGACATTTTCCTTTTAATGTCAATTTCGAAAAAGAATGAAGAATAAATAAAGAAATAAAACTAAGTATTCAACTTTGAGGTATAAACTTCAAAAGACAGAAGATAAGGTTTGTGATCTACTTCTTATTAAATAAAAAATTAATTTGAAAAAAAAAATAAAGTATGAAAATAATAAAAAAGTTAAATATGAACTATGAGCTTTTTAAGACGACTAAGATAAGATTTATGATCACCTTTGCAATATGCATAAATATATTTAATTCTCAATTTTTCTCATTTTTGTTATAAGATAATTTTGATTATAGAAAATGTTTATTACAATTTCAAGATGTGACAAAAATTTAATATTTAAAAAAGTCAGAAATCAATTTTTGCTGTTAATATAAATTTTCAATTTTTGTATGAATAATCAAAAATAATAAATAAACACGAAACTAATAATATTAAAATTAAAATATGAAGTATATGCTTTAAAAGACATTCGATAACATTTATGATCTGTACATAATTCTCAATCGTTCTCATTATAGAAATTTAATTTAAAAAATTATATGTAAACTAAAAAAAATGTAAAAAAAAATGTAATTTGAGCCTCTCTTCGAATTGTTGGGATAAAGTTTAAGAACTTAACTGCTTTCAATTGGGTATTTAGAAATCGAGCACAATCCATTAAAGGTTTCTCCACAATTCCACCCGCAACCCCTTCGATGATGCTCTATTTGAACAATTTACTGCGTTTTAAAGTTGCATTTATTGCATTTGTTTTTTGTTTTGTTTTGTATTTTGTATTTTGCTGTTGTTTTTTGAGTTGTTTGTGTTGTTGTATATTTTGTAGAATTTAAATACATTTAAATTTATGCTATGCACTTCGTTCAGCGTTTAAAACATAAAAAATTGCACCGCTCGTTGTTCTGCATGGATTGATCCGCATCTTGACGATCCTCTCTCTCTCTCTCACTATCTCGCTCTCTCTCTTTCGATCTCCTTCTGTTTCCGCTCCTGGTTGTGGCCATCATCATCGTCTCGTTGGCGGCTGCTGCTCGTTCTAACAAAGCTTATGATTAGTTTACAACTCGAGGCTTAACTCTGTAAAGTTGGCTACATTTAACTTTAATCTCGCATTTCGCATTTCCTAAGTCATAGACAAGTTCAACTCCTCACTGCCATTGGACGATGGTGGTCAGAAGATGACCGTCAGCGGTCGTCGAAAGTCGGTGGCGCCCCCAGCGCCGCCACCGCCGCCAGCTGCCCCGCCCCCGCCGACGCCCACGCCCACGCCAGCTGCGGCGCTGGCCGCCAACTGTCCGCCATACTGCTGGGCATACTGATGGGCGTAGTCCAGACCCACGTCGCTGGGCGAATGCAGATGCGGCTTCGCCTCCACTTGCCCCCCGCCCGCATCCAGCTGGGGCGTGGCATCGCGCTCATCCAGCCCGCTGCTGCTGTTGTTGTTGTGCGAACTGCCGCCCGCGCTTCCTCCTCCTCCCCCGCCTCCTGCGCCGCTGCTGGCCATGAGCAACTGTTGCTGCTGCTGCTGTTGTTGCTGCTGCTGCTGCTGTTGCTGCTGCTGCTGATGATGCGCCGCCGCGTGCTGCTGGGCGCCGTAGATCTTGGAGATATCGAAGGCATAGTTGGCACGATCCTGATACATCTTGGAGTCGAAGTAGGCCTTGGTCAGCACACTGGGGTCCAGGTAGGCGCTGTAGGCACTCGCCTGGCTGCCCGCTGCCGCGGCGGCCGCGTTGCTCAGATACGAGCTGCGCTCCAGGGCCGCGAACTTGTCCATCTGCCCGGAGAGAGTGGCCTGCAGAGGGGCAGAAAAATGAATTAATTGCGGGGGTAAATCGTAAAGCATATTTCAGCAATCAAAGGATTATAATCACAGTCTAAATAATTCAGTTTTTCACAGACTGAATAATTTAGGTAGTCAAATTATGAATGCCATTCCATTTGGGCTTCTACAACTTTCTACTATATCATCAAAACAACTGATGAAAACTTCAATTACAACATTATTTTATTTTTTTTTTTTTTTTATTTACAAAATGTATCACTAACTTGGAATGGAGATACGAATACAAAAAGTACACCTTTAAAATGTTGTTTGTTGAATCCTCTCTGATGACTAGACATTTTCTTCTAAACTAATCATTATACAAATAATTAATTAAAAAATGTAGATTTAATTTCAATATTTTGTATTTATTTATTAACTAAAATGAACCTCACTTCCCAATTGCGGCTTTGCAGTTTTAAAGTTCTATACAAAAATTTGCATTCTATGCAAACATCCAATAATAGATACCAAGAATGATACAGAAAGAATGTATTTAGAAAAAACATAAGTGAAAAAAATAACTACAAAACAATAATTATTTTTTGCTCAAAATATTTATAATACTATCTTCAACAAATTATAATGTTCGATGCAAAACTTAAAATTCATAATATAAATATTAAATTGTATTATTTTTAATGATTACAATCCCTGATCCCTGATTTTTATTGAGAAGATAATTCAATAAAGTTGTGGTTTAATTAGTCTGAAATAGAGGGACGGACAGGCAGACAAATTTACAGACAAAATAATATTTATTCTATTCCTAGTTTCATATTGTATATATTGCCACACTTGTTATTATCACCAACTTGTTACAAGGTAGAACACTTTAATTAACGGGTTGATTATTTAAATAATGTCCCACAGTTGTTGTGGCTTAAGGCGTCCACAGCTTAACAAGCTGGATTTGGTGAATGAGGGGGAGAGAGGTGAGAGTGGTGAAGGGAGAGTAACCCCTTGGCTAGTGCAAATTGCTTAACACTTTTGTGGCTTTATTTGACCAACTAATTGTGGATGGAACATGAACACAACCCCAAGGCCAAGAGCAGGACCAGGAGCAATACCAGCTCACCTCCTTCTGCCCGTGTTGTCTCGACGCGTCTCAGTTTAATTTTATTTGATTTGCAATACGTTTTTCATTTGCGACACCAGTTGGCAGGATAAAGAATTCGAGAGCTGGGACAGGGACAGGGACGGGGACGGGGAACATAACGAATGTTAAGGGTTGTTTGTGCTTCATTTCCGTTTTGTTTTGAGTGGTTGCTTGCGAGGGGTTGCGCTCCCCCGTTTCGCAGAGCACTTTGCTCTGGGCTATAATTATGTTGTTAACACATCATCATCGTCATCATCAAGCAACAGCGCCAACTGACAACAGAGTGTGTGTGTTTTTTTGGCCCGAAAGCGTTTTGGATTACAATTTGATTTGATTTGATTTGCGCCCAATTGGGAATTAGTGTGGATTGGTAAATATTTTGATGCACAGCGATTTAAACGGAGTTTTGTGTTTGCATTTCGGTTGCGTTTGTCTTCCCCTTTCCTTTTTTTTTATTTTCCCTGCTCAATTATATTATTATTTCAACAGTTAATTGATTTAGCTCTTTTCGGTTTCGAGTGGTTTTCGTTGAGGATCAGCTTATCTCTGGGACAGGTCTACCCAAGCAGGTGAGTCGAGTGTCACCAGAAATTGTGGCTTCAGCTGTGTCAATTCTGGTTGCCGGGCAACTTTGTAGTTCTTTGGCTTCAACACTGATGGAAATACTTTGCCAAATGGATTAATTCTATCTGGGAAATCTCGTTTTCATCTTAAAACTAATGAACCTAGAATATTCCGATTTTTTTAAGGTTTCGCAAACAATACAAAGATCACAGTGGACCATAGAAATATATGCTTTTCATCTAAAGTGAGATTAATATGTGAAATTTCTAAATTTTTGTATTGAGTAGAAATTTAATTGTAACCACTTTGAATTTATTGAAATTTTTAAACTGAAAATAGATAATTGAATGGAATATTTTCTCAAATTTTAATGCAGTATTTATTCGCCTGTAAAATTCATAAATTTATTTGGGGATCGTGCAGTTGTTATTTGCATGTAATCATTTTTAGTTTATAAAAATATTTAAGTGTGGGATAGATTAATGTGTTGAATATTTTTCCTTTTTTCTCTAATATTTTTGCCTGTAAATACTTTAAAATTTGATATATTGAAATATTTAAATTAAGCATAGATTCATACTATATGAAATGTTTTTTTTTATCATTTATTTATCATTTTGTTGTCCTATTAAATTTAGTGAATTAAATTATCATCTAGATTATTATAATTTTCGATTGTTATGAAAAGGTAATCTGCAGGCCCTATAAACACCACGATATTACTTTGGGACTACGTAAGATTTCTTCCACAACTACTTTTTCTACTTCTCTCGCTGTTGCATCTGCAGCTTGGCTTATTCGAAAAGTTATTAAAGTAGTAGAATATTTACGAAGTAGAAACAACTACAAGCCATTGTGAAAGAGGAGTCTTAAAGACACCTCAATGGCATTGGAATGCGATTGAGTACGGTACTCGTAAGGTAAGCTTGAGCGTTTGCCAGAGCAGCGAATGGGCGGAGTCAAGTTGTGGGTAAAATCATAAACGCCGACTTCTAGTTCATTATACAATTCCCCTATAGAGATTTCAATTTTAGTAACGCGCACGTTGGCAGCCTTTAAACATGCACTATTATTATGGCCAAGTCCCGAGGCCAGAAGCATATTATTAACTCGAAGAAGACGCTGAGGCTTTCAACACCCGCAACACACAGCAGGCAGGCAGACATCAATCACAGTCTCAAATAGGCTTTTGAAGAGCGAAGAGCAACAAAGGCAAGGCAACAGTCATGTGATTTAATAGGTTGTTAATAAACCGGGGAGACTCCACTCGCTGCCTGGCAGAAGAGAGGAATGCCACGAGGGGCGGCACTTGCCACGCCCAGCTTGTCCAGTTTTCAGTTTTAATTGCCAATTTTTGTTTGCTGTTTTTTTGCCCCCCCTCCCTCCATTTTAACGCCTCTGCAGCTGGCATATAAACACCTGTCTGAGGTGTTTGTTTTTATATTTTTCGGTGAGCTTGTTATCGGCTGTGCATCGCGCGGTGCAAGGACTAAATGTGTAATGACAAGTTGCTGGCCAAATCCTTGGCATGACGTGTCAGTTTGCTTAACTGGGCCAGGATCACACGGATCAGCGCTGAGTCATCGCCGCATGTTTTCCGCCTTTTAAAGTGGGCGTCTGCTCGGGGTGTGTGTAATTATGTTATTAACCACAGAGAGAGACCCTCTCCCGCTCTTCAGCTGGCTCAATAGTAATTGGAAGCGCTACCGTTGAGACCCTTTGGACATAACATACGAGTACATATATAGTATTCGACTCACCTGCGTCGAGCTTGGCGTCGATGTCTGCGAGAGATGGCTGCCCAGATGATAGGCGGCCGCTGTGGGCCCGGGGGCAAAGTAACCCGGCGAGATGCCTGAAATACAATAAATGTGGATGAAAAAATGAGAGATACAAGTTTATAATAATTATTACAATGGTTTTTGGGTCTCTGTGTGTGCTTAAAATAATTGCCACTCGAAATATTTTCTACATGCATTTAACTCTTTCTCGCTCGCTGTCTCTCCACTTTAATTGTGCGCTGAATCAGCTATTTCGAGAGCTGAAGTTTTCTATCTGAACACACACTGTTATTACCAATTGCCCTAAACGGTAGTCGTCCCGTCGTTCGATAATTACAAGCGCCGCTTATAGAAAAGAGTTTTGGAAATAACGATTACGTTTACGATTTCATTCATGGCAATTGTTTAAATCGCTGGATGCTGTGGCAATTAAAATTGCTTAGACAACAACAAACTCGAAAGACGCCACAAAACTTCAGAGATAAAAAAGAAATATCTCAAGTAGCGACATTTCGAGATGGCATCATCTCTATTGTTAATCCGCATAATGCTGGATTAGGTACTGTCCGAATCTTGTAACTATAACTGGTAGCTGCCCATCTTTTCTTCTCCCAAATTAACATTACAATCCCATAAATAATCACAGCGAACATTTGTGGATTTGGCATTAATGTTTTAACTGCTTAGCTGGGGATTAAAGAGCCTAAGAAACAGCTTTGTTGTTCTCTAATTTTTGCATATTTCGCTGTCTTTGCATATTTGCTTTATTAGCTTACAGCGCTTTCTAATAGCTGTCGTATTATTCTTATATTGGACTTATCGACTCTTATAATATTAATTTCAAGCATTGATTATTTTAATATTGGATTTGCTGCGCCTCTTTTAATATTAATTTCAAGCGTTAATGCGAGCCCTATTATTATATTAACGATTTCCATTAGTCATTTCGCTTATACGCTTATTAAATGACACATCTACAATAATAATATTAATATTAATAAAAATGTGTATTCTAGTGATATTATTGAACCAAACATAATTTATCTGCATTTTAAGTTTGTTTTATAAATTTAATGTTTTAATTTTTTATTTAATTGTAAATGTATTTAATTATGAATGAAATAAATATTTTTTAAATATATTCATTTTTCCTTTGAATAAATATACTACAAAATTAAATTAATAAATTAAATAACACCTTTACCAATGTCTTTGGCGAATCATTTTTTCTACATGTCAGTTTTATTTATTCTTCAGAATATTTGATGAAGTTCAACAAATTATTTGATTATACGCATTTCATGTTATTATATTTTCTACAAATATTTAATATGAGTCAAACCAATATAAATGTAGGGAAACAAAATTATTTATTATAAAAAGGGCTCTGAATATGACTTTAGGCCATTTTATAAAATTTATTGCATTATTTAAATAATTTTGTTTCTTATGTTAAACCAACTTTATTAACTTTTAGTCATTACATTTATAATATTTTTGTCATATATTGTCTCAGTTTTAATAACTTTACCGCTTTTAATAACTAAAACCAATTTTAATATTCAATATAAAGGCAAAATGAAGAATGTTATTAAAAACAAAAAAATGTTCTTCTACTTTTAAAATAGTTTTGTCATGTCCTGTCTCAGTTTACTACAAATAAAATCTGCAATATTATTATGTAATATTTCCGCATTCATTAATTCAATTAAACAATAAAACTTGCTGTATTTGTATGAGATTTACCACCATTAAAAGCTGTTGCATGCCACATTCGCACATAGTGCTGTCCTGCTCCTGCGTTGGCCATCTCTTTCGCTCTAAGCCATCTTCGCATTGTGCCGCGTGCATTGAAGCGCAAGTCCAAGCAGGCAGGCGACAGGACTCAGAGGACTGAGGACTAATTCGTTTTATTTATTACGCATTTCCTAGCATTTTTATTATCATTTCCGTAGCGCATAAATCATCAACATGCTTGGCATTGTTCCTGTTCCTATCCCTGTCGCTGTTCCTGTCTCGACCCTGGCCCTGTGGGCCGCTGATCCTTAAACCGCCAACACAAACAATTTGCTGTCACATCAGAAACCCAAGAAACTAGCGTTAAATTCGCCCAAAAATGAAGAGTGAATGCGACAGAGAGAGAACAACGTGACAAATGCTAATTTAAATCCTCCAACTCGAGTTGGAAACTATGCAGAAGGAACTGCCACCCCCAGGGAGAGAGGGAGGAAGAGAGGATGAGTAAATCATGAATGGTAACTTATGCTGTGGATCCTTCTATCTGTCTGTCGCTCGGTCTGTCTGTCGTGCTGTCAGCTGAATGAGTTGTTAAGCCAGGATGATGACTTCACAGTTTGTCAGGACATGCGAACCAACAAACCACCCACCCACTCAGCCACTCTTCCACTATCCACTCATCCACCCTTCGTCCTTCGTCCTGGCTGCGCTGGGAGTGTCGTAAACAAAGCAACAACCAGTCAACTAGTCGAGTGTGCGGATAGTTTGTCATATTTTCATTCACTGCCTCGTCTACTTCTACTTCTCCTCCTTCCTGCTCTCGCTCCCTTTGCTGTAACTGGTTTTTGGGTGGGGCAAGCAGCCAACCATGCCACCTATCGTGCCACATTTGCATTTGTCTTACGTGGAGCTCATAAAACTCGCTGCTTACTTTGCATAGTTTTAGCATTTTCGATTGTTTCGCTTTTATTTATTGTTGTTGTTGGTTTTTACTGAGCCACTACGGCTTTTATAGGGTTTTGCTAAGGGTTAACTTTGTTGCCCTTTCCAAACTCGGATTATGTTTCGTAGGATTTTAATTGATTTTCTAGCAGTACCGCATTAAATTACTCAAGAAAATCTGCATTTAATTCGCATATAAGACGTTCTAGTCTGCACTCAAATGTCTACTTCATTGAGAAGGTTATTATATATATTCTTAATTCAGTTAAAAAAACTAATATTTATAATTAAACGTTTGTTTCCTTAAATTGAGTAATTAATAGATTAAGTTATTTGCGGTTTGAAAGGCTTTGTCCCAACTGATAATAATTTAAACCATTTCTTGACAAAATATTAAGAAATTTCTCTACAACCTTCAAAGAATTATTTATTTTCCTATATTCCAAATGAGAATTAAAATACCCCAGCCCAAAAGGATTTTGTCGCATCGTTTTTTTACCTATTCTACTAAAGAATTTAATTCTCAGCTATAATTATAAATAAATAAATAAATTACTTTCAATATTGTACTGCAATTTCTAATTATTGCACATTAATTTAATTACTAAATTGCTTTCTCTAGTTTTCAATGCTTTCGTCAACTGTATACCTTATTGTAATATTTATATGGTTTAAAAGATTGTGAATATAAAATGCAATAACTTTGTTTAATTTATGTATCAAAATATCGCTATCTATTTATACCACATTGTTATAATATTTGTGAGTTGTAAGACGCAAATTTTTGTGAAGTGTTTGATCTATAATACTATCTAATTTGTTTATCAAAAGAACACTATCTACAATTATTACATTCCAACGCGTATTTATTTTCATTTTACTATCTTTAAATAAAGTCTATGAGTTTGTAGTGCTTCTTACCTGCTCTTAATGCTTCCACGGGCACTGAAGGATATGGCATGGGATATGGGTAGCCGTCGCGCCTCAGAGCTTTGGGTTTGCGTCTGGGTCGATACTTGTAGTCGGGATGCTCCTTCATGTGCATGGCGCTGTTCGGACATAGATACAGAATTAAATACAAAGATACAATGAGTGCAGTTGAGAGGGCAGCTGTAGGAAGAGAGGAGAAAGGGAAGAGCATGGAACAGAACTAACCGCAAACGTTTGGCCTCATCGATGAAGGGACGCTTCTCGTCCTCGGTGAGCAGCTTCCATTCAGCACCTGGAATCGAGAGAAGTTTGGGTTTCAGTTCGGTTTACAGATATTTAATGCGAGAAAAGTCGTTAATCCATTAGATACTTTTGCATTGGGGCACTTGAAGTCGTTGTACTAAATGTGGCAACACAATGGGAGACGCACTCATGGCAACCTGCCACAGAAGTGGACGCACATAAACATAATTTCCTAACAGGCAGCACACACACACACACACACACACACACACACACATACTTGTAAACGTTAGAAACTTGTTTTGTGTGCACTAACAAGAAGGATTCCAAATACCAAACAATGTTGTTGTCTTCTCTTCCTTTCTATCTCTCCATCTCCCACTCTGTCGCTGTCGTTGTCGCTGTCTCTGTCTACCTTGCCATCTCTGTCTCTGTCTCGCTCTATTGCCAGTCTGTCCTTGTCTATTTGGCCACCATTGTTGCCAGTTTTGGCATTGTCATTTGTTGTTGTCTCGTTGCCTGTTTGTCAGTTCAGGCAGCTTGGCTCACACCACAAAACACAACACAGCACAGCACAGCACAGCAGAGCTGAGCAGCGTCTCAGGGCGAGGACTTTGTCGAGTCCTTGCAGGATAATGGCCCAAAACCAGCAGGTGGTTTGAGCCCATTTGGGGGCGTGCTTTTGTCCCGACTTCCTGTCTCTCTCTCTCTCTCTCCCTTTCCCTCCGCAGCCACAACGTCCTGGCTCAATAAGGGAGCGAGAACATGATACACATTTATGTGTTGCAAGTTTGTGTGTGTGTGTGTGTGTGTGGCACATGCACGTGCCACATACTCATAAGTGGCAAGTGGCAGCCAGGCAGCCAGTCAACTCTTGTGTGTGGGGTCCTCTCGCATTGTGTGCAGAAATTGCAAATGTTTTTAAGTTAATGTAAAATGTTATAATGACATGTGTCACAAGGCTGTTGATAAAGCCTCAAATACTGCTCAGAAGAGGGACGCTTGGCTAGAGGGATGAAGGAGAAGGGGACGGACGAGTTGTTGCCGCAAAGAGTCCTTCACTTATTTGCCCCAAATGAGCCCATAACTGTCGTACCCTAAATTCCAGTTAAAAGCCACGATTAAATTCGAGTTACGGGAGTTATTAAACGGGCAAAACAGATGGAAAGTGAGGGAGTTTAAAATGAGTAAAGACATGAGGCTAAAAACATGGCACAAAAGGAATAATCTTTAAGGCAATATCATAAAAGTAAGAAAATTATTATATAAAATAAGATGTTTCTACCATATATAACATTTGTTTTTTGGATATTTCAAATTATTATAATAATATTCGCCTTTTCGTTTAGTCAATGCAATCAGCAGAGTTGTAAGCAGCAGGAAGGAAGTGAAATATAAATAAAAGCAAACTACATTTGGTTAACTATATAAAACAAGTTTTGGGTTACCCGTCAACTCAAAGCTTAACTTAATTTGTTATTAACCAAATTAGGTTATCAATAAATATTTAATCACTTCAATTTTGATTTATTGACATAAATAAAATATGTTATTGCCAATGACTTGTCGACTAAATTAAAGTATAAAAAATTATAGAACACGTGTCAGATTTTTTTATCTAAGGATTTTAATATTTCATTAAAATACAAATATTTTAATTGAGTGATTTATTTATAGATTTGAATATGGGCTATAAATATTTGACATTATTATTATTATTATTATTTTCAACGTTTTTTACCTTAAACAAGTTTACAAAATGAAGTAATTATATCGAAAATAACTTCCCAAAAAAAGAAAAGAAATCGTTTTGTTTGCAGACTAAATCTTTTTTAAGCTAATCTTGATTGTGAGTCAATGATTAGTTGGAGGAAAGAAAAAGGAAATAGTACTTAAGGGACTTGGGATAAGTCGTACTCTAATTAGTTGTGACGTGTAATTTTAGTGGCTGTCGAGCGACACAAAAGCAAACACACAAATTGCATTGTTGCGCCACAATATGGCAACAATAGTGTGGCACAATACTAATGACAAGCCAACAGCAGCAGCAACAGCAGCAGCCGACAGTCCAGGACATTGACAAGAAACGAATGTCGAGCCCACACACACTAAACTACACTATACACTACACACTACACACAATGCAGAGACAAAAACTATAACAACAAATGGCAAACAAAAGCACAATTGCGCCCCAAAGACTAGACAAGTGGCACGCCCACAACAAAAGCCGCCCCCAGACTGGCTAACTGGCAATAACTGAAGACCCACTCATAATGCAAGTAGCCGGTCTTAACTGGCAGCTGTTGCTGCTGCTGCTGCTAAAATACTAATTTATAGATACATTGACAGGCCAAGTGGCAAGTGGCAAGTGGCAGAGGCAGAGGCAACTGGCCATCAAATGCGCAACACGGCTCCTGGGTACGACACCTTGTAGACTATACAGAAAGACAGCTCCACATATAATAGCTGGGGGACAATTCACATAATAATAAACAAGACGAACGGACAGTTAGATAAAGAGAGGGTGTGTGTGTGTGTGTGTGGGGCATCTACAAGTTGCTCAGTTGAATAAACTAAGGAGGGGAGACTGCTGAGTTGACATGCCACAAAAGGATGACAATTGACAGTGTCTGGCGTCGGTCGGCTTCTTTCCTTGCTTAATAATTGATATGAAAAACAACAAGTACAAGAGCACTCGTACTTATCCGTTGTTGCAACTGACAGTTGCAAGTTGTGCACAGAAGTGCCTCTGGCCTCAAGCATAATTAACAAGTTTTTCCAGACCAGCAAAATGCTGCTAACCACATAGCAAATATTTAACTGACTTCGACGCCAGCTCCAGCTCCAGTTGCAGTTGCAGTTGCAGTTTGTGGTTCACACAGTTTACAATTGAACTGAGCTGCTGGCTTCAGAGATATTCTAACGTATTCTATCAAATCCAACTTGGCCACAACTTGTACATTCACCTTCACACATCCCCCCCAAATTGGGCTACTTAAAGGGAGATTACGCTATTTGTTCGTGTTAGTCTTTGGGCTCTATTTATTTACCCCTCGGTGGATGGCAGCCACTCAAGCTGAACTCATAACTTGACCGGCAAGATTTCGTCTGTTTGCCACGCAATTTGATGCTTTTATTTGGCCTTTGTTAACAGTTGACCCTCCGACTCTTTTATTGAATGGGAAAAATGCTACAAATTTGAGACTTGATTATAAATATTTTGAAAATTGGTATTGAAAGTAATTGTTAGTAAATTGTATTCTTTACTTACACAAAAAGACTTTTTTAATGGGAACTTTGGTTCAAAGAATTTAAGTTATGATTTATGCAATAAAATGTGTTTTTAAATACCACAAGTTTTCACTGAGTAATATTAAATAATATTTAAGGTGACTTTTGTTAAATTGTATTGATTAGTCACACTTAAAACCATTTTAAAAGGAACTTTGGTTGGTGACCAGTTATTATTTGTATTATTTTAGAAATTAATTATTTTTTGTAAATACGAAATAATAAAAACTATTTAAATATAATCTAATTTAGAAAAAAAAACTTATTTTATTTTGAGTTAAAAAATATCAGTTTTCTTAAAATTCCAACTTGTATGTCAAATATTATTCTAATTTTGAATCAAATATTTTTGTCAATAGGAACATTGTCAAAGTTGTCTTAAAATATAACATTATATTTGTTTGGTTGCATAAATTCATTACAACCAAAGATTTACTTAAATGAATGGTTGATTTTAAAGAATAATTTTTGATTATAGTTGGTTACAAAATTTAATATTTTTTTGATGACGTAAATATTTTTGAACGTCTTTAACTTTTTTGTATTCATTTTTTTAACTGCTTGGCTTCCATTGAATTTGTATTGGATGCAAGTGAAATGTATTTGAATTTATATTTGGACGTGTAATGATTAAATAATTATATGACGATTATTATTCTATAGTAATTGATCACCCCTGACAACTGTGTGAGAAGTAATTAAGAACTCATCTACCTCTGTGATAATGCCGTCTGCCCGTCTCAAGCACACACACACCTGTCAATTGCCAGAGCCAACCCCTTTTTAGAAAAAATGAGAAAAGCTTGCTTACTTCTTGCCTCCCCCAATTGCAAACTAATCAATTGTTTGCGCTTTATTGTGCAACAAAGGCATCTTTATGAAGGGGGTGGAGTGTTGGGCAAAAGGCTTGAGAGCTCGACCTTTTGTGCAAAGTCGCAATCGAATCGAATCCAAGTCGATGTCTATGTTGAAGTCGAAGTCGATGTCGAAGTCTTTGTTCGGCGGTCGTCTGTCAGTCAGTTAGTGAGGCAAACATCCATTACTCGTGGGGCTGTGTTTAACATTATTTAATATTCCCGCAGGAGCTGGGCGGGTACACGACGAGTCCTTGATTAAAAAAAAAAAAAAACAGAACACAACAGAAAGGAAAACAGGAGAACAACAAGTGAAGGCGCTCGATTGCCGATTCGACAGGTTTTTCAATTATTTTGAAAAAGTGGAGAACGGGAGGGGGAGGGAAAAAGAAACGAATGCCATTTTGCTGTTGTTGGTCGTAATTGTTGTTATTGTTGTTGTCGCCCATTGTTTGTTTTGTTGTTAATTCAAATTTCCAGACAGTAATTAATGACAGTTACAATTTCAATTAAGCTCGCGCGCAACAAAATTGTTTTCTATAACAAATTCCTGCCCTCTCGTTCGCTCCCACTGTCTGTCTCTTTCGCTTTTTATATTTTATTTTATTTATTTTTTTTGTTGTTGTTTTTGTTTGCCTTTTGTTTTGCATAATAAAATAAATGGCAACGCCGACGGCGACGGCAGCGTCTGAAGAGCTCTCCACAGTTGCCAGTCGCCAGTTACCGTTGCTCAACACTCGACACTCGCTCTCTCTTTCTCCCTCTCTCTCCCCCTCTCTCCAGTCTCTTTCTTTCTCTTTCTCTTGATGTGTGTGTTTGTGTTTGTGTTGTGAAAAAGTAGCTTTCGCGCCGCCATTTTTTGTGGCGCCTTTGTTGATGCCACAGTTTTTTTTTTTTTCAATTTTATTTTTGTGTTGCTTGCGCCTTTTCTCGGCGCAATTTTTCATAATGAGCCCTCTGTATTTCATTTTATTTGGTTTTTATTCCATTTTTCATATTATTCATTTAATTGAATGCCAGCGCAACTTTTTCAAGTGCAAAACTTTGTCATTTGTTTCAATGTGGCAAATGGTTAATGGTTTATTTCAGCCAAGTTGCCACTTCAATATGTTGCAACTTTAACCACAAAGCGGGAGCTATAACATTTATATGAATAACATCAAAATAGATAAATTAATCTTAAGCTGGAATTACAATCATCTTCTATTTAATATAGTAAAGTAATAGAATAATACAGAAAAATATTAGATTTTCACAATGGCAAATGGTTAATACTAAATTTCAGCCAGGATATCAGCCAATCATGTTTAACTCCAACTAGAATTGTGATTTTCTGTTCATTAATTAATTAATGGTTTATTTCAGCCAAGTTGCCACTTCAATATGTTGCAAAAACATTTATAGGCATAACATAAAACTAGATAAATTAAATATATGTATTTATATAATAAATATTGTTGATCAACTGTCATCAAATCATTCGGAACTTTAACTGGAATTATTAACTTATTGTATATTAAATACAGAAATTATTTAATTTTCAGAGCGACTTTAAAACGAGAGAATTTATTTGTATAGATAAATTAAAATTGCTGGTCTACTTTTAATCGGAATTTAAACAAAAATCTATTCATTTCTTTATTTTAAAATACATATTTGAAATAAGAGTTGGAGTATTAAAACTAAACTACTACAATTCGGTTGAAAGCTAGAATTATTAACTTTATATTGAATACAGAAAATATTTATTGAATATAACCCATCAGAAAATATTTCTTGAATTGTGTCAAAGCCGATTTCAATCGCTGCAAACTGTCAATTACAAAAAAAAACGAAAACTTGAGGAAAGCATTTTTTTCTTTTCGATTTCCTTTAACGCATTACCCTACTTCTAGAGGCAATTCCTTGGGCCAAGGGCAACTGACGGCTTCTTCGTCCTTCTCAGCGCTTCAAATGCTGCAACTGACAGCAAATATTACACAGAACTGTCAATTGACATAATGGATTTGCCGAAATCCAGTAACAACAACAACAACAGCAACAACAACGAGGACAACAATAGCAACAACTGCAAACAGGGAGAAGCGGCAACAGAAAAAGGTGAAATGAAAAGCGAACAAAAGCTCGCGCCTTCCTCTCTATAAAATTGAGAGTCCACAAGCAAAATGAATACTTCGAAACTGAAGTTTGTTGTGGAGTGTATATTGTGTGTGTTTGGCCCATTGTTGTTGTTGCGCATCGATTTTCATATATCGGCTCGGTTTGCTACTTGAACTTTGGCTGCCTGCGAAGGCGACAGAAGAGGGGGCGAGGAGTCTGCGAAGCGGGGGCCATTGCCTGATTAAGAAATCCTCTTTAATGGCTGTGAACAAATTTAATCGCCATTTGGCCGTAGCAACCCTTATTGCCTGCTTATACCCTGTAACAATCTGTAAGGGGATTGATTATTTGGGCTTCATTAAAGCTAAGCAGTCACAAACATAATAAAAACATGTGTAGAAATAAATATCATTTATCTATTCTATTTATTAGCTATTTACTTGCATTATCGATAAACAATCTTTGTGGGGATGGTTTTTTGGTTTTTTTTTTAATGAAAGAAATATAATAGAATAGAAAAACAATTAAACAATATTTGTTTCAATATTTATTGGCAGATTGTCTATTACTATCTAGTAACTCACAGTATCAATAAGCAAATGAAGCTGATTTTAGAAAGTCCAATATTTATATAAAATTTTATTTTTGTTTTATTTTTTTCGATAATGCATTTCACTAGATCGTAAAAGAGTAAACAGATTCAAGTAAACAATATAGACTTTTAACTTCCAAACATTATTTACTTGAATTTGTTTAATTCTTTTACGATCTAGTTAAATGCATTGTCGAAAAAAATAATACAATATCTATTCTAATATTTTTCCACTAATCTAGGCATTAATGTTAAAACCAAATACTGGAAGAAAAGAAGTTTGTTCTTTTCAATTGTAAATTCAATCTCTAATTGAGATATTCAATTTAATTTATGTCTTAATGAAATAATAAATTTCTTTTTAAATTGCATTTCAATTTTGGATGGTAAATTCAAGTCGATCATATTTTTCTTTATGCACTGCAGTCACTCCGGACGCCTCCCGCGTGTGCCACGCCCACTGGCGTTATTCAAGCACAGCGAAGAGTTTGCCTTTTGTTTTTGTTGTTGTTGCGCTCAACTGCACTGCAAGTGAGTCGCGTTTAATTTGCATTGTTTTTGCTTAAACAAAGGTAAAATGAGAAGAAGCAAAAAGAAAATAAAGAGCGAAGAAAAAGTCATTTTACAAGTGCTAGAAGTGGAGAATGCAGACAGAGCGGAAAGAGAGAGAGAGAGGGAGGGAGAGGGAGAGGGAAGTTGATGCCCCGTCGAGTTTTATTAAAAAATTCGCACAAATTGCAAATGGCTGCCCCAAAAAGTGTGAAGAAGTTGCGGCAATGCCATCGATGGGCTTATTGTTATCGCTGTTATGACAGCAAACTCCAAGGCTGATTAGTGGCGAGAAGCTAAAGATGCCGGAGACTGCAGACTGCTCATCGAATATGCAAGAGATTCCTGGCCGAAAGGTAGCAGCATTGTTATGCTAAAAGATCTCGCTGCTGTCACTTGCCACGTGCCACGTTTTGGGCTGCGTGTGTGATTGAAATTGAATTTGCTGCCAGAGCAGAGCGATAAGAAGCCAGCAGCAGTCTGGGATTAGCTAACGCCCTTGGAAGCGCAGAAATAAACTACTTAACTTTGCAACTAGTTAAGCGGCGAGACAATGTGTGGCAGGCGGCAATGATGTGGCAAGTTCTATCGGGGAGGGGAGGGGAGACGGGGGTGGCCAGGCAACCCTTCTCGACTCCCGATTATCTGCAGCCTCGACTCGCCAGCGCCAGAGATCTGAGCGCTCTTCCTGTGCCCTGCCATTGTTTGACAGCCGCTCGTCAGTTTTGACAGTTGCGATGAGAGCGTGTTTTTGGTTTGTCATTCCCAATCCGAATCCGAATCTGAATCGACTTTGCAGTTTGGGGTGGCATTACGTTGATTAGTTTAACTTGCATAACCGACTGCGAGTGGGCGCGAGAGCAATAGATTGGCAGGTCGTGTGCCGCCTCTTAATTTAGTTTTGTGTGAGATTCGCGTTCATTGTTTTCAGATTACAAACAAGCCCAAGTACTTATGGCAAGTCCCAGCCACGACCCATTGTGGTCGGGTCGATTATACTTACTGCATAACAGAATAATACAAATAAAAAGTGAGAATAAAGCGCATTCTGCTAAGAAGTTTGACTAGCAGCTTATTGCTGCTGCTCTTTGTGTTTCGATAGCGAAAACAAACCAAAACCAAAAGCTCTTTGGTGGGAAATATGTTTGTGAAAGGACAGACGACTCACCCAGCCTCTTGGATATCTCCGAGTTGTGCATTTTGGGATTATCTTGTGCTATCTTGCGTCTCTGTAAACGGGACCAGACCATAAACGCATTCATTGGACGTTTTATGTGCTCCTCATTCTGGCGCTTCGTTGTGTTCTGTATCATCAGGCTGAAGAAGACATCGCTGTGGGGAGACAAGAATTGAACATAATTCGTGGTGAAGACACTTTAAGTTAAAGTAACCCTTGCCAATAATTTAGTTATAGACAACAAAATATTTTAAAATTAAATGCGATTTTATGCGGGATACATGAAAACCAATTTTAGATTATTGTACACACTATATTTAGAATATAAATCATATTAAAATATTATTTAAGTACCACCAGAAGCCAAAAAATATAGCTGTGAGAAGAAGTTTCCTCTATATTTTAAGAAATTTAATTAAATTTTGACTACAACTAATTTTAAATTTGGTATTTAACCAACAAATATACATATATGTTTTGAATGCTTCATGAAAACTATCTATACTAAAATATAAATCATATTAAAATATGCTTTTAATACCAACCGAAGTGACAAGGAAAATATAGTAAATAAAATACTCCTTTTTCTCTCATTTGATTATAAAATATTCTGTTGTAAGTTTCGAAATAATATTCATATATATACATCATTTATTTCTGTCGCACATGAGTCACTTCAAGGGAATTGTGCTTGCTTATAAATTATACTTCTGATTGAGTAAACAATTGGGACATTCAAAATAAACACTTCAACGACTTGCAAAGCATCTGCGAAGCAGTTTTTGAATGGAATTGATTTTGTAAGGTTAAACAAGGTTAGCAATTTAATTGAAGTTCGCAATCAACAGATAATTGCAATAAATTCATTAAAAAATGTATTTTTTAATATTTTACCCAATATATGAAGATTTGTCAGAAGAGAATTGAAATTCATTAATTTGGAACTTTATTATTATTAATTAAGTTTTGGTTGCTTCAACTTTCGATTTGTCAGAAGAATCTTTTGAAGACCAAAGTCATGCATTAATAAAATATATTCAAATTAAATATATGCAGATTTGTCAGAAGAGAATTTACATTAATTTAATTAGAACTAGGTGATTGTTAATAATTTTTTGAAAAAATCATATTCAATTTGTCAAAGGAATCTTTTGAGAATGAAAACCATTCACTTTTAAATTTCCTTTTAATATTTTATAAAATACATGATTTTTGATCAGACTAGACTTAAAATTATTTTAAATAGAACTTCAGTATTCTTAATTCAATTTGTAAGATCGATGATTATTAATACTATTTAATAAAATAAATATGTGATTAATAAATATTATTTTAACTAGAACTTCAATATTCTTAATTAAATTTGAAAGAATATTGATTTGATTTGTCAGATAAAAAAGCCAATTGAGATCTGAGTAAACCCCTATATATATCTTTATTCGTTAGAGGCAGAGGATCGTGACTCACCTGGCGCTGCTGCCACTGTTCATGAGGCTGCCCATGTTCTGGTGCAGATTGCTGATGGGCGACGCCTGCGAGTTGTGGTGCAGATGAGCGGCGGCGGCGGCCGCCATGACGCTGCTGGTGGTGCTGGACGTGGACGAGTGGTGCACTGGCGCACTGGAGTTCGAGCTGGCCAGGCTGTGAGCGCTGCCCGCTCCCAGGTGCTGGCCAAGACCGTTGCTGTGCGCCTGATGCGACTGCGACTGGGATTGAGCGTGCAGCGAACTCGATGCGGAGCCTGCGGGCTGGCTGTGATGTGAGGCTGAGGACTGTGATTGCTGCTGCTGCTGCTGCTGTTGCTGTTGTTGCTGCTGTGCTGCTGCTGCGGCGGCGGCGGCTGTTGCTGCCGCCTGATGATGCTGATGCAGCTGCGAGTGCTGCGAGCTCAGGTGATGCGCTGCCGCTGCAGCTGCCGCCGAGTGATGCAGATGTGGATGCAGTCCCAAGGCGCTGCTGCCGTTGCCGTTGGGTGAACCGCCGCTGCTGTTGCTGTTGCACTGATGATGATGATGGTGCTGCTGCCCCAACTGACCCAGCGACAGTTGCTGGCTGTGGTGATGGGCGTGACCGTGACCGTGACTCTGTTCACTGCTGTGTTGCTGTTGTTGCTGCTGCTGCTGTTGCTGTTGCTGCTGCTGTTGTTGCTGTTGCTGCTGCTGCTGCTGCTGTTGGTGGTGCTGTATCAGCTGACCGAGATGCGTGCCGCTGCTGGAGCTCACCGAGCTCAGATGACTCTGCAAGGGATGTGCGAGCGATAGGCCAGAGAGCGACAGATGCGTGGATAGACGTTCCATCATTTTGTGGATGGAGCTGCAATCAAAGCGCTCGTGGCTCTTGGCCGGGTTGCTGTGGAATCCTCTGTGGCTGTGGCTGTTGCTGCTGTATTTACTGCTGTTGGTGTGGTGCTGAGGGTGTCGGTGGCTATGCGGCGATGAAGTGTACAGGTCAAGCTGGGGGGACAAAAGAGAGTTTTACTTGAGTTGAATTTGCATAACAATAGTAATTCGACTGATATCCTTTAAAGTATATTTTATTGGCTCTTTGAAAAAACTGATTCAAATCTAGATAGAAAAACATCGATTATTCTTACTATTTGGAATAAAATAAAGCGTAACGAAAGAAGAGAGACAAATCAATTATTATTATCTTAAATATCACTCAGTCTCTCGATTTGAATTTTTTAGAAAGCCATGAGTGTGTGGACTATTTTCAAAAACTAAATGATAAGCATTAAATCTTAAATTCAATTATTGTCATTACATTTTCTATAAGAAGTTCAAGATATTCTCGTTATTTTGCTAATAATATATAATATTTGCTAATAATCTCGAGCTAAAATAAAAATTTTTAAAATTAATCTTTTTAATATATTTCTTTTTTTTTTTTTAGTAGCTATTGTTCAGATAGATACATTTCACATACAGTATGTAATACATACTTTGTATGTGTATACTATAAGACGAAGTAAATAAAGCCAATGTGATCAATCTGACATATGTAATGCAGAGTTCTAATGTATAAATTTTATTAATTTAATTTAATTTTCTATTAGAAATTATCATTTTGGTTGTAATGAATTTATGCAATCGTACAAAATAATGATTTTGAAGTGAATCTCTAAAGTTAATATATTATATTTTCGGTTTGAAAAAGTATGAACTGGAAATCTTCAACTCCACTGTGATAAATCAGACATATGTACATATGTTCTATTCTTATCTGTAAGCATCAATATTTTAATATTCCAAAAGAAATATAAGTTATTCTTTAATTACAATAAATGTATTCAATCGTATCAATTTGGGAATTAATCTCGTTAATGATTTTGAAATGAATCTTTAACTTTAATTAATTCTATTTTTCATTTCATATTTCGAAAAGAATGAATTGGAAATCTCCAGCAGCAATGTGACATTCCTTTGTTTTTCAATTTCGAAGTTTTCAAATTATTTAAAAGTCTGTGACAAATGCAATGAGCTGAGCTCGCATTCATGCTCGGGCTTTGGGCTTTTGTTAATCAATTAACTAATTGATTTGAGCTCTTAAAAGTGTGTCGCCTGTCGCGTTGTGCCCCATCCCCAGCTCCAGCCAGCTGCAAAGAAAACAATGGACCTGCCCCAGAGCCACTTGCTCAGGCGGTCGCCACCTCAACTCGAGACTCGAGTCTCGAGCCAGGAACTCGAAAACCCATTTCTCTGTTGGGCCCATTGTACTGGCCGAATGTCAACCCTTATAAGGACGGTCTGCACACGCCGTCACAGACGTCGTCCAGAGCCCTGAGCCATACCGTAACGTCCTGTTCATTATGCATCGGGCCACTTGAAAACCATTTCTTTTTACTCCCCCCCAATCTGGGATATGTTATTTTACTTTTTAAATACGGTCAGGTCAGGTCAGGTCAGGTCATCACAAGAGTTGGCGTCGGCGTTGATAGGTTTTCAAACTCTCGGCTTTTCAATTCACATGTGCGTGCATTATAATCGGGATTTATGTGGTCCACTTGATGTCCCATGCCCCAGCGTCGCATTAATGTGTTAAACACACTCGCATATGCTGTTTACCTCAAAAAGGGTTCACGGCTTAATGGTCAAGAAGCTGTGTTGCAGTTACCAGCCAGCGTTCAGCTAAACGCTTTCAATTTGCTTAATGGTCCAGTAAGGACGACGACGCTGCTTCGATTTTGGAGTACAATTGAGCTGGGTGTGCGGAAGACAGTCGAGCATGGTCATCATCGTCGTCATCATAAATGAGCACGAGAGTGTGCTGTGCTCTTTAGCTCGCATGGTGCTCAGCAAATGTGTCATCTGCACTGCATATTTGCATAGAGGAACGTTCTTCAAAATCGCAGAGTGTGTGTGTTTAAGTTGGGGTGTGTGTGGATGGCTTGTAACTCCATCAAACTTCCAACAAACTTGCTATTGAATTTGGTTTTTGGAATGAATTTTAGACAGTGCCTAGCATATATTGGAAGACTGCTATTCATATTTATTGGAAAATAAAATCTTAATTCAGATTCTATATTTATTTGTAAATCTTTTCAATATCATCTCAAAAATGGTTGGTTTGAATAAAATTTAGGTTATCGAGTATTGATAACGATTATGGTAATGAGTATTTGAATTACTTATTCTTATAATAAAATTTCAATAATATTTGATTTCAATAATATTTGGGTATATGGATTGTCGATAATTAACTCTGAGTATTAATAGCGACGATTAAAGTATTAACTATTGTATTATTATTATTATTTATTCTTGGTTTAATATTAATGTATCTAAAATGTATATTTATTGAAAAACATTTTAATTGATTAATATTTGAGTAATACAAATTATTTATTATTTAATATTACTGTTAAAATGTAGTTATTTATTGACTGAGAGTAACAAATATCTAACTGCAAAAAATAATACCTGTAGTAAAACACCTAATCGAATTAAAATAAACTTGAATTTAAATAACATAAAGAACATGCACCCCAAATTAATATTTAACATGGATATTATTTCAAATTTAATCGATATAAATTGTGCCAAACATCTTTCTAAAATGTATCTATAAAAAAATCTTTAATTCAAATCGAATCATTACTTTATGTTAAACCTTGCTTTAAACTTTCTGTTTTTATGATTGAAGAAATTAAATGAATTTTTAACTAATTAAAAATCAGTTTTTCAGCTGGAAAATAAGATTTACCAGTAGGAAAACGATTAAGCAATTTTGTCGTTGTTAATAATTAATTTTGTTCTTGATTCGAATTATACTTTGTCTATTGTTGAGTCATGTGGAATGCACATTTTGATATGAGAAGCCGTTCAACAACTTGGGCAGAGCAGATGCGATCGATTCATTGCGACTTTATGGCCAATTCGCAGTGCGTTTATCTCAACTGTAGTATCAGTTAGTATTGTTGATGTGTTGCCCTTTGCTGGTCCGTTAATCCTTTAGGTGCGCTGTCCGTTATCCTGCGAGTGTGTGTTTCGTGTCCATAATTCTTGTATTCTACGACAACTGAGACATCTGCGACTGCTTCCGGGCATTATCCACTTGGTGTTAAAATAAAAATTGCCCAGGCATGCGTATTAAGCATGAAATTTATATTAAAGAGAGACAACAACAACCTGCTGCCATAGGGGGAAAGGGGATAGGGGAGAAGGGGTTGAGGATAAGGACACGCATATTTGTAATCTTTATGGAGTGCAAACAAATTTCTGTGTTGTCAAGTTTGTCAGCCAAGGGAGCGAGAAGCCTCGCAGGGAGCGTCGTCGCTTTGTGGCAGCAACTGCTGCTGCTCGAAGTTGCTGCTGCTGCACCACAGGCAACCACACCAGCAGCACCGGTTGCACCACCAGCTGTGCACAAATTGCACTCCCGATATTTTTATTTGCTGTGAATATCAACGACAAACGGCTACCAGCAACCCCCGACCCCCAAATCCCCACTATAACCCCCAACCCCAATCTCAAGTCCCCCAAAATAAACTCCCATTTTAAATCCAACCCCAACCATTGAGCTGCCCACTCGATTAACGGCAAATCGTTGCATCGTGATAATATCCATCAAAAATAGACAGCGTGGGTTAATTTTAGAGTCTCATCTTCAGCCAACTGAGTCTCTGTGCTTTCTCTCTCACTCCGCCAATCTAGCGCTGTCTCTGTCTTTGGCGTTAATCCAGTAACACCAGTAAAAGCGTTAATAGATATCAGCCAAGTTATTTATGATCATTGCAACGGCTGACTTCGTCTACGCGTCTCGCTTTGTTATGCAAAGTTGCGGCAACTGATTCTTCCACGCAGTAGGAGTAAATTACCCCCGGCTAGCCATGAGAGCAAATATCTATACCCTGTAAACGGAGTTCTTGAAGGGTCTGATGTGCTACAAGCAGCAAGTGCTTTAAATAGAATATATGCAGTAGAAAAGATTAAAGCTGGGCATTATAAACGTAATCAGAGTGGAATTGCAAGTCAGAAATTGTATTTATTTAATTAATTAATATTTTTAACATATTTGAATATTATACATATGAATTCAATCATATGAAATGTTGTTGCTTAGAATACAAGCTGAATATACAGTTAATAAAGTTTGTTTTGAAAGTTGTTTGCATTTTATGGGAATGGGATCAAACATCTGATTTGATATTCTTTCAATACACATATTTATGAAGAGCATCTTGCAGGTGATTATTTCGTTTTGTTTTGTATCGACAGAAATTAACATAGTATAGAGAAAGAAAATAATGAAAAAATTAAAGTTTTTATTTTGGGACATTAATCGAATTTAGTAGAATCAATTTATTTATTATCAAAACTATTGCGAGCACCAATACTACACACAAATGTATGTTAGTACAAATGTATATGAACCCTAATGTGGTTTTAAAAATATCTAGAGTGTACACGGAAAATTTATTTAAATTCATGGTGATTTGTCAAATGTTGAAATTAGGATTTAAATCTATAAGATCTTGTGTCCGCTGCAACATATTTATCAATACCAAATTTTAATATTTGTTACACGGCATCTCTTCTTCGATCACTTTGCCACTCGAAGCATTCCGATCTGGAGCAGAGAAGGCGTTGCATTTGTAACTGGTAAGTGGCTACCCGTTGTCGTTGTTGTTGTCGTTGTTGTTGTCGTTGTTGTTGCCGTTGCCAGACCACGAAGACTTGCAGACTGAATGACTGCGACTTGGCAATGGCAATGCGGCCTGAAGGGCAGTCGGGGTGTGAAAGGGGGAAGGGGGGAAGACACAACTTGGATGCAAGTGGTCAACTGGACAGTTTGGGGTCCCCAGACCTGGCTGGCTTCTCGTTCATTTGTTCATCCGTTTGTTGCAGTGTCAAACAAGAATTATGATCGGCTTAGCCACATGCTGAGCCTGCCCCAAAGGCCGAAGCAGAGGCAGCGAGCTCTCTGGAGTGGCAGTTAGGCTCGAGACGTAAGAATCAAGAATCGAAAACTGTGAATCGTGAATCGAGAATCTCAATTCAATACAGGTAGAGCTTTAAGTGTCTCCACTTTGTGTTGAAATGTATCGTTGTGCCTCTACTTATGCTCAAAAGGCTTGAGGCTTGCGTCTTGAGTCTTGATCCGTCTCCGTCTCCTACTCCATCCCAAATCCCTTTTTCATAACCATTGAAAAGTGTCTCTTGGGCACACGCTGTGATTGTGATCCGTGGCCCTAAGCCGCTGGGGCCCCCTAATGTTTGTAATTAAGAACTTTCACACTCGCAACAATCGCATCGTAAATGTATCTCTTGGTTTAGTGTCAAGTTCAAGCCAAGGGCAAACCTCCAAAACCTCCGAAAACTCCACTCGACTCGGCAACAGCAACAGCAACAGCAACATGAGCAACAACAAACCCTATATGAATATTAATTAGAATGCCAAGTTGTTTCTTTTCTTATTCGCTGTATCCATTGTTTTTGTTCTTTTTTTTTAGGCTTGTGCGAATACTTGATATACTCGGTATTCCAAAGTACAGCCTAACATTTAGAGGAACATGTGTTCCTCTATTTGAAGTTCATTTGTAGACACACTTAGATTCCCCATTGTTGGGAATTTTGTTAACAACAAATACGAGCACGAGTATTTACACAATTGTATTTGGTCTTTCACAGTTTCACAGTTGTGCTTGGTGCCACACTTAGTTGCATGTTGGTGGGGAGTTTGGCGGTTCGCCATCTCATTAAAAAGGCACGTCACTAAATCGTTTGTTTTGCCCCATTGTGCGCTCAAGTATTTTTGCGCAAATTGCGTCATTTCTTGTTAAGGAATTTCACTCAAGAATTAACTGACATGGGAAAGAAGTTAATTTAGAATGAGAAAGAACTGCAGCTAAACTCAAGTATGAAGAAAATGAAGCAAACAACTAAGAATAAATTTATGGAAGGGAGTCTATATAATAAAAATATACTTCCTATTAGTTTATTAGGATAATTCAATAAACAAAATTATGCACAATATTGAATTGCTAAACTTATAGGAATAAATTCATTGACATAAAATATCAAAGTGAAGAGTTAATTCATAATTCTACACAATAAAATTATTGCAAAACGTGTTGGACTCATTTAAAATGAAATTAAGTGCAAGTTAAGTAAAATCTAGTATTAATCAATTCTTTTCAGATTTTTTATTCATTTAATAAATATATATATTTTAATTTTGCACCTCTCAGAAAAACTATTCAGATAATAAAAGTTACGTAAATATTTTTGTGGCCAAAAGCCTAATCCGCTGAGTTGTTGCTTTATAGTCGGACTTTTCAAATTCCACACAGTCTTCGACGAAAGCAAATTGCTAAAGAAGGATGTAAGAAATGTTGAGAGCGACTCTGACACGAGCGAAACGAACTCACAAAGATTCCGACAATGATGATTCTGCACAAATAGAATGATTATCCAAAAAACTTAAATGGATAACTCAAAAGTGAAATAACTATTTGGAGAAGCAAAAGATTCAAGCTTGAAAATGACTTTATTTTGTTTTGATTATTACTCAGTAATTCCATTTATCTGTGAAGGGGAATTGTACGCGAACGAGTATCTTTAATTCAAGTTGATTTCTTAATGGTTCGACTAACAGATCAATTAGTGTATGCCGAGTATAAGCATGTTGAATATTAATTTTATTTTGTACATGGTATAGAAACTGTAATTTTTTCTTTATAATTTTCGATTTTGATATACATCTTATAATTGTTAACTAATTTTAAATCTACTTTCATCATTCAAAGTCTTTCAGAATTGATTTTCCTTTTGGTCTTACCTTAAATATCGCTGCATTGCCTTTGTATTTGCTGGACCGCAATGGGAATCGAAATATATGTATATTCTCTATAAGTAATACGCTATAGCTATGGGTTGTGTGTGGTTGTGGTTATGGCTGTTGTGGCGATTTGTTGTTTTTTCCTTCTTTAAATTCCATAAATCGTTGAGTTGTGTATAATTTTCTTAAACAATTTATGTTTACGAGCGACTTTTATGAGCTTAACTTAACTGAACCGAGCTGCTTGAGTTGTTGTATCTGTATCTGTAGTTATTTTATATGTGGTTGTTGTTGTTGTTGTTGTTTTGGCTGTTGTTTGTTTTACACATTACACATGTTGGGCATATCACTAGTTTATGTTTATTTATTTGTTTATGGTGGCTTTTATTTGAGCGCTTCTCTTTTTCATTTATTCATTCACGAATCTTCTTCACGTTGTTGTTGTTGTTGCTGTTGTTGAACATTTATTTAAGTAGCTTATGGTCAAGATTTCACTATTTTATGAGCAATATTAACACGTTCTATTCGTTGTATTCTCTTGTTGGAGAATATTTTTGGGAACTCCAATTGGAATTTGAGCCGTTCTCAACACTGCACAACACTGCAAAAGTAATTGGAATTGGAAATGGAATTGTTGTTGCTGGTCAGTTATGTGTTGTGTTGGTTTAACCGTCGGTTGAGCGTTTCGTCAAGTTGATGCAATGGCCAATACTTGCAACTGGCAACTGCAACGCGACAAAACAACAAATTCGCTTATTGCCACAAACGTTTTTCCGGTCTGCTTGTTGTTGTTGTTATTATTATTTAACTATGGATTAAAACTAAGGCCGTCGCTGCTGCTGCTCGCTGCTTGCTGCTCGCTGCTGCTGCTGCCACTTGTGCTGCTGCTGCTGCTGCGACTTCTAAGCGCTGCCTTTGGCTTTGGCTTTGCCTTTGCTTGGCTTTGCTCGGCGGATACGTTCCGACGCGTAACTAAAAACTTGGCGCGCGCTCTCACACAAGCCACACAGACGAACGAGTCGCACGGACTTGTCACTTTTTCGGGGGGTTGGCTGCAGCGACAGCGACAGCGACAGCAACACACACACACACACCCAGACACACAGACTAACACAGCGTGAGCTTTGCCCATGCAAACTTTTGGCTCTCTTTTGCTTCTCTCAACTGGTTGGCAGCAGCTTTTTATTGGTTTATTTGTTCGATTCTCTTGTTGATTAATAAGTTTTTTTCTCTCTGCCCTGATGACAATTTGTAACATGTGAAAAAACGCGCTGAAACATAAGAAAATTGTTGTTGTTTGTTTCCATGCAAATGAGAGAGGCGTGCATATCCATATATATGTGTGTGTGTGTGTGTTTGTGTGGGCAGCGCAGTCAACGTCAGCTGCAGCGTCCAGGTGCAGGTGACACTTGGTCGAAGAAAAAAACAGCAAAGAAATGCGACGCTTAAAAAGAAAAAAGAGCACAGCTCAGCTCAGCTGAAAGAGAGCACAAGCCAGCGAACGAGTGAGCGTGCGAGCGAGTGAGAGAGTGCAGGCGAGAGAGCGCACGCAAAGAGCGCCAATTGAGCGCCAAGCTTGGCAGGTGTTGGCCGAGTGTGCGAGCGAGACGACGCTACTGTCAAGCCGCGCCATCGTTGTTGTCGTCTATTGCTACTATGCTACTATTGCCGGCTGGTGGGCGTTTCCAATTGGAAATGGCTCTGCCGACGCCGCTGCTTCTGGTTGGGGGACGCATTTTACATGGAGAGCTGAACCTTGGGGAGTCGAATGGGAGTCGCCTGGGCTTGGGTGTATTTTCATTCTCTACTCTTATGTTGTTTTTTTTCACGACATGTTTTTTGTTTATTTAACGCATTTACTTAGCGCTTCACAACTATCGAAAGAAAAATCAACTAATCTTAATGGACACTTTTCAGACTGAAGCTGACATCTTTGGGCTGCTGCCCTTTTACCATGCAAAAATATTCAAATACTCTCTTTTTTGGGCTAATTTACGTGACGCGCTTTAAAATGCGTCACTTAAATCCTGGCCAGGATAGCAGCTGCTATTGCGGCTGCTGCTGCTTTCCCCTTTCATATTCATGCAGCGCTTTGTTCTGTTAATTTCCTTGGTGTCCTGTTGCCCATGACGACGGCGATAACGACGACGACGATGGCGGCGGCGGCGGCGGCGGCGTCAGCGGCAGCGGCGACTGCAACAGCGACAGCTCCATTTGTCGCCATTGTTCTAGCAGCTTTTGTACTTGTGTGAGTGTGCCATGTGTGTGTGTGTTATGCAGGTGTTTGCTTTTGTTTTATGGGGCGGTTTTTAGCGCTGATTCTGATTTTGTTCGACTGCCACCTCGACAGGTACTTGGGTTTCATTTTAATTAACAACAAACTAATGACAAATGCACACAAAACTCAACGAAACTTAACGCAATGCTCTAATTCAAATCTTCTTTCAATACTAATTCAATTTAGCTCTAATGACTTGAGCTGCTCCACAACTCGCATTAGCCGGCCAGACAGACAGACAGACAGAGAGGGAGATGGTAGAGGGAGAGAGGAAAGCTCTGTCTCTGTACTCGTTACCTTTTTTGCCAATTGTCAGTCAACAATTGCAAGTTCTGAACAATGGCGCACGTTTTTCCAGCTCTCTTTTCACTAACTAACTGACTGCAACTGTGCCATGCATTATGCGAGGGCAGTTTCAATGCTAACTAAGCTTCATTGAAGATATGTCAGATTGATAAAGCTGAATTTAAATACAATGCATCAAATAATAGATTAGAAATTTCTAAAGATGACTGCAATCAGTTTAATTTTACATATTTTGAATAATGCCCTGAACCAATAAAACCACTTAATAAATGTAATACAAATTTTACTATTATTATTTGTTAACAAATTTTAAAACAAAACTTTAACTTTGACTTACCTACTAATCTTACCATAATTTACTAATATTTGTATGATTGAATTCTAATTATTACCAAATTAAAAAATACATTTGGAGCCTTTCCAATTAATGATTGGTATACTTAAATACTAAAAATTTATTTAATTAAGTCGAATTAATCCATAAAATTATGTCTTTCTTTTGATAACAATTAAAAAGTTATTTACAGTGGAAAGTTTTCAGTGGTTTGATAACTTTTTGTACCGCCTCCTTGAAGGCATTTGGACCAGGCTTTTGGTGCTCTCTATGTACTTGGCTCTGGCCCATTGTCTTTCGCAATGCTTCTGTCCCTATCTGCATCTCGTTTACTGTTAGGCGGCCATTGTTATGACATAGCATACCCTGTAATTCAGAAGCTGATAAGCTACGCTTCACATTTCGAAATAAGGAAAAATTACTATGAATAAAAGTAAATCATTTCAAATTTGACATAATTTAGAATTCATATTTCAATTGTGTAATTCATTTAATACTCTACCAGATATTAGGGCATTATCTGAGTCGTTGTTGACGCCTGAAAAATTCTTGAGCATTCTTTGTTTGTTTTTCGCAATGCATTTGTTTGTTGCTCGTTGTGTGCGTTGTCTGTTTGTCTATTCGCTCGTTGTTGTTTCGTCCGTTTTGTTTGTTTGTCATATTTATCATGGCAGTTGCTTTTGCCATTGCATTCTCTTTGCACTTGCAAATAAATGTTAATGAGTAGTTGAACAAAACATCGCTGACAATGCAATCTGAGGCCCGTCTTCAGCCAGTCGACTGAGTGACTGACTGACTGCCTTCTAATCTCAATGCAACTGAATAAAATGTGAATGTGAATGTGACTGTGACTGTGAATACAACGAATATGAGTCCAAGATTGGGGTCTTGAGCCAGCTTTAAATGTATGCATGCAAATGCCACAAATCAGCGGCAATTGAATGGACTCTAATGCCTAAATCGCTGTTGTTGTTACTCTTGTTGTCGACATTGTTGTTGTCGTTGTTGTTCCTGTTACTGTTGTTGTTGTTGTTGTTGTTGTGATTGGGGGGCAGGTGCTGCCACACATTGCTGCCAACCCATTTCAATGGCGCTTTTCTAAAGAACCCACACAACAAAGACCCAAAAAAAGCGACGTCGTCGCCATCGTCGTTGCCATGTAAATTTTGCACTTTTTGTTGCTCATTAATGTTAATCAAAATGGGGGAAGAAATGACGAAAGAGCAACACAACAAGCAGCAAAGTGACAGCATGATACCCTGTAGTTTTAAGGCAATAAACTGTATACGCATTTACAATGTCAACTGTAAAAATTAATCGATTTCTCGTTTTTTACAGTTCTCAATTTATATGAGAGTAAATAGAATATATTATTTATTCATTATATTGCAACTTGAACCACCTAGAGGTAAATATCTATAGAATACATCCTATAACTGACTTATAAAATATATCAATACGAATATTATGATTATTAATTGAAAGGATTCCCAAATACATAAATTATAAATTAATATTCAATGCCTACTGTACATAAGGTATTATCCAATAGGACAATACAACGCCTGAAAATATGCTATACTAATTACAAGTAAATTTAAAAATGTGATAAAGCGTATTTGTGAAGATGTCCTTATATTTTAATATGGGTCTCTGCGCCATAATTAATTTGCAATAATGAATTTCTAAGGTAACCATTTACTTCACAGATTCTACAATTATTAAATAAATCTAGGAAATAAGGAAAAGTAAAACTATGTAAAAATTAATTCTTGAAACCACATGTTCATGTTCTAGTCTATACAAATAACCTTCCAAAAAGATAATGATACGTATAGATAGATGATTTATTCAGCTTACAACTTACTTGGCAGCAGTACAAAGAAGATTATGCAGTATATTGGGTACTTGTAGGCTATCTTTAATAAGTTTGCCTTCAATGTTCGATGTCTTTTTATACGTATTTTCTGGTCAACTTGTCAGACGCTATAAATAGCCCCGAAGTATGCTACATAATTGAATAAAACATTAAGAAAATATAGATTTAAGCTGGACATTTATGGAGTTCTTTTCACTGTTTCCCTCTTGCCCACATTTTGATTTGCAGTTCATAAGAACATTTGCACATATGCCAAAAAAACAAAACTACCTATGTATAAGTTACCCCCTCAGCTCAGCTTCTGCGGATTGTTGTCCTGATAAACATCGGCTACAATTACATAGGCCACAAAGCAAACAGTTATGCAGAAGGCTCAAATCGATTGAGCAGCAATCGATAAGCATCAATCGAAGCGATTGACAACAATAAAAAACACACACACGATCAACAACCGAGATGCTCATCATTTGGCTGAATGCGTTTAATCCTTGCGAATTGCAAGCGCAAACAAGGACTAAACACACACACACACACACACACACACATCTATGCAGATTTCATGGGTAGACAATTTTTTTCATTTTTGGGTTGTGCGAAACAATGAGGCTGAAACGTTGCACGGAGATTTGCAGCAAATTGATAAGGAAATCTGGCAAAACCAAAAAAGCAGTTATGACAACGCCGATTGATATGCCCAGATATAAAGCAACATATGTGTCCTCTTTGATGTGTGTAAATTGAGAATAAAAAGACAATTCTGTTTAGAAAATTCCAACATCGGAGAGTACATTTTGTGTATCTGTCGCATTTACTTATTTTATTTTATTCTCGTCGATATAATTTGAAATATTAAATCTAAAAATAATGCAGAATATTCAAAGAGTACTAGCAAATAATTTGGCCTTGCACTTTGTTAAATGTATTGGGAGCAATTTTATTTAAAAAATAATAATTATATGGGGAACCCATTCAAAAAATAAAATAAATCTATGAATATTTCATAATTTATTACGTCTTACGTAATCATGCAAGATTTTATTTCATATTTGAATCTAAATTTGTTCTACATTTTCATACTTGAATTAATAACCTCATCGGTTCACTTTTGTTACTATTTTATGCAATGCATATTTCAATATGTATATTTATTTTAGATCATTTTTTCTTGCTGTGCATCTTTCATTGTACTTGAATCTTCCTTCTACTCTGAACAGGTTGAAAAAAAATCACATAGCTGGCTGCTCGTCAACGCCCACCTGACTTCGGTTGATAGGTGTAAAGAGAGAGAGCATTGAGCTGAAACCCTTCAACTGGGGATTTTGTCAACGAGCATTAAGAATGGAAATTCGGGGAAACTGTTTGAAAAGCGCATCAAGAGACAACAACGAAAAAATGTAAGAAGTGAAAAAAGTAGGATAATGCTAGGGATATATTCCCATTGAGTTTTCGAACGCCAGAAGAACGCATGTAATTGACTTTTGTCTCAGCATTTTTCCAATTTTCATTCATCGTTTTGTCTGACAAAAAAAGGGCGGCAAACGCAGACGAAGACGAAGGTGAAGAGAAAGAGCTGCAACACTGGCTGTGCGACAGAAATTTCATTGAGACGGCTCTGTATCTTGGCCGGTTTGTTGGCCAAGTCAGACAGACTGGCGCGTCGCTGCCTAACGAATCGTCGCTCAATGGTCAATGGTCAAACGTCTCTCAATGGCGCAACGTGCGGTGTGAGAGTCTCCCTCGCACACTCACTCGCCTGCTAAGGATACGCCGAAAAAGTGTCAAAATTCCTATAATCCGCTTAAAGGTGTTTTAATGCCCAGCCGGTCAAACAACTTCTCCTACTCCTACACCTACACCGTCTCGCTCTGCCTTCTCTGCTCGTTTCACATGAATGAATTTTCAATTTGCTTCAGTGCATTGTCTTGGCAACGGGCCGCCGCCGCCCGCGTCCTGCCACATTCAATGTGGCACGTAGGTGTGTTTTTTGTGCCCGTCATTGTCTCTGCCTTTGGCCAGAACAATGCCACAGCGGGCAGCAGGCAGCAGGCGGCCCAGCGAGCATTACGAATGGCCGACAGGATAATACGTGTGCTGATGCTGCCGCTGCCGCTGCTGCTGCTTCTTGCTGCTCAGAATCGGCTACCAATAACACAATAAGGCCAAACAAAAGTGCAGCACAAACGCTTGCCACAGACAAGGTCAAGTGGCTCAGCTTCAGCCTCAGGCTCAATCTCAGTCTAGCACTTTTCCCATGATATTGTCTCTGCTTGCCGCATCTGCATTTAAATCGATCGATCGATCCCCACTTATTGAATGCTCACTTCCATTAGTTCAACTCCCTAGCCTGGGACGGTGACCAACTGTTTAATCTGCTCGCTGCAACCTCGGCATCTGTAAATGATTTGGCATTTTAGCTGCCAACGTGAAAAAGGAATAAAAAAAAACTGTTGGAAATCATGAAAATTATATTGATCCAAGGGGAGAAGGTAGCTCCACTCATCAATTGGTCAGCGCGACAGGCTGTCTGGCTTGTCTGGACCGTCATGACTAAGGTCTGCGTCTGTTCTCAAGGAACTAGATTACAGTTCGATATGCCTGATACTTGCTCAACTTTATTTTCAGCTGAGGACTGTGGGAATCATAAATAACACGTTTGTAGATGCTTCAGAAGAAGTGCACTTTTTTAATATTTAATTTCAACTTTTAATCACTTAATAATTTAAGCTCGAAAATATATAGATAGAGCAGCTTAGTCCACAAAACATTCAATTAATTGAATTGTTCCTTCAATAAATATTTTTAAATTCTAAATATAAATCTATCACGATAATTTAAACTGCGTCTATTTTGAAACTATCAATACTACTGTTTACTATTCCAAGCACATATTGTAGCATACATTTATATAAGTATTTTCAATTATAATTCAACTATTAATGAAACTTTATTTATTTTTATAGTTTTTAAATATCTATTTCTTTTTATTTGCTTGAAGCGCTTTTTAAGTTTATAATTAAACTATCTTTAAATTAGTGTTCAAATTTTATCATCATTTATTTTCATCCCAACTTACATTGGAATAATTGTAAAAGCAGAATATAGAAAATTAAAATCGTTGTCAACTTATTTTGTTTGTATCTCTTTTGATAATGAAATAATTTAAATCGCTATAAATCTCATGCACTTAGATCTTAAATCCTTTCAAATTAGCTTGAATGAATCAATTAATCACCTGGATTTACGATAGACTCCTAAATAACCCAATATTATTGGAATTACCCTGCAAAGTGGTTGTGCCTACAAACTGTGTGGCATATGTTGATCTGACAAAGGATTTGTTCTTTTGGCAGGATAATTCCCCTTCCCCCTGCTGCCCAAAAGTCGACCCAAAACCACCAAGCAAATAGCAACAAAAGCGAGGACAAGTCGCAAATTTAAAACTGCAAGCGAAATGCAATTCATTTGATTTGATTTCACAGTTTCTCGCAATGCCCATCATAAATTCGCATAAATTATTCGGATAGGGCAAATCGATACGCAAATTTTGAATATTATACGGCAGACAGACAGAGGAGTTCAGGGGAGGGGAGGGGAAGGAAAAATAGAGTTGCGAAAATTGTGAAAAGCAAAACGAGACGCGACGCGACGCACGCTGACAAATGGAAAACATTTGTAACGGCCATTAATCGATGTTGTTATTGTAGTACTAAATGCAAATCGTATATGGCTGAGGGAAGGGTTAGAGGGTAAGAGGCGTGGTGAGGGGTGAGGGGTGAGCGGGGCATGGAGTAGAACACAGCCTGTGGGCCTTGCCATTTTAATGAAGCCATTAAAAATTGCTGACATTTGTCGGTTTGTCGGGGCGTTGCCAATAAAATCGTAGAATTGTAAAATTGGCAAATTTGTTGCCGCACCACGCCCACTTTTTGGTTGCTGGGCAGAGATCTATTGATTTTCTGTTTGGGGTGCCAAAGGGTTAGACGTCTCAATGTCTTGGCTCTTTTTCGCAGACCAAAGGCGCGTGTTGCCCGAATTCGTGAACAAAGTTTGGGCATTAAATTTGCCACACCCGAAATTTATAATTGCCAAATGTTGTACGCCCCATTCAGGTTTCTAATTTTGTTGTAATATTTAGCCGTTACAATTTCTGTGGCGAGTGTAAAAAAAAGAAAACCGTTAAGGCGCTCACTTGCCACAATGAAAATGAAAAGACAATAAAAAATGAAAGAAATAACTGGAAGTCGGGAAACCATGAGACAAAGTTGTCACTGCAGAATGGACGCAAAGTAACATCAACTTTAATTTGAATTCAATCAAAAGGGTCTCGCATTCACAATGCATTATTCAGTGTTATTCATTCGCCATTCACAATTCACGGTCACTTTCGCTGGCGAACAACAATCGACGCTCATCAGCAGCGTCTCTGTTTGGCTGCTCTTGATCTTTAGTCCGGCACAGCTTCAGCTTCAAAAGGGCGGCAATTTCATGTCCTTTGATTTGCATACAACAACAACAATCAACATTCTGACCCTTCGGCTCCCCGACAAAACAAACAAACTTGCTACATTTATGTCGCGCCTCGGAAGTTCATCATCGTCATCATCATCAACATCAACATCTAGATCTCGATCTCGATCTGAAGATCATCCACATCGTCAATTTACGTCGCGATCTTTGCGCGCTCGCAGCTGCCCTCGATTCGTACGCTCCTTCGGTCCTTCGGTCCTTCAGTTGTTTTTGGCTGGATTCTTTCGTATCATTCGGTCCTTCAGGCCGATTCAGGTTAGTTTCGCGCGCTGTCAGAACCAATCAAGTCGACACTCTTGACACAAAACGATGCGTAACTCTTCGAGAGGTTGCATGCAACCATGCCGCTGTGCCGCGCTGCGCTGCTAGTAATTCATCAAAGGACCGTGACCAGTGCCCCTCGCTCTGCATCTCTCAGGATCGCTAATTTGCCCACCTCACTCTCTCTCTCTCCTCTGGTTCCTTTCTCTGTCTTCCCTCCTGGCTGCTGCTCTTTCGAGTGCCTCGCAGCTGTCCAGCCGAGCCAACGACGCCGACAATAGTCGGCCCTAATTGCTGACTAGTCATTGCCTATAATTCAGGGACACAAAGCTTCGACTGGGCGAAGCAGCTTTACAAATGATCAGACTGACCATGTGAAGCACCATTTACGAAAATATATAAAGACATATAAATACGTATATAATCGAACAGAAAGTATGTATTTGTTAAAGTAAATGAATAAAGTATCCTGTGTAAAAATAAAAAGACTGGAAGTAACTATTATTGAACTATTAGGAAAATATATTTAATATAACTATACATAACTGAAATCCACACAGCCTGCGTTTTAAAACTACTCCAAAAATCAGAAATAATTAAATAAATATATACATATTTGTATACAAATGTTCGATATATTCTCAATAATTTAAGTATCTTAATTTATTTATTGATTACGGAAAACTCCTTACTACTTTTCAAATATGGTTTGACAAATTAAATATAGCTTTTCATATTTTTATGTATAATATTTATCCACATTCATTCATGTGATACAAAAAAAATATTAATTATGGCACTAGTCACTAAAAATGTTTAGCTATTTTAAATATATAAATTTTTTTTTTTACATTTTGCAATACATCAATTACAATTATTTTCTGTACTTACTATTATAATAACAACTACTCTTTAAATTTAATATTATTTGATATATGTACATATTTATGTGTGTGAATACAGATTTGTTGAGGAAATCAAAAGCCCATCAGCATTTTTCATAATAATGCTTAATTAATATTAATTATTCCAAAATATTATTTATTTTCCTTATATTATATGTATTTTGACATTTATGTTTTTATATATTTACATCGTGAATGCAATAATTAATATTTCTTAATTTCAATTCAATTTGTTTAGATTAATCTGCCCATTGGACAAATTAACTAAACATTTCTAGTTTTATTAGATGCGACATTTTGAGAAGAGTACAATACACTTATATATATTATTATGTTTTACGATGTTTACTTTTTGGATCTTCAAATAATCATTTTGCTAATAAAAATTTATCAATTTGAGTTGATCTTATTTATTTCACCCCGCCCTTGCTTAATTTCTGTTTACACCAGTAGCTTATCGCTACCCTTTATTTCCAGTCTGGTCACCTTTTGTTCAACTCCTTCTGAAGTAGCAAAATTAAAAAAAAAACAAATGCCAGCTAATTGCAGACCAGCAGCAGCAGCATCCCGGCAATCTAGATTCATTATCTATCGTGTATTTTTCATGAGTCGGGCAGAGTTGAGTGTTCAACTTTTGAACTCGTTTAAACCTATGAATTTAATTGAATTTAAACTTTCGCCCTAGGTGCTCGGTATGCTGTCAATTGTGGCAGTTTGACCCTTGTCGCATTGTCTTTACCTGGCCGATAGTAAGTTGGCAACCCTTTTGTCACCTTTTAATTTGATGAACTCACTTCCGTTCTGGCCTCCCTCCGCCCCGTCCAGCCCATCGCAGAGCAGCATCTCAGCCACAAGACACAGCTTCGCAATCCGAATCCAGATCAGTCTGAGGATCGGAGTGGGTCTTGTGTTGATCTCTCAAGCCGGTCTGCTGCCTTGTCAGTTTTGATTAGTTGAACCACTTCAGGTCTGCGTCTTTTCCTGTCCCGTGTGGGAATGTGCAATGCGAGTCCTTTTACCTGATCGCAATACGAGCAGTGATCTGGCGATAAGGCTGCGAATCGGCTGCCCTCTTGTGCAATTCCATATTGCACGTCCGACTCCGAGTCCGAGAGCGTTCCTGCGTTTCCATAATTTTCACATGACCAAAAGAGCTTAAGATCAAGTTAGCCATCTAAGCTGACAGCTGGCAGCCCCTTATGACAGTTCGCGAAACGCTAATCCCATCATAAGCTTGCTCTCCTTCAGCGTTCTCCATTTCAAAACTCACATTCAAATTCAAATTCAAATTGAATTTCAATTTCAGTTTTATTTGTTATTTGTTGTGTGTGCTTAGAAAGTTTTCCAAAACATTGCCAAGTTAATCCCGCTAACCTGTTTGCGCTCCTGACCCGCTCGACTGCTTGGCCCTATATCGCTGGAAGCATTATGCAAATTGGCAAGCAATTTAAAAACTATTTCCTAGCAAACAGTGGAACAGCTCCTGCTGATGATGATCAATAATAATCATAATGACAGTTTTAAGTGGGTTAGCCAGGCCCTACAACCATTCTACCATTCTACTATTCAACCATTCTGACATTTTCCCATTGTGCATTTGCATTTATGTAAATCCGACCAATGCAACGCCTTGATGGATAGCTGTCTGCTGTCTGTTCATCCAACTCATCTCATCATCTCTCTTACATCATACCACAAACACAATATGCAACCTTACATTTGCTTCTTTTCATACCGAATCTCCTTTATTTTCGCGCTCAGCTCCTACGGAGCAATCAATCAGCTTAGCGCTCGGCTTCATTATGATTACGACGATTATGGTCTCTGCGTCTTTGCGTCTTTGAGTCGTTTGGGCTTGTCGTCCTGCTTCGCATAGATTCTGCATATTCGCTTATTTAAATGCATTCAAATGCCAATTTTTATGCCAAGATTGTCAAGATGCTCAATGCCCTAATCCCCGACTGCCTTCGAGTTGCTTTGAGGTTTTCCCTTTGAACCAGCTCCACACAAAGGACGGCCGAAGTATAAAAAAGAAATATCTGCCCATTGTCGGACCTTGCCTCTATTAATTCCTTTATAATTTGCGCCTGACTGACCAGCTTGCCACAAAGGACAGCCCACCTCTTGGACACTTCAACTCCCACACACACACACAACGACAACGACAACGACGTGTAAGAAACTGTTAAGTTTGGGTATAGCTCAACTATGAAAATACCCTGTAGTTGTCGGCATAGTATAAATTTTCATAGTTAATGTTTTTGAGGTGATTAAAATATTACAAAATTCACCATATATTTCATATGAAACCGTTAAGAAATACCCAAGAAATAAGAAACTATTTTTATTATTACCAAAAAAAAAACAAAACAAAAAATATTATTTTTGAGAAATGCACGACGCTTTTTATGATTCTAAAATATTGGGATAAAAAGATAATTTGTTTTAAATGAACTGTAATTTAAATTAATCGTTAGTTTCTTGAGCAAGAATTTAAAATGTATTTCTATTTGCAGTCTTTAAGTTAAAATGTATAGCAATTAAATTTAAAGTTTTGTATTCCCAAATTTTAATTTAGATTAAATAATTTTATCAGTGTCGACTGTTCATTAAAAATGAAATATAAATAATGTAAGCAAATTTATATAATTACAGACACGAATAAAAATTTCAATATTTGATTTCTTCATTTTCTACTGAAAGTGCTGTAATATTTTAATATACAAATGAAAAATATTTCATACCTTTGATTAACTAAACTAATATACCCTTCAACCATGCCGCCCTTGAATTAAATCAAAATATGAAAGTTCCAATAACAAAAATAAAAAAAAGAAGAAAAATATGACAAGAGGCCAGTCGAAGTAAAGAAGCAGAGAAAAAAGAAAACTCAAGTATTTGTCCTTTTTTTTTTGGCCGAACGAAAAGCCAAGATTTTGCGGGTGTCCAGTTTGGGGCAGATCCTTGAGCTGCAAAGTGGCAACTGATGCGTGTAACTAACTGAATGGTCAGCCACAAATCGGATTAGCACTCGTCCTCAATTCAATTAGGTGACAGAGTAAAGCTCTGACCAAAAAGTGCAAATTGCCTGCCTAAATGGGAATCGTATGTGGGGCAAGGGAAGGGGCAAGGGGCACAACACACCCTATGTCAAGGCTGACATTTGGTGCTACTAATTGGCCGCATCCTTGCCAAGGACACTGTCGCTCCTTTTCTCAGCCACATAAATTACAAGTTTGCCAATGGGTTGGCAGCACAGTTTTTTAGTAGGAAAATTCAATGAAAATTAGCGCATCCCATAAATTGTACCCTAATTTTCGGCACGCAAACCTAATGATGCCACAGTCCAGGCCCATAAAATGCAACTTACAAGCTGAGAAAATGTCTCTCGAAAGGGGATGCGACCAAAAGACAATCAAGAACTGACCCAAGGGCGGACGGCAATTGCCTTCAAGAAATTGTCACCAGGCGAAAAGGATAATAAAAAATTTGTAAGAATTACAACGCAATGAATAGAAGGGTAGGAGAGGCAGGGAAAGGGAGGGAAGGGAGTCGACTGAAAGCATAGCGAAATTTATGTGTTTATGCTGCATTTCCATGGCTGATCCGAAAGTTTTTCCTTTTTGTTTTCGTCAATTTGGAAAGCGTTTTCAGCTATCCATGAGATACAAGTTTCTTTGAGTCGATGTTTTTTTTTTCTTCAGCTGCGCTGCCAGCGTTGGCGATGAGAAATTGCCCGAGCCAATAGAACAATGAGAACTTAATAACAAGAGCAACAAATAACAAATAATAATAACAAACAAACAACAGGAACAACAGCAACAACAACGGCAACAACGAGAGAAACGATATGAAAAATGCAATGCACAACACAAGGCATTTTTTTCGGGGCTTTTCTTTTCTTTCGCCTCTTTTATTCTGCATCTGTATCTGTCGGCTTAAAGGCGTGAAATACAACAATAAAAAAAAAAGAAGATATTTGTTTGTGTTGTTGCTGTTGCTGTTGCTGCTTCTCAGTTTTGGGCATATTTTCATATGCTGTTTAAGTAGTTGTGATTGATGCGCACAGCGCGCGTGTTGAAAGATGCGCGACGAGGCGATTTGTATCTGTAAGATACTCTCGCGGCAACTGCAGCGGAGAGAGGGGGAGCGCTGATCTGCTGCTTGTTTGGATATGCTTAATATGCAAGACTCACACTTGAAGACTTAGCTGCGAGACCCAAATAAACGCTTAGAGTCAATTAAGTTATCGATAAGTTATCGACAGCAACTTATTGGGCAGAAATTGTAAAAGTTGTATGTAAAAATGTAAAAGCAAATATTGAAATCGTGAAAATGCAAATATTGAGTAAAATGTTTTAACAGTATAATTCATGTATTTATTTAATTTTATTTAAAAGTCAATTCGGAATTTATGTTATATAAAATTACTGTCATTAAATGAATATAAGAAAATACAAACTTTAAAGTATCTTTTAGCTAAAGGAAACAATTTGAAAACTTGAAAAATTTGAAAAAGTAGATATTATTGAATGAATAAGTAAATATGATAAGCTGAAATAAAATAACGTTTTAAAATTGATTCATGTAACTCGCATGTATTTATTATATTATAATTCACCTTGAAGTGCATTTATTGCTCGTTCTCGATCATGATATGATTTCCTGCTGTTATTAATTGATCACAACTTTCGGTCGCCAGACGCAGTTAGACATTTCCCAAGCTCTTCTACCATGCATTGGCTGTCATTGTTTTTCCACGCTTTTTCCACTCAGAACTGTCGCATTGATAAATGAGCTTAGCTCGGGAGACAGTTACAATGACAATTGGCTTTTTGTGTAAGTTGCTTATAATTAAAATTTTGTGGCACAAACAAAAGGGGCAACAAACAACAGCAACTACTTAGAGCCACCGAAAAAGAAACGGCCCGAAAAAGTAGCGAAACGAATGCCACAAAAGCACTAGCAACAAACGAGAGAAAGGCAACAAGCGACAACAACAATAACAAGCGACAACGACAACAACAACGACAACGAGAACAACAACAAACAGCGAAGCAATCGAATGACAAAAGCCCACAAATCGGATTGCGGCCTGGACCTTTTCATGCCGTTCAATAACTAAACAACAAACAAATATTTGTCATTTGGACGGGTAATATAGCCAACTGGCCGTCTAACTGATTGTATCTTTCGCTCCGTAAATGTATCTGTATCTGTATCTGTAACGCATTTCTATTTCTAGTTGGAGTCGCGCAACGGTTTCAGCCACAATTCCGCAACTTTTGATTTCAATTTGGTGGCAAGCGGTTCTATATAGCGGTCTAGTCGCAGCTCAGACTGCAATCCCCTTCACTTGCCCCCTTCAGCAGCTTGTGCAATTATCTATTTTCAGCACGTTTCTAAAATGCTCTATAAATACTGCAAATAACTTTAAAGATCGAGAAAGAGAGAAATAGTTCATCTTTCTATATTCCATCTTTCACATGTTAATTTGGCTAAACTTCATTCATGTTTTATGCCCATTGTGTATTATCATCCAATTAATTGAAGAATGCTAAAAACATTCAGAAATTCATTTTTCGCATATGTTCCTCATAATATATTCCTAATATTCTACTACTTGATTTCCCTATAAAAAGAAACTTAAGCTCATAATCTTTTCAAAACTTGAATCATTCATTTAATATTTGACTGTGATGCAAATTATAAACTATATTGTTATCTTGCCAAATTATTCTCTTTCATCAAAATATTAGTCTAGATTCGATATCAATCAAAGTAAACAAACTTTCATCAGTTTTTATTGTAATACATTTTTTTTAAAAATTAATTTTTTTATATATATTTTGTTTACTTTTTGCCCGTCGTGACTCATGTAACAAGTTAACAAGTCGTATTAAATGCAGAATCCAATTAAAGAGCATTCATTAGTCGTTGCTAGTTTTTGCTTATTAGCGCCTTTGTATCTTACGCTGACAATTTATTATAACAATTTATTTTCGTTTGTTGACTTTATTGAATTGTTTAATTATTAAGCAATATTTGATTGATTGCGAATTCCATTTCATTCGTTGTTATAAACTTATTTATTTTTTTAAGCTTTCTCGTGCTTCACTGTTGTTGTTGCTGCTGCTATGTATTATTGTTAGTTGTTAGAAAATGATCTTTGTATTTTGGCCTTTTTGTACAATTTTGTCGCTCACACTCATTATTGTTACTTATTATTAAGCCTTTCGATCGTTATTTCTCACTTCTTATTTTCATAGTTGTTCCTTTTGTTATTACAAACGCTTATTGACCCAATTTCAGTTATATTCGCAATTTACCATTGAACGGAAATTCGCAGCAAGTTGGTGGCAAGACAAACGATGGAGCAGGGGGGAAAGGGGCAACAAAATGCAGCCATAAACGCAGCCTCTCCGCCATGTGGCATTTCCAACTGTGCACATAAATTTTAATCCATGACAAAGTTGCCAACGGACTCGCGGAGCCGCCCAAGTTGCCAACCCGGTGAAATTGACTTCGGTTGGATCAACATGCGATATGAACTACAAATGGACACGGTTAGTGCGTTGGACCAAGGGGGAGTTGAGGGACGCTCAGGATTGCAGCGACACTACAATATACATATGTATGGAAGGGGGAAAAAAACGAGATAAAGCGAAACCATTTTTAACACATTTTTCTAGCTGCTTCACATATTTTTTGTTGCCCTTTTTGCCGAGCGAATTGCGCATTTTTACCGCACTTTGGAATCTCAATGGAGCTGCTACTTGTGGCATGGAAGGCGGGGGCACAGTGTACAATTTATATGCATAACTCAATTGGGAAGGAAATGTTTTTGATTTCCTGAGATTGTATCTGAAATCAGAAGAATTCATAAATCATTTAGATATCAGAAATTTGAAAACATTTTATTTGAATGTTAGACTTCAAATATGCGGATATTATGACACAACACAATTTTAATATAACTAAAAGCTAATAAGCAAAGGTAATAATATATTTTTAAATAATCCAAAAGTGATTAAGTTTAATAGTTAATATTATAAATATTGTGTAGATATGATGTTGACATAAAAAAAATAATATAAAGAAAGTAATTGGAATATTAATAAATTTAGAATCACAATTTTTAATTGAATTAGTATTACTAAAAATTGTGACTTGACTCGTGATTAAAAAACTTGAGCGTTAAATGAATGCAAATTATATATTTATATAAAATCATTCTATATAACTTATGTATGTGTTGGTTCAAATATTTTTTTATAAAACTAAATACAACAAAATATAGGGATAACAAATATATAAATAAAAAATAATTTAAAAGCTAGTTACAAAAATCAGGAAATAACAAAATTTATAATTAACTGCGTTAAAATGAGAAATTTGTGAACTATTTTATTTAATTCTATCTTCAATGATCTGCAACCAATTGATTTATTATTTTAACGTGCAACAAGCTATGTCATGTCATATTTCACTAAATAAGATTATTAATTAATTTTTTAAATTCTGGTTATAACTACAGATATTTCCGGGATTGTTCATATTTTCAGTAATCGCAGTTTCGTTCAGTTTTATACGAGATTTGCCCAGTATGCCAGGACAGAGTCATAATTCAGCTATTTCGCTTTCATTAGCTGATGGTTGGTCAACCAAATGGACAGCAGAGCAGCAACAGTTGTCGTTGTTGTTGTTGTCGTTGTCGTTGTTGCAGTTTATTTTTGTTGATGCTGAGAGGAGCATTATCCTTTTGGGCGCTGATAGGCGCAACATATTTGGTTTGGTTTGCTTTCATTCGGTTTTCCCAGTTCGTTGTTGTTGCTGGCGCATTGATAAAGTGTGCCATAGCTTGGGGTTAATGTCGTGCCAATGATTTAGCATCTTGTTACAGCGACGCCCCCGAATCCGTCTCCTCCAGCAGATCGACCCGAGACCCGAGAGCTGGCTTAATTGCGCTGATCGCGTGGACAGCACAACCGAAACCGAACCGAGTTGCAGCTTTGATATCGGGGCCCACCATGGGCGCGTGTCGAATTGGTTTTGTGTGGGTGCGTGCGCTGATTTGTTGTGATAAATAAGTGGCAGCCTATATAAGTAGTTACAGTTGCATGCCTCAAAGCCCAGAGCCAGAGAAAGGGAAAGAGCGAGAGCGAAAGAGAGAGGCAGCAGCGTCTGAGGCATCAACGAATTCGCATAAATTCCCAGCTCTTGTGGATTTTCATTAAAATTTTTTAGATTTCTTTGTGGAGCCTTTTAATAAGAACAAACAGGCCGTTGAGTCGGCACAATCGCTTGGCGCCCCATGGTGCCACATAACACACATACATGCATACGGGATATATAATTTTGTTGTTGCACGTTGCTGCTGCTGCTGCCGATCCGACTGCTGTTAATCCCCCAAAGCCAAAAAGGCAGAAGAACGCGCACATAAAATTTTATTATTTATGGATGGCAACCAGTGCCATATCCTGTGGCATTTATGACACGACCGAAATTCCAATTGTTTCTGCCGCTCCCGTTGCTGCCCCGTCCTGTCTCTCCCCCTCTTCTATCCCCCCCACACACACACTCGCGCTCTCTAGCATCTCTTTCTCCTCTTCATTTTGTGTTGTTGTTGTTGTAGTTGTTGTGCTGTGGTCCTTTGGCTGAGTCAAACGAGTCTGCAGCCCATAGGTGTAAAGCATCGCGCGACCGCGCTTTGATTAACCTTAAGCGCATAAATAGTGGATTCAATCAGACCTGCAAGAGCTGCAATTCCATGCCCAATCGACAAGCAACCGGTTCGCTTACACTCAACGAAAATGTGGAGTAGGTTTCATATTTAGAAAAATAGTTGGATTATTGGAATCACACTAAGAGTAAGACAAAAATATTTTGTAGATTTTCATACCACTGAAAATCTGAAACTGCATTTTTAGATCTTATAGCAGATCTGACAGGGAATTCTTTATTATAAAAGATTCTTGTTATTTGAGTTTAAATCAAATTTTAAGAAATTATAATTTAATGTCGATTAAATAATATTATTTAATTAATCTTATACCGTTCAAAATCTATAACTATATTTTAAAGAATTCTTCGTTAATTACGTCAAACCAATTATTTAATTACAACAGTTTTTTTGTAGAATATATATTTCTAACAAATATTAATATTTATTTTACCTATCAAAAACTGTAACTGAATTATTAGATCTACAGGTCAAGGCAATTCATAATTAATTTTAAAAGATATATTTCAGTTTATTCAAATCAAGTATTTATCAAAAAGTAATTGATAGCCTGAAAACCGTAGAATTAATAGTAATAAGATATAATGCTAAATAATATAGAACCGTATAACTGATTTATTTTAAAAATTACAAAAATATGCTATTATATGTTAAAAGCAATTAACATATTTTTGTAATTGAAAATACTGGATTATTTTATAAGTCGATACAGAATAAAAAAATGCCTGTATGAACTGATATTAATTATAAATATTATATAATATATATAAAATAGATCTTAAATATATCGTAATCGTAATTTCTTCTACGAATTCAAAGTAGAAGAACCGATCATTGATTTCTCTGAGTGCACGCCTCATATATGAGCTGGCCTGTGCCCCGCCAGCAACTCATTAGGGTTCGATTCTTCTTTTGGGGGACTTCGTAAGAAACTTTTGCGGCAGCGTCATTGTTATTGTTGGACTGAGTTGCACTTTTGTTGTCATTGTTCTCGATGTTGCTACAGTTGTTGCAGCTTCAGTTGTTCTCGCTGTTGCTGTTGCATAGTGTAACAAGTTGTGGATGCGCTTTTGTCAGAGAGTCTTGGAAAAGTAGAAATGAAATGAAAATGTTGTTGCTCTATTGATTATTGCATATTGATTGCTGTGTGGCTCTTTTTTATTGAGGCGAGCAGCGACAAATAAACAAAATAAATGCATTTCCCCCGACTGCGCTGCACAGCTAAATTATTGATATGAAAACATTCCTCGAGCAGACTTCCCTCTCTCTCTTACTCACTGTCTCGCTGGTCCACTTGAGTTGGAGTCTCAGCGTCGCCGACTGGTCTGGCCCTGGCCAGACAGTGTGGAGACCAGACCGACTGTGGAGCCACCAGCTGCGACTGTGTGTGTGTGTGTGTGTTTGAGAGTGTCTTTGGGGCACCTGGAGATCTCCAACTCCAACTCCAACTCCGACTTCGACTTCGACTCCACTCGAAACGCATTTCATACAAAGTCATCGTCACAGTCACAGTCGAATGACAGTCGCCACTTTATAAGAGAGGCTGATCAATGGCTGGATCTTTAACCACGTTTCTGGCACTGGTCTGGAGTTGGCCTGTCTCTTGTCTTGGGGCAATGCATTTTCGTATTGTTTTGATCTGAAATTCGTTGAATTTTGAACAGAATTTTGACAGTTGGCACTCGGTTGCATTTGAAATTCCATGGAACTGCGTGTGTTTTGTTTTTTTCCTCTGCCGATCAAGTTAATTGAGTTATTTGCCCTGACAGCTGATTAGTTGAAGTTGGAGTTGCAAGCGAAGTGGGGCAGCGTGCGCGGGTGGGGCAATTTCATGGTGCGTGGCAATGTGGCAAAGTGGAAAATTATTGTGTTGCCCCATTAAGTTGCCGGGCATTGTGTGGCATCGACCCACGCAAAATGCAGCCGCTAGTTTGCATGGCACTCAAAATTTCATGCTGCATGCAAATTTTTGTGTGGCACAACGCGCAGGCGTTGCCGTGTTGCATGTTGCTTGCTGCTTGCTGCTTGGCAGCCAACCATAATTTTTTTCCCAGCGATCTGCAGTCAGGATAAAAGATTCAATTACAAGATGCGACTTGATTCGTGTGACTTTTATGTGGAAGAAAGGCCCCGGCGAGTGGGCCAGACATGTAAACAACGAGGGACGAGCGGAAAACGTTGCCATCAAAGTGATGGATGACACTTTGATAGTCAACTTGGAAGTGCGCAATGCACTTCATTTCACTTCACTTCAACCGCAGCGAAATTGCCAAACAACACACAAAAAAGGCAAACACAGACAGCTGGCTTGCAAAAAAATAAAATATCAAGATGATGCATAGATCTTAGGAGAGCGCAGAAAAATCAGAAATCAAAAATAAATTAAAAATCAACAAACAGCAGACGACAGACGACAAACACATCAATGAATTTGAAATGCATGCAAATGCGAGCGGGCCAATTGTCCTTCGGGGGGAGGAGTCCTTGGGACAGCAGCAGCGGCAGGACCAAGATCCGTGACAATCTTTGCCATTCGAAGGCAATCCAAATGTCGCACAATCGATCTTTAGGGGTTTCTTTTTCGCAATGAGTTGGGTGAGCTGCGAAACTTATGCGTCTTTTCGCTATGGTTGCAATTTCCCATTGTTGTGCAATGAAATTGAATCTGATTTCGGGTATTCGTTCACGTATTCGTTTACAATTTGCATATAGATCGACATTGCGATCGCGCACACTCGATTGATTTTCAATCGCAAATCAAATGCATTTCATTTGCAAATTTCATTCATTTGCGTAAGTTGATACTTTGAAGGCAACAAAATGTTACTCAACGATTTCAAGTGATGCCTTTGTGATTTCTTATTTATATCGAGTTGCTCTTTTCGGTGTAGTTTTAAAGGAGCTATCATTCCCAGATCACTATCGAGATATTCAATATGCCTAACATTCGAATATTAGCACAACCATTGCACAATGGTCTCTGATTTTAGATTAAATTTTATAGAAATTCTTCTCTTTCAGTTTAATTCTGCACATTTTTTTTATAAAATTATAGATATTTCCAATTTATGTTGCATACTTAAATTTCATTCAGTATTTGACTCATTCTTAATTTTGTATATTTTTTTATTAATATTACACCATTTTTGTAAAACTTTTTATGTGAAAATTTTAGATTAACAAATTGGCTTGCTTTTAAATTTTAAAATTAATAATAACATTAAATACTGCAAAATTCTTGACCTTTTTAACATATATGGCATATCTAAAATTCATTCAGTCATTAATATATCCCTCAACTATTGTTTCTCTTATAAATGCTTTATTTCCAAAATGATTTCCATATGCAAATCTGACATAACAAATTTGCATGCCTGTTAATTTAGTTGTTTGCCTCATCAAGTATTTCATCTTAATTAGTTTTAATATTAAAAATAAAAGTAATATTATTGAGCAAATTATTGATCTGTCTTACTTAAATCGCATACTTAAATTTCATTCAGTTATTGGCTAATTTACAATTAAAAAGTCTACATTTTACAATTTTCAATTACCAAGTTAACCAGTTGCACAAATTCCTTCCAATTATTGTTGGATTCTTATAAATGTTTTTGTTTGAAAACCATTTCCGTATGCAAATTCTGGAATTACAAATTTGCATGCTTATTTATTTAGTTGTTTGTCGCAACAAGTATTTCATCAGATTTAGTTTTAATATAAATAATATTATTACTTACCAAATTAATGATCTGTCTATACTTGAAATTGATTCCCAATTAAGAAGTCTACGTTTCAAAATTTTTAATCACCAAGTTAACCAGTTGCATATATTATATTAAATTCAATTATTGTTGCATTCTTATAAATGTTTTTGTTCGAAAACCATTTCCGTATGCAAATTCTGGAATTACAAATTTGCATGCTTGTTAATTTAGTTGTTTGTCGCAACGAGAATAATCCAATTTATAATCCCGCTCTCATTTCTATATTAGCCGCATGTCTTTCGCATTTTTGGCGCGTTTTCTTAATTTTCCGTATTTTCTTTTGCATGTTGCTGCAATCAGAGCAACATTGTTTGTCCTCCAATGCAAAAACGCAAACCCCTTTCACTGTTTTTTTCTTTTTTTGCTAGTCAAATGTTTCGCTGATACCAATAAATAAACAACAAAGGAGTTAAATTCAATTGCAGCAACTCTGTCGCGACCTTTGTCAATCCCCGATCTCCAGACAATTACATGCTTGCAAATTTTCATTTGCGCTGTGTTCAATTATTTTGCACCTTTTGAACCGATCGAAGGATCAGCCGATGCGATCGCATAAACTCAATCAAGTCGAAAACCCAAGAGGCGACCCCGTTTCCAATCCCCGCTCGACCTTCGACCCACTTTTCAAATGCAAAAAAAAAATAATAAAACAAAATCTGCGTGACCCTTTTTCGCCAAGAGATCTCTTTCCTTGAGAAGGCTCTTCGCTGTTTTTCTTTTTTTTTGTCAACCACGCAGGTGAGAGTTCGCAATTTGCGCTGATCTTTCACAGGGTTGCCCTTCGGAGCGCATTGATTTCTTGACGGCATCAACAACAGCAACAACAACAACAACGGGAGCAGGAGCAGGAACAGGAGCAAAAGGGTTGAGTCCTTTGACAATCGATTGCCTAACGAATTCCTTGATTTTCTTTAATTTCGTTTTCTTTTGCAATTTTTGCCGTTTTTGCAATGGTTTTGACTGTGAACACATATCCATAAATCATCTGTCATATGCGAGCGTCGCTTCGTGTGAAATTTGTTCCCTCTTTTGCCTTATTTTCAATCTAAAAATCTCTATATATTACGAGTTTGTCAAAGAGTTTAATACGTTTTTTGTATATTTGAATAATTATTTTAATCACAGTAATCATCTTAAAATATTAGGAAAATATGGGGCATTCCAAAAATGGCAACTTTATAAATAAGATATTGCCCTTTAAACTAAATTTGTTTTGTTTGTTCAAATTCGTTACAACGTTACCAGCTGAATAGTTGTTTAAAAAAATATAATTTTGTTGGATTATTGTATTCTTATTCATTTATTTAATTATTAGTTCATTTTTATTTCTCTTATTTAATAATATTATAATTGATTTAATGTATAGATCAGCAAATAAACTTGGTCACAAATTTAAATACTTCGATATTTTTTGTTTTTTTTTTTCAACATGAATGCTACAGGTTCAACTCAATTTCTAATATTGTTTATATACTCGTATTAGCTTTGATGGACTGCATTCTAATTAAATTTATTAAATACTTGTCAAATGTGTTTTCAATAAAGTTTCTTTATTTACAATTTTTGCTCGTATTTATTTATTCCGCTATTCTTTTGTACATTTTGTGAAATTCTATATCTTCAAATGAATTTCTATAATTTCGTAGAGAGACAATATATAAATTTTTCATTGGAACCAACAAAATTTGCTCGTTTACAAATTAAATTTCGCTATCATTGATAATATTAATTTGGTTAATTGTGGCATGTTAATTGCATACGCCTCCAGGCAGATCCCAGATCGTGGCGGACTATCTCTGTTGAAATTTCCCACAATTTGCATGCGGCTTTTAATTATACAAATCGCTACTGAGCTGCGGTCATTTAAATCTGGCCGTGGCTAACTGGCTAAGTCCCGTTGCCTGATAAGTAAAAGCCGGCTTAGGCTTAAACTTACTTACTCCTTCCTGTGTTTGTTTTTGCACCAGCTGTGCGAACAACGACATCGGAGCCTGGGAAACTCCGAGTTCGCCCAGTGTCCTGGCCCTATCACAGGTGTTGCTGGTTGACGATTGTCGGTTGCAGTTGTCATCGTCATCCTCTCGTTGTCATCCAGGGATCGGTTGACTGTACCTTCGGGTTATGCTGATCTACCTGTTTGTTGTCTATTGTCTGGCTTTAACTACCTTTTATTTGGGAATTTCCCAAAACAAATGAAAATAAAGTGCAACGCACAACAAAAGTCAAATGCCCGGGGCACGAGTTCGATTCGTTTCTGGATCTGATTCTCGTTCTGCTCTTAGTATGTTATTCTTATTCATTCGCTTTTCTCTCTCTCTCTCTCTCTCTCTCTGTCTGATCACTTACCACTGTGTAGGAGGCCATTGTTTTTGTACGCTCTCTCTCTCGCTCTTTGTGTAAGTGATCCTCTTCTGCCTTTTATTTGCTTATCTTTCAGTCTTGTGTCTTTACTTTTGTCTCGCTCTCATTGTGCGTGTTGTTCTGACCGCTCAGCTACTTGTCTGTCTCCCTCTCCCTCGCTCTTCCACTCCCTCGCTCGTTGGCGACAGACTGTCTGGCGTGTCGGCGTCAGAGTTCACCTCGCTCGTCGCTAAGTACCCTACACATATACAGGGTATATGCATGCTCGTATAATGGGATATAATTCAACGATTGTTGCTCTGCTTCGAGTGTTGTTCTATAGCGGCATTCATTAATATTATGGGATTATCGCAATCGGTGTAAGATCTGCTTTTACTATTCCTATTACAACTTAGCTATGCCACATTGTTTCCTATTAATGCCGAACATTTTTCACTAATATGAAACCTAGAGTGACAGATCATGAATAGAGCTCACATATCAAAATATAGTCTCCTAGTCTATAAAAGCTGATTTTATATTCGTCTTCCTGTCTATTCTTCTGGTCATATGCAAACTTGTCTATCTTTTTTTAAAAGTTGTCTTTATTAAATTCAAAAAATATTCGTATCTCAACTACCAGCTATTAAGTAATTAAAAATAATAATAAAACGTCCATATTTTTAGATGTAAATACAAATTATTATCCTTCAATTAATTTGTTTATTTATTAAGTTGGAGTAGTTTCTAAAACTAAAAGATCATTTTACCATTGCCTGCGAGGCCTTTAGCTAAAAGGATTTTCAATTAACTAAAGAAGATTGTAAAAAAAAATAGTTTATTAAGAATTAGATTAAAGCTAAAAATAGTTATAGAAATGTCATGTTAGTAAATTATATTATTAAAATTCCAGTCTAGGGCCCTAATTTATAATTTCCATACAACGAATAAATATAAGCATATAACAAATATCATATTATAGAAAAGCCTACTTTTCTTTTGAGTCATCGTCTCACATTTTGAACACGTCATCTGCCATGCTAGAAATTGTATGTTTTAAAGTTGTACATTATTTTAATGCATTTCGAATTGTCCTTCAACAATATGAGTTGGAGCTGTCAAAATGCTGACAATTTCTAACCAATTCCTTGGGCATTCCATAATTTTCTGTATTTCGCTGCCATATCAAAATGATCTGAATTAAGGGGATCAAAGGCAACGCAGAGCAGTTGTTTTTTCTATTCGAACGAGTTTCCTTCACACATTTCGATGACTTTTTGTTAAACTTGCACCCTAACAATTTCGGTTGGGCATTTCCTTTTGTCGGTTTGAACCCAAATGACACTCCAATTTGGAGAGGCATTTCCACATTAATAAGCAGCAACACACTGGGCATAAAAGCCAACTAAATAAATGTCATAAAAAAAACGCAGAAAAGAAACAAAAAAATATAAACGAGAAAGAGAATGAGACTGAGAATGGTTGGGGCGCAGTCAACAGGGAGAAGAAATCTTCGGTTGTCTCTGCGCATTTTTCCAGTTCTGTGCAGCGCTGTTCTGTTGTTCTACTGTTTTGTCACACACTGTTCTACGAAAAGCGTGGCCAACAATGGAAATGGATCGTGTATGGTCTATGGTCTAGGCAGCAGCAGACACATAAACTATGCCGGACAATGGACGCACATAGAGCACTTCCTTTCGAGGAGCGGAGAGAACTACCTGCTGGCAGAGGGTCGCCAGCATGTCTGGGAGGAACAATGGCCAGAGGAGAGAGACTCACAGAGAGTCGCCCTGCTGTCTGTTAGATTAGTATAGAATTGCAGATCATTCTGAAATTTCATTTCGTTTCATTCATTGTAATAATCTATTTTCTTTTAAATGTCCAACAATCGGTTAAAGAGGCGGCCCTGAAGTGCCAGCCAGCAACAAGAGACGAGCGACGAGAAACGGCGACAGACTGTCTGCCAGGATCGCTGGAGAGAAGTATTTGAGCCATTGTCTGGGGTTAATCATCTTGCGACAGTTCACTAAACTGTTTTATATCGATAGTATGTAGATTTTCGGATTTAGGGAGCAAGTGCTTTCGATGCTGACCCTGCTCTGGAGTGTTGTTTGCTACCCCCTAGGAGAAACAACCCCTCTTGAGCGTTAGACAATGCAGAAATTAAATCCAAGCTTAGCATAATAAAAATTCAAACGAGCGTAAAACGCTAATCTCTGCCACAGAGAATGTATCTGTATCTGTATCTGTATCCGCATCTATCTATTTCGCATCCATATGTAACTTTTGAGGGTCCTGCGTATGAAATTTGTTTATTGGAAAATCTGTGCAGCGATGCATCTCTGTCCAACTGTCAGCTTAGATCAACGTTGACAGCAGCGCATCATACAAAGCGACAGTTGAGAGAGAACTAGATATACTATATATATATAAATATAGATATATTCTTGGTACAGTTGCGATCAATTAAAATGCTGTCATAATGCGCATTTAGTGTTGTTAGTGTTGTGCTCCACATACATAAATTAATGCCCATTGTAGCCACTTCAGACAATCGTTCGCTGCCTCCTTCCCTCCTCTCTCTATATGTTTTTTTGGGAATATCAGACGTAATAATGCCGGGGCATATAAAACGCGAACAAAAGCAAAACGATGCGATGACTGCGACTGCGACTGTTGATTCTGAATGAAAGAAGAAATAACAACAACACTCACACACAGGCGGCAGCAGCTCAACAAAGGCGGCAAAACATATTGCGCAGGATATAGATACAAGGACACTCGGTGTACTTTGCAGGGGTGTGGGGTGGCTGGATAAGGGGTGGGGAGCGGAGGGCAGGGGATTTATGTTTCAACAATTTCAATTGTTTCCTAATGTTTTTGTATTGCGTTTTCGCCATTGTGTCGCGTTGTATTTTGAATTGTCTAATATGTCAGACCGGGCGAGAGTTCAAAGATTACAATGTACTCCAAGGATTTGGTATCAAATTCGCTGCCGCTAGTTATCGATAGGCAGTTATCGAACAGCAGCCGGCCCCGTCTCTCTGTCTCTCCGTCCGTCTGTCTGTCAATGTGGCATTTCAACATTAAAGTGTGAAATTTCAAGTGAATTTTGACAAGAAATGATTCGAGGACGCTAATCGCTACTCGTTTTTGTGTTGCTTCTCTGTCTGGCTCTGGTTCTGGGAAGTCGCGGGTTAAAATTCGGAATTTCCTGTACTTAATAAACCCACTAATAAGGCCAAACAGGCAGGAACACTGCCGAGGCATTAGCATTTGGCCAAACAATGGGCCGCGCTGGGCATTTAGCTTTTGTGCAGGACACGCGTCCTTGCCAAAGGAAATACCCAAGACGCTGCCTGGAGAAAAATCTGTTTCTACTTAGCCAAAAGTGCTTTACGATCTGCGCCCTGCGCTCTGCGATCGGCGATCGACAATCGACAATCGGCGACTGTGAGAAAAGGTCACTTTGCCTAATAACTTTAGGTCACAACTACGCCTCACAATCACTCCTACCCGAAGCACTGACTGCTGATCCTTCGCCTCGTCCTCGTCCTCTGCCTTCGTCTCTCCCTCCTAGTCACCGACACACTTTTACGATGCCCCTTGCTTGAAATGGGTGTTGTGTATAAGTTTGTCATAAGGCAAGCAACACCCTGGCCCAAGTAAATCACACCGGACTATCTGAGGAGAGATTGCATTTCACAGGAAGTAACTCGGAGGAACTAACACTTGCAGGATAATGCAAATAGTGATTAATGAAAATGAAAATCTGTATGCGGAAGAACAGATTAATAAAAATGTGTAAAATATCTTTATTTATGACCAACACTATAGTATGGATTACATATTTATTACAGATTAATAATAAGATATAATAACTATTATTATTAAAAATAATATGCTAGCAAACCTATTTCAATCTCATGCAATACTTGAATTGAATAAATGATATATATATTCATGAAAATTGAATTAATTAAAAGCTGAATTTAAATAGATCGAATTATCATTTTCATCTTCAATTTTTACTCTACAACTTTCACCTCTACTTTTCTCTCAGGTTTCTCTTTGTCAGTTCACTAAAAAACCACTTAAGGTGCAAATTGTAAAGACAAAATAAAAATTTCGCATATTAGCAAAATAAAAACAAACACTTTCCATTACAAGAAACTATTTTTTCATCAAGGGAATGATGCCGAAGACATAGCAATTTGAAAGATAATTGAAAATAAGCATGAGCACTTTGGTCGGCAGTGATGGACTCCAAGACACCCTGTACCCATAGCTATATTTCACCTAGTTCGTTAACTATTGTTTTTTTTTAACACTTCTGCCTATTTCAAATTATTTAAAAAACGATATAATCGTTCTATTCGAATTTTGTCATTTTATATAAAAATAGCATTCTTAATTTCAACTTTTTTATATTTCTACAAGCCCAAAGCATCATGAAGGCAGCAGGGTATACCGACAAGAAAACTTTCTACAATAAAGTTGTTACAAACTTCATTACTAATATTGTTTTAGACTTATCGATTGACTTAATTGAATATTCTCAACATATGGCTTTTCATAAAAATAATTAATAATATATATTTTAAATAGTCGTAAGTTACTACCAACTTGTAGCATAAGTTTTGCATTCCAATATACCACATTTTCGCATTTACAATGTGAACAGGGTATGCGAAAGATCTCTCGGCAAATAATGAGAGAAATAATCAATCTCGTCATTCCACTGTTTAATAACACCTTCGAACGGAATAAAACAAAACTAATGAATGCGTCCAGGCGATTTCCAGCGATTCGCCGAGAGGCAAGAGGCAGAGGCAGGTGAGGCTGCTGAACGTGGCAATAAAGCGACTTCTGTAATTTTGGCGTAAGTAACTTCCTCAACTGAACTGTTTCACGATGGCCCACAGAACCGAAACTGAAACTGAAATTGAAAATATTTTTATGTGGCACTTACTGTTGGCACTTGAGAGGCATAAAAAACAACATGCAGCATGCAGCACGTGCAAATGCTGCAGCATTTTTTCAACCAAGAGTCCAGGGCCAAACAAAAGCGCCAACTGCCACCACAGCCACAAACAAGCGAACAACAACTGGAGACAAAGGCAGAGAGAGAGAGGGAGCGAGAGGAGTTGTGGCAGCAACTGAAGGGCGTTGCATCATTGGTATTGACCAGGTTCTACTTTGCAGTTGGCCGTGGAACAAAAGGCGAGGAGTCGAAACGATGTTTTGGTATGCTAACAATATGAGAATTTATATGACAGACTTGTCATATTTTTACAAACGTTATAAATCACGACTGGCCAAATGAAAGAGGTGTGAGGTTGAGTACAGATCCCTGCCGGATCGTTGTGGATCGTTCATTTCGTTCGTTCTCGCGCACATATGTAAATATTGCTCCAAGGCACGCGATTCTACGCGATTCTACACGATTCTTCGCGATTCCTCGGCCCAGCGTTTATTACCGTTCTGCGTTTGCGTCTCGGCCAGTTTTATGGTCTTCGCTCGATGCCTTGCGGTGGGTCCTCACTTCACATCGCTGCACTTCAATTCCAAGCTCGCATTTCCCTTGAAAACTAAACCCAAACAGCAGTAACTGAAAGCCGAAACTAGTACGAAAAATGCAAATTTCCCTTTGTCAATTGTTTTGTGGTACGCTTCAAAAGACATCCCGCTGTAAGAGAGACACTGGAGTGGAAGATGGGACAGCAGTGTAAAAAGGACAATTGCGTATTTAAAAATGTAATATTTAGTGAAGAGAAGAAAAGAGAGTTTGAAGCGGCCGCAACAATTGAGACAAATGTCGCATTGTCAACGGCTGCGACTGCGACTGCGACTGCGGCATCAAAGTCATATTGGGAGGTCCTGCATTGTCCTGCGCGGAGACAAAGGCGCTGCGTCTAAGACGCATTTAGTGGTAAGTGCTCATCAAAACAACGGCCGCAGTCGCTTAACCAGATGGCCTAGACGAGCGATCCTTTTGGGTTAAATGCAGCGTATGCAAATCGAGTCCTCGGCTCGTCCACCTGGCAAACATTCAATTAGCACGGCGAGTGACGCGTAAAAAGGAATTGCATCGCGCCATCGCGCCAATTGCCACTCGACCAAGTCGTTCACAGTTGATGGTCGCAGGTTAGCTATGCTAGTTGCATGCCGCTTTTAATTACTGCCTCAGCTGTATCCTTGCCACTCGTCGCACATTGGCAAATGTTTCCACATGCTTTGGCATTTCCGTTTCCGTTCCGGTTTCCGCCTGGCGCCATCCACAACTTGGGTTCATCGTGCCCCATTGTTGCGCCCAAAAGTCAAGTGGCGTAAATTAATTACAGCATATGAGCTCCATAGAGAAGCCTTCTCTCTCTCTCCTCTCTGTCTCTCTGTCTCTCTGTGTGATATCTCTCTGCCCGCTTTGGGTTTTTGTTTTCGTTTTTCCTGTTCGTCTAATTGCTCCAAATCTCTGGCGATATACGCATGTGAGTGTTTATAATCCATGTGTTTGGGGCCATTGTTCTACTTTAAAGCGCAACATTCGCATACAAATTAAAATGCAAACATATTGAAAATCATGGCGAAACATTTTAATTGGATATCGCAATAATGCGTGGTTATCTTCAACTCGTATAGTGTTGAGAGGTCGGGGATAGGTGAAGTAACAGAAGTGCCCTAGCTAAAGATAGTGAACCTAGTATAAAGCAGTTTAACTAATACAGTTACTTATTATTTTATAACTATTTCATTATCCTAAATATTTAGAATTATATTTAGAATTAATGTTATTAAATATTTGTATTAACTCTGATGGGATATTAAATATTAAAACAATGCTAAATTTGCAGGAAGTACTAGCATTAAATTTGGCCTTCAACTCCTTTCGTTGTATAGTTTAAGCTATTCTGTTTAATTTCAATTAATTAATTAATTTTAAGATTGATGAGAAGTTGAAAATCTTATATATATTCTCGATAGAGGCAGAGCTTAGAAAATGTACTTTTTTAAAACCAACCAAATGTATTGCATTTAAAATGTTAATTGTTTTACACCTACAAAAATAATTATGTGCCTCTTCAAAAATATTTTTATATACATAAAATACTTTTTATTATGTTCAACAATTTTTATTTAAATACAAAATATTTGTATTTCCCTCCTACCAAGAAACAGTTATTTATAATTACTTCCATTGAAATTATTTTTAACAATTTATATATTTATAACAACTATTTATATTTATATTTAATTTTTTTTTAATTAACTTTGCATTTTAAATATTCATTATTTTAATACTAAAAATAAACAATTATTTATATCTTTATAATTGCTAGTTAAGAAGACATTTGTATTGACATCTAATGCTTTTTATTAGGATTAACAATTTCTATCTAAATATACAAAAAAATGTTCTAATATAGATTTATATTTTGGCTCGATATCTCGGTATTCCGAAACTATAAAAAATACTATTTAATTATCTAAACAATTGTGGCGGACTTCTGAATGCTATTCTATCATTAGCATTAATTAGCCAACATCATTAGCAAAAGAACTGACCCGCTTTTTAAATTGCATTACGATGGACTCTCATCCATTCACACAGAGCTCTCAGAACACATACGTATGAAGTATCAACTATGAAAACTAAATGCTGGTAGTCAGATGATCAATATATTGATTGAAACCATGCTAATGATGCGTTTCTTCATGTCATTTGGATTTTTGCGCCATTGATTTGATTGTTGTTTGTTTATGAAATCCGTTTTTCTTTTCTAGTTTTTTATGTTTTCATGTGACAAAAGGCGAGCAGCATTGATGCGGGATCAGTTGAGGCTGAAGATCGTTGATCGCCACGGCGATCGGGGCTCGTCAATGGTCACTAGTCCCTGACCGTTACGCGTCACACGCTCCAAAAATTGAAGCAAAGTCAATGTTTTATATTTTCGTATACATATATAATTTGTTGTTCGATTTGTAACGTGTTTCGATTTTTATGAGTTGGCGCGCCCCCTTCTGACAATCGCTGCATAAATTTCCGAGAGGAGCGAGAGGCAAAAGAATGACTGAGAGAGAGAGTGAGAGAGAGAGAATGAGAGGTAGGGATCGACCCGAAAAGGTAGCCGTAGCTCCCATAAAATTAACATCTTTGACGCTAAGCCGTGATTTACTTTTGTTTTAATGTCGCCGTCTTTGTGCTCACCACTTGATACAATGCAAATCGAAGTCGATTTCGATATCAAACTCAAGATGATAAAGATGCTGATGATGACGCCTACCTGTCTTGCCGTGCTGCCTTTTTAACTGAATCAAATTGGATTTGCATAAGGCACTAAATATCTTAAATGGTTGAGGAATCTCGTCTAGTTATAGTCATGAAACTGTGGGATACTCTGTAACAAGAGCGGATAAAACAGGTGAGATTATACATTTAATATTTAAGGACAACAGCTAACTTTCTTAAACAAATTTTAGTTCTATATTATATGTATATATTTGTAAACAGATCTATTTCATTCGCTTCTAAAAAATGATTTAAAATTTTTGTATACTTAGACAACGTCCAAAACTGCAATATAAAGTTATTAATTTATTTTAAAAGTATTTTAGTGAGATATAAATTATTTAAAACAATTTTCCACTAAAGTCAATCATATTTCCTAATAAGATTATCCTAATTTTTGTCTCATCAAAACACCCTTTGCATTACTTTGCTGCAGGGTATCTAATGGTCTCATGCGTAGGCCAATCAGAGTGCCCAAAAGACCCGTTTGTGTCGCATGTAGCGTAGTTAGCTGGCTCGACATGACAAAAGTTTGCACGTCTAGAAAAACATGGCAAATCCTTGTTTAACCTTTGAACCCAAGCGGCAGCTATTTAACTTTGGCAAACACATAACATGTCCAAATTTTCGCGCCGCCTCGGGCCACAAGGAGACGAAAGACAAACTTTTCGCACACCATAACACAACATTCGGCGGCAGCAAATGGGCTTGAGAAGGGTTCAGGTTGCAAACGGGTTCAACTGGAATTCGCCGGGGATGTGGGGCGCCTAAGGGGCGATGGCAAGATGGAAGGCAACAAGGGACGAGAAGGGGGCCAACGTGTCGCTTATAATCTTCACGCTGAGAGAGCGAGGAGCGCTCGACTCGCCTGCCGTTGAAAGGATAATGGAACATTGATTATTATTTTGATACCACCACTCAAAGTCTGCAAATTAAGTACGCATTTATCTGAAGTAATTTGGGTTCAAATGTGCGGCAACTGCGGTCAAATTGTTGCACATACTTTTGCTACATGCTGCTGCTTGCCATTGATGCTCCTGGGCTTCAGACTGGTTGCTTGAGAATGACATTAAATATATATCGCATACAAATGGACAGCCAAACTGGCTGGCAGATGAGGCTGCCTTCCTCTCTCCGCCTGGATGGTCACTTTTGTCCACTTCCGTTTCGCGTAGCAAATGGCCCGTCATAGTTTCAATGATAAATGGCCATTCAAAAGGGGAACAAACAAGTAAGAAAATAAAGAAAACTTTATGCATGCTGGCTGAGGGCTGAGGGCTGTCAGAAGTGGGTTGGGGTGCAGAATGCGGTGAGCGGGGAGGGGCAGACGGACTGGCGCTGGGATTTGTTATAATTTGCGATTTGTGTTAATTACTTACTCCATTATTGTGAGACAGGGCAAGGCCAGACGGACCTGCAGCAGTGAGAAAATGCCAAAGAGAGTGAGCGACAGAAGTAGAGCGAAAGCGAGAAACTGGCTTCAAAATGAGCCTGTTTCAGCTCAAAAGCTCCTTCAGCATCCCAACGAATATCAGATGTTTTTGGTGAATTGAAGGTGTCAACAAGAAAATGTTAGAGATTAATGAAATCAATTATTTTACAACAATATATTGCAAACAACTATCATGTCCTTGAAATAAGTTGCAAGGATATTTATTAAGGTCAAATCATTCCACATGTTTCATGTTAATTTTGTGAATTTAATGTTATACAAAAATATAAAAATATAAAACTCTTTATCAAATTATTTATGAATTAAAAGCTTAAAATGAATGTAACATTATAAGAGTTTACAAGGCACAAAATAAAAAACTAATTTTACTTTGTACTGTAAAAATATTGGATCTTTGACTTTCCTAAAATATTGCAAACATTTTGGAAATGAGTCTATTTTGTTTTTTTTTTTTAACAATAACTCTATTTTCTTGGCTGAAAATGTGTATAATTTTAGTTTAAATTGGTTTTGATTAGTTTTCGCCAATTACTTTTAATAAACGTTAAGCCAACAAGTCTGTTTAAATCTCATGCTTACTGTTGCATATTTTCGCTTTCTAATTTCGAAAGCTTGCACCATTGGGGCTATGAACTAATCCCGGCCATACAATCACAACATTTACGTTCGATTTTTCAGATGTTAATAGATCTATCTTAATACCATTATAGTTACTATGGACTTTCGGCTACTTGAGAGCGACAAAATGGCGTCGCACAATCAATCTCTGGCATCCACGATCCATTATGCGCAGTTTGTTATGCATAATGCCAGACACAGGTATAGACAGTGGTGTATATCTCAATAAGCACCTTTTGAACAGTCACCTTTCTCTAAATGAGACAAATGCCAATGGCGGAGACAAATGCCGAGCAACGGTTTCACCGTCGCCAAACAAAAGCACGTGCCACTTGAGAGAGGCCAAAAGACATTGGAGTCGAAACCAAACCCAAGCCGAACCTGAACACAATCTCAAAACCCAACCCAACCCCAGCTCTAGTTATAGATCCGGACAGGGCACTTGGTTGGCTTGACTTTGTCATATATTTTTTTTCTCTCTTTATTTTTTATTTTAATTTGACGCAATTGTTATAGCATCGATTTGAAATGATTTGAATTGGGTGACCCTAAAGAATTTACACAATTAATGTCAAAAATGCGACTCAACTTGGCTCTAAAGCGCTTTCAAATGTCACTGGCCATGTCAAAAGACTGGCCGCCATTCATGCCAAATAACCATATCCAACACTTTACATATGTGTTCGTTTTCTCCATGTGTGTGTGCGTATCTGAGTGTGTATGTATTGTACTCTATTGGCTACTGCAAATGGCTACCAGTTAAGATTATTTCAGATTACCTCGGGCGATATTCAGTTGCTTCTGAACTCAGCTTTGCCAAACTAATTAATCCTGGATCAATTTCAACGTATAAATATCCATGAAAAACTTATCGCAAATCTAACATTTAGTTTTAACCATAATTTAAATTGTACTTATCATTTATATTATAAGATTAATTAAATAAATTCAATTATTTCATTTTATCAACCATATACAAATGAAATAAAATTTTTTTTTATACAATTTTGGATAAACTTGATTAAGTAAATAAATGAAAGTATCTAATTTTTTAATCAACCAAATAAAACACATTTCAATTCAATTGTAATTTATTTAAAGATTAATTAACTAAATGAAATGATCTAATTTTATCACACATATCCAAATAAAAAACTTTTCATCTTAAGCATAATTTGTGAAATAAAGAATTCAAATTATCTGATTTTATCACAAAGGAATTTTATTATTAAAAAAGATAATATTTTTAATTATCTTATGTGAAATTACAATTTTTTTTTTTTTTTAATATTGAAAGTGCTTTTTGAGCTTCGCTTAAGTTTTCATCCAACGCATTTATAAAATTAAAATTGATACATAATTTGTGACACTCCATTTAAATTATACAGATTTGGAAAATGGAAAACCTGTTGAATGAACAAATTTAAGAAAATGTAATTCAATTCGCTGCATTAACAAAGGCTTAAGACTCAAGTTTAAACAAAGTCTATAATTGACTTTTGTTGTCTATTCTTTTCTGGGCTATGGTGCTCTTTAGAGCAATTCATCATAATTCATTATAAATTTTTGACATTTTCCATGGTTTGGGAGCAGCGTTGTGGAAACTAATAAAGATGTCATTGGTACACAATCGACACGACACGGCTGTAACCCGAATACCGGAATACCCTCTCTTGCCTCTCGATAAAAATGCTTTACGAGCATTTGTAACCAAAGCAATTCATAATTTTCATAATTTACGCTTTGTTTGGCAAACATTTTGGCGCCTGCATTCGGATTTTCCGGGGTGCGTGTCTGTCTCATCTTTTTCCTTAGGAACCTATGCGGTTCCTTACATAACTCAATTTTACGACTGGAGGTTACCTTCCCAATAAATCATACAAAACCAAGACAGAGCGAGAGAGAAGCAGTTCTGTACGAGCAGAGAGAAAGGGAGAGAAAGAGAGCGCCCGGCAGTTTCATAATTAATTTTTAATGCTTGACTGGATCTGCACTTTTTACAGAATTTTGATTTATTGCACAATCGACACAAAAAAAAAGAGGATCTTATACAAGTAAGTATATATAGTATATGTATGTTTTTTGTTCATTTCAGATTCACTTGAAATGTTTCGAGTGCATTTGGCGCAAGTTGAAGCCGTTTAATGCCCGCGCAATTTCATATTGTAATTGCAAAGTGAAATGTCATTATGGGTATAATACTATTGCATTTTGTAGCTATTGAAGCAGCAGTCAAGTGGCTTCGACCTCGATGAAAAGGGGCATGCAACAGAGCACAACAGCTGGCCGCACGCCAATTCAAGTGCGGCAACTTCACTTTTTCAACTCAAAAATCAAAACTCTGACTTCATTTCGATTGCCGTCGGCAACAGTCAGCTTTGGCTCACTGTAAGCTGTTGCTGTATGTGTGTGAGTGTGTGTGTGAATGTGTGTGAGTGTGCATGTGTGTGTGTGTGGCACACCTTGTTGATGCTTTCTTTAGCTAACTGTCAACTGTGGCTAATTAAATGAAAGCCCCACAAGTGCTGCAACTCTCGCTAGTTGCATGGCTGACTCGCCTCTTTCTTACTCACACTCACACTCTTTCTCTCTCTCTCTGTCTCTCTCTAATTCGCAGACTGCGTTTCAGTTACAGTCTCGGGAAGCTGTTCACGCTCCTGCAAGCGCATAATTCTCAAAGGCCTCGACATATGTGGGCATGTGGCTACCGACATTTGATGGAGCTACAGCTCGGCGACACCTGCCGATAATGCTCCATGTGTTGGGGTAGGCACGTCTAGCCACTAGCCTCCAATTGTTGAGGGTCTACAAAGGGTTTTATAACTAAATATATAAATAAAATAACATAAGCTTAATACATCTCTAGCCAAATAATATTAATTTACACAAGCTATAAAGGCGCTTTCAACAAATGAACTACACATAGATAAAAATCAAAGTAAATATAGACAAAAATAATATATTTAATAATTGTATTGTATATGATTGTATTATATTATAATGAAAAATATTTCAAAATATTTCCAATCATAAAATGCTTTACGTTATATACTAGAATAGAAATAGTAAGCAATAAAAAAAATGATAATAAAATATTTGAAAGAGCTACCACAAGCTACACAGCTCAAAGATTTCAATTTTAAGCAATTAATTGATAGAATTGCTAAAAGTGTGTTTAAAAAAATTATTTTTAATTTTCAAATCCTTGTGTTTGAATAAAAATTTCAAGTAAAACGAAAGTACACGAGACGGAATTATCAGAAAAATACAATTCTATGAAAAAAGGTTCATAAAAGCTACCATGCAATAAGCTAAAATTCTAGTTCAGAGCCAAAAATTAAACCAAAAATGTTTATTAAATTAAATTGAATAACGTTTAGTATGTCTTCAATATATTTTCGATGCATCACTTTGTTTCCTTGAGAACAAATTCATTACAATTTATTAAATGCCAATAAGCGATGAAGTTGCCGCTCATTGTGTTATTCTCATAAAATTGTTAGTAACGTATTGTTATTTAATCTTCATAAACAGTGTGTTTTGTTTCAGTTGATTTGACGCACATAAAAGTGATTCGCTTTAAACTAGCCAAATTACTCTGCCAGAAAAGTGTTTAGACTGCCAGCAAAGCACTTTGCATTTAAGCCCATTCTACAGCCAATTTTGCGGCTTGCTTGGGCTTAAATATGGGAATCCATTGAATTGAATTGAGAATTGTGTCCGTCCAAGAATAACACAGCTGTCCTTTTGGGCTGGCGAACTTCCTGCACTTTTCACATCCCACAACAGCTGCTGAGAATGGCGAGATCCTTGCCGAAAATGTGCTCGTCCTTCGTGAATGAATGCGGCCGTGAGTACACTCGTATTTTCATAGCGCGCGATGCCGCCACTCAATTATCGTTTTTTCCATTTTTTCATTTTTTTATTCGGGAAATCTGACCCCGTACAACAAAATGCGTCTCGTCTCGTTTCGTTTCGTTTTTTTGTTGCTTTTGTAATTGTTATTTTTCGCGCACACTTAAACCTAATGAATAAATAACATTAAACACGCTCTAATGGGCGCGCGATTTTGGTCGAGTGGACGACGCTGGATGGAGGATAGAGTGGCGGAGAGGGGGAGGGGCATGACTATGGCGGGCGGAAGGGTGGGAAAAGCGGCGCAAAACATTTTCATTGTGCGATCCCGTTAAGTGGGTGCAATTGAGCCCAAGTCTAGAGCTCACGGATTCAAGGCGTAGCCTTGCAGTTCTTTATTATCCTGTGAGAACATATTTTCGAATTGCAATCGAATGGAAACGCGATTAAGTATAACAAGATGAACTTAGGGATACCCTATAAGGAAATATTTTAGAATATTTTACTTATATAAAAATAACCAGTTAATATATAATTTAATTCATTAGTAACTTTAACTATGTTCTTCACACATCAACAATGCAATTTATTCTCTTCAGGCGTGTATATTTCAAAGATACATTTAAACAGATTTTTACCTTTATTCAGACAGTATTATATTATCAATTTTTGATAGGGCATCCAACGAAATAATGAAACTTGTGCTCCCCAATTGATATTGGGATTGCTGGCAATCAATGGCCATGTGAACAATTGTTGCCACAATAGCGAATTGTCGTTGCCAATGGAGTAAAGTGTAGCCAAAGCGAGTAAAAATCGATGCTAATTGGCAACGCTAACTGTGATCTTCAAAGACGAATATAATGCGATTCATGGATCGCAACAATATGGAAAATTTTAAATGCAATAATCAACATTAACAAAACGAATAACAGCAAAATGATAGAAGCACAACATTTAACCGACTCACAGACACTCTTTTCTCTTTTTTTTGTGGAGGCAAATAAATGTGAATTGACTTCCAGAAGATGCCAAAAATAGAGTTGAGTTTTTTCGCTATTTGCATTGGGTCTATCATGCGGTCATGGTTGAGCATTATTGCTAAAAGAGATTTCATGATAATTAGCAGGTCTAGCACAAGGCACCGACCACAATGCCATAAGAAAGAAAAGTCACGCTAAACACCAATCGATAAATGCTGTAGATAGAAAATATCAATAAAAAAAAACTATGTGAACTGTGCAATAAAAAAAGCAGCAAATTAGGCAAACGATGGTAATAAACATAAAGCCAAGATAACCGGGCGACGCAGCAGTAAACGGCTATCAAAGGAACTTACAAATTGGCCCATAAACACCAGGGCCAAAATGAATTTGAAGAGTCACCAAAGAATTCAACAACAATCCAAAAAAAAAAAAGCTGATGAGAAGTGAAAAGAAAAGCGACCGCAAAACTAAAGCTAAGCTAACGCCCCTTTTGGTCTGGTCTGGTCTGGTCTGGTCTGGTTAATTTCGATGCCGCGATAAACATGAAATTAGCCCCTGCAACTGACAGAAGGATACACGAGCACACAAGGACACTGAAGGCAACTGTTTGCCGATTAGCCCCGACTGATAGTGGAGTGGCTGTGCGGATGAGAACTCGACCAACTGATGGCTGACACAGATAAGTGCAGCTGAGCTGAGTTCCTCTCAAGTGGGCAGCAATTAGGGGTTGCAATTGCTGCCCGGAAATCGTCCTTGACAACAATCCGCACGACTCACGCCCCAAAATCAGAGTACAACAAACAGAAAATCAAATTCTATGTGGCAGCTAGCCGAAAGACATAAAAAATAACGCAACAATGTGTAAATAAATTCATTAAATGCGACGGTTCAACAATAAAAAACAATGCCGCATTTTTCGCACCATTTAATAAAAGAAAATACTAGAATTGGAAACACACATAAAACCCAACATATGTTTGAAAACCATAAGTGAAATTTATTTAATAAATTGTTAAAACTATAGTGAAATATTTTTGAAGAATATTTTTCACAAGCCTGAAATTAACTTTTACAGCTTGTTTTAATTTTGTTGGGGATGATTGTTACGAATAGCTGCAATTTATTCGATTGTCAATCACTCAGTCTGTCCATCAAAGCCTTTCCATCACGTGTAATCTGGCGAATCGGTTCTTTTCTGCTTTTCTGCCTCTCTGCACAAATTCGTTTTTTATGTTCCTATCAAACAAAAACGGAACGTAAAAATATAAAACCAACAACTGGAAGAGATCATAAATAGACAATGGCCACGTATTTTGTTAGGCCACGTTCGCATAATGGATAATTGTTTCAATTTAATTGTATTGTTTCCCCCTCGTTCCGTTCCCCTCCCAAAATGCTGTAAATACCGGCGAGTACGTATATCAAAATATACAAACACACAAACTCTGTGACGTCGACATCCGATGGATACACATACGATATATATATGTATATATTTATGTAGGTAGCGACACACCTGTGCAATCGCCAATTGGAGCTGTAAGTGACGCAGTTTCAATATGGATTGCCCCGCTTCATTGCGTAATTTGTGGAACTGCTGGAGTAACCGACTCGAACCGGTTTCAAAAAGAGTTTAATTTAAATTGAATGGCATTTTTTAAATTGTTTGTTTCTGTTGCAGTTTCAACAGGATTTTCATTGTGCTGATAGGTAGATACTAGTTTTGCCAGCAGCCATATAAACATACTTAATGATTCGAGTAAGAACGCACACAACTGCAGGGATATTAACAAATTCTTAGATTCAAGTATTTTAAAAACATTTTAATAATTTTCGAAGTCATTATGTTTTATAGTTTTCGAATAAAATGTGCCATACACAAAATTCCATTCTTATGCATATAAAAAAACTATGTAATGTAGCTTAATGTTTTTAAAAACTATAAAAATTGTTGTTGGAAAAATTTTAATTTTCTGCAAGTATAAATTATATTTTAAGACCTACAATAGCATTTAGTTAATCAATTTTACGAATTAAAAAAAAACAATCGTTATGGGGATAACATCAAAATCCTTAGTATTAAACATTTTGATAAGTATGAATATTTCTTAAAGTAAATTATAACAAAGTGTTTTGGTTTAATCTTAAACAAAGAAGAAAATCTATAAAAATTAATTTAAAATGTTTCGAAACTTAAAACCTAAATTTATTTTGATACATGACTTATATTGAAAATAAAAGGAAAGTCTTTAGTTGTAAATTTTCCATAGGTGGAAATATTTCATGAAGTCGATTACAACAAAATATTTTGGTTGAACTTTAAACTGAATATAAACTCTATGCAAAAAATGAAAAATGTATAATGTTGTGCCTTGTTTTCTTCTTGTTGCATTCTACATATCGTACATATGTACGTGTGAACTCGAAATTCAGCGAAAAATGTCTCGACGCTTTTTGTGCGTGGCATTTTGGGAATGATGTGTGTATGGGCCATTCAAATAGCCCTGAGCACTCTCATACCATGTGCTGAGAGTAGTCGGGCTGTCAGCACCCAAAATGGGCCAAATGGTCGCGCTTCTGTTGCTCCTTTTTGTGACAGTTTCGAGTCCTTTTGCCATCGCTTCGCTTTGTGCATTGTGCATTGGACGAGGCGTCGCGACATTCGCAGAGTAAGTGTAGAGCCAAAGTTGCCAATTTGCTGTTCACTTCACGTGACGATCGTTATTTGAATTCTGGAATCTGTCTGAGTCTACCCAATATTCGCACAATGTTTTGTCTAATAAATTCCAAAACACTAAACTTCCGTCACATCATAAATCAAGCCCAGAAAACAAAAAAAAAAACGGAAAAAGAAAGAAGAAATCAAAGGCCGCCACATGATTTGATAAGGGCTGCGGCTGCAACGATGCGGACTCAAAGCGAGATGGAAAGAGAGTGAGTGAGAGAGGGAGAGAGAGAGACGGACTCTGGCTACCCTCATAACACAATGAATTAACGTAATTATGTTCGCATGTGTATAAATGACGAGGTTTTTGTATCAAAATTTGCAATGGTGTCGAGCGTAAACAAAAACAACGCAAAACAAGCGAAAAGAAATCAAACAATGAGGCGAAAATGAAACACAGAGCGACAGACAGAAAAACACCTTTTGCGCTGGACATGGACACATCGATGCGCAAATAAAACATAATGAACCTTAATGATATAGCCAGAGCGGACCCAAGATAGTTATTGAGAGTCGAGTTATACGGGGTGGGGCACTTTGAAATTCGTTCAGTCGATCGATCGCTCGTTGATATACGAGCTTGTACAACATCTATGATTGTGCTAAACAACAAAACCAATCGAGTGTTAAGCGGGCCAGCAACAACAACGACAACAATTGAGTATTGAGTGGAAAACTCGTTCAGCCCTATGAATTAAATGTTCAAACAAAACAAAGTCTACAAATGGCCAAGACAAACAGTTGAGGCGACTTTGCTGCTGCTCTTGTTGTTACTGCTCATTTGCATATTGCAGTTGCCACAGCGCATTCTGTGTGAGTGCATGTGCCTCAGTTGCATTTAGCAGTTGCCACATCAGCGACAAGATCCAGTTGACGCCGCCACAGCTGATTAGAAGCCAATCGAGCCCAAAAGCGCAACTCGCGCTCTGTTTGCCATCGTTTAGTGGCAACCAGTCAAGTCAAACAAGACACTGAGGCAGCAACTTAGAACTAGACTTCGAAAGAAGACTTCCAAATACTCTATCTATCTGTTTTAGGAAAGCTACAAATAAATGCTTTATAGAAAAATATATATGTACCTTAGCTCAATAAAAATAAAGTTCTGTTTTATTTATGAAAGAATCAAATTTAGTATTGAAACAAATTGCATAAATGTTTTTCGTAAATTTATTGAATAAAAATATATATTCTTCATTCCCTTTATAAATGTTATTTATTCAAGACTCATCATATTATGATTGGAATAAGCCATTTATTGAATGAATTATATACATATATTCCTTAAATAAAATCAAAAATCAAATTTGTTTAAGTATTTATAAATTATAAATGTTATTTATTCAAGACTCATCATATTATGATTGGAATAAGCCATTTATTGAATGAATTATATACATATATTCCTTAAATAAAATCAAAAATCAAATTTGCTTAAGTATTTATAAATTTTATGAATTAAAGAATCATCATTATTATTATTGAAATAAATGATATTCTTATTATTATTCACTGAAAATATATACCTTCAAATGCAAGTATCTTGATTTCGTTGATACAAATCTCAGCTCAGTAAATTTTAAACAGACAGGCTACAAACACAAAGTAAATAAACAACTATGTTATACAATTACTTCTGCTCCTCGTAGCAAACCCTTCGATATATTCAATGGATCTACCCTTTCAGGGTATACAGCCTCAGTGCATTCTTTGCACAGTAAGTGAAGCGCCATCCAGCTGCCTGCCACAAACAGATGCAACTAGATACGAGATATTACCAAACAGTAGTTGGACATTGTCCGATGGCGTTGAACGTATGTCTGACAGCGTTTAGTTCTCTGTTAATTGATTGTTCACATTTTTGATGGTTTTTAGCTATTTGATTTTCGCCTGATTCTAAATGCAGTACGCTGCTGAACGAGCAACGATTACCAAGGAATTTGTCGCATCGTCGTGTTTGAGGCATTCTTTTAATTAACAAGCCAGGCGCAAGGATATTTCTCAATTGACTTTGTCGCGACAGATCAATGTTTGTCCACAGCCTGTCTGGACACAGTGCAAACGACAGCACAATTCCTGGTAATCACATGCTTGACTGACAAGCCGGACCCAAACTGTTAACTGAATAGACTTTTGTTTTACGAAATCGAAAAAATATCAACATCTAGTAAAGTGGATAAATAAATAATATATTCCTGTATAATAAAGTATGATTAGTAAAGTTTGTCACCTTGTATTTTATAAATAAATATTTCTATTTCACTATTTCCAATAAAGTACAACAATTTTAAATTTACCAATATTAATTAATTAAATGTATTTTGTTTTTCAACGTCAAAAAATGTATGCCATATTTGAAAAGTGCGTAAAAGTTAAAAATAGAAATTACCCATAAAATCAATGTTTAAATGAAATGAGTGGATGTAAAAATATAGTTTAAACAGTGCCTTTCTTTAAAGAATTTTTTAACTATGGGAGTCTTTTTAAAATATTTTTACAGTTAATTCTCTTATGATTGGTTTTATATCGAAAGTACCATATAAATAAAAAATAATATTAAATAAATCAACTAATAAAATAATGTTAAATTTGAATGATTTTATTATAGGTATTTTGTTTCTCAACATCAATATAGATTCATATTTGGAAAGTGTGCTGCAGTTAACTTAAGAAAGCAACTTAAATATCAATTGTTTAAATATAATGACTGAATGTAAAAATAAACTTTCAACACTAACTTTCTTTGCTGTATTATTGACTTGGGCTTTCTTATTAAAATAATATTTCTATAGTGTATTGCCAATATTACAGTTAATGCTCCTATAATTACTTTTGTATCGCAAATTTCTTATATTTTTATGCAAAACTTTGGTCTATAAAAATCAGAAAGGTTTTTGTAAAATTTACAAATGACTTTTGTAAGTTAAAAACGTCCGGCAACAGAAGGTTAACAGTTTGGCAAGTTTCTATTCTTTTCAATAGGCCTCAAAATGTTGCCAACTTAAACCACATTAATTTACGCTACTTGTTTTTTGGCATAGTTTAGTGTTGCCCTAACTAAAATTGGGTCATCAGTGGGTCCAAGCCCTATGGATGGATTGGGGCTATTTGTATCTTTACATAATTATTGGAACGTAACATTTGTCACAGATGCGTTCGCTGGGAAGAGGAGGAAGTCAGCGAAAGTGACGCCCAGTTTTTAGGTTCGGTTTCATTCCCAGCCCAGTTCTGCCTCGGCTGGTTGGCAACATATTGTTTTGTTAACGTGGCCCAGCCCATGGCGTGCCAGAATGCAACTAGCGAATTTGTTGTGACAAAATGCAATTAATGGTCGTGATTCTGGCCGAGATCAGTTCAGTTAGATTAACGCTAATTGCTGCCTGGCTTTAACCAAGTGCCGCAAAACAGTTGGCTCAAAAAGAAATCTAGTGAGTGTTGCTAATGAATGAACCTTGTGAATGCCCCGAGGGCATCGTCATCGTCATCGTCGTCGTCGTCGTCGTCGTCGTCATCGTTGTTGTTATTACTTCATTAAAAGCGCATTAATAGCGATGCCGACTGCTCTTCACTTGTTCGCTCTTCGATTTGTTTAAATCAATAATGAAAACAGGCAACAACACAAAAATCAAAAACAACATTGAGCACTTTTTTTCACTGGTCAAGAAATGCCTCAACAAACCGAGAAGCCGATCCCATCCCGTACCTCTCGCACAATGCCGATAAATTAGAAAATAATGCGAGTCCATTGTTCGTTTGCTTTGTTTCATTTAAGCGCTTTTGTTGTTCATCGAGAGCTTCGAACTCGCCACTCGGCGGACCTGTGAGCCCTGAGCTCCGAGCTGTGAGCTTCTCCCCTTCTCTACCCCTTCCCACCCCGAGCAATCCCCGACCCTGACCACTGCCCCATTCACCTCCACTGCGATGGTTGCTGGGAAGCAAAACACACACAAATATTGTACAAAAACAACTGAGCTATTCTGATGCCCTTTCAATATCTGGGATTATTCCAATAAAAAAGTATTTAAGCACAGGTTCCAAGTGGAAACAATGTTTGTAGCTAAATATTTATTAGATAAGCTTGTTTTCCATAAAATAAACTCAGAATATTTAAATCCTCGAAATTTGGAAAACATTTTAAAAATATTAAAAACGTAAAATTATATCATAATAATTAATATATGAATATTTGAAATGTAGAGTGTACTTAAACTTGCACTACAAAAGTATCTAGTTTTAAAACTAAGTTTCCTCAAATATTTATTCATAAAACTATACAAATTAAAAAATAAAAAACCACTTACTACCATTTTAATTAAATTGAATATATTTTGTTTTTTAATAACCCATTTACTGATACAAAATTGGCTATTATTAATTATGAAAACATTCCGGAATGTTTAGCTCATCGCTGCCTCAAGAGTATCTCGATATTCGCCTGAACGCATTATCATATTTTGTGGCTTGTATCTTTTATTTAACTAGTCTCAGTGTCTTTGGGCTACACGTTTCTTGAATGAAGCTGATTACTCAAATTTTGCTTTGTTTACGATTCGTCAAGGCATTGATGAGGCACAGAGCAGATGCAGAAAGAGAGAGAGAGACGAGAAGGAGGAGAGGAGACGAACTCTGTTCGCCAAGTTAACGCCAAAATGTTATTAAATATTATTAGTGATCAACAATGGGCAACAATTATGTGGGCAACGTCTCTGCTCGCTTTTGAGCTCTCCTCTCTTGTGCCGGGTATAAAGTAGCATTGTGTGCTGTTCTGTTGTCATTGTCTGCGGAGATTTGCTCAGGTCCAGTTACAGTTATAATCCCTAAGCTATTGCCAGTTACAACAGTTACAACAGCTGTGGCGTTTAACCCATTGATGAGATCAAACCAACCAACCAACAAGCCAGAGCAGACAACCCAGTTATCAATAAAAAGTATTTCTATTTCTGTTTCTATTTCTGTTTCTATTTCTGTTTCGGATGCTGTTTCCATTGCTTTCTAACTGCTTTCTTTTTGGACTGTCGCAGGCAGCTGGCGCTCAGCATCGACAACGGTCTCTGGCCATTGTGAGAGACAAATGTATTATCAGAGACCCTTCTCCAACTCCAACCATTCTCAACTCTATTTAGCTCCCCTCTGTCCAGTAGCTGCTGTACGGGTTATTTGTTCGGGCCAGCAGTTTAGAGCCTGCTTCGCTCTGTTGTCGCTTGTCTGCTTGCATTTCCGTTCGTGTGTTGCCAAAAAATGTAAACAGTTTGCATTGTGCGTAATCCCCGCCAGCTTTGAGGCCCAATTGCGTCATGTAATCCCCCAGTCGAGCAAACGAGGAGTTAATTATGTCATAATAGCAAAGATCTCGATTGTCGATTCTACACGAGTTCGCTTCCATCTCTTTTGCAGTTGTTTTGATGGCCAGCACACGCCGTTCTATTGGAGCCGCAGCTGTAGCTCTTGGTCTGAGATACCGACAGCTCTGGGCTCTTTATAGCGTGCCTAAGTCTTGCCTGAGCCAACAATTAACTTCCTGCTTTATTTGCACATAATGCAAGGCGAAAAATCCTCATTATTTAATACAGATTCAACAGCGGATTTATCAGTCTTTCCTTACATTGCATTGAAGTTGTGTAAATACTTTGTATTCTATTTTTTGTGATACAAAAACATACATCTTTATTTAACCATCTTTATAAAGGAATTTGTTTTGAACATGAAAGGCAGAAAAATTTGGCTTCAGACACAATGTAAGGAATCAAAAAATTCTATATAAACATTGTAAGGCATATAAAATATTAAGATAAAAAAAATAAATAGTATTTATATCGTTTATTTAGGAATATTTTTAAAGGTCTCCCAGTCCCAAATAAATTGTATTTATATTATTTTATTTATTCATTCAAAATATTTGCAAGTCTACCAAATACACATATAAGTAATTTATATATTGCGAAATAATTTCATTAATTGGCACACAAAAATGTCTTTTATGAATATGATTTGTTTTTCAAATTGATTTATTTAAGCTCATTAAATTATATTTTCGAAAATCTCAAACCAACCCACAATTTTAATTAAAATTTTAAGTTTTATAATTTATACATAAATATTAATGTTTATCTATTTTATAATTAAGTTGTATTAATAAGCCTTGAAAACAGTCTCAGCAATTTTATCACTCTAATATTTGCATCTCCTCCCCTTTTCCTCACTCTTAATCATCGCTCACCCAACGCAAACAATGACAAAGTGACAAATTTTTAACAAATTAATAAAAAAATATAAAAATGAATTAATCGCTGTGTGGCACTCCCGCCACCAGCACCACCAGCACCACAAGCACCTCAACCACCTAAAGCACATTAGCATTGGGCAGATGAGCACCACAAATCAAAGGCAGACATAAAAGATGAGGCTAGTCAGACAATGGGCGGGTCGGATAGGTGGATGTGGAGGGAGGGGGAGGTGGTGTTTTTGAGTGGCTCGCAACATGCTAATAAAATACAAATTGACGATAAAATTATTACAAATTTATGCAAATATTTGCAGCGAGCCACCCTAACCAGCAAATCTAAATTAATGGGCAAACACTTCACAGAGAGAGAGTCTCCGGGTAACCGGGGGGAATCGCCTAGGCCTGATCACATGGTCCTGCTCCTTATGAAGTTGGTGGTGGTTATGATTCGGGCAATAATTTATACGCCAGTGCGCACGCGGATGCGATGTGAAATGTCCTGCTGCGCGTAAACAGGAAACAAATTACGCTCGAGAGCAGTTATGAAATTCCATATTGCCAGCGTCTTGCTCTGAGTCCATATATCCATATCGTCTGACTGGACAGGAACAATAATGCATTAGACGGCCACATTTATTGCCACACAGGATGCGCCTTGCTACTGCTGTCTCGTCCTTGCCACGAGATGACTCACCCTCGACGACGACAGCTTAACGCTACCGGCGCACGTGGAGATTGCCGGCGTACAGGATGCGCCGCGCCTCAAATCCTCGATGGTCCATTGTCATGTGAACACTGGACGCCTGCCGTCAGCTTTAACCCCATGTCCTCTGAAGCACGCTTGGCTTTTATGTTTCACTAGCTGCATTTTTAAACTTGCAACACTTTCCTATTCTATTTACAGTCATTATTATTTGTAGTTACTTCAGCACGTTGTCGATTATCATTTCAGACCCCATACATGATAGTTTTCATCCACAATTTTGATCACACAATTAATGTGATGCATATTTTTAGAAGTATTCGTTATAATTACACTATTTTTAATCCAATTGTTTACTCTGTTTTGTAATGTTATGGATAAATTACGGGTACTTCATGGATATTAAATCAGAATTCAGCTTGTTGTAAGTAATATTTATACTATTTAATAATTCATGTTATGTATTTTAAAAATCATATAAAATTCTTAGTTACAAATCTTTAAATTTAAATTATTATTCTTGCGATTCGTTACAACCTTTTTTCGTTGACATAAAATATGTTATTGAGAAATTTAAATTGATAAATCAATTAATTTCTTTGGTAATAAGATGATATGCAAAATAAATTTCAATTTTCCTTTTATACAAATAAAAACAATTAAATATTGTAATTTTACATTTTGTTCAAATTATACAGCTTGAGTTTAAAATGTTAGTTTTTGCTTAAAAGAAATAATTAATACAAAATAACATTTTATGAATTGAATTAAAACTACGAATTTACGTATTTTGTTTTCTATCAATAAACAAATTTCTGTGGCTTTAAGGCTTTGTTTTTATAACTACCACTTAACACTGAATTAAACAATTACAATTAATATCTTAGAGTGGCAATTACAGCAGTATTTGGCAGAGCATCAAGTTGGTAAATTGAGTTGTTTGATGCGCGCAATCAATCACAACTCTTTTCAGCTGACGCGTCAGCTCATTTGAATGATCCTCGCACGGATCGTGAATCGGGCGTTAGTGTTGTGGCAGCACCACATGGGGACACTTGGTCGTCCAGTTTTGGCTCATCAATCGACGTCAGGCGTCGCAGAGGGTTGGCCAAAAACCGCAACAGCAACAGCAACAACAACGTGCCACACAGCGGTGGCCGCAGTGTCGCTGACGTTGATGCTTGAGCGCAAATTGAAGTCGAAGCTGAAGCTGAAGCTGAGGCTGACTGTGAGTTTGTCGCCAGGTCGCTTGTCGCCTGTCTCTCTCTCTCTGCTTGCTCGTCTGACAAATGAAATGTCTCGCACCTAATCAAATTTTGTTCAACTGAATGCGCCTCACAGTTTCCGCTGCTTATTATGCAAATGCCAAAGAGGAGGCTCCTGTTGCCGCTGCTGCCGCCGTTTGCTGCCACACGCAAATCAGTCGCGTCGAGTTGCAAATTTATCATCATTTAATTTCCATTTGGCGTCGTGCCATGTTAATGACGTTGTTGACAACACTCGAGAGCACCGTGAGCGCGTCTCGAGACGAGCAAAACTGACGTCGAAATCGCTGTTATCCTTTTTGCCCCCGTCCTGCCCGGCACTGCAGCTTCCCACTGCATTTGCCGTTCCACAATTTGAGCATTTAGCATTTGCCTTTTCGCATCTGGCATCTGGCATCCACAGCATTTTACCATTTTGCCATTTTGCTTTGACGCGCCCTGACAAATTATGTCCCAGTTGGCATCGCTCATACGCCTCGTGGGCCTCGCTCACCAAACGCTTGGCTTGGCTGCTCATTTGCCTAAGTGCGCTGAGTATGCGGCGAGGCTTTTAATTAATTGTTAGCAGCGACTTATTGACGGTCTGGTTGGTTACCCCGGTTGCCCATAACAACAACAACAACGACAACAACAACAACGTCAACGATGGCAACAACCACTGCGACAAAAAAATGTCAAACTAGCACTTAAAAGCCGCCACGCTTTGCTACTTGTCAACCACGTGCCACCCCCAACAATATGCTTCACGTCCAGCCACCAAAACCAAGACCATAAATTACATTAGCCAACAAAACAAAAAGTTTAAAATATTGAGCGGATTATTAAAAAAAAAAAAAAATAAGTGCACGTGCATCATTAATATTTTACAATATCTTATAATTGTAATTATGTATAGCATATTTGGATCTATATTTTAATTGTACTTTTTTACTAAATGATCAATTGCAGAAATACACAAACACTTTCCCAAAATTAATATTTTATTTATTTTTAATGTTATTTAAATAATCAATTTAACATATAAAAACAAAGCTGAATATTTTGGGAGTAATGGCAAATAAATCAATATTAACATAAGATTGTGTCTAGCTAAAAACTGTTGAATAAAATATGCACCCAACTTATATAGTTTTTATGCTTTTTTATCAATGCCTGTATACATTTTTGCATTCCAAAATTAATATAAAATTTCAAGTAATAAAAAACCGTTTATAAATAAATAAGGTATTTAAAATGATCTATTGATTGTGCCGGCTTACACTTTTGGCTAGAAATTTATATTTTTATATATTATACGATTTTACCTTAGTAAGGAATTTATCTACTACAAATTATTTTTTTAATTCAGTCAATTGATAGCCAAATGCCAAAATTGAAATTATATAATATAATATATGGCATTTCTATGCAAGCAGTTAAATTATAAATATTTTTGTATTCTCTTGATCTTTCAACATATTTCAAATTTTAATAGAAACGATTATGAGCTCAATGTTTCTCCACCATAATAAATAAACTTAAAAATTTTAATTTAGAAATTTCTTGTAGTTCAGTGCATGGCGGGAATCACCCTTGTTTGCCATGGAAAATATGAAACTGTTTGACAAAAGCCACCACCCACAAATTAGGCTGTAAAACCAGACGCAGGACACTGGCCGGGCGACAGACAGACAGGCCGCTCCCTCCCCCTCCCCACACTCCCTCTCCCTCTCCGCCCACTTCTGCGTCTCAGACAGAGTCGCCATGTTTAGGCACAGGGCGCGTTGAGAGCGTTGTAACGACATCAGCTAACGCCAACTGCTTCTTGACCCCTTTGCAGCATAGGCTTGGATATTGTTGCCATTGTTGCTGGCATCGTTGTCGTTGTCGTTGTTGGTGTCGTTGTTGCCCGTTTATGGCAGCTAACCTTCCATGTAAAAACGACAACGATATGTTGCCTTCGACCTCGCGGCAATTATTGTAGCGAATTGTATCACCTTTATGCTAATCCGTTTCGCTAATCCGCCGGATTAGCGTTTCGCTTAAAAAAAAGACGACAAACAAAGCGAAAACAATTTGGGAAAACAGCGAAAATCAGACACCAGAAACAGAAAGCAGACGACCAAACGATGACGTCGCGACATTCGTCCCTGTCTCTTCTGTGGTTAATCCGGGTACTTCACGGCAGGTAAAAAAGTAGGTGCCACGACACAGTGGGTGGGAGGGAGAGGAGGATAGTCAGAGCGAGGCAAATAAAACACCTCAAATTGCACACTCCTTTTGCTTTACGGCGACGGCGAGACGCTAATCCGCCAATAAAGTCGTAAAAAAGAAAATATTATAGCCGGCGATTTTGTTTTTGTCCTCGTCCTTTGTTTTGCGAAATTATTTTCGTACACATATCCCCGAATCGGGGCTATATAACTTATATGGCAGATGGGTAGATGGGTGTGGGCAGGGCAGGGCAGGGTAGGGATTGGGATTGAGCTCGGTCATAAAAACGCACTCTGCTCTAGCAAATGGTTCAAACGAAAACGCAATTGCGAATCGCAATCGAGCCAAGCGGAAGATGTCATGGATGTGACAAGGACTAGTGAGAGATTAAATTAGCTAGAGAGATTAACTGACTTCCGTTGATAACTCTGAATGAAGGAACTCTTCATACTCAACTGGGAAACTGAGCAGAGCTATAAGGATATCAGATGAAATTTGGCTAACAAAAATATATAAAAAAATTTATTGCGATTTATTGCAATCGATCGAGTACTTTAGATTCATGATTAATAATTTATTAAAAGAAGACAAGAAAAAAAATGTCTTCTTATAAATATTGAAGATAAAAATATTCTTTTAACATTTTAGGATATTTTGGTTAGGATATTTAGATTCAAATTGCTGGAAAATATAGAATAATATTCGAGCTATGAGAGATTACTTCAGTTTTGACATAAGTAATTTATTAAAATAAGGCTAAAAGTAAAATTATCTCTTAGGACATTTGGGTTTATTTACTGTAAAACATTTAATAAAATATATGTAAATATTTAAAAAAAAAAAAAATTACAATCAATAAGTTTTTAAAATAAATCTGGAAATTAAATTAAATTGTAGACACATTAAAATAATATAAATTAATTAGGTTTAGTGCAACCCATTAAGCTATCTGCTTTATCATAAGGTATCATAATGCCTCTTTTTCGATTGATAATCCAGAGAGAGAGAGAGTTCATGCTCTTTGCTATCCTCTCAATGAGTGTGTTTGGGTTGTATTGACAACAGCGTGGCCTAAAACTCATTCTTTATATAATTATTCAATATCACGTCAATAAAAAGTAAATATTTGTGAAATTTATAACGCTAGTAGAATGGAGAATGGGGTATAAAGAATAAGGCAACAACAGCAAAACAAAAGTAAACAATATTTGATATTTTAACACATTTCAGACACACACAGTCACACACACATGCACACACACACGCTTACTCACACACACAGTGGAAGTCGATTGGAAGACAATGCAAGTGGATTTATTAATGACCGCAATTATTCTTATTATTATTACAAGTTAGGATCAATACACAAAAAAAGAGCCGAAAAAAAACAAAATAATAATGACTGGAAACTCGTTGATTTGTACGCCGCGAGTTGAGCTGTCCATGGAATCTGAGTTTGCCGTCTAAGATTTCAATGGTCTAGGCCCCCGTTGCGCCCTAAACAAAGGCCCCACATGGCCAAAGAGATGCCCCCTGCCCTGGGCGAATCTGGCGACCTTTGTTTGCCTATATCGTTTCCCCTATATCATTGTTGGCCAAGGCGTTAAATAAACAGCGCATTAATCAATAGAAATTAATACAGCGCCAAATAGTTGTATAATACCACAAATATCTCTCCCTCTCAGTCTCTCTCTGTGTGCAAATCAAATTAAAGTTTTCCAAACAACAACAAAAAAAGTGAGCAACATTATTGGTATAATATTTACTTAGTTGTCTGTGAAACACACACGTGGGGTTGAGTTAATATTGATTGCTGGAAATTGCGCGATTCCAAATGTTCTATAATTAAAGATCTGTTTTCGGATAGAAAAATTTCAGAAATTTATTAAGTTCAATTAATTTGTATTGACAAGTATTTCAGTCAGTAAACATTTCAAAAGCAATTAAAAGCAAACAACTGCAAAAAGACATAATAAGACAATAAAAAATATCTGAAAATTCAATGGCCATTGAAGCCCCATTCTGCTTCTAACAAACATTGTATTGATCTCATTCAGTTCCAGTCAGGTATTTTTACTATTGTACCTGTAAGAATAGCATTAGAAAAATGTGACTTTCTTTGAAAAGCATTGCTGAAAATACTAAAGCGAAAGTAAAAAGAATGAAAGTATTGTGTTTTTTGCCATTTTAATAAATGTCGTTTTTTATTAATTTTTAAATATTTTGTAATTTCCATCTTAAGTATTAACGCTTTCATTAATTTTAATACAATTAATAATACATTTACGAATGTGTTTTGTTTCTTATATATTTTTTCATTTTGTTATTAATTTTTGGGCTGTGTTTCGACTCTACAACGAATGGAACGTGATATTTACAATTTGTTTATGTTTAGGGGAGAAGCGATGGGTCACAGAACTCGTAACTAGGATATGAGAGTTTGGTGCTGAGATAAAAACAACAAGGAGCACACGCTTAAAACTAAATAAAATTAATGTACAATTAGGTTTCGCATTAGTGGCAAATAAATTATCGATGTGATAGATTAATAATTATCGTATTTATTTGTTAAACGTTTATTATTATTATGATTATTATTGGCTAGGAATGTTTCTTACGGTTGCTTTCATGTGCAAAGATTGTACTAGACTTTTGCGAGCGTTGCTTTGATAGGGCTTCTTTAGAGATACATACATACGGATAGTGCATAGTAGTTAAATAGAGTTTTAATCGAGAGAACTACGCGTACTAGACTTGGCTTACTTAGAGCTTTTAAAGATTTAAAACCAATGGATCACTTTGGGAACGCTTCAACAATGCAAATTGTACTTTTACTCTGGGACAGTTGGACCTCCCCCGATCCCAACCTAATACAGCACCGGAACCGGCCGCCTCAGTGCGCTGTCCATCGACCCGTCCATGCCATTGGGCGTGATGGTGCCCGGCGACGAGCCCGGCGACGATGTCGAGGATGAGGTGTAGAGTCCGGCGGCGGCGGCGTTCGCAGAGTGGGCGGCATACAGCGAGGGCGCCGAGATGCCCGAATAGATGCCGGAGTAGAAGCTGCTCAGTGTCGTCGGGGGCAGCTGTCCTTGGGCCGCCTGCGCCTGGGCCGCCTCCAGATGCTTGTGCGTCTGTGCGTTGTTGGCCGCCGCGCTCTGATGCAGCTTGGACAGCGCCAGCGGATCGAACCCGGTGAAATACGGCACCGGATACGGCTGATCCAGGTGATGTGAGGGCGCAAAGTACGGCGGCAGCTGGTGGAACGGATTGTAGCCACCGCCCGCCGGTCCCGCGCCCCCGCCGCCCAGCTTCTGTTGCGCCATATTCATGTTCATGTTCATGTTCATATTCATATTCATGTTCATGTTGCTCTGCATCTGCAGCGCCCCTTGGGGACCGCCAGCCAGCGGATTCTTGGGCTTGCGACGCGGACGATACTTGTAATCCGGATGCTCCTTCATGTGCAGGGCACGCAGACGCTTCGCCTCGTCGATGAACGGCCGCTTCTCGGACTCGGCCAGCAGCTTCCACTCGGCGCCCAGACGCTTCGATATCTCCGAGTTGTGCATCTTGGGGTTATCCTTGGCGATCTGGCGGCGCTGCAGACGCGACCACACCATGAACGCGTTCATCGGCCGCTTGATGTGTCCCTCCTGGCCGGGCGATGTGGCCAGGCTGTGCATGGAGCCGTTGCCGCCGCCGTTGCCAGCGCCCGGACCATGTGTGCTGGCCATGCCCAGGCCGCCGCCCATGCCGCTGCTGCCCAGACTGCTCTGGCTGCCCAAGCTGCCGGCGGAGCCGATGGAGCTGTTGGGCGAGAGCGTCTGCTGGGCGGCGACCGCGTTGTGCATGTGATGCGCCATGTGGTGGCTCATGTTTGTGGCGGCAGCCTGACTGCCCACGCCGACCGGACCGGCGCCCGGTGAGCCGCCCATGGCGGCCAGACTGGCGGCGAGGCCGCCGCTCTGGGAGTAGTGGAGCACTCGCTTGATATCCATGTCCATGCTGGGGCTGAGCTGAGCGTTGCCCAGGCCCTGGGAGGCGTAGTCGCTGGGCGAGGGCAGCTCGAGGCCCTGGCCGGGACCCAGGTGGAAACCGTAGTTGGGATGTGATGATAATGTGGCCATTATGTTTATCGGTTTGTCACTTGATATTGATATTGATATTGTGTCGTATATGGACCGTGTCTGGTTCTCTTTTGTGTCACTTCACTGTATTCACAATGTTTCTCTTCGTTTTGTGTTTATTATTTTTACTCTGCAATTGTTTTTTTCTTTTTGCTGTATTTACTTGTGCTTGCGTCTGTCTCTCAGTTTTGCAGTTGCTTTTGCTTTTGCGTTTGCGTTTGCTCTTGCTGCTGCTTCTGTTCGGCTCAACAGCTACACACTGACTGATTTGTCTGCGCAATAATTGAGACTGACACGACTACAGTCAAATCCAGTTTTTCTTCTGTCAACTCCACCACAGCCGGCCGCTCTCGCTCTCGCCAGCGCTCTCCCATTCGCGCTCTCGTTCGCTCTCGCTTGGCGACACACCAGCAGCCGCATTCAACCCTCGGCCCAGGTAAATGCATGCGCTGAAGCGAGATGGCAGTCGAGTTGTTTGCCGTTTGAGCCCGCATACCTGTGCTCACACACACACACACACACGCACACACTCGCACAGTCTTATGCTCTTGCTCTTGCTCTCGCTCTCACTTGGTCGCTGGTGCTGCCGCTGCTGCTGTTGCTGCTTTGTTACGCTGTTTGTTGGCTTTGTTCCATTGGCTCCTTTATATCGGCCGCCTTGTTAGTTGTAGTTGTTGCCCATTGAGGGGTGTGTTCAATAGAATAACTGAATAGCAGCCAGCAACAACAACAACGACGACAACGACGACGACGACGACAATAACAACAACAGTTCGCTCACTGTTCGGTGTTCGGCTCGCTTCGTGTTTTTGGTCGCCTTGCCCGTCTTGTTAGTAGTTTTTGGGCTGCGCTGCTCCCATTTTTTGCGGCAGCGACCTCATTTCGAGCTCCCGAAACTCCTACACTCTCCATCTCTCTCTCTCTCTCTCTGTCGCTCAGTCGCTCAATCGCGCTCTCCACATTGTTCTGGGTCGCTCTGTCCCGCTCTCTAAAATTGCATTGATTTTTGCGCACACACTGGGCACACAATTTCCGTTATTGTTTTGCCTGGCGCTGCACTTCCGCGGCATGTATTGTTATTTGTCCGAAGAGAGCTTCCACAGTGTTAGCGCTAAAACGCATACGCTCAGAGAGTACGTGTGTAGTGGTGTGCGTGGCCCGTTGGCTTTGCCTTTTCAGCCAATCACAATGGCGCCTTGGTGTGAATTTTTGTATGGCCTGGCCATTGTGGGTGTCTGTGTGGCTCTCTCTGTGCTTGTGCTATATACAAGCCGCATATACATACACACAATGTGCAAATCTGTGCGTGTGTGTGTGTGTGTGTGTGAAAAGCACATTTTAGTTTGTGAAAAGAACATGGAAACACGCTTTCCATTCTCTGCTGTTGTTCGCTTCTTTCTTTTTTGCGCACGAAAGGATATTACTGCAATTATTTACTTATTTGGTAAAGAAAAGTGGAAAAGCAAAAGCGACACAATGCGAGACGAGAAAAACGCCCTGAATGGCTGGCCAAACTTATATACTCACAAACACAAAGTTTACCTATATGCATGACCATGCCTGTGTTTGTGTCTGTGTGTGGGAGAGAGACAGAGAGAGGGAGAGAGACTTTGATTGCACAATGCACAATAGCAACAAAAAAAGGGCTGAAAAGAAAATATACAAAATGAAGTGTTTTGCTTGGCTCAAGGAGCACAATATGCTCTGTCTCCTAATCAATTATAATGAGTAGCATAACTGAGGCATCTTTATTATGCACATGCGATAGCATTGTGGCTCATAATAATAGCATATATTTAAGGGCTAAACACGAGAAGAAAAGCAGCAACTATTAAAGTGATGACAATAATACAAGTTTCACCTGCACGCTGAACTACCCTTTGGCGGGTAGGGCATAAAAAGCTTTCAGCGCTTTCAACGTTTCCTTTGTGTTGCCCACCGAAAAAAGTATAAATATAGCAGGAAGAGAAAAACGCAAAAAGCAAAAAAAAACTGTTGATGTGTTGTGTAATGGAAAAAGTTTTGTTCGGCTAGCGTTTTGCTTTCTAACCATTCTACTTTTCACTTAGTGCACAGCTAGAGAGAGGGAGAGGAAGAGGAAGCGAGGGGCAGAGTTGAAAGGAAGACAGACTTTTGCTTTTTGCCATACGCATCTCGCATTTAGCATTCAAATGTTGTTGGAGAGCCAAAGAATAGTTACCGTTTTGATATGTTTTTTTTTTACCCTATTTTTTGTAGTAGGTGTGTTGTGGGTACTTATGAGCACTCAATTTCGAGACCAGTGTCCAGAGGTGAAAGAATCAACAGTGCTGCAATTATGAGAGGCATTATGACAAAATTCCTAACCCTAAACCTGCAGCGCAACCCTTTTTCACTTTTTCATTTCGTTTGCCTTTCTCTAACGCATTCTGTTCACTCTCTTTCATTCATTCTTCGCTCTTCGCTGCATTTAAGTCCCGAGAGTCGCGCGCTTCATTGTTTGCCATCTGTTGTTCTCGTTGTTGTTGTTGCTGTTGTTGTTGTGTCTCAATTGTGAATTGGGGCTGCGAGTCTGGTACAAATACAATTTCGGTTTTTTTTTTAAATTAAATTCCCGAACAATACGACAAATGTGATAATAACAATGATCATAAAGATAAACAATGGCAAAAGTCTGCGAGTCTTTTATATCAATTAAATGAGGTTAAATTGTGTTGACGTTCAGCATTAATTGAATCGTTTTCAATCAGCTTCAATTTCATAATTATTTATTTACTCATTAAAGCACACATTTATTTTTTTCATTTTTACTTTGAACTTGACTCTTGATTCTCGAGTATTCGTCGCACCTGGCGAATACACTTTCCAAATTATTCCGACTTGCATTTTCTCACGTAGTCGAGTCCTTTGTTCGCCTTGCAGTTTCCATTTCCCATTTCCCACTGTCCATTTCCATTTTGCCATCACACCCACACACACACATACACGCATTTGATTACATTTTCCTAGGCATATGTACGTGTCCATTTGATTACTTAACAGATTTTGCGCTTTTCACGTGTCATTCGAGTTAAGAGCATTTTGCATGCACACGAAATCCACACATTTTTTTTTCCTCAGCGTTTTCCACCATTTTTATTCGCTCGAAAAAATGAAAAATTATACTGTTATTATGGGAATAGAGTGTAGCTGGCATTGAAAATCATTCATTTTGAATAATGAACATGTTTTTGGGTGCAAAACATGTATTTAAGACGTTTCTATTTATAGATCGTTTACTTTCAATGACTTGACATGAAAGTTAGTCGCGCAATAAACGCTAAAGGTTGTGATGATTTTATTTTAAGCTATTCGTAATGGATTATAAAATAAAATTATATTAGATGTTAGAAACAATAACAAATTTGCTCATTATTTTATATGTACAAGATAAATATCAAATAAAATTAATTTACAAAGATGTTTTAAAAAGCAATATATGCACATTTTGTAAATCATATCTTATGTTTTTTAAAAATAAAAATCCTCATTCTCCTTATTATATTATAATATTTTATTTTAAGTTTTTCTAAAATTAAATTTAAAAATACAAAGTATTAAATCCTTTCAATATTTATTTTATTTCCTGTGTGTGCTGAAGGCCTACGCTGCCATAGCAGAAAAATAAAAACTAGCTTATAATTTTATCATAGTTAAGCTAGATCTATAAATAAATAAATATTTTATTTCCTTATTCATCCTAATGCTAGTTATTAATTATGACACTAGTCATTGATAATTTGTTAATATACTAATAAAAATTAAAATTAAATGTAGACATTATTTAACATTACAATTACAATTACAGTATAGTTATATTAATATTATATTTACACATACACTTTTTCTTATAATATAATATGTATTAAACAGTATTTATTTTATTATATGAATATTAAAATGTAAATCTTTCATAATTTTCTTAAATTGGAAATTCACAGAATCGTTGGTTGTAGGATAGCAAAGGAACAACTCTCTTTATAGGAATAAAATTCATAATAGTTCCGCCCAAATCTCATATAAATGAAATAACAGAATTGTGGACAATCTGTAGGGTTATGTAGCTCGACTGTTTAGTTGTTTAGTTCTGGCGAAAAAAAAGGAACAAAAGTTGTAATAACCAAGTAACTAGCTGCAGAGCTCATCCCATTAGGGCTAAACAGCCCACGTTCCAGACAAAGAACTAACAGAGCTGAGATGAGAGCAGAGCAGAGCCGAGCAGAGCTGAAAAAGAAGAGTAAAGTACAATGGAGCGGAGACTGAGCCAAAGCATTGGGCGGTCGCATGTGCCAGTCATCGGACTTCCGTTCGCTATTCACCTGTGATTCGACCTGGTCGAAACGAAGCTGGTCAATTGTGCTGTCTCAGCGGCAGCATCGCCTGACATCGTCTCCGAGTCCTTTTGTCCTCGTTTATTATGTGCAATTCAACGGAACTGGGACTCGAATTGTGTGTTGTTGCCCAATGCTGCAAATTGTTTGAGAACAGCAAAATAAATTGAAACAATAATAATAATAATAAATGCATTTTGTTTACATTGTGCATTGCAGCATTTCCGTGTGCTGGCCGGAAACGCATCGCCAGCGACAAACAATTAACCTTTTGCACATAAAAAAGGGATCATAATTTGGCCAAAACATGTGTAAGCCCACATGTAAAGTCAGGGACGAGAGACGTGTGAGAATCTGTGAGAAGTTCTCGCCCTGGGAAAAATGCAAATGCAATTGCTTGAGGAGCTGTCAGAGCTGTTAGAGCGTAGGATATCGATGGCACTCATAAGGCATGCTCGATTTGAGCTCATTAGACGCGTCTCCCTCTGCCCCTGCCTCCCCCCAACCCCTTGCCTCAGTCCCTACTACTAGATGTCATAACAGATTAACTAAGAAATGCTCAGCCATGAAATCGTTGCACGGCTTTTGTTCGCCAGCTTCTCGCAGACCACCTCAGGGCACTTGGCTAAACGACGTTAATTTCTCAATCAGCGCGAGAAAAAAATACGAAATCAAGAGCGATAAAGGGTTGCTGGAAGGGAACGTTTGAAGCACTTGAAGCTGGCCGGAATTCATCTTAAGTTTCCGTCATGTAATCGAAACGGGCCACTTAAAAACCGAGATTTCTTTATCAAGAATTCTCGATTTTGTATGCCTTTTGCATATTGCATGAGCTTTAGGGGTCAGTTTTAGGGGTTGCGACTGCATCAAGTGCTTTGGTTTCTTCTAATTTTTGTTGTCGCTCGGCTCGCAAAACGTCGCCGCCACAAAGTGGCCACTCGATGCGACTTCTCGAGTGCAGTTCCGTTCCGAATCCCGATTCCCGGATCCCGAATCCCGAATCCCACGGTGTGTGTTTACGACCAACAAGCACAGTTGGAACGATGCCAGCTGAATTAGCTGCCCAGAAAAAATAAATATACGAGTACATAAAATAAATAAAAGTGTCAAAATGCAAAATTGCCGCGAGGCATCATCAGCAAAGTTCATCAAGGCTTCAGGGACATCGACGTGGGCGTTGCCTGCTGCCAAATTGCGGGTCGACACGTGGTGAGTCCTGTCAAAGCCAGAACCGCAAATTTGACACCACAAAGTGTTGACAATCACAATTGTGGAGGGGGAGAGAGCGTATCTGCCTAGTCGGGGAATTTGCTGGGGCTTCTTGTAATTAATTTCACTCATTTGCCAAATGGGTTTGGTTTGATGCAGTTGGCACAGAAGTCAAAGGGTTTTATTGCGCGTGTTTAATGCTGTCAGAGATCAAAGCGGAATGCCAGCTATAAGGAAAATCGCTTCGACGCCCAACAACGCAACAACAAACAGTCCAATTCATCCAATCCCACTCTAAGTGGGGGGTCCATTTGTTTGTGTGTGTGGGTTTTTCTTTTGGTTTCGCATTTTTAATGCAACTTTTATTGTGTTGCGTATTTTCACTCAAGTGATTTGATTTCTCGAATTGAATTTATTTCACGGCACTCTTAAGTATGTATGCATACCTACTATCGCCTTTCAATCATCCAGTCCGTCAGTCAGTCAGTCAATCATTCAGTCCGTCTGTCTGTCTGTCGATTGTCGATTTGTTTGTTTAGCGTCTCCCGCGAGACTCGAGTGGCAAAACATTATTTTGTTCAGGAAATTCAATTAAAACTTTGCGGTTTTTGTTAACACGCCCCCCGCAAATAAACGTCAAGTGGTTCCCAATCAAAGCGAGGCGTATTCTAACAGTACAACGACAGCACCGTAGAAAGGGAAAGATAGAAAGTCAACTGATAAGCGGGCGGAGGCGGAGGCGGAGGCAGCGGCAGCAGCGAAGTCAAGGTGAGTTCGCCAGTTAAACTGAATAAAATGTCATTGGATTTTCTATCGGCATATTCAAACTTGTAAACACACCTAATATACAAAAAATTAAACATAGAATTATGCAAGGGACGTAACGTTAATTATAGTTTAATTGTTAACTTGATTATGATATGCTAAAAATGTTATATTATGTTAGAAAAATTGCAATATTAAAATATAATATAATCATAATAACAAATATATTATAATAAACTCTAAATGTGGGTGACTAGCTAAAGCTTATGGTTCCAGAAATAATAATCAATAAATTATATTCATTGTGTAATTTAATTTTTTATTACTTTGCTCCATACTCACGTCGAATATTATTTGAAAATAATATTTGAATAACCTAATATAAAATATAATATTGTCTGATTTATTACTCAATTAATTGCAAACTGCAATTATCGTAATTTTTCATTTTATGCACAAATATTAAATTTAAAATATAAAAAAAAGAAAAAGTCTTCTTGAAAGCATTTGTCGCTCTATTTCCTATTTTTCCTATAGCTCTATATTTGTATACATACAAATAAATTAAATAAATGTACAAATAATAAAAAATATTTATTGCTGTTTGTACAAATCTATTTTCTGAAGTTCTAGATTTTCCCACATTTTTAATGTAACTCTAAAGATGATATATTCAGTGTATAAAGCATTTCCAAACCTAGTCTCTGTTTAAACTGTCTCCCACACTCGCCAGCTCTTGACAGTTGAAGGGTTTCACTAAGCTTACCAAATATTTATTGTGCAACTTTTCAAGGCTCTCAATAATCCATTGGCACATAATCGATGAATGATTTCAAAACTGTTCCACAAGTGCGAATGCAAATGACAGACGCAGACATTGCAGCGCAGCCACAAAATTTAAACAAAATATATTTTAATGCGCATATACAAATATATACATATATTTATTTATTATTTATTTTTAAAATTTCATAAGTGGATACAAATATATTTTTTTACATTTAGAATCAATTTTTATTTTAATAAATGCGAACTCTATTTTATTTTGTGCTTTAAGCGGATTTGGCTGACAGCTTAAATAAATCGCCAATTCGGCCAAGTCCTTTTTAGGGTTGCCACCCACATCACAGTTTATTTGCTGCGCTTTGGCAGTGTAAATCAATAGCCGAAAAAACTGAAATGCAAACAGAGTTAACAAAGGTCAAGCGAAACGCGCAACCCTTGCCATTTACACACACCCACACACACACACCCACACACACACACCCACACACACTCACCTACACACACACACTCATTCACACACCCCTCGAGCCTGTCGAAATAAATTGCAAGCATTTTTTGTATGCCTTGCCTGTATTTGTATTTGCATAAATAATTTAGTTTAAATAAACTCAAGAAACGCTCGAAACTTTTAAGCAAAGATTTAAGAAACGCAGTTGAGGGAGAATGGGATTGTGATGAGAGGGGGGAAGAAAGCGGTCCCAGGTGAGCTGGCACCCCGGTCATAATTCTTGTTTAAATGTGCTATTGATTTGAATGCTTTTTGGCATTTCTCTTTTGGCTCCCAAAGGACTTTCGTCTCGGGTTTGTTCGCCCAAAAGATTTGTCAAGTGTTTGCCCGACGTGGGCAAAAGAACAAATCCCGAACAATCGCCGTTAGTTAGTTTGAAAGAAACATAAATAAATAACAAGAACAAAGCGCGCACAAAAAATGCAAAATACAAAATGTGAAATGTGAAGGAAAAAATCAAAGCAATCAACGGTTCGCGACTTGCCGCATTTAAAAGTCATTTGCAACGCCCCTCGCAAGCCGCTAAACGTGGCTCATAAACCGATTTTCCAGGAAAATTGCTTGCCAGCATTTTCCCTTCCACTCGCTTTTCGCTTTTATTGTTTTACAATGTTTGTGCAGCGAGTAATTAAACAATTTGCCAACTTTCTCGAGCAGCCCGCACTTGGTTCGAGTCACGACTTTACGACACACAAATTATGTTAACAGGCCCCGTTCTCGATCTCGATCTCGATCTCTTTATGGATATGCCAAAACTCACACGGTTATTTCGAGACTAGAAAGCGTTGAAGGGAGGTCAACCTGAAGCCGAATCCTTGCCAAAATAAAACACAACAAAATACGCATATTTCTCTGGCTCTTCTCTCGAGGATTACATAAAAGGAAGTGGGCGTCCTTTGCACCCAGAACGCCAGCCAGCTGCCCCATTAGCGAGCACAATGGTGTGGCAACAAAGGTGCTGGCAGCGTTTGCTGGCAAAACATGTGATTAAATTGTCGCTTACAACGTGCTCGAACTCGACACCTCCGGCCCAGCACTCTGTAATTATGTGAGCTCGCAGGACGCGTCGAATGCGTTGAGAATCGACTGGCCAAACAATCGCGCAGTGAATTGCTTTTGGCAGCTCTGCAGCCTAAAAGCCAATTCGGTGCTGGGAAAAAAAGACGAGAATGAAATGCGACAAATATTCAAATGTTGCCCATTGTTGTGATCGGCAAAGGGTTGCCACCATATCATTAACGCCGCTAGCCGCGCTGTGGTGCCCATTGTGCAACCGCAGGCTCAAGGGTTGTGCTCTCTGCTGCAAACGCTCTGCTGCTCTCCTCTGTTGCTCTGGGAACCGTTAGGCGAGCGAGCGCAGAAAGCTGACCAGAGCAGCAGCACTGAGAGAAATTACAGGGGATGTTAAGCACTAAAAATGTATTTCTTTTTGTAGTTCATAAAGCAATTAAAACAAGTAAAGAAATTAGATAAAATTTAAATAATCTCTCATGATTTTGTACGTTAAACGTATGGAGTTATTTTGAGAAGCACATAAATTAAATTATTCCTAAGAATTTCATAGAGTAAGTATAACTAGCAAACAAATAAAATTGAAATTATATTAACTCAACGCTTTTATAGCTCGAATTATTGTGACAAGACATAGAAAAGTATTTCAAAGTTCCTTAACAAGGCAGAAAATTAAATTATCGCCATGTTTTTATACCCAAAATTTATAGTGTAAGCATTTGAAAGATTAAATATAACAAGTAATCAAATTAACTTATAAAACAAATTATACCTTGAATTTTTACAGTTCTTATAACCAGTGAATAAATTAAAATATTTCGTTATATTTCATACCGTAAACTAAATTGAAATTAAATAATCTTAAAGTACCTAGAGTTTATAGAGTAATTACAATTAATAAGCGAATTTTATTTAAATTGAATAGTAAAAATAGTATTTTATAACTCAAATTTATAATTTGTTCATAAATATTGTACTATGTTATATAAATTGATCCGCTGATTTTAACATATAAATATGTATATGCAAATAAGAAAGACATGGCTGTGAAATAAATCTACTCAACTTAGCCTTTACGTTAAGATAGTCGTTTGAATAGAAACAATCGGATAGCCATGCAAAAGTATTTCTCTACACCCAGCAGTTATATATAGTTTTCCAATATTTTGTCTATATCTGAAATCTTTTCGAATTTTTAGTGATTTAAATATTGATTACTATTCCTAATACAACAAGCTAAAGCCAATAAATAGTTTGCTAGTTTTTTTTTAATTTCTCGCAGTGCTTGCAAGTCCTGGCTGGCGATATCCATGTTAGTCGCAGCATGTCCTAAATTGCTCTATTCAGCTGCAATTAAAGTCAAGCTGCGCTGCTGTGCAGAGCAGGGATTGAAAGGCTTCAACAGCCAGATCGCTGCTTTTTAACACTTTCAATGGCAAAGCAGCAACAGGACATTAGAGCAGAAAGGATCTTTAGAGTGCGCAATGTTCCCTTTTCTTTTTTTGGCAACACAATGAGGACTAAACGTTTCCGGTGTACGAATCGGCTGGAATTGAAAAAGAATCCCACGCACCTTCGATCGCCGATCAGCGGCTCATCATCATCATCGTCATATCGATTTTGGGCCATCTCAAAAGGATCCTTTTGTCTGGGTGCACTTGCACCCTCGCAGGACAATGGAAGGTGTCGTGATGCTTCACAACACAGACAGTTGCAATTACGTAATCAAGATGCAGAAGGAGACGGATGTTGCCAAGAAGAACACGAACAAGCGAAACTCTCCCCCGCGCACATCCTTTGTGCAGGACGCGGCTGAATGGATTTATTGGCCAGACGTGCACAATAAAGCGGGTTATTATCATTCAAATGGCACCCTCCAAAGACGAGTGTCGTTAAGCCGAGTTTTATGATACGCAAACGAATATCAATTAAGGACACGATGGATACACATATGTGCTTATGTGGGTGGTGGAAACTGCTTTATTGCTCAGAGTGGACAAATTTCGCTAGCGGTTCAATAAAACTTGAACTAACTGTAATCAGCCGCAGGACGCGTTCACAGATTGTTGTTCTCCATGCTCTCCATGTCGGACTTGGGGGCGGTGCCGAAGAACTTCTCGTACTCCGCCTGGCGACGTCGCTGCCTCAGCTCGCGCTCCATCTGCCGCTTCTTGGAGAAGCGCTGATGGATGCGCTTCATCTCCTGCACCTCCTTCATCTCCTCCTTCTCCTCGTCGGTCATGTTGAGGCGCAGCACCAGCGCCCTCCTCCCATCCGACATGGACTGGCTGTAGTGCATAAAGTTCTTCAGGCGCTCCGCCGGCGGCACGCTTCGCTCCACGACGAGCACGATGCGCGCCCATTGGCGCTGCCACTCGTTGCGGATCTCGGCGATCTTCTGGTAGGTGTTGCCCATCATGGCAATCAGCATGTTCACCAGCAGCACACTCACGATCACCATGAACAGGAAGAACAGGATCTTGGCCTCGTACTCGTGCTGCGTGGACACCATGGCGCCGTAGTAGTCCCCGAAGTTGGTCAGCGACATCAGAAACATGGCCACAATGGACTCCATGGGCGATGGCATCGGGTTCGACTCGGCGTCCTGATCCTCGGGCGTCGACGGGCTGTCGAAGGTCAGAAAGATGATGTAGAAGGCCTGCGAGAATCCAAGCACGAACACTAAATAGATGGACACGAATCGCAGCAGATCTCCCATCACCATGCGGTATATCATCACCACGAAGGGACCCACGGTCTTGAAGCCACTACAGTCAAGGATAGTTAAATTACTTGAATTAAGAACCAATTATTATTGTTATGCGTGCTCACCGACAGAAGAACAGAAAGTAGGGCGCTGTGGTCAGCATGATCACAACTGTCACGTGGTCATCGATCTCGGTCAGGCAGGACACTCGCAGCCAGGGAATCGTCATCATCAGCGCACAGGAGAACAGAAACATCACTCGCGATGGCGCCGTCATCTGAAAAGATTTGGAAATAAAATGGTAGAAAGTTAGAGATTTGCGAATAATAATAATAACAATGCAATAAATAGCTAACTTCAATTATTTACGAGATTATTTTGAAAGTTGGGAATTTAATGAATTTTATTTATTATTCTTTTAGATCCAACAAATGTTTTAAACTTTTCTCTAAACTTTTGCTTGAAATTAAATTATTATGATAAGAGTTAGGCTTACTTTGAAAGTTCAAGATTTAATGAATTGTATTCATTATTCCTATAAATCAAAAAAATAGTTTTATTTGGATAGTTTATATTTAATTTATTTGTTTCACTCTTCTATTTACCTTTGCTTGAGATTTAATTATTTTGGGAAGAATTAAAGCTTACATCTTACTTTGAAAGTTCAAGATTCAACGAATGGTATTTATTATTCCAAATCCTCCAACAAATTTATTATTTTTATTTAATTTTATTTCTCATTCCCTTTTCGTTTGACATTTATTTATTATTATGAGAAGATTTAAGTCAATGTTGTCTTGTTAAATGATATTTATTCAATATTGATGAAATCAGCATCAAGGTTTTAAGAAAAAGTTATGAGTGGATTTAAAGTAGCTTTATGTCTTTAAAGATTTCTCAAATAAATATGACTTAATCACTTTTTCGTTGTTCAATGTTTTATATTACTAAAATTAGTCGAATAAATCAAACGAAAATTCTTTTTATACTATGACTTTCTGCAGAGAGTAGAAAAAGTAACTTTAAATAAATTACTTTCAGCAAAACATTTTCTTTCCTATAGTATTTCTCTCAAATTATTTTGTCTTCTAATTTTATGGTAATATTAATTTTCAAAGATATTTAAAACTGTTGTCTGAGTATAATTCTCAGCATTGCTTTTACACTCTTGTTTTGATTATTATTTTTTTAGAGAAATTGATAAAGAAATTTGACACTTTCGATTAAGTTTCATAAATCACTTTTTTGTTGTATATTTAATTTGATTAACAAGTTAAATTATGTATTTCGATTTGCAGAGAATAGAAAGAGGAACAAAAATGTAAATTGTCTCTTGAATATTCCCAACTTTAGTATAAGGTTCTCTATAGTATGTTATCTTCTCAAAAAATTTTACTTTTTCATTTGTTTTCTAATATTCATTTCTTATTATCTAAATTCTAAACTCACCAGATTCTCGATAAACATTTTGTAGCCCAGGAAGCGAGCTTCTCTCAAGGCCACCAGCAGATAGAGTATGGCGCCCACAAAGTTGATTAGCTCGGCTATAATGCGCAACTTGGCCAGATCCGATTCCAAATTCATAAGAGGACACTGGGCATAAGTCTGCCACCAGGCGGGCAGAGTTTCCACCTCGTTGGGATCGTAGTATTCAGTGAAGTTCAGCCAAAAGGTTTCTGGGATAAGATTGATGATTTAATCTTAAGTCTTAGCTGGGAATATACGAATGCCACTCACTGTATTCGGTGCTGGAGGTGCCTCGCTTGCTGTGCTGATTCCCCAACAGACTGCCGTTGATGTAGAGATCGTTTTGAGCGCTGCCATTTGCGGCTGGCAAGGAGGTGCCATCCTGATCGTCGTCATCCTCATCCTTCGCCTCGGGACCTGGTCGCAAGATGAAGCTGAACAGCGAGATGAGAAAGTAGAAGGCGAACATGTAGAACTGCTTGTAGAAGCGTGACTTGCAGAACGTGTCCCATTTGGTCTTGAGCAGATCGATGACGACGCCGTCCAGCAGCTCCAAGTGCTCCAGCTTGTCGCCGAACACCACAAAATTCAACACCGAGTCCTTGTTGATGTTGCCCGTCTCCTCGTTGATGGTGTCGATCATCAGCAGCGGATACGCGGCACACGTGATGCTGCCCAGCTGCCAATAGATCTCCCGCTCGATGCTCATCACGTGGAAGAACATCTCAACGCGTCCCAGCTTGGCGGCCAGCGTCAATGGCGTCAGGTTCTGTATGTTCTTCACGTGGATATTGGAGCCGACCTCGTAGCCCACGTCGAACATCTCCATCTTCTCGTAGATGACGAGCATGTGCAGCACCGTGTTGCCGTTGGTGTCCTGGAAATCAGGATCTGCGCCTCGGGCGAGCACCAGGCGAAAGCACTCCTCCTGAAAATCGAAATAAACATTAGAAGTGTTATATTTGTAGAATACCTAACTAACTAAATTCGATTAACGAATTTATATATTTTTATTTATTCGGATTTCCTTAATTTTTCATCTATTTTTCATTTATTGAAATAACTGCGAATGAAAAGTTGAGAAATATGTTCATATTATAAACTAAAGCAACCTAAGCACCTTAGTTGCTCTGGCCTTATTATTGTACTACCGAATTTGATTCAAAGCTACAACTATAATAAATAAATAAATTAAATTTAAGTAACTAAATTTGTTACATTATCTCAGAGCTTTCAGGGCTGGTTATTTACAAAGAAAATTACGTAAATAATTTAGAATGATATATCTTAATATATTTCTTATAATTACGAATTTCAGTTTTTTTATGTTTTATTAATTAAAATACTCACTGTGTCTTTGATTGTTTTAAGTAAACTAATTGAACAGAGTATATTATACCATATATTATAACATTTTAATATTTCTAATTTGAGAACTAAATATTTGATAAGCCTAGAATTATTTGGATTTTATTAGCATTATAATTACAAGCGAAATTATTTATTTATGGTCATAAAATATCTATGGTTTTTTAAATTTCCAGATCTTTTCGATTTTTTAATAATATTTAAGTAGTAAAAAAAATATTTTGTATTACATATTTTAAATTTTCATAATTTTAAATTACTGAGATATTCAATATTTATAAACTCCGAAGCATAACATTGAATGCTTTTAGCGCAGAATTTGCTTTCATTGTTTAAATTAAATTAAAATTCTTTTCCTACGTATATCGCCTGCCTTTCTATATATACAACATAATATAATTTATAATAATTTAATATATATAATATATATAAGTTTCACTTGGCTGACAACTCACCTGTGAGAGGCAGGCGGCGAAGCTCAGAGGATACTCGCCCCAGTAGACGTAGCCATCGTAGTTGGTCATCGGCGCCAGAGCCACGTACTCGTGATCCGGCGAATCCGTGCGAGAGGCCTTCGTGTCCTCGGCGGACATGAAGGCGCCACAGCAGCTGTCGAAAAGAAAAGAAAATTAGTAGTGAGAGATAAGAGAATATTATTTGACCCACCGCTCCTGCACGTCGGCATTGGCATCCAGCAGATACTTGACCATGGCCGGATCCTCGTTGACAATGGCAATGTGCAACACGCTCTCGCCGTAATACTCGTCGCTCATGTAGATGTCCAGGATGAGCTTGGGATAGAACTTCAGCAGCCGCTTGGCCAGATCCGCGTGCAGCGAGGAGGCGTTGAGCAGGCACAGATGCAAGATGGTCTCTCCCACAGCACCGCGCATCTGTAAGATAGTTTTTGCTATGAGATACATATGAAGCTTCCCCCTCTTCTCTTGCTCACATTGAGGTCCCAGCAGACGAAGCGATAGGCGCTGGGATTGGAGATGTACTCGGCCTCGGACACCTCGGGGCAATAGTCGTGTATGTTGAAGTCGTCATCGGGATTCTCGAGGGCGCGTATCTCGGGCAATTGTCGGGTTCGCGGCCTGTCTCGATTGCGCAGCAGGACGAGCTTCGAGATGGGGAAATAACGGCCAGCGCCCTTGTTATATAAGAAGGGTTCCACCTTCGTTTTGATCGCATGATCGATTTCGGCAAACTGCTTGGTTTGGCAGGCGCGTTTCATCATGTCCACCAGCAGACCGCCGCCCTTGAGATTCACGAATTTGTAGAGGGCCTGCGTGGAGACGCCCGCCTGTTTTTTGACTCCGCTGGTCACATTGCTCTCCGTATTTCCCATGCTGCAGCTTCAATTCAATCCTATCCGATTTAGTTTTAAATCACTGCAACTTTTGCAGTGCTTAATTTATTTGTATTTAATTTTTATAACGCGACATTGTGGAATCACTGAATTTCACTTGTTATTTGGGTTTTCCGTTTCGTTGTGCTTCTTGCTTCTTGTCTGTTTTTATCCTTCGCGTGGTCATCGATTAAACATTCCATTGAATCGCGCGTTGCCAATGCAACAGCTGAACTTGAGCTCAATTTATTGTTTACAAGCAGTTGCCAGGACATCGAACCTGTTGCATTTGCTCAACAAGTCGCTCGTCCTTATCCCCAATCAGCGGCAAACTTTCGGCCCAAACAACAACTTGAACTTATCGTGTTTGTTTTGGCCTTGTGCCTGCGTGTTGAACTACTTATTTAATTGACCAAGGCCTTTGAAGGTTTGAAGGTTGAATGTTTGTTTTAATGTTTGCCATAATTATGAGAATTACGCTATTTGAAATATTTCGTTTACTTTATTCTGTTAAATAGGGTATTATTTTAAAAACTACATAAAACATCATTTTTTTATAGTTCTTTTTGAGATTTTACTAAACTTAAAGACATTTCAAAATTTGAACTCGTGTGAATTCAAAAAGTTTCCAACTCCCGCTTAACTCTAAGAATCGCATGGTCACCCTAATAAATCTCAAATATGCGTTCGCAGCCAACTTCATGTTGCATTAACAGCCTCAATTTCGCGTTAACAGCGGCAGTTAATATTAACAGTGCAGTAACTTTGGCGCCGACATTTTCAATTTGAATTTGAATATCGTTACTTAACCAGCAGACCAAATATTTGTTCATGATATTATCGATAGATTCCCAGATCTCAAAAGAATGCAAATCAATACGTAAATATATGTCAATCTGTGGCATTAAATTTGGGATAGAATTTTAACTATATTTTTCCAATAATATATTTTTACGCTGGCTAAATATAGTTTATAAATACAGAACAAAAGCATAAATTATTGTTTATTTTGAACTAGTTTATTGCTTTGAGCTTCTCTTATTGTACTTTGTAAACAATTTTTGGTTTCTATTTATAATTATTAAATACGATGCTAGCAATTCGAGAACGACCTAATTTACATACGTACATATATTTACATACATAATAAATATGAAAGTGTTGCCTGCGCTTGTAAAAGTGAAAATGTGTGTTTATGTGATTTTGTGCGAGTGTGTGTGATGATAAAAAGTGCAACTTAATCGTAGGCTTAATACAAATGATCTTTTCAAAATATCAGCACAGAGAATGCAGTTAGGAGGTGCTGTGCATCAATATCAGCGGCACTTCGTTGCCGTATTTGGAACGATCCTGACTGAGTAGCGTCGTGTCGCTGGAATCCCGCAGCAGGGCAATGGAATTGTTGCGCTGTTCCCGCTGACGCAGACGACTGTGCCGGATGCCGTAGGACAGAAAGATGGCGAGTCCGATCGTGATCCATATGGAAAAGCGCACCCATGTCAGAATATCCAGTTTGATCATCAGATAGATGTTGATCAGTATGGAAATGCCGGGCAGCCAAGGCACCAGCGGCACCTTGAACGACAGCTGAACACCCGAGGTGGGCTGACGCGAGATGACGAACAGCATGAGTATCAGCGGTATCCCAGCGAGTATGAGGAGCAGCACATCGAACTGCGTTGTGTGGGCGAAGTCCTCCTCGAATTTGGTCAGAATCTGCGAGAAGACCAAGCTCCAGATTGCTGCAAGAAAGAAACTCCAAGTTAACTACAATAATTCCAGCAGTAAACTTCATCTGGACTCACAGAACAACGTGACCATGGCAGTGACGATGCGCGCCGTCTGCCTGGTGGAGATCGTCTGGCCGTTGAGATTGAAGAGGCGTCGCCACAGCGAACAGGACTGTTCCTGGGGCATGCTGAGGCGGCCGTTGCCCAGAATGCGACTGTCCCGGCGATCGTCGACCTCGTAGCGCAGCATGAGCACGCAGCTGGCGACCATGGAGTAGGCGAGCAGAGTGCCAATGGACATCATGTTGACCAGCTGGCTGAGGTTGAAGATGGCTGCGAGAATGCCGCACAGGAGGCCCGTCAGCATGGTGCCCTTGAAGGGCGTCTTGTACTTGGTGCTGATCTCGCCCAGACACTTGAACAGCAGCCCATCGTTGGACATGGCGAACACAATGCGTGGCAGCGGAAACATGGCGCCCATCAGACTGGCGCACAGGCCGAACATGGCCCCGATGGTCACCACATACTCGGCCACATGCCAGCCGTAGATGCGAAAGACGTGCGGCAGCGGAGCGCTCTCGTCCTGGGCGTAGTACGGCAGCATCATGGTGAGCACGGTGGAGACGCCGAAGTAGGCCAGAAAGATCATCGCCAGCGAGACGATCACGGCAAACGGAATGGATTTCTTGGGGTTCTTGGCCTCCTCGCCAGCGGTGGCAATGCAATCGAAGCCAATGAAGCCGTAGAAACAGACGGCGGCGCCCTTGATGATGCCAGAGACGCCGTACGGCATGAAGCCGCCATCGCCATAACCCTCGGGCACTTGCGACTTCGGTATGCTCCAGTTGCTGCTGGAAACTGCAAAGCGGAATTACAGATTAAATGCGGAAATTTATTGGTGGCCTAATTCAATTAAAATGGTTGGGAACAAAATGATTAATATCCAGTTAAGAGTAAATCAAACGAGTGCGCCAACTGATGTATCGATAATTTGTCGCTTATCGATAAGCTAACAGCGCTTTGCTGTGTTAAGTTAATGTAAATAGCAGAGTTATTACTTTGCAATGTTATGTTAATGTAAAAAGATGATGGAAACAGAGAAATTACAGATTCAATGCGCAAATTGATTGGCAGCTTAATTCAATTAAGAATGCTGGTAACAAAATAGGAAATATCCAGTTAACATACATTTTAGTGGAAATAGCTTTATTGCTGTGTAGAAATTACAGATTAAATGCCATTGGCAGCTTTATTCAATTCAAATTGCAGGGAAATCACACGAATGCTTTATCACAATATTAATGCTAGTCGCTAAGCTAACAGCGCTTTGTTATGTTATGTTAATGTAAATATCAGAGTTTTTGCTTAGCTGGTGAAAACAGAGAAATTACAGATTCAATGCGGAAAATGATTGATAGCTTAAATCTATTAAATTTGCTGGCAACAAAACAGGAAATATCTAGTTAACATACATTTTAATGGGAATAGCACTGTTGCTGAGTAGAAATTACAGATTAAATGCCAAAATTGGTTGGCGGCTTTATTCAATTCAAATTGCAGGGAACAAACTGCGAATGTTCAGTTAAGATAAATCGTAAATCATACGACCTGTATGACAATGTTAATGCTAATCGCTAAGTTAACAGCGCTCTGCTATGTTCTGTTAATTTAAATACCAGAGCCGTTGCTTTGCTCTGGGTTAATGAAAACAGCAGCTGTTACTGGAAACTGTTCAGAGAAATTAAAGATTAAATACGGAAATTGGTTGTCGACAAAATTTAATTAAAGCAGGCTGCAACAAATTTAGTAAAATCCAGTTAACAGTATATCAAACGCTGGAGCTTCATTGCTGTCTTATGTTAATGTAAATAACAGCCTGGTATTAAATGTTATTGCTCATCGCAAAGTTAACAGTGCGTTGCTATGTTATGTTAATGTAAATAGCAGAACTAACAGTTTACATGCGGCTGTTGTCAATACGCTAACAGAGCTTCTCTATGTTAGTTAACCGCTAAGCTAACAGCGCCTCTTGACTGTTATGTTAATGTAAATAGCAGGGGTTGAACTCACCCTTAAAGAGTCCTGCGATGATGACGAACAGCACGACACCCAAGTTGAGCATGGTGAAGACGTTGTTCACCCTGGTGGATTCCTTGGCGCCCGACGCAATGGCCCACGAGAACAGAATGGTGACAATGAAGGCGAACAGATCCGGATACGCGCTCAGGCCCTGCACATTCATCGGCAGATGCTCGGCGAGAAAGTCGCGCATCGCATAACCGCACAACGAGTCCAGATACGTGCTCAGCCCTTTGACGACACTGGCGGAACCTGCGAGCGAACCCAGAATCAATGTGAATTCAATATAGAATATTGAGATACATATGTATGTATTTTTGTGCGAATTAATTTGATCAATTAGACGTCGGCGCCGTCAATAAAACTCACCGATTGCGTACTCTAATATCAGATTCCAGCCGATGAGGAAAGCAATGAACTCGCCAATGGTCACATAGCTGTAAATGTATGCGGAGCCCGCCTTGGGCACACGTGCTCCAAACTCGGCATAGCAGAGGCCCGCAAAGATCGAGGCGACGGCAGCGATCAGGAAACTGATGACCACAGCAGGACCCGCATGACTCTTGGACACCTCGCCCGCCAGCACATAGACGCCCACGCCCAGGGTGCTGCCAATGCCCAGGGCGGTCAGGTCGAAGGCGGACAGCACCTTGGCCAGCTTGGACTCCGTGGAATCCTCCAGGGGCTTGCGGCGTGTGAGCACGCGAAAGGCGTTCGTCACGCTCCAATTGGGCATACTGGAAGACATAATGATGACGAGACACTTGAGCTTGAGTTGCAGGTATTTTTGTGCTTAGCCAATCGAAATGTTTTGAGCCCGCGTGTAATTATTTGTATAGCCATGTTAATCGAATCGACATATTAACACGTTCCCCAATTGTATGTCAAACTTATGTACACTTTGAAAGCGGGTCGCGGTGGGTGGTTCCAATAACCCATCGATCGCACGGGCCATTTATAGCTTATGAGTTGTGGCAAAAGCCATAGGCTAATTAGTGCGCGGGTGTTAATGCGCGATTTGTAGAGCAGATCTTTATAGTATAGCTTATCGATAGATTGCCACGCGAAAGTCACTTTAATCCAGAGTCTTGTGATCGTCTGGGAAATCATCCCTGATGACTAAGTGACAAATGAGCGTTGATTGATCGATGTCAACATCGGCAAAGATTAAGGAATATATCTATCGGAAGTCTTGTGATCTTTCGGGAAGATATTTAAGCTCCAAACGAACATTGAGTTTAATAGAAAATTATCAAATTTCTTTGTTTCGAAAAAATTATATCAATATAATTGAAAAAATAATATTAAAGAATTCTCTAACGTTTTAAATTTACTAGAAAATGGTCGAGTTTGTCTGTATCGAAAAAGCTGTATATACTTTTCAATATAAAATTCTAGTATACTCTCACTTTGATCCTTTTAACTGATGATCAGTATAAAGAAGAGTTAAGAAGAAAAGTATTTCAAAATATATTTCTTCTTAACTAAAATATATGTATTCCCCACTTTCTCACCTGATTTAAAAAAAAAGTAATCCTTTCAGTTAAAACTTTTATCAAATATCGATCACTGTTTTTTTTTTCGCACAAAATGTTTCTTTTTGCAAAGAATTCTTTGGATATCACAACAAATAGCCCATAATGGGTTTCGTTTGCAAGTGTTCCGAATCAAATTACGATATCAATACAAATACTTAATGGTTTCGATTTCGTTCTAAATTGAACTTGAGAACTCGGTTGTCGCTGGCGCTCGAATTACGTCTGAGCAGTTGGCGTCGATGCGAACGCCGTTAAATACCGCCTCGCTCTAGGGCATAAACTGGCCGATCGTGGTGAGTTTCCAGCAAATGGAAATGCGCGAAATGTCGAGCACGCTTTTGGGGGTGCGCGGGTGGGTTGAATTCTCGCTTCCGATGCGATCCTCGTCACATCACGCATTGACCCACCGCGAAACCGCAGAGAGAGATTTCGCTGGTAAACACAAGTGACGGCTGCCCCATTGGGGTTGTTGTTGTTGTTATTGTTGTTGCCAATTAACAGCCGGTCAATCTGGCTAACTGAAAAGCAAACCGGGGTTGAACCAGCTTGCCCCAAGCGACCTGCCACTGTCTTGATCGATTAGCGGTTTGTATTTTTAAACTAGCAAAGAAAAGTGAGGGTGGAATGCACGAACTGTACAAAAATCAATAAATGAAATTAAATAAAATTCGCTGCTTTTCAAACTAAAGCTAACTAGTTTTTGTTTATTTTAAAAGCTTTCTCATCATCATCGTTTTTGTTATCTCTGACTTCTTCTCTGCTTTTGACACTATTTCTCTCTTTTATTTCGCTCTTATTTCTACAGGGCATTTCTCGGTTGAGCAATTGGAGCGAGACTTGCGGAGTTTATTATTAATTTAAAATTATTTGGAAAATTAATTTGCAGTGCGCTGTGGGGTTTTTTGTTTATACGCGTGGTCGTCAGCTGGGTGTTAAATACTGGCTAAAAATAAAAGTACTATTTGCCTGCATTCGACGCTAATTTTAGACACTTGTAGCATGCGTGTCAATGCCAGATTCACAGTACTTACTCTAAGAAGTCGGACAACTCTTCCATCTCGAGTGTTTTCTTTTTCCACAATTTCGATCAGTGTCAATTGTTGTTGCCTCTTCTGTTCGCTGTCATCAAAATTCCAAACTAAAATTTCCACATACAATAAATATTCTGGAACGCGTGCCGAAGAAGCAGCTGCGAGGAGAGTGAACGTGGTACTGCCTGCATAGAAAGCCATGTGCTCGCTTTGCTTGGGCCAAACACGATACAACAGCACAGCAAACACAACAACAACGACGGCTGCCAGCTGCTCTGTGCTCTCGTTAGTTTTTGGCGCGAGAGAGCCGCAGAGAGCGAGAGAGCGTAACTGGGTTGCCAACTACACTGATTGCGGCCATAAACTGCTATTTACCGAAATTGTTTGGCTGTCGCTTGACATGACCTGACAACCCCAAAAAAAGCTCTCAAAGGTGCTTGCAGCCGGCGAAATTCGTGCTCTTTCTCTCTCTCTCTGTCCCCTTTATGCTTTTTGAGGCTTATTCAAATGCCGCTAGACATTGCATCAGTTTAAGCATTTCCTTACGGCAGTTTCTTAATACCCAAAAAAAAACTATTGTTTGAGCATTTGTTTTTTATTTTTGTTTTGGGCTTTTGTTTGGCAGCGTGACGTCTTGAATCTTGTTTTTTAAAGCGTGTTTACTACCATCAAATTAACCCTTAGCTGCTAATCAATATGTGTTTATAAACATCGGTTCACTGATTGATACTTTCCACTTTATAAACTCCAATTTTATAGCTTGACTTTATGGGCACAGCTTGTGGAGTTATTTAATTGATATGAATCATGTGCTTCAGTCTGCTGACGTTAGCTGAAATCAATGGCATACAATAAATAAATAAAAACGAATAATTTCAACAAATCAACAAGTGTTTGCATCTTTTTAGTATTGCTATTGTAAAATTAAAAATTGTATTATTTATTTATTGAATTTTATTATAAATATTTTGCTTAATTAATTTACGAATATTTCTTATTTTCTCTTATCATTTGTTAGAACGTGTTAATTTCCTTCACATTTCGTAAATTGTTTTTATGATAACCCTAAAAGTATGCACTAAATATTTTGATGCTGAAAAATTCAGTCTTTGCTCTCAAAGCTTTCGGCTTCACTGATCAATGTTTATCACCCACATCGCGAGAACTGAGGGAGAAAACAACCGGTCCCCGTTAAATGGCAGTAGTGAATGCGATCTCAACAAGTGCAGACGGAAGCACGCTTTAATTCCGGGTCGTAAGTTCGGGTCTTTTGTTTTGGGTGTGCAACGTAACGTAGAACAACAACAACAAATAAACGGGCGTACTAAAGTTATGCATTCACCCAGCAGATTAGCTTAATTTTTATTGCAAATAATTGTGTGTGAAAACAACGGTAGAAACATGATTCGACTATCAAATCGTCGTGATTTTATTAACAAACTGCTAATTATTTGCTTATGTATTTCGAAAGTCAATTTAAATATATACTTGTAGTTTTAGTGATCCATTAGTTGTTTATTTAACCTACCAATTAATGAGCAAATGATTAATAACATAGAAAACAATGTTATGACACAAATGTTTACCCCGTCATTGTTATTCCAACTCCAATTAGATAACACAGAACGAAAGTATGTGCGATAGAGCGAAATTCCAAAATGTAATAAATACTCTGTGAACTGAATGGAATAATTTGCATACCAAATTGTCACAGAAAGAAGTCAAATACTTTCTACATGTGAAATCGAATCGGGGGATTCTCTCTCAATTAGATAATGTTTTACTGTATGCATGATGCAGGGTATCATTCCACGAAAAAACAGTTTGAGGAACGAGTCATGCTTGTTTTAATCTGTAAATTAATTGAGCGACAAGAACTTGTTGAGTTTGCGATGAGTGGTATTATTATTCAGCTGCAAACGATTAGCAAATATCATTTTAAGAAATGTGCAAAAGATCGTAAAATCCATATATTTAAGAGCTGTTGTTGAATGCACCATTCAATTTGGTAATGGCAAACTAAAATAATACAAAATTATTACTCATAGTTAGGTTAACGATTTGTTTGCCCACAAGCTAATATAATAAATTGAGAATTGTTAACTCGAGCTGAGCTTTTACCAAATTATGGAGCAGCGCTTTTTAAAATATATTGTAATTAAGGGCAAAATGTGCGCTAAGTTATGCAAATTACGACCTATTGTTTTATTGCTAATTTATTTTTAGTTACACGGCCCCGTTCTGAGCTCCGAGACAGCGCAATGCGAACTCACGTTCTACTGCTGGCCCTCATATTGGCCGCAACGCTAGCGGCGGGCCAAGACGACGACGATGAGGGCCGCAAGCCGCATATTATTATCATAATGGCCGATGATCTGGTATATCTCGACACTAGTATATATAAGTATATAAGGAAATTGATATTTTTTTGTCTGGCAGGGCTTTGACGACGTGAGCTTCCGCGGGTCGAACAGATTCCTCACCCCCAACATCGATGCCCTGGCCTACAACGGAGTGATCATCAACGAGCTCTACACCCCGGCCATGTGCACTCCCAGCCGGGCAGCGCTGCTCACCGGCAAGTATCCCATCAATACAGGTAGGTGAATCATCGGCATCGGAAGAGTTCGTTCACCTGGCGAGCATTACGTATTAACCAGTTTGATTCTCGATGTCTAAGGCATGCAGCAATATGTGATTGTCAACGATCAGCCCTGGGCTCTGCCTCTGAATGAGACGACCATGGCTCAGATCTTTCGGGCCAACGGTTATCGCACCAATCTGCTCGGCAAATGGCATCTGGGCATGGCGCAGCGCAACTTCACGCCCACCGAACGCGGCTTCGATCACCATCTGGGCTACCTGGGCGCCTATGTGGACTACTACGATCAGACCTACAAGCAGAATGTGTGAATATGATTGGCAATATATTCCGATATATTATTTATGGTTCCTTTAAATGCCAGGGCAAGCCGTATGCACGTGGTCACGACTTCCGCGACGATCTGAAGGTGTCCCACGGTCAAGTGGGTCACTATGTCACCGATGTGCTCACAGATGCTGCCGTCCAGCTGATCGGCTCACACAATGCCACCGCCCAGCCGCTGTTCCTGCTGCTCAGCCACCTGGCTCCACATGCCGCCAACTATGACGATCCCATGCAGGCGCCCATGGAGGAGCTGGCTCAGTTCGAGTATCTCACGAACCTCACGGAGCGTTACTATGCGGCGATGGTCTCGCGGCTGGACAAGAGCGTTGGGCGCGTCATCGATGCTCTGGCCAGACATCAGCTGCTGAAGCACAGCATCGTCCTGTTCCTGTCGGACAACGGCGGTCCGACGTTGGGGGATCACGCCACCACCGCATCCAACTATCCCTTGAGAGGGGTGAGTAGTCTGCTTAAAAATCATTAATCACATCAGAAACTATTGCACAGCAATGTTGAGATCTTTCGAGGACCCGTCTATCCGCCTCTTTTTAAGCTGGCAAGTCTCTTCGTTTTCAAACTTGTTTTAGTTCTGTCTTTGCTATTTGGGGTAATCGAAAATCAAATTTAATTAGATCACGTTATAACTAAATTTATTGTAAATAATATTACTACATATGGGCGAATCCTTCCATTTTTCGATTAGTACAAATTAAATTTTAATTTAGCATTCATAAAAAAAAAATGATTGGTCAAATTACGGGGAAACCATTTGAGTTCGATTTTTGCCCTTTTCTGGCTTTTAGATACTAAAAATATTTCCTTTCTTGCTTAATATGTTATTATGTTATATACTTGGTCTTCTAACAAACCTTCACACTAAAAGCCCCGAAAAAATCTAAAAATTCATAAATATGGAACGTGACGTTCAGTAAAAACCATAAACTTTATTAAATCTAAATAAGTTATTTCTGAATTGGATTATTCTCAGTTTTCTATTAGATATTGGAAATAGTGTGCTTTATTATGCATAATTCGCTATAAATAGCAAATAAAATCGAAAACTGTAAAGTCATTGCCATTTTTTGTAGCGTGCGTCGAAACACATTATTTCGCGAAATTTTTTTTTGTAACTAAATTCTATTTTATGCCATTTTACATTGAAAACTAGAGATTAGCTTATAAGTCTGCATATCAAAAATAAGTTTTAGGCAGATTATTTTAATTAAGTAAATAACTAGTAAAAACATTAATTCGTTAATATTACTCGTTATTAATTAATATATTATTTTTTGTAAAGCTAAATAATTTGCTTCTTCTGCTCTGCAAGTAATATTTAATTACATATAATTATTATTTCTCAATCTGACTAAATGTATTGCAAATAAGATTACTACTGATTAGATAATATAAGCCAATGTCATTGAAAAGATTCATTTTAATTAAATCTAATTAATAAATTAGAAACAGCATACATTTGCGGCATATAAATTTGTATCCGTAAAACTTAAAACTTAAAAACTAAAAATTGTTATTGCACATTCCGACCAAATTAGCTTCAAATCAGATTACTACAAATCGGATTATATAAAAAAACTGCAAACGCATGATTAGTTCAAATTGATTCTAATTGTATCTTATCAATTTATTTGCGTGGAACCAATATATAATATATTTTTTAGTATTAGTATAAAATAATGTAAATATTTAATTTTTTCTATCTGCTCGCCAAGCAATATTTAATCATCGGCATGCCGATGACAGCTTCTTCGAATTCATCGAAATACTAATTAAAATCTTTCGTAACCACAGCAAAAGCACTCGCCTTGGGAGGGCGGACTGCGCTCCTCGGCGGCCATTTGGAGCAAGCGGTTCCTGCGCCTGGGACGAGTCTGGCGACAGCGGTTCTACATCGGAGACGTGCTGCCCACGCTGGCAGCTGCAGCTGGCATCCAGCTGAGCAGCTCCTTGCAGCTGGACGGATTGAATCTGTGGCCGGCTCTGATGTACGACTACGACGCAGTGGAGCGGGAGATCGTGCACAACATTGACCACTCGGTGCCCTACGTGTCCTATGTGCACGGCAGGTGGAAGTTCGTGAACGGCACCACCTCCGAGGGGCAGTACGATGGCTGGCTGTCGAGGCGCCACAACGAATCCGATCCTCGGGCCGAGCACTACGAGGAGGCGATACGCAACACCAGCGTGTGGCAGCAACTGCAGGCGTTGCGTGGCAACTTGGCGTCCATCAACATCTCGGCGATGCGAGAGGAGGCAACTGTGAAGTGTCGCGAGCCCAAGCCCGATGACGCACCTTGTCTGCCGCTGGAGGGTCTCTGTGTGTTCGACATGGACGAGGATCCCTGCGAGCAGAACAACATCTACGAGAAGATGCGCGACGGACGCTTGCTCACCGAATACCTGCAGCGCATCGAGGAGCTTAGTCGCAAGGCTCGTCCGCCGGGCAACAAGCCCTCGGATCCGCAGTGTGATCCTCGTTACTACAACGACGAGTGGACCTGGTGGAAGGACGAGCGCAGTGGAGGCGTCTCTGGGGCAACAATGGTTATCGAGTATCTCCTGGTGACTCTGTTGTGCCTCTGGTGGGCCAGCTAAAAAGTATTTCAGCTGTATTAATACTGTAAATATGTCTGTATTCCTCACGTTTATTATTGTACCATTGTTACTGTATTTTAAAGAGCAGCCTATTAAATAATTCCACATGTTTATCGATAAGTAAAAGAAAATTGTGCTGCACAATTGCAATTTTGTATTTTGAATGTGAAACTATAAACATATTAAAATTAGTTAGAAAGAAAATAAAATTGTTGTGAAGAATTCTGTTTTGAAGATGGAACCATTTTTACGAATCTAGAAATTATTAATATCATAATTTTTTTAGAGTTATATTCGTCGTTTAATAATAATAAAAATATACGAAGGCAGGAGTTTATAAATTTTCATACGTTTTCATAGATAATGTTTTCAGAGCTTCATTTTTTTTTAATTGTTTTCAAATAATAATATTGCAGTTTTCTCAGAAACAAATTCTCTTTTCAATGAAAATATGACCAAGCAAAATATAATTTTTAATCTTTCTTGTATAAAGAAAACTGTGTTAAAACTTTGAAAAAGTTAGAAAGTTAGAAAAGAATTAAATGAGTGAAATTTCTTATATCGATTAATGAGATATTATTTCAATTCAACTGTTGCCTTAATTGTTGGCTTTAATCATTGATTCAGACAATCTTTAGTCGAAATGATACCTGTAAAGCCCCTAAATGCTTTTTATTATCACTAGACTTTGTTGATAAGCACTTGAGCAGTTAGCCACATGTCCCTTCAATCAGTCGATAGCCCAATTGCATTCAATAAAAAATATCAATCCACTCGAATCTTATCACATTGTCTATATACTTTATTTAGATGTTCTCCTTAGCTACAATTGCAATTTATTCTTCTTGGGAAGCGCAGGAATCTTTTCTGGCAATGAGGACTTCGTATTTGTCGAACTGGCGCAGCGGCAAATCTCCGCTCTTGATGATGCAAGTCTGCTTGGACAGGAACAGAGTTCCGATGAGCAGACCGCCATCAGCCTTGGCGCGGCAGATGAAGACACGTTCGTTCCAATGGGTTGTGCCCACGGCGACGGCGTTCGTCTCCTGGTAGCCATCGAAGCTGCGGATCCACTCGAAGGTGGTGTTGGGCTGGGTGACCAGCAGCTGGTAGTTGACCAGCTTGTGGCTAATGGTGTCCGTGTTGAAGTGGGCCAAACCCGTCTCGGCAACAACGCGAGCCGGCAAAATGTTGGTGGCATAAACGACACGTCCTACATAGGTATAGTAGCCATAGGGATCGAATCCTCCGATCACGGCATTGGACGGCACAGTAAGCGACAGATTTCCAGTCACCCAAGTAAACTCGACATCTAGTAAAACATAGAATTAGTCGAAGAATTAATTGAATCCCGTTCAAGGATCTCTAACCATATGTCGATGGCACTGCGTGAACTGCAGCAAATAGTCCGAGGGCCAGGAGAAGAACAGCTTTGTACATTTTGCAGCGATTAGAAGAAACTACTGAAGAATCGAAGTGTCAGACAAGCTTTTATATAGTAGCCAGAATTACTACTATATATGTTAGTAATTACCGCCCAGAACGATAAGATTAGATGGTTCGATTAGAGATTTATTAATATTTTCTTGGAAACTAGATTATTGCAAATTTAGTTTCCGGTTGATCCTGATACGAGCAGCTTTGTTTGTTTTTATTTGGCGTACTTTTCCTACCATCAATTACTATAATTAGTAATGCGACTACTTGTTGATGATAATGATGATTAAATTATAACAGGAAACTGTTTGAAAGTTCACTTTCTTTATCTTTATAAGTAAAATACAACCCTAGATGTTGGGTTCACAATTTAAGCTAATCCTAAAAGTATGCATTGAAAATAAATTTGTGTTTAGGGGGATTCTGCAATATTTTTATTTTAAACTCGACTACGAACATCGACATTGAAAAATGACTATGATTAAATAAACTACCTTAAAGTAACATATTGCAATACATTTTAAATGAAATACTGCAAATACGTATTCTTTTTAGGGACAATATTATAAAATGAAAAATACGAAATTTATATAAAAGGGGAAAATAGAAATAACACATTGTAAATGGAGTATTTGATATTAAATTTTCAATTTTCAGCGTGGAATGAGGACTACATATATCTAATTTACACAAACAATTAGTATTTAATTTAATTAAGGGATCCTTCTAACCACCTACAAATCGATATATAACATAAGTAGGAGTATTATAAATTAGCTAATATTGTCCACATAATTAAGGAAAAATACAGAACTTAAAGACGATAGACAAGACAATAAATGTGCAATACTTATCTAAAAAAAAATTATATTATGTTAAAAAAAAAAAAAAACAATCAACTGAGCAGATTTGGTTGCTCTTTTGCCTCTGTAATAATAAAAAAATGTACAAGGAATTTATTTTGTGAAGACCCAAAATTTATTTAGTGGACTTTAACAAATCTTTATTAATTTGTTGGTTGGATTACAAATTGGGAAATCGCATTTTAATGGGCTTGTTTTCCAGGAATAAATTGTTATGCTTAAGAATTAACGCATTTGAAAAACTGTTAATTATGCTTATAATGGAAATTTAATTTGCATGCTTAGTTTTCTTATCAAACTTTGCGTTTCAGTTATTTATACAGTTTATTGTTCGCTTTGGATTTTTATAGCATATCACGTAGTAAAACGAATCTTATCAAAAAGTGATTCCCTCTGAGACTTCTAATAGCACTGACCACCGCATTTTGAAGTCACAGTGAGTAAATAAAAATTAAGTATAATTTGATAAATCCACTTCAATTTAAAAGTCTGAAGAAGCTCTTGACATAAGTCTTGACGCTTATGCTATTAGAAGTATTAAGAAAAAACTCATGGAAAATATAAGTTAATTAATTGGATTGATATGCGTTGTAGAGCACTTCATTTGTTTTTATTACTCGTGCTTATCAGTTGATAACATTGTCCACACTCATCCAGGCGATTAGTCATCCGCCATCGAAGCGTCTAAGAAACCTAAAAACAATTTTGGCATATCTAATCAACTAGTTTCTATAGTGAACTCCAAAGACCATAATATTTATAGCACTACCTCTTATCACATCTGATAGCGGTCTGCTATATAAGCCCCAGAGGCAACCCCACAATCCTCAGTTCACACTTCGATCCTCAACCGAGCAGTATTCGCCATGTACTCTGCCAAGCGACTATCTCTTCTGGCCCTCGTCCTGGCCAATCTCCTGGCTGCCATCCAGTGTGGCGTCTACGACAACACGGATAACTGGGAGCTCGCCGACAAGACGAAGAACTTCCCAGAGAACGCAGTCTTGGGAGGATACGATCCCACCGGCTACAATCTCTACGTTGCCCGCACAGTTTCCGGCTCTTCGATCCTGCCCGCTCGCGCTGTGGCCGAAACCAGGGTTGCCACCTTCAACTCCGACACTGCGGTCAGCACTGCCACCTCCTACGAGCTGCTGCTGTCGAATGCAACCCTCAGCTACCAGTGGGTGCGCAGCTTCGATGGCTTCAGGGAGAAGAACGCCGTCGCCGTTGGCACCAATGCCACCAACGATCAGGTCTTCGCTTGCCGTGCCCGAGGAGACGGCGGCCTGATCATCGGAACTCTCTTCCCGTCGCACAAGAAGTGCAACATTCGCTATGGAACTCTGTCTGCCAAAACATACGACAAATACGAAGTTCTGGTTCGTGAGCAGAAGCCTGTGAACTGGATGCCATATCCCCTTTAGACTGTATACAAATGCGAAATAGTACAAACATAAACAACATAATAAAATAAATATAAAAATAATAAATATTCATAGTCTTTGGAAACTCTCTACATATAATTAATGTATAAAACATTAATGTAGTACAACAAAATTTCATTGTCATGGAAATGGCCAAATAGCCAATTTGTTTGCTCTAGTTTGTAATGGAGTGAGTGACTGGTGCGTACTAAAGTCATTATTCACGAAAAAATTAAAAGAGGCACTTACAAAATACAAACATAGGATGAGTAATACCATACAAAATAATACAAAAATAAACAAATTTCATTTTGAGTTATGCCACCGTCAACATCGATGCTTGCTCTAACCATCGAAGGTACTTAATATTCCAGCGCTAACGACTTTATTTTTTGTCATTCCTCTTGCAACTTATCTTTAAGTATTTAAGCACTACTTATATGGTAATATAGAAATTATCGCTCTATCTAATAATTTAATAAGTCTAATAATTTAATAAGTTATTGGTGGTGAATATAATTGTCGGGGAGCATAACACAGCAGCAGGATGTATAAGCCTCGAAATAAAAACAATCAAGCAACGAAAATAACACTTCAGTCGAGTGTGATCGACTAAAAAATATTTGTTTACACTCACTAGTTTAGAACACTTATAAATGAAGCTAATTTGGAGAAAATACAATACAAATACTTTGAATTCATTGTGGAAACGCTGTTATCGGTTATTAGAGATTAAGATCAGAGTTAGTCGTCGTTGAAAACCACAAGAAGAAAGTCGTTATGGAAAAGAGTTGCTAAATAGAACTACGCAGGAAGTTGTGAAATTGCGTTGTGAAATTATTTTGTGAAATTAGTTATAAATCATCACAATTGGGTTTTCAATCAAGCCAAAGAGAAAATAGAATATGTCAAGCCACATCTTCTATTATTTATTATTATTTAATTGATTAATTGTATTCATCTATTTATTCCTTTCTATCAGACATTACACGAATCTGTGTAAATTAAAATTAATTTCAATTAAATCTGAACTTAATCTTGGGTAAACTTGCTATGCTATATATTTTAGCAAAAATCTCTTGGTATAATTGTAATTTTTTATAATATATTAAAAGTATATAGAGACTTTTACAAACTTATACGGACAGACAACCTAAAGGCCAGACGGACAAACCGACAGGCGGGCAGACAAGGAGATGCTGATTAAGAATCCTATTTCTAAATGTATAAAACTATAATTTCCATTTTCGCCAATTTTCAATGAGCATTGGTTATAAAATGACAAGTTTTTATTAGTTTCATTCTCATTTTACTTATAAACTTGTTTTTGATTAAATAATATGGGAGCTTGCAAAACTTTAGACCGTTTTTAATGTTATTTGACATTTGTTAACAGACTCTCCTACTAAGACGAATATATTTTATTGATAATAACACTTGGAATTTGAAGTTTAAGAAGCACGAAAAACCTTTAGGGCTTTCGGTAATTTTACACATAAATTATTAATTAAATAATACGTACATGTACATATAATATATAGTGTATTGAGTTTTTTCTTCTGTTTCGAAGTTGGTTAATCAAAACATGATAGTAGTAATATTAATAGTAGCTTTTTATTGTTATTTATAATGCAATTTATTGGTCTAATATTCTTTGTTTTCAAGTATGTACAACGACTTTGGTCTCAGTCTAATAATGTGTGCCATTGGTTTTAGGAACAGCCACCAAAACCTCGTACTTCTCGAAGGAGTGAATGTACTCGTATCCAATGGCTGTGACGAGACATCTCTTTGTCGTCAGGAACAAAGAGCCCATGATGATGCCTCCGTCGGACTTGGCACGGCAAATGTAAACCATTTCGTTCCAGGACGAAGTTCCCACCGAGACTGCGTTGTCCTCCAGATGGCCATCGTAGCTGCGAACCCATTCGTAATCCAGGTCGTCCTTGGTGGCCAACAACTGATAGTTTCTGGCTGTGAACGGAATGTTGTTGGTGTTGCCGCTGGCGATGCCCGTTTCGGCCACCACATTCATTGGCACAATCGTAGCGGTGAAGTTGACACGGCCCACAAAGATCTTGTAGCCATAAGGATCGAGTCCGCCAACCAGAGCATCACTAGGAAGCGGATATGACAGATTTCCGGCCACCCACTTCTGGTTCACATCTATAAGAAAATTAAATATTGGGTTAAGAAAATCCAATTCAAGTCTCAGCTAAGATTACTTACCATATTGGGAGGGAACCGAGAGAACCACTCCGAAGAGGGCAACAAAGAGCAGGCAGGCAACCTTGTACATCTTGAAGAGTTCTGGGAATATTGATACGGATTCGATGTGCGCTGCACTTCTTATATAGTTGCCGTTTATCTCATCGTGATGGACGTTGATAAGAAATTGATAGGGGAATCACGATTAATCGAGCTTTCTACTGATTTGGGTAATTTACTTTTCAAATATAAGCCCGTATTTCCGAAATGACCAAGTCGCAACATGATGTTTAACTTATCAATTCGGTTTGTCTCCCTGATTTGATTACAAAATTCTATGAAACTTAAGACGGCTGATTAAATTTTATTGGGGCAGCTCGTCACTTCCTATTTTAGGAATATCAATCTCATTAAGGACTCAAGTGGAGATCGATATCAAGAGGTGCTTCCCTGATCACAGATGTGAAAAGCACAAATAATATTATGTAACTATAATTATCACCTCATAAGAACAAAGATCAATAAATTTGGACTCCAACTGTAATCAATTTGTAATCATTTTATGAATATTATATAATGCCCGAGACGCGTGCTACTCAAGTTGTCAAACAATCGTTTAGTTGCCATGTTTACAAATGTCACGAAATTAAAAGTAATTCGGCCTTATCTAATCATCGAATTGATCGACGCAGTTAACCCCCATTTAGTGGTAATTTACAACACTGGCTTCTTATCAGCAAGTGATACCATATAAAAACATCAAAGGCAATCCCAGAATTTTTCAGAACACCTTTAGATCAGCTTTCACAATGTACTCTGCCAAGCAATTATCCCTTCTGGCTCTGGTCCTGGCCAATCTCCTGGCTGCCATCCAGTGTGGCGTCTACGACAACACGGATAAATGGGTTGTATCCGACAAGACGAAGGACTTCCCAAATAATGCCGTGCTGGGAGGATTCGATCCCAATGGATACGACAACTTCGTGGGACGCGTTTTATACAGTGCGTCCATTCTGCCAGCTCGCGTTGTGGCCGAGACCGGAAGTGCTACCTATAACACTGAGAGTATAGCGAATACTGCCGCATCCTACGAGCTGCTGGTGGCCAATGAGACCGTGAGCTATCACTGGGTCCACAGCTACGATGGCTACAGGGAGAAGAACGCCGTCTCTGTTGGAACTAGTGCCACCAACGAACGTGTCTACATCTGCCGCTGCAGAACTGACGGAGCTCTCTTCATTGGAACTCTCTATCTGCCACAGAGGAGCTGCATCGTCCGCTATGGAAATCTGCCCTTGAGACAGATCGAGAAGTACGAGGTGCTGGTGCGCAAAGTGAAACCAGTTCAGTGGTTGGGCATCGTTTAAATTGTAGATAATATTGAATTACAAATAAAGTTGCATGGTATTATTTTTCAATTACAAATATGAAATTAAAGAAATTTAATTTATTTTCCTATTTAGTTTTCCTATTTATGGTAAATAACTAATACAAATAATAATTATTCGTAGATCTCAGAAACATTATATTTAGATATGATTTTAGTTCTTAACCCTTTAAATAGCAACAAATGCGATTTTTATGGTACTTTTTTGTTTGATACTGCAAATAAATATAATATAATATTCACCACTTCAATAAAAATGTCATAAACTATATATTTTTGTTTCAATTTGTATATATTAATGAAAACTGCGCATACAATTATATTGACCACAAAATGATCTGGAAAATTTATATTCAAAGACTGCACGAAATTCTTTTTTGTCAATTGTTTTATGCACACTGAAAATACTTGCATTGAAAAATTTGTATATTTATGGCTATTCACCGATCGTTTCAGCGTCTTACATTATTAACGGAATTTTTGCATTTTGTTTTTCGGTGTATGCAGAATGAATTCACGTTCCTATCATGACGAGCAGCTGATTCGATGGCTCGAAGCGGAGGATTTAATGAGACTTGGTTGAGGATGCCAATAACAAGGAATAGAATTGTTGACATTATTCCTGAAAGTAAGTTATTTAAAAATACTTTAGAGGTACCCAAATCAAATCTATTGGAGCGGCATATTAGGGCACTTTTGCGGCTTTCGAGGCAATACAAATTCTAGGCCCAAGAGTGGTATACATAATATTGTCGTTAGAGACGAAAAAAATTGTATTTTAGTGTTAATTTTATTTTCGTCATTTTGACTACATCCAAGATATTTTAAAAAGCTATAAACAAATTTGGAAGAAAAAAAAATTAATTTAATATTTTTATTTTCTTTATATTATTTGTAATCAATAAGTAATGCATATCAAATATATTTTGTAGTGCTTGAACTTAAAATAATTGTTTTAAAGCCTAATAATAATTAATCTGCATTTCCAAAAATGATCCCTTAAACTTTAAATATTTTTTTAAGTAAGACCATATTTATATATTCTAGTTATTTTTTGTTAATCTTTGACTAGTAATATGTGCCATTGGTTATTGGCACAGCCACCAGCACTTCATATTTTTCGATCGAATAGATGTAATCGTAACCTATGGCTGACAGAAGACATTTCTTGTTCGTTAAAAACAACGATCCGATAATGATTCCTCCGTCCGCCTTGCCACGACAAACGAATACTCTTTCGTTCCAGGACGACGTTCCCACCGAAACAGCATTTTCCTCCAGATGGCCATCGTAGCTGCGAATCCATTCGTAATCCATGTTATCCCGAGTGGTCAGAAGTTGATAATTTCTGGTTGTGAATGGAATATTGTAGGCGTTGCCACTTCCGATGCCTGTTTCGCCCACGACGCTGATGGGCACAATTGTGGCAGTGTAGTTGACACGGCCCACGAAGATCTTGTAGCCATAAGGATCGAGTCCACCAATCAGAGCATTATCAGGAAGGGGATACGACAGATTTCCAGCTACCCACACTTGCTCCGTATCTATAAGGGGAGTAAATGGTTAGCTGAAATATATTACAATTAACTATTATTTAAGATATCTTACCATATTGAGAGGGCACAGAAAGAACCACTCCGAAGAGGGCCAGGAGCAGCAGACAGGGAACCTTGTACATCTTGGGGAGTTCTGGGAATACTGATTAATTCAATGTGTGTTCGAGCTGTTATATGGAAATCTGTTATCTCATTTGATAAGAATTCTAGAGAACCAAAAACTCCGAATCGATTTTATTTCCTTTATCCTTTCCCTCAAAAGTCTCAAGACCATAATTAAGTTGTCAACTTGAAAAGTTTTCATCACGTGCTTGCAGAATTCTATGAAATAGATTAATTTCACTTGAGGGCTCTTAACTCGTCACAATCTAATTATAGTATATCATTTATTGGTTCCAAGATTAATAACAGATTGTTATCGTAAAGTGATTCCCTGGCCAAAGATTATTGTAAAATTGGCAGCGTTTTAATCAACACTGAATAACTGTTTCCTGACAATTTGTTTAGAATATAATCAATTTTTATCAAATAAACGTTTAGTTGCCAAAAGCTGCACAGGCATATCTAATCATTGAATAGATCGACGGAGTTAACCCCCGTTAAATGGTGATTTACAGCTCTGGTTTCTTATCAGCAAGTGCTTTCGTCCGACAGCGTATATAAACGTCGCAGGCAACTCCAGAATCCTCAGTTCACACTTCGATCAACTACCGAGCAGTATTCGCCATGTACTCTGCCAAGCAATTATCCCTTCTGGCCCTCGTCCTGGCCAATCTCCTGGCTGCCATCCAGTGTGGCGTCTACGACAACACGGATAAATGGGTATTATCCGACAAGACGAAGGACTTCCCAAATAATGCCGTGCTGGGAGGATTCGATCCCAATGGATACGACAACTTCGTGGGACGCGTTACCTACAGCTCCTCCATTCTGCCTGCTCGCGTTGTGGCCGAGACCGGAAGTGCTACCTACAACACCGAATCTATTGCGAATACTGCCGCATCCTACGAGCTGTTGGTGGCCAACGAAACCGTAAGCTATCACTGGATCCACAGCTACGATGGCTACAGGGAGAAGAACGCCGTCTCCGTGGGAACTAGTGCTACCAACGAACGTGTTTACATCTGCCGCTGCAGAACTGACGGAGCTCTCTTCATTGGAACTCTCTATCTGCCGCAGAGGAGCTGCATCGTCCGCTATGGAAATCTGCCCTTGAGACAGATCGAGAAGTACGAGGTGCTGGTGCGCAAGTGGCAGCCAGCCAAGTGGATAGCACTTAATTAAATTATTAAAAGCGATTTTGGAGTATAAGAGAAACTAATTTAATGCAAACTTGTCTTGGATTTTTATTAGATTTAATTAGGCAAAACCCGTTTGTCTGTTATCAGCCTTAAGAAGATGGCCCAAAGCGAATCGCTTCCGCTATATTCCGATATTCGAAACCCTGACCATTGGCAACATTAAGCCACTTGGCGTATACGTGATAAACAAGAGGGCAATGAATGCCGCTCTTCAATTGCTCTCTTTTGCTCTACTTTGCTCTCTCTCTCTGCCTTTCGCTGCCTCTCTTTCTGCCCAGCTGTTTGTCTTTTCGCTTTGCACTTTCCACTTTTCGCTTTCGCGTTTCTCGCGGTGTATTTCATATGGCCACTCGTCGCGCACGAGTCACGATTCGTATCAACCGTTTAACTCAGCGTCGTCGTCGTCGTCGTCGTCGTCGTGACGTCACAGCCGCTGCTCGTAAACATCGCGCATTAAAATGGCATGTGGCGGCAAGAAGCGCGATTAGTCGCGTGTAGCAGACCCAGCTGGAAGGATCAGCAGAGTTCAGACCACACAGTGAAGTCTTGTATTATTGTTGTTATCGCGTGTATCGATTGTCGATCGCTGATTGTTTGTGTCTGCTGTGGGTGGAGTTTGCAAATGGCAAGTCAGATGCGAAAACAAAAAAGAGACGCGGCAAAAGTGTTTGAGAAAAAAAACAAAAAACTTTTACGATCAAGTGATGCAATGTTTAGTCAAGGGAAAAACTGATCGCTGTAACATTTCCCAATCCAACTAGTCAAGCATAACTGCAACTGACAAAATTTGCAAATCCCAAACGATCAAAAGCGTTTTGCTAAAAAAAAAGTGGAGCATAAAAGTGGAAATTTTTCAAAGAAAGTGTCATACGAATTAAAAAGTTTTTTGAGCTCTAACAAATATTCCCTTTACTGAATAATTTATTGAAAATTCATAATTTTCCATCGATTATTTATTTAACATTAATATTAATATTATTATGTTAGATTCTAATAGAGAAATATTTTTCAAACTTCAAAAAGTTAGCTCAAGCACTGACTGATTGAACAGTTAGTAAAGTTATGGACGGACGGACGAGAATTCAGCTTTTAAATTACCTGATTAAAGACCTGTTTAGTACAATCTAAAATGTGTGTATTGACGTGAGTTCTTCAATAATTGCAACACTCTCAGCTGAATTGCAGACCCCTCTTTGAAAGTGAATGCGACCTAAAGAGACATGTTCGTCACATGGTTAACACGATCTCTTGCCCAATGTTGCCCACAATGTTGGCCTCGTGTAACTTACACAAATCCTCGCCAGCTAATAAAACAAAAACATACATCGCAAACTCAGAGAATTACAAAAAGCGTTGACGCGTCGCTTCGTGTTGAAATTCCCCTCAAAACTAAGCTAAACCAGTCTCAATTGGCATTGCCGGCGATCGTGTTGCTAATCAGCAATTAACTTAGTATACATTTAAATATATTGTTGTTGCTGTTGTCGGTCAGAACGCCGACTAAAAACCCGATGAATGAATCTGAAAACTCCTTTTGAATGACTAAGAGCTTTAACCTTCCTCAATGGCAACACCTGTTCCCAGTTCTTGTTAGTTCACTGATCATCCAAGGTCAGTTTTGATCTCAAATGGAATTTTTTTTATCATTTCTTGCAACCATTTCTCAATGCTTGGATGAACACATCAGCATCGGTTCGCATTAATGCAATTGCGAGCATATTTTGCAAATTCAGACTCACATCTATAACCATATGAAAAGCCATAATAGCAGACTTGGTTTAATGGCTCCAAACACAATTCCGGCACTATTTTCACAATGATAAAACGGAAAACAGGCTCATAAAGCGAGTGGAGTCGTAACCAGCGACTAGATCATATATGGTTATGGTAATTGCGGCTCTGTCTGTCTGCCATACTCACACTATGCAATAGAGGTTGAAGTTCAGCATAATTTGCGAAACTATAGACTTCATAACCCGACATTAACACAACATCATTTCGAATTGCTCAATAATCAAAAAGTGCTGCCACAGTTTTCCATGAAACCATTATTTTTGGTTTCAATTCGCACTATATTTACACTTTTATTCTTACACACAACTGGTTTTTATTCACAATCGTTTCTTTATTATGTATTAAATACCACATCTTAAAAAGAGGAATTTTTGTATTTAAAAATAAGAATAAATAAATTGAAATAAACATTTAAATCATTTATCCATAATGATAAATAGTTAACCAACAAAAAAGGTGAACCAATTTCTTGTTTTATGTTTCCGCATTTTAGAGTTTCGCAATAAATTGTTGAATTATGGATGGGTTTAAGCCAAAATTACCGACTTTATCAGGCATATAAAAAAGTCTTGACTATATAAAACTGAAGGCCCGCTAAGTATTTTGAGCTTATTGCAGATAAGAGTAAAGAGTGAAAATAAATAAATCTCGACGCATGCAATAAAATTCAGTTTACCACAAAATTGTGCCAATTAAATCATAAAAGTTGTTTAAAAGTCCATACGAAATGAGGTCGCTGAAGCAGCTTGGATTACTTCTGAGTGTGATCCTTTTGCTGAAACAATGCCATTGCCAAGGAGCAACGCAGTCCACGAAGCCAAATATTATTATCATACTCATAGATGATATGGTGAGTGACAGCAAGCCTATTAAGAATTTTAAATATTAAAGTCTGAGAGAGAACTATTTATTATTTTCTTGTCTTTTTTAGGGCTTCAATGATGTGAGCTTCCATGGCTCAAATCAAATTCTAACGCCCAACATCGATGCCTTGGCCTACAATGGCATTATTCTGAACCGACATTATGTGCCCAATCTCTGCACTCCCTCGAGGGCAACGCTGCTCACCGGAAAGTATCCCATACACACGGGTAAGTTCTAAATTTCAACCACTACTAATTTTCAAATTTATTACCTACATTTTGTTTACTGACATTTAATTTAAATTCAATTCATACAAAATGAAAATATACAAAAATATTTAAAGGAATAAATACAAGGAATCAATGATAAAATAAAAATATAATCGGGAAGATTAAATTTAGTCTTCTCATCGGGAAGATTAAATTCAATCTTTTGTCCCATTTTCTTATTTGTTAATTTTGTTGAAAACAAAAATATATACTTTCCAGTTAAAAAGATATTTCTATCGCTGTGTTATTTTATTTATGACTTATAGGCTTTGAATTAATGTATGACAATAAGGAAAAATAGAGTACAAAATAATTAATACAAAATAATAAGAATGTATGACAAAAAGGAAAAATAGAGTACAAAATAATTAATACAAAATAATAAAAAAAAAAAAAATAAAAAAGCTATGGTCATCTAAGCTATTTTAATTATTTATAATTAGCAAATTTGACATTTAATTTATGTATTACCATAACTATGGACAGTCTGTAAAATATCGATATACAAATTTAAAAGCAAACACTTTTGTTTATATCATCTAAAATTCAAAATAAACAACAGTGAAAAATAAAAATAGTTCTGGAAGAATCAATGGTAAACTAATTAAATTATCTGAGATAATCTCAAATATGTTGTATTAATAATTTTAAATTGAGTTTGATTTTAACTCAACAGTCAAAAATAAAGTAACAATTAAAAATTAATTCTACATTTTTATTTTAATTTTAAATTTGGTACACTCTTTAATTTAAAATGTATAAATATGAGATACTTTCAATTCTTTCTTCAATGTCAACTCTAAAATCTCTCTAGTCGACATTAAAATAAATATAAATAAATATAATGAAAATTAGTGGCAATCTAAGTTAAGTAGGGTAATCTAACTGAAGTATTAATAAATTGATTTTCCATCTTGTCCCCAAGGAATGCAGCACTTTGTGCAGATACCCGACGAGCCTTGGGGACTGCCGCTTAGCGAGCGCCTCATGCCGCAGTTCTTCCGGGATGCAGGATACGCGACGGAGCTGATTGGCAAATGGCACTTGGGCTTCTGGCGCCAGGATCTGACGCCCACAATGCGAGGCTTCGACCATCACTATGGCTACTACAACGGCTACATCGATTACTACGATCACACGCACCACATGCTGGACAAGAACTACACGGCCGGAGTGGACTTCCGGCGGGATCTGAAGCGTTGGCAGCTGGATAACGGCACCTATGCCACCGAGGCATTCACCAGCGAGGCACGCCGCATCATCGAGCAACACGATCGCAGTCGACCGCTGTTCATGCTGCTCAGCCATCTGGCCGTGCACACGGGCAACGAGGATCAGCCGATGCAGGCGCCGCCCGAGGAGGTGGCCAAGTTTGCGCACATCTCCGACGCCAAGCGACGCAGCTACGCAGGTCAGAGTCAGACCAAGAAATATTCTTATATATTTGATATATTATATTAATATTCCCTCATTCCAGGCATGGTCTCGAGTCTGGACAAGAGCGTGGGGCAGACGATGCGCGCTCTGGCGGATCGTGGCATGTTGAACAACAGCATCGTGCTGCTCTACTCGGACAACGGCGCTCCCACAGTGGGCATCCACTCGAACTCCGGCTCCAACTATCCCTATCGTGGCGTAAGTATCAACTATCCTCTTGGAGTACTCCATTTAATGGACTTTTCTCTTATTTGTGCAGCAAAAGGAATCCCCCTGGGAGGGCGGCATACGCTCGGCAGGTGCCATCTGGAGTCCGCTGCTGCAGCAGCGTGGCTACGTGTCGAATCAAGTGATCCACGCCATCGACTGGCTGCCCACGCTGGCAGCCGCTGCTGGCGTCCAGCTGCCGGCCGATCTGCAGCTGGACGGCGTCAACATGTGGCCCTCGCTGAGTGGCCAGCTGGAGCCGCAGCCGCGGCGATTGCTGCACGTGCTGGACGACATCTTCGGCTATGCCTCGTATATGCGCGGCAGTCTCAAGTACGTGAATGGCAGCAGCTTCCAGGGACGCTACGACTCGTGGCTGGGCGACTTGCCCGCCGACGAGGAGGATCCCCTCAGCGCCTACTACGTGCAGCAGGTGCTGTCCTCGGAGGTGCAACAGGTGCTGGGCACGCGATCGCTGACCAACAATCGCATCGAGCAGCTGCGTGCGGATGCCACGCATCGCTGCCCCAGCAACGAGCAGAATCATACGCAGTCCGTCTACGTGTGCCAGCCTCTGGAGGCGCCTTGTTACTTCAATCTGGCCAAGGATCCCTGCGAGCGCTACAATCTGGCCAATCTGTATCCGCTGCAGCTGCGGCTGCTCGAGCAGGAGGTGCAACAGTTTCGCCTCAACGCCATCGACAGTGTTCGCGTGGCGACGCCGGATCCGCGTGCCAATCCCGCGTTCCACGGCGGCTACTGGGAATGGTGGAATGAAACGTCGACGACTGGAGCATCGGCCAGCCACAAGTGGAGCCTCTTCAACTGGGTATGGCTCCTTGTCTGTCTTGCTTCCATGTCGCTGTAAACTTCGCTCGCTAGTTATTAATTCATTAATCTTAAATATCACATGTACAAATTTGTAATTACTTGTATTATTCACTAATTTCGTGTGGAACCCGAAAGTGTTTCTTTTTCAATGCTCATTTTTGTATTATACTCTATGTTGTTTTAAAATCTGTATCGTGCTAATTATTAATATTAAGTGTTTCAACTGCATATTTTCAGAAATACTTATTTTGTCTCCAATTTTCAGCATACTGATTTAATTTCATATATCTTTCTATCATCTTTAAATTTGTTAATATTCCAAATACGAGTATTTTCAATTTGAATCAAATTATCTGTCTTCTTGCCAAGGAACATAATTTTATTTGGTTTTTAAATCCTAGATCGATAGTTCCAAATATTCCAAATAGTTTTTTTTAGTATTTCATTTAATTTTTGCTTGTTGAATTTCCATCTATAGCAAGAGAATTGTTTCCAATTGCTTTCTTTATATTATAGAATTGTTCCCTGAACTTATTCCTGTTTTTATTGTCTGAAATCATGTAAAACAAATACTTCAATATATAGATCCAGGACTTTTAATAGATGGGATCAGTTTAATATTTCATATCCTTCCGTTCCTTGCTAACGAAAAACTCTCCTTGTTCGTTGCAATTTGCATTCATTTCGTGCGTATTTGTTTTTTAATAATTAAGAAATAATGCCTTTATTGATTTAAAAGCATTTGTGCTAATAGTAGCAGCTGTTTCGTTGTCTTACTTCAATAGTATTCGTTATATAAATTGGATCAACTTTACATTGTTTCTAGCTGCCATGGAGACGACTATAGGCAGATGACTCGTGTTGCAATGAAAATGAAAATCAATAAACGTCTGTTAAGAACTGGATCAAGTTGTACTTACATATCAGGGCTGCAAACTACAAATTAAAACCGATTACAAAGATGCATAAATATTTCTGCCAATTTCAGCTATTATTAGGAATTTATCTTACAATGATGCGAAGAATTCGAAATTCTTTTCGGAACGGAAAGAACTCTTAAATAACATATAGTATGTGTGTAAATAATAGATGGATGTTTTGGGGCATTTCTTATACTCGAATGATAACAAAACGTATAAAAAGTTAATACAAAATTATGTAACAGATGATAACATGGATATACGCTAGGTATATGGAGTACATACAAGCAAAAATATAGATATTTTTAAAATTACATAATACACGCGGATAGACCTAACACTAAGTGGGGATCTAACATATCATACATGCGGATAATACTCTTAAGATAACATTACAAATGGGTTTCCTTTGGAGCGTTGCCTTTCGCTGTACTCGCCCCTCCGATGTGGCGCTATTCAATCATATTGAACAGCAGACAGGCGAATATCATGCCAAAGATCTGTTCGGTAAGAGAATATTATTATATAGAATATATATAGAACATATATATGTTTGTTAAGGTTACCATGAGGATGGCCACCGCAATGGAAGTGCCGCCAATGACGGCCGCATGATCGCGGATGAAGTTCGTCGCCACGTAGAGGCAGCCCTGATTGTGCAGATTCGTGATGGTGGGAAAGATGGTGCACTCCTTGCGCTGTCCGCCGAACAGTTCCTGGCAGCACGACTCCGGCACGGGGCCGTAACGGTTCCAGTCGTGCCAGGTGTCCACGCCGCAGCACTGGAGACGCTCCTGCGTCAGGTCCCAGGCCTGGGTGATCTCCCGGCGACTGCCGTACAATGCCATGGTTGATCGCATTTCCTGGTAATCAACGTGGTTAACAGAGATACAATGTTGAGCCTCAATCGCTTACCTGCCGCATGGTCTGCTGCACTCGCTCGCGAAACACGTAGCCCAAAACACCGCCAATTAGCATGGTCACGAAAACCAAAGCCACGATTATGAAATACTGTGGAAGGTATGTAAATAAATGTTAAACATTTCGACTCTCGAACAAGTGAAGATAATGCGCAATGTCCAAGATATTTAACAAAAATAAAAAACAGTGGCAAAATCTCAATGGTTTCTATGCCCTTGCACATCGATTAAATCGAAAATTGTAGTTTTGCCAAGTCAGGGCTTTTGCTCTCTGTCTCTCTTTCCTAATACCCTTCAGGGTATTATGGTTCTTTGACCACACAAAGTACGTATGTGTGTATGTATATTCTCGATCAGTCGAGTTGTCTGTCTGTCTGTCTGTCTCTTTAAGTGCGTGGATCTCAGTAACTATAATAACTAGACACAACAAATTTGTTAAGTAGGTTCCTGCAGTCATTACGTTGACCAAGCTCAATTTTAATTTGGGGTGCCACGCTCTCTCCTAAAACTAGTCTCATTTTTGTTTCATATGCTCCTTAATCTTAATATGCGCTGTAAATTTGGTAAAATCGGACTAACAGCACGAAATACATTGTAAATGTCTCATGATCAAAAGCTAATGGGAAGAGGGTATCTTGTAGTCGATCTTACTTGTTTTCTTTGCCACATTCTATGCTCTCTCTACTCACCGTTAAGAGCAAGCATTTGACTTCCTTGCCGGCGCCCACGCAGCCCAGGAAAGAGACGAGGCAGATGATGACGGATGTGACGAGCAGCACATAAACGGCGCCGGAGAACAAATTCGTGCCCAAAAGCTCATTCACAAAGCTGCGATCCACCAGCGTCCACAGCGTCAGACAGAAGACAATGGCGCCGCCCACCTGCGCAACAAAATGTAAAAGTTAATCCAATACAAGTGCAATCAAAAGTTGTGTTTAATCTCAGCTACTTACGAACATCACAAAGTTTGCTATAAACAAACTGTATTTGACGAACTGCCCGCAGCAGTCCATGCGCGAACTGAACCCCATGTCGTCCTGAGAGAGAGAGAGTGGGAGTGAGAGTGAGAGTGTGGAATGCAAGTAGAAGTTTTGAGCGAGAGCGATGTAACGGTTGAAGACGCTGTTCAAACGACAGCTGAGCGCGTTATGCGTAGACGGCGAATGAACGGCGCAAGCGCAGCGCGCAGCGCGCAGCTCGCAGCTGAGGCTGAAGTACACTTAACCCTGACCCACTTTAATACGGCAACTGTGACTGCGACGGCGACGGCAGCGGCGACGTCGACGCCAACGTAACCGAGGCAAAGCATTAGACAAGCGCACGCGCTGTGGAGCTTATTTTGTGGATGGCATGCCTTGAGCTTTTACTTGAGCTGCTATATATTTTCGAGTCGGGAATGTTTTGGGTGTTACTGAGGCAAACTAGGTGAGCCAAAAAACCACAATACAAACGCTAGTAATTAATAATTGAAAGCACTTTAAGTACTCCAAAAATAATCAGATAATTGTGCTATTCTAAACCGAAATAAATATTACTTTCAATCGTTAAAGTGTTCAGCTCTATACATAAATTATAGATAATTACATTGGATGAGTAATCGTAATGCTCCCCACTCTGTAGCTATGTATCGTATCTAAACGACATCTCGGCTCAAGCTGCAGTTTGAAATTTAAATGATCCCCTTGAGATTCGTCAGTTAATTGCGGTTATTAAAAAAATGTTCTCACACGGTTTTTGTTTTTTTTTTTTGTTTATCGAGTACATATAGCTAAACAACTATGTAGTTAAGGTAAAGAGGGAAAATCGTGTCGAAGTTGACAGTAAGTCATCTGAAAGTCGTCATTAATTACGGGGCGTTGTCAGACGTGTGTTCTATGAGCGTGTTCTCGCATATGCAAAAACTTAAACCAATTAGCAGCTTTATCTGATCGGACGATAATTACCCATCGCTGCTACACATAATAATGATGTTACTCCAACAGGTTTAAGTACTAGTACTTAGCTAAACTGTTTCCAGATTATAATATGGAATCTTAGGAAACATAAGTCTTACATATATTATTGTAATAATCGAGAAACAGATTAGCTATGAGAAAAAGTCTGCTTTCTTATCGGTTTCTTCGGTTTAGTTTTGGATATTCGATCTTAATAATAAAGTCTGGTAGATCGTAAGCATTTTCTTCCATGGAGTGTCAAGTAACACATTTTTTCAGCGGAAACGCATATGTTTCTGTGAAAGTCGTTGCTCTCCTCAAATTCTTGACTCAACATTATTGACACTTAAGCTTAAAAATGATTGGATTGCTACAATTTATTTACTTACTCGGTTGCCTTCGTGTAGCACAAACGATGTTTTCGTTAAGTAACCAATTTTGACGCTTTTTTCTTATAGTCAACCAAAATAATTTGCTATAAATAATTGTGGCTGGGACGGTAGAGAAAAATGGCAAGAGATGCGACTGGAAGTACTAAGAGAAAAATTAGAAAACTCTTGTTAATATTAGTTTTGTATTTGTTTATTTCATTAAATCTATTGACTTTTATGACTTGACTAATTTACGCTGTTATTTTTATGGCCACAGTAGCTACAAATTTCGTGTTGATTTTACGAGTTGTTCTCGAGGTACTTCTGAGTTTTATAATCTTTATTTTATAGCGAATATTTAAGTGATGCGCTGTTGTCGTATTTACTTAGCCTATTATTAATATCGGATTGTGTCTCGTGACAATATTTTTTGGGTAAAATACTCTCTAACTTATAATAGCATCAGGTGAGTCTTAATGCCTGACTAATGAAATGTTTCGATAATTTACTTTATTTATATTTGATTGCATTTAATTGGTGAAATTTCGCGCATTCAACTCGATCATTATTGAAGTAAACATTTGTCATTTTATATTTAGTTTTTTCGCCATTAATTAGTCAGCTGTTAAATTGTTACAGGGTATTTTCGGATCGTGCACACGCGCTTAGCGCTTTCTTACTTCATTTCTTATGACACTTTTTGCAATTTTGTTTTGTTGTTTTTATTGAGCTTTTAAGTTTATTGTTGAAGCTGTAATTTTTGGTACATACTTATATAAGTCTTAACACACACGCACACACACGCACACACATAATGTTATTAACTGATGGCGAATAATTTGTGAACTTAATATAGTAAATATTAATTATTTCAGCTACTTAAGTTCCGCTTCTTTTTTTTTTTCAACTTTATTACATTCATTTTTCTGTCGGCCTTTTGCAGCTGATAATTGTTAATGAATTATTTGCAGTTTTTTGTTGCTCGCGCGTTGTTATTGTTATTGTCAAATCCATGGCAAACAACTTTTTCATTTTACTTTGTGAGTTCGCTTCGAGCTTTTCTATCAGTTTATCCTTCCAATGTATTGCAACTAACATATTTATCCCATTGGGTGCAGCATTATTTTGCATACTCGTATTGCATTTTATCTAGAAATTAACTCACTTTATTGTTTATATTAATTGTGCACAAAAAATGATTGCTAGCAGCAGCAGCAGCAGTCAGCAGAAGTCTTTCCAAAAAATAAATTCCACACCGTCTCCACCGCACGAGCGTTCGCTTGGAACTGGTTGTGGGAACAGATTGGAAGCTTGGTTTTTTATTAGTTTCGCTCACAAAGAGCTTCGTTGTGCTTCTGCTTCTGCTGCTGCTTCGGCTGTCTCAGCGTCAGAGTCAGCGTCAGCGTCTCTGCGCCGAGCGAAATTACAACAATGCACACACACGGCACAATGTCGATCGATGCAGGTGCAAGAGAGACGCACGCAACACACACGGGAGACAGGGAGACAGGGAGGCAGAGAGGGAGAGAGAGAGTGAGAGAGGCAGTTTTGAGCTTGGCTTACAAACCGCAAATACTTCTCGGTACCTTTAGTATTTGTTTTTGTTTTTGTTTTCATTTACCTCTTTTTGTTTCATTCGTGTTGTTTGGGTTGTTGTTGGTTGTTCATATCTCGACTCAGCATGTGAAAATGTATTGAGTAAACAAAACATGTTTTAAGTACGGCGTTTTTCTCCATAGCCGCAGCCTTTGTTTCATTTCGTGCAATTTTTGCACAGCGCGCACTTGAAAAATGCGACATGAATGAATATGCTAAAAACTCCGTCAAGTGTATTTTGGTAAGCTGCAGAATTTACTTTTTAATATAAATAAAATGTAAGTAAAAAGCAGCAATTATTCCGCATAATTTAATTCAAAAGAAATCTATTTCCCCGAGCTGGATGTACTATAAATTTTTAAATTTATTCAAATTGTATATTCAACATAAAATATTAATTGCTGGCTACTTGAAATTTCAATTAAATTTAGGAATAACTATATCACTTAGCCACAGGCAAATTTTTGTTTTTATTTAAAGTTTTTGTATATCGATTTATTCATAAATTCTCTTTATAACATACATGCATAACTTGAAGTCCCTATAGTTATTAAGTCATCACATAATTCTCTGTACTTAACTTGAAGATACCATATTTCATATTATTAATTTTGTTTTCATTCCTGTTCTTTCCACTTAGACGACTTCTAAACGCCTCATGTGGGAATCATTTGAAATAAATGCAACAATTTAACGCCTTTGGAGCTTGTCACCTTCAGAAAACTCAACGAGCCTCGTAGTTGCTCACATTAATCATAGAAATACTCATAAGTAAGAATATAGTATCTAGTATTTTCAATATAGAACCTCGTGTGTGCAGTAATTGACTTGTTTAAAATCATATAAACATTGCCCGTAAATATTAATGATGGCTGCACCGCTTTTAGAGGCTCTTAACCAAGTGCAAAGTGATTTCCCAATGAATCTGAATCTGTTGCTTGACCGTTTTGAGAAATTTTCTATAAGCAACACTGTAAATTCGATTGAGAAATATCCTATGTGGAAAATATAAAAAATAAAATATTTAATAAAATAGGATAACGTATTATAGTTGTGCAAATAAATAATAATAATAATTTTATAGTTTACTAATGGAAATCGAATGAGAATTCAAATATTTGAAATTGAAATTCGTATTCTCATTTCTATTCATATTTTGCTTAAAAATAAAACACCTCGTTCTACCCTCCACTGGCAAGTATAAAAAATGTGCATATTTACAGATATAAAAAAGTTTATAGCGACTGTAAAAATGAAAAAGGTTCCCACAGCGTGTGTCAGATGCAAGATGTTTGACAGCAGCAGCAACAACAACAACAACAACAACAGCGAAAATAACAACAATATTATTAACAGGCAGTGTAATTGTTTTTTATATTTTTTGCCATGCATGCTGAACCGTACCGAGAGCATTGAGATGAGTCGGGCCACTTGGTGTTAACAGAGCCATAAAAGTGCTAAACAAGCCAACAATTTTGTGAAGTTAACAATAAACGAATTAGGCACTCGCTGGAGTCTATTGGAAGGCGCTACAAGTGCGACTTTGGGTTATTTTATTTTCAGACTTTTGTTATCGCCAAGAGCAGGCGACTCACTTTGACCTTAGCATGAAAATTGCTTACGAAATTGTCTTGGCCAAATGTTTGGGCAACCAATTTGTTTGGCTAACTAAATAATGTCGCTAATTGTTGAAGGTTTTTTGGTTTTCCGAGTTCGCTTTCAATGAACTTTCGACGTAATAGCCTCCTCAAAATATGGGAATAATTTGTTATTTGTTATTGAGAAGTGGATTTAACAATTCCTCTTAACAATTTCCTTTAAAAGTATTTATAAAAATAATAATGTATATTTGGGTAGTGAATAATTACAATTTATGTGTTATATGAACAGTCGAAACTTTGAGTTACTTTAGTTAAGATAAAAGTATTTGCAATAAATAAATATGTTTATGTAGATAATAAATCGATTTATTTATTTAGTGGTTGAGTTAGTTTCGTTTAATTAAAAGTATTTACATTATGTCTATTTAGGTAGTGCATATTTATATTTAATAAATACATACATATATTAAGTTATTTATGGTATATGATATTTTATCACCCAAAAACTTAAGTAAAATTCAATTGTAAATTCTGTTGATATTTTCATAAAAAACAGTCTAGAATTTGCCCTCGTATGCTCGATTTATTTCCCACAACGACATTGCCTTCAGCTCTGAGAACTTAACTTAAACTTGAGCTGGACAACCGCAAGACGCAACCAAATCCCATTCTAATCGGCTTCAATCGGCATTAAGTTAATTGTTTTCATATGCGACCAATAAATTTCGGTTAATTTCCCAAGCTCAGCTGGACTTGACCTTATCCGCCTGACACTGCCGACTATTTGATAACCAATCAGCTCTTTATGAAGCTTTTGTGTTGACTACCGACTATTTACTATATACTATTTACTATTTACTGTCGACAGTAGTTCGTTGGCTTCCTCCCACACGTACAATATTATACGCTCAGCCTCAGGTTTTAGACAAACAAATTAACGCAAATACCCAAAATTGTCGAAAATTGACTTTACTTAGTCATGTTACCTGCTAATTGCTCGGTGTCAGCTCTGCGATTGTACGTGACGATGACAGGGACTGAGGGTTAGTGCTCTCGCTCCATTCCGCTCGCTCTTTTGGCATTTCCGCTCTGCGACGATTGTGGAACGTAAGTGGCACGTAAAAATGTGCTGCATACTTTTAGGCTGTCGCCAACATTTCTAACATTGAGTATTCGCAATATCTGATTGTAAATCAGAAACTAAACATTTATAATCATGTTTGATCTTGTTAGCAGCTTTCGAACTTATTTAATCGCCATTTTGAAACTTTTGGTATCTTTACTAATGACTCCACATCAATACTATTAACAAAAAATATAATTATCCTCAGATAGCTAATTGTCGATAATCTGTATTATTTAGTTGTTAGTTAGTTGAAGTACATACTTGATCCATGGCCTTTTGTTATTTCTTTTTATTTAAAACTAGATTAAGTTGACACATTGGTGTAGTTTTAAACACACTCTTCTCTTATAAAATAAACTTAATATTAGACAAGTTAACATTGCAATGTTAATGCATTGTGCAGATAAGGGGCATGAAAAAACATTTCCTCTCTCAAGGCAACAGCTCTCAGTTAACTCTTATATATTATTATTATTGGACGTTGATGTGCTAACGAACAGCACCATCAAGTGGCCCAACGACACCAAGCAAGGGCTTGTTACCGCGCGGGCCGTAGGGGCGCACCACGTAGCTTGTGGCAACGGACAATCGCGAACATAAAGTAAAAATATATTTTAATTAATTTTAAAGTTACATAATTACACACTAGACAGATGACTTAATATCAAATTTCTAAGAGTGGAAGACGAAGAAACATTATTTATTATAGAATAGTACTCGTTATAGTTAGAACATAAAATACGGAAAGGATTATGTAAAGCATAGTTTTCACTACAAAGTGGAAGGGAAAGAGGTAAAAAGTTCCTTGTATTCCTGATCGGAACCTTAAAATTAATTTGGCTAATCAGTTCGGATGAATCGATCTCACCATTAATGAGCTTATGCAAAAAAATAACACCAAGCATGGTTCTACGATCAGAAAGTGAAGGAAGATTGATAAGTAAAAGTCTACTGCGATAGGAAGGTAAAGGAGTGTTAGCACTCCAATTAAGACCCCGAAGGGCAAACAAAAGAAATTGTTTTTGTACAGACTCTATTCTTTCCTGATGAACCTTATATTGGGGACACCAAATACAAGAGCCATATTCAAGAATAGGTCGAACAAGAGAAGTATAAAGAGTTTTAGTGATGTAGGGATCATTAAATTCTTTCGACCAACGCTTAATGAAACCAAGGACACTTATTGCACGATTAGTTATATCCAGGATGTGCTTGTCAAATTTAAGTTTGGGATCGAGCAGAATACCTAGATCTTTAACAGACTCAATGCGCTCAAGAGGTTTTGCATGTAGGAAATAAGTATTGTTAAAAGGCAAACGCCTGTAAAAAGACATTACGTTACATTTATTGCAATTAAGATTTAACAGGTTTATTTGACACCAAGATTGGAAACTATCAAGGTCAGCTTGCAGCATTTGACCAGATTGAGAATCAACTGACGTTAAACAAAGCTTGACATCATCGGCATACATTAACACACGAGAAAATTTAATAACGGATGGAAGATCATTAATAAACAATGTAAATAACAAAGGGCCCAGGTGACTCCCTTGAGGTACACCGGAAGTGACCTTAACAGACTTGGAGACTAAGCCGTTAAAATACACTTTCTGTGTTCTAAGATTTAAATAGCTAGATATCCAGATAATTAAGTTATTTGGAAATCCCAAGAGGTAAAGCTTATGTAGTAATAGTGAGTGATTAACTGAGTCAAAAGCTTTACTGAAATCAGTATAAATAACGTCCGTTTGCATTTTGTTTTGGAAACCATCAATTACCAAAGAAGTAAACTCCAGTAAGTTAGTGGTAGTAGATCTATATTTCATAAACCCATGCTGGCATGGTGATATAATAGATCTACAATAATGTTGTAACTGTGAGGTTATTAATTTCTCAAACAGTTTCGGAATAGCAGACAATTTTGATATTCCTCTATAATTCTCGGCATTCGATTTGTTTCCTTTTGTATGGAGAGGAATAATAAAAGATTCCTTCCAATAGTTTGGAAAAGAACATAACTCCATTGACAAATTAAAAAGAATATATAAAGGAATTAATAAAGCCTCAGCACAATGCCTAAGCACACATGCTGGAACTCCATCTGGCCCTGGTGAAAATACAGGCTTTAGAATCTTTAAATTATTTAATAGTGAACTTTTAGTAATTAATGGTTTAAAAATGCAATGTGCGTCATTTATCTGATACGGATAAGGCAAAACCAATCGATCGTTTTGAGATCTATATGTAGTTTGAAAAAAATCAGCAAATAAATCAGCAATAGACTGATTAGTTTCCGCTGTATTCTTTTCAAAAAAAACAGTCGATGGAAGCGTTGATGAACCACGCTTCATATTAACAAAGTTATAGAATCTCCTCGGATCACTGCGAAACCGCCGTCCACAATTTACGAGGTAGTCATTGTAACACTGCGTATTAAGGACAATAAAATTTGATCGTGCAATCGAATAACAAGAGAAGTTAAAGGAAGTGTTAGATTCCTTAAACTTCTTGTAATTTCTCGACATTTTATTTTTAAGGTATGTCAATTCCCGTGTAAACCAAACAGGCTTTTTAGACCTATTTGGTTTACGTAACGGGACGCATATGTCGAATGAAGAGTTTAATGCAGTATAAAACAGTTCAGTTGCACTATCAATGTCCCTACACTCGCAAAGAGGAGAGCTAAAACTATATCTGCTTATAAATATATACATACGTCGCATTCATTCACAAAAATACCGTTGAATGTTTTAACATGGCGCATACTCCAAGGTCGTTCATTCGTCCTCATCCGACCTCTTCATCCATTTTGAGCGTTTCGGAAAGTAATATTTAGTAGGGCAAGTGCTATCGATGACGTCAGTTCCGAGCAGGTTATGCGTCATGTTAAACGTGAATACAGGCTAAAGTTTATGAGATGGGAATGAATGACGAAGATTAAAATGAAGAAATCTAATCTAATCTAATCTAATCTAATCTAATCTAATCTAATCTACAATTCACAAAGAAATTTTGATCTTTATATTGAAATTAAAACTGTATTCATTTTTAAGTTAGTTGCAGAAAATGTACAAATGTTGTTAACAACATAACCTTTTAACCTTTAAAATCATGTTGTTCATTAAAATCCCTCAATGGTTCAATTATATTTAGCAATTCTGGATTCTTGATATAAACTCTTGGCTCGATGCTGAGTGCAACAACAAGCTTTTCCATGCTTGGCCGCTTCTCGGGTTCGGAGTGCCAGCATAATGCAATTATTTTTTTTACATAATCCACTCCTTTATAATTCTTTATATCATTTAAATCCGGGCGTTCACCTGGAACAGTAATAATTTGTAAATAATTCCCATGAATTTTTAATTCTTCTCACCTGCAGTAATTTTGTTTTGGATAACTAATGACGTCTCATACATGTAAAAGGGCTTCATCCTTGACATTACTTCCCAGAAAATAATGCCAAAGCTAAAAACATCGACCTTCTCCGTGTATTTTCCAATAATGGTCTTTATGAAAACAACTTGCTAAATATACTATTTTTTCGAGAGTGCATATCAAGCAAAACTTACATTAATTTCTGGAGCCATATAGCCGCATGTTCCAATGAACTCGGTATTAACCGTTACCAGATGTTTCACTGTACCAAAATCACAAATCTTCAATGTACAGTAGTTGTCGAAAAGCAAAAGGTTTCCGGGTTTCAGGTCCCGATGGATTACTTTTTCGCTATGTAAGTACTTCATGCCCTACAAGACAAATCGTAAAGTCAACCCAGTAAGTAAGTATTGCAAATATTTAACGTACCTTGGCTATCTGCAACATCCAATTCAGCTTGCCGACAAATGATATTTGTCGAGTTGACTTATGCAAAAAATCGGAGAGTGATCCGCAGTCAGCGTATTCAAGAATCATCCACATTTTATTGAGAGGACTTTTAGCCAAGCCATATAATTCGACAATGTGAGGATGTTTACAGTTTTTTAAATTGTCTGCCTCCTTCAAGATATGGTCATCAACTGGTACCTTTCTTATTTGTTTCACAACAATGTTTTTTTCTTTAAAATTAGTTTTCCAAATTGCTTCAAAAACATCCCCATAGGCACCACCAGCGATCTATAATAATCCATATCAGAGGTGATTTATTTGATCAAAATGTCTATACTCACATAGGCGCCCAATTCAATATCTTTGCAATCCACGTCATATCGATTTATGTTGTCCATCGTTAACGGTTTCAATACGAGTGACTCTATTAATCGTATACTGTCAATTATATGTGCATTTAACGCGCTGATAAGAAATCCATATCTTATCAGCGCGCTACTACTATCTACTACTACTACTATTCCCAGTTTTGAGCGAAAGTCTTTTTGTATTTAATGAAAGCCGTTACCCGATAGGGTTGTGATGGCCAAATAATAATAATAATAATAATTCCCGGTTTTCGGTGATAGTCTTTTTGTATTTAATGAAAGTAAAACTACGGTTACTGAATGTAAATAGAAACTTCTCAGTTTATACATATATAATATATACTCGTACTAATCGCATTTAAAATTGGAACTTGTGTACAATTCTAACAAGTAAGAAAACGCAACCCATTTCGAGAGAAAACAAAAAACTTAAATCATATTTTAACAAAAAATATACCGAATATACTAAAACTTGTTTTTTGTATATATTTGAAAATAGCGGGTAAAAATCTACAACTTCGTTATGGTCATACTGTCAACTAAACAAACAAAGCGCGGGCAGCTGCAAGTGAATTTTGCATATAAAATTGATTCTTTAATAACTTCCTTGTTTTTCATTCGATTCCAACCAGGAATCATTGAGAATATAATTATTATTATGCACACCAAAATGCAATGCTCTAGGTCTATTATTACGTCTTTTACAGACTTGTGGGGGCGGAAAGGGGCGTGGCATCCAACTTTTCAAATAAACTTGATCTGCGTAGCACCTATAGGAGTACTGTCCCCAAGTTTGGTAGCTCTAAGTTATAATACCCTTCTACCCTTTGGGTAGCGGGTATAAAAATAATAGCAGTATAATGCAAAAGGAGAAAGACAGTTGATTAGTGAATTTCTTGTTGCTTATATATAATATAATGAAGATGATGTATTTCTACATTCGCGTTGATGCCTGTTGAAAATCATTGGCACGAATTTTTCTTTTTTGGAAATTTTGTGTTACTAAATTGGGATACTGGATATAAATTCGGGGATCAATGCCGAGTAAAAAAACCAGCTTTTCCATGCTGGGCCGCACTTCAGGATCTGCTTCCCAGCACATAACGATTAATTGTTGAACATAATTCAATCCTTTATAATTCTTTGTAGCATCTAAATCTGGGCGTTTACCTGGAACTGTCATAACTTACGAGTAGACGGAATATTTAGGAATTCTTAATTCTTCTCACCTGCAGTAATTTTGTTTTGAATAACTAGTAGTGATAGTTGAGATTAGCTAGATTTTCTTTCGTTAGTTTTTGAATCCGTCTCATACGTGAGAAAAGTCTTCATCCTTGACATTACTTCCCAGAAAACAATGCCAAAGCTGAAAACATCGCACTTCTCCGTGTATTTTCCTTTCGTGGTCTTTATGAAAACAACTTGCTAAATATACTACTTTTTTGACAGTGCACATCAAGGGAAACTTACATTAAATTCTGGAGCCATATAGCCGTATGTTCCAATGCACTCCGTATTAACCGTTGCCACTTGTTTCACTGTACCAAAATCACAAATCTTCAATGTACAGTAGTTTTCGAAAAGCAAAAGGTTTCCGGGTTTCAGGTCCCGATGGATTACTTTTTTGCTATGCAAGTACTGCATGCCCCCTTATTTTGCTGTGGTCTTTGTTGCAGTTACATATCTGAAAAGCATATTTCCATATCTATTCCTTGCTGTGTAGGGATAGCTTGTCCCAGGGTGAGAGCATCCGGGTGAAGACCCGTATGCTGAGTGATTTGAATAATGTTGTAAAATATCCAGAATGAGTCCTAGGTTCACGAGTGAAGAGCCTGTTATAGTGATGCCCTTGTATAACATTGTTCTCTTTGTAAATAAAACATTTACGACACTTACTTCTATTGATATCTATATTCCATTTTCCATCCCAATCTTCAAAGTTCTTTAACTTTGCCAATTTAAGATTGATTGTTTTGCTGTTTCGAGCATCTAGATACAAGAAACCCTTTCATCCATTTGGTATTCATCAACTTCGTTATGTGGTTACCTTTATAGTATCTTCTTTCACGCCCTTAAGATGGAACATTTTGTGGCTCTTTTCCAAGATGATTGTGAATGAAAACTACAGGTTTTGCATGAATGTAAATACAATCTTCTCAGTTTAATCATTATGTACAGTTCACAATTGGCTTTACATAAGCTTAGGTTCTACATCTGTATTGATCATTTTTCGGTACAAATTGCACAAAATACATTTTTACAGTTTCAGTTTATTGTTTTTGTTTATAGTTGCTCGGCGGTGCATAGTTTTAGGTACTAAACGCCACGCATCCCCATCTACTAGGGACTCGATTTTGTTTTGCTTTAAGTACAAAATATTATTGTAGCTGGCATTTTGGTAATAGGTAACAATCCGACGATCTGACGATCGATCGCTTTTGGGCACTTAACTGAACTTAGCCTAAATCTCAAACGATTGTAAGACGGCAACAAACTTGAAAAGGAAACTTAAAGCTGAGTTGGCTAACGTTATAAGTTTGTTGTTACAATCCACAAGTTGCTGCTATCACATGTTGCGTATCTCACGCCGTCCGATAGGCATTCGCATACTCCACGGCGTCGTGCAGGGTCGGAAAGATCTCGAAGGGACCCTCGCTGAGGGCCATGCTGTGCATCAGAGTGTCGTACACGCGATCCACGGGGCTGGCCAGCAGTAGACGAGCACCGCGCGCCTTCAGCTCCTTGCTGACATCGCTCAGCGTACTGCAGCCGGCCACATCGATGTGGCCCAGCATCGAGAAGTCCAGTATGAGGAACTGAAAGGAGTTTGCGGCCTCCATGAACTGCCCCTCAAAGGCCTTGCCTCCATTTTGCAATACCTGCGCATATGTGGTCTTTGTCTTGACTACTCTATTGCCACTACTCTTGTCCAGGCCGACAGTCTCGTTGAGGGCGCGACGGAAGAAGAGGCTGGTGGCGAAATTGAGCGATCCACAATACCGAAAGATGCGGGTCTCCGGCACTTGCATCACGTTGCGATGCTGCGTCATGTCCATGTAGATGCCGGGCGCCTCTGGCATGTAGCCCAGCAGGCAGGAGTAAGGTTTCAGGCCCTTAATGTACAGCGCCAACAGCGAAACACAAACGCCAATCAGCAGGCTGGACAAGACGAACGATCGTTTAGTTAATTGCAGTTATAGAACTATATAGCGTTGGACTTTACCCAATGTCAATGTCGATGAGCACCACACAGAGGAACGTGGATATCCAGGTGAACATCTCCAGCTTGCCCTGCTTGGAGAACTTCTTCAGCTCCTTCACCTGCATGAACATGGGCTTCAGTGCCACGATAATCACGCCAGCCAGCACGCACTGAAAATGGGAAATATGGTGAAAATATGAAAAATACTTTCAATTTGTTTGTAAATATTGGTCACTTACCCTTGGCAAATCACTGAAGAAGGGGCCAACCCACATGATTGTGGCCACCACCAAGGAGGCGGAGACCAGGGATGCAATCTGCGAAACGCCGCCCGTTTGATCCTGAATAACCGAGCGGGACAGAGAGCACGCCATGGGCAGGCAGGAGAAACAGCCGCCCACAATATTGCCCACGCCCATGGCGAAGAGTTCCTGATTGGCGCGCACCTCGTAGTTGTGCTTCTTGGCGAAAGTCAAGCCCATGGACATGATGATCGAGTACGTGACGATGGCAATGGCAATGGCATCCACAGCCACCACAGGCACCAGATCCATTCGCGGCAGTTCCGGAGTCGGCAGACTGTTGGGTATAACGCCCACTGGCTTTATGTGAAAGTTCTTCTCCAGGTGACAGAACTTGGCAATCAAAGTGCCGCCAATGATGGCGATCAGTTCGCCAGGCAGCGGGAAACGACAGCGTTTGCTCAGACAGGGCTTCAGGCACTCGTTGCAGATGGTCATGAAGATTATGATGCATAAGCAGAAGCCCAAGTTAACCAGGTTCGTTTGCGGTATCATCTGCACTATATCGATTATGGTCACCACGATTTTGAAGGGCGTCTTCTTGCGCTCCACAGTGACACCCAGCACATCCTTCAACTGTGCGGTGACCACGTGACACGCGGCTGCCGTCGTAAAGCCATTCACCAGAGGCTCGCTCAGCAGAGAGGCCAGTGTCCCCAGCCTGAAGAACGACATGAGCAGCTGCAAATAACGATTGAATGTCGATTATTGCTGACATTATGAATGAAGTAGAGAGAGTTAAGAAGAATCCTGAAATACTTTGTGATAAATATGTGTACTATTTAGAGATATAACATATTCCCTATCACTGCTCTAAATCCTAATGAGAATAAATTAGTCTAAATTGAATTGATATTAAACTTCGTTGTGCATAATAATTGCAATCATATTCTAGTTTGTTTTTTGTTTAAAATATTTAAAACATATTCGAACTGAAAGATTATAAGCGAATATTAAGTAAACTAAGCAAACAGAGTAGTTGAGAAGATTTTATAGCAAATCTTGACGTCATGCTAGTTAAATGATTACCCCATTAAAGTTATAGTAGATAATATGACCTTGTCATCATTTGTAATTATTAATGACGATGAGAAACGACAGCTTCGCCCTAAGATAACAAGCAGTTCAGATTAGATATTCACTTCGACGATTGCTTCTAACTGAGATCATTAAAAACTAGCTTTTATCTGAGATCCTCAATGAAATCCAAGTAATAATGAGCATAAGCTGATGATGATCTCAAACTTACGTTGATAATGCCAACAGTGAAAGCTAGAGCCGTGACCACCTCCAGGGTGGAGATGACGTTTGCTGGATGTGGCAACATTGTCGTCGTCGCATTCTGCAGCAGCAACGTTGCAGCTGTTGTTGCACCTTCTGCTGTTGTTTCCACCAGCAGCGACAACGGCGATGCTGTCGACGTCGCCGCTGCTGCTGTTGTTGTTGTTGTTGTTGTTGTTGCCAGCATTGCGAGTGGCGTTGCTGTTGTTGTCATTATAGTTGCGTTGACTGCATTGGGATCATAGTTGGAATAGGATTGCACCACCTTCTGGGTCATCATGCTGGCGACGGCAAAGGTGCCGATGGATATGTGCTTGGAGGTGCCGAGCAGCATGTAGACGAGCACCGGAAACACGGCCATGTAGAGGCCGTTTCCGGCGGAAACGCCAGCCAATATGCCATAGGCAATGCCGTGCGGAATATTCATGATGGCCACCGTGAAGCCGGCTATGACATCACCGATGAGATCCCGTCGCACCGAATACTGGGGCAGCCACTGGAGAATCGGTATGACGCCGGTGAAGAGCGAGAAGAAGTCCCAGCCTCGCCAGCAGTTGAGCAGCGAGGAGGGAATACTTTTGTCTCTGGCCGCATAGCCCGTCTCCTTGATGACCAGCTCGTGTGTGAGCACATCCCGATGGATGCGATACTTTGGCTGTATTTTTTGTTTACTTTGTGCGCTCTTTCCACTCCCATTGCTCCCATTGTTGTTTTTGTTGTTCAGCGGCTTGGTTCTGCGGCACAGACAAAATACTTTAGAGCGAGTTGAACATGAACAGATAAAATGTGGTCAACTCACTCTGGATTCTCCTGTTCGTTGGGCATTGTGTGCTCGGCCTCTTCCACGGCCAGTTGCTCGGTGTCTTCGGCTGCTTCTATCACCTCCACATGGGCGTCGGTGTAGCGATGGGTTTGCAGATCTCTCAGATATTGCCCGTTCCTCCAGCGAGCTATTCGTTCCTCAGCGTCTCCTTGCACAGGTATCAACAAAGTGCCAGCTTCGTTATGAGTTTCTGGATCCTCTGATCGTCTGTTCAAGTCTTTGAAATGTTTCCAGGCACATTTACGCGCGGATTTCAGATAGTGTTTGGGTTTCTGCAAAAGTGTTTCGCCGATTAGTTTAATCTACAACACAAAAATCGTATGTTCCTGCAATACTGTTGGCAAAAAAGATAGATTTACGACTCTAATGGCCAGAGATTAGACTACAATTATATAGAGTTGACACAAGCCCAATCACATTATTTGCCAGTTATCTGACTGCAATTAGCACCACTTAGTCAGGTATCTGGGCACCACTTCAGCCACCATCCACCATCCACCATTCACCACTCACGCTCCAAGCACGACTGAAACCACAATGGCCTTACTGCAGGGTATAAATACAAGCCTCCGTTTGTTCCTCCATCTAAATTAACACCAATATCTAATTGGTCGAATCATTGGATCCACATGCGTTGGGCAGCTGACCATTGTGGTTTGCTGGGCTCGCACAAAAAACCACACAGGCGACAACAGGGCGCATCGCCATCAATATCATGCAAAAGAACACAAATACAACGCTGACGACAGTGACGAAATTGAACAGCGTTATTTGCTTATCTATCGCATTGATTACGCATACGCAGTGTTGCCCTCGTCTGGTCAGAATTGTCTATTGACGTCGAGCGAGAGTCGAGTGAAATTTTTAGTGCTTTGCGTCGACTCACAAAACCATATTGTACGATTATGTCTGGCAATTCAATTCCTGCAAAATTTCATGAATAACTTTTGCCAACAATCTGATTTGCTAATTGCCAAACAAAGTTCAGCAAAAGCAGCATTTTAATGTTGTGTACTTTGCTTATAAGCACCTGCTTTATAAAACCTACACAGTTAGGCTCGTTTTGGGCAATAAACTAGTGTTTTGTATTTAACAAATATATTATTGAAATTCACGTTAAGGGCTGTGCATTGTTTGTGTACTTGATGCTGTGAAATTGATGATTTGTTTTTCAACTCAAGCGCTGAATCTTGGACTTATTTATAATAAGTTTTTACAGAAAAACAAAAATAATATACTTTAATATCAGCTCAAAAACAAAAATGGTTGACACTTGCAATTAGCACAATTAACTGAGTTTATTTTTAAAGAATATAACAACGCATATAAGTATATATACATATACACAGAGTGAGTTTATTTTTAATTTGAAACTGTATTTATTTGATTAGTGCTTTAATAATCCTATCGCTAAAAGTATAATACTTGTTCTGTTCCAAAGTGTATTTTTATGTGATTATAAGACTGCTGGACTTAAATCATCTTTAGAATAGCATTATTGCAAAATTGTTCATCACATCGTGCGTAATTCGATTGTGTTGACAAAAAATTATATTATTTTGTTGACTTTATTTGATGAAGACATTTCAATGTTTCGAAAGTAATATCGTCAGCAGATAGAAGTCCCCTCTGACTCAATGCCCACAACAACTGTTGAAATTAAACTTTGTAGACTTTGCTTCGTAGAAATGTATTTAAATAATTTCAGAACCGGTTTGCCTGCAAAATACTCGTCCGATTCAACTTGAAGCATGCTACTTTTGGCTTAGCGCCATAGCCGGTGGTCTGAGGAAATGTGTTTAGTACGCACAACCGTTATGGGAAATAATTATATTGGGTTGCTGTTACCATCGGACACAGTCTGTGCTAAGTGACAATAATCGCTGTCTAAACTAAAGTAAATAACACACAACTGTGAACCGGTTAGACGCGTCGCTGACTCGGCAAAAAAGGCGATTAAATTGTACTTAAGACATTGCCTTGCTGACCCGTTGCAAAGAATATTCCGTTCTCGTTCTCGTCTGACAAACTCATCACTGCGCCAGTGCAATGTCAAGTTCAATGGCTTTAAGTGCTATCCACATACGAATTACGACTATACTATATAGTAAGATGTACGAGTATTTAAGAGTTGCCTGAGTTGAAAGAGCCTCGGTAGAAGATCAATCACGCGACTCTCGCTGTAATTACAGTCAGTGCAGTTATTGAATTGATTGCTGCCTGAGATCAAGTGATTCAATTGATTTGGCATGATCAATTATGCACTGAATTAAAGCACATGTTCGCACAGATCAGATGACAAAAATGCGAAGCATCCTAGAGCATCATCAACCATCAAATGGCTTGTGCTGTTCATTCTACTTCATAGATTAAATTATTTCATTTTGAAATTGTATACTTTTTAAAAATCATTGATAATTTCGAAATAAAAAAATCTTTAGCTAATAATAGCCAGAAATTAGCATAGTGTGGAAAACTACACAATAGAAACTAATTATTTTCATTGTTATTTTTTGGGTTTTCCACAATCCGTGAAGCGAATGCTGGGTAAGATTAATATTGCTTATATACCCCATAGATTATAATTTTGTACTGAAATTAGTCATTTATTCTTATTTAATTTTATTTCATATTTTAATTTCATATCGTAATTTTTCCAATGTCAACTGTTCTTTGTCAAAGTTAAAGTGAATTCAAAGAAAATACAAAAATATTAGGATAGTTTTATATATTTTGAATATTATTTTAAATTGAAAATAATTATTTAAAAGATTTGGTTCTGTCTATGATTATCAGTAGAACACAACACCACGCTTAAATATTTACAATCACTACAGGAAACAAAAATGTGCTAAGACAGCGTTATGCACATATGAAAAACTTTAGTTGTTTCATATTTTTTCGCATTTAACAATCGCAAATAGTTTGCAGGGAAATTAGAAACCTTTCTAGATAGAAAAGTTGAGTGCAAGCTACAACTGCTGCGCACGGTGCTGGCTAAAAGTTGTTGTGCATGTCAGGCTTAAAGTTGTCAAATGCAATTTGAAAGCATTTTGAATGATTTATTGTTTCTGTTTTTGCTATCTTTTTGGGGTATTAATTGTAATAGCTTCCGCTCCGCCTTGACTTGAAATCAATGTTATTATCGTTGCCCCCTCCAAGTTACAGCCCAGCGCATTCGCATCTAGACAGTTATTTTTGGATGACAAAGCCTTTAATCAACTCACGTCCCACATGCAAACAGTTAAACACAGCTTTATAAGCAACTGCTTTGATAATAATTTCGTATTTGTTAACGCAAAATTAATGAGTAATAAAGACATAAAAACAGAAAAGAGTGAATGGTGGGTTTGGAAATACCCTGGCAGGTAAAAATAATTGCAGTTAACATATGATAAAATTGAAGATTCTTAAATGTAAGTGTGTTTGCATATTTTTGTAAATAAATCAAATGACAATAGAAATGGTAATTTAATTAATGAGCCATCAATCGAGCACATTCGCTGTCGAATTTACTACAGGGTATTTATCGCAGTTGAACACTGTACATCTGCTTAATTGGGATGCCCCTGGGTCGCTTTCAATGCCGTCGTCGCACCATTCCCCATTAGTTCTACTACCAAATACTTAGCAACCGGTTATTTGTTTGTGTTTCCATATAGAACGGAAAAAGTGCTTGACTTAAATGGATTTGTGGAGGGCAACTGTTTACAACTATAACCGAGCGGTGCATAACTATTGAACCGGGGTTTGCGGGTCAGGTGTGAAAAATTGTGTAATGTCGTTCAAAATATCGGTGTCTCTTTGGCGTCTCAGCCTCTTCATATCAGACTTTGTCCAATGTGGCTTATCAAACGTTGTGCATCGAAGTCATTAATCAAAAAACAACAACACAGAGAGAAATCTGAATGGCAGAATTTTCCATTGAAGGTTGTCCACTTGTTGCCAGTGCGGGCCACAGATAGCCGGATCTGTAGAGTCCTTATCAGTTTCAGTATTTTTATTTTCGAGGGCCTTGATATACTGCATACGTAGTTGTGAACAGCTTTTACCTGCTCAATCACATGCTATACCCCGTACTATCGCGATGACAAACCGATGATAGTGGAGCATATGCAGATAGATAATTTCGAATGTTTATTGATGTTCATTACGCTGCGTACTTCAATCATTGTGGGGGGAACTTGGGGCCTAAAGAAGTCGTCACAGCTGAGTCGCACTTTATAATAACACTGAAAATTATTACAGGCACTGCAGCATCTTAAATAGTTCTATATTATATCACAGAATGCTATATATTTGTCTGATCTCTTTGTTTTACACAAAACACATCCCCAACTCGACGCCTCGACAACGATGATGATGATGATGATGATGATGAGAGCAACGCTGATAAGCGGCTTGCCAACTTGTGAAGTATATAAAAATAATGTTTGTCTGACGTGGAAATTTATTGTCTGAAATACTAAGTAAGCCTTTTTATAACTCGCATAAAAATGTTAAATTTTGTTTATTTTAAGCTTATACAAATTGTGACTTGGTTTGTTTTTATTTTTTGAAATATGCTTTACAGACTTTTCAATTAAGAAACAGGTAAGTGCACTTTCCCTTCTCTCTCATTATCCCAAATATCATGGCGAATTCATTCATAAGCAAAACATATATAAGTTCTTAGAAAAGTGAAGAGCAGATGGTTTTTGTCAATTTCCAAAAACTATTTATAGTACAAATTTTGCAAGATTGATGTACGACAATCTATTAAGGAAATAATATACCCCATCGGATGAATTGGTGCCGGGCATATCGATGGGCTGACAACATATCGACCTTCGAACTTTAAAGTCCACACTATCTCAGGCGCTTAACAAATGCCCAAGTTCAAAGCAGCCAAAAGCAATTGTTCATAATGAAAGCCGTAAGGTCGCTTACCAACAAAAATGACTAATCAGTTGGACAACAAACAGAAGTAACAACAAAAACAGTCGGTATAACAATAACAGGAACCATAACTGAACGTGATAGTGTCGAACCCATTAAAAACAAAAAGTAAAGAAAATACAAACTCAGAGAGTTGCTGTTTCCGAGTCTGTTGCGAATGGGATTAATAGGGTTGTGGACTGGAACTCGAAGCCCGAGGTCTGTTAGCTTATCAAATAAAGCTTCGCAAGCATGCAACAGTTGCATGTGAGCTCATCGATTTCAGATATGCATGCCATAAAAATAATGCGAGTGCACGACTATTCTGGCGGTGCAGTTACTTTTTATATGCAAATGTATCTGTTAGATACTTTTGCGAGGCAGCAGTAGCGGCGGCACTTGGCTTTGATTTAGCTGTTCAGATTTATCGATTGTTTATCGCATTTATTATTTCGAGTGGTCAACAACAATTTTCTTTTCACTTGCCAAACAACAAACTAGTTTCCACTTGGGCACGCATCAAAGTTATGACAATCGCATAGAGACCGAAGTAAATAAATCAATTGGGGCATCATTCAATTGACATACTTGGATGCCCACACGCTCTCTCTCTCTCTCTCTTTTCGCCGCTCTCCCTCTCTCTCTCTTGTCGCCGCTCTCTCCCTTCTACAAATCTGTGCACAATTGTGTATACTCTAAAATACGATGGGAATTGTGATATTCTGTTTAATATTTATTTTAGCAACATTTTTGCCGGGTTTTATTACAAAATTTAATTGGAACCGAGCAACGTTACACCTTAAATATGTCATAAGCTTATCTCGAAACAAAAGCCCGCAATACACTCATATTCAAACAAATCTTTTGTAAATACTACACCTCGATAATGCTTTCAAATGAGGGGAATTATTGCATTGGAGGAGGGAATCCCGAAAGCAAAACAAAAAAGCTTTTACATTAAGATGCTCTTCTATTTACAATGGAATAATCTCTTGGTTCTCAAATGGAAATTGTTTTATTGTTACTACTTAGTTCGCAGCGAAGGAGGAATTAATCTAAAGAGATATTATTGTTTACAATAATTATGATTTTATAATGCAAACGCCATAATTTAAATTAGTAGTGAAAATCCTATTAATACAACGACAATAAAGATTATTTACTTTTTTATTACTTGACCAATATTGTCATTTTAAATATGGTATTCATATTTTCCACAAGTCTAGAAATCCCCTAGTAATTGCAATAAGCCCAAAAGTATCGTTTCAATATTGAATTGCGAAAACAATACTTTAAATTATAAATACGAATTCTTTAGATGAATGAATTTTACAAATTATACCGTGAAATTCTTTTTACTAAGTTAAAAATTTACTTATCTTCAAAAAAGAATTAAACAGTTCCGTTACGAACTACGTGTTCATTGTTTAAGCTAATCTACAGACTACATATATTACCACATCGTTGGGTTGAAGAAATTTATTTACTTGATCAATATTATCATTTGAGATAGAGTATTCACACTTCTAGCCTAGAAATCGCATTGATTTCGCACTTATTTTTCACGGTTATAAATTTTGTTTGTTAAAGCTTCTACACGAAATTTAAGCAGTTGCTAACTGTTTTCGTTCGAGCGAAAAGCTCGATAATGCTCAAGTATTATAGCCAGATAAATGAAATTCTTTTAGCCATCCCCAGCCCAGTCGCTTTGGCCGGTAAATGCCACGGCAAACAGCTGACCGACTGGTTATGCGATTCGGTTCAATTTGCAGCGGAAAACCCCCTTTTGAAATTTGGGTTGTCAACACGCAAGGTAATTGACCAGACAAAATGTGTGTGTAAAAGCACAAAGCGAAATCATTGCGAAAGTCAAGTTTGTTGACTGCACTGAGGCGTACCCTGTAAGTCAACAAACCCACTCACTGTTGATTTTATCAGGCATCCAAAATGATGATTTTTTTGTAACAAAAAAATAACAAAACTTGGAACAAAATTAATTACACTAAAGTCATGAATTCTACCAAATTGGTTCCAATAATAATGTGTAATTTTGAGTAAATTAGTAAATTGAATACCAATGTCATTATTATTGAACAGAAAAAATAAAACTCAAAAATAATTATAATATACGACTTTTATTTCTATTCATTATTTTTGGACAAGCTATTCATATCATCCTTGATTTTGTAATTTATTATTTTTAATACAAATTAATTTTGAGTTAATTGGTAAACTGAATACCAAAATCATTATTTTTAAGCAAACAAAATAAAACTACACAATAATGATGGTTAAAAAAATAAAACTCTTAACTAACGATAATTTGTGCACAAAAAGCACAATTGCTTTAAAGCTCTTTGTTAACTGATTAACCCCAAAAACAATATGCAGAGGGGATGATTTGTTTACAGGGTATTCAGGTGATGCGACAGGTTGAAAACAAAAGCGCGAATGAAACAAGAAATAAGCGCAGTATTAAATCAGGTGCAGCTGCACTTGACTGACGGCGATGGTCAAGGCGAAAAGAGAGAGCGCAAGAGAGCGGGCAAGAACGGAGAGCGAGAGAGAGAGTGGGGGAGAGCTGACGAATAGCGGCAACTGAAACGCAAGGCAAAAACAAACAAAAATTGACAATTAATTTGATTGCCCCAAATTGAGACTGAAGCGGGCGAAATATAGTAGATCGAAATCGAAATCGGAAGCATTGAACATTTTGATGAGACCCGTGACGAAAGTATGATAAATACATATACAGTGTATATATGGCACATATTGAAGCCAAAAATACTTATAAGGGGTTTGAGTTGAAAATAGAAAAGTAAAGAATCTTGTGTTTGGCATTTGATTTAGTTGCTAACTAATAGTTGTCACCGTTGTTGTTATTTTGTATTATCGTTTGCCGTTGTCACCTTCAGCTTCTGATAGCGTTGTTGTTGTTGTTGCCACACTTGTTGCCAATAAAATTGTGATTAACACTTATTGTGCTGCGCGTGCATTGATCACATACACAAACATATACATACATATCTATTGAATATTGTAGGATTAAAACTCACAAAAGAATGCTAATTAATTGCCATATAGTTATGGATAAAACAATTTTCGATTTGTTAGTTTTTGATTTCTTGTTATTCAACCGCCTTCGCTTCGGAACGATGATACGACGCTTGCGACATGCTACGTAAACCGTTTGTTGCTGCCAAAAAACGCTCGCGCCAAAAACAAACACACGCACGAACAAAGCACGTAGCGACACGGAGAGCGAGTGCGAGAGCAACAGCGACAACGATGCCTTTCGAGTGACCCACTGAAACTGAAAGCACACAACACAACAACGCAGCGTCGTAGCACGTGAAAGCTTTTCCCTAAAGCTGCGTCGCAGCGTCAATGCTATTTTATTGCCATTGCATTGTTGTTGCTGCTTTCAAACTTTGGACTGCAAATCACAATATTTTTAGTTGCATTTTAAATAGTTGAACACATTTCCATTTGGTTAGCACAGCAAACGCTTATTTATTTTGAGCAACAGTTTGCATATTTCCATTTCTTTCATTTATTGTTTGTGCAATAAGTTTTCAGTCGCGCAGCTGGTCGAGCTTACTGGCGTTGCCACCTCGTCTTACTTGCAAAGTTTACAAACAGCTGATCAGTGGCATGTGGCAGCAGCTTAAAGCTAAAATAATACTGAAAAAGTACTCTGGTAGTTTACAGTATTTATATACTGTTCATTATTAATTGAAATTTGAATTAATTTTAAAATCGATGGATGTCTTTATGTTTCTTTACTGCTACTAGTCATTAATTAAAAATTGAGAACATTCTCATAATAAACAAAGCTGGCTAACAAAAGTTAGTCATTTTTTCATATTACCGAAAGTTTTTCGTGTATTTAAAATTTTGCAGTTCCTGGTAACACTAAATGCACACTCTTGGCAGCACTTGCCGTACAACTGAGGTGCCAATTCAAAAGCATTTAAATGACACAGTCTGGCAACACTTTACTTATCATAATGGAAGTAAAGCTAATGCGAGTGATGAGAATGTTTCGCTGCCGTTTAAATAAATGGCTGTGCAAGTTTATGTGCTGGCTATGCCAAAGACCTGCAAGTGAGTAGTGACAACGTAGTTGGGTGCAACCAACCAAGCGCATGAAATGTGATGTGTGTAATTTGCAGCAACACTTTGGCGCCATCTTTAAGCGGTGAGTGCTCTCCTTGTCCTTGCCCTTGACAGGTGGTGCAGCAGAAGCAGCAGCACTTACTAATTTGCATACAAGTTGCACGCGTGTGGCAACATATAAAATGCGGAACCGAATTAACAGTTATGCGCGCACAGTACATCATCAACTGCCGCTGCCAGTGCTGCAGAGGCAACGTAGCAAATGAGGCACTTGCACGCAGACGCCTGACCTTGTCACGGTTTATTACAACAGCCAACAAAATCAGCATATAAACATGCAAAGTGTTTAGAAGGCGTCCAATTCCTTGCCCAGGCCCAATGTGTCTGTGTGTGTGTGCAATGCAAACAAACAAGGCATATCAAAATTTCAACAACACGCAACAAAGGCCCAAAATATTGTTAATAGCAGAGCAGGCGTTAAAATCGCGCTGCCGCCTTGTCTACTCAAAACAAACAGCAGCTGAGGTGTGTGTGTGTGTGTGTGTGTGTGTGTGTGTGTGTGTGTGTGGGTGCCACCGCAGTCAGGTGATTGTCGATGTTGATATTGTTGATGAGCTGCAAGCAGTCGCAAGTGCTTTTACTTGTGGAGTGATCCTGCAACTGCGGCCGCCACTTCATGCCACACAGCAGCGGCAGCATTTAAGAGTGCGTCTACGCTATGTGGCAGACACTCCACACATCACATATGGCGTCGTAAATGCGGCTGAGAGCAAACACAAACATACAGCCAAGCAGCCGAACTCATCATCATCATTAGCGAGCTCATCATCATCGCCTTCATCATCATCATCATCATCCACCAGTCACACTCAACGTAGCGTGTGTGTGCAGCAGCAGCAACAACAACAATTGCTGGCGACGTCGACGCCATCGAGAGCTGTTGCTGCTGCTGCTGCTGGTGGCAGGCAATTCGCAGATTTTACGTTTCAGTTTCGTGCAAAACGTGGAAGCGGCTGGTCAGCAAAACAGCACCAAGAAAAGCGACAAGGAAAACTCTTTGACTAATTCAAAACGGCTAGAAAAATCGCAAAAAATATAAATAACGAATGCAAATGTCTAGCTTAAATTGAGATTGATATTTGAATAATTGAGAACGAGCTAAAAATTTGCATATTGCAATTGTTAAATGCAGTCAAGAGACTCCGGCTAAGCGCGGGCCTAGTGTATTTGGCAATAAACCGGATATTCTAGATCTCCAGATCGCCGTTGTCATCGCCAGTCGAATCGAAACCGAACTGAAACAAAAAGCCAACCCAAAGCGTTGTTAATCAAAGCGGTACAATTGTCCATAGCCAAAGACAATAACGACAACAAAAACGGGCAAAAAGTGACACAATTAAACGCTGTAAAGCAAAAAAACACACAAACTCCGTTGGATTGTCTTCAATCTGTAGCAAATTATATACACATACACCTATATACACCTACCTACCTAGCTATCTACCTATCGCTGTGGCCAGCTGAGCAGCGCTGAGTGTTAAGTTTATTTCTGTTTGCGGCGAAACAACAACAAAAAGTCGGCGGCGGAAAAGCGAAGAAAAGATCGTGCACGCTAAAGTAACATATTTATTTTTAACAATTTCGCAAGCGTTCAAATTTTGCTCCAGCGAAAAAAAAATTCATATATGTATCCATATAGTATATGATACTGAACTGTATCGTCAGACCAGACAGATAGACACACACCAAAAAAACAAAAAAAATAATATAGCGATCGCTCGCAGAACCAATACCAAAAAACAAAAAACCAAAACAACAACACAACAGTCGACGTAGAAGGGCGAGGGGAAAGTGCGGCACCAGAAGCTGTTAAAAAAATTAGTTGAGTGAGTAATCATTATACACTATTTCCAAGTGCAAAGCGCTCGAGAAACCCAGAAAAAAACGAACTATAACCATAAATGTTTTGCTTTCCAAAATCTGTTCTGGTAATCGTATAATTAAATGCATGCAGTTTGCTAATTAAGCTGCTAAATTAGCTTCGTTTGTTACTTTTCTTTGTAAAATGCATATTTCTCTGAAAGCTGCACATTTTTGGTTAAATTGATATTTAAATTGCTAGTTGTAATAGTAAAAGATTAATATATTTTCTTGCAAAGGTTGAATGCTTAAAAATTGATAAGAAACATTCCTTTCCTTTGACTTTCTGAAATTTAAACAATTTTTACAATTTAGTTTGAAGTTCAATTGAATTTTCAATTGCTACTTGCTAGTAATAAAACAAATAATAGATTACTATATTTTCTACTTTCAACGAAATAATCACAGATTACTATATTTTTTTATTTTCAACAAGTGCTTCAGAATTGATAAGCAAAATTCCTTACCTTTAACTTCTTACAATTTAAACAAGTTCTACAATTAATCTGTTTTATGTACGAGTATTTTTTATTTGTAGATCTTTTGATAAGTATCTCTAGAAAGTCGTTTCAAATTAAAAATAGAAAAATTGAAATTTTTTTTTATTCATTTTAGTATTGTTGAGCTAAAGCAGAAAATATTATTAATAATAATTATTGGCTGGTTTGTGATTACAACACTTCAATTTGTAATGTTAAATACAATTAAAATATTGCTAGTTAAAGCTGATTTAAAAAACTAAACAAAGTAAATACCTTAATGGCATCTTTAATGATACTCTTAAGAACATCAGAGTTGGAATATTAAATACTGGAGGCATCCCACATTAAGGTCTTATTATTTCTTATTAAACCGAAACTTTCAAGATAAATATGTCAGTTTATGTACCGTAGAATATTATAATGAGTTTTTAAAATTTAATTTTGTTATTCATAGTTCTTAGTTCTGAGATTGTATATCCTAGTTGTAGCATAAAAATATTGAGGTCAACTGAGAAACTTCGTTTACGCATTGAAAGTTTCTCTTGTCGCACAAGTGGCACAAGGACACCGGAAATATTTGCTCTATAAATATAAAACAAACCCATAAATCTTTCGCCCTTTTTGCTGGCACATTCAGTGCAAGTACCCCAGCAATATTACAATAATAATAACAACAAGAACTGAAATGAAAATGTTGCGCGTCGTGAGTTTTATGGTTATATTTGGTGGCATTATTTTTGATTATTATGGCCACAGTGCGTTTACGATTATAATGGGACAGAGTCACCTTCGGTACAAAAAAAATCTGTGCTCTGTTTTTTTGTCACAGTCACAATGTGCAATAATATTTCATGCTGCGTCATTAATTAATATGGGCACACTTATTCATAATTTGCCGCTTCCTCGCTTTGTTTTTGGCCACTGTCGCTTAATGATAAACCAAAAAATTCGCTACATTAATAATCGCCTACGGCAAAATTTTGGAAATTCTGAGAAAAAAAAAAACAAATACAGAAATGACGATAATATGACGCTGATACTAAAGCTGTTGTTGTTGTTGTTGTTTTTGTTGCTGCTCTTGTCGCTGGGGGGGCATGCAACAGTTTATAACAAATCGCCTCACATGGCTCTTAATTAATTAAACATATAATTTATCAAGCACTATAGTGGGAGGCGCAACAAATTAATAAATGTTGCAAGTATCGTTATAAATTTCTCGATTCGAGCAGCAAAGTTCAAGTGCTTGCAGTCATAATTAAGCAATAATTCTCCTATTTTTTTTTTTTGCTGATGTGTGTTCTCTTCAAAGTTATTTGATAATGTTCTATATAAATCAGGGCCAACGATCTGGCTGGTTGCTGAGGTGTGCGCTGCTTGCTGCTGGCACAAGTCCCACGGGGACAGTTTCATAATCCGATAGGAAATTTTTCAACAATAAAGAAAAAAGCGAAAAGAAACATCAACAAAATTGAGCAATAAATAATCTGGGGGATCTGTGACAAGTGGTCGGGTTTTTCTTTCTTTTTCACCGCGCACGATAATTGCCAATTTAATGTTCGAAATGCAAAGTGTTAATTGGAAAAATCAAAGTTCTGCGTTGAATAATTTCTTTAATTTAATTTGAAGCTAATTTGTATTTATCTGATTTGATTCTGGGAAAAGAATAAGTATTAGAAACGAGAGATTTCCATGCATTTGGCTTTTTCCACCTAATTGCTTGTCGTTAATGATCAGCAACAAATTTTGGCCAACTCTTTGTTTGGCACGTTACCTGATTGTTGTTTTTTGCAATACTTTTGTTTTTATTTGTGGCTCTTAAGTTTTATGGTGTTTTCCCATTCACAAAAAAACACCAATAAAATACGAAAAGAGTGCGAGCCACCGGAAGATTAAGCAACATTCAACAATTTGCTTGCCAACAGGCCAACGACGACCCCAATTTCGATTTCCATTTCGATTTTTCCATTTTGGCAGCGCAGTCGCCCAAGGTGAATGCGGGGGAGGACTGAGGAGATCTGAGGTGGCAGCATCAGCTACGAGTACGTTGTGTGTGGCGGGATATCCAACATCTGACTGACGTTGGTTCTTCCTACTCTCTAAATATTATATACATCTCGACATTTGTGGCTGTTGCGCTAATTTACAGGCCGAGTGATTGTCTACAATAATTTTGAAAAATTGTTCTCAAAACTTTGCACTTTGCCTCCTTCCAACTACAACAACAATAAGATCAACAGCAAATACATATTATATTTGTTTATATACGGCCAGATACTCAACTCTAAGTTATATTTCCGCACTTTTGGTTGCGTTTTTAAGCTCGTACATAAATAATTTTGACTGACAGCAGCCGTTCATAAAATGAATACTTATGCATACGCGTATGTAACAGAATTTTGAGCAACAGTCGTAAACATTCAAAATAATTGAGCACTCAATGCTGCCTGCTGTCTTACAACAATAATAATAATTAAATTAAAAAAAAATATTTCTTTGTTTTCGTTTTGCTTCTAAGAGACGATATATGTGCATATATCAAAAATTTTAATTATCATTTGTAAAAACAAATCTATACGTTTTATTTGTTTGTTCAGTTGGATTTTCGAATAATACAAACTCTGGCAGACTGTCTGGAGACCTAGCTGATTGATTTCTTTGTTTTTTATTTCCGAGAATCCAAAATTGATATTGCCATATAGATTGCACTGCTTTGTTTTCCATATCTTTTGTAATATTTTCAGTTAATGCATTTCCATTTTGTCGAGGCAAATGTTCCGAATACATTTCTTTATGCCGACTTCACGACTTTCAGACTTAAGAGCGCCCTCTGGCGTCAGCAAGCGGCACTAAGTAAGCGAAGCGAAGCGAAGGAAAAACCTTCATTAGCTGCAAGTTCAAACAAAGCAGCTGGCTATCCATTATCCTTTGTCCAAATTTTGTATACCCAGCCTTGATTTGTTGACTAATCATTCACACACACCCACACACACACACACACACTCGCACACACACCCACACATTTACACACAGCCTCCATTTGAGCATTTTTGGGGGCAGCCCCAGCGGCAATATGACGATTTCTTTAGTGCTCGCCGCTTCTCTCCGTATAGTACATATATTTTATTACGGGCACAAACAATTGAATGCATTCGCTATTACATGGCTGTGTGGCACATGCCCCAGATACGACTACGACTACGACTACGAGTATGGATACGAATACGAGTAGTTGTAGAAGTAGGTAGTGCTTAAACAATAAAAGCCACTCAGGCCTGTCCTATAGCGATAGCTATTGATTTTCATACCCTGCGCAGCGGGCAAAACGGGTGAAATGAAGCTGTTAATATTGATTAATTTTCCTCAAGATTTATTTTTCTATTCCTAGTTCAGAGTTTCAGATGAGGTCTTTATGCTTAGCACTTGCAATCAGATCAACTCTCATTTATCTGTACAGTTCTTTAGATGAAGTCTTTATACTTTACACATTTAATCATTTAACAAGAATTTACTTATTCTCAATATTTCAACTTCCTTAATTCTATGCAAATGAAATTATCCATTTAGTTCTTAAGCTAAAGTCTGCTTACTTTAATTCGTCATTTGCGAATTTCGAAAACTTCAACTTGCTGTACATTTAGATATTCTGAAATCTTCAACTCTTTTAACGCTTATAATCATTTATACATTCTGCAAATTAAAATGGAATTAACATGCAGTACTCGGTAGTCGAGCATGCTCAGCTAGACGTGTTACGTGCTTCGTGTTATTCATCAACATTTTGCATATGCGGTCCGCAGTTCTGCTTCTATGCACGATTGCCGTTTGATGACTTGGACTTGGGGCCGCTGGGCAAACTTTTCAATTAAATGCATCTGCATTAAGGCCAGCGTCAGACGCAGACATCGGCGCAGATTGCGCAAGGTCGAGGGGGAATCAGACCAGTCGATAAACCCAATGAACATCTTTCAACTGCACTCGCCGCTTCCACACTCTTTGTGTCTTCGCTGTTGTGTCATCAAATTGAATCAGAAATGCGTTTATTGTTATTAATAAAATTATTATCATAATAGGACTCGTGCTCGGTACTCATATTTATTATGTGTGCTCCATTGTTGTCTACCCTTTGGCCCGTAAGTCAATTTTCTTCAGCAGACATTGAGGCCAATAAAGTTCATTGCAGTTGCTTAAGATGCTAGCTACGAATATTTACCTAAATCTTCTTAAGTTTTGTATTTCTTTCAAATTACTCGTGTCTCTTTGGCATCTCTGCTTTCCGTTGTCTATTCGAATTAGGACCAAAGGACACTTGTTGATTGCCGCTGCCGTTTCTGGCTTCCGTTCACTCGCCTTCTCTGTGTGCGCCTGGCGGCAATTTCATTTCGCTTTCAATTTACGCGCACGAGCAACGCTGTCAGTCAGCAGACAATACAATGGAAAAGACGCTGCCCATTCCATCGCTGCAGCGTTTGGTTAATTAAACGACCATGCAAAGTGGCACAAAAATAGCACCAAAGCCTCGCAGACAATGCCTCAGCGTCACTTGCGCCCTTTAAGCGAGAGGGATGCGACGAAGGGCCCTTCGAATGCACTTGAAACTGTTTGATGTAATGGCAATTTATGCACGATTAAAAGATATACGAACGGGACGATATAGAAAAGACAATGGGTTGAATGGCTGCAGGAAAACGAGGAAGTCTTCCTGCTTCCAGATTGTTTAAAATTAAGCGTGTGCATCGATAAAAACAAAAATTACGAATTTATGTTGAATTAATTGTGAAGAATATTTCCCACGAATTGTTTATAGTAGAGTTGGTATTATAGCAATGTCTTGTTGAATATATAAATATAAAAATACTATATGTTATAGTAAAGAATATCTTTCAAGATATAGTATTTTCGTTATCTACTATTTTAATAATATAATAGTGGTTTCTGATTTCTTGTTGAAGACGTTACCCTTTTTGCAGAATCAATCATATAAAGAATAAAATAGTGTTATTGATTATACCGAATATTTTACAATATTTAATTTGTATTTCGTTTTATTTATATGACAGTTTTTAAATTAAATTATAAAATTATTGGACAATATTCAAAATTTCCTATATATGTACTATATTCTCCGTTTTTTTATAAACTAGTTGATTGCTTGTGGAATATATTAAATTATTTTTGAATTCTAAAGAAGAATATTTTACATTTATGAATATTTATATAGGAGTTTGTATTATACGGATTTCTTAATAAATATGTATAATATATTGAATACATATTAATTTTAACAAAATTAAAAACTATGTTTAATTAATTATGAATAATATTTAACAAACTTTTCTTTACTACTACAATTTTGATAACTTAATTTTTGATTTTACATGAATTTTTTCATTTAAGTCAGAATACCGAATTTTTCTAAAATTAATGGATTGATACATTTTATTTATACAATAATATACTTTGTATACTATGAAAATGAATATCGCTGAAATGATTTATTTCTTATCCTTTTAAGTTTTATATATAAATTTGATCAAATTGACTATATTAGTAAATTTCATAAAAACATAACTAAATAAGTATCTTAAGGAAGTTATTTCAAATAAGAGTATCTGCGTCAGTGAGCTGCAGCTCTGCGGATGCTGGCACAGGAAGAACAGAGCGCATATTTTTAGAGCCTCAGTTTGTGTGATTGGATTGCTGTCAAATACCAGCTAACCGGTGTCAATCTGCTTACTTTCAGCAACCAGAGCGAGGAGGGTGACGACAACAACACTGATAGTTGCAGCAACAAGGCTCGCAGTGGCAGCAGCGGTGACAACAATTGCAACAATGTCGACGGCAACTTGCGCGCGTTTCTGCTCGCCGCTGACAGGCGGCAAAGGCGGCTCCACATCAAAATTGACATCTGGAACCGGAAGCAACATGACGTCATCGTCGCTGCACAAGAAACAGCAGACAACAACAACAGCAGCAGCAGCGGCAGCGGCAGCGGCAGCAACAAATGACAACACAGAGGCAACATTCACATTCAAATTGAGTCGCGCCACAACGAGCAGCAATGTGAACGGTGGCAGCCACAGCGTCGCCTCGAGTGAATCATCAGATCCCTTGGAGTCCGATTATAGCGAGGAAACCGAAGAGGAGGAGCAGCATCAACAGCAACAGCAACAGAAGAAACAAACACAATCCAAACACGTCAGTGTCAGCAGTCGCAGCAGCAGCAGCGCCACAACGACATCCGTGGACAATGACGGAGACGAGGATGTGGAGGACGAGGAGGAGGGCGACGAGGGCGACGGTCACGACACGGATGATGTGACCAACAACGACGATTCCGATGAGAGTGAGCAGGACGACGGCAATGAGACGGACGACGAGGAGACCGACGACGATTCCGAGGAGAGCAGCAGCGTCCAGACCGCAAAGGGCGTCCGCAAATATCTCCTCGACGATTACCAGATCATCAAGACAGTCGGTGAGTAAGCAAACCCCAATATACATATATATAGTATTAATGATTGATGTGGCAACCTTCAATCTGTGTTAGTTCTGATCTGTGTGTGTCTGTCGGGGACCTTCAACTTGAGTTATCGTTGTGTTTTCAGTTCGATTAACAGCCACAACACAAGACACGCCGTTATGTTCCTGTTTGTTTGTGTTTCTGACTTGTTTAAACTGGAGATATCAAAACAAATCCGTAGCTAGGTCAGTCCACGAGTCAAGGCTTATGACACAGCATAAGTGCGGGCCTTACCACATGTGTAATTGATATTTTCCGAATGCAAACTCGGCCACAAATTGCCAGAAATATTTTTTTTGTTGAGATTCCAACGATCTACGGAATCCAATGAGTATTGCTAGACAATCGCATTGGGTTTAAAATTAAAGAGTTGTTGATCTAAATAAACGAATACAATTTATATTAATGGAATGAGCACAGAATTAAGATAGACAGTTATAGATATTAAATATGTCGAGTGTAATGATTATTGCTGGACATTCTCATTGGGTAATCCAAATAATCGAATTGCAGTTTCACTTTAAGGCGATATCATAAGAGATGAATGAAATGAAATAGTAATTTTACGAGACAGCTTATTACTATTAAATATAACAAATCTAATGATTATTGCTAGATAATGAGGTTGAAAATTACAGAATTGTTGTTCAGAATAAATGAATTTCAAATTCTATTAAAGATAAAATGATATTTATGTGATGAATATGAAACTAAGATTGACAGTTGTACATATTAAATATATCAAATATAATTATTATTGCTAGACACTCTTATTGGGTAAAAACATTTAATTGTTTTTTAATCGAAATGATCGAATTTTTAGGAGATGAATTATAACATTTATAAGATATATGTTTTAAAAATACCAAGATCAAGATCAAGTTCAAATCGATGAAAACTTAAAATATGCAGTAAATTATTGATTTTTAGATTTATTAAAAAATCGAGTAAAACACGAATTTAATAGACAAACCTGCGGCAATCGCCAATTCTTTGCGGATAAATATTTATATTTGGAAACCATCGCTACGCTGTTTGAAAACAAGCATTAAAATGTGTACTAAATTTAGAGCACACGTTTTTGTGAATTAAATAACAAAGAGCACAAAATAAATACTTGAAACACGTCAAAATAATGGAAAGCCCATAAAAAATACTTATATACTGGACACTAATTGCCACCGACTACGTAGGCTCTCATTCATGATCCCAATAGCCGATCTAAATTTGGATTCTGGTGTGTATACGTAATGTACAGCAATGCGTATACGTACGGGTATTAAATGGATGCTTAAACTAAATTAAACGCTTTGTGAAAATACGCAAGCAGCTCCATAAAACAACGAGAACTATTATCTTGGACGTCTGCGGTGCGAAATGTTCATAATAATCATAAGATGTGCTCGGTACGCTGCTCATCGCATTCAATTTGCGTAATCAATGCGAATTTATTTGCGTATAAAAACAATAAAAACTAATACAAGGAGCCGGAGCGAATCGAGGCGAAGCAAACGCCAGATTAAAGCGTTAAGAAATGCATAAAAAATTAGGTAATAAATATTTGAAATTAAATTCAAGATTCGATTCGATTCCCCTCACAGGTAAACCAGCAATAAATGCTCGCAATTAAATGATCATTTCAATTAACGGCGCCATTAAAAGTGTTATCAAAAGAAGTCGAAACTAGTTATAGCATACATCTGAGAGTAGAATCGAATAAAATAATATTATATATATCGAGTGCTGAATTCTGTTCTCATCAGATTGAACAAATCGTTGATTGCAGAAAGTGCGAAAAATACTTTCGATAGATATCTTTTAGTACAGTTTCCCCATAGCGAATTCTGGCTCTATGCTGTCGTTACCTAATCGAAAACTGAACCGTTCCAATTTGTATTATTTGAAGCCTCTTCGCCTCAGCTGTTTTTCCGGTGCAAATCCATTGGGCAAATGCCTCAATCAGCAACTGCTACCCCACGGCGTATGAGTAATCTCCCCTTTTCCGTCCTAATTCCTCACCATACAGCGGATGAGTAATCTTGCATTAATTTCAAACAATTGCCAGACAACAATCGCCATTCCCCATTACTATTGAGTACGATAAAATCCAGAAATATTCGTATTCGTATTCGTAAAAAGTAAATAAACTCAAACGGATACCCGATTCAGCTGAGTACAAGTATTTATTCACGGCATGCCCAGGTACGCAATTAATGCCGCTGAGTCACGCGTCTATTAGGGGCAAATCTCGGTAAGAAGATGCCACTCGACATCCCAAACACGCAATTGGCCAAAAACCAAATGTGTAGCATTTCGATAGCAGTTGAAAATTTAAGAGATGAGAGAGAAGTAAAACTACTCGAACAGTTGTGGGGAATTCTTTATAAATATTTGAAGTTCATGTTTGTTTAAAAATTCATTGATTAGCTGAACCGAATGCAACCAAGGCTAACTAAGCCACCCACAAAACAGCACAGAGAAAGCAAAACCACAACAAAACATGGCCCAATCGATGGTCGTTGATGCCTTTACGACTCTATTGTGAAATGGACGGCAGGTGATAAAATGTTGGCGGTAATTTTTGCGGAAATTTCGCAGGAATTGTTTTCCGAATCCGAATTTTGATAAACATTTCTGCCACCCTTTCGTTTGGTCTGTTGCCATCCGAATAACAAATATGTTTTTGTTTGTGCACCTTCGAGACGCGTGACTTCCCCATGATGAATCTTGCTAAATACTGTAGAACAACAGTGCCATAAAATAGTCCAATAAAACTGCTGTATTAATTGATAATACGCAATTTTAAACGGGGAAAAACAAATCAGTTCCTGTTTATCAAAGATGATTTAAAAAGATCACTAAATGCACAACAAGACATTTATTGAAATTTTTTGATTTGAAATAAACAAATATAATTTATTTAGATTCAAATGTCGTACTCTTAAATAATCATAATGTTTGTATATTTATTATCAAACATGATTAGTTAAATAAAATAAATACAAATATATTTTGAATCATTTAAATTCAAATACGTATTTAAAAATTGACACTAAAAAGTATTTGAACTTATAAAATATTTGAATATGTTTATAACAATCCTTCAACTGCAATGATATAAAATTTGATCATCGTTATTTATGATTTAAAGAAAATTTAAATTTAAAATCAGTCTCAATAAAATTAATAAATGTGTAAAGCAATATTGTCAACGAGTCTTGCCAGCAAATATATTATCTATAGAGCGATCTAAAACGTACTAAACCGTCGCAAATTGCTCAAATTATGATCAAAATCATAAAACAGACAAATTGTGAATGAGTTTGTAAAATTTTCTGTTCTACTTTTGAGCCTCAGTCTGCCCACTAGAGAGACAGCTTGACAGCAGCATTGCGGAAATCTCTGACAATGTGGACAGATCATCCCAAGCTACTGCACAACGTTTTAACAGCTAATATATTAAATTGACAAATTTATACTTGCGATCAGCGATCTTGAATACAAGAAGAGCGCAAAGACCAAAGACCTTGCCAAACCCAAACAAGCGAACAATTGAACGAGTGAAAAAAGAAAACAACAGCCACAGAAATGAACAACAACAGATCAGATCAGATCGGAACAGAACTGAACTGAGGAGAGGAGAGGATCGGAGAGGGAAGAAACACAATCCTTTTACTGCTCGTGGCTCAATGATTGATAGATGTGTGCGAGATAAATATTTACGCACAGTTCGGGGAAATACAATTCATTTTGGGGCATAAAAGTGTCCAAAAAAACTCAAGAAGAATTGGCCAAAGAAAGTTTCGTTTGCGGGCCCTTGAAGCGAAATCTTTTTGACGCTTTTAGCATAAATGGATTTTAAAATAATAGAATCCAATCAAATTTCAAGCGGCAACACATGTCGCAGTTGCTCTTCTTCTTCTTCTTGATGTTCCTCAGAAGACATGATGAAGAAGAAGAAGAAGCGGCAACCGTGTGCCGTCGTCGTGTCTGCAAAATATAATTCATAGTTCAATTTTATTTTGAGATCAACTCAGCGTTATTTATTTCTTTTTGTGTTTGTCTTTTTTTATTTTTGTAGCGCGTTAAGTGCGGTCGTCTTTATAAGTATGTTCGATATATGTACTCGTATAATATAATAATATTATTGGCCATAGATAAAAAAGAAAAGCACAAATAAAATAAAGCAAAGAAGACAAAATCATTCAACGAGAAATTAATGATCGCATGGAAAATTTGAGCGTCTCGCGATCTGTGTAAACTCTGAGCCAGAAAACTGAAATTTCAAATCCGAAAATCTGAAAATGTGAAAAGCGAAAAGAAATGAGAGAAAAAAGAATAAAATCAAATTGAAGAAAATTTGCTTTTTATTTCAACAAAATCGAGAAAACGAATAAGCAAATTTTATAGAAATTATTATTTGGCAAATTGCCCAAAATTTGGCCACACCAAATTGGCTGCCCGAACAGAGGCGTCTGTGATCGAGGAGGGATCTAGAGGGGGGTCTAGAGGGGGGGATGTGGCACATTTGCATGCTTGTCTCGTCGCTTTTTCCCAAACACTAAATGAGCATATTAAAATTGCGTTATAAACATTTTCCGTGCGTCTTGAGGTTTGCTCTACATGCACGGTTATTTTCGTTGTTGTTGTTGTTGTTGTTGTTGCTGGTCCAATTATTAATAAAAATGACCTAAAAATGCATTTTGCATGTGACAAAAATAGACAAAAATCAACCGCCCACTCGATTATACCCGGCAATTAATTCAGAAAGGGTTGCTTCACCTAATCCAGCTGTCTCATTCATGCAACTGCAACATTGTAGGGTGTCTTGCAGACGACCAGAATCGACTTTGTTTCGAACAGTTTTCGACATTTGATTTATGGTGTTTTCTCGGTTTTAGCTGATGTGTAAATTGCAATGCGGGACGGGGACGTGAGAGGCGACGGGTTGTAAAAAGTCTTGTCAAGCCCATTGAAATTGTGTGAGTCGTGCGGTCAACTGGCATATTACACGATAGTTTCGTTTCATTGGATGATGATGACAAACATATGTTTCCACATGTCATAAATCCCACAAATTATGAACCAAATGACATCGATGTTCATGTTTAGTTCGACATTTTAGATCACTAGGTCGTTGCGACACAACATTTCTGGCCTTAAACTAGGTCTGATTTTTCTAGGAAATTAGCAAATGAGGAAATCATTTTAATTACAAGGATAGCCTTATTTGTTTTCAAATTATTAACTCCTTTTAAGGTCACGAACTTATTGTACAATTCTTTATTGCTTCTGAGAGTTTTTATCTTCTTTAAAATTGCAAACTTAAAGCGGATTTCGCAAGTTAATAGCGAAAGATCACAAAGAGGAACTTCAGCTCTGGCTTTTATTATTGTTTTTGTGCTGTTTATGGGATTGAAAACAAACTTTTTATTTGGAACTGCATAAAGCGCAATTAACTTTATTTAGCCAGCGGTCTGAGCAGCTGCCAAAATTGTGCGAATTGTGCCAAGTTTATATGCAGCAGTGTCTGGCCGAATGCGTCGTTTATTTATTCATTTACATTGCGCGATTTACAAAAACTTTGTGCTGTATTTTGACTTTTGGCACACATAATTTATGGGTATCTGCAAGCGAGCTGCAACTGCCAATAAAACTGCACAAAGAATTGCATTGCACTGCAAATTTTGCCAAACCAAATAAACAGCATCAATCAGCGTCGAGGCGTCTCCGAGACAGACGCAACGAACCATGATATTGGTCGCATTTATGTAAGCTGGAGGGGCGCAGGGATGGCGACGGGAATGGGCATGGAAATGAGACAGAGACTCCAACTGGGACTGAGACTGAGACCGGGAACTGAACCTGTTCAGGGCCAGTTGCAGCACTCGAAACTGTCGCATCATTAAATAGAAAGTTGCTGCACGTATGATGTAAAGTTTTGCACTCGAAACATCTTTGAAGTGTAGTATATTATAAATTGCATGCACTTCGTCTTCTGTCTTCGACCATACAATATTTTGCTACATTTTATTGAAAAACACAGCGAAAGTTTCGCTACAGTTAATTGGCAACTTGTCGTCCTAATCGTCACTAGTAATTGAGAAAATTAATTAACGATAAAATCCAAAATTAATGCATTATTAAAAATATATCTTACAATTACACTATTGAAAACTATTAACCATAAAACCATTAAAATATTAATGGTAATTCCAAATTCAACATTTGTTGTTACAATATTTCTGTTACAATTAATCATATTATTTTATTTTTTTTTATTATTTTAAATGTAATCGATGACAATTAGTAGTTCATAATTTAATGATACTATCAACTATTTAATCGCCACAAATTTTTAAAAATTTAATGGGTATCTCTGAGTCGACTCTAGCTTAGCTAGAGCTTTCTCACTTGCTTGGTTTGGTTTTGTTTGCGATTCGCACATCTTGGGCTGCAACTTTTACGCGTACGCAAGGAGTTGCCATCTGGTTTTCACTCGGATCTCTTCTCTTAGCCGACTTTAATTGCTGGCGGCTGCTTTTGGCCGTCTGCAACGGAGTCTGGCGCTTTGTGGTGTGTTGTCTGTTGTCTGTCAGCTGTCTGTTGTCTGTTGTCTGGCAACTGGCGTTTGCGTTTGCGCCGTTTAACGCGTCGCTTTTGTTTGCTGTCTGCTCCAAAGCTGTCACAATTTCACTTGGCCAAGACGCCTCTCTAGTGGCCCGACAGACGCACAGCACAGTTCAGCTCAGCTCAGAGATGGACGGCAGGAAAATGACGAGACGCTTTTGATTTAAACAACACAAAGAGCACTTTCCAATTTCGCTTCAAACTCGCAAACAGGTGCAAATAAAGTTGCTGTTGCAAGCCACAAAATGCAATGAAACTGCGATATTAATAAACATTTATCTTCAGATTCATTTGTGCAATGCACTTTTAACGCAGCTGGGTACTTGAAGACAAGTCTAAACCGTTATTGCTAACTGTTTAAATACTTTTAGTTACCCTATAACAATATGCATTAAATTGTTATCTCATAATAGTTCAAAAATTAAATTATGTATCTTCACTTTTTATATTATAAACGTTTTTATATTATAAAACGTTTTTTTTATTAAGATTTGCCCGTCTCAGTCCATTTATTGATAAGTTTTTTAAAATATAAAATTACTAAAATGTAATTCAACAGTGTGTCTGACATTCTTTAGTGATCCATAATATATATAACGAATACATTTAAACTGTTTATATTAAGGTTAGTCACCTCATTCTGCTATTGAAATGTGCATTAAATCGACTCTTATTAATCATTTAATTAAAGCACAGAACTAGTAAAATTATATTCAACGTTTTTTGAGTGTCTGACATTCATTAGCGATCCATACCATATCTTACGAATATTTTCACACTTTTAGTTAGTTCTTTTCACCAGTAACTAAAAAATATGCATTAAACGTCTTTTATCAATAATTCATTTTAAATAAACTATCAGTGAAATTGATTTGAAAACATTTGAACTGCCTTAAATGATTTATATGATTATTTTGCATCCATTTTGTAAGTCTTGCACTTTGAGTCATTTGCGATGATTGTCAAATTTTTTGCGTTATAAATATATTCTTCTGTATCTTATAATATTCTCGCCTGTTCATTGACTACATTTTTGAATTAAAATTGTTGAAATTCTCTAAATTTCTCCATTGTGAAAACTACAGTCAGGCCCAAACGTATGTGGCTGGGCTGGGTGAGGCATTTCTTTGCACACCTTTTGGCTGCTGCTTTTGTTTCCACTCCAAGAATGTTAACAATTTGCTTGTGAGGTTTGTTAGCCATTTGCCGCTTGGCTACACATTTTTTTGCTGCTCTTATTGTTGCTGTTGCTATTGGTTCAAGACAACAAATACTCTCGATTCGTTGGCCCTCCTCCTGGATGTTTCTCCTCTGCCGCTTCGCTTTCTTCGGGCCATTTTGTGTTTTGATAATAAATTTTGGAAGAAAGAAAAATAATAATAGAAATATTTAAAAGCATTTTGAGGTATGTGGGAGGAGTATGCAGATAAGTAGTAATATCCGTTTGATTTATTTCTCTGTCGATCTTTCGCATCTTTTCGATTATTTATTTATTATTTGCTAATTTCAAATGCCAGAACCGTGCAAAAAGCCAATTTCTGAAATATCGCCGCTCAACTTGATTTGTTGAAAAAATTCGCATATTTTATTAGCTGCTTTACGAGTATTTATGTTTGTATAATTTTGAATTTATTGCCGATTTTTACTACCAGCATTTGGTTTGTACTCTTGATAAGCAGATTTCCAGAGATGCAACTTTTTTGCAAATTATAATAATAAATAATAAATCACTCTGTGTATGAAACTATTGTAGGGAAATTCCAAATTCCATTTCCGTTTCAATGTTTGTTCAACTATTTCAAGACTTTCTTTAATCTCATTTACTTTCGCTCTCAGTCTCAGTTTCATTTTCTCTGAGTTTGCGAGTTCTGGAGTCTTTCAAGCTGAGTCATTACGCTGCGTAATCAAAATAGGAATTGCAACGCGAACGCGAATCATTAATTATAATGTCTGGCCATTAGATGGAAATAAGTAGTTTAGAGATTTAGTTTGATTCGCACGTGTAATGACCGCCCTGCCCCGCCCCCTTTTGGTGGCACGACAGGTGCCAACATGTGGGCCAACTGCCAGTTGGGATCTACGCCCCCAAAAGGCCCCAACGCCCACTCGTTGTAAATCATTTATTTAGCTTTCTTCGATGCGAACGCACGTGTCGAGTCATGTAGCTATTGTTCTCATTGTTGTTCCCATTGTGGTTGTTGTTGCTATTGACAGCTTTGGGCGGTTCAATAATCTCTCACTTTTGCTTTATTACATTCAAAATCATGGCTAATTATTGTGGGCCACATGAAAAGCCGAAAACGTGATGAAAAACTAGAAACATGCAGCAGGGAAAATTTTGCTAACCAATTGCTTGATGTGCGATGCGATGCGATGCGAAGCGAGTAATTGGCTTTGATTTATAAGACAAATCAATTTGTAGGCAGTTTTGTTATGGTAAAAGTTAAACAAATGGCGCAAAGCACGAAAGTAACAACGCACAATGGGCTTGCAGATTTTCGACTGTTTGCTCCACTGTGCGACGTCAAATCGAACTTTTTACCGCCCGCTTTGGCTTTCGTTTTGGCTTCGAGTAGTTGTCGGTAATCCGAGCAACTCACACGTTCCAACTGACTTGTTCTTCCCCTCTTCCGCTCCTCCCCCCTCCAGTCATTGTCTGTGTGTCTGCTGGCCGTTGGCCCAATTACAAATTCAAGGTTGAGAAAATCTTATGGGTGTCGGCTTACCCACAACCAACTAACCTCAAAACGTGTTCAAAAGTGCACAAAACAAAAACCATGTGTAATTATGCATGTTTAGAGATGAGAAGAGGGGGGAAATGGGAAAAGGGGCGTATCTCGGGGGCAACCCGCCTTGTTTTTCAACGCCCACGCTTAGCCGAGCTGCCAATCACTCATTTGGGGCGTGCTGTGGGACACCCAAGACATTTGCGGTCGGCTACACAATCCGATCGAACAGCATCGATAAGCTATATTAGTGTTCGAGTCTTTAATGCATATTAATCTTATCTGGTCTATCTTTTGTTAACAGGCACTGGCACCTTTGGACGGGTTTGTCTCTGCCGCGATCGCATTTCCGAAAAATACTGCGCCATGAAGATCTTGGCCATGACCGAAGTCATCCGCCTCAAGCAGATCGAGCACGTCAAGAATGAGCGAAACATACTGCGGGAGATCCGACATCCATTTGTGATCAGCCTGTAAGTAAACCATTAGCCAGCTGCAACTCGAAAGTAATTAAAAGATTAAAAGGTCGTTAAATCAAATGAAAAAAAAAAGTAGATTTAATTATACTGCTGGGAAACTAGCTGAAAGTTATGCATAAGCTCAATTAACCAGACAACTATTGGTTTTTTTTTATCATTGTTTTTCCGAATCATTGTAGTTACATTTCAATAAGGTTAAATATATTAACTTGAATATAGCTTACTAAACACAGCCAATTAATACATGAGTTAAACAAAAACGCATAGTTGTAATTATATAGATGGCAGATATCTTGCTAGAGTCGGAAATTATATGCCATATGAAATTCAAGTTTGCATATAATACGTTTGCATATATTTACTTTAATTTAATTATAATTTAAAAAAATAATGTTCCTAATATACCACGCCTTTTTTGCAAAAACAAAGTAAATGGCAAAAAACTAATTTTACAGAAGAGGACTTTTTGATATAGTTTACTTTCATGTTGAATATCTCAGTTATTTTACTTTATTAGCTCTTGAAATGTTTGGTGTGAAATCATTTGGTTATCATAATTGCTATACAATTTTTCAAAAAGTCTTCTATTGTTAACTCAAAATAAAATATAGCCAGATACTTTTCTACTGCTTTTGTGGTGAATTAAAAATGTATGAATTACATGTCTCATATTTAATAAACTTTTTTGTTTGGTTTACCCCGCAGGGAGTGGTCCACTAAGGATGAATCCAATCTCTACATGATCTTTGATTATGTTTGTGGCGGCGAGCTGTTCACATACTTGCGCAATGCGGGAAAATTTACTAGTCAAACTTGTAAGCCAACAAAATGCACACCAATTATACCACTCCCTAATTCCCAATTCGTTTTAGCCAACTTTTATGCGGCTGAAATTGTCAGCGCTTTAGAGTATCTGCACTCCCTGCAAATTGTCTACAGGGATCTGAAGCCCGAGAATTTGCTGATCAATCGCGATGGTCATTTGAAGATAACCGATTTCGGATTCGCCAAAAAGCTGCGCGATCGCACCTGGACATTGTGCGGCACACCTGAGTACATTGCACCTGAGATAATACAGTCCAAAGGACACAACAAAGCCGTCGACTGGTGGGCATTGGGTAGGTTCTACTCAACAATATGATATATACATTTATTAATATTCCCAACCATTCTTGCAGGTGTGCTTATTTATGAAATGCTCGTGGGCTATCCGCCCTTCTATGACGAGCAGCCCTTTGGCATCTATGAGAAGATTTTGAGCGGAAAAATTGAATGGGAACGTCACATGGATCCCATTGCTAAAGACTTGATCAAGAAGTTGCTGGTGAATGATAGAACCAAGCGACTGGGCAACATGAAGGTGAGTGAAACAAAAATGACAGGATATCGACAGTTAGTAATGATATAATAATAGGAATTCAAGATACAAGTACAAAAATATATATACTTAGAAGGTACATATACAATAAATAGAAATTGAGTTAGACGTGTTCAAGGTTCCAATATAATGTAATACATTAATTTTTCTTTTCATTTAAATTGCGAAACAAACAAAATACATTTTCGAATAAAATTTATAAATAATTTTGAATAATTTCTTGCGAGCATGGCAACTAATTGTCTGCTTAATTTGCCAATTATTTAATTAAATATTTGGTTGCTATTTTAATTGCCCCCTCGGCTCGATCTTTCCTTTTCTTTGGGGTCGGGTATTTAACACCTGTTCAGTACTGTGAAGTGTGCATTTAATTTGGCAGCTTTTTATGGCTTTTACGGTTATAAAGCATATTTATAGACAATTGTTTACACTTGTCATAACCGTATCGAAATCTTCGTTCGGGCATTAAAAATTGCAATGCATATATCAAAAATTAATTGTAGAATCCCACGTCTGCGTCGAAATTTTGGCGTCGTCGGTTACCTATGCACATGGCTGCTGTCAGTTTCGCTGGCGACAATATGCAAAACAAATATTTCAAAATAGAAAAACAGAAAATCAAAGACCAGATTTGTACAAGGAAAAGATCAACTGGTAGATATCCTCTAGATATAAATCAATATTGTTGTTAAATATTGTTGGAATCACAAATGATATTTTATATTTGTAGCACATTATAAATTAAATGCAGTTAAAATAGTAAATATTATACAATATGCAAAACAAATATTTCAAAATAGAAAAGCAGAAAATCAAAGAGGCAAGTTCAACTGATAGATATCCTCGAGATACACATCTATTTATTGATCAATTAAATAACATTTTAATCTTTAGGGATATATTTTATATTTGTAGCACATTTTAAATGAAATTCAGTTGAAATATTATAGTAAATTCTATATACCCCGCTTGCTGGACTGCAATGGGTATAGATTTTTAATAGCATGTCGCGCGTTTTCGCAACACGAGCCAACAAATGCAGAATTATTTAAGTTAATTTCTCATTTCATCTTCTAATGCCCACAGAATGGCGCCGATGACGTTAAGAGGCATCGCTGGTTCAAGCACTTGAATTGGAATGACGTCTACAACAAGAAACTAAAGGTAAGCAACGAATTGCAATCCGTAAACTCTATGAACTCTTTACTATATATCCATTCGATTCGATTCGATTCGTTGCGACGTCACACGTGCGGCCCATTTAATGATTTGATTGTATTCGATTCGATTCGATTCGATTTTGGATAAAATGTATTTTTATACATGGACGTAATTAAAGGCAAATAAACAAATCAATTTTGGAAATTAGCAATGCCGTTAATTAATGACCGCAGCGATTCAGTCGCTTCTGGTGGGCGGGGACCATAAATCTCTGCACGCTCTAAATGCGTTAATAGCGCTTCACTCCCCTCCCCCTTCCCCCCATCCCTGAGTTTATTTTATGATAGTTTTCCACTAGTGAATCAGTATTTAATCTCCATGTATTTCTCTGTATCGATTGCAGCCACCAATTATGCCTGACGTGCATCACGATGGGGATACGAAAAATTTTGACGATTATCCCGAGAAGGATTGGAAACCCGCCAAGGCAGTAGACCAAAGAGATTTGCAGTTGTTTAATGATTTTTAAAGGGGACCTAGCAATGCAATTTAAATAAATACACAACCTAAATTTATAGTATACGTATTTCACATATGTATGTTTGTATATGATTTGCTGCTGCTGCGGCAAATGCATTCATTATTCATTATTTATACTGGCAATTAGTGTTAAAAGTGCTGTGCGAAACACAAAAGCAATGATATCTATCATATACACACACACACACATACAGATATATTATAAACTTATGCCTAATATACGATTCTATTTATAATAAGCCTAAGTTTACGCCCATAATGTTATGTCTAGCGTGAGACGTCTATAATTATCATTATCATTACGATTATGAATATCGTTATTATTATTATTATTATTATTACTATTAATATGATTATAATTATTATGTTTAATTGTTTGGTGCAAGCAAATCGCACAAGCAAACACAATTAATTATTGTTAACTTGAAACCGAAACAACAAAAACCAACCATAAAGAAAATTAACGTAAAACGTTGAATAAAGTGATAGAAACTCAATAAACACGTGTGTTTCGCATCTTAACATAGATGTATCTCCCATAGATACATTTTCTGTATACGTATACGTATTTCGTATATCTATTTTCCTGAGCTGTTTCTCGTTTGTCTTCCATTGTTCTGGCGGGATTAGTTGGACGAAAATGTGTCAGTTAATGGTCGCGATCCTCAGCGCTGATGGCCGTTTGTTTTATGTGATCTGCTGTTGTCAGTTCATGTTTATATTTTCATTCTCTTTTTGCATTTCGATGTATACTAATATCTATATACATTTCTCAAAGGTATTATTTATGGTCGTCATTTGCTTATACCCTGTGCTTATCAAATCTGAAGATAGGGTATATTTAGAAGACTCAAGTATAATTTATCATTTAATTTGTCTTAGTCTAAACAAATTTCTTTTGCTTTTCAAACGCTGCAACCGTTAACGAAGCATTTGAATTGTGCACTGTCAAAAGCTCGTTGCTATGGGGGACACAAAAAGTGTGGCCTACTTTGCGGCTGCTGATGTAATTAGCTGAGAGCATAAGCAGAGAGCGTTGTGAGCGTAATCTTCTTTTTGGCTTCAGCGCATGCGCAATGAAAGGCGGTCACAGGGTGTCCGAGTATGGTCACTGCGACACCCTGTGAACAACCCCCAAAAATGTGATTGATAAGACGCACACCACCTTGCGGACAGCCCCTTAGCCACAGCAACAACAACAACAACAACAACAAAAACTACAACTACAACCACTGACGCAAAAGCACTACACAAAGCAAAGGCAAATTAAATGTCAATGCGAAGAGCAAATACTCACACTCTCTTTCTCTCTCTCTCGGACCGTGGCGCTCTCTCGCTGACTTACGCTCTCTCGCTCGCTGGTACAGGACATGAAAGCTAGAAAGCTACGGCTTGGCGAGTTACGAGTATACAGAGCAGCGGCCGCTCAGTTAGTCGACGACGTTCGCCTTTGTCGTGTGTGCGTCACTTTGGCAGACGGACAAGCAGCGAGCCCCAAAGCAGAACAGACGTAACGGCCGTTTAGCAGCAGCACAACAGCAAAACAGCAAATAGAAAAAACGGAGCAAAAAGAAAAAGAAAATCACACACACACACATCTGTAGATGTAGATGTATATGTATATGGAATAGAAAACGGTAACGCGAATGAGCAGCAAAATATAATAAGCAAGAAAGTGTTGCCACTCTCAAAGTGTTATTTCTCTCAGTGCGTGCGTCAGTGTGTGTGCCGAATCCGTGTACGTGTGTACGTGTGCGCTGCGAGTGTGCTGCGAGTGTGTGTGTGTGTGAGAGTGTGTGCGTGCGTGCGTACGTGAAAAAATAATCAGTAAAATGTTTATGCAAATGCTGCGAGAATTATGCGCCAATTGCGTAAATGCATACAAAATGCAAATCTAATTATATAATAATAATAATTAAACGAGCTGAAAACGCAACAACATTTTGCCCAAGTGTCTGTCGCTCTGTGTGTGTTAGTGTGTGTGTGTGTGCTGCCCAAAAGTAGGCAATACGAAAGCAGCGTAGTGTGTGTGTGTGTGTGTGTGTGTGTGCTTTATTTATTGGTCGGCTGCATTGTGTGGGTGCAACGGCAACATTCACCCGGAAGTGATTTGTATAAAGCAAAAGTCGCTGAAATTTCACACCGCAACCACGCTCGCCGTTCCCGTTACCCGTTCCCGTTACCCGCTCTCGAGCAGGAAATCGTTGCCACTTGGGTAAGTAGCGATGTGTACAACTACTTCAGCTACGTCTTCCCGTCTTCCCGTCTTTCAGTCTTCCTCTTGCAGCTCCAGTTGTTGTTGTTGTCTGCTTTATAGATTTTTGTATATATCGATTTTCAGCCAGTCGAAATTACGTGCAACAATAATACAACAACAACAACAACAAAATAAAATAAAACATGGCACGTTATGTGCTCAAGCATTCGGGCAGCGTTTCAGGGTGCAGAGCTAGGGGCGGGGGGCATGGCCACCACACACACACACACACACACACACACACGCGTACCAACCGCAGCCACAGAAATTCGCAGCGAGGTACAAAACTCACACACACACAACCGCACACATTTAACTGTATTTATAGACAGTTTTATGGTACGAAACGAAGTTCAACGCCTGAATTTAATGCGTCGGATGTGGCTTTTGAGTTTTACGACCAACTAAAAAAAAAAAAACTAGCTTGAAACTTAATTCTCTTCTGCTAGACATCTGACAGTTGAGCTATTAATCACGTTGCACCTGCTGCAATTCGGAGGCGACTCCAAACTCAAGGCGACTCTATTTGCGTGACGTCATTGCTTTTGCCCCATGACTTTCCTATAGTATTCCAATAATGTTTTCATTGACGACAACCCCCAAAAATAAAAGATAGAATAGAGCAAGTATTCGGGGAATTGTTTGTCCTTCTTCTGTGTCGATTCAAAGTCTTTATCAGGCTTATTCTGCATGCCAACTTCGCAATCAATTCAACTGAATTATGCATAGCCTACTTTGGCCGTCAGGTTTCCTTTTGCTTAAAGTCAAACTATGCGTAGTTTTCGGCTTGTGGAATTTGGCTGCTTGTTTAAGTTTTCTTTGCTGCCTAGGTCTTGAAATTGCTAAATTATTCCAGCGATTTGACTAATCTCCTTGAACTATGCAACAGCATTTTTGCAACAGCTTTTTCTTTTTCTTCTTTGAGTGTGGAATTTCACTCTCGAAACTATTTCTAATTAAATGCTTTCGCCTCAATATATTTCAATTTATAACTAGTTTATCAAATAGTTACTTTAAGCTGGTAAAGTGATGAACAATTTAAAATACTTTATTCTAAAACTGTTCTAAGTATATGTGTTATAATAAAATAGTATTGTGGAATAATAGTTTCGAAGGCCTCAAAAACGATACAATTTAAATCAAAGACTTTTGAACTTTTGACATTTGTTTTCTTTTGTATTTGAACCCTTCGACAGACTTTTATTTTATTTGGGACACACATTCCCCAGAGCCCGAAAGCACAATGCAATTTTCTCCGTTTTTAAGACGATTCTTATCGCATTCAGCACAAAAATTCAAACAACGCTCTACTGAAGACTTGGGCTATATTTCTTTTTGAAGTTTCGTTGGCTTATCTGCAGCTCGAATCTCGACAAACATCCTAAACTTGATTGGAATTTCCATAAATCCCTTAGATAAACGCAATCATAGTTAAACAAAACTTGCAAGCATATTGTAATTCAAGTTTTTGCTGCCAGAGCTGTCAGCCACACTTAAGTTTTGTGAGCTTGATGTAAACAGTTTTTAAGTAAATTTGTAGCCAACTCTTGCCGCCCCCCCCCACGCATCGTAGTTATAGACAAAGCTAAGCCACATTTATCTCTCTTCACGTTGAGGGGGGTGGAAGGGAAACCCGTGTCAAGATGTAGTTGGGTGCAAAACAATTAAGGTGCCGTCGTCAGCAAAAGTTAAGCTCGAGGTCCTTTTGACGTCTTGCCCAATCGGAGGATGTCGCGTCCCATCAAAAATGCAGCGCACAAGGAAAAAATATATGAACAGTTTCTAACTTCCGTCATGACCAACACTCGGCTGTTGTTGCTCTACAATATTTACAAGCCGTAGAGCTGCAGGGCAGCTGAAGGACGAAGACGGCGCTCGGTGCTCGGTGCTCGGTAATACCAAACTGAATAAAATATGCGACAATCAGGAGACGAAGGCGGCGATAGCGAACGGTGCCCGTCTTCATCCAGCGACTCGCGACTGCAGCAGACACGTAGACGCCTTAATGACCCAGGGGATTACCGCCAGACGACGACGCTGCTGTTTTGCTGTTGCAACTAACGTGGACTGCTGCACCTTCTCGGAGCATTTGGGGGCGTTGATAACTGCCAGGTTTTTGGCAGCTGAAACATTGTCATTTATCCGCACTTGTCTCGCGTCCAATTAGTTTAATAAACAAAAAGAAGCGAGAATGCTGCAATTAAAAGGCAATAAGCGGCAACTACTTGCCTAATATGTGTCGCCAAGGGTTGGCCAGCCGAGGAGAGGGGTGGGCAGGGGAGGAGAGCTGATAATGGGCCATGGGATTGCCGGGCGGGCAGGTTGGGCAGTGGGGCACATGGCGCTACAAATGTCAGAAGCAACCCCCCGAAAACACACACAGAGCGCGCTGTCAAACAACAACCACCCATTGGGCGTGTGCATCAGCGGAGAGAGAGAGCAGGAGAGAGAGCGGAGAGAGTGAGTGCTCTCCTCGCTCTCTCTCTCAGTTGGTGTCTCTTCAACCCTTGCGCCTGCGTGGACTTTTAGTCAACTTCTGCGTTGGCACCCGCGTGGCTTTGTCAACAGTTTTGCGTGCGCTTCCGTTTGGTCCTTTCCCGCTCCCACCTCCCACCTCCCCCATGTCCTTGCTGCTTGTCGTGCTCCCCTCGTTCACATTTTTGCTCTCTACGTTTTTAAGAATGAATTGAAATGGTCGCCACATTCCCGTACGTCATGTCCTTTGATTAAAGCATATGCAAAACTTTTTGCTTCCTTCATTTTTTTTTTCAGTTTTCAGCATTTTTCATTTTTCTTTACAGTTTTCATTTTTTATTGCAATTGCGTTGTTGTTGTTGTTGTTGTTGCTTTGCATGCAATTCTTTTTCACATGCACATCGAATTGCTTTCTATTCAGAGTCGCTTCTTGGTCCCTGTGCTGTGCCATCTGGTGTCCTTTTCCATGTCTTTCCTGCCATTTGACTGCCAGGATGCCCGGCTCACCTTCTGCCCCCCTTTATGCCTGCTTGCCACTGCAGTTTAGCTTAAAGTCCAATTTGGTTATGCGACCGCATCAATTTTGCATATGGTAAGCGTCGTCCTTGCGCCTTGTGCCTTCAAATGCCTGTCGACTTTCCAGTATACGTTTACGTTTCGATATTTCACTTAGCTTCCTCTCACAGATACAGCTGCCAAAGGCATAAAAATGTGTGTGTGCGTGCTGAACCTACACAAATAAAGCATTAGCATAAGATGACAAAATGGCAGAAGAATAGATATAGTCGCAATAGGAGTCCTTGGAGTCAAGCCTTTTCTGAGAATGCGTTTGAAATTTGATTTCTTCGAATTTTTGTATGAAAGCCATTAAATTTTCTATTCCCAAATTCACGCTCGGAAAACTTGTCTTAGCTTTATGTTATGATTTCATATGATATTTATTGATGTGGACTGCTTTTAAATTAAATATTAAATACAATGACAAATATTAATAATGCTTGGACAAATTTAGATGTTCCTCTAATATAAATATTAAAATATACGACTAATAATATAAATATAAAACTAAATAAAATATAAATCTTAAATTAAATTTAAAATAAAAAATATATGTCAAGAAAATATGATAAAAGTTCTAATTCCTTTTCTAGTTTTTCAAAAACAATCAATTAATTTAATTTTAAATTTAAAAATTCATCTTTTAACGAAGCTTAAATTCCAATTTATAAGATGCATAAATGCGAATTATTTATTATATTTCTAATTTACAATAAACTCGTCTTCTCTTAAAATTATTTCATTTATTTTACCCTGATTATATTGCCTATTTTACTTATTACATTTTTAGAAATAAACTTGACATTAGCATTCAACTGCAATGGTTTTAAATTAAACAACACTCTGAATATAAATTGATAATTTGCGATGGCTTTGCAACAAAAGATAAATATTAATTTAATGAATGATATTATTCCCGTGAGATTACAGTTTTGAAATTCCATTTGGGCATAATTATATTTGAGCGAGAATTGCCTGAAAGCCATGTTCAAGCGCCGGTCAAATAAAGTGCAACTGCAAATGCAGAAATGTTGTTCTCCGCATTTGTGTGTCGCTGACCACAGGGTGTTTCAGACTCAGTGCTGTTGTTGCTTTTCCCGTCATCCCGAAAGTATGCAACGAATTATTTATGGCACTTGCTGCTGGACAGCAACAACAGCTACAGTTGCACTCTGCTGCAATAACGCTCGACTCAATTCTTGCCGGTGGCCATTTTGGAGCCATAAATTAAATTCGCATATTTTCTGTTTCGTTGTCCCCTTAGGCATACTGACGCGACGCGACACGACCCGACCCTTGACCCCCAGTGCAGCGGCAAATGCATAAAAAATTGCAGTTATAATTGGCGTAATAATTGCCAGAGCAGCGAGATGCGCGGGAGGTTTCTCAGCGCTGCTGCGGTGGCAACTTCGCAAATCTCATTTACAGTCTTTGCTGTGTGTTCGTCTTCCGCCGGTCTAACATAATTAATTCTAATTGAAAAGTTTTGTTCGCTGTCGCAGCAACGACAGCCAATTAAACATATTTCCAGTGGCAAGGATTGCGAGGTGGCAGAAATAAATTAAAATGCCAGCGCGCTGCTGAATTGCATTCGCAGAGCGACAGATAGACGTGGACAGTGTCAAGGCAACTCGCAGCATCAGCTGTGCCACAGGGGACGAGGGGCATGCCACACTATCAAAGTAGCCGCCATTAAAAACACACGTGTGCGCATACATACGAGTAGTAAATGAAAATTGAATTAAGCGCCTTCCCCCGCTCAACGCTGGCTGACTTTGACAGTGACGCCCCTGGACCACGCCCCCCGACGCCCATAGTTATGCCACGTAGCGCCGCCGCCCTTAATTGAATTCAAAGGCAAATATACACGAAACGTTTCAGATGGAAAACGAGAGAAAATGGAGCTCGTTTTCCTTTGGCAAACAAAATGCGGGGCTTCGACGGCCCTGGCATAGAGCCCAGTTTCTGCCTCTGCTCAGCCCGCTTCTCTTCCGGCCCCCCTCCCCCCTTCTGCCCCTCCGCCCCTGGCCTGTTGTGCTATTGCTTTTGGTTCAGTTGTTGGCCAGAGGCAACACACCTACTACGCGTATAATTGAATGCAAAAAAAAAAGAAAAAACACTGAAATGAACAGGCAAAAAAATAAAGAGAAAACTCGCTATTTTTTATGTCTGTTTGTTGTTTGTTTGTTGCTCTTGTTGTTGCTGTTGTTGTTGTGGTTGCCGCTGTTATTTATCTTGGTTTTCTTTGTTTTCCAACTGCGTTCCTCATCGTCATTCCGGTTGTTGTTATTTTATTTTCATACGCGCTGCGGATTATTTGTATAACTAAACTTCAATTTCGTGCTCGCCCAGTGAATTGTGATGGAAATAGGAAATTGCAAAAGCAAAACAGAAATGGCCAAAATGCGGGACGGGGCAACAACAATAGAAATGAGATGCACACTTTTTATCTACTACAATTCGCTATGCGCTTGATAAACAAATGCTGGCAAGTTGTTTTCTTTTCGATATGCGCGTTTGCATTCGCTTGAGTTGTGCATTTGTTATCCTTGGGATTGCTGTTAGCTACGAAAACTTACGAGTTTGCCTATCTCAATTTGTTGCAAGCCACTTCGCACTGATATGCGGTCGATCCACATAACTAATGGTGCACTTCTTACGATAGTACTCTTAAGAAATTTATTCCTTCCGCTCGCAATGAGTATTAACGAGGGATTTCCCGATTCCTAGGACTTTAAACTCAGCCAGACGCATTTACAGCAAATTATACATATTTAGTCCGAATTTTAGTGGAGATAACTTTTAAGATATAAATAATACAGCTTTTAAAGTTTCGTGCTAAACTCACCTAAAAAATTAATTTAAATAAATATGGCAATAATAATTTACTACTAATTTATGCTCAAGAGTAGAAATAAACGTCAATATGGAAAATAAAAATGTACGCATAAATTGTGATAATAATTTTATTGATTTTTCACACAATAATTCAAGAATAATTATAATAATATCAAAAAGTGCTTAACAATTTTATTTTGCACTAACACTAAACAAAATTATGACTAAACTGGTCTCGTATTACTTATTCAGAACATAATAATAATACAATAATCTCTTAAATTGTTCAACAGTTTTATTCTTCTTTACGACTAAAATAAATTCTGATTTCACTTGTCTAGTATTACTTATTCATATAATAATAATAATAATAATAATACAATAATCTCATAAATAGGTCAAAAGTTGTATTCTTCTCTACGACTAAAATAAATTCCGTCCAAGTTGTCTAATCTTTCTTTAGAAAATAGAATTCAAATCTCCCAAGAGACTTTAATATGTGATATGACATGTTTTTTGTGCCCCTGTTTTCAGCTGCATTATTAAAGAAGATTATAACCAAGTCGCTTTATAAATTGATTTGCTAAAACAAGCGATGTCAAAATAGTCTGTTAAAATCTCCCCAGGGAATTCGATAGTTATGAACCATGTTATTCGCTTCTGCATTATAGATGAGCAGCGTCAATCATTCATTTGGTTGCTATGATATCTGCCCAAGGCATTTCTTGCCGTAATAAAGCTTCTCATATTTCCCTCACAAGTACGAGGAGTATCAACTCCATCCATGCATGTTGTATCCCCATTTCCAGCATCCCTGCATCATCATAGTCACATTTGTAACTGTTGCGCCATTGTTTGACTTTTCCAGCCAATTCATCGGCTTTTCTCCGCTTTGAACTGTTATTTATGCTCCTCCAGCTTTCGTTTCCCATGTTCTCTACTCATATTTCTCGTCTCATCTTCACCACTCCACTTGCCCCTGTGCCTATCTACATATGTTTCTCTTGCCTTTTAGACTGGTTTTTTCGTACCATCTGCTAGTGTGTTAATTGAATTTCTCTTTCTCGCGTTGTTGCCAACTGCAGGAGTGGGATTCGGGATTGCGTTTTGGCATCTAATTGCGGGCCCAAATCATTTCATCTTTCCAGCTTCCGGTCACGTTAGTCATTTGCCGTCACTCGTCATTCGACAGTCATCCATTCGGGGGATAAGGCAAATAACATCCAAATGCTGCCGTTTGCATAATCCAAGGTGTGGAGCGGGGCGTTTAAATGGGCAAACAAGTTGATTTGGCCCAGCATCTACAACATGGCCCAGCTGCTGTCGGCCTTTCGGCCATATCGAGTGAAGCCAATTTGCCAGACGAGACGTGGCAGCTGGAGAGGAAAAAGGGGGGCCAAGACAAGCTAGCTGGAGCGAAGCCACAGCAACATCTCCTGCTCCTTGCCCTGCTCCTTCTCCTTCTCCCCTTGCTTGTTAGTTCGGTTGCTTTTAATCGAATTTTTTGTCAGCCAGCTGGCGATGTTGGGTCAAAATGTTTGCACCCGCTTTGCTGTTTTTGCATTTTGCGTGTTGGCTTAAGCGGTTTATTAGCCGATTTCAAACTTAGCCTCCATGGTAACTAACGCTCAGCGCTTACCATTTGCTGGAACCTTATTTAATAATGAGGTGCTTCGTTCGCTGCTCAACTGCGGCTTTGCTTGAAACCATTCGCTGCTTTATTTTGTGTCGTGGCACGTGGCTTTGGCCAACTAGTTTGTTTTCGTTTTCGGCCATTTCTGGTCGGGCTAATAACTGAAACTGTGCGCCGCAAAATTTGTCGAAACTTTTCTCTCTCTCATTTGAATTTTTTGCAGCTAGACCGTGTGCAAAAAAACGCAGAGCTTTTTTGCAACTTTTATGCGATGAATAAAAGGCTTAGCATTAGCATGACATAATTACTTTATGCTAATTTGTTGAAATTTCGCAATTTATTCGATTGCGTTTAGGGCTTAACAACAACAGCAAATGGCTCAGATCGTAGCTTAACGTTGAGATTAAGGGAGAATCATCAAAGCAGCTTTGAAGCGGAAATAAACATAAAATATTGTCGAATAAATTTAACAAAAAAGAAGAAATTATATAATAACATAATAATGTAATAATATAATCGACTCTTTTTGCGAATTCACAGTAAGGCTCACATTTATTTTTTGAAATTTAGATTTTGTTGCAAAATTGCTTTAAAGTGACCCACTTTTTGAATGGTAATATGAATACAATGTGGGCAAGATTGATCTGAAGCAACTCATTATTATCTGGTAAAATTATAAATATGAATATGACGATGGTTGAATATTGTCGAAAAACACCAAAAATCGCAGCCCTCTCGAAAAGGGGTTGACATAATAATATAACAAAATAATAATAAGAATAGCTTGTAGATAAAATCTTTTATCGATGAATAGGAAATAACTTTTCCTCTGTGTACCTTAAAGAACTTTTACATGCCTTCTCTTTGTTTAAAACCGTCGTCAAACTTTAAGTTGTGGGCTTTAATCAACTTTCAGCGAACTTTGCTTAGTGAGTGGTTTAAAATTGCGCCTGTAGCGTAAATAATTGTGTATTCTTACCACTTGAACTTCCATTTATTGTTTATTGTTCACAAGCAGAATTGCTTCCATTCTCCTCTCGTTCTCATGCCATTCATCTATTTCATCTTTCATCATTTGTTTTCGCTTTCGCTCACAATGTAAGTGCTCTGGGCACTTTTATCTTGCTCTGTCGTATTCATAAATAATTCCCTTTCCTAGCTTCGACTAGCACGTCCCACAAACGTGTTTGTCAGTGTACTCGGACCCCCCAGGAGCATGCTTTAAATATTTAACATTTGCAATTCCCTTGGAGCACCGAAAGGGAGAAGGGAGACGAGCAAACAAAGTGCTGCTGACAAATGCATTCAAATCCAATTGTAATTGAAATCAAAACTAAATTGGCAAATGGCAAGCAACACATTCAAACAGCAATAACAACAACGATGGCAACGGCAGCAGCAACGGCGTTAACAACTCGACAAAATGCTAGTTAAATATTGATTTTAATTTTCCACATAATTGCAATTAGTTGATGAACTGTCAGCAGCTGCGTTCGCCGATGTTGTGTTCAAATGTTGTCGATGTTGTTGCCGCTATTGTCGCTGTCGTTGCTGCTGCTGACGCGTGTTTAATCAAGCAGAGCAGCAACAACAGCTACAACAACAGTCAAACAATCTTAACAACTACAATATGGACTAGATTAAGTCGAGTCAATCTGCAGTGAATGACGCTCAGTTATGCTGTAATGTGAGCTTAAGCAGTGGATTAATCTTGTCTTGATACTCAAAGTGTCGGCAATGAATAATTGCTTATTGGAGTTATCTTGTCGAGCGTGCAAGTTAAGTCCTTGAGTCTACTAGTCTTTAGAGCTACATTTGTACAAATCCACTTGTCTATTTCGTATTTCTTCTACATTTTGTTCATAGTACATTTAGCTTGTGATTTACCTACATTTAGAGTATAATTGCGTACTTTAAAATTTAATTGAACCTTGCCATTATCATGACTAGATGACTTGTCTAGCAATTTAAATAATATATTATATATTTGAATGGTACGGATTATCCACTTTAATATATAACAATTTATTTAAAAAAAAACAAAATCAAATCTTTTATAAAAATTACAATTTTAATTTGCATAACTAAAAAAGGAGGAAAAAAAACAAATTAAAAAGATTTTGGTTTCGATTTCCGGTAAATTCACATTTTATTAAAGAAATACATCAGATTGAATGTTTACTTATATGCAACAAAACATAAGGATTAGGACTTCTGGACCATTTGTTTGTTTGATAAATTCGATGTATAAATACAAAATTATAGATTTAATTTTATACTTCATTTTATTAAATAGATTTCATTTTGTACATCATTTTATTAAATGAAAATAAGCATATACAATATCGTGCATCTTCACTGCAACTCAAATTTAAATTCTCATATTTGGAAGATAGATTCAATCTGTGATTTCGTTGCAAACCTTCGTCAGCTCATCATACACCTTCAGCTGCCCGATTACAGGATATGACGAGCTGAGTGAGCAGCCATCAATGCTTGCTACGAGAGCCAGAGCCAGAGCCAAAGCAAAGCTGTCCTGTCTTCAGCAACGCCCCTTTGCTGTACCTCTTTCGGTCGAGGAGGGGGCGGGAAGGGGGGCGAGTGGCAAGTCAATTATGCCTGTATTTGTGCAGTGTCCCAGTGTAGGTGTCGTTTGCCGTGTGTGTGTGTGTGAGTGTGTTGGTTAGCTCTGTTATGGCACTTACGCACAATTTTCACAACTCAAAAGGCATTTATTGATTGCACTTTAAAAGCCGGCTGGCCGCCTTTGCTGGCAGCTGCCAGGGCAACATACCAAAACACTCATACGCCACGTTGGCCCACCATCATATCTTCGACAAGCAGCCGTGTTCAGTCCTCTGCTGTGCCTGGCACACATTTCCCCGCCTCTCCTCGCCTCGCCTCGCCCCGCCCTGCGGTGTGCGTTTATTGACTGCCGCTTTTCGTTTTCCATTTTTTTTTTGTTGCCAGATTTTTTTTTGTAAATTGAGTTTTTCTGCCATTTGCTCAACACCCCGGCCGCATCGTCGACTCGACTTGACGCGACTCGATTCGACTTTGCTTGCCACACACTTCTGTTCATCTGTTCACCTCTGTTCACAGTTTGCGTTTGCCCTGCAGCCACTTAGTTCAACTTTTCTCTCCTTTGTTTGCCCCACGTTGTTGTTGCCTCGTTCTGCTTTTCGTTTTTTGGGAAAAGCCAATTTGATGCCCAACCTCTGGGCACATGTAAATTTGTGTAGCATACTTTTTTGGGGGCGGCTGGCAGATGGGGGGAAGAATCAAAGTAACTTGCGCTTTTCTCAGATAGAAATTGTTCCGCCATCTAGGCTTGAAGTTCACGCCCCCAGGGATAATGCCAGCCATGATTCGCCTAATGAAGAGAGCACTTGACAATGCGCTGAAAAAGCCGAGCGTCGTTATAAATATATGCAGGCAACTTTACAGATAGCTTCTTAATTATTTTTGTTGATGTATTAAAATCTCATATTGTGGTTTCGCATAAATTCCTGTGTGTGCATATATGCAAATGTTAATTAGGCATCAAGAGAGCTTTGAGGCTGCCGGTTGTCATAATACTTAACAAGACAATGGGCCCATAAATTATGCATAACCTGACACAATGCTAATTGAAATTATTCATCAAAGAATCTCGAATCTTGATAAAGCACACAGCTTGTGGCAAGTGCAGCATCACAGCCAATTTGCTGCCCAATCGAAGTGCCACGACAAATCGGACGAAAGTAATTATTAAAACATGCAATTTATCGCTTGTTAATGCGTAAACTGCAATAATCAAGGTGATTTTCCAATCATTAATTCCGAATAATTCAGCGAGTAATTTACCAAAATAATAATTTATATTCCGAAATGAAATTTCTGTTGAATTTACTGCACTGTTAGAGGCAATTTAATTAACTCTTAATACATGCCTAGTATGTGATTTAAATATATTAACCAGCATTATTATTAATTCGCTGAATGTAATATTTAAAAGTAACTATTTGAAAATATGTTATAATAATTCACTTATTTGAAGGCAATTTAATTAGCTCACAATTCATTCCCAGGTTTCAAAATTGCTTAATATGTTATTTAAATATTTAAATGTGTCTCTATAATACATAATAATAAATTATAATAAGACGTCTATTTAATTAGCTCTTAATTCATGCCCAGCTGTCAAATTTGTTTTACACTTGATTTAAATATAATCCGCCATTCTTTTTAATTCATTCAACATAATATATCAATTAGTCTATTTAATAAGTAATTATAATAAAAACGTCAACTTAATTAGGACAATATAAATATAAATACAAATATTGCCATCCATTATTCCATAAACCAAAATTAAACCATTTCGGTGCTCACAATTTTCGATCAATATTTAATCGTTGTGATTTCCACACTTAATAAGCTCATTAAAGTTAGTGGTAACAACTATATTTAAACACTGCAACATAATTACACTTTAATTCATATTTAATGGTATTTGTTTAGGATATTCGAGCACTTTTCAGACGTTGTTGTTTATGTGCAATGCTTTGTTGTATAGAGAATCGTTGAACTACTCGCCTGCTTGCCTTTTATGCGTATCAATCACAAAAGCCCGTCAGCATCCTTTGTGGCAGCGTCAAGGACTTTCGCTTTTCTCGGGCTCTGCAGTTGTTTGTTACATTCTCCCCATAGACGTCGCACGACCCAAAAACATAAATTTCCATGGAGTCGCGCGGCCAAATCAACGCCAAGTGCTAAACGTTTTGCTTATGATTTTTATTGCTCTATATATTATATGTGTGAGTTCTTACATCTTTTGGCGTATTTTTAGACGTTTTTGTCGCAGCGTTAAGTGCGCCGCAGCGGCGGAAATGCCAACTATGACATGAATGAGCATGAATTGTTGATGGTCTCGACTGGCCACGCCCCTTTTCTGTAAAATGCACACATCTGCGCTCTGCACACACATACGCATATAATACATGATCATGTGTGTGTGAGTTCTTAATTTCCTTTTCGCTTGCCGCACTTTTGATGAGCAATTTTTCAGTCTGTAAATTCACATTTTCCGTGTCAGTTTTCCACTTTAAGCGCATTTTTCAAATTAGGTTAGCGGAGCGCACCGAAAGTGAGAAGATGGCCGGAAAATTGTTGACGGAAAGTTTTCTTATTATACGCCCGGCATTGTTTTCTTGTAAAAACCAAGTGGCATCCTTCCTGCCATGTCCTGTTTTCCATTTTCAACAGCTTTCCGCTGCCAGCTGATGCTGCCATTTGGCCCGCCTCTCTCTCTCTCTCTCTCTCTGTCTGTGTTCCCTTTGACATGGCCTCTTGGCCATCACCCATTGCCTTACAATGTTACACATTTTGATGCGCATTTATTTTTCAATTTCGTGTGCGTGAGGCACCCTTAACCCTCAACCCTCAACCCCATCGAAGCCCAGAGCCCAACCCCATCAGCGTCATCAGCGACAGCAGCTCCAACTGGGCAATATACATATATAGTATGTTGGTCTCGGTTACAAAAGACTACCTGCTGCTGTAGGACTGTTGAAAGCGGTCCAGTTGCGCTTCTTTCGTTCGCCGTTGGCCACGTTTTATTAGCCTCTTTTATGCCTTCAAGCATCGTTAGGTTTTCACAGTTTTTTAGTGCGCTTCTGATGAAATTTTTAAGTCGTTCTGAGCTTAATTCCAAGAGTCGTTTCCAATGGGACTATTATATTACGGGATTTGGTAACGCATCTTAGCATAATTGACTTGACAGCTTTAGTATCTGTTCATAACATAAACAAAATGGCGAGTAATAACGGTCGGCTTAAGTACAAATTAGCAGCGACATTTGGTTCGTTTTAAAATAATGTAATTTGCTTAATTTACTGTAAATATGATGAAGAAGCTTAGTGAGAAATAATAACCTAAGAATTTTGTCATTTTCAAATAAAATGATTAATATTAGCTGTTTAGGATAGAAACATTGTTGTTATTTATAAGTAGTTATATATACATTCAGGCAGCAGAAGGTTGAGAATATTTAAATATAAATAGGAATTATGGCAATAAGTCAACACCACTCAAATGCTCTACTTTTATTGCATAAAGAACGTAATGATAATTATAAATTTGAGTTTCATTTTCATAAAAGGAAATTGTTTACAAAAAATGTATGTAAATTGATTTTTTTAATAAAATGCTTAAAACATTTATCAATTAAATAAAGTAATGATATTATAAAATTGTAATTATTATTTTATATATTCAATTTAATATAATTATGACAAAATTGAATTGTTTGGTAAAAAGAAGACAACATTAACCAATAATTATATTAATAAATTATAATTCTCGTTTCGTATATTAAATATATATTATGAATTTAATTTGACCTGAACTGTTTAGTAAATAGAAGAAAATAACAGCAGTGAAATAATATAAATTTATTAATAAATTCCAATTGCAAAATCATATATTAAATATAATATATATCAATAATAATTTGTAATACATATTACAAATGCTACAAACAACTTTTACAAATTAAATATGGCTTCTTCAAGTAAACATCCTCTCAACAAAAGTTTGTAAACTTTTAAGAGCTGTTGGTAAATATTATGAGCTGCAAATACTTTAATATTTACGCTCTACATAAAGTGCTTTACTTTTATACGTATCCCAGCAATTTATACCACTCGATTTGCCCATAAATCGTGAGGAAATTGCACACTTCCTGCCAAGGCAAAGTAATTAAATAGAAAACACTTTAAAGTCAATTGATTATTTGCAATATCAATAAACACACCCCCTCCACACACACAGTCGCCACACACATTCTTGCATCATATTGTGGCAATGTGTGTGTGTGTGTGTGTGTGTTTTCTCGTGTTGCACCGAGAGATTGCCTCATAAATTTGCGAGTGAATTTTTAAGAGGACTGGGATAAGCGACAGGATCTAATGGACTTTATCCCAGGCTGCCGTGTGTGTGTGGCACAGCTTGAGGTGTTTTTAATTAGATAGAATCTAGAGGGGATAGTGTAAATGTGTGTGTTGGTGTGTTAATATGGCCAGCTTCCATTTATTTCAATTAAAAATGCAATGCAGTTGGCCTTTTGAACGCTGCGGCATAAATATTCATTGCTAATAAGAGTGCATTTATGGATTTATTTTATAACCTTTCTCTTCTTTTTACAACTATTTTCAGGCGCAACATTGGAGTTGTTAAGCGCACGTTTATTGGCGAAAACGAAAAGTTAATGAATGTTGCAGGCATTTGCATGTGCAACAAAATTCCGGCAATGCTGCAGCCTCAACAATTGCAATAAAACTTTGAACAAAAGTAATTAAAAGCGTTGCAAAGTTCATTTTGGGGCGCTATGCGACAACTCGATTGCTGAAACGACAGAAGCGGAAGCACAGAGGGAGACAGGAGACAGGAGAGGAGCTGCAGGAGCTTGTGTGAATGGCCAGACGACAGCTAACGCTGCCTGCGAGAAACAGCTAACAGCTGACTGTGCTTATAGCCACGAGGACACGAGCCCAGCCACGGCCATAAAATGCAAAAGGAGAACAATGTGACGGCAGAAAACTGCCAATTCGTTGGCCCCTATCGCCTGGAGAAGACCCTCGGCAAGGGTCAAACGGGTAAATACCAATTGCCAACCAATCCTAACCAATCAAGTCGTCAACTCATCAACCAATTTCCAATGTTTTTTTGTTTCCAGGACTTGTCAAGCTGGGCGTGCACTGTGTGATTGGCAAGAAGGTGGCTATTAAAATAATCAATCGCGAAAAACTCAGCGAATCGGTGCTAATGAAGGTAAGAAAATGCTCCACTTTCTGTCTCTACCAATTACTCACTCCCCGCTTGGCCACAATCCGCAGTGGCTTATGACTCTGCAAAAGTTTTGTAGCCAATTTTTTATTGTTCTGTTGTTTGTCTTTTGGCGCTAGTCATAAAACAGACGAAACGCAAAGACAGAAAAGCGGCAATAAAATTTCGTCGCTCTGTTTTCGCCTTGCAATTCAAACAAGACAAGACAACTTTAAGCTCTCAGCTAAAGCCGGGGATTGTCCGGAATACGGATCAGGACGAGGGGGGGTGAGCGATGGCATGTTTTGCTGACGAAGGGTAAAACCCCAAAAAGAGACAGAAAAAAATTAGTTTTTATTTTTCGCTTTTATGGATTTTTAAGAACTTTGCAGGATATCTATCAAAAAGTTGGTTATGGCACAAGTTTAGCGGGTCAACTTGTAATTAAGCTCTGAGCTGCGTTGAGGCAGAATAGAAACCGAATTGTGTTGACATTCGCATGTAACGGAGCTATGATATAGGATTACTTTTAAATGTTTTATAATCATAGAAGAAGTGGCAGCAAAGCGCAGCTAACGGAGCGGACCAACTTTGCTGATATATTGCTCAATTCTGAACAGTTGTTTACCATGAAATTCCTTGGGGTAAAATACTCAAATATGTCATAAAAATATGCATTTCATTGAAGAAGCGGTTTTAGAGACTCTGAGAGATTATCCATTGGAAAGTCTAGAGACATATTTTATGCTTATCAATTTTGTATGATGTCGTTATCGAATATGAAATAATAAAATTATTTGATTGAGGAAGACATTCCAAAGTCATTAAAAATTGTTTTTTTTTTTTAAGAATATTGATATTTTCATTATTAGGAATATTTTACGATGTAAAGAAAAGAATATTATTATGGAAGAAATTCGAAATATAAAAAACTGTGTTCAAGAAATCATATTTTTATCAATTTGAATTTTTAATAAAACGGAAATAAACGGATAAGATATTCGATGTAAAGAAAAGAATATTATTATGGAAGAAATTCGAAATTTGAAAAACTATGTTCAAGAAATCATTTTATTATCAATTTAAATTTTCAACAAAACGGAAATAAAGGGATGCAATATTCAATAGCCATTTTTTATGTTATTATACAGTCATTATATTCACATTGACGAAGAAATGTTTTATAAAATGAAAAACATTTCATTTAAATTTTGAATTAAATATACAGCCAACCAAAAGGACTAGTCAACAAACCATAATAAAAAGCATTGGTTAAGAACAAATTTACCACCATAACAATAGATAATAATTAAAAGGATATCGACGCAGACAATACAAATTTGAATTGCAGACATAAACAGCATGAGCGATTAGGAAATTGTAAATCAAATAGTCTCAATTAAACAGCGACCAGAATCAGCCAGGAATAATGTTATTAATTAATGCTTAATCGCCCTGAAATTAAAGTAAGTCGAATGGAAAGAGTTTTATCAGATTCTGTCAGAATGAAAGCGGCCAGCCATAAAAACCAAGTAAATTATTACCCCCAAAAATTGGTGCACTTTTGTAGGACATTGAAAGGACATGCGACAAATTAGTGCGTGCGTCGACAAAGTAAACCAAAAATACAAAAGGAAAATCACCAAACTAGAACTGTCAATTGGGGAATGGCGCGATAGACGTCGAGAGATAGAGTAAGGAGAGGCGATGACTACAATGCGAGTATATGTACATATGTATATGTTATGTACTTGGCTTATATACAAGTGGCAGACGTGTATATAGGACAAATTGAGTGCAAGGTGAACGCGCTGGCCTCTATAAATAGCTTGGGGGCGATTGCGTGTCCTGGCAGGCGAGTCAGCTGGTTAAGACACGCAATGACATGTCCAGACCAGGACATTTACATTTTGAAAACATAAACACGCTGAATGCATTGTAAATGCGAGATAATATCAGGGTAAAGTGGGAAAAAACGTACAATGCTCGTGAGTGGTGGCAAAATAAGCAACATTATCGATAATCACTTGCAAAACATTTTAAGTATAATTACTTGCTGTGTTTGCCGGAGAGATTGAGAGCTGTGGACATAGGAGCCAGCACCTATGTGTGCCTTGGTGTGTCCTTATTTATATATATGTATCTGTATGTGTATGAGTATGAGTGTGTGTGCTTAACAAGTGCTCAAGTCTGGCATTGTCATTGTCATTCAAGGTTGAACGTGAAATTGCCATCATGAAACTAATCGATCATCCGCACGTGCTCGGTCTGAGCGATGTGTATGAGAACAAGAAATATTTGTATCTAATATTGGAGCACGTATCTGGCGGCGAGCTCTTCGATTATCTGGTTAAAAAGGGACGTCTGACGCCCAAGGAGGCGCGCAAGTTCTTCAGGCAAATCATCTCAGCGCTGGACTTCTGTCATTCGCACTCCATATGGTAGGCACAGCAAAGCATTGCACAATTGCAAATCAATCTATCTATCCGACTGTCTGTCTGACTCGATAAATCTCAATAACCGTCTTTGCCATTGCAGTCATCGTGACTTGAAGCCCGAGAACTTGCTGCTGGACGAGAAGAATAACATCAAGATAGCGGACTTCGGCATGGCCTCCCTGCAGCCAGCGGGCAGCATGTTGGAAACATCCTGCGGTTCACCACATTACGCCTGTCCAGAGGTCATTCGGGTGAGTTTTGTGACATGAAAATATCGACAAATATATTACGTATACGTAGACGTCAGTGGACTATCTTTAATTACAATTAGTAGAGTGGAATTTCTATGTATAGCAACAATTTAACGGATTGCTATGGCGCATATGCAAACTCAAACTTTTTGTTGAGCTATAAATGTTAATTTGAGTAGATGAATTATTAAGCATACGCAAAGTTTACCTTCTAATTTAGGCAGCGCATTTATTTCAATTGCGTATTGCGTATACGCAGAGTGGAATTCATAGTTATCTTAATGAAGTCATTTTATGAAATCGCACACAAATATTATGCGTTGAATTTGTAATTAATGAATATTTAATTAACCAACCCGGCCTTGTTGTTACACTTCACATAGAGTGCAAAAAAAATAAAATTACAAGATTGCGCACAAAAGTACATACACATATTTTTCTCTTGAATTCATTTGCAAATAAAATGGTCGATATAGCAAAAAAAAATTAATTGTGGATGGATTTTAAGCAACTCAAACAAAGCTGCTCAAGCTGCTCAATTGACAGGCCGGTGGCCTCTTGATAACTGGCTGTTCGTTAGGCCCATTTCGTTGTTGATCAACCCACCTGATCCGCTTTGTTAATTAGCTGCCGGAACTCTGCTCATAACTTTCTGCCCCTTTTGCCGAACAAACAAGTCTCAATTGCTGACAACAAATCCACAGCTGCCTCCTCCCCATCAAAAGCTGCAGCACTCAACGCCATTTCTTTCTCATATTATCTATTGTATACGGTTGTTCTCTATTTTTAATTATCAATAGTGTGTTGTTAGGCTACAAATTAGCTGTATGGATTCTACACCTAATAAATAAAAATAAAAAAACATGATCCACAGAATTTTGATTATCAAACTGGGTTGCACACTTTTGTATGCCAAGGACATTGGCAAATATGAATTGATTTCCAAAATTGCAGCGTAACTCAGGCATTTGAAGTACAATTTGTCCTTTTCAACATCGATAGGTACAATCATACGATTGCACACGACATGCTTTTATCCACACGACATGCTTTATCCTTAAAACAGTCCGAAAAAAACTCTGATTTAAAACGCCTCGAGGACGAAATATTCCAAGAGTTGGATTTTTAGATGACCCCATATTTGGTGATGCCGATCGACAGAGATCATCCTTACGAATCGAATGCAACCAGTCCTGTCAAAATGCGCAAGGATTTGCCCGAGATAGAGCCTATTTTTGTTAAAGGACATCCCAGTTTTAGCTATAGCTCGGCAGGACATTAACAGATTTCAAAAGGATATGCATTTTTGTATTCGTATTAGCCCATACTACCGATTGGCATTCAAGGATTTCCATAATTAAACAAAAAATATTATCGAAAATTTTTACAAGGGGGTGGCATGTAAAAATCGTCCTGAAAGCAGATTTTCCGCCGTAACTTCGTCATTTTAAGGACGATTGGGATGTCCTTTTCCAAATCGATAGATCTTGGCATGGCAATGCAGAATCCGTAACAATATCCTTGAAAGTCCTTTAAACGGCTGAGAAAAAAGGACCTTTTTGTATACAGAAAACAAGCCATATCTCCGGCATCCTTTGCAGGATCAACATGAAAGTAGTGTCAAACAACATAGTTTTGATAGGCCTATCAACTGGCCAAATGACATTCACATCGTCCTGCAACTTTCGGAGTTAGACATGGTTTTGTGGTTTTGGCCATTTCTGCAGGGCCCCGAGACTGAAATTTTCCAAGTGTTGGATTTTTAGATGACCCCATAATTTTTTGATGGCAATCGATAGATTTGATCTCCACGATTCGAACGCAACATGTCCTGTCAAAATCCGTAAGGATATGGCCACGCTATGATCATTTTTCTAATTTCTAATAACAAAATTAAGTGCAGCAGGAAATTTTTTTATTGCATACTTTCGGGCTGCACAAATTAAGATCGTAATAGCGACACCAAACCATAGATGGCGCCACCACGCAACTTGTAGACTTACATTTTAACGATACGGGTTATCTCCCTAGTCCTTTATCAGTTCCATCTGAAACTAGTGTCAAACAATGCATCTGTGACAGGACTACTGGTCAGCCGAAATACATTCAAATCGTCCTGTTATTTTTCATGCTATTAAGGTTTTGTTTGTTATTTCTTTATTTCGTCGAAATTTTTCAAGTGCTGGATTCTTTGATGCCGATCAACAGAGATCATCCTTACGAATCGAATGCAACCAGTCCTGTCAAAATGCGCAAGGATTTGCCCGAGATAGAGCCTATTTTTGTTAAAGGACATCCCAGTTTTAGCTATAGCTCGGCAGGACATTAACAGATTTCAAAAGGATATGCATTTTTGTATTCGTATTAGCCCATACTATCGATTGGCATTCAAGGATTTCCATAATTAAACAAAAAATATTATCGAAAATTTTTACAAGGGGGTGGCATGTAAAAATCGTCCTGAAAGCAGATTTTCCGCCGTAACTTCGTCATTTTAAGGACGATTGGGATGTCCTTTTCCAAATCGATAGATCTTGGCATGGCAATGCAGAATCCGTAACAATATCCTTGAAAGTCCTTTAAACGGCTGAGAAAAAAGGACCTTTTTGTATACAGAAAACAAGCCATATCTCCGGCATCCTTTGCAGGATCAACATGAAAGTAGTGTCAAACAACATAGTTTTGATAGGCCTATCAACTGGCCAAATGACATTCACATCGTCCTGCAACTTTCGGAGTTAGACATGGTTTTGTGGTTTTGGCCATTTCTGCAGGGCCCCGAGACTGAAATTTTCCAAGTGTTCGATTTTTAGATGACCCCATAATTTTTTGATGGCAATCGATAGATTTGGACTCCACGATTCGAACGCAACATGTCCTGTCAAAATCCGTAAGGATATGGCCACGCTATGATCATTTTTCTAATTTCTAATAACAAAATTAAGTGCAGCAGGAAATTTTTTATTGCATACTTTCGGGCTGCACAAATTAAGATCGTAATAGCGACACCAAACCATAGATGGCGCCACCACGCAACTTGTAGACTTACATTTTAACGATACGGGTTATCTCCCTAGTCCTTTATCAGTTCCATCTGAAACTAGTGTCAAACAATGCATCTGTGACAGGACTACTGGTCAGCCGAAATACATTCAAATCGTCCTGTTATTTTTCATGCTATTAAGGTTTTGTTTGTTATTTCTTTATTTCGTCGAAATTTTTCAAGTGCTGGATTCTTTGATGCCGATCAACAGAGATCATCCTTACGAATCGAATGCAACCAGTCCTGTCAAAATGCGCAAGGATTTGCCCGAGATAGAGCCTATTTTTGTTAAAGGACATCCCAGTTTTAGCTATAGCTCGGCAGGACATTAACAGATTTCAAAAGGATATGCATTTTTGTATTCGTATTAGCCCATACTATCGATTGGCATTCAAGGATTTCCATAATTAAACAAAAAATATTATCGAAAATTTTTACAAGGGGGTGGCATGTAAAAATCGTCCTGAAAGCAGATTTTCCGCCGTAACTTCGTCATTTTAAGGACGATTGGGATGTCCTTTTCCAAATCGATAGATCTTGGCATGGCAATGCAGAATCCGTAACAATATCCTTGAAAGTCCTTTAAACGGCTGAGAAAAAAGGAACTTTTTGTATACAGAAAACAAGCCATATCTCCGGCATCCTTTGCAGGATCAACATGAAAGTAGTGTCAAACAACATAGTTTTGATAAGCCTATCAACTGGCCAAAGGACATTCACATCGTCCTGCAACTTTCGGAGTTAGACATGGTTTTGTGGTTTTGGCCATTTCTGCAGGGCCCCGAGACTGAAATTTTCCAAGTGTTCGATTTTTAGATGACCCCATAATTTTTTGATGGCAATCGATAGATTTGGACTCCACGATTCGAACGCAACATGTCCTGTCAAAATCCGTAAGGATATGGCCACGCTATGATCATTTTTCTAATTTCTAATAACAAAATTAAGTGCAGCAGGAAATTTTTTATTGCATACTTTCGGGCTGCACAAATTAAGATCGTAATAGCGACACCAAACCATAGATGGCGCCACCACGCAACTTGTAGACTTACATTTTAACGATACGGGTTATCTTCCTAGTCCTTTATCAGTTCCATCTGAAACTAGTGTCAAACAATGCATCTGTGACAGGACTACTGGTCAGCCGAAATACATTCAAATCGTCCTGTTATTTTTCAAGCTATTAAGGTTTTGTTTGTTATTTCTTTATTTCGTCGAAATTTTTCAATTTCGATGATCAGAGATCATCCTTACGAATCGAATGCAACCAGTCCTGTCAAAATGCGCAAGGATTTGCCCGAGATAGAGCCTATTTTTGTTAAAGGACATCCCAGTTTTAGCTATAGCTCGGCAGGACATTAACAGATTTCAAAAGGATATGCATTTTTGTATTCGTATTAGCCCATACTATCGATTGGCATTCAAGGATTTCCATAATTAAACAAAAAATATTATCGAAAATTTTTACAAGGGGGTGGCATGTAAAAATCGTCCTGAAAGCAGATTTTCCGCCGTAACTTCGTCATTTTAAGGACGATTGGGATGTCCTTTTCCAAATCGATAGATCTTGGCATGGCAATGCAGAATCCGTAACAATATCCTTGAAAGTCCTTTAAACGGCTGAGAAAAAAGGACCTTTTTGTATACAGAAAACAAGCCATATCTCCGGCATCCTTTGCAGGATCAACATGAAAGTAGTGTCAAACAACATAGTTTTGATAGGCCTATCAACTGGCCAAAGGACATTCACATCGTCCTGCAACTTTCGGAGTTAGACATGGTTTTGTGGTTTTGGCCATTTCTGCAGGGCCCCGAGACTGAAATTTTCCAAGTGTTCGATTTTTAGATGACCCCATAATTTTTTGATGGCAATCGATAGATTTGGACTCCACGATTCGAACGCAACATGTCCTGTCAAAATCCGTAAGGATATGGCCACGCTATGATCATTTTTCTAATTTCTAATAACAAAATTAAGTGCAGCAGGAAATTTTTTATTGCATACTTTCGGGCTGCACAAATTAAGATCGTAATAGCGACACCAAACCATAGATGGCGCCACCACGCAACTTGTAGACTTACATTTTAACGATTGCTAAAGGACATCCCAATTTTAGCTATAAACTGTAGACGAGAATTCTCTAATCATCAGAATCGCATTTGTATCCCTGAAGCCTTTTTCGTCCCGAATTTCGATTCTTTGTGCTGTGACTGCTGTCGTCCATCAAGACAAAGTTTTTAGCACATTCTCGTCAGTTTTAGCTGCACTAAATCCAGCAGCTCCTTCTGCTCCTGCTGTGTCCTTGCGGTATCCCATGCAAATGTCGCCAGATATGCAAATTGCGTATCCCTTGCAACGTTGTCGTCGGCGTTGTCGTTGTTCTCGTTGTCATGTACGCATATGATTTGCCGGTAGGAGCCGAGCGATGAAGGAGTGAGAGGCTGCCGATGCGATGTGGCATGTGGCATGACAGACGGCAACGTGTTTGGCTTCTCCCAGCAAGTTGCATGCATCATTTCACTCACGCAGCAGCAGAAGCACCATCAGGCTGTCTGGGAAGCCGAGAAACCGAGAGCTGCGTGTAATAAATTCATAAGCGGAATTTTAAAATATAAATCCTTGCCTGCAGCTATAAATCCCATGGACCGTTACGTGATCTTTTCCACCCAAGAATATCTGAATGTTTTATAAATATTCAAAACTCAAGGCACCGTCTGTATCTGTTATTGCGTAGCTGCAGTTGTTTCTACCACGTCTTGATTTTCCCCCATAATTGATGGGTGCCAACCGAAACCTCTGCCGCAGGCGAGAACGCTGTCTCAGTCCAATGATAACTGGCAGCCGGATAAGAGCCGTCTAACATCGGTTGTAATTGATTTGGCTCCCTTTTTCAACAGCATCGGTTTGCTGCAGGTAACCTTAGGAAACCTCAGTCAATCAATCACTTGAGTGGTCGTTAAAGGATACAAAGCAAGGATGCTTAATCGTAGCTAAGTCTGCAGTGAATCCACTCGATAAGAGCAGGTTTCAGTTGCACAGAAATCACAAATTTAAATGTAATCTTTTATGTCAAGTGGCTGAGATTTAATGGCGAAAAATAAGATTTGATTTATAGCCCAAGAAATGAAAATGAGATATCTATAATACTGAAGTAGATAATGGGCAATATTTCATAGAAAAAGATGTTCCAAACAGAGATTTCCCAATATTTTATAAAATAGTTTTATATTGTTAAGCAGTTTCAATAAGCTGTTTTATTAATATCGGGTTTGATCAAAAAGAAGATAATTAGTAAAATAAATGAAAAATGTATTTCATAATAATTAAATTTCATTTAAAATATAGATTAATATAAAAATAGGTTTAAATATGTACGTTAAACCTTTAAAGTGAGTTGCGTTTTATCTTCACATTAATTCGAGCCAACTTTAAGTTAAATAATCAATACTGCCATTGCTTGCTTAGATGGAAATACTTTTAATTCGTATCGCTCGCATTCGCAATAAAAAGTAAACCTTTTACCTGCCCCAACCGTAATTGCAATGGGCATTTCACATCACTGAATGTGGCAGCAATTATTGTGTGCAACTCGAAGTCGTTGTGCCACTTAGCGGCCAAGTCAATAACCGAAGGCCTGCAAAACTCGCAGCTCGGCATTTGACGGACACGTCAATGGACGTCAAAATGGGAATTGCAGCAGATTCTCGTCGTTGTTGTGGTTGTTGTCGATGTTTTAGTCGTAGTTGCTGGGTTCAATGACTGTCTGCTGCTTGTGTAATACTTGCACTTAATTGTGGCATATAGAAATTAATAAGAATGCAACAAAGCAAGCCTTCAAATGGTCATTCTCCTGCGGCGGAAAGGGTAAAAGGTCTTCGTCGCCCGGCCACGAGCACACAATAGCCAATTTTCTTAATCGAATTTCACAAATAGAGAAAATGGAAGGAAAGACAATAAAACTAAATCACACACAAGTAAAGGAAACTAATAAAAATTAATAATGTATAAGGGGAGCGACAGAAAAATACCCTCTAGAAATGGGTTTTTATGAGCCAACATTGAGAGCTGAGAATAACCTAAAATTTAAAACGAGACGAGAAAATGAGATAATATAAATATTAATATTGATATATTTGGTTAAGATATTTATTTCCGGTAAGGCATATTATATATACATATACATTAATTACATAAACAGAAAATCATTTAGATATACATACACAGAATTGTTACCAATTATGTTATAATATCTATTGCCTTAAGCGTAATTTATGAAAAACAATAATTAACAGCCCAAAATATTAAGAAAAATCGGAACTAAAAAAAAACTCGATATACATAAATATAAAAAATTATAACAAATTTTGTATTGACATCAATAATATGTACAATTAATATTTTGTAAAGGAAAACAATTTAGTAATAATACAATTTACCAATATTCTTTAAGCTACCTCTAATAAATAATATACTTCCTCATACTGAAAAAGGATAATTAATAAGAGTATCTTAAGAATAATTGAAACACAGATCTAATATTAATGTAATTTACTAATATTCTTTAGGCCACCACCCTCTTGAAAATAATATACTCCCTCTTATTGTGTTGTGCTGAGTATTCGGAATGTCTCAATTTCTGATTTGCTTGTTTTGTCCTGTTTTGCAATTTCCTTTTGCTCGGCTGGTTCGCTCCCATCCATGGCAATCCATTCCGTTTCGATTCGGACCGAAGGGTGAGAAGTACGATGGACGGAAGGCGGATGTGTGGTCATGCGGTGTCATACTGTATGCACTGCTGGTGGGTGCGTTGCCCTTCGACGACGACAACTTGCGACAGCTGTTGGAGAAAGTCAAGCGCGGCGTCTTTCACATACCGCACTTTGTGCCGCCCGACTGCCAGAGTCTGTTGCGTGGCATGATTGAAGTGAATCCGGACAGGCGTCTAACGGTGAGTCATCCACAAAATGCCGATTGCCAAATGCAACCAAACCAAAACCAAAACCGACAATCTAAACAACAATTCAAAGTGCGTGTTTACTGCCCTTATGTGTGTGTGGGTGGTTTGCTTTTTTTTTGGGGGGCATGCAACAACCCCCGAAAATAAGGCGAATGTGCGGCACAATTCTCTGTTTGCCTTTACTTTTTTATTCTGTTTTTTTTTTTGGGTCAAAACGCTGCAGGATATGTTAACCTTTGTGTAATGTGTGTTGGTTGTTGTTGCTTTCAGTTGGCCGAAATAAATCGTCATCCCTGGGTCACGGCTGGGGGCAAAGGTGAACTGGAGCTGGAGCTGCCCATGATGGAGGTGGTGCAAACACATGTCATACCCACGGCCAACGCCGTCGATCCCGACGTGCTCAATGCCATCTGCTCGCTGGGCTGCTTCAAGGAGAAGGAGAAACTCATCCAGGAGCTGCTGAGTGCCAGGTAGGCGGTCATCATGCTCATCATCAAACCAATTGCCAATTACCACATTGCGTTTATCTGACAGCCACAACACCGAAAAGGTCATTTACTTTCTGCTGCTGGAGCGCAAGCGACGCCGACCAGCTCTCGAGGACGACGAGGAGATTGCCCAGAAGTCGCGCAGCGAACTGGACGCCGTGGATCCGCCTCGAAAGCGACTCGACAAGTGCCGCATCAACGGCACCAATGCGCCCAGCTACGGCCAGATCTCGGAGGGTTCACCGCTCACGCCGCGACGACAGGCCTTCAAGTGAGTTGCCGAAAGTGGTCTCAACTAATTGATTGTTTAACTGGCATCTCGTTGCAGCTTCCGCTCGTATAGCAGCACTCGCAACCACCAGCGACGGTCGCCCACAACGGTGTCGTCGTCGGTGCGCAGCTCCTCATATCACAGCCCGACGCGCTGCAACTCGCCGATGAGCTCGGCCCAGCAGCAGGCAAACGCCATATCGCGGCCATCCTCGCCGGCGGCGGGCACTCGTCACTCCACCTATGGGGATCGGGAGCGATCGGGTTCGGTGCATCATCCGTCGGTCAGTCGAACGCCGTCGCACAGCTCCCAGAAAAGCATCGAAGGCGACGTCGTCGTCGTCCGAGAGCCACGTTTGGAGCGTCGCGACTCATCGCGTCAAACGCACGATCGAAGTGGCGGCGGCTCGATGCGAGATCGTGATCGTGATCGTGGTGATCGTGGTGATCGCGGTGAGCGGGGCGATTGCGTGGGACCACCGCCCGGCAGTCCTGGTGGCAATTCTGGCAGCAACTCATCGGCCGCCTCGCCGTCGGTGCATCATCGTGCCAACTCAGGTCCGACAATTGCCATTAGTATGTTCCACGATCCAGACTCGAATAGTGGTGTGTGCATGCCCCGTAGAACCCCCATCCTGACCTCACAATCTGCTCAACACTAACTGTCTATTCGTCTTCATTCTGCTCCCTCCACAGTTGTGAATCCTAACGGCTCGCCCATGATGAACAATAGCAATCCTGGCATGCCCGGCTCGCCCTGCAACACGCCTGGCGGACAGCTCTGGAAGACGCGACTCACGAACATCAAGAACAGCTTCTTGGGCAGTCCACGTTTCCATCGCAGAAAAATGCAGGGTATGTCCTCAACTGCATATTTTTCATGGAATATCCTTTCAATTGACTTTGTTTCAGTCTCCGCTGATGAGGTGCATTTGACGCCGGAATCGTCGCCGGAGTTGACCAAACGCTCCTGGTTTGGCAACTTGATAACCACGGAGAAAGACGAAACCTTCACCATATTGGTCAAGGGCAAGCCCATTGCCACAGTCAAAGCGCATTTGATACACGCATTTTTATCCGTAAGTAGATAATACATATTATAGAATACTCTTCAATGTGCGGTATTAATTTGCAAGATAACTATTTTAATCGTAAATTTTTTCAATCGTAGCAATACATAAGAAAGTGTTTAATGAGTTAAATCAAAATATTTAACAAAAGCTTCAAAATAGTCGCAGAAGCTGAATTTAATCGTATTAAATATGAAGATTGTCATTGATAAAAATTAAACGAAAGTTGGTTATGATATCAATAAAAATATAATCAATAATTTTAAATCGGAAAAACAGAAGAAGAATCTCATTGAATGCTATTAGTATGGAAAATGTATATATTTAGAATATATATATTTTATAATTTAACGAGTATTGTGCAATACTGTAATTAACATATTTAACGATTAACACAGCCTATTTATTCGATTATTATTTTACTTGTAATAATTAATTATTTATTTCTTGACAATATAATCGGTAATACTTGAAATTATAGTGGGCTGGTTTTATACAGCTATAGCAGCTTAGTGAAGCCTTAATCTAACCCTAACCTAAAAATAAACTAGATAAAGAAAACTCAAATTGTATAGCGGAATGAATATTTGAATTGAATTTAATTTTCAATTTTCGATTTGCAGATGGCTGAACTATCGCATAGTGTAGTTTCACCCACCTCGTTCCGTGTGGAATACAAACGCAATGGCAATGGACCAGTGATGTTTCAGCGCCATGTCAAATTTCAGGTACGAAACGAATAATTCTTCTGCGATATGATATTTAATGATTTATTTCGGGCACAGGTTGACATTAGCGCCATTTGCAAACAAGGTGATATTGCGGATATGCTATTCGCTCTAACGTTTACACTGCTATCAGGTGAGACTTACCCTCTAAATTATCCAAACAGTTAAAATAATGCGACTCCTTTTGGGGCAGGCAACATACGCCGTTTTCGTCGTATTTGTGAGCACATACAGTCGCAGGTGTGTTCGAAGCGTTTTCCGGGTCCTAGCAGTCCTCCGACTGTCACCTCAGTCACCCAGGCGGTCTCCGAGAGCTCCTCATGTGGTTCGGTATCCAGCGAACGTTTGTCCTACAAGCGACAGGTGGTAAGTCTAAAAAATATAATTTATTTAAGCACAATTATTAATCCGCTCTTGATTTGCAGATTGAAAACGATTTGGAAAACGATTCGATATTCTCATACAAGTCGGGCAATGGACGTCGCGCATCGACGACGAACAACAATAATGCCAATCCCGTGGATATTCCTGGCAGTCCCATTGCAGTGCGATCAAAGTGAGTAACCGATTAGTATCGAATAGAGCTATCGATTAACTGCGATCACTTCCACAGCAGCGAGACAGCTGAGCATGAACGCAACCGCGAACTGCAGAGTGAGCGACAGGCGACAACGATGTCCGGTAGTGCAATCGCATGAGAATTATTTCTCTGATTTAGTTACATTTTTCCCAAGGATATTAGTTTTCTACTAACCATACAAAATGCAACCAAATATTTCCACTAAGCGAACTCAAAACCAGCAACTGATACAGTATTTTCCCCACTTAAGAACCAAAAAAAAACAAAAAACAAAACAAAAACCCTAACAACAATAAACGCGATAAGAAAGCAATAATAGTGGAATTCACACTAACATTAAAAAAAAAACTGAATAAAACCAAAATACAAAAACAAAAAAAAAACAGTTCATAATAAATGAAAATAATCTAAAACTTTTTGAACTTTCGAAAGCTGATAACGATTGATGGATAAACCTTTGCTAGCTGCTGCAGCTTTTCACATACTTTGTTATACTTATCTGAGTCTATATTTCGATATTGTTTTTGTGATCATTTCTTTGATATAGTGTGTTCTTTTGTATGGACATTGTTGCCGCCGCGCCTAAAAAGCTTACAAAATACGACTAAATAACACCGTGTAAAAATACAAAAATGAATTAAATTGAACAAAAGATGAGAAACATGATGATGAAATAAAGGAATATTTAAAAATACAAGTAATTACGAAATGAATTCGTTTTTGAATACGCTCTAGCTTAAGCCACCATGTTATATTAGAGTTTTTTCATAATCTAGTCTAGGCTTGATATTAGCTATGCAAATTAAATGCTACTCAAGTAAACGTCAGCAATTTGTATATTGTGTAAAAAAAAAAGAATACAACAAAAAATGCACTGAACATTGACTAAAAATCCACAAAAAGTAAATCCCCAAAAATGCTACGCGTTGCTGTTTTTCTATGCAAGACAAATGAAATGGGGGAAAACACGAATAAAAAAAAACTATTTTGCTATCCACAAAAATACTCGATAATACTAACTATTTTTCCTATTACAAAAAAAGGGAGACAGATACTAAAGGAACAGCGACATCTTTCAGACTTCTAAGCATGCAAGCAGGACGATCATAACCGTGTTGTGTTGGTACAGTAAGAACTTGGATACAAAGTGCACAGTGTATAAAGTACAGTTAAATCGAACTATAATAACCACAAAGCAAAAGTAAAATATCTATTGTGGAAAGTTAGACTAAACAAGGAAATTGTATAAATGAGATATTAGTATTTGAATGGAAATTGTTCAAGTTGCTGAGCTGCACGAGAGCAAAAGAAACCCAATAAACATTGACTTGACAATTTTCTATTGATTAAAAACAAAAAGGAACAACATCTTGTAGAGCACATGCTTGGATTAGATCAAGCCAGCTGTCCACAAATGCACAAATCTCGATATATGTAATACTAATAGTTATTATTATCGCCAATAATAATAATAACAATTAACCGAGTTTTTCGTATGGTAATCCAATAATCATTTTCCAACTTCAAATCTAATTTTCTAGTAACTTTGCATATTTTTATATTTTCAATCATACATTATATGATATTTTGAAACTAAAAGACTTATGAAAAATGAACATAAAGCAAATCCAAACAAAAACCGTCCATTTATCCAGATTTAAACTATAACGTAGGCAGCTCAGTAACTTTAACAATTTGGGCAAGTTGAAATGGAGTAAAGCAGAGAAAGGTAAAAACTAAACATATTTAACTAAATACTGAATACAAGTATGTATAAAATAAATAAACTAAATAGATGAACAACTGTAAGACAGCAATATAAAATGACGAAAAACACTTAAAAACGTGATTAGTTTAAATAATATATACAGATATTTGAAAAGTTAACGGATAAAAGTATATATACGAGTACATGACAAATACTAAAATGCATTGAAATAAAGCAACAAAAATATTCAAATTAAATTTGTATAGTTTAAAAATAAAACTGACTTCAATAAGAACTCGAATGCGACAAAGAACACATGCAATAATGTTGAAATTAAATTACTTTTTAACATAAACTATATAATAATAATAATAATAATATTATGAAAAATTCCATTAATTCGAGTAAATTATTTATCAATCATTCAAGAACTCATTCAACCAGACAGAAGACATACATTCAAAATTAAGCTCACCGAATTGAACAAATAGCATTGCATATACATATATATTTATTATACACATATATACATATACATATACATATACATGCATATATCATAAATCCTTACTTGACTAAATCTTTATATACATACATACATACTATATTCTCTGTACTTATATGTACATATAATTATGCATTTACTTTCATTATCAAGAATGCCCAAGTTTCCCGCATACAAACATATATACATCAACAATTCATGCATACGTGTACTTCATACATATATACTATATCCCATATACATCACTTACACACGCATATAAAATATATATTTACAAAAAAGGAAAATCCTAAATTTAACTCAAATTCGTCGTATAAGACCGAAAATTGTTGATTTTGTATCAGAAAAAAACATACAAAACATAAGGAAAAACTTAAGATCATATTTTTGACATGACGAACGAAAAGAAGATATAGTATATACTAAGTAAAATACCAAAAATTGCTCTGCATACTAACACAACAACACAAGGAAGAGAAAAACATAAAAAATGCTTTATAAATAAATATAAATACAATCTAATACTCAATGCTGCATAATGCCACGCCTACCTTTTACCTTATCTGACGCCTAAACCAAAAAACCGAAACATTTTTGTGCTAACTCGAATAAACAAGGATGAAGGAACTCGACTAGCAGATACCCTGCACTCACTTCTATCTATGCAGATTATTGAACAAGTTTTTAATTTACAATTCGATTGTCTGACAATTTTCCGTGTAGAATGAAATTATAAACTTTTAATGGGTGCAAGATATGGTCGAGAGCTAACTAACAAATCGAAATAATTTTCTTCAAAACATAATCAGCCACGAACCTACCTAACTTATTTGAACAGCTTTTTGTAACTCACACGATGGGTAGCAGATTTTGTGTTTGAGTTTCGCTGTAAAGCTGAAATTTGATAATTTGATATGCAACGTATACATATTTCGATATATAGTATATATAAAGATATATTATACAAATCTGAGCAAGCGCTTACTTCAATCGCGAATGTTTAAATTTATATTACAAATAAATAAATTTAATATTTATTAAAGAAAAAAACTAAAAAAAAAAAGAGAAAACGAAAAGCAAAAAGCAAAAAACAAAAATTTAGACTATAACATTGTGTAATGTACTACGCTTTATATGATAATTTTTTCATTTCCAGATATCTGTAATACTTTGAATGAATTATTTTTGCAAGTGTTTAAGGCTTATGTTCAATGCATCGTGCGCTTTGTTTACGTATTTAAATAAGTTGAAATTGTATTGTAAATTTAATTTAAGCTTGGGATAAACGTGTCTAATGTGAGTGTCTAAAATGGCAGGCCGCGAGAACCACAAAAGAAGAACAACAAACAAAATAAGAAAAAAAAACAAAACATAAAACATAAAAACACAAAAACAAAATGAAAAACCAAATAAGTGCATCTGTTATTAGGTTAAAAGAATTATTGATATTGTTTGCAACAAAACGTGTGAAATATATATAAAAATAATTATAAAATCTAGCATAAAACAAAACAAAAACCAAAAAACCGAAAAAAAAAACATACAAGAAACGTGAACATGAAGCGAACAAAAATTGTAATTGCAATTTAAAAATAAAATTATAAATATTTCAAGTAATGAAATCTCGCCTTTAACTATTAGTTTTTATTGCAATTTTTAAGGACTTGCCCCACGGTGCCATGTCCATGATGCACCACACGAAAATTACGTCATTTGCCGCCACATGTCATTGTAGCGTAACAGCCAAACATCGGGGGAGGCAGCTCGTAAAGCAATCAGCTGTTTCTGAGAGAGAGAGAGTGAGAGTAAGAGAGAGCTGAGAGAGAGCAACAGCATATGCATTTAATGGTAGTCAAAGGGAAAGCTTTGAAGGCAAAACTTTGCGAGAGGACCTGCCACGCAGAGCTTTTAGACCGAAAAAGCTTCGCACAATGCAAGTCCGAAAAGCAAGCGGCGCACCAGAGTTTTTCCGAGTCGTGTCTGTTGTGAATACCGAAAGAAAATGCGTGCCAGCTGCGCTGCATGAAAAGGAAAACTTGGTCATTTCAACAGTTCAGTTCAGTTCAGTTGAGTTCAGTTCGGGTCGGGTTTGCAATTCAACAGCACTGCGAAAACGGATCAAATAAAATCAAAATATTCGAACGAACAAATTTACACTCACAACAATACAAGTTACCAAACGGAGTAATATCGACTATAGCATTCTCTCTATACGCAGCATATATATTATTGACCATATATATGTCAGTTATACGAGAGTTGGCCGAAAGGAACGCAACAACAACAACAGCAGTAAAATAAAACGGTATATATATACAGATATCTGAAATTATATTATACTCGCATCATAATGAAAGTGCGGAGTGTTCGGCAAAGAGAAATGATTGAAAATGCATCATAAATTAAATGTTGAATTTGTGTTTTGAATTTTTAACGTGCGCTCTTCGTTCGTTTTTCGTCTTTATTTTTTGTCGTATTATTGAGCGTCTTGTTGGGTTGCTTGGTTTTGTTGCCACGTTCGGGAACTTCATGCAGCTGCCGTGAGTGAGTTATGTAAAGCGTGTGTTGGTGTGTGTGGCACGGTGAGTGGCAAGAACTGTGGCAGCAACATGCAACAACACCAACAACAACTGCAACAACGATGTGCGTGTGAAACAACAATGAGCCAACAAAATAATAGATGCGAATTTTCAAAAATAAATATTACGAAATATTAGTGAAGTTACAAAATAAATAAACCTTGAGCGACTGTGAATAAGACATAAAAGTTTATAAAAATTAAAAAAAAAAAAAACAAAAAATTAAAGTTTAATGAACGACAAATGTAACATAATTATAACCAAATTAATCACAACTCAACTTTTGCTCAGCACACCATAATTTTCAAGTAACTAAAGGACAATAGCAACAACTTCAGCTTGCCACAATATTTGCTCGACTTGGCGATAATAATCAAGTCATATATCAAGTCAAAGTCGAGGATTAAGTAGTTACTACAGCAAGTTCAGAGGGGGGAAGGAGGAAAACACGCTGAGTACTCAATTCATACACTCAATCAATATGAGTAACATTTAAGCAGCGCCTCGAATACTTATTAGACAAATGACTATAAAAACGCCAAGTGGCTGTTGAGGTGGCTTGTGGAGGGGAGGGGAGGCAATGGCTGAGGGAGGGAAGTTCCCACACCCCATGCGAATCAATTTGCTTTCGCGGTCTCTCAGTATTTTTATTTTTAGTTGCACTTTTCTTTCAATATTAGTGTCAAGGTGCAGCCTGTGCACTGAGAGACAGACAAGAGACCAGCCAAAGACCAGCGACAACGACAACGACAACGACAACGACAACCAGTGACAACAACAACAACAACGCCAACAACTACGTGAAAACGAAGACATCGCACGGCAGCCGCGAAAACGACACGAAAATAGTTAAGGCGAATGTGAACGTTGCGAACTGAGCAAAAAACAAAAAATAAAGACGAAACCAAAACCAACACCGAAACCGAAGCAAGCCAAAAGGTGGCAATCAAAACTAATAACAACAACAACGAATGAGCAATAGAACAACAGCAACAGCAACAGCAACCAGGAGAACGACAACGACAACGACAACAAACAGAAGTCTTGTCACATCGAACAAAAAGAAATTGAATTTATGTGTTTCGGTCTGGCTCAATGACAATTAGGCGGATATAACCACAGCGATAGGCACCACTACAGCTCAGTGGGGACTCAGGGGGGGTTGTCGAGGGGCTGAGGTGGCGTCAGGGGCAAGGAATAGGTGCTCGCACGTGTTTTACTTAAAAGTAAATCGCGTTAGCAACAGCACACGGCCAAGTAACAGCTACAACAGCGTGTTGTCACCGCTGCCAGATACCCTGTAAAACAAAATTTAGGCAAAGAAAAGTTTAAGAAGTTTATAAACCTCATTTCAATTTTTAAAAACAAATATTTTGAAATCAGATATTTTAAATATAATTAACGTAGGCATAAAATTATGAAAAGTAAAAAAAGCAATAAAAAACAAATATTTTTAATTGAATCAAATAATGAAGACTAAAGAGATTAAACTTTTTCAACTGCATTTTAAGCACCAAAAAACAAATATTTTAAAATTAAATATTTTTAATTTAGGTAAAGCTTATAATGCCCACCAAAAATATAAAAATGGTAGGGAATTTAATGAAGTCTACTATTTTAAGCTACATTGAAATTATTAAAAACAACAAATATTTCAAAATCAAATATTTGTAATTAAACTATAGTTTCTTCAGCCCACCAAAAATAAAAGCCATACAATTATGCAAAGTACAAATTTAAAAGTTTAATTATTAAATTGAGTTAAATTTACTGCTGTTCACCGGAAATACAATAGCACAAAGTATTACTGGGCATTGCCAAAGCAATTAATGCTCAATGATCGATAATAGTTGGCATAGATCCCAAAAAACTAAGACAATCATAATTGAGTTTTATAAAAACTCTGGATATTTTGAAAGTATCACTTCGATTAAGTTATAGAAAACTTGCTCTAAAAACATTCGTAGCTTTGTTTTTAATTTTCTACTACTAAAAATGCATATAGTATTTTACAGGGTATCGGCTGAAAAAGCTTAGCGCCAAGGCAAGGATACGCAGAGCGCGCAAGGCTCAACTTACAGGCGACCCACATTACTTAAATTACGAGCTACACGCAAAGGCAGCAAACTGAAAGCCACACACATTCGGTTTTGAGAGCGGCCAGGCGCCAGTCACTCAGTCCATCAGTCAGTCAGTCAGTCAGTCAGTCAGTCATTCGCTTAGTCAGTCAATCATTAGGCAAAGGCTTTGTCTGATGGACAGCCTTATGAGTCAGCGCCGTGTCGCTTACATTGCGTGTCGAGTTGGGTGGAGCCTACAGCCGAACCGTAAATACAAAGACGAACATAGAAGCAGTCTACTGAAGGGGTGTAGAGGGAGAAAGAGAGAGAGCGAGAGTGTGCGAGAGAGAGAGGCGATGGTGGACGCTACACGCGCTGTAGATATGTTGCATATTTCGGGGGCATGTTGTTGGCGTAGAGACAAGAATGCGATGCATTCCAATGGTTCGGTAGACTCAATGTTAAGGATAGAGACCAAGCAGACATTCTGCTAGCTCAAGTAATACTCGTAAAATGCTAAGCAGACAATAAAATTGATGTTTACACTACACAACAAATACTATACTTTGATTATATACTGCTTGTTTTATTTTTTGTGAAATGTGCACTTAACAAGTATTACATTAAATTAAATTTAGTGGTTCTAGCCACTCCCCGTTGTGGCCACTTAGTTTTGACCACCAGCCAGAGAACTAAAGACAATTTCCTTCATTTTTTTTCGGGGGTTTTTCTATTTTCTTCATGCTCTCGGTATTCAATGAAAAATAAGAACAAAAGGGTTGACTACATAGAAGCTATAATAATTTAATAGATAGTTTTTATAAGATAATGCATAATATTTATTATTTTATTATAAATAAATTTGAGTGCTAGTTTTGGGTTAAATTAGTTTTAAAAACTGTTCCAATATTCATAGTAAATAAACAAATGCTAGTGTTTATATTTCAGATTTATCATGAAATATGCTAATTAATTAAGTAAGAATCTGTATTGTTTTAGATGCTTCTGAAAAGGGGGAAAATGCCTCGTGAATTTGTAGTACAAATTTTGATACCCAGAATAGCCAATAGATTTTCAAGTGGGGTATTTAGTAGTCGATCATTTTTCCATACTCCGTTTGCCCAATTTTTTGTTTGCTTTGCTCTGGTGTTTCGCATTTTGCTTTGGTTTATTTTTAACATTTGTACACATTTGAAAAGCGTGCGAAAATTTTATGTTTTACATTGTTGATTTTTCTCAACGGGTTTTCCTTTTGATTGCCGTTGTCGCTGCCATTGCCAGGCAGCCAATTCTTTATTTGTTTATAAGCACTCACATCTGCACAAGATGCAAACGTAATTTAGAGTCACCGTTTTTTTATTTTGCGTTTTTATCACTTTCCATGGCCGCAATTCACACAATTTCCGCAGCTCAATAAATTTGCGATATTGCGCTGTAAATGCAGAGCGTTAAAATAATTTTACATTTGATGCGCCGCTGTTAATTACTTAGAAATGTAAATTGAATTGAAATTATGCAGCCAAGTTATTTTTGTTAATTTTATTTAGCGCAAATTGGCAACGAGCGAGCGAGCAACCGAACGGACGAACGAACGAACGAACGAAAGGCAAACGGGCCAATAATCTAGTGCATAAATAAATATAAATATAGTTCATTGAGACAATGTTATTGCATTTCTATAGACATTCATTAATGAATGCGGCCCGATGCCCCCAAAACGGGACGAACAAGCAGAACAAGTGTCAATCTCTGATGATGTATGATGTGGCCAAAAATAGATATTTATAGATTGTCAAAAGCAATTAGAAATTCACACTGCTTTTGGCAGCAATGGAAGTGAGCGAAGTTCACCAGGCTGTGGAACTCAGATGCAATCTATCGCACTAGCAAACATCAGAAAAATTATTATTTATTGATGAAATAAGTTTACATTTCGTATGATTTTATGGATAAGTCGAATAACAAATAAAGGCACTCGGTTTTTTTCAGATAATTCTTATAAAGTAGAGATATCAACTTGAGTGTAATTTGACTTGACAAAAAAAAATGAATTTTACAGAAAACCCCGATCTTAATACTGAATAGATCTGATCTGATCAATTGAAAAAAACTCCATTCAAATAAATATATTATACTAAAAACTATACACATAAGTACGCAATTTACAAAAGAAATATTTTATTTTATTTTCAAGTCTACTCTGAACAGTTGATATTGTGGAAATTTCTAATATTAAATTTTGTAATTATGCCAATGGCTTTAAGCTTATTTTTGTCTAGCAAAAGTACTTTTGCGGTCAACTATTTGTCATCCTTAATCGCACTTGTAAACTTGCCATTTAACTAAAATCATTAGACATATTTCCAGAAAGGGTTCCCAAAAATATTCTACTATTGGTCACAGGCTAACGACTTTATTTATGCCTATATAAAGTTTGCTTTGGAGTTGCCAGCATCACACGCTGCTATTGTCGAAAGTGTCGCATTATTTTAATTAGTTTTTGATTTTGTGTTGTCGTCAACAGTGGAACAACGCTAATTGTCGCTTCAACTTTCCGTCACTTGCATAAGTACGATTCGGGCAAGTTTTCGGGGCTACATCCTTTTTAGCTTAGCCACCTGCTCTGCTCCTCTGCGGCAGCTGATGCTGCCGCCAGTTGCCAAATTGCTTGGCACTTACATAAGTTTTGGGTCTGCAACCGAAAACTGTGGCAAAAGTGAGAAAAGTGGGAAAGCAGGAGGAAAGTAGGGGAAACGATTTAGCAAAAGTTGCTCAACCAAAAAGTAGCTCAGAATGGCCCCAAAATGATCGTTGTAGAGCCCCCACACAAAAAAAAAAAAAAAACACCAACAACAGTGCAAACTTCAAAGCAAAACCATAAAATAATACAAGCATGAGACCATAAAAGAAAATAAAAGAAAAGCGTGAAGTAAAAGACCAGCAACAACAAACATAATAATAATACAAAACAACACACAACAAAAGCTGAAAACCGAGAGCCAAAGAAGTAAAAGCAGAGCAAATGACGAACCATAAAAAACGTCAAAAGTTGCGCGAATAAATATAAAAAAAAAAAAAAAAAACCAAAACGCAAACAACAACAAGAAACGTACAAAATAAAATAAAATACAAAAAATGTGGCCGTGTCGCGCCCCGGGCCTCCAACACCGCGTGGCCACATCAAATGCCCGCCACGCCTTGACGCCCCCTTGCTGTCGCTGTCGTTGTTGCTGTTGTTGTTGCTGTTGTTGCTGGTGTGCGTCGTGTGTGCGGCAATTTTGAACGCACCAACACCAGCCCCAACACCAACAACGGCAACAACAGAAACATTTCAAAGTGTCGCACAACGTGTAGTGTCCTGTGTGTGCGTGTGCGTGTGTGTGTGTGTGTGTGTGTGGCATTCGTCAGAGGCGCCGACGTCGCGTGTCCTTGCAACTTTCGGTTAAGTCTCCCTCTCTTCCACCCTTCCACTCTTCCCCTCTCTCTCTTGCACAGTTGGCCAGCGGCAAGTGCAGCACGTAAGTTGCAACCATTTCGGTAGAAGACATTGTAAGTGCGAGCGCAGCGTTGCCAGATTGCCAGCAACAATAGACCCCAAAAACAAAAACCAAAACAACAACAACAAGCAAACGACGGACGCCAGGTGGCGCTGCTGTTGCGCTGGCATGCACAACACATCGAGCAAAAAGTAAAAGCAAACGCAGAAGCAGCAGCAACCGCAGAAGAAGCAAAATCAGCCGAAACAGTTCGTGCCGCTGGAAATCCTGTCGCTAATTAGGTAAGTCCTAGCACTCTGCATGTGTGAGTGTGCCTGTGTGTGTGTGTGTGCGTGCTCTACACATTATTCCATTTTGGTTTTTAATTATGGCAATTTGCGCCTTGCCGCCTTGATTCTCCTGCCACTTTACACAACACAGCGCAGCGCAAAAAAAAATTGCAAATATCGCGCATACGTCACGTTGTACATTCATAAGGCTGGTCACAAAAACGGCGCCAGCTTTTTGGGTGCTGCCCTGCGGCACATGTGCGACCACAAAAAAAGTGTAGCCCACTTTTTGGGGTCGCTGAGTGAAATCAGCGTTTTTCTTTGTGTTTTTTTTTTTGCTTTTTTTGGTTCGATTTACATCAAATTTCTTTTACCAGCGTTGTCAGCGGCTAATCAATGATTCAGCTCACTGACGACAGCTGCAAGCGATTTCTCTTCATTTCAAATTGCCATGAAAATTGAATTTCCCCCCCAAAGTTATTGCGGTGGATTCGAAACACACACTCAAACTCACACGCACGCCTAGATTTTGTACAGGTGAAATGTGCAATGAGATTGCAAGTTTTGGGCTTGCATATCAATTGGATATTATGGCAGACCTCATTGCATAATGGCTGATACATAAATAATGCCCAATGATTGTCGATTTTCATATTTTCATTTTCGTTTTGCTCGGCATTTTTATTTTGCCGTTTTTAAGTACCTTAAAAACATTTGCATAATTTATGGTCGATTGCCGGTGACAAATTGATGGTCAATTTGATGCTGGCAAATGCGTAACGAGTTCTTAAATTGAAAAGGTTTCACTTATTTATAGGCAGGAAATAATATTTGCAAACGACAAATAAATAACGCGAAATACCTGCGCATTAATGCAAATAAATTAAAATGAAAAAAACATGACAAATAAATAAGTTAAACAGCTGGAAATACAATGAAATTTGAAAATGAATTTAGAAACAAATTTGTGATGCGTTTACGATTTAATGATACAAATAAACAAACGATTTGTCTATGCAATAGTTTAAATTGTGTATTTCTATTACACACTCTTTAAACAGTTTTGCGCATTTACATGCAGTGACAAATGTATTCAATTTAATCTGTATTTATATGATATTACTTATTCATTTATTTCATGCTCACAACAGGAACATGTGTCTTGCGTATGCGTAATATTCACAGCCACAGCCACAGCGAAAACGAAAACGAAAGCAACAGAGCGTAAAAATATGCAATTCCCTTTGAGCAAGCGCTTCAATGTGCATTTGTGACCTACATACCTGAAGCCAAAATGTTAGTCAATATTAAATTCAAAGCATATGGCCACAGGACAACTGCAACGACAAAGTCCTTACAAAAAGGCACCGCACAGAGAGCGGGGCGAGGGAACAAAGAATTAAATGACCAACGGGCAAATACGGACACTATGACTGGCGACAGGTTTTCTAAAGACAGAGCAAGCGACGAGAGACGGAGATGAGATACTGGAGGTTACTTTAGCAGATGGAACTGAACCGGGATCAAGCAAACAATTGAATGACCGTCGGCCGTCGGCCGTTGGGTCAGTTGTGCACAAGGCAATCTGCAGCCTGATTGCAGTGCAGTCTCAGTTCCAGTCGCTGCCTGGGGGTCCTGAACTGGCGTCGTCGGATGCCGTTTGCTTGTCCTCTTTTGTTGTCATAACTGCGCCTAGAAATTGCCCCAGCCAGCCCAGCCATTTCAACAGAATTTAACAAAAAAAAAAATATCCTGTTGCTGGACTGCAGCCCCAAAGCCAGCAAGGACAGACGGACAGACGGACGGACAGAGCGTAAGCCATATGAGAGCCGACAGAGTTGGCGATTCGCTTTGTTTGCGTTGTTCGTCTAAGGATTTTGTATGTGCTATCCTTTTATGTTTGGCCAGCAGGAAAAGTGCATTTAGAGGCGGGTTGTATGCACTCAATTTGGCCATTTCTTGCGAATTCAGCGCTTTCCAAGGAATTTAATGTAGCTCTGGCAGTTTCCGCTTTTTGGGCGAGAACTTGTCTGCTCTTGACTAATTATGTGCAGTGGGGAAATGTGCTCGAACACCTGCTGCCATCTGTCTGTTGTGGCCAAGTCAACAGTTGTCAGTCGAGAATTTAATTTAATTCAACCCACTTCCGCAACGTAGCGTATTTCGCATACGACCTGAGCGACAGGCTATTCCAGTCTAATAAGTAGTGTATCAAGCCTCGATCTCAACTTGATAAAATCCCACTACTATCATTTACAAAGCAGCTCAGTGTCAAGTCAGCTGGCGTTGCGCTTCACTTATGATTCTTATTAGATTGCGCTTGCCACCCACATCAATTGTCAGCTGTTCGCATTGTTAGCGCTACTTATATGAACCACCTCGAAGACAAAGCCTGCCAAATAGCGCAAAAAATGTGCGCCAATTTAGTTGTCATTTAATTTGATGGCTCCGACGATTTGGCAGCCAAAGCCAAGCCAACGAAACGAGAAATGCGCTGAGCAAAGCAGCTCAAAATTATGCGAATGAGAATGCCGAAGAAACGAAATCCACAAATCGGAAATAAAAGTGACCAGTGCAAAAGTGCAAAAGCAAAGAGCAAACAAAAGTGCTGACAAAAACAGAATGCGAAAGCGGTAAAACTTTTGCACTGCGAATAGAGCTGAAAATATTCGCTAGTTGTGGAAATAGAAATTTAAAAATATCGCACAGTTGAAAACACATTCGATAGTGGGTTTTGTGTTTGCGTGTCATTTTCAAATATACTTCCATACTTTTGGCAATGAAGTTCTAAAGCCAAAGCTAGAAAGCAGAAGGAAAGTGACTGGACACTCATTCATACGCTGATGTTCGCAAATAATGCAGACCATTACATTAATGACTGCGGCAAAAGGTTCACAAAAATAAAAATAAAAGAATACAGTTCTCAGCGCTAAGAGCTGTGGATATAAAATCGAAACATTATGAGGTCATTTTAATTATTTATGTGTGCGAGTGTGTGTGTGTGTGTTTGTGTGGCCAGCCCAAAAGCATGCTACACTTTTTTTTGTAAGTCAAGGTTAAGCGAAGACATCGCCTTGATAAGAGCTGAAGTCCAACCATTTTTGTGATTTCATTCGGCACGCTTTAAGCAGCTTACAAAATAACGCCGTCACATTTCATAAGTTTCATTTCGGTCGCTCGCTCGCTCGGTAGCTGGCCTGACCCAGTTACAGATACGGATTTAAAAAGTATCTGCAAGATGCGCGCACATGCTTGATAAATAGAATGTTATTTAGAGCTGTTGGTCAGTGAGCTTCGTTTGAGTTGCCTTCGCCTTGCCTTGACTTCACTTCATTCATTCAGCACTCTGTGGGTGATTTTTGGCGCTGAGTTTCCGAGTTTATTCCATTGATGGCCTTGGCAAGTGCGTGGTTTGATTGCGCCGCATTTGGCCAGCTTTTCATGGTTATTAGTCGGGCCAGAAAAGCTTGGAGTGATATGGGGGACAAGCACAACCTACACACAAATAAAAATCAAATAAAATTGCTGTAGACTAGACTGCTGGACTAGCAGATGCCTTGCTCTATCTAGTCAACAAACAGTTTTCCCCCAAATCGCTTTTCCATCCCCAGCGAGTGAAATTGACACACTGCTAACTGACGTCATAAATGGAAAATGTTGTCCTTGTTTGGTTTATCCGATGATGAATCAGTTAAAGATGTGACTCAGATCAGCACACATGAAATGTTTTCTTAAATTGTGCGCGAAATTTATAAATAGAACTTCAAAGAATGTCAATTATTTATTTAAATAATTATATTGAACTAGCTATGATTTTGTTATACTTAAGTTTTTATTAAACTAAGCCCAAGTCAAGTGCGTGTCTGGAAATCTTAATATCGATTTGAGTCAAAAGCTGGAGCCAAAATCTTATCGCTTTGCCCAGCCAAAAAGCATCAAATAAAAATGAAAATAATTGGCTTGGCATCGGCTGCCCACATTATAATAAAACTGACAGCAAATTGGAGTTTATAAAGTTGTTGGTAAGCTCGTTCAAATTGGGCGATTGCACTAAAAAATAATCTCGCTTTTAATGGTTTTATTCCACCACAATAGTAAAGGGCTGCTGTACCACAATTTGCATTACAAAAGCACATTGAGCTTGAGGCATCATTTGTAAATAAATTTAAAAACATCAAATTAATTCAATGCAATGTTTTGAATATCCGAAAAATGAATAAATTGTGAAAAAATTGTGATTTTTAAATGCATTTATTTTAGTAACTTTAATTAAAAACAAACTTTTGAAATTTATTCCGTTTAGCCCACTCATAAATTCCCTCTCCGTCCCCCAACTGCTGTTATGATTTATAGCTGCGTTAAAAAAGAAATTGAATACTAAAAACATTTTGCGACTATTCGTCATATGTGTCACTGTGCCAGCCAGCCCCACAGTCTGAAACTGTTTCAATATGCACAACTTTATTGCACTGCGAGTACGAAAAAATATCTTGCTGCTATTTTGGGATGCCTCACGAATTGACTGTGACATTGGCCAATTTGTTGACGTTGTTGGCCCACTACACGGCAACAACAACAACAACAACGACAACAATGCTGTGCACATTTCTGCGTGCTAAACACATAAAGAATAACAACAAAAATTCCTAGACAATAGCAGTATCTTCAAGGCTAGAAGACGAGACGAATGCTGAATCTGATTATTGCCTCAAAATGTAAATGCAAATCTATTTGTATGCGACATTTCTTTTGCCTCGAACTTTGTCGTTTGCTTCTCCTTGATTAGCATGGCAAACTAACAATGCAGGCGGCAATAAAAAATGAATCTACAAATTTGCCAGTCAATTGAAGCTGCGCAGCTGCAGCAACATTTCAGTTCATGCAGTTAACAATTTCTATTAGAAATTGAATATAGTTCACGAAAAGCATAAGCAAAGATAAAACATATTAAAAAACAAATTATGTTTGAGCAAAACAAAAGCTACGATTAACAATGAAGATTACTGAAAGAAAATAAATTTTTTATAGAAGTATGTATGTTAATAATACATACATAATTGCAATCAAAAAAAAAAAAATAATATTAATATTAAATAGGTAATGTTCAAGTCAGATTGAAAATAATTGCAAATTTAAAAAATATATTGACATCCATTTCATACTCGCAATCAAAAATAAAATTAGAAATAATATTATAATAACAATTTGTTATTTGGAAAATTTGATCAGCACACTGTGAAAATGGATGGTAACTAAGTTGGCTAATGGAAAAGCTGCCTTCTTTCGATAGGACTCGAAATAAAGTCATTTCGCAGTGGTGACTTTTGTGTTTGTGTGCCATTTCAGTTCAGTTGCTCTCTCTCTGCAGCTCGTTTGGCGAATTTCTCGTTGCTAATGAAGCTGAATTTATTGCCAAAACATTATGAACATAAACACAGTTTGCACATACTCATTTTATGGCCAGCAATAACACCAAAAAAGAGCAGCAAACAACCATGCCGAGGATGGCGATGACGATGCTAGCCAAAATGGGACTAATGTATGCAAATGTAGCCAGCAGAATAGACAAAGACGGCCAGAGAATGCTGGAGAACGCGAGAGAGAGAGGGGACGATAAAGTACGCTCTCTTGCAGATGCCAAAAAAAAGTTTGTTATATTTTGTCCAAGTGGGTGTAAGAATGAATAAGTGTGAGTGTTTGCTTGAGCATGTGCTCCAGCCACTTGAAAGCTTCGTCTCTCTCTCCCTTTAACTCTCTGTCTCTCTCTCTATTTGTGCTTCTCTCTCACTTTGCAGGCAGCAAAGGATTTTGTCTGGCAGTCGGGACATTCCAGCCAGCTTGCATTAAAATGACTTTTAGATAAAGTGCGAAAATTGCTTTTGAATACATTTTTGATGGATTTTCTTGGTGTTGTTCTTGGTGTTGTTGTTGTTGTTGTTGTTTGTCCTGCCTCTAGACGCTGTTTTAGCGTTCGCCTCTGCATAAAATTGAGACATATTTCGGCATTTTGAAGTCGTTAAACCGACGCTCTTAATGTGAATTTTGGCACACTTCAGCGTCACACGGCGTATACGCAATATGCCGCCGTCTTACACCAACCGCAAAATGCCTAAGCAAACGCTTTTAAAACGGATTTGCTGGTATCGCTGTCAAGTGGCCTCGTCTACGCGTGTTTTCGCTTGGCCGAGATTAGAAAATTTAAGCAGCAAATTGCTGGCATTATAAACTAAGCTTTTGCCTCAAAAAGATCGAGTTGGCTCTTGGAATAGGCGAAAATCCAAGACAATAAGCAAATTATCAAAATGCGCCATTAAAATGCGCTTCCATACGAAGTCCACTTTTATGGTATAAAGAGAATAGGACAATTGTTAAAGAGTTTAGAGTTATTTAAAAATTAATTTAATCTTATTACCTAACACAAAGAAGAAATAATTCTAAAATAAAATATAGTATCAATAATAAAAGTAAATCATATAATTTAAGATTTAATTCACTTTCTTATTTATTAAACATGTTTTTAGTTTAGAATTCTTTTCAAATTTAATTAATCTTATTACCTACCGTAACACAAAGATAACAATAAGAAAAGACTTTAAAATAAAAGTAATCATTAATATTTAGTTTTTTCTGAATAGAATGCAAGTTATTTATATTATTTTGTATTTAACACCTTTCGGTATAAATTAAAAATATAATTTAGAAAGGAAATTTTTGAAACGAAATGAATCTTACTACCTTAACTAATCCTTCTGAATATTTTATTAAATAAACGCCTCGCCAGCTCAACGCAAATCAGCCCGAATTAACCCAAGTAATTTATATAATTTTGGTGTTTAAGTCCTTTTAGAATTAATTATATATTTTAATCAGAGCCTAAAGAAATTTATCAAGACATAATTAATTTCATAAATAATTTAAGCATTTTTTGCAATTCGGAATATATTTATTCACTCTGCTCTCCTAAGAAGGGCCATTTATTTGACCTTACTTTGCGTATCCGCTGTTAAAATAATCAATTATGATTAGTTAGCTAATGATAAGCCGCTCCCAAGCTCTATTCGCATTTCGTTTGTTTCCGATATTTGTGGTTTTTGTTTCTCAGGAATCCATTCGTCTTGCTCAACGCATAAGAAATTAACCTCAATACAAGTTTAACCTAATTTCGTGCTCCCCATGCTGTGAGACAGGTAGAACTTGAAGAGGTGAAGCGGGGAGAGGAGAGAGGGTTGAGGGCAGCGGGTTTCCCCTAATAGATTGCGCTCTAAATGGCTGGCAGGCACGTGTAAAGTCGACATCATTAATGAGGCAAAAATCTTGCAAAACTGAATCGCAGTGAAGGCAAAACGAAATGAGACTTGCGGGCATTATATGCGTAACAAAGGAAAAACGCCAAAACAAATGGCGGAAAAAACACAAAGTTTTGCCCAATTGTTAGTGTTATTGTTGCTCTTTCTCTCGTTGCTGTTGTTCAGTTAAGAAACTGTACTGGGGTTATGTAACATAATTGACGACATTATTGCCCAATGGGGGCCGCAGCGACCGAACTAAGCGTCGCTAAAGAAAATGCTAATGAAAAACTGGCCGCAACTCCACAACAACTCCAACAACAATGGCGGCCATGGCTGACTCATGACGCCATATTAGCTGGCGGAAATGCCAGGACATCCGGTGTGCTGGCCAAATCCGCTGAACTGACCAACACAAATACAACCGCACACACGCTCTCACTAATACACATGCAACAGTAGAACAACTGACAGAAGAAGAAGCAGCAGCAGCAGTAGATCAAGCTGCAAGTTGAAGTTCTTGGCCTGATGGTCTCGGTCTTGAGCCGAGTGCAGCTGAATAATGGCCGTCGTCACTGCAGTCAAGTGAGGCGTATTTCTCGGCCACTACTCGGCTCACAGGCAATCAGTGTCAGTGCCAGGGGCAGGACATAAAAACCAAACTTTATTTGCAGGTAGCAAAAAACATAAACAGATACAGACAGCGCACAACTCACAGCTCACAGTGCACAGTGGCACAAGGCGCCCATCAAAGTGGCATTTATTTGAGATTAGATACAAGAAAGACACGAACTAAAAGTTATTATTTATTGTGAGCCACACGAATTACCAATTATAAATATTTAAAAAAGAAAAAAATAAACACTTTTATTACAAAATATAAAATAGTCTTCACATTAAACAATGACACAATGAAGTAAGGAATACAAAATGAAAACTGAAATAAAAATATGTAAACTAGTCTTGACATTAATCCACAATTCAATAATTAAATAATGAAAACAAAACGTGAACTAAAATGTAAATGGTTACTTTTTTTGCTTAAATAAAATATTTATTGATTTATTTTGGAATCGACTGTAAACAATCAACATTGAAGACGTTGTAATATGATGACTAGAAGACTAAGAATATAAAAAAAAAAAAAATAGAATAGACAATTTAAAAAATAAGTGAATTAAAATTAAAATCTCTGGGGGTATTTAAGAAGTATTAATTGAACGCAGCATTCGCTGCATGGATTGGCGAAAACCCAATAAAAATCTAATCAGGTCAGAGGATAGATTAGTTTTATTTTAACTACTATTTTATCGTTAGCTAGGAATGATAATAAGCAATTTTGAATATTAAGAAGAGATGCCTCGGCTACGAAAATACATTAGAGTCTGTTGTTGAACTCGAAAAAGTTAGTTAGTTGTACAGAGGTAAAGAGCTATAGGTGAGGAGAAGAAATTGTGTATATATGTTTTGAGAAATGCAATATTGTTTCCTCTTTTATTTCGAGTATATCTGCCACTGTGCTGGTTCTGAAGGCAGACAAACTGGCAGAGCTATGTTAGGTTGTTGGTATTGAGGATTCTATAGATTGCTGCCGCTTGCATTTAGTTCATGGTGCGGTTCACTGAAGCGTTAGGTCAAACAGAAATTGATTTCTTCTGTTTGGATTTTGCTGCATATATTTATCCAATTTTGCCAAAGGCCAACGAGTCAGTGTCAGAGTCAGAGTCAGAGAGCAGGAGAGCGAAATTCGTTACCATTACGGGTTTACATATATAGCTAGAGTTACAGGTACGCGCCAGCCAACGACAATTTGCTGCTGCTCGGATTGACAGTGAATGCAAATCATATACGACTATGTGACATGTATTTGATATGTTGATATATCACAGCACTTTTGACGGCTTGTCAGTTACAGTGCTGCAGTGTTTATAATCGAAATAGAGAGCTAGCAATGAAACAGTACATGAATTAATGGAAAAACCATTTCCAAAAAGAAAACAGAAAGGTAATACATACAAAATTTAACTAATGTAACTAAAGTCATAATTAAGCCAGTTTAGTTTGAAGCTCTATGATAAATAAAATAAATACAAATTTTAAATAAATACAGAAGCGAATTTTTTGTCTAATTTAAACTGATTCAATGTAATTCCATATTAAATATACTTTGATTTTTTTAATTATTGATTTCTATTCCTAGCACTAAAAGTTAAAGCTTTTAAATTAGGTCCCTAGTCGATAACATTTGGCATTTTTGTAAAATAACATGACACATATGTATGTGTATATCTAATTCCAATTAGAATATTATTATTATTATTATTATTTCAATTATTTTTAATGTTATTTTCACATCTTCAGCTATTTATGTGTTGTTCAATTGTTAAAGATTGTCTTATTGTTAATATATAAAAATGTGAAAGCTATTTATGTATTATTCTTAAGCAAATTCACACTCAAAGTTTTGGTGAAATACAGCTATAAAATTAATATATAAAACAAATAATATTGCATTTCAGTTAAATAAGCATACATTGATAAGTTTCCCTAATTTTACCTGATGCAATGTAAGTCAGCATTATTTATATTTAAGTTTAAGTTCTCACATATTGAATAAACTTTGTGAGATTGCTTGATATTTGCATTGTATTCAGCTTAAAGTTGAGCGGAAGAATCGCCCAAAATTGTTTGACGCCAGCTTCAGTTGTGCACTTCTAATTATAATCTACAGCAAACTTACGTGCCAACAATAGCAGGCACACAAATCACTTGGAGGAAGACAGCAAGTCCTCCTGCAAGTGTTAGCCGTAATAACTTTAATTAATGTTGCTGCAACAACAACGAAGCACCCACTTCTGCGGCAGCGGCTCAAAGTCTTGCCCCAGCACTTCTCAGATGCGATAGGGAACTCGTGCTGCCGCCACGACCCCAAACGAGTTCAACAGCAAAAGTAAAAAATATAAAAAATACTACAAAAACGAGGGAGGAGCAAGAACTTTTTCACATTTCGCGCGCTCGCTCATCGTAAATTATGCAAAACTTTCACCCTGGCCATTCCAGTAACAACTCAGACATATTTGATGCAGCGTCCAAGTCGACTGCGACGGCGACGACGACGTCAACGTCAGCAAACATCACATGTCAGAAGTTAAATGAGTTGATGTTACCAACTACCGAACTATACCATCCTATGCAACCTCACGAGGTGTCCTCGATGGTTCAAAGGAATCAACACAGGGATGAAAAACACTGTGGAAAATATGTAAAAATAACAAGAGCACATTTTTTGCAGAGTGCATAAAGAGAAAAATGAAAAGAATATGCTTTTAAGTGGGGATCGAGGGCATGGCTTGTCATTTTATGGCCAATTTGACAGGCGACACATTGACAAAGTGAAGGGGTCGACTTTTATTGAAATATTGCATCGCATACGCGTAAGATACAAATACAAATTTTTAAAGGGGGAGCGAATCTTTGAAGATTCGCGATGGGAAAGCAACAGTCGCAGAACTCATTGCACATGCAAATCACAGCCAGCTGCTGTTCTCACGATGGGTTTAGGTTTAGGTTTAGGGGACACTGACAGGGACAGGGTCAGGTGTCCTGTCGTGTGCAGAATTTGTGCTCAAGAATACAAAGAATCAACAGGAAAAATATGGAAATTCACGCGTTGCTTTCAATACAACAAATTCGGTTTTTGCTGACACCCTTTGCAAGAAAAACACGCAGATTCATCTACATGCATAATACACAAGCGCAAATATGTGTGAGAGAGTGTGAGTGTGTGTGTGTGTGTGTGTGTGTGTATTAGATTATTCAGCAGTTTTTTCTTTTGCCCAAGCAAGCAACTCAAATATGCTCTCTGTATGGCGCTCACAGGACACCTGCTGTGCAACAATTTCAGCATTTTCAGCTGCAAGCATCCGTTGTTGAGCTTCAGATAAATTATATGATAATAAGTTAGTGCAAGCACATCGGATGTCAGCTTGGGGCAGACAAAAAAGGAATGTTTTCGCCAGAACTCATGTAAAATACACACTTCCACTTTACAGATGAACTAGCTCAAGTCAACATCAATTATTTAGCAATATATTTCATAGAAAAATGCCACTATACTTTGCTCTTCATATTGTAAAATAAAACAAAAGAATTGCTATGTAAATGAAATTTCAAATCTCTTGAATCGTTCTTGTCAGTCCAAATAAAATCGGTCTTTTTGTGATGATTACATTAATACTAATATTCAAAGTGTTTATCGATCTTGTCAGTCTCCATAAGCTCAAATACAAAATATTTATTCATATTTATCGTGCCTGTCAGTCTTAAAAAAGTCTTTCTTGTTGTGATGATTAAATTAATTTTATTGTCATTCTAAATAAAATCGTTTTTTTTGTAATGCTTTAATTAATATTAATATTCAAAACGATTTTTATTATTTACTGTCAGTCTCAACAAAATCATTTCAATTGCGATGATTGAATTAATTTGAGTATTTTTGCAATTAATCACCTGCTGAACCGTTGTGTTGCACCTGTAATCTATTATCCTTACTATTTCAACGCGATTATGTAAGAAATCGATGGCGAACTTGTCTCGACTGCTCGTCGTATTCATTTAACACAATTACTTTTAATTATTGTACATATTATGTAATGTGCAAACGTGTTTAATTGACGTACACATTGTATTTTAATTGTTTTAATGGCCAATACGACGTTTTCATGGTAATGAACCGTTTGACTTTATTACCAACTCGACCGCCCCACGCTCCCTTTTCGGCCATTGCGTGTATTTTAATTTAAATTCAATCAGCCCAGCGACAGTTACAGATTACTCAGCACCCAACAACTTCTGGCAAACAATAACACAGATATCATATTTTATTGCCAAAGGTATTAAACGAAATTGGCCTGAAGTTGCATCATTTTACAGTCGAGTGTTGCAACCTTTACTTCGGATTACATTTTAAATGCCAAGCGACAGGAAATTATTTAAGTAGTCTTGGGGAGTTCAAGAATTTTTTTGCAGCTCACAAATTCCGTAAAATTACGTGCGTGCAAATAGTCAACTTAATTAGTTTTATGCACAACCTTTGTTGGCACTCCGAAAGCCAAAGAAAAATGTGCCACATACGACGGCGGGAGAGAAAAAATAAAAACACCAAAATATAGAGTAGAAAAGTTTGTACGTTTCCGTGCAAGGACATGCGTGACGTCGCCATTGTCGTTTCGGGTCGCCTTCACACTCAAAACTCCGATTCGGCCAGAGCGAAAAACCAAAGAGCCACTGAGATTGTTGAAATTTAACACGAGCAGCAATAAGAAAAGCACAACGGACGGACATGCTACGATTACCATTTTAATGCGCTTTGACCCCTTGTCGTCCTTGTAGCCAAAAAACAAAAAAAAAAAACAAAAATGCAATAAAATACATTTCAGCAAAGTTTATTATTCATAAAAGGTGATCAAAACACTATAATTAGTTGGCTAAAAATTGAAATTTGCACTGCAGTCAATTCGCAATAAAATAAAACGCAACGTGGCGCATACGTAATCTCTCCTGTTTCTCTCTGCGGCCTCTGCACGTGTCATCCTAACGATTAGCTTTGCGTGTGCTCGGATTAACTTTAATTGTTAAATGACGCACCACATTGACCGGAGAGGACAAGTGAAGTGGGAGAGGAGTGTAAGAAAGTAAGAGAAAGTGGTGGAAAGTGGGTCATATGTTGCCATATAGACCTCGATCACGATATGTTTCTGCACGCCAACAGCAAGCGATCCAGTTAGAACTGGCTTCCAGGTACAGTTATTTCTGATCCGACAAAATTGTGACGGCATATGAATATGTGTATATAATATATTCTATGTTTCCAGGAAAATAGTACGTTCCCGACTGTATTCCCGACTAGATTTGATTTAAAATAATTTGTCCGATTACTCAAAACTATTTTCTCTCGTACCACCAACTTTATAAATAAAAAATAACTCTTCTCCATTCACATCTAATTATCCAATTACCGCCCAAATTGGATTTAAAATAATTTATTTAATAGTGTGTTAAGTGAGTTGGAAAATGCCATAACATTATTTTCTGTTCCACCTGCTAATTTGACATAGATATTGATCCAGTAATTGCCAGTTCGGACTAACCCCTAAATTCCACCACAAAACATGTCAACAAATACCCGGCAGTTAAGCCAACTTTGAGTCAATTAAAATCCGGTCGAAAGGGCCACGCAGAACAGCGCTAATAAAACGCTCGAAAATGGATTTAAATTGGCGAAAAATAGCACAACTCCATACACGATTAGTTGCAATTTCAATTCCAATAAAATCAAGTCCAAAACACGCGTCAGGGAATTTCGTTGTTGTTGTTTTAAAAATAACCTCAGCTCATGCTAGCCAAAATCGATAACAGTTAAAGCCAATACGGTATACATATATATATATCTATATTGTATACACGGACTAACTAAAATGCCAGTTGGCCGCGATCTCATCAGGTACATGAAGGCTTCCCTAGGCCACAGTTATTTGTATTGCTTGATTAAACCATGTCCGTTAGCGATATCCTTTCCCCCCCCCCCCCCTCTCACACACGAACACACACACACACACACATCACGCATACACATTGTATGTATGTATTTGTGTGGTTGTGTGTGCTTTTGTATACTTTATCGCGCGCATTTCCGGCTCCCGGCGCTCTCATAAACACCCAGACATCGCCATCAATTTTTCAGTGTGGCGCAACTTTTGCACTTAGCACACATAGCACTGGAATATTGTTTAACAATTTAACGAATTTAATTAGGTTTTGCCAAATGCAATTGGCCGCCGCTCTGATATTTATAAACCATTGCATAAACTACTTTTATCAAATTTTCGCTGTTTATTATTGCAGTAGAATTGGCAAAAGTGCCGATCGCAATTTAATTATGAATATTACCAAAATAATCAATTTGAGCTAGAATAATTTTGATTTTAGTTCGATTAAATCATTTTGTGTTATTTTTAATTTGAAATGTAAACTTGAATTGTAAAATTTTGAAGAAAACTGCGACATTTTCAAATTTAAGTATAGGGGAAAATTGTGTTTCTAAAACTTATAGAGAATGGAATAAAATAACACATCAAGTAATATTCTGAATCGTTTGAACTGTTAATTTGAATTAAGGCTTTCAAATTGAATTGTTTATTACAAAATATTGTGAAATATTTTTTTTATTTTCTTAAATTTTGTTTATTTTGTAATGAATTTAATTCGTCACAGAGATCAACAATTACAGCTGCCAGTTGCTCTATAATTTCTCCTTTAACTATGTCATTCTACACATTTAGCAATAAAAACTGCCCTCTGAAGTCAAGTCCAGAGATAACCTTAATGTGAAGAGCTGTTGAAAAGCGTGGCATGAATAATTTAAACAATTTGTGCGAGTCTGCAAGCTATTTGTCTGTGCAATTTGCTTTATTAAATGCACTACGGCTGTAAATTGTAACAAATGCGAGCAAATTGAATGGAAAAGGCACAACGAATGTGGGCCTGCATTTGACATTAATTGTAATTGTGGGACCAGTATATAGTACGGTATATATGACTGCTTTGTGGGGCGGCTGACTAATTATATAATCGATATGTGGTCGTAAATATTGTAAGAGAGCCAAACGCTGTTCGAAAGTGTTGAATCAAAGTACAAGTCAGAAGTTGTGGTTCCCACAGCACTTGGCTGAAGGACTTGCAGGACAATGACTATCATACAAGGTAATTTGTATAGCAGTCATTTTGTTTTGCTGCTACGCTTCTCACACCGCAATAAACTGTTAACAAATGAGCTAAGCTATCGGCCATGAGCTGCGACTCCAATCTCAGATTTCAGATTTCTGTTCTACAGAAATTCTCACGCAAAACACTCGAAACAACAAAGGCGACCTTTGCAGGGCTGTCTCCAGGACGACTCCTCGGATTCAACTCGACTCGAAACTGGCACTAAAAATGTGTGCGTGCCATGGATTTTATCGATTCGCATATCTAAATTTAGTTGGGCGACATATAATGCCAGGCCGGGCCAAGCAGGCCTGCCAAGGTATGGCCGGATTAGGACTGGTGAGGCAGAGCAAGGCATACGCGTCTATTTACATATGTGCAGGTCACATGGGGCACCAGGACACGCATTGTGCCAGGCCACAGCCTGAGTTCATTCTCCCGCCCCCAACCCGCTAATAAATATTGCATTGTGATACACAAAATGCCCATCGGTGGCTCGCAAGTTGAACGTATAATTAAAGTTTTCTGCCGTCGCCGTCGTCGTCGACGTCGTCGTTAGGCTGGCGGCTACAATTAGATCCTGGACAAGGTGAAACGAGCGCACAATGGCCAGCAACTAGGCTACCCTTGAACCACCATAACCACCATAACCACCACAAGCAAACAGAAAAAAAAGAGTATTCACTCAGTCAGCCTGGTCACCTGGAGGCAGCTCCTCATGATAAATGAGCTACGCCAACTCATGTGGCAAATGTGACATGTGCTCCGAGCATTTTTCGTGTGTGTGCTGATTGTTGTTCGTGCCCCATGTCCCGTGCCCCATTCTGTGCTGTGTGCTGTGTGGATACCCGGGAGAGATAAGCGCTAAAATTACCATATTACCCAACCAACAAACTGCCCGCTCTCCTGCTGCCTCATCGCCAACTGTCTCACATCTCATGTCCAGCTTTCGCCCGTTGAAGCGCATAAACCAAATCGCCAAGGGGAAGCAGGCAGAGAAGTTGTTGGGGCAAGCGGTGTAATGCGTCAGTTTAGTGTGCTGGCAGCACGAAATTATGGTTAATTTTGGGCCACATTGCGGAAGTTATTAACTCGTTTGATTGAACTTTGAGGAAGCGTTCTGCTGAGGTCTCTGCAGTGCTAAAGTGATTTGTGGATTATGTCTCGACCCCGAGGAGCAGTATCTGTGTGTGTGCCAATATAAATCAAGCTATAGATGTTAATCAAGATTTTCGGCACGCAAGCGAAATTATCTCAAAGGGCTCTAAGAAATTCATTTACATTTTATACCATACTTATTGGGGTCATTTAATAAATTGAAATATTTACAACAGTGTGTAGCAATTGTTAACAAATTTGTGCATTTAAAACTAATTTCGTTTAATTGAAAACTCATTCAACACTTTGCTCTCAATTATCGCCATAAACGCACATTTTTTAATTGCCAATGAAACAGCGCAAACAAAGCAATTTGTAATCTATAAATAGTTTATCATAAATGTGGCAAAACAAAGCACTATTATGAATCTGATTAGTTGACTTTGCTGTGTCTGTTGTGTGGCCAAAACGCCCTCATGACAGACATTCAACAGCTCATTAAGAAGCCAGACACATACGCATAACAAAGCTGACAAGCAATCAGACAGATGGGCAGACTTGCCTGTTGCTATATGGCCACATGATCCGCCATTGTCGACAGCCTTTTTGTTAAGTGAAAAGGCCAGAAACAGATACAGCAACAGAGACGGAGACGGAGACTGAGGCACATGCCAGGGAATTCCATTCCCAGGACCATCATCGCAGCTGCCTTCTCAGCTCGTACCAATTTTTGTCTAAGAGTTGACGCCTCACGTGATGCCCCAAGTGGCATCTGCATGTGTGTGTGTTCCCGTATTCGCCAAGGGATTAATGAGGTTGTCGACAGTTTTCGAGTTGCCTTAGCAAAAAAAATAATGCTGGCAGACATACTTATTGGGCTTGAGAGCGTACAATTTAATTTCGTTCCTTAATTAGTTTTGTTTTTGGGCTTATCTTTTACTATTGCACATTTTGAGCAAAAGCAAAATGGAAAATTGCAATAACCAAAGCGTTAATATCTGTTAGATTTACTTAATTAATCTTTCACTGAATTTATTATAATTTAATTTCTAATTTTTCTTTAATGCCGCAACTCTTTTGGCGCTTGCTTCTTATTTATTTAAACTACTGAACTGATCCATTGAGTTTTCTGTTGCTTTATCCAATTGACATGCAAATTCTCTGGCACAAAAGCTCAACACACACACTTACACACACAATCCACGAAAATTTGAAAGCGCACACTTGAAATGCATAGAAAAACGGACGAAGCTTTGATAAAGTTTCGCTATCCTCCATGCCAAAAAACAAAAAAAGAAAGAAAACAAAACAAACGAAGCAACCACAAAAATGCAAAGCACTAACAAGCTCATGCACACATGTACAATCCGTGTGAGTGTGCGTGTGTGTGTGTGTGGCAAAGTCTTAGAAAACTTTTGTGTGTTTAATTTCCGGTTGCTTTAATACACATTCACTCAGGCATGCAGCTCTGCTGAGCTCCTTGTAAGTTGCTCTGCTACTGGCGCTTGCTGCGTGTCCTGCGTCCTTGCGGCTTTATGACCCGCAGATTTGTGGCCATTGGCAAAATATTTACACAGAAATTAAATAGCCTCAAATGGGGAATTACTTAGGCAAAGCCAACTCAAGCATGCTCTCCTCAGCTATTGAATTGCCCACAGAAAGTCAGCGTATGTTCGGGGTCAGAGAGACAGACGGGAGACGGGGGCGAGAGACGCCTCTCAATATGCCACGGTTGATGCATTAACAAAGGTACTTGCTACTTAGCGAGAGAGCAAAATGGGAGAGGAAAGCGAAAATTACACAGTTGAGCTGGGGAAATGCTCAATAAAATTGTAAAATATTGCGGGAAGTTCGCAGAGGAAACGCACGATAGCGAGAGAAATATAGACGCCAATGTTCTGCTGTGGTATTAAAGCTTAACGAAATTGAAAAAATACATGCTGAATACAAATTTGTTGCTTTTTAAGGAAAAACAGATAAGTCAAAAAAATTGCTTAATTTTTATTATTGTTTCATAAACCATAAACTATCCAATACAGGAAAATGCTAAATACAATTCAAACCTTTTCATATTTGAGGAGCAAATCAAGTCCATTTAAGAAGTTTAAAAAACGTTATTAAAAATAAAAAGAAAACAATGAATTGAAATGAATCTGCCTATTTAAACCAATTTGAGAAAAAAGTCAAAGTCATTTGAGACTGCCAAATTCTTTCCGTTACTGGAAAATATAGAATTTAAGTTTTTCTACCGAATTGATTCTCATTTATATTAATGGGCAAAATCATGTTGATTTAGGAAGTTAAATAAAAACTGCTTCTATCCTTTATTAAATTCCCAAAATCTGTATACTTTCCATCACTGAAAAATTCAAAATTGAAACTCTTTTGCCAAAGCAAGAAAAATTTGAAATTTATTTGAGAAGTTCAAATAAACTTCACCGTTTAACTTTATACTTTTCAATACTGAAAAAATGCAGAATTGAAGTTGCTCAGCTGCTTGCTACTATCAATCTTCTCATGAACCTCCCTTCTGCAGTCGTGCTTTAGTTTGAGACCTTGTTGTGGCTTTAGCGAAATCCCCCTCATGGCAGATAGCCTAATTCTGCAGTTTACCTGGTCTTAGCAACGAGTGCTGGCTATAGGCATGTCATCCTCTATATGTATATATCCTATTCAAGGATGCCATTGTTAGCTGGAGCGACCCTTGAGATATATAAATAAACTGCCTCAAGATTAGTTTAAATGGTTGGCGACGTGCGTCTGCCCTCGTTTTATGTGCTCGCTCGGCGAGCTGCGAACTGCGAACTGCAGCGAGCGAAAAAGCAGCTGCAACTTGTTTGAGGGTAACGCCAGTTGCATCGAGGGTCGCCCCAACACACACACACAGAGACTGCAGCGTATGTGTGTGTGTATGTGTGTGTGTGCGAGAGGCCTGTCTGTGTGCATGTAAAGTGGCGCTTATTTTAACACACACTCACACCATCGCTAGAATACACACACACACATCAGATAGTCAAACACAAACCAACAACGAACAAGAAGTTTGAAGAGTGCTATTGAGTGTGATCGACTAACAGATACCCTGCAGTAAATTGACAAAAATTTACATGACATGTTGGCACAGGCAATAATTATTTTTGTTTTTATAAGTATCATTTATTGATGAAATGCTTTATGGGCCACGAATCTAATTATTGGTTAGATGTTTAAAAATTAATTGAAATTTGGTCAAAATTAACGGAATATATAAAACTTTAAGATTATGACTTTTTTAAAATGTTTTGCTATGTATGTTTTAATATAGATATTAGCAGTGAATAAATTGGGATATTTTTTGGCAAAAAGTGGAAGACCGACATCGATCAAGCATTAAAAATGTATAATCTGTAACAATTTCTTAGTGAAAAATAAACAAAAGAACAAGTCAGTGTTGAGTAACGAAACGATGCATGAAATTTTCAGGATACAGAATATAAAAATGTGTGTTATGAAAGTAAATTCAGAATATCATTTTACGACAAGTTTGATCATGGCTGTAATTTCCTTGTCAAGTTGGTTTCTTAAGACTGTAACTGTTCACGCCTCTCAGCCTTTACTACCCGCCTTGTCTTCAATTTAATGGGCACTTGGTAAAGAAAGCTCCTTGGCACTCTCACATGAACATGACGCCCTCTTCTCCAGCAAAAAGCCCCGCCAACCCCTTCCGTTCACCCTTTTGGCCCGCCGGCAACCCTAACACAGCTATTATGCTCATTATGTGCTTGCCACTCGGCTCGTTTTGTCGTCTTCTCGTCGTTGTCGTTGTCGTTGTCGCTGTCGTTGTCTCTGTTGTCGTCATCGTCGTAGGTGTCTTTGCAGTCTTCTGTTTGTTGTCGTCGTCATCATTCTGCTGCTGTTTGTTGTTGTTGTTGTCGCCTTCAGTAGTATTCTTTCTGTGTTGTTTTGTCTTGTCTGCTCTCTTTCCATCTGTGAGTGTTTGTTTGCTTATCTTGTTTATTTGCTTTTGTGCCAAATTATTTGTCGTTGCTGCTCGTCTCTTCTTTTGCTACTTGTTATTTCAATGTTTATTGCCGCACATCCTTGTACAATAGTATTATTGTTGCTGTTGTTGTTGTTGTTGTTGCTACTTCTATTGCTGTTAGGCGACCAAGCCATTTTATGGCTTATGCCAAATTGCAGCACCGGTTATGCAAAGCTCGAGCTATAACCGGTAGATACTACAAGACTTAAGGGAACAGTCAAGCAATTGCCAATAATGGTTCCATATTTAAAGCTAAGATATAAATCAGTAACTTATTTTCATTTATTTTTATTTTTATTTCATTTTTCATATTAAAGTGGAATTCGCATTGAAAATTCGCATTATTTAATTAAAATTAGACATAAAAATATTAAAGAATCATATACATAGTTCCCCAAAGTCTAACTCTCGAATTATCGCTCAAAGAAACTAGTGTGAATTTAAATGTTAATTATTCAAACACAAAAAAGTAAATAACTTATTTTCCCCACAATATTTCCGTTATTAGTTGTGAAATATTCAATATCTAATATAAAAACTTACGCTATTTACTTTTAATGTTCACATGAAGATCGTTTATTTACTCAGACTGCTTGTAAATAAACTCTAAAAATTGATTTAAGGACATGTCTGTGTCCTGTCAATACAACGCAACTATCCATCAGGACTTGCCAAAGCTATAAATCACATAATATTTATTTGATTCCTTGAATTCCCTTTTCCTGCCCCCATTCGCCATAAACCGGCTATAAGCAGCTTTTCCTATGAACTTTCAGTTCACCCAAAATCTGGGCACGTCGAAACTGAAACAAATCGAAACAAACAAAATAAACAAGCAGCAGTAAAAATAAACCGAAATGACAGACGGATAGACAATTCCAGTTCCCGACGGCGTACAACTTTGGAAGAGTCCAAAAAAAGTCAATTTATTATGGTGAAATCAGCGCTGGCCACACTGGACACACACACACACACTCAGCCAGGCGCGTGACCAACTTTATATAGTATAACTTGTCCACCCTCCTTTTTGGCAATTCCCCCGCACTCTTCCTGGGTCGCTGTCATGTGTATAAATACTTTTTAATCTGAATTATTACAGTGTGCCAGGTTTTTATTGTAATTTATTCACATAAATTTCCCATGATGCATGGAATTTAAGTGGCTGTGACAGACGAGAAGAGCTGGGAACGGAGCACAGAACAAAAGAGAAGAGAGTGGAGAGCAGAGAGTGGAGAGTGAAGCAGCCACATTCATGTCGCTCAATGTTAAATATTTTAGGCTCACAAAAACTGTCCAAAATGTGACACACATTGAATAAAGGAATGCCTGAAATGCACCCTTAAGAGATTAAAGCGATTAAAACTTGAACGGCACCGAAATCTGATCTGATTTGTTGAGTTCCTTTCATTGCGTTTGTGCTAAGAGTTTTTTAATTACTTAACCTAATCGATAAATGAAGCGCGACCTCTTTGCGAGTATGTGAATAACAAAAATATTATTATTTATTTGCACTTTACTTTCGGGTCGCGGTTTTGTCAGTGATCGCAATTTAATTATTTAAAACAATTATTTCACCAAATGCGCATGCTATAGTAAATATTGGCTGTGGAACTGGATAATGCATCGAGCTCGATAACAAGTCGAGTGCAGTTCATTTTAAAGCCCCACTCGAGTTGCACTCGAGCGACAATTCACTGTAGCTGCGACAATGGCAAAAATCGCTTTACAAGAAGTGTTGCATACCACACAGGCATCTCCTTGCAACCAAAACCAGCAACATGAACATCAATTGACTTTGCTGATGTTGCACAGTTGGCGTTGCAGTTGACGTTGCAGTTGACGTTGCAGCTGTGCTTACATTTCTTAAATACCTCCCAATACGGCAAGGCTCTAGCTTCCTTCCACTGCTGCCCCATGCCCCACACTGCTGCGGCAGACTGCATAGCATGTAAGGCTAACAGCAAACAGCTGCATTCACGTACGAATCGAAACGTACCACATGCTGCAGAGCGCTGGGGCACGAACAGAGACAGCAATAGGGGCAGCGATGGGGGCGGGGACAGAGTTTTTGTTTGGTCATTGGCCAAGTGGCAAGCTGGCGGCAGCAAGCTGCAACAACGTCACCAGCTCAATGACTGTGCCAATTAAGTGTAAACAGTATAAGCCCCACGCACTATGTGCTGCACTGAGAGAAATACGATACAAAAAAAAACGATTGAAAAATTAATTTAATGTGCTTAACTTCATTTTTCAATTCATGTAAATTTTACATTCCATGATTGCAAATCCCCCTGAATATATTTATTTTCCAATTATCATTAAAAAATAAAATATAAAAAAATAAACACAAATTTATTTACAATTTTGTATATTAAAGAATTATATAATACTTCGATTATTTGAAGCATTAAAATTAAATTGAATTCAATTTTTTATTAATATTAGTTTAATTAGTAAATTTAAGTGAAATATTCAAGCTTGACATAGAGCAACAGGTAAATCCATTTTTAATTGGGAATATTAAAATTCCATAATTTAGTTAATATTCAATATAAATTGCCAACGAATACAATATTTATTATGTTTTATGCAAAATTATTTAAAAAATGAAATAATTATTTTACTGAATTCAATTAAATTTGTATGTCAAATTTATGATTAACATGTATTGATCGATGTAGCTTGGCTAACAAATCAATTTATTCATTATTATTATTGTAAATTAAAATATCAAAATGTGGTAAATGTTGAAACAAATTCAAAAATAGTTGGCCCAGTGAATTTGACAATTGTTATAAATTTAAAAACATTTCTTTTGAATAACATATCAATTATATGACGTTCTCAAAAATTAATTATAAACAAATATTTGTTCTCTTTTTGGTTTCTCTCAGTGCACTGTTAAGTTGGTGCAAATGTTTGCACCGCAAACTGTCAAATGTGTTGTGGTGCTGTTTAATTTACGTGCAATTAGCCAGGGCGATTCAGGCATTCCCCAGGCATGGCGAAAGGCTGCCACACTCATATCATTCATGGCACTCGATGCATTCACTTTTTGTTTGAACATGGAAATGAATAGTTGTGAGTTTTCTCAGTCTTTGTCGGGCAAGTGGTCTGGTATTTCAATTAATACAATGCGACTTCGATTATTGGCACTCTCCCAACAACAGGTCGCCATAGTCGGCGTTGTCGTTGTCGTCGTCGTTGTGCTAGTTTTTCGCTGTTACCTAAGCTTCGACTTAAAGGGCTTAACGTCTCTGTGGAGAGTGTTTGGGGAAGGCGCGGGGAGTGGCTCTTATCGAGAGTGCAGTGCACTAATTGAAATGCGAATGAACTCGAAGAGCCAACTGTCGACATCGACAGAGTTATTTAATTAGGCATAGGAGTTGCAGCTGCCTCGAAGTGCTTTCTGAGTGCGTCAGAGCCAAGGGCAACGGGGCGTATGCGCAGTTGCCAATTGTTTAGTGTCGCTCTCTCTGTCTCTGAATGTTGTTATCACACAATCATACACAGAATGTGGGTCAAGTACTTACTTCAATTATCCAGGCATTACATAACTAGTTCCGGTTATATTACAATAATCCCATCGGCATCTCAATAAGCTCAATTGCAACCGATGACAAGGACTCTCATTTATAATGCATTTTGCGGTGACACTTTCAACTCAAAAGTGACGGCACAAAAAACGAAACGCAACTCGATCAAAATATTAAAAAATTGATTACACTCTTGCATAAACATCAACATTTTAGCGCTTAATTGGGTTTAATCAAAGTTTGCCCACAATCTGTTTGTTTGCGCGCCTTTGTTTTTGGCGCGTGTCAGCAACTGACTGGAAAATCGATAAAATAGTTGGTTTTATGAGCAAAAAGCAATCTCTTTGTTGTTGCTGCTGCAGCAGACTATAGTATGTTCCGACATTTTAATGGCAAATTAAAATATTTTCAAAGTTTATTTTTTCTGTTGCCAGAGCATGGCAAAGGGCGTGAAATCAATATGACTATCGAAAGGTCAGCGTTTTTAATGAAGCAGGGCATAATTGCAGCAGCTCCAGCTTTTTCAGACCGTGATTAGAGCTGCTTCTTCTCTAATTATTATAGAGTTTATTGCCAACAAAATATAAATTACAATTACACGAAAAATAAGTCAATTTAATTCGTCAACAGCAGATAGAATTCCAATTACTGCCTCTCTAAATAGTTAAGACCTTTTGCAATTTAATGGAATTTTCAATTAAATCCATCCGTCGGTGTCGATCTCCCACTGCCACTCGACTAATTGGATTCAGTTTCGGCACATTTCGTATGAGGTAATTTTGTCATTAAACACAGACACTGCAAAATGACAGCTGAATTACACCAAATATTAAGCATACGCAGTGTAAGCAGGCTGAACTGCAACTCAATTAAACTGTGGCCAACAACAACAACAAAAACTATCTAATTCGAGTTGTGCAATAAGCTTGCAACAAATTATTAAATTGACTGAAAAAAAAAAAAGAACAGAACAGTCAGACAGAGAACAGCGAGCGAAGCTGATAAAGTTGCCAACAATAAAATATGAAAAGTTGCCCCAGGCGGGAAATGAAATGCACAGCAAACTAGAGACAAGACCGCCAACAAAAGCTGCACAAAAAAAAGAAAGGACGCCATGGCAAGGACATTGCGCGTTGGCTTTTCGGTTAGTTTTGTTGGTTGGCTGTCAGTGGCGCCGCTTCCTGCCAGCTGGCGACGGATTAGCTTTGACCAACTTGCAGTTTGGCCCCCCGCTCCGCTCGTCGAGTGGCGCGTGGCTTGTGTAAATTTATGCGCCTCAACTAGAACGAGGTCCGGAAGGCATAAAGGATATCAGCAGCAGCAATAGAAGCAAAGGGGGAAAGGATGCTTACAACCACAACCGATGTCTGGTCAACTTTTCTAGCTATCTTCATTTTTTTTCGCTTTTGTATAAGCAGAGGCCCGAAAGTTTTTCAACTTTTCAAAGGGGGCGCTGGGCGTGACAGTCAAGTGAATTGACATTTACGGTGCAAACAACAACAGCAACAAGAAATGTGTGTGTGTGTGTGTGTGTGTGTTTTTTTTTGTCTTGTTACAACCGCTTAAAATAGATTGAGGTCAATAATTGTTGAGGCGCATAGACACAAACGAACACATACGAACGAATTATGGGAGCGACGGGAAACTAGCAATTTACATATATATTCATAGACCGAGTGAATCCTTGATGTTGTTGCTGTTGCCGTTCAGGCTAATATGGAGTATATATTAAAATTTGTTAGCTCCTTTTACTCACGACTCGTTGGTTTATTTTTGTGCTTTATAGCCAAAGTCACGTAAGAATCAAATAAATGTATAATGAAGCTGGCGAATACTCGGAGTACGAGTCGAGCACATTCCGAAAGCCACTGAGCAGCCATCGAGTGTGGCTTGAATGGGTTTAACAGGATGTGTGTATCGCCTGAATTTCTTATCTTTACATGCGTCTGTCCGTCCACCAGTCTGTGGGTTTATCTGTCTGCGTTTTGCCATAGACATACCAAAGTTGTTAGTAAAAAACATACAACAACAAGTTTCCTGCACTGTCTTAGGTCTGGCATCGAGTTCAAACAAACCTTGATACCAACAATGATAGTAAAATCATCCCATTGGGAATTGTGAATTTAAAAGAATACTAGTTTAATTAAAACAAGCAATAGTTGAAATCGATAAAATGATTTTAAAATACTCAAAAGAAAATCATTTCAATCAGTTGCAAATGTCAATTGAGCAGTTTGGTATTTATAAATTGTATTTCTCAATAACAGGAAATGTTTTGAAATAATTGAACAATTATATAAAAATACTCAAAAGCAACAATGCCAATTTTATAGTTTGGTATTCATAATATTAATTTGATAACAATTATTTTAAAATTTATTATCAATGATTTTAATATATATTAATGAAATATTTATTTTATTATAAATATAGTATTTCATTTTTTAAATTCAATTGTTTACTATTGTAGCTATAAATATTTTATATAAGTAACAAGAAATCTTTAAGAATACAAAATTTAAAAATGATTTTCGAATACTCAAAGAAGTATATATTTCATTTAAATTAAAAATTTTAATAAATTTTAAATATGAATTTTTTATTTTGAGTGAATTGATCTACCCCTTGAATTTTAATTTGTGACATAAAAAACAAATTCGAAGTTTCAAATTTCCATGCATTGCTAAGCTGCAAAATATTTCCAACTTTGCCATCGTTTGCAGCTCACAAGTAATTGCCTTTCGAAATAGGATAGCTGCAATCTAAATTCCATTATAGATTTCTTTGCACACTCTAAGCTCGAATATACTCTATGGAAATTCAGTGCCAACAGCCACTTGAGCTATTTTGACTCCGAGAAGCAAATAGTTTTACTAATGTTGAAAAAGCTGAAAATGGAATATTCGAAACGCCCACTTTTGGGCCACGCCCAACTGCGTGCCAAGTTGTCGAACAAAGCTAGATAAACGTAAGCTGCAAATACATATTCAAATACACCAAAAAATACTATATAACAAGATTTATATAAATCCTATAGAACAGAGTCAATATATTCGAAAGCTCCAAACAAAATGTCGTCAGTCTGTCAATGGGCCAAAGCATTTTTCTAATGAATTTATTTGTTGTTTTCTGATCGCATGTTGTGGCATGTTGTCTGCCACTTGTTGTAGTTTTAGTTGTAGTTGTTGTTGTTGTTGTTGTTGTTCGTGGTTGTCATTTGTGGCCATGGTAAACACAAAATGTTCGTAGACAATGCAATTTTCATGCCCTGCATAGAGCAGAAAATAGAATTTTACTCGTTATTTTTTGTGCTTTGTGCAATAGAATTTGCCCAGTCGTTTTTTGACATGCACAAAAAATGGCACAAAAACAAACCTTTAGAGCTACCACAAGATTTTAACCGCAAAAATTCAATTTCCTTATTGGCTGAACACACACACATACGCGATGCATGTTTTGTTTGCGCTCGATTAGAGATAAGTTTCACTTACAAATTAATCGGCTTAAGTGGTGCAGTTCAGCTTAAAGCTTTTTAATCAAATCTCCCGTTTAATATGTGGTTATGTAATAATTGCTGACGAACATTATACTTGTTTGTTTTAGCCTGTATTGATTTTTTCATTTTTTCTTGGATGTTAATTATATTGTGAATATTGTATTATTCTGGAGGCTACTGTAAGGATAGTTGGGATGGATTTGGGATTAAGCACATGGTTTTGATTTATTATACGAGTAACAGAAACAAACGATCGTTCCAAAACATTTGATATCGTTGTGCCTGCAACGCTGAACTAGCGAATTTTGGAAAAGAAAATCACTAAAAGAACTATGTACAAGAAAATGGGAAATTGGATTGGTTCCATATAAAGCTATGAAATTAATACGATCATCTACAAATATCCTTTTATTATTTATTCTTCAAATTGAATACAATTTAATAATATATTTTAAATAACAACATAAAAACAATCTGATGCATTATTAAAAATTGCAGCAATGAATTTCATTAATTTTAAAATAAGATTATTTATTCTTTATTATGTTAGTACTACCAAGAAACTGCATTTTCAATTCGAAACACATGTGAACATCCATAGAACTATTACTATGAAAATATTTGTGTACACACATTTCTTGAGCTTAACATTTAAATGTTAATGGCGTCGCAAAGTATGCTACATTTAGTTGTATTTGCTTTCTACTTGCAGTTGTCGGAACATGGGCTGCGCCTTTGAAGCAGCCAGAGAGCAGCCCCAGCAGAGAACAAAGCAACCAAACAGAAATCAATGTGCTGCCCCAGTAACGACAGCAACAACAGCAACAACCACACAAGCAGCAACAGCAGCAGCAGTCATAGGAAGTACTACGAGTACAACAACAAACATAGCAGCGAGCAGAGAAGCGGAGGACATACGAATCAAGGATAACTATCAACAAAATCATAAAACGCAAACAGCAACAGCAAAAGCGAACGGCAAACATCAAAAAGCGACAGCTCAAGTGCTTTTAGCGACACAGCAGCAGCAACAGCAACAACCACAACAGTTTTGTCAAGTGGCGTTGGATAACAAGGACGCGTTGGCGACGACACACGAAACAATCGAAGCATCAACAGCGGCAACAATCGATATTGAGGCAACAAACGATTTGCAAATAACTTGCACCAATTGCTACAGTCGTGGCCCAGAGATTAACAGAGATGAGCAGCAGCAGCAGCAGCAACAGCGGCGACGTCGTCGGCGGCATTCGCGGCGTCAAGATCATGGGCGTCGCAGCAAGGGGCTGGCAGCAGCACCAACAACAACGGCTGCAACAGCCGCAACAACAGCTGCAACATTTGGTGGCATACCCTGTCTGCGGTTGCACGAGATGCTGCTGCATGCGCGAGCTGCCTTAGCGACGCCTCAGGGCGTGGCCAGCGAACAGCAGCTAGAGCCGAAGCAGAAGGTCAGGGTGCAACAGCAACAGCAGCAACAACAACAGCAACAGCAACCATTCGCTTGTCGGCCGTGGCAATGTCTGTCGGACAATGTCGCCAGCGCCGTCGTACCCGCCACCATGTCAGCCGCCATTCTAGCCAATCTGAGCGCCACATCGGCTGCCGCTTATCAGTATCTGGGCCAGCATTATAAGCACTATAGCCAATCGTTCAGCTTCTATGCGGCATCCAGTGTCATACTGATGCTCTGCTATCTGACCACCACATCCACGGCCGCTGCCACACAATCGGAGACGGGTGCCCTTGACAAGCATCCCATGTAAGTGCGAAAAGATTCTCCCTGCCCCTCCGCCTCCCCCTCCGCTCGAGATCTGAGCTCAGCCCGAAAAGCAGACAATACATTTTTTATTTCATTTACACTGCCACACACGGTATCTAAGATTTGTCTCTCTCGCTCTGACTCTTTGTATCTATATATTATATTTTGTAACTATCTGAGTCCCCATCAAAAACTGTATATTATCTGTATCCGTATCTGAATATGTAAATGTATCTGTATCTATACCTGTACCTTTGTATTATTGCCTGTAACCCTTATACACAAAAATTTCTATTTATTTTCTTTTGAAATTCTTTCAGTCATGGCATCGATTGGTCGAAGTAAGTTTTTGCACCCACACCAGCACATACAAAAAATGATTAAACACGGCACAAAACACACACTCAATTTGTGTAATGAATTACATTTTAAGTTTGCCGTCAACTGCATGCATTTTTAGTTAATTCAAAATTTTCTGTTGTTGTCCTTTTTAAAGAATTTTGCTCACTAAATATTGCAAAAATAATTGGGCAGTTGATAAATACTATTTATGGTTTAAATGATGGATTATCAAAAGATCATTTAGCACTAATTGAAACAAAACTAAAATCACTTTAGTACATTTTTATTTAAAGTTTTACAGTTACACAAAACTAACAATAAACTTGACAAAAATAACACGATCCCTCCAACTCTTGAAAGTAGTCCGTATTATGTGTAAATAATCCTGAATCCCTAGTTGAAAATTAAAACTATTCCATTTCAGTTGTTATTAAGTTGACTTTTATCACGAAATCTTTCTGAGAGTTTCATAAATTATTGTGTTGAGCTGTACTAACAGTGATTGAGTTCTGCAGCAAGCCATTAGTTACAATAAAATCTTTACTCTTTGCCACACACAGATTCGATGAATCCAGTTCAGATAAGGAGATATTAGATTTATTACTCGAGAAAAAACGCTATGATAAACGATTACTGCCGCCTGTAAATGGTAAGTAAAACATTGAAAACATCTGCATCTGCATCTCTAACCTTTTTCTTCTCTCAAACTTAAATTTTCAATTTAACTAAGTGTCTTGAATGCGACTACAAACTGCAAACTGCAATAAGAATAATGTTAACTTTCTTCTACTTATTGTTTTGTTTATCTTTTGTGTCTTTTGTGTCTCTGACGTCATTAAGAATGACGTTGCAGGGACCAAGGGGCGGGGTCAGAGAGGAGCATCACAAGACATTTTCAATGTTTCCAATGTGCCCAATGCTCCCAAAGTGCCACGATGACAAAGGCAACGCATGGCCACTATAAAATCAATTAAACTTAATGGCCAGTCTGGCCAGTCCGAGTCCACAAAGAACGCTTGCAATTTTCTTAGAGACACGGCGGGGAAACGGGGGAGAAAATTAAGAACATGAGTCGAGTGTTCTCATGTAGCTGCATTGGCCAGGCCATAAGTGTAACGTAATTACATTTCGGGCTGTGTGTTTATGTGCTTCACAATAATTATAGAGCACATTGCGAATGACTATTCTTTTGAGCTGTAACATTTAAGTGCTCAATATGTTACTGTTAAAAGAACGAATGCAATGGCAAATTGCTTAAAGTTGGATTGAACTTTAAAAACTTAGCTTGCACTGTGAAAACTTACTCCCCAATGCAACAATGACTATCAGTAAGATTTAAGTACTGAAACTAATTTCATACAAAGTGTACGAATTGGATACTTCCACTTTTAAGTGGTTTTAAAATTATTTTATTTGTTTCTTTGAAATTGATTTAACAACTTCGAAACTTCCCAAACAGTTTAAAGGCTTCAAATTGAATTTAAATGTCAATTTAATATTTATATACGTTTTACCTAAATGTTTCTGAACTAGAAAAAAAAACAGAGTAATTAATTTGTTTCTTTTAAATTGATTTTACAATTTCGAACCTTGCAAAACAGTTCAAAGGCCTCAAATTTAATTTAAATTCAATTTAATCAAAATAAATATCAATTTAATATTTATATACATTTTGCCAAAATGTTTCTGAACTAGAAAAAAACGGAGTAATTAATTTAATTGTTTCTTTTAAATTGATTTCATAATTTCGAACCTTGCAAAACAGTTCAAAGGCTTCAAATTTAATATAAATATCATTTTAAGATTTATATACGAATTGTCTAAATGTTTCTCAAATAGAAAAAAAAAGAATTACTATTGTCCAGCAATTAATTAATTTATTTGAAATTGATTTTTTAGCTTCGAATCGTGCAAAAGTTTAAGGCATTAAGTTTATTTGCAATTTCAAATTAATATTTATATACGTCTAGCCTAAATGTTTTTCAAAAAGTTTAAAGGCAACAAATTAAATTAATCAAATATTTATATACGTTTTCCCTAAATGTTTTTTTAAATAGAAAAAAAAACAGGAATTACTATTGTCCAATAATTAATATAATTGAATAATTAATTTGGGGAATAATTAATTTGTTTGCTTCATTAAAATTTATTTTTAAACGTCGAAATTATGCTAAATTAATATTAATATACGTATTGTCTAAATGTGTTTCAAGTTAAAAAAAACTAAGCTGCCCAATCTATGTATTAAATTTATACGAAAAGTTCTTCAACATTAATTTAAAAGTAAACAAAATTAATACTTGAATAATAATTGCAATAAAATATAAAACAAACATTATTTGCTAACGTGTTAAATAATTTTAAAAACTTATGAAATCTTTATACAATTTTTATCAATCAATTTAATAACTTTTGCTAATAACTAAAAAAGTTAATGTCGACTTCATAGCATAATTTGTATAGCCCCATCTCCATTAAATTTTACAGATGAAGACTTTTGCTGTGGTTTGCAATCGCCCGATATGGCTACAAATCAAAATGCGCGGAGACCACACAATCGCGGTTGGTGAAATGTCCTAAACAAATCACAGAAACTATCCACAGTATTTGAACCGATCAACTGAACTTACAGTTGATGCTTTAGTTTTTATATCTATGTTTTAGCTAGCACAGTTTTGCGAGCCAGTTTCATTTCTGTAGTGTTTCTTATAATCACATTTCAATTTGCCGTTGCGTATACTTAATTTCTCTAATTTTAGCACCACAGATACTTCATTACTTTAAGATACTTCGCATTAACTATTGCGTATCATTTTACAGGCACACTGACGGTAAATGTTAATGTGCTGCTGTTGAGCTTAGCATCGCCCGACGAGAGCAGCTTGGTAAGTTGCACAGTTTTTAAATGGTTAAAGTAATGCGATTCATGTGACGATTGTTTTGCAGAAATATGAAGTGGAATTTCTATTGAATCAGCAATGGAACGATCCACGGCTGCAATATGGCAATAAGTCGCACTATGATTTCTTAAATGCTTTGCATCATCATGACAGCATCTGGACGCCCGACACGTACTTCATTATGCATGGCGATTTCAAGGATCCCATCATACCAATGCATTTCGCTTTAAGGATATTTCGGAACGGGACCATTACGTACGCAATGAGGTGTGTATGCCGCTTTATTCTTCTTCTATGGCTCAAAATATGCATAAATTTTAGTCGCCCTGTCTACGTTTTATGCGATTTGTCGCATAACTTAAAAGGCAACAACAACAACAGCTGCAGGGCGGAGGTGGGCGTACAAAAAATGCAAATGTTACAAAGTTCATATTCATTAGATGAGCTTCAGGGCGGCGGCGTTGTACAATTTTTCTCCCCGAGTGTGGGCAGTGTGAAATATTAAAAAGTCGAGAAGAAATGTGAGCCAGCTGGCAAACATGAGGCCGTAATGAAAAATAGCACAAGATGAAGCCCAAGAACAAAAGAAAACAATAAAATGTAGCTGCATGAGTAGCCGAATGTGAATTGCTCTTCATCTGAGTGCATTTTAGAGTGTGGAAACGATAAAGTTGACTGTCAAATTGCACTCTATTATATTAACAATAGCATTTACAATAAATATTAATTAAGATCAGACAGCATTTGAAGGGTTAAAGCCATGCAACTCTCTTGGTGAGTGCATCAGAAAGCAGGCAACAAAAAATGCAAAAATAAGTGCAAATATTTGGCCAAGCTGGCGGGCTATCAACGATCCATGTGTGCACTCAACTCCTGGCCAGGTAAAACTAAAACTCTTGCACACTGTTTGCGCTCTCTCTCTCACACACAGACACACAGAATACACACAGATACACAAAGCCTTGGATACAAAGTTTGCACATATAACAATATGGCAACGGGTTGATTCTAGTCTCGTTCTGAGAATTCCTGTTGCCATTTCTTGCCAGGATGCCAACAAAACGTGGCATGGGAAGGGGATGGGGATGGGGAAAGGGAAAGGGATGCTGCTTTCGCTTGTCTGTTTTTTAACTCAACAGAACTTTTCCAATTGACTGCATAGCGTAAAAGTGTCGTCCAGCAATTAAAATAAGTTGCAGTTGCCATTTACTTACTTTCGTTTTTCTTTGTCTCTTTTGACGTTCTGCTGTTTGCATTGCCAAACGGAACGAAGCGAGGACAACTCAGACTCAAGCTGTCACAGCAGCTAAACTTGGACTACGCCATGACTTAGCATCCAACTGGGCCCTGAAATAGAGTGGAAAGGAAACGAAGAAGCTCAGTTGGGTAGAAAATAAATTATGAAAAAGCTGAGAACAACATAATGCATTATTAAGTGGCATAGAAATTGCTACATTTTTAATTGATAAAGTGCATAGATTAAAGAGCCAGCCTGAATGTACAATTTGTGTAAACATTACTTTAATTTAACATGATTCTAATTGTAATTTTAAAAAGACTTTAAAGTTGATAACTTTGTGAAATTATTTATGAATATGTATTTTTACAGGCGCCATTTGATATTGTCCTGTCAGGGCAGCCTGCACATATTTCCATTCGATGATCCAAAGTGCTCGTTCTCCATGGAAAGCAGTAAGTACCAAAGTATTGTCAATAATCAAATCCAATAAAAGTAAAGAACAAAATAAATAACTGTCAGCTCATAAAGCAATTAGCACGAAAACACAAACAAGCAAAACAGATCAACAAAAAAAATACCAAGACTGTAAACAATATGAGAATTTTGCTAAAGTGTTGAATATGTTGAAGAAGATGTGAAAAATGTTACTGATGATGAAGCAGATGATGACAACAACGAAGCAGGGCAACGGTGTTGACTGCCACTCGAGAGGAATTGTTGTGTAACTGTAGCTGTAACTGTAAATGTGTTGATGTGTACGTGTGTGTGGCTCTTTGCCTGTGAGCGTGTGTCGGTGTGAGACTCAACCGACAAAGCTGACAAAGTGACTAACAAGCCTGGCTGCCTGGCAGGCGTGTTGGCTGAATGCCTTGTTTTAGACTTGCACTTTGAGGCCACGTTGACGGTAATGTGGTGAATTTGAACCACTTCAAATCTTGAGAAGACATTGAGACTTCACCAAAAGTAAATAATGATATTTCTATTCGGGCATTTCCACTATGGTGAACGTGGCATTTATACGGTTTAAATATAATTTAAGAAATATTTCAAAAATTAGAATTTTTCAACCCAATTATTTATTTAGTTTGTGCATTTGATCTGCGAAAAACAAAAGATATCGATAAAGTGCAATCTTTAAACTCTTCTTTGACTTCGTCTCAAAAGAGACAGTCAGTGACAAAATTAAATCGAAAACAATATTTTGAAACCATAATGAAATGTAGTCTAAAACTATAGAAATAATTTTGATTTATTTCGGCGTCTTTTGTATTTAAATTTTTTTGGTTGAAATTTGTTAGACGCAATCTCGAACGACAAGATTTACGCATAATTTGAAATACCAAATCTTAAATAAATTGAAATAAGGAAACCCTTAATAACAAAGAAAGTCACAATAAGCAGCACTTGAAGCACCAATTTTTTTTTTTTCTTCCTGAACTTGACCCGCATCCATTGAAATAAATGTATTAAGTAGTGAGTTTTTTTCTGGAAATGCATATTAGATCGGATCAAACTTAACTTTTATATTTTTATTTTATTTTAAAAAATTTTAATTGAATATTAAAATTAACATATCTATATTCACTACCAGATCATTTTTATAAACTTTTCAATAATGTTTGGCACACTGTGCGTGCCTTTTGTGCTAGCCTTTTGTCTTTGGCATTATATTCGAAAAGTTGTTGCCTCCACCGCCATAGACCCGTACATAGGCGCGTCATGTCTATTAACCCAGCCAGCCCAGGCAGAAACAGCAGAAACCAACAACAATCAGAGCAACAACAATAGGGCTTACACAACATCATAAATTACTTTGTTGAAATGAAGGAAAAGTCACCGTTATATGACGTGCGCTGTCGTTCAGATTTTCATCTTTGATGGGGGCCTCAAAGTGTTTTGGCCCGTTTGCTCTTGTTGCCTGTCGCCTGTCGCTGTTGGTTTTTATCAAAAAATATGATTTGATTCAATTTCCGACAAATGGCGCTTTGTAATTTCGAAACAAATAAGGTCGTCAAACTGCCAGCATGCGAGTATACCGAATATTACGTATACGTATTTACATATTCTATCGCAACCTACATAAAACAAAATTAATTAATTACCTAAATTGACTTATCAAGTATTTTGTGGGTGGCATAAGTCCTGAGTATTTGTCGGTACAGATGAATGCGAAGTGATTTATAAAAGCCCGCATTACATTTAACACATAAAGGGCAACGATTTTTCTAGCCAAAGTCAAAGGGCATAAAGTGCCAATAAAATAATTAATATAGGTGATTAATTATATCGTTGTCTGTATTCATTATTAATAACAGTCAATAATATATATTTCTATACACAAGAATGTTAAAGTAAGTGTCAGAACAACCAATAGAAATTAAAGTTCAACTGACAATAACAAATGTGACTAATTTCTGACCAATTGAAATATTTGAAGCCCGCATTATAGCAATTTAAAATTAAAATTTAGATCGATCAACAAAAGTTAAATCTCAACTGATCAAAAATTTGTTACTAACTTCAGACTATTAAAAAAAATCAGAATTTAAAGCTTAAATAATAAAAATCGAATTTTCCAGCAAATCAAAACTTAATGAAGTGCGAAGGAAATATTCACAAACAGATTTATTCTAATACTTATTCGAAATAAATAAATACAAATCTTAAAGCTAGATTATTTTGTTTCAAATGCGCATCGACATTCCTACAAAATGTTCTTGCGGTTACGTTAAGCTCAAAGCTTACAAATCATCGCGTCGTGCGCCGTGTACGTGAGCTTGTTTACGACAAAACTGATTTAAGTCAAAGATTTAATGGCTGTAACTTAAGCGCGCTCTCACTCACTTGCTCTCAACCATTCTCTCTTTGTCCTTGCAGTTTCCTATGAGGAAGCACAAATCAAGTATGTGTGGAAGAATGATGAGGATACGCTCCGGAAAAGTCCCTCGTTGACCACACTGAATGCGTATTTGATTAAGAATCAAACGACGGCCTGTGATCAAAACAGTTGGCGAGGTAAGTTAAGCACCACGTAATTGGCTTCATTTCGATGTGGATGTTTCTATGATTTTTTGGTGTAATGCTTTTTTAGGTTTATTTTCTTAAGTGTTTAAAGTACATTTTAAGGATATTAACTTTCGTTTTCAATGCCCATAATTAGCAGTAGAGGCTAAAACCTAAATTATGATACCCAAAAAAAAATGATTATGATCAAATTGCAGCTACGATTTAATTTTCTAAGTTCCTCGGTTTAGAGTGCAGTTTTTAGTTGGCTTGATTTACGGTATTTTCAGTACATTCGATATTTGACTTGTAGCCTGGAGCATAGCTTGATTTGTTGGCTTCATTTATAAACATTGAATTGAATATATTTCGCCTATCTAATGGTCTAATCTTTGTCTACCCCTTGCCAACAACAACAAAAAAAAAACACATTAAAACGATAAAAATGCTACGAACAACAATACAACAACTTGGCCAACTCCTAATCTCTACTCTATGCACAAAATCAATCCAAATGAATTACAAAACAATAAAACCACCTAATAAAATAATGAATTCAATACGAAAATAAAAATCGATTCTATAGGGAACTACAGCTGTCTTAGGGTCGATTTAATCTTTACCAGAGATCGTGCATTCTATTTCACCACCGTTTTTATACCTGGCATTATATTGGTGACGTCATCCTTTATAACATTCTGGCTAGAATGGAATGCCGTGCCAGCTAGATCAATGATAGGTAACAAAACCAACAACAACCAACAAACCAAATATATTAAAACCAAAAAAACAATACAAATACCAAACGATATCATTAACCAAATATCTGTTTCTACATAAAATTTATCCTCTCTCGCTCTTTCACACTAAAATAAAACCTTAAACAAAATAAAATACAATAAATCAATTTTGTATACGCCATTGAGAATTGATTTCTATCGCCTCTTTGTAGCAATTGCCTTAATACAAAATAATATATATTTTTGATTGCCCTTTCATACGTAATTTGTAATACTTATTTCACCTTTCGATTGCGTAATAATTTATATTTTTCCGAGTTCCGCCTTTTCAAGTAGTTTGACACATACCCAACAACCAAAAACACAATGCGAATACCATTTTTGAGACTTTAATTTAAATGCGTTTACACTGCCCAGCAAAAGTATGCGACACGAGCTCCTGAACAGTTTTATCGTTTCCTCGTAAGGTTTGCTGCATGGATTCCGTTTCCGTTTCCATTTTCAGTATGTCAATGCCCTCAACATAGAAAACCAATCCTTCGACACTTTTTAATTTTCCAATAGAAAGTATAGCTGACCGATTAGCCTAGGCAAACTACTTAGTAATAAATAGACAATAGGTTAGTTTAAGCTAGGCTAGATTAGGATTAAGTCTTTGTGTGGTTCTGTCTTTCTCTTCCTCTCTCTCTCTCTGGCTCTCTATCTCTCTCTGTGTTTCTGTCACTGTCTCTGTATAGTATAAAGATTGTGCTGCGTCCTTCGCCGTTAACAGTTGTGTGTGTGTTTAAGAGATTTTTAATTTGTGTTGCCAAATTCAACGATTTTGGCCTTGTACTTTAAGGTAATTACAGTTGCCTACAGGTCGAGTTGACATTTACCCGTGATCGTGCGTATTATTTTACAACCGTTTTCATACCTGGCATTATATTGGTCACCTCGTCGTTTATCACATTTTGGCTGGAGTGGAATGCTGTGCCAGCCCGGGTTATGATCGGTACGTAAAACAAAATCCAGAAAACCAAAAACAAACCAAAATGTTAACAGCCAAAATTACAAAAAAAAATCAAATTTAATTACTTGAACAGAATGTTATGTATTGTGAAAATCCAAACCAAAAAAAAAAATTTGTAGTCTTCCAATTACTAATGTAGCGGCATTTTAGGCGCAGCTTAGCTAGTGAAATCCTAGCGAGTCCATGTCTAAATTAAACTCTTAATATTCCTCCAAAAGGCTTATAAAATTCACAATTGGCAAAAAATTTAATTTACAGTTTATAGAGTTAGTTTCTAGCATAGGTCTTTCCTTCATATTCATTTAACATACTTATTTGTATTTATACTAGGGGCTAGACATACTTAGATTTTAATATACTTAATAACTATTCATTTGTTTGTTTGTTTCTCAATGTCCAAAGCTCGAACTACTTTACACCTGGTTTAACATTTACTTACTCAAAGTTTTGCACTACTTGTTCTTGAACTCATGAATCCTTCTAACTTTCCATTGCATGGCTCTATTTACTACTTTATTTACTTTACTTCCTCTTTTGAGGCTTATTTGATAAGCGTTTGTGAGAAAATCAACAAATATCAACGGAATGAAGTCTTGCAAATTTTTTTAAATATTTGTGCAATGCTAATCAAGTTCAACTGCTATAAAAAAATCTGAATATTCAAACTGCAACTGTTTAACAAATAATATAATATTTCATAGCCGTAAATAATTAAACAAACAAATTTAATAATTTGTCTATAAATATATATACTATATATTAAAAAAAAAGCTTTAACTTTAAAGCAGGGATCACGAATAATGATTATTTCTTACTAACTGTATGAGAGTGAGAATTATACAATTCTTCTTAAAAATAATTCTGCGATTTTAGCATGATTTGTAAAATTAAAATTTGTATTTTCTGACAAAAATTATATTATTTTTGAGCATTAAAAAACAATAATAATAAATATTATATGATTTTTTTGTTTGCTCACCAATAAAATTCAAATTGTTATTTCAGCCTTTCCTTTGGTAATAAGGATCAAAACATATAAATTCATAGTCTATGAGTAACGAAAAAACAGGACCGATTAATATTTTGTTTACAAAAAATTCTTTAAAAAAATGTTTATTTGTCAAACCTGCTACAGATACAACTGCAAATGGTCATGTTTCAACGTTTTATTTGATGTTTCAATTCAATGGTCGAAATTATATACTAAATTGGATTTAATAACTTTAATATTTAGTAAAATTAACTTATAGAAAAAAGTGCAAGTTTGATGTTAAAGATTATTTGTCAAGTTAAAAAACCAATGATCATATATTATGAGCGAATTTATAAAGCTCTTGATATAATCGATATTTTTGTATTTTATTTAATACCATTAATAATTACAGTCCCTGCTTTAAAGTTGTTTATCCAATATGCATAGTAACAGTTTAATAGTAACTGCATTCTTTCAAATGGTGTCGAACCAAGAGTTAGGAGTGTGAAGACAAACTTAATAGAAATCAAATGCAATTATGGATTGTGCTCCACTATTGTCGGGGAATAAGTCCCAAAGGAAACGGATACCGAAAAAGACCCAAACGACAACCGAATGTCAACTCAAAATCATCAAAAGTGTCACTCGCAGACACTGCAACCGACACACAAGCACACACACAACACTCTGCAACAGCAACAACAACAACGACAACAGCAACAAATGTGACTAAGGAGCTGGGCTTAAGGGATAGCGAAAAAGGGAAAGCGAAAGGGAAATGGAAAGGGAGAACAACACTCGGACATGGACATGAACTGTGGTCTGATATTTGCTTTGAGCTGTGTTACATTCCTTTACTGTTCCAATGATGATGATGATGATGATGATGACTATGACGATGGGGCTGGGGATGATGACGTCAAGTTGGGCATGCAGTAGATGATGATTTATGCATAAGAAGCCATGTGTGCAAATAGCCAAGCTCTCGCGCTCTGTGCGTGGACTGTCAACGGCAGTTGAGTAGCAGCTGATGGCGTAAGTTAGCCACGTTAAGAGCCACAGCACTGCCTTATGAATATTTGAGTTAAATTTGAGCCAGCAACTGGGCAGTTACAACTTATGAATGCTTTGCCTTAAATTGTTAAAGAGCTCAATTTACTCGTAGTTGTGACAGACGAGAAACAAAATGCGATTGCATGTCATTTTGTTGGCCAAATCGCTGACTGCAGATGGATTTTCTTTAGCAACAATTTGCCATCACGTCGAAATGCGCAGCTTGTGAATGCAACCCCAAGCAATTTGCGTCTTTTTGCTCCTCTGCCACGTCTTTTGCCAACTTTGTGCCTCATTTGGGAGCTGCTTAGCTCTTGAGCTCTCGTTGCTGCTGCTGCTGCTGCTGCCCTTTCCCTCTATTGCTGCCACATTTTGCTTGAGTGCAACGTCGAGATTTTGACTTCGTTCTCAGCGTTGGCAAATTGAAAATCGATGAGAGTGCTGAGTCGCATCTCCTGCGTCCCCAGTCCTCCATCCTCCATCCTCCAGCCTGCAACCTGAGTGCTGTGAACGCTACTCGTATCCTGCCAAAATAGTTAAATTTGTTGCTGGCAAATGCAGCCAGCACATTGTTGACACAACTAATTAGACAGCCCAGATTGATTATGCTCTACTGCAAAATTGCATTTGCAGGTCGAGGGAAACGCGCAGAATTTCCAATTAGATAAATGACTTTCATTCGAATTGTTTTTTTCTAAGAGAAAACTTATGTACTAATTAATTTAATTTAAGCAAAGTTTCAGCATAAAATATATAGAACACATTTACGGAAATGCAAATATTGTATTATTGATATAATTAAATGGGAAAACTAATAACTAAATTATTTATTCAATTAAAACAATTTAATAAATACAAACTAATGAAATAAATAATTGAATAATTCAATAACGAAAATAATATTATTTTGTTGAAACCAAACTTTACTAAACCACTTTGCACAAACTAAGAAATCATTAAATATTAAGTATGCAACAACCAAACTAAATAATGCATTCTGTTGCAAGTGCATCTCTAAAACTTTTAACTGATTTCCCCCCATCAATTTTTGTAGTCGTAGTTGGTTATTTAAGCTTTGCACAGAACAACAACAACAACAACCACAAAGGCAACTCCAACTCCAACTTGTCCAAAAACAAAACAGCCAACCAAACTGGCCCCAAAACAGAGAATACAACCATATCTGTACATATACAAATATACTATATAAATACAAAACTAATTATAAACTATACAGAGCTATCAAACAAAATACACGACATGCGTGAAGCATGTTCCTCACTCAATCCCACATTACCCATTGACCCGTCACCCAAACATTCAACTCTTTTGTGCAATTTGTTAATGCAACAATTCTCTATTTAGGCGTGACAACAATGTTGAATTTCTTCACTACCTCGAACGGTTTCCGCAGCACTCTGCCCGTTGTCTCGAATCTAACTGCGATGAATGTGTGGGACGGCGTCTGCATGTGCTTCATTTATGCCTCGTTGCTGGAGTTCGTTTGCGTCAATTATGTGGGCCGAAAGCGTCCGCTGCACAACGTCGTCTACAGGCCAGGCGAGAATCCCGTAACACAGGTAAATTCAATTTGCAAACAGTGCTACAGAAACGACTTGAGAGTATGCATAAGATGGGCCTGTGGCTGATTTATTATGCATTTCAAGCAATTAAATATGAATTTTACATAAGCGTACAGCCAAACAAAACCAAACACACACGAGAACAATAAAACAACAAACAACAAATTTGATGCCTTTCTGTAATTTTTTTTGAACACCAACAAAACGAAACGATATCAAAACACCTGAGCAAAAGTCATTCAGATAATAATAAAAAAACATCCAACAACTCCAGTCATTATGTTGCGTCTGTCTCTCTCTCTCTCTCTCTCTCTCTCTCTATCTGTCTCTCTCTGTCTCTTTATCTATCTGTCTTTCTCAACCTTATTACTATATATATGTAAATGTATCCTTCAAATGCTGTATCTCTTTCTGTCACTATCAGTCTCTTTCTCTCTTAATAACTCTGTACTGTCCACCTAATATCATTACTTTTTTAACATAAACATAAAGTACATAAACAATGTCCAAAAACAACAAATGCCCGCTATTAATTCACCTTGTGTTTATGCTCCCCCAAACCCATGTCCTTATCAAAGTGAACCCTTTCCTTTTTAGCATTTTGTATAACAAATTTTTTAATATACTAAACGTTAACTTGTGTGTCCTCCCAAAGAAATGAAAACAAACTCAAATAAGATGTCCTCAAAGTAAACAAATGTTTTCCAATTTGATTTTTGTTCGACTAATTTTTGTGTTTACTCAACATACTGATAGTATGATCTGAGGGGTATTCTATCTATGTATGTGTATTTATTGTGCTGATGCTCAGTTCTTTAATTTGCTTGCATTTCTTTTAATGAAAACAAAAAACGTGAAAACTTCTCTTATTCCCTATTGAAAATTCACATAATTGACGTATTGAATTTTTATTTGCTTATAATTTATCATTTTCATAATTTTCTTTAATAAATGTTGTATAATACAAATGTTGATTATGTCAAACAAATGAGTTTTATTCCTCTACAATAAGTTCACAAAAAATAATATATATGAAATGAAAATTAGTTGTTAATTGAAGAGTTGTACATGCCATTAGGTAGGTATATTTATTTATTTATCTCTCATTTATTTTCGATAACACCTAAATTCAGTTCGGCATGTTAAGCATTTTCCTCGATGTTGTGATAAAGACATTAAGAAAATATTTAACATACATACTCGTATGTATTAGTTAATAAAGTGGCATATAGCTAATAACAATACAATTTTAATAGTCAATAGTATACAAAATTGAAAGCATGCCTAAAAGATGATGATTAAATGATTCAATTTTGCATAACTCTTCACACTCGTTCCATGCGTTCTAAATGCTCGCTTTCTCATATTCATGGTTGAATGGTTTTTAAATCGAAGTCGACGTCAAGTTTTCATGAGTTTTAAATGATCAACAATGACCAAACATTGACTAACCGACGACAGTCATATGCCACTTAATACATTTTACACATAAATAAATGTTGTTAGTTTTAAATTAATTATTTAATTTAAATACAGCCAAGAACCAAGAAATGGTTCAACCAGAAAATTGCGTAAGCCAAATACCAAAAAAAAATCGAACATTGTTCCCAATTTTTGTGATATGTGATATAAGTATATTCGAGAATTTCTTACTTAATAGCAACTTAGTCGCAAAAAACGCAAAATTGAAAAACAACAACAACTACAAAATCCTTAAACTCAAAAATCAACAAACAACCGAAACTTAAAGTGTGTTTTCGAGTATGAACATTATTTTGTGTACATTTTTGCAGCGTCTTCCAGCGGTACTAAGCAGGATCGGAGTAATTCTTGCAAGTCCTTTGGTAAGCTATCAACCACAACTCATGCACCTACCCTCCACCTGACCCGCCCACTACCAGCTCTCCCCCCTCAAAGCATTTGTGAACAGCAGCCAACAATAACCAGAAAGAACTTAACTGAAAACACACACTCACACACAATACTTTAACCGACACACAATAGCCATAATCTCTGCCCTGTCTCCCCCAAAAGGTGTTCTTCCCCCCTTCGCTCACCCAAAAAAAAAAAAAAAAAAAACAAACTAGTAAAATCAGATAATGAGAAACAAATCTAACAAATGGCATGTGAATTTCGCTTTTAAAATGCATTTGAAAAAATTTAATTTTCGTTTCGGAATTATTTGTGTTCGAACATGTTTTTTGAGTTCATTTCAAAGGCTATAAATCAAAAGTTATAAAAGAAATATTCAAATTAATAATAATAACTTTAATTCAGATTTACATAATGTAGACGCACGCTTTAAGTGTTTTCAGTTTGTCTTTTATTTTCGATTCATTTCGGTTAGTTAATTGTTTCTTACATTTCTGTTGTTTCTTTTCATCATAACGAAAGTGTACTACACAGCAGTCCGTACTTCAAACAATATAAACAATTTAAATGAAAATACACAATGACAATAACTACATCAACAACAACAGCAAATAACAAAACCTACATCAGCAGGAACAATAACAACAACCACAACATTTATTATAAAAATTTGCGTATAAAAAATGGAAAAAAAAAACAAAAATATAAATCAAATAAAACACACTTTAAGATCACTTATAATTGGGAAAAATGTTACGAGCGAAACTCGAACAAATGCGAAAATGTGGAAAAATTATTTTTTATTAAATAGCAATTATATAAAAAATCAAAAACAAAAAAAAAAAACTGAAATGAGCTATAAATCAAATTCAATGTTCAGCGTATAATTTCAATTCTTATTTATTATTAATGATAATTGCATTATTACGTTAATCTCATTTAATGTTTCGTTCTATTGTTAATGACATAACGACACGCCTTATAAACAACAACTAGCAAATACGCTTTCGTTTGTTTTTTGGAACAAAAAGCTATTCACGGGTATGGCCACAGATTAAATACGCTTGCAGAACATCACAAAGGCCAGTTCTGACATTTTTTGATTGCAATATAATTAGTAATTGATCCAAAGTGTATAAAAAGCAATTCGAGAACGGCCTCAAAAAATTCTGCAATACTCGTCTGCAAGGGTATCGAAAAAAAATGCCTGCGTTTGTTTTTGAAAGACTTGAAATTGTATTCCGACTTTATGGTTTCTATTTTAAGGTATGTTGTAGTATTAACCAAATGGAGTAGAGTATTTATTATTTATGGTTTTCCGTTGCCCCATGCTTGAAAGCTTTTTCTTTAGGCCAATGTTTTTATTGTTTTAGAATGTAGTGCATTTTGTGCATTCCAACATTTTATCCAACTATGTACCATATATGTTATGTAGTTATGTAGTTAAATGCATAACTGTGACTGTGTGTGCGTGCGTGTGTGAATATTCGTAGATGAAATTGAGTGCGTTTCAGCCTTGGTTTAGCATATTTATTATTGTTTTCATAGACCAACTCTATACTATAAAAATGTCACTATCAAGCACATAATTTTGGGCATTTGTGAGTCTCAATTTAATACATATTTATTGTTAAAAAGAACAGTCTCAAAACAGTAATTAAAAATTATCATAGGGTTGTTCTTAAATATTCGATTATGAAACTTAATGATTATAAATAAGAAAGTGTGTCTTGGGTGTTAAATAATAGCACGTTTAACTTGTGGTTGTCCATTAACTTGAACTGTACATAATATTAACAGTCGCTGTAGTGATGTAAGAATAACAAAATACGAAATTGAGAAGAACCCTTATAAAAGTCCTTGACCTAAAAATCTTCATCTTTCAAATGAGCTTTACCAACTTACTGAACCGCTTTCGTGGAGAAAAAAGAAGATAATGAAGCAAAGCAGATACAGCAACTGAACATAAGCGAATGCAATCGAAACTAATCGAAAATGCCAATCGAGCATGCGGCAATCGAATCCAAACTAAACAAAAAAAAAACAAAACTCCAAATCTCTCTCCAAACTCAACATCAACATATGTCTCTCTCTCTCTCTCTCTCACTCTCTGTCTCTCAATGTGCTCGTGCAACATGCATAAACAAAACCAAAACCAAAAACAAAATCGAAATCAAAAAATCAAAACCAAAAACCGATAAAGTACAATACTATACCACCCAACTGTCCCATCCACACATCCAATATAGGAAATAATCGAAAGAGAATTTCACGCTGCTTTGTCGTCCTCCTACTCCAAAAAAGGCAAGCGCCAACGCCACACCGGCCATGGCCAATACGCCGCTCTCGATGGGCACGGCTGCGTCGACGGCCACGCCGGGCACCCCTCGACACGCCGCGGACGAGGAGGATTTCTTTGGCGGCGGCATGCGGTGGCAGGAGGCGCACGGTGGCATCATCGGTGCAGCCGTGCAAAATTTGCGGGCACGTTCGATTAAACGTAAAAGCGGCCGCGAAGCCGCGGCCAGAAGCCCATCATCGACGTCCACGTCGCCAGGTGTGAAAAGCGTCCCGATGCCAGCCGAGCATATCTATGAGGAGCCAGCTGCAGCCACAGTTGCCTCGGTTGCCACGGCCACGCGAGTCAAGTTTAAGGATGAACAAGAGGACGATGCCTCCACCAGCTCCTCCACGCTGCGACGCTCGGTTGCCACAAGCACGCCAGCGCTGGTGGTGCGTATCGACCACGAGGAGGAGGAGCGGGAGCGGGAGCAGGAGCAGAAGCAGAAGGCCGAATCAGAGGCGGGGGTGCGGACGAGGCCAGAGCCATTGCAGTCCATCGAAATGACCGAACATCAACGTCAATTGGCAATGCCATTAAAGCCGCCACGCAGGAAATCTTCGCGCTCCAATTCGCCGAGCAACGTGTACACGGCGGATGAGGAGTCAATGATGACGACGACGACCAGAACAAGGGAAACTGTGAGTAGTTGCGACAGCAGAGAACGGCAGACCCAAAATACAAAAAAGCAAAAAGCAAACCAAACTAACCGAACTAACCCCATTGCCATTTTGTTGGTGTTCTTGGTGTTGTTGTTCTTATTGCCCCTGCACAACTAATAACTAACCATAACAATGTTAACAAGTTCGGAAATAGCGAAATCAGAGTACAGAGCATAGCCAGGACTAACGCAAAATCCTCTTGATTCTCGGCTCTCTCGCTCTCGGCTCACAGTTCTTTGTGAGTTTGGCTTTGTCGCAGAGCAACCAAACCACTTTGCCCACTAAACTTTATTGCTTGCGGTTATTTTGATTGCAATTTGCTCACACACACACATGCAACCAGTTTCTTACACATTCAGCAAAGTTTTTCTGCAACATGCAATTGAAGTTTAAATGGAAAACTAACAATAAATAAAAGGCTTTTGGAGTCTAGGAATCGCCTTAGGTTACTTTGATGGCAAAAGTGCAATAATTAACATATCAAACAGCTGAACAGCTGATTGCAATTGCGATTTAGTTAAATTGTTGAACGAAGAGCCAATCTTAAATGCTATTTATTGCTATCAATTCCCTCGGAATAACATTTCAAATGATTTGAGCGATTTCCACTTTTTTTTTGTATTTTTTTTTTTATTGTCAACGATTGCTCAAACTAGAATCCCCTTATCCCCGACGCAATACGCTTTTAGATTAAACAAAAAAAACTATTATAAAGCTATTTTAAGTGCAACTCGTACATGCATAAATGATTTTAAATACTGCGCGGAAATCTTTAGAAAAGCGGCAGAGAGAGAAAAGCGCTGGCAAGCAAACAATACTAACGAACGGAAACCGCAAGAGGACTCTATCAAGAAAGGAAATCATCAGCGGAAATGCAAATAAATAAAAGTCAAAAAGAAAACCCAGAACAATTACTGAACGTGATGGAAAAGCATATCGCGAAATACAGCCATTTGAAGAGCACGTCAGGGCGAGCAACAACAAGGAGAGCGAAGAAGCAGAACGGCAACAACAATTACATGAGTAAAAGGACAACAACAGCGCCAAGGTGGCTGGAGAAATGTTTTTCGGCCATTAACATGTAAATTAAAAATGGTGTACGCGTTTAAATTGACGCGGGCCATCCAAGATAGGCGGCTGGTTGCAGGTGGCATGTGGCAAAAACGACACTCAACACTCGCCAGTTGCCAGTTGGCAGTGGAAAGTTGGCTGAGCCTCTTCGAACCAGGGCAACATAATTATTCATGAGTGCCCAAAGTGGAAAATACCGTAATGAGCTTGAGAGCAACACTGCAGAACAAGAAGCAGAAAAACAGCGACAACATGGAACACAAACAGATGAAGCCAGCGGAGAAAGAGCTTGAAGAAAGTAAAAGATACATTCATTCTCCTCTACTATACATGCATCATAATTGTTGCAAGACGCTGAAGACAACAACAAGAAACAAAAAAGGATGTACACAATTTAAGAGCGAACAGAAAATGTTAAGCAGCTCGTACAACATTTTAAAGCGAAACACGACAAAAAGTTCTACACAAATTTTTCCGTAGGCATGCAGCAAAATCTTTGGGGAATTGAGCTGACAGCAAACATTCTTGAATGTAGGTTCCCCACTACCACAACAACATCAACATCATATCTTCCTTTTATTCCCCCCTTGCCTCGGTTGTGTTGTCAGTGCTAATTGCGCTGTGCAAAAAGTCACCACTTGGCATACATTTTTCAAGTGTTACCAGGCATTGTGTTAATAAAATTAAATTGTTGTTTAAGTTTGTAGCGGTGTGAGAAGTGTCACAAAAATCCCCAGTGGTTCGATGGCCTCTCTCTCTCTCTTTCTCTCTGAAAGTTCCATTTTGTAAAACTTGTAACTCATTTCAATAAATGGACCTACAACAGTCACCCAAAATTGTATGTAATTTAGAATAATGCTTAAAGCCGACTTTTCAGCAAACAATTAAAACTTAATCTTTAAGGTTTTTTGTTAATCTTATGTTAGCTAGATTTATTTCAAGTATTTTTCAAAAGGTTTATAAAGTGTTTTGGGATCGCAATGTCTTTTGAAACAACGGGTTTTACCGCAATTTATTGCGAAGTAAATCATTTGCAAAATTTAAGTAGCTTTCTCCAAGTGCTGAGCAGCAGTTTTCGGCAGCACGTCGCAGCTAATGAGGTCAGGTCAGCCGAGCGCAGTTACGTTCTTAAGCCCCACAACAAAGACAAATCAGCCAAGCACACCCGCTGCAATCCAATTCTATTGCTCAAATACCGCTCTACCCTCTCTCTCTCTCTCTCTTGGTAAATCTCCCTCTCGCTTACTGTGTGCATTATTTAAGCCAGGAAACTGCAACGTTTTTCCATTTAAAATCATGTCCAAACAGCGTACGTGCCGCAGTAGTTGCAATATATTTGCAGCAACCTCACAGCTGGGCAGTTAATTTGTGCCACCTACGACTTCGTCAGATCATTTATAAAACACAAATTCTGAAGTTAATTATACATACTAAATTATTATGCAATTTTGTAAAATAAGAAGAAGAGTCAACAGAAGAGTATCAGGAGTTTTTTTTACTATTTTTCTTGAATTGTTTTTAATACCAATAAGTAATTGAATAATACATTTATAAGAACAGGAGAGCGGTTAGTCTTAACATGAACAATAGAGAATTCTGTCCCACATTGCTTGGTTTTTATTTTTATATTTGTGTGTCTGTGTTTGTTCATTTTAAATTAAACGCAAAGTAAGAACTGTGTAATCGTGTTAACAAGAACCTTAAACTCTATCCCCTAGCTATGTGTACCGTACTCGTATCTATGTACATTTGTTAAGCACGCTTGATAAGTCAAAATAACCGTTGCTTAGTGTAAACAGCACATCCTATAAGCCACAACAAAATCCCACAGACATTCAATCAGTTACATTTCATTATGAAACAAAAACATTACACCCAAATATACCGAAAAATGCCCATTACAAATTAAATATATTATTCAAATTCAAAATTATTTTTAATTAACGTTTGATTTGTGACTTTCATAAACTAAAACACACAGCAAAATTCTCATGCCATTATTATCCATGTCAGCCATAACATAAATAAATTATACCAATTTGCCAAAGCTTATATAAAAAACAATAAAAACAAACAGTTATACGAGCAAAAAAAGATATCTAAGCGAATTTTCAAATTACAAACTAATTAATTTGTGCAACAATTTGATCAGCCTTATTAAATCTCTACTTTTCCAATTTTCAATGCTGCTCCAAAACTAACGATAATATATATAAATTAATATAAATATGAACAGCCCGTAAGTATGCAGCAATGATTTACAAAGTACTTTAATCTATATTTTCTGTAGTTGAAATAATAATAAAAACAAAATTGAAGCTAAAAAGTTGAAAACAATTTGGCAATGCTTTTTCCGAAAACAAATGTCGTAGTTGAAGTTTATTTTGCTTTGTTTAACCTTTTTCACATGTTCAATAATACGTTAATGAAAATATATTCTTTTTCTATTTTTTATATATACAACTCGTACTTAAATAAACAATGCTTTTTGCTGTGTTTTTATAACGAAATGCAAACAACCAAATGCAACCCAACTGCAACTGCAAAACTGCAAAAACTATTTTCGTTTTCCAACTTTTTGTTGTTCAACCGAATGCGTATGTGTGTGTGTCCGTGTGTAAATAATAATGTTGAATTGTTATTTTTCTACATACTCGTATTTCAATTTTATACATTTTTTCAAATTGTAACTCTTGTGTGGCCAAAACAATTAACGCATTAGTTTTTTAAATTTACCGCCATCTATCAGGGCGAGAAGCGACGCGATGCCGGCGCACCCAATGAGATTGTGGCATGCACCACATGCGGTGGCAGCAACAGCCCCTGCACCCATTCGGCCAACAACGGCTGCGCCACGGAGGTGAGCCCAGTAACTATGACAATATATCATCCCATACATTTAATCTAATCCCAAATTCGAATAAATTCTAACATTCGATTTTTCTATTTCAGACCTGCTTCGTTCAAGTGCGCAAAAAAGAGCCACCGCATCCGATTCGTGTGGCGAAGACGATCGATGTCATTGCTAGAATAACATTTCCAACTGCTTATGCCATATTTCTGATATTCTTTTTTGTACACTACAAAGGATTTTCGTAAGATTAAGCTAAAAGCAACCAATAAATGCAAACCAAACAACCAAAGAGCATGCGCTTGAAGAAAAAAATTCAAAAATGAACAAACAAAAAGAGCATAAAGAATTATTAAGTAATATTACAACTGTAGAACAAATCACGCAAATGAACAAAAAAAACAAACAAAATCACAAAAATAATGAAAAATGCAGTTTTCTAAGTTCTTAAGGCCTTGCAAAAGTCATTTAACTTTAATGTAACAAAGGGAAACACAAAGTAATTTAATTAATAATTAATACACTATGAAAATAAAATGGCAAAACAAGTGATAAGAAAGAAATTAGTTAAAAATAATAATAATTAAATAAATGAGTTGTTAAACGATTTAAATTACATACACATTTACACACGAATTATTTAAAATAAGTTGTTAATATTTAAATAATTACGGGAATTACATTTTTGCGAAACTTAAAAATACGAAAAGATTTTCGACTGCCTTTTTTAACAACAAATAAAAATACAAGAATAGTACTAAAATGACGAAATTTTGCAAATTGCTCGACAAATGCATAGATATTTCAATTGAATCGCAAATGTTTAGTATTAATTAACAATACTTAAACAGAATATTAAGAAGTTATGCTGAAAGTATGTACCAAAATGAAACACCATCTAAAACAAAAGACCTAGCCTACTTATAAAACAAAAAACGAGAAACAAAACTCAACACGAAAAGCAAGTCAAAAATCAGCTTTAACGCTTTATCTATGCGTAGTTAAAAAAGAACAAAATAAATGCCGAAACTCATATTTATACAATACATGCGTATATAGATGTTATATACATACATATATTTACAACAATTCTAGTCAAATATTACAAACTATTTAGTTGAAATGCCTCCGAATATGTCAAAATGTTATAATAATTTTATGTTGCTCAAAAAGAAATATATCGATCTGTTCCGATTTTGAAGTTCTCTTTAATGCTTCATGCGAAATTCAGCAGCTTATTTACGGACTAGATCTCGCTTTATCATATGTGGGTATATAATTAATTGTATAAGTTAAATTTGGTTATTTAATTTAAATAATTGTTTTGAATGTTACTCAAGCGTTTGGAAATACTTCATTACATGAAAGGTTATGTTTAATTATCGTTTCGAATATTACTTTATATTTTAGCTGCTTTAAAAAGAATAGCATTCGTTTCAAATACTTTATTTTAAAATGTATTTTAATTTTAAACGGATACTTAAGTAGACTTTTATATATTTATCTTGACTTTATTAATAAGTGAAATAGGAAACACTTTTAACTGAATTGCATAAATATTTACTTAAATTATTTACATAATTGTTATACTGTTTAATTTGATTTGTTAGCACTAGTAAACTTTCAACACCTTGTAGCAGCAGGAATTGGATAAAACAATTTAATTGAGAAACATATCAATGCTAATAAAAAAACTAATAAAAGAAAATCTTAATATATTAAAAACAAAAAGAACACAAAAATTAAAACTCAAGAAGCTATGCCAACCCAACTATGAAAAAACGCCCAAGTATTTTAGATACAATTTATGTCGAAAGCAACTAATGCCCTGCGAACTTTGCATATAGAAGACCAAAACTTAACAAAAAATACACCTAAAAATATATATTAAAAACGTAAAATTAAACTAAACCAAATCAAACCTTAAAATCTTGTGATAAACACAAAATCCAAAAAAAAAAAAAAAACAAATAAGTAAAATCGAAAAAAAGTAACAAAAGTATATACTTTACATATAAAACCTTTGCATACAAATTTATTCAAGTTAATTAATTGAGCAGGTTAATGAGGGCCACCGTTACCAATTATTTAATGAAATATTTATTATATGACACAAATACAGAATGCATATATAAAGCTTTTTGCAATTTTTATATTTGTAGAACCGTAGATTTGTTGAACATAAAGCTCCACTTTTGAATTTCGAATTCATAACAATTCCACAAAATTTATTTATTGCATACTTTTTGGCGATATTTACAATTCTTAACCTTATCTGCCACATGCCTCAAATCCATTTTCTGATAATCCAAAATGTATGCACAAGATTTCGTTGTGGATTTGCTTCGAAGCCGAAATTCAGAATAAAGCTTTAGAAGTACATACATATTATTTTGCAAGCAAATATATTTCAAGCTATGCAGTTTTTTCTCTTGTTTTAAAAAAGAAAAAAACATCAGAAATAAAAATTATAAAATAAACACAAAGACATGGACAATCTTTTTGCAATTAAAAAAATAAATTAAAAAAAAACATTTTTAATAATTAATGAATTAACTTTCATTTCATCGCTTATTTAGTGAAAATTAACAACTATAAACGTAAAACAATTTCTCACGCGCTATGCAACAGTAAACACATAAAAGCTAATCCTCATTTTATATGATAATTTCAGTTAATTGTATTTTTGGAGGGGAACAAATAAAAATGGCACTAGAAATAAATCATTAGAATATAGTGCCAATCAATGCAAGGAATGTACAAAGTGTGAATGAGCTCGATTTTGAAAGATATCACTGAAAATGTATTTTAAAATCTGTTACAACTTTAATATTTTATTTCAATGTTAATATGCTAACAATTTAATTGTGCCTTCTTTGAATGATATTATTATACAAAATTGTTACATTGGCTTAACTGGTTTCATGCGGTAAAGAGATTTACCCAACCATTTAAATGTATTCTGATTTAAACTTCATAGTACTTAAAATAAATGCTTTATCAAATCTAAAAGACCACTAAAGTATATGATGAACAAATGTTAATATAAAACAAATTTAATATAATAAACATAATCATAATAAACTGACCCGAATTATTGACGCTAAGTCCCATGTTCGAATTAAATCAAACAAAATTATGGGGCATACTTTTTGGAGATGCAGAGAAATATACATGTATATTTTAAGCTTGTTGAAAACCATAGAGATTGCGTTTATTTTTTTTTTAATAGAATTAATTCGAAAGTGGGTGACAAACTCACTAATAAATCAACCAAAGTATCAAATGCAAACTAATAAATTAAACGATAAGAAAATTCATTTTTTCTTACTCTGTGCCCATCTCAAAATTAACGATTTATTCTTACACATATTGAAATAAATTTGTAACAATTGGACTAAAGAAAATTCATGATAAATATTATCAGTAGATTTAGGGGAAGAAGTGAAAATTGTTCCACTTTTATGGCACTTCTATTCTCAGCGGTTATCTGATTAATCCAATCCATATGGTGCCACACATTGGTATAAACAGATGGGACGCGTGGCTTGCCACAACCAAGACCATAAGTAACTACTCCATAGAGCGTTAAGTCTTCAAAGAAAGGATCCCCAGAATCGCCAGGACATGGAGCTTCGTCGCTTTTCCCGAAATTGGCAGCGCACAACATTTCATCCGAAAATGACTTGATAAAAGATTTGCAAAAGGTTCGATTTCGCAACTCAACATCAATAAAAAGAATTCTTGAAGCTAGTGCTCCACCCTAAAAGCAATAGGTAGATTAGGGAAGCTTAATAAATAAACAAACAAAAAAATGTTTGTCTGAATAACCTCATAAACACGTCCCCAACCCATTACTCGGTAGCGGGTGCCTTCATTAGGAGGTTTCGATGGTAATTTAATGATTCCCACATTTTTGTTGTCCGATGGCAATTGTTTCGCCAACTTTAAAAGTGCAATATTGTTCGTATTATATAATGTAAAGTTAACGTGCACAAATATCTGTTTGACAGGTATATTTAAGGTGGCGCCAAGAATATGCTTCAGTCGATTCGGAGTTCCAACAACAACCAAAATTACTCGACTGCGTTGCATAATCTTGCGCTTACTTTAAAATTATCAATGGTAAATCATAAACTTGGCATAATAGTACAATAATACCCACTCCATCACGCAATGCCCTGCCGTAATCACAAATATCGGAGATATTATGGTGCCGCCACAGTAATGATTATCACCAAAATATTTGTTTGGCGTTCGGGACCTTATGGAGACAATATATTTGGCCACTCTTCTATAAACTTCTTCATCATAATTTGGAGTAGCGATTCTTTTTATGCGGTCTACCCTTTCCACAAGCTCTGCCCCATCTTCAAGTTCTGAGCTATCCTCAAGCTCCTCACTTAGGGCTAAGGACAATACAATCAATAACAAATATATAAACTTACAAAATATCATGACAAGTTTTGAAAATGTTGAAATATTGTTTGATTATCTGCTGAGAATTATTATCTGAGTTTAAGAACGTCACTACGATTGTTAATAATCTTTTCTAAAACAGAGGTATTTGACCCTCGATGATATTTTATTTTTACTAATTGATTGATATATTCTTTTAATGGGTGCAGGGAAATGAGAAATGGAACACTATGCGGGTATTTACATTTATTATTGAATTTAGTTGAAATAATTCGATTTAATTAAATAATGATTAAATATTTAAAGACCCTTGCAAAATGATAGCATATGAATAAATAAAATCAATAATCAAAATCTAACGATGCTAGAGAAAGAAAATTTGCCCAAAGGCAATCGCAAATAACTATCAATTTGATATACGATTAATTCGTAAGAAAATAATACTGAGCAAGAAATAACGATGAAAGACCTTAAATTCCAAGAAAATGTAAATAAAGTATTAACAACATTAAATAAAATACACTATTTAACAAAATAATGCAAAGGTTAGAAGCAGGTGGCTTTACGAAACGACAAAGGCATTAAAATAACAACTTCAAGAAAAAGCTTTATACGCTGTAGCAACAGCAGATTGCAAAAGCAAAATGTAAATAAATTAAATTAATATTAATATTCGTTAATTCATTTTATTAGCTAACACTAAATAAATTTCTAAGTATTTATAATAAACAAATTAAACAAAAAAAAGTGGAAAAAAAAACACAAATCTTTGCTAATTCTAAGTAATCTAAATATTCAAAAACAAAAAAAGAGAATACAAAATGTTTGCTAACTTAAATAAGAAACTCACGAAAGCATTAGATATGTTTTAGGTTCGTCACTTCATCACAAAATAGAGTAGATTTCTAATAGATCAATTACAAATCTGACACCATTTAAAGATCGGCGCAAAGCAAGCAAAGTACATTTTTTTAAATCTTAAAAAAAAAAACAAACACAAAAACAGGAAGATTAACTACACAACTTGAGAAAACTTATTAAGATTAACGAAATATGAAACACGCTGTAAATACACGAAAATGACAAACCAGAACAACAACTAGTTATAAATAAATAAGAATAATGAAAAGACAAGATACAAAACAAAATAAGAAACCAGCAAAAACAGCTTCGCATTAATAAAGATCGTCCCAAAACAGAAAATGAACAAAAAAAAAAGCAACACATATTTCAGCAATGTCTTTGACTTTCTGTGAGGATTGCTGCCAATCATTAAAGGGCGCGCCACATTTTCAGGTCAATGCACACGCGCCACAGCCGGCGGCGGCATCTTAACGGGGAGCAACCCCTAAAACCAGAAACAGAAACAGAAACAACCTGCCAACAGGCTGCGATCGAGAACAGCTTGCAAGATCTGCGCGCCTGAAACGCACTGCAGAGTGGAAAACAGGTTCCTCGGCCTGCCCGCTTCGTCTACGTTTTTGGGAACAAGTGTTTTGGCCCGCGCAACAGCTTCCTTCCGCTTTGCCCAACTGGACTCTGCCCTGTGCTCTGTTTCTTGTGGCCCTGTGGAGTTGGAGACGTCGCTGATGTTTCGCTTCGTTGCGCTCGTTGATTTCTACACCTGCAGCTGCAACGCGATTGCGGCATCGCAGTTGGCACGAGGTAAAATGCAGGCAGCGGCAAACTATTTAAAGTCGTCGGTCGGCAGTCTGCAGTCTGTGACCCCGGCTCTTGTAATTATTTACTGCCTTTATAATGGCCCAAAGAGAATGCCTCTCTCGCTCTGGCTTCCCTTTTAGCCGCGTTGTCTGCCCTTAATTGATGCATGAATGAATGCTGCCAACATCGCGTCAGGGAGGGTATCCCGGCCAAAAAGACGTTACATTTGGTCAACAGGGCCGCAGAGCAGCACATGTGTGGAATGATCTGCCAAAATTCTGTGTCAGGGTCAGCAATTGAACATGTGTTCGATCAAACATTTAACGAGTAGATATTATGCGCCCACAACATTCCACAAAAATATCCTTTATAACATACATATATATGTATGTGTAGGGGAAGTGAAGCCCCCACTATTTCTGGATAAGCACAATCAACGCTGGACAATCAACGTGCATAATAAAAACTCAATCGTTACCTAAGCATGGAGCACAAAATTCTGTTTAACTGCAGCGCAATTAACCTGTGCAGGCAACTCCCCTATCATTACAGAATTTCCATATGCGACACATGCAAACCAATTCAAGTGGCGCCACTCAAGTGCATTAAGGTGAGGAGTGCTGGAGGGGGACGCACGTGAGTAAATAATAGGGCTAAAGTTAGCTAAGAAAGTCGTTAGCACCCTCAATGGGCCCCCCACTTGGCGGGCTTTAACATCTTATACGTATAAATATTATAATTTAACGTACTCAGAGTGCAACACTAATGGAATTGAGCAAATTATTTTAGAGTTCAAGTTGGCGTCCGAAACATGCAAGCAAATTCAGAAGCTTGAAAACACATAGAATGCTGTACTTGCATTGTTACATTTTAATTTGTAGAATTCCTTTTTTAAATGTAAACATAACAAAATCTTGTAAATTATACAAAACAATAAAGAAAAATAGATGATACTTTAAAGAGCTACTTTAAATGTAAACATTACATTCCTTGTAAATTATACAAAACAATGAAGAAAACTATATGATACTTTAAAGAGCTAATGAGATCATGAGGTTTGGAATATTTATATTCAAACATAACGTCTAAAGGTTGAATAAAACATGTAGTTAGAAATAAGCAACAATAAGCAACAGTATTTTAGCAACACCCCATAAGAGCATTAAACAATTATTTACTGTCCACATAAAGTAGTCTATAATTTGAATCACTAGTAATTTCGGATTCCCAATCGATTTCTGGCGCAATTGCAGACAGATCAAATTATACCAGATAACGAATTCTTTTAGGAGCTTAAAGTCGCGACATAAAATTGGGCTTAGTGTCAGCTCGAAATGGGCGTGGCAATTAGTTGTTCATGTGTGCGCATTAATTGCCTTTCTGTCCGAGATCCAAATAAAAATTAATAACCACGCATTTGCCAGCCGTAAAACTCGAGGTACAACACCGTCCCAAGGCAATTGTTATAGTCCGTGTACTTTCCCACACTAGCGCGGAGAGCATATAAATACATAGATGGTATATGGGTAAGGTGTACAAAAACGCAAACGACAAAGTCCTGTTTCCATTATTACCAAACATTATGTTTGTTTATTACGAGCCGACGTCGCCGGTCGAGGCGGTGCCATATCGTGAAATCGCTGAACCGCAACGCAGCGACGCAACGGCAGGTACGACCTTATAGAGTAGATGTAATACCCACCCCTAGATAACCCTGGCCAACATATAGTTTCAGCAAATTAGTACAGGCTACCCTATCCCACAACCTGCTGCCGAATCAATCATTTACATAATCGCAGCTCGGCAAAGCGTCAAAATTTCACGCGCTCTGGCGAAATTGTTCTCCCCAAAATTGACAACTTGCGTGTTTTTAATTATTTCCCGAACCAGGAGCAGGACTTGGCGAGCACAACCCCAACGCAAATCGAGTGTACTAAGTAAACTATTTAATATATTACAATATTCAGCTGGGATTAAAGTAATTCCGTGCTGGATAGGAACAATTTGAATAAAATTCTATGTTTCATTTTATTTATTCCAATTTATCATATATCTTTAGAGTACGACTACAACCACTAAACTACAACTAAAGTAGTATACACCGTTCAAAATGAACAACTGAATTAGGAACTATTGATTTCTAATAAAAATAATCAACATATATAGTACGATATGCATACTATATGAGCTCCAGTAGATTAGGATATTACCAACAATTGCTTGTACTGCTTTGCTTTCAGAAATGATGATATATCATTATGCCAATAAAGCCTGTTCATAATTATAACTAATTTCCTATGGATTTACAGCAATGTTCAATTAAGTTCAATTAAGTCTAGCCAACAGTCAACACAATTCAACTAATTACGTTCCCTAGAGCTAAGTCAATCGCTCTCAATCAAATAAATAAAATAGGGCTTAGAAAGTGTATTAATTTTATTTTAATTTTATATATAGTTAAATAAAGTTCAACTGAGACCTGTTCAATGTCCTACAGTTAGACTGTTGTTAACCCTTTGGCCTAACCGAAATTTCTGCACTTGCTTCTATAAATATATATAAATTAATTAAAATAGAATTGAGTTCCACTTTCTTAGCTGCCTTCGCTTTTGGCCACATATATCAAAGTGTTTTTAAGCCAGCCAAAAATGCCGTTAGCAACAAAAGTACAACAATTTCGTGTCATGAATAAGCTGGAGCAACAACAAGAAAAATCGAATCGAAAGGTGAATGCTGCCCATTAACAATAAAATATACAATACACGCCAGAGACTGGAAGTTGGAGTACGAGTCGAGTCGAGTCCTGGCGGCAGAAAGAATTTTATGTACCGCGAGTTCTTTTTTTTTTTTTTAGTTTTTTTTATAGTTGTTGTTGTAGTAGCACGTTATCAACAATCTCGTTTTACCAAATAACACAAAGTGCGCCCAGGCATTGGTATTGGTAAAAAAAAAAAAAAACACTAACAACAACAACACGCACATGGAGTGTGGAACAGGGCTAGGGGTTAGTCGAGACACGCTATGAAAAAAATACCGGAGGGGGGACAGAAATGAGAAAAACTGCAATGTGGATGAGGGAGTGGTCGGACAGTCGGTCGCATGTGGATCTGGCTGTGTGTGTGTGCGAGTGTGTTGGGCTAGTAAGAAAATTGGTAGCACCGTTGGTGGTTGCTGCTGGTTGGCCAAAAGACGACGGCAGCGGGCCGCAGCAGTTGTTGTTAGCAGCTACTACCAACAACAACAACAACAACAACAGTTGCCGATGACGGCAGCAACAGCACCTAACAACCCCTAGACTCTAGCTCTCTCTCTCTCTCGCTCACTCTCTCTGTCTCTGTCTCTGTCTCTGTCCCGCCATATGCATGTGCGTGTGCAAAGGTGTGTGCGTGCGTTGGTAGCTGCCTGGTTTTGCTTTAAAGTTTTGTGTGGTAGCAAATAAAATTTTAGTTAGTCACATGCCGTCGTCAAGGATACGCCGTCGTCGTCAGTCCTGTTTGTTGTGCATTAAACGCGCCTTCGCCAAGTTGTCACTGGCAACCAGCTAACACCAAGCTAAAGGACTAAAGGACTCTCACACACACGCTCATTTGTTTGCTAGCCTAGCCGCTATTTGAATATGAACTGAACTGAACTGAACTGAATGAACATTGCACTGGCTGAACAAGGACAACAGCTTAGCACCTTAGCCACCTGTCTAGATCTAGAAACAAAAATATTAGCAGTTTCCGGCTGCGCTGCCTGACGTCGACAATTCTGCCTCAGCCTCGGCCTCTGCCTCTGACGCTGACGTCGAGCAGCACGTTACATAGCTGCAAATTCAAATTTGAACTTCAGTCAAGTGTCAAAGCTCAAAGGATTAACATGTCCTGCGGCTCTAGCATGGCAGCTGGCCAACAGTTTAGTGATCAAGTGTAAACCAGCCAACATCAATACTGCCTGTAATCAAACTACAACAGCAACCGAAAAGAACATTGCCAACAAACCATAAACTATCACCCAAAAGACTGCAACACGAAACCCAATCGATACTTAAGCAGCGATCAAGCTAGAATTTCGCAACTCGAAAAACTCCTCGGAAAGCAGTTAAAACGGTAAGTCTAGATCTGCTAGATCGGAAATGTTTTGCAGTCCGTTCGTGTGTGTTTTGGGTAGAAGATCGCTGCTGCTGCTGCCGCTGCTGCCATTGCATCTTGGCACTGGGAGAATTCACAGTTGATTTTTGAATATTCTGTGGTTCTGCGGGTGCCAAAATCTAATGAGTGGATAAAGAAACGACCACAAAACGATCATAAATGGGTAAAATGACAGTAGAACAGCAAGAAATATGTAAGACACTGATCAAGAACATACGTCAATTAATCAAGAACGAGGAAATATTATTAAAAACATCTTTAGCTTATCTTAGTTTCAATAAAATGTAATCTCACGAAACATACTAAAAGTAACCTTTTAAATATATGAAAGAAAAAAGGGAAAAATAAAAGAGGAAGGTAGAATTTTTATCAAAAATAATATAATCTTTCAGGGACAATTTTATGAAATACAAAATAAAAAAAAAGATAAATTGTTAATAACAATTTCTGTTAGTTAAAATCAGCAAAATAAAACATTATGCATTTAGAAGCAATTTTATTATGCAAGAATATGGATGCATCTTTCTTATGAAGTCTCATTAGCAATTAAATTTTTATTATATCTCCTCGTAAATTCCATTCAAAGTCAGCAAATAACATTGTTTCATATTTATATATATAACTCCTCTCCTCTCCCATTTCGTTTTATTCACTCGGACATAATTTATATAATCGTCTTTGCTCATGCAATCATAACCTAAATTTAACTAAGTTCTTTTTAGAAATAAATTGAGCCTTTAAACTGTAGTTATAATGGTTAAAAATAAACTCTAAAAATGTTATTATTACTTAGGACTTTCAAACTACGTCATAGTTGAGTAGTACCTGGAAATACATTGAACTTTGATAGGCAAGCCGGCTTGGTTTACCCCCAAGGTCTAGACCTAGAAATTCTTGGAAAGCCTGAAAAGCCGCAAACGCTCTTTCCATTAATTAATCATATGATAGCTTCTAAACACCCCGCCCGCCAGCTAGCCACAGCAATTAGTTGCACTTAAAACGTCAGCGCTGGGCGTTCGAATAATTGTCCTGTGTGAATGTGTTGTCCAAAGGACCTTCTCCAACCACAACAACGAATTAAATTTTCATTTGAACTTATCTTGATTGGAAATTACATTTTTTCTCCTATGAATGTTTGCATGTTCAGTTTTGCCAAGTCCCAGTAATCAAAGGCTGCATTGACATGTGGGGAACTACAGAAATAATGGGAGAGTGGGGAAGCTCGTCGTCAGTCAAATCGGTCCGACCCGTGGGCGTGTCCACTGCATACGAAATCCCTTGCAGCAGAGCCGCACTATAACTCATTTGCCTAATAGCTTTGAAGAGCTAAAGCGGGCGTGGATTGTTATGCAGTGGTCTGTCAATATGCAAGTGGAATGGGCGTTTGCTATTAAATATTTACTAAACTTGCATATTAACAATTAAGCGCAGCGGGCCAAACTTACACTTTCACGAAAGTCAACAATTACGGAATGGCAAAAGAATGTCGTACAAATACGAAAGTAATATTATATTTGAAAAATGGACTAGTTTCTTAAAATACTTATTAGACTACAACACAATAATAATTTGTAAAAACAAATATTGAACGACATTTTACATTTTATATTTTTGTAATTAACAGAGCATAGTGGGAAAAAAAATGATATACTACAAAAATACAAAAAATATTAAGATATATGAAAGCCAGACAGTCAGATCGTGTCTTTTCATGCTTCATTTGCCCCTGTACTTTAATAGGCGTTCAAGAAGACAGAATTTAAGCAAGATTTTTAAAACTTATAGGGCTGACATAAAAATAATATAGTTTTCAATCGGATGCGTCAGAACTTAAGCGAGAAATGATTTACATATAAGTTTAAATAGTATTCAATTATACAAAATAACCAAGTCTTGAAAGAGCTCCTCGCTTACTGCAACACCTGACAGGACTTTCTTTCTGTAGTTTTTATAGCAGTTTTTACTGCTACGATATATAATTTGTGTTATTTGGCACGCTGCAGTTTACGCCGGCATAAATTTGCATTAATTCATAAGTCAAAACAGGCAATGTTTTTCGCCTCTCCTCGATGTTTTTTTTGGCAAATCAAATTTGCATATAAAATGCAAGTCAACAGCTACAATTTATGCGGCCAAAATGCACGAAAGAAAATGTCGAGTAGAAGACAGGGCTAAATAATGATAGAAACAAAGTTTTGTGTGTAATTTTCTAGGAATCCGAGTACAGCAATTGGCTATTGAGCGGACAGGTGGGTTGAGAGGGTGTTAGGGCAGCTGGTGTCCATTGCACCACCAGGCGATGTCTGTGCACTGTGAAACTTCGTGCATAATTTATTTAATCGCAGGCAACAAATCTAAATTGATCGTTAGACGTAGGCGACCAAACAACCACCAAAAACAACAACAAGAACAACATGTCTAACAGCCTTTTTGCGTGTTTCGAAAAATATCGAATCATACATAGCTGTATATATATTGTATATATAAGAACTATATACTTCAACTGCCTAACATATAGTAACAATTTTCACCCGCCTTTCATTGCAGTGCCAATTAGTGCCACAATTCAGGCAACATGGCGCCACAACAGCAACAGCAACAACACCAGCAACAAAACTCCACATTCATCGATGATAATCTTGACACCTGTCCATCGCTATTGAATTTACCTGAAAGCCCCATACTGCCGACCAAACATCAGCATTATCAGCACCGCCAAAATCAAGACAATAATAACAATAACAACAACCACGTAAACGGGAATGGGAACGGGAGCGACAAAGGCAATAAGCCAAGTGCTGAACGTCTAGTAGATGCAAAAGTGGCAACAGCCACAACTGCAGCCCGCAGCGCTGCCCCACAACCGGGCCAAAATCAACAACACGGCAACGGCAGCAAGGCAAACGGAAATGGCCAACACACGGCCGCCAGTCGACGGCATCGCCATCGCTCCATTTCTCTGTACGGCGTTAATAGCACTTTGGTAAGTGCCTCACACGTAACTTCCCCCTTCTCCTGCTCCTGCTCCTGCTCCTGCCACATCCCACTCCCAATCCTCATTCCCCACCAAAGACTCTTGGGCTTCCAGTGAAATCAAACAAATCACCTAATTGGGTAGCTAGCTAAAGCAAAATATTGTGTGTTGTGCTTAAGAACGTAGCATGTTTGGCTTTGGTTGGTTGGGTTAGTCATCCATAGAAGCTAAATGGAATGGGAGGATCCGTGTACAGTTAGGCCGTGTCGATGTGAAGCTAATGCTCGCATACTTGGGGGCTATTATTATAGGCTGTAAATGAAATTGATTATCTTGAATCTCAGTTGGACTGCAGTTTGGCAACAGCGCCTTGGCCCAAGAAGGCTTAGTGAAGTTTAGCACACTGTTCAAATCAATTTTTCAGTACTTATAAAATACTAAATAACTAAAAAGCAGATAAATAATTAATTGAAAATATTAGTGACTATAGAATGTTTAGTGCCCGCTATGAAAATGCAATTTGGCAACATTGCAATTTCTTTATAGCTGATTCCAACCTCAAATCATTCCGTCACATTCATGTGCAAGCACAAATAAGTCGGTAATAACTATAGTTAACGATTGCTTACAATGTCATAAAAACCGCTCGACTAATAAACCAATGCATTCGCCTTCTTTCACTTCCGGCACAAACAGGAACAGGGTCATAAGGAAATACCCATTTGGATGGACGATGATGAGCCGCGTTATGTATCGGGCGTAACAAATAAAACGACATGCAATGACATAATCAAAGCCCTGATTGATGACGAGCTGAGCAATGGCAATGCCCACTACAACAACAACAATAACAAGCAAGGTGAGTCAATAAATGGTAGAAGATTTGCCGCCTATAGTTAGCACTTTTGCTATTTGCTTGCTTTTTTGTTTTGTTTGGTATAAGTATCGACCAATACTTTTATTTATTTATGTGTTTACAATTTTGTATATTTTTTTGTTTCATTTTCGTTTCGTTTCGTTTCCCAAAAATAAACAAAAAACAAGATGGCGGCCATGGCACAGCAGCATCGCGTGACTACAGCGATTACGTTATAACGGAACGTTGGCGTGGTATCGAGCGCAGCTACGACGGCAACATGGCCATTTTACCTGTTTGGCGCGCTTGGAGTCGTGTGCACAATGAGGTAATATGCGGCAAGCTCCCTCTCCCCCTCCTACTCCTCCTCTCTGTCTCTTCCTCTTCCTCTTCCGCCCCCAACCAGGCCACCTGCCGTGCAAAAACTGGGCCCAAGGCAACAACAAAAGTCGACACTGATTGCATAATAAGCGTTTGTTTCTATTTTTTTTCTGTTTTTGTGTCCTGTTCGTCCGACTGGCGCCGCACGCAAGTCAAGAAATGTGAAATTCATGTTCAGCAGCGACCTCAACCCCCCCGACCCCTCCCCAGCTCCAGTCACGCCTCCTATATATGTCTATATATATATGTACGTATAGCATATGTATATAGTATATCATCGAGCGTATGCTCGATGTGACTTGATTATGCGTCGCTTTTTCCATTATTTTAGTTTAGCTTCTCATGACGCACGAAATGAAATCAATTTGCCTATTGATTTTTATATTAAAGTTAATGTTTTGTTTTTGTTTTCGACTGTTTTCCCTTTTCGACTAATTTGTTATTGCGTGCACTACTTTTTATCACTATTCCCAGCGACCATTAATTTCTTTGACTTAATAGCATTTTAATTGTCCCAGTTGTCACGATAAGAAGTGGTGTAATAATGATCAAATATTTCCGCATCCCTAAGGGCAACTAAAGTTATCATAAATCATTTTCATATTCTCCGACAATATTTTTACAATCATTTCTTTTCCAATTTCCTTTAATTCTCATCAAACATTTCCGCGTCCCTAAGGACAACTAATGTAATCATACATTATTTTCATATATTTTTCCGCAATGATTTTTAAATCTTTTATTTTTCAATTTTCTTTCAGTTGCGTCTTTCGCTCAAGCATCGTCGAGAGCTTATGGAGCCGCCACAGCTGCAGCTTATGCAACTGCAACTTGCCCCAACCGTTCCTACGCACAATTTCTCGCTGCTCAAGTGGTTTAAAAAACTGTTACATCGAAGCGACAAGAAGCCAAAGACGAAGAGCAAAGCTGCCAATACGCCGGCGAAGAAGCTGACAAAAAAGCAGCAGGACTCGGGACCCGATGAACCGCTGCTAATTTTACTGCCCGATCAGCATTACGATGCAACCGCCGATGTCAACCGGGGCCATGCCAAGGCCAAGTTGTACAAATTGGCCGAAACGCGGGCCACTCAACGAAAGCGTCAACGCCAAAGCCGAAGAAGTCGTCACGAGCCGATTGCTACAGCCGAAGCTATTGGGAACAACAACTGCATACGACGGCGTCGCAAGGATGCGCCGCTGCGGAATAGTGTACGCAACAAGTTGGCAGCCCTGCACGCCGACATGAACGTGATGTATGAGAGAGAATATAACTTGACGCGCCAACTGACGGAAAAGTGCAAGCAATACAAGCTGCACAACGAGCGATATATATCACCGAATATGGAACTATCGGTTGGTCAATTGCAGCACAATATTGAAGCTTATGCGGAGGATATTATAAAGACCGAGCACGAGCTGCTCGAACTAAAGATCGAAATTAAACATGACATTTCACTTATAAATAATCTCAAGCGGATGACCCTCGAGCAAGAGTCGCCTGCGAAAGTAAAAGCCAAAACAAATGTAGTGGAAGAGCTGAAGAAGACGACGACGACAATAGAAGAGACACCTCAAGTTGCTAAAAATGTACACGAAATGCAATTTGTTGATAATATTTATGAGTTTTGCGACAATAATGCAAGCATGTTAGTTTAGTTGTAAGCCAATTTGTTAAGTTTTAAGCAATAAAGCCATATTTTAATGCAAAAGCTGCAATTTTCGGTTTCTGTCTATTCCTAAAATTCGTTAATGGCGGAAAAGTGTCTTACCTGTAATCCTGGAGACCAAAACTTTTAGCTTCAAATACTGGGCTGATACCGAATAATTTGAAAATTTAATTATTTTCTTTACCTTGTGCAATTCATATTAAGGCACCGCACTTAAAAAAAAAAAACACTTTGCGCTGGATATTCACATCAACACTTTGAAAAACCCGACAAACCCCAATAACGTACCGCCATTTGTGTATTTTGGCGCTGCTTATGATCAGCGTGACCGTAACTTAAAAAAAAAATGCAGCCCTGGGAAGTATTCCTCAAAGGGTATATTTGTATATCTGCTATTATCTATTTGTTTTTAAACCTGAAATTATCCACATAAATAAATATGTTTGGACGCCAAAAGGATGACATTTAGATTTTTTACAAAAACAAAAAAAAACCCAAAGCTTTTTAAAATAACGCGCCGTTTTAAAGATGTTTTGGTATATTTCTGAAATGTATATATTGAAAATTCAATTTGCGGTCACACTACACCACAGGAATTCCATTTTCCCATAAGATTCACAATTATATTTTTTGAATTTTGTGTGAGACTAGCTATTTTCTTAGTTTAATAAATTAATTTAGTTTAGCGCAACGGTTTAAAAAAAAACAATATCGATTTTTGGTCAATTCAATAAAGAAAATCGATTGTATTCGATTTAAAATCGAATCGATTTTCAGCTTTACCTTCACAACACTTAACACAACAAAGGCAAAAAAGGCCACACGGAATTCGTAATAATAGAAAAAAAGGGACTACGCCACGGAAATTCAATTCTAAAAAAAAAGTCAACAATTTCGGGTATCAACAAAAAGTACACACGTTTCGTCAAACAATCGCAAACAATTCTCGAACTTTGGCAACAATTGCATTTTCGCTAAATTAGGTAAGACAGAGAGAGAACGTGGTCGCTGCTCAATTTGCAAGCAAAAACGTGCTAAAAGTGCTTCAGAGGGGGTTTAACGGTGGGGCGAGGGTGGTTGTCTTTGGAGGTCTCATCAAACAGCAAGTTGCGAAGTTGCATGCGCGGCAATATTTGTATATTTGTGTGTGTCGCAATATCAACATGATTAGAGAGGAGACTTGTCTCTAATGCGCTGCCATTTCCTGTATCTTCTTCGCAAGAGCGAAAGAGAAAGTGCAGACGTCGCTGTGGCTGCAGCTGTCAAACGACTTTCGTGTTGTTGTATGTGTGAAATACCGTTGCCAACACACAGCGAATAACGAACGCAAATCAAAGATTAATTATACCCGCTACCCATAGGGTAGAAGGGTATTATAACTTAGTGTCTCCTATCCCATAAAATATACATAGACTTGGTCAGTGTCAACAGCCGGGACGATATATATCTGCGTCTGTCTGTTCGTCAGTATGAACACCTAATTCTCGGAGAATATTTGAATGGGCACAAATCAAATGCAACTGAACATATGAATGGTATAATATTGTTTATTTTATTCCACACCAGATATGCTTTTCGGAATATTTTAATACAAGCGTAAGAGTTCAGTCTCCCAAAACGGGTAGCGGGTATCCCACAGTCGATCAATCTTGACTAGCTTTTTAACTTGTTTGTTGTTGGGGTTCAATTGATAAGTGAAGTTCTTAAGTGCCAACGAATTTATTATATTCATATTCTTTAACAGCCCCACAGCAACAACTACAAATAAAAATGGCACGTGGACACCAGAAGATTCAATCGCAAGCGAAGGCGGCCGACAAGCAGGCGAAGATTAAGAAGCAGCAGGGCCACAGCGCCAACGATCAAAAGAAAGCTGCCCAAAAGGCGCTTGTGCATGTTTGTGTGCTCTGCAAGGTAAATATATGAATATTCAAATTTAAATCTGTATATCAATTAATATCTCGAAACTTCCATTTGCAGTCGCAAATGCCCGATCCCAAGACTTATAAGCAGCATTTCGAGAACAAGCATCCGAAAAATGACATGCCCGAGGAGCTGAAAGACTTGTAACTTGTGCCGGAGGCAATAATAAATAAAGAAATAAATACATTAAATACATATATACTATACATAGAGGAAATGCAGAATTATTTTCAATTCAAATTCATGATGGAAATATCGAAATAAATGACGAGTTGCCTACCACAGTAATAATAATAATACTTATTGCAACAATACAAATTTCAACAATCAATCCTTTTTCGGAATCAATCAAACGCAAGCTGAATTTTATATAAAACATTCTTTTGCATTGCCAACACAGTAATAATAATAACAATATCAATAGCCTTAATATACAAATATTTAATCCTGGTATTTTGCTTTCTCTGCCGCCACAAATATTATTATAATTACGTTCATAAAACAATTCATATATTTTATAGTTTTATACATTTCATGCATGAGAAAAGAAACTTAAAAACTAAAAAAATACAAATTGAGATAAATGCGTTTTTTGTACTATACAAAATCTAAAATGTAAATGAGAATTTATAAATACAATAAAATTAATGAAAAATTGTTAAGTAACTGCGTCAAGTGGTAAAAAAAATAAATCTGTTAGTTAAATCGAATCATCCGTCAGCTGCATAAAAACCAAATCTTCGCGCGCTGGAAAATCAGTTAAGACCGTAATGCCAATATTATTATCGGGCAAATTGGGCGTCTCCTCGTGATAGCCAAACCAATAGATGATGATGCCAGGCCCAAAGCTGCAAGCAAATATATTTCAAATAATAACATTTACAATTTAATTGAAAATTTGTAGAAAACCTCACCGATTGCAATAGCTTTGCAGCTGCTGTTGTATGTTCTTTTTGTGGCCTTTAGGATCGCCGAAGTTAGCCTTGCTCTCGATCCAGTTGACCACTGCGCCCTTGTATAGAAACGGGAATATCATCTTGATGTCCGGCGTCTTGTCGTAGCCCATGCGCCGCAAATCCTGCTCGTCGTAGAAACGTATGCCCGCTTGCTGTGAGAGCTCCTTCAGCTTCACCTCGTACTCCTCGCCCACAATGCGACGTCGCAGATCCGTCAGCGGTCCCTCCTGATTATCACTGTAGAGGCATTGCTGCACATTGGCGGCCAGGCGGGGATCGTTGATCAGATGCGGATGCTTTAGCATGCGGTACACTTGAGTCCGCTGCGTCAGGTCGTATTTCTCCTGGAGTATGCTGCGGCACAGGGCAATGGGACTGAGATTCTCCAACGTGGCCATGCGAAGCAGCAGAGAACTATCACTATACAGATGACATTGCTCCTCAAAGCTGCACAGAGGGAAATTTAAGTAGTACTATACTATTTTGTAGGGTGTCCACCATACGTACGACTGTAGCAGCTTCTTGGAGCGCTGCTCGAGGCGCCAGTGCTGCCCCCGATGCTTGTTGAACAGCTCAGATTGAAGAATACAAATCAAGGCAAGCGGCTCCACGTCCACGAAGAAGCGATTCACCATTTCCAGTTCGCAGTCTATGGCCAAGCCGCCGTGGTAGCCGTTGATGAATTGGCAGATGCGCGTGTATTCCACGTTCGTCAATATCTTCTTTTTGGCGGTGACTACTGTGTTTTTGGCCATTATTCGAAAAATTTAAATTTGAACTTGCACTAATCAGCTGGCAGTGTTGTTGTCCATGAGCAGTGTGACCGTCGGCGAAGTAGCCTAAAAATTGCAACTAAAATTGATAGTTATACTTAATACACACATAACTTTTGCAATTGAATTCTTTTTTTACTTAAAATTGCTCACTAATTTTGGTTTCATTATTGTTTTTTAACAACAATCTTTAAATTATAAAACAAGAGACTTTACAAAACTGCTCGGTATCGATATCGATAATTAACATATGTTCTGCCTATCGCGTGAACAGTCTGGCAACTCGATCAGTTGTTAAACAAAACGGAGGTAAAAAGTGGCAGACACGTCAGAATTCCATTAATTTTCACACTTAAGCTATTTACACAACTGTCTTATTGTCATTACAAATCAATCAGAAGAGAGAACTCATCGCAACACGTGCCACAATGAACTGCAAGCTGGCAAATGTCGTGCTGGCGTCCGCCCTGCTTACGCTTTTCGCTCTGGCAACAGCTTTGCCCGTAACGCAAAACAAAAAGGAGGAAAAACCAGCCGAACAAAGCAGCACGCCCGCCCCCGCCGACGTGGAGACATCGCTGGAGTACGAGAGATACTTGCGCGAGGTGGTCGAGGCGCTGGAAGCGGATCCCGAGTTCCGCAAGAAGCTCGACAAGGCGCCCGAGGCAGACATACGTGTAAGTTCAGTTCAGGGAATTCCCCTCGACCCCGTCCCAGATTAAATGATTAATATGTGGTTTGCGCAATCTAGAGTGGTAAAATCGCCCAAGAGCTGGACTATGTGAATCATCATGTGCGCACCAAGCTGGACGAGATAAAGCGACGCGAACTGGAGCGATTGCGTGAGTTGGCCAACAAGGCCTTCGAACTGAGCAATGACATCGATCGCGAGCATTTGAAAGTGCCACAACATTTGGACCATGGCAATGAGCACACTTTCGAAATCGAAGATTTGCGCAAGCTGATACAGAAGACGTCCGATGACCTGGCCGAGGCGGATCGGAAGCGACGTGGCGAATTCAAGGAGTACGAAATGCAAAAGGAGTTCGAGCGTGAGTCACAGAAAAAGGAGATGGACGAGGAGTCGCGCAAGAAGTTCGAAGCGGAGATCAAGGAGAACGAAACGAAGCACAAGCAGCACGAGAAGGTGCATCATCCGGGCAACAAGGCGCAACTGGAGGAGGTGTGGGAGAAACAGGATCACATGGAGAAGGAGGATTTCAACCCGAAGACATTCTTCTCCATTCATGACGTCGACAGCAACGGCTACTGGGACGAGGCCGAAGTGAAGGCGCTGTTCGTCAGGGAGCTGGACAAGGTGTACAACAGCAATCTGCCCGAGGACGATATGCGCGAGCGTGCCGAGGAAATGGAGCGCATGCGAGAGCATTACTTCCAGGTAAGGTTCGAGGAATATTTTAATAAATCAAGCAATATACAAGTAAGATTATCCATTAGGAAACGGACACCAATCACGATGGTCTCATCAGTATCGAAGAGTTTATGCAGCAGACGGCCAAGGAGGAGTTCCAGCGCGATCCCGAATGGGAGACCATCGATCAGCAGCAGCAATACACCCACGAGGAGTATCTGGAGTTTGAGCGTCGTCGTCAAGAGGAAGTGCAGCGAATGATTGCCCAGGGTCAACTGCCACCGCATCCAAACATGCCACAAGGCTACTACGCTGCACCGCCACCAGGAGGCGTTGCCTACCAGCATCCACCGCCAGCTGGTGCTCAGCTACACTACCAGCAACCGGATCAATTGCATCTGCAGCAGCAGCAAGCGTACGCCCATCAACAGCAGCAATACGCTCAACACCAGCAGCAGCAGCAACAGTTTGCCCAGCAGTATCAGCAGCAGCAATACGGACAGCCGCAGCCCGTGCACTTAAATCCCAATCAGGTTTACCAGCACGCCGGACAAATACCAGTACAACAGCAACAGCCTGTCTATCAGCAACAGCAGCCTGTGCAGCAGCAGCAACAACCCGTGCAGCAGCAACAGCAACCTGTGCAGCAGCAACAGCAACCTGTGCAGCAGCAGCAACCTGTGCAGCAGCAGCAACAACCCATAGCTCAACAACCCATCGTTCAACAACCCGTCGCTCAACAGCCTGTGCAGCAGCAACAACCCCAGCCACAGCTCAACAACCAATCGCCGCCTCCTGCGCAAAACCAACAGTTGCCAGTGCAGCAGCAACAGCAGCAGCAGCAACAACAACCACAACCTGTGCCACAACAACAAGCTCAACAACCACAACAACCGCAGAAACACTAAACGGAACATTCCTTCACAGTCGTCGCATTTTGTGCTAAACAAATCTAAATTCTAGTTGACTGAAATAGCAAACAGGAAATTTATCTAATCTCAATATATGTATATTTATTTATATGTATGTATATATGTGTACTCCGTATACATATAAATTGATCAATGTTTAATAACAAATAATTGGCTGTCGGTGATTGTCGCATTGTCTTTCCATTGCCGCATTTTTTGATACTTTTCCTTTTTTTCTTATACATACTATACTTACTTTCCGCTCTTTTTTACACATCTTTTTTGTACATAAATCGAATTAATAGAAATTAATTTACATAAATTTATCGCAGAAAATAAAATTTGTGTAGAAAATTATTTAAGCACGACTTTATTGATATTAATTGAATTTGATATATATTGTATATGTAGTATTGCTGTATTCATTGCCCGTTCTCATCTTATCAGTTTGCAGTTTGACGTCGACCTCGGCAACTGTTTGATAAAGTTAAATCCCCTTAGATCAGTTTATAAAGAACACACTTTTATGGTTTATACGATTTTTATTTATTTGTTCAAAATTCACTCAAAAAGAATATTTATTTTCGAAAATAAATATTATAGCTCAATTTATAAATACTCAAGTCTGAGAATTCTGGAACGGTTAGAGTTAGTGTCATTTCTTTATTCTTTTCTTGGATAGATACTGCATATGGTTTTTATAAAAAAATCATATCGTTCTATGTAAGTACGTTAGCGAAGTAAAATTAATTTGGGAGCGAGAGTATTATTATAGTCCAGAAAAGGAAGCACTTAAAGCTAGCAATAAATCAATTGTCTTCATTGAATCGTTTTAAATTCGTTTACAAAAGTCTGCAAAATTAATTTCTACGTGGGTTAAAGCTGTCTTACGCGTGAATATATATTAGGCGTTATAGACTTAGACTTAGACGAAGGCAAATCAGATGGTTAATAGGTAGTATATGATTATGGTGTGAAATAATATTGGAAGTCTTATTTATAGAATGGATTAATGCAATGCAACTAACTTAATGTAGGATATGCTTGATGATTAAGTGATGCAACAGTCCCAATTCGCTTGTGGGAAAACCAATGTTTAACTGATTTATGTAATTTTATTTAGAAAAATTCGTTCATTTTCTTGTTATATTTTTGGCAACTAAAAACTAAATTACATATGTGGGATAGAGATAATATTTATTATAGCACAGTAATACAATGCACCAGACGACGAGTTAGATGCCTTTTTAATAACTATATAGCAAAATCCATGTAACAATTTTGATATAGTTTATAGTTACGAGTTAATAGACAAGAGCGGACACAGTACACTGAATATTGCTGTAGTGTATATTGTTAATGTTGTACTGTACTGTTCTGTTTAATTCTATTCTGATCTTTTCTGTATTTCGAATTTGTAACATTTTGTGTTATAATTAGGAGGCTTATCAGTTACATAATAGTGTGTATTATCAGTTATAGTAGTTTGGTTTCCTGTGGTCTGGCCACTGAGCAGTTGCTTATGCCTACAATGGTTTTGTATATATACTATTAATATTAATAATATTATTTATTCGATTCGCTTACATATGCAGCACTTTCGTGTAACCACACAACAAATAACGTTTATAGAATTTCGTTTTGTTTTCTGCTACTCGGTACGTTTTACAAAAATATACACCAATTCTGTTCTCGACCAATTATTACGTTATCATTTATCAGTTATTATTATAATGCATTTTAACATGGATTTTTTCATTGTTTCTCTTCTTTCGTTTAAGGCAAAGTGTGTTTTCTTGTTGTTGTTGTTGTCTTCTTAACTAAATGCAAAAACAGTTTAATGTTTAACATAAATGCTATTGTCTAAATCAACAGACAGAGCGACAATAAATCTAGGAGACTACACAAAATTATATCGACACAAAAAGAGAGCACAAAAGAACACAAAAGTAAATTGTGACAGAAATTATAAACAAATGGAAAATTTTCAATAAGTTCTATTGTTTTGTCTACTGTGGGGCGGGCGTTGGTTGTTGTTGGATTTCCATTTCCTCATATCTTTATTGTTGTCTTGGTTCGGCAGCTGCCATTTGGAATCAAATGGTGGTCAACGCCTCACAATGCTGGAAGGTCGCGGCAAGCCGCTGCGTTTCATTTGCGTCGGTGGCCGCAGTCCCGATGGCTTCGGGATGCCCGTCGCTCCGGTCGTCACCTGTGTCAGCTTCGAGGTCAGCGCCTGCGTGTCAAAATTCTGATTCATCTTGGTGTCCTTGCCGTACAGACTGCCACGCGACGATGCCGACGAGAGACTCTGCGAGAATCGTTTTAATAGATCAGTTTTTCCTTTCTACTGCAACTCCAACTCACCTCGGGTGTTTCAGATTCTCCTGCTGGTCGCGTGCTCAGACTATAATAGCCGGAGGAGGGACGCGCCAGTCCATTGCCCATCGCTCGCTTCGCACTCGCCGCTGACGGCGCACGCAACCCGCTCACCAGCTTGGGCACCTTGAATACCGATGTGTCATCCTGCTGTGAATGATTTCACAATTAGATTCTGACACACTTATTTGGCTGCAAACTTACCTCTTGCTGCTGCGGTGCTCTTGGTCCACTCATCAGCCTGTTCTGGCTTTGACCACTGGGTCGCCGCAGCCCGCCTCCCAAACTGGGACGGGATGCGAGCGACGCTGCGCCGGGTCCGATGATGCCACTAATGTTGGAGGACAAGTTGTGGAACGACTTGGATTTAATGCCCATGGGACTCTTGAGCTCCCCCGGCGCTGTTGCCCCCGTTGTCGTCGCTGCGCCTGTTGTGCCCATTGCTCCAGCTCCCGTTGTTGTTGCATTTAGACCTGCGCCCGCCGAGGTCGCCTTGCTGACCGTGGTGAACTTCTGCAGTCCGCTAATGTAGCGTGGCCGCGAAAGCGAACGCGCAATCTGACCGGAGGATTCGTTGGCAGGCGGCTCCATCACCTGATGTTGCTGTTGCTGCTGACGTTGGCGCATCAGCAGCGACTTCTCCTTGGGCTTCTTGTAGGTCAAATAGTTGTTGCTGGCAGAGGAGGCCGAGGAGCTGTTCTCAGCGAAGGCAGACTGATCGCGTCGCGAAAGCCGGCCAGGTGGCGATGGCTGACGATGCTGCTCAACGGGCTCCACCGTCTCTTCGTCGTCTATGCAAGGCACTACAATGTTGTTGTCCAGCTGCTCGTCGCGAGCGCGCATTTCCCTTGTGATCTTGATGGTCTTGAAGCGCTCACGATCCCGCTCCCGACGCTCGGCTAGCTTATAACTAGCCGCTTCAGTCTCGACAGCACCAGCAGCAGCATCAGCGGCAGCGGCCAGCGATTGTTCCGTCTCCTGTTCGGGCTCCTCAGATTCCTGCAGCGGCGTGCAGGCCTCCGAGGTGTTGGTCGCCGGCTCCTCTTCCCGTCGATGCACAATGAACGAGGTGGAGTTGCAGCTGCCGCCGCTGGCATTGCTGTCGTGCATGGCGCTCAGATTGACGTCGTCGTAGAGGCGACTGCGTCGACTGAGCAAACGCTCGCTGCTGCCGCTCGACTGGCTCTGACTGTGACTGTGATTCAGCAGCTGTGTCTGATGCAACGACGGCGGCGTCACATGCTGCAAATGGGTCTCCTCCAACAACGCTTCGTGATGAGAATGCTGTTGGGGCAGCTGCTGCTCCTCCTCCTTGTGGAAGCGCCGCTTGATGCTGTCCAGCGATTTCTGCATTTTAAGCTGCTCCGCATTCAGTGAGTTCATCTTGCCCAGCTCGGCGAGCATGTGCTCAAACTGCTCCTCGTCGCCCTGCTGTGCCAGCATCTCCACTTCCGCCTCGGCCAGATCCAAGATGCATTGCATTTGCTTCTGCTCCTCGGACATGTTGTAGGTGGCGTCCAAGGCGGCTGGCTGCTCGATCTGATCCAGCATTTCCAACGTGGCCGTCGGCTGATCATAGGTGTGATTCAGCTGCTGTTTGGGTTGTTGATGTGGCCGTAATCGCTGTGGCGTTGTGCTCACAATGGGCGATATGTTATTGATCTCGCCACGCCCCTTGAGCGTGGGTGTGTAGCTCAGCTGTTTGTTATTGTTGTTGACATTGTTATTGTTATTGTTGGTGTTATTATTGTTGTTGTTATTGTTGTGGTTGTGGTGCTGGAAGCGAGCGCTTGTTGTGGTCGTCAGCGGCGTCGACTCCATTTGCAGCGCGGCCAGCACTTTATCCGCATTCTCGGGCGTCTCGCAGCGCGACGTCGTCTCGGGCGTATCACAGCCCTCGGTGTACGTGGTGTTCACCTGGCGTGCCGCCAGCAGCAGCGTCTCGTTCAGATGCGGCGCCTGCGGTCGCCTGAATGTGGCATTCGGCTCGAGTTCGCACATCGAATCCGCTGCCGTTGGCGTTGTCAGGCTGTCCACCAGACTGAATGTGGTGTCCCCAATCATATCCTCGCTCAGCAGCAAACTGGTGCGCAACTGCTGCTGTCGCTGTGACGGCAACTGTTGCTGGGTCTGCAGCAGCAGCTCGTTGGCCGTGGAAACGCTGTCCGTGCTGTTGTCCATGGTGCTGCAGCCGGAGGCTGTTTTGCTCAACGTCGTCAGCGATATGTCATCGATCTGGCCAATGTGTGAGTCCTTGATTAAGGTGCCGTCCCCGGACATGGTCAGCGATTCGAGCGCCTTGCGATCGCGGATCATATCGCTCAGCGTATACACATCGGCATCAGCATCAGCATCGGCACTGGTCAGCGTTGTGGTCGCTGTGGACGCCTCAGTCGCCTCCTCGTTGGGCTCCAAGCTGTTGGTCGATTGCAGAAAATTGAGATTGGTAAAGTCAGCGGAACTGATCAGCGAGTTGTTCATGTGCTCGTTGTTCATCGATGAGCAGATGGAGGACGGCGGCGACGTGTCCTGCAGAAACGACTTGTGCATAGTCGTGACAAGGCCGCCGATCTCCAAGCTGAGCATTCCCGATGTTGTGGCATTCTGCAAAAACGAAATACCCATTAATATTTGATGGCAAGTATTTGATTGGGCGTTTGTATTGCAGACTTAGGACAAACTTGCGCTTGAAAAACTTTTACTGATGTTTGCCAACTCTTATCTAATTTTTTCTGTATCTGCCTATTTTTTTAAGGAATGACTGATTAAAATAACTTAGCAAAATAGCAACTAGCGACATATTTAATGTGTTAACCAGGCAACGTGAATAATCACGGCATTGGTGGTTTTAAATTATGTTTTGTTTCTAATGTAAAATATTTGTTGGTACCAAAATAATGCCTAACAATTTATAAGAAATAATTAATTTTGATCATACATAACAAAGGGTTTCTCGAAATCCTAGCTATTTAAAGTTATAAATCAAAATTTGAGCTTCTAGAGTGAATTTTCATCAAGTATTTAAACTTGTGCTATCAATTGTAGCTGTGTTTTTGTTGTTATCAATTTAACAACTGACAGCAATTTACTAAAACTGTTGCCCAAGGCTGCAATGCATAAATAAATTTGATTTACTCACGAATTGTGTCTCCAGATTTGTTGCCGCCTGTGATCTGCGCTTAGGTCTGGTGAAGGTCTTCGAATTATGTTTGTAGGCTTCATAAACGAATATGAATAATGTAAATTAAATTATTAATTAAACAAAAATGAGTCGTATTTCAATACTGTTTGTGTGGCTTAAATGTTTAGGTGTGAATGTTTGTGTGTTGAGTGTGAGGCTGGCGAGCTGCTTTTAGAAGTCGTCGAGCAGATCGTCTTCGTTGATAGTCAGCAACATCTCATCATCGGAGGCCAGCAGCGTGTCATCCACTTCGCTCTCGATCATGGTTTTGGCCATCTTCACGCTTGCAGTGGGAGGCACAGCCTCGGCCGAGATGCTTGGAGGCAGCACACTACCTGGATGCACTAGCGGCACCAGCGCTGGCATCGGCTGATCATCATCAATGGGCTGCAAATTCATATTAGGCAATATGGTGTTCAGCTCCTCCAGCTGCGCTTCAATGCGACTTGCCGTGGTCTGCTTCTCTTCCTCCTCCTTGGCCTGTCCATAGAAGCGCAGACTGTCCCGTACAATGGACCAATGGTTGCCCAATGGAACCGGTTGCAGCACAAAGACACGCATGTAGCTGCCCAAGTGGCAGCTGCTGCTGCCGCTCATAGCAAAGATGCGTTTCTGCTGGCTAAACACATGCACATAGAGGTGGGCGGCCTTCACATCAATGTGTAGCTCCTCGGGGAGCTCAGAGATCGCCTGCACCGTCGCCTTGCGGCCATAGAACAGCTTGTCGCAGGCGGCACCGCGCAGCTTGGGCAGCGACAGCGTCAACATCGCTGTGGCCAAATAGTAGTGTTCCAGCTTCGAGCGTCGTTGTTTGGCATTGAACAGGGCGTAGTAACCGTTGGCGAATTGCAGGCAAAAGTCGCTACCGTTGCGATTGGCGCCGCAATAGCGTTCGGCCAACGGACGTTGGATTTGGATCTGCGTTGGTTGCGGCTCCTTCAGTTGGTGGCAATGAATATGCGCCACTTGTGGAAGGAGTTGCTGCAGCAGCCGCAGCTCGCTCTTGGCCAGCGGATTGCCCGTTATGTCCAGTGTTTGCAACGGCAAATTGCGCAGATTCTTCAGCTCCATCAGACCCTGAATGTTGTTGACGCTCACATCGAGCACCTGCAGCTGCGTCAAACGGTGTCGCGGCAACGTATCGAAGGCGCGCAGCGAGCAGATGAAATTGTCACGCAGCTGCAACACTCGCAACTGCGGAAACTCCTCAGCAATCAGCTGCAGAAGCTGGTGCAGCATCGCCGGCAAATGCAGGGCACAGAAATGTGCTCCCAGCTCGGAGGCAGCATGGAAACGGGTCAAGTACAAGGCGCCACTGGCGGAATCGTAGCGTGCCCACAAAGCGTCTTTCATGGCCTGCAGCAACGCGGCATCGAACTGAATCTCTCGCTTCGTGATGCCCATCTGCACATTGATGTTGATGTGTCGTGTGCTGTACAGCACAATCACCTTGTCCCGCAGCCGCATCAAGCGATTCGCCAGCAATTTGTTGTCCACCAGAAAGTGGCCGCATTCCCCTTCGTCGCCGATCCGTTTCAAATCGAAGAGTTCCACGGCCACCGGCAGCATGGCGTACTTGATGGCCAGCAGAATGGAGTTGTCGCTCAACTGGCGGCAATTCGAGATGCACACCGTGTACCAGCCAGTCACGCTGGCCGCGGTGCTGGCCCGGCTCGATTCGTTATTGGACACATGCCAGTCGAGCACGTTGCCCAGGTGATCGGGCGTCAAGTCGCCCAGCCACATGTTGATGTAGTCCTTGAAGGATTCCCTGCCCAGCACTGCTTGGGTGTTCTTCAACAGATTTCCGGGTGCGCGTTGCTTCATTGTGTTGCAAACCAATTGCCCGTTGTTAGCGTTTTCTTTCGATCTGCGAAAGTTATTCATATTGTGCAGCGTACAACTAATTTACCGTTCTTTGAGATTGCAGTGTTGAGAAACTGCGCTCGACAATCAAATGTCCGATTCGATTATTAATCGACATTTAGAACCGATATTATCAAAATGAGCATAACTTATAATAGTTTGCCATACAAATCAAATGCATTTCAATCAAATTTAAAATAAATAGGTATCTGTTTCATCAAAATTATGAATATAGTTAATCAATGAAATTCATCTGGTTAATCGATATGATGTTAATCGAATTTACGACTGCATTTGCAGCATAGTGATTGGCCCTTTAGTTCGATTAGTTGACATAATCGACATTGATGAGCGATAAGAATCAATCAATTTATCAAGATATTTAAATTCGCTTTTAAGCAGCTTAGTGACTGCTCGATTAGTTGTGATATCGATGCAAGGACAGAGCTTTTAGATCTCATGTAAATCACGAGAATGCGTAATTAGAATTGTGTTCGAAAAGAAATTAGTTTATTATGCAGCAAGCAAATAAAGCGCATTTGCATAGCGAGTTTCTATAAGTTCCGGTTTATTTGTTTCTGTTGTCGCTGACCACGCACAAAACGGTTTGTTGATTAATTACCGTCGAGACAATAACAACTCATTGGCATTGGCCAAATATGGCAAAAACGGGCGATTGGTGACCAATCATTGCCTGGTAATGGAGTAAGTACCTTAAGTAAGCGGCTCGCCAGCCCACACACAAACACACACACACACACACATTGTACCACAAGAGCATTGTCAACGTCGCTATGTTGCCGCCTGTTTAACCCACTTACGACGAATTTGCTTTTAGAAAGCGCCAAATGCACTCACACACACACATGTTCGTGTGTGTCTTGGATGTATGGCATACATGTATGATGTATGCATGTACGTACCTTGCTCATGGTTGTTGTAGTGCAAATGCGGCTGCAACTGTAACGACGACTGCGACTGCGGCTGCTGTTGATTATTTGTTTTCCACTGCTGAAGTATGTTTGAGATGTCATCGTGCGTTTTGTCTGCCAGAAATCTGCCAGTTGTGTTTGTTGCAATAGGGAGAGAAACGCACAGATGGTATAAGTATTTATAGCAATCGAGCAAAAGACCAAAAACAACTGTCGTCAGTCGGAAATGGAAATGCAAATGCGAGCATTGAACATCGAACGTCACTTACATGTATGAATCATCCTTGAGTGCTTCATCAATATCCAAAATATCCATGTCCTGCTGCTGTTTACTCTTTATGCTTAAACTAAATCAATTACTCGGCTTCACTGTGGGCAGCGCTGCAGAAATGAATACAATAAAAAACAAAAAACATATTCACTCTCCCCAATCTTCATATTGACATAGAGAAAATTCCTTTGCTTCAGCTACAGACAACGAAGCGAACACAAACAAATCGACGATTGATAAGTATCGGTGTTATTTGTTTACATTCACGATGAACAATTGCACAAACAATTATGCAATGTGGCGAAAGCGTATTTTTGTTCAGTTACTAAACACACTTGTGTATTATATTATTCACCGTTTTTATAAATAAATAAGACGACAGCACCACAGCGGAGAGCACGGACATTCTTTAACGAAGCAGCGACAAAGTAGAGATGGAGAATCATCGATGGAACGCACTATCGATGCATCGATGTTTTTGCAATTTCCTAAACATCGATTACGTTCGGCGAACATCGATGTTTTTGCAGTCAACTAATATTAAATTGTTTATTATTCATTATTATTATTTTAGATGATTTCAGATATTTTTTTCTTTAAATAAAACATTTTGTTATCTACAAAAAAATTTCTGCAGCGAATCCAAAAAGTATATTTACTATACAAATATGTATATATTTTATTTAAAATATAAAGTTACTTTTCTTCCACATAGACTTCTTAAAGTTATGTATATGATCCTAAAGATTAGCTTTATTTCTTTTCTTTTTTTCCATCTACAATTTATAATAATATATAATAATACAATTTTAACCTACTGTCACCTAGTTTTATTCTCTCAATATAGATATAACTACTCTGCATAAACGCGGACATAATCAATGATCATTGCGCTGTGTTTACCCCAAGTGGATGCCCAGGCATCCCGTTTTTGCCAAAATGAAAGAGCGGCACGGGGCTCTCGATTCTTGTACGGCTTAACGTCCTTGGTTAATATGCTGTCATCAAAGTTAAGGAAACCTCCAACGGTTACGCCGAAAATAATAAAACATCTCTCGTTAAAGAAGGGCAAGCCATCGTAAAGTTCTCCATAGATGTCGTCGTCCACCATTAACGTTAATTTATGCTGTTGCCAGATCATTGTGTAATTATGAAACTCATCGCCGTAATGCGTTTTACTCAAATGGCTCGACAAGAATTGCAGCGCAGCTCCATGCTGCCAAACGATCATGCCGCCATATAAACGATTGCCCGATAAGTCTTCCTGTTTGTTGCTGCGCAAATGAGCATTACCACGAGCATAAGCAATTCCTGGCATTAGTAAAAAGTATAACAAAAAAAGGTCAAATAATTTAAAACACCTATTTGTAAATTAAGAAAAAAAAATGTTGCGTTCAAAACCAAAACCATAGTTTAAAATTTGGATATTTCTAATAATGAATGCAATGATCGTATATATTATCTAGTTATTTCGTTAATTTTAATTCAAGTTTGAATAAGTTATTTGTTATTTTTATTTTAAGAATCTAAAATCAAAATTTAAAATAATTATTCTCTCAGATGACCGTTAAAATGGTAGTTACAAAAAAATACTTGAAAATATACCATAAAGTACAAGATGGCCACCCTGATATGGGGTCGACTACATTGTTATCGTACTATCGAAGTGTAATCGATCATTTAAAAACAAAGTGGCAGTTACTTCCGCTACTTACGAATTTGTTTGGCATAATGTGTTTCCGCATGCGTCGAAACTGGCTGCAGCATAATATCTGTAGAGTATCAATAATTATAAATGAACTTCAACTGTAACATTAACGTTAATACTTGCATGGAAAAAGCCAATCGCCCTTCGGAAGCTTGGCGCGCACTACAATTTTACCGTATTTGAAGCTAAACGAGTTGCGCGTATGCAACTGAGCCGAGTAGACCGGCGGCTTAATCTTGTAAAAGCTGCCCTGTGCAATGGTGCACTCCACATCGGGACGATCCACGGCCGTACAGCGATCGCCCAAGCGAAAGGTGCCCGTTGTCACCTCGCTGGCCACAATGGGCACAATGTAGAGACGTCCTTCCTTGACGTATGAGTTGCGCGTACCGTTGTCAAAGGCCACCAGCTCCTCGTCGGCATGGTAGAGACGCTGACGCACATCGTGCGTCCAAACACTGCTATTTAACTGGGCATCGAAGTTATCCTCAAACAGAAGTTCTCCCTGGCAGATGCTTTGACCACTGCTGCTGCGGCTGCTACCAACAATGCTCTGGGCTGGCTTGCAAGAGGATTGATCTGCTGCAACAATGGCGGCGCATTGCTCCTGGCCAATCAGCTCATCGATGCTGCGCGAATTGCTGTGGCGCGTCGACAGCAATCGCTCGTTGAGCAACACCCGTGTCTCGCTCCTCTCGTAGATGACGCCGTTGTATTGCACCAGCACCGTGATCTGCAGCTTGTCATTGTTCTGCAGCACGGTCTTCTGTTTGCTGACCCAGCTGCTGCCATTGGTGGCTTCGGTGATGTAGTCCATTAACGCTGGACAGATGTCGTCCACCTGCAGCAGGTAAAAGACACGTTGCATGCCCGGCTCATCTGCAACACTCTTGCAATTCATCTTTCTGACCTTGTCCCCTTGGGTAGCCACGCCCACTCACCTGGTATGGAGACTTCGAAGCCGCGGTCATTCAACATTACCAAATTCACGTTTGGTATTTTGTATGCGGCACTTTTGGGACACATCAAGAGTATCCATCCCAAGCTCGCAAAGCACAGCCTCATTTTCCAGCACATGACGCAGCTGTATCTATTATAATATTAATGTATTCCACGATTCCAACGTGAACTGCACGCACATCGATGTAGTTCTCAGTAACTTGGCGCCTCAACTGTTGCAAACCAGTCGAGTTGCATTCATCGAAAGCTTACAGCTCGATGGAAGCTTTGATCAACGCACTGATCGACAGCGATTATAACTTACACAAGAATCGTTTCGAACTTAATTTTAATCGAATTTCAATAAATCAAATTTTATTAGTTTTATTTATTTTTTAACTTAAGTTTTATATATTTTATATAGTACAGAAAAATTAATTAGGGTATAGGATTCATTATATTACTCAAAATAAATATTTAACGTAATAAACAATAATGTATAATATGAATAGTTCATCTAAAGTTGAAGATTTATTATGTGTGGTCTTAATTTAATTACAAAACATAAATTATACATTTCATTTAATATTTTCAAAATATAAATTCCATAATCTTGAACATGAAACTTTGATCTCAATATGCCTATTAAATTAAGTAGAAAGAGAAGAACTTAATTCAAGCGAGTAATGAGCGCAAATTTCAAATCGCAGCTATGCTTTAAATGTATATCGATATTGGTCGATAAATCAGTCGTAAGCTTTCAATTGCCGTTAAAACCAAACGTTAAATAAACGTAAAATAGAACACAAAATATTAAATTAATAATAGCTGAATAAAATCTGAAAAATTGAATAAATATTCATTGAATGAAAGATTAAACAGAAACCCGTCGATGCGTTGCTGATAAGTGCAATCAGGTTGACACACAGTAAATAACAACGAGAACAACAAGTAGGAAAGCTACAATTAAGTTTTGGCTGTAATAGACTTCAATTCGTATAGAACTACTGCAAATCTTTGGTCGCTCGAATTAATTTTTGATGGCTCGATTAGAAAAACAAATCTAGACATCTGCAACGAAACGTAAAATGCCAAAATACGAATGATTGAGAGCCCAGGTTAATCCGATCGTTGTAAATTTTGGAGAATTGATATAAAATTATAAAAATCAACCGTCTTTAAAGTTTTAAACTTATATATTGACAAATAGGGATTTTATTTCGTTATGTTTTAATGGAATTGAGAAGGAGAATTCTAAAAAAATCATGGTGTTCATTCGGGAGAACGGGCGGACCGACAGCTATGGAAAAATTTATTCGGCTGTTGATCATTCAGAATAAACTATAGGGTCGATCGATTTCGACAAACTTAATAGACACCTTTCAACTTTTGCGAAAGCGAAGGGTCTCGAAATACAGAACTTTGTTCAAACCGGTCCGAGAGCAGTTCGCATGCCAAAAGTTTAGTCAGTGTCGAAGAGAACGCGCTTGAAGCAATGAGTGCAGCTTTAACATTGCTACTGCGGATGATGCTGGCTGGCAGCATTATCGGCATCAATGGCTATAAGGTGCCCCCTGTCACAGTGGAGCCACTGGCCAAAGGCTTCCGCGTCTCCATACCGGGTAAGCAGTCTCCATTCTGTCTCCTCTCCCCTTCAATTTCAATTTTTGTGCTTGACATTGTAGATGAGAGCGGCGTGAGGAGCGTGGCGTTCAATGTGAATCGCAATCGCAATTTCAAGGGATTCGAGCAGGGCGACTTCAGCGGACAAGTGCATGAGGCACAGGATGGTCGCTGGCAATATGATTTCGTGAAGGGCACGCTGGCAGCGTACGATACGCTCTACTTGTGGACCAATGTGCAGCACGGCACTGTCATGTACCGGGATCAGGGCAAGCCGCTGGATGCCTGCGACCTGCCTGGCATTTACGTGCCGCAGGGCTGCGCAAGAGTCGTAACCGAAATTGGCCATATGACAAGGGAGCCGACAATCAATAATGCCGACAACCAATCGCAGTCTCCGTCCCAGTCGTGTGGAGAGGGAGTCAGCGAGACGGTGATGTCACCAGCACCAGGCACGCCCCTTTGCAAGGGCCAGCTGATATTCGAGGAGAACTTCGAGCAGCTGAACGAGAGCCGCTGGCAGCACGAGGTGCGCGCTCCCCTGGACAGCACCGATGCCGAGTTTGTGCTGTACGACGGCAGGGCGAAAGTGGTCGACGGGCAGCTGAGCATTGAGCCCACGCTCTGGTCCAGCTACCGTCCGGACTTGCCCATAGTCCATGCCGAGCTGGACTTGTCCGATCGCTGCACGGGCACGCACAACCGCCAGAAGGAGTGTGTGCTGGCCTCGAGCGGACCCATCATCTTGCCACCGGTGGTGGTGCCACGTGTGAGCACCAAGGAATCGTTTCAATTCAAATACGGACGCGTCGAGATACGCGCCAAGCTGCCGAAGGGCGACTGGTTGATACCGCTGCTGCTGCTGGAGCCGTACATGGAATCGTATGGCCAAACTGGCTACGAGTCGGGTACGTTGCTCCCCCTTGATGTGTGCATTCTATAATTATAATTGCGATTGGGATTATCATCATAGGTCAACTGCGCGTCGCGATGGCGCGCGGCAATGATCAATTGCGTCTGCCGCATGGCAAACTGCTCGATGGACGCACATTGTTCGCCGGTCCTGTGCTGTCCACCGAGGCGTCGCAGCGGGAGGATTTCATGGTGCAATTGCGACGCAGCGTTCATTTTGGCAACGACTTTCATGTGTACGGCCTGGAATGGAGCAGCCAGAGTTTGCGGTTCACCGTCGATGGCATCGAGTTTGGGGAGCTGATTAATTTCGCCGATTCCGGTTTAAATCCCAGCTGGCGACGTGGTGGACCGCTAGCGCCATTCGATCGCATGGTGAGCAACAAAAAAAAAACAAGACAAGCAAAAATCCCCTTTCAGTTGAAACAAGTCCGTTTCGGGGGGATTTTTATGAATTCATATTTTATTTGTGAATATGTTGAAACCGGTTTATTAGCACAAATATTCATTTTGATCTTTGGTAATCACTTGAAGAAGTAATTCATATATTGAATTGTGTATGTTTTGCAGTTCTACATATCGCTGGGCTTGTCGGTGGGCGGCTTTGGCGACTTTGTGGACAGACTGAGAACGGCCACCTATGAGAAGCCCTGGCTCAACAAGCATCCCCAGGCGAAGCTGAACTTCTGGCAGAACCAGGAACTGTGGTTGCCATCGTGGAAGCAGCCCAAGCTGCTGGTCGACTATGTTCGTGTTTATGCGATTTAGCGAATGTGTGCTTAACATTTATATGATATATGTACGTTGTATATAAGTAGAATTATAATATAATTATAGTTGATATATTTTCAAAACCGCAAAGGTTTTAGTCTTCATCTGGATGGGTGGCAAAGACGCGCACATAATCGATGACTAGCTTGGGTTGTTCCCAAGGCTTCTCTTTAACATATTCCTTGATAAAGTCAGCAGACTTTGCTGAGACGGATTGAAGTCTATGCCTAGTATCAAACTTAACTTGGTGAATTGGAAAGTTATAAGCTCCACCCACAGTCAATCCCAAAACGAGGCTATAGAACTGCAAAGAAATAAATGTGATGAAAGTGTTAATCATAACCGATTTACAAATGAAGGCAACTTACGTTGGGTGCATTCAAATGCTTTAGAGCCATTTTATCGGTTATGGTGCCATAGGTAATGCCATCAACTTTAAATATGATGCGATCCTTGTGCCAAATCATTGTATAACTGTGAAAATCATCTCCAAAATGTTTACCACGCACTTTGTGCGGCATACTCTTCTTGATCTCGTGTAGCATGCCATGGAAGACTTCATACATGACGCTGCCAAAAACGGTCCTGCCTCCAATATCGTTATTGGCAATATCCTGCAGGTTGGTGTTACCTCGAACATAAGCGATGCGAATATGTTTTCCAGGGTCGGCGTCAATTTTTGAGCCTTTTGGCAGCATCATGATATCTAAATAGGTTTGCATTTGATTATGAACTAATTCGAAGGCAGTTAAACTATAATATTATACTGGACTTAGGTACTAAACTCATTAGTATAAGTAATGCTTGAACAAAAGATATAGTTCAAATAACTTATCAATTGATCATCTTTTAGTAAGACTCAATAAAATCCACTTAGTACTGATCGGAAGTTTGCAATCCTTTTTCCTTAACCTACTTCAATTATAACGAATCATTTAAGATTTTGTATCCGTTTTTTCATTTTGTTAATCAAAAGTATTTGATATTCGTTGTGTGTACTTACAGGGAAATAAGAAATCTCCTTTTGGCATCTTGGCGCGAATCTCGTACCGTCCATACTTTAAATTTATCTGATTTGTGGTTTGAATTTTAGCGCTGGTAAATGGAGTTAATGGGTGATTTCCCGTACGAAGAACCGGTCCACATTTTTTGATTGGTTTGCTTTCTGCATTACAGTCTCGTAAATAAAAGAAATTCCAATTAGTTATGTTGGCCTGGAAATGCAATTGGCCATTCTCGACGGTACATTTATCTTTCATGTATGCCGCGTACTCCCTATGTGGGCCGTTAAGAGTTGTATAAACTGCATGAACCCATTTCGTCAGTCTGGTATCATTGAAAGTTTCCTCAAATATTAAATCTCCGCTGAAATGTTTAGTTCCCTCGTGGTTCCATTCAGCCGGTATGCGGGTATGGTTCCTCGAACCGACAGATTTTGGCTGGCGTTTGCAAGTGGGGTTCGATGGTGCAGGCGAGTTCTGTTTGACTCCCTGGCCACTGGCATCGATTCGAAATTCATAGGAATGCGTTATCACTTGTTCTTTGACTTCAAACACACCAGAGACTCGCAGCACATCATTGGCATTCAGTTGCCGCTTCAGATCATGCTTATAGCCCGTCAAGTTGGTGTCATTGAGGTTTTGGGCAAAGATGAAGCCAGCGGCGCATTCATCCGTCAATTCGGTTGAAAAGAACACGGATTTCACATCAGGATTTTCTACGAGAGAGAATTGTGTCAAATAACTGTAGGATTAGTATATTTTGTAGCTTAGTAAGTTTAGTAGTTATGTTAGTTAAGAGCGGGAACATCCGTAGAATGTAAGTTATTACAATAAATAATAACTAACAGGAGCGATTGAAAGTCGAGATGAGAAAAGCGTTGGAGACCGTCGATTGAAGTTGAAAGAGTCGTGTCATAAAGTACATCAGGCAGAAGAAGACCGCCCCATAAGGTATATACTATATTCTTGATCAGTGTCAACAGCCGAGATGATATATCCGTCTATCCGATTGTGTGTAGAGACTTTAAGAGCTAGGCTTCCAATTTTGTGTTTGTTTTGAAACTCTTGTTATTGTTGAACTTAGATCAAGTAGATCAAGTAGTAGATCGACTGTAGCTCTCCTACTTGTGTCAGTTTGGCCATTAAACGATTCGGTTTAAAAGCATTTTGATTACTTACCAGGCAGTGTGATTGTGACGACAGTTCCAACTATTTGAACACCAATTTCCGCATTTTCTGCATCAAACGCAGCCTGACAGCCAACAAAGCAGCCAATTAACAGTAGCAAAAGTCTCCGATGCATTCCTATATTTTGAGAAAATAAATTCTCAATTCGAGCGAAAGGTTATCAGTCAATAAAGTATTGTTCGAAGAGCTTTAATTATCACTGCGCGACTTCTGTGCAACCGCGTTCGACTATCACAAATCAAAACTGCGGTCTAGACGAGCCGCACTGAGGATGAGCATTTATGCCATTTATTTTTCAACTCGTAGATCGATTACAAAATTTATATAAAAAGGATTTTGATTTCGCTTAACCTCACATAGGATTACTTAACAGTATTTCTATGACAATAAGTTAAGGCGTCAACATTTTATTTTGCCGAGCATTCTATAAAATTGGAAACGAATAGGTTTAAAAAACAAGTGATCGATATATTAGCTCAGTTATCGATATCAAGAATTGCAGGGCTGTTGAGCTTTCTTTAACGGTTGACAAACAGAAAACCCTGCAGTATAATTCGCACCGAGCTTAAGCGCGGTTAGAGAGCTCTGATCGTCGACGCATATGATAAGAATTCAAAAATAATAACGAATCTGAACTTAAGGTAGAACACGATAACCTTTCAGCTGATAGACTGTTGTGAATGCAGTGAGAATGGAAGAGCGAGTTTTGTTGATATTTATGATTTATTTACTTAAATCGATCGGAGCTTTCGATATCAACAAAACACCATTGACAGTCAGTACAAGAGGCAGTGAGATAACGGTTACAGTGCCTGGTAAGTATTGAGCTCCATATAGGTATAGAACTCGAGCGTTACGCCTAGACATAATCATAATTACTTGATTTACCCCAGATGAAAGTGATCTGAAATCAGTATTCATTTCAACTGAACTCAGCGATCAGTGTACAGCAGGGTTCACATTTGTGAATAAACTCAATAACAGCGGCGCCTTAGTCTACAGGCAAGATGTCAATAAAGAGCTGAAACCCGACGATGTGGTTCAACTATTAAGCGTCTTTGAAACAAAAGATCAGGTTATTCGGAAAGCATTCAGTTACAGGATTGATAGCCAGGGCAATGGTATCCAGCAAGTTATCGCTCAGAAGGCCCATGAGGATGAATGTGAATGCGTTCCAACGCCAACAATAATCGATCAAATGAGGCAATCGTGTAGCGGTAAACTTCTATTTAAAGAGGACTTCGAGGGCGATATGTCGAAGTGGGAACACGAGAAACGGACACTGTGGTACGGCAACAAAAGATCTAAGGAATTTGTCGTTTATACGAATGAGAACGACACTCTGATGCTTAAAGATGGTCATTTGGTTTTGAATGCCAAGTGGATTCCCAAAAATACAATATTCGAACTGAAAGACTGCACGAGCCGGCGCAATGCGAACGATAATAGAAAGAATGAATGTGGACGACTCAAGAGGGCTATTGATCCATTACCTTCCATATATTCGGCAAAAGTTTACTCCGCTCCGTTTCAATTTAAATACGGTCGCGTCGAGGTCCGTGCTCGGTTTGCAAAGGGTGACTGGTTACTGTCATGTAAGTAAAACTTAGCAAATAAGAAAGTTCAAAAGACCGGAGACCACATACTCACGGCATCCTGGATGCGAGTTTTCAATATTAAGCCATTAAGAAGCAAAAGTTTAATAAAGTATTGTGACTGCAGCAGGGATTGTAACAATATTCAAAAATAACAGCTCTTCCCTAGTTATTATTTTGGCTAAAAAAATAAATAATTGTTAAGATTTAAATTTGTATTTAAAATTTAAAATTTATTTTCAATTTTAATTATACCAATTGAATTTTTTCAATTAATTAATTTATCATGTATATAACCATATATTTAATCTTCGCAACACGTATTAGCTGATATATGTATATTCCAGTTTTCTATACATTATAGTTAGTTCATAGACTCTACAGAGTAGCTGCTCCTAATTCATGCCCCCTTTAAATCGTTCCGAAGCCCTCAAGTATATCAGAAATGAGACAAGTTTTATTACCTAATAATCTAATCATTTTCAAAATGTGAAAAATAAATGAAGAGATATATTTTAAATTTAAACATTACACCAGAAGCCTGGATTCAAATTATTTCAATATCTCTCTTAGTTTGGCTACAATAAGGTTTTACAATTTTCGTGTTATATTCTGTATTCCTATCAAAATTTTAAAATAGCTGTCGGATATTATGAGAGTAATAATATAATATTTTGCGCTTTATTTGTTTCAGATCTAATGCTGCAAGACGTTGAGAATGTGAACACCGATCTGAACTCACACATTCGCATATATGCACGGGGTAATTGGGAAATGCAGGATAAATACACAAATGCAATTGGTCCGGAAACAGTCTTTGGTAGCGCCATCTTAATGGGGCCCATTGAAACTATCGAGTACAGGAACGCTTTTGGTAGAAAGGATTCTAGAATTCTTTTTGAAGAATTTCACAACCATACAATAATTTGGCGTGAGGATAAAATAATATTTAAAATCGATGGCATCACTTATGGGACCATTACAGATGAGATAGCTCTGCGCGAGCTCAACATGAAAGAGGTAAGCAAACAACTTAACGTACCTTGTTTCCATTTAGTTTTGTCAATATATATAATTTCTATGGTCCAGATATGGGACTCCTTCGGTTATCGAACACAATACTAATATTTTATAATCACTACAGCGCACAATTTCATTGGGGCTAACTGCTTGGGGAGCTATAAATTTTCCGGATGACTATATTTTGCCAGCTCATAAGACGTTGAAAAATGGGGATACGAAGGAGTCAGCAAAATTTTTGGATTTGATGGATAAAGCTATCGCAACCTGGGATAAACCGAGTCTGGAGATAGACTCTGTGCATGTGTACAGCATTCATCCCAATGAGGAATGAGGAGTAGAAGTTAAATCCAAGATAAATCAATAGAATAAACAACAAACATATTTTATATTCTCGGAAAGAGCTTAAAAAGTTTTTCCATTATTTTTCTTCGATCCATTGTTTCGCGAATTCTGTGTAGACTTCTTTTTACGCTTATCGGACGACCAGTCCACATCGTCCTCGTCGTCGGTGCCGCCTGCATTGCCCGACTGCAAGTACGTCGACGATGAGCTGGAACTGGCGCTTGTGCCCTCCTTTGTGGCCAATCGTCGGCTGGCAATACGCGACGAGTTGCGACCCATGCCCATGCACTTTTCCAGGTGTGGCGCAAATCGGGCCGCTGCCACGAGTCTATCACAATTGGGGCAGGTGCAGTCCATGGGTTTCTTGGCCGTCGATATGCCAAAGATGTCCAGATTGGGCATCTCGCAGATGCGATACGTTGACTCCGCATTCTCCTCGCCGACTCCATCGAGCGCCGTCAAATTGTTGGTTTTGCGCAAATGATGTGTCTCAATGAAGATGCCGGCTACCGCATCATCCACAAGTGTTTGAAACAAATAATTGGCCGCGTCGTCCAGTCCTTTTGGCTCCTTGATGAGCTCCTGGAAATTGCTGGCAATCGCTGCGGCTGTCATCGGCACTTGAGCTGCCGTCGCTGTTGATGTTGTTGTACTCAAAGGTTGCAATTGATTCGAATTGGCCATATTACATATGTAAAATTGTATTACTGTTGTTTCTATTTGTTAACTAAAATGTCGCCTGACTGGTTTCTTTTGATCGTTCAGTAAAAGGTTTTACTAAAAACTACAGCCGGTCAAGGCAAAGTGTGACCGCGTGCGCAAAAAATCGATTCCTTTTTATTAGCCCGATTGCGATGCACTGGATTTTCGTGCAAGCTGAGTGCGGTCACACTAACAACATCATTGTTTACTAGTTTCTATCAAATATTAAATTGCTAGAGAAAATAATTATTGAATTAGTATGACGCTCGTAAAGAAGTCACAACAATATAAACTGTTGGTAGAAAAGATGTACAACAGATGCCAGCAAATACAGGCGGAAAACGAACGAAGTGTGATGAGGTATCAAACCAAAACAATAACATTGAGTGCACGCTAAATAAACACATTGATAAATTGCAGAGTAAATGGCATAAAGAAGATATTGCGTCGCCGAACATACGATGTGGAGCTGCTGAAGCGACGGCTGGACAAGCACGGTGACAATTGGCGTTCGGTGCCAATGGTGGCGTCGCAACCCAAGGGCAAACCTGAACAAAAACGCCGCGGCCCAAAGCCAAAGAACAAGCAGCCAAATGTGGACGCAGTGCAAGACGGCGGAGCTCAACAGATTGCAGGGCGGAAGCCAAGGAAACAGCGCGCAAAGAAGCAGCAAGGAGCAGATGTGATGCCACAACAACAGATATTGGCCTGATTACATTACATTGGATAGTTGTAGTTTAATTACATGTATTTTAGAATTTACTTATATAAAGCTAGAAACGAAGAAATTCAACGGCATCTGGGGTATCTTAGATGGAGATTGTGGGCTGTCTATTCGGCCTGGCGCAAACGCGCCAGTCGCTGTGTCAACTCGTCTTGCTCCTGTGACACTTGCGTGGAGGCGCCAATGGTTGTGCTCTGCACACCGCTGGGCAGTTCCATGTTGAGCTCGAGGCCCGCTTCGTCGGCCACCTGCTGCAGCAGGTTGTCGACATCGCCCTGTGGCACCGATGTGGTCACCGTGTCCGACATGGTGCCCTCCATCACTGAGCTCTGTACATCCAAGTCCTCGAACTGTGACTCGAATTTCTCCATCAGCGACGAGATCTTCTCCAGATTCATGCCCTTCATGGCCGCATCCATGGCTTTAACCACGCCCGCCATTGACCCTGTCACCTTGCGTGTGGTCAACGCCGACTGCACACGACTGGCGACGGCATCGACGCGCGCACTCATCCGCAGATAGTTCACGGCCTGATTCTTTTGGCGTATGGCATTCTCGGCATGGATGCGGGCCACATCCATGTTGCCCTTTTGTATGGCCTTCTTCGCCTTGGCCTTCTCCAGCTTCTCCTCCTTTTCGCATTTCTTCGAGTTGCGCTCCAGCTCCTTTACAGCAAACTTTAGGTTGAAAAGATGCTCTAAATGGGTGTGTGGGTGAGTTATTGTAATTGTATTTGTGGAGGGCGTCTGCGAAATGGCGTCATCGCAGCATACTCACTTTCCATTGAAGACGTAGACATGTCGTTACCCAGTTTGAAGCTTTTTACTACGAATCCAAATGACAAATGATTACTTTTGGCAGTTGCTTGGCCTGAAGCAGTTCTTTATCAATTTTACTGCGTTTTTTCCTTGTGTATGAATCACTTTTGTGTGTTTGCTCAGACAGCTGTTTTGCTTTTGCTGCCTATCGATAGCACGATTAATCGATTTTGCTTTGAGTGCAGTGTTGCATCTGCCTATACATATATCGGAATTATTTCAAATTACTATTGCGGCCATCTCCATTAAAAGTAGTTACTTTTAATTTTTGTGTTGGTTGGTTTGTTTATTTGCAGTTTGTCAGTTTAATATTTAATATCGGTAAATTTGAATTTCAGCGGAATGACTGGTGCATTGACGAAGGTGCTGCGGAAGGCATTTTCTGTCGGATACTTGTATTCAATGTGGAAATTTCTAACCAGATTGGACACCGTAATTTCCATTTCCATGTCAACAATGCGCTTGCCCACACACATCCTTGGCCCAAAGCCAAAAGGCAGATAGATAAAGGGACTTGTGTTGTTTTCCAGTTTCTCGCTCTCATTGCTCGCTTGGTCACGCAGCCAGCGCTCTGGCAAGAACTCCTTGGCTCGTTTATAATGACGTTCCTCATCCAGTACTAGATTGGAGTTCATCAGGATCCGTGTGCCCTGCGGTATACGATAACCATCTAGCACAATATGTGCACCAGCACTTCGTAAGTTGCCAAAGACAACCGGATAACGGCGCATCGATTCCTTAATGAAACCTCGCAAATATGGCAATGATTTCATGTCAGCGAACTTGAATTCGTCTGTGGGATTTGGTAATTTGGACACAATTTCGTTGCGCAGCTTGGCCTGCTTCTCAGGATTCTGAGCCAGACACAGCATGATACCAGTCAATGCCGAACTGGTAGTTTCCACACCGCCCATCAACATATCCATGCCCATCACGGTAGCAAATTTGCGATCAACCCGCAACAGTTGCTCCAGCACACTTGGAGTGCCGGAGGCATCCGTCGGATTCTTCTCAATGCGCTCGATAGCCTCGTTGACGTAGAATGAGCACACCTCAAAGATCTCATCCATGGCATTGCTGAAGCGCTTGTATGTTGGCGTCGGCACGTACTTGTAGATGGATGGCATGATGGTCAGATCGTAGAAGGCTTGCATGAAATTCTGCAGATTGATGAAGAGCTTCTGAGCCAGGGGCGCCTGTTCAGCGTGCCGCAGAAGTCCAAGCTCCCGATCCAAGGCAACAACGGCAATGGACTCGAATGTCAGATGATTGATATCCCTGAGGAAATTTCCAGGCACCTCCTGGGTCTGTTCATCGCGAATGTCGCGAATACGTTGGATGAACTGCTGATTGACACGCTGCATGGGCTGCAAATATAATGCTGCATTACGGTGCTGCATCAACACGGGATTCGCCTTGGATCGCATGTTTCCCCAATCTTCGCCACTGTAAAATGTGCACATTATTGCTTAATGCAGTTGGTGGTGAGGGAACTCGAACACTTACCGTGAAAACAGGCCAATGCAATCCTTGAAGAAGCCATCGGGACGATTCAGTCGATAGTGGATGACGGCATCGCCGCCTGGACGGTCCGGCCATTGGCCTTCGGTGCGAAAAGTCTTCTCAAAGTTTTCCGCATTAAAGGTCACCACATTGTCGGCCATGCCAAAGACACCGGGCATCAGAAAGGTGTCGCCATATTGCTTCCTCAGCAGCAACATCAATTCGCGCATGTCCAGATTCGTGTATTCCCCGCCCTTCAGGAAACCACGAAACAGTTGCCAGCGTGACGGACCCGGCAGATCATTGTAGGATTTGGCTGTCTGCCATTCCGCCTTCAGCTGTTGCATATAGGAGCTATCTCCAGCATCAATTTTCACTGCTGCAGCCGTTGAACGCCATCTATATGCGACGTTTTGCGCTAATTTCATTGGGCGACGAAACATTCCAGTTTTGTTTACCTCTGCTGTGGAAGCTCTCGACCCCAACTAATCAGGTTTGATTACCTTCATTGTCATTTAAATAGAATTTCTAGAAAAAACAACTACAGCTGATTGTAGCTTTTCATATCATTATCAGCGAACTTTTGCTTATACATATATTTTGTTATGATCGTGTTGGACGAAAGCTTATACAATATATTAGCTTTTTAGCTTTTTCGGGTATGGACAAAGCTTTGTGGCTGATGAAACATTTCATAAGTTTGGATAATGCTGGTACCTGAATCGTAATTCCTTGTTGCGGTAGTTAACTCAAACTGATTATTTTTGCCTACACACAATGACTTTTAAGTGCTGTTTCCAATAGATAAAGTTATCTGTAGCTCTTCTTATCACTGCTTTTAATTTAATTTGTTGTTTGTTATTTTTTCGAGTTTTCTTTAATCGCATAGTTGCAGCTAATACACAAAATGAGCGAAAAAATTAATTGAAATTGATACTATAAAATTAAATAGGATTTACTGCTATTCAGCTTAGTTGTCTCCAGTTGCTGAATGCTTGTTCACTCTTGTAGACGACACTCTAATCACGCTTCTGCACTTTGTATATGAAGTGCAATAACGTTAATTTGTTCAAGTTTTCTTTATTAAAAGTGTAATGCAGTAGAAAATCTTTGGCCAAATGAGAGACTCGTGGCTCATAAATCATAACAATGAGCATGAAAAACTTGAATTCAGGAGAAGTAACGCACAAAGCCAAAGAATTTATGGAGAGTTTATTCTTTGTCACAGGATGACTGAGAATGCTATGAGAATTAGGTTTTTTTTTTATTATTATTTTTGACTCATATATCTGGAAACTTTTTGGCCAGAAACTTAGCCATAACAATATTTATAATAATTTGCGAAATTTATGTAGAAACTTTGGCGTACATCGCAGTCAGAGTTAATTGGGCAAAGTTTTGTGGCTTGTTTGGCGGTCAATTGTGTCAGTTGTACGAGTAAATAAAGTGTTCCAAGTGGCGACCCCGTCAACCCACCGAACTAAGCCAAAATGCATTCACTTGACGGCCAATAAGTTGGCAAATTGGCTGTGAAAGCAACCGCTGGTTGCAACTGCCACTTACACCCTGGCCACACACAAAACGTCGGATGGGTATATCAGGTAACGTTTGGGCATTACATTTGGTATATAGTATAGTGTACGCAGTATTTGGCTAACAAGATTTTGATAGGCTGTTGGGCCGCGATGCAAATGTGTTGCATACTTTTGTGCGCGGCTGAAAATCCTTTTGCGCGTTGTTCGCTGTGGCCCGCAATTTAAACGGATTATTATCAGTGGGCGTGGCAGTTCAGCAATGGTTGAACCATGGCCACAGTCATTATTTAGGCTCTCGACCATGTTATCAGCCATAATATGTAATACATTCCGCTGGTCAGTGAAGTTGCGGCTGGAGCGAGGCGAAGCCTCCAAAGTTCTGCTGCACAAACAATGGATCGCTTTGACCCCTGTGGCCCATTACTGTTTCTGGTATTTCGGAGGGCTCTGCAATTTCTGCAGCCCAGGGCCATTGTGCGAATGTGCTGTGTATGTAGAATTTGGCCTTTTGTTTTGGTTTATTGTTTTTGAAATGCACATAAAATGCGTTTTGTGCTCTTTGGCCTTTTGTTACCGCAAGCATTTGCAACTCATATTTTATTGATAGCACTCAGATAACGTGCGCTGAACCACAGAATCGGAATTACTTGGACAAAAGGGCCGCTTCTCATGCGAGTTTCGCATCGATTAAGATAGAGTAACCAAACAGCAGGCTCATTGTGAGAGTGCTCAACTAACTGACAGTTTGCCATCGTAATTTGCGAATAACGCTTCGAGTTTGTTTGCCATAATCGAAATTGAATGCAGCTGGAATCAGCGAAAATCCCTTGACATTATCATAAATGCATCAAATTTGATACTTTTTTGCTCTCTCTCTCTCTATCGTTGGGTTATTACTCCTCTGACACTATTAACTGAGACTCGACGCCTTCCAACCAGACTGCAAGCGGTAATCTTTCGTCTATTTTACTTTTTTTTTTACTTTTCTGCTCTTTATCACGCGCCAAAGTTGACGCCACGTAACATTGCTAGTAAAGCCTTAGCGGCAGACGGCGATGAGGACGATGGGGAGGGGGAGACAATCGCAAACCCCAGGATATAAACCGAACACACCCCGAATAAAACCCAGAGTCAACGACAGACACCCTGGGCCTGGGGCAACGAAAAGATTAAATCAGCGTAAAGTGCAAACACTGTGTCAAGTGTAGCCAGGACCAACAGAGCCAGACAGACATGGCTAAGGACTCGCTACCAGGCAGCAGGCAGCGGGCAGTCCATTGATACACCCAGTCAAGCTCAGGTGGGCGTGGTCGGCGCCCACTTCCCACCACACTCGACAGTCCGTTTTGGACGACACAAAAAACGGATAAATGTCAATCAATTTAACTGCAGGCAATGCGATATGCAGCCAGGAGCGAGGAGCGAGGAAGGATAACTCTGGGTGTGTGAGACAATGTTGGAAGGGGGGTGTGTGTGTGTGTGTGTGTGTCACGTGTGTGTCGTGGCAAATGCATCGGTAAAAAGTGCAGCGTAAAGATCTACTGCAAGTGCTACAAGATAAAACTCGAACTGGTTTATATAAAATGGCTTAAAGGAGATCGCAAGTCCTCTATCACTGCAGGCTGCTTCGAAATACACTTTTGCATCAATTTCAACAGCAGCTTTGATACTTTACAACTTACGGATACTGAATGTCAGAAGAGAGTTCAAAATATTTTAGTGTTCACACTCTACAAAATTGTTGCATGAATAGCTTCCAGTTTATTAGGCAAATTAAATTCAATTCATAGAAACCATTTAAATTGTGACAACTATTACGAGTACCAATATTTTCGACACTTAATTTGAACTTGATCAGCTTAGAATCTTGCTCATATATTTATTACATATTTATTTATTTTATTTGTTAAAAACAGGCTTTCTGTTACCGTTGTGGCAACTTAATATAGTTCTGATAATTTTGTTACTATCCAAGTACCCAAAGGCTGATGGGTATAGAAATCATTTCAATGATTTTGCTAGTCGCAGTTAAAGTTTTGTGGGCAAAATGCAATAAGCATCTGCAATCCTGGTCGAAATGGTAATTTCAGCTGACTTGGCTAACAGCAGCAGCAGCGCCGACGACGGCGGCTTGAAGCGCACATTGATGTGCGGTCGCAATTTGATATTTGGGCTTTTGGACATTTCAGGCTTTATGGCACCCTGCGGGGATGACGGCACCCGAGGGATCGGATACCACAATCATGTCATCAAATGTCACGGCATAGCTGTTCGATTGATGGCCGACATTCTCATGCTCATTACGATGATGTTGTTTCGTAGTTATCTGCTACTACTTCAAATACAACTGCAATATTGAGTCGCCACAATGTTGTCCAGTTCCCAACTGTTGGCAATTATCTAAGGTATTTCGAATCTCGCTCTCGGCTCCCACCTCACTGCGTTTAATGTGTGTTAAATTGTAGCTTACGAAAACACACACTCACAAGCCCATTAAACTGCAGTTGCAATGCCTTCAGTTGTACCCTGTAACCCGCTGAAAAAAAAGGGCAAGCATAGCTCGCATTTCAGCGCATCTTTTTTACGAGTGTCCATAAAAGTTAGAACAACTTAGGTATGTAGCGGACAGAATTGGATTCGAAAAACACACAATTCGAGTAACGACATCGAGCACTCTGTTAAAACTTGAAACAAATTAAAAATTACAGATAATACAGATACAAAAATTGGAAAAATATGATTAAATTAGAACTTCACTTCAAACAATAGTTTATAGTTAAAGACATAATTGAGATCTAGAATTAATTTGATATTAGTACAAGCAGCCACATTCTTTACTATTTGATAATATAAATCGATCCCTTTAAAAAAAAAACTAGAATTTTGTAGCGCAACAATATTTAATATTCGATAAATTCATATACATATATTATTTTGGTAGACGATAAATTAGTAAGTTTTAAACAATTTAATCAATTCCGAATATTATTTTTATTAGTATTATTATTATTTTTATAATATGTTAATTTATTGGGTATCTACTAATCGCCCATTCACAGCTTATTTTAGTCTGTTTGCCTGCACAGCTGTTTTGCATACTTGGCGGGATTTTTTACTCGATTTTTTCTTGGCTGCGTTGCGTGTTGTTTACAGACATTTAGCAACTTTTTGCTGCTGCTTTTGATATGCAACTTAATTACCGTGTTTGCCAGCCGCTGCATTCTGTAAATAAGAAGAATAATAATTAATGTTTGCCCAGCCAGCGTTTCTATTTTTACTCTCTCTCTCTCTCTCTCTTCTCCATATCTTCGTAGTCTACTTTCAGGCGCGTCCCGCCCGCAGCCCAGATGGTCCTGGCCTTGTCCTGGGTTTCTCTGCCGTGGCGATTTATGGCCGCTTAATGGCAGTTTATGCAACTTTACGAGATAATGACTGTTTATTTGGCTTATGTTTATACTATATGTGTTCAAATACATACTGTATAACTGAGTCTGAAATCTGCCGCATTATAAACTTGTAAACTTGTTATTGGACGCCCAGCAGCGATAACGGTTCGCGTATAAAGGATGTAGTTTAGTAAAAGCTAGGATATGAAAGTGTTGGCAGTATATGAAACTGATTGAGGGAACTAAAACTGACATTGCAGAAGGGACTTGGGATTAGGATGGGTAGGAATGCAGTTATCATTAACATATCAGTTTGAATGGGGAAACAAACGAAGATTGAATAGAAAATACAATAAAAGTAAATGAAAAATGAATATGACAATAATATAATAGTTTGTAATTGTAGTGATATTTTTTTTTAATTTTCAGATAGAATAGCAATGTGAAGTGCAATAACATATTTATACATGCCCCTATTCTCCTTGTTGTGTTAGGTTAAAGAGTTTATTTTCCGGACCTTAACTAATTTAATTTTAATATTGTAATCTTAGCACCTAAAACTCATCTGATCTGGGTATTTCTTGTATAAATGATAGAGAGTGGCGCAATAACTTATTTAATAGAAATCTCCTTGAATGCAGCTAAAGTTTCTCATTTATTTGCCCATTTACACCTTGAACTAAACTAAGCTTATCTAAATTTCAATTATACATAAATATTCAAGAAATCCTAACTATTTGCCACGCTGCTCGACGAGCCAATCAAGACGCCAAAAATGGAGTTGAACCACATGAAAGTTCGCCGCCGAATTGCAGTGCTTACCAAGAACTCCCCGACCGGGACATGGATCAGGGTCTGCATCTGAGTTGGAGTCGGAGTCGGAGAGTGAGTATGCGTTACACTGCACGACATAGTTCCATTAAAGTTTTGACGATAACGCGCCAAACTTTGCGCCCAGCGGGGCTTGCAGCAATTTGCAGCCAGGCCGAACACAACACAACACACAACAAACAACAAGCAACAACAGCTCCGCCTGGTCATAACTTAGGCGCTGCACTAATCAAGGACTGCATACCGTTGGAGAAGGGCTGGGAAAGGCATTTATTAATAACGCGATGGCGTCGTGAACTTTAAATAACCCAACAAAACTTACGCCAAGTGCCAGACGAAGTTGAGTTCAACCCTTCGTCAACTCTTTATGGGCCAAAAACTGCATTGTGGCTGCTTGATAATTGCGCATACGCGGCGTTGCCGCCTGCAAATACCCTTTAACGTAGTTTGCGTTAAAAAATATTGAGGCAAGAAACTCAGATAGAGTAGAGTATTTGATCTTCGGTGTGACGATTGGGCAAACTTGTTGGGGCAACCAGGCGACTGCAGCGTTGTTTATGTTGGCACTTGTTTTGCTATTACTTTTATTATTATTATTATGACTATTGTTGTTATTATTATTATTATTGTTATTATTACAGCATATGTTGGCCAACGGAATTTTCATGTTATGGTTGTTAAGTTTGCTTTTTGTTTTCCGTTTATTTTCTGTTGGCCGAATGCCAAGTTGCATTATAATCAAATGCAATTTTCAAGCACTTTTCCGACAGCTTTTCACGCCGCTTTTAAATGACTTTTTCGTGACAGTTTTGTAGCGAGTTCCGCAGCTGTGGCCCCTCAGGTCACACCTGTCGTATACTTGATCCCAGTTACGCCTGTCTGCAGTTGTTCAATGTGCGCTCTTGATATTTTGACCAAACATTTGCCAAAAAGTTCAACACACACACACACACACACACGGAATTGGCCAACACACACACACACACAGGCACAGACAGCAAACGGCAGAAAAAGTATGCAAGAAAAGTTGTAAGAACTTCTGTGCCCCCGAGTTGTTGTCGTTGTTTTTGTTTGCAGCTGCTGTTGTTGCCCCTTTTTGCTGGTTGTGTTTTTGGCAAGTTTGTCGACTTGGCGCTGCATTACATGTGGTTACAACGAAGGCATCGACAGCCGTTGCAAGCAGCCGTTTATGGCTTGTTTTCCAGCCGCACTCATTGTTGTTGCCGCACGTGGCCAAGAAAGTTGGCCCCGAGGCGTAGCGTAGAGCCAACCTACCATAGGCTGGCAGTACATTTGGCTGGCCCAGACAGACTGTTGCATGCGCTCTGGATATCCAAATAACTGCTCCACTATCGCAGCTGTCGGAAGGCAAGTTTAGCTGTGAAAATAATTGATTTTGCTTACGTTTCGGTAATCAATTTGTGATTGTTCAGCTACTATAGGAAATACTACATTCAAATAATTATTTATGTCATAACATTTCTGTTAATTTGAATCTAAATCTAACTCACATTGAGTTTTATTAACTATAAAATTGTAGTATTATTTTATTGGAATATTTGTTAATTTTTTGTTTCCATTTCTAATTGTCTTTAAAGTAAAGTTCGGTTAAGTAATTATTTCTTTTAAAAATGTCGATAAGACTATTTTTTAAAAGTGGGTTAAAAAAAGTTTATGAAGTAATGAGGAAATTAATATTCAACGATACCTTTAAAATAATTATTTTCGTAATGAATTTGTGTATATAGAAGATTTTACTATCTTGTTTATCTTAAGTTGTTTGTAGATTATATTAACAAACGTTTTAGAAAACTGCGTGTTATTATATATTTCTTTTGAATTGCATTCTAATTCAGTTGTTGAAAACCAAAATGCCTCAACAAAACAGCCTTTCAAAGAGTCGCAAACTTTTCTAATAACCTAAGAAGCTTGCAAACAAGCGCAGACATGCAACGAACCCGTTTCTTTCTATCGCGCTCTTTCACTCGCACTCTGTCTGTCTCTGTCTGATAGAAGGTCGCATTGCAGTAATAACATTGTCAATGTGTTTCAAAAGGAAAATGTGTGCAAAAAATAGTTGGTACTCGATACACATGCATATAAAATTGATGTGTTAGTTCTCGGTAAAGTTTCAAAGCAAACACAGAGCATTAAATTTTCAAAAGTAAATTTACAAAAGTGGGACAGCATCAGTTTTTCGAAAGAGACAGAGCGAGAAACTGAAGAGAAGCTGCGATGAATTCGCTTTGGTTGGCATACGTGATATATTATTTTACATTACTGGCATGGCAAATTGAAAAACTATGCGATTGCCAGACAGTAAGAAAATTGAATTGAGCTGAATAATAATAAAAGAAATAACCCAAAACAAAAACACAGACAATGAAGTAGTAAATTCGCTTACACAACAAAATGTGAATAAATTGAAGCATCGTCAATCTCGAACCTCAATTCATTCACAATTTCCAATGCAAAAAAAAATATATTACAAGAATTTCACGAATATATATTTTGAGTTTGCACAAAGAGTTTTGTGAACTACTCAAAAATGAAATTAAAACTACAAAAAAACACAGTTAAAGTCTTTTCAGTTTTCCATACATTTATTATGTAATATACTATAAAAATAATTAAAACCTATTTAAATTTATATTAAATATTTTTTGAACTACTAAAACTAAAAAATAGTTTTTCAGAATCAAAAAATGAATTATAATTTAAATGAATGAATTATAATTTAAATAGATCTAATTGTATTTATATTAAAATTCCGCAGAGTATCTGAACGTCGCTTAATATTTACAGCTCTCTCTTGTTCCCACCATTCAAATTGAAATAAGTCAGTGCGAAACTAACTTGAAGGGAAAACTTTTAAATTGATTGATTGAAAGACTGATTGATTGTGAGCTGGTAACTAAACTAAAGCTCGAATTGTGCTAACATTGCTCAACCATGGCCTGGAATGCATAGCGAAGAGCTTGAAATTAATAAATTATACTCCAACCAGGCATTTTTTTGTCAAACTCAGCTAGATACAATAAATATAATTCATACAAAATAAGTTATAATTATGTATAAATTCTAACGTTAATATATTTTAGCAGTACATGTGTGGATTGTCAGAGATTCACTTAGTTTTTTAATTACAAATCCCAAATGCTCCGACTTCAGCTCGTCGCCTAACAATTCTCATCTGTTGTGTTTCAATCAAGCTGGCGCAACTAAACTTCAATTACAATGCCGGGAATCAGGAGCAAAAGTGAGTGATGCCACAAATACCTATAGTATCTGCATTTAGCTCTTTCCACGACGTCGGATAGACTGCATCCGTCCTGGTGGAGTGGCGGCATGGCTGGATCTGTCGCTTATTTGTGTGTGACGCCGTTCGATGTGCTCGAATCGCATATGATGATCCTCAAGAAGGACAGAACCACACTTCAGACGGCACGACGTGCGATCCGACGATACGGTAGGCCAAGCTGTTGCTTTGTAGCGATAAACAATCTCTCTCTTGAAAAGTATTCTTCCCTCTGTGCAGGATTCATCGCGTTGTACGATGGCCTTTCTGCTCAGCTGTTCAGGCAGTTCTCCTACGGTCTACTGCGATTCCATCTGTACGATGTGGGCAAGCAATACGTCGACGAGAATAACTTCTTGCACAAAATATTTGTGGCGACCATATCGGGCATCATTGCCGGCTCAGTTGGCATTCTCAGCGAGATGATAAACACTCGAATGCAAGTGGATCGCGTCCTAGCTCCATCGATGCGACGAAACTACAGGCATGTCTTCGATGGCTTCCACAAGGTCTATCGAAACGAGGGATTCGCGGCTCTGTACACAGGTGGAACATACGCAATTACCCGCGCCGCCCTTGTCACCATTGGCCAAAATGCAATGTACGATCAGGTTAGCATCCCATCGGCACTGCCACTAAGAATATAATACTGGCAACTATTGTTTGCAGTGTAAAATGCTCTACTTGCGCTATCTGAATCTGGAGGAGAACAGCAAGGGCCTGCATCTGTTGAGTTCTCTGTCGGCGGGCATCGTCTGTGCTCCTTTAGTCCAACCAGTTGAGGTCCTAAAGACATTGAAAATGGTCGCCGTGAAGAACCATTGGAAGACGAGGGGGGAAATGACGGATTACATGCTGCGATTTGGCTTGCGAGGACTCTTTCGTGGATTCACCGCCACTCTGTATCGCATGGTGGGCAGCACAATTATCACTATGCTTGTTTACGAGGAGTTGCGATTCAGATTTGGGAATTATAAAAAAACATTCGAGATTGAATAAACTACAAACAGTTTTTCGCAATCGCAGCTTGCATCGTAGCATTTCTTATCTTTACAAAACTATCTTGCTTCAAACTTAAAGTCCTATTTTTTAAGTTTAAGAAATTCTCAATTTCTATAATTTTATTCTTAATTTTGTTTGAAGTCTTGGGTTTGATTCGGGTTCAAAACACTTACTTTCAAAATAGTAAAGTTACATTAAAAGTGAAAGACTAACTTAAATATACATAATTATTAAGTAATGCAAATATGGTTTTTGTAAGTATCTTATTTCTGTTTCAATTTGGAGACCATGTGATTTTACCATGTTTGGTAGGTAAGCCATTGCGCTAAAACATAGAGGAACTGGAAAGCATATTTTTAGAGCTGTTATTCAAACCAGTATTGTGATAACTACTGCAATTTATCGCCTGTTATTACCAAGAGTACAAGTTTTAGCAATTATCGTTCCTTTTATGAATTGATAGTTCAGTCAGACATCCTAAAGAATTGTATACGAGGTGTGTTCAAAAAGTAAGGTGACTTTTCAAATTTCGCGGGCAACATATTTTCGATTATCGATTTTTTTGTTTTGTTATATTGGTACACTCTTCCCTAACATCTGTACCAAGTTTCAATGGAAAATCCTCTTTTGTTTGGTTGTGAGAGGCGTAAAGTTACAAGTTATTTTGCGAGCTCGGCGATTTTTTGCTATCGAAAAATATGGATCAAAGGATTTGGATCAAATTTTGTGTAAAAAATAAAATTAAGTGCTCTGAAACACTTGAAATGTTGACAGTGGCATACGGTGAAACTGTTCTGAGTAAAAAAAATGTGTACAAGTGGTACAAACTCTTCCAAGATGGCCGGGAAGATGCCAATGACCAGCCTCGCTCTGGACGCCCAAGCACGTCAACAACTGATGAAAACGTTCAAGCAGTGACGAAAATTGTTTTGGAAAATCGTCGAATCACTATCAGAGAAGTTGCTGAAGATGTCGCTATATCGCTTGGCTCGTGCCATGAAATTTTTTCAAACGTTTTGGGTATGAGTCGTGTGTCAGCGAAGTTTGTTCCGAAATTGCTGAATTTTGACCAAAAGAACCGTCGCATGAGCATCGCTCAAGAGCTGTTGAATGACGTCAACGACGACCCAGATTTACTCAAAAGGGTCACAACTGGTGACGAATCATGGGTATATGGTTATGATATCGAAACCAAAGCCCAATCGTCCCAATGGACGGAGATTTGCAACGATTGAAGAGATAAAGACTGCATCGCTGCAAGAGCTCAAGGCTATACCGAAAAGTGCTTATGGGAAGTGCTTTGAGGATTGGAAAAACCGTTGGCATGAGTGTATTGTATCTGAGGGGGATTACTTTGAAGGGGACAACATAAATATTGATAAATAAATTAATAGTTTTTCTTGAAAATACAAAGTCACCTTACTTTTTGAACATACCTCGTATACATACTGTATATAGCTTATTGTAAGGCTCCCTATAGATTCTTGTTATTTTCAAATTTAAACTTTGGCTTCTAAGTAGTTCAAACGATTGTAACCCTTATTTCTTGATCTTTAATTAATGTTTAAATTGTTCAAGAAGCTATTCAAGTCTATTTTTGTATTAATTAACACGTGGTTGCTTAAAGCTTCGGCAACTCTATTGGTTAGTGCATTCAGCTCTCAGTTATGCCAGTTGGCCGTTTCCTGCAAGTTGTTGCCATCAACGATGCGACAGGATGATGGCTTTTTAATGCTGCTTTGTTTTGGCCAACTGTCGCCAGCATCGTCGAGCCGTCCTTAGGAGGCTGGAGAGACGTCGGACTTTGTCGCCGTGTCATATTGCCGTGCCTATTGCACTGCTGAACTGGCACGCAGCTTTCACAGCTGTCATCCTGTCAGATATGGCGGCCCAATTTCGAAACTTGTTTTTCCCCCACGTTTTCCCGTTCAGCCTTAGGCACCGTGTTCCAGTGCGTGCAAAACTGTTGCCAATATGACTGTGTCGGTGTGTCGGTGGGTGTGTGTGTGTGTGCTGGAACGTTTCCGGCCCTGACAGCTTCCGGTCGTGGCAGTTGCCGCTGCAGCAGAAGCGGCGTAAAATCAATTCTTTTACTTAAGCCTCGGCTTGTTAATTCATTTGCTGCTCAATTCGATTGTTTAAAATTCAAACTTCAACTTCGGCACCCTGTTAATTTACATTGTAATTTCCAAATTATGTCGTCAGAAAGACACAATACACAAATACATTATTACGGCTTTTTCTGTGTCATAAAACACAAATTGTAATTCAGCGTAAATGCATCAGTATTGACAAAGTTCAAAGTCATTCAAAGTTTTCAAGCTCATAATGCTCCAAAATCCCGCCCAACTTCTGAAAATTAAAATTTTTGGCAAATCTACTTGCTACTCGATTCTGTTCGCCTGGTACTTCAGCAGCTCCAAGTGGGTTTTGGGAAGGAATTTCGTCGTTAATATTAACGTATTTTATTAAAATTCAAAATTGAAAATCCCGCCCAGCTTTTGAAAATTAAAATTTTTGGCTAATCTACTTGCTACTCGATTATGTTCGCCTGGTACTTCAACAGCTCCAAGTGGGTTTTGGGAAGGAATTTCGTCGTTAATATTAAGGAAGGAAGGAATTTTGTCGTTAATATTAACGTATTTAATTCAAATTCAAGTTTAAAAATACCGCCCAGCTTCTGAAAATTAAAATTTTTGGCAAATCTACTTGCTACACGATTCTGTTTGCCTGGTACTTCAGCAGATCGACGTTGGTTTTTGGAAGGAATTTCGTCGTTAATATTAACGTATTTTATTCAAATTCAAGTTTAAAAATCCCGCCAAGCTTCTGAAAATTAAAATTTTTGGCAAATCTACTTGCTACACGATTCTGTTTGCCTGGTACTTCAGCAGATCGACGTTGGTTTTTGGAAGGAATTTCGTCGTTAATATTAACGTATTTTATTCAAATTCAAGTTTGAAAATCCCGCCCAACTTCTGAAAATTAAAATTTTTGGCAAATCTACTTGCTACTCGATTATGTTCGCCTGGTACCTCAGAAGCTCCAAGTGGGTTTTGGGAAGGAATTTCGTCGTTAATATTAACGTATTTTATTCAAATTCAAGTTTGAAAATCCCGGCCAGATTCTGAAAATTAAAATTTTTGGCTAATCTACTTGCTACTCGATTCTGTTCGCCTGGTACTACAGCAGCTCCAAGTGGGTTTTGGGAAGGAATTTCGTCGTTAATATTAACGTATTTTATTCAAATTCAAGTTTAAAAAACCCGGCCAGATTCTGAAAATTAAAATTTTTGGCTAATCTACTTGCTACTCGATTCTGTTCGCCTGGTACTTCAGCAGATCGACGTTGGTTTTGGGAAGGAATTTCGTCGTTAATATTAACGTATTTTATTCAAATTCAAGTTTGAAAATCCCGCCCAACTTCTGAAAATTAAAATTTTTGGCAAATCTACTTGCTACTCGATTATGTTCGCCTGGTACCTCAGAAGCTCCAAGTGGGTTTTGGGAAGGAATTTCGTCGTTAATATTAACGTATTTTATTCAAATTCAAGTTTGAAAATCCCGCCCAGCTTCTGAAAATTAAAATTTTTGACAAATCTACTTGCTACTCGATTATGTTCGCCTGGTACTTCAGAAGCTCCAAGTGGGTTTTGGGAAGGAATTGTTTCGTTAATATTAACGTATTTTATTCAAATTCAAGTTTGAAAATCCCGCCCAGCTTCTGAAAATTAAAATTTTTGGCTAATTTACCTTCTACTCGATTCTGTTCGCCTGGTACTTCAGAAGCTCCAAGTGGGTTTTGGGAAGGAATTTCGTCGTTAATATTAACGTATTTTATTCAAATTCAAGTTTGAAATTCCCGCCCAGCTTCTGAAAATTAAAATTTTTGGCAAATCTACTTGCTACTCGATTATGATCGCCTGGTACTACAGCAGCTTCAAGTGGGTTTTGGGAAGGAATTTCGTCGTTAATATTAACGTATTTTATTCAAATTCAAGTTTGAAAATCCCGCCCAGCTTCTGAAAATTAAAATTTTTGGCTAATCTACTTGCTACTCGATTCTGTTCGCCTGGTACTTCAGCAGATCGACGTTGGTTTTGGGAAGGAATTTCGTCGTTAATATTAACGTATTTTATTCAAATTCAAGTTTGAAATTCCCGCCCAGCTTCTGAAAGTTAAAATTTTTGGCAAATCTACTTGCTACTCGATTATGTTCGCCTGGTACTTCAGCAGCTCCAAGTGGGTTTTGGGAAGGAATTTCGTCGTTAATATTAACGTATTTTATTCAAATTCAAGTTTGAAAATCCCGCCCAGCTTCTGAAAATTAAAATTTTTGGCAAATCTACTTGCTACTCGATTCTGTTCGCCTGGTACTACAGCAGCTCCAAGGGGGTTTTGGGAAGGAATTTCGTCGTTAATATTAACGTATTTTATTCAAATTCAAGTTTGAAAATCCCGCCCAGCTTCTGAAAATTGAAATTTGTGGCAAATCTACTTGCTACTCGATTATGTTCGCCTGGTACTTCAGCAGCTCCAAGTGGGTTTTTGGAAGGAATTTCGTCGTTAATATTAACGTATTTTATTCAAATTCAAGTTTGAAAATCCCGCCCAGCTTCTGAAAATTAAAATTTTTGGAAAATCTACTTGCTACTCGATTATGTTCGCCTGGTACTTCAGCAGCTCCAAGTGGGTTTTGGGAAGGAATTTCGTCGTTAATATTAACGTATTTTATTCAAATTCAAGTTTGAAAATCCCGCCCAGCTTCTGAAAATTAAAATTTTTGGCAAATCTACTTGCTACTCGATTCTGTTCGCCTGGTACTACAGCAGCTCCAAGTGGGTTTTGGGAAGGAATTTCGTCGTTAATATTAACGTATTTTATTCAAATTCAAGTTTGAAAATCCCGCCCAGCTTCTGAAAATTGAAATTTGTGGCAAATCTACTTGCTACTCGATTATGTTCGCCTGGTACTTCAGCAGCTCCAAGTGGGTTTTTGGAAGGAATTTCGTCGTTAATATTAACGTATTTTATTCAAATTCAAGTTTGAAAATCCCGCCCAGCTTCTGAAAATTAAAATTTTTGGAAAATCTACTTGCTACTCGATTATGTTCGCCTGGTACTTTAGCAGATCGACGTTGGTTTTGGGAAGGAATTTCGTCGTTAATATTAACGTATTTTATTCAAATTCAAGTTTGAAAATCCCGCCCAGCTTCAGAAAATTAAAATTTTTGGCTAATCTACTTGCTACTCGATTCTGTTCGCCTGGTACTTCAGCAGATCGACGTTGGTTTTGGGAAGGAATTTCGTCGTTAATATTAACGTATTTTATTCAAATTCAAGTTTGAAAATCCCGCCCAGCTTCTGAAAATTAAAATTTTTGGCAAATCTACTTGCTACTCGATTCTGTTCGCCTGGTACTTCAGCAGATCGACGTTGGTTTTGGCAAGGAATTTCGTCGTTAATATTAACGTATTTTATTCAAATTCAAGTTTGAAAATCCCGCCCAGCTTCTGAAAATTAAAATGTTTGGCTAATTTACCTTCTACTCGATTCTGTTCGCCTGGTACTACAGCAGCTCCAAGTGGGTTTTGGGAAGGAATTTCGTCGTTAATATTAACGTATTTTATTCAAATTCAAGTTTGAAAATCCCGCCCAGCTTCTGAAAATTAAAATTTTTGGCAAATCTACTTGCTACTCGATTCTGTTCGCCTGGTACTTCAGCAGATCGACGTTGGTTTTGGGAAGGAATTTCGTCGTTAATATTAACGTATTTTATTCAAATTCAAGTTTGAAAATCCCGCCCAGCTTCTGAAAATTAAAATTTTTGGCTAATCTACTTGCTACTCGATTCTGTTCGCCTGGTACTTCAGCAGATCGACGTTGGTTTTGGGAAGGAATTTCGTCGTTAATATTAACGTATTTTATTCAAATTCAAGTTTGAAAATCCCGCCCAGCTTCTGAAAATTAAAATTTTTGGCTAATTTACCTTCTACTCGATTCTGTTCGCCTGGTACTTCAGCAGATCGACGTTGGTTTTGGGAAGGAATTTCGTCGTTAATATTAACGTATTTTATTCAAATTCAAGTTTGAAAATCCCGCCCAGCTTCTGAAAATTAAAATTTTTGGCAAATCTACTTGCTACTCGATTATGTTCGCCTGGTACCACAGCAGCTCCAAGTGGGTTTTGGGAAGGAATTTCGTCGTTAATATTAACGTATTTTATTCAAATTCAAGTTTGAAAATCCCGCCCAGCTTCTGAAAATTAAAATTTTTGGCAAATCTACTTGCTACTCGATTATGTTCGCCTGGTACTTCAGCAGCTCCAAGTGGGTTTTGGGAAGGAATTTTGTTATTAATATTAACGTATTTTATTCAAATTCAAGTTTGAAAATCCCGCCCAGCTTCTGAAAATTAAAATGTTTGGCTAATTTACCTTCTACTCGATTCTGTTCGCCTGGTACTTCAGCAGCTCCAAGTGGGTTTTGGGAAGGAATTTCGTCGTTAATATTAACGTATTTTATTCAAATTCAAGTTTGAAAATCCCGCCCAGCTTCTGAAAATTAAAATTTTTGGCAAATCTACTTGCTACTCGATTCTGTTCGCCTGGTACTTCAGCAGCTCCAAGTGGGTTTTGGGAAGGAATTTCGTCGTTAATATTAACGTATTTTATTCAAATTCAAGTTTGAAAATCCCGCCCAGCTTCTGAAAATTAAAATTTTTGGCTAATCTACTTGCTACTCGATTCTGTTCGCCTGGTACTTCAGCAGATCGACGTTGGTTTTGGGAAGGAATTTCGTCGTTAATATTAACGTATTTTATTCAAATTCAAGTTTGAAAATCCCGCCCAGCTTCTGAAAATTAAAATTTTTGGCTAATTTACCTTCTACTCGATTCTGTTCGCCTGGTACTTCAGCAGATCGACGTTGGTTTTGGGAAGGAATTTCGTCGTTAATATTAACGTATTTTATTCAAATTCAAGTTTGAAAATCCCGCCCAGCTTCTGAAAATTAAAATTTTTGGCAAATCTACTTGCTACTCGATTCTGTTCGCCTGGTACTTCAGCAGATCGACGTTGGTTTTGGGAAGGAATTTCGTCGTTAATATTAACGTATTTTATTCAAATTCAAGTTTGAAAATCCCGCCCAGCTTCTGAAAATTAAAATTTTTGGCAAATCTACTTGCTACTCGATTCTGTTCGCCTGGTACTTCAGCAGCTCCAAGTGGGTTTTGGGAAGGAATTTCGTCGTTAATATTAACGTATTTTATTCAAATTCAAGTTTGAAAATCCCGCCCAGCTTCTGAAAATTAAAATTTTTGGCAAATCTACTTGCTACTCGATTCTGTTCGCCTGGTACTTCAGCAGCTCCAAGTGGGTTTTGGGAAGGAATTTCGTCGTTAATATTAACGTATTTTATTCAAATTCAAGTTTGAAAATCCCGCCCAGCTTCTGATAACTAAAATTTTTGGCAAATCTACTTGCTACTCGATTATGTTCGCCTGGTACTTCAGCAGATCGACGTTGGTTTTGGGAAGGAATTTCGTCGTTAATATTAACGTATTTTATTCAAATTCAAGTTAGAAAACCCGCCCAGCTTCTGAAAATTAAAATTTTTGGCAAATCTACTTGCTACTCGATTATGTTCGCCTGGTACCACAGCAGCTCCAAGTGGGTTTTGGGAAGGAATTTCGTCGTTAATATTAACGTATTTTATTCAAATTCAAGTTTGAAAATCCCGCCCAGCTTCTGAAAATTAAAATTTTTGGCAAATCTACTTGCTACTCGATTATGTTCGCCTGGTACTTCAGCAGCTCCAAGTGGGTTTTGGGAAGGAATTTCGTCGTTAATATTAACGTATTTTATTCAAATTCAAGTTTGAAAATCCCGCCCAGCTTCTGAAAATTAAAATTTTTGGCAAATCTACTTGCTACTCGATTCTGTTCGCCTGGTACTTCAGCAGCTTCAAGTGGGTTTTGGGAAGGAATTTCGTCGTTAATATTAACGTATTTTATTCAAATTCAAGTTTGAAAATCCCGCCCAGCTTCTGAAAATTAAAATTTTTGGCAAATCTACTTGCTACTCGATTCTGTTCGCCTGGTACTTCAGCAGCTCCAAGTGGGTTTTGGGAAGGAATTTCGTCGTTAATATTAACGTATTTTATTCAAATTCAAGTTAGAAAACCCGCCCAGCTTCTGAAAATTAAAATTTTTGGCAAATCTACTTGCTACTCGATTATGTTCGCCTGGTACCACAGCAGCTCCAAGTGGGTTTTGGGAAGGAATTTCGTCGTTAATATTAACGTATTTTATTCAAATTCAAGTTTGAAAATCCCGCCCAGCTTCTGAAAATTAAAATTTTTGGCAAATCTACTTGCTACTCGATTATGTTCGCCTGGTACTTCAGCAGCTCCAAGTGGGTTTTGGGAAGGAATTTCGTCTTTAATATTAACGTATTTTATTCAAATTCAAGTTTGAAAATCCCGCCCAGCTTCTGAAAATTAAAATTTTTGGCAAATCTACTTGCTACTCGATTCTGTTCGCCTGGTACTTCAGCAGCTCCAAGTGGGTTTTGGGAAGGAATTTCGTCGTTAATATTAACGTATTTTATTCAAATTCAAGTTTGAAAATCCCGCCCAGCTTCTGAAAATTAAAATTTTTGGAAAATCTACTTGCTACTCGATTATGTTCGCCTGGTACTTCAGCAGATCGACGTTGGTTTTGGGAAGGAATTTCGTCGTTAATATTAACGTATTTTATTCAAATTCAAGTTTGAAAATCCCGCCCAGCTTCAGAAAATTAAAATTTTTGGCTAATCTACTTGCTACTCGATTCTGTTCGCCTGGTACTTCAGCAGATCGACGTTGGTTTTGGGAAGGAATTTCGTCGTTAATATTAACGTATTTTATTCAAATTCAAGTTTGAAAATCCCGCCCAGCTTCTGAAAATTAAAATTTTTGGCAAATCTACTTGCTACTCGATTCTGTTCGCCTGGTACTACAGCAGCTCCAAGTGGGTTTTGGGAAGGAATTTCGTCGTTAATATTAACGTATTTTATTCAAATTCAAGTTTGAAAATCCCGCCCAGCTTCTGAAAATTGAAATTTGTGGCAAATCTACTTGCTACTCGATTATGTTCGCCTGGTACTTCAGCAGCTCCAAGTGGGTTTTTGGAAGGAATTTCGTCGTTAATATTAACGTATTTTATTCAAATTCAAGTTTGAAAATCCCGCCCAGCTTCTGAAAATTAAAATTTTTGGAAAATCTACTTGCTACTCGATTATGTTCGCCTGGTACTTCAGCAGCTCCAAGTGGGTTTTGGGAAGGAATTTCGTCGTTAATATTAACGTATTTTATTCAAATTCAAGTTTGAAAATCCCGCCCAGCTTCTGAAAATTAAAATTTTTGGCAAATCTACTTGCTACTCGATTCTGTTCGCCTGGTACTACAGCAGCTCCAAGTGGGTTTTGGGAAGGAATTTCGTCGTTAATATTAACGTATTTTATTCAAATTCAAGTTTGAAAATCCCGCCCAGCTTCTGAAAATTGAAATTTGTGGCAAATCTACTTGCTACTCGATTATGTTCGCCTGGTACTTCAGCAGCTCCAAGTGGGTTTTTGGAAGGAATTTCGTCGTTAATATTAACGTATTTTATTCAAATTCAAGTTTGAAAATCCCGCCCAGCTTCTGAAAATTAAAATTTTTGGCAAATCTACTTGCTACTCGATTATGTTCGCCTGGTACTTCAGCAGCTCCAAGTGGGTTTTGGGAAGGAATTTCGTCGTTAATATTAACGTATTTTATTCAAATTCAAGTTTGAAAATCCCGCCCAGCTTCTGAAAATTAAAATTTTTGGAAAATCTACTTGCTACTCGATTATGTTCGCCTGGTACTTCAGCAGATCGACGTTGGTTTTGGGAAGGAATTTCGTCGTTAATATTAACGTATTTTATTCAAATTCAAGTTTGAAAATCCCGCCCAGCTTCAGAAAATTAAAATTTTTGGCTAATCTACTTGCTACTCGATTCTGTTCGCCTGGTACTTCAGCAGATCGACGTTGGTTTTGGGAAGGAATTTCGTCGTTAATATTAACGTATTTTATTCAAATTCAAGTTTGAAAATCCCGCCCAGCTTCTGAAAATTAAAATTTTTGGAAAATCTACTTGCTACTCGATTATGTTCGCCTGGTACTTCAGCAGATCGACGTTGGTTTTGGGAAGGAATTTCGTCGTTAATATTAACGTATTTTATTCAAATTCAAGTTTGAAAATCCCGCCCAGCTTCAGAAAATTAAAATTTTTGGCTAATCTACTTGCTACTCGATTCTGTTCGCCTGGTACTTCAGCAGATCGACGTTGGTTTTGGGAAGGAATTTCGTCGTTAATATTAACGTATTTTATTCAAATTCAAGTTTGAAAATCCCGCCCAGCTTCTGAAAATTAAAATTTTTGGCAAATCTACTTGCTACTCGATTCTGTTCGCCTGGTACTTCAGCAGATCGACGTTGGTTTTGGGAAGGAATTTCGTCGTTAATATTAACGTATTTTATTCAAATTCAAGTTTGAAAATCCCGCCCAGCTTCTGAAAATTAAAATTTTTGGCAAATCTACTTGCTACTCGATTCTGTTCGCCTGGTACTTCAGCAGCTCCAAGTGGGTTTTGGGAAGGAATTTCGTCGTTAATATTAACGTATTTTATTCAAATTCAAGTTTGAAAATCCCGCCCAGCTTCTGAAAATTAAAATTTTTGGCAAATCTACTTGCTACTCGATTCTGTTCGCCTGGTACTTCAGCAGCTCCAAGTGGGTTTTGGGAAGGAATTTCGTCGTTAATATTAACGTATTTTATTCAAATTCAAGTTTGAAAATCCCGCCCAGCTTCTGATAACTAAAATTTTTGGCAAATCTACTTGCTACTCGATTATGTTCGCCTGGTACTTCAGCAGATCGACGTTGGTTTTGGGAAGGAATTTCGTCGTTAATATTAACGTATTTTATTCAAATTCAAGTTAGAAAACCCGCCCAGCTTCTGAAAATTAAAATTTTTGGCAAATCTACTTGCTACTCGATTATGTTCGCCTGGTACCACAGCAGCTCCAAGTGGGTTTTGGGAAGGAATTTCGTCGTTAATATTAACGTATTTTATTCAAATTCAAGTTTGAAAATCCCGCCCAGCTTCTGAAAATTAAAATTTTTGGCAAATCTACTTGCTACTCGATTATGTTCGCCTGGTACTTCAGCAGCTCCAAGTGGGTTTTGGGAAGGAATTTCGTCGTTAATATTAACGTATTTTATTCAAATTCAAGTTTGAAAATCCCGCCCAGCTTCTGAAAATTAAAATTTTTGGCAAATCTACTTGCTACTCGATTCTGTTCGCCTGGTACTTCAGCAGCTTCAAGTGGGTTTTGGGAAGGAATTTCGTCGTTAATATTAACGTATTTTATTCAAATTCAAGTTTGAAAATCCCGCCCAGCTTCTGAAAATTAAAATTTTTGGCAAATCTACTTGCTACTCGATTCTGTTCGCCTGGTACTTCAGCAGCTCCAAGTGGGTTTTGGGAAGGAATTTCGTCGTTAATATTAACGTATTTTATTCAAATTCAAGTTAGAAAACCCGCCCAGCTTCTGAAAATTAAAATTTTTGGCAAATCTACTTGCTACTCGATTATGTTCGCCTGGTACCACAGCAGCTCCAAGTGGGTTTTGGGAAGGAATTTCGTCGTTAATATTAACGTATTTTATTCAAATTCAAGTTTGAAAATCCCGCCCAGCTTCTGAAAATTAAAATTTTTGGCAAATCTACTTGCTACTCGATTATGTTCGCCTGGTACTTCAGCAGCTCCAAGTGGGTTTTGGGAAGGAATTTCGTCTTTAATATTAACGTATTTTATTCAAATTCAAGTTTGAAAATCCCGCCCAGCTTCTGAAAATTAAAATTTTTGGCAAATCTACTTGCTACTCGATTCTGTTCGCCTGGTACTTCAGCAGCTCCAAGTGGGTTTTGGGAAGGAATTTCGTCGTTAATATTAACGTATTTTATTCAAATTCAAGTTTGAAAATCCCGCCCAGCTTCTGAAAATTAAAATTTTTGGAAAATCTACTTGCTACTCGATTATGTTCGCCTGGTACTTCAGCAGATCGACGTTGGTTTTGGGAAGGAATTTCGTCGTTAATATTAACGTATTTTATTCAAATTCAAGTTTGAAAATCCCGCCCAGCTTCAGAAAATTAAAATTTTTGGCTAATCTACTTGCTACTCGATTCTGTTCGCCTGGTACTTCAGCAGATCGACGTTGGTTTTGGGAAGGAATTTCGTCGTTAATATTAACGTATTTTATTCAAATTCAAGTTTGAAAATCCCGCCCAGCTTCTGAAAATTAAAATTTTTGGCAAATCTACTTGCTACTCGATTCTGTTCGCCTGGTACTACAGCAGCTCCAAGTGGGTTTTGGGAAGGAATTTCGTCGTTAATATTAACGTATTTTATTCAAATTCAAGTTTGAAAATCCCGCCCAGCTTCTGAAAATTGAAATTTGTGGCAAATCTACTTGCTACTCGATTATGTTCGCCTGGTACTTCAGCAGCTCCAAGTGGGTTTTTGGAAGGAATTTCGTCGTTAATATTAACGTATTTTATTCAAATTCAAGTTTGAAAATCCCGCCCAGCTTCTGAAAATTAAAATTTTTGGAAAATCTACTTGCTACTCGATTATGTTCGCCTGGTACTTCAGCAGCTCCAAGTGGGTTTTGGGAAGGAATTTCGTCGTTAATATTAACGTATTTTATTCAAATTCAAGTTTGAAAATCCCGCCCAGCTTCTGAAAATTAAAATTTTTGGCAAATCTACTTGCTACTCGATTCTGTTCGCCTGGTACTACAGCAGCTCCAAGTGGGTTTTGGGAAGGAATTTCGTCGTTAATATTAACGTATTTTATTCAAATTCAAGTTTGAAAATCCCGCCCAGCTTCTGAAAATTGAAATTTGTGGCAAATCTACTTGCTACTCGATTATGTTCGCCTGGTACTTCAGCAGCTCCAAGTGGGTTTTTGGAAGGAATTTCGTCGTTAATATTAACGTATTTTATTCAAATTCAAGTTTGAAAATCCCGCCCAGCTTCTGAAAATTAAAATTTTTGGCAAATCTACTTGCTACTCGATTATGTTCGCCTGGTACTTCAGCAGCTCCAAGTGGGTTTTGGGAAGGAATTTCGTCGTTAATATTAACGTATTTTATTCAAATTCAAGTTTGAAAATCCCGCCCAGCTTCTGAAAATTAAAATTTTTGGAAAATCTACTTGCTACTCGATTATGTTCGCCTGGTACTTCAGCAGATCGACGTTGGTTTTGGGAAGGAATTTCGTCGTTAATATTAACGTATTTTATTCAAATTCAAGTTTGAAAATCCCGCCCAGCTTCAGAAAATTAAAATTTTTGGCTAATCTACTTGCTACTCGATTCTGTTCGCCTGGTACTTCAGCAGATCGACGTTGGTTTTGGGAAGGAATTTCGTCGTTAATATTAACGTATTTTATTCAAATTCAAGTTTGAAAATCCCGCCCAGCTTCTGAAAATTAAAATTTTTGGAAAATCTACTTGCTACTCGATTATGTTCGCCTGGTACTTCAGCAGATCGACGTTGGTTTTGGGAAGGAATTTCGTCGTTAATATTAACGTATTTTATTCAAATTCAAGTTTGAAAATCCCGCCCAGCTTCAGAAAATTAAAATTTTTGGCTAATCTACTTGCTACTCGATTCTGTTCGCCTGGTACTTCAGCAGATCGACGTTGGTTTTGGGAAGGAATTTCGTCGTTAATATTAACGTATTTTATTCAAATTCAAGTTTGAAAATCCCGCCCAGCTTCTGAAAATTAAAATTTTTGGCAAATCTACTTGCTACTCGATTCTGTTCGCCTGGTACTTCAGCAGATCGACGTTGGTTTTGGCAAGGAATTTCGTCGTTAATATTAACGTATTTTATTCAAATTCAAGTTTGAAAATCCCGCCCAGCTTCTGAAAATTAAAATTTTTGGCTAATTTACCTTCTACTCGATTCTGTTCGCCTGGTACTTCAGCAGCTCCAAGTGGGTTTTGGGAAGGAATTTCGTCGTTAATATTAACGTATTTTATTCAAATTCAAGTTTGAAAATCCCGCCCAGCTTCTGAAAATTAAAATGTTTGGCTAATTTACCTTCTACTCGATTCTGTTCGCCTGGTACTTCAGCAGCTCCAAGTGGGTTTTGGGAAGGAATTTCGTCGTTAATATTAACGTATTTTATTCAAATTCAAGTTTGAAAATCCCGCCCAGCTTCTGAAAATTAAAATTTTTGGCAAATCTACTTGCTACTCGATTCTGTTCGCCTGGTACTTCAGCAGCTCCAAGTGGGTTTTGGGAAGGAATTTCGTCGTTAATATTAACGTATTTTATTCAAATTCAAGTTTGAAAATCCCGCCCAGCTTCTGAAAATTAAAATTTTTGGCAAATCTACTTGCTACTCGATTCTGTTCGCCTGGTACTTCAGGAGCTCCAAGTGGGTTTTGGGAAAAAATTTCGTCGTTAATATTAACGTATTTTATTCAAATTCAAGTTTGAAAATCCCGCCCAGCTTCTGAAAATTAGAATTTTTGGCTAATTTACCTTCTACTCGATTCTGTTCGCCTGGTACTTCAGCAGCTCCAAGTGGGTTTTGGGAAGGAATTTCGTCGTTAATATTAACGTATTTTATTCAAATTCAAGTTTGAAAATCCCGCCCAGCTTCTGAAAATTGAAATTTGTGGCAAATCTACTTGCTACTCGATTATGTTCGCCTGGTACTTCAGCAGCTCCAAGTGGGTTTTTGGAAGGAATTTCGTCGTTAATATTAACGTATTTTATTCAAATTCAAGTTTGAAAATCCCGCCCAGCTTCTGAAAATTAAAATTTTTGGAAAATCTACTTGCTACTCGATTATGTTCGCCTGGTACTTCAGCAGCTCCAAGTGGGTTTTGGGAAGGAATTTCGTCGTTAATATTAACGTATTTTATTCAAATTCAAGTTTGAAAATCCCGCCCAGCTTCTGAAAATTAAAACTTTTGGCAAATCTACTCGCTACTCGATTCTGTTTGCCTGGTACTTCAGCAACTCCAAGTGGATTTTGGGAAGGAATTTCGTCTTTAATATTAACGTATTTTATTCAAATTCAAGTTTGAAAATCCCGCCCAGCTTCTGAAAATTAAAATTTTTGGCAAATCTACTTGCTACTCGATTATGTTCGCCTGGTACTTCAGCAGCTCCAAGTGGGTTTTGGGAAGGAATTTCGTCGTTAATATTAACGTATTTTATTCAAATTCAAGTTTGAAAATCCCGCCCAGCTTCTGAAAATTAAAATTTTTGGCAAATCTACTTGCTACTCGATTATGTTCGCCTGGTACTTCAGCAGCTCCAAGTGGGTTTTGGGAAGGAATTTCGTCGTTAATATTAACGTATTTTATTCAAATTCAAGTTTGAAAATCCCGCCCAGCTTCTGAAATTTATAATTTTTGGCTAATCTACTTGCTACTCGATTATGTTCGCCTGGTACTTCAGCAGATCGACGTTGGTTTTGGGAAGGAATTTTGTTATTAATATTAACGTATTTTATTCAAATTCAAGTTTGAAAATCCCGCCCAGCTTCTGAAAATTAAAATTTTTGGCAAATCTACTTGCTACTCGATTATGTTCGCCTGGTACTTCAGCAGATCGACGTTAGTTTTGGGAAGGAATTTCGTCGATAATATTAACGTATTTTATTCAAATTCAAGTTTGAAAATCCCGCCCAGCTTCTGAAAATTAAAATTTTTGGCAAATCTACTTGCTACTCGATTATGTTCGCCTGGTACTTCAGCAGCTCCAAGTGGGTTTTGGGAAGGAATTTCGTCGTTAATATTAACGTATTTTATTCAAATTCAAGTTTGAAAATCCCGCCCAGCTTCTGAAAATTAAAATTTTTGGCTAATTTACCTTCTACTCGATTCTGTTCGCCTGGTACTTCAGGAGCTCCGAGTGGGTTTTGGGAAGGAATTTCGTCGTTAATATTAACGTATTTTATTCAAATTCAAGTTTGAAAATCCCGCCCAGCTTCTGAAAATTAAAATGTTTGGCTAATCTACTTGCTACTCGATTCTGTTCGCCTGGTACTTCAGGCGCTCCAAGTGGGTTTTGGGAAGGAATTTCGTCGTTAATTTTAACGTATTTTATTCAAATTCAAGTTTGAAAATCCCGCCCAGCTTCTGAAAATTAAAATTTTTGGCTTATTTACCTTCTACTCGATTCTGTTCGTCTGGTACTTCAGCAGCTCCAAGTGGGTTTTGGGAAGGAATTTCGTCGTTAATATTAACGTATTTTATTCAAATTCAAGATTGAAAATCCCGCCCAGCTTCTGAAAATTAAAATTTTTGGCTAATTTACCTTCTACTCGATTCTGTTCGCCTGGTACTTCAGCAGCTCCAAGTGGGTTTTGGGAAGGAATTTCGTCGTTAATATTAACGTATTTTATTCAAATTCAAGTTTGAAAATCCCGCCCAGCTTCTGAAAATTACAATTTTTGGCTAATTTACCTTCTACTCGATTCTGTTCGCCTGGTACTTCAGGAGCTTCAAGTGGGTTTTGGGAAGGAATTTCGTCGTTAATATTAACGTATTTTATTCAAATTCAAGTTTGAAATTCCCGCCCAGCTTCTGAAAATTAAAATTTTTGGCAAATCTACTTGCTACTCGATTCTGTTCGCCTGGTACTACAGCAGCTCCAAGTGGGTTTTGGGAAGGAATTTCGTCGTTAATATTAACGTATTTTATTCAAATTCAAGTTTGAAAATCCCGCCCAGCTTCTGAAAATTAAAATTTTTGGCAAATCTACTTGCTACTCGATTCTGTTCGCCTGGTACTACAGCAGCTCCAAGTGGGTTTTGGGAAGGAATTTCGTCGTTAATATTAACGTATTTTATTCAAATTCAAGTTTAAAAAACCCGCCCAGATTCTGAAAATTAAAATTTTTGGCTAATCTACTTGCTACTCGATTCTGTTCGCCTGGTACTTCAGCAGATCGACGTTGGTTTTGGGAAGGAATTTCGTCGTTAATATTAACGTATTTTATTCAAATTCAAGTTTGAAATTCCCGCCCAGCTTCTGAAAATTAAAATTTTTGGCAAATCTACTTGCTACTCGATTATGATCGCCTGGTACTACAGCAGCTTCAAGTGGGTTTTGGGAAGGAATTTCGTCGTTAATATTAACGTATTTTATTCAAATTCAAGTTTGAAAATCCCGCCCAGCTTCTGAAAATTAAAATTTTTGGCTAATCTACTTGCTACTCGATTCTGTTCGCCTGGTACTTCAGCAGATCGACGTTGGTTTTGGGAAGGAATTTCGTCGTTAATATTAACGTATTTTATTCAAATTCAAGTTTGAAATTCCCGCCCAGCTTCTGAAAATTAAAATTTTTGGCAAATCTACTTGCTACTCGATTATGTTCGCCTGGTACTTCAGCAGCTCCAAGTGGGTTTTGGGAAGGAATTTCGTCGTTAATATTAACGTATTTTATTCAAATTCAAGTTTGAAAATCCCGCCCAGCTTCTGAAAATTAAAATTTTTGGCAAATCTACTTGCTACTCGATTCTGTTCGCCTGGTACTACAGCAGCTCCAAGTGGGTTTTGGGAAGGAATTTCGTCGTTAATATTAACGTATTTTATTCAAATTCAAGTTTGAAAATCCCGCCCAGCTTCTGAAAATTGAAATTTGTGGCAAATCTACTTGCTACTCGATTATGTTCGCCTGGTACTTCAGCAGCTCCAAGTGGGTTTTTGGAAGGAATTTCGTCGTTAATATTAACGTATTTTATTCAAATTCAAGTTTGAAAATCCCGCCCAGCTTCTGAAAATTAAAATTTTTGGAAAATCTACTTGCTACTCGATTATGTTCGCCTGGTACTTCAGCAGCTCCAAGTGGGTTTTGGGAAGGAATTTCGTCGTTAATATTAACGTATTTTATTCAAATTCAAGTTTGAAAATCCCGCCCAGCTTCTGAAAATTAAAATTTTTGGCAAATCTACTTGCTACTCGATTCTGTTCGCCTGGTACTACAGCAGCTCCAAGTGGGTTTTGGGAAGGAATTTCGTCGTTAATATTAACGTATTTTATTCAAATTCAAGTTTGAAAATCCCGCCCAGCTTCTGAAAATTGAAATTTGTGGCAAATCTACTTGCTACTCGATTATGTTCGCCTGGTACTTCAGCAGCTCCAAGTGGGTTTTTGGAAGGAATTTCGTCGTTAATATTAACGTATTTTATTCAAATTCAAGTTTGAAAATCCCGCCCAGCTTCTGAAAATTAAAATTTTTGGCTAATCTACTTGCTACTCGATTCTGTTCGCCTGGTACTTCAGCAGATCGACGTTGGTTTTGGGAAGGAATTTCGTCGTTAATATTAACGTATTTTATTCAAATTCAAGTTAGAAAACCCGCCCAGCTTCTGAAAATTAAAATTTTTGGCAAATCTACTTGCTACTCGATTATGTTCGCCTGGTACCACAGCAGCTCCAAGTGGGTTTTGGGAAGGAATTTCGTCGTTAATATTAACGTATTTTATTCAAATTCAAGTTGGAAAATCCCGCCCAGCTTCTGAAAATTAAAATTTTTGGCAAATCTACTTGCTACTCGATTATGTTCGCCTGGTACTTCAGTAGCTCCAAGTGGGTTTTGGGAAGGAATTTCGTCGTTAATATTAACGTATTTTATTCAAATTCAAGTTTGAAAATCCCGCCCAGCTTCTGAAAATTAAAATTTTTGGCAAATCTACTTGCTACTCGATTCTGTTCGCCTGGTACTTCAGCAGCTCCAAGTGGGTTTTGGGAAGGAATTTCGTCGTTAATATTAACGTATTTTATTCAAATTCAAGTTTGAAAATCCCGCCCAGCTTTTGAAAATTAAAATTTTTGGCAAATCTACTTGCTACTCGATTCTGTTCGCCTGGTACTTCAGCAGCTCCAAGTGGGTTTTGGGAAGGAATTTCGTCGTTAATATTAACGTATTTTATTCAAATTCAAGTTTGAAAATCCCGCCCAGCTTCTGAAAATTAAAATTTTTGGCAAATCTACTTGCTACTCGATTATGTTCGCCTGGTACTTCAGCAGATCGACGTTGGTTTTGGGAAGGAATTTCGTCGTTAATATTAACGTATTTTATTCAAATTCAAGTTAGAAAACCCGCCCAGCTTCTGAAAATTAAAATTTTTGGCAAATCTACTTGCTACTCGATTATGTTCGCCTGGTACCACAGCAGCTCCAAGTGGGTTTTGGGAAGGAATTTCGTCGTTAATATTAACGTATTTTATTCAAATTCAAGTTTGAAAATCCCGCCCAGCTTCTGAAAATTAAAATTTTTGGCAAATCTACTTGCTACTCGATTATGTTCGCCTGGTACTTCAGCAGCTCCAAGTGGGTTTTGGGAAGGAATTTCGTCGTTAATATTAACGTATTTTATTCAAATTCAAGTTTGAAAATCCCGCCCAGCTTCTGAAAATTAAAATTTTTGGCAAATCTACTTGCTACTCGATTCTGTTCGCCTGGTACTTCAGCAGCTCCAAGTGGGTTTTGGGAAGGAATTTCGTCGTTAATATTAACGTATTTTATTCAAATTCCAGTTTGAAAATCCCGCCCAGCTTCTGAAAATTAAAATTTGTGGCAAATCTACTTGCTACTCGATTATGTTCGCCTGGTACTTCAGCAGCTCCAAGTGGGTTTTTGGAAGGAATTTCGTCGTTAATATTAACGTATTTTATTCAAATTCAAGTTTGAAAATCCCGCCCAGCTTCTGAAAATTAAAATTTTTGGAAAATCTACTTGCTACTCGATTATGTTCGCCTGGTACTTCAGCAGATCGACGTTGGTTTTGGGAAGGAATTTCGTCGTTAATATTAACGTATTTTATTCAAATTCAAGTTTGAAAATCCCGCCCAGCTTCAGAAAATTAAAATTTTTGGCTAATCTACTTGCTACTCGATTCTGTTCGCCTGGTACTTCAGCAGATCGACGTTGGTTTTGGGAAGGAATTTCGTCGTTAATATTAACGTATTTTATTCAAATTCAAGTTTGAAATTCCCGCCCAGCTTCGGAAAATTAAAATTTTTGGCTAATCTACTTGCTACTCGATTCTGTTCGCCTGGTACTTCAGCAGATCGACGTTGGTTTTGGGAAGGAATTTCGTCGTTAATATTAACGTATTTTATTCAAATTCAAGTTTGAAAATCCCGCCCAGCTTCTGAAAATTAAAATTTTTGGCAAATCTACTTGCTACTCGATTCTGTTCGCCTGGTACTTCAGCAGATCGACGTTGGTTTTGGCAAGGAATTTCGTCGTTAATATTAACGTATTTTATTCAAATTCAAGTTTGAAAATCCCGCCCAGCTTCTGAAAATTAAAATGTTTGGCTAATTTACCTTCTACTCGATTCTGTTCGCCTGGTACTTCAGCAGCTCCAAGTGGGTTTTGGGAAGGAATTTCATCGTTAATATTAACGTATTTTATTCAAATTCAAGTTTGAAAATCCCGCCCAGCTTCTGAAAATTAAAATTTTTGGCAAATCTACTTGCTACTCGATTCTGTTCGCCTGGTACTTCAGCAGCTCCAAGTGGGTTTTGGGAAGGAATTTCGTCGTTAATATTAACGTATTTTATTCAAATTCAAGTTTGAAAATCCCGCCCAGCTTCTGAAAATTAAAATTTTTGGCAAATCTACTTGCTACTCGATTCTGTTCGCCTGGTACTTCAGCAGCTCCAAGTGGGTTTTGGGAAGGAATTTCGTCGTTAATATTAACGTATTTTATTCAAATTCAAGTTTGAAAATCCCGCCCAGCTTCTGAAAATTAAAATTTTTGGCTAATTTACCTTCTACTCGATTCTGTTCGCCTGGTACTTCAGCAGCTCCAAGTGGGTTTTGGGAAGGAATTTCATCGTTAATATTAACGTATTTTATTCAAATTCAAGTTTGAAAATCCCGCCCAGCTTCTGAAAATTAAAATTTTTGGCAAATCTACTTGCTACTCGATTCTGTTCGCCTGGTACTTCAGCAGCTCCAAGTGGGTTTTGGGAAGGAATTTCGTCGTTAATATTAACGTATTTTATTCAAATTCAAGTTTGAAAATCCCGCCCAGCTTCTGAAAATTAGAATTTTTGGCTAATTTACCTTCTACTCGATTCTGTTCGCCTGGTACTTCAGCAGCTCCAAGTGGGTTTTGGGAAGGAATTTCGTCGTTAATATTAACGTATTTTATTCAAATTCAAGTTTGAAAATCCCGCCCAGCTTCTAAAAATTAAAATTTTTGGCTAATTTACCTTCTACTCGATTCTGTTCGCCTGGTACTTCAGGAGCTCCAAGTGGGTTTTGGGAATGAATTTCGTCGTTAATATTAACGTATTTTATTCAAATTCAAGTTTGAAAATCCCGCCCAGCTTCTGAAAATTAAAATGTTTGGCTTATTTACCTTCCACTCGATTCTGTTCGCCTGGTACTTCAGCAGCTCCAAGTGGGTTTTGGGAAGGAATTTCGTCGTTAATATTAACGTATTTTATTCAAATTCAAGTTTGAAAATCCCGCCCAGCTTCTGAAAATTAAAATTTTTGGCAAATCTACTTGCTACTCGATTCTGTTCGCCTGGTACTTCAGCAGCTCCAAGTGGGTTTTGGGAAGGAATTTCGTCGTTAATATTAACGTATTTTATTCAAATTCAAGTTTGAAAATCCCGCCCAGCTTCTGAAAATTAAAATTTTTGGCAAATCTACTTGCTACTCGATTCTGTTCGCCTGGTACTTCAGCAGCTCCAAGTGGGTTTTGGGAAGGAATTTCGCGTTAATATTAACGTATTTTATTCAAATTCAAGTTTTAAAATCCCGCCCAGCTTCTGAAAATTAAAATTTTTGGCTAATTTACCTTCTACTCGATTCTGTTCGCCTGGTACTTCAGGAGCTCCAAGTGGGTTTTGGGAAAAAATTTCGTCGTAAATATTAACGTATTTTATTCAAATTCAAGTTTGAAAATCCCGCCCAGCTTCTGAAAATTAGAATTTTTGGCTAATTTACCTTCTACTCGATTCTGTTCGCCTGGTACTTCAGCAGCTCCAAGTGGGTTTTGGGAAGGAATTTCGTCGTTAATATTAACGTATTTTATTCAAATTCAAGTTTGAAAATCCCGCCCAGCTTCTGAAAATTAAAATTTTTGGCTAATTTACTTTCTACTCGATTCTGTTCGCCTGGTACTTCAGCAGCTCCAAGGGGACTTTGGGAAGGATTTTCGTCGTTAATATTAACGTATTTTATTCAAATTCAAGTTTGAAATTCCAGCCCAGCTTCTGAAAATAAAAATTTTTGGCAAATCTACTTGCTACTCGATTATGTTTGCCTGGTACTTCAGCAGCTCCAAGTGGGTTTTGGGAAGGAATTTCGTCGTTAATATTAACGTATTTTATTCAAATTCAAGTTTGAAAATCCCGCCCAGCTTCTGAAAATTAAAATTTTTGGCAAATCTACTTGCTACTCGATTCTGTTCGCCTGGTACTTCAGCAGCTCCAAGTGGGTTTTGGGAAGGAATTTCGTCGTTAATATTAACGTATTTTATTCAAATTCAAGTTTTAAAATCCCGCCCAGCTTCTGAAAATTAAAATTTTTGGCTAATTTACCTTCTACTCGATTCTGTTCGCCTGGTACTTCAGGAGCTCCAAGTGGGTTTTGGGAATGAATTTCATCGTTAATATTAACGTATTTTATTCAAATTCAAGTTTAAAAATCCCGCCCAGCTTCTGAAAATTAAAATTTTTGGCTAATTTACTTTCTACTCGATTCTGTTCGCCTGGTACTTCAGCAGCTCCAAGGGGACTTTGGGAAGGATTTTCGTCGTTAATATTAACGTATTTTATTCAAATTCAAGTTTGAAATTCCCGCCCAGCTTCTGAAAATAAAAATTTTTGGCAAATCTACTTGCTACTCAATTATGTTCGCCTGGTACTTCAGCAGCTCCAAGTGGGTTTTGGGAAGGAATTTCGTCGTTAATATTAACGTATTTTATTCAAATTCAAGTTTGAAAATCCCGCCCAGCTTCTGAAAATTAAAATTTTTGGCTAATTTACTTTCTACTCGATTCTGTTCGCCTGGTACTTCAGCAGCTCCAAGTGGGTTTTGGGAAGGAATTTCGTCGTTAATATTAACGCATTTTATTCAAATTCAAGTTTGAAAATCCCGCCCAGCTTCTGAAAATTAAAATTTTTGGCTAATCTACTTGCTACTCGATTCTGTTCGCCTGGTACTTCAGCAGATCGACGTTGGTTTTGGGAAGGAATTTCGTCGTTAATATTAACGTATTTTATTCAAATTCAAGTTTGAAAATCCCGCCCAGCTTCTGAAAATTAAAATTTTTGGCTAATTTACTTTCTACTCGATTCTGTTCGCCTGGTACTTCAGCAGCTCCAAGGGGACTTTGGGAAGGATTTTCGTCGTTAATATTAACGTATTTTATTCAAATTCAAGTTTGAAATTCCCGCCCAGCTTCTGAAAATAAAAATTTTTGGCAAATCTACTTGCTACTCGATTATGTTCGCCTGGTACTTCAGCAGCTCCAAGTGGGTTTTGGGAAGGAATTTCGTCGTTAATATTAACGTATTTTATTCAAATTCAAGTTTGAAAATCCCGCCCAGCTTCTGAAAATTAAAATTTTTGGCAAATCTACTTGCTACTCGATTCTGTTCGCCTGGTACTTCAGCAGCTCCAAGTGGGTTTTGGGAAGGAATTTCGTCGTTAATATTAACGTATTTTATTCAAATTCAAGTTTTAAAATCCCGCCCAGCTTCTGAAAATTAAAATTTTTGGCTAATTTACCTTCTACTCGATTCTGTTCGCCTGGTACTTCAGGAGCTCCAAGTGGGTTTTGGGAAGGAATTTCGTCGTTAATATTAACGTATTTTATTCAAATTCAAGTTTGAAAATCTCGCCCAGCTTCTGAAAATTAGAATTTTTGGCTAATTTACCTTCTACTCGATTCTGTTCGCCTGGTACTTCAGCAGCTCCAAGTGGGTTTTGGGAAGGAATTTCGTCGTTAATATTAACGTATTTTATTCAAATTCAAGTTTGAAAATCCCGCCCAGCTTCTGAAAATTAAAATTTTTGGCTAATTTACCTTCTACTCGATTCTGTTCGCCTGGTACTTCAGCAGCTCCAAGGGGACTCTGGGAAGGATTTTCGTCGTTAATATTAACGTATTTTATTCAAATTCAAGTTTGAAATTCCCGCCCAGCTTCTGAAAATAAAAATTTTTGGCAAATATACTTGCTACTCGATTATGTTCGCCTGGTACTTCAGCAGCTCCAAGTGGGTTTTGGGAAGGAATTTCATCGTTAATATTAACGTATTTTATTGAAATTCAAGTTTGAAAATCCCGCCCAGCTTCTGAAAATTAAAATTTTTGGCAAATCTACTTGCTACTCGATTCTGTTCGCCTGGTACTACAGCAGCTCCAAGTGGGTTTTGGGAAGGAATTTCGTCGTTAATATTAACGTATTTTATGCAAATTCAAGTTTGAAAATCCCGCCCAGCTTCTGAAAATTAAAATTTTTGGCTAATTTACTTTCTACTCGATTCTGTTCGCCTGGTACTTCAGCAGCTCCAAGGGGACTTTGGGAAGGATTTTCGTCGTTAATATTAACGTATTTTATTCAAATTCAAGTTTGAAGTTCCCGCCCAGCTTCTGAAAATTAAAATTTTTGGCAAATCTACTTGCTACTCTATTATGTTCGCCTGGTACTTCAGCAGATCGACGTTGGTTTTGGGAAGGAATTTCGTCGTTAATATTAACGTATTTTATTCAAATTCAAGTTTGAAAATCCCGCCCAGCTTCTGAAAATTAAAATTTTTGGCTAATTTACTTGCTACTCGATTCTGTTCGCCTGGTACTTCAGCAGCTCCAAGTGGGTTTTGGGAAGGAATTTCGTCGTTAATATTAACGTATTTTATTCAAATTCAAGTTTGAAAATCCCGCCCAGCTTCTGAAAATTAAAATTTTTGGCAAATCTACTTGCTACTCGATTATGTTCGCCTGGTACTTCAGCAGATCGACGTTGGTTTTGGGAAGGAATTTCGTCGTTAATATTAACGTATTTTATTCAAATTCAAGTTAGAAAACCCGCCCAGCTTCTGAAAATTAAAATTTTTGGCAAATCTACTTGCTACTCGATTATGTTCGCCTGGTACCACAGCAGCTCCAAGTGGGTTTTGGGAAGGAATTTCGTCGTTAATATTAACGTATTTTATTCAAATTCAAGTTTGAAAATCCCGCCCAGCTTCTGAAAATTAAAATTTTTGGCAAATCTACTTGCTACTCGATTATGTTCGCCTGGTAATTCAGCAGCTCCAAGTGGGTTTAGGGAAGGAATTTCGTCGTTAATATTAACGTATTTTATTCAAATTCAAGTTTGAAAATCCCGCCCAGCTTCTGAAAATTAAAATTTTTGGCAAATCTACTTGCTACTCGATTCTGTTCGCCTGGTACTTCAGCAGCTCCAAGTGGGTTTTGGGAAGGAATTTCGTCGTTAATATTAACGTATTTTATTCAAATTCAAGTTTGAAAATCCCGCCCAGCTTCTGAAAATTAAAATTTTTGGCCAATTTACTTTCTACTTGATTCTGTTCGCCTGGTACTTCAGCAGATCGACGTTGGTTTTGAGAAGGAATTTCGTCGTTAATATTAACGTATTTTATTCAAATTCAAGTTTGAAAATCCCGCCTAAAAATTAAAATTTTTGGCAAATCTACTTGCTACTCGATTCTGTTCGCCTGGTACTTCAGCAGATCGACGTTGGTTTTGGGAAGGAATTTCGTCGTTAATATTAACGTATTTTATTCAAATTCAAGTTTGAAAATCCCGCCCAGCTTCTGAAAATTAAAATTTTTGGCCAATTTACTTTCTACTCGATTCTGTTCGCCTGGTACTTCAGCAGCTCAAAGGGGACTTTGGGAAGGATTTTCGTCGTTAATATTAACGTATTTTATTCAAATTCAAGTTTGAAGTTCCCGCCCAGCTTCTGAAAATTAAAATTTTTGGCAAATCTACTTGCTACTCTATTATGTTCGCCTGGTACTTCAGCAGCTCCAAGTGGGTTTTGGGAAGGAATTTCGTCGTTAATATTAACGTATTTTATTCAAATTCAAGTTTGAAAATCCCGCCCAGCTTCTGAAAATTAAAATTTTTGGCTAATTTACTTTCTACTCGATTCTGTTCGCCTGGTACTTCAGCAGCTCCAAGTGGGTTTTGGGAAGGAATTTCGGCGTTAATATTAACGTATTTTATTCAAATTCAAGTTTGAAAATCCCGCCCAGCTTCTGAAAATTAAAATTTTTGGCTAATTTACTTGCTACTCGATTCTGTTCGCCTGGTACTTCAGCAGATCGACGTTGGTTTTGGGAAGGAATTTCGTCGTTAATATTAACGTATTTTATTCAAATTCAAGTTAGAAAACCCGCCCAGCTTCTGAAAATTAAAATTTTTGGCAAATCTACTTGCTACTCGATTATGTTCGCCTGGTACTTCAGCAGCTCCAAGTGGGTTTTGGGAAGGAATTTCGTCGTTAATATTAACGTATTTTATTCAAATTCAAGTTTGAAAATCCCGCCCAGCTTCTGAAAATTAAAATTTTTGGCAAATCTACTTGCTACTCGATTATGTTCGCCTGGTACTTCAGAAGATCGACGTTGGTTTTGGGAAGGAATTTCGTCGTTAATATTAACGTATTTTATTCAAATTCAAGTTTGAAAATCCCGCCCAGCTTCTGAAAATTAAAATTTTTGGCAAATCTACTTGCTACTCGATTATGTTCGCCTGGTACTTCAGCAGCTCCAAGTGGGTTTTGGGAAGGAATTTCGTCGTTAATATTAACGTATTTTATTCAAATTCAAGTTTGAAAATCCCGCCCAGCTTCTGTAAATTAACATTTTTGGCTAATTTACCTTCTACTCGATTCTGTTCGCCTGGTACTTCAGCAGCTCCAAGTGGGTTTTGGGAAGGAATTTCGTCGTTAATATTAACGTATTTTATTCAAATTCAAGTTTGAAAATCCCGCCCAGCTTCTGAAAATTAAAATTTTTGGCAAATCTACTTGCTACTCGATTATGTTCGCCTGGTACTTCAGCAGCTCCAAGTGGGTTTTGGGAAGGAATTTCGTCGTTAATATTAACGTATTTTATTCAAATTCAAGTTTGAAAATCCCGCCCAGCTTCTGAAAATTAAAATTTTTGGCAAATCTACTTGCTACTCGATTCTGTTCGCCTGGTACTTCAGCAGATCGACGTTGGTTTTGGGAAATAATTTCGTCGTTAATATTAACGTTACAAATTTAAGTTTTCAGAACCTGGGCGGGTTTTTCAAGTGTCATCCGAGTTTTGAAATAAACTCGATCTGCGTAATGAATGCAAGAGCCTATGTACCAAATTTGGTGTTTCTATGTTTTATAGTCTCTAAGATCAAGGAGACGGAAAAGACTATATCGTCTCGGCTGTTGACACTGATTAAGAATATACTTTATGGGGTCGGAGATGGCTCCTTCTGCCTGTTACATACATTTTCTGTTGGCACTAAGTTATTATACCCTTCTACCCTATGGGTAGCGGGTATAAAAATCGGAACAGAAGTTTCCATTGGTTGTCGAATAGTTAATACCCTTGTAATTTTATTTGAGCTTTATTATATTGTGTAGCAGGAGAAGCCTGATCATACATTGTAAATACATACATTAATATTATAGACTTAACATAACAGTGTATTTAACATAATAGAGTAAGTAACATAGAACTGTTATTAATATAATACCTAGCAGAGTAACGTAATTAACATTTACATAAGACGGTGGCTGCCTTACAATTGTATTGTAGAAAATATAATTATTTTTAAAATAATATTATATCATTTTTTCATCACTTTTTCGACTTTCGAATTGAAGTAAATATTAGAAGTAAATGTATTGTTCATTATAAAGGCCTTAAAACGGTTTGATTATTTAATTAATTATTCTAAATTGCTTTCATTCCAATGCAAATGAAATGAAGATGAAAACGAGTTTACCATCGACAGAGTATTAGTCAAACTGAAGCACTAAAAAGGGATTGAAACAATTCTCAAGGATTAAATTGAGTTGTGCTCAAATTATATGCAATACATAAAAATTGCAATTTGCATTAATTATGCAAAATTATGCGGGCATTTTTATTTGTTCTTACGGCAGTCCCTTCGACCACCTCATTCCCTTAAATTTCAGGCTTTCCCTTTCCATTCCTGACACACCCTTTGCGATATTTATAAATTTTATGCGTCGTTAAATGTTTGCCACAGATGCCCTGATTGAAGTTGGAGTTAGAGCTGGAGTTGAAGAAGTTTAGCTCTTGAGTTCGTTTTGTGCTCACTTTTCTGACTATTCAACTGCAAATTATGCAGAAAAAAGAAAATTTGTAGCTACAATAAAAAGAGGGAGGAAATAACTTTGTCCATGGGCTTTTGTTCATAAAATGTGAAATCGTTTTGTGTTGTTCTTTTGTTTTATGACTGATCGATAACCGGAACCTATTCAAATTGGTTTTCACTCTTAAGTACTCTACTCAATTTAGTAGCTGCAATCCCCACAGTTCATAAGTTTTCTCAACTAATTGTATTCAAAATAGTCGCCATTTAGTGGGAATTGCACTAAAGATTTCCATTGTAATAGCGAGTTATTAAGTTAGAAGTAATTACTACTTTACACTTCAATTAATAAGTTTTTGTTTTAGATATAGAGAATTAACATATGTAAGAATTGACTTTACTTTTCGTTATATTTTTAAAATATGTATTTTTTATGCCTCCATTGTACAACATTCCTTACCTTACAATATTTTTAATAATTGAAATAATTTGAAGTATCTTAACTGGGGTATGAGTCCCAGTTATTGAAGTTTAAAGAAATAACTCTACTTTTCTTTATATATAATAAATACTCTACTAACGTTATTTGTGTATATCACGTCAATATTTCAAACCCTAAACAATATATTATTTTTAGTATGTTAGCTGGACTATTTAAATATTGTTTTATTAATTGATTATATTATTTGGATAGCTTCCGTGCTCGTCACATTGTCATTTTGTTAATTGATTGTATTATTTGGTTAGCTGTCGTGCTCGTTATAACTTCTTAGGACAGGATATTTTTGTAGCCCCGGTCATGTATGCAATTCGGTTGGCAAACATTGCATTATATCATTAACAAATCAAATATTTAGGCACGCCAAAACCTCATCAAGCTGGCTCTCATGCCAAACTGTGATTACATAAAGGTGACTTCGTGGACACCCTGAGGGGGGACCTTAAATGGGCTCAAGGGGATGGAGATGGGGCGATGTTAGTTAAAGTACCTTGCATGCTCTTCAATTTCCGCTTGGAGTGCATTCGCAAAATTAATTGGTTTACACTTGAGCATACGTGTGTGCGATTGTAATTTGTACATTTGTATGGGTGGTAATCACATTCGAAGTTGTATTTGTTGTTCAACTTTCTCTGTGCTCTCTGTTTGACATTAATCAATGACAATTTGGCATGGTCAGGCGCGCTTTCAAGTGGTTAGAAGAGGGGAAAAGATGGGCTAAAGGGACAAAGGGTAGGGCGACCGACACTCGAAAGTGTCAATATCAAATGAATTGCAATTAAGCTGATTTCATCAAGTATGTGCGATAAACTACAGCGTTAGAGCGCGCCTCTCATGTTGCCAATTAACGTTTACAGTCGCATTGTCTCGGCCACTTAAACTAACTGTCAGCCGTTGACAATTAAAATGTTCCAGCACTCTGCAGTCGTCCCTCTGCTCTATCGTTGGGACACAGGACTGTTCCTGTCCGGCGTTGACAACGTCCTGCGGTTGTGTGTATAAACGCCTGCCGGAAACGGAAATGATAAGCGACTGTCAAGTTGCCAACTGTTTTTTATGACTGTTGCCAACTCGTTCGTGTATCGCTTCGTCTGCGAATGTGTGAGTATGAGTGTGTGTAAAATTTAATTAGAAAACTTGTTAACTGCAGCACTGCTGTGAAGTGGGCGTTGGCAGGGGCGTGGGTGTGGTCAGGTGTCCAAAGATGCGCATTTACTTTGACAACGGAGCAGCCAAAGTCGAAGCACTTTTGATAAGTGCGTGTTGCTGGCACAAGTTGCAAATTTCAACGCCCAAAACGTGACAAAAACTTGCCAAGCACTCGCCCATCTACTTCGCTCTTCCTGCCTCCCTCTCTCTCTCTCTCTCTCGCTCGCACATGTCCGCGCTCTGTCTCCCTCTCTATATTTTGCTGGCTCTTTGTGCGTGTGTGTTTGTGGGAACGCGCGAAACAGAGTTGAAAGTTGAGAGACCAACGAAGCGTGTCGAGTATGCAAAATAGGTGTAGGATGCGGCATGGCACAGTGGGCCAAATAATAAAATAAACATGGCCAGAAAAACAATGCAAAAAGTGTGGAAGAACTGCGAAATATAAAATTTGTTGTTTCTTTCACTGACTCAGCTATTAACACACAGCCCAAAATGGTTACATGGTTGCCATTTGACCATACGCATATCGAATTCTAAGTATTTTTAATTGTTATTTAAAATTATTAACAAGTCACAAACCATGGCATGTACTTCAAGCAGTATGCAGCACGGACTTCAACCAATTACAGATGGCGTTTACTAGCTATGCAATTTGTACTTAATAAAACTGTAGCTGCAATTTTTACACATTTTTATAAGAAAATCCAACGCAGGGAAAACCGCAGTTCAAGCTGGCTACATAAATTAACAAGCATTTGGGTTTATTATTTAAATAAACCAACTTTTCAAACCAACTTGAATCTCGATAATTCTAATTATTTAGAAAAATAAAATGTATAGAATATTATGCTTTATGTGTGCGTACGTTTTGTTTGAGCAGCCACTGTGCCTGGTTGCGATAGAGTGCTCGGGACTCCAGTGCAACATGGGGACAGCGACAAATGTCCGACATTAGCTGGTGCGAGAAAAAAGCAAAAAGAAACGCAGCCAGGTCCAGGTACGAGAAGTACTACAAAGTAGTGAACAACCTGCCTGAACATCCTGCTGCCTGAGGGGTAACCTCGTTTATTATGTCATCGTTGCCGGGCACAGCGAATGGCATTTCGTGCATGTCCCCAGCACGCAGCAGCGGCAGCGGCAGCTGTGGGAGGTATCCTGCCAGTCCCAGTCCCAGTCCCAGTCTGGACTGCAAGTTGACTACGTGCCTAGGACACAGGGCATCAGGTAGAACTATGCGCACGAACTGCGTCGCGTGGCTGCAACTTTTCGCAGTGGCAAACATTGCTGCAACTGCAACTGCAACTGCACTGAACTGCACTGCATTCGCTGCTCGCTTCAAGATTCACAAATGCTGCTCACATTTTGTAATTGGCCAGCTTGAGGCTTGCAGCATTAATGGATTAAAGTGCACGTAAATTAGGTAGAGTTTGCTAAATGGCCAATTCTGGCTGAATTTATGCATAAATCGAATGGAAGTTGTGTGGTCCAGAAATTCAAAAGTACTTAAGATTGATTCTTTCGGTTATAGTATATGAATTTAAGATGGGTCTGTGTGTATCAAATTCATTAACAAAATGTTAATAAATTGTTATAAAAAAGTATTTTAAATAATTGCATATTTACACTTCCGCTAAGCAGAGGAATTTAAATTAACTGAAATAAACAAAAAGGGAAAAGGAAAAATGATTACATTACATCAAGGCAATCGAAAATGTATTAAAAACGATAAATTATGATATTACAAAAATGCAAACGAAAATAAATTAAAATGTATGAATATTTGCTAGATGAATATGTTAGAATCACACCCTTTTAAACACACTGTTAGTTTTAGTAATATTCACTTAACGCCAACAACGAAAAAAAGTGAAAAAAATATCACTTAATACTATTTTGGTTTATTTCCTTTAGCGGTCCATTTTCCCACAACGACTTTTATTAACTGAAATGGAAAAAATAAATACATTAAATGGTTTATCAAATACAAGTTGCTGAAACAGTTTAAAAAAATATTCATTATTTGTAGAATGAAGAGCATTCCCCAGCAGGCATTTAGGAAATTCATTGACAAGCCAAAAGAGCCCGATAAAAATAGTAAAAACTAATAGATGAACATGATGAAATTTGTTGTAATTAAATGTAAGCTATAGATGCATATGGACCAACAGCTCAGAGACTGGCTAATTACGACGAGAAGGGCCTTCGACGTCCACGGTGGTGGTTCAGTGGGTTGGCCTCGACCACCGTGGCCAGCGTGGTTGCCCCATTCGATTTGATCAAAACTCACATGCAAACCCAGACTGTTAAGAGGGGCATGATAGACACAGCACGAAATGTTATAAGATTGCGAGGTAAGTTCAATTGGCATTTTATAAAATCATTTGCCCAACACAAATAATGTTCATGCAGGATATATTGGCTTCTATGATGGGTTTCCAGCGGCAGCCTTGCGTCAAATGTGCGGCACGAGCATGCGATTCACATTGTATGAGCTGGGCAAGAACTGTGATTTGATGCACGATGGTCTTGGGGCCAAAATCGTTTTGGCCAGCATGGTGGGCACGGCTGCCTCAGCCATCGGCATTCCCCTGGATGTCATCAATGTCCGTATGCAGACCGACATGAAGGCCTCGGAGCACGAGGGTCGCAGGTGAGCGACTGGGAATCATCGTTTTGTAGGCGCTTCAATCAGCCCTTTTCCATGCACAGATACAAATGTCTGTGGGATGCCCTGATACGTATTCCCAGGGAGGAGGGCTGGATGGGATTCTACAATGGCGGCTTTGCTTGTGTCCTCAAATCAGCCATCGGCACAATAGGTCAAATTGCAGTCTACGATCACGTAACTACATTCCAACAAAAAACCCATTCAAACTGTTTCATTTTCGTATCGCAATAGGTGAAAGGCAAGGTGAAGAATCACTTCGATATGAACGACGATATTAAATTGCATATTGCGAGCTCGGTGATTTCATCGGTGATCGATTCAATCATAACACAACCCTTCGATGTGCTGAAGACCTTGATGATGAATGCACAACCTGGCCAATTTCCGACCATGTTCCATGCCGCCAAATATATGATGCGCTTCGGTGTCTTGAGTCCCTATCGAGGATTGCTGCCGACCCTGGTGCGCAAGGTGCCGTCGACAATTATGTTGTATGTAATCTATGAACAGCTTCGTCTTAAACTGGGCATTTTGGAGGTTAAACTAAATTCAATTTAAATTTGTTGGCGGATATAATAATTACCATTAATTCAACTATTTAAAGACTTCTAATAATTGTTGAGAATGGATCGTTTTATGGTACCCAAGACGATTCAGTGGGCAATAAATCGCCAACACTGCGTGGCATATTTTATCATTAAGGTACGGAAAACAGTTAATCAAAACGACGAATCGAAACTTGAATCTCTGCGGCATTTCAAAATGCATAATAGTTGTGTACTTTGGTTTTTCGAACATTGTTCACTTGAATAGCGATTGCCATACACAAAGTTATTAACTGTTCGCCTGGCAGTTTGGAGCATAACTAACATCAACCGCAGCCGGTCTCTGTCACATTATAAATTGATTACACCCGCGACGTGACTAATGAACATTAATTTGGCCAACTTGACAGCAGAAGGTGGCTGAGAAGAAGGGCTGCCGTTGCTGCGTGTTGAAGGCGCCAAGCGAAACGAAACTTGAGCTAAATGCCGGCACGTTTCTCTGAGCCAGAGCCAGAGCCAGATCCAGAACATAGAGCACATCCAATAGTTTCAACCAGATGCCAACTAGACAGGAGTAGGACTCGTCCTTCGGCTCATCTAGTCTCTGATGAGATGGGAGGAGACAGCCGCGCATCATTTGCCTGGCAGCATCACGTAAGCAGACGGTAAATGTTGCACGTATGTTGCTCTTATCTACAACTTGTTGAGGCCACTCTACGCCCCATCCTCACCCCCCCCCTTATTCCCATCCCCATTGCGCTGACATATGTGCTCCCCTTTTTCGCTATAGTGATTGCAATCATTGTGGAAATTGAATTTGTAAGTAGGCAATTTCAGGCAGTGTGCAAAATAAGAATAATGCTCGCAATGAAACTAAATTAGGACACTGTTCAGGCCTCTGTTCCGTTGTTGTGGTTAGTTGGCATTGTTTTTGTACACCACATACTCTCGCCGAGGGTATTACGGATGACAGCGCCTTGACAATGGATTTGCTGAAGCAAACATATTGAAGAAACAGTACTTAACTTATATTTTGTCTTGAATGTCACCCATAGATTGATAATGTAAATGTATATTTAAGCAATAAACAGTAAAATATATATAAGTGTACAATCAATTTTTAACCAGATTTGATGAAATTAAGTGTGATGTGCAAAATATTTTTGTATTAATCCTATTCACACTTGCGCTACAAGATAAAGATAATCTTTTGTGGCAATTGTCACAAACAATTTGTAGTTGTACTAGTTAAATTAAATTGTGTCATTCTACATTATTCAATATATCAATTACTTTCTATATTATTAAGTCAATATTGTATCTATACACATATTTTTATTTTTAACATTAAGAAAACTTGAACAACTTAAGAGCCGAAGTGAAAATGTTCATTAATTAAAAATACGATCTTACAATCTTTATAGAACCCGATTAATGGCGCTACGACATAGCTGCAGATCCAATATGATGCAAAAATTCGAAAATAGCATTTAGATGCAATGCATTTAAGTTAAAAGATTTAGAATAAGTAAATTGCATTTTGCGACTTAAAAAAACATATACAGAATACATTTTAAGCTTACTTCTATTCCTACAATATAAAATATACTATATATCTATGGTATACAGTTTACACTATATGCTGATACTATTAACATATATATAACCATAAACTTTTATTTTTGCTCTTTTTGTAATTATGAAATATTTAATTTAATGCCAATAATTAGCTTCTAAGCAAGAAGAGTATAATTATTTCAACTTAACTTGACTTATTTTGCCATCTAGTAGTTGTAGTTGTTGTTGTTGTTGCTGTCTGCTATGACACATTTTGAAATGCGTTGCAAATACACACACACACATACAGAAGAGAGAGGGAGATAGAGAGAGAGAGAGTGAGAGAGGGCGACACACACACTTGAGCGTTCGCTATGTGTGAGCTATTTGCATAAATGCTCAGAGTTAACTTTATGACTGACTTGTGGCTCGAAAACAGAATGGAACTGAGGTTTGTCGCTACTCTGTGTGTGTGTGTGTATTATAAACTGGGCAGCCAAGTCGGTGGGGCGAATAGGCTGTTTGTTTGCCTATTTGGCTCTCTCGCTCTCGCGCTCACACTCTTCTCCCATCTCGCTCTTGCCATCTGGCTGCGGTTCTGCTGGGTTATTAGTCGGTTGTTCTCGAGGCCTTGTGGTTGCATTTTGTTTGCCATTAAAATAATTTGCATAGTTTGCATTTATGCAGGATAAGCACAACAACAACAACAACAACAACAAGTGGCGCCTGCATTGATTTGCATTATTAAATGTTACGTATACGCAGTGTTGACCTCATTTGACTGCAGGTTATGCAAACTGCGAATGCGTTAATGGTTAGCCTATACATCTTGTTATCTCGTTAACTGCTTGCCATTCTAATTTATGTGCAGATAAGAAAGCACACGTGAAGCAAACCGACTGTGAAATGTGCGTGAAAGCTGCAAACTTAAAATGATTCAAAAGCAAAGCAGCCGTAATTGAGTTGCCAAAGCAGCAGGCCAAGAGAATTACTTGAGGCATTCATTTCATTTACTACATGCTCAAAATGCCTTACACTTTGTATGGGAATACTTTGGCTGAACATTCAACAGCACTTTAGAATGCGACAATAGGTTTAAGTACATTGTTTGGTTGACATAAATCAATGGGTGCTTTTGGGGCAACCAGACAATCTTTCTGCTCTCGGCCAAGCCAGCTCTGATTTGTTGCTTAATTTCATACTAAATGATTGCTTTTCTTCTTATATTTCTATTGCATTATATTAAAAAAAACTGCAGTCAACAATCTTTCTGCTCGCAGCCAAGCCATCTCTGATTCATCACTTAATTTATGTCCATTTTCATAGTAAACGTTTTGTTATCTTCTTATATTTCTATAACAAATAATTAAAAAAAGAATTGCTAAAATCTAAAAAAGGATTCGTGAATTATGTCAATATTAAAGAAGCAAACGCTTTTGAATTTAGAATGCATAAGAATCGAAATATTCTAAAATGTAAGAATTTTATTCTTGTTTGAAAATTCAAAGATAGTTTTCTGCAATGTTCAAATACTTATAGCTTAATTGTACGTATATCGCACTTGCGCTGAGCTTTGATTAAGTTGTAGTTGTGCTCTTAAAGCCTCTTAGCGTCAAGCTGTCAAATCTGTGCCGCTGCTTAATGTAATTTCCTGTGTGCCATGTTTATAAATTGTTGCTGTAGCTGAAGTTGTTGCTGCTGCTCGTATTACCATTACCGTTACAGGGCAGAGCGGAGTCTGGTAAAAAACAAACACAGCTGCGTCACCGTGGACAAAACGAGTTAGAAATGTGCCACTGGCACAGGACAACGTCGAGTTGTACTCGCTGCACGATATGTTTTGTGCCTCCCCCGCCCGACACCAGCAACATGAAGTATGAAATATGATGTAAAATGATGTGATTACAGTTGAAAATGTACAAAGAAAATGTGAAATAAAAAAAGGGACAGACACACAAGACACATGGCGTAGAGCAGAGCTAGAGGTAGATGGAGAGGTACAGCTGGAGAATAACGATGACGATGACAACGAACTTGGCCAACAGCGCAAAAACATGCCAAGCCATAAAAATGAGCACAGACAAAAACTCAGTTCTGTGTGGGTTTGTGAGTGTTACAGAGATTGACAGTTTGTGAAATGGTTTGAGTAATTCATATGATGAATTATCTGCAGAAAGGCAGCGAAAACAACTGCGTCGAGTTAATAATTACACATTTTTAATATACTTTTGCTTTACACATTTTTACGCATGAAGTGTGCTCAAGCTTTAATGTGCTATAAAAAAATATTAAATGCGTCGTTTATATTTGTTTGCAGTCTGCTTACCGTCTGCTCTGTTTGTTTATTTGTGAAAAAAGAAAATATATTTAATTTATAAAATGTATCTGGCAGCTTTAATGCGCTTTCGACGAATGTCGCAAGCATTTCATTAACTCACAGACGGAATTTCGTTGTCCGTTTTTCGTCTGATGAAGAGATTTTAAAGTGGTGTGTGCGGATTTTAAAATTAATTTCTTGGTTAAATCCAGCGGCATGCACAACGCGTTGGCTAATTAATTGCACAACATTTTGGTCGATTGGTCAGGCTGATTGCTAATGGACACGCCCCCACGCCCCCACTTGGTCTGACACTCGGTTGTCAAATGAAAAATGGTCGATTTAAATGGTTGACTCGCAGTCGAATGGGTTTCGTTTGCCATTCTCGTTGCCAGCTCATTCTCTAACTGCCGGTCGTTTGTCTGCTTAATGCCAACCAACTTGGCCCGGCCCGAACGCAGCTGTGCAGCTCTCTACCTGACTGGCTAACAGTTACACTGACAGGCCAAGCAGACCAACTGTCTCACCGACTGACTGGCTGACTGACTGAGCCACATGCTGATGAACACGTCTTGTCAGCGGGCTAACGAGCGCCACTTACACGCTCAACAATCACTTAACCTCAATTGTTGCTTCCAAAAGGAAGAAGTGTAAAAGGCAATGCCAATGGCTGACGTTTGGTTTACCCCCCCCCCCCTCGCCCCTGCCATGCCTCCCGCTCTTTTTTGTTTTGTTGTGTGTGTGAGTGTGTATTTGCTGTGTGTAAATACTTAATTAATTAACTGTTTTTTGCGTATTCTCTTTATACGCGTGTGTGCAACTCGGCGTATACGTTATATTTTTATGTGCTTTTTACAATGGACAGCACGATTTTTAAATGCAAACTTCAAGTCCTTGTGTGTTTAAAGCAAAGTAATGAAAATCTGTTTTTGCGTTTTTTTTTTTTTTGCTTAAAGCGTGGGCGTGGAAATTCATCAAGTCTTCTAATATTTGACATTTAATTTGCTTCCTGTTTTATGTGCAAAGCGTGGCAAAGGTAAATTAAAATATTGCAGTTGAACATTAAAATTTTGAAAGAAGTGGCGCATTTAAGTTACCTTTTACTCATTTATAAACTAAATTTAAGCTAATAAATCTTATCGTGTTTAATTTTTAAATGATTTAAGAGATTTCGATACTATAAATAATTTATATGAAAAATATTAAATATTTCATAATGTTAATTAACCCGCTTTTTCTCTTTTTTTGGTGTAAATCGTTTATTTCCTAGTCTAAATACACTTCATATATTTCACATTATTCAACATGATTTAAGAGATTTAGATAGTGCCGATAGTTTATAAACATGAATATAAATGCATATTATTTAAACCTATCGTACGGGTATGTATTGGAATTAATTTAATTTGTATTAAAATTATTCATATTTTATTATTATTTATTATTATTATTTAAGTAACAATTAAATTAAAATGATTTCGGCAGCGCAAATACTTTGGATTTAACTAAATGTATGTGTGAAATGGTTTACTCGAGTTATATATTTAAACTATTCAAAATTGTTTGAACAATTATTTAAACACACCCAAACATTTATACGATTCCATCCCATTTTGTAGTGCAAATATTTAGACAATAAATGCTGACTCATATACTCGGCTAATCTGTATTCACTGAATAGGAATCTCAGCTCCACGCTGCCAATTCATTAAATGCAATGAAAACACTACTCAGCGTTGTTCGCTCTGGTTGTTGTTACCTGTACTTACAACTGACACGGTTCTATATCGTAGATATATACTTTATATATGTACCGAGGAGAGAGAGTGCTGCGAATCCAGCTGGCAATGGCTTTCCAGGCCATGGCACGCCACTTGCTAGCAAATTGACAATGACGTTATGCAGCAGAGAATAGAGAAAGTGGAAGAGAGAGAGGGATAGATTGTGGGGGGGGAGGGCAAGCGAGGAGTGGCAAGTACGCTCGATGGTTGCATGGGATTGTTGGGATTGTGAGCTAGTTTGCCGTGTAATAAGCAATTACAGCGTCAAGCAAAACTTGGCAATTAGTTAGTTAGATTTGTGCCAGCTGAGTCCGTTGAGCACTGCGCTTAATCGAGTGGCGGTTGCTGGCGCCACAACTGCAACTGCAACAGGCTGCTTGCTGCTTGCTCTCTGCTCTTTGCTGCCTGGATGTGGCATGCTGCATTCTGGCATATGGCGTCACTCGAAAGTGCCACGAAGGCCGTCGCGCAATTTGCCTATGGCTTGAAGTGTCCTTAAAGGCGCCTTCAGCCAAGTTTAGTTTAGTTCTCAGTTCAGCACAGTTCAACTCACGGACACGACCTGCAAACTGCCTCTAATGCAAATTGAATTACGTATACGCAGCGAGCGCAGTTTGCCTAATGGAATTTAAAAATATGCACCCCAACACACACACACACACACACAGCAATCAAGGGATGAAGGCTGCCAGAGAAAGTCGCAGCTGAAAGAAAAATTACAAAAAATTAGCAATTAAATTGTGAGAGAAGCGTTGCGTTGCGATACTCTCACCACCTGCTCCGTTATGATTTCATTAATTTAAGGCAGCAGAAGGTACTGCAAAGTTGTTGTCGTGTCCTTGTCGAAGTTGTTGTTTTCCCCCGGCTTGTTGGCAATTAGCCAAATGCACTGCCGCGAGTTGCGACTAGTTTAAGAGGCCAACAAACTTTCCAACAGAATAAAAAAAAAACATATTTCTAGTTCAAGTGCTGCCAAAAAAAAAAGACAAGTAGGCAATGGCAATGGTTTTTGTTCAAGGAACTCGACAAGTGTTGCAAATCTGGGCTTAGATTGAACTCAATTAGACGCTGTGCAAATTGACAGCTATTGATAAGATCAAGTAATAAAGTGCAAAGTTAAACAAAATTCCTTTAAAATATGAAATATTTAGAAGAGGAAGCAACGATTTTGTTTGCGTACAATTGAGTTGCCGCTTAATTAAAATGATCAAAAGCTGTTTGCATAAATAAAATAGATTCGTAAACTTTTCGCAAAAAGGACTTAAAAGCCAGTTGAAGTATTTGATTTGATTTCGTCCCCAGTTCACAGCTCAGAGCCTGTTGCGTGTCTCGAGAAATGGGTACCAGAGTTGAAATTAACTTGTGTCAAATGATGTTGCAACAAAATCGAGTCGACTCGCTGCCTGAATGCGTAGCTAATGAATAGAACAAATTTGTCACTTGCACAGCATTTTTCCAGTTGAAAATTCACAGCACTTAACAATTATTCGCATTTGAATATTTGAATATTACGAGTGCTCGAGGAAATGAAAAAAAAAAAGGGAAAACAAGTAGAATACGTATAATCTAGTCACAAATTGTTTGATGCTATTTGTGCGCTTGATTTTGATTTTCGTAGCTGTTGCCCAAAAATCTCGCTTTCCTCTCAATCGGCATCTGAGAGTGAGAAATCTGGTTCCGAATCTGAATCTGAATCTGTCCCTGGTCCTGGCCTGTTGCCATTTCAGTCAGTTGGCTGGCGACTTTGCTGTTGCTTTATTTGCATTCATGCCAAACGCAATTTGCTTTTATTGAGTGCAAATATTTGTTGAATATTTTGCAATTTAATTTACAGCCATTCAGTCAGTCAGTCAATTGGTTGGTTCGCTTGGTTTCAGTTTGGTTTGGTTTCGTTGCGTTTCGCCCCGTTTTCGGTTCAATATGGTTTTTTTGGTTATGGTTTGGTCCGCTCTCTGTTCTAGCCCTTTTTAAGTGGTAAAGCATATTTTATGAAATGAAATTATTTGATTTTTATTATTATTATTTGTTTAACAGGTTCGATGGCTTTCACATAACATTTAATCAGTTTAAGGCCTTGATGTGCCGCATCGATGCACACGAGTCATATCAAAGCGGATTTTTATGCGCTTTTTAATGCACTTAAAATGGACCACACAAAAAGTCAATATCAACGCGGAAATTCTTTTTCGTAGATACATATTTGCATATGTAAACAAAAGTAATGCAATTATTGTGCAATCTTAATTGGCTGCAATTGCATAAAATTCCATTTTGAAGTCAATGTATCGACAAATGTTTAGCTACATTTTAGACTAATCCTGTCTGATGCCTGCTGGGCTGATACCTGATGCCTAAATCCTGCCGCCTGCCGCCTTCTGGAATGCTCTTAGTCTGTGCAGAGTGTGTAACTAATGCGTTTAAGTAACAGCATCGGCATCGGCATCGAGCATCGAGCAATCGGCCACAACACACAATTCAATTCGGTCAATCAAGTGCAACACTTGTGAGGCAAGTTAACTGCCCCATGTCCTGCACATCCCGTTCATCTGTCTTTGCAGTCCATTGTAGCAGTTGCCTATTGAACACGATGAATTTATCGCTTAACATTTTAGTTTATGATTGATGTGTTCCCAAGCAATCTTCATGATAGACGCTCCATTCCCTGCTCTGACTGTTGCCGAGTGCTAATGAATTCATATACATACATATATACAACTTCAAAAGTCATAAATACTCCGGTTTGGCTGCTTCATGCAACGTTAACTGCGCCCGTCTCTTTCTCGCTCTCTCTCTCTGAGGGGGTTAGGGGTTTATCATCCAAAATGGCAAACTCATTTCCGTCACTGACACAGTCACTGACTTCATTTAATTTTCAAATTTTCAACTCAAGAGTCCAAAACGAGGTTTTTGCGTCGCCTTTTGTTTTAGTGTAACAAACTGAGACGAACGGGGAACCGAGCACAGGGCGGACGGACAGACAGACAGACCGACAGACAGACAGACTGAGGGACCAGCTAAAATTTATAGCAGCACGCACACACACACACACACACACATCTAGAGGGAGATAGAGAGGCAGACACATAGATAGGTGGCCACGGTGGCAATCGCGGGGGCGTGGCTGTTTTACATTTTTGCATTTTTCATGTCTGCCGTGCCATGAAGTTGCTCTCCCTTTGGCCTCCCCCCCCCCTCGCCATACACCTACAGAGAAATGAGAAACGGCAGCAACATAAAAAGCATGATATATTAACATATTACGCATACGCCGTGTACTCCCGTTTATGTCTGTTTGTATGTCTATGTTTGTATCTGTCTGCGCGTGTGTGTGTGTGTGTGTGTCTGCTGACTGCATAATTATGTGCTTTAAACAATTAGCACGGCACACCACGAGTCCAGCATCCAAATGTTGCGTATACGCAGTGTAGCACAGCATATGATGTATACGACACGTGAGCACACGAGCTGGCGACGCATTTGAGCAGCCAAATTAGGTAATTTGCGGTCGCCATACAACGTGCATTACCTCAGCATATGTAGACGAAATAAACTCTTCATCTACCACAGAGAATATCTAATTTTAAATTTCAATACTCTCAAATTTCTCTAATACAAAATAAGGGCAACGTGTTTAATTATTAATAGAAATAAAATTAGTTATGATTAGTAAACTTGCATTAAATAAATCATGCTCAATTTTTATTTTTGCTTCAAAACATAAAAATCATGAACACAAATTTAAGTTGATTTGGAACAACAAAATTGAAATGCAAATATGTTTTAAACGAATTCATCCAGATTAGATGCATTTGTGTATATATATTTTGAATAAGTACATTTCAATAAATATATTCTGTTTGTCGCAATGTATATATGTATTTAAATTCAATTTTATACACAATAATTTAAACCTAAATAATAATAATAAAATAAATAAACAAACGCATTATAGACATTTTATTTTGTAGAGTAAACATCCAATTTAGATTTCTATGCTCTGAAATTTCCCTAAACAATATTAACACGTAATAGACTTTTTGTCTAATTTAATTCACCAGACTCTTCGCATTATCTACAACAATTTACAATAATTTACGTGTGAAATCACCAAATAGTTGCCCCGAAAATATTTAATAATTAAAAACGGCGAGCTGTTAAAGTTATTCGAAAATGTACTTTCAGTTTCGCACAGCGAAAAATCAATGCAGCATCGCTGCCTGTGGTGTGACAGCATGAAGGCAGATACTTTAAAATGCCATTATTGAGTTAATTGAAAACGAAAAGTCCGAAAGGAAAGTTTCAACCGCAGGCAACGCAGGAGAGAAGCCATTTGCCATTTGCCATTTGCCATTTTCCAATTTTTGGACGAAATGAAATTCACTCCCCGCGCACAAACAATTTAATTCAACTTCAAATGGTTTACGCATCATTTTCCTTCACGCAAATGACTTTTGGCCAAACTGACAACTCGGTGCGAAGAGCAACTTTTCTGCATAATACGTATACGACAGCGAGTACGAGCATTCACAGTTTTGTGTTTCTGGACAGCGATTCGCTTCATTTATCATCAATTGCCGCGTTGCCAGAGATTCGGTATCATTTGACTCATTGTTTCATTAATTAATCAATTTGACAGACTTTCGGCATTAAATCGAATGCCGCGCCGCGTGTAGAAATGATTTGCCATTATGTCAACGGCTTCACTCGATGTACTCGCATATCCACTTTAATCATAGTCAACTCCACGCACGCATCAGGCATTTGTCTAAGCTGCCAGCTTACGCATATTGTCAATCAATCAGTCAGATGAAATCCCTTCAGGTGAATGCTAGAGCAACAACGCCAAGCCATCCTCCATTCAATAGGTTTTGACATCGCTTTTGAATCAGCTTTTCCTTGCTGCGCAATATCTATGCCCAACAAAAAAAAAACAAAAACGAAAACCAAAATTCGCCTCGTTATTTGGGTTCCGCTGAAAAATGGCGCGTGCCACAAGTGGCACTCATGTGGCACCAAACCGAATCCACCAAATAAACAACTACTCCTAAATATATGCACACATGTTCTGCCCCGCTCCCCTGTCTCTGTGGGAGTGTTCTGCCTTTTCTATTTCTCCGTCTCTCTGCCAAATCGTTTCGTGCTCAAATTGAACACACTAATGGTCTGCACAATGGGCCCGAATGGCATAAATGGAGTAACAATAAGGGAGGCCATCACAAAGGCCTTTGTCACAATTACATTTTCGCATTAATTTAACTGAGCTGCATGCATTCAATTTGTATGTTTACATTAATAAATATCAGTATTGAAAAGAAGATAAGTGAAATAACAATTGCGAAATTATTAAATATGTATGTGAGAATCAATTTCTACGCTGATGAATGTTGATTTATAAATTTAATTGATTTTAAATATACAAATAAACTGACATTTTAAATTGTTTTTTATTGTATTTAATTAAATGTGTATTTGTTGAATTTTCCAGTGATAAATCTTGATTTATGAATTAAATTTGCAACAAGAAATTTAACTAATCTGACATTTTAGATAGTGGAAAACTCTTTACAAAATGAAAAATAATACCATTTTAAATTAAACATATTATTTAATTGAATATGTGTTTATTGCATTTATTGTAATTTAATGTGTATTGTTTGTGTTTATTCTGTAGGTATTGTTCCTCATTGATTAATGCTGGTTTCTAAATTAAATGATCATCCAGAAATTTATTTAACTGACATTTTAGGCAATGGGAAATTCAATTGAAAAAAATGAAAACACAAAAAACACTTTTTTATTATTCTATTGGAATTATTTTATTTTATTGTATTTAAATTGAATATTTTGTTCGTCATTGAGAAAAGCAGATTTAGAATTTAGATTTGCATTAAACTGAAAACTAAACTGTTTTATTATTTTGTATTCAATTGAATGTGTATAATTTGAATTTATTAAATTATGAAATTATGTTGGTCATTGATTAAAGCTAATTCATAAATTGAATTTGAAATAAGCAAGAGAACTAAACTGGCGGTAAAGATCAATTAAAATTATTACAAAAATAAAAGTTGAAGAACTATTTTTTATATTGTATTTAATTCAATGTGAATTTATAGAATTCATTTTAATATAACGTCTATTATTATTAAATGCAATTGAATGTGTTGCATTTATTTTAATTAATGCATTTACTTTTAATGTAATGCTCATCACTGATTAACAAATGGAGCAACTGTCCAGATTACACTGTACAAAATACTTGAGTGCTGAGTAGTTTTCTATTGCACTCAGATGCTGCAAGATGCGACCATAGTAACTGACGCTGCCTCTTACATTTAATGAACTAAAAATTCAAAGGCCTTTTGAGAAATTCATATCCCCAAAACATATTTCCACCAAGCCAAGTCAAGCCACCGCCAAGTTCGCTGGTAAGCAATGCTAACGAGCGGGACAGAATTTCCGTTAAGGATTGCGCTGGCTTCTGGTTTGCGTCCAGGAGCCCAAAAAGGACTATTTGCCAAAACTGCTGAGACTCAGGCTGGTGTGCTCGGGTGTCTTTTCGTCGTGTCCCTCGAATGTCGCACAAGTGCACTTTAGTTTTCAATTTTTGTCGTCTCATAATGCGACTCTCTGGATTTATATTTTCTGCTTTTTTTGCACATCTTTATGTTTTTTTTTTAGTCCTGCTCAAGATGCAGCATGAGCAGTAGCTATTGAGCAAATATCTCCAAAATGGATTTTAAAATCCAGTCGAAGCAAGGCAAGGCATCGGGCAGAGAGGCCAGAGGACAAAGGACAGAGGACACAGGACACAGAAAACCAAATAGAAATACGAGCAAAGGTTACCTTGGGGATGCATTCAACAAAAATATTTGCACTAATGGAAAAGTAAAAGCTGCTGCTGCAAATATTTTTTAACTCCCATCCGAAATGAGTAACGACTACAAATACTATTCAATGTTCGGTTGTTCATCATATTTCTGCAGCATCAGGGGAATTGAGAGTGTGTGAGTAGGTGAGAGAAAGAGCCTGTGACTACTCAAATCACTTAACCATATTTCGGCTTGGATAGAACTGACTTGACTCCAAACAAAGAGGAAGGAAATGCCTCTGTTGACTTAGGACCCCAAAATCTTGCTTGCCAGCTGCCACTGATTATTAGCCTTGGCAAATTGTCTGTGTAAAAGCCACAAAACAACTGAGCAACAACTTCGACAGACTGACAAACTAACTGGCTGACTGGCTGACTGAGTGAATGACGAACTTACTGGCTTAGCTGCTGTCGAAGCAGTTGCAAGTTGAGCTGAGACAATTTCCAATGTGTGTGTGGCTTCCAAGTACTCCCAACTATTTTAACATTTTCCACTCGTTTTTGCAAGGCACGTGCTTTGCTAGGACTTTCTGCTTATTTTAGTCGCCATTGTGGACCATTGTCGCTTTTTGTCTTTCTGTCGCTCAGTCCGTCTGCTTTTTGTGTTGAGTTTAACCTAAGTAGACGATTTGTTGGCGGTCTGCTTGACTTTTTAATGAGCTAGCTAACAAGCACTTGGGCAGCAAATTAGAAAAGATACGAATCTATCTAACTCCATTATGCTGGCCGGGTCTTCAATGGTTTAGTCAGCCAGAAAATGAGCAAAGCAAAGAAAGAATTAAGTATGTCACTTTGCAATTCGCCGCTTAAGTAAATGCCATGCTGTTTGCACAGTCCCAAAAGTATGCTAAACGAAAGACTCCCCATACAAATGGGATACAAGTGATTTATTGACGGAAGCCAGGCATCCCCAACAGAACCAGATTAATTTTATTACAGTTTTATGCGTTTCGAGAAAAATTAGACAGAATACATCCACAATAAATTGGCAGAGCAACAAGTCGAGAGCGACCAATTAGCCAATGTCCACGTGTAGGCAGCCATTAGCAAGGAATATTCTCTGGCTCCTGGGGCCTAAATGCAGCTACGTAATTTTAATGAAAAGAATTAATTAAGTATACCACTTATACAATTTATAAATTGAAGAATTATTTTTCGATGTGATTCAACTTGTAATAAAAAGAAATTCAAACTTTTACTTCTTTCATTTTCTTTCAAAATAATTATATTAAAGACATTTTATCTATTGTTGTTTCTCTATTCATTACCAATGCTCTATTAATTTTTTCTCTAACTATTTGTAGCTGTACTAATAAAATTAAATGGAAAAGTTAAACATTATTTTGTATGTAACTATTAACATTTTTTTTTAGCTCTCTATAAATGAACAAAATTTATTACTTTATATAAACTAGGTTATTTAATCCTATCCGTATTTATTTTATTATATGACCATTTCGTTTTGTTTGATTTTCAACTTCAGAACTAAACTGTCAAATAAATAAAACGTAATATTTCCTGCTCACTAATTATTTTATTTTCATAACAACCATTAAAACAAAATATTTAAATTTAAATTAATATGGTCAAGTTTGGTATTGAAGGCTTAATTATTTAACGTTGTTATTTTTTGTATGCTATGATGGATCGGGTTGTCGAGATAATTATGTGATTTTACATATGAAGTGACGAAATGTTTTTTTTATTTTGAAATGCAAAAGCAATTCAGACAACACTTAAATGAAATGACTCAGCGCAGCTTTAGGAAATGTTTGGATTTCATTCCAGCGATCTGCTCTTGTGCCGCATGTTGGTCAATAATGAAAGTGAAATCGAGGCAAGCGGGCATTAAATGGAAAACTTTATGTTTTTTGCTGTGGATTTCAAATGCGTTTTTTCTTTCTTCTTTTTTTTTTGTTAGGCTGAAAGTTTGCTTAAGCAAAGTTTCTAACTACCCAAGTAAAAAGTGGGCACACCAAAAAAAAAAAAAAAAGGAATTGTTGAAGGAGGCGTAAAAGAGTCGCGAGAGTCGAGTTTTCCTCCATTGTTAAGCTGCAATAAATTTTACATGGCGGCCATGAAAACACTTGAAGAATATTAAAACAAATGAAGCAGCCTTAGCTTAGCAGTTACTTGAGGTTTCCTCCATGGCCAAATAAGCGCCTTTTTTGGTCCTTTCCTTTTCGGCGACATGAGCAGCTTAAGCAATTTTTGCCAGCTGGACGAGGGCTAATGAAGCTGCCCCCGGAATGCAGCGGGAAAAGCAAAAGGAGAATGCATAAAGCATTGGTGAGGGACCCAGCATAAAATGTATTAATATTATACGAATACGAAAACGAACAGGGGGGGGGGGGGAGGAGAGGACTGTGAGCTGCCTTTATGCAAACACGTACGACCCATTTAATTTGGCGAGGGGCGACCGAGTGTATGGCCTGCCAGAAAAATACGTGATAAGCAAATTCATAAACCATTAAGAAGGTTGCGCCTTGCCACAAACGTCAGCGAATTTCTGAAATTCTACGGCAGCAATACAAGCCCAGTTGGTAAGCGTGTAAATGCCCTTACTGATCATAATTTAGATCTTAAGTGTGTGCTTGGGGCTGCCAACTTGCAGCTGTGGGACTGCCAACTTGTCAATATTTGAAATTCATAAGAAATGAAAATTCTTAAGAAAATATACTTATTCTGGATAGAAGATGGATTGTGAATAAAATATGAAAACACAAATACGTGACAAAGGTGCTGAAATAGTCCTGATATCCTTGCTAGTGCCATAAAATCTGCAAGAAAAAAGCTAGCAAAAGGAATGTGCGATGTTCGCGTCGTGTGCGGTTTCATTAAATTTTATAACAAGCATTTTATGTATATTTTTTTTTGCTCTCGCTCTTTTGCTACATGCCAGACCAGACGCTGGAGCTACTCTTATGCTGGCATGGGTTTAGGTGATATGCTTAGGGAAATACTATGTATGAATGTGCTTCAGGCTGTGGAGGGGCGAGGGGAAGTGAAGACGCCTAATTGACGCGCTGGAAAATTGAAAAAAACGGCACACGCCAGCGCGCACTTTGTGGCAGCCCGCAAAGTGGTTACTACATAGGGTATCAAGGGTTTCGTGGGCTTTTACTACAAGACAGAGGGAGGGGCGACTCATTCACAGCGACTGAATAGCGCGTCAGACGAGTGAGTGCAAGTGTGAGTGCGAGTGCGAGTGCGAATGTGAGTGGTTGCTACAAAAGTCAATGCATTTAAAGCGACATCAATGTTACAAAACGTTGATGTTGATGGGTTTTTATCTCTGTGTGCTGCGCATTCCAATTATCATATTAAATCAGTTGTAAATCATTGCATGCGAGTATATATTTGCACAAATTTATGCGAATGCCCCCAGGTAGAACACAGCTCAAGTACCACACACAGCACAGCGCAATCCTTCCACCAAATAAACCGACTCGCATGTAAGCCAAAAGGGACAACATCAACATTCGTTACAAGGACAAGTACAAGTACAAGTAGAAGTATAAACAGAGTGTGAGAGCAAACTGTGCCAGATGGAAAGCCGTTGCGTGTTGACATTCAGCTGAAATGCAGTTAATGGCCAGCAGAAGGCGAATCGAGGCTAATACGCTGGATAAACCTAATGAACGAGCCGAGGCGAGGCGACAAAACGAAAACGAATCCTAATGCGGACTAAGTAAATGAATCGCCTGGAAATCAATACGTGGCAACAAATGGATTACAGAGGGAGAAACTGATACTAAAGAATTGCCTTCGCTGCGCCCCAAGGTGAGAGCTAATTATTTGCAGGTATTACACGTAGTTGCAACCTCAATTATCGTTATAGCAACAGTAGCAAAGCCATTTTGCCTTGTTAAAAGCAGCTTTGTGCATTGTGCACAAATAATAATAATAACAACACTATTTAAAGCACACACAATTGTCGTATTCCACTTGGTTAATTAAAAGAACAATTCGATTGCCTATTTAGCATATTGCAATAATATTTGCAGCAGCATTTCTATTGGCCGGTTGGTTAACAACATAAAAGCATGCTCTATAAGCATATAATCTGCTTAAAATATCAACAACAATAATATCAATCAAAATAAAATCAAATGCTGCACGGAGTAACAAACCATGAGAGAATTGCAAACACATGTGAATTCGCTGTGCCATAATATAAAATACAATTTGATTGCAAAATACAGAGAGAGAGAGGGAGAGTGACAGAGAGAGAGAGCAAAGCAAGTGGCAGCGAAGCGCGAAATAAGCTGCCTGATGGACTCAGGTAAATGAACTGATGCCGTCTGGTTGCCGTTGTTGCCGTTGCTGCCGTTGCTGCTGCTCCTGGCGGTTGGCAGTTGAGTGCCATGTCATGCAGCACACACAATGGCGGCTCAGCCTCATAACGACACCGACAACAACGAGAACAACTGCGATATTGTTAAGAGGAGGAGAAGGCGACTGCTTACCCGAAGCCACCTGCAAATCCATGGCGTCTGTTAATGTGACATTTTGTCATTAAAATTTCAAGAGGCGCGACACGAAACTCTGCCAGCTGAGTCGTAATATTGTTATTATTATTTGCTGCTGCTGCTGCTGCTTTTTAACAGAAACAGCAACAGCAACAGTTGCCAGCAGCTGGCACTTCAGACGCAAACGGGCAACTCATTGCCGAAGGCAAGGTACGCGTCGTATGCGTAATGCGCGCGATACTCGCACTCAAATTAAATATGCTTTGGGTCATATGCCAGCGAGAGTTCGTTCTCGCCATTGCCACTGCCACTGCCACTGCCAGGCTGCAAATAAAACAACGCCAGCAAATTGGCAAATAAAAATTTTAGACGTTGACTGAGCACACAACAGCAGAATATATAAATACAAAATAAAAGGTAAAGTCAAGCAGAAGCAGCAGCAGCACCAGCAGAAGTTTTGTAGTGCGTATACGTAATTAATTTTACTTGTTGCACTGAAGCAGTCTGCCTGAAGCAGCCTCAACTGAAGTGACACTAATTAAAACTCTGTGCAACGGATGTTTATATGGGACAGAAAGAAGTCAGAGCAGTGTGTGCGCACTTATATGCAGATGAGACCGAAAACTTTGTATCCAGGAAGTGTCGCAAGATTCCAACTCGCCCACACACTCTCACATACAATTAACTTGATTTGTTGCTTGCGGTCAAAGCAAACGAATGACACAAATGGACGACAGCTGCAGTTTAGCTGAGCACTGTGTCTAGTTGTCAAAAGGCGACAGACAAGCTAACGAGCAACGAGCAACGGGCAATGAGGAAGGACACAAAGGATATGCACAGTGTAAGCGGAAGCGTTTATTATGTTCAATAGGAAATGAGGCAACATGAGCAAGATAAGCAAAAAATAATAATGTGGGCAAAATAATGTGGGGAAATGCGTTGACAACAAACACAAATAAAACACAAACAGCTCAACAAGCAACATACTTTGAAATCGATCTAAGTTAGAGCACCAAACAATGAAAATAAAATACAAGCTTTAATTTGTAATCAACAATTGAATCTGGCAGCGTAAGTAATAGTCGATATCTCAGAACATTCATTTGATATAGAAATCTGTTATTTTATTTTGTTGCTTAATTAGAATAAGAATACTTTAGAGTATCTTATAAATTAAAGACTGAACATATGAATAAATACTAAATTGCAAATGCTTAGATCGAGGATTCGATAACTGTGAGGCAATTATTTGTTAAATAAATGCAAATACGGGGAGATCTGCAAGGCAAGCTGGCTACTTATTAATGAAATTAAAAAGTCTACGATGTTTTAAAGGCAAGGCGAAGTTGAAGTAAAATAACTCTATGTGAATTATCGCAAAAAAGGTTTTTGGGGCTGCTACTAGAACAGTTTATGCTGACGAGAAAATAAATGGGAGAGAACAGACTTAAATGCAGAGAAAACCAGCGTTTTTATTATAATTAATGAAATTAAAAATACTAAAGGAAGTTAATATAAACGGTTTGTTATAGTCATAATAAATCTATCAGAATCATAAGAAATAATGTATTTGAAGGTTATTGCTAGAACAGTTTACACTTACGAGAACACACGTAAATGCATAGAAAAGCAGCGTTTAAGTTCTTATTAAATAAATTAAAAATTCCATGATGATTAAAAGGCAATACAAAAACGAAGTTGAAGTAAAAGTTTTGTTTTAGTCATAATAACTCTATCGTAATCATAGCAAAAAAGGTATTTGAAAGCCACCTAAAACAGTTTACACTCACGAGAAAATAAATGGAAGAGAACAGACTTAAATGCAGAATAAAATAGCGTTTATGTTCTTATTAATAAAATCAAAAATTCTTTTTAACGAAATTAAAAATTCCATGACGATTCAAAGGCAATACAAGGTCGAAGTTGAAGTAAAAGATTTGTTATAGTCATAACAACTCTATCAGAATCATAGCAAAAAAGGTATTTGAAGGCCACATAGAATAGTTTACACTGACGAGCAAATAAGTGGAAGAGAACACACGTAAATGCAGGGAAGAGCAGCGTTTAAGTTCTCAGTCTTATCACACATTAGAGCAGCTTCCCAGCCCCTTGCTGACTTGTTGTCTCGAGAGCTGGATGGATGGCTGCACTCGCTTTAAGTAAGCTGAGCAAAATGCTAACAGCCTGTGGTTTTTCCCCATTAGTAAAACTTTGGCTCTGGCAATATGGAAACAGCTGAAGAAATAGCTTGCAATAATAAGCATACGAGTAGTGTGCGTAAAGCTGGCTGCTAAAAGTTCTTGTCCGTGTTCTTGTTTTGCCGCTTTGCTTTTTGTGGCAAGCATTGCATTTGTGAGCTCGTATCAAATCATTTTTCTTGCCAGTTTTTGCATTTGTTCGCTGTTGATTTTATTTTGCCAAGTTAATATTTGTTAGCTAGCTGCTCGAGTTGCTTCGCCAGCCAGGCAGCCAACCAAGCAACAAACAGCAACAAAGGCAGCAGCAACAACAACAAACATTAAGCAAACAATTGGGCTAAACATAATATAAACGTGCATGTAACTTTGTGTATTTGTGGCCAAGAAAGAAATGAAGTATACGAAGTGAAAGTAACGCAAAGACTCTTTGAATATTTCATGAGTTAAGTTCTTCCATTCCATTGTTAGCCACTTCACGAGCTTGTCGAGGATTGGGCCACTAAAAGAGATCTCTTCCATTCCCTCTCTATTTGTCGCTCCTTGGCGAGCAGCCTTGCAAAAATATTACAGCAATTTTCAATGCAATTTGCTGCAGTTTTAAGATGCTTGTCTGCGGCAACCTTCAACACGTTATCTGCATCTCTATCGCACGCTCTATCTGCCCTCTCGCTTGCGCATTTCATTGTTTGTTTTGCCACTGCAGACACGTCCTAAAAGAACTTCAATAAACTTCAAGTTGCAGCTGCAGCTGCAGTTGAGGTTGCAGTTGAAACTGTAGCTGAAACATGCGACGCCGAGTTTCCTTTGTCATTTTTCATTTCTCACTTTAATTTTTTTTTTGTTTATTGCATGAGTGCAATATAGATTGTTTCCTTTCACATTACTGCCATTCGCCATAAATATTTTAATGTGTATAGTTAGCGAAATGGCTGCTCTTTTATTTTTAAATATACACAATAAATTACAAGTAAGAAAACGGCAGTCGAGAGTGCAAGACTTTGAAATATCCGCTACCCAATATTTATGTGGTATGCCAAAAAAATATACTAACACATGCCAAGAATATATTGGTTTACCAATGAATAATACATATTTATTCATTTTGAATTGAACTCTTTAAAATATACCATTAAGCCAATCTTAAATACGAATTCAAGTTTGGTCAATAATTGTTGTCGCTGTAAACGAACATTTTTGCGTTCTGTACGTGATCTGCAACCAAATTAAAAATAGTTGTTCATTTGCCTTTCCACCAAGCCGCCTAAATTATAAATAAAGCGCAAACCACGCTCCAAAATGACATAAAAGCCAAGATAATTATTTTAGGAATTGTTCATTTTATATCGATGAAAAAAACTTCTTAGAGAAGAACTGGAGCAGCTGCAGCAGAGTAGGCCAATGGTGAGCTGTAGGCAAGAGGAGCAGCCAAAGGAGCGCTGTAAGCCAGAGGAGTAGCCAGAGGAGCGCTGTAAGCTAGAGGAGCTGCCAGAGGAGAAGCTAGAGGAGCAGCAGCGTACTTGGCAACGACCGGAGAAGCAACTGGAGCAATCACTGGAGCAGTGGCGATGCCATTGAAGTTGCGGGCAAACACTTGGCTACTGGTGGCAGTTACATATGGAGCAGGAGCAGCGACAACTGCAGCTGGAGCGGCATAAGCCACCTGTTGGCCAAGGAGAACTCCAGGCTTGGCAGCAGCGCAGGCGATAACAGCGAAGATGACAACGGTCTGTGGATAATGTAATTTAATGTTAAACTCCAAAGGAGATTATCGATGGTGATCAACTTACGAGTTTGAACATTTTGTTTGATTCGTTTACAGTTCGAAGACTGGAAATTGTTTGATGTCTTTCAACAACTTCATTCGACAATTTATACTAAAACTGCGAACTCGACTGGTAACTTGACCTTAGCTCTAAATATTTAACATTTCAGGCGCCACGACGTGTTATACATTGAACAATATAAGGGAAATAAATACAAAGCAAAGACAGAAATAATAAAGATACAAAATGCAATGGAAACCGTTAACTGCTCTTACGAATTTCAATGAACCTCAATGACTCACAACTGAATGGCGACTATCGACTATTTAGGGTATAAATACTCGACAATTGCTCAGGTTGGACATCAATCAGTGCGGAGCTTATTCAACAAAACAATCCTCAACATGTTCAAATACGTACGAAGGAGTTGCATCTTAATATGAGTCTTTAATTAAACTTTTATTAATTGCAGGCTGTTATCTTCGCTTTTATCGCCTGCGCTGCTGCCAAGCCTGGAGTTCTCCTTGGCCAACAGGTGGCTTATGCCGCTCCAGCTGCAGTTGTGGCTGCTCCTGCACCATATGTGACTGCCACCAGCAGCCAAGTGATTGCCCGCAACTTCAATGGCATCGACACTGCTCCAGTGGTTGCTCCAGTTGCCACTCCATTTGCAGCTCCAGTTGCCGCTCCAGTCGTTGCCAAGTACACTGCTGCTCCTCTGGCTGCCCCTCTGGTAGCTCCTCTGGCTTACAGCGCTCCTTTGACTGCTCCTCTGGCTTATAGCTCGCCTTTGGCCGCTCCTCTTACCTACAGCTCACCATTGGCCTACTCTGCTGCAGCTGCTCCAGTTCTTCTCTAAGGAGTTTATTTCATCGATTTCAAATAAACAACTCTAAACACAATTAAGTTTTCTTTGATGACATTTCGAGTTTTCTTTTGGGCTTAACGGTTTGTTGTATAGGCGTTATTTGGGCACTAGAAATCAACAAATATTGGAGTTTGGATGCAACTCACGTAGACTATGCAAAAATGTTTGTCTACAGCGACAGCATTTGTTGGCCACACTTGAGTTCGTATTCAAGATTGGTTAAATGGTTTGTTTTGAAGTTGCGGTTGATTTAAAATACATTAATATATAATATTTTTTTTATTTATGTCAAGGTCGCAAGTAACGCATTTCAGGGTCTAATGAGTTCAATGAACTCAAGTGCATACAGCTTTGATATTTGCAAGAGTTTAAATATTTATGCCTACAACAATATCTATACCGAATTTTCAATTAATCTTTGTTAAGATGAAGATTTTATTTGCTAAACAAAATTTGAATACATTATTATTAATTTATTATAGCCTGGTATAATATTAATGTTGTACTAATGTTCATTCACAATCATTTTACACAACTGCTTTAGGTGACCACTAAGAAGCGATTTTTCATAATTCCAACAGCGAGTGCAATCAATTAACATTTTTATTTAATTTACGCACATTAAATTCACTTGTAAGCAGAAAAACGTTTACCAATACATACAAATTATGTCAATCGGTGTAAATGAGAGTTGTCACCGCTCTCCGCTCTTTGCTCTCTCACTCCACTATGATATGTGTGAAAGACACGATCAGCTAACGCTTACTTTGGCACTCGACTAGCGCGCTCTCGCTTGCACTTGATTACAAGTTTTGTCTTCTGCTTTACTTCGCTATTCGTACTGCTCAGAAGTAGCATCCTCTTCTGCATAACGGTTTCGTTCGCATGCATTGTAGCAACGTCTTCTGCTTTGCTTTCTGCGTCAACTAAGAACTTCTTCTGTTATACTCTTAGCTCTCTCTCTCTCTCCCTCAACTGCTTCTTCATAGCTAGTAGCAACTGCTTCTGCTTTACTTTAAACTTCTCAGAAGTAGCATCCTCTTCTGCTAGACATTATTCCAGAAGTAGCATCCTCTTCTGCTAGACATTTTCGACTTCTTGCAATCGAGCAACGTCTTCTGCTTTACTCTTAGTGACAACTAGCAACTTCTTCTGCTTAACTAGCAGCAACGTCTTCTGCTTTACTTTCACATGCATACTTCTCAGAAGTAGCATCCTCTTCTGCTTAACTTTTTACGTCTCCTTGCGTTCGAGCAACTCTTTCTGCTTAACTATATTCTTTGACACTTATTTTCTGACGTATTATTTAAGGAATATGGAAAAGTGAATTATTTACCTGCATATAAAATTAAAATTTGTATGGCATATTCTGAACCCATTCGGGCAGTTTGTCGGTGTAGTCCATTGAGAGCTGGAAAAAAATAGAAATATCAATATTGAAGGTAACTTGTCTAGTATCTGAATATCTACTTATGTTCGTAAATAATGTTTAAATTTAGTGGCAACTTTAAGATATGAAATTTATAGAGCACATTTTGTAGGAAAATGTTCTAAAGTCAAAGTTAGGCTGCCCGAGCTATTTTAATAAACAACTTTACACCTGCTACACTTAAAATGTACCAATATATTATAAACCAACTATGCCCATTTAGAAATGCCTCACAGGATTTAACAACGATTTAAGAAAATTGATGTTTTGCTTAAAAATAATTTTGTATTTTGTCGTTAATAGTCTATGGATCACAGTTTATTAATTTAAAGCAAAAGTGGTGCATAAGCATAGCTCAGGGGAGCGTTGTAGGCAAGAGGAGCAGCCAAGGAAAAGCTATAAGCCAAGAGAGCAGCCAAAGGAGCAGCTGCGTACTTGGCAATGACTGGAGCAGCAGCAGCAATTTTAATTAAATACTCATATTGAGATGCAACTCCTTTGTACGTATGTATTTAAACATGTTGAGGATTGTTTTGTTGGATAAGCTTCGAACTGATTGATGTCCAACCTTAGCAATTGTCGAGTATTTATACCCTAAATAGCCGATAGTCGCCATTCAGTTGTCAGTCATTGAGGTTCATTGAAATGCGTAAGAGCATTTAACGGTTTCGATTGCATTTTGTATCTTAATTATTTCTGTCTTTGCTTTGTATTCATTTCCCTCATATTGTTAAATGTATAACACGTCGTGGCGCCTGAAAAGACCTAAGGTCAAGTTACCAGTCGAATGAAGTTGTTGAAAGACATCAAACAATTTCCAGTCTTCGAACTGTAAACGAATCAAACAAAATGTTCAAACTCGTAAGTTGATCACCATCGATAATCTCCTTTGGAGTTCAACATTAAATTACATTATCCACAGACCGTTGTCATCTTCGCTGTTATCGCCTGCGCTGCTGCCAAGCCTGGAGTTCTCCTTGGCCAACAGGTTGCTTATGCCGCTCCAGCTGCAGTTGTCGCTGCTCCTGCTCCATATGTAACTGCCACCAGCAGCCAAGTGTTTGCCCGCAACTTCAATGGCATCGCCACTGCACCAGTGATTGCTCCATTCGCTGCTCCAGTTGCTGCTCCGGTCGTGGCCAAGTACGCTGCTGCTCCTCTGGCTTCTCCTCTGGCTTACAGCGCTCCTCTGGCTGCTCCTCTTGCCTACAGCTCACCACTGGCCTACTCTGCTGCAGCTGCGCCTGTTCTGTTGTAACACCATTAAATTGATACAATTGAAATAAACATCTCGATAAATGAAATCAGTTTACGCTTCTCATAACAAAAGCAAACGAAATAACCACATTAGATGTGAATGTGATTAATTGCCTGAAGCAAGAAGAGTTATTGGCTTTTGGTTTTTTGCCAATGTCTGCTGCAGTTCAATAAACTCATTATTTAATGAGCATATTTTTGTTGATTTGAATAACATGGAAATTATAAGTAGTTGTATAATTATGCAACATATTCGTCCTCGGATGATGATTCGGTCGAGTCCTGTGAGGGCCGTTCGCTGTCGCCGACCTTTATGGGCCTGTCGTTCTTCCACAGATGTTCCAGCAGCTGCATCTGGGTCTGCATCACGGTCGCAATGTTGTAGAGACGCGCAACGCGCTCCCTGTATTTCTCCTGCTTGCTGGCCTCATCCAAGTCCTCATCGGCCAGCAGATCGACATTGGCCAAAGCTATCAGTCTGTGCCTCTTAACACCCGTCCTCTGCCTGACGTCCAGGAAGTGCTTGATATTGTCAGCAACGGTGCGATTGTGGCGTCGATAGCCTCGATTGAAGCCGGGCAGCTTTTTGAAGAGCTGGAAGACCGAGTAGTATTCGATGCGCAGAAATTGCAGAAAATCAATTGGCTGCTTGGCCTGAGCGTCGCGCATCACCTTGGCGTAGTTGAAGTAGCCGTTGATGGTCGAGACGAAGACATTGATCAGCAGCTGGGAGATGACAAAGGCGAGTATTAAATACAAAACGATGCCCATCACTCTGCCGCCATAGAAGAGATCGATGGGCGTGATGTGCGAGCTGAAGCCAAACGAGAAGCACATCGAATTCGCAATCGCTCGCATCGTACTGTTGAAATTGCTGGAATTGTTGCCATTGATGATGGCCACGGCTGTGGCGAAGCCCATTAAAAAAATGACGATAATCAAGGCAGTGCTGGCCAGAGCTTGCCACGCGCTGTACAGAGCGTGCGAGAAGAGCTCAAAGACGTTGGCGAACTGCAGGACCTTCCACAGCCGCAACGTGGTCATCATGACAAGGACACCCTGCACAATGTTGCAGAACTTCTTGACCACAGCCGGATGGCGAAAGTCGACAAACTGCATTTTGTCGGCATACTCGATCTGCTCGAGCAGACCGTTGACCATCGACTCCTGCACGACGATCAGTACGACCACCACGGCATTGAACACCAATATGACCAGATCGAGTTTGTTCCACATGCTGCGCAGCTTCGACGGCTCGTACCACAGCGTGACCACCAGCGACTTGGCGAACTGAATGAGCACCAGAATGTAGCAGGTGTAGATAATGAAGCCCACGGTGCCCAGCTCATCCAGCAGATGCATTTTCATGCTGTCCACCTCCACGCTGGCCATCATGGTGCCGAAGGGCGACTGCTCGAGCAGCAGGGTGCAAATGCTGAAGATATTCGCATCCGCGTTGTACAGCGTAAAGTCGATGAAGACCGCAGCCGTGTCCTTGGTCACCCAATTGTTGTCCTGCAGGTAATCGATCACCATCATGCTGTTGTTGCGAGTGCGCGCCAGATTCGTCAGATAGCCGGCCGATTCTGGGTACGATTGATAGAAGCCCCTGTGATCGTATATCAGGGACATGAAGAACTTGTCGTAGAACGAGTACTTCACCGACGAGGGCAGCCACGGCGAGTAGATCTTCCAGTACTTGTCCGTGTACGGCGAGCGTTCGTAGGGCAGCTTCCATTTGGGCATGTAGGGGCGACTCGAGTACTCCAATGAGCCCCAGCCGAGATGGTGTCGCTCCTTGCGCCGCAGCTGGCGCAATCGGGCAACGCCGATCTTGGCAACCTGATCGCCATATATCCAGGAATGGTAGCCCGTCTCCTCGAGCGTCACATCGAAGGCATTGATCATCGTCAGCTCGACGAACGTGTAGAACTGATCGAACTCAAAGATGCTGTTCAGCCCCATCGTGTAGCTGCGATTCGTCAGAAAGATTTTCGTCATCACGGCCGTGTTGTGGTAGAGCAGCCCGTCGCGTGTCACCAGCACCACGCTCGTCAGCATCACGAAATAGAGGGCATACAGGCACAGATCGACGGAGATCAGCTGGAAATGCAGGTTAAGCGGCTCGTTCAGATGATTCTGTCCGTATCTCAGCTGCGCCTTCAGCGTCCTCAACCGCAGCTTCAGATAGTCGGTGCGCGTGTGCATCTTGGGCTGATGGACAGAGCGGTATGTCGTCTCCGTTATGGGCCACGTCGCCTTGTCGATGGCCAGCAGTATGAACTTGATTGTGTCACTGATCAGGAACAGAGCCAAAACGACCATGAACAGATGCAACCCCATCGACTTTAGCTTCATGCCTTCGTGCTGGAAGCCCGAGTAGAATACAATCAGTGCTAAGCAACCGGCCATTATCGCCACTGTGACTATGAAGAAGATGTATTTATCCCAATAGAACTTCACTTTGAGTGCCATTCTGTACAGTGAGCGAGCGATCGATACAGTAGGGAGTAATTTCTGAGTCGGGTGTAATGAAATGTATTCGGTGTGACAGCAAATTCCGAGAAGTCAATAGAAGTCAAGTAAAACGAGTAAGAGAGTAACAAATTGCATTTTGAGAGCAACGAATATATTAGAATATATCAAAAAGTATATTTTTTCAAAGTGCACAATAATATGCCAGCTGCATTCGAATTTGATCATATCAAACTATTTCTTTAATAACTATTAAGTTATTTATCCGATCATAGTTATATTTTACGTACCGAAATCGAAAACAAACTTAATCTGCGTAGAATATAGTATACTGAAGTATTGTCAACAAAGTTAGTGTCTCTATCTCTTATAGAGTTTAAACAGGCAGACAGACAAACAGACGGACATGGCTATATCGTCTCGGCTGTTGACGCTGATCAAGAATATATACACTTTATGGGGATAAAGTCCCATCCTTCTGCCCTATACATATCTTTTGTTGATTGCATTTCCCTTTTTCACTCTGGCACCCTGAAGTACGTCTGCTATTGTTAAACATTTACCTGTTTGAACTCCGTCATTAACATCCTCTTCAGTAGCATAATGAAGCACTTAATATCTGTAGTGGGATTTTTATGCGCTCTTCATCTACGAGCGTCTATCTGGCCTCTTATCGTGGTATCTTTATGGCCACTTTCAATCAATGCAACGACCTTAAAGTAGTAGTAATTACAAAAGCAATTCGTTTGCAATTAAAAGCACATAAAGTGCTATAGGTCATAACCATCCCCCACCCCCCAAAAAATGAGAAAAAAAGACTCGACAATAATCTCAGCTATTTTGAGCTCTGATTGAATGCTAACTACAACATTTTCTACTACGCTTTTTGATGCTGACGCTGATGGCAATTTGGTTTCTGATTCTGTGCTCTTGCTGATGTCGTTGTCGTTGTCGTTGTCGATGTCGCTGTCGATGATGGTGCTAGTGATGGCATAACAATAAACATGAAAAGCGTGTAAAAACAAGCGCTCAGTGCCTGCAGTTCAGAGTTTTCCGCACAGCATCGACAACAGACTAAGTATTTTATGGCTGCCACTAAAGCCCAAGACTCAGGCATCAAATGAAACTTTGTCACACAGCGCAATTACAAACAAAAAACCAAAAACGAAAATTACAAGTGGATAAATGCGGTCGGTTCAACTTTAACATACCCTCTTAAAAAGTGGGAGAACTTCTTAGAATGCAGCACGTATTCCAAGTATTTGCTTTGAAAGCCACTTGAGCTGCGCCTAAAAGAATACCAGGAAAACGCTTAAACAATTATTTTTTTCCGAAATGTCCCTGATTTGAATTTCACCATTAGTCTGTAAATTTAATAAAAATAAATGTGCCTAGAAGAAGGTTTGGAAACCGTTTAAATAATTGTTTTATTTTCTAAATATTATTTTTAACAATTGTCTGTAAATTTAATTAAAATTATGAGAATACTACGAAACCGTTGAACCAATTGTTTTTTCTGGTGAATTTATATTTTATTTACATTTTTTTTAGACAATTCTTTGTAATTTTAATCAAATTAAATTAGGGACGCCAAGAAAGAATGCTCGAAAAATGTTTAAACATTTATTTTTTATTCTCAATATCCTTTTTCAATAGATTTGTACTCAGTCAATTGGCTGTAAATTTAATAAAAATCAAAATAAACTATTTTTTTAACACAAAATTTACTTTTGCACTTGTGTACCATCATTCACTTATTTATAAAAAATACGCTTTTCCAAAGTTTTTAGAGTTTCCCTTATTATGTTTTCTAGTTAGTTTAATTGCCTGCCGACATGCCCGCTGCTGCCTTAACCCATATAGGGTATATGGCACATACTCGGTGGAAGGGAAATAAAAGGGGAAAGGGAAAAAACTATACACGACAGAGACATCAACGGCTCGTGTGCCATATAAATGAACGAAATGCCCATTCAAGTTTGCCACCAAATGCGGAGCGGGAATCGGAAGTTTGGAGGACGTTCCAGACCGGAGGCTAGAGGCTGGAGACTGGCGAGCTGGCGACTGATGACTGCCTGCAGTTCTTGGCAAAGCTATTAAAACTTATGCGTAGCTCATATAACACTTTTAATGCCAATCAAAGACTCAACACAAACACACGGAACCGAACAAAACAAAACAAAAAGCGAAAACGAGAACGAGAACGAAACTGAGACTGAGACGCCAGCAAAGTTTCACCTATTGTTTCAAAAATATAACAAAACTGATGGAAAAGTGAACCTGAACCTGAACCGAACCAACCTGAACCGCAGCAACGTGAGGCGCCGAGAGGAGCTGAGAGCTCTGAGCAAGTCACAAAGTCAAACAAAAGCTCATTGTAAATGTCAGGAGTTGGAGAGAGGAAAAAAAAAGAAAAGGCAATAAAGCCAAGGAAACGGCGCAAAGCGAAAAGAAATTGTCAAAATACAAATAGGAAATTGACGCGCTAGAAGAAAAATATGAACGGAAAAGTTGCCAAAAAGTCGAAAGTGAAAGCGAAAGTGAAAGTGAAAGCGAAGGCAAGTGGGCGTGGCAAAGCTGGCTGTACTCGCATTCACATGTTTACCCGATTTTAGCTATAACGAATTTAATCTTTTTGGTTAACGCGTGCCGCCGCAAAGCAACAGAACGAGAGGCAGAGCGAGCACGCTGGGGACCAAGTTTGAGCTTGTGTTTGGAGTGCGGCTATTGTGGCTTTATTTATAGACATCAAATGGCTGCCAAGAGCACGATGTGCCCCCCACAGCAAGCTCCAACACATATGTGCTGTGTGCAAAGATGACATGTAGCACAAAGCGGCAGCCTAAAAGGCTAAGTAAACAAAAGAGTTGTTGCCAGCCCCGCACACACACGACAGGAGGCTGAGTCCGATAAAAGCGGGTTACAAAAGCTTTTCAAACGGATAACGAGGCGTGGCGCACAGCCCCTTTTTTGAGTGCTCAAAGAGGTGACGAGAAGCGCTGAGCGTTGAGCAAGTGAATGGGCGCCGGATTACGTGATATTCTTCGGCTGAAGTCCTATAATTAGCAGGATATCAAATTATTTTCTGGCTTTTTTTGGGTGTAATTTAAGCCGAGACCCTAATTAACTTTTAGTGAACCATGATGGCAATGGGGAAACAATTAGCCAAATGGCGAATGTTTATAGCGATTTCTCTTTAGTCGGCCATCAATCGCTGGCGCAATAAATCGTCAGCCAGGCCAGCAGTCAAAGAGCAAAGAACTATGACCAGCATTTATTTTGGGGAATCAGTTTTGTTGCCAAATTGTCACAAATATTTCTGGCGCTGTCGACTGCCAATACAATACTTCACCTTGACCCTGACTCTGACTGAGTATTTCGAGTGTTATTTTTCCTAGACAGCAAACGAGCTACACAATTTCCCAGAAGACAGCGACGGCGGCAGCGACGACAATGCGATAGTGGAACGACAGTGCGGCCGTGTGACAAATGTAAGCAAGTAATGCGAACACACAATGTCAAGTGGCAGGCTGCCAGGACAACAGCAGCAGACAACGAACAGCGGACAACGGACAGCAACAGTGCCTTCTTACCTCCTTAAGAGACACAAGTGGAAAAGCTGAAAAAATGGGAAACCAAAACACGAAATATTATATTTCAAGTGAACCGCAAGTTCTGCTTCACTTGGAGGCTTTAAGGCCGTTGGCAGTTGGGTCATCGTGTGACGCCCACGGATCACAAAGCGGGCGTGGCACACGTGCATTACGCATACGCCCCACGGCCCGAAGCGTGTACGGGGCCACAGCAAACATGAACAATGCTCACGCCCCGCAACACAAAAGAGGATGTAGTTCTTGGCTGGGGCGAACAAAAAAAAATGAAAGTACAAGATGGAAATTAATAAGAGAACTTGTAAAGCGAAGCTCAGCAAATAGCAGGCCACATGCCACATAACGTAAGTACGTAGTACGTACGTATGCAAAACGCACAGCATATTGATAAATTTTTCGCCAAACAACTCGAGAGTCGAACAATGTCCTGAAATGCGCATACCGATGCACTGCTGCAAAACTATGCAGCAGACACAAAATGCATAGAAACGCTTGCTCTACTCGATGATGAATGCCATGCCAAGAGGGGGAGGGAGGGAGGCAAGGAGTTTGAGTTGAGGCAGCTGCCATATGATTGCGACTGCAGCTCGCTTTGTGCATATTGATTGAACGCAGTGCAACTGTCATACATACCAATGTCATAAGCAAGCTGCAGAAATTCGACTCGACTCGACTCGACTCGACTTGACTCACCTCGTACCCCGTTTTTGGCATGGGGCTTTCAGCCTGAAGCTGCCAGCCTCAGGAGCCTTTTTCCATTCCCATTATCACATTCCCTGCTGAAAGTCGATGCAGAAATACCAAAATGAGACGAGTTGAGTCGAGTCGAGTCAAGTGAAGCCGCGTCGCGTCGAGTTGAGCTTAGATGAGTTGCATTTACTGCCTCAAAAAAACGCTGCTGTGACGCACAATGCAATTTAGGGTATCATTCAAGTGCAGCTACATAAATCTAAGCGTGGTGCAAAGATTTTTGCGATCGATTCTTGAGGGCAACATCAATAATGTTACTCTGAATGAATAGGGCGGTTCATTAGATTACCAACTGCAATTTTGACTATTTAGTCGGATTAGGTAAACAAATAAGCAAACTATTATTTTAACTATTAAGACTGTTTTTAAAATTAATTTAAAATAATTGAAGAGTTTTGAAAAGCGAATTGATGCCTTAGTGAAATTGAAATTAATATTGCATATTTTAGTTCCAATCTAATATAGACAAGAATGAGTTGATATGCTATTTTTTTGTGTAATCTCTTATTAAATAAATATTAAAAAAGAATAACAATAAACTAAGGAAAATAATGTCAACAATTAATATTCGTTTAAAAATGTTTTTTTTTTTAAATTAGTTTATACTATTTGCTTAAGATGAGCAATGTGATAATGTATATAATTTTGTCATTTTTTATTATTAATTTATTATTAATTAATATTTGAAGTTTTTAATTCACTTCCAATTTGTATTTTGTAATAGTAATTTAAGAACAGTCATTTTCTCAATGTTGACGGTTATAGAAAACTCTAAAGTAATAAAAAAATAAAAAATAAAATAAAGCTGATACATTATTTATACTTCAAATAAATGTATTCTTAATGTATTATTAGTACTGATTAAGTTTTCACAGAATACAAAATTGAATTTTCCAATAAAAAAAGAGCTGCTTAAGGAATGAAGGAGGAAGATATATTTTCTGTAGCGACGTCAACGTCAACTATGAATATAGAGTTTTGGACAGAACGTTACTGTGAAAATAGAGTTTCTTAGAGAAAGAGGGTATCTGGAAGTCGACCTAGTGATCTTGAGGTTAGCATGCTGAGCGCTCGATGCCTTCTGGCGGCGACGTTGCCTTTTGCGTTTATGTATTTGGTACGATTGTGAAATATGCCATAGCCAAAATGCTCAGCGTACCGTTACGCGAGGAGACAAGAAAGCACAAAAACGCGAACAGCATTCGTCCCGATAAGAATGTTATGTGTGTGTGTGTGTGGAAGATACATATATGCATGTGTGTGTGTGTGTGGATGCATACTTTGTATGCCAAACAATGCAGCTGCAGATGAACTATGCACACATATAGTATAGACATCTATTGCATACACAGAGAGAGAGCGAAAGGGAGAGGGAGAGGGCGAGTGAGACAGACGATTTGCATATTCTCTGCGTGTTTTGCAGTTCAAGCGATTTTTGCCAAATTATTTGCAAACAGTTGAACTTTGACGTTGATTTCAGGCTGTCAAACATGCATATGTGTATGGCAGATCCTCGTTGTTGTTGTTGTTGTCACCATGGTGGTAATTGCTGCTACTTGCAAATGGGCGTGGGAGTGGGCGTGGCAGGTTGGCATTGGGGGAATTGAGGTTGCGACTGGCAAATATGTCAGCAGCTTATCGCTTCATTACGCCAGCCAAGCGTCGCCCTCACAGCTCTCACACAACAGTCGTTGACTTAATGAATATCTCGAATTGTTCGAGGCATGCAACTTGCATAAATGAATGTCTAGCTCGACTGGCAGCAAAGGCGACAAAAATCCTCAGTCTTATCCGCTTTTGTTGCTGCTGCTGCTGCTGCTGCACAACAGAAGCGACAGAACAGGAGATGAAGGTGGCCAGACGTTGTCTGAGTAGTTTGTCAGATTAATATGTGAAAAGGACTGAAAGGATGGCGCTGCTGTCTGCAGCAATTTGAAGTGAGTGCAGCGACAACTGGCATCAAAGGACATCGTATTGACAAAGGCCAAACAAATGCAACATTTATGAGCTGCAATCTCGCAGCTTTCAAGTGGCAGAGAGAGAGAGAAAGACAGAGAGATATCGAGAATAGTCAGCGAGAAATTTAATAAGTTTATAGAAGGGGCGTATACGCAATTTGTGAGAAGGGTTGACTACACAAATTGCGTATACGCAGCCTAAGCTGGGCCCAATCTTAATCGCTGCTGCCACTAATTGTCCTACATGCTTGCGAACACAGCTTGCTGCCAATTGAGTTCGCAGGCAGGGAATCGTAGAACCTACGTCACCTTTTTCGGACGGCTTTTGGCGATGACTTATGGCCAGCACTTTGGGCTCTGCATCTTTTAAGTCACCTTAATCATGGGTAAAAACTTTTACCCTGACACAAATGCCTGACTTCTACTCGTAGTTTGTGAATGTGTGTTGTTGTGTGTGGCTGCTCATACGGCGAGCGAACGGCGCGAACCTTTTAGCTTTTGTTTGTAATGAAAATTGACATGTCCTTCGCCGAATTGCTGCACTGACAGTCGACAGCCGACAGCCAGCAGCCATTGCCTGTCGCTCTTGCTTCGCCTCGGCTTCTTGTTTCTTGGTCCTTTTGTTCGGATCGCTGCTTTGTCTCGTGGCTGTTCATTTGCCTGGCCATAAAGGTAGCTCAAACCCATGTAGGCGCCATTGTGACGAAGATGTATCGGCTTCCCCCTCGGTTCGGCTTCTTCACAAATGTTGATGAATTAAAAATCAGCAAGTGGCGGGTGGGGCACAACAGACATCCATCTGACAAAAAGCAGCAGCCTCTAGAACAACCCTCCGAATAAAGCTGTAAAATATTTACTTCGCCAGCAGACCTTGGTTTGCTTTTGCAGCAAACAAATTCTGGAGATTGGCAACCTTTCTCTCTTTATTTGGATTAAAAGAGTGTGACATTTAAGAACCCAGCAGCAAGCAGTCATTTCTAAGATTTGAAGTGGTCAGATTTAAGCATCATTCAATATCAATCAGGAAATCACTGCAATAATAAGCATAGAGATGAACTCACAGCTTCTCTTAATAAACATTTAGTTCTTGTGGTAAATGAATATCAAGTTACTCAAGCAGTCCATTGTGCTCTTCGCTTGGCATTTTTCTTGAAAATTCCTGCAGTTTCTTCTCTTGCGTTATTCATTATCACGTCTCCCTTCAGTTTAGTTTCTGCTTCTAACACTATTAACTATTATCTTTAGGATAAAGCAAACTTGTCGCCGGACTCTGCCGAGGACAGTTTTCCTAATTGCTTGGCCATGTAATTAATTTAATTAAGAAAACTTAAAACTGGAACCGGCTTCAGACGCTGCTGCTGTCGTCGTTGCATAATTAAAACAAAGCAGCGGTGCCAGGAAACTTTGTTAAAGCGAAGCTGCTAAGAAATGAAAGAATGAAATTAATATGCCAATTTTTGTTAGCGTGTTTTTCTCTCTGCGCGTTGCTGCTGAAAACTTTTATTACACGCCTCAGTTAACATAGCCAATCTATTGATTTGCCTGTGAAGGTAGGCAAACGCACAGCAAGGAGAAAAAAATAAAAAGGTTCGTCTCTAATAAGAATTAATTGAAATGGAAATATTGAAAAGTTTCGAATGGATGCAGTCTGTAAAGTTTGATTTGGGAACGTTGCGGGAGGTCGCAACTGAACTTGATTTATTGCCAATATTTGCTAGCTAATGGAATTCCAACGAACTTAAGCGGACCTAATTAAATAGCAAGTGAATCATGAAGTCGAATGAGTTTGTTCAGAGATTTACAAAGTCAACACATAGTACTTAATACTAATTCTTTGAAGTGTCAACATGACGTATGCGTTATATTCGTACATTGCTGAAACAAGAATGACCTTATTGCAAAATACGAACACCGCAGCGAGTCCAATTTAACTCTCTGGCGACATTTTCAAGTCAACCGAATGCGAATCATCAAAGAAACAAGCAGCTGACAGCCTTGGCAAGGGGTTGCCTGCCACAGCCAGCACAATTCCCAACCAGATGGACTGGCACTCACACACACACACACACCTACAACACACAACACACACTCGAATACACCCCGCATTGTGTTGTCGGAACGCCCAACTGTTTAACTAACTTCAGAGTGAACTTTTGCCAGCTACTCAAAGTCAACAACTGTGGGAAGTCGCCCTTCTCTCTTCCTATATATAATACATATAGTATATGGAGAATAAAAAGTGAAAACAAGCCAAAAACTGTGCCAACAGCTGCACAGGAGTTGAATCCGGGCATGGCTGACGGGGTTTGCATCCATGTCACTAAATTGTCAACAAAATGCAACAAATTGGCAAAAAACTTTTCGTATGACTAGCAAAATTAGAACCCCGCAAGCAAATAAATGGATACAATAACGAAAGCGCCTCCCTGGCACCCTTATTTCAAAAATAAAAACAGAAAACAGAATACAAAAAACCAGAATGAAACAAAACAAAACAAGGCAGAAAAAGGCGAACACCAAATACGACAAAAAGAAAATACCCAAAAAACTGGCAGTTCAACAAAAATATGTAAACGTTCGGGATTTTATGCAATGTGCAATAGACACAAAAACGCAAATACCAATGCTCGCCAGCCAAGTGTTTCACTCGACGATACCCTGCACAGCTCAAGACATTCCTGAGATCGCTTGGGTTAGATATACTCGTATGTAACAAAATAACATCATCAAAATAATTTGCAACTTACAAAAGAACACTAAGTCAAAAACTTCAAAAATGCAATACGATCTAATATAAACAAATTTATTAATGATAAGCAATTTTTGAGTTTTCTGATTTAAATTTCATTACATATAGTTTGCAGTTTTTTGTATAAATATGTAAGTTGAAAAATCCGATACCTTTAATAGAAATTGTTGAAAAGATAATAACAAATTCTTAAGTTTTCAGAATATAATTTCATTACATTTTATTTTACTATTTAAAACAAAAAAAAATAATTGAAAAACGATCTAATAGAAAAAATAGAATAACAAATTCTTGATTTTTTAGATTATAATTTCATAAAATTTAGTTTGAGCTAGGTATATAATTTTACAACTCTCTCTCTTCAACATTTTTGAGTTACATTTTTCCGTTAAATGTGAGGACATTTTCTTAATCATCTTTTTAAACACATTAAGTGAAGGCTCTTTTCCTATTCAAATAAAGCAATTTATCTGCAGTTTAAATTTAAGAGCTCGAGCTTCACCTTTCTATAAGTTCTTATTTGCATTGCCAAAAAATCTGGATCACATTATCACAACTCTCAATCCTTCTAAAATCATTCCATCAACTACAGGGTATTCTAAATCCCCTTTCAACTGGTTCGCAACCTGGCAAACAAATTTAATGCTGCTGCTTTTTTGTTTTTGTTGATCTAATGCGACAAACGACAAGGTAAAAATGCAAACAAAATGCAAAACAAGCCTGGGAGCAGTCGGCTCCATGCTGGAAGCTCTCAGCTGTGAGTGCTCAATATAGACATGTATAGTATATATACACATACTATATATATATGAATACTATATAGAAGGGCCGCCGATTTGTTTGTTTATTGATTGGAAAAAGCGGCACAGCTGAAAAAGGATTTCTGGCACAGCATAAGAGGACATAAGGACAACAGCACAAGGCTCTACAACGAATCGCAGCCACAAACAAAAAACAAACCAAAATAAATCCAACAAAAAATGCGAGACAAAAAATGAAATATATTGAAAATAGAAAAGCGAAAAGAAAGCGAAATGCACTAGCTGCATTTTAAACTAGAAATGGAAAATTGTTTATACAATGATCGATATAACCATTTATATTGCACGCTTGTTGAACAGAAACAGAAAGCAGAGCGTGTTATTCCTGTTGTTCTTGCTCCTGTTTCACCAGTTGTTCAGTTGTTCAGTTGTTGTTGTTGTTGTGCACTTAAAAACAAAATGCCAAACACATGCCGCACAAATCAAATGCGTTTACCCAGAAAATATCTATGCAAAATATTCAGGTAGAAAAGTTGCATGCAGCCGAAGCCATCGAAGCGAGGGCAAAAGTAGAAAAATTCTAGTCGGGCAGGTGGTCGGAGTGATGCCATCAATTGCATAAATAGATTAAATGCAATCGTTGATTGATGTATGCTAGTATTGCCTTAATTGACTTAATTGATTCGATTATAATTGCATTTATTCATCAAATGGCTATCGATGCTCGCAGAACAGTTCACACGATTCGTGCAGTGTTTGCTTACAGAATTGGTAATGCAAACAGAAGTGCATATCAGATATAAATGGGATTACAGCATTTTCATTTTAAGTTAGTTTAAAACTAAGCAGTTTATAAAATAAAAAATATTATTTCGATTTTATTCTCTATATACACATTGCTACACACTTGAGCTTATTTACTATGGCACTAGTCACTCATACATTATTTAATATAACAATTACAATTACTTTCGACTTTAATGGCTGAAGTAAATTTAATTATTTGTTATATATATGTATGTTGTTAATATTTCAATTAAAATATTTTCTTTATTTAATAAAAAATACGAGAAATATGTACAAATAATTCATTAAAATATTTTCAAAATTATATATTTTTATATTATTAAATAATTGACATAATAAAATGAGTTGAGTTCGTAAAAAAGACTTCAAATAAAAATAATATTATCACCTTCGCTTTCATGCAGTTCTTGGTATCATTAAATCACAGACTGTTTAAACCAGAATTTAAATAAAAATAATATTACCACCTTCACTTTCAATTTTTGGTACTATTAAATCACACCTCGTTGCTGCTAAAATATGCGAAAATCTGAGAAATGCATCCAGCAACAAGCAGAAAAAGCGATGCAGCTGCACTTAAAATATTACCACAGGCTTGGCCATTTATTAACAATCTACGAGCAGCAGCTGGCAGACGCAAAGCAAATGCAAAAGCAAAGTATCAAGAAGGATCCAAAGAAATAGGAGAATATGGTGAAGGCGTGAAGAGGAGGAGGGAAGGGAGGAAGCAACATTTTAGGTATATTTGTGTAAGGCAAAAACTGTCACAGTTTGAAATCAAATAAATAATATAAATGGCAAATGTCAGCAGAATTATTGCACACAACACAACGCACACACACAAGCACACACTCACACACTCACACGTGCTGGCACACAATGAAAGTTTTTGTCAATTATTGGGAATTGTAGAGTTTTTGGCCAAAACTAATGTAAATAATTGCTATTGAGCTGGCCACAATCGAAGCGCACCAAAGCCCCCAAAAACCTCCTGGCCCATTGCTGGACCGCACTTTGTGGCCAAAAACAATTGATGATGCAAATGCAATAAAAGCGGCAGCTGCAAAACGATACGAAAATGCCCATTGTAATTAAAATGATGACCAGATCAATCCCCTCCCAAATATCCATTCGGAGCCCATTCAAATATATTTCATTGCAAATGCCAGCAAACTGCTGACCAAATCAATTTCCCATTTACTATTTTCCATTTCCCCTTTTAGCATTGTAGCATTTTACCATTTCCATTGCCATAGCCCAAATTCAAAATGCAGAATGTTGAATGCAAAATTTTCAAACAAAATGCGCGTGTATTGCCAACAGTTTTGGCCAACAATCTCTTGGCTCTCAAACGGTTTTGGGGACGAGGCGGGCGAGGAAATTTGTTGCCGTTGCTTACGTGGCCGTAAAATTGCATGCGGAAAGGCGGCAACAACCTGAGAGACGAATTGCGAGCGGAAAAAGCGTTGACTGCCATATTGCTGGATCTGCAGATATACTCGTATATATATATATACATATATATACATGTGTTGCTTTTACATGTGCATGTGCCAGGTGGTTAGCAGTCAGCACATTGTACTGCAAATTGTGGCAGCATTGATGGCATATTAGGTGCCCCATTCAACACGGCGCTTGCTACGTGCCACACAATCGACTCGACCGCAGCCATATGGACAAAGTTTTGCTTTAATGTCAGTTGAATGTTGTGTGCCACATCCCGATGCAACAAGTTTAGCCACTACTCTCTGTAAATTTGGGGGAAAATAGAATTTTAATTTGATTTGTATTTAAAAAGCTGCGAAATGTTAATTTTCCCCAAAATCCTAGCTTTAAGGGGGAGCACATTATGAGAGGGAAAACTCCAGATGTCTGGCTCTCAGACGAACCCATTCCAAGCCAGCATCTTGAGCTTTTTCACGATTAGTCACAGGCGGAAAACTGATTTCATATTTGCGTGTGAGTGAACTTCCTTTTTTGAGTCGACAATGTAGACCAACAGCTGCCGCATACACCCAAATTAATTAACAATTGCTCATTCACAAAAGTATTAGAAAACTCTGAAGAATACTCCATTAAAATCTACAATATTAAACTTAATTTTGTTCAATTTTTTTGGTGAAATTTAATATTGCAATAATATATTTTTTGACGGACTCTTCAGAGTTTTTATAAAGTAGTATTACATAACTAAGAAGAGTTCGGCAAAATCTATAATATAAATTTAATTTTGCTAAATTTTAACTGCGTTTCATATTGTGTAATACCACTTCGTTAAATTTTAGATAAACCATATTTATGATGTTGGACAACGACTTAATTTTCAATAAATAATTGTTGAGACTTTTTTACCTCAATTTTAATTCGAAAATAAACTTTATAATATTATTGATTTATTTGTGAATAAATCGTAGCAATTTCTGTGGGCAGGATATGGTCTAATTTCCGCACTAATTTAAATAAATTACTCAGCCATCCTGCATTTCCACCCAGCATCCTTGATCTGCAATTAATGCACTCAATTTGCTGTATTTTGATTGCTGTAGAACATCATTTGTTTAATGCCGTAAGCTGTCGCCAGTCATTGTAATTGTTATTAAAGACAATTCCCACAGACTGCGGACACAATGGGTTCGATGCCTGGCAGGCATTAGAATCTGCATTATAAGCATAATAAACACTTTTGCAGACCTACACAAAATAACAGTGCCAATAATAATAACAATAGCAATAATAATAATAACTCTAATGATAATAATGATATCACATAATTAACTATCAAGCCGTGCAAACGTCAAATGTAAAATGCAAAATGCAAAATGCAAAACGCTGAATGCAGATTGCAGAATGCAAAATACGAAATGCAAACAAATTGCAATTTGCAATTGTTTCATGGAGCGTGCTATTGTTGCTCGTCATGACAACACAAATATTGCACACATGGGAGTTGGCAAACAACACGCCGTAGCTTAAATACTCTAAGTAGACTATAGACTACATATAGGAGTATTATTGGCAATATATTTTTGTTTCCAATTTAAGAATGTCAGGAAGAACAAATGTGCTTTAATTAATTTCTGTAAATTGCCAGAAGTTATCGAGAAGGTAAATGAAATATAAGAGAGGAACAAATCGAATGCACAACATTTATTTTAAAAGAAAAAATGTTGTCAATAAGTTAAATTTCTATGTAAAATTTTTTTATAAATTGCATTTAGTCTGCATCATGTTTAGAAAACAATTATAGGATTAAATTATACAACAAATGAATTGATCTAATTTCTTTAGTGATTTAATTTTTGATGTTTCACAATATCAGTTTCTTTTTCATTAATTTATTATTAATTTGAACTATTTTCATAATTTTCAAATATTTACGCTACCTTTTGGAATTTGTTTTTCATCAAAATAATAGTGCCTGATTACTCGCTCCACATTTTGTGACAGTTAATATATCTGCTTAACAAACGCATTTCTATTGTTATGCATATTATTTCATTTCTGAATTTTAAAATAGTTCACAAGCTGAATAGAATCGAGAACAACAATGCAATACTCAGCCTGGTGACAAATAGAAAATGTGGAAAATATTAAAATTGCCAGAGCCAATGCTGAAGTCGAGCGAAAGAATTGATATAAGCATCTATTGATATAATACCCATAGCGTATAGCGTATACGTATGCTCTTGATGCGACTGTTCAGCCAGATATATATTGGCATGAAGTGTCTCCTTGACAGAGGAGCTGGAGGAGCCTGCAGGAGCTGTCGCTTGTTGCCGAGGCGCAAGTGGAAATGTTGACAATCGATGCGTGGCTTTTGTTTGAAAATCTAAGCAAATGTGTGAAGTGTGTGAGTGTGGAAATGTGTGTGTGTGTGAGTGTGTGAGTGCTGAATGGGCAAGCCAAGCTGAGCACTCAGCTGGCTGGCAGCTTCAAATGATAAATATGCAATCGAGCCAAAGGTGCACAATTTTTATATGCATTTCTCAGCTCTCAGCTCTGCTGGCGTTTTGCTGCCACCGCCCGATGCCCCTTGTTGCCCCTTGTTGCCCCTCGGCTGTTGCCCGCCTGGCCAAGCGATTGTGTCGCCTGCACCCAGTTTTTCTACTAGACATTTTTATGCAAAAACAATTTATTACACTTTTGCCCGAGATCCGGATGAGGATGCGGATGTGGATGCGGATCCATAAGCGTACTCATGGCATAAAAGTATTGTTGCAACATACAGCGGCTGCTAGCAGTTATCGCCTTATGCATATCGCTATTGCTGCTGCCATGGCAACCTGGGATCCTTGCTCGCATCCTTTGGCTGGCCAACACACTCGCAGCATAACGCTGGCGATGAAGATGTGTGCGATTGCGTATGATATGCTTAAATTATTGCATTTCTTTCAGCTCCTCCTCATCGTCCTTGCATGCCTTTATCATCAAAGATTGATTGCATTGCCAAAGTGCAAGGTTCGCTCCTCCTCTAAGGCCACACCAGCAATTTCATCTTGCTCTGGCGCTCAGCTTATGATGGAGCACATGCTCCACGTGCAGCTCAAAAGCATTGCGGAGACAATCCCAAACACAGGAGTACAGCAAAGCAGAGGAGGAGAGCAGCTGCTGGAGCTGTTGTGATTTTATCTTTGGTAGAACTAAGCTACTTAGGAAAATATATTTCATTGAATAGCATTCAATTGAAATATCCAATTCGATTCAAAAGGCGCGTGTGGAAAGGCTTATTCTCCAACATAGAAATTGGCTATAAAATTGTCAATTAGCCGAGGTTCATTAATGGCATCAATAAAAGGCATAATTTTCATTTATTACAGTCGATATTTCTTGGCAGTTTCTGCAAATTGATTTAGAGTAATGCAATTGTGTTGATATATTATATATTTTATATTATTTTCGAGTTTTACAAATCAAATATTTGTTTTGAATTAAATCCAACTGTAAAACACGAGGCAAACTAATTTTTATTTTAATTGTGCATTGCAAATTTGCAATAAGAATATATAGTTTTTAATAATTAAACTTAAATATTTCTAGTTAATTAATACAAATTATAGACTGTAGGAAAACAAAAGGGCAGTAAAATGTTCAATTAAATTAAATAAAGATAATAAATTTAATTTGTTACGAACGATATTTTTTGTCAGGTTCTGATTGATTTGAAGTAATGAAATTATGTTGACATAAAAATGTTTATTTTAATACTTTCAATTTTGTAAATTGCAACTAAGACAAGAACTAATTTATTCCTAGAAAAATAATTTGAAGTTTGTATTTATTAATTTTAAAGTCGACTATGAACAGACGCCATTAAAGAAATTAAGATTACGAAATAAAAAAAAAGGTAAAGTATTGGTAAATATTGCAGTTATGATTAAATGATTAATTTAAAATTGTAAAAAGTCGTATTTATTTTAACTTAAATATTTCCCGTTTATAAATACAGTCAGTAGATTATAAATATCAACACTTTAAAGATGTCGACACTAAACAACAAGTTGATGCTGAAGCTGTTGTTTATTCGGACTGATATTTATGAGAGTCTTTGATTTGAATACGCAATCCTCGAGCTGTTATTGTTGGTAAACCGAAATCCTTGAATCCTCGCACTGCCACAGACTGTTGACTGTTTGGCCAAGCATTGCACGCCCCATCTGCCAACTGATTTAACCAGGCAATGCCAAGCTGTTCTCACAGTCTCTCGTTGTGCTTTCTGCACCACTTTCAGCCATGTTCGATGCGAGTCTAACAGCTTTTTGAGCTCATGTCTAAAAACAAAAAGTGTTTTGCAGCAGTCATTTTAAGAAGCGCCTTTGGGGGTCGAAGTTGTCGGCTTTGCACGCAGTTTAAAGCGGCGCCTGCATGCGGACAAGGACAGCAGGACATGCACACATGTGTCCTGGCACACACACACACACATACGTACTATAAATATGTATGTGTGCGTGTGTACACTTGGCATTAACATAATTCATATTTTGTTGTATTTGCATAATAATAAAGCTGCTGATGCTGGCACATCAACGGCAACAAGCAGACAGGGCGAAGGCAATGGTCTTTTAGCTGCTTCTGCCAGCTCTTTGGATGAGCTGCGCTGCTGCTGCTGCTGTTGACAAATGGAACACATTTGGCTACACCCAAAACAGCGCAAACAAACCGAGCTGAGATTTATATAAGAAAGAGCGGACATCCAGCCAGAACCAAGGGATGAGAGGGGGTGTGGCAGCCCGCATAAATGCATGAATACTTATGGGGGATGCAGTGCATGCCAAACTGTGCGCCATGTGGGCGTGTGTCCTGCTAGTTTTTGGGGAGTCTTGGGGAAGCGGCATTGTCATGTTTTTGCGTTGTATTGCACTGACATCTGGGCAACATAATTCGTTGACACAGACAACAGTTATGTATACATTATGTATATACTATATCTTGTTTTGTGGATCCCAACAGATTTCGCTGTTCCTCTTTCGTTTTCGTTTTCAGACTCGTTTTGTTTATGTCAAATGTGCATTAGGTATTCTCTTTTTTTCTTTCCATAAATAACAACTGCAAAAATAAACTCGCTCCATTCACAGTGTGTGTGTGTGTGTGTGGTTTATGGAAGTGCTCGTATTTACACACAACTAGTGACATTTTAAAAGCAATGTGCCTCGCATTTTCCCCTTGGGTACTATCAATTTTCCAGGGGACCAAATCTGCCGCCTGATCCCATCGCCCGCCCAAAACCCAACGACAACCCAATGCAAAAAGAAAAAAATTAATCACTGAAAAGTTCGTCGCGCTTTCACCTGACAATTTGCACGTGCTTTGACCGACGAGGAGGGGGAGATAAGGAGCGGGGGCAGGTGGCAAGATGCTCAGGTGGACGTGGACGCTCGGTGTGTGCTCGGTGAGGCGTTAAAATGCCATCATTAAAAATCAATGTTTAAAGATTTATGAGCTTAACAAAGTGTTAATTACACGGGGCCAACAACAAAATGTAGTCAAGCACACCGACTGTCAGACAGACGGACAGACGGACAGACAGTCCAAAAAGATAAGAGAGAAAAAATGGCAAACGCGTAGCCATAGAGAATTGAAAACAAAGCAAGTTGCAGAAAAAATTGAACAAGAGCAGCGGAAAAAGGTAGCGCAGAGTTATTTTGAAGACCCGCAAAGTTAAGCAAAAGCAAATTACAAAAGTTTATGTCTGTACGTGTTACAGACTGAGTGTGTGTGTTTGTGTGTGTGTGTGTGGCAGCTGTATGTGCTTTTACTTAATTGACTTTTAGGCTCGTCTCGCAACCATAACCTAAATTAATAAATAATTACTTCAACGATATTTTAATAACAATTAGCTACGCATCAAAATTTGTTGCTTTAAGCGCAAATATATGTATGCACATTAATAATTCAATAAATTTGCATGTGAGCGCAATAATTATGGACGACATTCAACTTTTTTGCAATGTCCCTGTTTTTATACAGTTCCTTCGTTAATTACTAAAATTCCACATTTTCAGAATTCAAATTCATTTTAATTGGTCCTTAGACTAAAAGCGCTAGCTATAGACAGTGTATAAACCAACTCCTTAACTCTAAATACATTAAGTTGTTCGTTCTGACGCACAGTTGAAAACCATTTTAACATATCATAGCTTAAGACATTTTTCAAAAATTTGGCATATAGTTAATATTAATTAAATAATTCAAATTGTAAAAAGACGCAATTAATAGTCTGCAGTTCAATTAGTATTCAAAATGGGTACGAACCTGTTTGCAGTTTTAAAACATAGATGGCGCTAATTGGCTTTTAAATTGAATGCGACGGAATTTCACTGAACTTCAGCTGGCACCAAATAGAGTTAGAAAAGCATTGCAATTAAAAAGCATTGCAATTGCTGAAAAGCAAATGGAGCACACGAGTACACGAATATATTTAAATATACACTGGAACGCGATGCAATTTGTACACAACAAAGCCAAAATTACACAATCAAATTGTTTGCAATAATAATTTTTTTGTTTTATGCGACACGGACAAAGCTGCGGGTTAAGCGGACTAGCGATAATAAGAATGACGGCCATGTGCTTGGTTATCGACTGCAGTTAATCGATAATCGATAGCTGCTGATCAGTGCGTATGATTGCACTCTCCGGCAACACTGCAAGCCGAACGTTAACTTTGAATTTATGCGTTGAGGATCTTGCGCTTCCTAATTAGCTTAAAATACTCGACTTAACGTCGTCTAAGCGCTAATAGTCGAAGCTTTAGGGCCGCTGGCGCTGTATAAATACTTAAATAAATGAAGCCAAGGCCAAAAATTAAGGTTGCTGAAGGTTGCTGATTATAAATTAAAGCAGAATAGCGTAGGCGGACCCAGAGCGAACCCTCGAAATTTAATCAGACCAGAACAAAAGCCAAAGACAAAAAAACAACATAAAATAACGAAATGCAAAAACATAGAGAAACAAGGCGTTACAAAAAATAACAGAGAAATGCCTTTCATTTTGACCAGCACAGCCAAGCGAGAAGCGTAGGAGACGCGCCAAAGAAGGATAACCCAAACAACTTTCGTTGACGACGTTTTCATAATTCTATCCAGCACAAGGCACAAGATATGAACGGCAAGGCAAGGCAAAAGCAGAGCAGAGCAAAGCAAAGCGAAGGGAACGAGGAAAACCCAACACGTTAAAATAGCAAAAATCAACAACCGAAAAACGTAAAAGATGCCAGGCAGCAGTTTTTGCTTCAGCATAAGCTCTTCGTATGGGTGCGAGTACAGAAAAGACAAGAGCGTCACGCGGGGAGGGGGAAGTGTGGGAATGCAGATGGGTGGGGAGGAGGAAGAGGAGGGGAGGGGAGGGGAGGACGAGACCGACAACGATGACGATGACACACGTGAGGTTTCGCAGCAACAAAAATACAATATACGTATTTATATACATTCCATATGCATATATAGCACAGTTCTCGGTGTGTGCCGGTGTGCGAGTGTGTCGATGTGTCGGTGTGTCTGTGTGTGTGCGTGTGAAGGACGAACCACACAAACGCACGCAAAAGCCTTAAATATGCTTGAACTACTAAAGAAGCCATAAAGCAACCCAATGGGCCAACGACTACAACAATCGTTTACCTACGGAAAGGCGTTGAAAATTTCTTTGCACACATTCGCATTCCCTTAATACGCGAAGCCACTTTTCGGCCAAGTCCTGGCATGTCCTCCCAACAACAACGTGCTCATTCGCAACCCCTAGCATGTCGCTCCAAACAAATTTGAGTTGCAGGGGAAATTTCCCGATTTAACAGTCCAACAGAAATGTTAAAACAACTGCTGGTCAGATTAGGGGATGAAGTACGAAGGAGATTTCCCAGTGTAACGGTTTTTCCATACTAACTAAACGTTGACCGTACTATTTATAAAAATTGTAAATTTCACTAAAAATACAACATTTAAAATTAACATTCATTTTGTGTAGTCTGTGCCACAACAAATTATATTTTATGCTATACACTTCAGTCACTATACGAATTTTTTACCGACCACAAAATAGTTTAGATAATCTGTTTAAATGTCTATCTAGTACGCTTCCCATTCTTTATATGTCAAGCTCATTTATATATGTACATACATATTATAGTAATGTGAAAAAAAACATTACGCCGCCATTTATTTCATTTATCTATATTTAATTCAATGGAATATTTTGGTTTAATTTTAATTTTGAGCTGTAGCTATTGGTAATCTCTTATTCGTTGTGATATAAGAAGTGAGTTTTTATTAAAGAATTTTTTGAAAAAGTGGGTAATACGTTTAGGGGTAAGTAAGAGGGTAATTTATAAATTTTTGGAGAGAATACGATAGTCGAGAACAAGGAAATTTAAATAAGAGTATTTAGTCGAGACATCTTTAATTCCTGTGGCAACATTAAAATGTCCTACACAACATTTATACAGGGAATTTGCACTGGAAGAAGGAAAAGATAGTTATCCGATTTAAGTATATTTAAAAAAATGGGAAAGTAAAAGAGGGAAAGTCTCATAAATACCCCTGTTTTAAATTTCAATTTCCAGCATGCATTTATAGTGGGAATATCCACTGGAATAAATAAAGCACAGTAATCCGGTAAATGTACATATGTTATTCGAAAATGGAAAAGCAAAACAAGGAAAACAATAGGAAATCCCTAGTCACATAGTCAAGACACCTTCAATTTATCCTGCCATTTTTGACCACCTAAAAGCCCCGTAAAGAGACATTCAGGTAGACAGTAAATTTAATATTTGAAAAGATTTTCCGTTGTTCACATGGAAATAAATTTGTCGCGACAAAATAAGTTTTGCTGGCAGCATGAAATTTACCTGTTAGATCGTGGATCTACGAAGTTGCATAAAGTGTGGACAGGTAATTCAAAAGGATTTAGATGTGACACTACTTATCCTTTTATCTTAGACTTAATTACCTGCGCAGCTGTTGCAGGCTTCGGTCATCAAAGATAATAAACTTACCTAATCAGGTAATATGCTTTCTGTATAAATAGCTGGCCAAATTCGAAGAGGACATCAGTCTGCATTCAAATGTTGAACATGTCACGTAACCGTCAGTCGCGCTTCATCTTCGAGACGTTGGGAAATATGCGAACCTTTCGCCATCAGCCCTTCCTCAACGATCCGAGCATTGAGTGCGACAGTTGCCACAGCCCAGTGGCGGCCGAGGAGCCATACAGTCATCATTGGTTGGCTGGCGAAGATGCGCAGCACATCAAGCTGGAACTGGAGCATAAGGTGCTGCTCAAGCAGTTCGAAAAGGAACGCATCGAGACCTTTATGCTGTGCGACGAGAGCGCCGTGGGACGCACCCGAAACTTTCTGCTGGAGGCCGGAACAGAAGCTGTGCCGCAGCTGTTGCGCTTCTTGAACTACGAGGCCAGCGAGCTGATGGTCACCATTGGCTTCTATGTGACGGCTTGCAAGGAGCGCATGTACTTCGAGAGTTCGCCCGTCAACATCAAGCACTTCCTGGACATTGAGGAAACAGTGGACATGGTCTTCACTCGCCTCGTGGAGAAGATTTGCAGCTATGTGTTTGTCACCCTGGGAGTTCCCCTGGAGGCCTGCACCATCAAGCGCATGAAGCTGCGCGTTCAACGGCTTTACGGTGGCCAACAGCAGCTGCCACTGCAGTATCGCATTAAGAACGATGGTCGCTTCAAGGCCACCGAGAATAGGACTCCAGTGGACTTGGCGTGGCTCAGCGAGAGCTATGTCAACTATCATGGCAAACGGTTTGGCGTCTTTCCCGCATCCCTGCAAGTGAATCTCTATTGTTTCCGCGTCTGTGCCCGCACCAAGGAACTGGTTGTCGTGCCGTATTTGATCAAAAGCGAAGATGTCCGAAACACGCCCACATTTCTCATTCAAACCGATGTGGCGGGCGAGTTTCGTGGCATGCACGAAATACGCAATATTCGTAAATTCCTACGCACCGATGCCAACGATCGCGCCATCGAATGTCGCGTTTGTCAGGCGCACCTGACGAGTCGCATGCAATTTGTGCTGCACAAACAAATTGACTGTGAGAGCGGCATAATGGTGTTGCACATGGATGGCGAGACGCCCGAAGTATATGAGAATTGCATTCCGCTGCCAAAGGATTTCTTTAAGTGCGCTTGGTTCGCCATAGCACCCAGTTATTCATATTAATTGGACTTTTCGTAACAAACTTTCTTCCCTCAAAACTTTATAACTAATTAAGTTCCTTAAATGAATTGTTTCTCTTTAAACTAAATTTGTATACTAAATAATTTTGTAAGTATTAATAGGTTATAATTGTAATAAATTAATAAATAATAAAATAAATTGCTTTAAAATCAAAATCAACTTTTCAATTTGAATTGGCGGTAAAAATAGCGCAATTTGTGAATGGCAAACAGCGAATATAAAATAGAGTGACCATGTTGCGTTAAAACCCCATCTAAGAAGCATATGTGGTTATTGCGATATTTAAGTTGCGGTCACACTGTTAGTAGAAACCCAAACCCCGCATTTAAAAGCCGCAAAAAAACATGAATCCCTTGGACAAAATACACGCTCTCGATGAAATTGAGAAGGACATTCTGCTGTGCATGCAAAGTGCAGGTAAACTAAGCCAAATACTCACCTAATAAGTTCAATTATCCTGGTTATTTTAAAGGTCTGGCGCTGCAAGAGCTGGGCAAGGAGAAGTCTTCGCAGAAAAGCGCCGAAACGCAGTCGCAACAGTTCCTGAAGAGCTTGTCTAGCGTGGAATCGAAGCTGTCGGAGCAGATCAACTACCTCACACAAGTCTCAACCGGTCAGCCCCATGAGGGTTCCGGCTACGCCTCAGCCAAGGTGCTGCAGATGGCCTGGCATCGCATTCAACACGCGCGCTCGCGAGTCCGTGAGCTGGAGGAGACGAAGGCGAAGCATTCACATGCCGCCCGACAGCAACAGAAACGCCAGCAGGAGCACGCGGCTGCCCAGCAACAGCAGCAGGCAGCCGCAGCGGCGGCGCAACAACAACAGCAACAGGCAGCTGGTGGTGCAGGCGTTGGCAGCGGTTCTGGAACTGGATCAGCCGATGGCGGAGCAGGCGTCGGAAGCAACAGCTCCGCTGGCGGCGGTGGCGGAGTGGGCGGCATGGGCGCTGATGCTGGCAGCGGCGGCATGCCTACCAATTGAAAACGTATCATTATAATTACATTTCTTTATATTAAAATTAATTTACATTTACTAAGTTGTTGTGTTTGTATTGGAGGAGGAGGATGAGAGACAGCTGCCTACGCCAAAGAAATTCTGTTCGCAGACATAGCGCACACACTGCAGCAGGACATTGCGCTCGTGCCGAATGTCCGACTCCAGCAGCTTGGACAGCATCGTGTTCTGTTTGGTCATCAGACGCGCTCGCTTGAAATTCAGGCCATACACCTGCTTCTTGGCTGCAGCGCGCTTTGGATTGGTTTTGTGCTCCGGTTGTGGCTTGGCTTCAGCTGCTGCTTGGCTGTCAACGGGATGCTCAGCTGCAGCTGCCTCTGGTTTGCTTTCGGCAGCCAATTCATGTGGTTCTTCCACTTCTGTTTTGCGTTCAATGGGCGCCTCATCAGGCGCCTCATCATCAGAGCTCTGTGGCGCCTCCTGAGGCAGCTCAGAGTCTGCATCAAGCTGAACAGGTTTATTTACATCTTCCTCACAAGGCGCCTCTGTCACTACCTCATTCCTTGTGGTCTCATTTTCCTCAGCAGGTTTAACTTCTACTGCAGCTTCAGGCGCCTCATCAGCCACTTCCTCATCCGTTGTGGCCTCGTCTTCGGAATCTGAGCCATACATGCCCAACATGTTGCTCAAAGCATTCACCTCTCGCTGCGTTTTCTCCTTGACATGCTTGTAGTCTTTCATCTGACTTGTGCCACGAAACTTTCGCGACGCTTCGGCATCTTCCTCCACCGGATCTATTTGCTTCTGTGTTTCCCTGTTCTCAGTTCTGTTTGCATTATTTTGCTGCCTTTTGTTTGGCTTCGTGCGCTCCTTGTTGTAGTTGCTTTTTGGGCGCGCACGATGTCGATCTTCAACTTTGCCGAAACGCGCTTTAGACGCCTCCAGGCGTTCGCCACGCTTCTGACGCTGCTCCTTGGCACGCTTGGCCAACTCCACATTGGCAGTCGTTGGAAATCTGTAACAGCAAGGCATAAAATGACTGTCACTTGGTTACTTGATTCCCATACTCACCGCTTTCGTCTCTCTGCCCGCCAAGCGGCAATCTCCTCTGGCGTCCATGCTTTCTTCACCGTTTTGTACAAGCCTGTGATGTGATTGGCTTCAATGTGTCTCTCCAATACGCTGGTCAAGGCGGCGAACTCACAACCCTCAGCGGGGCAATCTTCATGCTGCTCCAGATGCCGTCGCATATCTTGTGCATTTGCCAATCCCATGTTGCAGTTGCCACAGAATTCGGTTCGAGCCGGCGGCGATGCCTCCAAAGTGTTCTGCAACTATATTTACTTGGTTAACCAGTTTGCTGTACTGCATCCACTGTAAACATACTTGAGGCTGCTCTGGCTTCAGGTACTTGGCGGGCACGGTGCTGCCGCGTGCCCCGTACATCGGTGGCGGCTGTTTGCTGCGCGGCAGCAGCGTCATGCCGCATGGCGTCAAGTAATGTAAATTATTCTTGGGTTCCTTGCTGTTTTTATTGAAATTCGGCGAGGGCAACACAAACTTTGGCTCCATGTCGATTTAAATCGCAACAACATGTGCGCTAGCGATGGAAGTGAATAATCGTGACAAAGTCACAAGTCGCAGTTCACACCGAGTCACAAGTAACGAAAGTAACAAGTTGTTTACAACCTTACCTACAATTAACATCTTACTAATAAACAAGAAGTTTACATTTTTTAAATTATTTAAACAGCAGTTTGATGGACAAGAACTATTATATTAACGGTGTTATTTATGCGTTTGATCTTTGGCGCCCATCACTGTTACCAGCAATATCGATCGACTATCGATTACCGATATGCTAATCAGCTGTTTGCGCGCATCAACCAGTGTTGCACAAGGAGCGAACGCTCATAGCAAAGCAAAAGAAAGTGGCGAGTGTGCAATTCAACCAAAAAGTGTCATAGATACAACGCATTTGCGTTTAGTGTAGCGTTAGAACAAAGCAAATACTCAGATCGGCAGCAACAATGCAAAGTGTGCTCAATTCAGTAAAAGGCACAGCCCTTAATGTGGCCGAATATCTAACGCCAGTGCTAAAGGCAAGTTCACGAATTTCTATGAGCTCCAACAGAGATGCGCAACCCGCGGGTCGCAGTGACTGAGTTTTTGAAACAAAAGCAAAGTGGCTGCGCGCCTTTGTCAAATGTCATTAACAATAACACACATATGCAATTAACTTACAGTTGTAGTTACATACACGTATTAAACAATAATATACATGTGTTAACTACGTGTTCGCTTTTAAGCGCAGTGACTCGTGACTTCAGCGACTTTAAAGTGCGCATCACTGCTTGGGCGCTGTCGCCTGGGCGGCGGCGTCAGACTGGCGGCGACTCGAAAGCAATTAAGTCGAGACTAATCAATTTTGTACGATTTTTCTCGCTTAGGAGTCAAAGTTCCGTGAAACTGGTGTGCTGACACCGGAGGAATTTGTGGCAGCTGGCGATCATTTGGTGCATCATTGTCCCACCTGGCAGTGGGCGGCAGGCGACGAGAGCAAAACAAAGCCATACTTGCCCAAGGGTAAGTGCAGCACAATTTACAACCTACTCACTCACTATTAACCCAATTGAATTGCAGATAAACAATTCCTGATAACACGCAATGTGCCGTGTTATCGACGCTGCAAACAAATGGAGTATGTGGGCGAGGAGACGCTGGTGGAGGAGGAGTCCGGTGACGGTGGCTGGGTGGAGACACATCAACTGAACGATGACGGCACCAACCAGCTGGATGACAAAATATGCGAATTGACGCTGGACGAAACCAAGGTTGCATTACCTTAAATCTATCTACAATTATCCCTTTTTAACCAAATCATATATCGTATTTAGGATGAAATGCATACGCCGGATAGTGAGAAGTCGTCGGGCGGGGCTGCATTGGGCAACGAGGAGGACGAGGACGACGACGATGAGGCCATTGACATGGATGAATTCGAGGAGAGCGGTATGCTGGATCTGGTTGATCCCGCTGTTGCGACCACAACCCGCAAACAGGACGTGGACACACAGTCGAGCAGCGCAGCAAAAGGAGGCGCAGCAGGAGGAACTGGTGCTGCTGGCGATGCAGCCGCTGGCGGCGACTCCGTGTTGCATACACGCACCTACGATCTGCACATCACATACGACAAGTACTATCAGACGCCACGGCTCTGGGTTGTGGGCTACGACGAGCAACGCAAGCCGCTGACCGTCGAGCAAATGTACGAGGATGTGTCGCAGGATCACGCCAAAAAGACTGTTACGATGGAATCGCATCCGCATTTGCCGGGCCCCAACATGGCATCGGTGCATCCATGTCGCCATGCTGATATTATGAAGAAGATCATCCAAACTGTGGAGGAGGGCGGCGGCCAGTTGGGCGTGCATTTATATCTAATCATCTTCTTGAAGTTCGTGCAGACCGTAATACCAACCATTGAGTATGATTTTACGCAAAACTTTAACATGTCCTAAACGCAGCAGCATCCGAATCACATATGACAGCAATATGAGAACATAAATAATGCATTAATTATAAACACAAAAACATTTAGACATTACAATAAACAAAAAGCTGCGCTGCGGCACGGCGCAAAAAACACATTGGATTCTATAGAGACTTTGTTGTTGTTCTTTTTATAATTACTTTTTATTACATTTTTGTTTTGTTTGTTTGTTGGTTGGTTGGTTGGTTGCTTGTTTTGAAACATCTCTGAGATGACATTTATATGTTAACATAATAATAATAAACATAATAATTATGCATTTAGTTTTTAGGTAGTTTTGTTTTACTTTCCACTTTCAAGTTAAATGATTTTCGTTACGCTGTTTTGCTTCAACAATTTTAAAACATAAAACAGGTGTATGTGTGTGTGTTTTTGTTTTTGCATTATACTTATTAAACTTTAATGTATATATTTCTTGCATTTACTTGTTAATCCTTTTTTTTTGTTTGCTTTGTTAAATTTCTTTTTCTTTTTTTATATATATATATATAGATTTTCTTAATAATTAAAATCACTTTTCATTTGCAATAACAGGTTCACATCGTAATCAATTTTACAATAAACATACCTAACGCCTTTTGCCTATATAATAAGACCCATTACACATTTTTTACTTCCTGCAGAACCCCATACTTAATGCTCTCTTTAACGATATTAGATATTAGTTATGCCTATACACACATACATACACATATTTATTTATATTCTCTTTAAATTGTTTTCAACAATATGCCGCCACCTACGTTAGACGTCGCAGCATATACATCCTGATTCATACATATGTATATGTATATATGTATGTATGTGCAGCATATCCTTTAACGTATCTTAAACCTTGGCCTAAAGCTAACTTTGCTCTTTGCATTTTCCGTTTTTAACTCATTTGAAATGATTTCCTTTTTTTAGTTTTCGTTAATATTATTATATATTTTACAATACATACAGAAGTTATATGCCATCTAGAAATCTAAATACATACATTTACATATGCATAGACGATCTAAAGGATTTTCTTTTTATTCTCATTTGTTTTCCTTTCCTTCGTCGTCTTCTTCTTACTCGCTCTGTCCACAATTCTTGCGTCTAACAATAATTTCCATAACATGCATAAATTTTCGTTTTTCTTCTTTTGCGTTTTCTTTTTTTTTACATTTTTAACAATTTCCATTTTTACATGCTGCCTTTTCGTATATTTGCAATTTTACTGTGTGTTGTGTGTATGTAATTATTTTAATTAATTTAATTTTATAAGGTACATTTTGTTTAAGCGCAATGCAGAGCCAAAAATGAAGGGCGAAATAAAATACATTAAAATGTAGTTAGATTGAAAAATTTTGTTTCATTTTGTAAACTACGATTTAAACTAATTATTATGTACATTTAAAAAAATTTACGTACGTATACAAAAAAAAATATTCGAACCAAAAACCAACAAGCAATGTTTGTATTAATGCCCAAATATAAAATAAACATCTTATCTTTGATTTGTACAATTTGAAGTAACTCCCGAGCGCGCTTCCCTCCAATTTTTGGCTGTGCATCCAGTTTATCTTTAATTATTCCTTGAATTCTATTTCAATTTTATTTATCATTATTAATAAACATTTGCTTTAAACATTTGAAATAAACTTGCAGAAAATTGAAATTAAATTTTCGATCTTATAGATCAAAACTAAAAAACATCTCAAAGATAATCGAATCACAAGTTGTAACAGTTTTTGTTTTTCATTTTTAAGTTTTAAACAAGCTGCCTTTTAGGTGCTTTCGGTTTGAACAAACATGACGGAGATCTTAAAGATCAAACATAAACGGATCACAATATTCGTAATATAATTTGTTTTAGATTTCCTAAATTCAACTAAAAATTCAATAATAATATGAACTGCAAGTATATTTAACTATTCGACAAGCCGAAGAACATTTCGATTTGAACTTGAAATTTGTTTTGTTGCACATAAAAAATAAAATATATTTAGATGTATTTATGAATGGTTCTTTCTCTTATGTTTTGTTACAATTAAGCAGATTTACACGATTTAACATTTAAACAATAAAATTACAAACATTTTAAACTTGTTGCAGCTAAAGTTAATTAAATATACATATAGTTAATGTGTATATATATTTTTGTATGTATAACTATACTATAATTATTTATAATCTTTAAACATTTTTTAAGAGAATTTTTGTTTTTTGTTTTCTTAATTGTTGTTGTTGTTTTGCTTTGTTGTAGTTGTAGGTAGTTGTTTGCATTGTTTTATAAACTTTAGACTTAAACAGAAAATTAATAATAATTCATTTACATACATGTATTACAACACACCTATCTGCGCTTACGTGTGTGTGTTTATTTTTTAATTATTCATAATGAACACCTAAAATTTGCTTTGTTTTCTTTTTGTTATTTTTATTTATACTTTGTTTTTTTTTTAGTTATTTCCTTTTAGAGTAGACGCAAATACTATGCAAGACACTTGGCGCGAATAAAATGACCGAGAAAACAATAAATTGAAAATTGTTCTTAGAATTGAATTGTTTATAAAAGGAGCCGGAGGAGGAGAAGTGAGGGGATGTGTTTGTTTTTCAGGGGGGGGGGGGGGAACGAGGGAAAGGGGACGCTTAAAATTACGCCAATTTCTTCACGTAAAAATATACATACATATATATACCGTTTATATGCATATACATATATATATAAGTGTGTATAGTAGATTTATATAAAAATAAAATTTGTTATGCTCTTTTTTTGTTGTTATTTTCTAAAGAAAGTTATTCTTGCACTTTCCACAATTTTGTAGGGTAGTTTAGTTGTTGTTTCTTTGTTTTTTTGTTGTTGTTGTTGTTGTTTTGTTTTTCATGTTTGTTGTTTTTTGTTTTTTGAATTGCTTTATCGGGGGACACGACTAAAAATTAACACGAATTAATTTAAGACAAATTATTCAATTAGTTAAACATAAGCTAAAGCTAGTCATTAACATAATAATAATTAACATTGAATCAACAAATGTGGGTGTAGGTGTAGGTGTGTGTGTGTGTGTGTGTGTGTTTTGTAGTTGGTTTTGTTGGTGGTAGTGATGATCTTTCTGCCTTCTATGCAATCGCATTTCCATTGCATAATTCATATTCTTCGCATAGCAAATATCTTTTGTTTGCTATTGTTTTTGCCTTTTTGTTATTTACACATTTTCCATAAATTGTTTAAGTATTTCCTTCGGTTTTGTTGCATCGATTGCCGCTTACACCTTCCGCTTGGCGTGCAGCATCTCCATGAGCAGCGTCTGCGTTGGCGCACTGCCCGCACAGTGCTTTGTGTACAGATACTCCTCGCCACGGGAGGCCATGGCGTGGATCTCTGGTAGTATGTTCAATAAAGAGACATTCAGGTAGACAGTACATTTAATGTTTGAAAAGATTTTCCGTTGGTCTCATGGAAAGAAATTTGTCGCGACAAAATAATTTATGCTGGCAACATGAAATTTACCTGTTAGATCGTGGTACATCTACGAAGTCGCATAAAGTGTACACAGGTAATTCAAAAGGATTTAGATGTGACATTACTTATCCTTTTATCTTAGACTTAATTACCTGCGCAGCTGTTGCAGGCTTCGGTCATCAAAGATAATAAACTTACCTAATCAGGTAATATGCTTTCTGTATAAATAGCTGGCCAAATTCGAAGAGGACATCAGTCTGCATTCAAATGTTGAACATGTCACGTAACCGTCAGTCGCGCTTCATCTTCGAGACGTTGGGAAATATGCGAACCTTTCGCCATCAGCCCTTCCTCAACGATCCGAGCATTGAGTGCGACAGTTGCCACAGCCCAGTGGCGGCCGAGGAGCCATACAGTCATCATTGGTTGGCTGGCGAAGATGCGCAGCACATCAAGCTGGAACTGGAGCATAAGGTGCTGCTCAAGCAGTTCGAAAAGGAACGCATCGAGACCTTTATGCTGTGCGACGAGAGCGCCGTGGGACGCACCCGAAACTTTCTGCTGGAGGCCGGAACAGAAGCTGTGCCGCAGCTGTTGCGCTTCTTGAACTACGAGGCCAGCGAGCTGATGGTCACCATTGGCTTCTATGTGACGGCTTGCAAGGAGCGCATGTACTTCGAGAGTTCGCCCGTCAACATCAAGCACTTCCTGGACATTGAGGAAACAGTGGACATGGTCTTCACTCGCCTCGTGGAGAAGATTTGCAGCTATGTGTTTGTCACCCTGGGAGTTCCCCTGGAGGCCTGCACCATCAAGCGCATGAAGCTGCGCGTTCAACGGCTTTACGGTGGCCAACAGCAGCTGCCACTGCAGTATCGCATTAAGAACGATGGTCGCTTCAAGGCCACCGAGAATAGGACTCCAGTGGACTTGGCGTGGCTCAGCGAGAGCTATGTCAACTATCATGGCAAACGGTTTGGCGTCTTTCCCGCATCCCTGCAAGTGAATCTCTATTGTTTCCGCGTCTGTGCCCGCACCAAGGAACTGGTTGTCGTGCCGTATTTGATCAAAAGCGAAGATGTCCGAAACACGCCCACATTTCTCATTCAAACCGATGTGGCGGGCGAGTTTCGTGGCATGCACGAAATACGCAATATTCGTAAATTCCTACGCACCGATGCCAACGATCGCGCCATCGAATGTCGCGTTTGTCAGGCGCACCTGACGAGTCGCATGCAATTTGTGCTGCACAAACAAATTGACTGTGAGAGCGGCATAATGGTGTTGCACATGGATGGCGAGACGCCCGAAGTATATGAGAATTGCATTCCGCTGCCAAAGGATTTCTTTAAGTGCGCTTGGTTCGCCATAGCACCCAGTTATTCATATTAATTGGACTTTTCGTAACAAACTTTCTTCCCTCAAAACTTTATAACTAATTAAGTTCCTTAAATGAATTGTTTCTCTTTAAACTAAATTTGTATACTAAATAATTTTGTAAGTATTAATAGGTTATAATTGTAATAAATTAATAAATAATAAAATAAATTGCTTTAAAATCAAAATCAACTTTTCAATTTGAATTGGCGGTAAAAATAGCGCAATTTGTGAATGGCAAACAGCGAATATAAAATAGAGTGACCATGTTGCGTTAAAACCCCATCTAAGAAGCATATGTGGTTATTGCGATATTTAAGTTGCGGTCACACTGTTAGTAGAAACCCAAACCCCGCATTTAAAAGCCGCAAAAAAACATGAATCCCTTGGACAAAATACACGCTCTCGATGAAATTGAGAAGGACATTCTGCTGTGCATGCAAAGTGCAGGTAAACTAAGCCAAATACTCACCTAATAAGTTCAATTATCCTGGTTATTTTAAAGGTCTGGCGCTGCAAGAGCTGGGCAAGGAGAAGTCTTCGCAGAAAAGCGCCGAAACGCAGTCGCAACAGTTCCTGAAGAGCTTGTCTAGCGTGGAATCGAAGCTGTCGGAGCAGATCAACTACCTCACACAAGTCTCAACCGGTCAGCCCCATGAGGGTTCCGGCTACGCCTCAGCCAAGGTGCTGCAGATGGCCTGGCATCGCATTCAACACGCGCGCTCGCGAGTCCGTGAGCTGGAGGAGACGAAGGCGAAGCATTCACATGCCGCCCGACAGCAACAGAAACGCCAGCAGGAGCACGCGGCTGCCCAGCAACAGCAGCAGGCAGCCGCAGCGGCGGCGCAACAACAACAGCAACAGGCAGCTGGTGGTGCAGGCGTTGGCAGCGGTTCTGGAACTGGATCAGCCGATGGCGGAGCAGGCGTCGGAAGCAACAGCTCCGCTGGCGGCGGTGGCGGAGTGGGCGGCATGGGCGCTGATGCTGGCAGCGGCGGCATGCCTACCAATTGAAAACGTATCATTATAATTACATTTCTTTATATTAAAATTAATTTACATTTACTAAGTTGTTGTGTTTGTATTGGAGGAGGAGGATGAGAGACAGCTGCCTACGCCAAAGAAATTCTGTTCGCAGACATAGCGCACACACTGCAGCAGGACATTGCGCTCGTGCCGAATGTCCGACTCCAGCAGCTTGGACAGCATCGTGTTCTGTTTGGTCATCAGACGCGCTCGCTTGAAATTCAGGCCATACACCTGCTTCTTGGCTGCAGCGCGCTTTGGATTGGTTTTGTGCTCCGGTTGTGGCTTGGCTTCAGCTGCTGCTTGGCTGTCAACGGGATGCTCAGCTGCAGCTGCCTCTGGTTTGCTTTCGGCAGCCAATTCATGTGGTTCTTCCACTTCTGTTTTGCGTTCAATGGGCGCCTCATCAGGCGCCTCATCATCAGAGCTCTGTGGCGCCTCCTGAGGCAGCTCAGAGTCTGCATCAAGCTGAACAGGTTTATTTACATCTTCCTCACAAGGCGCCTCTGTCACTACCTCATTCCTTGTGGTCTCATTTTCCTCAGCAGGTTTAACTTCTACTGCAGCTTCAGGCGCCTCATCAGCCACTTCCTCATCCGTTGTGGCCTCGTCTTCGGAATCTGAGCCATACATGCCCAACATGTTGCTCAAAGCATTCACCTCTCGCTGCGTTTTCTCCTTGACATGCTTGTAGTCTTTCATCTGACTTGTGCCACGAAACTTTCGCGACGCTTCGGCATCTTCCTCCACCGGATCTATTTGCTTCTGTGTTTCCCTGTTCTCAGTTCTGTTTGCATTATTTTGCTGCCTTTTGTTTGGCTTCGTGCGCTCCTTGTTGTAGTTGCTTTTTGGGCGCGCACGATGTCGATCTTCAACTTTGCCGAAACGCGCTTTAGACGCCTCCAGGCGTTCGCCACGCTTCTGACGCTGCTCCTTGGCACGCTTGGCCAACTCCACATTGGCAGTCGTTGGAAATCTGTAACAGCAAGGCATAAAATGACTGTCACTTGGTTACTTGATTCCCATACTCACCGCTTTCGTCTCTCTGCCCGCCAAGCGGCAATCTCCTCTGGCGTCCATGCTTTCTTCACCGTTTTGTACAAGCCTGTGATGTGATTGGCTTCAATGTGTCTCTCCAATACGCTGGTCAAGGCGGCGAACTCACAACCCTCAGCGGGGCAATCTTCATGCTGCTCCAGATGCCGTCGCATATCTTGTGCATTTGCCAATCCCATGTTGCAGTTGCCACAGAATTCGGTTCGAGCCGGCGGCGATGCCTCCAAAGTGTTCTGCAACTATATTTACTTGGTTAACCAGTTTGCTGTACTGCATCCACTGTAAACATACTTGAGGCTGCTCTGGCTTCAGGTACTTGGCGGGCACGGTGCTGCCGCGTGCCCCGTACATCGGTGGCGGCTGTTTGCTGCGCGGCAGCAGCGTCATGCCGCATGGCGTCAAGTAATGTAAATTATTCTTGGGTTCCTTGCTGTTTTTATTGAAATTCGGCGAGGGCAACACAAACTTTGGCTCCATGTCGATTTAAATCGCAACAACATGTGCGCTAGCGATGGAAGTGAATAATCGTGACAAAGTCACAAGTCGCAGTTCACACCGAGTCACAAGTAACGAAAGTAACAAGTTGTTTACAACCTTACCTACAATTAACATCTTACTAATAAACAAGAAGTTTACATTTTTTAAATTATTTAAACAGCAGTTTGATGGACAAGAACTATTATATTAACGGTGTTATTTATGCGTTTGATCTTTGGCGCCCATCACTGTTACCAGCAATATCGATCGACTATCGATTACCGATATGCTAATCAGCTGTTTGCGCGCATCAACCAGTGTTGCACAAGGAGCGAACGCTCATAGCAAAGCAAAAGAAAGTGGCGAGTGTGCAATTCAACCAAAAAGTGTCATAGATACAACGCATTTGCGTTTAGTGTAGCGTTAGAACAAAGCAAATACTCAGATCGGCAGCAACAATGCAAAGTGTGCTCAATTCAGTAAAAGGCACAGCCCTTAATGTGGCCGAATATCTAACGCCAGTGCTAAAGGCAAGTTCACGAATTTCTATGAGCTCCAACAGAGATGCGCAACCCGCGGGTCGCAGTGACTGAGTTTTTGAAACAAAAGCAAAGTGGCTGCGCGCCTTTGTCAAATGTCATTAACAATAACACACATATGCAATTAACTTACAGTTGTAGTTACATACACGTATTAAACAATAATATACATGTGTTAACTACGTGTTCGCTTTTAAGCGCAGTGACTCGTGACTTCAGCGACTTTAAAGTGCGCATCACTGCTGGGGCGCTGTCGCCTGGGCGGCGGCGTCAGACTGGCGGCGACTCGAAAGCAATTAAGTCGAGACTAATCAATTTTGTACGATTTTTCTCGCTTAGGAGTCAAAGTTCCGTGAAACTGGTGTGCTGACACCGGAGGAATTTGTGGCAGCTGGCGATCATTTGGTGCATCATTGTCCCACCTGGCAGTGGGCGGCAGGCGACGAGAGCAAAACAAAGCCATACTTGCCCAAGGGTAAGTGCAGCACAATTTACAACCTACTCACTCACTATTAACCCAATTGAATTGCAGATAAACAATTCCTGATAACACGCAATGTGCCGTGTTATCGACGCTGCAAACAAATGGAGTATGTGGGCGAGGAGACGCTGGTGGAGGAGGAGTCCGGTGACGGTGGCTGGGTGGAGACACATCAACTGAACGATGACGGCACCAACCAGCTGGATGACAAAATATGCGAATTGACGCTGGACGAAACCAAGGTTGCATTACCTTAAATCTATCTACAATTATCCCTTTTTAACCAAATCATATATCGTATTTAGGATGAAATGCATACGCCGGATAGTGAGAAGTCGTCGGGCGGGGCTGCATTGGGCAACGAGGAGGACGAGGACGACGACGATGAGGCCATTGACATGGATGAATTCGAGGAGAGCGGTATGCTGGATCTGGTTGATCCCGCTGTTGCGACCACAACCCGCAAACAGGACGTGGACACACAGTCGAGCAGCGCAGCAAAAGGAGGCGCAGCAGGAGGAACTGGTGCTGCTGGCGATGCAGCCGCTGGCGGCGACTCCGTGTTGCATACACGCACCTACGATCTGCACATCACATACGACAAGTACTATCAGACGCCACGGCTCTGGGTTGTGGGCTACGACGAGCAACGCAAGCCGCTGACCGTCGAGCAAATGTACGAGGATGTGTCGCAGGATCACGCCAAAAAGACTGTTACGATGGAATCGCATCCGCATTTGCCGGGCCCCAACATGGCATCGGTGCATCCATGTCGCCATGCTGATATTATGAAGAAGATCATCCAAACTGTGGAGGAGGGCGGCGGCCAGTTGGGCGTGCATTTATATCTAATCATCTTCTTGAAGTTCGTGCAGACCGTAATACCAACCATTGAGTATGATTTTACGCAAAACTTTAACATGTCCTAAACGCAGCAGCATCCGAATCACATATGACAGCAATATGAGAACATAAATAATGCATTAATTATAAACACAAAAACATTTAGACATTACAATAAACAAAAAGCTGCGCTGCGGCACGGCGCAAAAAACACATTGGATTCTATAGAGACTTTGTTGTTGTTCTTTTTATAATTACTTTTTATTACATTTTTGTTTTGTTTGTTTGTTGGTTGGTTGGTTGGTTGCTTGTTTTGAAACATCTCTGAGATGACATTTATATGTTAACATAATAATAATAAACATAATAATTATGCATTTAGTTTTTAGGTAGTTTTGTTTTACTTTCCACTTTCAAGTTAAATGATTTTCGTTACGCTGTTTTGCTTCAACAATTTTAAAACATAAAACAGGTGTATGTGTGTGTGTTTTTGTTTTTGCATTATACTTATTAAACTTTAATGTATATATTTCTTGCATTTACTTGTTAATCCTTTTTTTTTGTTTGCTTTGTTAAATTTCTTTTTCTTTTTTTATATATATATATATAGATTTTCTTAATAATTAAAATCACTTTTCATTTGCAATAACAGGTTCACATCGTAATCAATTTTACAATAAACATACCTAACGCCTTTTGCCTATATAATAAGACCCATTACACATTTTTTACTTCCTGCAGAACCCCATACTTAATGCTCTCTTTAACGATATTAGATATTAGTTATGCCTATACACACATACATACACATATTTATTTATATTCTCTTTAAATTGTTTTCAACAATATGCCGCCACCTACGTTAGACGTCGCAGCATATACATCCTGATTCATACATATGTATATGTATATATGTATGTATGTGCAGCATATCCTTTAACGTATCTTAAACCTTGGCCTAAAGCTAACTTTGCTCTTTGCATTTTCCGTTTTTAACTCATTTGAAATGATTTCCTTTTTTTAGTTTTCGTTAATATTATTATATATTTTACAATACATACAGAAGTTATATGCCATCTAGAAATCTAAATACATACATTTACATATGCATAGACGATCTAAAGGATTTTCTTTTTATTCTCATTTGTTTTCCTTTCCTTCGTCGTCTTCTTCTTACTCGCTCTGTCCACAATTCTTGCGTCTAACAATAATTTCCATAACATGCATAAATTTTCGTTTTTCTTCTTTTGCGTTTTCTTTTTTTTACATTTTTAACAATTTCCATTTTTACATGCTGCCTTTTCGTATATTTGCAATTTTACTGTGTGTTGTGTGTATGTAATTATTTTAATTAATTTAATTTTATAAGGTACATTTTGTTTAAGCGCAATGCAGAGCCAAAAATGAAGGGCGAAATAAAATACATTAAAATGTAGTTAGATTGAAAAATTTTGTTTCATTTTGTAAACTACGATTTAAACTAATTATTATGTACATTTAAAAAAATTTACGTACGTATACAAAAAAAAATATTCGAACCAAAAACCAACAAGCAATGTTTGTATTAATGCCCAAATATAAAATAAACATCTTATCTTTGATTTGTACAATTTGAAGTAACTCCCGAGCGCGCTTCCCTCCAATTTTTGGCTGTGCATCCAGTTTATCTTTAATTATTCCTTGAATTCTATTTCAATTTTATTTATCATTATTAATAAACATTTGCTTTAAACATTTGAAATAAACTTGCAGAAAATTGAAATTAAATTTTCGATCTTATAGATCAAAACTAAAAAACATCTCAAAGATAATCGAATCACAAGTTGTAACAGTTTTTGTTTTTCATTTTTAAGTTTTAAACAAGCTGCCTTTTAGGTGCTTTCGGTTTGAACAAACATGACGGAGATCTTAAAGATCAAACATAAACGGATCACAATATTCGTAATATAATTTGTTTTAGATTTCCTAAATTCAACTAAAAATTCAATAATAATATGAACTGCAAGTATATTTAACTATTCGACAAGCCGAAGAACATTTCGATTTGAACTTGAAATTTGTTTTGTTGCACATAAAAAATAAAATATATTTAGATGTATTTATGAATGGTTCTTTCTCTTATGTTTTGTTACAATTAAGCAGATTTACACGATTTAACATTTAAACAATAAAATTACAAACATTTTAAACTTGTTGCAGCTAAAGTTAATTAAATATACATATAGTTAATGTGTATATATATTTTTGTATGTATAACTATACTATAATTATTTATAATCTTTAAACATTTTTTAAGAGAATTTTTGTTTTTTGTTTTCTTAATTGTTGTTGTTGTTTTGCTTTGTTGTAGTTGTAGGTAGTTGTTTGCATTGTTTTATAAACTTTAGACTTAAACAGAAAATTAATAATAATTCATTTACATACATGTATTACAACACACCTATCTGCGCTTACGTGTGTGTGTTTATTTTTTAATTATTCATAATGAACACCTAAAATTTGCTTTGTTTTCTTTTTGTTATTTTTATTTATACTTTGTTTTTTTTTTAGTTATTTCCTTTTAGAGTAGACGCAAATACTATGCAAGACACTTGGCGCGAATAAAATGACCGAGAAAACAATAAATTGAAAATTGTTCTTAGAATTGAATTGTTTATAAAAGGAGCCGGAGGAGGAGAAGTGAGGGGATGTGTTTGTTTTTCAGGGGGGGGGGGGAACGAGGGAAAGGGGACGCTTAAAATTACGCCAATTTCTTCACGTAAAAATATACATACATATATATACCGTTTATATGCATATACATATATATATAAGTGTGTATAGTAGATTTATATAAAAATAAAATTTGTTATGCTCTTTTTTTGTTGTTATTTTCTAAAGAAAGTTATTCTTGCACTTTCCACAATTTTGTAGGGTAGTTTAGTTGTTGTTTCTTTGTTTTTTTGTTGTTGTTGTTGTTGTTTTGTTTTTCATGTTTGTTGTTTTTTGTTTTTTGAATTGCTTTATCGGGGGACACGACTAAAAATTAACACGAATTAATTTAAGACAAATTATTCAATTAGTTAAACATAAGCTAAAGCTAGTCATTAACATAATAATAATTAACATTGAATCAACAAATGTGGGTGTAGGTGTAGGTGTGTGTGTGTGTGTGTGTGTGTTTTGTAGTTGGTTTTGTTGGTGGTAGTGATGATCTTTCTGCCTTCTATGCAATCGCATTTCCATTGCATAATTCATATTCTTCGCATAGCAAATATCTTTTGTTTGCTATTGTTTTTGCCTTTTTGTTATTTACACATTTTCCATAAATTGTTTAAGTATTTCCTTCGGTTTTGTTGCATCGATTGCCGCTTACACCTTCCGCTTGGCGTGCAGCATCTCCATGAGCAGCGTCTGCGTTGGCGCACTGCCCGCACAGTGCTTTGTGTACAGATACTCCTCGCCACGGGAGGCCATGGCGTGGATCTCTGGTAGTATGTTCAATAGCCTCCTGAATTTGTCCTGTAACGCAATCGAAGAAGAAATAGATCCGATTAGAACAAGTCTGTTTTTAAAGTATTATCATTGTTTTGTGTATATTTTATTTACAATCTATTCGTGTAAATAAATAATATGGAATATTTATTTTTGTAATTATGGGATGTATTGGGTCAGGCCGAGAGATTCTTGTCTTTTGAGGTGATTGGCATAAAGACTGCTGTCCAGGTTTCCACAAACTGGTTCCAGTGATTTTCTAGGCTATTTATATGATTTTTGGTGTAACTGTTTATTTCTTCAGTGACAGTTTGGATGCGTAAATCGTTATATAACGTTTGATTTATGACGTGAAAAGTTTTTCTGATAGACTGAAAAGTTATGTTTTCAAACTTTTGCAGAAGGCCCAAGGTTCGAGCTTAATGCTGAACTCTACAGCTGTATCCCATAAGTACATAAGTATCTCTAACATCATTCATCTTGTTCTGATCTGTTGGCCAGTAAGTGTGTCCGCATGAAAGATCTAATAGATTTATTCTAATATCTTAAAAATTGATTTAACAAAAATATAGTTAAATGAGTTCACTTAACTTTACTAATATTATATATGAGACATCTTATTTCTGTATATTATATTTCCTTTAAAGTTTAATGTCGAAACTCATTCTAATAAAAATGTATCTCAATATATTCCTATTGGATTTTCTTTGAATTTATAGAAAATGCAAAAATATGAAACTGCTCGCATTCAAATTTCTAATGGCGAAAGTCGTTTCATTAGAAACAATAGAATTTGAAACCAAGGGAATTATTACTATTTTACAGAACCCAACTAGTTTTCAATATATTTTCATATATTTTCCATAATACTCTCTCGCATCCCAGCGTCAATTTTAATGGTCATCTCTTTGTACTCACATTGACTGAGGGATAACACGTGAGCGTGTAATCCAGCAGCGCAGCCTGCACATTCTCGTGCCCCTCCAAGACGGTCTTCTTGTTGACAATGCCGCGTACATCTGCAAGAGGGAAAATGTGGGGCAATTAAGTAGAACGTTTTGGGGCCGGCAGATGCAGATGCGTCGATACTCACCTGGATTTAACAGTATTAGGAATTTCATGCACACATAATCGCCCATATCGAACTTAAGGTCCTGCAGCTTGTTCTGTATCTCGTTGAAGTAGTCGCCCAACTGTGGCACCCCCAACAGCCCCAGGCTCATCAAATCGAACACCTGCCCGTTGTTCAGTTGCGTCTCGTCGGGCAACCCGTTGTGGATGCGATGGTGCAGATGGTCCAGCACAAGCATGTCCGACCACGAATGCTGCAGCAGCTTCATTTGATCGTCAACCTGCAACGAGATGGAAGATGGACGAATTAGAAAAATTATGAACTCTTGGTTGTTATACAACTGTATCGAATGTTAAATTGAGTTATGATATTTTGCATATTTTCAACTGTAATATTATGGCACTTTTGCTTGTACGAATTCTTTACGACGCAATAAAAAATAAACAAGTAAGAAAGCTACAGACGAGAGTGCTCGACTGTGAGATACCAGCTACTCGTTTTGGGAGACTGCAAAACTCGAATAAGTGTATTTAAATTATTATTTAAATACATTTGATATGGAATATACCATTATGTTGACAATAAATCATAATATTCCTTATGTACATACATATGCTCTGTTGCATTTGATGTCTGTCAATTAAAAGTGTTTCTTGAATAAGTTCTGTTTTTCGACCGATCATATCCAAATTTTAAGAAATCATATCGACTTGATTTTTTTTATTTAAGCGGTGCTTGACAAAAATCTAAATCAAACTTAATCTGCGTAGAATATACACGACTACTGATACCAAGTTTGATGACTCTAGGTCTTGTAGTCTCTGAGATGTAGGTGTTCATACGGACGGACAGACAGACAGACGGACATGGCTATATTCTCTCGGCTGTTATGTTCTGCCTGTTACATATATTTTCTGTTGGCACTAAGTTTTAATACACATCTTCCCATTGGGTAAAAAAGAGCTTAAGTCGAATATAAATATTTTGGCATTTGATTTGATTGATATACAATTAAGCAGCGCTTTTTCCCATTGTCATTTTCAGCTTACAAATATGAGTTTGATGTGATGAGGATGAAGATTTGTTGCTGTTTGTGTTTTTTGAATGCCTCGCTGTGTGTAGCAAGTGTGTTAAAGCCTAGCTTGATTTCAACACGCGCTCTCTCGCTCTCTTTGGCTCTCAATCGTTTGCTGCGCTCAGTCGTCGTCGTCATCGTCGTCGTCGTCGGTTGCGTTGCGTCGCTGCTCGGTCTGTGACTGGTTCAGCTTTGGTTGCTAAGTAGGTCAGACGCCAAATGAAATCGAAATTCAATGCAGATTTAAGTAGCCGTCATCGCAGTCGCTGTCGCAGTCGCCGCCGTCGTCGGCAGCGCTGTCGCTGTTCAGTGTTTTTTTTTTTTTGGATTTAGGTTTTACATAACACGTCGCAGACTTGGCCCCTAGCTTGAAAACTGGTTGTGGTAGATTTTATGGTTGTGTGGCGATTGCTGTTGCTGCTGCTTGTTGATGTCGTTTTTTTTTTTGGTTTCGGTTTCGGTTTGGGTTTTTTGGTTTTGGTTTTTTTTTGTGGCATACCTTCAGATCCTTAAAGAAGACCGTGTTTCTTGCCCAATCCACTTGCGAGAACAGATTCTGATCGAGCACTTTGCACATCAGCTCAAAGAGATCCACGGTTACTTGATTGTACGTCTGCTTCTGCAGCAGTGCAAACAGTTGTGTCTGCCATTCCCGATCGTCGATCGATTGCACAAATTCACGTATCATTGGCGATACCCTGTAAACACAAATCGAAATTACATTTATAGCGTCAAGTTTTCTCTATTCTCCGTCTCCGTCTCCGTCTCGAACTCACCTCAGAGGCTCGATGAGCGCATCGGCTGTGCTCGATGGATGCGTGCCAGAATCGAAGCTTTATTGTTAAGAAACAGATAGAGAGAGAGAGAGAGAGAGAGAATAGTAAAATATTGCATTGCATTGTTAATGTTGTTATTGTTATTGTCAGTTGGTTGGCGCATCAATCTCGAATGTGGCAAAGTTCAGTGTGGCATATTCAGCACAATCGAACAATATTTATATTCCCGATTATTTGATAATTTGTAGGTGAACAGATTGCATTTAAACAATTAGTTATTTTCCTGTCAAAAAGCATACTTCGCTCTTTCACATTAAAATCTATTAATTTTGTATATAATTTCTACTGATTCCTCTGCTCAACTAGCTAGAAAATTTCATATTATTATTTCATTTTCTAAGCTTATCTCTTAAGGTTATTCAAAAAATGATTACTACATTTTAAAAGGTGTTAAATGTTCACCAAATATATTTATAATTGTGGAAATATTTTCACTTGATTACTTGGTAAGAAAAATATTGTTTTTTTCTTCTCAATTAAAAAAGATTAAAAAAAATATATGTTTGTTTAAACTACAGAAAATAGCTCGAAAGTTAATTAGATGTAGATGCAATTAGATCAGCTAAATCAACTCACTAAAAAAAATCTATCATTTAATAATGTTAGATACAGTTGATTTTTAGACTGCAGACCTTTGGTGTACTAAAGTAAATGAATTCTTTAATCCAATCAAATAATAATAACAATAATCATTTTCGATTTTTCCGATTAGTTTGCGTATTTTCACTTCATTTCATTGATATTACTTTTAAATTAAAAAAAAAAAATATCACTAGTTTCCGCAGTTGCCCTTTCGTTTTATTTCGATCTCATCCATTTCAGATCGATCGCATATATACCACATGAATATACACTTTGCTGCACATTGAAAGACACTTGTTAGGCAATTGAAATGTTTTCGTTTGGTTCGTTGGTAACTGAAATTTGGAGTTGTTGACTTGGATTGGTTGTTCAGGTTGTTTGGGTTCGTTTCTGGGTTCTGTTTTGGACTGGGCTAAATACCACAATTTCGATTCGGCTGTGTTCTGCAGAGATCCCGTGCCGGTTTCGTGGCAGCTGCTGTTGCTGTTGCCATTGCCGCCGTTTCCGTTGCGTTGCAGGCCATCGGAGCTGTTGTTGTTGTTGCCGCCTCCGCCGCCGCCGCCGGCGCCGCCGCCAGCGTTGTTGCCACCTCCGCCGCCGGCGCTGCCGCCGCTGCCTGTGCTGCTGCTGCTGTTGTTGTTGCCATTGTTGTTGTTGTTGTTGCTGTTGTTGCCGCCGCCGCCCAAGGAGGAGCTGCCGTTGCCACCGCCACTCACGTTGCCGGCATTCATGGGCGTGGCTATCACACCGCCACCGCCGCCCCCGCTCGCATTCACCTGCCCCAAGGCAATGGCAATGGGACTGGGCGACGAGTCCGGCGACTGTGTGAGTGAGGATACCTGCAACAAGAAACCCGGATAATTCGTATTCACACTTCCAAAATTCACTTGAGTTCAACACTCACCTGAGGTATTTGTATTTCTTGCTTAATATTCATATTTGGATATGCTTGCTGATAGCCCGGCGAGAGCGGCGTCGGCTTGATGTCCGACCCAATTGAACTGCGCAGCGCCTGGAGCGCCAACTGACGCTGCCGCATCACCTGCAGCTTCCGCGCCCGATCCCGCTTGTACATCGGCCCAAACTTGTTTCGTCCCCCACGCATGCGATCCGCTCGAACCGCTGCAAAGAAAAGAGCCGCAAATTAATACGAGTTTCATTCATTTTACATCGTATATTTATTTATTTAATAATCTATCAGAATACAATCACATTTTTCAAATTTAATTTCTTTGAATATTTATTTATTTATATATTATGTTTGATAGATTTTTTAAATTTGAACTTTTTGTATATTTATTTATTTATATTTTTATTTTGCATTGTATATTACGTTAAATAAACATTCTTTTGATTGCAATATGTATTTATTGTTTTAATTCTAACTTTTCTAACTTCTGTCGCTATCATGTTTATCCTTAAACATATATTCCACAAATATTCCTGTATTCATTAATTATCTTATGAAACTTTCTCTCCTTTTCACATACTGCATTAAAAAAGATTTAAGTTGATGATATTCAACTTTTATTTATATAAATAATTTACTAATAAATTAATAAAATATTCAAGTTCGCTTTAAATTAAAAATTGAATTTCTGTCTGATTCATAAATCGAATAAATTGTAATTGTTTAATTGAACTAAACTTTATTATATGTATCTCTAGCTACACACAATTTGCATGCACTATTCTAATAGATTAGATAAGAACGTCAATACAACAACATCAACTATTCCAATCGATTATAGTAATATGCTCTATGGCTCTTTCCATGGAACCCTTTATTTGAGTTGCTTTGTTGAGTGACCCAATAAACTGCCTACAAAAAAGGTCCCACGGTCCAAATACCAAAATAGGCCACAGTATTTACTAAAGATAAGCATAACCAAGCGGAGTAATGACAACTAAAGCGCATCGATTGACACTTCGAATAATATATTGGTTACCTGGATAGATTAAATGCGAACAATCAACCTATCAAGGAGATATTCATATTCCAAAATGTTGGATCGATTTTTGAAAGACAACAAAAAACATTCTTATTCATATGTTAATTGAAAGATTATCGGATCATTCAATTCTTATTATTTTACTTTAATTTATGTTAATATCTCTATTCATTTTTTAATGTCAATTTAAAGGTCTTAGTTGCTCTGGTTATACTTTGTACCAAAGAAATTTAATTCAAATAATAATAATAATAATTTTTAATTAATCTCGAGATTTTTATAAGTCTCTAATAGCTAGAGTGAAACTATTTCTTTGTAAAGATGTTGAACAGTCATCCAAATATAATAATAATAATTATACAATGTGTTACTAAATTCGATTACTAAAAAATAAAAATAAATTTCATTTCAAAAGACTAATTTGTAAGTTGTCCAAAAATCAATAATTAAATCATTATAATAATATTATTTAATATAATAGATTCACAGCTTTTCTACTCATTTTAATTTCAAACTAAAAGTATTAAGTACATTTAAGCTGAAATTGCAGGAAACAAATCGTAAGCTTCATTCAGAGATTGGCGGAATATTGAAGTCCGTGTCGGCCGCATCGTAAATGGTGCGAGAACAATAGATGGCTATATCTTTGCGGTATATCATATCTAAGCTGAGACAGCGTCATCCTGTTAGCAGCAGCCCCAAACCACGCCCAGCAACAACAATGCAACAACAATGCGCGCAGCGTGGCGAAAAACAAAAGCACAGAGTACAAAAAATTGCATAAAATACAAAACAAAATTGTTACACACACACACACGCAAGTAAGTATGTAAGTGTGACAGTGTGTGTGTGTGTGTTTGTGTGTGCGCTATAACAAACTGAAACGCAATAAAAATGCGATTCTTATGGCAACAGCAGAAATGTGCGAATGACAGCATGGTGGGCGGGGGGTGGCAAAGGGGTGGGCCGGGGAACTTTGCCTGCATTGCGGGTGCTGCTATGAGTTAAACCAAAAGCGCGCCACAGAAACAAGCACACACACACACACACACGCACACGCACACATGCATACAGAGACGCAATCAGAGCAAGAGAGGCCGACATAAATACATAGACGACGCCGGCAGCAGCAGCAACAGCGCCGTGTAGTTGATTAGAAGACGCAATAGACGTGCATTGGATGCAAAAGGCGACGGTTGTTCTATGCGCCGCTTGGGCCGGCAGGTGGCGCTGTAGCCGAAACAAGCACACACACACACACACGCACATACACAAATGCTGGCACACAAAATATGCATTTGAAATGCACACGAAAACTTGCAAAGTCTTTTTTGTTGCTGTACGAAACAAGTAACTGTAATTTAGGTCAAGCGTATTGTTTACAAATAATCAACGCGTCTGTATGTAAATACAAACTTACATAGTGTGAGTGCCTGTGTCTCTCAAACGTTGGCGTCGCAACGTCACGTGAAGAGAGAGAGAGAGCGAGCGAGTGAGTGAGAGACAGAGAGTGGGAGCGCAGTGAGAGCGCTTGCTTGCTCTGTCGCTCATTATGCGTTCGCTGGCATGGCAACTCGAAAAGCTTTCTATTACGACATTTCATTCGCTCGCGCCAAACTCTTTTACACTCACACACACACACACACACAGGCACATGGACACGACTCTGGTGAGCGCATTAGACAACTTTGTTGAGTGGAGTAGGTCAAGGACAGTTTGTGAAAACTGGGACAACATGCGCGTTGTTGTTGCCATCGCTTCAAGTGAGAGCTGCTCTCATTCGCTGTAAATAATAGGAAAAAGAAAGAAACTCTCACTCTCACTCTCACTCTCTTTTCGTGTTTGTTTGTTTGCTTACAACGTTTTTCCGGCTCAAGCCAATTTATGTTGAGTTTATGCGGGCAGCTCATGTATCTATGACTCTCTTTCGCTCTGTGTGCATGTGTGTGTGTGTGTGTGGGCTATTATTTTTATAATATTTATAGGCATTTTATTAGCGCATAAATCGCTGGCTAATGCCGCTGGACCCGAGCTTGAAGTGAGCGTCTGTTATTTCATCCCATATATTTGCTCTCGCTCCCTCCTTACTTACATCATTTCAGCTCAGCTCTGACATTTATTTACACTTTCGTTTTTAAACAAATATTCGCATGTAAAGTGCTTCAATTTGTATACAAACAAACAAACAAATGCAAACACACAGTTGTTGAGTTTTCTTCCATTTTCCATTCCATTTACCAGTTACCATCTACCATTTGTGCTTTTTACTGCCGGGAAATCAATAAATGCCCAGTGTCAGTTCGCCTACTGTTATTATTTTTAAGCTGCCCCCCCCCAGAACTAAATTTAGGTCAATGGTGCGTATGAGTAATTTTATACTTTTATTTCTTTTTCCTTGCCTATTTGGTCGCCTCTTAACGCTGATACCACCGACTATAGCTTGTGGCTAATTAAAAGAGCCCAAATCGTGAGTGGGCAGGGCACAATTGGTGGTAGAAGAAGAAGAAGTAGAAAAAAGGGCAGCGCTCATTAGACTGATGTAATGCCACAATCAATTGATTGCCGCAGGCCAATTGTAAGCCAAGCTATAAATGATACTTGACAGTGCTGAAAAAAAAAAAAAACAGTCCACTGGTCGTATGATTGATTTTAAGTAGCTCACAGCTACATATTGCGTATACGTCATGTGGCCAAGTAACAAGCGAACAGTCGATGATTTGCTTGCAGTTTTAAACTTCTTTAATATGAACAACACGTTTCATTTAAGCGTTTGAATTAAACTCTTGAAAAGGAAGTTTTAAAAAAAAAAATTTTAGGATATCGCTATGATTCACAGAAATTAATTTTCTTGTTTAAAATCAAATTAAAATTTATTAAACCTTAAACTAATCTAGTTTTTGAAAATAATATTTCATATTATATTCCAGTCAATAGAAGAAATAAATTTGTTGCTAGAATATAATTATAATTTATAAACGTGTGAAATTAAATAAATAAATTAATTAACAACACTGAATTTAGTTGAATATTGTTTTTAAAAAAGGCGAAATGCTAAAGGATATTTTAGATAATACCTAATTCCGAGTCCTGAAGGCATTTCTATCAATCGGTTTAAGTTTTAATTATGCTAGATCCTTGCTTATTCCATCGCTCAACACGTATTTTATTTACAGCTTAATGAACGCTTCAACGTTAAAGTAAAGTTTTAAATTTGTGAATTACAGGGTATCCCTGAGTCGGTGCTGCCGTTGTGCAACTGCTACTGTCATCGTGCACCGCATCATGGCTGACTCATTTCTCCCTTTGCTCGGGCTCAAGCACAATTTGTACAATTTGTGTGGCTAACAAATATTTCAACACATATCGTGTGCAGTTGCCCCTCCCCCTCCGCCCCCTTCCGCGCACACACACACACACAATGGTTGTCATCTCATTTGTAATACGCTTAACGTAATTTAACATTTTGTTCAAATCCCAATTGTTCCACGTTGTGCATTGTTGCAAACGAAAAAAAAGGCACGTAATCCAAATCCAAATCTCAAATACAAAACACAGAGAGACAGAGATAGACAGTAACAACATATGTGAGTCATTCAGTCGCATTCGATTTCAGCAGCTGATTTCCAAAGCTTGAATTTGACAAAACCAAAACCATCGAAGTTAAAGTCAAAGCAGCCAAAAGGCGTCCGCAATTATAAAAGCGTTGCGCTTTGCCAGAGAGCGAAACGAAGGCGCTCAACATTGCTGCCGTTAGCTGCTGACGAAAGCGTCAAGAGATTACGACAGAGTTGACATGGCAGCGACGACGACGACGACGACGACGTCGGAGACGTCGGCAGCAGCAGCAACCAAAACGGAAGGACGGAACGAGCGACACAACGCTGGCAAAACGTTCGAAATAATTCACTGAGTATTAAAAATAAAAGCAAACAGCACAAAAGCAGCGCGCTCTCTACATGTTGCATTGATTACACACACACACACACACACACACAAACTCACAGACACACACAGACGAACGCACGCTTGTGTTTATATATCACGTGCACGCACACTTTGAAACTGCGGAATCTAGGTCATGAGCGCAAGAGATGGCACTATGGGCCAAGTGCGCCAAAGCGGAAATGAGACGGCAATACGATGTATGTACGCTCGTTACAAATAAACTTATCTGCCTCTGTGTGTGTGTGTGTGTGCTGCGAGAGACTGGGAGACTGAGAGAGCGGCGACGCTCTCCTCTCTCTGTGTGTATTTGCGGCGGCAGCGGCAGAGGCAGAGGCAGAGGCAGCAGCAAAGGCAAAGGCTAAGCCAACAAACCAAAAGCAAAACCAATTTTTGACTGCGTTTTTTATTTCTATTTTTTTGTTTGCTGTTTTTTTTTTTTTTTTTTGTGGGGTAGTGGGTGATAGCGGCGACAGGGGAACGAGGAGGACGAGGGGGAGGAGCAATCATGCTGTATGCGAATAAGAACTGCTGTTGGCGGAAGCACAATAATGTGCATTAGAAATTGATTTTAGCATGCAAATGACGGCGCGAGTATTGGATAACAGCCGAAAATACAAAAAAGCGTGTTGCGAAACGTAAAACAGCATAAAGAAATACGCATATTTAAATCGGCAGAGTGATCAAATTGGTTATAACAAATGCAAAGTGGCTTAAAATAGAAAACAATAATAAATAAATTATTAAATTCATATTTATAATACTAAATCAAATTCATCCTACTAAGTCTTGGTATTTCTCTGCAAAAATAAACTATATTTTACAATTTTGAAATACTAAAAGAAATGCAAAAATATAAATAAAAAGTAGCAAAACTGAACATATGTATATTCAAATTTTAAATTCTATTTATTGCAATTAAATGCATACTATTTAGAAATTATACTCTACATAAAAGATCTCCTTATTTTATTCCTTTCACAGTCGTTCAAAATACTGCTCGCAACATTTCATTTCCTTTCAACGCTTTACAACACAGCATTCACCCACACAAGTATTACACATGCGATTGTTATCGTTAATCTTTCAATGCGCTCCACTCAGATTTCACCAACTCCACTTGCACACACACATTTACACACACACACACATGTGTTCACCCGCATATAATTTTCACACTTTTCCACACTCGATATTAACAGCACTTTGCATAATAATTTACGGCTGTTTGTTGTCAATGCTTCCCTCCCCCCTCTACACTCCTTCCCCTGCCTGTCTTATGGCCCATTTAGGCCGCACACTATGAGCAAGTGAGCGTGCAAATGATAAAGCACAAAAAATTGCGCACAGCATATGAACAAACACTGAGGCAGAAGAAGAAGAAGCAGAAGCAGAAGAAGAAGAAGAAAAAAAATTATTACAAAATTCAAACAATGTTAAGAGCGCACGTACTCACACACACACACACATACAGAAATGACTTACGCTCAGAGTCGGACTGAGACTCATACTCTCGCAGCGCCATTTGAAAAGCCTGAGCACAAAGTGAACACTCAGACTCAAAGCAGAGACGCAGCAGCAGCAGCAGCAGCAGCAGCTCAGTCGGAATTCGGCACAGCATGCGGCCCTTTTGTATGTTGTTGTTGTTTTGAGGCTTAATACTTTGCTGTTACGGTTTTTTCTTATTTTAGAGCGCGGTCTAAGCGGTCGTCGCTTGTGGGTGAGCGAGAGACTGAGACAGAGCGAGAGAGAGAGGACTGCGACTGCGACTGAGAGCACCGGTGCATGCTGCACTGCACGGCTTGTATAAAATGTACATAACCTGGCACATATGCATGTACATACACACATACGTATATACTTATGTACTTCTACATGCGTGTGCATGTGTGTGTGTGTGTGTGTGGGCGCGTGCAGCGAAAGCAAAAGTTTTATTTTTACTGGGTTTTTGCTTATGGGCCTCCGTTTAAGCTTTGTACGATTCTCACAACGCAAAGGAAAAAATATGCGAAATAATTTGGAATACAAGCAAAAAGTTTTTAGCAAGTATTTTGTTGCATTTCTAGAAATGTTGCAAAATCGCTCTAGTGAATTAAGGACTTGAATTATTCATTGCATTTCATTCTGTTTACCGAGTATTTTACTTAATTGTATTTAATAATTCATTTCGACTTCCAGCCGCAAACAATCAAAGTTCTCAAACGAATCACAATCATCTCTCAACAATAATATTAAATATCCTCTCGAAACGAAGAAGGAAATGCAATAACAACAATGAAATACATTTACTTATGCCATAAACACAAAGCGGGAGAAAGAATGGGAATCGGAATGGGAATGGGAATGAGGAAGAAAACGAAAACGAACGTAAAATCAACAATTCTGGCTCACACCACAAAGAAATGCGAGGAGCAGGAATATAAATGCAGTAAACAGAAAGGCAACTTGACTGTACAATACCCTGTATTATACAAAATAAATATATCTGACTTTAAGAGTAAATATTAAAAATTTAAATTTCCTTTAATTATTTCTATATCCCATTGGTTAAATGAGGTTTGGCTATGAAATTTTCAGTATTGTTAAATTTAATTATAACAATTTTAAAACTCTCAATTAAAAATGAAAAAATTAAATAAAGAAGCATCTTTAAGCTGAGATATAGAAAAATATCTGGAGCCAAATAACTAAGTTATTGTTGGCTGCTTTGCAACACATTTAAAAACTTTCAATTGAAAATGATTTTAATAAAGAAGGTGCATAATCAGATATTGTAGAAATATATTTTGAGGCAATTAATTTTTTTATACTTCCAGTCGATTGTTATAATTAAAACAACTTTTGTACTGATATAAAATAATCCGCACAACCTGTTATACCCGCTCGCTTGCTCCATTTATAAGTGCAGGGGAAAACACATAACAAAGTCAGCGGTTTACAAATATTTGTGTTTATTTTTGGAGAGTCTTGGGATAGGTCTGGAATACGCGTACGCTAATCCAATTTATAAATAATTGCGATTATGTGTCACAAGTGCCGTGAAATGAGGCGAGAATTGAACGAATGAAAAAGCGAACGATTGAACGAAGTAACGAAAGCTGTCGACTCTTTTTAATTATTTACGACAGCATTTACATAATATGGGTTTAATTGTTGAGCCCTTTTTGATAAGCAGCCGCTTTGGGGCCACTCAAAGTTTCATATTACGAAAGAAAAACAATTTCCCCAGAGCTCTAAACAGAGAGAGTTTTTCTTCTATGTTCTTGTTGCGCTGCGCTGATGTTGTTTTTTGGTTGAGTTTGCTGTTTTCAGCTCACATTATTCTTGTTGTTTTTGTGCATTTATAAATAATAAAGAATATCGATTTAATTTCTTTGGTCGCGTTCCGTTCGCTGCCGCCTGTCATTCTTCTGCCTATAGTTAGTATAGCTACTGTATATATACTAGATGATGACGACTTTACCAGCCAACAACAGCAACAACAATGCAACATATTCACAGTCACAGTTGACAGGGAAAGGGAAGGAAAAACGAAGATAGCTGGCGTTAAACGAATAAATGCATTGCATTAATTATTCAATGATAAAATACAATATGAAGCTACAAAATGACTATCAAGGTATTTTCGAATACCAGTAATATACCAGCAAACAACGAGTATATACCAAATAAATACCGTACATTTTCTACCTGTAGCAAAAAGGCTCGACAATATTACTCATACGCTCTGAATGCAGCAAGTGAAATTGAAATCTTCAAAATTGTTTAACTAATTAAATGATTCACCAAAATTATTGGTTTCCACGAATCGCAAAAATAGTTAATATGGAATAACAAAAACAACCGTCGAGCTGCATATTAAAAAGCCTTTGCAGCGACAGGGTCACAACATATCACTCATACGCAATGTTTGTCAACAATTTGAGGGTCAATGGGAAATACAGGTACGTGCACCAAGGTTGATTCAAAATGCGTGCTCGAGAAGCTGTCGAATAGACGAGAAGACAGCCGAGAGAATGCGAAGATTTGTGTAGAACAAACTGATGCAAACAAAGAAAATAATGAGAAGAGAAACGATTTGTCAAATGTACAAATTGAACAAAGTGGCAAAATCAGTGTAACTAAAAAATAGAAACATTTAGAATGAACACAAATATAACATCATAAATTTAAAGAAAGACAGTTGGTTAAATAAAGTAGTTCATAAATATAATACGCTTTCAGTTTAATGCAAATAGACAAAATAAAATAAATTGAATTATTCTAGATTCGCTTTAATGTGGAAAAATAAATGATTTACTATTTGTCAAGTTCAAAAGTACAAAGCTTAGTTAGCGCAACTGAAACTTTTAGGATACGAAAAAGAAAAACGGAATGGAAAGAAATGGAATTGCAATTTGCTGAAGTAGTTTTTTAAAAATTCAAATTATAATGAACCTACTTTATTCCAAAAACAAAGTTAAGCCTAAAGGCTTTTCATACTAACTTTAATGTGTGATTTAAGTTAGAGTAAGAATATAAAAAAAAATCTAGCCTTATTGCACGATGGAATGCCGGAAACTATATTTTGTGCAAATTGCAGCCTCTTCTAACGATCCATAGATAAATCAGTCAGGACAAAGAGCTTTATATATTTAGACATACTAATTAAGTATGTAGCTCTTTTATGATACCCTAGAGTATTCCAGATTTCTTCCGCATAGCATATCTTTATGAAATTGTTTGGCTTGTGACTTACCCTCTAGCTTCATGCCCACCTCGAGGCACTTCTGGAATCGGCAGTATGGACAGCGCTTGCGTTGCGTCTTGTCGATGTGGCAGGATCGCTCCGCGACGCAGGTGTAGACCTTCTTGTTCTGAACGGTGCGCTTGAAGAAGCCCTTGCAGGACTCGCAGGTGAGCAGGCCGTAGTGATAGCCGCTCACCTTGTCCCCGCACACCGGGCACAGCTCCTCGAACAGATGCTTGAAGTCGATGGCCTCCCCGCCGCCCGAGCTGGCGCTGGTGCCGCCATGATGGCCGCCGCCGCCACCGCCGCCGGCCGAGGTGCCGCCCGAGGGGCCGTTGCCGACCGAGCCGCCGCCGCCGCCGCCAACGTTGCCGGACATGTGGCCGGAGGAGGCGGAGGTGCCGCCCGCCTGTGGCAGCAACATGTAACCGTTGCCGCCAGCGCTGCCGGCGTTGCCACCGTTCAGCAGCTGGCCGCCGGCCGAGGGGTTGCCACCGTTGCCACTCTGCTGCGAGTGCGAGGAGTTTGTCTCCTGGTAGCCTGTCGGGAATATATACTGTGAATCGAAATTGTATATATACGAGTAGGAGGAGGCATTGAATTGGTTCGCTGCATTCGCATTGTTGTTGGCAATATTCTGTTGTTGGTAATGTTGTTGTTGCTGCTGCTGCTGTTGCTGTTGTTGCTGGTGATGCGTGTGATGTTGCTGCTGTTGCTGCTGTTGTTGTTGATGGTTGCTCAACTGCAGCGTGTAGGCGCTGTAATCGTTATCAGAGTTGCTCAATGCATTTGTATCGTTATCGTTGTTGTTGTTGCTGCTGCTGTTGTTGCTGCTGTTGTTGTTGTTGTTGTTGGCGTTGTTGTTGTTGTTGGTGTTGCTGTGCGCCGGACTCGCTGGCTGCTGCTGCTCGAGCTGCATGCTAAACGGCGAGAGATTCAGCGACGATATAAACTGTACAGTCGCCTGTTGTTGATCCATTTCTAATAACATTTCATGGGATTTTTGATGGCAAACTTTTCTACGATTATTGCGCCTTCTTCTTTTCTGTTTGTTTGTTTATTTTTTTTGTGGACGGTTTTGAAGCAACAATTTTATTGCTTTACTTTTGCTTTTTATAATGTTTATTCAATAAATGTTATACTTTGTGTTGTCTTTATTTAAACTTTTGCTGCTGCTGGTTGTTTATTTTTATTGTTGTTGTTAACATACGGTGGTCTAGCTTTTGCACTTAATTGTTGATTGATTTTTGGTAGCAACATTTTCGGTGCAACAATGAAACATTTAACTTAATTGTTTTGACAATTGTTTAGAACAAGTATTCATAGAATTATTTTTAAATGCTTTGCAAGCATCAAAATTACTTAATATAGTTTTCTTTTTATTACTTTTTCGAATATATATTTGCAATATAAACTTTGCAGCACTTTTGCTTTTGTATATTTGGGGGTTTAAACTGTTTGAATTGCGATTAACGGTTAGCAAATTGTTTAATTTGTGAAAATTGTTTAATATTTTGTTATAAGTTTTGAAATTCGTTTAACAGAGAAATCCAAAGTTGGAATTAATTTATGAATATTTTTGTTTTTTGTTTTTTTTGCAGGTACTTTGACGAGGTGAGTGAGAAGATATATACGATTTAATATTGTATATTTTAGATTTGTATATGTTATATATTTATTTATTTGCGTGTATTTGTTGCCTGGTTTGGAGGTAGGGCTTTAACTTATTCCTTATCGAACTGATCGCTTTGATTGTGTGCGTTGAAACAATTGTAATTGTAATTGATTTGAATTGCGGTATTTTATTTAGTATTTTGTGTGGCGGTAAATTTGAATGATTTGTATTTGGTTGGCGATCTTTAACTATTTGGATTTGGATGTGAATTTGTTATTGCACTTTGGTTGGACAACAAAACGGAATGCATCGCTCGCTCTCACTCGACAAAATGACACCAAAGCAGAGAGAACATAATCCTTGGGCTGTTCCTGCAGTGGGTGCAAGTTGCCGTTGAATGCCGCAATGTTGCACGCAACGTGTTGCAAGAGGGGTAGCGAAGCGGTGGCAACCAGAAGCGAATGCAATTTGTTGTTTGTTTTGCGTTGCGTTAACTCGCGTAGTATTTGCTACTTTGAACGATTTGAATGCATTTGTTATCTTTTGTCGCTATTTAGGCCAAAAGCGAGCGCAATTTTGATACACACACAAACACACACACACACACGCGATTCTTTTTTGTTGTTGGTAAGCACTTTTGGACTGCTTCTGCTCTCGGTGTTGTTAATTTGCAATATGCACTGTGTTGGAATTATACATTTATTTTATTTTTAATTATTTGTTGTGTTGTTGCTGTTGCTGCTGTTGTTGTATTTGTAGTTGTATTTATATATATTTAATTGTGAAGCTTAATTTGCTATGCGAAAAACACGACCAACATCAACCACGTATCTCGATTGACTAAACGCAAGCAAACGGCGAGGATACCCGCCATACACTAAAGCGCTGCGCTGCCGCTGCCACTGCCGACGTCGCTGTCGACGCTGGCAGCCGCATTTTTACTCTCGCTCTCAGCAGCAGCAGCAGCAGCAGCAAAAACGTTGCGTTATTACGTATGCGCCACTTGTGCATGTGTGTGTGTGTGTGTGACTGAGTGGGAGCCAGTTTCACTTTCAATGCGCGCGCTCACTCATTCACTCTCGCTCGCTCTCTCTCGCTCGCTTGCTGTCGCCGTCGTTGTTCGCTCTCTTTGTGAAGCTCGCTCTCTTTTAGCTCTGCTTGGCTTGACTTAGTGCCCCCCTTTTGAAGTCGTCGCTGCTGTTGTTGTTGTTGTTGTTGTTATTACTGCTGCATTGAAATTCAAACTGCGCTGAAAGCGAAAGTGAAACTTTTTTGGCATAGCTTTTGAGCCACTGTACACACAGTGGGCACAAACGACGACGACTCATTCTATTCCTAGCACCATTAAGTCCACCAATATTATGAAAGCGTTAAGCTTTGCTTTAAAGCTTCTCTTGTTGTTGCTATTTTGTAATGCTTACTCACTTTTTACTTCATTTACCCAAGTGGGAATTTTTCATTAGTTTTTTCCTCGTTTTTTTTTTTTAACTTCTTGTTGCCAAGTTGGTGGCTGCGCTTGGTACAATTTTTGTTATTGTTTTTTTTTTTTTGGTTTTTTTCTTTGTTGCTTGCGCGTCTCTTTGGTCTCAATTAGTTGTGGGTTTCTGTTGTTGCTGTTGTTGCATTTGTTCATGACACGGTTTTCATGTGGCGTGTTTTCGTTTCCTATTTCTGTTGCCGTTGCCGTTGCCATTGTTATTGTTGTTTTTGCTATTGCTTTTGCTTTTTCGCTTTGGCTCTCAATTTAAGCTCATTGTCTATTTTGGCCTTTTTCAGCATCGAGTCTTGTTTTATGGTCGCTGTTGTAGTTTTATGCTTGATTTGCTTTTATCCTATATAACATTTTGGGCATATATTAAACATTCGACTGCGGTAGCATATATTAACTTTATGCGATAATTAGTTGTTGTTACTTTAATTAATCACTCTCTTATTTAAATCAGTTCATTTATCATTCCGTTGTATTGTTATACACTGAACTTGTGTTTACCATTTCATGTAGGTTTCATTATGTTATTTAACTTTTCATTGATATGAAACATCAAATTGTTTAATATTAGACTTTGTCCTGATTTTCGTATTTATTTATTATTTTAATTTTAAATTTTATTATATACATGTATTTTACTTTAATACATATTTTCTAATTATTATAAATAGTTTTATTTTTGATTTGTTCGGAACTTTTAAAGATTATATCAAAACATTGCATAGTTTCCTTTTATTTATTATTACTTTCTTTTTTACTTGTTTTACTTCAATAAATTTTATTTACAATTTTAAATATTTTTTAAAACATATTTTACTGCTTAGTGTTATATGTTCACTTTTAATATTGAATATATTTTGTTTAATATTTATACATATTATTACTTTATTTTTTACTTATTTTACTTCAATAAATTGTATTTAAAATTTTAAATATTTTTTAAAACATATTTTACTGCTTAGTGTTATTTGTTAACTTTTAATATTGAATATATTTTGTTTAATTTTTATCATAATTTTATACTTATTTTACTTCAATAAATTTTATTTCAAATTTTAATTATTTTTTAAAACATAATTTACTGTTTAGTGTTATTTATTCACTTTTAATATTGAATATATTTTGTTTAATTTTTATGATAATTTTTATACATAAAAAGTATATTTTTAAATATTATCATTCATTTCAATTCGCATTTATTTTGTTTTCTTATATGAGCTTCATTTTTAAAAGTTTAATATTAAAAATGCATTTAATTATCAAACATATTGCATTTCATTTTAATTATATTGAATACTTCAAATTATGTTTACTATATTTAATGATCATATTTGTGCATTTTTTTAATGACTATATATTTTGAAGTCAGCCTTTACATAAGTCATCCCTTTTTATGCATTTGCCGTCAATAGTCTGTCGCATTTTATTGCATTCATTCACATATGCCGCATTCTGACCCCATTACCAACGCTGCGTATACGTAACTTGCAACAGGCATAAAAACACAATTTTCAGCCTGCAGCCCCAAAAAAAAACGAAAAAAAAGGATGCGCCCTGCCCATAAAAAAAACAGCAACAACGGCAATTATATAAGTTCAGCTGCGCTGAAAGGAGCATTAAAAAAAACGAAACTTTCACTCATTTTACAAAGAAACAAAAAACCAAAATAAAAAAAATGTTCAATTCCTTAACTAAGCGAACGGAACTAAAAGACGACCCATTAAAATGCAACGTCTTGTGGGCAGTTACAAAAAAAAAACAAAAAAAAAAACAAAATGTATATATACAATATAAAAAAGAGACCGCAAAATATTGCCACATATATTGTGCACACGAGGAGGGAGGAGGGAGGACGAGGAGCAGCTGATGGAAGGGGAAAAACCCGGCGCAACGGAATAAAATGCAGTTGAAATATTGAAAACTTCAAACTGGATATGCTAAAGAGAGACAGAGACAGAGAGAGAGAGAGAGACAGAGAGAGAAGCAGAAGACACGCTGCACGTGAATATGTAGCTCAAAATAAACACGTTTTTTTGTGGATTACAAAATGTTGAGTGTGTGTGGCGCCTCGAGACGAGTCGAAGTCGAGTTGCTGCCTCCGTTTCAGTTACGAAACTGCAACGCACTGAAGATTCAGCATTCAAAGGTAATTTTCATTTCCTTCCAAACCAAATTTGTTCGTGACCGTAGCCGAAAAACAACACAAAACAACAAAACCACTATGCGAGCCAAGAGTCTTTAGGGTCGTCTCTTCCATATGGCCAAGGCAGGTAATGACAAAGCACAATGCGTTTTGTGTGTGTGGCAATCACCCAAAATACACACACCGCACACACACACAACCACATTTCACTCTCACTCTCATACCGAAAAATAAAACAGGTTTGCACGCGATCTGCGAGATACTCCAGCTTCAAGATACTCAAACTACAAGATACTTCGCAGCCAAAAGACCTACTTCTGCCCCAGTCTCAGACTCAGTCTCAGCTTCCACTTCGCTACTCCATTTAAATGGCTGTATAACTGTTGCCTGCTGCCTTTTTGCCTGTTTTACCTGCGACTAACCAAAAAAACTGTTGTCCCTCCTCTCCCCTCGAGCCGCTTAGAAAAGATCTGTTAACTTCAAGTCCGTTGCTTGTTCTCGTTTTTTTGCTGCTGCTATTTCAGTCTCGGTTTCGGTTTCGGTTTCAATTGCGACTTCGACTTCGGCTTCGGTTTTGTTATATAGTTTTTGCCTGTTGCCTTTGACTTGTGCGCGCATGCGCAATGACTTTTTCGACAGTTGTTTGTCAATCGCGAGCTGGCAGCTCAGCCTCAACAGCACACAGCAACTACAATGTTGCCTGTACAGGCGATCAACACTTCATGGAATCGAAATGAAAATTTATATTTTGGTAGAGAAGCAATTACAATATATTTTACCACTACAATGCTGCCTTTAGAGGCGATCACTACTTTATAAAACCAAATAGAAAATATATATTTTGAGTAACACAAATGTATTGAATACTACAAAGCTGCCTGTAGAGGCGATCACTACTTTATAAAACCAAATAGAAAATATATAATTTGGTAGAGTATAAAATTTTGTCTGTATTTTGTTTAAAAGAAATCTATAGTACAAAATATAATAATTTGTATTTCGATTTGAAATTAATTTCTATAACTTAATTAATTTCTAGCACTACTTTATAAAGCCAAATTGAAAATATACATTTTAAGTATTGAATACTACAATGCTGCCTGTTAAGGCGATCACAAGTTTATAAAACCAAATAGAAAATATAAAATTTGATAGAGTATAAAATATAATTAACACAACATTTAAAACTTTATTAAATCGAATTGAAAATATATATTTTGTTTAACAAAAATGTATTGTACAAAATATAATAATTTGTATTTCGATTTGAAATTAAATTCTATAACTCAATATACTGTAAAACGTTATTCGTGACGTATGCGTAATTTGTGTAAATACGTAATACGTATGCATAATTAGGTTTATTGCGTATACGCAGTTGCGTATAAAAATATTGAATAATATACTAACTATCGATTAGATTAGTTCAGTATAAAATAAGAGTAGAAATTTAATCTCTGCTTTACTATTCTATAAAAGTTTTACAACTGTTGACAACTACATTTTTTAAATTTTAAGTTTTTTTATCTTATGAAAATCCAAATATGATAACTACATTTTAACAAGTAAAATGTGTACCCAATATATTTATTATTAAAGTTGATTGTTAAAACTTTTTATTTTTTAATCAATAATAAATATTAAAATACACGATATTTCTAATTTGTTGATTAGCTCGAAAGTGAAACAAATGTCATAATAATGTAATGATTTATTGTATCTAATTTCTTCTTTTGCAATTTTTGGTTTAACTTTATTTTCTTTATTATCCCTTAACCACATTTTCGAATCAGATTGTTTATTCTTGTATTTACTTTGTAAACTAAAATTAAATAAACAAATTTTAAATTTAATTCATTTAGTCCTTTTCTGTTCTTTCTTTCCACCTCTTCTATTTTGCTATTACTTTTTAACGTATTAATGAAACTAAAGCAATTACCGTTTGCCCACAGCAATTTCGACATTTTTGTTGGTTGACTGCCAAAAACAAAGCTAAATAAATGAGCATTGCTTTCCTCCACTTGCCCCTTCGGCTGCGTTAGGCTGCCGCATGCGTTTTGTCGGCGCTGGTGGCACAAATGTTAATGTCGTGTGGTACCAAACGGACAGGCAACAATTATTTTTGATTTTGTTGTTGTTCGACTAGTTGTTGTTGTTGCCGTTGCTGTTGTTGTTGCTGCTGCCTTTTTGGGGTCTGTTGGTGCAGCGATGACGCGACCTGCGACTTTGGCTTCAACTTTAACTTGGACTTCGACTTCCAACTTGGAGCTTTGGACTCTGGCGCCGTGTGGAGCAACTTGACGAACGGACGGACGGACGGACGGACGGACGGACGGACGGACGGACAGACGGATCTGCCAGGTCTCTTTTGTTGTTGTTTTGCTGCTGCTGCTGCTGCCTTCGCTTAATTTCATAATAAAACATTAAACGTATAAAATTTACTTGGAACGTGCGCAGAATTCAAGTCGAAAATCTCAAACGATGTTGTTGTTTGGCTGCATTTTGTTTTCGATGCCCGGTTGAACGCAGGGCTGAAGGGTATTATAAATAACTGGCAAGCAAAGGCAGAAAGTAAAAAGTATAGGAATGTCCGTCTGTCTGTCCGTCCGTCTGAATGAATGCCTTGAGTTTAAAGACTATAAAAACTCGAGTCATAATATTTTTTATTTAGCAAGATTTCCTTGAAGATCAAGGAATTGGAATTCCTAGAGACAATAATAATAAATTTGTTACAAATTTAATTAATAAAGAAACAAATTTTTTAATTTATTCAGACTCATTTGGTCACACTTCATTTTACTTGCGTTTGGGTATCTTACAGTCGAGCACACTTTAACTTTTCCTATTGCTTGGTTTTGTTTTTGGTTTGGTTCAGATTTGGTTTCTGTTTCTGTTTCGGTTTGGGTTTTAGTTTCAGATTCGAATTTCGGGCTGTGGTCATTTTTGGCCTAAGGTTTTGTTTATTTATTTTTGTTTAAATTTTTGCGCCGCCCGCTTACCAGTTGCCGTTTTATTCGTCGTTTTACGCAATCCACAGTTAATTTTTGTTGCTTTTGTTGTTGCGATGTTTTTTTTTTGGCGATTTAATTCTGGAAACTTTTTTCGAATGCCTTCTTTGTAGGTGGCTAAGACCAGAGAGCGAGAGAAGGCGGCAGGAAGGAAGGTGACAAAAAACCGGAGGTAAGCGAAGTGTGCTTGATTTTAATTTATGTGTGGATTGCCAAATGTTACGGGACTTTTAGGTACACCAACCACAAGCGACAACATTTCGTAAGCCACAATTTTTTGGGCATATGTTTCTTATTGTTGTTGTTGCTGTTGCTAAGGTTTTTGGGTCAATTGTTTGGGTTTTTTTCTATGGAACCGATGCCATGTGGTTAACGCTCTGAGAGCGTAAATTAAGTAATTAAGCTGGCTTCAATTAGCTGGAAAAGCTCTGAGAAAATAGCAGATTTTGTGAAAAAGCGCATCCAAAGTGAATGTTGAATAAATAAAGTGCTGAGACTGATAAAAAAAAGGGTTTTCAATAAATTTAATCTTATGTATTTGCTGCAATAAATTAAAAACCATCACTTTGGTAATTATTTCAATATTCAGCTGCTCAAATTACCCACAAAACTATATAATTTAATAGTTCATAAAACTCTTATAAAAAGTAAACAATAAAATACTAAACTTCTCAGTTGATATACATACATATATTTTATCCAATTGTGTGGACCAAACAATCTGTTCTTGAAATAATATAAAATCATTTAAATAAAGAAAGAATTACTTTAATGGTTAATTCATTTGGAGACCTAAAATTCTAATAAAAAGTAAACAATAAAATACTATATTTTTATCCAATAGGGTCATTACAATCTGTTCTCACTCACAACATAATAAAATATTTTTTTTTTTTTGCTTTATTCATTTGAAGTTAAAGGATATTAAAGTCGATTATAAAATAACCTAAATTTCTGCCTTTAATTAGTTTAATCAAACACCATCTGTTCTCACTTGCATGCATTTATTTTTGTCTAGATTTATCTTCTCCTCAACTAATCTCACTAACTAAATCATGCCCAGTTAACTTGCTTGCCATCACCAAACTGTGCCCATTGCATTATCTGCTCGCCTGGTCACACTGACGCATTCGCACTGCATTTACAGCATTCATTATCCAGTCGCATTCTATTTGCGTTCGCCTGATGTTCCAGTGCATCCCGATTGCCGCCGTCGCCCGCAAACAATTTTCAAATGAGGCAGGTCACTTATTCGACGACGGACGCACGTCATCGTCATCATCATCATCATCATCATCATCATCATCGTCATCGTCATCGGCAGCACAACAACATCATTATCGTGATTGTTGAAGTAGCCGCTGCGAAACGAAGCAAAACAAAAGCGACAACAACAACAACAAGAAATATAAGCGGCTGCTAAATTTAGAAAACGAAAAATGTTTTCAGACATACAAACGTACATTTTTACATACAAACATATCTACACTTTGTGCTCAAAACTCAAACCACAAATATAACAACAACAACAACCAGCAGCAGCAGCAGCAGCAGCAGCAACAAATGGCAACAAGAAACCCAAAAACACAAAAATTATAAAAAACCAAAAAAAAAAAAAAAACTCGTCTTAACCTGAAACGAAACCTTGTAACATTTTTCCCCAGCTTGGCGACGCCGCTGCTGCGCTGCTTCTCAAGCTTAATTGACGTGCCGGTTTACAGACGTAGGACGGGCGGCGGGCGACGGGAAGTGTGCAACGAGACAACGAATGCAAGCGGCAGCCACACACACACACACACTCACATATATACACACACATAGAAGCCGAAGAGAGCACTAAAGTGCGCTTGCTCTCTCAATGCGCTGATCACTTTTGCTTTCAATATGAAATAATCGACAGCGACGCCGACAGCGGCAGCGACAGAGCGGCGAGACAAAAACGAGAGCGCACGAACAAGTTTTCGCCCACATGCGCTTCGCCGCCGCATTGTCGGAAATGGAGCGCGGCGAGAGGCAGCAGCAAGCAGCAAGCAGCAGCGCTCTCTCGCTCGCTTGTTCGTTCTCTTGCTCTCGCTCTCGCTCTGCCGCCTGGGTGCGCTTTTTGGGGCTGGCATCATTGAATAATGTAATAAGTGAAAGTGTGTGGCGCTGTTCGTGTATGTGTATGTGTGTGTGTGTCGCAGTCGACGCTGCTGCTGGCGCTCGTCGCTGCCTCTGCTGACCTACTTTGCTGTTGTACAGATTCAGGTCTATGTTAGAGAGATTAATTTCGATTTCGTTTCGTTACGTTTCGTTTTTATGCCTATGCGAGCGACAGCGACAACGACAACTACAGCTCTGAGCATGTGTGTGTGTGTGTGTGTGTGTGCTAATAAAGTGGGCCGAGGCTTATGCTGTGCATTGTAATGGAAAACTGTTGCCATGTTGGTGTAGGTTGACGACAGAACTCCAACTGTGTGTGCGTGTGTGTGTGTGTGTGTCTCTCCAACAACAAATGCCTTAGGATAGGTTCGACTTCGACTCTATTTATATGGGTTTTTTTTTTCTCTCTTTTTCGCCTCTGCTTTTAATGTTAATAGGTCAATGGGAAATTTTGTGGGGCGCGTGTGTCGCGTGGGGTGCGGTGTGGAGGGGTGGTTTTGGGTGTTGAGACGGTTGTGGCATCTCTTAACATGTGTACATCTGTTTCTAACTACATACGAAATGTAGTTTCTTCTCTTCTTCTTACGTCTCGGTTAGTTGCAAACTGGCGTGGCGTCCATAAATAATCAAGTTAAGCAAACAGCTGGCGAATTTTGGCAAACAATTTGCACTAATCGATTATTGAATCCATATGAATATATTCTAGCAAAACTCGAACGATTATTTAAATAAAATATGCCTACAATTTTGATTTATCACATAGAAATGTCTAAGACAAATTACATTTGAATCTAATTAAAATACACAAATGCCTGAAAATGCATTGATAATTTTGTACTTATTTATTTTGAATTAAAGAACATAAATGATAAATTGTTGCCGATATAGAAAGAATAAGTACACATTAATTATTAATTGTGGATTAGTGCTACTTTATTTGGAAAAATAAATTATATACGTTTATTTAATTAATATTGAATATTGTGGTATTAAAGGGCCCATCAGGAAGCAGTAGCGAGAAGCAATAACAAAATGCTTTTAATATAGGCAAATCGCCCAACTGGCGTATACTCTATAATCTGAATTAGCAAATATCACGCATAAGCCACGCTTGAAAGTATGCTACGATTTTATGCAAATAGTTATTTATGTCATTTGATATTTTATCTACTATTTATTCATTTAGATTAAGAAAGAGAATAAAAAAAACATTATGGATCAAATATATACTAAATTTAACAAACAACTCAATTATATTGTTATATTATTATTTTTAAATTATTGTTTGTGTTCATATTGGATATCGATATTGGAAATCAATATGAATACTTATCAAACACAAATCGAATAAATTCTCAACTCATCAAATCGCTTTCCACCACACTCAACACACCTCATTGCGAACCTACCTCACTGACTTAATTGCAACTCCTGCTCAATTGGCAACCCATTAACACAATTCCCGCTTATCAGAGGCAACAATAACAATATAGAGTGTGTAAGCATCGCCTGATTGACAAATGTCGCTATAAACCCATTTAAATGTAAGCGCAAAAAATTCAATTAAATTCATCACAAAAGTACAAAAGTCAACAATAAATAAATATAAGCTTGCAATGCACAATTAAATCAAAATAAATACAAGCACAAGCAAAGTGAAACGTAACTAAAAAAAAACTCGAGTAAAGTAAAGCGATGAGACAACGCAAAATGAGCAGCGCACAAATACAAAGAGAAGAGAAGAGCGCGGAGCACAAAGAGAGAGAGCGCAGCAAAGAGAGGCGGGCGTCGATTACAACAGCAACAAATCAAAAGCGTGAGGTGGGGTGGGAAGGAGGGGCGGGAGGCGTGCGCTGCTCGCGTCGCTTCTGTACGTAAACGTTAACGCTGCACAAAATATTATTCAAAAAACCTTGACACACTTTTGTGCGCGCGTCGCACACACACACACACACACATACACATACACGTACATATGTACAGGCAAACAAACACACTACAGCGAGAGATACTCGCCCAGGGACGGTTTCGACCGCAATTCGCCGTCGCCGTCGTCGTCGCTGTCGCCGTCGCCGCTGTCGTTGCTGTTTGCGAGGAGGTCAGTTTAACGTGTAGATTTGTATGCGTGTGTGTGTGAGTGCATCTATGTGTGGTATGTATGTATGTACACATGTATATGGAGTGCAATTCTGAGCGATGCGCAATAAATTGCATTTTGACTCACAACAACAACAACGCGTCTCAATGCATTTTGTTGTAGCTAATTAATTTAATTAACGCATATAAATTATACAATATTTATTATTATTTACATACACGCACACACACACACACATACACATATGCATCGTTTTGCTTCTTTATTTATTAGCACTCATTGCAATTGAGGTCAGCCACAAAAACAACAACAAAAGCTCTGTAAATGGGCACAGACCACACAAAAATCACTCAGTATATTTTTTTTTTTTTTGTAGATCGCGCGAACGCGTTGACGCTGACGTTTTCGATACGTCTCTGTCGATATGTCTGTCTCTCTGTCTGTCCGTCTGTCTGTCCGTCTGTCTGTCTGTTGTTGTTGTCAATATCGAAATCGTAACAGGTGCGGCCTCTGTTTTCTGCAACGCTTGCAGTTTTAATTGTCGCGTGCTGCTTCTGCTGCTTCTTCATCTTCTGTATTTCAGTTACTTCTCACCTTTTTGTTTCTTTTTTTGGTGTTTCTTTGTCTTCTATCCCATATAAAGAGTTTAAGTTCGAAGTATGATATTAAACAGCTGCAGTTTAGTATTGATAATACCTTTTTTTAATAACATTTATGAATAACAAAACTATTGCAGGTATTCAGGAAAAAATTCGCGTGCCTTTAATAAAATGTATACTATCAGAATAGCAAGGAAAAATCAAATGATATAGAATGCTAGGTTTCTTAGTAGTCAGTAAGTTTAGAATTTCAGTTTAATTTAAATCAATTCAAACTGATATAAAATTTGCAAATATTGAATATGGATATATGTATGTTGGTTATAGATTTTATAATCTAGTATATAAAATTTATCAGCTGAAACTCTGAGTGTAATATTTTATATAAATATTAATTAAATATTTTGTAATATCTAAAATGTAGTAAAAAAATTTCCCAGTTGAAAATATACTATATCTAAACTATAACTATAATATTATAAGGTAGGTAAATTATACAAATTTAAAAGAAATATCAGTAAAGTGCAATATAATATCTCCAAGCAAAAACGCTTTTCTTTTAAAAAAATTCCGCTTAACAAAAATCATCCAATTCCTCGAAACTTATTAAGCTTAATCAACGCTTTGTTCTCTTTTCAGCTGTGCTGCAAATAAAAATACTTTCATTCATTTTTTTATAAACTTCCCTTTTATATATGATCTTGACACATTTACAAGTAATTTCTATATCTTTACTTTCTTTCTCAATTTCACAGCAAAAGTTTCCTCTTTTCCCCCTCTGGCTTATCTTGCACCCTTTATATTCCTCGATATGCTAATTGATGACTAATCCCCTGCAATCGCAACGAAAAAAAGTCACATTCCATGCTCATTCCCTCTCGCATTCCTTTGCCCCCGTTTTTCTCCTTAATTTTCCCTATCTCTCAGCTGGCTTCTTATTGTTATGTTGCTCGATTTTATACTACTTTATTATTATGGCATGCATTTTTATATTTATTTTTGTATTATTTTCCTCCTTTTTTGCACACACACACACACACAGTGGTATTCGTTTAAACGTCTCACGCGCAGCGACGACGACGACGGCGGCGTCGCTGCTCCGTCATCGGCATCGTTGCAGTTGACGAAGCTCGAAACTAGGTCACGAGGCCACAAAAACAATTGCAGCAGCAGCAGCAGCAGCAGCAGGGGGGGGGGGGTAAGTCGGGGCCTGGAACAGGGGTTTAGCATTGCAATGCACGCTTTAGCTGGGTGGCTGAGTGGGCGGTTCCCGAGTGCGTAGAGACGGATACTCGGGATGGGGGGCATTTGTTTTGTGGATTCCACGCTGGCCAGGATGTGGGTCGCCTTGCCTCGCGAACTGCTTAATTAAAAATAGTGTTTTGCCGCTTCTTTCGTATTTTAATTAAAAAATATAGAATACTTTATCTGTATCTCTGCAATAAATTTGCAGCCCTGCTTGTGATTTACATATGAACTGGTTTCAAATTAGCCAAATTTTGCATGATAATCGAACTAGTTAATCGAACTGCAATCTCAAATTTCAAATTGATATTCAACATGATAAAACAACAACAAATCTCTGGAGACGTATCTTAAAGATCTTAAAGATGACAAAACACAAATTGAATGCAATTTGATGAATCGACAAACGGAAGAAATAAATATGCTTTAATAACTTTTTAAATCTTAGAATTAAGTTTCGTATTTTCAATAATAAATGTCAACCTATTATTTTTAATCGATTGATCTTTTCAACATTTGCTACTCAATTCATAATTTTGTTGCATGAACGCAATAAATTGTTCCGCTCTTTTGCTGAGCTATCATTGGAATTTTAACAATTTGCCGCTGTGCCAAAAACCCACAAATGAATAACGAAACGAACAACAAGAATGAATAACTATTTTTCGGCAAGTCGATGACTTGATACGCTGATAAATATACAAATCATAGAATGCAATTAATAATTCTCATTGGTAAAAAAATTCTCTTCCATTCTATATTTAGATTCTTTTTCTTTTTTTCTTTAACTATATCTGTTGCGTTTTTGTTACATATTCCCTATACTGTTCATCATACCCTCATTGCATTTCCAAGGGCTGGGTATCGCAATCGCAGCAAAAAACTAATTCAGCCACACACAAACATTAAGATCTGCATAAAAACATAAAAATTGTGTTGTTTCTTTAATTATTGTTTCAGACCCAAGGCCCAACTGCAGTCCAGCGATAGAAAACAACAACATTAATAATATTAGCAACAACAATAGCCACAAATTTCAAAAATCGCTTGTCAGTCTAATTAGGCATATTTTACTTTGTATTTGTTGTTGTTTTTTTTTAAATATATTTAAATAACTAGCATTTAGCATATAAATAATAGCCAAGCTTTTGTGTGTGTGTGTGTGTGTGAGTTTGTCTCTTTTTTAAATGTTAAATTTATTAACATGATTAATACAATGTACAATGGAAATGAAATATGATGAAAGAGATAAGAAATGACAAAGATTTTTCCATGTATTCAATTTGCCAACATATTCATACATTGTGTATTCATACGCGCTTTGTGAATACTCGTTATTCATTTACACTTGCTATACGCCACAAACGGGTTTCTTTCAGCTCACAAATGATGTTCCAAAAGAGGGCAAAACAAAAAATTGAAGAATCTTTTTATGGCTGATAAGGTCTTATCGATGACAAACAACCTGAATATATCTAATCGAAAATAAAACCAATTTCTGAATGAATTTTGAAGTATAGAGTACAATTGAACTAAGAACGCCACAAAGTAATTTTGATTAAAAATAGTAAATATTTGTACTAAGAGGGCATAAATTTAAGTAATTTGAAATTATATTTTCTAATATTGAATGGATTAGTTAAAGTATAAATATTCAACAATTATTATATTTATTTTAAGATAATAAGAACTCAACTAAAAATATCAGCAAAAAAAATTAACTGAAAAATATTGTTTACGTAAATCGATCTGTTGCAGATCAAAATGGATTAAATTTTACCAAAAATATAAGACTTTAACTTAAATTTCAAATCTATTTCGATCTAATAAATCTGAATTCCAAAATAAGTCTTACTCCAATGCTCATTAAATTCAAAGAACATAGGTGAGCTCAATCCTTAGTTTTATTTATTTATGCAACCCAAAATATAGTTTTTGTAAACAATTTCTTTTATGGCAGTGCCAAAAAAGTAACCGCAGAGTGCTTAAAAATTGCCACAAATCTATGAAATCGTAAACAAACCGAATTTTTACATCCCCAAAAGAATGAAAATAAACGATTAAAATGCCAAAAACTATTTATAAACAAAATTTGCACTAACAGTTGAACAGAATCAGAACGAAGAGGGGAAGAGGGGAAGAGAGACAAACGACAAGAAGAAAACGAGACCAGACAAATCAAATCACAAAATGGATACAACTTGAAATCTTGAAAGAAGCAGCAAAATTGTAAGAAAAAAAAAAAACACAAATAAAAAGAAATATATAAAAAAGAAATAAATAAAAAATTTGCTTCGTCTGGCTGCTGACAACGCTGACGCTGACGTCGCTGTCGCCGTTGATGTTGTTGTTGTTGCTGTTGTTGCTGTTGTTGCTGCTGCCCCGTTGTTAGATATGGTGACCCACTAACCTACTTTATTCAAAACGTTGAAGCTTTTTACAGACACACTCGCATAAACACATAGATACATTCATGCACACAACACACACAAATGCTTTACTGCTTCTTTTTTGATTAAAATTATATAAACAAAGTGGAAATATTCAACAACGCAATCGACACAGAAACAAAAAAAAAAAAACGAACACGAAATAATGAAAATGAAAACGAAAAAGCTAAAGAAGAGACTTACAAATGTCTCACTAGTTATCGCCATCTCGCTCTCGCCCGCGCTCTTGCGCTGCGTTAGTTGCGTAGCGTAGGCAAAAACAATGCAAACACAAATATAAAGCAAAAGCAACAATAACAATTCACGCCTCGCACGCACCTCACACACACCCATACAATCACAATATTGAACCTAACCCAACAAAAAATGCTGAAAATGTTACACACACACACACACACACACACACACACACACACACACACACACACACACCACACAGACAATTACGCACTCTGGCGTCGCTGCTGCTGCCTTCGCTCTCCACTCTCCACTCTCCCTCTCCCACTCGCTCTCGCTCTGTCGCATTGCCGCCTTTGGAACTTTATTGTGCGTGATATTTTTGGCAGCTTTTTATGCGTAAAAAGCAATAACAACAACAAAAACAACAACGAATACGTGAATGCGACGATCGTTTGCGCAATTTTGCTCATTCATCGCACGCACTTTCGTTTTTTTTTCTCGTATTGTTGCTTTTGTATTTATTGCTGGTTTTTTTTTTTTTTTATTTTTTATTCGTGTACTCTTACCACAGTGTCTTATAATTTTGTCAGTCGACACGTGACAGCTCAGCAGGGTTGACAGATTAGCTTATTTCAGGCTAGATCTAGTTTATTTGAAAATGGAGTAGCTTAAAATTAGCAATAAGCTTATAGCCATAAATCTGGTAGATTTTTAAATTCATACCCAAGAATGTATGCGAATGTATGTGACATAATTTAAAAAAATTGGTTTGTTTAAAATGTTTTACAGCAACATAATATTGGAGCTTGTAATAAAATATGTTACTCTAATTAAAATAAATAAACAAAGCAAAGGGATAAATATTTCAGTGATCAAGAAAACTATTATTTACAAATTCAATTAAATTAAAATCTTAATAAAGTTGTTTAATTTTTTTATTTTCATTTGGAAATGAGTTGCTTTGTAAAACGAGTGTTTTACAACTCTGTCTTTGTAAAAGGGCATTGCTAATCTAAAGACTGATTCTATGCTAATGCTATTATTATTAATATTAATCTATCTATCTACCGTACTGATTTATATCGATTTATTATTTTTAAAAATTTTCCTGGAAAGCGTATCTGAACTTCGTTGTATTGTAATGCCAAGTTTCGTTCATGTTTCATTTTGAAATATATTTATTGCCTTTGTACATTTTCTTAGTACTCTGTTCTCAAGTAACTAAGGTAATTATTTCTGCATTCGCATTAAATTTGCAGGATAACTATTTGGGATGGTTAGGAAAGTGCAGGCTATAAATGGAGATTGCAACTATAAGTTTAGCTCCAACTCTGTCAGCGAAAAAAGTGTTGTAACCTTCTATCGTTTGTTTAATTAGTTGGCATTATTATGTAGTCAAAAGTTAAGATTGTCCCCCTGACATCGTCAACAATAATGAGTAGCAGCAAGCAGCAAACGGCAAACATGAGCAGCAAATAATACAAACAACTTGAACAACGTCATCCAGCTATATGAAGTGCATTTGTCATTGCAGCTTTAGTCAATTGTCCTTCACTTAAAACATTCCACGTACACTAGCAGCATTTCAATTGTTTATCAAGTTGTTATTGTTGTTGCCTTTATGACTTGGCTTGTTTTAATACGAAAAACTTAAAACGCATAGCCATTAAACAAGTCTCGAGTTGCTTGCATAAATTGCGCGTGCGGCTAATTTCAAATATACTCGTATATATACAACTGCACACGCCCCCTCTTTGCAGCCCCCTTTAATATTTATATACAACTAAATTGTTGCTGTTGCAAATATGATCTCAAAGGACGCACAAACTTGCACTTAGTTTGGAGGGGGTTGCGGTGGGGTGGCTCGAGTGGCTGCCTTGTAAACTGGGTCAATGCAATTTGGGTCACCTAGATTTGATTACCAAACACCACAGCAGCGTGTCAGCCAAGCCAGCGAGTCAGTTAGTCAGTCAGCCAAAAGCCAAAAGCTGTGAGTCAAGCCAAGCCGAGTCAAGCCAAACGAGACGAGGGCAAGACGAGAAAAAGCTGATGATGAGCTGTTTGATGTTTGTTGCTTTACACTTTACAAACACACATCTATTCTGCACTATATCTGAATCGGAATCTTTCTAGTTGGAAAAGCACACGTTAATGCTAGATATCATATCTATGAAAACCTTCGTTTCCGAGAGTTATCAGACTACAGATTCTTGACTCTCGGAAATATTTTTAAACTCCAGTTAAATCATTTTAAAACAATTTCAAGTCAAAGAAATTATTTAATTGTATTTTCTATATTAATTTCCATTTGATTTATTTGAAAATGAACATATGTATATATACATATATTTAAAGGTAAATAAGTAACAATAAAAATATAATTATTAGTATTAGAAGCACTGCAACGGAACCATTTTGGCCACATTTTCTTCTTTTGGTATATTCTATTCTGAATTTTTTAATTGTTTTTGTTATGAGACAAATTATGAATTAAATTTTCGTGTTATATATATATTTAATAATTGATTTGGTTTAAATAAATTAATGTATGCATGTACATTATAAAAGAGTACTAAAAGTAAAGCAAATTTGAATTCTAACCAAAGTTTCAAATACTCAATTTATCGATTTAAAAACTGCAAGTACAAATTAAATAAGTTTCAATCTCAAAAGTTGTTTCGTGATTTATTATTTATATTTCTACAATTGACATTGCACCCCGAACAATCTAGTAAAATCCATATATCAGACAATTCGCTGCCCAAATTAATAAATGCAATCAATTTGGACAATCAATTAGCCGCAATCCAAACAGAAACGCATTTGCACAATAAACAAATTCGAGTGCCAAAAAAAATCATTTACAAATAGACCCCAAAAATCAAAAAAGAAATAAAAACGAAATAAATTCATTTATTTTTACATTTCAAAATTGAAATGCGAAGCAGTAGAAAAAAATTTAACAAAAAATTTTACGCAATTTTTTGTGTGTGCGTCGACGATGATGTAAGTGCACGTGAAAAGCAACAATGGCAATAACAATAACAACCAAAATAAACAATAAACAAGCTAGAAGAGAAGTAAACGAGTAAAGAGTGAGAAAGCAAAGCGAAGAAGAGCAAGAAATAAAGAGAAGAGGCTGAACTTTGTTGTAGGGAGCAATAATATAGTATAGTTTCAATGTCTGTTTCAATTTTGGGTTTTTGTGAGTTTATTGTTTGCTTAGCTGTCGCTGCTGTTTGCAATTATTATTACAATGTTTTAATGGCTGCCATGATCTAAATTTCCCAACTAATTACATATAGTATTGTGCAAAATAATTCGCTTTATGGCAGTCTCATATCACCATACTACATACTACACGGCGTTGAGTAATTTTTTGACAGTCGCTTATCAAGCAGGCAACAAAAACCATAAGCCAAAAACCAACAAACGAAACGAAACGAAACGAAACGTAACAAAAGGCGACGACGTCTTAAACAAAAATTGTTTTATTAATTTGTGTTTTTTTTTTCGTTCGTATTTGTTTTTGATGTCGTCCATCTTGCTCGCTCCGCAGGCGGCGAAGGTAAGACGCGAGCGAGACAAAAACTTGGCCAAGTGCAGTAGGCCATGCAAATGGCAAAGTGGGTCAGCTATCAACTACGCACGCGTATTTTAATACTTTGCCGACTACAACGACGACGACGTCGACTATCAGCAGCAGCAGCAATGGCTGACACACACACACACATACAGACACACACTGATACACACAGATACAACACGAAACATCAGCTCGGCAATCTGCGACTCGTCGTCGCTGAGCAGCAACAACTGTCGTATCAGCAATGAGCAGCAACAATAGCAACAAACCACATTGTAAGCAAAATTTTAAAAATAATTTACAAAAAAAAAACACATACACTAAAAATAATTTAAATATGAAGCCAACAAAAACTAGTAAACATTGTGACAAAGTTACTTAAGAGCAATGTAATTAAAAGCAAATTGAAAATGCTCTGTAATAAATGTAATAATGCACATAATGTTATAATATGTACAATTTATACAATATTATATATGAATATGCAATATTTAAAACAAATATATTTAAAAATGTTGTTTTATTTTGAGCTATTGCTCTTTCTTCTACTTTTATTTATTACTCCCTGAACAATATAATTTCTATGAATCTCTTATTTTTATAAATGCTGTTATTACGCGTTGTTTTAAAGTTTTTAGACTTCATTGAATTTTAAAGAATAAGAACACTAAAACCCAAAGTTTTTTATCTATTATTTCCTTTTCGACTTTTACATTGTTCCCTAAACAATGTCATTTCTATTATTATCTTATTTTGTAAATTTTTTTTATTTTGTAAACATTGTATTTTAAAGAATATGAAAAAACATAGTGTAAACATTTCTTGTATTCCCTTATCTACATATAAGCTGTGATTACTCTATTCCCATGTTTATTTTTTAACATATTTGATTTATTAAGCATAAGACAAATATTTTAATATAAACATATATTAGGTTAAAATAAGAATATTTTCACTAGACCTTCTATATCTTTTATTTAATATACTATTTTAAAAATTTATCATCCACTTCGCTTCGCAATATTATTGATTGAATCAAATTTATCCGTCAATTAATTTACATAGTTCTACTCTAATTGAGGCAACATTGTAAGCACAGTAAACATACCCTGCAGTGAGGGCATGAGCAACCAAAGTTACATCATAGCCGACAGTCAAACACAGATAATCAAACAGCCAACCAGACGGTAAGACAGACGGACGGACGGACAGACGGACGGACGGACAGATACACGGAGGCACAAAGGTGGCGACTCACGCATTGGGACGCTGGGCAGTCGACAGCACATGGTGTAAATTATTTTTTCGTTTTTTTTATTATTATTTGTCGTAATAATTTCAGTTTGGTTAAGGTCTTCGGTAGCTCATATATGTATTTAATTATGAAATATGCACACATGATTTTATTTAAATAAATGACACATAATATTTCATAAACACTTGTATTTTTTTATTATTATATTAGCTCGTGATGACCTCGAGTGCTGCGAGTGAAAAGATTAAAAGAAGCCAAGCGGCTAATCACGTGACTGTTGAAACATCAATTCAAACAGCGATCGAAACACTTTGTACTAGGGAGTGTTATATTGCCACCTTTAAGATTCGAATCGGAGATCAAAGAGGGCAAGCGAGTGACTAAAACATGTCAAGAAATAATGGTGTCAATGCAAAAAGTCTATAAATAAATTTGAAAGCTGAGAATTTGAAATCATGTAAACAATTATGTCAACAATAAAGTTCTTAGCAAATTGAATTAATAATAGCGAGATTTAAAAAAATAATATATCTAAAGAAAGATTTCAAAATCATTAAATATATGTATAACGAATAGTAATGCCGAAGGAATAAAAACTTAAAAAAGTTCAATACAACATTAAAACAGAAAATATAAACTTTGCCAAAAATAAATTAAATTTAACAATATGAACTGGAGACCGATAAGATTGTTAATATAAAAAATATTTATTTATTAAAATGCACGTTTTTATGATAATTCTGATGATCAAATACATAATAAAATTAAATTATTATTGTCTCCTCAATACTCTTTATTTTTACAACGAATTAACAAGTTCTTTATTTAAAAGCGGAAATAGCTTAATAATTTGTATATCTTTTTCTCTACAGACAACATTCAAGCGCTGGATTATTGCTGCTCGTTTAAGCCCAGTGAGCAGTTAGGTAAGACACAGTTAAATACCACATTCTCCATATCTTTCAGCTTATTGCTCAGGGCTTGTGGCAACAACAACGTTCCACCTTCCACACATTGGTAATTTTGCAGGCCCATTCAAAAATTGCAGTTGAGCGACAAAAACAAAGTTATTACAAAATTTGAAAGGGTTTAAATTTACAACTACAAAAGGCATAAATAAACATAATTGCTGCATAAATAATGTACACGCTGACACATAGAAGGAGTGGGAAGGCAGAGAAGGAAAGAAGGTACATTACATTACAACAAAAAAGCATCAACATCAACAAAAGAGAAACAACAAACAACAGGTAAATAAATAAATATCAAGACCTGCCGCAACAATTTTACAAAGCAAACAAGAGAAAAGTACTTTCTACAGTATGACGCAGTTGCAATACCCTAGAATAACATTACCTTATAAACATGTAATGTAATTTTTACTGTAAATTCATTATCTAATCAATACTAAAAATATGCTCTATCCAAACTCACGTTAAGATGACGTCAAGCAAAATCTAAACTATAATGACATATAAAATGTTTATACAATAAGTAAAATTTACATTTTACAATTTGCAGTCTATAATTTAAAATTTTCCAGCAACAAGATATTACTTTAATCACTTAATCTTTATATTAAACGAAATGTATTTCTTAAATAAATACAAATAAATGGTTATCTTTATAGCTTACAATTTTTCAAAATTTTGTATCCAAACAATTTCCATAGTTAACCATAAATATCTTCGCTGTAAATCGCATTAAAAATGCCGCAACAATGATCGAAAATTTGTGCAGCAATTTTCAAAAAATAATAACAATAATAATAATAATTCTTTATTTGTCAGATTAAGTAAGCGCAGAGAATAACAACAATAAGGCAATTTGCATGTATGAGTAAAATTTATGATAAGACGTCGAGCCCCTCTTCCCTCCCTCCCTCTCCCTCTCTCTCTCTCTCTTTATGCGCCACAACCAGGGCAGCGCTGCCGCCATTGCTGCTTATCAATGCGGCGACGTCGTCGCAGTCAGCGTCGCAGTCGCTGTCGACCCATTTTACCTAAACTGCAAGTTTTGTATTGCGAAGAGCTTTTTGTGTTTTTTTTCTTTCTCATTTTAGCAAAAGCTCACACATGCGTTTGTTTCGCGTAGTTTGCACTGCAAATATGTATGAACGTATGTGTGTGTGTGTGTGTGTGTGCGTGTGTGTATAAATAGCTTTCAAGCTGTTTTGTATCTGTATCATTATATTTCGCTATCTCTCTGTTGATTGCGTTGTTCTGTGCTTCGCCTGAGGATCGCCATAGTTTGCTGTTGCTGCTGTTGTTGCTGCTGCTGCCGCTTTGCAGCGACGCCCAACTATGCACACAGACTTGACGCACACACACATGCTCAGCCAGCTCACACGCACGCACAGCGGAGCGCACACGCGTGCAGCGGCAAAAGCTCGACAAAAGCTCTGCTTGTCTCTTCGTATTCGTTGTGTGAGTCGCTCTACATGTGTGTGACTATGTGTGTGTGTGTGTGTGTGCGAGGCCCGCCTGCAAAGCATTTTGAACGTATTTTTTTTCTTCTCAGTTGAAGCAAAAAAAACTACAAACATTTCTGTCGCTGCGAATGGTGAGACAAAATGTCAGCCATGATGATTACTAGATGCGCTACTCTTCGGTCATTCATTTTTAATTACATACACATGCAGTGAATATAAATAGATATGTAGCTATATTAATAATATAAATCCTTAACAAAAAAAATATTATAAACATGTATTGTCCATAAATAAATAATTTTATAATAAATATCGATAAATATAAATACGTAAAAATGTTTGCTTTATTAATAAATATAAAAATATATAAACAAATACAAAATGATAATGTAAATTGATATAAAATACAAATATAATAATTTTATTTGTTTTATTTATTAAAGTTGAAGAACGAACTTTGGCTAGCAGACATAATAAATACGCATAAAATAAATTTTGAAGACACTTAATATTAAAAAATATAAAAATATATATAATTTGAAAACGAATATCAGCAAAAACAAATATTATATCTATTGTTATTTATACCGTTTTTCAACTAAGGAATTCCATTACAAAATTTATCAAATTTGTTGTATGACAGTTTCTTAGTTTTTTTTTCGAGGTAGCTAACAAGTTAGTTTTTTGGCTTGTTAACTGCTTGGCAAGTTATCAGTGCACCACCGACTTCATAAAACACATGACGTATACGTAATAAACATTTCACAAATTGTGCATTACGTATACGCTACGATAACCAAAAGATAAGACAGCAACAAACCCAATTTACCAGCATCGTGCGAGCTGCAAAAATGTTCTATTACAACGCAATTAGAGACCCACCATAAAGATATATACTATAATGTCTATATACACAAATGTCTGTCGGTCTGTAATGGATAGATATGTACATACTTATAGAATGCGGAAAGTTGCCGTCTCCCGGAAGGCGACAGTTCAATTAGAGTGGAACTGGGCAATGGCTAGCAGAAAAAACCGGGTTACATGCAGTAAATTGAGCAATTAGAAGAGTAAAAGCAAAGGCAAAAATGCAACAACTCAAATTGTTTAATTAAATTAAGTGTTTAATTAGCACTGACAATAGGCGAGCATCTAAAATGCAAGCGTGCAATCATATAGTGTAATTTTTACCTATGCTGCTTGGTTTAAATAAATGAATTGATCATCAAGAGCTGGGAATGAGCGAGTATCTAAAGTGCAACTCTATTTAGAATTGTTTGTTATTGTTATTATTTTGTTGCGTTTGTGGAATGTGCAAAATAATATTATAAAATATATGCAAGAAATATAATGCATGAGAATGAAACTAGGTCAGGGTGCAGGCCCCCACACACACACACACTCTCACACTCACAGTGAGTGCAACAGAGAGAGAGAGGGAGAGGGAGAGAGCGAGAGCGAGAGCGCACGCTGCAAAATGAGAAGCAGACGAAAAACAAAATAAGGAAAATCAATGCAATTAAAGCTCGCATTCTCCATTGTGCACTCTCTTTCGCTCTCTCTCTCTCTGTGTTTATCTCTCGTTCGCTTGGCTGCAAAACAACACCCTCTCTCCTCCTCTGCCCCGCTGTTGTCGCTCTGCTCCCACACATTGGGAAATTGCAATTGCCATGCAAAATTAGTGCAAGCAGCGCAGTTGGCGTCGCCGTCGACGTCGCAGCTGGTCGCCAATGTGGCACAGGGTCAACTGGCGACCCATTAGCACACTTTTCCATAGAGACGGAGACGCAAACACTCCTTCCTCTCAACCTCCCTCTCCCCCCTCAGCCTCTCGAGACTGAGACACTCGGCCAAAACTCTCAATGGCAGTTTTTCAATTTGCGAACTAAGGTCAACAACAAAATGCGATTACAGCAACAACAAGCGGAGACAGACATAGAATCAGCAATAGAAAGAAAGGGAAAGAGTGCGATTATTTATAAATAATACGCAAGCAATGTTCTAAAGTTTGCAAAAAAGGGAGAAACGAACATTCAAGAAAATCAAAGAAATGAAAACAATTCAATTTGAATTTCCCCATCTGGCATCATTTATGCAAAAATCCGAGGGGAGCGAATGGAATGATCACTGAATGTTATGTGTTGTGTTGTGGCAATCTTGAAATCAAGAAATTGGCTATAAAACATATGCATATTTCTGAAACAGATTTGACTAATTTCAATTTCGATTGCGTTTTATTAAATATGCGAAAAATGCGAGAAGAATCTTTGCATAAGCGATGAAAGTTTTTTAAAATTAATGATATATAGAAATAAATTGTGTATACATTATTATCTTTTCTTTGAATTTGGCAAATAAAAATTTAATTATTTTATTTAGGCAAATAATCGAATTTATAGTGAAATTATATAATTAATTATCCATAGTTGAATAATTGTGAAAAAGTTAAACAATATTTATATTTTTAATGTATCGAATTTAATTTAAGTCTTTAACAATTTTATTGCATTTTCAAACTGAAATAAATTGAAAATATCTATAATAATTTAATGCAGTCATAAACACTTCAAATTAAATGCCACAAATTGCAAATTCACCTTTCAAACCCAGTTGTAATTGCATTTTATTAGAGTTAATTTCATTAAATTGTTTCGTTTGAACGCGTTTGAGAACTGGCCAATTTGGAGGGCGCAAATTGTTGCAACTTTATCTAAATTGTATATTAATACATTTAAAACAATACCACACGATATGGAGTCAGTGTGTACATATATATTCTATAGTTTCAATGTTGCATCCTTGATAGCATTTACAAGATTTCTGATCGCTTGACTAACGCCAAGCCAATTGTATTTCAATTACAAATTGCGGTTTCCATTTGAGGTTGCAAATTGAATAATACCCAAGAGACATTAACCCATAATGCAAAACGCAAAACGATAATGTGAACGACCATTCTGGAGGATACGACGATATTACTAAACTGGGGGACCATTTAACGCTCGCTAATTGCTTAAGAATATTTGAAAACATTATGCAAAAAGTCAATCAAGCGTTGAAATAACCAAGTCCAAGTGTCTGTATAATGTGGGAACCACTTCGATCTGATACTGATACATTCTTAAAACGATTTTGATACAAATTATATTGCAAATTATTAAATCAAGAGCTAATTTTATGATGTGTCATAATGGAACTAATCTATTATTATTGAAATTTTGATGCACAATATAAATTAGTCGTTATCGTAATCAGTCATTTAATTTGGGGCCTTATTATTAATTTCGATGATACTGAAATAAAAATATACATTTTATTGTAACGTTGAAATTACTTAAAAAATGTTTAAAATAACAATATATCGTTAGCTGACAATATTCATTTATTACAATATTCATTTATTCAACTGAGAATCAACACTAAACAAACAATTTTGCTTGTTAAAGTAAATCTTTAATGTTTTAAATAGTACACTCAAAATTACAAATAATAACTCATAAACTCAAATTAAAAATGCATTTTTTTTTTAAACAGATTAACCAGAATCGATATAATACCGCTCCTTATTGCATTTGCAGTTTAAAGCCGCTTAAAGCGCAAAAGTCCTTCAAGGTGAGCGCCAATCCTGTTTCAAAGTCAAATCAAAGCCGCAGCTGGAGAATTTAAAGCAGACAACGTGGCAGACACAATTTGCATACACTCGCTGTGTGCTGACCTTGCCACACGGCAGCACGGCAGCAGCAAGGACATGCAACATGGTCCTTGGTTGGTTGGCGGCGGCGGCGTCGCAGCCGCAACCTTCGGCATAAATTAGAACCTTGCAATGCATTTACAACGTGTATTGGAGAAGCAACAACAACACTATGCAGCAATGTCATGCCCCAATTTGCGTCGTCGGCGACCTCGTTAGCTATTTCCAAACTGCAGCAGCAGCAGCAGCAGCAGCGGCAGCGATAGAAACAACAACAAAGCGTCGCCGTCGACAGCAACAAGCCGCTGACTTTGACCCATTTAAATCCTTTGCGATATGCAATAGACAGCAGCAGCGCTGCCGCCGTCCGCCGTCGCCGTCGACGTCAGCGTCGGCGTCAGCGGCGACGTCGCAAACATTGCAATAATCTGTGTCAATGTCAGCCGGCGTTGCAGTGGGCGGCGACGCGGCGTTAAATCAACTGAGGCAGAACTTGCCGAGACAGACAGACAGAGAGAGCGAGAGAGAGAGAGAGAACGCAAAAGAGAGAGCAAGAGCACGCGTCAGAGTGAGACGGAGCGATGCGAGAGCGCACGCGATGCGATGCGACGCACACAAATGTAACCTTCAATTTCTATGCAATTTCGCTGCGTGTGTGTGTGTGTGTCGGTGTGTGTGTGTGTGTGTGTGTGGACATCCTTGTGCCCAATCTCCAATATTAGAAAACAACAACCACAACAACGAAACAAAAAAAAATGAAAAAGAAACGACGAGACATGCGCTTGACCCAAATTCTAATGCGCGGCGACCTTGCTCCATTTTCAGGATTACGGCGACGCCGCTGCACTTGCGGGTATTCAAATGCAACACACACACACACACACATAGTATTATGTATGTGCAACTGCGTAAAGTGCGTTGAAGGTCGGCAAAGTGGGCGACGAGACGCCTGACATTCAGCAATGTCAGCCACACAACAACAACAACAACTAGTTGCAGCTGCTGCGTGACGCAGCAACAACAACAACAACAACAACTACAAGTGCCTCTCGCTCACTTAGCGGCGTCAGTTAAACGGATGCCAATTGATGCATTTGCATGCGTGCCACGCACATACCCTGCAAATGTCACATACCGGCAATCTTAACTATAGCTCTAAATGAAATTTAAAATTCAATAATAATAATAATCAATAATCAATAATCAATAATCAATAATAATAATAATAATAATTATTAAAAGCTGTGATATTTCTGTCAATATAATATTAATTATACAATTTACTTAGACAGATTGTAAATAAAAAGAGTTAAAAAAAGATACACTTTTAGCGTTCATCATTCTATTTTGTTTGCGAAACAAATGTTGACAACAAATTTAATAATAATTGGTTTTATATTTCCTTATTGTTTTAAAATGCTTTTAAATTTATGAGCCACATTATAATTTTTGATTCTCTACAATTTAAATACCTACAGTATAAATATTTACATATATTCTAAGTAATATATTATATAATATATTTACCTATACAATTTTGTTGAATACTATTTTTATGAGGAATTGTGCAAACAATTAAGTTCTTCACATTCACGAAATAAGCAGCAGGACTTATCAGATCTTGATTGTTTGACATAATAGAATCTGAACAACACTTATGTAATCACATAAAAAACAAATTCTGCAGAACTGCACAAAATAAATTTCAAAATTGTAAATTATTATTCAATTAAATTATGCATGTCGCATGTTATTCCATTCAAATATTTCTATTAATTTATTTATAAAGTTTTTGCACTGACAAAAATTAATGACTGATCGATTCTATCAGCAATTGATTGATTCTATAATACACATGTACATTATAAATACATATGAAATAATGGCTTTTTCAAAACCTGAATAAAGTTCAAGAATATGATAATTTTATGTTTTTAAAAGAAATTGCAATATTCAAATATTCCAACCATCGAACTAATTTTTTATTTTATTGCAAAATAAACATAAAACACAAAATGTCAAAATAAAAATTTATAAAAAAGACTTTTCTATCTCAACCTCAACAATTTTAACCATATGCTAATCAATAAATTTCATAAACATTAAATGCTGCGAGATTGAAGCAATTTTTCTACTTGTAAGCAAACATAAAAATAAAGCCATGAAAACTATAAGATTAGCGTTCATATAAATTTATGTGCGCTGCAATCAACATACTAAATATTTGGTCTTCAATGCCGCGACTAACTAACTAAACTAGCATCAAATGTGACGACTAGTCGCTGTCCTGTCAGCAGACATAAAACATGTATTTCTACTGGACACCGATAATTGCATCAAAAACAATTATTAAACGCATAAATATCGAATCAATTTATTAATTAAGCTATAATTCAAGATACCCTGGTTTAATGAATGCGAGATTTTCATAGACAAAACTCGTCTACAGGGTAGCTTATAGTCGCAATCATGCAACTGGATTATCGAGTTATGCGTTGCGTTTTTATTTGCATGCAGCTTGCGCCATAAAAGTGGGTTAGCTGCATTGCAATGGACTTTTTATGGCTGCTGCAAGTTGCAAGCAGCAAGCAGCATAGCAGCATGTGTGTCGGGTGTCGAGCTGATTTTATGATCGCCACATGTGGCACAAATATGGACGAATGTGTGGAGCTATCAAATTTAACATTGCACTTGGCAAACAGTTGACGGCAATCAAGAAATCCAAAACTAAAACCAAAACCAAAACCAAGTGCCAAGGGTAGACAATATGTGTGCAAGTTGTTGCAACTGCAACTGCAACTGCAACTGCAACTCATCGCATTGAAGTGGAAATTGACGAACGATGGGTAAATATCGTAAACGAATAATGCAAATAAAAGAACGACTTTGAGAAGCAAATAAACCACATAGCTATTTTTATCAATTTTATAACAAGGGAAATAAGATAAAATTGATTTTTAGGAATTAATGATAGATAGATACACAATGACGTTGATTTTAGTTTTAAAAATCGGTATTCACTATGTGTATAATAAACATTTGATTGGGTGCAACTATTAGAATTGAATCAAGTATAAATTAAGCTTAAATCCAAATGCTATTTAAGGTTGAATCCAAACTAATGAGATGCCATCTCGAATTATCGCGATATGCATACTTTCAAACTTGATGCGACAGTGAATATTGTGATTTTATTATGCAATCTATTCTATCTATAAAATCACAGCGCATGGAACTTGTTTTAAGAACCGCGTTCGCACTTAAACATTTCGGGTTTACACTCATTTAATTTGGAGACTAAATAGTAGATAGAAGTAGTAGTAATAAGTATTTCCATTTATTATTAATTTTGAGCATTACTTGCGATTCAATAGAAATATGTTACGTCGAGTCAAAAATGTTTTTTATTACTTTGTTTTTGTATAATCAGTCAACCTATAAATGAATTATTTTTCTAATTTGTATACCCCCTAATACCGAATACCCCATGGGCATAACTTAGTGCCAACAGTTAATGTGTGAAAACGTCAGAAGTAGGCATCTGCGACACCATAAATTATATAGACAGCCGAGGCGATATAGCTGAACGTAGTATGAACGACTCTTGGCATTTTTCAATACTTATGTAAATATAATTCGTATTGTTTGATATTATTATTTTGTTTATTGATTTTCTCAAAAGAATTTCGGATTTTTATCAAGATACTTTCATGATATTGTAATTTTATTTCATTCGTTTTATTATTACTTTTGGTATTGGTATTATTTATGCATTTTTAAATAAATTCTTTTATGATTTTGTAAATTTAATTTATATTATCCGTTAATATATTTATGCTTACTGGTTTGATAATTTCTTTACGATTGTTAATAATTTTTTTTTGTTTTTTTTTGGCGGTTTTACGTTTGATTTTTATAAGTGTTACTCTTTGGAAATTATTATTATAATTGTATTTTGAAACTTACCTATTTATTATAATTATTATTTTGGTATTATTATTTCATTTTTTGAACACATACTTTCATGATTTTTAACCATTTCGTTCTTTTTTTATATGTAGGTGTATTATTTATTTATTTGCAAGATATATTCATTATATTTGTTTCAACACTTTTTCGTTGTTGCGTCGCAGGATTTTCACGGGTTTTATCAGTTGCAACAGAATATTGCCAACACACTTTGTAACCAATCAATGATAGAAGAGAGCAAAAAGAGTTGAATGCAACTTACCCCCTTGATCGTCAATCTCCAGACCGAATTCATCCTCAGAGTTGGACTCATCGTCTGTGCTGAGATTGGAACCGCTTAAGTTGCCACCCTGTTGCTGTTGTTGCTGCTGTTGTTGTTGCTGCTGTTGTTGTTGTTGTTGTTGTGATGTGGCACAGGAACTGGCAGCAAGCTCCTCAATGCTGTGCAACGATCGACGATTGGCAGTGCTCGTGGTGCTTGTTGTTGCAGCAATTGCAGCAGCAGTCGATGGCGTTGTTGTCGATGTTGTGGTATCGGCCAAACCATTGCCGACGGTGGCAATCGTTGTTGCATCCTTGTTTGTGGCAACCACCTCAAAGTCCAGCAACTGAGCTGTCGATGAGCTGAGAAAACTCGACGTGCTGACGGCAGAACTTGCAACATTTTCCAGTGGCTTCAGCTGATGATACTCCACAGCATTGTTGTTGTTGTTGCCACTGTTGTTGTTGCTGTTGTGGTTGCTGCCGTTGCCGTTGCGGTTGCTGCTGAACAATAAATTGGCAAACGATGGCATTGTGACTGATTCAATGATGACCGCACCGCCAGCAGTCGCTGTTGACTTCTCTCCATTATTATTGTTGTTGTTGTTGTTGTTATTGTTATTATTATTGTTGTTGTTGTTGCTGTGGTTGCTGTTGCTATTGTTGTTGTTGCCGTGGTGGTGGTTGCTGTTGCTGGGACTGGCAAAGATGCGATCGCAGAGGCCGCTCAGCGAGACGCCGCCATCCAACTGGCTGGCATCGATGGCCTGCAACGTGCTAAAGCTGCTGTCGACCGCCGGAGGATTCGAGTTGGAATTCTGTTGCACATCCTTTTGCAGTTGGGCGTAGTGGATGAACGGCATCATCGGCGTGCTGCCAGCGGCAAGCATTTGATCCTTCTGATGATGCGACAGCAACTGTTGCTGCTGCTGATGGTGTTGCAGCTGTTGTTGGTGGTGATGGTGATTGCTGGCGTCATTGTTGCTGCTCGCATAGCTCACGATGTTGCTGCTGCTGCTGTTCTCGGCCAGCAAAGGTACATTAAAGGTATCCATGGTTGCGTGATGTTCAAGTTGTTGTTGTTGTGGTTGTTGGTGATGTTCTAGTTGTTGTTGTTCTGGTTGCAGGTAACGATAGTATTATTTGAGTTCACTGGAAACAAAGCGAAACAATTGAGAAACACATTAGACAAGTTCTCGGCAAGCGGAAGCGAGATAGCAACGCAAAGGGCGAGTCGGAAGCTCCGTCATGCAAAGCTTTGGCATGAAAGTCAATGAGAAGGCGCCTGCAATTGGGTCAAGGTCAAAACTCATGCTCATATACAGACTTCCCAGGGAGCTTTCTATATAGTTTCGCCGCTTAAGTTATGCAGCTTTTAAAGCTGAGCTCAGTCGAAACTACTTTAAGCACTCGAGATTTAAATGACATAAATTATGCAGAATATAAACGATTTGTAATGAAAATGAATTTCTTATTTTGCAAAAATTATATTTTAATACTTTAAAAAAGAACAAATTATTATTATTATTATTTTATTCTGCGTGTTTAGAATTTATTGATGTACAACGATTTTACAGACTTTTATGCCCATACGTTTCTAGTAATAACTGTAGGTCTAGGTCAATATTATTTATAGTTTTTATTTTGAAGCATTTACATTTAAAATGTTAATATTTGACTATAGCTCGAACTTTATTTCGTATAGAATACAACAAAGTGGAAGATGTTTGAAAAAAAAAATAACACTTTTTTTTTCAGCAACAAATTAAGTTTAACATTTATATTAAAATATCAGAAACACTGCCAAACACTTCCATTTTAAAACCGCTATACCTTCAAGGGTTTGGAACTTTAACTTACAAGTTTAAAAGCCAATTTTTGAATAATTATAGACTCTAATATTATTAAATGCATTCCTTAAAAATAAAAATTATTAAGTCTGTCTTAAAATTGCAAAAAATTAAAACTATAGTGAAATTCTTATCATAAAAATTAAAAAAAAAGGAACACGAGCTAAACAAATACAAACCGAATTTTTCTTAATTTTTAAATTTTTTTTTTAATTTAGAAGACTTAAAAAAACTGTTGTTTTCTTTATGTAATTAAAGTTATTTTATGGAAATTATTTTTTTTATTTTTATTTCTTTTCAATCTTCTAGGGCTGTAATATTATATTTGTTTTTTTTTTTCAATAACTATTCTACTTTCGCTGCAACTGTTTAAGTTGTCATAAGACATAAACTACTACTATATCGATAACAATACTTCTGAAGACCCCAATTAAATTGAAAGTCCTAACTTTGATCATTGCCTTTTGCAGATCTGGGGTTGATTGCCCCTATTTAATTCCAGTTTCCATTTAATCCAATTGGACCCTTCACTTTCAGTCGAATCTTATATCTTATGCCTTCTCTCTTTCTCAGCCGCTACTTCATCAGCATAATTAACTTTTCAATGTGCGAACGAGACGGCTGCAGATTCTTCTTCCAGTTTCAGTTCCAGTTCCAATGGCTGCCAAACCAACTGGAAAGCCCTCTAGTAACTTCCAAACACACACACACACACATACACAGAACGAACTTAATTAACTTCATTCAACTTCTCGCCTTGCCGTTCTCTTCTTTTGCTCGCCGTCTCGCTCACACCCGCTCGCTGGCAATGGCAGCCGAAAAAGCTCACCCCAACTAGACAAAAGACTTGGAAACATCAACTTACCTTTTCATGCACAAAAAAACGAAGAAGAAGAAGAAGAAGCAGGAAAGCAGCTGCTGCTTCTGCTGGCTGTGACGTCGCCAGCGACGCTTTAGCGCATGCGCCGCTGCCCCGAACAGCGATCACGACAAAGAAGAGACGCTGTCGAAGTTGTTGTTGTTGTTGAAGTTATTGTTGTTGTTGGTTTTGCTTTTTGCTCTTTGTCGTTCTTAAAACCAGTTGGGAGCGAAAGCAAAAGTGCTATTATTGTTGTTGTTGTTGTTGTTGTTGTTCTCTATTTGCTTGTACACTTCACACACAGCAGCAGCAGCCGAAGAAGTTGCGTGATTCATGCTGCCCCTGTCGCTGCGTCGCTGCGCTGCCCAGCAACGATCAGCACTGATGCAGTTTCCGCCTGCGCCAGCAGCAGCTGCGACGACAACGACGACGACGTCAAAAGCTTTTTCAGCATATTTCACACACACACACACACGCACACACACACACACACAGTGTAATTGTTGTTGTTATTGCTGTTGTGCTCTCGCTTGTGTGTGTTCTTATTATTTGCGCTGCGCCAATTCTCTTGCTATTTCGTTCTGTTTCGTTTTCGTTTTGCGTTTTGTGTTTTGCGCTTTTGCCTATTCGCTATTCGCTTTCAATGTTGTCTTTCGCGACGACGGCGACGGCGGCGTCGGCGTCGGCGTTTGCTGCTTCCTTTTATGTATTAAAAAACACAGCAAATTTATTGCAATTATGCCGAAGCAGACGACGACTACGACGGATGACGACGGCAAAGAGGAAGACGAGCACGCGCAACAAGCGAAAAGCTCTTCCTACAAAAACAACAAATTGCAATTCCCTATTACAAACACATGAGAACACGCATACACACACATATGCAGCACTGTTGTTGTTGCTGTTGCTGTGACTGGGCGGCAGGGGCGCTTTGCTAATTTCTAGCTGCTGTGCTCCACTTCTATGACACAACAACAATGCACGCTGTACTCACGCACACACATACGTACATATGTATATAATTGTGTGTGTATGTGATAATTTTTACACAAATTGCACTACCGCCTCACGCATATTCATACAGATTTTCATTTAAAGTTGCACCGCGCGTTTCGCTCTTTTTAGTGTGTGCTGTTTTCAACTTTTTTAATTTCACTTTCCGCTTTTACTTTCAGTCCATGTAGTTTTTGTTTATTCCCGTTTCTGCGTTTTTCGGGAAAAACTATGCACGGCGCACACGGGACAGACGCACAGAACACACGCAAAAATTAGGTCTGTAGGCCAACACGAACGGGAACACAGTAAGAAGAGTAGCAAAGTTGTTGGCGTAGGTAGAAGAAGCAGAGGAAAGCACACACGCATACACACACTCGCACACACACACACGCGGAGATAGACAGATCGAGTGCGGCGCGGGGCCAAGGACGTCAGAAATATTCTTGGCCTTTAAACGCGCATTTGAAGAACAAGGACGGCAATCATATGGCAAAGCAGCAGAGTACAAAAGCTTTTAGCTAAAAGCACGCACACAACGAAACAACGGCGGCGCAGCTTTTGAGTAGCGCAACAGCGACAGCTGGCGGCAATAAATGGAACTAGATTGCGGCAGCTCAACGAGCTTTTTGACCGTTGAAAATTTGAATGTCGACTGCATATGGTATAAAATTAGCGTGTGTTTAAATTTGATTCTGTTGTTCACGTTTATTTGTTGTTAAGAAAATAGTTTGCATTTCCGTTTTTATTTTTATTTGTTACAAATTACGTTTCGGATTTTTGTTTGTTTTTTTTTTGTTTGTTTCTTTATAAATTACATACAATCATTGAACGTTGTTGCTGTTTCTCATGTACTATACGTTACGCCTATTATTTATATTTATGTATACATAAATTGCCAAAAAGTAATTTCAATTATCTTTTTTTTTAGTTGCACAAAACCTTAGAGCCTAGGCATATTTATAATATTACATCGAAAATTACAAACCTATCATATATATGCAAAATTGATTTATGTTAATTGTAATAAACATTTTACTTACTAAGCATTAATATACATATATATTGTATATATATTTCATAATTTGTTTCGTTTATGTGTAATAATTTCATTTAAAAATACATAATACATAAATACGCCTTTGTTGCTTCACTTATACTCGAGATAGTACAATATCATTATTACATATTAATATTATTATTATTATTATTTCATTTCTCTTTGCTAAAACCATAGATTACAGTTACACAATTAGGCCTATATCTCTATCTATATCTCAATTAGCTGTGGGTGCTATCTCTGGCTATCAAAACTAGATCTTAACCGAATTCGCGTTGCTCTTTTCCCATTACATAATTACATTGATTTGTTTTCATCTTTTTTTTTTGAGTGTTTACATGTTATGTGTGTGTGTGTATAGCACCTTTGTATCACTTTGCGCTTAGCTCTAATTTTGTTTTTTTGTTGTTTTTGTGTTTATATAAAAGACTTTGCCTTCCGAAGACAAAGACGTCAAACTGACCACTAAAATTACTAGCTAAAATATATATATATATATATATATAGAATTTTTCATACTAATCGTACCTATAGTTTACATGCTATATATATACTAAATATTCTTGACGTTTCGTTTTTAAAATTTCATTAAAATGGTTTTAACTCCTAACAAATTGCGGACGCTCTCGTTGTATCTGATGAGCACAACCTTCGAGGAGCTAAACATGTTCAGCTTCTCGCCGGCGCACAGCAATTGCAGGCAGGTCGCCTGCTCCAGAAAGTCGTCGATCTTGAACTCCCTCAGCAATTGCTTCTGTGTGCTGGCCAGCGTGTTGCTGTTTGGACAGATCTGCAAGTGCGAATAAAACATAAATTAATAACTTAGTTAAATAATGAGCTAAGTAATTCGGTATTCTTGATTTTTCAATTTTCAATAAATTGTAACAGATCTAACAGTAAATTATCTTAATTATCTATAATATATATATACGATGGATACAATAATTGGTTATTCACATTATACCAATTAAATGGACCTAATGATTGTATAACATAATTATATTATTATATATATTGATATTAAATTCAACTCTATTTTAATATTTTTAGGGATATTTATATTTTTGACTGATAATTATAATGGTTATGGTTGTACAATTCTCTCATAATATCTACAACTCAATATTTTTTAGCAGTACTTCTAAAATACAATACATACATAATCTGAACGGTAAATTTGGTTGCAATTTATATATTCAATGTGTAAATATCAATAAGCTGCAGCTTAAATTCTCCAACGATTATAACTTGTGTTATACAAATTTGAAAATATGAGTTATGTTATAGTATTTTTTTTTATAAATTAAGATTTACGCTAATTTTTTGATGTATATAAAAAAGTTATTAAATAGTTATTAGTTGTTGAACCCATCTTTTGATTTTACTTTTAAGTTATCAATTATTTTATGCTATATAGACACTTGAACCAACCTTATTCAGCAGCGTATCCTTCGATTTGACTTTAAGTAAATTGCACAAATCATTTAAGAGTACCCATTTATCACTGCCCTCATCTTTGAGCAAGTACAGTGGTGGCAAGGGCACATCGGCCTCTTCAAATTCAAAAATATCACCATTCAATTCGTCCGTCAACGTCTCTCGTTCGTTATCCATATCCGCATCCGCATCCGCATCATCATCGTCATCATCGGTGTGATCGTGATCCAGATCATTCGAGTGATCATTGTTATTGGTGTGCAGATAATGCAGAGTATTATCATTATCATCATTGATATTATTTGCATTGATCTGCTCATCGTCGTCTTGGGGTTCCAGTTTAACCTCGTTCTTCACATTCACAACACTAGTCACATTTTGCTCAACACTGTTATCGTTATCGTGTTCGTTGTTGCCGTTATTTTTGTTGTTATTGCTATCCTCAGTGCCCGGTTCCAGTTTGACCATCGTCGTCGTCGTCATCGTTAAAGTCTTTGCACTTGTCTCCCCGTTTTGTTTAATCATCTCTTTGCTCTCCTTCTCCTTCTCCTTCTCCTTATCCACTTCATCCTTTGCCTGTAGCAACAATCCATTGCTATTGTTATTGTTGTTGTTGCTGTGGTTGTTGTTGTTGTTGCCCTGGCTGCGATTTCGTCGCCGTCTCCTCCTTTCTCTACGTAGAGCTCTGCTCATATCACAAGCTGTATTCGGTACATTATCGAATATATCAAAACCATTTTCCTTCTCATCTGCAATCAAGCGTGTGACGATTAAATATTGATCTATAATTAGTGTCGAGTCGAGTCGAGTACTCACCAAATATCTCCCAGGGTCCCAGAAATCTCATCGGCTTGATGTCAGCGGCTGCACTTTGTGCATCGCTGAGGTGAGAGCGCAAAATGCCGCACATCAATTTGCTTGAAGCTAACATGAGCGGCGTTTGACCTGCAGAAAATTAAATTAAATTTATTAAATCGTTTTGTTTTTATGAAGTGTGACTAAAATCAAGGGAGTTTTGGTTGATCCAATTTAATTATATATTCATAAGCATCATATATTACAGACTATGGAATGAATAAGCAAAAGAAATGAAGAGTAGAAAAAATATACAACTATAAACTTTCAGGATTATATTTAAAACTAGCCAGCTTATTCCGCAACTGCATTTGACATCAATAGTTTTATTTTGATAGCATTGAAAAATGCTTAAAACTAACATTTAAAAAAAAAAAATATACATGAAAATTATAATGATATTCCCAAAAACATAATAGATTTGGTGAATTCTTAAAAACCCTATTAGAACATTATTAAAGTCAATTAAAAATTGAAATTTGCAATAAATGATGTGAAGATACAAATATATCTAAAACCAATATAGATTTAGTGAATACTAAAAAAAAATATGAAAATTATAATGATATTCCCGAAAACATTATAGAACATTATTAAAGTCAATTAAAAATTGAAATTTGCAATAAATGATGTAAAGATACAAATATATCTAAAACCAATACAGATTTACTGAATACTAAAACAAAACATATTAAACATTAATAAATGCCAATTGAAAATACAAAGTTTGCAGTAAGTTAAGACTGCCATTTTCAGGATTTATTAAAAAAAAAAACAGAGATTTCCATACTCATTTGAATGCACGATTAAAACTAGTTAGAGTGGGAATTTTGATAAACTCTGCTGGCGTCTAACAATTTCTGCCTCCAGCTTTTACCACTTGGACTGAGTGTTTGAGTCAAACTGCTTTATGAAGCTAGTTTCAACTATAGAAATTTATAATTTTTTAGGGAATAATAGAAAAAGGAATCCTCTGAGATTGCACTTTATAAGAGCGACATAAAATGATGTATGGGATATCTTATAAAAATTTGTGTTTAAATGAAATAGGAAATACATAAATTATCCCAAGATATTCTAATTTAGAAAGCGCATCGTCGGTCGCCTTACCTGAATACGTTGCCAGCAACGGATCGGCGCCGTAGGAGAGCAGCAGTCGGACGACCTCCTCGTGATCGTTCTCGATGGCGCCGTGCAGCGGCCGAATGCCCGACTGGGCGGCCTCCGAGTGATTGGCGCCAAACTGCAGCAGGAGGCGGGCGATCTCGAGCCAGCCCTGAGTGCAGGCCTCGTGCAGCGGCGTATAGCCGGCATTATCCTTCTGATCGGGGTTCATGCCCATGCGGTCCAGACAATAGACGACCACATCGATCAAGCCCTGACGCGCCGCCTTGTGCATGGTGCTCTGGCCGACGCCCTTGTTCAGCACCCACTTCTGGATCTCCCGATAAATGTCCACTTCGGTCTTAACCTTCAGCGGCAGATGCGAACTGCTGCCCGCTATGGTGCTGTCCGTGTCATCCAGCCGCTCATCCGGCTCCGCCAGCGAACAGTTGTTGCCCTCCTGTTCCGGATTCGCATGCGGCAGGTGGTTCAACTGACCGCTCGAGCTGTTGGCGGCGGGCGGATGCGGCGTGGGACGCTTCTTCTTGCGTATGTAGTCGAAGCCAGAGCTGCCCTTGCGTCGCAGATACTTGCGCTTGTGCGGACACTGCGTCGTCCCGCTGGAGGCGGGCGTCGAGGGCGTCGTCGCGGTGGCCACCTCAATGTGGGCTCGATGATGGCGCGCCAGACGATTGTTGTTGGCGGCGCCAATGCGATCCATTTGCTCCACAAACTCCTCGTACTGCGTGTAGCTCAGCGTCGTCGTCGTCCCCGTCGACTGCTCCTGCTCCTTGGCGCATTCGGGTGGCGCCGATGCGGGTCGCTCGCTGCCCACAAAGATCTCGCGTATGTTTTCGCGATGCTGCTGCAACTTGGACTCGTGGCGCGTCTTGCTCTGCAGCACCTTCGTGTCGAAGATGCTAAAGTGCCGCTTGCCCGAGTCGCCGGTGGTGGCGGCCGCTTGCCCGAGTCCCGCCGCCGTCTCCTGCGGCTGCTCGTACAGCGAATTCGAGGCGGAGGTCTGTGACGTTTCGCTGTACGTGTGCAGGCTGGCGGCGCAGTTGAGCGGCTGGCCGCTGGGCGTCTTGGTGGCACCGTTCGAGGTGACGCGCAGATGCAGCACATCAATGATGGACTGCGGCGTGATCTGCTGTTGTTGTTGTTGCTGTTGCTGCTGTTGTGCCGGTTGCTCCTTGGCCTTGGCACGTGGCTTGCGTCCGCGGGCGGGCTTGAAGCAGGCCAGCTCCTGGCGCAGATCGCGTCCACGCTCGAGGTCCGGCAGCGAGGCGGCCACCTGCGGCAGCTTGTTCAGCTTGTTGATGGAGATGAGGCGTTGGGGTATCTTCAGCGCAAGCTTGTAGCGATATTCCTCGAGGAAGAGCTGCTGCTGTGGCGTCGTCTGTTTCGCCTTGGCCTTGGCCTTCAGTTTGCGTCCGTTGAGCTGATCGGCGGTGACGACGACGCGTTTGTTGCGCAGTCGCGTCACCATCATTTCCTTCTTGGCATCGGGCACCAACTTCCGCACGTACTTGCGCTTGATCTTCGTGGTGGAGTTGCGGATGATCTTGTCGTTGCGCAGCACCTTCGAGTTGGCCAGCTGCTGTTCCAGTTCCTGCTTGCGCTTCGAGCGCGTCATTGTGTTCAGGGCGATGCGATGCGGTTTGACGCTGGCTTTCGGTTTGCTGCGCTTCACGGAGCTCGGTTTTTCCGTCTCTTCGTCGTCATCGGAATCCTCGTTTTCCTGCTCGTCATCGTCGTCCTTTTCCTGCTGCTCCTCCTCCTCCTCATCATCTTCTTCCTCCTCCTCCTCCTCCTCCTCGTCGTCGTCATCGTCTGCCTCCTTTTCCTGCTGCTCCTCCTCGTTGCTGCTGCTCGTGCTGCTCTCCTCCTCCTGCTCCTCGTCATCCTGCTGCTCCTTCTTCGCCTTCTCCTTAGCTTTCTCCCTCTGCCGTTCTTTCGGCTGCCCCTTTGTCTTGCTCTTGCCTGCCGCATACTGTTGGAGCTTGTTCTTCAGCGTTCGCTTGCCCTTCTTTGCCTCACTCGAGCTGTTGTTGTCCTCATCCTGCTCCTCCTCCTCCTCATCGCTGCTCTGCTCCTGTCGCTTTCCCTGACTTTCTGCCTCTTCAGCCTGCTGCCTTTTGCCTTGATCCTTCTCCTTGTCCTCGACTCGCCTGCTCTTGCCCTTGCGCATCATCAGCGGCTTCTTCTGTCGCTCCGTCTTCCGCTTGTGCAGCTCCGTCGTGTCGCTCTCGGAGCTGCTGCTTTGTCCCGCCGCCGGCGCCAATCGCGCCGCAATTCGCTTCTCCTGCACCAGCCGTTTCTTCTCGCGCTCCGTCTTGCTCAGCTTCTTCTGCGTGCCATTCGTCGTGGTGTTGCTGGTCAGCTGTGTCGTCGTCGTGTTCGCCGCCGACTCGACGTCCGGCAACGTCGGCTGACGCTTCAGAATGCGGGCCACAGGCAAATCGTCCTCGCTCAGCTCCAGCTTGATGGGCGTCGTTGTGGCGGGCGGCGTCTTCGAGGGCAGCACCTTGCTGAGCAGCTGCTCCACCAGATTGTTGCACGTGCTGCCCCAATCGCCCAACAGACTGAAGCTGCTCGCAGCGGCCGGAGGCTCTTCCGCTACTACTACCGACGGCGCCGGTTCCAGCTTGATCTGTATGTGATTCGTCACTGTGGGCGTGGCTGCAGCTGCATTCTGTTCGCCCAACGTGCTCGTCGTCGAGCTGGCGGGCGCCAAGACGGGCGGCGTGAACGTAAAGCCCTTGAGCTCGGCTTTGGTGCGTATTCGCGGCTCCGGCTTGGGCAGCAGCAAGAGTGGCGCCTCCTGCTTGGGCTGCGGACACACAATGATGCTGCTCTCGAGTCGCTGCTGCTGCTTGGCCAGCAGCGCCTGCTCGTTGATGGCGATCACAGGGACGCTGGCGGCCAAAGGCGGCGCCGCCGCCGCCGCCTCCAGGCGCGATTGCTTGGCCAGCGCGGCGGCCGCCTGCTGATTGTACTCTTGCAGATGACGCTTGCGTCCCAGATAGTTGGGATTGCTGCTGTTGTGCTGGTTGCAGCTCGGCAGCGGATTATTGCTGCTGCTGCTGCTGCTGCTGCTCACGCTGGCTGTGGTCGTTGGTGCTGCGGTGGCGGTGCTGGGCAGCGCTCGAATGCTCGTCTCGGGCGGCAGCTGCGGCCGCTTGGCGAACGGATTCGTTTCCAGCACGCTGGGACGCAGCTGCTGCGCCGCCTTGATGAGCAGCGGCGAGTCCGTGGCAGGTGCGGCAGCTGAGACGTTCGCTGGCGGCGCTTGACGTATCACCGCCGTGACGGCCGCCGAGCTACTACCGGCGCCGCCGCTACTGCTGCGTGCAAAGTTGGGCGTAATGTCGAGACGAGGCAGCCCTAAACCTGTGACTGCCGCCGGGCTGGGCGTCGCCTTGGGCTTGTACTTGTACTCTGTGGAGTCGGCCGTCTGCTTGACCGTGCGCATCGACAGATCGAGGGGGGAATGCGCCAGCGGCACTTGCTGTATGACCGCCGGGGGCGGTGGAGGAACTGTGTTGGCCGTTGGCACCAGAACGGGGACGGCGACGGGCACTTGTCGGCTGCCGAGCGTCTTTTCGATGATCTTCATGTTGCGCTCCTTCTCGCTAATGTTCTGCTTGAGCATGTCGTTGATCAGCGCCTTGTAGTTGGGCTTCACGCTGGCCGTGCCGCCGCTCTTCTTGGGCGGCAGCGGCGTCAGCTTGGGCTGACAGCAAATGTCCGGCCCATGCGCATAAACCTGCAGCGTCGAATGGCTACCAGCTGGCGGTACGACTGAAGGAGGCGGCGGTGGCGTATGATTGTAGAGCTGCTGTTGCGGCGGCGTCGGCGACGCCACCTGCGCTGCTGCCGGCGAGGGCGTGCCATGATGATAGTACTGCACATAGGAAGAGCTCGAACTGGAGTTCGAATTGCAGTTGGAGCGCGACTGATTGCCGTGCTGCTGCAACAGCTTGCCGTACTTGGTGGGATAGCCGTGTGGCGCGGCGGGCGAAGCATCGCGTGATCCCGCCGTCGACGCTGTCGCCAGCTGCTCAGCGGGCTCCACCACAGCGGGCGCATTATACGGATTGTGATAGAGCGAAGCGCGCGTTAACCCCGAACTCGACTCGGCCGGTTTGCTGCTGCTGTAGAAATTGTTGCTGCTGCTGCTGCTGCCGGACTGACTAATCTGCTGACTGCTGCTGCTGCTGCTGTTGCCGCTGCTGCTCGTTGGCCTGCCGTACGCTGCACTGCCGCTCGCCGTCGCTGTCGCCGTCGCCGCACTGCGTCTGTAGTCCAAGCTGGGCGCTGGGGCGGATTCGCGCACATACTTCTCGATGGCGCTGTGCACGGTGCTCTGGAAGTTCTCGGTGCTGAACTGCGGCATCGGCATGTACAGGCTCTGATGCTGCGGCGCCGCTCCAGCGCCACGCTGCTCGGTGGGCGGCTCGTAGTGCTGCGGACACTTGCGTGCGTAGTTGGGACTCGGCTGCTGGTCGCTGGCGGTGCCGAGCAGCGCATTGCTGGGATTCACCACATGATCGAGCAGCTCGTAGCGCGTCGTCGCGTGCAACTTGCCGCTGCTGGCGTACTTCAGATTGTCCTCGTAGTAGCGCTGATTGCCGATCGCAGCCGGTCTGCCTCTGGCAGCTGTTGCTGCTCCGCCGCCGCTGCTGCCGCTGCTACTGCTGATGGCTGTGGTTCTTGGCGGCGCCACCTTCGCGTAGCCGTAGCGTGCCAGGTGCTGCTGCTGCTGCTCCTCGGGCGGCGTCTGCCAGTAGCTGCCGCTGTTGTAGTGTTGCTGCTGCTGCTGCTGCTGTTGTTGTCGCTGCTGCACCAGCGTCGTCGTGGATGTTGCCGCCGTCGGTGGCGCCTTGTATTGCTGCTGCCAGCTGGCGTGCGGCAGCTGCGGCTCGCTGGACTTTTTGGCCACAATCAGCTCTCGGTTGGAGGTGTAGTACTGCATATGCGGATCGCCACCGGCTGCCCCACTCGCTGCAGCACCTGTCGGTGGCATCACAGATGCTGCCGCTGCACCACCGCGTCCGCCACCGCCCAGCACGTAGGCTGCATGCGACTGATGGTAGCTCGACTGCTGTGGCGGTGGCGGTGGTTGCTGTGGTGGTTGCTGTTGGTGATGTGGATGGTGTTGCAGATGCTGTGGCTGTGGCTGCGATTGTTGCTGGTGGTGCAGTGGCATCGACATGGGCAGGTGGTGTCCACTCGCCGTGGCCTGTTGTGGCGGCGGTGCAACGGTTGTGGTGGTCGCTGTGGCTGCTGGCGGTGGCGGTTGCTGGTGATGATGTTGCAGGTGGTGATGTACGGCTGCATGCGGATGCCCATGGTGGCCATGGGGCAGCTGCTGTTGCTGCTGCTGTTGCAGATGCGGTGGCTGCAGCTGGTGGTGGGATTGTGGATGATGATGCGTCTGATATTCGTGATGTCTGTTTGGTTCCATGTTGCCTGCAATGGAACAAATAGAACTATTAGTAAAGTATTAAGAACCATGGAGAAAGTTTATCAATCTCAATTGAATTACTTTTTAATTTCATACTTCATGTGTTTTTATTTGTACTATTCTAAATATAATTGTATATTATAATTTCTTCAATGTTCTATTAGTAAAGAATTAAGAACCATGGAGAAAGTTTATCAATTTTAATTTAATTAGTTTTTAATTTCATACTTCATGTATTTTTATTTGTACTATTCTAAATATAATTGTGTATTCTAATTTCTTCAATGTTCTATTAGTAAAGTATTTAGAACCATGGAGAAAGTTTATCAATTTTAATTTTATTACTTTTTATTTTCATACTTCATGTGTTTTTATTTGTACTATTCTAAATATAATTGTATATTATAATTTCTTCAATGTTCTATAGAACTATTATTAAAGTATTAAGAACCATGGAGAAAGTTTATCAATCTCAATTGAATTACTTTTTAATTTCATACTTCATGTGTTTTTATTTGTACTATTCTAAATATAATTGTATATTATAATTTCTTCAATGTTCTATTAGTAAAGAATTAAGAACCATGGAGAAAGTTTATCAATTTTAATTTAATTAGTTTTTAATTTCATACTTCATGTATTTTTATTTGTACTATTCTAAATATAATTGTGTATTCTAATTTCTTCAATGTTCTATTAGTAAAGTATTTAGAACCATGGAGAAAGTTTATCAATTTTAATTTTATTACTTTTTATTTTCATACTTCATGTGTTTTTATTTGTACTATTCTAAATATAATTGTGTATTATAATTTCTATAATGTTCTATTAGTAAAGTATTAAGAACCATGGAGAAAGTTTATCAATCTCAATTGAATTACTTTTTAATTTCATACTTCATGTGTTTTTATTTGTACTACTCTAAATATAATTTTATATTATAATTTCCTTAATGAACATTAAATAGTCGACTTTTAATAGGTAAATAAAAACAATTAAATTGCTAAAAGCTAAATTGTTGAGTTCATTAATCTTTACTATTTTTAAATGAATCAGAGATAAGCGTGGAAGACAAATCTAATTGTAAATGTTAAGTTAGTGATAAGAAGACGATTAAAGTATTTTAAAAGAAAACTAAAATCTAGTATTAATAGTCGACAAATGCGAAAGAGATTGAATAAATACAAATAGCTAATCATTAAATTCCCTAGTTGATAAGACACTTTAAAATTGGAAACAAAACTCAAATCAATTATTAACTGCACAATAATGTGAACGAATAAAGTCATTCCATATGCAAATAAATTAATAAATCTTTTATCACAAGTTTCACTTATAAATTACCTATTTAATGCATTGATTTTACCTCAAAACGATGCTGACTAATAAAAATAAAAATATTAAAATCTAAATACAGCTTAATCACTAACTTAAGCATTTACTGCACTCTTAAGAACGCTCAACATTCTAAACAATTTGAACCTCTAAGTTAAACTTAACCTCAATAAATACACATATTCATATCTAAAATTATAAATTTGTGCTATAATTACACAAATATGGACGATAAAACAAGTTTTGCAATTGCCAGCTTAAGTCAGACTATAATTAGCACGTTATATAATCGCATTTAATTGATTCCAGACTTGAATAACTAATTCCTGATGGCAAATAAAACAGTTAAACTGTTATTGATAGCCTTGTATCTTATCGCAAATTAAATAAAACACAATTTGGTGAAATGAAATTGACAAAGAAACGTGATGGAAAGTGTCTAAATTGCTTTCGCTCGGTTCAATGGCTTTCTATAGAACATTACCCCCGAAAGAAAAAAAAAAACACAGAAATGACTCATTTCGTATTTTAAGTAATTTATATAACTTGGCGCAAGAGATGTCTACAAAAATTGAATTTAAATCGACGCAGTCTGTATATATTATATGCACATATATTTCAACGAGGAACCCCTATAAAAAAGGTAAAGCGAGCGTTTGCATAATTATGATTCAAAAAGTTTTCCCTTGAAACCAGCAGAAAATTTCAATTACAGCAATATTTTTTTTTTGTTTTTTTCTAAATGTATTTCACGTTTTATGATAAGGGATAAGCTGTCGCAAGTGCCACGACTTGTGTTCGGTTTGGGATTACAAATGTGTTTGCAGAAGGCTAAGAGATAAGCTCAAAATACGATCCATTTTAGTTCTAGGGCAGCACTTTGAGTTTCAGGTAGAAAAAAGTGGAATATAAAATAAAATGGGAGCAGTTTCCCTCCATGCAGTGGGAAACTCACGTGTCGCTGATAAAACTATCAAAAATGTAAACAAAACTTGAAAAGAATATACAAACATTTTCATGGCACACACACACCCTCACGACCTCGCAATCATTTCGCAATATAAACAAAAATAAATAGAAAAACTAGAAAATATTTCTGTTGAAATTCTTTTTCAATTTGCCATTTTGTTTATAAACTTTTTGATGATTTGTTATACATATGAAAAGTTCCCCATTTGTTGTTGTTGTTGCTGCTGCTGCTGTTATTTGTCATTTTATTTATGCCAACTATTTTTAACATTTTTATTATTTGTTGCTGTTGTTGCTTTTGGTTTTGTGTGGGCGTGTTCGACATGGTTAATTGCCATTTGTTTATATCTGCCAGTTGTTCGAAACTTGACGTTCGCATTTATTGTTGCAATCTATCAATATTAATAAATAAAAAAAACCAGAAAGCATAAAAATATTTTGAAGGTTTCTTGTTGATGCTTATCGCTATCAAGTTGTTTGATTTGCTTAATTAAACGCACTTCTATTTTGCTTGTTTATTATAACGCGGAAGATTAATGTAGACACCCTCTATCTAAAAAGCATTTAAAACGATTCGTTCATTTATCATTAAATGTGGTTTTGTTAAAATTTGCTAGCTGATACAATTTTATTCCCATTTTAGTAGTTTTCTTGGAAATTCAAAGAAATTTTGAAATGTTCAAGACCGTTTTAAAAGATATTTCCTTGACATTCTTTTCATGTGTATTATTCCGGCAAGTATCATCACCGTATTTTGAAATTTTCAGAGAATTTGTTCAAATAACACAGATTGTATTGTAGAGAAAATATTTATTAACTGTCTGTAGTCCATTTGAACGTCATTCACGTTTTATTTCTTCTTTGTTCCATTTATCTAAAAAGTCTTCGCTAACTAATACAAAAATCCACATTGCCATGGAAGAGGTAAACAAATGTTAAATGCCCACCAAAGTTAGGATTAGATCAGAAAATAAAAAAATAAAAATATATATTTATTTCTAATATTTTAATTTATTGAACTATTTCAACTCTAATAAAATAAAGGAATATACATATTTTCCCTTTAATATTTCGTCTAATTCGTTTGTAACTAATTTATTTGTTTGGTATTATTTATTGTATTTTAGATATTTGTATCTAATAATTTTCATTTACTCAATTAAAAAGTTTATTTATTGAACTATTTAAAGTCAAATGAAAAAAAATACAATTTTTATTTTCCCTTTAATATTACGTCTGATTTGATGATTTTATATACTTTTATTTATTGTATTTCTGTTTCTGTTTTATATATTTATGGTATTGTTGTTATTATTATAATATCGCTTCAAGCAAGTTTCCCACTTATACAAGATCATTTAAAATCAGTATTTATTGATGGATTGTAGTCCATTAAATTATGTATGCATAAAAATATAAATTAATTTTTATATTCGATGCAAAACAATTCTTTTGTTAACGATAAAACTTTCTAATAATAATTGTTCCATTAGAACAATCAGTACTTTTTGATGGATTGTAGTCCATTAAATTATGTATGCATAAAAATATAAATTAATTTTTATATTCGATGCTAAACAATTCTTTTGTTAACGGTAAAACTTTCTAATAATAATTGTTCCATTCTGAAATATTCGAATCTCGCTTTTGGAAATGCATTATTGATTTCGTCACTTAGTAAATACCACCTACAGGTTTTGTTGGATTTAATCTAAAAATAAATCTATGCAAATTTGAGTAGCATTTTATTTGCGTAATGCCGTTAGAGAGCTGGCTGAATAATAATTCCTTATTTGACCATGTCTTCCTCTATTCATTCAGTTTAACGATGAAACTTGTTAAATACATTTATTAATGACTATTGCCATGTTTTTTTTTTTTTGTTGTTCGCAGACATTTCAATTGACTTTTAGTGCGAGCAAAAAACAAATATTTAATTTATAATCAAAGAGAAATAAGTAAATGAAGGTGATGAAGAAGCAGCACAAAATTCGTTGGCCCCAAAAACAGACAACAACAAACCCAAAGCGCAGCAGTCGGAGACGAAGAAGAAGAAGAAGCAGCAGCAGCAGCGGCGATGGGCCGTAGATTGTAGAGGTCAAGGCTAAATATATTTATGTGCACACGTGTGTGTGTGTGTGTGTGTGTGCAATTATGTATGCATGTGTGAGTGTGTGTGCAAATAAATTGTGACGCATTTTTATTTGTTATTGTAAATGATATAAAACATACACTACACACACACACACACACACACATGCATAGGCGAGGGGGAATGTGTGAAAGAGGCGGCGAGACGCGTCGTGAAATGCAAACGAAACGAAGTGAAATGAAACGGAACGAAACGATACGAAACGAAGCCGCACAATACAAAAGCGACGCGACGTCGCGACGTAAGAGCACAACGAACTTTTGCGAAATGTGAAATTATAAAACAAAAGCGGCAGCAACAACAACAACAACCCCAACGAATTAAAATGCTAAATAAACGCCATAAAAATATATAAAAATTTTAACAAGCGCCAATCACTGCCAACTATCAATTTGCCAGTTTGTTTGTTTGTTGTTTCTGCCATTTGTTGTTTTGTTTTGTTTTCTTTTCATTTCTCTCTCTCTCTGTCTTTGGCTTTTATAAACTCCAGCTGGCATTCCGACTGGAAAAAAAAGGCGAAGGCCATTTGGAATGAATGCACATGTTTAATGCAGTTGCACAAAACGCCAATTTGCAAATGCATAAAACCAAATTCGAATTCAATTACGCATACATATAAAAGTGAAATTTCGCTTTTCGCATGAAACTGCAACGGCCTTGACAAAGCGTAAATAAAACAAAAGCTGTTCCCACGATAAGCGTTCATGATGACAAAACGCTTTCACAGATTCTTTATCGATTAATTCTAATCATGACATTTCGTTTGTCTCACTATAAGAATAAAAGTTTTCAACTCTGTTAGTCCCTTTATAATGTGAGATAACAAGCTTTGCATATCATATCAGACTCTATAGTGTGCTTAAATTTGACTGAGAAAATATGGTTGTTGTGATATGCAAAGCAAACTAAGAGATTGGGTTAATCTTATTTAAGTCTGAATAATATAATGCAAATGGACTTAAAATACTAGAATTGAAAATAATAGAGTTTGATTATTAAATCAATATCAATATAAGAATTAGAGGTTTATATTAGTAATTTTTCATAGAGATAATTAAAATCTTAATTTCTTCTCGATTAAGGTATAACATCAAAATCAACGTTTCTCACAGAAATCCTTTTGATTACGAATACTTTCATTTATTAAATAAAAATAAATAAAATAAAGAAACGATTTAAACTTAGGTAACAATAATAGGGAGATGGAAGATAAACCCCCAAAAGTGATAAGAACACTGCAGTATTCCAACCACATTGTTAATCAAAGCAAAAATATTTAAATTCGACATTTCGTTAATTCAGAGAGCACATAACAGAATTTCTTGTAATACTTATTGTTAAAATAAATGTAAATTAAATAAAGCAAGCTAAACTATCGAAACTTTAAGTAACAATTTCCAAAAAATAGGAAGCATGGACTTGCTCGGCAATATCTCCATCTATTTCAAAAGAAAATGTTCGACAACATTTGCATTTTATATTAATTTCTTGTTAATGTGGCTGAACTTGTTATTTATGACCAGGAAGCAATCAAAGACTATAATTCATTTAATAAATTGATGGTTGAAACCAAAAGAAAGAAGCACACAAAAAAGGCCTTTCCTTTGTTCAAATATGAACTCACAAATGCTTGAATCAACTGAAATGAGTTCAAAATAAACCTGTGGGGGCGTTCTTATAAAGCAAAAAGAAACGAACCTAAATAGAATCGAAAATTCGGAAATTATAATCACTGATAACTTTTTGAGAAAGTGAAAGCTAATAGTAGATTGGGAACAACGACATTTGACTAGCTTGAGAACTAATTGAAGTGATCTTATAAATTACGAAAAAACGAATCTAAATAGATTCGGGAATTTTGGATATTTTTTTTATACATTTAATAATTGATAATTTTGAAAGTGAAAGCTAATAATAAGTTGGCAACAACCTTATCAGATTAGCATGAGAACTAAATGTCGGACAAACTTTGGAATATGAACTAGAGCATTGCACAAGTGAGTAATTGAACTACATACTTTGGTATGACAACAATTGATAATAATATTTACTTACAATAGATAAGAACAAGAGGCTACCAAGGATAGTTGCTATCTTGTTAGTGATTAGTTGACACTTGAGAGAGATAAATCCATTTGGCTACATTTAAGAAATTGATTGATTATTAAGACGAACTATTGTATTGTATCTATCGATTGTACTCCAAGCGATGACAGTAAGTAGTTAAGATAATCCAATGACTAAGCGATATTTGCTCCATTCCAATGGAAACTTACGATTTACATACGTACATGAAGTGTGTTTGTATCTGTGCATTGGCAATACACATGTGTAAACATATTTCATTTATAAATAGACCTCCAAAAGAAAATGCGTGCGAATTGTTTGATAAAAAAACGTTTCTTAAAAGCCCACTGCAAAAACAACAACAACAACAAAAGTATGAGCACACAACAACAGCGAACTTTTGTAATGCCGAACACGACAACGAAATCGAGGCGACCCGAAGCGAGCCGAGCCGAACCGAAACCAAGTCAATGACGAATGCGAAGGAGAAGGAGGAAGAGGAGGAGGCTAACGATCGCCAAGCGAAGCCACATTTGTTTTTGTTTTCTGTTGTTTTTTTTTTTGTTGCTTATTCGCCTTTGGGGGCCAACGGCACATGAACGGAACAAAACGAAACGAAACGTTAGCGCAGTCGACGTCGCAGCAGTAGCTGTAGAATTTATGTCGCCGTCGTTGAGGCGCGCAAAATGTTGTAATACACCAAGTTGACGAGCGAGCGAGCGAGAGAGAGAGAGAGGGAATATGTACTGATGTGGACTCGTAATGTTCTCTTGCTCTTTATGTCTCCTTCTCGCACTTTTTCTGTTTGTCTTATTAACTTCTTAGCACTTCAGTGCTTTGTCTACCCTTTCTCGCCTAAAAGTTGCATAATTATGCCATATCGAAAGTAACAAGCGGGTATAAATAATTTATTCAAACATTTTATAAGAACAAGCGATGTCTGATTATGTTTATCATCAGTCATTAAAATCAATTTATCAAACGTTATTCGCAAGCTCTATATCAAATTTCTATTTTAACAGTGCCTCATTTAAAGTGAAAATACTGCTTACAATGATAAAAATCTTGATCTCGATTAAACTGGAAAGAGTATCAAGTCTGAGGCTTTGCTTTATCTGTCGTTGTTGTTTGTGTAAAGCGCGTGTAAAGATGATGACAAAATCAAATAGCTTCAGCAACCACAACAACAACAACAACCAGAACGGGGCAATTTAAGATAACAATGTCAACGACTGTGTTGTTGTGACTGCGACGCTGGCAGCGACGTAACGTGCACACACGTTTTAGCAAGAATGAGAGGGAGAGAGAGAGAGAGGACGAGAGAGCGAGGAAGGGAGAACGAGAGATCAACAAATTTGTCGTTTTGTGTTGTTGTTAATTTTATTTCAATTTATTAGCATTTGTTGTTGGGTTTTCATTGCCGCCTCATGCAAACTTTTCTGGCATTTTGCTTTGAAGTAATTTGTCATAAAATGATTTAATTGCTCAAATTATGAGTTGTGAAATTGTGTAGAAAAGGGATGACAAGCGAAAGATACAAAGCGAACTCACAGATATGACAACAAAAGATGGCCAAACTGCGAATTGCGAAACTAATCAATAAAAAAATAACAACATGAACTGATTATGCGATATCCCTACAAAGATAACGTCCAGATGGATTGAGCTGATAAAGTGAAGGTATAATAATTCTAGATAAAGAAGAAGCATTTGGAAACAATGGCAGAGAAAGTAAGAGAACGGAACGCTCTTCTTTAGTTACAAATCAAAAGAAATCGGATTATAACAGAATCGTGCTGGAAAGGTTTAGAAATGAGATCGAGATAAGAAATAGAAAGCTTAAAACATCAAGAAACATATTGAACATCCATTTACTAATCTACTATACTAATACTAAATATTTATTAATTTCATCGTTGCAGTCTACGCTAAATTGATAGCGCATTTAACTTTATAGACATGCATAATCCAATAAGGTAAACCTGAACAATAAAGTTTCAGCAATAAAAGAATGAATTGAAAAAAAAAACAATAAACTTTTGATACTGTAATAAGGAAGACATTAATCAAATTTTAAGAAAACGTTTTAGATGAACTACCAGTTACAACCGATTACAATTCGCTTTGCTGTTCGACGGCCCATTTCTATAACGGAACCCCATTAAATTAACCATGAAATATTAAATAATAGTGTGGCAAACAAAACATTGTTTCGCTTTGTCCCGCCTGATATTTCACACTTGCCCAGAAAACCGAATGCCATTATAATTTACATGCTATATAATTTAAGCCCAAATTCCAGTGTTACAACATTAATAATCAGAATACCGCATGTGACACAAATTCCATTTGCATTTAGCATTCACTCCATTTTTTTCACATTATTTCAAGTATATACACATTTCCCGTACTTTCTGCTCTGCATTATTACCGTGCTCATTTTCCGTTCTGCTTTTTTTTTTATACATACGACGACGTCGGCTAATCATGGAAAATTATGAAATTGTTGGTACACATTCTATTGAAATGAAGAAAAACTAAATGACCTGACGGGAATTTGTTCTTGTGGAACGGATAATGACCAGAGCGGAGAATTATAATATTGTGGGCGTAACGAGACAAATTGCTCGGAGAATAAAGCACTTTTTTAGATTGGAAATAAGATATCATGTCAAGTGGAAGAGAGCAAGAAATTTAGATGCAAGTGAATGAATTATAAAACGAGCAAAAGAAAGAGAGAAAGCTTAAACTAGACTTTATATACATACAGTCATGGAAAAAATAATAGAAACGCATTTTCTCAGTTTCTTCAACTTCATATTTTTATTGCAAAATCCAATCTTGAGTTCAACTTTTTAATTTTTCTTAAACATAAATATATCACTCTTCAATAATTAACAACAAAAAGATCAAATTTTGTATTCAGTTAATTATGATATTTAATTGAAATTTATTTTGATTTTCGGCCTGGAAAAAATAATACTCAGGTTAAAAGAAGAGCGTCAATCCACGGCAAAAATTACAGAACTAATGGAGTTTTACCAAAAGAATATGTTTTCTGCAATCCACTTCATAGAAAAATCTGAGAAATAGGGCCGGAAGCGAGCAACTTCGGAAAAATTTGACAATGGGGTTATATGAAAATCGAAAAAGGACCCACTCCTTTCATCAAAGGACTTCAAAAATTGAATGAAAACGATAGTAACTAGTTGTTCTATACGTAATAGGCTTGTTAAGTAAAGTTTGAAGGCGCATGCATCAAAGAGAGACCCTTTTCTCACCATAAAGCTTATGGGCAGGCGAATATTTACTGGCAAGAAACATAAACACCTCGAAAACGGGAAAAATGTCGTAAAATCCGACGGGACAAAGATAAATATGTTTGAAAATGATGGACAAACCTAATTTAGGCTCCCAAAAAATTCTGCTTCTGATCCTAAATACACTTTGAGACCGTTAGGCACGGTGGAGGCCATGTAGTGCAATGGCGATGTATATCCTCTTCAGGTGTTGGTCTCTTCTGTATGAATGGGCCTTTAAACTTCGCTGAAAAAGCCTAATACGTATAGAACAACTAGTTACTATCGTTTTCATTCAATTTTTGAAGTCCTTTGATGAAAGGAGTGGGTCCTTTTTCGATTTTCATATAACCCCCTTGAAAAATTTTTCCAAAGTTGCTCACTTCCGGGCCCGTTTCTCTGATTTTTCTATGAAGTGGATTGCAAAAAACATTTTTTTTGTGTAACAATCCATTAAATCTGTAATTTGAGTCATGGATTGGCCTTCATTTCTAAGTCTAAGTATTATTTTTCTCTTTACACCTGTGCAATGCTCTACACGACCCATTTTGGCACTAAATGTCAAAATTTAACGAAAAGATTTACCTAAATTTGGTATATTAACATTTCTGATATACGAAATAATTGTAATAATACATTTTATTTTGTATTTGACGAAAAATTATCAAGGATTTCAGCAAAACACGTGAGCGTTTCTATTATTTTTTCCAGGCCGAAAATCAAAATTGAATTTCAATTAAATATCATAATTAACTGAATACAAAATTTGATCTTTTTGTTGTTAATTATTGAAGAGTGATATATTTATGTCTAAGAAAAATTAAAAATTTGAACTCAAGATTAGATTCTCCAATAAAAATATGAAGTTGAAGAAACTGAGAAAATGCGTTTCTATTATTTTTTCCATGACTGTACATACATATTTAGTAAGAATTTCATAAGCACGAGAGTTTTTTGCTGAGACTCAAAAACTAAACGAAGTTTCTAGTTAAAACTTTTGCACTAAAGTTTCATTTCTGGTTTCGCAGAAATATCATTTATAAATTAAATTAATATTAATCAAAAGTTCATTGCCATTTGTAATTGTCGGAGTTTTCTAATTCACTTCCCCTCCACCTAAACTGATATTTATCACATGCAATAAAAAAAGAGCCTTAAATTCGATGACACATTTGAATGGTTTCCTTTTTGTTGTGCTCAAATATGAATGATTCACTGAGAATGTTTATAAACATTATAATATATTTGCGTCAAATTGAAAAACTGAAGTTGTTGTTTTCTGTCAAGTCAGCAAGCAACACTGTTGAAAATTGAAGGGTGTATAGTAAACATAAGCAGACACAAACACACAAACACACGCGTGTTTATGGCTAATACTCTAAAAATAAACGTTGGTAAGTAAAAGTTGCAAAAAGGCTAAAACGGGCCAAGACAGATGTGTGCATGTAATGGTAAAAGTAAATTTCAAATGATTGTTTTTGTGTGGAAACCTTTTTTATGAACTGCGAGCGACACTTGAAATGAGCCAGCAAAATTACCAAGTAAAAAAATATAAGCGAAAGACATTTCTAAGGGGGAATGTTGCCAACCTGTAACGTTGCTTAATATAATGAAAAGGTCATGCTATTAATAAATAATGAATTCAAGTGATTGTATCTGCTGTCTAGCTTTCCAAATGGCAAATACAAAAGGGGTTCTCCATTGTGATAAATTAATATTTATATAGGCAAATTATTAAAATTATAGTTGATGCACATTTTAATATTTTACAGATTGAATAAAAAGAGATATTTGAAATCTAAGAGCTTTCGTCAAGATAGTTTACAATAGCCTTTTGCCAAAAAAGAAAAGAAAGAACATTGAACGTAAAATCTAAAATCTGAACAAAGTAAAGTCTGTCAACAGAATTTTCCTGACACAAGAGTTAAGACGTAAATATATCTATTAATTTTTTGTTCGAATTGAGAAAAAGCGTCTTAGTTTCCATGTCGATTATGCCCTTTAAAAGTTCACTCAAGTTTACCCAAAAAGCAAACAAAATTGATAGGCCCAAAACTTAATAAGCAGCATTTAACCAGAAATGAAGAGCTCAAACAAAAGATGAAATAATCGGCTTACAAGTGATTGAAAACGAAGCTTTAATGCCATAAAATTAAATGAAATTCGTGCTTGCAAACACGGCAGAGACCGCATGTCGGGAGTTCAGCACAACAACCCTTCATTATAGCAGTTGAATGCGGTCTCTCAACAGGTATTTCAACCCCAAGTTGCACTATAAGTGAACTTAACCTGCATACACAAACAAACACACATGTCTCGTTTGTATCTGTATCTGTGTGTGTGTGTGTGTGTGTGTGAGCGTTAAAGTTTGTTGCCAACTCATGATATAGGCAAACAGTTCTTCGGTTCTATTTTGTTTCGAAATAAACCGGTTGCCGGAACGTTGTGAGCGCTTTAACAAGGCAGCCAACTAAAGAAACCGTTTAAGCGCACACAATAGCTACAGATACAGATACAAACTCAGATACAGATACAGATACGCACATGTAGATACAGCTACAGCTAGAAATACATGTGTATAAGTATAACTAAATAAAACACAGAAAAACTCACTAATTATCAAACCTCAACGAATCGCGCACAGCTGTACAACAAAATCTACAACAATTCTCCATTCTTAGTTCTCACTTCTCACTTTTTGTGGACAGCAAACAAACAACAAATCACACACACACACACACACACACACACACATAACTTGGGCAAACACTGTCAGCAGTTTGTGTCTTTGTTGTTATTTGTTATCAGCTCTTTAAAGTGTTGGCTGATTTCAAATTACAGATTAAAAATAAAAAGCATTTGTTCTCTATTTACTGTTCTCTCTCTCTCTCTCACTCTCACTGGCATTGAGTAATTTATGAATAGTAGAAAATGAAATAAATGTGATAAGCAATTGGAAACTAAAACGTGACTTCGACTTTAACAAATAACAAAAATAAAAGAAAGCAAATTAAAGATATTCAGGTGAAATTCTTGCTTAATTAGGCATGAAATGTTCAACTGTTGCTGGGACCACATTATAAACAATAAACAAGATTCCATTTGTCGATAGAGCAGAACAAAAGACTTACTTTCATTATCATTATGAAATCCGAAATTATTGCAAGTAATTTATTGGATAAGAAACTATTGAAAATATTAATTTCTGTTGTAGTTTGACATAACAATAAAATATAGATTATATTTACTATGAAGCAAAAAACGAAGTTAAGTAGGAATAGATCATTATCCCAAAATGTATTATTCTATAATCATTTACTGCCGAAACGCTAAGTTGCATTTGTTTAACAAAACATTTGTTCTCAGAGAAAGTTCTTATAAGCAATAATTTAGTAAAAACACTAATAAGTTCTATCGCACATTTAAATTTTTATATTTGCAATATATTATCAATTCAAGTACTTTAGCTCGAGTTATCGAAATATATATAAGTTTCATATTTATGAATTATTTGTTCCAACTGCAAGAATATAAATAACAAAATATAAGACTATACAATCGAAACCACAATTTAAAGTAAGTAATTCAGTTACTTTATTAATAATAAATAATGAAAATAACCAAATAAAGATAATAATTTAATAACACAATATAAGACTATAATATCTAATCCACAATTTAAAGTAAGCAATTCAACCAGCTCTTTTTATCTGTGAATTTATTTCCTTCAAAATGCATCAAGCTAAACGAAATTCCTTCATTTAAACTATTTCAATATTTGTAGTCATTATAATATGATAGCCAGCCATTACTACAAATTGAACTCTTTTATGACTTGCAACAGCTCAAAGGAAAATTGTAAATCAAAGGCAATTGGAAACCACTTAAATCGCTCAAAATGCAAAATGAATTGATTTACTGTATTTATCTGCTCGAATTTAGTGATTTAAGAGCTCAACCCATTAAAAACGACTGGAAATTGGAAAACAACAAAGCGTAAAGGTGTTTATGCTGATGCTATACATCTAAAAAATAAAAGAAACAAAAGGAACTGGAACTGTGAAACTTCACTAGAAAAGCAGCCCAAAACAAAGCCCGAAGTTGTGTGCAGATGTTAAGCATTTTTATTGGGCGTGAATCATATAAGATGAATCAGTTCGGCATTTAAGGTTACAATAAATTCAACGAAAGAGAAAATACGTTCTTTGGACTCTAATTGGTTTCCAATTGAAACAGTATAAACCAATTATGCTTAACCATAAAAATCGTCAACGTTTACGCTTTAGATGAAGAGATAATTGTTAAAAATGTTGTAACCTCTGTGTACTCTCGTTAATTAATTATGATAACAAAAAAAAACTATTAACTGATGACATACAGATTTGCTATATAATGATATGAAAATGGATTCTATTTTTTTGTGGGCTAAACAAGATCAACCAAATTCTCGGTTCTGAAATACATATTTACAAATATATTTAATTAGAAAAACTAGAACAACATAAAAGACTTTGAGTAAATAAATTCATCTTGATAGCTGCATATGTAGATATATTATAACTAACCAAAATTCGTCTGTATTTTTATTAATTTCAAAGCGATAAACAATGTAAACAAATCCCAAACACAGCTTTTATTGTCTTTTTTATAACATACGAAAAACAATTGTTTTTATCTACAATAAACTATGGAAGGATAATGGATGTTACAGCCTTCATGATATTTCGTTAGTTTAGATATTTCTTTAAAAACTGGTACATTGTAAACGTCCCTCGACTATTGGATATTATCATTTATATTGTCGACTAATATTGGGACTTTTGGGACGTGTCTCACAGAAAATTGTAAAAATTCCATACCGGTTATTACATAAATTTATATTTTTGTTAACTTGTAATAAACAATATAAATCTAATTCATAAACAAGCTACAAAATTCCCCAATGAACAAGTTCAAGTTATGCAAAGCTTTCAAGATGGTTCCCACGATAATGTTTATGTAATCTTGAAATTGCAACGTTTATTATGTGTTATGCAAGTGACTAAGATGCATGTTTATTTAAGTTTTACGTGAACAAAATGTTAAAGATATTTACGAGCATCCAAAAGATTTGGAAGCTTGGCCAGAATTAAAGAATTGAAAACCTTTTTTTATGATTATTAATTATGACACTTTTTACTAAAAATTTCCAATTGAATTAATTGTTTGCTCTCTTCAACATTTGTTAATGTAACAATTGATTTCCGAATTATGTACATTTCACCGCAATTGTATCTAAATTGTTTGCTTTTCGCTATTTTTGAGGGTTCTCAAAAGTAGCTGAATAACAAACTTAATGTTTTATATACTCTCTTTATTATTTTCTTTTAGCTATTATTATTTTGTATATTAAATTATTATTTTACCATCTATTTATAATTATGACAACTTGAATAAATTGTTTACACTTTTCTTTCCACACATAATAAACTGTTTTCTTCTTTTGTGCTTTGGGGGTTCTCAAAAAGTGGCTGCAACATGTGTTGTGTCGTCTGATTTAAGACCGAAAAAAGAGCAGCCGAAAAAAGTATTAAGCTCAAATAACGGTAAATAAAGCCACCTGTGGCCATATACAGCATACGCACACACACACACACACACATACACAGAAACAGACACGCACACATAGATACAAACTGACAGTCGCAAGCTTAACGCTCATTCCATTTCGTTTCTCTCGCTCTCTCTGTCTGTCTCATTCGTGCTCTCTCTCTCTCTTTCCCTCTCTCTGGCTCAGTCGACAATAGGCAAACAGCTTTAATTAAAGCGCGCCCTCATTAGATTTGCACAAAACATTTTTATGTGTTTGCATAATTTAAAGTGAAACGTGTTCAAAATTCATTTAAAAGCAAATTAAAAGCACATGGAAGTGAAGGAAAATAAAAAATTACAAAAACTCACCTCAAAATAATTTAAATAAAAAACGCAGCAGCGCCCTTGAAAAATGTATGTTCAATTGTTGTTGAGTTGATGTTGTTGTGCCTTTTGTTCCCTCTGCCCACCCTCAGCCCCTTTAAGCTGGGGCCTGCTGTGGCTGCGCTGCTGCTGCGCTGCTCCGCTGCGGTTGTCGCGTGAAGCTTTTGTTTTTTTTTTTGTCGACTTTTACTATTATTATTTCACGTTGTATTTTTGCCGGGCTCTTCTTCATCAACTACTACTGTTGTTGTTGTTGTTGTTGTAATTGCTTTTCACTTTACAAAGACCAAAGACCACAAATACATAGAGGCAAACACGCACACACACAAACACACACAGACAGAGACACGTACGAAAAATTTCTCGCGCAGCAACTTTTCGAGTTGTTTTTGTTGTTTCTTTCTACATGCATATATATGTTTATATGTATGTGTGTGTGTGTGTATGAGAAAACCAGTATTTGCCTTCTTCTTTCACTTATTTCAAGAAATTGTTGAATAACGGTTTCGAATTGTTGTTGTTGCTCTTTTATTAAATTTCACTTTGCTTTCTCGTGCTGTGGTTGTTGTTGTTGTTGCTTCAATCACACGCACTGTGCAAAATACAGGCTGCGTTTTTAGTATTTTTTGTTGTTGTTTTTAGCCCTGTTTTAAACCTGTCCTGCTGCTGCTGTCGCTGCTGCAGCTGCGTCGTCGTCGACGTCGCCGCGCGGCGTCTGCTGCTGCTGCTTCTTCTTGCACATTTGCCTCACTTTACAGAGAAATAAACAGAGAATATTAAACACACAAATTTCATATTTGTTTTGCACGAAATTCAGTTTGCATTTTATACATTTTATATAAATATATCTATATATTTAAGAAGCAGGCAAACAGCAACAACATGATCATCATCATCAGCTGCAGGCGTGTTTTTAGTATAATTAACGACGACGCAAATATTCCAAAGAGTATTGTTGTTGTTGTTTTAAGCAACGTTCATTGCCACACACACATACACGCAGACGGCAAACACACAGACACGCACACAGACACTGTGGCAACGCTGCTGCCGTTATGTAGGGACGTCGACTGCGCTGTCGTTTCAAGGGAACTTCATTTCTACACTTTAAGCGCCCCCGCAGCAGCAACAGCAACAAACGAAACAAAGAAAATTTCACTTGTCTCGCGCCACAACAACAATAAATACACACACACAGACACTCACACGGATATTCACACACACACACATTGCGCTTTTGAATGTCAAAATTCAAATTTGTTTTTTCTTTTAAATCATTTACACACACACAAATAGACTGACACAATTACAGAAATTGTAGTTGAGACTTCTTTTTTTGTACATTTTTATTTTAATACACTTCACTACACAAACTACGCCTAGTTGTTGTTGTTGTTGGCCTACTTTGTGTGTGGGGAATTTTGTTGTTGTTGTTGTTGTTGCTGCTGCTCAGCTTCTCCTTTTGCAGCAGCAGCGAAGCGACTGCGACGACGACGGCGACTTCTGCTACGTCGTTGTTGAAAAATTTCACACGCGCCGTTTTTTTTTGTGTCTCGTTTTTTTTACGTAAAAAAGAAACTTTTTTTGCTTACTTTTATTTATTTATGCACATACATATATTTGATGTATGCTGCATTCGATTATGTGTGTGTAATCGTTTTTCGCTTATATATATATATGTGTGTATATATATTATGTATATATTTGATTTTGTTATAAAAAGAAATCACTACTACTTCAAAAAACGAGAGAGACGAAGACGAACGAACGAACGTATGAAGAATGAATGACTGAGAAAGTGACTACAAAAATACACGGCGTGCTGCCAACTGAGTTTTTGCGATTAATGCATACGCCGTGCTGCCACCACAAGCAAACACAATCTACTAAAAATGCCTACAGCTCCATCGCACGATTCATAGTTATCGATATTTGTTTAGCAGTTGACTAACAGAACTGTTGCTGAACCGTTGCTGTTAAAGTGTCGCTGCTGTTAATGTGCAGTGTAATTGTTTACATTCACCTCTTGGTATTTCCATGTTGGCCGCATTACGGTCTCACTGAACAGTATATACTTGTGGCAGCGCCTATAAAAGCAATGCGTACTGCACTCTACGTGTTTTAGTTAACAAAATTAAGCCGTACAAACAGAGACAGCGCGTCAACTACTAAATTTTCTAGTACTTTATTTCGATAATTATTTTCAACAAATTCTGGTTATCAAAAGACTAATTATATAGAGGCGCAAAATGGCTGCACGCGATGCTGCATCAAATCAACTCATCGACTACAAAAACGAAATGAAGGTGAGCCCAAAAAACGAAACCTTTTTGAATTCACAATTACGATTAGTTTAGACAAATAATCAAGTGATATTATGCCAAAATAATCCCTGGCAAAACAAAACTGCAGCAGCAGCGCAGTCGACGCCGGTTAACAGATAAAAAGAAGAAGCAGAACACGGAGGCGCAAAGTTCAACGGCGATTGTTGTTGCTGTTTTATGTTGAGTAAGGCAGCGGAGTATTGTGCGCTCGCTCTAGCGCACTGTACCAAATAGACACACGCACACTTAACCTTTCACTTGTCGCTGCCTCTCTTTTCATTTGGCTTAAATCCCCTAAATTAATCGTTATCGTTATCGCTCTTTGGCTGATAAGTCTTATCACATTTTGCACCTAATCCAAAGTCGGCATATATGATAGTTTATTCATATATATTGTTTACTCTTCACGCCTCGGTGTCAAATCTATTATTTATTTATTGACATCAATTTTTACTTTCATTATGTTGTTGTTTCAAGAGAAATTTACGAGTTTCTTGAATTTATTAATTAGCACATAAAATATATTGCACTTTGTTCTATATGAATTTAGTCATTTCCCTTTCGGCCATTATCTGTATATCTCGTTCCATTTCCGTATCTCGCTTTATTGTCACTTAATCTCTAGATAAGACAAATTAATTCATCAAGTGCACTTTGCGAAATGAAACTTGCCACCGTTTGTGGCAAAGTCAGCTTAATCAGCAATTTAGATATAGGTTTTTAATGACTTTGCGGGCACCTTGAACAGCTGCACTTAGGATATTAAATATATAGCGAAAATGCATTAAATATTTCCGCTTGATTTCACATGCAATAGTTTAAAAAAAAAACCAAATTACTCAATGCATAATTGTTGTTAAACAACTATAAACAAAGACGTGCCAAAGTCGGCTTTTGAGCGGGGCCTAGCTTTATTTATTTACTTTTTTAAATACCCGGTAATGTTTGGGTAGAAGGGTATTATCACTTGAGGACGACAAAAAAGAAAGAAAGAAGGAATCCTCTGCAGATCATAGAGCCTATAAAATATAGAGTTATCATATTTTGGGAGTATTTTTCTTAGTTCGATAATTATCTAAAATATTTAAAGAATTTCTTGAGAAAACAAATATAAAATTTAATTTTGTTATTAATAACATTTGGAAGTTCTTCGAGAAACAATTTCTTTTACTTATTTAGAATATTTTATTTAAAATTAATTTTTGAAAGAATATTTCTATTTAATGCCGCTTGTATATTAGACTTAATTCTTTTAATTTTTCATTCATTTCCAATTTGTAGTACACATTTTTTTTATAGTTTCTGTAATAATAATAATATGTTTGTTAATGGTTTCCAAAATTAAGAAGCAGGACCTTTTAATTTAATTAAGTTTACAAAGCAGACTTTATTCTTTTAATTTACATTTAATTTTAATTTATATAGTGTCTTTTTTATTTGATAATTGTTTTGTGCTCTCCAAAAATAAGTAGAAAATACTTATTATTTAATTCAGTTGATATAACAGACTTTATTCTTTTCATTATTCTCATAATTTTAATTTGTATGGTACACTTTTATTTGATGATAATATTTGTGTGTTCTCAACAAATAAGTAGGGTATCTCGAAGTCCATCACCTTCGACTGTAGGTCTCTTATGTGGTTAGCAATTTATTTGTTTGCTATTTAGCTGGATGTCAATGCACCTTGGAGTTGCATAAACTGGTTGCAAGTACTCTTGGCGTCGATCGATGCCGTTGAACTCGCCACGCATGCGCCCCAAACAAGTTCAATCGGCGCGTTGCAAGTTCCAAGTTGCAAGTTGCGAGACAGAGTGTGTTAAGTTATTGTGTCTGCGTGGCACGATCAGCGTTTGCTGGTTGCACATTTGGTTATGCAATGCTGTTGGCACTCGCCTGCGAAATGCAGTACGATTTTTTTTAGTTTATTGTTTCTTGTTGTATGTGAGAATATGTTTTGAAATCGCATTCGCATTGGAAGTGACCCAGAAAAATAAAAGGTGTTCGTTCGTGTTGTTCCGTTGCATGACCTTCTATAGCCAACCAAGCAGCCAAAAGCTCAAAACTGCATTTTGTCAGGCATCAATGCGGTCTTGCCTTTGTTTCTAGACCCCCCTCCAGACTATATACGGCTGGCCCCGTTCTCTGTGCATCGGAATGCCCAAAATACGAACTATTTCACCAAGTAGACGATAAAAATATCCAGACAACCCGCAATTGTTTATTTGCATTATTCCAAAAGCTCTGCGAATTTTTTAGGAATAACACAAGTCATAATTGGAGGGAATTCCTTTAAATAAATATATGTATGTAGCAGAATAAGTAGTCTACAGTTGATGAAGTTTTAAGGATTCGATTTTGATATAAAAAAATTAAAATCTCCTTTGAAAAAATGAGGAAATAATTATAATAAATTCGATTGAAGTCAATTTTTACAAAGGCGTTTTGAAAAACTAACCAAAGTTGACTTTAAAAAAAAATAAATTAAATTGGTTCATTATTTAAATATTAAACAATGAAAAATATCTTATAGTTCGAAATTTAAATTTTAAGACTAAATTGTAATTAAAAAATTCAACGTTAATTGATGTTTACTTAATAATTCAATGGAGAATAATAATCCTTATAAAATTATTTATGTATATTAGTGTTCATTGTATTATTTTCTTAGTGTTCAAGAACATTAAGTTTAACACTGTTTAAAATAGCTTTGTTCACCTTTTGAATAAAAAATGTATAATTTTTGCTCTCATTGAGTTTTACATTTTTAATTATTGGCTGTTGTTTTTATTTTTAGAAAACTGTGTAAAAAAGTAACATACTTTAAATGCGAAACTTTGTCATGCTTCGTTCAACGCTTTTAAATGTATTTTACTGACTTCATTGTTTGCAATACATTTGTAATTTTAAATGGCCGTAATTCGTAATGAAAGCTACTTATTTCCGGTTTACAAAGCTCTACAATATTTAGCGAATCGGAAGATTGTTCAATTGTGTTTCATTAAATATTTCTTAAGGCTCCATTTAACCGTTTCCTTACTTCACTTTACCGATCTATCGCGCAGACAATTTCCAACTCTATCGCTTACATGAAATCTGTAAGCTTCATTAACTTGTTGCCACAGCCAAACAAGTTGCAATTAAAACTTTGCTTCGGCAGTTTTGTTTTGTTGTTATTTGCATTTAGGTCCTATCGATACATACCGAGTCTTATCAATTTGCTGTTCTCGCACACACACACACGCAAGCACTCAAATCGAGAATATATAGAGAGGTATATATATAGTATATTGTTCGTTTCTTATTATCTATCCAATTGCGCCCTCTGGAGTGGCCCCGCAGTCAAAGTATTCAAAGTGCAAACAACGTTGATTGCAAATCGAAATACAAAGTAGAAATCGTGAAAATAGTGCAGAAGATATAGTATAGATATAGATGTATTTTGTGTAAAATATATGCGGGGTTAGACATTCACAGTGTGCAATAAATTGGAGAATTTGAGAGCAGCTAAATTCATTAAAAGTCGCGCTTTTGTTTAATATGCCGGAGTCATCGCCTGATGCATACATATATATATATACATATGTACATATATGTATAATTATAACCGAAGTGTATATGGACAGTAGCTTTGTGCGATAAATGCCTGACAGATTGCATTGTTAGTCAGTTGTGTATCTCAGAGATACATAGCAACTTTGTACAATATCTTTTGTCGCATGTAGAATTGCTGATAAGCTCTTCTCTGGGGAGCGGCAGCCGCTGCACCCAGGTTCGAAATCATAAACATCTTTGTCGCAAATAGCTCGCATTATCACGAAATTCAAATCTCTCCTTGTAGTTTTTACTATATAGAAATCTCTCTTTCGAATATGCGCCCCCCGCGGAGAGCTGTGATAAGCCCTCAAAATGTCTGCCAATCTTTATGTTTATGTTTTTTTTTTTTTTTTGCACCGATTAGATAAGATTCTCATACTTTGTACTCGATTATATAACAGAACAGCACAAACTGCAGCTAAAGATTTGGAGCTCTATAATTTAGCACTACGCAAATCACTCCTAGAAAACCTTAAATTATTGCTGAACCCAAGTGAATCGTAAATTCCATAAATAGCTTAAGTATTTCATGACAATTCACTTTCGTTTGACATTGCTAAAGTCAAGAAGTGGGGTCCGATTTCAGTAGCTGCAGAAACGCTAATGATCGAAGCTACAAACAAGATTGTAGACAACTTGTTTTGTTTCGTTTCGTTTTGTTATTTTCGCCATAAGAGGGGCGTGACTTGTTAAATGAAATGTATTGATTCTTAACAGTTATTTGACTCGATACAAGTAAGCTTTTAAGTGTACCTAATTTGTTATTCTTAACGATCATATCAGAGATTAAGCGAGTTTATCGAAAGCTTGTTTGAAACGCTGTACTAACTGCAGTTATCGATCATCTTTTTTAGGCTTATATTAATAAAATAATAGTGTATAAAATGTAATACAACAGATATGATGAAACGACATATAGTAAATTAAATAGCGCAATTATTTGGTAATAATATATGTAGATATTCTTTTTAGGAAGTTAAATTCTTTATTAAATTATTTATTTATTTATTTTATTATAATATGAAAAATAACTTTATTAGTGGAGTTTTAAAATAAAAATAAACATACATACTAATTGTTATTATTATTGTTTCACAAAGTTAAAAAAAAGATACTTATGTTAATAATGTATCTGAAACTAGATGACAAGAAAATCATATTAAGGCTGAATGAATTTTTGAGATCAAAGAAAGTTGGACAAAAGCGACTCAAACAATTTTTTCTAAAATAATAAATTTTGAAACAATTATTGATTAAATTCCACCACATATATTGTAACATATTTAATCTGGAAATAACCGTCAAGCAAAAAGTATTCTAAATAATTTTTTTAGGATAATATTTTTAATTATAATTAAAATATTTAAATCAAATCAACTGACTTTTGAGGCTCCCAAAAATTAGGGTCTAATAACGATTTATTTAACTACCAAATTGAATTCATTAAAAATTAATATTGTCAATTTTCTTCCGTTTGCAGGAATGCCCCGGAACAATTTCAACCGGAGCCGGCGCACCAATTGGCATCAAGGATGCCACGCAATCGGTGGGTCCTCGCGGCCCGCTGCTGCTGCAGGATGTGAACTTCCTGGACGAGATGGCGCACTTCGATCGCGAGCGCATTCCCGAGCGCGTGGTGCACGCCAAGGGCGCCGGTGCTTTTGGCTACTTTGAGGTGACCCACGACATCACCCAATACTGCGCTGCCAAGGTGTTCGAGAAGGTGAAGAAGCGCACTCCACTCGCCGTCCGTTTCTCGACGGTGGGTGGCGAATCCGGCTCGGCGGATACGGCGCGCGATCCTCGTGGATTCGCTGTGAAGTTCTATACGGACGATGGCGTCTGGGATTTGGTGGGCAACAATACGCCCATTTTCTTCATTCGCGATCCCATTCTGTTCCCCAGCTTCATTCACACGCAGAAGCGCAATCCGTCGACGCACTTGAAGGACGCCGACATGTTCTGGGACTTCTTGACGCTGCGCCCGGAATCGACGCATCAGGTGTCGTTCCTGTTCGGTGATCGCGGCACTCCCGACGGCTATTGCCACATGAATGGCTACGGCTCGCACACCTTCAAGCTGGTCAATGCCAAGGGCGAGCCCATCTATGCCAAGTTCCACTTCAAGACGGATCAGGGCATCAAGAACTTGGATGTGAAGACCGCTGCCGATTTGGCCTCATCGGATCCCGACTATAGCATTCGTGATCTGTACAATCGCATCAAGAACGGAAAGTTCCCCTCGTGGACGCTGCAAATTCAGGTCATGACCTTTGATCAGGCCAAAAAGTACAAGTTCAATCCATTCGATGTGACCAAAGTGTGGCCGCATAAGGAGTACCCATTGATCACCGTGGGCAAAATGGTGCTCAATCGCAATCCCAAGAACTACTTTGCCGAGGTCGAACAGATTGCCTTCAGTCCGGCTCACATGGTGCCCGGCATTGAGCCATCGCCCGACAAGATGTTGCAGGGTCGCCTCTTCTCCTACTCGGACACGCATCGCCATCGCCTGGGACCCAATTATCTGCAGATTCCCGTCAATTGTCCGTATCGCGTGAAGGTCACCAATTTCCAGCGCGACGGCTTCATGAATGTCACCGACAATCAGGACGGTGCTCCCAACTATTTCCCCAACTCCTTCAACGGACCACAGGAGTGCCCACGGGCTCGCGCCCTGTCCACCTGCTGTCCGGTGACCGGCGATGTGTATCGCTATAGCAGCGGCGATACGGAGGATAACTATGCGCAGGTCACCGATTTCTGGGTGAATGTGCTCGACAATTGCGCCAGGAAGCGACTCGTTCAGAATATCGCCGACAATCTGAGCAATGCCAGTCAATTCTTGCAGGAGCGTGCCGTCAAGAACTTTACGTTGGTTCACGCCGATTTTGGACGCATGCTCACCGAGGCTCTCAATCTGATCAAATCGTCCAAGTTCTAAATTGATGTCACCACCCAGTGGGTTTCGTTTAATTCATTGCTGAAGAGTACAGCCAGCTTATTGCACTTTCTAATCCAAACTCCCACTGAACCTCTTTTGGTTGCGGGCAATTTTTTGTGGTACTTTAATGCTCCCTTTACCCCATGCGTGTGCCTTGTTTTACAAACGCTGAATTGTAGTAGCTATAATACAACACATCTTATATGTTATTGATGTTTAATAAACCTTAATCTTTTTGATATACATAAGACGATCAAGTTGTTTCAGTTGCACTGCAAATATTTATACATAATTCTTAATCAGTTTGATATATATTACAAACATTTAAGCTCAAATTAATTTGCTTATTATTTGGTTTTTAATAAATCTTAATAATTACAATGCAACTATTTAAATAAACTGGCATAAATATCGATAGCCGACTGTTATCGACGTATGAACGTTTTTCAATACTAGCAGGCGAGAGTTATCGATATGTTTATATATGGTATTTTAATACTGCTGCTATTGATCCGGCAGCTCACAAAGTTGCCAGACTTTTAAATTAGTATTTATTTAAATTAACGTAGAAATTTAAATTTGAATTTGAAATTCAATGAATAATTTTTTCATTTGCTGTTTAATTGAACCATTCCGTGCCGGAATTTGTCTAGTTGAACTGATATATGTTACAGCACATCCATTCTCAATTTAATAGTAATTCAAAACGATCGACTTTGTTTTTTGACATTTTGAGCTTTTTGTTTTTATTAAATGTTTACAACTATATAAAACATAAATTGTTTGCAAATTTACACAGTATCATTTAGGCTTAAAACTAATGCTATTTTTGTGCTCATTTCGGTACGCATTGAGTAATTGTTTCATTTTGATTTTGTTTACAAGCTTTCATCTGTTTACATTTAACAAGTTGCAAAATAAAAATATAAAAGAAAAACAAACACATGATGTCAGTCTGGTTGATGGTATATCAAAAAAGAGAGTATAGAAAATACATTTCAATGCCAGTTTTTTTTGTATAACATTAAATATATAACTTTCGTTTATTACACTAAATGCAACAATTAAGTAACATTATTCATTACGTAGTTAAGCTGAGTTGTTTTTGATTTTTTTGTTTTTTCAAAATTGTTTAAATGTATTTATAGTTTTTTTTGTTTGTAAATTTAAAGGCTGTTAGTAAATGCGTTAGGCTGCTAGACGGACGCCCCATTTCCTAAATAGTGTTAACTTTGACATAATCTATACACAAGCCACTATATAGCAAAAGTGTAAACTGTTCACTGTGTCGTTTAGAAATTCAGTCATCGTTGCAGTAATTGTTTTGTGTTGACTTTTGCTAAATTTGTTAAAAACTATAACTGCTTGCTTTAATGATTTCCACAAAAATATAACCGAAGCGTTCCGTGTAGTAGACCTAATAAACATTTCAGCAAAGGCACTTCTTCTAGTTCATGTTTCTCTTTGTACAGTTCCCTCACGCCGTTGTGTTGTGTTCACCTCTAGACTAGACAACTAACTAATTAAAGACTGTTCCATTTGCAGCCAGCGCCAAAGCATCGGTGACATTGCTGGCAATCTGAGCGAAAGCCGGTGTGGTATTGTTCAGCACAGTGGTAATCAAATTCGAGTGGTTTTTAGCCAAATCATGAATCAATTCACTGTTGTTGAGCGCCAAACGTGAAGCGTTGGCAGCAATTTCGGCCAACATACGTGACTTATTTGCTGCCTCTTCGGCGGCAATTTCCGCCCATCTGGGGAACGTATTCAGATTGGGATATATGACCATGGCCCAGGTTTGACAGAAAACGAACAGCACAATGATGGTTATAATTGTCGGTCCAATGCCCGCAATTGCCATGTCCTTGCTGCGAATGTGCGCATAGCCAGCAACGAGCGCATTTGGCGGCGTGCTCACCGGCAGATGGAAGGCCATGCTGCAGGCCAAGCCGGCCGGGAATACCAAGTACAGCGGATGTATTTTGAGTGCCAATGACTGCGAAAAGAAATCAAATGAAATTAGTCAATGTAAAAATGAGAATTACAAGCGTAATTTTCGCACCATTTCATTGAGCACAGGTATCAGAATATTGGCCACAGCAACATTGGAACTGAAGGCAGTCAAGAAGACGGCGAACAGAATGACCACAAGCAGCAGCGCCGAGTTGGGCAGCACCTTCAGACCGGTCATCGATTTGCCAATCAAACTGGCCATGCCGCTCTGCTTGCTGCCGGCAGCGAGCGCGAAGCCGCCGCCAAGCAGGAAGATGAGACCCCAGGGCACTCGCGACTGTATGAACTTCCAGGTGATGAGCGAAGGCGTTGGTGCCGTGGGCACGGGTCCATTGCGACAGCAGTAGCGCAGGAATGCATAATTGGCGGGCAGCACGAAGCACATAATGACAACAAAGATTGTCGGCATAGAGTTCTTAATGACCCTACAAAATAAATATATTTATTAATTGAAACTATCAAAAATTTAGCTTATTTCAACTTACTTCTCGGGCAAATAATCTGCCCAGCCCTTGAAGATGCCTGGCTTGCGGGTAAAGTACATGACGACCATGAGAATGAACAAGATCATCACTTGGATCTCGTGCATATTGATGGGACCCAGTTCCTTGTAGCGCTGATCGATCACCTTCTTGGCCACATGCGCGTTGTCCTTGCCCACCTGCACCTCTTGGGCTTCCTTGCTCTTGGGGCGCCACAGTCCCATGAAATGCCATTGCAGGAACACGTACGTCAACAGCGTGTAGACCAACATCGAGGGCACCGAATAGAACATGAAAGTGGGGAAATCCATTTTCTCAGTGGCATTGGGGAACGCGGTGTCGTAGATGCCCTTGAAGGTGAGATTTGTGGCAGTGCCAATGATGGTGCCGCAGCCGCCCAGAGACGAGGCATAGGCAATGCCCAGATAGTAGCACTGTGTGACCTTGGTTGGGTAGGGCAGTCTGTAGAGGCGACAATATGTTTAGGAAGACAGTTCAGTATCGATATAGCTGCTGACTTACTCATCCTCATTCTTCTTTTTGTTCTTGTCGCCAACCATTTGATACTCGGGCTCGTGGTAAATTTTGCATACGCCTTGCTGCAAATGGGAAAAATATCATTATTGATATATTCAAATGTATTGGAAATAATTTAATGAGACGGATTTTCTGTTGTATTAATTCCTAATCGATTTGACAATATTTATAAATTGATTAATCAAATTAAATTTATATTGATTGTATGATGTAAATAAACGTTTTATATTAAGAACCAAGGACCGTAATCATAGCAAGTTGTATTAAAATATTACATTATATTTTGATTTTTAATATCTATTTAAACACTACAAATTTACCATTATTGTAGAAGTAATACAAAAGTTATTATTTTAGTGGAATTTGTTTCGTTCAAAGTTTATTCCAAGTGTTAAATTAGTTCATTAAAAAATAAAACAAAAATTATCAATGTTTTCGGTCCCTGTTAAATTTATATAAAGGAATCTCAATTATGCAGAATTTTGTATGCAACAATTTTTGTAACCAATATCTGCAGAAATTCGCTCATAAACTCACCGCTTGCAGCTCCTCAAGCACAGCTTGAATAATGGGGCACATCATGGCTGTGCAGGCAGCATTAGAGATCCACATGGAGATGAACATAGTGACCATAATCAAGCCAAAATGTAATCTAAAATATGGATGCAAATGGTAATTAATGTTGTAATTAAAGAATTGCTGTGTGCTCACCTTCTGGGACTGCAGCCCACCATTTGGATGACTCTGAGGGCGAGACGCTTATGGAGACCGCTGTATTCCACAGCGAGTGCAACCATAATGCCGCCCATAAACATCACCAGCGTATCCTTGAAGTACGTCATGCAAGTCTCCTCGGATCCCTACAAAATAATGCAAATTAGGTTAGTACTTGCCTGACAATTGCAAGCATCATAAACTTACCATTATACCCATTGTAGGAAATGCTATTATAGGTATCATGGAGGTGACATAAAGCGGCAACGCTTCGGTGACCCAAAAGACGGCCATAATCAGCAGAATGTACATGCATCGGTATTCCTAAAGAACATAGATAAATATGAATTAAAAAAATATATGTTTTATTGAAATTTTCTACGTTTAACTTACCAGTTTGTTGTTGGTTAACAGCAGGGGAAGGCAGATGATGGGCATCAGGAAGACAACCAATCCCTTCCAGTGGTTGGCGAAGAAGGAGCCGCATGAGACTTCCGGCTCCACCGGTTCGCCCACTTCACTAAAAATATAAAAACAAAAAATGGTTAATTTACATTTCATGTGTATAATAATAAGAAATACATATAAATATTCCTCTTACTATTTTATTAAATCAATAAATCTAATTTATACTTACAGTTCCATTTTAAATTCGGGGTAAATCTGTAAAAAGACACGGAAAAAAAAGAAAACAAATTAATAAATTGATAAGAAATTTAATATTTTGTTCGAGCGAGCCTCCAAGCGAATTCTTCCACTTGTTGCTTTATTATTTGTTGCCATGTGCTCAATTTTCCCTCAAATGCTTCTATTATAATCGTTTACAGTTCGTTAAAAACACATTCATCAATATTGAGTGAGAGAGCGAAAATGGGACCAAAACCAATTGAAAATCAAGCAAATTGACACGTAAATTGTTGTCTACACGTCAACACAAAATAATAAAAATAAAGGGGGATTATAGGCAAAGGCATTAAGCTGGTATACAACCTATAAGCTTTATAAACAGTGGAAAACTTGTATTGATTTGTGATCGCAGAATATCCACATTATTTATTTATTGATAAAATCTATATACATATAAATAACTCTCTAACTAAAATAACTTTAGTTTCATTAATAATTTCCAGGGTATGAATGCTGTAAAAAGCTGTAGGCGCAAGCAACAATTCTTTTGCGAAAATTATAGAGAAAAAATTGAATGGAATGAAAATGTGCAAGTGTTTGTTTGTGTTCTAAAAAATTGTCCACATCAATTTCGGTTCTCGGGGCGTTCAGTAGAGTTCTATATGTGGGTATATATGTAAATATTTCATAGGCGCATATTCATGACGACGTCGTTGGCCTCCATTCGAGGTATGCACGTCATCGGGCCGCCGTCGATAGTTAGGTAATCAATGTGCGAATTCTCCAAGCAAAACACAACACAACACAGACACATCAGCAAATCATTTTATTTATATACATAGATAGATAGTTTGCTATATATATATGTGTACATATATCTAGCCCTAAGAGACGGAGGCACGTCCAGTTTATGGCTATCGCAGACAATCAATCAATGGGTTGGAGAGCCAGTCATAAATAATCAAAAGAGTTGGCTTTCTGTAAGCTTACACGTGTGGATTGTCAACGTGTCGTATCCATAAGATACAACGTGTATATTTAGCTTAGTCGCCCAAAGATACAAAGCGACACCCACTAATTATAGCCGACCCAAACAGACTGGCAACGAACGGCGCCAATGTCAATGCCAATACTATAAAAAACAATATCTATGTATTATTTTTTTTAGTGCTGACTGCTGCAAAAGGGAGAGTGAAAAAGGCGTTGAAATTGAAACGAAATAGCGTGCCACATGCAACTGGCGTAGGACGTTGACTGTAATTGCGAGAGAGATGAGGTTTAGAACGCTTCAAAGTACCAAACATATTGCCGAGTTCTGATTGAAAATTGCCGACTTGTGAATCATCTACAACGAAGAGTAGGAGACCCAAAGAGAGAGAGAGAGGCGGAAGCTCTTTAGTAATTAGAATTAAAAAACAAGGGCAAAACAATTAAAAACAATACCGGGGTTCACGTTACAGATGTTTGTAGCACTTCCATTAATACCACATTGTTTTTATTGTTCAATAACTTAACATTTTTTAGACTTCAACTACATCGCTTCGCGGTTATTTAACTCGTTAGATTATGTATTCTACCTTAATTAATTTTCTTTTAGTGGAACTGATAACAAACGCTACTCTCCTGATCGGAAGTGTCTGTTGGCTTTATTCATTCATTTGCCTAGATCTTAATCAAAGTTCACTTAAAATATCGCATCTATTGCAAATAATTTTCCCAGAATCAAAGACAACAATCTGCAGCGCTCTTTTTTTTTAGCTATTTGTAAATTACTTTAATCAACTCTTTATGAACTTAATAATGCTCAGTTTAGCACAATTTTCGAACAATTGTTAATTGTTTTAATGTCGGCACTTTTTGTGAACACCAATTTTTCAGACTACTTTTTTTTTGTTTAATTTTTATTGTTTACAATGTAATTGTTTGGTTTGTATTGTTGTTGTAGTGTGCTCACAGAACCGTAACTCAATCTATAGGCGACAAAATTTGCATTTAATTTTCACACTAGAAACGTCGCGCAATTCAGAACGTGAAACGAGAGAAGCGCGTATCATATATGACTGTTTAGTCTACCAATTGTTTAACATACCCTGCAACAAATAAAAACTCTTCTCTATCGTCAGTCTATTTATTTTTATTCAATTTGTAAGCTATGTAGAAAATTTCATGAAGATTGCATAATAACTTGTAAAGTTACTTCAGTTATGAAAGAATCGACTTTTTGTTTAGATATGTATCTGCCTAGAGGGCAACTGAACGTCACTCGTACTTGTTTTGTTTGTTTTATAGGAAATACTCGGAATGCTGAACAGAGGGACATTTCGCTATTACATGTGCTCCATAAGTATGTGAGACAGCGCTGAGCTATGAGCTGTTTCTACCAAACTATACTATATATTTTGTTATATATCATATCTGTGTTTGCGAGGCGCGTGCAAATTGTTCAAACTGTGCCCTGTGTCAAAAGTCATTTGTTATAATTGAAAATATAATTAAAAAAAACCGACAAAAAACAACAAATTCTAGCACGCGCCAATGTCTAAGAGGGCAGCACATTCGATTTGAAGTGTGACCGCATTTTGTAAGTCACTCTCGAAAATATAATATTACGACACAGATGTGTTCATTCTTGGGTTCTCGAGTGTGTGCTTGATTGATTACAAAATTGATAGACAGCATGAGATAGAGAGGGGGGAGCGTACAAATTGATAAAGTCGAGCATCTAGAATGTAGAATTTATTTAGTATACTTTAGATGTTATTTACTATCAATTGACTGTTGGGTGCCGACGTCAAATTGCACCCTGACTATCAATCAAAATTCAATATGTACAAGAGAACATTATTACAATGCTCTTGTCGGTAGATACTTATCAACTATCTCTTCATGCTAAATATTTACAATCAAGTTAAGAGCATAAAGTGCATGAAATCTATCGATCAGAAACATGGTATGCAAAATAAGAATTAAATATTTATTGAAATACAAATATATTTTATTGCAATAATTTCGTTATCAATTTACTGATTTTTAATAACAATATTTATTTTTCTTTATTATTACTTGACTTTTTCTTTTGTTTGAAAGAATTATATAAGAAAAATTTTGAAAGTTTAACTTATTTAAAAAATCAAGATCAACGACAGAAAATGTATTATATTATACAATTTTAAAAATGTATTCTATGCAAAACTCTATTGGGATTCACCGAATTTCAATTAGTTTATCAATATTTTCCGAATTCTATTATATTCTATACATATGTATAGAGAAGCTGATTAGCTAAATTACAAGTTTGCTTTCTATTTAATTCATATTCTAAAAATATGTCAAAATTAAGTATAGTCTTTGTTATTGTTTGTCGTGACGTTTGACGAGATCTATTGAGCTGTTGCTCCAGACGTCAATCACAATCAGAATCTAATAATACACTGGCACTCCCAACCTACTCACTTGCTGGATTGTAATCATAGTTATATAGTGTAATTACATCGAATTCCTACAGAATGATTTTGTTAATTGAAGTGGGTAAAACACTTGAAACAAAGGAAATACCAATGTTAAGCATTGTTTATGTGTTTTTTTTTGTTTTTTTGGAGATGGAGTTGTTACGATATTGGGGAGAATTGTCACAAAGTTTCGATAAGTGAAGTGTTTACAAGCTAATTAATATAATGGGGCCGTCAGACACATTGTAACAGGGGAACAAAAGAAAGCAAGGCAAAGTTTTGCAATGAAATACGAATAACCCTCAAAATGATCACGTTCTCGAGTAATTCTTGGATATTCGTAAATTTACAAAGATTAATGCTGCATATTTGTTTTTGGGGTGCGTTTAAGCAAAGTTAACGTGTGCAAACTGGTTTGCAGCTAACGCAACTGACCAAAAGCTGAATTTACAGCAAAAATGTTGCAATTACTTATTGGCTTTCGAGTCAGCCGTAAATAACATTAAAGGCCTGTAAGTGGGACAGCCGACAGAGTTGCAAATGTGACACAAAGTTGCAATAAGCTGGAAGTTATGAACATTAAGATTGTCACCAACAAATAAGCGCTGTCTGGGGACGGGTCTTAAAACAGCACAAAGAAGTTTTCTTAATGTCCTTGAAGAAACTGCGAGACTGCTGGAGAAGACTGAAATAGGTATCTTGTAGATACTGCACATCTTTTAGACTGGACTAAAATACAGAAATACATACATACAGACTTCTCTCTCGGCATATTTGGAAAAATTAAATTCATTCCAGCTGTTTAGATTTTAAATTTCAAGTTTAATTAATAAAGTTTGAGGCATATCTTCCGCTTGTTTTGGACATTAACTATTTATTGAAAATAAATGTTATTTTATTCCTTATATACTTATCTTCAGATACCTAGAGAACTGAATATGCATTTAAGCTTCATCTCACACTGTCCTGGGTTAATAAATTTTTTTTTTTTTTTCAGGGTATTCCCTTAGATAATTGCCCTTTGTCAAATTTTTTAATTACCCTTTTACTTTTGTATTAAAATATGAATTTTTGTCACACTTTTGAGATCTCGAATTTACAACTTTTTAGCTCCACAAATACATCATATATTTTTTATTTATCTTGTTGGAAGTCCCCATTACAACCCGTTTTTTGTTGATTAAAATTTGTCTGACCCCTGTAACTTTACTTTCACTTTACAAAATTATTTGCAATATATTTTCATATTTATTAGGTCAACGCATGTAATAATTTGTATGTCAAAATACATTTGAATAAGTTGCTTAAGCTTCGAGATAAATAACCTCAAAAGAATATATATAACGCATTAACAATTTACCGGCTGTTACTGGATATTTATTAGCAATCTTATAAGCTGAAAATTCCTTATATACTATAGATAAGAAAACCGAGGTAATTGGCTCGGAATATCATAAATAATTATTAAGAAAGTCGACACGTCAAAACAATAAAGATCATCATAACAAAAGAGTTAAACAATTGACCGCAATCAACAATATTTACATCTTGGACAATTATAACATTAAACTATTTCTTTATAAGCAAATCTAATCAAATAGTTATTGGCTACTTTACAGGGTATTTGGTGAACAACCCATTAGCTGCTCAAAAACATATTGATAAGCAATTGTGTTGCGAAACCCACTCGAAATGTTGCCTATATACTGGACTCTAAAAAAAGCTAAGCAAGCTTCGCACTTTACCCCATTAATACATATTTAATCTGTTTTTTTGTTTTTTTTGTTTTAGGCGCTACAATACAGATTAATAAACTCAAAGTACACGAAAATTAACAATGCCTAGTGCTAAAATTAAATGGTATTAAGAGAGTGAGAAATCGGAATGCAATTTGAAAGGCAAGAGACTGTACTCGTAGTACAGGTAAGCTCATTAATGTGCCAGGTCTAACGACTTGAACTGAAAAGTCACCTTTATGACATCGCCAATCCGAATGCCGCATAAATTTCATATGGAAATTGCAATTGTGGTGAACGCACTTGGCAACAGCTCACAATAGAACTGAAATCGAAACTGAAATTGAAATCGGAGCCGGGTACTAACCTATAGCCTAACCATCTATAATCATATATAGCAAAATCATTTCACAAGACAAATTGAACTTGTTTTTCTGCACGTTTGTAGTATAGAAATTTGCGCTGATTTATTGTGGTATAAATATTTGCAGTTTGAGTTATCGACCATACACCTTCTGTCTCGTGACAAACCCAATAGGAATTAATTGTTGAGAAAATATGGTTATAATGCCAGACTTAATATATACTCTATTTCTGCATTGAAATTGAAAAAAGCAGAATTCATTCACATTAAACAAAGGAAAACTGTAAAAATATTTCAATATTTATTTACGTCTCAACTGAAAGCCAGACAATAATAATAACAAAGCTATCTATTTACAAAAAATATTATATAGCATTATGATGATTCAAAATTCCTGAGGTTATTGCACTGCTATGAGTTGTAAATAATTAATTAAATATTTCCATTAATTTCAACATAGCCGCCGATAGCCTCCGATATTCATTGATTAATTTGCATTATAAATTATTTTTATCATATCAAACTTTGCCTTCAACAAACGCTTCCCCGCCAAGTGACTAGCATACGAAATTAAAATTAACCCTGTGACACATAGTTCGACTGAGAGTACAAAAACTACTCGGATATTGAAGCTGCCTTATATGGAAAAGAACAGAGAAAAAACAAAATAATTGTGCCAATTAACATGTCATGTGAATGAACTTGAAATTTACATAGTCAGTGGAAACTATGAAAGCATTTGCATAATAATATTGTTTACAGGTGTTGAAAAAATACAAAAATAATAATCAATCAACTACTTGAAGACTTCGAGGACTTAAGTGTGATGTAAAGTGTTTTCAATTGGAAACATTAATTTGGATAATTTAAAAAGAAAGAATATTCTATCTAGTAAAAACTACTAAAGTAACCCCAAAATTAATATATTGCGAGTGCAGATATTGATTAGCCAGTGAGTAATCTTTATAATTGTGCCATATCACGATTGTGGCTTCAATTACGTATATCTGTCTAGATATTCGGCTATTCACTCGATGTTCGTTCAATGACCACACACAACAATTGAACCATTGATATCGCAGCATATCGTATCAGCCATAGAGCTGTCTTCACAACCGACCGAGAGAGATACGTCAATGTCGATGGTGTTTACTATATTTGATTAGCGGTCTCATTAGGTGTGAATCAATTGCCAAACAAAATCACGTTATCTGCCGCGCACAGAGAGAAAGAGGTGTTAATTCAATTTGTGTGAAAAGTTAAACATGCATTTGATATATTTTGTACATCTTATTTGGTTAATAAGAGTGGAAACGTTTCTCAAAAGGTCAATCAATTTAACAGGCAGCTGTCAACTAGTCCGAACTGGACGTTACGAGATTTTTCCTTACGGAATGTCTGAGATGTTGCTGCTACCTGATCATAAAGAGTTGTGTTTAAACAGCTGTGTTGAATCAACGATTAATGACTTATTTCCTGTTTTTCTCTGCATCTCAGGTGTCAGATGGGGAGAAAGGTAACTAAACTAGGCGACTCTATATTTAAACCATAATCTATAAAAGTAAATTCCATTTATATTTATAGCTGGGACGGTTACTGACATTCCGACAGCGAATGTAAGGAAAGGTCAGAAATTGGAGGAGCAATAAATTGTTTATTTGAATATCGTGATATTGCACTCTGTGGGGGGAATTAAATATTACAGCACAAAAGCTTAGGATTCATCGACCTAAAGTTTTTTTTCTTACAATTTAATTACGATTAAAATGACAAATTTAAGAATGAGTCTATGATATAGTGACAAAGAATTTCATGAACTGGTTGAGGAAAATAGGAAAAAGATAATCAATTAATGATTTAAAACTCTATTTCTAAAATTCGTTATTTGTTTTCCCATTCCTTAATTTTCCCTCGCTAATTCAAACTCTAACAGGAAAGAAACTTTGTTTTACAAGTTTGTATGTACCTGCGAATAAATCAATTATTCATTGTTATTAAAACAAGACGCTTGTCGTCATTGCTTATCGCCCGACTAGAACAGACTTCTAGAGGCCTTGGGAATGCAGTTGACAACGCTTCTAGAACCTTATTCTTCCATTCGCTTCACAGCATTGATAACACGCTGTCTAGATTTCTTTTTGTGTGTCAATAAAAAAAATAAAATGTCAAACTGGCTTACATAACACAAGTCGTTGGCACAGCTGGACGTGTTTTGGATTGAGTTTCGTATTTTGTATATTTTTTTATTTTTAGGAAATGCATTCACATGTTCAAAAGCTGTTGCCTTCAAAGCAGTTCAGAGCACGACTAACAATCATATTATAACAACAACCTGTAAAAGACCCTTTGAACAGTATCTCAAGTCGGAAAGTTCAATGACACGTTTTAAACTCGAAACACAACTCGAAGTCACTTGTATTATTGCTAATTGCTGTTTTGGATGCAATGCACATACAGCTAAATACAAAATGCAAGCTGACAACAAATACAGATAGCAGATAAAAGTAGCGTTCAATGTTTTGTGTTTTGTTTAAACAAAAAATCACCTGATCACTTTTATGCTACAAATTCCAAAGACTTAGAGACTCGCAGATAGGCTGGCTTAGTTGTAGATACTTTAGAAGATTAGAGAATGTTGGGGAACACTTGGAAAGCGTGGTCAGTTCATGGTTTGGTTATACAATGGCATGATCACTAAAATCTTAAAAAATCAAATTTATTTGATAGAACGTGTCGAATGAGTTTGTGGAAAATCTTGGGTTTCGTTCTAACTCAAGTATATGACTAACTCAAGTATATAAATTAAGGAATTAATAATAATTATTTTTCAATTCTGATCAATTCTGATATATAGATCTTTACAAAACATTTTTCCTAATTGGATCACATGGAATAAAGTTAGAATTTTACACATGGTTTCACGGCAACTTTCTTTTCACAATGAATTAATTATGAATGATCACAATTGTTCTGTGTGAATGAAGTGTAAAGAATATGTAGTATAGTTACATAAATATCTATTAATGCCAAATTAAGGAATTAATAATAATTATTTTTCAATTCGGATCAAGTGATATATAGATTTTTCTAAAACATTTTTCCTAATTGGATCACATGCAATAAAGTTAAAATTTTACACTTGGTTTCATGGCAACTTTATTTTCACAATGAATTAATTATGAATGATCACAATTGTTCTGTGTGAATGTCTAGCGATCTTGAAGTGTAAAGAATATGTAGTATACATAAATAACTATTCATGCCAATTCATTACAGAACATATAGTCACTGTCAACTGTTTTTTTTTCTTAAAAAAATAAATCTAGTAATAGATTTTAAAACAACATCAACACAAACTGCTTTTAGCTGAGAAATAAGTTAAGTTGCTCAACATGGAAAATAAGAGAAATATTGAAACTTAGACATACTTATGGCGACATTCCGACTTTGGAAGTCTTGACAATTCTCAAGTCAATGCTATTGTCGCTTTCCTGGGGCAATCTCAACTTGAGAATACAGCTGTTAAGTTCTACACAAAGCATGGAAATATAGTTTGTTTACAGGTAAACAATTTGTGATTAAACTTAATGGCGCGTTCACACACACACCCACACCTACAAAGTACAGAGACTGAGGGGAACAGAGAGAGAGATAGAAATGGTTTCGGTCAAGTCAACAAAATGTGCTAGGCAGCTGCTATTGCTTTTGGTTCTGCGGTTCCGACTGAGTAGAATTGGTGGATGGAATCGAATAATATAGGAAAAAACACGCAAGAAAGAAAGAATCACACTCACACACACACACACACATACACACATGCAAAGAAGAGTATCGAGGGGAAATGCAAGGCGTAAAGCAAAAGTAGAAAAAACAGAAACACTAAAATAAACTGGCCAGTTTACCATACAAAAAACAAAGAAAGCATGGCATGGGGGGTTTCTTTAAAGCGATACGTATGTATGTTCTATATACGATCTGGATAATAATTGGTGAATTTTTCCATCACTCACTCGCTCATTCGGAAAAAGCAAACGTCAGTAGTTCTGCAACTTGTGGCGGCACTTTTTTGTTTCTAACCAAAAATTGAAAATAAACACAGCGCGGTATTTTTATCGCCGTTACAATACACACACACACACATGCATACGCCCAATGTACACACGTATACAAACACATATGTATGTGTGTACATTTGTTTTTGGTAAACTATACTATTTGATTTCACATGTGCTCTGTTATCTCGTATTATATGTATATACTTAATATTTCCATTTAAAAGTTTACGTTGTTTTTGTTATTTACTTGTTAAGAGCTTGCAGCGTGTCGCAGGCAGCGGTCAATTTTGTTGGTTTGTTGGGTTCCCAGAGAGACGACAACGAAGAACGGTAGACGAAGGACCAGGCGATGACCAGAACACGCCCGTTTCGCATACGTTACAATGCGCGACTGACTGAAGCACTGAGACTCACTCGAGAAATCGCTCGACGGGACTGAATTCGATACTGCGGCTGTGTGTGTGCCGCCACTGTCTGTGTGCCTCTGGCCGGCAGAGCAACAACAACACACATACAAGCATAACACGGCGCTGCACTTGTGTGCGTGCGTACATGTGTACAGCGCACAGTGGTCGAAACTTTTGATTAGCAACCAATTTAAACAATGTAATTGACATTGTACAAGTTTGGAAAAGGGAAGTTATTAAACTTGTAATTAAATAATTATTTTCAGTATATTTACTTTCTTTGCTAAGTTTCGAAACAAAAATTTGTATCCTTTGAAACTACTATATATTTTAGAAACCAATACAGCTTTTAATTTTTTTCTTGTAAAAACTATTCCTATTCTAAATTATATTGTTTTGATAGTGAATTGCAATGTTTATTTCAAATTGCACATTAAAGCCAATAAGAATCTAATTGTCAAAACAGTAATTGCTGAGCAAACATTTTGACTGACTTTTTAGTAAGCATGCAACCAATGTGCGACGCAACAAGTTGAGCATAGTGGGAAATGCAATGTAAAAAGAGTTTGGCTGCCATGTGCGCGAGAGTCTGAGCGAGAGATTCGATTGGTAATTAGAGATGACAGCGTGAGCATGCTAATTGAGCTAATTATTGCTGAAGTTAAAGTCTTTAATTGTTATTGTTATTAATGGCATAAACGGTCTGGGTATTTTGTGAAGTATTAATTATAACCTTATACCAATTTTAGATAAAATTAATTGCTCTAACAAATAAAATATTGATGAGTTCTTTTTTATTATCTTATTAGTTGTAAACACTTGCTGCATCACTCGCATGCACATCGCTGCTTAGCAAAGGAGTCCGAGAGCAACACAGACAAACTAAACAGTGGCAACGCCAGAAGCGCCTAAAACGGCATCTCAGACGCGACACGCCACTTGATCGAATATGAATGGGGGCGGGGCAGAGAAGGCAGGTAAAACGTGAGAGCAGGCGCATACACAACACACACACGCACACACACGCACACACACAGAAGCAGCAGGGGAAGGAGAAGGAGATGCAGAAGGAGAAAGGTTGCCAAGAGCAAAAGAGCTGACAGATCGAGCACATAAATTGGAACACGTTACCAGAAAATACCAGTAACAAACGATTAGACAGAAATGGAAAACAACAGCGAAAAATGTTGACAAACTGCATTTACTAGACACACTTGTTGCATTGCAGGAAATGTTGTCGAAGTGTATCTCGTGTCTGCCTGCACCCAGCAACAATTTGCAGACCCCCCGCCCAACCACCGACCACCCAACCAGTTACCTATCCAAACAGGCGGAGGCATTGAGGGGAGAGGCTGGACAGGGATTCGAATGCATAAAGATTATGCATGGTTGCTGCAATAACAATGTCTTATCAGTAAACCAAAATGCGCATTGTCAACAGCAGCAGCAGCAGCAGCAGCGGCAGCGGCAGCCTGTAACTGTAACTGTAAACATGTGTAACGACTTCTACAATCGATGGCTGCTGTACCTCAACAGTTGTAACCTCCGCCTCCCCCTCTCCCAAGATCGAGATACCCAATTACAGTGAAAGCGCAACAGGTTGTTGCCTCAACAAGTTTGCAACGAAAACTGATAATTTCACGCATTTCTTAGGCAACAGAAAGTAGCATTCCCAAAAAAAACCCTTTTTGTCTGGTGTAACTTAAACTATATGCACCATATAAATTCCTTCTCATAGTTATGGTTTTGGGTACGTTTGATACGTTTTATTTGATCGGATTCTTAACGTAATATTATACAAAAAAATTAAAAATATATTTATAAAGTAGTTTGGTATCTAGGCACCCACTAAGAAGCCATTTTGCAAAATAATTATTCTAAATATCTTTAATCACCGTTGCTAGGTTAAAGCTTCAATGGATTGATGGAAGTATATAAGATCCAATATAATAAACTTTCATTTAAATTTGGAAATGATTTTCCAAATTTAATAATAATTTCCTGAACATTGACACTACTTGCATCCATTTAATTTGTTTTTTTTTTATACTATAATATATTCGATGTTAATGATGTGAGTATAGCGGCCTAGTGTAAAATCTGGAATTTTGATTTCACTGTGCGAGGTTTTTCCCAAATGTTGTTCTATTTAATTATTTGTATTTTTTTGCAGTAGAGTGCAGCGGGAGGCAACAACAAATAAATTTATTAAAGCTCATCGGTCATATAATAAGTAATTAAAACTTAATGATAAATTCAACCTAAAATCTGCAATTTAATTTATTTATAAATCATAAATAATTGCAATTATAGTTTGCATACTAATTACCTATAGCTGGAATGTAGAACAATGCTAAGGCTAAAACCTGTCATATGATTTAATATCATAAAAATAACAGGTTGAAACTGGTAAAGAACAGATATTGGCATTGTATTAAGAAATACTTTTACTTTACAATTCTCTAACACTTAAGCACGGCCCTAAAACTTAATGTAAATTTGAAATAACTTGAAAGCGTTTAGAGATCGATTCTGTTGCCATCTGCTGTTTTCACTTGAATTCAATGCCAATTTGGATATCGCAGAAATATATGAATAGAACAGGCATTGAGGCAATTAAAAACAAGGACAATTTGTGCACAAATATCAAATATTTATAGCAAACAATCGATAAAAGAAAGCAATTGAATATGTCTACAAAAAACTGCAATATAAACATACAAACATACATATTCATAAGTTGTGAGACCTACGAGTATTATTTAAAGCGACACATTCATATTCACACCCATACATATATCAAATTTCAGAAGTAAATTATTAATTGGATCAAAAAGCCAGCCGCAAAGCAAGATAAACTTTTTCTTTGATGCGCCTCAGTAAGCAATTAAATATAGTATTTATATCAAGCTATACTATACACTTTTATTTAGAACTGGCAACGAAAGTGCAAATGAGTGCCCAAGAATTAATAAAAAATTTTAATAATAGGAAATTGCATTTATGTCGCAGAAGGAATAATGCACTATCTATACTAAACAAATTTCTTTAGTGTACATTTTATTAAGTTGTTTTTAGAATGAATTCCGTTTTAAGATTTAAAGTTAATTTTATACATATCCAAAATGATTTGTATTAGGAAAGGTCAAGATAAGCACAAAGTATTAGCTTTATTATTAAACTTTAATGTAGTTCCCTTACATAGTCAAGATCCCAGACCTTGCAGGTAGACACTGCTTTGCAGTACAGTCTTGTTAATTGTATTTTTAGAGCAGCTAGTTAACTGGTCCTTCGGCAAGTTTCTATATTGGTAACAAGCACTCTCCACAGCTTCGCCAATCTTTGACTATTTATAGGCATAAAGTCTGTAAACAACTTGGCTTTAAAGGAAGTTCTTCGACTTACTCGGGAAACCAGTTGCGGAAGACTTGAGATGAACTTAACTTATGACATGCAATACTAAACTCATTTCGATTGACCCAGTTCGCAAGTTTTTATATACAAGCAAATCAAAATCGAATTTGGCCAAAAAAAAGTTCAAACAGCAATAACAGTTCTTAAAAATATTGTCGCATTAGATAATAGATACAAAGTTCAGCTGAAGATTTAACAAACAAAATGTGTTACGACTGAAAGATGTATATATTTATTTCTTTACTATATATACATTTTGGACTTTCGTCAATTGTTTTGGTTGGTATACAACAAGTGCGTCATTGCGTTTGGCACGTGAGATCGAGGGGACGAGGTTAGCTGGCAGATCGTACGGAGAACTTTTGGGTATGATTATTTCTTTTAAAACCAAATATACAAATGAAGGCAGCGAGTGCTTGAATGGTCTCTATAAATAGTACTAGTTGTACTCTGAGTTATAATGCAGATATTTTGGACGATCCGCATATAGTACATTCCATCAGGTGCTTCTTTCGGTAATATTAATGGAATACACTTAAAAACGATATTTTAAAGGCTATACTAAAGATAAGTAAAGTACTTAAGTTTTGGATACATTTTCGTAGGTCTAAAATATATCATCCGCTAATGCAATCACTTAATTCATAAAGTAGATACTTCACAAAAGACGATCGCATGTTACTAAGGTCTATGTCGCACTGTTTACCGACTAATTATCGGAAATTTCTCGCATGGAGTATTTATTAATCATCTTATCAGTTCCATGCTTAAATTCATTTATATCAATTAACAGCAAAGTAAATCATACAACCTTGGCGAACAGCACATTATATTTATTGCTGTCACAGTTTTTTGTTGGGGGGGGGAACTGCCATTGACTTTGTGTCGGATATAGTATATATGTATATGATGTGGACTCACGACTGATAAAATTAATGGGCGGCAATAATTTCAATTCGTGCTAGCCCCATAATTAGGAGTAACAAAAATTACAGAAAATTATTTAGAAACAACTGAGATTGCAGCAAAAATATTTACACTTTCAACTACTTTGTCTTCGTTCAAGGAAATCTCCGCCTCATCCACAATAATTATATGACTTTTTCCGTTAAATTTCCACATTCCCTAAGCCCTTTTATCAGTTATTCTTAAACACCTTGGCATGTTAATTATGGGAGAAATTCTATTTTCTCAGAGCTTATCAGGCGGCATTACGAATTTTTTTTCTTTGGTCAGGTGGTTGGTGGCTGGCCTTGATAAAAAACGACGCGCAGATTTTGCATGATAACGACTGAGAATTGGACTTCGAGATACAAAAACGGAAGAAACGAAATACGTCATCAACTGAATTTTTCGTAAGCATTTTTTACAATTAGATAATATAATTATATGATATTTGCAGTCATGGGATTCTCTAGTTACGCTGTGAAGAGCTGATAAGAAATCCAGAACAGTCAGTCAACTGATGAAATCATTCGTTCTGCTAAAGCAACTTAAAAGCGTGTGCTTCAGCATGAAATTTCAGATAGCAATACAGCTGGAAGTGTTTCCCTTGTTGTAAACACAGAAATGTCGGATAATATCAGCGGAAAGAATTGGAGAGACGACGACTAAAGTAAAATATTGAAACAAAATTCAGCTAATTATTAAATTTAAATGGCTTTCTGTTACCAACGCGACAACTTAATCCAGTTTTATGTAATAAAAGAAGTACAATAAAGATCATGTATCAATTATATACCGAATTGCATTACAATTATAAAAAATTTATCAAGAAAAATATTGAAAATGAGATTGAACAACTTCATTTGATAAAAATGTTTTCTAATACGTTCTTGACATTGTAAAGTCTACAACTCTCGCTAATAATGTAACCAACTTTTATGGGCAACTATTCGCTATATTGGCCATAAAATCAGTTGGCTTAAAGGGGCTTGTCATTGCCTAATGACCCAACACGAAGCACACCCACGCGCTACACACACACTCACACACGCACGCACAGCACTCACCAACACATAGATGGTTTATATTCAAGGTCGTCGAGGTAAAGTCAAGTTAAGTATCTGGCAATTGAATAATTATTACTTACCATTTTACTAGTTTCCTTAGCCATGGCTATTTATATAAGTTTTCGCGTTGCCCTTTCTATCGAATATTTGTTGTTTTTTCCTCTTGTGAGATGATTATTTCATAATTTTGTTCACTTTCTATTTGCGGCCACTTTTGGGAGACCGACCAATTCTTCGGTCTAGTCTAGACAACGCTTTTTTATTGTGTGTTCTGCGACGCTCGATGACAAATTTGCGAATGCGCCCCACATCACAATTTTCTTTCACATTCTCCATCTTATACTTAGAGTCGTTGTCGTCGTTAAAAAGGCAAAAGGCAAAAGCAAATCTCCGATAAGCGCGTTTGCAGAGAGTGCTAAAAAAACGTTGCGAACGATATACGTTAGCGAGAGCGAGACAATAAGTCTAACAGTCACATGGTGTGAGTGAGTATAGTATTTGCTCTATGTGTGTGTGTGGGAGGGCTGACTGCGCTGCCACTGACCTTCTCTTTAACAACAACTCGCATTGACCTTAACTTATCCCTGCGCCTTTCGTGCCAAAGACGTGACGTTGCCACTTTGTGATGTGATGAAAACCCATTCATAAAACGCCAAATAATTAACGATAGTTAGTGACGTCAGGGCAAGACACTCGCGCAGTCATGCGAGTTGTTATTAAAGTTTATGAAAGGCAAAGGTGTGAAACAGTTGTGCACACACAGCGTCAATTTCCATTGCCCACAAAGTTGTACAGCATTGTTGACTAATGTGAAATAGATAAATTATGTAAGATCATAATTGAATAACTGCAAACAGCTAGTCTTCTTGTGAAATATGCAATTAGTTTGATAAATAATTAACAGTTGATTGAGTATGTGATATAATAAATATATTATTGCAAGCCGTCATCAATTTGACCGTTACTAGATGCAATTCAAATATTCGTATTTGCACGAACCCAATTCACGAGTGAACGCGAATATGCTTGGTTCGTGTCTTCGCTAAGCGGCGTAGTAGCGCCATCTATGTATCGTACGTTCACATCTGCTTAGTGTGCGCTACGTCAGATGGCGCCATAAGCATTTCAGAAATATCAAAATGGAATAAAAAAAATGACACAATAAAGTAAATTAAAAAATATTTAAGTTGGTAATAACAAAATTATTAAATATAAGCAAAGTACAGAAGTAAGCTGCACTTAAACATATATTTTTAGAACAGAACGAAAAGGTTACTATTACATATTTTTCCGTATTTTTTAATAACACAAATCCATAAACACGAACATAGAAATAATGTACAAATTTCTTTAATACAGCAACCTACAAAACAATATATTATTTGTACTAACAATGGAGTCGATGCTATAATATTCTAGGCCCTTAAGTGTATTATTGTGTTATACATTTAAGTAAATTAAATTAAAAATACAAAATGATAATATAATATGATAATCTTTTGAAATCGGTTATTTTCTACTCACAATCATTATCACATCATTGCTAAAATGTAATAAAATCATATCAAATTCCTAAACACTCGTAGTCATAATTCTCTTGAAGTGATACTGATAAAAATTCATATTCAAATTAAAAATAATCTTCTGTTAATTGTAAAGTTTACACAACAGCAATACTTGTGAAAATACTTCCATAATCCTTTATACATCATGAAGTTATCTATTGAAATGAATATCGCACACAATCTGAGTAGAGAAATCCGTTTACAAACTGGTTTTCAATGTCAAATTAAAAACGGAATATTAAATTTCCGCCGCCAGTTGCGCCGAACGGAAGTGCAGAAACACATAAGGCGAGATCAACGTACTGCAAAGTCATCATCATCTGTAGCAGCAGCATCATCGTGGCAGGATCAAGAGCAGACTTCCCCCGTTAACACCCATTGCAGTTTGTGCCGAACACAACCCTATGACTAGAACAAAAACCTAATAATAATGAAAAAAAAACCGCTGCAGTTGCGCGTTGCTGTCGGATGATGATGATGATGATGATGATGCTGATGCAAGAGCAGAGAGAGGATAGAGGATAGAGGAGTCCAGCAGCCTGCGCGGCTGTCTCATTGTTTCGCCGTCGATTGGGCAAGAAGGATAACGAACTCAGTCACTCAACCAGCCCATTCACATTCACATTCACAGACATTCTGTTTCCCATTCCTCTTCCCGAACTCATTCCATTCATTCAGCCCATGCAATCAGTCGCCGCCGAGGTCGCTTCGGGTCTCTCTCTCTCTCTCGGCCTCATCCTCATCCTCATCCACGTCCACATCCACGTCTACATCCTAGTCTACCCTTTTCACGGCATTGAGTTTCCCCCTTTTTTTGGCCGCGTCGCGCTTTGTTTTGTTGTTTCGCTCGTCTCGCTCAAATGCGAGGATTTTGCAGGCTCCTGCAGTTTTGTTCTACCCTACAAAATGATTGCTTATTGGGTATATTTGCAATCGAAGACTTATGCAGAAGTAGAACAATAGCATATTAAGAGTAATTTTTTGGTAGATTCTACTCGAATACTCTCGCAAATCTGATTTTCTAACTAATATCGTAAAGTTTCTTGGTTTTCTGAAATATTAAGATCTTTATTTTCAGATGTTATTCTAAGCTAATATGAGGATATGATTTTGTATTGATTTTTTATATTAAGATCTTTATTTTCAGATGTTATTCTAAACTAATATGAGGATATGTTTTTAATTTATTGAATATCGTAAAGTTTTTTGTTTTTTTTTTCTGAAATATTATTTAATTTTCAGAAGAACTTCTAAGCTATTATTATTATTGTTATAGAATTAAAATATGTACTTTATTACAATGTTGTGAGCCAGAGCAACTAAGATAAAGAGGCTGTATTAGATGCTTTATTGCTATTGCTAAACTTTTAATATCCTTCTTTCCCGAATAAGATTTTTTTGTATTTATCGTAACTAAAATAAACAAATTTATATCCTTTTCTACACAAAAGCTAATTACAGGGTAGCGCTTACTCGACTAATCGCTTGAGTGTAAATTTTTCAATACGCTTTTTTAGCGCAGCTGCTTTGGTTTTACGCTGTGATAATATTTCATATGTTGTAAGTTGATCGGCACTTCACGATGCAGGCAGATTCTCAAGAGATTCTTAACTTCAAAGTTATATTACTTTGCGTAGGTGTTGATTGGGTTGATCGATTCGCTAGCAGCTTTGCTGCGGGCCAGTCAAGAACGGCATACTATAAATGCCAATCTACAGTTTCAGTTGTCTAGAACTAAAAGGATATAGCGATAACGAGAGAAAGAGAGATTCAGTTGCGCTGAGATCCTCCCCTTTTGGGCCCATAGAAATGTGCACAAAACCGTAAGTAATTGCTGGGATATGCGTGCAAATATTTGCCGTTTTTGCCCGAAAAAAACCCAAAAAAAAATAAAAGACCTCTCGAGGGGTAACCCCGCGTTGTTGTAATTATAAAAAATTTCAGGTTCAGTGTGCAAAGGGCTAGATGAGGAGCGTGATTGTGCAAATGCTAGGCGAGTGAAATAAACCCTAGAGTTGAGCGTTTTTTTTAATGCATTTTCCCATCTATTTTGCTATATATTTTTATCAGCGTTTTTTATAGCGCAATTGCTTGATTGACTGTTTGATCATCTTTGCATTTTTAGGATTCTCAAAAGTTTTTTTCTTTTTCTAGGTATTGTCTGCAATTAGTTGTGCATCTTACGTCTTTTTGACATTTTGTTAGCCGGCTGTTTCTACGTTGACAACAGACGAGGGTTGAGGAGGGATGCTGCCTTGAATCTTTTCTTTCTTTTCTTTTTTTAGGATCAGCTAAAGAATTTGTTTCCCTTGATTCTCTTGCTTCGTCATTTACCTGGTTGTCAGTTTCTCATAGGTTTACAGTTCATTCACCTTAGGTTTCCAAATGAACTTGAAGAATTTCGTAATCATGAAAGTCAAAATAAGTAGGAAAAGAGTTTGGAAATATGAAGTGTCTAAATTTCCAATTGAAATTCGATTTTTTCAGTAAAACATTTGAACTACACTGATTGACAGAAGTCGTCACTAATGTATTCATTACCCCTCTTTATAAAATTTGATTTAAGGTCATTTTAAAATCATGAAAAAACAGGAATCTTAAAATATCTTTAATAAATTTTTGTTTTTAAAATCATGGAAAAAACAGTTGAAATTGAAACTTAAAATTGAATTATTTTTAAAAAATAAAGTAGTTTAAGTCTTAATTAATTTTACTGTATAAATTAGAAAAAATTCAAGAACAGTGAACAATAAATTTAAAGAATCTCTAATATAATGCCTTATAAATCTTCAATTAAAAATAATAATCTCGTTCATATATATTTAAGACAATCTCAAGATAATACACAAATGCATAACTATTCATTAAAATTATAAAAAAAGTTATATAAATCTATAATTAACGGAATTCAGTACTATAATTTGCTATCATGCAGCAAATTATTATTCTTCCAGCTTTCACTGTACCAAAAGCAATTGTTAAAATACATAAATTCACAATGAAGTTGTTGCTAAGTCATTAAGAAACTGAGGTGAGAGAGTCTTAGGAATCGCTTTGATATATGAACAGTGTTAGGGCAGAAAATATTCAAATGAGTTAGGAGCTCAGACGAATTGCAGAAGAATAAAAAACACATTCCATAAGGCAGACAAATGTTCTTTTCGAAAAAGAAAAAACAGGAAAGCCGAAAAGGAATCCCAGTAGGAAAAGATTCTTTATGCAAAAAGCGCGCCAAACGCATAAAAAACCAAACGAGACAAAAGATGAAGCAGATCAATCTGCAAGATACTTTTGCGACCAAGTGTGTGTGAGAGAGAGAGACTGAGAGACTGTGTGTGTGTGTGTGTGTGTGTGCGTGTAACTGCCTCTAAAGGTGTGTCAACAAAGCAGCCCAAAAGAATCTGAATCTGAGTCTGAGTCTGGCGAAGTCTGACGGATTATTGTGCAAGGACAACCTCATGATCACTTTGCCTGCGTCATAATGAAGATGATTGCATGTGTGTGTGTGTGTGTGTGTGTGTGTGTGTGTGTGTGTGTGTGTGAGCACACAATAGGGAGCGAAACCAAAAACCTTGTCGCGCTGCTGCGCTGGCAACCCGTTTTTTAGGGTTTCTTTTTTTGAGTTTAGGGTTGTCCAGGGGGATGTTGTTCCCTTTTTGCCGCGCAAATTGCGTTTCACCCCTTTGTAAAAAAACGTACGTAAAATTGAAAATATATATAATAAAGGCGAGAGGCGGCGGCGATCTTCTCTCGCCTCGAACTTTATTTTTTTTTTTGCGCTCGCTCGATGCTGCGGCGACGAGTGAATTTTTAAAAAATTTTCAAACGCCATCAGCGATTTTAGTCGTCAAAAGTGCGTGGCAGGACGAGCACCGGGCGCCAAAAGAAGCCGCAAAATTAACTCACATCAAAGTTTATCAAAATTATTCAACAATTTTCCAACAAATTCCAACTGCAGTGCGTGTTTAGTAAAAGTTTAGATTACAAATTGAATAAACAATAAAAATATGTTTGAAATACAATCGCTAAAATACTCGCATTTGAAGCACGTGTTTTGTGCGCATTTCTGGATTTTGCGCATTTGAAACTTTAAAGTGTAAACCGGAGAGATAAAAAGAGAGAGAGAGAGAGCGAACGAAAGCGGAGAGTAAAAAGTGTAAAACGCCGACAAAAAAGGAAAATAACGACATCAAAAAAAAAACGCATCGCAAAGCAAAAGCAAAGTCAAAATTTCAATTCGCTAAATTCAACAAATCAAATACATTTTACAAAACAAAATTGCATTTTTGAGCTATAGCGTTAGAAATGTGAAATTTGTTTACGTAAAAGAACACAAAAAACTTGGACAAAAGTTTACCAAAAAACCAAAACTAAATTCGAAAGCAAAAACAATTGGCAATCAAAGAAACAAATCAAAATCAAATTCAAAATTGTGCAAAAATGTTGGTAAGCTTTTAAGCAAACATGAAAAATTAACAAGAAAATGCAAAATTGTTAAAATATTGGCAAACGTTGATAACAATTGATGAGGTCTGTTTAATGCGCAACATTTTCACGTGTGTATGTATGTGTGCGTGTGTGTTTGTGTGACTTAAAAAATGGCCGCTACGAGAGCGAGCGAGACAGCAGCAAGGACTCGTCCTTCGTCCGGGCTGTTGCTTATTTTGTTGCATTTATTTAGTTAATTCATAGATGCAACAAATAAAAGCAAAATAAAAAAATATATCTTCATATCCATATTTATTTATTTAATTATTCATTCATATTCAAATGCTGTCTATGTTGGAAAATTGAATACAAAAACAAACAATCAAACATTATATAAGAATCTCATAGAATTGGCAACAGTGATGAATATATAAAAGGAACATTTAGTAAATTAATTATGTACATATGTCAAAATCGCTGCCTTACAAATTTAAATTATTTCTTTATTTACTCACAATTTCAAATTCGTATACAAACACAAAACAAACACAATAATTTCTAAAATCATTATAACAATATCAATACTCAATGTATCAAATTTGTTGATTACGTAAAATAGCGACTAATTAAATAGAAGAATATTGAATCAAAACTTCTTTATGAATACAAATTCTCAGTTTCCGTTTCTGTTATTTAGAAAATAAAAATACATAGATACCAAAAATCATAATTTCTTTTGAACTACCTTTCCGACATTTAACAAATTATTTTTCAGATTCTATATAAATAATATGTAAAACTAAACTCCATAAATATATCAAACACAAGCTTCAAATAGGAATATAATAGTTTCATTCAGGTCTGCTTTAAATTCCACATTCGATATACATATGTAATATTCGGTAACGAAATTTTAAACACACCTTTGAAATCTCTGACTACAACGTTAACATTTAAAAATCATCTGTGTATTCTATATCTTTATCGAAATACCAACAACTTCAGCAAAATATGTCTAATTTGCAAATTAGAAAATTGGATTAAATTTGAATTTTGAGTATTGCATTTCCTCATGAACTCTTGTGATAAATTAATAATATTTTGAGCTATACATCGAATTTTTCAATAGTTAATAATTTATAAATTTTATCCCAATCGAATATTTAAAAATAATATTTATATACTCTTCTAAGCAACAATTAATTGAAAACCATATTTACTACGTATTTGGAATACTTTAATAACTTAGTAATTTATTATTTAAATTAGTCAAATATATCACTAAATATTTAAAAAATAAAGCAATATTTAATACCTATCTGGAATTAATAATTTATACTTTAACAATAACTAATTTATTAACTACACCCAGATCGAATAAACCACTAAATATTTCTTTATAAAGACAATATTTAATACTTATTTGAAATACTTAAATAATTACTATTTTATTAACTCAAACCAAATCAAGTAAATAACCAAATATTTCTTTATGAAAACAATATTACGTAGAATAGGAATTATGCCTTTCCTCAAAAATTATTGTCAGAAATGAATAAAACTTGAAGCCCCACAATTCGAATTCTCTAACAATTAATCATCTCAAATCGAATATTACAAATGTGTTTAAGTAATACTTCGACAAAAACTTATTTACTAAATAAACCCAGATGAAAAAAATCACTAAATATTTCTTTATGAAAACAATATTTAATACTTATTTGGATTACTTTAATAATTATTATTTTATTAACTCAAACCAGATCAAGTAAATCACCAAATATTTCTTTATGAAAACAATATTTAATACGTAGAAATACGAATAATAACTGTACTTCAACATTCTTGTGATAAATTAATAACGTTTTGAGCCACACAATTCGAATTCGTTTATAGTTAATAATATATTAATCATCTCAAATCGGAAATTGAAAATGAGTTAAAGTAATAATTCAATACTCTTCTTAGCAAAAATTAATTGAAAACAGTAATTACTACAAATTTGGAATACTTTAATAGTTACTAATTTATAAACTCAAACGATATCAATTAAATTAGTGAATATTCATAAATTGTTTGGAATACTTTAACAATTACTAATTTACAAACTAAAACCAGGTCATATCCATCACTAATTTTTTTCTTATAATATCAATATTTACAGAATATTTGCACAATTATTCATTTATGAACTCATGACATAAATCATTAAATATTTCTTTGTGAAACAAAAATTTACTACTTATTTTTATTTTTCAACAGTTACTAATTTATCTCTCTGATTATTAATTTACTTTTTTGTTACATTTTCTTAATAAAAAAAATAGCCATTTTTATGGAAAATATATCGTATTCATCATATGTCAAATACATTACTAATATTTTTTTGTAAAACCAATATTTAATACTTATTTCGAATATTTCAAAAATTACTTATTTATTGACTTAAATCTGGTCAAGTCCATCATTCAATATTTTGTAGATCAAAAAAATAGCCATGTTGTTTTTTATTGAATATGTCAAATTCATCATAGGTCAAATCTATCACTAATATTTCTATATGAAAACAATATGAAATACATATTTGGAGTTCTTTAACAATTACTAATTTATTAACTAGAATCTGATGAAACCCAGCAGCAATATTTCTTAGTCAAAAACTAATTCTGAAGCTGCGCTAAATGTTATGCGCTTTATGTACGCCATTTTAGACCAGAGAAATGCTGAGCAACCCCTCGCTGGTAACTCGATCAGAGACTGACCATAGAGCGAGTGGGAGAGACAGAGAGGGAGAGAGAGCGAGCGTGACTCGACCTCTAACCAACCCCTAGCATATAGAACATAGAACACTCAACTCAACACCCTTACTACCACCAACAATCGAATGGTCAAGCGAATATAACAATAACAATAAGGCAACCACAGAGAGGTAGAGAGAGTAAGGGTGAACGGGGAGCGGGGAGAGTGTGTGGCAAAGTCAGCGTGTGGCAGACGGGGCAGGCCTTGAGCTGGTCAGTGAAGTGGCCAATGGTCGCTGCTGCCAAGTGGCAACATGCAACATGCAAAAATGGCAAAGTTGAGGCATGTGGCAGGCACTTCTTGTACACTTAAGTGCAAAGTAATGCTCGAAAATACAGCAATTAAAAATAAAGCAACATTCAAATATTTATGCAAATAAAATGCAATTGACATTTAACTATAGACAGATGCAAAACAACAAGAATACAGACAAAAATGTCTTCAATTCAACTTGTACAAAAATTACAAATATGATTCAAATTGTTTAAAATTCTAATACAAATAAAATTGAATTTACAAAATTCCAAATGAACTAATCACAGTAGAATATATCCAACAAATTATTGATTATTAATTCTGACTGATCGTGAATTTCATAATTAAATTAAACACTTTAATCAGTAGATATTAATATTGTCAACAATTCCCATAGTTAGAGAATTTGTATAACCCATACAAAATAATTGCAGAACCTGCAAAAAATTTTCGAAAATAATTGTTATCTAGGGTGTTCTATATTTCTGCAGAATCTTTTCTATAAAATTAAAATAGTCTTTAAATAAAAAATGCCCATATTGTTTTGCTGAATTGAATATTAAATCTTAGCGCACACAAATTATTATAAAATATTACAATTTCATTAAAAATGCCAAAGTTCAGTTTCACCTTTCACCTAAAGATTTACACAATTTGCGTAAACCACTTCAGATAAACCTGTTAACTAATAACAATCTAATATGATATTAAAGTAGATTTAATCTATTAGATTAATCTATATTTCGAGCATAATTGACCACCTTAAATTATTTGGAGTTCCTCGTGTCGCAATCAATAAATAAGCATTTATTTTGTCAGAGATTTGCAGCAATTAAAAGCCATGTCTTCACACCATGAGATGGACACAGTTCAGGTAGCAATCTCAGTTAGGGGTAGTGATAAGGGGCAGGAGGATGAGGACGAGGAGGCGGAGGTGACGTGAACTTTTGTTCAGGCTGACAAGTCCATGTGGGCAACAATTGAAAAGCGTGAAAATGCATTTTCCATGTTAGCTGCTATTCAAATTGCTTAATTGCGTATTAAATATGCAGAAAAGTAGGCAAAAAGTATAAAACTCAAACACACACACACACATGTATGTGAATTTGTGTGTGTGTGTGGAGCTGACCAAATTGTCCTGCGGCAGGCGTGGAAATATTTGTATCAACAAACATTAACTCGCCTGACAGTTTTCTGGCATCGCGCCGCACACGCCTCCTTCCTTGTCTCCTCCTCCTCCTCCTGCCACCGTCAGCCCAACCCCGTCAAGTGACACCTGATTTGCCACACACACAAACACACACCTCCACTCCAAGGATGTTCCTCTCACACACTGTATGATTGCCTTTACGTAACAAATTCAAAAAAGAAAGCTAGAGTCAAGTGTACTCGACTATCAGATACTTTTAATCCTATACAAAATAAATTATATAAATTGCAAAATGAATGAAATATTAGAAGCTGTAGAAAGCACATCAATTATTATGAGTTCCAAGTTTTAGTCTCCATTTTACTAATTTTCCAAATTTTAAATTACTTATTTATTGACTCAAAACTACTAAATATTTATTTATAAAAATAATATTTACTACTTATTTGGCATTATTTAATAACCACTAAATTATTAACTGAAAAATAACAATCGTATACTTTTTCCCAGTCTGTTCGGAAGACTTCTCAAACTTCAATATTCTAAGCTCCTAACTATTATTTGCGGTCTATGAAACTTATTTATTTAAAGAGGCATAACGGGGTGTAGAGAAATTCCAAAACAAGCTTAAGCTAATTTATTGTCTTCAAATTTTGTAGATCTATCTCCTTTAATCCCTTTCATCTACACCGAAAAACTTTCCAATTCATATATAGATATCATAATCGACATTATAGATACTTTATGAAGTTAATGTTGGCTTGGTACAAATATTTTCGAAAATCACAAATTGAATATTCCTTTCTAAGCTATTGGTAAAGGGTATAAAAAGGTTAAAAGTCAATAGCAGCAGCATCCTGCTGGTGGAAGGAGACGGGGAAGCTATCTGTAGGCTGCCTGCCGGATGCTTTTTTGTGTTTAATTGACGAGTCGAGTTGAGAACTACGGCGGAATGTCAAATGCGGTGAATCAAGTACGTATTGCCTTAATAGAATTTCCATTTGTGTCCATTAGCCACACGAAAGGCGGAAAGACAATCTCTCGGCCTACAGATATGCGACGCTTCCATAATATATTATGAGCCAACATTGAAGGGCAGCATTTATATGTCATATTATGATTTTTAACACTTTAATGAATATTGACAGTTGTAATATAATTTAATCTACAATATATGAGTGTGTGAAGGAGCAAACTTAAGGGAGAATGCGGAACATCCAAAACTTTTAAAACATTACATATTTAATTCGATTTTCATTATTATTATTTTTCATCCTTTAACTGACTAATATTTCACAATAGCCCATATTTTAATAAATAAACTGCCATATTTTCAGATATTTTAATCAGACAACTCATTTTTTACAACGAAATATGAAATTAAAATTGAAAATCAATTTTTAAAATTATAATTCTTTCTTTCGCCCTAAAATTTACACACATTTATAGATATAAATATTTAACCAATTAAAAACCCAATGGAAGTTTCTAATAACTGAATGCAGACATTTTATATATAATATTTAAAAGTTTTCAAAAAATGTAAAACAGTTGGGAAATATATAATATTAAAGTGTTGAAATGAGCAAAATTAAATTGAAATCAAGGGATTTATATAATTTGCAAACCATTAAAAAAACTAATTGAAATATCTAACAATTGATCATAGAAATCTAATCTATTCAAAAGAGTCCCAACTTTTAAAATATCCCAACATAAAAATATCAGAATAAACATTATTAAATTGTGAAATGATCATATATTAAATATATAACAAGCGTCATATTTAAATTGCCTTACTAATAAATCAAATTCTACTGAGGGCATCTTGGAAAAAAGTATAAAGCTGTATTAAATTATTTCTTTATACTTGTTTTCAAAATGCCCTCAAAAGTCAGGGCATAAATTATGCAACACTTTCCCGACATTGGAGCCAATTATACAACTACACACTTATCGTATGTTAGCCTTGATCAACATTCAACACATTGGGAAGCATCTATTGACCAGGGCAACAACTCGACTCAATTAGCAAGTTACGTGTCTCCGCGTCTGGAGACGTCAACAAACTTTGGCCCGAAAGCAAAGGTTAACTGCGAAAAGAATCAGCAAAAAATGTTTCTGGCAAATCAATTAGAAATATTTCGCAAAGTTTTCACGCGTTGAAATGTTTAGCGCAGACAAAACAGAAAATACTTTGGGCAACCGCAGGAGGAGCAGGAGGAAAAGCAGTAGAAAACATGTCCTAATGGCTGCCGAGGTAAACGGGTAACAGAGGGAAGGGGCGGGAAGGGATTGACTGACTGCCTGTCAGTTGTATTGTGCAGTGACTTTTTAACCTAATGAATAATAAATTGGGCCAATTGTCACGCAAAAACAAACGGCAGCCAAGCGAAGTCCGGGTTAAACATCAGGATAAGGGTAAGGATAAACACAAGGATATATCTGAGGCCAAGGCATTGCTCTCGCCTGGCTGCCATATCCAAATAGTAGACACATTTTCCAGCTTCTGTTGTGCTATTTGTGTTATTTTGGCTTCTTTTGCAAATGTCGCCTTCGATGGATTTTGGCATTTGTTAAGTTTGCGCCAACTCGCTGGGGAAATTGCAGCGAAATGTGGCAAGCAGCAAGCAACATCATGGCAGCCAGGCAACATCATTAGCTTTAGGTGGCAGCTTGCATTTGTTTTCCCACTCCCCTTTGCCCCTTCCCATTGCCATAACAGAAGTAATTAGCATATTGAAATGTTTCCGTGGCTCATCAATAATTTAGCCGAATACATTTCAAGTTGCACAATTGCACGTTGCACGTTGCACGTTGCAGGTCTTCAGCGTGTCTAGTTTTTGCAACATGTTCCTCCTGCTTTGGTCGATTAAATATTTAATTGCAAAAATCGGAATCCTTTACCAGCCACGGCAAGGGGCTCAGCAAACATCTTAAAAGCGTGTCAACATCTTGTCAATCACAATTTGCCAAATAAAATGTAAATGTCATTCAAATAGTTGCTTCGCAATGTGTTGATGTCTGTGTGTAGTTTGCTTTGATTGAAGGCTCGGGGACTTTGGGGCTTAGGCAGGAAAAACAAAATTAAAGGGTTACCTTTCCACAAATATCAACAGCCTCCTAATACCCAGAAATTATGCTATAAATCTAAACGAAACTGCACTTATTTATTAAATAATTTTATATCAATTTCTGAGTTTTACAAAAAAAAGCAAACAAATATTTCGTAAATTGATCTAAATTTCATGATGAAGAAACTTAAAACAAACATTGCCAAATTTTTGGAATACAAGATTAATTCATTTTCGTATTTAAAAAATTTCGTCAATGTACTATTTAAACATATTGTACAATTTAAACACATTTATTGATAATATTATATTTTGGTGACGTCTTTATAACAATTTGATAACAAATTAATATAAATCCTACTTTGCAAAAAAAGCAATTTAATGTTCAAATAGAAATTTTAGTAAATGTTCTGCATTTCAAGTTAAAGAAAATAACACGACTGAACATTATTATTATTATTGAAGTATTTCATTTAAATAAACTGTCCCATTGAAAAAAACTTTTTTGACAAATTTTACCAATTTAACAAATAAAGTAATAACAGTATAATTTGATGACATCTTAATGAACATTTGATGATAAATTTATAATAATCCTTCATATCAACTATTTATTTTGGTTCAATTTCTGTATATTTTAAAAACCATTAAAAAGTTGCCTTATTGTTCTACATGATAGATAATGAAAAGTAACTCAGGCTAAACACAATGTCATTCCCACTTTCGGCATACAAAATTAATACATTTTTGCATTACAAATAAAATTTATTGACAAATTGCACCATTAAAACAAATAAATTAATAACAATTTAATTTGATGTAGTCTTAATAAAATTAATATTGAACCTTAGCAAGTGAACTATTCAATTTTGTAAATTTCTTTAAATTCTTCCATAAGACGCACTCATAAAAAAATTTTTGACACATAAATTAAATAAATGTTGGCATTTCATGTCATTGCACTATTGAAGTAAATTAGTTGATAACATCATTTTCTTACGCCTCTCAAAAATATGATATTAAACCTTCTTAGCAAATAAACTATACAGCAATTAAAAGAACAAAGATCAAATTAAAAATGAAAAAAAAAACTACTCATCTTCATTAAAACCATAAATGTAATAACATTACTCCACAAAGCAGATGAAGTAATTCCATTCCATACAATACAAAATCGAGAACAAAATACATGCTAAGAAGCACATTATCTGCAGCTATCCTTTCAAATTGAAACAACAGAAGTTCCTTGACAACAACTAAACAATTTTAAGAGAACATGCAAGGATTGCAAATAGTTGGTTAAGAACACTCTAAGAAAAGCACTTAATATGGAAACTCCAAGCAGAGAATTAATGAAAATCCAGCAGCTTTTACAACATTTACAAACTGAAAACTGCAAGTGATCTACCAACAAATTATAAAGCACTTAAAACTACTCTAAAAGCTCATTAAAGCAACCAGTTTAATAAAAGCAATCTAAATGGTCCACAATTATAATGCAGAGCAGCTTTCAATCGAATCGCTCAAAATAAACCCCATCAATTAGTCGACATCTAGCACTTCCATCAACATACAACTTGTCAAGGGATGTCGGTCAAGCGATTGCAACACATCTATTTTGATGCCACATTAATAGATCTAACGAAACCATTTAAGCAATTAGCAAAGTTTTTGAACTGCCATTCAGGCAGATACAATATCACAATCCATCGCACTTTTGGGGGCGTTACAATAAACATAATTGAGGAAATGCTGCAGGTAGAAACAGGTACAATTTACAACTGGCATAATTTACGCTTGCGCAATGCAATGAAGGACAACAACAAGAACAAGCGTCAACGCTCATTGGCCAATGATTACACCGGCAAAAGCCGAAGTCAACGATTACACATCGTACATTACGTATACGCCGCATGGCCGAGGGTTTTCGTCTCGCTATTCGTAGCGCAATTTGAAAATCGTGTTTGGCGTCGCGGACACAAGGATCACAGGATATAGGATACAACGTTACAGCATTCGCAACGCAATTGCAGTTCAAGTGCAGCACTCACACCGTGCAGACGTCTTTGCTCCGACTAAAAACAAAATAAACCAAAGCTGAAAATTGTAACAAGTGCTGGAAATAATTGTGAACTGTTTTCTACTCAATTCACTGCTTGGAGAAGGCGAGCTGCTAAGCAACGACGCCTATATCCTTTTGATTGTTGCTCAGAAAGCCTGTCATTTAATACTTGGCTTTCGAGTAATAATCGAAACCAAATAGGCGCTCAAAACAACTCTTAAATAAGCAGAAACCTTATTGGTAAGTTTTAACTTTTAATTCTTATTAATTCTATTAACTTTTAACTAGTTTAATAAGTTAATATAAAAAAAATAATACTATATTTAAAACCGTGTGTTTTGCAACTAAATACGAATAAAGTTAACCTTGATTTAGTTTTAAGCTTAGAATGAATGTATCTAATTTAATTTGATGCCTTCCGCTAATAAAATCTTCATTGAATATTTATTATCCCCAATTATTAATAACTGCTAATAATTAATCAGAAAGCCCAAAAAGTAGGCATCTACATATTTTATTATATAGAATACACATTTTAAATATATATTTTAAATTGATCATAATATAAGTTTTAAGAAATTTATCTGTTGTTTATTACTATATTTTATGTTATTACCTTATTAAAATGGAGACAATATACTTAATTTCGATGTTATTTATTTACCTATGGAGTCTGATTTAAAGCATTTTAAAAACAAATTATTAAAAGTAATCTATATAACATAATATTCTATATAACATTTCTATATGACAATTATATCAATATGATGTTAAATCGATTTTTTTGTTAGCAGTTCTTAACCACTTGACTTAATCCGTAGTAATAATAGAGATCGAATTCTCGGTATACAATTAAATCGGGTTCAACTTTCGGTCACAGTTTTGAGTCTTAGGTACCTCGAATTCTAATTCCCACAAGCCACCCGCATTTGCGCCCACCTATTAAAGACTTCCTCGAATGCAATTAGTCATCAACGGCAACAGCGCAAACTTGTCGTTGAACTTTTTGGCCAAAACGAAAAGCGACCTTCACATTGAATGCGTCCAAAACAACGAAATGAGCAATTGAAGTGTTGGAGACACGGGTGTCAATGCACCTAAACTTGTTATTTCTGAGGCAACAATTCGGTTAAAACTATTATGTATTATTTATTTTGGTTAAGTTGTCAACAGACAACAGTTTTTATAGTGAACTTACGGCGAATTAGCATTTCGCATACAAAAGACGAGACATAGAGAACACAAAAAAAAATGGGGAAAAAAAAACTAGCTGAGATCAATGAACCTGGTTATGAGCACTTGTCGGATGGGCGATATATTTCTGGGTTTGTAGTTTGTAGTTTTTTAGTTTTGTTTTTTAGTTTTATTAATTGCCATTGAGGATTTTCTACTACTCAGTTATTTTAAGGGCAATGTTAATGCCAAAGCAATAATTAGCATATCCAGTATTATTACATTGATCGACTTGGCGGTGTGTCAACATTGAAAATCAATTATGTAGGCACGTCGTCTCATCATTATGCACAACTGCATTCTCGATTTGCATAATACCGATGATTGGGCCAAGTCCAATTTCTGATGGAAATATGACAACTAAGGTCATTTACACACACCCATTATGCAGCTTTCAAATATACGTATCTAATTGTTGCTGTTTTTATTTTAAATTTTAAATTTAAGGAACTAACTTAGCATGTCTTTCCTGTTCCGTGTGAAACAATAAACCGAGGCCTATTTTTATAAATAACGATAATTCAGTTGTTATACTTAACTGGATCTTCATATTTTGCATTTAGGAGCATTTGATAATTTTCAATTAAACAAATTAATTTTTGCAAACAATTAGACAATATTCTCAATAGCTCTGTAAGCCAATATAATATTTATAAAACGATTTTAAAATCAACAGCAAATCGCATTATATTTAATGTATTTGATACATTAAATCCATTTTTTAAAATCTGTTAGATAATAATATAATGTTCATAGAATATTTAAGGAGCTTTGTAAGCCAATTTAATATTAATAAAAGGATTATAAATACGTTATGCCGATGCATTGATTTTTATTGTATTGAAGGGAGCAAAACATTAAAAATAAGTATTAATATATAAACACAATCGCACTTCCAAATTCCAACCAATGCCTCATAAAATTAAGCATCCGTTTCAAAGGAATGTTCGAAGCTTTTATCAATAAAATTCAAGTAAATAATATTATGTCATAAATCCAGCACTACTTTTAACACTCTAAGGTGAGTATGTGATATTAATTATGTACGACAGACAATAAAAAGTTAAATAAGGATAATGGGCCAATAAACTTGTTGCCACTTGTACAATTGAAAGTAAATATTATGCGTAGTATGAACACAACTATTTGTCATCCATTCAATGTCATGAACTTCATTGGGTCATAAAACGCAAAACACAAAAAGTTTTTGTTGCTTTTGTTTACGTTTTCAGTTTCGTTTTCATTTTCATTTTCGGTGTTCGGTGTTCGGCATCTCCTTAATTGTGTGCACACTGGCACCGTAAGTGTGGGTGCGAGCAAGAGGGAGAGAGACGAACAGACGAATCAATTGAAATGCCAAAACGTGTACGCTTTGCATAAGTATGAGTGTGTGTGTGTGTGTGCGTGTGTGTGTGTAGTGCAGCACATGGGCGACACCGAGGTGCAATCGTGTTGGCGCGTAAAGCTCAACAACGAAAACAAGCTTAACGGCAACAGGTGGCTGTGAGACTTCCGTTCGTTATCAGAAAGCTCGACGACCCGAACGTTTTTTGCTAATCCGCATAGAACACACGGTAAATAAGTCAGTGGAGCAAACGCTGCGACCCATATATAAATTAATTGGCACACAGAATATTTGTGACAGTTCGTTGTATGCTTTCGCAACGGCCAAAGCTTCATCTTGTTTCAAAACCACACAAAACGAAAATATGTGGAAACTAATCAACGTTATTATTACTGTTTATATCATCATACAATGTGCGCAAGCGCAAATTGCATGTAAGTAATAAATTCGAAAATCATACACACAATATATTTTTGATGGCAATTCTGACTTACCCGATCAATCGAACGTTTAGTTACCGGTCTGCCGTGCACGGCGCGTAATCCAAAGATTGTTGGCGGCAGCGAAGCCGAGCGCAACGAGATGCCCTTCATGGTGAGTCTGATGCGACGCGGTGGCCACTTCTGTGGCGGCACCATTCTACATGAACGCTGGGTTCTGACCGCCGGTCACTGCATCTGCAATGGTCTGCAAAAGTTCATGAAACCGGCGCAGATTCAGGGCGTCGTCGGGCTGCACAGCATACGCGAGTTTCTCAATGGCGTCAATGGCAACAATGCGTTGCGAGTGGATTTCAAGAACATTGTGCCCCATCCGCAGTACGATTGCAATAGCGTGAAGCATGATATTGGTAAATAGTTGACCCTTAAATTGTTGGTAGCTTATTGTCATTGCGATTGCCGCACTTAGCACTGCTGGAGCTGGTGCAACCAATAAGCTTTACGGCGCACGTTCAACCCAGTTGTGTGAGCTCGGAGCAGGAGCATCGCAGCCTGGAGCAGGAGTTCGCCACCGTTTCCGGCTGGGGCTGGACACAAGAGAATCAGGCGGAGGGCGATCGGGCCGATGTGCTGCGCAAGGCCACCGTTAAGATATGGAACAATGAACAATGCGAACGTTCCTATCGGGCGCTCGGCAAATCCAATAGCATTGCCGACACCCAACTGTGCGCTGGGTATGAGAATGGTCAGATTGACTCGTGTTGGGTGAGTATGCAATTGGGAACGTGGTGCACAAATGTTATGCCGCAAATTTGTTGTATTGTTTGTGGCAGGCGGATTCCGGTGGCCCACTGATGTCCAAGGAGCATCTGTTGCTGGGCGTTGTCTCCACGGGCATTGGATGTGCTCGGCCTGGTTTGCCGGGTATTTATACGCGTGTCAGCAAATATGTGGACTGGCTGCAGAGCGTTATACATAGACGGCAATGAAGAGCAGCAGGCTGTGCAACAATATGTGATTCAACTGTGATAAATAGTTTTTAAAATGCAATTAAACGTATTACAAGCAGAGCTAAAGTTGTATTATTTGCGCGCCATTGCGCGCCATTATTACAAGCAGAACTAAAGTTGTATTATTTACGCGCCATTATTTAACGTTGCCAGATCAACCATAGTCAACCGAAATTCGGTGTGGCCAGACGTGCGCTGAAGTGGCAACGCTGTGGTCATTACCATCAGCTGGCCATAAACAAAACAAAAATGGACGACTCAGCGCTTACAAGGTAAATTTGATAAAGCAAACAAATGATTAATTAAATAGTTAAACTTGTTTATCTATGCGCAGCCAGGCAATTAAGGAGCTAATGCGCGATATGCCGCTGCAAAGCAGCCAGGCATTGCTGGGACCACAAGAGCGCAAAATAAATCCGCTGGGCAGGCCAAACAAACGATTTCTGGGCCGTACCATAAACACTGCGCTACGCCACAATAAGCGTGAAACGGATCGCACGCATGCCAGCTGCCAGCAGAAGCTGCAGGAACTCGATGAAAGACACGACAGACGACAGCGAAATGAGTTCTACACGAGCAGAGAAGACATGCGACATAGTCGCAGCCGCAAGAAGAGCAGCAAGCGACGCAGCCACAGCTACAGCCGAAGAAGCAGTAGCAGCAGCGACAACTCAGAGCGACGCAGCCGAAGGCGCAAGCAGAAGAAACGCACCAAAAAGCACAAGAAAGAGAAAAGGAAGAAACGACATCGCAGCAGAAGCAGCAGCAGCAGCAACTCAAGCAGCGTTGAAGAACAGCCGAAGCCAGAGGAAAGATCCGAGTACTTTATGCCCGCAAATAACTTGGCATTGGCTGTTGCCATGGCATACAGTCAAGTGTTGAATGCCCAACAGATGCCAGCCAAGATGGAGGAGGAAGCATTGCCTGCACCTGCCTCGCCGCTAAGTGATATTATCAAGGAATTGATGTCTGATGAGGACGTGGAAGTGGAACGTAAAACATTGTCCGTTGAGTCGTCCAGTGATGAGGTGCAGGAAGTGCTCACCATAAATCTCAGCTCACAGGAGGAGCACTCTTCAGACTCTGACACGGACTCGACAAGCGAGAGCGGCGATGGAGGAAGCAGCTGCATTGCGCTTGAGGACAGTGTAGCAGACGAGGAGGAGCAGCCCCACAGTGGCAGTGATATAGAAATAATTGAAGTCGAGTCGAAGCAAGCTAAGTCAACGCCAGCAGCGTCATCAACTACTGTGGATCTGACTGAAGATTAGCCAAATTAGTACAAAGCATATTTATTGAAACGTTGAAAGTTGTTAGCAGAAAAGCAAAGTACAATCTTTATTGACGATAAAATAAGTAAACAATTGTTAAAAAAATAAACTAAAAGGGGTAATTTTACTCCAGAAGAAATCAACTTCTTTTAACATTGATTCATAGCTGTCATGCCTAATAAATTTAGATATAATTTCCTCATGATTTGAGGTTGAGTTTTAACATATTTTCTGGCTTGTTATAGTATTTTAAAACAAAAATTTAAGCTAGTTGGACCTTTTACTTAAAATAGAAGAAGCACTATTATGATTACACTACATTAACAGACAACAATGTTATTAACATAAAAAGCACATGTTAGTTTAGGTAACATCGCAATGACAACAGGTTTCTTTCTCCCGCTCACTCTCTCGCTCTGGCTCTCTCTGTTTGCTGGCGATCTGTCAAACTGCGCTATCTTGTCAGTTTGCGCCCAGCTGATTTGCTATTTACGACAACACAGCAGCAGCAGCGCAATTAATTAGCAACTTTAATTGCGGCTTTAAAACGGAGTTTATATAATGTTTGGCAATCTGAAGAAGAAGCTAAGCAATGCTATACAGGAGGGAATCGTTATTTCCGAGAGTCTGCAGCATCATTATCGTCAACGCGTCAGCAACAGTCACAGCAACAACAACAGCAGTCAAGCGAGTGCAGCCACAACGCCAACAAGTCTCAACGAGAGTTTTAGCTCAAGTCGCAGCTCTTTGGTCGATGGCCTGCCAACACAGCTCAATGTAGCAGCCGGTTGCAACCTGTTGGCCAAATACGAGGATGATTGGCAGCAAATTCACGCCGCCAACGAACAAAATGCGGGGCAAGCGGCTGAAGTTGCCACACAAATCACAAGCATACAACAGCGTGCTAGCTCCCAGCAGGCAACCATAACGCAGCTCAACAGTTGTCTGGCGGGGCTGCCCGCCTTGGTGGTGAAGCTACGAGCGAGCGCCGAGACGTTGGCATCGCTAGAGGAGCTGGGAGCACAGCTGGAGGTGGAACTGGAACAGCTGGAGGAGCTGTGTGAAGAGTGTGAACTGCAGGAGTTTGTCTTGGAGCAGCAGTTTCAGCTCTCGCAGCACAAGCAGCGAAAACTCAGCGAACTGGAGCTGCACAGACAGAAGATTGCCGCCGAGCATCAGCAAAAGATTCGCGCCCACGAACTGCAATTGCGGCAGCTGCAACGGGAGCGACAAGCTGTTTTCGACGATGCATTTCGCAGTGATCTCGAAGAGTACAAACAACGCGGCCAACTCACAAGTATTTAATCTAAGTTATCAATATTCCAGTTGCTAAATTAACGGATTATTTTAGAGATACCAACGAAGGAAAGTAAACAAACATCTCTGGAGGAAGTTGTGCTGGAACATCACGATGTGGAGGCCAAGGATGCGCTGGAGCAGTTTCTCAACGGTTGACAAGCAGCCGAATTGTATTATAACATTTAGTGCCTTTAGTGCAATATGCAACGTCTACATTGTAACATTAAGAAATTAACGGTGAACCATTGATGTGTTCAACATTTTTAAAATATACCAAAATAAAGAAATCGAGTGTCACCTGGTCATGCTTTATTTTCCAGTTTGGTATATTTACACAGGCGCGTTACTTTAAGCCGCCTTTGAGTCGGGTGTTAATTCAAAAATAAATAGCTCTGTTTTGATACCATACTTAAAGCGTACTAAAGTATTATACCAAAAAAACTAAGTTAAAAATATTTAGACGTATATATATTTTTTTTAAAATTAAGAATAACTTGATAAATTTTCTTTAAGATCAGAAGAGTATATCCTATAGTTTTAGTGCGACTAATCGGATAATATTTTGTTTATTTCCTGTTCTGTTCAGATTTCTATTAGAAAAATGAGAAACCCAAAATGTTTGTTTTGATGCCAAACAATCATTTAACAGCGCTGCAAACTCCTGTTAACGACTAATACCAGGAATGCAACAACAAAAGTATCGAATGCCTGCGATATTCTTTTAATGCATAAATTAAAATGAGACGTTATTCAATGTAAAATATTACGATAATATTGGTGTGCTTTTTAATAAACTAAACTCGTTTTTATTTTCTTTAAACTCGTGTCTTACGTCGTGCATTCTTATTGGCAATTCTATTAGCAAACAAACATCGCTGACTTTATACCACAAACATCGCTGCATCGGTTGCAATATATTTTTGGTATATTCTAAGCTTCAACTGACTGTTAATTAACAATTTCATTTCCCCAACATTCGAAAAATGCTTTACTCTATTTGCTTTTGCAAAAAGTAAAAAATTGATAACTTTTTTTAAAAAATTATATATATAATTAGAAATAATACTTGAAAAAGTAAAATTCTGTTTAAAAGTTGCGCCGTTTTGCGACTACAATGATAGTGGTATATTTTGTGAAGTCGACGAGTATATATTAAAGTTACACCTCTGGTCACGCTGGCCAAGACCTGTCCTGTGGATTTATAAATTGTTTTAATAACATAAATGGTAAATATTTAATTGCATTTGCATGCATTGCCCATGCAAAATCCAAAACAATCGATGCCGCATCAATGATGGGTATGCTTAACGCTCTGCAACCAGAGCATCATCGGCTTTTGGCGACGTAAAAAAAAACGAGCACGCGCAGGCTGCTTGCCGTCTGCTGCCGTCATATCAGCTGCTCTGCTGCGTGCTGTGCTGTGGTGTGTGCTGTGGTTGTGTCGTCGACGGGGAAGCAGCATACTACCAACGATACCGATACCGAATCCAAGCCCAATTCTCTTGCCCAATACGACGACAGCGACGACGAAGCCGGTGTTTAATACACACGTAAAAATTACTGCATACAATGAGTGTATTCATTTGCAGTTGCAGTAAAATTAATAATATGCATACGGTTGCATTGCAGGCTTTGTGAGTGTGAGTGTGTATGTGCCTGTGTGTGTGTGTGCGTGCGTGAGTATCTTGGCTGTCCTTCCTGTGCATCCCGTGTAATGGGAAAAATCATTCGAGGGGGAAAGAGATGGGTGTCGCTGCCGGACGCTAGGTGACGCTGCTGCCACGGCTTTTAACATGGAGAATCCTTCCAAATACTAATAATGATCATTTTTTTTTTGTCATTTAATATAATCTTTGTATATTTGCTGTATTAATCAAATTCCATTTTACAGTTAATGCTTTTGTGATTTAATGATGATGTTTCAATGACTGTTGCGCGCTGAATTACAGTGGTAAGTCCAATTATTCACACACTGAACTTTGATTCATTTAATTATTCAATATGTGTCGCATTCATTTCCATTTCGTATTTTGCAGCTGAAAAATTCGTGTAATATCCAAATCAACCAAAACGAGCCAAAGCATTTAAGACGCCTTCACGTTTTTGGGGTAAACAACAAAAGGGCAAATCCTTCTCGCAATCAGATCACACAAGTCATGCCACGGGGTAAACGTCGAGCTCCAGAAATCGGTGACAATATGGATGGTCAATCAAAACGAGCACGCACCAGCTACACAAGCATTTCAACACAACAAACTAGCAGGTGAGTTGGAATCGCACTAAACATATCTTAGATCTGCGATACAGAGATAGAGATACAGATCCACATTAGTGCTCTTTAGTAACAGATCAACGAGAGAAGAAAAAGAATCTCTTGAGGCAGCAGATATCTTTTATATCGAGACATACTAACGAAAAAAATGTTAGCGAAAATATGTAAATTGTACAGAAGACTTTTCTACACGTTCTTTACATCAATGTTGACAGCCGGTTATTGACAATGTTGTTAGACAATTTGATATAGATAAATTTGGCAATTGCCAACATAATTGCTTACAAAATCGAAATTCCCTTTTTTTGATTCATATCCGAAACATTTTAATTTCTCTGAAATTTGATTTCGCTTTAATGGCCTATTTTTTTTTCTCCACTTGTTCTAATCTTATCCGATTTATTTCATTTCAATAGTATTTCATATGGCGATGCAATAGTATAGAACCATTTCGTCATAGATGATAATATGCATATGTATAGTAGAGCGAAAGTACTTGAAATAGCATTGCATTTAAGTTGTTGTCAATTTAAGGTAAATTGTAAATATAATGCAGTAGGAAATGAAGAACATTCATTGCAATATCCAGCTTATAGAACATTTTGAAACTTAAATATATTTTGGAAACTAAGCATTTTGTTCAGCTTCTTGTTGCTTCCCTTTCCATTGTAATATACCATTACAGACGGACTCTTTATACTTCCTAACGGTCTCTCTTATTGGAAATATTTATTGTTTGTTTTTAAATCGATATCGTCAGAATTAAATTGTTTGTTAGCTCTTAAGTCCAAAACCTTTTCAAATGTTTTCCTATACCGTGAAGCCAACCAATTAAAAGTATCGAAATTACATTCATATTTAGAATTGATTTATTAACTTGGCTTGAATGTTAGTGTGTTCTTAAATTAAAAGTAGGTGCAGATCAATTGAAATGATTAAATGTATAGTATGCGCTCAATTGAGATAATAATAGAAATATATATTTTGTACGAAACTTAAACTTACACTTGAATTCGATATGAAAGTTGCCAGAATATTAAAACTAGATAGGCCTGCATTTATTAGAGGGACAAAGGAAAATCAAGAGATTCAAATATATTCCTTTTGAAACTATTTCAAAAGACATTCAATTTAATAGATTGAACTATTTTGGGTGTACCTCTAATAAACACAGCAAATTATTCAGTGATAATTTGTTGGTTAACTGTGTAAATATATAGTCGTATGTATATATATATTTGTATGTTTATATACATATTAATGTACTTTGTAATATGTATAATAGTTAGTATTTCAATAATATTAACTATATGGAAGACATTTTGCAATTCTCATATATGTATCGCTTCATTTATAAGATAACATTAATATTTCGTACTGGACGATGCCTCACAAAACTTTCGTCTAGGTTTCGAAACATGATTACAATAATTGTTTTACATTTTGTTTGGTTTGGTTTCAATTGGTTTTTAAATACGAGAATACTGATATGCAACAAATAACGGTACAAAGTAAAGACTCAATTAGTTGAACAGAAATGCGGCAGAAAGTTTCTCCATACTTTTTACTCCATCGAACCGTATTGGACCTTCTTGACTTTGAAATATCTGCAAGCAAATTAGGGAAATACATTAAATACGTGGCTGTCTGGCAACGCTACGCGTTGTTAAGTTGGCTGCGCTTGAACTTACCGCCAGCCGCCATAGCCGGAAATGGTCAGAAGCACTGCAATGGCGAGCGCAGTGCCCACAGCGAGGGGAGCCGTCTCATCGCGATAGGATCCAGTGGCGCTACAATGGAACGATGGTCCCCACTTGCCGCTCTCCTTGAACATGAAGCTCTGCATGTGCATGTCCCGCAAATAGATGCGTGCAATGTGCCCCGAAAGATCGCCCGAATCGAGTGGAGCATACAGAATGACGGTCTGCTCCTTGTCGCACACATACGACTTGCCCACCGGTGTGGGGAAATACATGGGCGTGTTGGCGGGTGAAGTAAGCTTCACATTTAAATTGGGCCGATCCGGATGCTCAAAGATGGGATTCGATGATGAGTAGCTCAGCTCGAAGAGATTGATGTACCAGCCCTCGCCGCCCGATGACTGCGCATAAAGTGAACTTTGGCTTAGCCATTTGACCTTTATAGGGAAAATCAATATTCGCTACCTTTTTGAATGTCATGGACAGCCTGAAACCCTTGAACTCCATGGTCATTATCTCCAAATTGGACTCTTCGCACTCGCCACTGAGCACCGGATAATCTGGCATGTATAAATCCGCCTCGACGTCCTCATTGAGTTTGTTGCGATATCGCACACTAATCAAGCCATCCACCTGCATCAGGATGCAGGTGATGCTATTGGTGGCGTTCAAGCGATACAGCGATGTGGTCGCATCGTGATTTTGCGACGAGGCCTGTTGGAAACAACAACGTAATGAAATCATAGCCTCAAAAGGGCAGACGAAAAGGTTCAAGAAATGAATTTCCAAAGAACTTACTGATGGCGATTTGGTCGAGTACTTGGATACCCTCGGACTTTTCGTTGTAAACGCGGGCAGCTTCAGTCCTTGAGCGCTGGCCACTGTAGGCGAGAAAAAAAAGTGCGTGCGAAATGTATGCGCACACACGCAGTTGCACAATTTCAGTTTCAGCTCTGCTATTTCGAGTCACTGTGTCAGGAAGCGACTATTGATTTTTTTCTACCCCTGCCCTTTTCCCTGTCGCTGTTCTTTTGGATGATATTTTTGGGGGCACTTACCGAATAAAGCGAGCAGCATGCAACATATCACGTTGCAGTCGAATTTAATTGGTAACTTTTTGCCAAATATTTGCAACATTTTCATTATTTGAATTGTTACAAAATTGAATGCTGTGAATTGTATGAATTGCGGACGTAGCGTAATTCCTTCGTCCCAAATTGGCCAACAACGACGTGTGTCTCGCTTTGAGTCCTGCGCACAACTGTGCCCTATCGCAGTATGTCCTTCCTTAACATGTCCTGCTCTCGGTTCGGTTTCGGTTTTATTTCGGCTCCCGACTCGACTCTCCTCCACATGGATACAATTCAACTCTCGCTTTCAGTTGACATTCTAGCGCGCAGTCGCTCAAATTCTCTTCCAAAACTACGAATATTTTTAAAATCAGCGCATTGTGGGCCATAAATGTTCCTTCACTCTTAGAAATTGGGAACTAAAATCCTACAGTTACAAATATTTGAAGTTAACTATGAACTGTCGAAATTAAGGAAATTACAATAAAGTGTTTTGATTTGGATTTAAAAATTTTAAAATTGAATTAAATTTAAGGTATAATTTTTTAGGAAATATTAATATAATTTATAGGATCGCAGATGCTCTCTAAAAATTCCCATCTTCCGCCTTGCAAAGAACTATTTATTATTTATTAGTTAATAAATAGTTTCAGCAATTTCTAGAATAAATTCTGCGTCATCACACGTAGCACCCACAATACACTAGTACGTTCGCATGCAGTTCACTGCAACCTCAATCTCCCCTACTTAGCATCCACAATCACATATACTATATATACTATATGCTCTCTCCACATCAGCTGTCACGAGTCGATCAATAGATCAGCAGCTGTGCGAGAGCAAAATAGCGCAGTCCAGAGCGACAGAGAGCACGGAAATAGAAAAAACCTTTCACTTTCAACAGCCGCAGCATTTGTTAACAAATTTTTTTGTCAGCATGATGCTTGAATATTATTATTACTTATCAATTTGAAGTATACACATATAAGCAATTATTTATTGCAATTCTTCAGTCCCTCATATTTGCATATTGTCACTTCTTTGTTATGTTGATTTGTTTTGTGCTCTTGGCATTGGCATCCCCGACGACAAAAGTTTACTATCGCTATTTTTAGAAGGCGCAGCAAAGAAAACTGAGCAAAGAATAAAAACAAAAACATTTTGCAAAACACGTCAACAAGGGGCGAATGCTTAGGCAACAGAAATCAAGTAGTTTAATCGTTTTTATATAAAGACTAAACTCATTCATAATTGTGATGGCCAAGTAAGATTGAGAAAACTAACAAAAGTAACTGAAAACCTAAATGAAATTTTGTTTTGATTGCTTACAGGCGCCATATCAGAGCGGAAGATGGCTTCAGCCAGAAGCGTTGTCTGGCCTGGTTCCATGAATACACCACCCCCGACGAGCCAGATACGCTGGGTAAGTCATCTACTTTAATCATATCTAGATATTATTATTAACCAACTCTTCTGCCCACTTAGGACCCGATGGCATGGAGAAGTTCTGCGAGGATATTGGTGTGGAACCGGAGAATATTGTGATGCTGGTGCTCGCTTACAAAATGGGCGCCACCCAGATGGGATTCTTCAGTCAACAGGAGTGGTTAAAAGGTCTCGCAGATCTTGAGTGTGATACGACAGCGAAAATGGTTGTGAAACTGGATTATCTGCGCAGCATACTCAACGATCCCAACTCCTTCAAGAGCATATATCGATATGCCTATGATTTTGCCAAGGTCCGTACAACGTGCAGTCGCACTGTAGTTGAATGAACTGAAATATGTATTCGGATATTTACAGGACTCAGATCAACGGAGCATGGATATTGCGACGGCCAAGGCGATGTTACAATTGTTGCTGGGCAAGCATTGGCCGCTTTATCCACAATTTGCGCAATTCCTAGAGCAGTCCAAGTACAAGGTGATCAATAAGGATCAATGGTGCAACATACTCGAGTTCTCGCGCACCATCTGCATTGATTTATCCAATTACGATATTGATGGCGCATGTAAGCATCGATCGAGATTATTATCTCATCTTCTTTCTATATAATATTGCACATTGCAGGGCCGGTTATGTTGGATGAGTTTGTGGAGTGGCTGCGCTTACAACGCGGCTTAGTCATTGTCAGTTCAGGATCCAGCTGAGAGTTCCTGGACCGTGTACTTCTAGTTAAACTTTAGAAATTCAGTAGTGTCCATGATGATGATAATGAGACCAGCGAGAGTTCGACACACACATACACACACTCACTCACACACACACAACCCTCTCATTACACGCGCTAACTCACACACAAACACACACATAACCATACAGCGACACACAAGGCACTTGAGACTGCGTAAAAAAAACTGGCAAAGCAAAACCAACTATGAAACTACTCTATTGATATATATAAATAATATATTTAATGTAATAATTTAATTGTAAACATCATTCAAAACAAAAAAAAACTACATAAAGTGTTATATTTAAGGCAAAACATTTACTGCAACAACAAACAAATGGGCAACAGAAAACTAATCCAATGATGGCAGCAAGCAGCAAAGCAATAATCGAAAAAAATGAATAAAATAAATACGAAAGAGAGAAAAGAAAAACAATAACAATAACAAATATTTATAATAAACAATACTACATACGAGTATATCAATCGCATAGTCAAACAAACAAATTAGCAAAAGAAAAGTAAATGAATTAACATTTGTTTAAATGTGTGAGCAGGCAAGGAACTAACTAAGGGCAACTTGAAAAGTCTAAAGACTATTTAATAAACTTATTAAATAAGAATTCGCTTTTGTGTTTTTATGATTTTACATTTGTGCTCGACGTACGAAGCGAGCTTTCATCGCGTTTCAACTTTTGAATTCAAATGGTAACGGGCTCATGTACAGAATCCCAAAAAGAACAAGTTCCGAGTTCTTTCAGATTTTTATCAAGTGTCAGGTGTTACCAGACTGCAAGGTGTAACCTCATTGCATTAAGTGAACCGCTTGTTTGTTTGTAATTATTAACGAATATTCATGGCTCAAATGTCTCAATTAAATGCTATAAATAAAAGTTATGTTACCCAAAAGTATTTTTTACTATTATTGAAACTAGTTCGGTATAAAATTCAAAATTTTAACGTTAATTTTTCCATCGTACACAGGGGTGCAATAATAGAGTCATCGTTTATTATTTTCAATGATAGTGCGCATATTCCGCCCCAATTCATTTCATGTTAAATTGAATCTGAAATCAATTACAGTTTTCTAATTTTAAATTTAAAAAATAATAATTCTGAGAATGTGAGACCACATAGGCCTTAAAATGTTTTTGGTATAAAATTCAACTTCAAATATACTGGCACTTCCCAATCTTGGCTGAAAATCGGCCGTTACTCACTTTCGATTTTGGTTTTTTTTTAAATGTTTTTTCTTTACAGAAATTTTATCAGTGGCTGGAAGACAATGGAATGATGTTTTACACCACAAAAACAACACGGAATTCACAAGCGGCTTAAAATGACGCGCCAATCTTTGTAAAAGTGTAACCAGATGGCTATTTTCGGTCTCTCTGTCTTTTGGTATATACCATAATTTTGTAAGAAACAAAAGTTCAAAATACCCCGAATATAAAAATTTCTTCAATAATAAGTTAATTTTAAATATTTGTCGTTGGCTGCAAAAATGTAAATCGATTTTTGGCAAACGATAATCGAAGTTTGCAAAAATTAAAAAAATCTATCGATAGATCGATAGCGAAGCTGCCTAATGACGCTGACGAACTACTCAAAAAAACTGGCATTCAAAAAAATAAACTGTTTCGGCGCGTTCTTCGCTTTGTGTCTGTGTTCGTTTGTTCGTGCCTGTTTGCGGCTCTGTCGTTGTACATTGCTGTTCAGTCATTTTGTTATAAAATCATAGTGATAATTGCATTTTGGTGGATCGCGCACAGGCAAATAACTGGTGAAAAAGGAGCAAATAATAAAAAAAAGAAGAACAGCGAACGCGGAGGCAAAGAGTAATTAATTAAGGAACGAGAGAAAAATTGTAGTGCAGTCAAGTTCACCGCCTAATAAAAATGGCCGCAAAACCAGAGGATAAAAGTACGGATATACCCGATCGCCTGTTTGACTCCAATCTGCGCAAGACGTACAAGCGTATGCGATTTTTTGGCAAGGTAAGAAGATTTGGATGCTACATTTTGGTTCCGCCGCCTGCGCAGACTTCTGCAGCTGTAGCTGCAGCCTTGTCTCTCTTGCTTGTCACTCTTCCTTGCGCATTTTATGCCTGTTGTTGTTTTGCGCTCTGTGTGTGTGTGCGTGTGCATTTTGCCTGAATTCCAAGTGTGTGTGTGAGTGTGAGAGGCAGTGTTGTCAAAGACGCTAAACAGCAACCAGTTGGTTCTTTTGGCGCGTACTAAACTCCATATGTGTGTAACCATGTGCAGACCACACATACACACATGCATACTTTGATATCCCTTTAGTACTGGTCGCATACTGTCTACTTCGTACATAGCTACGGAGTAGTGACTGAATGAATCGTTTTAAACTAAACTAACTAAACTCCATATGTGTGTAACCTTGTGCAAAACACACACACACATATACTTAGACATCCCTTTAGTACTAGTGGCGGACTAGCTGCATCATAGATAGCTACGGAGTTGTGATTTCACTAACCACTGAAGGATGCTATTTAATTATTTTCTGAAATAAATTCGTTCTGTGCAGGGCGGCTTTGCAAAATGCTACGAGATCATCGATGTGGAGACAGACGATGTCTTTGCCGGCAAAATAGTGTCCAAGAAACTGATGATCAAGCACAACCAGAAGGAGAAGACGGCGCAGGAGATCACAATACACCGCAGCCTCAATCATCCGAATATCGTGAAATTTCACAGCTACTTCGAGGATGTGCAAAACATTTACATTGTGCTTGAATTATGCAAGAAGCGCGTAAGTATTTTCATACATCGCTCTCCTTAAGCGCAATTCTCTTTCAATGTCATCCATTTGCCCCTTAGTCAATGATGGAGCTGCACAAGCGTCGCAAAAGCATCACGGAATTCGAGACACGCTATTACATCTATCAGATTATACAGGGTGTCAAGTATCTGCACGACAAACGCATCATTCATCGCGATCTGAAACTGGGCAATCTCTTCCTCAACGACATGCTGCACGTGAAGATCGGCGACTTTGGCCTCGCCACCCGCATCGAGTTCGAGGGCGAACGCAAGAAGACGCTGTGCGGCACACCCAATTATATTGCGCCCGAGATCCTCACCAAGAAGGGACATTCGTTTGAGGTGGACATCTGGTCGATTGGCTGTGTGATGTACACGCTGCTCGTGGGCCAGCCGCCGTTCGAGACGAAAACCCTGAAAGACACGTACTCGAAGATCAAGAAGTGCGAGTATCGTGTGCCGAGTTATTTGCGGAAGCCGGCCGCTGACATGGTGATTGCCATGCTGCAGCCGAATCCCGAGAGTCGACCCACAATTGGTCAGCTGTTGAATTTTGAGTTCCTTAAGGCATCGCAGGTTCCGATGTTCTTGCCAAGCTCGTGTCTAACGATGGCGCCGCGTATTGGCATCAACGATGTGCTCGAGGATCCCGCTCAGCGCAAGCCGCTGACTGAGATGAATGGACTGCGCGATGATACGCGTCTGGAGTCTACATTCCTCAAGAACAACTTGCACGATGCGATCACAGCATCGGCGCAAATGTGTCGCCACAACGAGGACTATCGCAGCGACATTGAGAGCTTGCATCAACAGCTCACCGCGCTCATCAACCACAAGGTCAGTTAACAAACTAAACTAATTATAGTGATATACGAACGCTTTACTTTCTTTGTAGCCACTTTTATTGCAAGGCAATCTGGGTGATGAGAATACCGATCCGGCGGCTCAGCCGCTGTTTTGGATCTCCAAGTGGGTGGACTACAGCGACAAGTATGGCTTTGGCTATCAGCTGTGCGATGAGGGCATTGGCGTCATGTTCAATGACACCACTAAGCTCATACTGCTGCCCAATCAAATCAATGTGCATTTTATCGACAAGGAGGGCAAAGAGACTTACATGACAACAACGGATTACTGCAAGACGCTCGACAAGAAGATGAAATTGCTGTCGTACTTTAAGCGCTACATGACCGAGCATTTGGTCAAGGCTGGTGCCAATAACGTGACCGTCGAGAGCGATCAAATCTCGCGTATGCCCCATCTGCATTCCTGGTTCCGCACAACCTGCGCCGTTGTCATGCACTTAACCAACGGTTCCGTTCAGGTAACAACAATTGCAATTACAATTTGTAATTATAGCTAATCGTAATATATTTTCTATGTGCTTTAGCTCAATTTCTCGGATCATATGAAGATTATTTTGTGTCCACGGATGAGCGCCATCACCTACATGGATCATGAGAAGAATTTCCGTACATATCGCTTCTCCACCATTGCCCAGAGCGGCGTCTCCAAGGATCTATATCAAAAAATACGCTATGCTCAAGAAAAACTGCGAAAAATGCTCGAGAAGATGTTTGTTTGAGATGTTTATTTGTATGTTTATGTTTAGTTTAAGCGCATCTATGAACCAACCACTAATCTGCCAGGCAATTCTATTTATCTAAATCTTAGTTGCTGTTCAATCTATATTCTTGTTCAAAGTTCAAGTTAAATGTTTCTTTCATTGTTTTCGTTTAATTTCCATATCATTTTGAAATCGCAAAAAAGTTCGCCATTCAATGCATGCACACTTCATAAATCGGTTTAAATGTTTTATCTTAAAATTAAATAAAATTAAATTTTAAAGAAATAAATATAAATTGTAATCTAATGCCATTTTAATGTTTGTGTCCACTAGTGTAATATTTTATTGGGAATAAATTATCCTGTTTAAAAATCAACGGTTCGATGTTAACGATAATTTACATTTATTTCGCACTGGGTAAAATTGTTATCAAAGCACGATGCTCACAGCTGACCGTGCTGGTAAAATTAATTTGCGTAATTTATTTTACAAAAAAAATTGAAAAAATATACATTCTTTGAGTGTCACGTCATAAAAATATATAAACAAATTAAAATATGTTAAAAACAAGTTAGTATATTTGGAAAATGTGCAAATTAGCCAAATACTATTTGCATATCTGGTCACACTATTACACATTTTCGTATTGATTTTATTTGCTGAAAAGTCGAAGCAAAAGTTGCGAATACACAATTAAAGGGTCACAAAAAAGGTCTTGAATTTGTTGCATCTAAATGCAATTTAGTGTACCAAAAAGCCACACTTGCAAACATGGGCGACAATGAACAAAAGGCCCTTCAGCTGATGGCTGAGGCGGAGAAGAAGCTGACACAACAAAAAGGTTTTCTCGGCTCTCTTTTTGGGTGAGTAATAAATTGTAATATTATTGTATCATTGTTTGTGCATCCTTTGTGCAACTTATGCACATAGTTGTGCTATTACGCACTACTTCATGTATGCTCTTATCGACGTGGTCGCTATAGAGAAAGTTGTAACAACCCCCCCTAAAATGACCCCCTTGCCGATGTTGTTGTTGTTGTCGACGAAATGATATTTAATTTTTAGACCTCAAACTTTGAACCAAGGAACACCAACAATGTCTTAGCTCGTGAATAAATCAATTTGTAATTGACTTGGTTGGACCTCAGCAATGTATTTAATCGCTTTGTCAACTGAATTTCATTTTAATCGCATAATCAATAATCTGATGTCTACTTCGATTCATGCAATAATCGAACACTTTTATTGCATTTTACAACACTAGCGGTGGCTCGAGCAAGATCGAAGATGCCATCGAGTGTTATCAGCGGGCTGGCAACATGTTCAAGATGTCTAAGAACTGGACCAAGGCCGGCGAATGCTTCTGCGAAGCAGCCACGCTCCATGCTCGCGCTGGCAGCCGCCACGATGCGGGCACCTGCTACGTGGACGCCTCCAATTGCTACAAGAAGGTGGATGTCGAAAACGCCGTCAACTGCTTGATGAAGTCCATTGATATCTACACCGATATGGGTCGCTTCACCATGGCGGCCAAACATCATCAGAGCATTGCCGAGATGTACGAGAGCGAGCCCAGCACACTGGTTAGTACCCATTCAATTGCTTGACTATGATGATTGTTGTCTAATAAATATCCATGCTTTGTTTAGGCCATGTCGATTCAGCATTATGAGCAGGCAGCTGACTACTTTAAAGGCGAGGAGTCGGTTAGCTCGGCCAACAAGTGTATGCTGAAGGTTGCTCAATACGCTGCACAGCTGGAAGATTATGAGAAAGCAATATCCATATACGAGCAGGTGGCTGCTTCGTCTCTGGAGAGCTCGCTGCTCAAGTACAGCGCCAAGGAATACTTCTTTCGTGCTGCTCTCTGTCATCTGAGCGTTGATTTGTTGAATGCGCAGCACGCCATCGAGAAGTATGCGACACAGTATCCAGCATTCCAGGACTCCCGAGAGTTCAAGCTCATCAAGGTAAAGTCGACTCCCATGGGAAATACATTTTCAATAAGAATTAACGTGTCATTTCTCCGTCTTCTTGCAGGTCTTGTGCGAGCATCTTGAGGAGCAGAACATCGAGGGTTTCACAGAGGCAGTTAAGGATTATGATAGCATCTCTCGTTTGGATCAGTGGTACACAACAATTTTGCTACGAATTAAGAAGGCCGCCGATGAGGATCCAGACTTGCGATAAACAATTTAAACACTCTATTACCGCATATAAATACATACCTATATAACTAATTAAATGCTTTTTTCAGTTCCAAAAAAAAAAACAAAAAAAAAAAACTATATATTAATTAAATATATCTACGTATATAAAAACCACATTAATTTAATAACGAAAGTGAAGTAAAGAGCACTTTAATGCAGCAAACGAAAACTATTAACGTACGTAATTAAACATTCAATATGCTCAGCACCATTTTCGAAACTCAATTTTCCCCCAAAACTGCAATTGAACTAGCTATATTGGAATTGTTATTAAAATGTTATCATGTTTGTATGATTTTGTTTTAAAATATGTTATACTCTTAGAAACAGAAAAATGTCAACATAAATAAGTTAAATCGATCGATTATTTGCAACTCAAATTATTTACATTGTGTGGGACTGTGTTTAAGTTTTGTTAAGTTTCTTAAACAATTAGCCAAATTGTCAATTGACAGCGAGTCGCATTTCTAAGGAAAACAAAAAATATAACTCAAAAACTCAACGATTGCACCTAATCAAGGATAACACACATTATGTAAATCTTCAAAACAAATACATGAATTAAGTACATGATTAAAGTATCTAATAAAAGGAAAGATTTAAATCGTATGTAGTTTTTGAATTTCAATTCCAATAAGAAAGGAAAGAATAAACTAAATTACGAAAAATTGTTAGTAAAACATACAAATGCAACAAAAAAATATTTAACTTATATAAACGATTAACCAAGTAAATTCTTTAGCATATTTTGAGGGTCGCAGTTGAAATATTCGAAAATTCCATCTCAGAAAAAAACAGTGTTGGATTAATCCAAAACAATTATTAAATAAAACGTAAACAAAAATTTTAAAACGTTTCGGTGTGTAGTAGAGATTTAAAAGATCGTTTAATGAATAAAATAGTTTGGATTAAACGTTTAACATTATCTAACGAAAGTGCTGTAGTTCTTTATCGCAAACATGACATACATACATACTATCTACATATATATAAAGCCGATTACACAATGTTATAAATACGAGATTAAACTACGAAAGTTTGGAAAGAAAAAGTGCTTTTTAAAAAAATAAAACATAAATGGAAACTAGATTATTTTTCATTGTTATTATGGCTGCTGTATGTATATGAACAAGTTGCCAGATCCTGCCATATTTCCACACATAAAATAATGCTTAAAACATCTATGTATGTACAAATGATTGCAAATACATACTTGTTTATGATATAAGCACTTAAATAAAGATAATATATGAATACTTTATTCGCCTCTAATCAGCGAACTTCCAAAATAAAATTACTTTTATTTAAATAATTTACTTATACTTAGTTTCCGATTGCTATCAAATAATATAAACACTTGAAAATTAGATTACTATGTGATCCGATTATTAAAAGTTTTATTATTCCAGGAGGTGTATTAAAAAATTAATTATTTTAAAGAATAATTGAATTTTGATCCATTTGGGAAATAATAATTATTAATTTCTTTGCATTATTTTCTGATAATTATTGACAAATAATATTTGGTAGCATTTCGACAGATAGAAATATTACAATAGCTGTAAAATGAAATTCCCCAAAGTAATTAAAGGTTCATATCTGATTGTGTAATAAGCACAAGGCATTAATTAGTTGTCGTAATGGAAATCGCTCTAATTCTAATCGAATTAATCATGACCATATACTAAATGGATTAACTTGTTGTGTAGCAACAAAGCAATGTGACTAAGCGATCAGGATATTCAGCTGTTTTTATTGATAAACCTAAACGGGTTTTTTAATTTCATTCAAGTTTGCATTGAACAAGGGCAGAAGCGTCACCAGCGAAGTTTATCAACTATACGTAGTTGGTAATTACAACTAATCAGAGTTCACATCTCAAACGACAACAGAGCTTTGCTTACACGCAAAACTTCTCTTACTCTCCCGCTCTCACGGTACATATCGTTATTGTACCGACCTCATTAAATGTACTATTTTCAATAGATGTGTACCCAGCTCATATTATTTGCATACAAGAATGTGCACAATTTTCCACAAACAAACGTGTACCGATGCTGTAAAAATGTACCGCATTTGCTAAAAATGTACCAAGTACCACAAATCGTGTATGTGCGTGCGTGTGTGTGTGTGCGTGTGTGAGCTGGGTTTTTGTGCTCGCTGTGTGCGAGTGTGTGTGTGAGTGAATTTATCAGCATGTGCCTGTGTCTGGTCTAAGGCCAATGCCAGTTGCTCCGTCGTTCTCCGCGAGTTAGGCACGGCTTGGCTCTCGTCTCCCCGACACTGAAGTATTAATAATACGAAATTAAAGCTTTACTAAACATACACGCATCGAATAATCACATAAACAGGCATTATATAAACAAATGGAAAACCCAGCCAAGTATTGCAAATACTTGCATATGATACTACTATAAAATACGCTTGACATGTTCATAACTTATATATGCAAGTCTCTGTACATATTTGTTGTATATAGCTGTGAATTTCATTGCATTCCGGTTTTTGGATTAATCAACAAATCGACAAAATCAACAACAACAATCATATGTGCGACGTCAGTGGCTTATTTTAAATTCAAAACATTCAAACAAAAATCCCAATAAAAAGAAAAATCCAATAAATACGTTCTCTTTTCTGTACAAAATTTGCAATAATTATCATACGATAATTTACATAAATTTCAAGAACTATACTATATAGAAATAACGAACCTCTCTTTTTGTAGAATTAACGCGGTTACTCAATCCCAGTGAAAATAAAACCGCAAAATGCGCATATCAGGTAAAAACCCTAATTACTTCTTCAACTGAAGCTTGTGTTTTTTTTCTCTCTTAGAATTTGATTTAAAAAACTTTCTTATAATAGTACAATGGAAATTTAATTATAACGGCTATTAATAGATTTAATTAATACCCTAAAAATTTCACGCTATCTGCTAGCTCTACTTTTATTTTGCCCAATTTTGGCTGATAATGTTAAGCTCAATCTCATTATATAGTCTGGCTAGCTGTTTTGAATTAAAATAAATAAACGTATCAAGTTCAGAGATCAACTGAGAGACTTCCTCAATAATTTACAACTTCAATATGTAAAGAAAATAGAACTCATTGAGATACAATCTTCAGACGTCACCAACTAACGTCAACAAAGGAATTTTTTGTATATATAATATGTATGTATCTGTGTGATTCATTTGTCATAAGAAAACGTGTAAATATATTTAGTGAGCTAAATAGACTGGTTAATTGTTTAAAATAGGAAAGTACCGGAGTTACCGGATTCTCAAAATCGTCATCGAGTTCTAAAGCCGACATTTTCTGAGTAGAACCTTAATTGAAATATATATGTAACACACATTCATGATATTTACCATTTCAGATAGCATGTCTCGCCTGTTTGGTGGCTCGCTGTTGCTGGCGATGATCTGCTTGAGTCAACAGCAAGTTCCTCAACTCTCTGTGGGCACTCCCCTGGAGCCATTGACGCCACAGACGGCTTTCAGCAAGAGCAACGATCCCATGCAGTCGCTTCGCAACAGCTTTAGCGATGATACGCTGCGCAGTATTGCTAAAGGATCACAGGAATTTGGATTGGATTTACTGAATCGAATCTCTGTGGTCGTCGAAAAGTCAAACAGGGACTTTATGATATCGCCATTCTCGGTGTGGTCGCTGCTCGTCTTGCTGTTCGAGGCCGCCGATGGTCGTTCGTATGAACAACTGCGTCAGGGACTTCGCATCAATGTGAACGCCGAGGAACTGCGCTCCGTCTATCGTGTGTGGAGCTCTTACCTAAAGTAAGTGGACAGATATAATCAATGCTATCTAATGGCAAATTGAAGTTCACTCAGTACGCCCGTGTTCTGATTAACAAAAAGACAATGGGTTAAGCGGCATCTGCAACTGGTTCGTGCTGTCTGTGCTGAATATTAGTTAAAGTACATGCTGCTGGTTTGTGACTTGGCTGAGGGTAAATCCAGCCAATGAATGAATAATGAAAATAGTTAGAATACGCGGCCTGCCAAACAAATTTATATATTTAGATTAAATTTGTTTTTTTTTTTGTTTCTTGTATGAAGTGTGAAGACAACCACTATTGAAGTTGCCTCGCTACAAGTGCTTTATGTGGACTCGCACTCGCCGATCAAGAGCAGCTATCGAGAGGTGGTGAAGTCCTATGGCGTGGAGCCCGAGGAGGTGGATTTCTATGCACGCGAAACGATTGCGCATATCAATGATGCAGCCAATCGCACCACTCGCGGTCTCATTCCCTACACGGTGTTGCCACAACAGATCTATGGCGCCAAGATGTTTATGATGTCCACGCTCTTCTTCAAGGGCCAATGGAAGGTAGCGTTCTATCGAAGTTCCCATTGATTGCCAATGCATAACATTCAATTCCTCTCGACAGCTGCCCTTCAATGAGACGCGCACACGTATCGAGAACTTCCACGATGAAAGCGGCGCCATTATCGGCCAGGTGCCCATGATGGTGCAGGAGGGCAACTTTGCCTATGTGTCAAACATTCAAGGACTGGATGGCTATGTGCTGGAGCTGCCGTATGGCACACAGGATCGTCTGTCCATGATTGTGGTGCTGCCGAAGCGTGGCTTCAAGTTGAGCGAAGTCGTGGCTAATCTGAAGAGTTTGGGCTTGGCTCCGATTCTGGAGCGCATTGCCAAGTTCTGGCGCGAGGCGAGCGAGGACAACGAGGTGGAGGTGCTGCTGCCCAAGTTCACAACAACGACAGATTTCAACTTACGGCAGGTTCTCACAGAGGTGGGTTGGATGCCAGATTCAAAATATGGATGCGCATTAATCACTTGTTATATTCCAGATGGGCATGCGCGACATCTTTGATCAGAAGGACTCGAATCTTAGTCGCATGGCCGAGGGTTTGTACACCGAATACTGTGTGCATGCCACCAAGATCATTGTGGATGAGCAGGGCACCACGGCCGCGGCTGTTACATCGGCTGTGTTGTCGAACAAGTCAGCGCCGCCAAAGTTCCAGCTGGACAGACCTTTCCAGTACATGATCGTGGAAAAGTCGACGAGTCTGCTGCTGTTTGCCGGCCAAGTGAGGAATCCCACAAGTAGGACTTAAACGAGATTTATTAAATGTCGATAACTTAATTAAAAATAAATATGATTGAAGCATCGCCAGCCCGACTCATTTCTTGGCTCGGCCCGCTGCCTTTTTTCCACCAATTGGCTGTTGTTTGTCCTTGCTGGCTTTGCTGGAGATGAGCGGGTGAGTTTCGTCGGTGGGCGCGTCGGGTAGACTGACATCATAGTGCTGCATGCGTCGGCGCTTGGAGGCCATAATGTCGTCGTCATAGTCTCGTGACTCACTGCTCATCAGATTGGCATTCGGTTCGAGATTATCCTGCGCCGACCAGTCCTCGGGATCTTCCACCTCGGGCGCCATAGGCAGGAATTGCAAAGCATTCTCGTCTTCGCCCTCCTCGTCGGACGAGCAAAATGCTGCAACTGGTTCCACTTTTTGTACATCGACCTCGATCTCTTCGTCCTGTTGTGCATCGGCATTCAGATCCACCGACTTGTCCTCATCCGCAATATCGAATTCGGACTCGCGCTCCTCGTACTCCACATTCTCGTCCAGCTCCTTAAAGTCGGGCGCAAACGCAGACCAGTTTTCCACCTGATTTTGTGCCCAAATCGACACCAAACCCGAACTAATGCTGGCAATAATTGGACGCACCGGATGCCAGACAACGTCCAGAAGCAGTTCACCCTTTGTACCGTGCAGTATCTTGACCAGATTGCCAATGGACTTCTCCCAAATGTAAAGCGCATGTTGTCGAGCACTGCCCGCACAAATGTATTCGCCGTCGCCAGAGAAGCAACACTTCTTCCACGTGGTTCTGCGAAGCACAATTAACTGTAAATGCTGAGCAATTAGGGCAAAGCTTTAGACCTACTTGTTGACCAGATCCTGCAACTTTTGTATGGGCTCCGGCTCGCCATCCTTTCCCAGCGCAATGATCTCCTTGGAGTCATAGACGCGAATCACGCGGTCGGAGGTGTTGATGAGGAAGGCGCTAAGAGAAAGAAGAATCGTCAGGACAAAGTACTGGATATCTGGTGAGTTACCTACTCGCCACGCCGCGCGAATTCAATGCTCTTGACCGCCGTTGCGCTGGAGGTGCCGACAATGATGCGAAAGCTGGCAACAACCTCAAATGTCTCCACGTCCAGAACCAGAATCCTGCCTTTGGCATTGCCTGTGTAAATGTGTTTGCCGCGCCGATCAAAGGACGCCACTATGTTCAGATCACCCTGTGAAGGAGTTGAGTATAAAATTAATTGCAAACATAAAGTTCTTGAAGTACCTACATCGGAATCCAGGGGAAGACAACGATGCGAGCCGCCAATTTTGACCAGGACAGCAGCATAGCGCATGGGACAGACCAGCAGTCGACTATCGTTGCGTGGATCGAACTGCACCTTGAGCACCGGCGAGGGAAAGCGATACTTGTGCTCCAGTTCCCCGGTAAGCACATCCCAAATGCAAACATTGTTGTCCGTTGATGCCGACAGCAGCTGGAATGGAATTGAAATTGACTTCGATGTACAGCGGGAGCGGGAAGATTTGCGCTCACCTTGTGGCCATTCCGCGTCCAGCTGAGACTGCACACGGGATGCACATGGGCAGATATGATCTTGGCAATGCCGCGCGTCAAGAAATCCCAAATAACAATTCGGCCATCATTGCAGCCGACGGCCAGCAAGGTGCCGTATTTATTGAAGGCGCAGGTAACAGCCAGGGATATGCAATCCAGCGAGCCATCGAACTCCTCGGGATAGTTTTGGCCAAAGGACTCTGTTTAAAAACCCATTTTAAATGGTTTTATAAAAAAAAAACGCGCAAAACTCACCAAGCAGCTCCAAATTCATGTTTGGGTTTCTTCTTCTTTACCTGTCATTCACTGTCGCATAACCAAATAAATCGATAACCATTGAACGATTGACTCGATTGCTCATTAATCCCAAATTTGAAAATTGTCAAAGTAATGATTGTTGGTCAACATAAAATTATGCAATATGTTATTCTTATTTTATTTAATTTATGCGTATCTACTCATAACTCCCAAGTTTATTCAGATAATCAACATGTTGATCAATGTATCGAGAATCGATTTGGAACTTGTTCTTGGAATTTATAATGAGGTGGTATAAAAATACTAAACAGCTACAAATTTATTTTGTTTTTTTCAAGTAATGGAGTCTCAATTTATCTAATATCTTTGTAATAAATGAAATTTATATTAATTGGCTGACAACAAACAGCGATGGTTGCCATTAAAAAATAAATATCTCGAAAACATCGCTGCATCGATAGTGCCATCGATGTTTCTCATCCTCTGGTAAAATGCTCTTTTTAATATTCGGTCACACTAGATCCGAGTGGGTTTTGTGCGCACGTTGTACGTAAAAGTTTTATAAATCGATAAAAAGTGTTGAAAACTCATTAGAATACAGCAAATTAGTGCATCCAAATCATCGAGCAAATGTACTCTATGAAATAATACATGAATTTGGTTATATTTTGCATTTTGCGAGTGCTTGCGAAATGATTTTTGTGTCGACGTCACCTTTGGAGCCCCGCTCCCGTTCGTCTGTCCCTCTCACTCGCTCAGTCGCGCTCATATTTTGTGACGCTCTCTTTCTCTCGCACTCTTGAGAAGAAGTGAAATAAAATAAGTTTGATTTTCAACTCAAATTTTTCGTATCAAAAAACACATTGTCAACAGTTTTGTGTTTCGTATGTGCCTGCAATAGAAAACTGCCAAAATTCACAATAGTGAAACGTTTGCTTCTTATATAGTTAGTTGCTGTGCTGCTTTTTCCTCACAGCTTTCTTTCATTTTACACATTAACACACACAACGCGTACACATATACACACACGTATTTACGTTTTGTAATTACTGTTTTTTTGTAGTGTATTCATCGTCAGCCACGTTAAAAAGAAGAACGTGAATGTGAATACAACAATCGCATATCCAAAATATAAATAAATCCAAATTCGTAAATTTCCATATTTCCCCCCTCGTTCTTTACCACCTCCTCTGTTTCTTCTACTGGCAGTGCATGTAAACCGAGAGCTGCCGTCGCCGTCGTCTCAGTGTCCCCGAAATTGCACAAAGGGCCCCCCCTGTGAGTAAATAGCAATAAATAAATAAAAGCAGAAAACATGTCTGGTGAGGAAACGTCTGCCGATCGCAATGTCGAAATATGGAAAATAAAGAAGCTCATCAAAAGCCTGGAAATGGCACGTGGGTGAGTAAACTCAATCAAACTATATATATAATTATCGTATAACGCATTTATTTTGTCAAATTTGTTTCCCTTGTTTCGGGGTAAAATTTCGTTTTCGTTTGTACACACGAAACAATGTGTGTGAGAGAGAGGGGGCATAAAGAGGGGGGTCAGATTTTGTATCGCGCCGTCGCCGTACAACAAAAAAAAATGTATGGAGTGAGTTTGTTGCACCCTGTTGTTGTTGCTGTACGTTGCACCCTGTTTTTGTTGTTGCTGTATGTTGCATATTTGCATTTACTGCGAGCCAAAAAGATTACAGATTTGTGTTCGCCTGTCATTTCCCGTTTGAATTGGTTGCAAATGCCAGCGATTTGGTTTAAACCACTTCGATTCAATGTGCGTGGCTGCCCGCCGTCGTTGGTAACAACAAAAGCACCGTCGAATATGCTCCCTCTCTCACACACACACACACACACCCATTCATTCTCAGCTGTGCGCGCTCTCTATGCTTTTTTGCGAAGAGAGCGCAACACGTTTTTGTCAGGTTTTTATCAGTTCAAACCAGACGCAACCAAACACAGAGCAGAGCGGAGTGGAGCAGTGAGTAATGCGTGAAGCCAATGCTAATGCTTTGTTGGCAATAAGACGCTGGCTGCAACTCTGCTGCTTTAACAATGGCAAAAAAAGACAGCTACGCTCTCTCTTTGTTTGTCTCTCACCATTCATATATTATCGCGCTCCTGTAAAAAGGTCACATTAGCTTTGTGTGTGTGTGAACCATAACAAATCGTACGCACTGTGTGCTGTGCTGCAATTTGCCATTCGCAGCGATTCGCAGCCACCTGAGGCGGGTTTTGTGTCAGGTAGCGCGTTGTTTACCATTTACAGTCGAACTCTATATGTTTATCGATATCGTTTATCGACCTACTCAAATTAACGCGGTTATTTGACTGCTAGTTTATAGGATATTTTATTTATTTATATTAGTAAGTCGATGTACTCAAAATGGAGCGTCAAATGCGTTCTGCATTTTATTTGTTTATATTAATCGAATTTATTTATTTGTGTTTTTATTGCAGCAATGGCACCAGCATGATTTCATTGATTATTCCGCCTAAAGATCAAATCTCTCGCGTCAGCAAAATGTTGGCCGATGAATTTGGTACGGCCTCCAACATCAAGTCGCGTGTGAATCGCCTTTCCGTCCTGGGCGCTATCACATCGGTGCAGCACAGACTTAAGTTATACACCAAAGGTTCGTCCACAAGTCGTCTAATCACAGAAATGTACATCTATTAATATGAATTCATTTGTTTGCAGTGCCTCCCAATGGTTTGGTCATTTATTGCGGCACAATTGTCACAGAGGAGGGCAAGGAGAAGAAGGTGAACATTGATTTTGAGCCCTTCAAGCCCATCAATACGTCTTTGTATCTGTGCGACAACAAGTTCCATACGGAGGCACTCACTGCCCTGCTGGCCGACGACAATAAGTTCGGCTTCATTGTGATGGACGGTAACGGCGCTCTCTTCGGCACCCTCCAGGGTAATACACGCGAGGTGCTGCACAAATTCACTGTTGATCTGCCGAAGAAGCACGGACGTGGTGGTCAATCCGCGCTTCGTTTCGCCCGTCTGCGTATGGAGAAGCGGCACAATTATGTGCGCAAGGTGGCCGAGGTGGCCACACAGCTCTTCATTACGAACGACAAGCCAAACATTGCTGGTCTCATCTTGGCTGGTAGTGCCGACTTCAAAACTGAGCTGAGCCAATCGGACATGTTTGATCCCGTAAGTAATGCAGCAAACTAAAGTATGTTTCCTTTTCTAATCCCCATCCTTTTCCATTCGTAGCGTCTACAAACAAAAGTAATCAAACTAGTGGATGTATCTTATGGTGGAGAGAACGGTTTCAATCAGGCCATCGAATTAGCCGCCGAATCGTTGCAGAATGTCAAGTTCATACAGGAAAAGAAACTCATTGGTCGTTACTTTGATGAAATTTCTCAGGTAAATTATTACAATATTTACTGCATTCAACAAACAAGCAATAATATTCTGTCTTGCAGGATACTGGCAAATATTGTTTCGGCGTTGAGGATACTCTGAAGGCCTTGGAATTGGGCTCGGTGGAAACCTTGATTTGCTGGGAAAATCTAGACATTCAACGCTACGTACTGAAGAATCATGCCAACTCGACGTCAACGACAGTATTACATTTGACGCCCGAGCAGGAAAAAGATAAGTCTCACTTCACGGACAAGGAGGTAAACAATATCACAATAACAAACAGCTATTATTTATTTAAATATAATATCGCTTGCAGAGCGGAGTTGAAATGGAATTAATCGAGTCTCAACCGCTCTTGGAATGGCTGGCGAACAACTATAAAATGTTTGGCGCTACCCTGGAGATCATTACGGACAAATCTCAGGAAGGCAGCCAGTTTGTGCGAGGTTTCGGTGGCATTGGGGGTAAGCACATATATCTTATTACACGAAATATTTAACAACTAATTGTACATATTAGCGCGAGTGTAAGCTACACAATTAATTACGTATCTACTGTTTACATTCCTCTTCCTTCATGCTGCTTTTAAACGTAAACTCTAAATGTAACTTGGTCCACACTTGACGTCGCTCCTTGTGCATAACCATCAAACTTATAAATATAAATATTTTTGTATTAAATTCTATATGTATATATAGGCATATTGCGCTATAAAGTAGATTTCCAATCGCTTCAAGCCGATGAACCGCTGGAGGATGTTGATCTCGATGATTATTAAACAAAAACAAATGAAACAAAAAACAGAAAGAAAATGAAACATAAGAAAAACTTAAAGAAAAAGCATTCGCACTGCATAGGTTTTCGGATCTCAATACACAATTGTTCGTTTTGGTTTTCGTTATCATTTCATAAATTCATCCAAATGGGAATCGCCATAAACTGTTCAAAAATTGATAGGAACCAATTTACTTGCCGCAAAAACATTTCAAAGTAGCTGTTTATTATATATATATATTCTGAAATAGATCTCCCCATTCCAAATCGTTTCCTAATTAAATGACTAGATTCGTTTTAGGGCTGTTCCAATTTGCGTAACCATTAGTAGTTATTTGGAATATAAACGATTTTTAAATTATCCCCAAATTAAGATACAAAATAAAATCGGGAACAGATCTGAATTTATTGTCAGTGTTTTTAATGCGATTTTCTCAATATTTTTAGTCACACAACATTCTCATTTGTGGTTGCATTCTAATTTCAAAACGTAAATATTGAACGGTCCTAATCAGGCGTGTTCCTAATTCCCAATTGTCTTTAGAGAGGTGTGAATACGAAATTGAGAGCTGTTCCGGTTTTACGGAAATCGACTTTGTATTCAGTGTTCAGAACCGTAAAAAAACCTAAAACTATAAATAAAGTCACAGTACTCTGGACAGCAATCCATTTCGATTCCCACGGAATTGGAATTTAGAACAACACTGTTGTGCATCCTTGAACTAGAACAAAACTTGAAAAAAAAAACTTGAATTAGATGTGTCCGAGAGAGTCATAGATAAGAAATCAAAGCCATATACATAACACTTACGTTTAAATATACTCATGTATATATGCGTATAGCAGAAATGCTTTTAGATACAGAAAACATAAAAATATATATATTTACTGATATTTAAATATAACTCGCGTAACAACAAAATGCAAATAAATTGAAGAATTGAAACACAAATGTATTTACAACAAATTGATGAGACGACAGCATAAAAGTTAAAGTAAATAACATTTCAACTGTCGACCTGCTCTGCTGACCTTTATGATTCTCGTTAAAATAATTACCAAATAAAGTAAACAAAACATAGATCGAACCGAAACTGTGGCATTATACAGACACATATTCGTATCTGACAGGCATTTAAAATATTTACATAGGCAATTTCTTTGTTTGCATTTCACACGAATTCAAAGCGAAAACATTCTAAGTACACAACCAAAAAAAAAAAAAAAACAAACCAGAAACACAATTAAAAAATGCGTAATAATAATAGATGAACAAACAAAACCTGAATAAAATGAATTAATAATATACACATCCCGATAACGTAAACTAAAAAACTGCCAATTATATTTCGGGGGTTTTTAATTCCGAGATATAGATTAGATATGATGCACCCAAACGCCCCCTATTGCTGCAGAACGACAATTCGGAATGGAAGCTACAGAAAAAAATCAATCGATCCAGCTCCGATAAAGCCAGTAATATTCCACCATAATTACAATTATCAATTACAATGTTTTGATCACTTTTATATATCACTTATGTGTTGTGCTATTCGTTTCTATCTGTTTCGTTTCACTTTTATTTCATACTTATTTTATTTATGCCTTTTTGCTTTGTATATTTAATTATTATTTGTAAAAGTTTTCATTGTAGCTATCAACAACTGTAATATTAATTATTTTCATTTACTTTTCTCAGGTATCTTGCGTTACAAAGTGGATTTCCAGAGTATGCAACTTGATGATTTGGACAACGACTGCTTCGATTTAGATGACTACTAGATAATTTGCACAGTTGTAAAATCAGCAATCGAACGCAAAATTTGAAATCAAACTGTTCTGTTAATTCATATACAAAAAAGAGAATCGAAGAGAGCAAATAGAATATTTTAATAATATTATTAAAGCAAGAAAAAAAGAGAACCGCAAAAAGTGCACACAATCCTTCTTCCATTTGAACGTTGTTGGCGAATAAAAGTATAAATTACAAATAATACAATTACACATCCTCCACATACAAACATAATATATATATCATAAAAAAGAAAGATACAAAAAAGAATATAAAAATGTTAAATCAAGAGAAAGCAACAAAATATACGACGGAAGCCGTTTTACGTGAAACAAAAAATCAGCAGTTTTATTGCTACTAAAACATGTACTATTATTAATTCCCTACTTAATATTCACAAAGTTCTCCCAGACGTTCGATTTCGTTCAATATAAAATCAAGTTCGCTTTCTTCCAACACGGGAAAACAAGTCAGGACCATGCGTAAGAAATTGCCCAACTTGCGACTGCTCAGAGGAGTGTAGCCAACCATCAAAGTGCCGCTGTAGGCCATCTGCTCCTTGATCTTGGGCGCAACCTGTTGGTCAGATTTTAAAACATTTAATTAGTGATGTGATGAAATTAAACAAGTATTTACCGTATATAGACGCGTCCACCATTCCGTTGTTTCCTCAGCATGGTTCACACGCAACGCTTTCGGAATGTACCAAAAGGACACATTGGAGTATTCATGTTTATCCAGCACCAGCCTGAAACGATCCGGACGCTCTCGCAGCTTCTGCTCCAGCAGGCGCGACATGTCGATGGCATGATCCACCAGATGTCCATATTGTCCATAGCCACGAGCCTTCAGCATCAGCCAGAACTTGAAGGCATCGATTTTGCGGCCACATTGAACGCTCTTGTTGCCCGTGTCGTAGGAGATGTCGTAGAACTTGTCCTGTTGGAACAGATAGTTGACCTCAATGCTGTTGCAACGTGCCAGCAAATCCGACTCGCGAGTCAGGAACAAGGAGCACTGCAAGGGAACACCGAGTGTCTTGTGTGGATTCCAGGCAAACGAGTCGGCTCGCTCCAGACCCGCCAGCAACGAGCGATGCCTGTGCGCCAACAGCGCTGCACCGCCCAGACAGGCATCCACATGCAGCCAGAGGCCATGGCGCTCTGCAATGTCGGCCAGGCCAGCAATGTCATCAAAGGCGCCCAGCACCGTGGTGCCGGCTGTGGCATTGATGAAGAACGGATCACAGCCGCGAGACTGCGCTTCCTGGATCTTCAGCTGCAGGTCATCGAGTGACATCTGACCCTTGTCGTTGGTCAACACGGCAATGCAGTTGTCGGCACCAATGCCCAGCCAATGAGCGGCCTTCTTTAAGCTGTAGTGCGAATCTTCGGAGGTGAAGATGACCAGCGGACGCATGCCAAACATGCCTGTGCTCTTGACAGACGGACAGCGCTTGTAGCGTGCCAGGACCAGGCCGTACATGTTGGATGCGGAGCCACCAGGTGCAAAGATGCCATCGCCCTTGGTGTAACCAGCCAAACGGCAAACCGTCGATATAACCTCCGTCTCAATCAGGCTGAAGACAGGCGCCACCTCAAAGGTGTAACTAGAAAACGGGTTATCATTAGGTTATATACAAGTAAGTGTAGTAAGTGAACTTTACGTGCTGCTGTTTAAGGCCTCGGTGAGCCACGCGCCCGCCAGACCAAAGGGATCCATCTGGCCAAAGAGCTGATTGTGAAAGCGGCCATGCGAAGTCTTTACGGAATACTGTATGACCTGCTGGCATATCTGCTCGATCTCCGACAGACTGTGCGTTTCCTGTTCCCTGATCGTCAGGTCGAGCAGTTGCTGCAATTCAAATTTAAACATGCTTTAAAGTTACAGCTGAATGTGCTCGACTAAAAGATACTCATTATCCGATCGTCATCAAGTTCTCAGTAATTATTTAAAATGTGGTTATAAACATTATATTCTATACCGACTAATCACGAATTTATGATTCCTTTTGGTTTGACACTATTCTATACAACCCTTTCACATAGCGGTTACAACAATGTGTCACTGTGTAGAATGCTATGCTGGAAACCAATTTGCACATTTGTCTAGAGATTACAGCAAGCATCGGATCATGCAGCTGCATATGAACTCTTCTAGTGCTGTCTTATCTGAAGCTGTCACAGACGATTTGATGCGTTGTCTAGACTTTGGTCGGGATGCGGATGCGGATGAGGGAAGAGGGGGCCACTCACCTTCAGTTCATTGGGCTGCTTGAAGTTGACTATTTTTGCATGCGACCACGAAGCGGGATCGGCACAGAAAGTCTCCTTTTGCTGTACTAGATTGAAGACGTGCTGCAGTATCTGCCAATCGTCCGTTAACCTCTCCCGCAGTCCATCGACAATCGATCTATTATCACCTTCCATGTCACGATATTTGTTGGCCCAACCACCGCGTCCAGCTGTTCAAATGGGAATGAAAAGTGGTTACGCTGCCGAGCTGTGTGATGTGGTTATTAAATGCTCGTTTAAGAGTTGTAAATTAATTGAATTGTATATGTATTCACACACACACACACACACTCTCATATCTGTATACGATTGTGTGTCTATGAGCAGTTCGTGCGGGTATGCCAGACTTTTCTAGGGTGAACCTTATCAAAACTACTTAACATTTACAAGTGGTTCTATTCGCTCGTTTTCTTTTCATACTCAATTACTATTCGAAGTGCATTTCAGTTCGATTTCTTCTCTTGTCATGGTTGGGTCACCTTAATTCGTCTACTTAAAGTAGTACATGCCAATGAATCCTGAGCTTCGGTACTTACATAACCCGATTTTATTCGAGATCGAATTCACAATAGGCTTATCATCGCTTTTAATGAGCCCATCATCAAGACAGTCTGAACATGTTTGTAGATAAGAAGCCGTTTTTGCAGAACTGCCTGCTTATAGCCCCCTTGAGTGATACTCAGTTAAACCAATACATATAAACTACCATATGCACACTTGGCAAGAGAGTCGTTAATGACTTTCAGGTTATTGCAAAAACTAGTACTTGGATTAATTTATGTACGAATTCTAATGAACTGTTTCTCAAGTTTATAAATGCTATATGTTGCAAACATATTGATTAAATAACTACGCATTATATAAATTATTTAAAACAATTAGATGGTTTAGCAAAAGCTTTTTAAAAAATTTGAAATTACAACTGATGTTGAAAATTGCCGTTAAAAATATGAGCAGACCAGTTATCGCATATCGCTGGTAGTGCAATGCCATGTATCGATATATAGTGAATAACGCCATCGATACTTATTGCTGCACCGATATGTGTACTGTCTGATAGTTTCGATACTTGTTGTGTGTGTGTTATCGAAACAATCATTGTTGTCGACAGCTGTTCATCTCCAAACTAAACAAACAACGTGAAATTCACGAAATTCGCACAATAAACATAAACAACTTCAGCCATGGGTCGCGCAGAAGCTGGTACTCCCAAGTACCTCGCCAACAAGATGAAGGCGAAGGGCTTGCAGAAGCTGCGCTGGTACTGCCAGATGTGCGAGAAGCAGTGTCGCGATGAGAACGGCTTCAAGTGCCACACGATGAGCGAGTCGCATCAGAGGCAACTGTTGCTGTTTGCGGACTCGCCTGGCAAGTTTTTGCACAACTTTTCGAAGGAGTTCTCCGATGGCTATATGGAATTGCTGCGTCGTCGCTTTGGCACCAAACGCACCAACGCCAACAAAATCTACCAGGAATACATTGCTCACAAGGAACACGTTCACATGAATGCCACACGATGGCTGACGCTCTCGGACTACGTCAAGTGGCTGGGACGCACGGGGCAAGTGGTGGCCGATGAGACGGAGAAGGGCTGGTTCGTCACGTACATTGATCGCAGCCCGGAGGCCATGGAACGCCAGGCGAAGGCAGAGCGCAAAGAGAAGATGGAGAAGGATGACGAGGAACGCATGGCGGACTTCATTGAGATGCAAATCAAGAAGGCCAAGAAAGACGAAGAGGACGGTGACCCGCAGGAAAAATATACGGAGCTGAAGCGCGAGGAAGAACAGCCTCTAAAGCTCGACATACGATTGGAAAAGAAATTCCAGCCAGATTCGATTCTAGGCAAGTCGGCACTACTCACCAAACGCTCGAGCAACGATGTCGATGAGAAGGTGTTCAAGAAGCCGAAACCAATGCCAGCGGAGAGCAGCAGCAGATCTGCCTTGGACGAGATCATCAAACTAGAGGAGAAGAAGAAAGAACGTGCGAATCGCAAGGATTACTGGCTGCATCCGAACATTGTGGTTAAATTCATCTCCAGCTCCATGGGCGACAAGTTCTACAAGCAAAAGGCTGTAGTCCAGGAAGTCATTGATAAATACCGTGCCAAGATTAAGTTTTTGGATACCGGCGACAAGCTAAAAGTCGATCAGGTGGGTAAAAGCACGTTGTAGGTTAATTTCAACAAATAATTATTTCTACATTTCAGGCGCATCTGGAGACTGTTATTCCCGCATTGGATAAAGAAATTCTGGTCGTTAACGGCGCCTATCGTGGCGCTGAAGCGTTGTTGAGAAAACTGGATGAACGCAAGTATTGCGTCAGCTTGGAGATCCTTCATGGTCCTCTGAAAGGACGCATTGTGGACAACGTTCAATACGAGGATATCTGTAAAATTTATGGCACGTAAAAAAATGCCGAAATGCCAATTTACTGAGTGTAAGATTAAGCTTAGAGTTTTTAATCTATAACTGTACAATTTGAATAAGTCTTTAAGGATAAAGTCACAGTCGTTCAGCCCAAGATCACTATAGCAGGGATCGGCTGTTATTTACTAATTATTAATTATTTTGTGTATATTTGAGATACATTTTCAACAATATATATACCAGCATTTTGACTCTAGGAAATAAGCCAGGAGAAAAAGTTCATTATAACTGAACAGATGAACTACTCGTTTATGTTTAGGTAGACGTTCGCTAAATATGCCACATCTGGTGGCAATGACATTTACTAGATTTAGGTAAAATAAACTAAGCGCGCTGAAACATATGTGCTCTTTTTTTTTGCAACAATGCAAACAATGGTTTTTTGAGAAAAGTTCGACACAATTAATAAACGCTGAATGTAGCCGTAGTATTCGAGTGAAATACGGAAACAGTTTAACTTCGACCACGGCGCAACCAATTTCAAATATGCACTTAAAATTTAGTTTAAGAAATCATCTCATAATTATGATGGGTTTAGCTGTGTCGATTGAGGCAAAAAACTCGAGTGCGGATTGGTGGCAGGGAATGCCTTACGCCTTTATGGATATACTCACCATGAAGATGAATATATTCACTGCATTGCCACTCGAAATAGCCGCCACAGCCATCGACACCTTGTGTAAGAACAATTGACATTTAAATATAATTTTGTACTGATATATACAGATTGTTGAAGGTTCCTCCACTTTGTTCATGAGCGGCGTTCCTCCGCAAATAACGCCAGATATCACCAAGATGCACTTTCAGTACATGACGCCCTGTCTCAACTATAGTGTGCCGTTGTTGGAGGCCGAAAAGCTTTGGATGCATCCCAAATTTCGCAAGAATCGTAAATTGGTTATCCTGGCCACCGGCTGGACAAACACCGTCAACGACTCCGGCACCATAGCAATGATTTCCAAGGCCTTTATGTGTCGACCTGGCGTAAACTTTGTGGTACAACAAATTTTCTATCTATGATGAGCAGCAGCTTTAGCAATTCTCTTGCAGATTGTAGATGCTGCCTACTATGTGGACACTCTGTACAAATGGTCCGCCCTGAACACAGATCTGATAGGCGAGCATCTGGCCGTTGGGTTGCATCATTTGATCAAGGCGATGCCCTGGATGGACATACATTTAATAGGTGAATAGTCAAAGATTGGAAGAGATCCAAGATGATTTCATTGGTTGCGTTTCTAGGACACTCTTTGGGTGCTCACATCATGGGCACTGCGGGGCGCACATTCAAGAAGCTCTCCGGGCAGTTGGTCGCACGTATAACTGGACTCGATCCTGCAAAGCCTTGTTTTCGCTATGAGAAGACGCTGCCTGGCCTGCAGCAGAGCGACGCCAGCTTTGTGGATGTGATACACACAAATATTGGAATTTTAGCGAAGCGTGAACCATTGGGAGACATTGATTTCTATCCTGGCGGAGCACATCCCATCAAACCTGGCTGCCTCACCATTGGCTGCTCGCACACACGGGCCGTCGAGTACTTTGCGGAGAGCGTGTATCCAGCGCATCAGCGCAGCTTTCTGGGCATGAAGTGCGACTCTTGGACGGCGCTGAAGCGGCGCAAATGCATCTCCGATAAGACGTCTACCATGGGATATTTGATCAATCGCAAGGCAAGCGGGATTTACTATGTGGACGTCAATAGTTGGAGTCCATTTGGCAAAGCGATCGACGTCCTAGACTCAAGACATTTCGCCTGCGATAAGGCCAAGTGTTAAGTAAGATTGGGGTTACATTAAATTATTGTTATTATTATTATTATTAAAACTAGTAGCTACATTTATTCAGCAATTTGTGTTAGATCCAGATCGTCGTCGAAGGCCTCGGCGATGCCCTTTTGACTGAGGTATGATTTCTCCTGGGATTCGGCAATGCGCCACAGCTCATCATCATCATCGCCAGTGAGCATGGATCTGTTGGCTGCTCCTCGAATGGCAGACCGCTTGTTGTTGTGCTGCGCAACAGCAGCTGGATTGCGCGTTGTCTTCTGGCGATTGCCCATCAGTATCTGGCTCTCCTCGAAGTAGCTGTTGGGATGATTGATGGTCGGCTCCACGTTCGAGTTGTGCGTGAGCATAAAGTATTTGCCGCAGGCAAATTGGTAGTGTCCGCGTGTCACAAAGAACATGACCTCCTCGATGGCGCCCGGCGACAGGCCATAGGCAGCGAGTTTGGCCTTGACCGCTGGCGGATCTAGCGATTTGTAGGGGCAGCCATGGCAATCGCCAGGCGCAGCCATCTCCTTGATGATCTTCAGGCAGGAGTACGGCGTGTAGTTGACCATGGAACCCTTTTTGCCATAGTTGTGATGAATGTTGTACTCGTAGCTGCGCGCAAACTTATCCACGTCCATTTTCTTGGTGAACTCCTCGCGCCAGAAGCGCAGCGAATCCTCCAGACTCACACCGATGCCCTTCAAGAAGAGGCCGTACTGCATGCGACCGCCATGCTTGATGTGGTGCTGGCTGCGTATGTGATCGTGGCACATGCGCATGCACAGCGGCATCGATGTCTTCGACAACTGGTCCAACGATTCGATGGGCACAGACGCATCCTTGCACACCGTGTAGTCCTTGCCCGTGTACGAGTTGTGCAAGGACTTGAGCATGCGGGCGATGCGCTCATCGGCCTCCACGTCGTTGATGAACGCCTTGGCTGCCTGCATGCCACGCTCAATCTCCTCCAGCTGCCGGGCGGCCACAATCGAAACCAGATCGTGTGTGTTCACATAGGCAAAGCCGGCCTTCAAATAGCAGCGTCGCGTGCGCACCAAGTCCAGCACTTGGGTGAAGGGCACCTTGTAGAATTCGAGCAGTTCGATCTTGGCCACACTCTGACCCACCGTGCTTTCGTATAGCCCATCCTTCACCTCGTCCTTCTGGGCCTCGGTCAGCGGGTGGATGTGGAAGCTGTTCTCCTCTAGAAACTGCTTAATCTCAGCGGTGCTCAGTGCCGCGAACTTGTACTTGAACAACTCCATTTCGCGTGCCACAAACCAGCGCAGCAAGTCCTCCGATCGACAGTAGGCCAAGCGCAATATGAAGTGCGACAGATAATCCCGTCGACGCATTTGCAGATCCGTTTCCTGTTTGTTGCCACCACTGTGACTGCCGCTGCTGGTGCACATGCGCAAATAGCCGCGTAGTCCATCCTTGGTCAGTTCGGCATTCACATATTCCTTCCAGTCGTCGGACAGCATTCGAAGTCCCTTCGTTGTGGCGCGATCGAACACACGCAACAGACGCAGGCGCTCCAGGGCGAGATCTTCGAACTCATCGATGTGCACATCTTCCGTGGGTGGGAAGTGGTAGATCATCACATTGTGTGGGAACTTGCTTTCCAGGCTAACGACCTCCACTTTAACATCGTGGCGTGCGCGTTTCTTCAAGTTGAAATCCATCTTCGCTGTGTTCGCTTTGTTGTGGTACTCGCAATAATGGCGCCAAAAAGTATCTGGCAACAGCTGTCGCGCACATCGATATATAACTGCAGCGATAATATGCCCCTGCTTCACAATCGATATTCACTGACATCGGCTTATCGATATTAAATCGCAGTCAAGACTATGTCGAAAACGTAAACACATGTTTAATCGGGTCGTCGTCATATTTTAGCAAAAACCCAAACAACTGCGTTTTGTGAAATGGATGAAGTTTGCCGTTTCTGCGCATTGCACTCCGACGCACTGGAGCATATATTCGCTGAACGTGTTCTGGGCGATAACTATCCGCCTCTCATCTATATGCTGGAGTTCTGTACAAACTGTGAGATCGAGCCATCCGATGCATTGCCCCAAAACATATGTGCCAGCTGCATATCGGCTGTTCAAAGCGCCTATCACTTCAAACTAAAGTGCGAACAAAGCGACAAGTATTTCAAAGATCTGCTGGGCCAAGGCGATCGCAAGCCCGACATCGCCGAACTCACCACAGGCTCTTGGTGTGTGACAGAAAGTGCCATAGGCGAAGTGCACTTGAAACGGGATGTGAATGCGGATACAAATGAAACGATTACTGCGCCCATGCAGTCCAGGTCGCAGCCCCAAGACAGCGATGACCGCGAGAGCAGCAGTGAGGAGAGCTCCATCGAAGACAAGTACAAACCAAAAAGGCGTCAATCCAACCGTGTAGCAAACAGGCAGCATTTCTGCCGCAGCTGCAGTCAACGAATTCCCCCCAATCACATGAATCGTCAAAAAATTGCACCCAATCACATGCATGGCATGGCAAATCGTTCCGTCCGCTGTGACACCTGCTTGAAATGGTTTTCATCGGTGCGCGGTTACAGCCTGCATATGAGAACGCACGCCGAGGAGCTGCCACATCGGTGTATGACGTGCCCACTCAAGTTCCAGACGCAGCAGGCGCTCGCCAGGCACTTGCTGACCCACATGGGCGAGCGTCTGCACAAGTGTCCGGATTGCCCCAAGACGTTTACGCATCTTGGACTACTGAGGAAGCACAGCTTTACACATGCGGAGGAGCGACCATTTAAGTGTTCACACTGTCCCAAGACTTTTAAGCGGAACAACGATCTGAGCAAGCACAATATGGTGCACACCGGGGAGAAGCCCTTTCAGTGTTCGGAATGCCTCAAAAGCTTTGGCAGGATATACGACTTGAGAGTGCATGCCGATCAGCTGCATCCCAAAAAATTGGTCTACAAATGCACAAAGTGTCCGAAAACCTTTGTTAAGGGTCGTTTACTCTCGCGTCATGTGAAAGTCTGTACGGAAACGGGACCTGAATATAACACTTGAATTTATTTTAAAAAAAGACCGCCAAAAACAGCTGTGAAAACAGCTGGAGTTTGTATCGATCGATGTATCGACAGACTGAATCTAAAACTTACTTTCTTATCGATAGAATATATTATAACGACTATTTGAATATGAAATTGCTCAAATCCTCTTGTTTTCCTTTTATACAAGTGTCAGGGACACATGTGGCAGCTATTCTTCCATTATATATTATAATAGCGGAGAAGGCCTGCCCTTTTAAAATGGAAAATCTTCCACCAAATTCCAATCCAGATCCTCTGATATAGTGCAATGCCAAATACTTATACGTGGTGAGAATATATTATTTTTCAATTTGCAGTTCGTTTGCAGTTATCGATGCGGCAATTATTTTGTTTTGCTATCGATTTGCAATCGCAGTGTACTCACTGGTTGGCTATCGATAATCGGAATCTATTCAGAATGCAATTGTCAATAAAGCAAGCATATGTTCCTCTTTCGACTCCATTTAAATAAAAGTTAAAAAATGGAGAACCTTTGCCGATTTTGTGCCAAGAACTGCTACACACTGGAGAATATATTCATCAAGCGAGAGAAGCCCAAAGATGAGTCACTGCTTATGGTTTTGCTGGATTATTGCACTGGCTGCACTTTCAGGCCTTCCGATGGGCTGCCCCAGAACATCTGTGGACTCTGCATTGATGCTGCCAAAGCGGCGTATCAATTCAAGCTGACAGCGGAGCAAAGCCAGTTGTATTTCATCGAACTGCTGAACGACAACGAACAGAAACCGGACGTCAACGAAATTACCTCTGGTGAATGGATCATCTGGGAACCAATATGAATGAATGATGATGATGAGGACTGTGACGAGACTCCTACAGCAAGTGATGAGCTTGGAGTGAGCATGGAGAAGTTTTGCAAGAATTGCAGATGGCCAATTGGCACAGAGACGCTAAAGGATGGACTTCCCCTCATATGTTCCTTGTGGTCGCAAGCATTTGATTCAGTCCGAGGGTACAAGAAACATTGGACAGTGCATGCTGAAGAGTTACCATACAAATGCCATAAATGTTTAAAGAAATTAAGAAACTCACACACCTAAGGGAACAAACGCACGATGGTCGCGACCATACATTCCAATGTAAATTCTGTCCAAAAACCTTTAAAGGATTGGAGCAGTTTAACTTGTATCGCCAAATGCATAACGAAAAAAGACCGTTCAAATGTCCGCTGTGCTCTAAGGTGTTTAAGTGTAATGCTCAGATGCAAAAGCACAGCTTGACGCGTGTCGGGTGGAAGCCATATCAATGTGCTGTGTGCTTCCAGGGCTTTGCATGTATGACATCATTCCGAGGACATATCACCAAACACACCATGGCACCCAAATTGTGCTTCAGATGCGCCATGTGCCCTCAAAGCTTTGATACAGGCAATTACTTGTATTGCATAGCAGGGCCTGCCCTGAAGTTGCAGCGTGCAAGCAAAAGAACTTAATCATCATCGAACAGAAGGTAATCAGTCTGCTCGGCGGTCTGCTCGGCGGTGAGTTGCTCAGAAGAGGTTGATGTTTGCTCAACAATATTTCATTAATCGCTTTCACTCCCATCGTGCCTTAATTCTCAGAATGTGTTTATAAGAACGAGTGTAGTGTTGAATTTCCCATTCATTAATAATTTATTTGCGTGCTTGAAGGCGAAAGCATAGGAGTTAAGAGGAAAAAACAGAATTTTGTAGAAAATGTTTTTCAATCGAAGGAGTTTTGCATGAAACAGCAGATGTATTTAACAAACGAAAGAAATCAAAAAAATAAATGTACTGCTGTTTTAGACATACTAAAATAGAATATATTATAACGACTATTTCAATAAGCAATATCTTAATTCAACTTGCTTTATTTTTATACAAGTGTCATATATGTATATCAGGTACTTAAAAAAATTGACTAGGACAGCTGTGTAGCCTTTTAAGGTTTTTAAGCCTTGGAATCTTTGGCCCCAATACCAATATATTCCAGCGATTTCCTTAGGCGTTTCCAGAACAATTTACGTTCCTCCATTGACGGCTGCTTGCCTCCTTTGCTTGGCCACTTTATGTAAGTTTTGATGTCCATTAAATACTGCAAAGTCTTTGGTCGCTTTCTACGCGGTATATCCTCCAGGAAGACAAGTATCAAGTGTTCCTTGCTCACCTCAAATATGCTGGATACAATGAATATAACATTTTGAGAATCATTGGTTTTATTCAAGGGAGCTTACCGATGTTGGGCCAAATACATTTCAAATTGACACCAATGGCTGAGCAGAAACTTGGATGATATCAGCAACATCAGCGAACGCGATCGATCCATGCACGAGATAATATTATCAAGTATAGTGACGCCAATCTATCCAAATATCAAAGTGTATAAGTCATTTGAGGTATATATATATTTAATTTATAGCTATTTTGTTATGTTTACTAATTTAACAAACCTGAAAGTCACGCTCGTGCAGGCAAATCGAGATATCCCCAGACTTTTCCACATTTGGCAGCAATTCTTCCAGCACCCAGGGACGATCGTTTTGACAGTAGCTAATAAAGATGTCATAGACCATATTGGGATCCTGTTCGTTAAGATGATGAAACTTATCCAGCGACTCTTTGGAGGCTCTCGATAAAAGCGCCGCTGACTTGAGCGATGCATAATAATAATGAATATGCCAGCGCTTCAGATAAATAATGAAGCCCAGAATGCTGGCACCCAAAACGCTGGCAACAACGGCCGTTACAATCCTTACGGTGTCATGGATCTGCGTCTCCAGCTCCGACAAAGCACGGACCTGGCAATTCAACTGATCCACCTGCATTTGATCCGTTTCATTGAAGCACCAATAATGTTTGGCATCGTAATCCAATAGCTGAAATTTTAGCGTAGTGTCGTTGTAGGTCCTTACGGTTGAGGCCGGACATGTTCGAGTTTTCAGATCCGAGGTGAGAAACTGAAGTTTTCGAATCTTGTGCAGATGCTTAAACTCCTTGATGTTTTTATAGCTCTCGATGAGCAGCGGAATGAAGCGACTCTGCCAGAAATGGCGTTCAATCTGCTCGAAATACAGCTTCGTCATTTCGTTCCAGCTGCTGCGATTGGAGAAGAGCAGCTCCTTGGCTGTTTGCTGGAGCACCTCATAGGAGCAATTGGCTTGCTTGTTATTGTTGGCAGCCACCTCGACGACCTCGCGTAGCATGCAGTTGCAGAGGAAGTTGTTGTCACCCAGACTCAGATACTCGAGACTCTCGAAATCCTTGAGCATCTCGGTGGTGAGCATGTTGATGTTGTTGCTGCGCAGGTTGAGCACACGCAACGATGAATTATTGCGGAACACACTCTTGTACCAGTTGCCAACGTGATTGGAGCTGAGATCGAGCACCTTGAGGCTGACCAGAGAGTGAAACACTTCGCTAGACAGGGCATTGATGTTGTTGCCAGCCACTCCCAGCACTAGAAGATTTTTCAGCGGCTTCGACCAATTTAAATCCCTGAGATTGGAGTGCTCAAAGTACAGGCACTTGAGGGTATCCCCAATGCCGTCGAAGGCATCGTCCACAATGTTGTAGGACACAAAGGAATTGCCCGATAAATCGAGACCCTCGAGTGCTGTGTTCTTGAAGAGTCCGTTGCTCACCATGGGAAACGATGTGTAACACAAGCTGAGGTACTTCAGTTTACTCCCAAGGTGTGTAAAGGCCACCGCACTGTTCCGCGTTATTTTCGAGTGCGATAAATCCAGATAGACAAGTTCAGGCAACATTTTAAAGACAGTCTGATAGATCTTCAGGCCGTACACCAAGTTCAATATGACTTCGAGTGTGGGCATCGAGAATTGGTAGTTATAGTTCAACACGTTTGTGAAGGACAAATCCAGATACTGCAGACCCTGTATATAGTAAAAGGTATCGGCTTCCAATGTCATGATCTTGTTGTTGGAAATAAACAGTTTCCTTAAGTTTGTCACATTGCGAAACGCTTGTCTGTTCACATACTCGATGCTGCAGTTGCTGATGTCCAGCTCCAGCAGTTGCGGCATATACGGAAACTTGGCCCAAGCAATGCTTTCCTCTAAACGGGGAAAAAGAATAGATATATGGAAACGCTTTGCAATTGTTTCGTGTCTTACTTGAGTAGCCAAATAACTTGTGCATTATCTGTAGTTTGCGTATGTAATCCTCATAAATGAAATCTTGTGTGTTTGTGGTGTCGGTGTTTTTGGTGTTTTGTAGGTGTAAATAGCACTCCCGATCGTACAGATCAATATTACCATTGGCAAGCTGCTCTTTGCATTTATTCAGTGTGGTATCATTGTTTGGTTTATTTTGTGTGTCTTGCAAGAACCGATCTATAGCTGAAATTTCGCAAAGAGCCTGTGTAAGTCTGTATGTGGCCTGGCAACTACTTGGTGTGCGAAAGAATATATTAGCTCTTGTACTCACCCTCGGCATCCGCATTTATGGCAAACTGATTGCCCTGTAATGACAAATACTTGAGCGAACCTTTCATGGAGCACAAGGTGAGATAGGGTGCAGAATTTAGGTTATTATATGCAGCGGAGAAGGCCTGCACCCTTGAAAAGCTGAATCTTCCACCAAATTTCGTTTTGTATAACAATTCCAAATCCTCCGAAATGTTGCCATGTGATAAATCCAAATACTTGTGTGTGGCTGTAAGAGTAGATAATTTTTTAAAATATAAGCTTAAATGCGCGGCAATCGATAATTGTCTACGTTTCCAGTTATCGACTCGGATATTATTTAACTTTGCTATCGATTAGCAATCGCATTGTGCTCACTGGCTGGCTATCGATATTCGAAATCTATTTAGCAAAGCGCAGCTGGGCGCTCATCAAATATTTCAAAGCGAAAGCGCACATCAAATTGGTTTGGCAATGAGATAAGTGCACATATATTTATTTCAAATGGATTTTAAAGTTCAAGGTATTTATTTTATTTTGCAATTTATGTTTTATACAACCTATTTATTTGTACAGTTTTTGTTATTATTACATTAAAGGACAAAAAAAAAAAAATTTAAACTAATGATCGCTGGTGTACAACATGTTATTGGAAATTACAGCTTCTTATCTGAATTGACAAAATTTTTGAAATCGAATTCCTATATATGTACAAAATTAACTGATTTTTGGTTTCGCTACGATCGGATAAAGTGTTTAGATCTTCAATACCAATACGATTGGCTTAACGTAAAGGATTTAAAAGCTTTAAATGTACATATGTGGCTCAAATACGACTAAAATTAACGACTTGGTCAAATGTTTAAGCAAAGATGTGCAAAAGTGCATATTTAGATGTGCTAAACAGTTTTTTTTTATATCCAAAATTTCCTTCAGAAATTACAGAAATAAATAAAAGGGTAATGCATCACTGTGCTACTTAATGAACTGCTTATCATGTCCTGCCCCAAAGACGCTCCGTCCAATCAAAATTGCTCATTGTGAAGATCATTTAGAAGCCCCAATTACGAGATCTTATCACATATTATTACAACAATAGTTCCAAATAGGTCTCATTATTAAGCAAGATAATTTATTCTCATAATCCAGTATATATTATTAATATTTTTTCAATGCATTAAACTGCAGATGCATTCAGTTCTAATATGTAAGACCAAGACATAAACACAAAATAGTTTGGATAATTTATCAATCAATTAAAGTGAACCACAAATTAGGTTTTTTTTCTTCTATCCGCCTCTAAGAAGGGTACAGTATAATGAAATGGTTATACTTACAGAATCTGGCATTTGTGGTTTTCAATGTACCATTTGGAAATATCCACCACAAGACGTCTTGTTTAATGGTGTCCAAGAGGCAGGTATTTCCATCGTCTGTGTCGTATCTAACGAACAGCGACTTAAGATCCGTTTCCCCCAAGGGATTATCGTTGTTATCCACTTCAATGTCATTGTCCTGTGATAGACTCTGAATAGCCGCAGTTAAACTATCTCGCAAATGGTAGCTCTCCTTTCGATTTCGTTCAATAACATTTGGCGAATCTACAGATTCGTTAGGCGATATTTCTGTTGAATCGTTAGATTCGTCGTCAATTGTTGTTGGGGCAGTTAATGATTCATGTAGAATCAGCACGATTATTAATATTTTTATATGGTTATACATTTTATAGTCCTTTTCAACTTATTGACGACTGCGAAATGGGAGTTCGAATTCGCGAATTACTTCGAATTTTCGTCTTTATTATCAATATGTTGCGTTTCATTTATGTTTTTCCGTACGGTTGTAGTTTTTATTATTTGTACACAATTCTCACGATTTTTAAATTATGGCTTATTGTACAGCACATTAGTCAGCATATTTTAAAGTAAATTGTCTTTGATTTGTTTCCAATTCGTAGATTATATATCAAAATATTGATCGATTTTAGCGGCATTAGCGGTAATGTATAGTACACTGTGGAGAGCTGAAACGAGACTAATGGTCAGAAAACGGAAACTCGATGAGTATGAATAATTTTATGATACCAAGATAGGGCTTATCAATTTTGGCAATATTTTCTTTCGCTTTTCAACGGGTTTTAGTTATCAGTTTAGCGGCTTTATGGCTTTGGCTCGCCTTTTTCTCTCTCTCTCTCTCTCTCGATATTACCACCCACGCCTTTAATAGCTCATCACGATATAGTAATTAGAGCAGTGTATCTCTCTTTGAGCCGAAAAGCCTCTTATCGTAATAGGCTTAAGAGCGAATCGAGAGAGCAAAACTCTTGACTTGGAACTCGTAAATTAGCTTTTTTACTTTAAATTGAGGAAAATAATGCCAAATAATTCAGATTATTTATTGTACAGCTGATACGTTTACAGATATGGCTCGATTGATAAGGCTTCTTATTGGTTATAACAAATCTGAGATTAGAATTGGATTTTGTATTTATTTCATCAACGTCTAATATAACGTAGAAAACATACCTTACGCGTGACGTTTTAGTCTGAAAATCTGTCTTCGAAATACATTAGATACTGAAGGACAGAACGGCACGTTCCCTTTATCCATGTAATAATTTAAATGACATGGATAAAGGATAAAAATAACTTTACAAATTTTACATTTAAAATATTCAACATAATACGAAAACTATTTTGTTGGCTATATTATTTATGTAGATCTATAGATCAGATTACCATTTTAAAATTTGTGGTAATTAATAAAAAAACAAGCAAATATATTTAATGGCAGTTTTCAAAAATACAAAATATATTTTGTTTTCATAGATATTGAATGTTCTGAAAGTAATCTGAGTTAAATTTATTATAGTCGCTAAACACAAGCCAAATAAAAATATTATTTGAATAATTAGTTCAAATTATTACCCAGTTAATAATTATCGTTTCTTATTGTTATCGATGTTATTATTAGTTTTAATCGACTACACTGCGCTGCACTATTTGTGCGAAGAATTGCAGAACACAGGAGGCACTAGAGAAGCATCTACTGAGCCATAAGGAAGAATATCCTTGTAAATGTGAACACTGCTGCAAATTGTGCAAGACTGCTTTTGGTTTAAAAAACACAGCTTAACACATTCACAAACGAAAACTGAAAGCTAAAAACTATTTATTTATATTATTTCGTTTACTTTGAAGATCTAGAATAAATAGAATTATTCATTCATAATAAAGCAAATATTTAAACTGTTGAACGAACAGATTATTTTTTACCTGGAGATAACAATTTTTGTAATGTTAATATAATTGTATACTACGATATTCAATTCGTCACTCTTGTTAATTATTTTGGAGACTATTAATTAAATTAATTAATGTTACACTTTAGTTGGCTAATTCACAGAGAGCAGATTCGCAGATAACAAAATGTAAAACTGAATATATAGACGGAACTTAAAAGTCGTTAAGTTAAAATTATTAATAGCCAATTATTTTGATTTATTACTGGCCTGATACGTTTTCAGATATGACCCTCATTGATAAAACTTCCCAACAAATCGGAGATTACAATTGGATTTGTATTTATTTCCATAACGCCCAATATAACTTTCAAATCATGCTTTACGCGTGAGGTATATTCGCCAATTTTTCCAGACGCTTATGAATAATTATGGACATAAATAAATCCTCTCGAAAGATAATACTTTATAATGCAAACTCGTCAGAACAACAGGTTTGGTTGTCTGGCTACGCCTCGTAAAAATATATAAAGAACTGAAGGGCAGCTCATTTTGCCTCGTACAAAAAAATATATTTTAAAATCTCATCTTTCAGTTTCAGTTTGTTGAAATGCTTCTTCGAATTCAATGTTTTTCGTTTTTCCCGTTTTGCCTTAAAAGTGTATTGTATTGTTATGCCTGGTTTTATTTTACATCTTGATAATGCATTATATAATTAATCAAAACGTCAAAAAGTTTTTTTTGTTTATGGAAAATAATAAGAAACAAACGATCTTGGCCAATTAAGTATGTGCAGATTTGTTGAAAATTAATACACCGAGAACCACTTATCGACTAATAAAGTTTATATTTATTTAAAGTTGTACAAATAAAAAAATGTATAACGAATGTGAAAAACGTTTTGAATAATTATTTAAATTCGAACTTTGAATAATTGTCGTTTATTGCTGTTATCGATGTTTATTGCCGCATGCGTTGGTACGGTACTAACGATAGCAATCGATAGTACAAGTACATTATTCAATTTCGATAAAATTAACATATGTTTTACGCGTCGGCAGTCAGATTGAAAAATAATAACTGCGGAATGGACGAACTTTGCCGTTGTTGTGGGAAGAATTGCAGCACTCTGGAAAATATATTCGCCGAGCGAGATCGGAGGATTGATGAGCCACCTCTGATTGTTTTGCTGAATGTGTGTACCAACTGTGAAATCCGACAATACGATTTGTTGCCGCAGACAATTTGTGGTCCATGCATTGCATCTGCTCGGAGCGCCTTTCAATTCAAAGCGAAATGCGAGCAAACCCAGAAATATTTAACTGAACTTCTCAATGGAAATGATGTGAAGCCCTTCACCGATGAAGTCATCGCAGAGGATTATTGTGTTACGGCAAGTAATTTAGGAGAAGTTCATCCAAAACTGGAGCATCATGGAACTATGGATAATGATCCATTGGATGGCCTTGACGGAAAGTCACTTAAGAAAAGCCTTGGACAAAATATGGAGGATATTAATGAAAGCAATGCGGTGTCTGAAACTAATAAAATCACCGAAGATTATTCGAATCTTACAGAATGTTTTATAGTAGAAATTTGCGAAGAAGCTACGGACGAAAAATATTTCGAAGACAATAAAGCTGTGGGCGACGAGAGTGAAGAAAACACATCAACAGTTGAGTCTGAATACTTCGAGGAAAGTGAAGAAAGTTCACCGCTAAATGAGTCTGGATCTGAGTATGAACCATTACCAAAATCGAAGCGACCTCGAATCAAAAAACCGACCAAAGACAAGAAGACGAAAGTAAAAGGGCATAGTAAAAGAAATCGGAAAGACCACCAGAATGACAATGAGCGCCTTTTCCCATGTCCTCAATGCTCAAAGCAGTTGAAAACGAGGAGAATTTTAAAAATACATCTTCGTCTTCATAGTGATGACGAAAAGCCCTTTGGGTGCCACATTTGTTCGAGACGATACTGGAAAAAAGCGGAGCTAACGGAACACGTGCGGTCACATACAGGAGAAAGGCCATATAAATGTCCAAAATGCTTCAAGGGATTCTATCGACGCACCACACTTAATAGGCACATTCGAAATAATCCATCTTCATGCATCCTTGCTGTACCTAAACCTACTGCATATACCTGTAAATACTGTGGCAAGGGATTCCATTATCGTAAGAGTATTGAGAAGCATATTAAAAACAATACATGTGGCCTATGGCCAACGCTAACGCCAAAAAAACCTAAGCCATATAAGTCTAAGCCAACAGTACCTCCACCATTTCAATGTGAGCAGTGCTTCAAGGGATTTAGTCATCGTCAAAGTCATTATAAGCACAAACAAAATAATATATGTGGACTGTGGCCATCTGCTTCTCTGGAAACTCTCTCACGTGAATTTAAATGCTACCGATGCTCCACGGAATTCCTTCAACATAGCACTCTTAGGGCGCATTTGCGAGCTAATCTATGTGTTACGGGTACAAAAGCACTTGAATGTCCACTTTGTTCAAGACGCTTTAGAACCAAAGCTATACTTAAAGAGCATATTCAAACTCATACTGATGAGCGACCATTAAAATGTCCTGACTGATCGGAAATGTTTTAGGACTTAGCAAAGGTTTTCAATCCATCAATGACATCACACAGGAGAAAAAAACCCATAAATGCACCGAGTGTTTTAGGTAATTTATAAAATTGTAAAATTATAACATGTTTAAAACATAAGGCTGAGAGCCGTTTAAGAAATATCGTTGAACCTGGAAGGTTTTAAATTAATGCCAATGAATTATTTAATGAAGCCAACTGAGCTCGAGTGTTATTATAATTAAAAAATAAAGCACATTTTAAAATTATTATCGAACTGAAGGACTTACAGTTGATTTATTGGCAACCTGATGCGTTTTCGGACATGACCCTATTGAAAATTATTATTCATTTATTATAACAGCTCTTTAATTTATTTGAATACCTATTTACCTATGTTCTCCTCCTCTTTAGAATATTTTAAATCTATCCACACTGAAAAATTACTTAAACATCATTTTAAATTTGATTTTCTGCGGTTTTCGGTCACACTGTAAAAAACTCGTTGTTCAACACTAGTCCCAGAAGATGTCTTACGGTCGCGTGACACGACACGACATGGCTCGATATGTGCGTGAAGTCACGAGCAGCGAGCACCTTTAGTTTATGCTGAAGCCATGCCACCCGCCACCCACCCTCCCTGCTCCTGTTTTCTGAATTAAAACTCACAACAGACGACGTCGCAATACTCGCCATAAGTCCAACCACCCAAACCACCCCGCTGGGATGATTCGACCCCGCCGCCGTTAAACTGGCTGGTTAAACAACCACCTTCTGTTTTCGCTCTCTCTCGCTCTCGCTCCCGATCTCGCTGCTTGCCGTCCCGCTCTGTCTGCAACGCCACGCTGACCGGCGCTAGTCGGGCCCTTAGTCGAAGCCGAATCCTCGTTCGGCTTCGTATTTGCGCTCGTCGTTTGTTTGTGCTGTGCTTGCACGGCTCGAGTCGCGTGGCGCGCTGCTTGTCAGTTTGAACGCGTCGCCCGCCGTACGTGGGTGAAAGTCGATTTCGGGTCGCGACAATTTCGCCAGTCTATCCCCACATAGAGTCGGTCGGTACTAGACTCGTACGCAACGTGTTTGTTACCAACGTCGACGCATCCGTCGGTTCTTTGTGAGTCACCTCAGCAAAAAGCCGGGAAATACTAAGTATTGTTTATACCCGGCAAAACTCGTTGTCTGCTCGAGCGCCACTTGAAAATTTTGTGAATTCTGTCTGTGCGTGTCCGTGTGTGTGTGTGAGAGTGTGAGAGTGTGTTTTTGAAATCACTGTGAAAATGGCAAATGCCAAATGCAAACAATGGCACTTCTGATTGCCATGGCGTCTTTTTCAGCACCACAATTTGTATCCTCTCCAAGTGGCACTTTAGCTTAAAACTGACTTTTTAGTGCGCAACCAACTAATGGCTGCAACTTGGATTGCCGGACAGGTAAGCGATCTCAATTAACGGTATGCCAGGCGGCGAAAATGAGAGAGAGACACGCGACACTGAGACAGAGAGACAGAGAGAGAGAGACAGGGCGAGAGAGAGGTGTGTGATTCGGTGTTCCTGTTGTTGTTGTTTGTTGGTGGTGTCTTTAAAATCGCATGCAATTTGGGGTGTTTTTTAACCGTGGAACAGGTATGGGATAATCAATTGAAAGTGTACCAAAATAAAGCGCACTTAAAGTGAGCCGACAAAAATATGATAAACATTTACGATAAAAGTAGATATCATACTTTAAAAATATAAATAGTATGTGATGATCTCCTCAATTGAAAATATTCATGTTTGTCTGTCCGACTTTCTAAAGGCATTGCAGTTTTTTAAATAGCTAACAAATTTGAGAACAAAACACATCTTGAGCACACCAGACGGTTAATAACAGAGCAATAAAATTGTTGTTTAATTATTGAGTTGTACAGATTCGGCAGGATTAATGTAAGTTATTATTAATTCTCTTTCGTGCAAAACAAGTAAACACACACTAGTCGAGAGTGCAGGAGAAATCCTGTGACGCTTACTTTGTAATAATAATAAGTTTACTCTCCAAACATATATGAGAACCTCTACTATGAAATATTGTTCAACAAATATCGTTTGTTCTGATGATAAATTTCTACCAAAATGACGGAATATATTAAGAATATAAATTATATATGGTTTACGAAATAACATATAATTACACTGAAAGCTTATCAAGTCCTTCACAATTAATATCAACAAAACTTAACTATTGCCGGATATTCGTCATTAAAAATACATAATACAAAATAATCATAATTTGGGGCTCTTAACTTGTATAGTCTCTGAGATCTAGGCACTTTGACATGTTGATGCTGATCAAGAGTATATACATACTTATATACTTTATAGAGTCGGAGATGCCTCCTTCCGCCTGTCTTTAACATTTGACCGGGGGTATACGAAAAAACAGAAAAGTGCCAAAAATAACCACAGACTTATGTATAATATATTATTTAATTCAACTGACTTTGGGAAATTCGAAAACAATATTATTCTAAATTCGTTCAGTGTAGACAAAAAGTCGAGAAAATGGCATGCTATATGTCTACCAGTCAGCACTATGCAAGCAATTGTAATAACGTAAATTGGTTTACAATATCGCAAGATAATTAATACCTACGTGATATAGCATATTACCCGGCTGAACGACAGGCCAGACAGTCTAGTCGACAGCATGAACAAAGGGAAAATCCAAATAATTTGTTTGGAAAGTAAGAAAAACAGCATTTGGACTGAAACTGCACACAGCTGACCTTTGTGGGGGTTGTCCAGAAATGGAATAAACGTGGCGAAGAACGCCACAAACTGCACACACATCGTGAGGCAGTAAAATAATGAATTACTGACATGCGATAGACAGCTAAGGGAAAGAGAGAGAGAGACAGAGGGTGAGCGAGAGAGAGAAAGCACTAAGTGAAATGGTTATTTTGTGTTCATATTTTAAAAAAATTGCATGAGAAAAGTGAAAATTACGCATATGCCACGTTTAACACTCATAAAATGTAACAACATTCTTTTTGTGATGGGTGATGAAAAACGCAGCGAACGGTAAAAGTATTTAAAACTGAAGCACACAAAACTTTTTAGTGGTTTTCCAAATGAAAAACTATTAAAAAGTGCAGAAAATTCTTTGCTCAGGTTGCCAAGCATGCGAATCGGGGCAGTTCACATTCAAGAGGAAGGGATAGAAGAGTTTATAAAAAATGTTGTATTTTACCACACTGGCAACTGGCAACTGGGAACTGACAGGGGATGTACAATATTTAAAGTTAGTTTAACCTTCGCTTGTCATCTTGCAAAGTTAAGCATAACACAAAGTGTAAAACTTTTAGTTTGCTTTTCTTTAATTTAATTTGCAAATAGTTTTTGCCGCCGTCCGAACAAAAGCCAACAGATTGTTTTAGTTGTTAGTCTCTGTCCCTGCACTAAATCTGCGGCCATTGCAGATTGCAGCTTAGGAGCTGTCGTGCTATAAAATGTGCCTGGATAACGGAACATGAGACTTCCCTTATTATAATTAATGAGTATCTACTGAGCTTGCTGAGCGTATTATCATGTTGTGGAAGCTAAATGAAGTCCCGCAGAAGTCTGTTACTTAATTTCTGTGTATTTTTTGCATACATATAGAAAAGGGTATAAAGTTTTTTAACTTGCCATTACTTAATAAAATATTACAAAATTGCAGAAAGACTTATTTTAAATGCACTCATTAAGATAGACATTAGGAGCAACACGTAATAAAAAATTTAAAATGGAAAAAATTCCCCATTTAAATTCAGAAACTATACAATGGATTATATCTCAGATTTAAATTGTAGAAGACAATAATTATATAAAAATATTGCAACATTATATTTAGATTTAAATTGTAAAAGGCAATTATTATATAAAAATATTGCAACTAACTTTATATTCAGAAACTATATAACGGATTATAACTCAGATTTAAATTGTACAAGACAATAATTATATAAACATATTGCGAATCACTTTATATTTAGCAACTATATAAAGTCAGATTTAAATTGTACAAGACAATAATTATATAAACATATTGCAAATAACTCTACTTACAGATTTAAATTGTAAATTACAATTATATAAAAAATATTGCAACTAACTTTTTATCCAGAAACTATACTATACTAGTATAACAGATTATAATTCAGATGTAGAATACAATTATTGCTACTAACTTCGCAGACAGCAGACAGGATGCAAATAGTTTTTAATTGCATTAGTTCAAGTACCTTTCCAAGTTGTAAAAGAAACCTTAATACCTTTGGTCATTTCCCAAAATATTTTGGGCTAACTTAGAGGCAAATGCATCTACCCCGCAACGTTGACTTGCAAAGAATCCTTGGATTAGTAATTGGTTTAGCCAACAATTTACATTGGCTCGCAGGGCTTCCGTACGTGCTGTAAGTACGGAATCCCCTTGCACTGCCAACCGTATCGGATGACAACGTCCGAGTTCCTTTCGATGGCTTCACTGTGTTTAATTGTAATTTAAACTTCAACTTCAACTCCAACTTCAACTCCAACTTCAACTTCAGTTAATGGCTGAAATGTACGCACTGTTTGCTTGAGTTTGAGGTCCACTTTGGCGAGTCGAGCCGACATCGCACATAAATACATAGTTTATGCGAGTGTATAATAATCCTTGGACTGTTGGTGCCATTTTCTTGGTGCGTATAATAATTTTCTCATTTAGCTGAATTAAGTTGCTTTGCTCGCCTTTTTGCTTTACTTTCCAAGAGTCATTCAATTTTGCCTGATGCGTTTCCAGGCTGTTCGCTTCTCGGTTCTCGTTTCTCGGTTCTCAGATCTCGCTTTTCGTTTCCACTTGAAGAACTTGCAGTGTACTTAATTGCATAAGTTTCTGGTTTATTCTCAGTTGATGTAAAACTTTCAACGTTATGCTGAAAGCATTTGACATTTATTTGCATTTCTGTGGCTAAACACAACTACTGAAAGTCTATTTCCCCCGACAGATATCAAAGCAATTGACTCTGATAACTTTTACAGGCTGCCAGTTGTTTTCCTTACCCACCTGAATGCTGAGGAAATCTAATGCTGTCATTCACAGCACCAGAGCCCATTGTATTAAACAGAGCAGAGCTTTTGACCTAAACAAAAACCAAGGAATTGCTCTTTTGACTTTGATATGCCATTATGAAAGGGAAGTTCTTAAACTATCGCAAAAGACAATCTAAGTGCCTTTCAAGTGTCGCAAATAAACGAAATCGACTTGAGGTTATAGAAATGGAAAGTTCTTTCAGAACAATGGCGTATAATTAAGGAGACTCCTCAGAAAATAATGAAAAAATATGTCAGTATCATGTCGCTATAAGGATGCCGAGAAATTGTTTTTATAAAATAGAAAGTTCCTGGCCTGGAGCTTAAAGAACGGAAGCCCCTTCGAGGAGTGCCCACTTGCGGGTAAATCAAGTCCTGTAATTTCCAGGACAATAGCTTATAAAATTAAACTGAATTGCCGCTTCCGCTTACGGGATGGCAGGATGACAGGATGACGATGCGCGCACACGGCGAAATTCCTTCGAACTCAAAATCCAATTTACATGTGTGCTATAAATTCGACAGCAATAAAATTCAATAAAATATTTCATTACCAGAGATACAAAAAAAATTTAATTTACTTGTGCTGGCAGTTGACGGCACACACATAAATCGCAGCCACTGTGCTGCTGCTCCTTCCCCCAGCCAGGTGCTGAGTGGTTTGTTGCTTCCTGGTTCACCTTAGTCTCAATCTCACTCGACTGTTTCGCTTTTCCCTCCCACGCCCTCGACGTCGTCTTATTTATGAGTTTACTGCCAAGCAGGCATTCTTGTCTCGAAAGTGTGGCAACGATATGGAGGTGCCGTCTATGATGTGTCTGTTGTCGTTGGCTTCGCTTCTGGCTTCCAAGAAGGGGAAAACGAGAAGACGCACATTTCGGCGCGTATTCAAATTAGATTTATCCGCCGGCCAAAATTGAAGGCCAGCTGACGACAGAGAGCGTAGTTTGTATGCAGATTCCAGGACTCTCGGACCCCGGTGGACGACAAAATAGAAAAATTTAATGATCCCTTGGCTGATTACATTTTTGCGCGTTCCAAAATATTTTTTAATTTTATTCATGAGTTTACACGAATTATGAAAAAGAGAAATGCTAAACACGATATTGAAACTCATTTACCAAAATCCATATAATTAATTGGATGCTCGCACAAGTGCTGTTGGTAAGCACTGTAAGCATGCCACAAATACTTTCGCATACATTACATTTTCATTATGCAGTAGCGTGTTTTGTTATTAATTAAAGCCACCAGCCAAGTGCCCGATTTTATGTGGCAACTGTTGCATATTTCAAATGAATGAAACCGAAAAGCGAGCAATTTTCTGGCTTCTGATTTGCATGCTAGTCTCAAGAGATGATAGTGTTAATTCCATTATTCTATCTTTATCTAACAGTTCAGCTGTGGCTTCAGTTTTCAATTGAATTTCACAAGCGAATAAAGGAATTGTTAAATTGAATTTCACAATTGAAAAAGTTCCTTGGGACGCGGTTGAATTGAATTGTACAATAGCAAAAGTGTAGCATACTTATCTGCATACAAGAATATCAATGATACGTGCTAAATTAATTGTAGAATTCAAAGTTTCTACACTTCTTAAATTCATTTAGGGCAATTTATGTTGTTTATGTGGTGAATAAATTACAAATAAAAAAGGGTTAAAGATAATTAAGAAAACAGCATGAAAGCGACATTAAAGCAAGTAACAAAATAGGATGACATTTTAACGAGCTCGTAATTAAATGAGATTAAAATGAATCTGCAGTTTTTGGTTGACTGAAAGCTGAAGTGATTCAGAGAATGTTGCAAATCAAAATTGGCAGCCGAAATGTAAAATTAAAGCGGAATCTTTTGTCAAATGTCATGCGTCAGCTTAGGAATTAAAATATAATGCGACATAATAAATTTAAATTGTGTATTTTTGTTGTCTGTCAGCGTTGTGTCGTCTCCCGGTTAATAGAAATCAATTCGGTGGCGCCGCAAAGTCGTCCTCAAAAATTCACGACTCAGCAAAAAAAAAAAAAGAGAACAAAAAAGGAAAGGAAAGGGAGGAGAAAGTGGGGAATATATCCAGCTGTTCTGGACGTCAATGACATCTAATGAAGCCGCGGCGCCGCCCAGCATAAATCTAAATAAATATGTATGGCAAATCGAGCATAACAATCACTAAATGAGATGTGGCTACACAACCACCAAACCCAAAACCCAAAACACTCGGGGGAACTGCGGCGTCGCTTGACGGGATTCGGTTCCTAAGACAAATATGAATCCCTGATTCGGCTGTTGTTGTTGTTTTTACGCTGTTTTCTTTGCCTCTATGGCTTCCATATCGTGATTTCGGTTTGTCCTAGTTTCATCCCCTTCACGAGTGACCCACAATTCAATAATATTCCCACCAAATCGACAAGTTTTTTATCTGCGGTTTCAAAAATCGATTGCAATTTACTTAGTGGTTTTGCTGTGTGAGTGAGCGATGCGGTTATGCGTGCTTGCACACACACACTTTGTGGCCATAATTCATAATATGCGTTTGATTTTCCAGTTCATATTTGGCAACTGGTTTCCAATATTAAATTGTTTGCATGTCTTTCAATTAATTAATTGGCAACTCCCTTTGTCGAAGCGCTCATTGGAAGGCTCAACAGCCCCACAATCCGGTCTTATATCAATTGACAACATGGCAAAGCGACTTCTCGAATGTGCATGTCGAGCGATGTTTCTGCAGCCGGAGCCACAACCAGAACCAGAGCCAGAGCCATAGCCAGAACATGTTAACACACACACACACCCACTCGGCTCTGAGTGTGTATGCGGGCGTGTAATGTGATAAATTGTTGTTGTCTGCTCTGCCTCTGTCTTAGTTTATGGTTCAGTCACTGGTGATGTTATTCGCTTCGAAGCATCGTCAATTGAAACTGCAGCAGTGGCGTAAGCACTGCCCAAGAGGAGACAACAAAGGAACATCAGAATATATTTAAATTGAATTGATGATTATTTGCATTTTTTGAATAAATAAATAACTGATACGAAAAGAACAACCCCACCGTTTGAACAATCCTTCCTGTTTAAACAATCCTTGCGTATCCGTCATGATTTTATATTAAATATATTAAATTTAAAATATTGACATGATCAGTGATTTTAGTCATTCAACAGTCTTTCAATTTGAGTTGAAGTAATGATTATTTGTAAAAATAAATCACAGATACGAAAAGAACAAGCGCTCCGTTATAATCCTGTTTCAACAATTCTTGCGTATTCATCACGATTTTATATTAAATATATTTCCATTAAATAGTGACATGTGATGATAATTGATTTTATTAAAGTCATTCCAATTGAGCAAGAATAAAACAAAATTCACTTCCAAATTCAACAAAATATTAGGTATTTATTCGAAAAAGTATATATTTTTATTCCAATAAATATATGTATATGACATCATTTAATTAATGTCTATTCAAGTTGAGTCTCTAGCTGTAATAATAGTTTTTGAAATCCATGCATTGATAAGATTAGACGACAAGGTCAAGAAAGGTTTAATTTTAATAAAATATGTACTTTACAATATATAAAGTTAACACAATCGAAGCATAACATTTAAAAGCTTTTTCTAGAGCTTATTAAAATACTTTCTAACAAGTATGTTATAATCCAAATTGTACAGTTTAGCAAGTGCTAAGTTTAACAAGTTTATTTTGCTAAACTAGGCATTAGCATAACTCGTACTCAACTGCACAGACCTGCACATGGCTAAGCTGCTGGTTAAACTGCATTGTGAGGTGAAAGTTTGTTAGTCAAAGTTCTAGCCGAAAAAAAAGGAGTCGCAAATAGTTTAAGTTTACTTACAAGTAACAGTTTCGGTGCCCCCCTTGAGGACGCCGCTGTGCCGAGCTCATTGCTGGAGCTGCTTAGAAGCTGCTGATATGCCCACAGACGAAGCTAGTCAAATATTGAGTAGTCGAGCGGCAAAACTCATAAAGCTTGAGCCAGAGGTAGCCCAAGGAGCTGACACTCTCACCTCCTCTCTCGAACTGGGGGTCGGGGTCCTTTCAGCATTCGCTTGCATGCAATCCAAGCATTCGCCTCCGGCTGTCTGGCCATATGTGCATAGAACATTGTACATTATGCGAATATGTATGGATGTACCTACATATGTGTGTATGTTTGTGCATATGTAAGTAGCCGTGCACCGAGAGAAATCGTCTACATGGTTTGTTTAGAATCAATTTATCAACACTTTCGGATAGTATTTTGACACTGTTATCGAAAATCTTAATTTTACTGCAGGTTCAACGCATTTTATGTGATGTTTGTACAGACTGACTATATTATTGATTTGTACAATTATATTTATTAAATAATCTCGAAAAATTCTGTGGTTTTTCATATTAATTAATTTGGACTTAATCGATTATTTGTATTATCTTATTATTACCTTGAAAATTCAATCTGAGTTCAGACTTTATAATCATTTAAAAACAGAATATTTGCCTGACTCTATTCATTTATTTGGATTTATTTGTTGGTTTGAATTTGCATGCCATTATTACCTTGAGAATTATATGAGCATTCACACTTTATTATGAATATTAGTATTTATTTTGTGTTCGTGTTATTGTGTTTAATGAATTTATGAAATTTAGAGTAAATATATTTATTTGGATTCATTTGTTACACCGCAATTCAGTCTTTAATTTAATTTGTATAATTAGTATTATTATTGTATGTGAGTGTTATTGATTTAAATAAATGTATTAAATTTAGAATATGTATGTATATTGGGATACCTTGCTTAGAAGTGGAACCTAGTAAATAAATTCTGTTCTGTGTATTTTTTCGGCTTGACTTCGTATTCGTAGTTCCTGCCCGTGTACGTATGTCAGCAGTTGTTGCTTTCTTCTCCGGTCTTTTTTATTCATAAGTATGCAGGCGTATTTCCATATGGGCAGCCACCCCGTTCGCCAGTCTGAGTTGTTTCAAATGGACCTCAATGGGGGGCGGCAATGAGAGTTAACACGGCACACGGATGGGCGACTCACCTGGCGCCGAGATATGGCGACAGCTACACAAACTGGAGAGCACTAAGGATAAACTCAACCACTGGACTAGTGTGTGGTGGGTGTCGAGTGAATGAGTAGGCGTGGCAGCTATTTTAATATTCCTTCAGAGCAGACTTACTTAGTTTTGATAAGGGAGTTACTCTGCAATGTACTATAGTGTGTATGCACTTGCTTTAACTGAGCAGAAGCGGAAGTGCTTAACACTCTTTCACTTATTGCAACATCCATGCAGCGAGTCCTGTTCCTGCTGCTGTCGTGGCTGCTGTTGTGGAAAATCCCGTCTGTCACATAATTTGCCGATAATTTGTGTGGCACTCGCTTGTCGCTCGCATGTCGCATCAGCGCTCGACTCGTTGCACGTCAATTTGCTCCCCACGATGCCGGATTGCGACATGCAACTTTAAAGCGAACTGTGAAATTTTTAATTAATTGGTCTAGCTGAAGAGGTGGTCATAAACTGCTGCACAGTAAAACTGCGGGTCAATGCCATGGTTATGACAATCCCACACGTAATCTCTGTTCGCAGTCGGGGCAATCATTTTATGTTTTGTTACCAGTCAAACGCAACGGCGCGTATACGTAATCTTTCCTACTGCTGTCAGTTTATATATAGAAACATGTATATATTTTTGGGGTTTGGGGTCAAGTGCAGTTTTGTCATGACTTGCCCTCGTTCCTCCCACTGCGGTTGCTGCTGTCACTGGCAACCTGGTTCTACTTATAGCACTTGAATGTAGTTTAAGGTAACACGAAATAAACAAGAGTGGCATAAAGCCAGCGATTTGCTTCTGTCCGTCATAAGTTGCGACGACAACAGAGAGACAGAGAGAGAGAGAGAGAGGGAGAAGGCAAAATGCGGTTACATTTTTTTCTCAATAACATTTTCAGTTGATTTCCTTTTTTTTCTTTGTTAACTAACATTTCACTTTATGCGCTGCCATTCTTGACTAATGAAATTCCTCTGCAATGCTGCAGTTTAAATTCGATTCAAGTGTCTCTTGAACATTTCTCAGCTTTTCTTATTTGAGTTCGATAAATTGCTTCAATTAAAATCATTTTTAGTGCATTGGCAATATTTTTGCATCCCAAAAATAATATATTTTAAGGCTTTTTACAGCAATCAACTGACAGCATTTGTTTGTTATTTCTGGCTCTGAAAAGTGAAATTCATTTGCACAACTATTAAAATAAAATATTTTCACATAGCCGCAGGAAATATTTAATTTTCTTACTATGGACAAACATAAAACCTATTAAATTTCTGGCTTATGGCGTCTTTAAGAATTAAGACTTATTTGCATATTTGCTTAATATATCATTTTTAATGTGTGCTGCAAACTTTGTGATCAAATTTAATGCTTAAATCCCAAATTGTTGAGGTTACTCGTATTATAAAATATGTATGCAACATTTTGGCTTCAGTCAAGTTGCCAAACTCATTGAATGATAATCTTCTTTAATGCACTGTTTAAGCAAAGTTGATGAAATTTTCATGTTATGTGTGAATTAAGAATGAATTTAATAAACACACTCACAGCGCTGTAAGCTCATTGATGACATAATAACGCTTTAAAATCCATTAGGGCTCTGGGTATTTGGGAGAATTATTTACATTCGGAAAGGGGATACCGCATGTAGTAAATATAATTCTCGCAGGCAGTGTGGTGAGCGTGTTCTCATGCTTATCTACTGATTAGAGGTAAACAGAGCGTGTAAATGTTTGAATACGACGAGTATTCGAAGCGAGCGAAGCATTTCCCTTATATTTTGTATGCATTTCTATTTTTCCCATTCTTTCTCTCTGCTTGTCGTTTGTATTTTTCTTTTTTTTTTTTTTTTTTGCGGCGCATTTCAGCACTCGGGTGAATTCCAATCCTCCCCCGCAAAAAAAAAACACACACAAGCACACAAATAGAGAGGACAGAGGCATACATATACACAAAGTTAAAGTCTATAAAATGTGCATGGCATGGAAAAGTCGAGGCACAAAGTATAATCAAGTAAGGACAAGGGCGGAAATACGAGCCACACGCCACACGCCAACTGGCCATGCACGGGGCATTGACATTTTGCCTATCAAACTGCCCTCGCAACGGCAACGGCAACAGCAACAGCAACACGAACCTTTCCACCATGCAAAGTTCGCAATTTGCAGTCGCAATTGCTTTGATTTTCCACGCTGCGACAAGTCTGTGCCTGCCCATTTTCAGCATTAGGATGCAGATACAGGACAACACAGGACAACAGCAGGGCAGGGAACAGGACACTTTGGGCGGTCGCTTGGTGCAGTTAATAGTTTTCGCCGGACCCCCATGTGGCACATTAAAGGCAGATTTACGCACAGTCTGTCCTCTCTGCCTCTCTACACGCTCCATCAATATTTATGACGATGCTGGTGCCGAGATACGATACAGAGACAGAGAAAGACACAGAGAAAGCTGGCGAAGATTGAATGATTGGTAGTGTAAAATGTGCAATTGATTGTAAATTTACCAGCCTTCGCTTGGCCATTTAGCAAGCTCGGTTGTGCCTTCCGTTTAGTGTTAGCAAACACATTTGCCGATTACCATGAGATTTCATATCGAGGGCTTTTAATTGGTTCAAATAGCCCATGCAGAAATTACACTAAGTGGCTAGCACTTTATTCACTTTCAATGCAATAATTTATAGCTGGCAGAACTGCATTTTCTCAAACAAAAATTCATTTTGATAATGCGAAATCAATATTTTGAATTCTTAAATATTTGCAAGTCAACTAAATGGGTGCAATAAACTCAATTTAAAATTAAATATTCAAAGCCTAGCAACTATAGAAAAACGATAACAATTCGTGTTGAGAATGTGAAATATGAATTTTTTATCTTTCACCACAGCAAAATAGAAAATATCCATAAGCATTATTCAAACGGAAATTCAAATTAAATATTTAAAGCCTAAAAAGCCATATTCCTTTTGAAAATGTGAAATAAATATTTTTTATGAAAATAGAAAAAAAATAGTCCCTGACTATAAATTCAAATAAAATATTAAAAGCCTAAATAATGTTATTAAAATAGAAAAAATGCGATAACAAAGTCAAATGCATTTTGAAAATGGAAAAAATAGTTTGATAAAAGCAGTCAATAAATTTCACGTTTATGGGTGGAATAACATATTTATGAGTAGACCTAAGCCATATAAATGTTTCTATTTTATTACTATATTATGCCGTTTTCATTTGGCCTGTTGAAAGTGTTTATAGTTCTTCTTTTGATTGTGCGCAGAATATTTAAGCATTTTTCCTTTGAATGTTTTTCAATGTGCTTCAAACATTTAACTGCTATTATCGTCATCCCCCGTTGCAGGCTAGTGAAATATCACCCTGCTGGTTTGTGGCACGTGTGGTTTTTGTGGACCGACTGCCATTAGGTGGTTAGCGAAACCAAATTAGACCAACTGGAAGATCCACTGCACAGCTGACATAATGAACAGGCTCACGCAATAGTAATTAATGAGCGGACACGGCCAAATGACAGTCGGATTTTACAAATAGCAAACAAACCTCCTTCAAATGGGTTGTTCCTACTACACAAAACACAATGTGTTGAGGAAACATTTCGTTAGATCAGTCATCAAATTTGTTAAAGCTGTATTGTATTTATTTAGTAATTGGACGATTTGATTTACGGGAATACTCTCATGGTTTGCATAACATATTTCATTAAAATTGTACCGAAAGTAAACAAGCAAGAAAATATTTATTTTAATAAATGAATGCCTCTAAGCAGGTCGTTAAACAGCTCGCTAAACAGGCAGCGAACAATGGAGATGAGATTCTAGGATAATAAACAAAATTGTCCGCTGTCGATTCATTGCAATTTTCGGGAGTCGCAAAGTGTCCATTTCGGATATCAAATAGCCATTTGTCGCAGGTCTTTGTGTTTTAATCATTTTCATAGAAAATTGAATTAATAATAGACAATTTATTAGGTTTTTGCTTGACCATAACTTGGAGCAACATCTCGACTTTTGGACAAGTTATTGTTCAATTTATTTTAACGATTTCTTCTGCTTTTTGTTATTTTGTTTTCAGCAATGCTGGCGCAAAAGGCATTGACATTAATTTCTAATGGAGCATCTGAAAGCGTTCCGACCGCCAAGAACACAATACAAATAAATAACAGAAGTGAATTGCAAACCCAACTCGGTTGAGCGACCCCTTGCCAAAGAAGTCACCCCCCGTCGGGCATCGGGGATGCCTGCTAAGGCGCTGAGCTTGCCACAACAATAACGGCTCAATTCGTCTTGCTCCGAGACAGCATCCACATCCACATCGACATCCAACCCGAGGTGACGACGATGGCTCGAAGGAAGCGCACAAGAAGGAAAATGCCAACGAATCGAAAGCGGAGGAAGACAGTTGGCACGTCAGCGTCAGGCCTGAAATCAGTAGTCAAGTGGAAGATTATGATATCATCAATAATGTTCCTCCTATGCTGCTTCTGCTCCACAAGTGAGTGACAGTCGCCCCGGTGCGATGCGATGCGCTGCGATGTAAATGGAAGAACGTCTGAATCTCCAATTTGTGTGTTCTCGTCTTGTTTTTTTGTGTTTTCTTATTTGTCTTCTCCTTGGCAGCATCTATCATAAACCACGCGTTACTTTGCTCTTCATAAAAGTTATGCCAATTGCAAGTACTTTTATTCTATTTATTTAACCTTTAAGCCCGCGCCTTATTTGTGTTATATTTATTTGTGCGGTCGTGTTGCGAATTAAGCTCTTAAAGTAGGTAAAGAGATATTCCTGTGAGTCCAAGTTCACATCATAACTAGCACCCTTGGTGCAAAGACGCAAATGTCGTGACTCTTTGCTGTCAAGGGCAGATAAATTACAAGGAATCGGATGAGAGGAACAACCCCTCAAAATAGTGCAGTTCAAAGCGTATTTTTGTCAATCACAACACAATTCCATGTATTTTGTAATTCTGTTAAAACGCAATCTAAATTCGATCTGCAACACTTGTTCCTCAAATTGAGTTACACTCAATCATTGACTAGTTCATTCACATTCACATCATTTCAAATAATGTTACATTCACTGACATTTCTTGTCAATCAGGGCAAAATAAAGCTGTTTAAAAAAGCAAAGCGAGAAGTGGATGTAAAAAAATGTATCGATTTCTTTAGCAAAAATGGATTCGAATTTTGTACGCTTATACACACAGTATTCACAGTCTTAAATGTAGTTTAATATGTTCTGAAATATCCATAATTATTAATCAATTATTCTGCAAAAGCTCTTCTATTTTGTTTCCATTAATAATTCACATATATTTATTTGGCAATCAATCAAACAGGTAATCAATCAGAACTTTAACTTTATCTATCTTCTATCTATTGATTGTTATGAGTCATAAGTCAGTAGGAATCTTCTATCAGTCAAAAAGGAAAAGTGGATGTAAAAAATGTATTGATTTAATTTGAAAAGAATTCTTGAGAAAAAATGTAGCGATTATTCATCTTCTTCAAACATTAATCAATTATTGCTATGTTGAAGTTATTAATGATGCCCAAAATATTAATTTAGCAATCAATCATAGTTTCAAATTTATCTGCTTCAACTACTATCTGTTATATTTTTGTGATTCATATGTCAATAGAAATCTTTTATCAGCCAAAAAAGTAAAGGAAAAATGGATGTAAAAAATTGGTCGATTTAATTTGAAAGGAATTCCTTAAAAAAAATGTAGATTATTCATCTTCTTCAAATATTAATCAATTATTGATATGTTGAAGTTATTAATGATGCCCAAAATATTAATTTAGCAATCAATCAAAAAAATAATCAATCAATGTATGTATATGCTTCAACTTCTATCTGTTAAATTGTTATGATAAGTCAATAGGAATCTTCTATCAGCCAAAAATGGAAAATTATAAGTGGGTATAAAAATGTATCGATTTAATTTGAAAGGAATTCTTGAGCAAAAATGTAGAGATTGTTCGTCATCTTTAAATATTCATCAATTATTGTTATGTTGATGTTATTAATGATGCACAAACATTAATTTGGCAATCAATCAAAGAGATAATCAATCATAGTTTCAAATGTATCTGTTAAATTGTTGTGATAAGTCAATAGGAATCTTCTATCAGCCATTCTCAGCAATCAATCAATTTGAGATGAAGATGACATTATTAGAAAATAATATTTCAGATGCCATCATGGAACTTGTCTTTTAGTACCCAAGTATCTTGGACCTATTAAATTGTCATTACTTATGAGTGCCCAGCAATTTGTCAATCCATCAGAATCGCAGACCGTTAGTGATGACACTTTGCCTAAAGATGTCACTAGACAAGAGCAATCGTTTAGGCGCTGTTCGTGTTTGTGGCGAATGGGCTGCCATTAGAATGACATTAGGAATGTGAGGACATTCATCATTCGTTCTGACATTCGCATTCGCCAGCGCTTTGCCAACCGAGGGCACTTAAGCAACAACAAAGGGCGAGGCGTGAGAAGAAGGGGGCGTGACACGAGAGCAACTCCCACTGCTGTCAGACAATAAGAAATAAATTACAAAGGCTTGTGCATAATTCTTATCTCTCTTCTTTGCATGTGGTGATTAATTTGTTCGTTTTGTTCTGACTCCAACTCCGACTCCGACTCTGGGACTGTCTCTGAATGCGACTCGATTTCAACAAAAGGTCACGTGCTGGCGGTTCGAAGGGGTCGCCTGATGTCCCCGAGCACATTCACCGCCCTCAGCGGCGACCTGCATGTGCAGATCCAATTCAGCGAGGACGATGCACAAATTTCTGCAGCCACAACAACAACGGAGCAGGCTGTGGCAGCCCCATCCCACAATGTCAACAACGCCCACTTAAACATGGATGCGGAGGGCAGCAGCAGGCTGAACACCATAATGAGCACTTTAGTCATTAGCAAAATCATTAATGAGGCTTCGGCCGTCGGGGGAGTGGGGCAGGAGAGCAACAGGAGCGCGTCGGGAGCTGTGCTGCTGCAGCGTCGCCGCAAGGAGATCGTCCAGAACATACCGCTCTTTCCGGATCCGCGACAGAACGTCACCCAGATCACGGTGCCCTGCCAGACCTTCCTGCGCGGCGGTCTCTACGAGATGCAGGTGGTGCGCAATCTCAAGACAACCACGCTGGATGCCAACGAGGTCAGCAACGAACTGACGACGACCACCTTGATGCCGGCGCAGGACGAGCGACTGCTGCAGACGCTGGACGTGCGATGGCCCAGCGCCGAGATGATTGTGAGTCCGCTCACGCTGCGCACGTATCCCAAGTCGCCGGTGAATGTGACGCTGCGCTTTCCGGAGGTGAACTGCGAGCGGGCGCAGCATGGCGAGCAGCCGTTGCTGCCGGAGTTCTGGCTGGAGCTGGTCTACTGCGGCAAGGATCGCAGCTGTGCCCACAGCCTGGGCAGCAACGTGTCCAAGTCGAGCGTGCTCTTTGCCGAGCAGGTGCGCGGCTTTCCCAAGCTGAAGACGCTGCATCTGGGCTGCGAGCTGTTCGGGCTGGCCGGGAACTACGCGGTGCAGCTGCGTCCGATGCTGACGTCGCTGAATGTGCCGATCACTCGGCGACTGATCAGCGTCGATTGGAGCGACGAGTTTGTGTTCAACGTGTATGCGCGCAGCATCTTCCCCTGCGATACGCACTCGGGGGTGGGCGTGCTGTACGAGTATCCGGGCTGCATCCTGGAGCAGGGCGATCGTGTGCGTCTCTATGCCAAGCTGCGTGCCGATGTCGCCTCCCTGAAGCCGCCCACTTCGCTGCACTACGTCGCCGAGCAGCGCGTCATCAAGAGCCAGCACTCGCTCTACTTCAGCTGCGAGCTCTTCTCCGAGAAGTACGTGGAGTACTGCTTCGTCTATGTCAGCCAGGCGATATCCGGGGCTGTGGCGGATGTGCGCATGGACTGTGTGCCCACCTTGCCAGTCAGTGGTAAGTGCAGCTTCCGCTCCTAAGAGGCTTACACTCCATCCAGTTGCCGCTAGTTCCGTCATTACTTATGAGCGCTTCAGTCTTAATCAGCTTAACTGTCGCTTGCTACTCCACAGATTCCGACACCGGCGGCTGGGGCAGCTGGAGCGAATGGACACCTTGCTCGACCAATTGCTTGGGAGGCACGCGCAATCGCTATCGATTCTGCGACTCGCCGCCGCCGCGCTATGGGGCCAAATTCTGCGAGGTAAGAATTACTGCCATACATGTATGTAGTTAAGTCTTTTTTCCGCTTGCTAAGTATCTTCATCTTTTTATACCCACTACCCATTAGGTAGAAGGGTGTTATTAGCAGGCATCTTCAATCCTATAAAGTACAAATCTATATTCATCGTCAAGTTTGTGTCACATTCGTCATTATCATCAGACATTCATCCCAGTGCTACAAACTTAATTTTATTAATTGCGCCTTAGCCATTAATTCGTATTACTTCAATTAACATCAATTAAATTAAATTTATAGATTTAACAATTACAAATTCGTTTTATATTATTATTTAACTTATTTGTTTGCCCTTTTAAACGCTTCAAAATAATAACTTTTGTCCAAATGATTTCTGAAAATTTCGTTGTGATCGGTTAAAGAGCTTAGAAGTTGTTCAAGAAGCAATTTGTTATAGCAATACGAATACCAACTACATATATTGTATATTATTTGGTATATATTTTAGTATATATTTTAGTATATACGCAGAAGTGTTTTGTAGCTCTCCAAATAGTTAGCGGGTATCTCGCAGTCGAGCACTCTCGACTTTCCTACTTGTTTTTTTTTTTGATAAATCTCGAAAGTTAAGCATTTTATTTACTATCCTAATTTTTGGGTACGTGCAGAACTTTCGCTTGTAACTTTTACTTTTGACTCGCCATCCCTCTCCCACTCGCTGCCGCCCGCAATAAATTGTGCTCGCACAACTTATTCACACCGACACGCACTCACACATGCTTACACAGGCACACATCCGCATTTGTCTGCTTTTGCATGTGTGTGTGTGTGTGTGAGTGTGCAGCTTAGTTGGGTTAACATTCGAGTTCATGTTTTACTTTTGCTCTTTCTCCTCCTTTTTGTGCACTATTCGTATCAACAACTACGGGCACATAGTCTCCCCATGTCTCATTGTTGTGCCGACTATAAAAAAAAATGCTGATAGAGGGCAGAACGGGGCGGGGCAGGGCAGAGTAGGCAAAGTGTGTATGATTCTAAGGGGGCAGAGGTGGAGAGTAGGGCGGCGGGGGGGGGGGGGGGGTATAGGCTATTGCTGGCGGCCATGTTTGTTGTCTCGGTGTCTGGCAGATTGTTACAACAATGCGACACTTGCTCCAGATTGCGTGGCAAATTTACAATGTTGCCACCCTTTTCAAGTTTTACACTGTCGCTTGCCATGTTCTGCGATTGGCGCCTCAAACTATGCAATGAAATAACTTAATGATTCACTAAATTTAATGTGCGCACTCTGCTGAGTACTTCTAGACGGATCTTAACTATCTACCAGCTTCTTATGCATTTTTGATGATTTTTAAGATTAGATTAGCATTGCAAAGTTTCACATTTTGTGAGTCACGGTTAGTGCGAATTTAATTTATAAATAAAAGTTAGAGCTTAAACATAACAGTTTTGATGCTATCCACATATTCTGCTATTGGTGCGTCTGTTTTGTTGCTTCTCTAAAATTTAAGCTACCAGCATATCATTTATAAAATGACTTAAGCATGCAAGGATATTCTTAACATCTTTTTATACCCTGTTCCATTCAAGTGTGAATAAAAGATATTAAGGTTTTGGTGAAGGTGACATCTATAAATCGAACCTATAGAGTATATATTATAGCATATTTTCTTATTCGTCTGCCTGTCCGTCCGTCAGTGTAAATACGTGGATCTCAGAAACTATAATAGCTCATTCATTTCGCAGATTAAGTTCATTTACAATAATGTATAATTTGGTGAACCATCTAAGCGCTTTAATCTTAAAATGCTCTTTAATTGTGGTCAAAATAGGACTATCAGACCAAAAGATATTTGTTAAATTATTTTTCCTATTAGGTTTTCTTAAGCAAATATATGGAAAACTAATGGAAACAGGGTATATAGTAGTCGAGCACGCTAAACTATCGTGTTTTTATGCGTTTTTTTTATATATTTCATTATTTAAACAGACTTACTGCTACCGGTTGGCAGCTTAACAAATTATACATTCGACAGCAAAAAACAAAGCAATAGCAATTTAAATATTAACAAACTTTCATATTAAATAACAATATAGCAAGAAAATATAACTTTATTTTAAGCTAGTCGATTTTAATTGTTTAGGCGAGGATTCTCCTGTAGATATCTTGCGGAACCTTTCTTACAATTAAATTCCTGAGTAGCAAGAAAAGGTCATTTCAATTTGAATGCGACAAAAGTTGACTCCATTTCCCAACTAAATAAGAAACGTAATTGCAATAAGCTTTTGTGTTATTAAGATATGGCAACAACAAATGCAAATATGCTACACGTGCAAGGTGCAATTACATTTCCTGCCCGTTCACAATGGAGCATCCCGTCGAGCTTTGTGTTTGGTGTCCTCCATTGTTGGAGGAGCTCCACTTCATTATCGAAAAACTTCCGACAGGAAAATTAAGCGATTGCAGCGCACTTTTGTCTTGCCAGCAATTGTGCAAAAAACTAGACTAGTTGCCGAGCTTTTTTACTTACTTATATTCGCTTTGTTTTGTGCTACAATAATGTTGAGCGCTCTCGGAATGAAGCTAAAGTGAGATTATAATACAGGTGTAGTCGTTAGTAATATCAGGCCGTTACAAGTTTGTGGGACATGCAAAAGCTTTTAGGACTAGCTTTCGTGCAAAGCTTTAATGCATTGTCCTGACAACCGTTTCGGCTTGAATTTGTTTATCGGAAATGCTGATAAACAAACAAAATCGCATAACATGACATTAGCAGGCAAAACACATTTGAATTCATACGTACACAAAATTACTCTCAAATCAAATTAAGAGCTTACGCGAAAACCAACAAAATGCCGCCGAAACGAAAGTCCTCGAAGGGCAAGGCCAAGGATAAGGACCAAAATAAGATAACGCAGGTGGACAAGACCTTCTACGAGCTGCAAATAACCGATTTAAATCAAAAGCTGTCCCGTCTCCGGGCCCATCTGGCGAGCACCGATGAGGCGAACGTGGTGATGACGGCCAAGCTGCAGGACATCGATCACGATCGCACCGACGTCGCCGCCCATCTGGAGCGCACGCTGGCCGAGCGCAACAACTCGATAACGGAGCTGGAGGAGAGGCTGGTCGAAGTCTCGAAGGTGCGCAACGAGGAGAATCGCGTGGCGCAGGAGAAGATCAGTGACTTGGAGGGCAAATACAAGGCCATGCATGATCAGTTGACGTCGGAGATCAAGCTGCTCAACGGCAAGCTGAATTCGCTGGACGAGTTCCGCATTCAGCGGGATGTGCTGCTGGCCAAGTTCGATGACCAGGAGACGGAGACCAAGGAGAAGGAGAAATATCACAAGGAGGCGCTCTACAACATGGAGCAGGCGGCTGTCGTCGAGAAGGACGCACTCAAGAAGGAGGTGGAGGCGAAGCTGCTGCAGGTGTCCGAGGATTTTACGCGCTCCAGCGAGATCCGCAATGCGGGCTATACGCGGCGTCTGATCCGCGAGAATATCGCGCTGCAGAAGGAGATCGATCTGCTGGTGATGTCGCAGATCAAGATCCAGCAGCAGTACAACAACCAGAAGGATAAGCACAAGGAGATCATCGAGCAGTACAGCGCCCTCGATCAGATCAAGAACGAGCTGGTGCGCAACTCCATCAACAAGATCAAGATCATCGAGGGCCTAACGCACAACTACGAGACCCTCAAGGCCAAGTATGTAGAGGCGCTGCAGTATCGACGCGCCTACGAGGCGCAGCAGGAGAACGAGCTGCAGCTGGACGAGACGAACAAGAATGCGGTCGGCAAGGTGAAGTCGCTGTGTCGACGCATCGAGAACATGATGCTGGAGAAGAAGCATCTCGAGGCGGTGCACGATCAGCACGAGGGCGAAATTCTGCGACTGCGCGGCATCATCCAGCAGATCAAGGCAACTGTGCGCGACGCCATCATCACGCAGCAGGGCATGACGCTCTTCCCCGAGCGCCTGGAGGAGATCAATGTGGACACGCCACAAGTCATCCAGGAAGTGCGCGACGAGGCGGTCTCCATGAACAAACTGGCGCGCATCGATCTCCTCACCCAGCTGATGAACATCGTCAGCTCGCACTCGGCTGAGCTGCCAAAGACGCCCTCGATGGAGTCGCTTGACACCGTCACCTCCGAGCTGTACACGCCCGGCAAGATGGGCTTTATGCCTCACAAGCCGCGGCCCGCAGTCTGTGATCTCTTCGAGACCGAGGTGCGCAAGCAGCTGCCCGATCTCCATGTGACGCTGCCCGAGTGTCTGCTCAAGGGACAAGTCCAGGGGGGCGATATTGACAAGCAAGGCGGACGGGCAAACATAATTGATGTGGAGCTGGGCACCACGTTGTATGTGTCCTCGTCCCGCGAGGATGACCTGGTGGAAGTGGACGAGGAACCGCTGGAGGAGCCCGAGGGCTCCAGCTCGACCGTCTCCGTGAAGAAGGAGAGCAGCGAGGGCAGCGCACCAGCTCCAGTGATTATGCCACTGACCAAGCCGGACGATAAGATAATCGACACCAAGTCTATTAATAGCATGACCACTATGGGCACCACGTCTGGGGTCATGGGCGAGGAGGAGGATGTGGATGAGGAGGATGAGTTTGAGATCCATCTCTTCTATTAGCAGCAAGTTAGAAATGTATTGAAATAAAAGATTTGTGTCTTTTGCTGCAAATTGCATTTTAGATTTATTTTATTCATGATGTGTTGCGGGTGGTTGATGTACATATAATATTATATATAGCATATATAAATAAAGCGCTTACGAGTATGCCTAAATTAGTGGAATCCTGTGAATTCATTTTGAACAATATTAAAAGTTAGATTTTATTGGATTAAAATTAATCTCCCTTATTTAAATATTTGTTTCTACAACCGAATTATTTTTTATTGAAAATAAGCCTAGTAAAAAAGATTATATTTAATAATTTCATATAATTTATAAATTGTATTATAAAATTATGATTGAAAGATGAAAAATATAAAATGGTGCAAAGTTAATTAAAAACTTTAAAAAGTAATTTTAAAAATAATTAAATTAAAATTAAAATATCCACTTGATGGATAATTGTTTAAAACCAGCTCTCAACTTCCATCCGTATCTTGAACAACTTGCAGGGCCCATCTGTGCAGACGGAGAAGTGCAACAAGAGCATCGCGGACACCTGGGACTGCATCTATGAGACGAGCGGCAACATGCTCACCAAGTCCAATGTGACGGAGCTCAACCAGGAGATCGGACCGGGCTGCCGTTGTGGCTGCATCGTGCATCTGGGCTCATCGAAGCCCAAGCGCATCATTGCGGGCGCGACGCAAAGCTGTCCAGGTCGCAGTTTCTGGCTAATTCAGGTGAGCTGGAAAAGACACTGAAACATTTAAGCTTTGACATGTTATTAAAACACTGCCACCAACATTCAGGTCGATGGCGAGGAAACCATTTCCATGCAGCTCAGCTTCCTGCGGTTGCCGTGTGGCACGCAGTACATCAAGGTGCGCGACGGTCCTTCGATGTCCTCCACGCTGCTGGTGGAGCTCAATGGCGACGGGGCCACAGGGACAGGTGGCATGCGGCGACCGACGCTTGATGGGTCTAGTCATATCGGGGTTCCGCTGACTGTCGAGTCCACCGGCGCACAGCTTTTGGTGGAATTCTTTTCTGGTGACACGAGCGGAAATTCAACGTCAAGCGCAGGCTACGATGCCGCATCCTGTACCGGCGGCTTCATGGCCAACGTCAAGCAATTGGGTGAGCTAAAATGGTGATTAAAAATATTCGCAAGCAGCTTGTTAACAGTTATTTTTTTGGCAGTTGCTAGAGGCATGAGCAGTAACAGCAGCACAATTCTGGCAGCCACAAGATTGTCCGTGAAGAGTCGCAGCAGCAGCAACGTGCAGAAGAAGCCGCTGTCCAGGATGCGTTTCACATTGGTTCATCTCAGCGCCATGATTTTTGCCAGCATCATAATTCTGATAAGCGCGCTTTTGGGTAAGTAAAATATATATTAAAAATTATCATTTTGTAGTGGGATGTTCAAGGGTTTTTTATACAGTTTGCCTACTACTGAAATTATTTAAAAATAGTCACGACTTATTTAGAATTCGTATTTAAAATGGTCATTTTGCTGTAGGGTTTATAAATATTCACAAATTATTTAAAATTATCATTCAAAATAGCCAATTTGCAGTAGTGTTTTGCAAGGGTTTTTTAATAAATTTACCCTCTGCTGAAATTATTTAAAAAGCGTCACAAATTATTTGCGGCCATCGCAATTTACATACAATTAAAATAAACTCACAACTCATAAAGTGGCCATTTTGAATTGCCATAAACTGCCATTTTAAAGATGGCGGCACCGGAACACTGACCAGGGCTGCACTCTCCTAAATTCCCATGGCTGCAGTATGCACAGTTTCGCAGCGGCCATCTTGTGAACTTTGTCAATATGCTAGCATGACACTTGCTAGTTGTTGACGTTATTGTGATGGAGCTGGCAAGCAAGAAAAGCAAGTGTCAGGACAACATAAATAACGCGCTTAACTTTGGCTCTTTTTTATCGTTCAACAGGTGCTCAATATGTGGTGCGGTATCGCAAGTATCATTTGGCGGTGGCGCGACGACAGGATGAGGGCTCCCACCTGCATACGCCCCGTGCGTCCCTCAGCTCCCTGCACGGGCCGCCGTCGCGCGCCATTTCCACGACCACGCTGCTCTCCGAGGTGATTTATCTGGTGAAAATGCGACCGAAGCGTCAACTGCGGCACTCCATCTTGCGCGAGAGCGCCGATGTGGAGAACGTCACCGATGAGACGGAGTTCAAGGATGCCGAGGCACGCGAACAGATGGTCAACAATGGGTAAGCCGCTAAAGCAACATTTGAAAACAGGCAAACGTCCAGGGATTGACATTAAAGAATTTTTGTAGTTATTTTTTTTTGTTAAATTAAATACACCATAACCATTCTTTTGTAACGAATTATCACTATCAGTCATCATTTCAAAGTCTTTGATTTTTCACTTTTTTCTGAGCAATGAAATAAAACACAAAAATAGACATTCTTTTTTTTTGCCCATAATAAAAAAACAAGTTTAAATAAAAAAAAGGATTAGCTAAAGCTAAAATATCAGCTACGCATATTACAATAAGCACACTTAGTTCTATGGTTAATACAATTCCCCTTTAGAGGTATTGTGACACAGTTTCCGCTATCTGCACATTTTTCCTAAGGAAATATTAACACTTGATTTGTATATTCACTTTTGAATAAAATGATCACGTTGCCTTATTTATTTTATTATATAAGTGTAGTTATTTTTTTCATTTTTTCTTTCATTATAACAAATAAATACATTAAAATTTTCATTATTTTGTATTTTATTTTTTATTTTGTTCATTTGTAATCTAACGGTCTAAGCATTATAAAATAATTATTTTTGATTTTATTTTGTTCAAATTTAATTAAATAGTCTACATTTTATTAAATAACTTAAAATTTAAATACAACCGCTGAGGAAAAGCATTGAAATTCAAATAATCACCATGTAATTTTTATACTTGCTACCCATAGGGTAGAAGGGCTATATCGTCTCGGCTATTGACACTGATCAAGAATATGGGGTCGGAGATGCCTCCTTCGGCCTGTTACATACATTTTCTGTTGGTACTAAGTTATAATACCCTTTTACTCTATAGTTCCTTTGTCTTAAATAAAAAAACGTTAATATTAACGACGAAATTCCTTCCCAAAACCCACTTGGTCATTAATATTAACGTATTTTATTCAAATTCAAATTTGAAAATCCCGCCCAGCTTCTAAATATTAAAATTTTTGGCAAATCTGCTTGCTACTCGATTATGTTCGCCTGGTACTTCAGCAGATCGACGTTGGTTTTGGGAAGGAATTTCGTCGTTAATATTAACGTATTTTATTCAAATTCAAATTTGAAAATCCCGCCCAACTTCTAAATATTAAAGTTTTTGACAAATCTGCTTGCTACTCGATTATGTTCGCCTGGTACTTCAGCAGCTCCAAGTTGGTTTTGGGAAGGAATTTCGTCGTTAATATTAACGTATTTTATTCAAATTCAAATTTGAAAATCCCGCCCACCTTCTAAATATTAAAATTTTTGGCTAATCTACTTGCTACTCGATTATGTTCGCCTGGTACTTCAGCAGCTCCAAGTGGGTTTTGGGAAGGAATTTCGTCGTTAATATTAACGTATTTTATTCAAATTCAAATTTGAAAATCCCGCCCAACTTCTAAATATTAAAGTTTTTGACAAATCTGCTTGCTACTCGATTATGTTCGCCTGGTACTTCAGCAGCTCCAAGTTGGTTTTGGGAAGGAATTTCGTCGTTAATATTAACGTATTTTATTCAAATTCAAATTTGAAAATCCCGCCCAGCTTCTGAAAATTAAAGTTTTTGACAAATCTGCTTGCTACACGATTATGTTCGCCTGGTACTTCAGCAGAACGACGTTGGTTTTGGGAAGGAATTTCGTCGTTAATATTAACGTATTTTATTCAAATTCAAGTTTGAAAATCCCGCCCAGCTTCTAAATATTAAAATTTTTGGCAAATCTGCTTGCTAATCGATTATGTTCGCCTGGTACTTCAGCAGCTCCAAGTGGGTTTTGGGAAGGAATTTCGTCGTTAATATTAACGTATTTTATTCAAATTCAAATTTGAAAATCCCGCCCAGCTTCTAAATATTAAAATTTTTGGCAAATCTGCTTGCTACTCGATTATGTTCTCCTGGTACTTCAGCAGATTGACGTTGGTTTTGGGAAGGAATTTCGTCGTTAATATTAACGTATTTTATTCAAATTCAAATTTGAAAATCCCGCCCAGCTTCTGAAAATTGAAATTTTTGGCTAATCTACTTGCTACTCGATTATGTTCGCCTGGTACTTCAGCAGCTCCAAGTTGGTTTTGGGAAGGAATTTCGACGTTAATATTAACTTATTTTATTCAAATTCAAATTTGAGAATCCCGCCCAGCTTCTAAATATTAAAATTTTTGGCAAATCTGCTTGCTACTCGATTATGTTCGCCTGGTACTTCAGCAGCTCCAAGTGGGTTTTGGGAAGGAATTTCGTCGTTAATATTAACGTATTTTATTCAAATTCAAATTTGAAAATCCCGTCCAGCTTCTAAATATTAAAATTTTTGGCTAATCTACTTGCTACTCGATTATGTTCTCCTGGTACTTCAGCAGATCGACGTTGGTTTTGGGAAGGAATTTCGTCGTTAATATTAACGTATTTTATTCAAATTCAAATTTAAAAATCCCGCCCAGCTTCTAAATATTAAAAATTTTGGCTAATCTACTTGCTACTCGATTATGTTCGCCTGGTACTTCAGCAGCTCCAAGTGGGTTTTGGGAAGGAATTTCGACGTTAATATTAACGTATTTTATTCAAATTCAAATTTGAAAATTCCGCCCAGCCTCTAAATATTAAAATCTTTGGCAAATCTACTTGCTACTCGATTATATTCGCCTGGTACTTCAGCAGATCGACGTTGGTTTTGGGAAGGAATTTCGTCGTTAATATTAACGTATTTTATTCAAATTCAAATTTAAAAATCCCGCCCAGCTTCTAAATATTAAAAATTTTGGCTAATCTACTTGCTACTCGATTATGTTCGCCTGGTACTTCAGCAGCTCCAAGTGGGTTTTGGGAAGGAATTTCGTCGTTAATATTAACGTATTTTATTCAAATTCAAATTTGAAAATCCCGCCCAGCTTCTGAAAATTGAAATTTTTGGCTAATCTACTTGCTACTCGATTATGTTCGCCTGGTACTTCAGCAGCTCCAAGTGGGTTTTGGGAAGGAATTTCGACGTTAATATTAACGTATTTTATTCAAATTCAAGTTTGAAAATCCCGCCCAGCTTCTAAATATTAAAATTTTTGGCAAATCTGCTTGCTACTCGATTATGTTCGCCTGGTACTTCAGCAGCTCCAAGCGGGTTTTGGGAAGGAATTTCGTCGTTAATATTAACGTATTTTATTTAAATTCAAATTTGAAAAAACCGCCAAGCTCCTAAAAATTAAAATTTTTGGCTAATCTACTTGCTACTCGATTATGTTCGCCTGGTACTTCAGCAGCTCCAAGTTGGTTTTGGGAAGGAATTTCGTCGTTAATATTAACGTATTTTATTCAAATTCAAGTTTGAAAATCCCGCCAGGCTCCTAAAAATTAAAATTTTTGGCAAATCTGCTTGCTACTCGATTATGTTCGCCTGGTACTTCAGCAGCTCCAAGTGGGTTTTGGGAAGGAATTTCGTCGTTAATATTAACTTATTTTATTCAAATTCAAATTTGAAAAAACCGCCAAGCTCCTAAAAATTAAAATTTTTGGCTAATCTACTTGCTACTCGACTATGTTCGCCTGGTACTTCAGCAGATCGACGTTGGTTTTGGGAAGGAATTTCGTCGTTAATATTAATGTATTTTATTCAAATTCAAGTTTGAAAATCCCGCCCAGCTTCTAAATATTAAAATTTTTGGCAAATCTGCTTGCTACTCGATTATGTTCGCCTGGTACTTCAGCAGATCGACGTTGGTTTTGGGAAGGAATTTCGTCGTTAATATTAACGTATTTTATTCAAATTCAAGTTTGAAAATCCCGCCCAGCTTCTAAATATTAAAATTTTTGGCAAATCTGCTTGCTACTCGATTATGTTCGCCTGGTACTTCAGCAGATCGACGTTGGTTTTGGGAAGGAATTTCGTCGTTAATATTAACGTATTTTATTCAAATGCAAATTTGAAAAAACCGCCAAGCTCCTAAATATTAAAATGTTTGGCAAATCTGGTTGCTACTCGATTATGTTCGCCTGGTACTTCAGCAGATCGACGTTGGTTTTGGGAAGGAATTTCGTCGTTAATATTAACGTATTTTATTCAAATTCAAATTTGAAAATCCCGCCCAGCTTTTGAAAATTACAATTTTGGCAAATCTGCTTGCTACTCGATTATGTTCGCCTGGTACTTCAGCAGATCGACGTTGGTTTTGGGAAGGAATTTCGTCGTTAATATTAACGTATTTTATTCAAATTCAAATTTGAAAATTCCGCCCAGCCTCTAAATATTAAAATCTTTGGCAAATCTACTTGCTACTCGATTATGTTCGCCTGGTACTTCAGCAGCTCCAAGTTGGTTTTGGGAAGGAATTTCGTCGTTAATATTAACGTATTTTATTCAAATTCAAGTTTGAAAATCCCGCCCAGCTTCTAAAAATTAAAATTTTTGGCAAATCTGCTTGCTACTCGATTATGTTCGCCTGGTACTTCAGCAGCTCCAAGTTGGTTTTGGGAAGGAATTTCGTCGTTAATATTAACGTATTTTATTTAAATTCAAATTTGAAAAAACCGCCAAGCTCCTAAAAATTAAAATTTTTGGCTAATCTACTTGCTACTCGATTATGTTCGCCTGGTACTTCAGCAGCTCCAAGTTGGTTTTGGGAAGGAATTTCGTCGTTAATATTAACGTATTTTATTCAAATTCAAAATTGAAAATCCCGCCCAGCTTCTAAATATTAAAATTTTTGGCAAATCTGCTTGCTACTCGATTATGTTCGCCTGGTACTTCAGCAGATCGACGTTGGTTTTGGGAAGGAATTTCGTCGTTAATATTAACGTATTTTATTCAAATTCAAATTTGAAAATTCCGCCCAGCCTCTAAATATTAAAATCTTTGGCAAATCTACTTGCTACTCGATTATGTTCGCCTGGTACTTCAGCAGCTCCAAGTTGGTTTTGGGAAGGAATTTCGTCGTTAATATTAACGTATTTTATTCAAATTCAAGTTTGAAAATCCCGCCCAACTTCTAAATATTAAAATTTTTAACAAATCTGCTTGCTACTCGATTATGTTCGCCTGGTACTTCAGCAGCTCCAAGTGGGTTTTGGGAAGAAATTTCGTCGTTAATATTAACATATTTTATTCAAATTCAAATTTGAAAAAACCGCCAAGCTCCTAAAAATTAAAATTTTTGGCTAATCTACTTGCTACTCGATTATGTTCGCCTGGTACTTCAGCAGATCGACGTTGGTTTTGGGAAGGAATTTCGACGTTAATATTAACGTATTTTATTCAAATTCAAGTTTGAAAATCCCGCCCAACTTCTAAATATTAAAATTTTTAACAAATCTGCTTGTTACTCGATTATGTTTGCCTGGTACTTCAGCAGCTCCAAGTTGGTTTTGGGAAGGAATTTCGTCGTTAATATAATGTATTTTATTCAAATTCAAGTTTGAAAATCCCGCCCAGCTTCTAAATATTAAAATTTTTGGCAAATCTGCTTGCTACTCGATTATGTTTGCCTGGTACTTCAGCAGATCGACGTTGGTTTTGGGAAGGAATTTCGTCGTTAATATTAACGTATTTTATTTAAATTCAAATTTAAAAATACCGTCCAGCTTCTAAATATTAAAATTTTTGGCAAATCTGCTTGCTACTCGATTATGTTCTCCTGGTACTTCAGCAGATCGACGTTGGTTTTGGGAAGGAATTTCATCGTTAATATTAACGTATTTTATTCAAATTCAAATTTAAAAATCCCGCCCAGCTTCTAAATATTAAAATTTTTGGCAAATCTGCTTGCTACTCGATTATGTTCTCCTGGTACTTCAGCAGATCGACGTTGGTCTTGGGAAGGAATTTCGTCGTTAATATTAACGTATTTTATTCAAATTCAAATTTGAAAATCCCGCCCAGCTTCTAAATATCAAAATTTTTGGCAAATCTGCTTGCTACTCGATTATGTTCGCCTGGTACTTCAGCAGATCGACGTTGGTTTTGGGAAGGAATTTCGTCGTTAATATTAACGTATTTTATTCAAATTCAAATTTAAAAAAAACCGCCAAGCTCCTAAAAATTAAAATTTTTGGCAAATCTGCTTGCTACTCGATTATGTTCGCCTGGTACTTCAGCAGCTCCAAGTGGGTTTTGGGAAGGAATTTCGACGTTAATATTAACGTATTTTATTCAAATTCAAATTTGAAAATTCCGCCCAGCCTCTAAATATTAAAATTTTTGGCAAATCTGCTTGCTACTCGATTATGTTCGCCTGGTACTCCAGCAGATCGACGTTGGTTTTGGGAAGGAATTTCGTCGTTAATATTAATGTATTTTATTCAAATTCAAATTTGAAAATCCCGCCCAGCTTCTAAATATTAAAATTTTTGGCAAATCTGCTTGCTACTCGATTATGTTCGCCTGGTACTTCAGCAGATCGACGTTGGTATTGGGAAGGAATTTCGTCGTTAATATTAACGTATTTTATTCAAATTCAAATTTGAAAATTCCGCCCAGCCTCTAAATATTAAAATCTTTGGCAAATCTACTTGCTACTCGATTATGTTCGCCTGGTACTTCAGCAGCTCCAAGTTGGTTTTGGGAAGGAATTTCGTCGTTAATATTAACGTATTTTATTCAAATTCAAGTTTGAAAATCCCGCCCAGCTTCTAAATATTAAAATTTTTGGCAAATCTGCTTGCTACTCGATTATGTTCGCCTGGTACTCCAGCAGACAGACGTTGGTTTTGGGAAGGAATTTCGTCGTTAATATTAACGTATTTTATTCAAATTCAAATTTGAAAATCCCGCCCAACTTCAAAATATTAAAATTTTTAACAAATCTGCTTGCTACTCGATTATGTTCGCCTGGTACTTCAGCAGCTTCAAGTGGGTTTTGGGATGGAATTTCGTCGTTAATATTAACGTATTTTATTCAAATTCAAATTTGAAAATTCCGCCCAACTTCTAAATATTAAAGTTTTTGACAAATCTGCTTGCTACTCGATTATGTTCGCCTGGTACTTCAGCAGCTCCAAGTTGGTTTTGGGAAGGAATTTCGTCGTTAATATTAACGTATTTTATTCAAATTCAAATTTGAAAAAACCGCCAAACTCCTAAAAATTAAAATTTTTGGCTAATCTACTTGCTACTCGATTATGTTCGCCTGGTACTTCAGCAGATCGACGTTGGCTTTGGGAAGGAATTTCGTCGTTAATATTAACGTATTTTATTCAAATTCAAATTTGAAAATCCCGCCCAGCTTCTAAATATTAAAATTTTTGGCTAATCTACTTGCTACTCGATTATGTTCGCCTGGTACTTCAGCAGAACGACGTTGGTTTTGGGAAGGAATTTCGTCGTTAATATTAACGTATTTTATTCAAATTCAAATTTGAAAAAACCGCCAAGCTCCTAAAAATTAAAATTTTTGGCTAATCTGCTTGCTACTCGATTATGTTCGCCTGGTACTTCAGCAGCTCCAAGTGGGTTTTGGGAAGGAATTTCGTCGTTAATATTAACGTATTTTATTCAAATTCAAATTTGAAAATCCCGCCCAGCTTCTAAATATTAAAATTTTTGGCTAATCTACTTGCTACTCGATTATGTTCGCCTGGTACTTCAGCAGAACGACGTTGGTTTTGGGAAGGAATTTCGTCGTTAATATTAACGTATTTTATTCAAATTCAAATTTGAAAAAACCGCCAAGCTCCTAAAAATTAAAATTTTTGGCTAATCTACTTGCTACTCGATTATGTTCGCCTGGTACTTCAGCAGATCGACGTTGGTTTTGGGAAGGAATTTCGTCGTTAATATTAACGTATTTTATTCAAATTCAAATTTGAAAATCCCGCCCACCTTCTAAATATTAAAATTTTTGGCTAATCTACTTGCTACTCGATTATGTTCGCCTGGTACTTCAGCAGCTCCAAGTGGGTTTTGGGAAGGAATTTCGTCGTTAATATTAACGTATTTTATTCAAATTCAAGTTTGAAAATCCCGCCCAGCTTCTAAATATTAAAATTTTTGGCTAATCTACTTGCTACTCGATTATGTTCACCTGGTACTTCAGCAGCTCCAAGTTGGTTTTGGGAAGGAATTTCGTCGTTAATATTAACGTATTTTATTCAAATTCAAATTTGAAAATCCCGCCAGGCTCCTAAAAATTAAAATTTTTGGCTAATCTACTTGCTACTCGATTATGTTCGCCTGGTACTTCAGCAGCTCCAAGTTGGTTTTGGGAAGGAATTTCGTCGTTAATATTAACGTATTTTATTCAAATTCAAATTTGAAAATCCCGCCCAGCTTCTAAATATTAAAAATTTTGGCTAATCTACTTGCTACTCGATTATGTTCGCCTGGTACTTCAGCAGCTCCAAGTTGGTTTTGGGAAGGAATTTCGTCGTTAATATTAACGTATTTTATTCAAATTCAAGTTTGAAAATCCCGCCCAGCTTCTAAATATTAAAATTTTTGGCAAATCTGCTTCCTTTTGGGAAAGAATTTCGTCGTTAATATTAACGTATTTTATTCAAATTCAAGTTTGAAAATCCCGCCCAGCTTCTAAATATTAAAATTTTTGGCAAATCTGCTTGCTACTCGATTATGTTCGCCTGGTACTTCAGCAGATCGACGTTGGTTTTGGGAAGGAATTTCGTCGTTAATATTAATGTATTTTATTCAAATTCAAATTTGAAAATCCCGCCCAGATTCTGAAAATTAAAATTTTTTGGCAAATTGCTTGCTACTCGATTATGTTCGCCTGGTACTTCAGCAGCTCCAAGTGGGTTTTGGGAAGGAATTTCGTCGTTAATATTAACGTATTTTATTCAAATTCAAGTTTGAAAATCCCGCCCAACTTCTAAATATTAAAATTTTTAACAAATCTGCTTGCTACTCGATTATGTTCGCCTGGTACTTCAGCAGCTCCAAGGGGGTTTTGGGAAAGAATTTCGTCGTTAATATTAACGTATTTTATTCAAATTCAAATTTGAAAAAACCGCCAAACTCCTAAAAATTAAAATTTTTGGCAAATCTGCTTGCTACTCGATTATGTTCGCCTGGTACTTCAGCAGCTCCAAGGGGGTTTTGGGAAAGATTTTCGTCGTTAATATTAACGTATTTTATTCAAATTCAAATTTGAAAAAACCGCCGAACTCCTAAAAATTAAAATTTTTGGCTAATCTACTTGCTACTCGATTATGTTCGCCTGGTACTTCAGCAGCTCCAAGTGGGTTTTGGGACGGAATTTCGTCGTTAATATTAACGTATTTTATTCAAATTCAAATTTGAAAATCCCGCCCACCTTCTAAATATTAAAATTTTTGGCAAATCTGCTTGCTACTCGATTATGTTCGCCTGGTACTTCAGCAGCTCCAAGTGGGTTTTGGGATGGAATTTCGTCGTTAATATTAACGTATTTTATTCAAATTCAAATTTGAAAATCCCGCCCAACTTCTAAATATTAAAGTTTTTGACAAATCTGCTTGCTACTCGATTATGTTCGCCTGGTACTTCAGCAGCTCCAAGTTGGTTTTGGGAAGGAATTTCGTCGTTAATATTAACGTATTTTATTCAAATTCAAATTTGAAAATCCCGCCCAGCTTCTGAAAATTAAAGTTTTTGACAAATCTGCTTGCTACACGATTATGTTCGCCTGGTACTTCAGCAGAACGACGTTGGTTTTGGGAAGGAATTTCGTCGTTAATATTAACGTATTTTATTCAAATTCAAATTTGAAAATCCCGCCAAGCTCCTAAAATTTAAAATTTTTGACAAATCTGCTTGCTACTCGATTATGTTCGCCTGGTACTTCAGCAGCTCCAAGTTGGTTTTGGGAAGGAATTTCGTCGTTAATATTAACGTATTTTATTCAAATTCAAATTTGAAAATCCCGCCCAGCTTCTAAATATTAAAATTTTTGGCTAATCTACTTGCTACTCGATTATGTTCGTCTGGTACTTCAGCAGATCGACGTTGGTTTTGGGAAGGAATTTCGTCGTTAATATTAACGTATTTTATTCAAATTCAAATTTGAAAATCCCGCCCAGCTTCTGAAAATTAAAATTTTTGGCAAATCTGCTTGCTACTCGATTATGTTCGCCTGGTACTTCAGCAGCTCCAAGTGGGTTTTGGGATGGAATTTCGTCGTTAATATTAACGTATTTTATTCAAATTCAAATTTGAAAATCCCGCCCACCTTCTAAATATTAAAATTTTTGGCTAATCTACTTGCTACTCGATTATGTTCGCCTGGTACTTCAGCAGATCGACGTTGGTTTTGGGAAGGAATTTCGTCGTTAATATAAACGTATTTTATTCAAATTCAAATTTGAAAATCCCGCCCACCTTCTAAATATTAAAATTTTTGGCTAATCTACTTGCTACTCGATTATGTTCGCCTGGTACTTCAGCAGCTCCAAGTGGGTTTTGGGAAGGAATTTCGTCGTTAATATTAACGTATTTTATTCAAATTCAAATTTGAAAATCCCGCCCACCTTCTAAATATTAAAATTTTTGGCTAATCTACTTGCTACTCGATTATGTTCGCCTGGTACTTCAGCAGCTCCAAGTGGGTTTTGGGAAGGAATTTCGTCGTTAATATTAACGTATTTTATTCAAATTCAAGTTTGAAAATCCCGCCCAGCTTCTAAATATTAAAATTTTTGGCAAATCTGCTTGCTACTCGATTATGTTCGCCTGGTACTTCAGCAGCTCCAAGTGGGTTTTGGGATGGAATTTCGTCGTTAATATTAACGTATTTTATTCAAATTCAAATTTGAAAATCCCGCCCAGCTTCTGAAAATTAAAATTTTTGGCAAATCTACTTGCTACTCGATTATGTTCGCCTGGTACTTCAGCAGATCGACGTTGGTTTTGGGAAGGAATTTCGTCGTTAATATTAACGTATTTTATTCAAATTCAAATTTGAAAAAACCGCCAAACTTCTGAAAATTAAAATTTTTGGCTAATCTACTTGCTACTCGATTATGTTCGCCTGGTACTTCAGCAGCTCCAAGTGGGATTTTGGAAGGAATTTCGTCGTTAATATTAACGCATTTTATTCAAATTCAAATTTGAAAATCCCGCCCAGCTTCTAAATATTAAAATTTTTGGCAAATCTACTTGCTACTCGATTATGTTCGCTTGGTACTTCAGCAGCTCCAAGTGGGTATTGGGAAGGAATTTCATCATTAATATTAACGTATTTTATTCAAATTCAAATTTGAAAATCCCGCCCAGCTTCTGAAAATTAAAATTTTTGGCAAATCTGCTTGCTACTCGATTATGTTCGCCTGGTACTTCAGCAGCTCCAAGTGGGTTTTGGGAAGGAATTTCGTCGTTAATATTAACGTATTTTATTCAAATTCAAGTTTGAAAATCCCGCCCAGCTTCTAAATATTAAAATTTTTGGCTAATCTACTTGCTACTCGATTATGTTCACCTGGTACTTCAGCAGCTCCAAGTTGGTTTTGGGAAGGAATTTCGTCGTTAATATTAACGTATTTTATTCAAATTCAAATTTGAAAATCCCGCCAGGCTCCTAAAAATTAAAATTTTTGGCTAATCTACTTGCTACTCGATTATGTTCGCCTGGTACTTCAGCAGCTCCAAGTTGGTTTTGGGAAGGAATTTCGTCGTTAATATTAACGTATTTTATTCAAATTCAAATTTGAAAATCCCGCCCAGCTTCTAAATATTAAAAATTTTGGCTAATCTACTTGCTACTCGATTATGTTCGCCTGGTACTTCAGCAGCTCCAAGTTGGTTTTGGGAAGGAATTTCGTCGTTAATATTAACGTATTTTATTCAAATTCAAGTTTGAAAATCCCGCCCAGCTTCTAAATATTAAAATTTTTGGCAAATCTGCTTCCTTTTGGGAAGGAATTTCGTCGTTAATATTAACGTATTTTATTCAAATTCAAGTTTGAAAATCCCGCCCAGCTTCTAAATATTAAAATTTTTGGCAAATCTGCTTGCTACTCGATTATGTTCGCCTGGTACTTCAGCAGATCGACGTTGGTTTTGGGAAGGAATTTCGTCGTTAATATTAATGTATTTTATTCAAATTCAAATTTGAAAATCCTGCCCAGATTCTGAAAATTAAAATTTTTTGGCAAATTGCTTGCTACTCGATTATGTTCGCCTGGTACTTCAGCAGCTCCAAGTGGGTTTTGGGAAGGAATTTCGTCGTTAATATTAACGTATTTTATTCAAATTCAAGTTTGAAAATCCCGCCCAACTTCTAAATATTAAAATTTTTAACAAATCTGCTTGCTACTCGATTATGTTCGCCTGGTACTTCAGCAGCTCCAAGGGGGTTTTGGGAAAGAATTTCGTCGTTAATATTAACGTATTTTATTCAAATTCAAATTTGAAAAAACCGCCAAACTCCTAAAAATTAAAATTTTTGGCAAATCTGCTTGCTACTCGATTATGTTCGCCTGGTACTTCAGCAGCTCCAAGGGGGTTTTGGGAAAGATTTTCGTCGTTAATATTAACGTATTTTATTCAAATTCAAATTTGAAAAAACCGCCGAACTCCTAAAAATAAAAATTGTTGGATAATCTACATGCTACTCGATTATGTTCGCCTGGTACTTCAGCAGCTCCAAGTGGGTTTTGGGAAGGAATTTCGTCGTTAATATTAACGTATTTTATTCAAATTCAAATTTGAAAATCCCGCCCACCTTCTAAATATTAAAATTTTTGGCAAATCTGCTTGCTACTCGATTATGTTCGCCTGGTACTTCAGCAGCTCCAAGTGGGTTTTGGGATGGAATTTCGTCGTTAATATTAACGTATTTTATTCAAATTCAAATTTGAAAATCCCGCCCAGCTTCTAAATATTAAAATTTTTGGCTAATCTACTTGCTACTCGATTATGTTCGCCTGGTACTTCAGCAGATCGACGTTGGTTTTGGGAAGGAATTTCGTCGTTAATATTAACGTATTTTATTCAAATTCAAATTTGAAAATCCCGCCCACCTTCTAAATATTAAAATTTTTGGCTAATCTACTTGCTACTCGATTATGTTCGCCTGGTACTTCAGCAGCTCCAAGTGGGTTTTGGGATGGAATTTCGTCGTTAATATTAACGTATTTTATTCAAATTCAAATTTAAAAATCCCGCCCAACTTCTAAATATTAAAGTTTTTGACAAATCTGCTTGCTACTCGATTATGTTCGCCTGGTACTTCAGCAGCTCCAAGTTGGTTTTGGGAAGGAATTTCGTCGTTAATATTAACGTATTTTATTCAAATTCAAATTTGAAAATCCCGCCAAGCTCCTAAAATTTAAAATTTTTGGCTAATCTACTTGCTACTCGATTATGTTCGCCTGGTACTTCAGCAGCTCCAAGTTGGTTTTGGGAAGGAATTTCGTCGTTAATATTAACGTATTTTATTCAAATTCAAATTTGAAAATCCCGCCCAGCTTCTGAAAATTAAAATTTTTGCCAAATCTGCTTGCTACTCGATTATGTTCGCCTGGTACTTCAGCAGCTCCAAGTTGGTTTTGGGAAGGAATTTCGTCGTTAATATTAACGTATTTTATTCAAATTCAAATTTGAAAATCCCGCCCAGCTTCTAAATATTAAAATTTTTGGCTAATCTACTTGCTACTCGATTATGTTCGCCTGGTACTTCAGCAGATCGACGTTGGTTTTGGGAAGGAATTTCGTCGTTAATATTAACGTATTTTATTCAAATTCAAATTTGAAAATCCCGCCCAGCTTCTGAAAATTAAAATTTTTGCCAAATCTGCTTGCTACTCGATTATGTTCGCCTGGTACTTCAGCAGCTCCAAGTGGGTTTTGGGATGGAATTTCGTCGTTAATATTAACGTATTTTATTCAAATTCAAATTTGAAAATCCCGCCCACCTTCTAAATATTAAAATTTTTGGCTAATCTACTTGCTACTCGATTATGTTCGCCTGGTACTTCAGCAGATCGACGTTGGTTTTGGTAAGGAATTTCGTCGTTAATATAAACGTATTTTATTCAAATTCAAATTTGAAAATCCCGCCCACCTTCTAAATATTAAAATTTTTGGCTAATCTACTTGCTACTCGATTATGTTCGCCTGGTACTTCAGCAGCTCCAAGTGGGTTTTGGGAAGGAATTTCGTCGTTAATATTAACGTATTTTATTCAAATTCAAATTTGAAAAAACTGCCAAGCTCCTAAAAATTAAAATTTTTGGCAAATCTGCTTGCTACTCGATTATGTTCGCCTGGTACTTCAGCAGCTCCAAGTTGGTTTTGGGAAGGAATTTCGTCGTTAATATTAACGTATTTTATTCAAATTCAAATTTGAAAATCCCGCCCACCTTCTAAATATTAAAATTTTTGGTTAATCTACTTGCTACTCGATTATGTTCGCCTGGTACTTCAGCAGCTCCAAGTGGGTTTTGGGAAGGAATTTCGTCGTTAATATTAACGTATTTTATTCAAATTCAAATTTGAAAATCCCGCCCACCTTCTAAATATTAAAATTTTTGGCTAATCTACTTGCTACTCGATTATGTTCGCCTGGTACTTCAGCAGCTCCAAGTGGGTTTTGGGAAGGAATTTCGTCGTTAATATTAACGTATTTTATTCAAATTCAAGTTTGAAAATCCCGCCCAGCTTCTAAATATTAAAATTTTTGGCAAATCTGCTTGCTACTCGATTATGTTCGCCTGGTACTTCAGCAGCTCCAAGTGGGTTTTGGGATGGAATTTCGTCGTTAATATTAACGTATTTTATTCAAATTCAAATTTGAAAATCCCGCCCAGCTTCTGAAAATTAAAATTTTTGGCAAATCTACTTGCTACTCGATTATGTTCGCCTGGTACTTCAGCAGATCGACGTTGGTTTTGGGAAGGAATTTCGTCGTTAATATTAACGTATTTTATTCAAATTCAAATTTGAAAATCCCGCCCAGCTTCTGAAAATTAAAATTTTTGGCTAATCTACTTGCTACTCGATTATGTTCGCCTGGTACTTCAGCAGATCGACGTTGGTTTTGGGAAGGAATTTCGTCGTTAATATTAACGTATTTTATTCAAATTCAAATTTGAAAAAACCGCCAAACTTCTGAAAATTAAAATTTTTGGCTAATCTACTTGCTACTCGATTATGTTCGCCTGGTACTTCAGCAGCTCCAAGTGGGATTTTGGAAGGAATTTCGTCGTTAATATTAACGTATTTTACTCAAATTCAAATTTGAAAATCCCGCCCAGCTTCTAAATATTAAAATTTTTGGCAAATCTACTTGCTGCTCGATTATCTTCGCTTGGTACTTCAGCAGCTCCAAGTGGGTTTTGGGAAGGAATTTCGTCATTAATATTAACGTATTTTATTCAAATTCAAATTTGAAAATCCCGCCCAGCTTCTGAAAATTAAAATTTTTGGCAAATCTGCTTGCTACTCGATTATGTTCGCCTGGTACTTCAGCAGCTCCAAGTTGGTTTTGGGAAGGAATTTCGTCGTTAATATTAACGTATTTTATTCAAATTCAAATTTGAAAATCCCGCCCAGCTTCTAAATATTAAAATTTTTGGCAAATCTGCTTGCTACTCGATTATGTTCGCCTGGTACTTCAGCAGCTCCACGTGGGTTTTGGGAATTCATTTCGTCGTTAATATTAATGTATTTTATTCAAATTCAAATTTGAAAATCCCGCCCAGCTTCTAAATATTAAAATTTTTGGCAAATCTGCTTGCTACTCGATTATGTTCGCCTGGTACTTCAGCAGATCGACGTTGGTATTGGGAAGGAATTTCGTCGTTAATATTAACGTATTTTAATCAAATTCAAGTTTGAATATCCCGCCCAGATTCTGAAAATTAAAATTTTTTGGCAAATTGCTTGCTACTCGATTATGTTCGCCTGGTACTTCAGCAGCTCCAAGTGGGTTTTGGGAAGGAATTTCGTCGTTAATATTAACGTATTTTATTCAAATTCAAATTTGAAAAAACTGCCAAGCTCCTAAAAATTAAAATTTTTGGCAAATCTGCTTGCTACTCGATTATGTTCGCCTGGTACTTCAGCAGCTCCAAGTTGGTTTTGGGAAGGAATTTCGTCGTTAATATTAACGTATTTTATTCAAATTCAAATTTGAAAATCCCGCCCACCTTCTAAATATTAAAATTTTTGGTTAATCTACTTGCTACTCGATTATGTTCGCCTGGTACTTCAGCAGCTCCAAGTGGGTTTTGGGAAGGAATTTCGTCGTTAATATTAACGTATTTTATTCAAATTCAAATTTGAAAAAACCGTCAAGCTCCTAAAAATTAAAATTTTTGGCTAATCTGCTTGCTACTCGATTATGTTCGCCTGGTACTTCAGCAGCTCCAAGTGGGTTTTGGGATGGAATTTCGTCGTTAATATTAACGTATTTTATTCAAATTCAAATTTGAAAATCCCGCCCAATTTCTAAATATTAAAGTTTTTGACAAATCTGCTTGCTACTCGATTATGTTCGCCTGGTACTTCAGCAGATCGACGTTGGTTTTGGGAAGGAATTTCGTCGTTAATATTAACGTATTTTATTCAAATTCAAATTTGAAAAAACCGTCAAGCTCCTAAAAATTAAAATTTTTGGCTAATCTGCTTGCTACTCGATTATGTTCGCCTGGTACTTCAGCAGCTCCAAGTGGGTTTTGGGAAGGAATTTCGTCGTTAATATTAACGTATTTTATTCAAATTCAAATTTGAAAATCCCGCCCAGCTTCTAAATATTAAAATTTTTGGCTAATCTACTTGCTACTTGATTATGTTCGCCTGGTACTTCAGCAGATCGACGTTGGTTTTGGGAAGGAATTTCGTCGTTAATATTAACGTATTTTATTCAAATTCAAATTTGAAAATCCCGCCCAGCTTCTGAAAATTAAAATTTTTGGCAAATCTGCTTGCTACTCGATTATGTTCGCCTGGTACTTCAGCAGCTCCAAGTGGGTTTTGGGAAGAAATTTCGTCGTTAATATTAACGTATTTTATTCAAATTCAAGTTTGAAAATCCCGCCCAGCTTCTAAATATTAAAATTTTTGGCTAATCTACTTGCTACTCGATTATGTTCGCCTGGTACTTCAGCAGCTCCAAGTTGGTTTTGGGAAGGAATTTCGTCGTTAATATTAACGTATTTTATTCAAATTCAAGTTTGAAAATACCGCCCAGCTTCTAAATATTAAAATTTTTGGCAAATCTGCTTGCTACTCGATTATGTTCGCCTGGTCCTTCAGCAGCTCCAAGTGGGTTTTGGGATGGAATTTCGTCATTAATATTAACGTATTTTATTCAAATTCAAATTTAAAAATCCCGCCCAACTTCTAAATATTAAAGTTTTTGACAAATCTGCTTGCTACTCGATTATGTTCGCCTGGTACTTCAGCAGATCGACGTTGGTTTTGGGAAGGAATTTCGTCGTTAATATTAACGTATTTTATTCAAATTCAAATTTGAAAAAACCGTCAAGCTCCTAAAAATTAAAATTTTTGGAAAATCTACTTGCTACTCGATTATGTTCGCTTGGTACTTCAGCAGCTCCAAGTGGGTTTTGGGAAGGAATTTCGTCATTAATATTAACGTATTTTATTCAAATTCAAATTTGAAAATCCCGCCCAGCTTCTGAAAATTAAAATTTTTGGCAAATCTGCTTGCTACTCGATTATGTTCGCCTGGTACTTCAGCAGCTCCAAGTGGGTTTTGGGAAGGAATTTCGTCGTTAATATTAACGTATTTTATTCAAATTCAAGTTTGAAAATCCCGCCCAGTTTCTAAATATTAAAATTTTTGGCTAATCTACTTGCTACTCGATTATGTTCACCTGGTACTTCAGCAGCTCCAAGTTGGTTTTGGGAAGGAATTTCGTCGTTAATATTAACGTATTTTATTCAAATTCAAATTTGAAAATCCCGCCAGGCTCCTAAAAATTAAAATTTTTGGCTAATCTACTTGCTACTCGATTATGTTCGCCTGGTACTTCAGCAGCTCCAAGTTGGTTTTGGGAAGAAATTTCGTCGTTAATATTAACGTATTTTATTCAAATTCAAATTTGAAAATCCCGCCCAGCTTCTAAATATTAAAAATTTTGGCTAATCTACTTGCTACTCGATTATGTTCGCCTGGTACTTCAGCAGCTCCAAGTTGGTTTTGGGAAGGAATTTCGTCGTTAATATTAACGTATTTTATTCAAATTCAAGTTTGAAAATCCCGCCCAGCTTCTAAATATTAAAATTTTTAACAAATCTGCTTGCTACTCGATTATGTTCGCCTGGTACTTCAGCAGCTCCAAGGGGGTTTTGGGAAAGAATTTCGTCGTTAATATTAACGTATTTTATTCAAATTCAAATTTGAAAAAACCGCCAAACTCCTAAAAATTAAAATTTTTGGCAAATCTGCTTGCTACTCGATTATGTTCGCCTGGTACTTCAGCAGCTCCAAGGGGGTTTTGGGAAAGATTTTCGTCGTTAATATTAACGTATTTTATTCAAATTCAAATTTGAAAAAACCGCCGAACTCCTAAAAATTAAAATTTTTGGCTAATCTACTTGCTACTCGATTATGTTCGCCTGGTACTTCAGCAGCTCCAAGTGGGTTTTGGGAAGGAATTTCGTCGTTAATATTAACGTATTTTATTCAAATTCAAATTTGAAAATCCCGCCCACCTTCTAAATATTAAAATTTTTGGCAAATCTGCTTGCTACTCGATTATGTTCGCCTGGTACTTCAGCAGCTCCAAGTGGGTTTTGGGATGGAATTTCGTCGTTAATATTAACGTATTTTATTCAAATTGAAATTTGAAAATCCCGCCCAGCTTCTAAATATTAAAATTTTTGGCTAATCTACTTGCTACTCGATTATGTTCGCCTGGTACTTCAGCAGATCGACGTTGGTTTTGGGAAGGAATTTCGTCGTTAATATTAACGTATTTTATTCAAATTCAAATTTGAAAATCCCGCCCACCTTCTAAATATTAAAATTTTTGGCTAATCTACTTGCTACTCGATTATGTTCGCCTGGTACTTCAGCAGCTCCAAGTTGGTTTTGGGAAGGAATTTCGTCGTTAATATTAACGTATTTTATTCAAATTCAAATTTGAAAATCCCGCCCAGCTTCTGAAAATTAAAGTTTTTGACAAATCTGCTTGCTACACGATTATGTTCGCCTGGTACTTCAGCAGCTCCAAGTTGGTTTTGGGAAGGAATTTCGTCGTTAATATTAACGTATTTTATTCAAATTCAAGTTTGAAAATACCGCCCAGCTTCTAAATATTAAAATTTTTGGCAAATCTGCTTGCTACTCGATTATGTTCGCCTGGTCCTTCAGCAGCTCCAAGTGGGTTTTGGGATGGAATTTCGTCGTTAATATTAACGTATTTTATTCAAATTCAAATTTGAAAATCCCGCCCAGCTTCTGAAAATTAAAATTTTTGGCAAATCTACTTGCTACTCGATTATGTTCGCCTGGTACTTCAGCAGATCGACGTTGGTTTTGGGAAGGAATTTCGTCGTTAATATTAACGTATTTTATTCAAATTCAAATTTGAAAATCCCGCCCAGCTTCTGAAAATTAAAATTTTTGGCTAATCTACTTGCTACTCGATTATGTTCGCCTGGTACTTCAGCAGATCGACGTTGGTTTTGGGAAGGAATTTCGTCGTTAATATTAACGTATTTTATTCAAATTCAAATTTGAAAAAACCGCCAAACTTCTGAAAATTAAAATTTTTGGCTAATCTACTTGCTACTCGATTATGTTCGCCTGGTACTTCAGCAGCTCCAAGTGGGATTTTGGAAGGAATTTCGTCGTTAATATTAACGTATTTTATTCAAATTCAAATTTGAAAATCCCGCCCAGCTTCTAAATATTAAAATTTTTGGCAAATCTACTTGCTACTCGATTATCTTCGCTTGGTACTTCAGCAGCTCCAAGTGGGTTTTGGGAAGGAATTTCGTCATTAATATTAACGTATTTTATTCAAATTCAAATTTGAAAATCCCGCCCAGCTTCTGAAAATTAAAATTTTTGGCAAATCTGCTTGCTACTCGATTATGTTCGCCTGGTACTTCAGCAGCTCCAAGTTGGTTTTGGGAAGGAATTTCGTCGTTAATATTAACGTATTTTATTCAAATTCAAATTTGAAAAAACCGCCAAGCTCCTAAAAATTAAAATTTTTGGCAAATCTGCTTGCTACTCGATTATGTTCGTCTGGTACTCCAGCAGATCGACGTTGGTTTTGGGAAGGAATTTCGTCGTTAATATTAACGTATTTTATTCAAATTCAAATTTGAAAATTCCGCCCAGCCTCTAAATATTAAAATTTTTGGCAAATCTACTTGCTACTCGATTATGTTCGCCTGGTACTTCAGCAGCTCCAAGTTGGTTTTGGGAAGGAATTTCGTCGTTAATATTAATGTATTTTATTCAAATTCAAATTTGAAAATCCCGCCCAGCTTCTAAATATTAAAATTTTTGGCAAATCTGCTTGCTACTCGATTATGTTCGCCTGGTACTTCAGCAGCTCCACGTGGGTTTTGGGAATTCATTTCGTCGTTAATATTAATGTATTTTATTCAAATTCAAATTTGAAAATCCCGCCCAGCTTCTAAATATTAAAATTTTTGGCAAATCTGCTTGCTACTCGATTATGTTCGCCTGGTACTTCAGCAGATCGACGTTGGTATTGGGAAGGAATTTCGTCGTTAATATTAACGTATTTTAATCAAATTCAAGTTTGAATATCCCGCCCAGATTCTGAAAATTAAAATTTTTTGGCAAATTGCTTGCTACTCGATTATGTTCGCCTGGTACTTCAGCAGCTCCAAGTGGGTTTTGGGAAGGAATTTCGTCGTTAATATTAACGTATTTTATTCAAATTCAAATTTGAAAAAACTGCCAAGCTCCTAAAAATTAAAATTTTTGGCAAATCTGCTTGCTACTCGATTATGTTCGCCTGGTACTTCAGCAGCTCCAAGTTGGTTTTGGGAAGGAATTTCGTCGTTAATATTAACGTATTTTATTCAAATTCAAATTTGAAAATCCCGCCCACCTTCTAAATATTAAAATTTTTGGTTAATCTACTTGCTACTCGATTATGTTCGCCTGGTACTTCAGCAGCTCCAAGTGGGTTTTGGGAAGGAATTTCGTCGTTAATATTAACGTATTTTATTCAAATTCAAATTTGAAAAAACCGTCAAGCTCCTAAAAATTAAAATTTTTGGCTAATCTGCTTGCTACTCGATTATGTTCGCCTGGTACTTCAGCAGCTCCAAGTGGGTTTTGGGATGGAATTTCGTCGTTAATATTAACGTATTTTATTCAAATTCAAATTTGAAAATCCCGCCCAATTTCTAAATATTAAAGTTTTTGACAAATCTGCTTGCTACTCGATTATGTTCGCCTGGTACTTCAGCAGATCGACGTTGGTTTTGGGAAGGAATTTCGTCGTTAATATTAACGTATTTTATTCAAATTCAAATTTGAAAAAACCGTCAAGCTCCTAAAAATTAAAATTTTTGGCTAATCTGCTTGCTACTCGATTATGTTCGCCTGGTACTTCAGCAGCTCCAAGTGGGTTTTGGGAAGGAATTTCGTCGTTAATATTAACGTATTTTATTCAAATTCAAATTTGAAAATCCCGCCCAGCTTCTAAATATTAAAATTTTTGGCTAATCTACTTGCTACTTGATTATGTTCGCCTGGTACTTCAGCAGATCGACGTTGGTTTTGGGAAGGAATTTCGTCGTTAATATTAACGTATTTTATTCAAATTCAAATTTGAAAATCCCGCCCAGCTTCTGAAAATTAAAATTTTTGGCAAATCTGCTTGCTACTCGATTATGTTCGCCTGGTACTTCAGCAGCTCCAAGTGGGTTTTGGGAAGAAATTTCGTCGTTAATATTAACGTATTTTATTCAAATTCAAGTTTGAAAATCCCGCCCAGCTTCTAAATATTAAAATTTTTGGCTAATCTACTTGCTACTCGATTATGTTCGCCTGGTACTTCAGCAGCTCCAAGTTGGTTTTGGGAAGGAATTTCGTCGTTAATATTAACGTATTTTATTCAAATTCAAGTTTGAAAATACCGCCCAGCTTCTAAATATTAAAATTTTTGGCAAATCTGCTTGCTACTCGATTATGTTCGCCTGGTCCTTCAGCAGCTCCAAGTGGGTTTTGGGATGGAATTTCGTCATTAATATTAACGTATTTTATTCAAATTCAAATTTAAAAATCCCGCCCAACTTCTAAATATTAAAGTTTTTGACAAATCTGCTTGCTACTCGATTATGTTCGCCTGGTACTTCAGCAGATCGACGTTGGTTTTGGGAAGGAATTTCGTCGTTAATATTAACGTATTTTATTCAAATTCAAATTTGAAAAAACCGTCAAGCTCCTAAAAATTAAAATTTTTGGCAAATCTACTTGCTACTCGATTATGTTCGCTTGGTACTTCAGCAGCTCCAAGTGGGTTTTGGGAAGGAATTTCGTCATTAATATTAACGTATTTTATTCAAATTCAAATTTGAAAATCCCGCCCAGCTTCTGAAAATTAAAATTTTTGGCAAATCTGCTTGCTACTCGATTATGTTCGCCTGGTACTTCAGCAGCTCCAAGTGGGTTTTGGGAAGGAATTTCGTCGTTAATATTAACGTATTTTATTCAAATTCAAGTTTGAAAATCCCGCCCAGTTTCTAAATATTAAAATTTTTGGCTAATCTACTTGCTACTCGATTATGTTCACCTGGTACTTCAGCAGCTCCAAGTTGGTTTTGGGAAGGAATTTCGTCGTTAATATTAACGTATTTTATTCAAATTCAAATTTGAAAATCCCGCCAGGCTCCTAAAAATTAAAATTTTTGGCTAATCTACTTGCTACTCGATTATGTTCGCCTGGTACTTCAGCAGCTCCAAGTTGGTTTTGGGAAGGAATTTCGTCGTTAATATTAACGTATTTTATTCAAATTCAAGTTTGAAAATCCCGCCCAGCTTCTAAATATTAAAATTTTTGGCAAATCTGCTTCCTTTTGGGAAGGAATTTCGTCGTTAATATTAACGTATTTTATTCAAATTCAAGTTTGAAAATCCCGCCCAGCTTCTAAATATTAAAATTTTTGGCAAATCTGCTTGCTACTCGATTATGTTCGCCTGGTACTTCAGCAGATCGACGTTGGTTTTGGGAAGGAATTTCGTCGTTAATATTAATGTATTTTATTCAAATTCAAATTTGAAAATCCCGCCCATCTTCTGAAAATTAAAATTTTTTGGCAAATTGCTTGCTACTCGATTATGTTCGCCTGGTACTTCAGCAGCTCCAAGTGGGTTTTGGGAAGGAATTTCGTCGTTAATATTAACGTATTTTATTCAAATTCAAGTTTGAAAATCCCGCCCAACTTCTAAATATTAAAATTTTTAACAAATCTGCTTGCTACTCGATTATGTTCGCCTGGTACTTCAGCAGCTCCAAGGGGGTTTTGGGAAAGAATTTCGTCGTTAATATTAACGTATTTTATTCAAATTCAAATTTGAAAAAACCGCCAAACTCCAAAAAATTAAAATTTTTGGCAAATCTGCTTGCTACTCGATTATGTTCGCCTGGTACTTCAGCAGCTCCAAGGGGGTTTTGGGAAAGATTTTCGTCGTTAATATTAACGTATTTTATTCAAATTCAAATTTGAAAAAACCGCCGAACTCCTAAAAATTAAAATTTTTGGCTAATCTACTTGCTACTCGATTATGTTCGCCTGGTACTTCAGCAGCTCCAAGTGGGTTTTGGGAAGGAATTTCGTCGTTAATATTAACGTATTTTATTCAAATTCAAATTTGAAAATCCCGCCCACCTTCTAAATATTAAAATTTTTGGCAAATCTGCTTGCTACTCGATTATGTTCGCCTGGTACTTCAGCAGCTCCAAGTGGGTTTTGGGATGGAATTTCGTCGTTAATATTAACGTATTTTATTCAAATTGAAATTTGAAAATCCCGCCCAGCTTCTAAATATTAAAATTTTTGGCTAATCTACTTGCTACTCGATTATGTTCGCCTGGTACTTCAGCAGATCGACGTTGGTTTTGGGAAGGAATTTCGTCGTTAATATTAACGTATTTTATTCAAATTCAAATTTGAAAATCCCGCCCACCTTCTAAATATTAAAATTTTTGGCTAATCTACTTGCTACTCGATTATGTTCGCCTGGTACTTCAGCAGCTCCAAGTTGGTTTTGGGAAGGAATTTCGTCGTTAATATTAACGTATTTTATTCAAATTCAAATTTGAAAATCCCGCCCAGCTTCTGAAAATTAAAGTTTTTGACAAATCTGCTTGCTACACGATTATGTTCGCCTGGTACTTCAGCAGCTCCAAGTTGGTTTTGGGAAGGAATTTCGTCGTTAATATTAACGTATTTTATTCAAATTCAAGTTTGAAAATACCGCCCAGCTTCTAAATATTAAAATTTTTGGCAAATCTGCTTGCTACTCGATTATGTTCGCCTGGTCCTTCAGCAGCTCCAAGTGGGTTTTGGGATGGAATTTCGTCATTAATATTAACGTATTTTATTCAAATTCAAATTTAAAAATCCCGCCCAACTTCTAAATATTAAAGTTTTTGACAAATCTGCTTGCTACTCGATTATGTTCGCCTGGTACTTCAGCAGATCGACGTTGGTTTTGGGAAGGAATTTCGTCGTTAATATTAACGTATTTTATTCAAATTCAAATTTGAAAAAACCGTCAAGCTCTTAAAAATTAAAATTTTTGGCAAATCTACTTGCTACTCGATTATGTTCGCTTGGTACTTCAGCAGCTCCAAGTGGGTTTTGGGAAGGAATTTCGTCATTAATATTAACGTATTTTATTCAAATTCAAATTTGAAAATCCCGCCCAGCTTCTGAAAATTAAAATTTTTGGCAAATCTGCTTGCTACTCGATTATGTTCGCCTGGTACTTCAGCAGCTCCAAGTGGGTTTTGGGAAGGAATTTCGTCGTTAATATTAACGTATTTTATTCAAATTCAAATTTGAAAATCCCGCCAGGCTCCTAAAAATTAAAATTTTTGGCTAATCTACTTGCTACTCGATTATGTTCGCCTGGTACTTCAGCAGCTCCAAGTTGGTTTTGGGAAGAAATTTCGTCGTTAATATTAACGTATTTTATTCAAATTCAAATTTGAAAATCCCGCCCAGCTTCTAAATATTAAAAATTTTGGCTAATCTACTTGCTACTCGATTATGTTCGCCTGGTACTTCAGCAGATCGACGTTGGTTTTGGGATGGAATTTCGTCGTTAATATTAACGTATTTTATTCAAATTCAAGTTTGAAAATCCCGCCCAGCTTCTAAATATTAAAATTTTTGGCAAATCTGCTTCCTTTTGGGAAGGAATTTCGTCGTTAATATTAACGTATTTTATTCAAATTCAAGTTTGAAAATCCCGCCCAGCTTCTAAATATTAAAATTTTTGGCAAATCTGCTTGCTACTCGATTATGTTCGCCTGGTACTTCAGCAGATCGACGTTGGTTTTGGGAAGGAATTTCGTCGTTAATATTAATGTATTTTATTCAAATTCAAATTTGAAAATCCCGCCCATCTTCTGAAAATTAAAATTTTTTGGCAAATTGCTTGCTACTCGATTATGTTCGCCTGGTACTTCAGCAGCTCCAAGTGGGTTTTGGGAAGGAATTTCGTCGTTAATATTAACGTATTTTATTCAAATTCAAGTTTGAAAATCCCGCCCAACTTCTAAATATTAAAATTTTTAACAAATCTGCTTGCTACTCGATTATGTTCGCCTGGTACTTCAGCAGCTCCAAGTGGGTTTTGGGATGGAATTTCGTCGTTAATATTAACGTATTTTATTCAAATTCAAATTTGAAAAAACCGCCAAACTCCTAAAAATTAAAATTTTTGGCAAATCTGCTTGCTACTCGATTATGTTCGCCTGGTACTTCAGCAGCTCCAAGGGGGTTTTGGGAAAGATTTTCGTCGTTAATATTAACGTATTTTATTCAAATTCAAATTTGAAAAAACCGCCGAACTCCTAAAAATTAAAATTTTTGGCTAATCTACTTGCTACTCGATTATGTTCGCCTGGTACTTCAGCAGCTCCAAGTGGGTTTTGGGAAGGAATTTCGTCGTTAATATTAACGTATTTTATTCAAATTCAAATTTGAAAATCCCGCCCACCTTCTAAATATTAAAATTTTTGGCAAATCTGCTTGCTACTCGATTATGTTCGCCTGGTACTTCAGCAGCTCCAAGTGGGTTTTGGGATGGAATTTCGTCGTTAATATTAACGTATTTTATTCAAATTGAAATTTGAAAATCCCGCCCAGCTTCTAAATATTAAAATTTTTGGCTAATCTACTTGCTACTCGATTATGTTCGCCTGGTACTTCAGCAGATCGACGTTGGTTTTGGGAAGGAATTTCGTCGTTAATATTAACGTATTTTATTCAAATTCAAATTTGAAAATCCCGCCCACCTTCTAAATATTAAAATTTTTGGCTAATCTACTTGCTACTCGATTATGTTCGCCTGGTACTTCAGCAGCTCCAAGTGGGTTTTGGGATGGAATTTCGTCGTTAATATTAACGTATTTTATTCAAATTCAAATTTGAAAATCCCGCCCAACTTCTAAATATTAAAGTTTTTGACAAATCTGCTTGCTACTCGATTATGTTCGCCTGGTACTTCAGCAGATCGACGTTGGTTTTGGGAAGGAATTTCGTCGTTAATATTAACGTATTTTATTCAAATTCAAATTTGAAAATCCCGCCAAGCTCCTAAAATTTAAAATTTTTGGCTAATCTACTTGCTACTCGATTATGTTCGCCTGGTACTTCAGCAGCTCCAAGTTGGTTTTGGGAAGGAATTTCGTCGTTAATATTAACGTATTTTATTCAAATTCAAATTTGAAAATCCCGCCCAGCTTCTGAAAATTAAAATTTTTGCCAAATCTGCTTGCTACTCGATTATGTTCGCCTGGTACTTCAGCAGCTCCAAGTTGGTTTTGGGAAGGAATTTCGTCGTTAATATTAACGTATTTTATTCAAATTCAAATTTGAAAATCCCGCCCAGCTTCTAAATATTAAAATTTTTGGCTAATCTACTTGCTACTCGATTATGTTCGCCTGGTACTTCAGCAGATCGACGTTGGTTTTGGGAAGGAATTTCGTCGTTAATATTAACGTATTTTATTCAAATTCAAGTTTGAAAATCCCGCTCAGCTTCTGAAAATTAAAATTTTTGGCAAATCTGCTTGCTACTCGATTATGTTCGCCTGGTACTTCAGCAGCTCCAAGTGGGTTTTGGGATGGAATTTCGTCGTTAATATTAACGTATTTTATTCAAATTCAAATTTGAAAATCCCGCCCACCTTCTAAATATTAAAATTTTTGGCTAATCTACTTGCTACTCGATTATGTTCGCCTGGTACTTCAGCAGATCGACGTTGGTTTTGGTAAGGAATTTCGTCGTTAATATAAACGTATTTTATTCAAATTCAAATTTGAAAATCCCGCCCACCTTCTAAATATTAAAATTTTTGGCTAATCTACTTGCTACTCGATTATGTTCGCCTGGTACTTCAGCAGCTCCAAGTGGGTTTTGGGAAGGAATTTCGTCGTTAATATTAACGTATTTTATCAAATTCAAATTTGAAAATCCCGCCCACCTTCTAAATATTAAAATTTTTGGCTAATATACTTGCTACTCGATTATGTTCGCCTGGTACTTCAGCAGCTTCAAGTGGGTTTTGGGAAGGAATTTCGTCGTTAATATTAACGTATTTTATTCAAATTCAAGTTTGAAAATCCCGCCCAGCTTCTAAATATTAAAATTTTTGGCAAATCTGCTTGCTACTCGATTATGTTCGCCTGGTACTTCAGCAGCTCCAAGTGGGTTTTGGGATGGAATTTCGTCGTTAATATTAACGTATTTTATTCAAATTCAAATTTGAAAATCCCGCCCAGCTTCTGAAAATTAAAATTTTTGGCAAATCTACTTGCTACTCGATTATGTTCGCCTGGTACTTCAGCAGATCGACGTTGGTTTTGGGAAGGAATTTCGTCGTTAATATTAACGTATTTTATTCAAATTCAAATTTGAAAATCCCGCCCACTTCTAAATATTAAAATTTTTGGCAAATCTGCTTGCTACTCGATTATGTTCGCCTGGTACTTCAGCAGCTCCAAGTGGGTTTTGGGATGGAATTTCGTCGTTAATATTAACGTATTTTATTCAAATTCAAATTTGAAAATCCCGCCCAGCTTCTGAAAATTAAAATTTTTGGCAAATCTACTTGCTACTCGATTATGTTCGCCTGGTACTTCAGCAGATCGACGTTGGTTTTGGGAAGGAATTTCGTCGTTAATATTAACGTATTTTATTCAAATTCAAATTTGAAAATCCCGCCCAGCTTCTGAAAATTAAAATTTTTGGCTAATCTACTTGCTACTCGATTATGTTCGCCTGGTACTTCAGCAGATCGACGTTGGTTTTGGGAAGGAATTTCGTCGTTAATATTAACGTATTTTATTCAAATTCAAATTTGAAAAAACCGCCAAACTTCTGAAAATTAAAATTTTTGGCTAATCTACTTGCTACTCGATTATGTTCGCCTGGTACTTCAGCAGCTCCAAGTGGGATTTTGGAAGGAATTTCGTCGTTAATATTAACGTATTTTATTCAAATTCAAATTTGAAAATCCCGCCCAGCTTCTAAATATTAAAATTTTTGGCAAATCTACTTGCTACTCGATTATGTTCGCTTGGTACTTCAGCAGCTCCAAGTGGGTTTTGGGAAGGAATTTCGTCATTAATATTAACGTATTTTATTCAAATTCAAATTTGAAAATCCCGCCCAGCTTCTGAAAATTAAAATTTTTGGCAAATCTGCTTGCTACTCGATTATGTTCGCCTGGTACTTCAGCAGCTCCAAGTTGGTTTTGGGAAGGAATTTCGTCGTTAATATTAACGTATTTTATTCAAATTCAAATTTGAAAAAACCGCCAAGCTCCTAAAAATTAAAATTTTTGGCAAATCTGCTTGCTACTCGATTATGTTCGCCTGGTACTCCAGCAGATCGACGTTGGTTTTGGGAAGGAATTTCGTCGTTAATATTAACGTATTTTATTCAAATTCAAATTTGAAAATTCCGCCCAGCCTCTAAATATTAAAATCTTTGGCAAATCTACTTGCTACTCGATTATGTTCGCCTGGTACTTCAGCAGCTCCAAGTTGGTTTTGGGAAGGAATTTCGTCGTTAATATTAACGTATTTTATTCAAATTCAAGTTTGAAAATCCCGCCCAGCTTCTAAATATTAAAATTTTTGGCAAATCTGCTTGCTACTCGATTATGTTCGCCTGGTACTCCAGCAGATCGACGTTGGTTTTGGGAAGGAATTTCGTCGTTAATATTAACGTATTTTAATCAAATTCAAGTTTGAATATCCCGCCCAGATTCTGAAAATTAAAATTTTTTGGCAAATTGCTTGCTACTCGATTATGTTCGCCTGGTACTTCAGCAGCTCCAAGTGGGTTTTGGGAAGGAATTTCGTCGTTAATATTAACGTATTTTATTCAAATTCAAATTTGAAAAAACTGCCAAGCTCCTAAAAATTAAAATTTTTGGCAAATCTGCTTGCTACTCGATTATGTTCTCCTGGTACTTCAGCAGCTCCAAGTTGGTTTTGGGAAGGAATTTCGTCGTTAATATTAACGTATTTTATTCAAATTCAAATTTGAAAAAACCGCCAAGCTCCTAAAAATTAAAATTTTTGGCAAATCTGCTTGCCACTCGATTATGTTCGCCTGGTACTTCAGCAGATCGACGTTGGTTTTGGGAAGGAATTTCGTCGTTAATATTAACGTATTTTATTCAAATTTAAATTTGAAAAAACCGTCAAGCTCCTAAAAATTAAAATTTTTGGCTAATCTGCTTGCTACTCGATTATGTTCGCCTGGTACTTCAGCAGCTCCAAGTGGGTTTTGGGAAGGAATTTCGTCGTTAATATTAACGTATTTTATTCAAATTCAAATTTGAAAATCCCGCCCAGCTTCTAAATATTAAAATTTTTGGCTAATCTACTTGTTACTTGATTATGTTCGCCTGGTACTTCAGCAGATCGACGTTGGTTTTGGGAAGGAATTTCGTCGTTAATATTAACGTATTTTATTCAAATTCAAATTTGAAAATCCCGCCCAGCTTCTGAAAATTAAAATTTTTGGCAAATCTGCTTGCTACTCGATTATGTTCGCCTGGTACTTCAGCAGCTCCAAGTTGGTTTTGGGAAGGAATTTCGTCGTTAATATTAACGTATTTTATTCAAATTCAAATTTGAAAATCCCGCCCACCTTCTAAATATTAAAATTTTTGGTTAATCTACTTGCTACTCGATTATGTTCGCCTGGTACTTCAGCAGCTCCAAGTGGGTTTTGGGAAGAAATTTCGTCGTTAATATTAACGTATTTTATTCAAATTCAAGTTTGAAAATCCCGCCCAGCTTCTAAATATTAAAATTTTTGGCAAATCTGCTTGCTACTCGATTATGTTCGCCTGGTCCTTCAGCAGCTCCAAGTGGGTTTTGGGATGGAATTTCGTCATTAATATTAACGTATTTTATTCAAATTCAAATTTAAAAATCCCGCCCAACTTCTAAATATTAAAGTTTTTGACAAATCTGCTTGCTACTCGATTATGTTCGCCTGGTACTTCAGCAGATCGACGTTGGTTTTGGGAAGGAATTTCGTCGTTAATATTAACGTATTTTATTCAAATTCAAATTTGAAAATCCCGTCCACCTTCTAAATATTAAAATTTTTGGCTAATCTACTTGCTACTCGATTATGTTCGCCTGGTACTTCAGCAGATCGACGTTGGTTTTGGGAAGGAATTTCGTCGTTAATATTAACGTATTTTATTCAAATTCAAATTTGAAAATCCCGCCCACCTTCTAAATATTAAAATTTTTGGCTAATCTACTTGCTACTCGATTATGTTCGCCTGGTACTTCAGCAGCTCCAAGTGGGTTTTGGGATGGAATTTCGTCGTTAATATTAACGTATTTTATTCAAATTCAAATTTGAAAATCCCGCCCAACTTCTTAATATTAAAGTTTTTGACAAATCTGCTTGCTACTCGATTATGTTCGCCTGGTACTTCAGCAGCTCCAAGTTGGTTTTGGGAAGGAATTTCGTCGTTAATATTAACGTATTTTATTCAAATTCAAATTTGAAAATCCCGCCCATCTTCTGAAAATTAAAATTTTTGGCTAATCTACTTGCTACTCGATTATGTTCGCCTGGTACTTCAGCAGATCGACGTTGGTTTTGGGAAGGAATTTCGTCGTTAATATTAACGTATTTTATTCAAATTCAAATTTGAAAATCCCGCCCACCTTCTAAATAGTAAAATTTTTGGCTAATCTACTTGCTACTCGATTATGTTCGCCTGGTACTTCAGCAGCTCCAAGTGGGTTTTGGGAAGGAATTTCGTCGTTAATATTAACGTATTTTATTCAAATTCAAATTTGAAAATCCCGCCCATCTTCTGAAAATTAAAATTTTTTGCTAATCTACTTGCTACTCGATTATGTTCGCCTGGTACTTCAGCAGATCGACGTTGGTTTTGGGAAGGAATTTCGTCGTTAATATTAACGTATTTTATTCAAATTCAAATTTGAAAATCCCGCCCAGCTTCTAAATATTAAAATTTTTGGCTAATCTACTTGCTACTCGATTATGTTCGCCTGGTACTTCAGCAGATCGACGTTGGTTTTGGTAAGGAATTTCGTCGTTAATATAAACGTATTTTATTCAAATTCATGTTTTAAAATCCCGCCCAGCTTCTAAATATTAAAATTTTTGGCTAATCTACTTGCTACTCGATTATGTTCGCCTGGTACTTCAGCAGCTCCAAGTGGGTTTTGGGAAGGAATTTCGTCGTTAATATTAACGTATTTTATTCAAATTCAAATTTGAAAATCCCGCCCATCTTCTGAAAATTAAAATTTTTGGCAAATTTGCTTGCTACTCGATTATGTTCGCCTGGTACTTCAGCAGCTCCAAGTGGGTTTTGGGATGGAATTTCGTCGTTAATATTAACGTATTTTATTCAAATTCAAATTTGAAAATCCCGCCCACCTTCTAAATATTAAAATTTTTGGCTAATCTACTTGCTACTCGATTATGTTCGCCTGGTACTTCAGCAGATCGACGTTGGTTTTGGGAAGGAATTTCGTCGTTAATATTAACGTATTTTATTCAAATTCAAATTTGAAAATCCGGCCCACCTTCTAAATATTAAAATTTTTGGCTAATCTACTTGCTACTCGATTATGTTCGCCTGGTACTTCAGCAGATCGACGTTGGTTTTGGGAAGGAATTTCGTCGTTAATATTAACGTATTTTATTCAAATTCAAATTTGAAAATCCCGCCCACCTTCTAAATATTAAAATTTTTGGCTAATCTACTTGCTACTCGATTATGTTCGCCTGGTACTTCAGCAGATCGACGTTGGTTTTGGGAAGGAATTTCGTCGTTAATATTAACGTATTTTATTCAAATTCAAATTTGAAAATCCCGCCCAGCTTCTGAAAATTAAAATTTTTGGCTAATCTACTTGCTACTCGATTATGTTCGCCTGGTACTTCAGGAGCTCCAAGTGGGTTTTGGGAATGAATTTCGTCGTTAATATTAACGTATTTTATTCAAATTCAAGTTTGAAAATCCCGCCCAGCTTCTAAATATTAAAATTTTTGGCAAATCTGCTTGCTGCTCGATTATGTTCGCCTGGTACTTCAGCAGCTCCAAGTGGGTTTTGGGAAGGAATTTCGTCGTTAATATTAACGTATTTTATTCAAATTTAAATTTGAAAAAACCGCCAAGCTCCTAAAAATTAAAATTTTTAGCTAATCTACTTGCTACTCGATTATGTTCGCCTGGTACTTCAGCAGCTCCAAGTGGGTTTTGGGAAGGAATTTCGTCGTTAATATTAACGTATTTTATTCAAATTCAAATTTGAAAATCCCGCCCAGCTTCTGAAAATTAAAATTTTTGGCTAATCTACTTTGCTACTCGATTATGTTCGCCTGATACTTCAACAGCTCCAAGTGGGTTTTGGGAATGAATTTCGTCGTTAATATTAACGTATTTTATTCAAATTCAAGTTTGAAAATCCCGCCCAGCTTCTAAATATTAAAATTTTTGGCAAATCTGCTTGCTACTCGGTTATGTTCGCCTGGTACTTCAGCAGCTCCAAGTGGGTTTTGGGAAGGAATTTCGTCGTTAATATTAACGTATTTTATTCAAATTCAAATTTGAAAAAACCGCCAAGCTCCTAAAAATTAAAATTTTTAGCTAATCTACTTGCTACTCGATTATGTTCGCCTGGTACTTCAGCAGCTCCAAGTGGGTTTTGGGAAGGAATTTCGTCGTTAATATTAACGTATTTTATTCAAATTCAAATTTGAAAATCCCGCCCAGCTTCTGAAAATTAAAATTTTTGGCTAATCTACTTGCTACTCGATTATGTTCGCCTGGTACTTCAGCAGCTCCAAGTGGGTTATGGGAAGGAATTTCGTCGTTAATATTAACGTATTTTATTCAAATTCCAGTTTGAAAATCCCGCCCAGCTTCTAAATATTAAAATTTTTGGCTAATCTACTTGCTATTCGATTATGTTCGCCTGGTACTTCAGCAGCTCCAAGTGGGTTTTGGGATGGAATTTCGTCGTTAATATTAACGTATTTTATTCAAATTCAAATTTGAAAAAACCGCCAAGCTCCTAAAAATTAAAATTTTTAGCTAATCTACTTGCTACTCGATTATGTTCGCCTGGTACTTCAGCAGCTCCAAGTGGGTTTTGGGAAGGAATTTCGTCGTTAATATTAACGTATTTTATTCAAATTCAAATTTGAAAATCCCGCCCAGCTTCTGAAAATTAAAATTTTTGGCTAATCTACTTGCTACTCGATTATGTTCGCCTGGTACTTCAGCAGCTCCAAGTGGGTTTTGGGAAGGAATTTCGTCGTTAATATTAACGTATTTTATTCAAATTCAAATTTGAAAATCCCGCCCAGCTTCTAAATATTAAAATTTTTGCAAATCTGCTTGCTACTCGATTATGTTCGCCTGGTACTTCAGCAGCTCCAAGTGGGTTTTGGGAAGGAATTTCGTCGTTAATATTAACGTATTTTATTCAAATTCAAATTTGAAAATCCCGCCCAGCTTCTGAAAATTAAAATTTTTGGCAAATCTGCTTGCTACTCGATTATGTTCGCCTGGTACTTCAGCAGCTCCAAGTGGGTTATGGGAAGGAATTTCGTCGTTAATATTAACGTATTTTATTCAAATTCCAGTTTGAAAATCCCGCCCAGCTTCTAAATATTAAAATTTTTGGCTAATCTACTTGCTATTCGATTATGTTCGCCTGGTCAACAGAGCGACGTTGGTTTTGGGAAGGAATTTCGTCGTTACGTATTTTATTCAAATTCAAGTTTGAAATTATTAATTTTTTTCATATAAACAAAAAATCAAATTTCAGTATATTTATTTAGTGTATATCTTTTGTTTAAATATCCTTTCAGTTTTTTGGTTTCTCTCGAAATGGGTTGCGGGTATCTGACGGTTGTTGTTTTGTTACTTGTTTTAATATAACTTGGTTGTTGTTGCAGCGAGGACGCAGCTGGATTCGGGAGCACGACCTCCATGATGACCCTGCGCAACGAACACGCTTCCTTGACGTCCCTATCGCCGGGAGCAGAGAGTCTCAGTCCAGTTGGGTCGCCGTCCTCAGCCGAAGCAGAGCTGGAAGTGCAGCGCATCAATGAGTCGGCCAAGACAGATTCGCCGCCCGATCCGTTGAGCTTCAAGGATAGTGCCAAGGATTCGGAGTCCATCATTTCGTCGGGCATGAGTTCGCTGTGCAATAGTCCGCCACTCAACAGCAAGCGGCTGAGCAAGTACTCGGATCGCTACGATGCTGTTACGCTGAAGCTGCTCAGCTCCCGGCTGGACGAGAGTCTGCGGGATGCCAAATCGCTGAATTCCGGCTCCGGTTCGCTGTGTCTAGGCCGCATGGGATCGCGCAGCGTAAGCGCTTCACTGACCAACGTGAGTAGGGATTAAATTTCAATTTCAATTCGATCTGTTAAGGCAACTTCTCGTTTTCCAGGGCTGCTATTCGCCGGCGGCGAGCGTGGTGAGCACGGCGACCATTCGCACGACCAGCAATCCCAAGGAGTCCAAGGATCAACAGAATCGTAAGAAGCTGCTGACACGTCCCGGCTCCGAGTTCTCGCTGGGCAATCAGGAGGAACTGGAGATGGACTACTACGATTACAACGTTATCAATGCGGGCGCAGCGCCTGGCTCCTACCTGGGCATGGATCCCGCCTATTGCATATGGATACCGCCCTTCGAGGAGACACCGGAGCGCGAGGACGAGGACAAAACGCCGGAGCCTGCCTCAGTGCCCGAGGAAACAAATGCACTGTACGAGGAAATCCAAATGCCCAAGTACGGGCATTATCTGTGCCCCGGCAGCAAGGGCACCACAGCCGACAACACGCCCAGCTCCGAGGAGCGCTCGCTGCCCAGCAGCCAGCAGCAGTCGAAGGCAACGTCGCCCTGCGAGACGCACCAGAGGAGCAGCACGTCGCAGAAGACGCCAACCAAACAGCCCACGCCGTACATGTCTCGCAAGCAGCGTCGGCAAGCCAGGCAGCAGTTGAAGCTGAGCAACGAGCTGGTGTCCGGATCCAGATCGGGTTTGGAGACTCTGCGTCCAAGTGCAACAATGAAACACGCAGCGGAAATTGCCGCCGTGCATCAGAACGTTGCGAAGATGACGGACAGCGTGGACTCCAGTCAATCGATGACGGGATCGTATGTCGAAAAGGAAACGCTGGTGGAGAAGGGGTCGAGTGATCTGCAGGAGTACCTCGATCTGGAGGACATCCAGTTCGCCGATGAAAGTGGCAGCGACTACGAGGCGGCTACGCTCAAGCAAAAACACCAGGTCATCGATGATGCCGCAAGGATGCCCAGATCGAAAGAGGCTGCAGTCTAAGTAGGGACGCAATTCAGCAAAAATAGCCTGTATATAGAACAGTACTTAATGTAGTTAAGGATAGTATGTGTTACGGGTAGCAACATATATCAGCAGTATGCGTATAAGACCACCAATAGGTTAGATTGAGGAAGAAATTTAAATTTAAGTTAAGCCGGTTCAATTATAGGCTCGATTGGAGCTCAAGCATTGGTTTAATTAGATAAACCCAGGCATCAAATATGTACATAAATAATTATATTAATTCGAAACACGATGCTAGTCATTAGCTTAAGTTTATGCTTTATATTCGTATATTTCGATTGCCATATTCGACTTACAAAACCCTTTATTGCGGCCTTTTTGTGATTATTTATTGTTCACTTATCAAAATCTAGTCAAAATTAACTCGCCATAAGTTTTATTTGATAAGTAAGGATCAGTTTAACTATCGGAAGCACTATCAACTTTTACGAAGGTAAAAGAGCAGTCGATAGAACCTTTGATAGTTAATGATATTAAATCCTTTTGACTGTAGCTCTTAGCCCTCATATATTAACATATACGGTGTATATATACAACAAAGACACCAAAAATAAAGTCATTAAATCCATTGCATAAAAATCAATTCGCCCGTGTTTTAATTCATTCCAACAGGCTTCGAAATTCTATAGAAACATTTCTCTGCTCTGCAGCTAAAAAATATTTCTATGGAATACCTTTACCATATCGGTGGAGTTAGATTTTTGACATGGCGTAAGCAGTTTGGGCTTAACACATTCAGGATAGATTGCTTTGCAAATATCATCGATAACAGATGGATAGACTTGCTTCTCCTTGATATATGCCTTCAGTTCGTTACGTTTCAGTTCGCGCTTCATCTTACCAATCAATGGATCATCCTTAACTCTCCGATTTCGATGCATCGCACTACAAACGCAACAGCTGTGTGATTCCGGCTTAACACATTCAACGATAATTCTACTTGGCTCCATAGCACACTGATCTTTAGGTGGATACCCAAATTGCCCCTTCTTCAACGCAGCATGTTGTCTGATTCTTCGGACCTCTCGTTGCGTTTTTTCCTTAAAACTCCATGTTTCTTCTTTCACGGTTTGAGTTGCTTTCGATTCCCTGGCGACTTCATTGGTCGGAGTGGTTGAATCGCTGCGACGATCGGATGAAGGCTTCCATCTGCAGACGCACCTCGTGTCTCTCAGCTCCCTGCACGGGCCGCAATAGCGCGCCATGTCCTCATATATGCTGCTTTCCTGGTGTAAATGCGATCGAAGCCGTAAGGCGTTGAAGTAATTTCCAAATAGGCAATGAAAATAATGATTTTTTTTAACTTAATTTACCCCAAAATCATTATTTTGTAACGAATTATAAATCGAACCTTATTTTTTACTTTTTTCTTCCATGTTGATTAATTTCAAGTAATAAAATTTAGATCGTAAACTCAAGAATAATGATTTTTAAATTTTGCCCCATTATAAAAATCGGGTGTAAACAAAACAAATGGAAAAGTTACAGTCGAGTGTGATCGACTCTGAAATACCACAGCACACTTTGTGCTATGGCCGACAACATCCCCATATAGAGGTTTTGTGACACAATATGCACATTTTTCTAAAGCAAATATCGACACACTCTACTTTACACAATTGGTGTAGATTTTTATATAATATTTATGCCCCAATAAAAGGATCTCGAATCTACCTTCAAATCTCTATCTGTACACCCGCTACTTTAAAGGTGAAAGAGTATTATAAATTAGCGCCATCTCCGACGGCGTAAATTCTTTTGCGAAACTGCTATAATAAAGTGCAGAACCTTCGATATTTGATCACTATGTGTACAAGTCGATATTAAACTTTTAGACTTCATATATTAATATGTGCGGAGTATCTATTCAACAAAGACACCAAAAATAAAGTCATTAAATCCATTGCATAAAAATTAAGTCACTCGGTTCACAATTCAATCAGAAAACAACAAATCTAGAAATTCTATAGAAATATTTTTTTGCTCTGCAGCTATAAAATATTTCTGTAGAATTTCTTTGCTATATGGGTAGAACCAGATTTTGGGCATGGCCCAAGCTTTTTAGGCTTATCATATTCCGAACAGATATTGTCGCAAATGTCATCGATAACAGATCGGTATACTTGCTTTTCCTTGATATATGCCTTCAGTTCGTTACGTTTCAGTTCGCGCTTCATCTTAGCAATCAAAGGATCATCATCAACTCTCCGATTTCGATGCATCGAGCAACATATACAGCAGCCATGTGACTCGGGTGGATCAGGATCAGTTGGCTTAACGCCTTCAATTATAATTCTACTTGGTTCCATAGCACTGCTATTTTTTTCCCTATCTCTTTGTTCTTTATATTGGTCCTTCTTCAACTCAGCCAGTTGTCTAATTCTTCGAACCTCTTGTTGTGCTTTTTCCTTAAAACTCGCTGTTTTCTGCTTCAAGTTTGGAGTTGTTCTCGATTCCCCAGTAGATTTATTTGGCGTAGTGATTGTATCATTGCAAATATATTTTTCGTCATACGGATAATACAAAAAACGATTGATATCAATAGCGCCAATGGGTATATCTTCCAAGTCCGATACGCTGGCATCGGTTTCAGTAAAATACTTCCTGATTTTAGCTACATTATAAAAGGAATGGATGGAACCGTTCGGGGTAGAGTGCAAGCTTGAAAAATTGGACCTCGAAACATCTTCTGTAGATTCATTAATTTGGCCACTGTCAGTTAGTGAATCTAATGTTTTCCGTGCATATTTTGAATATGAAGTTCTGGAAATTGGTTTTATAATCGACAATGCTTGTGCATCAAAACTTGAACCCAATCTTCGCCAATCAAATGGGGTGGTACGTTTAACTACCAAGGCTTTGCCGTATTTTCGACCATCATTTTCCTCTTTATTAGGATGTGTGTGTGTTAAATGAGATTTACTTCGATGCCTGTCTGAATGTTTCAAATGCCTATCTTTTTTTTCTGATCCTGGCTCTTTTTCGAACAAATGTTTATGAGCTTCAGTTGGATGAGTTCCATGCCTATCTGAATGTTTCAAACGTTTAGCTTCGAGTTTGTGTTGCATATTTTGATTCCCGTCTTTAGGTTCTGGGTCCATCAAATTCAAATGAGATTGACTTTTAAACAAAGTTATCTCGTATGCATCGCTTCTTCTTTCCTTCTCTATATCTTCTTCTGGTTCTGGCCATGGTCCGAAAATACTCATCATTGAATCAGCTCGGTAAATATTACTTTCAGCAGGTTGCTCTGAAAGGAGTTGATCACTCCCAATATTATCTTTTAAGGAATCGCCTAAAGGGTTTCTAATGGTATTTATAATATTTCGACTCTCGGCTATGGAAACCCCCTTCGATATCATTGACTCCATATTTTCTAGGTCACGCGATGTATCATCGGGTATTATTTTTTTTCCTTTGACTTTTCGATTTTTTTTTATTTTTTTAGAGTAAGAAACCCTTTTCGAGTTTCTTAAATATCGCTGAGAGCCAGAAGCATTTGAATCCGTAGCATCTGTTTCATCATGTTCATCTAATTGTTCGGATTCAACCTCTTCCACTTCAGATTGTTCCGTTTCTCTTCGACTTTGCTTATAGCTTCTGAATGTGGCTGAAAAAGTTGATCCAGTGGCTCCCATTGGCGATATTCGAGAAATATTTTTCAGGAACTTCTTATATTCCTCACGATTAGGTGCGCGTGAATCAGATGCAGTGGCTTCCGTTGAAGCTACTCCAGTTATAGGTGTTAGGATCTTATTCAGTTGTGTCGACTCAATTTTCTTAATATTCAAGTAATCCGGTTCGATTTCCGTATTTCTTTCGGTTTTCGCTTTAGGCCTAAATCTTGCTCTTAATCGATAGCTTCTTTTAAATTTTTTCCTTTTTTTCCTCAATCTTTTTGTCTGCGGAAGAACTGTATTTAAATTTTTCAACTCCGAAGGATCTCTATATCTGAACGGAAATTTAATTTCAAGAGTCGGCATTTCCGAAAAATCTCTTTCTTGTTTGGCCTTGGCTGCCTTTTGATTTGAAATTTCTCGCAACATTTTTAAGATGGCATCTTGCATAGTCGTAGACTTGTTGACCCGTGGTTCTCTTGACAAGGAATTTTTTGGAATCTTGTAGACGGTAATAGAAGTTGTTGGTGATAAAGGAGCTGAACTGACAAGTATTGTCGGATGTCTATGGTTTGCGGATGTAGTACGTTGTATTGAATTTGGGCCATCTTCCTTTGTCAGAATATGTTTTTTCTCATTCAATTTGAGTAAATTGAAAAATTTCGATTTGACAGATTGCATTTTATTTCCCATCTCACCTTCGATCGCTGGGTATTTAAAAGGCCGTACACTTCTCTTATTAGTGGTCGGCCAAGCGAGGGATTGGCTTTCGGCTTTCTCCATTCTGCACAGAAGATTTGCCACCGAACCAATTCCATCGCTGCCAAGTGTTGAAGGTACAATTTTCACGGACTTTCTCATATTTCAAACGTAATTTAGAATTTCGAATCCTAATACTGCGATTGCCTTAAGTATTTCAATAATTCGAAGTATTATTGTATCATTTTGACTAAAATTTCATACGAAACAAATTTTGAAAATTTTGTACTTTGCAGGGTTTTTAACGCTTCAGTCATGTCGGTGATCCTAAGTCGAGATCTGCAATCTCCAGAGTCAGATAACTTTAAAAACCTTACTAACAAAAAAAAGAATCAAAATTTCATCTATCTATCTATGGTCAAGACGCATGAAGATTACTTAACATAGCTTTACTCCATATTTTACATATATCTGAATAAACAATAATATAATACCCTATATCCATTGAGCCAATTGCAAAACTCTCTCACAAATGTCGAAATTCTTTAGAAATATTCCTTAACTGTGCAGCTAAATGTGATTTCTACAGAAGACATTTGTGGGAGAGCTTGGATACTTGGTCGCATGAGGTTCACATCGAACAAGAATACTGGGCTTATCGGGTGAATAATGCGTGAAGGGTCCTGGTTGAAGGATTTGCCGTCTTCTTAGGTACGCTTTCAGTTCGTCACGTTTGATTTGGTCTTTCATCCGAGTTATGAATGGATTTTCCTTAGTTTCTTCTTTGCGATGAATTGAGTCGCAAATACAACAACTGGGTGGATGAGGTTTTTCAACACTCACAGGAATTTTCTTTTGCGCCACGATTTCTTTGACCTTCTTTGCAATTTCTTTGGTTTTCGGCTTCGACACTTTCGATTTTTTATTTGTACCTCGTTTGTTTTCTTGGGGTTCGTGATATTTATCGGCGTATGGAAAATTCAGAAAAGTCGAAAAATCTATATCATCAATACTTATATCATCCAATTCCGACACTTTTGCAGTATCGTTATAGAGAAATTTTTTTAAACGCTCTGTTCGGTACTTTATAGTCAAGGCGGTATTTGATCTAAGAGCTCCATAAGTTTTTCGAAATTCGCTAGGCTTTATTTGTTTTTGTAAAGCTTTAAATAATGTATTAAATTGATCCGGCGTAAGTCGTGCGATTTCCGCATATGAAATCGGTGGAACGAACGGCAGTTTATCTTGAAAGTATTTATCAAATATTCTCAAATCTACAGCTGTTCGTTTTGCCTCTAATGACTGTTTAGACTTATTGAATCTGATGTGCTCATCCGATTTTTTCAGTTTACTTTGAATTTGTAACGTAATGCTACTTAGACTTGAGCTGCCTTCCAGACGCGGTTGATTCCAAATATCGTAATGCGCTGTGCCCGCATTATTGGAATATTCAGAAGTCATATCTTTATATGAATCGACTCTAGCCGACCATTGTTTCCCTTTTTTCATTTGAACTACTTTACGGTATCGGTTAAGTCCGCTCATGTTTTCAATTTTTTTCAATTGCATTGATATACTACTTTTCATTGACAAATGGTCAAGAGACCTGGATGATTTTGGCCTTGAAGATGATTTATGTAAACTCCATAAACTTTTTAACATATGATTTTTGTCGACGCCATATCGCCGTTGAAATAAGGGCTTTGTTGCCGTCTTTTCGATTTTTTTTAGATATTCGCTTCTTGTGTACGGATCGTGGAGTTTATTAAGAAGTTCTTTGTTTCCTAATCTCCTCATTGAAGCTTTTGAATATACTGAGGAACTCAATAGTTTCGGATCAGAACTTTTCCCATATTTGTTTTTCTTATCTGTTCTCCCCCGTCGCCCCTTTTCTTTGAATCGTGGCTTATATGAATGGATGGATTTGCTATCATGTAGCTGTAAACTTGAAATCGATTTCATCGGGCTGTACACGGAAGCTCTGATGTCAGCGGTACTGGGAAGGTCAGTCTTAGGTGGAGTAACCGACTTGGTTTTAGATTTTTTCATGATCATTTTCATTGATTGCCGTAGAGAATACTTTCTGTCCTTGGCATCAAGTAAGCGTCCTTCGTTCATGTCAGCGCTGGCAATTGACGATTCAGAGCTGCTATGTTTCAGAAATGAATCAGTCTCATTATTTCTCTTCTTCCATGCTTCGATTTTTTCAAGCTCTTTTGAAGTAAAGCTTCTTTTCTTTTGTAACAGATCGAAAGTACTCTGCCTTAAGACTTCAATACGCTCCGCGGCTTTCGCTTGCCTTTTGATAATTTGATCATTATTTTCAGATTCCTGGCGTTTGCGTCTGCTCTTTTGTTTGGTTTGTCTTGGAGTATTTCTTCTTGATTCTGGGTTTGATTCATCGTCGCGTAGCGAAGCCTGATTGATTCGACTTGACTGTCGGCTTATGTCCGCGGCTGCTTCTGACTCGTCTGTTTTCGTCTTCCACTTCCACTTCCAAGTTCGATGACGGCTTCCTTTCTTCTCCAAGTCATTATTATTGATATCATCTGTGACGTTTTCTATCTGTTGGCTTCCCTCCCTGCTATTATCTTTGGATATTTCCTCCGATAATCTCTTTGCTTTCGACTTCCACTTCGACTTCGAGCTTCGAGGACTGCTCCTTTTCTTTTCCAACTCAATATTATTGATATCATCTGTGACGTTCTCTAATTGTTGGCTTCCATCCTTGGATATTGCCTCCGATAATCTTATTTCAGGGATAAAGCTCATAGATGGTCTTTCATTTTCGATTTTGGATTGTCTTTCATCTTTGATCCTAGATTGTTTGTCATCTTTTATTCTCGTTTTTCTAACATCTTCGATTTTGGGTTGTCTGTAATCTTTGAAGCCGGATTTTCTGTAATTTTTGATTTGATTCTCCGGCTCTCCAGCAATTCTTTTCAGCCTCTCACCAGGATCATAACTTCTTCCTTGAGAAACTGGGCAACATTTGATTTTTCCATTTCGTATGAGTCTTCCATTGGAAAACGAGATGCGCGACAGATGTGACTCGCAAGAAAAAATAGTGCATAGCGGAATTTCTCCTCTCTTATCAGTTGGCCTACAGTTTTTCTTAATTGTAACTGGGTCAGATCTTGAAAAAGGATTACATGTGGTATACGGCATGACTGAAGCGCAATTTGGAATTTGGATTACACTATGAATGTGTCAAGTTGAGTTTAAATTCAAAGTATTCGAATGTAGTGGCAAGCGAATTAAATGAGAATTACAAGAGGAATTATTGCCATTGGTTTTGGTTTTGTTATTTTTTGTTGTTTGTATTTATATATGGCAAATTTAACAAATTTCATGGTTTTAAAAATATACATACATACATTACATACATACATAGATACAGCTAAAAAACAGCTCGATTGCATCGTTCGAAGCAATTCGGCTCACATTGTTTGATTTCTCTCTTTTTGTTTTATTCTCATTTAAAATAGCTAATAAAATTATACATACATACACATACATGCACTGATATATAAATATACATATACCGATGTATATGTGTGTGTGTGTGTGGATATATATAGTACATATACATATATAGTCGTAGTAGTAGTTTAGGCTTAATAATTACGTACAATCACACGCACTTAAATTTACATACTAGCAAAAACACATTTGATTCCATTTCCAATATACCATATACATGTATATATATAGTATATAGTATATATCGATGTTCTTTGAAATGTATTTTCGCTGGTGGTTGGTTTAATTTAACTAGAGTTTTCGTTTGAATAATTTTGTTGCAAAATATGTTTGTTTCTTGTTTTGTTTTAGCTGCGCCTTCTGGAAAAGCAAAATTTGTTTTGTTTCTGATATACTGCATATAAATATATGTATGTGTGTGTGTGTGAGTGTGTAGTGTGTGTGTGTGTGTGTGTGTGTGTGTGTGAGGGTATTATGCATATATATATATTCCATTTAATTATATATTTTACTTGTAGTTTATATAAAACAATAACTAGTCTGAAGACCTTGTGACTAGACGGTTCGTTTTCTCTTTTTGTTGTTGTTGTTGTTGTTGTTGTTAATCGTTTAATTACTCTAATATGTATATGCATTTCGTTATTATTTAAGATCATATATGTATATATAGATATAGTTTACATATGTATCGTTTTTAGAGAGTTGAAACACAGACACACAACAAATCGACACAAAACGACAATGAAGATACAACAATGAAATAAGCCGAAAGAAATTCTAATAATGTATGCGATTTAATTTTGTTTCTTGAATCCTTCGACGTTCCTTTTTTCCAGCTCGCACTGTTCCTGAGTAACTTTCCTCCTTTTCTCTCCACCCTTCACCTCTTTGATCTCCTCTCTCTGCCCATAACTACACAATACTCTCACGATCCCGCGCCGCAGCAGCTGCCGCCATGTCGGTGAAGCCGCTGCGCACAGCTTGAACGCTGCTGGGCAGGATGCCCGCTCGTCGCAGCGCGGATTCGTTGCCATTGCTGCTGTTGCTGTTGCTGTTGCTGTTGGTGCCGCTGTTGTTGCGCATGCCGTTGCCCTTGAAGAAATTGGCCACCCAATTGCCCAGTTTGCTGCTGCGCGCTCCCCGCTGATTGAGACCCGCATGGCCATCCAAGACGCCGCCGACGCCATCGCCACGATCCGAGTCGTGGCGTCCATCAATGTCGGCCGCATAGCTGACGCTGTTGCCGTGGCCGGCGGCGCCCGGCTCCATGTGCTCGAGCGAATGCCAGCGCTTGGAGTGCGCCATCAGCTCCTCGGGCGGCGTGGTGAGCGACGCCTGACGCTGCAGCAGCGGCGATTGCATGTCCTCCTCGATGTTGACGCCGCCATTGCAATTGTTGTTCAAGTGCTTGGTGGCACAGCTGCCCGTGGACACGTTGCTGGTGCGTCGCCGGCTGTTGCTGTAGCTGCTGCTGCCGCTCATGCCGATGGGCACGATGCTGGGATGCGCATTGGCAAAGCTGCTCGAGTAGCGCAGCGTGGGCAGCTGTCCGTTGTCGTGGCGCATCAGCAGACCGACCTCGTCGTCGTAGCCATCGTTGGCGTCCACGGGATTGGCGGCCAGCTCGTCCGTTTCGTCCTCCGCAGCCACATCGCCATTCGGATTGCCGCTGATCAGCGAGACGCCCGTATCGAGGGAGCGTGAGTTGTTCTTGGACAGCTTCGACGGCGGCAACTTGCCGCGTTCATGCCGCTTGCGCAGATGCTGCTGCTGCTGCTGCGGCATCGGATCCAGCGAGCGTGTCTCGCGCAACAGGATCTCGGCCACATGATGTGCCGCCGATGGCGAGCTGGCCATGGCCTGGTCGAGGGGCAGCTGAGCGGCGCTGATGATGCGATGCGGCCGCACCATGGCCAGCGGTTTGTGCAGCGCATTCGGCTGACGAATGAGGCCGGCAGCTGCGGCGGCGGCCGCGGCAGCGGTTGCGGCAGCGAGGCTGCCGTTTAGCTCCAGTTCGCCGTCGAGAATGGCGGCTTCGTTAGTATCACAGTTCGTTTCATTTGTATCGGAATGATTCAGCGTGCTGAGCGAGGCCTGGGCGGACTCCAGCAGCGCGCTACCCACGAAATGCCCGCCCAGTCCATTGATCGAGGGTCGCTCCCGTTCTCGTTCTCGTTCCCGTTCCCGCTCTCGCTTCGCGGGCAGACGCGGCGACTCGCGGGCCATCTGATAGATGGAGCCCTGCAGGCTGTACGTGGACTCCACGTCCGTGGGCCGTGGCACGCTGCTCTGACGCCGCGAGCCAGCGCCACAATGGTGCATGGCCAGCAAACTGGGCTGTCGCGAGTCCGGATTGAGTTTGGGACTCTTGCGCGGCCGGCTGAACAGCGGCGGCGGCATGTCCATCATGTCCACCGGCTTCTTCTGTATCGCCTTATCGGTGGCGCCCGTCAGCCACCACGTGACCACCTCGCCCTTGCCCTTCATGCTGACGAGGCCGCGCTTCTCGGTGATGTAGCCGCCGCCCAGTTTGTCCAGCGCCAGCTTACACTTGTTCGATATGTGTATCTTGAGCGCCTCGCCGTTGCTCTCCATGCGCGACGCCGTGTTGACGGTGTCGCCAAAGAGGCAATATCGCGGCATCGTGAGGCCCACAACGCCGGCCACCACCGGACCCGTGTGCATGCCGATGCGCAGCTTCAGCGTCTCGTTGGGCCGATGGGCGATGCGATGCTGCTTCACCGCGTGCAGCAGATCCAGCGCCATCGAAGCTATTTGGCCCGCATGCGCATCGCCGTTCTTGATGGGCAGACCAGAGACCTAAAACAAATGCATTAACAGATTGCACCAGACAATCGACAATTGCCGTTTACTTACCACCATGTAGGCGTCGCCTATGGTCTCCACTTTGTACACATCGTAGCCGCGTATGATGCGATCGAACACCGTGTAGAGATCATTCAAAAAGTTAACCACCTGCAGCGGTGTGCTCTCTGCCGACATGGCCGTAAAGCCCACAATGTCGCTGAAGTAGATCGTCACCTGACAAAAGCACAAACAGAATTACAATTAAATGAACTTGATATAACATCTTGGAGACTTACCAGATCGTAGGAGACGGGCTCGACGCCTAGGCCCATGGTCAGTTTCTCGGCCACGGATTGCGGCAGCATGCGATGCAGCAAATCTTCCGTTTTCATCTTCTCCTCGCACAGCAGACGCGTGCGCTCCGTGACAATATCCTCCAGATTGTTGGCATACTTCTCCATCATTTCCATCATCTGATCCATGATGTTTTTGGTCTTGCCGCCGCGCATCTTCTTCAGCCGATTGCTGTGTAAAGTACAAAGTATGATTAGTAATAGTTATACATTTTGCAAATTGATTCTATTTACCGTATGGCACCGAATTCGGGCCGCTCGTCGGGATTCTCGGCCCAGCAGTCCTTGATGCAGGCAAGCACATAGTCTGGACACGATTCGGCCTCTATGATGGACTCGACCTCGGGTCGAAATGGCTCCTCGCCCTTCATGGGCAGCTGCTTAACTAAGTCCACGATTTGCTTTGGTTCAAAGTTGGTTTGTCCAAACGGACCCTTACGACTAAATATCTCGTACATGATGATGGCGAACGCATAAATGTCGCCCTTCTGGCTGCCATGCAGATTATGGTTACGCAACAGTTCTGGAGCGCGCCACAGTTGATCTAATCACAAGAGGATAATCATATTGTAGTAATATAATATAAAACAGATTGATAGCAATTTAACGCACTTCTGTAGTGTTGATGCTCGCCAATGGACTCGCTTTCGGCGCATTGGCGCAGCTCGTGGAGGCCGAAGTCGGTGACCTGCAGCATCCAGCGGGAGGTGACCACACAATTCGAGGATTTGAGATTGCCATGGTAGATCAGCTGTGAACTGTGTATGTACATCATGCCCTGCAAAATAAACATATATTATTAAAGTTGTAATAATAATAATAGCTGATGCCGCTTCTTGGAATATTTCTCTGTCAGTTCGGCTTAATTTCACAACTTAATATCGAATCGCAAGTTCACAATCATTAGGTTTCATCCTTGCAATTTTATACTGTCCAAAATAAGCTCTGAGCTTTCAACTAGTGTCAAATTATGTCAATTTAATTGCCATCCAATTCGTCTCTTTAAAATCAAAGTCTCCTTAGCTCTTTTTAATGTAATTCCTGTTGAAAGTAACCCATAAAGGATTGAATCGCGTTTACATTCTTTGTTAGTGCAAATTGTTCAACGACTGCTGTTTTATTCTCTCCTGACCATATATTCATAATTTCTAATTTCAATTTTAGGGCTTTAATCTGATTTTTAGAAAATTACATTACATCCATTTAATACGCTGACTAAAATTCGACGCAGGACCAATTTGAACTTTGCAAAACATTCTGGTCTTTACATTAGATTAGCATTAAATTAGCTGCGAAATTAAGTAAATTAGCGCTCACCTTGATGAGGTCATTGATGAGCGAGGCGATGAACAAATCGTCCAGCTTGATGTCCTCGTTCTCGATGATGTCGTAGAGGCTGCCTTTGGCGCAATAATCGGTGACTAGCAAAATGCGTGTGGGCTCCACACAGGCGCCAATGAAGCTGTTGATGTTATCGTGGCGCAGTTCGCGCAGCAGACGCATCTCCTTCATGATCTCCCGCGAGATGTCGCGCTTGCGCGGAAACTTCAACTCCTTGATGCGCACAACGGCGCCGCGCAATCGCGCCGTCGACGTGACAAACTGATGCGACCACCGGGAGCCATAGCTCTGGGCGCTCATCAGACTGACCTGCAAATGACCGGCAAATGGCAGATGGTTAGACAACTACATATGTGAATCAAGTCAGGTTGGCAGCTTACTTTGCTGGGCGAGGCGACGATTTCGTTGCCGGAATACCCTTTGATCTCGCATATGTCGATCTTCCAGAGCAGACCCTCGATCTCCAGCTCGATCTTCCACTTGCGATAGATGGACATGGTGACGACGCCCGAGCAGAATAGCAGCACTCCCAGCACCACCGCTGCCACCGTGGACGTGTAGTGTGTATCGTCCTTTTTGCACAGCTCATTGGCAAATCCGCACATCGGCTCATCCGTCGGCTTCTCGCCACCCGACGGCCAGTCAATCGAGCCATTGATCAGTTTATACTCCTGCAATCCAGACGAGCAAAGGCGGAATGGGGAAATGTGAGTGAATTTGTTGTGCAGCATTCTTGCCAATGCCAAAATCAAATCAAATGCGAAGAAAACTAAATAATAACAAAAAGAAAAGACGACTCACTCACTGGAAGTTCTTCGCCTTGATGGAAATACGCCACGGGCACCATATGATAGTTGCAGCGTATATTCTCGGTGATATTCCATTTGTATGGCTTGTATGCCAGCACCGAGAAATTGCCCTCGGAGTCGCCATACTGATCGATCTTGATTGTGGAACCGGTGACACCTTATTTAAAAAGCATTTTTTGGTTAGCTCGATAGTTAGGCATTGAAATGCGACGCGACAGATGCGCGACACTCACTCATATAAGTACGATTTTTGATGATGGTGTCGATAACGCGCGTGCCATTGCTGGCCACCTCGGAGATGACCTCATCGGTGAGCACGCGCTCCTCCATGCGCAGCATTTTGTCCAACGCCCAGGCATACAGCTTGACCGAATCGTACAAATACGCCGCATAGATCGACACAAACTGCAAAGACAGCGACAAATTAATAAACTACTCAAAATGTAATTATACATTTTCACGGATTTTAGATTTTACCTTGCTGAATTTGCTCTGGGAGAAGAGCTCGGGCACGGTGAAATTGAAGGGCGGCATCGAGCTGTAGTTGCGCACCTGGGCCGTAAACGCCTCGTAGCCCATGGTGGGCGGCGTGGAGGCCACAACAAGCAGACTGCGTGCCAGCTGATTGAAGTTCTCGGTGCTCTTGCAGTTCTTCATGCCCGTGATATGATCCACTTTGCGCAAATACTTGGAGGCCTCACTGTCAACGGAAAATGAAAGCATTGAAATCAGCCATTTAATGACATTATGCTGGGGCAATTTACCGCTCGGAATAGACCATCATGTCCACATAGATGACCATGTACTCGCCACGCGCAAACAAGCCCGCCGTCTCCATGGAGCTCATAAAGTCCGTCAAACTGTTCGACGAACCGAGGAACACATAGATTCGGGTGCGATTCATTGTGTTTTGGACTACCTATAAAAGCCATCTGATTAGTTGGGAGAGCATATTGGCGGTTGGATCTCTGACTGGACTCACCTGATACCAGTAGCCGGAACGACAACAGGGCATCATCATTTCACAGCACTTGCCATAGTCATCCATGAACGGATGCTTGTGATTGATGGTCATGTTCTTCTTAATGGCCTGCTCCTTGAGCAGATCGGCCACGGTGCCCCACACCTCCTCGTACAGTATGGAGAACTTATTCCATGCATAATATCGCAGCAATGCAATCAGCGACTTGACAACCTGCAAATATGAATGCCAAATGCTTCAGTGCCATTCAAAATGTTCGAATGTGTAAACAACAAAAGTAACTAAGAAAACTGCAGTCGAGTGTACTCGACTGTGAGATACCCTGGCTCCAAGACAATCTCTCAAATTATTGCACGAATAATAATTTAATTGTAATCGGATTGTAAACAAATTATGCTTTGTTTGTATTTGTGAAAGAGATATTCACGAACAATTACTATTTAAAATAAATAAACAAATTTTTTGAAGACTAATCCTTATTTTGAATTTAATTATTCCAAATATGAAATAAATATTTACTTTACATTTTTATGACTATTCGAGAAGACCATAACTCTTATTTTAGATTATTAAAGAAAGATATTTATATACAAATTGAAATGTTATAATCATTTTGAAATTAAGTAAAAATATGTTTATATACAATTTGAACAAAAAACTGATATTTATGATCCCCACTACACTATAGGTATAACATTTTAGATTATTAAAAAAATAAATGTATATACAAATTGAAATGTAATAATCATTTTGAAAGTTTTCAATTAAACGAATGATTTAAAAAAAGTACATCTATTTATGATCCCCACTACCATATCTGTACCAGGTATAAAATTTTAGATTATTAAAAAAATAAATGTTTATACAAATTGAAATGTAATAATCATTTTGAAAGTTTTCAATTAAACGAACTTTACACATGATTTGAAAAAAGAACAACCATTTATGATCCCCACTACCATATCTGTACCGGGTATAACAATAAACAGACTTGTACGTTTGCGTATGATTTATGTCGCGTTGCACACTCACCTGCTTATCGGGCGGCTCGGTGCGTGCAAATGTTGGTATTGAGGATGCACGATTCTCTGCGCATTTCTATTCGCCAGAATGGAGGGAGAAGAAACGTGTGTTAAATGTGGAGGCAGGCAAACAGAGAATGCGACGATAGGCAACTTACGTAGGCAATCATTGGAATGTTGCGACTCTGCGAGACAATCGCTTCCACATAGCAAGGTCCTTCGGGGCCGAATATGGTCGCAATGCCATCGCATATCATCTCGGTGATGGCCTTGGTGGCCAGCACCGTATCACCCTTGGTATCATTCCAGCGCAGCGCTAACGTTACATTTGGCAGCAAATTCGGATCAGTGTTGATCTACAAAAAATTCAAAAATATATGTATATTCCGAATTCGTTTGCAGTTAGTTGAAGGACTCACCTCATTCAGTGCCATTGTCAGCGCACCGGATATGGCCAGTCCCTGGCGGTCCTTGAGGTCGCCAGTGAGGGCCGTCAGATAGCCGACTGTGAGGATGGTATGATTGCTACAGTCGCGTACTGCCACCGAGAGCAATAGTAGTAAGTTAAAGGGCCAACGCGTCATGGCCCCTTAGGCCGGGGCCGTTCAGCGCGACGCCTATGGGTGCTAACGGATTTACACGCTGCAAGCAAAACAAAACGGAATGGTTAAAGGATCTGAATAAGGTAACAATTGTCAGGTGACAATCAAATGTATTTTATGGTATAACAAAAAGCGAAGGAAACGAATACGAAATTGCTTGTTTGACAAAGTTAAACATACACGCTGCGAAAGAGCTTGAAACTCATTTGGGGAGCAACACAAAGAATAAAAATAAAAAAGTATCGCATTGTTGGCAGTCGTTGGTATCTGTTGCAATATCCTGCTTGTCCTTCGTCCGGCTAGTTGACTACCAAATGTCAGAAGTTGAGCACACACATAGAGCGCTTGTCGACTTAAATTCTTTCAGTATCCTTTCGCCAGCTCCTTTTCATTTTCTTTACTTGCTTAGCTGCAGGGATGTCCATCATGTGTGATAGCTTCTCTGCATATCCTTGCGGTCACTTTCCGCATTGTCTTGCGTAGCTTTTAAGCCACATTGGTGTATCTCCATAATCACACCCTACACTTCCCCTCAATCCTCCCTCCACGCATTGTTTGTTGACTTATTAATTATGCATGCTGCAGCAGCTACTGTTCATTTTGCGATTATATAATTTCGTTTGTGGCATTATCCTCCTGCCGACAGTGGCTTGTTGTTATCGCTCTCGTTGGCGTGTTTTAATTGGCTTACGTTCGAGTTTAAAGCGCTGCTCCCCCTTGCTCTGGCAGCTGCAGCATTAAATATGCTTATGAAATTAGCTGCCATATTTGTTTACAGCTTGAATCGCGGCATAATTAATGCATTAACCGGATAAATAAACACATATTAATGAGCAGAATTGCAACAACAACATAAATTAAAGGAGGGAGGAGGACATTGTAAATAAAGTTTGCATGAGAATGTGCATTAAATATTTGCGAAGCGTCGCAAAGGGAATGCAAATATTGCATTCTGTTTGTGTCATGCATTAGGGAATTAATTAACGAAAGCGACTGCAATTTAAAGCTGCGCTTCATAAACTAAAATAAGAGATAAATTATGTGAAACTGGCAACGAAATAGGCTCTTGGCAAAGAAATGTTGTTTGCAGTAATATTAAACAATTCATTTGGCGATTTAGGAATGCTACCGTAGTTTGTTTTATAATTATCAATATTGAAAAGATAATTGCAATAATAATTGATTAGCAAATTGAAAATCATAACGAATTAATTAAAATTAGATTCTAGGCAACGACGAACTAATTTTCATATTATTAATCATAATTAAGTAATAACAATAATTAAGTTGTGTAGATTGTTGTTAAACATTTTTACTTTTCTCCTCCCTTTTTTCTACCCCTTTTTATTTACCTCAAAAGGAAAGAATTTTAGGCTGTAGTTATTTTGAATAATCCAAGTTAATTTTAGACACTTAACTGATTTTATTTCATTAATTAATGGATAAAACCAATAACAATAGATGGTTGTCCAATCTTCGCTTGATTTGACGATATTCCAAATTGTGTTTCTTTTCGCCTCCTCCGATTCTCCGTCTCTCTATTTTCATCTCCTATGTCAGGCCAGCGATACAAATTAGCATTTCCGACACACTTCACGTTTCGCAATCGTTTGTTATTCTATTATTTGTTTTGCCAATGTTGCAATTTAAAATTAGAACCAGCCACAATGGATTGACTGCGCAGGGCGGAGAGAGAATCTACTTTTGGGCGCCATTTCGCTTGCCAATCTGTAATAAATATTTGCGCTGCTATTTGACACTTGGCGAAATGCAAAAAATGCCTTTAACGACGCCATTTCGAGAGGCAGACGGAACGAAATTGCGTATACGCCGCGTGCCACGAGCGAGCATCGTGATGATGAATGAAGTTCACAAATAACTCGAATCGAGGTACAGCAAAATGTGATGGAAAATGTAGCACAATGAAATGTATTAAACCCGTTGCCTAAATTCCAATTTATTTAAAATCCTTTGAAAGCAAAATTCAGAGCAAAGTTTGGAAAGAAAATTATTTTGTTTTTTTCGTAGGGTAAGCTAATTTTGTACGATAGTTCATTCAGTTTTCTGTCTAGTCTCGCACACAATGTTTGTTGTTTGTTAATACTCCTTTTAATTTGTTGCTTTCTTGGCAAAATTTCTTTTCTGTTTTCGACACTCCTCCGGCAAAAAGACACCCGTAAATTCAATGTTTAGCTAAGGCGAAAGCAGGCGAAACCAAGGAGCTCGCTCTTGCAGTGCAGTGTATACGAAGAAGGTGGGGCATCTTGTGTGAATTATGTGACTGCAGCAGCAGCCAGCAGGAAGGGACAGCGCACGGTAAAAATGCAACTCCCATCTCTAGAATAGTGATCGATATATTTGAAATGCGACCCTCCACTACCAGACTTTAGCAACCGTTTCGAGCGCAGTGCCCGACACTCCCCCCAATCCCCAAACCCGCCACCATCAACCATCAAGAGCAGCCAGCATGGCGATCCATGAGCAGATCGATAACCTGAACATCTGGTGGTTTCCACGCGACTTTTGCCAGTCGCGTTTCGGGGAGTTTCAGCAGAGCGGCACCAATTCCTGCACGCTCATCTCACTGATACTGGCGGACAAGGTGGCCAAATCGGAGAGGTTCTACCATCGTGTGGCCGAGTTGCCGCCCCGCGGCTGGGAGTTGTTCGGCAATGCGATGAACGATGGGAACAGTGTGTATCACAATGTGATCACGGCGCACACGCCAATGGCCAGGAATCTGAACCTGAACATACCGGACGCCATATCGGCGATACGAACACAGCACAAGATTAACTTTCGGCTGGAGGAGTGGTTCTACACCCACATGGAGGCAGATCCCAGCAATCCCATGTACAACCGCAATGTGGCGATGCAATTGTCGCGCATCTTCCAGATCACTCTGCAGGTCTTCCAGCAGGCGGGCACCAACAGTGGTCGGGACATGGCGTCGCATCTCTTTGCGGCCATCATTGCGGACAGTCGCACGGTGATGATGACCTTTGACTTCCGCGCCTCGATTGTGGCTCTCTTCGACTCCCATCAGCATGGCCGCGATGCCGGCGCCGTGTTTGCCCAGTGCACCATCCAGAACATGGATGACTTGCTGTTCTGGTTCATCAGCATGCTGCACAACGTCTACTCCAGCCGGCCGGCGCTCTTTGAGATCTCGTTCCTCAGCTCGCAGCCGGGCGTGGCCAAGCGCATTCCGCCGGCCATCAAGAAGGTTGCCAACGACGTGAAGAAGTCACAGAAGTCGCACTCGTAATACCAACAATAACCATAATCTATCACTAGCCCCGCATGCACTTTTTAGCCGAGTCTCGTACTTTTTAAAATTTAAGTAATTGGGAAATCAATAAGTTTAAAGTTGAGCCAACAAACAACCAAATTTCAAGTCCAAATTAATAAAAACTAGACAAACTAGACAGAAATAAATACAGTTTATCATTTTTAAATCTGCTAATAGCGATTCTCGAATAACTTCTAGTTGAAGTATTGAAAATAATTGGAAAGACTGAATAGACATTATATGATTAACATATTTTATAAAATCAAATGTATGATATATAGACCGAATGAATATGATATGGATGCTGTCGATTAATTATAATTTATTTATTCCACTTTATTTTGATTTTGATTTTAAAATCAAAATAAATTAAAGAATTTAAATCTATTTCATAATTGTTTTATTATAATCGAAAATAAACAAATACAAAAGTATTAGCAATTTCTTTTATCAGAGCAAAACTGAAACGGATATGAGAATTCCCCTTCCAGCATGATCGATTATTCTGTCCTTCATCGATTCAAAAAACATGTATCGATAAATACAAAAGTATCTGTTTTTCTACAGTATTTTATCATTTCCGCATAGCATTTAGCTTTTGAGACGAAGTGTAATACTTCTGTCTCGCTCTCAACCGCTGAAGGATGAAGCGAACTTTGTAACGGAGCTTGTACTACAACTACAACGACAACGACAAGAGCAGAGGGCAGCGAACAGGGGGCAGAGCAGCCACAACTCGTAAGCGTGTCTTTTGTTGTGCTTTTCTCAAAAGCTAATCAAAATGAGTTAAATAAACACATAACGTAACCTATTAAGAACTTGGTACGTGACAACAATTTGAATATTTTTAATGTAAACAGAGAGCAGCGGAATATGCGCCAAACGGCGACCAATGCGTCTAAAAATAGAATTCACAATTCAAAGAAAATATGAGAGAAAAACAAATCGAGCAAAACAAGAAACAGCCAGACGAAGACTAGCAAGAGGAAGACGTCGGCGACGAAGACGACGACGACGACGAAGTAGCAGCAAAACAACTACAAAGTAAACTTTAAACCTAACGTCGACTGCGACGTTAACGACGACGTGATAAAACGTTTAACGAAATCAAATACAAATACAAATGCAAATACAAATGCAAATGCACACAGAGCGCAAATGGCAGCGTTGCCAGATACGGAGAGCAGAGCAGAGAGCAGCTTAAGAGCGCGACATCAACGTGCCAGCGAGAGAGAGAGAGGGCGAGCAAGCAGGAGACTGGAAGTTGTGTAACTTAACCAACAAAAACATCACGTAGCCACAACGTGCAGTGACCACTCTCCCTCTCCCCACCCAAAAGCCCACCCGCCAGCCGTCATCTCATTCCCATGCACACACTCTCTTTATCTTTTGCTCTGCTCTTGGACGGGGCGCAACAAGTTGCAAATGCACTGTCTTGTTGTTGTTGCTTTTGCTTGTACTTTGTGCAGTTAAAGTTGAAGTTGTTGTTGCTTGGCAGTCTAAAAATAAAGCTTGTGCACTAAAAATAGACACGACGGCACGCCATTGGATAAACTAACACGACATTACATATTTTTACAAACAAACATGATAAAACACACTCCAACAGACAGGCAAAACAGCGGGGAGTGGGCGGCGGACAAACACAAACACAAACGCAAATACAAATACAAAAGCTGCGTGAGGCGACGCGACAAATTCAACTATTGACTGCCGGGTTGTCAGTCTGATCTGCCATTAATATGTGTGTGCACACCTACAGTGTCCAAGTGTGTGTGTGTATGTGTGTGCGTGCTTAAAAGCCCTAGCATTGCTAAAGCTCAACGTTTAAATGTTTAACACAGCGAAAACCATTTCCGCATTTGAACTTGGCACAATTAAGCAAACAACTTATCGATAATTCGACTATTTATAGAAATCGATATGCCTGATCACTGATGTATGCATATTATTAGCATACATACACTATAAAACTTGTCTTATTGCCATTTGCGCTATTTATTATAGTTTCATTTATATTTAGTTGTTGCTCACATATTTCAATTATAATTGAAACAGCGTATACTTGATAAAAATATGTATGTATTTCAATAACAATTGTAATTTATATGCATTCCTGAGATGAACTATAAAAAGGACAATCTCATCCATTGCTAAAAGGATTAGGCTTCGATGAGTAAACAAATAGTTTTAGCTGCTCAAAAACACTTTGAAATGTAGGTTAAAGTTCAACTATCTGCCTATAGTCGCACATGTAAGTTGATTGGAAAGTTTTCAAGGTTTCAGGGAACTGAGAATATTGATGTGTGAACGAGTTGAGGACATTCATTGGATGTCATCAATCATCAACAAGTAGACGCCCATCGGCAAACAGTCACGCCCCAGCCAGCCATCTATAAAGTGTTGTCAACATTTGACAGACCTCCCTTAAAAACCCGCTGTCCGTACCTACTCTACAGAAGGAAAAGGGTTCATAGGCCATTTGGCTAATGCTGCAAAATGTGGCAAGTGCGTCGCCACTCGATGGGGATTATGGGACCCGAGAGTGCGATTTGCCAGCGATTTGTTGATTGAAACCAAAGGACCAAAGCACCAAAGCATAGTTGCTGAAAATCTCATCATAATTAACAGCTACAAATTTGCCCAAAGGACGATGATGGTGTCAAATGGCGAGAGACAAATGAAAAGCCCTGAAAAACATACTCGTATTATACATGCAAGACCATCGTGAATGGAGTGAAGGAATGTGACACGCTCTCATGTTAGCACCACTTGATTGCTTGCCCAGTGAATGACACAGGTCGAGGCGGCAGGCAGAGCGAGACGGCAACTGAGCAAAGTAAAGGAAAAAACGCTGCTCCTAATACATTTAGCATAATGCCGCAGCGCCCAACCCAAGAACATTCAAATCAAATTACAAGGCAAACGAACTGTTCAACTGTTGCAAATGTGTCGATGCCTCAATGCCTGCCTCGTCCTCGTCCTCGTCCCTGCTCATGATGCAATCACTGTTACCCAATCCTTATACCAATCCCTATAGTTCTTCTTCATGTTTTCTCCTTTTTTCGCCCAATCTCCGTTCTCCATTTGCACAATCTGTTGATTAGAATATTGTTAACAGACGCCACAAGAGCTGTGAGCTGTGAGCTGTGAGCTGTAAGGTGCAAGCTGCCTGCCTGCCTCAATAGCAAATGAAGCAGAACCGAATTGATTTGGACAACAGCTGATAGGGATCGATTTGCTAGAATTTTGAATAGAGCCTGATATATGTCCATACTCAGAGAGAGTGCGAAATTAAGTAATTACATTTACAGTCTAACAGAAGAAGAAAAAAGCAGAAAATTGTTGCCAAGCTCAAAAGTTAATAACTAAAGCAGTGCGTATTTTTCAATATACAAAATATTTTTGTTTATTCCATGTTCGGTTTGGGAATTATTTTTAGACTTTCGTAAACAATTGGCAGAATATTTATAAATTTTTGTTGTGATTGTAAATATTTTAAAGTGTGTGGGAAGTGGCCAAATTCACAGTGTCTGAATTGTTTACTAAACATTTTATTTTCAAAACTGAAAGCGAAACTTTCAAGCAGAAGAGCACTGCATTCTTGTGGCTTTTTCTTCTCTAAAATATTTAAATTGAATGGTTACTTATATATTTTATTTTTTTAATTTAAAAAAAAATTGTTTTAGTTCAAAAATTTTAGCCGTTTATATAATTTGAATACGCGTTAAATATGAAATTAAAAAATACCAAAATACCAAGTGACATTAACATTTTGTGGCTCCCCGGGGTGTTGCATCAGTTATTTGTGCACGCTGCAAACCAACAAGCAATCTCAGCAACATGAGCAGAATGCCAAGGCTGTTAGGGGGTGTTGCAGGGGCAACTCATACACATGTTGCACGCAACAAAATTTCACTTTCAAACCAACCGGGGACAACAATGAAGAAGGCGTCGTTGCGGCATGCCGCAGTGCAACTGTTGCAACTTCAACTTCAGCTTCAGCCGTCATCATCATCAGCGGCAGAGATTGGCGCCGCGGCGTGTTGCTCCGTAAAAGGAGCCACATGACAACGATGCGACGTTTTGGCATTTCAACGGGCAGCAGCCGAGAGAAAGGCGAGGAGAGGAGAGCAGAGCAGAGGAGAGAGTAGAAGGCAGACAGAGGGAGACTGCGAACTGAAGCGAGTCATTCAGTTCATTCAGTCAACGAGTCTTTGAGCCAGGCCATAACAGGCAGCCTGATGGCTAGCAGGCAGCCAGACTGTTGGCACAGCGTGAAAGTGAAGGGCCCTGCGAGCTGATTGATTGAGTGACTGACTGACTGACTGACTCACTGATGCAATGAGTGACTGAATGCATGTCTGGCGCCAGCACTTTGAGGTCGTCCCTCAAAATTTGTTGCATTTTCGATCAAAAAGCAGCGAAAGAAACAAACAAGAAAAAAATTAAGTGAGAAGGCTCGACAGTAAAATACCCGCTTGCAGTATCTATCGAAGTCAAATCAATTAAGTACAACAATGGAACCAACTATTTTGCATAAGATTATATTCTTTGTGAATTTAAATTATAACAATTTAAAAGTTCGTTTGGATTATGCCATAATACCTGTTTGGCCTTTGCTTGCCGGGTATGAAAACACTCTGCAACTCAAAGTGAACTGCGCTCCATTTCAAAGCATGCAAAACACTTGCGATTGGTAGTTTTTGTTGTCGGTGCCAAAAAACTGGATTTTCTAAAAATAGATCTGGATGGGGAAATACTTGTATGCGCGCCACATGTGCACAGCACAACGGCCGCCAAAAGGCAACAGCAGCAGCAGCAGCAGCAGCAGCAGCAGGGCGACAAGTTGCCACCATCTTCCTCTTGCCCCTGCCCCAGCCCCTGCCTCGTTTGCTGTCTCCTTTCGAGAGTAGCCATCAGTCTCGTTAGGATGCTTCCAGCACCCACAAAAGGGTTCGAGATGCGAGCCTCGCGCTTGCAGCACAACAAACAGGAAATACAATTTCCGCCTTTGGCTGGGCTATCAGAAAAATTCACAAGAGAATCCATTCCAATCGCATAGAGAGAGAGAGCGAGAGTGAGAGAGAGCACGTAAATTGCTCTATCAAGAAATTCTTGATTCAGCATTGATATAGTGTTTGGAATTTCCAATTCAAGGAAAAGGATAAAAGGCAAAATCCAAAGCAAATATGTAATTCAAAGCATTCGATAAAGTTGTGGAAAAAACATTTAACAAAAAAAAAAACGATTAGTTGTGTACCTGAGGGATTTTCAACAAATAACATTGAAATTAGAAGCATGCGAACAAATACGTAAAGATGCAGAGAAATTACATTTAAGTAAAATATTGTGATGATGTTAAGATTTGTTTTAATTTGGCTTTGTTTCGTTGTTTATAAACAAATATCTTTTTATAAATGCATAACGGATTTTTCTTTTAAGACAAATATAAAAATATATTTTAGATTTGCAATATAAATATTTGAAAAGATGCAGAGAAATTTAATTGAAGTACATTATTGCGATGACGAAAATATTTGTTTTAATTTTGCTTTGTTTCATTGTTTGTAAACATTTTAATTTCAGAACAAGGATACAGAATTTACAAAAATATCTTTTTATAAATGAATAACGGATTTTTCTTTTAGGACAAACATAGAAATATATTTTGGATTTGCAATATAAATATTTAAAAAGATGCAGAGAAATTTAATTGAAGTACATTATTGCGATGACGAAAATATTTGTTTTAATTTTGCTTTGTTTCATTGTTTGTAAACATTTTAATTTCAGAACAATGATTTTTCTTTTAGGACAAATATAGAAATATATTTTAGATTTGCATTTAAAAAGATGCAGAGAAATAAAATTTAATTAAAATATTGCGATGACGTTAAAATTTGTTTTAATTTCCCTTTGCTTCCTTATTTATAAACATTTTAATTTGAGAACAATTAAACAGCTCCAACTAAATAAACCTTTATATAAATGAATAACGAATTGTCTTAAAAATGATACAAAAAAATCCTTACCATATTTCCGCTTTACATTATGAATATTTAAAATATCCTCCTCTTCTAATCTAATTAAATTGATTTCTTTACTAACTCTTCCCGTGTAGTTACTTCTGTTATCAACATTTTTCATCCGAATCGCTGCTTGTTAATTTCCTACAGAGTTTTCTTTAAAATTATCTCGTTTTTGCTACACGTTTCGCTCATTGCTCTAATTTCGCACCCCTTTTGAAGGTGGTGATGTTGTTGTTGTGGCGATGTTGATTGTTGTTCGTTGTTCGTAGCCACGTGTAAACAGCAAGAACTGTCACTTTACATAATCACTTAACGGTAAACATTGTAATAATGACATTTAACACACAGACAGACGGACGGACGGGCAGATAATAATACAGGCAGGCGGCAGACTAATATTTATTACGTATACGCCGCATTGCACGAGTTTTCGAAATTAGCTCGCTTCGGCTTGGAATGCCGTTGGCAGGTCAGCCACAGAATAAACTTGACTTAAACCAAACCACTGAATATTGTATACATACATATAAATGATATGTCTGTGTATATGTATATAGCTAGACACTCTAGTTGGCATTACTAATATTAATAATAATACCAGTTAAACCACTTTGCGTGCAGTGGCAGACAACGAGGCAGCCACTGCAGCTTGGCAACCAGCCTGCGAGGCTGCCTGCAACCTGCCTGGGAACTAGTTAAACCCATCCACAGCCACCCAAGCCCCACACACCAGTGGCAAAGAGTGCGACAAGCCACCAACCACCAACCAGCAGCAGTCGCATTAAATGGACTGCAGTCCAGATTCCGCCCCGACACTTTGGCTGCCTGGCATCTTGGCCCGAGCCCCAGACTGCTTCTCCATCTGTCGTCTATCCGTCTGTCTGTCTGTCTGTCTGTCTGTCCGCTGTCTGTTGGCAGCACAAATGAAAGAGAAAACATTTCTAATGCCTGCATTCTCAGCGCTGCTAGCTGTTGATATTTGAGCTTTAGCTGCCACTATCATTTTGCCCTGCCAGCTGCAGACTATTACAGTACAATATTAAATTAATATGATCTTACGATACTAACAAATTATATTTGAATTTCTCAACTTACTCTTCTCTGACATTTATGTCACTAGTAAACAAAAGAGGGTAGACTAATAAAATGTGTTGTAGACATAATAATTTAATGAATAATTTTAATTCTGTTTAAAGGGTACTCGCCAGTCGAACATGCTCGCTTGCGATTCCAATTCTCATTGTTATCTAACAAAGCAAACAAGCACAGCAGAATATTAAATGCTCGACTTGGCAATCATCTTCTGCTCTGAGAAGCAGCGCCCAAAGGTAGACTATCAAAGAGCAGTGTAATTGAAGTTCAGATCAGTCGCTAAACAACAATCGAAAACAAGTTAATATGATCGACTTATGAAACAAGTCGCGACGTTGCCACGTTGACTTTTTGGCCCCAACATCTTCTCCAGCCAACAAAAACAGGCGACACAGTGGTCCAAGGCCATTTAAAAATACATGCGCTTACAGCTAAAAATAACTTCTGGTTGAAGCGAACACCAAAAAAAAAATAAATAAATAAAAATAATATATAAACGGGCCAAGCGATTAAGTTGAAGCGATATGCAAAAAGCAACAACAACTTGTTCTCGATCACCCGGTTTTTAATTCAATATGTTTTTGGTTTTGGTTTCGATTTTTTGGTTCGATCTCGAATTTGTTATTTGAAGCGGGTATTATGATTTAGTGAGAGCTCTTGACTTAATCATATGAATAAAAATGTATTCTCTAAAAATAGATAGAGTAGATTTCTTACTCTCTTTCCGTTTTTGCTGTGTTGTTCTACATATTAATAGTACAGAGATAAAAACGGCGATTGATTGCAATTTCGCCCCCATAAACATAATCAAAATGCAGTCAGAGGTCCGCCAGCCTAACAAATCGATCCAGTTCTCTGTCATCAACAGCGAAAATTCGGGAATGATAAATAAAAATTTATGGCTTAATGACAGCAGCACTTGGCCTTAAACAATGCCAATTCGAACGACAACAGCAACAACGATAATACAACTATAATATAAAAAGGGTGCAATGAATGCGAATGTACAACACACATTTCTGATAAAAGACACGTCAGCTAAGGCGCGATAGAGACAGAGAGAACTAGAAAGGGAGAGCAAGAGAGGATCGAGTACATTGTCAGAATGATGGCGCCCAAAACTGGACTGGAAGTTATTGTCATCGTGACGATTTTAAATGTGGCTTGTTTTCCATATTTCAATCATAAATGAGCCATAAATAAATATAAGTTATTAAAGAAAATATACCATAAATACGAACCATAAAAAGTGTGACAATCACTGTAAAGAGTATACTTTTAAAGTAATATTGTAATTTCCACTGTTCAAAATGTGATCAATAGTCAAAAATGTATCTTCACTCTTTTCAATCCAATGTAAAATAAATTAAATTTTCTGTATATTTTTTCTCATATTTTACCAATTGCCTATCGAGTTTATCGATTGGCTTTGCAGTCACCAATTTCCATAGTCACGTAGTCCAAAAGAGACAAGCATGATGGGCACGGCAATAAATCAACTCAAAACCTGTTTTGGGCTTTCACTTTTGCCAAGAATTTTTCGCTAGCTGTAGATTTATTCTCAAGAAATCAATTAAATTTGTATTTATAATTTGGTGTGCTTTAATTAATCTCTTCTCATTTGATTTATTTTTGGATATTAATTGCCTTTGTTTCCTTTCACTTTTCCTTAAGCTTTGCCTTTATCGTTCTCTTGCAGGCATCACAGCTCGCACATACAGTTCATTAGGCAGTTGAGAAGGAGTAAATTTGAGATTTTTTCAGTTAGATTTCCCTTGACAACAATTGAAGGCACACACACAGAGAAAAAATAAATTTAAAATGAAATTTTTGCTTTTATTTGGCTACATTTATTTATTTACTATGCTATTCGAAAGCTGCTTTTGAAATGTAAACAAAGTGCATTTCGTCGTCTTAATTTTTGTCGAGTCAAACAATCAAACTGCATATTGATTCAACTAAAAACCGACGATGTTCATGATGAACTACTGCGACAGGGTGTAAGGTCAAGGTGTGTCCTATGCCCTTCTTAGTTGCCTGGTCGCGCCCTTTGTTGGCGTCGACTTGCGGCGACATTGATTGTTCCTAATTGGAAATATGGTAGGACTGAAGGATCTGAGCACAGCGCAAGGAGGAGCCTGAACATAGCCATAAAATAATTGCGCAGAAAGCGCCGACAAGTGTGGCATGAAACGGGTTAATTGGTCTACACACACACACACACACACACATACAACTGTCAAGTTGTCGGCTTTAGTCTATTTATTTTGTTATTAAATAATAAGACACAAATTAGTGCAATTTGTTTACTCAACTCAGAAGGGAGCTCCCCCGGCCACTCCACGCACAAAGTTAATTAACCCCCCACGTAGATAGCGTCAAAAAAAAAAAGTGAGACAAAAAACAACAACAATGGCAACAAAACGCTGTATTAGTCATTGTCTGGCCACGCGACAACAGCGAAGAGAATTCTCTTTTTTTCTGTGCTCGTCTTTCTTCATTTTGGGAAAGCTAAAAGGCATTAATTAAAAGGCCCCAACGATTACCATAAGCACTTACCGGCTTCGCCCATAAAAAAACACACACCACAACAATAGCAGAGAGAAAAAAAAAAAACCGAAGCGAAAGAAAACTAAAGAGATGAGCTCTAAACGTGCCCAGCCACTGAGGCGACAGTCAAAGCCGCAAAACAAATTCAAATAACAATCCTAAGAGTCAACTTAAAACACAAAACCACACCGAAACCACAATAAAAACCCCCCGCTGGCAAAGGGGGAAAAAGAGTGAAAAAACAACGCTGACATTGTATGATAAATTGTTTGATTTTTTGCTGCTGTTGTTGTTAGTTTTTATTGATAGCCTCCAGTCCAGTTCAGCTCGCTAACCACCTGCCAAAAAACGCGTCAGATAGAAAAAGAGGCAACTATTGTGGCACGGGGCCATCATCAACTAATTGGAAACTACGCGTAGCCAAGAGCCGAGTGGTACGGCGTGAAATAAAATCGCTTTAATTGGATTTATTTCCATATAATTTGCAGACAAATATCGCTTAAATCTCATGCGTCTGACAGCGTCTCTATGCTGTCGATAGGCAATTTGATGAGTGATTAATTGGCCGGTCTTGGTATTCAAACTATTTGTGAACTGAGAATAGTTTAATTAAGTTTGCGAGAACTTATAATTATGTTGTCATTTCGAAATAAAACTACTTCTTTGTTTGTGAGAGCTTCTGTTTTTCTTGTGGTTTGTCCGACTTGAAGTTTTTGAGGTTGTGCAACTAAGACAAAGTTCTAAATTTGTTTACAGAATGGTTTAACTTAAATTAATTTTAACTAAATACTTTTAACTTCTGTTAAAATTATAGAAGAGAATACAAGTTTTATTGCCGTTCCCCATTCACTTTCAAAACATGCCTCTCGCAACATTTTAGAAAACAATACAACACGAAACTGAATGAATAACCAAATTCGATTCTGAATAAAGGCGTTCTTGTCTAAAGTCTAGACTTATAGAGACATGCGGAAGCCGGCTAACCCCGCAGGGTAAATATCCACTCGTAGACATATCGAGAGCCATTCAGTGATTGAAAACTGAATCGAAACCAACTTGGCATTGTCTGGCACTCGCTTATTAGCCAATCTAATTGTTATTTTGACGCTCAGTCATTATACAATGACGATCAAAATGACGCTCAAGACGAAAGAAAAAAGCCAGGCGAAGAAGAAACAGAAACAGAAACTGAATAATAAGAGTGAGAAATTATTTATGTCGTCACGTCGAATAGGGTATACACTGGCAAATAAATTGATATTTTAATCAACAAGCAAAAAAAGTACATCTCATAATCACTGATGAGTTTCGTATTTGTATTTTAATGATAAGGGAATTTAATACCATTAAAGTGATGAAAGTTATATAACTCCTCGAACATATTCATTCAGCTGATCAGCCCAAAAGGCTTTCCTAATTATGTGTCACACTTTCAGGCAATTTCAATATACTTTCAGTTAAAGTATACGAAAAAAAAGAGTCCATGTAGAATCAAAATAAATTTGTTAAACAGCAATTAAACGTCAAATGGCAGCACTTCAGAAGCTTTAAGAACGTTACCAGTTCTTATAACTGGCATTTTCAAGTGATTATATTGTTAAATGTTATACAAGCACTCACACACACACACACACGCACACACACAACTCACACACACACAACTCGCACACAGCTGTTTGAAGTTGTTGTGTATTTGCCTGTCGGCATGAATCGATTTGGTTATCTTGAGTCGAGTCGAGTTATCAAGTGTTTCACATGTGTTTATTATGATTGTTGTTGCTGCTGCCATTTGATATTGATAGCATTTCAATTGTTAGCACGCAGTGAGGCCGTCGGTTGGTTGGTTGTCGGTTAATTAGCTTAAAACTCGCACGAATATGATGAACAACTTGGCGCCAGCTCATCAATCACACAGGCGACAGTCCGGCTGGCGAAGGAGGAAAAAACTTAGAGTTCCCATTGCTATTAATGCGCTTTGCGGTCATTAATCAGTCAATGAAAGTTTTCAAATGCAGCCTAAGCTTATAAAAGAGCTTTTAGCAAATCTAAAGCTGATTACTTTCGCTTTTATTGCCAGACTTTAACCCAGACTCCCAGCTTGATTGAATTCGACTATTAAATGGATTGGACATCTAATGAACAATGAGGTGGGACAAACAATTTTAATAGCTACACATTTATAGAGTTTTAAACAAGTCCAAAGTTTACTTGCAATTCAAAGTCCGATTCCCGTTCTAATAAACACTGGATAAATGAATTAAAATTAATTTATTAAAGAAATATATTTTCAAATTATATGTTTCATTCCTACATTATTTTGTTGAAAAATATTTACCTTCGTCATTCATATTATTATAACATTTCAATTTCCAATATGAGCTGTCATTTGTATTTTCTTTATTACTGATTTAGCCTTGGATCTGATTTTAATCGATGTAACATTTTTCTATTATTTGTAAAGAAACAACAAAACCGCACAGCGCACCAAATTTATTGTGTGCCACAAATGTTATCTATAAATTATCATTAATTTAATAATAATAATGAATATTAGAAGAAAAGTAAAAAAAAAACATCTTGCGGTCGCTGCGGTTGTCTATACATATGTCTCGCGGCTCTATAAATACTATAATATATTATACATATGAATATAGCATTATATATTATGCACATTGCGCGAGGTTGAAATGAATGTGTGAATTAGTCGAGTCTCAGTTCTCAGTGTAATTGTAAGACTCTTCTCCGTCCATTCCGCTCTTTCCCTCTGCTCTGATCTGTGGGCAGCACTGATCTTGATCTTTCATTAACACCAAGATCAAGCGAGCGCTTAAGATAATGCCATGTGAGTCGCATTATCTACTTCCGGCATCACAATTTTTAATTCGAATCGTTTATCCGAAACGTCAGACGTCTGATTATGATGAATGCACTTCACCTTTGCATATGATGCATCCACTGACTACCAAACGACGCAACGATGCGTATACTTGATTTCTGAAGTTGGCAACAAGTTTTGCAGTTTGCTTGCAATGGGGCTTCTTGGCAATTTTCCCAGAAAGGTTTTCCATGCGGCTTGGCAAAATGCCTGCGGGCGGCATGAAAGCACATGCAACAAAAACTCGCTGAATCAGCCTTTGACGTTGAGCGAGAGAGCGTTGAATAAGCGCATGATTCGAGTACAAACATACCACAAAACCCACTCATCCAACTATTCGTATTCGTATTCATAGTCGCATATGCCATGCAATTACAACTGAATACGAGAGTATTTATTGTGGCAAGTACGTTGCGCATTTTGCACGTGTCGTTCATTATATGGCGATTAAGTGCATAAACAATTAGCAAAATCGCAGAATTGAGACACTAAAAAGCTGCTCAATGAGTTAGGCAGCACTAAAACGAACAGTTTAATACATAACCATCAAATACAATTTAAATAAAAAATTCTAGTTGAAAAGTATATTCAAGATATTCTGACTTATAAAACTTGCTATATCCAAATTTAGAAGTATTTACAAGTCTTTGGGAAATTCCGCATCATAGATTTTAAGATAAGTTATATGGTTCGAGATATCACAACAAGCAATAACATAATTGGCATGATTAGCAAATCTTTCGATTCGTAATTAAAGCATTGCTTATCTGAAATCTTTTGATGTCTGTTATTTTATTGCATTATTTCAGGAAATTTCATGACTGAAGCCCACATTTAAAGTGAAACATCATTAACATAAGTACGAAGTGATTTAACAGACTTTTAATGCACATCCGTTTTCACCCTGAACAATTAATTGCGTTATTACCCAGCTGCATATTAATCTCCTTCCCCAGCCAATCGATGTGTGGCCGGTAAGTGTTATTAATTTTGATAAAATAAAACAAACTGTCACACGCCCCGAATTAAGTAGCTGGTAAAAATGTTTAAATACTTACGCGATTGTTTTTTGTATTTTGTTGTAATTATTGACGTGTTCTGGCTTGTGTTGCTTTTGTTGTTGGCGTTGTTGTTGCTGCTACAAAAACAACAGCAACAACTTCTGCAGTCGCTGCCCTTGTAGAAAATCCTGGCAATTGTTGCGCTGATGGTTGTTGTAATTGATGGTGACGTTATTGCAATTGCAGCTGCTTTTCACTTTTAACTTGTATAATAGTTGACGATGTTTGTTGTCGTTGTTGCTGTCGTTGTTGCTGTTGTTATTTGGTATGTTTTGCACTGTTGTTTACTTTTATCCATATCTGCAAAAGCGAACAGCAATTTAAATTGGATGTGAAATCGATGGGATACACAAATAATTCATATCACAGCATATATGTATATTACGTATACGCAACGGATGTACAAATGAAATAAATGAAAAACTAAAATAAATAAAAATACTTCAAGGGCATTTTACTGTGAAATGTTTGACGAAAGCGGCTTAAAAATGTCGCTTGACAACAACAAAAACCAAAGCCCATTAGGAAAAGTGATAGATACGAAAATACCCCGTATCGCTGGTTATTTTTTAATTATTTGTCTTTATTTTGATAAGTTTATTTTTATCATTCTATAAATACAACGACAAATAAATACAAGCTAACTTTGCCCTTTATTTGTTTGTTGTATTTATGGAATCACACAAATAAACTTATTAAAATAAAGTACTAAGAAACAGCTTGAAATTAAATCCAATTTAAGAAATCGACATTCTACCCATCTTGTGAATATTTTACGCAGTGTTGCACAAATGAAATATTATGCGACGTTCAATTAATGCATACGAGAAGTATCAACAAACCCAACTCGATGTCTGTATAATCACAGTTAAGAATAAAAAACAGTTAGGTAAATAAAATTGTTCAACTGGAATATTCTGACTTTAATTGAAGCATTCATATTTAAATAAGTGCAAATCAAATCGAAATCGAAAAGCCATAAAGTGTTGACTTTGTTTCCTTGCCCATCGCTATCTCATTTCGACATCATTGAGACGCCCACTTTGAAATAGAGCTCAAATTTATATAAATATAATAAAACCCGCCTTAAAGCATAAATGCAAACATTCAACACTCCAACATCCGGTCTCTCTTTCGCATTCAGTAAATTTCTGCTTCACACTTTTATGGCAGACACTTTATTCTTATACCCTTTAAAAAAACAAGTAACTATTTAAATACAATTTTTCTAAATTAGTTAATACTTTTGATGAATTAATTAAATTATAATTGCAAATTCGTTGACTCAACTAATAAGAATTTTAGGAAGAGTATCAAATCTGCGTCTACTTCTGCCAGCTAAAAGTTTTAATATGCGCTTGTTGAATACGAAAGTCAACAAGAAAATGGCAAGAACTTGTAAATTATATAATTCGCAGCGCACAAAAGAAACTTCAAAATATGCAAATGAATAGCATATATTAAATAGTTTTACTATTTAATAGACATTGCATTGTTACACATCTGGATGCGGATTTTGACTAGGACTAACATGATGAGCTCAGTGATTCTGTTTTGCTAGCTTCCCGTTAATTAGCTTTTTTAAATGTCTTGATAAGAAATATAAGTGCAAAATGAACAAGGACTTCATATAGTAAAGAATACTAGAAACCATTGATAAATCATTGTAGCACACTCTTATTGAACTGCACTCAATAACTTGGTCTAGTCTAGTTGCCGCTTCTGCTGACAGCTCGCTGGATTATGCCATCAGATGCCACAGGTAGATTTAAGCTACACACAAAACTGTCAATCAACAAGAACATATTTATGACGCACTGTGAATTGCATTTCTTTAAATATACTTTATTTAAGTCATGTATTTCTAAAGGCGACTAACAATCAATTATGCAGCGTTTGAAAATCTATAGTAAGAGCTATCAAAAAAATGCCTGCAGCGGCAAAAACAACTGCAATTGCAGTTCTTGCAAGTGCTTCGCAGCGTTGAATGATGACGAACCAAGTGAGTTGCACTTATGTGGGATTTCGCCGAGTTGTCCATTTGTAAGCGTCAGCCGAAAAGGATGGGGATGAGGCTACAACGGATGTACACATTTCTAATTTGTCGCACTCTCTCAAAGGATGCAGCGACAGCTGCCAATTGGGTTTCGTGCAGAGAGCGGGAGCGGGAGAGAGAGATAAGGAGATAGAGTTACATGGCGACCGAATGAGCGACATCAAGTTAATTGGCCCATCATGATGTGCGCCCGGAAAAGTATGCTATGAAAAAGTGACTTCGCTTATTGCACAGACAACCGAGCGAGAGTTATTAAAAAAGTTTAGTTTTGTTTTGTATTTACGCCGTGTTTTTATGTATGTATGCCGGGTTTTGTGCAAATTATAAAATAATTAAAATAGTGACAACTTAATAGATATTGCCGTTGACGGGGAATTTAATCTGTTTTTCTTTGCCTTTTTTATAAATATAAATTTAATATGAGATTCTTTTCAATCACATTTTTTTCTATCTATCCATCTATTTTTAATTATTACAAATAAATTGGCAGCGTTCTGTTTAAGTTCAATCAGATATGAAAACATAAAACTGCTTTAACGATAGAGTATTCTACATTGCTCAAATATAGCAGTTCTTTCAAATTATTCCTTCTTTTCCTTTGTTTTTTTTGCATAAAACTTTCGCATTTCTAGCGCTTTTGCAGAATGTGCCACGCCTTCTTAAATGCTAAACAAACTGGTCATAAAAGAAGCGTTTCATATATTTTGCCTTCACAAAATTGCAAAACAAACAGTTGTTAAAACCGATACAAAGCCGTAAATTTATTGTGTGTGCTCCGAGGAATAGCTGGAAAGGGACCGCAAGAGAGAGAGAGAGAGAGAGGGAGAGGGGACGATTAATGCTAATAGGACCCGCCCAAAGACGATGTGGCTGGAAACCCTTGGACTGTTGCGACTTAGTGGCGTCGTTGGGCCAATTGACTTTATTTGTTTATTAAACAAAAACACTAAAATTGTTCGCAACACGTCCACGCCCCACAGCAGCTTAAGCAAAGAAGATGCCGCCAGCGCCAGGTAACATAGATGGCACAAGTAGATGGTCTATAATAATGATAATGATAATGCCGCTGCCGATGACAATGATAATGATGATAGCTGCGATTCGCCTTCGCAATATACTTGTATTTTTTTTTTTGCATGGAAAATTTACGTGTAAATGCCAGACGCCAACGGCAACAGGCGAGATTCACAGAACAGAGCAGAAAAACTGTAAACTGATAAATAGAACGGCGAGTTGTGTTCCAAAAATACTTTATAAATAATGTGGCTTTTAAATTCAAGGAATTTTCAACTGAATTGTAAATTGTAGAAAAGTTCTACAGAAAATAATAATGTATTTAATACAAAAATAAACATAACTCCAAATTTAATTGCAATATGCACTTGGACATTTCCCAGAAAAAGTTCACCATGACGGAATAAGTAAATAATATTTTACTTTAACATGTTTGTATATCAAGGTAAGAGTAAAAAAATAAATAAATATAAAGTTAATCGTGGTAGGGCATATTGTCTATTTCTATTTCAAACCATGCGGAAATCGTTGCAAATTTCAAATAACATACAGAATTAAATCACAATTATTCCCATAAATGCAAAAACATTTAATTCTAAATAATTCGGGTTGAATTTTTGAGATGATGTGATGAGTAGTTTTCCACATATTATGTAAAACCGGCTAATCCTCAAATCTTTCCTTTATAACGAAAATAGTGCTATTCATATGCGCGTAGAAATTTGTTTATTTTATGTTAGTACTATATTCTGTTAACTGCTAATCACTTCAAAATAATTAAAGACTTTTAGAAATAATAAACTTTAAGAAAAGATAAGTTAACAGAGAAATATAAATTAATACCATATTCACTATACCATATTAATAGTAATTGTAACTCCCCCTAAGAATGAAGAAATCACAATGAACGAAAAGGATTCTGCTCCATCAACTACACAGATTTAGCCAAGCGTATTTTAGGCAACTTTGTAAACTGCTCGCCTTGATGATGATATTTAGACAACGTTTTATTGGATATGGCATTGCGTGGGTGTTGAAACATTGAGGCTTAATTTATGCGTATGCAACACTCGCCTCGACCGTGCTGGTGTTGACAGTGGCAGCATGGCCAGGTTGCCACAGCTCTGTGGCAGACTGCGAAGAAGTAGGAGTGGCCAGAGCAGCGAATGGGCCACAAAACAGCGCTTCCGGTCATATCGACAGCGACACCGTCGTCGCTGTTGCCATTGCCGTGTGGCAAGTCGGAAAGAGTCATTAATGCCAAGCTAAAACAACATAATTTAGTGGCGGGCCTGTGGCCCAAACATAAACAATGCCCATGATAGCAACAGCACAACAGAACCGAACCGAACCGAACCGACAACAACAACTTGAGTTAAGACAACGATAAAGCGTTGAAAGCTCTTTAAAAGGGGATTTCATACCATCTCTGAATGGGGAACTACTTTTGGCAACTTTGTAGCCCCAACAAAAAAATAAAAATAAATAAAAAACAAAATACGGCTACCAGATTTCAGATTTATCAACATTGTGCTGCGATTTCTGTTTGTTTCTGTTGTTGTTTAAAGTTTTCGTCGAATTCCAGCTCATTTCACGTGACATATTGTTGGGTTTCAAACGAAAAACTATGCCTGAAATGAGTTATATCATGTTGCAATAATAATAAAGAACGAAATAAATATGGGGTAGTACCGAATGAATGAGTTAAGCTTGTTATGAATGGTGTTTAAGTTGTGAAATGCAATTCGAAACGTATCGTAAAGCGTTTTCTTTATTTAAACCATATTTCACAGATAATGCGACTCACAAGCAGTTTAAAAATAGCATCGAATGGGGAATTTTCCCGAGAAAACTACAAAACACATTATTATTATTGCAATACATATATTTTTAAAATATTGTTATTTACCGACAAGCTATAACAATAGAGACAACATTAATACTGATTGAAAATAACAACGATAATTCTCAGTATGTAAACACCCCATTTGATATTAATAATGTTAAATATTTTTACTGCTCTGATTTATGCATTTAAACAAAAAAAAAAAAATGCAGATTAAATGAAAATATGCGACTGTCAAGTTACATAATCAGAACAAAAAGTGAAACTTCATTTAAAGTCAGCAAAAAGTCAGTGAAGCAACAATAAGAGAGAAAAAGAAGGCACAAAAAAAGCAACACTTGTTACTTGAGTAATGAACTGCAATGACCTTGATTTAATTGCTGTTTTGTTTCTTGTTATTGTTGTTCTGCATCTTCTGCATTTGCAGTTCACCATTTTTTGTTGTTGTTGTTGCTTTTTGGGTGCTGCTGCAACTTGTTGACGACATTGTTGTGACTGCACTTGAGGCAAGAGTTGAATAAACTTGAAGGTTTCTCTCAAGTCAAAACAACGGAAAATACGCCACAAATTTCTTATTTATTCATACATATGTTTTTCTTTTGATTTTTCTGTGTGTGTGTGTTTTTTTTGGAATCTGAAAACTAAAAATACATTTTAAAGTCTTATCAGCAGTCGGCGGCCTTATGGCTATAAAAATTCTTTTAGCTGAAGAACAGCTCCGCATGGAGATAAGCGGCCTTTCCCAAGTGCTAACCCCATACACACTTTTTGTTCTCCTTGTTGTTGTTTTTGGTGCGGGGTCAAAGTGGAGTGCTAAAAATATGCACAAAAAGCTCTTAAAGCATTTGCGGTTGAAGTAGCTTCGCCATGTTACTGAGCCTTGTTGCGATTCCATGTCTGATCTTATCGCAGTGTCTGCTCATAATGGCGTAATTTTTCTGATAACAACAAGGAGAGACAAGGAGGCAAGAACGAGACGGAGACGAAGATAAGAAAATGACGAACAGGAAAAACTTCGTTGCAAAAAAAAGTTTCTATTTTGCGTACACGAAAAGTTGACTAGCTTATTAAATAAATTTTACAGCATAAACAAACGCGTATGATATTCAGACTAACTTTTAAGTAGATTTAGTTTTGGAAAATCTTAAGTATCCACATTAAAATATCCAAGTAACTATTGATGTATTATATTTATTAAATAACCAATTTACATCACATATACTTTTAATTAAATCCAAATAATTCGCTTCCTTAAATACAGCTCACCCACATGTTATTGCGAATAAATAGCTTTATCTCGAATACCATTCAGAGGCAATCAAAGGGAAAAAATTGTACGAAAATGAGAGATGAAAAGCAAATTGTTCTATGCTCCATGACAGCTGTTGCGAATGCCTCAACTTCGGGCTTAGCCTCAAAATTCCTTCTGCTTGATTGCATTTCAATGCAGCCCCACAATATTAGCCAAAAGTTGGCGCATTGTTTGGGGGTATTAAGGACATTTCTGTCCACACGCAAAACCACAACAAGTGACAGCCACAATTATACATAATTCAAGTGGTAGAGAGAGAGCAAGGACTAAAGACCTCCGACCTAGCCTGATATGCTCTGCCAGGATGTGAGTATTTTGTGGGACCTTTGTGTGTGGCATTTGTCAGAGAAGCCAGAGGGGATTCGAGAGCAGCACTGCACTACATCCTTCATACACTTCCAACAAATGGCCTTTGTTTGTTTTGTTTATTTTCGACAGCAGCCTGGGAGCAGAGGGGGCAACTACTATGGAATGCTGACCCAGGAAGAGGGGGGAAGAGAAGCGCTGCTCTAGGTCCAATGAAATTAAAAACTTTAAATGCAATCAACGGCAAGTTGCAAACAGAAGAGCTCAACTCGCGTTTTCTGTTTGTAAACGATGTTGATAATGTTGATAAAAATGTACATTGTCTAGCCATGGGCGCAGGACACACCATTTAAATTGATTTAAGCACTTATAGAAAAGAGAACATGAATAATTTAAACCTTGAGTTAACCACAGAGAAAAAAATTACGATCTAAGAACTTGAATAAATATCTTTGAATTCGAGAGCTTTTCGATCTTAAAAACAATGTTAACAAGATTTCAATGTGAAATGTCAAATTTCTAAAGTCTGCAAAGGAAAACCTATGTTATGAATTCAGGAATAATTTTAAATTTCCTTGCGAAAAGTAGTGTAAAACTAAAAGCCCAACATTTAATTGTTATTGTTGTAAAAAGAAATCGTTACTCTAGAAAACTTAAATTCTTAAGTATCGAATAGTTTCATAATATTGTCATAAAATTAATCCTCTCCAACACTAGCTTTATTAATTAATGAAAATAACACACATATTGCAACACTAAATCTACTTCATAATCCACAGTAAGGCTTAAAAGATATAACAACAGATTTTCATAAGAGAATAAAACGAATTAAAGTTGCTAAGCTAACAGAGCAGTTGTCAGTTTTAAATTGCGCTGAATGAAAATCCACTCGGAACCAGGAAGTTGCGCGTTTAACGACTCGTGCCGATGCTGCTGCTGCTGCCCGGTTTAGACCAAGTGCCATCCTGGCCAGATTCATTTGCGAGATAATTTTTTGTTAAGAGTCGCATTTTACGCTCCGTTAACCGGCAATTGAAAATTCCCTTCAGCTAATTCAGCTAGTTGGCCTTAAACATGTTCGGGCACACGATTTATAACTGCCACACACACATTCGCTGCTCACATTTTGCAATTAAATTAAACAATTAAACGATTTGCTTTATTTAACCCTCGTTCAATGCTTGAACTGGCCACAATTTAATTTTCTCAACAAGTTAATTGAATATGGAAAATGTCGCCACAAGTTGTTGAGAAAGCTGCCGTTGCCGCTGTCGCTGTCGCTGCTGCTGCTGCTGCATCATCAACTCATCTCTCAATTGACGACAAGTGCACAACTGAAGTGAAGTGAAGTGAAGTGAAGTTCATTGGGAAGGGAAATGCATCAAAAGTTTGGCTGCATAGCACAGCAAATGGAAATTAATAACGGCAAATGCATAAAGACTGTGCGAGCTCGTACTAAACACCGACAAATGGCATTGGGGAATGCAACATTCTGCCAAAAAAAAAAAAAAAAACTTTTCACATGCGAAAACTACTTTGCCCCGCAGCGTGCGTGAAAATTCTTTGTCTATATGAGCGTGTATGCGTGAGTGTGAGTGTGTGTGTGTGCCCGCCTTGGCATTGCCATTGATAGCGAGCGTAGAACACATTCTTCTTCTAAGTCTGACGTCGCCCACACATCATTTCACTTGGCTTGCTTTGCACATTTTCGAATGCTGCGAGAGAATGAATGAAAATACATATACATATACATATACACTATGTATCTATGTAATTTCCACATCAAATCTGATTTTCCAAACTGTTTGCGAGGCTGCTAATTGGCACCGCAGCAAAACAAAGAGTCAAGTCAGCTGACGATAACCGTGCTAACAGGCAAAGGGCAAATGCATTGATATAACTATCAGCTATTTGATACCTATTAAAGCGCTTAGCAGCACATTCACTACAATGTAGAGTTGAACAATTGACTTGGTTAATATAATTATTGTATGCCAAAAATATCAAGTACTTAAAAATATTTTTTAGATACAAAATTCACTCACTTGGAATAGACTTTGATCGAAATTAATTACATCAAAATAATTATTTTTAGACGAACTAATAATTTTCCTCGGCAAAAACTCTGATAGAAATAAAAATGTATGTATTAATTTACACCTTATATTGCCAATGACAAAATATATTCATTCTCTCGTCCTTTTTAAAATATAACTTAAAATTATTTGTCCCTAACAAATTTAAATAAATTTATTATCTCAAATTCTGTTACTATTATCTCAATTTCTGAAAGTTACATAAACTTAATGTTAAATATTCAACTTTATCTATTAAAAAGTTGATAATAATACATTTTTAGTCACTTTAAATATTTTAATATTATGTACAAGTATTGGCAAATCACTTTTTTATTATAAACATTTGTTTAATATTATGGAAGCCATGCAAATAATTGTAGCAAATTAAATTTTTATTATACAATTTTTTTGGCATAACCAATTAAAATTAAATCTACAAAAATTTGATTTTTTATATTTCTTATTTCGAATACCTAGACAACCAGTCAATTAAATCAAACATATTCTGCTATAAATTACTGTAATTTATTCGGTTTTATTTTTGTTTGTGACCAGTCAGATTTCCACACGAGTTCTGCTTCCTAACCATTTCACATTTTGTGGGAAATTAAATTAAATGTGCAATTGCCCTAACCACAAAATCAGAGGACAAGCATTATAAGCCACATGACAAAAACGCCACTTGATTTATTTTTTCCCATGCATTTAATGCAATGCATTAAACAATGCCTTGCACTACGTACTCTGTACGGGTAACAACAACAATAACAAACGACCACAAAACGAGTACAACAACTGCTGTTGAACATTTATAATACGCGAACAAGGATAACAACGAGTGCTCAGCAGGATAGCAACAGGATTAACAGTAGTTGTCTGATAATAATACTATGCGGGAATTAGCAAAATGACCACATCGTGTTTTAGGGTGTGCCCGAAATGTTTATTAGCGGCAGCTTAGCATTATTAACTGAATTTCACAGTCATATTTTAGCTTGAGTTAAAATTAGTTCACGACCATTAAAGCGTGCAGACTTATCTCTCTTCTGTTGACATTTGAAGATCCGAATAACGAATACGCATAGAAATAATTTGATGTTCACCTGAATATTAATATGCCACTAATTCAGCAAAAGAAAACAAAGAGCAGCGAAAAAAATGGAGAAAAGAATAAAGATTATGGTATTTAAGACCCGTTTTAAAGCAAAGCAAAAATTAAAGATTATCAGAAATATTTGAGAATCGATACAAATGTTGAGTGAGAAAAACGTGTGTTAAACAGGTTTCTGTATTTCAAAAAATTCTTAAGATTTTGCAGAGCGCAATCGTAGATCAAATTAATTTTGGAAGGAATAATTAAGGAAACTAGATTTTATCAAACAAATGATTTGCAGTTGCAATTTGCATAACTATCCAACTTAAGTTTTTAGTGGTGAAACAAGCGAGTTTAAATTTAAAATATATCACTTCTTTTCCCCCATTTTCTTAACAAATCTAAGAATTTAGACTGTGCGGTCTTGAAATTTAAATATATGTATGCATATGGACAAAGCTCTTCGTCCTAACGGAATAAATAAATTAAAGCTTTTTAAGCCGCAATAAAAAACACATTCTCTACCGATATCGAAATAGTTAAAAAATCTGAATTTTAATGCAGTCAATTTTCCTATAAATTGAGAAAAAAAAAAGCCTAATGACGATGCATAAATCGAGAGTCGATGATGGTGAATTTAAGCCAACTCATCTGTCTGCCATGTTCTGTCTAATTTATGCCATGGCAAAGACATCCATGTGTGAAATTATTTATAGTGGAATTTTTGCTACACATTCACAGCAAAAGCAAAGTTTTTCAAATTTAATTGATAAACGTAAAGATACTATACTTTAGGTACTTGTCGACTCTAACTAATTCAGTATCCGCTGTACTTTTTATTGACAATTACAGGGTATTTGAGCAGTTTGTGCACTGTGCCCGGCAACAGTTTTAATAAGCAAACAATAAATGCGACCCAGAAGACATCGACTGGGTTATTAAAAATCCACAGTTCGATGTTAACTGCTTGAACAAACGGAAAAAAGAGGCAGATCGTCAATGCAAAAAAAAATAATAATTTGTATTTGAATTGTATTTTTCTTGCTGTATTCTTCTGCTGCGTTTATTTATTATTATTATTATTTACTGTGTGCACAAGACACATGCACATTTAAAGGCCGCACAACAACAGAAACGCAAACAACATCGGGCAGTGGAAATTTTTACACAATTTTTCTTGACTTCGCATCTTTCACCCCCAGACTCTGTCTCTCTCTCTCTCTCTCTCTCTCGTTCTCTTTCTCTCTCTTCCTCTCATTTTCTCTCAGTGTCTCCGTTGTTGCATTTTTTCGTATATTTTATTTTTTGATCAATGGTATTTTGTTTTTCAGCTTTTGTACAAGCTGAAATCAAAACATAGATGGTTTGGCAATTTTTGATAACAATAGAATTGAGTTAAAAGAACAACTTAAATTTGTTGTTGCGTATGCAAAAGATTAAACAAATTTTTGAATAATAAAAACACAACTGACATTCATATATTGAACAGATTTTTTTTTGACAACCGTTCTATTTTTCTGCTTTTTTCTGCATCACATGCACGAACTTATCATTAATCTTAAGGCCATCAAACAATTGCAGATGACATTTTCAAATGAACATTTCGAACGTATCCAACATTTCACATTCCTTTGTAGGATTGTCGTCGCAAAAGATGGCAATTTTTTATTAGTTTCATTTAGTACCAGGTTTCTAATTTAATTATTATAGGCGTGAAACTTGTAGTATAGCAAAGCGGAAAAAAAAAACTGGCAAATAGTTGACAGTTTTTGGATTTGACTTTATTTTTAACAACATTAAATTGAAATGTTTTTAGAATTGTTTGAATTAGTTGACAAGCAAGTTTTTTAAGTGAAGACGAACAAGTGAGGTACAAAAATTCAAATTTACTTTCAGCAATAAGTGAAATTGCCAAAAATTTGAATTTACTTTCAACAATAAGTGAAATTCACAAATGATTTATATTTTGAAATATACGAGTATGTGTATTAGGGAAAATTGTCAAAACAACTTTTTGCAAATTTGCGCTGTCAAGATTCAAGACATTATATATTAGCCCATAACGCATACTCGAAGCATATACTAGCCATATCATATTTTAGTATTTTGCAATACTGCAATGCTTTATATGCTGCCAAACAAAATTCAGGCATATTGAATTAGCACTGTGCTAAATGATCACACGGTCCCTCTAACAACAACAACAACAACAACAAAAACAACAACAGCAACACGCAAGAAAATATAAGAAAAAACAAAAACAAAATTTGGTTAGCGAAAATTTTGGGGCGAATACAGAAAAAAAAAAAGATATACGCAAGTACGTTTTGGTGCTCGAGAACAGAGATACAGATACAGATACAGTTACAGCTATACAGATACTGAGATGGAGATACAGATATAGATATAGATATAGATATAGACAACGACAACAAAAAAAGGTTGGGCGCGAAGTTTTAGAGACACATGGATCGACAGACAAATTGGACAGATAGACGGACGGCCGGACGAACGGACGGAGAGATACAAACGCACAGACATATGGAAGCACTCAGGGGCGGGCAAAGCTATTTTTAGCATATTAGATGATAAGATTGTCGTGGCGAACGCGCAGAATTTGCGGTTTCAGCGCAAAAAAAAAGACACTAAAAATTATATATACGTACATATGTACATATATATTTTTTGTTCATTATATGTATGTATGTATGCATATAGACTACGTGAATGTTTGTGCACGAGCCACAAAACAAGTTTATTTTAGCAATATATAGAGTTTACACCCAGAAAACAAAACAACAAAAAACTGTTTCAAAATCACACCAATTTGTATCTGTTGCTCTTCTTCAGCTCCAGCTTCAGCTACAGTTCCACCTGTCACCCCGCCCTGCGCCTTTTGCTCGGCTGAAACGCGTTTTGATTTACAGCATCGGTGCACAAAAGTTGTCAACTTGTTTTTGCCAGTTGCTGCTGGATTTTCTTTTATAAAAATAGCTTTGATTATAACTTATATTTAATTAGCAACAATCGTGCGGCTTTTGTTGCCTTTGATTTTGTTATTGTTCGAGTTTCCCTTTTTGGTTTTTTTTTTGGTTTTTTTTCGTTAATGAAAACTAATTGCAAACTTTTTGTTTCGTGATTTTTGCTAATTTTAGAACACAACGTATAAACTGTGAACTAAATGGAATGCTTTGCGGTTTCAGTAGAGATTAAATAATGCAAGTTTCTGTAATGTTAAGACTAGTACAAAAATGTATCTACTTGTCAAAAATCGTCTAAATTTAAGTATTTGTTTTTTTTTTTCGAATAAATCTAATATTGTTTTTTATTCAAGATAACGTAAGTTTCTGTTTAGTTAAAACTACTACTCAAATTTATCTATTTAACTAAATTCGTATTATTAGTTCATCTAATTATTTTATAATTCTAAAGATCTCTTCATTATCGAATTCTAGTTACGGCTAAAAGGAAATGCTTTAAAATTGCAAACTGGCTATCCGTTTAGAGTTCGTTGTTCTTAGTGTTTTTATTTATGAAGTAATTCATTATGAGATCACATTCTGCGACTCCAAAAACACCTGTTCAACTTGGTTCAGAATTTTGTACTTAAGTTATAACGAACTTTGCCGTCTGCTGTGGACCTTAAGCACATTTATTACTTAATATTTGTTTGGCAAATAAAACGTTGAAAAAGATAAATAAGGCCAGCATGTTATTTTATTGGTTGCAAATTCGATTCCAAATACGAAAGGCGTTTCTCAAAAAATTTCCACTGACTTGTTGCCAAAAATAACATCTGCAAATTTCATACGCTGTAGTTTTGTCTAAATCCACAAACATTATTAATATACAATACAAATCTATAAAGTGTATATAGGAAATGGGAAGATAGCTTTTTTCAATTTACATTCGAATTGTAAACAAATTTCACACAAATGCAAAAATACCCAATGAAGTGAAAATCAAAGTTAAAGCACTTGAGGAATCGTCACTGAAGTCAGAGGAGTCAAAATATATTCCGGAGCAATTAGAGCGAATCCAGCCACTACACAAAAGCATTATCAGGGTTTCTATGTAAAGAAATGCAATGCCTCAAACCTTGCAACTTCCACTTCCGCCCCCATCAGCTGTAATTCACCTCTGAGCAGCGGTTGGGTTCGGCTTTAGGTTGGGGATTCCCAGCTGGTTTTGCGGTTCTTGTTTGCCGGCATCCAAAACTTTAATTGCGTTTTCAACTTCTGTTTCTAGTTCAGCAATTTCGCTATTAAAGTTTAGTTTTACCGTTTTCACATGTCGCTAACATTTTCAAGGAATGCATTTCAAAAATCCAAAAACTCCAAATAGATTCATTTGCAGCGATAAGCCCTTATCGCTGCATTTCGATAACAACTTGCGATCGTTGTTGTATTTTTCTCTGAAATCTGATTTCCTTGGAACAATTCTAATGGGTTTTTAATGCAAGTCTCATCTTAAATTTGCTTAGTCAACTTTGTAAAATTGTAACAAATTTCAAAGTGAAAATAAACAAAGACTAAAGAAGATTATTATAGAAAAACAAAGGCGGATGGGTTACTCACATTATTGGATGGCCTTGTGTCTTGCTTGGCACGATCTCTATATATTGCTCTCTCTCTCTCTCTGCGCTCTTCACTCTCTCGCTCTCTCTTTCAGCTCGTTTGTTTGCTCGGTCGCTGGGACGCCTCCCACGTTGCTGTTTTTACAGTTAGATAAACTTTATGTTTTTTATTCTTCCTCTCCACCTTTCTCTCTCTCTTGCTCTATTGCTCTCTCGCTCTTGGTGGATATTATTTTTCTTAACTTGATTTACATTCGTATTTTTCGCACTATGTATTTGTTGTACATTCTTTTAATTTGTTTGCCTTTTGATTGCTTAACACTTGTTCACTTTTGTTGCCGTTACCGTCGTTGTTGTTGTTGTTGTGTTTTTTGTTATTATCACGCCGCAGTTGTTGTTGCCATACATTTTTCATTGGGTTTTTCTATATATTTTCTGCTTTTGAATGGAACATCATTATTATAGTGAATGAGGCGAATACAGGTAGCTAGAGCGAGACAGCGCTAATGATGCATTTAGCGGTAAATCGCAATGCGAAAGGAAGAAGGAAATCGAAAAAGCTAATCTCACCGAGACTGTTAGCTCCAAGAACGCTACAGAACATAAAAAATAGTGTGTGGCTTTTCCATAGCTAAAAATACATTTCCAGCCATTAAGATAAGCGCCAAAGTAGATCAAACGATATTGCAAAAAGCAAAAATAGCTTATTCAGATAACAATCATATTATGGGATAATTTGAACACTGTTCAAGGTTAGTTTCTATAATATATTATTTAGCTACTTTTCGAGATATGTTTCTATTATTTAAATATTATAAGACTGTTGTTTATTCTTGGCTTCCAATTCAAAAAATCGGAAGGGTTGATAATTTAACTACCCCCGAATTGATCTTTATTTTAAATCTGTCCCTTGGGAGACCTTGACAAGTAACGGCGGATATGCATTACACACACACACACACACACACACACACATACATATATGCGGACTATAAGTAGATTTTATTTGTGCCTGTTTATTGCAATAACAACATTTTTATGGCCCAGATAAAGATGCGCGTTGCTTCAGTTCAGTTCAGTTGAGTTCGCTTCGCCATCGCGATGAATGGACGAAGAGGAGGGGAATTGGGGGAGGGGACTTTGCTTATCACATCGTTCTGTTATCTTTGCATTTTCGTCTCGAGGGTTTCTCCTCTCGCTCCCGCTCTCGTTCGCTCTGTCTCGCTCTCCGTGTCTCTTTCGCTTTTCTCCTAACGTCTCGTATTCGCGCTATGCATTTTGATATTTCATTTTTTCCCAAACGTTTTTCCGCATGCTTTGTGATTACACACACACATACACACTCACAATTCATGCACACACACACACACACCAACAAGTAAGCACAGATCGTAACGAGAGAAAGAGCGTGTGCAGAGCGTATGAAATAAAAAACAGACTGAATAATAATAATTAACACAAATTTGTGGATTTGCAAATATTCTTGTTAACACATTTTGTTGTCGCTCTCTCTCTATCTTTTTACAATAATAATTTAGAATTATAACCAACACATGCACACCGAATATTTGAAAATTTTTGCAGAAAATGTATTTTTTTTATTTTTTGGTTTTTGTTGTTGTTGTTCCAGCAGCAACAAGAAACACACCGAACGATGGCGCACTCTTATTATGCCCCAATCCAATCAACAACAAAAACATAACACACATATAATGAACATACACACATACATGCATGCGTACATATGCATATGCGTATATGTATGGCTTGTTTTGTATTTGTATGCGTGTGCACGTCGTAGGCTGCAGTCCGTGAAAATCAACTTGAAACGCAGGCGAATAGAATAATACTGAAAAGCGTGGAGCAAAACGAACGCTGAGTTGGCCCCAACAACATCTCAACTCTCTCCGCTCAATCTTACTCTCTCGCGCTCTCTGCCGTTCTCTCTCTCTGTGTGTCTGTCAGAGAGCGAGCGCGCAATCACAGACAGGCAGGCAGATCAAGCAAAGTTGTTGTTATTGTATGCGTGAGCAAGTTTTTGCCTTGCTCACTGATACCAATGCACTTACACACACACACACGCACATGGAAACGTTGTGTGAGCGTGTGTGTGTCTACATGCAGACAACAGGCATCTGCTGCAGAATTCTATTTTTAAACTTAAATTAATATTGTTCTTTATTTTATCAGCAGCAGCAGCGCGAAAATAAAGCGCCGACGGCGGCTGCTGCGACAGCCTCTCTATCTCTCTTCATCTCCCGCCGCACACTCTCTCGCTCTCTCAATTTACTAATGTCTGCGTATGTATGTGTGGGTGTGTAGCAGAAAAACCAGAAAACAAATAAATAGTACAACGAAACTAGACGCTGTTGTTGCTGTTGCTGTGGCTTAGTTAATGCTAATCAGCGAAGTCAACGACAACGCGTGAGATATCAGTGCCTACTAAGTGATTGTATGCATGTGTGCGTGCGTGTGTGTGTGTGAGTGAGTAAGCGAAACAGGCAAAAAGCGAAGCTCAAATGCTCGCTCTGCTCTCTCGATTGTTGTTGTTGTTGTTTTTGTTGCTGGTGCTGTGGATGTCGTCTGCGCTGTGCTATCAACGCTTGATAAGAAATGCGTTAATCTTTATTATGCGCGACGTCAGCAGCGCAGTTAAGCTGCATACGCACACATATGCAGATATACATATTTTTATTTTTGTCTATATGTGTTTAAATATTATATACAATATACATATGTATATATTTTGGTATGTTTACTTCCTGCAGGGATTTTAACACTCTTACCTTTGGCAACTATAAAAGAAGACAATTGTAAATATGCAAACGTAAGAACGTTTTTCATTTGTTGACATTTCCGTCAAGAATTTGCAATAGGTGAAGGGAGAAATAAATGCAAAGCAAATGTGATTTATGCGCATAAAGCAAAACATAAACAACAATAGCAAGAAGCAGCAACAACTTGTGGATGATTCAACTGCACACACTTGGTGACAACAACAACAACAACAACGAGAACAACACAAAAAGTGTCAGGCAGCATAACACACACACACACACACAAATAGGGAACTGCAGCGCCAGCAAATTCCTGGGCAGAGGACGGCCACAGCTGATTTGTCTTCCAACACACACATACCCACACACACAACGAAATGCCGCAAGAATTACTCACACACATTAAAGATAAAATGAGAGAGCAGAGCAAACGTGAAAGAGCGCGCTCTCTCTCTGTCCCGCTCTCACCGATAGTGAGAGTGATCTGTTGCTGCTTTATCAGCGGTGGTCGGCTATTTTTAGACAAGCGCAAGCCCAAAAATGCCAGCAAACAACCCAAAAATATCAAGTACAATTTTAAATGTGCCAAAATATATCATCAACTTTGCCTTTGCCAACAAAAAAACAATTACTTGGAAATGCAATCGAATGCAACAGTTGGCGGTATGGCAACGCTGTCTCGCTGCCTGAGATAGAAAGAGAGAGAGCGCGAGAGACAGAGATGCACAACTGTTGTTCTGAATGATTATGCCGCAGGTTTCTTGCACATGCATGCGTGTGTGTGTATGAGTCCATGAGCGCGTCTGTGTGGGAGTGATAATGCACAAATACAAAGCTAACAATGCAACTGCGGCTGCAGTCAACGAGATAAAACTGAGCTAAGCTGCGCGCACACACACACACACACACACACACACACACACACACACACACACACACACACACACACACTCACACACTCAGACACAGATGCGAAGGAACAATCATAACAATAAGAAGATGCACAAATCACATTGAGTTATCACAAAGATGATGGCAATGACGAAATGCAAATGGGAAAAGCGCAAAGGAAACAACCAGAACAACAAATGCAAAAAGAAAACTACATACGTTTTTCTCTTAGAACGCACCACTTTTTGCTGATATGTGTTTCTTACTATTCATTACTATGTGTATTGCATTTTCTTTGCATTCGCGATCGCATTGAGATTTCGCTCGATGGCTGCGCTTTTAGTTAAATTAAACAATAGCTAACGATTAGCAACGGTGGGAATTTTGTTTAAATTTGTCAAACGCAATTTATAAAGTATTTTGTTTCTATTGTGCATTTGAAAATTGTAAACCAAAACGAAAGCGATAAAATCCCGGCGCACGAAGCACGCGCGACAACGACCGAAAGAAGAAGTAAACTAAACTGGCGGTTACATTCAACGTGACCGCAAGCCGAATTTCAAAATATACTAGCCTAACCACAAAATATACCAGATGGGTAATTTCCAACTTGGTAACACTTGCACAGTGATGGGACACGTGTGCAATATATCGAGGTAAGGCGCCAATTTTGGTTTATTGGTTTTGGTGATTTACATTAAAATACTATGAATGCCCGTTATCATGGGTATCGGGTTAGGTCCTTTCAGGCACTTGCCCCACACCTGCCGAAATTCGCTGTTTCTGGCCTCATCCCTGAGGCGCAAGCTGTCAATATTGAGATTCTGCTGTGATAGGCGAATCGGTCCATTGAAATTGATGTGAATATGACTGTGCGTAACATAGACATTGTGGGTCAGTGGTGTGCCGACTTCAGGCTCTGCTTGCAACACGGAAATGCGGCTTGATTTCAAATCTGCAGATTGCTTCCACATGATGACACCCGAATTATCTTCCTCGTTGTCGGTAGACATAAAAGAGGTCTCAGAATCGTGCGAACTGCTTTTGGAAGGTTCGCAATCGTCAAGATCGCCGTAGTTTTTCGTTTCCATTTCGTTTATCTTGCCATTATTGCGAAGTTCCTGAAGTAGCTGCTGACATCGCGCCTGTAAATCATCCAATTGTTCTCTTAACTCCAAATTATGGTGCAAAAATTGTGAGGACATTCCCTCCGCTTTCTCGGTCTCTTGCTCGAGCTGCTTTGCAATATTCGGAAACGATGGGTCAAATGGAAGATTTGCAGACTCCTTGTGTAGCAAATTTGCCGTCTCCAGCTCCAGAAACTTCAATAGCTTGGACAGCGCAACCGTCGCGGTCAGAATTACTCCATAACTCACCAATAAATCATAAGCATGCGATGCATGCGACGGACTTGATTTTACAGGGCAAAATTGCGGTCGATCTGTGAAACGTGAACGCTCTGAAAATGCAATTAATTAGTTGTTTTGTGAGCATAATCCGAGCACAATTACCTGTGTAGATTTCGATATTATAATCCTCGGATTTTAGATGTTCTTCGACGAAATGCATATAGCACAAGACCGTCCAAGATATTAAAGCTAAAGCGCTCAGAAATGGAAAACTGATGTTCTGAAACATTCTTAATTTATTCGGAATGTGTTTCACATGCAGGCCTGCTTCAGTAATTAAATAATAAAAATAACTATTTTTGTGTTTGTTTGTTTTCGAAATGGAAAGAAACTACAGTAATAACGAATTTAAAAAGCCATAACGATAATATGAGAGTATTTCGTGTAAATATCGCAGTAAAGTCGATTGCTCGCCTACTTGACAACAATTGATATCGATTACATCGATAGTACCATAGAAATTATTGCAGCCCTCGCTGTCGCCGTTTATAGTGAACGACGCCGCAGAAACGTGCTGGAAACTTTCACGATGGAGTTAATGGTATTATTAAATTGTCAGTTATAGCTGTCTAAACAAATGATAATAGTAATATTTGCAGCATGGCGCCTCAATGCTCTCACGGCCCGCCGATGAGTTCGGCAACGATTCAATGGTCGAGGAAATGTGGGCAGCAAAAGCGATGGAGCATGCGGAAGTCCATTTCAATGTAAGCTAAAATTTTGAATCTCGAATTGTGTTTGGAGTTAATAGTTTTATGCTCTGTTTAGCTGCTGACCAGCGTGCATCCTTCGCAGCTACGTCTGACGCCCTACGACGATCAGATCTACGCCACATTCCGCCAGGATTTCCCCGATCTTCAAGTCGGCCGCCTGACCGACGATGTCCTGAAATCCGCCAGCGAGAAGCTCAAGTGGCGTCAGTTTGCAGAGAAGTTCAACAAGATGGACGACTATTCGTATGGTACTTTGATGCGGGCGGATGCCAGCAAGGAATTCTCAGCGGACAACTCGATTTTCGTGTTTCGCGTCCAGTTTCTGGCCATTGAGATCGCGCGCAATCGCGAAGGCGCCAACGATGCCATCCATAACACCCACAAACCGGTCAGAAAACAGCCACAGAGCGAGACACAATGAGGCAGCTGCATTTTCTAGTTAGTTTTAGCTTGTAAATTGTTTATAAAAGTGGCAGCGAAAGCGCAATGCACTAAACGAAACTTTTCGGCGTTGCCAACTGCATTGGTGTGCGTTGCCAACTCCGCCTGCCAAGTTGTAGTCGCGTTGCCAACTGCAGATCATTTTCCTTTAGTGAACATCAACGAGAGAATTATGTTTGGAATTTCATAATGCAATAAATTTTAATGTATGATATAGATGTATAGTATCAAGAATCTTCGGAAAATATGCACAACTTACAAAAAAGATACGACGAGCCTTCGTCGCGGTACCAATTGCAAAGTATTGCTGTGCGTTGCCAACTCTACAAGTAAATCCTTCGCCGCGTTGCCAACTCAACTTTCCTTTGTTGGCGTTGCCACACCGCTTAAAAGAACGTTACAAAAGCTACGTTTGAAATTGCATAATGCAATAATTTGTATTTGTATAATATTGTATATATATATAGAGTTTTTGTGTGAACTACAACTAAGTATTGTCCGCAATATGCGCAGCTTGGCCCCGCCCTCCGCCTGCCCAATCAGTCTTGCTTTTGTGGTGCCATCTCCATTATTCCATCAAACTATCAAACCTACAATCCGTTGCTGTTGCACATCATCAGAATGAAGGGAATCATCGAATCGATCTGCATTTGCCCCACCAGATTGGCAAAGAACAGCTCCTCGGTCAGCTCCGATTCGAGGCTGCTCAGTGGCAACAGACTTGCAAATAAACCGTTCGCACGCTCCTCGCCACCGCTCTGACGACGCAACGTGGCCAGGGCATAAAGTTGGACACGCTTTACGTAGGCGCGCAATGAGCGCTCTCGACGATTAGGCTGCAGCAGCAGCGGATTAAAGAGCAACACCAGACGCAACAGGCCGTACTCCAGGTCGGTCACCTCCTGCGACTGCAGCTCCTGCACAAAGTCATGTATGGTGCGCGTAATCTGCGCCAGTTTCGCAATCTTTTGCGGCTCAATCTTGTCGATGTCGGACACTTGACGCACGCTCTGCACCAGCTGACCAATGATCGTGGAGACGGCCAATTGACGTTGACATTGCGCCAACGCAACCGCCAACAATGCCGGCCAAGCGCCGCGCAGCAGTTTCATCTGTGTATGCGCATCGAGCAGCTCAAAGGCGGGCACCTTGCGCAGCGTGTGCACCGTGAGGAAGATGATCCTGGCGCCCGTCTCGCACACATAGTGCATGTTGAGATACGAGTGCACCAAAGCAGGCGGCTGCACATGGAAAGCGCACTGCGCCTCGGACACAAACAACTCCTGCTCAAAGATGGCCTCGTTGGCCACAAAATCGCCGCGATTGCAGTAGTCAAAGTCCAGCTCCATGTGCTCCACCAGATCCGCATCCACATCCTCGGTGCCGCTGTCCTCGGCATCCGATTCGCACTCCGTCTTCAAACTGAGACCAGCTGCTGCGCTCTGGCTGCTCTGACCTCGATCCAGCTGCTGCTGAATCGGCTGCAGCAGCTGCAGCGCCTTGTCAATCGCTCGCTTGTCCAGCGTGCTCTGTATCAGGCCCACTGTGGCGGGTGTGGGCAACGCGCTGCTGCCGCTGGCATCAACTGTGGCTGCAGCGGCGGCGGCGGCGGCAGCAGCGGCATTGAAATTCAAGTGCTGTGAATTGTTGTTGCTGGCGCTGTTGGCCAACAGCTGCAGACACAGCGTGCTGCTGTTGTCCATGGAGTCGTCATCGTCGTCGTCCAGCTCCGGCTTGGCCAGCTCCGGCGAGTAGCAGTGACTGGGCGCATTGCTGCTGGCAGCTTGTTGCTGCTGCTGCTGTTGCTGTGAGGCAAGCACTGAAAAGAGCAAATTAATATTGCAGGTAATCTCAATGAGATTAAGTTGGCTGCACTTACTCAGCGTCTGTGTGAGCTCGGCAAAGTTGAGGCCCATGGGAAACAGATTCTCGTTGAGCCCGAAGGGTGTCGAGTTGGCTGCACTGGAGACGGGGGGCGTGGCCGCCGCATGCTGGAACAGCGCAGCGCTGGCTGCCGCAGCTGCCACAGAGGAGGCATGTTGTTGCTGCTGCTGTTGCTGTTGTTGCTGCTTCACTCGCACCTGCTGGTAACTGGATTTGTTGGCCGAGGAGCCGCCAGAGTTGCCAACCGTCGACGATGAGCCAGAGACTGAGACACTGGAGCTGGAGGCGATACCGTCTTTGCGGTCTACAATCGGTTTGCGCTCGTGCTGCACGGCTGCGTATTAAATAAATAGAGAAAGCGATTAGCGGACGTTGCAACTGCTACACGACAATTGATGCATTAAAGTGTGTGTGAGAGTGTGAGTATGAGAGAGTGTGTGTGTGAGTGTTTGAATGCATGCATGAATAAGTAAGCAGCATAGTTGCCGTAGAGTGGCAACCTTGGCAAGCAGAGTTCCAATTCGAACAAGCTGCGGGTGAGTAGCTAAAATAGCATATTTGAGTGTGTGTTGTATGTATGTGTGTGTTTTAAATGTATGTGTGCTTGCATGCATGGATTAGTGTGCAGTTAATGAGACACTTGTCAGCTGCAGCATAGTGGCAACGCTGGGCCAACTGCTAATCTAATCAGAGCAGCTGCCAATTGGAGCCGCTCCAACTAACAAGCGCCAACCAGTGTGACCGTGTGTGCATGTGTGTGTGTGGGATGTTCTGATTGGTGTTTTTGAGACGACGACTTAAACGAAAATTACAATCACTTCGCATGCCGCTGGCCAAACACTTTTGCAGCCGACAGAATTGACACCTGTTGCGATGGTGTTTGGTCACCTCACAGTTCATGGCGCCGCGACACTGATAGCCCAGCTGCTTGCGTATCGAACGCTTGAAGAAGCCCTTGCAGCCCTCGCAGCTGATCGCTCCATAGTGGCGACCTGATGCCCGATCTCCGCACACCAGGCACAGCTCCACGCTCGACAGCGACGCAGCAGCGGCCGCTGAACTTGCCGCATTTCCGGCTGCCACTGCAGCGGCCACGGCAGTTGCATTGCTGCCGCTGCTGCTGTTGTTGTTGCTGCTGCTGCCCAATGCTCGAGGTTCTGCAGAGAGAAATAAGTAAAAACCACATTTGGAGTTTGGGGCAGACGAGTTTTGTGGCTCACCTTCGGTTTTAAGGCCGCTGCTGGTGCCCATCATGTGAAGTCCAATTGGAAGCAAGCTGTTGCTTCTCTCTTTGTGTGTGCTTTGCTTTTCTTGTTAGAACTTGTTTTGCCTTGAGCGTGTGTGCGTGTCTGCTCTATGTGCGTGTGTGTGTGCGTTCGTGTACGTGTGCTCTTATGGGAAGAAAAAACGCCTTAAGAATGTTGTAGCAACATTGTTTTCTTCATCCGACAGCCGCACTAGTTATGCTAACTTTACACTTTGACCTTTACTATGTCTGTTTTCAACTGTTTGTACATTTAGTATTGAAAAAACTAATTCTTTTAGCGGAATTCAGACTTTTGTTGCTTGCGAACTGAGCAGAGCTTTCTTAAAGCTATTTTCTTAGTCGAGGTGTGACCACAGGCAGCATATCTGAAATATACCTTTACGACAATGGCATATACCAAACAAACTACTAAAACGGCAGGAATAGCCATTTGGTTACACTGCCACAAAGATGGCGCAAAGTTTTAAAAATGTTAATTCCGTGTTTTTTTTTTTTCAATTTAATTTATGCCAGCACTATTTAAATATATGTCGCTTTGGTTCAGTTATAAAAATACAATTTATTTTACAATAGAAATCAATACGTACAGAATTGAATTAAATCATACAAATCACTTATTTACTTATGTGTTTTTTTCTGTGAAATTAATTACACTTTTGTTTTTGTTTGTTTTTTTTGGTCTTACAATCGATTAAGCCACAAATTGCTTTTTAAAAATTGCTGTTTGCAGTGAAAATGGGGTCCAAAAATATGGAAAACATTAAGGGCATGAATAAAACAGGAGCTGCAAGAGGAAGGGAAGGGAGGGAAGCGCATACATTCAACCTACATACATATTTTTTCAGCTACTACAGATCAGCTAATTTGTTTTACATTAATATCAACTACAGTCTGTGTGAGTGTTTGTGTTCTATTTATTCTTTAAGCCCATTGCACGTTTGGTGGCGCGTCCAAGGAAGATGCCAGTCAGAAAGACCAAGCCCGTGGCGCTCATTAATATCACAAGGAAGAACTTTCGTGCCGGCGATGTGACCACCTGTTGCACCAGCTGTTGCATGTCCTCCGGTGGCTGGGCGAGCGTATCGTCTGCATTGCGAAACATTTCGATGCGTCGCTCCAGCTTCTCGCGACAGTCCAACTCCAGCGAGTTCGGCGTTTCACGCAGCAGCGTGCGCAGACAGTTCAATTCTAAATTGAATAAAATAAACATCATTAATAACAGTAATTGAAAGTGGAAGTCTAATAGACTTACTTCGGCCATCGCCGCTGGTGATCTTGGCACAGTAACGCAATAAGTCAACAGTGCACGCCGATTCCAGTATGGGATCAACGTGTATATCTGCTTTGTCCTCGGCTATCAGCGTGGCCACCTCAAGCTGGCACTCGCGATTGATCAGTTGCTTCTTGAGAAACGCTGTCTTCAGGCATTCCTCCACCTGGCCATGCTCATCACCCTCGGAGGGCGCCTGGCACAGCTGCTGTATCTCGGATTTGCAGAAATGCTGCAGCACCGGATTCAATTTGTAGTTCAAGGCCTGTTCCTGCAGTATTTTGATCATTTCCTGCGAGCAGGTCTCGTCCAGCTTCGACTGCCGGAATTTGTCCTTAAGGCATTTGATGACCTATTGGGAAATAAATATTTTCAATTAAAATTAAAGGTGGCTATTTTTTTTATTATTGTTTATAATGACAAATTTTTTTTTTAATGTTAGCAAATATTTTAATTTAATATTTATTGAGAAAAACAGATATTTTTAATACATATTGAATACAAGAACTTTGTAAAATTAAATTAAAATTTCATAAGCGTTTATGTATATAGAAAAAGAGCTACAAATTCAAAAAAAAGGAAATATGGACAAAATGTATGCTGTTCTTTAATCTTTCTAAATTTTTCAAGAATTACTTTATGTGTCCGATTCTAACTCGTCCCATAACTCACAGTTGCAATCAATACTTTATTTTGTGCTGGGGATTTCTGTTATTGTATTTCGACATGCTTAGCGGAGTTTTCGAATTTTCATCATTCTGCCGTACAACATGAGCGTCATGAGCGCATGTTCGTTGCGATAAGCAAGCCGTGGTAAGCGATCAGAATTAACGATTGTGCTCAGTTGTCTGGCTGCCTGATTCTGGCAGTTCCATTCGATGCGTCGAGGAGTCGTATACGCGATGTTAACGTTTTGTGGTCTTGTGTGTGCTGGCCTAGCGGGCTGGCTGATCGTCTCCATGGACGCCGCCCTTGTGGATGATCCTGTGCCCATGTTTCAAAGGACTGTGACGGTGCAACTGGCTGGCGAACAAGGCGCTGTTCGTGGCAATTATGGAGAGACCGCTTGGACGAGTCAGAGTTTTATGCAATTCAGAGGCATTCCCTACGCCGAGGCTCCAATTAAATCGCTGCGCTTTCAAGTGAGTTCAATCTCGTCATGCTGAGTGCGATTTCGCAATGAATCCAAATTTTATGACCACGCAATTAAAATGACTTTCGTACCCCAACCCAAATCAGGCACCTGTTGATCGTTTGCCCTGGACGGGCACACACGACGCCTTGGACTTTGGACAGCGCTGTCCGGTGATAACCAATTTGGATGCGCAGCTGACGGATGATCAACTGGAGGATTGTCTCAACTTGTGCGTCTACACAAAGAATGTGAGTGAGGGTTCATTCCAATTATCTCACAATTATTACGCACACATCATTTTTTGGAGTATTTTCAGCATTTTTAATGACTTTATCTTTACGAGTTTTGCTACAAATCTCTTATCGCAGAGAATTGCAACGCTTACAGCTTGAGCTTTAAGCGTTCTTGAATTAATATCATTTAATTAGTTGCTGTAATTCAAGTTTTCAACTTTAACTTTACGACTACATAATAACTTACAATCAGGTGTTTTTCAAAGTGCTCATTATATATAAATCTAATTGAATATTTACAGTCGGTTGCCAATTAACTTAAAAGGGTATGCCCAGTTAGTGGCACAGACAGACAGGTTGTTCAATATAGCAAGGTTAAAACTTAGCCTCACAAACTCGTTTTATTTGCTCAAAACACATTTTGTGATTATAAATTCAAAAGATCATAACAATAAATTAGTAGGAAAATAATTAAAAGATTTTGACAATAGATGTTTGCGTTCACAAAAGTGACTTTTGAAGCGCTGCATCTATGTACGCAGACACAGCTGTACATAAGAACAATATTGAGTCAGTCTTCTTAAAATCTTGTTAATAGAAAAGATATCATTGACAAGAAAGAAAATCCGAAAGTTGGTCATTAAAAACTCATTTAATTTATTCCTTTTCATGCTTTGATTACCGCGTATTCCAAAGTCGACTTATTTCACTTTTCTCTCGCTTAATCGTAATTTCTGATCAATTAATGTTATCAGCACATTCAGCTAAATTGCTCGCTTTGAGATGGGCTATTATGTCAGTTTCACATCAGATTATACAGCTGCGTCAGAAACAGGCCTCTCTCGCTGGGTTATTGACATTTTAAAAGGTGTAAATTAAAACAATTTGCGTAATGTTAAATGGGTTTTTAAATCCGACACAAGTAGTTCAAGTATAAGTACCAATATCAGTATGAGTACTTAAAAAGTAATTGGCGAAATATTATAATTAGAATGACAAATGAATGCACAATGTAAAAATTCGTCAATTCGTTGACTACAAATTGCAATTTTAATATTGATTAAAACAATACTATTTTATAAAGAGTCGAGTACAAGGTGTTCCATAGTCGCATTTACTTAATTTAAGCTTGATTATCAGTTGTTTATCAGGTTTACTACTGATTCATTTATGATCTTATAAACTGTTAGCTATTGTAGAAATAAAGTTCTGATTAATTGAGCTACTACTTTCGATACCCTTTCTAAACTTTACCAATTGCTTTTGTCATTTTCCAGCTGACATCTCGTCAGCCTGTCATGTTCTATGTCTACGGCGGTGGCTACTACAATGGCTCCGCCCAGGATCATCCGCCCAACTATCTGCTGGAAAAGGATGTGGTGCTGGTGGTTCCCCATTATCGCATTGGCGCCTTGGGCTGGCTGACGACATTGAGCGAAGGTTTGCCGGGCAATGCGCCCATCGGCGATATACTGCTCGCCTTGGACTGGGTGCAGCGACATATTGAGAGATTTGGAGGAGATCCCAGTCGGGTGACCATCTTTGGTCAGAGTGCAGGAGCCGGTGTGACGAGCGCCCTGCTGCTGAGTCCACGCAGCAGTGAGCAGCACTTTCAGCGTGCCATTGTGCAGTCGGGTTCGATCTTTGCACCCTGGGCAATCACCAAAGATCCAGCTGAGCAGGCACTCAGGATTTGTGGACAATTGGGTTGCCAGCAGTGCGAAGAGCATGAGGAACTGTTGCGTTGTGTGCAAGATGCCTCTGTGATGAAGCTGCTGCTGGCAACACAAGCAGAGAGCTTCTCACCGGTTGTGGGCGATTTGCAGGGCATCTTGCCACAGCAGCCGCAACAGCTGCTCAACTCTGCTCAGCTGGGCGTGCCGCTAATGACGGGCTTCACCCAGCACGACGGCTCCTTTGTGCTGGCCAGTAAGTAGTCTCCAGTGAGCTCGAGAGCTTCAGCTAATCCTCTATTTTCCTCGCTAGCTTACTACGACATGGTGGCCAGCAAAATGTCGAATGTGAGCGCGTTGAGTGTGCGACAATTCACGCAGGCTCTGATGGACTTGACTAAAGATGCAACTGGTCTGGCGGATAACCTGCTCTATCGCCAGCTCTTCAGGCCAGAACTCTTGAATAGCCATGACCACAATGAAGCTTTGCCCGCCTACTTTGATGTAAGTCAAGACAATTAAATGGAACTCTTCAAAGTCTGATATTGTTCCCCTGATTTTTCAGCTCACCTCGACGGTCTACATGAAGTCGCCCATTATAAGCTTGGCCAGCAAACTACTTTCCAAGCAGTCCTTAACTCCCGTCTATGTCTACAGCTTTGAGTACGAGGGAGAATACACTCGCTTTGGCTATGAATTTGGCAATGATCAGTATCCCTTCAACGGCGGCGTTCATCATTCTAACGATAATATTTATTTGTTTGCCACGCATCCGCTGCGGGGCAACGACACGTTGATGGCGCAGCGCATGGTCGACATTTGGACCTCGTTTGCCATCACGGGCGTGCCCAATGGTCTCGAACCTCTCGCCACTCCAAGTGGTCCCTACAATCGCCTGGGATTACAGGTCAACGTGGCTGAGGATCTGCTGGACACGCTCACAACCACCATCGACGATCCCGACAACAAGCGTTTCAGCCGAAATGTTGGCTTTTAAAAATAAGCAGAGGCTACTTGAAGCGGCTATGTCTTGTTATACATTTGTAAATAAATTGTACATATTTAAACATTTTTTCTTAATAATCATAAAATGAGAAAAAAAAACTAAAAAAAAATTCCTTATCTTTTTTTGATATTTCGTGGAATCGAGTATAATATCTCTTGCAATACTTTTGAATTATTTGCAATAAGTTATACCTTTGATAGTTTGTACGTTTGTAATATTTCACGATTCAAGTATGGCATTGCATGGGAAAAATAAATAGTTTTAGCTCTCCAGAAATAGAACAGGTACTTCGATCATAAATCAATTGATAACACAATACGTGATTTTCGTTGAATATGAATCGCTAACGAAAGTTTGGTTTGCTGGGAATTTTCCAAGCATACAGCATGTGTATGTATATGTAGTTTGTAGCAGGAAACTTATAATGATTAATTAGTTACTAGTTACTTTAATTAGCTGTTCTTCAACGATAATGGTTTGTACAATAAATGAGATTGCTAAACAAAAAAAATATGCGATTCGTACAATTTTTTTAAATTGTTTCCAGCCTTGCAGATCCCTACTACGTATTAAATTAACTTACGAAATAATACTGAGATATAATTCAAGCAGATGCCACTCACCTTGCCGTTGAGTTCCTCGTTGGGTTGTGCGGAGGCCACAATATTCGAGCAGTAGCGATCGATGTTCTTGCCACAGGCACTCTGCAGCGAGGGATTGAAACGGTAGTCCGTGTTTTGTTCGATCATGCGATTGACGACGACCAGATGGCAGCGCTGATCAAATGACTTGTCGTCCTTGTACTTCTTGAGGCAATCCAATATCTTCACCGACTCCGTGTCGGGACAGAACTTGTACACCATATCCTTGCAGGTGCTGAGCAGCGTGAAGTCGGTGCCGCTGTCGCCCAACTCCGATTTCTTGATCATAAACACGACATGATGACACGCCTTGCCCAGACGCGGCGTCTGCTGAATGAGACACTCCAAGGCCTGCAATGCAAAAACTCAATTAATCGACAGGTCTTCGAATTGTTTATTGTAGTGTTAGTTGTTGTGCATTTTTAAGCGTGTTATTTGGGGATTCAAATGAGCTGGATGGATGACTTGCATTTTTATTCACCTGACCAGGACCCGTTTGGTCGGCACAGAACTCCTGCAGTTCGGTCTTGCAAGCATTCGCCAGCTTGGGATCCAACAAGATGCTCTCTCGCTGCTGATACAGCTGCGCTTTCACCTGCTGCCGACACTCCCGGGGAATCTGATGCCGCTGGCCGCGTATGGTGTCGTTGCGCATCACCTCGCTGAGGCAGGCGACGACCTCGTTCTTGGTGGCACTCGCCGCACAATGACGCGTCACATAGCGACGACACGCCTCCTTGAACTTGGTGGTGAAGTGATAGTTCTTCAGCGAGATGATTTGGAAGTGCTCAATGGCGGCGCGACAGCCCAGATTCTTGCGCAGCTCGGCGTCGTTTTTGTGCGCAATCAGACAGTCCATCATGTTGCCTGCAAGAGGGAGGGAACGATTAGCAAGGAATCAGAAAGAATATAATGTGAACTGTACAGTTTGACCGAGAACCAAGGGAATGTACAACAATTAAGCTAATTTTTGACACCATATAGATTACGAGATTTGATTGAGCAAATAGAATAGGTATTCAAAATTAAATTGTTAGTTAAAAATTACCCTAATATAGAGTCTTCAGTGTGCATTCTTTTCTTTAAGAATTGATCTATATATATTATGCTGGTTGAATAGTATTGTCCATGTGAAATTAAAATCAATCGAATACATAGAGCAAAAAAAGAAAAACCCGAAATGGTTTGAAGTTTAACTTTTGTCGTTTGTTAAATGCGCCAATTTTGTGAAAATGCGCTGATATTATTTTACCAGTACGGAAATACATTAACCTACCATTATCCTTGCCCGAGCTGAGCACATCGGCGCACTGCTGGCGCATGGGCTCCGAACACACCGCCATTATGACTGGATTGAGCTCCACGTTGGCTGCCTCTTCCTCGGTGTATTTGGTGACGACCTCTTTGCATTCAGGCTGCAGTTTCTCCAGCCTATTCTGCAGGCACTCCATTTCCGAGCCTTTCTCGGTGTGGTCACCGCAATACAGCGACAAATCAGACAGACAATAGTCCTCCACCTCGGGTATGAGATCCACGGAGATGGCGCGCTGACGCATCACACGCTTCACCTCGCGGAAGCACTCCTTGTGCAGCTTCTGATTCTTGTCCTCGCTGTACGCCATGCGGTGCAGGCAGGGCAGTATCAAAGGACCACGCTCCGGATCCATTTGCACGTCCTGCACATCGTCCCATTGGCGCTTGGCCCGACAATACTTGATGGCATCATCGCGGCAGTGTTTGTAGAGCTGCGGGTCCAGTTTGAAGTCGCGCGCCACAAAGTACTCGATGATAAGCAGCGCCTGCTCGCACTCGGGCCGCATCACGGGCGTGCCAATGCGCTCCATGAGGCAGCTCATGACGCGCGCCTCGCCGCCCTCCACATCCTTGCAGGCCACATCCACCACAGGCTTGCAGGCGCGTCGCAGCACCGGATCCACACGCCAATCCTCGCCAGCGTCGCTTACTTTAATGAGTGTTTCCAAGCCGCGTTGACACTGCGAGGTGACGCGATGCTGAGCACGACGCGCACGCACATGCTCCATCAGGCAGTGGATAATCTCGCCACCGGTGCCCGTGAAACCGTTCACCAGCTGTGCCTTGTGCTGCTCGGCACAGAACTTGGGTATGTCGTCGGCGCAGTCGTTGAGCAGCTCCGGCGACAGCTGATAGTCGGTCATGAGCATGCGCCGATGGTCGCTGAGCTCCACAAGGCATTCCGGCGCCAGTTTGGTGCCGTTCTTCGACACCGACTCCAGGCACAGCAGAATCTGGGCGAGACGCACCTGTTTGTCCTCGGAGACGCCGCGGCGACAATGATGCTGCTTGATGTCGTCCTTACACGCCTTGGCCAGGCCATGGGAAACGCGATAATCGCGTCCCATCTGCTGATCGCGCAGCGTTATCTGCGTGGCGCACGGCGCTCTCAGTGACGGATCGTTCTTGTGCCGCACTAGACATTTGTATCCACCCGGCGTGCCAGCGCGTTCCTAAAATGCGATTTGGATATCAGCTGATAAGATTAGGCATAATTAAGTGATAGCAATAATTACCTGCGGACAGAGCGCGCTCAAGTCTTCGGCGCAGACGCGAAACAGCTCCAACATGCCACGTTGCAGCTCGATGGCATTGATGGCCACCTTGCAGCCGCTGTCTATGTTTTGCGCCTGCGCCATCAGGCATTGTACGGTGCCCAGCTGCGACAGCAGCGCCGGCAGATGCTCCACATTCATGCGTCCGCAATGCTGCTGCTCCACCAACGTCCCGCACGCTGTGTAGAACTCACCAATGTTGGCGTAGTCGGTGCCGAGCGAAGCGTGTGCCCGTCGCAGCTGCTGCTGGCAGCTGTTGCTCTGCGGCAGCTGCTGACGCTGCTCCTCCAGACAGCCCCACAGATCCACCGAGTTGAGGCACGTCTGCAGCTTGGTCTGCTCGCCAGCGCAGTAGCTGGGCAGCAAAGTGTGCTCCACCCAGGAGGGCAGTTGCAGCTGCCGTTGCTGCAGCCACAGCGCATGCTGACAGCTGTCGGGCAGCGCCTCCAACTGGCTGGAACTGAAGCTCAATGCGCACTCTAGCATGGACAGATTGTCGCTGGACGTTTGATGTGTGCAGAACTTGCGCAAGTCGCCGCAATCGGGCAGATCGATGATGCTGTGCTGGGCGGCTGCATCACTGCTCACTTTGCTGTCCACGTCAATGGAGGCGCGACGAATGCGAACGTTGGCAAAGTGCTCAAAAGCGGAGTCATCAAAGTTGTTGTTGTTGTTGCCGGTCGACGTCGTCCACGAGAGCCACGACAACAACAACAACAGCAAGAAGTCGCATTTCATTTTTTATTCAGTCAAAGAACATTTAAGCGGTACAGCACTGAACACAAACAGTTGTTATAAATATATATATTATTAATTTATTCCGTGAGTGCAGCAAGAAAATATAAAACCGTAGACAAAAGACCGGGTAGAAAAATGCAGTGTTTAACTACTTATGTGCTTATCATGTTATTGTGCAACACTGTCGAGTGTTTTCAGCAAATGTATTGTTTCACAGCATTTAAATTGTTGTTGTTGACCAGTAAAAACACGCGTCGTAAGCAATACAATAAACGCATTACAATTTATATCATCACCATAGGACTTTGTACAACAGCTGCGCAACAAGAACTAATTGGGACTCATCGATAGCGCAATGCAGCGCGCGAATAATCGAGTTATCGACGGCTGTCTGTTATCGCTGGCTTTGCCATCCCTTGCCTATGAGTCGTTCGCGTACCGCAAAACAAAAGAAAGTGACTTTTTTTTGTGCTGGAACGCCAACAAAATAACTATTTATTTTCTCTCAACAATTGTACGTAGTGCAAATTAGATGCATTTCAAATCATTCAATTGCTCCATCATCATCAAGAACATCAATACTCACGGTCTACCAAATATTGCGACCTTTTAAAGCGCCTTCATCACCACAACTACGGCATCGAAGTGGTCATCTTTAAGCGCTGAGGAGGCGGCGGCTAACGAACGCACACCGCTCATGGCCGCACACGTCAGTGCCTCATCGTCGTCAGTAGCGGCGGCGGCAACTGTGGCAGACGACGTTGACAACCTGAGCGGCGCAACAGAGCGTTTGGAACGTCCTCCAAGGCGGCAAAAGCAACAGCGGAATAACTACGGCTCCAATGCGGATTCCCCGGATGGCGTAAGTTTTATAAAACTATCTTAATTGTGCAGAGTTAACGTGTGTGTGTTTTGTAGGCTGTGCTCACAGTGCCCAGCGTTGTCATACGTGACTCAACTGCGCGACCTTCAAGACTCGCAGGGGGAGGAGGCGGCGGAGAAGGACCTTCTGGCAGTGGTGCAGCTGGGCCATCGCAACAGGAGATTGAGGAGGAACAGGGCTTGAAATATGGTGCCCAGCATGTCATTAAGTTATTTGTGCCCGTCTCGCTTTGCATGCTGGTCGTTGTGGCCACCATTAACTCGATTAGTTTCTACAACAGCACGGATGTCTATCTGTGAGTGGACAACAACCAAGTTAACCCCAGCACTGCATCGCAAATTGTTAAACTATCTGCAATGATGACCTTTACTAATTAATGTTCCCACTCCGTAGCCTTTATACACCTTTCCATGAGCTGTCGCCGGAGCCGAGCGTCAAGTTCTGGAATGCTTTGGCCAACTCGTTGATCCTTATGAGTGTCGTTGTGCTGATGACCATACTGCTGATAGTGCTGTACAAGAAACGCTGCTATCGCGTCATCCATGGCTGGCTGATACTCTCGTCCTTTATGCTGCTCTTCATCTTCACGTACTTGTATCTGGAGGAGCTGCTGCGTGCTTACAACATTCCTATGGACTACCCCACGGCTATTCTCATCATGTGGAACTTTGGCGTCGCCGGCATGATGGCCATTCATTGGCAGGGGCCGCTGCGCTTGCAGCAGGGCTATCTCATCTTTGTGGCCGCCTTGATGGCCTTGGTGTTCATCAAGTATCTGCCGGAATGGACGGCCTGGGCAGTGTTGGCTGCCATCTCCATTTGGGGTATGTTTCCTCACTAGACGTCAGATTGACTTGTAATTAACTATGCTTCAAACAGATCTCATTGCCGTGTTGTCGCCACGTGGTCCGCTGCGCATTTTGGTGGAGACGGCTCAGGAGCGCAACGAGCAAATCTTTCCCGCTTTGATCTATTCCTGTAAGTAAACTATTTCTGTCAAGTGAAGCCTTCTTTAACGACTTGTTAACGCGTCTTGCAGCAACGGTTCTCTACACCTACATGGGCACTCATTATGCACCGGAACAGCCACTGCCAACAACGACATCGTCGCCGTCCTCGACCAACTCGACAACCACAACGCGCGCCACACAAAATTCGCTTGCCTCACCGGACCCGGCGGCCGGTGCAAGCAGCTCACGTTCAGGTAATTCGCGGCACGAGCAGCGACAACAGGAGAATCAGGCGGCAGCTGAAGGTATGCCACTTGTGACCTTTAAAAACAATTTGCACGGAAACGGTACATATGCATTTAATTTACCTTATGATTTAATGTTTTCTTTGACTTCGTAACCGCTTCTCTTGAGCTCGTCTTTTATTTGTTTGATTTTGTTATTGTTGTTGTGCCTGATGTTTCTATGGTGTAAGACGCTGCTAGTAATCTTTTTATAATTTAAATGATATATCATTTAAACTAATTTGATTGTTGACTTGCTTTCAGCTGAGGCGGCTGGCTTTACACAGGATTGGGCGGATAGTCGCCAGGAGCGCGTGGCGCGTCGTCAACTCGAGGTACAGAGCACACAGAGCGGCAATGGCCGCTCTCCAGAGTATCGCACGGTCCCAGCTCCCAATCAGCCCCAGATGGAGGCTCAGGAGGAACGTAAGTTGCCGCAACAGAAATAATCCAACTCCACTTCAACTTATTTTATATTTATTTGTAGGCGGCATTAAGTTGGGACTGGGCGACTTCATTTTCTACTCTGTGCTGGTGGGGAAGGCCTCCAGCTATGGTGACTGGACGACAACGATTGCCTGCTTTGTGGCCATCCTCATTGGCCTTTGCCTGACGCTGCTGCTCTTGGCCATCTGGCGCAAGGCTTTGCCCGCTCTGCCAATATCGATTACCTTTGGCCTGATATTTTGTTTTGCCACCAGCGCCGTGGTGAAACCCTTTATGGAGAACCTGTCCGCCAAACAGGTGTTTATATAAATAACAATAATAACGTGGATTTAATACACACACACTAATCGGTGTCCTAGTATTCTGTGTAATCATAGTCCTTTTACAATACATTTCTTTATTTAACAAAGCGTAATAACAAACAGAAAAATGCATTTGTTCTATGCCTTCTTTAGCTTAACTATTGTCTTGTCCACCAAGTTGACTAGCCAACCAGGCTCCAAGCCCAAAAACAATTGCCTCGGATCCTTGGCAGCCGTTAGCATCTCGTAATCAGCATCGTCCTCGATGCGCGGCAATTCGTAGCCGTATTTTTGTGCCAGTACCAGACGCTCTTTGCTGATCTCCTCGGGATTGGCCAGATAGCCACGGTTCTTGGCATCCGTGTAGTACTCCACGGCATCCTGGGGCGGAAGCATGCGCAGAGGAATCGGCACGCCCTTCTCAAACCATTTCTTGGGATTGACCACAATGTGCAGGCTGCGCGGATCGTAGTAAGCGGTGCGAATGACGCCGCCATTGCGCTCCACGGCGGCAATGACCGCCTCGCTGGCATGCTGCACTTCAATGTTAATCTTGGCCTTGAAGTTGTCCAATCCTTCATCCGTGAGCTGGAAGCCATATTGCAGTTCAGCTGGCTTCAGGGACAACAGTCCAGAATTACACAGCGTGGTGATGTCCACAGGCTGACTGACATCAATGCGATTGGTATCGACGAGCACCTGCAGCTGCAGCAGTGAGATCGGCGGATATTCACGACGCATGTGGTGTCCCTTGTAGTAAGGTTCGTAAGGGAAACGCATGTAGAAGGCCTGATTGCCCGTCTCATAGCCTAAGCGCATGAAATTCTGTCGCTGCCCGGAGCCCTTGTTGCCAGCACCATGTTTATCGCCGCCGTGTTGCGCCCGTCCGCGTTTGTCCTAAGCACAAAAAACGAATTTGGTTTTAGTCAGAGTTTACAGCATGTTGTTATTCAACCGGCTGACGGGAGAAACTTACGTTCTGTTTAGAGTTGGGATTTGGCCGCAGGTTGCCGATTTGTACGCGCGGCAAGGTACGCAGCAGCTTTAGCGCCTTGTCCGAGCTCTCGCGCAAGTGTGCCATCTGTGGTTTTAATTAATTAAAGTGCAATTTAATTAAAAATAATAGTTCAACACGAGAAATAATTTACTTTTGCACAGTCGTTTTTCAACACTGCGTTTAATGTTATCGTATCGATATTTACAAAATATACCTACAAAGTTATCGATATCGAATATATACTGTAGTGTGACCACTCTTGGCGCGTCTAATAAAATTGGGTTAACCTGATTTTGATTAAGAAAACAAAAGTTAGTGCAAAGGAATTTTAATTATTTGTGAGTTTATTTAATTGTTACTAATAAAAATGGTTTGCGCCAAGTGTGAAGGCAAGTCGGCGCAATTAGCTAAATGTATTTTGAGCGCTTTGGACATATTGAAAGCGCACTTTCTGAGTAAGTTCGATTTGTTGACCAACAATTCGTATTGGAATTAATCCATTTTTCCGCTTTTAGTGATGCAGGGCGTGTGCGAGGATAACGCCAATACAATTACACTACTAAAGCAGCGCAACGAGAAGCTACACAACGCCATCGACTTATTGCAGCAACAAAAGCGCAACGTCAAGTGGAGCCCCAAACGCCGCAGGCCGTCGCCCAAAAAGCCGCGATTTGAAAAAATGCAACAGTCTGAATCACCAAAAGTGCCTGAAAGTCAGAGCTCGTTGAACATGAACATAGCTTTGCAGTCGGATGACGAGGAGGAGGAATCTATTACGGAAACAGAGCCACCAATAAGTCCATATAAGCCTTGGCCAACACGACGTAAGCTGATCAAGACTAACTGCGAAAACGAGCAGCCCGAAGTCATCCACAAGACAGACGCCAAGACTGAATGGTTGTCCAAATTACCCAAAGATAAATTGCCTGCGCCCAAGACAAAGTTATCGCTGACACTGCGCAGCGATTCCCCCAAACTGAAGCAAACTCGTTTGCAGTTTGATGCCAACGCAACTAGAAATGCCGGCCCTGATAAAGACGTAATCGAATCCAGTCCCAATTTATACTCCACACTGCGGCATGCCAAGCAATCTCGTTCGCTCTTGCAGAGGTAAATAATGCAGACAGTTGAATGTAAGACCGTAATTTAATGTTTAATAACCTATGACAAGTTTGCAGAGCCGACAACAGCAACGCCTTCGACGCCGGCTCGGTCGCCAGCACATCCGCGAAGAGCGTCAATGAGAATCAGCCCGTTTTCGATATGGAAGAAGATGATTCATTCTTTAATCTATGCCCAGATCCATCGGCGCCCAAGCCTGTTGCTGACTTGCCCTTCTTAAGCGGCGTTTCAGATTCGGGTAGCGTTGTGATGCTGCCGCCTCCCACACAGGAAATTGTGTTCATCGATGACAGTATTGAGGAAACCAACCCGGCTTTAAATACAATGGATTTTATGTCAGAAGTGCTTAAAGCAGATGAAAAAACCTCAATGGCCAAGTTACAGGAATTCGAAGCCAAACTTATTAGAGAGCAACAAAAGGCAGCAACCAACGTCAAAATGAAGGAGCAAAAAAAAACAACGAGCAGCATACAAATTAAGGAATCCAAAAAGCCTGTGACCAGCACAAATATTAATGATCAACAAATGGCACCGAATAAAGTGAAATCTAAAGTTCCTGTGAAAGTCAAGCTGGAGCAGTTGACAGAGCAACCAAGTGGCATGGGCAATGAGTCCACCAAGCTGCCTGAAGATTTTGACATGGAGGAGGATGATGAAGCAGACGAGGAGGAAGAAATATTTCCCCGTCCCATTGTGGTGAAACAGGAAATAGAAGAGAGCATGAAGAAAAAATACAGCATCGACTGCGAGCAGTGTGAAAAGGCAAGTTCTCCTGGCAAGTTCTCCCAATTCCTATTTAATACTGTTGTTCTCTTTGCAGTTTATCAATTTCATGGGTGCCAATATGACAGATCTTCAGATACGCGAATATCTGTGCAATTGCCGGCACTTCGATTACCGAGAATTGGATCACAATACACCCCCTGGCTTTTGGAATCCACACATGGTGTCGTTTGCCGAAGACGATCCTCGCAACGAGGTGCACGTTGATCGACGCTTTGTGAATCAACAAAAAAAATAAAGTCTTAGAAGTTGCATGGACATTTTTTTGCAAAATGATCGTGTAATTTGTGTTAACAATTATGTAATCTACAAATTGCCGCGTTTTGCCTGCTCGATTTCGATGGCTGTGAACAGCGACTTGAAGTTGCCAGCGCCAAAACCCTATAAATAAAATACAACTTTAAGTTAAGCACTCTATGCTAAGACAATACACACGACTTACATTATGATTGAAGCGCTGAATGACCTCCAGGAAGAGTGTTGGCCTGTCCTGCGTGTTCTTCGTAAAGATCTGCAACAGGTAACCATTCTCATCGAAATCAACCAGAATGTTGAGCTTCTTTAATATCTCCATGTCTTCCTTGATAATAGTGCGACTGTGCGACAGCTGTTCCTGCAGTATATCGTAGTACGATGGTGGAATGGTCAGGAACTCGGTGCCGCGAGCACGCAAGTTGCTAACAGCTCCAATAATGTCATCAGTATTCAAAGCAATATGCTGCACACCAGCGCCGCCATAATAGTCCACATACTCTTGGATCTGCGACTTCTTTTTGCCATTGGCTGGCTCATTGATGGGCATCTTGACCGTCTCCTCGTAGTTGACCATCACAATGGAGCGCAACGCCGAGTACTCCGTATGGATCTGCGAATCGTCCACAGACCAGAAGCGATGGAATTGCAAAATGCGCTCGTACCAAGAGACGACGCTCTCCATTTCCATGTCCGGTTGATTGCCCACCACATGATCAATAAAGTTCAGCTTGACTGACGGCAAATTCTGCAGCAGCACATCCTGGGCACTAGGCAAATAGCCAGGTAAGAAGGCACCCTTGTAACCACTACGCTCCACAAAGGTGTGCGTGGTGTCACCGTACTAAAAGTGGGAGAATTATTAGTTCAATTGAGATGTATGAGCTGTGAGTTGTCTTACCGTCTTGATGGTGGCAAATCTCACAAAGCCTTGCTCATCCTTCTCCTCCCATATGTCGCGCACGACTTCGGCTCCGCGCGATACTGCCAGATTAAAGATTGCATTCAAATCCTCCACTTCGAAGGCCACATCCTTGACACCATCGCCGTGCTGCATCAGGTGCAAGCCATGGTCCTTGTCATCGGGCGTGTACGCCGAGACGAACACAAAGATAATCTTATTCTGTCGCACCGCATGCTTCGCGTAGCGTCGCTCTCCGGTCTCCAATCCCTGGTAGCCAAGTGGTTCAAAGCCCAAACGGGTGGTGTAATAACTGGCCGCCTGCTTGGCGTTACCAACGTAAAACGTTAGATGATCAAAGCTTAAGAATTTGCCGGCTTCTGGCTGTTTGTAATGAAGGATTCTGATTAGTTGTGGGTTTGATTTTTATAAATATTGCAAACTTACTTTGGATCCTTTGTCAGTATAGCTTGTCTGAAAGTTAATAGAAGAGAAATATAAATTGGAAAATTAATTATTAATGTAAAAAACATAATCATCAGATAGAGCCCTCCTCGATTAACATTAATGAAAAACACTTTCAAAATACAATTTCAATTGGGAAATTTGTTTTTTTTTTTTTTAATATGAAGCTTTTTGTAGTATTTGAATGTAACGTATAACTATCATACAAATAAGCACATAACCTCGAAAATTAAATGTGACAAAGGGAAGTTTAGATTTCTTTAATTGCAAAACTATAGGCCCTTTAAATGTAGAATTTGGAATCGAATAATCTGCTGTAATCTTATATAACCTCAGAAAATACAGCAGTTATCACAATTATATCACACGAATCTGCACATAACCTCACAAATTGAAATAAGATATTAAAATCTTGGACTTCAGGAACGTAACTTAAGCTTTCAAATTATTTTTATTCAACTGTTCACATTCACTTTATATTTGAAAGCACCATCGAGTTTAAAAGAACTTTCTTCATTTTATTACCATTATCACTCAGACTCAATTTTTTCTGAACTCTTCCTCACACGCGATTTTTATCAGTATTCCGTTGATCTTCAGACGATCTTCACGAGTTGACTATGGATAAGCCACGCTGAAATCACGCCTTATATACTCTCCAGTTCATTTCCAGATCAGATGGAAATCATGTACCCAACAGATAACTAATTTAAATATATGTCAAACTAGTATTTTGTTTACGTGGATTTCAAGAGCGGGTTTAATGTTGTTGTTATCGCTTTAGATATTCGCATACTTAAATAGAAATTTGCAATAATTTGTTTACTAGAACAGGTGGCGTTACTTTATCCGTTTAATTTATTCAATTTGATCGTTTGTTTATAAACTACAATTGTTATTCTTTTAGCTTGGCAACTGCGAATATCATATCTAATTAGATATATTTGCTCTATTAAGTTCATTCACAGTACTTAATGTAGCTCATTTGAATTCTCATGATATGGAATTGTTTCTTTGATATTTTTATAACATTTTGCCGGTTGAGAATTTAAATATTCATGAATTCCACAAGTTTTTGGGTGCCACGCGCTTGTCTCCAACTTGATTATAACTGGATTGTGTTGCGAGCCCCCAAAACTTTTTCTGATTTCAAAAGCATAAAGATCGGGTTAAAGCAGATCTATAAGTACTATATTTTAAAACGGGTTTTCTCACTTGTTTTTGTTATTGTTTATTACATTACGTTTAAGTCCGATATTACGTTTTATTACTTTAAAATATTTATCATGATGATATAATGTATTCTGCATATCATATTCTTCAAGGCACGTGCAAATTTTAATAAACAGTATGAGTTTTTTTGAATTGGAATAGACATTTCATTCTTATAATGTGGTTGTAGTTTTCAAATATTGTTAATGTTAGTAGATTTGGTGAATTTAGCAGTCTGACAACATGAACCTGAACCTGCAATTTATTCATAGTCTAAAATAGAAGTTTATTATAACGGACTATGCTTATTTATAGATTGTGTAGTACATATTTCGATGGAACAAAGTAGTTATATAAACTCTTATGATTGATCATTCTCAATTCATTAGTTTAATTCAGAAGGCTTTATTAAAAGTAGTTATACTTTTTTTTCTATAATAACAGAGCTGCAATTGAAACAAACATTTATATTGTTAAATAATATTCAAAAGATGAACTAATTATTAATATTATTATTATCAGTCTTTCCATCATTAAAGATTTTCATGGAATATTATGGTTTCTTATCCGCCTTACATTAACTCCAGTAATAAATCTGCTTCATGCTCGTTTAAAGCTGACCTCTTTAAACATTATCAGTAGGTGAATATGTGTAGAACAACCATTAATTAAAGGGTATCTTTCCGTCGTCGCAGTTGCCATGCGAACACTTTCGCTTTTGTGCAAAAGATTGCTTAAGTACATTTTAAAGTAGTTTCTACAGTATCCATTCCATTCCGTTTCCATTTTTATAGCCGAGCAGATTGTTAATGGCACTTTTGGCATGTGCCATCAATGCGACAATGGCTGCCTCATCCTCATAGTTTGCTGCCCCGCCCGCAATCGTCGCTCCCTTTTGGCCCTCTTGCGCCCTAATAAGCCAATCATAATAAATGTCAAGCATTGAATTGGCTTCTTGCCAATGGCCACTTGTGCGCCCAGTTCTCCTTCTCTCTGTCAGTGTTCGTCATTAGTTCGCTTGCCAGCTGCTGTGCCGCCTGGGGGACATTGTCTGGGGGCTAATCATTAATACTTAACCGCTTCAGTTCATCCGTCGCGTCGCTCATACGCCCCGTTAGCCGTTGCTATTTTTTATTCGCTTTTTTGGGCTAGTATTTTTAGCAGCGCCACAGCCACAGACATAAATCGATTCAAGACAAACGACTAATTTATGCTAGTGAAGCAGATGCCTCCAAAGATTGCCAAACACCTGGCATCATGTGAATGCCCCATTTGTCAAGTGTCTGTCAGAGAACTGCCCTATCCCAACACTGCAGACTAAGTTTGACTTATGATGGCATCTTAGAAAAAGTCTGTTTATAGTTTATTGCTGAATTCCTTGTATTAATGCATTTCTTCTTGGCGAGTCAGCTCGTAAAAGGACTTGGATATATTATATTTAAATGATGATTGTAGTTAGTCATGCCAACTATCTATATGCTACACTCTTTCAAACGCATTTCAGCTTAATTAATTCATAATAATTATTTTAGTCTGTTTTTCACAACATTATATAAAAGTCGATAAGGTAAATTGCTTGTTCCCCCATCTCACAGCTTCGAGTAATTCCCTTAGCACCTGTCACATGCCGACTTTAATCAAATATTTTCCTCAATTCCCCAAACCGAGTTCCCAGAAATGTTGCCCTAACATACCCTTAACATTTGTCCATTAGCCTGAGCAAACTTATTAGCGTGATACCTATATATACGATATGCGACGCGACATGAACTCTGATTCGGGTCTTCGACTCCATCTCCAACACAGACTCTGTTGTCCTTGTCGAAGGATATTTGCTAGCGTTGCTGCGCAGGTTTTTTTGGGTTTGATGTGGGTAGCCTGTTGCTCCTGATGGAGATATTATATTACGCACAACCGTTAGTTCACTCGCTCTCTCTCTGCTACGCTTTCGCTCTCTTTCTGGCTGTCTACCTATAGCAGAGCTCTCTCTCTCTCTCTCTGTCTGGTTGAGGGCATTGCCAGCAGCTTGTGAAGTTGCAGGGGTTGCTTTGCTTTGCTTTCGACTTGGAGGGTGCAAAGGATATGCCACAGGACAAAGGATGTTAGCTACTGTTGTCGTTACAGTTGTTGTTGTAGCCGCAAGCTGTCGGCGCCGCCTTGTCGACATTTGCGTTACGCTTTCAGTCGCCGTTTGAGTCTCGTTTATTGCGCTTCTAACCAAAAAAAAACTCAACAGCAATTGGAAAAACAAAACTAAAACTAAAAATGAAACTAAAATTGTTTATTTAATTTAAAAAGCGTGGTAACTACAACAACAAACTACTTATTTCAAAAGTCAAACGAACTTGAACTGTCGCCGAACAACAACAAAAAAAACAGCTAAAAATTATTTAGCTATTTTTCGTTTTGTTTTGTTTCGAATATTGACAAATTTGTGACCGCAGCGCGATTAAAATCTTTAAAATCTGTTTGCCCCCTCGACCCCCCAGCAAACAATATCAGCATCAGCATCAACAACAATGTAAAATTCAAACTATGCCCAGTCTAAAGAGCATTTCAATGTAGTCCGTCAGTCGGTCGAGGCGGCTAGTTGCGGTTTTTGGAGCGCATTTAAAAATAGTTTCATTTAACATAACAATGTTATAATTTTTTTTATAACTTGCCCGATTTGCTTGCTGATTGATAGTTCAGTGTGAAAATGTTCATAAATTTAACGCACTCTTTCTCGGTGCCGTGTCTGTGTGTGTGTATATCTAGTTGTTAAAGTTGCCATGACGCTGGCAGTAAATTAAAAATTCGTAGCGCCAGCTGCTTTGGGTGCTGCATCAGTGCAGCACAACTGTGTCTATGCAGTGCGCCAGTGCTGCTAAAACTACACGCATTTTGATAAGACAGAAAAATGCAAAGCGACAGCTGCTGTGGTTGCAGTGCTTCTAAAACTGTTGGGGGCTGTAAAAGTCGCGCGCGTTTTGCGAGCGGTTTTAGTTTGGGACTCTAATCTTGTTAAGTTTTAAAATAATGCAAATTATTTTATTTATTGGGTTTTATTTGATTTGTAACTTGACCAATATCATTCCTTTTTCGAGCATGAAATAATTATTATTATTAGTAAAATAAACTAATCAAAATTTTCAGGTTTAACGTTCGAAAACAAAACTCAAATAAAAATCATTATTTCATGGTTTTATATTTTTAAAGCATACGAAAGTAAATACAAGTTAATATTTATTTATGTTTAAAAATGACATTGAATACATAATTTTCATTTTATATGTATACATACAGTCATGGAAAAAATAATAGAAACGCCTTTTCTCAGTTTCTTCAACTTCATATTTTTATTGCAAAATCCAATCTTGAGTTCAACTTTTTAATTTTTCTTAAACATAAATATATCACTCTTCAATAATTAACAACAAAAAGATCAAATTTTGTATTCAGTTAATTATGATATTTAATTGAAATTCAATTTTGATTTTCGGCCTGGAAAAAATAATAGAAACGCTGACGTGTTTTGCTCAAATTTTCGTTTTTTTTTCTTTAAAAACAAAATAAAAAGCATTGCTTCGCTAAATTCAAATAACTTTAGTCTAAATATTACAACTTTTATGGAAAATTATTATCGAATTTGGTTATTATAGTCGCAATGGGTCTTGGATTACATTGCACTCGAGGAGAGAGGAAAATAATACTCAGGTTAAAAGAAGAGGTTCAATCCACGGCAAAAATTACAGAACTAATGGAGTTTTACCAAAAGATTATGTTTTCTGCAATCCACTTCATAGAAAAATCTGAGAAATAGGGCCGGAAGCGAGCAACTTCGAAAAAATTTGACAAGGGGGTTATATGAAAATCGAAAAAGGACCCACTCCTTTCATCAAAGGACTTCAAAAATTGAATGAAAACGATAGTAACTAGTTGTTCTATACGTAATAGGCTTGTTAAGTAAAGTTTGAAGGCGCATGCATCAAAGAAAGACCCTTTTCTGACCATAAAGCTTATGGGCAGGCGAATATTTACTGGCAAGAAACATAAACACCTCGAAAACGGGAAAAATTTCGTAAAATCCGACGGGACAAAGATAAATATGTTTGGAAATGACGGATAAACCTAAGTTAGGCTCCCAAAAAATTCTGCTTCTGATCCTAAATACACTTTGAGACCGTTAGGCACGGTGGAGGCCATATAGTGCAATGGCGATGTTTATCCGCTTCAGGTGTTGGTCTCTTCTGGATGAATGGGCCTTCAAACTTCGCTCAAAAAGCCTAATACGTGTAGAACGATTAGTTACTATCGTTTTCATCCAATTTTTGAAGTCCTTTGATGAAAGGAGTGGGTCCTTTTTCGATTTTCATATAACCCCCTTGAAAAATTTTTCCAAAATTGCTCACTTCCGGGCCCGTTTCTCTGATTATTCTATGAAGTGGATTGCAAAAAACATTTTTTTTGTGTAACAATCCATTAAATCTGTAATTTGAGTCATGGATTGGCCTTCATTTCTAAGTCTAAGTATTATTTTTCTCTTTACACCTGTGCAGTGCTCTGCACGACCCATTTTGGCACTAAATGTCAAAATGTAATGATAAGATTTACCTAAATTTGGTATATTAACATTTCTGATATACGAAATAATTGTAATAATACATTTTATTTTGAATTTATTTTGAAATGACCAAAGATTTCAGCAAAACACGTCAGCGTTTCTATTATTTTTTCCACGCCGAAAATCAAATATTTAATTTCAATTAAATGTTTTAATTAACTGAAGTCAAAAATCGATCTTTTCGTTACTAATTATTGAAGACTGATATATTTATGTTTAAGAAAAATTAAAAATTTGAACTCAAGATTGGATTCTCCAATAAAAATATGAAGTTAAAGAAACTGAGAAAATGCGTTTCTATTATTTTTTCCATGACTGTATGTACATGCATTCACTGTAATTTAAAACAACAACTCTTAGAGTCGTTTTAAATTGTATTTCTTTTTTTAGCTGTCAACATTTTACCCATATTCGTACTTTACTTTTTACTTAGTTTAACCACTAGACAAACATGTTATTTGAACATTTTGCAAATCTAATTGAAGTTCGCGTGCCATACGCCTTTCGACAGGATATTGTCTCCCATTTATTTAGTACCAACCTCCATTTGACAGAGCTTGACATCAGTTTGTCACACCATCATGCCCCAGAGATGTGATGACGCTCCCTTTCAACCTTGACATCAATATCTGGTCACAATATCCTTTTTATTGTGCTAGCTTGCATTTGCATTTATATGAAAACAACATTCTCGATGTCGTCATGTTGTTTGAGATTTATTTATTATATATAGACGCTAGATGGAATCACAGAAAAAAACAATAACCGCCCACAATTTGTAGGCCAAAACATTTAATAGACTTTGTGTAATACTAGATAGTAGAGCTCATAAAATTGAATCTTCAAACAGGAGCAAATCGACAGCGAATGACGACTAAAAGTTACCCTGTAGTCAGCTTTTACTTTAATCATGAATCGACTGAAAGTCTTCCGTATACCAATAACTTATGCTTTTACCGATCTTCATGAAATTTTCAAAATACTTTAAACGAGGTATTTCAAAGTCAACCAAATTTGATTGCCTTCGATTAAAGGGTATAAAAGCACTACAGAGGCCTGTGAAGATTTACGATGTGGCCTAGAGCGAGGGAGCGAGGGGCGTTATAACAGGTTGCAGCAGCGGCGACGCATCACAACAATAAACAAATAATGCCGCCAACATGTGGAGCCCCTTCCCAAATCCCCCCGACTTTAGATCAAGAACTTCAGCATCGCACGTCGTTGATGTGAATTTTATGTTATTTTTAAAAACACAAATATGAGAAGAATATAGAACTGCGTGTACTGTAGGTTGGGTAGACCCCAGATAGGGATGCGCCTCTGGGCCTTTGGGCGTTAGGTGAGCATAAATTATAAAAATATTCCAATGTGTGTCAGATATTGTATGCCCAGGCAGCCCAGGAATGTTGTACTGCGTGTTCTGCATCGTTTTCAACAAATTACCAGAGCTTATTAATGGACCATCCACTGGTTTTTCCACTCAATTTCTTTGGTTGCGCTAATTAAACGACTGTTGATAGGTTCCGATAATCAGTTGTGTTCGGGAAACAACGGAACTACATTTTAATGCGTGATTTACATATTTATTAATGAGTTAAATGATAGATGGAAAATATATTTTTAAGAACATTGTTAAAATATTTAACCAATTGCAATTTCGCTTTGCAACTACTAATTATTCTTATGCTTATACTTAATTATTCATTAACATTTCTAAGTACTTCAAGCAATCTAAAGAATAATCTTTTTCATCTGCGAATATCTTTCTTTACACACAAAATCTTAACTATACGGACACATTCTGTATCAACAAGTATAGTAGTGTATTCATTTTATAAATTCTCGGAAGTTTAATCCAATTTAGGGTTTGTACATAATTGCATTGTACATTTATCCACGTATCTTATGAATAAACACGAATGTCCGGCGTGATGTCAGTTTTGAATCGAAAATTAGATCAAATAAATAGTCTTATATACGTTTCTTATCTGCTTGCACCTCAGGATGCAATTGCAAAATGATAAATAAAAAAACATTTGTATGGGTACCACCCATAAAAAAAAGTACACAAGAGGATTTATTAATGAAATTAATTGTTTGTTTTTGAAAATTTGTTTATACCTAACATAATGGTTATTACGCTGACTTCTAATTCTGAAATTTTTAGTAATATCAAACAACGAAATTTTAAAAAGATTGTTTGATAAAATATACATTTTAGAAATGTAGTTAATGTATTATGAATTTTATTTGAGCCTGTTTCTGTTGTAGGTTTTAAGATAATCACAATCTTAATATTTTGCTGTGCTATAAAACTTGCGTAAATAACACAGACTGTTCCATGAGTAACTTACAGATTAACTATCTGTTAGTGCAAACAAACTGCAGACAGTGATAAGCGAAGTTTTGTGCAATGCGAAACCCTTTAAAGGTAGATCCAGTGGCTTCGGTGGCTCTCATTTGTGTGAAAATAATTCGCTGCTTGGACGGCAACCCCACAACTCGACGCCAACTGTGAAGACACGACGCGACACGATTCGACACGACTCGTTTCGTTTCGTTTAGTTTCGTGTCGATTGGTTTGTTTGCTTTCCATCGCTCAGAGTGAATTTGCATACGCATCGCCACGGACGTCGAAGTCGACGCGCGAAGTCGCCTCATCGTCTCTTTGAGTTGATATTATTATTATATTTTGTTTCTGCGAATAAACGGCGCGACGCATTCTTCTTCTCCCTCCAGTTTAGTGATCACTTTTGAGAAATGATTTTCTTAGTTTTTCCTCTAGTCGAAAATGATTTTCGGTTTTTTGTGTAACTTTAATTTATGAATGGAGAACGCGCTGAGTGAGTTGCCGAATCGCTGCATCATAAATTATGCGCCAAATACCGAAAATATTTCTATTTCAAATGGAAATACCAAATAATTTATCAGAAACTAAATGGCTGAAAGATGGACATTCAAATGTTGAAATTACAGCAACAGATAAATGACAACAAAGTGTAGTGAATGATTGAAACTGAATAAGGAATGGAAAAATGTGAAAGATATTTCTTACAAAAAGGTTAAGAAAAATTAAAAAAAAAATAGTTTGATGGAATTGTATATAGAATCAAAAGTACAAAAACATCAAAAGTAAAAGTTATTGGAACAAAATTCTATTTACAAAATTTTAACAAAATGAATATCAACATATGTGGTTAAAAAAAATTAGAAAAAAGTGTTTCAAATATAACTCTATAAAAAAGAGTTAAAAGTTTGGTGGTGTTGAATTTAAAAAAAAGTATTGAAAAAGTATTCGTAATATCATATTTTAATATTTATAATATCTATTGAATTTGCAATCTATCGGATTTTATATTTAATAAAATCAACAGCGTATAGAAAATAGTGGAAAATTTAATGTGTTGATAAAATAAATATATTTAATGCGGTAACCGAAAGTAAAGCAACATCTGCACGTTTCATATAATTATTTAAAGCACAGTGAAATCATCTTAAAGCGGACACCTGTGGTTCTTACTTCACCAGACGGATAGTTCGGCTGGCATAAAATAATAAACAACTTATAATGAAAATAAATAATGGTTTATTTTCTTTAAAATATTAAGCAAAATATTTCCAGCGTTCAACTAGCCGTGAATATGAGAAACTCAACACGCTTCCATGACTAACAAAAAAAAGCACGAAATTCAATCTAAGAAACTGTCAAAGCAATTTTCTAACTCGATCCATAAATAACCAGAAACCAATCAGCTGTAAAACGACAATGCATACAGAACTTAATATACTTAGCATACAGTACTTAAGAGTATAAGTACTCAAACATTTCTAACATACTCGTTCATATGTACATAGTTATTAATGCGACATCTCTCGTCTAACACTTAGCCCGACTCACGGAACGTATTAAATTACCAGTCGACCCAGTCATTGGAAAATGGGAAATAAATAAACTAATTATTGGGATTGAGAATAACAAAGAATTTATAAATGAGAAAATATGAGTAAAGCGAAAAAAATATACGAGAAGTGCAACATGACGAATGCTGACTGTAATTCCTGCCAAAGAAACTGTGCTATAAATTTCACATTCCCGCATCTTTGGAGGATGCTGCTGCTGCTGCTGATATTGTGCCTCAGCTCCTCGAGCTTGGCGGCGCCACAAACCAACTGCATACTGTGCAGCAAGGAAGATCTGCAGCCAAGGGAACCGGCGATCAGCGCCAGCTACGAGGAGTTCACCTTCGACCATCAGGTGAAGCGTCAGGATGCGATTCAAGCGTTGCGCGCATACAATGAGAGTAAGTTTGCCTCTCTGCCTGCGACTCTGCGGTAACTAATTGTGGCGCTCTCTCTGCAGCTCACGAGACGCAGAACTCTTGCAACACGAGAATGTGCACGGCGCAGGTCTTGAAATATTGCTTGAGTCCGCAGTTCCTCAACGATCATTGCTGGTGCGAGATGCAGCATTCAGAAGGTGAGTGAGAACCTCAGATGGCAATGATATTACTTATGATATTTATGAGTCCGAGCAGCGGCATCAACGTCAGACACACATGGCGCTTAACAATAACAATAACAAACAAACGCTCGATTCTCACAGGTAAACAAACAGCTCGAAAATTGTGGAAATTTGTTGGACAAATGAAAATGAAAATAAAAACGTTGGCGAGTGCCACTAACCCACTTGCAACGTGCAACGTGCAACGTTCAGCTTGTAGCTTGTAGGTTGTAGCTTGTAGGTTGTAGCTTGTAGGTTGTCGAGGTAGACGAGCCGAGCCTAAATAAAGCTCTATTAACCCATTACAGCGAACCACTTTGATGGGCTAATGAGTTGCAGGCACGCAATTGGAAAAGCACAATTCCAAGATGATGCAAGCCAAGCGCTCCTCTAAACGGTTCCATAATTGGGCAGGGCCAACCATCTCCGTATCTCTCAATCTCTCTCTCCTCCATCTCTCTCCGTCTGGCGCTTCATTAGCACGTGGCCATTACGGAAGTGGTTAAATGTTGTGGTCCACATGACTAAACCGCAGCTACGCTCCATTGCATTGATTTGCATACAGCTACAGTTGTCAACCGCTTTATTGACAGCATTCCAATAGCAGAACTTATGCTCAGGCAACCATTTCTAGTGCAAGTTTATTTTCAATGAACTAATTTAATATCATTCAAATTAATATGAAGAGCATTTCCTTTTCATATATGTTATCTCCATAATACTTAAATTTAAACTTAATGTTTAATCAAATTTAAATTGGTTGCATTTTTAACAACTTGTCTCAAGAATTTTGTACCCAATAAATTAGTAAAAACAAATTTAAATTTGTTGAATTTATAAAAACTTGATTCATGTCCCAAGTATTTTATGCCCAATAATTAAATACAATTTTCACACGCAGACTTAATATTTTTACAATTTTGCTGTTAATGTGAAAATGTAGTTAATTGTTAATCAATTAGCTTATATAATATCAATAATATTTTCAATATTTTAATCTACCAGATACTATTAAGACCAAATTTACCTTAACATTTTCGAAAGCAATGCATTTATTAGACCTTCTTCGATCGCGGTTTCTATCCGCTAATTGTAGCTTTCATAGAGTGGCCTCACTGTTGTTATACTCACATTCCAAGTGTCCAAGCATCAGTTTATAATTCTCCTTGATTTGTTTTGTTCTCTGCGCATTTTATTATCTTTTTGTTTTTGTTCAAATTGTGTTGTGCATTGGCGTCTGTTTGCTGGGCTCGGCAGTTGGTAGCATTTTCTACACTTGAATGATTTTCTTCAAGGCGTGCACAATTTTCCGTTTCGCATTTTCCAAATGCACTCGAAACTCAAATTGTTCTCCGAGTTCAACTAAATGCGCGCATTAAATTTAATTTTCTGTAGTTTTATAGACTCATTGGGGACGGGTGTTTATGACCACTTACCGAAGGTCGTCGACAGCTATCCCCAACAACGCCTTCATTCATATTGCACTCAACAATTTAATAACTATTGACATTTCCAGGAATTTAGTCTTATATATTGATACTACATTGATATGGTTTTAAGAGCTTATTTCCTTTTACCCTGCGATGCGTAGTTTTGTTTGTAATTGCAGTATCTTATTATCACTTATTGCTGTTATATGTAAGATTATATATATGGCACAGAATTATAAAACTATTACGAAAGTGAGTGAAATATCAGAGCGTTATCGATGCTTACGAAATCTTCTCGAAAAAATATGGATAGAGATAATTTCTTAATTAAATAACATAAATAAGTAAATATAATATTAGACTATATTTGCAATACTTCTAATAATTTTTACAGAGTATTTTCGAGTTATATATACTCCTGTTCTATATTATACTGAACTATAACCCCACGTTGTTCTCTAAATGTCGCCTTATCAGGCATCTGAAACATTTGCGCGCCTATCAATAAATCTAGCTTGAATTCGCCTAACAAAACGATCGACTGTCTTCGCTATAACATATATAATTCGAGTATATAAATAAATATTTAGAATCGACTGTAGACATATTTGCGCTACTGGCTTTTGATTTTATTTAATATGCAACGCCTCGAGCGATGGCAACAACAACATTTATTCATGTTACGTGTCTCCAATATCAATGCCCCTAACACCTGCTTCATTGCGTTGCAACCTGTTCTATGAATGAAAAAATGTCTGGATTTCTTGCCACATTGCGGGTGGTTATGGTTCTCTGGCCAAATATTTTTGTAACGTATTTTTTTTTGCCATGGTTGTAACGCCATTTGATTATACCCACACTTTTTGACCAATTAAAATAGTCGATAATTTGCATACATATTATTTTTGATACTTCGAATATTGCCGATAATCGTCAAAGCGTTGACTTTGATGAATCACAATAGAATAATGCAATTAAATTGAGGAAGTTTACGTGCTGCTGAGATTCGAGAAATATTTTTTTCTACAATTCTTAAACGACTTCTCTAATCAGCAAATGCTTGGGATAAAATTGAAAACAGTTCGAAATAGTAATTTGTTAAATTCTTTGTATTTTGATTTTTACAAATTGTAAATAGATTTTTTTTATAAATGTACTTCTATATATACATATTATTAAAACTGCTGCCACATGACGCAATCAATCACTTTCAGTTAACGATTTAAATGTATATTTATTTTATACACTTCTACTGTAGTCTGTCGATTTGCATGAATATATTGTGGTTGTTTTCATGTCCTCGCTCTGTGTCAGCTGTCTGAAAAGATTAATAACGCAATTGCGACCAGTAAATTGATCTAACATTATTAAATATAGCGCGACTCATGTCGATTAGCATTAAATTTTAAATAATTACATAATTGGATAAATATTTGTGGCACGCAGCTCCCGTTGGCGGCAGAACAATGTGAACTCTCGTTCAATTTGGGGAAATGTTAATTTATTAAAATCAACGCGCATCGTTTTTATAAACAAATGTGTAAACAATTTTCCAAGTTCGACAACAATATTTAGTCTCAATTTTGTATTGTTTGCATAAATTATTTGTTGATTTTGGCGCTGCTCTCAATAAACATATTCTATTTTATTGATTTCCGTTTCTACTTAAACTTATTTGAACTGAAACTATATTAATGCTCAAAATTAAGTGTTCTCCTCTCATGTTTTATTTGTAGAATAAAAATGTTGTAGAACAGCATGATGTCAAGGGCGGAAAATAAATTCCAAGTTTGGCATTTGCAGTTTTCATCGAATCTCTTATGATTGACAGCGACAGCTGATCATATAGAATCATGTTTATTTCCAAATTGTCAGTTTGGAATCCCTAGATTTGTGCCAAGTATAGAGGCGAAAGCATATAGTTTAGATGTGGTGCAATAGCGACCACGTAAAAATATATTTTATAAATCCATGTTTGGTCGCATTTATCAGAGAGTATCTCGAACCTATAGACAAAGATACAATTTGAGGTATTTACTCTTGCCTGGAACATTCTCACTTCCGAAGACGCATTTCATTTATTATTATTGAAATTTCCTACACAAATGAAGAAGCGCAATTTATTTATTATTATTAAAATTTCGTTAAACAAATCTCGACTAAGCGAGTACTTAATGAACATATGTATGAGGAATTTTCGCAATTCAAAAACTGCAGCTGGCTACGAGACGAATTCAGTGTGTGTGTGTGTTTTGTTAATCGATTTATAGCCATGTGGTTTATAATTTTGCAACATTTACTCATGTGTACTATATCATCTTCTCTTTGCAGAGGGTGTTCCCTATGTGCCGCATGTGTGTTATGTGGGAGAAAAGGTCTATGCACCATCGGTGGGTTCCTGTTTCACGTTTCAAGAGTACAAGGAATGCTGCTGTGCGACTGTCTTGGTCAAAGAATGTAAGTCTGCTGGGATATATATACAGCACAGCAATCAATGCTAAATGATGAATCTACTCATCACACATATAAATACACACACCCTTCCTCAGATTAACAATGCGTTGCTAATTTTATAATGTAAACAATTTTATATACTCGCACTCAAGGCTGCAAGATCATCATTTCCACACGCAGCTCCAAAAAAATTGAAAGATCGAATCATGATAATTAGATTTAGTTTATAACGCTAATTGGAATTACTCACAACGTTTTCAGTATTCAGCCCACCATCGAATTCATATTCGTATTGCCTTAAATCGTAAAGTTAAAGCATAATTAACAGCGTACAGCTTGTGTATATTTTTTCTTCTCGAAATTCATTTGAACAGCCTCTCGGCCAGGTCAATAAACATAACGCTTTGGTCCACTCATAAATAAATATGAGTAAAGCTGCTAAATAATTGAACTATTTGGAAGCACATGCTAAGTTTTTACAGCTGCTCATTAAATTGGCAAAGGTATCAGCTATCAAAAGAGAAAATTAGCACGATTTGAAAATGTAGATTAAAGTGTAGACGATTTAAAAACTATTTGGCTACTTGCTTGAAACGCAATTGTTTTGAATTAAATGATTATAAAGGCCACGGTTGGGCGAACAATAATTCAAAATTGTGGCTTACAATTAATACTAAATTATAAAATAAATATAAATGATATTTCTAATTTATGTATTTTTATCTCTCGCAGGGCGACACATTTCTGGCGCTTCATCAGCGACACCAAAGATCCTGTTAACTTCCTTGTTGGCATTGTTAAACTTTCGCAGCTGAAGGCGGAGCGTTTTTTATACATTAAAATTAAGGGGCGGGAGTGCGGGACATAATGATGAACACAATGTAATCACATAGTCTAGTGAAACATAGTCATAGTTATGTAATTGAATGAATTAGATATTAATAAGTGTACTTAGTTGACAGAGCTAAATCGAGTAAATCAAAATATAAAAGAAATACATGTATTTAAGCGTTAATAAATATGATATAAATTTGTAAAACTAAGTGTGAGTTGATGAATTTGGATGAATCATATATGCATAACTGTTGTACATAGTTGGTAGTTTACATGATTTATTTTATTCATTTATAGTGTATAAATTGCTTAACTAATTGCGGCTGCATTGGCTGCTATCATAATGGGATGTGGCATGCACATAATACAAACAATAATAAACAATACAAATTGAAAACAAATTAAAAAAATATAATGCCTATACGAAAATGGCAAATATCGTTGCTTAAATCCTAGATATATCGATATATGTATGTATAGTTTGTTGTTGCATGCTTAAACTTCTAAACGGTCCACTAAACCTCGAGTTCAGCAAGTCGGCCTTAAGTCTATATGTAGTCTCCCACCTCTCAGTTGGTCGCTTACTTCTATAAGCTGGTTCGGCTGTTCAGCGTTCGCTGCAACGCATTCACACACGACAGCACATCCTCATAGTCCTTTGACCACTCGCGCAAATTGCGCTCAAGGGTCTCCAGTCGCGTCTGCCCCAGCCGCATGCCACCATGCTTAATGGCCGCATAACAGGAGCAGGCCAATAACTTGAAGCATTGCCGTCGCACAGCATTGTGCGAATTGCTCTCCCAGTTGGGTGTGCTGGCGACACACTGCCAGGCCATGCTCACATAGTCGACCAGTGCATCCCAGTGCGTCGAGTCGTGCAGACGCTTCGCCTGCGTTTGCAGCACGCGCTTAAACTCGTTTAAATGTATGGCCGCCTTGGAGTAGGCAGCGGCATCAGTTTTCTTGCACAGACGCGATGTGGGCAGCGACTTGAATATCAGTCGCTTGGCATAGTGCAGCTCCTGCTCCAGCAAACTGCAAAGACAATATGTGTAAATGGCAATCGCACAACATCGAGTTGACAAGTTGAATGACTCACCTGATGTCGGGCGTGGGCAATTGTGCGCGTATTTGCTCCTCGGCACTTTGTGTGTCTGTTGGCGTTTCCTGTTTTATATTGCACATGATCAAGTCGATGAGTTGCTGCTGTGACAGACCCTGCAGCAGCGCTGGCAGCGGCACGTCGCTGTTTGTCTGCGCCACTGGGCGATCATCCATTTTCAGCTTCTTCACAATCGGTGTGCCGGGCCACAGCTGTTGCTTTGTACTGGTTAATTTGATGGGTGAATATGTTTCGATGGGCGTCGGTTCCGGCGGGGTGCTGCCCATGGTAAGACGCTTGCGCGGCGAACTGCGCAATATCATTCCGCTGGTTAATTGCAGATTTTTCGTTGGGGTGCGTTGAAAGGGACTGCGTATTGCGTTGCCGCTGCTGCCGCCGAAGCCCATGCCGATGCCGCCGCCATTGAGCTTGTCCGGCGAGAAGGTCGTTGTGAGGCGACGACGTCCGCGCTGTCGTATGATCAGCTCATCGGGCGAGGGCAGCGGCGAGAAGCTAAAGTCCTGCTCCTGCCCCACATTCATGTTGTCCACCCGAAGTCCCAGGCCGCCTCCGCCATTTGGTGTATTGGCTATGGCCGCCGGCGTGGGCTCATCGGGTGTCCGTCGATTGGCATTTGTGGGAGTGTTCGCCACACGTAGCGCCTCCAGCCGGTCCGGAATTTCGGCCAGTGCCATGCGCGTCTGCAGTGTAGGCGTCGTTGTCGTCATTGTTGTTTTTGGTTTGTTCGCCTGAGATTTGAGGAGTTGCTGCTGAAAAACAAACGCAAAATTCGCTGGTTACGCGCTGCGTTTAATGCACACCGTTTGTCGTTTGAAGGTCGCTGGTTATATTTACTGCTGTTTGTACTTGACTCAACCGTTTACCTTGCTCGTTGCTAGACTATTTTTATTTTGTTTGGTTTTGTTTGCCAAAATTGCGCCAATTCATATGGCGAGCAGAAACAGGGCTACCAAATACCTGCTGTAGGGTTGCCGCCGTGCAATGTTGTCTGCGCATTTATCTGGCAAGCCCTCGCCGCCAACACATGCTCACAGCTGTCTGGCAGCATTGTCAGGGCGGTATATTGGCTCTATAATTACACAGAATATTTAAGAAAGCCTATCATTTTTTAAGTCTACTTTTTACTGGAAAAATCTCTGTTTAAGAAATATATCTTTTAAATTTATTTTTTCTTTATTAATAATTGGTATATTTAAATTATTTTGCGACATAAAATAGTATTTTTTCTCTTTGAAAAAGCGGTCACACTGCGCATCGGTCTTTTAGCTCGCCGCCTTACAACGGATCACATCCGGAGCAACATTTGCGAATTGTTGAATTAAATCAGAAAGATTGATTAAATATATGCAAATACAGCAAATCAAGAACGTATAATGTTTGCATGCAGAGAAGTCGCCTTGATAGGCATGCTCAAACAAAAGGATGTTATTTGTGGCTTCGGCGATTGAAGTCATAGACAGTTGAACCACGTGGTTGAAATGGGACTTTTGGAAATGTTTGATATATTCCGATTTATTAACGGAATGGAACTCTACACTATGTAAGTATTAATTTAATCAACAAAACTATAGATAAACACAAGTGATGATAAACTCATACCCAATTCAGAGAAATTATGTTGAAATCTATTTAACATGCATCACCATCTGACCTTACAAATATGACAGTATAAACATTGTTAATATTGCAAGTATTCTAAACTAATTATTTATTTTTGTTTTACAGGAATTTTTGGTGAAAGAATAATGGAAATCGCTCATCAGAAAATGAATGTAAATGTAAGTCCTCTATTTCACTCACAATTTGTTTTATATACAACGTTTTTCCTGATGATAAACTCATACCCAACTCAGACAAATTATGTTGAAATCTATTTAACATGCATCACCATCTGACTTCATATATAAACTATAATTTGAATTTATTCATAGTGTAGTTTTCTAATCATTAATATTTCTCTTGCAGGGATTTCTAATGGAACAGCCAGGAAAACGATTGGAGTTATAGTTTAGCTAAAGGTAAGATATGTTTCTGTTATTAGGCAGCCAATAAATATATTTCCTCTGATGATAAACTCATACCCAATTCAGAGTAATTATGTTGAAATCTATTTAACATGCATCACCATCTGACTTCATAAATAAACAATGGTTTATTAACATCGAAGAAGTTATATACTAATTTAGAATAATTCTGTTACAGATACTTCTTTGCCATCTACCTACAAAAAATTGGAGCTATCTTGTCTATTCGGAAGTAAGTTGACTATACTATATATCAGCCAGTACATTTGTTTCTCCTGATGATAAACTCATACCCAATTCAGAGCAATTATGTTGAAATCTATTTAACATGCATCACCATCTGATTCTTTACCATAAACTTATATTTGTAAAATGTAAAACAGCAATAAACTAATTTGTTTTTATTTTACTTTCAGGCGCTTTCTTGGATGTGATGAATAGTACATTACAATTACAATCAATAAAATACGTATTTTATTATTAAAATAAACTTATGAACAACTTACAACAACTGTTTAACACTCGCAACAACTTTCGCTCTCTGTCTCGTAACTCTCTCTTAACAATTCCACATCAGCGAAAGGAGCAAACAAAGGAATCCTCCCCCGGAATGATGCCAACTGTGGCTGCCATTGAATTCAGGCAGCACATTGTCATAAGCCAGCTCCTTGTTGTTGGGCGACGAAGAGCGAACTGAGCCGCCACCTGGGCGCTCTGTGAACTCTCGCTTCTTCTTGAAGCTCTCATAGTACCAGTCCATGCCATCCTTGCGCTCCCCACGCTCCTCCAAGGGCGGCAGCTCGTGCAACGTGTCCGTGCGCTTCTGTGCCTGCCTGTTCGTCGTCTGCTGCTGTTCGCTGGCAAAGCTCTCGTTGTCCGAGGCGCTGGGCGTGGTGCGCTGATACTCCTCCGCCGTGGGCTGCGACAACTGCTGCTGCTGCTGATGAGGCGTGTACACCTTGGTGATGGTCGAGCGACCGCCAGGCGGACGCACTGCAGCACCTCTTGGCGACGCTGTCGTGCGAGCGGCATTCGGTGTCGCCTGATAGTCGTCGCTGGACTCCGTTGTCGATGTGCTCGTCAGCCAGGAATGGCTCTTGATCTGCGCCTCGTGCTCCTCTGCTGGCGGTATCAACAATATAGTCTCGGCCGTTGTCGTTTGCAATCGTTGCGGCGGCGGTCGCAGCAATGTGACAGACTGCGCCTCCAGATCCTCATCTTCATACTGCGAATCTTCCGTCTGCTGTTCGCTGGAAGTGCTGGCGCTGCTTGGCGCCGCTGTTGTGCTGGTTGTGGTCGCTCTGCTTGTGCTGGTTGTGCTTCGGGCCGTGGTCATCGGTCTGCTGCTCTGCATCACGGGCATCTGTGTGGTCACATCCGGTGTCTCTTCGGTCACATAGTAGGTGGCTGTCTCGCTGCTCTCGGCGCTCGTCGTGGGCTTGGGACGCGCCGGCTGCTGCTCTGTCCGCACGGCAATGGGCACAAAGTGCCGCTCCATGTGCGGCTTGCTGGTCACATTCACCGGCTCGATGACGCCGCGTCGCTGCTGTGGATCATGCACTGGCATAAAGCCGCCCACATGGGCGGGCACAATGGGTCGAAAGCCGCCGCGTTCGATGCTCGCCGGCTCCCGGAACGTGGTGCGGAAGATGCCCGCTGTGGTGGCGGCGGCGCCGCTCTCATTGCTCTGCGGCTCCTCGCCCGAGTTGGTACTGGACTCCATCTCCATGTAACGGTTGCGTATGCCTGGCGTGAGCTTGTCCTGCTGCTGTCCGGCCTCCTTCTGGTGCTGCTGCTGCTCGCGCAGATACTTCTCGAACTCGGCGCTGTTCGGCTGATACATGCGCGTCTTGCCGCGTCCCGTGGGCAGACTGATGTGCGCCATGCGATGCGTCGCCGGCATCTGTTCATCCGCATCCGTGCGCTGCTTGCGCCCGCGATCGCCGAAGCCAAAGAAGCGACCCAAACTCAGGCTGGGTATCGGATACCCAAAGAAGGTGAAGGGCGATCCCGTTCCCGGCGCTGGCTGCGGACGTCGATTGAAGTACTTGGTGTGCAGCAACGTGTTGTTCAGATCGATGTTGCCAGTGGCTGCTGGCGCTGGTTTGGGACGCTGAGAGCTGCTCACCACGGCGTTGCTGGCATCGGGTCCATCGGTGGAGTCCACATACTGATCGTAGAAGTATTCGCTTTCACCCACCATGGGTCGATCGCCCGTCGCGTCGCACTCATCGTTGAACTCCTCGGGCAGATCCCGCTGAAAGACGTCGCCGTGCTCGTTGAGCAGCGGCAGATGGTTGCCCTCGGTGCGCTCGTTGTTGTCGCCGCCATGGAACATGTCCAGATCCAGGCACAGACTGCGCTCCATGCGCGCTGCTCGCAGCAGTCGACCGTCTTGGCATTTGGGACCGGGATAGGGAAAGTTGGTCTCCTGCAGCCAGACCGAGAGCCACTGCATCTCACAGTTGCAGTCGATGGGATTGCCTGAGCAGAGGAATGTAAAATGTAGTTAAGATTGATGATTATTGGAAATATTGTTAGTCCTTTACTAAAGATCCTACCTATGTTTTATATTCCTAAACATAGTTAATGTAAAAAAAAGAATTCTGAAGTGGAACGCTTAAATAGAAGTACTAACAATTGTTTAACTTAAGCTTGTATTTTGTATTTTTGTAAATAGAAAAAAAATAAATATATATTTTTATATATACTTTAAACTGAATAATACCACTTCTTTTACTTACCATCCACATCGAGTATGGCTATGTTGCCTCTCAGATTCCTAAAGGTGCGCTCCTTGATGGTCCTCAGCTGATTATTGCGCATGGATAAGACACGCAGTCTGGGCATGGTTTCAAAAGGCGAACCCTGGGAGAGATTAGGAGATATATTTATTAATAATAATTGTAGCAACCAAAATATATTGATATACATTTACAACATGATACACTTTTAGAAATATAATTAATTAAAGATACTGAATCTGTATTACAGATTGACTGATTTGAGTTCAAAAAAATCTGTTTATTTAGAGAACGTTAAAGTTTTTATTTCAAACGTATTAAAGTGACTAGGAAGTATTTTAAATCCTATATTTATTATATGTGCATAATTATATCCATTTATTCTGACTTATTTCGCTGACTAAACTATCATTGTCCAAAACGGTAATAGCTATAAGGCTGCAATCTTACCACATTTAATCGTGCATTGAAAACGGGTTTCTAACTAATTTTAACTCGAACCACTAACCAGACAATACAATTACAATATTGTTTCGTTAGCGATCAAGCTATTTCAAATTATTTTCAGTTGAGACAAAAACCATAGCAAGTTCATAAGCCAGTGTTTAGCGATGACACGAACCAGTTGTAAACTAATTCAAAATTCAATGCGGACGAAATTGCTGCACAAATAGTTGAATCTACACTAAAAAACTGTTTCTTAAATACAGATACATTTGCAGTACCAGATACAACTGCAGATACATTTATGTTTCAAGATGGATAGACTCACCTGAATGCGGCATATCTGATTGTTGTCCATCTTCAACTCAACCAGCCAATTGAGTGCTTTTAGAGGCATGGTCGAGACGAGCTTAACTCCATTCGTGGACAGATCGAGAACCTCTAGATTGCGCATGCTCCTCAGTCCAATGTTCTCCATGGTCCTGAAGTGATTGTTCGACAGGTTGAGAAACACCAAAGAGTTCGCATGATGGAAGCTCTCGGGTGAGATGTAGCGCAGCTTGTTGTACTGAAAGTGCGAGGCCAGCAGCGAGGGCAGCTCCTCGAAGACGTGATCCTTGAGCTCCACCAACTTGTTGTCCGCCAGCACAAACTCCTGCAGCTCGGGCAGACTCTTGAGGGCGCCAGGATGCACGCTGGCAATCTCATTGCTGCTCAGATCCAGATACTGCAGCTTGGGCAGATTGCGAAAGGTTCCCTGCTGCAGTTCCACAATCAGATTGTTGGACAGTCGCATCTCGACGACATTGCGCCAAGCGTTGACGACATCGGCGTGAATACGCGAGATCTGATTGTAGCTCAAGTCCACGTCGCGCAGACTGTGCAGATTGCCCAGACCCACGGAGATGTCGAGCAGCGCATTGCCCGACAGATCCAAGTACTCCAAGGAGCGCTGATTGTCGAAGGCTGTCGGCGAGATGCTGCGGATGAGATTGCGCGACAGATCCAGCTGCTCCAGCCGGCTGTTGTTGGAGAAGAAGTTGTCCGTGATCGATTCGAGTTTGTTCGACTGCAGATTGAGATTGCGCAGCTCGGCGAGCGGCAGCAGCGACCGCTCGTCCGCCTGGCCCAGCTGATTGTCCTGCAGATGCAGCAGCTCCAGCCGCTGGATGCCAATGAACGAGGTGTCCTCCAGCTGGCGCAGCTGATTCTGCGCCAGGCTCAGCACACGCAGCTCGGGCGCCGCCTGGAAGCCGTTACGCGACAGCTGCTCAATGCGATTCTGGCTGAGATCGAGCATCCGCAGATTGGGCAGCTGCAGCGATTTGCTGCCAGCCGCAGGCAGCGCCGCGATGCGATTGCCGCGCAGCGAGATGCGTTCCACAATGCGCGGCAGGCCGCCAATGACGCTCGACAGCTGATTGTAGCTGGCGTCCACCTCGAAGAGACGCTCCAGCTGCAGCAGCGTGCCCGGATGCAGCTGGCTCAGCTCATTCGACGAGATGTTGAGCGTCTCCAGCAGCGGATTGTGACGAAAACTATTCACGGCCAACTCCATCAGCCCATTCTCGCTGAGATCGAGACGACGCAGTGATGGCAAGCCAGCCAGCAGCTGAGCATCGACGCTTGCGAACTGATTCTGGGCGAGATCGAGACCCTTGAGACCCGGCAGATTCCAGAAGGGCAGCGGCAGCTCCGAGCTGAGGCTGTTGTTGCGCATGCGCAGCTCCCTGAGAGCGGGCATCGCCATCAGCGCATCCCGTTCGATCAGCCTCAGCTGATTGTTGTTCAGATGCAGCTGCTCCAGGGTGCCGTGGCCACGCAAGGCGCCGTACGGCAGCTCGCTGAGCAGATTGTTGCTCATGTCCAGAAACCTCAAGGTGGGCAGCGCATCGAGCAGCGCCCTCAATGCCTCCACATGGCCGATCTCGTTGTTGTAGATGTGCACGGCCTCGACGCCGCTGCCGGATGCCTGGAGCAGCGACTCCGGATGGATGCGCCTTATGAGATTGTTGTGCAGATAGACGGTTTTGAGTTGCGGGGTGCGCAGGAAGGCGCCGTATTGCAGCTCCGTGATGCGATTGTCGTTGAGGTGCAGCTCCGACAGATTGGGCAGATCCACAAAGGAGCCGTCCTCGATGACGGCGATGATGTTGTGGTCGAGTCGCAGCTTCTTCAGATGCTCCAGATCCTTGACAATGCGACCCACCATGCCCACATCGCTGATCTGATTGTGGGAGAGCTTCAGGCTCACCAGGTTGGGCAGACGGGCGAGCGCACGCAGATGAATCCAGTTGAGACCGTTGCGACTCAGATCCAGATTCTTCAGCGAGATCAGGCCGTCGAAGAGACCCGCTTCGAGGCGGGTTAAACCCGCGCCGCCCGTGATGTGTATGTGCTGCAGTTTGGGCAGATGCCGGAAGCTGTGCGGGGAGAGCTCCGTCAGGGATGCGCTCTGCACACTCAGATAGGTGAGGCTGAGCAGGCCGGAAAAGTCGGGCAGATGCTTCAGCTCGTCGCTCTGGATGGTGATGGCCAGCATGTTGATCATGCCGTTCAGGCTCTCCGCCGGAATGCTGCGCAGCTGCGGCTCCACAATGAAGATCTCCACCAGACTGTTCTCCAGCTCGTTCAGCCAGCCGTTGGACACGCGCTCGATGCTGTTGTAGCGCAGCATGAGGCGCACAATCTGCAGGTTGCCAAAGAAGCGTCCTGGCAGCGCCGGCAACTGATTGTTCTCCAGCACCAGCTCATCGATGCGGCTCTTGATGTTGCGCTCCACGGCCTTCAGACCGTCCATGATCTGCGGCAGATTGCTGTGCGAGCACCTGTTGGAAATCCGAGACATTAAGTTGAGTTACAAGCAATTAATTTAATGTTTTCTTACCATATTTGTATCTCCTTGCCGCGCAGCGAGCAGCGACATGGCAGTATGGCTTCTGAGGGGGGACAGCTGTCCGCTTGCACCAGCGCTATCCAGGCGGCGTAGAGCAGCAGCAGGGATCGATACAGCATCTTGAAGAGCGCTCAATTCATGCACAAGATCCACCCAGAAGGGCACATAGCTGAAGACCAGAAACAGGTACAATTCATAAAATTAATAATAAAGTAAAAGTTATCATGCATTCGAATTGATCAAGGTTAATCCATAGATAAGAATAATGATCAGTTAGAATATAATAAAAATGAAAATTTGTATTCTTCAACTACAACAAGGACAATATTAATTTAATTCACTTTATTTCTGCAAACTAAATATATTTCTGTAAATTCTAATAGATAAACATACAATTATTTTAAATTGATTAAATATCTACAGAGATCTATAAGAAAAAAATAATTATAATACTGTTCAACAAGAAGAAAACATATTACTGTAATAATAATATATTTAGTATGTATGTATAAGATATATTTTAACTTCCACGAATAAAATATTAATTTACTCAAAAAGTTTTTTATATAGAATTTTTTAAAATACTACCAGAAAATATACTTCAATAATACTAAGAAAATAAAATAAGGGAAAACTGGTTGATCAGACTAACGACTATTTTTGTAGTCCCCGAAATTCTGTTATTGCATTTATTGGAATTATAATATATATTATTTCAATGGCCCTAATCTTTTTAAAATCCATTAGAATTCTCATCTCATCACTAACTTGAACCTCAAACTCTCTAACTCTCTGGGAATACCCAATGTGTCGCATCAGGAAAAGGTAAGATTGCATGCACGTGCATTAATATAAGTGTCGTTAAAAATCTCTGAATGAAATTTGCTTTAATTTGATAACAATAATCACAATAATTTATTTTATTGACAACACTTGCTTTCTTTCTTAATCTTGTGCTAAAAATAAGAAGCAGAGTTATTTGTTGACATGAATAGTCAGCTGGTGCTCGACTTTAGCTACATAAATTATTTACATTTTACCAAAACAATCGATAAATTAAAACTATAATTTCCAAAGTTGAATATCAAATGCTCTTAACGATCTACTTATCTAACCTTCTCAAGACGACTTTGAACAGTCGACATTGAAACAATTGCTCTGATTACATTAAAATTCAAAATAAAATAAAAATTTTAATTAATATAAAAAACAGACTATATATTTAAATTCGTGTTCGTCTACAAAATACATATTGATCCAATGATAGAGAAAAGTTTCTGTAGTCGTCGGTGAAATACTCAGTTTAAACTTATCTCCTATCACTATCTTCCATCTATAAAACTTTCAGTTTTTAGCCATAAATCATACAAAATCAAAGTACCCCACTGAAGAGTATCTGCAATAATAGCTGGAATATTTAGACCCCCCACCAAAAATACTCTTTTCAATTTCTACAAAGTTTCCACTTCGATGGCGAACCCTAAATTAACAGCAAAGCTATCTAGTACAGCCGATGGAAATTATCAGGCCTGGAATAAATCAATAGATAAGTTGGAGACTTGTGCAATTGCAGAGAGAGACCACTATAAAAGACAGCTGGTCGAGGGGTGTTATCAGATCCAAGCGGTTCTTTCAGGTGTTCACAATGCGCACCCTTCTCTACATCCCAATCCTGGTGCTGGCCTTGGGTCTGGCCGCGGCCGATCCCCAGTACTGTCTGCCCGAGATGATGCGAACGGATGAGCGGCTCAGTTCGCACGGCTATCCGGCCGAGACGCACGAGGTGGAGACCGAGGATGGCTATGTGCTGACGCTCTTCCGGCTGCCCTACTCCCACAAGCTGCGCAACCAGAACGAGAAGCGGCCGCCGGTGCTGCTGCAGCACGGACTCTTCAGCAACTCCGACTGCTTCCTCAGCTCGGGGCCGGACAACTCGCTGGCCTATCTGCTGGCCGATGCGGGCTACGATGTCTGGCTGGGCAATGCTCGCGGCAACATCTACTCGAGGGCCAACAACCTGATCTCGCTGAACAGTCCCAAGTTCTGGCACTTTGATTGGCACGAGATCGGCACCATCGACATTCCCGCCATGATCGACTACATCCTGGCCGAGACGGGCTTCTCCAAGCTGCACTACGCCGGCCACTCGCAGGGCACAACCGTCTACCTGGTGATGCTGGCGGAGCGTCCGGAGTACAATGAGAAGATTGCCTCAGGTCATTTGCTGGCGCCTTGCGCCTACTTCAAGCACGGCAGATCCCCCATCTTCAGATGGCTGGGCCCCTTGGTGGGCACGCCCGGCGGCATCTGGAACCAGCTGCTGGTGGACACCGAGCTGATACCGCACAACAATCTGGTCAATCGTCTCATCGACAGCAGCTGCGGCACTGGCAGCCCCTTCGACTCCATCTGCAAGAACGGCTTCCTCATGTTCGCCAACGGTGGCTATCAGAACACCAACATTGTAAGTTCATCCTTATCTTTATCAGTTCTCAATTAATTCCGCTCTCCTCTGCAGTCCTCCATGCAGCAGATGATTGAGACGCATCCGGGCGGCTCCTCCAGCAACCAGGGCATTCACTACCTGCAGCTGTGGGAGTCCCACGGCTTCCGGCAGTACGATTGGGGCAGCAAGAGGAACCAGGAACTCTATGGCCAGGAGTTGCCTCCGGATTACGATCTGAGCAAGATCACGGCTCCAACGCATTCGTATTCCAGCCAGAATGATGCTTTGTGCGGTCCTCAAGATGTCGACACTCTCGTCGAGAACTTCGTCAATCTGGTGGAAGATCATCGCGTGCCTTGGGACAGCTTCAACCATCTCGACTTCATTGTGGCCAACAACATGAAGGAATTGGTCAACGATTTGGTTATCGAGCGAATTAACAAATACGAAAGCCGTTAATTCATCTTCTAGCGCAAAATAAACTGAGTGATTATCTATTTACAGCCAGAGTTCAAATGAGTTATCAGCCTAAAGTTTATTTAACAGCTGCCTTTATTAATGCCCCAACGGGGTGATAAGATAGTAACTGTCTGTAGTTGGCTTAATTATAGTATTTAGTTGATCCTTACACAAATCCCAGTTGATAAGTTATCGTCGGCTATTTGCGGCTCTAATTGAATACAAAATTTATTTACTCACATTTTATAGCACTTCGAATTGGCTTTTTTGAAGAAAAATAATTTCTTGCACATAATTGTTTATTTTACTAATAGAAAGCTAAGTTTAAAAAACATTTTTCATTTATTTCCACATTTTTTTACTGTCAACCAAAAAAATCTATATTTCTTTACCATAAAAGTGGTACAAACAATCTTTTGCTCTTTCTAAATAATTTTCATGCACTTTAAAATACATTTATTTATATGAAGTTGTTTTTAAATTGCATTTTTCATTTTGTCATAAAAAAAATCGTTAAACTACTACAATTAAAAATTCAAAAATAAATTAAATAAATTTTAAAGTTTGTTATTCGTTTTCGATAAGCTTTTATTGTTAGTATTGCTGCCTTCCTTGCTGCAGCCTCCCGGTGCATTTAATGTAATTTAATTTGCATTTAAATACAAAAACTAAAAAAAAAGATTATCGCTGTCACGAATCGAACAAACACTCTCAGTATCGTTCTATCTGGACCATTTTCATATAATTTAAAGATATATATAATTCAGACTATTTCTAAAACTATTTCTTTAAATAAACACTAACATAGGTTTATTAATAAATAAATTGAAATCATAGAAACAAATATTTAATTCCAATTGGTAGTTCGTTTAGGTTAATTTGAAAACTATTTAAAGTAATTTACTGACATAATCTAAATGCCTCTGCGTGTATCCAAAAATGTATCTGACATCAAGTTGTTTCTAGAATTTTATTTATTACCATCGCCTTATTGCACAACATTTCAAGCACCTCTGAGGCATTGCGTTGTTATTACTCGTATTTGGAGGCGTACGACAGGAAGTCGTACTCGGACTTGTGCAATAACCCAAAGACTCAATAAACAAAGCTCCAAGCAGACACATCCACATTCGTTTACATATACTAACTGGGCTACAGTCGTAGTCTCGATGCAGCTGCGCAACTTTAATCAAAAAACCAAAAACAAAAAAAAAAAGAAACTTTTTGCGCCAAGAAGCGTAACATGGCTTTTCAACAAAATTTTGTAATCATTTAACAACAAAAACGAAACAACAACAGGGGAGTGAAACGGCACGAAGAGCTAACTGCTCTGCTGGGGTCTATCGTCGAGTCTCCATGGAATGGAATGGATGGGGCTTGAGTCGGAGCTCTATAGTCTCTATACGCATGCGCGCGGAGTTTACATCAAACGAACCTTGAAATTATTGTCGTTTTCATCATTGTCTGTAATTTCTTTGAGCTGGCATCCAGCTGCCTCCGCTGCGGATCTGTTTGAGTCGAGTCTCGGATCTCCACCTGCCGCAACTAAGTGCGACTTGAAGGTCTGCCTTCTTGTGGTTTCTGCTGTTTGCTGGCTGCGAGGCATTGGTTTTGGCGACAGTTTCACCAGCCTTCTGTTTCTGCAGTTTGCTCCGATTTCTTTCGAGTCTCTCCTAATTAAATAACTGTTAGTTCTTTCAACGCGGTTGCAGAAACAGAAAGAGCACACATGAGATGTGTTTGGCGAGATAGTCCAAACATTGCTACAGATTCTGCAGTTAATTAAGCCGGAACAACTAACGAAAGGAGACGCTTTATAAAAGACAAATAATATCATCTAGAGTTGAGAATAACATAGGAAACACTTTAAGAGTAATTTCTATATATTACTTCATTAATTTTCCAATTGAATCAAAAGAAATAAATACATATATTTTGATAGCTACAAAAATATTTCAATTGTATTCTATATCATTTCTAATTTGCTTATTGATAAACCAAACTGTACTTTGTAATGTAATTTAATTTATTTTAAATGTATATCTAGTTTTTCTTATAACTATTTACAACATATTTAAATATAACTTGTTTACCACTTTATTATATGGTATTGAATATCGAATAGTGAAATATATTTTTATTCCCACCTTTCTCCAAAACCAGTGTATCCAATATATCCGTTTTTGTGTCACAGTAATTGCTTCGTTATTAATTATCTTTATTTATATTTTGTATAATTTTATAAATATTTTATTTTGTTAATAACTCTGCACAATTGCTTATGTAAACTGCACAATTGCTTTATATTTGCTCAGCTTCTTGCTCAATATTTGTTCACTTCACTTTCAAACGCACTTTTGCTTTTGTTGCTTAATTTCTCAGTAATTTAATTAAAACATGCACTAAGCGCGTTTTTAGGAGTCGTTTTAGCCGTTTGAGCCGTCTTTGCGAACCGTCGCGATTGGAATGCGCGTTAAAACTGTTTTTGAAAACGTTATGCGGAGCCATCATGAGATTACTCAAGATTTCTATGAATGTTTTGAGTGTTTGAACGATGAATGGAATGCGGGGGAGTAGAGCAAAGAAGCGAATGCTTCCTGCCTGTGCAATACTGGAGTTTGGAGTCGAGTTGGCGCCACACTTGGCTGATTCTCACTCAGACTTGGCCAGCAACTGCTGTGGATCGCATGTGGATCGCAAGCGGCAGCTGAACTGTGACCAAACTGCCTCCAGGGGTCGTCTTAGACCCTCGGCTTGGCCAAGTTGTTGTTGTTGTTGTTGTTGCTGTTGTAACTGCTGCTGTCGGGGCTGAGGTTGTTTGGGCCAAGATTAACTATAAACAGATTGAAATTGCAAGTGAAATTAACGAATTATGTGAGGAAATTGCTGGCTCAGCAGTGAAGACCAAAAGCGAATTAGCATTAAACAGAAGCCAAGTTGAAAGTCCTAGCGTGCAGAAGAGTAAAGAAATTAGTTGGCTATAAAAGTATTTTGTAATAATCATTTAGCTAAATAAATAAATGTTAAACTACAAATTAATTTTTTGAATACAAAGTAAATAATTCACATTACTGAATTTATTTTCATTCAGTTTTCAACACGAATCGTACCTAAAATATTTTTTTTCTTATTTACTATATAATAAAATAATAAAAATGCAGAGTATAATTATAATAATAATAATAATAATTAAAATAAATAAATATACATTTTTGTAATACATATATTTATAATTTCATTTTTGTATTGTCTTTATACACTTTAATATCTTCTTTTTTAACAAGCTTCTTTTAGTTGTCTTATTGTACTACAATTATAATTGAAATAATTACGCCTTTTGAGACTTCAAAGTCTAAAATGACACACGCCGATTTCTAAATATACTTCAAGATAATGGAATATTTCAAAAACATTTAAGCTATTTATAATAACCAAAATACAATACAATATTTTGCATAGATTTAGGTCATTTATTTTTAGTTCATTGTCTCGACTATTTACATTAAGGCAAAACGGTTTTTAGATTTTGTTTTATTAGAGAACTGTATTAACGATTCGTTGTCATAAAAACGTAGCCTTCGAGTTATTTGTTTCACTTTCATTTCCTTGCCCGATATCGCACGATATATCGCGATATCTGAGTCGCTCTATGCTCGGCTCATTTTTTGCTAAATAAAATTAAAGGCCTCATAAAGCGCGTGATTCACATCACAATTTTCTTTTATGCATCAACATTTTGGTCTCATTTCTCAGTTACATAAGCCGTCGACAGTTGGGGCATCGCTTGGCTGCTCACTGGGGACTGGGAATGGGATTTGGAACTGCTACAGGTACTACAACACTTCCCTAATATTATTTCTGATTTTCCATTTAAAAGCTGACTTGCATGAGATGGCAAAAAGATTCAATTTGCCAGCTGTCTGTCTGTTCTGGTTAGTTGTATTTTTAGTTTGTACATAATATTTACTTATTTACTTGATTTTTCCTGGGTTCAAGAAAAGCATCGACGTCAACGTTTTCATGACCAAAGAACCGACATCAATCCATCCAATCCAATTGCAGTGGTCATCTGGGAGAATGCACCCTGTTTACAGGGCTGATAACCCCGGTTCTGATTGTAAAATTAGTGCAAGTTCATTGCGCTATCAGATGTTAAAGCGCACGTTTTTATACCCTGTACAATATGGAAAAGGGTATTATCATTATGATATGACTATCATCTCTAGTCTAAAACAGAGGAATGCAGCAGGAATTTTGGCATCGCCATCTATTTAATTTTTACAGGGTGCTCTGATGTCGAGCACTTTTCTTGGCAGCATTCGCATGATGGTTTTAATTGAGGCTTTTCATGTGACTGATGACTATTTACAGGCCCTTGCCCCAAAGTCTTAATTAGATTTATGTCACTCTAGGTAGTCATAGCCTCAGCTCAAATTCAATTTCGCATTCAAGGTTAATTCAATTTCGCTTCGGTTCCATTTACTGGCGAATTGACACAAGTTTTGCTCGACAAACTGTCCAAGAATGTGCGCATCATTCGTTTTATTATTACTATTGTTGTAATATTTATGTTTTTACATAAAGTTAGAATCGTATGCGCAATAAATGATGCGTTACGTATACGCAATATTTTAATAGAATTAAATTCTGCAAAATTACATAAATAGAATCGAATGCGTAATATTTATATTTTATATTACGTATACGTATTTTTATAATATTCGAGTAGAAATTATTTCCAATAAATTTTCACGTATGTAAAATCGTATGCGGGTTAAGTAAAAAATTCATAAAAAGGAAATCCTAGTATTCTTAAAAGGCTACATTTTAAACATTATTATGAATAAAGAAATAAGTTAAATTATATTTTAAAATAGTAAATATAAAATTAGACAGTCGTAAGCCTTAAGCTACTTCCTGAGTTACAAAACATTAATAATCCTGGGCTTAAAAATGTTGAAATTGGTGAGTTAAAACTAAAGCACATAATTAAACCATTTTTAATTTATATCATTGAATTCAAATCTTATCTATGCAGCTATCTATATATGACTAGTTTATTTTTATTTTATTAATTTTCACACAAAAAAACTATCAATAATAACTACTTTTAGCTACACTATTTTAATTATACTTTGAGACACTCTTTCACTTCCTTGAAGCTTGCTTGGCAGATAGCAAAAATTGTTGTCGACTGGTTTCTGCGAATACCCTGTATAAATATTGCATGTTCACAATCGTTGACATAACCACGACACATGGATACAGATGTAGATACATATGTAGTGGATGGAGACATGCCCCCTAGAAGGAAACCCGCCTAGTTAAACAATGCGAGAGTAGTTGTTATTGTTGTCAATTGCCGGGCCTCCTCTCAGCGAGCGGCGTTGCTTTCGCTTTTATTGAATTATAAATGGCAAAAGCGAGCAAATCTCTTGCCATGGTGACAACGACAACAACTGCGGCAAGCTCTCATAATTGTTGAGAGTTTGCCAAGTGGCGGGCCGACAACTAACGAATATGAATCCGAATGTTCACGCGATATATTCGTGAATACGAATATATATAGTGAATATAATTTGAGCGCTGCTGCAGAGCTGGTGAAAATCATTTGCTAGCTTTCGAAATCAGTTGAAATCTGTAACTCGTGGCGTGGCGGCGTGTCCGATCCTCCAAAGAAATCAAGCACACACAAAAAAGAAACACTTTTTTGCAGTCATGTTGCGGAAATGTTTGACCACGCTGGTGGCCACCAATCGCCGCCAGATGCAGCCGCTGGCCCGCTTGATGCATCAGCAGCAGGGTCTGGTCAACCGACCCCCGAAGATTCTAATCACGGGTCAGTCAAGTTGTCATCGCACATGTCTTTAATTTAATGTGTGTGTGTGTGTGCTTCTCGGCAGGTGGTCTTGGCCAGCTGGGCATCGAGTGCGCCAAGCTGCTGCGTTCGCAGTACGGCAGCGAAAGTGTGATTCTGTCGGACATCATTAAGCCCAGCCAGGCGGTGCTCGAGAACGGTCCGTACATCTTTGCCGACATCCTGGACTTCAAGGGTCTGCAGAAGATTGTCGTCGATCATCGCATCGACTGGCTGATTCACTTCTCGGCGCTGCTCAGCGCGGTGGGCGAACAAAACGTGCCGCTCGCTGTGAGGTAATCCTTGCCAGCGGAAGTCCTGCAGTTTGCAGTTAATACCCTGCTCTTTTTGTAGGGTGAACATTGAGGGCGTGCACAATGTCATTGAGCTGGCCAAACAGTATAAGCTGCGCATCTTCGTGCCCAGCACCATTGGCGCCTTTGGGCCCGACAGTCCTCGCAATCCCACGCCGAACGTGACGGTAAGTCTGCCTCTTCTTGCGCCTGTTTGTTCGATATTCCTGAATTGGGTTCCATTTCCGCAGATACAAAGGCCGCGCACTATTTACGGCGTTTCCAAGGTGCACGCCGAGCTGATTGGCGAATATTATTACCACAAATTCGGCCTGGATTTCAGATGTCTCCGCTTTCCGGGCGTCATTTCCAGCGATCCACCAGGCGGCGGCACCACGGGTAAGTCGACAAGAAAAAAGTATCTTTCAGATACTTTCACTGAGCTACATAACTGTGTCGTCGGGGCAAACGATTCAAAAGGCTTTATTAAAGTCAATTGCGGATAGTTTAATGCAACCGATAGCATGACAATGCAGTCGCATGCATCTACGTATCTCTGAGATACATTTCAACCAGTTTACCTCTTGCTCGTCGTCTACTCGGTAACTGGGCCACTGATTAACTGATTAAGCTATTTTCATAATTTCTTAGCCGGAAAAATAGCATTGTCAATTTACTTTAAACTGTATTTAAATTTAGCTGCTTAACTGCAATGGAAACATTAAAATTTACTGATTTTAATAATATAACTACATAAATAAGGATGACCGTGACTCAATTAGTTTATTGATAGGCATCAATTTAAAATAATCGAATCACAATAAGTGTAATTTCTAATATCAATTGGAATTAAATGACAGAAATCAAAATACGTCAATTTTTCAATGTAAATTTAAATGAATTTAATCAAATCAAAATAAATGTACTTTCTCAGTTTAATTTAAATAGCAACTTAACCTTAGCTTTAGCCTTAATTGACGAAACATTTCAATTTCAATAATAGTCTAATCAGCTAATAGTACTCAAATGCAGCTTTGATACAATTTATATGATATTAAAATATATTTTTTTAAATATTTCAATGCACAAATTGTTAAACTGCGATATTATCGAATGACACATACGAAATTTTCGTGGTTAAAATATTTATGCGGGATTGATCTGAAATTACTTAATTTTCATCTAGAAAAATAAATACATAAATAATACAAAAATATGTAAATTAGAATGGTGGAATATTGTTGTCCATTTAAAATTTGGATGAATGTAAACATTTGCAATGGGAAAGAACAAAATAGCCTGCATTCTAATACAATTAGATTTTTGTACGATTTTCTTCGATAATCTCGCAATAAGGAGTATACCAATTTTTCAAAAATGTATAGTTCTTCTCCTTACTTACCTCAACATTCGCAATACTATTCACACGTCTATTAACAATTTAACCCCAAAAGTACTTCAATCTAACCTCACAAAATGTATTCTCTATTTGCAGACTATGCCGTTTCCATCTTCCATGATGCGTTGCGTCATGGCAAGCACACTTGTTACCTGAAGCCCGACACACGCCTGCCCATGATGTACATTGAGGATTGTTTGCGGTGAGTACAAGTTGCATCAAACATAACCTCAATTAAAATATATATTCATTGCTTTGCAGTGCGCTGTTCGAGTTTATGCGTGCACCCAGCGACCAGCTGAAGCGTCGCGTCTACAACGTTACTGCCATGTCGTTCACACCCGAGGAACTGGTCAACGAACTGAGCAAGCACGTGCCCCATCTGCATGTGGTATATCAGCCCGATAGTCGGCAGCTGATTGCCGATTCGTGGCCCCAGGTGTTCGATGATTCCGATGCACGACGCGATTGGAATTGGCAGCACAAATACGATCTGAACAATCTGGTCGATTTCATGGTCAAGGACGTGCAGGAGAACTACATCAATGTGGACAATGGCAAGGCCATTAGCAATTAGGCACCGAGCACAACTGGGCAAACCGCATCTAGTATTCCACAGAATCCAATGGCATTTAAACGAAAGCATTTATCGTTATGTACAATTTGTTTATTTTGAAACTAGAAAATTTACTATGTACTTGATTTGAATAAAGGATACGTTAACAATTGCAGATGGCGTTGATCTTTTGTGGGCCCCATTAGAAATTTAATTTCGCACATCTTCTGATATTACGACGAAAAAGTAATTTCAATTCTTCAAGAGTGCAAAACATTTCCATTTCACCAATACAAATATGTTCAATTTAATAATATAATTAATATTTATGAATTTCTCCATTTTTGTATCTGTCTGTCTTTATCGTTAATTTCACACAATTATAACTCTCTAAATGGACAACTCTTTTATGTTTGTGTCGGTTTTAAAGCTTTATTACACTTCATTTATTTATATCTAAGCACCTTTTGGGATTCTAATTACAATCCATATTTGTGTTAAGTTGCGCGACTTAAATGCTACTTACGACTACGTTATACAATGCATAATGGTTAGCAGAGGTACTACAATAAGTGTATAAATATAATCTGTAAATATTTCTTTCTGTTCGTTTGTTAGATATCAAACTCTTCGTCAGGTTCAAGGCAACGAGAGAGCGGCAGCGGCTTGTAGTGATGCAGACAACCGCCATGTGTGGCTATATACAAATCGGCTAAGTCAGCCAACAATTTCGTTTCACATTTATCATCTAGTTGTATATCATTTTTGGACAATTGCCTCTGCGGCTGCTGCAGCTGCTGTTCTTGATCTCGTTGTGGGCTGTCTGTAAACGAGCAGAGAGCAAAGAGTTTTCTCTATGAGTTTATTTTGTTTTTTTTTTTTTCATTTCAATTTTTATTTCTTTTCTCTGGATTTTTGAAAATCCAATTTAATTTTGATTTCCTTGGCCTTTCACAAAATGTCTTACATCAATAAGTAGTATTTTAATTTTTGTAATATTTTTTAATGTTTTTACATTTTTGCACATAATTCGGTTTTTTCGTAAAAATTACAATACTTCAGTAGTTTTGTCAAAAAAGTAGAGAAATTTGTCATGTTATTATAATATGGTTATAATGAATTTAGTAGCAATATTTTATTGATTTAAAAATACTCAATATGCAAATCAAATACAAAAATGTAACCAATTAAAAAACAATTTATTTTTACAAAGCAATTTGTAGACTGCCAATCAATTAAATGACAGCAATTAGTATTACATATTTGATAAGCAAATTGAACACAAAGAAAAGATAAATAGTTTGCTGATTAATCCAGAAAACGGGGCTCCTCGTGACGTACTCTATTTACAGGGTATACAATGAAAATATATTTTGTAACCCTCATTGCTGTAATTACAAATGTATTCAGTTGGCTTGAGAGGTGTTGCAAAACACTTTGTGAAGGGCCTGATGCCGATTTGGACAGAGTAATGCTTAATGTTAGTTAATATTAGGCTTAACTAGAGATTGCTTAAGTGTTAGCTTGATTGATTGCAACGTTTTAAGTAATTGTATTAATTGATTTTATAAGTACATAGCTGATTCAAAACCGATTTGTTGCTAGATGAAATACAAATATTATTTTCTTCATTTTTGTTGTGGTTTTTCTTTTCTTGTTATTTTTTTGTACAATGCGGCGATATACAACAATTCACTTGATATAAATATATATATCAGTATATAATTACAGTTATATGGTATATATATTTATTTGTATATGTATTATTGATTGATTAATTGATACGCTTGCCATTTAAACGTAGATATTTATAACAATTGCTTTGGCTCTTTTCTATTGCTTTTATTTTTCTTTACACATTACGTATACGCGACGTTGGCACGTCGTCCAAATGTATGCCTAGTGTGAACTGCGTGAATACATATACTGTGTCTGTGTCTGTGTCTGTGTGCAAGTTGTGAGTAATATGCAAATTTTCTGAGATATATGGTACATGGTACATTATTTTAATATACAAAGCAAATTCGGCGGCAAATGGAAATCTTTTGTTGGTATTCTGACAAAGAGAGACGTGTCGGTGAACTGTTGCATGTTGTATATGCGTATGTGTGTTTGATTGTGTGTGAGTGTTTTGTACGTATGTGTGCGTATGCGTGTGCGTGTGTACCAAATGCATATATATATATATCGCGTACACACATGCACACGGTTTATACATATGCAGGTTTTTTAGATCATATGCGACATCATGCAACGACTCACATCACGGTTAGCGCGATGCAAATGACCTTGATAATGCTGATGTATGCGTGGATGCTCCTCTTGATGTTGTTGTTGTTGTTGATGTTGCAGTTGCTGCTGCTGCTGCTGCTGTTGTTGCATCTGCTGTTGCGGCTGCTGCTGTTGTTGCACGTCACAGTCGAAGTCCATGAGGCAAGCCTGGGTGCCAATCATTTGTGTGGCAGGCATCGAAAAGAAGTCTGCAAGACGAAGGTGCATATTAGAAATGTAATTTATATTTTTTTATATAATACAGCATTAATATAGATAGAGGGCTTAGCAAGTTTTTAACTGAAAAATTGATAGACTTTTTTTTAAAGAGTTTATGCATTATTCACATAACATCGATTTGAAGTAATGTAATTTTTGCTCGAAATTGTCTTATTATCGAAAACTAAAAATTAATAAAATTAAACATTTTTGTCTTAATGAGTATCTAGCCGTCGTGCACGTTCGATCATAACTTTTGTACTTATTACTACTGCATTTATTTTTGTCGATTATTGTAAAATTGCGTTTTTGATTTTGTGTTAATTCCAAAAGCAAATGCTGACGCCAGCGCTGCGTCGCTTCGCTGCCACGTCGCTGCCAGCGCTGACAGTGTCCCAATTACCGTTCAATTTATTAATAGCCGGTAATGCAGGCGACACGACTACAGCGACACCGACAGCGACTGCGACGTCGACCGCGCAGTCATCGGTTATCGGTGATTGTGCCGCGCTGTCAGCGATAACAGAGTCGCAAGCTGAGAATGTTTTATCGGCATAAAAGCGACAGACAAGCAGATAAAATGGCAAATAAAGGTTTAGAGGAAAAAGCCATAAATTACACAAAAAAAAAATATAGACTATTTGTCAAGGGGGTCGAAAGGCTTTTGCGATAAGTTTCAAATACACTTTTTATTGACTACCCTGTAGAAAAGTGGACAGTAAAGGCATGATGAACTGCATTTTTTCTATAATATAAACGGTTTTTTCTTTTTGTTGCTCCAGGAATTTAAAAATACTAAGATATCGTGTACTAGAATTACGAAATTATACAATACATGGAATACAGGGTATTGAGCAAGCGACTACTCTTGCTGAAAGTGTTTTTACTTGTTTTGTATGAGGTCAGCAAGCGCTAAACGGGAATTTTGAAATCGACTGTACCAAACAGCAAAAGACTTGCATTAATAATTGCAACTCGTTGCAATTAATCTAAATAAAACACATTTTAAATTCTGGCATGCAACGAGCTTATTTGATTAGTTTGCGATAACAGGAAATGCAAAAGGCTTGGCAACTATGTATCTGTTATCGCTTATCGCGCCAGGTTAAAGGTGTTTGCCTTTCTCTGGGTTAATCAAACACACTTAAATACTACTTATAAGTAGCATGCATATAATTACGTTAGTGCCTAGTCTTTATTGTGCCGATTAAGATATTTTTTTCATTTTAATTTTATGATAATAATATATAAAATCAATCTAAATTCTGGGAAAAATTTAGGTTTATTTCATTTGCTCTAAATAACTATCGAACTGATTAGCAATAATTTTCATATAAATAATTTTTCTTTTTATTATTTACAAAATGTAATATTTCAAATTTATTTAGGAATAAATATGGAAACCTAAATAACTATCTAACTGATTCAGATATTTATGTACAGTTGTAGGGCTACGACAAAGCGTTATAAATTTCGTACCCCACGTATAAATTATAACAGCTGCGCTTCTGCAGCGACGCAACTGTACTACGACTGTGCTACAATTAATAATGTGCATGTCACTTTTTGCCCATTCTGCTTTGCTCCTTTACGTTACGTTATTACTGTAAAATGAGTTGCACACTAAAACACACAAAAATAGTTATATATATGGAGGCATGTATGTGTGTGTGTTACGTTTACTTATTGCTAACCAATAGGAGCGAGTGAGAGGTGTTTAGCAGCAATGTTTACGGTGTTTGTCGTGTTTGCTGCTGTCAACGCAAACCGAGATAACAGATAATTGCTCCAAATTCTGATAAGGATGACCCAGAAAACCAAACAAAAAACAAGAGCACACTGCCAAAAAAACTTGTTACAACATTTTTTTACGAAATACGGCAATTAAAAATCGTACATTTTGGTTGTAGTATTTTTTGGGTTGCTGTGCGTGCGGTGTGAAAAAGTCAAGGCCAACCACCCGAAACAAAAAACTAAAAATTACACATGAAGTTTATGCGCATAATTACCGTTACAATACTGTGCGACCAGATCAGCATCATCGAAGCGGCATCGCTTGACGGCCGTCAAGTTGTCCATCTCCATGTCCACAGCAAAGCAGCGTTTCTTGCAGCGCGCAGCAGCTGCGGCGGCGGCAGCGGCGTCGACGTCGCTCACTTGCATTGCCTGCTGCTGTTGTTGTATGTTGTTGTTGTTGCAGCTGTTGTTATTGTTGTCGGCGGCTGCAGCAGCAGCAGCTCCATTATTTACAATTGCATAGCCATAATAACCGTTCGAGGCGGACGCAATATGGGAGACGACACGTGCATTGAATGGATCCACCATCGAAGACAACGTCGACGAATTGCGCGCCGGCCCGCTTTCGAAATTGACAGCATCAGCGGCGGTTTCGCCATGTGCCCAGCACTCGAAATTTGTCAAAACCATTATTGCTGCGATGCGAGTGGAAATTTACCGAGTATTCTTTTTATATACTACTACACGCAAGAATCGAAAACAACGAAAACGCAACGAAACGGAAGAAAACAAACGTGTTGTGTATTGAACGACGCTCGCTTTGCGACTGAACGTCGTGTGCTGTTGTTGCCTGTTGCCGGCGGCGAATGTTCAACTGCAGTTTAATTACTTTCAAAATAAGCAAACAAAATGGTGAAATGAAATTAATTAATACGCGCGCGCACAACGCTGTCGGCAGCAACAACAACAAAAGGCAAGTAAAAACAACAAACGACGCTGACGCCAATGTTAAAAATAAATAAATACATTCAGAGTAGCCGTAAATTGTATTTCAATATATACTAGTTTTGTAGCTATGAAAATACCATTTGCATGATTATACTTTGTTGTTGGGCGCAAGTTTTTGAATAGCGTAAATTGCATATAGACTTTTTAAAACAGTAATACATTTTCTATTTCTATAACATTTATATATTCTAATATTAAAAACGGAAGCAGCTGTAATGTAGATTGTTCGTAAAATGCTTATAAGCACTTTTGATGTCTATCCAGTATATTAATACGAAAAAAATTAATAAACAAAAGTTGACATTTTACCGGCTTCAACGTTGCCACCTTTTGAAAAACACTCGATCAAAGCAGGCTGTGGTGGAGCATCGACTCGATTCTTAAATCTATCATGTGATTGGCACGAAAAAGGGAAACAGAAACGAAGAGAAAATAAAGAAAAGGCATTTTAGTTTCATTTGAATTGAAATCAGCCAGTTATTAAATACAACATGAGCAACAAAACGAAGAAGGGTAACGGCGATGGTCACACCAAAATGTCCAAACAGCGTTCAGAGGTAGCTATAAAAAATATAAAAACGACGAAATTGGGCCCAATTTTTGCCGGCTGTGTTTACAACTGATATGTGGAATTCTTGTAGGACTCGCAGGATTACAGTTCGTTCAAAGTGGTGCTGTTCTACTGCTCTCTGATTGTTTTTCTGCCGGTTGTGACGTTCTTCGCGCTGAAGGGATTCGTGCTGGAGCAATTGTTCACCATGTCGGACGTGAAACTGAACATTGCATCCGCAGTGGGCGCGGTTGCCGCGTTGCATATTGCATTGGGGCTGTACATTTATCGGGCATACTTCGGCGGATCGGATTCCAAGACTGCACAGTCCAAGCAGGATTAACCGGTACAGGGAGCGACAACTGCAACAGCGACTGTTAAATATGTAACAATTCCATTTCCAATTGCATCGTTTTTGTTTTTGCTTCGTTTATTAGTGTCATTAGCGTTAAGTAAACTAATTACAACAACCTACAAAATGTTTATGTTGATTTGCCACCAGTGACGAGTGGATCCCTCTATGGTAAAACCCCCACGCTAGTGGAGTGCAAGTGGCTCCCTCTATGTTCAAAAGTTGTAAATACGCCGTGTACAGTGACCATTGTGCTGTAATCACTTCATTGCATAAGATTCGATAACGCGCAATATATTGTAATTTGTGCCGGCATCGATCCATCATAGTGTTGTCAGTGTTTTTGTGTTAAACATTTTGTAGAAAATATAGAAATTAAAGCAAAAATGCGACACTTATTGGGGCCTATTCGGAACTCTAGTTTCTGCCCAAGCGAAAGCAGAAAATCTACAACCTGGGCGTTTGCTTTGAGCCGCACGATGTGGTGAGTGCACACTGTACAATCAACAATTAATTTTAGAATGGGCTAAGTTTTTCACGCTCTTATTTCTAAACTGATAGCAGCAGTTGTAATTCCAATTGGTATTCGAGCAGTTGTGCTGTTAACACGTGCGGTGTTAACAGCAGTCTGTTAGCGGCGACGTACTGTTAGCGCGACAACAGTGTGGCAACGCTGCAACTGTTTTTTGTTTGTATCGCTTTATGGGCCGTTTGTTTAATTTCGTTCTGTCTGCTTTATTCAAAATGCTACAAGCTCTTCAGTGTTAATATGTTGCTGAACATCACAGCTGCGCCACGCCGCACAGAATATATTATAAGCACTCGCGTATGCGTGTCAAGAAGCAGACAGCAGCTGCAACCACCTGTGAGAACTTAACATACAAAAAAAAAAGCACTTAAAACCATTAGAACGTTCAACTTTGTACACGTAGTCAGCATGTCGTCGCTTCAACTACACAGATTAGCAAAATACTTGTGGCCGCTGTGCCTGCAAGTGGCTTTAATCGCCAGCTCAGCTAGCGGCCAAACAGCTGATTATCTTGTGGGCCGCAAACAGGTGAAACAACAACAACAACGACAACTGAAACTGTTTTAACAGCTGTCGAAATCTGTTCTGTTAATTGAAGCATTGTCATTGAACCCTTTCTTCTGCTTGCAGACCGTCCACAATCCGAGCCAGCTGTCGGACTCGCAGTTCCTGGAGTACAGCAATCTGTCGGATCGCCAACATCTACGCGATGCGGTTCAGAACATATTAATTCCTCGCGTGGTGGGCACGGGAAATCACAGCGTTGTGCGTCAGTATATCGTGAATAGCCTGAGGGATCTGAAGTGGCATGTGGAGCTTAATAGCTTCCACGATACGGCACCGATTGTGGGAGAATTGCATTTTCACAACATTATCGCCACGCTTAATCCGCAGGCGGAACGTTATCTGGTTCTGGCCTGCCACTATGACAGCAAATTTATGCCGGATGTGGAGTTTGTGGGCGCCACCGACTCCGCGGTACCCTGTGCTATGCTCCTCAATCTGGCCAAGGTGCTGGAGGAACAGCTGCGACCACTGAAGCAGGCCAAGCTCAGCCTGATGCTGCTCTTCTTCGACGGCGAGGAAGCGTTCGAAGAATGGGGTCCCAAGGACTCGATTTATGGAGCTCGCCATCTGGCCAAGTTGTGGGAGAAGCAGGGCAAATTGGATTGCATCGATATGCTGGTGCTGCTCGATTTGCTGGGCGCTCCTGATCCTGCGTTCTACAGCTTCTTTGCCAACACCGAGCTGTGGTACATGCGCATGGCGCATCTGGAGCAGCGACTGGCGGAGAAGTCACTGCTGGAGCGGTACGTGAACAGCGGTGTGGTGAGCCGCGATCCCCAGCGGTACTTCCAGCAGCAGGCGTTGCGCAGCGGACAGGTGGAAGACGATCATATACCGTTCCTGCGGCGCAATGTGCCCGTGCTGCATCTGATTCCAATGCCCTTTCCCAGTGTGTGGCACACACAGCACGATAACGAGAGTGTGATCGATTATGCGACCACAAACAATTTAGCGCTGATTATACGACTCTTTACGCTCGAGTATCTGCTGGGCTCAAAGTAAAGCTTCCCTCCCCCCGCCGATAACTGAACTATAATGCGCAGCCTTATCATATTGACCTGTCTGATACGCGGTATCGTTAGTTGTTTACCTATTGTGTGTGTATGTGGAACGCAACGTTCCTCATGTGGCTCGCTGAAGCAGTTTAACCTTAAATAAATCTACAAATATATTTTATAAATATTTAGAGAAAATGTTAATTTAAATGTAAATACACATACCATATAGTAATTGAACTTAAATGCAACATTTATTTGTTGAACCTATTATACGGACATACATAACATACATACAAACATATCTTAAAATACACACGCATTAAAAACTAGTTAGTTAAGCGTCTCATTGATAAAATGTTGGCTCCCAATTTGTATGGCAAATACGGTAAATATGCTATACGCCATAGCATCAATGCATCAGTAATTAGTAGGTGTTAAACTTAAACTTATGCTCTAACTAAAATCGTAGAATCGCTGCCTTAATACTAAGCTGGCTGGATATGACAATTAAAAGCTATGGACAAATCAACAGCTTTTGTCGTCACTTGCTGTTGTTGCTGTGGGAATCGCTGTGGCGGGCAACGATACGCTGGACGGTGACGCGGGCAGCGAGGACGCCTCCTCCTTGATGGCATCATCCTTAGATTTCTTCAGCAGCTGTGATACACTTAACTCTTTGGGCTTCTCCACAACGATTGCGCTTAGCTCGGCACAGGATTTGGTCTTTGGCGGCTTTGGCATCGGCATTGGACTGTCGCTAACCTCACGCAAATCGGAGCGAGAGTCGCGACAGCAAACCTTCTCGGCGCACTCCGCAGCCTGGCACTGCATCAAGCATTCCAGCGATGGGGATGCGTTTTTATTGGTGACCGGATAGAACTCCGGCTGTATGGTCACCTCGGTGATGCCCTGCTCGTGGAAATAGCCGCGCACCTGCTCGATGATCTTCAGATAGAGCTTGGGGTTCTGGAACTGTATGTGGATGGTGGCCACATAGCTGTGCGCCGCCAGCTGCCAAATGTGCAGATCGTGGTAGCTGATGATTTCCGGGAATTTGGTAACCAGAGTGCGCTCAAAGATCTCCAAGTCAATGGAGCCGGGTATTGTTTGCAGCAGAATGAGGCACGATTCTTTCACTGCAAGTGAAGAGATGGATTAGATGGGTGTTATACAAAGCAATACGACTGTTTTATTAAATGATACTCACTGTAAGGATAGCTCAAGGAGACCAGCAGCACACATGAGAATATAGACAAAACCGGATCTATAAACTTGGCCGTATGCTGCTCATCCTCGGCCACATAGACGATGGCCGCACAGACGATGACAAACAATGTGCTGGACACATCGCGCAGCATCTCGACGCTGCCCTGCCTTCTGGTTGCGAAATAAACATTGCCGCCCTCCGCTTCCAGTTCCTCACGCAATTGACGATCGTTTCGGGACTTGCTCAGTGAACGATCTGTGGCCTTCAAAGCCAAATCCGAATGGCTGGACATGGAACGTTCCAGGACCACATTTCCGCCAGGCGTGAGATGCAGAAAGCTGCCCTGATGCAACGTATACCCACCGATCAGCAGATAAGTCAAACCATTGAGGATGAGGCCAGCAAAGCCCAGCATCATGACGGGTATGGGCAGATGCATGGTGTCCTGGTGATCGATGTGGACCAGCGTCTGCAGCGCCTCCACAACCAACGAAAAGGATAACGACGCCAGGATGATGAATACAATCAGCATGGTCAGAATATCGATGCGAGCCCAGCCAAAGGTGTTGCGTAGCTTCTGCTCTCGGGACTCGCGCTTGGCCAGCTTCTGCTGTTCCTCCACCTCGCTCACCGTGAGCACCACGGTGATCTTGTCCTCCGTCACAGCAGCATTTTGTATTGGCGCCACTGCGAGCGGAATTTCCTTTGGTTTTTCATGCTGTTTGCCGTGCTGAAAGACAAAGAGAGAGTGACGAGATTAGGATTGTCTTTTATAAACATGAATTTAATCAATGGAAACAATAAATTTCTGTATAACAGACTAGATTTAAAATATAGAAATATAGGTTAATCTTTTTAAATTTTTAAATTTTAATATTTGTGACTCACTCGCAAGTTATTAAATTTATTTATGTGTTCACTCTATAAAAATAATAGTTGCGTCAAAAAAATAACACAAAAGCCGTAATTTGAAAGTGAAAGTTATGAAAGGCAAAAAAATAAATCTCACAAAAAACAATTATTCTCGATTTATATTTTTTTGTTGATCAAATGTAATGACTTCTACAAAATTAAAATGATTAAAAATTAAACTTATATATTAAATATTTTATAATACATGATAGAAGAGTTTAAAATAGTTTCGTAAACTTGTAAAATATTAATTTATGGAGTATCTATGGATTTAGTTGACACTAAAAACTATTTCATAGGTCAAAGATTCTTATATTCAATTAAAAGTTTTTCGATTTGCATTTTGAACTATAAAGTAAGAAATATTTTGCTAGCATTTGAGCTAAACAATCGCTCAAAATATAGATTCAATCAATAATAGTATTAGGTGCTGGCAACAACAATTATAAAGTGGGCTGCTCAAAAACCTGTCACCAAATTGTTGGCAACGATTTTAACGCTTGGCTTAACTCAGTCAACAGAGTGTTCGTCTGTCTGTCTGTCTCTTATCCATCTCTCCATGACTGTCATTATATAATGTCCCATAATTCAGTCAACGGAGTGTGGTGGCGTCTCTCTGGTGCCTATCTGGCTCACTGCGTGGTTAGGCTCTGCATTTTTGGCCATTGTTTCCACAGTTGTGAATCGCGAAACGTGCTTGGCACGCTTGTCCATATCCAGCTCCCAAAAAACATATGGAGAGACCCCATGAAATGCCAAAATTTTGGATTCACACACACTATTTGTTTGTTTGCTTTGATTATTCATAAGTTTTGCATACAAATTGAATGTTAGTTTTCGCCTTGGTTCGCTATAAATATGTATTAATACAACCAGAAAGTTATTGTTTAAGTAGGTCAGGTTAATCACGACGTCCGATGGTTTGTATGACAACGAGTTCTTAAACGATCTTGAATCTTTAGGGGCTTATCAGCGAACTCGTTATCATAATGCCTGTTGGACACCTCTTAATTACTTTGTCAGTCTCTCACACAATTTACCCAACAAGCTGTTAACAATTCGTCGTTATCTATCATGTTTTGAGGCTGTAATTAAACTACAATTTGCAGATAACAACAGCCACTGACACCACCCACAAACCCACAAACAAGCACAACAAATGTCGACCCCACCAAACTAGACAACTTGTTGATAGCAAGTTGCGCAAAAATCAAATAAAAATTAAGAGTAAGACTTATAAGAGTAAACTCATTTAAAATGACCTCAAATATAACGTGTTGAAATTTTTGATAGAACTAGAGGAATGCCTGATAAGCGAGTAGGCGTCTTATTACCAAAGAGATTATTATGAAAATTTTAGATAACAATGAAGGAGCAAGTACAGATATTATGAAAAGAAAAAAAATTAATGTGATATATTATATTGAAACTCACTGGAATGGAGTTTTTAAGATCTACGAGTAAAGAAGTGGTCTAAGGATAACAAATATCAAATTAAAAAATATCAAACTTTATATGAACCTATATAATTTATATAACAAAATGTACAACTAAATTCATTACTTGAATAGTAAATTGAAACTTTTATAGGGAAAGAGTATCTGATGCAGCTAAATACCTTGCGTAAACGTTCTCAACACACTAGCGAAACTTGTCAAAAATTTAAAACATGCCTTAAGTATTAAAATAAATCAAAATTTCTAACCCAATCAGACAGACACGACAGACGAAACGAAACCAGTTACCAAAAAAGGCGTGCAGTTCAATGCACTGCATCTGCATCTGGTTTATACGCTCTGTTGCCTTAGCCGACTGAGCTTATCAATGCGTTGCCGATCGAGAGGCAGATCGAGAAACGCAACTTGTTACTTCCCCAACCCAATGGGGGAAAGGCGTTGATCCACTTACCTTAATTGTTAATATGCAACCGGCCAGTGCCAAAATGTTGCACAACATGTGATAGGAAGCCATGAGCAGAGTGAGAGCGTGCGTCAGGTGGCTGAAGACCAGCTGGATGATTAAATAGCACACGGACAATACCAATACCACATATAGTGGCATCGGCTGACACCGCTGCAAAACGTCTTTGATGGGCATCTCTCGGGCGATCGATTGATTTGATTTGTTCACTGCAAAAAGTAATGGGAATGAGTTTCAATGGGAGTGCTGACAGTTTGTGAATTAGTTGCTTAAATAAAAATCGGGTTACAATCGTATCGCAGAGACAGTGACACGGAAATTCAATTGCCACTCGAACTACGAGCAGACCATTTTATTGATCCTATCAATTTGCGAAAAATGCTGAAAAGGTGTTCGTAATTAGCATTGTGTTGACTGTCGCCATAATTAAGATGCTATCGATGCCTATAATTAAACCATTGTCAAGTTCAAATGTAAGGTCAGTAGGCCGGAAACCGCAGAAGAAATCAGTTGATTTATAGTACTATATAGTAGATGGTGTATGCCCATTCCCATTTCTTATGAATTTATATCTTCTATATTATATTTTCGACAAGATGACATACTTAAGAAGTGACACTTCAAAAAACTCTTTGACTTATACTTTTTTTTGTCAAAAATAAAAATCTGTATGGTCTAAAATAAATTAAATTACTGAAGTAACGTTTATTGCTCTGGCCCGATCTTTGTAATCTACAATTTTATTCTCAGTTACAAATAAAAATAATAATGATCAAATCAATTATTATTACAAATCAATATTGTCGTTACAATGTAGTTTTTAATGGTCCCACGTAATTAAAGCTGATATCAAATCTATTTCAGCTACATTTTTCCTGCACCCTATAAAGGCCCAATTACTTTTAATGCAACGAGTACCCAAACAACTTAAGTATAATTATATTCCTCAACTAGGACAATTTACATTCTATTTTAAAGAGTTCCCTCCACCCCGAAAAGGCTTTAGCGCCGCCTCGGGCCAATCCGGGTCAAGTTCAAGTGTCTAATGAACCGCGGATTCCCACATATGGTCAACACATGTCGAACATTCGCGTGTGCATATGGTAATCGAAGACCCTATGGCCAGGTATGGTCAGGTGGGCAGAGCTGCCGCCCGAGCAGCTGTTCGTCGTGGCGAGGTGGGTTGGCCTTTCGGCCTGCCTGGCATGCAAATGAAGATGCTTGAGCGTTAAATCCAACTACGACTACAACTACAACTACCTGTCCGACATTGACGTAACATTACGTGACCACGCGAGGGGGACAGTTTGCTGGGTTGCCATCAAGGTTAGCCCTTTTACAGATGGACTCGACGACACGTAGTTACATTCGATTTTAATTGATCGGATAAACCGTGAAAAACGATCGTTAAAATATGCTACAAATGATCTGCCTAAATATTTATAGGGCAATTATACAATCGTTGTGCTGAATGTGTTATCTGGTCAAATGTATCTTTCGGTTTTAATGACACGTCTAGACAAGGTTCAAGCCACATAAGCTCTGGTCAAAGTTCTAACTGTCGATAACTTTCTATAAGCCAGGGTCTTAGTACGAAGAATGTTAGTAATTTTAGTCTTACTAGGCGCCCATAATACCTATTTCACAAGAAGCTTCAGTATAGGTTTTGTTAAGTTTTTTTTTTATCAATATAGAATAATTTTCTCCTTAGGATAGTTTTTGTAGCTCTGATCTCTAAATTCTTTTACAGTCTTAGCTTCTGCTCTAAATTTTAAAAGGATAGTGTTCGAAAGGAATCGAGTGTAAGTTTCAACGGCCGAGTAATGTGATATTTCTAGTTCTGAGCTCAGTATGGAAATATGGCATTACTAGCCCACATTTTGCTGACGTCCGAAGATCAATATCTTCCTCTCAATTAGGCATTCTGAACAGCTCGTTATATCAACGTAATAGATCAGCGAACCTCTCCTAGCCAGCAAATTAGTTTCAAAAGTAAAAAGTGTCTATATTGCATTTTAAATACGCCACGTGTGGGCTGCAAGCATTTAAAATACCAAAATCGTAGATCGATAAACATTATCCCATCCCAAAACAAAATCTAACATCGACAGGTGGATTGGTATCGAGCAACAAGTTGACATGTGTTGTGCCCCAAACCCCGATTGCGGGTAGCGTCTGCTTTTGCCAGATGCTAAACGTTCATTTCCTCAATTAGATTTCATTTTCATTGAATTAAGCACAGGTCGCGGGTGGCCGGGGGCAGTATTGTGCTAAACTGTAACGTTGGAGTGGGCTCCATGGCACGATAACAAAAGCTCTAACTAAACATATAGTTCAATTAGTCAGCTGGGTAATACTAGTAGCCAACTTAAAAGTTACGCTTGAATGGAGCGAATTGATTTCTTGAAGGTTTAGTTCACTGACATTTCGAAGCTTCACATTTTTTAGCACTAATTTCAACTTAATTTGGAAAGGAATTTACAACAGTTGGGTAACATTAAGAAACTGATTCAACACGTATCTTCATTGATTTAAATTTTATGAAATTCGGTTGAGCCTGTCTGTCTTCCCGTCTGTCCGCCTATATCAAGTCTAGCTAGTCTCTTAGTTTTTACGACATAGTTGTGAAATTTTGAATAGACACATATTTTGGCTATAGGCAGTAAATAACGATGCTCTCTATTATTTCTTTATTTTTTTTTTATTTATTTGTAATTATTTTCAGCGTTTTGGTTCTTATTCTCTTCAACCTGCGACTTTCCCACTCAGGCGCTGACAGTTATTAGTAATCAGTGGGGCGTATTAAACGTTTCTAACTTTGCACAGCAACACGAACCTGTGTTTGCCCGTGAGCGAGATAGGCATACTATATACTCTATATATTGATAGAGATAGCGATAGCCGTTATCAGCAGACAGTGTGGCCCTGCTTAGCACTGATAATAACTATGAATTGCAAACGATGGCAAAAATATTGTAAATATCACCAGGTAATGCCACTAAGTTGCCTCCTGTTAGAGCGGAGCACATGTCGTGACACGATCGGACATGCACTGATTTGTCGATTGCACTACTTTTGTACGTGTGGCATCGAGTTCTGTTCATAGAATTTCAAAATCACCTAATGATACCCATTGACAATTCCAGGTGCGTGGGCTGCGCTCGACCTTGTTGACGTGTCGAAAATGGTCAAAATGCTAATGACGGACAGACGGACGGACGGATACTACGTTCACTCTAGGAGGAGGGGTAGGGAGGTAGAGTCATTTGTTTAATAGAGTGTCTGGACATAAACAAACGGGCCAGGGACCGACATTTCAAAATTTTCAATTCAAATAAAAATCAAATCGTTTTTATTGCGCTTTTTTCGATTTTGGGTTTTGGTTTTTTGCCAATGCAAAAGGCGATATTTGTATGCAAGCCACGTTGTTGCCTTTGGATTTGATGTCCAAAAGATAAACAAATATTTTAACAAAGAATCGAAACCGACGTACGCAAAAATGTAAACATTTATAAGAAAAAAAAACAAAGAAAAATGTCGTTGAGCCGAAAACGATATGCGTTGAATATATAAACTGATGGATGCTCCAAGTCGTTTTTATCGATCAAATTGACAATTGAAGTGGCAATGTAATTACATATTACACGTTAAGGATTTACGCTTTTAAATTATTTGCCATGAGAATAAGCAATTTTATCGTTTACTAAATTTAGTCTATGTATTGTACCATGAATAAACATACTATATGAATCAAAATGATTATTCTCATTTCTCTTAACTCCGTTTATTTTTAATTAAATCTAAATATAATTTGAAGCGTTTGTAAGCCTTTAATAAAAATGAATTTATTTTCTCAGAAATCGTATATTTTGAAGTCTTTAACTGGTTTCAATGTATCTACAAAAATACAAATAATTTAGTACAGGTTATTGACCATAATTTGGAGATTATGACTTAATTTTAAATAATTATAAATTTCTAAATTGTATGACTGACACACGCAATCAATAACTGCAATTACTAAGTATTTAAATGGACCTCAAAATTCTTTATGACTTTTAACTCCAAAATATTAGTTTAGAGCTTCTAGTTAACTCGAAATAAATTACTTAACTTTTTCTGTAGACATTAGTCACACTATAAACATTTTTTACCACTGCACCTGTCAAGCTGTTAAACACTTTTAAACTGCAATTTTATCAAGCGACGTGATATCTGCGCCTTTATCGACAGCCCAACAACAAAATCCTTCAAACATCTACTTTCTCCAATAAATAACAACTTTAACTTGAACAACAATCGAGCGAAAGAATAATGTAATTGAAATATAACAATGGAATCGTTTGTAATAATGGAGGGGAGACCTATTAAATTAAAAAAATTGCACTTAATGAGACGCCGTACAAATTGTGTGTAAGGTTTTTCAATTTTTCCAAAGAGAATTAATATAAATGCAAAAAAAAATACAATAATAACGAATACTAGTTAAATGTTTACTTGGAGTTATTTCAAGGCCCGTTTCACAATTTGCATACAATTTGTTGCTGTTATTTTCGTTCTGTTTTCTTGTTGAAATTAGCATTAATTTTTTTTTCTTTTTTTTTTTTTTGGGAACTCTATTTAAATATCTTACTATACTGAGTATTTTTGGTGCCAAGCGCCCAAATAATCACTTGCTAAATGATGCCATTCATTTTTATTTTTGTTATACTTTTCTGCTAACGAATCACTTGACTTTGTCGATATCACGCACACTTTAGTCATGGTTCGCTATCCCAAATGGAAGATTTTGTAGTAGCCGGTTTCCCAGCCCATCACAAGCCCCCTAGACTTATGATCGGTGTTATCAGACATGACGGACTTTCTTTATAGTCGTGTTGTTGCTCGAATTTTGGCGGGCCTAAAATAAAATGATCGTTTGCTCCAAATATATAAACAAAATAATCAAAGCGGCGACAATGCTTGGCGTAAAAATAGAAACGCGCGTGTGGAAAATATTTGATTTGTTTGCATAAGAATAATAAATTTGATACGTACAAATATTAAGTGTCTATTTTTAGTAGTACACCGCACACGGTAGACTAGACCACAAACCACATTCAAATTTGCGCCGAACTTATAATTTTTTGCACCGTTAACACAATTATTTATTTGATTTTGGGAATTCAAATTTGTTTTTGGGCGTTAATTTTCACACACACGCGGCGACACCTGTCGGCAGTAAGTTGCAATGCGCTCGCACGACGTTGACGGCTGCGCGGCTCAAACTCTAATGAAACGCCAAGCAAAGCAAACACACAGGCACACAGCACACAACAGATCAAGGCGCAACAACAACGACAATGATAATGCCATGGAAAGCACAAATGTACAAGCAATAAATACACAGCAGGCAGGCAGGCTGGCGAATTGAAAGTGAGAGCGTCGCATCGGACAGTGAGCGAGCGTTCGCGAGAGTGGGAGTGCGAGTGCTAGTGAGAGTGACAGAGAGAGAGCATGCGCTTCTATGGGGGTGTTAAGCGCACAGTGCGTGCGTTAGGTAGACTGTCATTATCAGTGGGTGGAAAGAGAGTGCAAAAGAGCGAAGGGGACGGAGCGAGAGCGCGTGCAGGCTGCGAACGCGTTGGACAAAATTATGCTGTCTTTTGTTTTGGGTTTATACGTGACATCTAACGTTAGTACGAACTGTTGCAGATAAAATACTTTACTTTTACTAATCACTGTGGTGTTCAACTATCGCTATCATTTAGTATATGTTGGTGGTTTGTGAACTTCTCACGAACGCACCATTTTTGTTGCCAGGAGCGCACTTGATTTATGGCGCTGGAGCGCTAGATTTTTACCTCAAATATTCAGCTTGCTGTGTAGTTAATATATTGTGATTCTTATCGGCTTTTCACTGTCGATAAGGGCATTGTTTTCGCTTTTCGTAGGCACACCAAACAAATAAGTTTCCAAGTGCGTATTTATAAACTGTGGACTTTGCAGAATTACACGGTCTTTAGGTAGTTTCGTTTGCGGCAGGTAAATGGCAACTGTGCAAAGTTTCTTGTTGAAATGATTCTTCTGAAGCCCATGACGAAGAGGTTTAGACATGGCAGATGTATTTTTTACACTTATTAGTTGTTGAAATTTGTTAACAAAACAGTGTGACGACTACAAAAACAATAAGTATGCATCAATATGTAGACGCTTTTATAACATAACTACTTCAGCGCGCCAAATTTTATATTGTGCTAAATTCTTTGATCTGGCAACGTTGCAAGTTATGGTTTTACCACTAACCAAAGAACATGGTTAGTACTTTTATTGAATAAATGTTGGTATTATATATATTTTTATCAAGATTAATGCACAGGACATTTCAGCTTAGTTGATTGCTTCTCTAAGTTTAAATTGTGGAAAAATTGAATTGGCGGGCGTTGGTTTATATTCATCAAGCTGTACAGTTTGGTAACGACAATAAAATACATCAAATATTTAGGTTGTTCAAAAACTTATTTTACGAAACGAGGATACAAATTTGAATAAAATTAAAGACCCTTAAAAAAATATTTGCTCATTGCTTATTTAAATCTAACTAAAATATTCCTTGTACAATTGCAGTTCAGCATATGTTAACGTTTCGAAATCTGCGGCCACACAGCAAATATTGCTGTTAGAGGTGGAAGACCGTCGGCAAACCTATCGATAGGTGCCATCGATGTTGCTCCATCGCTAACTAAGGCTGTGTTTTCGTTCTCTTCCGACCACCAGGCTGAAATATCTGTGTGGAAAATATTAAAAACAATTACAACTAGTTAATTAAGCTTGCTGGTGGAACGTGGGCCGCAACATTATGGCTGCCATAGTACTAACCAGGAACATGCAGCTAGCAAGTAAGTGCCGAGTGGGGCAACTCGAAAATTGCTCCCGCAAAAATTATGTAATTCGTCGCAATTGCAGTTTCACCTGATCTTCATTTCTGTTTGCAGAGCACCACGGCAGCGGTGTCGTGGGTGTGCTGTGCATGCGTGGCTATGCGTCCGCTGCTCCCGGTGCACAAGACTCAGACGCTCCGCGTCCGCTGAAGACAACCAATTTGTCGGCAATGAAGCGCGGCACGGGCGGACGCAGCAGCTTCAACGGCATTGTGGCAACCGTGTTTGGTGCCACCGGCTTTGTGGGACGCTATGTGTGCAATAAGCTGGGCAAGCAGGGCTCGCAATTGATCCTGCCGTATCGCGGCGATGATTCCGAAGTGATACGCCTCAAGGTTGTCGGCGATTTGGGTCAAGTGCTGTTCCATTTCTACAATCTGGAGGATCCGCGCTCCATTCGCGACGCTGTGAAGCATTCGAATGTGGTCATCAATCTGGTGGGACGTGACTATGAGACCAAGAACTTCAAATTCAAGGATGTGAATGTGAATGGCGCCGCACGTTTGGCCAGGTGAGCAAACTCAATACAAACGGGCTTAAAACGATTCGTGTCTGTGCAGAATACGAGTTGCAGGGCATGCTGATGGTTTTGGGCTTGGCTAAGGGATAAGTCTTCATCAAATACTATGAATTTTAACAAAAATTTATAAAAACATATTTTTGTTTTAGCATTTGTCGCGATGCCGGCGTGGAGCGTTTCATTCACGTGTCCTCGCTGAATGTCGAGGCCAATCCCAAGCCCGTCTACGTCTCTGGTGGCAGCAAATGGCTGAAGACCAAGTATGAGGGCGAGCTGCAGGTGCGCGACGCCTTCCCCAATGCCACCATCATCCGGCCAGCGGACATCTATGGCTCCGAAGATCGCTTCTTGCGTTACTATGCACACATCTGGCGTCGCCAATTCCGCTCGATGCCGCTGTGGCGTAACGGCGAGGCAACCGTGAAACAGCCCGTCTATGTCTCGGATGTGGCACAGGCCATTGTTAATGCCGCCAAGGATCCAGACAGCGCTGGTCGCATCTACCAGGCTGTGGGGTAAACTACGAAACTTATTTTCCCACTTTCAATCAATCTAAATAATCGCTTTACAGTCCCAAGCGTTATCAGCTGAGCGAACTGGTCGATTGGTTCCATCGTCTGATGCGTAAGGATCAGAAGCGTTGGGGCTACCAGCGTTACGATCTGCGCTATGATCCCACCTTCATGATGAAGGTCAAGTTCACCAACCTCATTTGCCCTGGAGCCCCAATCGGTGGATTGTCTGTGGATCGTGTGGAACGTGAATATATCACCGATAAGGTGTTGCCCGGTGTACCGACGCTGGAGGATTTGGGTGTGAATCTGACGCATATGGAGAATCAGGTGCCGTGGGAGCTGCGTCCGTATCGTGCTGCCTTGTACTATGATGCGGAATTGGGCGAATTCGAAGCTGCTTCGCCGCCAAAAACGATTGAATCACGTGAGGAGCAGCGTTTGTGTCTCTAAACGTTGTTGGGATCTGTTCTTAGTGCGTTTATCACTTTAAATAAAATGTCTGATAATTAAAACAACAAAATGTGCATAGTAATTACATTAAAAATCAATTGTATTTATTTGAAATACGTTATGCATTTAATTTCTAAAGCTTGCCTGCGCACGTTAACCAACACTGGCAACATTATGCAATGCTTGACCAGCGCTGCCAGATAGAGTTGAGGTTTGTTGTGGCAACCCTAGAAAAAAAACCAAAACAAAGGCACATTTCGGCTGATGCAGGCAACACTTGGCACAACATTTTTGAGGTAATTCTTATTTCCTAGCTAGCTAGCGGCGAAAAGCTTTTGCAGTTTTCCTTCAACCTTACGCCTGTGTGCGACACGGAAAATTCGCACGGCCGAAAAGCGGCTGAAAATTCGATTTCAGCAGTGACAACTTCTACAGTGAAAAAAGTGCACGCTATTTGTATATATATACATACGTATGTATATGTGTGTGTGAGTGTATAACGGTGTGTGTGTGTGTGTGTGATGCGGCATTAAAAATGTGGCTAGTGGAAGTGCAGCATAATTATGATAGCTGAATGTACACAAGAAAATAATAATAATAATAATAAATATTGTGGCAAAGCAAGTGAATCATTAATTGACATCAACAATCCTTTCGTGTTCCTCGAATTTGAAATTGAAATCGAAGTGAGCCGCATCAATTTCATAACAGATAAATCGATCAAAGCGCCAACGTCAGAGTCACCGTCAGCGTCCCACCAATACAACGAAAGCCCTGGGCAAGCGAAAGCCTCGTTGGGGGCGTCGGGTGTTGTGGGCGGTGCTCAAATCATCTGGTGGGCTGAGCAGAGAGAAACAGCAGCCAGCGTCGGTGTCAGCATCAGCTGTGACGCCTGCAGTAGCAGCGAAGGAAGCAGAAGGAGAAGCAGCTGCAAAAGTAACAGCATTAAAAAGCTCTGCACGCGCAGACAGCATAATAATCATCATCATCATCATCGTCCTCTTGATAAATTACGTTATTGTGTGCGCAGCAAAAGCCTCGCGCTATTCTTAGAAATTGTCACAGACAGCGGCGACTACGTCAAAGACCACGCCCACGATCAACAATCAACGCCCACAGACGCGTCGCTGCCGCTGCCGGCGTCAACAAACGTCAACGGTTGCAATTTCGAGTATAAAACCAAAATTTATGCTTTATATCGTCACGTCCAGATTAGTGGCACGTCGGGTCAAGTGCAACAGCAACAGCAGCTGAAAGTCGCTGCAACTCAATTGCACTTCCTCAAAATGCTATTTGCCGCTGCTGCTGCCGGCGCCGGCGCCGCTGCCAGCGCAACTAGCAACAAAAAAACCGTACGTACGCCGACGCCGACGTCAACGTCAACGTCATCGTCGACCTCGCCACTGCTGCAGGATCATCATCAGTTGACGTCGCAGCCGGGCGAGCGCATCTCATCAGGTGAGCGTAACCACCAAACAAAAAATGGAAGAGCTTTTTCTTTTAATTTACATTCTCTTTACTCTCTTTACTGTGTGTACTACGCTCTCTCGCTCTCACTCCCTCTCTCTCGCTTTGACACTGATTACGCTACTCTCTCGAGTTCGTTGCCGTCGCAGAGTCTGTTTATTTTGGTTTTGTGCGGCATTTTCATGTTATTTATTTATACACTTTATATTTTTTTATCTAGCTAGCTATATCTTCTTGTACCTCATAGCTATAGACTCTGCAAAGTTTGTTGACTCTTACGTAACATACTAGATACATACATAGATTGTTGTGTTTGTTTAGCCTTCGCCTTGGCAATTAAATGCTTTTGCCAATGCTTAATTTATTAACCACAAATGCAGTGTGTTAAAAATAGTCAAGCGATTCACATAATTCTTGTACATTTCATTCCGTCATGGGCTTTTCAGCAAACAGACGATTTCATGCTCAAATTTAACGGTCACCAAAACTTTCCACTGCCAAAGCAAACGCTGAGTAGACGATTCAAGAAGTGAAAACAAAATCAAAAAGCCCAGGAATAGTGTGCGATATAAGCAAACACGTGCAGTCACTAACACACAGATACACACACTCACACTGACAAGTTCAAAAGAGAGACTGCGAGAGGAGATGCAGAAATATTGCTTAATCCTAAGCTTTGTAGCGCATCTGATGCTGCAAAGGGTTGGGCCCAATTTGTTGCTCTTTTATGAATACTGATGGATCATAAATATTATATGATTACTAATCAGAATTAGCTGCTGAATGCGCCCAATGTTTACTCAATTGTATTTAATACTATTAAACAGCAGGTAGACTTTATGCAAGCTAATTAGCATAACAATTCAAGAGAATTTCACTTAAGTCTAGGAATTGACTCTTCAACTGTTAAATCCGCTCCTGTCTAGCAAACACTCACACATATGCAATGTACACACACATACCCATACTCATGTGCGAAGCTTTATCTCGTTCTTCGCTTTCATGCTCTATTCCACGCTTGTTTTTGTTGTCTCAGCTTTCAGACATTTTGCCGGCTGTGCCTTGTTTTTGTGTTGTTGTTTTTATTTCGACACGGATAAATTTCAGCGTCAGGCTCTGTCGAAGGCCAATGCTGGAAAAGCCCATTTGTCGCATTCTCAGATAACAGAGTCTGGTTTATTATCTAGGTGCTAAATAGAGTGAGATATGCTTGCAATGAAGACCAGCTGTGAATTGACTAATCGGCGTATAGAATATCAAAACGCCAATGCCAAAAACATATGTATCTACTTGAGGTAGCACTACGTAACACCCTCACTACAGAGCTGTAATCAATAGGCCTAGGCCTTGATAAGTAATCCTCTCCCATATTGTATTTTTTCAGCTTTCACTTCTCATTTTGCAGCTCTTTGCTTGCTATGGGCATTTCTATGGGTTTTAATCAAGTCGGCGGTTCTAATTAGCTAGTAATATCATCTGGCGTTAACTAGTTACGTCTGGCACTACAGAACACAAATCTCTTGCCCAAAGTTATGTCATTGAACCTGGAAATATTCACTTATCTCGCGCAATTTTGTTGCTATGCAAAAAGTAAAAAAAATCGTTTTTTAACCTTGAAACCTTAATCAGCAATACAATAATCCAATTCTAAACTGCGCTTGCAATTTCTACGCTAACATCGCAGATCTTTCGGCTATTCCGTAATAAGTCTAGTTTCAAATAATGAATTGTGTAGGAGCATCTGTAGGTTTTCCATTAGTTTTTTAATTTTTCCAATGCCAAACGAATGCGCGAATATGCAAAATTTGACGCTTCGGTTTCGAGTTCAATTAGGTTACCAAACTTGTAACACTCTAGAAAAGAATAGATTGATTAGCTGTTTCAATTTTATTTTTCACTTTTAAAAGTATTAAAAAAAATTAGTATTAATAATAATACATTTTAATTTAGAATCGAAATTCAATACAAATAGAATAAATTGAATAAAATATGAGAAGTTATAAATAAAAGGAAATTATTAGAAGTCATCGGATCATAATTTCATTGGATCTAGTCTTTTTTTCAAAATAAATGTAAATTCGAAAAAAAAACAAATTTCGTTTAAATTTCAGTTCAAAATTGTTGAAAATGGATTAAATCCCTAATTTGTAATTAAGAAAAAAGCTCAATCGACGCTGCTCGTCTATATATGAAGGTTATTCCGTTGGAAACAGACAAACAAATTTTCAGTAATATATTTTTATGAGGGTATTGCAACATCGGTGAGCTTTTCAGAGCACAAAGTTGTCGTGTGAGAGAGGGAGAGAAGAGTGCGAGCGTATGCCAGAGTGTTGGAATGGCAAAGCAAAGCATAAACTGCGATTAACGGCGACTGTTGCCGGCGCCGGCATTGTCAGCGAGCGAGCGAGCGAGAGAGTGAGAGTAAGAGAGTTCTTTACTTACTACTGCGTCGACTGAACGTAGTTTCATTATAGAAAACCACGTTGCGTTGATCGGACACGCGCTCCGCTTGAATCGCATCTATTAAATTGTAAAGTCCCTGGAAATTTCCTTCATCTGACAAAAACACTCTTGATTAACTCTGGCAACGTATTGAAATATTTCAGGTACAGCCAAGTCAATCGGAACAGGAGCAGTCGCTGCACCAGCCAAAGTCGAGCTAATGGAGGCCATGAAGAAACTAGATGCCGATCTGGTGGCACTCTTTGCCACCGCCGGCGAACCAACGTTGGACCAGCTGAAGAAGAAGCAGCAACTCTGGCCGGAACAGGAGTTGCCATCTGTAGGGGAAGCCCAACAGCAGCTGCTGCAGCAGCAACAGCAGGATCTGGCAACGCCGGAACTGTTCAAGCAAGTGAACGCCTTGCAGCTGCATTTGGAGGCATTGACACTGCAGGCCGAGGGCACCAAGCGCATGGAGCTGCTGCAGAGCGAAGTGCGACCCATATTCACGGTGGAATGCCAGCTGTCCGATGAACTGATTCGATCGGTGCCACGTACCCCGATGTTCCACATTATGCAATTCGAATCGGAGAAGTTCCAGAGTCTCACGCAATGCACACGCTTTGGCCAGACGCAGCAGCGTGAGGTGCAGCTGCCCCAGCAGCAGATGGACCAGCAGATGGGCAGCATTTATTTCACCATTTGGTGGCGCGAACCCGGCACTTGCCTCAACGAGCTGCTCGGCATGGGTCGCCTGCCGCTGGCGGAGCTGTATCAGGCCTCGCTCCTCGAGCAGTGCAAGTGCATTGCCATCCAGCGACGGGATGTCCACTTGGCCAGCTTGTATCTGAAGATCAGCTTGCGGGCCGATCAGCAGCTGATGCTGAGCAAGGCTCTGGCCGAGAGCAACAACAACAACAACAATAACAACGGCAATGACAAGAGCTACCACAGCGCCACAGCCGCAGGTGAATATATTTGACTAAATTCGCGAGGGTGCCACGAGCTGCAAAAACAATCAGAACCACAACAACAACTACAACAACAACTACAACCACTACACAATCACAACAAAAACAACAAAGGCAACAACAATCACAACAATATGCACTCGAGCGACGCCATCGCACTGTTGACGTCGCTGTTCATCCTTTTGGCGGCCGTTATAAAAGTGCTGCCCATCATCCTGTTAAGCTCAATAAATAATTTTCATTTGATTCGGAAAAACGAAGAAAACAAAACCACAAACTGTCTCGTCTTTTTATGATTTTTTTGTTTTCTTTTTTGCGCCAGCCGCCGATATTTATTTATATTCATTTATGTTTATTTATATTGCTAAATTTCAAGTTGGCTGTACAGTGGGCTGAAAGCAGCAACAACTGTAAGCGATTAACTTCAAACCTCGCTGTTAATGTTAATGTTCATGTTAAGCTCAGATTTTTGCATGGCTTAACATAATCTGTTCATGTTATGCTTAAATACGAGTTTATTCTAATCCTATGAAAACGATATTGTGATAATAGACAGTATTCAAATATTTAAATAGTTTTGTTTATACTAATATTTTAATTGCTTATTATGTGTTCATAATTTTAAGATTATTTTTAAGAGTATTTAATACTCTTGATTTTTTGATAATCATTTAATTTAAACCCTTATTTGTTACTTGTTTTATATTAATATAGTAATTACGTTCAACCTCATTTTTAATTTATATGTTGTAAATGTTTCATGTTATTTAAACTGTTTTTACTGTGATTTTATATAAACGAAACCGGAACTGATAATTCTTTAATAATTATTTTTGTTTTGGGTGATCAAATTAATATATTAATTACAGTTAATTTACAGAATATTTACCTTTTTGTCATTCCCTAAGACAGAAGCTGTTATATTTTTGATTTTTTTGAAATATTGTTTTTTGGAGTCTGCTTTCAGTCCACTGTGCTTTGCGGTATTCTAACTTTTGGCCTGGCCAAAACGTCGCTTCCTCATGCCACAGCTTGTTTTACTCAAATATCAGAAATCCAGTTATCAATACATGAGATGAGCACATGGTTTAATCGCTTGTGCACGGTCCCATTCACTTGATTCGCTCGATTGCCATCGACAATCTCTTTATGGCCCCCTTAACCCCCCTAACCTCCCGCACAGCTGCCTCCTGTGTCTGTCGTCAGGCGCTGGGCGATTGGCGATAACGCTGAATCAGTGTTTTATACGCGTTTTCGCAAGCGTTCCTTATAGGGGCGGGTTCAAGGTGCAACTGTCTGTATGTGTGCCTTTTGCTTTGATCTGACGCTAATCTTTCTCTGCTTTCTCCTCTTTTTGCAGCCAACAACAACAAGAACAATAACAACAACAGTACCGAAAGCAATTCAAAAGCAGCTGCAACCCCAACGACGCCACAGTCATCCAAAAATAACAACAACAAAGCCACATTGGAGAGCGTCAATTTCATGGCCGAGACGACCAAAGTGCGTCTGCTGCGCGGCTATATCCACGCCAGCGAGACGCGACATCTGTCACCAGCCGATGCCGATGCCTGCAAGGAGCTCGTGCTGCAACCGTTCTGGCAGTCGGAGTCGCTGTCGGTGCCGGTGAATGCCCAAGGCGACTTCCAGCTGCAGGAACAGTTTGCCATCATTAACGACGAGAAGTTTCTGCACAGCGTGGAGCGACAGCAGCTGGTGCTGGAGCTGCGTCCACTGGGTGGCAAGGCGAAGCTGCCACTGCATCAGTTCTACATCGCCTACAAAGACGCCAGCATCACCAATCACTTGTGCAAGGGCAAAGTAAGTGAAGCACTCGCAATTCAAGTGCAGTCATTAATCTATCTCTTGACAGCTGCCTGTGATTTCCATTGATGGCTGGACGCCCATTGTGCATGCAGAGACACAAGCGCAGCTGGGTGAGCTGAAGGTGCTGCTGGCCATTGGCAGCGAGTCGCAAATAGCACAATTAAAGCAGCTGCGTGGCTTCGACCAGGAGAACAACCAACAACAGCCGCTGCGACGCACCACAGATCTGCTCGACATGCTGCAGAATGCGCTCAATGCTCCCCTGACAACGCCGCTTTCCCCGCCCGCCGCAGTTCATCATGCACCACCATGCGTGGGCAATAAGTTCAGCTTCAGTTTGCACATCGTGGGTGCGGCGGGGCTGCCGTTAAATCCCGGCTATGGTAAGTCGGGCAAGAAGCAGGCCAAGCGTCAGGCGGCAGCCAAACGTTTTCCGCCCAACGAGCCGCCCAACACATATGTGACCTTTCAGGCGCTCAGCTGCAACGCACAGACCTACAAGTCGCACGAGGGCTTGGTCTATGCCACGCCCATTGTGGAGCGTTCAACGACACCGCAGTGGCACAGCAAATTCCACGTTGAAATCGGCGCCGACTATTTAAGCAATGTGAGTATCACATGAAATTCAAATTTGAATTCAAATCTATAACGTGATATGGCAACGCTGGCAAACGTTCCGCAATGGCGTTAAGTTGGCTGCAACGGTTTTTAATTTAAATTCAAACTAATTGCGCGATCCGGCAACGCTGTCTAACTGATTGTAATTTTCTTCTTGCTTGCAGCCACAAAAACTCTTCGTGCTAAAGCTTTGGAAGAAGACAGCCTTGAGTGCGGGCACAAGCACCGAACCCACGCCTTTGGAGGACGCCATCATCGGCTTTGCTGCCTTGAATCTGAATCGCAGCAGCACCAGCGGCTTTCCCAACGGTTGGCACAACATTGTCGACTTCAACGGCCGCGTCACCGGCGGCCTGGAGATCCATGTGCAACCGCAGCCCGGCGTTTCTGCCTCCTCCTCGGGCAGCGTGGACAGTGCCATTGATCAGTTTGAGCAAACGCTGGAGCTGCGGCATTTGCAGCTCGGCCAGGCCATTAAACGCAAGTTTACGGAGCTGGAACAAATCTCGAATAGATTGCGCACGCGTCTCGTTGATGTGACGGGTCAGCCACTGCAATCCCAAGCGCTCGATGTGGACGCAGTGCTGGGCAATTGGCAGCCGGATGAAATGCAGCAGGGGATTGAGGATGATGAGCTGGTGGCGGATTTCGAGCGTGCTCTACGCACGCCAACGCCACCATTAGTTGACGCGGATGCCACGGAATCGGCTCAACCCACCGCACAAAGTCGCCATCCAGCCGCCGATGGGGGCAAGGAATAGCCCAGGCTAAGGCTCAATTATCTAGCGTATACAACATATAGTCAAAGCAGTTTTTCACTCTCTCTCGATGTCTACGAAACAGGCTCAAAAGTAGTTATATGATCTTTAGATATCCATCTACATACACATATATACAATTATATAAACCTAGTTATATTAACATACATATACATACAATATTATAATGTGCTGTACTTAAATTGGCAAATCGTTTGCCACAAATTCTCACTCACCTTCTAATATGGCTGTCTCTCTTAGCAAGAAATCAAAGCTCGTAATGAATCGATCACCAGGCGATCGCTTCGTTCTCACTTGTCATCAATTAAACACATAACAATAATTTGTAATTATTGTAGATGTCGAACTGCGTTATTCAAAATATCGAACAGCAGAACCCCAAAAACCAAGCAAACAAACAAGTTTTGGCATGAGTTGCCATATATGTATTAGTTTTGAAACTGTGTTAATCACCTAAGTATTTAGTCACTATTACTTAATACAAATTAAATGCTATGCAACATAATTAAAAGTTTGTTTTATTTTTACCAATTAGAATAAAAAGTAACGGCTGCTAACTTATTTAAATTTTCAAATATTTAAATTTTGTTGCGGTTGCACTTTCGGTCGTTCAACTCGCTTTGATTAGAAGTAACATCTACGATGAGTATTTATCTATTCGTCATAGCTAACTGCCGAAGTTTTTTGCGATAATTGCAATGCGTCAAGTGTTTTATTGCCATTAAATTGCACTTATTTCACCATAAACAATAGTAGCTGTTTGATTTGTGCTAATAAACGCCAAATGACGCTTTGCTTTTTGACGACAACAAATAATTAATTGGGAAAAACACGTCTTAGTCACTCTTCGTCTTCGACCTTGACCCCAAATGCAAACTGCGTGTTTGTGCTTTTAAATAAATGTTGAAAAATATTTTTTAATATAAAAATGATTACATTCGTAGCTTACAAACTATTGTGTGTGTGTGTTGTGTTTGTGTAAGTGTATTTTTCTCAGTTTTCACTTGTTATATGCTAGAAAATCAAAACATGTTTGACGCAAAAAATATATATAGATATTTATATATGATTGATATACATTCATGATTCAACTACAATATGCCTATGTATGTATGTATGTATATGTATAAAGATGAATGTAAGTGTAAATGGTCTAGAGTCAAAAGTTCTAAGAAAGATTTGGTTTCTGGCGAATGGTCGATTGATTGATGCGTAAACAAAATGTGATAAAAGATCTTCAACTTTAGTTCTCTTCACGTTATAGATGTTATTGGTTTTCTTTATATAAAAATTGTATAAAATAGATGTATAGAAAATCCGTTGAACCCTTTGCCCTAGGCATTAGCTTGCTGCTTATGTATATTGTATTACTACATATTATTATTGTAATTAATATGATGTGGCGATGAGTCGGCTAAAAATGTATTATGGGATGAGCTGGAATACGTTTGGCTGGTTATTGACAATGCGCCTCTCCTCCTTTCCTCTGTCTCTCTTTCTCTTTCGATTTGTATCTATATATGGAACGTTGAATGTTCGGTGTGTTTTTTGCTTATTTAATGATGGATCCATGTGCATATTGTGTGTGTGTATTGAAAACGTTTTGAAATGTTTATGGCGTCTTTCAGTCAATGACCACGCGGGTAAGCAGAATGCCGCGCTTGCTCAGCCACAAACTGCGTATGGGAAATAAAGTTAATTGATGTTTGCACTTGAATAAGCTATTATTGCTTGACTTACCCGAAGCCGGCACCCAGGAGCAGCGAGAGAACATTGGTGACCAGCAGCGAGTAGAGAATTTCGCGGGAGAACAACGAATTAGCGCCCAGGCGCTTTAAGCGTATGGAATAACCAGTTGTTGACTTCTTCTTCTCATCATCATCGCTATCACTGGAGCGCTCGAATTTCCAATCTCTGTAAACAAATACAGAAATTAAAACAAATAACAAATATCAATATTGATGGGCATTTAATATGTTTGCTTACTTCGGTGGCTGCTCCTCAGTGCCGCGATTCCAGTTCTGCAACCAATCGCCATTATCGGTGTTGTGTTTATCTCCACCCTGCCGATGAGAGTTGAATATATTGTATTTAGTCTTTGTTTTGTTTTGTCTCGTTGTGCATATATAATTGCCAATTTCGAGGTCATTTTGTCATTTTATCTTTTTGCGGCCTTACCTTTGTCCAATAATTGATGTACACGTTCCGCAACTCATCGTCCGGGCACTGCTCCGATTGTGGACTGTTTGGTGGACTCTTGGGGCTGTCACGGGGCGTGTCACGACGGGAACTGGCCAAGGATACGACGCGACTGGATTGATTTGACTCGCGTTGCGCCTCGCGCAACAGACGCAAATATTCCTCGCCGTTGCTGAAGGGCAGCGGGGTAATTCTGTCGGGACTCTTAATTCCAGCCATGGCTGCTGTATTGCTCAATTCGATCCAAGATTCTGCAAAATAAAACAACAAAATTAAAGTTGTTTGAATTTGTAACGGCTCAACAGTTTAACATTAACAGCTTGAAAATTTGAATGTTAACAGCGCTGTAGCAGCTTTTAACAGCACTGTAAGTTTATAGGTGCTTAGCAGAGCTGTAGAGCTAATAGTGTTTAACAGAGCTGTATTTAACAGCTTGCCCGAAAATGCCGCAATGTTTTCCGCGTTCTTTATGCTGACAAAACAGCTGTGTATTATATATAGATTGCACATATGCGAGATGTTGACAAAGCGTCAAGGTAGCAAACAAATAATGACACATTATTTTTCTTGTATTTTAGATTTTCCTTTAGCCGGCAGACAGTTTGTTTTGGCCTTTTCCCGCTGCTCTCTAGCCGTTTGTTATGTGAATGGACAGCACTGTTGCACTCAGTCGGCAGTTAATTTTAACAGCTGCGCGTTGTTAGAATAACCAAAATGCCGCCCCCATTGTGTTTGCTCTGTTTGTTTTGTCTCGTATACGTGTGTATTTGTGTACTTGTGTTGGTGCGGAGCGTGCGCGCCATTGATAAGGTAAACAACAAAAAAAATACAATTTCCGTTTCAGTATAGTTGATATGCATGTTTTGTTTTGTCTATGGTTATCAACAAGATTCATTTCATTTTCAACAGAGTCGAAGATTGCATATGCAACAAGGCGTGCAAATCGCATGACACAAGTGTTACAACAGCCATTGATAATTGCAACTATCTACATACACTATGTATATATTTTACAATTTCTATTAATTTCACCATTTACTCACGTGGCAAACCGATCATCTTAACAAACGGACAACAAAACGTAAACTGAAATTGGCAGATGCCAAAAAATGTAAACAGCGCTTAACAGGTTAACCGTAAACTGCAACTAGCAGAAGACGAAACTGCAGAATTCCCAAAAATGTAAACAAGTTACATGGGCTTAGCAGACGACAAGACTGCAGAAGGTTGCCGAAAATGAAAACAATGCTTGAAAGGTTAACAGACGGCGACACTGCGGAATTGCTAAAATGTAAACTACGCTTAACAGATTAACCGCATACTGCGAGTAGCAGAAGACGAAACTGCAGAATTGCCAAAAATGTAAACTACTTTAGCAGTCGACAAGACTGCAGAAACGACATTTAACAGGTAGCTGTGTTTGCCAGGTAAACCGAAAACCCAAAACAATAACAAAGCTGACCCACAAACAGGTACCGTTCGCAAGTAAACAACAATAATAAGGGTAGACTACACTTATTTTTTGCCTTGCTGACTCACGGCACGTAGGCAGAAGCAGAGCCAGTTTGGCTCTCTTTCGCCTCTTTCTCCTTCCTTACACTGCATGGGTGTGTGTGTGTGTGTGAGAGTGCATCGTGCGCAGCTGTTAAACCCTGAGCCGTGGCTGTCAAGCGTACAGCCCAATGAACCGCCTTTTGTTGACAACGTTATACGTTATAGGTATTGGGCTCAGAGATTTGCTTGCGTTTATCAAACAGACACATATTATAAATATAATACACAGCACACACACACTCACTCACTCAGACTCACACGTTTTTGATAATGAACCCGAAGCAGCGTCGTCGTCTAGGCTAAAGTCGCAATTTCTGGACTATGCGAAAAAGCAAGAACAACAACAAAAGCAAAAAAGCGACTTGCTAAAGGCAAATGCCCTCCTACAATTGCCTTTAAATCGCCACAAACAAATAATAGCAAGTAGCGAGTACAGTAAAGTCGAAATAAGCTGATGTCTGTGACGTCAATTAGGCGAAATAAGATAAATTTAAAGTGCAAGTGCTGCCAATCAAATGCGAAACTCGTATGAATGGAAATGACGTTGCTTGCTGTCTCCTTTACTCTTTCTTTCGCCTTTGTCTGCGCTGCGGCGAAGTTGGCAGCAAGTCTTTGTTGCTGTCAACGGCTGCTGCGTAAGAGAGAGAAATATGTATGTAAACAAAACAAGACAGCACAAAGCGGAGCCTTGAAATCGTATATGGGTGAATGCAATGAAGAGATGTGGATACAATTACACGCACACACACACACAAACAAATCAAAAGCAACATCTATTTTTAACGAGACACAAACAATAATAATAACAACAATCCACGTCAAGCCAGCGCTGCTCGTGTGCATTGTTATTATTATTGACAAATACTCTCACACACACACACCCACACGTATACTATGTATGTGCCTGTATGTGTGGTGAGCGCGATCGCAAACTTACCACCCAGCAAATCTTCTGTCGATTTTGGTGTCGTAGACATTTTGTTTTTCTCTCTCGCTCTCTGTTGTTGTTGTTTGTGTATGTTTTGGTTCGGTTGGAAATTCTTTTATTGTTTTGTATTTTTGTACTAAACACGTCGTCTAAAGATAACTCGTTTGTTGTTATTGCGGCGTACGAATAAATTTATGTAGATTAAACTAAATGTTTTTGCCACAACGGCCCTTTTATTGCACATATGCCGAGTGAGTATGAGTATGTGTGTTTGTATCTGTGTGTGTCTGGTTCGGCTTTAATGTATGCGTGAGAATATGCGTTTTACTTTTTGCAGTTCCTGTTTCCGTGTATTTGGCTAAGTTTAGCTGCTCTACTTTTGCTCAATTAATAATGGGTAATTTGATTTAGTTCAAGCGTAGTATAATACACAATTTTCTTGTACGAAAACACCACGCTGCAAAAACTTAATGCGTAGTTATTTGAAAGCTGCTGGAAGGCAACAGCGGCAACAACACACAAACGATTCGTTGGAAAACACGAAGATGACTGTTCCGCAAGCACAACAAAAGTACGACAGACGACGAAAACAAAAACCAAATACACAGCGCAAGAAGCAGAGATTCTGCTGCTGTTAACAGTGCGCGTATTGGCGTTGCCAGATCGATGCTAACATTGCAGAAAGAACATTACTGTTAAGGCGATAACTTTATTAACGGGTTTTCAAAAACAAATCAAACGTTTCCAAATCACTTTTCGCCACATTACGCACAAAATAAAAATTATTGCCCTGCACGACGTCGATGGGCGAAACGTACAAATCCTTCTGTGGATCATACTGGGCACGTCCCAGCAATTTCAGAAATTCATGGCGTTCGCGTAACCGAAATTCACGAGATGCCAAAAGCTCGGGACACTGAACAATCTGCTTATGACTCAGTCCCATGTCATTGTGTATGTAACTAAAGCGCTCCACGATGTCGTCGGCAGCTAGGAAGGTAAATAAAAATTAGTACACAATTATATGTTTGTTGAATTTGTCTTTGCTTACGTATCATCATGAGACGCGGCTTGCGCACAATCAGCGTCTGCAGCTCCTTGGAACTGAAGCCCATCTCCTCGCGCAGCGTAAACACGGATTTGCGCAGCTGCTCCATGTTGTAGGTGACCAAGCGAGGTTCCTTTGTGACCAGCAGCCGAATGTCATGGCCGCTCAAGTGGAACTCCTTCTGAAAGAAGCCGAGGCGACGATCGATGCGACGTGTGGAGAACATCAGCCAGTATGGGTTGCGGGTGAGAATGCGTTGTTGCGCCTCGACCGAGAAGCGTTTGCTCTTCAGGTACTCCACGCGCGTCTGCAGCGCATCCAAATCCTCCTTGAACAGCAGCGGATTCTTCGTAATCATCGCGCCAAAGTCATCTGGCGATATGCCCTGATCCGCCAAGAACGTCAAATACGGTTTCACTTGCTGCTCAAAGTCCAGGCGCAGCACAAACTCGCCGAGACCCTTGCGCCGTTCAATGCTGTGCAGATCTACGCCCAGGTTGAGCAGCTGTTGCAGCGTCGTCGAGTTGTTTACATGGGCAGCCAAGTTGAAGCTGGGCACGTGCGCCTCCCGATTACCAAAGTCGAGTGCAATTTGTTTGTAGCTCTTCGGCAGCTGCTCTTTGGTTGCTGGCACATCGTGTTCATCTTGTACACCTCTCACAGCACGCAGGTGTCGAATTTGTTCGTTTATAGCACTACATTTCGTTGTAATTTGTGTTTTATTTTGTACTTTGCCAATGTTACGCAGCAACGAGCTAAACATGGCCAGAGTTGCCAGACGACATTCACTGCCAGTGTGATAGCATGTTCAAAATATACCACTATTTATATAGTATGCTCTGTGTGGTATATTTAGAAATTGAAATTGCGGTCACGCTGCTGCTGCTACATTCCGATCTTGTTTTCTTGTTCCCATTGTCCGTCTGTTATATTGATAACTAAATTAAATAAAATACAATCGCCGCCATTATTCCAGCGAATTCTTAGCAGCATTTAGTATTAGATCATCCACAGCCATGGATAAGCTACGCCGTGTGTTAAGTGGCGACGAGCCGACGCCAGAGGAAGAGAGCAGCATCATCACTCAGGTGAAACCATAAGAATTCCACCTTACAACTTGTTAATTATTAATCACGTTAATGTGCATTTTCTAATACGAGTTTAATTCGCTTGGTCAATGCGGGCCCCTCTGATCACACGACTTGCAGTCGCGACTGTGACTCACTTTATCGCTTTATCAACCATGTATTGTATTTGTTGTTTTATAATCCACAGATTAATGATATGTCAACGCTTAGTTGGAGCACTCGCATCAAGGCCTTCTGCATATGCTTCATCTTGGGCATTGTGTTGTCGTTCCTGGGCTCCATAGCGCTGTTTCTACATCGCGGCATCGTCGTCTTTGCCGTCTTCTATACGATAGGCAATCTGGTGTCCATGGCCAGGTGAGTTGACAACGGGGAAGTTTCACATATGCCGGCTAATTGTTGAACCTGTTTGCAGCACGTGTTTCCTCATGGGACCCTTTAAGCAAATTAAGAAAATGTTTGCCGAAACGCGGCTGATTGCCACCAGCATTGTTATTGTTGCAATCGTCATGACATTCATATCAGCGATAGTGGTAAAATAATATTTGAGCAATTCAATTGCATGCTACATTCATATGTTCACACATTTATTTTCCTTTTCTGTTTCTGTTTATTTTGTTTAGTTAAAAAAGGCTGGACTCACGCTTATATTCATTATCATACAATCCCTGGCCATGACATGGTATTCGCTATCTTATATACCCTATGCGCGAGATGCGGTTAGGAGCACCGTCTCCGCAATATTCGAGGTGTAGTTTGTAATTTAGTCAATTGCATATTGATCATCATCAAATCAATTCAAATCAAATTGTAATTAACCGTCTAACATTGTATTATTATTAATGATTTGCTTATGTAGTCATTAAGTTGTTTTTTGTTTGCTTACAATTAGCAAAACAATAAGAAAACATCAAGAAATTTGTATTAATCTAGAATTAGGTCTTAGACACACATTCAGCTTATTAACAATTTTTTCGTTGGTTTTAATATCATTTATACATACACAATATAAATTTAATTTAATCAGTACAGTTTTGCATAAATTGTATGTACATTTTACATTGTAATAGAATTGCCTTTTTATTTCTCTTCTTGTTTAGGTTTTGTTCTTACTTTCTGCTTTAGGTTTTTTTCATCTAGTTTTACGTTTATGATTCTTTTTGGTTTACTTAAAAATGGCCTCATTTGATTTTCTTCTCTTTAGCCGGCGACAGTTTACCTAGAGAGAACAAATGAGAAAAGAAAAGAAAACGCAAAAACGTTTAACAAAAATCATAAGTTCACAACTATATTATACAATTTTGATTTTAATATCGTAGTGCGGTGTAGTGCTAGGGCCTTCTATTGTTTGTTGTGCTTAACACATTGAATGCAATTCCAAAGAGAGTGGAAAGAAAACGTTCAAAATGAGTGTGAAATGATCGCAGAGAAGAGAAGACAGAGACATAACAAATAGAATGCGCCAATGCAAAAACGTAAATTGAGATCGCGTATCGCGTTCTTTTCAAAATGAGCTTGCTATACCTTTAGTTGGTGTATTCGCTGCGCTGTCTCCCTGTTTTTTTGTGGGCGTTGAAGCTTTTTTCTGCTGACGTTGCTGCCGATACAGAATGGAATAATTGATTATGGGGACAAACAAATAAAAGTGACGAGGGCTTTACCTGCCAGAGGACGGCAACGTAGACAAAGGCCACCGATATTAGCACCTGCACGGTCAGCCAGAGCACAATGTTGATGGCTTGCGTGCGCTCAAACAACTCCTTGCCATTCTTTATGCACAGAATGGCCTCGGAGACCATAATGGCGCCGTAAACCCAACACTGGGTGCCGACGCGTTTGCAGCGCGTGTCGGTGACGTATACGTAATATTGCCTGCAACAAACGAAATCCAAATCAGTTCAATTCAAACACTTTATCAGTGTAACTCACCTAACTGAAGGCGCTACAAATAGGCCAATGAACACCAGACGACCAATGACAATGAAATGATCGGGCGGCATCTCGAAAATATGCTTCAGGAAGAACGTGTTCAGCTCGGTGACCTGCCAGAATATGACCAGCTGTATAACAGCCGCAAATCTCATCGCCGTCGACTTGGGATCCAGCCACCGTATGGCCGACCAGCTCTCTGGCGTGAACTGTAGCATGGCGCGCTTGATTTTGCCCGTTGTCGTCGAGATGTCCTTGATGCTGGCCCATTTGTATTCGCGCATCTCGAGTATCTTGCAGATCTTCAGGCCCATCCAAATGCCCAAGCCATTGCAGATGATCACGTCCAGAATGAGCGCATCCCACCAGCACTCAATGAAATTGGGCAGCAAATGGGCGAAGGTGATTTCCGTGATCTCCCACATCACAGAGATGGCCCACAAAATGCCCATGTGACGGATGAGGATCGCCTTGAAGGCCCAGCCGAGGAAGTGCCCCCAGGCAAACACATCCAAATGGCCCTTGACACGATCCCAGCTAATGTCCGAGCAATTAACGCCATACTCCTGCAAGGCAAACAGATTAATATAAAGGCGTCTATATGATAATAATAGCAAATTGTCGATAACAGCAAAAAACAATTTTGGATTAATATTTATTTGCGTTTATCAAAAAATATGACTCATAAAAAAATGATGCAATAATCCGAAATGTTAGAAATCATTTGCAATTATCGACATTTTACTATAGTTAAGCATTTACCTTCTCCATGTCTATGTGAAAGTTCTTCAGCTTCGGGTCGAGCCAATAGAATATGTTGCGTATGGTGGAATAGTTTTGGAACATGAGAAACTGCAGCATGAGCAGATAGAGGACGGAACAGCCAAAGAGGATGCGCCAGACGGCAGGATGCGGACGTGTGAAGGGTCCATTTGGAAATGCAATTACCGAAACGATCAGAAAGAAGAATACAATGCACAAGAGTCCCGCCCACAGGTTGTCATCCAAGTTGGCCTCGTTCCTGCAAATGTGATAATAATGTGTGCACAATTCAGTGAATCTTCTCAGTGTAATTGTTATTGTTGCTGTTGTGTTTGCTGTTGCCGCTGCTCTTCCTGTTGTTGTTGTTGTTGCAATATTTTCCATTTGCCTAGCTTAATCTGTTTTTGGACTTTCGTACAGCTCGTGCACGGGTTGAGTGACCTTTCATCAAAATCGAAGCGATTATGCGTGCGTGTACTTGATACAAAAAATCTGAGATTCGAGATTCGGTTACGGGACCCTGAGGAGGCTCCTCAACAGTGCTCAATGCCTCTGTCGACGGCACATTTGGCAACGCACAACACGCGCACAAACACTCTACTCTCGCTCTATCCTAGAGATAATTCTACTCGCTCGGGTCGTGACACGAGGCGACGTCACGACGTCAATAGTTTGAGTTCAATGAGACGCGAGGCTTTAGTGGGGCAAGCGGTTGGGCAACAGCAATTAATTCACTTTTGTATTTGAACTATTAGTGTGACTGGAATTGCTTTGTAATCTGTGTTTAAATTACGACATTTCATAAATCTGTGACCTTATTTCGAAGATTATGAGATAATTTAATATAGTTTCCTATATAGCGTATTATTATTTGTTCCATTTTCACAATGAATAGAGATCCTTTTTCAATATAAATATTTGTTTTTGTAAATGAAAGTAATTTGTATAAATCTAAATATTTTGCTATCTATCATTCAATCAACAAAACGTGTCACGTGTTGTTCAAAAGCGGAAATTGATTATTGACCATTTTTATAGATAACAATTACTTGCAAGTATCCCATAATGAACGTGTCGTGACACGCGCCAATCCTCTAATCGCTATATTAATGAATGTCTGGAAATGAAGAGTAAATTTGTAGTGTGGAGTAACCAGGCGTCGTGACACGTGATAATCAATAAGCTTTCAAGCGCAGCAAATTTGGAAATTTAATACATATTACTAGCATGAAATAAAGATACTTTTATAACTATCTAAAGTCGTGACAAGCGCAGGATATTCAGATACATTTTAACTAAGCAATCGTGTCACGTGTCCATCACTAAGCTTCCAATTGGAATTCTGTCGAGTGTCCGGAAATGGAATATAACATAAATCAGGTAGCATAACATAGCAACTATCGCCGTATTGTGAGTCGTGTCACGTGATCATCACTGGCATTCTAATCATGACACTTTCTGTGCTTCAATGCTTAAAAAGTCAACCAAGGTTGATTTGACACATGCGGCGACTAGAAGAGCGCAACAATTGTTTCACTTTCGCTTTTGTGCTGTTGTCATTTATTTGCGACGATTTTTTGTAAATTTGAGTTGACGTGTGCGTTTAGGCCAAGTTAATGTTATTGCCGATTGTTGCGTTCGCCAAAAATAGAAAGATCGATATCGCTGCTGGCGAGTGGCGCCACAAATCTGCAAGTAACCCGGTGGCTTACCTGACGAATGCAGTGTACATCACGGCCAGCACGGAGACGGCCAGCAAGGTGATGGTGTGCGGCTTATAGAAGAAATCCAAGGAAATGTCATCCACCGGCCGCTCGTTGACAATGACAAAAGTCTGCGCGATTTCCTCTTTGTGTTTGTTGCCATTGCCACCGTTACCGTTGTTGCCACTGCGCTTCGTTGGGGTTGCCGGCGCACTCGATGCCCCCGATTTGTACTTGCCAGCTGCCACACTCTGGTCACCGCTTGAACTTGCAACCTCGCCGCCACTTGGTGGCGTGCCGCGTGAATTGGAACGTTTCTTCATCGCTGCTCTCTGCTCTTTGTTTGTTGCTATACAATTATCAGTGGCGTTTGCGTCTTTGATGGCGTGATAGTGGTGATAGTAGTGTTGTTGTTTTTGTTGTTATTGTTGTTGTTGGGTTAGCACGCGGGTAGCAAGCAGAGCAACGGGTTGCGCAACATTCGCTCCACACACTTAAATCTCGGATGCTTTGGCGCTTCACTTACACACACTCACGCACGGACACACACACACACTTGCGTAGAGCGGCAGTTAATGCACATTTATCAACTGTTTTAATTCAATTGATTAATGTTTTATCTTATGATTTTGGCTACTTAATCAGCATGCTGCACGGCGCCTTTTCGAGAGTGGGGGAGAGCAAAAAAACCTGCTAATCTCTGACACACGCACTTGCCGGGCAGCTACTGCTGCAAACTACAATTTGTTGTGAGCTCAATAAGCATGACCGCAAGTTGTAGTCCAAAATATACCAAAACATACTGCATTTATTATTGTCGGCTGGTTACACTTCAAAAGGTATATTGCAGCTATCTTTACAGAGGCGCCAGTTTTTAAACAGCTTTTTGTTTTAGCAGGCAGCGACAAATTTTACTTAACAGTTTGGGTATTCTACGACCAAAATAACAACTAGTAATGATATTCGTAACGATATTCATAAAAATAAAAGGAGTTGTGATGAAAAGCAAAGTGTTTAGTGAAAAGTTATAGGTCGAAATATACCAAACGAGGACTTCCGCTATTTAACAGTGTATGTTAAATGTGTAAAATACCATTAGCGACCATACTTTAGCTTAACTTGCATTTTAAATTATAGCATTATTAAATCTGATGCTAGCGTACTTTGATTAATTAATAAATGAAGAAAATTAATACTAATAGATAAAAACACGTTTTGCTTTTCTACCATTTACAATCAATGCTGTTATCAACAGTTCTGTTAGGAGCCGGGCACGTTAACATGGTTTTGTGCAGCCCTGGTTAAACAATCAGCTGATCCACTTGTTGTGCTGGTGAAATAACGCGTTTTGTATTTTGTTTGTAATTGTTATCAATAATGCTGGATAAAGTGAAAAATGTCATCGTGGTGCTCTCGGGCAAAGGCGGCGTGGGCAAATCAACAGTCAGCACACAACTGGCTTTGGCCTTGCGTGCCACAGGCCACAAGGTACTTCACTTTTAATTTACCAATTCTCAGTCCTAAAACACATCTTGTTTTTATTGCCAGGTGGGCTTATTGGACATAGATCTTTGTGGTCCCAGTGTGCCGTACTTGCTGGGCTTAGAGGGCAGCGATATTTACCAGTGCGACGATGGCTGGGTGCCCATTTATACGGACGAGAGCAAAACACTGGCCGTAATGTCAATTGGATTTCTGCTCAAGAATCGCAGCGATCCCGTCATTTGGCGTGGTCCCAAGAAGACTATGATGATCCGACAGTTCCTGACGGACGTGAAGTGGGAGGAGCTGGACTATCTGATCATTGACACACCGCCCGGCACCTCTGACGAGCACATCACAGTCATGGAATGCATGCGTGAGGTGCCCTGCAATGGGGCGATTATCGTGACGACGCCGCAGGGCGTCGCCTTGGATGACGTGCGCAAGGAGATAACATTTTGTAAGAAGACGGGCATCAAGCTGCTCGGCATCGTCGAGAACATGAGCGGGTGAGTCACAGATCACACTGACGTGCAAGCTACACGTGATGATAAAGCAGTACAAAATGCTGCTACTGCTGCTGCAGTTAATGGATGCCACTAAATCTTCTGTGCGTCAATCTAAGCTCGCTTAGCATGGCCACGTTAGGAGCTGAGGCATTCAATCCCATTGCAATTTGAGATAAGTGTTTTGCAATCCCTTTAGACTGAAACTTTGGGTTGAAAACTATAATGAAACACGTTAAGAACTTTTTGATAGGCTTTAACATATACTTTAAGAGCTTTGTTATTTTTGTTAGATCATCTGAATGAATATGTATTTACTTTGTCATTAGTTAATATTAGAAGAAAAAGTTTAGCGACTTTGTCTAGGAAAGATATTTAAGCTGGATTGCATTTTGTTGTATGTGTTACTAATTTTGTTATTGACAATTTTTTTCTCTTAACATTTATAAAAATAATATTGTGTTCACTGCAAAAATGGCTGCTTTCGTGAAAAACGTTCAAAACCTAAGAATTTTCATAGTTATTTCTGCTTTGATAGTTTTAGTCAGTTTGGAGAAACAATTTTAATAGATTACAATTTTTTTTGCATTTTTAAATTGTGCAAGATTTAAGTGCATTTTAACAACTTTGAAAGTGCATTAGATCTTCAGTAATTTGTACACTAATAAAGGGTTTATTTCGTTTACTTCGTTGGCCCTTTAGTTTTTATTAACCCTAGATTACAAAATTAAATAATATTCGTTTAGGAAAGGTATTTAAACTGGGTGCAACAACATTTATATGAAGTGCAAAGCATTTTAAATTAGTTTAAGCTCCACTAGATGAAAAGTGGTAATTTTGTTGATGGTCATTAAATTTGTGAACATAAAACATTTAAATTATGTTTATTTCGTGTAAAATGCATTTGGCAAGCAAGTTAATCTCAGTAGGTGAAGTTTGTGCAGTCGAATAGAGCTTTGAAAGCGTCTTAAATGATACCGAGTGCGGAATCAAAAATCACGTAGTCTCTTAAAAGCACATTTATGTTAAGTTGTTACTAGCCGTTGAGTCATTAAAGCATTCAAGTGCACTGCATTGATATAGACCAAACAAATTGAGTTGCTATATTTATAACAGCTCGATAGTCTTTTAATATGTTCCCGATCAATATAATTCATGATGAAATTTTATATTTTTGTTTCCTAATCTTAATCTAACGTTGTAATTTCTTCCCAGTCGTCTTTAAAATGACTAAATTAAAATAGAAGATACTTTCCCCATTGCTGATCCAATCTAAACCATATTACTTCCATCTACAGCTTTGTGTGCCCCCATTGCACGACGTGCACCAACATATTCTCGTCGAACGGCGGCGTGGAGTTGGCGCAGCTGGCGCAGGTGCCGCATCTGGGCACGCTGCCCATCGATCCGCGCGTGGGCGTCTTGGCGGGCAGCACGGCATCGGTGCTGGACGAGTTGCCCGACTCGAGTACGTCGCAGGTGCTGCGCGGCATTGTGCAACAGTTGGATGCGCTGACGGCGCCCGCTTAAGCTTATGCAGCTGAGAGAGGTAATTCCCGTGCCCAAAATAAAATGATATATAGTAAGTATAGTATAGTATTTGAGACGCAGGATTGTGCAATAGATTTCGTTATCTTTTATTACAGTTAACCAAAAACGAGGCGGGTCTGAGGCCGTAGTGTGTGTGCGACCGTCGACGCTAACTACTAAGAGCTTTGGTATTTCATTTCATTTCATTTTGTTGTTACATATATGTAAATAAGTTTTGTAATTAAAGTAGAAATAAAAAACGCTTAAACAGGAATGTGTAATCAGTGCTGTGTAATTTCTTTTGAATTTGTTTTTCTTCGATTTCATTTTGTTTTGTTTTGTTTTTGAGACAAGCGTTTTCAGGCTGGATGATGATGATGATGTTGTTTCTGTGGTTGTGTGGTGTTGTGTTGTGTTGTGTTTAGGGTTTACACGATGAACACAACGGTGTTAGCAATGAAGCATGAGATCTACACACAAACAACTATTTCAACTATTGTGTAGTTAACTTCGTAAACGTGTAAACGGGGCTTCATCGTGTAGACGGCATAACCAAAATACTATTGAACTAATACTATATTGTTTTTTTTTCTTATGATTTCGCTTCTTTTTTTTTTTTTGTTGTTGTTTAACTCAGTAGATGCCACATTATCACAAAGCTTAATTAATTAAATGTTTTTTTGTTTTTTGTTGTTTGTTTGTCGTCGTTATAAAATACAAAATAATAATAAATAATTATAGATACATATATATTTCTTTTTTGTTTTTTACTCCGCTGAGTGAGAAACAGCGATCTTATTCCATCGACTCCTTCAGCTGCTGCTTCTGCGGCAAGTTGTTATCATCGTAATGCGGATCGATGTCGAGCACCAGATCCGAGGTGTGCGTATTCTCGCTCAGATTGGAGTCCGAATGCGGCACCTTGGAGTACATGGATTTGCGGCGATAAAAGCACGCAATAGCGACAATAATGACCGCCAGGACAAGGGACAAGATGATGCCGACAATGACGAGTATGGATTTCGTTAGATTCGTTGGAAGCTTGCTGGCATCCGCGGTGCTGCCGCTGGCCAGACGATACTCGGTGTCCCGGATGTCCGTGTCATGGTGCCAGCTGGTCGATTCCGGGGTCAGCGGTGCTGGCGATGAGGTGGCCAACGCAGCTGGACTCTCGGTAGTCAGAGTTGACGGCGACACTGACGAGCTGCTGGCTGGAGTTGAGGAAGAAGCGCTGCTGGAGACATCGGGAGCAGACGACGGGGCGGCTGGCGAGGAAGAGATTGGCTCGACAGTGCTCAGAGTGCTCAGAGTGCTGTCCAATTCAAGTTTATCCAAGAATGTTGTTGTTGTGCCTTCCTCTAGGCTGTTCTCGGTCTGCGGCTCCTGCTGCAGTGTGCTGCTCGTGGAACTCGGCAAATCCGCTGTAGAATCTGTGCTGAGGCCATCCATGGTCACAGCTTCGTATTTCTCCTCCGACAACTCGGGCAGCTCTGTGCTCTCCAGCGGCAACTCGTCAGTATTCTCGCTCTCCATGGTTGACGCTGTGGTCTCCTCCAGCTTGTCGCTTGTGCTGTTGCTGGAGATCGTTGTGTTGGCTTCCACCTCCTTAGATTCTGCAGACTTGGGAGTAAGTTTGGACTCTGCTGACTTGGGAGTAACTTCTGATTCCTCAGAAGACTTCAGTTCCACAGATTGCAATTTAACCTCTTCTTCTTCTACAGCTGTCTTTAGCTCTTGCTCCACAGTTGGCTTCAGTTCTGGCTCCACAGTTTGCTGCTGCAACTCTGGCGTTTTTAATTCTGCTTCCTCTGAGACAGTCTCTGGCACAACTACAGACTCCTCGGAGTCCACTTTCTTCTCAACCTCCTCCATGCTCGTCTCAATGGATGCGCTCGTCTGTAGCTGGATTACAAAAGAGGCCTCTGTTGTTGCCACACTGGGCGTGGTTGAGGTCGAGGTCGAAGAGCTTTCCATGACCACAACTTGTCCGTCAAAGAGTTCACAACCCTTGGGTGCAGTGCATTGTTTGTCGCCTCCAATGCAGCTGCACTCGATGCAGCCTTCCAGCCAGAATTGGCCATTGAGCATCAGCTTGTTGTCGGAACTCATGCAGTTGTGCGGCGGATCCGCCTGATAGCAGACATCCTGGCACGGCGGCTGCTGGCAGCTGTTGCACTTGCTGCAACTGTTCAGCCAGTAGATGACGCTGTTGCCGCTCGCCTCGCATTGCGGCTCCGGGCCGCACTTGAATTGCGTGCAACAGTTTCCGGGCTGGCCGCTGGCCGTGCTCAGCTCGATGAGCACCTCGCCGGGTTGGCATTGGGGCTGCTCGGGGCATTTGTTGCAGCGACACTGGGCACAGCAGTCGGCTTGGAGATCGGTTTGGAGATCGCGTTTGGCTCGCTCTCTGTCTGGGCTGAGCTGCGGCTGCAGCAGCACCTCCTCCGCATAGAAGGCTTCCCGGGAATCGCCTGACTCACTCAGGCTGCTGTCGTCGGGACATTCGGTCAGTTCCGGGCACTCGAAGCCCGCGCATTTGTCATGGTATGATTCAGAGTCTGCAATTGAAAGAGGTCGCAAATGCTTAATTAACACCTAAGTGACAGGTTTCTTTTTTCTCATAAATACATATATACATATATTTTTGTTGCTGGCGAAAATGATTGATAAGCTCGATTGTTGAGTGTGGACTGCATGTGTGGATGGCATTTGGATTGTCATCCGTCTGTGCTCGCGTGTCTATAATTATTATCTATAATTGGCGGTGTTATGGGCATGCTTGAAATTTAATCGTGAGGCGGGCGCTTGGCTTGTGGATCCCATGTGGATGTGGATGGTAAGCGCTTTTTGATTGGTCTAATGTTGTTTAGTTTTGGCTAAAGTGTGGATTTATTACTTGCTCGCACCATAATAGAGTTAGCCGAGCGATTGAAGAGTTTGAGCTTGTCTGCTTGACAAGTGGATGTTAAGTGGTTTTCGTTCGCAACCAGCGTTCAGCTTGATTAGGGTGTGAATACGATTATAGTTGGGCATAAAAGAGTTCGATGGGTAATTTTGGAAATCCAGTTGTCGATGTGTTTGGGGGATTTTAAGTGCGTTTTAGTTGATTAAAGTGTGAAGATGATTACTAGGTTGCTGACGCTTGCGTTATTTCAGACGGATGTGGCTATATCTGACATTCTTTTGAGCGGAATTGTACTTCTTTAATTACATGGATGTGGATTGCATGTGGATGGTAAGCGATAATAGTTTATTCGTTAAAAATTGTGTAAAGCAGATCAGCAATGTGTTATTTAATATATTTAACTAAAAATCTAGCAGTTAGCACGTGTGGATCTAATGTGGAACATGTGTGGATGCTTAGTGCGAATTGATAGTATACTTTATTTTTACTGTTTTGGCGTCATTTAATAGTTAGTTGACATATCTGAATATAAATTTATCAGTATGCAATGTGGATCCTATGTGGAACCTTTATGGATGCTAAGTACAAATTGATAGTACATTTTATTTATTCTGTTACTCAATCGTTGCTAATATATTTGACTAAAAATCAATCACCATGGCTTGTGAATCGTCTGTGGAACATATGTGGATCCTAACTACAAATTTATATATACTTTACGTTATTGTTTTACCACCAGTCAATCGTAAATAATGTTCCACTCTGCCCGTATCGCATTCACCATAAACTTTCCTATATTATGTCTGTCTGTCTATCAGCTGATTGTCTTTAATATCAGAGCGCATTAATCAATCGATGTTTAGGTAAATTTATAAAAATTGCAATTTGATTAGCCGCATATTGTGGACCAGTTGACCAATGCTAAAAAGATCGTGAATGGGCGGACAGACAACAAGTGCCCAGGGACAGCCCCCGAAAAAACGCACGAATAAAAGCAACAACAAAATTGGGATACAAAGTACAAAGAGGCATACTCTCGTTTATTTATTGTTATTGATTTTTGACATTTTATCATTGAATTACTGAATGCTCAAGTCGCACGCAAAGAAGGGCAAAGTGACGATCGCGATCGCGATGGCGAAGAGAGCGAGAGAATTGTGGATTGGCATTCAAGAACAATAACAAAACAAAACAAAACAAAACAAAAAGCAAAAAGAAATGCTCGCACTTTTGTGTTTGATTTTTGCCAAGAATTTCTTTGCACCGATCAATCGAATCGAATCGATCGATCGATCGATCGATCCATCCATCCATCTACCCAAAGATATCGCGATCTCTTTTTTTTTCCAGATACTCCTCTCTTTTCATTGAATCAATAATTTTCAATGTGGCATATCACGTTCTATTTTACGGATCGCTTCAGTTATTACTACTTTTATTATTGTTAGTATTATTGTTATTATTTTTTATGGGTTGCCCTTTACAAAATGCGTCGCAATTGATTACAAACTTTCCTAAATATCATCGAGGCTATTGATTTGTTTTCTTTTTGTTGTTCTGGCTGTTGCGGTTTTTTGTTTATGATAAATTGACGTCATATAACCGCATATAGGTGAAGCGTAGCGCATTCAATTGAACATAATTTAAAATAGATATAAGTTACGCTATCACACAAATGTGATCTGTCGACATACGTATATACATATATGCGGCGACAATATGTAGGTTTGGTCTTTATACTCGATATACTCTATGCTGGGGCTTTATCATTGTCGCACTCGCCAAAGTCTGTAGTTCGATGGTGTATTGGGCGTCTGTCGGTCGTCAGAGTAAGATTTCCATATAGAACATATAGAAAGTATTTTTTGGGGGGAAAATATCCAATGGAAAATATCTAGAGTGAAGTTAGCTAAAACACCTCAAAAAAAATTTAAAGCGTCCTATTTCTGAATGTAATTGTGGCATTAAAAAATGGGTTGAAAAGTGAATCATTTGAAGTAGGAAGGAATAGCGACATTTGCTGATACTTTGAGTTTGTTAGTTCCGTTATATATTTGATAAGAAACATATTTACTATATAAGCTTTATTTTGCATAGCACGAAAAATGAATCATAATTCTTTCCTTTAATAAAATAGCAAAACTTGCTTAGTTTAATTAAAAATAATGTAGAAAAATAAAGCAATTTCCAAAAGTTGTAAAATATTATATTACATATTTTTAATCTTGTTAGCTTCCCAAAGTTTTACTACTATTACTAATATTTTTTAACAAATCATAAAAGTTTTTTGTTTTCAATCTTTAAAGTTTCCAAAGAATTCAGCAATCAACAATTTGTATAGCAAATTCTTTTTAGAATCCCACCTGGAGTTCTCATCGACACAATAGGTCGCAAAAAAAGAAGTTATGATATGAAAAAGCAGCTTCAAACATTATTATGCAAACAAATTAGCGCGAATTCAAGCTATTGTAGGCGTTGGCAAGGGTATTAACCCGGTCATGATAACGGTGCGGATTCTTGGGCTTGTTTTTGTTGTGAAGCGCAGAGAAGGGCGTCACGATAGTTTGCGTGATCTGCGACATCTGAGCACGAGTAAATGGAATTCTAGGGCAGGCCACACACTGCTGCTTGATTATGATTCGACAATACTTTGGTAATGTTTGCAGGGGGGCGTCAGGGGAACAGGGGAATTAATCGAGCTACAGATCTGCAGAATTTACAAAATTCATTCTGAAACGATTCGAATCGAATCGAAGAATCGAAGCGCACTTGGAAAAGCGCTGTAAAATCGAAATTAAATGTTGGCTCAGCGCGAATCTGCAAAAAGAACATGCAAGTAATGAAAACAAAAACGTTGGATGTGCTTTCTTTTCTTTTAGCTTTTCTGCCTTTCTGCTATTCGCTTTTCAGTTTCAGTTTTAGGTTTTTTTGTTCTGCTTTTTTTGATTATTATTTGTTTCATATTGTTGGTGGGGGTTTATTGACCCGATTGGTCAGCACAAAAACGCCAAGATACGCAGTTAAAATAAAAGCCAAAAAAAAAGTGGCAAACAGACACGTTCAAAGGTCTTCGAAGACGATGCAAATTAACTAGGCACATATCCGTCTTGGCAATTGGGTCGACTGCTCTCATTAGCGTTAAGCGATTGCCGATTGCCAGTTAACAAGTTAACCAGTTAACAGTTAACAGTTTGTAGGTGGCATCCGCGATGCGATGCGATGCGATGCGGCTTACGAAGACCAGAAGTGCTAATTACGTCACTTTCTGACGAGCTGTCTTTGAGAAATACATATTTCATATAATATTTTGTTTCTCTCTCTCGGTTGTTTTTTGATTGATCTACAGTCGAAGGTTGCATGCAAAAGTGCAGTCTGTTTTCCAGTTTCCAGATGAAACAAGCGCGTCTAGCGTCATCGGCATTTTACACAAATAAATAAATACAATTTTTATTTTAGTACAATTAGCTGGCAAGTTTGTTGACACGCCGTCGACAGCCTCGCTGCCTGGCTGCCTGACATGCAAAATTACTTAAAGACTGAACTGAACAAAAAAAAAAAAATAACACATACACAAACTAAAAAAAAAAAAAAAAAAAGAATGCTTAAAACGTGAAGAGGAGGTCGCCGTCTCGTATCTTAACTACACAACTTTGCGTTAAGGTCGAGAGGAGAAACAAGCAGTAAACGTTGTCGCTGCCGTTACAACAACTCTCAACCCGAAAACAATTGAAGTTTCAGTCTCTTAACTTAAATCTAACTGCGCGTTTTACACTCCAAGCCCAAACCGCAACCGCAACCGCAACCACAACCGCAACCGAACCCCAAATTATGCTCAACAAAATTGTCAAAATATTTTGTTTTCCCCGCCTCCTCGACGTCAATCACATTCTGTAAATTTGTTCATAATTATTGTCGTATATCATTTGTCAGGCTTTGGGGTTTGCTTTAAAACAGACAAATTTGACAATGTTTGAAAATCGTTAATTTATGGATGCGCAACACACTCGATTGTATTTTTTAAATTAGAGAAAAGCTTCTCCGCACTTCGAGCTGCTTTTGCGCATTAATAAATAAATACACGGAAAGTTGTGCACTATTATTATTACTGAAATCGACGTAGTAAAATGATATCAGCAAGTGCTGTTGCACTCGTTATCGCTGCTGAGAACTCTGGCCAAATTAATTTGTGGTCTTAGGTAAGTATTCTTTTGCCGAGTTGCCCACTCTCTTTCTCTTTCTACTTCTCTTTAGAAGCTGCCCACTCTCTGCCAAAGCTGCCCACTCTTTTCAAGGCTTTCAGCTTGTAGACAGGCGCTGATTATTCCTATCTTCCAGTCTACATCTAGCTCATACAAACTTCCCCAAGTATTTTCCCCCTTAGAATATACTTTGTTTTTTTTTTGCTCGTATGTCAACTGTTTAACGATCTCTTTATACCATATATAGTTTTTGACAGCTCATTAGAAAGACGTGCTTTGGTAAGCATATTGATATTTGCTTAACTTTCCAGCAATATTCTCTAGTGTATTCAAAATATTTAGAAAATATATTAGAAAATACTATAAATTGTTTTTCAAATATTTTTTTATTTAAAAAGTCTTTTTTTTTCATTAAATGGAAAGGTTTTCAATTTAAATGTTGATATACAGTTAAAAATGTATTAACTTGAAGTAAATGAAAAATTAACCAAAAAAAGAAAGAAGAAAACTGCATACAAAAATAAATATTCTAATGATTTGACAATTATGAAAGCATTAACATTTTATTTATTTTTCCTTCTATTCATTAGATATTTCTATCATTGGATAATTTATCCCAACCAACATTTCTACAAAAGAATACTCGCCATTTTAGAATTTTTATTATTCTACATATTGTAAATCGTAAAACTCGAATTGAAACTTCAATCTCTCTTCGACTCAGATCTGCATTACCCCTTATACCCTATATGATTTCATGTACAGGGTATCTGGCGAGTGCATTTGGCACGCGCGATTCGCCAAAGTTAAGACTGTTCGATCACACATACTTATGACTGCTATTTGTTTGTCTAAAGTGCTTCCACTTTCGCCACACTTACCCACTAATGATATGGCAAACAAAACTGATTATAAAATCCCCCTTAACTTTTTGCAACCCATGTGTGTTTGTTTATGATTGATCAATCACAGCCGTTGTAGAACACGTAAGGGCAAACTCAAGTAGACTGCGAGTACTTGTACTTCTACATACATATGTACATACATATATTTGATGACTATTATTTATGCTGTCCTTGACTTGAGTATTGAATTTATCTAATTACTATATATCCATATCGCGCCTAGTCAAGATTATGTGTGTGTACTTAAGGTTTATACGCGCAATTCGCTGGAAATTGCGTAAACAAAACGTTTTCATCACCATTATCATCATGCGGCGCAGTATCAAGAAAGCTTATCTTAATTATAGATCAATTATAATATATATGCTCGTACATCTGTACATAAATCGTATAATACTACGACTAGTAGCCGGCACCAAAAATATAAAAAAAGCATACACATTATTTAACTATGCGTCAAAACAAACGCTACCTTATACGGCGTGACTGTAACGACTGAGCGAAAGCGAGAGAGCGATAGAGAGAGACAGAGAGGGTGAACTGGCCGGGGGATATCTATATAGAATGCCGGTAGCGTTTGTTCTGAACTTTGGACTATTCGTGGTAATTGTTTGCTGGGATATTTGATTGCTATTTTTATGCGCGCTCAAATTGCAACAATTACAAATTAAATTATGAGCCAAAAGCGCCTGATTAATGCCCGTAAATGTGTTATATGATATCTCTGAACAGATGTCGTTAATATCTGCTTATAATATATTTATATTCATAATTACGATATTGTTATTATTTGAATGGACGGCGCCGCGCCACACTGCCATTAAGCGACTTTACTTGTATCAATACTGTGGATACTATATATTATATATACTGCGGCGACTCATCAGAATGCATGACTGTGTGTTCTGGCTCTGATTCTGACCAACATCACGCATAACTTCTTGATACAATCTTGACTCGCATATATAGTATATAGCCGTGCATTGTGTGTGATCGATGTGTGTGGGCGTTGCCCTCTAAATCACATTGTGTAAATGCATTAAATGCCCCATCATTATGATGAAGGGCTCCTGCGCAGCGACTTCCTCTTTTTGTGGATGGAGGTGATATAATAAAGACTTCTGCTCCATCTTTGTTTATCTGTCCATCTGTAACTCGTGCACTACAAGAGTTATGGCCAGCAAATTTTGGCATGTAGCGTCTCCAGCTCGCCTCCAAACTTATTTATAGACATGACAGAGCTTCATACTCTACTTGAATTTAAAGGGCTCGTGGGGTATTTTAATAACTCTCTTTGAAATTAAAGTTTTCACATTAACAGCATAATTTGGATGAAATTCACAAAGAGCAAAATGACCGGTCAATTTTGCATGCAGCTTTCATAGCTTATATAAACTCTATGTAAGCTGAATGACGGGTAATTACTTTCATGTATTTCTTTTTAACAGTCTATCTGTAACTCGGTAATTATTTGGCCAACAAATTTGGTGTGTAGTAAAAATAGGTATTACTTGCATGGATTTTATCTAACAACCCATCTGAAACTCGGAAACTTTTTGGCTTGGCGCTTCCTTTACACCTCCAAATTCAATACAGACTGCATTAATTCGGGATCTACAGCGAATTTAAGAATGTCGCTAATAATGAACTTTATACAAAGAAATCGACAATTCTTGTTTCTTGCATTTAAATAATTACTCATAATGACTAAGCTTTTGCGGTCGATCTGGTTGAAATGCATAAATAAATAATTAAATTTAATTATATGAGGTGTTTGCTAATATAACAAAAACTCATTTTCCCATGCTCATTAAAAATATGTAAATCTGCAAAATAGGGTATTCGGCAGCTCAGCATGCAGTCTTACAGCTTTTTTTGCCTTTGAGAATAATTTATGTTTCGTCTTGGTCGTTTTGGCTCTTGTCTAGTTTTCAGTTCCTGTCTCAACGCATATTAACTGTGTTAATAGTTTGTCATTTCAACAATTAATTAAATCACACAGCAGACGATTAAAGAGAATTTGCTCCACTTAATGACAGACATTAATTACTTACGAAGCTGACACACATACAGCAACAGATATATATACATATTGCCATTGCCAGATATCTGACATGTGTGAGCTCAGCTTTATAAACGATTCATTTCGTTTTTAGCGCAGAAACTGTAAGAGATATCTATCGCATATATGTAATCGATGCCTTTGAAATAAGCGAAACGTAAGCGATATGCAGGCAGCATACCCTGTAAACTATTTACAGCACACAGCGGGGCGTATTGGTTGAGGTAACTGAGCCCCAGCTGGCTGATGTCAGCAATGAGGAACATTGTAATAAAAAGGGTATTTATTGGACTTTACTTCAGCTTTTAGAGCTGGCCATGTATTCGATATTCTATACGGGTAATTTCAGATAAGTAATTGATGTTAAGCGCTTTAATTGTACGTTTTGTGTTACTAAGACGTGAATTCAGAAGTGTTTTTAACGATTTAGCGGCTATTGTTTATAGCTTCCCACAAATGTTCATACTATTTAGGAGTAGTAAAGTTTGCAGCAAGTTTCTTTATAATTGTGAAATAAATAGACAACATTGGTTACAGGCTCGTTTTTTAATTACTCGAGACTGTTTATTGAATTTTCTGCGATTTAATAGTGAAGTGACAATTATTTCATATTTAATTGTTGTCGTGAAGCAATCTTTAGTTTGTAAATTTCTTTTGTAATTTACAATATTGTGTATACAATATAATGTAGATATAAATGTAAGCTGTCTATTATGCCACCTCTTTAGTTTTATACAAATAATATAATGTAGATATAAATTCTCTCATTTATAACTATATTCAAATGATTTTTATTTAAAATGAATCTTAAGTAGTATCTTTTTGACGTATAATGTAATTTCTTGTGCCTGGCCTAATTGTTCATAGCTTCCCACAATTTTCATACTATTTTGGAGTAGTAAAGTAATAGCAGCAAGTTTTTTTTATAATTGTGCAATATATAGACAACATTTGTTGTTTTTAATTACTTGAGACTGTTTATTGAATTTTCTGCAATTTATTTTATATTTAATTGTTGTCGTGCAGCAATCTTTAGTTTTTGAATTTCTGTTGTAATTGATTATATTATATATTCAATATAATGTAGATATAAATGTAAGCAGTCTTTTATGCCAACTCTTTAGTTTTAAACTATTCTAAGCATGAACCTTTTCGAGTTCTCTGTGCTGACTACAACAGACTCTACTGTGTTTTCAACGCCGATGCATCTCTTATAAATATTAAAAATTGTATTGTTGGAAATTAAAACAAAAATTTAATACTAGCTAACTAACCTACCATATGACCTGATTGGGTTTTTCCTGGGTTTTCCCCAATCCATGCAGCGAATGCTGGGTTAGATTAATATTGCTTAAACACCCCCAGAGATTTCATATTTTAATTTTAATTGAATTATTTTTTTTCTATTTTAAACTATACAAATATTTTTAATCATAATGTTACTTTTTTAGTCATAATTATATTAATTTCTTCAATGTCGACTGTTCATAGTCGATTTTAAATAAATAAAAATAAATAAATTTCTGTTCTAATTAACAATATTATATATAAAATAATATAGATATAAATCCTCTTTTTTATAACAATATTCCAATGCTTTTATTGAAAATGTATTTTAAGTAGTATCTTTTTGGCGTATAATGTAATTTTATATTGTCTGGCCCTGCAGTTGGAAGTATCTCAGATATTATTTACTGCAGTGCGGCAAAAAGCGTTCGATAAATTCGCAGCAAAATTGAGTTGTTGTTGCTAGTCCACCTCCGCGCAGATGTTTTTGCACTTAATCTGTATTGTTTTTCCGGCCCACATGCCGGACATAAAGTGCCCTGGCAACGGCAACGGCAACAACAACAGAGAGGGAAATAAACCAAAATACGAAATGCTTTGGGCCAACGCAATGGACCGAGGCAGACGACGACGTCCAACAATATACTTAATCGAAAATGTGTCTGGAAAATTACGCATTCCATGAATAATAATTATGCGATACCTCTCACTCTACCTTTCTCTCTCTCTCTCACTCATTCGCTCTCTCTCTCTCTTGGTCTGTATTTCGCCAACTATTCTTGGCTGGAATGCTAAACTAAACACTTGCCTAAAACAATGAAAAGTCGGGTGACTAATGCATTCGGCATGCGCTCCTATAAAACTGATAACAGCATTTGTTGTGATACACGAAATGAAGTTATAGCGTAGAAGGTCAATAGCGAATTAGTTAACTGCATTGGCTGTTGTCGCAGATTAAAGACCCGCAAGCCAAGGGTGAATAAACTATATTAATTAAGAAATGACGTAGTGGCTAAGCGTGATATCAAAACTCGGACAGTCCGTCCTTATCAACGCAAACAAACACAACACTTTTTTTTTACGATGCCACATAAAACGTCTGAGTTCGAAAAATTTCAAACTTGTTTCCAGCTCTCGCCCTCTCTTTCTCTTGGGTTATGCAATGAGTGTACTCAAGCAGAGTTCGGTCGTTCAATGTGAATACTGTTTTATTGCATTCTTTTTCCGAAAATCTCAAATTGATTCATGGCCTTTGATTTGAATGTCAACATCGGAATGTCTGATAGCTTAAGTGGGCTGATTATTTCATGTCATGTTGTCTTAACCGAACTCGTGTATTTAATTTCCTTTTATCCCTTCATTTGTGGAGGTGTTGCTAACGATGCTAACCTTCAAGATGTCTGCGCGAAATCCATTGCTGAGATTTATAATCGAGGGGAGCATGTAAATAATTATTTTGATGCACGATGATTCATTTTGGCGGTGAGTAGCAATCTTGTTGATCGCTTTTCGCTTTTTTTGTATTCACCTATAGTAAATGTCGAGGGCAAACAAAGTTGTGCATACAAAGTTTGCACTTATTACCGACCTATTTATAGAGACAATTCATCTTTCAAATATAAATCAACCTGAAAATGTCCACTTTAATTGAACGCCATTAAATGTTGGAATTTCTAATTTCAGGTATTTTCATTTTGCTACATTTTAATCGTAATTGTGTTCGTTTTCTTTGCCACTATTATTTTCACTGTCTAAATAATTTAACACACAGCACATTAAATGACTATAAAAACTATATTCTGTGGATTTTAATCTCTTTTAAATGGCCCGTAAGAGGTGATTAATTTGGCAACCAACTTTCCATTTTTAGAAAAACTGCTGCGATTTATCTGCTGATCTACAAATCAGTCTATTTATTTGTTAAGTATTAACTTAATTAATTATCGTTCTATCTACAATTCTATAATATCTAACTCCATCTTGAAATAAATATATTTATAAATATTTTTAGCGCATTTCTTTGTTGCGAAATCTCGAATGATTGGGCATTAAGCGCAATCTAACATGCTTTGCTTTAATTTTTGTAGATAATCCTCTATAGTTGTTCTACTCCACGTAATTGATAAAATACAATCGACAAGTGCAATTTGTGTACGCATGTGTGTGTGTGTGTGTGTGTGTGTGTGTGTGTGTGTGTGTGTACTTGAACTGTGTATGTGTGTGTGTGTGTGTGTACTTGAAGTGTGTGAATGGAATTCGCGGAATGTCTTGAAGGCATGCGGATCTGCACATTATGTGGCTATCTATCTATCTATCTTTCTGGCTAAAATGAGTTCTCAAGGCACTTGACTCACACATATATATTATATATATATATGTATATATAATATAATGTGCAATGCAATTCTTAGAGTGGAAAGAGGAGCAACTTGTGACCTTCAACAGCGAGCACAAAGTCCATTTGTAAAGTTGCTTATCAACATTGACATGCAATTCACAGAAAGAGTTGCTAATTTGATGGTTCTGTCGTCATTGAACAGTTTATTTATAACGAACAAAAAGAAAAAGTAAAAAGCAGAAAGTAACAACAAAAGCAAAAGCAAAGCGAATGAATTTATTATTTTGACGCTGTGGAATGTTGTTTAGATTCGTTATTTATTTTTTGCGTTTTTTATCTCGAAATTATCTCAAGCGCCGCTAACTAAGTCGCGGGTGGCTGTCGCTGCTGTCTCCGTAGCTTTTGTTGTTAATTTTATTGTTGTTGCCGCTCTTTTCTATTGCCAGTCTACTGTTAACAAGGTGGCCATTTTCGCCCTGTTTTGTTTTTTGCAAACTAGAAAGAAGGAAAATGTTTAGCTAACACATTCCAATGCGTTTTATCAGCAGCAGATTCGCTCACACACACACACAAACACACTCGAATAATCTCACAGCAGATACAGATACAACTAGCTTCAGATACAGATACAGAAACAGATACAATTGCACTTGAGCGTCTGTCGAGTTGAATGTCTTGATTTATGGCCTATTTATAAGAATGGCAGTAAGCAAATATCACAATCATCCAGCTGATCTCACTGACATTGGGTTTTGTCTGCAAATACTCTGTAAAAACGCGGCTAAGTAAACAAAGCTGGCAAGATACCCTTTCATTTCTACAGCTACCTCTTGTCTCATTGTGCTATCTTTGGTGACCTTTGGCTTTTGGCTAACCGCAAATGAAAAAAGTGAGTAGGAGTTATTTTGATTGGCAGTGATTGTCGCCTACTATATACCCTGTAAAATAAATATAAAATTGAGAGATGCCTGATGCAAAATGACGAAGATAAAAAAGTCAATTAAAGTTAAATGTTTTAAGTAAATATATTTATACTACATACTCGATCGAAAAAATGTGAATGTATATTGTAAACATTTCTTTTTATTTATATTTATTAAATTCTATTTGTTTGATCGTTATGAATATTTCTATTTTTGTATTATTATGATCGATCGATTAAAGTGAATGAATATAGTTAATTATTTTTTCATTTAAAATAAATATAATATATATATTTCTGCATTTACACATATGTTATGAATATTTCTGCATTTGTACTATTATGATCGATCGATAAAAAGTGAATGAATACAGTTAATATTTATTTTCTTTTTAAATAAATATAATTAATATACTTCTGAAATTATATTATTAAATTCTATTTGCTCGATCGTTATGAATTTATTTATACTATTATGATCGATCGATAAAGAGTGAATGAATATTTTTATTTATTTTATTTTAAATAAATATAATCAATATATTTCAGCATTTATCGATGGCTCGCTTTTGTTTACCTTTTGGCTTACTTATCTCATTCTTTTAGAGAAATTTCTATTGTGGTCGAGTTATTTGTACAACAAACATAATCTACAAACTGATGGCTCTGACATTGACATTTGTCTGTCGATACCCTGTAGCTGTCGTGGCGAGAAAGTGTCAAACTGGCTGGCAAAATCTTATGAATATTCATAAATCTAGAGCTGTCTATTGTGCTTGTATGTGGTCGCTACCATCTAGGGTATCATATCTGCGATCTAACCATTGTATCTGTTCTGGCTGATCTCAATGTTTTCTTTCTTTTGTGAGACCTTTCGCTTTTGGTTATGCTCTTTGTCTTGTCTGTCTTGTCTGGTCTGATTTGTCTAAATTTAACTCGCTCAGCTGTCACTTTTACCTGGTTTTTTTTTAGCCTTTAGTTATTCGTGGCTAATTGTGGCATATTTTGACCTTGTTGTGGCCCACGAAAAACCACCAAGCCACCAAACTGCAAAAGCCACTCACAACTCAACCCAACACGCTCTCTCTCTAATGCCGGAGTTGACTATGCAAATTGTCAACACTAAATGGAGGAGGTTTATTTAGGCCTAAATAACAGGGCTAACAGGGACTCTGCGACTCCCTCCAGATGGATAGTGCTTTTTGGTGGTTGCTTATGCAAATTTAGTTTTATGTTGGCCTTGATAACCCGTGTATAAAACCAACTGTTCGCTTTCTTTCGCCCTCTCCCTCTCCCTCTCCCGCGGTTATCGATTGTCTTGGCTTGTGTACAACTTGATTACTTCCTTGGACTCCATTTTGCGGAAGTCATTTTTGCCCCTTTTTTATCGTTTATCGATTGTTCTTTTTTCGGGGGAAACTGCGACATTCTTTTTAAACTTGAACTATGTTGGTGCTGTTTAGTTTTTCATTATGTTTTATCTTAGGTTAGGTTAGGTTAGGATACGTGGAGCACTCGCAACTGAAGTTCCCCCTCTGATAAGGCAATCATAGTTTTTTTTGTTTTATCATTTAGCAGCTGAGCGGAATTCTACGAATCTAGCTAAACTAATCGCACATAGTTTTGCTTTATTCTTTAGGGCCAACCATGGAATTCTTTCCGTATTATTGTACTTTAATCTGAGAGCAGGAGACGCCATTTTACGAGTACGTTTTATTATTTTCATGGCTTTCAAATATTGATTTAATTTGCAATCATATTTATATGACGGCTTTGCAGTAATCTATATCGATTATTGTCGATAATTCAAGTCAACGCGTTCGATCGATTACACAATTGTGCGGAATCATTGCAAATATTACTCATACGTCGATACCTACAAACATTTGTAACAATGTTCGTCGTCTGTCCGATATCGAAAACTATATTAGCGCCCGCAAATTTGTAAGGCAGTCACGTGTGGCAAACACGCTGATTTGATGTGAATTTGTTCGCATACATTTAATATCTAGATTTGATTGTCAGCGTTTTTGGATTACCACGATGGCAATTATGCTGTCGAAAGGTCGCTCGAAATTAGATAATTAATTGCTTAAGATGATTTCAATGTTTATGGTTGTTTATTTTGAATTCAATTCGGATCGTAAATCGATTTCAAACGAAACATTTCTCGCTAGAATTGACCTTACTTAATGGCAAATGTTCTGGCGCTTGTTTTCCGCATTCTTCGGCCGCGGTATTTTTAGTGTATATGCTTTTTGTTGTTTAGCCAATCGATTAGTGCGTTGATTATTAAAATTTTCTATTAGTTTATCTGGCGATAAACAATTATTCAAACGCCTCGCAATTGCTCAATTAATTTGGCAGCCGTTGCTGCTTTCGTCGAGCGCTCTATTTGTTGTATAAGTAATTGGGTTACCTCAAAACGCACCTCCCATGACAAGCGGCCACTGAGCACGTAATGGGTAAACCCCAAGCCTCCTCTCTCCCTCTCCCTCTCTCTCTCTGTCGCTCTTCTGCTGGGCTATCTCGTGAGCTGGGCACAAGGGCAACCTCTCGCATAAAGTACAAATAAACAAATTGAATTAAACAAAAATAAACCAACACACACACACACACAGATGCGTATACGCTATCGAAATTATCAATGAAATTGTTTCAAAAACTCGCAAAAACAAAAAACCGCAAACACAAAAACAACAATCGAGAAATATACACAAATTAAAACAAAAACACTGAGCTACAGAAACATGTGTTTGTAGCAAAGCAATAATAAAAGAGGCGAAGAGACGAAGAGCAGCAGGGGAAAAAAATACAAATAAAAACAACAACGACAAAATATAAACAAAAACATACGCAACCCACTGGGGATACGATCTCTATACATAGTATGCCACCTTATAAATAACGGCATAACGTAGCGAACAAAGCATTTTTTTGGTATAATAAAATAGTTCTTGACGTCATTATGGCAATGTGACGTCGATTCTCCCGTCTCCACCGAAACATTTTTCGGGAATCTCGAGAATCTCAATATCATTTTTCGCGTAATAAGGTCGCGAATATATACATATATAACATATATTCAAAAACACATTTTTCGGGCCAGATTGCTATGGCCTACGGGTGCTATTAAAGCCATAAAAAAAAGGCAGCAAAAATGAAAAAAAAAACGGTCCAACAAAAGATCATTAAGCGTCGATGAGTCAGTTGATGAGTTTATAAATGAGTTCATTTGTTGGATTGAACTGCTTATTTGATGGCCAAGCTACAAAATTTCTCTCTTATCTATTTTTATAAAATCCGCATGAGTTAATGCGTCGTATGTTTGCCATATTTACGAAACACAAACATAATTCTCGGAACTCACCTGACAATAATGCTGCTGCTGCCTCTGCCTCCGCCTCTGATGTTAATGCTGATGATGATGATGCTGATCCGCCCTCACATCCGCGTCCAGCTCCAGTTAACACCAAGAAGCTAACACATAAAATCTGTAGACCCAAAATCTGTGCCATTCTCTCTCTCTCTCTTTCTTTCTGATTGATAATGTTTGTGTCCAGACAACTTGTCGTATTTGTTTCTAATCAAATCTTATGTAAATTGGATTTGATGAAACAATATCAAAACGTGTTTTGTTGACGTAGGTTGAGATCCTGAAAGCGTTAAACTGTAACGAGACAAACAAAAAAAAAAAACAGCGGCGAAAAATAACCAAAAATTAGCAAAGTCTCAATTGAATTTCAATTTCGTGTTGCCAGGGGCGTGTAGTTGTGGTTGTGTGGTGGCAGCAGAACCGTGTGGGGGGGGGGGGCGAGAAGAGGGGCGGGGAGAGGCGAGGGGGAAGGGGAGCGTTTGGGGGCATATTACCCGATTGCCAGACAGTCCGAGTTATGTGTGTAGTTGAGGCTATTTCTTGCTTTAGTCAATTGCAATCCACAGTAATGTGTTTTATTGCGCCGTAAGCTTGTCTGCAAGGTTTCAATACCCTGCATTTTAAACCACATGGGGTAGTCTGAATAGCATTTGACAATGTTGAAATTAAATTTGAATATTGCTAGCTACAGGGAATGAAAACAATTCGATTTGTTAGAAAAGGTTTTCTCTGAGAATTTCCATACTTTGAATTATCACATATAACAAAACTAATATTAAATTTAATTTAATTTAAATATCAGTAACTGAGTCATTTACATTTTATATAATTTTCTTATAGAGAAAAAAGAAGGCAGTACCAAATAAATATTGTAAAGCATTATATTACCCAAACTAAATAATTTGAAATAAATAATGAAGAAACTTAGTGATATTTATATTTTCACATTTCATACTCTATATGAATTCAATTCAAAATAAAAAAGCAGTAAGAATAATTCCACAGCTTATTTCAACCGCAAAACTTTTAATATACAAAATTAAAACCAAATGAGAAGTTGAATTGCAATAATTTTATGTAGCAATTATTTTGCATAATTTCACAAACAATTTTTTCGTTTAAGTAAAAGTTGCCTATATTAAATATTTAAGTAACCAAATTTATAATTTGCTCTGTGAATTTTACATTAAAATTTGATTGCGAAGGTTTTATTCGAAATATGATTTGTTAACAGTCACATCATTTAGAGGGTATGCCAGACGTCGACCAATGGGTGGAGGTTGTCTGATTTGTTGGGTGTTTGGTTTCGGTTTCGGTGTTTTGGTATCCGTGTATTGGTATTTGTGTTGGGACTTGACTGATATCAAGTAGGACTTATCAAGCCAATCAGTTTGGCATATGTTATAGTGGCATGATAAGCTATCTTTTGTCGAATCGACAAATAATACAAAATTATGAAGACACATACAAAGACACACAGCAACTGTGCTGCGCAAGTGTATCTAAAAAAAAAAAAAAAACACAAGAAAAGAAAAAGAAAACACGAAACAAAAATTACAAAAAAAAAAAACAGAAATAACAAATAAGCAATTCTTGAGGGCATATCGAAGATTTTAATTCAGTTGATAAAGGGAGTTTCCCCCCAAACGCAAATACAGAATAGATAAAGCTGAACAGATAGCTGCATGAGTTTATGTAATTAAAAAGTGCAGTAAAATAATTTCATTATTTATTTCACACGATACCGAAAACCAGAACAACAACAACCACAAGATACGGAAACAAGCGTCAAAAAACGAAAACGAAACCAAAAAAAAATATATATTTGCGAAAAAAAGTGATAAAAATCACTAGTCATCTGGTATAACACTTGAAAATTGTTATAAATATAAATGGTAGTAAAAAAAATTGATAATGATTGGTCGCAAATAGAATTCTTTTCGCGCATAACTGATTTGTTTTGTTGATTTCATAAAAAGTAAATAATTATTGTGGCGGGATTTAAATTTTAATTGGGGATAATACTCAATTTCAATAAATAATTAAAATGAATTTATTTAATTACGTCTGTGTGCGCAATAAATACGAGCACGAATTAAATTCCTATTGTTGTCGTTCTGCTGACACCTTGAATTCCAGCGATTTGGCTAAAAATTTAAATGCACTGAAAGCACAATATCATTTGTGAAATGCTGGCCAAAAACTGTTATATAAATCACGAAATTCTGCCATACGATGCAATGTTCTAACAATTGCACTATGGGTACAAAATCATTAATTTAAGCATAAAAGATTTTGCTTTATTTTTAGAATGTTCAAATTTGGTACTTTTTACACTGTTATACAAATGCAGCTCGCTTGCAGTGAAGCACTGTCATACATTCTATAATATAACAGTTTATGGTAACGTAGTAAATGAATATAACAGTTTATAGTAAAGCCTTTTTTGGAACTTGCAACTGAAATAGATTAATAAAATATCTGCGCATTATGACTCATTAATAGTTATGTATGAAAATCACATTTTAAACATTAACTGAAACTAAAGCAAACTTCTCAAAATTGTTAACACTCCACAACTATTTTATATGCAGGCCAACCTGTTGCACACTACGCTAATTGTTATAAATTTGTGGGTAATAAAAGGTCAACAGCAGAGGTCAAGATAAATAAACGCTTTCGTCCAAATTCAGTTGTTGTTTAAAACTTACGTGCGGTGACGACTGCGCAGCAGAAAAAGACAGCAACAGCAAAAGGCATTTATGCAATCAGAGCCAGCTGAAAAGTCCGCTGCTCTGTCACTCTGTCGCTGGCGTCGTCGCAAATTTTAGTTTTTAAACCAAGCAGCAACAACAAAAGACGAAGGAGAAGGCGACGAATGGGTAAGGAGAAGGGAAAGGCGGAGGGGGGGAGGGGGAGGAAGAGACAGATGCCTAACACTAAAATGACGTCTTGGGATCTGTGTTAGTCATAAGGCAGCAAACAAACTGGTCGTCGAACAGCCGCTAACAGCAATTAAACTTTTACAATAAAGAAAACCCAAAAAAACAAACACACACACATACTCTGAGATTTGTAAGACAAATGGCCGGGTAGACAGATAGTCAGACTGCCCGCCAGTCTGTCAAAGAAAGACGGACGGACAGCATAACGTCACTACGTTTGTACGTAAATGAAATTGGGGCAATGTGAGACCTACGCGATCTGCTGTGATCAGTTAAGTGTACTTACCTCTTTCTTATAACAAATACAGCGCAACAATAAAATGTATCTACCGTTGATATTTGGAGTTGTTGTTTGTTTGTTTGAATTTTGCTAAATGTGTTGCCCCGACAGACGACGAAACATTTAAATTACATTGTCATCGTTCGCAATTAATTTATGTTTGTTCATTTTAATGGCAAGCTTTTAACACACGTGTTTTTCTTTTGGTTTATTCGACAATAATTTTACTCGCTTTTTGGATTTTTGGTTTTGGTTTTCGCACACAGATTTCCGCTTGGTTTTTTGTTTACAAACTCGAAATATAAGTATTTCTTGTACGTTTCTTTTCACGCTCCGCACACACGTCTTTTTCCGTCGCTGGTAAAATTGCTTATGACAAACGAACAGGTCGCATTTAATTTGCAAGCCCAGCAAAGCTGTTGGCAGAGCGGCAGAGAGAGAGCCACCGCTATCGTAAACCGCCGCCGGAGCTCTCTCTCTCTCTCTCTCTCTCTCTGATGTGCTGTGGCAAACGCGAAACGAACCATTTAAGAGAACGATCGCGGTGCTCTTTTGCTTTACTTTTTGTTCGTTTTGGTTGTTATTGTGTTTTGTATACAAATAGAGGTTGGCAAATAAATGAGTGTTTATAATGCGTAGTTGTGGGTGTCGTTATCTTTTATATAGAAATTTATATGGTTCATATATAGTTCACATTATTCATGTTTTTGCGAATGCAGTGGTAATGGCCGCATATTATAACGTATTTTCTCATTGGCGCCAAACTTGAAAACAACTGGCCAGTCGATGTTTGTTTAAACGTTGTTGAACATCGATTATTACCTCTGAAAAATCGATATGTTTGAAAGCTAGCTGGTAACACTTCGTACGGTATATTGGTATATTTTTGAAGGAGCGCGGTATTTGAAACGGCTCTTTATTTACGTTGTTTCATGAAATGTAGATTTTGCTTTTTTCGAAATTGTGATTATTTACATTTTTAACATTTTAACCCCCTCCACTAAACAGTCTTCCGTTGAAAGCATACTTTCAAACGTGTGTTGGAGAAACGACGATTTGTAAGCGACAGCAGTTTGAATCTCAAAAAATACCAACAGCGCTGCCAGACAGCGAGAAATAGGTGCGAGTACCAGCTAGCAGTGTGGCAACGTAGCCTTTTTGGTGCTGGTAACGGCTAAAGATTGGAAAAATAGTTTTGAATTTGGCGCCTTAAATATTTTCAAATTATTCAATTATAATAATAATTTTGCTGTGCACACCATATAGAGAGCGAGTGGGGTAGGCCGCATATTGAAAATGTGTTTTAGTTGTTTTTTTGAATTCAAATTGCTTTTCGCTCGCCCGGCAATTTGAATTTGTGGTGCTCAAAGATTTGCATATTAAACATTAGCCAACTGCAGAGTTGGCGCCTCTATTGACATTTGCATTGCCACTGACGCCGTCAGCCATTTGCAATTGTTGGGAGCCAGCATCAATAATTAGCACGCGCTCTCAGCTCATTAACAAGTGTGCGTGTAGATGTAAGTGTCTATGTGTGTGCGCTGTTGCTTTGCCTTGCGATTCCCCCGCGGCTTCGGCAAATTGCACGCGTGGCATTAAGTCGCCGACTACCGCTAACTTACAATAGGTAAGTACACACAGACACACACACACATGAATATCCCTCTACTTGCCGCTACAAAGCAAAGATGCCGACGCCGCACTTTGTTTTTTTTTTTTCGTTTTTTGGCAGGCCGAAAATGGTCAGCGTGTTTTGTCCCCTTTTTGGGGGCTAGGCTTAAAACGCGGCAGCGCAAGAGCGTGAAATTTTAATTGTGCCTTTCGGGGCGTTGTCGTCGTCGTCGTCGTAGCTGTAAACGCGGCTGGGCATCCTTCGAACCGAAATAAAGATCTTTGGGGGCTAACACAGCTCATCCAATGCACATCGCTTGCCTCGCTGCCAAAGTTGTTTCATGCCAAAAAGGTGCAAAAGGCCAAATAGTATTCGGTTGTTTATGTTGTTACAACGCCACGTTGCTGCCGCTTGTTGTTGCTGTTGTTTTTGTTTTTGTTGTTGTTGTTGCTGATGCAGTATGGCACTGTTGTGTCTCTTAGTCCACAAAAATGCTTATTGGAATTTTGGGTACAGTGGAGAGTCCGCAAAACGCACATTATACCAATAACAAATTATTTGTATTGCTTAGGCTACATAAATTTATTTAATTTTAAAAATCACTAAATGTGATTAAAGAGTTAAAGATACAAGTTTAAAAATAGTAAACAAAAAAATACAAAAAATGCTATTGTCATTTTATAGAAAAATTAAAAAAAATATATTTCATTAAGTTCCAACACTAAGGTAATAATTGTAATTAACACTTTGTGAATGTTAGTTGAATACAAGTAACTATTTTATTTTTATTTTGTCATCAATACAATTTCCAGCTCTAATATTAAAAAATTATAAAAAAAATTAGCTAAGTATTAGCTTTGCTTGTATAATTAAACAAAATAAATTTCTAAATTGATAGAAAATTAATTAAGAAGAAGACCCAAAAATTCTTTTTACTTTTTGTTGATAAATTAGAAACCCAATTTGGAAGAGCTCATGTTTAATTTGCAACAATTATTAATACGTAAAAATAATGTAATTATGTAGCTTTATTATTCTGCTTATCTTTTATATACTTCATAATTTAATAGCTTTGCCAAGCCAAGTAATAAACAAAACTATTATTAGAATTTGTTTTAGTAAGTTCTCAACTTGCCTTTTAATAATGTTGAATTAAAATTGGAATAATATTATTTCATGTATGTGTCAAATTATATTCGCTGTTTACTGAGTTGAACTCAATTGTAGTTTGCAATCAGTTGATATCTATTTGGTCTTCATCGGCATGTTCCACTGTATCAAAAGTGGCACCTGATGTCAACTGCTGCTGCTGCCGCCCGGCTGGCCGTTGTATCAACATCATCATCCTCATTGGAGGCAGCCTCAGCCTCAGCTGTAGCTCAAGCTTTGGCTGCGGCTTCTTGAGGGTTTCCACTTCGTTTTGTCGCTGCTTTGTTGCTGTTAATAGCCGCTGCGGGCCAAATCAATTCCATGCAAGTTGTAAGCTCGTCGTCGTCGTCGTCGTCGTCGTCATCGTCTTTGGCTATTTTATTGGTTGACAATAAAAGTGAGCCAAGTGCTTTGCCCTCCCCCTCCCCTGCCCCCCTCGCGGCAGTGTTCCAGTCTTGGCCACGAACTGTGCACAGCATAATAATTATAATCCATTTTATTTCTAGGCTTTGCTGTGGCAATTCCATCGATCATGCAACACACAGCGGGTCACGTGTGTGCGCTGACCTCTGCCAAAGCCAACAACAGCAACAGCAACAACTTTTTGCATTGTACGTCAGTCACTTGAGCAACTGTTGTTGTTGTTGCTGATGGCAACTGCACGCCGAGATGCCAAATATCTAATACGCTTCCACCAAAATGATCAAATTCATGGAATTCGCATAAAGCAGCGACCAGGTCGCAGTTCTCCTTTCTCTCTCTCCCTCTCCCTCAGTCCCTCAGTGCCTCTCTCTCTTTCTTTATCTGGCTGCTGCTCCACCCATTTGCATCTGCCGACTGCGCTGCGTAAAGCAAACAAAAAGCAGCGACAGGTGAATTGGCCGCCCGTCGACTTGCCCCATACGGTCATAGTCCGCGCTTGCCAGCGAGCGGAGTGGAAAAAGTGGCCAAAAGCAGCGGCTGCTGCGTCTTTGTTTCGGATATTTTGGCATTCACATGTGTTGGCCCGTTTGGCGGGTGGTTCAGGGCGAGGCACAGCCTCAGCTTACAGTGGGACACAACCGATTGGGAAGTAGCTGAAAATGAATTGCGAATAAACTGTTTAAAATTTATTGTCAATAAATATCAGAATCAGTTAAGTTAATTCTGAAGCATCCAGTTGATATGGCTATATTATTGTATTTATAGAATTTAATATAAAAATAAGCCTAAATGATTTTTAAACTAATAGAAGATTATGCTAATATGAATGATAAGAGTCAAGCAAATTCTATTATTGCATTTATAGAATTTAATATAATAATAAGCTTTAAAGATTTTTAAACTGATGGAAGAATATGTTAATAAATATTAAGCCTGAATGAGAAGAGTTAAGTATTCTAATAAATATTAGCCTGAAGGCCTCAGTTGCTCTATCTATGTTATTGTATTTATGGAATTTAATCATAAGCTACGATTATAAAATGTAAATAAATAATAATTATAGAAAATTACAAAATAATTAATAGTTTAATAAACAATAAATAAATATAGAAAATTACCTAATAATTAATACTTTTAATAAATTAATATATAATAAATATAGAAAACTGCTTAATAATTAATAATCGTAATAAATAAAAAATAACTTATAAACATTTCTAATATAATTATCTCTGATTAAGCCATGACTGTCAATCTTTCAGTTGTTCCATTCGTCATGAACGAATTCATACGCATAAACAATTTGGTGAATCCCCTTTTATCATATCCGGAACAAGTTTATTGATAATTTTGGATAATCCATCAGATGCTTCACAAATAAACAATGACCAGTTTGCAGAGCTTTAGTTTGTTTTCGTAATTTGACTGTCTACAAAAATATATACAATACTAATGAGTAATACTAGTTATTTTTAAATATCTAAAAATATTGTAGAATATATAAAACATGTTATAGATTTGGCAAAGCTAGGTAGTTAAACAATTTATGCAAAAAACCTGTTGACTTTTTTTTTGCTCATTTCTCTTCTTGTTTGTCTAAAAATTAATAGACCCAAAAGTATGCTATAATATTGTATAGAAACAGAGAGCAAAAATACAAAATTAGCGTATTGATTTTGTTGCGTAGCAAATTAACTATAAATAAACACAATTTCAAGCCTTGAGTTTTGCTGCCTAATGTGTAAATTAATATTATTTTGAAATTTATAATTTTGAATTAAATTCTACATAAGTAGAATTAAGTTCTGCACGTCAATAAGTAAATATTTTTTAGATTAAAAAAACATTTTCTTTATTTTTTTGTATCTTTCTTTCCTATTTGATTGTTTTTTAGATACATTCGGATATTAATTTATAGTTTTGTTGGTTGGCAGATTAACTCTAAATACACACAATTTAAAGCGTTGAGTTTGCCAAAACAACTGCCTAAATAATATAATTTTTTTATAAATTTAAATAAAGTTAAGTCAGCGCAATTAACGCTGATATTCAATAAATATTTTGTAGATTGCAATTTCATTTTCTTTTCTTTTCTAGCATGTCAAGGCATGCTGTGATTTGATTAGTTATTTATTATTTTGTTTTTATTAAATTTTTTAAATTAAATTTATTTGGCTAACGAATTTGTTGGCTAGCTTTAAGGCTTTTATCATGCAGTTGAGGGCAGTGTGCGCATTGCTGTCTGCGCATGTGTATCGTCGCATCACCCACTTTGGCTGTTGGCTGTTGGCTGTTGTCCGTTGCCTGTGACGGGATCTGGACTCTGCTTAGCTGCATCTTGAAGTCGACGTCGAAGTCATCGGCGACTGTTAAGATCGATCGTCGTTGTGTTTGACCGTTTTGCTGCTGCCGCTGCTGCTGCTGCTGCTGCCGCTTTGGAGGTGACTTGGACGTTGTCGTTGTCGCTGTCGATCGATCGGTTGGTTGGTCAGGTCTGGTCTGGTCTGGTCAGGTCTCGTCTGGTCTTCTGCACTGGACTGGGAATCGACTCGTGGCCTGGCCAAGACTGTTTGTTGGCCTCTTGTGCCGTTTGTTGTGCTGTTGTGCTGTTGGGCGACCATTACCAGGCTTTGGCCAATTGATGACCAGTTCGATTAGTTGTTGTTGCTGTTGCTGTTGCTGTTGTCGCTGGTGTTTTGGCTGGCGGCTTGGTTTGCAGGCTTTAAGTCTTTACACCTTCCTTTATTATTTTGCTATTTATTTTTTCGACTGCTGTTGTTGTTGTTGTTGTTGCGCTGCGATGTGTATTTAAATTGCCTACATAAATATTTTTTTTCGTTTCTATTTTTGCATTGCTTTAATGAAGTTTTCTTTTCGCTGTTGTTGTTGTTGCTGTTGCAGTTGTTTTGTTTGCCATATCATAAAATTGTAAATTGGTGAAAATTGTGCACAATTTGTTGGCTCACATGCAGATGCATACTCCTTGTCAATTGTTTATAGTTTTGCCGTTTATAACGTCGACCATCTGTTTGACCTGTCTGTTTGGTCTGTCCGTCTGTCCGTCCGTCCGTCCGTCTGTCAGCCGTACGATCATTAAATCCGTGGGTTAACTCTCGTCTCGCTGGGCACCACCCATTCCCATGTATGTGAGGCATCATCACGTAACACTAATTAACAGAAAATAACCTGCGCACTTGTTTGTTGTTAGCCCCATCCCCCCCCCCGCCCCCTTTAGCCTGCAATCTGAACTCTCAGAGTCTCCCGTCTCCGACTAGACATAAATTCAAGCCATACTCCCCATTTACTGGCTGTGCTCCACCATCACAAACCGCAGTCATAATTAACTTGCCGTCCCGCGACCTCTCGCGGAATAAACCGAGATGGGGGTAAGAAATGAAAAGAAAAACTAAAATTTAATTTTCAGTAAATCACAACACTACGTTGATCTAGTGTAAGCAGCGGTGGTCTCGAACTCGCCTCGAACTCCTTCAGTTCGGTTATTAGTTTCAAATGGCCCAAACGCTTTTTTATCCTCGCCACAAATCGGCGTAAACTTTAATATATTTGACATGTTGCGGTCGTTCTGATTGTTTTTATTCTTGTTCGCCATTTTCTTTATTGTTTTTCCTTTTTTTTTTCGTTTGTTCTAATTACTAAAGTATGTTTGCCTGAGACTCTCTCGCCGTTAACCCCACACATGTTTTCGTTACACCCATGAAGACTATGTGCATTTCTTAGGGTATATGCAATTTGTTATGCACTTGGGCAGTATTTGTGCAATATTCTTTTTATTATTTCGCTCATCAGCATAAAGTTATGGCCTATTAAATAGTTTCCTTCACAGACAATGCGAAATATCTATGAACAATGCAACTTTTACGATTCATAAAACATTTTTCATTGACGCATAGATCTGTCTAACTATCTTTCTTCATTAGAAATAATTAAGTTGTTTTCGCTTAGATAAAGCCCTGGCCTTGATGCTATTTATGATTTTAGATTCGCATTTCCTCACTTCATGAAAAACTTTTATATATCAATTGCTTATTTCAAAAAATCAAAATTAAATATTTGAATATTGGAAAATACTTAAATCGAAATGTGAATTTAAGGAGTCCAAAAAAAAACCTTAAATTGTTTATTTTAAAAAACTCAATCACTGTAGAATCTTTTTAATTTATATCACATTTATTTATTATAGAGAGAATCTTCGTGATCTATATATAATTAAAGATAATTTATATAAGATCTTTCTATCGAAGAATGTAGATACTGATAATATTTCTGTCGATACAAAATAATCGGCTTAGTATCTATAATTTAATAAAAGTTAAATAATTCAATAAAATAATTTGTAAATTTTTTTTTGTTTTCTAATAAGTTTTAGAGTTGTAGGACATAATTAACCATTATGTACACTTTTATAAACAAATTTTCTAAATAATTAAATAACATATTATTTGAATTTAATTGATTAGGGTATATTGAGTATCGGCTTTCGGCTATCGGTTATCGGCCATGTGAAGTTAGTTGTCTTTTGTGGTACTCTTGTTGGCTTGTAAACTTTTATTGGACGAGCGTTGGGGAATTTTATGCGGCGCATTGCGCAATGTGCGGCTCGCACAGTGGGGCACCGACGCGTTTTATGGACAACGCAATTAATTGCTACATTTTCCAAAGGAAAATTATGAACTAACATCAATTAGGACGCGAATAGACATAGGATAACCGCTTGGCGAGGCGGAGGACAAGGCGACCGCTGGTCGGACTTCAGTCTTCAGTCTTCAGTGTTCAGTGTTCAGACTTCGGTCTTCAGACTGCGACCATGTGGCTCTGGCTGGCCAAGAAAAAAAAGGCTTAATGATTCAGACTTTTTAATAGGCCATAAAATCTCAAAATCGGTATTGCATCGTACCATCGCGCTGCCCGAACATATTTCACATGTTTTTATTATTTTGGTGAAATTTTACCAACTCATTTTATCGCTTATTTTTGCTATGTTTGTCATTATGCCTTGGCGATTTTGTTGCCATTTGCCACAGTTGTTGCCATGTGCCACATGTGGTTTTATTTGCCAAGCAACATGCCAAACCTGAGACATTTATAATTGACAGATGTCAACAAGGGATTACGGCACATCCAAGTGTCTCGACAAGTCCACAAAACATATTTCATTCATAGGTCAGCGCTGAAACATTGTACGCTCTAAGAATTGTATAAGTAAAAGTTCTCTAAATTATTATTTAATTAAAATAAATTCAAATACATTTGAAAATATACTGAAAAATTACTGGTAAAATAAATGGAAATAAATACAAATAAATATTTAATATTAAGAACAATAAAATAATTTAATTTCAACATTCTTAAAATATAGTATCTTTAGTTTGTTTATTTTATAGTCGACTATGAACAGACGACATTAAAGAAATTACAATAAAGTTTTAATTTAAAATCGATAAAATGTAAAAAAATTACTAATTAAATATTGACAAACTATTTTTACATTTTGTCACTTTCTTCCTTGACTTATTTGTCAAATTGACGCTGAATCTTAATAGATTTTTTGTACAACGTTGCAATATGTATTTTATTCCGGATGTTATATATCAAATTCAATGGATATGGTTTGCGCTTAATACCATCAAAGCCCGATCTGATCGTAATACCGGAAATTGTTCTTATGCCAATGAGGTGCCGCTTTCCTTCGTTTGCTCTGGATCGGTCACATCAGATATATTACTTCGTTGGAAGGATGAAAGGGTAAGGGCAGGCGATGAATATTCGATCTGGAACGCTACTGAGGGAGACAATTCAATTGTTTTGGTCTCGTTCTTGAGCCCAGCAATGCTCAAATACAAAAAGATCAAGATAAGAGCTTCGACATATGAGATAATGGCAGAATCGAAAAATAAAAACAGATCTGTGGTGTTAAGTGACTCTAATACCCATTGCTTTAGATTTGGATTAAGATATTTGAGCAATCTGAAGACGAATTGTCTGAACGAAGACTATAATATGGATGCGATTGTGGATCATCCGATTTTACACTATGGCAAAGCCCATAAAAATTCATTGGGATCTTTGTTGCTAGTTATCTTCATGTTCATGTTTGTACTCAATATCGTAATGTAAATTAATATATTATATTTTCGACGGAAATATTAAAATTTTACGTGGTAAAAAAACATTTAATTAATTTATTAAACATATTGAATAAATATTCCGTGTTCTTAGTGAATTCAGTCCAGTTTCAGATAGCAAAACGTAAATCGTGCTAATCACTTTGGGGTTTTTGGGTTTGACCCACAAAACACAAAAATAAAAATAAATCTACGAAAAATTATGAGCTCACCTCATAAAAATAACTAACGCCAAATCAAAGGAATTTCCAATCTGATGTCGAACGGCCCCAAATTCCAACAGAAAACAAAATTTTTTGTTCATGATTATGATGATGATGAGGATGGTGCGTGGCAAGTACCGCAAATCTCGATCATCATTTGCATACTTAATTAATTCAACGATTGCCGGGCCAAAGCGATAAATATGCAGCTAAAAAATACAAAACGAACGAATCTAACCGACAGTATGTACTCTAATTTGGTTGTCAAAACGGCTTCAGTTTGAAACAGTCCCCCAAAATGAAAGCGAACCAATACAAAGAGCAGATGACTAATCCAATACCCTGGTATTATCTGTGACTTGATGACCTCCCAAATAAATAAAAAGATTAATGTTATGTACGTGGTTGTGTGAAAAGCATTGACAACCGACTTGTTTTTAGTTGTGGGAGTGGCTCTTGATTTTGATTTGGAATTTAGATATAAACTATATTATATTATGTGCGTACGTAAAAGTAAATTATAATCAATATTTGTAAATAACTTGTACACCTGAGAAAAAATAAGCTAGTTTTCAAACATGTGTACATAGATGTTAATCATGTAATATATTATTGTTTTGAAAACAATAAAATAAATGTTAATTCGCATGATACATTTTATACAGTTTTCGATAAGTTATTAAAGCTACATCGAAATCGTGAAATCGATTCTGAAATATATTATTATAAAATTGAAATATTTATTCCAAATATTTTTTAAATTATGTCAAATGTTCCTACCACTTACAAATTAATACTTCTAACACTATTTTCTGTATAATTTCAGATTTCCTATATTCCGTGGGATTCATTTTTTTATTGTCTATATTATTTCTAAAGCATGGCAATAGCTGGTAATATGCACTTGCTTTATTTTATTAAAATTAAATTAAGATCGTTAACCAAACGAAAATGAATATAAGAGAGTATTGCATAGAATAATAGAACATATTGCAATAGTGCATTATATTATATAAATTTATATTAATAAATTACTGACATTAAATACAGCTTAAAAATAGTTTTGTATATTTTTTTACATTATCGCAAGCCTTAGCATACTCTATCCGGTTTCTGTATATTTACAGGGTATGTGAACATATACAGAAAATTTAGTTAGTCGTCTAACGACACAGGCGCCAAATGTTTTGCCTATTTAAAAGTTAATAAAATCATATTATCGAGAAGATTTATTGGTTCAATGGCTGCCGAACAAGCTGAAAACACGTAATACACAACCCAATAGCAATAACAACAAGCGGAATAATAATAATAAAATATCAACAAAAAAAGCAATCGACAAAAATCTTGAAACTCGAGCGAAAACTATGCGCTGAAAATATATAAATTTTAATTAGTGTGCGACAACGAGTCGATTGATATTTGAGTCGACGTAGTAGTAGTAGAATTAGTTATAGCAGTAGTAGTAGTATTCTACGTATAGCAGATCAAGATCAAGATCGAGCGAAACATAACGAAACCAAAATGAAACGAAATCCAGATTGTTGTATGTTAGTTGTTGCCATGTTTCACTAATTAAGCCAAAATGAGCGCGTGTTTGTTGCCTTTGCATGATCTTTAATAATTTTCGAAAAATATTTGTGGCATTCCCCAGCACACAAAGATCTGATCAGATCAGATCGGAACGTTCTCTCTCTCTCTCTCTGTCTTTCACTCCCATTGTCGTTGTCTCTTTGGGGATTTCAGATGATATCCCGCGGTGTGAAATATTTTTTTGATGAGAATTTATCATTGTGGTCGATGCAGTCAGGCAGCAGCCTGCCAACACCCAATGCCAATGCCCCAGCTCTCCCCTCTCTCTCCTCTTGCTCTCTCTTTGGTCTTCTGTCGATCATAAATTGGTGCAACACTGCCATGCCACAAGAGCTCTGCTTGGCTCCTTGTGCAGTTGGCAGTCTGCAGCTGATAAGCATCTCAACCTGAACCTGGCCCGAACCGAGTTGGCTGCTGATTACTTGCTGACTGTCGCCTTGGCCTTGATGAGGATCATGATTTGATGGCATTGCCCAGACCTCAGACCTCAGACCCCGGCAACCGGCAACCAGCATCCAGATTCCTCGAGAGTTGCATGTTGCATGCTTGTTGTTCTACCTGGCGCTTGCCGCTCTTTGCCCACTCAAATTTCATTAGCTCCATGTGCTACTTATACCAAATACTTGATCATTTTGCCTTCGATTGCCCACTGCGATAGCTGCACTTGATCTATGGCCAACTCACTTTCTCTCGGCCTCCTCTAAACTAGTCACAACTCTGGCTATTTGACTTTTGTATATGATTCACTTTAGTATCTGCTGTTGGCCATTTAGTATTATAGCCCAATTTCATTGATTGAATGCTGTCAACATTTAGTCTTCTTGACTTTTTCATTATCTCTTGGAGGTGAATGTGAAATTCCCAATGTCTCCTTGCAAATGGTCAACGGTTTATTGGTTTAGCCAGTAATTTATGGCATTGAAGTAAAGCAAATTGAAAGCAATGAGTAATGTTTGTGCAGATTTAACTGATTTTCTAGGTTTATTGATTAATTGCTGACAACTGCTAACGGTTTCGGCTAAAAAAATACATCCATTTTACGGATATCAAGTGGAAAAATTATAGAAACACATTTTCTCCGTTTCTTTAACATCATATTTTTAACTCAGAATTCATCATCATCTAAAAATAAGATGTATTTCTAATATAATCCTATAATTTTCAGTTTATTTATTAAATTTGTCTGCGAAAGAAATGTCTAATTTTAATGGGTTACGGTTTTGTCGTTTTGTTTACTAATATTCATGCAATCTCCAAATTTTGATTTCATTTTCCATTTGTAGAATCTGTAATATTTAATGAAAGCTATTGTTAATTTATAAATTTAATGTTCTTCTACCACGATTGTTAAACAAAATTTTATTTTTAATTATTAATTAATTGCATATACATTTTGCTTTATGTTTCATGCTCTTGCTTGGAAATTTTTACATTACTTACAATATTTAAAAAATTATCTAACAATGTAAAAATTAAATGTTATCCTATTCTATAAATTTCTTATACATTTTGCATTTATGTTACAGATTTGCAAAAGTCTGGCTTGCGTATTTCATAAATGTTTTACAAACTGTTATTTTTAAAAACTGTCTTAATTTAATGTTTCATCTCATTATTCTTGTTTGAATAATTTTATTCAATGAATTTACATTTTGCATTCTTTCTGTACTGTATATTTTATCCAATGTTTACGAGAATTAAAATTAAAATAAACTATTTTAGTTATGAAAAAATTCAAAGTTGGTATTTTACAATTCTTCCGTACCATTCTTATTAAAATAAATATAATTATTTCCCATCCATTTTGCATGTTTACAAAAGTGTCATTTGTGTATTTTTTACATTATTCAGAAAAAGTATATTACAAAAACTGTCTTATGAATAAATTTCAAGTTCGTCTTCTACAATGACTCTGCAGCATTCTTATTTTAATAAATAAATTCATTTCTTTAGCATTCTGCATTTGCATTCCATGTACTTGCTTGAATATTTATTCCATTATGAAAAAGAAATCATAAATCACAGTTTCCTTGAAGATAGTTTTTAATGCTCTCAACTATTTCAATTGGTTTCGTTAACTTTCAGACTTTAATAAACTTCACTGCAAAGTTTCACCGTCCTTTCGTTGCGTCTGTTTATTTCGCAATTTAATAAATTTTATTGCATATTTCGCAACTTAATCAAGCGTACCGTAGAATTTAGTCATAAATTATGCGCTTCATTGCACTAAATCAAGCCACGTGCATTATTGAGTGGGCAATAAGGGAGGGTGGCAGGGGGAGGTAAGGGAGTGCAGCACACAAAATGCAAATCCAATTAACACTTATTGCGCTTCATTATGCTAAATGCACAATGGCTAAAATCACGCCCCTAATTGCCGAATCAACAACAACAGCAACAATGACTGTTGGCCATGTTCCGTTTAGGCCCGAACTGCACTACGGTTCATGGCAATTGAGTTTTGTTGCTGCTGCTGCTGCTGCTGATGCTGGTGGTTTTTGTTGTTTATTTATATGCATTTCATATGAAAATTTCGCTTTTTTTCGTGCTATGTTAATAAATTGTGCGAACTGTGGAAATTGTGCATTTTCCACGCAATATTCTCACACTTTTCCTCACACTCCACGGGTGCGACACCTGCTGTTCGACTTGCCGATTTATCAGTTGCCTGCTTAAACGCACATCCATTATCCCTGCTCAACTTGCCACAAAAAAAGGGGGGAACAAAAAAAAAAGTGTGGCCTCTGGCTAACTGGCTACCGATGTGCCAAGACGTCTGACCAGGCCAGAGACTAGGCCCGGCTCGGACTCGAGTGCGGACCGGGCCAATTCGCCTTGGCTATTTTAAGCCTTTAATTGAACAATTTGTAACAATCATGTGCACAAAATAGCGCAACAATTTGGCTTAAATAGTTTTCAATGAAGACGAAACCGCAGAATTAATGCGAGCCATTAAAGCTGGTCAAATCGCAGCTCGTACTCAATCCATTGCCAAAACCAAACCATAAAGTAGAACAATGCGTTGAGCTGGCGCATTTACAGCCACTTTTATAAGCCCGAATCGCCATTGATTGTGTCGCGCGGTTAGCCGATTAGGCTTTATCAATCAATTGTGTGGTTTGCCAAATGGTTTTGTACAGCGAGTTAATCGCACACTTTTTTTAATAAGTTGCACAGCATTTAAATGCGATATTTCGAAAATTAAAAACGAACTACTTTATACAAAAAGTAATTTCGATATGCTATTGAATTTAATTCGTTGCATTTTATTGTAATTGGATATCTGTCATTTGCAAATCCAGCTATTAATTTCATATTATATGTACATATGTATAAAAAGTAATTATTAGATGCTTTTGTATTACCTTGTTGTTTTTTTTATATTTTTATATCGAAGTTGTTGTCTCTTTAATAATTTCGATTTTCTAAATAATATTCTGCCTTCTCGCATGTCTTCTATTAACTCCATATTAAGCACTATATTAAATCAGATTCAACATTTCAAAAAATTTGAAAATTTAATATTTAAAAAGTAGTTTCGAGATGGTCTGAAATATTTTTGTGTTTTATTGAGTTGATTGTGTAGTTTTCTCTGTTTTAAATTTAAATTATTAACGTAGTAATACATTTATAAAAAGTAATTTCGAGATGCTATTCTCTTTTTTATTTTATAGAATGGTTGCCAGTTTGTCTCTTTTAAGTTAATATATTTAATGAATTTAAAATTAAGATTTCGAAAACTTTAATTATTCTTTTACACTTTGTTGAATATTATTCTACACTTAATATATAATGGAACTATTTTCATAATGGGGATTACGAATTTTAGACTATTATTAATAATTTTATTGGGTTATAAATTTAGTCTCACCTTTCTCCTCTCTGATTTAATTTATTTCTTTTCATTCATCCCAAACTCTCCCATTCTGAGCAACTCCTCCAACTCAATCAATTTGTCCCGTCACCTCAACCTTAAGATTCCAACCAGGAAATCGCACCACATTTAAATTTTCTGATCGTCTGCGCTTCTTCCCTCTCCCTCTCACCACCCGCACCCATCGCTCTTCATGCTCGTCTTGTTGTTGTTGTTGTTGTTGTTGTTGTTGGGTCTGTCGCGCAAGTCTCTTATTTTGTTATATTTAAGAGGGTAATTTGTAAGCCCGTCTAGTGACTGCCTTTTGAATAATTGACAGCGATAAGCAATCGCATTGCGCTGACATGTTTCACGCATTACAAAATCCAATGAGCTTGCCGTTCCATTGCCTTTTCATTCCATTCCAATTCTGTTCGTTTTGTTTCAGTTTAGTTTCGTTTGCTTTGGTTTTTCTTTTTGGTTCCGTTTCGAGTCGTGTTGGTGGCCTCCTCACACACACACACACACACACACACACACACTTAACTGCCTGTCTCTCCCTCTCGCTGTGTCTGTCTCTTCTGTCTGTCTGTCTGTTGGCACGCGAATTTCACACCATTTCCAATTACGTATACGCCGGGGGAGCGAGCGAGAGGAAGGCAGCGGCAGGAGCGCCTAGGGAGCGAGAGGAGGCTGGCAGGCAGGCACTTGTTTGGCTGCCTATGTAAACACGCTCCACCTACTTGCCAGCCCCTAAAACCATTTTGTGAATTTGATTAATAAAACCTCGCAACGCGCAACAGATGCAACACAGCTGATAAGCAGCAACGTATAAGCTTACCTAGCACCACCTCGCCACTCCAGGGCGGGGCAGGTGCAGGGGCAGGGGCAGGGCGTGCAGCGTCAAGTGCACTTGGAGAAACAAAGTTCTTAAATAATTCCGAATTATTCTTAATTGAACACACTAATAGATTTGAAAACAAAAGTGGTTTTTACTTTAAAATTACCTGCATATAACATAAGGAAACAATTACCACTATATACTGAACATACTTTAAATCTTTATTATAAACAAAAATAATAAAATTAAAAAAATATTTTGAATTTTAGCTCTAATTTAATATGAGGGAAGGAATCAATTTTCCAACATAAAAAACGCTATTAAATAATACTTTGTATTACTCATTTATTGAAAATGTAGTGAAAAATAACAGAATAAAATAAAAAAGGTAGCAGATAAATATCAACAATAAAATAACCGAATAATAAATAATAATTTCTAATGGAAGCCACAACGATTTCTAGATAAATATTGTATAACACTAAACATTACAAAAATAATTATATTCCCACATGTCACAAAGTTGGAAAAATGATAAACAAAAAAAGTTTAAGTTACATAAATGAAAATAATGGTAATAAAGTCTCATTTAAAAGTATTCTAAAAAGTATGTTCAAAAAATTAAATAAAAAAATAAATTGTTTTTTAATTCCATCACGTTTCAAATGTAATTCCATTTTATAAAGTTCATAGAATTTTTCTTGGAGTGTAGAAAAGGAAACCAGAATCAGCAACTTTAGCTGGGCTCCAACTTCAACTGCAGCGACGCGTTCTTCTTCTCAACGTCAACCGTGTTGTGTGTGGAAAGCTAATCTTTCAATTATAGACAATTTGTCAAATGACTTACAGGCAACAGCAACAACAACAACAACAACAACAACAAGAACCTCAGCAACCACAAGCGGCTTGTTGTGTTTCTCCCGCTTCTTTCTTCTTTTTCCCCCCCTCCATTCTGGGTAGAGGGGTGCGCCGGCATCGTCATCAGCATCGAGAGTCGACGACGACGATGTCGACAACGCCTGACGTAAACGAAGTCGTCGGCGCTCAATCATAGACCCATTTATAGGCGTCGAATTACAAGAACAAACTAATCGAAATCATTTATCACGTCCATGGGGCAGTGTTGCTGCCACAACCAGGCTCCACTCGTTTCATGTTCGCTGCGTCTCGCTTTGGGACGGGTCCAGCAATCAGCACCTATTGTCAGAGAGCACTGCGACCCGACCTACTCCTCCTACTCGGTGGACAAGACGCTACGCTATATTCCGACTCCGACTTGACTTGGATTCAGGTTGAGTAATATGATTAATTGGTAAATTATTGGAACTAAAAGGTGGCCCCTTTTGTCGTCGTCGCGCAGTCGCAGTATGAAATGCAAGTCGAGTGCACTCCACTTGAGATACATTTATTTCTTTTATCGCTCGTCGGAGACGCGGGCCTATTGCATGTGGGCTAATCGTGGGCGAGCGTTTTGCGTGTGACTTTACAATGCGTTCCCATCATTTTTCAGTCCATATGCTGGCGATAAATGAGCCAACTAGATATGTATCAAGTTAACTAAGTAGAAATAAACGTATTTCTCTGTTTAAGTAGGTGACTAGCATATGAAAATTGTTCTTCGGGATCCTTAATATGAATTTTAAAATAACTGAATGCCGTTTTAGCTGTGAATAAAATTGAATTTTATTTGATAATATTACTAAAATCATATTTATTGTTTTATTTTAGAATTATGTTTCTTTAAACTACATATTTAGTATTTATTTGTATTGTAATGAGCAACTGTATATATTAAGAGATTCCTTGAATCCTTTGCTTTATGTAATATATTTAAAACATGAAGGTATTTTACTATGATTATTATTTTATTATTTCACTCATTAAAATAAATCAATTTGTAGAGCTCACTGTTGCTTTATGTGACAAATTGATAATTAAACTCTTTTTAATTTTTTGCACTCTTATAAAATCACTCTATATATTGCAGTTGCCGCTGCATGATTGGCATAATCGAAAATTATCAAGAAGTGCTCAATTCGATGCATGTTATGCAAATGCAATTCCTTAATACGCAATCTGTCTCAATTAATTTGTGCATTTCATTACGGGATCTCGCTGGGGTCTGACAACTTTATAAAGTCATCCAAATGCAAATGCGAAAACGCAGAAAAGCAAATGGATTGCAGCTCCAATTTGGCATCGCACATCAATTTGCAGGCCAATTCCAATTCCAATTCCGAATCCGAATCCGAATCTGAATCCATTGAATGCGATTGAGCGACGCCTCGTCTGCCGACATCGAGAGACAGAGTCTCTCACTCTTGAGATACCCCCCACTAATTGCTGGCAATTTGTTACATGCCAGGGGTACGAGATCGTACGTTGTATATCCCAAAGAAACTCTGGTCCACGGGGCGTTGCTGTAATGAAATTTAATTATGTTGTATATCAACTTATTTGCATATCAGCCAGAAAGGTTTTTTAACGAAAAAAAACAAAAAAAAAAAAACAGCGAGATAACGAGCCAGAAGAAACACACTCAAAAGCGAGTTAAGCATTGGATGAGTTTCCTCTTCAGAGTATGTACTTTTTATACACTGACAAAGGTGAGTTTAATTAGCTGATTAGATGTGTAACGCGTTGTAGAGAAATCTTTATTTAAGCTAAATTAATTAAGTAAGAGAATATTCTGCATGCTTCAGTGAACTTATTTAGGTTGGTGATCTAAGACAGCTCACATGGTTATTCTTTTTAGTCTTCATTTGTATCAGCTATCAATATACGAAATAAATTAAATCAAAAATCAATTACCTAGTTGAAATATAAAAAAATGTCACCATCAAAAAATTGCTTATCTCTTTTTGATAGAGTGCAAAATATTCGATATCAAACGGAAATTGAAAATCTGTTCTTTTTGTCTAAACATTAGCATACGAGTGTCGACTAACAGCTACAGATACTGTATCTCGAACCACAAAATTCATTTTAATTGCCGCAGTGCCAAAAATTAGATTTCATGTGCAAAAATTCTAATTTAAGGTTTACTTTTACCCCCCCTCCCAGGTGCTTCTTGTGTGTTTTCGGTGAGTTTTTTGCGCACCCATTTCCCAGATATTTAGCGCGTTGAGCGGAAATAGTTTGTACATCGTACAACCAGAACAGCAGCAAGCAGCACTAGCAAAACAGCAACAACAACAACAGCAGCATTTGAGAATAACAAGCAACAGGCATAACTGTGCGTTGACCTTTTTACGCAAAATAAAAAAAAAAGTAAAATAAAGGGGCCTTTGATAAATGTGCAACATTTAGACGCGATTTGGGGCCAAGATAAGTAAATTTTTGTCTGCTTTTTTTTTTGGGTTGAGTTTTGCCCAAATGTTGGTACACAACAATTTTCAACTGCCGCTGCTTGTTAAATGTTTGTTTTAAGCATTTTTAATTGCTTTAATTATTTATTGTTTGGTTTGGTTGTGCGTCGCGACGGCGACGGCGACGACGACGGCGGCGGCTTCCCGACTGGGCGCCAAAAGACTTAGGCAACGAACTTGGCCCCGCTAACAATTTGTACGGCAGAAGAAAACTGGGCAAAACAGTCGCAACATCTTCGCTGTTGGAAGTGCTGTGACTGCGACAGCGACAGCGATTGCGACTGCGCAGATTTCAATCAATAAATCAATCAATAATTGTGAAAGCTGCAGCCAATGTTCCAGCTTCAGCTCGCAGCAACAGCTCCATCTGTCCGTCCATCATTCATACGCATATTTCAATTAACATTCATGCGTCGCGTTTTTCCCGTTTGGTTCCCAGCTGTCAGTCTCTGGAACGGCCTTTATTGATGGCACCACTAAGTCCGTTTTTTCTTGTACTTTGTTGTTGCTCTTTTCTGCGCCTATATAACAATTACATTTTGTCAGCTTCAACTGCGAAACGGTAGCTGAAGCCAGCGGGCACTTCAAGCTCTAAGCCAACCTAAGCCACAACCAACCACCCACCTTCAATCGTTAGCCAAACAATGGGGCCTCACAACGGCTTGTGTCTTTGGTCTCTTTGCTCTTTGCATATTCGGCAATCACATGTCTGACAAAACCCTTTTATGCGATCATAAGTAAGTCTTAAAGGAACTACCCAAAGCGGGCATTACGAATTACAAATGCTGGTTGTCGGTGAGAAGAGAGTTTCAGCATGAAGCTGATTTGCAATTGCTCAGAATTTAGTATAAAAGTATTTGGAATGTTAACATAATCATTAATAATCAAAGTAATAAATATTTCCAGAATTAAAAAAAACAAAATATTTTAAAAGGGTAAATTTTTGTAGCAAACTTTTTTTCATCTTTTCTTAAAATAACAATTGCCGAGTATATGTCAAAATTTTTAACTAGATCCTTAACAATTGAGCTTCTCGATTTTGTTCATTATAATATTTCTTAAGACCTCTAATTTGTAAATCATAAAGTTTTTTCTGGAGTTAAAACGATGGCAACTCTATTAAATTCTAAGCTTATTGGTAAAATGACAAATGTATTATTATTAAATTTCTTTATCAACATACAATACAAATTTTAAGTACAATATTATATATCATAGTATTCAAATACTATCTCAGATTTTTAATGAAAATGTAACTTTAATGTAAAATTATTTGCATTTTGCTGCTAAATTCGATTATGAACCAATTCATGTCCTCTTCCACTTATCATTGTAATCTTGTTTTTATAGTATTTGTATAATAGATTTAGCTATGCTTTGTTACTCTCTTGTTAGGAGGAGAGCATGTAAGATTCGTCTATGTGCTACTCTCTCCCTCGGATCTGTCTAAATTTTGACATTTTTGTTAAGTCATCAACGCGGACGACGGGACGTACACACAGCTGGTGTTGTTGTTGTTGTGGTTGTTGTTATTGGTTTGCTGGGTTGTTACCTGTGACTGATTAATTTGGCTATTATGGCATTTGGCTTTTTATGCGCACTGCCCCCAAAGTTAGCCCTGCTCAGTCCCTCATCGCCCCTCTGCGTCGTTGCCCCGCCTTTGATCGTTGGCTGCGTCTTCCGATCGATTCGTTTCGATCTTCTTCTGCTTGTAGCACGTCAAATATTTTTGTCGGCTTCGACTCATAATAGCCCCAGTTAATTGCTAATAGCCAACGGTGCAGATTTCTATGTCAGGCCACGTCAATGTGGTTTTTGCTCTTTGGTTTTCAAAATGCTGCTTGTGGTGCTTATTAAAGTTAAGATTGTTATTGTTGTTGTTTCTGTTGTTGGTCTCATAAATTTCGAATTTTTGTAATTTGCGTTCCACGTTCCGCGTTCCATGCCAAGCCATGCAAATGTGCATGACGCTCGTTTCGGTTACAGTTTGATGATAACAAATTCATTGACCCAAAAGGTTTCTCATTACGTACGCCTCATATTTTGAATTTATTTTAGTTCCCAGTGAACAGATATTTTTTTTCGCCTCTTGTAGCTCTCTGATCTCTTAATTGCATGCGATTCGAAATTTCTACGCGCTCACACAACATTTCGGTGAAATTTTTATGATTGTTTTACATACCCTATAAACAGCAAAAGGGTGGAGTGGGCAGCATACTCTTAATATTCAAAATGTAGATATGACATTAGTTTATGGTCTTATCGGTGATATGAATTCATTTTAATAATGCAAAAATACTTGGAAATTGAAATAAAAAAATCTTATATTACCAACTTATATATAAAATTACATGCATTTTTTATTGAATTAATAATTGTATAATAGAGTACTGATATTATGAATTTCACTGCAAAATTAGTGCAAAAAGTATAAGTATATGTAGATCAGAGTTTTCACAAACTACAGGGTATCTGCTAGTGAAGCCATCTACGACTATTTGTTTTAAATGTGTTTACGGGGCGCGGCATTAACATTTCTCGCGGCCCCCTGCCTCAAGATTTGGAAACGTATATAATTAAATCATGCAAAAATAAAAGATGGCAACATAAAGAAATTCATATCGATATGGGTTTGGAGGGATTTGCAATCGGGTAAATGTTAAATTTAAAATCACTTCATTTGTCAGTGGCTCGCCAGGTTGCAATTATCGTAAAATTTTATGGGATGCTCCACTTTATGCGCAACGTCTGCGATGGAACCAGATGTCTGGCAACGCTTAAGCGCTAAAATTATGGCAGCCAAACAATAAAAACGCATAAAGCTCAAAATAATCCTTACAAATATTTTTGTTTCTTTTTTTTTTTGTATTTTTGTTGTCGGAATTTTGTTGGTGCTTTTCGAGCGTAAATCACGACGGGGCACAAATATTTAGTATTAATATCGTAAATTGTCACAAGTTGGCCCCAATTTGCCCGCTGCGTTATAAATTTGCATGCCAGAGAGAAACTCAGGTGTGAGAGAGAGAGAGAGAGAGAGGGAGAGTGGGAATTTAGCTGCCGGCTTGTGGGCGTCTTTGTGAATGCGTGCGAGCAAATTGAGTTCTAATGGCAATGGATAAATACACACGTAAATACACAGCGTAAGTGTGTGTGTGTGTGTGTGTGTGTGTGTGTGTATTTGCAGCTCTCTCAATATTTCTTCAAGTTTGCGCATTTTCAATTAGACCTCTGAACTCTTCGCTCGCTCGCTGCCTGGCTGCCAACTCTCGCCCTCTCGCTCGCTCGCTCGCTCTCTTTTACTTCCATCCAGTGACCAGTGCAAGTCGCGTTTATAGTGCGTCTGGCAAGTTTTCGGGGCGCATGAGGAGGCGAAGGAGGAGGCGGCAAGGGGGGCAAACTGCTTGTGTTTCGAATATTTTAATGAAGTCCATTGAAGTTTGTGCGAACGAAATTGCATTTATAAGCCAAGCTTAGACTTTTCTTAACTTTTTTATGTGGCTGTCAGTTTCTGTTGTTGTTGCTGTTGCTGTTGTTGTTGGGGCTGTAACCAGCGCGCGTTTATTACAATCTAATGAAGTCGAGCCTGCCACTTAACGGTTGTTAAAGAAACACAAGCAGCTGGCGAGTAGGCGGCAGAGGGGGAGGAGGAGTTTTTCTGCTTTTCAACCGTTTTAGACTTTTCATTTTCTTATTTTTTTTTTTCGGCTTTCGTTACGCAATTTTCAGCTGGAGCAAATGAAGCGTTAAATTTGATTGTGGCCAGCGGCAAACGGCCTGCCAGGTTGCCAGACTGTCTCAACTATTAAGATATGAGTATCGAATTTATTCGATATCATAGAGAATCGATATTTATACAGCCATAAAATCAATCAATTGAATTATGCGAGCATTAGACTGCAATACTCGAGATTATTTGCGATTATATTAATTAATTTGCAAATAAAGATGTCGGGGAATTGCTTCGCTGGTAATTCGATATGCGAAATATCGGAGGAGAAAGTGTGCAATTAATGGGCTATGGCTAATCGATAAGAAATCAATGTGCGAGCGCATTTAAATGGATTCCCAGTCTAGGAGTAAAGTCCAATGAAGCTAGCATTTTTTGGTATTTAGCCTGGCAGTTAAATAAAGTATCTAGTTAGTCATAAAACTCAGAGCAGCTAATAATTTAATTTAAGTGATAATTTATTGCTAACGATCATTTTAAAAGCTGACGGTTACATTTTCTTTGAAATAATTCAGTTGCTTATTGTTCGAGAACAATGCATATATTTTTCATGTATTTTCTAATGAATAACTTTGAATTTTGACTTTCTATATTTTAATGCCTTGCAAAAATATAAATAAAATGATTAATCAAATTCAACAATCATTTTAGTTACTTTGTCTTGCCATTCATTGCATTTTGTTAGTCGCTCAATATTCGATATGTATTTCACTCTGGAGTCTAGACTTCTGGCTAGAGGCATTTCCCAGCAGCAGCAGCAGCAGCATTTTGGCTGGGAAGAATGCAAGACATAATAAATAACCGCTGTCATTCATAATGTCAACAGTGCTGCCAACATTTTGCTGTTATCTGCGCACAATTCTAACAACAACATTGTGTGTGTTGGCCAGCTGAACTGGGCTTAGACTTTGGCTCTGGCTCTGGCTTTGGCTTTGACTTCAACTTTGGCTGTGGCTGCGACTTTGGCTAACATGGGAACGGGGAACCAGCAGAAGCAGACAAAGTGGCTGAGACTGGGGGCCGAGACTGTGTGTGAGAAGAGACCTCCACATTGGCCATTCTTTTGGCCACATTTCGCTTGGACTGCGTCTGCGTCTGCGTCTATGCGCTTTGACATCTTACAGATCAATTCATGATAATCGTTGGGACCACCATGGTCCCCACTTTGGGTGGAACGAACGTTCGACGTTCGCTGTTCGCTGTTCGCCGTTCGCATGCTGGAGACCTTTTTACCGGAATTTAACTGTTTTCATTGGAATTGAATTTCCAAAGCGGAGAGCCAGCAGTAGACGGCGGACAGCGGTCTCACATGTAATCGATATTTTTCGAGCCACAAGTCGACATGAGGCGAAACGACAATGGCAATTGCGGGTCAGGTGGGCTGTGTGGAGGAGCAGTCTGGGAAGCTGGACACACGGACACAACACAGCCACAGAAAGGGTCAGCACATGTTGTTGTTGCAACATGCCACCGTGTTGTGCAAAACTGAGCAGCAAAATTGTGGCAACATGAAAACGATAGAGACCATTATTAGAGTGTGTGTTGCTGCTACTGGTCTTGGACGATTATCTGCGGCCATCGAATCGATATGGCCGGCAAATTGTACTCTACAAATATGCATAAAATTACAGAATTAATTACTGAAAGGATTCTGTGTGCGACGAGCATTATTGCTGCCATTGTGGGGATGTTGGTGCTGTGCTAAACGTTTTGCTGCTCAGAGCCAAAGTCGTTACACGGCGGCAATGTGAAATTTATGTTGGCTGCGAATGTAAATCATTTCGCTATGCCACGCTTACAACTGCTGCACAACAGACTGCCTCTCAGACTGACTCAGAGTCAAAGTCGGAAGGCACTTCAACTCAACAGCAAATGGCAAACTGCAAACTGCAAACTCCAAGCTGCAACTCAACGGCTCATCGAGCATTTCGCCCTCTAACCCTACATAAATTCAGCAGCAAACCGAACCGCAAGGCAACCGAAAGATCAGTTCAGGCATCAACCAAAGCCTGTGCAACGACAGACAAGTGGCATTCCATTGCCACGGCACTAGAGAGAGCGGCAACAACAACTGCAACAGCAACAGCAGCAACAGCAGCAACAACAACACCAACAACAGCAGCAGCCCAAAAGCAAATAACAAAGGCTTAAAAGAACGTCAGGGCAGGCATCGAGTGTGAATTGATTTTTAGTTTTACTCTAAGCAAGTGGAGGTACTTTAGCTTATGTACTACATTTCATTAATTTGATTGAAAATATATATTATAATATATATAATCATTTAAGCTGGTTTTGATAGACCTTGATAAAAAGCGAAACAGATATGGTTTTAGAACAGTTTTGTAAGTAAAAAAATATTTATTACATTTTTAATTTATTGCATTTTCAAATATTTGCCATGATTATGATTATTAACAATTTAATTAATTTTTATTTTATTTTGTAAGGCTTTTTTATTTATACATTTTTCAGATAATCCATAGAGGGTGATGTTTATATACCCTATGAGTAGCGGGTATAAAAACAATAGTTAATGAAGTAAACGTAAACTCAATTATATATTTTGATATTAAAAAAATAGAGGTAAATTGCAATAGAAATTAAAGAAGTAGCTATTATGCATATGAGAGTCCATTTGATTTTATATATAATTTTATATTTTGTTTTAAGTATTTTGGTTGTTTGAAATTATAATATTAAATAAATTCAATGATTCAATTATATTCAAATAGGAAAACTTGAGGTAATCTCTAAATTGGATGACGTTCGCCTCTTATTTTATCGACACCTAACCCAGAATTTTTCGACAGATTCAAAAAGATTAATTGTACCTCAAGATAAAAAGAATATAACTTATAAATCTGCAACTAAAAATAGAAATGTGAGAGAACTCAAAATACGAAGTATTTGATTTGAAAAAAATAAAATCAATAAACCTAAATTTCGTAAATTTTGTAAATAGTAAACTATGATTTAAGACGATACTTGCAGAGAGGGTATTTTGAAATGGTAATGAAATGGGGGGAACTAACGCAAATTTGAGTTTGCATACGAGTGGAAGGAAAGGAGGCAGCAGCTGAACAACAAACACCAAGTGCACCTGAGGGCCTCAGTGGGAACTGAGAGGGACTTCTTATAGAGTTTACTACTGCTGCTGCTGCTGCTGCTGCTGCTGCTGCTGATCTGAAACAACTACTGGAAGGTGCTGGAGGTAGTTGTGGCAGTGGCAGTGGCAGTGGTTGCAACTGCATTTGCAACTGCAACAGAGACTGCTCAGGAAGCAAACGTCCACGTTCACCACGCTTCTCATCTGCATATGTTTCGGCAATTTTGCGCGGCCTGAAAATGATTTGCTGATCGCTCTTTGAACACTCCATCAATTCGTGATTTTTACGAGCGCAATGTCGTCGGCGTTCTGTTGGCTCTCCCATGGTGGAAATGGAGGCAACATTCGCCTGCCACTCGAGCGCATGCGCAACGAAAGCATCATTTAACGCGCATTTACCCATTCGACTGAGTGCGCGAAGGGATCGGAGTGAAGATCAGGGAGAGCAGGGTGAGAATACTCCGACTCCAACTCCGACTCTGTAGTGGAGGCCCCAGAGTCACAGTTAAAGTCATTGCCAGGGCCATGCGGCTTTTGTTTTTGGTTTTTCTCTCAAAGTCAAAGCTTGCTAGAGACTCTTTTGTTTTGGCTGCTTTTGTTTTTGTTTTTGTTTTGCTCGCCATCATCCTGTCGGCTTCAGCTACTGAAGTAGCTGCTGTGCTGGATGCTGTGGCAAACAGCCGCAGGCCAACGACTGTCAGTCATTTGTCCCAGACGCGTCGTTCAGTCTGGTGTGAGTCTCTCCCAGACCCAGAGCCAGAGCCAGAGCCTCTCATGAGCTGCTCATCGGACGGACAAAGCTGTAGCTGCAGCTTCAATCCAAAACTCTTGACTCTGTCTTTATGTAAATTAGTTCAAGTTCGCGAGCATTTCGAACGTGACCTTTCCCTTCCTTTCGTTACCGTTCCACCCCCTTTGCTTCTTTTGCCCACAAGTTAATCATTTGCACTAAGCCATGGGTTTAGAGAGAAGTGCGCTTTGAAAACCTCTCACATTTAACAGCTGTGCTTTAATGAAAATGTTAATGAGATGCTAACAGTGTAATTGTAAATAACTCTAATACTTATTATGCATTGTTGAGCCCCCTGACTTTTAATATATTTTAAATTATATTATTCATGAAAAGTGGGAAGTAGTTAGCAAAATTTCATGCTTTGTAATATTAAAATGATAATGTTAGAGACTAGCGACAAGAATAGTAATCAATAAAAAAATAAAATAAATAAATTTTACAGCTTTTGAATTAAAATGTTTATAATATTTCAAAAACCTTTAATTTTGACTCAACAATCTGTCGAAATAAAATAAATTACAGAATTGCAGTAATTAAATTATATGTAATATTTCTACATAGTTCTTAAATGTTTACTTCAATTATTTCTTCACTGTTGATACGCTTCTATTATTTTAATATTGTTTTGAATTGCTTCATAAAACTAAACTTTATGTTCGACTTGAGTTTTATATATGACACTTGCTGTGTGGTTTGCCGTACTAAACTTAAATCCATTAATTTCAATCTTGGCCGCATTAAATGTGGCAAAACATATTTTACAGCTCGTATAAAAATTTACCTTTTTAAGCGAATCGACATAAAATTATATGAAGCGATAGCTTTATTTATGGTGTTCTTATTTTAATACCCTACAAAAATATATTTAAAGTTTATGGAAATATCGAAATTGTAGGGAATTACTGACAAAAATGAAAAAGTTGAGTTAGTTTTGGATAAGTAATGTTTTGGGCCGATCATTGTTCTATATATATAGTATTGTGGATAATTCACGAATAATTTCATGATTTATATATTAAATTAATATTAATTAAAATAAAAATAATATTTGTAGACTCTGTAATGTTTGCAATAAGAGTTTTTCCGAAGAAATTGAAAACATAAAAAGACTCTTGAATATTACAAATTATAAGAATACAGTTTTATTTAAACTTTAGTCTTTTATTTTTAAAAATATAAGACACTAAAAGAGTTTTTAAGTCGTGTTATACAATATATTTTTAATCGTTTTCAAAGAGAATTACATAAATATTTTAGGTTTCACTTCATGTAATACATTTGTTTGAAGGGTATCAAAGCTGCGTGAATAAGTTTATTAAAAGTGCTGGCAACTGGCGACGTCTAATAAAATATAAGTAGGTGCGCTTAAGATATAATTTAATGTATTTGGATGGATGCCCGGGCTTTACGAGTGCCATGAGTGCCATTGGGACCATTGTGTCTCGGAGTCAGGTTGGGTGTGCGATTTATGGATGCATTAGCGTCCAGTCGATTGAATATGCTAAGTATATGCGGCAGCTGCCCCTTCTGCCCCTGCACCGTCGTCGTCGGGGTCGCATTGCTGCTGCTTCTTCATCGTATTTTTATGACTTGGCAATTTTTGGCGCATATAAAGAAATGGCAATTAGAGGTAACATTTAATTACCAGTTGGAGATTGAGAGAGCCAAGTACTTGGACTTGCCACTACCCACGCCAGCTGCAGGCGGCAGCATTTTTGTTGCATCTTTCTGGCACAAGCAGCAACCACACAACAAAAACGAAGAAGAGAAGACAGAGATGGAGAAGCTGTGTGCCACATGGAGAGAGGCAGAATGTGGTTGCCGGGCAGGCCGTGGAGGCCATGGCTTATTGGTGTTGGCGTTGTTGGCCAACTCGCAATGATTTAAAGTGTTGCTTTGCATTACATTTATTGCCAATTGAAATTTGAAGTGCGTGAGAAAGTTGAAATGGGCTCCACCAAAACTCTCCTCCTCCCAAACAGTGTCTGCCCCGCTTGTGGCCAGAGGCCTAACCATGGCCCGTTTTTCCAGCCCGTTTGCTGTTCTTCTGCTCGATGCTGTTGTTGTTGTTGTTGGTGCCATGTTGGCCAGGTTGGCCAGGTTGCCAAGTTGCCAGTTTGGCCTTTGTGCTGCGGGTTAATATGAGCTAAAATTGGCTTTGCTTAGTTTTGTGGTCGCTCGTTTGTGCGCTGTGATTTGATAACATTTTTCAGTCGGAATGGAAAGTTTCTATATAGCAGTAGTCTCTCTGTACCCACAGTACACTCGTATCCATCTCCACACTGACTCCTCGTGCAGTTCCATTGCCATTTCCATCGCCATCTCCATCGCATTGCATTGCATTGCGTTTCTGGCTCTGGGTCAGGTTGGGTGCGCCATCCAAAATGCAGCATCTTGGTCTTTATGATGCCTTGGAAGCATCTTCCAGCTGTTTTTGCCTATAAAATGCTTTCAATACACACAACTCTTCAAGAATGTGCAATGCATGTTAGGGCTTTGTTAAACATATATATAATAATTTTTTACTGTGTAGAATATAGTTTTCCTTGCAATGTTTGCAAACAGAAAAATCGATATGATTGTAAGTAAAAAATGAAAATTGAAAAAAAATCTTTCCATTATTAAATACATTTCTGTAGAAGCAGACTTAATGCATTCATTTTTATTGTATTTTTTCCAGAACTTTTAAAGTGATAATTTTATATGCTGCACATGTTATATAAAATTGTTTCTATATTATGTATGTATTTCAATGAAAAACAAAAACTATCACATAAAAAATGTTACATAAAATTACAAAATAAAATATGGCTATGTTTTCGGCAAATGTGTGTAAATAAAATAATAATAGTAAATTTATTTTATTTGAAATTCTTAAATAAATGAGGAAACATATTCCTTGGGTTTTTCGATCGCGGTAAGTATTTAAAATAATTAAAGTAGTTTTGTAGTTTTAGTAGTTGTCATATTGTGTATTGATTTCAATGGAAAAAAAGAAAAACTTGAAAATAAATAAAGTAATATAAATTTACAAAATAATCGTAGGGAGTATCTTTTGTTTTTGGGAAATCTATACGTATAAATAAAGTAATAATAGTAAAATTTGAATAATTAAAGCCATATTTCCTTAATGGTTTTGTTTCTTTGCTTACCGTAATCATAGTTATTAATTTTATTATTTTAGTTCATAAGTATATTTTCAATATATAGACGAATTGATTGTCGGACTCCTCCTACAATCGCAGCCAACTGTGGCCAATTAAATGCCTCGCTTGCCTTTCAATTGATTTGTTTTTGTGAGTACAGCGCATAATAAGTAACATAAATTAAAGCAATCGCAGAGCTTTTATTGGGCGGCCACAAAGACAACAATAGCAACAACAAAAACAACGACTTGAATATGCCATAAGCAGAAAACTGAAGGCAAAATCGAAACTTGAATCTGCGTCTTCATGTCTTCATATAATTTCATCATTAGGCAAAGCAAAGTTGGTAATACATGCGAATCAATTGCAGATTTTGCCCCGTTGCCAGTCGACAGTTGCCAGTTGCCAGTTGCCAGTTGCCAGTTGTCAGTTGGCATTTAATGGCCTTAGTAAATCTGTGGCCAAAAGCAACTACAACAGGTGACAGCTAAGGTACATGGCTGCGAGTATTTACATACATGTATAGATACATTTACTATATATAAACGTGTGGCATGCAACATGGTTACTGCGAAACCTGCCCAAATTCAACGTGGACAATCCCAGGCCATTGAGCGAATCAATACAACCACAATTACGTTGTTTTTCGCTTATTAAATTGATGTAAATAAGTAGAATCAATTTATGTGTATATTCAATTCGAATCATGTTTACAAGCCAAGTACTTTGAATGTTTATTACAATTTCAACATCTGCTTTAAACGCTTGATTGTTTTCAAAAGTAATTTAATTGAAGCTCCATTAAATCTGGATTTGTTGAAAGCGCTTTTGCGACTAATATATTCAAATCAAATTAATATTATCAATAAAGAATTTTAGTTCATTTAAAGGTTTTTATTTAACTATACTAGAGTAAAATAATTAAAATACACTCTGTATTAATTAAATATAAAAAATTCTGCAATTTTCACTTAGTTTTAATACAATTAAGTTATATAAAGTATTTTATAAAACTTAATGTTTTTATATTAATATTTTAAATGCCATTGATTGTAGCGTGTATCTCAAACCAATTTTTATTATTTAAATATTTTTAATGTTATATATCGTTAAATATTTTTAAAGTTTTCAGTCCCTTTAATATTTTTTGATTAATCGTAATCAATATTCTATAATTCGAATTCGTAGTTCAATAATACTAAAATACAATAAACGTAATACAAATTTTATTGAGATATAAATTAGTAGTAAAACGTTTTCTGTATTATATTTATTAAAATTATGAATATCATACATTTAGCAACCAAAGGGAAAAAAACCTCTTAGTCCTTTCAGTTTTTTTTTGTTTTAAAATATTATAGTTAAATATATACGTTTAATGTCTTAAAAATTTGATTATTTTATAATTTTCTTTAATAAAAAGTTTGATCACATTATAGGTGAATAATATTAATATACACTTTATAATCGTAACAAGTTTAGCAGTCCATTCAATGGTTTTTTACAAAATAAATCATTTAATCCTAATATAATTTAATTGTATAAAGTGTTTCAAAATGTTCATTTTTCTAATGAGATAAATACGAACAAACTTCCAAATTCTAATCTCTGGCAAATCAATGTTAAGATGGCTGTCAGAAGATGTATGGAATGGCCAATATGCAATCTGCGAGCTGCATTTTCTAATAGTCAACACTGGCATTAAAATGAATCGATCTGTCCATCAGACAACTGTGTCCGTCCGTCCGTCTGTCTCTATGGACTGATCGTGTCCTCTCGCTCTGTCCGACTGGGTGTGTGAGAGTGTGTGTGTGTGTGTGTGTGTGAGGCTGTTGGCCGCATTGATTGACCAATAAACTTGCAGCTTGATATCAGTTTACGTTGTTAGTTATAGTTTGTTATTGGCTGGCCTGGGCTGTGACTGGGAATTCGCAAAACCTCCTCGGCCCAAAATACGAAAAAAAGATGAAAAAAAATACACGCAGAGAGACAACAACAAGAAAGAAGGAAAAAAGTGAAACCCGCTACAGCTTGTCGACAAGTTGTTTAAGTTGTTGTCGCCTCCGATGTGTTGTTGCCGTGCTCTTTACTCAAACGGGGCCGCATCATAATTTCCATTTTGCGGTCAGGTTTCGTCCAATCAGCGCTTTGCACATTAGCAAAAAGCAACAACGAAAAACACATGTTGATTGCATTTTATTTTTGCCAGGCAGCTTTGTTTTTGCCGTCCGACAACTGTTGCAGTTGCCATAGTTGTTATTGTTGTAGTTGTTGTTGTTGTTGTTGTTGCTCGCATGTACTCTACTGGTTTGAGAGTTGTTGTTGTTGTGCGGCCATTAGCGCAACAGTGTGAAATTCGATATTAGTGCAATTCATTTTCAACAACTAATTTTTGCCAGTCGCTTCGCCATTTCAAACTAACCAAGTTGTTGCAGTTGTTGCTCATTTTGTTGTCTTGGTTTCTTTTTGCTTCATTAGTTTGAACATTTTTACGATAGAAATTGTCTTTCTATTGCAATTAGCACATTTTTGCCAGTGATTGAAGGCTGGCAGTCCACTCGACCAGGTCGTCAGTCAGAGGAGAGCCTCTTAGGCCGACCCTCTTTACAGTTGCATATGGAAAATTAATTTTACTCAACGCGTTACGCCCCACTCTCAAGTGTGTGTGTGTGCGAGTGTGTGTTTGTGTGTTTGTGTTGTGCACATCATCTTCATGGAGAGCAGACCTGGAGAGCGACCTGTTCTCAACTGATTTCTGCTTTTTACGACTTGCGCGTTTTTAATTACAACTACTGTGCATTTTGCGACGACAGAGAAAGGCGACTGCGCAAACACAGATATGTGTGTTATGTAGTTAGAGGGAGACGCAGCGAGCGAGAGAGGCGGTTGGGGCGGCGGTGGCTACTGACGTCTTCTCAATTGCATTGCTGCAACTCGTATTGCGCATACATAAATACTCGTCTGCTCGTCTCTCGTATATCCAGCCAGGTGCTGAAATCTTTCGTTTGTTTCCATTTCAAAGTCGCGGTCAAATGGCTTAAATTGTTGTTAAGGCGTCACGACAACATTGTCTGTTTTGGCCAACTTGTGCAGTTGTAGCCAACAACACGTCAACTCAACTGAGCAGCAGCCTCTGGCTCACATTTATTTCCAAGAACGCAGAAAATGCGAAGCGATAGTTACATAAATAACAAAAATGAAAACATTTAATAAATTTATTTTTATTAGATTTTTACTGCAAATATACATTTTTAAATATAATAAATAATATATTTGTGAAGCAATGTAAGCAAAAAAATATCACTAAAAAACTACAATTTTTACAATACCTATTCCACAATATTTTTATTAAACAATAACTAATTATTTTAGGTATTTTTTTGATGACATTAAATGTCGCGTCAGGAGATATTTTTAAATAAACACTAATGTTCAGCGAATTATCTTTTTAAATTATAAATTAGAGTGAAAACATCATAAACATTGATGGATAAGCATAAAGTTAGACCTTCTCATATTCTGGTACAGAAATTAATTTCTTAGTTCAATAAAGTTAATTTTTTCTTACCTAATAAAAACGAGTTTTTTTATAGAAAAACTTCAATAAGTAAACAGACTTAAAATTATAACGATTTATATAAATAATAATAAATAAAATGCGCTTCTCAGCCTTCGATATATTTCAAACAGTTTCCATCCTAAAAACGATTTATCTACATTAGCAAACATTTATTTTTTACATAACAAAATCGAAAAATCCATTAAATATTGCTTAAGAAAACTAACTTTACTATAACATCAAACTACTTTTACCACTAATACTACAACGATAATTGCTGGTTTACTAAGTTATTAAATCGAATTATGCTACTAAAAGTCTTGCTGCTTGCGGTTCATTAACAGCACTTAAGTATGAGTTATTTTTATTAAATTCAATTTATATTAACTACTCCTCAATACTAATAATCCACCTGATTTTAGTATCTTTCCAACATAATAGCTGTAAATAAAGACGAAACGAGTTAAAAATATTTCGAATGCTTAAAGATTTTCTCGTTCGTTTTACTTAATTAAGTCTCCGACTCCGCCCACTCCCACGACTGCGAGATCGACTAAGACAACGAGTCCCATTCCGACTAACATATATAGCCTCATTTAAAATGCGTTCAGCCCTAAAGCTCACACGTCGTAAACCATGGCCGAAACAACGCTGTAATTTCTGTATCATAAATTTAAACAAATCAAATTGAGCGCATTTTCCAACACTAATTAGCAACGCCCACGATAAAGCCACGCGATAGTTTGTCTGCCATGGCAGCAACAACAACAACCCAAAAACTAGTTAAAATGGAAAGCGTTTTTAACGAAATTATACAAACGGCTCGAAACTTCAGACGATTAAAGTCGAAAAGTTGAGAAAATGGGCGTTGCTCGTTCATAAAGCAAATGAAATGGAATGAAAAGCCTCCGACCAGAGTTATGAGAGATGTGTTACAAATTTAAGAAGAAGAAGTTGGGAAGGGGGTGAAAAATAAAACCTAGAAATTTGGTTGTTCAATGTCTGGTTCGGAATCGATTCGTCACGTTTAAAGGGCTTTGGCTCAATGTCGACAGTCGACAGTCGACAGTCGGTGGGTCAAGTATCGATGGGAAAGAGAAGAGAAGCGCTGAGGGGTTGGAGGTTGAAGATGCCTCAGCGTGTAATTTGCATACATTAAACTACTGTGGACGATGTAGCCAGTTCGTTTCTAAGCTTAATCTAAATTTAATTATTGTGACCAACAAATGGACAGGCACAAAAGAAAAAAAAAAAATAAAAACGAAACGAATCGAATCGAATCGAGTCGAATACGAAAAGCAAAACGGCAGCGCAACACAGAAATCTGAATTTTTTATGTTTTTTCTTAGTTAATAAATTAATAATCAACAACATAAAAAGCGCTTTTCATATTTTTTTCTCTTCCCTATATCGATAACAACGGCGCGCTTTGAACTCATGCCCATATGCATTATGTACATATATTTTCATAATTTACTAACGATTTCGGGGTCTTATTTCTGGCATTTGAATGATTACTGAAGCCCTCGAAGCGTCTTGTTTTGTCTTGGCTTAAGTCTGGGGGTTATGCTGTTGATATAGTTTTTATGGGCGTTTGATAAATCTCTTTACGTTTTCTACAACAATTAGTTGCAATCAATAGCCATATTGTTTATAAGTTGGCCATAGGCAAGGAAACTTTTCGTTGGCTCCCCACTTAATCTGATATCGATTTAAATTATGAAAGTTGAGTTGTGCATGATTAATACTAAGTCTCTTTCAAATGGAACACTTGAGTGGGGGAAGTTTATCAACGATTTGGAAGGGGAGCAACTAACTGCAGAGCTCGTATCATGTTTAACCTTAAGCCAGAACGTGAGCATCATTTGCTTGTATCGCAAAAATGTTGCTTTCAATTGCCGTCAATAACTTAATAAAATAAAAATTGAATGGAAGACGCTGCATGATGATGATGCAGAAATAAATATATATACGTTAATTTTGACATGAACTTCTAGGATCACAGCTTCGACACACATCAAATTATGCATGCAATGCGACGCGACCCAAACCGATTCAAAAGACGATCCAAACCAAAACCATGAGCCATCAATCCAATCCATACACCATAAGCAAAGTCCGACCCGACCTGATCAACTCACTTGACTTGGGCTGTATAATCGGCCGCGACGAGCGCTGATCAATCATACTAACATAGCTAAAGCCTTTGCTAGCCTTTGGCTAATTTAATATGGCTAAAGATCAAGCCATCACACACACACACTCAGAAAATGTTCCCGCGAACTTTTCAACTGCACTTGCTGCAACGAACGGAACGAAGTCATCCTCAACTCAACCCAGCTCATCTTAACTCAACCCAGCTGAACTGAAGTCAAGTCAACTCAACTCATTGGCATTCTCATTGCCCGGCGGGAAGCATAAACAGCCAATAGCGCCGAAAAGAATCTTTTTTCCGATACACTAGCTGCAAGGTATTTCTATTTTCTGTCTAGAAATATGCTTAAAAATATAAAATAATTTAAATTCGAGAATGATTTCAAAATAAATAAAATATGGCAACAAATACTCTTAAATTAGCTATAATGTGCAACAGTTGAAACACTATAATCGAAAAATAGATATAGCAAAATATAATCTTTTATATAAATCAATGTAAATCAAATATTGGAAAATTGCTATAATATGTATTTATTAAAAAAAAATTATATTACAATATTAATACCTAAATATGTCAAATTGGAATTCTCAAACAGTTAGCTTAACATTTATTTTTGAAAACAGCTTGTTGTAGCTTTTATGAAAATTGTAAAATAAATACTCTTAACATTTAATAAATGTTGTACAGTAAGTTAAGAGTCTCGGAGTATTATTCTCCATAATACTTTTTATTATATGAAGTTTTCTAATTAATAAGCCTTAGCTTGTGGGACTATGATCGAGTGTAATAAGAAATAAAAAAAATTCTTTGAAGATTATTTATTATTTACTTGCATTTTATCATACATTGACATTAAATCAGGAGTCGCTATTTAAATAATGAAATAATCCACAGTTGAAAGGGTATAGGAAGTCCATTACTTCCTTTCTTGATCATGCTTGGTGCCGTTGTTTTTGTTTGTGCGCTATGCTCTGGCAATTGATTTCAAGCCATTGGCATCGTTCCAATGAGCCTAGGCCGTGCGAATAGCTTTCCGATCATCATTATGCCGGATGATGGATCGTCATAATGAGCAACATAATCGTGGGTCATTGCTACAAATTTTGAACGTTCGGGTCATAGCCTCGTAGGTAAGTCACACGGCCAGTCGCAGGTCTCCCCCGCATACCCCCTCTCCCCCCTCCACACAGCACAGCACATCCTAGTATGTCGCACTCGGAGCTGCTCTTGCTGATCTTGTAATCAGGCGCAGCGAATTTGTATATGGGCATGCATGACGTGTGGCCTGATGAGCCATGGAGCGTGTGCAGCATTCGTGCCCTGGCCTAGCCCCAAACATCACCTCTGAGCACCGAATATCGAGGAGTTGAGTTCGATCAACACATCAACATCATCATCACATGGGATCACATCGGCACGTCGATGAAATGTTAAAGTTCCAGCAAACAAAATCACGATTGACATGATGTATTTGTTGCTATTGTGTTTCTGTGTGTCTGTTGCTTTTGCTGTTATTGTTATTGATGCGCATTCGCATGTGTTGCGCTGTTGCTTTTTCCACAGTGTTTTTTTTTTTGTAGGTGCAGAAAATATAATTTCATAATTTTCAATTTCCATGCGCAATCAGCAGGTCAACAAAATTAGCGTGGCCAAAAAAGCAGCAACAACAATTGATTGCCCACCTACTGGTGTGTTGCTGTGATGTGATCTTCTGCAATGATCCATAGTTCATGGCGTGCTCAGTATTTGCATTTTGCACACATCGTTGCTGATTTCGCTTTGATCATCGATTGCAATCGATTGCATGTAAAGTGAGAGGCAAGAGTCGAGGCCAAAAGTCGACTGCCTCTTAGCGGAAGTGATTAACTGCATTTGTGAGAAGTGGCATGTGAATGGCCTTTGGCGACACTCGATAGGCCCAAATTGATTATCGATAGCTACAAACATTATTCTTTATACATATATGAAATTGTTTATCCCTACTGATTGTACTATCAGCACACAGCTTAAACGGCAAATGTTTCGATGCAGCAACTTTTCACCCAACGCAGTAACCAACTTTTTATCTGGTAATACGAATCCTTTTTGCGAAATATGTTAAGAAATTAAAATTTATTTAGTTTATGGCTATTTTGGCAATTTGTCGATAGTCTGGAAGATTTTCAAAATATTCCACTTTTTAGAGTTTTTTCTATTTTATAGATTCTTTAGTTTGGAAATCTTTGAAATCTTGTCGATTTTCCTATTTCAATAGTTTGACTATTTCAATAATTTCGTTGATTTTATTTTAAACAATTTTGACTATTTTTGAATTTTAACAATTTAAATTTTAATTTAAATGTTTAAATTTAAGAATGTAGCAGGAGAAGCAAAAATGTGGCTGACAACATAATAGAAATATGCAGAAAACAAACATTTAATTTTAATTTGTTTTGTTTGCCAATACTTAATGGCGATACTTATTTTTTTTTTGTAAACTTAAGTGAAACAATTTTCATATGGCAAAGACAACAGCGGAAGCCAATACCAATAATAATAAATGCTTATTGAAGTTAAAACTCTCTGATTTTAATAATTGATAAGTTGTTGTCCTTAATTTTCGATTGATTACAATTTCATTAGTATTACTTTGTTTCGCGCAACGCCTGTGCTAATTGTGCTATACTCGATAGCTGCATTCATTCGATTGGAGCAAACCGTGTTATCGAGTTTGCCGTATCTATCGCGGCTGTAAGCTGTACATAGTTGAGATTCTACTCAGTTTGCATGTTCATTAGCGGGCAACCGACCCCATTTTGCATGGAGAGATCCTAAGCGCATAGCATGCCCATATAATTACACGCACAATGTGTGTACCATAGAAGAGGATTGAAGCAAAACAGAGTCTTTAAGAGGTCGCAACCTGATCGAGGCGAACTGCTTCCCGATCGAAACTCATGAAATTCGATGCCACAGCCACCGACTTGAATTCCTTTTCAACTGCGCGGGGCAGACAACGAAACTGCTGTTGTTTTGTGGCTGTTGTTGTAGCTGTTGGGTCCCTCGTTGTTGTCGCTTGTAATTGGCTGTACATTTCGACACCCTGGCGACAACAGAACCGAACAGAACTGAACAGAAAATCACAACGACTGGCTGAGAAACAGCAAACAGCATTGCCGTAATGAGCTTACATTACAAACATCGCATTGGTCTAAAAATATGAAGAGACGCGCCCCGAAAGCGACCAAACATATATCGCACACAGCACATATAATGCTGCAATATAGTATGCACTTGCAACAACGACTCGGCGTCGCATAGAAAGCTGGGCAACAAACAAATTTTCTATGGAAAATGAGGTTTTCCACGCACATTGGCTTGGGCGGCTGTGTTAAATGCGGCTTATTACCAATAAGACAAATCCTAATTATACAATAAATTCCATTTTGCATGCACATTTTCATTGCGTTTTCACCTTGCCAATGTTTTCAGTTAGCTGCAACGCCTCCGCACAGTGGATAAATTTGAAGCGAAAACATGTTAAATTAAAGTAGTAATTATTACTTTGTAAATAATGTTATACAAAAAAGTTGTAAATTGAAAAGCTATCATAAGCTTTAAGAGATTGTAACATTATACAAAAAAATAAAATATTTTGTAATTTATTCTTTAGAAATTATCTATTTAGCTTCTTAGAAAATATTTAAGCAAATGAAATTATTAAAAATTATAATTCATGTAATTGTTTAGAAGAATTTCAATACCATTTTTAAAATATTTCTGTGTGCTAACAAAATTTGTTAATTCTATTCTTTAGAACTGATGAAATTCGTTTAACAAATTAAATTAAAGCTTAAATTAAAATGCAAGTAATTGTTTAATTTAACATACAAGAATTTATATAACATTTTTACATCATTCCTGAAGACTTGTAAAATTTCTAAAATTTACCTCAGTTTGGTTGACCAATTTAAAAAACAGGTTTTTCAAAAAGGTTTTTTTTTTTTGGAAATTTTCTAATATGATTTGAGAATTGAATAAATAAATAAATAAAAGATATTGAATAGATTGATACCAAACCAAAATTGAAATGCATGTCTTTATTACATATAGTAATTAATAATATAATTAATAAGATATAATTAAATGTTATTTTTTTGTATCTTTTCAAAAGAATATTGAAGATTTAGTCCATTATTTTTGACGACATTTATTCTGAACTCTGACCCACTGTTTGCTCCTGCTGCTGCTGCGACTGTTGCTGATAACAATCTCGCAAATTTCTGCAGCAAGTCGCAGTTGATGCTGCGAATGGGACCTGGGAACTGGGCACTGGACACTGGACACATGGCTGGCCAGAGCTACAGCCAGAGCCAGAGCCAAGCCTGGTCTGGTCTGGCCTGGCGTGGTCTGATGGAGCCTGGTGTGGCGTGGCATGGCGTGGTGTGGCGCATCTCTTGGCGCAATAAAAATAAAACCATAGACTAAACGATAACACAACAGAGGAGGAGCAGCAGGAGTGAGCACAAGATGTGGAGGGTGGCGAAGGAGAGGGGCGAAGGAGAGTTGTTGTCTAGGCGTGTTTGTCTGCGTTTTGTGTGTTGTAATTGTGTCTTGTTAATTTCGCATATTTGAGCAAACGGCAGTTTACAGTTGAATGTGGCATGTTGCAGTTGCAGTTGCAGCTGAGGCATCCCTCTCTCTCTCTCTCTCTGTCTCTGCCGCTGCTTAGTGGCAATTAAAGTGAATTTTAATTTGTTAGTTGTCCAGTTGAATAGATTTGAAGAAATCATAAGCTCAACGACATTAAAATGCATCAGTTGATGCGTTGGGTGGATGCAGTTGGGATCGCCCTCTCGGGATTCTCGGCATTCTCGGTAGCGTTGCACAAATTTGTTGCCGTGTTGCACATAAAATGCCGCAGCTTATGGCGCATTGCAACCGATTTTGTCAGCCTGCTGATAATAAAAACGAGACTTTCGAGCCCCGTTGCGCAATCGACTCTGATGCTCTGCTCTCGTGTCGGCTGTTAATTAAATTTAATTAATTGCAATTTATTAAATTGACAATTTGGCAAAATATTTACGTTTGTCGTTTACTTGTGACATTTATGCTGCGCATATTTAGAGTATGTCTCTCAGTTGTAAATAGATGAGTTATGCCTCCTGATTGTTATCGCAAGTCATAAGTTGTGATTAGTATTTGGCATCGTTTCGGGTTACCGTCATCATAAATCAACTCTAAACTAGTTTACTAAATTTCTAGTTAAACATCTGTAGATATCATGTAACACATAACAGGTGTTAAGTATTAGCAAAAGTGTTAAATAGATGGATTTATTTTTTAATTTTATGCTGTGAATGTTGTGATATTAATTAATAACATGTACTTAATATTAATTAATATTAAGACTACAACATTTAGAAATTAGGGATTAAAACCAATAGAAAAACGGTCAAAGTATATAACACATCAATCAATAAGTCCGTAGGATAACAAAGAAAAACACATTTGTTTGGCGAAATTCGATTTTTATTCGTCAACATATGTTACTTTGTAATTGAAGCAGAAATTTTGCAATTTTGTGTTAGAAATAAATATTTATTAAGTGATGCAAAATATTTGGACTAAACAGAAATTCTGTCGAAAAGGTAAATGGGATATGTAATTTATTAATAGCTAACATTTATATTAATGATTTACACTAACATAAATACAGTCCAATAGGTAAATATGATGTAGAATCATTTAATTGCAAACACTTAGAAATATTTAGACTAAAAACAGTGTAAATGTTATTAACTGTCAAATATATAAATGGAAGTGCTATTTTCTTGTTTTAATATATTTAATGCGTAATTGCTTATACTTATAAATATTAGGACTGTGAAGAAATTAGAGATTTATACAAATTAAGGTTTATACTTAAAGATGCTATAATGTGCAGTCAACATTTGAGGAAGTGCAGCTAATGGACTTGACATTTTCTCAGTTGAGTTTCCAGCTGCTTGGCTTGGCGTTGCGACTCCGTAAATATTTATTTAGTTCGCTGGCAGCTTTTGCTGAGGTTCTTTCAGTGTCGAGTCGCTGCAATGACCTTTATCCACGCTGATCCCTTTCGAATGTAGAATATGAGCAAACAGTGGCTACTTCAAGAGCAGCAGCAACAACAACCCCAGCAGCAACCACAGCAACAACCACAGCAGCAACAGCAGCCAGCATCGTTCGCTCTATTTGTGGCACAGAGAGGCGCATGCATATGATATGCACTTAATTTATTCAAAGTCACGTTGCTTGGCAAGAAAAAGGCGACTCGTACTTGTTCCTATCTGTATGTATATATGTATATACTATATATGCATGTACATGCTTATGTGCAAGTACGAAACAGAAGTGAGTGAGTCAGCTAAGTGCATCAATTTCCATTTAACTGTAAGCGATATTTTGCCAGCGAGCAGCAGCTGAAGTCGCATCGAAATATTGCCAATATTTGTGCTGTTGTTGTTGCTGTTGTTGTTGTTGCTGTTGCTGCTGTGCCAAATTGCAAAAGTCAAACTAGCGACGTTGTCTAAACAAAAGACTCAAGCAACGAACTTGACTAAGGCTGACTTGGGAGCCTCAGCCTCCGAGCCTGAAGTGTGGGTGACATCTTCAGCAAACACTTGAGGCGTTTGGCGTTTGAGCTATTTGCGTTGATTGCCAGGCCAGTGCGAGCGAGACAGACTCCGACTCAGACTCAGACTCGTGCGAGCGAGAGGCCAATAGAGAAGTTTGTGCCTAGGCAAGTTTCCAATCCAAGTCGTGTTATTGTTGTTGTTATTTTAGTGCTACCGTTGGCTTCCCCCTTTGAGACTCCTTCTCCATCTATCCCCACATCCACCCACCCCCTGCTGTGCCGCACAATGTTGTGTTGATGATGCTTCAGTTTTCGTTGTTGTTGTTGCCGTTGTTGCTGTTGTCGCTGTTGCTGTGGTTTTGCTTTTGGTTTTGTTTTTGCAACTAGCCGTTTGTTTATTTTCCTAACACTTCAATTGGCATTCCACACAAAAAGCGAAAATTGCAAAACGTGAGTAGTTTCGAGTTCTAATTTAAAATAATTTTTGTGTTGACGCTTTTGCAATTTTTGCAACGCCTTTTGCCTCCTATTATTTCTCCTCATCCTCCTCTTCCCTCTCTCCATTTTTTTTGCCATTTCGTAATAGAGTCGTTAAGTGGCCCGTTGCGCTCTTTTCGGTAATTTGATGAACGATTTTTGATAATTTTGCACGGTTCTCTATTCGTTTTTTTTTATTATTTTTCTGGTATTGGCACGTTTTGTTTTTGTTCGTTTTTGACCCGTTTGAGTGAAGCATCTGCAATGGCCAGAAGAACAGTCTTCAGACACATATATAAGTATTTTTTCTTTCCTTTTGTCTGATTTTAATATCAAGTGCAGGCAAGTGGGTAATTATTGTTGTTGACGCTGCCTGCTGCTGCTGTTGTTGGAGGCTGTTGCTGCTGGTGGTGCAGCTAAAAACGTTGACCACTCAACTGTCAATGGCTGAGTGCCCAGTTCCACCTTCTACCCCGTGGCCAGCAAGGCATCTCTGTGTGGTGTTTGCCCATTTGGAGTGCTGCACTTTTGTGGCCAGCCTGTCGAACTTCACCTGTGTGTGATTTGCATATGTGGCCAAGTGAAGCTGCTTCTGTTGGCTGCAATGCTGCTGCCGATGCTGCTGCTGCTGCTGCTGCTGCTGCTTTGAGTGCCCATGAATAGTCACAAAGCATTAAGCACTTCAGTGAGCAGACGAGGAGCAGGCGGGGGGGAGCAGCAGGCTCACAATTATCTACACAATATGGCAATCACATATGTAGATATAGCATACACACACACATATAGAGAGAGTCATAGCCAAGTCAAGTTAAGTCAAGTCAAGTCAAGTCAGCCAAGTCAGCGGTGTTGCCAACCAGTTGTTCAATCTAGGAAGTGCATGAGTTGCATTTTCCATATGGCCACTGTATGTCCGTCCGTCTGCCCATCCGTCCCACTGTTCAGCAACTACAACAACTACAACAACTGCAACGACGACGACTGCGTTTTCTGCCATTTCCTCATTACTAGCCGGCACTGCGAACGGTTCGTCGTCGCAGTTGGCTAAAAAGAAATTGAACTTTTTCACACCAGAATCGATTGTAATTGAATGCCTGAGGGCGCTCACCACACAGCCACAGAGAAAGAGAGAGACAGAGACAGCGACAGAGACAGAGACAGAGAGAGCGAGACACAAGTTGGGCCTAGGCCTTGCCTTTGACTTTAGCTTAATGCAAATTTTTCTTCATTTTGACATTGCAGAATTTTTCAAACGCCAAAACTTTCCCAAAAAATACAAGAAGAATACTTAGTATACGTATGGCAAATGGGGCCAACCACCGCATCACCATCGCACCACAGCACCACCACAGCACCACCAATGGCGTACATTAAATTGCTTTATTTTGGAAGCACTCCTCACCACTCGAGTCGCTCTCCGCTCGCTGCTGTTGCTGATGCTGATGATGATCAGCAAAAGCTGATGAGCTGCATCTGTGGCGATTCCGAACTGAACCGCACCGAACCGCACCGAACACCTGCTGCTAACATTTTGCTATAAATTGAAATTTGAAATAGCAAAATTGTGGGGACCTGTGCACAGAAACAAGGTTGGATCAACACCGAACGCCTCGAAGACACTGATGGAGCGCTCAACTCTTCGCATCGCATTCCAAATGCCCTTTCTTGGAAAATACCAATAGAAAAATCTAGTAAATAAATTAATAATAAACAAAACAAATTTGTTGGAGAAAAATCTAGTAAATAAAATAAATAATCTTTGAAATATAATAAAATCAAGCAAAGAAATAAGAGTCTTTGGCGAACGCATTCCAAATGCCCTTACTTGGCAAATACAAATACAAACAAATTTGATTGAGAAAAAGCTAGTAAATGAATTAATAATCTTGGAAATAAAACAAATGTGTTGGAGAAAAATCTAGTAAATAAAATAAATAATCTTTGAAATATAATAAATGTCTTGGAGCAAAATCTAGCAAATAAATAAGAGTCTTTGGCGAACTTACTACATTTTTTTTTTAGTTTGTTCGGAGTTCGAAACAAAATAGTTTTTTGTTATAAACATATATACATTTTAATTATTTAAGAAAAATATATATTATATTAACTGGCTGATGTAAAACTTTTTTTATTGTTACCCATTTCAAGCTTCATTTGCCTATCCATTTAATTAAAGCAAATAAATTGTAGATTGTTAATCTTGATTATTATAATACAGAATTAATTTATATAATCATAATATAATATAACAATTACAACAAAAAAAAACTTTTAAAACAAATAAATACTTGAATGTTTTTATATTCCAATTTTAATTAAATACCTGGAATTTTATCAATGTCAACGTCGTCTTTAAAATAATAAAAAAAAATAATAATTACCAATTATATTCTATATTCAAGCAGCCTTTAAGTTGTATCTCGATTTAATGTTTGTAAATTTACTTTAGAAATTTCTGCTACTATAAATATATATAAATTTAAATAATTATTATACCGTTTATTGCTTGCTAGCTATTTTTTGTAGCTACACAAACAGCATGCAAAGTCTCAAGAGCGCTTGTTACTCTTTCGAAAGACTTGTAAAGAAACTTCATTAGCTGATTCGATTTCGCCATAATTCTGCCCTAATAATTTCTCAACAGGCGCCATTTGCTATGCGTAGAAACCCATAAAAAACTGAAAAGGAAAAAAAAAACGGACCCCAATCTGAAGAAGAAATATAAGATTCCCATGGCCCCCACATAACGCCACACTAGCGTAACCAAAATTTATGGCTTACAACGATTCAACATTAAAAAATCCAAAAAAAGTGAAAAAACAAAAAACCGAAATGTAAATGATTCATTTGCTTTGCTCGCACAGCAGACACAAGAAATCAAAGCAGAGGTGTTTAATTACCAACAAATAAACAAAATGGAAACGATTAATTCAATTCGCCAATTTTGTAACGAAGGCCCCGTTATGGTTGAAACACAAAAAATCGAGGGGGAAAAAACAACAACAACAACAAAAACGAAACTGTTTGAAATTGTAGCTAAATTTGTGGTCGATCTGTAGCTCTGGCCCCGCGGGGCAATCAACAAACAGAAATAATATCAGAGATGAAAAAAATAAAATAGAAATCCCACAACAACAACTGCAACAACAACAGCAACACAGTGAGACAAAACACAATAATCAACCTCGAAAAGGTTGTGTGCCATTTATCAAATAATGTGTAACTTGGCTCCAGAAATGGAGATGGAGATGGAGAGCTGAAGCTGGAGTCTGGGCCCTATGTGGATGCGACTGGGCTGCCCATGGTGTGAGTTTCATTTGCCTTATGATGCATAAGGTGGAGCGCCCTTCCCTTCCTAGCCACCGACCGAGCGGATCTCCTCGGTCCTCTCGCATCTCATCGTTCGCGCTCTGGGTCAGACATGTGAGTTCAAACTCATCCGTCAAGTGGCGGGTGCTATGGGGCTTAATGGATCGACATCGACATCGACGTCGGCTTCGTCTACGTCTACGTCTACGTCTATAGCTTGGTGTTGGTGTTGGTTTCGGTTTCGGTTTGCGACCTGCTCCATAGTAGTACAATCCATAGGCTAGTTGTGTTTTGGTGTTGTCATTTATCATTTGATTTGCTTTTGATTGCTCGTTGCCTTCGCTCAGTCGAAGTCAAATTCGGTCTCAGTCTCCGTCTCGGCCTAATAATTGTTAACAAGTAAAGTCTATTTAAGCCTTGTTCGTGGCTTTGTTGTTGCTGTGCCTGTTGTTTTGTGTTTAATTGGTTCACATGATTTGTAAATTAAACAATTGCGGCGCATGCAACAACAACAACATTCTAATTGAAAATTGAGCATGACGAAAACAGTGTGAGCTTTGACAGCTCTCCCTCTCCCTTCCTCTTCATCTCCATCTCCATCTCCCTCTCCATTCACCATTCTTCTCTTCTCCTCATATCGGAAAGGAGGCTGCAATTGTTGTGTAATTACTGTGGATGCTAACGAAGACCCCAAGGTTAGAACTGTTTGAACATATAACATAGAATACTCAGCATATGGGTAACGAAACAAATATTTCAAATATAGTTAAATTTTTAACTTTTAAATATTGTTAATTTTTTATTAATAGCTTATAACTATTCGTTCTTTCTTTCATTATTTAAATTTTAAACAGATACTTTATTTGCAGTCCCTTTAGTACATTTGTATATTAATCTTTGTGAAATATGTATATCAATTTATTTAATTTATGTTTTAATAAATAAATAAAATAAAAGTAATAGTAGTTGTAGTACTACAAGTATTTGTAAATATTGACTGAACAATGTCAAATTCTGTTGCTTACAATTTCATTAGATTGCGCTTGTTGAATTAAACTATTCAGTAAAGTTTTTTTTTTAATTTTGTTTGTGGAATGCAGATTGAAGGATAGTTTATGCAGATGCTAACAAATACTTTATTTAATATTTGCTAGTTTACATTTGTTCTTATAAAGGTAATCAAATGTGAAAATAAATAAATAATTTAAAATTTATTCCAAGTGCTTAATTTTGCTTGCAATTTCATAAGTTAAAGAATATGGAATAGAACATGGAAATTTTTGAAGCATACATATTAATTTATTTAAAATACATTCTACTTCATAATTTTTGCATTTTGTATTCTGCATTCTTTAGCTATAGTTTGAATTGTTAAGTAGCTTATATGATGTGCAACTAAAAAACAACATTCAGAATACATTTTAAGTTGAATATTTTTTTAATTTTAAAGCAACATTTATTCGACCATAATTTATAGTGTTAATCGAATGGTATGGCATTAAGTGCGATTTAAATGTTTAGAATAACTGGCATAGTTGGCAGAACTTACTGCTAAGCACAAACACAAAGCTTGCACAATTGTTGTAATAGTTTGTGGTCGGCAGATCGATCGTATCATGTTTGTTATTATGTCCGTTCTCTGCCACAGATCTATCTATCAAGGCATCTGAGTTATTTGGGTCTTTGTGCGGATTGTGCATTGTTTGGCATGCAATCATCTCGTTTAGCAATGCGATTGCCACAGCGAAGATGCAACGAGGAGGCGAGAGAAGAGATGCTGCAAGTACGAGTATTGGTGTCTTCTCTTATCTGTGCAACGCCTGTGGCGCAAATCTCTACACGCAGAGGTGCCCCCAAGTGGCGACCTCTTGTGACTGCATAAGTTTTCCCTCTTCTTCTTCTTCTGCTGCTGCTGTGTTGGTGTGTTGTTGTTGTTGTTGTTGGTTTTTTCGCTCATTACTGCGGAAAAACTCGATCCAAAAGATTATAATTGATTAAGATGAATCAGTGTTGCGGTCAAATGTTTGATGGGAATATAAATTGTTTGTGGTTTTGTGTAACGATGCAGATAGCAGATGGACCAACAGCAACTGTTGCTGCCACAGCATCAGCAACAACGTTGTTGGTCTAAGCAAATCAAACGCAACATTTAATGCTTGCCTGTGCCGCCTGTTGATGATGCCACTGTTGCTGCTTAGGGATGCCAAGCAGAAGGGGCAAGGGGGCTGCCTCAAAAGTGGCAAAGCATCATCAGCACAATGCCAAAATGCCACTCGACTGCAAGGCGGTAAATCTAAGCCGTGGTAAATAAATCAATCGCACTGCAAATTTTCTTTCTGCTGCGTTTGATTTTTCGCTGATGTTCGCTGCATGCGGCATGCGGCATGCGGCAAGGCAAGCAGTTGCTGTGGCTATTGATGAGCGGCCATCAATATTTGTCTAGTTCGAGTTGGAATGCGGCCTGGACACGGACACAGAGAGAGTCGAGAATCGCGACCTGTGTGCACTCGGCCTAGTGTGAAGTCTTCTTCAGCTTTTCTGCTCATTGCGTGTGGCAAACTTCCTGTCAGACAGCGTGTGTGTGGAGTGTGTGTGTGTGGAGTGTGTGTGCCCTGTGGGGCCACCCAGACCAAAAATAGACAAAATGTTGCACTTTTTTATTGCATACACAGATTGAGCTCAAGGCTTCGCCAAGCTAATTAAACGCTAACAAACACACTCGCTCACTCACTCTCACACACACCTCTTCGGCAACGGTAGCTCCACTTGAAACTCATTGAACTGCCCACGTTACGCCCACCGCGTTGAGTCGAGACATAATCATAATCATCATCATTATTCTTGCACTCTGATTTGGTGGCAAATCTCTGAAAACTCAAACAAACAAACAAACAAAAAAAGCGGCTGCAATAAGTTTTGATCAAATTATATCGTAATAGTTGATTTACTTGGTTTATTAAGCGCTTGCATTTGACTTAATTGACAATTGGACTTAGCTGACATGCCCAGAGGGCCGCTTTGCCAGCGGATGACGTGTTGTATGCGGCTCTGCAGCATGTGGCAGCACAATGAGAGCCACGGCAGACCACAAAAGGTGCAGGCGGCATGCAAATCAACGCAGACCAGCAAATGCACTGTACAAACAGGCTGTTTATAGAGCGACATATTCAAATGCAATGCTTAGGATATCGAGAAGATATAAAATAAAAAATGTAGGGGAAAAAAGTAATTTGATTTCAGCTCAACGAAATTCTTTATAAAATTAATACAACAAAATTAAAGCAATATATTATACCAACTTTACAATGCTACTGATTCATAAGTAACCGCACTATACTTAATGTGCAAAAGAAAGTAATACTTAAAATTAAAGCTATTTTTATTTGTCTTTATGAATCTAATTTAATATATCAACTTAACATTACATATTCTCTTAAAGAAAAAATTATAAAAAAAATAAATAAAGGTAATCTCATATATCTCCTATAGATTGCTTATACTTCTCATCATGAAGAATCTATCTACTAAAAATATAAAAGCCTTCATTTTTTCTTACTACAATTATTGAAACAAAAATTAAAAAATATGTTGATGTATTTTTATTTTGTATTGCTCAATCCTTTTATAGTATACCTATTTTGTTGACTTCCTCTTTGTACTACTGCATTCGTAAACTTAGCAGAGTTAGACAATAGGTAATTTTTATATATCTGACAGCTTTGTTTTTTCGTTATTCTCTCAACTATTAACAACTTATTAGAATAAAAAACGTTACGCTTATATAAATTTCTCTCTCGAGAGCGCATTTCCTTCTGTTTTCCTCTTTTTACTCCATTCGTAAACGTTTGAAGTCACATAACACTTTAAAAGCTCCAGTATTTTCAGCTTGTTAGCCTTATGAACTATTCAGTGGGACGTCTGAACGCGTTAAGCTCTATAAATTGATATTTCAATTATGCAGATCGGTTACAAAAGCTGTTTAGCAGCTTAAAAGCTCACTTGAGCACATTATGCGCATTACGTAGGGTATTTTGAAAAGCTTAAAGAGAAATAGAATTGGCAAGCAAGTCTGGCAAATGAGAAAAAAACGACTGACGACGCATGTGGGATGTTAAAGGTGAGGTTCCAAGCAACAGCAACAATTGCCAAGTCTGCAACTGCAACTGTGATGAAGACTGCGACTGAGATCAGAGACCAAGAGCAGAGCAGAGCAGAGCCCAAGCCCAATAAAGTTAAAGGCAGCTCATTGCTCGCGTTGTTCCCATTCCCATTCGCAGTCCCAATCCCGTTTTGTTGGTTGGTTGGCTTTTTGATTTGTTTTGGCTTTGGCTTTGTGGCAAGCGTCGTGTGCCTTGCCACACATATGGGCACGGCGATGACAAACTGACAGACAGCTCAGACAGACAGATATTTAATTGAAATAAAGAAGTTTAATTTAGCCAAAAGTCGAGGTGTTGTCTGCAAATGCAACCGAGTGAGAGAGAGAGGAAGAGAGGCTGCGTGGGAATGCTGCTGAGATTAGCTTAAGATGTGAGCTGCAGTATTTGCAAATACGACTCATAGGTGGCGCCAGCATGTGGGCTAAATGTGTCGCCAACTTGCAACGTGCAACGTGCAACATGCAACTGCTGCAGGCGAAGATCGCATTATTACGACACAATTACAAGTTTTTCTCTTCGAGGCGCCTTCTTCGATCCACTCCGAAGTGGAGATTCGCCTTGGTCCGGTAATTGCAATTGAAGCGCAATCAATTACCTACCGGCTGGTGGCTGCCTCTCGCCTGTGTGCAGCACGTTGCACGTTCATCTCCCCCGCCGTCTGCTGCTGCTGCTGCTGCTGCTGCCATAAGTAAAAGTCGTCGTTCCATGGCGCACCACCTGCTGTGGTCCTCTCGCTGTGCTCTCGCCAAGATTTACTCGCTCTGCCTCACTTAAATGGAGCTAAGCGCGCCAGTTGATTGCGTGCAATTTATTAAGACGCGCTAACAAGACGTGTGAATGACCAAACCAGAGCAGCCTCCAACTCCAACTCCAACTGCAACGCCAGCTTCAGCTCCAGAAGCATACGTCTGCCACCCCCTCCCCTCCCATTGGACTACATTGTGGCATTGTAATTGCATTGCCTTTGCCGGTGGTGCTGTCGGATTTGCCACATCAATATGCATGCCATGCGATTCTGATCTATCGGGAGGCGCATCAAGTTCAGAGCACGCGAAATAGCCTTGATCTCTAGTTAGAACTACCTTTGGGATACCACTTTTAATATGTATAGGTTTATCCAAATATTACGTATACGAAATAAAGCTGATAGTCGAATTAAAATCGGTGCAGGTACACTTACTTATGAAGTGCGATGTAAAGTTAATTATATTAGAGAGCCAAATTAGAAATACAAATATTAAAAGAAAAATTATATATTGTTTGGTTAATGCAAATAATAACAATAATCAAAACATAAATGACTATAATTTGAGGGATTTGTTGAATATGAGATAAACACAATATTAAATAATATATGTATCTTCCAAACTCGGCAAGCTTTATTTGAATACTAAGTGTATAAAGCAAACTTTAGTTTATTAATAATAATATAATATAATATTTAATATGGACCTAAAACTAACTCGCAAGTTTAAATAACTAAACGATGAAAAATGAATTGATTAATTTTGCTGCCTAACAATACAATTGTTTATGATGACTTCAAATTTCTGCCAGCTTTATTTGAACAGCAAGTATAACTAACCCAATTTAAATTTTTTAAATAATATAAGTTCAGGAACTTTAGATAGTACTAAAATAAATAGTACTTAAATTAAGAAAACAACATTCATAATAATAATTTTTATACAATTAATCTGAATAGGAAAGTATTAAATTATTTGTACAATGTTGGATGCTTATGATTATTCAAACTAAATGAAGTAGGGTAAAAAATGATGTAACAAAAATAAAAAAAAAAAAAATAGCAGATGGTAATCTAATTTATTTTTATGTAAATTATTTGTGATCGTTTCAAATCTCTTTCAGATTTGTTTGAATAATTAGTTTAATAAGTCGTTTATATTTTCCGAATAATAAAATAATTGAAGGTCCTTTATATAGTCCTAAAACAAAGTCTCAAGTTTACATAACCAAGATATGGTAAATTTATTAAAAGCTAATTATTTTTATTTTGAAATAAACAAATGTGGTAACTTAAACCAAATGCGATTCAAATTTATAAATTGGACTTCAATCTATTTGAATAATCGTCTAATCAATAGTAGTTTATTAGAGCTTAATTAGAATGTGATACCAGCAGGTTGGAGCTAATAGCAAGTCAATTTCCAAATGAAAATCTAGTTGGGTTCATTGGCTGACCTTCTGTCTCACTTTCTAACACACTTGAGCGCTATTCAAAATGTCATATCTGGGCTCTCACATCTTTCTAACTCCAAGACTGAAGACTGAAGACTGCAGACTGCACTCGACTCCACTCGACGACGACTGAATTGAACAATCAGTGTCGTCTCCTGTTACCACGATTCCACCCACGCAGGCCCACAACAGCCCCAGAGCAGAGCCCAGCTGGCTGTTGTCTTAGTCTCCATCCGAGTACGATCCCAGGCGAAGTAAGAAGCCCCATTACTGTCTCATTCCCGACTCATTCAACTCGTTTAGCATGCTCACCAAAGGCTAATCTTCAAGCTGACTGACTGCCCAGTCAAACGGAGCTGCAGACTCCACAATGATGACGACAACGTTGTAGACAACAACAATGATCATGATGATGATGATCATCATCATCATCACCATCGACGACGACGACGACGACGACATTGGCGACAGGCCATTGTTTTGACTTATTGCTTTGCTTTTCTTACTGCTCCAGGTAAAGCCACAAGATTGATCTTTGTGCAAATATATTTTTCATTTTCTTTGGTTTTTCATTCGATTTGTGGTGCACTTGTTCGCCTCCGGTTATGGGGCCCGGGCCTAGCCCACGAGTTGTTAAATGTTTAACACGTGATATGACAAATAAATTACATATGATCAACAGATCCAACTAAAAAAGGAAACCAGCCAATCAGCTAACCAGCCAAGCTCTATGACTTAATAAAAGCTTGTAACGATCAATCAGTTTTATGTTCTTCACGTTGTTCTACATTCATTATCGTCAGCATCCGACGCAGCCACAGACGCTATAGACACCATATCACATGCAGTTCTTTCGCAGCAACAGCAAATTGCGCTGCCAGAATTGATCGCAATAAAACTGCTGACTGTAAATTGGGTTGGTGTTTCGACTCTCCGGGATCGATCGATTCAAATTACTCAACATTACTTATGCGAAAGCACTTTTAATCGATGTGCAATAAAGAGTCCGAAAATCTGTGTCAAACTCAATTAACTCACAAACACCAAAACTTGCTTGACAATAACATGTACTAACTTAATCACTACATTTAAAAAGTTTTTACTTTAACATTTAATTGAACACATGCAAGAATATTTAAATTGTCATATTATAAATTTAAGCAGTTTTTTTCAAGGTTTCTTTACAATCTGCGAATTGATTTATGGTAATCAATTTAATCTCTTATTTTAGTATCTACCTTTTATGCTAATACCAATTATATTGAATTTATATATCTTAATTTTTAAAGAAAAATATAGAAATTTCCGACATTTATATAGATCTCTGAAAAGATATTTACGTTAAACGAAATTTGTTGAAAGTGTCCTTATGAATTTTCTTTTGTTTTGAGGAAGAATTTGTCTTACATCTGAAACTACAAATTTACGAAGATCATAAAACCTGTCCAATGCTGTTTGTGGAATCTTTATGACGATGCAGATGCTCTGCTTATGGTCGAGCTCTCGTGTTTACATTTGCTGGGCATCGGGATTTGATTACTGTGCCAATTCCCATTCCCAGCCCAGCATCATCTATCATCTATGCCGAATATCGGGCAACAAAATTATAGAGCTCTCCCGGGGATGTAAATGTGGTTTCAGTTTTGCAGCTTATGGTTTATAGAAGATCACTTGCTGCAATAAAACACTTAAAACGATGACGACGACGGACATTTGGCCCCAAGTCCAAAGAGAGGGTGACCGGAGGAGGAGGGGTTGACTGCCAACGCTGCCAATAAGCACTGCTTTGCATGACGAATAGAAAAACTAACCCAAAAGTCACGCTAATAGTAAATTGAGCTCAGTATTCAACACTCATAGCTTGAATGCTCTACTCCAACACATGCCAACTGTGCAACGGCCAAAGTGATGCAGTTAAAGCCGACAAAATACCCTGTAAATATAATTCTTCATAGTTGGTTGCCTTTTTAGTGCAGTGAATCAGACATTTATTATTGTTTAAATTTAAATACAACTTTGAAGACTTTGTTTCATGAAAAGTTGTTGTGTTTAAATATGAACATTGCTGCTTTGGAGATAACCAATAAGCTACTAATGTTTGAATATGCTTTCTTGATTAAATTATAATTGAACTTAATATTACAAAAAATTAAAAAAAAGTTCCTTTATTTATTTATTTTATTTTTGTAATGAAATATTCAGGAAGTGAATATCAACTTTTCATTATATACAACTTCGAATACAACTTTTTACAAGTAAATGTTATGTTGACCTTATATAATTAACAGTTGATATATTTCTGAAATAATCATTTTGCGACTTGTGAGATACAATATAAGCTGTTTATTTTTGGATATGAATTCTTAAAAAAATGTTGTTTGGTATTAATATTTAAAATAATAACAAAATATGAATTATAAAATATTTTTCATGACATGCTCTTTATTTTAAAAATTTGGCTCCTTCTTTGTGTGTTTTAATCTAGTGATTATAAACTTTGTATGATTCTTTGTTCTAAATGAAAAAAATCATATTTCATTTAAGCGATGCATTTTTGATTAAATGGGAGAAATAATTGATACTTTCTATAAAACGTAATTCAGTTTATCATACCCTCTTGATTGCGCATTTGTTGCGTACAGGGTATGCACATCAGAAAACACAGCCCCCAAAACGGCGCATACAAATTGCAATTTTTTGTCTGCATATGCAACAATTGACACCCTCTAGGCACACGTCGTCGTAGTCGTCAGGAAAGTTCCCAGACATTGTAGATTTCGGACTACGGATCGTGTTGGCTGCTTGCTGATGTCCAAGCGAAGACGACGACGGCGACGACGACGACGACGCAGATGATGATGATGGTAAAGTGGATTAATGTGGCATGAAATGATTTGGTGAAATAATGCAGCCAGTGTTCGAGAGTGTCGGTGTGTGTGTGTGTGTGTGTGTGTGTGTTGCACTGGACAGTGTGGCATCGTGGATTGCAGTTTTGGCTCCACTCACACGCAGTGGGCCACTCTAACGAGTTTTTCATTGGGTTTTTCTCGCATAGCGGCTACCTGTACAAATTCTCTCTTCTGTTTTCAGCTATGGTTTTTTGCACAATTTCCATGGCCCGTATGGGTCTCTAGGCATGCAGGGCAATTCCCATGACTTGATAACACAATTCGGTGCCGCAGCGAGACTTCATTTACCGCAAAGTGCATGTGGGTTCACCGTGGCATCTTCAGCCTCAGCCTCAGCCTCAGCTTCCCAGTTGCCTCCTGCTTGTGATGCTGGTGTTTTGATGGTGTTGGTGTCGCTGGTGCGTGGTGACGACGTTGACTGTGTCCCGCGGTTATTACCACTAATAACTACGACTGCGGTACAGTAAGCGGGGTAACGGTTTCACTTTGGCATAGTTCGACTATCTGACGATCGCAGCTTCGACTTCTACGCAGCTTGGACAACGCCTCCCGAATGCCAATCTTCAAACTAATGTCACTACTTCACAACTTCATATGTTATTGTCAAAAATTGCAATTGTCGATTCAAATTAAAGCTCAATGAATTTAAAATAATTAATTTTGTTTAGTTACGAAAACAATTTCTAAACCATAAAAATAAATTTGTTAGCGTAAATCGTTGAGTTACCAAAAAATAATTTTTAGAAACGGAATTTTTATACCAAGATCCATTAAATAAAAAATCATAATTATTAAAATTAATCTGGAACATAATTTTATATCCTTGAACTTAACAGTTTATCCGAAAGCATTCATAGCGAAATTCCAGATAATAACAATTATAATAATGGAAATAAATAATTTTAAAATGCTGTAGTTCCATTTCACATATTTTATGGATGCATTTAGAAAACTGATTTTAATAATAAATTATTAAACGCGTTATTTATTAAGTGTTGCAGTCTTCATTTGTAAATCAGGCGTCTTAATTAAATATGTATGTTATGCCCATTGTCTGAAAATCTATTCAAAAAACTAAAGAACTGTATTATTGTTTTTTTAATAATAATTCAAAATATCGAATAAATAAATATCGAATATTTTGCTTGCAACTTGAAATTTCCTTTTAACATTACTCACATTTTATGGTTATTCGTTTTAATTTGTATTTTTCATTTGTGCTGTAGACCAAAAAAAAGATTTAAAAAAATCTATAAGTTTTTTGACGATTTGCTGTTTGTTACCTCATCACTTTTTCACTGTCAAAATCGCGAATTATTTAATTTTTAATATTTTGCTGGCTATTCGAAATTTCCTTTTGACATTACTCACAATTGTTGCTTTTAGTAACTCGTTTTAGTTTGTATATTTTTTCATTAAAATTCCTGAACGAGTTCGTGAGCAGCGCTGCCAAATCTGCACAACTCCCACACCAGCCACCAGCAGCAGTTGCACCACCAGCAGCAGCAGCACCACCAACCACTCAACCACTCAACTACTCAGCACTCACCGGCAAGCAAAAGAGTTCGGATTTCGTGCTCTACATAATTCATCATCAATCCACACTGTTGTGTGTTTCAGCCGGAGATGGTGGCGATTTCCTGCGGGCTAAGCTCAGCTTGCAGCCTCTAGATGACGATGACGATGACGAGGAGGAGCTGGAGAGGAGGACGTTGCAATATTGGCAATCAGAGGCTGCCTCGACAAAAAATATTGGAGCAATTTCCTATACCGAAAACCTTTGGCCACGTTCGTATTGCCATATGACTTATTTGCCAAGTTAAGAAGGGAAGGCCGTCGAGGGACGATGTCCAGTTCGGGACGCTTGTTGCACCTACAACTTGACGCCGCGGCAACTATCGCAAGCGATGCCAACGACGATGTTGCCTTTGCCAATTTAAAGTTTATTTTTTTTGGTTTGCAGCGTGTTTCGTGTTACGTTTTCGCTTTTCTCGTTTTTCGTCGTATGTTTCGCACCCTCTTCCCCCTCTTCAGTTGAGCTGCGTTTTTCCAGATGCCGAGTCAACTTTGGCATGACTTTTCATCGCTGTCGATTGTCGTGATCAATTGAGAGCAATTTATTATGAAATGAGGGTGAATTATATGAATGAGCATCGGGAGTCGAAGCTCTCTCTCTCCCTCTCCCTCTCTCTCCCTCTCTCTCTCTCTCGCTCTGTGAGCCGCACAATTCTTTTGATCTTCAAACGGACTGCAAAAGTCCAGGCAGTGAGATTTGGTTTTATGAAAGATCTGTAAAGCGCCTGATGACTTGTTGCACTTTGCATTCGGTTTGAGTTGTGAGTGTGATTTTTAAAAGTGTTTTACATGGGAAACGACAACGATATGCCCTCCCCTCCCCCCTCCCCCTCCTTGCACCCTCCTCTGTGCTGTCTTCCCACAGTGCGGATACAAGAATCGATTGAGAGTCCATGACTTGGGTTTCGCCACGAGTTGTGCGAGTTGTTGTTGTAAATTGTCTGTCGACAATTATTTTATTATGCTGTCAACACTTAAATGTAATAATGCCAATAATATTGTTTTATGACAGTCGCAATATCTTTTTGTGGAGGCGCATTTTTCGTGCTTTGAATCGATCTTGCAGTCGATGCTGATGCCGATGTTGTTACTGCAGTTGCCTTGAGGCAACTTCTTCTTTAGTGTTTGGCCGTTGTTGCCGTTGCCGCTGCCTTTGCCGTTGCCTTTGCCTTTGCCTTGTCCTCGGCTCTTTAATGTCGGTCTAGTTGACTCTCTCAGCTGCATTTCGGTTTCATTTTAGTTGGGCTTTTGTCCAAAGATAGAGGTCAGCCATGATTTCCAGTCGATGCCGTTGCCGTTGTTGTTGCCATCGCTATCGTTTAGCCGTTTTGTTACTTGCCTCACTTTGGTGGGAATTCTAGTGCGGCTTCTCTGCCCTCCCTCTGCCGCTCTGCCCCTTTAGCCATCTCGATTCGCAGAGAATGCTCGCATTCGCTGTCTGTTTTATGGCCTCAACTAGTAATTGGTTCATTAGCCCTGCAGTTTGGTTGCCAACCACAAAAACAAAAAACAACTGGGCAACTTGGCAACTGAGGTAGCGACAAAGCAATTTGATTCTTTTGCCGTTTCGTTGGTTTTTAGTGTCTGATTTTAAGTAGTTCACAGTTGATTTGATTGTTTGCTCCGCTCTGCCAAAAGTTTAAATCGTTAAGGTCATTGAAACCCATTGACTGCTTGAGAAAACTTTTTAAACACCTTTAGAACGTTTTTGGCAATATTTCCAAATACATTTACTGAACTTTCATGTCGTCGGAAACACTTTTTTAGTCTGAAAATTATCGAAAAAAAAAAACATTTATCGCCTTACACTTGCAACTGTTAAAATTGTAATTAACTAAAAGCATCAAAGCTTCAGGCCAATTAACACATCAACAGGCTAATAACAATTGGATTTAATTAATTTTTAAGTTTTTAAATTTTAAGTGCTACCCAAATTGGAAATAGCTAAATAAAGTTCACTTGGTTACGCTTTTGTTACGACTGCTGCAAGTCCTAGAGCCGGAGATAGACAGAGAGAGAGACATGGCAATAGGCATGGCTTTGTCTGGAGTTTAAAGTGCAGAGCGCATAACAAAAGACTTGAGTAACGAACTTACGGTATTGGCTTCTATTTTTACGAGCAACAATAATTATAACATTTGGACTGAGCCATAAGGATAGCCAAGCCATTAAGTATACGACCTGGCAACAGGTTCAAGCAAACGAACGCTGACCGCCAATTCATCATCGCAGCTACGATTCGCCCAGAAGAACTTGAGACGAATTACTAAATTCCAAATTGTGCAAGAAGCACATAAAGTTGTTCGACTTATATAATGAAAATCATATAAAACAAAAATTATAAAGATAATACACTAAATAAATTTAGAGAACATATTTTCTCGAAGTATTAACTACAATTTTAATAATAATTCATTGCAAATTCAATGAAAGATCAATGGCAGCAATTTTAAAAGTTTAACAATTGTAATAGATTTTTATATAAATTTCTATGAATTCAGCGAATGAATTAGATATATTTACATATTTTTAAAGGTGGAAATATAGATAGAAATAGTGTCGTTAATAATTGTATTATAGCTGGAAAAATTTTGAAAAATGTTGTATGTTATCTTACACAAATTTAATATATAATGGTAGTGACTACAAAGAGTAATCAAAAAAAATATAAATCAATAAAAAGTGTAATGTTATTCAAACATCGAAAGAGGATTTTGTTTACATAAATAACATTTTTTAAATTAGAAATAATAATTTAAAAATATTTTATAAATTAATATTATATATAATTTAATTTTATATATGTATGTATCTTTGGTTATCCTTCAAATTCAAATTTATGTTAGAGTATTTAGAGCTGTGCTGTTGCCTCTTCGGCTGTGTCTCTGGGTTCACAGGTTCACCTCTGCACTAATATTTCAGTTCTTTTGTGGGGGCGTTCACAGTTCTCCCAGCTCATGTGCAAGCACATGCTCATGTTCATGTGTATGGAGTGTGTGAGTGTGATGTGTGGTGTGTGCTCTGGGTTCAGTGGAGCTGGGCCAAGTTTGGTAGCCTGTCAGCGAGCCGGCAAGGAAGGCAGCAGAGAGAGGCTAGGCTCAGGGAGAAGGTTCAAGTTCAGGTAACATGCATCACAAAGGTCTCTACCGTCGGCGTCTGTCTAACGGAATTTCTAATCGAATAATTGAGGCGGCAATAGGCGAAGGCGACGACGACGACGAAGGTGGTGCAGAGTCAATGTTGGTGGAGTGCAGTGAAGTGAATGTTGCGGCAGTTGCAGCTTTTTGGAGGCCCATTGTGTCAATGCGGCTATGACGGGCTATCAACTCATGGCCATCAGAGTTGCAACTGCAATTGCCACAGCAACAGTCGTAGTTGCAGTTGCAGTTGCAGTTGTTGCTGCTTGTTGCATTGATATAATAAATAAATTTCCGTCCGGCAAAAGTTGTTGCAATGCTGTTGCTTCGTTGTCGTCGTTGTTGTCGTTGTTGCCGTGCATCATTCAGCCTCATTTCGTGCAGCTTCCCCCCTTTCCAGCTCTCCCGCCCTCCTGCTCGCCGTCTGACCGTGGCATGGAAATGCGCGCGCGTTCAAACTAAATTGCTTTAAATTAGCTTTTCGGTGCTTTTTGGTGCCGCTGCCGATGCCGACTGTGGTTGCAACAAGTGGCCGAGGCCAGGCTGAGAAGGCACACAGGTCTTCATTTGCACTGGACGATGCCACCGAAGCAACAATCCATCAATCCATCCATCCAGTCATTCAGTCAGTCAGTCAGTCAGGCGGTTCAAGTGGCCGGGTCATCATCATGCCCATCTCTGCACGTGTTGCCGTTGCCGCCACTTTCAAAAGGCAGCCGCTTTTCTTTTGCGCTTTGGCCAAGTTTATGGCACTGGGCGAATGCTGCCCCGGAATGTTGCTGCCGCTTTTTGCTTTTGCAACGCGTGCGTCTTCTTCCCTTTTGCCCCCCTCTTCGCTTCTGCTGCGTCTGTCGCGCTCTCATTGGGCATTGTCTGCGAGCGGCCCATAAAACTCGGCAAATCTGCGTATTTCACATGTCAAGATTTGCAAAGGCGCTGGCCAGGCCAACCGAACAAGTGCAGACGTTGCGCTCGCTTGACAGATTTATGGAATTTACAGCATTCTGCCAGAGCAGGCAGCTCCCTCAGCTCTTCTCCAACCCCACCATTCGACTGCCTCCTTTTTGGTTTTAAATGCATTTCGAGAATGCTTTTCTCGTTTCGAAAATGTTTTTGGAGCGCGGGATCTACAGCAAAGTCGCTGGCCCCTCTATTTCGCACTCAGCTGTGCAGCAATTAAGAATAATCAACAAGTTTTGATGGATTGAAATGTTGGGCTTCATGGCTACATTTAAATACCTCAAGTACTCATAATACACTCGAAGTCTACCAGGAGGCTTGACCTACAATCTTCTAATATCCAATTTAGTTTTATATCAATCCCATTTGCAGTTTTACCAGCAATAATTCACTATAGGCGATCGAATAAAGTTCTGGTAGAATATTAGTTTTAAAGTTGGCTTTATTCACATATTTGTTATGCATACATCGAATTAATCTCCTTGTTTGTAATTTTTTTAAAATTAACTAAATGTTGTGAAAATGCGCTGAATGTATTTGGTTTAGTCTTATTAAATTCTTAAACTTCAGCAATAAATAAATAAATAAAATAGGTTTTAAATCTATGCAAAAGTCTAAATTTGTTATGATCAAAGTTTTTTTTTGGGGTTCTATTATTAAACGATATTTAATTTTTACTAATTACATTTTATAACTTTTAAATGGTTTTCAATTGCAATTATACACTTTGTAGGGCAACATTTTCACAATTCTTTTTTTTTTTAGATTGATAGATAGATATCATTTTTGTCAAATTAATATTTTTGGGGTTTTACCCTGCATTTCGAAAAGTATAAAAGTAAGTAAGCGAACAATGCAAACAATTTATTTAAACTCTAATACAAGCAACACAATAACTTGACAATAGTTTATGTTTATATTTTAATGAGAAACTGGGCAAGTAATTAAGTTTAACACGTTCCCAAAACTATCAAGAAAAGTGATCGGCTGTTGAGTATTTAAAATAATGTGGTGTTAAAAATTAAATCATATAAAAATGAATACTTCAGAATTGCATGAGATACAAATTTGATAATTTTTGATTGCACATTGAAATAAAGGATTTGCAATTATATTTGGAATTTATTGCTGTGCTTTCAATTTAGTTTAATGTTTTCAACTTACAATCGATAGGTTCTTCAGATTTTTGTTCATTGAAATGTTGAGCAACGATAACTCCATCGATAACTAGAATATCGATTAATTGAAACTGCAGCTTTCCCCTTTGTCCGCCAGCAACGCCGTCATTATACTTTAAATACGCTTTTAGTGGCAGTTTTCTGAACTTTTGTTAATTGTTTTGGAGCTCTTTTGTGTTTAGCGCGTGCTTTGGTTCGGTCTCCCTCCATGTGTCGAACCCCTTTCGGCCATTTAGCGGCACTTGCTTTTATGAATTGAATAACAAATGATGAGAAGAGCGGGCAGAAGCAGAAGCTGGAGAAATAAGTATATATAGACTTAAGAGACCTGCCGAGAAATAGACAAATAGAAAAATAGAAAAATTGGCCCTGGGGGTCAGAACTGGTAGCAAGTTGTGCGCCTCTTCGCCAGATCTGTAACAATTAGTGCTGCTGCCAACAAAGCTTTTGTTTGACTCTTTTTTATTATTATCATTAAAAACTGCTTATAATTATTTGTAGAACGCGCAGTTTAGAGACGCGATGCGACGCGACGCGACTCAACTCGACTCGCCCTCTTCGCCGATTTGAAAACAATTAAAAATCTTTTCGAAAATGGTCAGCAATTTTGGCCATTAATCAAAATTAATGCCACATGCGCTGCCCCAGGTGAATACGTTCGTGTCTTTGTGTGTGTGGCAGACAAAGCCCAAAGATTTTTGGCTGAGTTTCCGCATTGAGATGAAAAGTAGCAGAATCAAAGCAATGCAAATTGCACAAAGAACTCTGCTGAAAATCTGATGACTTGACTTGAATGTTGATTAATGCTTTTCATTTAAACGCCAATTTTGGCACTGCATTTTCCGAACCGAACCGCACCGAACCGAACCGCACCGAACCGAAGCCCAACTGAACCGTTTGGCGAACAAATGTGCGCGCATCAATCATACGCCATGTGTTCGCCTCGTCGACTGCACTTAATGAACTTTGGAGGCGCAGTTAACGCTCATTAAAGTAGCCACCGCCACTAATCATGTATGGAGCGAGGAGCTCCAACTTGACCGCCAACTCGCAGAGTAATGCTCGTAGTACAGTTCGGTAGTCGTCAGAGTCTCTCTCTGTTTCTGTTTCGGTGCTACTACCAAAAACTTGGACCCGCACCTGCTGGGTGTCTTGATTAATGATCTTTCGCAGATCGCAGATTGGAGCGCAAAGCGGGGCCCTTTTTTGGATCGCGTCGAGTCGCATTGTCTTTAACAAGGGGAAGGTTAATAAACTCTTCTATGCCAGCTCGGCGTATATGGCAATATTGTGTCCGAGTGTAGTAGTCACATGTAGAACTATAACAGTTTCATTAACTGTCTACCACACGCACATTAATTAAAACATTTTCGCCAAGAGCCAAAGCAGCCCCAAATTGATTGTCCGTCTTCTTCTTCTCCATTTACTCTAGGCTGCAAATCAAACACTGTTCAACAAATTCTGTAATCCATAAACATCCAAAACACGACTTTTTCAGCGGAGACTAATAAAATCTTGGCAATCACGAGCCTATAAAAAAACAATCTATTTGCTTTCCCTAACTAATTGGCCGAGTGTTTTTTGTGGCAAATAAAAATTAAATTTTTAAAAATTATGGCAAGAAAGATGTTGTTAAAAAATTGCCAGGTGTTGGGAAAAATCATATCCATTTTTAACGACAGCATCTTTATTTTCGTATGGAGTGAATACTTTTAGTGTGGGTTCCAGCTTAAGTCCAAGTCCATGAAATGAGTTTCATAACACTTCATATTTATTTTTTAACATTTATTTTTATATTTAATAAATATCGAAGCAGTTTTGATACAACTTTTTTTATTACTCTCTATTTTATATAGTGAATGCTCCTGCTCGCAATCCTCAACAATTAACTCTCTTATTGCATAGCATATTTATTTATTATTTTGTTGTTTATCTGTTTTTTTGTTTGCTTTATTAAACCTACGTAACATGTGTAAAAATTGTTAATTATTGCGATATTTCACAATTTAATATTACTATTAATTCAATTCAATTTAAACTCAAATTCATTTCATTCAATTTAAATTTAAATTACTACATCATTTGTATTCTGTAGCCTAAATATTTATTTATATATTAAGTATTAGTACTTAAAACTAAACCAACTTTAGAAGTCACTGGTTGTGAGGCATTTGGCAATAATACAATTTAAGATCGAAGTTGCTTTCAAAACACCATTAATTAAAAGTGATATTATTATGTGAAATATTTAAATAATAATTTTAAATTTGAAATATATATCATATTAAAATATTTACGAAAACAGAATTGAAAGGAGAATTGCATTATATCGTTAATTGGTTTAGAGCAATAAATTTGACCCATTTGCTGCGGCACTTTCGAAAATGTGCTGGTACAATGTGTTGGGGAGAATTTCTGAAATTGTTGTCGAGTGTAAATGTCTGTGGAGATCGAGGCGAGGAGAACCCATACTTAGGCGTATTTATGGTAGCTCCGTTCAGTTCAAAAAGTAATAGCAACATTTTATAAACAACTTATTTCCTTAATTGATTGTTAACAATGATTGCGCCAAGGGGGCCGCACACTTCTTTCACACTGTGGCAGCGACTGCGACTGCAACACAGTTGAGTTTGCCTGGTTGCTGGTTGTTGGTTGCTGGTTGCATGGTTGCCTGTTGTATCTATTAACCACGCACTCCATTATTATTTAATAACATATTTCTTAAGTATCTGCCAACCCAGTTCAGAGCACAAAACGAGGCTGCTGACTGCTGGCAACTGGCAACTTGCAACTGCAACGGGCCCGTTGCCAACTCTGCTGCCTCTTGACCATAATTTGATGTTGGCTTTGGGTCCCAAAGCGAGCAGGCGGCAGCTCTCCTCCCGTTGTTGTTGTCCGACTTGGTCGATCTGTCTGCTTGTCCAAGTGATTGCCACCCCATTAAAAAAACGGCTGCGCCTTCTTGTGGTTGTTGGTCTTGGCTCCTGCCACGATCACTCAATAAGTCTAGACAAAATGTAGCTGGTGTGCTGTGCTGTGATTGTCGCTTTGTTACACTCCCTCCTCCTCCCTCCCTGCCCTCTTTCGAGCCGTAATGGATCAGCACGTTTCGACTGGGACTACTTCATGGTCTATCTAGCTGCCACAACGCAGCGTCATCAACGTGCTGCCTGCCATCCAAGCATCATATTTGTTGCATGATTATGTGGTAATTGCGGCTGTCAATAAAACTCCCCCGTTTATTCTTTATAACCCAAAGCATTCTACGCCTATATTTTATACTTACACATATTTATATAGATTGTATATACATATATGTGTCCAACAAACACTCAGAGCTCACAGCTCACAGCTCACAGCTCAGCTCTTTTGGCTGCTGTGTGAAGCTCTATCTCCATCTGTATCTTTTGGCTCTTGGTTTTGGGGTTTTTGTGTTGTTGTGTTGTTGTCTGCTGGCCTGACTGGCTATAAAAACCCGTCCGGACGGTACCGCACTATGATTTACTTTGACAAAGGAGTGACATACAAGTACTTAAGTGATTTCTTTACACCTTTTATGGAGTAGTTAATGTGGCCATGGTATGCGCGCCTGGCATTGAGCAAAGTCATGCCAACCACCACCATCACCACCATCATCATCATCAGCATCACCATCAGCTTCAGCATCAGCTAGCCAGCTAGCCAACCCACCAAATCCCCCACCGTTTTGCCATGCTTGTCATTTTGGCACTTAGCGGCATTTAGGCTGTGACTCTAGCCACATCTCCATCTCCATCTCCATCCTCATCTCCATCTCCATCTCCATCTCCATCTCCATCATCAACTGTGGCTTTTGTTGTTGCTGTGTCTCTGTCTGGGAACTGGGAAACGCCTTGAAGAACTGTTCGCGTCTCTAATCGCGTTTTCGTTTAATGTGATCAATATGTTAATACTGATGCTGAGTGCAGCTACTTCATATTTCTGACACTCTCTGTCTGCATCCAAATAAAAACTATAATTGTTTATTAATTTCCAAAGTCTGTCATTCGAAATACAATCTTTAATATAGTTGTCATTTGAGTTGACTCTTGAAGCTTGAAAATCGTTTATTTTGTTGGTTTAATAGTGGAACTTACGTATAATTAATATTAGAGTGTTATTTGATATTTGAATGTTTGTGTAATATAGATAAAATTGTTATTCGATTTTAATATTTGTTTAAGAACCTTATCAATTTCAAAGTTCAATTATTATATATAAGCACATGTTCATTTTGGAATATTAATGAATTATTTAATTAAAGTTTAGTTTTAGAAGATTTATAAGCTATTTTCTAATGAATGGATTTAATACATGCAAAAATGTATTTGTAGGTATAATGGTGATACATCATACATAAATATAATAACATAGAAAGTAATTGTAATGGTAACTGCTAATTAATATAAAAATCTAATTAAAAAATTTAATTTAATTTGACTAACTCAATTTTATTAGTGACTAGTGGCATAGTTATAGATATGAATAGATAAACAAATCAAATATTTTAAATAATGATGCAGGTTTTCAATGTCTACCAAACAAAAAAAAATTATTTTTAAAAATATAGTTTTGTGTATGTTATTTCTTAGCAACAATGTAATATTAATTTGTTTCATAGATTACTCAAATCATTTTTTATTTGTACGAAATAATCACTCTTAATTATGAATGATTTCAAACCTTTTTTCACATTGTTGCCCTGAGAAAGTTTCTTGAAAATTGTGAATAATTTTTCGTAAATTATTATTAAAAATATTGTTTTGTGTATGTTAGTTCTTGGCAACAATTTAATATATTTTTAATATATTATTGTTTTATAGATTACCCAAATCATTTTTTATTTGTACGAAATAATCACTTTTAATTATAAATTATTCCATACCTTTTTTCACATTGTTGCCCTGAGGAAGTTTCTTGAAAATTGTGAATAATTTTTCGTGCACTTGTGTTTCTGGTTGCCAAACAAATTGACTCACCTTCACTTTATATGGGCATAGTTTCTCCATATCTCCCCCTGAGCTCCTTCCTTTCCGTGGTTGGCTTTAAACACTTTTCATAAATTATTCCCCCGCAGATTGTGCTGTTGAAAGTGTTTTGTCGCACTCTCGTAACTTTTCCCCCTCCCAATTCCAAGTCCAATTCCAATTCATGCGCTTATCCTCAATGACTTCCGTTCCATTTGCGCAACTGTTAACCCAGTTGAGAGCCACTTTCATATGGTCACATGGTCTTTGGCCATTTCTGGGGATAGTCCGACTGGCAACTGGCAACTGGCAACAGGCAACTGGAAAGGCGTTGCGCATGTGTGGGCGTGTTGATTACAGTGTTCAATAGATGTGCTCGCACACCATCACCGATGCTTGTTAAATGCATTAAAAGTAGTCTTCGAGTCTTTCAACGCATCATCATCATCATCATCATCGTCTGCTTTCAGATCAGTTCATAGCTTTGGTGTTAGGTGTTAATATTGGCAAACACTCACACACACACATAGTCGCACAGCATGCTACAAAAACTGGGGCTTGGGGCAAATCGTTACAGCTTCATGCAACATATGATGCGTGTGCTGTGTGTGTGGCAACCTGGGAGTTCCAGTCTCCAGTGTCTGGCAGCGTTGGTGTCATTTCTTATACAGTGAACTGTCGCTAATCCAATCTGTTCAATGATTTGATGGCTATGCAAATTGGTTGTGAATAAATATACACAAAATATTTAACATCTGTGAATCTTGGGAAATATTTTTATATTAAACAATAGCCAAAAGGAAGCAAATAAAATGTTGATCGTACTTTTTATTTATTTTAGATAAATACATATAATATTTTGTATTTTATATTTGTGCTGGTGATTTAATGATTACATTATTACAAATTGGTTTTGTGAAATAAAAAAATTGCAATGTTTTACATGTTAATCTATGGATATATTGTCAACTTAAACATGAACCATTACGGTTAATAATAAGGATGAAACCAAAATTTACTATTTATATTCATACTATTTAAAGAAATTACTGCCAATGGTCTCTCTATATATTAAAGAATTATGTTAATAATTATTTTATTTTATTTTATTTATATTTTATACTATTTTATTATTATATATTAAATTATTGCTTATAGTTTCTCAAAAAAATGCAGTGAAATTAATTGTGATATGATTTTTAATTGCTGTAGAGTCACTAAAGAATTCATTTTTAAAGCTTTCTTGAAGGATTATGTTTGCCTAATACTTTCTATAGATTCTTTTATAAGGCAATTAGTAACTGAAGAGTCTTTCAGTAAAGAAATTATTATTGCTGATGGCACTTTGGCGAGTTCCACCGTAGTTGTTGTTGTCGTTGTTGTTGACGTTGTAGGTGCGGAAAGTGTTCCAAATGCGCGACAAGAGTTTAGGGTGTAGTCAGCATTCCCCTTCCCCCTCCACTTCCCCTGTCACTGTGTGTGTGGGTAGCAAATAAAAGCGGCGAAACACTTAATGGATTTGGAGCATATAAATGGAGTATTAGATGAGGTCGCATTTGACTTTCAGGCTGGTAGCAGGAGACAGAGACGCAGATGGAACTGAAGCTGGGTGCGTCTCACGTCCATGAGGCATAAAACGACGCGTCGCTTAACTTTTAACTGCTTTAGCCAGCTTGTTAGCAAAATGGAAAGAGGAGAGAAAGAAAACGCTGCTGGGTGTTGGCCAATCTGTGCAGATCAAACAATAAGCCTGAAGACGGTTCCAAGCCCCTCTTCTCTCTGTCAGTAACTTGAACGCATTTGCATGCAAATTCGCTGGATATCGATGTGTGAGTGAGTGTGAGTGTTGGTGTTGGTGTTGGTGTGCAGTCAAAGGTGTCAAACAATGTCAGTGGGAGAATGTGTCTCGCAATTGAAATTTATTTGCACTACTATTCAGTGCTGACAATGCGCCTAGGGACGCTGCACCTCGTCCCCTGTCCCTCACTCCGAGCAGCAGGGTCTGTGAGCAGAGATCGCTGCCGGGTTGCCCGTCAACTCGTCAAGTCTTGTCTCTTTGGCAGCGGCCAAGACTGCACCCAGCACCCAGCAGCCGGTAGTCGGCAGTCGATGGCAGTCGGCATTTGTCGCTTGGCTTCTGTCTGCGATCATCGGCTCTTTCAGAGACTGGCTTTCAGTCTTCTAGTCTTCCGTCTTCGCTGAGTCGCGAGTCGCAAGTCTTGAGTCTTGAGTCGCCGGAATTGCTTTCAAGCTATCGAGCTGGCCCCGAGCTGCGAACAAATGCTGTGAGCATTTGCAAAATGTCAATCTCGGCTGCAGCGCATCAATTCAAGTGTGAAATAAATAGAAACGAATTCAGGTCTCACTGTCTTCCCTCTCTCCTCTCTCCTCACTCTTCTCTTCAATTTCAAGCTCAAGCATTTGCTATAATTTTCGCGCCATTTGCCGTCGACTCGTCGCATCGCATCGCATCGCATCGCGTTGAATCGCATTGAATCGCATCGCGAACTCGTCGCGCCAACTGTCAGTCCCAAGGCAAAAGCGAGAAATATGTTGAAAGTATTTACAATTACGCAAAGATTGATTGAAATAGATTTCGGATTGATTGGCTCCTCTGGTATGCACATCGACACAGCACCGAAACAGCTCCTGAGCTACCCCGAACTCAACCTCAGAGCCTGGGAGCTGAGAAAATCGGTCGCTTTTGGAGCTTGCAGCTTTTGTGTGTGGGAATTCTTTTCGCCGAACTGCAGTTTGCACTTGCTGACAACTGCCTGGGGACTGATTCGCAGATAAAACCGGAAAGATACTGAAATACTACGCCACTCTTCGGATCGTCGATGAGGACGATTGGCGAGGAGAAACTAGAGCAGCGCCTAATGAATTGAGTAGCACAAAAATAATTGCAATCATATTGATTTTGAAAAACAAAAGCGAAAAACTATTAATTGAAATTGAATTTTAATTTATCAAATTTTTTTTTTTTTCTAAAATACTTTTTGAGAAGAGAAAAAGTTTAAGAATATCATTTGAAAATAAAATAAATTAAAATAATTTTTATGACTTTATTTCATTTTATTTATTTTTTTACAATACATTTTCAATGCTTGTCCATTACATGATGAATTTTAAACAACTGTCTTCATTAATTTTTTCCCATCATATTGTATTTATTTATTCTAATATACTCGTTTAATGCCTAACCAATAAATAGTTAAACTCTATGCACCATCAAATTTATATTTAAAATATTCATAAATCGAAATACATTTATTGCTTATTTCCCTCGCACATTGCCATATATATTTTTCTATTGTATTTCCAGCTAAAGTGTAATTTTTCCACTCGTTCCGTAGGCTCCACTTTCTCCAGACCAACTCCCTGGCTTGGAGTTTTCCCATGGACTCAACCGAGTTAGTCGGTGTCGTTAAATACCAGACCAGAGGGCTTATAATAAGTATGTACATATTGATGTGCTCTTTGACCCACTTCCTCATGGCTTTAAACGCACCCAAAAACTGATAAAAAGGCCCATCAAAGTCGTTCATCTAAATATTTATTTGTGTTTATTTAATATCAATAATATTTTTCTCAGTTTCTGTGTTGTATTTTGTGTGTGTTTTTTTATTATTCTTTTCATGTTGCGTCGCGCACGATTTGCATACGAGAAGCATGCAGGGAAGAAAAACAGAGAATATAGTATACCGAAAGTATAGATCTAAAATATACAAATATAATAATAATTTATGCTATACAACATGGTGCTTTGATTTGATTTATTAAATATGTATTTAAAATATGCTATATATATTAATGGTATAATAGTATAAGGCTAAAGATACAAATTTGCTAATTGTGACTAATAACTCGAGAACTAAAGCCATCGAATACAATAGTTTAAAGTTGAAATTCGCTATAAAGAAGATACATTTATTTATGATCTATGAAATACTTGGAATAGTCGGTATGTCTATTAAGAAACTTTAGGTATTCTATTCGCGATACACAATACAAGTAGTATAATAATAATAATAATGATATTATGCTATACCATATAGCTATACTACTATGAAAAACGTTGCTTATAAATTATAAATTCCACTACGACGATACGATGATATTATGCAAACGATACAGATAAGCTGTCTTGCATAATTTGCAACAATTTAGGCTGGTCTCATTTCATTTGATTTGGAATCGATTCGATGCTATACGATTTGGATTCGATTCGATTCGATTCGATTTCATTCTTTGTTGTCATCGTTCTAAAATACTCGTACTCATCCTAACCGAGATATTTGTTTATAATTCGTTGCATCTAATTAAGAGAACTCGCCTCGACTCTCGCGCCGTTTGTTATACTTTTCGGTTCACATATGCTAATTCCGCATCTCCCTCTCTGAATCTTTCGGCGGCGGCGGCGCCTTTTGCATATATTTGCCATTTAGTTAGTTGTTTTAAACGATGTGATAATATCTTTAAAAACGGCACGATCCGCGTTCTTAACATTGGACGCGCGATCTTCACATCTCGATCTCTTCTCGCTGCTGTTGTTCTTGTTTTTTTCTGTATTAATTTTTTGTTATTTTTTTGTTTAAAATTGTATTTGGCATAGCGGTAAGGGGCACGGGGACGCGGTTTGATTTAAGGGCATTTCATATACTATACTACAAATCACACTATGCAACAACATTTTTGAACGCGAACGATTTCGTCTACAGCTTCATTTCTGTTGACAATTTGAATTGTTCTAATTTGGCATTTTTGATTGCGTTGTATAAAAAAATAACGAATTAAATTATGACATAATTTTATATTTCATATAAATTTTGTATTTTGGTTTCTGTGCATCATGATAAAGAAATAAAAGTAAAAATATGAATCTCAAAAATTGATTTTCTCCCTAAAATATTTTGTATTAATTAACGATAATAATATTCGTAGGCCAAAATGTTTGTTGCACAGTGTTGACAAAAGACGAGAAATGATTGTCGCCATTTTGTCTGTTGGCTGTTTCTTTTTAACGTCTATCGTCAGACCTTCGTGGTCAGATCGAGGGCGTTTGAGGTGGCCAACTTAACACTCAGATTCGGCGGCGATTCCAGTCGGAGACGCTTCGAGTTATTCGAGGCATTCGATTCCTGGATGAGTTCGTTCAGTTTGCGCTTGATGTTGTCGCTCGCCTCGTTATCACTGTTATTGTTATTGTTGTTGTTGTTACTGCTGCTGTTGTTGTTGTTGTTGTTGTTGAGCTTGTGCGATTGCTCAATACTGGTCTTGACCGTCTCCGCGCTTGAGTTATCCTCCAGCTCTGGCTGCGCTGCATCCTCCTCCTGCTGCTCCTCCTCCTCCTCCTCCTTCTCCTCTGCTGTCTCCGCTGTCTCTTGTGGCTGCTGCTCCTCTTCCGCTTTCTCGGGCGCCGCCTCGTTGTCGCTGCAGATCTCGGCGTCCACATCCTGGCAGCTGCTGCCCGAGCTGCCCGTCGTCTTCATGCTCAGATCTATGGGATTGTCCTGTGCAGCGCTTTCCACATGCAACGGCTCCGGCTCCAGTTGCTCCTGCTCTCGCAGCTGTTGTGCTGGCGAGCGAGGCGGCGTCATGGACACCACCAGATCCTCCTCCTCCTCCTCCTCGTCGTCGTCCACTTCGTGCTCTTCCTCGGCCGCCTTATCACTGCGCTCCTCCTCCTCGGCCTCCGCCTCGCCGTTGCTCTGTCGGCTTTTCACACGCTCCCGCCCGCTCTCCGAGTTGGGCGTCACCAGCGCCGAGATGGAGTAGTCCTGCTTGCTGTGCGGCGGCAGCTTGGTGGCCAGCGGGGGCGGGCTGTGCTGCTGCGACTTGAGCACGGCGTCCAGATAGAAGCGCTTGGTCAGCTCGTCGGCGGCACTCGAGGCGGCCGTGAGCGTTGTGCTCGTCTTGCCGCCGTTGGGCATCAAGTGGTTGTTATTGTGGTTGTTGTGATTGGGGCTGATGGCCGCCTCCTCCTTGTGGCCGGCGAACGGCGAGGTGGCATGCAACTGGGGGGCAAAGCGCTGGCCGCCGGCGTTGCTGCTGTTGAAGAGATGCTGCACAGCGGCGGCTGCCACGGCGGCCTGTTGCTGCTCGGGCGTCGGCTTCAGCAGGCTCTGGTGGTGGGAGTAGAGCGCAGGATGGTAGCCGGGGAAGAGCAGATGCGACGGGGGCAAGAAGGCGGGCGGCGGCATCACTGGCATGGAGGCGAGCCCGGGGAACGGCAAAGGCAGAAACGGGTTCAGCTCCTTGCGCAACTGTTGCGGCGGTCGACCGGGAGCCGTGCCTCCCGTTGCCTGCTGGCCACCAGCGTCGCCAGCCGCGCCACCAGCTCCACTGGGATTGTGCTTGCCACCGGCCAGCTGCAGCAGCGGGTTGCCACGCACGCTACTCACCTCCACGGAGCTGTCGGAGTTGTGGGAGTCGGGCGAACTCACGGACGGCGAGGCCACCAGCGAGGGATGCTTGATGCCCGCATAGTCCCCGGCGGCGTCCAGGCCCAGCATCATCAGCTCCTCCTTGCTGCGCGGCGGCCCAGTCGCATACAGGCCCGGATAGCCGCCCGTTGCATGCCCCAGCATGCCGAGTGCGGCCGCTGCCGCCGACGGCGTCGGCACGCCACCCATCGACTTGACGCAGCCGTTGACGGAGGCGGCGGCGGCGGCGGCGGCGCCTCCAGCTCCGCCTGCCCCGCCCGCCTGCTGGCTGTTGTGGTGGGCCGCCATCGCGGCCACCGCCTGCTGCTGCTGCTCCTGCAGCAGACAGTGGATCTTGAACCAGTTGGAGCGGCGGCCGTAGCGCGAGCCGCTCTTCGACATGCCCACCATGAGGCACTTCTTCAGGCGACACGCCTTGCACGCGGTGCGGTTCTTCTTGTTGATGATGCACTCGCCGTTGTTCTTGCAGTCCGATATCGACGACAGGTTGTTGTACGACCGCCCGAAGAACGACTGCAATTAGAGGGGAGCAAAGATGCGGGAATTTGTAAATATTTGTTTTATTTTTGGGTGGGATAATTTCAATATTATGAATGAAAGCGAATAAGGAGGATGCTATATAGTAATTATGTTTCCTATTTGTGAGTGAAATAAATTCCATATTACATATTACTTTAATATAGAAGCAGTCGAATTTTATTTTTCTTAGCTAAAATTACTTGTATTGGAGAATACCGAAGACGGGAGGGTTGAAATGGAGGATTTGAATATTTGTTTTATTTATGGATGAGTTAATCTCAATATAATTAACCTTATACATTCAAGTAGTAGTATAATTTAATTAGATAGACATTTTAACCATATATTGCAATTAGACGGGAGCGAAGATGGGGAAGAGATAACATTAATATAATTAATATTGTGATGTGAACGGGAATTGGGGGATATAAATATTAGTTTTATTTATTTCATATTGTTGTGATGGTGAATTGAAGCAGTTGAGCCTTCTTAGTGAGTTAGGCAGATAAACTATCTACATAATAATGCATTTAAATAATTAGTCTTTTCCCTTATTTTTATTTGAACTATTGACAAAATTGCCAAAATTCGGAAATAATTTAAACTACGACAGACAGATGACTTCAATTGTCAATTAAATGCTACGCTAGAAATATAATAAAAAAATAATATAAAAATATTGATTTTATTGTATCTTTTCATTTTGTTATGAAATTCCCAATAAATACAAGTAAAAATACAATTTTTTTTTATTATTTGATTAAACTACCATAAGTTGAAATTTGTAAATTATCTTGTGTGAATCTAATATAAATAAAAAATTATTAAAAATAATCATTTTTGTGAATCCAACATAAGTGGTTTTCAACTTATTATTCAACATAAAGAAATAAATAATATCGCTTTACTTTTGTTATTTTTTTAAATGTACTTAAGTCCTTTTTGATCACACTTTTCACACCTGCTGATTGATGTTCAAGTGCTTTGCTGAACTCTGGCCAAAACTCGTGGCATTTGATCTGCACTCGAGTGCATTCACTCATGTATTCACACTCGCATTCAGACTCACACTCACGCACTCAACTCCCGCTGAACTCATCGCTCAATTACAACTTGAGGTGAAGCATCCTTTCGGCCTTAGACCGTTGTTGACACGCTGCTTCTGGCAACTATGCGATCTGTTTGTTCAATCATTGATCTATTGTTGCTGCACTTTCAACTCGACTGCACAAAGTACTTGCAGAGACTGGCAACAGAGGGCGCCACTAGCAGGAGTAAGCGATACTTAATCGATACTTAATCGATGCTTAATCGATGCGATGCCCTGTTTGTTGTGCGAGTAGATTGAAGTTCAAGCTCTCGCTGAGTTTGGGCCATGATGTCATTCGGTACACAAATATCTCATTAAACTTTTCTGATGATTCATCAGCAACAGTTGCTGCTCTTCGACATGCAACATGCACATCCAGCTACACCTACGCCGAGACCGTTAACCGTTGGCTGAGCCACAATCAATTGCAACAAAGCAAACAAACAATTTAATTCAATGCGGCACGAAAATGACTACAACATGTTGCTGTTGCTGTTGCAAAGGTTATAGGCTGTGCAACACTTATGCCAACTTGCAATGTTGGCCGTAAATCACCGCGCAGCGTTGCAATCAAGTTGGCGTATGGACAATAGACAGACGGACGGACGGTCATGTCTGTCAGCGGCAGTTGCAGCCTCTGCTTCAACTTCAACTTCAACTTCGGTTTCGGTTTCGGTTTCAGTTTCAGTTTCGTTGTGAGTTGTTTTGTTTTGTCGTAGGTGGAGTTCGAAGACGACGACGACGACGACGACGACACAAAAACAATGCGAAAATCCACTTTTAAGGTTAATTGGGCATCAAGATTTCTGGGTCGGAAATGGAAATGGAAATGGAGGATATACAGTTGTTGTTGTTGTTGTTCTGCTTCTGCTCCGTCTGCCTCTTCTGCAGTTTCAGTTTCGTTTGACAGAGCAGCCAAGGCGAATTCACTTTTGTTTGCTTTGCGCTGCACTTCTCTGTCGCTCTCTTCTCGCTCTCCTCCTCCTCTGCTGTTGTCTGTTCTCCTGCTTCGCTTCGGTGGATCTTCGGTGGGCGTCAAATTAGCCGACCCACGCGATGGCGCGCAAATCAAATAATGCTGACCCACAAATTGTACGTTAGTTGACCTTTTCCTGCTGCCCCCTGCGGAGGGCTGAAGTCTGAAGTACTCGTGTTTAAATCAATTATGCATTTTGTGGAGCGCTCTTTTTTCGTATTGTTGTTTAACTTTGACCTTAGCCCGAGGCGTTCTTTGTTGTCGTTTATCTCTGGTTGTTGTTGTTGCTGTTGTTGCTGCGATTGATATTGCTTGTAATGAACTCAACATTCCAGTTTGGAATGGCACCATTTGCTCTACGGCTTTGTCACGATGCGACGCTGCGATTTATTGTGGAATGCCAATAGCGATCGATAACTATTATTCATATTATTGGCAGGGAGGCGCCGCCGCGTCGATTATTATTATTATTGTTACGTTATGGCGGCGCTTTTATTTGGAAAGCTATTTGCCAGAAGTGCTGCCATCATAATTTTTGGATGCGTCGATTTCATTAGTGAACTATGCTAACAGTTAACAAATTTTATGTGCAGCAAATAAACTCGTCTTAATTGAAAATTTCGACGCTGCAAGCATAGATTTGGGCATTTATTTAAAAGTAATAATAGTATCTACAATCGATCGCTTTATTACGAGACTAAATGCACTAAATCGAATTATTCTTTCTGGATCAAAAAGTAGGAAAACCGCTGCATCGCTTTCAGAGATGACCACATTGAACAAAATATAAAACTAGATTTCACTTGAATTTTTTTATCTCAAAAAAAACTATCCAAAGAAGGTGAATTTGTGCATACGATAATTTTAACGTTTTCATGTATCGATATTAGTATGCGTAATATATAAATTTACTCGATAATTTTCGATATTAATACATTTTCCATAGACTTGATTACCCATACAAATTTTAATTATTACAATTTAATTAATTAATCAACAGAAAAATTCGAAAGATAAATAAATATTAACATTTAACATTTTTGTATTTCATTTCCAGCTGAAAACGCTGTCAAACACAGACACATTTCGGTACCACTTGTCGTATGATCAATGTGCTCTGCACATGAAATAAATGCACATTGTTGTGCAGCAAATACGTGGCATGCACCCGCTTGTGGCATATCTGATTGAACCCTTTCGACTCACCTTACAACCTTCGCATGTGAATGCGCCGAAATGAAATCCAGCCGCCGGCTCTCCACAGACCTTGCACGTCTGATTCATCTGCGAGAACATGAAATGAAAAACGGAGCAGAAAATTGCAAATGAAAATCACGTGTACAAAAAGAAAAGCACAATAAACGAAAGCAATAAATTCATAAAATTTCAATTAAAAGCAACAGCAAATCATGACACGAGCATCTATCGCTCTCCATCCCCAAATCCGAATCCGACTCCGACTCCAAATCCCAACGCCAATTGGCAAATAGAACTGAGAGCAAGTGCGCCGCCAGCGAAATTCACACGCATTAAAAATTAAAATGCAAACATAGTTTGTCATATCGCAGAATTGGTATCAACAAAAAGCTGCAAAAAAAGGCAAAACGAATGGAAATGGACAACGTTTGGTTTGCGCCTGCCTTGGCCCGGGTCTGGGGCATAATAAAATATGAAGATGGAATCAAATGAAAAATTGCCCCAGAGCGCGGCGCAGCAACAAAATAAAATAAAAAACAGCGTGGCAGGCGAGCAAACTAGCAGCGTGTAGAGCATTTGCATTTATATGGCCTGTTGCAGCAACGCGATGTTGCTTGCCCCTTGCACCTTGTGGCACGTCTCGCCAAGCCACGCTGCGAGTTCCTTTGAACTGTCCCAGGCAAATAGGCGCACAACTTGTGGTACTCGCCTCGTCGTATATTTGTTTATTTATTGCGAGCGAAATGTTTATCAACAAATTGCCATCATTGTTGTGCTTGTTATTGTTGCTGTTAGGTCGCCAGCTTTGTTTGTTTCGCCTTTTTTTTTTATTTATTTTTCGAGTGTTTGCTTTTTTTGGGGGGAGCCTGCGCCTTGTTGTGCACTTGCAGCTTTAACTGGAGCAATGTCTTCTTGACACGCACACACACGGATAGCTGCCATGCCCGTGGGAGACTCGAGTTGAGTCGGGTTGACTGTGGCCAACCCAGATCAGACAAACGTGCCACATAACCAAATAAACATATTGTTGCCTCAGATCTCCCTGGCTTTGCATACGATATGCTGGACAATTTGCCAGCCAACTCCCTCCCAGAAGCTGACAACTGAATGTGGTTAAGAAGAGAATTTAAAAAGTTAGAAGACAATGAGAGCTCTTTGTCATAATTTGAATTTAATTTGCTAAATTTAAATGGTTTTTAAGTTGCAAATAATTCAAAAATTCATCAGTCAATATTTCAAAAATTCAGCATCGTTACTTTTGATTATCCAGTAATTGTTTCAGGTGGCCGCAACAGGTGGCAGCTGAACAAAAACTAAATCACTGGCCTGCTCAGCTTTAGGTTTAAGTTTTTTTTTTATATTATGCTGTTGCTGGGATTTATGTTTTATAGCTGCAATTGCCCCACTGCCAATTGGCGGCAATAATTTTTCCCATCTGTCCAAACAATTGGCACATTACAAAGTAGAGAAAGCACATTCAACACATTCACTTTTGGCCAATCTGAGACAGACCTGCGAACCTGTGGTGGCCCCAAAAGAATGCCCCACCGCCACAGCAACGACAACAGCAACGGCAGCAGCAGCAGCAGACCAAGTGGCGTACCACCAATTGGCTTAGTTCGCTCAGTTCCTTTTGGCTTGTTTCGGTGCCTGTAAAACATGCTAATCTGATTTCGTGTTATGTGTTGAGTTTTGCTCGATCCTCCCCAGCCACCGCGATCGATCCTCGTCTCCTCGTCGGCTTTGGCTTTGGCTTGGAGTCTGAGACTGGAGTTTGGGTAGGAAATAAATTTTGTACGTTTAGGTTTCATAAAGCGTCGTCGGGCGCGCTGTTTGCGGCTGTTGTTGCTTGGGATTAATCGACAAATAAAAATCACATAAAATAAATTAAAAATTATGAGTTTCAAGTTTCAACAACTTGCGGATTGGCAGCAGATTTAGTTTGATTTTAAATCACAAGCACAACAAGAAGAGCCAGAATGCGAGAATCGAAAAGAATAATAACAAAGTTGCACAGCCTGCGATCAGCCCCCTTTTCCCTCCCCTTCACCCCTCGGTCTATCTGACGTCGCGTGAAATTTATGCAGACAATGTGCAATATTAAAAAGCAATAAACATTTATTTTACAACAGACACAACGACACATTCCACTTGCCAAAGCGCGAGACAGAGATAGATGCGAACTACGAGAGTGAGAGAAGGACTGAGAGAAAGAGAGAGACTGCTAGAGTCAGAGAGAGAGAGAGAGCGAGAGGGAGAGGGGAGCTGGCGAGTTCTGCAATTGTAGCTTCTGCTGTTCGTTAGCTACACTTTGGAGATTAGCCGGCATTTGCCTGATTTACACACAATATGCGACTCTACATATATGAATAAGATTATATATATATATATATAGTAGCTATATTGCATTCTATTGATTTGGCGTATGTTACTGAACTTGTTTAGGAGTCGTGTACGAATTTGCTTCAAGTGTCAGCGAATGATTTGCGAGTTCGCTTTAATTTCAACAACCATTTTAATCAAAACAAAGCCCCCAAACGTGGGTTGATTAAATTGTACTCCCGATAAGTTTTATATAACCAAGTACTTGATACTTTTACAAAATTATATGAGAGAATTTTAAATACATTATTTTCTACGCGTTAGCAAATTTTATAATCCATATTCATTTTAACTAAATTCGTAGAGCAACAACAGATTTTATGCTAATCGTAATAAGTCAAACTGCCGTTTCAAATTAATAAGCTATTCAACTTAATATATGTAAGATAGTTTATTTTAAATATTATTCAAAATTATAAATCTGATAATCGCATGTAATCTCCAGTTTTTAATTTGAAATTGTTATGGGCTTCATCAAAATAATTTCGATAAACTAAAATATATTTTGGGTTTATTTGTCACTCCATCAAGTTCTGCTGTGCGTGAATAACAAATAGAAAATAAAAGAAGCTCATTAAATGCCACTGTTTAAGCATATCATGTTTCATATTTATCGAATGACTTCATTAAAAAAAAAAAAAAAAACAGATGTGAAAAATACAAAACAAAAAAGAGCCCACTTGATAATCTTTTCAAGCGACCCACTAATTTGGGTACAGGTTTGCTTCCAAAATTTATAACTTGTTGCATAATTGTGTGGGGCAAAAAGCCGAGCAGAGCTACCAACATGTTGAAGCCACAATTAGTGGCTATTAAGTGAAAGTGTTATAAATTAAAGCAAGCAAGCAACAACAAATTGGCTAAAAATATAAAATACAAAATACTAAAAACAATGCAATTTGAATTTTTTATGCATAATAAAATACTTTTTGCTATCCAATTTGTTTAATACTCTTTGCCCCCTTCTTTTTCTCACTCTCTCGCAGTTTGTGCGCAATTTGTTAGCCAACCTCCGACCCCCGCAGCAAACACCTTATCTCCCAGGTGCCGCAGCATATTGATGAGTTCGACTGCAATTTGCTGTTGCCAATTTATTTTAATTAGTTGGTATATTTTGCGCTTAATATGTTTAAGAAAAAGTACCCCAATAATGAAAACAACTCAAGTTATTGCGAATGCGCGACGAAGAGATGTGCAATGATTGGCATTGCTTGGTAACTTAAATTAATTTAGTGAATTTAGAATAATTACATTTTGAATAGCATTTATTGAATTCTGAATTAATTTGGAGTGTTGGAAATTTAAATAATCTATACTTTCATTGCCTACTTTTACAGGGTATGCACAAATCAGTTGATCTGCTGATCTGATCAGCTCGAGACAACGCAAAAATTTCCCGCGTCGTCATCAAAACTGACAGTACAAAAATATATTTTTGGATCTTGTTGATTTTGTGTGTGATTAATTATAGCTGCTTTTAGTTGTTGTTGTTGTTGTCGTTGCTGCTGCTGCCGTTGTTTGTTATTTGTTGTTAACCTTAAGTCAAGCCAAAATAGCAAGTAGAATTTTTAATATTTCATCGCATGCGATGATGCAATGGCATAAGATATATCAAAATTCGCGCTCATTATAATATGAAATTATTAAAAATAATTCAGTTAAAGAAAAAAACTTAAAATTATTATGGTATATAGTATGTGTGTGTGTGTGTGTGTAGATAAATTAAAGGCACGTTTACTCCAGTTTCATCGCAACGTCTCGCAGTTAAGCTAAGTGCCATTAACGTGGCCAAAAAAGCGCGCGCAAAAAAATTATGATAATTGCCCAACTTGACCTTGGCAGCATGTACAACAACAACAGCAACAACAATAACAAATACAGCAACAAGCAGCTGCCACAAATACTCAGAGTACGAGTACTCGCAATACCAAATGCGCTGCATGGCTAACAAATTGTGCACATCCCCCCCTCGGGCAAGGAGCGGGCGGGCGGTGGGATGAGGGGGCAACCCGGCCAAGTGCTCGTCTCGCATTGTTTGCATGCAATTATAATAGCAACAACAACAACAAGAAACATAATTTAATTAAAATGAAATCATGCACAAAGCAATTGCCTCGCTTTGTTCATTGTGCGCAAAATGCTCGAAACAAATTGTTCTAGTTTTTGTCTATTTTTTTTGTTTTTATACTTTTGCTTTTTGTTGTAATTTTTTATTCATGACTCGTCGACACTGAAGACGGCCGCACCATGTGTTGGTGTTGGCTGTTGGCTGTTGTCGGTTGGCTGTTGCCTTGTGACGGAAAATAAAGAGCGCAGCAACAAAAAACAAACGGGTAAAAATTATAATCCATGATTTGCGTAGTGCAATCAAAACTAGGTTTTTGTGTGCACAGTGTGGCAAAAGATGCTTTGCTTTTCCTATTGACACTGTGCCAAGTTCTACTAACTAATTGTTATGTTAATGCTAATGCCAAGGGACAGTTGCTAATACGCTGTCTAAACTGTTCTTAGAATTCAATCGACACTGCGACTTAATGACCTTAAAAGGGTTGAGCAGGTTTGTCAAAAGGAATTTTTCCAATGAATGAAATTAGCAGCGATTTATAGGTGTAGATCGTATCGGACACAATGTAACTGATTTTCAAATGAATGCAAATAAAATGAGCTTTTTATATGCGGAAACAATTCAATGAAAACATTAACAAATATTGCGGAGAGAGATGCAAATATTATTGTCAACAAGATTCCGTTGTGCAAATTAATTGCAGAATAACTAATTCATTTTTCGTTACTCAATTCCAATCATATAAATTTCGATTTTAATATATTAAATCAAATATATTAAATGTTACTAATATAAAAGCAAATTCTTTATTTTATCAAAAAAATGATGTTGAAACAATTTCACTTCTTTATTTCCAATTACATATAATATTTATTTCAAACCAAATCAAGAACAAGAGAAGTTGGCATCTAAATTTCGATTTTAAACTAAACATATTAAATAAAAATGTTATCGTCAAAAAGACAGATCAATTGCAGTTCAACTGCAAAAACTATTTCACTTTTCTATATTCCACAACTATTTCAATTTCAATTCAAGGCAATGCTAGAAAGTGAGAAGTTGACATCTCAATTTCGCAGCAGAAATACTTTAATCAATTGATTGTCCACATTGATTGCAACTTTCCCGTATGACATTTAAAACATTTGGAAATCGGCTTTAAACAAAAAATTATAAAACGAGTTAGATTAGCTTTTTTATTTTGGTTTTTTTTTTTTGCGACAGTTGCTTCAGCATCTTCTGCTTCTTCTGCTGGCCTCATCTGCTGCTCGCATCTACATAGATGATGAGTCATTTCTGTAATGCGAACTCGTTTGCTCCATGTAAACTTGATGGTTCCCCTCCTAAAAATTGTCAAAATTGTTATATGGCGTGTTTGCCCGAGTTGCTTTGCTTTGCTTTGGCCATTTGGCCGACAAGAATTTTGCTTTCTTTTTGCCGCGTTACAAATAGTTGAGGCCTTTAGTCAGCTGCGCACGCATCGCATCGCATTTCATCTCCCTCTCTCTCTTCCTCTCTCTCTCTGTGACTTTGTCTGTCTATCGTGTTGGCCTCTCCCAGAACGAGCTTAGTCACGGCTCTGGTCGAGCAGCAATTTGTCAAATGCGCATCGCCAAACGCAGCAGAAATAAAAACGAAGAATTTTTACACATTTTCATGGCCCTTAACGAAACGACAACTTGGCCCTCGGGGAGTGATCAATCATAGACTCTAGACTCTAGAGTCTCTAGAGTGTGCGTGTGTGTGAGTGTGTGCGTGTGCGTGGAAATTCATTATTTGTTACACTTTGTGTGTTTGGCAGTTTGGCGAATTCCATTGAGCCCGAGAATCCTTGTTTCCTGCATTCATCATCATGCTTCCTGTCAAGTTTGTCGCTTAAGTCTTTCGTTTTGATTTGTACTTAGCTAATTGCTGCCGCTCGCAGTCAAGTCGCTGTCTAAACTACATTAACTAAAACACTATAATTATGTACAATGATGATGAAAAGCAAAGTTTTAATATTTATCGCAGTTTCTGTTGCTGCTGCCGTTGACTTGAAGCATCATCGTCGCTGTCTCAGTCGCTCGCTGCAAGCTCTTCAAGCTGTCAAGCAGGAAATGTTTAGATTTATAATGTGCTCATGTGTTGTTGTTGTTGTTGTTGTACAATTGCATTCCCCTTCCTTACACACATACACCTTAACTCCTCTTTTTGCCATTATAATTAATTTGTAACTATTTTTATGAGCTCATGTGAAATTTAAATGCACTTGCGATGTTCATCTGTTCATCTGTTCATCTGCTTTGTCCAGAATGTGAATGCAACTTGTCAACTGGTCAACTCGCATCTGGCATCTGGCATCTGGCAACTTTCAACTGGCGAGTTCGAAGTGCCAAGTGCTTGTGCAATTTCCGCTTAAAATTTGTGACCATCCGCCAAAACGGTTAAAATTATGCTAAAAAGAATTGAAGGAACAACAAAACGCAGCGTCTAATTTTCAATAGAATACGAGTGCACGTATGATTTACCAAGACAAATTTGCAAAACAATTTTTACACACAGTTCCAGCTACGTGTGGGTCTCGCAGTAAGCTCACAAGTTGCCCTACAATTCAGGTCACTTTCTATATGTCAACAGCTTTGCTACACTTCTGAAATATTAGCATAATTAGAGCTAAAACTTAAAATGTAATAGTGAAGAACTTACAATTTATATTAAATTTGAATATATTATATGTGCATTAATTTTAAATAAATTGTATTTTACTAATGTAACATTTGCTGAATAATCCCTTTAGAAATACTTGATTTCGTTAAAATGATTAGAACGATCATTATAAAGATTAAATTTTGTTTATTAATTTAGTTACTCAACAAGTTAGTTACTTAGTTACTTAACAATTTACATAACATTTTGTTATATAGACTATTCTTTTCTTTCTTACTTTTAGACTACTATTTTTTGTATTAATGTATCATATTTTGTGCATATGATTTAAATTGAATAAATCTTTTTTTAGTACTGTTGTAATATTTGTGGGAATATTTTGTGTATAAGATTTTTATGTATTGTAAATATTGACTGACAAATAATTAATTTTGGTATTAAAATTCTACTTTCTTGTACATTATTTACTATTTTATTTTAGTTGAATTTCGTTTTGATATTTGTATTAATTTGTAATATTATTTGCGAGTCACATTTAACTTATTAATTTATATTTGAGACAATATTTGATATTGTTCTTTGAATTCCAATTCCTTGTCTAGCTTCTGCAGAGTATTAAAGTAATCGTTTCTTTCCGTCAGTTCATGTCGCCGCTTGTTATGCAAATGCGTGCAAAATGTGCGAGGTTTTCCTCAAAGTTTTGCATGTTGTGCATTCAGAGGAGGAGGTGGTTGCGAAGGCGGTGGTGGTGGCGGTGCTGCTGCTGGTGAAGCAACCATTTGTGCTTTGTGCCAGTGTTGTGAGCTGTGTTTGGCTTGAAGCCACACGTTCGCCAAGCTCTGTGGCATTTGTTACAATTTTAAATGTTAGCTTAGGCAAAACTTGTGCCAATTGTTGCTACAACAAGTGTTTGGCTTGACATTTTAGCGCGCGCACACGTTCCTCCTAACGTGTGTGAGCCACTAAATTTGCAGCTCGACTGCAAAATGTAGAGCCAGCTATTGACAGCCCGTCTGTCCGTCTGCCCGTCTGCCCGCCTGCTCTCTGCCACCTGGCGCCCCCAGGTGAAATGCTGTCTGTCCGTGTAACACAAAATCAAAATCAATGAGAAAATGGGAGAGAAAAACAAAAAGGGTAAGCAAGTTGGCTAACAAATTAGTAAACTGCTTGGAAAATGCATTTGGAATTGTGACTTTGGATGCCCGGCCATGAATTGGCATAAAATTGTATGGCTATAACCGTGTGTTGAGTTGTTGCGGCTGCTGGCTGTTGATTCAATGAGCATTTAACTGCACTAGATGCCAATGACTTGACACATGCGAATCAAAAGGGGCTAAAACTCAGTCTCCGTCTCAGTCTCAGACTCAAGCTCAAAGCACAGCACAGCACAGCACGTCAAGCTTAAAGCGAGTCCAACAACCAGACACTCTGATAGACAGATAGACAGACAGGTTGGCTAAATGCAGCAGCAGGGGGGCCAAAACTGCGCTGTGCTTGCCGCTGGGAGCGTTTCTCATGATTTGTGTGCAATCGCATTTTGTATAATTTTTTCTTTTTTGTTTTTTTTCTTTTCTTTTCTTATTTATTTATTTTTCGCTTTTTCGCTGGCTGTTATTGCCGTGTAGCTGGTGCAGTTGACGGTACGACAAACGACAAACGACAGTCGAGTGATGTGAAGTGTCTGCCACAAATGCGACACGAGCAAACTAATTGTTGACTATTGATGCGATTTCATCTCTCCCCCCTCTCGCGGTTAATCTCCCACTGCGCTCAATTGCGGAAGCTTTAGAAAGTTGCGTCTAATAAATTATTTAAGAAATTAAGATTCTAAAAGCGACTGAAACAGTTGCATTGACATTTGTTTGAATTTCGTTAATGGAGAGTTTATATTCATTACAAATGACTTTACTGATTTACTCAATTGTTTCATTTCATAAATTTTTCAATTATATTATTAATTGAACTGCTTACGGCAATCAGTAAAAAATAATGTATTATAAATATTTTGTTTCAAATAATATTATTCCTTAATATTTTGTTTAACTACATTATTAATAGAGTTGATTATAATTTTCATTAGTTTTTAATAATTTTTTTTAATTACAATCCTTTATTCTGAAATTCATAATTTATATTTCGTTTTTTTTTTGTATTTGCAGTTTTTAATATACATTTATTTTTATGTCGTTCATTAAAATCAAATAACAATATTGATATTGTTTTAAATATTATTTTCCTTCATTATTTTACGCAAATATTTAAAAGTTTCTTTCGGTCACGCTAAATCAGAGTGGTTTTAAATTAAATTTGACGTAATATCAAATATTTGTAATAATCTAAACAAAAGACTTAGGCAACGAACTTGTGCTCTTTTCGCTGGAGTCCCCAGAATCACAAATTCCTTGCAATTCACGCTGAAGTACAAAAAAGAAAAACAAAAGATTTGCGCTTTTGCCACCTTTTCATAAATCAACACGAGAAATTCTCGAGTGCAGGCAGCAGAAATAGCGAAGTTGTTTGGAGAAATGTGGTTCCCATAGCGCCCCCAAAGGGGCACACATAGTTGCACAAATTGCTCGTTTTGAAAAACCAAAAACCAAAAAGAAAAAAAATACAGCGAAGTAGCAAAAAAACAACAACAGAAGCAACAATAACAAGTACAAGCTTGTGCACTGCTCTTATTTAATTGACTTTTGACTCCCGAAATCAGGCGATGGCTGTAACAACAGCAGCAGCAAAAAAGTGCAGAAAATAAGGGGGAGGCAACAAGAAGGCGGTCGGGGAGGCGGGGAAAAAGAGTAAGAAAAGCTCGCACAGATAACAACGAGACAACAAACAAATAAATCGCAAGCAACACACAGACACATCGAAAAGAGACCCCAACAAAAAGCCAAAACAAATAAACAAACAAAGACTACGACAACGACAACACAGAGCGATGCTGGGGTCGCCCAGGCTGGGCAGCAACAACAATAACAGCAGCAGCAACAACAACAACGGCGAAGAAGAAGTGCAGTGTGCAAGTGCAAATAAAAGAGACGCGGACACATTTACTTATCGCGCCTCTTTAAGGCAGCAACAGCAAAAGCAACTGGCAACTGGCAACTGGCAACAACAAGAAACGGTGGCAACACTGGCAGCAAACAGCCAACAAAACACATGCAAAACGGGGCGACTGTGACGACGACTCGAGTTGACCAACTTCTGCGCCGCTCGCTGCTTCTAATGATCCAATTCCCACGAGCCGCGACGCCGATGACACTGACTGCGAGCTGCAAGCTGCAAACTGCAAGCTGAGGCTAAGGAGAGGCAGATGACGACAACGACAACAACAACAACAACAACAACGACAACTACAACGATGCTCGCCCAATGCAAAAAGTAGAAGGTGGAGGTTGCTAGCCAGCCAAAGTTGCAGTCGCTGTTGCTGTTGCTGCTGCCGTTGGCATCGCCTGTTTAAACAACTTTCAAAGTTAATAGTCTGCGCCACGGCGAGACAACGTTTGGCCAGCTCCAAATACACACACAGAGACACACACACACAGACAAAAGCCCAGCAGGAGTCGCCCAGAGATGCAGCATCTCTTTCTCGCTTTCGCTCGCTGCATGAATCACTTCTGCTTCTGCTGCAAACTCCTTTCCGCCTTTTCACTGTCCCGGTGCTAATGTGCTGCTATAATTTTGGGGCCACACAACCTGACGTATACGTAATGCGACTAATTAAAATTGAATTTGACTTTGATATTGTTTTCCTTTTTTTATGCGATATCTCGCTCGTTTCTTGTCTCGTTGTTGTTTTTTTTTATTTGTTTTCGGGGCTGCGTGGGAACATATTTTGAACTTTTGGCTTGATTGATATAGCAAATAATTAAATGGCCATCAGCAGAGAGTGCAACACAATTCAGACCATGGGAATCTCTATGGCCCAATTGGCAGAAAACAACAATTTGACATGAGAAAGCGAATATCTATTGCAAACATATAAACTTAACCTATGTTTGCTGTTCACATCGGAAATAATAAAATTGAAATCGAAAGAAATGAAAATCATTACGAAATTTCGATTTTGAAAATATCTTTAGCAAGAATATGAACAAGTATTAAAGTGAGAAAAAATTTATAAAATATAATATTGTTTTATTTTATTTTTCAATAAAGGATTTTAAAAATATTGTATTGTATTAATATTGTATTCAGAAATATATGTTTAATGTGAAAAAAACTCAATCTTAATGCCAAGATGCTATGCGAATAATTAATAGGGTTTTACATGTTTTTACTATGCAATATAAGATTAAAAATTATTGTATATGTAATTTCGATTATAAATACTGTTTGAATAAAAAGTTTAGTCTCTCAATACTATATCATCCATTTAAATGCCAAACAAAAAATCTGTTGAAATCAATTCACATTTAATTTCGCCAATCGCATGAAAATATTAGTATTGAAAATTAAGTTTCACTTTTTAAAATTAAAAGTAAATTACTGAAAGGGGTTTGGGCGTGGGAAGAAGTGTCGAGATGGCTCGCAAAATATTATTGGCGTCTGTTTTCAACACTTTTGTGGGCACTTTTGGCCAAGCTGCTTTCAATGCCAGTGCCAAAGCCAGTGCCAATGCTTTAATGCTCATCCCAAGCACAAGCGGCGGCCTGAGCAGCAACAATAGTGGAAAAATAAAAACAAAAACAAAAACAAATAATAGAAATAATAATGCTAATAATAATAACAACAAAAGCAATGCAATGCGATTTGCAAATAAACAGACAATATAACAATGGGCACAATTTGCTCGGCTCATTGGGTCTAATGTCTAATGTAAGCGGACATCAGATGCTGCCGTTAAGTAGATGCTATATACATTAAAGTATACAGATATATACATATATATGTTAGATGGAGATACTTGTCGCTATGCAATTTATATAAATTTAATTCAATTTGTTGCGCTAAATCGCTGCTGAGTCGTGCAGAGGTCGTCGCATTTGGATTCTCAACTTAACTATTTTCTATAAACATGGCCAGCTGGCCAATTAATTGAATGCCTCGAAACAGTTGTTGTTATTACTACTTGTGTTCGTCGCTCGTTGTTGTTGCTGTTGTATTAACCACAATTCTAACAATTTGGCAGCTCATTACCAAACTCCACACTCCACTCTACACTCGAGACTCGACAACGCAAAGCTGACTCCAATAAACGGCTCACAACCTTGACCTTAAGGCAAACATTTTTGCCGCTGCACCATTATTATCATTATTATTATTATGGATTACAAACCGAAATTATAACAATTTTGTTACGCTTCTTTGAGGAAAGCTGCCTGCCCCCCTCTCCTCCTCCAAGTCTTAAGAAACGGGGCGCCAACAGTCCACGTAATAAAGTGGCGTATGGCGGAGCAACCAGTCGGAACACATTGGCAAGTCTGGCAAGTGTTGAACTTGAAATCGAAAGCAGAGCCAAAAGCAATGGGCAAAGATAACAACAACAACAACAACAGTAAGAGCAACTACCACAACAACAACTAAATTACGCTACTTAAATATGATTGTGGCTTACAGTCAAACTCTGAATGCACTTGCCGAGCGATCTATTTAATTTTAATGTTGCGTGAGAGCATTTCTCTGTGCTACTTCGGTCTCTGAGACTTATTTAAAAAGGGGAATTGATGCAAAGTAAATAAAAGTATTTCTCCAGGCTGTTATGTTACCAATACTTATAATTACTCTACACCAAGTTTATCAATTTAAATTGTAACTGTTACCTAAATATATTTATCTGGCGAGCTATACAGGTTGAATATTTCGTACCACGAATGGAACTAGTTTATTTTTACTGCTTACAACCAAGTCGTAGAATAAATATATTAATTTTTAAAAATAATAGATTTCGCAATTTAATATAGAAATTAACTCTCACTGTTAAATTTTCCACCTTTTTGAATTGTCCATTAATACTTAATTTATGAATTTATTTGAAATAAAATGAATTCTCTGCCAAGATTCCCAAATTATGTTTAAGAAATTGTGGCTAAATCAATTCGTTACTTCGTCATTATTGTTATACATACTGAAGTAGTATTGGTAGTACTCTTTGTTTTATGTGATTCATTTAGTTATTGATATTCCTAGCACTCTAATTCAAACCTTTTAAATAAGAGTTCTAGTTACAAATTTAAAAATGACACAATATGGACTTTTTAATCCATTTCAAACTATAATATAATTATTTGTGGAATTGATGTTCTTATTTCCTCTATTACATATCGCAAGTTCGCAATCCTTCGCCGTTGCCAATGCACTGCGATTTCGTCTAGTCTCCAGTTGTGAGTTGTAAATTGTAATTGGCGCTCTGACAACACCTTGTGGCAAGGCCACGCGCTTGATCTTAAGTGGGCGCCTGTAAAAAGCGCTGCGTTATCGAAGCGTGTCGTGAAAAGGGGAGTAAAGCACTTATTCCCCCACTTCACTCGCCGCTTTGATAGCTCAGCGTTAATTTGAAAATAATGCGCTCAATCATTTTCACATTTCAGCTGCTCTCGCGCTGATCCAAAAACAAACTAAAGTTTAAAGAGTTGCCACCGATCGCCCCCCTCCAACCCTTGCGAGTACCTGCCCCCCTCTCAGCCTTGGCTGGTTGTCTGTGTAATTACATAATATTGCATAATTTGCAAAGTACTTTGGCTTTGGGATTTATGCTCTGTTAGCTACAAGTCGCAAGTTATTGGTAGGAGGGAGTTCGACTCGAAGTTCAGTTCGACTCGAAGTTGGAGGCAGAGTCGCGCTCTTTATACACAATGCTGCCTCATTATCGTTATGTGCTGACCGGATCGGATCGCTCGTGGTCTTCTTCTCGCTTTTATTTCGCTTTTTTTGCGCTTCATTTTTTCGTTTTCGTTTGCGTTTCGTTGTCGGTTTTCGTTTTCGTTTTCGTTTTCAGTATCAGTGCACAATGTAGTACTTAAATAATAGAAGTTTAATAGCGTTTTGTTTTCGGCGTACTTTGTCGGTACTTTGCCGCATTTGCAAGTCGTTAGTTGTTGCTGCGGCAGCGGCAGCGGCAGCGGCAGCAGTTGCTGAACTACTAATGCATTCAGCTGTGTAGGATTTTCAGTCAAGGTTAGCCAGTTGTTTGTACTCCGCACTCAGTTAGTACTCTGCTTTAGTGCTAGTTACGGCGGGCGGATATAATGACTCGATGCGATGCGATGCAGCAGCATCTTTTGTTTTTTTTTTTTTGTTTCTGCTGCTGCCGCAGAGAGGAAGTTTGTATTGTAATTTGTGTTGTTCTTTGGGTTCGTTCAAGTTCGCTGCCTAAGTCATTTGGCAACTGGCCAAACTTGCAACTAGCTAAGTTGCAACTTTCAGTTCGCTAATTTCGCTCATTAATCATGGGAGCAAAACGGATTACACATGAGCACAGCCCACCAAATCAAAGAGTTGTTTGCCAAAAGGCACAAAAAACAAAGCGACCACGTCTGTTGGCTGCCTCTGACTGCAAGGATGAGGCTGCATTTTGGGGGCGCCTGAAATGTATCTGCAAATAAATGAAGTTGTCTGTCGCTCTGCGTGCAGCTCACTCAGCATCAGCTAGTAAAGTCATCAAGCTGCAAGCTTTCCGACTCCAACTCCGACTCCGACTCCGACTCTAGGATTGGATCATTGATCTTTTGGCACTCGACAGACATGTTGCCCCATGTGCCCCATCGTGCCTGCTACACGAAATTATAAATAGTGCAAATGCGTGCAGTGTGCATCATCATCATTAGTTTGGGTTTCTTTCTAGCCAGTCTTTTCTGCTTTTTTTTTTCGGCCAGGCCAATAGACTTGTCTAACGAGAGGCGAAGGCGACCCTTAAAAACAAAAACACAAAACTGGAGTCGCGAGTCGCGAGTCAAATGATGTAACACAAATCATGGCTGGCTTGTTAAATTGTTTCAATTTGTTTTGTGTGCAGCTTAATTGCCAAGTGCAGAATTTAACATATCAAGTTCGTGTCCTAAGTCTTTCGTTTCGTTTCGCCAACATTTTCTAATTGCAAGTTAATTTCTTGTGGTGTACATAAATTTCACATTCTAATTGAGTTATCAACCGCAACATGTACACCACACTCTCGCACACACACACACACACTCGCTCACACACACACGAATTCCAACAAGGAGTCGCAGCATCGGCAACAACAGCAACAATAACAACGTTGTCGGCGCGGCATGAGATGAACAACTTTTACAGCAACAAAACTGGCTACGCATGTGAAAAATTGCAACCGGCTATGGCGATGGCTACAACCGCAAACAACAGCAACAACAACAACCACCGCATCAGCAACAGCAAAGACAAGCACAGCCTTGCTGTAATTACATTTAGTCTGTTTGTGTTGGAAGCGCGGCAAATGCTTTTTGGGCTTTTGCTAATTTGCTCGCTGCTTCTGTTTTTTCTGCATTTTGGCCATGTTTAGCCATGGCTTTGGCTTATTTATTTTTAGGCATTTATAACTTTTTGCGCGGTGCCTTCGTCTGCGGCCAAAAGAATTTTCCAAACGAAGACACCGCTGCATCTGCAGCTTCAGCTCGTAATTAATTTACTTTGTGTGTTCGCAGCGGCCAACAAAATATGAAAAAATCCATTACGCAAATGTTTATGACCAAAATGGTCAGCTAGCCAGCTTGCCACAACTTGCTACAACTCGCCTGCTGCCTGCTGCCTGCTGCCGCCTCCTTCTCGTTGCTGCGCTGCAATGCAAATAGAAAAGATGCCAAAGAGTTTGCAGTTGGTAGCTGCAAATGGAGTTGCCTGTTTGGCAGATGCGTGAGCCAAAGTCGAAGTGCATTTGACTGTAAGCCACCACAGTCAATTCCGTTCCGCAGTCAAGTGTCTGTCCAGTTTGGGGCATGCCGCAGGGAACCAGCAGCAGCAGCAGCAGCAGCAGCAACTCAACATTGTAATGCGTTTCCCGGACTCGAGCTGCCAATATGAATTTCAGTTGCTTTTCACCCATTGCTAAGTTCCTTGTTCGGTCAGTTGAGGGCGTGACACACACACACACACACACACGCGCACAGACTAGACTCCTGCATTTTTTGTTTGATTAGCTACAAATTAAAGTCAATATGAATGGCATTTTCGCTTACAAAGTTACAAAAAGCAATCAAAACGCTGCCGTTTGCCACTTTAAAACGGATTTGGATTACAAGCGGTTGGAATGCCCACAAAAATTCTAGACAATCACCAGCTTACACTAATGATATGTTGTTGCCAGTTTTAAGTTGTTGGGAAGCGCGCCGGCTCACTTCTCTGACAGAAAGTAGCAGAGGATTAACTAAATTTGTACAACAGCTAAGATTTTTTTGGATTCTGCTGATTAGAGTGTAGAATGTTTTCCTCTATTTCCGTTTATTTTTAAATATAATTTTGTTATTTTTTGAAGTTAATATTAAGGTATTTTGAGTGACACTGTCAGGTGAAAGAAAAATAACTAAATTTGTTATGACACAGATTATTTATTTTTCAAATTTAGCCAATTAGAGTGTGAAGTATTTTCTTCTTTTTTTCGATTTTGTGTATATGATTGTTTGTAGTGAAATTGCGCCTTAGGCATTTTTATAATTAAGCAGTAAAGTGTCGTCCTCTATTTACATTTATTTAATATTATTTTTACTTTTTGTAGTTGAAATATAAATTATTTTTAACTGCTCCATCAATATAGTTTTTTATATTTTATTCAATTGAAATTTTATAGTTTTGCTCAAAGTAAGAAAAGTTGTTAAAATCGTTGTGTTATAATGAAGTCGTACTGTCGAATTAAAATATGATTGCTGTAAAATGTTCATACTCAAAATAATAGTATGCATTGCATTCACTTTTGAAACAGAACATTATTTACTTGCCGAAATTTAAATTCATCTAAAGATGCCTAGTTAGTTGTCGATTCCAGTAAATTTTTAGCTCGTTTAATGCGTTCTGCGAATTGCCCCATTAGATTATTATTAATTTATTGCAATATCGAATTTTATAAGTCAGTCTTTAAAGTTTTTTGCCTGAAAACCAGACTTAATCTTAAGCTTAATCTCTGTGCTTGATGTTGTTGCCGTTGCCGTTGCCGTTGCTCTGCTGATTTCATTTAAATCAAACATTTAGTTTATCGTCTCACATTTCAACTAATTAACACTAGATGGGCTCCGCCTCTTTTGGCAACCTCATTTCCTCGACACTTGAGAAGAACAGCAGGGGAGGGGAGGGGAGGAGGCTGTCGTTGTTACCTTACCGCCGACTGTTTCTCGGAGTGGACGAAAATCGGCTTAGAGCCATAAAAAACGCACTTAAATAAAATTTAATATTCAAATATTGACATTTAGTGCCATGTTAGCAACAACTTACGTGAGTTTTTGAACAACAACGGCAGCGAAAAATGCTATCTACTCGTAGCTTTGTTCGGTTCATAGAAATCTATTTAAAATACACAGTTTTTAGCATTCGAGACGCTTAATAATATTAACTAATTGATCTGCATTAATTTAAGTTGACATGAAGTCCACAAAAAGCAACTACAACAACCACAGCAACAACAGCAACATCGCAGAGCGCAGTTCGTAAAAACAAAACAGGTGAAGCGGCTGCCGTTTATGAAGATCGAAGTGTCTGTGTGTGTGTCTGTGTGTGTAGTGTGTGTATTATGATTATTATATTTATATCTACTAAAAATTATGACATCATTTAAATATTTTCGCCGCCAGTTGCTGTATAAACTGGTTTAGGCCACCGTTTATTCTCTCCCCACCTTATTGTCTTTTGCTGCTGCTGCTGCGGCTGCTGCTGCTTCTTCTTCATCTCCATCGACATTGTCTTGACGATCTTTATGAATTTTTTCTCTGTGTAGGGGCAATTATGCACGGACTTCAAAAACTCATAATTCATAAATTCTGCGCCCATTTGCGAGATGCGGAAGCGCTTTTAATTTCCATGTTGACTTTTGATTTCGTTTTCGATTTTTTGTTGTTGTTTTTTATTTTGATTTTCATTGCCTTGTCTTATCAATGATAATGATAATGAGTCTTCGGCTATTTTTTACGTTAGGTTTATCAACAACAAAAATTCCGACCAAAAATTGCTTTGCATTTGATTTGCTTTAATCTTTTCGAATACCCTGTGAGCATAAAACCCTCAAGTGGGTACAATCATTTAGTACTCCTAAAGTTTAAATACAGATTAGTTTTATTAAAAATGTTGAAGAAATATATTTTGTATTTAATTTTTAATAGGTTTAATATATTTTTAAACTCAAATTAAAAAATTATCGTTGATAAGTTTAAATACAAAACTTAAATTCCTAAAGTCGCATTGAAGTCACATACTTCCTTTTGCATTTTATGCTTCTTCTATAGGGTATCTAATAGTTGAGCTAATTTTTCGAACGGTCTCCGTTGTGTTTTTTGGACTGTGGAGCTCGTAAAAACGTTTTTATCTGATTTTATATCAGTTTGTCCACTTTTTAGCTCGTAAAATATACAACAATTTTTTCTTTTCTTATTATTGTTTGATTTTTTCGTCTTTTTTCTTCTGAGCAGCAGGTGGGGGAGGGGGAATTGTGTTTGGCGCTCTGCATTTATCATGCGTTTGGGTTTTGTGTTAAAATATGCGACGTTTTACGAGTGAACTTACAGCTGGCCAAGAAGACTTGTTATAAAATCAATATAATTTATATGGTCTGTGGGGATCAGTGAGCTTGGGCTTATCTTAAGGGATTTAACGACAATTGCCCGGGAATTCGCCCAGCTTTTTGTTATGCGATTACAGACAGAATCTAGGGTGGGAAATTGGTTTATAAAAAGCAAAAATATGTTGAATACATTGGGGAGATAATACAAGTACAGTTCGAACTTTTGAGTTAATCAATTAGTCAGAATAGCTTCACAAAATGTTTTAAAAATAGTTACACAAATTCTCATTAGAGTTTTCGATTTACAAAAGTTGCTTGTTAATTAAGAACTTACCGCATATGGATTATCTTGATTCATCATTGCAATGCTTTGAATTGAAGCTTTTACGCTCCAAGCTGAGTACTGCAAAAGAGAGAAATATATGCATATAATTAATTGAAAGATAATTATATATGAAAACATATAATTTTACTTGAATATTGAATAGTTCGGCAAGGGCTGCACTTTTGCCATTTGCATAAGATTGCGACTACAAGCACGAGTAATCGAGTAATCGTGTAATCGAGCACTCGAAGCAATATTCATAATTTTAACATTTATTGCAGTAAAATGTAAATGATTACAACAACTTGAATAATTAATGTAACACTATCTATGCCATTTAAATGTTAAAAGTTGAAGATGAACCCGGCTGCGATTTCCCCTCATCCCTCCTCGGTCCTAACTCTGCTCTAAGAAGTGTGTTAACAACCCATTGCCAGCAGGTGTTTGTCGAGTTCATGTTGCTGATGTTGTTGTTGCAAATATTGTTGTTGCTCTTCAGCTGTTGGGGGAAACTTAACGCATTTGCACTAAATACTTTCACACTTTGTCTGCCTGCAAACGCCACGTCGAGTGCAATAGGAAGCCGCAATTGTTGTCTTCCGGCTGCTTAAGGATGCTGCTGCTGCCTGAGTTGCTGTTGCCGTTGCTGTGGCAGCAATGACCTTGATGTGTTAATTTGTCGTTCAGCAAACACCTGGGCTGCTACACTAAACACTAAGCACTCCATTTACCAGAATAAGTTTGCAGCTCTAGAGGGTAAAACGAAAGACTTAGGCGACGAACTTGAGCTGCAAGCCACAAGTTCGTTGCCTAAGTCTTTTGTTAAAAGAGCAAGAAGTTTGCTGCCTAAGTCGTTTTCTTATGGCATTTTATTTTCTTAATATTAGAACACAAATTGTTTCTTTATAATAATGTATAATATTGCCAATTATTATTTAATATTATCACAAAAGCTGAAGATTGATGTTTCTTCCTGCTACACTTTATTACAACTCGCTTAAAAGTATGCTATGTGAGTACAAAATAAATCTTTTTGTTTTAATTTTCGAAATTTAATTTTATATATTTATTTATAATAACAAATATAAATAATAATTATAATTATTGGGTTTTTTTAAAACTGCACCAGAAAAGTTTTTACGAGTTCATCTAAAAGTCTAAAAACTGTTTTCATGCCAACAGTTAATGCTACCCATTAATGTCTTAGATAAGAGGGCATAATAAGCGCACGCTTTGTGGAACATGAGACCTGCAATTCACTTGTAATGACTGTGGGGCAATTGTCAATATTTGCGGCACATGCATGCGAGCAAGCAAAGCGAGCTGGCGAGGCGGGCATCCAAGTCATCGTCGAGCGCAAATTCTTTGATTACTAGGCTAGTCGATAGTACGAAGGTTTTTGTAACAAATTCTAGCAAATAAAGCTCTACACGCTATTTACCTAATAAAGCAAATACGAGTGCACTTCAAAAAATCTAAGGAAATTAATAGATTTCTAAAAGTTGAAGAAAAAGCTGCAGATACATTAGTTGCTCGTTTGCCAATTTATATGTATTTTAAATGAAATGTATCTCAAATATTTGTGCTTGAAATTATGTTCACCCTTGCTGTATATTTAGCGGCTGCCTGAAAGAGCATTTAAAAATAAAATACCAATGTGAACTCTACAGTTTCCTACAGCCCATCAAACATTTGTCTCGATACATATTTTAAAATCCGAGCTATGCTTATCTTAAGTTAAGCAAATTTTTGCCTGCATATTTATGAAAATCTCTAAAACAGTCTTTAAGACTTTGAAGTTGGTTTCTTTTATGAACAACATAAAATGACTTCCTGCTCAAAGGCATAAATGCTGAGGAGTAGCCTTAAATGATGCTATATCTATACGATATATAAGACCATCTGTACATCATTGATGTGAAGTATTTAGATATAAATTCAATAGTTTCATTGAATACATTTTAAATTGAAGTTGATAATATTTTATTTAAGTTTTAATTGTACCACGAGGATGAATATAGATTAATAAATATAAATATATGAAATTCATCATTATTTTAAATTTAATTGAATACATTTTAAATGGATGCTGGTAAAATTGTATTTAAGTATTAGCTACGATAAATATAGACAAATAAATAAAAATACAATATTTATCATTAATTCAAATTTAATAAGATAATGTCAATAGTTTGTAACTTGACTTCACTTGTGGCTGAGTTTCGCTCAGTGTTTAGGCTTTGCCTTACATTGATTCTGTTATATAGTCGTAAAGTTTATTTGCCTGCCCTTGTCGTTGTTCGTTGTTGTTGTTGTCGTTGTTTGTTGCTGTTTTATGGCCACACTAAAAAGTGCACTGGCCAACAAAACTGAAAACTTTCTCACAGAAACGCCAATCGTCAATAGTCGGCAGAGACAGACAGACAGACAGACGACAGACTGAGAGACTGACAGACAGTTTGCTCAGCTTTTTGTTTTTGTCTTTTATCAGCTATCGCCATCTTCCCATTGCCCCCTTCTTCTCAGCCCCATCTCTCGTATTGTTGTCGTTTTCTGAATTTTTACGTTAATGAAATTCACATGTTTTGATTTTTATGCCATGCCATCTTTTATACGTATGATGAATGTATCTCAATCTATCGTATAATCGTATCTATCTGTTGCTTTAGCCGTCTATAGCTGTATTCTCCCGCTGCCCCATCAATCTTCCAATCAAAAGTTATCGTCCAGACTTGTTCTTGTTCTTCGTCTCCTTCTCGTCTTCTTATGGTTATGTTAATAGCTGATAGCAGCCTTTTTCTAGCTAAATTATGAATGACCAGCTTGTGTTTAGCATCCCCATAAAACTGAACTTCAACTTCAACTTAAGTATAAGTTTCTCATACCTTTGAACTGTGCCGTCTAGTATGTAACTTTAATCCAATAAAATGCCGTTACATATATAGTACTCTATATATATTTAGATCGGCGAATATTCTCCTTTTGTGGCGTTCGTTTTCCGTTTAACAATTTTCACGTATTTCAGCTACAAATTTTCGCTGCGCACTGAACTGTTGTAGTTTGTTGTTTTGTTGTTGTTGTTGCTGCCGTTGTTGTTGTTGTTGTTGTTGTTGTTGTTGTTGTTGTTTTTTATAGCAAAATCATTTAAGTTTTGTCGTATTTTTTTTGTTTCACCTTGCGCCAATAAAACGTTAGTCGCTGTTGTTGTTAGTCGTAGCTAAATTGCACTTGACTTTTAGAACTTTAGATGAGCGTGAAGCATGCACAAGTTGCACAAACATATAACAAACTACTCGCTGTATATAAGAGCACATACAATATCGATCCGTGTGTGTGTGTGTGTGTGTGTGTGTGTGTGTGTAACACACACGCCGCGGCGTGTGTAACTTTTCAATTTGCTGCCGTCTAATTTATATAGAACATAGTAGAGAAAGATGAGTTATATTTGACTTTGTGTTCAGTCTGAGCGTCAAGCGTTGCTGCTGTTGTTGTTGTTGTTGTCACATTAGGCCACACCTTTATGTGGTGAAAAGGCAGTTGGAGTGGACTCGGACTCGGACTCGGTCTCGGACTCGGGCAAATGGCGAACAAGCGCGCGCCTCTGTTTTCTTTTTTACGACGATCATCTGCTGGCGAGTGTGTGTCGAAGGTGTGAAATGTGAGACACTTTTGCGATTTACACTACAATTGTTATTGGACTCATTTTGGGTCAACGCATTTGCATGGGAATCGTGGGGGGCGGGGGGTTAATCGATAACACTGAGTACTGGGCGATCGATCGATTGATCGACTGCAACCGATAACCGATCGAGACGCACGTTGCGTTGTGAATATCGTAAAAATGCCGACGACGCAGCGACGAGACGAGACGACGAGACGAGATGAGCGACGAGCGTGCGACATGCGATTCGAGCGTGCGAGCAAGAAGCGCGAGCTATCACTAAAGACTGATGTTAAACAGTTCTGCAAAATGCTCAACGTTCATACCCCAAGCACCTGGTAGCGGCTGCGCGGCGACGTCTGCTGCTGTCGCAGTCGCTGCTGCTGCTGCTGCCGAGGCTGCTGCTGCTGAGGCCTCTGCAAAATGCTCACGAGTGTTACAGAGATGCTTTGCAATCAAACGGCGCGAATACGAAGCGACAGCAGGCAGCTTCGGCTTCGGCTACCACACGGGGCTACCAGACAACAACAACAGCAACAACAACAGCAGAAGCCACTACTATAAACAAAAACAACAAACTGGTTGTTGTCTCATCAAAAGACAAACAAAGCAAAGAAGAAGACGCGCGCTCTCTAACGGTGCTGCACACGAATCCGAATCCGAATCCGGTGAGCGAGCCTGCCGAGAGAGCGCCTGAGTGAGAGAGCGCGCAAACGCGAGCCGCTTTGAGTGATTTTAAGCGCTTAACAGCGCGCTGTTATGTTAACTTAACAGCGGCTCACAATAAGCGTATAAACATTGCCCAACACATGCTATAAATAACTGACTGTTTAATATAAATAATTAAAATTAAAATTATAAAATGTACTTTATTTAAAAATTATTAAACATTTCGTATTTTATTTATTCTTAATTTTATTAATTGAAGCGAACTTGCCGCTCACTCCATTTTGTATTTGCAGTGTTAACAGCACAGCGCTCTCGTCCGCTCTCTCTCTCTCTGTTGCTGCGCTCTCTGGCCAGGCGAGCGTTTCGACATTTGATTGGCTCGATTAACACAATCGGAGCACCCGGTTATAAACCAGTATAACAGCGCACTCACACACACACACACACACACACGCCGAGGCACACTCACGCGAACGCAGCCGAAGATCGCTGGCTCTGGCGTCGTTTTCGCTATAAATAAAGAGCAGCTGCACTGCCGCCTCGCTGTCGTGTGCGCGAGCGAGAGAGCGCTACGTGGGCTTTGCTGCTCGTGTGAACGCGAACTTATTTACTCATTTCATTGACCAATGCAGAGCACAAGCCACACACACATGCACGCGAGCTCATGTACAAAATGAGAGCGTCGCACTTCAATGAGAGTGACACACAGCATGAGTGAGTGTGCGAGTGTGTGTGTGCGAGTGTGTTTGCATGCATGTATTGATAACACATTTGTTGCTCGGCTGCTGGTCAGCCAGTTGGCCGTGGTCGCATGTGGGCGTGGTCTATTTATGCAGCTCAACTGTTGCTATGTATCGATCGATAGTTTTGCTTTGCTCCCCCTCAGGCGGCGCTTCAACTCGGTCTCGCTCCATCTCGCTCTCACTCGCTCACTCACTCGCTCGCTCTGCTCTGCTCACTGCTGGCGTAAATAGTTTTTGCTGCATGCTCGCTCACGAACTGGATTCAATTGCCGTTGGCAGGGGCAACACTCAAGCGAGCTGTGTTTGTTAGTTAGTTGGTTAGTTCGTTAGTTTTGCCAGACTTCCCCATTGCTAACGGTGTTAAATTGACATCTACCTGTTCGCTGTCCCCCCTCCCCCCTCCCCCCATTCCACCTTCTCCCCTTCACCCTCGCCCCGTCTCACGCCATCTTTTTGCTATTTGCCAGTTGTCAAGCTGTCATAGTATTGATCGTTAAAAGCGTTATCTGTTGATAGCCATAAGACATTTTATGATATTAGTTGCATTGTAAACTGCATCGCCTCCCCAATCCCGCCCCCTCGCCCGCCCCCTTCACACCTGTTACACCAGAAACACTTGTTCGACATGTCGCCGTTACCAGGCTGAAGAAGATCTGTTCAGAGATCGCTTCAGCTTCGGCTGCGCAAGATGGATGTATCATTAAGTCCAGCCAGATTTAATGTTGAATTTCCCACTAATGAACTGTTTATGGAAACCAGCAAGTTTAACAAGAGATTAACCAAACTTTTGGGGCCAACTTAACATTTTTTAGTTTAAATAGATTTCGCAATTATCTGTTGTGAAATTTTGATGGAAATTGTTTAATGCATTTAAGTGAAAATGTTTTAAAACCTGTTTTTATAATACATAGCAAAACATTTCTTATAACTTAAAAATTCGAATTAAATAAAGCAAAATAAAATTAATTTCTGATTAATTCTTGTGATGAAGATAATTAATTAAGTGAATACGTTTTAAATCGTTTTTTTTCTAAGTAATACATTTTGCATTTCCAAATTTTCTGAATTTTGAAAATTCATTAAATGTAATATTAATTAATAGTTTCAATTTATCTACTTTATATATTCGCTTCTTACATTTGCAATTAATGGTGCCTAAATTTAAGTCAGCTTAACAAATATTATTTTCTAAATTGTTATTTGTAGAACTAGTTGTAAATAATATTATATTTTGGAAATAAAGAAACTTTACTATAAGGTAAACTTTATTATATTAAGGCTTATCATTTTATTTGAAGTTTAATTCTCTTAAATATTAAAATTTGAAAAATTTGTATTTGTGAAATTAATTTTCTGGGAATTAAGGAAACTTCACCCACATTTACTAAACTTTATTATATTATTTTATGTTTGAAAATTCGTTTACGTTCTGTATTGTTCACTTATTTAGAAACACATGCATTTCATACTCAATATTACCCATTTTGCTTAAAATATGTAAACGAAATATATCACATATTTAGGTAGATCGATATGTACATATATAGAAAACTCTGTTTTGTTTGTTATCAGTTCAGTGATTGCCTCTTTTCTAGCCATTCGCTTTCTTTCCCACATCCTATCGGCTATTGCTTCGCCCGCTTTGCGACTTATCTGAAAAGTCAGTCTCATATCTCGGCCCGCTGATAATGAACGCATTGCAGATGTTTCGCCCTTTGTGCCTTTTAGACATCCGGAGGGCGTGACGCCGGCGAACTATCGATGATGCGCAAAATACGTTTTCTATTTTCTACATAAGTTGAAAACTTTACAGAAGTTAATCCAATTTGTTGAGAACGCGGCGAAAACCCGCAAAGTCGTTATCATGTGTGTGGATGTGTCTGTGTGTTTGCCTTGCTAACCCTTTTTGTTGCAAGGGTAAGGACAAAGTCAAACAGGCGGGCTGGCAACGCCCCGGGGAAAAATGAAAGAAAAATCAGGAACTCAGAATTCAGGATACTCTCAGCAACATTTAAAAGGGGCTGTTTAAACCCATTACGTTGCGTGGCAAGCGGCAAGCGGCAAGCGGAGAACTCTCGACTCTCGACTCTCGACGCTCTCTCGATTGTGATTTTCGGCGCTGCGGTTGCTCTTGCGGTTGTCCTTTGAGCTACCTTTAACGACAGGACACCCGCACACAAAGGCGATTCGTTTTGGTTGCCTTTGACAAATTTTCATGCTTTAATTTTCGCATTTGCATATGCGGAGAGAGTGTACATGTGTGTGTGTGTGTGTGTGTGTGTGTGTCTTGTGCCCTGATGGCCTGGCTAATCCTTGCTGAGCAACAGATTATCCTTTGCAATTGTTTGCTTGATTTGTTTGTTATGGAAACGCAACTCCAACTCCAGCTGAGCCTCAGCCTCCAGCTTCGACTTCAACTGCTTCTGCAGAACTGAATGCAGTTGCAACAATGGAACGTGCAACGTGCAACGTGCAGCGCAGAAGTCTTAGGGACTCGCCCCTTTTCGGTTACACTTTAATGCGTTCTAATGTATGTGACTTTTGGCTCAGATCCTCACAAGAAACGCGCCTCAAACATTTGTTGCCGCCGTTTAAGTGACTTGGCGAAAATCTTCAATGTTCGGATGTTTTGTGCAGCTTTTGTCCTGTGCCGTCAATCGGGCAATCATCAATCATTCCACCGGGTTCAATATAAATATTTCTGCCGAAATTAGGTTAAAGGCTTGCAACAGCAACAAAGACAGAGAGAGAGAGTGAGAGAGAGGGAGCTACTTTGGCATTTCGAGTTCCAGTTTCGAACTTATGTCATGCGAGAAAATAGCTGGACTCCTCTTGGGATCTGTTCCATGCCAATTGCCTGTGTTTGTGTCTGTGTGTGTGTGAGTGTGTGTGTGAGCGTATTTGTATACAATAAATTAATTATAAATGCATTAATCACTGCCAAAATCTTTGACAAATACTGACATGAGCGTTCGTCGTTCATTTCATTTCGTCCCATTTCGTCTCGTCTCATTATTTGCCCTCTCTCTCACACTCTCACTCTTCCTGTCTCTCTTGCTCTTGCTGTTGCTAGCTCTGTCTTTCGTGATATGAAAACAAAAATTTAAAACACGTTTTCGCGCTTATTTCTGACTAATTTATGCGTTCGATTCGTCCGTTGTCTTCGTACTCTGCGCTCTGAGCTGATCATTCACTTGATTTGCGTCAATGCAGTCCGTGTTTCGTCTTAATTATACCCTGTAATTACTCATTTAAATGGGAGGAAAATCGGGTCGCAATATTTGAGGAATGCTGATTACAAGTCCATATATGTAAACCATTTCGTAGTTCTACGATTGAGCTTTTATATTTATACGTAGAAATTAATAGTGTTGATATATTGTCTGACTTTAGAATGCTTATTTTATGATTATAAATATTTGTAATAGAACGCAATTGACATTTACTTTAAAATAATTAAGACAAACGATATTTAGAATCATTAATTTAATTATCTATGTTGTAGTCTTAGAACTCTCCGATATAAATTTATTAGTACATTTTTAAATATTATGACCATATTTATTTTTCTTCTAAATTGTGTCATCTAAGTATTTTGATTTTATTAGATATATTTTAAAAATGTGTTTATATTGGGGTACGTATTTAATATTTAATGATAATCTGAATTTGGTGTTTACTAAATCAGAAAATTATTTAAATCAATAATTGAATTTCTTTCTGATTGAATTCTATGTATTCTGTATCTGCATTTTATTCGCCTTAAATTTACAGAGTATCCGTGAAACAAGTTCTTTTTTTTAAGACTGTGCAAAATGCCACCTTTGTTATTATTATATATTTGTTGGGCCGTATTTTTTTGTTAGTCGAATTTGATTTTGATTGAATGCCCCTAAAAATTGATTTCCACCTTGCGGCATGTTTCACATTTGGCAGCTTTGTGCTGTATGCAAATGAGATCATTGATCTGTTTTGGTATCGATTCGTTTTTGAAGACATCTGAAACTAAACCTAGAAAGAAAACAACAACAAATCATATTTGACCCTAAGGGGTCGCGCATGCCAATAATGAAAACCGAGAAACAAAAACAAAAGCAAAATGCCCAAAAAATAAATAAAAATAAAAACAGAAATGTTAATTTCCTGATGGACAGACAAAAGTTGACTTTTTTGATGAGTTTTTGATCAAGATTTGCTCTTTGTGTTGTGCGACTGCATGTGTGTGTGTGTGTGTGTGAGTGTGACCGTTGTACGATTTTCCAGTTTCCAGTTTTCAGTTAATGCCGCGAATTTGAATTTAATCAAATTAATTATGTTTGTCAATGAATTGAGGCTTCTGCATTTTTGGACATTGATAAATTGACAGATCGGATTGAAGCAACAACGACTACAAATTGCTCCAAAAATCATAAAGATATGTATTTGTTGTTATGTTGTTGTTGTGTTGTTGTGATATGACAACATTTACATGCCACACGATCGCGATCGGTTAGAAAGCAGAGGAGCTTATACCACATTTTATGGCTCAACCGGTTTTTAGGGCCGCAAAGCCAAAAACTTATCTAAGCGAATGGAACTATTTGGTCTACTGTAAAAGCGTTAAGAACAGCTTCCGTGCGACGACAAATCTCTCATCTGATGATAGCCCATTTCCATTTCCATTTCCCCTTCTCTCAATATGGACAAAAGTTGAGCATTGTTGCGGCAACAAATCGTAAAATAGACGCGCTTAAATACCAATTTAACAATTGTCCAACACTCTGCTCTTTATTTATTTATTTCTGGGCTCTGTGGGAACCTGCCCAACGTTGACATCACACATCAGGGCTCTTTGGTTCCGAACCGATTTCAATGCGTAATTGTAACGTCTTTGTGGTTGTTATTAACACCTCCAAAAAAAAATAAAATACAACTAAACTAACTCTCTGCCAAGCCAAATGGACTATGAAATTGGAGCCGATCTCTGAAGGTGTTTCACCTCGTCGACTTCGAGTGCAAACAAAGCATTTGCTTCATTTTTGTGAATTTATGCATAATGGACATACATTAGATTCATAACGCCGACAAATGAACTCGGCGTGGACAACATGGATGCTTGGAGCTCAATAGTTCAGTTTCTGTTTCTGTTTTGGTTTCGGTTTTTGGTACGGTTTCTTTTTAGTGGGTCATAAATGGGAAGATTTTTCACAGCTGATTGTGAGAAATGTGCCCCACTGAATGCCACAGCACTGTGGCAGAATAACAGAAGACGTCGACGGAGTCAATGTCTCTGTCGAACTCTCAGTTGAAGTCTCAGTTGAAGTCAGTTTCTTTCTCGGCCTCAGTTAAATTGGCCAGTTTCGACGTCCAATCCCCAAGTGCCAAGATGTCAGTTGCCAGTTGCCAGTTTGCCTGCGGGGTCAATTGTGATCTTCGCAATGAGGTGCTGCTTTATACCCTGTAGCGACAGCTGGCGAAGGGTCATTTGGCTACAATTATGGGCTCTAGCTCTTAGCAGTATAACCATCAAGTTCATTAAGTCTAGACAAAGTAGAAGCAGAATATTAGGTAATAATATAAATTAATGAAATTTCCAACAAAATTCTACTTACCATAAATGCCAACTATATTAATATACTCGTATGAAACAAGTGTTTAATAATAAATTTATAAAATAAATTAATAAAAGAATTTTCATAAATTTGTTCAATTAAAATTATATTTCAATAATCGACATCAGCATAAGAATATAAAGTAAAATTTCATACGTTGTCTTCGATGTATCGAAACTAATTAATTTAATGTATTTGTTTTGTATTCGTATCAATATACTCTATTAAGAATATATAATAAAATAATATTCTGTTTGATTAATTTAGTTAATTTAAATTTTTTATTTATTTAGAACATATATAAATGTATATATAATTTCATGAACTAGAACCTTGAAGTAATAATTTAAATATTGTCTTTGAAGTATAGAAATTAGTTCACTTAATTCAAAAATATTTATTTATATTGTATTCGAATATTGTTATACATATAAAGAAATGAAAATGTTTTTCTAAAGTTGCCACTTCAATCTATTTTTCTTATAAGGTATCTGCCAGTCCATCAAACTAAATGTCTCGCATATATTCGTTATAAATTTGGGTATGTGAGAAAGTAGCATGGAGTATTGTTGTTGTTCGTATACGTGAAATAATAAAAGATCCATATTTGAATAGCCATCGAGTTTCAAAGTGGGGCGTCACTGGCAGCTTTTGGTTGCATGTTGCAGGTGGCAAGTGGCAGGTGGCAGGTGCAGGCGAAGCGCTCTCGCCTTGCCACTTACTCACTGTCTGCCATTGTAGATCATAACCAAATGAATCATTTTGGAAATACTCAAACCATGCATAACCATGACTGCGACTACAGCATCGCATCGACTTGGACTCTGACTTCGACTTCAACTGGTGCTAGAAAGAGGCGTTTTGAATGTCGATAATAAAGCACATGGAAATGTATAAATCAAAATGTGAAAAACGCGGCTGCAATTGAATTTTCCAAAGTCGGACGGGGCAGATGTGCATATAGAAAACATTTGAAAGGTTTGCTGATGTTAATGTTGATGTTGAGAAAATATTGTTTTAAATGTGCGCAACGCTGAACTTGACCCAATGATATTTAGTCAGGCAGTCGAACTGATGCTAACGCTGCTGCTGAGCCTGTCTTGATCTTGGTCCAAGAAAGTGCCACCAGCAGCAGCGGCAACAACAGTTCCCAGCTTGGAGTTGGCTGACAAATGACTAAGGTCGAATGCGGCCTTTGTTGAGGGGCGGTTTCAGTTTGGACGGACGGTAAGAAGGTCGAGACTGCCTCTGCCTCTGACTTGTCTTGACTTGACTTCAACTGAGCTGAGCTGAGCTGAGCTGAGCTGAAGTTGAAGTTGAGCTGCAAGTTGACTCCAAGTCTGCCACACACACCAGCTGCATATTTGTGGCTCTGACTCTGGCTGGGACGTCATCGTTGACTTCCAGCAGGTGTTCCGCTAGACAAAAGATACACTAAACAACAACAACAACTGCGACAACAACGACAGCAGCAACAACAAATTGAAGCTGTTGATGCGCACGAATTCCGTTTTTAGCTGCAGCTTTTCGCGCGCTGTTTAGGCGCTGCCAGTTTTCCATTTTGTGGCAATAAAATTTTAATAAGATATTTTTTTTTATTTAGAATTAAAATACAGACACACACAGAGACATGTTGGATCGTTAAAATCGTGATGCAGCTCAACCGCTTTGCCTCAACACTTGCAATCGATCGATCGATCGATCGAGCTCCATTTTTGTATTGCTTTTCGCATTCGCATTTGCAAACTCCTCCAATGGCTTTATCTCCTCTCCACCTCCCCCCCCCCCAGTTTCTGCCCCTGCCTCTGCCACAAAAGCTTAAATGCCTTATTGTTTATAGCAAATGCAAATTCTTTTTTATTTTTTACTTATTTATTTAAAGCTCGACGCTTAAACATTGTTAATGACAGTCGCGATCGTCGCGAAATGAAAATGATGCACTTTTGGGTGTGTCGTTTGTGTCTATTAGAAAAAAATATGTATAATAAGTATTAAGCTCTCAACGATTAATAATAATTGACGCTTCGTTTCGTTTATGCGTGCCAAGTATTACGTTGATTGCAACATTCGAATGGCATAGTTTGTTGAGTATTTATTTTTCAATAGTTTAAATAGCAAACATAATAATAACAGACATTTTTGAAACATATAGAATAGAATACTTTGTTTATTATTGCTGCTAAAATGTACATATGTTATTTATGATAAACTGAAGGCAAACGATTTATTGTAACATATATATTTATTTTACTACATCTCATCATTAGTGTAATAATATTTTGGATTTGTGCTGTCTATCTATCTTAATAAATGACGATAAACAATAAATTATTCATATATATTAATATGAAACTCATTAACTTTTGTTTTTCATACAATTGGCAACTTATGAAATTTATTTTCTAGATATTTTTGCAAGCTACATATTTATTTTCGTCGATATTAATATTTTTAAAATTCGAATTCAAATTCAACCTTTTTTTCCATTGATCTTTACTTTAATAATATGGATTTATGTTACCTAAAAATCTTAATTAATTATCGCAAATATGTATAGCCAATTATTAGTTTTTATATCTTATTGTTATAAATGAATGTACATTTTTTTTTTACAATATCGGTAGATTTGGAAATACTTTTTTCTTAAAGATTGATGCAATTTGAATATTTTTTTTTGTTGATTATATATTATTTTTTTCTACTTGAATACTATTTATTTTATTAGTTGAGAACATGCCACAAAATGTACATTCTAGTCTTCCTCTCATTCCCACTCTCTCTGCATGAAGTGACTGCTCCTAACTCATACTAAATGATGATGACAGCCTAATTTCAGACAAGCTGGGTAATTAACCGAGACAGGGCAACTGGAAGGGGGGATCGACGGATAGACGGATCGATCTGGCGATCGGTCGATCGAGTAATCGTCTGGTGTGGTATTTTGGTAGTTTGGTCAGCAGTTCGGTAGCCGGGCCCAAAACGCAGTTGGCTCTAATGACTGTATCAATGTTGTGTAGTCCCGTGTAAGAGATACAATTTATGTGCATGTTTGTTTAGCGGACACGTTGCACGTTGCTGTTGCACGCTGCTTAAGTACCGTGTGAGTGAGCATGAAATTGCCGCAGGACTCACAGGATGCCAACTGTGCTGCAACATATGTTCTGACTTTTGAATTTCCCAACTAACCCGGAAAGGCTGAAGAAAACGAAAGAGTATTGCGACTAATTTCTCTTGCCGCCCGATTGTGGTATGAGTTAGAGTAAACTTCCTAATCGCCGGCAGGAAGTTTGAATTGCCTGCTGCTGTTGACATGTGACAGGACTTAAAGGACAGACAACGACAGCGACTGCGACGACAGTGTAATGTGCATTTAAATAAGCCTTTTGTGCGCTTTTTGTTTGCCGTCCTTTGTGTGTGTGGTTTCCGAACTCAAGCGACTTCTCTCAAGTCCTAAGCACACGCACAACGGCTTAGCCACATTTGTTTTCGACCAGGTCCAAATCCTCGCCAACTCCTAATTACATGCGTGAGCGCTCTAAATGCGGCAAATTGCCTGAAAGCATTTTTGAAAATATGGAAATATTGTTGCTTGTTTAGGCAGGCGGCGATCGGTAATTCCAATTGTTGTTATTCTTTACCATTTCCCCATTCCCATTCGGATGTTTTTCATATTTTTGATTTGTATTTAAACACACACGACACACGCACGTCGCAGATCGCTCATCCAGAAGACGATCCTTGAACCATCTCTTGGCTTAGCCGGGTTTGTTTGCATTCTGCTGTAAATCTCTTCTCTCTTCACTCTTCTGTTCGCTTCTCGCTTCTCGTCTCTCTGTTCGACTTTAATGATGCCCTTTGGTGGCCACGCCCACCACTAGCCAAATGCCCATCGTAAATTTCATTTTCAAATGGTGTTGACGGAATCGTTTGATGGCCAAACGGCAACAGCTGTTGGCCAAGGATTGCTAGCAAGAGTAGAAGTAGTGAGTGGGAGAGAGAGGGAGAAAGGCGGCTTTGTGTGTGGCCAACTAATTGAGTGACCAAGCGTGAGGGTCAACAGATAAAACAGATAAACTGAAACAGCAGCAGTTAAAATACTACATCTTAATTGGTAATACAGCAAAACTAACAAATTTGATGACCAACATCTTGGCTGGGTTGGAAACTGATACAGAAAATAATAAAAGTAGAATAGTAAAATAAATACATTTTTGAATCACTTTAATATATATGTAAAAAGTGATAAAGAGAAAGCATATATACTAATTTGTCAAATCATATTCTATATTGAACCACATATAATAAATAATAATCACATTTGAATATATATTATAAAACAACATCTACATACAATAACAAATTATTCATTTATTTTCACTTTTCAAAATAAATAAATCTTTACAGAAATATAGAATTAATGTTTGCAAAAAAATATAGCGATGGTGTTTGAGTAATCACTCATTTACTATACATATATTTTGAAGAATTTTTATTTATTGGAATTTTGTATTTTTTATTTCTCCATCATTGAAATAGTTAATTTTTAATTACTTGCACATTATGCAAATATTCTGTATATTTATTATAATAATCGTTTTCAAAGATCTTTCTGCGAGATAATAGTGTAGGTCAACGACAAAAGAAGGCAAACAAACAATTGATTTATATTTCTAGATTTTTCTATATAATATCGTCGTGTAGGTCATTGGGTAAGTCATTGAGAATTGGGAGGGGGGTTTGTCTTGGGCAATAGTCGTAGTCCGTAGTCCGTAGTTCAGAGTCCGTAGTTGGTAATCCGTAATCCGTAATAGTGCGATCATTATAATAGCATCATCGTTTATTTGCAATCATGCGGCACATTGATTAATAAACTGATTATTCATAAGCCACAAGAGACAGCTTCTTGTTAATGAGCCATGCGATGAGTTAAGCCTGCGCTTCACTTCATGGGGTGATAAATTCACGTTTCGTGTGAAGTTTGATAGCTGAGGTCATGCCATGGATTTATTTCCATAGCTCATATATCATGCGGGCCAACGAGTTATTAACGGGGCGGTAGCTAACACCTGCGTATTAGCTGAATTTCCGCATTGCTAGGCTCCCAAAAAAATCACACAAAAACAAACTGAAACATTAATAACAACAAAAATGAAAATGAAAATCAAAATCATATGCATATCGCCCCAAAATGGATCCGTCCATTCACTGGTCCAGACATTGACCCAATCGCAATCAGTTATGACCACGTTATGATATAGTATTTTCTCTTTTCAGTTCCCAATAATAAATCAAATGCCTCTTTCGATATGATGACTTGGCGTGGGAATTGAAAACAGCGAAATAGTTTTAATATAACGAACAGCATCAGCCCCAAATGAAAAACAAAAGGTAATCAATTAAATTTCTTATCATTGTGGTGCATCAGCGATTGAAAACGAAATGGGCGCCACACAAAACTCAAAAACCAACTAGAATAAAGCAGGTGACGTTGCTGGCAGCTTGAATTCCCTGTAAAATATGTTTGTTGTGCAACGGGTTAAGCGGCAATAAAATATTGAAATACTGAAAAACAGATTTAAAATTTATTTAGGTTACACTTTACATACTCAAATAAAATAATGTGTTTATATGTTAGCAATGAAATTGTCGAGATAATATTGTTAGTTTTAAATTGAATAAATTGCAACAATTTTTTTTCACAAAATTAAAGCAATCTAAAGTAATTAACAATACCAAAGTTAACCAATGAGACTTCATGTTATTTAAATCTGAAATCTTCAGGTAATTATTACTAGCGTTAAATTTAATTATTTCCATAAAACATTTTATACAAACTTTTCACAACAAATTAAATCAATATATTTGGAGTATTAACATTTAATAAGTTTTCAATTTTATTTATCGATTACAAGAGCATACTAAAATTCCTGTTTAACATATGTATCAATTGGAAATTTTAATTGCAATTTATATCCCAACATATATAGTAAATAGTAAAGCTTTCTACAGCTTCAATTATTATTCATGATACCCAATTGCCGTTCACATATCAGAGTATTCACATTGAAAGTGTTTTACTTTTGACTCACGATTTTCTTGTACTTTTTGGAATTGATTTGATGTTTGTTTTCGACATTGTTATTGTTTTTTTTTAAGTAGAGTTTTGTTTTTTGGCAATCACTACAGGCAGGAAACATTTGAAATTGGATTGGATGAAGCAGATGAATTGGAAACGCGCACTCAGTATGAATGATTGAAAATGCAATTACAAATCATTGACAGTTTGTTGTACTAATTTCAAGAGAGACACAGAGAGAGAGAGAGAGATGGGGGCATTCTGGAGCTCATCAATCATGTTTACAAGCAGAGAATGTGATCCTGCAGACAATGCTACAAAATTATATCATGTGTTAAAAGTTATGACGGATCATCGAAGGTGTAAAGTGTCTGAGGGGTAGCTACAACTGTCTACCTTCCCTTTTTTCCATCTCCTTGTCGTTTTTTTTGCACAGCTTGACTTTAAGCCCTCGGCCCCCCTCTCACCTTGGCACTATCCCAATATCATTACTCATCAGAGTTGACGACGCATTGTTGATGCGATTTCCGCTTTTGAAGGTGTAACATTAAATACACAAATAAAGAAGAGTAAAGAGACAGAGAGAGAGGAGAAATGAACGCCCAATCAAAAAGTGGCAAACAAAAGGATCCGTTCAATATTTCTGATTCGATATTGACAGGCGGGCATACAAATTGCTTGATGATGCGACTCACACACAGAGTCTTTGACTCTCAGTTAGCCAATCTACAGTTGTTGTTATTGTTATAAATTAGCTCAAACTTCAGATACAACAATGCAACGCGGCCATCAATCATCGCATAGAGTTGAATAAAAAATACAGCGAAATATAAAAGATACTCGCTTATAAATACATTCATATGCATGTATTTTTTATTCACTGAATGCGCAGTTCAAAGACAGTTCGTTTATCTGCCTCGGGCAAGTCGCAGGGAAGGGAAAGGAGATTTGGCATCTGGTTTGCTTTTTGGTCATTTAGTGTCCAAATATGGCGACGATGAGCAGAGAGTCAGTAGTTCAAATGTCAGCCAAAAAAAAAGCAACAACTCGGACTTGGCTGCATCTTGAAGCCTTCATCTACCATCATCATCTTGCGGCTTCAACCTTAATTGACTTTACGCAAGAATTCAGTCGAAAACGCGCAAAACCGAAAAAAAAAAAAACTAAAGAAGAAATACTAGAAAATTATCATGCATTGTCTATCGGCTGGCTGTCAAAGCTCAATATCTGTGACTATCAATTGTTTTCACATCTGAGTTATCTTTTTAATTTCGCGCAACGCTCCACGCTCCATGCTACATAATTTCGACTTGCAGTTTGGCCTGACCCGGGTCAAAGTTGAGAGTGCCATGTGTGCCCTGTTGCCGTGCCGTGTTGTTATTGCCGGACTCATCTCAGCTACAGCTGCCTGCCTCTCAGCTGCTCAACTGCTCAACTGCTCGACTGCTCATGTGTGTGAGTGTATGTCGCGTGTTTCATTAAGGCGACAAACAACAACGAAACCTCCAGCAGCCGAAGCAGCAGCAGCAGCTCCAGACCCGGCCTCAGATTTCCAGCGATGATCATCCGCGTCGTCGTCGTCGTCGTCGTCGTCTTCGGCGGGCATATTGTGACCTCAAAAATTGCGAAAAAATAACGAACGTGCGGTAAAAGCGTCGCCAAAGCTACACTAGGAAAACTCAAACCATTTGCTTTGAATTTCAACAGTAGAAAATATTCCTTAATAAAAAAAATATCTGGTAAAAATGTAATAAAATAAGTGCAGTAAAAGGATATTTTCTATCTTCACATTATTTTCTTGTAAGAGAAATATCTGTTACAATTAATATTATATTTATTAATAAAATATGTTAATAATGGTTATACATTTAAAATATAGAATAGTATAATTAAATAAATTCCCTTCAAATTCTAAAGTATTTATTTAATTTATGTCAATTCGATTGTTATTGTTTTTAAAGAGTTGAAGAAGATGTAAATAAAATTAAGTCAAAACAAAAAAATCTGTTCAGAGAAATGAAGTAATATTATTGATTTTTGTTAAAATGTGTTACATGCTGTACATTTCAAATATGGATTAGTATGTATAAAAAACAATAAATCGCCAAAATTTATTAAATAAAACAATTTAATTTTTTATATTTTTAGTACCATTTTTTTTTTTAAATTTTGTTAAGTGAGAAGATTAGTGAATATGTATTCTTAAAAGGGAAAATAAGAAAATTCACTTTGGAGATGCAAACTGTGATTGATTGATTTTTTATTAATATGTTAATACATGATGTAAAGACATTTAAGATACGTAATTGTATAAATATTGTGAAGTGTCATGAAAGCCACATTTAATTAGTTTTGGCACATGGCTCACATTTGGCATTTCGTAATAATGTGATACTCCAGTTGGCTTATTAAATCCATATTTTTCTCGCTGTGCACAGTTACTGCCTCAGATGTGGCCAAACCTCTGTGCTGTGTGTTGGCCTGGCCAAATGGTCGGCAGCCTCCCAGTTTTCGTAGTGCTTTTTTTGTTCGTTTTGGCCTGGTAGTTACGATGCGCATTGTGCCACACCTGTTTCATGTTGCAGGCTCTGAGACAGCGACTGAGACTGGGCTGAGAGCGACTCGCGACTCCGAGTGCAACTCCCTGGACACATGGACAGCGGGAAGCAGAACCAGCCTTGTGAGAATCTTTTAGCCATGTGTGTGCACAACAATTTTTGGTCTCTAACTGACCTTAGAGCGCTTCATGTTGTTGCAGTTGTTGCTGTTGCTAATGCTGTGGTTTGTTGCTGGCAACGCATTTCTTTTACTGCTAGGCGGTGTTGGTGGCTGATAATGATGGACTGTATTAACCGTTAGCTGGCTGTGGCCCGAACGACAAGCACTGGCAATCAGTGGACATTTTGATATTTGTTTTTGAATTTCAGCTCTTTGGCATTTTTCTCCATTTTTTGTATGTGTGTGTATGTGTCTTTTGCTGGCCATTTTCAGCGATTGCTTTCACTCTTAGCCAAGCAAAAGGAGAGGTGGAAAAAAAACCCTACGCCAAACAATTTGAACTTGTCAAGGCTAATCAGTTTTCCTTTCATTTCCACAGACATCTGCAGACAACGACGTTGATGCATGGCCATGTCGAGTGCCACAACAACCACAGCAACAACATTGCCAGCTCTTTGTCGCAATTATCAAAAAGCGCGCAAATTTTCACACGCAGCCTATCATGGCTGAGACTCACTCGCACTCACTCGCATTCACTCTGGTGTCCGAGTACTCACATTCGCACTCGCACTCGCATCTAAGTTGTCCACACATTGGCACTAATTACGCCTCATTATAGTGACCAAAGTGTAACATGTTGTCAGCTGGAGGACAACAGCAACAGCGTCAGTCAGCCTCCCTCTTCTCCCTTCTCCCCTCTCTCCTCTATGCTTCTCGCTGCGAAGACCAACACCAACAACACCAACAACAGCAATAGCGACAGCGACAGCAACCCCATCAGCCCCGCTGACGACCAACGACAGTGACAACAACAGCGAGTGGCAGCAATTACAAGCTGCAACATGCAATTTGCGCCTGCAACATGTAGTCGCAGCTTGTTTACTCTTCAAGCATTAAATTGCATGGGGTAGCAAAAGAAGAATGATAATGAAAAGTTAAAGAGAACACTTAAATGCCAAGGGTTTAGAAAAGTGTATTTCAGAGAAAAATGCTGAAAAAATATTAATATTAATAGATGTTGTTGGGTAACTAAGTATAAGAATAATGTAAAGAGCTTTAAGTCGATCTGTAAAAATACAAATAATAAACAAATTTATAGTTTGGATATGATTAATTTTAAGAGCTTTAATTCGATCTGTAAAAATACAAATAATAAACCATTTTATAGTATGGAAATTATCTACAAATGCACGTTTTAATAAAAAGATATTGATGTTTTACTCAAAAAAATTAAAAAAATTTCTATGCTCATATAGTTCAGATAGATAAATATAATATATGTTTAAATTTCAGATTATTAAAATTTTCAGATTTATTTAAAATATGTTTATGAGAATCAAGTTATAGTATTATCATCTACGGTTTAAGTTAGGTTAAATTTTATTTTCTGATTTAGTTTAAATATATTTTCAATATGCAAACTAATAGTTTAAATCTGACAGTCAGAATATAACAAAATTTGTATTAATTATTTTGATGGAATTTTGTAAATAAGACAACAGATTAAAGCGGCAATGTTATATGCTAAATACAGTGAGATAATAGTAAATTTTAATTTATTTTCTTTTAATATAAATAACGTTATTTTGGTGGATTGTTTTTTATCCTTTTTAGATTAGACTGCTAGCTGAATAAAATGAAATGTTTGTTCGTAAACAAGCGCCAAGTTCTGGGACTCCTCTTTGGGTAGAAGACAAAGGTGACTTGTGGCGCAAACACACATTTGCACACACACTCGCACACACACTCACACACTCACGCACACACACACACACAGACACACTTCGGGGCGAGCAGCAGATCTGAGGCAGGCATCTAAACACCTGACAGTTGTTGTCGAGTGTTGGCGCTATAATGTGGCCAAGCAGACAGTTGGTCCACGACGTTGTTGCCATTGTTGTTGCTGTCAGTGTTGTTGCTGTTCTCGTTGTTGTTTGTGTCTGGTTAGCCATTTTTGGCAATGATGTGGCCAAGTCTAAGTCTAAAATCAGAAATCTAATTGAATCGAAAGTGCATACGCAGCATTGCAACAGCAACAGCAACAGCATCGGCAACAGCATCGTCAACAACAAATTTTGGCAAGTGGCAAGTGGCAAGCGAAGGTGCCAACAAGAGCATAACAATTAAGTGCTTCAGCTATTGTTGTTGTTGTTTACGAAATGTCAATTGGAGAGTCGCGAGAGGTTCTTCAATTAGCTCGAGCCATCGTCATCGTCTTCGATGGTTTCCAAATGACCAAGACGCTGATGACGACGATCGTGATGATATCGTGGCTAAGACAAAAAGCCATTCAATATCAATGACCAGATAAAGTGTGTGATACTCTCTCACTTGAATATGTTTCGAATCGACGGAACCCAAATCACTTATGAAAATCGTTCAACCAGTCGAGTGCTGACGAAAATCGCCATTGAACCCTTGAGAAAACTAGAAGAGATGGAGGTGGGGAGAAAAAACATTGCCTCGTTGGGCCTCGTTCAAAGTTCGTGTCAACATCATCAATTTTGATCAATATGTATTGCCCATGATGAGTACTCGCACTCGCACTCACATTCATGCTGACACTCACACTGATACTCAGTGTCTCAGAGTCTTTGTTGCCTCCACTCCCACACAGAGTGCCTTTGGGGTCCATTTGGTGATCGTGGTGATCGGCTTCGTCTATCGACATAGTCGACAAAAATATGCTAAATTACAATTATTAGGCATTTGGCTTGTTTGTTTATTGATCGCCGTATTGAGGTTATGCACAACTAAATGATACATCGATCGATCGGGCGATCGATCGCTCTATTCAAACGATCGTTGCTGATCGTTGATCGCCTCGCTCGCTCGGACACCAAAGTGAAAATCGCTGCAGAGGAAAACCGCTTTGCACAGCGCAGATGTATGAAAATTGCTGCCTAAATGGCCACGATCCGAAATCAGTTGAGCACTTGAGCACTTGAGCACTTGAGCAGTTGATCAATCAGTGATCACCGATCACTTTCTTCGGCCCGAAACCTGCTCTCGCTATTGGTGACATGTCCGTGTTCTATGCTCGCCCGATCAACTGTTGACCTAGCTGAAAGCAATTATCATCTTGAGATCATCGGTGCTGCCAGTGCCAGAGCGATTCAAGTGCCTGTCCAAGTTCAAACTCTAGTTATAAGTGACGCCCTAAAGGCAACCACAACACAACAACGATGCACACACAGGGGACGACCCTGTTTAAGTTTATAAAAACTCATTATAATGTCTTATAAATGCACTTGTATCAAGTGGGATTTCTTGATTGCCGTAGCCTTATAGCTGTAGCTGTGCAGCTCTGCTCTTCTCTGCGCTGTGATCCGTTTTCTTGCTCTGCTCTTGGCCTTTTGCTTGGCTTGTGTCTTTGCAGCTGCCCCATCTCTTTGTGCTTCTTCTGCTTGGCTGTGGCTGTGGCTGTTGCTGCAACTGCAACTGCAACTGACTGTGGCTCCGGCTCCGGCTCGAAGGCTGGGGCTCCCATGCTCCTCAGCGTCATCGTCGACTTAGACACATAGTTCGCTCAAGATCATAACATGACCTTTTGACTGGCAGTGATTTCTACGCCCACGCGTATAAACCAGACCCAGCAATAACAACAAAGAGTCGCCTCTTCGGTTAACTTTTGCTGTGGCTTTTTGTGGTTTATGTATGTTTATGGAAAATGGGTTATGAGATATTTCTTCCTTTTATCTTTGGCCATTTCTATTTGACCATGGGAAATAAATTTCTGAGTCAGTTTTCTGCTCTTTTTTTTCTCTCTCGTTCGTTGTCTTGCCTTTTTGTAGGTTGCTCCCTCTTAATCGAGTTGCATTCCTTTAGCGTTTTCTATATCTGCGAAGGACGTTCCGCATTTTACACCTACGCTCATTGCAACTCCACAAACAAAGGGGCTAAACTCCAGTCCAACTTTTGATCTACTTGATTATGTTGGAGGGGTAAGCGGGGCTTGACTTGTTGCTGCCACGCTCCACCAGCGACAAATTTGCATAACTAACGAATTCACCATTCACCATTTACAGTAGTTAACAAAATATAGGCCAGTTTATACAAATCTAAACATATTGAGAATTTAATGTCTGCAAACTTAAAATGCGCAAAAAGTAATTAATACAAATTGTATAAATTATTTATAATTTTATTTATTATTGTTTGTTTTTTTCAACTGTTCTGAAATATTTGTAATCTTTAAAAATTGGGATTTGTTTGTAAGTAAATCGAAGGAAAGTGAGAGAACTTTTTAGCAAGATTTTGTAAATTGATAAAATAGTAGAAATAAAGCCCAATGCAAAAATTAATTTAAGTCTATAATAAATATTATTATTAAATATTAAATGTCAATAATTATTAGTAATTAAGAATTACATTTTCTATTCAAATTGATCGTGTTGCATACTCTATAAATATAAATGACTTTAAATATGTGACATAAATGCAAACAATTTTTTATTATAGATTTAAATTTCGCAATAACAATTTATAACTAAATTACCAAGTTGTGTTCACATTATTGTAAATGTATGCAAAATATTTTCGGTTTGAACGTTAGTAATTTTTTTAATTGTTAATTCATAAATGCATTTTCTATTGAGTTGTCATTAATATTCTCATGTCGCACACCTAATCAAATGGTTTTTTTTTAAATATTACAAAAAAATTTATCTTTTTACTAATAATTAAAATATGAATTTTCTATTTATTTTATATTTAATGATCACTCTGATCAATATCAATATAATGTAATATGTTTTTAACTTATTAATAGATGTGAATATTCATTGATATAATATTTTTACGTCAGAAGTCTTCAGTTGCCTCCTTTTTAGGACTAATTTTCTATTCAAATTGACAACTAAAATAGCGTTTTTGCATTCCACACAATCTATAACATTATAATCAATTTATTATTATTGGGCACAGTAATTAATAAGATTAATTATGTGGGCTGAATGTGAAGTTAAAAGTCCAATTGTTAAAATATAAAATATCTTTTTGAATATTAAATGTTATAATATTTATATTTTGTCAGTCTTCTGTTGTATAATAAATAATTAAACCCTTTTTATTAGTAATTAAAATACTAATTTTCTATTCGAATTGGCAACTAATTTAGCGTGTTGCACACTGTAATCAATAGGGGTAACTAACTGGCCAATACTGGAATATGGTTTTAATTTATGCAAATGCCTATTTGCGTGGCCCGCAGAGAGTCTATTTTTGGGGTGCCCGAACCCTTTTTGCGGGCACAGACAATAGTTAAAAAACAATTGGCAAGTGGCACGCGAATCGTCCTTCCCCCTCCAGCAATTGCCACCGAACTGATAGCATTAACCCAGTGCGCGTGGAGAGCAAGGACTTTTGTCCCCCACTGTGTTCACTCAGCCCCCAATTGTTTCATTGAGGAAGTTATTTGTTTACACGTGTTTCGGTTGCCAGGACAACGTGCCAGGTGCCAGGACATTCCAATGCAAAACCAAATCGAATCGACTTTGATGGAATTCCACAGACTGTTGTGTCTTACATTCAGTTGACTTCAGTTCCTTGCACCGTGGTGGTAGAGGAGCTCCAAGGCAGCGTCGATTGTCTTCTCAGTGTGTGACGTCAATTCGTGGTGCAATGAACCGAGTGTAGACATGATTACGGGGCCGGAAGCAAGACAAACGCACAGGTTGTTGGACTTGAAGAAGCAGCAATGGGCTAAGGAACGAGGTGAGTGGACAACCATTAATTGCCTAATTGACCGCTCCTCAATCTCTGACTTTTCTTCCCCTTTAGAGGAAATCGCGCGCATGGATCAAATGTATCATCATCAGCACACTTCATCCACTTCGCACCACAAAATCGAGCGCACCTCGATTCGCACCTACTACTCGAATCTGGATCTCAGCCAGAGTTCCTCCACATCGAATCAGACCTCCAGCCACGCCTCCCGCCCTCCGCCGCCCCAAGCGATGCAGCTGCTGGTGCGTCAACCGCCAGCTGGAGCAGGAGGAGGAGGAGCAGCTGGACAACTCACGCCCAGCTATCGGCAGATGCAGCGACAGCGCAGCGAGGATTACATGAATCAGCTGGAGCGCTACATCGACGATCTGGACGCCGAGGTGGACGTGGACGTGGATGCGGACTTCGCCGACGACGAGCTGCTCTATCGACGCCAGCGGCGAGGCAGCTACGCTCCTGGGATGTCTGCCAGGCAGCTGCCGCTGCAGGCGCCTGGACGCTACGTGGAGCTGGTGCCGACGTCGCTGCAGACCGCCAAGGGACGCATGCAACATCCGGGCGTGCCACACCAGCAACAGCAGCAGCAGCAGAGATTGAGGAGTCCCAGCTTGCCCACAATCAGGCAGCGGGATTATGCGGGCAGGCAGCGGGAGCAGCAGCAAAAGGCGGCCAATCAACTTGGCAACGTGAAGGGAGCAAACATTGATCCTGGCAACGGGAACGCGAGTGGCGGCAACGTCGTTGTGCCACATCGATTAAACAACCAGGTGAACGGGAATCCCAATCAGGGCTCGGTTGTGGGTTGCCAGGAAGAGGACACTTCTGGCTATCTCAGCGACACGCCCAAGAACACGCACACTCCAGACATTTGGTATAACGACGCCACCAGCCAGAATGGGAGCATTTGTGGCATGGGCAGCGCCAGCCAGGCGGACGAGAGTCTCCTCAGCGCCGCCATCGCCGGCCGACGTCTTCGCCGGTCGATACAGGGCCCCGCCACGCCCACGCCCACCCTCACGCCCCCAGTGCAAGCGCCCACCCAGGCCGCCCTGGCTGGCAAGTGCAAACAGGCCGCATCGAGCCGTGCATATGCCGTCAAGGGAGCTCGCCGTGTGCCAGGGCAGGGTCACGTCTACGAGCCCCTCGCTGCCGACGGCTACCTCGCCGATGGGTGAGTTGACCAACTTTCTGTCCCCCCGTAACCGTAATGTGTCGAGCGTCGACACCTCGCGATAGCGATAACATATCAACTGTTGCCCTTAACAATTCACTGTTGACTGTTGGCGATTGATTATTTCCAGTTTGCTCACGTCTTGAGCATTTATTAGAGCTCAGTTAGTTTTTTAGATAGTTATTTGTCCTTATTAATATATTAAACATTAAATATTCCTTAAATTTATATTTATTGATTCTGTCTGTTGACTAGGTTTGTATTAGTTCTGCTTGCTTTTAAATTCTCTGACAACACAATTGATTATTTGCAGTTTGCTCATGTCTTGAGCATTAATTAGAGCCCAGTTAGTTCCTTATATAGTTATTAAATTAAATTAAATATTCTTCAAATTTATATTTATTGATTCTGTCTGATAACTAGGATTGTTCTTAGTTCTGCTTGCTTTTAACAATTCTCTGACAACACAAATGATTATTTGCAGTTTGGTCATGTCTTGCTCATTTATTAGAGCACAGTTAGTTCCTTAGATAGTTATTTGTCCTTATTAAAATCTGTTTTAGTCTACAGTATTATGCATTAAATATTCAGATTTATATTTATTGGTTCTGTCTGTTGACTACGATTGTTATTGGTTCTGCTTGCAGTTTGATTATATTTTGAGAATTTATTGGAACACACAGTAATTCAGTCCCTTATTGAAGTATGTTTTAGTCTACAGTATATTATGCATTATGTTAAATATTCCTCAGATTTATATTTATTGATTCTGTCTTTTGACAAAGATTGTTATTAGTTCTGCTTGCTTTTAACAATTCTTTTTTAACTTGATAGATTATTTGCAGTTTGATTACATTTTGAGAATTTATTGGAACACATAGTAATTCAGTTCCTTATTAAAGTATGTTTTAGTCTACAATATATTACAAGTTAAATATTCCTCAAATTTATATTTATTGATTCTGTCTTTTGACTGCGATTGTGTTTAGTTCTGCTTGCTTTTAACAATTCTTTGTTAACTTTTTGAGAATTTATTGGAACTCATGGTAATTCAGTTATTTTTCCTTATTAAAATATGTTTAGTCTACAGTATATTATGCTTTAAATATTCCACAGATTTATATTTATTGATTCTGTCTGTTGACTACGATTGCTTGATTTTAACAATTCGCTGTCAACACAATTGATTATTTGCAGTTTGCTTCTATTTTGAACATGAATTTAAAAACAATACTAATACATTTAAATCTTTGTGTATATTTATGTATAAACTACTTTAAATAATATTCAAGAGATTTATACATATATATATTATATACAATACATTTTAAGTATTTACATTTACTTTCATTTTTTGAAAATTTATATTTTTGGTTTATCAAAATATGTTTGACAATATTAAATAATATTTTTCATATTTATATTTATTTAATTTTAATAAAAATGTTAAATGATAAAAATTTATTTTGCAAATTTAAATTTATTGATAATTAAAATATATGTAGTTAAAAATTTGTATTTATTAAGTTTTTCTGTTAACCATTTAACAAGTTTTTAGTTCTCGTTTCTAATGTAGCACATGTGTTATTTTAAAAATGTTTTTACATTTACTATTATTTTTCATATATTTGTTATTTTATAGGCTTTTCCAACAGTTTGCATTTAACAAACATTAATATATATTTTTGGCATAAGCATTCGGTTTTACTGGCATTTGTGTACCAGAATAATTATTATTTTTAATTAAAATTCACTTTACTGGATGTTTGGCGTTTGAAAGGATTTTAATTGTGTGTTACTAGTTTGCTTGGTCATAGCTTAGTGTCCATAATTTGGAAGTGTTGGTATTAAATTACTTGTTGTTCTTTGGATCATGTTAATTTGCACATGCAATATTATTGAACTTTCACATTTTTTACTTTATGTTTTTTAACTATGATGTATATTCAAATTTGTTTCATTAAAATTATGTTTCATTCATATTAGCATTGGTTTAATACCTATTTGCTCTATGTGTTTTGTAAATTTAAGAGACTTCAGCTCAACACTTTGAATTTTAACTGCAAACGTAAAAATATAATTACGATCCATAGTTGAATATTAAACGAACTTCAAGGAAGACAAATGGACAAGTGCTGTAAACAAATATTCTACAAATGCTTTTTCTTTTAGTAACATTAAAGTAAAATTTATGTATTTACATTCTACCAGTTATCTAAAAAATACTAAAACGCTTTTAGTGAAATGAAAAATAATATGCAATTTGTATTTGAATGAATGTGAAGTAAATACATAAAACATATTTATATATGTGTATTGTTAATAAAATTAAAATAATAACAATTAATAACAATATATATGTATGTTTGTATATGTACATTTCATAACAACTAATTTCATGAATTTTGATACGCTTTCTTATTTAATTTAATTTGTTCTCATTTTGGTAACGCTTTAAAACTGCATCAATAATTTGCAGACAACTCGCTTGTATTTGATATGAATATTTTATATACAGTCTCATTTCGTTTGATTGAAGGAGATTCAATAATATTATTCATATATTTATTGTAACATTTTATATGCTGCTTCTCGACAATTGTTTGCTTCGATAACGTATTTAAAATGTATTGAGTTTAAAATTCAATTTATTACCTATCGATTCACTATCAGCCTTTAGATAGTCTTTAATGTAAACTAATGTAGATGTCCTTAAGCTATTGTATTGATTGTTGTGGCTGCTGTCGTTGCAGCTGCTGCTATCTGGGGGCGCCGCCGAGTTCATCGAACATGAGCCTCAGCCGGGACGTGTCCACGTCGAACACGTATCAGGTGCACATCAGCAACACCTCGGAGCACGGCGACTACTACGTCCACGAGCAGCACGAGCGGGAGCGCGCCCGCTGGGCCAACTACAATGCACAGCAGCAACATCCGCAGCAGCAGCAACATGCACAGCAGCAGCAGCATGTGGTGATGCCACCGGCTGGCTGGTTGAGTCGGGGCATGCACGACCTGAAGGACAGCGAGGACGATGTGCAGTCGGTGCAGTCCTCGTCGACGTATCTGCGTGGCCAGAATGCGCCGCTGGACGCGCAGACGCTGGCCGAGCGCATGGACAAGCGTCGCAAGGCGGCCGAGTATCACAACGCGATCAAGAACCAGCTGCATGAGCGCGAGCTGATCCGCAAGTGGGAGCTGGAGCGGCATCGCCAGGAGGAGCAGCTGGAGGAGCAGCGCATGCGGCGCCAGAAGCAACTCGAGCAGGAGCGCATCGAGTACGAGCGCAGGCAGCTGCAGGAGCGCGAGGAGGTGCAGAAGAAGATGCAGCAGGCGATGCTGGACGCCATCGCCAAGGCGGAGGTGGCCGCCAAGATGGAGAAGCAGAAGAAGCGCCTCAAGCGAGTGCCGCCCCTGGAGAAGGGACAAACTTTGGAGGTGGCTGAGAAGCCAGAGATGTTGCAGGTCATTTCGGTGGAGGAGGAGGAGGAGGACGGCGAGCAGCAGGAGATAGTCGAGGAGCAGGAGGACTGTTCCCACACGCCTCGAGCGCCGCCTCCTCAACCACAGTGTCAACCAGCTGCTGCCACGCCCGTTGTCAGCGAGGAGAAGGTGCTCATTGGCACGCCCATCAATCTGCGTCGCACCATCACGAAGCCCATCAAGCAGCCCGCCGAGGAGAAGGAGACCGAGAACCTGGCGCTGCTCATGCAGCCGGCCACGCTGATCCCGCTGCCGGTGACCAGCGACATCTTCGGGCTTCAGAACGCGATCGGCAACCTGCAGATCGCCACGTACTTCATGCAGCAGCCGCAGCCGGCGAAAGAGCAGAGCTACTCCAAGGCGACGATGACGCAGCGCACCGAGACGTCCATCTGCACCGAGGACGGCTACCAGGCGGAGAAGGAGGAGGAGGACGAGGAGCCGCTGCACACGGCGCGATCAGGACGCACAGCCCTCGAGACGGCGAGCGGCTGCTTCTCGCCCGACTCGCTGGAGGTGGACATGGCGCCGGTGGTCAGCGAGCAGGACAAGCTGGCGCTGATGCCGCTGAAGACGCCGCTGCAGGCGGCAGCTGGAGGCTGTGGCGGCTCCTCGGCGGGCAGGCGGCGCAGCGGCAGCCAGGCGGACGTGGAGACGCAGACGGAGCTGCCGCTGAACTGCGATCTGTGCCTGTTCCACGACAACTTCTACAAGGTGCTGCTGAAGCGCGAGGTGTCCACGACGACCACCACGCAGACGTCGAAGACGCAGACGCAGCCGGCGAAGGAGTCGACGGCGGAGAAGGATCACGAGACGACGACCACAACGACGACGACGACGACGACCACGTTCAAGGCGAAGACCAAGGACAAGGACAAGGAGAAGGAGAAGAACAAGCGCAACCTGGGCAAGGACAAGGACGCCAACAAGATGGACGATCGCCCCAAGTGGGGCGTCAATCGACCCGTTGTCCAGTACGTCAAGGCCAGCGATCGCGATCCCTTCTGTCTGCGCAAGAAGAAGAGCCACGTGGCCATCGCGAAGCCGCCGCGCTCCCAGTCCATGGACTCCCGCCTCGACGCCGTGGTTGTGCTGCCCGAGGATCAGCTGGTCGCCCAGCGCCATCACGACCAAGAGGAGGGGGAGGAGGATGAGGAGGAGGGTTTCCTGCTGAAGGCGCGCAACGTCTGCACCGAAATCCTGCCGATCAAGACCGACGAGAAGGGTCGCATCTTCCTGAACTTTCGCGAGGCGAGCGCCATCATGAACGAGGACGAGATCAAGGACAAGCTGCGCCAGAAGTACTTCAACTTTGGCCGCATCCTGCCCCGCCGCAGCTGGGCCTCGGCCACGCAGCACGGTCTGCCTTTCAGTGTGACCGCAGCCACAGCCACAGCCACAGCCACAGCACCGCCAGCCACAGTCGCAGCTGTCGGCGATCTGGCCGACGATTAAACGGAACGATCTCCACGACAAATTAACTACATGAAACTAAAACTAAAACTAACCGAATCTCAAGTGCACAGACCAAAAACCACTTCAACAACAACAACAACAACAACTAATAGCGAAGCTAAGTCCTTTTTTGTAAAATTGTATTCTTGTAATATTAATAAAATGTTTTTGAATAGATTTGCAAAAATGATGGAAGATGAATGAACATTTTGCTTAAGAAAGGTGATATAAAATTGAGGATGTTTTTTTAAATTGCTAACAATTTTAAGATGATTGTATTGCAAGCAATATTTCTGGCAAAAATGTGAGAGGGTGGAAGCAACATTAAAGCATATAGTTTTCTATGTGGGTCAGACTTCAAAATACCGTTTATCACTTAATTTAATTTAATTTATTTATTTAATTGTAGCTAAGAATTAAATTCTGTAGTACAATAGTACAGCCAGAGCAACAAATGCCTTTAGGCTGTGTTTGTTTATGCTATGTTCTTATTTGTATTTTACTTATTAGTTAGTTTAGCACTTAATATTAAATTGTGAAACTAACGCCAGACAATCTCATCATATGGCCATTTGCAGAATGAGAACATTTGAATTTTTAACAATCATTTTTGTTATTATATTTGATGTTATTATGTTGACATTTCGTGTTCAAATTAAATGTATGGAAAAGGAGCTTCGCGAATATGACAACTTAAGGAAAAATGCTGTGGCTACATATCGAAAATTGCGTCGAATTGAGCCAAATTATTTAGAGGAAAATATATTAAATCATAATTTTCATTGTGACAAGTTATTTTGATTTATTTTTCGCTCTTTTGATGCAAGGATCTATAAGAAGACGCTCTAGAGACAAAAATATAGTATAATACAGTACCGTTCAAACGAACCAAAAATAAATTCTTTAAGCACAAAAATTCCTAATTTAGTGAATATTGCCAAACAATGTTTCTAACAGTAATATATAAATTTTTTTTATAATAATTTTTGCCGAAACACTTTGAAATAATTGTGTAATATAAATATACGCGTATGTAAAAACAATTTAATTTATGGTCGTCAAGGCGTGAGTTTTTTTTGCAAATATCCACATTTTTTTATAGTAATTGATTTTGATTCTAAAATTAATATAATGAATAATTATTTTTATTGAATATAACCTAACCTAACCTTGATTCCTGGAATATGTTCACAGTTCCTGAAAATGTTTGCGGTTTTGTGGCTGGTCAATTAGCGAAGCAATGTCAAGTTCAAGGCGAGCCTGAGCTTTTCCCATCGTAATCCGCTTCCCAAGGAAATTAGAGAGCTTTTGTTGCTGTTGTTGTTGTTGTTGTTGCAATTTGTGTTGTTGCTGTGGGCAGCTTAGCAACGTCTATTAGCAACAATGTTGCCAAGTTAACGCTGAAAGCTACAAATCACAAAATGTTGCCTTATTGTTCATGGTGTGTTAGCTCCTGCCGTCCCCTCCCCCTCCCCCTCCCTCCACTCATCGCCTTGCCTGGAATGTCCAGGCAATCACTGCAGTTGAAACTAAAGCTGGAGCTGAAGCTGGAGCTGAAGCTGAAGCTGTTCGTGTTACACTTTCACAGAACTCAAAATGTCGTATTTCACGCAGTTTTACGAGCGTTCGCGTAAATTTATGCGAAAAATCGTAAATAATAAGTTGAAGTCCATAGTCTATGGACCATATAGGTTATGCCGTATATAGCCAAATTGAATGCTGCTGTGGGGCGTAACTCTGCCAGCCAGAGTTGCCAAGTGGGCGCTGCATATTTCCGTTAATTACACATTTTGTGCGTTGTGTAACTATGAGTTACTTTTTTTCTCTCTCTTTCGATTTTGTTGCGTTTCGGCTGTTGCGCAGCGTGGTCTTAACTTTGAGGCCTCAGGCCGATGTCTTGTTAACAATTGTCTGTCCGACTGTTAACCGAAAACAGTCTTATAACAATGCAACTGTTGAAGAATTAATAGCGTGCGCTGCTGCGAGTTCGCTACACTCTGCGAAAAATCAAAGAACATTACCATAATCACACAAAATAATACTGTGTACATGTTTATTATGAATATGATCTAAAAATACTTCTTTGAAAAATGTACTGTATCGATAAGATAGATTTTGAAGAAGTTATGAAATCATTAATTAAAAGAAAATATATACCAAAAATATTTTGTCAGATTATCAAAATTATCACCTATAAAAACTATTAAATTTTTATAAAATGTATTTCTAACAAAAAAATAAAGAAATGTTACCAAAGTGGCCAAATATCATATATATATTTAAAATGATGAGCAAATTAAGATTTGCTTTCAATCCAGGCATGCAAATATTAAATTTATAGAAACGAAAATATTAAAATGAATTTCTTTGGAATGAAAAATTAATAATGAATATTAATAAAATAAATGAATATTTAAAAATTAATAAGAAATACAGATTTGCTTCCATTCCATAATGGTAAAATTTTATTATCAGTTTGCAAAATAAAAAATATTCGTCTGAACAAAGTTTCATTAATAAGCTATTTAAATATTCGAAGGCATGAATTGTTTTCTTTGAGTGTAGCTGGTCGAAATGGAACCAAGGTGTTGGCAGCGAAACAAGTTCAATGCCTCAATGCCTCGAACCCTATTAAAAGCGACCTTAGCTGCATTTTGGGCCCATTCCTATTGCATTTTGGCCAAACAAAGCCCAAGATAATAGACTTGAAAAAAGTTCTCATTCGTGTTCTAGTTTCGGTGGCAATTGCATGTTGCAAGTTGCAAAGTTGCCACCGATTCCGAGTCACAGTCGGAGGCCTCGCCTATTCCAATGTCACACATTGGATTGTGTGTGTGAGTGATTGTTTGGCAATTGTTTGTTTTGGACTCCTAGTTAGGTAGCCTTGAAAACGTATGCCAAAATCAAAACACCTTTTGGCTGGGTGTGATTAATGAATACACTCGAGAGGCATTAGAAATTCATAAGCAACCTAAGTTCAACCCGTTCTACAAACTGCAGCACTCGACATAAGGCATTCGGTATTCGGACTCGGCATTCGACAGTTTGTCTCCTTTCGGTCGAATGAACCACAATGAGAGTGACAGGCCGAACCCAAAACAAAGGCATAATTAATGACAGTGCGGTGACATAATCAATAGAATGAGAACGAGAACATACGATTCTGAAGAGGTCGATCTGCAAATGGGAACCCAAGAAAACTCTGCCTAATTTAAGTTGATTTCGTTAAGTGTTTTCTTCGTTTTTGCATGATTAATGATTAATCCAAGGCTGATCGCAGCCCGGTAGTTCAAGTAGTTGCACATTTGCCAACTGTTTTCTAATTGTTCAGTACGCTTGAAGACGTTCCGCAGTTGTTGTTGTTGTTGTTGTGACAATACGCAGCCTTCCTCAGCAGAAGAGCAGACTGTGATCTCTGTTACTCATTTGTCATTTTCAAAAGGATCCACGGCAGCTGTCAGGCAACTGAAAACACTGAAAAACTCGCTGGCATTTTTTCTATTATTTTAATATGCAGACTGCATCACTGGCTTCAATTTCTGTCTTCAGTTAGTTTTCTTTCTGGCCGAGTATGTTTTTTGATGGCCTCAGCCCACCTAGCGCAGTTCCCGAGCGGAAATCACATACGACACAACATAAAGCATAAAATGCATGCACCGATCAATGAATGTCCATAAATTTTGTAACTTTGTTTTATTTTCGTTTGTTATTGGTTTTTTTGGTCTGATGGTTTATGGGTAATTTATGAATGTCTCGCTTATCATGTGAGCTGAATAATTCAAATTGCATTTTATGAGTTTTCCTCCTCATTTTATAATCTTTATATTGCGTTTAATCAATCAATTTGTAACATGCTCGTCTGGCTATTGACCTCCACAAGGAAGTACATGATTTTAATTCCTATACTCAATACTCTACGGCATCTGGTGAGATCGCAGCTGTCCGTTACGGACAGACACACTTGATTAATTCCATAAAAGGATTAGAAGTGTCAGCCGTTATTAGATAACTTCCGTACATAATCTAGATATCCCAGCAGATGAAGTCATCACCAACTATTTCAGTTCAGTTCAGCTGAGTTGAGTTTTGGTGTGTCGAATGCTGAGCAGGAAATTGACATTTATCACAGGCCACACATAAAGAATGTGTGTGTTTCGGGTTCTATTCTGTCGAGTTGAGTTTGGTTTTTTATTCGCGCACACGTCGCTGGCATTGTCCTGCGACAATATCCTGTTCCCGTTTCAATTGCCCTCCCCTAGCAGACAGACTGCGATTCGAGCCAGTCGTCATCATTATGATAATTAATGTGACTTAATCAAGAATAATGTACGGCAAGTTTGGCTCTAATCAAGTTGTTAGCAATGAACAGAAGAAAAGAATCCTTTCCTTTGCCTTTGCTGCAACCCTTTGAGAATGCGGTCAACCGCAGTTGAATTGTCTTTAACTCCCTGGGGGTTGAAGGTCAGAATCGAAATCTATTTGCATATCGCTATAAAATAGTTAAATGTCCTGCCAAAAGATTTATGTAGCATGCCACGGCGAAAAAAAGGCTATAAAATTGCCTTTAAAAAATCGAGAAAACTAAAAAAGTAGTTTATGGCTTTGAGAATTGTGGCCCAGGGGAGTTGCAATATCCTGCTGGCTCTCAGCTCCCGGTTTGCTCCTGTCTCCCGGCTGTTGTCTCATGCCTCCTGCTCATTATGCGCACATTGTTGTGGTCGCAGTTGACATTCGCACGAAACGATCTTTATCTGAGTACCGGGAACTAGACATCATCCGTATTATTTGTTTCAACTACTGTGTGAGTTCCATTCTCCTGCTATGCAGACTGATCGCACATGTTGACACATTAATGTCCTTCGTGTTGCGATGTGTGTTTCGATGTGTGCGTGAGGCAGTTGGCTGATTCTAATCGGCGTTACTAACAGGAATCGTGTCGAACCCTACAATCGACTGCATTAATTTACAATCAGCACGATTAATACGATTGTTATGGTTGATGCGGGATCCGGGACTCTCTCTCTCTCTCTCTCTCTCGATAGTAAGTTGCGGACTTCCGCGATCGATGCGTGCGATAAGCTGCTCAGAGGTGTGAAAGGACTTTGATTGAAATTCGATTGAACCAGTGACAACTGTACCTACAAAAATCTGTTCTCTCTGCGCTGCCTTCTAATTGGCGGGCGGACTCAGCTGCTCAGTTCGAGGCATAAACAGATCATAACAATTGTTAGAACTGGCGTCTGGCGTCGCGTCGAGCGGCAATTTATCATTCCAGCAATAAGATCTCATACTGGGCCTGGCCAAAGAAACTCCAGAGACAATGCAGGACCCAGTTCTTTTGTGCATTCTTCTCTCACTCCTCTCTCGCTCTCGTTCTGGATATTTCTCAGTGTGTGTGACTCACAGTTATCGCTGTCATATAAACATCAGGAAAAAGACCTGAAAAATATAAAACTACAATTTTTATTTAGATGAGTTTTGTTTCCCAGCCTCAGAGCCTCAGAATGTGCTCTTGACTTTTTATTGGTGTCCTGATTTCCAACTGTGCCTTGTTATTGATTATAAATACACATCTATAAGACCATATATGATATTCTTTCGTTTTCTTCGAGGGGCCTTTTGCCCCGGGGCGTTAATAAAAAATGAATTAGTGCATCAGGATTTCAGGTACTTTTACTCTGGCTCTTTGGCTTGGCACAGATCTCAGCAATGATTTATTATCAATCGTAAATTGCCGTTGAGTAACGGCCAAATGGCATCAAAAGAGTGTAGATTTTATTGCTCGATAAAACTACACAAAAGAGAACCGTCTAAATGCTTTCCTCAAATCGATTTAATTGCCAGCAAAACTCACAAAAACTCTCAGTTTGTGCAAGTTTTTCCACTCTCAAAGTTTTTCACCCAATAGCGTCTCTCGTGGAGGAGAGACGGACGGGGAGAGTGACAGAGAGAAGTTTACTTGCTCACTTAGCACTGTTTAGTCCAAATCAAAATATTGGTATTTGTTGTTATTGTTTCTGTTTTTGTTTTATGTGTCGAAACCAAATTTTAATAATGTTAATTTGCTGCGCGTTTCATGGGAGTTAAGATTTATGGCTGCATCTCGGTTTCGCTGTAATTATAAGCAACACTCTCACCATCTCACAAGGTGTGCCGCACACACAACACCACACCACATACACAAACACACACACGCACCCAATATACACTCTATCACAGCCTGTGGTCCACTGATCGGAGCGCTTGTCCAAGCAAGAAGGCGTTAATTATTTGATATGGGGCTTAGTTCGTACTAAATATGGATGTCTAATGGGTCAACGATAGAAATAGCTAGGAATGAAATTGGGAAGAAGGAAGTGAGATATGGAATCAGAAATATGCGCATAGTTATTGAGCATTACCTGGAAAGATTTGACGTTCGAATTGTGGTATTCGAATTAGCTATCCTTAAAAATAAAACTATGAATGCAAGCGCTTGATTATTTAATATTAGTAATATTGATTTTACTATTATTGAGAACGTAGTATAGATAAAAAAAGTCATTTTCTATAAAGTACAATATTTATAATAAATTAAAAATGATTAACATCAGAAAGTGCATTTATATTTTTTACACTTCATATTTTATATTTTCAAATTATTTTATTTATTATTCAATATTTCATATAAATAAATACCTTCCCACCTTTGTTGAGTTGAATGTTATATTTACATTTGCTTAGTTTAAATTTTACGTATATTTACGATGGTTTTCAAATTTCATTCAATTACACAGTTTTTGTAATAAATTAATAACATTATTTTCAAAATGAGCATTATTATTATACTTGACTTAGTTTTGTTTATTTAATTTATATACATATTCTGAATTTTCTTTGCATTTCAATATAGCATTTTCTACGTTTTTAAATTTTTTAAACTTTTTACAATATATAAAAGTACTAAACATTTAGGAGTAAACTCACAATTTATTACAAATGAGAACTTTCAGTCTACTAACAAAATTTTAATTTTAGCTGTATATTGTTCTGCTATCGACTTCAAGGTATCAGAACTAAACTAATTCTAAATTTACGTTTTGTTTCTAACGCATCCAAAACTATTATTATTCTTCTTGGCTGATGAGATCTGAACTTTATTTATAACTGCAGATTAGAGTTGTCTTTATTTGTCAAGCAATTTGATAGCTTATTGGGCTGTTAACTGAAACTGGGCAACTGCTGAGCTGAGCAGAGCTATTGGTTGGTCCAATGGTACCATCAATTTCCTTAGTCATGCTTAACACGCTGTTAAAATATGTCAACTGAAAACTCACTTTCTGTTCTTTTTTTACGAGTGTTTTTCGTTGTTTGTTTTTTGTTAATTTCAATGAAAATGACTTAACACTAACCCAATGACCCAATAGACAAGTTCTTTACAAAACTTTACATAGAATTTTTATATGCTGTGTGCTTGTGTTTGTGTTTGGTGTTTGGTGTTTTTGTTGTGCACAATCGTCTGCGGGGTAATTATAACGCTAAATCAGCCAAGCCACGACCATTGTTCAGGCACAGAATCTTAAGATATGCGCACTTAGATAAACCTCAAGTCTCGCAGCACAATGGCAGCAACTAGCAACAACCACGGGCAGAACGTGCATTATAATTATTTTCATAATAAACTTGACAGAATTATAGTTTTTAGCAATTAAATATAAACAGACAACAACACAACACAACAACAACAAAAAAAAACAAAAACTGGCAACAATTATGTGAATACGAGTAGAATAAAGCAGCGTCTTTTGGACCCGGTAAGACCTGCTTCTCTAGACCCTGCTGAAGTTGCTGCTGCTGCTGCATCCACCACCAAAAAAATGCTGCAAAAAATAGAAATTATTTAGCAAAAAAGCAAAAACAATACGAAATAAATATACTTAATTCCAAATGTGCAAACTGTGTGATGCTGTTGCTGCCAGCCATCATCTCAAGGCTAAAGTTTAAAGAACATGTTCCGTTCAGTTCGTTCGCCGCCTGTCAATATTGACGATGATCCGACTGAGGCTTCTCTTGCCCGATGCCTGCCTGCCTGCCTTGGTTCCAGCTGTTGTTGGACTGTGACTCTGCTCGTCTCAGCGATCGTCGAGTCGTCTGCTCGCCTGCTCGTCGCATAATTAATGACTAACATTCGGCCCAGGCGTAGTCAGTCAAACTCGCGCTTCATCTAATGTTCAAAAATTTCTATGTGTGATTGATAACCCACAAATGATGCAAACCTGCTTCGACTTGTTCGCTTTTCGTGTTTTGCTTTTTTCTGCCCAGCTTCTCTCTTATTCATCTGCATACCCTGGCCTGTGGGTAACACAATTTTCGCGCATTATGTGCAACACCTCAACAGGTATCCTTTGCCGCAAACAACACCGGTAAATTAATAAAAAATTTGTTCAGATAAGAAATTCATCAAAATTGAGTTTTTTGAAAGTTGTTTTAAATTAATTTAAGGGTAACCATTGAAGTCTTTGTTTTTTGGAAATAAATCGATTAAATATAATAGACTATTAGACTTATTTGCATGCTGTTAATCTGAGTGCATGTAAAATATTGCTTGAATTATTATTTTTGGTTTATAAAAATAGCTACAAAATAATTTAACAATTTATCAAACTGCAAATATTTTAAAATTATTTTTTAAAGATATAATTGTAGTTTGCCATTCTCTTCATTTTCATCTGCTTGATACAATTTAACAATTAAAAATCATAAAATATCCGCAACTTTCATTCCACTCTCTCTTTTAAAAAAAGTTAAGTTATTTCCAAATTCAATTATTTTTCAAATACTTGCAATTTAAATATATTTTTTTCTAATTAATTGTATATATTTTGAAGTTCTTTATTAGCTTTAAGGATTTTAGCTAAATTATATAATCATAGTTTATCATTACTTTTTTTTTGTCCCTCCAACTCTTTTTTGTATCTACCTCTCCTTCACGAAACACTAATTTATTTCCAAATTAATTTATTTTTTAACTACTTGGCAGACAAGTGTATTGAAGCTGCGGCTATTCGTCACAGCTGTTTCTAGTCTTCTCTATTTATGTCCGGGGTGTGCAGGAGTGGCTGAGCACCAGAGAATCAATCAATAAAACGAGTACAGCTTGCAAAATTATTCAAATTTTCGCCCAAGCAGGTTGATAGAGGCAGACAGGTGGACAAAGGGGAGAGGAGCAGCAGAGGGGACAAAGGGGACAGAGGCAGAGGCAGTCAGAGCGACAAGTGCATTCATAAGACAAAAGACTTAAATAGGCAACAAACTGGCTTGGTGGGAATCAAATAGATTTGTGTGGTCTTCTTTTATTTTGTCAGTGTTGTCGTTGTTTGTTACTATTGATGTTGTTGTTGTTGCCGCTGTTGCGCCTGTTGTTTTTGGTACATTTTTTTCGTTTTAATTAACAGCTTTACAGCACTACGTTTTCAACGGTGAAACTTTGGGGCGTCCCGTTCCATCCCAGCTACACCGCCCATTAACATAAGACGTTCGATTTGCTTCCTATTCCCCTCGATCTCCCCAGCCTCCCGTCCGATATATGGCCACAATAAATGCACAGTGAAAATTAACACGCTTTTCAGTTCACGCTCACTGTGTGTGTGTGTGTGTGTGTGTGAGTGTTTGAAGAGTCGCATCGGATACCCATCCATCCATCCATTCATCCAGCTCTGTGAGACCTACCGCGGAGCTGTTGGTTTGTCATACGAAATATGCAAATGCAGTCGACGAATTTCGACTCGGCTCAGCTCGGTTTTTGTTTGTCAATTTTATAATATTTTACGGGTGTTAACTTTATGCGGAAATGTTATAAACGTTTTATGCTTGTGTCAACTAATAATTGCCTCCACATCATTTCCAATGCTCCGTGAAGATTACACACTTTTAGAGGCTGAATTCAATCGTCGTACCGTCTGACTATCGAGTCGAAACTCATTTACGAGTATTCATTTATTTAGTTCCATTTATTTTTAAGTATTGAACGCATATTTGTTAAATGCTTCAGAAAAGGTCACTCGCATTTCGAATATTTGATGTTAATCTTAAATGTTATGATGCGAACATTTAGTCATAGCTAAAACTGGGCTTAAAAACAATAAAATGTTTCTTCAAAATTGGAAAATGTTTTGCCCAAAGGCTTTTGATGTTTTCTCAATGATTTTAAAATGACAAAAATTGTTCTCAATGCAATAATTTATAGACTGTCTTTAGTTTTTTCTCTACAAACTTTCACTTTAAGGACTAGGTTCAGCCCACTTTTTGTTTCCCCTCTGAAATTTCTCCTCTCATTCACATATCTCTCATATAAACCAGTCTCTTCGGTCCACCCATTTTATCCCATCTCATTTGCGCAATTTCTCATGTTTTCAGCAAAACAATTTTGACATTTAATTGCCCCGAGTTTTGCCCTCCTTCGAGATGAATTCATAACAATTGCCTCCCATCCCCTTTGCAATTTGTACGCTTTGTGCTAATTTCTGTGATATATTTATGGCATTCTGCGGTTAGGTAATGGCCACCGGGTTTAACTGTTAACTGTTTGCTGTTTGCTGCCGCTGTCCCAGTTTCTGTCCTTGCCCTTTTTGCTCTACGCCTCTTCGAAGACTTCTCCTGACAATGTTGCTCACATTGTTGGCATTGTTTCGTGCATTTGTCAAGAGTCAAAATATTTATTGAGTTCAACTGGTTTGTGGTCAGTTTGGCAAACGAATTGGGTCTCTGTTTGGGTCTGGCTCTGGGTCTGGGTCTGGGTCTCCTCTGACAGGGTCTCTGAGCCCTACCCACAGATGCAGATACGGATACGGATGAGACGTGTGCCAAAAAAAATTATGCGAATCGCTCTGATAAATGGTATGAACGTAAAATTTTGTCGCTTTTCGCTGATCTAGATAAATGCATTTGAATTTGCATGTTTTATTAAGAAATTTATTAACACAAACTCGCACAACACAAACACACACACATAATATATGTATGTTTGAGTTTATATACTCATATGTGTATTCAGAAAAGTCCAAGAGCAATTCGCAGGCCAAGTCCAAGGCTCGTTCTGTTTGGTATTTCAACCTTTTCATTCTCGCTGCCTCGTTCGTTATAAATTATGCACTTAAGTTGAGGGTGTTTTCATTATATGGATAAAGTTCGATGCTGAGCTGACTCTGCTGCTGCTGCTGCAAAGCGCAGAGCGCAACGTTTTGGCATTTTTATACTCTAACTCGAGAAGTGTATCAATATTGTGAACAAATTCGGAAGGAGAAGAAAATATTAATCAACTGAAAAGTTGCAATAAATGTTTACATTAAAATTAATACATTTATTCGACACTATAATATAGAAAGATGCAAATATTAAAATACTAAAAAGAAGAAATATAACTTTGATTAAAAATGTAAACATTGAAATTAGTACATTTATTGGACATAGACATAGCATATTGCATGAATTTATTAAAAAGTGTAAATAAATTGAGGAGCCTAATTCTATTAATTTTATTCAAAATAAATTAATGGAATGCCGGGGTTCATTTCAAAATAAATTAATGGAATGTTTGAACTCATTCTTTTATTGGCTAAATATTATATATATTTTTATATATTTGATTCCATTATATTTTATGTAATTAAAAATAAATTTATTATGTGTCCAGTCTCATTACTTCAAGTAAAATGTTTTTTTTTTTGTATTTAATTGTTTGTTATGAATTTTAATAAATAACTAACTCGATTTTGCTCGATATTTGCTGAAATATCCTTCGCATAGAGTATACTATTTGAAGCATCCATAAGTTATTTCATCGCGTGGTTATTTTGTGAACTCTGTCTGGAGTGTCTGGTCAGTCTGTTCTTCATTTTTCAACGCCTGGGATGGTCCAGGGTCTCATCTGCGTCGTCGTTCGTCGGTCGTCGCCGCCCGCCCGCTGTGCGAGTGACACTGACACTTGAGTAGATGTTTTGCGGTTGATAAAATCAAGAGCAAACAAGGCAAAAGGCACTGTGTGGAACCAAAGTTGAAACTGGAATTGCTGCCCAGTTGTTGTAGTTGTAGTTTTTTTTGCTGTTGTTCCTCTCTCTCTCGCTGTGTATTGTTGTTGGTACAGTGGGGAACTCTCTGACACAGCGAGGTCCTTTCGCCGCCGATTTTTTTACTAATGGTGTGACAAATTTTAAACAAGTAATTTCTGCATGTTGTTTATGAGCATCGCCTCGCATCGCATCGCATCGCAGCGCATCGATCTGTGTGTGTGCTCTCAACGGGAGAGGAAATCCACTTACATACAATGCTGCGATTCAACTTCGTTCAGTTGAAGTTCATAATAAAATTTATGAGCAATGCCATCGGGGACTGAGAGAAGAAAATATCTCGTCGATGGTTTGGGGCGTTAATTTCAACAGAAATTTACCTCATCGTAAGCTACGATGAGTCGCTCATTGAGCTCTGTTTAAAAATCTATAACAACTCATCAGGTTTACGATAGTTGGCATCGTCTGAGAGATGCTTATCGCTTGACAATATAACGCTTCATTATTGTAAATCATAATTTCTCGTGCAGCCAGTGAGCCAAAGACGCCACAAGCGGCTGTCCCGCCGTGACTCGAGTCGACTCCACTTGACTCGACTAAGTCTGTCAGTCTGTCAGTCCGTCTGTCTGTCCAGCCATCTGTCTGTGGACCACACTCTAAACTATGCTAAGATATTGTTTGAACGGCGCTGGGCTGACAATGAGTGTGTGGGCCAGTTAAGTTTTCTCTTTAGACATTAATGCGGCCATTTACTACATATTATATTATATTATAGCGCCAGGCCAAGGAAATTTAATTCCAAATTTTGTTTTCAGCTAAGAACTAGCTGCACAGTTACATAGACAGATACAGATACACAGCTAGCTAAAGATACACTGACTGCCTTTTGTATCTACAAGATGCCAATCAGTAAGCTGGTTGCTGCTGTGGCTGCTGCAGCTCGTTACCTCCAAAGTTGTCTCATTTTCAGAGTCTCCGACTCCGACTCCGACTCCGATTCAGATTCAGTTTCGTCTGCAGCTTGGAACGCTGCCTCGTCGACATTGACGACTTTGTTGATAATTTTGATTTTATTATGTTAATAAAATGTTATGGTTTAAAATGTTCAACTCAGTCAGTCAGGTTGCTGCAGCCTGTGGCAGCTGTGGTGCCACATGGGTTCGCTCTTATGTCGTCTGCGCCTCATAACTCATTAGTGACAATATCTCCACTGTGTGGGTTAACTGATTTCGATAATTTTCATGTTCTCAGTTCTCTTTCCGTTTGAGTTTGAGTTTCAGTCTCATTCTCAGTCTCAGTCTCAGCCTCAGTCTCTTTGTTAATTGGATTAAATATCTGTGTTCGAACAATTTTGCAGTAGCCCCAACATCAACATCAACATCAACATCAACTACAACTTCAACATGCTCTTCGACTTATACCGAAGATCTCGAAATATGCACATTGATTCGAATCGTTAGCGAGTTTTCTGATTCCAATTCTGGCCATTTCGGTTTCAGTTGGCTTTTTGTCCCCTTTCGATTTTAATAGCCATGTTCTCGATGGCGCTGTGTTCGCTGTCATGTTAATAGCATTCGTAATATGCGTTTTAATTAGTCTCAACGATTTGTGGGGGGTCTGATCATAAAAATAATCGTGCCTCTGGCTCCGCCTGTTTCTCAGCCGATTAATCAGCTGCATTTCGATTATGCAGCTCAATGGGACATTTTCCCTCTCTGCTGATTATCAATCGATTGTGGCTTCGTTTAAATGATAGCCCATTGATCTTCATAATAGGGCCAGTTCTCAAGAACTAGGTGTTAAAATTCCATTTATTTACCATACTGGCATGAAACATTTACTTCATTTCTTTGAGTAAAAGTATTTCTTAAATTTTGTTTACCATTTTGCTTGGACATATTCATAAAAATGTTATTTAAGTTAGAAAAATTCTAGCTTGTAGTAAGAAGCAATGAATAACTAAATAAAAAGTAAAGCCAAATTAATTTGTCTTTCTAGTACATCAATATGTAAGATTGTGAAAATTGAAACAGTTTAATTAATAGGTTAATTTATTACTAATATTAATAACAAAAATGGAAATGCCAAATTGTTGAAAATCGAGATCGTAGTTCAAGTCTACAAACGAAAATAATAATAGATAGCTACTGTATTTAGAAGCTAGAATAGCTTATTATGGTGCCCAATAATATGAGGTTAAAAGAGCTTAAGCTGCAGCTTAATGCCAATCAGAACTTGCCCAGATTGCGAAATGTGTTGTGGAATTTAATGTTATTTGCTTAACCCACTGATTTGTCTTAAAATCGAAAACCTCCCACTCCAACTTCAAGGTAAGCTTCGATTGCGAACTCTGCTCCAAAAAAACCAAAAAGAAACACTGAAACTTAAACATAATGCAATTACTTAAAACTGTACCATGGCCTGGCCTGGGCTGGCGCAGCGAGTGCTCAGATCAGAGCAGAGAAGGCGAAGGCGAAGGCGCGCAGTTAAAGCTGGACACGCCCACTGGGACGGCGGTTACAGCAAAAGGTCGGACTTAAAGTTGGAGTTGCTGTTGTTGGATGCGCCCTGGACGCCGTTGAAACAAAAATCTCTCTCTTAATGTAGATCATCTTGCGGCGCTGAGACGCTGAGCCGCCGATCAATTGATCGAGTGTGGGCGACGGGACGGGGGGGGCGGTGAAGAGGCGAGCATGTGAAATGCATGAATTGCGGCAAAAAGGCCAAAATTAAGTGTATTTTGCTGCAATAAAAGCAACAACAACAACAAATTGAATGCTTCGCTTTGCACTCGAGCCAAAAACCACAACACAAAAAACCAAAAAAAAAAAAAAAAACGGAGAATACAACAAAAAGTGGGTGGAATAATGGGCGGCTATGCGAATTTGCTCAGTGCATGATTATAGCGTAGATTACAAAAACAACAACAACTCCACGTCTGAGACCCAAACTTGGTCAGTGCCAACCCCCCTCGCCCTTCCCCCTATCCTACACGTCCCTCTCCCTCTCTCCATCGCTCTCCTGCAGCGCCTGCGCCTCTCGTCTGCTGTCCATGCTCTCTGCTTGTCTGTCCTCTGCCCTCTCAGCCTGTCCGTCTGGGTCGACTCAATATTCATAGAGGTCGTCGTGTTGCGGTTACATGAGAGATACTGTCCGAGATCGGTGGTGGCCCCACTTCCCCTCCCCCCTCTGCCCCTTCGTCCTCTGCCTCTCACTCATATGCCAGGGAATTATAACACACTGGCGCAGCGAACTCAGAACTCGGCGAATTCCCCATTTCTGTGCCTTATAATTGCTTTGTAACCTTTCAGCCTGACACGGTCAGGCACGCATCCCAATGAAAGTACAATGTAGTGATGGAACTGGGTCTCAGGATCCTTGATTAAGTTGTATTTTCAAATGTAAATAAATAATTACTTGATTTATTGTGTATATGCTACTTGGAATGTTATTTATAAAGCAATTGTGACAAAATATTGTAAGCTGTGTTAACCTTGAGGAAAGTAATAATTTATTTCTATTTCTCATTGCTATTATTATTATTAAATTACTTATTATTATGATAATACATGTCACAAATTGAATATTGTTCAATGTAACATACGATATCTCAAACCTAATAAATAAGTCTAAAAAATCTAACTTACATATAAGACCACACTATTTTAATTAATTCTGTTTCTATTGTGAATATTGTAAATATTTTGAGTGGTTGATATAAACTGAGTATAAAATCGTATAATATAGAAGTAGATAAATAATTACAAAAATGTAATCCAACATTAGTATTTTTGTTTAACCATATTTTGATTTAAGATTTATTTATTTTTTGTAGTAAATGGCAGTATAAATAAAATGTGAATTTGAATTAATTAAAATATTTATTTATTTTGTATTTTAATTTAGAATGTATTTGAAACTAATTTTAAATAATACACACAATATCAATTTAAATGTATGCAATATATTCCTAATACAACATTTTCGCCAACTGTAATTGCTTGAATTATTCATCATTAAAACTAAACACATTCTTTGGATTACTCATTAACAAAACTTAAATAATTTTTGGTTTTCATTTCATTCTTTCTATTGAACATTCGTTAAAAAAATTAATAATCTACAAAAAATAATATTTCAAATAAGATTAAAAACAAATTTTACGAACTATATTTGCTTTGATTTCCGCAGACTTGCAACTCAATTGGGATCAAGCACGCTCACGCACGACGTAAACGTTATTGGAGTAGCGTTAACGTGGCCATCACAATTGGCCAAGTTCCATGTGCCGCACTCTCTTTTGTATGCAATGTAGTACAAATTAATTGCTGCTTTACACGCGTTCGCCAGCGAAATCATTCATCTGCAGCCAACACATGCAAGTACAACACGATGCACTGAGAGAAACCGAAAACCGTTAAGCTGCAAGTGAACAGCTGGGGCAGCAACTGTGAAGCGATTGCGGATTTCTCGCCGTGTGCTTTACTATTACAATTTAACCACAGACCGAGGAGACTCGCAGCGAGCAGCGAGCAGCGACTGGCAGCGACTGCTGTCTGATCAAGACATTATCGATATGTTTTACGTAGTCGCAGTCGGAGTTGGAGTCAGAGTTGGAGTCGGGCAGACGGGCAGACGGGCAGACGGAGCTCTCCCAGGAGAGAAATCCAATTAGCTGCGCTTGTGGCGGCAACTGAGCTCTGGGAGACATGCAAAGGACTAGAGAGATCCCAAATGGGGGGCTGGACTGATGCTACATGCTACGGCTTAGGCCGAAAGCTTAAAAAATTCAATTGTTGAACTACGCTCTGTAGGCTGGCAGCAGGATGGACCCGGGGCACAGACTCGCAGCCACCGCAACAACAACAACAACAAACAACTGAATAACAACAAAACTAAGAAGAGATTTAATCGCTGCGGCAGCCTCTGAAAGAGCCAAAGCCAAAGGAAAAAGGAAAAACACCGCCACAGAGTCTCTCGACTCGACTCAGCTCGACTCGGCTAGACTCGAGACTCTCGAGCTGAGGCGCAAAATTATAATTGCAAATTTTGTGTGCTACACACAACACACAACACACACACACACACATACACACTCATAGCAATAGAGCTAGTGAGAGTGTGGCAAGCGTGATAAGGCAGCCACCAAACTAGCTGATAGCCAGCAGAACTTGGGCATGAACTGAAGCCGGAGCCGAAGCTGAAGCTGTGGCACGCAGTCCACTTAATTGCACAGTGAACGATGTGACATTAATGCCGACGCTTTGCATTCATTTTGGGGGCATAATGAGGCCCAGCAATGCCACAAGCCAGAGGTCACAGGCGAACACACAAAGTACCAAGTACTAAGTACACGTTTATGCGTGATGGCTTTGTTGTTGAACTGGGCGCAGGAGGATGAATGACTGAACTAACTAGCGAAAGGGATTTCAAAGAAGATGAAGATTACTTTTTTTATTATATGGAAATATACACAAAATATTATAACTAAAATGAAATAATAATAATAATAATAATAATAATAATTCACTTTAGAAAATAATAATTGAATTTTCAGCGAAGTAAAATAAAGTATGCTGTTATTTTTTATAATTATAATTTATTGAAATTTAATTTGTAATATAATTTACAACACAATTTGATTAAATGTTCCTATGGCAGCAGAACAAAAACTTATGCGTAAGAGAAAATATATGAAAAAGTTTTTCTATGTTTTATCTTCGAAAAAAAAAAACATTTTTATTAATGAAGTTAAATATCAAAGAAGATGGGTTTCTATATTTTTAACATATTACCAACAACTTAGGATATATCTTATGATTTTATTTTATTTTATCATATTAAACACTAAACCTAAATAAAATTAAAATAGCGATGAAGTCAGAGGATGTGTTGTGCCGTTTAATATTGTTTTTTGTATCAATTTTAAGTTCTTGTGTTGCTGAAAAAGGCACGAAGCGAGATGTCAGTAGATAATTAAATTTGTTTAAATAGGGCTTAATACAATTGGCATACAACTGTATGAAAATTCAGTTCTTAACTCCATGTATGATCTTGATATTAGAGGAACGCTTAAACCCCAATGCGGGTGAACGATCGCAATGAGCGTAATAATCGCAGCTTTCGCATCTCCTTTTCCAGCTGGACAAAAAACACACACACACACACACATACGCGCACACACACAACACGTATTTCTCGGGCTAAACTTGACGACATCTATCAAAGTCAAAATAGAGCGCAGAAATCTTCTGCACAGGCCACACTTCACCTCGCCATCTGCATCTGCATCTCTTGGCCAGCTGGATCCACATGCAAATTGGCTGGAACAGAGCAGTCAGCAGGGCCAGGCCACAGGCACAGTTGTGGCATGTTGCATGTGTTGACTTAAGTGCCACACAATTTACTACACTTTTGGCATGACAAACGCATGGCGAACGCATTGAAGTAGCCAAAACAGGCGAGCTGGCTAACAAGAGCAGGCCAAGTCACCGAGACACCGAAGGCCAACTGATCCCGACCATGGGAAAAGAGACTCGATGCTGATGTTCGCCCGCTGCCTGCCGCTCAAACTTGTAAAGAATTGCAGCAATTTTCTTCTTGTTAAGCAAACGTCACAAACAAACCGCCCGCAATTGCTGAATAGGAAAAAGGATTGGAAATAGCTTTTGTCCCTCTTGCAGTCGCAGTCTCAGTCTGCAATCTCTGTTGTATTTGTTGTTGTTGTTGTTGCTGTAGACAAGACACATTTCGATCACTGTCAAGCTGCCCTCGACGCGGTGTCAATATTTTGTGAATTTACGCAGGTTGAAAACGCAGACAAAAGCTGAACTAGGAAAAGTTAAAGACACTGAGATACTCTGCAGCGATCGAAAGTTTTAAATATAGACTGAAGTTACCAATAAGTGTTTTCAATTAAATTTAATAAGTTAAATGCTCTATTTATGAATACACCTGATACACCTACCTATAAATAAATACCTGATAGCATTTAAAGCTGTCCAATGATTTAAAATAATTTATACTAGAGCTCATAAAAAGAAATGTATCCTGAAAGTTTTGATAAGTAATAATATCAAATTAATTAAAGTACTTTTGGTAAACATACAGATGACTATTGTGTAATCAAAATAATAAAAATTTAAATATAAAAGTAGTTAAAAAAGCCATTGTACATTTTTGAACATATAATATAGAAAATAAATTATTAAATAGCTCAGCTCTTATTGAGAATTCTTGTTATACAAGTAAATAAATACATTGTTCTCCAAATTATTTGCATTATTTTAATTAAAGTGCTTTTAGTATACTTATTGTGCTTTAAAATTTTAAATCTCTAATGCTGATTTCAACTTTTAAAATATGCTTAACAATATTTCTAACTAATCTATTTAAATATATATCTTAAATAAATAAATTAATATATAACTCTACTCCATCTCATAGCTGCCATTCTTCACTTTAATTTTGAAATATGCTGTATATTTTAAGAAAATATGTTGTAAATTCTGCAGTGTTAACAAGCCTTTTAGTACAGGGTATTAGAGCTAGAAAATGTGACTGTCGTCTACCGCCTGCTTGACATTTGTTCTTTATGGGCAGCACTCGGATCGCAGTCCTCAGGCCTGGCCAGGGAGACATTCGCTGCGGTTTGTTTTGTTTGGTGTATTCTGCGTGGCTCAAATTTGCATATAATAAGCCGCATCAATAGCGGAACACGTTTCCACTGAGATTTTCCAGCTCGGACAGCCGTCGGGCCATATAAAGCCAGAGTGTGAGCAAGCCGAAAGAGTTGGAGTTAGAGAGAAAGAAAAGAGAGCGAGAGAGAGAGTTTGCTGTCACCTGTCAATCTGTGGAGTCAGTGACAGACTTAAATTCCAGCGATATGTCTCATTTTCATTTGATTTGGCTGGCAGCTTAACGTTCAAGTCAAGACCAATGCCAAAAACCATTTGGGCCCGAAAAACGCATCCCAAGCGATGTTTTGGCATAATTGAGGGAGATGGAAACGGAGATGGAGATGCAAACGGAGATGGAGGCAGAGAGGGAGACCGCACGTTGACCCAATTCATAATCATGCTTAAACGCCGTCTCTGAACTTTCAACTTGCTCTTGGGGCATGTGGCATGCCGCATAATGCAGATAATCATGTTAATAACAATGGTAATGATGATTAGGCCTCGCTCTCTGGACCTCAAATGCTGCGAATGCGAATGCTGATGTTGATGCTGTGGCTGTTGTTGTTGCTGTGGCTGATGATGGTAGCCTTTCACCGCCACATGAACCTGCCGCTGACATGAAGTTCCCCTCGCTGTGGTTGTTGTTATTATTATTGTTGTTGTTGTCCTCGTGTGTCCGCTCCGCGCTCAGAGCAAACATAATTTTCACAATCAGCCGAAATCTCGCTCGCTCGCTCGTTCGTTCGGTTTGGTCGCCAGCCAAATCTTTTTGCCTTCGACTTCTTTGACTTGAGATCTGACTTTGACTCTTCTCGATTCGCAGTTGTTGTTGTTGTTGGCGCTTTCACATGACTCATAACAAGCCAAAAGCATTTTGTAAGTAACGCTTAAAATGCAAAAAGCAAAGCAGCAGCAGCTTCAACACCAACAACAACAACAACAGCTACAAATACATATCGAAATCGCGTTTACCCAAAAAAAAAAAAACAAAAAAAAAATATTCTAAATTTACAATGCGAATGCTATATGCACTCACTGTTGTGGTTCATAAATAATTCTACAGTTATGATCGCTCGTTTAATTCATTCAAATGGTGATGAGTTGATTTCCTGCTCAACGATTTATAAATACTTGATTTATATATGAGAAATTGTTTAAAGAAACAATCTTAACTGGGCAATAAAGTTCTGTTTACATTTAAATTATATATTTAAAAATGCATTTAATTTTATGAGTTCAATCAAGTAATAATTTATTAACCACATCGAAATGTGTTTGTTTTATAATGATTACGACAGCGACTTTTCGTTATTAATATTTAAATGTGTAATATTTATTATGAACATAAATATTAAAAAGAATTCTTTTCATTGTGTATAATGTTATTTGTATTCTGTGTAGTATTTATGTTATTTTTATTCTTGGTTTTATTTGATTTAAGTATACTATTTATATTACTTACATTAGATTTTTATTATTATAACTATGGATTTGTATTTCTTACACTTATAATATTATTTTATGATACACATTATTTTATGGCATCAGCAAAACATATGTATCTAAGCTGATTATTGAATAATTTGTAAATCTTTTTTAGTTGTTTTGATTTGTTTTTAATGGTTTTGTTGTACTATATTGCAATAGATTCAACCATCGCTTTCTTTCATCAATTTAATTCGATTTGGATACGTTGCAAGTTGAAACAGATGTTGCAAGTACCCCGGACAACGGAGCATCGGCAACGAATCACAAAAAAAGGAGAAGAATTCTGAATAATTCGTGATCTACAGGCGCAAAAAGAGGGTCACGTTGTTTGCTGCTGTTGCTGTTGCTGCTTGCCTGGGTATGAAGATGAGGACGCTGACGATGACGCTGATGTTGGCTGTTGGCTGCTGGCTGCTGGCTGTTGTTGGCCCTGGCCAAAAAGAGAGCCCGAGCCACGTATGAGAAGAGTTTGTTTGTTGTCCAGTGGGAGCAGAGTGTCCGGTCCGTCCGAGCGCACGCTGCACTGCAAACACGATTTCAAAATATTTCGCATAAATAAGTTAGTGTAACACACGAGACCTGAGACAAAAAGGCAACAAAATAAGCAGACCCCAGCCCAAAGCGCAGAGCGAAGCGTTGATCACACGTTCACATTATTTGATGATCGCACGATATGAAAAAGAGCTAAAGGAGCGAACAGAAAAAAAAAAAACAGAACAAAAAAACGAGAGAAGAAACTGTTAAGGAAAGCAAAAAGCTGTTTGCCCAATATTTCCATACACCCCAAGCTAGCCAAGCTGGCCATGATCGTGATAATCCATTATTAATGCCAATCAGCATATAAAAACAACAACAAGAGCAGCAACAGCAACAGTAGCTTCCCATAGAGATTATGATCGTGGCGCCCATTTCCTGTGGCACAAACAAACCAAGTCCAACCACCAATCCACCCACCGAGCCACCGAACCACCGAGCCACCGAACCACCGCTCTCCGCATTGACATGAGCAATTCGTAAGTTTGTCGCCTGCTCGAACGACGACGAAATTTGCATGCAACCTGGTTGCAAGCTCACCTGGTGGTCTGCTACATTGCGACTGTTGTCATTATGGGGTTGCAGGACCTCCCACATGCAGCTCGATTGTATTGTTGCGGTTACACTGCTACCGTTTGCCCAACTTGCCACAATTGCCGCGGTTGCAACTTGCCAGTTGCTTCATCATCATCTCTGTCTGAGACTTTGGCGCGTCCTCTGACTGCATTTTGGTCTCATAATTGTACGAAATTTAGTTCGCATGCCCTTGCGGTCGCCTTTTGCAACTGCTCGCGGTCTTGTAGCACGAGGCAAGGCAGGCGGCAAGGGGGCAGCCTTTTGTTTTTCTCCTCTCGTTGCCTTAACGGGCAGAACAATAAATGTTTTTGTTCGGTTTCGGCTGCTGCTGCTGCTGCAACGTTTTGGGGCATTCAAATGTGGCAGCAACTTTCGCGAAATGAAAACTTCAATTTTTTATCGAGTGCATTGCTCATAATTACAAAAGCCCCCTAAAAAAGCAGTTGCCACAAGCAGTTGCAAACGTTGCCTGCCTCTTGTTGCTGTTGCTGCTGCGGCTTTGGGCCAGGTTAACTGCTGCACTCGATATTCAATTTTGCATTTTACAACAAATGCGTGCCTTACCATATTTAGTTGGCGTGCAAAAATAAGCCAAGCCAACCGAGAGAGGGGGCAAGTTGCAGCTCGTGCATTGTGCTTATCATTTACATAGCTTAGCATTTTGATGACCCAACCATTTGTGCCACACTGTGGCACATAGAGCGGCATCTGCGGCTAGCTGCTCCATCAGCATCAGCATCAGCATCAGCATCAACAGCAGCAAAAAAATTAATTTCAAATTAAATTTATGGCGCCGCAACGTCAGAAAAGGAAAGCGTTGCCTTCTGCCATGTGAACTGTTGGCCACCGCAACGACAACAGCAGCCTGGCTGTGATTTATAACTGTTTGGCCCAAAAGCTAACCCCCTCGTAAAAGTTCAGCGAGGGAGCCAAGAACCGCTGTTGCAACTTGCAACTGCCACGCATTTGTGACCACTCATCAACCGGCGGCAGCTATAAATGTCCAGTGAAACCATCAACCACACCAAGACACGCGGACAGACAGACAGACGAACAGACGGACACTCGGAGCGAGGGAGACAACACAGAATGGGGAAAGAGACAGCGCGAGAGAAGCTTGTACATTGGTCACTTTGTTGCCGTTGCTCTTAATCGTTTTGGAATTGCTTTATTAATAGAACAATTGTCGGAATTAAAGGCCAGGCCACAGCGACAGAGCATCACAACTTTACCCTGCACTTTTTGTGCTTTTCTCTTATTTCAATTTCATTTCTGCCGTTGTCATAAATGCCCCAAACGTTGGGCCAATGACATTGACACAGTGCAGGCCAAACTCAGCGATGGGTCGATCGATTGCCAAAGAATGCAAAAAAGTTTCACTGAAAGTAACTATAAATAAATATAACGATAATAGGAAAAAATTCCCATAAATAACATAAATATGATAAGTTCAAAAATAATAATTTAATTTATTTTTAAATACATATTCAGGATCGATTTGAAATTATTTAAGTCCAATTTATACATTTTGAGCTATTATTATTATTTGAGCACATTATTATTTAGTAAATAATATATTATTATTAACTAAAATTATTGTTGAATATATTTTATTTATATTAATTTATATGTATTCATTCTAGCTAGCTGCAAGCTAAGGCTCTTTAACTATTATTTATTTAATAAAATAGAGCATTCAATTTCTATATTATTTTACAATGAACTATTATTCCTCATTATATGTATTGTTTTGTGGTTCGTATGATTATGTATTTTGCTTATGAAGTCCTTTTGCGGTCAGTTTGAATTGTATTAAAACTATTCATGTATTTCAAATGCATGCAAATAACTTATCCTTAGCGTAGGATTCCAGGGTATTGGAGGTGCTGTTGAAGCCGCTGTTAATATGCTCAACTGGCATGTTTAATGCTCTCAAAGCTCTCGAGCTTGCAACTCAGCATGACACTTGATGCCTGATGCTTTAAGTGAATAATTACCACAAAAAAACAAAATGAATAAGAGGCGGCGGCAGCAGGAGAGAAAGAAACAGAAACAATGCTAAGTTACACACATGGGGGCCAACGAATGATGACCAGCCGTTAAAGGCCAGGCAACAAACCAGGCCAGATTCAGGCCCAGATACGAGGCAGCAATTAGAACGAGGGGTGAGGCAAAAGAGTCGGAAAGGAGAGGTGAGGAGAGGAGAAAGGAGAGTGGAGAGTGGAGGTGCGTCGCAGTGAGCTTGCAACATATTTAACACTCCCTTTTGATATCGCGAACTAGAAAAACGGCGTCGTCGCATTGTCGCCGCTGCGTTTTGTTGGTTGGTGGTCATTTGCCTCGGGGTGACGATGTTGCAACATGCCTGTTGCCGCCGCCATTTACCAGTTTGCCTGCCGCATGCTGCCGCTTAAGTGATTTGTTCAGCTTTCCCAAGGGAGCGAGCAGGCAGGAGAAGCAGCAGCGACAGCGACTTCATTAATATGTATGCTGCCCACCGTCCGGCCCGTCCGTCTGTCTGTGTTGCAATGTGGCAATGTGGCTCTGACTGCGTTTTGCGAAGTGCAAACTGTTTAATTGCGGAATAATTGTTTTGCACACATAACCTCGCACCGTTGCAAATGGACCTGGCCGTGCCATAAAAAGCATATTAAGTGCGAATTAATGACCACAAAAGGCTTACCAGGCCACCGCTCACTTCTGACCAGGCCCGAACTCAATGAAGCTCGGCTCGCTGTGGCAAAAAAGCGGAGCACACACCGAGATTTGCTTGTGCCTTCCTTCGGTAACTCCAACTTTAACTGCAACTCCATCTCCAACAGGTCGATTAAGTCCCCTCTGCCCAGACCATTCGCCACTTAAGTACAGTCATTTAATTAGTCTTTAGTTTTAATGTATTTGTATTACAATTTATTAGCACTTGCGGCTACCCAACAGAACTCAGATCACGGCATAATATCTTGGCCAAGTGCCATTACCAGCCTTAGCCTTGTGCTGCTACAAGCATGGCGACAAACAAATGTAAGCTCTGGGGAATGCTAACCCCTTAGCAATAACCCATCCTAAGTCCAACTTATGGACAATCTTTCACTTTGTATTCGATTCTACAATAAAGCAGATTTTGAGATCAATTCTGAATGTTTTACAGTATTGCAGCAGAAGAAGGAAGCTTGAAAATAATTATTTGAATTCAATGAAAAAACTTACGACAATATATATTAAAAAAGAGGTTGATTTATGAATTTTATAATTATTATAAATGTAATTTTAATAAATCAATAATAGAAGAAACAATTGTATTACCGGTACCATTATCTAATATAAATTGAATAAAAAGGGACTGAGAACGTAAGAATAAAGTTACATTATTATTATTATATTATGTTATAAAATAAAATTATTTAATACAAGAAAGAATACAATTAAAAATAATCTGTAATAAATTAGCTAATATAATTTATAAAATGGCATTGATTTAATAAAATTAGTTTCCCAATTTATAATACGTTTATTAATATAGACTAGTTCAAATAGTATAAAGTAAATTAACTAATATTAAAATATTACAAAAATTATTATAAAGTCATATTATTTAATATAGTCAAATTGGTTTGTCTAATTTAGAAGCGCTTGGTAATAAGCTTAAATATATACAGTACATAATTGAATATTTAACTAGTTTCATTATTTTTCCATAACGTTACGCAGCTAACAGCTTCCATTTTATATGCCCATATCAATTGAGAAATCTCTTCTGCGTTTTAAAAACTAGTTTACTTGAAACCGTTTCAGAGTTTCAGCTCTACTTTAGACTAATCTATCTTTTATCAGTAATTTTCAGGTGTTCAAGTCGTGTAGCATCCGTTATGTTTCTGGCACTGACATAATTATCTCTATGAAAACAATCGGTAAGTGCCATAAACATTTGTTAATCTATACCGAAAACTACCATGGACTACTATAATATACTATACATGTATATACTTAAGATGAGCGTGCGTTGTTTTTGGGTTTTTGTTTCAATTGAGACAAGATCTCTCGGCAAAGCTATCGAGCAGGTTTGTCCATTTGCGCCATGCATATTTATTAAATCGTGTCGCTTGAAATCCCAATAGGGATGTTGTCTGGCATTTCTTTAAACGATATCAATTCAAATCGTTGGCTTATTGACTCGTAACAGCTTTTTCTCGAGCGATTCAAAGGTGAGCTTGTTATTTTTTCTATAACAAATTCTTGCATTAATTTCAAATCAATTTTCTTCACAGCTAAAGGCTCGCGCTTATCTCTCCTACAGATAGAGTGAGACAGACGACGGCAGTGTGTGTGTGTGTGAAAGAGAGAGCTTGAGAGGGAAACCAACAAAAAAGACAACAGAAAACTGCTCCGAAACGAACAAATTTTCGTGGAGCGCGTTGGCTAAACAAAAGAACTTCATTGTTTCATCGCGACTGTAAAAGAGATTTATGCGTCCAAGTGAAATCATTTATCATGCTTAATTAAAATTGAAATGTTTAGCTGGATGACTTCTTCTCCATTTCCATTTCCATTTCCATTCCCATCTCCCTCTGCGTCTTCTTTGGTTTGTTGTCTCGGCTCCCAATGGGGGGAGCCAAGCCTTCATAATGCCTAACATTTTCCTTCTACACCTTTCCGTATTATTTGTTGACACATTGTTACACAAAATGCATTTAACCGGTTTTTACCTCCTATTATTTATTATTGCATCGCGATCTTCCCCTCTCTGGATATTTTATTATCTCCTTATACCTATATACATACATATATTTCGTATAGTTAGCGGTGCGTTTCCAATGCAAAGCGGCCGTTTATCTTTTAATTGTAACAGTCTGAGGCATTGCCTCGGGCTGTCATAAATCGTTTGACAATGCTCTTGAATATATTAACATTATCATCACGACATCTGCTGAGATTAGCATCATAAAAGGATCGGCAATGTTGCATCTCTTAGTTAGTTCGATCTCGCAGTAGCATCGCAGCTATCGATGCCATTGTTCTATTCAATTTCAGGCAATTTAGAACTAGTTCTCACCTAGTAACAATTTCAATAGCAAACTCATTAGTTCAATCTTAAGTGAAAAAAACAATTCAAGAGAATCGCCTCAAAGCAATTGCATCACTTTTAGCGTTATAGTATTTTGTATTTTTTATGTGAATCCTCACTTAACACCTGTTTTCATGGAATTCGAAGCAGCGCAAAAATTACTCAATTACTCATTAAATCAATCAGCGAAAAATATCTATTCATTTACAATGTAGATCGATTGCCAATTCATAGAAATTTGTCTTGACATTAGGCTATAGTTAAGCAATTATACATTGAACCCATTTCCATTTTAATAAACCGCTGGAGTGATTGAAAACGATTGTAACTATAATATTTGCACATTATTTAAAGATACCCTGTCGACGGGAAGTCGATCAAAAGGGGAGTTGCAACGTGGTAAAATTAATTTTAATGGCATTAATTATTTACAAATACTAAAAGTGACTTTTTAAAACTTAGAGCTAAAAAGTATGTATGGGTAATTATTAATTGAAAACTTTAATCTAAAATGTATGTTTATTTATTTATGTTGTTTTGAAGTATAGTACATTAATTTTGAACTCCTGCCTTTTGAGGAGTAGGTAACTGGCAGTCGACAAACATTAGACTACCTGTAACTTTTGTTGTTATTAGCTATTGTTTGGTTGCTGTTGTTGTACAAGGTGTGTTGCTGTCAAGCTTCAGTTATTACGAGTACACACACACACACACACACTAATGCACACTTACATACATATATGGAGGGGCGACTCTCCAAGTTGGCAAGTTAAAGTTCAATGATGTCATTACGACTAATTCACACCTATGTTTGAATTCTGAGTATGTACAATCGCAAATACGTTTCGTTTCGTTTCGTTTCTTATTTTGTTTTTTCGCGATCGAAATCTAAATAAATTTAGCATTTATTAATTTATACGTATGTATAGTATATATGTATACACTTTAGTGACTTATGTCTGTTTAAACTGTGCGCCCATCCCGTGGCGTTTAATAACTTTATTTGTCAAAACGAAATTGCTGCCGCTGCCTTTCCGTTTATGTTTTATTTTCGCGAGCGTTGCGAACACCTAACGAGGCTCAGAATGTCGACCACCCGCTGCGATAAAGAATTTCAGTTAATTGATTGCATATAGCCAAGTTTATATATTTATTAATGCTTATTGGTAGCTGCGCGAAGTAGCTGGTTTTAACAAAAACGCCAATCAGTGGTTTGTGACTGCTAAATAAAATATGAGTTAGACGCAAGTTTGTTGCCTAAGTCTTTTGTTTCTCCTCTCCAAATGTCAACGAATTCTTCGCTTAACTTATGCTAAATCAGTTCAAAACTGATTGTAACAACCACAATTGTTGTTAGGGCTCAAGGGAGAGGGTTGCGGGTAGCGGGTAATGTTGTCTCTAGAAATTAGCACCCGAAAAAAGTTAATTTAAATCAATGCGCAATCTCTTGTTGGGCACCGCTCAACTCGTGCGTTGCTGAAACAAATGCCAATATGTGTGACCCCCGCCCCCCTTTTGCCAGCGTCTTTCCCCTTTCATCTTGTCCCCCATTCGGTCGATGCCTTGGCTTGTTTGTTGGGCTCCAAAAAGTGTTAAGTATGCCTTTTGGGATGTTTGGTCGGTTTGTTGTTCGGCCTGTTTGCTTAGGCAATCAGTTGTTGATAATTTTTGTTGTTAGTGTCAATTGTTGTGTTGTACGCCATGTGTTGTATTGTCTGCTGCGCTGTGTGTTGTGTTGTGTTGTGTTGTGTTGTGTGTGATCGTTTAGACAATTCATCGATAAAAGCGCGCAACAAGCGTATCGAATGTGCTCAGAGCTGAGAGACTGACTTAAATGGCTTCCATTTGCTTTTCCCCGCTTTGTTTTCCTTTGGGGCTTGTCGGCGATTGCATTTTAATTATGTCGAATTGGTAACCTAGTATTTGTTGATCGTTTCATTTAGCGGTTGGGTGAAAAGCTTTTTAGTCTCTCGAATGGCGGATATTTCTTTTGGAGGCTGTGTGGTCCTCGAGTTCCGCATGTGAATTGCTTCCCATGATCCATCCATCATCATTGATGCCATACGCGACGACCTCAAGTCAGCATTTAATCATTATTCAGCTCTTTTACACCACCCACAAAATAATATAAGCGATCTGCAAACCAACGGCAACAACAACAACAAAAATTCCGAGCTATGTAAGGCCAATCAAGACAACTTGGTCAATGGCTCTAATTGCCTGGCTCAGTCTCTGTGTCCGTCTCCTTGTCCGTCTCCGTGTCTCTGGTGTTAATGCCTTGACGGGGATTTTCGTTTTCATTTGTGCAACAAACAATAAAAACGTGATTAAAGATGTTATGCAAAGTGCTATATCAATTGAATAGGTCGAATTATAATTTACCATGAGGTATATTGATTGGCGGAACACTTTTGAGACACCTAAGAACTTATTTATGTTTTGCGAATTTGCATTACTTATTGCAGTTTAGAACTATGTCAATAATTTGTATACCGGGTGTATTTTCATAAAAAGAAAATACTTTTTTATTTTGTATACACCTTAATAATATTTTATATTGAATTTTCAATTACAAATTTATAACTATACAAAATTAAAAAAAATATGTATTTCTCAATTAAAATTAAATTACTATAAGTCGACAGTTCATTGATAAATAAACTAAAATTTAAATATTATTGCAGAATTCTAAAAGTAATTCAAATTTGTATAATATTTTTATATTGGATCATCATTAGTATTCTGAAATTTATGCCTTATTATTTTTAAATAATTATACAAAAATCATTTCTTATGTTTTGACTATTTGTCATATTTCTATCAGAATGTCTCAAATTTATGCCTTATTATTTTTTAATAATTATACAAAAATCATTTCTTATGTTTTGACTATTTGTCATAATTCTATCAGAATGTCTCTAAAAATACATCATAAAGCGAAACTCTGATTTAGTAAGTATTGCCATCAAAAGTAGCACAACAATCCGTTGCGGATCAAGTGCAGCGTATTGTGGGTGCGATCAGCTTTCTATATCGTAAGTCATGTCATTGAGTCTGAGTCTGAAACAGAAACACAAAACGTTGCCTTGCGAATCGTTTGCGTTACTGGTGTCTTAATGTGGGAAATAAGTCGAGCTGTGGCCTCTACACGCCCTGTGCCCCAAAAATCGAATGCTCACACTCGTACTCATGATCGTACTCGTACTCAGGCTGGTATTCATACTCGTACTCGTACTAGCACTCACACTGGCACTCTGGGGGCGTACTCGTATTCGGATTTAGATACATTCGACTATTAAAATCGATGTAAGCGAAGTGCGCTCTGTGCATATAATTACAATAATCAAATGTTAAATATTTCTACATGCATTTTTATGCTTCATTTCCTGCCTCCACAAAGCCCTCTGGGTTATGGTCAGTGGGCAGCAGACATTTGGGCGATGGTCAATGGGAATCGATGGGGATAGCTCTGCCTGCATATTAATTCGATTTCGGGGCGGCAAAGTGCATGGCGGCCATACGAAATGTGCATTTAATTGACAGGCGAAAAGAACTTTGCATTAGCATAAACAGACAGCGTTTTTATTTATTTTCGTTTTATTTCAATGCGTTTGATTTAAAAACAATATTTTCATTAACAACAAGTCGCCTTTTTTTACAGTTACATCAGCCCATAGTGTGCTTCTTCTTTTTGTAATGCCGCCAAAAAAAAAAAGCTTTCTTCTGACACATGTCGAACCTTTTGGGACCTGTTCGATTGCTCGATTAGTTTGGGGTTCTTTGTGGCTTCGGTCGGTCGGTGAGTTCAATAACTTGATGACTGACTGCATTGACCGCAGGAACACGAACAAGTTTTGCATAATAACCAAAAGGCCATAAATGATATTGGTTAACGTTAAAGTTGCAAGACAACCAACGACTCAATTATGGAACTGTCAGTTAAAGTTTTTGTGAAACGCAATCGGGCAATCGATAAATCGATGACAAGAAATTCGACATCGACATCGATGGCATGTCAAATGCGATCAATGAAATGAGCGTAACAATAACGTGACTTTATGAAGTGGTAATGAAGCTATTAGGTTATTGGTAACGTCTTGGTCTTGGGCTTGGCTTTGGCCCACAATTTTCAATATTTACGACAGGAAATTGCGCCTTGCATCAAAATACAAAACTCAACTCAACGCAACTCAACTGAACATTTAATGTTCATCAACTCTCGAGTGTCTCGAGTCTGGAGTCAACCATTTTGTATTTTTGCCTATCAAACTTTGATACGTTTTATGGCTTTTGAATTAAGTTACGAGTCATTGGCAAGTGATAGATTTATGCGAGTGCGTGTTAAGCTCAACTTGACTATTCCATTTGATAGGCTTCAGACTTCAAGAAGAAAACAAATACCATAGAAAGCTGGCTAAAGCGGAAATTATGTTTTCATGCCTCTCGATTCAGTTGGAGAGAGTTCTGCGGAAGGTTTTATGATCGATCTACCGATCTACAGCTATAAAAGTAATAAAATTTAATTATTTTTGTTGACAGGCGGAAATCAATTTTGATTATTTATTAACAACTTTAATCTTTTTTTGTTTATAAAACAAGTGATTATATTTTTAATTTATTTAGGTTCACAAGATAGATCGCATTCTATATTTAAAGTAGAATTAAATCTTTAAAAGTTATAAAAATGATAAGTTAGCGGATTATTGATTGGATATACATTCAATACATTCGTCGATTGTATAAAAAGCATAACAAAGGTTCAGTTTTAAGTGATTGAAAATTAAATTCGTACTTATTTTTATTTTATTATTTTTAAAATTAAAAAATTGTTTGCAAAGAATCGACAGGCAATTTTGCAACTAAATATCATAATTAAATTATTAATCATTTGCGGAAGTAGAACAAAAAAATACATTTGTTTCTATTAGTCAACATAAAGTTGGGAGTTTTTATTGAAACCACTTGGATTCCTGGGGCTCTTTTCTCTGAAGATTCCCCTAACTCAAGATCACAATCAAATTATTCAACATTTGCGGAACTAGCAAGTAATAAATTACAAATAAAATTAGTTCCGTTTCAATTACTCAACATAGAGTTGGGAGTTTTCAAAGTAACCACCTGGATTTTCAGAAATCGATCAGCATCAATTGGTTTCCAATTGATTAAATTAAAGTTAGCAACATTCCGATTGATTATTCCGGCTTCCAATAAAAGCACTTGTACTCATCAATTGCTAAATGCATTGTTTGCATAAAATTCTATTAAAATTGTTGTGGTTTTTCACCCAATCCGTGAGAATCAATGTCCAACAAGATCAGATAACATTGGGAGGAGACAACACATACGCTGAAGGTATGATTAGTAATTCTATTGAACTAACAGACGGAAGTATCGAGCGTAATAACTTAATCATTGAATCATGTTAATTGTTAATGGCCAACGTGCCAACAATGACATCAGGGCGTGGTCCATTCGCATACCGGAAAGAAGGCGTCGAAGAGGGAATCAGTTTTGCACTGCGAACAGTTATGTCAGCAACTGCAACTGCAACTGAAACACTTGTTAAAAAGGGAATGGAAAGGGGATGGAGACGGGGACGGGGACGGGGAGAAAACAGTTTAAAGAAGAGTGCAGCCGAATGACCAAACACTTTTAATGATCAGCGTTGAGGATTACGGCCGTACTCTGCGGTCGTATTTGTTCACCATTAGTATTTGTTATTATTGTTATTACTATGTATTTGAATTGCTCAAGAAGTAAGCTGCTTTACCAAAGTGGCCCAAAGAGGCCACAAAAGTGGCCCAAAGAGATGCCGAGCTAGCTGCTCGGCTCGCCACGGAAATTAGCCAAACTCTAAATGCCAGACAAATGCATTTTGTTCTAGACAACGAGTGGACTGGCCAGAGCCTCTTGGCCAAGTTAAAAGCATGCCGCTGTAGCCTACTCTGTTTGCCTACTCTCCTTAAAGACCGAAAGAGGTAAAGAGCAAACGAAGCTGTTGTGGAGTTTAGAGGAGCAAACGCGTCATTGTTGTTTACACAATTATTAGGACAACAAGCCGCCGATCGCCGGCAATCTACAGTACTTGTTGTTGCTGCTTGTCTCTTGTCCGTTGTTGGTTGTCGGTTTCGCCGCTTGCCGCTTGTCGGTTGTCGGTTGTTTGCACTCCACAGCTTGGCGGCCCGAGTGAAGCCTTTGATTTCGTTATAGACAAACCACAGACCACACAAAACTCGGCAGCAATCACAATCGATGTCTGCCCGTCTAATGAGACGGCAATTTAGCACCTGCGTTTGGTCCTGATCCTGTTTGCCCAACTGATGAAAGAATAACAGTAGCCTGCTATTGATTTATTTGCGCAAATGTGGCTCATAAATGTGCAGTTAGATCACGACAATTGCCTTCATCTTTGCTCTTACCTTTACCTTTACCTTTAACCCCCTGCCTCTGCAGTTGGCTTGGCTTTGTCTTGGCCACAATCTCCTCAGGGCTAATTGTGCATGCTAATGCCATGCAACTGTGTCGACGTCGTTGGTCGTTGGTCGTCCAAGTCGAAGTCGAAGTCGTCCTGTACCTGCGGAGTCAGCGCTGAGCACTGCCGTCCAGAGGTTCGCGAGGAATACGTGAAGTTCACAATTCATGACAAATAAATTTATAAATTATTTAACAATGTTTGTTGAGTCGTTGTGTGGCTGAGTCTGCGCACCCGCCGAGTCAGAGGTGGTTTAGCCAGCCCCAACTGGAACATGACCGATATTGTGCGGCTAACAGTTATACGATTTACTCCCAACTCCGTTGATCGTTCGGCATCATCGATTAATGCCAATGCACATACATATTTCTACTCTTTTTTGTATTTTGTGTGCCACTCGATTGATTTTTTTTCTCATATCGTGACGTACGTGCCGCAGTTTCAGTCGCCAGTCGCAAGTCCAACTCCAAATCGCAGTCCCAGTTCCAGGCCGCGTTCTCAGTTGCCAGTTTCCAGTTGCCAGTTTCCAGTTGCCAGTTTCCAGTTGCCAGTTGGCAGTTGCCTCTGTTGTGATGTCATGTCATAAGGTGGTATAACATGACTGCATTACACAAGGAAATTACTTGGGACAACGATTAACGAAACTGCAATGCTCTCTATTTGTTTTTTTTAAGATATTTTACATGGCTTAGAATTAATTGTTGAACGATGGTTCAAATGTACTGAAGTCCAAAGCATTATGCAAAATAAATTAACTATGTATTTAAACGATATATATTAATTTAAAACAATTGGTTGGTATTTCAACATCATTTTTAATATTTACCCTACACATTACGGCTTACAAAATATTAATACAGTTTAAAATAACCTAAAGGTTTATAGATTTTTATTTTATTCCTAGCTAATAGATAAATATATTTTTGAATGGACTAACAACGTTTCTAATCAAGTTACTCAATCAGAAGTATAATGTATTTTACATTTATAAGATATAGAACATAGTTTCAAATTACCTTGTATTATTGTAATATTAAATCACCATTACATTACTTTTATCTTATTATTTTACTTTTATTACTAAATTTATTGGATATTGAATATTTGATAAGCTATGAATTGCTTACAACATAAAAAATATATAATAATTAATATATATTATATTTTTGAGTAGGTTGAATATTATATCTCAAATAAATTTGAGTTTTTACTTTTCTTCAATTTTTGGATTTGAATATATAATGAACTGCGATTGATAAGTTTCTTTTCTTCTTTTTTTTAAGTATATACATGTTTATATTGAATTATTTAATTTGAGGATATGTAGGATTTTGTTGATATGAATTGTCCAGCTTAAAAGCGCTGGTAGTAAGTGGTTGTGGAATCTAGGCCTAGGGCCTCATTTGTTGACTAAAAATTCTAAATGTCGATGGCGGCTGAAGGAAGAAAACCAATCCAAAGCAAGTTGTAGACTTGTTGAGGCTCATTCATTTATGGCTAAGTCACGTTGGAATAATTTGTTTTATGTTAATGCTGAGCATGGCGCATTGTAAGCAGCATCAACAGCAACAGCAACAGCAACCGCAGCAGCTAGTAATGGTCGCCTTCCTATGCGATTCTCAAAGCAAGCAAGCAAATACAATTGCAACTTTTTCTTTTGCTGCGACCAACAACAACAACAACGTTGTGTGTGCCCCTCAATGAATTGGAATTTAATTTGAGTATTTGCGCAAATTTTCCAAAAGCGACGACGACATCGTGGACAATTGATGCCCGGGCTCCCCCGCGCTTCAGATGTCAGGTGCAGTTGCCGTGTACCTCAGAGATATTGTATCTGCAACTGTTGCCGCAAATGTGGCCCGCACGCAACAATTTGCTACTGGAATTCCTTGCCATTGAATGCGCTTGCATGTAAATGGATGCAGCAACTGCTTAATCGTGATTCAGAAGTCGCTGCCGAGTACTAGATGGATATTCGTTGCCATACTAATCGCTAGTCTTAACATAAGTTTTGCTGAACTGCGAAGGGCGCAAAACGACATCTTATCATAATGCAGTGGCAAGTGATCTATAATAACTTCATTATTAGGGATCAATGTATCAATTACCGGCCGACACATTTGGAAAGTAATTGAAAGAAACCCACAAAATGCAGCTAATACCATCTTAAGCTGCCTAGGTGGCCCCTCAACAGTTACTTCCGTTGACGCCCACGTTCCTACCAAATACCTGCTGCTTTTATATAAGAGGATTATCGATTTTAATGTGATGTGACGTGACCGGTGCGACGCCGGCGGCAAGTGCCAAAAAACGACTAAAAGATACATTTAATTCCGGCGGAAATACACACGTAAAAAGAGAACTTCGACTGAACTCATCCCATAATTAGGGTCCAGAATTCGCACGCTCAACTTCAAATTGAAAATTGTAGCAACGAAAGTAAGACATCAATTATTGCCGTACAGGTAAGACTGCAACCTGCAATTTGCAGTTCTCCTCTTCTCTTATTCCCTTCATTCGCATTCGCATTCGCATTCACATTCTCAATCGCAGTCTCTTTGTGTGGCCCTTTTGAGTGACCTTTGACAAATGTCTCCGTGATGGATGAAACTTGCATCGCTCGGCATTCAATTGATTCGCTTTTGCCAAGCGCCAGTTGTGATTAATTGGCGAACCAAATTTTTGGGCATTGCTAAACAATGTGTGGGAGAGATTTGTCAGAATATGGATAAAGGAAGTCGGTGTGAGGCGATAAAGCAGATGATGGTGAAAAAGAAGCAGTTGTCACAGATGTTACTGAAGACATTGGCTCAAAAGTAGGAAGATAAATTGTCGAAGACAATGCGAGTTTTCTCAAGAGCAAACTTAATACGTATCAAATTCAGGTTATTCAATTTTATACATGAAATTTAATTAAATGTTATTATCATTTTTCTGTAATAATTAATTAAGTATGGAAAACGTATCTCAAATTTTCTTGCTGTAATTAATTATTGTAGATTCTCTCTCTCAAACTATGTGATAAAATCTTTATTTTAAATGACAATCTATTCATTTATTTTAAGTGTATGGAAATTTAAAAATTTGGATACAAAATTATTACATTTTTCACTAAAATGAATCAAAATTAAAATGCATTTCAATATATATTCTGCAGTTAACTTTTATTCTGTTAATGCTCAGTAATATCATAATTGATACAATTTTTTGGATCAAACTTAATATAAAATTTAATTTTAAATCTTACATTTTCAAAATATTGTTATTGAATATCTCTTTGGAAGATTTATAATAATTATTAAAACTATGTCAACATTGTTTCCACAATTTATTGATTTTTCATACCCTGTCTCTCTCTCGTTCTCATTGATTTCCTTTGACATCACAATGCAGTTTATGGCATATCCCACATAATCCAGCTGCGATTGACCTGCATTCGAATTCGAATTCGGGTACGGCTGAATTGTGGCATTATCATAAGGCGCAAGTAAGTCGAGATATCGATTTCATTACCATAAAGAGTAAACGATTGGACGATTCATCAATACGAATACGTATACGAAGACAAATGCGAGTACGAATATGAATACGAATACGAATACGAATGCGAATGCGAATCTTATAAATACGGTTATGTGAGCTACTTTAGTTGTCATAAGTGTCACAATGTGCTTTGATTTACAACAATAACGGCGTCTATTAAACCTCATAATTGTACCAATAACCAAAATGAACAATCGACAATTGACGAAAAGGTTTCGCAATCGTGCATCCCGTACACTCACACTCACACTCACATTCACACTCATATTGAAGCCAAATGAGTAGTGGCTATAGTCGAGCCATATGCCGAAACCGAATCGAAGAGACGACGCCTCATTGATCAATCGAAGCACGTATCACAAATAAAAATGAGCCACAAATGAGCGAGCAAAAGAGTCGGATATATTGATAAAAATATATATGTATGTATATGCGTGTATAACTCATTATATATATATAGTAAGAAATCATATGTCTTACTTTGATATTTATGCGTATGCCAGACCCATTTTTGGCGACCTAAGCAAATAGGGGCGCGAATGAGGCTTCGACTTCAATAGCAACTGCGACTTCGACTTCGACTGATCGCCAGTTGGGTCATTGGCTCTTGTGAGCCACTTGATGTTTTGGCTTTGGACAGCGGCCCAAATCTGGCTCTAAAGTGTTGACCATAAGTGTCTCGATTGTTTGTGTATCATAATACAGCAACCACAAACAGCAGCAACACCAACAACAACAACAACAACACGTACGGGGCGCACACACAGTGCGTAAGTACAGTAGAACCAATTATGGATTTTATAAAACAAATGTGGCGCGCATATTAATCAGTTCGCTCCCCTCGCCTCCTCCCTCCCCTTCCCTCACTCACAATCTGCTCTCTAAGCGGTCTACTATGGCTACTACTATGGATAAGACGTGCGTTTGCCCGTTCGTTCATCATTTTGGTTTGCTGGCCCATAAATTTCCAAATGATTTACTTTAGTTTCGTGTGGAATTATTTGTTGTGGCAACAACAACGATTACAACAAATAGCAACAGCAACAGCAACATCGCACAGCGGAAATGTGATTAAAAGCATATTTTATTTTTACAATAAAAAATCTAAAACTAAAACATGACACAAGTAAATATTGCTGAGCTACCGAATATTCAATACTCTTGCTATACACAACTGTACAAGAATTAAATAAAAATTAAATCGCTAGTTTTATTATAGTGAACATAAAAAAAAACAAATGTTGTACAAATTGAATTATATATGTTACAATTTATTAATTATGATATAGCTAGTAATTATAATGATTATATGAAATGTTAATGAAATTATAAGAATTCACGAACATTTTAAAAATGTAATAAATAATTAATGTAATAAAAATGCCTTACAGGAATTTAAATTCGATCATACTAAATAAAATATAAGGAGTAATAAAAAAATCGTATCCGTATTGACATTGTATTCAGCTTTGATCTTTTTATCAATATAAGTATTTATTAAATTTTTTATATTCACCCTAAAGCTTATTTAGCCTTTAGGCTATAGCGAAAACCTTCACTGTATTAGCTGAAACAACAATTCTGTTTTCTCCGTTCAAGTCTTATTATTATATGTGTCACATTTGATGGTTAAATGATGTTACCCTTGTAAAAAGTAAGCAGAGGCTCAAAGCTGCGTGCAGGGCATGCAAATGGCCCACAGAGGATCATGATGATGATGATGAGGAACAAAAGGCTCTGACAATCAGGCAACTCTTAACAGGCAACTGGCAACTGGCAACAGACAACTGGGCAATGGGCAATGGGCAATGTGCAATGGACAACGGGTAAGAGGCAACCTGGGACTGGGCAACTGGCAAGTCGACCCCCTGCGGCCACTGAGTGTTTATGTCAACTGCACGGCTGATGACAGCCATAATTCTGCAGATCCAGCTCCAGTCAGAGATTCGAATCGGAGTCGAAGCAGCAGCAGCAGAGAAAGAAAGACAGAGAGAGAGTGCGACTGAGCCCAGTTAAGAGACCTTGGTATAAATAAGTGCAAAACGTCAACGCCATGGGCGCAAAATTGTTATCGCCATCGCGTTTTGCAGTCCAAAAAACCAGAGGGGATATTTAGCGAGGCCCACAGAGTGTCGACATCGCCATCGACACTCGACTTGGACTCGAAGTCGGAGTCGAATTGGAGTTGGAGTTGGAGTTGTTGCAATTGGAATTGGATCCACTTGGTGGTCACGCCAACCACAACGAAATTGTAGCAACGGAAGCGAAGCACACAGAGAGACAGAACCAGCTAAATAGCTCCCACGGTGGCTTGGCTCCTTTTTGGCCAAAAAGGTGAGCCAAATTACGACTGGGCCACAACTTGTTACAGTTGTTGTCTCTGCCTCTCTCTCTCTCTCTCTCTCCTCCCACTTGCCCATTTGTCGCCCGCTCTGAGCTCTGAGCTCTGAGCTAACGGTAGCTATTCCCATGCGCTATGGGAAAAACAACGAAGCGAGAGAAAAATACTTCTAATTTCATTTTTTCGGTCGCTTCCTGCTCCAAATTCGACAGAATCTAACGCCACACGCAAACAGCCAATTAACTCACCGAAATGTATCTGATGAATGCCCTGAGATACACTTGGAGTGCGTAATCATTATCGGGGCAGCATATCTTGATTGGTTGATTAGCTCACAGTTTCTCACAGTGCATATTGATCTTGCACAGTTGCTGACAGTTCACCCACAATGTTTATGAGCAAATTATGCATGGAAATAAATCAATAGGAGTTCAGATATTATGCATTACAAATCAGTTTCAGTTTCAGTCGCAGTCGCAGCCTCAGCCTCAGCCAACGCAGCAATATTGAAAAATTATTATAGAAAATCGGTTAGCAGCTAAACAGATACATGGACAGATACTGCGATTGAGATACATGTGTAGCAGGCAGTCAGTGAGTCACACTCGCTGCGCGCTGTGTGTTGAGGCGTTGAAATTGGGCGCAAATCGAATTGTATCTGCAATCTGCAAGATACGAGTGTGTGTGAATTGTTATTGGCATTTGCATTGACTGCACAGTGCACAAAAATGAAGTTATATGGCCAACTGACTGCCAAGACCCGGGCCCATAAGTCACCCATAAGTCAGTTGGCAGCAGGCAACGGGTCTCAAGTCCCTGAGTCTCCATCTCCATCTCTGCATCTGCATCTGCGACTGCGACTGAGTCTCGGATCTGTTCGTTTCGCCCGCTTTAATTAACATATGCTAACAAGTTGGCCCATGCCGCACTTTGTCACTTCAAGAGAGCTCCAGCTACAGCTCCAGCTACAGCTACAATTCGAGTCGTCAAGTCGTCGACTCGTGGTACTTGTGTGCCACTTGGGGGTGGGCCTAAGTGGTTTTTAAATGAAATTAATTTAAATTTTTTTGCACACAACACAATTGCCTCAGTTTCCACATGCAACTCACAACTCACAACTCACAACTTGCGACTCGCGGGCATTAAATTGTAATGAGATCATTGCCATACAATAAATTTACTCATGTCTCTATTTATAAATGTGTTATGCTATCGACCTAACCTAACCTAACCATAACCTACCACAAAAAGGGTGTTAATTAATAGTTGTTGCAATTATTTACAACTTGGCGACTCGTTGTTAACACAATAACGTCACATGGGGTAAGCAGCAAAGCTGTAATGGAGGCCAAGAGATTTGTGTCTGAAATTCAGATAAATGGCTTTTTATTATATTTGATTTAGACATAGCAAAAGCATTAGCAGATATAAATACAGATGATACAATTAGAGACAGAGAGTGAGCTCACAGCATTAAGATAAAAATGGGACAGATACAGAACATTAAAAGCGAAGAGATACGCCACATGAGATAAAGATAGAGGATTTGTAGATAAACCAGATACAAAAGCAGATTATGATTCAGACTGCAAAAATGCAAAAAATACGCATGAAGATGATTCAGATTAATTTATTCGATTTAATTAAATATATTATTACTAACGATAGTAAATTGTTTTAAATGTTATTATATTATTATTAGTATTATTATTTATTTTTGTATTCATTTTATATCTATAGCTAGATCAATATGTATTTATAAATACACATTTTTTATATTATATATTTATATCTTATATTAACTTGTTTATAATTATATCTATTTCTCATATTTATTAGTATATATTTTATAGTATATGTATATATTCTAATTATATTTATTTGTATTTATATTTCTGTATGTAAAGTGCAGTAGTATCGTAGTAATTTATAGTAGAGATCATCATTCATTCTTAGAGAGTGTTGTAAATGTTTACTACGTCAAAAGTTATGTTGTGACGTCAAGTCGCAAGCAGAACTATCAAAGAGCGACATTATCAACATACAATATTATAATTTCAATAACTATTATTATAAATTCATATATATCTTTAACCTAGCCCATATCTCGCAGTTGTTAAGTGGCAGCTCTGGTCGGGCCCATTAAGTAAATGACGTGGTCGCAATGTCATCTCCCGCTCCCAATCCAATCCCAGTCCCTACGTGCTACCGTCTAGTTCCGCTTACGGAGACGGCGACTGGCATTAGAAGCTGTGGCTCTAAAGCTCAAGCTGAGCTCGGGCTGAGGCTGAGGCTGAGGCTACACACATCGAGCTATAGATAATAATAGATTTTCTCACGCTTGATATTTCAGGCAGTGAATGACGTTAACAATGTGTGCAAGCCGGCGAGATACGCTGACGCTAAAGCTGAAGCTGAAGCTGATGCTGATGCTGATGTTGGGTGCAGTGTGTGGCGGGAGGACGTGACCACTTTGAAGGGGAAAGGGGGCGGAGGAAGGCAGTCGAGGAGGCATGGCCAGCGGGCGCGTCAGCCGGAAATCATTGCGGTGCAAAACGGCGGCTATAAGTTTAGAAATTACGTGCGGCTGCGGGAAAAATATTAATAAATGAGCTACAAATACGGCTCAGAGCGCAGAACTTGCAGCTCAGCTCTGAGCTCGCGGCTGGCTTGGCTAATATGTTTATTGGAACTATAAAAATGCAGCAGAAAATGATTTGCATGATTTGGCAAGACATTTGCAGCATTTCACACCTGGCCAACACAACACACACCTCGTAATTATAGTCTCAGCATCATCTTCTCTAAATTACGATTAATGTCGCACGGCTCAGAGTCTGAGACTTGGACTTGGGGGGGTAGCGGGTAACGGGGGCGGCTAGTCAGGAATTTTGTATGCATTTAAGTCAGCACTTAGTCATGCCCAAGTGATTTGCTAAACTAGATTTCCATTGGGGAATTCCAGCACTAAAATTGAAACAATGGCAGAAAAAAAAATGATAATCTAATAATATTGAAATCGCAATTGAAATTGAAACTTTTGCCCGCTGGCTGAGCCGGATCTGTACGACAAACGTTGCCACTAATTGAATACATTGCAAAATGCATTCATACCCATACTAACTAACTAACGAATCATTTATTGAGTTATTCAAACGAAATGCCAACTATGTGTGAAGAGCAACAGATACGAGTATCTCGATTCATACTCGCACTCGCACTCGCACCCGTAATCGTAATCGTAATTGCAACTGTGAAGCGCAATCAAAGCTAATGACCCGCAAAGGGGGCACAGAAATTAGTCAGAAATTATAGATCGGCAGTTGCCACAGGTGTTAGCAAAACAGCGAAATTACCAGAAATAATATAATTATTTTCTTCGGCTTCAGTTTTTAATTAAACACTTTTCAATCGAAGGAACAAGTTACGAGGAAACTATAAATCTTGGATTAGATTAGGTGAATTACAAGCGATTGATATACTTCTGAAAATAAATATGGTTTCGAACGAATCACTCAACCTTTGGGGGATTTACTTTAAGTCAAATCCATAATCAACTTCTCTAATTACATTTAAATTCATACTAATAGCAATTTAAATATCTTTTAAAGGAATTACAAGAAATTAAGGGAACTACAAAATATTGAATCAACGAAAATGTTTATTAGTAGAATTCAGAGGAATTCATATTTTAATTAAAATTGGATTTAGATTGCATCACAATTAATTTAAAAAGTGAAAAGTTCAAACTATAGTGCATCCATATAAAACATATTGTTTGTAAATCACTACAGGTCAATATAGGTGAGTTGACATACATATACATATGTTAAAAATATTAAATATTCATAAACTATAATATATATTAAAATATAAATCATTTAGACGATTTTATTCAACGCTTCAATTCATTTTTACTCACGAAATTGTATATATTGAATAATCTGTATAATTGTTATTAAAATGAAACACATCCATTTTTCAGTTTTAAAAATTCGTTCAGTCGTTTTCCACTTGTAATTAAATATTGACTTAATTGTACTTGCTATTTCTTCTAAAAATTTCTATAATTTGTAATTTAACAAAATCTACTCTAGAATAAATGAAACCTTTTAATTTCAATGTTACTTTCGTATGCACTTTAATTGCGGAGCTTTCAATACGAACAATGCAGGAAATAGCTGCAATTTAGAACATCTCAATTCCTGAGTTGTTTGTTACTTGTTTTTTTTTTGCCATTTCCCAAGACATTTCCCATATGTAAAACACACATGTACTCGCTGTATGACATTCGAACCACCCACTGCTATAATTCATATGCATAGCACGCGTTTGTTTAATTTCTATATTTTCATTGACACAGTTTGCTGTCGGTCCGCCCGTCGTCGATTGTCTCTTGGTCTCGGTCTTTTGTCTATTTCTCGCCAGTTGCAACGGAACCCCGGGGACCACACGCAAGTCAATCCGAAGCGAAGCAAGTTGAGCCGCTCCCACATATGTGAACAACTTGTACGAGTCTGGCTGACCCCTCCACTGACCCCTCGTACTACGACTCGCATTCACATTCACAGTCACATTCACATTTGGCGACTTGATATTCGTTTGTCTTTAGCACTTGCATCACAAAAGTATGATTTAGACGTTTATTAAAGCCTAAACAATGCCTGGAACTGCTGTGTGAGAAGGTGTAGAGCAAGCTTTCATTGTGGGAATTCAAATTAGAATCACATTTGACAAGTTTATTTACATTTTGGATTGCGAGTAGTTAGCACCTCTCTCTCCCTATGGGTTCTAACCGAAATCCATGGAAGCCAACTTCATTGTGGGAGCCACAAATATTTGTGGCGTGGGCAGCGATCGAGACAAAGAGAGAGAAAGAGTGTGGCGAGAGGGAAGAAAGAAAGTGAGTGCAAAATGTTGCAATAACCGTTAACTGTTTGCCATAAACATTAGACGCCCTTGCCCCTCGTCCCCGTCCCCATCTCCCGAACCCTCATCAGCCGGAGGTCTACGCATCGACCTGGATATAAATTACAATAGCAGCCCACAGCTTCAGCTCCAGTCGCCAGTCGCAAAACGCGGCCCAAAAGCAAAATTGTTTTTTAAAAGCACCATTTTTATTACGTCTGATAAGTGATCTCGCGACATTTTCAATTTTAATAGGGTCTCTCTTCCAGGGGGGGTCCTACAAAGCGACTGCTCGCCCCCACACACAGTGCAGAGCACGGCTTCAACTTCCCTTCCCCCTCCTCATCCTGCTTGTTGTCTTGGTGTCCAGCTTGGGGATCATTTGTCGTTGCGTTAATAAAATTGCATTGAGTCGCATTTGAAACTGCTTTGCCGGGTCGCAGCTTGGCTGTGGCTGTGGCTTTGGCGGTGGTCACCGCAGCAGACAACAACACAGCACAGCTCAGAGTTGGCCATTATTAATAATGCTAGCCGATGTGCGCTGTGGTAGGCACAGTCTGCCAAGCAGCCACAATTGAACGACTAAAAGTTGAGCTGGAAACTGCTCAAGATTCTAAATCACAGCTTTGAAGTATATTTTCTAACTTAATCGGGGAAAAAATATGATTCTGATGCAATTATTTTCTGAAGTTGCTCAATCATCTATTGAAATTATATAAATGTTGTATTCTGATGGTTCAGTATTATTCTTCATGTGAAACTAGGATAAATGGCCTAATTTATTATGGAAAGAAACGAAAATTAAATTATGGAAAATATACAAAAAAAATACAAACAAAATAAATTACATTATAAATTTTGTAATACAGAATAATTTCGAAAAATATGTATAATATTAATTTTTGAAGCAAATAAAACGCATATTAGTTGTCGTTATTAAAATCAGACATTTTGAATATCTATTAAAATTCGTTAAACTGCTAAACACGTTTAAAACGGAAATAGAGAGAAAATGATTTTATCAATAATAGGATTCAAAATATAAATACAAATGTAATATTAAGTTATAAAATATTAAATTAAATTACAGGTAGGCTTTAGCTTGTATTGCTAGAAATATTAACAAATTCATAATTTAAAAAAACAATCTACCCTTTGACTCTTGCCTAGCACGTGGTACATCGAGAGAGGTCACCTGAAAACGTTGCAAATAAAACGGCAACCATTTTTAATATGATTGTATGTCATCTTAAGCCCACAACTTTGGCAAAAGCCACAGCATCTTGGGCTGGTCTTTACTGTAGACTGCAGACTGCAGACTGCAGGCTGAAGACCACAGAAGACTGCTGTTGGTCATGTGTTGCCATTCAGATACTCAAATTATCAACATGCTTTGGTCGCGGCTCGTTGAGTTCCATTGTGCAGTCGCCTTTGCCTGGCTTTGGGTGTCGATGATAATTTTTCATGCGATGAGCGCCAACCTCGCCCCCTCTACCCCTCCCCCCTCCTGGCTGTATCGGGTGCCCACTTAATGGGTTCGTCTAAATACTAGCAAAAGACTGCGCGATGCCTGCAATGGGTGAAAATGGGCGATAATCCGTTTTGACAAATTTGTCTACATGCGGCGGTTGTTGTTGCTGTTTTGTTGCCGACTCTGCTGGTCAGAGTTCACGTGGTGAAATTTTTGCAAGCAGCAGCGGCAGCAGCAGCGGCAGCGGCAGCAACAACTACAACAATGTCATTGTCCCCAATGTGCTTCCGTTGCAAGTTGAGCTGAGAGAATTAGCATGCAGCACAAATAACTGAAAAGCAAGCCACATAACGAGTAAGACAAATCAAAATGCATGCATATGATTAATGCCTGCAGCACACACGGCGACAACGACAACAATCATATCGAATCAAGATATCAACAGCATTATGTGCGATGGGCTACTGAAATTCTTAATAAAGATAAAGTGCGTACAAGAACAAAAAGGACCTCAAATGGACTCTCTTCCTCAATTGTTCTGGGCTGAGTCTCATCACGTACGAGGCGTGATCAAACTTTAAGTTAGATTAATCGCCTGCCTGCCTGCGATTCTCTGCCTGCGATGATCATTTCATGCTCATGATGAGAGTGGAGAAATTATGAAGTCAAACGAAAATGTCAAACGCGAAAGGATACGCGCATTTCCTTTGGTGAGTTATGCGCCACATCCGGTTGGCTAAATATGATTGCAACTACGCATTGCGCGCGATTTATCAGCCTTATAAAAACGTTAAGTAATGATTTATGTTTTGCACAAACACACGCACAGTTTGAGAGGGCACAAAAGGCAGACAAACTAATTGTTTCTCTCGGTTTGCCCACCAACTGTTTCGCCCTAACAAAAGATCAGTTCGCAGCTGTCTTAACTGCCACTGCCCCTTGTCTTGCTGTGTGTGTGTGTGTGTGTGTGTGCGTGTGTGTTGACTTGTCCAAGATAAAGACATAATATCGTAAATAGATCACTTGTTCAGCTCGCACCTACAGTTTCTGTTTAAGTAGTACACGATCATCTTCAGCACAGTTCTTCGTTCCCTGTGTGGTCTCCTGGCGCCACTTTGACACTTTAGTTTTGTTATTTTCAGACTCCTTTCGTGAGGTTTCTATTTTTTGTGGTTTCGGTTAAGGTCACTTGGTACGTAGTTCTGTGGAAAAATTGTCAGTTTCAATTGCTTAGACGTAAATGCTAAATAAAAACGAAATGAACATAATAATGCCAGCAAGTTTGTTGCCTAAGTCTTTTGTTTTGGACGCGCATAATGCGTGTGTGTTTATTAATTTTCCGCCAAGTATTTTCCGAAAATTATTCCAACCTTGACAGCAAATTGTATTGAAAGAAAAAACAACGCTAACATAAAAATTAACCCAGAAAAAAATTTTAATTTTTTTTCTTATATTTTTTGTTGTTGATTATTTTTCGTATTTTTTGTGGGGGGCATAAACAAACAATAAGACAAAAGAACGGCGCTAATGCTATGATATGTGAGCTTGTGTGTGTACGGAGAGCTTGTTGAGTTTGTCATGCGCATGCGCTTGAGTTCAATGAGTCGAACGAACGGTAAAGAGAAGCTCAAGACGAGGAAGAAGGGGCAGAAGTAACGGCAACAGCAACAACAATAACAATGCACCCTAGAAGTGTGCCAGCGATGATTATGATGCAACGACATTTGTCAGCACCAGCTCAAGACATCGACATCAAGCCACAGCTTAAGCTCTGTGTAAGTGTGTGTGTGTGTGTGTGTGTGTGTGTGTGTGTGTGTGTGTGTGTGTGACTTTGCAAGGTTGTTTCCTCTGCATTATGTGTATTACTCGCAACATTATGAGCAATTGTTTTTGCGTTTGCTTTTGCTTTTGCCCCCGCCAAAAGGTCACATCATTCAAATCAACAAGCGCCCAATTTCACCAGGCACACGCCACAGTCAAGCCCCCCTATGACCACCCAGCCACCCGCTAGTCAGCCAGAAGAAACCAACCAATTGACAGACTGTAGAAGCAATTGACGTTGCAGTTCACCTAGAGATGGGCGCGTGAAACACGCCCAACACAAATTTTCTTGCCTTCACATGAGTCAGCTTCAGGCAATGCAACTTAATAAAGAGATTAACAATTTAATTGCTATTTTCAGCTATATGTAGCATTATAATCTAGCTGGTCATAAAATATATTTAAATTGGAATATGGAAACCACTAATGAGTAAAATAATAATAATATGTGTGACTCATTTAGGTGCAACACAATAAATATATTTCTAGTATTTACGAGTATCAACAATTTTGTTAGGCATTTATTTAAATTATAAATTCATTACAAATACCAAACTAAAAAACGATGAAGATTGAAAATATTGTAGATTATTGATCTATATTGAATTATTTTGAATCTTTACATTAATTGCGTATTCCATGCTCTTATAAATAATAGTATTTCTACTATAAATAATAGTATTACTACTACACTTTTCGTGTCTAACATTACTCTAAATAATTCTACCAAATATTGTGAAAAATAATTTAGAATCCCCCTATTTGTCAATGTGTATGTATGTATTTCATTCTTCTCTAAGTTAATTGCGTATTCTATTTAAAGAGACAGAGCTAACGGACAATAGTGTACAAAAACATGATTCAACATGAGTCAATACGACTTAATTAAAGCATCTCTAGTCAGTTTCTTCTAGAATGTTTAGTACTAATGATTAAATCAGTGAGAGTATTTATGTTAAATCATTCTCTCGTAATGAGCTCCATCACTTTCTAGCATCTTCTCCATTTGTGTTTCGCAATTGCTCTACTTCAATTAATGAGTATTCGCCACCTATAGACTATAATATATAATATACCAATTATTCATACTTATAAATCAATTTTTATTAATTTATAATATTTGGATATAATTTAAATGTAAACTTACTTATTTCTAAAGTTCTGGTTGCTAAGACCATTGGCTTGATAATTGTATTATTCTTTTTTGATTTAAGAGATATTCTAACATAAATGTAGGATACATTTTAATCTATTTGAAGTTCACACATGAAGTCCATCTCTAGCTGTGGCTGCCACACTCTTCCCTTCTGCCAAGTGGCACCTTCAACTGCTGCGGCAATTATGCCCCCAAGTCGGCTATAGTTGGCTGACTTGTGTGATTTTTGTTTTGTCTCTGCTCTTACTAGTGGAGTTGTTGTTGTGAGTATTTGTTGCTGTTGTTGTTGTCGTTGTTGTCAGTGACACAGAAACTGAAATTGTGCATTGTTCAAGTCGATCTGTCTGTCGTATCGTTCGCTTGGCTCGCTAATGACTTGCTCCCCATATTTGAAGGTCAAGTTAGGGAAGTCGTATTGTCGACGCTTCAGTAATTTTGCCAAAGCTCCACATTGAACATTTATTATTAAGTCTACACAATTAATTGCCTTAAGCCGCTCTCATATCGTACGTGCATCGTTATTATTTTTATCATTCTCATTGTATGTTTATTTATAATCATTGTCATAACTCATTATTAATGTCGTCAAATTTGTTGGAGCGTTTGATTTTAATAGCTCCACTTGCAAACTGTGTTAAGGTAAAGGCCCCATCCTCCATTTAGCTGGAACTTCACAAAACTTTTTTATAGATTGAAAGACGGTTGACTGAATTGTTAGATCGTTAGCACGAAACCGCAAGAGCTGCGATGACTAATCATCGAGAGGTGTCAACAGTGCCTAGTCTGTCTGCCCATTATAATAAGCTGGAATATCACAAATTATATCATGCCTATATATAAGAGATCAACTCACAAGCTCTCGATTCGGTGATTTTTGTCTTTCAATTATTTGCGGTCACAATCTCTCCCTCGTATCTAAGTAGCTCGAACTCAACATTCATTTCAGCCTCTTTGATGTCTGTTTACCCAAGTACTTTGGCTTCGCCTCTGGCTTGGCTTTGGCTTTGGCTTTGGTTGTGGCCTGGGAGTTGCCCGTTTTGTGGAGTTGGCTTAAACGATCTGCGTAAGTGCGGTGGCTCTGGGGCAGCTTGAAGGCGCGGGAAGACACTTTGGATAAATATTGCGGTCGCCGGCTAAAGAATAATATTTATATTTATTTATTTGGTTTTATTTTGCCTTTTTGCTTTCGGGCATTTTTGCATATCTTTGAGCTAATTTTTATGGAATTGGTTGGGTTCAGTTTACGACCAGTCTGCATGTGTGTGTGTTTTTATGCCCCCGCCAGCGAGGCGCTTTCAATTAGGCTCAGCCCAGACTTGAGACCAACTTGAGCAGAGACAGCGACAACATCAACAATAACGAGAGCGACATCGACATCGACTTCGACTTCGACAGACAATGAACCTCAGCCCAAAAGCATGACAATGCCAATGATGAATCATGTCAATGTTTGCTCGACTCGCACTCGCCTCGCACTCGCTCGTGCTCTGAATTGCTTTTCTCTGTATTCTACACTGTGCAAAAATACAAACAACCTTATTCATTGACCACGATATTTGGACTGAAAAGTTGTAAATACCTACCGAAATATTTGTCTTAATTTTTAGCAAATTTTTGCTTGTGGAAACTATGTTTGAAAACTTTTTGTCTGCAATGGAATTCGTTCAAGAATATAAGTTGCTATGCATCGGATAACTTTCTACATAAACTTTAAGTTTTTCACAGGCTTGAATTTTAGGTCCTTCATCTTTTTTTCTAATTATTTTGTATAACAAATATATTTATACCTGTTCCTAAGTTTCTAATAAGTTTAGTTTAATCGAAAATAAATTAATTGTGTAAATACAGTTATTAGAGAGTTTTACTATTTTTCATCTAATTGTAGTTTAGACTTTAATTTATTAAGGAAATCGTTCAAAAGAATTAAACTTAACCTAAATTAAATATTAAATATTAAATTCTGTTAATTTTCAAATATTTTCTTTTTCCAGCAAAATTCAGCATCTCATTAATTTTAAATATTCTTCTCATGTGTTCTTAATAGTTGATCAATCGATCTTATTGTTGTGTTTTCAGTTCATAGTCGACGTCACATGTGGCGACGTCTCCCTAACGGAAGTGCAAGAATCGAATGTGCCCCAGGGCCGAGTTCCTTTTTTGTAACTTCCTCTGCGTTTGCAACGCGGGGCAGAGCCAATAAAAACTCAGTGTTGCATCCTCAAAGACAAATTGTGAAATTGAAGCACAGCTGTTGAGAGGCGAGTGCAGCAACATTAGAAATTATTACCCCAGATATCCGATAGTCTTAACTGATTGTCAATGGTCATAAATTTATGCTAGAAGTGAACGAACGAACGACTGAAAGAAATATTAATGATAATGCATACGAATCAGGGACTCAAATCAAAGCAAAGTGCCAGGCCAACTGTTGTGACATGGCCATGGCCTAAACCTCGTTCCCCCTTCCTCCTCTTACCCTTTTCCACTGACACTTTTTACACTATGATAGACGTTGCAGTTGCTGTTGCTGTTGCAGTTGCAGTCATCAACTTAGAATACTAATTCGGAGCGAGCGCGAGGCAGGGCACCGGATGTGATGACATTTGGCCAGCGACAGCAACAGCAACAGCAACAACAGCAGCAGCAGCAACAGCAGCAGTCGCAGCATAAGCAACAGCAGTGAGAGCGACCCTAACAATTATTGGATTGGTAGCAATAAAAAGCTAATAAAGAACGTCTCGTCTACACCTTGACAAGTTGTGCACTTGCATACGCGCGAATACCCTACAAAACCCTAGTGAAGCGGGTATATACTGGTCCTTAAAAAGGGATTCTTGTAATGTGAATGTGAGAATGTTAAGAATGAAACGAAATGTATCGCTGATAGTCGTCCTTAAGCTGCAACATAGACTTACTAATTATGATAGACTTACTAATTGTACTAATTATATTATTTTGTGTAATTCAACATCATTTAATACACGAATTACTTTGAATATTATTATAATTTTTTATCTTATGATTACATATTTTGTAGGTAGAATAATTATTTATTTGTTTATAGTTTTTAAATTAATCTAGTGTATTTTTGCAATCTTATTCTTTCATTACTAAAGATATATGTATAATAAATTATACATATTTTATTTGTGCATTTATAGAAAGTGATATAGTACATTAGAAATATATCCTGAAAATGTATTAAAATTTTTTACTCGATTTTAAAGTTATTTTATTAGTTAAATATCTTAAAAAAAAAACATCTTGATTGCTATTTATGTGCCTGCATATATTTGAAGGTTTGTCTTTTCTATGATTTACTTTACTTTACTTTACTTACAATAGTACATTTTTAATAAAAAGTGAAATTAGGGTATTTAAGTCGTCTGATCCATTTCGATAAACCCTTTCTTCAATGTTGTTGTTTTGTGTTATTTTCCCGAAGCGTTTAACAATTCATAAATGGTTGTGTCCACTGACGCCACTCGTTTAGCTGCCCCCTTCTACCTGTCTTCTGTCGCCTGCTTCCCTCGCAAGACAACCCCGCTGGCTAGATGGCCGTCTGTCTGTCTGTCGGTCTGTCTGGCTGGCTGCTCAGTGTGTCCCTGGAGTGAGTGTGGTACACTTTAAAGGCCTTGTCTGGGCTGCGCTCCCTCGGGAAGTAGTTCAGACGGTGGCGACGACAACGTTTACGTATGCAAAACTAGTTTTATTTTTAGGGCCATGTCTGGGAATCGAATCCGAAACGAAACAAATTCACAAAATCCACAACCCAAACCGAAAACCAAAACCAAAACCAAACGAATGCAACAATTGTCTTAGCCCCTATTCCTCCCCCTCCACCCGCCACTTTGCGTCTGCATTTTGTTTGGGGCACGCAGACATTTTGCGTGTTGGACAAATTTGTAGCTGCTGCCTGATCACGTTTTAATTGTACAACCACTTGAAGTTGGAGTCGGAGTCGGAGTCGGAGTTGGTAGACTGGCGCCTAGGCAGCTAATTAACATGGGATGCGGGCCAAGCGGAGTGGGAGCGAAGAGAGGGGCGGGGGAGTCTCTCTTGTGCCCATTCACACTAAAAGGCGTTTTTACTTTCTTAAATCGTTTTTAATTGTTTGTCAAATGGGGCAATGTGAAACCGATAGACCGCATTTGATAAGAGATCGCAGATCGCAGCAACCACAATTCCCCTTTGGCCCTCCCTCTCCCTCTCACTCTCTCTCTCTCTCTCTGCCTGGCGAAGGGTCAAACGCAGCCCAAATGATTGCGATTGTTATGCTTGGCATTTAATTGCCTTGTAAATGGTCGTTGTTCCACCGGTAGCAGCCACTCGATTGTTGTCATTGTCGTCGTCGTCGTCGTCGTCGCATCTTACGCAGTCTCCACATGCCACAAGTTGCACGCATTACACGTCGAAAGCGATGCCGAGCGAAGCGTCTTCAACCCGATATCGAGTTATATCGACGGGCTACCGATTTTGCACCTGTTTTGCAGCAACGATCGCCAGCTCAAATACTCCTTTGTGATCCCGTTGATAATGCGTACATAAAACTAGCATGCCACAGTCGTTTAACTGCGGAAATGAGTCGCCAATTCCAGTGAATAAAACAAAAGACTTAGGCAACAAACTTGGTCGCACCTCGATCGCCAATTCGCCTGCCGCTGTTGCGATCGATGTTGTTGTCATCGCTGCTCCATTGGCCAACGGCCAACGACCAAAGCACGCCACAAACATGGCACGAACTCGAACTTGCAACGGTAGCACACACAACTCTAAATTATATATAAAGCACATGTCACCAGCCGCATCCGTGCATACAAATGAGCGCATGGTGGCGCAGGGGAGGACCGTGCGGGGGCCGCAGGCAATCAATGAACAACTTCTAGACATGCGCAGGGCACAAACCAAACTTAAAACAGGGCGCGGCTTACTATTCGCCTCCTTATTCTCTCCATCTCTTATTTTCTTTATCTTTGTTTTGCGTGAATTATGCGAATTCGAAGTGCGTAAATGCAGTTGCAAAGGGTCGACCAAAAGAACAGCTAGAAATTCAAGGAATTACATAAAGCTTATAGAAATATTGTGAATTTAATATTTGCAAAATGATAAGTAAATAAATCCAAAAGCAATATTTAATGAAATTGTTTAAAATAAATAAATATAATTAATTCGGGACTTCTATAAAAATCAATTTGTAAATAATATGAATTTCAATTATATGTAATATTCATAAATGAATGCTAACCTGCGAATAGTATTTATATTTTTTATATTTTAAGTCAACTATGAACAGTTCATATTGAACAAATTTAAATATATTAAACTATTGTGTTGTTAAATGAAAGATTCCAAATTTGAATGAACTATAAATTATTATTATAACAGTTTTCTAGGGTTGAAGACAAGACTTTATTGTAGTATGCCTTTTATTTTTTAAAGGAACTAACATTTGCAATCCAAATAGCTAGTTCTGTAAACTAGTTAACTACAACATTATTATGTCAAACTAAAATAAATAAATAAATGCACAACAAAGTCTACAAATTAGTTAACTAGTCAAAAATTTCTCTGAATTCAATGTAATTAAAACAATAATTCTAACTCCATTACTAAGCTCGATGAGTTCATTTTTAAATTACTTAGATTTATTCAAAAGCTACGAGACGCATTTAAATGTTTAATCTGTTCAACATTTTCTTGTTCTCTTCGACATTAAACTGCGATTGTTCCAAAGGCAGCCGACAGGCATCAATTTAATCGACCTCTTTGTCAAATTGAATGACTAGCTATCAAAATGTTAAGCTCGCAATATGCATGCGAGCTTTGATTAAAAGAATTTGCTCCTAAAAGAGCGCATAAAGCCAGAAACACGTACAAAATAAAATCACAACTCGGGCCCATTTCCAAAGCAAACAACAAACAGACAGATGGAGAGACAGGCGGCAGGTTCATCATTATTGAGGCACTTGCAACGCAGCACAGCACTAAACACCGAACACGGCCAGCGGCAGGGGCAGAGGCAGCGGCAGCGTGCAACAAGCGAATGCAACTGACACTGGCGGCTGGCCGCTGGTCAATAGCCAAGGCATGAGGCATGAGGCATGAGGCAGACACCGCACCACAAAGCACCTCCAACGGGCAGAACAAGAACAAGAGCTCTTTTGATCTGTTGCCGCGTCGAGTGCAAAGCGAGGGGCAGGTGGAGGGAAGGGAGGGGGTCGGTGGCATTCATTGAAGCTAGCGCGCGCCTCACTGACACCTTCACTCACAAATGGTCTAAAAGGCCGCGGCCATTAGCCAATATAACTGCCACGCAACGTTTTGTATTTTATCATGTCTACAAAAGTCAAAAAGCCATATTACATCATAATGCAGCAGAGGGGAGCGGAGGGATGGGGTGGGGGAAGCGGCACAGTTGATTCGTTTCGTGCCTAAGTGGCCTTTTTGGGTAAGATGCGAGATGCGAGACGCGAGACGATGCGGCTTAAAAGCAGCTCGAAAAGTGTTCTAATAACAAGCCAAAATGAAGAACTGATTTTACATGGAAAACTCGGTGGAAAATTGTTTGCATTTGTCAAATAGTTTGTCGGCAAACGGGTTAACTCGACTCGACTTTTCCACTTCCACTTCCACACTCTTCATTTCGATTTTGTTTTTGACCGCCGCACATCCTTAGCCAAATGGTGAGCAAACAATGAATGCACAGGGCCAAGTTGGTCTAATAAGCCGCACTCTCGCCCAGATCATGTTGTGCAAACAGACGGACTAATGGACGGCCAGACGGACAGACGGACGGACGGACAGACGTCTGCAGAGGTAGACGGCAAAGGAATCCCGCCTAACAAGCTGCCACCAAAAGGGGCATGAAAGGAGTTTATTGTGCAACGCGTCGTGTCGGTCACTTTGAGTGTCATAAAAAATGGGCAGGAGTGAAAAAATAACAAAACTAAGAACTGAAAACTGAAAACTGAGGCAGGAGTTAAAAGCCAATCGCGATCTGCTCGCGTTGTGTTGACCAGCTAGAGCAGTTAATTAGAATGTGCCGAAGACTCAACTCGCCTCCTCATCATCACGATCATCATCATCATCATCTTCATCTCTGCTAGACAAACAATTCTTCGCCTGCCCTACGGGCGGCTTGATTGAGTGCCTCGAGGCAAGGCGAGAGCTCTGTTCATTGGGCCTCTGTTGCGGCCTCCTTCGTACTCTGCATATGCAGCAGGAGTCAAAGTCAAGTATGAAAATCAAATCAAGTCATTGGCAACCAGCACCACACAATGGACTCCTCCAGCTCTCCTCTTGTGCCCCTTCATCCTCCTCCTGCTGCTGCTGCCTCAAGCTGTGCCTTGTGCTTTGGCAATATTTACCTGATGTCAATGCAAAATGTTTGGGCTGCAGCCCAGCAGAGCACAGCTGCTTTATAAAAGGCAAACACATCGAAAGTTTCAAAGAATTGCAGATACCCTCTATGGTAGCTATGTGGTATATTAATATAATTATTTAAAAATAATCAATTCTACTTGGATTCTATTAATTTCAATAATTTATTCCTTGGTAAACAAACTTAGAAAAGCTAATTTACCCCAAAAAAAAATAATTGTATTTAGTAGTGAATGGATATTCGAAGGTAAAATATAAGTATAATTACATAAAAATTAATATTATCTAATATCATATTACAATGTAATAATAACAATAACAATGAATATATTATATTGATAAAATGAAAATATCATGACGCATAGAATTTTGAAAATAGAATGATTCGTAATACCTAAATTTATATATGTACATATTCTAGAATCAATGATTGAATAGATGGCATACAAATTGTTATATAAAATGAATTACTATTTTTTGTATTTATTTATTTATTTAAGTAATTTCCTTTCGCTACAATATGCAGAGTTATTAACCGACAATCGCTACATTATTTAGATTATATATATTATTACTATAAGGCAAGTAACGTTGTGCATATGACTTAAATCTAAAACATGCAGATTCATTTTACAAATATTATTTTTTTCAATATTATTTGCATCTCATATCTTAAGCTGGAATAGAAGCAAAGTCAGCTGCCTGTTGTTGTGCCACAATGTCTACTTTACAATGTTTTCCCTGTTGTTCAACATTAACTGAATTTGAATTATCCCTTTTAGCCACAAAATCGTCTTTAAGCGTTCAGCTGAACCCTTGATGCAGTTAGAGTATTCTTTGCAGAAAAAATAAGGCAAAAATGAAAGAAAAATCCCGGTGAACACAGGCGCAAACGATCGCGCACGTTTGGTAATGGATCACACGATCAGCCAAGGAGGCAGCCAGCGGAGCCGGGCAGCGTGCAACAGGCAACAGGCAACAGGCAACAGGGAACGGGCAAAACGGGCAACAAGCGAGAGATTCGAGCCAAGTGCAAGAGCAGGTCGCCGAGTCTGTTGGCCAACTAAATGACATTGACAGTGACACTGGCTGCAACAGCTACTGCCAGCAAAGCAGTTGCAACTTGCAACTTGCAACTTGCAGCGTGCGAGGCTGGTCTTAATACGACGTGCACTAAGCATATCAGTTGACCATACAATAAGCTGGCTAACCGTTGGCATAAGTGTTGCGAGCTGCTGAAGAAGCTTTAAGTGTCACTGCTGATTGCTGGCAACACAGAGTGTTGCATCGGACACAAAAGAGACAGCGAACGAACGGGAGGGAGATGGCGATGGAGATGGGGCAGAGAGTGCGATGTGTCCTAATGATGGCCGAACAACCCTTTGCCACCTGCCACAGCTGGTCGAGAGTTTAGACCACATTTAGACTAATTTAATGAGCTACAACATAAATTCTTACTGCTTGCGACTCCTGCTGCGGTTGGTCTTCCAGGTTTCAACTGCATTTTTGACTGCTTTACGAGCCATCAAAATCTCGTGGCCCTTAAATCTAATTTCGTTAACAAAACTACAGCGATAAAGAACTACAACAAAAAACAGAGGAGAGCAGAGAGATCTATAAACGATATGGCGATAAAGATCTACGCGATCATCTCGTTAGGTGCTGGAGGCACAAATTAATAAGTATTTTGTGTGTGCGGTCCTTGGTTGTTGTGGTCCTGTTGCGATCCAGGGGGTCAGACAAAACAAAAGGACATCATCAACGCTTAACAATGGCCAAATTTGTCGTAAAGTCAGCGCGGAGTGGAGAAAGTCAGGGAAACGAAAAAAGGATTTCAGAGCCAGGTCAAAGCAAAAGAAGAGATACAAAGCAAAGATACACGAGCTGCAGATACAGATACACAGCGGTAACAGATACACAGCCGGTCTCTGCGCTTGTGGCATGCGTAAGCAAAGCTTGACCCACAAGTTCACTGGACACGCACTGAGCTAGAGCAGAGCCAGAGACAAGGGAGCGAAGGGAGAGAGCCGAGAGATCTTTAGAGCCGTTGAGCATCGGGAACCTTAATCGCTGCATTTTAATCGACACGCAAAGTTCGTTTAAGTTAAATAAACGTTTAAACGAGAACAGAGAACGAGGGAACAACAACAAGCAACAGGCAACAAGCGAATGGCATGCGCTGCACGCAGCCAAAGCGAAAATCAGAAAAGGGATTCGACTCGAGAGCTGGGAACACTGAGTTCAACTTGGCCATGCAGCTGACCCACAGAGTGAGTGAGACGGGAGACAGGGAAGCGAGAGAGAGAGACTGTGCGTGTGTGCGAGACTCGAGTTGGGTGTGTACGAAATGTTTAAATTAAGCTGGATATCAAGTGCACCAGATCACTAATTACCAGCGCCAGCCCAAGTCAGACTCCCAAACTCCTCCCAGCCCTCCCAGTGCCCTGCCACCTCCCCCCCTCCTCCACCTCCTCCTCCTTCTCCTCATCGTGATGGGCATCGTGTGAGCGAAGCGCCAAGCGCAAATGTAAACCTCAAGTTTTGTGGTGCTTGCTTTTGCTCTTGGTTTCTCTCGCATCCAAAATCAATAAAGATTGTTCCCAGATTGTGGGTCCAGTGTTTGCTTAACTTTCGGCCGCCCTTAAATGGGTTAATGTTGTTTCCCCGGCGCTGTGGAACAATGGAGCTGCCCGTTACCTGATCGCTTTGCATTGCCATTCAAATGCAGTAACTCAATTTAATGTGTGCTCGATTCCCCGATCCAAGATCATTCAGCTAGCGATATCGCACACGTATTCTACAACTTCGAAGAGGTATTTTGGTGACTTATGAAGTGTTCTTAGAGTTTGTTGCATTTCATTTGGAATGGTTGACGACTAATTATAAAATACAATTAAACTTATTCAAAATTTACTCTGCATAAATGTAGTAAACCAAAATTATAAAATCATACTTTTACTATTATTATTAATGTTATTTTAAACACATAATTTATTGATCAAGAGCATTTTAGAATTAAAAGAATAATGTTCACATAATTATATTTTATTATACCTATACTAGTATTGTCATATTTATGGTTTTCCATTTTTAAACTTTTATGAGTCTTCCACTACATATTTATTAATATAAGGAATATTTTTATATCTATTCGATTTTTGATAGAACATGTGAAGTTTCGGTTTAAATTTTAGTTTTAGTTTAGTGACAATTCCAAGTTTGGTATAATTACGTATACTATATAGTCATTTAAAAAGGCTAACAAGCACTCTCAAGTAAAACGTTCTAACTTCTTTAAGCATTTATTTATATTATTCAAATTATTCCAAACAAAATATAAATCCAACATACTTTTTTATGAAAACATGTATTTCATTTTAAATTGTTACTTTCGTTGAATTATTCTCGTTTTCGTTTTAATTGTAAAGCGTTTCACAGCCTTAATACACTTTGCGCTAACTATTGTTACTTTTATAATTATCCATTCAAGTGCTATAAAATATGATCTTCCAGTCGAGTGCTGCAGCGTTATATAAGCAGCTCCACTCGCTTCCTGCATTGTCTAGCTGACACTTGCTGTAAAGCGACTTGAAGTTTATCTTCATAATATGATCTTGGCTCTTCAGCACACACAAATACAGGCGTACACGTAGATCTGTATGTATAAAAGCCATTCTCTGGCAGCTGTCTAGAAAAAGATATGACATAGCATCATATACTTAGTTTGTTTTGACTATTTGTCAGTCAGAGTGGAATCCACGCCCCAAACATGGTCATACAACTGCCAGTTGGCAGGGGCAATGGGTAACTCCGGGCCCAACTCTGGACGGTAATTAAGGCCGCTACCGGACACAGAAGCCAACAGAAAAAAGCATTGCTGATTATATACCATACTATGCCATACCATACCATATGCAATGGCATGACCATGTTTTGCATAATTTCTCATCATGTTTCCATTATAATGTGTCAATAATAATCTTTCGTTCACTGCCAGTTTCGAATGCAAATTTGTGTGCCCGTCAACTGATTAGATGATGCATTAGAAGAGAACTCGACAATTAAGTATATTTTATTTAATAAACATGTTCCCAGCAATTCAGCCAAGTTATTACGACTCTGGCCAGCTGGCTTCGCTGTGCTGAACTATTTTTAAAGATGCACTCAGAGATGCCCACATGCTCTCGGGGCTCTATTAATAATGCATCTCTCATGTCGCATACACAATAAAGCATGTCGCTGCGCGTTGATGCCTCTTGGCCAGCCTAAAACTTCAACTTCAACTTGAAGACGTGGCGCCAAGACGTGGCCACGTAATATGATCGGACCCGCTTCGTTTCAATGCATTTCGGCGCCTGCATTTTGACAGTCAATAAAATTTTGAAATGTTATACTTTTTCTTGGTTTTAGTTTGTTTCTTTTTGTTTTCTCTGTCGCATCGATTTTATTTCTCTGCTCTTGTCTCCGCTCGTTTCAGAGCTCTTTTGTTAGTCTAAATGGCTTTTTGATTGGAGAGATTGAAGCGACGATACAGTTGAACCACTTTTTTCAGTCTGACAGCTACGAAAATAAATATCATAAACAAAAGACTTAGGCAACGAACTTGCCCCACACCTTGCGCGCTCTACAACGTTTAAACTTAATCTTGGCATGAGTTTGTTTTTGAACATAATCACTGATGCAGTTGTATTTTAGTTGGCTAGTTTATGGGATTAGATCGATGGGAAATTAGAAAAATGGGAAAATACGAAACTAATTGCAAGGCTAAGAAACGAGTGAAACTTTTAATTAAAAATATAAAGTTGCATATTTTATTCAAATATTTTCCAAAATTATAATTTAGAAAATTCATTACTGTTTTTTTAAATTAAACATTAAATAACATATTTTTCAATACTTTTTGTTGTTAAACATTAATTAAAAGTTTATGTTGAATTTTTGTAAATTCTTTTAATTGTTCATCAAAGCAAAATTCGATTGCCAATTTATATTTTACAAATGCCTTTCGTCTTGATTTAAGTTAGGGTATCCGGTGGTGCGGTTAACTGCAGTTAGTTGTTAATTTTTGGTGGTTTTGTATTACTATTGACTGTTTAATAAACTATAAAAATAAATTTAGAAACAATGACGACAAAACACACATCGGAATGTGATCGAAGCGGCAGTTAAGAAAACGCACAATGGCGTGCGCTGCTCCCTCCTGCCCCTGTCCCCCCATCGCCACCCCCTTTACTTCGTGAAAAGCAGCTCATCATGCATATTGATGATGTGTGTGGTGTTTTGTGCTGTGTTGTTTGTTGCTCTCTGGGGTTCAGTTCATTGTTTATTGTCGTCCGTTAAGGCGTCAACTTTTCTGACATAGCCACATTTTACAATGGTCGTAAACGATATTTGCAGGCAGTTGATCAACCGATCAAGCGATCAACTCGATTGTCCGATCCTGCATAGTTTTCGTACCATTCATCATTGAGTCGCAGTCGCAGTCGCAGTCACAGTCACAGTCGCTGTCTCGGGGGCAGCCCATAAACCAGGTTCAGTCTTCGCGTCAGTCGCGTCTGCCTAATTAAGTGATTAAAATTCTGGCCATAGCCGAGGCGTATGACTTTTGTATGTGTTAATATAAAGTTTATTATTTGAAGCAGCACGTGGTCAGGCAACGAGTCCGTCGATAGGCCTCTTTTTCGGCCCATCAACTAGCCCCATATACGAGTCCATGTGGCACCCACAGGCCCCCTGGCATATCAAACACATCACATCGGTGGAGGAGAGGCAGAGAGTGGCGGGGGAGCTTACGACAAATATCTCAGCGTAACATTTGTGGCATTTATAATTTACAATTTACAGCAATCATTGCATTAGACAGACGGCACTTAAGCATTACTATATCGGTTTTATTATCCGACAACGCGACTCGCGTCGATTCGATTCGATTCGATTTGAGTCGATCCGATGCGACTTGCAACAAATGTTTCGTGTGCTACGTTGATGAATTTATGCCAACCCATTTGGCGTTGACAACCGCCACCAAGCCACAAAGCTCCGAGTATCAAGTCAAGTACCCAGAGAACTCAACTGAACGCCCGCCCACACGCGAGCCACGCCCATTGGGTTGTCGCCCGTGTTTGAGATACAAACGCGTCGATTTGAGTACAAAGCCAACTTGCCGCGTGGCAATCAATTCCCCAAATGGAATTCCAGATGGATTCCGATCAAGAACGAGACCTATAAAATTCACAACGACGACTTCGATTCAATTTGATTCGATTCGATTCGATTCGCAGACGAGCAGAGCTCTTAGCGTACGATATTCAGTGAGTAATATGAGTTAATGGATCTCGCAAAAGACATTCACGATTAAAGTCGCAAACGCATATAAATAAGAATAAATAAATATTAAACTTTTAGCGTATTTTGATAGCAGCTTATGAAAGCAAATTATAAAAGCAATGACGCAGACATTGGAGACAAGATATCACAACACACTTAAGAATGTTATTGCAACTGTTAGAAGGTTTTTAATAATTTACTATAAAACAAAAGAATACGCTAATTCCCGATGAGTGGATCCATTTAATTAATTTGATTATATAATATCTTTTTAATTTCAACAACAATTTATTAAAATTAACTCACACTCTACCAGTGAATTGATGAGTATTTGAACTTGTCTCTTTTAGTTAATTCCAAATTCACTTTAATTTTGAATTTAAATATTATTTTTTTATTAAGTATAAATAAAAGCATTACATCTGTGCTATCATCCCATGAATGAAAATTCTCCTGTTCAAATTTCTTTGAAAAAATGATTACATTGGCAATATGATAAATTAGAAATAAAATATGAAAACAAAAATGTGTCACGTTAATGAGAACTTGTGAGATTTCAAGCTACAAAAATGTTGTTCAAAAACTATACTTAATTATTTTATTTCTCTTCTTTGAAACATTTTATTTTTCTCATTCTACATTTTGTAAATTCTTCAACAATTTCATTGTTCAACTACCATAAAATGTAATAATTATATGATCATTACGCTCTATTATAAAGTTCCCAACTTGAATTATTTATTTCCTAACAATTTTCGTAAATTTGCTTCATTATTTTTGCTCACAACTGTTTTGAGGTATTTTGCAACTCTAAAAGTTTCTATCGGTATCCAAATATATTTCGCTGAATGAAAGATTTGTATTTACGCCAATAAATAAAATGAACAAGTTGTTTTTTGTTTGTATTTTGTAATTTTTATTTTCTTGCATAATAATAATAAAAATAATTGAGAAGCCAATTGTTTAGGACACAAATACTAGAGACTAAAATAGAATACTTAAGCTTAAATTTGTTTAAAATGAAACTAAGACTAAACAATTTTTATGTACAATACAATGGAGGGAGATTTTGGTGGGTTGGGTTTTTGTTTTTTGTATAATGTTTTTTTTTTGTGTGTGTTTTAGTTTTTTGCTTTCTTGTAGAGGGTTGTTTATGAAAAATTCGAGAGAAAAAACATATTTACAATTGTGTAAAAAAATACTAACGCTTTTGTTCCTTTTTGTAAAAATAATTTTTGGAATTGAGCTCTCAAGGGAGTGTGTGTGTGTGTGAGTGTGTAGCTGTCTCTGTCTGGCACGCTGGCAACACAAACCTGTCCATAGACAATTTCAATTTCGACGGCGCAAATCGAATTCGAACCGCAAAACCAACACGACAACAACACACGCTTGAGAAAAATAAAAAACTACAACAAACAACAACAACAGAGTGCGGTGGAGGAAGTGAGAGGCGAGATTCGCCAGTTGGCTCCACCCACTCTCGACGCTCGACTCTCGACTCTTGAGTCTCGATTCGCGACTTAGACGCAGACGAAGATGCCCCGCATGGCGCTGGCCGCGTTGTGGGCCACCGCAAAGCCGCCAAATGCTGGCGACGACGATGGCGACGACGACGGCGACGACGACGACTCCAGCTTCTGTCGCTTCACCACAGCCGATGCCGAGGAGACGGAGCTGTGGCTGCTGTGGTTGCTGTGATTGCTGACGGCCTGAGCGCTGCACTCGGCATCCAGCTGATAGAACTTGCGGCGATTTGTTTCGGGCAGCTCGTCGGCGTCGCTGTCGTTGTTGAAGCTGTGCACCGAACTCCTCGACGTCTTCATGCTCAGATCCATGGGCCCATCCTGAGCAGCAGCAGCAGCAGCAACGGTTGCTGCTGTGGTTGCTGCTGTTGCTGCTCCGGTTTCGGCGCCAATCGAGCAGATGGAGACGGGTGAAAGTGATTGCATCTTGGCGGCGAAGCTCAGCGGGCTGCTCGCTGTGGGCGTGGGTGTCGTGGTGGGCGTGGCGCTGGGCGTGGGCTGCATGGTGGTGGGCGTGGCACGTATGGCAACTGGTGCGTGGATCGCATGCGGACTCTGACTGTGGCTGCTGTTGCTGCTGCTGTGCATCGATTGCTGCTCCTCCTCATCCTCTGCCCCCAAGCAAACGTCGATGGGCGACGCCGCTGGCTGCGGTTGCTGTTGCTGTGGCTCTGGCTGTGGCGACTGCGGTGTCAACTGTCGCACCGCATGCGGTGGCGTGTAGCGATTGAGCGACTCTGCCGACGCTGCCGAGTCCACGCTCTGCCGGTGCTTGTACATCTCCTGGCGATAGGCGGCGTCGGCGGCGGCGGCGGCTGCGGCGCTGGCGTGATAGCCGGGGAACAGCAAGTGCGGAGGCAGCTGGAAGGGCGACTGGGGCGTGGCCATCATGCTGAAGAAGGGCAGCGCTGCGGCGGCGGCGGCAGCATCAGCCGGATGGCGAGCTCCAAAGGGTTCGGCCAAATGGTAGCCGGGATAGCCGAGCAGCGGCGGCAGATGTGGATGACGCTGTTGCTGCTGCTGCTGTTGCTGCTGCTGGTGATGATGATGCTGCTGCTGCTGCTGCTGTTGCTGTTGTTGCAGATGTGCGGCCAGATCGCCGAAGCCGGGCGAGCTCATGGGCGAGCCTGTGCCGTGTCCTGGCGGCTTGCCCGCCGAGGCTGCTGCGGCCGCAGCCTGTTCGTGCTCCTGGAGCAGACAGTGGATCTTGAACCAGTTGGAGCGACGGCCGTAGCGGGAGCCTCCCTTGGACATGCCGACGTTGTAGCACTTGCGCAGGCGACACGCCTTGCAGGTGGTGCGATTCTTCTTGTCGATGATGCACTTGCCCTCGTTCTTGCACTCGCTGATTGTGCTGATGTTGTTGTAGGAGCGGCCGAAGAAAGACTGCGGAGGAGCGAAGGGAAATGTGTGGAATGGTTTGATTAGTTAATGATACAAAATATTGTTGTTGGGAATATTGGTGAAATATTCTTTATCGGAGTTTGACAACTTACCTTGCAGCCCTCGCATGTGAAGGCGCCGAAGTGAAATCCCGCCGCTGGTTCGCCGCACACTTTGCACGTCTGATTCATCTGCAAAACACAAGCGAAAATCGTTTATTAAACACTGTTTTTTTAATCCGGAAGAGTCGTAGAATTAACTGCGTAAATTGTTTATTTTTTAAGCAATTTCTGCAGTTAACTTTGCTCTAAAGAATTTTAGTTATTTATCGGGTTAATGCGTAATCCATTTGGTGCTGTGAAACTAACCAGGTTGAACACCATTTTTTGGCCGTTTCTCGATGTAAATTTATATTTTCGTAAATATTTTTTAGAAATATGACAACGTTTTGCTCGTGTTCCGTTCGCTGAGTGCGCTGCTGTGCAACTGATGCCTTGGTTCTGGAGTGTCGGGAATTTATAGGAAAAACTCGCAGACTATCTGTTTTTTCTGGACTTTTATGGCCCGCAGGCAAAAAACTTAAGCTAGCGGGCGGATTATGCAACCCTATGCGCAGGCAGGTAGCTGCATTTCTATATATTTTTTAAGGTTCGCGCCGAAGTCATTATGCCTAAAAAAAAATATGTAGAGCCCTCAAGACCTTGACGTATTGTGTCATAAATGCACACCAACGATTTTTGCCAATTTTTTGTTTGCGCCCCGAAATGAGAAAAAAATAAAAGTGCAGCGTTTAGCTTGAAACTGTAAAAAATCAAAGTAGTGCAAGCAGGGCTCATAAAAGATGCCGTCGGCAGCGACCCGAAAATTCGAAAAATAACATAAAAAAATAAATATGAAACACCAACAACACAAAACGTGAATTGACTTTAGAGTGTGGGCGCGTTTTTCCTCATTCGAACTGATCTTTGGCAAACTCACCTTGGGTTGCTGTTCTGTTGGGTTTTCGCTGCTTGCTGCTTTTATAGCTGATGACTTTTTAATTGCACGTGGCAGTATTTTCCGCCTTTAGTATTTGAGTTTAGTTACTTTGGCACCACACACTGTCTTTAGTTTGTTTGATCTGTTTGTGGATCAGTCTCTCTCGTGGTTTAGCACTTTACGTAGTTTATGCGATTGAATGTTCTTGCTGTGGCTGTGGATTTGTATCTTGGTTGATCTGTCACACGCAACGCGCACTGTACTCACGATGTGTAACGCACACCTTGGCTACTGGCTGACGACTGATTTCTTGCTCCGACTTCTCGCTGGCAAGAAGCGTTGCTGTTCGGTTTCTCGGTTGGCTAAACTCCCGATTATGTACAACAGCAACAACACAGCGGTGAGCAAAACGATACTCCACACACACTCACAAACCACCACTGGCAACGGGCTCTCTGATAAATCACAGTTAACAGATCGCCAACTAAGCGCACACACAGAGAGCGCATGTCAAATGCACTCAATTGAGTGCGCACTCTGGCTCTCGCTCTCGCTACCTGAGTCGCTGTTAACCCGCTGTTAACTGTGCTCAATGAACGTGCGATGCTCTCACGCTGCTGTGGGCGCTCTCGTGTGGAGTCAATGGTTACGCTCAATTTGCATTGCTCTGATATTATTCGTTATTCGGTTATTTATTAAAACTCGCACACGTGAAGGGCAGCAGCTGTTGTGCTCACACACACACACTCACGAATATTTGACTTCATTTTTAAGAGTGGCTCATTTTATTTAGCAGGGGCGGAGCCTTTGGCTTGGCACCGAAATGGTTGGAGTTGCTCATTTCTGTGTGTACATAAGTGCGCTTCGATTTTGAGTAATTGCTCGTTCCGTGTGTGTTTATTATATATGCATATATTAGCTGAGAAGTAAAGTCTCTACTTTAGATAGATTTGTTTGTACAGCAATTAACACAAAGCCAAATACGCTTGCCAATAATTATACACAAATAATTGCAATTAATCGCAAGCTGACCATTTTTATGACCCTGCGATTTATTCAACTTAACTCTTCATTGACTTTAACCCTTGTTTTATGAGCACCACGGCCACAATTGACTCAAAGGCGCACGTTAACTCTTTTTTGTGCATCTTTATTATTGTATCTCAACCCGTTGAGACTCCTTTAACTCTTTCTACCTGCCTCGCACGCTCCGTCGCAAATTAACCCTTTTATGCCGCTGCATTGTCTCCTGCGACCACGAAGAAAACGCACAATGAAAAGTGTGAAATGCTTTCGAAATATTATTTGTAATAGAAACGACTTCTCGACTTCTCGACTCTTGCGACTTTTAACTAACTGCTTAGCTTCTACTAAATGAATAAACTAAATTACATTTTTTCGTATTTCCCGGAACTCTGCTGTCGTTGTTTCCCTTGCAAATGTGTTTTTTTTCCTCTCTACATTTTTTACTTGAAGTGAAGTCAGCTCAGCTGGAACCTAACCTCAATGCAGATCATAAAAAAGTGAAATTGCATCAGGCGGCAACTGAAGAACTCGGATTCCGCGTAGAGCCAACAAAGGCTTGCAGCATAAAAAAAAAGTCAAGGAATATAGAACCCGAGGAACGCGAGAAACCAGCGATGACCTTCTGCCCGTCGTTTTTTTTTCTAATCGATTCAATTTAACTGTTTTCGCGTTTTTTGCCTTGCGACAACAATAAAAAGAATGGAGGGAAAATTTTTGCGAATTTCCGCAGCAAATGGGTAATTTTCGGGGCGTAATTAGTTAGCCCGAAAGCGAAAGGAAAGCATGGCAAAAAACTGCAAAAATAAGGACAACGGGCAATTGTGACTTTTAATCCGGTTTAATCCCCTCGGCTTAAGTTTTTTGCAAATAAAAAACAACAACACTCAACCGAGTGAGGTTGAATGTGAGGTGCAACACGGTGCACGGTCAACGGTCAACGGCGCGACGCGTCGCAGCCGCGACTCGGCGACGTGGCAGGCTCATCATAATTATGATCCTAGGATAATCTGCAGCTTAGGGATGCTGATCCCGCGATTAGGTAACGAAATCGCGTGCTTAGGTAGCCGCAAAACTAAATTGCCCTAAAAAAGCAATTGACGACCGGCGAGTGGCGAGTGGCAAGAAGAAGCAGCGCGAGCCGAGTCATAAAGTCAGCACCATAAAAAGTCGAGCACGGACACCAAACGTCTCTCTCTCTCTCTCCGTCCTGTCGTTGCCGTGTAACACTTTCCGCTTAAAGCCGAGCTAAAGGGATGACTGACAACCGGACGGCGACGCTTCTGCGCTCACCCGTCATCTGGTTTGCTGGAAACTGGCGAAATTAGCGTGAAGTTGCGTAAAAAATGCAACTGAGAATTCCCTAGAAGACGTCCAAGGACACTGCTAAAAAAATTATAAATAAAAAGAAATGCGTTGACTTTTTGACTTTACGGTTGACAAAAAAGTCAACTTTTTAATTGGCCATAAAAATGCGAAATAAAAAATGTAAGTCGGAAATGAGAGGCAGCTACTTAATACGACTAGGCCTCAACGAGTTGACGTTGCTGTTGTTGTTGTTATAATATTTGTTGCTGTTGTTGTTGTTGTTAGTATTACCTGTGAGATATTCGAAAAGAGTCAAAAAGTCAACTCGTTCGCATTTACATAGTTTGATTGCATCATTTGGCCAAATGGCCATATAACCAGCACATATCAATCAACACACACTTTGTGTATATCCATCTCTATCTCTGTCGCTATCTCTACACGCATGCCCGCTGTTGTATCTCGTATCTCCACCTCTAGTTGTATCTGTATCTGTATCTGTCGCTGTCGCTGTAGCTCGTGTGGCTCTCGCAACGATTTGCATATTTTTGATTTAACAGCTCGCCGAATGATTGTCGATAGATCGCATTGGAGCGAGTCTTAAAACAAAATACGTTTCGTTTCGTTTTGTTTCAGCTCTGCTCTACACTCTAGCAGAGAGTTCATTAACTAGTTTAAAACTGTTAACCCCCAGTCAGTAAATAAATGCTGCAAATATCGATGTGAGCTAAATTATAATTGTTCAACATAATTTCTACAATCGAGAATGCATTTACAAATATAGTTGTTATGAAAAACATTTTTAAATAATTTAATAAATGCAAATTTCCAATACTATGGCATATAGTAGTGATAACATCCATATTTCAAAACTAATATTTGTAGAATAAAAACAATTATATAAATGGTGTTTTACAAATATTTTGTAAGTGCAAAATATAATATGATAATTATGTACGAAAAACTATTCAAGAAATTTGTTTATGTTGTGCTTTATTTTCTCTCATAATATTTCATAGTTTCCAATCTTTGTTCTCATTATTAATATAATACCGAGTTCAGATATATGATATTAATAAGGAAAAAGTCCAATTATTAATCAGTTATAATCCAAAAAAATTCGAAAAGTTTGTAAATTTCTAAAACTAACACAGCAAAAGTATCTTATTATTATTATTATGTACTTATAATTGCATTACAATAATAAGTTATTTTATTGACAACTATTTACTGCTTCACTTTCGTATTCAAAGATTTAAATAAAACTCAAGCAAAACGCAAGAGTATAACACTATTCGTTATCCCTGCAATACTCGTTTTCTGTTTTCGTTTTTGTATTTGTTTTGTCATCTTTGTTATTGTAATTATGTGTGAATAATTTGCATTTGTGATGCGCTAACATTAATCTGTTGTACCACGTTGGTCCACAAAGATAAGATTTGCCACTAAATAAAATAACAAACAACAGTGAAAACATTTTTCAATTTTTCATTTTTACACAAGCGCTGTAAACGTTAACTTGACCATTAGTGGATATAAATGACTAAAATGTAAAGATTTGGCTGTAATACGTTCGAATCATCGGCCTGGGCTTTTGTTAAATAATCGAACAAAGCAAATGTTATTCATTATTTGCAATGACTTTTCATGTTTTTCCATCGCCATCGCCAAAGTCGTTATTTCATCGGGTCTAGGGGCGTTTTTCTTATATAATGGCATACAACTAATCAATACGAGAATACAGAGTTTTAGTGCTAGACAGACATGCTTTAATAATTTTAATATCTCACCCAAGTATTTAAATGATTGACTAGTACTATAAACATATGCCAACCATAAAATAGTTGCGTTGTGAAATATTGCCTTTCAAGTTATATCAGCAGATTTGACATTTTAGCAGGTGCTGATCTTTGCCGTATTAAACCCTAATGAGAAACTGCAACTGCAATCATAAAGAATACTATCAACTTGATTTATCTCAGCGATGATGGTTGGGATAAATAAAATAAACATAATATTTATTAAGTAGATAAATATTGAAACAATATAAAAAAATGAAATATTTTCATTTTTCGTCGTAATTAAAAATATGTAAAGTATATAAAAACAAATTCTCTATAATTTCAAATGTCCAGAAAATTCTTACCTTCATTTACATATAATATTTATTGTAATAGGTAAACGACGGAAACAACTTTTAGTGTTATTAAATGTTAATAAAACTGCTATATATTCCCGAAAATGCTCGACTAGAATCGATTTAAACATTATTAAAATATATAGTAATGCTATAAATATCCCCCAAAGTCCTTTACAGCGCATCACTTGATTCGCTCTGGCCAAAACTTTGTGATCCCAAGAAAAAATAAAATAAATTCGCCAAGGAAAAGTCAGTTAAACTTGTTTGGGCCATTTCTCGCGATCCGCGTAAAAATAAGAATTTGATAAGTTGTTAGTTTGGTTCGACTTGACAAATAAGTTATGTTTAATTGTGTTGGGTAATATGTTCATTACGTTTAGCATATGCGATTGAATAATATAGCCGACTAAACTGGTTGCTGCGCTTTGCTTTCCACTTGATATATGGCTTTCTCTGGTTATTGCTATTGTTCTATAGAAATGCGGATGGCTAAAAGCATTCCGCGATGATCAAGAAACTCGTTGTACTCGTGTCTATGCTGTGATAACATTATATCATCACCCTGTCAATCGATATTGTTCGAGTATTCGAGTAGTCTACAAAATGATCAAATTATGAAATTATGCAAATGTCAATTATGCGGAATATGAAAGGGGTTGTTTGCCGATCACGTAATACTTTTGGCAAACATTGAAACATTTTGATTGGGTTTTACAATCGAGCATGACGACATTAATAATAATTACGCTACAATTATGACATTTGCTTTATGCGGAAAATATGTTTTTCTCGCAATGGAATTTACATATATTAAAGAGTTTTTCGAAATCCTTCTGCTCTGGCCATTGGATTGGAGTTTCCACAGATAGACACAGCCAGAAGTTGGCAAACTTCCCACGGATCAGATCATGACAAACTAACGATATGTTAATGTGCCACAGTTCTCCACATGTTGAAGATTTAATTTTGGCCTGGGCAAAACCCCCTAACGGAAGTCCAAACTGTATTTGCGGTTTTGCGATTTTCCGAAAAACTCTCTCGCGGTTTTTCACACACTCTCGGCCAGCACACTGATCTCAATTAAATCCGTGGAAACGACTCGGCAGCGACGGCAGGGACTTGTTTGATTAGATCCTGGCTTTGGAATTTACAAGATTGCACAAGTTGCTCGTCCTGAGCGGCCGCGGCAAAACATGAGCTGCTGATCCTCGCCTAATGCTCGATAATCCGTTTAAGCCACACGCAAGTTAAGCTAACGGGAAATAACGTAGTCAATGAACAGATCGCTGGGAAAGTCCCTCAGTGAGCAGACGCAGCTTGTGAATAGATTATCGATCGTATTTGATCGTAGAGCGAGATGATCGTGAATCAATAAAGTCGAATATCGTATTTGCCTATAAATGAATGCGAAGTTAACATTTAGCCAGCGATCGCACTTTGATCGATGATCAGCGATCTTTAGAGCTTAGTGTTTGGATTAAACTTTTCGCTAAGCGCATGATCTCATTTCATATATAATTAGCAAGCTCACGATATCGATTGATGCATGGGCAATATGCGCAGTGATCGCGGTTATGCAACGCAGTCTACAACTGTAACTACAAATTACAATCTATAAGCTGTGCATCCCCAGAAATCGAAATGAATTTGATCGTGGTTACGACTTCCGGGTAAGAATGCAACTAGTAAAGGCAATAAAAGTCGAGAGAAAAGAACAATAAAAATATGAATACAGGTGGCAGGCAATTGTAATCAGTTTACGAGTACACGTGTGAGTGCCTGAATATGATGAATATATATGTATGAATGCATATGACTGTAATCGCCTCGACTGATCTGCAGAGGCCAGGCACATGGATCCATCGATCGCCTGCCCACCGGATGCCACCCCGACCCTTCGGCCCTACAACGCCCACCCAACTGAGCTGAGCTGAGCTCTGTGCTCTGTGCTGTGGCAACAAGTGCATGACGCCAGGCCAGCCAAGAGCCAAGAGGCAACTGGCAACCGATAGTTGCCACACCAAATTACTCAGTTATGCAAAGCGCATTTGTGCAACGATCGTCGATGGAAAACCATCAACGAGTTGACGCTACGCCTTGGCATTCAGAACGCGCTGCGTTTCCTGCCCCCAACGCGGGTCAAAAAACTCGCCCACACAATGAATGAATCGACAGAGAGACTCGAGGGGAAGAGTGTGTTGTGTGTGTAACTGTTTTAATGCTTAATTAATTGAATTGGCCTTTTGAACGAATTTCGAATGCAGCCCAAGGGCCAGAACAACCGAAAAGCCATTAAGACGTCTGGCTGGCGCCGCCTGTTAGAATTTAGGGGTTTAGTCCGTTCGATTCTCAGCTCCATTGATGACTGCTGACTGCTGACTGCTGACTGTACTTGGGGTACAGTGAAGCCTGAGGTCTGTTCCATTTCCAATTAGTTGCACGTTCGCTATGCTAATGATGGGGCAAGATCGCTCATGGATTTTTCACCATCTCATGTCCTGGCGGTTGCTCTCTTCCGCCAGCTTTTGTTTCGGCATTCGCAGCGGCTTTTCTTTAAGTTTTTTGACAAACTCCAAAAGTCTGTTGTCATTTGATTTTATGTTCACACGGGACAATTTATATGCTAATTTGCAGTGGGCATCAAAGGCAGCCGGTTGACTGACGTTCCAACTGATGAAGGTGTTAGAGAAGTAATTACGTTGCATTTAAATGCTCAATTAGTGCGAAGACAACGACACAAGAACGACGCACTTCAGCTCCAAGCTCCCCGACTCCCTCTCGCCTCATCCTCCCTTTAACTTGTCGGGCGCTTCGTCTGATGACCATTTGTTTCTCTTGATTGCTGGAACCGCGCGCATGTCACAAACAAGCCCAACGAACTTCGGACGAACCCATTCCACACTCTCTCCACAGCACTTGGGACGGACACCTGCTTTAAAGTATCCTAAAGTGACTCCCCCACAAGATCCCATTTTGCAGCAGTTTCTTACCTGCCCACAGAGACCAACTTCATTTAAATGCGCTGCAAAAAGACTCTTAACACTGCAAGATACAAATGTATCTTGTTAGTTATACTGCTAATAAAGACTGTATCTTAAATATGTAATTAAATAAAATTAAACGTCGAGTGATAGGACCACTTCTGAGTGAGCTGCAATTGTCTTGAAGTAAAGTGCATTAATTTATACACTGTACAGTAAAACAATTTAAAATTTCTGAAATATTATGCAATAGCTGCATAGTTTCTTAATAGCAAAATGCGGTTTAAGATATACTTAAATCATAAATTACAAAATATTCGTTTATTTTAATTTATATATTTTATAATTTGTTATTTGTTCGATTTATTTTATTAATAAAAGTTCTGAAATTATTTCTTGCTTATATATACCCCTGCTAACAATATAAAAGCTAACAAAAAAAAAATTATTTTTTTTTGCATAATTATAATTTCGGTTTCTTGTTCTATTATTATAAATTCTGAAGTTAATCTTGTAGTTACATATGTATATTTCTTTCTTACTTCTTATTTAACATAAATAAAATTGAAAGTATATTTTACAATAGTACAATTAGTATTACAAATCATAAACAAGAAACAAGTAGACCTGCCGACAACCCTATTTAGAGTTTCACTCTACTTCATTTCTCCACTTTTCAGTTTACTCCATCGTGCCACTTAAGGCCTCAACTTTCCCCTATTTATGCCGCAAATCTGCACTTGTTTCCTGAGTTAAAGAAATCGGTGAGTGAGCCTGAATTTCCGCAACCTTATCTTAATTCTCGTAGTTGGTTTTGTGAGTGCAACTTTCCCTTAGCTCCTTTTTAGGTCGCTAATCTACGAGTATACTAAGTGATCTGTAAAAGCACCTACACTCACCTACTCATCATCAGCATCCTCCTCTTCCCCAACCTCGACCTCTCACGGTGCCTACAATTTTGTCACACGCTTTCGCAGCGAGAGACTGGGAAACAGGTCTCCTCCTTAAACTCCTAAATTATAATAAACGTGTAATCGTAATGCGTGCTTATGAACATAATCTTCTGGTGATTTGGCATGAATTAGCGATGCTAAATGTCAAAAACGAAACGATATCAGTGCAGTTCAAAGTCGCATTCGCTGCTCTCAAACCAGTCTCTCGAATCAATAAAAACAAAAATATCGAATCCGCAATTCCAATTTCGATTCCCATCCAAAACTGAACTGAACGATTGATTCAAATGTGCACGCGAACGCATTTCGCAATAAACTCCAAAGTGTACACAACACTCGAGTCTGGCTTTAGCACTGGGAATGCAACTCAGAGATGACACTGGGAATCGGAATGGGAATCGGAATTATGCGAATTCAAAGCCATATGGAAATGCGTTTAAAATGGATGCACAGTTATGGTTTCGACCCGGTCTGCACTTGTTCTAGCAGCCTCAGTCTCAGTCTCTCTCATTCGCTCCCTCTCTCTGTTAAATTTGCATTTTGTTCGCCGTCTGATAAACTGGACGATCTGCCACCCTCCCCAGCTGCCCTTCTCGCTACCCAGCTATTCCTCGATGGGGGCCCCAGAAATCATTATATGATCGCGACGACATTTACGACACACTTTGTGGCTATTTATGCGGTGCATTCAGTCCGGCAAGTTCTCCAGCCACTTGGGTGGTATATCGAGCACACACACACCTCAGGTTCCCAGCTACACTGCAAAAAAAACACAAGTAACACCTTTGAAGTTCTCATCAGAACGGTTCATTCCGTACTTCCACTAAAAGTAAAACATCAAAGATACTCAAAATTTGTATGATTTTGAAATATTTTCAACTAATCTAATTTTAAACATCGAATAAAATATAATAAAATGCTTTTTGATTAAAATATCGTTTACAAATAAATATTAAATTAAGATGATACACAAATATAAACTAATCTTGCAAAGCAATATTTTTACAATTTAAAGGTAAATATTTTTCAAGTAAAATTAAATTAAATTAAAAATAAATTACACATTAAAATTAAATAAAATGCATTTGAATGAACATTTTAGTAATTTATTATACGAATTATAATTTTTATTTAAATTAAGCTGATGTCAAGAATTAAACAAAACGCGTGAAATAATAAATTTATAAAATCTGGAGGACATTATAAATCTTTTTAAAATTAAAGATAAGGTCAATTGAACAATAAATACGTTTTTTTTTGTAGTTACAATTTTGTTTATTTTGGCGCTCAAATAAAAATTCAATTAACTTGATTTCCAAAACGAAGTAATATTTCTCAAATCCAAAAGTTCGTGCAATTAATATTGGCTTTTAATAATTTTTTGTTGGCTGTTAAAATTACATAACATAAATTCCTTATTTTTGAAACGGTTTTTCTAAAAATATGTTCCCTGCGTTATATTGAAATTTTATGCCATTTTGTTGTGCAAGAGAGTTGATCAGTTAATTTTTGAGCGTGTAGCGTTACTAGACTCATTAGCTCTTTAGGCCTCCTCGATCTCTGCCCCTGCCCCGGTTGGGGCCATAAATATTTTGATTTGTTGTGCAGCAGTTTCCAATTGGAGTACTCGCAGCGGTTTCCATTTGACTGTTTAATGGGCCATCAAAACGCTGCCGAGATGAGTCAAACAGTCGTCATAGCAGTAAAGCGTTGTCGTTGTTGTTGTTGTTGTTGTTGCTGTTGTTGGTGGCAGTAGTTTGAACTCCAATTGAACTTTGGCTACAGCTGCTCTGCCCAAGTGTTTAATGGTCAGCGTGGCAAAGTCTGAAGGAGTCGGTCCAAATGCAAATCTTGTGAAAGCGATCAAAGCAAATTGAAATTCATATTTGTCTTGCCCTCGCTCGTTCCATCGCTGCTTTCCCATACCAATCGCAACGAAACACAAAATGTTTGGGGTCTCTGGGTCCCAACGTAACGGCATTACAATCAAAATGTGGAACAAGTTCAATCGCAACGCCCTTAGGGGCCACAGTCAGAGCCAAGCCGAAAAAACACTACAAAAAAAAAAACCAAAACCAAGGCTGACTATCATCAAAAGGCAGGCAGCATCGATCTGCCAACTCGCAACTGCCAACTGGCAATCGCAATCGCAACCGCACCCACCCCCTACACTCTCTCCCTCCCTCTCTTTCGTATCTCTCTCTCTCTTCTGGCCATTGTTTAATGCGATCAAACATTGTGTGGGAGTGTGTTCCCAACTGCAATAAGCAGACTGCTCTTTGGGCATTAGCTTTAGTTAGGCTTTGGCTAAGATTTGCTTCACATGCGAAATGCTTTTCAGAGTCTGCAGCCAAATGTCCAATCGAATATGCGAATACCTTACTTAAACCCTACTTCAGTTATGGTAAAGTGGAGTGGAGTGGAGTAGAGTGGAGTGATTTTAACTAGTATTACTAAATGTTGTTAGTTTATATCGCAATTCAATTATACAAAAATATACCTTTCCTCTATAAATTAGTACTCAAAATCAGTCTAAGATAGACTTGTCATTTCAATGATATTAATATTATAGATGTGATTTTGGCTTTTCGACGAATTTTAACACTGTGAAAGGATTTCCCTTTAAGAATCAAAAGAAAAATAAGCAGAATTCTTTATTTTATTTGTGAAAGTTGTTCAACTTTTAATAAATAACAAATTTTACAGTAAGTGCGCTGATCTTCACTGATTTAATAAACTAATTTTCTACAATAATTTTGAGATACATATATTGCCATGAATTAAATAGTTAATTTAACAAAAATAGTTAATTTCGTAAACCAATTTAATTTTGTCGCTGATCAGTTAATAAACATTGGCTCACTTACCACTTGTTCAAATTCCAATTTCAATGCAGTTCAGTAATAATTTATTACTTAATTATAATTTCTCACACTCATGCAGTTAATGTGAAGGTTTAAAAATAACAAAATGATTATTATTTCCTTTGTTAATTAATTTTGTACTAATATTATGTGGAATAAATTCATTAGATATTTTTGGGCAGATCATTCCACATGTTTTCAAATACTATAACATTTCCTTTCGTATTAAATATTGCTTTAATTTTTGTATCTCCTCTCAGTCATTTGCCTACTCAGTGCAATGAGCTCTCGGTGCAATTCTCTCCAATAAATTATTCTGCGCCCTGTCGCAACTGAATACGAAGTGATCTCTATAAGCATAACCCAATTCTGACTGTCTGTCGATCTATCCGCCTGCAGCAATCCCCTCTCTAAACCATTCCCTTGCGATCGATGGCTGCACTTCGCAGTTAGTCGGAAATTGGCGTCAGTCTTTCAGTTAGATCAGCAATTAATGATCTGGTTAGGGCATGTCAAAGCCGTTTATCTGCACTCGTATTCGGTACTCGAACTCGAACTCAGACTCAGACTGAGACTCAGACTCGTACTCAGAGTGTGTGCAGTGAGTGCTGTCATATGGCACTGGAAACCACAGCAACCCGTGACCACTTTTGCACTGCGGATCGTGCGGTAGAAATTCCAAGGTTTGTCAGCTCGTTGGCCTTTGGTCACCTGCGCTTAATTTGAGGCAGCCCCAAGGCGGGGGAGAGGGGCAGGAAGGGGGAGGGGGAGGGGGAAGCCAGGCTTTGGCTACGTTTGCGGTGCATTGATAGCAACGTTTCGATAAGTTTTTCTCACACACACGAAGGAAGCTGTGTGGAAAAAGTGGAAAAATGGAAAGTCAGGCGATCGCAAAGATCGCAGCGATCAAATATGTTATAGAAAATTGAGCACATACCGCACAAACACAATGCCAAAGAGCGAGACAGAGAGAGAGAGAGAGAGAGAGCGTCGAGGAGGGAGAAAGAAAGAAGATACATTTGCTCACTTTGATTTGTTTATTTCGCTGGCACACGAAACTCCCAGCTCCCTGGCAGAAGTCTCTCTGGCCGCAACTTGACCTTTCACTGTGCCGATTTGCCGGAAGCGCTCACCCAAAATATATCACCAAGCGAATATCTACAACAACAGCAGCAACTACAACAAAAATGATGATTGGAGCAGCCGCCACAACAATGGGAGGGCACAGCTCAAGCTCAAGCTGAAGCTGGACCCAAGCCCTGGTTGCTGGAGCTGCAGCTTCAACTGGAACTCACTTTGAGAGCAGAGGGGCAGACTGCGAAAATAGTAAACAATATCTGTAAAAATAAAAACGCCCAACGCCGCTGCACGTTGCCAATGCCAAATGCCCATTGTTGTCTTGCAAATGTAATGCAGCCTCCGGCGATGAGCCAACCAAACCAACTCGAGTTCAACTTGGTAGGCATCCCAGAGCCTGCTCCCCAACTGCCCGGTCAGCTCAAACGGCCACAACAACGCCCCGAAACGGAGTCCACATTGTGAACTAGTTAAATCATTTGAAAAATCACCACAATGCGCTCACTACTCAACACTACTGGGCCAATCCCTAGTCCAGCGGATCGTAGCAGTAATAATCGATATAAAGTGGGGAATGGATCTCGATGCATTAGAAACTAATCCAAGTGGACACTTAAGCAAAATTATACAATTCGTGAAAGTTCCTGTCATATGAAAAATTACATTTTGAAAACCAAAATATAAATTCTTGAATGTGAATTTAAGAAATGTTCATTCTCAACAAATAATTCTTGTCCGAAAGATTAAATTACATTGAATTTTTCATTCTCAGCATATAAGGCTGTAAATCATAAACTAGATTGATTTCTAATCTAAAAACAAGACATGAACAATAAATGTTTTAATAAATAAATCTTATATTTAAGAAAATCGTAAATACTGCCAACGGAAACTCAATCAATAAAGTAATAATAAAGCATAAAAATATATCAAAGTAAATATTTTTAGACAAGTATTGATTTGATTATCTTCTAAAAGTTCAACTCATAATTTGTTCATTAAACATTAAATATAACTGTCGCAATTATTCATCAAGGGTGAGGCCTATGTATATTTAAATATAACATTTTTTCAGATTGTCTCAGACAATGCTGAATGCAGCAAAGTGTATCAAAATTGTTGTAAATGAATTTGTCATTATATTGTAGAAGACACATAATATCTATTAAATTTCCTCTTGAAAATGATAAAAAATACAAACAAATTAATATTACTCTACAATCAACGATGTTTGCAACAATCTGATACATTTTTGATGGAATGCGATGCAAAGAATGTATTTGCTGAATAAATGCACTGAATGGAACTGCAAGTAAATTTTCTCTTCTCGATATTTCTGATTTCTGTGGCACAATCGCTAAAATCTGCAAAGCTTTCCAAGGCTAATAAACTGTTTCATATTACTGCAGTCGATTTGCGTTCTTTGGGCTTCTCCATAGAGTGGCAGGAAGAAGTCTAGTTAGATATGCGAATGTAGTTTGGCTATTTGTCGAAGTGGGACTGGCTTTTTGAGTTGTTATCGCTCAATTGATGGACTTGCAGTGCGATACGATCAAAGGCATTCCTTGGGAATGCTAGACACAAGTGTCTGTCATCGAATGGGGGCCTAGGCCATAAAATGCTATAAATTACTCTATTCCAGCCGAAGGTAGAGCTATCGCAACGAGCAATCTGGAGAAACAACTGGGGAATACTCCAGCTCATTCAGATAGAGAGAGAGAGAGAGAGTAACGTAGGGGGAAGGGGCAAGGGAAATGTTGGTTCTCTGGGTCTGAGCAGACGTGCACTCCTTACAAATTATGTTTAATTAAAATTTCTGTATTAAATATGACACAATGCTCCGAATTCCGGCGCGAAATGTCTACCCATGGCTTGCGAAAGGTCTGATATATAATTATTATGGCACCCCGAATGGTCCCCGCAGAGACCAACAACTCGCCACAGGCCGCAGAGTCAGAGACTGTCCTTGCCCCAAACGAGAGGCAGGCGCATCATTTATGATTTTATTTTATTTATAAAATGATCAGCATTCTCCCTTCTCCTGCTGCTCGCTGCTCGCTGCATGGGCTGTTGATGCGACAATGTCGATGATGATATTTACAATTTTTTGCGTACATTTGTCGCATTGTTTTCGGCCTGGCCAGCGGCCGTTGGCCAAGTTGCTGCTGCTGCTCATGTTGCCCATTCGCGCCCCATTCGAGCCAGACATTGTCCATATCTGGTGTTATGACAAATGCTGTATGTAATTATTGTATGTAGTTTGTAGCATTGATCTCACAGAAGGACGACAGTATGTATTGTATCTTCATGCTGCTGCTGCTGCTGCTGTGGCTGCTGCTGCAACGGACAAAAAGATATCAGATATGTCGCATATTAATAACGCCCCGGATGGTGCACATTTCGTGTGCTGCGTTTTGTGCCTTAATTAACCCTTTTTAAATTGGGCATAATTAGGCTGGCCAATGCACTGCTCGAAATTGCTATATTTTTAAAACAATTGCAATATAGCGATTCACTTCCTTTTAAATTTTAAAACAATAGTTGCGTACATTGTGAATTTATTTGTGGCTCTCTAATTACTTATCCCATAACTGTAACATTCTCAGGAATTGCAACATTTTGAAATTTATTTTTGTTAATAGGTTTTACTTTTTTATTTTATTATTTATTTATTATTATTATTATTATTATTATTTTATTTTTTATATTTTATTTTATATATTTTATGACAATATAATTTATTTAGAATACATATTTATTTGAAGGGTTATATTGGCTTTTTGTTTAACAATTTTATAATGTTAATCATTGAATTTATTATATTTAAATATACGAGTACATTTCAATTCGATTTATATTTGAATAACAATATAAGTTTATTTTTACCCAAACTTAAAAAAAATATTTATTTATTTCAAATAACAAAACTATATATTTCCTAAAAAAAGAAAATAGTTATCACATTTTATTTACACTTTATTTATATTCCAATTTAAGTTTATTTTTTAAATTTAGCTCTTCAAAACAATCAACCAATTTAAAATAAGCAAAGCATATATTAATTGAAAATAATTATTATTGAATGAAATTACTTGGAAATTTAATATTTTAATAGACACAACCTCTGTTATGCTAATAGAGCGAACATTAAATTGGTTTTTTAAAATAAAACACATTAAAGCATTGTATTTAAACAACAATTTATTGCTTGACAGAAATTAAATTACCTTGTGCCTATGCTTGTTTTTTCTTTGTCCATAATTTCGCACAGTGTAGTCGACATTGGTCAGCTCATCATTATATCAATCACATTCGTTAATATTTCTGAAATATTTTCGCGTAATTTGTTGATATCAATTTACACAAAGAGCTGCAGCTCTGTCAGCTCTGGGTGCTCCTCGGCTCTTCGGCTATAATTATATCATTTCGATTGATCATGCGCCGAGTGTAGCAGAGATAAACGATATTAAGGCATGATTCAAATTCCGACGGAATTGTGAGAAATAAGCACAACTTATCTAGCAGTGTACGCAGAGAAAGAGCCACGAGATATCAAAGGAAAGAGATGGCATTCAAGAGCAGGGCTCCAGTTAGGAGTTGCGAGTAGAACTCAGCGGGTGTGCGATATAATTGAAGGACAGCTTTCAAGTTCCAGACAGGTGCATTAGTAGGCAGAGTGCCACAAATGTCGTTGCTGTTGTTGTAGCTGCCACTTGACGATGATGAATGTGTCGTTTGAGCTGCGATCGAGGAGCGGACATAAATGGTTTGATTTGGTGCTACGATATTTAAAGCAACTTTCACACTACCAGCAAAAGCGGCAGCAGCAGCAACAGCAACAACAACAACAACAGTCAATTGTGTGTTGGGCGACAAGCCCTTAAATGGCCAAAACACGCGCAGAACCGTCAACAGAACATCTCGGAGCTCAGACCGAACCCGAGACTTTAGTATATTCTTTAGTATTTATTTGCTCTTCACAAATTTGGACACACGCTGCATACCAAAAAATGTGCACGTAAAAGGATACTTTTTTAACACAGCTCCCTCCGCCACCTTCTCTCTTCGACTCCCTCATCCTGCCCTTTGGCTGCAAACGCCAATAATTTATAAAGCGAACAATAAAATGTTATCAAAAAATACAACAAGAGGCGCATGCGGACAGCCTGAACTAAATGCCGCACGCCTGCGCAATGCTCAACAAGTTGCCCATCAGTTTGTGGCAGCAGCCAGGGGGAAAGTGTGGCAAGGGGGCGCTTGAGAGGTTGGAAGGAGTGGCAGAGACAGCAACGTCTGGAGCAGCCAGCCATCGAGGCAGCCAGCAAAGCCCTACGAGTCGCGTCGTCCAGCAAACAACAAACTGATGATATATGAAATCATATAACAGCAATCGGCAGGCAAACACAAACACACAGCCCAACACACCAACACACACAATAACACACTCAGTTGTGGTGTAGTTTATTAAATGACAACCACTTGAAGTGCGTTTTGTGGTCCGTTTGCTTGTTGCCAGTCGCCAGTCGCCAGTTGCTCGTTGCTCGATGGTTGCTTCTCGCTTTATTTATGACACTTCAACAAGTTGCTTAGAGAATTTGCCACAGTTTATTTATGGCCAGTCGATGCTCGAGGGTTTCATTATGCGAATTCGAAATGAGGGCAACTCTATTCCCTCCATAAAAGCTGGGCTCTGGCAATCTGACAAATAAATAGCAGACGCGATTAATCTGAATAGATCTACCATAAAATAATCAAGAATGAATGAAGTCTTCTGCAGTATGTGATAGTGCTAATAGCTATTCAATAAATCTATTTTCATGTGTAATCTACTTTCATTTATATATATACATATATCAGAAATGATTGCAGATGTATAAAAATAATATAAAAATAATTTCCATATTCTGTGAATAAATCGAATTGTTGATAAGTACATTGATGAAAATTCTTGTTTAAAATTGTATCATAAATACTGAACAACGGAAGTCAGAAAAATGGTTTAAAAAAGTTTAATATATTCTCAAATTAATATTATTATATTATGCTTTATTTTTTCTTGTAAAATTTCAAACTTAAAAACATATTTTATTAAGTTCAGCGTTCAATTACTACAAAATATTTAAATTTGTATACATAATTGAAATTACATATATATAATATACAACAATTAAAATAATAATAATTTACAATATATTTTAAATTTTTAGTATTAATTGATAACGAACAAGTAAAAAAAAAGTTCACAACAAATATTACAATTCTCAAATAATTACTCATTGCTGTTGAATATTGATAAACTAAAACTATGGCCTTCACTGAATCATTTTAATGAAATTGAAACTGAGTCAAATTATTCCGTTATTTGCAGACTATAAATTACGCCAACAGAAGTATAATAAATCAAATTTACCTGTAGCGCATTAAAATTAAATTAATCCAAGTTGAAAAGACAATAAGCAAAATACCCAGTTTCTCGATTAGTATGAGCGTTAAAACCAGTTGGATTATTAATCGGTTCTCAATAGTATTTAGCAACCCCTATATCATATCTAAAAATAATGAAGCTCGTTTATTTATAGCAAAATCGATCATAAAACGCGGACGACACGTTTCGAAATTAAATCATTTCAGTTGGGCGAGCATTCATGAATCCGAATCTGAATCTGGACGGAGCTCGGAACTGATCGAAATGAGTCGAGGCTCCCAGCTAGCTGTGGCTGGCAATACGAATAGGCCATAAAATCGTATAGCGATCGCGGCTCTTAAATGATTTTTATAACACTTCAACGATTCAGTTTTGATTTTTTTTTTTTCGATTTCATTTTTTTGCTATTGCCATTGCTGTTTTTCTTCTCGATTTTTATGGCGTGGCAAAAATTTAATGACATTCTCTATTGTATGTATAATATGCAAAAGGTTTTAATGGATTTCTGTGCGCCTTTTTTCTTACTTATTTTCTCGTCGTTGTCGTTGTTGTTGTTGTTGGTGTGTGGCTTTTGTTTTATTTAATAATATAAATGAGACCATAAAATGCGAACGGGTTGACGCATTTGCCGCTGTTGTTGTTGCTGCTGGCCAAAAGCGTGTTAAAAGTAGACTAATGGCCTTTAATTTAAGCAGCCGCCATCGAACTTTATGGCACTTTAAAGTTTTTCACGGCTACGGAAAAGCCAATGCCCCTTGCCCCCCTCTCTTTAAATACTCTGTGGATGTAATTGAATAATTGTGCGAGGCTGTACAACTTTCTCCATTCAAAATTAAATCACTTTATGCGTCTTGGGCTGGCAGATAAGATCGAGATCGACCCCTTTTGGCAGCCCCCGTTGGCGGCGCCTTAAACAAACAACAATTTGCCGTTTCTGGACACATTTGCGTGCCAATGGCGTAATTTACCACTTAACATATCAATTGTGCGGCTATTAATCAAACAAGCCGAGTTTCAATACTCTCCAACAGCCCCAAAACAACAGATTCCGAGACGATACCAAAAATCCATTTCATTCCGATCCGATCCGACCCGTTTACGAGAGAGAGAGAAAGAGCTAGAAAGAGAGTGAGAGGGAGAGATACTGTCCAGTTTGTTGGCTGCTTTGATTTGTACGCATCGCTTGTCAAACAACTGAAACAATAAGCGTGTGGGGGAGGCAAGGGAACATAACACACGATAAACACAAAAACCAAAAATCAAAAAAAAAAAAAAAAACATCGAATACAAAGCCAAAAGGCATAAAAACATTCCGTTTCTTCATACTTTGGTATCGTAAATGTCCATCAAATCATAATAAGAGCATAAAAAGTAGAATTTTTTAACACCTTTTTGTATTGCCATCCCCACTTGAGTTCTTTTATTGTCCGGCGCTCGCCACAGTAGCCTCCGTTGCCAGGCTTCCCCCTGCCCCCTGCCCCAGTCTCTTTGCTCTCCAAGCTCAGCTCATTGGCAGTTAGACATCGACATCGACCTGTCCGATGTGGCCAGTCGATAAACTGTTTGTCTGTTTGGCATTCCTCCTCCATCCCCATCCTTCATCTGCCATCCTCAATCCTCAATCCTTCATCTCAATCTCGATCTCAACCTCAAGCTCAACTATTTCATTCAGCTTGTCAGACGACGGCGTCTAATTGCTTTTGTGTGCTCCACTAAGGTGCGCAACATAATTTGTAACGCACTCCACACAGCAACAACAGCAACAACAACAACAACAAACAGCAAGAGCAAGAGCAACAACTGAAAATAAAATATCCGAAATATAACAACTCAATAAACAAAACTCCATTTCAACTCGTCTCGACTGCGCGCCACTCCAAAACACTTAAGCCCCAAAGTGTATCTTTGATCTTTTCAAGAACTGACCCCCACTTGACTGCCGACTTCAACCAGAAGTTATTTTCCACACCATTATTATTGTTTTTTAGTGCTTTGCAGCTCGAACTCTAAGCTAAAGTATCAGAATTTAACAACATTATTACTGTGCACCATTTATTAATCAATAATTTTCGGACTGGAATAACAAAAAAATAAAACAATAAATAAATTAAGGAAATGAATTATATGTATATTCATTAATATTTTGTGCCTCTTAGTCAGAAATCATGGATTATCCCTTTTTTTTGTGATCCAAAAGTACATTTAAAATTAATTATTATTATTAATGGAATGTATTTATTTTTAAAAATTTGTACAGAAACCTTTTACAATTGAGTAGCAGTGAAATATACAGTATTAGCTAAAGAAAGAAAGAATTTTGCAGTTGCTGAGACTCTCTTATTTACTAATTGCCAATTTAAATTCTTTAATATTCTTTCGAAGTTTTCGCACGCAATATAAAGTAATAAGCATTGGCAACCAATAATCACCCAGCAAATTAAAAGCAAATTGTATTGAAATATTATTAAGCAATTAATGAGAAATTTAAAAAAAAAATGCACACTGATAATGATTTTATTATTTCGATTCGAAGCTTGTGCTTACCTAAAGTAAGAGTCAAAATCAATTGGAATCAAGAAAATTTTACCAAATTTGTTGTTACTTATTTCCAAATCAGAATCGCATACACTATATGCAATATATATACATGTATGTGTGGTAATCGATATGCATGTAGCAAACAGCTTTGTGACTCAAAATAATCGATCAGCCTAAAAGTGTGCAATAAATTAATTTTCCTATGATGGTTGTAATGTTGCCACGCGGCGAATTCAAGAATTTTCCGTCAAGTACGTAATTAAATGTAAATTTTGTACATGAATCGGGTTACCTGACGGCAATTTAAAACATTATACAAAAATGTTTAGTGAAACAAAAGTTTAAGTACATCTTATTTGCACGTTTGTAATATAATAATTGAAATAATAATAATAAATATATAATAATAAGCTTAGCATTGAATTAACGTAATATAATGTATGTTTACACAATAATCAAAAATTAGTTGCATTAAAATACAGCTTTTGGTTCGAATTGTAAGCCGTAAAAGTACTTTCGGTTCTTTATTATTATTAGTAAATTGGCTATATCCTAACTCTATTAGCTAAAATGCTGATTTCCATGTTATTAGCCAGCACTTTCACAGCATTCAAAAATTAAAACAGCATTAGGCGAATATATTATATATTATTTATATATAATTCATGCATACTGCGTGTCTGTAAACCCAGTTCAGTCTACGCCATCTATCATGGAATATCGTGTATTGTTGTTCATTCTCGCATATTGTGTGATGGAAAATCAGTCTGCAAAAGTTCGTGGACAATTTTTTTTTATAATTCTTAATATTTATTTCATTTTCCGAATTTGTACAGCCACCATTTACAATTGAATTCCATAACTTCTCGTGTGTACTTCTGGATCACACGTTGGCGAATCAACTGGACTGTATTCTTCATAGAAAGCGCATATATCCATCAATTTCAGTGTTTTTTAAATTAACTCAAGAAGCCAACGAGTTTAATTTGCTATATCATCTACAACTTCTCAAAAAGGACAATTCCAAAATGACAATTGCACGCCACAAACTCGATGGCTGCAAATTCTTGGAATCGTTTTACAGCAATAATATCATTGGAAAGTTCTTCAGACGCATTCGAAATGTCAGCAATCTGCCTAAGAAATGCCCAGTTCCTGGAGTAAGTAATTAGTAATCACTTTTGGAAACTTACATAATAGTAAACGAGATTTTTAGGAGAAACTTTTGGCGATTCGCAACTATACAGTATTAGCTGAAGAGTATCCTCCATTTGCTCCAGCTATGACTTTCCATATGAGTCTCAAAATCGAAGCAAAAGGAATCATGGTTGCCGATATTATTAACGTAGGCTCTGTTGTTTACTAACTGCCAATCTATTTTTGTGAATGTTCTAATTTTTTTTCTTAATTTTTGCATAAAATGAATGGGTTAACATTTTGTCATCAACTAAATACACACCAAATTAAAAGCAAATTGTGTATAAAAATCAGCAAATTAATTGAACATTTTGTGTTTATTTAGGGCAATTATTTTCCTTTAAAACTTGTGTCTATCATCCACAGAGAGTCGCAATTATTTGCACTTTTTCGTCTTTACAAATCAGATTCGCATACATTTGGAAATGATTCCCATATAGCATTCAGCTTTGTGAGATGCGCAAGAGTCACTAAGGAAGATATATGTATATCAGTCAGCTTTTGTTGTAATCATTAAGTTGGCGCGAATTTGAAAATCATTTAATTTCAAGCGCAAGATTTCTTACGAATAAATAAAGCTCAATTATTTTTTGAAAATTTGAAGAAAAAGTGAACAACAATGAATTCTGAATTCATAACACAATCGTTGTTCACACGACATAATGGTCAGCCTAAAAGTGTGCATCAAATTCGGAGTTTATAACTTTGTGTTAGTTTGTAATATTATCACACGGCGAATACATTACAAAAGTAAGAAACGCTTCTAAACGAAACTTCGTCAAGTATGAAACGAATTGTGGACAATTTTATTACTTAAATCGGGTTTAAAAGCTGAATTTTAAAACAAAAAAGCTAAAATAATGTTTCGAAATATAAAAAAAAATAAGTATACTTTTCCTGAATATCCCAAAAAAATAAATATACGCTGCTCTTTCCCACATGTCTTAAAGGATTTTTGGGTATATTTTTTAAAATTTATAATTACTTTTTGAGGTCCCTGATTTGAATAATTATCGGTTAAAATATTTTTTTTAAATATTATGAAAACAAGAAATCATTTTTGATTTGCTCTTTTGTTCACTTTTGTTTGTGGGCAAATGTTTCAAATGACATTATGGAATTGCCCATATCTTAACTCTATTAGTTGAATTGCCGATTTCTATGCGATCAATTAATAGCCTTCAAAAATTAAAAATGCATTAAACGAATTTATTTTTTGTATATATTTCGTGCATTATTCTGTCACTAAAACCAGTTCAGTGAAATAAACCACATATCATGGATAATCGTGTATTTTTGTTGTTTCTCGCATATTTTGTGATTCAAAATCAGGCCGCAAAAGTACGTTGAAAATTATTTTTCCATTCCTAAAACGTATTTAATTTTCGACATTTGTTCAGCCCCCTTTCACCATTGAGTTCCATAACTTTTCGTGTGCAGTCCTGGAGCCCTCTTTTGGGGAACTCAACTGTATTCTTCATAGAAAGCACATATACCCGTCAATTTCAGTGTTTTTTAAATTAACTCAACAAATCAACGAATTTAATTTGCTATATCAGCTACAACTTCTCAAAAAGGACAATTCCAAAATGACAATTGCACGCCATAAACTCGACGGCTGCAAATTTTTTGAATCATTTTACAGCAACAATATCATCGGAAAGTTCTTCAGGCGCATTCGAAGTGTCAGCAATCTGCCTAAGAAATGCCCAGTTCCTGGAGTAAGTAACATTAATTATATTTGAAAACTTATATAATAGTAAACGATATTTTTAGGGAAAACTTTTGGCGATTCGCAACTATACAGTATTAGCTGAAGAGTATCCTCCATTTGCTCCAGCTATGACTTTCAATATGAGTCTCCAAATCGAAACAAAGGGAATCATAATTGCCGATATTATTAACGTAGGTTCAGTTGTTTACTAATTGTCAATCAAAGTGTGTAAATGCTCTAATTTTATTCTGAAATTTTTGATAAATGAAGTAAGTTCTTTAAATAAAATGAATGAAGTGTAAACCATTACACTTTTTCATCCAAATTAAAAGCAAATTGTCTACAAAAATTATAAAGCAATTAATGGAACATTTTGTGAAATTATCAACTACACAGTAATAGTGATATTTGCCCATAATTTTGTTCTGGGAAAAATATATTATTAAGCAATTGTTACTTCTCAAATTCGTTCAATAATTAAGTCTAACGATTGCTATAGCAACACCGGAAATTCAAGGAAATGATGTTCCCAAGTCCAAAATAACAATCAGCATTCGCGCATCAACACTGAATAATTTACGAAGTTCATAGCAGTTAGCTTTGTAATTGAAGCGTAACGATTGGCGCACATTTCAAATGATAGTTTGTCAAATCAAGATTATTTAACGATCTATTAATAGTGGTGACTAAATCCAAATACACATATTGTAGTTGCGGAATGATTATTTATTAAAAGTATCTGACATTATTATACAATTTTATTTAAGCTAATTTAGTCTACCGTTTTCATTTGTTTGAGAGCCATGAACTATCGCGCTTTGTTATTGGCATTTGCATGTCTTACAATTTTGGACTTGAGTTTGACAAAAGTGAGCAGAATATAATAAATTCGTAGCAAAATATATAAATAATTATTTCGTTAGCGCTCTTTTGAAATTGAAGTCAAGAATCTGAGCTGCGTTAGTTTGGATCCCGATGTGGCTTACGAATTCAGCTGCACTCTACACAGAAAGCGTATTTTTCCTACGATGTCTGTGCGATTTAATCTCAAGAAAAAAGTTGAATTGTTTAATCTTTTATTCGATTTGGCTATTGTGAAAAGTGACAAAACTAAAATTTCATTAGGGCACCACAAACTTGATGGTTGCAAATTCCTGAAGTCATATTATAGTAAGAACGTTTTTGGAAGGTTCTACAAGCGTATGCGAGCCGCCAGCAATTTTCCAACAGATTGTCCAGTATCAGATGTTAGTATGGTATCCGCCTTGTGAATTTTGAGCTTTTTACTGTATATAAACCCTTTTGCATAGAACACCCTCTATGAGATTCGCAACTATACAGTTCTACGTGAAGAGTATCCGCCCAACCCTCCGGCATTGACACATGAAGGGGAATTAAAAATACAAGTGAACAACAAAATTATTGCCAATATATATCTTCTGGGATCTATCACATATTAAAGAATTTACTATATATAGAAAAATACCATTTAAAAAAGTCTAGTTTATTACAACTTTACCCAAGTGAAAAAGTTTTGTTCCTCACCAAATAAATTGGTTTTTTAATATCACAATAATCTCAATAGCTTCTGCTCGTTGATGCCAATCCAGGTGTGACAAAGCAACCAATTATAATCTGCCAATTAAAAGCAAATTGTTATAAAACAAAATATTAAGTAATAAGGGGAACTTTTAAAAAAAATTTGACAATTTTGTATTGTTCCCAATCGAACTTTGAGTCTTTGAGTGCAATCATGCACTGAGAGTCACAATTAGTTGTTTTTGTTCCTCGAATCATGAAATACTGCGTTTTGTTATCGACTTTAATTTTAGCGATGTTTCTGGACACCAATCTAGCTAAGGTACGAATTCAAGATATTTGTAATGATAATAATCGAATCTAAAATTTACATTTGTTTCATATAGCGTCCTATGCAAATTGAAATCAGCAATTTGAGTTGCGTTGCTCTTCACCCTGAAGTGGCCCATGAATTTGGCTGCATTCTCCATAGAAAACGCATTGTGCCTTCTCTGTCTGTTCGATTTAACCTCAAGGAGAGGGCTGATGCATTTAATTTCATTTGCACTTGGGGCATTATAAAGAAAGGTGTTACAATTGCTGAAACAAAACTCACAGTGGATGGCTGCAAAGTTCTGAGCTCATTTTATGGCAACAATATTATCGGAAAGTTTTTTAGTCGCATGCGAACTTTCAGCAATTTACCCAAATCTTGTCCAGTTCCTGGAGTAAGCTCCTCGATTATCTTTATTATTTATGTTACAATAATTAATTTAAATAATCAATTTTAAAATATTTTTAGAACCAACTATTTGAGATACGCAACTACACAGTTCTCTCGCAGGAATATCCGCCCAATGTTCCAGCTATAACGCACGAATTCGATATGAAAATACAGTACAAGAAGATGATAGTTGCAGATATATATGTTCTTGGAAAAATCTTGTATTAAACATATGTAATTCCATAAAATCATTCTATTAATAAATATACAGTAACCCAATCTAGCCACTACTGATGTGAATGAATCTGACTTATGCAAAATCGTGTCCTGCGACGAATTACGAACGTGGATCTATACTCCATCGGGACCTGAAGCTGCACTCTGTAAACGTACAGATTATCCGCCCACCACACAGACAGATACAATGTCCTTACAATACAATACTTATCAAAGCAGCAGGCTTCTGCCTCTGAGACCATTGCAATCCATTAAACTAGCCTTGTGATATGCGCTTAAGCTTTGGGTTTATTATGATTTCTTGAAATGGTTTTTATACTACTGTATGTTGCTTGGTCTGATTCAATCTCTTAAAATAAAAAAAATATATATAATTTAAGATTAAAGACAGGTGTCTTCAATAGTCCATCATAACAAGTAGCCATGGATAGCAGTTAGCTTTTTAATTGAAGCGAAACCATTGAAATGACAGCTAGTGAAATGAATATTATTTATTGATCTATTAATAGTGATAACTTCATACAAATATGTAAATTAAAAATGCATTAAGAATATTAATGGAAAGCGTTAAATTTTTCTGACATAATTATAACATTTTTCGACAAAAAACCAATTAATTCCATCTATTTTATTTGTCTTCTTTCTCAACTGTGTGTTACTATTAACTTCAAGTCTGCCGAGCCATGTACTATCGCGCTTTGTTATTGATATTAATCTGCCTAATAATTTTAAATTTAAGTTTAGCCAAAGTAAGCGGAATATACTAATTGCAATGAAATTTTAAATTAATTTCCTTGTATTTCCAGCATCCCTTTGAAATTGAAATCAAGAATTTTAGCTGTGTTACTCTGGATCCCGATGCGGCTAACGAATTCAGCTGTACTGTGCACAGAAAACGCATTTGTCCTTCATTGTCTGTGCGATTTAATCTCAAGAAAAAAGCTGAAATGTTTTATCTTCTATTCCACTTGGCTATTGTGAAAAAGGACCAGTCTAGAATTTCAATGGGCCACCACAAACTTGATGGTTGCCAATTCCTGCGTTCCGTTTATGGCAACAATGTTTTTGGCAGATTCTTTAAGCGCGTTAAGGCCGCCAGCAATCTGCCATCACATTGTCCAGTACCAGAAGTAAGTATTTTTATTTACTAATGAATTCAAACCTCTTTAACTATTAACGTTTTTATAGAACACAGTCTTTGAAATTCGGAACTATACACTTCTACGTGAGGAATATCCCCCACATCCTCCGGCAATGACACATGAATGGGAGTTGAAAATACAATTTAATAATAAGATAATTGCCAATATATATTATCTGGGAGCGATCAGCTATTAAAGAGTTAATAAAACCACAAATGCTTGAAAAATATTGATCGTCTTTGTTATTTCATATTAATCAGCTTTTGCTCAAAGACGATTCACGAGTTTCGTAGCAGAAAGTCTAGAAAATTAAATGCAAGTTTGGCGTGCAATTCAAAAGTCGCAATTTAGTTGCGTGACGTCTGTTAATGACATTCAAATCGAAAACGTTAATGAACGTATTAAAAGTGCATTTAAAGGGAATTGTGAAATTTATCTGATATAATCAAAATGTTTAATTTAAACCAATTTATAGTCAAACTTTTTCCGGACTATAAAATACGCTGCGTGCTGCAATTGCAGTGAAACTAGCTTCAAACCATGGATTATCGCGCTTTGCTGTTGAGCTGCATATTTTGTACTCATCTGATTTCCAGTCGAGCTAAGGTTTGTTCACAAGTAAATGATTAAAAAAATACTAATTGTATATTGTTAAAGATGATAATTGAGCTAAACAACTTCAGTTGCATTGCTCTGGCGCCCGAGCTAGCGCATGAATTCAGCTGTACTCTGCACAGAAAACGCATTGTTCCTGTATTATCAGTGCGATTTAATCTCAAGCAACAAGCAGATATATTTTATCTTATATTTAATTTGGCAATGATCAGGAAAGATAATACGAAGATGACAGTTGGCCAGCACAAAATGGATGGCTGCAAATTTTTGGAGTCTGTCTACACTCAATTCGCTTTCTTCAAGTTCTTTAAACGCATTCGAGCAGCCAGCAACTTTCCCAAGAAATGCCCGGTTCCAGCGGTAAGTACTTAATTGCACCTCTAATTACCTGTTCTCACTTGCTTAATTTGTAGAACAAACTTTTCGAGATACGCAATTACACTGTGCTAGCTGAGGAATATCCCCAGGGCGCTCCTGCCATGACCTACGAATGGGGGATGAAAATAGAATTCAAACAGAGGATAATCGCCATTATTTATGTTCTTGGAACTATCAGCTATTCATAAAACTGCATCGATACATATTTGTTGCACAATCATGTAATACATCGCACAAATTTCCGCTGTAAATAAATAAAATACCGGAAATAGGCAACTTCCGATGGCTTTATTACTTGTAGTTAATTATTGTTCAATGTTGTTGATCGATGTTGAAAAACAAGATTCAAAAACAAGATTACCACATATTAATACACACATTAAAAGTGCGTTAGGCGTGTTAATAAACAATTTAATAAGCTTATAATAGCTCTGTAAAGCTTTATTTGTATTATTTATATTATTCGAGTTATTCCTCTGAAGTCAACGACCGAATCATGTCTTGTCGCTTATTTTTTATTGTGTTTGCTATACTGACTTTTCGGTCCACAAGTGAAGCTAAGGTAATAGTATAGAAATTACTTATATTATTCCGAGAAATTAATTTTGTTTTCAATTTCGCAGCGACCTTTTACAATTGAAATCAACAATTTCACATGCAGACTTCTTGAGCCCTCATTGGCTCATGAGTTCACCTGCATCCTCCACAGACAGCGCATTGTTCCGATGCTGTCTGTGCGTTTCAACCTTAAGGAAAGTGTCAACTCGTTTAATCTGTGGCTGGATCTGGGAATTATTAAGAAAGATAATACCAAAGTCAGTGCTGGACGGCACAAGCTCGATGGTTGCAGGTTTCTCGATTCGTTTTATGGCAACAACATTTTCGGCAAGTTCTTTAAGCGCATTCTCAGTGTCAGCAATTTACCCAAAAGTTGTCCAGTTCCTGCCGTGAGTATATGAACTTTATTCGCAATTCATAATTTAAATAAATATGATTCAATATTCCTAGGACAAGGTCTTTGAGATACGTAATTATACAGTTCTAGTGGACGAATATCCGCCGGCTGCTCCAGCTGTGTCTCATCAACTACTTGTGCAACTTGAAAAGGACAATAAGATCTTTGCCGACGTATTTGTTCAAGGAGCTATCAACTATTGAAAATATTATTAACACAATAATTATGTAGCACATTTTCTTGTTTAATTGTAGCACAACATTTTAGCAAATACACCAAAGCGAGAAGCCTGAAAGTATGCAACAATTTTGCTTAGCTCGAATGCGGCTTATCCTAAGCGGTTACATAGCAGACAGCTTTTGACAGTACGCGTTCAAAAAAGCAGATTTTCGTTAAAAAATTAGAATTTGTCATGCAAGTAAAAACGAAACGGATTTTCTGGCCATTTATGTATATATATATATATATTTCAATGCTTTTCATAATCGCATTATTTTGAAAGCAACAACATTCGCAAAATGTTTCAAATGTATTTTGTAGGTATTTGTTTTTGTTAGGAATAGAAATTGCAATATATAATACATTATGTATGCGCACACATTGTTTAAAAAACAATAAAGTAACAAATGTCTTAGGGATACACAATACATACAATAGTTCATATTTACCATACCCAATACGTATGTGTTGTGTGTTGTGAGTGTGTCTGATGTATGTATGTATGTATGAATGCATGTATAAGTATTTTTATTGTGTTGTATATGTATAGGTTGTTTATTATCATATTTATAATAGCCACATTTCATAGAAGTAAGCATACTATCTGTACAAGAATTTTATTTATGAGAAGAGAGAGGAGGGGGACGTGTTTAGACGGTTTGCTGCTGGCTGCCATCATCTTCCAAAATGATGCTGCAATAAATAAATCGAAGCGACAATAAATAAATCAAATGCATAAATTACCAACGAACGAACGAATGAACGAATCAAATTCGCTGATCAAAATTCAACTCACATGCGTTTTCGCAACGATTTTCGCTTTCTGCGCAGTTTTTTGTATGTAAATTTGCTCGGTGAGATTTTATAGTCTTCATCGAATTCCAATTCGAGCTTAATCAGATTTTGCAAGTTCAATTGGCAGTCCTGAATCCCCCCAACAAAAAACACACACACACAAAATGCAATTAATAACAATCCAAAATATTTATGCCAATAAGTATGCTGTGCAAAAATACCTCGAGATTCTTGAAATGCCAACGCGACTCGCTTGGCGTGCCTCCATCTGTGGACAGCTGGCTGAGACAGGTGTGCATTGTGGGCCAGCATTGGCAGCGCTTGTTGGTTATCTCACAGCCCGGCTCCACGACAATCGCCTCCTCCGCAGTGCAATTGCTTAGCTGGTTGTACGTCAGCGCCGTCAGATGCTGCAGATCTGCAAAACATTTCCCAAATTCAACAATTATTCATGACGTGTGTCTGCTCATTAGAGGGACAATCGATAAAACGAAAGTCCAATTAATATTGTACATATTAAAAGCACATTAAAAGCATTAATTTGACATGTGCCTGCTCCATTTAAATAAGTTGACTTATTCATTAATGATTTCATTTGCACAGAACACTTCAATAATGAAACACTCTGGACTACTTTTAACCCTGGCTGCACTGAGTTTGCTAAACTTGACTGAGTCGAAGGTACGATAAAATGTTATAACACTTTTAATAAATAAAATGTGATTTAATCTTCCACAGCAACCCGTCATGGTGGAGATTAGAAACCTAACTTGTGTAACCCTCAAGAACTCAGCTGTAGATCTCTTCGACTGCATTTTGCATAAAAAACGCGCCGATCCCTCGTTCTCCATAAACTTTCGACTCGCAGAATTAGTGAAAGCATTTAACGTAATAATTGCCATAGATGTTTTAAAGCGAGATGGCGCTAAATTCAGCTTGGTTCAACTCAAATTGGATGGCTGCAAACTCATCGGCTCCCTCAACATGAGCAACTTCTTCGGCAAGTTCTTTAAGGTCATTCAAACTGGCAGCAATCTACCAACCAAATGCCCCGTTCCAGGGGTGAGTATTGCATTTGTATCTGAAGAAATCATATTCCACGCTATATTTTTCAGTGCACAACGTACGAGATGCGGAACATAACATTTTTGGCGGAAATGTTTCCATCCGGAATATTCGACATAGGCTACCAGTCGCATATCAAATTTATGCGGGGTGAAGAATATGTGGCATATGTTTTTTCAGAAGGCTTTATCTATTATTGAAGCAATCGAAAAACCTATACGTCTTATTTATTATGTCTACAAATATTAGCAAACCAATATAAAGTATCGCCTATATAAGCATTTATCTGACTTTCCAATATAATTATTAAATATATTTATTGAAATTATAGTTCATCTATAGTTATCATTAAATAAAACAAAGTTTGCACGAAATTTTCACTTCTTATAATGGTTTGAAGAGCTTGCTATTTTATTATGCAATCGCTGTGAAATTCTCAAGAATCGTTTAAAACGTGTTTATAATTAAGCTTATTTATGGCGAATTTTCCATGGTTAATAATCACGAAATGCAATCATAGCATTCGGCAGTTAAGCTATACTATATACTATATATACACCAACAGAATTGCGACTGTAAAACAAACACGTTTATCATCCGATTGTATTTAAATATTCTGCATCCATTAAAACTCAACCAATTATTATGTGTGCAAAAATGATAATCTCTAATTTTAAATGATGGTTGCAATTTATTTTATTTAAATTTTAAAAATAGATGAAAACCAACTTAATTGGCGTCTATGACTGCAATTTTTGTTTGAAGCTCTATAGTATAATTAAATGACTGAAAAATCAATAAACTAAATCAGGACTGGCAGACAAACATATCCTCTTATCATATATAAACTTCTACACTTTAGCCAACGGGTATTTAAGTGGAATTTAAGATATGATAAGCATAATAAAAAATGCTGAACACTCGCTTTCACTTTACGAGGCATGCAGCCAAGACAGAAAGAGAAATAGACAGAGAAAGACAGAGTGTGAGAGAGAGAGAGAGAGACTTACCCATGCAGACGCCGAGACCGCTGCTAATGGGCAGTTTGGTAACACACTGAAGGGGCGGCTCGCACTGTCCGGAAAAGCCGCCGGGTCCGCCGCAGGATTCGCCCAACGTTTTGGCGCATATGCGGCAGCATCTGGACATGAATGGAATTAGAGTGTGTGAATGCGAATATGCGAATGCGAATCGCAATAATACGAATTGTGAATAGATAGGCATAAAATATTGCAGATGAGTGGTTTAACTTACTGGCATGGATCCCATAGCATCAGTCCCTTGCCGGGGCAGTCGAGGGAACGTATAACATCGCATTCCTTCGGATTGCAATAGCATTTGAGTCCATTTACCACATTGTTGCTGCCAGCTGCTGCCATTATCAGCAGCAGATAGCAGCATGAATAGATGAGATAGATCCGTACGTTCAAACGACCAAAATAACTTCCGTTCTGTCGCATCCTATGCGGAAGTTTCGCTTTGTTGTTCTGTTTGACTGACGTCGATTCGTTGTTGTTCTCATTGTTGTTATTGCCGCTGCCCTTGTTGTTGTTTATGGCCGTTGTTGTCCTTGTGCGTATATCCATGCCAATGGCGCTGGCTACTCCCACAGTCACAGTCGCCGTCGCAGCCACAACAACATCACCACCTACCACATGGCTTCCTCCATTTCCTCCTCCTCCTGCTGCTGCTCTTCCGCCCATTTATAGGCAATTTTTATTGTGTTTTTGCTGCTGCCGCTTTTGCTGTTGCTGTTGTTGCTTGGGTCTGTTCGTCCTGTTTGGTTGCTCGCCAGGCAATTTGCATGTTGACTGCAAACCAAAACGTTGTTAAATGATTAAAATGCCATAAACTATGCCACGCCTTGCGACCAAGGCTTTAATGGAGGGCCTTTTATATAACCGCTGCGGCTGCCATTTCGTTCCTAACGATATTTCGCCTAATTTTAGTAGCATACTTTTTGGGGCCAAGCGCAAAAACTGCCTCCAATTGCGCTACAACAATTTCCGCAGCATACTTTCGGGCGCTTCATTAAAATGCCACAATTTATTATATATCAATGACTCTTTGCCCTTACTTTCGGCACAAGTTCATTTCGAACAATTCCGTATAGTTCAAGTGTTATTTGTATTATTGTTTATTGCTGTCGAAACTGTGCATAATTAATGCGAAGGACTTTGCAATCGTTTTGGCATAAAGGGCAAGTGTCTCATTTTCATTTATTCAACACGAGCAGCGCACAAAATCCAGCCATTAAAAACTCTAGTTATAAATAATAGAAAGCGAGCGGCAACCAGTGTGCCAAAATTGAGCTAAACAGACTTTGTTCTGGCTTTCGTTTTAGCTGAAGGATTTGCAAATAGAGCAGCAGCTAGATTATAAACAAAGCGTTTGTCTCTCTCTCGTTTCTTTGCACAGTTGATGCTAGAAATGCGCTTAGCTGCTGTGGTTTTCCACAGCATTTTTCATAAAAGGATTTCAAAGCATTTAAAAATGATACAAAATACTGCTTTTAAACATTTGAAATTTAAAAAGTATAGGAATTTTTATTTTACTTAAATAAAAGTGAAATAATATTCTCTCATCTCAAAAGCATTTAAAAGCATTTAAAAATTACTCTTCCACTTTAATTTAGCTCTTTAAAATAATACGAAAGAATACTGCTTACATTTAAAATCAAGTGGAATTATTATTTTACTCAAATAATAATAATGTAATACGCTCTCATCTCAAAAGCATTTTTCATAGAAAAATTCAAAAATATTTCTTTCACTTTAATTTAGCTTTTAACAATGCTACGAAATAAAACTGCTCTTAAGCGCTTTACATTTAAAATTAAGTGGAATTATTGTTTTACTCAAATACAAATTTAAGTATTAAACTCTCCGCTATTGTGAAAAATGTTTAAGTCCTTGACAATTTAATTCCTTATCATATGCAACATAATATAAGATAACATAAAAATCCCTTCATTCATATGTCATTATTATTCACTGGGGATTTCCATTTGCTTATCAACAATTGGAAAATGCAGAAATTTACATTTTATTTTTTGATATTTCTGCTTGACAATTTAGCTACAAACTGATTTTAATTTGATGCCCTTCATTTAATATGCTGTCATCTATTGAAATTGCATTTCCCAAATCAATTACGCAAAATGTCATCACGAATATATAATTTCATTTTGTATTTTTTAAATGTTCTTCAATTTTGTATTGTGTTTTCTGTTTTTTTTTTTGTGACGAATGTGAATGCAATTTTTGTTGAATTCAATTAATTCCAAGCGAATAAATTACAGAAATTTCATTTAATTTACACATGAGAAACATTGCGGTGTTGTTTGTGGCAAGCGAATGTATGCAAACACACGTCTCCCCTTCCCCTCCCCTCCTCGTCACCTAGCACAGCCAGAGAGAGAATAAGCAAAACTTTTGTTATGAAAAATTAACTCACAATTGAAGCTTGGGGAAACTTTTGCTGTTATTTTTTATCACTAACAAGTTGAGCTATAATAATATAATATATGGAGCGACTGAGAGTGGCAACTTATCTTTTATTTTTTGTTGGCATTTTGGTGGAGTATGCAAGGCGCAAAGTTGTTGTAATTAAAGTGATATCGTAGCTGGGAACAGCGCAAACAAAACTAATTGTGTTTAACAATTCAATGATACTTGAGGCTCTTTCTCCACATAAAGGGGGATTAGCAGGCGCTGCAGCCCCAGTCACTCAACATGCCCTTAAGGACAGGGTGTCAGGGTGGAGAAAGGGGCGAGAGGGGGGGGGGGCATTTTAGGACCACAACCGAATGACCAAATAATCAACATTTGCTCTTTGTTGGCGTTGCTTTTATATACACTTCACATACACATATAGTATACGTGTATTTATTGTATATATCGTAAATTTGTTGAGCGTAAAGCACTCGTGTATTTGTGTTGGCACACACACTAACACACACACACTCTCATACTTGAAATGTTGTCCCAGTTATTGTTGTTGGTTTTCCTTTATATTTGCTTTTTTATACTCGTTTGTCAAGCACTTTTCGATATGCCATTGAATTTCGTTGCTGAATTTTCCTTTCATTTTATTTTCCTTTCTTGTTGTGTTTGTGTGTTTTTTTTTTAAAGCAAACTATATGAAAGTAAACGTCAAGTATTCGGTTAGCCACTCACTAACACACGCACACACAGTCACACACACGAGTGCACACCTTTAGCTCTATGTTTTGGGTTTTAGAAGGCAGCGTTCATTGGCCGCTCGACATTCGATTCCGATGGCGATGACGATGACGACGATGATGACGTTGACGGCTAAGTTGTTGTTGTTGTTGTTGTGGTTGTTGTGGTTGCGCTTTGGAATTCGCCTTATGAATTTTTCATGCGCTTTTGTCTGCCGCACGCGGCCATTTGTGGCAATAGACTGACTAACCGAAACGAACTCGACACTGAACACCTTTTGCCAGTTTCGTCCTGTTGCCAGGGAACAAAAATATCCCAATGTATTCGCTCTCAGCGTCGGCGCATTCGAAATAGGGGAATTCAATTTGCGAGAGGGGCGATTTTTTGTTGGTAATTCGGGGGGATTACGGTCGCAGAGTTATCAGACGGATGCAAAGCATTTCCCTCAAAATATAAGTCATTCGGTTATTGTAATTACAATGGCATAAAGCGCAGGAAGACGCAGCTTAGGCACATCTCTCGACATCTCGCAAAACACATCAGGGCCGCTCGCGTTCATTATGGGACCCCAGAAACGGCTGTGGACGGGGGCAGCTAATGGGCAATTACGAGTGTAAAATCTCATGCTTTATAAACTTTGACGCCGTGTCAGCTGCTAATAAGCATTCCAAATGCCATAAAAGCCGCCGCCGCATGGCCAAGACAGCAGGACAGCAGGACAGCGGACTGACAGGGCCGCAGGACATTGAAGACTTCAGACTTCAGCACATCAGATCAGTATGAAGTCGAAAGTTGCCAGCAGGAAGGGGCTGAGGACATCTAACCGCTCACGCAGCCCTCACAACTTGCAACTTTTCCAATTAGCGGAAAAAAACGCACACACACACACAGACACACATAAGTAAGGATGTGGCAGTATCAGCAGCACAGACATTCGGAGTCTTTGGCAAAGTCCAAAGTTGGCATTGGGCTTTGGTCCTTTTGGTGGTTCTGTTCGTCTCTTGGTCTCGTTGGTCTTTGGGGGCTTCTTGGCCTGGCCACAGCGAGTCCACAGTAAATGTTGCGTAAAACAACTTGGCGATGCGGGCTGCTGGTTACGACTCCGAAAGCCCCTCCTCTCTACTCTCTATCTCTGCCCCTGGTCCTCCTCGGTCAAAGCAATGCCCACGCCACGTTTGGCAATTGAACAAAAGAGCAATCGGGAATTATGAGTGGAGCAAACTTTTTAACAACAATAACAACGAGTCAAAAGGAATGTCAAAAAAAAAACAGAAAGGAATGAAAGCACAAGCAGAAGAATGCTTTAGTCAAGTGTAATACCCTGTAACTGGGCATTCAAAGCAGGGAAGACTCACCAAAAGAGCACACAAAAATTATTCACATTTTAATACAATTAAGTGCACTAAATAAAAAAACGTTAATTTCTTTACTACATTCTGAAAAAGAATAAATCAATTCCCCAACATCTTAATTAAGAGCTTTTAATTTTGTATTAGGTTTAAATTCAAAATGTTTACGAAGAAATTTTAAAAATTATTTTTTTTTTAAAAAAGATGTAAAAGATTCCTAATTATTCAACTAATAATAGTACTTTTTCAAAGTAGTTTTTAAACTAGTGAAATTACAAACAAATAATTATAACATATAAGAAACCTCTTCGAACAAAGAAAAAACGTAGAATAGCCTACGTAGGGTGTCAATATAGATAATGGCGGTAATTACTCATTTTGATTGATTGAGATGGACGGTTACAAGTCGCAGCTCATTGTTATAATAAGATGTGTTTATTGCTCGCATCTGTGACAACACAACCGTGAAGCACCCTAGAAATTAAACTGTGAGCTTTTTGGATAACACAGCAAAACACGCAATGAAGCCACCCCCTGCACGCAAATTACAGGGTATAAATATAGATATATTGTATGAATTTATATGGGCGAAAGCTGGAAAAACTTGCGCTCAACTTGAGCTCAAATTGATAGAGTGCAAAATAATGTGCAACATTGTGTGCAGCTGGAGATGTGCCACTGAGGGCTGCAAAAGAGCAACAATACTGAGTGGAGGGGCAGGAGGAGGGCAGGGGAGCGGCAACGACTTCTTTTCAGCACCGCTTAAAATGTAAATCTCTTTTGTGAATGTGCATTTCGACAATCTACGAGTATTTATTAATATTTCTACTTTTTATTCCCATTTCATTTTTGGCATTTTTTGCCTGCTTCCATTTTTTGTTGAATAGCTGGCGGCAAAAGTTTTGCCTCAAGTGCGCATTTCATTCCCGAAATGTTTTTCTTACATTTTTTCCCGCAATGCTTCATTACTTTACAACTTTTTGATGACAGTTTTATTGGCCATATTTCCCGTAGAAAGCTAAAAAAAAAAAAAATATGAAAATGAAAAACGAACAAAAAAGAAGAAAACATTTCTTTGCATGCAACTTGCAGGATTCTATGGGGAATATTATAGAATTATGGGCAATTTTTTATAGAATTTAAGTGGGAAAGCTCGCAGTTTATAAAGCGATTTGACTGCTGCTAATTGAAGGATAAAGAACAGCTGGTCTTAACATAATAACTTGAGCAATTTTGTTGTAATTCGAGCAAGTTGTTGCATAACTTTTTATCTAAATCGTTTACTTTGACAACTCAATTACTTGGCAGCTGCACTTAATCGAAACAGAGCTTATTGCAAATTATAAATATTTTTTAAATTATTGATTGCACTTTCATTTATCAACTAGTTTTAATTAACATTTCCAACACCTCGACGCATTATCGACAAGAGAATTTATCGCATATGTAGATTTTATTTCAAAGGAATTTCCAGCAATTAATATGCATAAAAAATGCGAGCTTTTTATTCGATTAAACTCTGGGGAAATGGTAAATTGCTCATGCCGAAGTGAGCTGACAACCGAGTTATTAGCTTCTTTAATTAGGTTGCACTAATTTTTTGCAATTAATATTTGAAATTATTCTAAAAATATGCGCACGTGTGAGTGAGTGTATGTGTGAGAGTGTGAGTGTGTGTAGCTGCAAGTGTGTCAAACCCATTTTAGCCGCCCAATTAAAATTTAATCTTCTTGTTATTCGCTGCACAAAATTTCCATTTAGCGAGCCGATAATTAAGTATTTATGCTAAATATTCGCGCGTTTCGCCTGCTGTTTTTCACAACGTTTCAGAACACTTGATTAAATTTGTTGTTTGCTTTCTAACTGTGATCGTTAGGAGGTGTTAATTGTGTAGCATTTGGATATTCATGTTATAGATTGAATTAAACTAAATAGCATTTGACAGCACTGCAATTAAAATATTATCCTTTGATATTTGACACGATTAGCGTATAAACCTGACAATCAGTACTTTTTTCACTGCTACAACAGTAATGAATAGTACATAAAGTACTGAATTAATTAAAAATAATATTCTTTCGTTAATTTTATTCATAAAAGTAAGCTTTGATTTTTTGTGATCCAATCATCACAGCTGTCTTTAGATAAAAACTTTATCAGCCTTACTTTCAGATTTTTGTAAACACTTTTAGCATTTATTAATATTATATTTAGAGGATGCCTTAATGGACAAAAAAGATTTATTGTGCCCCCCTTTCAGCACTTATAACTCGTAAAAATTTAGTTCAAGTTGAAAAATTAAACCAAAAATAAAATATTTAATCTCGCTTCCTGGCATTGTACAGCACTGATCGTTGGCTTCTGCTAATCATCTCCGCATTCGCACAAATTGTAGCATAACTCATTCGCCATTGTAATCCTCCGCATTGTGTTCGCTTCGCAGCACTTAATGTCGCCACATATATATTTTACAGCACTGATTGTTCACATTACGCATTCGTCATGGTAATCCGCAGCATTTGCGTTTTACAGCACTGATCGTTAGCTTTTGGCCATTCATCTGGCGTAATCCGTTGCCTCCGATTGCGTGCGTTTGCCAACACTTAATGATGTTTTATGGCGGTTTGCAGCACTGCCACTTAGGCAGCCATGATTCATTGCGCGAGCGCGTTGCCAGATCGTCGCGAGACCGCTGAGACCAGCGCGCTGGGGCGTATTTAACAAGCGTTCGCCGACGGACGAGAACGAGAACGAGAACATTTGAATTACAAATTAAGCCAAGCAGAAAGCCAAACCAATTTGCGACCGCCCACACAATTTATTTTAACAATTTTTATTTTCACGGGATTTGCGCTGGGCAATTTACGCAACGGCATTATTTTTTTTTTTCCTGTTTTTGTGTGTTTCGGGTATGCCAAAGGCGGGAGGGCGACAGAGGAGAAGAGGGGCAGGGACGGGGATGCAGAGGAAAAGGAATGTCCGCAAATGTTTCGCGTTTTTAAGGGCAAGTAATTTGCCACTCGTCCATTTTAAATTACATTAGTTAAGCGGAGCAACACGAAACGCGATGCTGGTCAAATGCATATTTTTTGTTTCAATTACTTACCAGGACAAAGGGAGAATGGGGATTTGGAGACTAGAGAGGGTCGATAGCACAGGGCAGGGCGGAGGGACGGAGGGTTGTGGATCGAGCTGAAGCGAAAGCCAAAGCCGAAGCCTCGCAGTGTTTTCTTAATCAAATTTGCATATAAATTGCAGGCATCCCGAGCTGAAGTTGAAAGTTGATTTCGATTATTTGATGAAAGTTTATGGAGTTTTCATAAAGCGGGCAGCTGAAGCAGAGAAATCAGCAGCCGAGGGACAGAAGAGGCGGCGACAGCAAATGCCGCAGCCACAGCTCCGCTGAAGCAACGACCGCAGTTGCCACACTGCCTGCCACACTGCCTGCCGCACTTGCCGCACTTGCCGCACTTGCCGCACGCTGTTGCCTGGCCCGCATTTAGGTTGTCAAAATGTCGACTTGTTTATCTTTAAAATAAGCACAATGGCCATCAGGTAACAAAGCCCAGCTTGGCAGTTACCCTCGAAACTCACAATGGCATTCGTAATAATCTATAACACAAATTATATTGCAGAAATTTCCACTCCACCTGCATTCGATGTGGTCTTTAAAATCCAATTTAGTCGACCATAAATCATGCTTCGTCTTGCAGTTGTCTAATCTGAAAATATGTTTTCATTAGAACACGAATTGTTGCATAAATTGCAATGTTGTTTGTCTTAATTAATCTATAATTACAATATGAACATCAACGACTTTTAATTACCTTAAAAATCTTACCGAAAACATGTTTTACTCAGGAACAAGTGAATAATTTTCAATTATTTGACATATTTAAGGGATTTGGAAGTTTAACAGTTTGAAAGAGTTTTCGGTCAAATTACCAATTAAAACACTAATGAAATAATATTTCAATTGAAATTTTCAAATTATTTTATTGACGTTTCAAAGACAAAAAGTAACCCAACCAAAAGCTTGTTTTTTAATAAGTACTTGATTAGAGACAAAAGTTAGAATTTCGCTACCGACATTAATATTTTCAAGATTTCATTTGAAGACAAGGATAGAAGTGGTGCAGTAATAATTAATTAAAAGATTGCTTGCAGTAAGAAAATAATTAATATATGCTAAATTGAAGACAGAAAAACTCTTATTTAAGTACGTTAAAATAAAGAGAAAACTACCCATTAAATTAAATTGGAATAAAAAACTTATGTTTCACGCTTAAAACTCTATCAAATAGGTGTCAGATGGTCTTAAGATTTTTCCAATATAAAGCAAGACATAAAATCGACACGTTTGTCAGAAAAGCAAAACTGTTTACCCAAAACTGCAGTTTGCAAACGATTTTTTTGCAATTTTCGGCCAACAAATTTGCGGGTGGAATGGGCAATAAAGTGTATCTTTTATGCGGCACACGTATGCGAGAATCTGCACACACGAGCAGTGTGCACAACTTTATGATACCCATTACTTGGAGAGTTTTATGGGGCACAGGGTATCAACACGATGATGATGCTGACAATGCTGTTTGCCACAAGCTGCAAAGTATGCAACGCAACGCAACGCCCGCTGCGTTTTTCGGTGTGTCGGGACGAATCGGGGGCAGGACGAATGAACTCGTCGTCCTCGACGACGGCGACGTTGTCCTTGTCGTCATCGTACTGACAGTGAGTGAAGCTAAAACGAACTGGCTGCCGGAGTGGCATTTAATGCAGAGCCAGCTGGACAGCTGGACAGCCGGACAGCCGGACAGTCGGGACGACGAAGGGACAGCAGCAGCTGGAGAGACAGACTCCATGTTATATCTGGCGATAGAGCGCAACATGAGGCAAAATATTTGCTATTGGGCGATTGCTGCCGTTGCTGCTGTACATCGCTTCCAGGGATTCCAGTTAGTGTGAGTTAGTGTCCATGTGGCGTGCACAGCGAGAAATATGCCAATCTAAATTCCAGTCGAATAGAATTTGATTTAAGAATTTTGCTATACTAAAAATTTTGGCAAGAAATTGCAGAATGCAATTGATTGATAAGTGCCTAATGCTGCATTTTATTAAGAAACAGATATTTAAATTGGTAAACAGCGCAAATAAATACATACAAATATTTTATGAACACACAAAACCAAAAAACATTATTTACCTTTAGTTCAGAGCAATCGAATAATCAAAAGATGATTTTATTGGTATTGAGAAAATTGTTCTTGTTGCAGAATGCAATTTATTTTTAATTACGAATGCCTCACATATTCAAATTGAGTGAGAGTTTTCAGCTGAATTTTATTGGTAAATGTTAAATATTGAGAAATTATTATTTCGATTGGGAGAGAAATGCAAATATTTCACGAAAACACAAAACCAAAAGTGTTGTTAGTCTTTATGTGAAATCGAATTAAACTTATCTAGAATTGAACTGATTTTCAAATACATATTCAAAGTGAGTGAAAGAGTCGAATGCTGCATTTGAGCTTTAAATGTCTAAATAAATAAATACAATTCTTTGATGAAAACACAAAACCGAATGTCAATCGAATTAAAATAATCTCAAGATAAAACCTTCGATGCTGAGAAAAGTTTTGTTGTTTTGATTTTGAAATATAGCTATTAACAAATAATTATTTAAATAAATAAATACAAATATATATCAGAAATATAAAAAGGAAAACATGTTGTTGAACTTCAATTTGAATCAATAGAATAAAAATAATAAAGCGAAATTTGTAAGTGTGCTTGTTTGATACAAGAGTAAAATGAAATTGATTCTTTAATATAAATGCCTTACATATCAAAAGAGGGTTAGAGTTTTGTTGCTGTATTTTTTTATTGAATGCAATGAATAATTAAAAAAAAATCACAAAATCAAAACATTTGGTATAGCTTTATTTCGAATCAATTAAATCGAAACCTTATAGCGAAGGTATTTTCGATGTTGAATATTCTTGAATCAAGATTTTGAGTCGTATATTTGGGTCGCTTTGCTCCAATCCCAACGCGATTGATTCTTTCTCTCTCTGTGTGCGAGTGTCTGTGTGTTTGGCCAGATGTGTGTGTGTGTGTGCGTGTGAGCCGCAATAGATGTCCCAGTGGCCAGGCCTTTTGTCAACCATGTCATATTTCATTTGGGCAGAGACTTAATACCTTAAATGTGTGCTCCACGCACGCACACACACTCGCAAACACACTTAATGTGTCCGTCCTAATACGTCCGCCTCGTACTTGGGAGTCCAACATGCATGCAAATTCCACAACGTCTTCATGCCTGGCCACACATGTCGGCCAGCCATCCAGCCATCCAGCCATCCAGCCATTCAGTCAGCCAAGCAACCAGCCTCTGCTTGTCGACTCAATGAGCAAATGAAATTTATTTCATTATAAAACCAGGCCAAAAACCCGGAACCTTGCCAAACCCGAACCGACCAGACGACTGCAGGCCGAGAATGGCCGAGAAGAAGAAGTGGGAAGGGGAACGAGAACGGGAACGAAGAACAGGCCAAACATTTGTTTTAGCCAAAAAAGCCGCAAGAAAATTTTCATTTTGAAATATGCTTTCCGAAATAATTTCGCTCTTATGACAGACCCCGGACCCATTACCGGGACCCCAAATAACACAACGACGACAGCGCAAAAATTGTAATATTAATTTTGTGTACACGACACAAGCGAGGGTGGCCAGAGGGGGGCGAAGAGGGGGGTGGATTGTGGGTGACAACGGAAGGGCATGCCCTTGATAAACCCACAAACCGACGTTGCACAAAACAATGAGCAAGGATTCATAATGGAATTTCGTTGCGGGGTAACAATAACAAAAGTCAAGACGTAACGGAAGCAGAGGCCCCAGCAGGACCAGAAAGGCTAGCTGAAAGAGCAGAGGGATGGGGAGGGGGAGGGGAAAGGGACGTCTTTATTATTGCCATTTGGCATTGTGTGCGAGTGTGTGTAAAATTTGCCACACTAAATTTGTTAGAAGGAAAAGTGTCACCGGGGAATTAAGCTCATCAACGCTGATGACCATGATTCAACTCTTAACTAAAACTCAAGTTAAGACAGCCCGAGTGCAGGAAGGAAATGCTAGAGAGAGATAGCAAATGAAATAGAGTGAAAAAGATAGAGAGGGAGAGAGAGAGAGAAGCAAAAGGAAAAAGGAGTCGAGCTAAGCTAAAGAGCGACAGCTTAAAATAAACTCCAAGTGGACAGAGGGTATATTAAAAATCTACTCAAATGAAAATGAAAATGAAAATGAAAACGCATTGCTCGAGAATGAAAATCTGTTGGCATTTCCCGTTCGCCTTTTCATTTCGTGCTGCTGCTGTTGTTGTTGTAATTTGTGTGTGAAAAGGTAATCAAAATAAATGAGCGACATTTTGCTAGCTGGCAAAGAGCAATGAGCGAAGGCAGCGAGAACCTGACTAGAGAAATAACTCGTTAGCTTGCCGTTGAACAATGAACGTTTAGGGGCTTCCACTAACGGCAAAATGACGGAAAAGGGACCATGTACAGGAAGCAGGAAGCTGCAAAACGATGCCAGCGATTTCCTCGTCAAATTATGACTTGTTTGTACAGCTGTCAGTCTTTCGTCATCCCTCTCCCCGTCTCTCTGTGTGTGTGTGCAGGGATTCCTCTTCTTTATTTCGCCAGTAATCACTAGGAAATCTGTTGGGTTTCTTAACAAACTGTAGCTGACAGCGCGGCAGCATCGAGACGCTGAGACAGAGACATTTCACGAGATTTATTAAGTTCTTCTCGTGCTGCATTAAGTTATAAAATAAAATAAGAGATGTAGCAATTGCCTTGTGCACCCAACCCAGTGCAGGAAATATGAAATTTTAAATAGAATTTTTAATGGCCAACTGCCTGTGAATTCCAAGAATTTCGACTTCTTACCTTTTTTATTTTGCGCTAGTTCTTTTTTAAATATTTTTCATTTTTCCGTACCCTACTCACATTCAAAATGGACAGAAGAGATTTGTTTTGCCTGGCACAGACAGTTGGGAGCACATTCGACTTCATAAAGTATACGCATCATATTCAACTCCATGAAGTATACGCAGCCCACCGCAATTTATTAAGTATACGTATACGCAATGTATTCTAGTATATTAACAGTATATATATAGTATATACGCAGCGTGGTCGAATCTTTAAAATATACGCAGCTTTTTGGTATTTATTAAGTATACGCAGCATTAACTGCTTTAGGAATTTAGAAGTGCACGCCAATTTATTTATTATTTATTATATTTATTTATTTTTATTCGTCCGGCTATGCAACTGCAAAATTATCATGATTTTGGTGTGTTAATGGCAAACTGAAATTTATTCTACTAATTACTCAAATACTCAAATATTCAAAAATTGTATTTTCCGATGTTTGTATTTCACTTTGTTGTAAGATGCCACAAAAGTTGCCTTTATAGAATAATTTATTAAATGTAAGGCTAAGTTGCAAAAAAAAACAAAGAATAACTGAAACTTTGTAATTCGTTTGATATTATCACTTTGTTTCGCTGTCTTTAAAATTTCATTCAGATATTAACTTATTTTGCTATTCTCAAAATTTCAAGAATATAAAACAAATTTAGCTACCATTAACATTAGGGTAACTTGCCGTCGATCACACGTTCGCACTTTCTTGGACTGTTTTACATGCTATTCTTCCGGTACTGGCGAATGCTAGGGTCCGCAATATCCGGCCAACCTGTGTCCATATTTGCCCTAAGAACGACGAGCACCATCGGGGACCTTAAACATATTTAGATAATATAAATGGAGACTTTTCTTTGCTGTGTGCATTGTGTGCGAAGACAAATATCTCACTTAAACTAAAGAGCAATCAGCACAATAGCTGTGTGTCCAAAGGTGCACTTGAGACCCCCCGAAAAGCTGTAAGTAGCTGGGAACCAATTTGGGGCCAGGAATCGCTGGGAATTTTTGCATCGATGCTGGACTTCTTCTAACTGCGATTTAGCAACAGTTTTAAAGCCGCCTACCAACTTTGGGCATGCACCGCCCATAAATTACCATTTGGCAGCTACAAGCAACGCCTATCCGGTGCCGCCCACAAAACCCCTCCCCGAAAACAGCCTACAACGCCCATATGGGCAACTGGGGAGATTTTCGTCTCTTTTTTTGCTTGCCGGGAAAAGGAGAAAGGCGGAAGGGGGGGAAGTCGGGCATTACGCGCACTTTGCCGCAAGTCGTTTGCTTATCAGCTTTTTCTGGCCGTCCTTTTGGACAGCCAAGCATCCCAGGCCAATGAGCAGTGAACGGCTAAGTGAACTTGCCGGGCATAATGACTACAACTATGGGTGAAAGTGGGAGTGTGAGCTTAGTTTTTGGTGGCACTGTGTTGTGGAGTTAGTTGCAGACGAGCCGAGTCAGAGAGAAAGCCGACACGTTCTTTGGCCCCTTATCATCGTTTATTGTTTGGCTACATATTTTATTTGGGAGTTGCAGGCGCAACAACTTTCGCCTTCGCCTTCGCTTGGCTCGTTATTATCCTATTAGGATGTGACAGCAGCTCACAAACTTTTCATTCACACACAGCGACAGCGAGTCGAGAGGCAGGGGAAAGAGTGCGAGCGAAGCGAAGACAGTCCAAATACACCCACTGCACACATGTCGTATACATAACGCTTTTTATATACTATCGTCTTGAAGACATTACAAGCTCGTTAAAGTGAAATCAATGTTGTTGTTCTTGTTCTTTGCTGTTCGCTGTTCACTTTGACTTTGCCGCTGTCGCAGTCGCTGTCGTTGCCTTTGCCTCGTCCTGTCTCGTCCTGTCTCGTCCTGTCCTGTCTTGTCCTGTCGTCGCTTTATTTGGCTATGTATTTTTATTTCATTATAAGGATTTGGCTGCCTTTTTGCTGTTATCTGCGGCAGTTTATGTGACACCGGAGGCAACTGACCATGAAAATTGTTAAGCCAAATGCACAAACATATCAACTATATTCCCCCCATTTATATATATATATATATATATATGTATACTGTACATATATAATGATATTTATAGCTCCGGCAAACTTCGTCGCTCTGTTAACTGTAGCGGGGTTGTGCGTGGAAAGCCAAATCCTCAACTCAACTGCAATTTTCTACTGAAATTAAGCCACAAAGATGTGCCATTATCAGATAATAACAAACTTAACAGCCACAGCGGACTTTTGGCAAAACTTTGACTAATGTTTTTGATGCTTAATAGGCGTAGATAAAACGCAAAAATTCAATTATATAGTGTTGGCAGCCCAAATACTATTATAAGGAATTCGTCAGCTAATCCGATTATCATCTCATCTCAACTAACTAATTATTCCCTTCCAAAGTATACATTATAATATGTTTTGAATTTTTCGTTAAAATTATCTATACTTTCCTTGAATGAACCTAATAACAGAAAATGTTTTTGTTGTTTAACAGGCGTAGATAAAACGCAAAAATTCAATTATATAGTGTTGGCAGCCCAAATACTATTATAAGGAATTCGTCAGCTAATGCGATTATCATCTTAACTAACTAATTATTTTTTTCCAAAGCATAAATTCTTCGGGTAAATTTGTATATGACTAAATAAAACATAACCAATTAAATTATATGTATATTCGCATTCCAAATAGCGTTATAGGGAATATTTAAATATTTAACTATAGTTATTAAATATTTCTTAGTCTGACAATGTGGCTGTCTACTACGATTATCATCTTAACTTAAAAATGATTTCATTTTTAAATATACATCATAATACATTTAATATAATATATAAATATTTATATATATATATCGAAAAGTTAATAAAAAGTTCTTCCATGCAAATGTTTGCCTATCTTGACTATTACATAAATAAATAATAATTTCTGAAAAATTAAAATTGATTTATTAAAAATGTGTACAATTAAAATTTTTTTAATTCATCATCATCAAACGCAATGAGTTTGTTATAAATATTAATTTATTCTATCAAATTTTTGTACAATACAAATTGTATCTCAATCTTCACTATTACATTAATATATTATATGTAAATATATTAATTTCTGACAAATTTAAATGGACTTAGTAAAATATGTACAGTTAAAAGTGTACCAAGAAATGCATATTATCTTAACAATGATTATTGTTTTATATATATGATTATAAAACATAAGTAGCTGTGATAAATAGCAGCTCGTACAAAGGGTGTATAAACGAGTATATAAAATAGATTCGAGTATTAAAATGCATAAGGTAAATAACATTCAAAATACTTAAGTAAATACGAATATGTATCAAAGTTGTATCGTGCATTTGTTCTATCACGTTTGAATGTGCTATCAAAATGCGTATCAGACTTGACTTCAACGTGGTACATTGGAAATTAAAGACTTACAAACTATGAAAATTATAAGTTATATCTTGTAGATTTATTTGTATACATACATATGTATATATATATATTATACATATATAAGTAAAGATTAACATTACTATTTTTTACTTGAGGTTACTTGAGGATTATACATTTCGTGTATTTCTTGGTTAATACAGCATTATGGTCGCCTGATTCTTGTCTTTACTCAGCGGCTCCAGGCGATGGCGATCGCGATGCTCACGTCTCTTGATAAACAGCAGTATAATGATGTTAATCAAAGCCACAATTGTGGATATAACACCCAAATAGAAGCTATAGCCCAGATTCGCCAGACCTGTGCTGGTCCGGCGCACCGTCAAGAGCACATTATGTATGAGGTACTGATAGAACTGCACCAACCAGGCCACAAAGGCCACAATCTGTACGCCAGCCAAAAGACCGAGCCCAGTGCCCAGTGTGGTGATCAGGCAAAGCCAGAAACTGTTATCGCCATGCTCTGTGCGAATGAATGAATAAACTTCCGTCGGATGGCCGTCCAGATTCAAGTAATGACAGCCATAGAACATAATAGTTCAAGGTGCTCGTATACATATAATATGTCAGTATAGGATTTATTGGCTTATCAGATTCGTAACTAGCGTTTAATGCAATGACAACACCTGATGATTAGTCATTCTTCAGACGTGGCCAATTAGTCACCTGAACGATCTCTGCAAATGCCTTGGAAACATTGAAATATTATGCATGCAAATACTTGCACACTTTTGTACTTGTTGCGATTGTGTATCTGCATTTTTACATTAATCCGCTGGGATGGAGGAACCACATTGCGATTGGGGGGGAGTGGAGGGAGGAGATTGAGGGTGTTGTCATGATATTCATTTGGCTGGTGCATGATTCTACATTTGCATTTCACACACGCCTTGGCCTGGAAAGCCAAGAACGAAGGCAACGATCTTTTAATAAGCGACGTATGCATGAATATGTAAGTGTGATCGATCGATCGCTTTGCTCGTGGAATTGAAATGGGAATGGGAATGGGAATGGGAATTGGGAATTGGAATGGAAATGCATGCACGTGACGAGTGCGTGTGATGCACTCACCATTCATTCAACACTCACCCAAAAATTCCTTAGCGGCACCATTTTTGAGTGTTCTACGTGTGCGAAAATTTATGGCGTGCTCGCAATTTGTTGTTTGCCAAAAACGATCAGCACAAAGCCGAAAGCTTTTAAGAGCTTTTTGCGTGCACGCAAGAGCAACAAAATGAAGAGCGTGAGAGCGAAAGCAGAGCACAAACACAGGTTGCCGGCTAGCCGGTTAACCGGCTGACCACTTCACTGGCCAGCGCCAAGGGTGTGCGAGAGAGAGAGAGTCGACAAAGAGCGGGAGAGCGTGCATAAAACAGAGAGAGCGGGAGAGCTGAACCCAAAAACCGGCTTACAGTGCTGAGATCAGCGCCGACTGCGCCGGCTCTCGATACGAAGCCATGTTAACTTTAGTTATTTATGCATGTCAATGCTAATAACTGTGCTTACTTAGTCGCGCATTTATTCCAGTCCAAACTAAACGCAGTCAACCACTGTGCGCTGCTCAACCTGGTGATCGTGGCAGCGCCGCTGCGTCGACGCTGGCAGAGCGCGTCATGCGAACAGCGAGCGGAGAGCTTTAAATTTGTGTGTCGCAAACTTAAGCGCTTTAGTTAGCGAGTGATAGCCAAAGAGGGCACGACGACGTATTCGTATCGTAGCGTAACGTATCTATTCGAACCGTGTCAGTGTGTGTTGTGAAGTGATGTGAGACGCAGGCAACGATGCCCCAAGATCGATATACCAAAATCCAACTAAGTGTAAATTAACAATTAACAACAGCAAAATACAAATTACTAATATATAAAAATACTAAAAAGCAGAACGAACCGAAAAAAAACAACGTCGAAGTGCAGAGTGAATCAACTGCACAGAGCCTCTCGCACACCCCCATCGCCCATCGCCCATCGCCCATCGCCCATCGCCCAACGTCCTCTCGCCGTCAGCAGCATGTGAAGTCGACTTCGCGAAGGAAAGAAACAATATTTATGCTCTGAATGCTGGAAGAGCTTACAAAATTTACGTGGCAGGTGTGTAGACCAGACCGCTTACTCAGCGCACATTCCAAACACACACACTCACCGCAATTCTAAAGACATAATCTCTATAAGAACGAACATACATATTATGCGGATTGTATGCAGCAAAGGTTGCCCTCCCCCGCCTCCCACAACACCTTGTGTGTTGTTGTTTTTATGCCACATGCATAGCGAGCATTTTTTGCTGATTATATAAGCCGCGCAATGTACAATGTGTATTGCCCGTTGCGTTGTGTTTTGTTGACTTTTTTAGTTGGGGCCTTGGTTACACACACACACACACACACACATATGTATGTGGAGGAAAAGATACAGATAAGATAGCGCATATCTAATAATATCACACAAAACGGCCATAACGTCATATGCTGAACGTTGAATGAACAACGAAAACCGACAAAAACAATTTCAATTTTTGTTTACGTTGGGTTTCCAATTTCCAGTTTCCAGTTCCGTTCCGTTCCGTTCCAATACCAATTTAATCACATTGCATGTGCGTACGCATTTTATTGGTTTTCGCTCATTCTTGATGTCTTTTGGCGCTGGCATTTCTGCTAAATAATAAACAAATTATAAATAGGTAACTTAATAAATGTACAGTAAACTAGCAACTAAACAAAATGAACAAACACACACACACACACACACACACGTACATAGATGCGTATACAAAAGAGACAAATGAAAAACGCACACAACGCCGAAAGCTTTTTCTTCTTTTTTTTTTTTTTTTTTTGTATCTTTTGTTGATTTTTGCTTTTTGCTTGCTTTGAGAATATGCTGCATATCTGTGTGTAGTATATTATTTGTAGTTGTCTGTGTGTGTGTGTCTGTATTTTGTTTACACAAAAATCAAGGTTAAAAGCGCAAAGCGACAAGCGTAAAAGGTGGAAGCAAATAAATATATCGCTCAATAAACGAGCAATGATCGAAAAAATGTCTGTGTACACACACGAGTGTGTGTGTGTGCGAGTGTGTGTGTATGTGTGTGTGTGTGTGGCAGCAGCATTAACCATAAGTACCGAACTGAGCCATGCGAAGTCTATTAAAGCGTAAAGCGCAAAGCGTAAAGCGTTGAGCGTCGAGCGTCGACTGCTAGTTGAAGTTGGAGAGCGTCGTCCATCAAACAGCGCGTAAGCTGAGCCCATGCCTTAAACCAGAGCAGAAGCAACAACAAAAACAGAAAACAGCAAACAGCAAAAAGAATCAAAATACGCAAAACAAAAAACAAGAAAGTAAAGCTTACGCTCCATAAGAGTCGAAGCTTTCATACTCTTCGCGCACTTCGCAAAACTCTTTTTAAAGAGTTTTATTTTATTTCTATTTTTTTTTTTTTTTTTTTGATTAATTTGAACATGCCCGAAATACGCGCATGCATTTAAGGTTGACACACATAAACTTTTTTAACTGAGACATAAGTCGACTTCAATTGGCCGATGTCAGGCTGAAGTTTTAACTGCAAGTAATCCGATTATATTAATATGATTAATTATCAACGAGTAAATTCGCGATTTGCATTGCCTTATGACAGTCTGACATTTTTTTCCCCCTTTTTTTTGGCGTGTTTCGAACTGACATTGATCGTATTGGATAATCATATTATCTCTGAAAATGGCAGGAAAAATACCAGACAACCAGCCCAAAATGTCGATAAAAGCGTTAATTATTTGCACTTCTTATTTATTTCATCATAAGTCAGCGTTCCTATTGTAGACCACTTGAATTATTCGCTACTCCAAAATATATTAATGGCGATTTTGTTACTCGCAAAAAGCTCATTAAAAAGTTGTGTTTCCAGAGAAATGCTTTAACTTTTCGTAGAAAGATTTTCGTTGCAAAACATTTGTAATTTATCAACTTTGTAATTTATGCGAAAAAAAGCAGCAAAGTCGTAACTCAAATTTTAGGTAAATCTGCCGCGAATCCAATTAATACAACAGTCCCCAACTCAGTTTTTATTTTTATTTATTGTGGTAGCTCTCGTTCTAAGATTTCCAAGTGAGAAATGCAGAAGCTGGTTACATTGAAACTTGAAATGATTACGAAGTCGGTTCTTTTCATGCAACATGCTGCAAAGTCATAGCGAAAGCAATTATGCCGCTTGCAAGTGTATGGAAATGGAGATCAGAGAGCGGAGAGCGGAGAGTGGAGAGTGAAGTGGAGTGGAGAGTGGCGGTCACAGAGCCAGCGACCAAAGTCAAAGCAAAAAGCCATAGCCACAGTCCAGAGCATAAACGACCAGGCCAGAGTCGGACCCAAAGCCGGGGCTATGTTGTGGCCTGGCTGCAATGCACGTATGTACATACATATGTATGTGTAATTGTGTGTGTGTGTTGAAACGAGATGACGAGCTTTATTTTCTGCGGTAGCTATGGCAACAACAGCGCCTCCGCCGCCGCCGCCCCCTCTTTGCAACACCCGCTCCACCAACGTCCCTTTCAAGTGCTGCTGCTGATGCTGATGTTGCTTTTGCTGCTGGCTCATCAAAAAAGCCAAAAGTTGTTGAACGTGAAATTATTGTACGCGAACACGAGTAAATACACTCACACACATACACACACACACTCATACACACTCACACTCATGCAGAGACCGTCAACTTGGACGTTGTTGCTGCTGTTTTGCATGTGTAGCGTCTCAAGATAAATAACAAACCAGAAGAAGCAGCAGCAGAAAAGAGAGCGAGGCAGCGAATGTATCTGTGTGTGTGTGTGTGTGTGTGTGAGCGAGAAGTTGATGGAAAAAATCAGCTAAAACGAAGGCATGAAATAGATGCATCAGATTTCGCATTCAAGTGAAATTTATGGCAATCATAAAGCTTATCTTGCGTTCGAGGTAAAAACTTACAGTTAGCATAGCATTGGGGAGCTGCGGTAGCGGGAGTTAAGCTTTGCGAGTACTTAACACTCTGACGACAGTCAGAGAGCGAAAGGGATTGACGGGGGGGACAACAAAGCTCCGTTCTCCATTATGCTCAGCCGATCGCCGTTGTTGTTGGGGCAAACATAGAGCTGAAGAGTACCGAGAGTGAAGTACGCTCGCTATCAATGCTTAGTCATCTACACAAATATGCGCAAAGAGCGGGGAAGAAGAGAAAGACAGATTAAAGCAGCAGCAGCTAAAGAATGCTCCGAGGTTTACACCGGGCACAAATAGTAATATTAGCTGGAAAAAGCGATGAGTAAATATGTACAATAGATAGTTAGATATACGAGCATATTCCATCGCACATCGCACATTCTACGCTATTCAGATAAGAAAGTTGGTAACTTGACAAACGGGAAGAGCTAGATTAACCAGCGTGTACACGCTACACTGGAAATAGGCCGCAGACCGATACAGAGAGAGAGGCGAAAGCCAAGCTAGTCAGCAACAGCAGAAACAAAGAAACCCTCGCACTTATTACACTTTGTAATTCCGATCTCTTTGGCTGCGAAAGATTCTCCGTTCTCCGTTCTCACTTCTCTTCGATCTAGCGGCCGTAGAATTTGGCAACTCTTCTTCGCTCGAATTGCGCAGTTCTTCAGCTCGGCTCGGACACAAAGAAAACCAATTTCAATTTTTGTGAAAATATTTTTAATACGTTTTTTGTTAACAAAGTATTTGTAATGCTGCGCCAGGAAGTAATCTTGAAATTCTTTTGAATTTCCCATAAAAATTCTTAATCGTTCTTCTTAATCTGAAAATGAAAATCCGCATAAACATTATTACTCAGCGACACAAAGAAAACCAATTTCGCAATTTCTTCAGTCTACAATTTTAAATATACGAAAATTGTTAAATTGAACAATATATTTTTACAACTGCAAGCAAGTGTCTTAAATACGTAAATTTACAGAAGAACGATGGTCTGTGATATTTTGTTAATATTTTCAGTATAATTCTCGATAAGGAATTTCATACAGACATTCTCAGTATTCATCTACGAAGTTTCCTATGAAAACTTTTTTACGAAACTGTCAATAATTTTTCCCAAAGTCAAAGTCGGAAAAGTTTGGCAATAACTTTGAACTGGCAGATTCCAGACTCTATAATGTATAGTCTAGATTCTCGAATACAAATCGTCTGCAAACTATTCTGTGGAATTTTTGTCTATTTTCCTTTGCCTTTTTTTACGTGCAGACACTTTTATTTCGATAAAGTTGTATATAAATTGCATTCAATTGATGGCGTAAACAATTCATTATGAAGAATTCTATTATTAACCGAAAATTAGCGAATCCAATTCGATTCGATTTGCTGTTTACACAGTCGAAATTCTTTCGCAAATTGAACCTGACTGTCAAAACATTCGAAGTACACCCTGAATTCATGCGATACACGAACTGCGAAAAGTGAATGAACCATCTATGAATCATGTTATATAAGACCAGACCACAATCGCCCTCCATGCCGTCATAATGGGAGTAGAATTTAAGAACCTGGTTGAATCATCATCGCTTGGTCGATGTGGGGTGGTGTGGATTTTGTTATATAAATATTTACCTAGCAACTGATGCAGCCGCTTGAGTGCATTCAATTGGAAGAATCAAGAGCTGAATAGACTCGAGCTGAAAATAAAAAGAAAAAAGATATACTCACTTGTTATTCACATGCACACTCGCTTAAATAGCTTATAAAATGGAGAGCAAGCCATTTATTATGTCGAGCAACGAGATGTTCCCAGGCCCCAGTTGTTGCTGAAGCTATTCGGTGGCAAATCGGAAGTGTTGTTGTTGTTGTTGTTGATTAATTAACAATTCGATTAACAGTTTGATTGATAGTTGCAGTCTGGCTTTCCTTTTCGCATTCGTGTGCCATTCATTTAAAGCCACAGCGTTTTTAAAGGCAGCCGGTAGAGTGGCCTTCGTCGGTTGCAATCCGCTTGCCATAAATTGCAAGCTGTGAATCTGCCTCAGTGACTCGTTTTAGCATTTGATTGAATGAATATGAAAAGCAGCAGCAGCAGCAGCAGCAGCAGCAGCAAAATTGATGCGAGTCCCCAATCTGAGCCAAAACAGAGGCAACATCAACGACTACCTGTACCTTTTCTCTGCCTGCCTGCCTGCCTGCCTGCCTGCCTGCCTCATGTGGCAGCAACGTTTATCAGCTTTGGCTTGGCTGCTCCATTCAGGCCACAAAAACAAAAGCAACGGCAGCACAGCAAAAGCATTAAAGATGGGGCAACAACAGCAACAACAACCATGGACAAAAAGCAACACTTTTCAGTTTCGGTTTTGCTTTTGTGGCGTGTGCTCGAGATACGAGATTCGAGATACTCTCATCCTCATAGTACGAGTATCTGTATCTCATGAGTGAGTGAAATGTGTGCCGGGTTGCCGTCGGGTTGCCTCCGGTCATTAAAAACTATTCGCACAAATCCAAAAAAGGTTGCTATTTTTAGCAGTGATACAACAGCCCCGTGTACGCTCTGCTCACAGTCCACCGTCCACCGTCCACCGTCGACCGTCGACTCTCCACAGTCCCCCTCCCTGCCACACGGTCACTCTGCTGCCCCTGATCCCCCAGTCTGTGACTTAGTAACGCTTCTCAATGTTTACTGCCCTGTTTTGCACGGCAATTAAATTAATATACAGTTGGGCACTGCTAAAACAGACGTTGGACAGTTTCATAAATCACAATATTGATGGATAGTTCGACTTCCTTGTGGGCCATCAAAGTGAAGCTTAATCCTTGATTTGCAATTTCAATTTCAGACAACAGCAAATTTTAAATGAATTCGTATATTTAAAATTGAATCAACTTTTCAACTTTCGATGAAGTCAAAAGTAATTAATAATTGAGTGAGAAACATATTTTTACAATTCAATCATGTTTCAACTTTTGGAAAATTAATTCGACGCAATTAAACGTAATTATTAATTTATCAAAACGTTTTCTTTACATATTAGCAAGCAGATAAATCAAATTTTCTAAATGTCTTTGTAAATGAACTGTTGATAATAGCATAACAAGTGGAGCTTCACTGTGCCGAAGCAGCAATAAATCAAAGTACTAATCATTATGAGGAAGTATTTGCTATTCAGTTGGGTCAATCTGTAATGAACTCATGTTTTTATGCTGGCACATTTGTACATATATTTTTATGGGTTTGAATAAGCAGTGAAAATCAATTATGTGTTACGAAAATATTGAGCACAACATTTAGTATGTGAAATAAATATAAATTAAACAACATATTTATTAGATACATTATAAGACTTTTAAAATCTACAATTAATGCTAAGCTCTTCAAGCTTTTCACCTTCATTTGTTTTACCTTTAAAATGAGGTTCCACTGTAGCACGCAGACGCACATTAAGCAAGCATTAAATCGACATTTATTCTAAGCAATAATTTATATAGACCGCCGTGTCGTTTATTATAGAAAGGTTTGACTGTACACGTATTTAAATAAACACATAAAGACGTCTCTGAATGCGTTGTTGCTGTTGTCGTAGCTGATTCTGTATCTGTAGCTGTAGCTGTATCTGTAGAATATTGTGACTGGGTCCCGGCTATTAAAATTGAATAAAAAAAAATTACGAGGCAAACAATGTGGGTTGACAATTCGAAACATTTCATTTTATTTATTTGGATTCTTTAATTTGTTTTCATTTTTCATTGCTTTGCTTTCCTTCACAGATGATATACGACGGAATTCAATTGGTTCTGATTTCGCAATAAAGGAATCAAGAAACACACATTCGTAACCGCGATCGCGATCGCAGACAACTCTCTCAGACAACTTTGCGAATTCAGTCGCAAAAATTCTGCAGCCGCGCCTTGCCAAGGTCATATCGATTGTCAGCCCAATTTATCGATAACACACACTTAACATAAGTGCAAAATGTTGATTCCTAGTGATATGGTTGTCCTGGTCCTCACAGTGATCACTCTCAATCTGACGTATATCAGAGCAACGACACGTAAGTCTGCCAAATATTTACCTTATTTTTTAGCCTTAATTATCTCAACATCTGTGTATGGATGCATCGGTATTTATATTTGTACATCGTTCGGTGTATTCGCTGTGCAAACATCATTATGTGTAAATGATCTTATCAAATTGTATGAGTATCGTTATGTAGATTATAATTGTTTGTATTATGCCAAACAAGAGGCCATTGTTCAGCTCGAAGAGTCCACAGGCTGAGAGCTTGTTAATGCGTTCGTTAAGCTGCAGTTGGATGCCATACAACTCGATCTGAGGGGGTTAAGAACAATACGTTATCGGTTATTCACTCTTAATTTTATTCTTCCGCATTTTGCCGGGATTTTCATGACACTCTTATAGATCTTAATTGCAAATTTATGCATTTGAATAAAGGTTCGTGTTCTGGGTTAGCAAAGCGGTGCTAATTGAACGTTGTGCAATCGTTTTGGAACGGGAGCGCGTGAAAGCAATAATAATTTATTGCATTCGATTCTCAAAACAATTCTATGAAAGTCGACTATGCATCTGAAAAGGTTTGACGACTCAAATTTGAGTTGTAAGAAAAGATAGAGATAGAACAGCATTGTCTTACAAAGAATTTGTCAAAAGGTTTAATTTCTACTTCTACTTATACTTCTTTTGAGAAGTATGAAATTTTTGCACTACTTGCTAAATATTAATTTAATTATATTGAAACACGCCAAAATATATACTTTGATTGAGTTTGAGCTTTTTAAATACGTGTTGTTTTTTTCATTGCGACATCGACAATTTCTAAAGAATACTAATATTTAAATTCTAAAAATTTAAAGTATGTAAATTGCATACTACCGCTGCTTCCAAGCACATCAATTTTTAATTATTTTCAACAAAAATATATATTTTAAAAGATCAAAATTATTGCTAGGGCTACATATGCAAATTATAACGAGCCTTCTATTTTATAATTTGAAAGCCTTGTTTCTTGTGTTCTTTGACTATTTATAATGAGCAGTCTTAGAAATGAATTTTAATACGCTATTCAAGACTGAGGAGGCAACTACTTCAGGCCGCGACCCGATAGGGCTGTGATGGCCAAATAATAATAATAATAATTCAAAATAGTTAGAGTGAGTATTAAAATTGTCAGATAAAGTATCCTAAACTAATATTTAACTCTGCTATCTCACCGTCTAGGCAGCGTATTGATAGTTTAGTTAATCCGTCTGTCTAATATAATTATAAACAGCCAATTTGTATTATAGACTAATCGATTTTGAAAAATACAATCCGTATATTGACTTGAAGTAACATCGATCGAGTTTAAAGGATATATGTCGATGTCTTTAACTGTTGCTTACCGTTTGCCTCAGAGCTTTGCTGCAGTCGGTGGGCAGCTCCAAGGCGGCGCTTCGCAGGCTGCGACGCGTCTCGCAGAAGAGACGCCGCTGGCGATGCGTCTCCACGATGACCAGCGTGAGCTGCAGGAACAGCGAGAAGATGAACAGCAGGCCGAAGGCATTGAATTTGGGATGCGCGAGATTGTGCTTGGCGAACCAGCGACTGAAGTGCACGAAGTAGGTGAAGAAGCCGTGCATCACACACTCGATGGGCACGAAGAGCACGAAGATGAGCAGCTGGCTGCTGTGCAGGGAGCAGAGGCGTTGACTCAGTTGCCACAGCTGATTGTGGAGTCGCCACAGACGCCACAGCTCCAAGGCGAGCCAGTGCTGCTGGGCGGCATGCAGCCGCCGCCGCTGCGGCATGCCCCACATGCCGAGATGTGTGCGATGCGTGTGCAGCGCATCCGACAGTATGTGCTGCAAGAGCAGATTACAATGGTGCAACAGGTGGCTTATCAGCAACAGCACCAGCAGATACAGGGCCAAGCACAGCTGCAATCCCAGCTGGAGGCCATAGAAGAAGACCACACTGCCAAAGTATCGAGCGTTGCGATGCGCCATCGGCTCATGGATGAGGATGAAACCGGAGTGGACGCCAGAGCCGATGATGGCGGCCGTCAGCAGAAAGAGGACGCAGAGATTTTGACGTGAGTGGAGCGGGGAATGCGCTGAGTCCTTGAGCTGAGTCCTTGAGGTGTGCAGCAGTTGCAGCAGCTGGCGGCGGCACGAAAGCAGCTTATTGAGCCACCCGATGAAGCACATCTGTCGTGTCGTGTGCATGTAGAGCATGATGAACGTGGACACCAGCAGCAGCACATAATGCTGCAAGCCCACGATGAGCAGCAATCGATTCTGGCGCAGGAAGTGCATGCGTGTGTAGATCATGTAGATGGCGTGCGGTGAATAGCAGACAACAAAGCCGGCCACAAGGTAGCCATGGAGGCGCCAATACCACACGCTCCGCACTCCTCCTCGCCGCCCCCCGTTGCGTCCCAGCTGCGGCATTGTGGCAGCCATGAGGCCAAGAAGTCGGCTCAGCGCATAAATGCCACGCAGCGTGGCATTCGTGAGCAGCTGCAACATGCTTGGCACACTGTATGAAAGCAACTAAATGAACTTGCACAGCCAGGACAACCATAATTTGAAATCACGCCCACCTGCTCGCCGACCTTGTGCTGGCCAATCGGGCTATTAGCCTGATTGAATTCCATTTAGCCAGGGCGGTCACTCGGCCAGATAAAGCGGGCAAACAAAAGGATTGAAACAAAGCGTTAAAACAGACTGAAAATCTACGCTCGCAGTCCTTCAATTAACCCCCTAGTCACAGGCTATTAGACGCGACTAAACTAATAAGAAACGCTGGAGATAAGCGCAACTTAGAAATTGTCTGCGTGGAATGGCGGACAAAGTAAACTAGTGAACTCACAACTTACGGCAACTTTATTTACTTGAATTTCAATTTACTTTGTAGTTAATCTAAAAGCAGATGAAAGCTACCCAAGTCCACTGCGAACTTTGTGTTTAAATTCAATGAGTCTTAAAGATACAGTTGTTGACTTTATTTACTTACGAGTAAAGTGCAATTTCGTTGACGTCAACTTAAAAGTAGATGAAAGCTGCTCAGGCACCTTGTGAAATTAGTTTCAGGTTCAATGAGTTTTAATGCGAAATATTGCACTTTTCATTCAGATTGAAATTAATGCTAGGCTAGGAAACTTTGAAAAATTAGCTGAAAGCACATTGTAATGCGTAAAAGTTTAGCAGCTTTTTGAAGTGCAGAAGCACATTGTTGAGTTTATTTATTGTCTCCAAAATCGTTTAAGAATTCTTCTCGTGACTCTTTTTGATGCTACTTTTTCCAGTTCAAATGCATATTGTTGAATTTTTTTATTGTCTTCAAAATCTCTACTGAATTCGAAACATCTCTTAATTTTTTGTAAATGCTACTTATTTTAGTTCAGATTTGCATCTTTTTCCAGTTCAAAAGCATGTTGTTGAATTTATTTCTTGTTTCCAAAATCGCTACTGAATTCAGAACATCTATTGATTCTCCTAGATGCTTTTTATATGAGTTGTTAGTCTCAATAGATTAGCCAATTTTTCCAGTTCAAAAAAACATTGTTAAATTTATTTATTGGCTTCAAAATCTCTACTGAATTCGAAACTTCTCTTAATTTTTCTAGATGCTACTTATGTTAGTTGTTAGTCTTAATGGATTAGCAAATTTTTCCAGTTCAAAAGCATACAGTTGAATTTATTTTTCTCTTCAAAATCTCTACTGAATTCAAAACATCTCTTGATTTTCCTATATGGTACTTATTTTAGTTCAGATTTGCATCTATTTTCAGTTCAAAATCATATTGTTGAATCTATTTCTTGTTTCCAAAATCGCTACTGAATTCAGAATATCTATTGATTCTCCTAGATGCTTTTTATATTAGTTGTTAGTCTTAATAGATTAGCAAATTTTTCCAGTTCAAATAAAAATTGTTGAATTTATTCTTTACTAAATTTAAAAACTCTCTAAGTAGTTCATGGACTGTTTTAGATGCTCGTTATTTTAGTTTTTACTTGTAAAAAAGACTTGTTACTTTTCGTGCATCAAATTCAAGTACATAAAATACGTGTGCTTATAGCATTTTCTGTGTGACGTTTTATTTAATTGCGTGCTTATAACTTATGCGCAATCGACAGAAAACTTTTGTGAATACACAAAAATAATGTGCTGCTGGCAATTTGAATGGAGTTCAAAGGAATCAAAAGCATTGAGGAATTCACAAGAAACTAATTTCCGTTTGGTCTTCTTGTTTGAACTGAACTCAATTTGAGTTCTGTTCGAAAACTCTCGCTGATTATCTGGGCAGCGAGCTTCAAACAGCTTTCGCTTATTACATGTCAAACCAAAAGCTTTCAGGTATTTTGGCATTAAGCTGCACGCTCCGGGAAGCTGTCGGCATGAGCATGTTTTAAAATCGTGATTCCAATCAGTGTCAGGAGATAAACTAACAATTTAAATTCTTTACACAATGGCTCGGCTCAAGTGGGGGGGCGTGGAGGGCGTGGCTGAGGGGCAACTTTTCCAACGTGTACACTGAGAGAAAAACAGGAGAAGAAGAAGAAGAAGAAGAAATAAAACGATTGCTTTCGTCTTTGTCGCAGTCGCAGTCGTTGTATTATTAAAAAAGTTTTCACTTTAAAGAGTTTTTCTCCCCCTTGGTTTTTTTTGTTTTTTTCGTTTTTCCGTGTTTCATGCAACATAAAATGCAAAACACTCGAGTTCTATATGTACTTTAGCCTTTATGGTAAACTTTCTGCGCTGTTTATAAGTTTCAGATAGAGTGGCGAGTGGGGGACGAAAAGCGAGCGCAGGATGAAAACAAAATACAACAAAAAAAATATGTAAAATAACACAAAACAACAGCAGCAAAAAAAAGGCCATGTTGCTGCAACTTTCTATATGCTTTTGTCCTGTTATTGCCGCACTCAGCTTGCCACACTCTCGTAGGCAGCCAAGTGTGCGGTTTTTATCTAGGTTAGGTTATATGACTAGCTTTATCTTCGTCCCAGCACCCAACTTCGACCGCCTGGCTGTCTGTCTGTCTGTCTGTCCGTCCCTCCGTCTGGATGTCTGGCTAGTCTGACAGTTGCTTGACTTTCCACTGTCGCACTCTGAAGGCTAATTCATTCACATTTTACGCTATTTCGCTCAGCTGCAAATGCGAAAGCAACAGCTTTTTCGCCTGCCACACCCTGTAATTGCGGCCAGCATAGAGCAGGGTATGCCACCGACTTAGAGACAATAGAAATATGTGCACGAAATTATCAAGTAACTGACAAATACTTTCTAAAAATAGCTTTAGTTTCAGGTATTGTGCCGCAAGGAACTCAACTAAATTTAGAAGCAAGCTAGCTTAACGTTTAAGCAGATTAAATGTGCTTATGATGAAAGTTAATTTTCCTTTCCGGGTAAATTTCTGCAAAATAAAGTCTGCAACCGTAGTCAACCAAAATAATTACAGGTCAGTGTGGCAAGTAAAGTATCAATTACCAAATGGTATTAGAATATTGAGAATTCTAAGAATTTCTAACGACACTTCAACAGTAGTAATATAGCCTATAGCAAGTCAATAACTTTTAGAGCAGCGACATTGAAATGAAAGTTAGCTTACTATATGAGAAGCTTTAGCCTGTAATTCAAATGAACATGAAATTGTTTATCTTCCATAAAGTATAATTTATTAAGAAAAAGAAATTCCCCCAAAAAAAGGGAAATTTTCATAGTGAGACTTTTATGATAGGATTCGTTTTAATTAGCAAAGGGTAATTCGAAGTCGGGTTGACGAGCGCCAGTGTAAGTTTATATGTTGTACAAGTCTGGCATTAAAAACCAAAGACCTCTCGCCTTCCCCTCCCCCCGCAGCCCAATCCGCCCCCCCTCGGCAGACAAGGCGGGCGCTCCACTTCAAAGTCAAATTGCGGACTCAATACAGAAATAAAAGCAGCGAACAACTGTCCCAGCGCTGTCTAAGCTGGTCCGCTGATAAGCAGCGACGATAGAGACCGTCGCACACACACACACACATATACACGAAATAATAAATATAAAGAACGAACGAGCGAACGAAAAAAAAAAAACTTTAATTAAATAAAGTGTAAGAAGTTTGTTGAAGGGCCTTCAACGCTGACAGCGCGACGAGACGCCACGCTAAATTATGGGCTGGGGACAGGGTGTGGAAGAGGATGTGGGAGTGAAGGGAGGAGAGAGGGGACTGGGGGGAGGACTTTGACTGCATGAATTTTGTGTATAGATCAAACGAAGTGCAGGAGTGGAAAACTCTTAATTTGTGCATGCGCCGAGATTGTCTCGTATCGTATTCTTTGCGAGTAAATCAAGTCGATTCTTATATAAGATATTTGGCTTTTGTCTTGGCCGAAGAGAAAAAAAAACGTGGAGGGCAAAGGGCAAAGTTCATTGTTGGCGAGGAAAAGTTCGGAAAATCAAAAAAAAATGAAGCAGAAGACGAAAAGATGGAATGCGAAAAATGAAAACAGCGAGCGAGAAAAGAAATTCCCATTATATGGGCGAGTGAAAATGACAAATTAACTTGAGCTCAAAGGAAGCCGCAAAGTTTCGCAGCTGCCAAACCCAATTGTAAAGGTAAATTCGAGACTTTAGTGAAAGGTTGCCAACGGGTACAGGTACAAAAATACACACACACCGTGACACACACCCCCCACGGATACACACAGCAAAAACACACACCCGAGAAGTTGTCGATTCAATTTGCAGATAATGCGACACGAAGAAAGCTGCGCGTTTCGTGTTAATTTCTTAAATGTACATTTCATTTGCACGACAGTGTTAAAACCCACTCGACGACGCGCAGTGTTGCACTCCGAAACTGGAATAGTGTAACACAAATTGGAATTAGTCCAAATGGGGATATCGACTGAGCCCCAATTAGGTCGCAAACGAGTTGAAATTGAAGCGAAACTCTGAGAACACGTTTTACACTTCTGCACGCTAATTTTATGCAGCGCAAAAGAACATTTTTTATCGTATTATTATTATTATTCCTGATCGCTATCAATATCTGCTGACCAGCTGCTCACTTAATATGCATATCATATGCTGAGCTGTGAACTTTTTGATTGAGGCATAGCAATTAAATTGTTTATGATTCGAATTAAAATTTTAACAGATCCTAACTCATTATTCGACAAATTAATTGACATTTTATTACTCTAAAATTATTACAATATTACAAAATGCAATGTGTACAGAAATTAATTAAAAATGGCAACGTAAATACTCATTTTGAAAACGCTGCATCAAGCTGAAATAATAATAAACAAAATGTTTTTTTATATTTGTCATGTTAAATTATTAACATAATTGAGAAAATATTAACAATCTGTATCAAGCTGAAATAATAGACAACAATTTATTTATTTTGTTTTTAAATAATATTTAATAAAAATATTTAACAAACATGTTTGTGAAAAAAGTAATAAAAAATAATAAAAAATCAAAATAAAAAAAATGGGTCTTTATTATATTTAATGCTGACATAAAAAGACAAAAAAAAATAGTTTTTAAATAATTATTACAATAATAATAACAATTAGATTGTTTTTTTTTTTTTTAATGTAGACAATAACAGGAAGAAAACATGGATTCCCTAAATATGTATAAATAAAATAAATATTTATCGATATCTTGCTGTCTGTACAAGCGCACTGAGTTCGGCAACCATTAAGGCTAAAAATTTCAAACTTGTTGCACGAGTTTCTGCATCTGAAACGAGTTTATTTAATACAATATTTAAGTCCACTTTTTGTTTTAATTAAAACTAAATAAGTGATTAATCTATAAACTAATGTCTTGCGTATTTGCAGTGCTGGACCTGGCGCCCATTCCGCTGCCCTGCGACGGCATTGTGTGTCCGCCGGACGCGGACATGCAGTGTCCGGAGGACAGCGCCATACGGGAGCTGCGCGAGATGAACGTGGATCTGATCAGCACGAATGCCGTGGGCAGCGGTGGCGTCGGCAGCATCGCATCCCTGGTGGCCACCACGGAGAGCAGCGCGTTCAACAGCAGCCTGATTACCGAAGATCTCTACGCCCAGTGCTGTCTGTCCAAGAAGTGCGTGTGCAAGACTTGCTACATCGCCGACTGCAACACCGACGAGGGCGAAGTTGTCGTCGAACTGGAGCCGGAGGCAATGGACACGCCCGGCCAGTGCTGTGGCAACTACGAATGCCAGCAGGAGCCGAATTGCTCGGAGGTGCGGGAGACGGAGTTCAATTGGCTGCAGAGCTGCCAGCGCTGCAGCTGCAAGTCGGGCACCAAGATCTGCGAGCAGAGCTGCGACGAGAGCAACAATGCCATCTGTGAGTCCAAGAACCTGAACACGTTCTTCAAGAACGGCGAGAGCTGGGTGGACGGCTGCTATCAATGCCAGTGCGTCAAGGGCGAGGAGAAGTGCACCATCTCGTTTTGCGGCTCTCTCAACTGTCCCAGCAACCGCCAGGTGATCCTCAAGGACAGCTGCTGTCCCATCTGCTGGCCCAAGGGCGCTCCCATGCCCAACTCCGGCAACTATGACGAGGGCTATGGCTATCAGCGTGAGCACGAGGACGCCAAGGTGGATAACACCACAGAGCAGCCCTCAACCACGGTCAGCAGCACCACAACCATCACTAGCACCACCAGTGGGCCACAAACCACGCCGCCATCACCTTGCCAGCACGACTTTGCCAAAGTGGTTGAGGTTGTGCATCCCAAAGTCGACGATCACGTCTTGTATGTGATCATCGGCGTGCTGGTGACCATCATCGGAGGCCTCTACTTGTACATCAGGCATCTGCATGCCAAACAACGTTCCTACAGGCCCGTCTCCAACTTTGACGACAAGGTCTAAACAACGATAGTGAGATGGGGAGATTTAGCTAAAGAGAAGAATCTGATGTGTAGGATGAAAAAGAAAACAAAGCAAACTGGGACAGAAAAGGGCAGATAGAAAGAGCTAGCTAAAATATATTACAAACAAAAAACAAATTTTAAAAGTATATAATACACTCTACAGAAAGGGACACAAAATTGCAAGAAGAGAAAAGGAAAATCATTTAAATTAAAAATACGGTTTCATATCCATCTAAAGTTTTAACGCGCAGAAAAGAGAAGCATAATAAAAATTCTGCAATTCTAAAAAACAATAAACTAGAAGGAATCAAAGAAAAAATAAGTGTTAAGAAGTTGCACGAAGAAAGAGTAAAAACATTTGGAAAAATAAGCAAAGAAAACATAAAACTTTGTTTTTGAATAGTTTCCGTCATTATTTTGTTTGTTTTGTATTTTGTGTTTTTTATTTAATTTTTTTTTTGTATCTAAAAGATCTCATTTTAATTTCACTTTCACTTCCAAGCAGACATCCGCAGACGCAAAAGCAAAGTATTCTTATGAAATTACGCGCAAAGAAAAAGTTACTATTTCTAGCAAAAAAACAAAACAATAATAAGAGAGTTTTAATGCAAGAGAAGGAAGAGGGAGAAGCAGTAGGAATAAAAAATAGGAGTAGAAAAAGGAGAAGAAATGGAATATGTTGTATATACATCGGATGATTCCATCCCCATCAGCGAACTAGTACTAAGCACACCAATGTTTTATTATATTATATCCATGAACTAAAATGCCAAAATATTATTTCATATGACGAACGCGAATAAAAGCGAATAAAGCAACCGAAAGAGAGAACCGAAAGAAAAGTGAGGTTAGTTTTAGCCCCGTTCGCCATAGTTTCGTATACTAAGCGATAATAAGTTAGCAGCTAAGCTAGAATATCTATGTGATATTTGTTAATAAGTGTATGTTATAAACAAATGCTAAAAAAAACAAACAAACAAATCAAAACAAATCAAAACAATTCAAAACAAATAAGAAGTGAATCGATGAGAAAACAATCAAACGAAACTGGCGCGCTTTTAAAAGTATTCGCAAATGGATCAATCTACATTAATCAGCTGCTGATCGTTGCCGTTATTGTATACCATAAACATAATTATTACCACTAAAATATAAATAAATAAAAACAAGAAGAAAATCTGATAAAGCGAACGAAATGAGTGTGTTTTCCTTGTGGCATCCCAATCCCAATCCCAATTCAAATCCGAATGCGAATCTCTTTTTATAGGCACTTTGAAGGGTCATCGAATCGTCAAAAATGTGAAAATTACTGCAGTCGAATGCGAATCCGAATGCGAAATCGAATGTTGCGCAGACACGCTACTCGCCGCATACATATTTGCTGTGCTTAATGCTCCAGCTGGGGAAAAATAAACAAGCCGAAATAACATTATTAATCAATCAATACACACAGCAATTAGCAGGAGCTGTCCGTCTGTTTGTGTGTGTGTGTGTGTGTGGCAGCAACGAGTAGCAACAATAAGTCAATTAATGACGCAAAATTATGAATAGCTCATTTTGCAACACACAAGAGTATTCCCGCATTATGCGTACATATGTATTGTATTAAAAGTCTTTAAATATATTGGCACACTTGAAAAAATTGTAAAGAAATAATATATATGAGAAGTGACGAATGAGTTGAACAAAATTGCTAATTTTGCGAATGCGAATGCAGCCGCAATTTATGACATTTCATCTTTAGGGAACAAATAAATTTATAAAGTATATTATGAGAAGATACATGAATTCATTAAAGACAAAAAAAAACAATATTATCACGTCACTTCTATATAGAATAATACGAGATGCCTGATGTAAAAGTTTCGAATTTCGATAGCAACATAGACTTCAATTAAACATGCCTTATTTACTAAGTTACTTTCGCCAGTCTTTAAATATATTTGCACACTTGAAACAATTGTAAAGAAATAATATATATGAGAAGTGACGAATGAGTTGAACAAAATTGCTAATTTTGCGAATGCGAATGCGAATGCAGCCGCAATTTATGACATTTCATCTTTAGGGAACAAATAAATTTATAAAGTATATAATGAGAAGATACATGAATTCATTAAAGTCAAAAAAACAATATTATCACGTCACTTCTATATAAAATAATACGAGATGCCTTATGTAAAAGTTTCGAATTTCGATAGCAACATAGACTTCAATTAAACATGCTTTATTTACCAAGTTACTTTTGCCACTTGCAGATACTTCCCAACTGCAGATACTTTGTAGGTATATATTATAGAGACTTGAGTGCCTTAGTTTTGCCCCCTAAACTTTGTGCTCGCAAATACAGCAATAAATTCATTCATTACGCATACGCAGTGTGTGCCAAAGACTCAAATATATTTGCGACTTGGGGACAAATTGAGTAAAATACTGTTGCACTCTTCATTCGATAAGCACATAAGCGTTATAGATAAATGTAACACAAACGAATAGCATATCGAGACACCTGGATGATATATTTGCACTTTGGGACTGCAACTGGAAACTAAAAACCTCGAGCATCGAATGCCCAACTGACATGACAGACAGCAAGCATTTGTAACAACAGCAGGCACTTGGATACATTCAGCTAGACACAAATGAGTACTCGTATGTAACTCTTAAGATAGCTCTGATAAGTGGCGACTCCTATTTCCATGAATCAACTGTTCGTGTGTGTGTGTGTTTTGTGTTTTTTGTGCTCAGGTGAAAAAACCCTCGTAACATTGTCAAGAGTCTAACAAACTAAAGTGGCAAACTAGCAAAGTGGGGCGAAGGCGGTTGCCACAAAATGTTTTGACTTCAAAATTTCCCCAGAGCGCACAACAAAAGCGAATACAACAACAAAAAAAAAGGAAAAACGAAAACAAAATAAGCAAAAAAAGGTTGCACACTGAAAGCCGGGCAAATTGTATGTGCGATATACGAAATGATATGATATGATATGCTGAGAGCATAATGTGATGCCATGATATGATTTATAATATGTAATAATTTCAATGCATTGCCGATGCCCCTCAAAATGTTAAAACGGGCAACAAGGCAGCGCACGCACAGCACACAGCACACAACACACAACACTCAGCACACACAATACCAAATGCGAAATACCAAATTCAAACAAGTAGAAAAGCAGGCTGAGTGTGCTCGACTGCGAGATACGTGTCGCAGACCTAAAGGATATTAAATATGCATTGAAAATTGCATTTTAAGGAATATTTTTATACATATTCAACAATTCATTTTCAATATATTGAATTTATAAATAAAATAAGATATAAATTGAAAATGTTCAAGATTGAAACAATTTTAATTAAACATAAGCATATTAAATATAAATAAAATTTAAGTTTCAAGTCAAATTGTTTGCTTTCGTTGAAAATTTTTGAATAAACTTAATCTTCATGAAGTGATGAAAAGTAATCGTTGTATATTTAGTTTTGAGTTCAAAAATTCTTATAATCACTCAAATGTTTTGGAAACAAACAATATATTTTTAAGATAAATTCAAAAATATTTCCTTCTTCGATTATTATTCTAGCATAACATGACCTTTTATAACTATTTCCAATTATAATACTATAATTATTCGTTTCCACTTGTAATAAAAATAGATTTATAAAATGTAGCGGAATTATAGTTATGTTATAGTGTTGTAATTTTAAAAATGTATATTAAAGACCTTCAATTTGTAGATTTAAATTTATAAATTGTAATTAATGACGATTGCCACTTGTTTGTCATTCCCTTTTCGCCTTTGGATATGCGGTGTAAATACAAAATACATCAAGGTATCTGGAGAATATAGTGGGGGGTGAGCGTGGGCATGGCCATAAGCGTAAACGTTAGCGTGGGCGTGGGCGTGGTAGCGCCCCTCTGGTTTGTGGCAGGCGGCTCGCACCTCGACCTACCGCACGTCAGGGCCTCTTCAAGATGGAAGGCCCAACAATGTCGTACATTTTGCTTAGATTGTTATCAAACACTAAAATGCCATGAATAAAACACATATGTATGTGTGTGCGTGTATATACATACATATATATTATTTATGTGTAAAAGTATAAGTATAAGCGTGTATATGCATTTGAGTGGCTGCCTCCCCTCCATCCCCCGCATGCGTCGCATAGTGATTTACAAATGTCGAGACTTTGTGCCGTGTCGCCGAGGCTCGACAAGAAAAGCACACCTAATAAAAATGGTGCTTTCGCTTATAAAACCGACGCGGGGGAAGCGCGGCATGTGGGATCGGGGAAGGAGGCAGGGGGAAGAGGGGGGCAGCCATAAGGACCAATCGCCTCAATTTTGGTGAAAGCAAAGCAAATACCAAGTACGAGGAGAGCACAAGGCATTGTTACAAAGGTTACACGTGTAACAGCCAAAGCCGGCAACGATTGCAGGCGACAAAACGACACAAACGTTTTGTTGCGGGATAAGCAATGGCAAACAGCTCTGGGGAAAGCTCTGGGAAATAGTCATAGCTGCGACTCCGACTTCGACTGCGACTGTAGCTCAAGGAAGTCGACAAACACAAAGCATAACAATAACAAAAGGCATAACACAATAGACTTCAAGAGCCTTGGATGACACTTTGAGTTATTTTGTTGATGCTGTAAAAACACGCGCCGAAGAACCCCGAAAGATATGCGATGGTAGATTTATTGAGGGTGCAGATAGAAAGTCACCCAGCTCAGGCAACAACAGCAACAACAACAACGACTGCAAAAAAAGGTGAAAAGCGTCCGCCTAAAGCAGCGTTTGATAAGGGCAAAGCAGCACTTACTATACAACGACGTCCAGTCTAAAGCTTTGCTTTAAAAAAAAAACTGAACCGGAAGGGGGAAGGAGTGGAGGGGAAAAGGGGAGAAAATATAAAACAGGGGAAAGCAACTGCAAAACGAGGAAAAACTGTTTGAATGCGTAACAGATGTAATCTAGATCTATGACAAGAACAACTAAAAGATACTCATTAGAAATTGCAATGCAAGCTGTGTTATGAATAATAACTGCACAAATATGAAATAAAATTACAGAGCGCTAATATACAAATTTGGAAAAAAAAATATTGGATAAAAAATATTACAAGAATAATTAACAGATACTCATTAGAAATTGGAATGTAAGCTACGTTTTCAATATCTACTACAGAAAATTATAAAGAGAACCATACTAGCAATATGGAAAATTAAAAAATTCCTTGCAATTCAGTTTAAAGGGATGTCAAGTTGTTTGGAAATTGCAAATTTGATTGATATTATTTATTTTTTATTTTATTTATTTATCTAGTGCACGCAGAAGAAAACTAATAAATGACGCTAGTCAATAACAATTTTTAGGTATACAAAACTACTAGAATTACGATTATATATTTTTAAATTTATTTCACCATAACAATTATTTCTTTTAAAATATCAGCTATTTTCCTAAGATGCGTTCTTAGTTTTATCTCTCCCAAATTTATTTTAAATTAGTTTCTATCAATTATCAGAATACGCTGCCAATAAAATGCATACAAAACTTATTTATTTAATAAATAATAAAATAAATATTTCCAGCCAGTTCTGGCCACAAAGCAACCCACTGCTAAGGACAAAATAGAGCCACAGTATGCAATGGAATTGATGCTGTGAAATGTATATCTAAAGGACTATCAGAAGCATCGGAGGCTGCGACAACAGCAAACTGTTGAAAGGCATTCAAGAAAAAGGACTTTAAGGAGCAGGCTGAATGAGGATGCATACGAAATAAAGTGTCGAAGCAATCAAAATCATGTCGCAAAACAAAGAAGCAAAATGAAAAAATGAAACTAAGCAGCAAAGTAAACAGAAAACAGCAAAACTTTAAAGCGAATTTAAAGACCAAATATTAAAGTGGGAAAATATTTGTGAAAGTGAAAGCAGACTAAACATCAATATCAACAGAAACAAAGGCAAATGCATAAACAAACAAATTGGAAGGCAAATATAAATATGTGTATATATACATAGTAGAATATTTGTATATGGCAGGACTTGGCATGAAGAGGCAATAAATCATCAAAGATGGCAATCCATTTATTGATAGCTGCAAATGACTGTGGGGCAACTATGGCAATAGATGTAACTGTGTGTGTGTGTGAATGAAAAGCCGCACATATATCAAAGGAACATTAGCTTAAATTTGAATTGGCAATTCACACACATAGACAACTACATATGCATGTGTGAAGGCAGAACCTCAAGCACATGTCAAAATTAAATAATGTAACGCACGATTGCTGCCCCATCCTTCATCGTCCTGTCTCTCTGTCTCGCTCTCTGAAGTATATTCAAATATATATATATATATATATATATGTATAGATGCTTGTATTGTGCACTCCTCTGGCACTTGTCCTACTCGCTGGCATTGGCTTTTATTTGAATTTGCTGCGTGCGGCTGTCACTTGTCTGTTACATTCGCCATGTAAACACAACCGCAGGCAATTTTGGCAATTTGCGTCAACAGGCACAACATGGAAACCGAAAGCCCCCCAACACATAAAATACACCAGCGGCAACAACAAAAAATACTCAAATAAATATGCAGACAGCCACGTCTCATATACACAAACACTCGCACTCGCATTCACATTCACATTCACATTCGCATTCTGGTAGCCAGAGTAACCACCGCTTAGCAGCTGAGAGACAACGCAAATATAGCTCGACACCTGAATCTGGGGAGCAAGCCAGGTCTAGCGAGGTGCTTACAAGCTGCTAACCTGGCGGGGCTACTCAGCGGTCCCCGAACTGATTTGCTTGGCGACAACCTCAACACAACTGAAATACCCTGGGTACTTGGGAGCATTACTTTAATTAGACAAGGCAGTAGCAGAGCAACACAGTTGATATTGTCTGTTTAGCAATAACAAGCTTTAAATAATACCATAAGGCGTTATGAGATACTACCTACCATAATTGCGAAAATCTTATTTATTTATTTACTTATTATCTACGCATAAATTGAATATAAAACATGCAATACTCATACCGAAATCTTTTATTTATAAGCCAAAGATATAAAAAAGAGACTATACACGAGAGCCTAAAAATTATTGTATTGTTCAATTGGATTTCGAAAATTTGTCTACTATTGAGAAGCAAGGTAATATCTGAAACTAAATCGCTTGAACATTTTAAAATTCAGATTTAAATAATTATATTTATCTTAATCGTGAAACTTCATTAAACTCTGAAACGAACTTTTTGAAATTATATTCGTTGGGAAATACAGATCACAAACCCCAAAAGTTAAAGATTATTTTTATTTGCAACTGAATTTACATAAGTTCTAAGGTACAAAAAGCAAACTGGAGCTAGAACTAACAATTTCAGGCTGTATGTTTTATAGATTTTTGTTTTGTGAGTAAAATGTTGATATAAATTTAACAAAAAAAATATTGTACAATATTCAACAAATTTGTAAAATTTGAATGAATCTACTCGGGAATCAACTAAAAAATGTTGTATAGAACTAGAACAGATTATTTAAGATTATTTTAACATTTAAATATTTTAAGAATATGTTTTTACACAGCCTATGGAATCCATAAAAAAGCCTACTCGACTTTGATAAAGCCCGTATTATGTTAGTTTATACCACCCTTCTTAGCCATGTGTGTCTATAGGGTTGTGACTGTGCAATGTGAGGGAAATATTACAAAATGCTCTGCAAACAGAACGAATGTAAAATAAAAGAAAAATAAAGCAACAAAATCGAAAAATGCTACAGCAACAAAAAACTGCCAAATTCAACAATGTCGCACACCCACACACACACACACACACACATGCAACAGAGAGAGGGAGAGAGCAAGGGAGTGAGAGAGAGAGAGAGGGAGTGAGAGATGGTAGCAATAATACAGAAGAGACACACGTGTAATTTTATATTATGTAGCTACAAAAATGTATAAATATTTGTGCAAGCTAAGCAGAATTTTTATATTCGAATTTTGTACTCGTATAGGTATTCACTCAAGTATTCGTTCGCACCCATCCACCTAAATGTGTGTTGTGTGTGTGAGTGTGTGTGTGTTTGTGTGGCAAAGCGAAAAACCTTTAAATTGTTGGCGTAAGCATCTGCATGCACCACTAAAATAAATCAAGAAATAACATTTACACGTTCGTTTTATGTTGTATTTGCTACGTAACAATAAAAGCAGACAATCTGTAGCCGCCTCCCTCCCCCCCTGCTTTCCCTATGCCGCTGACACGCCCTCGTCTAGGCCAATTTCATAGGAAACGAGCGCAACGGTAAATAGGGACAAAAGGACAGGCTGAAAGGCTGGCAGGCAGGCAAAGCTGATGCTCAACCTGAACGCCAAGCAGCTAAGGCAAAAGCCAGCACCGAGAGCAAAGCCAAAGCCAAAGCCAAAGCCAATGCCGAAAGCCGAAAGCCAACCAAACCGAGACAATGCCACAAAGGAATTATTTACTACGTGATACTACAACACTAAAGTCATTCGCCGGTATAAATGTGCTCTGGGAACAAACAGTGTTCCCCACGCCTCCTGCTGCCATCCTCCTAGTGGGGAGTCCCGCATTGGCTCTCGAGTGCAGAAGGGAGTACTATTAATACATAAAGAAAGCATTTCTCACCCATAAGCACAAAAAGGCCATCGCCATCGCCATCGCCACAGCAGCAGCAACAGCAACAGCGGCACACGGCGCATTATCCAAACGACCGCGGCAGCAAACGAATCAACGCTCAAAATACCCTGTAATACAACTGAATGCAGCGACAGTCTATGCACAACTCAACCTCATAGAATACATCTCGCTGTATTCATAATCTAAATTAGAAATAGCTTTGCTATAATCTATTTTTAATCGCATTCTTTAGCGTTAATTTATTAGCCTACCTTGCAATAAAATATCTGAAACTTGGCCGCTAAATAAGAGTGCATTTTATCTTGAAAGATTTCTTAAAAAGCTTTAAATTCTCAGCTGATTTCAATACATTTTGGAATAGCTAAAAATAATTTTAAAAAACATACGCAATACATAATTCGTTGTTTAGCTTAACTCATAAATTTATTGCTGCCATCTTACGCACAATTATGTTTCTGTATTATAATAACGATAACGATATTTTCATATTTTTTATGAATTAAGATATGCGAATTTTGATGATTATTTAGAAGTTCATTTCATAGAACAGCAGTTAAAAAAGGAACTTGAAAAATTGCATAAAGAGCATTTCCAACAAATAGAGGCTTAAGATTGATTATTTTGTTTTCGTTTTATAAATAGTTTAATAAAGTAAACCATCTGACATAATTCTATATATTATAAATGTAGATATAATTTCTAAAATTAATATTACATGTTCATATACCAATATTCTTACCTATATTTCTCGTTATTAATTCAATGAACAAATCGGAATACTTGCAGGATATCTTGTAGTCTTTTATTAATGCAAGGCTATAGCTAATATATATTTTTTTGTTGTATTCTGCTGATGCTAGTCGCTGTGCTGCGGCTTGGCGAGCTTCGCTGTCCAACTGGAAAAAGCGCAATAATAAAATTGGGAAATTGGCTTTAAGATGGGGATGCGCCGCAGAACCCCAACTGCTGATGCTCAGCTGCTCAACTGCTTTGCCACATCTAGACGCAACCTAATCAGTTGCGCGCCAGCTAAGTAACTTTATTAGACTATTATTTTAAATTGCCTTGGCCATTGTTACATGTCCGCTGTTCGCTGTTACCAGCTCTTCTATCTCTATACTTTTCTCTCTCTCTCTCTTCTTCCATTGTCGGTTGTAAGCTGAGCTTTGGCAAGCATTGTGTTGTGAATGGCTGTTTGACATTCTATGGGAGTCCAAAGAAAATAAGAAAGTTGCATTCGAGTGTAATCGAAAGGTTGCAAACGATTGTACAGGGTCATCGATGCGTACTTTAAAGTGACTGTGCTCCAGCGATCTGCCTTCTTCCTCCCATTGTGATTGTTGTGATTGTTGTGAGTGCAATTAAGGGGGATTATGGCAAGAAATAAGCAAAGTTATCGGTACGATGCGATGGCATGTTCGCAGGAAGACATGATAATAAAGCGGCTTTATGTGTTGTAGTAAAGGTAATTTAAAACACCGTTTGCCATAATAGATTGACGGTGAAAGCATCTAAGTGCATTTGGCACTGAAAGCGTATACTTAAATCAGTAAAGTAAATAATAGATAGAAGAAAATGTATCCATAAAAACATATATTAAATAAATATAGCAATAATAATGAAAAAATTCTAAATAATGTATTTTTTTTAAAAGATTACATTACCAAAAATAACCTAAGCATATCAATATAAATAGAAGAAATCTAATAAATACTGATATGGATTAATAGTAAACAAAATAAGTAAAATTTGATGTTGTGGTTAATAATGACATTTAAAGAAGTTAAATGTGTGAACATCATTTTAATTTACTGTAGTTATTATTGACTAGTGCCATAATAAATATATATAAATAAATCACAAAATAAGTAAATTTATATTCAAATTATGTCAATTATACAGCAGAATCGATAAATACATGGAAATTCTCTTAAAATAATTTTAATAACCTTAAATTGTTATTTTAAAAGTATTAAAATATTCGACTTGTCTAGAAATAATAAAAAGAAAATATTTGCAATGTATTATATTTCCAACAAAAATTTGTTTTTTAAACTACTCCAATTTTAATAAATCAATAAATACATTTTGCCAACATACATTTAAAAAAACCTATATAGAAATTTTAAATATTCATGTAGTTTCTGCTTACTTCTTAAACAACTTTAAGAACAAAGTTACTTATTAATGCCATTACTTGAATATTATTGAGGACACACTGTTTATTTCTGTATTTTACGAAAATATAGCTCAAGAAAAGTCAATTTCTTACAACCACTCAATATTATAAATAGCCAGTCGTTGCCTAAAGAAATTGAACTTTTAATCTGGCAGTGAAGGTAGCCTCAATCTTATCGCGGCTGTCTACCTTTTTGGCCTGGATAACTTGCTTCTGTTGTTGTCAACTTTTCAATCAATTGAAACTGAAATTAATCGATTGAAGTGCCTTCATTAAGGACCCAATCCAGCCATCCCTTTTGTGCCCGAATCTGCGCCAAAAATAGAAATAGAAATAGTTATCGCACAGGGTAAATACTTTGAACATTGGACCGAGCCTGTTGACATCCACTCAATGTCCGTGCACACACACGCTGAGGGAGCGGGAGGAGGAGGAGGATGAGGTGAAGTGAAGCGGTTGCAATGGATTCCTGTCAACCTGTCCTGTGCGAAACGGCCTTCATTTGACAATAGCAGAAGGTCCAACCAATCCAAATCAATCGACAGGCACTTGTCAGTTCTAATTGCCTCTAAAACCAGCAAATTGTAAAGCGTTAAGCTGCACTTCCTCTCAATGAGTGAGCTCTCCGCTCTCCGCTTACCAACTTCCCACCCAACGCCCAACGCCCACTCGCCATCCAACGTACCAAACTCAATCAAATCGTTCACGTTGCGAAAAGTTCAAACAATGAACTGGGGAAAGCTGGCTCTCTGCAGTCGCCACACTGAGCTAAATAGACAATTTTGCACACAAATCCATTTAATCTAGAGATAAATAACATTGGGGGCTTACAACATCGTCATCGTCATCCTCATCGTCTCATCGTCTCATCGTCATCCTTCTATCCTTGCAGCCCTTCCACGGAAGGGACGCAAGCGAAAAGCCAAGGCAAATACGCAACCCAAGCGCTTGGGGCACTTAACGCACCCGAAAATTCTTACGCAGCACTAGCCTATAAAAACCTAATGAATCCTTAGGACTTCAGACTTCCGACTTCTCGTTTCTGTTTCTGTTTTTTTTTTATTTTTTTTATTTTGCGCTTTCATTTGGGGGTCCATGCAGCGCATCCTGTGGCGCTCCACAATTGCCGGCCCGAGTCCGGGACTAGTGGTTAGTGGAGGGTTGTGTGCTTCAAGGATTTGGGGCTGCGGCATCATCATCATCTTCAGCAGGTTTCGTCCTTCAGTTTCGACGTCGGTATCGATTTGGCAGCGGGCAATAAAATCCACTGTGATTAGGTTAAAACTGTTGACTTTCAAACAGAGCTTCCTGTTTTGTCCCCCTTTCCCGCCACCATCTGAAGTTTTGCCTTTTCTGTCGCTCCCCCTCCAAAAGTGCGAGACCATATCAAAGTGGCCGGACAGATTCCGGCCTAGAGTTGGATGCGTGTCCTTTGGCTCTCTCTAGCCAACTCTGGCGCTCTCTGTCTGTCTCTGTTTCGATTTCTCTGTTCGTGACACGAAAGGTTAACATGCATGACTTTCGAGCAGAGATTTCTTGCCTTTTGCCATTGGGGAAAAAAATGCGGGCCCACATTCATGTGGTCTGACTGAGGATCCCAGATAGAGTTGAACCCGTGTCGTGTTCCAATCTTTAAATATACTCAAAACTTTTGTGATTAATCATTATTATAAAACAGCTCAAAAGTGCATATCGAACATCAAACATAAATTAAGATCGTAAAAAATAGACTAAACTGTGTTTTGCGTATACTTAATATTATTAACAAGAAAAATCAAAATAATGTTTTTCACGTTCATCATTTTTTCTATACTTTGTTCAGTAAGATAGATTTATTTCTTACTTTACTTTAAACTTCCCGCAAATGTAAAACCATTATTCACAACAATTTCACTATTTTAACATTACTTAATGAATAATTGCATACGAAATTTATTTATTTAAATTAAAAGAAAAACAGCATTTTATTGTCTTAACTAATAAAATCTCATCACATATAGTGTTATTAAACAAAGCGTAAACAGATTTATGTTTAAAAAATTTCTTTTATTCGTGCGTATACTTAATATTCGCAATTAACAAATCAAAACAACCTTTTGGTTATGTTAGAGACTGATGTTTATAATTTATACAGTATTTCTGCGTAAATAACAATATTTTGATCGGCATAAAAAAATGTAGGAACATTTATTATTATCATTCAATGCATTAAATCAAAACAAATGTTTTTTTTTTGTTGGTATATGTGTGTGGCAGAGAAAAATCGTGCTCGTCGCACTTTTTGCCCGTGGCCATCACTATTGGTAGCTCCCGCACCCAATTTCAGCCCACAGCCATTTATTCCGGCATTGGAATCGGGCGGGTTATTGAATGACTGTGCAAATCGAAAGAGATAAAAATTGAAGCCAGCAGCCAACAGGCAGAAGGCGGCAAGCGGCAGGCAGCAACGCCCGCACCATGGGCGATGTGATTCTGTGGTGACTCTTGTGTGACGCTCATTTATTTAATGGTTTTAACTTCCAATTTCCCAATTGTCAGACGTGCTGCCTGTCAGCCATTAACCAGAGCGGGAGACGGTGCGGGGCGATGGATGGATAGGACACAACTGAAAGGGAGAAATCGACCAATATTGTGCGCTATACGCAATTCAACGAACGAATCTTTTATACACTGGCTGCTGGCTTAATTAACAGTTTTCGGGTTTTATGTGTTATGTGTTATGTGTTATGCAGAATGCGATTTGGGTTAGATTACACCTGAGATAACTATTAAACTATCACACACACATACAGCAGCAAATGTTGCATAAGCAACAAATGTGTAATGTGCTCCGGCTGGCGAGTGTATTATGTGCTGATGCAGCATTTCACTGCTGATAAAATGCTCTAACAGCTAATGAGTTTCAAATAAAATGAAAATGCGAGCGTGTGCCCGACCCTAACCTCAAAGGTGCCACAGCAGGAGGGCGCAACACAAATACAAACACACATCCAGATGTGTGTGTGTGTGTGTTATATGACTTTGGCTTTGGCTATGGCTGTGACTGTTACTGATACTGATACGTAAATCTGCAAAAATGCTAACAAAACAAATGGACACATGCCATAGTAAAGTTTACAAATGCAAATCAGATGCTAAACAAACTCTGACGCCAGCAACAAATATGTCATAACGGGACACAAATATGCACTCAGCATAAAGGAGATGGCGATAGTGTGCGAAAGGGAGAGGGCAACATTTATGAGCTGCTCTGTTGTTGACTTTTTCAAAAGAATTGTATAATATTTTGTACTAAATGTGTGTCTGCATGCAAAATAAGCACACAGACTAGCATAACAGCGCTCACATACACATGTATCTACAAGCTGTAGCTCAAACACAGGAAATGTAATTTGCATAAGAATAACACACACACACATACATTCGCATAGAGCCAAAGGCACACACACACGCACACACTCTCACTGAATGCATAGATAGAGACACCGACACCAGACTGGGGCATATGGCACACATATTGAAGTATGGCAAAAGGACCATGAGAAGAGCAACACAACACAGCAACACAGCAACAGAGCAACTCGGTGACTGCGGGGCCCCGACTGAAGTGTCCTTTAACGAGATTTGCATCTCATCATAATAATGTAAATGACGTATAGCCAAAGTGAGCGAGCGAGTGAGGGAGAAAGTAAGAGCGGTCCTTACATGGATTTAACATAACTAGCAAAAAGGGTTTATTTAAGTGACTGCTGGGCGTGGCTGGAGTTACATTTTGGATTACATGCTCCAAATGTGGTGTACCTCATATAATTTCCTCTCTCGCAATTAGCCTAAATGCAACAATTTTGGGGCAACCAACCCAAATGGCTGAGCTGAGAACATCATTTCCAGTTGCCTGGGAGCAGTTGAGGAAACGCTGTTGACATGTCGTTAACATAGATTAGCTTAATGATCTGCAGCGATTATGTTAAGTTGGCTGCGGCAATTGCAGCAGCAATTACATGAACTTGCCGGCGGCAGTTGACAGCAGTGTGATTACACGAAGTTGGCTGCGGCACTGATTACGTGAAGTTGGCTGCAGTAGTTTCGATGATAGTCACAGTTATCGATAAAGTGCGATCCGAAGCAATTTTCATATGTTATCGTAGTTTAAAACTGATACAACGGCCAAAGCTGCTAAATTAAGTTGCGAGCAATAAATTATCCTGTTAACTTTAACGGCACAACACCGCTGTGCTGTGTGCATTAATCCTGAAGGGCTATCAACACTTTAAGCTTAAAATCTGGCATTTGTTTTTCGGGTAATTTTCAAGTTGAGCATCAGTATTGATGGCAGTTTGCCAGTAGTTTTCAGCCACACGCAAACAACAATGGGAAGGAGATGGGACGGGATGGGACGGGACTTGTAGCTCTCACTCACTCTCTTAATAGCTGTTAACTCCTTGCCATCAGTTTGCCGGCGGCCACCTTCAGTACAGCAATTTATTTTGCAACACTTTCGCTGGCGCAAAGTTTTGTGCGGCGTGGGGCTTATGGCGATAGCACTTCAAGCATGGTATCCACGTCCAATATCCTCAACCATGCAAGCAAAAGTTTTGCACAAAACTTCTCATCGCTGCGAGTCGTAACAAATTCAATTTGTCAGGCTTGCGCTCACTCTCCCTCTCTCTCGCTATGTGGCTAATCCATTTACAATTTGAAAGTAAACAAACAAACAAAATGTAACTATATTCAAGAGAGAATCTCTCAGTTTATGCCTCAATGAAAATGCGACACGAAACTTTTTACCCCCGTTGCCATTTCAAAGCGTCACTGCCAGCTGTTCCTGATACTCCACGGCGAACTAGCTTATGCACTTGCAGTTCAAAAAGCGAAAGAGACAGCGAAACAGCGAGAGCGAGAAAGACAGGGCACAAAAAGTTATATGACACTGTACTAGACATGACAAAATGCAAGAATTTCTTTTCTATATCTGCTTTTTTGCAGCATAAGCTACGACGACAGCAGAGAGAGAGAGAGAGAGAGAGAGAGAGAGAAATAAGTAGCGAAGAAACTAGCGACACGTTGGCCAGGTTTAAGCTGCAAGCAGCCGCAGGATGTTGGCCGGGAAATGTCCAAAAGGTAAACAAGCCAAAAATTCAAGTGTCAACATTTGGACCACGTCAAGTGGAAGTCAACTTTTATATCAGCTCTTAAACAGAGCATCCGCCACAGCGAAGCACTCACTCAACGACGTTGACGGTAACGCGCCTTAATTATATGTCAAGTCATAGTGAATGGGCGTGGCGAGACAGCGAGACAGACAGCGAGATAGCTAAGTAGATGCCACGAATTGCAGCCAAGGCGGCGAGGGCAACTCAAGCAGTAATCTCGAGTTGCAACTGTCTCATTAACATTTTGGATTATTACAACAACATCACACTATTTATTCCTGACTCTTTTGGGCATCTGCAAAGCAGTTAATTAGCAAAGTGCTAAAAGTTTTGACAGTTTTATGACGGCAAATGCACATTACAGTAGTACTTAATGAGCGGCCCTCGCGCCAACGACGCCAGCTGCAAATGAAATGGGCAATGAAAAACGCGCGTATACGCCACGTGCAACGCAGCCACAAGCAAAGCCATAGCTATAGCCATAGCTATAGCTTTAGCTATATAAGAGTAGTATACTATGAGTAGCGAGAACTTTTGGCAAGCGCGCAGTTAACCTGAAAATTAAATTCGAAAATGCGCTGCAAAAGCAAAAATAATTCCTTTGCATTCGGCACAAAGTGTGTGTGCGAATTTCTGTGTGTGTTTGTGTGTGTTTGTGTGTGGTTGTGCGTGTTTGTGTAATTGTGTAGGTGTTCGCTATGGACCCGTGTAACGCCGCTGGCGGCATTTCTTGTACAACAATTTGTGAGTTTGCTGCGCGCAGCACTCACGTAATGAGCATAAACTACAGGCACAAAAACGAAGGCAACTTCCACACACACTGGCACACTCATAGATGAAGAGAATCGACGCTGCCGTGCACATAATTGGTGCAAAAGTTTGAAATTATCACGGAAACACGCCGAAACACGTACGTACATCAGCGTCAACGGACGCGAGTTGGCATAATGCTGCCAGGCAGCCGGAGTCCTGATGCCGTTCCCCTCCCCACGATGCTTTGCACGTTCCGGGCAACGCCCCGGACGCGAAATGCGGACGGTCACCGGATAGAAGCCGGGCTACGCCTTTAGGCCAAAAATTTATTAAAGCATAGAGCAGCCTATGCTCGGCTCGGCGAGCGTGGGTCGTATCTCTAATCCAGACCCTAATTACTCATGGTCTTGTAGTTGGGACCCGTGTAACAATTAGCAACACCGGCTTTAGTCAAAACTTTTTGCCGTGAACGGGGCGGCGCACACTTAAGCCGGGAACGGGGCGAGAGCAATGGTCAAATGGTCAAATGGTCAAATGGTCAACGGTCAACGTTGCGGCACGGTTATCTTAAAGCACACAGAGAATGTTTCACTTCCAGCATTTTGCAGAGACACCGAGAGAAAAATGTTATAAAATACAGAATGAAATAAAAATGTGAATATAAATAGTACAAAATACTGAATCAACATCAAACTATTTTATGATTAACTCAAGCTAAGAAATTCTAGAATAATAATCATTTTAAATCAAAAACAATAAATTATAAATTAAAACTAAACATACTTAAATTGCTACTAAGAAAAGGAAATTTTATATTTTGTACGTTTTAAATATATTTCCTTTATTCATAAACATTTTTTTATCGCCCATTTACATGCATTTTTGTTATAAGACTTAAATCGTTTAAGAACATTTTTCATAACTTGCAATCAACAAATTAAATTTTATTTTTCTGTTCTCAGAGCGTAATTTTTCTCTGTGTAGAGAGAAGTTGAGAGACTTCCGCATGGACTGTTCAAACAATTAGCTAATGCACTGGGAATTAAGAGCTTAAAAAAGACGGAAATCGCCAGCCATGCAAATCAATTGAGCAAAGTTGGCTGCACTTAATGCCATAATCGATAACAGCAAGCGGCCTATAATTGATTGGCATTGACAGTGCTGCCAATTAACAGCACTGTAACTGCAAAAATCTCTTACGTCATCCAACCGACCAAATGGAGCGCATAAAGTTTCAATTTCAATTGCAAAAGAACAAAAGTTGAAGAACGGAATCTAACTATGTTAGCAGTTATTTGGACTATTGGGCACTCTATCTATCTATGCATGTGTGTGTGTGTGTGTGTGTGTGTTACCCTGAGCAACACACCTATTAAAATGTGCGGCCATTAAAAAGTTTTTCTATGGCCGAGGCACTTGAAAAGGGAATTTTCTGTTTTTGCAATCTGGCACCTGCAACGAGAGCTGCAACTGCACGGCAAACTGAAAATACGTTTGCATATGAATTTTTCAAAATGTTTTTTGCGTTGACCTCGTTTACGGGTCAGAGCAGCTATGAAAACTTTTTTGCCGTACAAAACTAAAGTGCCGTTGCAATACGAAGGGCGGCAACGAACGGCAGCAGCAGCAGCAGCAGCAGCAGATGGTGGAGAACAGACGGCAGTAGGACAAAGGCGACAACGAAGTGGAGCCAGGGCGAAGCAGCTTGCAGCGGGACTTGGCTTGTGTTACGTAGCATATTGAAATGCGATTACAGCAGCCCTGGCGGTGGAGCTCCATGTTCATTAAACATGCATAAACACACACACACACACACACACACTTGCATAACAGTAACAGCAGCTGTCCCCAGGCACATGTAAACAATTTAAATTTGTAAGCGATGTGCTAATTTTAAATCAATTACACGACGTGACGGCACTTTAATGTTGAGCCCAATCCCACAAGCCCTAAGCCACCACACCCCCACACCGCAGCCCTTAACACACACACACACACACACACAGAGAACACCCAATGCGACGCGACATTGACAGCTGCCAGTGCTGCCCATGAACAATGCCAACTAATATCGAAATCTGTGTACAAGGCAGCAACAACAACAACAACAGCAGCAGCAGCAGCCATGTTGGCAACATTTGGTGTGAAAACTTTCCGTATTTTACTTTAAAAGTTGAAACCCAAGCGTCCTTCTATTCATTTCGACACACACAGCAGAAAAAAAAAGAAAAATAATACAAGTCTCGAAAAACTTTGTCAGTGGGTGCTTTTGTTAGTGGTACATTTGGTGACACACAAATTGCAGGCGACTGCCATTGAGAGGGGAAGCGGGTACGGTTGCGGGGTGGGAGCTACATCAGCAGCTTCTCAACTCAATTTCAGTTTGAAGCCTCCACACACACACACACACACACACACACACGCACTCTCCGCAGCCAGTGTTGGCAGAAAGAGAAAGCAACAGTTTTTCATGGTGTACTTTTTTTCTTCTTTTTATTTGTCTTAAATAAATACGTTTGTGTGCAGGAGTGACGCGAGCGTGTTAGTGTTAGAGTATGTGTGTGTGTGTGTGTGTGTGTGTGTGTTACTTTATGGAGCAAAGTTGCGCCGCCAAGTAGAATAAATATATGTGCATATGTACTTACTAACATTACATTATACACACACACACATTGGGCGACATAAACACAAGTTATACCCTTCAGTAAGGATGTCTCCATTGTGCTAGTCACGAACTATCTACTTCATAGACAGCTTTGAACTGCAGACAGAAGCTGACGGATGCACTTTGTGACCGGAACAATTGTCACCGTTTTACGTCTACGCCACACATTGGCTCGTTTTTCTCAAAACAAATTGTAATAATTATATCGTTTGATTTTTATAAGGTTAAACTCAAAATTTTGGGATTTAACAAAACAAATTGAGAGCACGTACTGTAAAGTTGTGTATCTAGTAGAAGTACTCATGTTATATTTAAAAATTAAAAAAAAAAGTATTTTTTAAGCTTAATTTCTAATACAATAAATACAAAATAATATTTTTATTTCTTAAAAATAAAAAAAAATCAATTCGATGTCTGAAAACAATATTTTTAATTGAGAGCACGTAATGTAAAGTTGTGTATCTAGAAGAAGTACTTATGTTATATTTAAAAATAAAAAAAAACGTTTTTTAAGCTTAATTTCTAATACAATAAATAAAAAAAAAAAATTTATTTCTTAAAAATATAAAAAAAAATATTTGTTGTCTGAAAACAATATTTTTAGTTCGGTTTTCGGAGTTTGCAAAGAACCCTACTTTTGGAACAAATAATGCATTGTTTCTAACTTAAGAAGAAATTAAATTAACTGCTGTGGCCGGTATTTATTTTAAAATCAACTCCAAAAATTTGTTCTGCCCAAAAAAATTTTAATTTAAAATAAAAAAGAAAAATTTCTAGTTGAAGTGTAACTAGTGCCGTACACAAACGTTCTAGTGATTTTACTAGCCCCGCGTACTGTAGGGAAGCTAGTGTGTGCGAGTGTGTGTGTGTATGTACATAATTTAGTGAACTTGAAAGTTGCGATGTCGTCGTACGTACAAACAAATATACATATGCAAGCAGGTAGCGAAAAATATATTGAATGTAAAGGAGCTGGACGAAGCTCAAACGCAGGCAACGTAACGTAACGAAACGTAAAGAGAGCCAGTCATTTTATGCTAAGTAATTTATATTTGAAGCTCTGTGCAGACATAAAAAGCATAGCTTATGTGTGTGTGTGTTTGTATGTCTGCGTGTGTTTCGTTGAGATGAGAACAGACGTACATCGACACACAGACACAGACACCCACATGCTTATTAAAGATTTAAAGTTTTTGCAAGCAGGAAATTGAAATGCACTTACCGGTGGCTACAGAAGCAGCGCCAAAAACAGCAACATCCAGGAATATAAGAATAATAAAAGAAGGTGCTATCTTAAACTCCGAAATATATTTGTATATATTCCACACTCCCTCACTCACACACACACACACACGCCGGCACGTGAAGCATATTATTTCAGTAGAATCCGCCTAAGGTGGAGTTTGTTTTGGCAGCTGCTGCAAATTGAAAGATAATAATCAGCTGGCAAAACGAAAGATGAAGGGCAAATCGATTTCAAGCATTATAGTTACCTGAATTTGTTTGTTGACTTTGTGTATTTAGCAATTGCCAAATGCTCCCCTTCGATATATTTATTGGATACATATTTCAAATACATTTCAATTATTTTCAAATTGGCGCCATTTGGCCATGGCCATTAGGTTATTTTTTAGTTCTATTTTGCACTAGCTTCTATTTCCGACTAGGTGGCAACACTAACGGTTGCCCTAATCAAAAGTGTTCCTAGTTGTGGTAGCTGTTCTTAGCTTTGTTTGATAAAGCAACTAAAATAGTTGAGAGCAGTTAATTTAACAATATGAAGCGAACAAAAAATGTTGCCATTTGTTGCCTAGGATGAGTCAACAATGACGATATGCAGCGAATATGAAGTGTTCCCATTTGTGGCCTTCGAACGAGCCATTTTGCGATAAACAGGGAATAAAAAGTGTTCCCACTTGTAGCCTGATGACAGTCAATTTGGAGTGAATAAAAAGTCTTCCCATTTCTAGATTAGGGACACTCAATAGTTTGTTATTAAAAGTTGTGATTAAACATTGAAAAAAATGTACCAATTTGTAACCTGTATATGGCTTTATCCAGCGCCAAAAACTGTTCCCTAGAAACAGTCAATTCGCCGTGAATATAAAGTGCTCCTATTGACACTCAATATTTTGTATCAGTTATCACATTTCGGCCTGAGGACAGTCCAAAAGTGTTCCCGCCTGTAGCAGCTGTTCTCAGCTCAGCCTCTGGTGTCCACAAAGTAGATTCTCAGCGACATCTTGTCAATGAGAATAGTTTATATTTTTGTCATATTTATTAAATATTTATAAGTATGGATGTATTGCATATAACACAATATAAAATAAAATTACAAAAAGTACAGCAAGAGCAGCTTGTTTATACCGATTTAAAGCATATGTATATATTCGAATTATTCAGCGTCCCGCCGTAGTTAACTTACTTGGCAACGGACCCGAGGCGCGCTTGAGAACAATTTTAAAGTTCTCACTGACGCTGTGATCCTCCTTGAACAACACCACCAAATTCAGTTCAAACTCTGAAGAAACAAATAGTTAATTAATTGTCTTGAGAATGCAACATTAAAGTTTACCAATTTTAAAGTTCTTCGTCAGCAAGGTGGGGCAAGTGAAGAGACGCGGCAAGACCATATAAATGGGAATTTCGAGCTTGGGCATCACATTGCCATCGGCAATTTGAATGGTCTGCACCTCGGTGGCGTCCTTGGAGTAGCCTTCGTCGCAGCCGCAGGTTTCCACGCGTACCAGCTGCAGCTCAATGGACCTGATGGGTGCCTCCGTGTGTTGCACGATCAGGCTGCCCGTGATGGGCATGGTGACGCAGGATTCAAGGCGATCCAAGCGGCCTGTGATGAGGAATCTGGGCATTGTCACGCGCTCCTTGGCATTGCTCATGCTCAGGCTGAAGGGCACCGCGAGACCCGGAGAAGCCGCATCGCCATCGTTCAGTGGCACGGGTTTGTATTGCACACAGAATTGTTGCACCTTCTGCAGTGATTTGCCGAGGAAATTGCGCTTCACATTCACATCGCATTTCAGCTGATAGTTGATGCTAATGAAGACGCCGTGATAGGTTTCATATAACTTTCGAGGCTCCTTTTTGCACACCAAAGGCAACTCGAAATGGAATTCGGAGTTACCTGCGGAGAGTTTGCCGGGTGCCGATAGCTCCAGGCTGTTTTGGAGCAGCGTGATGGGCTTGACGGAGTTGTAGAAGGCATCGAAGAGGCCAACAGTTTTGCTGCTAAGCTGCAAATTGACGATCCCGTCGAGTGTTAAGAGAATTCCATCGTGTTTTGTTTCACTTGGGCACTGAAACTGCACACAGCCTATCAGCATGTCCTTTGTAGATCATTTAAACATTAATATTAAATGCTATTCGAGTGCTAAACACACTTACATTCTCGTAGTAGACTTTGTTTTCGCGTTTCAACTTTATTTCAAAGTTAAAAGCGCTTGCACTCATCTTGCAAAACAGCTGAGATTAACACCATAAACGTTGTTTGTTTACCTCAATGTGACCTCAACGGGAACTCCAAAAAACACCCATTTTTCGTTGGCTAATATACCAAAAATAAACCTTGGTCACACTTGGGTTGGTGACAGTTTTAAAACAAGACTTCAAAATTGCTTACATTTTTCAAATACCTCAATAAAATATAAACTGCTTTACAAAATTACCACTCTACAAAGATTTCAACAGATGTAGAACATTTTACATTGCTTATCGATAGACGTTTTCGATAGTAACAGCGTTGCCACCTTGTCAACAATAATTATTATTGTTACGCGAGCGCGAGCTGCACCTGAAAAAGGTTTTGTTTTAAGGAAATTGTGAAAGAAATTGGCTAAAATGTTGGCTCTGCGCAGTACACAAAGAATCAGCATTCGGTAAACTATTTAGCGACTACCACATTTTGATCCTATGCTAAACTTGTGCTTGATTTTTCAGTGCACTGCTGCCGGCAGTCTCAAAAAACGTGGGACTCATCAATTACTCCAGCTCCTCGCAGTCCAAAGACGACGATGGCTTCTCCTCCTCCGATGACGAGAAGAAGACCAAAAAGCCACGCAAACCAGCAGAACCCACAGAGACAGCAGCGCAGCGCTTGAACCGTTTGCTAGGCAGCATGCAAACGCAATCCAGTGATCCGGTGTCGGCCACCGACTTTGCACGTCCCGGCGACGCGAACCGACGTCGCAGGGAGGCGCTGAAGCAGGACACTTCCAACAAGGATGTGATTACGGCAGCCAAGAATATTGCCAGCATGCTGGGTAGCAGCGAAAGCGACAAGAAGCAAACCGAATCCGAGTTGCTGGCCAAGCTGCTGGGACACAATGTGGACGCAGCTGCTGCTGCTGCAGATGGCACTCCAGGCGATGTCAAGGGCAGCACAACAGCCGAGCCCAGCGGCACAGAGAAGGAGCTCAACCTGAGGTAAGTCTTCGCTTAATTAAATTTGCTATTATTGAAAGATTTCTCCCCCTCAAGTGACATCATTGTGGGCATGAAGATTGATCGTAGCCAGAAGCCCGCCCAGCAAGAGCAGACACGTGGCGAGTATGTGCGTCACACGCTGGCCACTCGCTCCAAAGGCCGCTCTGATGATCGCAGGCAGCAGCAACGACCACAACGCCCTGTAAAGCGCGAAGCCGAAGTCTTCACGGGCAGCGTCAATTTATTTGGCAGCGAACCGTTGGGCATCTTCACCAAGGCAGCGAGCACGCTGCAAGATTCTCCCGACATCCTGGCCACCTGGTCATCGCTGAGCGAGCGCGAATTGAAGCTGCAGGCGGCCCAGCCGCCTGCGAATCATTTCGAGCAAATGATTCAGTGGACAACGCAGGGCAAACTCTGGCGTTTCCCCATCAACAACGAGCAGGACTTGGATCAGGAAGCGAACGTGGACTTCTCCGAGCACATCTTTCTCGATCAGCATTTGGAGGGCTGGTGCCCCACCAGGGGACCCATTAGGCATTTCATGGAGCTGGTGTGCGTGGGTCTCTCCAAGAACCCGTATGTGACGGCGCAGGAGAAGCGGGAACACATTCTTTGGTTCCGCGACTACTTTGAGGCCAAGAAGGACATACTCAAGGATCTAATGAGCAAAGAGGGCATGGAAAAAATAAAAAGCGTTTCCGCTTAACTCGTGTTTTTTGGGGATGTTGTGAAATATTTGTTAAAAATATATTATTTTTTGCTTTATAAGACGATATATATGTATGTTTGTTTGTTTGTTTTCGAGTGTACATAACTTGATGTATGTATATAGAAGATATATTTGCTAAATAATACTTAATTTAAGGCAGATTCGCATGCTTGATGTGCTCGGAGACTGTGCGCGGAATGTGTGCCGACATGACATCATGCTTGAGGGGATGTAAATGCGTTGTGCTTCAGAATAACAAGATGCGCTTCTCCACCGTCTTGCGGCAGATGGGACAGCCCTCGATTTGATCACCGCACATCTGGCAGGTGCCGTGGCCACAGAGGAACACCATGTTCTTGATGCGATCGAAGCAAACGGGACACATGGTCTGCAAGAGAAGAAAAATGATATAAATACGAGTTGCAATTAAACTCAATTGAGAGTTAAACATAAGTCTGTTAAACTGCAAGTCTGTTATGCGACAGAGTTCTGTAGTGTTAAGTCTGTTGCATTGCAGAAGGGTTTAACAGTGCCAGCGTTCTGTAATGTTAAGTCTACAGGTGTCTGTAACATTGCAAAACTCTGTAGGGATGGCTGTTATCTTGCTGCTGCTCAACATAACATAATCCACAACTTTTAGCTGGAAATCGCAGCTCTCACCTGTTCCTTGATATCCTGCAGCTGTTGCTTCAGCTTCTGCACATCGTCCATTTGGAAATTGTTGACATTGGAAGGCGCCACCATGCCAGTGACTGGCACATTATTAATATTTGCAGCCGCCGCCGCGGCCAACAGATTATTCTGGCTATTCAATTGATTGCTGCTATTGTTGTTGCCGACGCCACCGCCAGCCACAGGTGTCACCACCGTGTTGTTCATGGCCACGCAGTGACCCGAGGTATTCACACACGGTGGCTCAATGAACTTGTCCTCGCTGACCGTCAAGCAAGCGGTGCCCGCAATGCTGACGACCTTCTCGGCAGTGCCGGTGCCGCCGCAGCAAAGCGAAAACGAGGCCATCTCATCGATCTGGGTGCGGCAGAGCACACACTTCTTCATCAGTGCGCTGCAATGCTCGCAGGCCACCATGTGGCCGCAAGGACGAAAGAAGACGGCGGCGCGGCGATCCGAGCAGACGAGACATTCGTCAATCTTCTCACGGGATGCGACCGTCTCACGGCAGATGAGACACTTCTTGACACGCGGCGCACACGTCTCGCAGCAGCTGACGTGGCCGCAGGGCTTGAAGACCGTGTCCCGCTTGGCATCCGAGCACACCAGACACTCCTCCAAACTGGCCGGCTTCGAGTTGTTGTTGCCAGCTGCAGCGCTGTTCTTGCGACCGCTGCTCGACTCGGCGTGCTGCGATTGCGCCATGTCCGCGGCGTGGCTGTTCAGATTGAAGGCGCTGCCCGAGGCCACAGTGTTGAGCGGTATATTCGCCGTGGCCGACTGATGCATGCCAGCTGCTCCGCTGCTGCCGTTTCCTCCGCCTCCACCTGCTGCTGCGCTTTGGGCGCGAGCGAGAGCATTGATACTGGTGCCCGCCACATTGCCGGGCAGCTCGGCGTCGTCGGTCTTGCGCTCGTTGTAGCACTTGAGCAGCGTCTTGCACAGATTGGGATCTGGACACAGATCCAGCGGCGTCTGTAACTTGCGATTCTTTAGTGTCAAATCAGCGCCATTGGCAGCCAAGAAGCAGGCAATCGATGCCGATGCCTTCTTGTTGTTGGCATTGCGCAGTCCCATCAGCAGCTTGCCAAAGCCCTCGACATCCTGCAGCTGCTTCAGCTGCGACAGCGTATGATGACGCAGTGCCTCATGCAGCGGCGTATCGCCGTCCTTGTCGGCAATATTCAAATCGGCGCCATCCTGCACCAGCAGCTTCACAATCTGCACATGCTGCCGTTCCACGGCCAAGTGCAGAGCCGTCTGGAGATTCACATTCTGTCGATCCATGTTGGCCTTGCCCATGTGGACGAGCAGTTCGGCGATTTCCACATGGTTGTTGAGTGCGGCCAAGTGCAGTGCAGTGTAGCCATCGTCCTTCTTCTCCTCCACAATCCAGGGACGATTCGTTTTCGTCAAGAGTATGCGCATGGCGCTGGGATTCCCCTTGAGCGCCGCATGATGCAGGGCATTGAAGCCGTTGTTGTTGTTCAGCGTGATGTCGGCGCCATAGTCCAGCAGCAGCGACAGCATCTCATCGTGCTCCTGCAAGTGAAGAAGCAATCATTTAAATACAAATTCGATACAGGTTCAGTAAAGCATCAATTTTGGGACATGACTTCTAAATGCACCTCTAAAAAGTACGCAATTTTATCACTTAAGGTTTAAAATGTACAAAATGTCTAATGATTAGGCTATGCTTTAACAATTTAATCAGTCAGTCAGATAAAGAGTTCCTAACAAAGTTTGATAACAAATTTAACCCACTTGAAGTTGGAATTTGGAACAAACTTCCTGCTTATACATGATTAAATGCTAAGAGCTATCAATATTAACAGTTCCAGCAGAACTTTCTTTAGTCAAGTAGTCGATGTAAAGCATTTTAAAGATTATTCTCCCACCTTTGATATGGCATCGTGCAGCGGAGTGTCGCCCTCGGAGTCCTGCAGACTGGGATGGCAGCCGAGCGTAAGCAGCGTCTTCACCACATTCAAATGGCCCTTGTTGACGGCAATGTGCAGCGATGTCTGACGACGCTTGTTGCGCGCATTCAAATCGGCGCCAGCCTTGGCCAATATCTCAATGACAGCCGCCTCATCGCCGAACGCGGCATGATGCACAGCACGATCGCCGTCCTTGTCCTCAATCTCCACATCGACCGCATGACGCAACAGCACTTGGATGACCTCAATGTGGCCATTCTGGCTGGCCGCCTGCAGAGCTGTGTGGCCCGCAAAGACGCCATTCACATTCACCTCGGGCACAGCAACGCCGCTGGGGCTGCCAGCCGCAGCAGCAGCGGCAGCACTCGAGGTCGAAGGCTGTGCGGCGCCAGCCAAATACTCCTCACAGCGTGACTGCAAAAAAAAAAGAAAATTAGCAAAGTGAAAAGTGAAATTTTGTAGCTACAACTCACGGCAAATCCATTGGCGGCGGCCTTGACGAACTCCTCGGTGGCATCGCCCGACACGTTCGGCTCGAAGAGTTTCTTGAGTATTGCGGACAAGCGTTCGCCACTAGGAATAACTGGAGCACAGTTGCCATCGCCGGTGGCATTGGTGGCAGCTCCTGCGGTGCCAGTGGACAGCACCTTGCAGACAGCCAGCGGATTGTAGGTCCACGAGGTGTTGCCCACCTCCACCTTGAGGTCATTGTCATGGTAAACCTGCTGCACGCGTCCAATTTTGCCCAACGTCAACTGCATGGCATCGGCCCATTCGCCGTGGCCACGCTGCAGCATCTTGATGCTCTCCACGTCCGAGCAGATCTTGACAATGTCGCCCACCTGGAATTCGGGTGGCGCCGTTGTGGGCGACGACACCTTGGTGAGCACAGCCGGATTGAAGGTCCAGCGATTGCCCGAATTGTAGGCGACCACAATGTCGTGATCCTCATCGATGCCCACAACCATGCCGGCATTGCTGAGGCACTCGAACATGCCGTCGGTCCAGCCGCCGTGTCCATGCTGCAGAGATTGCACTATTTCCAGGTCCAGATCGACGGTGACCTTGTCGCCAATTTGAAAGCCATGCGGCCCCTTCCCAGGCCCGTTCTCGCCGAGCAGCGGCAGGTGATCGCGATACACGTTGCTGCCCTTGGCATCGTTCACCACCTTCAGATCGGCCATGCCCTCGAAGCCCACGCGATACAGATTCTTCGAGCCATTGTCCCAGATCACATAAGCCGCCGAGCGTGGCGAGGCCGACGACCAATCCTGTATCTCGTTGACCTTGCCCCGCCGCCCGACGCCACCGTCCTGATCCTCCCACTGCCAGTCGACGCCGCGCACAACGCGTGCGCCCGGAAAGATGCCCCTTGCCAGCACCTTCTTGGACTTGCGCCGTGGCTCGAGCATGGCGCGTTCGCCGCCTGGAGTGCTGATCCTGTAGAAGCGATGCCGCAAATGATGCTTGTCGCCGTGATAGCAAATCGAGCACAGATCGTAGTTGATGCACTCGGCACACTTCCAGCGTATGCCGAAGATCGGTTGCTGGCGGCAGGTGTCGCACATGGTGCCCTCGTGCTTCACGCCCGTGGGAGCGCTGTCCAGGATGCGCAGATCGTAGGCGCCGGCACAGCGATAATTCGCAGCGGTCCCATTGTCCCACACGACGACAACCTCTTCGGCGGACTCAAAGTTGCGCACGGTGCCCACGTGACCCTCGCCGCCATCCTGAAAATACCAGAGAGATAGGATGAGATGAGATGAGCACGTTGTGCCTTCGATTCAACAACAAAGACGGAGAGAGAGGGAAATAAACGCACGCTAATCACTACGCGAAAATTATAATTGAAGCGCATTTGCTTAATCACGCTCCTCGTCGCTTCGCTGTTCCACAATCAACTAAATTGAACGCAACTGTTAAGGGTGCCACTTGCATTTTGATTGCACTGCTGGCTGCTGTGAACATGGAATCAAGTCGCAGATCTAAAGAGATCGACCCCGAGGCACCTCGTCTAGGTCAGTGTTAAAGAAAAATAACAAGAAAGCGACAGGCGACGGATGAGCTCGACTTGCGAGATACTCGAATAAAAAATACAACGTGAACGGGAAAAAATTTAATCTTACTATATGAAATTTTAGAAATTCGCTCAGATAAACCGTGTGAAATAATAAAACAATATTTTCCAGGTCGCCAACTTACTAGCTTTGTCACAAGAAACCGGCCCTTAATTTTATTCATTCCGATTTCTGATTCAATTACAAGTAGGGTATACAATTGGAATAAAGTGATCTTATAAAAAAAATTAAATATATACTTAGAAGTCTCTATTCATGAGCTTGTTGCATTCCTGTTTTTGGATTTAATTAATAATGTAAAAATCTTTTTAGGATGAACATATTACTTATTATTTTTCTCGATATCAGATTAAAGGGACAGTTAGTTAACGAACGAATATAAATTTTGGGTTGATAAAAACAAAGGGCTAACAATTAGAACCGGTTTGTGTTAAGCTAAATGCAACTCCCTGTGCATCAGCTGTGTTTAATGACGTGTAGAATTTGAAACTGTCCTCAAATACAAGTTTTAAATTCGCTGCTGTCCACTCGATGCTAAGATGCAACGGTCCAGGCCATCTGGCTACCAAATTGTGAAGAATACGCAGTCAAGCGCATGTTCTTTATCAGACACCATCTGACAGTTTTGTGTTCTTTGCATCACATTTACAAACTCTTTAAGAACTAAGGAGTGACAATCTAAATTGTATCGCTCGATTTATCTCTTCGAAAAGTGTTAATCAGGCATCGATAAACCGGCCCTAAATGGTTTAGATACTGTATAATGTCGACAATTACTATTACATTTAATTGGGCATCAACAATAATTGTATGCATTTCGCAAGATGCTGTATATTTAAATTAAATGGCTTACATATAATTGCAAAATTCACATTATGGCATTTTTATACACTGCACATAAAATTGTTTTCGTTTTTCGAGTTTGCCAAAACAAACTTTATCGACGTGCCACTAGCAGCTGCACTTTCACCAAATTTTCTAGATTTAGCACTTATAATCTCCGAGATCTAGCCGATTATATGAGCGATCAGACAGACAGACGGATGTGACATTATCTGCGTAGCTGTTCTAGCTTATCAGGAAGTTACTTTGAAGGGTCTCCGCTCAATATTGCTCAAATGTATGCACAAAAGAGTACTTATAAACAAATTTATAGATGGAATATAAATACTTAGTATTGGAATCAGAAATAGACTTGTTCTAACGGTTGTCCCCAAAGAAATCTTTGATCTAGCGCTAATTGATGTTCTAGATGTTTACAAGAAAATACATATGAGAAAGACATAGCCTATTAATTTTACTTTATGACGTAAGAGATTATACTGCCTGATAAATTGCCAACATTTAGTAATATGTATGTTTATACTTGAAACTAAAGCTACAGGTGGAAAAGGAACAGCTTGCAGCTGGTTATTGATTTATGATTTTTACACTTGTTGAAAATACATAGTTTATATTTGTACTTTAATTAGAATATCAAAAATGTATCTAATGTTTAACTTATGGTTTGTCATATAATACTTGTATTTACAAGAAACAACAGATATTGGTTGTGAGGTATTGAAGGTATTGGAGGTCGTAAATTCAGTTCGTGAGAGAATCTTGTATGTCCGGGGCGCAGTCTTATTATTTTGGATTGTTTTTTTCATTTAAGCTATATTAAAGGTTTATTTAATGTAGTTATCATTAATTTTAGACAATTTGTGGAATTGTTATATTTGATATATGAGTGATTTCTTATGAATCTGTCTTTTAAGAACTCATAATGCTCTAGTATTCTAAGGCTATTTTGGAAATTGAAATAAAATGAAGCTTCATAAATATTTAATTTACATCTTTATCTCAGCACATACAAAGATTATATATCTTTTATATCGTGAAGATAAAGCAAAATACTATAATATCTGTGAATTAATTTCACTAACATTAAATAGCTCTTTGTTTTCAATTGAATTATTCAAATCATTTTGGCAGCTTTAACTGTACTCAGAGCTCAGAGCTCAGAGCTTAGCTGAAGACAAAGTCGTCATTTCTCGCCCCCCTTCTCACACTCTTTCCTTCTTACTCTCACGCTCTCGCTCTCTCTCTCACTCTTTCACACGCACACATATTGCACAGCTTGTTAATGAAATTCTCAGGGACGCATTTATTCAATTAAATTGGTGGCAATTGATAGGCAATTCATATAGTATATAGTATATATTATGTGAATTTATCTAGAGTTAACTCACCTGCTTGTTCCACTTCCAGTCCGGACCGCGTATCACCCGCGCCCCAACTCCCTCCATGGAAAAGCGTCGAGCGACAGCTGCGGCCGATCCAGCCGCAGTTCCAGCGCTGCCCCCGCCGCTTCCCCCGTTGCCCACACCAGCGACGCCAGCCGCCACGGCGCTGCTGCCTCCGCTGACTACCACGCCCACTGTGGCAGCCGAGGAGGTGGCCGAAGATGCTCCGCTGGCAGCCGCATTTGTTGAGTCTTTCGCCGCCGTTAAGGTTGCAGCGCAGGACATATTCTAGCACACAGCACACACAATTTATATGGATTTTTGCACTTTTTCCACAAAACCAAAAGAAAAATGTCTTGCAGACGACAACTTCAGTGTGAGTGCAGTACAGCGTTGCCAGCCAGCAAATATCGCAAATGTCACTACAACGCGTATACCAGGAACAGCTGCATTCCAATGCAGTCAAGTGCACAACAATTTGCGAGATACGCTTTTGCTTTTTAACAACATAAATTATTTGCAAAAGTTTGTCACTTTAAATCGGAGCGTTGAAAATGAAAGAAAGAATAAAGAGAGAGTCACACCAAACTAAAAATGTAACAAAAATAGTGATGTACTCTGGGCTTGCCACCTGCAAGTTTTCAGTGTTACCATCACTCTTAGTTTGCGATTGTAGTGCATAATCTATAATCGATAAAGCGTATAAATCGATATCGGTATCACATTTGATTTACACAACACTGAAATAGGCAAACATTCAAATTTAAAAGCAGAACTATTATATTTGAATTAAACACGTATTTACTTGAATTATAAATTAATTGTAATTTATTTGCGAAATAAGCCTCAAAAACGAGTTTGAATAAAACACTAACACTTAAAGTGTGAAATAACAAGATATTAGAAAATACTACTGTGGTCAAAAACTAACGAGAAATTTGTATACAAATTTATTGTTTTGAAATTCCTATTACGACAATTACACATTAAAATATGAATTGGTCGATTGTCCATTCCTAAACAGCCAAAAATGACTGCTACGTTTTTATAATGTTTGAAACTATTGAATTAATGATCCACAATTGTCGATTGACAGTATGAGACCTAACCGACCTTGCGGCATATCTGTTGGGTCTCACAAAGGCTGAATTACCAATGAATTTCGACCACCAAGTCGAAATGAATAATACCATAGCTTGTGATGAAAGATGGATCAACTTTTTCAACCCGGAAACAGACGATTGAGCGGATATCGAAAACACTAGGTCAATAATCAATGTCGCATCGATTTTTTTCTTGGATTATTGTGGTATTGCACAAGTGAATTGTAGCCGAAACATAGGAGCATAAAATATTCAGAAGAATTCAAAATTTGTCGATTTCTAAACAAATCACCGGTATTTTTTGTCCACAGTATATATGTAGTAGTATCATATCAAAATGGTGAGTATATAGTTTGGTATAGGTAATAATTATTGGTATTCCCCTTAGTTGTTGCTTATTAATTGCAGAATGATGTGTATATATATCTCTGATCTGATCTATCGATCAAATTCCGGTTCGTCGTTGTAATAATGCTCACTAGAACGAATGCCCTGACTGCACTCAAAGTGCAGTATTAACAATTTGGACGCATAGTCAGCTGGCAGCTAAAATCGAAAACAGAATTAATTAAAATGAAACAAAGATCTATACTTTATAAACATACTTTTTCCATGATGTCGTGTCTAATATCTGTAGCAGCCGCGTAGAGCTCCAGCGGCTGATGATTGTGTCGCTTGACTAGAATATCCAGCATATCCACCACAAACGAATCTGTTATGCCCAGGCAGTAGCAAATGTTTAGATAACGCAACTGATCATTGTTGCGTATCAGATGCAGCAGCTCCGTTTCGCCAATATCTCGAGCACATTGCACCGAAAGGCACTCCAGTTGTGTTAGATTCCCCAAATGATACACACAGCGATCATTACGTGGCTTGCAGACGAGCCACTTCAGCGATTTAATTGATCCAATGTATTGTGCCTGCTCCTCATCGATCCACTGCTTGCGATACAATATCAGATATTCCAAGTGTGGCGCACATTTCTTGGCCAGCGTTTTGAACAGACGCGACTTTTGATTATCAGGACAATAAAGTTGCAAATATCGTAGATAAGGAAATAGTGTGAGGGCAGTGAGTTCAGCATCGCTGTCCTGAAACGATAGCTTCTCCAAGCGGCCACAATGGGCGGCCAAATGTTTCAGCGTTTGTGTGGTCAGAAATCGCTTGGCATTGCGCAGCTGTAAGGTACGCAAGCTCCTGAGGGATTTGGTGATGGCAATAAAGTCCGATGTCGTCACCTCGTCATACATTTGCAACTCCTCGAGATTCACAAAATAACGCAGCTCTTGCACTGTTGAAAGAAATTTATATTTTAAGGTTAAAAGGTTAAGTATATTGTGCAGAGACGCAAAACAAGTTCAGAGACAATTCAATTTACTGCTCATGATTTTCGCTCTATAAAATGGTTTCACAATTAACTTTCTAGTTTATTATTCGAAATTAAATTAAATTAAACATAAACAGCTTGAAGGCCACAGCTATTCGGGCTATACTTTGTTATTCAGAATCGAATTCCAAGTTACAAATAATAATAAAAAAATTTATCAACAATTCATTCTACCTAAATCCACAGAAAATGGTTCAAACTCTTATACTCTCCTAGTTATTATCATGTATCTTTTTGTAGTATCTTTAACTTTATAGTGTATAAATAATTTTATTGGAAATAAAGCCTCATACTCATCAAAAATATATAATAATTATATATTGCCTGAGACCAACATCACAAATTACCATAATATGAAAAATTCTTTGTAGTTTTATTTATTAAGTCAATTTAACCAATTTATCCTAATAAACATAAATTTAGACAACAAATTTAGAGGCCGATTTTGAAGCAAGCTTTTTGCCTCGAGTACACAAAGGATTTCAAATGATAATGACTCACGTTCGCGACGCTCGAAGCACTCCAAGCCCAAGTTCTGGATGTAAGGCAAACGAAACCGCATGTTTCTGATTAGATCTTTGCTGGTGCTCTTGTAGTTGCGCACATAGACCTTCCTGAGTGTGCCCAACTGCAGCAAAAAAGGCTGCGTTTTGGCCACCGTCGCATTGCGCAGGGTGATGCTCTCGAGGCGCGAACAATACTTGGCCACCAATGGCATCACCTGCAGCGGATGATCGTCGTCACGATGGCACTGCAATGATTTTACGTTAGCGCCGCACATCCAGAGGAAGGCACGCCAGTCATCGAGATTCTTGAGCTTGATGTCGCTGTCAACGATTTCCTCGAAGCGCCGGCGATGCATATAAACAAAGGCATCTCGAAATCGTCGGCCGCATAGTGCGAAATTGACTTGATCCTCGAGGTTGTGCAGTAGCTTGAATATCAACAGCAAACAGTTGAAATTGATGTCGGAAAAGTCCGTTGTCCGCGCCATAATTGTGTGAGCGCTCGATTTGTGAAAAACAAACACATATTTTGCAACAAAAAGTAATTAATAATCAGCTGATTGTCCAAAATGTATCGTTAAAGGGCCCGATATCGATAAAGTTGAGGGAGTGACGACATAAAGCAGTTGGTCAACTACGCAGCTTCTTGTTCTTATCAGAATATGAGCTCATGCCATTCGATAAATTGTTGGTACCAAAAATAGTTCAATTTGGTATATTTTGAAATCGGTGTCGTGATAACTCACCGGCCTTTGCATCATCTACATGCGCAATGATTACAAACACGTTAAATGTATTTTACAGTTTTAAAAAAACCACAGAAGTAAACCCATTCAAAAAGGTGCGCCTATTTGGATGCAAGTAGTGTTAAGTATTGCCATCACTATCAAAGTGTGACCACACTGGTCAGTGTGGTATATTTCGCAGAGCAGAGGTAGTATATTTTGATATTCAGCTTGCGGTCACGCTGACGACGATAACGAAACAAGAAAGAGAAGGCAGCGCAATTTAATAAATTACAAAGGAAAAAAGGGCAATACAACAATAATTGCAGGCAGTGTGTGTGCTTTAAGCAAGTGTACAAATCGTGCAAGGACAGTCTTAACCACGACACACCTACACACAAACACACACACACAACCCCCCCAAATACAAAACACACACAAACACACACACATATAAACAACACACACACACAGTTTAGATGATGAGCAGCAGAACGGACACGGACGGCTCCTCGATACGTTTCAGCGATCACACTCTGGACAAGGCGACCAAGGCCAAGGTGACGTTGGAGAACTACTACAGCAATTTGGTGACACAATACGGCGAACGCAAACAGCGCCTGGCCAAATTGGAGGCGCAGCTGAAGGACGAGAGTCTAACAGAGTCGCAGAGGCAGGAGAAACGCTTGCAACATGCGCAAAAGGAGACGGAATATTTGCGCCTCAAGCGATTGCGTCTCGGTGTCGAGGACTTTGAGGCGCTGAAAGTGATTGGTCGCGGCGCCTTCGGTGAGGTGCGTCTGGTGCAAAAGAAGGACACGGGTCATGTGTATGCCATGAAGGTGCTGCGCAAAGCAGACATGCTGGAGAAGGAGCAAGTGGCCCACGTTCGCGCTGAGCGCGATGTTCTCGTCGAGGCCGATCATCAGTGGGTGGTCAAAATGTACTACAGTTTTCAGGTGAGTCTGCCCCATCCATCTGTCTCATCATCATCCGTCGCCGTCACTGAAATTCGAGTCATCGTCATATTGCAGTTGAAAATCAATAAACCAATACAAGCGCAAACGCGCTCGCCAAATCATATGGTCTGCGCCTTTGTTGTTGTCGTTGTTGTTTTGATTCTGTTCTTGGTGAAAGTTTTCGCATACAAGCAGAGCAACACTTACTCACACTCACACACACGCAAAGACACGCTTACATATGCATATGTATATAAATACCCAACAGAACTTTAGGGCATGACAAAGCTGCTGAATGGGGCACGACAAATATTTCGTTGCGCGTAAAAATAACGATTGAATGATGAGACTATTCGTAATTAAAGTAAATAAGCTAAAATTAATATATACAAAATTATTGATCAATAACAATATTTAAAATATTAAATTATTAAAAAAGAATAAATAAATTTTACCATGTTCACTAATAAATGTTAAAATAAATACATATAGTGAAAATAATGAAAAAATAATAATTTATTAAATAGTATAAATAATAAATATTAAAGTAAGTAATTTTTTGAATGTTCAATAACTAATAAATGATAAAATAAATAAAAAGTGAAAATCATTCAAAAATAATAATATATATATATTATTATTAAAAAGTTACACCGAAAATATATTTTATAAAAAACATGATTATCTAATTATAATAAAATTAAATTATATTTATTAATTAAATTATTAATTTCGTTGAATACCCTACAGGACCAGGTCAATTTATATCTGATAATGGAGTTCTTGCCTGGCGGTGATATGATGACGCTTCTCATGAAGAAGGACACGCTATCCGAGGAGTGCACACAGTTCTACATAAGCGAAACGGCGTTAGCGATTGACTCGATACACAAGCTCGGTTTCATACACAGGGACATCAAGCCGGACAACTTGCTGCTGGACGCGCGAGGGCATCTAAAGGTAACGAACCCGCACAGAGATTGCCTTACCAATTAGCACATATTTAATTGATTTCATCATGTATTACAGCTCTCTGATTTTGGACTGTGCACAGGTCTAAAGAAGTCGCATCGCACAGACTTCTATCGTGATCTGTCGCAGGCGAAACCATCCGATTTCATTGGCACCTGCGCCAGGTGAGTTAATCACATTATTAGCTATTGTAGACACGCATTAACTTGACCAAGTTCTTACAGCCCCATGGACTCGAAGCGTCGGGCCGAATCATGGAAACGAAATCGACGCGCCCTCGCTTACAGCACAGTAGGCACGCCCGATTATATAGCACCCGAAGTATTCCTGCAAACCGGCTATGGACCCGCCTGCGATTGGTGGTCGCTGGGCGTGATTATGTACGAAATGCTTATGGGTTATCCGCCATTCTGTTCGGACAATCCGCAAGATACGTATCGCAAGGTGATGAACTGGCGCGAGACATTAATATTTCCGCCCGAAATCCCCATATCGGAGGAGGCCAAAGAGACGATCATTAATTTCTGCTGCGAGGCCGATCGGCGTCTAGGATCGCAGCGTGGTCTCGAGGATCTGAAGTCGGTGCCGTTCTTTCGTGGCGTCGACTGGGAGCACATTCGTGAGCGTCCCGCCGCCATACCCGTCGAGGTGCGATCCATTGACGATACGTCCAATTTCGATGAATTTCCCGATGTCTCACTGGAGATACGTAAGTGAAATGCATATCCATGATAAATACTTGATTTTAACATTATTTGATGTACTTGCTTGCAGCATCAGCGCCTGTGCCGCAGGGCGGCGAAATTGCCAAGGATTGGGTCTTCATCAATTACACGTACAAGCGCTTTGAGGTGCGAAATTTGGAGTGAAGCTGCGCGGCTTGCCGGTTGCCACAGTTTGCCACCAACACCAATACCACATCGACAAAAACAAAAACCACCATCACCACCAACAATAAGAACAAAATCAAGAAAAACTCACACCACACCACCACCACCAGCAGCAGCATAAGCAGCATCAAAAGAAACCACAGCATCAATTGCAATCGCAATCGCAGTCTCTCTAACAACAGCATCATCAACAGCATTCTCCAACGCTAGAAAACTTAATTTTCCTTTTCAATGTCTTACCTACATGTGTATTTAAATACTATAGCTAACATTTGTGATTCCAAAAAAAAAAAAAAAACAACAAAAAACAACAAAAACAAAAAAGCAACAAAACGAAAACGAAACAGCAAGAAAAGTGAACAAGAAACGAGAAACAAAAAAAAGTAACGATATGTATTGTAAATGTTTTGAGCCTCAAATTAAGTTAGACGCTTCTACTAACTAAAATGCTCCACTGTGTATGTGTATGGCTTCGTTTAACACCGCCCTCCCACCACCCTTTTGCCCCCCACACTTGAATAACCAATTTGGCAATTGTTTATATTAATTACATAATATGTACTATTTGTTTTTTCCTTCATTGGGCAGCAGCGAAATTTGTTGATAAATTTCATATTAAAAAAAAAAAAAATCGAAACGTAAAATGTTTAAACACAATATTATTATTTAGATAATTGTGAAATGTTTTAAATTTAGGCACGTTATTTAATATACTTACATATGTATGTTTTATATATATTTATTAATTATGAAACAAAACAAACACACGCGCGTATTGTGTGAATTACAAAGCAAAGCAAAGCAAACAAAACACAATTCAAACACTTAAACAAAACTCGAAATTCAGCCTCACACAATCACACACACGAGGACAACAACACACAAATTAGTTACAAGAAGATGTACGTATTAATGTCGGTTTCTTTCAGTGTACTCACGATCCAGAGATCCCCAATCCCACGATTACACTCTTACATAATTTAGCGTTTCTCTTGTAGTTATTCCTTAACGTTCTTCAAAGTTTCGTGTGTTTTCGAACAAAGCAAAGTTATCGCTGGTAAAATGCAAGCAAAATTAAATCGAATTATCTACTAAAAACAAAAAAATACAAAATACAAATACAAATCAGACGAGAAAGGAGTAAGAAGAACGGCAGATAACAACAGAACTCTAAGCGAGCAAAACTTAAAGTAATTAAAAGCATACCTATAAATAAATGAAACGAGTAAACAAGTTTTAAGAAATTATTTTTGGTAATAGACTATAATAATAAGCATACTGATAATAATGCAAAAACGCAAATGCAATAATAAATGAAACATGTGCATAATATAAACTAACAAAACTTTACCATATGTGTTTTCTTATATCCATTTCCATATATCATTTTATTTGGACCCTTGTTTTCAGAAAGTTTATTAAATCCAATTTAGTCAAGACAACATTAAAGTGCAAACCTTGGAGAATATTGACTGGCATTCAGAATAATACTGTTTTCTATTTAAAAAATAAAACATTTATTAAGGTGATAAATATTTGGTTTTTCCCTTGATAACAGCCGATCTATTTGAAATGTGTGGAATATTTAAATTAAGAGCCAGAAACAGATTCTTTATATTTTTTTGTGTAAAACTCTCTCAGTCTACTTAAAAATATTTATTTCTTCTGTGAAACGCGTTGTATAAGATTCGTGATGTATTCTGATCTAACTGGACCCAGCTTAATTATTTTTAATCAATTTTACGATTGTGACAAACATTTGCTTAATGTGAATGAGATCATTTCGATTAGATTCCATTTGTAAGAGGCAAGAGTTTTCTATGACGTAACTCGCCAGACCATGGATAGAATTCATTGTAAAGGAACTCAATTGTATACAGAAACCAGTAAAAATAAAATGAATATATTATATTACTACTATTAATCCTCTGCCGACCATCGACTTCAGATCAGAATTTTTTAAGGCATCTAAAATAAAATGTTTTTCATCTATTTTCTAGTTATTTTACAGCTTATCAGGACTTTGTAACAGGACGTCGTGATGCCAGAAAGTATGCTATGTTTTCAAAACCCTAAAATATACTTACCTTTAAAAATGCTTCTAAAGATATGACTCACATTAAATAAAGGGACTTTTAAAACAAATAGAAAAATCAACAAAGAACACGACAAAAAGTAAGCGTTGTACATTTAAATGTATGTATATATTTTTCTTCATTTTTTCATAAATCTTTTCAATCATCGCATTGATAATTCAGCACGCTCTGTCTGCTTGTGTGTATGTGTGTGTGTAGGTGTATGTGTTGTTATTCTTCCGATAACGTTACAGACATCTGAGAACAAAGATTTCAAATTCGAATCGATAATGGACGCGAATTCTCGTGAACTGTAAGCGATTTACTGGATTTATTTGTGTCAGTGGTTGTTTGTGTGTGTCCCGTTTGTTGTATCTGTGTGTGAACCGGAATATATAGCTAGTTTAAAGATATATATACGTGTATATAGAGATGTACATACTACATACATAGGTATATATGAATGTATTTGCATATGGACTACGGACTACTAGAAATTGTTACAGCTGCTTAAGGTGGAGACGGAAGAGGTGGATAAGGAGGCGGTTGTGGTTAAAGAACTTTACAAAGGAAATATTTGAAATTGGGGCGAAAAACGACATTGAAATCGCACACACACACATACACACAATTTGTTTGTCAATTATTTATAATTAAATATACGTTTGTTCAATTGGGAGTGTGTTGTATGAATGTGTGTGGTTCGGTTCACATCGTTTTATTTTTTGTATTGTTGTTGTATTTAGTTTGGTTTTTTTATTTTGAAATCTTTATTGGATGCTTGTAACGACGGGCAGTAGATCCATATAGAAATTATAATCGTAAAATGTTAAAAGTTTAACTATGTGCTTAGTGTCTAATGAAAAATGTATACATAGACGAATATGTATTGTATTTTTGCTTAATCTGCTTAACTGAACTCTGCTTATATCCCTCGCATTTTGGTTTTCCTTTTCTGTTTTTTTTTGAATTTGTTTTTCTTTTTTTGTTGTTTCTTTTATGCAAAAAGTTGTCAAGCAGTAAGGAAAGTGTTTTGAATGGGGACAGGAAATGGGGGGAGGGGTTCTCATTCGGTTGTGTTATAATGCTATGCGCTTTGCAACTATTTATAAATTTAATTTAAATTGAATTACAAGTTAAGTTGGGTTCTTTTTTTCTTCGTTTTTCATCGGGTTTTTTTGTGGTTGTTGCATTCTATCAAATCGTAGCTAAAACTTTATCCATTTATGCTAGGCCAAGTCGATGCTTGCTTTGATTTTTACGCTTGCTACAAACATTCTGATTATTTTTTTCTTATTCCTTTTCTTTTTTTGTTTTTTTTTTTTTTTCTACGATCGATAGTAAAATGTATATATAAATATATATACATATATATTTATGTAGTTAATATGTACGTTTAAGAATTACATTATTATAGGACATAAGTCTAATTGGGGAAGGCTTGCTAAGGATCTGTGGACAGAGGATAACGTGCAATGGGGAACTGTGGTCGAGGAACTAATTATCCTGAAGGGTTCCGAGGGTCGAGGGTAGTGCGTGTGAAGGAAGTTGGGAATATCGGGATTGGGAAGGGGAGCCTTGCATAATCATATATTTAATTAGTAGTAAAATTTGTATGTACAATTCGTTACGTTGCTTAGGACTGATCATCGATCAATAACATGACCTGTTGCGTTGTCGTTTGTGGATTCCTTGCGCACTCCACTTGATGAGCATTCCAATCCTTACGCTGGCAGAACTCCGAGCAATACGGCGTCTTTCGACACAGCGAGCACTCGGCCAACGCTTCCCGATTGCAGTTGGCGCACTAAAAAAGAGTTAACATACGAGACAGTTAAAAATAAATCTTTTGGTAAATGCAACTTGAAGCCTTACCTTCTTGGCTGAGATGATCTCGTTGCCGTGCAATGAGCCCGATATGTTGGGATCATCAATGTCTGTGTGGACCTGGACACGCATCGCACTGACCGCCGCATCGCGTTCCTTTTGCAGCACTTCGATGCGTCGCTCGTAGTTCTGTTTCATGTCGTTGAGCAGTCGCTTAAAGTCACTAGTTGCTTTCACCATGGTGCAATAGACGTGCTCAATGTTCTTCATCGATTGACTGCTGTCCAGGACGGCAATGGAGCCGGTATCATTAATATTGACCACAAACGTTTCGCGCTCATACGGATTGCCCATTTGCGTCTGGTCAACCAGTTCGGTGGAGGTGTCTAAGCTGTCATTGAGCGCCGCCCAGGGTTCATCCTTGGACGTGATATTGTCCTCGGCAAGAAACATATTGTTCTCATCGACGACACTGGCGGCGGCCGCTTGCGTTGGATCCACATTATTGTTGTTAATGCTGCTGCCGCTGGTGTTGTTGTTATTGGTGTTGCTATTATTGTTATTATTATTATTGTTGCTATGCGTATTGCGTTTACGTTTGGGCCCCGGTTCCACATCGAGATCGGTTTGATTTCGCTTTCGTCGCTTATACGGCGTGAATAGACGCACAGGACCGGAGGCTGCAAAGAGAAATTGCAATGATGAAAGCGGATTACAATGTTGGGCGATGGTAGGAGGCGATGGTTGAAAACAGCAAAAGCACAAAGACCAGTCTAGGCAAGAGCAGCCCGGAAAGCAGTTCCAATCGGAACACAATTGGAATTAACCCTTTATAAGGAAGCCTTTTAGTTTTTTAAAACACTTTTAGAAAGAAAGTGGAAAAAGAGTCTTACAAATATAAATCCCGTTGCAGATAATTAAAAAAGAATCTATATGCTCTAATGATTTTGATAAAAGTTAAAAGTTTCTCTTAGTTTTTTTTCATCTGTTTCAAAAAAGTAGTCTTTTTGCTTTTGAGAATATTCAAAAATATCGATAACCTTTTTGGAAATACGTTAAGAAGTATTAGCTTTTGAAAATAACGCAAAGAATCTATATTTTCCTTACACCAATTCAAAAAAATAAAAACAGTCTATTAATCACTTTTCCAAAAGTTATGATAGTTTTTGAAAATAATAAACAATATCTTAGTGCACGTTTCAAATAGTATCAATTAGCCTTTGAAAATAGTTTCAACGGAAATATTTGCTTCTAGGCGCTTTTTCGGAATAGTAAAAGAGTCATTAATAAAGTAAAGTTCAAGGATTTGGATTAGTTGAATGAGTGGCCAAAGTGGTTAGAGAGGTTAGTCTGGCGTGGAAAAGGGTAATTTCTAGTGGTAGTTGTTGTGATATATGTGTGCAGACTCTCACCTGACTCACCTGCTTCGTCGTCACAGCAGACTGTGCAACTGCAGTTGGTTGCGTGCGGCGTTAACGTGCCCTCATCGATCAGCGACTGCAGCGATTTGCCGCCATATTTGATGGAACGTTTCCAATCTTTGCTGGAGCCGCGACCACAGACATGCTCAAATTCGCTGGGCGTATGCCATTTATCCTTGTATTTGACGCATCGCCCACGGCCGCCGGAGCCCAGTTTGCTGCGATACAATTCGGCGCAGGTGGTTTTGCAGCGTATCTGGAAGACCTCCATGTGCTGGGTGCTCGATGTGGTTTCCGCCCAGCCCGTGGAGCCCGATGTGTTGCCAGCACCGCCACCGACACCATTGCCACCTCCGACACCGCCGCCGCCACCCTGATCCAGCGTACCCATGCTATCGTGGCTATTATTGCTACCAGAGCCATCGTGATTCAGTCCAATGGTATTTGTGGCGGTGGTGTTTGTGTTCCCAGCATTGCTGTTGCCGCTCTGCTGCTGCTGTTGCTGCTGTGTCTGTTGCTGCTGTTGGATGACAATCGTTTTGAGGTCACCGCCCATGCTGACCGCGCCGCTGGACAGGTAACCATTGTCGACGCACAGCATCGGCTTGAAGTGCGGCAGCTGATCGGGCGTAATCACATTAAAGGCCGTACCAGTTATCATTGAACCAATTGGCAGGGAAACGGGCACTGATACAACACCGCCACCCCCGTTATTGCCACCGCTTCCAGCTCCTCCTCCGCCTCCGCCGCCGCCTGCGTTGCCACCGCCGCTATTATCGTTTGAGGAGGATGTGACCATGCGAACTTTCGTATCCAACTGCATTACCATAGCGCACATCACAGAAGTCGCCGGAGTCGCGAAAACGCGTTGACAAAAATTTCGATTGTTGTTGTTGTCGTCGGTGTTGTTGTTGCCGTCGGTTGTTCGTGTTGATTAATTTAATGCAGCATTTTTTCCGTAGATTTTTATGAATTTTCGCGATTCGAATTTGTTGTTGCACATGGAAGAGAAGAGAAATGAAAAAGAAAATTTCGTTTGTGTAAGTAAACAACACAGCATGGGAAAAATGAAAATCGGTATACACAACAATTTGTGCGCCACACACAAAATTCTGACGTTTTGTGTTGGGAGTTTTGCGCCTTGTGGGTTTCGTACGACAATTGGTGGTAGTGATGGTATTGTGGGCACTGGAAGGGTGAGTGAGGTGTCTAAGTATGTATGTGTATGTGTGTGTGTGGAGCTCTGCTAGTGGTGGCGGGCTTTTAGCCTTAGCTCTCTAGTGGGTCGTGTAGGGCGCAAGCATCGCGCGCATTTTTGTTGCGCCGCCTTCTCCGCCCCCCCCACACAGCAACACACACACACACACACATGCACGCGCACCACTTGTTCTACAGAGAGGCCAATATACATACACACACACACACACACACACATACACACACACAGAGACGTTGAAAGCTAGGCAACTGCGCGTTGGCTGCGCGGGCATCCAGAGACACGAGACGGCACGACACGAAGCACGAAGCACGAGCGCAACGATGTGTTGTGTTGGATACGAAGGAATCAAAACGTACGAACGAACGAGCGAACGAACGAACGAAGGAACGAACCACCCTTGCCGCCAACAGCCACAACTGCACACTGAGAGCTTGGAGCTCAGTTGGTTGCGCTGGTTGTGGTGTTGTGTTGATTTACCTGATGATGATGGTGATTCTCTAATATGACCTCTTCTTTCACAACATCGCGCACGTCGTCGGTTAATGCGGCCAAATCTTTCACTTCACGTATTCTGCTCAAATGCAGCTCAGTTGTGGAATCCTGTTCCATATTCTGCACCACCACAACAACGCGATATAATAATATTGTTGATTCTTCTTGCTCTTCTGTTACTATTGCTTGCCTTTTGTTGTTGTTGCTGTTGTTGTTGCTGTTTGCTGGGTATGAATGTAAAGTTGTTCATCGAATTGTTGCAATTGCAATTGGTCTACGACGACGACGACGACAGCGAACGACGACGACAACGATGTCTGTTTGTCGTTGGATTTGTTGTTGTTATTGTTGCGGCTCTTCTTGTTGCGTTCGCGAATTATTGGCGCGCACACCATTAACACTGAAATCCGTATTGTGCACGTTGCCTTTGGCTATTTACAGTTAATTTATATGTTGCAATTTACATTTTTACATTTCTTAAAAGTTGATATCCTCAGCGATATAAGAAACACACCGATGTATCGATACTGCCATAGTTCACGCACAAATTTCATCATTCGATCAATTTATTCGATAAGTTTGACAATCGAATTTATCGGAAAACTAATTATAAATAAGAAACTACGCTTAACCAAATTGTAAATTGAGTAAATTTATAAAAACTATAAACTATAAGATACTTTATTAATTTCACAGCAAAAAAATTGGTTTATTTCGACGTGCACTGGCAAACGTGCACTAATCGAATATTATCGCAACTATTACATTAATTGTTTTCGAGACATAATAAATTACTTGCTTCCATCAAATTAAATATCAATTATATATTGGTTGTTAATTTAATGAATGTCCCAATTTATTTTTCTGAGTGAAAGTGAAATGTATCGAAGTGTATAGTTGCTGCATCTGAATCATTTTTATCGAACTTGTTCCCAACTATTCGATACAAAGTCTAATAATAACAAACAAACATGGTGAGGTCTTACATTATCAGTTAAATGTTTGCTTAAATTAATGTTTAATGATCGCTTTTAGGCAGATGTGGACGTCTTCATCAGCAACTACACGCTTGTGGATCCGGAAATCTATCAACTATGGATTGAAGGCTTCTCTTGTACGTTTTTAATCCACGCCTTTTTGTGACCTTACTCATATACTATTCTTATTGCTTTAATATTTCAGCTAGTGAAGCAGTTTGTTATCTGAAACAAAAGGGATTTGGGCATTCGATGGGTGCGCCCATTGATCTAATTGCATCTGATGTCTTGGATCATTACCGCACCTATTCGCTAATTGAACTATATCTACATGCACCCACCAAATTAATGGAGCAATCGTGTTTCCAACTGGAACCGCAGACGCGTGATCTGATTATTGAGAAATATTATTCCATCGATGATGTTGTGGCCCGTGAAATTCTGGGCAAAAAGCTAACGTCACGTTACCGCAAGGATCTCGATGAGGTCGGCGACAAAACTTGCGTTAAGCTCAAATCCTGTCGGCAAGTAGAAAGAGAATTTTGTTATCATGTTTTACAATAAGTAATTGTTGTCCAACAGTCGTCAATTTGATAACGTGAAGCGCATCTTCCGGGCTGTGGAGGAGCTACCGGGCACGCTGACCAACAACATTAAACAGCATTTCTTCATATCCAACGAACTGGCCAAGTAAATAATCTACTTATTCACATGGTGCCAATAAGTTTTTGAAAGATATCTTTGTTAATTGCAGAAAATATGCGTGCATAGTTTTCTTGGCTTGTCTGCGCTTCGAGACATCCAAAAAGAAGTTACAGTATTTGAGTTTTAGTGATTTGCTCACCTGCTCCCATTCGATAATGATCTATTGGACCTATACCTATCAGGTATGTGGAATACGTTAAATCTTTATTATGTAATATACATATATTTATTCTTGTTTAGCACACTGGGCCTGAGTATTATGATACGGAAATGGATAAGGAGTTTCTGCTGGATTTACGTGAACTGCGCTGTCTGCTGGACAAGGAAAAGGAAATCAAGCAGTGAGAGCTAACTACAAATTATAATATATACATCTTAATTTTAATTATTTTAATCCATATTGCAGCCTCGTCTGTCTGCGTCTGAAGCCGGTGCTGCTGGAGCGTGCCTTTCACGAGCTCGATGGCAATTTCCGTTCCTATTGGCGAGCTCTTATCACCATTGCTTGCAATCTACATCGTAATCGCGAGCTGCGCGATCTGTTTGTCGATCTCTGCGAGAAATTGGTAGAACCTTGGCGTCAGAATGGCTGGAATCACGATCAGGTCAACAAATTTTTGTCCTCGATTACGCAGAGCGTGCTCGATTTGGAAATATCACGGTAAAATAAAATAAATTACCTTTTTTTGGATAAAGATAAACTAATTATTGTCTTACAGAGATCAGGAGACGCGTTGCCTGTGGGATCGTTATATGCAGGTCATTACCATATGTTTAGATAAAATGTATCATATATAATGAGGCTGAGTGTTTTTTGTATTGTACATAATTTGTTGTATATTTATTTTAGTATTATATTAAAAAAATCTCCCTTTTTGACCCAAAACTAGTTCTAATTTCTTTGAAAATTAAAAATAAAAACGATTCGGTTGTAGATGCAAATTAAATTAATTAAATACATTGCCTGTTCGTACTAAATTATACATAATACCCTTCCACATTATGGGTACCGGGTATTAAAAGCTTGCACATCGAGTGCAACGAGCTTCGATGCAATGCCGCATAGTGTGACCAGAGACCCGCAGAAGCTCAGCAGCAGGAAAAGCTTGGAAAACAGTTGGTCAGATTGCAGATACTTTTGGCAATTGTCGTGTTCGTGTTTATTTGCTGCTGTCGGTGCTTGCAACTGGTTGTAAACAAATAAATAGCGAGTTTAATCGATAATTAATTGGGAGCAATTGTAGGCAGTAAAGGATATGCAAGAATTTTGGTAAGTGCAATGCAAATCGTAAATTAATTGAATATATTCTAATATCTCAGTTTGCATGTGTGTGTGTGTAAGCTGCCCACACAAACGCACACTTACACACACACACATTCAAGCGGTTTACATGAGTGGGAACAGCAACAGTTGCCTCATTATTCTAATGGGGTGGATTGCGATTGTTCGATATGTTAATGCTATTGACAGCTAACAGTGCAATCTAACCCCACTTAACAGCGCCACTTAACATAAAGCCGTTAATGTTAATAACATATGTTAATTGCAGTGAGAATCTGGAGGAGCTGGAGGACGAGACATATGATGATGAGAAATCGGCTCGCACATCGGATGAGAATCGCAAGTAGGTGACACGATGATGTGGAAATGTGTGCTGCAAATGTTGACTTAATAATAATAACATAAATATTTGAATAACCTAAGGTTATATCCGTTTGTTAGGCAAAATCACAGCGAGATCGAGAAGCGGCGGCGCGACAAAATGAACACCTACATCAATGAGCTCTCCTCGATGATACCCATGTGCTATGCCATGCAGCGCAAGCTGGACAAGCTCACCGTGCTCCGCATGGCCGTGCAGCATCTACGTGGCATCCGGGGCAGTCTGCATCCCTACAATGGGGGCGACTATAGACCCAGTTTCCTGTCGGATCAGGAACTGAAGATGATCATACTGCAGGCATCGGAGGGCTTTCTCTTTGTGGTGGGTTGTGATCGTGGACGCATTCTCTACGTGTCCGATTCGGTGTCCAGTGTCTTGAATTGCACGCAGGCTGATCTGCTGGGCCAGAGTTGGTTCGATGTGCTGCATCCCAAGGACATTGGCAAGGTGAAGGAGCAGCTTTCCTCGCTGGAGCAGTGTCCACGCGAGCGTCTCATCGATGCCAAGAGTATGTACGCAATTCTTCTACAAATCTCCATCTCTAAGTCTGTTCTGTTCACTTAGCCATGCTGCCAGTAAAGACGGATGTGCCGCAGAGTCTGTGCCGGCTTTGTCCCGGCGCACGTCGTTCCTTTTTCTGTCGCATGAAACTGCGTGCGGCGAACAATCAAATCAAAGAGGAATCGGACACGTCGTCCAGTTCGCGCAGCTCCACGAAACGCAAATCTAAGCTGAGCATGGATCACAAGTATCAGGTGATACAGTGCACGGGCTACCTGAAATCATGGACGCCCATCAAGGATGAGGATCAGGACGGCGACAGCGATGATCAGACAACGAATCTCTCCTGCCTCGTGGCCATTGGACGCACGCCCACCAATGTGCTCAACTCCAGTGTTCCCACCTCGCTGGATAATCAGCCCAACATACGGCACGTCCTCTTCATATCTCGCCACTCCTCCGAGGGCAAGTTCCTGTTCATCGATCAACGGTTGGTACATCAACTGATTTTATATTTTTAAATTTAATACTTTTTTCTGTTTTAGTGCCACGCTGGTGATTGGTTTTCTGCCGCAGGAAATATTGGGCACCAGTTTTTACGAGTATTTTCACAACGAGGACATCTCTGCCTTGGTCGAATCCCACAAAATGGTGATGCAGGTGCAGGAGAAGGTGACCACGCAGGTTTATCGCTTTCGCTGCAAGGATAATGGTTACGTTCAACTGCAGAGCGAATGGCGTGCTTTCAAGAATCCCTGGACAAATGATATTGACTATATAATTGCCAAAAATTCGGTATTTCTATAAGGCAACTAGTATTTCCTAAGTTTGCATTCCACTTTCGATAAATATTAATTCCTATATTCAAAATAAAAGCATAAATATACCGCTTTTAAAAGCATTTGAGAAAAAAATTTCGTTTCATATTATGACAAGGAAAAACTTTTTAATTTACAACAACACAATAATATCTTAAGAAAAGATGATTATTTACATACATACATACATACATGTATATTTTATGGCTTACATTTTTAATTTAATGAGAATACATTTTATATTTGCTATCATAGCTCTAAATGTACGACAGAAAATATTTTGTTTTCCATTTATAAAATTTAGAACAGCTAAAATATTAAAATTAAATTTTTCAATTTTGCATTAACAAAAATAAAAAAATTAAAAATTTTAAAAATGAAATTATTTTAATGAAACAAAAAATGTATTTAAGCCTTAGTTTTCAAATTTTTGAGATCCAATTTACAAAATTAGATCTCTTTCGGTTTCTGTTTCATTTAAGAGCATGAATGCACTCCTCTCTCTTTCTGCCTTTCTGTCTCTTCCTTTTATAGAGTTATCACAAATAGTTCTCGGCACTTGTTATTATCAGCTGCGTTTTCATTGTGCTCTCCGCTCATTTAAAGTGCAATGAATGGACCCACATACACATGAAAGCCGGTCACATTCGTGTGCGTGTGCGTATGCAAGTGTGTGAGTGAGAGCGCAATTCTACGCTCTCGTATATTCGTCTGCTCGAAATCTGTTTTAGTTGGCATAGTGAGTGCGAGGAGTGCGAACGTGTTGTGCGGTTGCTGTGATTTTGAGTTGATTTTCCCAATTGGACACTTCAGTAATTCGGTTCGCCCAAGATGAGCGCCCTCATCTTTCTGGCCACGATTCTCGTTGGCTTCCTCATATACTCCCTGCTCCATTCCATGCGACGTCCCAAGAATTTTCCACCAGGTGAGTGCCAATTGAAAATGCTACTCATTCAAACAAAAGTCGTGCCTTGAGTCAGCGAATTCTTGCAATGCTCAAATTAAATAATATTCAAAGGGCAACAACAAATTCGTCTTTTTTTAATTGTTTATTTAAAGTTCTGCAACTGGTTTCGAGTAGACAAAAATAAAAGATAATGTCAAGTAATTGAACACAACTGATCCCCCAGATCTGCCAAGTTTAGTTCAGGGTTTCTTGTTGGCCAACCCATATCCAACTGGAAATGGTCAACTGTCCGCAGCCTACAGTGGACTGCAAACGAGACGCGCCTAGAATTCCAATTAGATTTTCCATTGATAAAATTGTCACACATTATAGCCCATTTACAGACTTGACACCTCGTCAGACCATTTCGAGTAGGTGTCTTGATTTACATATGCATTTTCCAAGTCTGGTTATGCAACTGCCAGATACAACTGAATTAATCAACATAATTATACTATTCTATTTCAAGTAAAAACTAACTAACCAGCTACTCCATGTGGTGCACACATAACATCTATCGATAAGCCATTAGATAGAGATTTCTTACAGTCGATTTATTGATTTACCGATCCTCTGATATTTTCGGTAGTGCCAAATAGTGCTAGCGATAAGATTAGCTAAAACGTGCGACTCACTCGCGCTTCGCGAATACAATACAATTATGTATCTTGGGGATCCTTGAACAAATTTTGATTGCATTTAATTGAATTTGTAGCAATAGACAAATAATGGGTAGGCGAGAAATCTATTTATTTCTGCAGTTTGTTTATGCGATTATTATCACTATTACTTCTTCGGTATGGTTTTGCGATCTTTATCACTTTTATTGGCACTCTTCTTAGATTTTAATTCCATAAACAATAATACTTTTTCATTTTAATTTAAGCTCATCTTAAAACTCAAGACCTTTTTATATTTGATTTTTCTGTTATGTTTCAAACTACTTGAATATAATTAGAACATCTATTACAATACTACTTATTATATTATGAGATCATACTATAATACTACTTATTATATTATTATTTAGATCAGTTAACGTCTTTCGCTTAGCGGCCACAGTTGAGGATGTATAGTGTATGAGCATGTATGCTTAAAATGTGCTTAACTGCATTAATACTCAACTGCACATTAAAAATTATTATTAACTAATTTAAGTGAATTTATTTTGGTATGATACTTGCTAAAGTTAATCTCATTATTCTGCATAATATGCTCTTCTGTTTCTCTTCGTAAGCATTATACTCAAATTCGCTGGTCTACTTTCTAACCTAATCAGGTCCTGGTTTCCTGCCCTGGCTGGGCAACACGCTGCAGTTCCGGCGCGAGGCGCGCGCAGCTGGCGGCCAGCACATGCTCTTCGAGCAGTGGTCGAAGCGCTACCAAAGCCAGCTGCTCGGCCTGAAGCTGGGCCAGGAGTACGTGGTGGTCGCCCTGGGGCACGAGATGGTGCGCGAGGTGCAGCTGCAGGAGGTGTTCGAGGGCAGGCCGGACAACTTCTTTCTGCGCCTGCGCACGATGGGCACTCGCAAGGGCATCACGTGCACCGACGGCCAGCTGTGGTACGAGCATCGCAACTTCGCCATGAAGCAGATGCGTCACGTGGGCTACGGCCGCAGCCAGATGGAGCAGCAGATCGAGCACGAGGCAGCCGAGTTGCTGCAGCAGCTGCATGCCACACAAGCGGCGCCCATCGAGCCGGTGAATTGGCTGGCGCAAAGCGTGCTCAATGTGCTGTGGTGTCTGATTGCGGGCGAGCGCATCGCCAGCTCCGAGGACGGCACATTGCGTCGTCTGCTGGAGCTGATGAATCGTCGCTCGAAGCTGTTTGACATTTGTGGCGGGCTGTTGGCGCAGTTTCCCTGGCTGCGTCATGTGGCGCCCAATCGCACCGGCTACAATCTGATACGGCAGCTGAACGCGGAGCTGCACGGCTTCTTCATGGTGACCATCAACGAGCATCGACGTCGCATGCTGGAGTGCGAGCAGCGGGAGGAGGCGCTGCCCGAAAGCGATCTCATCTATGCGTATCTGCAGGAGATGCAGCAGCAGCAGCAGCACACGGACAGCTTCAATGAGACCCAGCTGGTGATGACCATATTGGACTTCTTCATTGCAGGCTCACAGACGACCAGCAACACCATCAATCTGGCCCTGATGGTGCTGGCCACGCGTCCGGATGTCCAACAGCAGCTGCACGCCGAGGTGGCTGCCAACATGAGCGGCACAACCGACGCCTTTCCGCATCTGAGTCGCCGCGAATCCTTCCACTACATGGACGCCTTCATCATGGAGGTGCAGCGCTTCTTCCACATCACACCCATCACGGGACCGCGTCGTGCCTTGTGGAACACCAAGCTGGGCGACTACGATATACCCCGCAATGCCACCATACTGATCAGTTTGCGCTCCGTGCATTTGGATGAGCAGCATTGGCAGCAGCCGCACGAGTTCCGGCCGGAACGCTTCATTGATGCCGCCGGCAAGTGCTGCAAGGACGAATATTTCATGCCATTCGGCTTGGGGCGACGTCGCTGTCTGGGCGATGCCCTGGCACGCGCCTGCATCTTCTCGTTTCTGGTCCGCATCGTCCAGCATTTCCGTATTGTGCTGCCGGAGGGCGAGACGCCATCGTTCGTCCTGCTGCCGGGCATCACGCTGACGCCCAAGCCGTACAAGGTGCAGTTCGTCAAGCGGGATTGAATCGGCATCAAATACACATACATATATTTTCACATTCAATTTAAATAGCAAATAAACAACAACATCAAACTGTGGAAAACGTGCGTCTTTTCATCGAAGCGAGTTGGCAGTCCTTTGTAACCGCCAACGTTAATTTGAATAAACTTTTAATTACAGGAGTGCAATGTGAAAATGCAAAGCCGAAAGAATTAAAAAATATAGCATTGTAAGGGCAAAAAACAGCAATAAAGAGTAATAGAATGGTCGAATATGACCATATATTATAGACGAAAGTCTAACAGAAGTAAGAATAACATTTCTTGTTCCATCTTATTGAGCGAGTTGAAACTTGCATAATAAAATAATAATTAAATAATTATAAATAGGAGAATGCTGCCAATTGCGTTTTTTCGTTTACTTACACGCTATATAGAGTTAGGCACTGAAGATTGACAAACGTAAGACGGTCTCTTCTGTTACGTTATTTGGAAAATTTGTGGTATCCTCTTCATAGAAGTTTATTGCAGTTGCTTTGCTTCAAAATGAATTGCGATTCTCAAACGTTTGAAATAAATGCCGTTTTAACGTGTCTGTAAATGATTTATTCGACTCTTAAAAATAAATATTCGTTTTATAATTTCTATGTTTGTAGTTTAGTGTGTGAGTTAGTTTGTTTTGTTTTCGAAACTCTTTCTTTTTAGTTGAGGTCTTTGGGCATTTCCTTTCGTATAATCAATTACGGGATATCAAAAACAACGAAATTTTGAGATCAAATCAAAACTATTTTCAACACATTCATACATCTGTCTGTCTCGATTTCAAATTCCAAATATATTCTTAAATTATTTCTTCAGGTCGGATTCTTGGTTCTTTATTGAGTGACAATTGAAATTAAATATAATGTACGTTTTTAGCTTAAACGAATTGAAAAATTGTAACAAAAAGTAGATGAAAATATACATATTGTAAATATGTATAGATAACAACACCAAAGCCGGCTTCTAACGCAATTAACTTTGCTGCACACAACGTATGTACATTGTAATTGATCAAATAATATATGTATATCTTTCTATATATATGTATGTATGTAGGTATATATTGTAGGTATGCATGCCTCATGAAAATATTTACAACCATTAGGAAATCATTAGGTACACTATATAAAAATGTAACTAGCTATATAACTCGATCTTGTTTCTTTTGTCTATATGCACACACACAAACACACATACATACATACATGCATACTCATACACAAGCTGAGTTTAAAAATTATTTGAATTAAAAATTCAGGATTTATGAAGGTCCTAGACCTATGTCTGCTCACATTCAATTTTCCGCATCGCGTTCGCTAATAAAATTAATCATATTCATAAAAATAATGGGTTTAGAGTATGTAACAAAAGTGGGAAAACAACAAATGAACAACGTGAAACAAATAAATTATAAATTTTCCTTGAATGACTTATCCTTATTACAATGGTAGTTGTAATTTGTTCATCTGTTCATTGCCAATGGTTCAGCCATAACTGCAATAACCCGAATTCGGCATTCTTGAAAGTGCGCATTATTTCGGCCAATGTAATGCGATTGAAACATATGATGTAACTGAAGAATGCAATTTTGGCTTCTTACTTGTATCAATTTTAGAACTTCAAATATCTGATAAATCAGGAATTCTGCGGTATTTGGTTATGATAGAATGAAAACTCTAGAGGCATTCTGTAATAGTATGTTTTCTTGATTGGGTAGTACTAAAAATGAAAAGACAAGTACTAGCATTGCGCCGAATGTGGTATACATTTATGGATCCCCGAGTGCTGGTGCTGCCATTAGCGAGAGAAGTGGGGAAAAGAAAGGAAAACAAAAATGTCGGGCCTAAATGACGCTTAAATTGGTAATGACTGCAACAGTTTCTGTCGTTTCTACATGTGCTTAGGATAATACACACTTCCTAACACGCACATTCAGAATCAGATTGCTGAAATGCGCACTATAGTTACCCTTTTGTCTATATGTATCTGTATCTGTTGTGGTTGTGTTCGTTTCATTTGCGTTTTGTCCTTGTCAGTGTCATGCTAGAAATTGAAGCCAGCATCGGGTATGTTGTGCGGAGGATTAAACTCATACTGTTGGCTGCCGGCAACGGGCGCCACACGCGCGTCCTCCTCCTCGTTGCCAAAGTACTGCTCGATAATGTAGAATGATTTATGGTAAATGTCGCGATTCTCGTGCGCCTGCAGATACTCAATCTTATCCAGACCTAGAATATACAAAAAAATGTCGATCTCAATTTAAAAAGTTTGGCATTGTGAAGTGACAAAACTTACCGCCGCACTCCTCGATGGCGATGGCGTAGGGATTGGGTCGCTCCTGAAACTTTTCGCCAGCTTTCAGAATGTTCTCGAGTGCATTTAATGCCACCTGCACAATATCCGCATCGACAACAGTGAGAAAATTGCACATGTGCGGCACACAGCCAATCTTGACCAAATAGTGAATCTGTTCCGAGGTGCCACTGCTTGTGGCATTCGTTATGGCCCAGGCGGCCTCTTTGCGCGTTTTAAAATCGGCCGTCTGCATGATGTTCATCAATTGTGGAAATATATTGGCACTGATAATTGCCTGAATCTGTTCGCGATTGCCGGCAGCAATATTCGATATGGTCCAGCACGATTCCTTCTTGATCGTCTCAATTGGAGAGTACAACAAATGGCTGATGCACGGCAAGGCATTATGGCTCAAAATGGTTTGCGTCTGCTGATCATCGCCGGTCACAATGTTGCCCACAGCACGCAGAGCGGCCGTACTCACATTTTGCTGGGGATGCCTAAAATAATTACATACATTTAACAACATTTTCTATAAGATTATTTGTAGGAGAACTCACAATAGCAGCTCGACAAGACGTCGACAAACGCCCGCATCAATGACAGCCTGGATTTTATCGTTGGGTCCATCCGAGAGATAGCTTATGGCCCAGCATGTATCGCTTAGCACATCCACGTCGGTGTAGTCGAGCAGGCGCGCCAATATTGGCAGACCATGCACGATTTTCGAGAAATCTGCAGGCGGATTCTTGCCACGGCACAGATTTGAGAGCGTCCAAACGGCATTTCGAATCATGGTTATGCGTTCCGAATGGCTTAAAACCCTGCAAAATAAATACAGAATATTAGATAAACAATCTAAAGGCAATTCCCCAAGAAAATACTCACTGCAAGAGTGGCATTAAGATGCCCGAGTTGAGCAGATGATCACGACACGTGGCCGAATCGCCGGCAATGTTGCCCAAGGCCCAGACAGCCTGCTCCTGCACATCGTCATGGGGACTCGAGAGCAGCTCGATGAATATAGGCACAGCACCAGCCTCGATCACAATCTTTGTCTGCTGCGAGGTGCCCGACGCAATGTTTGTCAGTGTCCAGGCGGCCTCAAATTGCAGCGTTGCATTTGTGTTGTTGCGCAAAAATGTCACAAATTGCGGCACAATATCCTTCTGTATCACCTCTTCGATGGGCGGATTGGGATCGCGGGATAATAGCTTGCGAAACGTTTGTGTTGCCTCCAGCTGATCGCTCTCCTTATCGCTATACAGCATTTGAATCATTTCCGCACTGATTATCGATTGGCCGCCTCCGCCGATATCCAACTCCGACTGCGATTGCATGCCGCCCTGGCTTGTACTGTCGGCCATATGCATATCGCTCGTGTGCAGATCACCGCTGTTGCTGCCGCCCTCGCCCCCGGGTTGGCCCGATGGTCCGGGATCCAGAAAAACGTTGCGTCGCTTTGATAACTGTTGTTCCCGCTTCGTTTTACGCAACTGAATGCCGACTTCCTCGCGACGTCGCCGCATCTCTGTGGAGTCCAGAGCGGCATTTTTATAACGTTGCTTGTGTGTGGTCGATGACATCGTGTCTCAAACTTATTGTTAGCAATGCTAAAAAAAATCAATGAAAAAATTAACAAAACTATATAGATCAATTTGGTACGGTTTAGTTGATCGCAATTTTAGAATATAGAGTTCACCAAATTTCAATTCCAAAATGCCTAGTCCGATTTATTTTTAGTGAAACTCAGTTGCTCTGGTTATATTACTGTACTATAGAATTTAATTTTAAGCTATAATTATAATAAACAAATAAATATTTAAAGGGTGCAAAGGTATTGAATCATTTGCAGCACGCATGATATTATTCAACGAGCACTATCATATTATTTGGTCAGTAATCTGAGTCACAATAATGAATGCAATAAATACTATTAATAATAATTAATAAGTAAGGATAGTAAAGAGTGTGGCAACAAATCAAGGATTATCTTTACTATCCTTACTTATTAATTATTAATTATAGTATTTATTATTATTTATTTATCAATAAAATAATTAAATATATGTATATAGTTCAATAATTTTGAATAGTAAAAGGCAGGATCAGGATCAGATCTTAGCATATGATTATCTTAAGTACGACATAGATAATTATTATTATGCCAAGCTCACTCTATAATGAAAGCTTAATTTACGGTGTTCAGAAAATCTGATCAAACTCAGATGGTATCATAACTACAATATAAATAATTATAATTATGCCAAACTGACTATAAAAAAAGTATAATTTCCAGTGTTCAGGAAATAGTTTCTATTTTCTGATTTCTTAACTTTTACTACTAACTATAAGGTATGCTTTAATTATTCAAGCCTTTCATTTGATGCATAGAGCATAGCAAAGTCGACCACTCCCCGGACTTTACTTTTACTATGCACTTTTTTTCGTACATTCACTTAGGGTTGTCAACGTAGAGTTAACCTGAGTGTAGAGTGCTTTCGAAGGTGTGTGGTTTAAATACTTTATAAGCAGCTTTATGAGTTCTTTTTTAGTTGCACAGCAACAACACTTTCACATTCTAATTGTAAATATGTACATACATATATGTGTGTACTCGCATACACGCAAACACACGCATTTGTGTGTGTGTGTGTGATGGGCTTAGGTCAGCGTCAGCAAATGCTGCATGCTCTCACTTTTTTTTCCATGATAATTTCACAACTTTATGTTGATGCCGTTGTATTAGCACAAGCTGTTATTAGTTTACCTGTGTATCTGCCAATTTGATGCGTCTATTAATAGTACAAAACACAAATGCAAAATTTTAGTCACGATACGCCACACGTTTTTAGTTGGGCGTATAGTTGCCAGACTAATTTCACAATGCACACAGCTGATTGTGCAATTCGATGACTTTCGATAACGATAACACACAATCTCAAAAAACAGCGCCAACAATGAACAATTCCAAGAGTCAACAGCAGGGATTACAAAGTTCCGCCGCATTGGAGGAACAACAAAAACAAAAGCACATGCAGCTGTTGCATCAATACAACGAGCTGAAAGACGCCACCGAAACTGTGCTTGGAGCCTTGGCACAAGCAAAAGGATTGCCAGTTAAAGAAATGTACAAATTGTATAAGCTGCCAAAGGATGGATAAACAATGTGAACGTTTTGGTTGAAATTATCTTTTCGCAAATAAAGTGGTTATTAACAATTTAGCTCGGCAGTGTAAAACTAACAATTTCACTTATAACTAAACAACGCCCAAGTCATTTATTCAGCATGGAAATATGATCGGCAACGCTCATTAAATGCCTTGTAAGTTCGCTCCTTGATAATGTCCTCGACGTTGAGCTCCGCTTGCAGAACTCTCAACTGCCGGAAGTAAAACATTTTATTAGTTTAAGCAAGCAAAAGAAATGCGCGTCTTTGTACCTTGCGTTGCTCAGCCTTAAATTTGCTATCAGTCTCCACATCGTTTGGATTCGAATCCCGCTGCTCGCGCAGATTCTTCAGAGTTGTCGCCGATAGCGTTATGCAATTGCGTATGTTACTTTGCTGGCGAGTATTGAAATGAAATGGAAGTTTGTGAAATTGAAACGGTTCTGCATATGCAAAATTACCCTAGAGAGATGCGATTGCTGCAGCTTGGCGTACAGATCCCGGCACGTGCTCTCGCTATTCACTTGACCCTTGAACGACTCCGTGGGAAGAGCATTGAGAGCGTAAATTATTTTATCATCCACATCTCGCATCTTCTTTAGGGTCTCCTATTGGAAATTACATTGTGGGGTCAGTTGGTGGAGAACTTGTGTTGCACTTGACTTACCTGAAAGCCCAGAAAGTCAAAACAGTAAACGGCCATTTAAAAATGCAATTTTCAATTAAATGAGTAAAAAACAAAAATATGCATGTATATTTTGCCGGCGCAATGTGCCTGTGAAAAGCGTTGCCACCTTATTTTGATAACTTGCAATAACTATCGATCTTCTTTTTGGAGCAAAACGATAATAACAAATGCAATTAAAGTGTTTGAGCAATGCAATGCTATTTTTGCTTTAATTTGTATATATCAAGAGACTTTGAACCGATTGATTGGAAAACGTAATTATTTGATAGTACTTCGAAACATAGTGGCGAGAACAACATGCCGATTGTATATTTGGTATATTTGAAAAGTCAGTTTGCGGTCACACTGCTGGTGGGTGGCAGAAATAATAACAAAATTTTGATGAAAATAACAAACAAACCATGAGAAATGGCAGCCAAACACGAAGACATACGCGATAAAATCGAGAACGGCATCTACAAATTGGCCACCAACGACAAGAGCACACGCAGCACCGTCTGGCGCGTCTACCGCAAGATTGAAAAGGAAGACGGCAGCATTCTGGAGCATGTTTTGTATTGCATTGGATGCAAAAATCTGATGTCCTTCACACACAAGTCGACAACGAATTTGCGACGCCACAAATGCCACCTGCAATACCTGAAAAAGCAGGCGTATTGCAACGGCTACGCCGACGCCAACAATACGAAGGAATGGTTCAAAGACGCCGATGGCGAGATGACAGTGGACGACATTCTCCTGGAGGCCGAAGCCGAACTGAAGGTGGACAACGAAGACAGCTCCGAGGCGGAGCTGGACAAAAAACCCACAGCAACAGACGTGGCTGCGTTTATAGCACTGCGAGGCGCAGCTGCAACCGAGTCAAGTGATGCTAATGGCGAGACTGTTTCAAAGAGCCATGAGGATCCGTTGCATGCGAGTGCAACGATCTTTCCCAGCTCTGGGTTTGTTTCGCACGACGTAAGCGGCGCCGAAGAGTCGGCTATATATGCGCAAACCTGGTCGTTGGAGTATCGCAAACTGACGGAGGATCAAAAATTCTATGCCAAACGAGCCATTGATGAGATATTTGTGCTGGGGCGCTTACGGCGTCTAACGCTTAACACGGTTCCGTCAGTAACCGAGTGAAGAGCTCCATATATAATAGGATAATCTTAAGCACTTTATACATGTATGTAAATAATAATGTACATATTAATTTGATCAATTCTCTGGTCGCTATTAAGCAACACATTAATATAGAATTGTAGTCTTAGAAAGACAATTACTTCCCACCTGACGGAACCGTTGCATTCATTTTCTAACTGAAATTCCAATTGGACAATGGGTTTTGTGACCACTGAATTGCAGTGTATTAGAGCTGGCACAGATTCGATAAATCGATATCTCTTGCCTGCTGCGAATTATAAAAAACGCTTTTTATTTTAATAGACGTTATTTTGAGAAACATTTCCGATTCGATTTGACCAATTGATTAAATTAAGCGCTACAGTATTTTTCACTTCAAACTGAATTTGAAAATATACCGGTTTGCTTCGATAAACAATGAACGCATTTATCGGTTATCTGGTTCATTTGCTCGTTTTGTTATTATTCGCTTGAGTATTTTTGGGAACATGTTGTAAAGAAAAACTGCAGTGTGCACAATACATTTTTTGCCGGCTCTAATTTATTTTTTGTTAATCTAAAATGTCGTCTCGAAAGTCAATTCATTCGCGCGACGATGAAAGCGGCTCTCAATCGCCCACAAGAAGTTTTAATCAAAGTGCCCAGCGGAGTCCAAAAGCTGAAAAAGTTCTGAAAGAATTTAGCGCAAGTAGCGAAGAAAATGAATCAGAATCTGAAGCAGAGGCCGAAGATCCGATAAAATACCCAACTCCAACGATTTCAGCTAGAAAAAGCTACCATCCTAAGTACACGCCGGAATGTGCTGACAATTCATCTCCCCGCCAACGTCCCCAGAGAGAGGATGCGACGCAACCAAAACTGCAGCAGCCGCTGCCGTCTAGCAATGGAGGCAAAGATCTTAACGTTTATCTGAAATACGTGTTTTATGCATGTATTACTCTATTGCCATTGTTTGTCGGCGCACAAATGTTTATGACAAAGCCGCCTCCGGCGTGGAAAAGCTGCAGCTTTGACCCGCTGCGTCAGCAGCGGCCACTGCAATCGCCGGAAGTGTGGAAAGCCCTGAGGACAAACATTGAATTGCTGCTGAATAAGCTGGCGACTTCACCAAATATCTACCTATTGTTGCACTCTGAAGATGACGCAGGGGAACCAATGCAAAAACTTATTCATGACATTGCCTTTCAGACGTCAAAATGCTTTGGTGAGAAAACCTTTTGCTTTCATACTCGGTAGTCAATTGGTAGATGGGTATGATAACTACGTGCCAACCGAGCCTTTGAATAACAGACAAGATGTAGATATGTCCGTCATAAATACTCTTCTGTGATCTACACAGATCTGATCTGCTGTGATTTAATTTCTTTTAAAAATTAATAAATATACCTAAAGTAATTTAAATAACAATTTTGGTACTTTTAATAAGAAAAACATTTTTAATGAATAACAAATTATAAAGTGCATTTTTAAAAATAGATGACGTTATCAATAACTAAGTTTACTATCTACATTTCGGGGCTAATAATAACGAGCGGATTGATTACGTTGAGTACAAAGTTATCTATATACATATGTATGATCAATAAGTTATTTCCCACTTAGATGGCCAGCGACCCATCGAGATGGGCCTACAGGACTTTGAGCCCCAGGATGGCGATGACTATGGCTATCCCATTGAGCAGTACAAAAACAAGCTGAAGCAGGGCAACGTCTTTCTCATTGTAAATCTCAATGAAGCAAGTATTCCAACTGTATCGGGCTGTCTGCTTTCTTTACTCATGCAAATCGTTCACAGATTCCTTTGAAAACGGTCCGTGCCCTGCACACCATTTGCGAGACTTACAGTCCCATTGAGCCAGATGTGGTCATTTTTCTGTCGCTGCGCACAGATCTACCAACCTCAGGCGGCACTCCAACCGAAGTGGCCATCAATACATTGAACAAGATATGGCACGAGATACCGGACAACGAATTGGGCGCGTTAAGAACGCGTGTAACCGATCAGGTCTTGCTGTTGAGGGCGTAAATCCTATTTAATTACTTCAAAATATAATCTTTATATATATTACGTTTTTCTAATATCGCATTTAAAATTGTTTGCCTGTGCAGCACCATAACTCGGCGACAAATGCCAGCAGGCTACACGTCATTCCGAAGCACCACAACAATATGAGACCAACAAAGTTATCGATGTCCAGCTCAACGGGTCCAATATCTAGTTTGGGCATCTTTGACGCTGCGATGCGATTCTGTCTATTGGCGTTCATATAATCGGCAGCAATCTTCCACTCCCAATACTTGTCAAAGCCGGACGAATGCCAGGCGAGTGTAAAACGACTATGCGCCTCGAGATGTGGCCAAAGACGTGGCACATAAGCCAACGTATATTCAAAGTAGATATCGTCAACCATTAGCTTGAGGCGGGTCAGGGCATCGTCGGGTATTAGCTCAGAATTGGCCAAGTGGCCAAATTGCAAGCGCTCCACAACGAAGCCCATTTGCTCGGTGCGCGATTTGATGGCAATGTTATCAGCATCATAGACCCGGAAACGTTCCACAAGTTGCAATAATATCGGCTGCAAGTGCACTCAACTGATTAATTATGAATCACATAAACACAATCAAAATTGCAACTCACATCCGACGTGCCGGCATCGAAGATATTAACCCAAGCGTACGATGTAGCCGCCCATGGCAACTTGTGCTCGTAGAGTCGCTGCCGTGAGTCAGCAGCTTCCTCAAGCTTCGGCAGCGTTAATATGGCAGCTAGTCCGCCACCATAAACGGTCGTCAAAATCATGTCAATCATGTAGCTGGCCAGCAAAACAGTGCGCAATGCATAGGATGTTGTCACATAGCTGGTGCTCTGATTAACAAACAACTTCAGCGTGCTCACACAGCCAAAACGCAGACTCTGTCGCCAGCTGCGTGCTGAACTTCGCTCACATTGTCGCGTGCACGCCAGCGAGATGCACTCCAGCATTAAGCAGGCGAGCACACACAGCCAGAGTGTGGCTTGAAAGGGACGCAACGGCAGCGCCCAGTTGATTATTGGATGAGGCGCGGGCACGAGACAAGTGACACCGGAACGACCTGTAAATTGGGTTATTTCCATGCGCAGATAGGCTTCGTACCACACGTATAAGCCGCCGATGGCGTAGTCTGTTATCCGGTCTAGCACCATGCCCATCAAGCCGAAGCCTGTGTAATTCGCATAGATGTCGCCCCATTCCGAGGGCTCAGCTGTAATTGACAATTTTGAAAGCAATTATAAAGGGGTAATCTAAGAATTTTATTTTAAAGTAAACAAAAAAGAACGCCTGTAACTTACTTGTATCCGCTTGCACCGTGCAATTATATATTTCACAGAATATGAGCAAAAGACGCACTTCGGTGCCATCGATGAGCACCTCGGTCCCATGCTGCGCACGATTATGGACCTTTGGCTGCTTATCCTATTTGAATTTAATATAAATTAATAATTTAACCAGTTACTTTTAATTATTTGCCTACATAATCGAGCAGCATGAAAGGTTTGTAATTGAAAAGACCCACAACAATTTCACGGCCTTGCAGATCACGTAACTTGCTGGACATATCTATGCCGCTATCCCATATCACCTGACCGAGCTGTGCATCATAAAGCTGTAGCGTATCGAAGGTTACAGGCATTGGTTCCTTGCCAAAGTATCGAGGCCCCACAAAGTGATTTGCTTTGATTTCAAATATGGTTGAATTTAGAAATGGTGCATTGACCAGCAGAATGTTGGGTTGATCTGTTGAAATTACTGGATTAATGTGGTAAATGTGAATATACAATTAGTTACCATGAAATATGTAACCATCAAAATAACTGGCAGCATCCACTGAAGCAGGCAACAGTTCATCAGAGTAGACGAAAATAAAGCGATTGTGCGTCGATCGCCAAGTTGCATAGGAGCTGGCATTATAAAAAGATCTCGCAAATTGTGGAATGTACTCCTGAAACACTATGAAGCTCTGCAAGTTATAATAATATAATTTAAATATTTGCTAAATACGTTACATACGTGGAGCTTTTTGTATTCAAATTTTGGCAGTGATCGAAAATACTATTCGCAGCAACAGTTATTTGGCCAATTGGATGTTGGCAAATTTTACTAAAGTTCAAAACGGTTGAATGTGTTCATTAAATGCGTAAAAGCTCTGCAAGCAATATTGTTTCGATATAATAAAATATATATAAAATAAACGTTGGGCGATTTTAAATTCAAATGGTTGCAGTGCTCGGAAATACTATTTGCAGCATAATTAGTGGATCCTAGTGGATACTGGTCACACAAAAGCCCTTATTAAACTAAACTGAAAAGCGAACTGGTCTCACTGTCGTGCGTCACCCGGGTAAATGTAAACAATGCAGAGACTTGGACTCGGTTGCCCGCTTGGCTTCCTAGCCAGCAAACCGCAAAAGTCGAAGATGATTATATTGGATCTGAATTACGACTGTTATGTGGAGATATTTTCGTATCTGACAGCGCTGGATGACAAACTGAATCTGGCCCGAGCACATCCGCAGTTTTGCGATGTTTTCATGCAAGAGGCGCCGCGTCGCTTTGCCAAAATCAACATGCGAATGCTGCGCAGCCTAGCCGACTGGGATTATTTGCTGCGAATGTGCGGCGACAGTGTGCTGGAGTGCGAGCTGCGCCATGGGCGCTGGGATGACAACATAACACTGCCATTTCTGGCGTTATTAAATGAGCATTGCCGCAACATGTGCCACTTGCACCTGATCTTTGTGCACTACGTGCCCCTCACACAAACCCAAGGCCCTGAGGCCAATATACTGCAGGAGATGCAGCGCAAGGATCTCCGAAGCCTTAGCCTAACCGATGCCAATGCGCCAATTGGTAAACTATCGAGACAACAGCTCTTTAGAGTTATCAATAATGATTTTCTTTTGATTTCAGTGCTCGAACTGCACCATTTTAAGCACCTGGAGGCGCTGTATATTGATGGCTTCGACGAAGAACTGCGGGATGCCGAGTTCATGCAGCAACTGCAGGCGCTGACGGCATTGCGCCGTCTATCGCTACGCTTTGCCAGCCGGCGACAGTTTCCGCCACTCGCTGAGCACTGTCCACAGCTGGAGCATTTGTCACTGGAGAACTTTGAGACTACGCTAGGTGATCTGGGTGATTTTCCTGCATTGAAATCGCTTAACTTGATATGGCGGCTTTTCACGCAACTAAATAACAATCTGTTTCGCACGCTGGCCAAGCGTTATGCTGATCGCTTGGAGCAGCTGCAGCTGACCATGGTGAAGCCGGATCAGGCGGCGTATATTACAGCGCTGGCCAATCTCAAGATGCTGGCCTGCCCCATGTGGCCACAGGAGGCGCTCAGCAACCTGTGCCAGTTGCAACAACTTCAGTGTCTGGTGCTGCAGTGCACTGAAGCGGCAGTGAGCTTGATGCAGCTGCTGAATGTGATTGCCAGTTGCCGCAAACTGCAGCACTTGAAGCTGGGCAAGCGTTGGCTGCACGGGCAGCTGGAGGAGTTCATCAGTGCAGCGCAGCAGGCGTTGCTTACACAAAAAGGGCGACCAGCGCTGTTGCTCACACTGGAGGCGATAGCAGCGAAAGATTTTCAAAATCAGGTTAGTTTAGCAGCTAAATCTAAAGTTATTGGACACTTGTAAATCATTTATCAATTGCAGTTGCGGGAGAAGACGAACTCCCAGTTTCTGCAACTCGACTGGCGACGCACAACTTGTGACTTATGCACTCCTGATCGACACTCGAAACACGAAGTGTTCCTGGACTGACCTCACAGTTCGCCTGATCAATGGACCGCGTTAGTCTCACGACGCATTGGTTATAGATTACTCTATTCTCCTCGTTTTGCTCCAAACTAGACCATTTTTGAGGCTCCAAATGAACTAAGGGCAGCGGTGGAGTCGTCTCCAGGCGTATGTCGAAGAATGCATGCCACAAAATGCATGTGGCATGTGAATCCATCAAGTATTGTTGTGCTATATCATGAACATTATTTATTCCTTTTATTCCTATGCAAACTCGAGCGCAACTCACCGAGAAAACTTAACACGGTTGACCAGTAATTGGTTGTCGCCAGCATGGCCCACATCTTGCTGGCTTCTGTAGTATCGGATGCCAAAGAGGGACTATATATATAAGGGACTGTCTTAGGGTTGCATTAATCAAAGCTAAAACATATCACTAAATTCTGCTTAGCATTGTACCTCTGCTATTTCTAAAAAACTATTTTTACGTAGCCTCAATTATTAGCAAGTAATTATAAAGAATTCCAACTCTATTCGGCTTGTTTAAAAATATATTGAACAATCAAAAATAAAATAGATGTTGCTCGCGTTAAGAAAAAATAATATAAAAACTATTTCTAAAAAAAATTTAAATTTAAATATATGCAATTAATTATCAGTACTTGCTATAATACGATAAAAAGCTATTCCTTTTGCCTGTAATTTATTCTATAATAAATTGGGAAATTTAGTGCACATTAAGAGTTATAATAATAATGTTTTAACAACTTTATGTAGCAATACTACAAATTCGCATTAAACTTAAAAAAAAATATATAATGATAAATTTGAATCTATTTCCAACTTCCCAGTTCCCAGTTATCATGCATCCCTAGTTAGTCGCTTCTTGCTTTTAAGTCAAAGGGCTGGCATTATTTAAATTGAAGTGCCAATAAATACTTAGAATTGTTAACTGCACGCAAATAAACTGTTGAAATATTTATTGAAATAAATATATAACCATTACAGAAAAGTGAAAGAAGTCGATGCATTCCATGTGTACAATTAGAATAAATTACAAACTAAACTGCCAGGGGGAGGTTTACTATAAGCTTAAGAACTAAATATTATAAAGTAAAGAACTATTTTCGTGGTTTGAACTTGAGTGTAATGGGTGAACATTACTGCATGGGTCACTGTTTAACTGGGGCGCCGACGCTGCCCAACGACTTCATCAGTTGGTAGCATTCCTTTAGCTTGCGCTTATCGCCCACTTTCTCCAGCGTCTTGGCCGCCTCGGCCAACAAGCCAGCCCGCTCTCCCGGTGAACTCAACAGAGCTGGCGGCAGATATTTGCAGGCCACGTACATGGCAGCCGCACGCTCCCGTTCGCCGCCCTCGAAGTTCTGATGACGCCGATCCTTGCTGCCACAGAAGATGGAGGAATGCGCATTACGTGAGCGCAGACTGCGGTCCAGCAACTGTTGGGTGGGACACGGCGAGGCGCCGGCCATCAGACGGCACACGGCCTCGTACAAATATATCCGGGATTGGGCGATCTGATCGCATAATGGAAAAGTGAATTAAGCAGTGATTACGCGTGGAGCTGTTGCTAAACTTACCGGTATATTCTCGACAATGCTGCGTAGAGAGTTCAAGTCGGTTTGGAACTTTTCGAGCACATCGCCAGGCACTTGGTAGTAGCCATCATCCTCGATAGACATGTGCTCCAGCTCCCACAGGGTGGTGCGTGTCTCCAACAGCCAGTCACAGGTCAACAACTGGAATAACTGCAGCAGAAATCAAATTAGTGAAAATTGCTGGCAAACACACACTGGGAACCGGGTGCGGCGGGTGCGGAGGCGACTGCTGACGTTGCTGGGAAACTGCACGAAGATTGCACTGCAGTTGTATTGCCTCGCTCGAAACAGGGGACAGACAATGCGACTACAATGCACCTTCGTGTGACAGCTCTAGAGGATTTGCGGTATTGTTGCGGCATGCACTGTGTAGGACGAGAGCGGCGTCGCTAGACTTACCAATTTGATGCCCTTGGCATTGGTGATACGATTGACGGTGAGGCATTCCTGCAGCCGGACGCTGGACTCGTCGCACATCTGGTTGACAAACTGCTTCAAGCGTTTGTCCAACGTGTTGCCATTGTTCCTGCAATGCAAATGATTAGTAGGGGAAATGACTGCAAACTGGCTGCAACTCACATGAGCAATCCCATCTTGGCGAGCAGCACTGCGTGAAGAGCATGCGGCAGCTGATCGTTGTCGCCGGTGTACTTCAGTTGCGGCGGTAGCTGCTCAATGCTCTCATATAGCTGCTCGGCCAGCGTATCTTCGCCCAGCATCCAGTGCACGGCAATCTCCAGCACATTTGCCCACCACACCACATTCGTATCGCGATCTTCCTCATCCGCCCACAGTGTCTCCCGCAACAGTGACGTGTACTTGAGCACATTGCTGACAATGGTGCCGCTATGCTCCGCAGTCTCACTGCCCGCGCTCGAGTTGCTGTTGTTCGGTGCCGCTTTGTTGGACTTGTGGGAACCGGCGCCAACGAGGCACTGCAGCGCCTTATACAGCAGATGCTCGCGATATTGCTGCAAGCAAAAAGAGTTTATTAACACACATTTCGAGTTAGATAATTTTAATATTACTATTTAGAAAATGATTACTGAAATAATGTTTTGTATCCGTTATACTTCGCTTTCGAAGCTAACTCACCTTGATGGCATGTGCCGCCGGATCGCAGGGATTAACCAGACGCGTAAAGAAGCCATCCTGCTCGCTGGCGCTCAGCTCGTAGTCGAAAACATGCGCTGCACAATAGCCATAGCCGTAGTTGGTGAAGGCCCAGCGCAACTCCTGCGTCTGCTCCGCGGCCCGAGTGCGACCGCACTCCAAGCGCGCCCGACTCATGTAGTAGCGTGCGCAGAGCTTCTGCAGCAACTTGGGGCAGCTGCGCTTCATCCTCAGAGCGGCCATCACGTGTATGCAGATGATCTCGCGTGGCGTGAGCAAACTATGCGCCACCTCAGCCATGTTACTCGCATAGAGCGCCAGCATAATGCCATTGCGATCGCTATTTCGATTGCCAGTCAAGTGCAGTTGATTCAGGCGATTGAAGAGCAACGCCAGCTCCCGAGCGGACGCCAGCGCACGCTTGCGGCTTGTCGAGCTGCAGAATAAGCCGCCGGCGCGATGCGAGAGCACACGACCCAGCCAGAGGCGATGGAATAGAAAGCGCAGAAATTGCCAACAGGTCTGGGAATAACACTCGAGCCGAGTGGCCGGCAAACTGATGCCAAACATGTGCAGACAATTCAGGTAGGCGGCATTAGCTGGCCCGGCTTGGCCCTTGGCAAAGTGCGTTTCGGCGCGCTGCTTGTGCTGATAATAGGCGTCCGTTTGCGTGTCCAGCTGCGGATCGCCGTACACCAGGAGCTTGATCAGGCAGCCCAGGATGAGCAGCGGGTTCAACAGCCACAGCCAGGAGCTCTGATGCCAGCCAATGTAATCTCGGTCATCTGCAAGACGAGCGGTATTAATAAATGCAATTTAATAATCATTTACAATCATAGCTACCATCCGTATCGTAGTTGAGAATGTTGCGCTGCTGATGCGCACCCTGATCGTCTACAAAGTCATCGCCGCCGTATTGTCCATGCTGTAGCAGCTGCTTGAAGGGATTCACCGCCAGCACGGCGAACATAAACATGCAGATGACGAGGCGTGAGTGCGTGCCCATGCCGCTCATGGAGCTGGGCACCACAAGCACATCATCCTGGCTGCTGATGCCGCTGGTACAGCTGGCCGTGGAGCCGCCATAAGGCGACGGCGGCAAAGAGATGTCCGAGTGCACCGGCGACAACGAAGGATCGGAGACATCGCTGCGTGGCGGGGTCAAGCCGGCATCCGTATCGCAGGCCAGCGATTGCTGGCGACGCTTCTTCGAGCCGGACGTGGAGCTTACAAGGCCGCTGCTGCCCAGCTGCAGCAGATCCTTAACCTTCGAGCCATCCCTGGCCATCAGTTCACGCAGCCGCTGCAGCTCCGACTTCAACTCGTTGTTCTGACGCTGCAAGTCCCGGATCTTGTCAATCGATTTGCGCAGCACAGCGGACTTGTTCAGCTTGGCGGGTTCGCCCACCACGAGGTTCTTTAGCTCCGTGATCTTGTCGTTAATAGAAGTGCGATAGCGTCGCTCGATGGCATTGTGCGCCGAACGCTTCACCTCCTTCACCTTCGGCTGCACACGCTGTATGGCCACCTTGGCATTGCTAACGGGCGCAGATGGCGTTGGATTGGGAGTCGGTGCCAATTCCACAGCGACTGATTTGCGACTGCTCTTGGGACTGACGACAGTCGGCGGCGTTGTGGCGGCCGGTTGCAAGAGGGGTTGTTCCACCACGAAACTTTGATCCTGTGCCATAATATAATACGACTTCTTGCCGGCATAAGTCTGCCACTTCTTCTCGGCCGCAGGCTGCGGCTTCTTGGCTGCCGTTGCTGGTTGGGTTTGCGGTGGCGATGGCGACTCCATTGGCACCTGATAGACAAAGCCATTACTCCCAGGGGACGCAAAGAGTATTGCGGTTGTGGCTGGTTGTGCTTGCTGCTGCTGTTGTTGTGGCGGCGTCTGATTCATGTCCATGTGGTGTATGGTCATCGTGGGCTGCAGCTGAGGCAACGCTTGCGGACTATAGGTGCCAGTGGAGGAGGCCATCAGCTGGTCCGTCTTGTACAAGCCAGGCGCATCGTAGAGCGGCTGTTGCTGCTGCTGTAGCAGCAGCTCATCCTTGATGTGCAGCGGCGACGCGTGTTCGCTCTTTACACGATGCTGCTGCAGCTGCTGCTGCACGGGCAGCGTCGGCGAATGCTGCGGCTGCGGTTGCGGCGATGACAAAACCGGCGACTGCTGCGGCAAGTCCATGCCACAGTCGAGGAGCGGCGGCGCCACATTCATGTCGAGATTAATCTCATCGGCCAGCTGGGCTGGATCCAAATCCATTTCGGTGAAGAAGTTGTTCAGCATATCCGATGGAATCATCTCCTTGATGATGTTGAGCGCATCCTCCTCCTCCTTCATTAGCTCCAGGGAGCTTCTCGTGTAGAAGTCCATGTCCTGATCGATATTCATGTTCATCTTAGGCGCTGACGTGTTTTACTTTGTTGATATTTACATTAATTTCGTGGGCTGGTGATTAGACAAAATAAGACAAATAAGTGAACGACTTGCCAATACTATCTACTCCCCCCCCCCTCTCGCCAACAGGGTATCGGAATCATGGTGTAACCCGAGCGGCGCAATAACAATAACGAGCCGAACAACAAAAACAACACAACCATAATAAACACATTCACACACGCACACACATGAATAGCAAACACACGCACACAGATGCAAACGCTAGTAAACATGCAAAAGTTGATCGACCAATCAGAATGCGCGCCAAGAATCATACGATGTGCTGAGGGCAACAACAACGGCGTTGTCATCGCCGCTTTCCTAGTAAAAAGCCTCCACTCAATTATGTCGCACTGCCACTTGGGTGTTTACACAACTTAAACTACAATAGTAAACTGTCTTTTTACACACGTTATTCACCAACCTGTCTAAAAAGCACTTTGTTTGATGTTTGAAAACTTATTGCGGTTTATTGTTCGCCATAGTTATAGTTGAGGGCTCATTTCGTACATAGTTGTTGCACTAATTAGTTGTCATGCTTATGCTGCACATAGTTCGTGTTTTGAGTCCCTTTTGCAAAGGGTTGTTAGCAAATTGTTATTTTGTGAAACAGCTCACTCTTTAACGAAAATATTGACTTTGATGAGAAATCCGTACAGCGTGACCGCAAACTCAACTGCAAAATAAACTTTTTAAGCTCGTTAAAAATATACCAAAATAACAATATTGGCGCCACACTTTGAAAAGCTTCGCAGAGCATTTGCATATCACTATTCGAACGTATTCTGTAAATTGATTAATTGTAAATGATTTCTTAATACATAAACAGCTCTAGAAAATAAACATATTTTTTTCGCCAGTGAAACTTAAAATACATATTTGAACTTGCGTCGCTCTCAGTTCTTTAATACCAATTATAAGTTGTGGTCTCTCTGCGATAAGTATCGAAATTGGCGCGATGAGTGCGACCATTCTTGCGCAGCATGAAAAATCCCGATTGTTCGTATCACATTTATCGAAATAGTAAAAGCAACTCTGTAGCGGAGCAATTGAAATCGAAAAATTGTACAACACTAGCGATAGCTGCCATGTTTCACTTCCTGTGCTTGCGAACAAAATAGAATCGCCAAGAAAACCCTGCGAGTGAGTGTTTTAACATCACACTCGAAAATAACATCAAAGTGGTAGTTGAAAGAGTGCCACAACTCGAACCGCACTTATACCAACACCAGCCAGCCAACAAATTAACGTGTAGCAGCCAAAAATTCAAGTCAAGAAAAACAAACTAAACTTAACCATCAGCCGCCCCAGCAAAACCAAAAAGAAAAACTTTGCCGCCGCAAGCAGAGAGGAGCAGGGTACTTTATTTTTTCTTGCTTTTATTTTTGGAAGCGCGTGCGTGTGTGTGTGTAGGTGTTTGTGCGCGTTTTGAGGAATAAGAACAACGAACAACGTAGCTAAAGCAAAAGGATGGCAGACTCAGAAAAACAGCAGCAGCAGCTACCCATTGAACAGCAACAACCGCTGGCCCAGGAAGAACTGCAGGATGATGGTCAGCAAGCGCAGGGCAAGCCAGCGCCGCCGCCAAAGGAAATCATTGGTAAGCATTGCAATCCATTTGCATTTTCATTCATGCCAAACACATGGCATGGCTACCAAAATAGCAATAGAAAGGAACGATGAACAGCGGCGTGCACACATTCACACTTACATATATGTATGAGAAATGTGCGTGTGTGTGTGCGTGTCTTAAAATATACGCGCGACGCCATTTTGTATGCGGCAGTCATACATACATACATACAAATTCACACGTTCGCCGGCAGCATGAGAAAAGCGGGCGAACAAGCATCGAAATGAAAATTCTACTTTTTGCCGGTGGCGGCGCAGGCCACCGCCCCCGCTACCGCCTCCGCTCTCCCGCATTAAGCGAACAAATGTTGGCAACCCAATTCGTGCGCTCTCTTCTCTCTCTATCTGCATTAACATGCGCGCTCTCCCGCTCGCCAAAAGAGCGTAAAATTAATTTGTTTTGCATGTGTATGGGTTTGCGTGTGTGTGTGTTCATTGTTTTGGTAACTTTATTTGTATACACAGCGCACAAACTTCTTCCGCAGCATGTGCTGAGCGCTATATCAAAATAATGCCGTCTCAAATATTAGTTGCTCTCTCTCTCTCGCTCGTAGGCAGAACAATGTGCTTGCAATTGTAATGTTACAAAATACCAAAATATTTATTGCGTTATGCAAACGACGTAGCTTATTTTGGTATTTAAAAATATAGACGTTTTCGAAATGTGATTGTCGATAACAAATGTTCTGATCCGTTTCTAACCTCACAATTTGTATTAATTAGTATTATTATTAGGGCCGTTCGGTCAGTTTAGAAAATTTCTTCTGCCATATAAATATGTATTATAAATATTTATCTGATTTATTGTCTGCTATATTGTTTGTATTGTAAATATTTATCTGACTTATTTTCGTATTATTATTTATGATTTATACATTTGTTTTAAACAGAAACCGCAATCATCATAAGCTGTATTCAAAAATAAATAATAATTCCCGATATCGCAGTTATTATAATGAATTGGTTTTTGAAACTTTTTGTGATTACCGATATTATGAGTTCTATGATATTCGAACATAATGATTAATTTCAAATAAAAATAAATTAAGATTCTTTTTGATTATATTGTTAATTTTATATTTGCTTTGCAGCCACTAAAGTCACCGGCACTGTCAAATGGTTCAATGTGAAGAGCGGCTACGGCTTCATCAATCGCAGCGACACCAAAGAGGATGTCTTCGTGCACCAGAGCGCCATAGCGCGCAACAATCCCAAGAAGGCGGTGCGTTCGGTGGGCGATGGCGAGCTTGTTGAGTTCGATGTGGTCATTGGCGAGAAGGGCAACGAGGCGGCCAATGTCACCGGCCCATCTGGCGAACCGGTGCGCGGAAGTCAGTTTGCTGCCGACAAGCGTCGCAACTTTCGTCCCTGGATGAAGAAGAATCGCCGCAAGCAGCCAGGCGATGGTGACAATGAAGGCGATGAACTGGCGCCGCAGCAGCAACAACAGCAGCAGCAGTCGCTCGATGGCCAGCAGCAGCAGATGCAAGGCGGACCACGTCAGCCACGTCAGAACTATCGTCGTGGTCCCGGCGGCGGCCCTGGTGGTCCACCCGGTGGCCCACGCGGTGCTCCACGCGGCGGCGGCGGTCCCGGCGGACCACCCGGTGGACCTGGACAGCGTCGCTTCAACAACTACTATCCACGTCACATCACGCGCCGTGCGATCGGCGGCGGCGATGGCAGCGCCGAGTCCGGTGTCCATGACCAGAATCCCGATGGTGTGCAGCGCGGTGGTGATGGCCAGCCACGTCGTGGTGGTGGCGGTGGTCTCGGAGGACCTCAGAGACGCTTCTTCCGACGCAACGGTCCACCGCCGCGTCGTGATGGCGGCGAATACAGTGAGTGTAAGTAATCTCCCCCATTTTCTATACATGTATTCAGATTGCTAATTGCGATGTTCTCTCCCGGCAGTTCAAGGCGGCCAAGGACCGCCGCGTCAGCCGTTTCGTCCGCGTCGCCAGAATCGTAAACCCAACGGCGGTGGCATGGAACAGCAGCCACAGCAGGTAATGAACTAAAAGCCAAAAATAGAACAAATCAAACACCAACGATAACAAAAAAAACCACAACAACAATCACAACCACAACAACTAAAACAACTACTAGCAGCACAGCAACTACGACAACAACAACATCATCAATTATAATAATAACAACATGGCTTTCGGTGGCGGCAACTACAGCAACAACAACAACAACTAACAACGGCAAATGCATTAAAAATGTGCTCATAATTAACAACTAAAACACACTCACACAACACACCTAAACACGAAAAACACAAATACAATCGTATACTTAAGAGGCTTTGGTTCTTAACATTTCCTTTAACATGCATGTAACAGCGCGCCGCTGACTTAACATAGAATTAACATAACTGTGGGATAACCGAATGCAAATGTGCAACGAAATATGTGTACACAAATTCCTCCAAAATGCAATTGAGATTCAACAGTTTTTGATTTTTTATTTTTAATTATTTTGTTCTCATTTCATTCTTATTTTTATCTATTATAATTTCAATTATTGACCCTGCAACAACACTTCAACCATCCCCCGTATTTTTCATCGAAACTCACACAGAACGGCGCTCAAGAGCTTCAAAATACAACAACAGAAAGCACCGCATAGAAATACAATATGTAACAAAAACATCAGCAACTACAATAACAACAACGACGACAGCAACATCTGCAACAATCATCAGCAACAACAACAACAACAGCAGATGGTAAACCACAACAAGCTGCAGCTGAGGAAGGAAGAATGCGAATCTTGTAAATGGGGGCGCCTTGTTGATTTTTTTTTTCTTCTTATTTCTGGGACAAAAACGACAGCAAAACAAATATGTAAGATTTGTGGGCAAAATGCAAAGATAAAAAAGGCAATGATAGAAATTCAGAGAGAAAAAAAAATAGAATTGCATAAATTTCAATTGTATTATATGTAAGAAGTGTCAAAAAACCAAAATAATCAACTTAAAAGCAGACGATACTAAAATGAGAGCCAAGCTAAGAGAATACATATACACAAAATATATTTATTATTATGATTATACACATATTTATAGAATGCAATTGTTTGATAATTTATTTATTTGCAATTTTACATGCCAGTTTTGTTGAACGTTTTTGTCAGCATTCAATTTAAAAAAATGAAAAATGAGTTTCGTATGTTAAGATGTTTACATAACCTCACATTAAATATGATTTCAATTACGCTACACACACACATCAATACATTCAACATGTACACAAACACACACACACATGCATACACACTATCGGAAGCTACGCATCTGCAATACGAAAGCTCCAGAGAAATGGAGAGATAACAGGCGAGAATAACGTAAGAAAGCCCCACAAATGTAAGCGAACATCAAGCAAAACAAAGAAAAGCAAATGAGAGAAACAACAACTTGTAATTCACAGCAAAATGCAAAGAAAGTATATACAAAATGCAAAAAAAAATGCAACAAAGAAAAACGTTTAAAAAGAGAAAAACTAAAAAAAATATATTGGAAAAAATAAAAAAATTGAAAAACATTAAAACGCATTTAAGAGTTATTTCCTAATTTTAATACACAATGGAATTGGAGGGTTTTTGGGACGCTGACAAATAATTTTAATTTTCAGTTTTAAACTAAGAAAGAGAACAGTCCTCAATAAAAAAGGGGGTTTATTTTTAGCGATTGTAAAGTTCAAAAATAAATCTCGTTTTTCAGTTATATTTAATAATATAAAAAACATAAGACAATCACAATTAAATACTAGTTGCAATTGACAAAAGTTGGTAGTTTATTTAAAACATTTAATTTTAAATTAAATACACAGAATAAGCCTTCAAATTGTGATCCAGAAAGTCAAGTTATATCAATAATTTTAGCAGCAATTAATATAGTGGAATTTGTATTTCAACTGTTGATTGTAATTTCATACTTAAAACAATTTAAAATGTGAGTTGTATTTGAACTTAAAACTAATAGTGCAAGAAAATCAAGTCTAGATACAGCAAATTTGTCCCTAACACTTAAACCTTAATAATAATAGTGAAAGAAAATAAAGTAGTTAATGAAAGTCGGTACATAGTTGATTTAAGAATTGTCAATTTAGTAGTAATAATATTTTAAACTTAAGATCTTAACCTAAATTCTAGTTGCGTAGTTTACAAGTTAGTTGTGAGCGACGTTACTGTTGAGATATTCAAGCGTTCCAAGCGCCCCAGTATCAGTAGCTCGTCGATGGAGCGCTTCGCGTAAACCTTCTGATCCTCGCTGAGCTTGAGGAAGGCATGCGCCCAGGCACGAGCATAGCTTTCCGCCTCTGATATAGCAGTGGCATCGATGTGCATTGAGTGCGCTGAGTTTGGTTTGATTGTTTCCTTGTTAAAGTCCTGCGAATGCTCCTCTGTCACATGATCCATTTCGATGGGCTGCACCTCGGTAATTTCCGGTGACCAGGAGTCCTCCTCGGAGAAGAGTTTCAACAGCGGTCGCTCACTGGGCGCCATCTCCGACACCTCCGGCGAACCGAGTTGCTCAAGCTGCAAGAGGCATTGGGAGAGTTAGAAAGGGGACCTGTGGTTGATTGAGGTTGAACTTACGCTCTCCTCGGCATGTGGATGCACAGCTGAGCTCTCGTAGTCCTCCTCATCCTCCTCCACATCGCTGTATTGATCCGTCTTCACCCGATAGATCTCCTCGGAAGACATCGCTTGTCTTTGTTTCTTTGTCGCCGCCGGCAATCTTTGGATGTTGATGTGACTGCGCTGAGGCTGCTGATGCTGCTCTCGCTCCTGTTGCTGGCCACCATTACGGCCATGCTGCTTCAGGTAGCGCACATGGCACTTGTGAATGCGCAGATTGGACGTTGTGCCGCCGGTTGATTGCATTACCCGCTTGCAGCCCGTGCAATAGTAGCGCCATTTGAGCTTGCTGCCGTCGGGACGAGCGATTTCCCGGTATACGTTCCATACAGAGCTGCGTTTGTACTTCTTCACCAGCCTGTATTGTCCGTCGTGGATCTTGAGTAATATATCCAGCTGGGATTCTGTGCATTTTGCCTCTTCCTCTTGAACATTAATAACAAACATCGCTGGTTGTTTTGCCGTTTTTGCCATAGCGCATAATCAGTGTGACCGCGTGCGAGATTCCAAGAAAATACCCCAGTCTAGGCGTCGATAATACTAAATACCAAGTCGATTGATGGTAACGTAATGACTGACGACATATTGGCGTTAATTTATTATTTATTAAACTCAAATATTTTAAGAAGTCAGTATTATTTTGTTTTTATTATTATTTTTTTGTGTTGCGCAGCAGTTCGACTAGCGTTTTGCTAATCGTTGCTAAGTTGTTAGATATATGCCTCATAACCAACAATTTCTGCTTCTCGATCTCTAGCTTCTCCTTCTCAATCTTCAGCATTCGCTCCGCATCCGACAGGCATTTGCCAGGACTTTCATTTTTCTCCGGCATTTTCATAACGCTTGCTGGTGGTCCATCTTTTGTGTGTTCAATTATATTTTCCTCCTCTTGCTCGACTTCTTCCTTGAGCTGTAGATCCTCTTGGGATATATCCATGTCTTGACGATCAGCTTCACAATCGTCGAACTCGTAGAAGGGCGACGTTTCCGCGTTGTCGCACATAATCTGCTCGAAGTCGACTTTGCCAAATAGCAAATACTTAACACGCTTGAAAAAACGCCAGTTTGTTGACTTTCCCGAGTTTATTTTCTCTAATTCCGCTCTGCAATTGGAAAAGGAATGAATTAGCTTTGTTTCCACATTCACTTCGAACAAATGTAGAACGAAAGAAATTACGCCTAAACATTATATTCATGGTTTTTTACCAGATTCATATCATGTTTTAACCATAAAAATAAAATAATTACTTTGTTTTCGCTTAGAATATAAATTAATTGTAAATTGTTCATGATCGTTGAACATCATTAAAAATCAAAATATAATCAATGTAATTTTTATAATACTTACTTGTATTTCTTAGTTAGATTGTCCATTTTACATTTAATTTCCTTGTGGGTCAAGCCATATTCGATCATTTCCATTGCCATTTGTTTATGAACCAATGAATTCTTGCGCTTGCCGCGAATATCCTTGAGATACTTCTCCCACAAGTCAAGGAAGCGACTTGTCGACTTCGGTGTCCACTGGAAGCGACGCACGTTGGGCCTTGGAATTAGCGAGTGGTCGTTGAAATGCAGCAGCTCATTTTGGATTTGCGTGTCATCTCCTTCGATTTTTTTGGCTACTTCTTCGTCCTCTGATAACAGAGTTATGTCCTTGTATATTTTTTGCTGGCTTCCTGTTGGCGGCGCTTTCCGGCGACGCGTTGCCCCCGCGGCTTCCTCCGAGAGCAGCTGGAGAAGCGGCCGCATCGGGGACGTTTTAATGAGACGCCTCGTGTCTTCGATTTGCTGCGGCTGCCACTATAAATCGTTTCTTTAATATATGCAAAAATATTTAATTTTTAATAACGTACCTCGGCATCTTCGATTTCCTCTTCCAGGTCACTGTAGAGATCCGCCTCATCATATTCTTCGTTAACCTCTCTTAATTTTCGCACAATTCGAGTCTTGAATTTTGTTGCCGCCGCTTGACGTTTAACGCGTTGCGGCGTTGATTTCGCTTTTGCCCCCATTCTTTGTCGTCTGCTGGCATTGACTACGCGATAGATTTGGGCGGTGGCGCGTCCATTGGTTGTCCTCATCGAAACGTCTCAATTATTATTTATTTACGCGCTATTTACCAACCATAATAAGGATAACTAATATCTACGCTCGCTCTTAAGCTGGGAACAGTGTGGCTGTAGCATGAAATTTAAAATATACCATCACATAACTAGATTGAATCTACATTGTTATCCAAAATATAATAGCACATAGCCAGGAATAAAGCAAAAGGTTGTTTTGAACTTTCTTTTGTTAATTGTTAGTTTACAACTAAAAATACTTGAACAAAAATCACAAATATCCGCCTCGTGATTTTTGTGTGATACCAGACTTTGAAAGAAACATCGATGTTTCGATAAGTTTGTTTATCGAGCCGGAACTATTAACGGTTCGATAAGCATGACATTGCGCCATATAAGTCAATTTAAGTTTTGAGGCGTTCTTGGATTTCGCAATTTTCCGAAAATTTTTATTTTTAATAAAAAATTGATGTAAGGGAATGAAAACACACACAATACACAACTGGTTTTTAACAGTTACCAAATGGCTGTTCCTTATTTTAATATTGTGTAAAAGAGCTTAAAATAAAGCTTGATTTAAATAACTTTATTATTATGAGAAATGGACTAAACTCATTTCAAAGGAGGCAAACATTTTATTTGGCTGCAAAAAGCATACTTCTAGTAATATAAAAAGAATGATCTCAGAAGTAGGTGTAAAAGAAGAATTGTAGATAGTTACAATAAATAAATAAATTGCTGAGATCTACAATTGTCCGATTCGCACGCATTTCAGCTAATCAACCAAATCGTCGACTACATTTGGGGAGGTAGAGAGCAGCTGGGAAAGAGCGCAAGTAAGAAACGGACGACAACAATCAACGACAATTGCGGCACGATTTACAGCCTAATGGGAGCGATGCCATCTTTGCAGTGAATTGAAAATTGAAAAAGAAGCAGAAGACCCCCATCGGCTTAGTTTTGCAACTATTGCGGCCTCAAGTGTTGTCTGACCGAAAGAACTGACGTCGACATCAAAGCCATCAGCTAAATTGTGCGTTGCCTGTGGGAGCAACGCGCTTCTTGCAACCGGTTTAGAGGAGCAGAGCAGTCTGCGATCTTCTGGCAATGCCTGCTGCTAAATTTTTGGCTCGTGCCTACTTGGCATGCAGCTGCTGCTGCGGCTGCCCAAAATGTTAACACTTAAATTGTCACTTAATCGCAAATTAAAGTTCATTGGTGGCCACAGGTGCCGTTTGCCTTGGCTTTGCGTATCCCGTATTTTGAATGTTGGCGCGTGGTTCAATTTGACGAACCAGCTGCTGGTTCGCCGCAGTTAATTGATGAACCAGCTGCTGGGATCGCAAAGCTTTTAATTGAACTGTGTGAGAGTGAGTGTGCGTTAGTCTGACGGTGTGTGTTTAACTCCTTAGCTCAATTGCACAACAAAAATTAATTGTTTCTTGCGGTTGCTTACGGCTTTTTGCGATCGTCTCTTTCTCTGTTGCCTTGGCAACATTTGTAGCTTGCTGTCAGCTTTGTGGGGAGACTGGGAACAACGACCATGACTTTGTGCAACTGGCGACATCGCAAAACTTGCAACTGGCAACTGGCAACTTGATTATGGCCCATGCATTAACTTCATTATGGCGATGGCGAGACCTTATTTGTTTGGCGCATAATTTAACTTAAAAACCCCGTACAAATGTCGCGTCATTGTTGCAACGACTGTTTGTTGCCTACGCTATCTGTTGTTGCATGCAGCATGTTGACGATGGCCGTACCCAAGCTCGACTCTGCCTCTTCGCTGCTGTTGCTGCTGCTGGCTGTTGGCGCTTGATTGCAGGTTGTCATGTGCAGACTGTTGTCTCGAGCTTCGTCTCGAGCTGTGTGTTTCGGCGCTCATCCACTGACATGTTGCCTGTGCATCCCATTGCCATCCATACCCCATGTCGCTCGATTGCATTAATGTTCGCCATGTCCCTTTTTGACGTGGGTCGCTTGTATTTCTTGAGCTTTAGCTTAACTGGTTTCGATTCTTCGTGCTGGGTGTGCCTGCGATGTCGTGTCACGCTCACATCTCTACCGGCTGCCAAATAGGATTCACATAACGTTATTTATTCAAGTCCGCCATAAGTCCATGTGGGAGGTGCACCTAGATAAGCTGTGTTTACTAAAGCCTTGCCACAAATCTGCATAAATGTGGCACAACAGAACCGTTCTCTAGCCAGCTGAAGTACCATAACTCTTGCTTTACATTTCACAAGGAACACTTAGCCGTCTTGGAAACACTTTTTCACTAGCGGCATTTTTGTTACTTTGACCTGCGCAAGTGTCATTCACTTCTTGGGAACAGTTATCGCTGGGATCAAATCTGCTACCTGAAAGCGCAAATGCTTTACACGCAGCTGGGAGCATTAGGGAAGTATTGAGAACAGTTTTCCACTATTAGTGCATTGGTTACTAGCCTATACAAGTGTCATTAATTTACACTAAGCTCGGAACACTTTTGGGAGCAGTAAGTGCTGGGAGAACATCTGTTACTAGGGAACACTTAGTCGTTTTGGGTACAGCGGTGCTGTTCCTACCCCACGCAGGTACTTCCATTCAGCTAAAAACACTTGACAATATTGGAAACAGTTTAGCGCTAGGAGAATCTCTCACCACTGTCTCCTTTAACAGTGCTCACACACATGCTAACACTCAAATCTGTGATGAGCAGTGACCTCAATGCAAGGCCAAAAGCTAGGAAGAGCCAGAGATAACTAATAAAGATTCCACTGAGCCCAAATATCACCTCGCTGGATGCTCAGATTGAACTCTGACGCTAATTTGATTTGACGAAAGACAATTTACGAGGCTTCGCGTCTCCGTTGGGTTGCGGCTTATCTGGGCGGCTTGTGTGCGCTTCTAGCAACAATTCGGGGCCATCAAATTAATTACATACATATACGAGTGAGAGAGAACAGTAGCTGTAAAAAGTTAATGAGTACAGAGAACGAACGAACGCAGGCGAAATAAAAAAGCAACGGCAACAGCAACAACCAGAAGTCAAAACAAAAACAAAAAGAAAAACAAAGGCTGAAGAACGAAGAACGCATCGTGATCGAAAAGCGCGTTTGTTTTGATTATGTGACAAACAAAAGCAGAACCACAAGAAGAAGAGAACGAGCAAAAGAAATGAAATAAAAAAATAAATACAATGATCGAACGAGCAAACGAACGAAGAAACCAAGCCGATGGCTTTTAATTTAACAAAGTTGCTGGCAAAGCAGCATAAAACGTGCAGCGCGCGAGCGAGAGAGCTCACGAGGCGGCATCGCTTGCGAAGGAGAGGGAAGGAGAGCGAGATCAGAAGCCGCAGCAGCAGCAGCGGCGGCAGATCGAGCAAGCATTTGCCACTCAAACAAACCAGTTTTGCACTCCCACACACATACAAAAACCTAGACACACCAATATGACAACTGAGAGCACGAGAGAGAGAGCCTCTTTATGTGCGTGTGTGAGTGTAAGCTCACGCATTCAGTGTTTGAAGCCAAGCTCCGTTCCAGGTTCAGTTGCCGTTTAAGGCTCGTTCGCTATAGACGTGTGTGTGTCGTGGTACTCCTCTGTACGTCTGTTTTCTATGACTTGTTGTTGTAACAAACGAACAGCTTTTCATCTGTTGAACACTATAAGTTTTTCATCGACTGCCCATTAAATAGGGAACTCTTTCCGTAAACGTCTCGGTGCGGTGTCCTCAAAAAAGTAAACTACCTCTGAAAATTACCTATCAACTGTATAACTGATCGAAATAAAAAATCGGGGAGTTGTTAAAGTGAATTTGTGTACAAAGAAAGTTTGCTGATTGGCAAAAATAAAAGCAAACAGCAACGCAAAAGCTTCACAGGAATTACTATAGGTATGTACAAGCGAATATATACATACACACATGTATGAATAAAATGTAAATAATGGGAACACTTTGAAATGCATGTTACAAAAGTTAGACGACGACAATGGGCTATTTTTAAGTGTACCATAAAACTGACCTCGACAACAAAATCAAGCAGAGCTGTTAATGAGCTTTTACGTTGATCAAACGATTTTCAAACAATTTGCAATCCATTAATAATCAAACAAATCTTTCACTTTGCATGCGAAAGCAAAGATCGAAAGTAAATCCAAACGGTACTTTTCGTATTCGCATCCTTTTGCCTATCGATTCAAGCTGCAATTAATCGATAATTACTTTCATAGTTAGTACCATTTGTTATTGAACTGTGGCACGAGCATGAAACTGGGTTAAATTAATAAGCTGTGGCTCGACATGGCTTGGATTGGTTATTTTGTTTGGCGTCATCTTTAAGATAGCGCAGCTGGGCGCGATCTCTGGGCCAGGGAATGGTTCGATTCGTGACTAGTTTGCGTGCTGGCCAAAACGAGTGGGCCGCTTGGCTAACTGTGAAACCTTCGCCTGAACTTATTGCCAAAAAAAAAAAGAATAAGAAAAACCAAGTAAAAAATATAATTGTTCAATTGATAAGTACGACTGTCAGGCTCGGTCATGTTGGTCTAATTTATAAACGCCTTGAAGTTTCCGCCTATTGATTTTCACATTTTATTTTTATTAATAATAAAAATACTCGGAAAACTATTCGAGCCCACGCCCCACAAACCACTTCAATGCCAACCACCAGCGCCCTCGCCAGTCGCATAATTCTCGGACTTAATTGATTACGGCAAGTCCAAGTCCGAGTGCAAAGTTATGCATATGGCCGGCTCCATAGTGGGTGGATCAATGTAGAAAATATGTTAAGTGCACGCCCACCAAATTTTACCTGCATTAGCTCCAGTATCAAGCATAAATCTCTGCTTACGATAAACGTTATCTTTATTTGTACCAATGTTTCGTGGCTTTCGTTTATCTTTTCGAAACGTGGTGACAAGTTCGTATTGTGTTCTTTCCAAAACTTCTCGTAGTATACGATTTTTGAATAATGCGCACTTGAATCGGGAAATATATGTACACACTTTTCGATAATATGTATACAAAGTATTTCCTGGAAATGATCTCAAGCTGAATGAATGTTGGCTCGATAAAAACAAGTGATTAACATTTTAAGTGCAACTATTTGGCATGGTTTAATCGTACAATGCAAGCGCTATACTATAAGAATTATTTGCTGTGATTCAGGCATATTTGGAGTGTTTGTCATGTGGTTCAATCTCGCTTAGAAATTGTACAAAATAAAACGCTGCCTCGCTTGTCACAAAATTGACCCATTTCAGAGCTTAAGGCGATGCTGCCAGAAAAGAAAAGAAATCAAGAAGAAGAGGAAAAACCAGACTGACGGCTCAGACAAAGGCCTAGAGAATGCCCCCTCAATAGAATCCACTAACAGACGACCAGACCAGTTGCAAGTCGAGTGCATGTTGTACATGGCCCGAAACTGAAACTTCATTGGCATTCCTTGCCTTTCCTTGGCCGCTAACTTTTGGCGGCCACTGTCGAGCTCTGATCTCCAACTGCAGTTGCAGTCGCAGTCGCAGTCGCAGTCGGAGTCTGACCATTGCATTCTTATCTTAATATGCACACATTTCTTCGTGCTTCTGGGTCTTGTCTCGTGTCTTGTCTTCTTCTGCTGTTTACGTGCGTTGAATGAGGCTGCGAAAGAGGTGGGGCGGACAGGGGGAGGGGGAGGCGGAGAGCGCTCATTAACGAGTCGCTTAACGGTACATATTGTTGCAGGTTATGTAATGCCCGACTATGGAGTGATATGCTATCGTACAGTTCGGCAAGGTATGGCATGGTTTAACATGTACTCGATAAATTCATCGCCCATCGCTGCAAGTCGGAGTTACAGTTGCAGTCGGAGTCGTTGCTCGTTTATTTGCTAATGACATAAATTGTCCACTCCGCTCAGACAGCGACTATTGACGACTTAATTATGCTGATGAATGCATTTTCGCCAATGCTATGCAGCAAGTTGCGCCGACCGCCAATTGAAATGCGCTACAGAACATGCCGTTGACTCTACAATACCCTATAAGCACTTTTAAAATGCCCGAGAATTTGAAGAAAAAGTTCAGGGTGCAAGCTAAATATATAACTTTATAGCATTTCACATTAAAATAATTCGTTACTGTATAAATAAGATAGTAGTAATTTTAAGCATAACACTATTTAAAATAAGTAAATAAATAAAAGTTCTTCTAGTATATTTTTTATAGACTTTCACACTCCTTGCAAATAATATTACAATTAACTAAAATATATTGTAGAAAAGGAAAAAGTTTTTATTAGACTTCAAAAAGAAGACGAATTGCAATTGGAAAATTCTCAAGTCGGAGCCGTATTATAAAAACAGGTAGCCTATAAACTGAAAGCTACTATGACTTTTTTGCGAAGGAGGTGCCACATCAAAGTACACCGCAAACATCGTTATGTTATTAGCTAACTACTTTTTGGCTATAAAATATTAGCAGTAAATTGGAAAACTATGTATATATAATTATTATTGCATAATGGCGAAAACGAAGCATTAAGTTGACAAAAAGCTAAACCTTGTGCACAACTATCTCAAAATCTTAAATAAAGATATCTGTGCAGATTTATGAGCGCATATTAGAGCCGGTTTCTGGTTAAATACTATATGTATATCAAAGTAAGCTAACAGTAATCCAATTATTATTTTAGCAAATGCAAAAAGTAAAACCAAGTGACCTATTTTATTAAATATTGACAGATTAACCTTCCGCTCGAGTCCATTAATAAATATTAGAGACCAAGAAATCGACAAGCCAAACATTAACAATCCTATATGTCTATATGCAGCACAGATGATAATAAATCTTGTATCTGCGGTTAAGTTTTCTGTGGAAATGTAATGTACAACTTAATTATGATATTTTTGGCAAAGAAAAAACTAATTAACATAAATCATTTTTTTTCCGCTTTTGCCACACGACACACAAGAGCTAACAATTAAAAAAACATAAACTGTTCACGGTCACTCTCACTCATAAAAATAATAATAATAGTCGTAATAATAATGGAACGACAACAATAACAAAAACAAAAAAAAATGGCAAAAATAATTTCGGTTTGATTTAATGAGCCGCATCGCATTTATCATAATGTCAGAGATATGTTCGGAGTTGAGTTGTTGTTTCGCTATGTTTATCTATGGATTAACGTATTTTCGAGTTGACTGAACCCCTGGCTAGGAGATCCATCCACATTGCCTACGCTAACTCACATCGCTGTAATTAAGTAGCGCGTTTAAATTTGTATGATATTAAAAAAAAAGTGTTTTAAATATTCATGAGCTTTACTAGATCCGGTTTTCGGGTCTTGACTTTGAAAATACTTTTGACACGGATTTTATATTCGACCGGAAAGAGAAGCACGCGAGGGCTTTTGTGGGGCGTTACCAGTACAGCGAGGGAACCCGTTCAACTAGTTCGAACACAAATGAAACAAAAACTGATTTTAAATTTGAATCAAAATGTAACTTTTTTGTTTTAGTCAATTAAAGAAACACTAAAAATCATCATTTGAAATTATTTGGATCTGTTTTTTAAATTCATGTTATCTAAAAACTCCAAAAACAAATAATACACTACAAGTACAATTTTCTTTCATTCAGAAAAATACTATGAGTATTTAGTAAAATCACAATGGGATGTGACGCTTGAAATCTGTGTCAATTTCTTGTCAGATTTTTGTTTTGTTTGTTTGTTTCGTATTGTTTTGATGATGATTTTAAGCTCAACATTTGTCACACACCTTTTTGATTCGTGAATGTCTTTACTTGTTTTCTTTATTTATAGTATTCGTAGCACATTTTGGCAAAACTTTATTTTGGATACGGCTTAGGCATGTCTATCTAAGCAAAAATAGAAAAAAAAACTATTCAGTTGTTTTCTTAATGATTTCGTACATTTGCTGGTTATCCAATGAGTCGCACATAGTGTAAGCACTTTTTTCGGGAACGTGGGATACTTTCAGCAAAAGAGAAATTGATAGCTCGACTGTGCGCTTATATTAAGTTTCAAAATATTATATTAATACTTGCATATCAGCTTTATATATATATACCAAATTTCAGTGTTATAAACAGATCCTGAGATATTGCACAGAACCATCGGGAAATCAATAATAAATGGTGGGTTTGACGAATGAAGATCGACTTGGATCAATTTAAAATGAGATATCGTCATTTCAAATGTGCGTTTCTCACATTACTGCAGAGAAATTTGCATAGAAAACAAATAATAAACAAAAAGGTGTTGGTACACTCGACATTTCTGCGGAATTTCAACACAAAAAATGTATCTGAAGTGAGTGTAGTACGTGTATCTATTGCTGAAAAGGTGTCAGTTGTGATTGCGCATTTGTGGCATGCAAATTGAAGAATTTCCAACGTGGGAAAACGAGTTCAACGTCATTGCAGCTAATGTTGTTGTTGTTGCTGTTTTTTTTTTTCTATATGTATTTATTTTTTTTCTGTGGCGAACGCCCCAAAATCAAGTCAAGCTGAAAAGCGTTAAAAGTTTAAACAAACAACGTTCGTTGAGGAAAATCGCTCACGCGTTGCATTTTGTGGCGACATGAAAAGAAAACCAGAGCAAATACAAGTACCGGCATGAGTATGAGTACGAATACGAGTACTACCACAAGTACTTGTTGAGTGTTCAGTTCGAGTACCCCCCGTACCCACTTACCAAAACACAAACGTACTCATAGATACACGTATTCGTACTTGTATCGATTACAAGCCAGCAACTTTGTGTCTGCATCTAGATCGAACTTTGTTGCGGTTTTTCGTTTGGGTTTTGGTTTTGGTTTTCGGCAAATTGTTGCAATTCTCTCCCCACATTGATTGGCAATTTCCATTGGCATTAGCTTAAGCTCTTCCCCGCCCCTTCGCCTCCTTCGACTCGTCCACAGTTAATTGTGTACAATTATGCATTAATGAGTGCATCTGGCCAAGAGCACGAACTCAGGTTTTGAGAATTCTTGCATGAAATGTTGCATGCACTCGCCAGCAGACAGATATCAGGAGAAAGAGGGAGGGAGGGAGGCGGAGGTAGTTGGCCTGGCAGTTGAGGAGATGATAGATTTTATACATGAACGGAAACTATTGGAAAATCGATAAATTTTCTAATTGCACGCCACGATCGCATGCTGAGATAAACGACGATGATCTCTGCAGCATCGTGATCATCGTCATGTATGTACGTGGCATAAATAAAATGGTAAATAATAATAAATAATACAAGTAAAATAAATATCAATGAAGTAATACACATAAAATAAATATCACTGAATACTCTATACATTTTTATTGAGCTTTGTGCATAAATCAATTCAATTGTTCTTGGCACAGTGGAAACAAAGCCTAATGGCCCATTCTCAGCAATTTGGTATCTGTTGCCCCCACACAGGGCGACCTTCTAGCTCCGCTACCCACACAATAATCAACTCATACAACTCATACACACACAAATTGAGCCGTGGTGCGGGCATACCCGGTGGCATTACTTGACTAGACAATTTGCACGTTGGCGACAGCAATTTGCATCTGATAATAAATTGTTGTAAGCCGTAAAGTGCACACTATTCAATATGCCATTTTGTCAATTAATTAAAGATTTTGATTAATTTGCAATGCAGCACGAAACGATCATTAATTAAAAGCAACAACAAACAACAGCGCGCTATGCATGCGTGGGGGCGCTCAATGGGGTATGTTTGACAATTGACATGGTATTTAGGCAGATTAAAGAATGCAGCTGCACAGCGGAGAGCGACATATATGTCTATCAGGAATATTCAAAATCATTATTGTGAATGAAAAGTGTTACTTTACGTTAAGAACAACCAGATGGGTATCTGAGACCGCAGATTTAAATTTTCTCGTCTATAGCTCTTTTAATTTCTTAGATATACTTATTTTCATGCGCGGACAGACGGACGCACGGATGTTAAAAAGACAATAGAACAGGTATTTTCGACTAGGCCGCTACTTTGTATTATTAATGAGTGCAGAAACTAGAGTTTTTCGAAACTTTTGACTGATCTCCAAATGATCTCTAGCAAATCCTTCACTTAATGACCTTTAGCCTTAATTAAGCCACTCTGTGGTCATGTTGTACCTCGTGAGTGCTCATTAAGTATTCAGCGACGCCCCATAGGAAATACTTGAAGCCAAACCGTATCATTGACCTTTACCAACATTTCTTGGCTTACAGCCCTGGGGCCGCAGCTCAAGTTGAACCCAACTTCTTTGAGCCTAAATCAACAAATCGCAATTACCACAACTAAAGTATAGACAGCAAGTATTCGCCTAATCTCTCAACCTTCATTTGAAAAAAAGAATAACATAATAAAAAAAACAGAAATTTGTTAACTGCAAGCAAAATCTTAAAAAGAGTTTGTTGCTTTTAGCCAAATTATTGGCCAAAAGTGCAAGTTGGCTAAAGTTGACTTCAAGGTCTATCGTATTTCTATTGTTTTTTGCTATTGGTACACCATAATACTTGATAATTATCGTTATTGTGATTACTGTAATTAATATAATTATTGATATGGAAACACTTTTCGGTCTGTTTTGTTTATTGTTATTAACATTTACAATGAATGATAATTTGCATCAGCTGCTTGTTTTAGATCTATCAACAGGTTTCGCTCTGACGTTGAAATTGCAATTGGAAATTGAAAATTGAGGTTGAAATTAATAATTGAAGCGTAAAGCTGAAGATCGAAGTTGAAGATAGAACTTGAAGTTAGAAGTTGACGCTTAAAGCTGCAGATTAAAGTTTGAAGAAGTAACAAATACAAATTTAATGTGGAAATAGAAGATAAATAAATGCTTGAAGATAAATTTTGAATACTGAAGTTGACAATTAAAGTTTCAGATTGAGGTTCGAGATGGAAGAGTTAAACGCAGTAGAAATATAAATAAATAAACGTAGTTGCAGATTAAAGTTAAAGATAAAAATAGAAACCTGTAAATTCAATGTAGAAGTAGAAGACTGAAATAAATGTTGAATGATAGTTAGTCATGAAGTTGAATGTTGAAGCAGACGAAATAAATTGGATTTGGATATGGCAGATTAAAGTTGAAGTTATCAGATAGAACTGTTGGATAGAATGCAATTAAATATGATAAATGACAAGGTAAATTTAGAAAGTATATGTTGAGGTTGAAAGGAACACAATTATACCTTTGACTGTGAAGATACAGTTGTAAATTTCGTAATTTTTAAATTGCCAACAGGGTATCAAACAGTCAGCTAACAATCGATTGATGCCGGCTCAAAAGAATGTGGGCTTCACTTAGAGCAGCACTCGTATCCTATCGAGCTGCCTTTTACTGACCAGATACGATATGAGTATCTCAAGTCTACAGCTTCACATACGAGCACATATTTAGTTAGATGCTTGAAAACGACTTTCAACTGCCAGCTTATCAGGTTGGTCAATTAATGTCAGCTTCGATTTCAATTTGAGCAGATAATACTTACGTCTGGCATTTTAGTTATACGATATTTTATATTTTTTGTGTTGTTGTTGTTGTTGTAGTTTTGGCTGCCTAATGTGCCGCAATTACGTACATCGATTGGCATTTAATTAAAACAAATATTCACACAGTTCCCCGCATCTCACGGACAGCTCGGAACGCACTCATTGAGATGTGGTCAATGCACAGTGGAGCAAACTAATATTCCTATAAAACTAGAATATCAATAAGAACTGAAAATAAAGTAGCTAGAGAAATATTAGAATAATGTATTGAAGAACACATAGGAACAAATAAACATACCTAAAAAAATAACTTTAATAATGAGAACTTATGAAAGAGTAGCCAGAGAAATATTAGAAAAATGTGTATTGAACAAAAATGAAAAAATGATTTCAATTTATTTATAAAAGTATTATTAAGATTTAACAAGTAAATTAAGTATACCATTTTGTAGATTGAAAGATTGAAGAGAGCAATATACAAAATTATTGGATTACAAAAATAGAGTTATAGGGTCATCGACAGTAGGATTACAAATTATTTATTAAATTATTCTTAAAAGAATATATGTTATTTTGCGCTTTGTATTTCCGCTTTGGTCAAACGTTGTTCCACTGTGCGAACAATGCCATATACGATAGCCGATAGACGTTGAAGTCGACGGGTCTTATCTTCACGATAGCGTGGATTTGACAGGTTTAGGTTTTAATTTTTCGCCGTCTTGAATCGCGCTTGATGCTTACGAGTATTTTATATGGTATTGTTTTTGCTTTTGTTTTAATCTGGCAAAGATTTGCATTTCTGTCCACGCAAATGATTTATGCGCTTCGTGTCTATTTCTTGCTCTTTCTGTTGTTGTTGTTGTTATTGTCGCCGCTGTCATCGTCATCAAGATGGATTTTCATTATACACAGACTGTGTTTATACCCGTACTCCCATACCATCTCCAACCCCTTTTTTGTTTTCTTTGAAACGGCAGCTTATTTGCCTTTCAATCAAAATCTGAGTCGAGCCGAGTCGAAATGAGTCGAGTTGAGTTGAGCCAAGTCGTGAACTGAACTGAGCAGAAAGGTTTACATTTTGCAGCATTTTCAAGTGCTACTTGAATCGGGCACTGGCAATACGCAAATAACGCAGCTAATAACCAGTTAACAAAAGCTCTCAAGGCCTCAGCTCTCGGAAGTTTCAAGTCTATGGGGCAGTTCCTAAGTCAAGTGTATGACAGCTGTAATATAGATACATCTGAAAGAAGTCGAACTGGATAGAATTGACAAAGGTTTAACAAGTTATTTATTTGTAAAGCGTGCTTAAAATGTACTATGAAAAAAGCGATCGAAAAAGGCATTGAAAATACACTTGAAATAAATGTCTGTGAGAAAATAATAATGATAAAAATAACTAATATTTGAAAATGCATTTGGTGAACAAAAATTTGTAGTATTTATGAAATTATATTAGCACATTAAAATATTAGATCATAAATAACATTTTAAAAATTTCTTAAAGTTTCCCAAATTTCCAAAATATCCAAAGGCAATTCCCCGAAACTTAAAAACACAGCTATCATAAAGCTATTAAAATTACAAGAATAAAAATATAATAAAAACATGAACCCTCGTTCAGCCTTTTCCACCGAGTGTATAAAGCGCACATTTAATGGGATGTGGTCAGAGAGATCACTGCGAAGCAAGGCTTGTCTTGGGGTCAGCTTAACTTAATCTTCACTTGTATCATGAAATGAAATACAAGCAACAACAACATCCTTGTGCTAGAGCTACTCCTTTAATAATATTATTATTATGATGTATTTTCATGAGTTTTGACACAAAACAAGACAAACAAATTATTTTTAATTGCTACAAGAGCCGCGCACACTTCCACAGCCAGCGGCCAGATGGGAAAGTGTGAAAAACTGGATGAGCTCTGCGTTGATATTGGATGCTGATGCTGAGGCTGATGCCAAATGTTGAGCTGGTATAAATAATAGAAATGTTGGCAAGAGCCCGCAACCGAAACCGAATCCAAACCGAAGATCGGCCAACGAAGATTGGAGAAAACACAACGCGGGCTGCTGTTGTCAAATGGCAAACATTTGCCAGAACACGCGGTGAAAACCGCATTGATATAGTAGAGTGTATTCGTGAGTGTTGCTGTGTGTGTGTGTGTGTGTGTGTGTGTAGAGTGTGTGTGTGTGTAGAGTGTGCACAACAAACACCACATGTGGTCCACGGTGAGGAGCGGGCGAAGGAGTGTTTTGCAAAGCCAGACGATGATCGTTCGCTACTTAAGCCTAGGCTAGAGTCGGCATAAAGCCTGCTTTAACTCAAGTGCTGTAATGTTAACCCGTCAGAGAGCCAGAGATACTCACTTATGGCCAGATGAGTAATGCGTGTTATGACTTCAGCCAGATTGGCATTAAGCATTAGGCAGAGGCTGTGGCTTAAGAAAGTTAGGATCAAGCAACTTCAATTCACTTCAAAAACAAATTCGATAAACTTAAAGCTGGATAAAGTTCAGGAAACAATTATTTTGGAATGGAAGATTTATTATACGCGTATTAAAGTTGGGGAACTGTAAAAATACATAAGAAAACATTTATTTTGATCACCAAAATCATTGCTTACAAAGTATTTTTTTCATGTATAAATAAGTTACTCTAGCTTTCTATCGTATATTTTAATATAAAGAATTACCTCTGACAAGATCTTAAAAGAACCAAGGTTCATAAAACTTGTTGAATATTATAAGCAAATTACAAAGCGACACAGCTGCGGGAATAAAGAGAGATATAGACATGTCGATAAGTCCAAGAGCAGGCAAAGTCCTCTTGAATTAAATGGTGCTAAAGGAAAGGGGCGAGTTGGAAAGATTTATCAACAATGAGATTCGCTTTTGTTTGGACACACAGAGGCATCTCTTAAAAAAAAAAAGAGTTAAAAAGATGAACAACAAAAAGATGTTGAAAAAACTGAAAGACGATGGCGGTTTTTTTTTATCGGGGGTTAGCCGAAGCGTTAAAGTCCCCCCTTTAAGGTTTAACCTTGAGCTCGGAGTTCGGAGCTCGGAGTTTCTAATGAGTTATTTGCAGCAGTAATGCGAGAGACATGCAAAGCCAACAAGTGTCAACATTAATTTAAAACAGTCCGCTGTTAATTTCCAATGCGAATGTCACATAAATTTGCCATATGCTCACATGCCACATAATATGAATATGCATACGAGTTCATATATGAGCACGAGTGCGAGAGTACGAGTATAACACTTGGATCTTGGATCTCTAATATCTGTATCCATATCTGTATCTCCGGCTCCCTGTATCTGTGTCTGCAAGCTGCGCATATTTGCCACACCCTCCGCAGAATTCTTCGTTTATTTGTCTGTCAAGAAGTATAAACAAAATATGCTGTTGACGCCTTGCGAACGTTTCCCAAAAAACGAAGAAAAGAAAGCCAAGAAAACGAAACCTTAATACGCTAAATACGTTATTTATTATTTGAGAGTTGTAGCTTATAATTCAAATTAACAATAAATAACACTTGTTTGAACTTATATTAAAAATGCATTAATGACAGGCTTTAACTTATGCCCTTTTCAGAATTCCATACTCAATGCAAAAAGAAATGAAACCTTCCAGTAAGAGTATTTCAAAAACATGCACGAAACGTAGCTGAAAATTAAAATAATTTTGTTTTTTTTTTTTTTTTGTTTTCGCTTCGGTTCGGTTCTTTTCAGTTTTGTGGTGTCATTTGTTGTGTCTTCTTGGAGTTCATGCGCAGCATGCAAAATTTTTGTTGTTGATTGCTTTTGTTTTCCGCTTTTTTTTTTTCGGCCAGTTTCGGCCATAATGCTGCCAGAGCAGACATATTTATTTATAGCATTGACTTATATCTTTAGTTTATTACCCGTTTGTGGCATACATAGTTCAATGAACATTTTGCACACTGTATTTTATGATGAGATCTTAATGTTCAGCACTGAAAGATTGTTGTGCACACAAATTACTTTAGCTGACGTTATGGGAATTTCTTCAAAAGTTTTTGGCATTCTCCTGGATTGTTATTTCACTGAAGTGCATATTAATTGTGGCTTAAAAATAACGAATAAGAATTTAATTAAAATTAACTATTTTTTTTTATGATGAGACACAATTTTATTTTTGATCAACATACATATATTAATCTTGTTCTGGAGTGCTTATAGTATATCCATTTTTTATTTATTTATTTTTATTGTACGTGAAAAGTTTGCTCTCATGCATTTCAATCGATGTTAGCTTGTTGTTCAAGTTCGTTTACCACTTTTCTACTTTGAGAGAATACAATAAATATTCCACTAATCTACTTTAATATCTTGTTGGTCACTTTACGCTGGCAAATAATATGTGACTTGCAGCTTGTCTGAGTTTCAATAAACCCATCATGATGCAGCCACAACAATAAATAAATGTCACGATATTATTGCTTGGAATTCTAACGTCTTATATGCCATCATATCATGTGCATGATGACTGCACCTGGTTGCATCTTCATCTCGCACTGCATTAAGCTGGCTTCGGATTGAGTTCAATTTATGAGTTTGCGGTGCGCTTAAGATTGCATTTATGGGTTGAATCCTGCGCTTAAGCTTGAAATTAATGCGACAACTTGCCCATTCCCTTTTGGCTGCACATGTGCAGAAAAGTCTTTTGGATTTTAAATTCTGCTTAATGATTTTTATGAATTTATTGCCAGCGCAGCCGGCGCGCGTAAATTGCGCATGCGTTGCCCCCAATGAGGCCGAACGGAGGCTGTGGCAAGTAGGGGATGTGTGGGAGAGGGGCGAGGAGGGAGGAGGGACATTGATGACTGCCCACATCAGAAGGAAACCTTAAGCAACGATTGAAAGCAGGCGCGAAAACTTTGCTGCGCATCAAGGCAAAAACAGTTGAGTGTGTGTGCGTGCGTGTTGTTGTTGTTATTGTTGTTGCTGCTTTTTGTGGCAGCCTTTTAAATTTTAAGTGGCTGCGCGCTGTGGATGGGCATGCTGCATGCATATGGCGCATGTTGCAACGCCTACTAAATCATCCGGCAGCATGCCTCAATGTGTGCCTCCGGCTACATTTGTTTGCACAAAAAACAACAAGAGCAAATGTTGCTGCCATACGCTGCACTTCCTGCTATGTACGCTTACATATGTACTCGCACTTCTACATATGTATATAAATAGCATATATATTCCCAATCTATGTGCAACTTTCAATTATTGAATGAATGAACAGCTTTGTGTAGCACAAAGCAACAGTCAGAGCTCAAGGCTGAGTCAACAAATGGATTTTAATAGCCGAAGAACTTGCTGACATAGATCCCAGCACTGTTGTCGAGTCTTAGACATGTGTATTACGATTTTATTAGCGTAGTACTCTCTGATATATGGCTGGGAACTACTAGAATAACGTGTTTGCAAAGTCGTAAAAACGTCGGTGTTCCAGGAAAAGCAAGATATAGTTTTTATCTTTATTCTAAAATCAGCAGATGATTAGTTCTACTAGACGGAGAGTCGTTTAAACTGTTAGATAGATATTATACATGCATATACAATTAATATTGTCAATAACGTCAATAATATAATATAAATAATTATAATATAAATATAAACACAAATAATACTAAAAGTATTTATATTTATAATTTCTATTTTCAAGAACAGATAAATTTAAAGTTAATATGATACTGCTAATGAAAATATAAATCATTGCATTTAGTAAATTTAATTTCTATGTATTTAAATTGTGTTCAAAAATAAGATAATCTCGTTGCTCGCATGATTTGAAATATTATGTGGGCTACTCATTCGAATAATCGAGCTATGTCCGTCACTCGTCAGCTACTTGAGGATAGTTAGTTATTTATTTGTTTGAAGTGGCAAGTGATATGCGTGTGATTGGAATTCATCGAATGCAAACTGACGCCTTTGCACTTGGTTGCCCCCTTGACAAGCGGCCAGACGTGATTCGAGTGGTTTCATCGCAGCTCCTCCGTCGTCTCCTACTTCTTGTCTTCTTCTCCGCTGCTCAGCTGCTCTGCTGCTCAGCTGATCCAACGATTGAAGGCGTATCTGGTTTCGCCTTCGCTTTTCAACTGCAATCATTTTCACTTGAGTTCAGTTACAAAGCCAAAGTTGCGCTTGTCAATTTGCATCCACGGCTGTTCGCATTGATAAAGACGACCGACAACTTGGCGCTCTCCACAAACTCGTGGCCCAGCGGCGATCATGGTCATTCACTTGTCTAGCGGTAGCCCACATAGAGTAGTATTTTTGTTTGTTAATCAAACTGCGTACAGCATTTTAACACCATTCAGTTCGGGCCCTTCATTTGCGGTTTAGTGATGTTTACGTGTTGTTTCACGATAATTATCGTGAGCAGATTAACAATACAGTACATGTACTGGTACTTATCGATAGTTTTACAAACGGAAATTGAGATGGAACTAGAGATGACCATTTCATTCTTCCCAACCGATAACGGTCGACCTTCTCTAGCAAACAATATGTATTTATATGGAGTAATTGTTAATGGCCTCACCCACGCAATTAGATATGCTAGAGAGTCTTAAATATGCAAATGAATTTGCACTTTGTGTGTAGACTTTTTATTGTTTTCTTAAGGTCTCAAGCAAACACATGTAAATTACGTTAAGTGCTGAGGTGATTTAACTATTTTCTGCTTATGTAATTGCGCATTTTACACATGTTTTAACTATGTTGTTCAACTGTTTTTTGTTGCCTGACATGTCATGACCTTTGTTTTCACATTGTTTTAGGCCCCAAATTGGAGCTGCTAAAGTGAAAAATAACAGTACTTTTTCTACTTAATTTAGAAGGTAAAATACTCGAAAGTACTCGAGATGTTCTTGAAAAAGTTGTTGTGTAGGCAGATTTTCTGTAAATTCTCAGGGCAACTCTCATATGAAAATGAAAAAGAGAATAAGAAGTAATTACAAAGTAATTTTATAAGTAAATCTTTTTACTATTTCTGAATTTTGATCGTTATTATCTTATTTATATGATCCGTATTGATTAGCAAATATACGCTAAATTCACGCGCTTAATTTTATCGAATATAGTTGTCAGTCGATTTCTTTGGCAAATTGGAATTGGAATTTCTTAAATGAGAAATCAAAATAGAAACATTTCGCAGTTTCGTTCAGCTTTGATGCGTCTGCGATAAATAATATCTTTAATCTATTCAGTTTTAACAATTTCTGTTGAAAATTCCGCGAACAATGATAGAACATCAATCAAAAAGGAAATTTCCAATGAGCTGCGAGCGCTTTGAAGGCCGTAAATCATAAGACCCAAACATGGCTTAGATCCGAAAACACCTTGCCATAAATCTCCGTGGATCATTAGGTGCAACTGAAAATTGAACTCGATCTTTGGCAACAGCAACATCGCGAGCTACAGGTTCTGCTTTTTGGCGCGCTTTCAGTTCGCCCAGCCTATCTCCCCCCCAAAACCGAAAACTTTGTGCGACCTTCAAATGGCCGACACCACTTCACACACACACACACACACACACACTCAAACGATCACTCACACATATGGGAGATCACGCCACTTGAGGCGACGCAGCGTTGCCAAGTTTCTGTTGGGACTTGACGGAAATTTCATGTTGCCAAACGGATGAGCACGCAAGAGGTTCGATGTTTACGTTTTACGCTTACCTGAAGGCGAAGGCGAAGGCGACTCCAAAACCGATCGGTAACATGTTTTATGCATCCGTGGCAATGCCAACAAAAACAACAACAAACAATTTATATATACACAAGTTTTGTACAATGTTAAAGAAGACAACGGCAACAACAACAGCGAAATACTTTTAAAGGCAACTCGAAATGGCGAAGGTCGTTTAAAGGCAATGCACAGTTGATGTTTTTATATACGTTACTTTTGCAATCTGTGTATTTTCTTTACCCTATCGATACAAAGTGTTTCTTTATTGCGGAAAGAACTTTGAATTCTTCAGATATAGATTTTTTCACAACAGCTTCAAGCTGCTCAGTGAAAGATTTTTTTACTATAATATAAAATGGGTGTATAAGCAGAAATTTAGTACTAAACTAAATCGACAATTTAAAATAAAACACCTACATATCATTTTCAGACTAAATAAATCTGTAGTCTTTAGTTTAAAAGAGAGCTTTATTAAAGTCTTACTGATCTGCAGTCGATTTAATAATTAAATGAAACAAGCAAGGAGCTTTTTTACTATAATAAAAAAGGGGCGAAAACTTTAAAAAGTTAATATAAAACATATCATATTTAGACTAATTAAATCTGTAGTATTTTTTAGCTGGCAAAAATAAATCCATTAAATTGTTTATAATCAACAGTTGATTAAAAAAATAAAATGAAACTATGATTTAACGCTCTGAAGAGCGCATTAATTTTGTCTGAGTGGCACAGTAAGTGTGTACATTATTCGTTGAAGTAGATATTAATTGTCGATTTTGCATACATCGGCTTGGCGGTGATGCTTATGTAGGTACGTATGGAACGGTACAGTAGTAGGTCGCTGAGATTTATTTGCGAAACTGAACGACGTTGATAAGAGTCGCCTAATTGCTTCTGTAGCGGACGTCAACACAGTTTTCGATTTTCAATATGTTGTTTTTTCTTTCGCTGGTTCCCATCATAAAGCCGTCGACTGGTTTCCTTTTTGGCAACACGCTCCGCTTATGTCAGTCAGTCAGACAGACAGACAGACAGCCGGACGGACGGACGGACGGTCGTGATTTTCTTTTCGCCATTTCGCATCGCATAGTATGTGATGTGTGTGGATATATTTTGATCTCAGTTGCGCTCAAGTTTCATTTGGGGAGTTGGCCGGACGCCTGCCTGGTTTCTACTTAAATCTTACATTTTTGGTATGTGGGTCAAGCAGCGACACTTGGTCTCCATCCACGACGCACAGCATCTTGATGTATTACACACAGTGGCTGGCCCAATGGGATCTGGCCATATGGCAAGAGGTGTTATTATCCATTATACATACATATTTATTATCGTCGCAACCGAGAAAATATGAAATTATTGTGTCACATTACGAGTACTTCTTGTATACAAAATGGTCCAAGCTACCACATTAATTAATCAACTTTTTTTGCACTTACTTTCGGTGGTAATCCTTTTCTTACAAATGCGATAACTCTCGAATTTCATGGCAGCTGTTATACGCGCGTTGCTGTTATACTACAACTGTTATAAGTTTCGTGAGGCAAAAAGCTCACTCAATATTCCATCCTATTAATATCATGTCAGTGTCTATTAAACTCTATAAACCACAATTGATAGACAATTAAGTTTCAATCAAAATCCACGCCTCAAAGGCAAAAATCTCAGTTCATAAACACAATAAAATATTGTATATGTTTACGCTGGCCATTGCATAAGCACTTGACCGAGGCGAGCAGGGGAACAGAGAGGGGATTAAATCAAAATACAGAAAAAAAAAAAAAAAACTTTCTACAATTATTTTGAAAAGTATTGAACTTTTCTTCTACTGCTTCACGCGATTTACGCAACTTTCACGACGGCCAACAAAAAAACCACAAGCCGCATGCAACAACCAAAACAACAACAACAATTTATGGCTGCAGCAGCCGCTTGCATCGAAATGAAAAGCTTCGATGGCTTGGCCCACGCAATGTTGTGCGGAACGAGTGAAAAACGAAACCCTTTAGGAAATTTGTTTTAAATCTGGCGGCCGATGCATAAATCCGTTTAAAATCTGACTTTGCTGGCCAGCAACCAAATGCAACAACAGCAACTGCACCTCCAAAACAACAAACAGCAACGGCAACACCAACGCAGACCCTGGGGCAACAATTTTGGAGGCACTGTTCAGGCACACGTTGCACATCGCTGCTGGAGCACAGTGGGCGTCAGCTAAACAGTTTTAAACAATATATTCGGCTTTTACCAAAAATGGAAAAGTATTTATTTCTCGGCCATCAAATTTATAATTAAGAAGATGCATTCCAGCGATTTAAATTTAGTTTTAAACCGACGATAACAATCGGTTGCAAGTTTGCCAACTGCTGATAAGTTTTTCAAGAAGTAAAAGTAATGCCATAAAAATCTTAATTTAAACTATGCCCGATTATGGAGCCCACTGTGCGCGCTGGATATATCCATAAATCGAGGACAGAGCATGGATCGGCATGGATCAGATCGCATCGTAGTGGCTGTATTAATGAGTTTAAACGCACGCCTTACACGAACTCTCGTAGAGCTTCGAGAGCGTCTTGGCTAAGACGGAGATTAGGCCAACTATGGATCGTGGCATGGGGGCGTCGTTGTGGCGTTGGCAGCACATCGCATATCAAAATGACACCATTGCGCTTGCTATCATAGCAATCGTTATATTATGTGTGGGATCGTGCTCACATTATACATTATACATTATACATTATAGTCGTATGGCCATACGGCCATAGTATGGGGGCGATTGTCGAGTGGCACACTTTTGAAAGGCCCTCGATCGTCTTGATTCTGGCTGTAAGTGGCTGGGCCTTTGATTAATGCTGGCCAATAAAACAGTCTACTTAATTATTCCGTCTATATATATTATTGCTGTATTTGTAAGTCGGATTAGGTAAATGCTATTAATCAACATGTTTAACATTTCGATTTTCTTTTGTCTTCTCTTCCATGTAGCTTTCAATTTCTGGAAATATCACAACACCTACTGAACTAATGAATGACTCCATATAGACAGGTGAGTTTTGGATTTTATTTGCTACCATTTAACATGTTCTATGTCATTGAACTTCCATTCGAAGATCGCCACTTGATCAAAGCCCAACTTTCTAAGCAAAACAACACAAATGTGTTGAACTTGTTATCTTTGATCTGGAGAATTAAGATATATTATTATCAATAACATTGGCGAGATGATATCAATCACCAATTTTTATGGCTTTAGTTTTATTTATTTCAGCAATTTCGCAGCTGAACTTTCTAATACAAAACCTGACATTATCATATTTTATTGTCTGAGATAAATAATACCATAGGTAGCGTATGTCTGCCAATCTTCTGGGGGAATTTTCCGAGCAGCTTAAGAAATCTTTGCAGTATTTATGTGTCTGTGTCTGGGTCTATTTTGCCAACTGACAGTTGACAGTGACAACGTTTGAAAACCCCAAATTGGCCTCTGGCCAGCAGCCTCACACACAATTTTCGCAGACAAACTCAATTTTGAAGCCAATTTTGTGGCTTGTATGCAAATTTTTCTGTTTAGCTTTTTAATTAACGTAGACACAGTTTCAACTCCTTTTGTGCACTTGTTCGAAATTCTCGGTAACTCTGTTGTTTGACGCCATATCGCAATATGGTAAATCTAATATTGAATCACGATTGACGGTCTTTGTGTCGTAAAGCGTATTTCATACACAATTTTCTTAATGTTTACTTATGCTAATCGAGCCCATTAATCAGACTTGTTAACAACTTGGCACATGAGCCAAGGGCCCAACACAAAAGGCAAATACAATAATCGGCCTGAACAGTTGATCAGCCAAAGCAAATGATATTGATGGAGTTTTAAATCAGTGAAAAATACTCATAAATGCGTACAAATATCAGAGCGAATTGAAAATGCAACCGAATAAGTTTCCATAGATGATTTAGTGATTAATTGAAATATTTGTTGAAACAATTAAAGAGCATTAAAACTAACACTAATCGGATTATGGATTAACTTGATCGTTACATTTGTATTCGAAAAAGAATTGAGAAGTGATGTAAAGTGATATTGAGTGCGATAAATTCATGATTTCGACAGTCTGCGACTTGATGAAATAATTAACAAAAACCGTGTATTAAGTTGGTAATTTGGATTATCTGCTTATCGATCGATTACTAGCTTAGTTTCCCCTTTGTTTGATCACATTTCGTGTGTGCCCTAGAGATTATGTTATCTGGCATTACAGCAAAGTTTCCAAATGCTCAGGTAGAGGGCACGTGCCAGCATCCAAATCACAAGCAGTGAACTATGGTGCACAGCCATAAAAAGTCAGACAAAGCGCACGAGGGAAAAAAAGCCATAGAAACGAAAGTTAAAAACGCATAAAGCCCCGCTGGAAATACTCGAACTCGAACCACAATGGGCCACAAAAAGCCGACGACGCACTTTTCGCTTTTGAGACGAGGCAAGCGGAACGACTGCGTGCTGCATTCGAGTTGAAATCGGAATTGGAATTGGAATTGAGGAAAAGGGGAATAGACCCAGAGCTGATGAAATGTGCATGATTTTTACAATTTACACGTCGCTCCCTCTGAAACACATTGCCCCCATCAACCATCCCATCAGTTGGTGTTGTGAGCGCGTGCGCAGCTCACGGCTCGTTGAGCAGATGACTCTATGGACTGGCTGGCTGGCTGGCTGGCTATATTCACGGAAAGAGGTGGAGTGAGAAGGTGTCGAAAGGGAAGACAAATATTACACATTTAATTATGACAAGTTGGACATGACAGACGACGCCTTTTCACCGCCAACTCACAAAAAACGAAATAAAACGAAATTACATCGAAATTCGGTCGAAACGCAGCTTAAAATTGTCGTGGGCTGTTGCTGTACTCGGTAGTCATCTATGGGAATTATCGCCACACATCATTCCAAATGAAAAGTCAGCTCAATAACTATATAGATACAGTGTATTTTTATTTTGTCGAAAAAGGTAAACATCAGCATCAAGTACTCGGATTTGTGATCAGATTCGCATACAACACACTGTGATCCTCTCGAATGTGGCGCTGCAAGCGCAACAGCTTGCGATGCAGCCTCAGATACGATGGCATGCAGGCCGTCAGATTGGCCAGCAAGGACTCCCGGACTAATCGGACGGTGCTCAGCTCGTAGACGTTATTGATGGCTATCGTGCAGGTTTGGTCGTCGTCACGATTGTGCAGCAGGGCCAATTGTTCTTCGATCTTGTTCATACGCTGCTTGATCTCATCCTTTTGGGCAATTAAGTCGCGTTCGCGGATCTTCTGATCGAATAGATATTCCATGACCTCTTCCGATATATTCGAATACTGTTGGGCCAGCGACATTTTGTGCGAGCAGCCAGAATTTTCCCTAAGTTTTTAGTATTTTTGATAAATAAAATAATTCAAATAAAATAGTTGAGATTTTCGAATGAAATTGCCAGGTTGAGTGTAGAAATATTTTGAAACACAACTATCTAGATACATTTGTATCTCAAGTGGATGGTAATAATTTGTAAGCATCTCTTAAGCCTGATGAGTTCAAATAGTGTTTTTTCTAAGCAAAGACCTTAGAAATTGATGAGGAGTAGCTTGAGGTACTCAGTCAAGCGATCAGCAGCCGAGCCCAGACAATGGAAGTCAATAATGCGATGCTAATAATAATAATAAATTATCGACACCTTCAGATTTGTTTTGTAGATTCTCGGTAAGCACTCAGCACACCCTCGTTTCCCCCTCCATCCTTAAATATGAATCTATTGATTTTGCTATTTAAACAAAATATTCTACAAATGCCTCAGTTTCAATGCCTTTGCCGCGTCGATCGATATCTATTGTCTGATTTGTTTTGTTTAGTTTTTTTTTTACTTAATTTTTACATAGTTCCTAACATAATTTTGATTTATGTAAATTTACTTAATGGCCTTTTGTTGTTGGCTTTTGACGTAGCGCTAAATGGTCTCGCATAGTTTTTAAGTTATTTGATATTTTAGCCAAGTATTTTTTTTGTTTTGCCAGCCTAGTGAGTAAATTAACAATATGTGAAGTTTCAATCGTGTGTGATATTTGAAGATGAAGTTCACGGATTTTTAAATATTCATATTTGTTGTAATGATTCTAATGCATTTATTTTGCAGACTGCGAAATAGTTTAAACGAAATTCAGAGCAATAAAATACTTCTTGATTTACACAAAAGTCACGATGGTATTGATGATTTTTTTTTAAGTTTGTCTGCAATAAATAAATAAAAATGTTACAAATTTGCTACCTGAGAAAAGCCAATTTAAACAATCTTAAATTATGATGATGATGATATTCAACATCTCTTATTTCCGTTGTAATTGTTCGTTGAACTTTCGCAGGCGAATACGAGTTCAATGGAATTTCGTGATCAACAAAAGGAACAAGTTTTTTTTTATGATTTTATGCATTTTATGGAGAAAGACCACACACAAGCAGACTATCTTCATTTTGGGGGTCGCTCTGTAAGCATTTAATCCTTTTCATTTGGAGGGGGGCAATCAAACAACAAAGAGCATAAAAGGAAAAGGGTGCGTTGCAATGGGACATACGTACGATTTGATTTATATGTCAGGCATTTCGTATGCCTCATATTTCTATGGCTTTCACTGTCGCCCATAAATTGTGTGACTCGCAACACCCACAGTGAAAAGAAAGAAAAACACAGAGAAAAAATGACTGGAAATTAAATTGAAATGAAGACATTAAACGAGTTAGCAGCGACGAAAGCAAAACGAAGGCGCGCCAATTGAAATTTATGTAAATATGAATATTATTTCACGATGGAACTTTTGTGGCTTCTGGATCAGAGAGCTCGTCATACCACAATTCCCCCCCCAAATTCGAATGTTGTTTCTTTTTTGGCTGTGGTTGTGGCTGTGGCTTTGTAGCTTTTACTGTTGCCAAGTTTCTATTTACCTTTATGACTCTACGAATTTCGCTCCTAAAAAAGATCCTAAACCAACACACGTTGTGTGTGGTCCCGAGGCTTGGGCAATTCTTCGCAACAAATAAAAGCAACTTGTTTTCACACAACTTTTAACAACTACGAGTACAACATGCTACAAACAAAAAGTAGAAAAAGAAAAAGAAACACAACCCATTAAAGCAACACTACTCGCAAGTACTCGTAGCTCCACAATGTCCATGTAAGAAAACATCTGCTTGACCGGTTAACCCGATGGTGATGTCTGGTGTTATAAAAGTTGTAGATCGCTCGACTTTATTATATAAACAATTCATTAAAAGAGTTCTAGATTTCAGTTGAAAGAAACCCGTTTGGAAATGTCTGCGATATAGTCGCCAGCTTAACAAAGCCATCTACAATCTCTCATCTCTCAGATCCTTTCTCTTCGTCTTTTAAAGCATTCATTGAACATGTAGGCTGTTGATTCTTACACTTAAACATGTCCAATATAATGGCACTAATTTGCACAGTGTCCGTCATAACTAAACGCACGCTGTCAGCTGAAGGCTATTAAGAGCACAGACTGTCTGATCATTGCATAGGCTTTAATTTGACAACTGAAAAGCATAAAATGACACCACAGCTAGAGACAGACACAGAGCCAGAGCACTCATTAATCTGTCTAAATAAAGAACTCAACGATTCAACTGAAATAAAAAATGCTTTTGAGAGTTGTTGTGGTTTTTTTTTTATTCAGCGCAAAAGTTGTAAATTGATGGAGCTCCAAAAATGGCAAAAGTGCGATCTAAATTTTATGTTGTTTTCAAGAAACTTCTGCAACCGATTTGCGCGAGTTTCCATTTCCAATTCAAAGTGCTGGCGATACCCTGTGCAGACAACCGAATGGGGTATTTCATCTCGTAGCTATGTTGAATGCAACAAACTGCTTCAGACTGCAGATATGCTGTTCAACCACAATGGCATACAGGGTATAGTGAAGTAGATCACGTTTAGTTGTTGGTTTTTGGCATGCGGCGTGTTCGGAATATTTAATTTTTGAGTTTCGAAGCTGAGATCATTAGGGCCACAGCAGGTGGAATTGTTAAATATAAATATTATGATGTTGCTGTTGCTATTGTTGTTTTCATAAATTACGAATTGAAAGCATCGGGATTTGCATAAAGTCGAAGCCGGAGCCCATTTATTTACAATGTTACAGTAGGAGCTGTTAAAACTTATTTATTTCATTGGCACCGATCGTATTTTATATAAAAGAAAATTGATAAATTAGTTAAACTACAATAAATTGTAATTTAAACGAAATCTTCGTAACGCAATTAATATGCAAATACGATTTCTGTCTTCATGGGGGATCTTAAATATTATAATGCCTTAGCTATTTATGTTTGAAATGCGGGATGTAAATGCCACAATAACGATAATGAAACGAATGTGAAAGGTACTGAGGAAATTATTATGGATCAGGAAAGCTGAAAATAGAAATTCAAAGGATTTGAAGCAAGTAGCAATGTGGTCGTTAATATATAATTTGGCTATAAATTTATGTTACAATCAGACTAAAAAACCCAACAGACTGAAGGCAAAATTCATGAGTAAATTGCTTAGATATAGCCGAAATCCGTTAAAAACTGGCTTGGCTGTGGAAACCACCACGAGAAGAGTAAGGGGGTTAGATTAAAAATCGATAAGCATAGGCTCTAATATGCCATTGAGCATTTGGATTTATTGTGCATTGAATATCTTAACATATAGTTAAGCTAAACGAGGCGACGATCATTTTGCTCAGTCATTTGTATTGATATTATTAATATTTTCGACACTTGATTTGTTACCATTTCAAGAAATATTTACACAATTCTCAAATGAAATATGTAATTTCAATTTAAATGAGTTGCCAAACGCGCTGCGCGTGTGTCTTGAGTTTGGTTCCGCTATTGGTTTGAGATTTTCGAATATTTTCGGGCGCTTATCGCCCATAAATGACGCCATAAATTTCTAAGCTGTCTCAGCGGTCTGAGCTTGAACCTGAGCATAAGGCGGGTCGTCGAATCATATTTTGTTTACTGATAACTTAAGGCAATTAATATTTCGAAAACTCGATCGACTCGAGCCTAATCGACGAGAATCTTAATTGCATATACCCTGTAAATTTTAAACATATATAAATTCAAAAGACTTACTATCGATAAAGTTCGATATCGTTATTGTTTTCGATAGTAATTTTTCATATCTTAGCTGACATTGTGAATAGCTCTTGTGTATCTCGTGAACGTGATCTAGGCCAACTGCAGGGTATCTGACAGTCCAACGCCCTTACTTCAATGGTATTTTATGGAATTTTCTATGCGCGTTTATCATCATATTTTACAACATGATGTTTATGCATTTTTTAGTGGAAAGTCGCTTAGTATTTTATATTTTATGTTTGTTTTTAATTGTTTGGAAATTAACTATGCGACACCAAAGCCTTTTAATTGTCGTCAACGAGCTTTAAATTTATGATTGTTTTCATTTTTGTGTATACCCTGGACGCACAAATATTGAAAAGAGTATCATGGGCCACTGAATAGATTAATTAAGTATCTAAGTGATCGCACCCATTATGTTCTTTATTGTGAGTTGGAAACGAATATTTATAACTTTTATATTATATTCCCATTTAAAAAAAAAAACGATTGGATTGATAAATTATAAATATTGTAATTTTACTTTCTAAATTATTCTAAAAGTTGAAAGTTATTCTTTTGACTGAGGAATGTTTTATATTTTCCTTAAGATCATTGTGATTTTTTCTATTTGAAAATTACTATTCTAGGATCACCTATAGGCATTCCATAGTAATTTCTATATCATTTCTATAAGTATCCAATGTTTTAAGATCCATCTGCAGGGTATCTATTTGTGAGCACTTTTTATTTGATTATTCCGTGCTACTTATTCTGTCAATACATTTTTTTTACAGTCAATCGATGAGCACTCAGTCAAATGGACCAAATGCTTATTGTCATGTTCCATCTCGGACTTCCTTTATTGGCTTCAATTCTATTTTAAGGTCTTTTCAATTAGCAAATGTTGATTGGGGCGCACAGCGCGAAAGAGGGAGAGAGAAATCTGCACTATTCGCTCTCGATCGTTTCAATATTTATTAATTTATTGGCCAGGCCATAACATTTTAGTGCCCAGTGTAAACGTGCATACGATTCGAAAGTTCAAGATATAAGATTATACGACTCTGGATGCAATGAAATGGGCTTCCTGTCGTGAATTTAATAGTGTAAATATTATATGCACAGGCCTAAAACCAACAATGAGAGATATTCATTAAGAATGTATGTTAGTTGATTCCAAATTCCATAAATGCCTCAGCTGGGAAAGTGTGACCTATATAAATAAATATACTCCCGACTGCGAACACCTGGATAATATGATATGAGTACTTGAATACAATATGACATTTATGTACGGGTTCAAAGACCCACAATTTTAATGTGCGATTATGAGTGTTATCTTGGGGTAATAATTCATTTTTGTTTCATATTTCGAACCCATCAAATATTTGCCTTCACTTTCCCCTAAAATTCTAACTGAAAACTGAAAGAAACCCTTCATAAATGTACGAACATATTTATATCAAAAATTGACAGGTGAAGAAAATGAAATGTTCCGGAAGGGGCAGGATTTCAATTGCCTCTGCTGTCTCCCTTACCCACACTCTCTCAGTCTGCCTTCTCTTTCTATTGGTTGGACCCAAATTTATGGGCACTTCCGTGCGTGCAAATGACTCAACCGCAAAAGGAAACTATCGATACAATCTACCTGGGCATTAGCATTACAATTGCCTTGCCCGAAGTAAAGCTGTAAATTACCAAGGTCTGTAAATGCAACAGGGCAACAGGGCAACAGTCGTCTTCTGTCTTCAGTGACTGCTACCACAATTAGCATATTTGGTACCACACCAAAGATATCCCAGACAATGGCTTAGGTAGTTATTCTCGACTCGAGTGTACTGCCTTAGTCTAATGTGTTTTCCTTTTGAGATTTGGTCTGCTGTGCATGCTCTAGCATAAACAAACACGGCATCGAACAACGAACCGATCCTCAAAGATCGTATTCTTGTTGTTCTTTTTGTTTTTTTGGGTTCAGTACCAGCTGTGTTTTCACGCGAGATCTGAAAGTCAAGGCTACTGTTGATGTTGGTCTGACTCTTCTCGAGTAGAACGTGGGCGAGACTGATCTTATTACACAGATCATAAAGGAAACACGACTATGTTTTCGAATACTTCATTCAGTCTCAAATAAATGTCACAGTTCACGGTACTATTCAATAATATGACGAATAATTGAAGTAAAGTGGGCTTTGAGAAACACTTGGTTATAAAGTTCTATAGACTGCTAGACAATTAAAGTAAAAAACAAAATGAAAATTTATAAGGATAAAAGTTTCAATGCAATGGTTTTTTTTAGAGATAGAAAACAAAGTCATAATAATCATTTAGTTAATGTTCTTCTGTTTCTTACTGTTTTGTGATAACCATTAACTGGAAAATACGAGATAGACAGTTCCCTCGAATTTCAACTAATTGTTAATTAAGACTTAAGAGCCCGGCCTTTTTCCTAGCATATGATTTTCCATTGGTTTCGTGCTGCGATAAGATCGGCTGGTCAGCGATCGTCTGGCGGGTATATCACGTGCCCATAAGCGTCGCGACACTAATGTCAATTTGTTGGGCTACCAAATTAAAACTGTCGACTCGGCAAAGTTTTGTCCTTGTTCTGGGCACGTCCCATGCAGCAAGTCCCGAGTCCGGACGTCGCGTCGTCTGTCAATCTGCCCAATGTGGCGACGATCCCAAAGATTCTACCCAACGTTATGTCCGCTGTTGTTGTACTCGTAGTAGTAGTAGTTGTCGCATGATATATGAGCAGCGCCCAGCCCTGCCGCTGTTGTTGCCGCTGCCACTGCAACCGCGCCCAGCAAAACTCGACACTAAGCCCCGCAGGCCCAAGCCCAGGTTGCCTTTGCCTTTGCCTTTGTAGCTGTTGTTGTTGTTGTTGCTGCAGAGCTCTCTGCGCAGGCTGAAGCCGGTTCTTAAAAACAAACATCTTCGTCGTCGTTGTGGGCCGCACATCGCGCCGCGCAGCTCAGCTTAACAACGCGTCGTGTCGCTTCGCTTTGCGTCGGCGTTTTGTGCCTTTCTGCTCCACACGCTCATTCGTTCAGTGGCTCTCTCACTGCGAGCCAGTTCGCTCTCTTGCTCTCTATTGTGCGCTCGCTCACTCGTTCGTCGCTTCATTTGTTTGCCCGCTCTCGCGTTCGCCCGCTCTTTGCTCGTTTTGTTGTTTCCACGCTTGTTCGCTTGTGGTACGAGTATCTTCTGCTGCATTTGCTGCATTGGCGCTCAGTTTGTTTTGACTCGCTGCGCGATTAACTTCGTTCCATTTCCACGGCGCGAGCGACTCGCTTTCAGTATCTTCAGTATTCGAACTCTACTAAACATCGCAACTCCGGTTCCGTTTATAATCCTCAACAACAAAATCAACAACAAATTAACAATTCTATTTTGTGCTGTGTGTGTGTGTTTGTGTGTATTATTCTGTCATATGAAATGTGCTAGAATGATTTTTTCTGCTATATGCAAAGTGATCCGCAATCAAGCCTATGAATAATACAAGTACGACTTTCTTGCAATCTATAGCTTCAAAGCTGAATGGAATAGCATAATCTGTTTACACACTACGTGACAATATATGAAGTAAGTTAACTCGAAGCGATCTTAACTTAATCAGTTATACTGTTATGCGGCAGACTAAGTCTGAGGGTCCAGTTAAGCTAAAAAGTAACGCTTTCACTTAGCCCACATCTATTTTGGTTATATAATATGCGAATCGAAAGGTTTATTATGACTCATAAAAGCAAAATGTTTAGACACTCGTTATACCAGGTTGTAAACAATACAAATATGCTAATCTATGGATCTTTTGTTCTTCTCTTTTTTTTTTGCAGCATGTTAATTTTAAAATTTGACAAAATGCAGCACCAGCTGTGGCTTCTAATCCTACTTCTCTTCGCCCTGGAGGGCCCCAGGAGCACAAGGGCCCTCATGAGCACCTACCAAGCTCAGTCCAACTATGAACTATTGGAAAATGATTCGCGTTATATATCATATCAAGGTAAGTGCTGGATTATCAAAAAATGAGGAAATATCATAACGAAAAAAATAAATAAAAGTGTGTCAATTGCTAAGCAATCAATCAAGTTGAACACTCGCAGGGAAAATTGGGTTGATGTCTGTCAGTTCTAAGTAGCTGATCGTCGGAGTGCTTTAGTCGGGTATTACGCAAGTCGAGGGCGAAACAGGTTGTAAAATTCCAATTGTACTCCACAGTCCCCACGAGAGATGTTTATTCTGATGAATCTGAGCAAACCGGGGACTTAATCAGAAAACGCTTCGTGTTTATTGTTTAAATATTTGCATGGAATGCATCTTGAAGTACGACTTCGCGAATCGCTAACTCAGCAACACCAGCTACATCTTGTGTTGACTCTGGTTTTCATATAGTACCATATAGTATCGTATAATATAGTAAATACTCGTATGTGGTATATGAGTATGAGTATTTTATGGGGATTTTTCAACTTTTTCATATTTTCATATTTTGTTTATGTCTCATAAGTTGCGGGCTCTTAACTTCGCTTTCTTAGCGACTATTATGCACAGACATAACAATAAACGGCGCTCATTTTATAGGTGACTTGACTTAAACCCTGTACATGAAAGCTTTAAAATGCATTATATTTTTGTGTGATTTCTTAGCAATTTAGTTGCTATATTGCCATGACGAGTTTAATGACTTTGTATTGATTTTTACAGATTTAATGTCATCAGCCAAACGATTCTACGACCCCGAAACGACTTGGTATTCCGAGGTGCTGTACGATGTGTCCAGAAGCCAAGTTATTGTCGGTGCTAGGTGAGTGTTAACATCTAAATATATATATTATGATATCCTCGCTTAGTGTACGGAAGCAATTGAACTTTGCCAAATAGTGAGTCCCCCATTACGTGTACTCGTATTATCGACGACGCGTTGCGTAAAACAAAAACTGATAAGGTTTTTCTTTTGGCATGGGATCAGAAGATCTCGTAATAAAATTGAAAGCGCACGCAACAGGTTAAACAAATCTTCGGCTTATCAGCGAGACTTATCTCTATTGCCGTCTCTCTCCCGCATCTTCTCGATTCTCGCTTCGAAAGAAACTAATGATAATACAAACAGAAACACCAGAAACAGAACAAGTTAACCAAACAAGTGAGCTACAGATAGTTGCGCGTACTCGTGGATACAATACACGTTGCCCGACCGTATTTGTGAAGCAATTTAATGGTAGATGGTACCTTTTGTAGGAATATGTTATTGTCGTATTCTCTTAGCCAGTTTGTTTGTTGGTTTGCTTTTCATTTACTCACATGAGAGGGGGCCAGATAAGACCTAACACAGATCTTAACCCCTTGCCACATCATTTGTGCACCTTGAGATACAGATACAGAATTGCCTCGTTTATCATAATGTTGTCGCTCTTTTTGTTTTCTCGTTCTTCCTCCACACAGTTTTCTTTAGTCCCTGTTGTCGTCAATCATTCGTCACACGTTTTTTCTTCATTTTTGGTTTTTATGTTTTGATTTGTTGTATTCCGATGATAACGAAGGGCAGTTGCTCCACTTACTTGCTAGGTTGTATGTACTATAAGTATGAGTATATGGCAAGTAGGCGTCGCAGAGATAACTAGTTCCATAGATAACCGTGTGGGCACATTGAATGTAGTTTCTTTATAAGATGTGGGCTTCGATTTTGATAATAACATTAAGTCGCTGCGACTAGACTGGACGCTTCAGCGGTCAGCAAAGCGCACTTATAATATCTTTATGTAGGGTCTTAAGGTATCGGAATCGCACTCCCCAGATATTGTGCAACAACTGAAATAAAATATAGGCTTTGCCACGACTGTAGCCTACATTTTGTAAAGTCTTCTTCATAAAAATGGGTCTTTCTTTAAATCTGTTCAAGTCTGCTCATTGAATATGGAATTATTAAGTATACAACATTCTCTTCAAATTAAATAGATCATAAAAACAGTACATACAAAATATGTATTTGCAAATGACATATAATTTTATATAAGTAAATATTCCTAATGTGCAATGCCCTTTAAAAACTGTTTTTACCACAATCGTTAAGTACATTTGGACTCTAAGAATACAAATCTCGTTGAAATATTTGCCATAATTTAAAATGTATTTCATTAACATTTACTACGTAGTATATTTAATGTAGGGTATCTTTTTGTTGATCACTTTCGATCGTTATGTATTTGATGTGCCACATAAGAACCGCAAGAGAACCTTCTTCTAATCACAAGCCGCAATTTAATAGTGGCAATATTATTTCAACTGTTGGCTGTGGAATTATTTGTGTTTTATTTTGTTTGGTTTATGCTTTTGTGGTCGGCTCATAAAAGTGCAGGGTAATTGTAGAGCCAAAGTCTGTATGCGATTATTAATGTTGTATACACTACGAATATATCGTGACAATGCTCCTGGTCTGTCTGTTCCAAACACAACAAAACACACACACACACTTGACACGACTAAAGGCTCGGGTTACGACTGCGGTGCGAGGCATTCGTATTGCGACAAGTCGGGGACGATCTCAAGTACTCCAACGGCTCCCATGACGAGTAACGAGAGGCGATTGAGGGTGACGATTGAGGGGTGAAGAGTGACGAGGCAACTGCACGCCCCGTCATTTGCAGTTGCTGTCGTTGTTGTTGCTGTTGTCGTTGTTGTTGCTGTCATGTGCAGTGCATTTGGGGTCTTGTGGCCCGAAATTTGATATAGACTGCAGTTTAAATAATATACCATTTTGTATTCCCTTTCGCTTTCAATCCCCTCTGCACTTTCGACCAGCAAAACCTTTTATTAAACTTCGTTTTTTTTTTTGTTCGCTGTGGCTTTGCCGCAAATGGACCATGCGAAGCATTTGAAATGTTTATACATGTGACTGAACATGATTTTGTTTAAACAAGGAAACCATATACAAAATATATATACAACTTGACCGTTACAGAATTCCGCGAGAAACATAATATGATGTGTACATATCGTTATGTTTAGACTTGGAATAGGATTTGAGCTGCAAGTAGTTTTTATGTTACTGCAATTTTATTAAGTATACGTAAGCAGAATTGTGGCTGGTAATCTATATATCATAATGTATAAAGTAGCAGTGGTCCAGCGTTTAGAGCGTCTGATAGTGGACGTTAAGAACGTGGCTTCAACTCCACTGCCAGGGTATTATTTGCAAATGAAGCAAATTTATTTCAAACAGATAGATTTAATATTTCCACATATCAGAGTTAAGTAAAAGGATTTCCAAGACAATAGCATGTTCTTTGAGTTCTGAGCAGTCTAATCGTGGAACAAGATTTCTATTGCAATTTGAATGCCCGAGATAAAACTATAATAATTACAGTCGTTTAGTTGCCCCGCTCCAGACAATTGTTGGCAATTGAAAGGTGGACACAAACCCCATTTGACAGACGTTAAGAGGTTGGCAGTCAGCTTAGGCGGCTACTGGAACTCCAGCAGCGAAATTGAAATCAAAATTAATCAAGGCAAAACATATGCCACAGCCACAGCCACAGCCACAGCTACGTGCAGCAGCCCAAAGGGGCAGGCAGGGGGCGTGTTGCATACTCGTATTTCTATGCAAAACTGTCAGGAGGAAAACAAGAAAAAACACGACTGCACATACAATTTGTGAGAGATTCGAGAGCCTTGGAATGTGCTTGGCGTAGGCAGAGTGCAGCGGCAGTTTTGTTGCGAACAACAAGTTGTTTAGCTGCACAAGCTCTTAACGGTGCAAACGGGGCAATTTTTAATTACAAACAGCCCGCCAGCCAGCCAGCCCGTCGATCGCCACGAGCTGTCGCCAAACAGGCGCTAGACAAACGCCCACGCACGGCGACCACTTGATCAGCTACAGGTCTGCAGCTGGACAGACGGCGCCATAGTCAAAAGATTTAATAGCTCCACAACGCTCGACGCGCCAGCTTCAATCCCGTCTCCATCTCCATCTCCGTCTCTGGCCTTTTTGTTATCTTGTCGCGCTTGTCGCTCAAAACGTAGCCACGGCGCAAGGTGTGCGAATATTGTGAATGCAAATGCGCCGGCTCACAACCAAAACCAAAAATAATAAAAATGAAATATACACACAGCAACGGCAACGGCAACGGCAACGGCAACAGCTGCAAGCCGAGCCTCAGATACAGATACAGATGCAGTTGCAGTTGCAGATACAGATACTGCTGCACGTAACGCACTTGCTGAACAAGACTGCCACGCGCCGAGGCTGTAAATGGGTTAAAGTTATTGCTCCGTTTCTACTATAATTCAATTACATCACCAAAATGTAGCTGCACTCATATTCACATGTATCTTTTACTGCCGGCTGTAACTTAATACGTCTAAAGTCTGGCTAATCTGGGTATTAATTTCAATTAATCAATAAGGCTTGTGCACTTTTTAATTCAAAACCAAATCGTTAGAACATAATTTCGCAAATCACATTCCAACATTATTTCATTTATCAAAATTTGTAGGAGATTTGCAATATTATCAGAGTTTTGACAATTAATTTATTAAAGTCAACTTCTATTTGCTTTCAAAAACATTTACTATTTTTGTCAAGCTGTCAATTTTCAAGTGATTTATAGTATTGATTATCAAGAGCATTTAATTTTTTTTATATTTAGACAGGATATTAGCAACTTTATCATTTCATTTTGCAAATGTTTACAGGGTATCGCACAACACCACAACTTGATATTTAAATAGTTGCTCGCTATTAACGAAAAATTCTATAATTATCGTGAATTTCTCACATGCGGGCCGTTAACTCGTTTTGTGGAGTTCAGTGTTCCATTTCTTTGGCATCCACGATAAGCAACGGCCTTGCAAATTAGCATTGCTCCGCTCACGCCCCTCTCCATAGCACCCCTTGTCTACCAGCGTGATCGGAGGGTTCGTTTGAAATCTGTTATCTTGCATTTGAGTCGACGACGCTGGCGAATTCCTCGCGTGTGTGTGGCGAGGTGTGAAAAGTCGATACACATGTTCTCTCGGGTTGCTTTCGTTGTTCGCATTTTGCTTTTGGCAAATATTTGCACATTGTTTTGCCAGTTGTTTAATTTGTTTTTGCCGTATTTGTGTGTTGTGTTTGCGTTTGTCATAACGCTTTTTACCCCATCGTTATCGCGACGGACGCGTGCGTGTAACTCTCTGCTGGGAACACTTGCGGAACTGTTCCCATTAGCACAGGTATGCCTCAAAGTAATTAGGACTTGAGGCATTCATCTGCAAATATTAGAAGAGTTCTTTTAACAGGCCGTTTAAGATGACTATGATAAACGAACAACAAATAAGTTACAGTTGAAAAGTCAAGAATACTTTTATTTAAATTCCTTTTCAAGTTAAATTCTGTTGTAAGGGTATTTGTAAATTTAATTTATTTCCTTCTTTGTTTTAAACTATCAACGCTTGCTGCGATTGCCAGGCAAATTAGTGCAAACAAAATGAAAATGTAATCACACCACAAAGGCGGTTCATGGTTCACTAAAACAACAACCGCTTCGCTTTTCGCAATCAGCAATAATTAATTTTTGCAGCCGTTAAGTCTGGGCATAGTTTTTGCGCCCTTTTTTTTTTTGTTATTTATTTTATTATTTTTGCACTCGTACTTTTTCGCTACGCGACATTTGTCACGTCATTTTCACGTTTCGATTTCCGCTGTACCTAAACTAACATCTGCCCAACCCAAGAGCCCAACACTCGTGGGGCGCTTATCAGCTCAACAGTCTTTAGACCTCAGCCAGACCTTATAAAATACATTATTGTATATGCACAAGTATTAAGCGGCTATTGACGTACTTGAAGCAGGCTATTGAAGTTTATCATAACCTTGCCCAATACGCCAAAGATTCGCCCCTCGACAGCTACTCAAAAAGCAGCGACTGTTTGGGACTTGAGATACGGTCAAGTTGGCAATGAAGTACGAGTATATCTCAATGCTTCTTCATCGAGAAGATATTATATAAAGCTCAATAAAGTAAGTTTTACATAACATTACAGCCTGTTCTTAGACAAGACTGTTAAAGTAATTTATTTGATATGTTCTGAAATATTCAAAAATTGTTATATGTTTGGACATTCACTCATCGAAAATTACTTAATATTTTTAGGTTTATTCATGTCGATCAGTCAGTCAGTCACAATTCAATTTCACTGGAATAAATTAAGTCGTTGAAGAAAAGCTGATTAGTTTCGTTTGAGCTCTACATTGTTTATGTTTATTGATGTATTCAACATTTCTTTTTTCTTCAATTTATGGCTGTCAAAATGAAATTTGATATTTCTCACCGTGTTTTGAGATTATTTAAATTCAATATCAAAGCTCAATCTATTTGTAATAAATTTGGAAAGTTGTGCATCAGTTTGAATTTGAACTTCAATATTTTCAAATTCACTTAATTATTTGTATTTCTATTCAACAATGAGTCACATTATTGTTATTACTGCAATCTTCAGCTGCATGCTTCTGCTACCTTAAATACAACGGATAAACAGAGCTCGGCTGATTTATTTATGCATTCCTCGAGTGAACTGCAGCCATTCATCTTGTTTTAAGTGCTGTAATTTCCAAAATAAACTTTATGCCCATTAATTAATTTACATTTTCCTTTGAACTCGTTTTATGTGGGCACTTTTTTTATAGCGCTTGTTGCGTGTCTGCACTTTGCCATTTTAATACTATAATTTGAATAATGACACAACTAAGTAAAGAAACCTTTTTTGCATCTGCCGAGGCACACACCAAACCACACACTCAAACACACACATCAGAAGAAGCACAACAAGTCGTTGACAGCTGCTGTTTTTTCAGTTTCATTTTCTTGTTTTTGGGGAAGGGCAAGTTGCAAATGTTGGAACTGTTTTATTACCTCATCATCAACGCGTACCGCAGAAGTTGGCTAAGTGGTTAGTTAGCTGGTTGGCTCGCAGGCTCAAGTTACCACCTGAACCCAGGCAAGCTGATCTCCACTGAGCCGCGCCACGCGCCACGTTCCACGTTCAACGTTCTGCGTGGCGGCAGCTGCAGCATTTGACTGATTGATGTTGGGCGATCCGAGTCGATGGCAATCCGGTCGAGAGTCCCACATCGAACATCGAACGGCGTTTGAGCCGTCTCTCGATCGCAGCTCTTTGTGTGTTGGCTGTTGGCGTCGTCTGGTCGCCGTCGAGAATTCCTTCATCGAATTCGCATTCTAACATAAGTCCGCTCACTGCGCCGACTCGACTTGACTTCGCCAAGCGAATGCTGTCCAGCTTGAGATGTAACCATTTATCTCTCACTTGCCGCATTCGAATGCACTTGATCTATTGATCTTCGTGTTTGTTGCGCCAAATGCGTCTTAGGCACAGTGGTGACAGCACATGAATTTCTAATTGAGGTGTTCATTAAATATTTCTATTAATTGGAAAATTATCAGTATAGCATTATTGATAATAATGGCAACGGACGATGGTATCACCAAACTAACAAATTGACTATAATTGCAATAATGAAATCTTTAATGAAACATACATTTTAAATTTGATATCCATTTTCGATTGGATAAGACATTAAAAAGTTACTTCAAAGGATTTACTAAATGCCTAATAATTGAACAAAAATTATGAATTATATATTTGCTTTAAATCTGTTTTAGATTGAAAAGTAAACATTAAAATCACTTAAATAATTATTTCTTAAAGCTGGCAATAAATTGGTTCTATAAATGGTTCACAGATAAATTCAAATTTTCTTAAGAGCTACAAATATTATAAAGTTGCTGTGCATTTTTTCGCATACTCAAACCTGCTTAAGGTTAAGTAAATCAATTTATTTGAGATAACTATATGTTAATACAATTATGTCTATGGGTTATTAATGCATTTCGGCCATAAAACGCAATTACAGAAATCATAGAGCTAAGCCAGGTCTAGAAAACAAATTGATGGAGCTTAACGCTGGCTAATCCTTTAAGACCTGGCTCAAAGACTTGGCGTTGTTGTCGTAAAACGGCTGCATGTGGGCCAACTGGGGACGCCTACAAGCGTCTCCTTGGCAAATGTCAGCAGAGTGACCACTGTGCCTGGGCAGGTATCGTTACCTGTTTGCCTTGCGGTTCAATGCACCAGTGTTGCCAACCAGTTGCAAAACTATGGGAGCGAGAGACAGGGGAGTGCTTAGATGTAGGCTTTGCTGGCTGTTGCCTTATTTGTAAGCGGTTGTGGGCCGCTGTTTAGCTGTAAGCTGTTTGGCTGTTTAGCTGTTGGCTGTTACCATTCAAGCGATTCGGAGTGCGGCAACATTTTATTTATTTTATCGACTTGGTTTTTTGTAATTCGTATTTCGCAGAGACACCTTGTACCGCATGTCGTTCGACTTGGTGCCGCTGGAACGGGCCAGCTGGGAGGCGACGCCAGAGAAGATATTCATGTGCCAGCAGAAAGGCCAGTCGGAGCGATGGTGTCGCAACTATGTGCGCGTGCTCCACAGCTACGGTGAGAACCAACTGTACGCGTGTGGGACGAACGCCTTCCAGCCGAGCTGCTCATGGCGCCAGGTGAGTGGTCGCCAAGCTGTGGCGTCGCCAATGCAGCCACATTTAACGTGTACCTCTTGCACTCGCAGATGGAAAACCTGACAGTCACCGCGTTTGACGAAGGTGTCGTCAAGTGCCCCTTCCATCCGCAGGCGAACAGCACCAGCCTCCTGCAGGCCAACGGCAACATGTTCGTCGGCGCCGCCACCGACTTCTCCGGCAACGATGTGGCCATCATTCGCTCTCCCGCCCAGTCCCACGGGGTAAGTCCATCAACCAAGTCTACGTCTCTATCCTCTCGGAAATAATTAATAATTAACTGACTCAACTATACTTGACATTTTCATATTAATTCTTATTGCTTCATCTTTAGAGATTAGGTATTAAGTATATATTTGCAAATAAAATATCTTTCTAAACATTGGAATTAAGAGCACTCATTTAATTATCATGTTATTCCCTTAATTTTCAATTATCTCACTGTAATCCTTTAAATCTCTCACAGTCTAATTATGAATTTTTTTTTGACATTTTCGTGTGCTTAAAATTTGAACAAATATTTCTCTAAAAGTTATCTGCATTTTCAAGATTGAATGGTTTTAAATGTTCTTCACAAGGACCAAAGCATTCATTTTTATTTATTTTATTTTTAAATAAATGATATCTTTATAATTGTTTTTGAAGTTATTTGATTTTTTCAAGATTGAATTATTTTAAAATTTGTACACGTTTTACAAAATTATGTTTAATACTTAAGATTCACTTTTATTTTATTTTTATAACTCCCAATTAATTTTTTAGTTATCTGATTTTTTCGAAAATAAATTCATTTGAATTTCTACTTCGTTTTCCATAATTACAAAACATTTATTTTAATTTTATTTAATTTCTTTACAATTATCCTTTTTCTTTGTCTTCAATTCTTTACGACTTATTTGAATATTTTTTTAAATACTTATCTAATCCTTGTGGTTTCCTCTCCCTTTTCTAGGTGGATCGTCAGCGCTTCCTGCGCACCAAGCAGTACAACAACAAATGGCTGAATGGAGCTCAGTTCGTGGGCAGCTTCGAGGCCGGCAACTTTGTCTACTTTCTGCTACGCGAATCCGCCTTGGAGCACATGAGCTGTGGCAAGGTAAGATCACACCAATGAGTGGCCAACAACCATTACTCACTTGTAATCTCTAAACTCATTCGCTAGGCAATCTATTCCCGCATTGCGCGTGTCTGCAAGAACGATGCTGGCGGAGATCAGGTGCTGCGCGACAACTGGACATCGTTTCTGAAGGCGCGTCTCAATTGCTCGCTGCCTGGGGATTATCCCTACTACTTCGATGAGATCCAGGGCATGACCTATGCCGAGTCCGAGAACGTGCTCTACGCCACCTTCACTACAACGGGGTAAGTGCTCGAGAGGATTCCTCATACTAAACTGTTACTAACAACTCCTCTTTGCCGACAGTTCCAGCATCTATGGTTCGGCCGTTTGTGCCTACAACTTGAGCGCGATTAACGATGCCTTCGAGGGCGCCTTCAAGGTGCAGGAGCACGCGAATGCCGCCTGGGAGACGGTGAATACTCCGCAGCGCAGTCAGTTCCAATGCGCAAGTGGAGCCAGCGGCGCCTCTGAGTTCGGTCGTCTGCTGGAGAGCTCCCGCTACCAGCTGATGGATCAGGCGATTCAACCGATTGGCGCCCAGCCCTTGTACCACTCCAGGCTGGAGCGGTTCAGGCACATTGCTCTGGACGTGGTGCAGACCAAGACGGAGCAGCTGCACGTGCTCTTCGTCTCCAGCAGCGGCAATCACATCAAGAAGTTGTCCGTGAAGTACGGCCGGGAACAGGACAAGGTGCAGACGTGCCTCGTGGAGCTGTGGCAGGCTGATGACACGGGCAGCACAGCGTTGCTGCACATGTCGTACCTCAAGGTGACCGAATCGCTGTATCTGGGCACAGATCTGGCGCTGACTCGCATTCCTGCCCAGCGTTGCAGTCGCCACGTGTCGCAGTCGAGCTGCTTCAATGCCATGGATCCGTATTGCGGCTGGAACGAGCTCGTCGAGCGCTGCACGCCCCTCGATCCGACCGTGCAACAGCCTTGGCTGCAGCCCAGCTCCTTCAGCTGTCCCGTGCTCAATGCGCCCATCGATGGCGGCTGGTCCGCCTGGTCGGAGTGGCACGACTGCCAGCAGCACGAGCAGCCGGACAGCAACTGCTTGTGCCGGCAGCGCAACTGCAACAATCCGCAGCCACAGCACGGCGGCGGCGGCTGCGAGGGCATCAGCACTCAGGTGACGAACTGCACCCAGCACGGCGGCTGGACAGATTGGTCGGCGTGGTCGCCCTGCTCCCAGACCTGTGGCATCGCTGTGAAGACGCGACGACGCAGCTGCGGCAATCCGAGGCCCGCGCACGGCGGACGCATGTGCCTTGGCCCGGAGCACGCCGAGATGTACTGCAGCCACCTGCCGCCGTGTCCAGTGGCCAAGCCGACGGCTGTGGACGGTGCCTGGGGTCCCTGGGGCGAGTGGAGCGAGTGCAGCGCCCAGTGCGGCGGCGGCTTTCGCATGCGTCGTCGCGAATGCGATGATCCCAAGCCGCTGAATGGCGGACTGGATTGCCCGGGCTGTCGCCTGGACTACGAGGACTGCAACATGCAGAGCTGCGCCGAGGTGCGCAAGTTCAGCGCCTGGACACCTTGGCTGACGGCCAGCGTTGGCAATGCCACCGAACCGCAGGTGGAGAAGCGTTATCGCTACTCGTGTCGGGCGACGACGGCCGATGCCAGCTCGGTGAAGATCAATCTGGTCAAGGAGGAGACACGTAACTGCCGTGCCGACGGCAGCTGTCAGCGCACGAATGAACACGACGCCAACTCGGAATCGGACTCGGACTGGTCGCCTTGCAGCGTCAGCTGCGGCGGAGGCAGCCAGCATCGGCAGCGTGGACGCAATCTGCAGAATCGCGCCTGCAATCTGCAGCCGTGTCCAACGGACGCGGAACAGCAGCCGGACAACAGCATCGACACTCAGCTGGAGCACGAATGGAGCTGCTGGTCGGAGTGGTCGAGCTGCTCGGTCACCTGTGGCCTGGGAGTGCGACGACGCACCCGCAAATGCCTGGGAGGGCACGAGCGTCTCTGTGCGGGACGCGCCATCGAGGAGCAGAAGTGCGAGCAGGTGCCCTGCGAAGGTGAGTATCGAATGGGATAACTCTTTACAATAGTTCAATCAATTTATGCCTCTTTCTTGCGTTTACAGACTTTCTGGGCTGGAGCAATTGGAGCGAGTGGTCCGCCTGCTCCAGCGATGGCATTCGACTGCGTCATCGTCGCTGCGAGGCCGAGCAGCCTTCGAGCCTAGAATGCCGTGGCGCCGAGTTCGAGAAGACCGCCTGTGTGCCCGGCGAATGCGATGGTGAGTTCCAAATCAATTATTACTACAAAATAGTTATAAATTTAATTTAAAATATGTTTTAATATTAAAAATTGAGCATTGAAATATAATTAATAGAATTATTTTCCAATTTTATTATAATTAAAAAGATGTATGGATGGAATATAAATATTTAAATTGATTAATAATCTCTATGTTACATATGTAGATATTTACAACATTTTGTTGTTGTCTCTACTCCATTATCTTTAATCTGACTTATCACATTTTTAACAATGAATCATTATTTGACTTTATTTTACAGAAGTGCAATCAGCGTCAAGCGCCACGCTGCCCATCGTCATCTGTGTGCTGTTGCTATTCACGGGAGCCTGTTGCTTGGTCACTTATCATCTGACGCGCCGTCGCTTCCTGCTCAGCGTGGAGGAGGCGCTCAACAAGACGACCACAACGACGGCCAGCTTCGACGCGTATCCCAATCAGTATTCCAGCTTGCCCACCAAGGATGTAAGTCCATCGAATTGAACCGAAACGAAACGAATGTCAAATGACAATTTATGCTTGTTCTCCTTGCAGTACTATGAGCAGCGACCCAAGCGTCAGAGCAGCTTCCGCATGCCGGCCAAGACCAGCAATATTGGCAACGGGACGCTCAATCGCAACAACATGCATCACAACAACACGCCCAAGGTGCTGGCCAAGACCTACAATGACTGCGAGACGGGCACTCTGAAGCGCCAATCGGCGCTCAACAATTGTCGTCAGCAGAACATCGATGACGAAAAGTTTTAGCCAAGGATCTAGCAATCTGCCGATTTACGGATGTGATCGCCCCCCAATATTAGTGCCATTGTTGCCTGCCTGAATTCAAGTGTTATATTGACAACGAATGTATTTTGCATAGTGCTTGCAAAAAGTTCCTTCTCTGACTCATATTGAGTCGTTTTATAAGTTATATGCATACATACATACATACATATGAGTATGTATATTAGATCTATATGTTCTATGTTCTCGATTAGATAGATTTTATCAAGCAATACGTAATTTTTGTACAAAATTCCACTGTTGTAAAGTTTTGTTTTATATGTTTGTTTATTGCCTAAATTGTATTTCCAAATCACGTACTACTTTAAGTCGCATTATTCTAATTGTAATCTGTTTCTAGAATCATACAAAAGGCGAGACTGAATGTTAAATTTCTTTAGATATTTGCGCCCATCCCAAAATTAATGCCATGCAAGTTAAATTGAGAAACGTATAATTTATCATCTTGTACATTTCTATGTCGTAAGCTAGCAGTTAAGCCAATAATTATGCAAACTGCATAATTTTTATAAAATATATACATACAAAATAACAAGAAACTTTGTAAATTAAATACCTCGAAGTGTATTTAGGTTCATGTTAAATTTAAATTTCAAATTCAAACAAAATATCGATACATCGATTATGTTTTAAAAAATTGTTATCGCGATAGTCTAGGGTCGAAATGTCGCATATTGATATTATTTTGAAATTAACTTTTCTTGGTCACTCTTAAGCCAAAAGCGACGCCAACCAAGCAGGAATAATTGAGTTACGCAGGCAATTATTTATTTCAACCAACTTTAATATAAATTCGGTAAAGCGCACATAGTAGGTAATTAAAACAAGTGGAAACACCGCTAACTTTTCTTAAATGTTAAGTATTTCAGTAAGTATACGCAAAAATTAGACAAAATTTGTGTGAAAATGCGACACACATAAACACGTACATATATAACGGTTAAATGGTGTGTCAAGCTCACTTACACATGCGCATGGCGGAAGTGCTTAACAGTTATTTATTAAAACATACGACCGAATTGCATATCACGTTGCAACAAGTGGTATATTTATTTTTTGCCTGCCGTCCTAAAGCATGCAACAATTTCAACATGTGGATTGGTTATCGATACGCAAATTATCGTGCCCTAAACAGCTGTTCAGATATACGATAATATCGGATGCAGTCGTACCGATGAAAATGAATTAAGTTGTCACGATCGGTAGCAGAATGTTTCATATCACTACGGGAAAATATAAAATTATTCAGCATGCAATTGTGATAAAACAAACATTTTGATGGTGAACTTAATCTAAATTAGAAATGCGCCTAAGAAAAAAAGAAACCTATTGGGTGTGCTCGTTACGACCTAACAATATGTAAATAAAAATTTAAAAAAAAAATATAAAAATTTATTTATTTTGGAAACTGGGAGCATACATGTAAAATAAACAGGAGATCCGAAACAAGGTGATATTGAATTATTAAAATGCGTGGACTCCGTTGACACGGCGGGCCCCACTAAAATCGAATTTGTGACTGAATCTACCAGGCGAACAGAAACGAGCAGTAGGTTGGTGTGCAAATTGCAAAGTCACCCAAACATCTGCGGGATCCTAGAATGCGTGCTCTTAGCATCCACCTCGTGCTCTTGAAAACCACACGTGCTCTTGAAAACCACACGTGCTCTTAGAAACCACACGTGCTCTTAGATTCCACCACATGCTCTTAAAACTCCCCACGTGCTCTTAGCATCCACACCGTGCTCCTAAAATCCACAACACTATTGCGGTGTAAATCCACCTGCTTGCTGCTCATTTCTGTTCGCCTGGTATTTCAGGTGCTCAACGTGGAAATTCGTACAGCTGCGCTGGCGCTGAATTGCTTCAATCTTTTTTAACGCATGAAATGAAAGTTTAAATAATGATAAGAAAATAATTATTCAAGGCATGAATTTAGCGCCTTTGCAAAATTAATTTTGCTGTCTACAAATTCTCCAGAGGATTCCTTCTGAAAAACAAGGTGGACCATCTGAAATACCAGGCGAACAGAAACGAGCAGTAGGTAGGTGTGCAAATTGCAAAGTCACCCAAACATCTGCGCGATCCTAGAATGCGTGCTCTTAGCATCTACCTCGTGCTCTCAGAATCCACACGTGCTCTTAGATTCCACCACTTGCTCTTAGAATCCACTACAATTTTGCGGCGTAAATTCACTTGCTGCTCATTTCTGTTCGCCTGGTATTTCAGCTGCTCAACGTGGAAATCTTGTCGAGATTGTGAACGCGTTTTTTTTTAATTTAAAATTTACAAATTCGTACAGCTGCGCTGGCGCTGAATTGTTTAAATCTTTTTTAACGCATAAAATGAAAGTTTAAATAATTTTAAGAAAATAATTATTCAAGGCATGAATTTAGCGCCTTTGCAACATTAATTTTGTTGTCCACAAATCCCCCAGAGGATTCCTTCTCAAAAACCAGTTCGACCATCTGAAATACCAGGCGCACAGAAATGAGTAGCAAGCGAATTTACACAAACAGCACAAAAGTAGGCAACAGAAAATGTTCCCGCAGTTTTTTGCAGCTGCCTGAAAGTATGCAATTATATTCATATTTTAAATTCGCAATTATTTTATTATTCAAGCTTTTTTGTAGCTTCCTGAAAGTATGCAATTATAGTTAAATTTTAAATTCGCAATTATTTTATTATTCAAGATGTACTTAAGGGCAAAATATGATTACAACTAGTTTATACATGCGTAAAGAAAATGAATAGTACAAATTAATTTGTAAAATTAAAACATCCAAAGGCAATAAATAGTAGAAAACAGTTAAGAACTAGAGCTAGTTACATACACTAATCATAAATTTAGAATAATGATTAAGATTGTGATTCGATTGCGATAGGACGAGTAGAACAACAACCGAGAACATTTACAAATCGGTGATCTCCTGCTGAGTAGATTCGTAGACAGCTGTTCTCGCTCCCACGCCGGCGTTGATTAGTTTGCCGGAGACAGCTTGATCCTCGTTGGTAATGCGTGTGAGCAGCTCGGCCTGGATGCGTTTAAGGACTTCCACGACCTCGCAGAGGACGCCGCTCTGGGCCGCCTGTTGCATGGCATCGTTGGCATCGACTAGCGCCTCGTTCAGTGCGCCCAGCTCCATGCGCGCCTTGGCCCGAGCATAGTAGCCCTCGTAGCTGTGCGGCTTCTGGAGTATGGCTTGCGTGGCCAAATCTATGGAGGCGTCAAGTTCCTGCAACATCAAAATACTTGATTAGTTTCGTGAGTAGACAGCGTGAATGCCACTTACATTGAGTTTTCGCTTGCAACGCGACAGATTCAGCAGCAGATTGGTGCGCAGCTGGGCGAAGACGGCGTTCCGCTCGAGCAGCTGCTCCAGGCCGGAGATCTTGCGCAGCGCATACTGATAGCGATGTGCGGCATCCTGGAAGCGGTTCTTGCGGTACAGCACATTGCCGTCCTCCAGCAGCTTGTTCAGCAGCACCACCAGTATCTCCGGCTTGCCCATGGCCATGCTCCACGTGGTCGGTCCCAGCTTGGCGCCCTTGCGCAGAAACACCTGCACCGCCTGGATGTTGCGACAGGCAATCGAGCGGTCCAACGGCCGCATGCCGTGCACATCGATGTGCTCCAGGTTGGCGCCCTGCTCCAGCAGATAGAGCACCAGGCTGGCGGCGCCTTGATACGTCGCCAGATCGAGCGCAGTGCGTCCGTTGTGATCCTCGTGCTGGCGATTGCAGCCGTGCTCCACGAGGCACTTCGTCGCCGACAAGTGGCCACGCAGACAGGCCCAGCTCAGCGCCGTGAATCCCTCGTGATCCTCGGCCTCCAGCGCAGCGCCGCGTGCCAGCAGCAGCTCCAACAGCTCCAGATGTCCCTCCTCGGCGGCGATCATCAGCGGCGTCTTGCGCGTCTGGCCCAGCGGCTCGTCGAGCAGCGCGCCCCGCTGCAGCAGCTGCTCCACAACGCTCCAGTGGCCCTCCTTGACAGCCAGCCACAAGGCCGTGTAGCCCTGACGATTGCGTGCATCAATCTGGGCGCCACGCGACATCAGGATGTTGACGGCATCCACGCAGCCATGACGCGCCGCGGCGGTCAAGGCGAGCTCGCCGCTGCTCGGCTCGAGGCCGTTCACATTGACGCTCAGATCGTCCAGCTCGTGCTCGTTGAGGTCGAGCAGATCCTCAAGGATTTTGACATGCGCCTGCGCGGCAGCGCCAATCAGCGCCTGCTGCAGCGCCAGCGAACGGCCCACGTCCTGGGAGCGGGCGCGCGGCGACCAGTCGCAGGCCAGCAGATACTGCACCACACTCAGATGACCCATGCGTGCGGCATGCACCAGAGCACAGCGCTGCGTGGTGTCCAGCTGGCCGAGGCTGCTGCCGGCGGCCACCAGGCGTCGCACGACGTCGCAGTGGCCGCGCATGGCGGCCAGGATGAGCGGCGTGCAGCCCTGGCTGTTGGTCAGGCCGACGTCGGCGCCGAACTCCAGCAGCAGGCCGACCATGGGCAGGATGCCCTCGTGGGCGGCAATGCACAGAATGGGCGCGTCGCCCATGTAGTCGGTGCGATGATCCGGCGAGGCGCCGGCGAGCAGCACCAGGCGCGACACCTTCACGTTGGGACTGTAGACGTTGCGCAGGGCGCCGAGAGCCGCCGAGATGTTGTCGGCAGCGCCGGCCAGCCAGTAGGACTGCAGATCGCGGGGCGAGAGCGCCGCCTGGCTGCTGCTGTAGAGATGCGCCTTGAGCATGTGGTGGCCCAGCTCCAGGGTGAGCTGGGGCTGCAGCGGCGCCTGCAGACGCGACAGCCGGAAGGCAATGCCGGCGTGACCGAGGCGGGCGTCGCAGAGGAACTTGCTGGACTCGCCCTCGTCGCGTCGCATCAGCCACTCGCGCAGGGAGCTGTGGAAGAACATGTAGGTGTTGTCCAGCCGCTTGATGAGGAAGCCGTCGAGCAGCTTGAAGCGCTGCATGAACTGCGGCCAGCTGAGCGGCTCCTGTGCTCCGTGCTGCAGCGCCTCCATGCTGTAGTAGATCTCGTCCAGCGTCAGCGGATACAGGGCGGCCAGGCACACGTTCAAAATGGGCGCCGTCTGCTCGAAGCTGCGGGCGTTGGGAAAGCGCAGATTGAAGTGCAGCAGAAAGATCTGGGCCAGCGAGACGGGCAGCACCTTGTAGCTGGACGACTTGACCACCAGCTGGCCACGCGAGATCAGGTCCAGTATCAGCTTGGCATAGAGCATCGATCCCCGGCTCAGCGACTGCAGATGCGTCACAAACTTGGCCTGCGACTGCGCCAGCTGCCCCCCAATGTTGTGCTGGATGTCTGGGCAGTGCGCAATCCGCGCATTGATGTAGTCCAGCATGTCCTGCTGGAGGGTCTGGCTGCTGGCCCAGCTGTCGAGCGTCAGCTGCGTGTAGCTGGGCGCCTTGACCAGCTCCAGCATCTGGGTGCGCACCGTCGCCACCAGCTTCAGCCAGGCGGGAAAATGCGGCGTCAGCTGGGCCAGGAAGCTGGCGATCGTGTGTCCGTGATCGGGTCGATGATACTCCGCCTCGCACAGCGCATCCACCAGGATGACGGCCACCTTGGCCGGTATTTTGCCAGCGCGATGCAGCTGCGCCAACGGTTCCAAGATGGCCAGACGCATCACGCGCTCCGCATCCGCGATGCACTCGCGCACACTCAGTATGTCCTGCAGATGCGGCTCCGACAGCAGGTAATCCCGATACGCCGTCAGCTGCGGCGCCTGGCAGAGCTGGGCGGCCAGCGAGTGCACGAAGTCGGGCACCTGGCAGGTGAGATTCGCGTCCGACTGGCAGAAGTGGTAGCCCACCATGTGCGAGGCCAGGCCGCGCATGCGTTCGTTCTGCGCCCCCAGCTGGCTGTAGATGGCGTCCACGTCCTCCTGCTGCTGCTGCTGCATCTGCCGCCGTCCGAAGCACGAGTACTCGACAAGCTGCAGGCAGAAGGCCGTCTTCCCGGTGCCCGGCTGGCCGTTGATCAGCACCACGCGCGTGTCCGTGCCCAGCAGGATGTTGGCCAGCTGCTGCACCAGCCACTGGCGTCCCGCATACGGCGGATCCGGCTCCTGCAGCGGCACCTCGAAGAACAGCGGCTTCAGCGCCAGCTGCACGGCGGCCAAGGCTGCGGCGGCGGCTGCTCGCTTGCTCACCACTCCGCCAGCCGCTGGAGCTGCCGCTGCTGCTGCTGCTCCCACTGCGCCTCCAGCTGCCACGCCCCCAGCTGCGGGCTGAGCACGCGTGGAGCGGCGAGCGGCGCTCTTGCGCGCCTTGGCCAGCGGCAGCGCCTCGTAGGCGTGCTCCTGCATCGAGCAGCCCATCTTGAACTTGCTGCACAGACTGAGCGCATCCTCCTTGGCATTCGAGGTGGCCACCGACAGTTGGCTGCCGCTCAACGCCCCGCCACATGCGGCGAGCGTCTGCTCCGGACTGATGTTGTGCGAGGAGCTGCTGCTGTTCGCTGTGATGCAGCTGCTGCTGCTGATGTTGTTGCTGTTGCTGTTGGTGGTGTTGTTGCCGCTGCTGCTGGTGGTGCTCGTCGAGTTGCCGTTGTGGTCGCTGCTGCTGCTGCTGTGGCTGTTGCTGGTGCCGCAGTTGCCGTTGTCGTTCAGCAGCAGGCCGAGACGTGCTCGCAGCTGATCCTTCTGCTGCTTCTCGTTGAGCAGCGCCTGCGAGTGATGCTCAATGCCCAAGGTGTCGCTGCCTAAGGACGAGATTAAGCGAAAGACGTTTAAGTTTGGCTTATGAGGGATAAAGATAAACCTTAACATGCAAAAACGAACGGGATTAAGGAGCAATAATGGGACTATCGACATAATATGAAAGTATATAGAAGATCACGTAATCAATTGTTTCCATGTTATCAATTCTTAACGAGCAATGGGTGAAATATTAAAACATTTAATTTGCGCAGCAAATTACATTATCAACAGCTCATTATCTGATTCATGGTATTTCACTATTTCAGGGTCAATGTAATAAATTTAGTACCCTATAAGTAAAGAATTGTCGGAGAACATGGCGTAGATCAGACAAAGCTAAGAAAATAGAGGAATTTGTTAAGCAATTATACTGAAACCATTTCGAGTAGAAAATAAGTTCTATGAGTGCAACACAAATTGTAATAAAGTAAAGTGGATAATAATGAGAATTAATTTATAAGGAATAAATATACTTTAAACTCTAATTAAAGAGTAGTCGGGATTGAATTTAAAGCCTGAACAATTTCGGGATTAAAATCAGAATTTAAAAAGTAAAAGATTCCGACGTCGTTTCAGATTAATTTCGGATTTCTTTTTCTGTGTATAATTCGAAATAATAGTTTTCATAATGTTGTTGAAGTTACTTATGTGTTAACGCAAGTTCTATGAACATATAAAGCATATTAAACTTCAGACTATACAAAACAATTAAATAAAGAAATAAATAGTAAAAGAAGATATTATTTAATGAAGAAGAAAAACAAAATAAAAAACGTGCAAGTCTGTTAAAATTCAGACATTAAAAAAATAAGGTATTAAGATAAAATTAGTGAAGATTGGAGAACACAAAACAGATCAGTTAAAAGTTACAGTTGACATTCGAAAGAGACAGACGACAAATGAATTGCATGCAGAGGAAAAGAGTGCGAGAGAGGAGGAAGTGGGGCCCATGCCTGCTAGATGATTGAGTCCCGCGTCACTCGAGTTGGAGGAGTTGACGCTCCAGAGGGACTTGATGAGGCACTTGATCGAGGTGCCCGCCAGGCTGAGGCGATTGAGGCGATTCTCGCTGTTGGCGCCGTGCTCCGTCGACGTCTTCAGGTTGTGGTTGCTCACATTCTTGCGACGGCGTCGCGTGACCGCCGAGTCCGAGCACGTCGATGTGTTCAAGGCATTCGACTCCTTGCGATGATCTGGATGAAGCAGTTGAGATGAGATGAGGTACAGAGAGAGTGCAGCGTGTAGAGTGCAGAGTGCAGAAGAGGGGATAGCCAAGGATCTTAGGGAGCCATTTGCCCAGCACCAGACTTAACGAGTTGCTGTTGAACTTACCGCCCGAGAGTATGGATGCCGTGTCCAGGGGACAGCCGCCGTTGGAGGCAGTGCGTCGATGGCCGGTCAAGGCGCTGCGTAGATTCTTGTGGTTGAAGAAGCGGCGACGCGTCGGAGGCGTGGCAAATGCCGGCGTTGCATGCAACTCGCTGTACGGCAGGTGCAAATTGCTGTGCGCAATATTATTGTTGCTGCTGCTCGTTTGCTGCTTGCCAATCAGCAATTGTTGCTGCTGTTGCTGATGTTGTTGTTGCTGCTGCTGCTGGTGGATGTCGACGGTGACGGTGTGTGTGTTGGCCACGAAGCTTGTGGCATTGCCGTTGCTGTGGCATTGGCCATTGGTGGCAGCTGTTGCCGCTGCCGCTGCCGCACGGGGCAATTTGCCAATGCTCGCATAACGGTGGTAATCCGGCGACTGCGACTCCTGGCGATGCTGCTGCAAGCACAAAACGAAAAGAGATGAAGACTTGAGAAATGAGTTGCACTTTGAGGCACACATATATACTACACATTAGAGTGTGTTTGTGTGTGTGTGTGTGTGTGCCCAGCTTTATCGACGATGAAAGTTCGCTGTGCCACATGCCACAAGCGGCGGCATGCGGTCCCCACAGCAAAGAGAACGCGAGCGAGCGAGCGCTGCATAGAAAGGCGTTGCACATCGATTAGTCATATGCGACTTGTCTTCGACTTCGACTTCGACTGAGGAGCAACCTCCTCTGGCTGCAGGGAGTCCTCTCCTCCCATCTCCCTCTCCCTATCTCTGTCTTTGTCTCTGGGCGCAGCAAGGTGCGCCATACCTAATCCCAGGCGAGATTAAGGCAGAGGGAACTCAAGCAAATGAGAGAAATACAGAGACAGAGACAGTGGCCAAAAGAGTTGCACAAGCGATAGAGTAAATAATACAGGGAATTATTATAGTTACAGTAATACTGGTACTGTGGAAAGATGTAGACAAATGTGGAGCATCTGACTGGAGAAGGATTTACATAGGGCAAGGAAGTGAAAAAAGAGATATACATATAGGGATACAGAGAGATACCGGAAGAAGTTGGCAAAGGTGTTCAAAAAGTGTATAACAGTTCAGAACTGGGGAGTTGAAATTATTAAGTACAAAGAAAATCTTTCATAAATTCAAAAAATGTATTGCTGATCAGAATTGGGGACTTGTAATAAATAAGTACAAAGAGAATATTTCATAAATTCAAATTAAATTAATATAATGTCAAATGATAGTATCTCAAAGAATGTATTTCACTATAAAACTATTGGAAATGCTTTCTAGTGGTCTGATGTCTAGACTATTGATTATGGCCGAGAGTCAGCTGCGAAGAAGAAGTGCAGCCAACATTCTACAATGAATTGAAGAGTTGAAAAATAAGTATAATGAGAATCTTTCATAAATTCCAATTTAAATTAAATTAATTTAATGCCAAATGAGAGTATCTCAAAACTACTGGAAATTCTATCTTCTGCTGAACTGCAGCTATAAATTTAAATGTCTTCGCCAGACTTTTGATTATGGCCGAGTTGAAAAAAAAGGTATAATGAGAATCTTTCATAAATTCTAATTCAAATTAAATTAATATAATGCCAAATGAGAGTATCTCAAATAATGTATTTTACTTAAAAACTACTGGAAATTCTATCTTCTGCTGAGCTGCAGCTATAAAATTAGATGTCTTCGCCAGAGTTTTGATTATGGCCGAGAGTCAGCTGCGAAGCAGAAGTGCAGCCAACCTACTCAGGCATGTTCGACATCCCACAATGGTCAGTGATGATCATCATCATCATCCTCTGTCTGCCCAGACTGGATGCTGCTGTCCGTCTGTCTGCCTGTTTCTCTCTCTCTCTCGCTCTCTTTCTCTGTCTCTGTCTCTGTCTCTGTTTGTCTGTCGTGTGTCGCGATCAGTGCGATTAGCTGGAGGTTCTGTTGGCGTAAGATCGTGCTCCGCAGTCGACGGCTTATCAAGCATCGTCTGCGTTGGCCGGACATCAGGAGCAGGCAAGACTCAGAGTCAGAGATGCTGCAACTGTCAAGTGTATTTAGTGAGCATTCTCCTCGCTCTTAGTCATCCCAGAGGCATACTGTTCGCATCGAGTCTGTCTGGGGGTTTCGTCTTAATGAACCGCAACTCATTTGGTGTCTGGCTTGCTTTCCTACAGGCTGCAGTCTACATTCTATATTCAGCACTCTACAGTCCACAGGCTAAAGGCTCCAAAATCGCAAACTTGTTTGGCAGAACCTGTTCCCTATTGTGTGGGATAATGGCTTGAAATTGGTTTGTTTCGGGCACACACAAAGTTTGGCAGCGTCGTAATTGCGGGTCGCTGGCAGAGCCAACATTCCATTTAATTGAAAGCCAAAGATAAAGCAGATAAAATAAGGATATTACGTGACCAGACGGCGGCAGAGAGAACACTGATAGAATGCTTTCGATGAGTGGGCCTCAGTTCTAGAAAGCTGCATGTCAGCTCCCACGGATCCCGCTTCCCACTTCCGCTGAGGATGCGTGCCCGTTTTAAGTGCAGTCTGCCCACTTGCCTATCCGTCTGTCCATCCGTCTGTCTGTCTGTCTGTCCGACTATTAAGTTGCTGCGATTCCCCACACTCGATAAATGACCTATCGATACACGGCTAAAGTAATTAAGTACCGGTTAGCCACGATCCATTGCGATTCGTTTCGTTTCGAGCCAAGCCGAAGAAAGGCTTTCTTTAAACTAGTTCGCTTGTGGTCCCTCTCTTTCTCTCTCTCTCGATATCTCTGTTTTCCAGTCTAGTGTTTTATCGGCGGCCACCCCGCGGTGGCTTTTTAATTGGCCACATCATTTTGATTAAGTTGTAGCTGGAAAATTAATTAACAAATTATGCCTGCCACTGCATTGCAAATTGAAATTTCTATAGAAAAGTGAAAATCACATTTCAACTACACGCAATTTGCAATTTTAATTGTCGTTGTCGTTGTAGTTGTAGTTGCCAGGAGATTGTACATTCAACTATGTTTTTGCAGCATTATCATCGTGTAAGCATTCAAGTGCTCGTTAGTGGAAAGAGGTGTTGGAATGTGACACTGCAATCCGCAATAATTGCAGATCATCCGATCCATATATGCTTATAATCGATAGTACAATTAATTGGTATCCTAGCAAATTCATTGAAATTATGTGACCTCTGAGGAGAGCTGATAAGATTACCAGAAGAATTTACTAGAAGGCAATTCCAATAGTTTCGAATGGCTTTTCGAAGCCAATTAAAATAACGAATGTAGTCTACGGATTAGTTGCTCAATTTATTTATAGATCGATAGTACGCGATGAGTATCGAGTTCATAACGAACACATTGCGAATTTGGCCAAACCTTCGATACGCCAATAAATTGTCAAACTTCAAGCTGCGCCCGAATAGGAACAAAGACAACTGGCAACAACCTTTCTCACTAAATGTCGACCAGAACCAATTGGGCTTGGTTGTGGGGACCCCGAGGGGTCCTCGTCGCCCCAAAAGAGCGCAGGTGTAATGCCAGCCGGTCGTCGATGTAATTGTAATATGACAAACTCGCATTAATTTGCTTAAACATAAAAAGCGCAACAAAAGCCGCCACATCGCAGTTTCAATACCCTTACGAAATATATATATATATTTTTGAATATAAAACAAAGTAAATTATTAATTTTCATTATTATTACATGCATTTTAAGTAGTCATATATTTTTAGATATATTCTAAAAATATCAATATTTTTATTCCAAATTTTGTCTTTTCCCAGAGTATTTTTTTGAGGTACCTGATTCCAAATTGCAATCGTTTTTTGGGATACGTGCAATGTTAGTGTATATTATGCATTAAAACGGAGGCCGAAATCTGAAGCTGAAGCTGAAGCTGAAGCTGGGACCGCAATGCAATTACCGCAGCCATTTAATGATCGACTCGCCAGAGTCCGATCCGGCTGCAGCCGGAGACAGAGACAGAGACAGAGATGGAGACGGAGACGGAGACCGAGCTGGCAACAAGATTAATGGTTCATTCAAGAATTCGATTCGATTTTTGGACAAGCACCCAAACAACAACTACAGCAACATCAACAGGTTCATAATAATTTTGTGCCAAGTTTTTAGGCGGCTGCAAAATATGAATAAGACAGACACTTTAAACTGCTCGACTGCCAAATGACCTAGAACTGGGCAAAAATTTGATAAAGAAATCCCCCAGAACATGACATTTTGTATTATAATAAATTACAAGTCTTATTTTCCAGTTCTTATCACCGCTAGTCGAATGGGGTTAAACAAATAGTTTGAATGTTTTGTTTATTCTAGAAGCATTCGAGGTTAAGCATTCTTCATTTTGTTGTAAATTAGTATTTATATGGCATTCGAATGAACGAATTTAAATTTGTTCTTTACAAAAGTATGCATAATATCGGTATATCTAAAAAATCAAAAACATAACGTGTGTCTATGCAAGTGAAGCTCTGACTTCATTAGTTTTATTTGTAAAGCAAGTAAATCAATAATCATTATTAAACCTACAAGACTATTAAAATATGTATACTATATAATTATCTAACAGCTAACGAACGAATTGCAATGATGAATAGTCAGATCAAAAGTGACTCATTGACACCAAGAATAGACAAGCTTTATGGCAGAAATTAAATAGACATAGTGAAGTAGAAAATCGTGTCTAAGAATGTTTGGTCAACTTGAACTATTTTTTAAATATAAATTAAATTGATTATCAAATGTATAAATTGTCTTATCAATTTACATTAAGCAGATTTTCCTGAAAGGGCGTAACTACTGTGAATACCCTTCGTGTTTACTAGTCAGGTGCAGGGTATAAATACAGACTCGCATGTTTTGCTGGGGGCTAAAACAACAACAGCGGTTATTGGAGGCAAGCTGGCGGTCCCAGACATGTTGACACCAGTTGAGACAACGTCTTGGCCGCCATTTGATTGGGCTTGGCCCACAGTCGCAGTTGCAGTTGCATTGCGCCTAACTATAAGCTGATATTTTGGCAACACGACCACAAAGTGCTTCAAAATAATTGTTTAAATGTCATAAAAATAGTAGTTAGAGCAAACCGTTGAAATCGATGCCAATTCAAGGACTGTTTTCATTCATGGCGATCTTGTAGCTACGCTTTAATATACATAATCACCAATTGTCAGCTATAAAAACTCAATATTATTTCATTTCGACACAAGCTGCAATTATGTAATCACCAAACAAATTATACAATTTCTAATACAAAGTTGTAATGTTATGCCGAGAGTTAATACAAAGAGAGCGTTGTAAAGTTCATTTAATATTGTTTCTCACTACCTGATGTATCTATAGATAGATTCCACTTTTTTCGATACTGATGAGGAATGTGTTTACTTCAGGGGATATATGTATATTTTAAGTAGCTGCTAAGTTATTACACCTTTTAACCTGTGGTTGGCGCGTATTTCAAAAGCATGCAAAAACGCGCTCGCGTTTATTATCGCTAGTAAACCGCCCACAGTTGCTGCCGCTGATGTTGCATTTGCATTGAATGGAAAAGCGTCGCGTTTGTTGCCCAACGTGGTTTCCCTCCTTCCCCTTCCCCTCCTCTGACACCTACAATTTGGAGCCTCGTGTGGCGCATTCGTCGTCGCCATTTGCCATTTTTGGGGGCATTGTGTCGTGGCCGCGATTTGACCGCGTGGAGGGAGGAGCGAACGGAGGGTTTCGAGTACCCGCACTTGTACTCGTAATCGCACTCACACTCACACTCGCACTCGCAGTCGTATTCGCAATCGTAATCGTATTCTGTGCATTTGTTTTTTATGAGAATTACTTGCGTTTAGCTTTGTAATTTATGCACTCGACTCCATTGGTTGTATCAAATTTCGATTGCCAAATCATTTGGAGCGAACATTATTTGAACAGATAGATACAGACATATATATTCATTGTAATCAAGGCAGAATTGTGGCCGTATCAACGGCAGTCGTTGGGTTCAAGCATTTGGTAATTTGAGTCCAAGTAGTTGATGGACTTGGGCTTGGCCCAATCTGAACTGCGATTGTTATAAATGAATGCACTAAGCAGGCATTTTAATGGCATTCATTAGTTAATGAGTTTATTCAATTCATGACTTGCATCAACAGTCTGTTAGCAACAGCTTCTCTGCGCACTAACATTAGCAGAGAACTTAACAGTCTGTTAGAAATGGCAACACTGTTAACTGCATCTCTGCGAATTAACATTAGCAGAGAACTTAACAGTCTGTTAGAAATAGTTACACTGTTAACTGCATCTCTGCGAACTAACATTGTCTATCAATTAACTTAACAGTCTGTTGGAAATAATATGCTTTGTTTTTGCATTCACTTCAGCAAACGAATAATAATTCCATTTCCCAAATTAATCGGTGCAGTGAGTTATAAAATACGAGATTATTAGTTGAAAATCAGATGCTGCGAGTTCATTCAATATTAATTGATTTGCCGGACTGCATGTTGCTTTGCGTTGGTTGCAAGTGCTTTGAACACGACCAAATCGCTTTGCAGTCAACAACAACAAAAAGAGAAGAAGTTAATGCATTTATTTAACGATCGATAAATTGAGTTGAAAAAGCCGCTCGACGACAACCGAATTGCGCAAAAATATTATGACCATCGTCATGTGGCATATATCAAAGGCGGCCTAAGCGGCTAAGCGTTAAAGCCAACAAACGAGGCCTGAGAAATTGTTTCTCAACATGCAAATGCCGTGTGCGATTTATATATTTGAGGAAGCGGCTCGCATGCCACCGAGTCCACCGAAATGGATAAACAAGACATCCAGATAAACAGATAGATAAAGCTGCACCACAGACAGTGAGAGTGATATGGCGCTTTAATTCGGAAGAGGGATCTCAACTGGTTGGCTGGTTGGCTGGTTAGCCAGGTGAAATGGCTGAGAAAAATATGGCAACTATCTAATGAATGTGTATGCTAAAAATGCATTTGTTGAGCAGGTGAAATGAAGTTGTTGTCTGGCATTTGGAAAGTTCACAAATCCCAGCGATAGCGATAGTAATCGTAAAACGCGATGCTATCGATCATAACGCATTCAATTCGCAACAGAACAAATCTGCCAAGCTTTCACATATAGTAATGCTATAAATCTGCTGCTCATTTTTAACACTATTTGTTAATCAACTGGATGTTTTGATTGGTTCATTTGTACAATTGTCTGTTTAATTATCGGGCTGTCTTGCGTTTTGTTTGTTGTTCAACATTTTCATTTGATTGCAGCGTGAGAGCGCAAGTTGAGTTATTGATTTCTCCGAAAGTGAAATGCAATCGCAATTCCCTTCCCCTCTAATCCCCTTGTCCATCTCGATCCCCATCCCCATCCCAATCCGAATTCCAAGCCATAACCCAAACGATCTTGCACTTTTGTGGTCGCCATGAGTCATGCACGTAACGAGAACAAGTTGGGCATTAAAGCTATTGCACTCACAGTACTCATACTCACATCCACACTCATACTCATACTCATACTCATACTCATTCCCATTCGCATTCGGCTTGGTTGCAGCTTTCTAATGGCGCGGCCAGTGCATTTATGACCCTGTTGGGTTTCTTTTCTGCACTCTGCATCTCATCAAGTGCGCGTTTGTTGTGTTTGTTGTGTTTGTTGTGTGTGCAAGTGTATAAAACGTGCTCGGCATGCCAAATTCACCAGCACACTCATAACGCCGTATGAGTGCTCCACACTTCGGACGCCATGACCGAAACCCAAAGCAAGCACTCGAGCCTCAGTTAAAAGCGTAACTAATCTTTTAAGATGCAATTATCGGTGAGAGTTTCACAATTGACTTATGGGCAATATGCTTAGAAACCTGAGCACCCTTGACCGCTTTGTTCTACATTATGTTGAAGTCGGCAAAAACAACTCTTAACTCTTTAAATGGTAGGTGAGGTTTAAGCATGCATTTCTCTCAACTTATGTGTTTCGATTGTATTCGACTTTTCTAATAGATTTCGAAAGACTATTAAAATTTATTAATGCTTTTTTTTGCTGTTTTCTTTATAGTAATGTAATAAAATAAATGAAGGTTAAAACTATTATATACAAAAAATATATGTTATTAATGATTTAATGATTCTTTTTTATAATTTAAAACGTATTCGTTAAAGACTTTTCTATGTGTGTTTTGAAAGACTATTAAACATTTGATTATGCTTCATTAGTTTCTTTACTTATTATTGATGTTCGTTTTATAGTAAAGTATTAGAATAACTTTAAATAAAAACTATCATTATGTTGTGCTTAGAGCATTTCTGAATTCTAATAAAAGTAACCAAAATTCTGATCGCAATTCACAATTAGTTTGGAATTTTCAACAATTAGTTGTTTGAGGTAACAATTGAAAAGTGTTTATTCATTAGCTTCAATTGCGTCACATGCACTTCACTCTTTCAATCAAGGCAAAATCAACAACAATAAACAAAATGCAAAAGCTTCATCGTGATTTTGGACCCAGGCATTAAAGCCCTCTTGGCAACAGTTTTGTTTACTTTTTTAACTGGGCCTAGAAAGTGAAAGCCCACAAAACGAAGCCAAGAGGCGATAAAAACAAATTCAAGCTGCTATGAGGTGTTGAGACGATCAACACTCGCCTTGATTACCAACGAACATTTTACATTTTCCAGCAGTTCGACTTACTACAACACCGACAACAACAACAAAAAGAGAGTAAATTAAATGCGTTAAATTTCATTGATTTTGTTTTCCTGTCTCCCGATGCGTCGTCGACCAACAATAGAAGCTTTTGTCTGCGTCATTTTGTCGGCACCTTTTCTTCAATCAATCAACCCGAAAATATTGCGTAAACTGCAATCATCGCACACCAAACGGGTTACATATTAATTAGAGTTCAGCGAGTGAAAATTCCGTGAATGAGCTTTGTCTGTGGACTACGTGATTCGTTATTACTACATTCGAAATGGAACGAGCCTTGGGTTAAACTCAATGGACTCAATGGATCTGCAGTTCTAAAGCCTCTAAATTATCGCATAACTTTATCGAATGGTGTCAGCGTATTTTATGCATTTCTGACAGTCTGACTGTCGCCTGGGGGAGAAAGGAAGACAGCTTTAGCTTTCGCCAAGTCGCCATCCATCTTGCAGGGCAGCCAAATTAATTTCAGTCAACATTTTTGCCCTGCCCCTTTTATTTTGTTTCGTTACGGGTAGGTGTGTTCCATCTGCCTTAATGATTAATTTAAATATTATACTCTTGCCGAGAGTATCTAATAAGAATCGTTCATAATATTGTTAAAAGGGGAATCAATGTTGTTTTAAATGAGTGCACACAGCCTTTCCATTTATCAAAAATGTTAGAAATTTATTTGTGAAAGATAAAGCATAAAATTCTTGACTATGTTATAAATTAATTTTCAAATTATTCATATTCATATTCATATTCACATTCATATTTTTTCTAATAACCTCCGTTCGAATTTGTATGTATCAAATACCAAAGGAAAATATTGGAAGATATTAAACTACGATATCTCTTTTATTAAGTTAAATTAAAATAAATTCATAAAAAGCGGCTATAGAAATACGATTCATTTGGCTAGTAAAGTGTAAAATATCACTGTAGTTTTTTCCCATTAATTTTTCGATATATTTGGACAGCTCTGATTACTGTCGCAGGAAAAGACAGGAAAATGTGGCTCATTAATGATACATCTTGTATTATGAGCTATGTATTCCAATTATACGAATATCTATATTGGTTAGTTCCAAGAGTATGAAGCATTCATCATAAATTTCTGGTATTTTACATAACAAACTTAATGCCAAATGTTTTCATCTTTTGCTGACATGCGGATTGTGCCCAGATATCATTTTATTTTTCATTAAACCCTCGTTGCCGTCCTTTTGGCCATTGGATGTGACTGTTGCAGGCCAACTTTCTTTTCTTGTTTTTGTTTTAATATATTTTAACTGGACTGTTGGTGGCTTTTGTTGCAGTGTGTCTTTTTATCATTAATTGCTTTTTCATGGCAGGCTTTAATTTACTTGTTGGCCACTTGAAATTTGGGCCAATAAAGATAAGCCGTGTAATTTGTATTAAGCAGAAATGTGAGCAGCCTCTTGGCCAAGTTAACTCAGCTGGAGTTAATTTAAGTCAATTTTGAGGTGGGCGTGCTGCGTTTGCTCATATTGCAGACCCACCAAATCAGTTTAATCGTTTTCTTCTGGTTTAAATTGAAAATATGTTGTAATATTTCTGACATCAGCTGCAGAATTATGAAGTTGAATGTGCCGCATACGTTTTTAGATTATCTCAGATTGCGTATAATTATGATATAATTGAATTACGATTTCATTGTATTTATTGAGACGTGAAAAGTCAATTTTAACTTATTGCTTCTAGTACATCATAGATAATTTTAAACTGATTATAATTCGAGTGTCCCTAGAGTCATAAGCTGTAAGATCACATCTAAGTATAATTTTCAGGTAATTTATTTCGCATTAACTCCCTTGGAAAATGTGCTCACAATAAATGTCAGAAAAGCGGCAGGTGGACATATTTTGCGCTACTTAATAAACAATTTTCAACAATTTATGTTGATTAGTGACCCAGACAGACGCTGAGCCAAGTGGAAGGCTCTAAAGCTTACACAGCGAGAAAAAATGCAATCACAAAATAAATCATAAAAATGCACTTTGAGAATTTCTGATAGCATAGTTCATGAGGGTATAAATAATTCATATTAATAATATTCCTCTTGGCAAATAATATAAATAAATAAATATGATGAAATATAGAACATGAAAAGCCAAATTTATTTATTTAAAATATTTTCTCTTGGCAAATAATACAAATAAATAAATATAATAAAATATGGAACATGAAAAGCAAAATTGATTTATTTAAAATCAATCCGCATACAAATAATCTAAAAACAAAATTTTCCAACCTGGGAAAATATGTTTTATCTAGGCAACGAATCGATTAAGTTCAATCCGAAACGGATCGATTATTTCGCTTTGTGTAGACTGCAGAGCAGAGACTGTGTTCGATCGTAGTTGTGCGATATTTATTGTTGCGCTCGCCGCATTTGCATACTGCATGCGACTGCACTAACATTTTGTGGTTAGCATAAACAACTTGCAGCTGGCAATTAACGTAGTGAACGACCGAAGAGAGAGAGAGAGAGAGGGCGAGGGGCAGAGGCGGTGCTGATGGGGCTTTATAGTTGGGTTGCCCGACGGGGTTATCCATTTTGGCCAGAAACGCTCAAGTATCTGTGCAACTAATTAGTGTGCAGTTTAGTGCAATGCTCATTGTTCGAGTGTTTGAGGTTCTATCAATAAAAATTGATAAATTGCCCGTTGTCGTGTTAATTAAAGGCTAGCACATACCGACCGCCAGGTGGCGCTGCACAACTGCCGATATATCCAATACGTGCATACATATGTGAGTATGATTGATTAGCGCCAAATTGGTTGTAGTTGTCTGTTGGGTCTGATTGCAGTTATTGTTCGCTGAGCCGTGATTATCCGTAAGTGAATGTCTTTTGAGTCTCTTGATGGGGGAAAGTGTAGCAAAGTCGATGATAAATACATGGATGCATCTTTTATTATATAAACCATAAACTTTTAATGTTCAGTTGAGTATAGCTGAGAGGTATTGGTGAAACTTTTTGATTATCAGCCTCCAGGACGATGGACTGTGGCCCTCTATCTCAATTTTATATAATAAATATACGTCAGTTAAATCCATAAGCTGTAGGCAGGACGCATATAAGAACTTATCGTAAAGTCTTCAAAGCATCATCAAAATAAATAAGATAAAATGTAAATGAGTAATAAATAGCATCGATTGTTTCTGCGTATGCATATTCTGCGCCACACACTGAGTTAATTTAATGCTTAGAGAAATCAGCGTTGATTAATTGCCCAGCTGGTTGTGCGGCACAAAGAAAAAAGGTGTCAGCTCAGCTCGTCTCTGGCTGCGATTGCGCAGCAGAGGTGACATAAATCTTGTAAAATGGATGAAAAGCAACTGGAAATGCAACTGCAACTGCAACTACAACATTGACAAGAGCAACTACAAGTTAAACAACGCCAACGACTAAAGTCATTCAAAGTAAATACCAATTACAATGTTTGGCATAGCTGCAAGTAAAAGATCCAGCGTTACAGCAATTGATTGATTGCGTTTTTTGTTAATCATGGATACGTGATGCTATCGAAACTGTGGGATAATTAACGCCATATTTGCTGCTGTTGCAACTGAGATCACAAATAAATTGCATGCGAGATAAAAATCGCATGGGTTTTGCTTTCGAATGTGACCAAAAAAAAAAAACCAAGAAAAAAACAAATAGACAACGAGCGACTTTTATGGCATTTTTAATGCAAACGATTTGAATTTGAATCGCAGACACGAGAGTTGATTTGTCGCCTGCGCGTGTCAATCACAAATCTTTGGTGGTTTGTTAGTTTTGTTGGTGGTACAGTTGCTAATAACACGATTTCCAAACGATAATTAGCTCGAGTTGAGCTGATCTGAGAAGGAGCCACAGTGCAGCTTTGGTTGCACACACAGTTTGCCTGCCACTTAATGTAATGACAGTTCTCATGCCACACGCCCCAGTAATTGGTTAAACGACTTCTGGTTTCGGCTCGACGCGACTCTACTCGGATAGATACACGTATTTGCAGATACAGATAGTTGCAGCTCAAAGTTATGTAAAGTGCTTGTTGCCAATCGCTGACACACTTCCGATATATAGCATGTATGTGAGTAAGTATAACCGTAACCATATCGCGTATAAGGAGAAAAGCCAACCGGCCAAGCTGCTCCACTTGCCAAAGACAATGATAACTCATTGAGTCAAGCCTCGTTCTCCTTATGGTCAGCCATAAACTCAATTCAATTCAATTGCAACTTCAACTTCAACTTTTTCCGGGCGCATCATCAAATCAAATCGTCTCAAATCAACTTGAAATGAAAGTTTCTTCATTTTTTCATCTTTTTTTTTTTCGTTGTCCCCCCTTCTCAACAACTTGTTGTCCATCGATCTAATTGTATGCCATTTATGGACTGCGCGAGGTGTTGGAAATTTTATGATTACAACTTTGGACATTTACACAAAACCTTCTTCAGTTCGCACTTTGAACAACTGCAGTCTTTGTTCAACAATGCAAAGAACTCAGCTGATATTAGTTTATGACAAGCCATACAGTTTTAATTTCCAATATTTCTATAGAGTGTTTGAGTTGTAAATATTTCCTAATTGCTGTATTGTTCTAATGCACACATTAAATTCTAGGCAATGATAATAAAAGAGGCGATAAGAACAAAAATTGTGCATCTAAAATGTTTGATTAGATTTTAAATATTTAAAAAAGACTAACATTTCTTTGACATTGAAAACCGTTTTGCTTAAGTACTTATTTTTCATTACTTCGTTTCCTTCATTTATACTATTTATTGAGTGAAATTATTATATGGTATTTGTCAAGTCTTTTATCTTTAGCTGATATTTGTTGATGTTAAACTCTGAAAGGATTTTCACTGGCAATTAATTGTCTTCCTGCTCTTCCAAAAAAGGTCAAGTGTCAGCCAAAGAGTTTGAAATCTACAAAACAATTACAGCCATCACTTTCGAGGTAATTAATTTAATTTGGGCTTTTGCAGCACGACAAGATTAGCATCTAGTTTTGTTGGGCTTAATGGAGGAGCAGCTAGGGACCAATTTGGGGAGCAACTGGGGAGTTGCAGTTCAACTGTCAGCGAATGTCACTTTAAATACGCCAAAACGGCGCAAAAGATTCAATTGGCGGGGCGCCGCCGAACGCCAGACGCCAGACGTTGCAGCCAGATTGCCATCACAGATAGCAGTTACCAGTTACTGGTTACCGAGTTCCGAGTACCGGGTACCGCGTATCAAATACTATACTCTCGGTGCAAAGAGATACAGATACACAGAGGCAGCGAGCGTATCTCATATCTGCGCTTGTGTATCTCAAAAGGCGACTGTCAAATGGCTGAACTGACAGTTTGCCAGCGAAGATGCCAAGCCGGGAAATTGGGTCAGGCAGTTTGCTTCAAGTGGCCGGACGAGCTGACAGCTCCAGCAGGCCTCCTTCTGCAGCTTCTCTCCCCAATCCCCAATCTCCCCTCCTCCAGCATCAGCACCTCTAGCGCTTCTGCTTTCTATGCCGTAAACTGTTTTACTTTTCGCAGCATATTTATGACTTGATATTTATTTCAATTGCGGCGATTCCAATTGATTTCAATTTTCAGTTTTAATTTTCAGTTTCGTGGTTTCTGTTTCGGTTTCGGTTTTTTGTTTTTTTTTGTGGTACGCTCTCTGACACGTGACATGGGATTTCACTTAAGACTGTTTAATGCTCGCATAAGCAAACATAAAATGTGCCAAATGTCCGACATGACATCGAATTGAACAGATCCGAGTAGTTAACCGACTTTGAGCCGACACTCAAAAGGACAGCCAAACAAACAATTCAGCTACAATGCTTCATTTGAAAACAGCAACAACGAAGTGAATAAAAATGAAATGAGAGAAAAAATGAAATGAAATTAAAACTTAAATCCGACGTGCAAATTGATTTCTAATTATATTCCAAGATTTTTGCCACTTTTGGCTGCGAAAGTTTTCTTTTTTACCAAAATCATTTCAAATGCTTGTAAAAGTAAGTTTCGACTGTACTTTCTTTTTTTTTCGCCGAGTATATGAACAATATTCGATTTGTGCTTTTTACAGCGGTTAATAATTATTTTTACGAGTTGTGTTAATTGAGTTTTTAAGCTATTAACTATTTAAAGTTCATGTTCAACTCTATTGCGGATCAAGAGTATTTCTGACATTGCACTGTTTTATTTCTTTTGGATTTAATTTCTCTGAAAAAGTTGGTTTCTGTTAACATTTTAGTACGAGTTAAGCTCTCCATCTAAAGAATGAAAAAACGTAAAGCAAAGTTCAGTTGAGCTAATAGCAATTCAGTCATAAAATAAGACTTAACAGCATATAAGCCCAGATAATACAGTCATGGCTTTGCTTTCTTTGCCAACAATACCACCCAGCGGAGTTGTTAACATATGCAAATCGTTGAGTTCATATTGGATTATCGTCACACAAATTGTTTGACACTCGCTTATAGCTTGATTAAAAGCAAATCAAACGCTTTACGATCTACGATCAAGAGTCCAGAGCCCCAGACGCCAGACAATGGCCAATTAACGGTGGTTGGACGCCGCTTCGCCCACATTTGGCCAGCGAACAAATGTGTCAAAGTATTATGGCCATAATAGAGGCGCCTCGCCATGAACGGAAATGAGAGTTGGTAACAAACAATATCGAATCGACGCTTTGTTGCCGCTTTTCTTTGACGCATCGATTCTCCAATTTTTTCTTTTTACCTTTTCTATAGACTATGTCGGGAGTCGGGGAGGCATAATCAAGTAGTCATTAAGGTAAACACAGAGACGAATGCGCCTCCGCACACTCATTTGTAACTGTTGCGGCCCAGTCGAGTATCTTTGTGTCTTTTTGTATCTTAAAGTACGCACTCACCTGCATATAACGCGCCAAAGCCGCGTTCCGCTGCGCATGCGATCTCAGCTGGGGCTGCGGAGAGCCCAGCGGACTGACAATTGTCGATGTGGAGCCCCCGATGCCGGTGTCATAGCCCTGGGCATTGGCGCCATCGACATCTTTGAAAATGATAGAGAGAGAGAGAGAAAAAGACACAATAAATAGATGTAAGTTGTCTGTAATCAGGGCTACAACATTAAAGGAATGCCAACAAGGTTGAGAGAATATAAAATGTGCACAGATTGTAAGATGGAATTTATGAGTACTGCAGAATAATAAATGGTACTTTTCTGCACCTGACTATTGTAAAATAATATTAACTAAAATGAACAAATACATAAGAATAGTATTTCAAAATCAAACCTTATTTTTGAAAATTATCTTCTCACAAGAATGACTTTTCTGGAATTCTTTAGAATTTTATTCTTGCTCCAGTAATTTAGAAATTTGCTTGATGTGATTAATCCAGGAAATATAATTTTCTTTTATAAATTCAGTTTTCGTGAAATTTTAATTTCAGATAAAAAAGATATTCGTTTTAGATATTATATTGTTTATAATATAGCGACGCTATTTCTACGCCAATGTGACCTAGTGAATTAATATGTTTTCCCTGGATTTGTATTTTAATGGCTTTGCTTGGCATTTCGCAAATGCAACCGTATCGATCGTGGCATCGGCTTGTTGTCTGCTCGACTCTACGATCGTTCAGTTGGCAGTTATTCCATTTGAAATCCCGAAGAATACGTTAATGTATGTGCACGTATAGTATTGTAGTCTGTCAGCGAGTATACCAGAAGTCCATTTGCATTTGTTATTCCAAGTCGCAACGTTTGTTGTTCAATTTATATGCCAATTGTGTGTTGTGCGGCATTTGGCATGCAAGCTACGTTCGCCTGCTTACCCCTCAGGTGGGCGGGCGGCAAGGGAGTGGGGAGTGTGGGGCAAGGGGTTTTCTGGTTTCGGGTAACTTCACGAAGTGGCAGACAAACCGCAGCCATAATGCGATGTACCGTTGCTCCAATGCCCATGAAAATTGAAAGTAATGCCCGTTTTTTTCAGTTAATGCTGACATGATTTCCTTTATGTAGTTGTGGTTCCACTGTGCACGCCGCCCAGCCTTGCCGACTGAATTTATTTACTAGCTTGCCCATCGAACAGTCGGTCGTGTGTTGTGTGAATTTACGAGCTGGCAAGTGGTTTCTGTCTTCGCTTTATTTATGATGATGGCATTCGAGCACAGTGAGTACGAATAGTGTACTTACAGCTTACAGCTACAGCTACAGCTGCTACCTGCCCATAATCGGAGGGCTCTAGCAGTGGCTTATTAGCATAGCTAATTAAGTGATACGCTTTGAACGAGTTGTAGGGCAATGAGTTTGCAACTTAATGGAGCCCTCTATGTGAAGTATCGATCAATCAGACGATCGTCACTTTGAGTGCAACTGAAGGAGATCAGCTGAAGTTTTCAGATCACAAAAACAACAGTAGGCAATAGTTATACACTACATCAATATCGTCATATATTTATGAAAAATCATTTGTGTTAAAGCATAAAGAAAGAAGACAGCAATTTGCAGTAATTTTAAAGATATTTTCCCCCTCTTTAAAGTATTTGGTGTACAAATTGAAAGAAAAGATATTCGTAAATGGCAAATTCCGAGATAACTGAAAAAGTGCAACGAAAACATGTTGCAAAAAACACTCAACTCAACACCTTGCCTGCCGTCTGGCAGTCGAGTTTTGAGGGTTGCCAACTTTAGTCAGATGCTTGTACACAAATATTTGTATGCCTTATATGGCATATCCATAAGATACGATAGACAGGCAGAGACTGGGGAGTGACTTGTACTCACCTTTCAGCGAGCTGTTCATGCACATGGGGCACTGATCGTTGCGGAACATGCAGGAATAACAACGTTCGTGTCCGCAGGTGTCGATCAGTTTCCGTCGTTTGCCCTTATCGAAGGAGATGCGGCACGAGGGGCACACAGAGCCGCTGGCATCGTGTTCCAAGAGCCGTCGAATGGATTGAAGATCTGCAATGTTATAAATGAAAACAGATACATAAGTATAAGATATAAGAAATACTTGTTAAAGTTCTTGTAATTAATGCGGTATTTAATGCCACAAGTAATTGCTTCTACTTAACTTAATACATAGTTAAGATAAATGGATAAGTGCGCAAAGGAACTGCTTTCAAAGACACCTGATTAAGAACAGGAAATTGCATTTCCATTTACTTGCTTTTTATTTAAATTGGCAGGAAAAAAGGCAACTAATGTATTAGCTTGATCAGCATGAAATATGTTTCTTTAACAAATGTCAACAAATTGCAGAGCATCGCATTTTACAGAATTTGCACATTTATTTAAATTAGTTGTGCTCTTTTCGTAAATTTGTTTGCTCCATGTCAAAGCAATTTCCACGCTTAACAGTCACAATTACAGTTTACAGTTTACAGTTTGCAGTTTGCAGTGCGCAGCATTTATTTATTTTGCGTTTTTTGTTTGGTTTCTTTTTGCGGCCGTTTGCATAAATTGTGATTGTCAATTAAATGTCGTTTGCGGTTCCCCCGTATTGCAACTGCAACTGCAACTGCAAACTGCCAATCTGAGCTGAGTTGTGTGGCTGCGTGTATCTGTATCTCTCTTGTCTCTCTCGATATCTGGCATTTATCTGTTGCCATCAAAAAGCTGCTGCACCTGCTACCCAGCGTCCCCTTCTGTGTCGATGTGATCAATGCATCGAGATGCATTCTTCTCTTGTTCTGCACTTTGCTTAATTGATTTAATTTGACCGCTTGCTTTATTATTTCTATTAGCACTTTGTCATTCTGTGTCAATCTTATGTAAAAATGTGTGCAACAATCTGCTGACGCAGTTGCAACTCGTCTGTTGCAAATAAAGTGTGTGGAGTGCCTTGCAAGCTGCAGACTGAGATGCGATGTCAATGCCAACTCAATGATCGATAAGAAATCAACGTTGTTTTTAAAGTGTCTTAAAATTCATTCATTTATTGCCTTTCAAAGCGAGTTAACGAAGCAATCTTGACTTAATAAAGCTCGAGACAAAGCTTGGATAAAAATATGAATTCTTAACATAAATATATTCATAAATTTTAAGAGATACATAATATCATCATATAAATTGATAGTTAATAAAAAGCATTGAAGCAAAGACGAAATAAATCAGAAACTTGAGCCTAAAATCGCTGACAATAATAATCTTTAGCATTTTCTGACGTTTAACTCAGGCAGGAAACATTCATTTTCTCGTTTCCCATTTAGATGTCTTCTGCTGCTCTGCAAAACACTTTACCGAGGAATCAATGCCAAGAACTGGCACGATTAGCATACTGCTCATCTATGGGGATTCGATAATTCTATGCCCACAATTTGTAGCCATACCAAAGCTGTCCCGGCCCCATCAGACTGTGGCAAGGCATTCGACGTCCTATTTGAAGTCGCAATTCCTGTTTCTCTGTCGCTCAGCTGTGAGTGGGAACAACGACGACGACGACGATGACGATGACGACGCCAACAAGAACCACGTCCGGTCGTCGTAAAGTGGATTACAAGCGCAGCCGCTCGATCTGTGTCTGTCTCTGGCTGTGGGTCTGAGTCTCGGTCTGAGTCTGAGTCTGAGTCTGGGCTTCCATTCGAAAACCCACTTGACAAACACTCAATACTCATACCAAAAACTTTGCATGCTATTTTCCTTATTTCTCTCTGCGCTTATTTATTGCAAATCAAAAAGCTGCAGCATTGGCGCATTATTACTTATGCTTATACTCTACAGAAGGTATACTCAGAAATCAAGGAATTATACTAATATTATTATATTAATTATATTATATTTTATGATATTACTATATTGACTTCTTTCTTATTTGTCAATAAAGATTTAAATTTGTGCCACTTCAGAATTGACATCCAAAATGATTATTTGTAAAAAACAAAGACTACTACAAGAAGAACGACAAGTATTGTGTACAATGTTTTACATTATAGTGTATAAAGTATTCGTTCTGTAAAGTTTCGTGTTCAGTTTGCAAGTTCTGTGTCTGCCGCGTGGGCTGCCGCCAGCTGCAACGACGCACTGTCTGGAGGTGCAGGGGCACACAGCCCACGTCGACTGTGTTGCCGTTGCTGTTGCTGTTGCTGTTGCTGTGTTGCAGTTGCCTTTGCCGCCGCCTTATCGTGTGCCACAAACTTTGAACTCTTCGCTGCTTGAACTTTCGACCAGTGTCATGGGAATTTAAGCGGCATCCCAGCGACTGACAGCTGCAGCTGCTATGCAAATATTGCGCACACTCATTTGCAACCCTCGCATCGAATTCCCGTTGGCACATGGCGCAAATTATGAACAGTTGTTGGGTTGTGTTGTGTTGTTGTTTGCCCACACAGGCAACAAGTGCTCCCGGTTTCATTTGGTTCATTTCCTTGCCCTGTGCCGGTCACCACAAAAAACAATTTTCCAAATGCCAGCAGCAACAATTGGCCGCCGCTTGTCGTGCGCATGCGCGGCAGATGCCACAAACAGCCGCAGCTCCCCCTACGTGCAACAATGCAGATTGGGGTTGCAACTGGGGTAAGTTTGTCTAGCAGTTGCTGCTCTGCAATTGACACACAATACCCTGGAAAAGAGGATGAACGTAGGACAAACTGGCAATGGAACCAGTTTCAGTATTCCATTTCGTCTGGAAGTAGCTTAAAAAAAAACTAAATACATTTCCTAGTAGTAGCTAAATAACATACTTGATTGATATTTTCTCTTTTTAAGAAGTAAAGGTGATTTATATTCCTTTATATCAATTATAGATTAAGTCCACATTCTTTTGGCAAAATGTTTCGAAATCATTTCTAATTTATAGATCCCAAAGAAAATGTTAAATGTATTATTCCTATTCCTATTCCTGAGTAATTGAGGTATTTACTATTTTACATAGCTACCAAGTATTTTCAAAAAGTTATTTATAAAACTTAAAACACTATAAATAAAGCTGGGCTGATGCTTAAAATAGTATTTAATATCTTAAGTTGAAAGTTCGTGTAACCACTTCTCACTGTAATATTTCTTTCCCTCAGTTATTACGCTCGTCCACAAATGGTCTGAGAATTGGCTTCTTCTACTTAAATGTAAATAACTTGGAGAATTTCTAGTAACAATTAACTCTGGCTGCTAATTTCATGGATTTTAAGCACATTAATTGCGTTGCTTTACAGCTACAGTAATGCTGGTCTGTGAGGAATTCGAAGAAATAAATCAGTTACATAGATTCGCTATAGCTGAACTGAACTGTAGAACACTTGTAGGGCATAATAAGAGTCAATGTGCTTGTTTTTCTAGTAGCTGCAACAATGCAGTGGGAAATGCCACTAAATTGGTAAATTATGCAGCTACTGTGGGGGAAGCTGGGGGCGAAAAAATCCCATCGAGTGCTGCAAACGTTTTTTTTTTAGATGTATGCGAATTGTAAGGAACTTGTTTGCGGCAATTTGATTTGAATTTTCCGCTGCATTTTTATCTATACTCTTTGCGAAGGCGTTGTAAATAAGCTAGCGGACATGTTACTTATTTATAAAAATAAATTAAATTTATATGGAGAGTTTAAAAAACAGTTATGTTATTATGATTTAATTAGATTTGAATTTTCCGCTGCATTTTTATCTATACTCTTTGCGAAGGTACTATAAAATAGATAGCAGACATGTGACTCATTATTAATACATTTGTAATGAAATTTGTATTTCATAGTCTCAAATATCGATGACACTCGCAGACCATTAAAAACAGTTATGACGATGGAAAAATTGATTCTAAATGAATTATTCTTATTAACTAATTTGGATATGTATTTTGATCAAGTGTTGTTTAAAGCCCGGTACTGTCTTTTACCGCAATGATCGCAGTTATGTGAATCTTTAGCCTTCGGGCAGTGCGTACACTTGAATGGAAGTTCGCCAGAGTGGATTTGCTTGTGTATCCAATGCGAACCAGTGACATGGCGCACTCTTCACATTTGTATGGATGCTCATTGTTATGGAACTCGAGATGTCGGAAAACCGTCGAATTTTGAGAAAAGGACCTGGGGCAATGGGGACACTTGTACTGCAGATGGCAGTTGATACTCATTGGCTTTGCTCTCTGTTCACTGATGTCAATGGCCAAGTGCTTCTACAGCAAAGAATTCACCACGAAAGATTTGTACACTTGAATTTACGCTTATTGAGGTGAGCAGGCTTCTGGGCATTTAGCTTATCAAGACCAAATGCTGCACGCACTGATCACGATCACACTTTGCTGTTAGTTGTTATCCAAGTTATCTGAGATCTTCTGAGAGTTATCTTCTATGTTTGAGAATATCTGTTGTCTGTACTCTGTCTCGCACTTGGCTGAATCGCTTTTCAGTTCATTGCTGCCATTAAGTTCTAAGCCCCTCGATGCAATTTTGTTTCTGCTCCGACATTGAGCCATCAAAGGCTCTGTGGAATCTGCATCATCTTCAGCATCTGATCCGTCTGCATCACATGTGGCGTTGCCCTTGTCCCTGAGCTTGGCTTTTGGCAGATAATGACTGCGCTCGCAACTGCGCTTAAATATGAAGGCGATTTGGGCGTTCAGCTGCACGACATGCAAATCTTGCGTGGGAGTTTATCACGTTTTACTCTAAAATCGACGATCGCGTTCATCATGTCCGACAGCGTCATTTTAAATTAATTTAATGGCGGGTCGTCGAATATATTCACCACGACCTCCGAGCTGCTCATGCAAACACGGCAAAGATTTCATTTCATTATGTTTGATAGCTATTTGACTTATATTTGTTTATATTTTTATTTGTTTACATCTGAAGAATACAAAGTCAAGAAGAACATCTATTTCATGAGTATTGAGTGTTGCGAATTTGAATTGTGAATACTAAAAATATTATCATATAATAGTTTACTCGCTTCTATTTATTGAGTTTTCTTATCGTTGTGCCGGTTTGCTTATTTAAATACCCATAAAATCGTATATCAATAATTGCACACTTGAATTTACTTGATAAATTCAAAAACGTACTTAATTATTTTGGTTGAAATCTGACAATTCTATAAATGTAAATATTTTTTGTTTGTTTACTTTTGGGTTGTTTACAATCGTTACTCGAACATTTAAGACGTTCTGCACAATTAGTGAAAGCCGTTTTTATTTTCCGATTAAAGACACATGCCGTGAAATTCACTAATGTTTAGGATAAATTCCTTTTAATAAACTTAATATTTTTATTTTATTTTATTTATTTATTTATCGTGAAATTCTCCTAAATATTCCAAGTAATTAATGTTTTATCTTTAAAAAACTCATATTTTTATTTATTTAAATATTTTATCCTTTTGACCATTAATTTTTGTAAATTTGTTGAATCCTTAAGACAGATTTGCTTTAATCTAGGCAAAATCATCACTTCATTTTGTATAATTTGTTAGATGCCAACGAAAGCTATATTTTCCAATTATAAATGTTTACACTCAAATTCAAGCTAAATCTCAGCGATTAGGATCGGTTTATCACAGCACAGGTTTAAGAGTATCGAATTGTCGTGAGTCGAATTCTTGTATTTCCTAGTTTTGGGGTTTAATGAATGAATTGCATTTGGTTTGCCGGTTTGCCCCCACAGTGAGTGGTGCAGAGTGGTGCAGAGTGGTGCAGACAGCCGCATGTAGTTCATGTGGGCGTTTTATTTCAAATAAATTGGCAAACCGCAAGCTGTGCTCACTGTGGGTCGCATGTGGGCGTTATCTTTCTATGTGTGAGTGTGCGTGTGTATAAGTGTGTGTATGCGTGTGTGTGTTTCTGTTGGCACCGGCACTTGTTTTCCTTTATGTAATTTCTTTGCAAATTACTTTGAATACACAAGTTTTTTTTAGTGGTTGCGGCGGCTTTGGGGCCTAATTCAATTTGCGGTTGGTCTTCGCGGCTTTAAATTGAGAATTTAACTACCATGCATGCACTTTGTGCGAACACTTCCCAGAGAATCTGAGTGTGTGTGTGTGTGTGGAATGTGAGAGCACTGATTAGGGATAGTTGCAAATTGAAATTACTCCAGCCGCCAAGTTGTTTGGCTTAACACGCAAAATTGCCACAGAAGAATGTCATGAGAAAATTCCACGCAGCAATGAAAATGGAAAACGAGATAATTCTATGTTGAAGCAGAAGATGAGAAGCTTTAATTAAGTTTACTTCATTTGGAAAATAACTCGTTTTGCTTGCACTTTGTTGAATAACAAGTTTACAGCTCTAAAAATCTAAAAATTCATTAGAACATTTGAAAAGGTATAACTATACACATTTTTACTTAAATTTAAACACCTTGGATCGTCTAAAGATTTAATGTCAATTCCAAAAAGAGTTGGCATCTCTAAGATTATTTTTAGACAGTTCGTCAGTCTGAAACCAGCTGAAATACTCATAACATAGAAGCCCTTTATATGGTCGTCAGCTATTTGAGTTTGGGTTTTAAAAAGCTTGCGAAACTTGTTTGAGATTTTATGAAACGATCGTTAAGAAATTTTAGCGTAAAACAAAAGACACGAGTTGTCATTGTTTTTATGGGCTTATAAACGAATTATGATTAACCAAAGACTTTTCGACTTTGATAACCAAAATAACAGTCATGGTTTTAATATCTCTCAGAAGCTACTAAAATAAGCTGAAATTTGAATTGGTAGATCGTTAACGTGGGGAATTTGAGAATTTGGAGCGATTGTTAAAACTGTCACAGCTGGATTGGATGTGTCAGGTCAGGGCTGGCAATTTGAACAGCACATTGGCTGACAGCTCAGGGTTAATTGGAGAAACGTCGTCATTATGTATTTATAGTATAGAGATTGTGAGAGAGTGGTAGCGGTCGATAGACCTAGGGCAGGCCCCATGCCGAGGCGCACAAATATGCGTATTCATTACAATTGATTGACAGACCAGACACAAAACCCCGACCGTAACAATTCAGGCTTGAAGTGCGCACCCAACCGACCATGGTCCATTTACCACTTACCAGTGGCCAACGATTTGCAGCTTCAATTAAATTTTAAAACACGAACCGCGAAAAAAAAATCCACAAAAGAACGAACGAGCTGCGTGGACTGCAAGTTACCAAGCGAGAATCGCTGTCTGTAGATTGCTGTTCCGATCAACTCTTCGTCACTTGGCTTACAGGGTATGCAACCATGTAACAACTGTCAGTGGCATGGAACATTTTCCAGTGCAGCGATTTTTCATTGTTTTGTATAGAATTTACAAAATTGCTTTTGATCTTTGGTCAGGTTTCGCTGTGGTTCGTTTATAATTGCTTTTTAAGTTTTTGCTTGTTTGTTTATTTAATTTATTTAAAAGCACAGCCAAAGCGTATAAATAGCCTCATTGTTTTTTTAAATTTTTTTTTGATAAAACATTTTCAAGTTCAATGCGTGGGCAGCAAAAAGTTTTACATTCAACTTATGTATTTTGTCTGCGTTACTTCCCCCTTCTCTTTCTCGTTCACACACTCTTTTACTCTTTCACTCCGTTGCTCAGTGCTTTGCGTGGGTCATGGTTATCTCTATTATTGTTGCAGTTAATGGTGTGGATTGTCTGTTGTATCTGTGTGTGTGTGTGTGTGTGTGTCGGCCAGGCCGCTTGCATGAGTCAGCATCCTAACGCGTCGGAAGTGGGACGATCGACCCAGCTCTGTAATTTCATTTTTCTGTTGAATTTTCAGCATGGCTGAAATTGACATGAGTCAAGATCAGCGAATGTTGCGCTTGGTTGCTGATCAAAGCCGTAAAATATGAGTGCAAAAATATTTATAGAAAAGAGTTTGAAATGAGTAATAACGTAAATATTTGAAAAAGAAATTATCAATTCGTGAAAATCTAAAAAATACATATACTTCAGAAAGTTTGATTACATATAATTCGAAAAGAAAGCACTTATATTAAAGGAATATACAACGTATGTTTGAAAACGAAAACAACAAATTTTCTATAAAAATAAAAATATGAGATGAAAATTGGCTAGCATAAATAAGCTTAAAAAAAATCAATTAATAACTATAATAATTTAAACTACTCATTGTGAAACAGTCTTTTTCGATAGAACCAAGTCTTTAAATTCCAAAATCTTGTGAATTCTTCAGAAAAACTACCCAAACTTTAACCCATTTTCGCTGAAGTATGTCAAGAGAACGCACGTGAGACTCAGGACACGGTCATAACTCACTCAGATGATCGCATGAAAGCCATTCTTTTGCCAGAATAAATGTGAGAGAAAGAATGTGGGTAGGTAGAAAGCGTCAAGTGGCGTCCAAATAATAAAACAAACAAAAGAGAAACAGAAACAAAGACAACGACAGCGACAAAGTCAATGGAAAGGAAAGGGCCAAATAAAGTTTTGGTAAACGGTAGGCAGGTGAGAGTCATTGTAAAAATCAAATTAAGCGCGAAATTGGATGCCATTTAAGCTGGAAGCTGAGCTCAACCACCGAAATGGTTAAAAGTGTCATAAAGTCTTAACAGTTGCGAGTTTCGAGTCGGTTAAATGAGTCGCAAACAAATCGCAGCTCATAAATAACCCAAATGGTCGCTCGATTGGCAAATTTCGTGAGATTTTGCATTTTGATGCGCCAGCAAAGAGTTCGTGAAAACGTGAACGAGAAGAGTTACCTAAGCATAGCCTCAGGTCCCCAAACCCAAGCCAGTTCAAGTAACAAAGCCAAAGCCAGAGTCGAGGCGGGAAAATCGAGGCGTTGCCATAACCTATCAACAGTTCGTTGTGTTCCCTATTCATGGAAAATCCATGAAACTTTATAACTTTTGTAACGCTTTTTGCCAACTGTCCCTAGACTTGGGAATACACAGCGAGAAACTGCCGGAGTATTAGTCTCAAACAGTTCGTTGTTCATGGCGCTGTAATAATCATTCAGTGAAATCAACTTTGCTTATCTCAAATACTACAGTTCCGGTTCAGTTAAAATGTACTTGCTGATGAGCTAATGTTTCACTTTGATGATGTCTCGTTTCGCTAGAATTAACAGATTGTTGCTTAGAGCATAATAAAGCATAATAAAAGTTCTGCAGTTGAAGGGCTCTCAGTTCACCAAAGCATTTCAACACGTTTGTACTTCGGTGTAAAATCTATGTGTAATAACACGGAAATAATTCTTATGATCTTAAGAAAAAAAGTCCAAATTGTGAGTTTCCACTAAAGGGGTTTTTAAATTTATTTTTCAGAAATAATAATAATAACAAATTTAATAAAGTACTGTCAATAAACATATACAAATTGTAATGTGCCTACTTTATTGTTGATCACGTGAATCAGTTTCTTGGGAAATAATTAATAAATTTTCTTTTCTGTCATCTGCCAATGCACTAAATTTTATATTAGTAAATATTTGTTGGTCCATCGCTTTTTTACAATTGCCTTGTATAATTTATCATTCGAATGACAAGCATAGAAAACGCAAAAAGCCATTTAGATGACTTACCAAAAATGGGTAGCATATAGTTAACAGTCGAGCACACCCGACTGTTTTAGTTATATTTTTATCATATCAAAAACCCTCATCAAAACATCAAACCAACAACCAACACATTTTCCAAAAAAAAAAAAAAAACGAAGAACATGCAAATCAAATGAAACGATGCAAGAAACTAAAGTATCGAATAACTCTTGTTTTAATTTATCTCTTAGCATTGACCCAGTTCCTGGAAAGGCAAGACGGCAGACAACTTCAATAATCGATAACGATAAAGATGTTGACAACATTTTGGACACATCTTTGGGCAAATGCGATATGACTCAATTAGTAATGCCTGACAAACTTAATTTTAAATTGATATTTGCGTTTTTATAAACAAAGAAATCGCGTTAATTTCAATATTTACATATTTCAAGAAAATAAGTGATCTTTGTCAAAAAGAATGAAACTCGAAAAATGTTTACCTAATTAAAATCGACATGTTAACACATCGACATTAACTATAGCAAATATTGGCACGAATTCCTCTGTGTAGTCATTTAAAATGCACAATTTGAATATGTGTCAAATGCGAGCTCTCGCCGGAAGTTCGCAAAAAACACGCAAAAATTAAAAAAAAAAAATACAAAAAGCACACGCAATGCAACGCAATTCAATTTGAAATGTGAATATGCATAAATCAAATGGCACTTCCGTTGAGCGTGGGCTTTTTATGAGAGACCTCAAAGAGAACGAAATGAAAAGTGACAATTTTATTGGAAGACAACGGCTCTGCAGACAGTCGGAGAGACACCTATGTGAGTTTCTGACTGGGCTCAAGCTTTCAGACCCCAATGCCAACGCAAACGCGTACTTGTAAACTATTTTCCATACCCTGTAAAAGATGTAAGCGGGTATCGACATAATACACACTACAGATAGATCTATAAGAAAGTTTAAATTCTCTTATTACTCAAAAGCTCAACAACATAATCTTGACTTGATGTTAAGTTAGGGTATCTTCTTGTCGTGCCCTTGCAATTAGCATGTGCCTCGTTGTTTTCTTTGCCTTTTTAGTGCAAAATTGTTGTATTTCTCTTTATTCGTGACTTTTTGGGAAAACCCACGCACAGACTACGCAGACAACGCGGCCACTCACTCGTCATTCATACGAATACAAATACGAAAACGACTACAAATACGCCCCAACTGGGCGCACAGCTGATTCATTCACTCATTCAATTCATTCACTCACTCATTCATTGCATTCACGTTTCACCTAACCGACCATTCAAGCGACATTTTTGACAAACAATCTTCTCTCTCTCTCGCATCAGTGGGTCGACTCGGCCAACCATAATTGGCATCGACCATCGATCAGTTCCACGTTTTGAGAGGTTAACTAATGCGGGCTGCACTTCAGATTTGTGGGTTTTTCTTTTAGCATCATGATTTAGTGTTCAATGCATCCACATACTATATACTGTATACACACACACATTCGATCAGTTAGTTTGCTATGCAGCTCAGACAATTTGTTTGCGTTTAATTGCCATTTACAGCGCGGGCGTCACAGCTGAAATGCAATCCAATGCGGTGTGGACAGGTGTAAAAGACGAAGGCGTAATGCAGCCGATAATGACTTTACGATTTGGGTTAATTAAATTAATAGCTATGAATGAACTTTCGAGCGGAAGTAGGCATAAATTATAAACGATATTAGTATGACATGAATAAGAGTGCTATAGAAAAGACTTTATTAATCTGACTGATTACATATTTTCTTCTTTATTTTTATTGAATAAAAAATGTACGTTAAAGGAATTTATTTAAGCAAACATAAAAACACAAATATCTTTAAAATACGTTTTTAAATTAATTCGCTAAAACCCTGTCTTATACTTCTCACGCTAATTTACAGCTTTCTATATGTTTTTCAATTTATTTCGACACTTAGAATTTGCAAATCAAATGATTTTTTGGCTTGCTCAATCAAGCCGAACAGTATTACATCTTTATAACTCCTCCTCAACAGACTTCGAAACACTTTTATGTTTTGTTAATTTGTTGGTGAATTAGCATTTGAAATTTGTATACAAAAAACTGTTGTTCCGATTTTTCTGTAGTCTCGTCGCCGATAAAATTAATTTGTTTTCTATGAAAATGAGCGTTTAATTTGTGCGTCTTTTGTTGGGTTTGAAAGAAATTCTAATTTAAAAGTAGACACTTAATTGCGTGAAATTAATTTCAATCTAATTGTTTCCAATATACTCCCAAATATATGATCAACTCGGCGGCAACTCGTTAGGCTCAAAAATGCGGCTTAAGAGATTATATTTCATAGATTTAACTATGCATTTCATTGGGTCTCGTAATTATGATCAAATTATGGCTCGCCCCAAGGTCGACATCTCTTTGGGTTTGGCTGCCTTTTCGTGTCGATGATTAGGCGATAAAAATGGTTTATGGTTTTTGGATATTTACGGAAAATTTAACAATATTGATTTAAATAAATGACTGCAGATTGAAGAAACTAATTTAAATGATTAGGACTTGTTTATGGACTGATCTAGGGTTACAAATTATTTATGAGGTTATTTTAATAACAAAATGAAGTATATTCATATCGTATTGTTAAGAAATAGAGAAATTTCAAACAGGTTTACCAAAATTTGGTTAATAACAAAGTCTTTTAATTATGGGCATTTGATATGTTATTTGAGATCTATTAAAAATGGATTTGGAAAGACATTTGAAAACATTTCGGAACTAGGTTTGCTATTAGAATTCACTTTAAGTTCCATTATCTCATCGTTATACATATATCTATGCAAAACATAGCCTTCAGCATTATCATCTTTCGCATATTTGTTTAGGCAATATTTTTGGTTCGCTTGTCAATTTTACGTATACTTTATATATATTCTATTCAGCGGCATTAGCACATCATTAAGAGATCTTTGCCTATGATTTCCTCCCGTCGATTCTGCCTATCGTCTATTTTGGTTTACATTTATCTAAGCGTGTCTTTGGCTGCTGTTTTGGTCCATTATGCTAATGGCCATCGGAGATGTGACTGCGTATGTCCCAAAGCGGCTTAATGTGGAAGTGGTCGGAAGGCAGAACTTGAAAACAAATTATAAAATATCTACATTTTGGTTTCGTGCATAAATTTGCATAAATTGAATTGTGGGAACACGCGTCTACCCAGAGCGAGAGGGAGCGAGAGGGAGCGAGATGCAGCCACAGACCATTCCAGTTTGTGGATTGACAAGCTTTCAGCATTGGCTGGCGCGTTACGCGACGCCATCGATTGCTATCGTTCCACGATCAGACGATCAGACGATCAGACGATCAGACGATGAGGCGATGAGCTGCATACAAATGAGTGTCTTCCTTTGGCGTGTGGGCGCCACTTGAGTGTGGCTTGACTGTGGTAAGTAGAATGTGCCATGTTGCGCCTTGGGGCAACAACATTAAACATAATGCAACACTTCTTCTTTTTCTTCTACTCGCGCCCATGTGTTGATAATTTCCAATTGTCATAATGGGCCCCATTTAGACGCTTTCTAAGCCTCCAGTCTGCGCTCGGTTGATTCATTAATCATCCATCTTTCTCTCTCTCTCTCTCTCTCTTTCTGGGGCGTGGTCTTAGTTTTGTTTTGTGGGTCGTTGTAAATATTTTGACCAATATTTTGTACCAGTTTTTTTCGTTTTACATGGTCGCCGGCTTTTTGTTGTTTCTGCCTTTAATTTGCTGTAAATAGAGCGTGTGATTGACAGCGGCTCTCTACATTGTGTTCTCCGTTCTCCAATATCTGATTCTTCTGTTGTTTTTTTTTTTTGTATCTCTTTAATGCGCTTTGATTGATTGATTTCGGGTTTGCTCACAAAGAATTGGCGATACGCGTAGAATACTTTTTTATACGAAATTATGAAATATTTCACCCAAATTGGCTTTCAAGCTCTTTGATTGACAACTCGAGTTTGGCTTGTTAGACCAATTTAGTTATTAGGCAATTGACAGCGGCTTTTTCCTTTTGCAACAGTTAATCAAATCAAATAAAAATTTAATTCTGAACTAAAATAATGCCAAGGTTCAGCAATAATACTCCAGTTTTGCTGCATTTTATTCACGCGAGAATTAATATTACACCACTCTTCCAGTTTAATATCTAAAAGTTTTATAGTAACAAATTCACACTGTAAGATTTATTTGTTGGTGCACATTAGCATAACCATGATAATTGCACACATGAGTTGGCTAACATTTAAAAGCCATTTCAATATAATGAAGCAACGACAACTTGAGAGACTTCAATATGACACTGAAACTACCAATAACATCAAGACTCGACAACGGGCAAGAACAATAACAATAGCAACGATTCAAGTTGACTTCAGGTGTGTCGGGCAAACAGATGTAAAGCTCATGTAAGTGATATGGTGGAACTCAATAGACATATAAACAATTTGCTATGCTCTTTAGAGCTTGTAAAAAAAAAACCAAATACGAAAAATAAAGAACCTAAACGCCAACAAATTGCGGTCTAAAACGTGAGCAAGTTGGCATTGAAATAAAAAAGCGACTGTCAGACATAAGATGACGAAAATAATACTTATGAAATCGACGAAACGAGGAATACGTTGAGTGCCCAGAACATTTCAATTGATAATGAAAACATATAATTAAAAGTTCAACTGATTTGAACCCCACAACAAAATGGAAACGCCTTTAAATTGAACGCGATTCAGTTAATTTCTAAAGAGTTTGATTGGTCGATCATTCCAAAATATTATGATAGAACAATATTACTAATGTTACACATGACATAAGACGCAAAAGTATTTCAAACGTGCAGTGTTGTGAACTTCTAGTAGTGTTTATAATTGTAAATTATTTTTGCGACTGTTAAATAAATCAATTTGCAGTTACGTGCACTGTCATAGTGTGAACTAAGATAAATAATGTTACTCATACCACATGTTGTAGGTTTGCAAGCTGAAATCTATTAAAAATAAATATTCTGCAGTTATTCAATAAACATGTGGAATTTGACTATTTAATCTCTTTTACTATTCATCTAATAACTCAAGTTATTGCCAATTATTTTTCCATAGTACAAACTCTAATGTCAACTTTTATTAAAACCGTTTATATCATAAAATTCATGATTTACACATTTCATAAATTAGAGATATAAAAATTTGATAGTTTTATGGTTGACATACTTGTAAATTTTAATTGTAATTATACGAGATTGGCAAACCTTCTACTTCCAAGGTTTTAAAAAATAGTGATTCATTAATTATTATATGATATACAATTAATGTTAAGGTAAACATATTTTCTGATGCGAATTTCATCAATCTGGCAACGCCTCTCATCTGATTAAGTTGGCTGCAAATGCGTATTTTTTTGAATTGGGGCGTATTTATTTGAAATTCACGAATAGTTCACGAATAGTGATCGCTTGAACTGATATTTGTCATTTTATAGTAGCGCTACCTATTTAGCATTGGGAAAGGCATTGTGGCTCTGGACAATCGGCGCTTCAAAGCTTGTCAGTGTCGATCTCTAAACAGTTTACGATGCTTAAATTACATTTCGTGTCTGATTCGAGTGCGAGTTCGAGTTCGAGTGCGAGTGCGAGTGCGAGTGTGTTTGAGTGCACACACACATGTGTGTGCGAGTGTGAATGTCGTGAGACGTGGTAATATGTAGGCTTCGCTCCAAAGCTGTTTAGATTGAAACGTCTTTTAATTGCATGTTAATTGCCCTAACCACCGGGACAGACAACTTGGCCAACTTGGCTGACGTTGGTAGCCGCAGCAGAGCGCTGTTAAGAGACGCAGTTAAGATCTGCAAGCGATTTCAAGTCAGACGTTAACGCAAACGCAAACGCAGACAACGCGGACAACGCTTCGAGCCAAAGCTGGAGCAGGCAGAAGTCCGTGGACATTGTTTGTTCTTTTGATGTGATCGTTCTACTCCTACTATACTCTATATATACTGAAGGTGTTTCGTTACTTTCATGAAACGTGGCAAAGAAATGTTTAAAATGTTTTTGAATTTGTTGATACTGAAAATTTTCGACATATTGGTTCAATTAGTTGTTCTTTCTTAAAGTTGATATATCGTTATGTTCATAGAACCCATTCGATTTGAATTGATTTTATTTATTACTGCTAATAATCTGGATTTCTGGTAGTGTATAGAATCTTCAGCTTCTTTAGCAAGTTTCACATTTCTTGTTCTGTTTCTCTGTCTTTTGTTGGTTTTGGGTTCGCTTCTGGAAAACTGGACTGGCCTGAACTGGACTGCAGTTGGGCCTTAAAACAGTTGCAGTCATTTGTTGTCCCAGTCGCCATCATTGTTGTGCTTGTTACTTTGTTGTTTATCTGTCGCTTCCACCTCGTTGTCTCGTTGTCTGTGTTCTCGAGTGCAAGTACCTAGTAAAGTACGTGTGGTTATGGCGTTCGAGAGTTCTCTAGCTCTCTGGGCTTGTCTCTGAAGCTGAAGCTGACGCTGACGCTAACTCTTTCGCTGGTTCTGAACAAAGACAAGTTTTTCAAGTTATCCGTCAGAGGGGCAACATGAAGTCATTCAAGTGGCAACCAACAGCAGCCCCCGAGCCACTGGACACGCTACATGACATAAGGGACAGCCAGCAGGGGAGCGGCAGGAGGAGGAGGAGCAGACTGGAAGACAGCAGTTGACCACACCACAAAGACGGAAGACGGGAGACGGGAGGAAGGTGTGCGAAAGAGTTTTGTTGTTGCTTAAAGCTGTCATTTGCACTTGACGTTCAGCAATTGCAACTGCTGGCGAGACTCACTTATTTATACAATTACAAACACTCGTGTACATGGCATATGTATATGAAAAAGTGCTACTCCATGTCCATAACTCTATCAGCTGCAGCTTATTGAGAATCAATTACCTCAGATAAGATAAGATTGCAGTCGAACATTAAACTTTACTTATAGGGCAACTCATTTCTTTAAATCGATGATTGAATAATGCATTTGGCATACTTATATGTGTTGGCAGATGTGGAAAACACAAAGAAGTTAAAGTCATTGAAATATGTTTTCTTTTACTTATTTAATTCAAAAGTACTTATATAAACATATGTATATCATCAGATATATCATATTACTAAATGCTTTTTATTTCCCTGTTTAAACAATAAGCATACTAATCAAAGTAAATCAATAATAAATATTATACCACATAATTCTGAACTGCATTTAAATTGTTGGCTGAAATGCATTTTCTACCTTAAAACAAACTCTATCCATTTTAATACACAATAACATTCCAAGATATCGTTTGAGGCAAATATAATTGGACAAGCTGATGCCGCGCACTTAAAACTAATGCTGAAGTGTCATTAGACAATACTATTTACTTTTATCTCTACGATTATAATACAAACTGACCAGGCTGACCATTGATATGAAGTAACTAGTTTACCTTTATCGCATTCAGCATGAGCTTGTGGATTTGATTGGCCTTATTTATTGGTAGACCTTTAATACAAAAAGTCAGTCAAGAGTTTGAAGACAACATCGAATCACTGACCCAATTCGGTTGGGTCGAGTGTGTTCCACTTGACTTCTATTTGGGCTTTTTTGAATTTTTCGGTTTTGGTAAAAAAAAAAGGAGACAATTGTGGGCTTTTTAGTGGCAAGTCGCAAGCAAGTGTTAATTAAATTTATAGATACAGAAGCGATTGAATTCGATTTGAATGTGAATCAAATGAAGCGTGCCCAAATAGATTTGTTTTGTGGCCTTTTTTGGGTCCCCAACCCATCCAAATATATAATGAGACATCAGGAAATGAGTTGACAATTTGATATTGTGACTCTAGAGAAAAGAAAAAATAACTCTAAAAAATGTCTGAAAAACACTGCAGACCAGTTGGTATTATTTCACTACCATTTTATTTATCAGAAAAACCCGTCAGCAGTTGCAACGCTTGCAAAATGGCCAAGACATAAGTTTTGGACATAATTAAGCCATCGCAAATGGCATTTGGGGAAAATGTTTGCCATTTGCGTTGACAGTTGTCAACGAGCACCAACGAGGCTAATTAATCAAAATAAATATATATATGTTATATCTATGAAAAATGACAACATTTTTAGCTTAAGTGCATTGACTAATTTGGAATTTTCGAATAACTATTACAACTAATGGGCAATAGTGGGGCAGAATGCAAATTGACAGATATTAATCAAAGGCATGATCAGCAACAGTTTATAAAAATTATATAAATTCACCATTTAATTGAATAACATACGGAAATAATATTATAAAGCAGCTATTCGAAATAATGATATAAAATATCATAAATGTGCCCATTTTTATTTATCCTCCGCGCGTTCATTCCGAAGATAATTTAACTTTTGTGAATCAGATAATGATCTCGAGTTAATTACCAATTTATACGCATATCAAGACATTCAGATCTCAAACGAAAGATTTCAAATAAATGGACTACATTTCATTATCTGTTAGATATAAAGCCAAGACAAATGTGAATGACTAGTCCTAAAAATATCATATTAATTCTCTTTCGCACTGACCCTGAACTGGCTTTTTGTACACAATCTTAGATAAATATATTTAAGTTGTGATTGTTTAAATGATAACTTATCTCATTAGTTCCGCGCTTTGCTTTATTTTCTTCAGTCTAGTTGGTTCATTGAACTGGTTCTCGCATTCCCTGCTCCCTTGACGACGAGCAGCGTCATGGCTACAACTAACAGGAGGAGGAACAAACAGCCGGCAAGCATTGCTATTGATTCTCCGACAGACAATCATGCAGTACAGTTGGCTGCCGCAGCAGCGCCGTCAGGTGACCATACGAGAGAAGCCACCGCTGGTGATCTCCCAGCAGCGCTACGACCGTCTCCAGTGGCACGCCCATCAGCTGGCCAAGGAGCAGCAGCAGCGCAGGCAGCAGCAACAACTGGAGTACGAGGAGCAGCTGCGTCTGGGAGGCGAGGAGCTGCTGCGTCGCTTTGCCGGTCGCAAGTTGTGCCGCACTCAGCAGGAGGAGTGCCAGAGTGCACAGCGGCGACAGCTGGCGGAGCAGCAGGAGGCCAAGCATCGCTCGCATGAAGCAAGTCTCGCCGAGCAGCGGGAGGAGCAGCGACAGCAGCAGGAGCGCATCAAGCAGGCGCATCAACTGTTTGAGCAACTGCGTCCGGGACCCAGAGAACTGCTCGGCGCCAAGCTGCAGAGCGAGGTGATGCGTGGCGTCAACGCCCAACGGCAGCTCCAAGCGCAGTTCGCTGAGGCAACGAAGCAGCAGCATGAGCTGGACAAGCGCATCTATGGCGAGCAGGTGCTCAATGGCCTGGAGGAGGCGCAGCAGCGGCACAGCGAACGCCGTCGACAGCTGGGCGAGCACAAGCGGGAACTCCTCGAGTCCATCAAGCAGCGACAGCAGCAACGCGATGCCGAGAAGCAGAAGCAGCACAAGCAGGCGCTCGAGGAGCGTCAACGCAACCAGCAGCAACTGCGCGATCAGCAGGAGCAGCAGCGTGCCGCCAAAGCGGACAAGTTGCGACTGAGGCGAGAGCATGCCTCGGCCGCTCTGGAGGCCGCCGAGCAGCGACAGCAGCGACTGCGCATGCTCGAGGAGGTGGAGCAGCTGCAGTGCGAGGTGCACAACGAGGCCAAGTCCAAGCTGGACAGCCTGAAGACGGATCTGGCGCGGCAGCGTGTCCAGCGTCGTCTGCAGCGCAACGAGCAGCTGGCCAAGCAGCTCGCGCCGCGTTTGCACTACAGTGCTGGCGAGGATCTGGCGCGACACGAGCGCCAGCTGGAGGAGATGCGGCGAGCGCACAGCGTCGAGCAGCAGACGCGTCGCCAGCGCCTCGAGCAGACGAAGCAACAGCGTCTGGCCGTGCAGCAGGCGGAGCAGCAAGAGGCCAAGCTGGCCAAGGAGCGTGCAGCCGACGAGCGACGCGAGGATGTGGAGAGACGCCTCCAGAACGAGCGCCTCCATGTGCAGTTCAAGCGGCAGGAGCGCCAGGAGCAGCTGCGTCGCCAACGCGATTTACGCACGCAGCTGGACAAACAGCAGCGAGAGCTGGTCGCGGAGCAGACGCGTCCTGGCACCAACTACAATCGCCTGGCGCAGCTCGAGTGTCTGCGCGAGGATGCCTTCTTTGTGGACTATGCCCGCAGGCTGATGCTGGAGGCACGCGACAAGGATTGTCCACTCAAGCCCTTCCTGCGCGTTGTGGAGCAGTACAAGAGCGAGAATCGCATTGGCGCCGAGGTGCGCATCCCACGGCACTTGATCACCAAGCTCACCATGGGCAGACGCACCAAGGGCGACAGTCGGGCCGAGGAGAAGCTGGAGCCAGGAGAGGACAAGGCACAGCCTCCGGATGAGGAGGAGCAATACTTGAAGAATATTAAAGAGAACCTCAAGAAAATAAGAGAACTGGTGCTGACCGAAGCGACCAAGAAAGCAGAGAAAAATGAGAGAAAACTAGAGGAGGAGAGTGAAAAGGAAAAGTGAGAACTACATCACTACAGTTCTCCTCATGAAAAGGCAAGTTCCAAACGAACTTCCCAAAGAAATATTGAAGACAATCACGTTCCAAAATCGAATCAATAAATCAAAACTCCAATAAAATTAACTGCCTTACAATCAAATAAATCTTTTCAAACGTTATTTTCTATAAGTTATTAAATCAAGAAACCTAATTTAAAATAATATTTAATTTTGTATTTTTAAGAAAATTGAAATCCAATACATTCTCTAAAAATAAGTCCCAAAATAAGTTTTTATTTTCAACAAATCAATTGAAGCGAATTTTATTCAACTTCGTTATGGAAATCATGTTACAATAAAATGCCCTAATCAAATTTCTGCGTATCCTCAAGAAACCTTTTGAGCTCAAGTTCGCAGTTCGAAATTGCAATTGCAGTTGAAATAACAGACATATCCATTACTGCACATCGAATATAAATGTGTGTACCCACAATGCCATAATCTTCGCCTACTCGAACTCCAGTTCAAACTGTAGAAAAGAGAGAGGGCGACTCCGAAAGAGAGAGAGAGAGAGAGAGAGTGCTATCAATTTCGGATGGCAGGTTCCATTTGCATTACTCACTGCCAGCAATTCACTGGTGGTAACCAAAATCCCCCATCACTCGAGCAGGTCTTCGCTCTGCTCGCTCTCCCTCGCACCCTCCCTGTCTCCCTCGCACTCTCTGTTTTTTTCTTTACTAACTTAATTACGATAGTGTTGGCCTGGCGTTATTTATGGGACATGTTACAGGGATGCCGCATAAGTGCTTTTTGGGTGAAAGGCGATTTACAGTTGCATGTGAGATTGTCATCAAATTTGTGGCGATCGTACAAGTTGATAGCATTTATGTGGAACAATCCGGCAAATACTGGAAAAGTGTATAAGATCGGCTCTTCACTTAGATCCCTTAACGAGCTCTTAACCATGGCACGGAAAGAGGTGTTAAATGAAGAAATAAAGAAGGCTCTCAGAAGTTTTTAGTTGTAAAACATACAACTCCACATAAATGTAAGTAATGGGTAGTATATGAAATAGTAATAAGTAAAAATATCATTATTATTTTCAGAATTGTAAAATTCTAATGGGAACTATATCTTTAACTTTTTCTCAAGCTGAATGCAGCAGATTAATTTCAAATCAAGGTTGCGACAACTTTTGAAATTTCCACTTAAAGTTCTCGATTTCGGCGTATTAATTTCCTATCAATCTCCATTCAAAATGTATTTATAAATTGAGATCAAACAGCTAATAAAGTCGTAGAACTGTCAGTCTCGTGACTGATTCTTCTTATTCACTCTCACTATCTTTTAACAGCAAAGTAACACTTGGTTAGGAAATGGAATTATCTGTGCGAGTTACGCTCTATATAAGTAGTACTTATATTCTAGTATTTACGTGTTTGTGCTGCGTTGTCAGTCAACTGGGTTTTAGTTTTGTTGTGTTTTACTTTTTTTTTGGGTTTTGTTTGCTGTCTCAGTAATGAATGGGGTGTGTGTGTGTGTGTCTGACGCTTAAAGGTTTTATCTTTTTCATGCTCGTCGTGAACTTGTTGATTTTAGATACAAAAGTTACTGTCGTCGCTTGTCGTTGTTGTCATTGTCGCTGTAGATACTTATTTGCGCAACCAAAACAACGAAAATTGTCGAAACGAGCCAGCGAACACGAACACGAAGGTTGAATGTATCTTCACATCGTTCAACTTGTATCTATTGCAAATAAAACAAATAAAAAGCGTTTTTGTTGCCTCTTTTGGGTTAGGAACATTTCAAAGCTCACTTCAATTTTCAGTTTTCAGCTCATTTTTTGTCGATCGACTGTTTTGTTTTTGTTTTGTCGTATTTATTTTCCTTTTTGCAAGTCTGCGACTTGCCAGACTTTGTAGCTTTGCCGACGATTATTAAATATGCTTTATATTCTTTATGTCTGTCTCAATTCTAAGAACATTTCGCAGTTCCTCTTCTGGCTCTTTCTCTCATTTTTCTGTCTACTACTTATAAAAATTGAGCTGTGCACACATAAATTTGATTTTGAATTATGATTTTAACGAGTGTTTTGCGACCGCTTTTTGTTCCAGCTGCTGCGCAAAAGTTTGCCAATTAATCAAGGGATTGCAAAATAAAGCTGGCTACCGAAAATCATTCCCATTATATCTTTTAGCTAATCAGTATTAATATTCGCAACTTTTCAGTTAAAAAATAACTAATAGCTAAAAAAAAAAATACAAATTTTTTAAATTTTAAATAGAGAACTGTGAGATAAACATTTTTAGTTTTCTATTTATCTACGTTATTTTTCTGTTTATCATAAATCTTTGTCAAATATTTGTTTAGCTAATCATGCGGAGATGGACAAGCTTCAAAGTCGACAAATTCTATGGGTGACAACAACCATGACTCATTTAGGCAAATACATTTAAAAAGTTGTTAATTAAATCCACTTAGTCAAAATGTAAACTGTCAACAGTCGAAATATTTTAAATATTTGCTTACTTACACGTAATTCAATTTGAGGAAATCTAAAAAATGTATTTTGAACTTACCTAGAAGAGAAGAAGAAATAAAAAAGATAAGTCAAGACATTTTAAACGAAATGATGATGAATTTCAAAATATAAACTTAGGTAAATGTATTTCAGTAATGCATTCAATTAATTCCCCTTTTTTTGAATTTCAGTAATTAAAATTGCAAGCACATTATTATGATAACATCTTTATATTGTGTACGCTCAAAACGAACATGTTCTGCATATTTCATAACAATCCTACAATACTTGACATACTTAAAAGTAATATTACTTATATTTGTCTTATGTTAAACACATTTTTTTAATTATTCCCGTATTATTTATTTGCTGCATATAAAAGCGATTTCCGCTCAAAGGTTGATAGCATAAATAACGCCACGACAACGCGTTCCCATTAAACCTTTAGTGCTTGTCGTTCTTCACACATCGAGCGCCACAACAATTTGTACAATTTGTACTCGGTTCTATAGCCCTCGACAAAAATGTTAATAGCTCATTAAACAAAGCACAAAAAATAACATGGCATGGTATTTAAGTAGCTCAGAGTCATAAAACGGCGACGGCGACATATGTGACATCGAAAACAATTATGTATCTGCATCTAGCGACTCGATTTCAACTAATTGCTCTGCGTCTCGAGCAATCGAGTAATAGAGCTCTGCGAAGCTGAGAGATTGCCTCGAGATCGAATCCCATTTTGCAACTTGCAAATTGCAGCGCCTCGACAGCAATTGTCGTTTCCCCCCTGCAACTTGCCCCCCTCCAGTCTGTCGTGCAGTTCTTTTGCATTCCATGCTCAATTGAAGATCGGGCGCCAACTTCACTCCGAATGGATTGGTTGCCTTCTCAATTGGCGCCAGACACCGAGAAGCCAAACATTTGAAGTCAACAATTCCGACACTCCCCACAATATTTGAGTTGCGAGGAGTTTATAGTAAATGCAAATTGAAATGCTTGGATGGGCGGAACTAACCTTATCCTGTTTGCAAGACATAAACAAGTTTTACAAATAGTTGGGCCAAGAAATACAAATTAATCTAGTCTAAAAATATTACTGCATCGGAAAAAAAAAGAAATCATTATGCCTCTAAAAATATCATATTGCATCATCTGCATTAGAATAAATCAAGGATAGTTTTTCTTGTTTTCGTTAATGATTCTATGGACCAATGTGTTATTTTACAGCCGCCTATTCATTTCATTATCAGCTAATTAAATTCAGTTTTGAATAGTATTCACAGCATTCAAGCACTCATTCAGGCTGTATCAAGTAGTGCAGTTCAATAGTTCAGTGTCAGCGCGATAATTTCGATTGTATTCGGGACTCCAAGGCGACCTTCGATAGAACAATAAATATATAAACCTGACTATTGAGCCGTGACTTACAGAAAAACTCAAGTTTCGCTTTGTGTAATGTTCAACAAATATAAATAATAATAATTGTTAAGCTTGAAAAATGAATTGGTTTGCAGACTGGCCATCTGAAGCAGAGGAGGTCGCCTCTTCCGCTTTATAATTAATCAATTTCAGTCTCAAAATGCATACAAAATAAATCGCGCGCATTGTGTGAAAACAACAACAGCAACAGCATTGCGATTTTATAATAAAAATGTTCAAATTTACGAGACAAAGGCGCAACATTGACGTGACTGCAACATGTTGCCAGCCAACCAACAAACAGAAAACAACTTCGACTCCGGCAACATGAACAAACCCCAACTGAAGGAAACAACAAAGTATTTGTGTGTTTGTTGCTTACTTCTGGCACTGGATAAACTGTAAACTTTCGTTAAATATTTGTAAACAATATGAAGGCAAGAGAAACTAAAACTTAGTTAAATGCAGCTGCCAGAAGCCATAGTAAAAGATAAGGTACAGTGGACAATGCTAAACGAATTGCACATTTAAATATTTGCATAAATGTTTTGAGTGAGATGAAATGAATGAGGGAATTTAATAATTTAAAAATGTTGCATAAATGTAACTAAACAAAAAATTAAAGCAATTGTGAGAACAAAACTATTCTACAGTTTAATTTCAGTGTGTATTTTCGAGTGCTAATTTGCATATGGCACCACTGTGCCCGGCTGCTGCTGCTGCTGCTGACGAAGCGATGCTGCTTAACAGTTTCCTACTTAGCCATGGCTTATAATTTATGTCTATGCAGCGTTTGTCCGGCGGGCAGCGCGTTTTGGTAGTCGTGCCGTTTAGTATGCCCATTGCTCCCCTTCTTCCTCGACTACTCGCAGCTCCATCTGCATCTCCTTCTTCTTGGGCATCGTCGCTGTCCGTCTCATATCGCCCATTGAGCATCTCAACGCATAAATCAAACTTTGGTCTGCAGTTTTCTTCAAAATTCGTTTGGCCCGATCAAATTGCCCCTCGTCTCCCGTCCAGACTCCCGTCTTCCCCACCACTTCTGACTGTCTTACTCCGCCAGCTTCTTGGAAGTTTATCCCCCAAAAAAAAAAAAAAAAAGGAAAGAGAAATATACTCGTATATATAAATTTATAGCCTTTTAATGCTGCGAACTTCTCATTCGTGTTTGCTGTGGCAGCGTTGACATTGCAACGGTAAATATGTTGATAAATTAATTCGCTGCAGTTGCACGTTGCACGTTCCATGTGGCAACAACAAAGTGGCCAAGTGAAAGATCTACGCTGACCGCAACTGGACCCTTTTGCGTCATCGTTGCGCGTGATTCATGGCTTCGAATGACATTGCAGAAAACGCCAAAATATAACGGCAAACAATTCGATTGAATATATGCAAAAAAGCAAAAAGAGATTTACATTGTTGTTGCTGGCGGCAAACAACAAACAATACACAGCACTTGTCAAGTGGAGAAACGGGTCACACCCATAGATCAGAGTACAAATCGAACCGGTTGCGTGCTATAGGTGCGATTCTACCATATACCAAGCCTATTTTTATACCCTGTATTGAAGACAATCAATTTGAGATGATAAAAATAGAAACAAGTTAATAAACAAAACAACTAATCTATCAAAATTTGCAACACTCGAAGAGAGAAAATCAATCTCTACCGGAAAAAGAATAATATGTTAAAAATTAAGATTCGTAATCAGAATTTGTATTATTTTTGACTTAATAATAAATAATAAATATATGAATAAACTGTAATGCAAATTAAATAAGTATCATAATTTAATACAAATGCAAATTCATTTTGCAATTTCAGTTCAAACTAGAGCAAATAGTTTTTCTCTGTGTATTTAAGGGGCACAAATTTTATGTGAGTCAAACACGCTCACCAAATGTGTTGTCGCTTGTTAAAGTTCCCACATAAAGCAATGTCGTAACTTAACACGAGAACTATCGATAGTACGTCTTGACAAACCGGACAATAAATCGATCTGCAATTTAGTATGGAAAATATACGCAGCCAAAGAAGAATCGTCTCACTTGAAGAATCGACTCACTTCTTGGCCTGACAAGACGACAAAACTTGTTCTCCTCTTCAATCTTTCATGTCTCGGTGCGATTAATGTCAGATAAAGTTTTTTTTGATTTGGCAGCTTGTAATGAATGAATATAAATAATACTACAAAAATACAGGAAAATATTTATACTGAGCATTGCCCCTTGGCACGCACCTTGTCAACCCGAGGAGGGTTCAACAAACCTTTCGGTTCCGCCCATTGTTTGGGGAGAGGAAAAAACGTGGAATTCGTTTTGTTTCATTTTGATTTTTTTCGCTGTGAATTCTCTGGCCCCGCTGATGAGTCTTCTAATTAAAAGAAATGCTCAGTCATTAGGCGGCAATTTCACTTAAACGACCAACATTCGCTCAGGTGAAAGTTGAAGCAAAGCAAAAAAACAAAACAAAACTACAAAAAACAATAACAAAAAACGAGAAACAACTCTAAATCATCTTCAACAATTAACAAAAAGAGATAAAAAAAACACTTAAATCATAAATTATTTAACATCTTCTGCGACGCCCACAAATTAAATTCAGAGGCACATCTTATTGAATATATGAATGAGTGTGAATACGAATTCCATATGTATTTATATATTCGCGAATCATTGGACGGAAGTCGCATGAATTAAAATGGATTTTTAATTTTTCCAATTTGAACATTAATGCACAGAATTTGACAAATTGTTTGCGAGAGAACTTCGAATGAAAGTGAAGAAACATTGAAATGATTTAATATTTTAAGACTAAAATGGTCTCTCCCCAAATTTGTATTATCGCGTACATTAGTTAGATAAGCTTTGAGTAAGGTCAGGGTAATAGGAACCATTCATCAATTCGTCGTCTGATAACTTCTTGAGTCAATCGAGAGCAGGTTCTTAAGGTATGGGCAAATAAGCAATATTTCTTGCTCTTCTGGGATAATTAATTGCATTCAATATTATCTTTTTTATTTATGTGATTTTCAGTTATTTTTCGTTTGTATTTCTTCAACCTTGCTCCCATTAAGAGCTGACCCAGTGTTGACCCCGGTCAACATCTTCAAACACAAAGGTTATTCAGTTTTCATATCTTAATCAACTCGAAAGTCACGCCAAACACACTTAAGTTAAGATCGCGACATGTGAAAGATGCACAAAAAGTTGGGTGGAAAATTTCCAAAATCGCTTGGCAAACATTTGACGACTATGCAAATTTAGCAAATTCATATTTGCACTAGAAAACAAAGTCAGAAAAAAAAGCTAAAAATAATTCATTTTCTCAACAGAGACGCGACAATTTACAAAACAAACTCTGCGCAGATAACAAAAAAAATATATATGTTTGTAGACTGTCTTGTAGAGGCGGACAAGCAAAGCCAATTACCGTTTTTAATTATTTGCAAATATTGAGAAAACGAAACGCAGACGGCGTCTACAGAATACACACATTTATAGACCAATATAGGTGACAAAAGGTGCGCCAAGGTATAAAATTCCTATAGATTGTCTTATCTTATCAAAAGAGGTTTTTCATTTCGCGTGCCAAATGCCAAATGAATGAGCAATGCGACTGCGAGTGCAGTGAAAGCTTTGTACACTTTAAGGAGCTTTCACTGTAGTTGGACAAATAAAGCGAATTTTAGCCACTTTTAGCACATTTCTTCCACTTCTTCGCCTCACTAACTACTCAAATTAAATATAATTACAGTCATTTATTAAATTTACGAGCTGTTAATATCTTTCACACGAAATCACCACGAACTTCGTCACAATGGACTTGCTGATTAATTTCACAAGAACTTGGACAGTCACCAAAATGCCATTCTTTCGAAATGTTTAACTAGAATTTCACAATGCAAACATTAGAATTAAAAAATGATTACGCTAGACTTCGTTAACTTCCTTTTTGAATGGTACTTTTTTTGTTAAAAGGCTTTAACCTTTTAATCAATTTAGCATTTATTTTAATTTTGGTATTCCGTTGAAGGGTATCTGTCAGCAGGGTAAAGGCGTTGATTTGGCAATTCGATGTTGACTGTTTCGTCCTCGGCTACTTGTTCATGTCTTTGTCGACAACCTCGCAGCTACTACCAACAATACGACAACTGACGCCTACAACTTGACACCAGGCAACTCTTCAACTCGCCAACGATGAGATATGAATGTTGATGTTTTGTTGTTGTGGTTGCTATTGTTTTGTTTTATCTTTGGCCGACGCGTCTACTACAACAAAATGTTACGCAGCTGAGGCTTTGCTATTTGGCAATCAACAATAAAAACAACAGCTACAAAAAAAGCAACGTGTGCAAATAATTAAAAAGATTTTTTTTGTTGTTTTTAAAATGCTTGTCGGCATATGAGTCAAATCTTTGAGGAGGTCAAGACTTAGTTAAATATTTAAATGTTATGTAGTGCTAAAAGCAGTTACAAACAAGATTCAGCTGAAAAGTGGGTGGAAACAAAGATTCTGTAATGCGATGCTAACTATTAAGCTCTTGCGTTTTATAAATATTTTTAATTTGCTAAAATTTAAATGTATAAATGAAGCTCAAATACCAACGTTTAAAACAAATTTCAAATATACATTTTTATTAATTCTGTTAATGTTTTACAAAATTTATATTTTTAAGATGCATGGCAATTAAAGATTTCCCACAATTATTGATTGCCTTAATTGAAAGCGAGTTGAAACCTTATATTCAAATTGTGAGAGTGTGTATACACAAAATGAATAATATGCATGGGCTAATGACAAAAAGAGTGCCGAGCTGTTAATCAACGACTGCAAAGTCGGCACAAGAGAAAGAAGATGGAGCGCCGAAGAGAGTTGTGGGGCTGAAGAAACTCTTTTGCAACACGTTTTGCCTGGCGGCCAAACGATGCGACGTTGATTTCAAAATAATGAGTTAATAAACTTGCAAGAAGAAAGACATATACATCGTAGTTGTCGTGGCAGACAGAAAAAGAAAGAGAAAGAGTAAGAGCTGAAGAATTATGAAGATTTGCGGCATGCAAAGTGTCAAATAATTCAAAATGTCATTGCAACAAATCGAAAGCCATTTGGCAGCAAGTCGGCGCACCAAAAGGGGTGACAACTCATACGAACAGGGCTGCCAACTTGCTTGCAGTCAGTTTGTATTCACATTCGCATTCGCATTAGCATCCGCATCCGAGTGTTGCAATCTAATAGCACAGGCAGCTTAAACGCTCATTTGGCCAGACGACCCGCTGAGCTGCCGCGCAATTAACCATCTAAGAGACCCACAAAGCTCCCTCCCGCCCCTTGCCATATGCACTTCCAACTAATTCCACGCCAGTTTGCCTATAAATCGCACTCACACACAGAGAGACGTTTCCTAATGAGGCCTGAGGGTGTGTTTTGGCAGCAAATTAACTCATTGCCAGTCGGCAGTCGGCAGTCGCCAGTTTCCAGTTTGCCAGTTCTACATCTTCAGCATGGATCTCCCTTTCTAAAAAGGCGAGCAAGCGAGCATGCGGGGTCGAGACCTCGATATTGAAACAGCTGCATGCAAATCTCTCAAACTAAAAATATGCAAGTTATTTATGTTTATGTTGCCAGCATCTTAATTAGACATGTTATGACTGGTCAGTGCTTCTTTTTATACCCGCTACCCATAGGGTAGAAGGGTATTATGACTTAGTGCCAACAGAAAATGTATGTAACAGGCAGAAGGAGGCATCTCCGACCCCATAAAGTATATATATTCTTGATCAGCGTCAACAGCCGAGATGATATAGCCATGTCCGTCTGTCCGTCTGTCCGTCTGTCCGTCTGTCCGTCTGTCTGTCCGTATGAACACCTGGATCTCAGAGACTATAAGACATAGAGACACCAAATTTGGCAAAAAGTTTCGTTCATACCCTACGCAGATCAAGTTTATTTCAAAAGTTGGATGCCACGCCCCCTTCGCCCACAATAAGCATTAATCTAGAAAAAGTCAAGTTTTTTTTTTAGTAAATCGCGTATAACTCCAAAAGTTTTTCGTGTAATGATGTGTAATTTGGTAACCCATTTGCGCTTGACACTCTTAATATACCCTGTAATTTTGGTACAAATCGGATAAGTAGAACAAAAGTTATTCGTGAAACTATTTGTCAAAATTTTTGTGCCCAGTGCATATGGACGTATTAAGTGTGTGAATGACCTAGAGATATCAAATTTGGTGACAGTATTCGTGTAGGTCTTACGCAGATCAAGATTGTTTTAGATTTTTGCCACGCCCCTTTCCGCCCCCAAAAACTGTAAAAACCGTAATAATAGACCTAGAGCATTGAATTTTGGTATGCATAATAATAATTATATTCTCAATGACTCCTGTGAATTTGGTTGAGATCGAATGAAAAACATGGAAGTTATTAAAGAATCAATTTTATATGCAAAATTCACTTGCAGCTGCTCGCGCTTTGTTTGTTTAGTTGACAGTGTGACCATAACGGTGTTGTGGATTTTTATTCGCTATTTTCAAATATATACAAACAAAACACAAAATTCAGTATATTTTTGGTATATTTCTTGTTAAAATACCATTAAAATTTTTTTTTTCTCTCGAAATGGGTTGCGGGTATCATACGGTCGAGCACTCTCGACTGTAGCTTTCTCACTTGTTTTTTATGCAATTAAAAATATACTCATGTTTGCGATTGGTTCCACATTGAAACCGTGCGCGACTTCCAAACAAGTATTAAAAGCATATGTACATAAAACTCAGCTTTTTGAGTCATTTCAAATGATGCAAATTCCAGAGATATTTTTAGTGTCGAATGTAAAATAATTTCTTTACGCTAGTCCTTATATTTTGTATCTTAACAAGATTCAATATTAAATAGTAATTTTGTTGAAAAAAAAATATCTATTTTGAAATAATTTAAATTAATCCAACAAAAATGTGCATTTCAGAATTAACCCTAAAAATTAAACCTTGTGATATATAATTTCAATGCAAAATTTGCAGAAAACTTATGAACTATAATAAATATTAAATTAAAAAATATATTTTTGTTCTACTATATTTTGTATTTGTCTAAAACTAAAAATCTATAAACATTTTTGTTTATTGCAAATTTTAACCACTGTGCCAAATAAGGTAGACCTCTTGTCATATTTCTATATAAACAATCAATTCTACAAGTTTTCAAGTTGAAGCTACGACTACCTCCGTCTACAGCTCATTGAAAACTGTCTAGGGTCCATCAAAAAATTTCAAATTCTTTTCTTTTGTCTCAAAACGTTTAAATACTTGATGTGAATACACAAAGGATCTGTCTGTTGGCACTCGAATAGAATTCAAAACTCGGCAAACCACACACACACACACACACACACACAGACGCACACAAATAGGTAGCTCGACTCAACTTTAACCTTCAACTTGAAAGCGCAGCACACAAGAAAACAAATACAAAATGTAGTAGAAGCACTTGATACACTTTTGTGCCTCCCTCTACCTACTGCTTCTCATAATGCTCATATTGAAGTGCTCCTCACTCGTGTGTGGAGAGTACACTGTTGTGTGTGTGTATGTGTGAAGCTGCTTGTTAACAAATTTCGAAATAAAACATTTCTGGGAATTCGGTAGAGCAGCAAACAAATACAAACACAAGCACAAGCTGCACACTCACACATTCACGTTTTGCACGTTCTTTGGCTGTGCAGCGAGCTTTGGCATGCGCAGCGAAAGGAAGAAGCTTTTACGCAAGCGCAGCCAAAGATGCCGCCTCGCCGTCGTCGGATGGAATTTTTATAGCATTTCACATGCCATACACTTGCTGTACCCCCAACTCTCCAACTTCCACTCCGCTTCCCCCCGCCTACTCATTTAGAACACTTCCAGAGACAAAAGCATTGCATTGTCTCTGCGCAGCAACAGCAACAACGACAAGCAATGCGAGCAAAGAGGAATGAAAAAAATTGTGGTAGACATGTAAATTCGTGCAACAACAAACGGCAACAATGAAAGCAGAAAATTGCATTTGTAATTATAATTTGCATTGTAAATAACTTAACAACAAAAAAAGTTGAATGTTGTGCAGTTTATGGAATACTAATGGAAAGATGCTGCTGGAAAGATGCTATGATGATTATGCTCACAATGAAAATGTATTGCGCACAGTGGGTCGACGCTGCGTGAAACACCTTTCACAATTAACGCTCAAATGAATAGCCGAATAATCAATAAATATTGCTTGTGTACCGATGAGCCATAAATAATTAACAATGGCCAAAACCACATGAATAGATTAAATCTTTTCTCTCTTTACTTTAACCTCTATGCTCTCAAGGAGTTATTTTCATATAAATTTCAGAGTATTAATGATGTTGATGTATGTATATGGCGAAAGAACACCCGAAATGGCCAAAACACTTAACGGTTATTTATTCTTATGGCACCCATGAGATTTACCTAAGAAACTGCAGCTATACCCACTTCCAGCGCGTCGACCGGTTGTTTTATTGCAGCTCCAATTATTTTGGAAATTTATTTTATCCTTGCCGTTCCCGTTGCCGTTCCCGTCGATGCCGCTGCTTTGGTTGTTGTTGCCGCTGCTGTTGATTTTGTTGGTGCTTTTGCCACTCGAAGAGCGGTTGGTTAGTGGGAACATGGCATGAATCTTTGCTGCTTTTCGTTGTTCGTCGTTGCCTCATGTATTTATTTATAGCGTGTATGTTTGTATGTAATTCATTCCAGTTGCAGCTGCTGCGAATCCTTTCAACTCGTTGCCAATCGATTTTAGCCAAGTCTTCTGAATGCCAAGATCTTCAGGTATTCTTCGCCTTTCATATTACGTATTCGCTTTTAGGGTATAATTACAGTTCGATTCAATTATAATTTTATCACTGTGACACACACAAATTGCCGGACAGTTCGTACATACAAAAACAAAATTGATGATTTATTTTATATTTCTTAGCCGCAATCAATTCACATTTATCAATCGATTAGTTGATATCGATAAATCATCACATTTCTGGAATGTATTCCATGATTACACATTCAATTCAACTTGTTATGTTTTGTGTTGTGTTGTGTTTTGGCAACGCTGCGCTTTTTAGTTAAACAATTTTCACACGCGATGGAGAAAATGAAACCGTATCCAAATGATGTCGCGACGCGATTCACGCGATCGCAAGGTGAGCGCAAAACGGAATGCGAAGACGCAACTGAGCGCGGAGCTTACGACGTGCAAGCTTTGAAACGCGTTTCCAGACTGAGCGTGCGACTGAACGAGCGCAGGCAAACAAGTGTCAGGCAGCAACAACAAATGGTTAGTTGAGAGCGCAACTCTACAAGAAAAGTCTCCGCTAAGCGCTTTACCGGTTTCCAAATTGCGCTCACCCAATGCGTGGGCTCGTTCGCTCACTAGTATGACTCTCGCTCTCTCTCTCTCTCTTCCACTTTTTGACTCTCTGGTACGCTGTAGCTGATAGGCCATCTCATGTGCGGCGCTTCGCTCAGAGCGCGGTGTCTAGCTTATCAGTTCATTATCACACATTTCATTTTCATTTTCAATTTGTGTGGAAAAATTCATTCACGCTTCGTTGTTGTTTTTGTTGCCGTTGTCGTTGCTGTTGGCTCGCTTGTGTATTTATATTTGCTGTTGATGATTTCTGACTGATTGAGGTGCTGACTCCCGCTTATCGCGCATAAACGAAAATAGCAAAGGCACGACACACAACGCAGACGGCGCTGAGCTGATGACGCAAGCATGATGCGAGCCTCTGCTCTGCTCAGTGGGTGAGGATCCAAATACACTCACACATACACCCATGCTATGTCGATAAGCAGCGAAGACACTTGTCAAAGGGTTACGGGAGGTTGAGATAAGACGTAAGACGTAAGCTGTCTCAGAATGTCAAAAAAGGATGACGTGAAAGTCTCCATTAAAGCGGAAGCAACTGCAAAGCAAGCTTAAAGCACGTGCCTAATTGACGTAAGGAGGACTTTAAGAAATCGACAATTATCGATAAATAATAAAATATTTAAAGAATAAAAATGTAATAGAATTATTTTAAACTCACAAAAATTTGATGGCGTAGAAAAAAAAAAATTTTTTTAGCTGCTTATTTTGATAAATATAAATAATTTAATTTAAAGTATTCTTGAAATATGTGCAGCTGTAAATTTCTAATTTATTAAGAGTTCACTCCATTTATGTTCTGATATACAATATACTTATAAAATCGAATCTTATCGGTTAGAATAATTTATGATTTTATTGATCTTGCAATTAAGCGTAGCACAGATTTCCCTTTCGCAATCTTCATCAAATCATTTTCATTATAGAGTGGTTCGACCGTATTACGAGCGAGCAATCCATTAATCAAGATTGTGTCAAAGGAATTACCTCATTGCTGAGCTTTACATGTGCTCCACGTGTGGGTTCCGATCGCTCTGTGGCTGTTCTACTTAGCAACTACTCCAACCACCAACACTCCACTTATTATGCCCCATTATATGCTCATTGTTCTGCCTGCCAATGGGCACAAGCATTACGAGTATCTGGCACTCTAACAACAACCTGCTAAATCAGTGCTATGGCGTTGTAATTGCAATTTGCCAGCTTATCGAAATGATTATGTATCTGAATTGACGTTGAGTAGAACGGTTTTTACTAATAGAATTAGTAAAATACTATGTTAAGTGTAGAAGGTAATATAATTAAAAGTGAATCCATTAATTCGGTTGCTACTTAAGGGATGCACTTTACCTTTGGGGATTCACCGACCCCACTGAATTGCTGCACATTTTTCTTTTATCTATGCGTAAAAAGCCCAACAAGTAAACAGAGGTGAGGCTGGTCGTATGTAAGAGGACGACTAGCAGATACTCTGTAGTTATTATATATAACTAGTATTCATTGCTTTCGAATGAATCGTTATGAAATTTTCAGAATATATAGATGAAATATTTTTAAAACTTTGTTATAACTTTAAAATATTTCATCATTTATCTAAATTATATTTAAAATACATATTATTTCAAGAAAGGCTTGCCTCTGTTGATTTAAAGACAAAAATACTCTGTTTGCGTGCTTAATGGGCATTAACGCTATGTTGGGGCCATAAATAGGGAAAGAGCAATTGCGAATTCAAATAGCAATATATCAGTTGTGGGAAATCGCCGACACGCTTATCGAACACACAAAATGCATTCGACTCTTTGGGCTTTGATTGGGTGGCAAGTTCTGTTTGCTGTTTGCTTCTACTGCTGCGGCGGCGATCTGTCGGCGGTATCTCTGCCCCATAGCGATTCATGCTAATAAATAGTTTGCAGCATTCTGCTACAGCATCGATGTGGTTTTGCCACTTGGCTGCGGCAACAAAGTTGCAACGTCGTCGGCGTCGGCGTCTGTATCTGAGGACTGGACTCGGACTCTACGTTGTTGTTTTTTTTTTGGGGTCTTCTGGCCATCATCAGGTAAAGCCGCAGTCGCAGCCGCAGCCGGTTTTGGGGTACGTCCATTGATGGCAACTACCGTTTGGTCTTTTGTTTGACTTTGTCTTGTGGCCATCAGCTGCGACTCGCCGAGTCTATTTGTAGAGACACGGCAACCTAACAAGCGAACACTCGCAACTTGCTGCCACCGACTCCACACTCACATTCACACTCGCACTCACACTCACACTCACACTCATACTCGCACTCATTCTCTCACTATCTCGCTTCTTGGCCTGTGTGTACATAGGTCTCTTTTTATTTCTACCTGACTGTTGGGGGCACGTTCTCAGCTCGAAGCTATCTCAAGTGGTTTTTAAAAGTTTTCCAGCGATAAGCAATGTAACTTTATGGCCCACAACCAGACACTACTCGTATTCCACGCTTCGCAAACTTGGCTAACCACAACGACCGACCACCGTCATCATCGTCATCATGGACTACAACATTGCCATCATGATTATCATAATCAAAGGTGCGTTTTGATCATGATGCATGTATATGATTCATGACTTTTCACTTTTGCACACAGGCACATGTGGCAAGCTAGAAGACTGCGCTTAAGGATGGCACAGTGGATACAGATGGGTTCCAAGTGATCCCAAAAATTAAATGGGTTGGGGAAAAACAAGTAAGTTTATGTACTCGAATTTCAAATGCAATTAGCTCAGCTTTTCTAAACAAGAAAACTTCAGGTCATGCATTTTAAACTGTTTAATTTTCTAATTTAAGAATTTCGTGATTTATTTTTAACTTTATTCACCTCCCAATTTGTAATTATATAGAACGATTTTTTGGGGTTTCCCCACTGTGCGCTGAACTTTGAAAGTTGTGAGGCCGACTATAAATTTTCTATTATCATCATAAATGTTGATTATTAAATGTTGAAGAATTCCACGAAATGATTAATTAGAGCTTTGAATGTTTTGAATTACTTTTTTTTTGTTAATAAAGCACTTAACTCATAATTTACTGAGATCATCTCGTTTTGATTTAACAATAAATTATTTTTATGGAGATAACAAAAATGAACAAAATATGATTCTACGAGCAACATTATTTAATGAAAATTCGAATATTCATGCCTATTAGGAAAATATGTAATAGTAACAGGAAAATTTAATATTTAATTTATATTTTTCAAATTAGGAAATTAGCAGTGGCTTTTATTATTTGCGATTTCTTTTGCATTTGTTTATTAATTTCACCCACTGTGCGCTGCTTTGACGAGCCTGACACTTTAACCCTTCGCATAAATTTTCATCAGATTTTTTCTCTCATCGTGGTTGCTGCAATGTTGCAGTCTTGGGGCACGAAGTGGCACGTAAATTACTGTGACATTGCACTTTGTAGCATCATTTTGCAATTTGTTGAATAAATGTGTTGTATTCTTGTTGGTGAAGTTGTTGCATTTGTTTGCGTTTGGTGCTGTTTTTTATTGATTAGTTTTAAATGAAAATCGAAGTTCAGGCAGTGCATAAATCTTTGCCAATTTTCTTATTAGAAACTGTCAATGTCAGCGAATTTCACCCGCGGTTAGACAACTTGTTGACCAAATGAAGAATATGAATACGTACGAGTTAGCTTTACTTCTACCGATATATTTATTTGGATGATTTATGACCCTGGCAAGCTAGCTTGCTGAACATCTGTGCGAAATGGGCTGCTGCCAGGCAACCTGATGGCTTTCACTGCACTGCACTGTCCTGTCTCTCTGTCTACTTCTTTCACTCTCTCCATCCCCATATATTAGTGGCTTTGTTTGCTCAATTCGCAATCGAACTGCAACTCTGAACTGCAACAATCATTCTCTTCGCGCGGATACTGTCACTAACTTTAAAGTTTAGCATCCGATCCGATAACTAATCACAACATTCTAAATAATTCCTGATAATTTCATCACCTCGTACTCGATTTTTACGGCTTAAAAATGCGTAGCGAGTATCTAACAGTCGAGCACACTCAACTGCAGTTTTTTTTATTTGTTGTGGCTTCGTTTGGGGGTCAGCCACCGCCTTGCGGGCTACCTTTCTAATGCCGGGCATTGAAAGGAGTCGCAAATCCCAGAGTCGTATAATCGCATAGTCTGCCCCTCGCTGCGAGTGGGTCATTAAAAATATTGTGCTCATAATGAAGGATTGTAAATGAGTTTAATGGCGCTTGACGCATTGATGAATTGCCTTGGTCATAGCCAGTCATCGCCACAGGAAGCACACTGATTTGCTTCAATGCGGATAACGAACTAAAAACTGCAGCCCATGCAAAGAAAACTGCAGTTTTCCATTTAAGGACAACTACATTACATTTTATGTACAAAATAATAGACTGTCTTTGTGATGAATTAAAATAATAATAATAATTTTCGCAAAGTTATAATCATATTAACAAAAATATTTCATGTTTTTGTTCATTATGAATTGGAATTTATCCAAATTTCATATGAATAAAAAAATGTATCCATCGTAATATAGATATGTACATTTATATACTTTCAGGAAATGATAATTGAGCAACTTCATAAAAATCGTGCATTAAAATCTTAATTGTGAAAATTATCAAAGTACATGGAATATTTTCGCAAAAAGAAACGTTTATAAATAATATACAAACTATAGAGATGTTGTATATAATTACAAATTTTATAGCTAGTAAACAAGGTAATAATAAAGAAACAAATAACATATTGTTGATCTTTTCAGTATGTGCGGTAAATGAAGCTGATCTTAACTCGCCACATAACCTCAAAAAGCGTAAAGAATTGGCTACTCACCGCTCTCTGCTGCACTGAGGCACTTGGCTGCCATTTGCTCGTTGAGTTCCTCGGCGGGATTGCCGCCGCCAGCGTCGAGAACACAGGTGACACTCGCCTCGCTCCAGTCGAGGGCGCTGACTCCGTCGCTAGAGACGAGCGACAGATCCAGGGGCGGCACGGAGGCGCCGCGCAATGTGCTGGTGGCGCCACCAGCCGAGACGCTCATCATGTACTTGAGATCGAGAGAGGAGTTCATTGAGCCGCCATAAATGGAGCTGGTCTGCGAGTTGCAGGTGGAGTCGAAGCTGCGATTGCATTCGCGACGCTTCTCAGGCGTGGCATATAAGGGCTCTGCAGCCTTCTTGGGCGTCGCTTGGACGCTGGCCGAGAGCTCGCTGCCGAAGGAGCTGTTCAGGGTGCCGTAGCACGAGGTCATCATGATGTCATTGCGATTGAAGTTCGATGGCCAGAAGTGCGGCTGTTCCACAGCCACAAGCTCATCCAGATAGTCGGCATCGCCCAAGCGCGACTCATCGATCATGGCCATGTTCTCCAGCTGCTCGTCGTCATCATCATCCTCATCCTCTTCGTCGTCATCGTCGTCGTCCTCGTCGTCATCCTGCTCCTCGTCGCCTTCACTGTTCCGCTGCTGTTCGGCATTCAACTTCTTGAAGGTTTCGTCCGCCTGCTGCATGAGATCGTAGGCGCCACGCGGCACCGAGGAGCCGTGCAACGAGTCCGAATCGTTCTCCTCGATGCAGGACAAATGCCGTGTGCGAAAGCCGTAGACAATGCCATTGTTGGGAGGCGGCTGCATGGGCAGCGGAGGCGTTGGCAACGCCCGCGACTCATCCGCATCCAGCTGCATTGTGGCCATTGACATTTCGCTTTTGCTGCGGGGTCAGCTGCAAAGAGGAGATGGCTTGTAATTAGTGTACTTCAGAGTGGAGCATAAATCGAAGGTTCGTTTAACGATGCCATCAAATCGGAGCGGCAAAGGTCATAAAACGCTGGGAGCAGCAAACGAGCGGGGCGTGGCCAGCGGAAATGCCTCCCTCTCCCTCTCCCACTCTCTCTCTCTGCTGGCCGCGCTTGAGTTTTCTTTGCTATCTCGAAGGTGCAAGCTTGTAAATGATAAGCCGCTGGTTTTAATGCCGCTTAATGCGACGCCAAATGTGAAATTGTTTCAACATAAATCTGACAGCCTCAGCAAACAAAGTACAAGTGAGAAAAGCGAGTGTGCTCGGCTTTAAAATACCCGCTACGCATTTTCACAAAAGTGAGCGACAAATTCAGAGCTGAAAGGGCTCTCAAAATAAAATTAAGTAATATTTAAATTCGTAAATAATTTATATAATTATTCAATTATCAATAAAGTATTGTAATATTTATATCTTGTAATTGTATGCTATCAATATAGTAATGTATTTATATCCTGTAATTTTACAATTTCAATAGCAACAGTTTAAATATACTATCAATATAGTAAAGTAATATGTTTAGATTTTGTAATTGTCCTATTGAAACAGCAACTGTTCAGAATATTTTTAGTTACTTATACTCATACTTAAATTGTAATCTCAAACTTGTTAATTTCTGAAAGGAGTACAAAAAAATTAATTAATTAGCTCTCTTGAGATGTTCTTACAGACAAAACAGACAGATGAACGGTTTTATATCATCTTATATCATCTTATCAGAATATTTTTAGTTACTTATACGCATACTAAAATTGTAATCTCAAACTTTTTAATTTCTGAAAGGTTCAGGAGTGTCAAAAATTAATGCAGTATCATTAACTGAACGATGAACGATTCTATATCATCTTTTTAGAAATAATTGATTAGAAAAGCCTTGTTCTTTGGCAGTACCGGGTATTATGAAGCACACACACACTGAGAGGTACACTCATCGGCAGTCAGTCTGTGGCGCAGACGGAAGTGGCATGCAACTTCCCCCATTTACGGGCAGCAACGCGAAGCGCAGCGCACACGCAACTCCATTTGGCCCCCTGCAACGATTCTTGGCTGCAGCCCAGTGGCAGTGGCAGCAACCGTGGCAGGGGCAGCAACCGAAGAGAGGGGAGCAGCCGCCCAGATGCCCAGATGCCCAGATGTGTGTGGCGCGCGCGCGCAGTTGCTGTTGATGTTGATGTTGCTGTTGCAACTATGGCTGTGGCTGCTACATGGAAGTCGTAATAGTTCTGCCACCGTTTCCATTTCCACTGTCAACATGCAATGTCGACGCACTCTTGACATTTCCAGCCGTCGCTCAAGTAGGTGCTGCACGATCCCCCTTCCCCCTCGGCTCTGCTCTGCTCTTGGTGCTCGTCTAATGCTCACTATTTTTAATTTTGCGGGCCATTGGGGAAAAACTAAACACGACATCAACGTTGCAGTTGCAGTTGCAGTTGCCGTAGCTGTTGCACTTGGATACTGAAGCTGCAAGCTTAAATATGTGTGTGTGTGAGTGTGTTTGTTGTTGCTATTGTGGTTGTTTGTGGGGTGAAAAGTATCTGCAACGTTTGTTTGCTTTAAATAAACATTTGTTTGCACTTTTTATACCCTAAAGACAGCAAAAATGTTCAAGCACGGGGCACGATCGCAGCGTAGAAAGGTATGTAACAAAATAGGAAAGCATTTTCAAGCTGACGGGCCGATTATTCACTACACATAATAAAGATTCTGATTAATTGTCGTTCATTTAAGATAAAACAAACTACAGAAAATTTCATAATATTTAACTCAAAATCAAAGTTAGTTCATTAAATGTTTATTTTTTATATTCACTTCAAAAACTTGCATTGTGTTTGTTTAATAAATCGAAAAGATATTTTATATAATTGACCATATTTTTAAATAGTACACAATTTGCAGCATATTTGCAAGTCGAGTTGACATCAGTGCAAAGCTTTTACTGTTTGTTATCGATGTCGATTGCAAAAGTATCGATGCCAATGGCGACACTGTTGATTTTGCACTTTGTTTGCCGTTATGTACCGTTGTTTTCACATCCCTCAGATACACTGAGCGGCACTTGAAACACTTAAGATTAAAGTATACTCTGGGACCTGCTTATGTAATAATATCGAATCGAATTGCAACACATTTGTAAAGAATCGAAAAGTAATAAAAATATAATAATTATAATAATAATAATAATAATAATAATAATAATAATAATAATAATAATAATACTAATAATAATAATAATAATAATAATAATAATAATAATAAGAAATCGTGGATTATATCACTCAACAAATTAAACGAAGTCAGAAGTCTTAATATCATTGCGAAATATTGAAATGTTTGCAGATATACAAAATATTGTTGCATTTGAAAACCCATCTGTAATTCTGTAAAGTTCGACTTAAAAAACACACAGCCTGTTTCGCGCAGTGTATGTTGTTATGTACAAAAGAAACGCAACAAACAAATTACTTGAGGCGACAAGACAATGCCCGGCTTGGCTAGGCCAAAAATAGATCAAGCAAACTATCGCATCGGGAAAAGGCAGGCGAAGCGATCTTGTTGTTGTTGTTGTTGTTGTTGTCGTGCGCCAAAGCGGGAAAATGCAACGTCAGCGTCAGGGAGGGAGGGGAGGGGAAAACGGGAGGTGGAGTGGAAGTGTAGGATCCCCAGCAAACTGCATTAAACTACATTCGGTGCAGTTTATTGCTTCGTCTCGTGTCTCGTGTGTTCTTTCTACTTTTAGCTATTACGGAGGGATCCGTGTATTCCCATATCTGACTCGACTCTCGTATCTGTATCTGTATCTGCATCTGCATCTGCATATGTATCTGTGAGAATCTTGAACTTGTGCGACGTTCACTCTTTTTCGTTGTTTACATTTTTCCTTTTTGTTGTCTTGTTGTTTTTTTTTCTCTCTCTCTGGTTTTCGTCTGTTTTTGTTGTTGGTGAAAAGTGAAATGAAAAGTCGAGGGAGCCTGCGACAGTCTTCCCAATTTAAATTGAAGTTTATTCTTTATTTAATGTGCCGTTTGCCTCTGCTATTATCGTTGCTGCTGCTGCTGCTGCTGCTGCGTTCCAGACATTGGCACTTAAATGCCTTGGGATGTGGTCATTTTATCTTCGAACACTCATGGTCGCTATATTTGGTCTCCTCCAGCATTTTGTGGAACAACATGGAAAAGGCATGCTAATTCTGTCAACCAGCCTGACATCAAATTACATTCGCATTACTCATTCACCCAAAGTATTCCATTGATCTATAGCTAAACTTTGGTGCCCGTTTATAGAAAATATCTTTGCAACTGAGACAGTTCTCACTTTTGATGCTTATTCGATTTATACTTATTCCAATTATTTATAAATAAATAGATATTATCGTTTTAGAATTTTTTACAATTTTCAGCCAATTTCCAAACTAATTTAGTCACTCAAGTCCCTCATGTTGCTGGCATATAAGTATTTATAATATTCAATGCACTTTCAGTTTAAACAATTTTTATACACACCTTTAAAAAAACAGTTTTTATAAATTATTTTGAAATAGAGTTTAGAATGTTTAAAGAACACACATTTACAACTTGTATATTTAATATATTATTTATGGTATGTTTTGTAGCTAGGAACTTGTCACGTTTTGTTTTTGTTTTGTTGATTAGAACTAATTAATTGATTCGCTGATTCACTGATTCACTGATAATCCAATTAAATTCGATCTCCGTATCCGTATTGTGATCGGCACCCGTATCTCTTGTTTCTCTCTGTACCGAACGCGCGTTGGAATGCAATTGAATCGCTGCGCGAGTCTGCGGCAAGAAGACAGCCCCTAACATCAGCCCTCGTCGGCAACATGATGCTCTCTAACTAGACGAAGTCTCGCGACAGCCAACAACAGATCTATAAATAGCCGACCATTCCGGAGTCGCTGCGGATCCATTCACTTCCATTAGATTCCTGCAGACGATGTGTCTGTGTGTTGCACCCCACGACCGAGAGGTTGCAACAAATTTCTCACTTCTCTCATTTGAAAGGATATCAACTGAAGATCTTTGTGCTTCGAGTCCCACCTTGTCGACTGTACTCCACACATGCGCTAGGTGGCATGCAACAAGTCTGCTGTCTGCTGTCTGCTGTCTGCTGCCTGGATTACAGGATCGTTCATGTCAGTTCATTCAACTTTAGGGGGACGGAAGTGTACAAATATATTTCATGTTTTCAAATTGGATGACAACGACAGCGAGGATAATATCGGAGAAAACCACAACGCATGCGCAACAGAGTTTGTTCACCTTTTCGTGCCGTGCATCCGTCAGATACATTGCTGATGTATCTGAAGAACATCGACACGGCACGGTTACGCACGGATTGTATTACATGATAGTCGCACAATGTTTTTGGGGAGTTGATCTCAATGCATCGCTGGAAGTGATGTTGCTGCTGCTGCTATTTGATTTTTCCAAGCAACTGTTACAATTTCACATTTTTGTTCCTTACTATTTATCTTCGGCTGCACTAATATCATTTCCACTTTCCCCAAGGTGGATGTGGCGTGCGGGAAACTGGGGTGTCTGGGGTGAATGATTTGTGACACATTCTCAGATAGCCGCGCCTCATCTCGCTTTGCGCCTGCGCCTTTGCATACGTCTCTTCTTCAGATCTTTCAAGCGACGATGCTGTACCTACTTATCGGGGATTTGCCCTTTCAATGGCCACTTTACGCTTGTGATAAATTATGGTGGGAAACTCGCATTTCGTCTCCATAATTAATGAGTGCGGATATGAGACTTTCAAAATGATTGTTTAAATTTAAAGAACTTTTGTTTACCATATGATTTTGCAATTTAAAATCAGCCTGCAACTATGCTTTAAATGTGTTAAAATATAAAGTTCGCAGTGCAAATATTTCTTGCAACCCCCAAAAGTATGCTGTAGATTTTTGCAATCGCAATGGTGCAATAATTGTTGCGCCAGGACGAACTTCAAGCCAACATTAAAGTACCGAAAATCCTACTGAACTTGAATACAATTAAGTAAATTTCAAAGTATCAGCATAACTGTTATTTCGTATTTTTGTCAGACTCGTTTTGCATTAAGTAATCTTTGTGATTTGCTGATTCATACGCTTTACTTTTATGTTTATGACTTTAATCATTGCAAATCGCAGTACCCTTGAATGCTATCAAGGTCTCTTATCAGTGACCCACTTGAAGTCATAATGATGTCGAAAAGCTGGCCACATCCGTTCATTGAACCAACTGAATCAATTGCATCAATCGTCTTTTATCGATCAACATTGGAATCAAGCTATTGCGATTTATCCATTTGCGATAAGGCAACCATATAAAACTGCTGTTGGTCGCTTAGCTCAGTACAATTTGTGACTTCAGGTTCCATAGTGAAGATCTACATCAATCAAAATGAAAGTAATAATTGCTATTTTGCTGCTCATTGGGCTTGCCCACGCCAATCTAGAAGAAGAGTTTGAATCGTTCAAAATGGATTACAACAAGGTCTATAAGGATATCAGCGAGCACGATCAGCGCAAGCAAATCTTCAAAGACAACGCGGAGTTCATCAAGCAACACAACCAACGTCATGCTGCAGGCGAAAAGTCCTACAGAATGGGAGTCAATCAATTCTCAGACTTGCTTTCCGAAGAATTCCAGGCGCTAATGCTCTCCACCATCAATCCCAATGCCTCGACAACTGGAAGCAATCAAATCTTCACTCCATCGCCAAGTGTCAAGATACCGGACAGCATGGATTGGCGTGAAATGGGCGCTGTGACAGGAGTGAAGAATCAAGGCGGCTGTGGATCCTGCTGGGCATTTGCTACCATTGGCACACTAGAGGGCCAATGGTTCATCAAGAACCAGCAGCTCGTCTCGCTCTCCGAACAGAATCTGGTGGACTGCTCTGCCAAGGATGGTGGCTGTCAAGGTGGCTGGCCAGACAATGCTCTGAGCTACATTAAGGACAACGCAGGCGTGGACACTGAAGACTCGTATCCCTACGAGGCCAAGGACGGCGAATGTCGCTTCAATCCTGATAACGTTGGAGCCAAGGTCGCAGACATTGTCGCTGTGGCCAGTGACGATGAGTCCGCGCTGGCAGCAGCCGTTGCTGAGAAGGGACCCATTTCCGTGGCCATCGATGCCTCGTTCTTCCAGCACTATCAAGGCGGTGTGTTGGATGAGCCCGACTGCCAGGGTCAAGTGAACCACGGAGTAGTTGTGGTTGGCTATGGCCACGATGACAACGGCGGCGACTATTGGCTGGTGAAGAACTCCTGGTCAGAGGCTTGGGGTGAGAATGGCTACGTGCGCATGGCGCGCAACAAGAATAATCAGTGCAAGATTGCCAGTCATGGCGTCTATCCCGTGGTCTAAGCGGAGTCTTTACCCAATCAATATTAATCAATCAGTTACTGATGTTCTTAACAAAATGTAATTAATACAAATATATCCATTCACATTATTAAATATCAAACACTTTATAAAACAATGTTTTCATTTAAAATTAACCAATCGTTGTTAGCTGCCATAGGAGTGATTACCATACAGGGAAGGAACGAGAGTAAAATTCTTATATTTGAGAATATTTAGATCAAAAACAATATTTTAATCTGAATTTTTTATAAAAGAAAATCTTGATGGAAAATTCAAGTCTTGTCTCGAGAATTTTTTAAATAGAAAAATTCTTAAATTTAAAAATTGTACTTTTTTTTTTAAAATTACGCACAGCGAATTTTGTAATTATTTTCTTCAACTATCCTCCTTTTTAGCCTATAGTTTGATGTTGTCGCTTTTAATTCACTCTACCCAATTTGTATATAAAATGGGAAATTTGAAAATAGTAAGTAGAATTATAAAAATAAAAGTAACCAAATATATATAATTATTAATTAATCTATATTTATTTCAAATTCATCGATAAATTTTGTTCAAGATTGTCCTGTTAAACAAAAGTTAATCGCACTTAGACCCGCATTTTATAAAGTGATTCCTTAAATAGGCATTTCAACAAAATGTACAATATATAAAATTAGTAAGTTAAAATATTGTAATCAAAATGATTTAAAAAATTAATAGTCAAATATCACTATATTAGATACAATATATTAAAAGAATCAGATTAGAATACCGCCCGAAATTATGCCAGGTATTTAATTAAAAATGTTGTTGATGATGACAATCTTCGTGATTGAGCTTCTTCAGCTTTTTGGAATACTTAATGATAGTGTTTGTGTAATTGGTGAGTGTCATAACTTACAAATGAACGATGACTTAATTAGCAGCTAACGTTACTCAAAGGTGAGAACAACTACATAGGTTGAATAGCAAATATATCTCTTCAGCACGAATTTTCCTAAATCAGCGAAACAAAAAAATCGTCAGATAAAAATGATATATTTTCCTGAGCGTTAACTATTTGATTACACATAAATCATTACTCACTTAAACTGAATGTTTAATATAGGCAACAGTTTCTTTGTTTTGTACGTATACGTCAATGTATCTTATCAAACTCTTTTTCCGGACTTATGGGAAGCGACGATTACGCCGAGTGCAAATATTCATTTAATCCTCGTCCACTTAATATAGTTATCAAGAAGTAATCCCGCTTAATCTATATGGATAGATTGTAAATTTATTATATCCTAATACCAATGAAAACATGAAAGGCGTATAAAAGGCGCAACTTGGTCAACACAATTCAGTTTCCCATAGTTCCTCAGTGGGTTTTAAGCTAAATCGTAATGAAAGCAATCGTTCTAATTCTAGTCCTTGTGGCAGTTGTGCAAGCAACTAGTCTAAAGGATGTTCTTAAGGCTGAGTTCAATGCCTTTAAATTGAAGCACCACAAAGTCTACAAGGATGTTAGTGAGGAGTTGAAGCGCCTTCAGATCTTTGTGGAAAACAAGAAACTGATCGAGAGTCACAACAAGCGATATGCCGCAGGAGAAGAGTCTTACAAGATGGGTGTCAATCAGTTCACAGACTTGCGCTCCAAGGAATTCCAGGAGGTAGTCCTTTCAAGGATCGATGCCAATGACTTGACAGTTGGTATCACTGAAATCTACACTCCTTCCCCAAGTGTGAATATACCAGCAAGCATCGATTGGCGTGAAAAGGGAGCTGTTACGAGAGTTAAGAATCAAGGCAGCTGTGGATCCTGCTGGGCATTTGCCAGCATTGGAACTCTAGAGGGACAACACTTCATCAAGAACCGAAAGCTCGTCTCGCTATCCGAACAGAATCTGCTGGACTGCTCCAAAAATAACAATGGCTGTAACGGTGGCTGGCCGGAAACTGCTTTGAACTATATCAAAAACAATGGAGGCGTAGACACCGAAGTCTCATATCCCTATGAAGCCAAGAAAGGCAAATGCCGTTTCAATCCTGCGAACGTTGGAGCCAAGGTGAAAGGCACAGTGGGAGTGGCCAGTGGAAATGAATCTGCATTGGCAGCAGCCGTTGCAAACAAAGGTCCCATATCTGTGGCCGTAGATGCCTCCTTCTTTCAGCACTATGCAAGCGGCGTATTGAATAAACCATCGTGCCGGGGCACAGTGAACCACGCAGTAGTTGTGGTTGGTTATGGCCACGATAGCAACGGAGGCGACTATTGGCTGGTGAAGAACTCCTGGGGAGATTCTTGGGGTGAGAAGGGTTACATTCGCATGGCGCGCAACAGGAAAAATCAGTGCAAGATTGCCAGCCATGGCGTCTATCCCTTGGTCTAAGGCACTATGTTGCTCAACCTCTTTCATAAATAGAATTATTCAATACATGTATAATCTTTGTCTTTTTTAAATAAATAAATAAATAAATATTTGGTTTTAAAAACCCACAACGTGTTATACTTTGTTTGTATTAGAATATAATTTTTCTATAGACAAGCAAACATTTTGGATTGAAAAGTACGCAACGATACTCGTTTCTTACTTTTGGAAAGTTTAACAATTTAATAAAAGTGTTAATAGATTGCGTTCGTTATTTTTTTTTCTATTTGAGATTTGAGTAAGACCCAAACTAATACTATCAACAAATTTGATTTTCCGTAGATCTTATATTTTCTGAGATCTAACACATATGAATATGGCAATATCGTATCAGCTAACGATGATCCAGCATGTTATTTTTAAATGCCGCTGCCACAAATATTGCTATTGTTCAGCTCAGTGAATGATCCTACAATAATTATGCAAGATACCGTTCCAATGATTTGAGGCATTTTACGCGAGTAGTCTAAAAAATATATGGATTGATCGTATATGATCGTAAAATTATCAAACTTCGTCTTACAAAGTATAGAGGCATTTATTTTTTAAAAGAATCTTGTCTAAAATATATTTAATCAGTGGATATATTTTTTTGTTTAAACATTAATTCTACTAACCTATTCTATAAATTATTCATCCATTCATCCATCATAAATATTAATTCTGCTAACTAATTCTTTAAATTATTCATCCACTAAAATTTAACTCCTGCGATTACATTTAATAAAATTAAAAATGTAAACAATTTTTTATTCATTTTTAGATGGCTTCTGTTTTTTGTTTGACTTTAATTTATTTTATTCTTTTATATCATGAGTCAAAATGCTCGTTCTTTGATCAAATGCGTATTCTTTGATATAACTACCTTATTTCGTTTACCGAAGAATAATTGAACAATCAGATTGAGACAAGCATGGCAGGAAAGTACTAACAAACAGGATTTTTCCCCATATCTCAAAGAACAACAAATAATTATCGAATAACATCTACATTATGAAAGTAGATTTTATAAATTTACAGTCGAAGTAATTAGCACAAACCAAAAAAAATACACTTTGAAGAATTGGATTCATTGAGCGATCTGACGTTATAAAGAAGTCTCAGTCCCCAAATAGTCCCTTAAAATTTCAAAGTTCCAGTCATTTTGCGAACATATACATAGGTGAATATAATATTTAATAAATGCGCATAAACCATCGCGAAGCATCGTAAAGAAATAATCTTGATAATTTCTATTGACCATATTTAAAAGGTATTAAAAAGTATAAGTACTAAAAAATAAGTCTTTTATGACTATCCATCACGTTGCCATTTCATAATCAATGTAGAATTTAATATTCGTAACAAGATGAATTTATAACGCTTCTTTCAGGAAAGATAAACTTGTAGATTCTTCAATAATCACTAAATCGCAGATAATTAATGTTAAATTATTATAAATTAAATAAAATATCCACCGGATCGCTTGAAACTTAAGAATCTTCGATTAAAAACTCTAGTTTTATTACAATGAACTCTTCCTTTGTCTTATACTTTTCAAGGAAACACGCCAGTTACAAATGCCTATTTAATTCCTATGTACTTCAAATAGTTATAAATATGTAATTCCGCTTAATCTATATGGATTGTAAATAATAAATCTTTATACCCATTGACACATGAAAGGTGTATAAAAGGCGCAACTTGGTCAACACAATTCAGTTTGCCATAGTTCCTCAGTGGGTTTCAAGCTAAATCATAATGAAAGTAATCGTTCTAGTTCTGGTCCTAGTCGCAGTTGTGCAAGCAACTAGTCTAAAAGACGTGCTTAAAGCTGAGTTCGATGCCTTTAAATTGAAGCACCACAAAGTCTACAAGGATGTTAATGAGGAGATAAAGCGCCTTCAGATCTTCGTGGAAAACAAGAAACTGATCGAGAGTCACAACAAGCGATATGCCGCTGGAGAAGAGTCTTACAAGATGGGTGTTAATAAATTCTCTGATATGAGTCCCGAGGAATTCCAAAGGCTTGTGCTCACCAGCCTCAATCCCGCTGACTCTCAGGACGGCATCGACTACATATACAATCCTTCTGCCAAGGCTAGCCTCCCGAGTGCTGTTGATTGGCGTCTTTCGGGAGCTGTCAACCCAGTTAAAAATCAAGGCTCATGTGGCTCCTGTTGGGCTTTCTCTGCTGTCGGCGCACTGGAAAGTCATCATATTCTTAGCACCCAACAAAGCGTATCCCTGTCCGAGCAAAACTTGGTGGACTGCACGAGAGGTGCGCCCTACAACAACCACGGATGCGGCGGCGGCTGGCCGATTGCGGCATTGAACTATGTTAAGGACAATGGTGGGATAAATACTGCCAGCTATTACCCGTACGAAGGACTAGACAAGAGTTGCCGTTACAATAAGAACTACATTGGATCAAAGGTGTCGGCTATTATCCAAATTGAAAAAGGAAACGAAAGCGCGTTGGCATCCGCAGTCGCCAACAAGGGACCCATCTCGGTGTGCATCGATGCCTCCCTGTTCCAATATTACCAAAGTGGCGTCTTCAACGAACCGTCGTGCTCTCAATCTTCAAACCATTGTATAGTTGTCGATGGCTACGGCACCGACTCTGACGGAGGCGACTATTGGCTGGCAAGGAACTCTTGGGGCGAGAACTGGGGCGAGAGCGGATACATTCGCATGGCTCGCAATCGGGACAATCAATGCGCAATTGCCAGCTATGCAATTTATCCTTTGCTTTAGATCATTATATTGTATTTGATTTTTTTTGTAAATAAATGATTGTATTTCACTTTTAATATAATTAAAAAAGTGTTTCTTAAATGACATTTCTACGATGGCAACGAATAATTTAGATTATAGTCATTAACATGTGTACAGCATCTATAGCTGTAGCTTTATAATCAAGCTTTTTCTTTGTTGTTTTTTGGCGAAACCTTTTTATTCCCCATGCATTAAATTTTTGGCAATAAAATTAGCGGCTACAGCTTATAGTTTTAGGCTCTGACATGTAGATTCATTCAAAAAGACAAGAAATGTTTCGTGCATCGACTAACTACGAATATATATTCTTTAAAGAATCGAAGATTTCTCTTTTTTAATGTTCTATGCATTACCCTACTTTACCCTTTGGGTACTAATACTTCAAGTAATTTACCGTTTTAGGACATTTGGAATTGAGAACTGAGGGGAATTTATTTAATTGGGACACAAGACATTATGAAAATCCTCTGGGTATCACTTTGAAATTATTTTTGGTATCGATGGTTCCGGTCAACCCAACAGATGCGTTTTTTTTGTACAATCCCAAATGCAGATCATTGAACCATGTTGCTATTGCCCAAGAGCTCTTGGGAAAGGTCAGGAAAATGTGAGCACATGCAAGACGCCCGTAACCAAACTATTTGTGCCCAGCTATATCTTCATCACTCTATTTAAACCAAGTTAATAAATGCCATATTTCAACGTTATACATTTTGTAAAACAATCATAGTTTGAAACCAATTTTCGGAACTACTTGTCTGTGTCTTCAGATTATAATAACTGTTAGAATTACTGAATAATAGTATTTGATTTTGTACGGGGCATTAGTGCAGCACTATTAAGATTATACGAATATGTATATTTTCTGTAAAGGTTCTTCTTCCTAAGGCGTTCATTACCCTTCTGTTTGTCGTTCTAGGGGTAATTTTATAATAATTGCGCAACAACTATGTTACATATTGTTTCTCCATATTTCCTTAGTTAAATACTTATTTATCTAACCAACCTTAATATTTAAGGTCTTACAGTTTGTGAAATCCAGTTTCTGTATCAATCGATACCGAGGGCACAAAGGTTTTGCTATATGACCTTTGACAATAGTGTATATCTTCTATCATTTGGAACACTCGTTTGCCTAGCGTTTTCTCTATATTTTACTTATCAACGTTTTCTGCCGGGTTGCCAAATAAAGACCGTTACGCCAAGTGCGAAACCTTTTTAATCCGTTATAAATATGTAACTTTATGAACTTTATCTATATAGATAGATTGTAAATAATAAATCTTAATACCAATGGACACATGAAAAGCGTATAAATCGCGCAACTTGGTCAGACAGACAGGCGGACAGTCGGAGATGTCTCCTTCTGCCTGTTAGATGCATTTTTTTTTGTAATTACATAATTCTTATTATTTTTTAGATGCCTTCGGTTTTCTACTTAATACGTTTTTTATTGACAATAATTATTATTCTTTTAAGCCATGGGTCAATATTACATAATTTTCTTTGACCCATCTTCCTTTAAGAAGTTAGTTAGAATATTATAATTAAAATTTATAAAAGTAATGTAAAGTTACACGGCATTATATAAAATAAAACAATGACAAAATAACACCTTCAGCCGCCGAAAATTATGCAAGGCTTTTTGTAAAAAATCGTTGATAGAGCGAAAAATGCTTGGATATACTCTTATGGTATCAAATGGTATCACTGATACCATTCTTCTTCTTTTCTATTTTACAAATACATAATAATAATATTTTCACAGTTTATGATAGTTAATGATAGTTGCAGCTAAAAAATAACAAATCAATTGTAATTGTCAGAAGTCAGGTCAAGTCACTAGGGAACGTTACTTGGAGAAAATATATTAAATGCATATAAATCTTCAACAAGAGAGATTTAAAGCTTTAAAACAAACTCTGAGCAACTCGAATTAAACTATTTAATCGTACAGCAATTGTTTGAAAACTTCGAAATTCAAACTTAAAGTTCAATTTAGGCAACAGTTTCTTTGTTTAATACGTATACTTCAAGGTATCTTATCTGAGACTTTTCCCGGACTCTCGGGAAGAGACGATTACGCCGAGTGCAAGTATTCTTTTAATCCTCGTCCACTTGAAATAGTTATCAAGATGTAATTCCGCTTAATCTATATGGATCGATTGTAAATAATAAATCCTAATACCAACGGACACATGAAAGGCGTATAAAAAGCGCAACTTGGTCTTCACAATTCAGTTTCCCATAGTTCTTCAGTGGGTTTTAAACAAAATCATAATGAAAGTAATCGTTCTAGTTCTGGTCCTTGTGGCAGCTGTGCAAGCAACTAGTCTAAAGGATGTTCTCAAGGCTGAGTTCAAAGCCTTTAAATTGAAGCACCACAAAGTCTACAAGGATGTTAGGGAAGAAATGAAGCGCCTTCAGATCTTCGTGGAAAACAAGAAACTGATCGAGAGTCACAACAGAAGATATGCCGCAGGAGAAGAGTCTTACAAGATGGGTGTCAATCAGTTCTCAGACTTGCGCTCCAAGGAATTCCAAGAGGTAGTCCTCTCAAGGATCAACGCCAATGACTTGACAGTTGGTATCACTGAAATCTACACTCCTTCACCGAGTGTGAATATACCAGCAAGCATCGATTGGCGTGAAAAGGGAGCAGTTACGAGAGTTAAGAATCAAGGAGGATGTGGATCCTGCTGGGCATTTGCCAGCATTGGAACTCTAGAGGGACAACACTTCATCAAGAACCGAGAGCTCGTCTCGCTATCCGAACAGAATCTGGTGGACTGCTCCAAAAATAATAATGGCTGTAACGGCGGCTGGCCGGAAACTGCTTTGAACTTTATCAAGGACAATGGTGGCGTTGATACGGAAGACTCATATCCCTATGAAGAAAAGGACGGTGAATGTCGTTTCAATCCTGCGAACGTTGGAGCCAAGGTAACAGGCACAGTGGGAGTGGCCAGTGAAGATGAGTCCGCATTGGCAGCAGCCGTTGCAGAGAAGGGTCCCATTTCCGTGGCCGTCGATGCCTCCTTATTTCAGCACTACGAAGGCGGAGTATTAAATGAACCATCGTGCCAGGGCGGAGTAAACCACGGTGTAGTTGTGGTTGGCTATGGCCACGATAGCAATGGAGGCGACTATTGGCTGGTGAAGAACTCATGGGGAGATTGGTGGGGTGAAGGAGGTTACATTCGCATGGCGCGCAACAGGGATAATCAATGCAGTATTGCCAGCCATGGCGTCTATCCCTTGGTCTAAGGACTTCGTTTCTCAACCAAAAAAAAAATTATTATACAATACAAGCAATCTTTCTCTTTTTCCTTTTTTTGCAATATATAAATTAAAAATTTGTCCAAAAATACAAACATTGTGTTATCCTTTTTTTGTCCTAGATATTTGACTATAGACAAGTAAGAAATTTGCATTCGAGAGAGCTGGGCGATACCCGTTTCTTACTTTTGAAAAGTTTAAAAGCTTAATAGTCTCTATATTCTCGATTTGAGACATTTAAAAACAAACTTAATCTGTGTGGGACTGTCAACCAATTTTACACAGATTTTATAGTCTCTCAGATCTAGACACTCACTGATATGAATATGGCTATATCGAATGGGCTAACAATAATCAAGCTTATTTATATTGTATGAGATCGGATATGTCCTCTTCACTAGACTCTATGAACTTATTTTGTAGTATTAATTTTAAATGCAATTGCCCACAAATACACAACTTTTTCGTAGAATTAACTGCCTTAATTTGAAAATCGACAGTTGTTGCTTGGCTCAGTGCAAATTCTTCAAAAAAATATGCAACGTGTAGACTAAAACATATAACGACCGATTGTCCTTTTAGCCTTAAGCCCCACACCTCGCCCTACAAATTATAGAGGCAAAAGTGGTTTGAAAATAATCTTGTCTTAAATAAATTTAAGCATTGTGTATAGTATAGTTAATTTTAATGTACGATATGTTATGCTAAATTCACTCCATATTTAGTTCTTATAGTTCTTAAGTGATAGGATAGTCATGTGTTATCTTCAAGATACATATGTATTTTTTCATTGATTTTTTTGATTTAAAACTAAACTAAGTTATTCTATAAGTTATTCATCCATAATAAAAATTAACAACTGCGATTACATTTCTACTGTATAAAAAAAATACACAATTTTAAATTATTTTATAGATGCCTTCAGTTTACTGTTTAATATTTTCCTGGTTGACATTAATTTATTGTCTTCATTCATATCATGAGTTAATATTAATTAATTGGCTAGCGAATTTTTTACGTATTCCTTGGACAAACTCCCTGTCGAAGGGATTTTGGCATAAGAAAAATAAAATTCACGTCTAAGAATTGCACGTATTCAACATTCAAATGTTACGGCTATAAAAGGCCAACGTTATTTTTAACCTACATTTAATAAATGCGCAAAAACTGTGCCCTTTGATGACTTACCATCGCGATGCATCATAAATAACTGATCTTGACAATTTCTAATGACCATACTTACAACGTATTATAAGTAATAAAAAATAAAGACTTTTATGATCATTATGAACCTTCACGTTGCCACATCATCTTCGATATAACATTTAATATTGATTGCAACGCTACTATCAGGGAAGAAATATCTTGAAGATGCTTCAGTAATCTGATGATATCAATTAAAATTATTAGATTTATAACATATCCTTCGATTCGCAAAAATCTTAAGAAACTTAGATTGCAAACTCTATTTTTATTACAATGAACTCTTCCTTTGTCTTATACTTTTCAAGGTCTCTTATCGACGTCTTCTCTCCGACCCCCGAAGAAACATGCTTGGTGCAAATGCTCTTTTAATTCCTATGTACTTCAAATACTTGTAAAACTTTAATACCGCTTATTTTATATGGATAGATTGTAAATAATAAATCCTAATGCCATGAAAGGCGTATAAAAGGCGCAACTTGGTCAACACAATTCAGTTTGCCATAGTTCCTCAGTGGGTGTCAAGCTAAATCATAATGAAAGCAATCGTTCTAGTTCTAGTTCTTGTGGCAGTTGGGCAAGCAACTAGTCTAAAGGATGTTCTTAAAGCTGAGTTCAATGCCTTTAAATTGAAGCACCACAAAGTCTACAAGGATGTTAGTGAGGAGTTGAAGCACCTACAGATCTTTGTGGATAACAAAAAACTGATCGAGAGTCACAACAAGCGATATGCCGCTGGAGAAGAGTCTTACAAGATGGGTGTTAATAAATTCTCTGATATGAGTCCCGAGGAATTCCAAAGGCTTGTGCTCACCAGCCTCAATCCCGCTGACTCTCAGGACGGCATCGACTACATATACAATCCTTCTGCCAAGGCTAGCCTCCCGAGTGCTGTTGATTGGCGTCTTTCGGGAGCTGTCAACCCAGTTAAAAATCAAGGCTCATGTGGCTCCTGTTGGGCTTTCTCTGCTGTCGGCGCACTGGAAAGTCATCATATTCTCAGCACCCAACAAAGTGTATCCCTGTCCGAGCAAAACTTGGTGGACTGCACGAGAGATGCGCCCTACAACAACCTCGGATGCGGCGGCGGCTGGCCGATTGCGGCATTGAACTATGTTAAGGACAATGGTGGGATAAATACTGCCAGCTATTACCCGTACGAAGGACTAGACAAGAGTTGCCGTTACAATAAGAACTACATTGAATCAAAGGTGTCGGCTATTATCCAAATTGAAAAAGGAAACGAAAGCGCGTTGGCATCCGCAGTCGCCAACAAGGGACCCATCTCGGTGTGCATCGATGCCTCCCTGTTCCAATATTACCAAAGCGGCGTCTTCAACGAACCGTCGTGCTCTCAATCTTCAAACCATTGTATAGTTGTCGATGGCTACGGCACCGACTCAGACGGAGGAGACTATTGGCTGGCAAGGAACTCTTGGGGCGAGAACTGGGGCGAGAGCGGATACATTCGCATGGCTCGCAATCGGGACAATCAATGCGCAATTGCCAGCTATGCAATTTATCCCTTGCTTTAGATCATTATATTGTAATTGATTTTTTTTTTTTTTAATAAATGATGGTGCTTCCCTTTTAATATAATTAAATAATAGTTTCTTAAATGAGATTTCTACAATGGCAACTGAATAATTTAGATTATATATATATTGTCATGAGTACAGCATTATCAGCTGAAGATTTATAATCAAGCTTTAATATTTGTCGCATTTAACTGTTGTCAATAAAATAAGTGGCTTTTAATGTTAGTTTCTGAGCTGTAGATGCTCTTTCAAACAGGCAAGACATTTCGTGCATCAACCTATTAAGAGTACATAATCTTTAAATGATCGATCCTCTGGGTCACTTTGATCCAATCTTCTTCCGATCAACCCTATAAATGCGTTTTTTTTTTTACAATTCAATATGCAGATCACCACCGAACCATGTTGACATTGTGATTGGCTCTAGCAGCGACCATTGTCTTATCAAGAACTCCTGAGAAAGACATCCAGATAACTAAGTTATCTGGAAATCCCAAGAGATGAAGCTTCTGTACTAATAGTGAGTGATTAACAAAGTCAAAAGCTTTACTGAAATCAGTATAAATAACGTCAGTTTGCATTTTGTTTTGGAAACCATCAATTACCAAAGAAGTGAACTCTAGTAAGTTAGTGGTAGTTGATCTATATTTCATAAAGCCATGCTGGCATGGAGATATAATAGTTCTGCAACAATGTTGTAACTGTGAGGTTATTAATTTCTCAAACAGTTTCGCAATAGAAGACAATTTGTATATTTCTCTATAATTCTCGGCATTAGATTTATTCTCTTTTTTATGGAGAGGAATAATAAAAGATTCTTTCCAATAGTTTGGAAAAAACATAACTCCATTGAGAAATTAAAAAGATTGTATATCGTTTTGAGATCTATATGTAGTTTGAACAAAAACAGCAAATAAATCAACAATAGACTGATTAGTTTACGCTGCCGCATCTACGGATGCAACTACAGCCTTGATGGCTGACCAAAAGAAACTGCTGGGGTTCAGGCTTCAGTGCATACAACGACTGAAACATGACCGTCGCCGGTGTTAATAGGAACAATATCCACGGGTAGAACATTATTCTCGTCACTACTAACAGAAGGAGAAGAAAGATTCATTAAAGCAGGAACAGACGGAGCAGACAAATGATTTGGGTGTGGGGAAAGTTCATTAGCGCTTATGGACAACCTCGGATTGGCCTTTTTACGCTTAGATGACACATTCAAAAGCTTCATACTTTTGAATTCATCATCCAGCGCTGAGAAACCTTCAAACAGTTTTTTAAACCGTCTAAAGATATCTTCAAAGCCTTTCTTAATCTGTCGCATAAAGCCCATAATGTCCTTCTCCACAACCCTGCATGATTCACATGTCCATTTCAAGTCAGATTCGGATTAAATGAGAGCAACAACCCAAACTAATGTAAGTAAGTAAGTGCAAAAGTGCTGGAGTATGAAAAGCAAAAACAAATTGAACGCAGTGACAAAACAATATGTAAACAATGTATGCCTTACAAATTGTTTTGCGTTTTTATGCAAATCAAACAAATTGCGAATTAAATGATAATTCACAAGGCAAACTATTGCTATTAACAAAAGAAAACCACTGAAAACACAGCTAATAGCGATTACTTTTGTAAATTAAATTTATAAAAGGTAACACAAGTTAAAAATAATAGCAAAGAATGCAAAGAAATGCAAAGCGAGCGATTATAATACTAATGAATACATGCAAAACGTATAAAAGGTGCAACTTGGTCTTCACAATTCAGTTTGCCATAGTTCTTCAGTGGGGTCTAAGCAAAATCATAATGAAAGCAATCGTTATAGTTCTGGTCCTTGTGGCAGTTGTGCAAGCAACTAGTCAAAAGGATGTTCTTAAGGCTGAGTTCAATGCCTTTAAATTGAAGCACCACAAAGTCTACAAGGATGTTAGGGAAAAGTTGAAGCGCCTTCAGATCTTTATGGAAAACAAGAAACTAATCGAGAGTCACAACATACGATATGCCGCAGGAAAAGAGTCTTACAAGATGGGTGTCAATCAGTTCACAGACTTGCGATCCAAGGAATTCCAAGAGGCAGTCCTCTCAAGCATCAATGTCAATAACATGACCGTTTGTATCACTGAAACCTACACTCCTTCACCAAGTGTGAATATACCAGCAAGCATCGATTGGCGTGAAAAGGGAGCAGTTACGAGAGTCAAGAATCAAGGCGATTGTGGATCCTGCTGGGCATTTTCCACCATTGCAACTCTAGAGGGACAATACTTCATCAAGAACCGACAGCTCGTCGCGCTATCCGAACAGAATCTGGTGGACTGCTCCCTAGATAATAATGGCTGTGACGGTGGCTGGCCAGAAACTGCTTTGAACTTTATCAAGAACAATGGAGGCGTAAACACTGAAGTCTCATATCCCTATAAGGACACGGTGGGTAAATGTCGTTTCAATCCTGCGAACGTTGGAGCCAACGTGACAGGCACAGTCATAGTGGACAGTGGAGATGAGTCCGCATTGGCAGCAGCCGTCGCAGAGAAGGGCCCCATTTCCGTGGCCGTCGATGGCTCCTTCCTTCAGCACTATGCAAGCGGCGTACTAGACGAACCATCGTGCGACGACGAAGTAAACCACGGAGTAGTTGTGGTTGGCTATGGCCACGATAGCAACGGAGGCGACTATTGGCTGGTGAAGAACTCTTGGGGAGATTCTTGGGGTGAAAAGGGTTATATTCGCATGGCGCGCAACAGGGATAATCAATGCAGAATTGCCAGCCATGGCGTCTATCCCTTGGTCTAAAGGACTTTGTTTCTTAACCAAAAAATGTGAACCTATACAATACAAGTAATTTTTCTCTTCTTCCTTTTTTTGCAATAAATAGATAAATACAAATTTGTCCAAATATATACAAACATTGTGTTTTTCTTTTTTTACTAGATATTTGACTATAAACAAGAAATTATTTTAATTTTGGAAAGTTTAATAAAAGTCTCTTTTTTCGATTTAAGAAATTCGAATACAAACTTGATCTACGTAAAACCTACAACGAATACGTTATGGGTTAGCCTAGAGCAAAATCTTATGAAAATTTTGCAACGTTCCAAGGATTTCAGACATTTTACGTCAGTAGGCTGAAAAATGTTGGAAGCGATTGTGCTTTTAGCCTCAAGCCCCTACACTTTGCCTAACAAAGTATAGAGGCAAAAGAGGTTTGAAAAATTTTCTTGTCTTTAATAAATTTAATCATTGTATATCGTTAATTTTAATGTTCGCTATATTATGGTTATTTCACTCCGCATGCAGTTTTTATTGTAAGTGTTGGGATAGTTGTTATCTTTAAACTGTAAATTTCGTTATATCACTTTATTGGTTTTAAGCTAATACTAATAATTGTCCTCATGATGTATTTTTGTATAAGTTATTCCTCCATACTATAAATTAACAACTTTTTTCAGCCCCCATTATTTTTTTGCTTTTATACCCTTACTTAATATTAAATAATTGCCCAATGCCAATAATTGCCGAATGTGTTGCGTATTTTTTTCCCAAACTCCCAAACTTAATTTCCGGGAAAAAACAATTTTCCAATTTAATTTCATGGACAACATTTAGAATGTTATATAGGTTATGTGTCCCTTATTTACAGTCGCAGGGATTGTGGCATAACAAAAATAAAATACACGACCAAGAATTGCGCTTGTTTAATAATCTAATGTTATGGCTAGAAAATGTCTACGTTATTTTTAGCCTACATTTAATAAATACACAAAAACTGAGCTCCTTGATGTTTTACTTTCGCGATGCACCATAAATAACTAATCTTGACAATTTCTTATGACCTTACTTACAACGTATTTTAAGTAATAAAAAAGAAAGACTTTTATGATCACTATAAACCTCACGTTGCCACATCACCATCGATGTAACATTTAATATTGATTGTAACGCTACTATCAGGAAGAAATATCCTGAAGATTCTCCAGTAATCCCATGATATCAATGTAAAATTATTAAATTTATTTATTATCCTTTGTTTCGATGAAAATTTAAGAAGCGTCGATTAAAAACTCTAGTTTTATTACAATGAACTCTTCCTTTGTCTTATACTTTTCAAGGTATCTTATCGACACGCCTTGTGCAAATGCCCTTTTAATTTCTATGTACTTCAAATAGTTATAAAAATGTAATTCTGCTTTATCTATATGGACGGATTGTAAATAATAAATCTTAATACCAATTGACACATGAAAGGTGTATAAAAGGCGCAACTTGGTCAACACAATTCAGTTTACCATAGTTCCTCAGTGGGTTTCAAGCTAAATCATAATGAAAGTAATCGTTCTAGTTCTGGTCCTTGTGGCAGTTGTGCAAGCAACTAGTCTAAAGGATGTTCTTAAGGCTGAGTTCAATGCCTTTAAATTGAAGCACCACAAAGTCTACAAGGATGTTAGTGAGGAGTTGAAGCGCCTGCAGATCTTCGTAGAAAACAAGAAATTGATCGAGAGTCACAACAGGAGATATGCCGCAGGAGAAAAGTCGTACAAGATGGGTGTTAATAAATTCTCAGACTTAAAAGCGAAGGAATTCCAGGAGCTGGTGCTCTCAAGCGTCAATCCCAATGACTTGACGGTTGGTGTCAGTCAAATTTATTCTCCATCGCCATCCATTGAGTTGCCGAAGAGCATAGATTGGCGTAAGAAGGGAGCAGTTACGGGAGTTAAGAGTCAGGGAGACTGCGAGTCCTGCTGGGCCTTTGCTGCCATTGGAACACTAGAAGGACAACACTTCATCAAACACCAGCAGCTTGTCTCGCTGTCCGAACAGAATCTCGTAGACTGCGACTCAACGAATGGCGGCTGCAGTCGTGGATGGACCGAAAAGGCTCTCATCTACATCAAGAACAATGGAGGCGTAAACACTGATGACTCATATCCCTATGAAGGCGTAGATGGTGAATGTCGTTTCAATCCTGCGAACGTTGGAGCCAACGTCACAGGCACAGTTCAAGTGGCTCGTGATGATGAGTCCGCTCTGGCAGCAGCCGTTGCAAAGAAGGGTCCCATTTCCGTGGCCATTGATGCATCCTTCTTTCAGCACTACGAAGATGGTGTATTAGACGAACCATCGTGCCAGGACGAAGTAAACCACGGTGTAGTTGTGGTTGGCTATGGCCACGATAGCAACGGAGGCGACTATTGGCTGGTGAAGAACTCTTGGGGAGATTCTTGGGGTGAAGAGGGTTACATTCGCATGGCGCGCAACAGGGATAATCAATGCAGTATTGCCAAGTATGGCGTTTATCCATTGGTCTAAATGACTTTGTTGCTTAATCAATTAATCAACTACTTTAAATTATGTTAAGAAAATACATTTTGTACAATAAATGACTTAAATTGGTTCAAAACTCTTAAATCTTTAATTGCGACGAAGGTGCTTTTAGATAAAAAATGTTATTCAATGTTAGACTCAATATTTGTACATTTAATATTGTCTTCTATCACGATCATATTTGTTGAGTAATAGAACTTCAAACTGTTTTTTGTATTTCGGGAAACATTTGGCGTAATTTTCTTGCCGTCTCATATCTTACTATATTTAGTATAATGCGGTATCCCAAACTCTAAGCACCTAAAAGGTTCATAACTCTATGCAATATACTCCCAAATCGTTCTCAGGCTCCCATTGTTATGGACTAAAATTTTGTATTAGTTTTAATTGCAGCTTCAAGTCTCCAACACTTTTTGTGTTGATCTGATCTGATGTATGTTATTCAACGGAGCTTCAGTCAGTGGCGTATCTAAACTTTCAACTATGTCCCCGAATAGTTTAAACTAATTGTTTAAACTAAATACCTATTACGACGATCCCAATAAGGAGCTAAACTTTCTAATAATCTTTAAGACTTTTCTATAACAAAAATGGTATGATTTTCATAATTTAATATCAAAGTCTACCAGGAGCATGCGCTCTCACAAATCCTTGTGTAATCTAATTCTTGAACTTAGATTGCTTATTAAAGAGAACATAAAAAAATTATTTTTTTATCATTTAATATTTTAATTAATTCATAATTTTTTATATTTAATTACTCTTGTTCTATGTTACTACTGATTATTTTCAAAGTAAGCGTTTTATATCCGAATCGAGTAGAGTTCGAATCTCCCACCACCGAGCTTTACTTACTGATCTAATCGCGACAACACCAGACTTCAGCTTAAATGAGACTCTCAATAGAAGAAGTGAATTTTTTAAAACTCTCAATTTTAAGAATTAATTTTGTTCTTGAAGTTAACCAAAGAACATTTTGTAGTCTTTGGTTAACTTCAAGAACAAAATTAATTCTTAAAATTGAGAGTTTTAAAAAATTCTGGAAAGAAGATCGTAATCTTGAAAGAAGTAAGGAATGATATCTCGTTTGAAGAATAAATCGTTGTTTTAAGAATTTTTATACCCGCTACCCATAGGGTAGAAGGGTATTATGACTTAGTGCCAACAGAAAATGTATGTAACAGGCAGAAGGAGGCATCTCCGACCACATAAACTATATATATTATTGATCAGTGTCAACAGCCGAGACGATATAGCCATGTCCGTCTGTCCGTCTGTCCGTCTGTATGAACACCTAGATCTCAGAGACTATAAGAGCTAGAGCTACCAAATTTGGGGACAGTACTCCTGTAGGTCCTACGCAGATCAAGTTTATTTCAAAGGTTGGATGCCACTCCCCTTTCCGCCGCCAAAAGTCTGTAAAAGCCGTAATAATAGACCTAGAGCATTGAATTTTGGTATGCATAATAATAATTATATTCTCAATGATTCCAAAACAAGGAAGTTATTATATGGAAAATTCACTTGCAGCTGCCCGCGATTTGTTTGTTTAGTTGACAGTGTGACCATAACGGTGTTGTGGATTTTTATTCGCTATTTTCAAATATAATACAAAAAAACAAGTTTTAGTATATTTGGTATATTTTTTGTTAAAATATCATTTAAGTTTTTTGTTTTCTCTCGAAATGGGTTGCGGGTATCATACGGTCGAGCACTCTCGACTGTAGCTTTCTTACTTGTTTTAAGATCAAAACATTCCTAAATCCAACACTTTCATTCTTGTTTTTAGATCGACTTTCTTTGCTCTGTGCAAGTTATATAAATTTAAAGTTAAATGAATAATTATCTTATTTGAACAAATGTCCTATTTTCCCAAATAGAACCATAAAACATTTAAGTTCGGATAATTTTTACCTATATATATAGTAAATGCGCAAAACTACGTCTTTTTTTCCCCCATCGCGATGCATCGTAAATAACTAATCTTTGCAATTTTTATTGACCATACTTAATAGGTATTATAATGAATAAATAAGATAGTATTTTATGATCGGTTTAAGTGACCCATCACGTTACCATTTCACCAACGATATAACATTTAATATTACATGCTGATTATATAAAGCTGCTTTCATGGAAGAAATACGTTGTAAATTCTTCAATAATCTCTGAATCTCAGATTATCGATGTAAAACTATTGTCTGTTACTTAAGAGACTTCGATTAAAATTCTTGTTTTAATACAGCGAACCCTTTCTTTGTCTTACACTTATCAAGGGGTTCTTATCGACGTTTTCTATAGAACTCCCAATTTTTTTCAGGACATTATGACAATCCCCTGGGTGTATAATGCCGGACATTCAACCAATACCCTTCCGATCAAACACAACAAATGCGGTTTTTTTTGACAGCTCACCACAGAACTAAGTTACCATTGATGCTGGCTGTGGCACATACTTTACAGAGATCTCCAATATATTTAATTGGTTTTTTGTTCCGTAATTCCTAATAATTGCGCAACAACAATGTTTATTTTGTATATTTCGTTAATTCATTATCAATTTCTATTGTTATCTACGTCTGCTATCACTGACCTATTTAAAGCTAATAGTAATAAAAAGAATTGTTTTTTATGATCGTGTTGCAATTTTACCATCGACGTAACTATTGAGTATTTCGCAAAATGATCATGTAACACAAAAGAAATGTATCCTTCGTGAGTATCTCGCAAAACAAAGGACTATCCTATACACTAAATTGTACGAATTTATTAATTTACAGTCGAAGGCTTATTAAAGAAAGTCCACGTAAAACTCCATTTTATATTATTTTTATATTGAAAAATCTTACTAACTATCATTTTACTAATCTGATAGCATCTTCAATCCAGTTTAAGTTTCGTTAAGTTTCTGGGAAAGCTAAGATTTTGTCATATTTGACAATGACATCATCTATCATTTAGAACATTAAATCCAATTCGAATATAACGAACTTTTTCACTTATCAATGTTTTCTGATGGATTGCCTAAGAGTGACCGTTACGCCAAAAGTAAATGCTCTTTTAATCCCTATCCACTTGAAATAGTTATAAATAAGTAACTGAACTTTATCTATATGGACGGATTGTAAATAATAAATCTTAATACCAATTGACACATGAAAGGTGTATAAAAGGCGCAACTTGGTCAACAGAATTCAGTTTACCATAGTTCCTCAGTGGGTTTCAAGCTAAATCATAATGAAAGTAATCGTTCTAGTTCTGGTCGTTGTGGCAGTTGTGCAAGCAACTAGTCTAAAGGATGTTCTTAAGGCTGAGTTCAATGCCTTTAAATTGAAGCACCACAAAGTCTACAAGGATGTTAGTGAGGAGTTGAAGCGCCTTCAGATCTTCGTGGAAAACAAGAAATTGATCGAGAGTCACAACAGGAGATATGCCGCGGGAGAAAAGTCTTACAAGATGGGTGTTAATAAATTCTCAGACTTAAAAGCGAAGGAATTCCAGGAGCTGGTGCTCTCAAGCGTCAATCCCAATGACTTGACGGTTGGTATCAGTCAAATTTATTCTCCATCGCCATCCATTGAGTTGCCGAAGAGCATAGATTGGCGTAAGAAGGGAGCAGTCACGGGAGTTAAGAGTCAGGGAGACTGCGAGTCCTGCTGGGCCTTTGCTGCCATTGGAACACTAGAAGGACAACACTTCATCAAACACCAGCAGCTTGTCTCGCTGTCCGAACAGAATCTCGTAGACTGCGACTCAACGAATGGCGGCTGCAGTCGTGGATGGACCGAAAAGGCTCTCATCTACATCAAGAACAATGGAGGCGTAAACACTGATGACTCATATCCCTATGAAGGCGTAGATGGTGAATGTCGTTTCAATCCTGCGAACGTTGGAGCCAACGTCACAGGCACAGTTCAAGTGGCTCGTGATGATGAGTCCGCGCTGGCAGCAGCCGTTGCAAAGAAGGGTCCCATTTCCGTGGCCATTGATGCATCCTTCTTTCAGCACTACGAAGATGGTGTATTAGACGAACCATCGTGCCAGGACGAAGTAAACCACGGTGTAGTTGTGGTTGGCTATGGCCACGATAGCAACGGAGGCGACTATTGGCTGGTGAAGAACTCTTGGGGAGATTCTTGGGGTGAAGAGGGTTACATTCGCATGGCGCGCAACAGGGATAATCAATGCAGTATTGCCAAGTATGGCGTTTATCCATTGGTCTAAATGACTTTGTTGCTTAATCAATTAATTTACTTCTTTTAATTATGTTAAGAAAATACATTTTGTACAATAAATGACTTAAATTGGTTCAAAACTCTTAAATCGTTTATTACGACGACGTCGATCTGTTGGATAATATTAAGAAAACTGTTTTCCAATTTTAATCCTTTAATTCAATTTTTCTTTTGTTTTAATTTTTATACCCGCTACCCATAGGGTAGAAGGGTATTATGACTTAGTGCCAACAGAAAATGTATGTAACAGGCAGACGAAGGCATCTCCGACCCCATAAAGTATATATATTCTTGATCAGCGTCAACAGCCGAGATGATATAGCCATGTCCGTCTGTCAGTCTGTCCGTCTGTCCGTCTGTCTGTCCGTATGAACACCTGGATCTCAGAGACTATAAGACATAGAGACACCAAATTTGGCAAAAAGTTTCTTCATACCCTACGCAGATCAAGTTTATTTCAAAAGTTGGATGCCACGCCCCCTTCGCCCACAATAAGCATTAATCTAGAAAAAGTCAAGTTTTTTTTTAGTAAATCGCGTATAACTCCAAAAGTTCTTTGTGTAATGATGTGTAATTTGGTAACCCATTTGCGCTTGACACTCTTAATATACCCTGTAATTTTGGTACAAATCGGATAAGTAGAACAAAGGTTATTCGTGAAACTATTTATCAAAATTTTTGTGCCCAGTGCATATGGACGTATTAAGTGTGTGAATGACCTAGAGATATCAAATTTGGTGACAGTATTCGTGTGGGTCTTACGCAGATCAAGTTTGTTTTAGATTTTTGCCACGCCCCTTTCCGCCCCCTAGAGCATTGAATTTTGGTATGCATAATAACAATTATATTCTCAATGATTCCTGTGAATTTGGTTGAGATCGAGTGAAAAACAAGGAAGTTATTAATGAATCAATTTTATATGCAAAATTCACTTGCAGCTGCTCGCGCTTTGTTTGTTTAGTTGACAGTGTGACCATGTCGGTGTTGTGGATTTTTAACCGTTATTTTTAAACATATACAAACAAAACACAAAATTCAGTATATTTTTGGTATATTTGTTGTTAAAATACCATTAACATTTTTTTTCTCTCGAAACGGGTTGCGGGTATCATACGGTCGAGCACTCTTGACTGTAGCTTTCTCACTTGTTTTTTTATTTTGCAGATAAATTAAAACAAAAATTTGGTTTATTGTTAAATATATTTTCGTCGTTGCAGTGCTTTATTCCTTGCCCTTGTACTTTACCTTAGATATGTATGTACATATGTGGAAACCTATGTACATTCGTTTCTTTGATTTCGTATACTTGATTTCAAAAGATCAATTATGCAAACTATGTACATAACACTCTTATTATATTTTTCTATGGCATATTTCGTTGGCAGGTCCCTGATTAAATAATTAATTGTGCTGGGAAATTTGTGGAAAAAGAAATGGGCTTTTTTTGGCCATACTAAATCACGTAAAATTAAAATTATGATATGCATATGTTATGTAATGTTTGCGATCCTTAACATTAGTACATATACTGTGTTCTTTGAAATAGCAGTGCAATAGAGGCAGAGATATATTATGTTTTTTTTTTGCATATTCCCTTTCATTAGTTCATCTTGATCGATTAAACATTGTTTTTTGTTAAATTTAATAAAGAGATGAGGATCAAGAAAAAGTGCTGTTAAATTTGCAATGTTTTTCTGTCGTCTTATTATGTTTGCAAACGTGAACAAAATTTAAGCTGTCTAATTAGGTTGATAATTAGAATTTAAATAACAATACAGTATTTCAATGAATGTACATATAAGCAGCGACAAAAGTCAGATGTAAAGGTCATGCTAATAAGGAATTTACACTTACCACATACATATGTATGTACCATACACATGGTAGCCAACGCTGGAGTAAGGAATTAAATTCGACGTTATACAACACTGTCGCGGACAACATTGAAAAAAAAACAAAAAACTCTTACTTCATTAACTTGACAATCGCATGTTTACGAGAATATCATGCAAAATACATATAAACGGCTAACGAAGGTTTGATTTAGCAAAGTTAATTCATGTTGCACATTTTATTTTTTCATTAACTTGACAATCGCATGTTTACGAGAGTCTCACGCACACATGCAAACACATATAAACGGCCAACGAAGGTTTGCTTCAGCAAAGTTAATTCATATTACACATTTTATTTTTTCAATAAATGTTGAATACGGAGAATATAATACATATTCCAATGATAAAGACCGCGTCGCCCGTATTGAACTTTACATTTATAACTGCCGATTGCCATTTTGAAACGATTCACATGCACCGATCGCCATTGTCGAGTTTGTGTCATGCACGCTACTGTTTGTGCAAACACACTCACCCCAACAACAAGGCTGGCGAAATAAATGAACTCAACTCTAGTAATTCACCATTCTGGGACATTTGTTACTGAAAGCGCAACTAAGGGTAATTTATTTAGTAGGGACACAAACCAATTTGTCTAACCCTGAACCGCAGATTAAATCACACACTACATTTTTCTCTCGATATTTCTGCTATCTCTTATGACACATTCTGCGGGTTCCTGTGGTTAGGTGTGACGAATTAATCCCTGGATAACTTGGGTATATAATGCGTGACATTAGACCGATCTAGCACCAGTTTGAATTGAGCAACTTCAACATGAAAGCAGCAATTGGAGTTTTATTATTCGCTCTCGTGGCATCTATTCAGGCGAGCATCACTTACGAGGATGTACTCAACGCGGAATTCGATATTTTTAAAGTGGAGCATGAAAAGAGCTACAATGACGAAAACGAGGAAGCGCTGCGCCTGCAGATCTTCAAGGACAACAAGGAACTGATCGATAAGCACAATGAACGCTATGCCGCCGGCGAGGAAACTTACGAGATGGGTGTGAATCAATTTACGGACATGTTGTCTTGGGAATTCGAGCAACTGGTCCTCACCCAACTCAACACGAGTACCCATGTCGACTATATGTATGTGCCGTCCGAGGTTGAGCTCCCGGGCAGCGTTGATTGGCGTGCCAAGGGGGCTGTGACCGCTGTGAAGAACCAAGGACGCTGTGGCTCTTGTTGGGCATTTGCCGCTGCCGGCGCTCTGGAGAGTCAAGTGTACTTAAGAACAAGGCAATTGGTTCCGCTTTCCGAGCAGAATCTCGTTGACTGCTCCAGACGCTACAACAACCATGGCTGCAATGGCGGCTGGCCAGCGGCAGCTCTGAAATACATCCACGACAACGGTGGCATCGATGTGGACAAGGCGTATCCTTATGAGGGACGCGACGGCAATTGTCGTTTCCGACGCAATAGCATTGGCGCCAGGGTCTCTTCTGTGGTGCAAGTGCCACCCAATGAGGATGCCTTGGCCCATGCCGTTGCCGAGAAGGGTCCAGTCGCTGTTGCTGTCGATGCCAGCAATTTCCAGCATTATCGTGGTGGTGTTTTCAACGATGGCAACTGCAGGAAGCAAGTGAATCATGCCGTCATTGTTGTTGGCTATGGCCACGATCATTGGCTAATCAAGAACTCCTGGGGCGGATGGGGAGAACGCGGCTACATGCGTCTCGCCCGTAATCACAACAATCTGTGTCACGTGGCCTCATATGGCGTCTTTCCTACTGTTTAAGCTAAATCAAAGTTTATCATATTTTTAAGTTGAAAGTTTCGTTTGTAAATCAAAGTCATCAAATGCCTCACACTTGATGAATTTAACCCATTAATAATCAAGTAACTTTTTATGAATCAACTTTATTTTGTAACTTATGATTGAACATATATAAAACATTGTATAGAAAACTTAACTACTATATACAATCAGGCTTAAGTCATTCGAGTGCCAAGGTATAAATAGGAATAAAATCATGCAACGTGCATGATTTGTAAGTACTATAATAAAACTTGCATCATAAATTCAAATAAACGATAGCGAAAGAATCATTGTACAGTAACTTAAAAATTAGCAAAAATCATATCCAACTTAAACATACCTCAAATCAATTCATAAATATCGACTTCAGTTGTGCAAAATAAATTAATAGAAAGAACTCAATTAGTATTTGGATAGGTAAAATAAATAAGTGTTACGGAATAACAATAAAGAATGTAATACATTGGAATATTATCCACGAAATATGTTAAAGAACAATAATATTGAATAATCAATAGAATTACATACATTGGAATTAGAATTGGATATACAATTAAAATAATACATCACTATTTTAGGGAAAACATGTGCATAGCATAGGAATGGAAATAATTGATTTGGCAGAAATATAGAACACAATTAGCATAATTAAGGATACAACGATATAATGTACAAATTAACGTATTTTTGTGCATTATCTATAAGAATTGCGACGATATGTTTATGCGCTACTTGTGGTCAGTTTTGAGAGCTCCGTGGCATTGGCCTCAACGTTTTGCAGCATCCTGGATCCCACCAAAGGTGCCGTCACCTGCAAGTGCAGCACGTAATCGGGTACTGAAAAAACGAAAATAGTTCAATAATTTAGAAAGTCAAATTTGTGGTGGAAATTAATGTTAATATGTAGTAAATATGGGAATTGTTTTGAGAATTAACAAGAAAAGACTTAAAAGAAAAAACAATAAAAATGTAATAAATTTGATGGGTTTGTAATGAAATAGATCAACATTAATTTAATTGTGGATGGGTACTGCAAACTAAAAGATTTATTGTACCCTCTTCTGAACCCCTTCTAAGCCGCATCCAATTGTCCCGTTTGCTGATGAATGATATTGCTAATTTTTCAGGTTAAAGGAAGTGTTGCCCAGGGATACAACATCTTCTTCTAAATAGAGATGAAAAAATGAATATTGAAAATATAAACTGTGGTTTAACAGTGAGACACTCGAATTAAATATGAATTGGGAGGAAAATTATAGATGATAAATAAAATAATACTTATTTATTAACAGTTATAAATATATAGCACAACTTTCAAATGCGAATTAAAGATTACATATTTGGGTATATATATTAATATTTTAATAATAAAGGCAACAAAATATATAAATTAATAATAAATATATAACTGTCGACTAAACTGTAATCACAAATACAAAATCATATTGAAAAACTTCATGAATTAGTTCTACCTTTCATGGATAGAGAACCATTTATTTTAATAAGAGGTCGGATCTGTGCATTCAACAAGTAAGTAGCATAACAACTCATTATTGTATATATTCTGGGGTCCGAACCTCTACATTATTAAATATCAAACTAAAAATTAAACTTAACTTATGCCAAAATACTCACTTTGTTCCAGAAGGGTCTCCAAGTCGTTAGGGCAATCTATCGTGGGAAAATCAATGTTCGTTGATTCTTTAAGGATGACACTGATATCCTTGTGAGCGCTCATGAGGAACATTGGCACATTCGCTTTGGCCAGCTCCTTGTACAGTGAACCCATGCCGCGGGCAGCCGTAAAATCAAAATCTATCAAAGAAATAATTTTGTAAACAGAGATGGAACAATAAAAATTAAATGGGCTTACCATGCACATGGGCACAGTCGAGGACAACAGGAGCTGTACCATGTGTAGAGAGCGCTTTGGATATGCCCGTCCTCACCCACTCAATAGCCGGAAAGTAGAGGGAACTGTGCTTGGGACGTATCAAAATATAGCTCATGCCATTGATGGTCTGCAATTTGGACACGCTCAACACGGGACGTGCGGCACGATAAACAAGGAACGCAACATCGGCGCCCACACCGAGCAGCAGACCTATCTCAACACCAACCGCAAGGCTCATCACAAACGTAATCGCACCCGGCAACAATTCACGGCGACTGCAACGCCACAGCGGACGAATGACCTCGAATTCGATCATGAAGATCACAGCCGATATGATGACAGCACTGAGCGCAGCCTTGGGAATGTATTGAAAATAAGGAGCAAGTAGACTCAATGCTAGCAGCACCAGAACACTTGTATAGCAGCCGCCAATTGGAGTGCGCACGCCACTTGCATGATTGACAGCGCTGCGGGAAAAGGAGCCGGTAACGGGCATTGAGCTGCAGAAGGCACCACAAATGTTGCTCAACGAGAGCGCCACCAACTCCCTCGTTGGGCTCAATCCAGCACCGCCGAAGGCCTTCGATATGGCCACATTTCCCAGCACTGCAATGATGGGCAATATCAGCATAGAAGGTCCCAGCTCTGAAAACTGCAAGAGAAGATCAATGTAATAAGTTTAAAAGCTCAACTATACATTTTAGATAGGCAGTCGAACATAAGGGAATAATCATTTAGTATTAATCCACTTGCCATTTGTTCAAAGTTCTGCGTCACTTCAGTGCCGTTCTTGCCGAGAATTGTTGTCTCAAACTTGGGCAGCGCCAGGCTAGGCAAACCGCTCTTCACTTTGCCCGTCAAGATGAACGGACAGCTGTCCACGGACTTGCATTGGCTATAAGCGAGCACGCTGGAGACGAGCACAACTAGTGCATTGCGACCGGTGGAGACGACCCAGATGCTGCCACTGAGCAGCTGCTGGGCACGAAGATTTCTAACGCGCTGCGCCACATTTACGGTCTTAAGCTTCTGCAAAGGGTAAATTTGTTTAAAACGCAATTTCAAATTTGTAATATACATTTCTACGCACCCTTAGCAGCAGCAGCACGCTGATGGACACCAGTCCTAGTGTGAGATCACCGCGACGCACTTGCTGCAGATTGCCAAACACCGAGCGCATCGTGTTGATAAAATCAGAACCAGAGCCGCCGCGTAGACCAAGCAAACCCTTCAGCTGCGAGGTGCCAATGATGACAGCCGTTGCAGATGTAAAACCAACGGTGACCGGCAAAGAGATCAGATCCACCAGCGCTCCCAGCTTCAACACAGCCATCGCCAGTTCAACCACACCCGAGATGAGGCACAGAAGTATGCCATAAGCCGGTCCTGAATCAAGGCCAAATCCTGTATGCCGACTGGTCATCAACGCCAGCAGCGCTGTCGGTCCAATCGTCACCTGGCGACAGCTGCCCAGCATCGCATAAACAATGCCACCCACAAAGGAAGAGTACAATCCATACTGTGGCTCCAAGCCCGCCAGCGTCGCATAGGCCAATCCTTGGGGCAGCACTGTCAGACCCACCGTAATGCCTGCTATCAGATCGGCCACGGCATCCTGGGCCGTATAGCCGTGCAGCCACTTAATTCCCGGCAACAGAACACTCAAGCTCTTCAGCGGCATTGCGCGACCTCTTCTAAAAAGAAATATGGCAGAAAAAGTTTGGTAAATATTACAATTTAAAAAGACTTGTTTATAGTATACAAATACATAGTTTAAATTAACTGCAAAATAAAGTAAAATAAATTAACGACTTATAGTAACAACACTCGAGATCTTTGCCAAGTTTTAGTAGAGTCAAGAAATTCGTAGATATTTAATCCATAACAACATCATAAAAACAATGCCTCTACATAGAGCATATCAGAATACGAAGTTCATATTGAATAATTAATCTTACATCCATAAATTTGATAAAGAACTGCGAACAAAACCTGACAATAGCATTTACCAGGTTTCAAAAAACTGTAAACAATAAACACTACAATCAACAAGTTGCAACAAAACTCTTCAGTAAACAATACCATTTCAGCTTATCAACTTCTTTATAAAAACCATCGAAACGAAATAAACAAAAAACACTTGTTTAGTGAAAATCACCATCGCCTAAACGATTCCGGTTTAAACAATCCCTTAACTTTTAGATAAGAGAACCGTCTATGACCATGTTGTATTAATGATATTAAGTTCATTCGTTTCGAGTTCATTCCTCTCTACTATTTAAAACAATACTATATTTCAACTTTAAAAATTCTAAATTAGACCATTAAAGTTTACGGCCTTTCAGTTCACTCATAAAATTGTTTGCACAATTGGTTATGTTAATGTCACAAATAATTTATGTACCTTTGTGACATGGAGACGTTAAAGAATTTTTGAATATTTTATGCAAGTGGATTTCATCCAGACTTTTTTCGAAAATGTCTCGCGTCACCTTCACCTCGATCAGAACGCGTCGGTAGCTGGCCATAGACTGAAACTGAAACTCAAACTGATCGAGCGGCTAAAGACCGAAGAGAATAAAAAGTGCTATCATCGATCGCGTGCCGAAGTTGTGCCAATCACACGATCGATTCAATTAGTTCAATGAGAGAGTGACACAAAACGTGATCAAATTGCGCGCATCGCATCCATTCAATTCCCAGTATCATAACAGGAATGCTATTTAAATTAGTAGCATACCCGGGAAGCACATGATTATAAAAGTTCGCATGACCATTATAAATGCTCTTTTTGGACAATTAAATTGAAGAGTGGAAGTGATTTTATTGATTGACATACAAAGTATTTGTGAGCAGATTTTTAATGAAAGTGGATGTGGATAATATTTAGGTTATAAAATAAATATTTTAAGAACAAATATCCTGTATCCTGGTACAGTTGATTGTAATTGAAACTCCCATCAATTTAAAAAATAATGTAAAGATCTTACAAAAAAATCTTCTATTCTATGAAATATTTCCTATTAAAATTATTAATTTCAATAGTCAGTTAAAGAATTTGTTAGCTAACGGAAAAAAACAATCCAATTGTTTACAGACAATAACACAGCTATTTAACGACAGTCACAAGAAAATCCATTATAAAGGTAAACATGGTAAGCTCGAAATTATAAGATGATGAGACTCTTTTACAGGGTATTGGGAGCTTTGCAAGAAGTCAATTTAGCAAAGCATTTATGTAAATTAGTTTGTTTGTATGTAAACAACGTGGAATGTCTGCCTTTTTGGAGTTCGAGTTAAAAGCTCTCACTCTCATGTCAATGGCCAATTGATTGCCTGAAATTGGCAAGATAAGAGAAAACTAGTTTTGGCGAGCGACGACAACGACAACGACAACAATAACAAATCAATGTGCCACAATTGCCACAACGCTTATGTACGACAGTGTTACACTGTCCATCGCTCGCAGAACATTAAAAACAACTGCTAAAAACACTAAATGGGTCAAACCGAAGCGTTAAGAAAGTCGCTGAGGAAATAAATCACAGTGCAGATGCTGACGCTGGCAGAGTGAGTACACACACCACTACACTAATAAACAAGCATAAGCAATTATTTTTAAACGCTTAACCATAGATATGCAGTTTAAATTCACTTTTTCACCTTAAAGATATTTGTAAACAAATGAAGAGTTCGTATGCAAATTGCCGGCAAAGTGCTCACACCAAATTCCGAATTCCTACTGTTTTTTTTACGCACAATACGTTGTTCACAGTCGCATATGTTAATTATTTTTTTATTGAAACCATCGAAGATCAACAATTTAAAATATCAGCTCATTTTATCTAAAATGCTCCTCAAAGTTGAAGTTGATGTGAAGTTCTGTTAAATTCCGAATATCAACACACTTCATTAGAGGTGGAGATACATCGATAGCACTATCGATTTCGATATATTTCTTATTTGTCGAAAATCGACGTTTTTAGCACAGAATTGTAAATGATTTATAAAATGATTGATACTTGGTGAACGCACTGTTTCAAATGAATGGAGATGTGAATATTAGTAAATACCTGTCTGGCATCAAATCTTTACGCAAATAAATTCCCAAACGAATTGTGTAATATTGAAATATTAAACCCAGTAAGTCATCGATTATTTATATATTTAATATACAAACATTTATACACATTACAGTACAAAATTCAAAAGAGAGCCACAGCGTGTTCTACATTCTGCAATAGCGTTGCCACTTATGGTATATTTTTAGTTGCAAAATACTGATAATACCGAAAAGTGCACTTTTGGTATATAAAAAAACACTTTCATTTTTAAAGTGGCTCTGTAAAAAATGTTTTTCTGCATTGCTAAAGAGGATACTAGATTCCGTTATTGAAATTTGCTGAAAAACATTAATTTATAAAAAATAAAAAAATTGCTTTTAACAAAATTGCACCTTTTTAGATGCATTTTTGGAATAAATAAAGTGTACCCAAGTCAAACCAGTCCTGGCATATTTTTGGCGGTATCTATTAGTAAATATTTAAGTTAATCGTTTGGCCACACAGTACACAAAACTCTTGTGCCGTCTTCATGTCTTCTTCGTTATGGCACTTTTTTAACATAAACAATATTAAAGCCAACTAATTTATTTAACGCCATAGGCATAGCTAAAACATCGATCATCATTGTGTTTGCCATTATCGAAGCCACCGAAATAAGCGCCAGCTGAAAACCCTCAAAAACACCAAAGTGAAACTGAAATCGGCAGCAGGAGCCAGTACAGCATTTTTTCCAACAAACATAATATGAAATGGGTAAGTTTCGAACAAACTGCAAAGGCAACATAAAAATGCATTATCATTGTCATTATTCATTATACTCCCCCCCTTCCGACACAAATGGCAGCCAAAAGAACCAAGTATTCTTTTTGTCGGCCTTCGATTTTTATTAAAAAAAAATTGCACACTTATCGAATATGAGTGTGCGTTCTATGTGTGCGCGCCTCATATGTATTTGTATGCGTGTGCGTGTGTGAGTGGAAAAAGCGGTTGCAATTTTTAACAGAACTTTGTTGCTTCAAAGCGCGGCAAAATTAGTTGCCGCATTAACTTGTGACCCAATTAATGGCGAATGGCGAATGTTATTCGTTTTTCTGTTTGTACTGCTTTTGCGCCACACCCCTTCCAATAAGGACCCAGCTGCTAAGGAGGTTATGCACTGGAAGTATTCCAAGTGCAACACCAAGGTGTGCGAATCCTCCATTATAGTCGAATGACACTGGCTGTTTTTAGTTTTTTTTTATGCTGCAGTGACACGAGCTAATTTTTTAGTTTTCATTTAATTTGGATTGCAATAAAATGTGAAATATTCTACAATTCTGATCAAATCTTGATATCAGTTCAACACTAATAATAATAAAATTCTTTATGTAGTTTTGGATCACTTAATAAATGAAAACTAAATTAATTTGGTCTGCAATCAAAATAGTATGTGAAATAGCCTACATTATATTCTGATGAATTTAAAAATAATTAATTTCATGAAGTCTTTTGATCACTTGATAAATGAAAGTTAAGTCATGAAAACGTTATCCATGAAGTTTTTATTTTGTTTTCGGGAATAACTGAATTTACTATAGTAAATGACTAACAAATCAGTTTCCCACGATAGCTCGATTTTGCTTTTGCTTGTGAAACATATTAATATGATGTAAGTGCAGGCAATAAATATACATATGTTCTTTTTTGGCCCCTCTCGCATTTTGTTTTGTGCTTTCTATACTTTTGCAATGTCTTCAACTGATTGTTGATTAGTACATTTATGTTACATTGAAAGCCTTGAAGTCAACGTTACTCAACGTTCTCTTACAGGCAATGCTGTTGTCAGATCACTGAGCAGATCAGAGTGTTGAAAACAAATTATAATATAAAGTAAACAAAAACAAAAAAAGTACGATCAAAAAATAAAATAACTTGTACATAGCTTAAGGTTAGCTTTGGTGAGAAGGTGGCTGAAGCATCTCTGCAGCGGCAGCAACAAGCGACGACCGGCGACGATGTAAGTACGACGCCAGTTCCAACTCCAATCACAAAGTAATCAAATCCAAATAAATAAAACAAAAAATAATTCAATTTATACCATTTTGTTTTTACGTGTATTTCGATTTTATTGTTTATGTAGTCGCAACAAGCAAAATTTTGGCACCTCTCTTAACTGAACAGAATTGGCAAATATTTCATCAACTGTGTTCGCACCCCTCAAAAACAAATTTAATTTTAATCTGGCTAATATTTTCACCAATTGGCCCGCCTTCTTCGTATCAATTTATGTTTCTAATCCCCCCATATTGTATAAGTATATAAACCAACAGATAATCACATGTATGCGGAGGAGCCCAGTTGTCCAGTTAAATCTAATATTCAAATAAACTTATTTCAATAAAACATAAATCTTCAATTGAATAAGAGAAAGAAGATAAAATTGTTTATACATATTTTGTAAATTGTAAATTTGAATCTTTAATGGAAATGTTTGAAAATTTTTGAAAAGGTGAAAAAATTTCAAAGTTTTATAAAAATATTTTAGTCATAGAGTTTGGAGAATATTGACACTTCAACTAGAAAAAAAGCTAGAATTTTACAACACACACACATTTTGAATAGATTTCAAACATACAACTCAATTGAGAAATTGAACTAAATTAAATAATTTAACAATCAATGCATTTGATTCAATCTGAAAGCACATCAAACAATCGACCAACCAACTAACCAACCGATAACCTTGATTCAATTTAACTTAAAGCTGGGCTCCACCAAAGAGAATCAATATCAAAACATATTGAAAACTTGCAATGTTTCATTGTTGTTACTTAAAGCTAATCAAGATCTTGGTGCCCCGTTCACAGACAATGCCCTCGGCCATCAGTGGCGGTGCACATGGCCAGGTGCACATACCCAGCAATGAGGAATGTGGCATACGCGACGTTTGGAAGCACAATTTGGAGGAGGAATTTCGCACCATACGAAAGATTGTACAAAAATATCATTTCGTTGCCATGGACACGGAATTTCCAGGCGTTGTGGCGCGACCCGTTGGTGAATTTCGTTCAACCGCCGATTATCATTACCAATTGTTGCGCTGCAACGTCGATTTGCTGAGAATCATACAGCTGGGCCTCACATTCATGGACGATGATGGCAAAACACCGCCCGGCTACTCCACATGGCAGTTCAATTTCAAATTCAATCTCAGGTAAGTGATCGCAGGCGGATCGTCGAGCACACGCCAGGTGTTAATTGGCATTTGCAACATTTATATATGGATTGCAGCGAGGATATGTACGCACAGGATTCAATTGATTTGCTGCAAAACTCTGGCATACAATTCAAGAAGCACGAAGAGGACGGCATCGATCCCATTGAGTTCGCCGAACTGCTCATGAGCTCCGGCATTGTGCTGATGGACAACATTAAGTGGCTTTGCTTTCACTCTGGCTATGATTTTGGCTATCTGCTGAAACTGCTCACCGATCAGAATCTGCCAGCCGACGAGAGTGAATTCTTTGAGCTGTTGCACATGTACTTCCCCAACATATTTGACATTAAGTATCTGATGAAATCGTGCAAAAACCTCAAGGGAGGGCTCCAAGAAGTTGCCGATCAGCTGGAGTTGCGCCGTGTGGGACCACAGCATCAGGCCGGATCTGATGCGCTGCTCACGGGCATGGCATTCTTCAAAATGCGTGAGGTACAGCACACATTTGGTATTGACATTGAAAAGCCAAACGACTTCTTTCCGTATGTGCTCGAGCACCTCATGAACCTTAAGGCTGTCGTCAAGGTCTGCCAACGTAGCAATAACACTCAATCCGTTGCCAGCAGCAGCAGCACCAACGATGACACCTGTAACATAAACAGCAGTCGCAGCACCAGCAGCAATCTCAGCACAGCAACAACAACGACAACAACAAGCAGCGCTGATACCACAGACACTGACCAAGTGTACTCGAATTCCCAATCAGTTGGTTTGACCATAGCAGTCTGTGCACGTCCTGTGGCGCCAAGTACATCGGCAACCACTCAAAATGTGACCTCCATTCAGGTTGCCAAACAAGCACAATAAGTGATTGGAGCTGCTGTTGCAACTGTTGCTGTTGCTGTGCTGTACTTGTGCTTAATTAATTAGCGCGCTTTTTTTCTAACATACTTTTATCACTTTTTCATCACTTTGCATTTTGAAGTACATTTACCTAATCATTTTGCTGCGCACTTTTATATATTATCATCGTAATCATTATTAGTTTAAAACGCCACTGCACACATTCGATATGCATTTTGTTTGTTGTGTTGCATGCACCGCACTTTTATTGGCGAAATTACATTGAACTCACACATTTTTTTTGTAATCATGATAAATGAAAATCATGTTTATACACATTACACCATGGAATACCAAAAACATTTTTTAGTTGGAATTGCTTTAATCATGTTGAAACATGTATTTTGTTAATTTAAAAAGAAAAACATACTGAAGAAATCAGATACAGTGAATTTTGTATAGAAAATTAAATGAATTGAAATTCAGTTTTCTTTTTCATTATTATTATTTGTGGTTACTGGGCCTATTAATCTATTAAAACGCTCATTAGCATTATGATCTCTTTGTATGCTCCATTAATTAATTTAATATTTTCATTATTTTACTCAACTTACCAACTACTAATCATTATTATAATCGTAATGTTCAATTTAATATTAACAATACAATGTAGTAAACTTGTTCTTAAAGAGCAGTGTCTATTAAGTCTGTCGTTATGTGCGTACATTGCTGTTACTAACATTTCGTTGCTTTAAACTAGTTGTTTTTTTTTTTGTTTTGCTAGAAGCAGTCTTCACATCATTTATCTAATACCTAAGCTAAATTTTATTTTTGTAATTCTAAGCGATTGCAAATACTTTTGCATTGTGAATCTTGAGTGTTACAAGTATTTAACCCGATAGTGTAAACATCGAAGAGATCTATAAAAAAAAACGAAGAGAAATATTTACATTATAATTTAAGTGAATCGTAAGATAATACAACATTGGTTCATGGTATGTATGTAATTGAATTAATTATTTAACGAAACTCACAAAAGCATTCACATGTTACCCACCACCCAAATCATCTCTAATCATTATTAACATTGTATTCTAGTTGTTCCTTTTTGTTGTTCTTGTTGCATCTACATATGTATGTCGCTAACAGCATGCTTTCACAAACATAAACCTAATCCCTCGAAAATGCGTATTTCCGCAATTGCTTCGCTAACTCGATGATAAAAACAAAACAAACGAACAAAAGGAATTGCATCATATTAAAATATTACAAAAATATTAATTTTGGCCTGCTTACAGATGTTCTTCGAGGATAATATCGATCATGCCAAGTACTCTGGCCATTTATATGGTCTCGGCACGTCGTTCATTGTAAATGGTACCAACTTCCATGAGAGTAATGGTGAGGCGAACAGCGCCTCATGATTCATCCTGATGAAGAACGCCGTTGTGCATGACAAGAAATTCGAACAAGTTGCTGGAGCTGCTGCATCGGCTGCCTCTATACCACCAGCACCGACATGAACAGGCAATACAACAACAACAACAAGGAAAACACACAACAAACGTATACCTTACGTAGCTATCGCAATAACACAATTTAATGTATACAAAACACCGATTTTCTACGCTTTTCATGAGAATTTCTACAGTAGGTGTTGTTTTACAATAATTTAAAAAACCCCGCACTTTAAAAAAACAAAAAATCGAAAACAAGGCAATACAGAAAAATAATAAAAAATTTAAAATTAAGCGAAACAGAAACAATACCACATGTAAAAATCACTTTCAAGATCGATGTCTTAAATGTGTTAGGAAACAAATTATGAAAGATAAGCTCATATGTATAAGCCAATGTGTAATTGTATAAACAAAAAACAAATCAATATATTTAAACTTTTTAAATTAGAAAAATTACGCTACATTTTTGTATTGCAAAACGAAGTCAATATCATGTAATTTAAATGTGCGCCTTCAGCGGTAATCGGTAAGCAGAGCAACTTAACAGCTGTTGCTTTTTCCCGCTATCGATATAATGTTATCTCTTACAATCGAATGTTAGCTGTTTCAGTGATACCATATTATCGGTATAAAATAGTGCATTTCGAAATTGATAGGCGCGGTCACACTGCTTTACACTGTACTGGCGTTGCTTTTTGTTGCATACAAAAAAGGCGGACGGAGGACCGAGCCGTAAAAATCTAAGAAAATACAAGAAAAAAAGGCATCACTTCGATGAGTATAAGCAATTCAAGTGCTTTTTGTGTTCTACTATGCATTTGTTTTGAGTTTTCGACGGCAAGCGCGTGTGTTTGTTGTGACCCAGTGAAAGTGAAGCTGCATCCATTTCCATGTCCGTGTCCGCGGAGGCAGCAGCAACAACAAAAGCGAAGAGAAAGAAAAGTGAAATTTGAGCAAAGCTAGTCAACAACACATCCAATCCAATCCAAATAATGGAAAATTTAAAAATCAGCGAAAAGCTATTCGAAGATGTGATCTATTATGTGCTCGGCAGCTTGGATGATGAGGTAAATAATCAAAAGACAGGGTCGCCCTGTCCCTTTCCCTGCTTGCTGTACGCATTACGTGCTTGAAATGCCCTGTATGATTTGCATTGTGCGTTCGCTGCAAGTGTGCGTGCCTGTGTGTGTGCACGCGTGTGAAGTACGCGTGTGTGTGTGTGTGTGTAGCTGTACTGCAAACCTTATGCATTTAAATGGCATACAATAAAATGTCGAATAAATTGTTAATATCCGCAATTGGTTGCTTTCGATGTGCATGTGTGTGTTTATTTGGCAGCACAGGGTGTTACGTGTTGACTGAGTAAAAAGCGCGCCATAAATGTTGCCGGCAAGTTGGCAAATCTATGCGCGCGCGTGTATGAGTGTGTGTGTGTGTGTAGAGATGAGCAGTATATATTGTAGTTGTGACGGCATAAATCGAATTGTATATCGCCACTCATCTCTAATGTGCTGCTTACACACACATAGACGCGTGCATATGTGTGCATGGTGCTGTTGTTTTTAATCAGCTCTAAAAACGATTCTTTGTTTCGGCAGGGCGAAAGATTGCTGAAGAACGGCGGCGCCCAATCGAAACTCTATCTATCGGACCAAATCACACATCTAATATGTGCCAGCAACTACTCGGAGGAGGAGCTGTCCATGAACCTGGATCTCTACAATGTGATACCCGTCAGCGAGCAATGGATCTCGCACAGCGCCAAGCTGGGTCGCATGGCCGGCACCCGCGCCTTCCATCCCAGCCTGCAGCGTTTCTTGCGCGGCATTCGCGTGGCCATCACCAATGTGGTGGCCAGCGATCGACGGCGCCTCTATGCGATGCTCACGTTTCACGGTGCGATTGTGACGCATAGTTTTGGGGCAACGAACACGCATCTGGTATGCGGTGCGGCAACCGGGGGGATCTACAACAAAGCGCTGGCGCTGCCCAAGAATGCCATACAGATTGTGACGCCCGACTGGGTGACGGATTGCCTCAAGTGTAAGGCGTCGCTGCCCTGCGAACCATATCATCCCCGCCTGCTGAAGCCCATCGAGAAGCAGCGCGCCCAGAAGCAACAACAGCTGCAGCAACAGAATCTGCAACAACAGCAGCAGCAGCAGCAACAACATCAGTTGCAGCAGCAATTGGCACAACAGCAGCAGCAGGTGCAGCAGCAACAGTTGGTGCAGCAATTACCACCGCAACAACAACAGCTGCAGCAGCAGCAGCAACCACAACCACCGACCGGTCAGCTGTCGGATATTCTGGGCTTTGCTGACGACAGCGCAGCCAAGATTGCCGACATCAAGTCGCATCTGCAGGCATCCGCAGAGCGAGCTGCTGCCGTGCAGCAGCAACAGCAACAACAACAAATGCAACAGCAGCAGCAACAACAACAATTGCCACAGCCTGCACAGCAGCAAGTTGTCTTTGTGCGACCGCGCAACCTGCAACAGCAGCAGCAACAACAACAGCAATTGCAGCAGCAGCAACAGCATGTGCAGGGTGCTCCACAAGCGCCACCGCCGCCGCCACAGCAACAACAACAACAGCAGCAGCAGATCATAATACAACAACAGAAAATTATACCTGCCAATCAGCTGCAGCAGCAACAACAGGTGCAGCAGCAGCAGCAGATCAAGAACATATTGCAGCAGCAGCGGCAAATGAAGAACACTCAACAGCAGCAGCAACAAATGCAGCTAATGCAGCAGCAGGATCCGCAACAGCAGCAACAACAACAGCAGCAGCAGCAGCAATTAATTCTGCAGCAACCGCGGTTGCCGACCACGCCCACCATGTCGCAGCCGCCCATGCCGACTGGACGCCAGACACCACGCACGCCGCAGCCTGCCACAACCCCGCAGCCTATACAATCTCCACAGCAGCAACAGCTGCCACAACAGCAATTACCCCAACAGCAACAACAGCAATTACCCCCACAGCAACAACAACAACAACAGCAGCAGCAACAACAGGTGCCCGTGTCACCGCAAATGCTGCATCAGCACATTCTGCGGCAGCAACACATGTTGCAACAACAGCAGCTACAACTGCAGCAGCACATACAAAACGGCCAGAGTTTGACACCGCAGCAACAGGCGCTGCAACGTCAAATACAACAGCAGCAGCAGCAACTGCTGCAGCAACAACAGCAGCTGCAACAGCAAATTCAACAAATGCAACAGCAGCAACAGCAAGTGCCGCAGCAGCAGCAACCACAACAACAGCCGCTGCAGCAACAGCAGCAATCACCGCGTCTCGTGCAGAATCGTTCGCCTGTGATGCCACCAGGAACGCCGTCGCCATCGCTGCAGCAGCAGCAACATATGCCCGGCAGCAGCAACATGTTGCCGCCACAATCGCCGCGACAATTGCAATCGCCGGCGCCACAAATGACGCCGCCACCGCCGCCCTCACCGCAAAGCGCGCAGCAACTGTTGCGCCAGCAGCAGCAGCAACAATTGCAGCAGAGTCGCCAACAGCAACAGCAGCACATGATGGGCTCGCCGCAACAACAGGCACCGACGGCTGCAATGATGTCGCCGCAGCAACAGCCATTCCAGCAGCCTGTGCATCAGCAGCAACGCATGCAATTGCAGCAGCAGCAACAACAGTTGGCCCAACAGCAGCAGCAACAAAGTCCGCAGCACATTTCGGCACCGCAATCGCCGCAAATTTCGCAGACGCCGCCCATGGCCAACAAACCGCAACAACAGCAACAAGCGCAGCTTCAGCAACAGCAGGCGCAACAACAGCAGCAGCAATCCTTTGTACAACCGATTGATCCCACGGATCCAGTGCAAGTGGCGCAAGTTTTGAGTCGATCCACCCTGAGCAGCAATCAGGACTCGTTGATTATGCGTCAGCAGCAGCTGAAGCAACAGCAGTTGCAGCAGCAACAACAGCAGCAGCAGCAGCAGCAGCAACAAATGCCACCTCAGCAACACACGCCATCGCCGCGACAATCGCCACTGCATCAACAACAGCCCACAACGCCAACGCAGCAACAACAAGAAAGAGTAAGTAATAAAACTGAAACGAAAGTCGCATCTAAAAATTTCAATAATTTGCAGCCACTGCAGCAACAGCAGCAGCAGCAACCACAGCCTACAACTATACAGCAGCAACTGGTGGTTGGGCCGCAGCAGCAACAGCAAGTGCAACAACAGCAGCAACAGGTTATCACACAGCGACATGTGATCAACACGTCGACGGCACAAGGACAACAAATCATCCAGAGTCACATGATGAACATCCAGCAGCAGAAGCAGCAGCAAATGCTGCAATTGCAGCAGCAGCAGCAACAGATAATACCGCAACAGCAGCAGCCACAACAACAGCAGCAACCACAACAGCAACAGCAACAGTTGGCGCAGCAATTGCCACCGCAGCAGCTGCAGCAACAACAGCAGCAACAGGTGCAGTTTACGCAGCAGCAGAACATTGCTCTGGGCGCAGGCGGGCAAGTGCGCATAATACAGCAGACGATACAGCCACCGCAGCAGCCACAGCAACAACAGTTGATGGGACAGCAGTTTACACATCAACAACAACCACAGCAACAGCAGCAGCAACAAGTGTTGGCGCAGCATCCGCAGCAACATGTAAGCGAAATATATTTAATAATCCAAAACAATTGCCTTATTGTTGCGCATTTTAGCCGCTACAGCAGCAACAACAATCACAGCAACAACAACCACAGCAGCAACAGGCGCCTGCCATGCAGACCAAGAAGTTCATCATCAGCCAGCAGCAATTCAATCAGCTCAGTGTGCAGCAACAGCAGCAAATTCTCGCTCAAAATCAGCAAAATCAGAATGTATTTATTGTCAACTCGACAAATATATCACAGCAGCAGCAGCAACAACAGCAACAGCTGGTGCAGCAGCGACAAATGCTGCAGCAACAACAACAGCAGCAGCAACAACAATTGACGCCTAATCAAATGATGCTGCAGCCGCAGCAACAATCACCGCAACAGCAGCAGGTGCCACAGCAAATGCAACCTCAGCTGCTCACGCCGCAGCAGCAACAGCAACGTCTGCAAATGCAGCAACAGCAGCAACAACAACAACCGCAGCAGCAGCAGCAAATTGTGATAAATCAGCAAGTGATTAGCGATCCACAGCGACTGCAATATTTGCAGCAGCAGCAACTGTTACAGCAGAAGCAGCAACAACAACAGCAGCAGCAGCAACAACTTGTGGGACCGCCACATCAGCAGCAGATACTCATACAGCAGCAACAGGCGGTGCCACAGCAGCAGCAGCAGCAGGTGCAACAACAACAACAGCAGCAGCCGCCGCAGCAAATAATGCAACAAGTGCTGATCAAACAACAGCAACTGACGCAGCGCACACCGCCACCGCAATCCCCGCAGCAACAACAGTTGATGCTGCAGCAACAGTCGCCACAGCATCACACACAGCTGCAGCAGCAACCACACTGGTCGCCCCAAAGTCCCGTGACTAATCAATTGGCGCCCGCTACACCAGGCACGCCCACCACCAGCATGGGCATGCCGTCGCCGTTGCCGGGCACGCCAACAACACCGCAGCAACAGCAGCAGGCGCCGCCGCAATTTGCGCCGCGTGGCCTGCGACCGCAGACGCCTTGGCCCGCTCAGCAGCAGCAACAGTCGCCGCAAGCGCAGCAACCGCAACAACAACAGCAGCAGCAAACACAGCAGTTGGTGTTGCCGCCACCGCAGCAACAACAGCAGCAGCAACAGCAGCGACAACTCATCCATCTCGACGAGAAGACGCACGCTCACTTCATGTCGCTGGACGCTCTCAAACGGGCCGAGTACATCACCAAGCTGAACCAGACCAAGCCACGAGTGATGCTGCGCCAACAGGTCGCCTACCAGCCACGTCCTGGTGCGCCAGGCAGCGTCGTCGCCACACGTGCTCCTGTCCCTGGACCTGTGCCGGGTCCAGGCACGCCGCACATCATTGTCCAGAGTCAGATGCCCGCGGGACTGACGCAGCACGAGCAGATGATCTGGCTGCAGCAGCAGGGGACGCGTCAGGTTGTTGTGCGTGCTGGCGGCGCACCTGGACTGAGTCCAATTACGCAGCAGCAACAGCAGCCTGGTGCTGCACCGCAGCAACTGCCACAGCAACAACAGCAGCAACAGTTTGATCCCAATCAACAGATGTTGCTGCAGCGACAGCAGCTGCGTGTGCAGCAGATTCCCATGCAGCAGGCGGTGCAGCCTGGACAGCTGGGCAAGCAGACGGTGCAGTTGATCACGGGGCCCAATGGGCAGCTCATCGAGCAGCAGACAATTGTGCAGCAACCACAGCAACAACAACAGCAGCCGCCCACACCGGGAACGCCTACCACGCCGGGCACAGCGGTCGTTGTGGGTGGCGCCAACGGCGGCAACATTATGACCCAAACGCTGGTCATGTCGACAGCAGGTAAGCAACCAATATAAAGCGCTGAAGACTTAGCTACTCATCCGTCTAGATTTTAGATATCATACTTTTTGTACTTGAATTAAATTGAACAATGACAATCGACTGTACTTACTGTCCTTATAATTAACTAAATTCTGTTCAACTTACAGCGCCCGATGGACAGCAACAACAGCAGCAGCAGACGCCGCAACAGATGAACCTAAAGACCAAGACGGCGCTGGCCAACATGCTGAGCAATCGGCTAGGAAACAATGGCGCACAAGCAACACCGCAGCAGCAGCAGCAACTGATTGCCATGGGCGACGTACAGCAGCAGCAACAACAACAGCAGCAGCAGCAGCAAATTGTGCAGCAGGTGGTTGTGACGGGACCACAGCAGCAACAGCAGCAGTTGTTGCTGCAACAGCAGCAGCAACAACTGGTGGCGCAGCAACAACAGCTGCCCAACGCACCGCAGCAACATGTGGAGCCGCCTTCAGCAGCCGGTGCGCTGCGCATGATGGGGCAACAACACAATGCGGCAGTGGGCGTGGCAGGACCACCGCGCACACAACAAGAACTGCTATTGTTGCAGCAACAACAACAGCAGCAACAACAACAGCAGCAGCAGCAACAACAGCAGCAACAAATGCTGCAGTCACAGCAAATGCGACGCGTTGTTGGCGTGGCTCAGCAGCAGCAACAGCAAATGCCACAGCAGCACCTGGTGCAACAGCAGATAGTGGTGGCGCCGCCGCCCAACGTGCAACAACAGCAGCAGCAACAGCAGTTGCAAGTGGGCGGCATGGCGGTGCAAGTTGCGGGCCCGCCGCACGCCTACATGGCACGTCCCGGCCAGCCGCCGATTCCCATGCCACCGCGTCCACAATTCTATGGCCACAATCCGAACCTGAAGCTGCCGTCGGACTTGTTCCTGGTCGGCTGCACCTTCTTCATTGTGGAATACGACGAAACGGACAGCGACGAGCTGCCCATTTGGCTGGACACGATACGGCAATTTGGCGGCGACATTGAGCCCGTCTATTGCCCCCGCGTGACGCACGTCATCTGTCGCACCCAACGCCATGGCATGGTGATGCAGGCGCTGCGCGATGCCAAGCGCTGTGTGACCGCCTATTGGCTGAGCGACATTTGCCTGAAGCGTCAGCTGATGCCGCCGTGGCAACCGTTGCATCTGCCCTTCCCCAGTCAGTTTGGCTATCGCAAGCCGCTCGAACGCTACATCATCACTTCGGAGGGCTTTGAGGGCGAGGAAGTGGTGCGTCTGCAGCAGATGGCCGAGGAATGCGGCGCCATTTACACCTCGTATCTGTCCAAGGTGAACACGCTGGTGGTGTGCAAACAGCTCGAGGGCAACAAGTTCAATGCCGCCAAAGAATGGAGCATTCCCATGGTGAATGCGCTCTGGCTGAGCGATGTCTGCATCGGCAATCTGAGCGGACTGACGCAGTACGACAGTCCCAAGTACCAACAGTACAATCTGGGCGCACCTTTCCGCATCGAATGCAATCTGGTCGCCCATCTGCTGAGTGAGTAACCAAATAAATTGTGCTCTTGACAGCTTAACTTATCAAGTTGTTAATTTCTTTTAGCTGCCTGGAAGGCGCCCATCAATCTCACGCAGGAGGCGCATGAGCGCGTCAAGCGGCATCTCAGCGATCCGTATGCCAACGAGCAGAAGCTGAAGCGACAGAAATTGAGCGTCTATCAGGAGCAGCTGCCGGAGCAAATCGTGTGCATCGAGTATCCGCAGAGCACGAAGCCGCCCAAGGTCATCTTCTCGCAGGTTGCCGATGCAGAATCCCTTAAAAAGGCCGTCATGTAAGCACAAGTAACAAACTGATCAGCAGTGTAACAACATAGGAATGTATTATAAATTTGTGTAGATAGAAAGACGGAAATACGATATCCCAACGATTATTCAGCTCCAATAGTCGAGGCAATATAGCCAAGTCTCTGTCTATTTCACCCCTTTCATCCCTTTGAACAGCTCGATCTTAAAGACTGAAAGATATAAAAATGAAACTTCCATGGATTGATAATTATTACAATAAAATTTATTTAATTAATCTGTTAAACTTACAGAATATATTATACAGATATAGATTAGTTAAATCTAACTAAGAATATATAGTTTTGCAATTATTACTATTCGCTGTATTACTAGAAAACACAATATTTTATAGTTTAACTAATTTTTCAGTGTATTCAATACTACGATAATAATGAAGTTCTCTTAATATCGTATAGAGGAGGTTGGATATTTAAAGTCGTGCGCCTTCTAAAGTTTCTTGCTTGGTTGTAAATTAATTTGTCTTTTCTCATTGTTGTTGCAGGCTGCTGGGCGGCATTGTAGTGGACAGCCCGACGGACGCGACGCATCTGGTGATGACACGCGAGAGTCGCACTTGCAAGTTAATCCAAGCCTGCTGCCACGTCGACTACGTGCTCAAGTCCAGCTGGCTGGTGGACAGCGCCAAGGCGGGCAAGTTTGTGCCACCCGACGACTATCGCATCCAGCACATACCGGTGGATGAGAATCTGCAGTTCGATCTGGACACGGTTCTGTGTGCGCCAACGCGTTCCACATTGTTCGCCGGCAAGTGTTTCTTTGTGACGCCGGATGTGTTTCCGGCGCGCGAGGAAATCATACGCATGATTGAATCGTCCGGCGGCAAGGTGGAACTGAAGCGACGCAGCGGTGCCGCTGTGGCCGAGGCGCATGTTCAGGCGCCCGACTCGTACATCATTGTCACCTGTCCGACGGACATGCATCTGTGTGCGGATCTCACGCGACATGGCAATCCCAAGTGTCATATTGTGTCCACGGAGTTTGTGATGAGCTCCATACTGCGACAGCAGCTGGAAATCGAACCCAATCTGATACCCTATCTCTACAACAACAACATTTCCAACAGCAGCGGCGGCGGCGTTGGCAGCAACAACATCAGCAGCATCATCAACAGCAGCAGCAGCAGCAACATGAACAGCATCAACAACAAATCCTAGCGACAAGCCAGCTCCACGGCGCTGAGAGTCTAAGAATTAATGCAATTGTTATTGTTAAGAAGGAGGAGCAGTAGACGGATCAGGATCACGATCGGAAGGCAACTACTGTGCGCTGTGAATGCAACTCTAGTCCACAGTCATGGCAGAAGAATGCGGACGAGAAAGCGGATCAATCACCACATATTACAACTATTTAATAAGCACATTTTATACACACACACACATACACCCACATAGTATGTACAGAGTAGAGTAGTTTATCTTTACCTAGACATACATATACATATATATATATTTTTGTAAGCCCCTTATAACCCAGATCTATAGTTATATACTAAATATATAGCTTAGTATATATTGCATTAGAGAGTATACGAAATGTTTCACAGAAATTTCAATTTCAATTTGCTGGCTATTAGAAATGTAAGCAATTTTTCAAATTTCGATTTAGTCAATCTGGATCTGGATCTAGATCTCGGTCTAGGTCTGTACCTCACGCAACTCCAACGTCCCATGTTTTCACCACCTCCCCCTTCCCCTCCCAACATAATTAGCTAGGGTTTTGTCATAATTATAGCAATAAAATTTATGTTAATAATGTGTGCATTCGAATTCATTTCAGCTATATTTTTGGGTAGACTTTGATTTCAAGAATTTGAATGGGAATGTTACTATTAAAAGTACTAGTACTCTTCAATAATAATTTATAATATTTTCTCCTCTCCTTGTCGACTACAAATACTACTAAACCCATAGTTCGCTTAACGGCCGCTTCACTTTACATTAAAAGCACTTAACTTCTATAATAAATTAATCGCTTAATAGTCACTTAAAAACTACCAAAGAGGAAATTTAAATAATTTAACGTCTTTTCACTTAGCTGTCCATTTTTGCTCTCATATTTGAGGCCGTTAACCGAGATATGTCTATATCTTTATAATGCATGAATCATAGTAGACTTCATCTATTATTAACTTTTATACTTTAGTATTGTTATTATTCGGCTCCTTTTTGTTCATAGCTTAATGTTGCTCTATTCCAGCCAACAGCACATCATATATTTAACTAAGATTGCATTTGGAATGCGCTTTATTATAAACACAGATTATGATAACAGTTTACAGCAAACTTAAGCACTATTTGTTGTTGTACATGGAGGCGATGGCGGGATCTTCGGTCTCGTAAATGATGAGCACGTCCCGAAACTTGTCGAGCAGCTGCAGCAATTGCGAACGACGCAGATTCTCAAAGTACATGATCTCCTCGAGATGATGCTCGCTTTTGAAGTAGCCCATCTGATAGAGCTTCACCAGCAGCGCCAGATCGTCCACATTTTGGGAGGCGGGAATGCGGCGTATTGCAGCACGATCGGCATCGTTGAAGACCAGCAGCAGCTCCTTCAACTTCTGCTCATCCTCCATGGAGTCCAAGCTGTCGCAGTTGTCAGTGCTCAGCGATGCCGTCATGCTAAAGTTGGACTTGTGGCTGCTCGACGGCTGCACAGCAATGTTATCCGAGGCCAGCGAGTCGTGATCCTCAACCAGCGGACGCCTGTTGGCATTGACGGGCATCGGCAGCGGTTGACTCGACATGCTCAGCATGGAACCGCCATGCAACGGATCATCGTCGCGCTCCTCCTCCGTCAGATTGTCACAGCTACCGGGCATGTGCGTCTGATTGCACGAGGCCGAGTCGCCGAACTCGTCATCGTCGCTGGGCATAAACTGGACATAGGTGTGCAGCTGCATGAGCAGATGATGCTGCAGCATCCACAGCACCATTTGGGCCAGTATGCCCTGGCGGGCCGGCTGCTGCAGCGGCGTCGTCAGGTGTCCAATCGAGGTGGGCAGCGAGAAGTCTGAGATGACCTCGAACAGCGACATGCCCGCAAAGCGCGTGGAGAACTTCTCCACCAGATGCGACTTGGTGTGCAGCGGTGCATCCGGTGCAATCACATACACATTCGTCTCGCACAGGGGATAGATGATGGTGGCCTTGGCCCAATACACCAGATGCGACACCAGCTTGTAGACATGCTCAATGCTCAGATCCGCATTGGAGGCCATGCTCTGCAGGCTGATCAGCGGATTGTAGGCGTCCACCAGCTGCCACAGCATGCGAGCCCCAGTCGGCGGCACGCAGTCAAGCAGCTCGGCAAAGTCCACGAGCAACAGCATGCCATGATACGGCTTGAGGGCGCGCAGACAGCGATCGATCGTCTCGGGATCCACCATGCTGCCCTTCTTGTGCAGCTGATGCGCCTTGGCGGGCAGACAGAAGGTCAGCGTCAGGTTCGAATTGAGCGTGGTGCTCAGCAGGCCTGTGGTGCACAGATCATTACAGATGGACTTCAGCGCCTGCGCCAGGCTGCAACGCTCCGCGATCAGCTCGAAGGTGCGCTCCAGCGGCTGCTGCTGCTGCTCGTCGTGGGTGCGCGCCATGTACGCCGTCTGCTCCGTCAGGTAGCCGCTGCGCTGTTCCTCGAACTTCAGCGCCAGCCCCAGACGCTTGCTCAGCTCGTGGTAGCACTTGACGATGGAGTAACTGGCCTGAGCATGCAGCGCAAACACAATGTTGATCAGCATCTGCTGCTTTTTGGCCACGCTGACGGCTGTTGAGCTGGTCGCTGTGGCAGCGTTGGTCTGACCAGCTGCTGTGGCCTGACTGGCGACGGTATTTGGCGTGACGGCGCTGATCAATGTTGGATGACTAACAAAGCGCACATCGTTCAGCTTCAGCTCGAACTTCTGATTGCACAGCTGCGGCTTGACCGCAAACAATGCGGACAGCACATCGTCGGCGAAGCCCTGCAACTGCCCCTGCCCCGTTCCCTGACCTTGGCCTTGAGTGGAATGCTGGTGCGTGGGCGTCTGCAGCAGATCGTCGGTGTTGGCGACGGCGAAGGGGTTGCGCTTTTTGTTCGTCAGCTCTTCATGCGGCTCCTCCAGTTTGAGCGTTTGGCCGAGTGTCTGGTATGGATAGCGATACAGCAGACGGTCGCCTTTGCTGTCGAAATAGACAAGGATCACGGCCAGTGGGTTTACCTCCATTGCAGCATTATTTATTTATTTTCTCTGTTGCCAACAGCTGTATCAATCGGTGGGGCAACGACAAAGTTATCGATAATATTCACGCAAGGTTGCATTGGGGAGTTAACTTAACAGCGCCATTTTTAACACAGCATCGAGTTTGCATTAACATAAAAATACTGCACTTGCGAACATATTCGTATAAATATAATGCAAATGTCTGTACTTTTTTTTTTAATAAGTGTGTTTTCTAATGGTGGTAAAAAGCCAAGATTTTTCGTCTTGTAAAAAACTTTTTTGCCTTAAAAAGTGCGACCAGCTTGTAATTATGCAAGCGAAATGTGTCGGTATATTTTTCAATGATTAAATGGTGGATTTTTAAATGTCACTCGTGGTCACGCTGATTCTGCACTTACAAGAAGAAGAATCGGAGTAACGCGGAGTGTGAAACGCGTTTATCAGTGTAAAGTCAACAAATAAATTAGAAAAAAATTGTTCCGGGCACTGTGCTCAAGTGCATCTATCACAACACAATAAAATGTAATGGTGAAACGTGTTAGTTATTGCGGAAAATGTAGTTGTAAAATTTGTCTTATTAGCGTGTGTTAGTAAAGAGGAAAAACACATAGGACGTGAAAGGTAAAATGCGTGCAGAGCGTAAGTGTAAGCGAGATGCCATTAAAGTGTTGTAGCAGCAGCGGTCCACATACATACATACATTGTATATTTGAAAGCGTGTGTTTGTGTGTTGAGCACGAAGCGAGCCACAAAATGTAATGAAGAATTGAACAAAATTGTAGTTATATTTTTGTCGTGTGCAAGTTTTGATTGCATTATTGACTCGATGTCCTCTCCTAAAATATATACACAAATGTGTGTATGCAATTAGGCATCTAGCCTCTCCATATATGTATATTAGAAACGTGCATTTTATTTCGTATTGAAAATGTATTAAATTTTGTGTATATGAGCGGCAATATCCGTGTATAGATTTTATATGTATGTTTGTACATAGGTACATACATCAGTATGCATATATCTGTGCATGTCTGTATGTATCGACGAACGAATAGACAGAGAGACAAAACGATTGTACGTACAGCACTATAAAGTACACAGCGGAATGATGGCAGGCGCAGTAGTAATAGAAAATAGTCTAAAGAAAGACACGAAAGTAGAAGAAGCAGAGCAGCAGTGAACAAAATAAAATAGCCGATAATAGGTAGGTAGGATTTGTGCTAGTTGGCATGCCTATGGCCGTCAGCTAAAACGGGCACACTATATATTGTGGCTCTCGCTCACTGTGTGAGACAAGTGCGCGCGCGCAGAAAAACACTGTATGGTCGTCTCGCTCTTACACACGTTTTGCAGTAGGTGTTGTGCGCATTTTTTGTCGTTTCGTGGTTTCTTATGCCATACGTATTAATAATAAAATTGATTAATCAAAGTGCAAACGTTTATTTAAGCAGGCAGCAAACATTAAAACAACCACAAATCCTACAATCCCCTAATTATAGTGTGTGCGAATCAAATTTGTGATTATGTGAAAAAAAAAAACAAAACATAAAAAAAAAATATATATATAAACATATATATTTAAAACATAATTTTGTGCGCTTAACTTAAAACAACAGCTTTGCCATTTGAATACGTGTTGTGCATCATGCAGTAAAAATATAAATTATACGCGGTGAGTACAAATTATAAACTAAAAACAAACTCGACGCGCGCGCAAATCGTGTTTTGAGAGTCGAGAGAATTTGCCAGAGCAATTAAAAGACTTTTTGGCCGCATTGCAACGAGAACAAATTCTATTTAGTGTGGCTAAAATTGTTTTATTGTCATTGGACGCAGATTTTGTTAAATTTATGATTTTAATTGAATTGCTATTGTTAGTTTTTGACTTTTTTTCGCACAGTGGGTCGCCATATTTAATTTCGTACTTTTCCCTGTGGGTTATATGCTATGCTCGCTCGCACCAATAGCCGTGGCATATGTCTTGCGCGTTCGTTTGTTTTGCTTGCGATTTTCTTTTGTGCAACGTGAAGTTAGTTGTGCGTAATTGAGTTGCCTAGGGTTGCCACCTATCCTCAAAATATACTTAAAATGTGTATTTTTGTGTTGAATTCTTATTTGTGCTTAACAAATGTCAATTTATTTTAATGTGCTCACGTTTTTGTTTATGTATAATTAAATAAAAATATACAACCACTGAGTGTGTGTGTATGTGTATATATTGTGGTTTTTTGTTTTGACATGCGCAATAACCGCAAAATAAATTGAATTAACCAATAGAATTTTGTAAATTAAATCATCATTTGTTGTGGACTATTTGTTGCTAAAGATTTTTTTAGTTTCTAGTCGCCATGTTGAAATTGCGTTTCGTATATTTGCTGCCGCTTAGATTTTTTTTCTATATTTTTCTCTGCTTTTTCCCGAATTCTGCTGTACTCTCCAATCGTGTGTTATGTTTTCGTCAAACGCTTTATTACCCAGTCTCGGTGTTTACACGCGTGTACGCCGTGAAGTTGGCTGCTGCTGTAGGTTGGTATGTGTGTGTGCTCGTCTATTCATCTCTTTCCCACACATCTCCCATTGCAATTGTGGGCCTGTGCTGTGCTCTTTACGCAAACGTGATTTTCGCCTCGCCTGCTGCCCTCTACGATTTTTCGCCACTTTCTGTGGCATGGGCAAAAATGAAAGCAAAAGTTGATGAACAAGTTTTTACTATATACCCATGCCCATGTCCATGCATATATACATATTCCCTGCACCCATACATAATCTATGTACACTCCAAAATTGCAGATGCAAAAAGACATTCGCTAATTCAAGGGTTGTCACCCCCGCCAAAAATATGCATGGATCTCTACTCACACATACACACGAACTTGCAACTACACATGGATGCATTGGTGTGCATATGTGTATGTGTGATAGGGCGAAAAATTTCTTTAGCTTTTCAGATACATCTAGAAATGAATATGTACTCAACTATTTAGACAGCTAGAAATTGTTGCAATACTCCTATTAATATGCATTCCAGCAGCAGAAAGACAGTCGAAAAGAGATTTGAAAATGTCAGTCTGTTCAAAGTTTATCCAATAAGGGGGGAAACTATGAAAACAGAAAGGCTAATAACAACAAAATAAGACGCAATTAGTTGACACTAGCAACAACAACAACAACACTAAAGCTCTGGCTGGCATCATCAGCAAACAGCAAAGCAAACCAAAAACCATATGTAAAACACAAACACGGAGTACAGCATTGAAATGTAGGTTTGGGTATGTCAATGTATGTGTGTGTGGGTGTGGGGCTGTCCCTGATCTGGTGTGTGTGTGTGTGTGAGAGAGACAGGGCAATGGCAATTGCATTAACTGTTTTACGTGTGTAGTTGTTGTAAAATCCACTGAATGTGTAACGAATGCGAATAGTCGATTGTCCGGCATTGATATCGATCGTTGGCACCGATTACAGATTTGTTTGTTGACCTGACAACAATTCAACAATATTGCAAATCCAGCAACGAAAGCGCGGCCATGTTGTGTGTTATTGTGTTGTTGTTTGCGGTAAGTTTTGATGTGTGCAGTGCAGTCAAACATGCTCTCTCATTCTTTCTCTCTTGCAAGTTTGCTTACTTCGCACACACACGCACATTTGCGCAGTGTGTGTGTAAATTTGTTTATGGCGCGCATTTTAGACGGTCGTGGTTGGGGTAGGGTTTAAACTGTAAAACTTTTGTAGTTTGTTGTATATTTACACATTGTTGTGTATTTCACCTTTCAGGCATTTATACCTACAGACGTGTGTGTGTGTGTGCGACACATACAACTGCAATGTGCTTATATTTATCTGCATCTTGTGCTTTTTTAGTAGATGCTTGTTTATATTTTTAAGTATGTCGCCGACGTCAAGCTACTTAAGACAAATACACACACACACACACGAATTAAATCAATCTGCAGCACCTAAATTGTTGTTGCTTCGCTGTTATCTTTGCTTTGTTTGTGCTTTGTGCTTGTCGCGCTTCTATTGAGAAACAACATCAAACGGAAATAAATTATACTCACACCCATGCCTATGTGCGTATGTATGTGTGCAGTCAGGCCACACAAAAATTACACAATTCTCTTCTCCCATCGTGTTGTATATATAAATAGGAATATAAAGCATATAAAAATACGACATGCATAAGTCATTTTTGTGCATCTTGTTGGGCTCAGATGTTACTTGTACACACAAGTTCTTATTGGATTTACACACACACGCATGCATTGCTTATATACGTACGTTGGTATGTGTAAGAGTGCAATGGATTGCGTTACATAACATCGTTGGATATGTGACCAGCTTCTGTTATACAAATTAGCTGTTATAATTATGTACATGATAAGAAGCTAATTTGACAAGGTATTTTACACGCACATTAACATATGCATATGTATGTGTATGTATGTATGGATGTGTTTCGACATGCAGTAATACTTGATGATTAAGGGGAGGGGGATAATGCGGTGGGGGGGTTACATAAGCCCATTGACTGTGCAATTAGCAATTCGCAATTCTGTGAAATTGTTGCTGTTTCTGTCTTGCCTTTGCAATTCAAATTGATTGCTAAGTAAAAGCGAATAGCAAACACACGAATAAAGCACTCAATTGAATGTAAATGCAATAGCAACGACTCGACAGTGGCTGCTGTTGTTGCCCTATTTCAATTAGAAATTATATTTTGCATAGGCGCAAAGCAAAAGCGAATGTACTTAGAACCAATGAGAGAGCCAAGTGCAACAACAACAACTGGTAATAGATACTAAAAACAGCAACAAGACAACAACAATGCGATGTCGTCGACTGCTTTGAATGCCGCGTCGGATGCCAAGGCAAAATTAGTGCATTCACTTTTTGCTTTGGCTTTAGCTTTGGCAACGGCCATAAGATACACACACACACACACACACACACACACATGTATTTGTATCTTGTAAATGCGAATGATGAGGTGTAACAAATAAATTTGAAAAACAAAAGACGTGAATAATGCCGCATGATCCCGAGTTCATTATGAGTGACTAATTTTATAGTATTGCGCTATTGTATTGCACTAAAAGATGCTTTGGAATTTAGTTTGTTGCTTGACATGATTAGCTTCGCTCATCAAAATGATGAGTGGCCAAAGCGCAAACACAGGAGTAGAGAACAGGTTTTGTTATGTCTTAAGGCAAAACTGAGACACACACATGCAAACAAACGCGAAACGCATACAAATACAAATGTAAACAATGCAAGTTCATAACGTATCTATCGTTGTTGTTGTTCCTGTGGTTGCCGTTGTCTCTCTGTTAACGAGTTAGCAGCTACTTACTTCAAGTTTGCACTCGCTGCTGCAAGTGCAGCTGCGAACGGCATACCAAAAGAACACTCGAAAAATACACACAAACGCGCACGCAGAGCAACAACAATTTTGATGCGCATGCGTTTCGTTTTGTCCATTTGCTTTGGATTACATAAGCGCCAACTAAACTGACAGTTGGCAACGCTGTGCGATACATAAGCGGGCAATAATCGATAAACGATTGTAGCTTAAATTTAACGAAACAAACACATTTTATTTAAAAAATATTAGAATTGTGCAAGTGATTAAGTATTACAATAAAAGAGTATTTGATTGATTTATATTTTAAGGAAAAAAAAAAGAACAAAAGCCCAACCTTCAAAAATAAAACAACTAATTCTTATTGTTGATATCAACTTATTAGAAACTTTATTTGAAATTTAAAAAATAACTAATGTATTTTGTCTTTTTATCTTGCAGCCAAATGGAACATACAACGAAACATCGTTCGGTTAGCTAAAAAAAAAAAACATTAAATTGATGGAGTTCCGTTGTTGCTGGATATCAACAACGATAAGAACAAGATCAAAATTAGCATCAAAACAACGAGACGTTGACTACACAAAACAATAACAACGAGAGATTTCGAAGACCGAAAGAAAGAAGCAACAAAAGTAGGCGCGCCAAAACGGAAGCGCCGACTCAACACCGAGAGAGAGAACGAGAGAGAGAGGAGTGGGAAGCTGAATAAAAAAAGAATACGCAGCGTTATGTTTGTGATGGCTAACAATGTAATGTGGCACAGTGTTGGAAATCGTATTTGCAATTTGAATGCGCGCCGCCCACAATTAGCAGACGCCGCCGCCGCCAGCAGCGGTCAGGCAAACGCCATCGACGAGAAAAGCATTTCTGGTTATGCATTAGGCCCCCAAAGGTTTGGGGGCACCATCACGAACAGAGGCAGTAGTAAGCAACGCACTTGCAACAGCAGCAGCAATCGCTTCTTAACGCGGCAAAAGTCACAAACATATTTCAATAAATCGCAGCAGCAGCAGCACCAACGGCGGCAGCAGCAACAACAGCAGAGGCAAAAGCTTCCTCTGAATGAGATGTCTAGTGAAGTAGTCGTAGTGTTGTGAAATGTCAAAAAGCGAAACGCAGCAGCAGACGCAGAGCAACAAAACTTAGCACCAGTTAAATGCAGAGACCCCCTCCCCCCTCTAAAACTACAACTACAACTAAAACTAAAACATAACAATTTCATTTCGAAAGCGATATACAAACATAATAATATTACTATTATTTTTGTGAGCCATTTAAAAGAACACCAACAAAAAACAAACAACAACAACAACAACAATGCCCATGTCCACGCACGACGCGGTCTTTGTAGAGCCTGTCGCCAGCAGCGGCAGCAGCAGCAACAACAATGCTGCCAACAGCCGCATTGCCATCGGTGGCCCTCAGTCGCAACAGCAGCAGCAGCAACCTCATATTGTTATCGATAGCAGCAGCTTGTCGACGCAGGCCCAGCTGAAGCGGATCATGCAGCGGCGCATGTCCATTCAAGCGCAACCAGCGCCAAAGTATGCGGTGCGTGCCACAGCAGCAGCGCAACAGCAAACGCCGCAGCAGCAGCACGAGTTGCTCAATCCGCAAATCTATAAGATTGTCACCACAGATGGCAGCACGAGCAACGTCATTATCGACGCCTCCTCGTCGGCACCGCCGCACAACTCCAAGCTGCTGCTCAGCAATCTCACGGTGCTCTCCAAACAGGCGCCGCCAATGTCCTCCTCCCAGTCACAGCAGCAGCAGCAGCAGCTCAACTATCTCAGCGCCAAGAATTTGCCGTATGTGACGGCAACGCCAGCAATCAAACAACAGCAACAACAACAAAAGTTTGGCAACATAAGCGCATACAAAGCGGCAGGAATTGCGACACCAAAGCAACTGCAAGGCTATGCGCAAGCTACGCAGCCGGCGGCAGCAACAGCTGGAGCGACGACGCCGCTAATGCAGAAGGTGACGCTTGGCTCGCGAGTTGTGACGCGTCTGCAATCGTATGTGCCGCCCCAGCAGCAACAACAACAGCAGCAGACGCCGCAGATAATTGTGCAACCTGCAACGGCGGCGCAACAGAAATATGTGAATGCGGCTGCCATCAATCGTCCGGCGATAACGACGGCAACAGGCGGCGCAGCTGCAGCGCTGCTCAAGAAGACCAATCAAAAGATAACGGTCAAAAGTGTCGGCAACATGCTGCAGCAGCACCAACAGCAGCAACAGCAGCAGCAGCAGCACTTAAAAGCATTCATTTCCGCACAGCAGCCGACGCATAAAGCGGGCGTCAAAACGAAGTTTGTCAAGCAATATAATGCAACAACAGCGCTGTCGATTGCTGCCGTGCCGCAGCAGCAGCAACAGCACGTTTACGCCAAGCAGCAACAACAGCTGACGGCCAGCAAGGTTAGCAAACTGACGGCTGGCAGCAACAGCAAGTATGTGGTGCAGCAGCAACCGTTGCAGCAGCTGGCCGCCAACTTGCCGCAGGGCACACAGCTGCAGCAAAAAACGACGGCAACAGCGGGCGGCGGCTACATGCTGCAGCAATCGACGCCGGGTGCCATAAAGTTCGTCAACTCGCACGGCACCGTCATACAGCAGCATCAGCCCCAAATGCAGGGAGCGCAAGCCAAACGTATTCACTACAACAGTACCAGCAGCAGTGACAGCAGCAGCGATCATCACCAGCAGCAACAACAACAGCAATCGTCGATGATCACCGACGATGTGATGATTGTGAATGGCACACAGATGACGGATGAGTTTTCGGCTCGCATACTGCAGAGCATGGCCCAAAAGTCGTTCAGTCAGCAGCAACAGCGCTACCAGCAACAGACAACAACGACAACACCAACAGGAGCAACCACAACCAATATGCCGCCGCCGCAACCAACAGCAGCAACACCCACGCAAATTGTTTATGGCAACAGCAGCAGCAACAATGTTACTGCAGCAACGTCGGGTAATCTGCTGCTGACACACTATCAAGGTGCAGCTGCAATATCGGCGAGTTCCTCAGCTACAACAGCAGCAATTGCAGCCTCATCATCGGTAACAGCGTCATCATCATTTCTTACTGTGAGCACCTCCAGCACACCCTCGGTGAGCATCTCATCGCATGGATTTTCCAGCGGCAGCGCAGCGATGTCCTCGTACATGTCGGCGACGGCGGCACGCCGGCAATCGGTCAGTGCGCCGAGCAGTCGATCAGCGTCGCTAGAGCGCAAGCAGCAACATGAGGCTGTGGTGGCTGCTGCCAATCGCAAGCAGCCATCCAATGTGGTCGAGTATTATAAGCACAGGTAAGATCTTTGATATATATTTATATATTATTATTTTTAAATATCATCGAAGTAGCCTTTTGTAAATTTCTATCTGATAAATTCATTTAATTCACTCGACAATTATTTAATGGGAATATTAAATAAAAACATTGTTTCGATGTGAAAAGTTGGCCTGAGATTCTGGGCTTCATGCAGCTTGGCCTGTAAATAGTTCAAAACAACAGAACGTAAAGAAATTGTTTAGAAATCAAGTACAAATATTATCAAGCAAAAAACTTACTTCAGGAATTTATTTTGCAGCCTGAACCACAGCAATAGCACAAGCAATTTGAGCAGCCTTCGTGGTACCACAACCACCAACAACATCAATACGACAACGACGACGCCGCACTTGACGCCAGTGCACGTGGATGCAGCGACGTTGATGATAAAGCCGCAACATCAGCCACAGCAGACGCAGGCAACACAGCAGCAGCAGCAGCAGCAGCCACAATTACAGCTGCAGCAGCAGCAGTCGCAACAGTCCCAACAGCAGGCGACAATGCAACCACAGCAGCTCAGTGCAAACGAGGAGGAGTTGTACATTGAGGAAGTGCGTCCAGTGCCAGTGCATACACAAGACCTGCGATTGCAGCAGCTGCACGCCATAATGCAGGACCACACCTACGCCTCACAGCAGCAACAGCAGCAGCAACAACAACAACAACAGCAGCAGCAGCAGCAGCAGCAACAACAGCAGCCGACTGCAGCAAGTGGCGCTGCAACGCAGCAAGCACAGCAATGGTCTCTAGGCGGCATTGGCGTCACTGTGGCAGGTGCAGCGACCACACCAGGAGGCAGTTACACCAGCTACTATGGGCAGCAAAGTAAGTCGAAACACTTTCATAGATAATTCACTGCTGCAATTGAATCAATTTTGCTTCTAGTTGGTCGCCAAGTGCCTGATGATGATGCGCACTCGGCCATCAGCGGCAGCTCGCGTTTGGCCAGCGCCGACATTGATCCCGGCGAGGAGACAGAAACGGCACCCGAAGCCGAGGCCGAGGATGATTCTGTGACGCGTTGTATTTGCGAACTAACCCACGATGATGGCTATATGATTTGCTGTGACAAGTGCTCGTAAGTACAGTGTATATCGGTTATGTGCAACCACCAAGAAAAGTAGAAAGTGACGTTACGATATCTGACATATTTTTGATCGCTTAAAAGGAATTATTTGGCTGTTGCCTCTTAATAATTACATTCAAATAGTCGTCAATTAGCTGATTAAAAATGTGATGACCTTGTGCAAAATTTGTTCACTGTTGCATATAATTGACATATATCCAATATCAAATGAATACTAATCATAATTACAATCTCTCTGCAGCGCCTGGCAGCATGTAGACTGCATGGGCATCGATCGCCTCAACATACCGGAGGAGTATCAGTGCGAGCTGTGCCAGCCGCGACCCGTGGACAAGGCCAGAGCGCGTGCGCTGCAACGTCAGAAGCGCAAGGAGCACATGCTGCTGGTTGCCAGTCAGGCGGCTAGTGGTGTTGCCGCTGTTGCAGCTGCAGCCGCAGCAACTGCCGCTGGAGCTGCGAATCCCTTGGGCGCAGCAGGTGGCGCTGTGCCAGGTGGAGCACTGTATGGCAGCCAGGAGTTGCAGTTGCAACAACAACAGCAGCAGCACCAGCAACAACGACTGGGTAGTGGCCTTAATGGTGGATTTGCAACTGGCGCTGGCAACGTCGTTGCCGCCACCGGCATGGGCAAGAAAACGAAGAAAACCAAAGATGGCAGCGCCGCAACGCTGAAGAAGAGCAAGAAGAGTGGTGATAAGCTGGCGCCTGGTGGTGCTGCTGGAGCTGCAGCTGGAGCCGCCGCTGGTGGCTCAACCAGCGCTAAGGGCACCAAGAAGAGCAGCAAACGCAAAACTAAATCCAGTGGCGACGGCAACGGTGGCAGCGGTCCGGCCTTGACAGCCGCCGAGAAGCATGCCGCCAATCTACGGCAATGGATCGAACACTACGAGTACGCCGTCACCAATCATTACTCGCCCGAGCTGCGTGCCCGCCTGCATGCCATACAGAAGCAGCCGAGTCTGCTGCAGAGCATTCAGAATACGGAGAACAAGGCGTTGCGTCTGATTGCCGCCGGTTGTGCCAGTGAGTTGGAGAAGCGCGCTCAGTTGATTCCGTATGCGGGTGCCAAGGTGTTGATCAGCAGCATTGATCTGGCGCCGCATGCGCCCATCCACGAGCTGCGCGGCAAGTACATGCTGACCACACAGTTTCGCACCCAGAATCCCACCGTGAACATGAACACGCCGCCGCCGAGCAACTATCTGAACAGCTTCAAGGTGCACAAGACGCCCGGCCAGTTTGTCTTCTTTTATCAGCTGCCGGGCGTGGAGGCGCCCATGCAGACGACGGCCAATCAACAGCAGGCGCCGCAGCCGCTGCCCTCTTATTTGAAGGGACCAGAAGTCTGCGTCGATACGCGCACCTACGGCAACGATGCACGCTTCGTGCGACGCTCGTGTCGCCCCAACGCCGAGCTGCAGCACTACTTCGAGAAGGGCACGCTGCATCTGTATATTGTGGCACTGACGCACATTCGGGCACAGACGGAGATCACAGTGCGACACGAGCCGCACGACCTGACAGCCGTCGAGCACAAGAAATCGCACTCGGCCGTCATCCAGCCGACGAGCACACGTTGTGCCTGCGATCTGGGCAGCGATTGTTTGTTTGCCCTGCCACTGGCGGTGCAGCAACAATTGCAGGCGCCGCCCACGCAACCGCGCAGCAGCCATCGCAACAAGGCGGCAGCAGCAGCGGCCGCTGCAGCAGCTTCTGTGAACAGCGCCGCCGCCATACAGCTGACCATGGGACTGGGCAGCAGCATTACGGCAGCAGCAGCCGCTGCAGCGGCAGCCGCCGCAGCAACAGCACGCAATCGTTCAACGTCCTCGAGCGGCGAGAGCAGCAGCCACATGGGTCTGAATAGTCCGCAGCTCAGTCAGCTGAATTTGGGCTTTAAGCCCAGCGCAACGGCGTCTCTGGTGCCGGCAACAGTTGGCACTGCAGCTGCCGCAATGCTCTGCAACAGCAACAGCAATGGCGGCAACAGCAATAACTCGTGCTCCGTTTCCATGTCGAGTGTGCTGCACGATTCGGGTATTTGCACATCCTCATCGTCACCGTCAGTGTCCATTCCGTCGCCCACGCCTACACAACTGCAGTCGCCCACGTTGCAGCAGCAGCAACAGCAACAACATCCACCGCAGACGTCGCTGTTGCAGCGCAGTCCAACGCAGCAGCAGCAGCAAATACTTGCGGCGCTGCCCACGCCTATGTTGCTGTCGCCTCAGCTGTTGTCGAAGCCAGCACAGCAGCAACCATCACTGCTGCAGCAGCAGCAACAACAACAACAACAACAGCAGCAATCACAGGAGCCTCTGGCTGTCATTGCAGCTGCAGCGGCAACACAGCGGCCCATGGGAACGTTTTATTTGCAGCAACAGCAGCAGCAACAGCAGCCGCAACAGCAGCCGCAACATTTTCTGCAGCAGCAACAACAACAACAGTTGGCAGATGAGGCACGCATGGCAGTAAGTGCGCTACAGACGTTGCATGCCACGCCCACGTCCCATATAGTGACACCCATTAAAATTACAACGCAACAAATGAAGCTACAGCAGCAGACGCAGCAACAGCAACAGTTGCAACAACAGCAGCAAGCGCAACAACAACAGAAGCAGTTACAGCAGCAACAACAACAGCAGCAACAACAGCTGCAGCAACAACAACAACAACAGCAGCAGCAGCAACAACAACAACAGCAGCTTCAACATCAGCAGCAACAACAACAGCAGAAGCAACAACAGCAGCAGCACCAACTTCAACAGCAACTACAACAACAACTGCAGCAGCAGCAGCAACAACAACAACAGGCGCAGCAACAACTGCAAAATCAACAACCTAAGACCCATCAGCCTGTTGTAGTTTCACCTACCAAGACGCCCGTTAAAGCGACAGTAGCGTTGTCCATCAACAATCTAAGCAACTGCAGCAACAACAGCGGTAGCAATGTTAATGCAACACCGACAACTCGCAAAACGCCGGCAAAAGCAGCAATCACAACTTCAACTGCCAGCACACCTACAACACTCGAAGCTAAACAGGATGAGCCCGCCGCAGCAACGCCAACATCAGCTACACCATCAACAGCAGCAGCAACTGCGACGCCAGCAACATCAACACCTGCAGCGAAAAAGGACAAGCCAAAGTCACGCGAGGAGCGCAAGTTGGAGGCCATACTGCGTGCCATTGACAAAATGGAGAAGCAGGAGGCGCGTGGCAAGAAGGCTGGCGCAGCGGGAGCAACAGTTGCTGGCGGCGAGAGTCGACAGGCGGGCAACAAGCGTGCTAGCAACTCCCCAGCATCGCCTCGCAAACGCAACGCCAGCAGCAATTCAATGAGCGAGTCAACAGATGCCAATGCCAGCGGTTGTCCCACGCCCACAAGCAGCAACAACAACAACAGTACTTCACGTCGCAACAAAAAGAAGCGTAAAGTCAGTCGCAGCTACAACAACAACAATAACAACAGCAAGCGTCGCAAGAGCATCAACGAGTCGGACAACGAGTCGCATACAGAATCGGAACTGGCGTCGCCAGCGCCAGCCCCCACATCCCAGCAGCAGCAACACAACAACAACTTAATGCTGCAGCAACAGCAGCAGCCATCTGAAGATCAGGCAGCTGGCTTGTTGCTCGCCTTGGCGCATAACAATTGCGACGCCTTCAAGCCACCAGTAGCAGCCGCCACTGGGCCAGTGAGCAGCGCTTGTCTGCTGATTGAGGCCGCCATGGGTCCACTGGAACAGCAGCCTCAACAACAGCAACAGCAACAAGTTGTTGTGCAGCAATTGCCATCGCCGTCGATGGGCGAATTCAAATATCCACCCAGCGGCGCCAAGACCAAGAAAACACTCATGTCCAGCTGGTTCCAGCAATCTGAGCAGGAACAGCAACAAACCTCTGGACTCGACAGTCTTGTGCAGGCAGCAATGTGCGAAATAAATGGTTCCCGCGAGCAACTGCAACAACAACAGCAACAGTTGCAGCTGCAGGAACCGCCGGCACCAGCATTGCTCAAAGTGGAGCATTTCATACATCAAGTGGAGGGTTCGGAGCGTTCGCAGATGCCATCAGTGCAGAACAATTCGTCGGTGAAGAAGCGATGGCTGCGTCAGGCCATTAGCGAGGAAACCACGGACGAAAGTCAGCCACAGACGCCGGTGACGCCGACGCCAAGCAGCGTAGCAACGCCGCCAGTGCAACAGCAGCAACAACAACAGCTGTCGAATGGGTTTAGCACGCCGCTGAAGAAGCGACGACTGGTAGTCATGAGCAATGGAGGACTCGAGACGTCAGCAACATCCGACGAACCTCACATCGATGTCATTGGCAGCGCTGGCGAGGAGGATCACAAGGTGGAGCCCAAGACGGAGGTGCTGAAAGTGGAGACACAGCAGTTGCACTTCGAGCAGGACGACGATGTGGACATCTTGCGTTCACCGAGTCCCGGTGCTCAGCAGATTGTGGCCGAAGATAACTTGGTCAAAATCGAACCAGAGGACACCAGTGCAGCGGCTGAGGATGTGAAGATTGATGTGGAGCGTGAGGAGAGTCAGGCGTGCGACAAGTTCGAGGAGCTGCTGAAGGTGAAGCGCGAACAGGAGGAACAGCAGCAGCAACAACAGCTTCAGAAGCAGGAAGAGCAAGTGGAACAGCCCAAGTTAGAAAACTCTATGGAGCAGCCACAGCAGCAGCAGTTGGCGAAGGTGGAGCCCAAGGCGGAGATTAAGCCAGACGTCGAAATGATGCCAGCAAAAACGGAGTCAATGCCTGAGCCGAAGCCGGGTGAATCGTTGCTGCGCACAGCAGCAACTGCTGCAGCAACAGCATCAGTGACAGCAGCCGGCAGCACAACCACAGCAGCAACAACAACCAGCACATTGCTGGTGGACTCGGTGAAGGCGGCCATCAAGACACGTGCGCCTGCCGCCAAGGACGAGCTGGAGGAGCCGTTGAAGAAGAAGCTCAAGCTGGAATTGCCGCCGACAACCAAGCCTGCAGCTGTAGCTACGACGGCTGCTGCGGCTTCTAATGCAACAATAACAACTGCTGCTGTAACAAAATCAGCAGTAACATTAACGACTGCAGCAGCAACGAAAGCAACAACTAATGCTGTAACTGGGACAACACCAGCAGCAGCAGTTGCAACAGCTGCAGCCACTCCAGCGGCCAGCAGCAAGAATCTAACCGAGCGGGACATTCAGCAGCGCTTGTTGTCCTTCCATGCGGCCAACATTTCGTATCTGCAGTCGCGCAACAAGAAGGCCACCAACAACAGCAGCACCAGCTCCAGCCAGAGCAACAGCAACAACAACAGCAGCAGCAGCAACAGCACCGCCAACACAACGCCTGAGCTGACAGCAGTGAAGAAGTCCAGCAAGGACAAGGATGAAAAGCGTGAACGCGACAAGCAGCTAAAGAAATCGAAAAAGGAGAAAAAGAAGTCAAAGGATAAGGACAAGCAGAAGGCTGCAGCTGCAGCAGTCGCAACGATGACAGCGATGCCAGCCCCTGAGCTGAAAAAGAAGACCAAGGAGAGTAAGCAGCATCAGCCACAATTGTTGCCAGCAACGCCAGCAGCAGCAATTTCAGCAGCAGCGGCAGCAACTCCGACCGCAACAGCCAATGGCAAGACGAAGCACAGCAGCAGCAATCATCCACTTGAACAGCAGCAACAGCAACAGTCGGCGCTGCGTCGTCGCACCATGTCCATGTGCGTGACGCCAGCAACGACGCCTACGCCAGGCACGACGCCCAGCACGCCAATAGCAACAGCAAAGAAGCGTCAGACAAACTTTGAGCAGGAGCTGACAAAGCCCAACAGTCAAATTCTCAGCAGCAGTCTGCTGCTCAACAGCAGCAAGGCACCGCAGCAACCAATTGCGGCGGCAACAGCTGCAGTAGCAGCAGGCGTTGTTGCGGCCACAGCCCAACAGCAGCAACATCGCAAGGAGAACAATCATCACCATCAGCAGCAAGAGTTGCCGGGTTCGATGAGTCTGGCGGCAGCCATTGCGAGTGGCAAGTTGACGGCGATTAGTCGACGCAGGGAATCCATGTGCGGCAGTCGACAGCAGGCGGCATTAATAGCAGCAGCGCTCAAAAAGGAGAAGAAGGAGAAGAAAAAGAGCAAGAAAAAGGATCGCGAGAAGAAGCAAAAGGACAAAGACAAAGAAAAGGACAAGGACAAGGAGAGCAAGACGAAAATCAACAATCAGCAGAAACACCAACAACAACCGTTGGCAGCAGCTGCCTTGCCCAAAGTGCTGACCAAGCCCGTCATGCCCACTGTCACGCCCACGCCCCCAATATCAGCAGCGCCCATACCGGTGCTCATAACACAGCCGACGCCAGCAATGGCAGGCACAGCAGCAGCTGCTGCTGCAGTTGTGCCCTCGCCAATGGTTGTGCCCGGCAGCAACAGTCTCGCCGCCGCTGCCAAGCAATTGCCGTATTACAATACGATCTACGGCAAGCTGCAGGATCCGCCAAGCAGCGCTGCTTTGTCCTCTCCAATTGCCAAGCTGCAGAGCAACAGCATGCCCAGCTTGGCCGAGTACTTGGAGGCCACCAAAGCCAAAGCTGCTGCAGCAACGGTTGTTGCCGCCGCAGCGGCAGCCGCCGCCACTGCAGCTGCTGCTGCTGCTGCAGTCCCAACCACGCCCACTCCAGTCGCAGCGGACAGCATGCCGCCACCAGCGACAACGCCACTCAAGCTCTATACGCGCACCGCCAGCCATGATCCGCGTCTGAATCCCATGCTCACGGTTCCAGAGCCGGCACCGATGCCCAAGCGCAAGTTGTCCATTAGCGAGTATCGCATGCGGCATCGTCCATCCGTGGATACCGCACCGACAACGCCAACGACGCCGCCTAAGCCCATGGAGCGCGGCTTTGCCAAGCCGCAGACGATCAACAAGTGTTCGCTGCAGTCGCCGGAACGGTTTCAGGCAGCGATGCGTGAGCGACGCAATTCCATCAGCGTGCATCAGAACAATATCGTGAACAACAACAACAGCAGTAGCAACAGCAGCGGCAGCAATCATCACTATGCGCAGCAACAACAGCAGCAGCAGCAATCGCAACATCATGTGCCGTCAGCATCGTCGCTTAAGAGTAAGTCCGTTAATGCAACCGCTACAAACTCGGCGGCAGCCACGTTGAGCACCGTTAACAGCATCCTAAGCACAGCCCACAAGCTGCACATGTTCGACGACAAGCCCAAGAGTAAGACGTCACACCTTGCCAACTTGATTTGAAGTTACTAAAGCATATTCATAATTTTCCAGCTGGCCACTTCAATGCGGCGCCCACGTTGCTGGAGCAGCAGCAGGAGAAGATGAGCGAAAGATCGCGTTTCATGCAGCGCACCATATCCTGCGATTCGCGTGTGATTGAACGCTTGGGCGTTGGAGCAACAGCCGGCGAGAAGACAACTTCGGCGACCGCCCGGCGAGATGGTGCCTAAAGTAAGTAAAATAAACTAATATGAGTATATAGTACAATTTAATTCAATTCGCCGCCAACTCTTTCAGCAGCTGCTTCAATAATTAACCACTGTCGAGTCGATAACTAGAATGTAACTGAGTTCAAGACTAAACAACTCGACCGATCTACCTGGCGCAACAAACCAGAACCAGCAAATTGAATGCAAAGAAAACCCTTACCTTAAACTATTGTAATCGAAGGCGCTTTTCTTATTTCATAAAAAACAAAAGAAAATGTAGTGCAGAAAATCGAAAGAGAAAATGAAACTCAATCGCAGCCAGAAAATGAAATCCTTATTATTTGTGTTGTAAACGCTATTTACTCGCTATAACTAATACTACTTACACATACAACTAGAATTTAGATATGATATATGCTTTATACATGCATTAACGATATGAGATTGAGCAGATAAAACACAAAAACCACAACAAACAAATCAAGCAGTAACAATAACAATATATTTCAAAGGAGCCTTCTGCTAAATGATTTACGTTATTTAATAGTCGCTTTTTTTCGTAACCAGTCGAGCAACTTGTAGACCTACTCTATAAACATATATAAACTATACATAGCGCTATAATGATATATATATATATATATATGCTTAGATGTACGAAAACAGATCGAAGAACTACATACATAAATAAACAATTTGAAAATTTTACATGTTGGTTAGCGAAACAGTTAGTTTAAATTCCTAATTTAAACGTAGTAGAGTTTATTACTACATTTTCTTTGTCATAACTCTAAATTTAAGTACAGTTCATTCAATTCAATTCACTTAACTGAAATATGCAAGAGAAATTAATCTGATAAGTTTATGATGATTTTTTATACACTCTCCGTAATAGTTGTAATTAAAGAGTAACGCCGCTGCAAGTATATTTACATATGCTTAAAAGCAACAATCAAAGCATTAACTAAACTAATTAATTTAAATAACAATAATAACAAAAACAACACAGCAACTGCAACAACAGCATAACCAGGCTTAAAACGCAAGCAATACTAAAAACCAAAATGAAAACCAGAAAAAACAATAAATAAAATATGTAAATATTAATTTGTAAAAAAAATACGAGAAGTGCATATTGTTAAATAATTGTACATAAACAAGCGCGGTTTATTGTTAAAAAAAAACAAAAACAATAAATGCAAAACGCTATATTTAGTCTGTAAGTTTGGAAACATTGAAAAAAAGAGTACAAAACGCGAGTTAATTGAACGTAATCTAATTTTAAGCGAATAACCTTAAATCAACAAACAAATTTATAATTAACAGAAAAAAGGAAAAAAAAAGAAAAATCAAAGGAAAATTAACAAAAAATGTATATAAACAAGTTTCGCAATGAGGCCGTCGCGTATTTAGCTCTAAGTTTATTAACTAACACGCTGCTCCTTACCCTTAACATCCCTTTCTTCAACCCACCACCTTAAAAATACATATTGGGTTCGACATAACATCTATTTATTTTTTTTTTACATTTCTTTTATTAACATTTTCTACACTCTAATGGGAAAGTGCAGCAAACAAAAACAAACAAAAAATATACAAAAACCACTACCATTTTTGACCCTGTGAATATGTACATCTAATTCAATATTTAATATTAAAGAATGAGAAGAAAACGTGAAACTATACAAATCTATTTTTGATTTTCTCCCACTTTATTTCACTGAAATTAAAACTTTTTGTATATATCAACAACTTTTACATTTAGCAATTAACTGCATACAATATTTTGTAAGCGAAGTGAATTTTAACTTAAATATAATTAAACTAAGATTAAATAAATATTCAAATCCCAAAAGTTCTTAATGATGCTCATGAAATTATGGTTTTCACTGATGCAAACTCAATTATCTGTTTATAATTATTATTAATTAATCAGTATATTGATCTATTGACTTTAAATGTTAGTGATTGATCAATCAGTAGATCAACTGACTTAATTCTCCCTAAATATTAGTCTACAAATTTTACATACAAGTTTGAGATTTTGGCATAATCAGAGAAATTTAAGTTGTTATTTTATTGATTGCTATATTATGTCAATCATATAATTGATCGTTTTTGCATCAGTCCAAACCAATCGCTGGAATTTCAGAGATTTAAAGTTCATCCCGAAGTAAGATAATTTTCACAAAAACAACCAGAATAATTATTATTCTTATATACAAGAAATATTATATTTAAAAGAAAAACTCTTGTTAATCTTTAGAATCGCAAAAAAATTAGAAAGTATACATTTTAGATCTTGTACCTATTAAGAATTTGTTGTTTTTCTTCTTCATGGGTTTTTTTTGTATCATTTTGTACATAACCAGAAAAAGTCGATTTTATATAAAAGATTACTGTTAATTTATTTAAGATTTGTATAATAATAGTTATATAAATATTAGATATACACACATTTACTATACAGAAAATTTGTAACAAGTTCGTAATGAAAATTGATGAAAGAGAAAAGAAAAATATAGTTGTAGATAAATTACGTATAACTTATTTGAGGAAAATTCAATATAATCATTTTTACCTTATTTGTAAGTGCGAATTTTGAATAATAAGAGTAGAGTTTTTAGCCTTAAACTTTGGTTTAACTGATGTACATTAAATATGTTAATTATTTACTAAAAGAAATACAAAAACACACACACAAACAAACAAAAGAAAACATGCGTGAATGTTTATAACACTTCCGTCTGTAAAATACATTAAAAATTGGATTCGTAAGATTCTTTACAAATAAACAAAAAATCGAAAAACACAAATAAAACGAAAATAAAATGATAACATTTTAACAAGAAGTTGTTTTTATTTTGATAGTGAGTGAGTTAAGTTTTACTTTAATTTGTTAATTATATAGTGTTCTGATTTCTGCCCCCCCTGTTGTATCGCACTGTTGAACCCGCTACTACAAAAACTGATTACAATAAATGGGGAAAAACTTGACCTACGAGAATTACGCTAATTCTCGACCTTCATGACGTATTCACAAGCGTATTAGCTATGATTATTTGTTAATGTTTTTATGGATTAATATTAGACATATTCACCCAGTTTTTATTTTTCGAACAAAATGAAGACGAGTTCTGTGGTTTTCTGTTTTCTACTTGCCTGTTATTTGTGTGCGGAACTTTGCCCAATGATAATGAGGTGAATGAACTTAAAAAGATAAAACTGGATAGATACAATTTATTATTGTAAACTTATTTAAAGACGCCGCCCGTTAGCTGCATTTCCTTTGGAGATTCGCCGGGCGAACATCGACTGAAGTTGCCCGACTTTGATGCGTTCCCAGTCACCACATACGATCGTGATAATGATTCCTATAACTACGGTAATTGTCGACTGGAATGTCGGGGTGACTGGTGGTACAAATCATGTGCTACTTGGTAAGTAATTCAATCAATGCTGTAGTTTAATTATTATTAAACTGTAATATAAATAGTCTATACTTTAGTTAGCTAACCAAATTTTAAATAATGAAATATTTACAGTGCATAATTGATAGGGTGTAATTAATCAACCAGTATTGGGAAATATGCGATATTAGTTGGGCAATCTCATGTTGCAATCGTAGAATAGCTGTTGCAACTACACGCGGTACGTGATACTGGCTTTGAGAGAACTGTTGGCCAGCTATATAGAGAATGCAGCTGCGAGCAAAGTGCAGTGCACGTCTGGTCGTTGTCGCCTAAGCTTATCACTGCAGTTGGCAATAGTTGGGGTCACATAGATAGAATAAAGACAGCGATAAGAAGCAAAAGAATCGGATTATATTAAAAAAAAGAGTACAAACATGTTGTTTTTATTGCTTATTTATGGCCCTTGGGGCAATTGAAATCGTATTTGTAAATATCGTGTGAATGTCTCTACATTTCCACATAGGTGGGCATCGTCATGACGCCGCAGTTGTTCTTGCGAGCCGACATTAGAATGTAACCATCGTTGCCCCAGTAGGTGGACCAAGAGTTCTTCACCAGCCAGTAATCCTCGCCATTAATGTTGCCATAGCCCACGGCCAGCACGGCATGATCGAGACCATCGACATCGTTCTTGCATTCGGGCTCATAGTACACGCCGTGGGAGTAGAAGCTAAAGGTCTTGGGCGAGGCATCGATGGCCACCGAGAGGGGACCGTGCTTGAGCAGCGCCAACTTGAATGCATCGGGATCGTTCGAAGTGACATTGACAAAGCCGGTGATGGGAGCGACAAGCGTGGCATTGGCGACATGACAGTAGCCATCCTGACCCAGATAGGGACCATATTCCTCCTCGGTTGGCACGCCTCCGACTTGCATCATCCACTGATAGACACGGAAATCCTCGCCGCCATCGCAACCATTGTTGCCATAGCCCCAGGAGCAGTCGATCAACGCCTGCTGCGAAAGACGCACCAAATTGCCGCCATTCTTAAGGAAGAAAGCGCCCTCAATGTGGCCGATGGTGCCAAAGGACCAGCAAGAGCCGCACACCGATTGATCTGTGGGTTAAACAAGATTAGTAGGAGCAGAAAAGCATAAGTAGAGAGAGCGCACCTTTCACGGGGCTGACGGCGCCGTAGAGACGCCAATCGTATTGCGAGGGAATGTCATCCTTGAGCTTGTCCACGTTGTAGGGGAAGGGTTTACCCGAGTTGTAGACACCCGATGGCTTGTAGCCACGACGCGCCTTCAGCTCCTCGTCGCTCTTGTCGGCCAGATGATTGACGGCCAGCGTATAGCTCAGCTTGGCGCGGTTCTTGGAGTGAATGTAGCGCAAGTTCTGGCGGAAAATGTTCTTGCGGTGTTCGTGCTCCTTGTCGTCCTGATAGTCGACGCCATGCTTGCGCTTAAAGTGATGGAACGCGTTGTCCACATGCTCATCGGTGCCACCGATAAACTCCTGCATTGGATTGAAGGTGGCAAAGTGTCCGGTGCCCGGACCAGGGAAGCCAGTGCAAGTCAAAGTCTCATCGATCTCAAACACTTCGTTGGGTATATCGTCGTGCTCATAGCTGTCGTAATCCAGATAATAGTGATCGTAATGCGAGCCCAACAGCGTGTTATAGCCACGCATCTCGTAGCGCACTGGAATGGGCATGCGACTGGCCGGATAATGTGGCGACTTCTTGTAGCGCACCCACAGCGTATAGACGTTCTTCTTCTGGCCAATCGTTTGCTCCAGCCGGAACTTGTCGCACGTAAAGCCTAGGAAAGTCTCGGTGCCCACCAGCTGGAAGGGCTTGGCATCGGGCAAAATGCTCTGGATCTCCACAGCCTGATCGGCGGTGCCATTAACCTGCAGACAGCTGAGCTTGTTCAGAGCATCGCGTGTGGTAATCGGTGCCAGCTTTAGCGAGGTGCCATATTGACCCTCCCCCGCCAGCTGATACGTCTTCACCATGCCGCCATAGTAATCGATGCGGGAACGCTTCGTGTTCTTGTCGTACCAGGCGTGGAAGGGTTCGGCAATCTCGGCATACGGAATGTACAGTGTGCCCTTCACTATATAGTTGGGATCCCAGCGAGGCGGCTTCGTGCCCGTAACTTGAACGATACATTGAAAAACGCGGCAAGTTTAGCCAATTGTAAAGCGGTAAACCGGCAGCCATTGCAATAATAAATATTCAACTCACGCCACACTTTTTTACACACATACATACATATGCGCAGCTTAAAAGCCGCTTAGACACACAAGCAGACAAGCAGTAATTGTTTTCGTTCTTTTAAAAACGCTTATTGCTAATATAATGTTAGCAGAAGTTTACTCACCTGCTAGCATAAGGCCGGCCAGCAGCGCCAAGTTTAACCACAATTGCATTTTATTCTATTCTGCAATTGCACTGCGATTTCTTTGTATTAAATGCGTTTGTGTCGACAGTCAAATACCAATTGGAACGCTTCCAGTGCAAATCGGACGACGAAAGCTTGTCTGAGCGAGAGAGCGCGCGCCAGCTGTTGCCGCTAACAGCTGTCAGTGGTTAACATGATCTTGTTAACAGCGCTGTTAACCGATTGGTCGTGTGACCAAATTGCCTTGATTTTCAAACGTTAAATGTGCAAATGGCGCAAAATATTGTGAACGGCTTAGTAAAATAAAGCCAACTACGAAAAGCACCATAATGTCGTTTTAAAATGTATATACATAAAGTAAAGTGTGTGCCGAGCACATAACTGAGTTATGTTGCTCTCTCTCTCTCTCTCTCTCTCTTTCCGTTGCTGGCGCACTCTCATTTGACCAAGCGAGCGAGCGAGCCTTTGGGGCCACTGGCTGTCTGGCTGTGCGAGGAGCCGAACAGACGCCAAGCAACCACCAAGCGAGCAGCAGCGTCGTTGTTATCGTCGCGTCGTGACCAAACGTGCAGTGTCAGTGTACCAAGCGACATACAACACGAGTGAAAAGTGCACAACTATATACACACACACATACACACACACACACGCACAATGTGTGTATTGTAGCCCCAAAAAGTGTGCTATAAATGATTTAGTGCGATTGCACAGTGCATTGTGGATTAAAGTACGACTACGACTACGACTACGACTACGACGACGACTATTGTGACCGTACAAGTGCGCGACATTTTCGAATTGAATCAAAATTGCATTACGCTTTAATTGCATTTTGTTTTTGCGCTCGACTGTGTAAAATCCTGCTGCGGAGTAGTCGTGTAGTGTGTGTAATAGCAGAATACTAGATATGTTGTAAGTGTGCGTGTGAGTGTTGCGCATCTTATCATCATTATGCCAAGTGGCAGACCGGAAATTTGAACGAAAATTAAATCCGAATTTTCTATGGTAAGCGCGTGCCTAGAAGTCGTAGTCACAGTTGTTGTTGCTGTTGTTGTTGTTGTTCAGCCAATTTACATATGTATAGCAAGCGAATACATATTTTACAGACATTGCCACATAAACTGACCTGTTCTCTAGCGTTATGTTGAGTATACGTCAAGTTGGCCAAGTTATTGTTACGTTTTTTGCGAGCGAACATTTTCAGTTTGATTGAAGCTATCAATGGCTGATTGATGGATGGTGCTGAGCACATGAATTCCCTATGCCTAATTAAATTATATGATAAGGAGGCGAATTTAACAATTCGTCATACATCATCACAGAATGCTTGGAAACGTAAAGGCAAATTAATTAATCTAATTATGCAATGGTCCTTCGCAAATTGAAAAGATTAGTGCACTCTCAAGATACGTGCTTCCGTTTGACAAAAATATCTAGTCTAAAGATAGATGGACTGCTATCTTGGAGTGCACTTTGTAACTCCGCCACTGAAAGCCATGTTGGTGAAGTGCACTCACACAGTGACAACAGCGCAAAGTGTATGCAAGTTTAATGTGCACGTGTGTGTGTGTTTGTGTGTGAGTAGACATTTCGCTGTGTGTAACCTACATTTTAAACGACAAATACAAGGCATACACACGTCCGACTTACATACACACACACACACACACACACACATAACAAGTCAAATCCGTGACCGAAGTCGCTGCTCTGCGTCTGCTGAAGTAAGTAGCAGGCGGCGGGGCTGGGAGGGGCGGGTGCAGCAGCGTCGGCTTCAAATGTAAATTTACTTTTATCAGTGCCCAAAAACACACTCACACACACACACACGAGCACACTCGCAGAAATGCATGCTTCGAAAATTCGTATATACTGCAATACACATGCAGCACACATATTAGCAGTCGCTGCTCTCGTGGGCACGACGCGCACTCTCACGAGACGAGACGAGGAGAGACGAGACGAACGTCGCCAAGCACGAGTCGAGTTCGTTGCGTTACCAAATATTAAGCTCGCTCTCTCACTCTCACTCTCACTCTCATCCTCACTCTCTTTAACTTTTGTTTCGCTGCCAGCAACCGACGTGTCCAGCAGCGAGAAGCAAGAAGCAAAAGGCAACCTGCCCACCTGCTTTGCTCTGCTGTTTATTGTTGTGCGTGCTGCATTGAATTTCCTTTTTCCGCTTTTCCTACGCCATTAGAATTTCCACCCAAAGAGCTTCACGGGTTATGCACTATTTAATGGCTTGTCGAGGCGCTAAAATATCTCTTGCACTTATAATAATTGTCCTCTCACTTGCAATTGCTTGTGGGTGTAATTATATAAACAGCTTCTTGCCTGCTTTAATTAAATGACCTGTGAGTGTGCTTTCATTAAATATTTATATTTGCAAAGGGCTTAACATTTATAGCGCATTTACTACTGGATTTTATTTATGATTCAAGTATGAAAAGTTCTTGGCAAAAAAGTTATTTCTCAATGGGTTTAATATCCAGGGAAATGTTCAAACTGAAGTGCTTAAATTATAATTTTACGCTGAATAACATTTACGAGTTTTTACGAGTTATTTCGTGTAGCAAGTCAAATATTTTACTACGTTCCAAGGCTCAACTAAGTTTTGCATTTATTCTGACTGCATTCCAATCATTTTTTTTATTATATTTTTTAAGTTCTTCCATGCATTGTTTCTAACTCATAAAATATGTTACCATGAATTTTATTTTTGTGCATAATTATACAAATAGTTTCAAATTGTTCAAACATGTAATATGCATTATTTCTAGGAATTTGACTCGAATAATTTGAGTGCTGAAAGAATTCGACGTAAACAAGTTCTGTTATTGTGCAAATTTCTTTGTTATCAAAATAGTTGTAGCATCTAACAAGTATTTGAAACTATTTGATTTAAGTTGATATGCTATAAATTTGTTTGATTTATTTCCACTGAAAATCTTATTTTTATTCTATTACGGTACTGAGACTCTTTTCTTTATCGCTCTTCTGACTAAGTTCAAATAAAAGCTTATAGCAATTAGTATTACAAGGATTTTCGTAGAAATAGGCATTGTGTATGTGCATGCATATGGGATGATACTTAATGAAAATCGTTTGTGAGCATGATTTTCGTTATCTATAGAAAACAGAGTGTTACACGATACAACACACACGGGGCACTTCACATATCCGAGAGTAGGCTATTTTTATGCCATTTATGCATTGTTTAGAGCAAGCACATTATCACATTTTCCTCTTAAGGCATCAGCTAGAGATATTAAAATTGACAGAGCCGCAGCAGAGGCAGAGGCAGCAGCCGGCGAGGATGAAGAGGCAACTAAAACGATGATTCAGATTGTTGCCACACTTCTGCCATGCTAAGCTGATTCAGCGACGGGTGGCAGTTGGTGGAAGTGTCTATGCAATTGTCTGGGTGTCTGTGTGCCCAGAGGGGGCCTGGAGGGGGCCTGGCTCTACAACAGTCACTGGCGGCTGCTCCTGGCTGCTGAGTGGGTGGCTGATGGGATGGTGCAACACTACATGTCATACAAACACTTGGGTACGAAGTGGCTTTTATGTTTGCCGCAGCGCAGTGGATTTCTAGTTGGCATTGGCAATGTCAGGATGTTGGCTTTGAATGGAAAACAATGGAACTATTGTGGCAACTGATGTTGTTGCTGTTGCTGTTGCTGTTGCTGCTATTAAACAATTGTTTGCTGACGTTGTTGCTCGCCGTGCAGCGTTATAATTACCAGCTGTTGTTGTTGTTGCAGTCTCCCAGTTGCTATTTATGGAAGGCAACTGCAAGTGTGATAAGCACATTTATGCATTTCATTATTGTTTCGTTACTTTTTCTGGCATTCCAATTAATTTTTATTATTTCGCACATCATTTGCATAACTTAATTTATTACTTGCATTATCTGCGACATTTTATTCATTCATTTCTCTTCCACAATTTCCCTATCTATTTGACAGTTTTCTCTCATTTAGTTGTGTATTTATTTTTCGCTATTTTCTTTTTCCCTTTGCTGGATTTTCACTGGAATTCATTCGCATTGTTGTGAGTCTTCCTACGCATTTATTCATTTCACATTTAGCTTTATCTCTTAATACCTTTCCGTCTCTATCTCTTATCCTTCATGTTGGTTTGCTTTATTAATTAGCTAAAGCTTAGTATCTAAACCTCGTACACTCCCCACATTTACCATAATATAGACGTCACCGCACCGATTTCTTGTATTGCGTCAGATTCTTAAAGCCGCAGTCATTATTTCTACTTACTCTGTGGAAAATTAATCCACATCGATATTAGCGACGTTGGGATTTCAAATTTGGTATGTGAATTCTTATATGCCATTTGCTTTGAAATGTGAATATAAATAACAATAATATGTGGAAATCACGATTGCTCTCTGTCTTGTAAACAATGTAATAGAAACAGTTTTGTTTACACTATGTACTATCTTTATAGCCATCAAAAAACCATGTTACAATAAACATAGTTTAGTTTAAACTAAATCTTCATAGTCATCAAATAATTACAGTTTCATGAAATTGTTAAGCTTAACTAAAAGTTAAGCGGGTCAGCATGATTGTTATAAGGGTAAGCTTTTTATAGCGTATACGCATGGGTTTCTATTTGTAATATAAATACGAATAAGTTTCTATTAATCGAGGCTTTGCAGTTGTTGAAACGAAAATTATTTATTAAAAATATATATATGAAAATATTGTAGAATTTATAGCCTCGTTGCTCTGCCAATAGTTAGCTTCGTTAAAGCTGCGGATACACTGCGAATGAGGCAATGCTGCACAGGTTTTTGCTCCTGCGAGCCATGCGGAAGTATCCGCCTTCGCCCCAGTTGCCCCAGGAGTTCTTCAGCAGCCAGAAGTTGCCACCTCGGGCATCTTTGCCGTAGCCCACGAGCAGAATCGAGTGGTAATATTGTGGCGTGCCAGTGCAGGGCGTGTTGTAGACACCGGATTGATAATGCTGCAGATGTGTGGCATCAATGGTGACTGAAATCGGACCCTTCTCGGCCACTGCAGCCTCCAGAGCTGCCTCGTCACCAGACTTGACACCGACACTTCCTGTGATGACCACACCGACGTGCTCCTTCTTGAAGCGGCATTTACCCGCATGCCCCTCGTAGGCATACGAGCTGCGTGTGCTGATGCCGTGATTCTCCTTCACGTAGCGCAAAGCTTCCTGGGGACTGCCGCCCTTGCAGCCCAGATTCCGGAACGGCTTCACTGTGGAGCAGTCGAGCAGATTCTGTTCCGAGAACTCAAGCAGTTTCCTTGACTTCAGATAGTGCTGACCCTCGAGTGTGGCAACTGCAGCAAATGCCCAGCAACAGCCGCAAGTTCCCTGATGCTTCACGCCGCTCACGGCGCCCTTAGTCCGCCAATCCACGCTCTCCGGCAGCTCAATATTGGCCACATCTGGGGAGTAGCTGAAGTCGCTGTGGGAAGCTGTCGAGTTTTGACTGCCCATCATTAAGAGTGTGAACTCTTCCTGCAGCAAATCCGTGAATTCGTTTACGCCCATCTTGAAGGTTTCTTGACCAGTCTCATATTGTTGATTGTGCTCAAGGATCAGCTTCTTGTTGTCCTTGAAGATTTGCTTGCGCAACAATTCTTCACTATTGTCCTGGTAAATCTTGTTGTACTCCAATTTGAAGGATTTCCACTCGGTTTCAAGCACATTATTGCAGGCTGACTGTCCGACGGCAATTAAAGCGCAAATCACAATAAATGCATTCATAGTGAATGTGCAATACTTGAAATGTTAGTTAATTTGTGGCATTGCAGTCTATTTATACTCTGAAATTGCCATTTTTTCTGTTTCTTTAATTCCCTTATCATCCCGCATGCACAATTGCTTAGTTTTCACAGAGAGCTATAAAACTCTGCATATTTCTATTTAATCTAAACCGAAGAAATATTCCAAATTAAATGTAATCGAAGAGGAAGTCGACTGTGCAAGATGCCAAATTTACACTGCACAAAATATTTAATTTTACTGAATTTCAATAAAAAACAGTCTCTTTACAATGAAAATTAATTTGCAGTCATAAATAGTAAAATGCTATAGCTTAAAGAATAATTTAATTTAACTATGTCTCTTCGCATATAAATTGCAAACACTAATAGAATTGATATTGATTTGATTTAAATATATGTACATATGAACTACATTTGGACGTATGTAAATGAGAGAAACAAACAATCAATTATCTACTTACCTCACTTAAATAATTTTACAGATAAGGTTTAATAGGAATTTAAAATTCTAATTTATATTTGTGTTTATCTCATCAATATTTTATATTATTAAACTGTACTATATTTATGCCCTCACTATTGCTTGTTATTTTTGTAGCATTCAAACTAGCTATTGCGTACAATCCTCTAATCGCCTCCACTTTTGCCATGGTTGTAGCTCACAGCACTAATTACATGATGCGGATTTTGGTCACAATTCAAATCGTTGTAGACTCCGCCTTTATAGCGTCGAAAATTGGGGGCATCAATTATCTCACAAACTGTATCAACCTGAAACGTGCATTTAATGCGAACACCGATTGAACTCTTGTTAATCTGATAGTCTCTCAAACGTGCTTCGTCATGAGCTTGTCAATTATTTTCACTCTATCGTTGTTATTGCTCTGCTAAAACCAATCCAAGCAAAGCCACTATAGCTAACTGGACTTTGCACTGGGTAACGTGCAAACCCTTATTTTCTATATTTATTATTATAATGCATGAATCTATGCAATTATTTTAATTGCCAAGTAAAGTTGAGTTAAATATTTGTTTAAGATAAAAAGTAATTTCAAATGACCTATTTTTTAAATTATTTAGTTTTACGTGTTAACTCGAGTTTTAGGCGCTTTTATTTAGCTTTTACTTAGAGCTATTTTTATGCATTTGGCACATTGATAAAGTTGACCTTTTTTCCTTTTATAATTTGCAGTTGGATGTGGACGCGTTGAACAAAAGGCGAACGTTTCGTGCAATAAATCCTCAACTTGCATCAAATTAAAACACAAATAACAAGACGAGCGGCGCATGCAACACAAGGCAAACGCAAACGCATCGCGTTGCAGCGCATTGTTGCAACACTAAGCGGGTGGCATGCCACAAAATTCGTAGGCTCAAGCGAAAAACCGTAATGATGATGACGACCGCATCACGAACAATTTTGCCGTGAGAGCAAATTACATAAAATTATCATGCAGCGCAGGCAGCGGCCAAGTTTGCCACTCAAAGGCAACAGCAGCAACCACAACAGCAACAACAACAACAACAACAGCAACAACAACAAGCGAAGCGAGGCTAAACAGCAAGAGCAAGAGCAACGGCACTGCGTGCGGACTGCATGACGTATACGTAATATACGTATTACGTATACGTAATATGCGCTAGTTTGTGGCCATTTGCCAAGCAGACGAAGCGGAAAAAGCGAAAACAAACCCAAAAGCAAGCAAGCAAACAAACAACTCGACAGAGAGAGCAAAGCAAATAGAACACATAGAAAATCGCACATATAGTAGACGACAAAGAAGTGGAAACGAAAAAGGAAGAAGAGAACGTGAACGTGGAAGCGACAGGCGAAGAACATATCATTGCAGCGAGAGCAAATGGCAAAAGTTGTCAAAAAGTTGGTAACGTGTTGAGGCAGCTGCCGCAAAATGACAAAATGGCGAAGTTAACGTTGCACCGTCTACTGCAGCGTTTGCAGCTGACGGCGCTGCAGCTGGCCATTGACACGCCCACTTCTCGCAAGCAACTGCAACTGCAACAACAACTGCGGCAGCAACAGCAGCATCCCGACAGCAACAGCAACAGCAACAGCAACAGCAACAACAACAACAACCGAACTCGCATGGCTTTTTTGGGATGGCTGCAATTGTGCCAAGGCAATGGACACTACCTGACGCTGGCCGTGCTCATCTATGGCTACCTAATGCTGCATGCCTCAGCGGCAGCTGGCGTTGCTGCCACAGCCAACACGCTCGCCATGTCCAATCTCACAACGCCTCTAGTCTTAAGCCAATCACAGCAGCAGCTGCAGCAACAGCAACAAAACGCACAAATTGAGAAACGTGATGTCGCCCACGTGCCTGAAGATGAATACGATGCCAGTTATCCGGATGATATAGACGATATTGAGGCCTTGATTAATAATAAGTCAGGTAAGTAACCAGCAACAAAATATGCAATAAGCAATACAAGACTAAAAGGCGATTAGAGAACGTGTGATTAAAACAGAATAGTTCTTTATTTGCAGTACGGGTTAGAAAGCAGTTGTTTTTGCAAGAAATTACTTAGTCAGTAAATGTTTATAAAATCAAAATTTTATATTTTAGAGAATCCCCAGTATATTTTGTAATTTTTTTTAATTATTTTATAGTAAGTCTAAGTACAGAAAACGTATACAAAACAAGTAAGAAAGCTACAGACGAGAGTGCTCGACCGTAAGATACCCGCAACCCATTTCAAGAGAAAACAGAAAATAATAATTAAATAATATTTTAACAAAAAATATACCAAAGAATATACTTAAATTTGTTTTTTTGTATATATTTGAAAAAAAATCCATAACATAACGAAATCGTCACACTGTCAACTAAACAAACAAAGCTCGATTAGCTGCAAGTGAATTTGAAATTAATTCTTTAATAACTTTGCGATTTACAGGAACCATTGAGACTATAACTATTATTATGCATAACAAAATTCAATGCCCTAGGAACAATTTTACAGCTTTTCCAGTTTTCGGGGGCGGAAAGGGGCGCGGCAAAAATCTTAAACAAAACGGATCTGCGTAGGACCTATAAGAGTACTGTCACCAAATTAGGTAGCTCTAGCTCTTATAGTCTTGGCCATATCGTCTTGGCTGTTGACACTAATCAAGAATATATATACTTCATATTATTTACTAATATGCATATAATTCGAAAACAATTATAAAAGACTTTACCTAAAAATTTAAATTAAATAGAACATTAATATTACTTATTCTGATAATTCAGAAGTAAAATGTAAGTGCATAATTTTTTTAATACACATACTAAAAAATAATCAATTTCATTTATCTTAAATAAAATAATATTAGCGACAAAATTCCTTCCCAAAACCAAAGTCGATCTGCTGATGTACCAGGCGAACATAATCGAGTAGCAAGTAGATTAGCCAAAAATTTAAATTTTCAGAAGTTGGGCAGTCTTTTCAAATTTAAATTTGAATAAAATACGTTAATACATATTAGCGACAAAATTCCTTCTCAAAATCCGCTTGGAGCTGCTGAAGTACCAGGCGAACATAATCGAGTAGCAGGTAGATTTTCCAAAACTTTTAAATTTTCAGAAGCTTGGCGGGATTTTCAAATTTTAATTTGAATAAAATACGTTAATATTAACGACGAAATTGCTTCCCAAAACCAAAGTCGATCTGCTGAAGTACCAGGCGAACATAATCGAGTAGCAAGTAGATTAGCCAAAAATTTAAATTTTCAGAAGTTGGGCGGGATTTTCAAATTTCAATTTGAATAAAATACGTTAATACATATTAGCGACAAAATTCCTTCTCAAAACCAACGTCGATCTGCTGAAGTACCAGGCGAACATAATCGAGTAGCAGGTAGATTATCAAAAAATTTAAATTTTCAGAAGCTTGGCGGGATTTTCAAACGTGAATTTGAATAAAATACGTTAATATTAGCGACGAAATTCCTTCCCAAAACCAAAGTCGATCTGCTGAAGTACCAGGCGAACATAATTGAGTAGCAAGTAGATTAGCCAAAAATTTAAATTCTCAGAAGTTGGGCGGGATTTTCAAATTTCAATTTGAATAAAATACGTTAATACATATTAGCGACAAAATTCCTTCTCAAAACCCAGTTGGAGCTGCTGAAGTACCAGGCGAACATAATCGAGTAGCAGGTAGATTATCCAAAACTTTTAAATTTTCAGAAGCTTGGCGGGATTTTCAAATTTGAATTTAAATAAAATACGTTAATATTAACGACGAAATTGCTTCCCAAAACCAAAGTCGATCTGCTGAAGTACCAGGCGAACATAATCGAGTAGCAAGTAGATTAAACAAAAATTTAAATTTTCAGAAGTTGGGCGGGATTTTCAAATTTGAATTTGAATAAAATACGTTAATACATATTAGCGACAAAATTCCTTCTCAAAATCCGCTTGGAGCTGCTGAAGTACCAGGCGAACATAATCGAGTAGCAGGTAGATTTTCCAAAACTTTTAAATTTTCAGAAGCTTGGCGGGATTTTCAAATTTTAATTTGAATAAAATACGTTAATATTAACGACGAAATTGCTTCCCAAAACCAAAGTCGATCTGCTGAAGTACCAGGCGAACATAATCGAGTAGCAAGTAGATTAGCCAAAAATTTAAATTTTCAGAAGTTGGGCGGGATTTTCAAATTTCAATTTGAATAAAATACGTTAATACATATTAGCGACAAAATTCCTTCTCAAAACCAACGTCGATCTGCTGAAGTACCAGGCGAACATAATCGAGTAGCAGGTAGATTATCAAAAAATTTAAATTTTCAGAAGCTTGGCGGGATTTTCAAACGTGAATTTGAATAAAATACGTTAATATTAGCGACGAAATTCCTTCCCAAAACCAAAGTCGATCTGCTGAAGTACCAGGCGAACATAATTGAGTAGCAAGTAGATTAGCCAAAAATTTAAATTCTCAGAAGTTGGGCGGGATTTTCAAATTTCAATTTGAATAAAATACGTTAATACATATTAGCGACAAAATTCCTTCTCAAAACCCAGTTGGAGCTGCTGAAGTACCAGGCGAACATAATCGAGTAGCAGGTAGATTATCCAAAACTTTTAAATTTTCAGAAGCTTGGCGGGATTTTCAAATTTGAATTTAAATAAAATACGTTAATATTAACGACGAAATTGCTTCCCAAAACCAAAGTCGATCTGCTGAAGTACCAGGCGAACATAATCGAGTAGCAAGTAGATTAAACAAAAATTTAAATTTTCAGAAGTTGGGCGGGATTTTCAAATTTCAATTTGAATAAAATACGTTAATATTAACGACGAAATTGCTTCTCAAAATCCGCTTGGAGCTGCTGAACTACCAGGCGAACATAATCGAGTAGCAAGTAGATTAGGCAAAAATTTAAATTTCAGAAGCTTGGCGGGATTTTCAAATTCGAATTTGAATAAAATACGTTAATATTAACGACGAAATTGCCTCTCAAAATCCGCTTGGAGCTGCTGAAGTACCAGGCGAACATAATCGAGTAGCAAGTAGATTAGCCAAAAATTTAAATTTTCAGAAGCTTGGCGGGCTTTTCAAATTTGAATTTGAATAAAATACGCTAATACGAGGTGTGTTCAAAAAGTAAGGTGACTTTGTATTTTCAAGAAAAACTATTAATTTATTTATCAATATTTATGTTGTCCCCTTCAAAGTAATCCCCCTCAGATACAATGCACTTATGCCAACGGTTTTTCCAATCCTCAAAGCACTTCCCATAAGCACTTTTCGGTATAGCCTTGAGCTCTTGCAGCGATGCAGTCTTTATCTCTTCAATCGTTGCAAATCTCCGTCCATTGGGACGGTTGGGCTTTGGTTTCGATATCATAACCATATACCCATGATTCGTCACCAGTTATGACCCTTTTGAGTAAATCTGGGTCGTCGTTGACGTCATTCAACAGCTCTTGAGCGATGCTCATGCGACGGTTCTTTTGGTCAAAATTCAGCAATTTCGGAACAAACTTCGCTGACACACGACTCATACCCAAAACGTTTGAAAAAATTTCATGGCACGAGCCAAGCGATATACCGACATCTTCAGCAACTTCTCTGATAGTGATTCGAAGATTTTCCAAAACAATTTTCGTCACTGCTTGAACGTTTTCATCAGTTGTTGACGTGCTTGGGCGTCCAGAGCGAGGCTGGTCATTGGCATCTTCCCGGCCATCTTGGAAGAGTTTGTACCACTTGTACACATTTTTTTTACTCAGAACAGTTTCACCGTATGCCACTGTCAACATTTCAAGTGTTTCAGAGCACTTAATTTTATTTTTTACACAAAATTTGATGCAAATCCTTTGATCCATATTTTTCGATAGCAAAAAATCGCCGAGCTCGCAAAATAACTTGTAACTTAACGCCTCTCACAACCAAACAAAAGGGGATGTTGCATTGAAACTTGGTACAGATGTTAGGGAAGAGTGTACCAATATAACAAAACAAAAAAATCGATAATCGAAAATATGTTGCCCGCGAAATTTGAAAAGTCACCTTACTTTTTGAACACACCTCGTATATTATTCAAATTCCAATTTGAAAAGCCCGCCCTACTTCTAAAAATTTAATTTTTTGGCTAATCTACTTGCTACTCGATTATGCTCGCCTGGTACTTCAGCAGATCCAAGTCAATTTTCTGAAGGAATTTCGTAGTTAATCCTAATGTATTTTATTCAAATTCAAATTTGAAAAGACCGCCCAACTTCTGAAAATTTAAATTTTTGGATAATCTACTTGCTACTCGATTATGTTCGCCTAGTACTTCAGCAGATCGACTTTGGTTTTGGGAAGGAATTTCGTCGTTAATATTAACGTATTTTATTCAAATTTAAATTTGAAAATCCCGCCCAGCTTCTGAAAATTTAATTTTTGGCTAATCTACTTGCTACTCGATTATGCTCGCCTGGTACTTCAGCAGATCCAAGTCAGTTTTCTGAAGGAATTTCGTAGTTAATCCTAACGTACTTTATTCAAATTTTAATTTGAAAAGACCGCCCAACTTCTGAAAACTTAAATTTTTGGCTAATCTACTTGCTACTCGATTATGTTCGCCTGGTACTTTAGCAGATCGACGTTGGTTTTGGGAAGGAATTTTGTCGCTAATATGTATTAACGTATTTTATTCAAATTCCAATTTGAAAAGCCCGCCCAACTTCTGAAAATTTAAATTTTTGGCTAATCTACTTTCTACTCGATTATGTTCGCCGGGTACTTCAGCAGATCCAAGTCAGTTTTCTGAAGGAATTTCGTCGTTAATATTAACGTATATTATTCAAATTCCAATTTGAAAAGCCCGCCCAACTTCTGAAAATTTAAATTTTAGGATAATCTACTTGCTACTCGATTATGTTCGCCTGGTACTTCAGCAGATCGACTTTGGTTTTGGGAAGGAATTTCGTCGTTAATATTAACGTATATTATTCCAATTCTAATTTGAAAAGCCCGCCCAACTTCTGAAAATTTAAATTTTTGGCTAATCTACTTGCTACTCGATTATGTTCGCCTGGTACTTCAGCAGATCCAAGTCAGTTTTGGGAAGGAATTTCGTCGTTAATATTAACGTATATTATTCAAATTCCAATTTGAAAAGCCCGCCCTACTTCTAAAAATTTAATTTTTTGGCTAATCTACTTGCTACTCGATTATGTTCGCCTGGTACTTCGGCAGATCGGCGTTGGTTTTAGGAAGGAATTTCGTCTTTAATATTAAAATATATTATTCAAATTCAAATTTGAAAAGCCCGCCAAGCTTCTGAAAATTAAAATTTTTGGCTAATCTACTTGCTACTCGATTATGTTCGCCTGGTACTTCAGCAGATCCAAGTCAGTTTTCTGAAGGAATTTCGTAGTTAATCCTAACGTACTTTATTCAAATTTAAATTTGAAAAGACCGCCCAACTTCTGAAAATTTAAATTTTTGGCAAATCTACTTGCTACTCGATTATGTTCGCCTGGTACTTCAGCAGATCGACGTTGGTTTTGGGAAGGAATTTCGTCTTTAATATTAACGTATATTATTCAAATTCCAATTTGAAAAGCCCGCCCAACTTCTGAAAATTTAAATTTTTGGGTAATCTACTTGCTACTCGATTATGCTCGCCTGGTACTTCAGCAGATCCAAGTCAGTTTTCTGAAGGAATTTCGTCGTTAATATTAACGTATTTTATTCAAATTCAAATTTGAAAAGACCGCCCAACTTCTGAAAATTTAAATTTTTGTCAAATCTACTTGCTACTCGATTATGTTCGCCTGGTACTTCAGCAGATCCAAGTCAGTTTTCTGAAGGAATTTCGTCGTTAATATTAACGTATATTATTCACATTCAAATTTGAAAAGCCCGCCCAACTTCTGAAAATTAAATTTTTTGGCTAATCTACTTGCTACTCGATTATGTTCGCCTGGTACTTCAGCAGATCGACTTTTATTTTGGGAAGGAATTTCGTCGTTAATATTAACGTATTTTATTCAAATTCAAATTTGAAAATCCCGCCCAGCTTCTGAAAATTAAAATTTTTGGCTAATCTACTTTCTACTCGATTATGTTCGCCTGGTATTTCAGCGGCTCCCAGTTGGTTTTTTGGAAGGAATTTCGTCGTTAATATTAACGTATTTTATTCAAATTCAAATTTGAAAATCCCGCCCAGCTTCTGAAAATTAAAATTTTTTAATAATCTACTTGCTACTCGATTATGTTCGCCTGGTACTTCAGCAGATTGACTTTGGTTTTGGGAAGGAATTTCGTCGTTAATATTAACGTATTTTATTCAAATTCAATTGTGAAAAACCCGCCCAGCTTCTGAAAATTTAAATTTTTGGCTAATCTACTTTCTACTCGATTATGTTCGCCTGGTATTTCAGCGGCTCCCAGTTGGTTTTTTGGAAGGAATTTCGTCGTTAATATTAACGTATTTTATTCAAATTCAATTGTGAAAAACCCGCCCAGCTTCTGAAAATTTAAATTTTTAGCTGATCTACTTGCTACTCGATTATGTTCGCCTGGTACTTCAGCAGCTCCAAGCGGATTTTGGGAGGGAATTTCGTCGTTAATATTAACGTATTTTATTCAAATTCAAATTTGAAAATCCCGCCAAGCTTCTGAAAATTAAAATTTTTGGCTAATCTACTTTCTACTCGATTATGTTCGCCTGGTACTTCAGCAGATCGACGTTGGTTTTGGGAAGGAATTTTGTCGCTAATATGTATTAACGTATTTTATTCAAATTCAAATTTGAAAATCCCGCCCAGTTTCTGAAAATTTAAATTTTTGGATAATCTACTTGCTACTCGATTATGTTCGCCTGGTACTTCAGCAGATCCAAGCGGATTTTGGGAGGGAATTTCGTCGTTAATATTAACGTATTTTATTCAAATTCAAATTTGAAAATCCCGCCAAGCTTCTGAAAATTAAAATTTTTGGCTAATCTACTTTCTACTCGATTATGTTCGCCTGGTACTTCAGCAGATCGACTTTGGTTTTGGGAAGGAATTTCGTCGTTAATTTTAACGTATTTTATTCAAATTCGAATTTGAAAATCCCGCCCAACTTCTGAAAATTTAAATTTTTGGCTAATCTACTTGCTACTCGATTATGTTCGCCTGGTACTTCAGCAGATCGACTTTGGTTTTGGGAAGGAATTTCGTCGTTAATATTAACGTATATTATTCAAATTCCAATTTGAAAAGCCCGCCCAACTTCTGCAAATTTAAATTTTTGGGTAATCTACTTGCTACTCGATTATGCTCGCCTGGTACTTCAGCAGATCCAAGTCAGTTTTCTGAAGGAATTTCGTCGTTAATATTAACGTATTTTATTCAAATTCAAATTTGAAAAGACCGCCCAACTTCTGAAAATTTAAATTTTTGTCAAATCTACTTGCTACTCGATTATGTTCGCCTGGTACTTCAGCAGATCCAAGTCAGTTTTCTGAAGGAATTTCGTAGTTAATCCTAACGTACTTTATTCAAATTTTAATTTGAAAAGACCGCCCAACTTCTGAAAACTTAAATTTTTGGCTAATCTACTTGCTACTCGATTATGTTCGCCTGGTACTTTAGCAGATCGACGTTGGTTTTGGGAAGGAATTTTGTCGCTAATATGTATTAACGTATTTTATTCAAATTCCAATTTGAAAAGCCCGCCCAACTTCTGAAAATTTAAATTTTTGGCTAATCTACTTTCTACTCGATTATGTTCGCCGGGTACTTCAGCAGATCCAAGTCAGTTTTCTGAAGGAATTTCGTCGTTAATATTAACGTATATTATTCAAATTCCAATTTGAAAAGCCCGCCCAACTTCTGAAAATTTAAATTTTAGGATAATCTACTTGCTACTCGATTATGTTCGCCTGGTACTTCAGCAGATCCAAGTCAGTTTTGGGAAGGAATTTCGTCGTTAATATTAACGTATATTATTCAAATTCCAATTTGAAAAGCCCGCCCTACTTCTAAAAATTTAATTTTTTGGCTAATCTACTTGCTACTCGATTATGTTCGCCTGGTACTTCAGCAGATCGGCGTTGGTTTTAGGAAGGAATTTCGTCTTTAATATTAACATATATTATTCAAATTCAAATTTGAAAAGCCCGCCAAGCTTCTGAAAATTAAAATTTTTGGCTAATCTACTTGCTACTCGATTATGTTCGCCTGGTACTTCAGCAGATCCAAGTCAGTTTTCTGAAGGAATTTCGTAGTTAATCCTAACGTACTTTATTCAAATTTAAATTTGAAAAGACCGCCCAACTTCTGAAAATTTAAATTTTTGGGTAATCTACTTGCTACTCGATTATGCTCGCCTGGTACTTCAGCAGATCCAAGTCAGTTTTCTGAAGGAATTTCGTCGTTAATATTAACGTATTTTATTCAAATTCAAATTTGAAAAGACCGCCCAACTTCTGAAAATTTAAATTTTTGTCAAATCTACTTGCTACTCGATTATGTTCGCCTGGTACTTCAGCAGATCCAAGTCAGTTTTCTGAAGGAATTTCGTCGTTAATATTAACGTATATTATTCAAATTCAAATTTGAAAAGCCCGCCCAACTTCTGAAAATTAAATTTTTTGGCTAATCTACTTGCTACTCGATTATGTTCGCCTGGTACTTCAGCAGATCGACTTTTATTTTGGGAAGGAATTTCGTCGTTAATATTAACGTATTTTATTCAAATTCAAATTTGAAAATCCCGCCCAGCTTCTGAAAATTAAAATTTTTGGCTAATCTACTTTCTACTCGATTATGTTCGCCTAGTATTTCAGCGGCTCCCAGTTGGTTTTTTGGAAGGAATTTCGTCGTTAATATTAACGTATTTTATTCAAATTCAAATTTGAAAATCCCGCCCAGCTTCTGAAAATTAAAATTTTTTAATAATCTACTTGCTACTCGATTATGTTCGCCTGGTACTTCAGCAGATTGACTTTGGTTTTGGGAAGGAATTTCGTCGTTAATATTAACGTATTTTATTCAAATTCAATTGTGAAAAACCCGCCCAGCTTCTGAAAATTTAAATTTTTGGCTAATCTACTTTCTACTCGATTATGTTCGCCTGGTATTTCAGCGGCTCCCAGTTGGTTTTTTGGAAGGAATTTCGTCGTTAATATTAACGTATTTTATTCAAATTCAATTGTGAAAAACCCGCCCAGCTTCTGAAAATTTAAATTTTTAGCTGATCTACTTGCTACTCGATTATGTTCGCCTGGTACTTCAGCAGCTCCAAGCGGATTTTGGGAGGGAATTTCGTCGTTAATATTAACGTATTTTATTCAAATTCAAATTTGAAAATCCCGCCAAGCTTCTGAAAATTAAAATTTTTGGCTAATCTACTTTCTACTCGATTATGCTCGCCTGGTACTTCAGCAGATCGACGTTGGTTTTGGGAAGGAATTTTGTCGCTAATATGTATTAACGTATTTTATTCAAATTCAAATTTGAAAATCCCGCCCAGTTTCTGAAAATTTAAATTTTTGGATAATCTACTTGCTACTCGATTATGTTCGCCTGGTACTTCAGCAGATCCAAGCGGATTTTGGGAGGGAATTTCGTCGTTAATATTAACGTATTTTATTCAAATTCAAATTTGAAAATCCCGCCAAGCTTCTGAAAATTAAAATTTTTGGCTAATCTACTTTCTACTCGATTATGTTCGCCTGGTACTTCAGCAGATCGACTTTGGTTTTGGGAAGGAATTTCGTCGTTAATTTTAACGTATTTTATTCAAATTCGAATTTGAAAATCCCGCCCAACTTCTGAAAATTTAAATTTTTGGCTAATCTACTTGCTACTCGATTATGTTCGCCTGGTACTTCAGCAGATCGACTTTGGTTTTGGGAAGGAATTTCGTCGTTAATATTAACGTATATTATTCAAATTCCAATTTGAAAAGCCCGCCCAACTTCTGAAAATTTAAATTTTTGGCTAATCTACTTGCTACTCGATTATGTTCGCCGGGTACTTCAGCAGATCCAAGTCAGTTTTGGGAAGGAATTTCGTCGTTAATATTAACGTATATTATTCAAATTCCAATTTGAAAAGCCCGCCCTACTTCTAAAAATTTAATTTTTTGGCTAATCTACTTGCTACTCGATTATGTTCGCCTGGTACTTCAGCAGATCGACTTTGGTTTTGGGAAGTAATTTCGTCGTTAATATTAACGTATTTTATTCAAATTCAAATTTGAAAATCCCGCCCAGCTTCTGAAAATTTAATTTTTTGGCTAATCTACTTGCTACTCGATTTTGCTCGCCTGGTACTTCAGCAGATCCAAGTCAGTTTTCTGAAGGAATTTCGTAGTTAATCCTAACGTACTTTATTCAAATTTAAATTTGAAAAGACCGCCCAACTTCTGAAAATTTAAATTTTTGGCAAATCTACTTGCTACTCGATTATGTTCGCCTGGTACTTCAGCAGATCGACGTTGGTTTTGGGAAGGAATTTCGTCTTTAATATTAACATATATTATTCAAATTCAAATTTGAAAAGCCCGCCAAGCTTCTGAAAATTAAAATTTTTGGCTAATCCCCTTACTACTCGATTATGTTCGCCTGGTACTTCAGCAGATCGACTTTGATTTTGGGAAGGAATTTCGTCGTTAATATTAACGTATATTATTCAAATTCCAATTTGAAAAGCCCGCCCAACTTCTGAAAATTTAAATTTTTGGCTAATCTACTTGCTACTCGATTATGCTCGCCTGGTACTTCAGCAGATCGATTTTTATTTTGGGAAGGAATTTGGTCGTTAATATTAACGTATTTTATTCAAATTCAAATTTGAAAAGACCGCCCAACTTCTGAAAATTTAAATTTTTAGCTGATCTACTTGCTACTCGATTATGTTCGCCTGGTACTTCAGCAGATCGATTTTTATTTTGGGAAGGAATTTCGTCGTTAATATTAACGTATTTTATTCAAATTCAAATTTGAAAAGACCGCCCAACTTCTGAAAATTTAAATTTTTAGCTGATCTACTTGCTACTCGATTATGTTCGCCTGGTACTTCAGCAGATCGATTTTTATTTTGGGAAGGAATTTGGTCGTTAATATTAAAGTATTTTATTCAAATTCAAATTTGAAAAGACCGCCCAACTTCTGAAAATTTAAATTTTTGGCTGATCTACTTGCTACTCGATTATGTTCGCCTGGTACTTCAGCAGATCGATTTTTATTTTGGGAAGGAATTTGGTCGTTAATATTAACGTATTTTATTCAAATTCAAATTTGAAAAGACCGCCCAACTTCTGAAAATTTAAATTTTTGGCTAATCTACTTGCTACTCGATTATGTTCGCCTGGTACTTCAGCAGATCCAAGTCAGTTTTCTGAAGAAATTTCGTCGTTAATATTAACGTATATTATTCAAATTCAAATTTGAAAAGCCCGCCCAACTTCTGAAAATTAAATGTTTTGGCTAATCTACTTGCTACTCGATTATGTTCGCCTGGTACTTCAGCAGATCGACTTTTATTTTGGGAAGGAATTTCGTCGTTAATATTAACGTATTTTATTCAAATTCAAATTTGAAAAGACCGCCCAACTTCTGAAAATTTAAATTTTTGGCAAATCTACTTGCTACTCGATTATGTTCGCCTGTTATTTCAGTGGCTCCCAGTTGGTTTTTTGGAAGGAATTTCGTCGTTAATATTAACGTATTTTATTCAAATTCAAATTTGAAAATTCCGCCCAGCTTCTGAAAATTTAAGTTTTTGGCTAATCTACTTTCTACTCGATTATGTTCGCCTGGTACTTCAGCAGACCGACTTTGGTTTTGGGAAGGAATTTCGTCGTTAATATTAACGTATTTTATTCAAATTCAATTGTGAAAAACCCGCCCAGCTTCTGAAAATTTAAATTTTTAGCTGATCTACTTGCTACTCGATTATGTTCGCCTGGTATTTCAGCAGCTTCAAGCGGATTTTGGGAAGGAATTTCGTCGTTAATATTAACGTATTTTATTCAAATTCAAATTTGAAAATCCCGCCCAGCTTCTGAAAATTAAAATTTTTTAATAATCTACTTGCTACTCGATTATGTTCGCCTGGTACTTCAGCAGCTCCAAGCGGATTTTGGGAGGGAATTTCGTCGTTAATATTAACGTATTTTATTCAAATTCAAATTTGAAAATCCCGCCCAACTTCTGAAAATTTAAATTTTTGGCTAATCTACTTGCTACTCGATTATGTTCGCCTGGTACTTCAGCAGATCCAAGTCAGTTTTGGGAAGGAATTTCGTCGTTAATATTAACGTATATTATTCAAATTCAAATTTGAGAATCCCGCCAAGCTTCTGAAAATTAAAATTTTTGGCTAATCTACTTGCTACTCGATTATGTTCGCCTGGTACTTCAGCAGATCCAAGTCAGTTTTGGGAAGGAATTTCGTCGTTAATCCTAACGTACTTTATTCAAATTTAAATTTGAAAAGACCGCCCAACTTCTGAAAATTTAAATTTTTGGCAAATCTACTTGCTACTCGATTATGTTCGCCTGGTACTTCAGCAGATCGACGTTGGTTTTGGGAAGGAATTTCGTCTTTAATATTAACATATATTATTCAAATTCAAATTTGAAAAGCCCGCCAAGCTTCTGAAAATTAAAATTTTTGGCTAATCTACTTGCTACTCGATTATGTTCGCCTGGTACTTCAGCAGATCGACGTTGGTTTTGGGAAGGAATTTCGTCGTTAATATTAACGTATATTATTCAAATTCAAATTTGAAAAGCCCGCCCAACTTCTGAAAATTTAAATTTTTGGCAAATCTACTTGCTACTCGATTATGTTCGCCTGGTACTTCAGCAGATCCAAGTCAGTTTTGGGAAGGAATTTCGTCGTTAATATTAACGTATATTATTCAAATTCCAATTTAAAAAGCCCGCCAAGCTTCTGAAAATTTAATTTTTTGGCTAATCTACTTGCTACTCGATTATGTTCGCCTGGTACTTCAGCAGATCGACGTTGGTTTTGGGAAGGAATTTTGTCGCTAATATGTATTAACGTATTTTATTCAAATTCAAATTTGAAAATCCCGCCAAGCTTCTGAAAATTAAAATTTTTTACTAATCTACTTGCTACTCGATTATGTGCGCCTGGTACTTCAGCAGCTCCAAGCGGATTTTGGGAAGGAATTTCGTCGTTAATATTAACGTATTTTATTCAAATTCAAATTTGAAAATCCCGCCCAGCTTCTGAAAATTTAAATTTTTGGCTAATCTACTTTCTACTCGATTATGTTCGCCTGGTACTTCAGCAGATCGACTTTGGTTTTGGGAAGGAATTTCGTAGTTAATATTAACGTATATTATTCAAATTCCAATTTGAAAAGCCCGCCCAACTTCTGAAAATTTAAATTTTAGGATAATCTTCTTGCTACTCGATTATGTTCGCCTGGTACTTCATCAGATCGACTTTGGTTTTGGGAAGGAATTTCGTCGTTAATATTAACATATATTATTCAAATTCCAATTTGAAAAGCCCGCCCAACTTCTGAAAATTTAAATTTTTGGCTAATCTACTTGCTACTCGATTATGTTCGCCTGGTACTTCAGCAGATCCAAGTCAGTTTTGGGAAGGAATTTCGTCGTTAATATTAACGTACTTTATTCAAATTTAAATTTGAAAAGACCGCCCAACTTCTGAAAATTTAAATTTTAGGATAATCTACTTGCTACTCGATTATGTTCGCCTGGTACTTCAGCAGATCGACGTTGGTTTTGGGAAGGAATTTCGTCTTTAATATTAACATATATTAATCAAATTCAAATTTGAAAATCCCGCCCAGCTTCTGAATATTTAAATTTTGGGCTAATCTACTTGCTACTCGATTATGTTCGCCTGGTACTTCAGCAGATCCAAGTCAGTTTTCTGAAGGAATTTCGTCGTTAATATTAACGTATATTATTCAAATTCAAATTTGAAAATCCCGCCAAGCTTCTGAAAATTTAATTTTTTGGCTAATCTACTTGCTACTCGATTATGCTCGCCTGGTACTTCAGCAGATCCAAGTCAATTTTCTGAAGGAAATTCGTAGTTAATCCTAATGTATTTTATTCAAATTCAAATTTGAAAAGACCGCCCAACTTCTGAAAATTTAAATTTTTGGATAATCTACTTGCTACTCGATTATGTTCGCCTGGTACTTCAGCAGATCCAAGTCAGTTTTCTGAAGGAATTTCGTAGTTAATCCTAACGTACTTTATTCAAATTTTAATTTGAAAAGACCGCCCAACTTCTGAAAATTTAAATTTTTGGCTAATCTACTTTCTACTCGATTATGTTCGCCTGGTACTTTAGCAGATCGACGTTGGTTTTGGGAAGGAATTTTGTCGCTAATATGTATTAACGTATTTTATTCAAATTCAAATTTGAAAATCCCGCCAAGCTTCTGAAAATTAAAATTTTTTACTAATCTACTTGCTACTCGATTATGTGCGCCTGGTACTTCAGCAGCTCCAAGCGGATTTTGGGAAGGAATTTCGTCGTTAATATTAACGTATTTTATTCAAATTTAAATTTGAAAATCCCGCCCAGCTTCTGAAAATTTAATTTTTGGCTAATCTACTTGCTACTCGATTATGCTCGCCTGGTACTTCAGCAGATCCAAGTCAGTTTTCTGAAGGAATTTCGTAGTTAATCCTAACGTACTTTATTCAAATTTTAATTTGAAAAGACCGCCCAACTTCTGAAAATTTAAATTTTTGGCTAATCTACTTTCTACTCGATTATGTTCGCCTGGTACTTTAGCAGATCGACGTTGGTTTTGGGAAGGAATTTTGTCGCTAATATGTATTAACGTATTTTATTCAAATTCAAATTTGAAAATCCCGCCAAGCTTCTGAAATTAAAATTTTTTACTAATCTACTTGCTACTCGATTATGTTCGCCTGGTACTTCAGCAGATCCAAGTCAGTTTTGGGAAGGAATTTCGTAGTTAATATTAACGTATATTATTCAAATTCCAATTTGAAAAGCCCGCCCAACTTCTGAAAATTTAAATTTTAGGATAATCTACTTGCTACTCGATTATGTTCGCCTGGTACTTCAGCAGATCGACTTTGGTTTTGGGAAGGAATTTAGTCGTTAATATTAACGTATATTATTCCAATTCTAATTTGAAAAGCCCGCCCAACTTCTGAAAATTTAAATTTTTGGCTAATCTACTTGCTACTCGATTATGTTCGCCTGGTACTTCAGCAGATCCAAGTCAGTTTTGGGAAGGAATTTCGTCGTTAATATTAACGTATATTATTCAAATTCCAATTTGAAAAGCCCGCCCTACTTCTAAAAATTTAATTTTTTGGCTAATCTACTTTCTACTCGATTATGTTCGCCTGGTACTTCAGCAGATCGACGTTGGTTTTAGGAAGGAATTTCGTCTTTAATATTAACATATATTATTCAAATTCAAATTTGAAAAGCCCGCCAGCTTCTGAAAATTAAAATTTTTGGCTAATCTACTTGCTACTCGATTATGTTCGCCTGGTACTTCAGCAGATCCAAGTCAGTTTTCTGAAGGAATTTCGTAGTTAATCCTAACGTACTTTATTCAAATTTAAATTTGAAAAGACCGCCCAACTTCTGAAAATTTAAATTTTTGGCAAATCTACTTGCTACTCGATTATGTTCGCCTGGTACATCAGCAGATCGACGTTGGTTTTGGGAAGGAATTTCGTCGTTAATATTAACGTATTTTATTCAAATTCGAATTTGAAAATCCCGCCCAACTTCTGAAAATTTAAATTTTTGGCTAATCTACTTGCTACTCGATTATGTTCGCCTGGTACTTCAGCAGATCGACGTTGGTTTTAGGAAGGAATTTCGTCTTTAATATTAACATATATTATTCAAATTCAAATTTGAAAAGCCCGCCAAGCTTCTGAAAATTAAAATTTTTGGCTAATCTACTTGCTACTCGATTATGTTCGCCTGGTACTTCAGCAGATCCAAGTCAGTTTTCTGAAGGAATTTCGTAGTTAATCCTAACGTACTTTATTCAAATTTAAATTTGAAAAGACCGCCCAACTTCTGAAAATTTAAATTTTTGGCAAATCTACTTGCTACTCGATTATGTTCGCCTGGTACTTCAGCAGATCGACGTTGGTTTTAGGAAGGAATTTCGTCTTTAATATTAACATATATTATTCAAATTCAAATTTGAAAAGCCCGCCAAGCTTCTGAAAATTAAAATTTTTGGCTAATCTACTTGCTACTCGATTATGCTCGCCTGGTACTTCAGCAGATCCAAGTCAGTTTTCTGAAGGAATTTCGTCGTTAATATTAACGTATTTTATTCAAATTCAAATTTGAAAAGACCGCCTAACTTCTGAAAATTTAAATTTTTGTCAAATCTACTTGCTACTCGATTATGTTCGCCTGGTACTTCAGCAGATCCAAGTCAGTTTTCTGAAGGAATTTCGTCGTTAATATTAACGTATATTATTCAAATTCAAATTTGAAAAGCCCGCCCAACTTCTGAAAATTAAATTTTTTGGCTAATCTACTTTCTACTCGATTATGTTCGCCTGGTACTTCAGCAGATCAACGTTGGTTTTGGGAAGGAATTTTGTCGCTAATATGTATTAACGTATTTTATTCAAATTCAAATTTGAAAATCCCGCCCAGCTTCTGAAAATTAAAATTTTTTAATAATCTACTTGCTACTCGATTATGTTCGCCTGGTACTTCAGCAGATCGACTTTTATTTTGGGAAGGAATTTCGTCGTTAATATTAACATATTTTATTCAAATTCAAATTTGAAAATCCCGCCCAGCTTCTGAAAATTTAAATTTTTGGCTAATCTACTTTCTACTCGATTATGTTCGCCTGGTACTTCAGCAGATCGACTTTGGTTTTGGGAAGGAATTTCGTCGTTAATATTAACGTATTTTATTCAAATTCAATTGTGAAAAACCCGCCCAGCTTCTGAAAATTTAAATTTTTAGCTGATCTACTTTCTACTCGATTATGTTCGCCTGGTATTTCAGCGGCTCCCAGTTGGTTTTTTGGAAGGAATTTCGTCGTTAATATTAACGTATTTTATTCAAATTCAAATTTGAAAATCCCGCCCAGCTTCTGAAAATTAAAATTTTTTAATAATCTACTTGCTACTCGATTATGTTCGCCTGGTACTTCAGCAGCTCCAAGCGGATTTTGGGAGGGAATTTCGTCGTTAATATTAACGTATTTTATTCAAATTCAAATTTGAAAATCCCGCCAAGCTTCTGAAAATTAAAATTTTTGGCTAATCTACTTTCTACTCGATTATGTTCGCCTGGTACTTCAGCAGATCGACGTTGGTTTTGGGAAGGAATTTTGTCGCTAATATGTATTAACGTATTTTATTCAAATTCAAATTTGAAAATCCCGCCCAGCTTCTGAAAATTTAAATTTTTGGATAATCTACTTGCTACTCGATTATGTTCGCCTGGTACTTCAGCAGATCGACTTTGGATTTGGGAAGGAATTTCGTCGTTAATATTAACGTATTTTATTCAAATTCGAATTTGAAAATCCCGCCCAACTTCTGAAAATTTAAATTTTTGGCTAATCTACTTGCTACTCGATTATGTTCGCCTGGTACTTCAGCAGATCGACGTTGGTTTTGGGAAGGAATTTCGTCGTTAATATTAACGTATATTATTCAAATTCCAATTTGAAAAGCCCGCCCAACTTCTGAAAATTTAAATTTTTGGCTAATCTACTTGCTACTCGATTATGTTCGCCGGGTACTTCAGCAGATCCAAGTCAGTTTTGGGAAGGAATTTCGTCGTTAATATTAACGTATATTATTCAAATTCCAATTTGAAAAGACCGCCCAACTTCTGAAAATTTAAATTTTTGGCAAATCTACTTGCTACTCGATTATGTTCGCCTGGTACTTCAGCAGATCGACGTTGGTTTTGGGAAGGAGTTTCGTCTTTAATATTAACATATATTATTCAAATTCAAATTTGAAAAGCCCGCCAAGCTTCTGAAAATTAAAATTTTTGGCTAATCCACTTACTACTCGATTATGTTCGCCTGGTACTTCAGCAGATCGACTTTGATTTTGGGAAGGAATTTCGTCGTTAATATTAACGTATATTATTCAAATTCCAATTTGAAAAGCCCGCCCAACTTCTGAAAATTTAAATTTTTGGCTAATCTACTTGCTACTCGATTATGCTCGCCTGGTACTTCAGCAGATCCAAGTCAGTTTTGGGATGGAATTTCGTCGTTAATATTAACGTATATTATTCAAATTCAAGTTTGAAAAGCCCGCCCAGCTTCTGAAAATTAAATGTTTTGGCTAATCTACTTGCTACTCGATTATGTTCGCCTGGTACTTCAGCAGATCGACTTTGGATTTGGGAAGGAATTTCGTCGTTAATATTAACGTATTTTATTCAAATTCGAATTTGAAAATCCCGCCCAACTTCTGAAAATTTAAATTTTTGGCTAATCTACTTGCTACTCGATTATGTTCGCCTGGTACTTCAGCAGATCGACGTTGGTTTTGGGAAGGAATTTCGTCGTTAATATTAACGTATATTATTCAAATTCCAATTTGAAAAGCCCGCCCAACTTCTGAAAATTTAAATTTTTGGCTAATCTACTTGCTACTCGATTATGTTCGCCGGGTACTTCAGCAGATCCAAGTCAGTTTTGGGAAGGAATTTCGTCGTTAATATTAACGTATATTATTCAAATTCCAATTTGAAAAGACCGCCCAACTTCTGAAAATTTAAATTTTTGGCAAATCTACTTGCTACTCGATTATGTTCGCCTGGTACTTCAGCAGATCGACGTTGGTTTTGGGAAGGAATTTCGTCTTTAATATTAACATATATTATTCAAATTCAAATTTGAAAAGCCCGCCAAGCTTCTGAAAATTAAAATTTTTGGCTAATCCACTTACTACTCGATTATGTTCGCCTGGTACTTCAGCAGATCGACTTTGATTTTGGGAAGGAATTTCGTCGTTAATATTAACGTATATTATTCAAATTCCAATTTGAAAAGCCCGCCCAACTTCTGAAAATTTAAATTTTTGGCTAATCTACTTGCTACTCGATTATGCTCGCCTGGTACTTCAGCAGATCCAAGTCAGTTTTGGGATGGAATTTCGTCGTTAATATTAACGTATATTATTCAAATTCAAATTTGAAAAGCCCGCCCAACTTCTGAAAATTAAATGTTTTGGCTAATCTACTTGCTACTCGATTATGCTCGCCTGGTATTTCAGCGGCTCCCAGTTGGTTTTTTGGAAGGAATTTCGTCGTTAATATTAACGTATTTTATTCAAATTCAAATTTGAAAATCCCGCCCAACTTCTGAAAATTAAATGTTTTGGCTAATCTACTTGCTACTCGATTATGCTCGCCTGGTACTTCAGCATATCCAAGTCAGTTTTCTGAAGGAATTTCGTAGTTAATCCTAACGTATTTTATTCAAATTCAAATTTGAAAAAACCGCCCAACTTCTGAAAATTTAAATTTTTGTCAAATCTACTTGCTACTCGATTATGTTCGCCTGGTACTTCAGCAGATCGATTTTTATTTTGGGAAGGAATTTCGTCGTTAATATTAACGTATTTTATTCAAATTCAAATTTGAAAAGACCGCCCAACTTCTGAAAATTTAAATTTTTGGCTAATCTACTTGCTACTCGATTATGTTCGCCTGGTACTTCAGCAGATCCAAGTCAGTTTTCTGAAGGAATTTTGTCGTTAATATTAACGTATTTTATTCAAATTCAAATTTGAAAAACCCGCCCAACTTCTGAAAATTTAAATTTTTGGCTAATCTACTTGCTACTCGATTATGTTCGCCTGGTACTTCAGCAGATCCAAGTCAGTTTTCTGAAGGAATTTCGTCGTTATTATTAACGTATATTATTCAAATTCAAATTTGAAAAGCCCGCCCAACTTCTGAAAATTAAATTTTTTGGCTAATCTACTTGCTACTCGATTATGTTCGCCTGGTACTTCAGCAGATCGACTTTGGTTTTGGGAAGGAATTTCGTCGTTAATATTAACGTATTTTATTAAAATTCAAATTTGAAAATCCCGCCCAACTTCTAAAAATTTAATTTTTTGGCTAATCTACTTGCTAATCGATTATGTTCGCCTGGTACTTCAGCAGATCGACTTTTATTTTGGGAAGGAATTTCGTCGTTAATATTAACGTATTTTATTCAAATTCAATTGTGAAAAACCCGCCCAGCTTCTGAAAATTTAAATTTTTAGCTGATCTACTTGCTACTCGATTATGTTCGCCTGGTATTTCAGCAGCTCCAAGCGGATTTTGGGAAGGAATTTCGTCGTTAATATTAACGTATTTTATTCAAATTCAAATTTGAAAATCCCGCCCAGCTTCTGAAAATTTAATTTTTTGGCTAATCTACTTTCTACTCGATTATGTTCGCCTGGTACTTCAGCAGACCGACTTTGGTTTTGGGAAGGAATTTCGTCGTTAATATTAACGTATTTTATTCAAATTCAATTGTGAAAAACCCGCCCAGCTTCTGAAAATTTAAATTTTTAGCTGATCTACTTGCTACTCGATTATGTTCGCCTGGTATTTCAGCAGCTCCAAGCGGATTTTGGGAGGGAATTTCGTCGTTAATATTAACGTATTTTATTCAAATTCAAATTTGAAAATCCAGCCCAACTTCTGAAAATTAAATGTTTTGGCTAATCTACTTGCTACTCGATTATGCTCGCCTGGTACTTCAGCATATCCAAGTCAGTTTTCTGAAGGAATTTCGTAGTTAATCCTAACGTATTTTATTCAAATTCAAATTTGAAAAGCCCGCCCAACTTCTGAAAATTAATTTTTTTGGCTAATCTACTTGCTACTCGATTATGTTCGCCTGGTATTTCAGCAGCTCCAAGCGGATTTTGGGAAGGAATTTCGTCGTTAATATTAACGTATTTTATTCAAATTCAATTGTGAAAAACCCGCCCAGCTTCTGAAAATTTAAATTTTTAGCTGATCTACTTGCTACTCGATTATGTTCGCCTGGTATTTCAGCAGCTCCAAGCGGATTTTGGGAAGGAATTTCGTCGTTAATATTAACGTATTTTATTCAAATTCAAATTTGAAAATCCCGCCCAGCTTCTGAAAATTAAAATTTTTGGCTAATCTACTTGCTACTCGATTATGTTCGCCTGGTACTTCAGCAGATCCAAGTCAGTTTTGGGAAGGAATTTCGTCGTTAATATTAACGTATATTATTCAAATTCAAATTTGAGAATCCCGCCAAGCTTCTGAAAATTAAAATTTTTGGCTAATCTACTTTCTACTCGATTATGTTCGCCTGGTACTTCAGCAGATCCAAGTCAGTTTTCTGAAGGAATTTCGTCGTTAATATTAACGTATATTATTCAAATTCCAATTTGAAAAGTCCGCCCTACTTCTAAAAATTTAATTTTTTGGCTAATCTACTTGCTGCTCGATTATGTTCGCCTGGTACTTCAGCAGATCGACTTTGGTTTTGGGAAGTAATTTTGTCGTTAATATTAACGTATTTTATTCAAATTCAAATTTGAAAATCGCGCCCAGCTTCTGAAAATTTAATTTTTTGGCTAATCTACTTGCTACTCGATTATGTTCGCCTGGTACTTCAACAGATCGACTTTGGTTTTGGGAAGGAATTTCGTCGTTAATATTACCTTTATGTACATATATATCTACATACATTTTTATTTTGAGAAGATTCATATAAATGAAGTTCTTGAAACACAATAACTAAATCTGACTAGATTAGAAAACTAAGATATAAATAGAATAAGCTTTAATCGCTGTTTGCAGCCATCTTTCTGATTATAAATTGATTACATGTAATTTGCTGAAAATGTAATGTTTTTAATGTAATTTTAAAACGTAATACATTTTGGGATAATCTCATCTAAAGCCTTTTCAACGCACACAAGCGCAATGCCATTTAATAACTAAGCTTGTGGGTTGCGCACACATTTATGGACTGTTATGTTGACCTTTCAAAGAGAGCACCTGAAAGTCCGCAGTTTGACCAAAATAAATTGAATAAGCCCATGAATCATTGCGGCTCAGTGCGCCAAACTGGTAACTGGTAACTGGAAGCTGGCAAACACGGTAACAGAACAACATGGCAACTTTGTGTCATGGCAACATGGCTGAGATGCAGTCCGAAAATCCCCCGAAAAAGAACACAAAGGACAGCCGGAAGAGTCTCGGCAGCTGTTGTGCAATTTATGAGAATTATGATCTTTGGGGTATTAACTTTTGGGGTGTGGCAACTGACCACAAAACCAGGCCGCAATTTGCCAAGGCAAACAGAAACAACGAAAGGTCAAGGAAATCTAATATATTGCAGTTAACCTTTTTTAGGCAAAAACGAATAAATAACATAAATACAATTAAAATACATATTAAAGGTTGCGAAAAGGCAAAATTCCGTTTAGATAACGATGGCTATAAAATCTCGATTTTGTCATTTAATTTCAGCGAAAGGTAAATACATTGGAGCGCCATGCAACGAGCTGAAATGTGATGCAAAATTGTTGCACGTCACCTGCGAAAAGGAGACGCAAACCTGCAGCTGCGAGCGCAATTATCCTGTGCAGCTGGGACCCGTAAAAGGTTGCGCCAAACGTAAGATATTAGCCCGATATTTTCAATAAGAATACATATGTTAAAAATTACTTCATTTGTTGAAGTTAAAGCTCACTTCCGTATGCCATTCTTTCGAGCTTAACGCTTAAGTTGTGTTCTTCCGAGTATCTTCATCAATCCAATCAATTTAAGAGTCGCTGAAATCATTGTTTAATGATGACACGTCCAATCAAATCCCTATATGTTCATTTCTTTATTGGTTTGTTTCGCAGCTAAAAAACTGGGCGATCAGTGTTTCTACGACGAGACATGCCTCTACAACGATGAGAACTCGCTCTGTGTTCAGGTGCGGCACAATGCGATATGCCAGTGCGCCAGTGGCTACCACTCGGTCAGCTACACGAAGCCAACGAGACGTGTCTTCTGCACACCAGGTGCGCAGACCCATAATATGATATCTTATCTGTTGTTACTATGAATGCCCGATAATTTGCTTACAGATCTCAGCGAGCTGAGCTCGGACTTGCCCACATTGCTGGGCGTCTCGACGGGGATTGCGGTGCTGGCGGGCCTCATTTGCATGGTGCTGCATCTGTTTAGCAAAACGAAATATCCGAGGCATCGCAATTTCGGCGATGCCAACATACCGCCCCCCATTCTTTACTCCAGCGATACAGGTACAAAGCAACAACAGCTCGCAAGCATAATTTTTGGTACATTTGCACCGAACTCGGTACATTTTTTGTTGCTTTGGTACATTTTGGCCGAAGTGTTTCTTTTTTAAGTGTTGTTCATCATATTTCAATTAAATTTTATATGATTTTGTTATTACTATTACATCTGGTTTTTTATTGTTAATACACCATAATGCACTTAACTGCCTCAATAGTTAACCGCACATTAATGGTAACGAATTGTCATTTTGTTTGCTTTAGTAAATTTGAACTTTGGGAAATGTACCCAATTTTTGGTATCGAAATAGATCTTGAATTTTAAAACATAAGTAAATTATTATAATAGATTAATATCATGGCAAAATTGTATATTCCTTTTTTATACACTTTTGTCATTTCGAAGTAGACCTTTAATTTTAAAACATAAGTAAATTATTATAATAGATTAATATCGTGGCAAAATTGTATATTCCTTTTTTGTACACTTTTATCATGCATGATAAAAGAAATTCTTCCCAACAGTATTTATGTTTATTTTATTAGTTATTCATGGTCACCGCAAAATGTAATTTAAGAAAAACAATAAATTCGAAATAATTTTCCAATTTTAATTTTATAAAATAAAAATAGTTATGCCTGCAATTTGGTGTGAAATGTTTGTTTTATTCTTTTGTACACTTTTAATAAAATTCATGCATTGCAAGAAATTGAGTTTGCTTTTGTCGGTATCGATTAAATAGATATAATTTGGTTTCGAAATAGATCTTTAATTTTTAAACATAAGTAAATTATTATAATAAATTAATATCGTGGCAGAATTGTATATTCCTTTCTTGTACACTTTTATCATGCATGATAAAAGAAATTCTTCCCAACCGTATTTATGTTTATTTTATTAGTTATGTAATTTAAGAAATACAATAAATTCGAAATAATTTCCAAATTTTAATTTTATCAAATAAAAATAGTTATGCCTGCAATTTGGTGAGAAATGTTTGTTTTATTCTTTTGCACACTCTTATTTAATTTAACGCAATGCAAACATTTAAGTTCGCTGTTATCGATATCGATTAATTTGGGTGATTTTTGTTGCAGGCATACCGTTGACGGTGCACTCGGCACGTCCGTCGTCGCGCTCCAGCATTCGCTCGACGGGCTCGATAGGCTCCTTCGGCAATCGGCGCGCCTCGTCCGGCGGCCTGGCTGGCAACACTGCCGCTGGGGGCGGCGGCGGAGGCGGTCATCATAGTGGAGGCGGCGGTGGCGCAGGCGGTGGTGGTGGCGGCGGTTCGAAGGGCATCCTAGTGTCGACATCGCGAACAGGTGCGGCTAGATCGGCCGCCATATTGCTCATATCGTGTCACATAACGGCGGTGTCTAAGCAAAATTCACGCGCCTCGTCGCGTCAAACATCGGGCGCCGGATGCAGCCAGCATTCGCGCGATACTCTAGACGATAACAACGGCTCTGGCGGCTGCGGTGGTGGCGGTGGCGGTGTCAGTGGCAGTGGTTGTCGCAGTTGCGAGAGCACGCTGTCCATGAACCGCCAACTGCAGAAGCAATTGAATCATCAACGGCATCTGCTCAGTTTCGAGCTGTCGCCGGCGAAGACAAAGAATCAGGATAGATTTAGGACCCTCTTGGGCATGAATGGCATTGACCATGACCATGACAATGATGATGATGATTATGATGAGCATAATGTTGATGATAATGCTGGGTTCAATATCAATAGCATAGGCGGTGTCGGTCTCGGTGGCATTGGCGGTGGCGATGGCGGTGGCAGTGGCAGTGGTGGTCTTGGTCTTGGTGGTGGTCTTTACAACTGTGATGCAGAGCTGCATCATTTGCATATTGGCGCCCTGCCCACGCCGGCGAGTGAAACGCCCAGATTTGCGGTAAATCAACTCCACACATCATCAAGCATCATCAATCATCCATCATATTCCTGATCTTCGTGTGTCTGTGTGTGTGTGTGTCCCTAGTTAAATGCTGTTCAACTTGCTGTGTGTGTTTCGATTGCGTTCGAATTGTGTTTCTCAAGCTCCTCTTTTCATATCGATAACACATCAGCATCGTTACACTCTCAACCAAGTTATTGTCTTGATACTGCGGCTATAAGATTATTTATCTTGTGGTTTTGCAAAACTTGAAGCTAAGCATGTTAGCCATATATTCTGAAAACTTCAACTCGATCGTAGCATAAGTATATCCACAATATAAGTAAACTTGGAGCTGCATTTGTTCGTTTCATTGGCTCATTTTATTGTGTACATTGGCCCATTTCAAAATCATCGCATTTGCATTCAATTCTTAGCGTAAATTTGATCAAACTGTCGAAAATATTTAACTCTTGAACTTTTACCAACAAAACTTTTATGTTCGAAATGATTGATGTTCAATGTGCTTCCAAATCTCTGTTTCAAATTCGTTTTTCGTTCTTTTCCTTTCGTTTTATGGGTTGATGAAAAAATAAACAACATATTTACTACACACCAACTACACAGCTACTCACACACACACACACACAAACACAATCTATTGTTTAAAACCAGTAAGGAAAAGTGTTTGACATGATTTGAAATGACAAATATATATATATATATATATATATGCGTATATACACATAGAGCCAAGTGTTAAGTGAAAATGTATACTGAGTAAGAACGGCATATTAACCTCTCGCTCATGACCATATTAATAATGATAATGAAGCTCTGTGATCTTGACAAGGTGATATTGAAGCAATATGGCGGTGATTATGTTCCTGTTTTTAGAAATTTACCAACACCATAATTTAATTAACTAAATATATATTACATACACATCCACACTTACACAAACACTCCACACACACACTCACACACACACATTTAAAATTTATACTTGCATGTTTCCTTCGAGTGAGAGCACACTCCAAGCACTCTCCAGTCGATTACCCAGCTATCGATAGACGATAACACTTCCCCCACAACTCCCGCAACTCGCTGACTTTCTTTACTATGTGCTCTCTCTTATCCCCTCCCTTTCTCTCTCTCTCTCTCTCTCTCTCTCTATTTCTATTTGAATGAACCTGTTTGTGTATATAAAAATTATTTTCATCTTAAATATTAACTTGATGTCATCTATTTAAGTATTATAGTATAACTAAACTAGACTAACGCTTTGCTAGCGCTTGAAATTGTATGCTTGCCATTAATCTTCCTTTGGTCAACAAATCTGTTTCAATTTTCGCTCATTCCTATCCTTCAAATCGCTTATTTGCGCATATCATTTCTGCATTTCAATCCCAAACTTGGTCGCTATAATCCTTTGAAGCAGAAAAATATTACAACTTCATAAATATAAGAAAAATAAACAAGAATTGATTGACAAAAATTGATTGCGTTTCATGCCGAAATTCTTTGCAAATTATGTTCATAATTATACATTTTTGCTAATATTTCATAAAAGTATTTGGCATGGCAAAATTCCTGTCAAGAGAAAATATGAATTTCTTATATTACCATTTTAGAAAGTGTTTAAACACCTTCGACAGCTCCATTTCAACATACCAAAATGCTTTGTTAAATTAAAATATCTCTTTGTCTCTAACTTCCTCATTGTTGCGTATACGTAATTTATTGCCTGCTTTTTTGCTCAACTCAAACTGCTTTTATCATACAGCGATTGCTTTGCTCCTGGCGTTTTGCTCTCTAGCTCCCACTCACGACTCACAGATTCTTCCGCGCCACGCTCTCTCTCTCCCCTCTCTGTCTCTCTGTCTATCTTTCTCTCTATTACTGTCTTGCTCTGTCTGTGTCTGCTTCTGCCTCTGCCTCGCTTAGCTCTAAGTAACACCAATTATTTGCATCATTTACAATTAATTTAATTTCTCTCTCTCTCTCTTTCTCTTTGTGTTGTGACAGGTTCTCGAAGACCAAGTCTAGCGTCTGTGCACAGCACAAGCTCCTCGGTGCGCAGCTACAGCATGATGCGGTTCGAGAAAGAGGTGCAACAGAAGGAGATACGGCAGGAGATGAAGCTGCGATTGGCGCGACTGCAGCAGCAGCAGCATCTCACGCAGAACAAGCCGCAGATCATTATTGGCGAGGCGTTGCTGCAACATGGGGCAATTAGTCGCGTCACCATGGCCACGCCCAGCCCATTAACGCCCAACTCGTTGGACGAGCTGCTGCCGTCACTCGACGAGAACCAGGAGGTGAGTGCAATGCCAGCAATTGATGAAGACGATGTCAGCATGTGGCTTTAAACACATTTGACGCTTTAGTATCCACCCAGACTTGAGTCCACTTACAAGCAGCTTATCCAACCTAAAGCAACCGCATCAGCATCAGCATCAGCAGCAGCAACTAACACCAATGGCTATAATGGTCCTTGCAGCTCATCGACTGAGGCACTCTAAAATTGAATCTCGATCTCGTTGAAGCGATCCACAAGTCCTGTATACATACATATGTATGTAGTGCATACAAACATATATATATATAAGTATATGATATATTGTAGCGTGTACACAACCTATCGAACGTATAGTGTTATATATTGGAGTTCAGTTAAAGCTTATTGTTAGTTTATTGAATTAAACGTCAAACGTGTTTAGTTTTAGCCAATTAGATTATGTGTAACATAGTAAGCATCTCTCCTAATCGAGGGCAAGAGCTAACCTATCAGACAATGCATTCTCAATATACTCCTACGCGTTCTTGAGATCGTATAGAAGTACTATACTCGTACATCGACATCAAATAAATCATACCCACACATTTTATACGTATTGTCATGCAATTTTGTAGAAATTATACAACGTTCACTCACAATCACAATAAAAGCAAGCAAGGAATCTTAAAATTTAAATTTCTTTTCGATCTGATTCCAGATGTTTTTATACCCAAAATAAAATTGTTATAATTTAACAATAGTTTATCGAATTCCTACATTTGCCTATGTGACAGTTCAAATTTTGAAACTCATCACACGAGGCGTAAAAGACACGTTTAATATTTAAAGATCTGTGGAAATACAAATCCTAAATTATGTAAAATAAAAAACAAAATTATTTTTAGTTGTATTAATTACAAATAAATAAATTCATAAACATTTTTAATTATTTTATATTTATTTTTTTTTTTCCTGACCACTTTGAATACTTTCCTGGCCAACGTTCCCTCGTTTGTCATAAAAAATAAGCTTGTGATCGGCATCTTGCTTGTGAGACTCATCTGCATATATCCACATCCAGATCGGATTCAAAAGCCTCACGCTGTGCACAACTCACAACACACATGCCGAGAGTATGTACACTCGATTTACGTATAAGTATTATATTTATGTAATAAATTAATTATAGTTAATTGTTAATGCGAGTTTAGGAGTGCAAACCCTAAAGTTTAGTACTGATTAAATATACGCAAATGAATTTATAAAATCGGTTTATATACAGTTTATACATATACTATACATACATAATTATATGGTATACGTATACCTAGCGAGTGCGATGAAAATAATTATACCTATAGTATTTATAATTGGACTATTCGAAAATATCTGTTCAAAAGATATCAAAAATGTCAGATAGTTATTTCGATGTTTGTCGAGGCATGCGTGAATTTAGAAAATTATTGTATGTATGTATGTACATTTGTAGAAATTGATTGAGCGATTTAGAACGATTAGATATAGCTGTGTTTTCTGTACAATACTGATTCTATACTATTCATACAAAACAACAAAGGAAAAGTCATTTAATGATGGATTAGTTACAATAAGTGTAATACGAACTCATTTGTGCATTTTCCACACAGGAGTTTCATGCGAATACAATAATAATGAAGATGTACCCTAATCAAATACTATAATCATATTATGGATATTAACTGATATGTGTTTGTTGTATTAATGTAATGTTACTATATGTTTTTGTGAAATCTGTTTGTACAAGAAGTAGAAGAACATATCCAAAGTTTTATAGCAAACTTTCATGTTTATCATTTACAAATGTTCAATTTTATTATTTAAGATCTAGCATCTTAAAGCAGCGAATTTGATCGTCAATGATATTCTGATTCAAAAACGTGGATAATATTAGGGTGTTAAGCAGTCTGTACATAACATTGAGTTAATTGTCGAATTATATACGATAATTTATCGATGCATCACATTCATACTTCAGCATACACACACAGACTACGTATATTTGTGAATTAACATTAAGATCTGAATAAAGAATACTAAAGAAAATATCAAAAGCAATTGTTTTCCAATCCATAAGTAGGTACATATGTATTTTCAATCACTTCTTAATAAACAATTTTAACAGGAGTTTGTATTGATGCAACTTTACCGATGTCGGAACTGGTTGGATTATATACGAGGAATGAATAGGAAAATTAGAAAACTGAAAGAACAACATCGAATGGTTTATTGCAAGAAACAACTTGAGAATTTTGTTGGGCAGAAGCAACATCTAGTCGACCTCTTCTATAGTCGGGCCGCCGGCTGCTCCAGAGCCACCATTGGAGCTGTTTGGCATGGACGCCGATGGCATGCCAGCACTTTGATAGAATCTGGTCATGATGGGATTGCAGACGCGCTCCAGCTCCTGCTGCTTGTGCTCGAACTCCTGCTGCTCGGCCAGCTGATTGGCGTCCAGCCAGCTGATGGTCTCGTTGCACTTCTGCAGAATGGTGTCGCGATCCGTGTCGCTGATGCGAGTGCGCAGCTGGTCGTCGTCGAGAGTGGATCGCATGTGAAAGCAATAGGACTCCAATTGGTTCTTGGCGTCGATGCGCTGGCGCTGCTGCTCATCCGACTGGCGATACGATTCCGCCTCGTTGACCATGCGCTCGATGTCCTCCTTGGACAGACGACCCTTGTCGTTGGTGATGGTAATCCTGTTCACCTTGCCCGTCGACTTCTCCGCTGCACTCACATTCAGAATGCCGTTCGCATCGATGTCGAAGGTCACCTCGATTTGGGGCACGCCACGCGGCGCCGGCGGTATGGCGGACAACTCAAACTTGCCCAAAATATTGTTGTCCTTGGTCATGGCGCGTTCGCCCTCGAACACCTGGATGAGCACACCGGGCTGGTTGTCCGAATAGGTGGTAAAGATCTGCGTCTGCTTGGTGGGTATGGTGGAGTTGCGTTTGATCAGCGTCGTCATCACGCCGCCAGCCGTCTCGATGCCCAGCGAAAGCGGCGCCACGTCCAGCAGCAACAGATCCTGCACAGCCTCCGAGGTGTCGCCATTGAGAATGGCGGCCTGCACGGCGGCACCATAGGCCACCGCCTCGTCGGGATTGATGGACTTGTTCAGCTCCTTGCCGTTGAAGAAGTCCTGCAGCAACCGCTGCACCTTGGGTATCCGCGTCGAGCCGCCAACCAGCACAATATCGTGGATTTGGCCCTTGTCCATCTTGGCATCGCGCAGCGCCTTCCCCACCGGGTCCATGGTGCCGCGAAAGAGATCCCCGTTGAGCTCCTCGAAGCGGGCTCGCGTCATCGACGTGTAGAAGTCAATGCCCTCGAACAACGAGTCAATCTCAATGTTCGCCTGGGTGGATGAGGAGAGCGTACGCTTGGCACGCTCGCAGGCGGTGCGCAGTCGACGCACTGCTCGCTTGTTCTGGGCCAGGTCACGTTTGTGCTTGCGCTGGAATTCCTGCACGAAATGATTGACCATGCGATTGTCGATGTCCTCGCCGCCCAGATGCGTGTCGCCGGCGGTGGCCTTCACCTCGAAGATGCCGTCCTCAATGGTCAGCACCGAGACATCGAAAGTGCCGCCGCCCAGATCGAAGATGAGCACATTGCGCTCCCCCTTGCTGTTGTCCTGTTTGTCCAGGCCGTAGGCAATGGCTGCCGCTGTCGGCTCATTGATGATGCGCAGCACATTGAGGCCAGCAATGGTGCCAGCATCTTTGGTCGCCTGGCGCTGCGAGTCGTTGAAATAGGCGGGCACCGTGACCACGGCATCGGTGACGGTGCCACCCAGATATGCCTCGGCGGTCTCCTTCATTTTGGTGAGCACCATCGAGGAGACCTCCTCCGGATAGAAGCTCTTCTGCTCGCCCTTGTACTCGACCCGAATCCGCGGCTTGCCGTTCTCCGAGACGACCTCAAAGGGCCAGTGCTTGAGATCGCTCTGCACGGTCGCATCATCGTACTTGCGTCCAATCAAACGTTTCGCATCTGAAAATTGGAACCACGTGAGAGAAGGAGAGAAAAGAAACGAGACCCCAGAAATAGGCGCAATATTGGTGGGCTTATCTTTATTTTAACTACGAACACGAAAAAAGTATGGACGGGAACAGATTATATAGATTACAGATTACAGAATTGTGCTAAGAATTGAACGTATTGAACGTCGATGGGTCGGGTCGGGGTTTTCAGGACAGATTTATGTGGACTCTGAGACTGAAATGAAAGTATAAGAAAAATAAAGAAGTCTTAGAATTATGCCTGCTCTAGCAAGAAGTCTCAGGTTAATTTTTGAAAGAGATTAAAGAGAAGAAATTCCAGATAGAATCCATCAATAGTTGGAAAGTTGTTAGATAGTATATGAGATGATTCAGGAAGAAAACGGAAAATACTTTCTACCATTGTTGTAATATTAAAGCCTATTCAAATAACGCATTTTTTTTTACGCTAAGAATTTGTTTGGGAAATGTAATAAAGAACATATTCTTCGATTATTTCTAATGCATTGTTAAATTAATGTATATATTGACAATTTAATAAATATTTAAGGACCAACCAAAACCTCGTTGTTTTAAATGTTTTGAGCGGCATTCCCTTGATAGCGCATCGACTCGACGGCAGATGGCGCTCAAGGTATTGACTCAGTTGAGTTCAGAATGGGCGAGTCAAAATAAAATAGCATGTAAATATGCTATTTGTAAATATTTCTGCTCAGCTCACTCATTTGGGTGCAACCGTGCTAATGTCGACACAGAAACGAGCTGACACAAATTATGCTAATAAACAGATGGATGCAGAAGAGTCTCAGACACGCCACAGGCGATGCAGCGGCAAGCAGCAATAACGAAAATGGGCGTAGGCGGGGGGTGATTGAGGAATATACAAAAAAAAAAAGAAATACTTTTAGGCAACTACTTTTAGCTGCTCGAAAATCAGAACTAGATATACTACATACATTATGTGGATCCCAAAATAAATCGGTAAAAAAAAAAAACAGAAACAAATGCAAATTGTGCGCGGTTTTTTCATTCATGAACGTGTGGCAAGTAAATCGGTTGCAAGTTGGCGGGTGGGGGGTGTGGAAACTCACCAAAAATTGTGTTATTCGGATTCATGGCCACTTGATTTTTGGCCGCATCGCCAATGAGACGCTCCGACTCCGTAAAGGCGACATAGCTGGGCGTGGTCCGATTGCCCTGATCGTTGGCAATGATCTCAACTTTGCCATGCTGAAAGACCCCGACACACGAATATGTTGTACCAAGATCAATGCCAACCGCTGGTAATTTGGGCATATTCTCGCTGTGGCTTTAATTAGACCACACACAGCAAATACAATGAAAGCGATGTCAAGGTCCGCCCAAGTTTTCGAGTGAAATCACCGAGAAATGAGATGTAAATCAATGTTAGCTAGTTCGGTTACACAACAAAATCTCATCGACACTTACCCAAAACTCAAGCTTCCACTCCCACCTTCGGCCAATCACCTATCGCCCTTTCACATACAATCTTTATGCGTTTAGAAGGCGAAACGATAGAGATATAGGGATATGATTAAGAATAACAGAACGAATGTCAAAATTCGCAGGAATTCGAGCGTTTTCTCTCTTTGCAGCTCCACAGCGTCTGCTTTATATTATCACGTTGCCAGAATGAGAAACTAGAGCACACATCGAATCATTCAATCGATCCTATTGGCAATATCTCCAACATGCGATCCTCACGAGCGTCAAAATAAAACTGCCAAACTGATTTCGATCGATGCAACGCTGCAACAGCAGCATAACATAACAGCGCACTGTTAACATTACACTGTTAACGTAATTAGGCTAGACACATTACGCAGCCTTGAGACGTGTACTTGGTACCGCCATAAAATGTACCATTTTCGCCGCAAATACCGACGCTGAAAAACGGTACAAACTGATCTCAGTTTGTTTTCAAATTTATTGTAGTAATGAAAGACGGGTTACGCGTTAGAAGGGCGGTCTGTCTAGGCCACATTCATCGGGTTTCTTGAAGACAAGGGCATAGGTGAGCACGGGATGAACGTTGGCCTCCGTTGATGCCGTCGAGAGCAGGGAGTGTGTCGATGGACTGTCCATAAATAACATTTCACCATCAAATTTGCTCCAACGTCCACGTTTCAACTGCTCCTTCACATACATCAATTGTGTATTGATCTAATTGGAATGCATTGTGAACATTACCGTAAGCAATTTGGATATTATTCCAACCTACCATGGGCACAAGCAGAGGAGTGCGGCAGCAGTTGAAGAAATTGGCAATGAACTGTCGAATGTTGTCGGGCTTCGCATTAATCACCTGATGCATTATGACACGCACAATAGCTCGTATCTGAGATGTACATAAAAATAAAATAAAAGGGGCTTAGCATAGCGTACACATATTTTTTTAAGGTTGGGTACAAGATACATGTAATGTACCAAAACTTCAAACTTAATAATACGGAAAATTTAATATTTCCGTTTTGTTCAATAATTTTTAAATTATCGTCTTATGAATATTTTAATTCATTCTATCCATTTGATCATCTCTTCTCGTTCTGTGAATATTGTGGATTCTAATTGCCTCGCTGTTGATTTAGCTTACCTCTGGATGCTCGCTCAGATACGAGCAGGTTCCCTTGCGCAATTGCTTCTGGATGCGTGGCAAGGTGCTGTAATGTCTAATTGCATTCGTATCCCATTTACCCAGATCCATGATCTTCGACGACTGGCTTTGACCTTGCTTATTCATGTTTGCACTTTTTTGGAATTTTATCACGTGAATTTAGAAATAGTTTCACTTAAAGCTGTCAGCTAGTATAAAAATAAATATGAAATGAGTGTGGAATCTGTAAAATGATTTACAATAAATATTTTGTGTTAACTAGATAAATATATTCCGACATACGCGGTATCGGGCTTCGAAATACCTTCCACTATCTGTACTCTACTTATTTGTTCAGACACACAATTGTGTTTACATCGAATTATTTGGCTAGAAGCAAACAACAAACTTTAACGTACCTTGAATAGGGTCTCCATTTGTTCCGAACACTTGTCGATAAACAAACACCAAATCACTATAAAACCGGCATATCTCAACTTGAAATATATAGTACAACTGTCTCAACACAGCTACAACAACATAATGAAATATTCCTTGGTGTGTATCGTTGTAATCCTTACAGTCGTTGTGGCGATGACTATGGCAGAAGATAGCTCATCATCAACATCAACATCAACATCATCATCAACATCAACATCAACAAGCACAACGACGACCACTACGACAACAACCAAGGCTCCAATCAAATTGAAACTCTGCTGGAGAGGAAACAACTGGTGCAACTTGCCAGTTCCCATCAGAAATCAAAGATGCAAACGTTTCTTCGGCATCTGGAAATGTTATTCTTAAACATCGAAAATATTAATTAAAATAAAGTACATTTTATGCCGAAAATTTTAATTTTTTCTTTTTTATATTTACCCATTGGGGAGCAGTATTCTAACTTAGTGCCATCGAAAAAGTTTAGCGTCAAGAGTCGAGACGATAAAGGCATGTCGAGCTCACTTCCCAATTGTTGAAAACTGAGATAAAATAATTGTTCATTTTATTCTTAAAACACTATTCTTAAGTGATGTGCATAATGTACACATTTTTATAACTTGCTACGATAAGCAACTTACTTATGAAAAACACTTGCTTAAACTACATTTACAATTTCAGAGTAATCATAATTTATTAAATCATGTGTGTGGCTTCCTCCTCTGAATCGCTTTGATCTGTAAAGAAATAGCAAAGTAGTTTAATACAATAGATAATTGGAAAGGATCTTCAACATACTTTGCTTTTTGGGCAACGCTTGTTGTTTCTTGCCAGCCTTGTTTTTGCCTCGATTTGGCTTAGACTTAGCCGCCTTGCCGCCTTTCGTTGTGTTTTCTTTGACTACGGTTTGCTCGTTATCCCGCTGCTCTTGCGAATTATCATCGCCTTGTGGCAGCCAGCTGTTGTCCTCCTTAACTGATGGCGTCTGATCAGCTTGCGGCTGCTCTTTACTTTCAATTTCCTCAGGCTGTTGCTCAACTTCTGCTATACTGGGTTTACTTGGTTGCACTTCCTTTGGCTCTTCTTGGTCCATCAGACGCTTGAAGCTTAAACTGGTCGTGCCGCTAAGCAGATCTATCAAACCGGTCACATGTTTGGGCTGCTGACGGTTCTCCATATCCAACTCCAATGCTTTGCGTACGAACTGCACTAGAGCCTTTGATCTTCTAGCGGCGCTATGTGCGCACTGCATGATGGTGCGTACATTGGTGGGCGCGGTGCCACCAGCATTAAGTGTGCATAGCTCCTGATAGGAATTGAAGCTCAAGACAATGATAGAGTCGGCAGCGTTCTCCTCCAAGAGCGTGGGATCGACTAGAGGCTGTGGAGTACTTTTGTACACGCAATAAGTGACGCTGACGGGATAGTGCAGAAAGAGCAGCGGCATCAGATCCCGCTCCCGTTCGCTGTACGTGCGGATTTGATCGTCAATGTACGAGACCTCGGGACGTCGAAAGTGCATCAGTGCCGCCAGCGTTGCAATTGTGCTAGCATCTGCAAGTGATAACAAAAATATTACAAATTATAAGAAAAATAACTAAAAGAGCATGCTCTCACCATACAGATTGCCATCGTGATTGAGCACATTAATGTCAACGCGCACACACCACACATGCTGCTCCACGGCGATGCACAACGACTCCAAGTCCAGGCAGCGTGAACTGCGAAAGGTGCGCTCCAACAGCGAATTGAGCGTCAGCGAGCGTTGATCGTATGTGGCCTGCACTTCGTCGAGAAACGACACGCCCTTGATGTCCACATTCAAGTGGAGCGTGCCCTCGTTGGGTCGCGCACTTGTCGGCGTCCCAATATCGCAGCTGACTTGCGCCAACACCGTGGTGTCTCCCATGGACACCGTGACTGTGCCCCAGTCGGCACCGAAGTTGAGTTGCACATCGCGAAATTCAGTTGTTTTGCGACCGTCGAAACGGGTGCTCTGCTTCACTGCATTCTGGACGAAAGCACGCTCGGACTTGGATTTGCCCGGTTCAAACAAATTGGCGTTCATAAACATTATTTGCAATCAATTGTCGTTTTTGTTTTGTGCCGGCATTTAAAAACGTGCTTCATTAAGGGCTGCACAAGCAAAATCTCCGTAATCGATAGTGCAATCGTTATCGAAGTCGATGTTTCTTTGTCTCTAGCGGTCACACTGTCACGAACAATTGATACAATTGGTCAAGATTTACCCAAATCTTTTGAAGCAGGAAACATGAATTAATTAACACATTAATTAGCACAAATTGTAACAAAGTTCAGACATCGTTCAACATAGAATACATTGCGGCATTAAACAATGGTAAGTGAGTTCGCCAAACCCACTGAAAATAACTCGTTTTTGTGGCGTGCCCGGAAAAATGGAATGTGCATAATAATTGGACCAAAAATAGATTTGACCCAAAAATGGTTACATATGAAAAAGAATCGCACGTTGTCGGAACGCTAATAGATGTTAATGTGTGTGTGTTTGTCATTTATAGGCTGTCTTGGGCGCCCAATTGGTCATCACGCTGGTGATGGTCAGCGTCATACAGAAACTAAGTCCACATTATTCCTTCGCCAAATGGATATTGTGCCGCACCGGGCTCGTTCGCTATCTGCATCCCACGGACGACGAGCTGCGCACCAAGGGTGGCGTGCCAAAGGATCGGCCCGCCAAGAGCAAGCATAAGCAGCAGAATGGCATTGGCAATGGGAATGTGGGATCGCAGCAGTTCCATGTACCCCGGAGCATCGAAGTGGAGCTAGAGACGTCGCCAGTCCTGGAGCGGGATGTGGTCCACCTGCGTTACTTTACCGAATACCAATGGCTGGTGGATTTCAGTGTTTATGCCGGCATCGTTTATATGTGCTCGGAGATCTTTCATTATTTCTACCCTCTGAAGCAGGAGATTAATCTGAGCATGGTGTGGTGTCTTCTGGTCATATTCTTTGCCTTGAAACTTCTCTCTTCGCTAACCGTGCTGTACTTCCAAAGCGAAGAATCAATTGGCGAGCGTTCCATGGTGATAGTCGCCTGTCTGGTCTATCTACTCATTGCCATGATTGTGCTCATCATTGATGAACGGATTCTCGAAACGGGCCTGGAGGATGCCTACACTAGCTTCAATGCGAGCGCCTCCAAGTTCCTCACCGAGCAAGGTCTGCCCTCATCGTAAGTATATAATTGTCGTTTATTTCATATATCACATGAGTTTAATGTACGTCTTTGTTTTTTGCAGCGGACCCGCCTCTAAAATTGTTGTCAAGTTCTTTTTGGCTTTGAGCTGCGGTCTACTGGGCTCGTTGTTTACCTTCCCTGGTCTGCGTATGGCCAAAATGCATTGGGATTCGCTGAAATACTGTCGCGGCAATCGCCTGATGCAAGTCCTATTGAATCTCAGTTTTGTGCTACCCTTCATCTTGGTCATACTCTGGATACGACCCATAAGTCGTGACTATTTGACGGTGCGCGTTTTCGAGGGCATGCAACAACCACTGTGAGTACAGCAAACGAGAATATATTAAACGCAATTAACTTTCCCATCTTACAGATTGAAACCACATGTATTCGAAACATTGCGTCTGCTGCTGGTTGTGTTTGTGGTGATTGTGCGATTCGCATTGATGCCCATCTATCTGCAATCGTATCTGAACTTGGCCTATGACAAGATACTCGATCTGCGCAAGGAGGCTGGCCGCATCACCAATGTCGAGTTCCAAAAGAAGGCATGTCAGCAGTGAACTCTGTATAGACACACTGCTAAAATTGGACTTTTTCTTCTGCAGATATCCTCAATTTTCTACTATCTATGTGTGGTGACCCTGCAGTTTGCTGCCCCACTCATTTTATGCCTCTACCTGACGTTAATGTACAAGAGTCTAGGCGGATTCAGTTGGGCGGGCATCTTCAAGGAGAGCGTTGTCTTGCAGCACGAATGCTCTGCAGACTCGGAACTGGCTGCGACGCCAGATGACACTGCCGCGGCCCTTGAATTAAATGCCGAGCAGGAATTCAATATTTTGGAGTCGGCACAGTCGCTGCAGGCCTCTTTTGCTAGTCTAAAAAATGTGAGAAATTTTGATTCAATCAAATGCATTTTTAAACTTATTAATTTTTTCATTTTTAGGTGTTCTCTACGGAAGTGTACAAGGGATTTTTGGGCTTTGCCACTTGGTGGAGCTACTTTACACTGTTTGCCACTTCTTCGCTGGGCATCGTCTACCAGTCGTATTTCAATAAGACATAATTGAAGCCATTAAATCAAATTCACACCAAAGGCACCACCCATAAACATTATATATAAATTAATGTAGAATTCATGTTTCTCCCCAACTCGTTGATATTGTTTTGATAGTCAAGCCATAGCTCTGTTGAACTAATTGGTTTATTTTTCTGTATCCTGTACTATTGTAAATAATAATAATTTATATGTGAACTATTGTTTACTAAATGTTTAGTAAACAGTTTTTAAATCACTCTCAACTAAAATCCTTAAATGTTTGTTTACTGCGTTTAATGTCAGTGCGTTGAACGAAAGCTGTTAATTACAGTTGCACGCCGTATTAGGTTAGACGAAATCTCCAATTTGAAAACACCATTTATTGAACCTCAAAGGTTGTCTTTAAACAAATAACAAATCAAGTGGGAATATCGTAGATAATCAATAGAAATAATGACATGCTATTCGTAAGCTAAATTCCATTCATATAGTTAGTTCATAAAGTTAATTGTATATATGTGGGGAGGTTAATATAACCATTGAAATGGTTCCTTTAGATCTTAGCGATACCAATAACTCCGCATCCAATGCGTGCGCCAGCATTGCCAGTTGATTTGCTCAGCTCGTGGCCACCCTTGCCCAAATCATCGGCATCGGCGTGCACCACAACTGTGCGTCCAATGATGCTGTTCTCGCCAAAGAGCGTTATCTGGCTGTCGCTGATGTTGACCGCAGTGGGACCGTCGCCGCTGGCCGTAATATTGCCCAAATCACCCAAATGACGCTCACCGTCTGTGGGGGCGCCGTGCTCCTTCTTGTGGGGATTGAAATGGGGTCCAGATGACATGCAGCCGTTGGTGTTATCGCCAAACTCGTGCACATGGAATCCGTGCAGACCTTGGGCCAGACCAGTCACTTCTCCCGTCACCTTAACTGGCGTACCTGCCGACTGATTGAAGTAGATCAACCAGAGAAATGTAGAACTTGTGATAAAGCCGTCGACACAATTGATAAGCAAAAAACTGTGTATAATCATGACTATGGAATAGGGTGGACCTTAATTTGCATGTGTATGTAAAGCCGCAACAAGTGCGCATTGTTGTTTTGATTATATAATTCTGCATTTGTTAAATGACACAGCACAAAATTAGACAAGTAGCCAATTGAAATTCAAGTAGCAGGGCAACAACAACACACACACAAACATACATACATATGTTTGTATGTATTCATGATTGTAGAGGAGCTTTTGGTGGTGCGGTGTGGTCGCCGGCTCTTTGACCTTAGTATTCGCTGTCTGCCATATTTGTTTTCAGCTCGACTTGCGAGTGGATTTTTTATATTGATTCTAACTTACCTCCTGCTCGAAGAAAACGGTGCCCTTGGCATCGCCATTGATAACGCAAACAGCTTTGACCATTATTATTGACTTTCCGCGTATTACTGATGCCAACTGAAATCAGAGTTCAACAATAAATCGAGAACTTGTGGAACTTTTTCGATCGAACACTTGGTAGGTTTGGGAATGCAGTGTGACAGCAGTTAAATTTTCTAAAAATGTACTTTTTGACGCCTAGATATACTAAAACACAGAACCCACCTGGTGACACTTCATATCATATTGACTTATTAAAGCGTCTCTTTATTGTTTTTTTAATATTGGATTTGACTATAAAGATTTTAAGTATATCAGATTGCAGGATAGCATATCTGTTCAAATTATTAAACAATTGTCACTTGAAAGAAAAACGTTTTTTTTTTAAACATCGATAAATGACCAATGCTCTAGCGTTTTGTTACTTGATTGTCGCTAATGTCCGCACTTGCAAATTTAATTTAAAGGTTTTTAATAAACTAATAAACATGATTTTCAATTAATGTCATGTTGAAATTCGCCATATTGAAATACTAGGATAATAAAATAAGAGATATAAAATTATCTTTCAATATTTCGATTAAATGTATCGATTGCATTTCATTTTTGTATTTTCCAACACTTTCAATATATATATAAAAACACAAAGAAAAGTCAGCTGGTCAAAAGTTGCTACATCAGAGTTTGAGTTTGTTTTATGACTGCCGGTTTGGTAATAAATACATAAATTATTTTGCTCGATTACTTTTCCTTATCTAAAGCGATTGCTTATCGCGTTATTTTTGTTCAAGAACAGGGCTTATAGATTAGTGAACAAAAGTGGCGCACAAATTTAGTACTTCGTTAAAACACATCATGGCAAAGGCGGCCGCCACATCGCAAAAATTGTCGAAATTGCGCGAGCTGATGCGCAGTGCCTCGGCGGCACCAGAAGCATCAGGAATCTCTGCTTACGTGGTGCCATCGGATGACGCCCATCAGAGCGAGTATCAGTGTGCCCACGACGAGCGACGTGCCTTCATCAGTGGCTTCACGGGATCGGCGGGAACAGCGGTCATCACGTATGACAAGGCTCTGCTCTGGACAGATGGACGGTATTATCAGCAGGCTGAGAAGGAGCTCGATGCGAACTGGACCTTGATGCGAGATGGGGAGGCTACCACGCCCTCAATTGGCGCGTGGCTGGGCAAGAATCTGGCCAAGGGCAGCGCCGTTGGCGTCGATCCACGTCTGTTCTCGTTCCGTTTGGGCAAGACCATTGAGAAGGATTTGAATGCAGCCGAATGCAATTTGGTGGGCATCGAACGCAATTTAATTGATGATGTTTGGGGCGACGAGCAACCGCCGCGCACTTCTAACAAAATTATAACGCTTTCATTGGGCTTCGCTGGCAAAACGATTGCCCAGAAATGGGAAGAAGTTCGCCAGCAGATGAAGGTTCAAAATGCAAGTGCTCTTGTCGTCAGTGCTCTGGACGAGATCGCTTGGTTCTTAAATTTGCGTGGCTCGGACATCGACTATAATCCCGTATTTTTCGCCTTTATGATCGTCACCCATGACGATGTTGTGCTATTCGCCGATTCTCAGAAATTGCCGGATAACATCAAGGACCATCTAAGCGAAAACAATGTGCAGATCACGGTGAATCCATATGAGGCAATTGGCGATAGTGTGCGCCAAATTGCTAGCAATTCCAAAGGGAAAATATGGATATCATCCACAAGTAGTTTGTATTTGAATTCGTTGGTACCGAAATCATCAAGACATCAAGACATTACACCAATTGCCCAGCTCAAGGCAATTAAAAATGAGAAGGAAATCGAGGGATTCATCAATAGCCACATACGCGATGGTGTTGCATTATGCCAGTACTTTGCCTGGCTAGAGGATGCCGTGCAGAAAGGCGAGCCGGTAGATGAGATGTCGGGTGCTGACAAATTGGAATCGTTCCGCAAGACCAAGGATCATTATATGGGCCTCAGTTTTACAACGATTAGTTCATCGGGTCCAAATGGTTCGGTGATTCACTATCATCCGGCAAAGGAGACCAATCGTCCAATCAACGATAAAGAGGTTTATTTATGCGATTCGGGCGCTCAATATTTGGATGGCACAACTGATGTCACCAGAACCCTTCACTTTGGCCAACCGACGGATTTTCAAAAGGAGACATATACTCGTGTACTAAAGGGTCAGCTGGCCCTCGGCTCAACGGTATTTCCCACCAAGATCAAGGGTCAAGTGTTGGACGTGCTGGCCAGAAAATCTCTTTGGGATATTGGCTTGGACTATGGCCATGGAACTGGACACGGTGTTGGGCATTTCCTCAATGTGCATGAGGGACCAATGGGCGTTGGATTTCGCCTAATGCCCGACGATCCGGGTCTTCAGCAAAACATGTTTATTTCGAACGAACCCGGTTTTTACGAGGATGGAGAGTTTGGCATTCGCATCGAAGACATTGTACAAATTGTGCCTGCACAGGTCAAGTACAGTTTTGGTAAACGTGGTGCACTCACCTTCAAGACGATCACCATGTGCCCAAAGCAAACGAAAATGGTTATCAAAGAGCTGCTCACCGAGAAGGAAATCAACTTGCTGAATGACTATAATCGTCTAGTTTGGGAGACACTTTCTCCATTGTTGTCGCAGGATGCATTCACTCTAAATTGGCTTCAAAAGGAAACCAAAGCCTTATAGTTACCATCAATTATTTATCCATTCATTTCAATTATAGAGACATAATGTCCAATACACATATTTGTTTAAACTGATTAAATCATATTACCATATTACATACGCATAAACCGTTTTTTTCTTGAAAACAAATCATGTTGCTCAAATTTTGGAGTCAATTGTGACGTCACAGCGAATAATGCTGCTCGTTTGCCCGTACGGCTCAATTTTAGAGGACGGACAAATTTGAAAAACGACGATGTTTGCCTGAATCGATGAATCGATAGGAGCTATCGGTGTTTTTCCATCTCTTTTCGCAAACAAATTAGTTTGTTAACAGAACTTTATAATAATAAAGTTAAACTTAATGAGTTTAGAGCCTTGAAACTATGGTAAGTTAATAATCACTTATTCGAAAACAATTCTAAATGGAAACTATGCAGGACTTGGACTCGGTTTTCCCTGATTTAAATGCTGTAACACGCGCCTTGGCAAAATTAGTTTATGTGGACCTATTAAATGGTAAATATAACTTGATAAACTATTTATTTATTAAAGGTTCTCAGATAATACTTTTAAATTTAGATGAACGTTTGAGCAACATTCAATCACAGTTTGAGGGCGGTCTCAATTTATTTTATATGAGCGCTCAAAAAGAATTGGATAATCAACAGGTTGCCTATCTTCCGCTAACGCACTCCAAGGATATCGACTTTAAGCAAATTAACGCTCTGCAGCAGATGCTGCCAAACAGCCATATCTATATAGCCATTGCTGATAATACAGGAAATATATTGTACTATCAAAGCACAGAGGGTTTCAGCGAAAAGTCAATATTTAGTTAAAACACTGTTTGCAATATAATAGTAAATATGCTATATCCATCATTATATTTAGCAATAAGTTAAAATATTTCATAAATAATTTGTTGTAATAAAAACTGTATTTTGTTTATTTAATAGCGATAGATACATTTATTCAAAATCATATCATAGTTGCATAAATAACAGTTTTGTGCATAGCCCCAATTCTATCATTATCTTATTTTTTCCATTTTTTCCCGTTGATAATCCAGATCGAGTCTCTTGGGCTATGCACATAAATAAATGACAATAGATCTCGCTGCATTTGGATTATGCACAATCAATCAATATTCATAAACGTACTTGTAATTAATAATCGTAATATAATTATCTTGCCATAAGTGTAACTTAAACTAATTTCAATTATCGAATACTACAACTTAGATATAAATTAAAAATTACATTATTTATAGCATATATGACCTTAAACGTACAACAATCTGATTGCATGCAATTAAAAAATTCCCAAAATCTGCGTAAATTGGAAGTTTTCAAAGTACATTAATGTTTTGCGGTTTATTTTTTGTTGTTTTAATAATTTGTTGTTGATGTTGTTGTTTCTTTAAAGCGTGCACTGCATGCAAACAAATTATGTCCAATAAGAAAATGAATTACATGTTTTACAAAAATGCTCAAAGCAATACAGTTTTTATGTTTGTTTTGTTTGTTGGTTTTAAAGTACAATAATAAATAACAAATGTATAAGCATGTATGTATATAATTTAAAAAATAATTAAAATAATTTCAACTCGGGCAATGGGCTGGGGAGTTGATAAAACGCAAGAAAATATACAGTTTTAAAAATTGTAAATATTTTTGTTTATGTGTTTATAAGTGTATATGTATGTGTATATAGTATATAGAGATGAGCTCTGTTTCTTCTTCATATTATTATTATTATTATTTTATGTGTATGTGTGTATTTAATTGTAGTGCATACAATATTATGACTTGTGTTTTTCATTTGTTCTCTCAACATTTTCAATGTGATTTTCTGTATGATTATTATGAAAATACATGTGTGTTTGTGTTTTGTGTGTGTGTTGGTTTACTTTATGATGTTTATATAACTCATCTACTGGCGCTTGTAAAATAGCTGTGTATAAATATGCTTAACGTTTCTCTCACATTCTCATTTTTTATATAAATATATAGAACCTGATTCCGAAAATCTTTCCAAAAAATCTACAACAATCCGCATAAGGCTTTTCCCAAGGTTCGTCAGACTATTCAATGCATTTTCAATATTTCTTTCGTTTAGGATAAAACAAAACCGAAAAATATACAACTCACATAATTTGTTAACCCTCGTATAATGATTGTAATGAGATGATAACTATTAATTTAGTGGGGCTCTGGCAACTGCATGATTGATTGATTGATGATATTGATAATGTAATTGATGATGATGATGTTGATATTGATGATGCACAGGTTTACATGAATGTAGAATTCTAGGCAATTTGGTTAATGCTTCTGAGCAACATGCACAAGGTTTACAAATACAATACAATACAATAGATTATAATTATATATAGTTTCTCCTCTGATTAATGTGGCAACAATGCTGCACATGTGTAAAAGCATTAGTTATAACTTATTTATCGACTGAGCTATGCCCAGATCTATGAGCTGAAGTGGTGTGCATTAACACCACTCGGCCGTGTACGAAAAGTCCTGGAAGAGCAACTGCTCGTCGTCGGACAAATGACGCGGCTCCTTTGGCGGCGTTAGTTGCGCCTTCTCCGACGTGAATTCTTCATCAAAGTTCGAGACATCCTCCAAATGGTTCTGCAAACGCAAACACAAGTAAACCAAGTTAAAATTCAAGTCAACTATTTGATGTATCGATTGAATACTTACAATGGTGGGTACAAATGGTGGCTTCACCTTGCGCAGCAGCAAATCATCCCAAACGATGGAGCGGAAGAACGCCTGCTTCTTGACATCCTCCGCATCACGCTCCGATGAGCCCAAACGCCGCTCTGGATTCTTGCGCAGCAGCTGCAAATACGTTAATAAAAGTCATAAGTTAATTGACACTTGATAGATGTCGGCATTGATGCACTTACCCGGCGCATGACAGCTATGGCCTCCAGGGAGAGGAAGCGCGGATAGCGCACCTCATCGTTAACAATGGAGTCAAAGACTTCCTCTTCATCGTCGCCAGGGAAAGGTGACTGTAAAAAGGCAATTCAATAAGCCACGTGTTCAATCAGCCATTCAGCAATGCACTCACCTCGCCCACCAGCATCTCAAAGATGAGCACCCCCAGTCCCCACCAGTCGACGGCACGCGTGTACGAAGTTTCCGTTAGCACCTCAGGTGCAAGGAACTCGGGTGTGCCACAGAAGGTGCCGGTGCGATCGCCAAAGCCCATGCCCTCCTTGCACAGCCCAAAGTCGGCAATCTTCACATAGCCATCTGTATCGAGCAGCAAATTATCCAGTTTCAGATCGCGATAAATGATCTTGTTCTCATGCAGATACTGCAGTCCCAGCACCACGCAAGCTGCATAGAAGACGGCGCGCGGCTCCAAGAAGACGTCCGTGTGGATGTGCATCATCAGATCACCGCCGGCGGCGTATTCCATCACAAAGCACACATGTTGCTGCAACAAACAATTATTTCATTACCATACTAGTTTAGTATTTTATCACTACAATTACTTGAGTAATTAGAATTACAATTAAGATATTTAAGACCTCAGTAGGTAGGCGCTAAAAGAAAAGTACCTAAATCTGATATGTAATTTTGAATTTATGTACAAATTATGTAGTTCGAATTCAAATATTAATGTATTGAACATATTTAAATTGTAATTCATTATTATTATTTTGAGAAATTGAAGTTCGCTTGTTATTTCTAAATTTTCAAAATTTAGGGGATTGTCGAATTCCAATAATTAGAGGAATTAAACGTATTCATGTTAATTTAATTTAGTACTAAAGTAATATCGTTTATTTAACCAAATACAAGACTGAAAGAGTGGGCATATTTGAAAATAAGAGTCGACAACTCACCTCGGTTTGGAAGCACGAATACAAATTGACTAAGAACGGATGGCGCATCGCATTGGCCACCTCAAAGATGCGCTTCTCGCTGAGCAGAGACTCGACCTCGTCGCGTGCAATGATGTCGCCCTTCTTCAGCGCCTTGATGGCATAGTACTGGTTGTTGCTGCGTAGCTGTGACAATATCACCTTGCCAAAGTGTCCGCGTCCCAGCACGCTCAGCAGCCGGAAGTTGTCCATCGAGAGCATGCCGGCATTGGGCGGCTGCCCGGCACGGAGAGCCTCGTAGCCGGCAGGCTCACGGTACTGGAGGCCACGTGCCACATTGCGACGTCCGCTGGTTGATGCACCAGCTGCGGCCTTGGCCACATTCAACTCATATTGATTGGCATAGATGGGTTGCTGCTGCGGCTGTTGTTGCTTGTCCTGACGCTGCGTCGGCTGCGGGAATTGCGGAGCACTCGTCGAGTTGTTGCCATAAATTGTTGGCGTCGCCGGCTCCTGTATTATCGGCGATGACTGCACATAGGACAATTGCTGCTGCTGCTGCTGCTGTTGTTGCTGCTGTGTGCCCAAATAGAGCTTGCCCATCTGCGGAATTACCTGCAGAGAATAAAACAAAAGGGCTGCAGTTGAAAATGGCTCAAGATAATCGCATTCAAGATTCATTCTGTTGGGTTAGTTATCATTTGACTAATGGAAAAGCTCTGAATAATTGAATTTGTAATTATAATTGTAGTGCGTATACCTCATCGATGGGCTGCACTGACTCAACGGATTCTACTAAAACATTCTCAATGGCCACCGTCTCCGCAACGGTCTCGTCAATGTTGCAGCAGCTGCCGCAATTGCTCGTCGTAGGCGACGCCTCAAGGGGTTCAATGGTAATATGTACAAGATTGATCTTTGCCTGCAAGAGTCAGTTGGGGTTTTGTTTGTTTTTTTTGTTTTTTTTTTTTTGGATGAACTAATTGACAAGTGGCAGCGTCTGGCTGTTTTTTGAAATCACAAAAAAAGGGTGCTTTGAACAACACATACAGGTGCAGTGCTTGGTGTGGATGTTGTTGCTGTTGCCGTGGATGTTGTTGCTGCAGCTGTCAGCAACAAATGATGCAGGGGCCTGACTAAGGCCAACTGATGAAAGTGATGCGTTTGTTGCTGTTGCTGCTGCTGCTGCTTTTCCTGCGCACAGATTTGCCTCACAAGCTGTGCCAGAGCCTGAAATGTTGGCAATATCATGATGGCGCTATTCGCATACACGTTTTAACCAATAGATCGATTTGTCAACAACTGAATGTGGCGGGCGGCCACTGTCATGGCCAGAGAGGCCAGCGAAATTCTGCTCTAAAAATTGGCAGCGCAAAAGGCGGGCAAATGTGCTTAGTCGCAGTACAAAATGTATATATAGTATATATATACAAAGCAACGTGAAAATGGAAAATAATAAGCAAACGCTGACGTTCTGGTTACGTGCAACGTGTGAAAAGCGGCAAGAAGTGCGGACGAGACAGAGACATACAAATACAGGGTGACGACTGGCTGCAACACATACAAATGAACACATAAGAACCACACATAAGAACAACCATCCCTTTTTTTGTGCTGGCACGTGAACAGATCGCCCATATAGTATAATTTAATATTAAATTATATTTAGGTGTATATTTTAAGCACTTAAATCGCATCGCTTAACATTTCATCTTGCACACATTATTTACGCTTCTGGCTTTTAAATTGTCAAATTTCAAATGTGACAGGTTTAGCTACATTCTATGGTATATCAGCTAACTGACTTGGCTTGCTACTCATGGCATAGAATAAATCGTCCTATTAAATATTCTATTCATTTGTGGGTAGAGTATTGGGTGTTTGATATTGCACTTATTTAATAATTTCGCTTGTTATGGTCAGAATTTGGCACCTGTTGTCCGAATTTGAATACAGTGGAACATCTCTATAACGCATTTACTTATTAATAATTTAAATTATTCAGAGCTTTGTTGTTAGATTTAAAGAACGCTAAAACTAGATGAGTTTACAACTTAATTACATTTAAAGGCTGCGCCTAATTAGCTGCAATACTTTTTACAGCAACAGTTTACTGTTAATGCTTCTACTGGTGCATGCTCTGCTATTTACATAACAGTTTGCTGTTAGTTAAAGTAACTTAACTTAACAATCTGCTGTTAACTGAACTACGTGCGCTTCTGGTGTTATTTACATATCAGAGTGCTGTTAGCGGTACTACGTGTGCATTATGTGATATTAGCTGTTAACATGCTGTTATCCAGACACTGTGCGCTGCATGTGCGTTTGTGTGGGTGTGCTGTTAATGGGGAATTTGGAAAACACGTAAAGCCAAAGCAGCTGTAAATCTAACAAAATAACAACAACATTGGTGCGATGGCACAACAATAAAAACAGGTCAACAAAAAAACATAAACAAAAACAAAAACAAAAACCAATAACCAAACCATTGCCAGAATAAAAAAGGGTTTCAAATGAACAAAAAAAAACCTCCTAACCTCCACACAGAAACGATCGCCGGCACTGGAACTGTGGCTGGACTGCAGCCCCCCATTGTACAAATACTCATCATCGTCCTCGGGATACTCGACCAACGGGGATGCGGGCACTGGCTCCTCGTCGTCCGCACGACGTCCACTGAGGAGCACCACCGGCGGCAGGGTCAGCACTGGACGATGCAGCTGCTGCTCCACCGCCGATGGCGACTCCTTGGGCACCAGGGAAGCATTCATTTGCTGATGCATCGGCTGCTGCTGGAACTGAAATTGGTTGCTTATTGGTAAGGACAGCTCGCTTGCGCTTTGGCTGCGATCCTTGTGGATCTGGTTGCCATTGCTCTGGCTGTGGCTGTTGCTGTTGTGGTTGTGGTGTTGGTGTGGTTGGTGAGTGTGGCGATTGGCGAATGGCGGCAGAATGCTGGTTAGTGGTTCGGCGAGCACGGGAGGCGACTCTTGCAGGGGCATAACAGCTTCGGCCATGCGTTCCAACTGCTGCTGCTGCTGCTGCTCCGTGGGACGCAGCGGGCGTCGCAGCGTCATCGGATACGACTCCAGTTCGGCGAGGAAGTCGAATTCGTGCAACGCATCCTGCAACTGTCGGCGATTAACGACATCATGACAGCATGGACGGACACACACACGCACCCACACACACACACACACACACACACACACACACACACACACACACATACACAGACAGACAGACAGGCGCAAAGCATGAAGCAAACGGCAGGCAAGAAGAGTGGAGAAGAGCAATACGAAGAGATGTCAAGGAGTACATAGAAGAGAGAAAGATAAATAACACGACTGTTGATAAGAGGTTTGAACGTGCAGCAAGAAGGACAAATGACACCCAAAGGACAATGAGTACGATCCACAGAATGAAACAAGAGTAGAGAGAAAGACAGGAAATGCAGAAAGGAAACAGTAGAAGAGATAGTAAAAGAAAGAGAGAGCAGAAGCAGTAAGCAGAAGGATGAAAGTCCTGACGTTGCCAGTTCCAATTCGCAGAACTGGTTCAAAAGAGCCGAATGAATTTGGATTGAAGTAGCGATATTGTCAAAGCTGTAGGCAATTTCCCTCCATATCATGCAGTCCGCTAAAAAAGAATGAACTAACTGAACACCCCAACCTGATATAAGCCACCTTTGAACCTTGCATGAGAGATGAGAACCAATCTGAATATTTCTCGTTCAATTGAACCAGCTCAAAACTAATCGTATTTATCTGAACTACAAGCTAAGTTCTTGCGGAAAGAAAAATCATGCAAATTAACTTCCTAAATATAATAACTATGGCCAAATGGATCCAATGAACAAAGCTTAGCTTAAAAGTCACGTTTAATGAATTATATGAAATCAATTAAGTAAGGCAAAAATAAACCAGAACTATTACTCGACTTTCACCATGATTTGAATTATGATTATATCATATTATGATATCAACTATATCAACTACTAAAGTACTTATGAGCTAATATTTCTATAATGCAGACAGATACAAATGGTGAAAGGATAATGCTTTAATGAAGGTCAATGGATTTCTGTATGGAGTTTTGGTCGCAATTCAAATGACGGAATACCGATATTATGGTTCTATATAGGAATATGTACAGTTAGAAAGCCGACACCAAAGCAAATGAGCTTAATGAGTGATATTGATAGATTGACTGCATTTATACAGAATGAATGGAGCACAGCTGGCAAAGGCACAACGATCAACGATCAAATCAGCTACAGATACTTTACAGCTAATCACTTTATATATTGTATTTATATATATATAGAATATAGAAAGATATACATATATGTACATATGAGAGTAGAGTCGGGTGTAGAAGTGGAAGATAATTGCTGTACAAGCTATGCAAATCGCAAGCAGAAGAACTCAAAGGCAAGCTTACCTCTTGATCCAGCACGGGCGTCACAGACTTGAGCACGGGCGGCGGTGGCGGTGCGGTGGTGGGCGCGGCAGTTCGAGTGGGCGGCGTCTTGCCGGGCATCTGCAGGCTGAGCGTGTTGGGTCTGCCCGCATTCGAGGCATTCGCGTTGTTGGCCCCACTCGCTGGGGGCGGCGTTTCCGGGGGCAGCACACTGATGCCGTGCATGTGCATCGAGAGCGGACGCATGCCGCTCAAGCCGCTGGCAGCAGGATCTGGATACTCGCCGGGCGTTTCGACGTGCTCGTGCAGCCCGGCATCCGGATCGAACTCCATGTTCTGGGCCTGTTCGCCGGGTGAATACGGTTCGGGCTCGACGGCGAGCGCATCGGAGGAGGGCGTGCGTGAAATTGGCGACTCGGAGTCGCGTGAGGCATTGTTGCCGGCCAGCGGGGGAGAGGCACGACCCACCGAGACGGTGGAGCCGCCCGTACCCAGGTGCACGTGATTGGGCGCGTTGCGCTTGAGCAGCCGTCCCCAGGTGGCGACATTGATGTTCATTTGCTTGGCACGCGGTATATTCTTGGCCTGCTGCCGATTGAAGATCATGCGCTGGCGTCGCAGTTTCGGTTTCTGCGAGATCATCGGATTGAGAAACTTGATCTCGGCAAAGAGCAGACCCTGCGGCTCCAGCTGCAGTGCCATGCCGTGGCGCACATCGTCAATGAACTCCTCGAGTCGCAGCACCTTGACGGCGCACAGCGATCGCCAGTCGCGCCAATAGACGCCAATCTCCAGCTCCCGGGAGCGGTCTAGATCGATGGAGAAACGCTGATCCCAAGCCTGCTGCGAGCAGGGCTTCCACGAGGTCTGGCCCACCGTGATGTTGTCCAGCTTGATGGCCGCCATGATCTCGAACGAGGTCTCGTCCTTCACCGAATAGCTCTTGGAGCTGCTGCGCGACGTGACGCCCTTGACGAAGCTGCGCAAATCACCCGGACTGGAGTTGTTGTCCTTGTCGCGTCGCGAACGTCCAGGCACATCCTCCAGCAGATCCTGACAGCCCATCAGACGCACCTCCAGCTTGCCGGTAACGCTGGCACAGCGTCCCAGCGACGATACTGATTGATACGACTTGCCGCCCAGCAGTCCGCCGGGACCCGTCTGCAGCGATGTGTAGTGCACGGGCGCCGGCGACGTCGATTGCTGGACAATCTGCAGCTCCTGCTTGAGCAGCTGGGCGGTGGGCGAGTCGCTGGGCAGCTCCTGGCGTCGCAGCTCCAGTGAGTACCGCAAGAGATCAAGTTTACGCGACGATTCCGACAGACGGCCATGTGCCTGCAAAATTAAACAAATTTGTAATCAGTATATGAAGATGGAAGATCAATTAAAAGTTTGTCAACAGAAACATCAGAAACATTATTTTTAACACTAATTTATTCATTTATTTATTTGTTTATTAAATTACCAACAATTAAACTGATTCAGCGCACATTTTGTGTGTGTATGTGAGGAACATTCTGAACAATATGTAAACTTAAGTCTCTAAATTAAGGCACAGCTGGCATGGATCGATCGGTTTTGGTTTGGTTTGGTATGGGATTTAATTGGATTGGGACTCGGGTTTTTGGTTCTGTGGTTAATGGGCCGTTGGCAACTTACGCAGAGTGTTAAATGCAAGCTAAAGCAACAAAGAAATTGGTAACATCGATGCGCACCGAAGTTGAAATTGCCACTGCAGAGCACGAAATGGGGAAGAAATTTAATTATATTTGACAAAAACTTTGTTTAACAAATAAAAGTGCTACAAATTTCACTACCTTCCAAAAGATCAATTTTAATTGTATATTTAAGCTAAAACATAAACATAAAATGAACCATTTGAAGTCTTCCTTTCGACATGTTAATTAAATAGAACTGAAATGGAAGGAATCGATTGAAATTTATCATTAGAGGACATTTTTGATTAGTACGTATTTTAACTCATTAAGAATTGATGTATTCCCTATTTTGAATATATATAATTTTGTGGTCATTAAAATTAATAACAAAGTATGCAACTTTGGCATTCCCTTTCCCCCCAAAATATTCCCTGCTCTTCCCTAATTCCTGAATATATATGTACTTTATTTCTCCTTCTCATTTCTCTCAACTTGAACTCGCGATCAGACGGACATTTCTTCCTTCACTTCATTATCCCCTTTCATCTCTGCAATGGCAATAGTATCTTCCTTTTTTTTTTGTTTTGTGTCTATCTAATTGATTCCTAAGCACTAGTCCAGTTAAGGCTGCGGTCGTCGGAGCAGCGGTCGCTCGCCGAGAGAGAAGGCGCGTCCGCGCAGCTGGAAACGTTCGGCGAGCCAGCGCTGGCAGCTCTCGCAAAGGCAATTGGGATTCTTGGTGGGACCGACATGATGTCCCGGCTTGCGCATGGTGACCACGCTGCCAAAGCGACGCGTCTTCTCCAGATGCTCCTGGGTGTAGCCGGAGACAACAGACGTTTCGCTGGCCACGCTGGGACTGTCCCGCGAGATGTCAAAGCAGCGCGCCATCAGCGGAGACGCCACCACGGTGCCAAAGGTGGTGGCCGAAGTGGTGCTCGGCGGCGCCTCGCTGCCGCATCTCAGCACGGTGCTGGCCGCGGAGAGCAGCTGGGGCGAACTGCGCTCCGAGGAGGGCGAGCCAGGTGCGGCCTGCACGCTGAGATTGTCGCGTGCCTCGCTCTTCCAGCGGTAGCCGGGATGCAGTCGCTTGAAGGGATCGATGCCAGCAGCAGCTGCAGCTCCAGCTGCACTCATCACTGGCGCCGTCTGTGGCGGCGTCTGCAAGGGAGTTGGCTCGGGACTGGCAGGCGGGCCGAAGAACTGCAGAAAACCCGGACGATTGCGTTGCAGATGCAGCATCTGATGCACCTGGCGACCGGGATACGTGCTGAAGCCCATGTTGGACTCCGAGAAGGCATCCGACTCCGAGGGCAGCGTGTCGCTGCGCTGGAACATGCCGCGCTGCGACTGCACCTCTGTGATGGTCGTCAGCTGTGGATACGGCGACGTGGAGATCGGCATCGCTGCCGGCTGCGTTGGCGGCTGCTCCAAGGAGTGTTGTCGCGACCAGTGACGCTCCATTTGGCGAATGCGCACGCGATCCAGCGAGTTCTCGTAGTCAAAGCTGTCGGATTTGGCGAGCGCCGCAAACGCTGGCAAGCTGGGCGTGTCCAGCTCGTCGGTCTCCTTCCACGAGGAGTCCACGCAGTCGCCAGCGAGCACGCTGGACACGCTGCTGCAGGTGGCATCCCTGGGCATCGTGGAGCGCGACGAATTGGGGTACGAGCTGCTCTGCGTCTCGTCGCTGGGCTGACGCTGGTATTTCTGGCGCAGATTCGACAGCTTGACGGCACGCTGATCGCCAATGTGCTGGCGGAAGAGCATCTGCTTCGACTCGATGATCTCCTCGGCGGTGCTGCACTTGGTGATGCCATGGCCAAGATTCAGTTGTTGCTGCTGCTGCTGCTGCTGTTGTTGCTTTGAAGCAGCGCCAGGTTGTGGCGACTTTTGTGCCAGACGCCGCGGCATGGCGCCGCTCGAAATGCGCTGGTGACGCAACAGCATCTGCTCGTTGTCGAGCACCGTTTGGGGCGTGGAATTCGAGTCCAGCTCGTACAGATGCAGCTTGCTGTCCGCATCCGAGTCGGAGCTGGAGGCGTCTGCGTCCGCCTGCAGCTCATCCTCGTCCTCCTCGGACCCCGTGCAGTAGACATCGATGTGCACAGTGCGTGGCTTCTTCTCGCCCAGATTGGGCAGCCGTGGCGACGGCGTTGCAGGCAACGGCGGTATGCGTGGCATCGAGCTCGACTTGAATGTGGACGAGGGCGTGGTGGGCGTGGGCGAGTAGGTTGGCTGCAAAACGAAGACGACAGTGACAACTTGAAGTTGTTGTTGTTGCTCTTGCTCTTGCCACTTACCACATAGGTGTTCGCCTCCTCCGCTTGCCGCCTGCTGGTGAAGTTCATCAGCGACTCGGTTGTGGCACGTCGCTGATCGTAGGCGGGCCGACGCCGCTGCTGCTGCTCCTCGGTGTCACTGGTCTGCGAGTAGGCATCGCGCAGCTGCTGAGCTCGCACCTTGCTGTGATAGACGAAGGGCTCGTTCACAGTCTCCATCTGCTCGGGCAGAAAGTCCGCGACTGCCGAGACCACAATGTTGCAGGTGCTGCGGCACCGAGTGCCACACACCTGCGCCGTGACGCCATCGGCTGGCCCAGCTGCCACCGCTGCCAGTGGTGGCTGTGTGACGCGCGATGCCTGGGGACTGCCAAAGGCCGAGTCCGCATACGTGGCCGATGAGTTCGTGCTGCGAAAGCTTGTGGCAGCCGTTGCCTATACAAGAGTCGTCAATTAAATCCAGATGATCACGAATTGCAGTCCATCTGCTTACCTTCTCCTGTTCCGGTTCGGGCTGGTCGCAGGGCGTGCACCACTTGTAGACGACTCGCACCGGATGCAGCGGCTCCTGTGCATTGTATTCCTGCTGCACTGGCTCCCCGCCCCGGGCGAACGTCAACTGGGCACGCACCGTCCATTCGGCAGTGAGTTCATGTGGCAGCGGAGGATCCTCCACGCGCTTCTCACTCATCCTCACACACACACACACACACACAGACTCTTCGACACACTTGGGACACTCGTTAGACAGTCATTTTGCTAACGTTGTTCAAGGTGCGCCTCCAATTTTGTTATAGAACTCGCGATCGGCACAGATATGCGGCATATAGTCTTGATATTCTTATAGATTATGCTAAAAATATAACGCAAGACGTTGCTCTTGATTGTTCGACAAACACAAAACGCAAACTAATCCACGGCGAGGGGCGCTCAATAAGTGACTGACAATATTTTAAATATTTATCACAGATCGAAGTAATTCATTTCATTAAACTTCACTATAACAAATTAATTAATATTGGTGTAAAAAAAAACAATAATAATTATGTAAAGCAAACTGTTGCAATTCTTCGAGAAAATAAATCAAATCAACCAAAAGATTATTTTCGAATAAATTCATAAAGTTATGATCAAATGATTGTACGAAATTTAATTGAATTCGCAAAGTTCACAAGGAAAATGCTTGTTCCATTTGTTGCACTGATCAAACGCACCAATAACTCAAAATTAATTAAAATTTATTGCTTAATGCAAATGGAAGAGCTAAAAATAAATGCCATAGACAAATCGGACATAAAATATCGCAACACAAATCATTTGATAAATGTGCCATGCGAACATCCATATATAACAACTGAATCATCAGTTGCTATATAGAGCACAAATTCGAAATGGTCTCATGGGGTCGCAAATCGCACTCATTGAGCCACCCTCGCACAGTGGGCGGTTTATTTGTTATTTTTGAATCTCTTTATTAATTTTCTTTATTCTTGCGTGCTTTTTTCTTTAATTTAATATTATTTTTAGCTTCATTCAGCGACGCACAACAACAAACACTTTCGGTTTTTATTTAAGTGTATTTTTTGTTTTTCTCTTCACGCGTCTTGTAAAATGTTTTTTCTAATTTTATGTGCATTTATTTTTAAATTCTTCACTCGCTTTATAGTTGTTGTAAAATACTAAAAATCGCAAGATGACCTCAAAAGCCTATTCGGGCCAAAGCACGCACAAAAATACAATAAATGCAGCCCAACAACAAAGGCGGAAAAATGTAATAATAAAATACAATACAAAAAAACATTACGCAATTTCTACAGAAAATGAAATTAACTTTGGAACACACGCTGCGTATGCGTAATGTTTATGCCTGGAATCAAAGTGAGAGTGCGTGTGCGTTTGATGGACTACACATACATACATACATACATATATAGACATCTACTAATATATGTATATGTATGTATGTATTTAGTTTTTTCTTCCATGCGACTGTCGCATTTAATTACATCTGCATAAAGTTTCGACCGAAAAATGCGTTGCAGACCGAAAAGTAATTAAAAAACTTTTTAAAAATTATAGAAAAAAAAACAACAACGACGAAAAGAAACTAGACGTCACGCGGCACAAAACAAAAGGAAAATAACGGAAAATCGGCGAAAAACGCAAAACGTGCACGCAGCCCAAACGGCAACTGAACTGAAACTGAAAATGCGTGAAAATTCGCTAGAGAACAAATTGTGCTGCAGCATGTGTCTCACTCTCACTCTCTCTCTGTCGTTCTCTGTGAAATGTGTACAGATCGTAGAAACTCTATATAGATAGATATAGATATATGTATATCTGTTCAGCATAGTTCTATTAATGTTTAGCAAACACACAACATGAGCAAAGGGCAGTTGGCTGACCGTTTTTGTTTATCTCCGATGGTAGGCTGAGGGGACGCCTCTATCGGGAAAATATCCAAGAAAAACATCTGTCGACTGCTGTGTTTATGTCAAAAACTGCACTCCCATCCACCAACAATTTCCACCCCTTTACCCCGCACCACAGCACACTGCACAAATAAATATATGCCCTGGCCAGCGAGCGGAATGGAAGACATTCTGTTGTGCATTCCTGTGATGAATATAGGCCACGCATGGACGGACTCTGGGTAAATATGTAATTTGTAATCTCGACAAAAAAAAAAATACAAATGCCAATGGGGCGTAAGAGAGTCTGCAAGAGTCGAATAACAAAGCCACAAACAGCATCAGTCAACACAAATAAATCAGCAGCACGGACAAAGCAATCATCTGTCCACGCGACAGGAAGTCGGAAATATTGTGCAACCAGCTGAGCAGCAGCAGAAGTGGAAGGGGCAACAAGTGTACCGCTCTTGGGCACCATGGATTACATATTTAAATATCTTTTAGTGTCCATGGATTACAACAGCTTTACGGCGAGCGTAAAGAAGACAGACTGCAACCGAGGTAATCCTACGACTCAAAGCGCACAGCGGAAAATGCAATTAATTGATGAAGCTCTAGAAGAACTGCATTAATTCAATAAGGGCAAATTGGACTGCAAGTGATGTACGTTAAAATATTATTTTGTAAGTGCATCGAAATGAAGGTGGACAACAAACTAACTTGGGAATTTGTCAACTATCTGTAAGCTGAGCAGTTATGTTAAGGCATGCCACCTTAGTTTCCTTTGACATTGAAAATGTAACACAATATGCATAATTGCAATAAATCCAAAAAACAATGGCAAAAGACTTGCCCTGCTTCAGACTATGCTCAAAAATTCAGCAGTCAAATATGTTTCTGAAACAATTTTGCTGCAGACTTATTTCACATTGCAAAGAGGACAATAGATCAAGCACTCTTTAAATATTGTTAAATTCATCATAAGCCGCACAATTTCACATTAATTCCCCCGTTTTAGCGCAAACAGTACTAAAATCCGCGAGCATGTCGACACTCTGTCTGTAGGGCCAGTCGAGAGGAGCCTGGCATTTTTCAGATGCCGCGCAAGTAAATTAATGAGGCGACAGTTAGCACGTAAAAACTTAAAGACACTAAATATAAAAGGCACGAGGAAAAATTGAAATATTTTGAACAGCCGCGTAATTAGCCTCGTTTTTTAAGGCGATCGGCATACGACACGTATACGCAATGCGCACATGAATCATACGCCGTGTGGCACACGCCACAAATGGCAGCTGGTCCGCCTCTCTCTCTCGCTCACTCACACTCTCGCGAATTTGGTGTTGGGCAGGCCTTGCGATTGGCCCGCCCCCGCGTGCGCTAACTTACCTGGCCAACGGCCAGATCTAGTGGCGATTTAGGTTAATCTAATTAGAAATAAGTCGCCTCGACTGGCAGGGGAGGAGGTAAGTGGCGTAGCATTAACTTACCTCTTGCAGCGCCTTCTTGTCTGGCGCACGATTCGCCGTCTGCAACGTGCGTATGACGTTCTTGGCTCCATCGACGACGGCTGCCTCGATGCGCAAACGATGACGCAGCTCCTCGATGCGCTCCTCCAGCGTCGTCTCCAGGCTCTGCGGCTGCGTTAGTCCGCTGCCGGTGCCCAGAATGCCATGCTCGTCGTTTTGCTGGCGGGCCGCCTTCATGCGATCCGCCTGCTCGCGATTCTGTTTGACTTTGATGATGCGCAAGCGTAGAAACTCAATCTTGGCCCTGGAGTCGTCGAGCATTTGATGCGCCTCCGCCAGCAGCTTCTTGTCGCAGCCAATGCCCAGCGATTGGATCATATTCTCGGCGCCCGTCTTCACCTTCATCTCGATCTGCAGCTGCTTCTCCAGCGAGGCCAGCACTTTGTCATTGGGCGTTGCCGGCGCCCCGCCGCCACCTGCCATCGCATTGTTGCCTCCCAGGCCGCCAACGGCACCGCCAAACTGTGCAGCGCCGCTGCCATCGATGCCACTAAATGCGATTGCTTCTGTAAACACACACGGCGGAGAAGAGAAAAAAAAAGGGAAATTATTATAGCGTTTTATGATAGCATTTCGATAGCATAAACAAACACGCTTTAAAGCGGCGCGGCACACAAAAGAAAGAAAATAGTTCAAAGTTGTTCATTACTTTCTCTGCCTATCTGCAGAAGATACCGCTCCACAGTAATTCTTGTCTAATTGGCTGTAATCGCTTCACGCTGACACTGACCTTGGCTACTCGACCACATGCTGATTGCTGCAGAGCGTGCAAAGGGTGTCAAAGCGTTTAACCGCTCGCTGGCAAAGGCCAGAGGTCAACTGTGATTAACATGGCTCACAGGTCGCCTCACTTGACCGCCAACTGGCAGCATGACAAACACTAATTCATCTCATCCCAACCCATTGCGTCCCACTTCATCCCAAGCAGCCACCGTTTTGTTTACAGCTTACAGTTAGCAGTTTAATATGGTTGCATGGACGTCAATTAACTTGCAACATCGGCAGCCACTAATGGACTTTGCGCTAAGTAGAAACCGAAGTTTGAGGCGGAGGAACTGGAAGGATTGAGTGGCACCTTAATGGATTGTGTTGGAATTTGAAAAAGTTAAATTGTTTATTTCCTAGTTCGCTGCGCACTGATGCAGCACAGCAAAGTTGCAACTGTGTCAATGGGACAGATGCAACTTATAATCGGATTACTGCTTAAAAAGGGAAAGCATTCAGAAAAAAGGGGAAAACACAATCAATTATTTAGGCATCGTAAATAACGATTATTTGTACATATTTTAATTACAAAATCACTTGCGCATCCGTCATAATTTGCAATGATTTTCATTAATTCGATCCACAATTGCTTTGAAATTACAGATTGATTTAAAAGTAAGTTTTATTTTGAACAAACAAAAATCACAAAGAATTATTTTGTATTTATATTTCTTTTGAAATGAAATTCACTATGTAATAAATAATCCTTATTTTGGATTTAAATTGTTTTTCCTCAAATATAAAGACTGATTTTAACTATATTCCTGGCAACTCTGTGAAGCTTTTTCTGCCTTCTGCTTTAACATATTTGTGCTTCCTGATGCTTTGCAGAAATGTTCATCAGCAGAATAGAATGTGCTTACGAGTCGAGTACTTGTTGAGCTCAGCGTTTTGTGCCTAGCGAGTTGATCTATTTATCAGGCATTTTTCATGAAAATTCTCTTCGAAATTTCCGACTGCTGCTTGGAATGTCATTCTTTAGCTGCAGCGCCGTGACTTGTTTGTTGTAGTTGCGAGTACACTGACTGGCAGCTGCTGCCAAACATATCAATCAATTCAGCACATGAAGCTTTCAACGCCACACAAACCGAGATGATGTTGATGATGATGATGACGACGATGTTGATGTTGATGGAATCTACTGCTGATGCTAGCTGATGGCAGCAGCTGTGGTTGTTGTTGCTGCTGCTGCTGCTGCTGGCCAAACACGGAAGCAGATAGAACAACGAGACAGTCGAACAAACCGAAACGTTGAGCAGTCACATTTCCAGCCACTTGTGTCAATAGTTGAAAGAAAAAACTAAACAAAATCCCAAGAATGCGCTCATGACTAAGCGATACCCTAAATGCTAAACTACTATTGAGAAGCATTTAAGTGTGTCAATAAAACTATTATGAAAACTATCTGAAAACATTTAAACTACATTTCTTTAGCTTGCTTTTCAGCATTACCTATACAGAAATGTCTATTACTCAACTATAAAGCTGTCCGATTGCCCTTTTTAATTACAGGGTATATGGGAGCACTAAAAACTTGACACTCGCCAAGTGTTTTGCTATAGATACGCGATACGGGAGACAGCGATAAACGCTCAAGTATTTCGCGCCAGGTAATGTAAGAGAACACGCAAAGCGCTCAGTAGATACAAATGTATCTGGCAGATAAATAAATATAGATGGATGCATAACCAGACGGATGGCAGATGGCAGTTTGCGTGTCACATAACCGTTAAGATATGACGATTAAACGGTTTGTTTTTTGTTTTTTGCTTTTCTTTTTCTATTATTTCTTTAGTAGTTTTGTTTTGGGAATAGGCAATCAAGTTGTTTGTTAATGCCACCAACTTGTGGCACACAAATGACATTTGTTACCGCTCAAGTGGCAGGCAGTTGAGACTCACCTTGACCATTGCTGTTGACCGCCGTGTTGGCGGATGTTAGCAGTATTTGACTTTCGAGTTCCTGCAGCTCCGACTTCAGTTCGGCCAATTTGCTTTTGCTCTTCTTCACGAGCACGGCGACATCGCTGAGCGAGCGACGATCCTTGGCCACTTCGCGCAGCTTCTCGGCGCCCTCCTTGATCTTCAGCTCCTTGCGTATCTCGCGTCGAATGGCCTCTTTGATCTCCTCCAGCCGTATGGACATACAGCTCTCGGGCAGATTCTCTGTGAAGCCATATTTATGACTAAGCTCGTACAGAACGGGATGCTTTATGTATTCGCCCTGCAAACAGAGAAAACACAATCAATTAATTTAGTTTTAAAACTGGGTCTTCGTTTTGCAGCCTGCCTCTTCGATTTGTACGTCGGCATCGGTTACCAAGGTGTCTGTGTAAAAGATGCCACCGTTGGATGACTCGAAATTCGAAACAATGCGTTGCCACAACCGCGAGGCACTTGACCGCCGTCGTATCGAGGTGGCTGTGGATGTTGCACGGCGGCCCCGTGGCAACGTGTTGCATTTGCGCGGCCCGAACTCCTCATCGGAGATGGCTGCCTCACTTTTTGGCTGCGAGTTCATCATGCTGCGTATTCGCTTAACCAGATTTGACATTTTTTCTGTGTTTTTGTTTATTTCTTTTCGTTAGAATTTCGATTGGGTTTATGTTTTAGTTGTTGCTTGCATTGTTGTTGTTGTGACCAGTTCATGGTAATTAGACGACTTGTGTCGACTTTTCACACGACTCCACAAGCTGTCAGTTATCAAGAAAATGTACAAGAGTTTGTTGAAAACAGAGAGAGAGAGAGAGAGGAAACAACAACAACAACAACGACAACAACATGTCAACAGACAACCACAAGGAGAGCATCAAGCTGGTTGCGGACTGGTTCTAGATTGTCACATCATCATATCATCAACATTGCAGCGACAATACGAGAAAGTTAAATGAAGCTGATAAATTTCAGTTGTCTGTTCTCTTTTTTCACACATTTCCGATCTGATATCAAGCAACATTCATTCACTCAGTCACTCACTCAATCATTCGCCCGACGCGGCAGCAATTAAGATGCAAATTAAAAAAGAGACTTCTAATCAAGTTCAATTGCATTGTACAAATCAATTCTTGTCACAAAACTTTCACGGTACACAATTCTGAGAATCGCTGAAAACTTTCTTCAATTGTCAAAGAACGAAAACCCCATAAACAGAAAGTTGGGTAAAACCCATATTAAGCTATAATTACACCACAAATGATTTGTACATGAATCGAAAGTTTGTTGTGTAATGTCTATACTCTTAGCTTGGAATAAATTCCTTAAAGCAAAATATTTGCCTATGATAGTGGCCAGGAAACAAAGTAATGCTTACAAATTTTATCTGCAACTATTTTTTGTATATCACCATAGGGCACCACATAGCACAACATGGCACTATAAATACGTCTGTTAATGCCCAGATAAGGAAAGTATATATAAAGTATCTATATAAGCCGCATGACTTGAAAAACATAAGTAAATATACACATAAGCTGTGGCCTTTGTTTACTTTGCAATTTTTGAAGCAAAAACTCTTACATAGTAAGCGACAGTCTCGGCTGGCAATTTGTTATTATTACTCGAACCTTTGCCATATAAATATTATTATTAAACCCGGACAGAGATCGCATTGTTAGCTTGTCACGAACCCACACACATGCATTTATTTATACAGTTTCCCAAAGTTAACAATGTAACTCGACACAGCTGGGGTTATCGAATTGATTTTCTATATTTTCTGTTGTTTCTCACAATTAAGAAGTGATAAGATCCAACTATATTTCTGCTTTGTGGAGCACAAGCGTTTCCAATTGACTGCAAAATTTGCATTAATTATTGGCAACTGTGAACTGTGGCTGCAAACTGAACTTGACTCATTGCCAATTAGCTGAATATGGTCAGCACAGCAGCTGTCAGTTGGCCATGTTTGCGAGTCGGCGAAACGCGCTGAATATTTATCAGAATTTCTCCATTTCACAAAAAATATAAAATGAATTATCACTGTTAACAATTATTGGTTGGCTTTATGCGACTTTAATGGCTTCGAATGTGGGGCTTGGACAATTGTTTGATGGATTGTTTCGACGACTACAAAATTCTCTCTCTCTCTCATGGTTTTTAGGAGTGTTTGTTGAATGCCCTTCCGATTCCCAGGGACGGAAATACTGCGCAACGCGTTCTTATCGGGTTCTTGCGATAAGCCTGGCCAGCAAACTTGGCTGGCAAATTATTCAAGCAGTTCGTTTGTTTATCCACACACGCACACACACACGCACACACACTCGCACACACACACTCGCAGTGTTGATAGATATGATGAAATTTTCAATAGATTGCTTTATCATATGGCCATGTTAGTTGGGCCTTGGCTTTATGCGAATTATATAAAGTACACAGAATGTGTGGCAAGTTCTAGAGCTGCCTGCCACTTGTTGCAAGCACAGCCTGTCACACTTGTCACACCGCTAGCCGCAAGCCGCAAGCCGCACGCGTCCCGTCAACCTCAACAATCGAACTTCGAGTGAAATTAATGTCATATTCGGTGCTAATAAATGCGTTCAACGAGCCGAGCTGCAGCTCGTGGGTGGGCGAAGGCGAACGACGGCGATTTGCCACGAACCTCGGCTATGCGACGAGTTGACTCACGAAGCTGGCCAGCCAGCTAGTTAGCCAAGCCAACTGGTTTCGGCCCAGTTGATAACAGAACAACGCAGCTGACACGACGACTGACCGCATCGACAGCCATTGATTGCATTTGGAATTACAGCGAACCTTTTTACACACTATCCAGGGCCAGAGCCCTGTGACGATTACAAACGTCGCGACGTAAACATTACCTTGGAATGGATGAGTTAAGCACATGGCATGATTAGGAAAGAATATTACTAATACGCACTGTTTCCCTCTGATAAGAATAGAGGTTATGACGGTAACAGTTTTATAGCATTCGAACGGTTTAGTCATCATATCTTCGACAAGTTGTGAAACTAAAAACAAACACAACATTCATTCATAACCAACATTCAAGCGAAAAGACTTCTTTCCTCCATACTAAATATTTATATAATAAATTCAAATAAAATTTGTAATAGAATTTGCATTCCGAAATAGTGATTTATAGCATTAATGTACCAAAAGTCAAAACTCGCTTCAATATATAAATATTTATCTGCAAAACCTAAGCTCCACTTTCTATGCATCTATGCATTGCATAGCATTCACATTATTCACAGATTAAGACATTAATCCAAGCACATAACTCCACTTTAATAACATCATTGACTTTTCCGACTCCATGCTTAGGTCTCGTCTCGTTTTTGCCTGTTTTTGCTGAAGAGTTTTTCTTGGCAGCGCAAGAGACAAGCAAAATAAATAATAACAAAAAAAGCTCCTGGGAAATGTTTTACGAGTCGTACATTGTCGTAAGTATGTGAAATTATAGCGGCCCAGCAACGACACGGCGCATTCTTTAACAACAACAACAAAAAACCCATCGTGATGATAATGGGCCAAAGGGAGAGAGAGAGAGGGCAGAGGGCAGCGAAGGGGTGAATTGCATAATGCAGTTGCAGAAAGCCAAAGTTGTTGCTTGAAGAAAAACTGACACAACACACTTACGAATACTTGAATAATCAGCATAATATGCGATACAGCGATATGTGAAATGCGCTGCAACGGAGACAAAGATACAAGATACAAATATGAGTGCAAGTCGCATTCGTATAGTCTTAATAAGCAATGGGTATCCAGTCTGTAGGGCGGTCATGATGATGACAGCCGCTGTCTGAGAAAGTTGCAAAAGTTGCAGTCGCATTTGCAGAACTGACAGCGGAAGGATGGCTGGCCTGGGCAGCAGGGCGGAGAGAGCGGGAAGAAACGGAAATGGTAGAGCTAACATAGTGGGAGAAAAGTGAAGAGAGGCTGGATGAGAAGGGGCGGTGGCAGGGGTTGGGTTAAGGCGACGTCAGTAAACAGTAAATGGCTAAATTTTGTGGCTTTCTTTTGACGCAGTCTTCTGTGTGGGCTGACAATGAGAACGGGAGAGAGAGAGAGCGAAACAGGAGAGAAGTTACGTTATATAGAGCGAAAGAGATATGCTGCCCACGTTCAATTAATAATATCAAATATGCTGGCAAGTAATAAAGTGCACGACACGCCAAATACCCCTTTAAGTTATGTATTCTATAGCATTCAGATATTATTTGCAAATATTCCTACTACCTCAATATTTATTCTCGACCCATACACCCCATAGCAGCACTTTAATTACGGGGTATTCCGTATTGAGTACATGACTCAAGTAAGCAAATTGCGCGCGTGCTATCATTCGACTTGTATTCACACATTCATGCCAGCCAGCATTCATATTCATATTCATATTCAATTGCAATTTCAGCTGGAATGCGATGCGCACTCACACAATGATAGCGATACGATTACTTAGATATACATACGTGTAGATATCCTTTGAGGCGTGAACGTAAATCCTTTAAAAAGACCATGTTCATTGTCAGTGCCATGCTAAGCTATTGTTATTGATATTGTTATTGATGCTGTTCACGTTCTTTGTTACGCTTTTGTTGCTGTTGGTTTAGACATGTGAGCTAGTATTTTTTTAATCGCATTGCTCAATATTGGCGACAATTTGGCCAACGCTTTTCTATGGCTTTTCCTCTCTTTTGTGTTGCGTGGCGTGGCGTGGCTTTTCTTTGGCGAGCACTTTGACAAAATATGCGAATCTTTTCTCTATATACATTTTCCAAAGCGAATGCGCGACGCAAAAATGATGGCGACAAACTGCCAAATGTGCGATATTATATATCTATACATAAGTATCGGCCATACACAAATATATGCATAATATATACGCTATTATATATACTATATATGTATAATTGGTTTGGGTTCGTGAATATGTGTTGGAAAAATCGCGACACGCTGCGAGCGAAATTGAATTCGGAAAATGTCAAGGCGCTACGAGGGCGCAAACTGCAATGCTTCCACGCTGAAGCTGTAGCTGAGGCAGTCAAGCGATTAGAAAGCTTTTCATTTCATGCGCAAAAATTACGGAAAAACAAATCATTTTTCTTGCATGTTTTTCTTTCGGTATGCACGCGAGAGCAAAGCGCTACAAACGCAGATACATTCGCGGTTACAGCTACAGCTACAGATACAGATACAAAACACAATATAATTGCCATAAACACAAATTCGCACACATCCGAGTGTTTATTTTATAGCAACATATGCATATGGATGTATGTGTGTATTTCTATAGGTATCTGTCGGCAGTTTCGAACTGGAAACGTTTGTTATTCTTGTCGCAAAATTTCAGTTTCGTTTTGGAAAATGTTTTTTTAATGTTGTTTTTGCACTTCTTGTCATTTACCTGCAAGAGAAGAGAAAAGAATATGCATTAGTTAAGTGCGTCAGAGACAGTCAGCGAGGGTGGCCTCAACAATTGGCAAATTAAATATAGAATTTTTTAAATCAAACGTAATGGCAACTGCAATTGTAATATTTATTTAACTTGATTTGCCAACATTTAAGATAACATGAAATAAAAAAAAACTCCAGTGAAAATCAAATGCGAATAACCCTTTGCATTAAGTGCTTATGTTAACAGTGTTCACAGCTGTTATTCACTTGCACCGTCTGTTAAGCTCTCTTTCTACAGCCCTGTAAGTGAGGGCTTTGTTAACAGCAGCTGCAGTATGTTAATCCATGTTATTAGACAGAAAGTGCGCTGTTGCCCTCGTCCATCTCGCCCATCGTTTTAACAATTTGCGAAATGTTGGTGTGTAATTTTTAAATGCTTGGCAACCCGGCTACTTGGCTTTCGGCATGTGTATGTGATTTTTTTTTTTTTGTATTTCTGAGTGCTGGCAATTAATAACTGGCAATTTGAAATTGTTGGCGCCCGCTTTGATGTTACCATGCAACAACAAAAAGCAGGAAAATAAAAGAGACAAACACATGAAACTGATGCGATTTCTAATCGGTCATTTGCCCAAAAGTGCCTCCGCTTTGTACATATGAACATATTACGAGGCGGCAACATATGAACATTTATACATTTAGTTTAGTGTAGTCCGAACACGCACATGAAACTTAAATCTAAACAAGGTCGCAGTTGTTGCTGTTGTTGTTATGCTAGTTTTTTTTTGTTAAATACAAATAATATCAGCTATCAGCAAGTAAGTATAACAAGACGAGGCTACCCTTGGACAGCCCACGCATTTTGGCATTTCGAGCCGGAGACCGACCGCAACATATCAAGTGGATGGTCGGATTGTGGGGGAAGCGATTCGATTTTCGCACTCAACAACACACACTAAATCTCATCATGTATATACATATATAACAAAAAAGACCTAAACATCTACACACAATTGCTTAGGCAACAGCAACAGCAACAACGACAACAAAACAAACAAACTGACCATTTATGAGCAGCACAAAAAACAACAACAATAAATTGAGTGTGTGTGTGTGTGTGTGTGTTTTTTTTGGTCAGCGCTAAAAACGCCTAAACAATCTTTTTGTTGATTTCTGTGCAATTTGTTAAGATACAATGTGTTGTTTTCTTTGCCATTGTGGTTTTGTAACGAAAGACAGGTGAGCATTTAAATCGATTTCGATACTGTTAATAGCTTTGCCTTAATTGTTATAGACAGACAACATAAAGTAAATAAAGGCAAGTGAATTGACTTCAATTAAAGTAGTATCTTATGTTATAATAACACCACTTCCCCTTTACATATTTTAAATCGAATTGAATCGAATCGAATCGAATCCGAGTGTATTCCAAATTCGACACATTATTTACGATGCGATGCGATGCGATGCGAAATGTTGTTTGAATTCTCTTGCCGCTTTTGATGTTAACCAAATGTGAATTTTGCATTACAAAAAACCTGAGCAGCAAATTCAATAGAGTGAGAATGAGCTTTTCATGTGTTTATAATCAATTTACTATAATACGAGTATGGGCATCACACACTCATCCAACACAAGCTGATTGCTGTCGCCGTCGTCGTTGTTGTTATTATTGTTGATGAATTCGTTTAGTTAAGTTAGTGACAGGCGAGCTGTCAACGCTTTTGTAATCTGAGCGGGGATCCAACTAAGGGGTTACGTCTGGAGGGTTGCGATTGGGGTTGGGGGATGAGGCTGAGACGGAGGCAGAACCAGAGGCTCGACGTGTTGAAAGTGGGTCGGGCAACCGCCTTGGGTTTGACCCAGTCGCCAGTTGTAAGTGTATTGCATTAATGCAAAGCCATAGAAAGGCAGCGACAAAAGTTTTCTTCGATTCTGTGCAAGGTTTGTTGTTGTTGTTGTTGTTTTCATTTGTGTCTGTGTTGTGTTTTTGGTACATTTTGTTGTACTTTTTAGTATTTTTTTGCTTATTCAGCGCATGCAACAAGTGAATTTGGGTTAAGCCTCGCGTCGTAAGTGCCGTGAAAATACGTAAAGAAACGAAAATAAAACGAGCCAACGCAGCACGGAGAACCACGTAGAAGAAGAACACAGTCAAAATGTACAAAAAAAAACCAAAACATACATAAATAAAATTGTGTGACAAAATTAGAACAAAAACTCGCCGTCGCTTGAAATTGAAAATCGATTTTTTCTCTTTCTTTTTCTGCTGGCTTTGCTATGCTTTGGTTTCGGTTTTATTTTTTTTTCGACTGCTGCCTGGTCTCGAATTTTAATTGATTGTCACTTGATTTTCACTTTTTATAAACGTTCAAAGATGGTAAACGAACAAACGGGGAACCAACAAAAATAAAACTAAAAAACTAAAAGAGAAATGGAATTTCACCCAAGCGGTAGTTTTTTGATTTTTTACTGTTCGCTGGTGTTGTTGTTGCTGTTGTTTTTGTTTCTGTGCGCTTTTGTCTTAATTATTATTAGAAGAAGCAGCAACAGCAACAGCAGCAGCAGAAGCTGTAAAATAAATGGCCCAAATCAACTCGAGCTCAAACTCGAATCCAGTCGCATTGAAGCATTTAGCAACTTACGTTATTCAAGTGCGGCTAATCCAAAGTTGGCTCACAACGAGACCAAGAGTTGGGGCGTTGTTTCGCGAAAAAGGACATTGACACTTTGTGACTGTCAATGTGACTGTCAATGTTATTGTTATTGTCACTGCCACCGTCAATACACAAAACTTGGCTCAAAGCTTGGCGCATTGATGCGTCATCGAGAAAAATGCATGCGAAAAAGAGGCGCGCGCCTTCTTCAGGAGACACTGTGCGATTTATGCATTTGTTGCCAGACTTTCTCGCTACGCGACGCGATACGCGGCGGCGTAAAAAAACAAAATAATAACAAAATGTTGACAACGAGAGCGACGCAAAGCACAAAACGTAAACGTAAACGTAAAGCGACGACAAGCAACGACAACCGGCTTCAAGCGCGACTAAAAGCGAACTGAGCGCCAAAGACATAAACCCAAAAACCCAAAGCCCGCAGCAGCAGAGCGCGCTGAGCATGCGCGAGAGCGGAAGCCCCAAGAGAGAGAGAGAGAGCGAGAGAAAGAGTAACGAAACGAGAGAGCGCGGCTTGCACACAAACACAGCGAAAGTGGAGCGGCCACAACAACTGCAGCAAAGAAAGCAAAGTCAAAGCTCTCGCTGCATGCTTCAATGAATGACTGGACGTCGCAGTCGCAGTCGCCGTCAGCGCTGGCAGAGCCGTGCTTCTTAATTGGCCTGCGCGTGCGCCAGCTTCTATACTCGCGCACAAGTGTTGTTATTATTTTATGCTGTTGCTGCTTCTCTTTTCGGTTTGGGTTTTCTTATAAGCTGCGCTTTGCCGCCATCGTTGTTGTTGTTGTCGTGTAGTGGAGTGGCTTTTATTGTGCCAGTTCTTAGAATTGTACAGCTATGTTTGATTAACATTTCTCGGCCGCTGTTAAGGCTGCCGTCAACTCTTCTTTTTTTGTTTTTGGGGTTAACATTTTTCACTGCAAGCGCGCTTTTTTGTTGAGGGGCCCTATTATGAAACTGTCACACATTTTAGCCAGCTTACGGCTCTTGTTTATTATTACATCCATTTCTATTTCTATGAGATAAGCCAAGTGCCCAGCTCATTTGCATAAGTCCAAAAAGCTGTGAAACGAGTCTCAAAGATATGCCAAAGGCACAGCATGGCGCCGCTTCACTTAGAAGCAATCTGACAGAGCGTGACTTTCTCTGTCTGTGAAACAGAGGAAGAGGGGAACAAAGCACAAAAGAATTCTTTACCTCCACCTCCAAACAATCACCGTTGACAACCCTCATTAACAGAAGGGTTGCCAGCCACAGCTGAAGCCACATAAATACCATTGACGACTGCTCTCACTAATTAGATACACGTTGCATACCCCCAATGCAATTTGCAACCTGCAACCGGCAACCTGCAACCCTGACGCCCTCAAGGGTATGTAGGCTAAAACGTTTGCTAAATACTCGCACAACAATAGAGTGGGGACTTTTGTTGTGTGTTGTACAGTTGCGGCTTGAAATCTGCATGCACTGTGCCCCAGTAAGATAACAATCTAATCTAACTGTCTATTATTAATCATTCGCGACGAGCATAATTTACCATATACTAGATACACAATAAAAAGATACATTATCTTTCGCCAACAGCTGCGACTATTCCGAAAGATTAGGCATGCAAGCAGGGAAGGTCAAGGCGTTAATGCTCGACTAGTGAACACCCGTTCAAGAACTATAATTTCGCAATAATGATACTATAGATTCTATAGATGCAAAGATACAAAACCGCCTTGCAAGAGGGATGTCCAGTTCTAAATGCTCGAACAATAATTTCTGTAATTAAATCGTCAGCTGAGATAAATATAGCAAAAGATGCAAACAGCCTTGGGTATGCGGTCGGAAATGTCTCCTTCGAGATTTTAGCCAGCTTTTTGCCGCCTTTGTCGCAGCACTTCCTGACCCAAAAGAAAAACTGTCAGCTATGAAAGCTCGGCGACGACAACTGCCAAGAAGGCTTCATAAAGTCGAAAACTGAATTGCAACAAGACGCGAACCGACACAACTGTGACATTTTACGATATTGTTGCGTCTTTTACGAGTCAATAAACGGAAATTGCCAAGCAGCCAGCCAGCGGCGACAGCGGCAACGGCAACGAGTCAGCAAATGGCTAACAACCAAAAAGAGCCAACAAACCGGATGTTGAATGTGCCACAAGACACACGCAATACGGCGGGGAGAAGCGCTTTTGGTGTGTGTCCAATGCCAAGTGCAGCGGCAGCAGCAGCTGATAAGGCCGGCCACAAAAGCTAAAAGCCAAAGAAAATCGCTGCAAGTTTTTCATAATTTTTTATTGCAATTGGCCAAGTCTACAGTTTACAGTTTCTTTAGCCAGATGCGTCATATCGCAACAGACCCACGCATCTGAGGTTGACAAACTCGCCACGCAATGCGCCCAAAAAAAAAAAACAAAAAACCGATAAAAAAAATAAATAAAATAAAATAACGTAAGAAAAAGGCTTAGAGTACCAGTTTCATGATAATTACGGCAAAAAGGAAAAGTGCAAATACATAAAACAAAACGAAAAAAAAAGCCACCAAAAAGTTGCATAAAAACCAAAGAAAAAAAAGACAAAATGATCTTTGGGAAAGCCGCCGCATTCGCGCGGAAAATGAGCGCCTGCCAATTATGCACGGGTATAAGTAGATATATCTGTATGAATAAGTACTCATACTACTATATAGGTGGAGTACACTCATGCCACAGGCTATATAGCATGTGCACAAACATATATCATGACTATAGCGACGAGCCAAGAACAATGCAGCGAAACAAAAGTTAAGATCTGCCTGACGGCGATATGCAGATTACTTGGCTTGTTTTGGGTTGGGTGTCGCTGTCGCTGTATTTAGTCTGCTTGTCTGCATCTAGAGGATGGGCTTCTCTCTCTCTCTCTCTGTCTCGTTCTCGCTCTCTAGCTATCTCTCTGTCAGTGCATGCAACGTGTGATTGCTTGGCATACTTTGTACTTGAAGGTAAGCCAGGCTTTTAACCCCAACGAAACTTAAGAAATTACTAGAGAGCCAAGAGTATCTTTTAGTCGGGCATGCCCATCGGCAGCATTCTCGCTTAGTTTTTTTGTGCAGTTGTTGGGCGCGCTGTCACGTAACGAAAGGGAAAACTCTGTCGCGTTGTTTGTGAATCTGTGGGAAGTCATCGTCTTGCAACAATGACAAGGCGGCAAACGTAAAGGCAACAGCAACTGCCACAGCCGCAGCCACAGGCAACAATGGCTGCCACAGGCACAGCAGAATAACATAGAAGTTGCCCCCACAACATCCAACATACAGTTCCAATTGGCTGCCTCTGCATTTTCAGATATATTTTCATACCCAGCGCCCATTAAAAAATGCACAAAAAAACGGGTATAATTGCTGCAGGCAAACGTATGCAACGGACATAAAGAAGGAACTACGTACAAATGAATCTGACTGCGAGATTTAAATCGAAACTTAAAGATACATGCAAATAAAAATACGACGTAACAAATTACACAATTTTGTTGAATTTTGAAAAACTTATCAAGTTCATGATAAATTGAGATGTCAGATAGGGCATCTTAAAGTTGTGCGAAATAAAGTAGAGCACTCAAACTTATTTTCTAGAGTACTTGGGTAAAGGAAGACGTGGAGAATGAGGAAGATGTCGAGAAGGTGGTGGAAAAAGTAGCAGCACGCCCTGTTAACATGGCCAAAGCGTTGATTAATTAATTTATAAAAGTTAGCGGTACACAGCATATACATACATACATAGCATCGCATACAATTACAGTTAAATAGGTTCTGCTATGGGAAAGCAGATGCAGCTGCAGCTGCAGCACCAGACGCTGTTAATGCAATCAACTTGAGGTGGGAATTGCTGCCGCCGCTGCTGCTGCTGCTGCTGTTGCAAAAACTAATTGCATTAGGAGCCAGACTAAAAGGCAGTCAAAACAAAAGCGCAATAAAACAAAATCAGAGCAATTCCCACAGAACCAACAAGAAGCGCACCAAATGTGATTAAACATAGACAAACACACACACACACACAGATGCAGACAAGTGGATGTTGTTGTTTTTACTGCCATTCAATCAATGTGCAACGGCATTTTGAGATCAGCGAGCAGCGGTCAACAACATTTGCTGGTGTATGAGGAAGCAGCTCGAAGAGAGCGAATGAGATAGAGTGCGAGAGAGAGAGAGAGAGAGAGAGAGCAGTGCAACGGAAGCTGCTCGCTTCTTGTTGTTGCTCTCTCTCTCTCTCTCTTGGCCGCTCTCTTCGTCATTAACACTCTCTGACTATGCTATTAACATTCTGTTAGCTTGATTGAAAAATGTTTTATGGTCGCTGTCCGAAACGTTGTTGGCGTTTGTTGTTGCGTTTTGTTATGCACTTGAATGCAGCAGCAACAACAACAACAATCGTCATTTGGCCGCTTTGAACTCGCCATTTGGCGTTTTGCACGAGTGAAAGTGAAAATTACAAAATTATACAGAAATCAATGTTACAACAGCAGCCGCTAACGGAAAGGTGGACACTGCGAAAGGTGGCCGGGCAAGAGGCGAAGCGTTCGCCCGAGTTTATTAGCCAACTGCTGCGCAACAAACACAAGCAAAAGCACAAGCGCAAACCAAACAAAAACAAACAAACAAACAAGTGACAGGCAAACAAACAGCGCAAACAACACAAGCCATAACAGCTGGCAACTCAGGCAAAACACGTGCGCAACTGCTGCAAGTTCATGACATGCCACAATTTGCTGGCGCTGCGATTGTCCCTGCACTTGACTTTGGGCCACCGCCACCAACAACCAAAAGCAACTCCACTTTTGCCACATTCCATTTCGTGTCCAACTAGACAAGTTCTACTTTCGCAACTTGTTTCGAGCTGTTGTTTCTGTTGCTGTGGCAGCTCGAAGCTCCAAGCTCCCAGCTCCCCATATTCAATTTGCAAGTCAACTCCAGCGTTGTCCCAATTTTCATCGCTGAGTAGCTGCTTGGCATAATTGGGGACACCTGCATGTGCCAAATTCAAAACTAGTTGCAACAACACAACAGCACAAAACAAAACTGGGAAAGCCACCCGTAGAAAACTCGCCATCAACTTGAAAATGGGAATGGGGAATGGGGAATGGCAATAGAAATGGAACGCAATTTTCCAGCCACACGCAATTAGAAGGTGAACAGAAATGTTCAAAGATTAATACTGAGATGGCGGCAATGTTAAAGTAGCGCTGTTAGCGATTATTTATGTTAAGCGCACGCCATTGATCAACAGCAGCTTAACATGGGCAGAGGCTAACAGTTATTGTAATGACAGCAATGTTAACGCGACGCTGCTAACTGTTTTTTTAATGTTTAGGGCCTTAACTAGAAGGTGCAGCACATAACTTATTTTAAAATAATTCTAACAAGAGACTGAGCATATACATACATACATATGTGCATCACTAAGCAATTATCTTATTTTAAATTATTTATTTGTTTGTTATTTGAAAAAATAGAAAGACATTATTTTAAAGCTCACAAAAATGAATCATTATAGTTGGGGAAAAACTGTAAAATTCCAAATACATATAATTTTTGAAAGATTACTTTGTTTATATCTTAACTAACAGCTATTGAATAGTTAACGTTATTGTAACCACATTATTTATTGATTTGACACATTTTATAGCTGTAGCAGCGATTTCCCTTTTATTTTCTAAATCAATTTGCGGCTTATTTAGCGCAAATTCAGCTGCACTTAGTCATTTGCAGTCGAATTCGGAAACTGGAGAGCTGTCAAGCACAGCCGACAGACAGTCACTACCTGAACACCCACAAGCGCTACATTTAGTGTCCATTGTCCATTGTCCATTGTCCATTGTCCAGTGGCTGGTGATTTTGGGCGAGCAGCGGCAAAAGTCAGCGCAGCAATTTGCGCAATTGAACTCATCAATTGCAGCAATTAAATGTGCCCAAGGCAGGCGAGCCAGTTGAGCTATGAATTAACCAACTCACAGAAAGCGCGGCGACACGGCAGCGCTCGAGAGATGAATGTGATATAACACCGACACGACCACGACAATAGCAACAACAACAACAACGACGGCAAGTTAATTAAATGATTTTCAATGTCTGACGACCCCGCGTTACTTTCTTTGGCCTCCGGGCAAAAAACCGTGGAACAATGGCTGCTCGATGCGGCGAGTGGAGGGGCTCAAAAGAGGCTGGGAAAAAAAAAATCAAATCTATTGCATTGGAAATGAGTTTCCGCAGAGGGAGCGAGTTATCTCCAGGATGCGCAAATCCGAATCGAATTCATCATGCTTTGCTGCTGATTTTTGCAAAATAAATAAATTACGTATTTATGCTGAGCAACAAAGTGATTCCTCAATGTAATCAACAAATGTCTGGTATAATTTGTTTATATTGCGCCGCGCAACTGAAAATTTCCATATACGAAATAAACGTGAATTGTTATTGTTGTGATTACCTTATCAGCGAGGGCAAGACAACAACATAACTAATAGATACAATTGAATTTGATTAAAGCCTGTTCGCCGTCTGAGATGCAAGTAATGCGCGGAAATTCAAGTAAAATGGGGGAAAATAAGAAAAACTGTGAGATGCAAAAGATACGCGCAGTTTGTAGTTCCATCTCATAGATACACATTTCAGTATCTACGCAGTGGAAATGAATCTTTAATTGATACACATGGAGTGCTCAACGTTTGCTGTTTGGCCCAAAACTATTTGCCCGCTTCTCAGTCAAGCAGCAAGAGACGCAGTGACGCAGAGGGGCAGGGGCAGCAAGAACAACACATTAAGCCACTTGCTGGATGCATTCTTGACCAAAAGTAAACACAGCAACGACATTGCCTCTCTGACAGCCAAAGCCCTTTGTTTGAGCTGACGGCCTGTCAGTGGCCAAGACGTAGGCACACAGACAAACGGACAGACAGACAGACAGACGCAGAGATGGATAGACAGATGCACACTGTGCGCTGGACAGAAGGCGGTGGGACACGCAACACTTGAAGCCAGTTGTCACGCTGCACAGTCTGTGTGTGTGTGTGTGTGTGTGTGTGTGTGGTGTGTGTGTTTGTTGAACAACATTTCCACAGCAATGCGATCAAGTGTTTGCCCAAGCATTTCCCATTTGCAAATTTGCTAAACAAATTAACATTGCCAAGTATTTCAAAGGAACAGAACAGTCAACGAGCTGGCGACTAAGCTGAGTTCAAACGCTAGCAGCTTTTTGCTGCTGTTGCGAAATGTGCAAAATTATGTTACTGTTACTACCTTTACATTAGACTTAACAGCTTTATGTAATTATTGAATTTAACTTTTATAAAAATATTAAGAAATTTATTATTCTCAAGTTAAAATAAATTAATGAGTTTAAAGAATATTTGCCAATCTGTTACTCATACATTTGCATTTGCTACGACATTTTTAAAAATAAGTTATCACTTCTTGTCATAAATATCGAGCTCATTTTTAGAACTATTTTTATGAGAGAAGTTCATGAATTACATTTGAGGCATTTAAAGGCTGCCGCGATGATGGCAAAAGTTATTAAGCGCTCAGCAAGGGTATTAAAAAAAAGGCCTTCGCTGGCTAAGTAGCTGGAGCCCATTTGCTGCAGAGTCGCCGAGTTGTTGGCAAGATTTAGCGAAATGGATATGGCATCCATTCAAAACTGGCCTGACCCTGTTCTGGTGCACCACAAAAAAGTGCGAGACAAGGGAACCGGTTACTGGATGCAACAAGAACGACAACAAAAAAAAAAGAAGAAACCCGCAGGCAATCTGGACAAGAGCAGCTCCCGATGCAGCAACTGCAACAAGTAGAGTTGCAGTGGCAGTTGGATTTCAGGTGCACGATGCAAGGTAGAAAAGCTGAAGAGCAGCTACTTCAAATGACAATCGCCTGGAGAGACTGCAACTTCAATCTGGTTTTAGTGTTTCGACTGTTTATTGTGTTGTGGATTCTTTGCGCTGTGATTTGCATTCCAACAAAGCCAAAAACAAAAATGAGGCCACTGGATATACATTTGTACATATAGTATGTGACTTATGATTTTCACCTTCAAATTCACGGCCAATGACATAAGGCGGGGCTCGCCACGCCTCCCCCTTGTCTCTGCCTCTCCAGGGGTTAGTGTTGCGCCTGGCTAACTCTGAATAAACGAGCTTTGATTCCATTTCAATTGCTGTTCCGATTTTCGTAATTAACGTTGAGTACGTGACGATAATCCACTTTGCGGTTGCAGCGAGACGAGCTGCGAGCTGTAAGCTGATAAGCTCATTTGTGCTTTGATAAGGCAAACAGCCTCTTTAATTGGCGTCAGTCTAATTATAATTGCACTCCCACTCACACACAGAGAGGGATCGTAAATAGTGTTACTATTAATAAACAAGTCGGTTAATTTGCTTTAGTTATGGCTGTCGCTTGTTTATTCAGTGGGCCGCACGCACTTAAACCAATTGACATTTTATGCACACTCACAATAAACAATTTGAATTTTTGTTGTGTTTGAGCACGCGAGAAATTCCAATGATGTCATTTTGGTTGTTTGTTATTGCTATAAATAACACTACAGTTCATGATATATGGAGCTCAATGTGAGGCACTCCTCTAATCTAAACCAAGTCAAATTCACTTTTGTTGCTTTGCTTGTAATTGTTCTTGGTGCTAATTATTACAGATCTTCAATTGTACGCGCTGTTAATTAGCAGTTTGGCTGTTAACTTGCCCAATGTTCTGCAGTTTCACTGTTAACTGCATCTTAACAGCGCCGCTTAATTAGATAACAGCTTTCTGTAATTACTTAACATTTGGAAGCGTTGCGTGGGTGGCGCAACTTTTACTGCTTTCCATTTACCCCGTTAGTTTGTTGAACGTTAGTCATAAAGCAAGCAGTTTTTTTTTCGTTTGTTTGTTAGTTCGTTGCTGCTCACAGGAAGCGCCTGGGGGAAATGTTAACTGAAGTGGCATATTAAGGATGCGCCACAAGTGACGGCGTCAGCTGAAACGGAAACTCCTGGCTTCCGTGCTTACACACAGAACCAAACACACGCATATTGATATGTACCTGGCAACAGGTGTGTGCCAAGTCTGATAATAAAAAAAAATATGCTGAAACTAAACTAAAAATCGAAAAAAGGCAACAACAACGGGCCTTGTAATAAGCTACCAGTAGTGTGTGGTCGACTCACCTGATAATACGAATCCGACATGTTTTAAATGTTGGTGTTGTTGTCTCTGTTGAATCACTCGTTGTCCGCTTTTGCTGCTGCTGTTGACTTTATTATTATTACAGTTTTGCGTATTTTTTGTGTTTTGTGGAGATACACACACGCACACACATATACGCATACGTATACGCACACGCACACACAGACACTGACGACCAACGCACGTCGTGTTTCTTTCTCGTTCGTTTCGTTTTGTTTCGTTTCGCTTAGTTTGTTTACTTTTGCTCCAAAAACAACGTTGAATGTATGTGTGGACTGTTCACACTTTAACACCTGATGCCAAAAACTAACTGTGCTCTCTCTTTTTTTTTTTGGTTATTGGCTATCGATATTGACTAGAATTAGAACTCGTTGTTATTAGGAACGTTGGAAATGTGACGACAAAGGCAGCAAACAGGTGGGCAGCAGAGCGAATGAAAAAGGGAGTGTGCGAGTGAGATGCCGCTTTACAATGTTGCTGCGTGTGGAAACAAAGAGATGACGCTGAAAACGATGTTCTTCTCTTGTTGATAAATATTGTTATTATTATTTACAAATATTTTGCATTTTCCTGGGAAATTCACACACAACCAACCTGCCTCAATGGGCTACACTAACAATAACAACAACAGCGAGCGAACACAAACAATTCTATAGAAATTAGCTTCAATTGAGCATTTTGCGGATTTAATTCGAAATTGTGTTTTCCACTGCAGCTTTTGATTGAAGCTGTTGCTCTGTGGCCGCTGATTCTGCCGCTGCTGGTCACATAACAACCAGCGGCAATCGCTTTATAAATAAGCACCAGCTGATGGCTTCGAGGGGGAAGTGGCGGGGCGCGTGGAAGCGCCGTAATCAGCACAGAGCAGCAAGCGAAAGAGGAGGAGCTGCAAGCGCAACAGAGAAAAAACGCAAGTGGCGGCAAAAAGGAAAAAAAAAGCTGCTCGCGCAGCTAAATGGAAATGCCTGCTTCGCCCTTCTCTTTCGCTCTGCCGTTCTCGCCGCGACTCTCTCTCTCTCTTACACACATACACACGCACACAGTCAGACAGAGATAGGCAGAATCGACAAAAGGCACGCAGGTCCGTCCACAATACCGGTTGCATTGTAATGGCGTCTAAATAATGAGCCACCTTGAAATAATAACACGGCCAAGATTGTTTAAACAAAATTTGCAACTCAAATCGCACACAAATACACACACTCACACGCAGACGGACTAAAGATACATGAGTGTGTCGATATGTACATATCTGTTTGGTATCTTCCTCATCTTCTTTATCTTATACGAACATTTCACTCGTATTCGTACATTTTTAATTGTAATCTCGCTCTCACTCACTCGCTCACTCACTCACACACACACACACATGCATACAAATAGCGCTGCTCAGATCAAATTCTTTGCCGTCTGCGCTGCTGTTGTTGTTGCTGCTGCTGCTGCTGCTGCGTTGTCGACATTTCGCTTCGTTTTCTTTTGCTTGTTGTGTATTTTGATGGATGAACGCAAAAAACAACAAAACTAATATTAATCACGTACACTTTGTATTCAAATCATAACGCTTGTGTTTATATGTTGTACTTGTAATTGTTGCATGCAATAAATTAGACACTTTTTATTGTATTTTTTTTAAACGAAAAATGTGGAAATTGTTAAAAACAGAAAACGGCGACGACACGACGTTCGAGCATATGACCAGTGTGACCGCACACTAAAACCGCCAAAATATTCAACAAGTTCTTTTTTCCAAGAATACCACAAAAATACCAACCCAATAATTAACTGTTGCTGCTATTCAAAAATTAAGTCACATTATTAATTGTAATTAATTAAAAATATTTATTTAATATTATGCAGCTTATTTAGTTGCTAAACTTAACTCTGAAATGCCGTAAAGTGATTTATCGGTATGCAGGGTTGCATTCGATTAAACTAAACTGCTGGCTTCTTGGGCAACGAACCAAAGGCTGAGATAACAGTGCCCTTGGTGCCCGTCACTGTGGTGGTCAGGGCTGGCAATGTCTGCTTTGCTGCCGGCTGGTCCCACTTTGACTTGCTGCAATTTAAAATATTGTGTTAGGAATTTCTACTTTAATTATTGCTGCATAGTTTACCGTTTCTTGGCCTCCTCCTCTACTTTGCGTGCCAACGCCGTCACCTGCTCCACCTTGTCCATCTCCTTGCGATCCTTTTGCAGCTTCACCAGCTCCGTTTTCTGCACCGCCGACAACGCCTCGTAATAACTTTCTTCGCCCCATTGCAGCGGATCATAGATCTCGGGAGGATAATTGGTGCCGAACTCGTTGATGTCACAGAAACTGATCAGCTTCTCGTAGATGCTGGGATTGCGAAACTCCTTGCGATCCTGTATCACGCGATTCATGTCCATATTCGTCTGCCGCATCTTTGTGTACATTTTTGTGATCTTGGCCACCAGCTCCGGCGGTGGATTTCCTTTGGGCTCTGGTGGCAATTGGAACTTGTACTTGGCATACTTGGGATCCTGCTCATAGCTCTCCGCCGATCGCTCATCGGTGTTGTAGGTGTTGGAATCATCATCGTCGTCCACTTGCATGGCGGCTCCTCCATCGCCAGCTGCCTCCGCCTTCATGCCACCATTCTCACTGTGCTCCTTGTCGGCCAACGAGTTGTCGCTGCCGCTCGACGATTCCTCTTCGCTGGACTCGTGCGCCCGATCGTCTTCCTCATCCGAGATCAGTGTGTCATCCTGATAGCTGACCAGGCGTCTCAGTTTCTTTGCACGTTTTCGCTTCTTTGACTTCTTGGCCGGCTGCGGCTCCTGCTTGACTGGCGTCGCTGGCTGCGGCGTCGGCTGCTTCGGTATAATTACCTACCAAAGATTGTTTTACAATAGATAATTTAAACTTTCGTAGACGACATTAATTTATACCTGTGACGCTGTTGAGTTTTGTGAGTCTGGACTCGCGTCTCCTTCGTTCTCCGAGTCCGTGTATTGTGCTGTCAAACTGGCTAGTGCGGAGTGGCTCATCGCAGTTGAATTTTATTTCAATTACGCTTTAAAATGTCTGAGAATATTTATAAATTTATTAAGAGTACTATTTTGCACATTTGTCTGCTTCTTGCTAATTGTGCCAGTCACCACGAAACGGTTGCGTGCAGCTGTTTGACATTGCGCAAGTTGGCAGCACCGATCAGCTGTTGAAGTCGAGCTGTTTGTTGATGTTGACGTCGTCAATCGTTATAAAAAGATGAGCACAGCACCGGAGGAACAGGATCGCATACAAAAGCGTGTCAATAAGATACTAGAGACGCGTCTCGAAACCGACAAGGACACGCTCGACGCCCTCAATGGACTCTCGACCTTCTTCACCGAAAACACGCTGCAGAATCGCCGAAATTTGCGCAGCCAAATCGAACATCGATCCGTCGGCATCAACGAGAGCTTTCTGAAAGCGTTTCGCGAGGTAAAACTAACAGTGGATGCCGTCTGCGGGGATCTGGATACGATGGCCAGCTCGGTGCAGACGATGAAGACGGATTTGGAAACGTCCAAGGCGCTGACCAAAGATCTCATCGAGCAGACCAACAAAATGCAGCAGGAACGCGAGCGTCTCGAGGTCCATCAGCAGATCGCTCAAGCATTCCTGGCGCGCTTCCAGCTCAGCGTGCCGGAGCATCAACTGCTATACGGCAACGCCAAGGATGCGCCCATTGTCGCCGACTTCTTCAAGGTGCTCGATCGCGTCCAGTCCATTCATTCCGATTGCCGGCTGCTGATGCAGTGTGGCTACCAAACGGCTGCGCTGGACATCATGGAGGAGATGACACTGCACCAGGAGGGCGCTCTGGAGCGACTCTATCGCTGGACCCAGAACCACTGCCGGAATCTGGATAACAATGAAATCGGCCCGCTGATTGTAGAGGCCATGAGTCGCCTCCAGGACAGACCGGTGCTCTTCAAGTACGTCATCGATGAGTATGCGATTGCACGACGCGCCGTCCTCGTGCGCCAGTTCATTGAGGCTCTGACAGAGGGAGGCCCGGGGGGCAATCCGCGGCCCATTGAGCTGCATGCTCACGATCCCAAGCGCTACATTGGCGACATGTTCGCCTGGCTGCATCAGAGCATTCCCAACGAGAAGGAGAACCTGACGCTGCTCTTCAAGAAGTGTGACAAGCATGGTAAGTTCGAAAATCTTTAATTAACCAGCTGTTGTAATCGATTCCCCTCTAGACATTTCGGAGCAGATGCAGAAGGCGCTGGGCTACATCGCCGATGGCGTCTGCCATCCGCTCAAGGTGCGCGTGGAGACCATTCTCAGCTCAGAGCAGGACACCATTGTTCTGTTCACCATCTCGAATCTGCTGCGCTTCTATCAGCAGATCATGCGGCAGGTCGTCCAGGGCGGCACTCTGGAGCAATGTCTGATCGATCTGCAGCAGAGCAGCGAACAGATCTATTTAAATGCGCTGGCTGCCCAAGTGCGCAGCGTGCTCCAACGTCCTGCGGGCACCAGCCTCGCTTTGGAGCCGCCACAACGTGATCTTGTGCCGCCAGCGAGCGTGGCGCGTCTGCTGAACATTCTGAAGGAGATTCTGTCGGTGGCCACCATGGTGGACGGGCGACAGGCGGACATTACGAAGATAGTCACGTGTGTGATTGATCCGCTGCTGCAGTCGGTGCAGGAGAGCGCTGCTCACTTGCCCACCGTGGACATGGCTGTCTATCTGCTGAACTGCCTGTATCACATGCAGAGCACGCTGGCGGTGTTCGAGTACATGGATGAGCGCGTGGAGCGTCTGCAGGCGCAGTCGGATGCCCAGCTGGACACGCTGACGTCGGAGCAGGCGTCGTCGCTGGTGGCCAACCTGAATCTGGGTCCCATTTACACCATTTTGCAGAGCAATCAGACGAAAATCGAGACGAATCTGCTAAAGATCTTCATGTCCAAAATGGACGCATTCCTCGAGTTGCCCGATGTGCTGCTGCTGCCCCAGGTGCAGCTCATCATGTCCAGCTCGCATCGCGGCACCGTCCAACGGCGTGCCTTCAACGTGATCGTGGCCATCTACAAGCAGATCTACGAGCGTGTCCACGATCCCGCCAATGGCTTCGAGCAGCCCGAGGCGCTGCTGCACAAGACGCCCGACCAGGTCGCCCACATACTGGCCACCTAAGCGGGCGGCTTCGTATTATATTACTTCATATGGGCATTATTCTAAAATATATACGTTGTATCTGTATCTGTATCTGTGGTTTATGTATAAACTATCACAACACTCTACTCAATTGTTATTGTTTGTTGTTGATCTGCTGTCTGTGATACCCGGTAAATGGTACTTAGAGAAGTTTTACCATTCTGTGAACAAGTGGAAATGTATATAAGGAGAATTCTTCTTCATGTGAAGCAAGTACTACGTATTCAGTACTATGTTCCACTGATCATTAATGGCGTAAATAGTCGAGACAGCCGAGATTTTGCAGTCTATCTTTCTGTTCGAATCTGATTTTTGTGGAAATTTGTGGACAATACTGCAGTAGGTTCTACTTTGATTAAAACTAATCTTATATTAAGAATTATTATTTTTTATAAATTAAGTGCAGGTATCTCGCAGTCGAATTGCTTTATTGTATTGTATTGCGGCAATTCAAGCACAGCGCTCTTTTATACCCTAACCAGGAGTCCAATTAACTAGCAACACACATTCGTTAATGGAATCCATGCAAATTTCGCTAATAAATCAAAAGTTATTAAGCAGTTTAACTTGTTTGTCCCAATTGATTCCGCATTAAATCGACTCGTTAATCCTCAGGGTATCTGCAGTTCGTTGGGCTTTGCTCTGCATTTGTAGCTGCTTTTCTTGGCATGCTCTTATTTTGATTCGCGTCTATTAAAAATGCACAATAGCCACATAATACTCGGGGATATGCGACGACGCGGATGCGACGACGTCGCCTTAGTCTTCGCAGTGCAAATCGCGCGCTTATCAGTAGAGAAAAAATAAATACTTTACTGAACAATTAACTAAAGCAGAATGCTAAAAATAGTTAGAATTTAATACTCGAGTGTATAGAAGTCGAACTCTTTTTTAGGCGAGCCCACAAAGTGTTTTTATCGCAATGACTTCCAAATAAATGGCAAATCTTTTGAGCACGCGTCGTTAGCTCGAGAATTTCGACAGTGCTCGGCGATTACACATGTTGCGGCCAAAATTGTTGCCACAGTTGGCAGTCGACTGGCCAAACTCTTGAAACACGATATCGCTGCTCCACAACAACTGTGATTCCTCCTCGTGCTCAGCTTATCGCGAACGGAAGCTGCGCGATCGCTTCGTAAGTGCAACACACAACAATTTACAAGACGCTTTTGATATGTGTGTAAACTATGCTATGTATTAATATTTAAACTAAACGTAAGCTTAATTAATATGCCTTGAATGTGTTAAGAGGCGAATTGTGCTCTAGGTGATTGTGACGGTGGCACGTTGAAAGAGCTCCAGCGTGAGTGCGGCAAAGAATGCGGGAAATGAGTTATTGGCTGCCAACTGTTGATCGATGGCCGGCTTGAGGGTCTGCGAATACGGCGACTCCAGCAGGGCCAGACAGTTGGATTCATTCACGCTAATGGACAGATAATCATCGGGGCTCTCCGCATACATGCTGGAAATGCTGTTCCATAAAAATAACACATAGTGCGCAATTAGTTGAATGATTGCCCGACAGAAATAACAAAAAATACCCACCGATAGTGACTGTTGGAGCCGACGCGATCAATTCTATAGCCGAGCAGCATGTAGCAGACGTCGCGAAACTCTTTGCTGGCCGCCTTGAAGCAATCCTTCATCTTCTTCAGCCTGCCGTTGGCCGACTCGAGCTCGGCCCGCAGCTGATTCACCTCCTTGAAGTTCATGGTCAGTCCGCCGCTGCCGCTGCTGGTTGTCTGCGTCTGTTCGCTTTCATCCTCCAGCTTCTTGTTGCGTCGCTTCAGACGCTCAATCTCCGCCTGCAGCTTCTCCACCACGTTCTTCGTTGACTCGTAAGCCTCGCTTGCGGGATTCTCGCTCATGTGCAGCACCTTGTAGTTGCCCATGTTGAAGTCGCCGCGCAAACAGCGATGCTCCAACTCCAGTTCGAGTTCGTCCTTGCGCCGACGCAAGCGATCGTTCTCCAGGCGTAAAGTGTCCAGCTCCCGCTTGACGCCATCGTAGCCATTATCGTTGACGGGCGGCAGCTCGCTGAGCGATTCCTGCTGTCGCATCGTCTGCATCTCGCGCTCCAGCGTCGAGCACATCTCCTTGTAGCCGGTGAGCGTGCGCTCCAGCACCTCGACACGGTAGCGCACCTGCATGTCGTTGGTCATCTCGGCGGTGCTGGCGTTTGTCATGGTCATGTCCTTGTCGAAGTTCTCCAGCAGCTGCTTGTAAAAGTCCCGCTCCTTGCAGACGATCAGCAGCTTGCGTTGCAGGCGCTCGCGGAAGCTCTTGTGCCGCTTGAGCACCACATTCATGTCCTCGATGTTCTTCAGGTAGACGGCGCACTGTTGCTGCAGCTCCTGCAGCGCCGCCTGCATCTGCTTGCTCTCCGAGTCGGCGCTGCCCTTCTCGGCCACGCGCACAATGTCGTCCTGCAGCAGCTGCTCGATGCGGGTGCGCAGCGCCAGCGGACTGACCAGCGTATTGGCCAGACAATGATCCTGCGCCACCTTGACCCACTCCTTGAGCTCCTGCTCGACGTGCGTGAGCTTCACCTGCAGGGCGGCGGCCTCGGCGCGTGCGCCCTCCTCGCGATCCAGGCGCGTCTTGTAGTCGTGCACCTTCTCCTCGAGCAGCAGCTTGTCACCAATCAGCGTGTTCAGGTGCTTGTTGTGTCCGCGAAGACGTTCCACCTCCGACTGCAGCTCGGGCACGCTCAGCAGCCGCGCCTGTGACGTCTTGGTCACTTCCTTCCAGTCGTTGTACGACTGAATCTCGTATTCCAGTTCCTTGATGCGTGCGTTCGCCGTGTCCAGCGCCTGTTGCTGCAGCTCAAAGTCCATTTGCAGTTTGTCGCAGCTGGCGGAGTTGGCCTTGTACTCGTCGTGGCGTCGTCGTATGCGGCTCAACTCGCTCTTGGTGGCATCCAGCTCTAGTTCCAGGCGCTCGCTCATGCGCTTGTATTCGCTCAGCTCGTTGCTGATGCAATGTTGCACTTCGCGTGCGTCGTCCTCCAGCTGCGACTTCTCCTGCTCGGCCACACTTAGTGCCGACTCGTATTTGAGCTTCTGCTCCTCGATCTCGGCCTGGGCACGATTGATTTCCTGGCGCGCACTGTGCTCCCGCTTGCGCGTCACCTGCAGATGCTTCTCCAGCTCCAGCATTTTGGCGCTAGTGTAATCGCATTGCTGCTTCAGTGCATCGGCCTTGGCCTCGGCATGGGCCACCGCCTCCATCTGCTCCTTGGCCTGCTGGGCCAGTTGATCCTGCAGCTGTGCGATTATCGCCTTTGTCTCGATTAGTTCGGCGCGCAATTTGCGCGTCTGCCAAGGACCCGCGGGATCGTTGAAGGAGTTGTTCAGCGAGGTGTTGCTGGCGTTGAGGCTGGTGCTGAGACTGGCATTGTGTGAATCGTTGTCGTCAATACGTCGTTTCTTTGGCACTGCACGAATATAAAGAAATCTTAAATTTTGTTGCTCACATTGCGTGTTCTTCTTCTTACCTGTCACAGAGTCGTCGTTGAAAGACATCGAAAGCCGGTCGAACACAAGCTTCTTGGGCGCCGAGTGTGTGATGCTGTCGTTGAAGCGCGCCATTATGTTGTCCAAGCTGCTTCGTATTTCGTCCATTATATGTTTAATTTATTGGCTCTACTCCGTTTTTGATTTGTTTTCTTGCAAGCGTTTCACTAAAAATGCGACACCTCGAAAAAGTGATGCCCGTCAGTGTGACCGCAGGTCCAATGTAAAAAAATACTCACTTTTCAACTAGAGCGAAAGAAACATCGAATCCTATCGATGAATCGGTGTTTTTTAAGAAACATCGATGTTGTTTTGCATGCATTATTTTAATTTTTTAAAGTTCATTATTATTATAAAAATTAACACGCACGAATATTTCTATACAAATAAACCGATTAGCGCTGGTATATCGACGAGTATATCGATAATACATATCGTAGCTAGTTGGCAGTTCAGTTGGCAATTGGAGGCTTTTCAAAAAATTATGAAAAACAAATTAGAAACACTTATTTTTACGACTAAAGCTTCAAAACACTTTTGATGCATTATTTTGTCGACTCGTGGAGAGCCTATTATGTTAAACGCCTTAGTTAGGCGGAGCAAATGCTGGTGTTCTAACATTTCAATCATTTGAAGCGTGCAGAAATAAAGTGATAAAATTTGCGCTTATGATTTATTTGAGTTGGGCCTATCTATGTGTGGACGTGCGAGCGGGACGGCCTTTTTTGCCTCTGTTAGCTCATGAAAAATGAGCGCATTAAATTTTATGATATTGTTTGGGCCTGTCATCAACTTTGGTCCAAAGCACACACAAGGACCCCCTCCGCATCTCTCTCTCTCTGTCTTCCCCACACTCTTGAAATTTGGTACGCACCCCACGCTGTCTCTCTCTTACTTTGGCACGCACGGACGACAAACAAGTGCCAAAGTTCAAAGTCAAACAATAACACTTTCCATAAACAAAAAAAACAAACGAACGTACGCACACACACATACATACATATGCACATGGTCATATAAACGAAATTGACCTGTGCCAAGGCAATGTAAACAAAAGAAACTTGAAGAAATGCGCGTGTATGTGTGTGTCTTCTCGCTGTCTGCGTTTTGTTCAAGCAATTTGGTGCGCAGTTTATGGCGCGCTTATGTGTGTGTGAGTTTGTGTGTGTACATGCTTGCGGTGTAGTGTGTGTGTTTGTGTGCGGTGCGTGGGCTTAACTTTTTGCCCGTTGAGCACTTTATCAAAGCTTAGCACCTGACAATTTGCCATGAAACATGCGGCCATTGCTATCTGCCTCTCGCTCTCCGCACACGGATACATATATACATACCCAGATATGTACTTATGTGTGCGTGTGTAAATGTAATGAAAATGCTATCAAGTGCTTTTCATTCTCAGCATTCGCTTTGTTTTCGTTGTTGCCCACACACAGGTGCGAATGCCGTCAGCTGTTGCTGTTGCTGTCTCTTTTGTTCTTGCTGCTGTTGTTGCAGATCTCTCTTCTGTCTGGTTGTATGGAGTGGCATTGCTTTGCGCCTTTGAGTCGGGCAACTAATTAAATTAAAGCCGATTAGCCGTCACTTTGTGTGGCAAAACTTGAATATCCTTATCGCAGCTAAGCTCGCCCGCTCGCTCACTGCGTTTTCATTCCTTGCGCTTCCTCCTTCTTCTCCAACTACTTCTTCTTCTTCGGGCTGCCGACGCGGCACTTCGCTTAAAGCTGCCCGCATTTTCTCACACTTGGCCCCAGTGTTAGTTAACATATTTCGCATTCAGCTAATTGTTAATTAACACTTTAAACTCAATTGCTTCACATGAAGTCATGGCTCCAACAGTTTAGTACACTTTCTAAACAAACTTTAAAATTTCTCAATACAATATTTATTATGAAATAGTTATTTATGCGGTAAGATCTTACTCTTTTTTAATACGGCTGTAAAAAGGATTTTTACAGTTAAATTAATGACTGTTTTACCTGAAAATAAATATATCAAAATATGGCTAAAAAATACTAACATTTATATTTGGTATAGGAATATTAAGTTTAAAATATACCATGCAATGTAAAGTATACAATAAGCGGTCGTTAAATTTTAAATATACAATAAGTTTTTCATAAATGCCAAACCAAATTAAATAGCAACAAAAATCAATTTTAAATTTTTCTGTGGAAATTTTTATTATAAATTTGAATACAACTTTTTCAAAACAGTTTATATACTTCAGATTTATAAAGTATTCAAAATTATTGTGAAGAAATTGATATAAATTTTGTTTAATTTTCAAGAACATTTTCATTCCAATAATTTCACAAACAATTGTCTATAATTGGGAAAATAGAAGAAATTCGAAATGATATCAATTCTAAATCTGTATAGGTTGGAATTTACCACATAAATTGCAATGCAGCACAGCGAAGAACACACACACTGACACACGCACACATGTACAGTTATACATTCAACAGGCAGCACGCAATAGTGAGTTTTTTTTTTCTATTTTGGTTTTATTCCGGGTAGGTTTTTGGGGGCAAAGCTTTTCATTGAATTTCCGCTGACTCACAGACGAATCTGCATAAATGTTTGCTTTCAAGTTTGTGAATTTCCATGAGACATGTCCGAAGTGGCTTGCCACTTCAGCTTGCCACAGGCTTCAGGCATCACAATGTCTGTCAGTCACTTCACAGTGCAGTTCGTTGATAGTCGCAGCAGGATTTGGTTTGGTAAGTGCAGCTCAACATATCCTTTTGGCTCGGTCGCATCCTTGACAAATGGTCGCAACAGCCGTTGTCATGATTGATTTCCACTTTTTTTGTGTTGGCCAAGAGGGAAAGTGTTAACCCAGTGCAGTACCTAAGTGGATAACTTAAATTCTGAGCGGTCGTTTAAATGGCTAAAGCACACACACACACACACACACACACACACGCGCAGAGGGCAGCATTTCAAATGCACCTGTTAACCGTTTGGGATATTTATGACTTCCTTGTTGCTGCGAGTCACGGAACTGCGCTCTTTCTCTTTCCCTCTCTCTCTCTCTCGTTCTCTGTCTTTTGTTTGCCTTGCCTGCAGTTTGCTATTGTTTTTGCTTAGCTGTGGATAACTGTGGATATCCGTTCTCGAGATGCTCGCCATGTCCCCGAGGTGTTAAGCTGCCAAGTGCAAGGACAAGCACATGCAGTGTGTGTACGTGTGTGTGTTTGTGTTTGTGTGTGTGAACAGGCAATAAATAAAATCAACAATGGCTAATTGCAAGCACGCTCGTTCTATGCACACAGACAAAGCGCATTATGCAAATTCCATAACCTATTGCTTAGGTCTGGCCAACCTTAAAAGCCAAAGGTGTCTTAAATACCCTGTAACAACTCAAAGCAAGCGTTGCTCCATTTCATTTTAAATAGTTGCATTAGCCTAGACACAAACCTAAATGTATTCAGTATCGTAAAATATTAGCTCAGCTTGCTGTATCGTAATTTGCTGAGGGGTTAATGACACTAGAAATGGTATCGTAAAATGTAGCTGCAACTTTTCAATGTGTAGTGGTACAATTCGAGTTATGTTAGCTAGCATATATTTATATTAATATTATGCAAAATTTCTATTCATTTGCATTTATGTACTGCAAAAGAATATACCCTATAAACATGCTCGCATGCGGAGAGGGGAACATCTATTGTAGGCTTTCACTTTCAAACTAGCAGCAGTTGAACACAGCTAGGCTAAAGAGCAGAGCAGTGTCCAAGTGGTGAGTTCAGTTTCACCGAGAGAACGAGAGTGTAAAAGAGAGAGAGAGAGAGTGGGCTGCTGGGGTTAACACAGCCGGTCCCGGCAGCAGCTGCTGTATAGCCAAGCATTGCATGCCAACAGGCGCCATGCGAAAACTCACCACTTAAGAGAACGTAAAGCATTTATATCGATATGTAGAAAATGTATCGATATTTAACTACTAGCAATGGCGGTCGTTTGAGTTCCACAATATTCTGCATATTTTAATGATTATTTAATGAATATAACAATTTGTTGGCATTTTAAATGTGTAAAAAGCTTATGAGAATATTAACAAGTGATTTACGATAGACAAAAGCTGTATAAAATCCAATTTTCCATAGGTTTTTTTTTATTGGGCTGTTGTGTTTTCGATTGTTTTTGTGGGTGCCGTTTGTTAATCGATGTTGAATTAGGATTTACTTTGCTGCCGTGCGCGCTCTTGGATGGAAGAATTTTGTAATTGAAATGGCCGCGACGCGACGAAGTGCTTGCAGTGCGTAGGCGGTTGTCGTAGACTGACGTCGTGGACCATAGCACGTGCTACGAGTGCGGCGCGTGCAACGGTTACCACCACCAACCAACACCACAGCAGCAGCAGCAGCAGCAGCAGCAGCAGTTACTGTTACAAGAACAACAACAACTACAACAACAACAGCGAGCAGCAACAACAACATCACAGCGTAGACAAACGACCGCAGCAGCAGCAGCATCTAAAGCTGAGGCTCAAGTAACAACAACAAAACCAAAAGCGAAAGCAAAAGCAGCAGCAAGAGATACAAAGTGACAAAGAAAATGGCAATTAAATAAAGCGATTGCGGGAATTTGGCTAAAATTTGCTTTGAAGCAAACAAATGCAAAGACAATTTTTAAAATCAAATAAAAAAAAACAAAAATGTGAGATAATTAACACAAAAAGAGTGTATTCGATGTGAAATGTGAGAGTGACAATAATTTAATTTTAAGCAACAAAAACACATTTTGCACATTGTTATTTGCACCTGGACGTTTGATGACAATACTAACAATTTATATTTAAGAGGAAAATACGTCGAATCAAAGCCAATAAATAAACAACAACTGAAATGAGAGTAAGAGTAATAATTACAAATATATATATATAGACATTTAAGATGAATTGAAATTGACGGTAAAGCCAACAACGTGTCGAGAAATGCCATTTACCCAAATAATGCTAAACAAAGAAGTATAACAGCGCAGCGCCAAAAAGTAGGCAACAACAACAACGAAACGAAGCCCACAAAACGCAAACAGGATACTTAAAATATCAAGGCAAATACACACAACCACACACACATACACACAACCATATAAGTGTGCGGACGCGCGTGTGTGTGTGTGTGTGTGTGTGCGTGTGCACATCAACTAAAAATATATTGTGCGCTTCATATTTTTGGACTTGGCCATTTGCAACGTTGTTTGCCAGAGCGTTTTGCTGTGTGAATTTTGGTAAGCAGAGCACGAAATAAATATACATACATAAACAACACCAACAGCAACAGCAACGGCAACTGGCTGCTGCTATTGAGGTGTATTTGAGCCCGCGGCGCGACAGGCGCAAAGCAAACAGCAAAAGCAAAAACACAAAACAGAAACCCAAAACTGTGGCTGCGGCTGGAAACCAAAACTGAAACAGACGTCGCCTGTGTGTAAGATGCCAAATGCTTGCTGCTACATTTGAACAGAGATTGATGCTGCCAGTCAAAGCACAAACAACGACAACAACAACAACCGACAACCGACAACAACCGACAACCGCCGTGCGCCATTCAAACAGCAATTGAGATATGTAAGTAACAAAAATACAAAATAAAGGAGAGCAGCAAAAAAAAAAAAAGGGAGAAAGAAAAACATATACAGACATGTTTAGGGACTTAGCAGCAAATCGACTGCGTATCATTTTGATGTAGCACACTTTTCGGGTTAGCCTCGACGCCTCAGCCTGAGGCCTGCACTGACATTTTCGAATGCGCAGCAAAGTATGCTATATTTATTTTTAGTATTGCCATGTGTGTGTGTGCGTGTGTGCGGCAAATGAAAAATGTTAGCGAGAAATGCGGTGTTCGAAGGCGAAAGAGCTTTATGCATATTTTTACAGCATTTAAGTGTGAAATGATGTGTTAGCGCATTATTTGACTTAGGCATGAAAAATGCCAAGACCACAAGCTACAAACGCACACGAAGACAACAAGCGAAGCTGTAAGCCCTGACAGAGTTGAAGTGGCAAACAAACAGGCCAGATACACACACACAGAGCAGGCGAGTAGAGAAGAAAAAAAACGTAAAAATACAAATACGAATACGAATACACACACACAGCAGCAGCAGCGGCAGCAGCAGCGGCAGCAGCAGCTGGCTGTACGTGTGACTTACAAGAAAAAACACTTATACGCCACGTTGAACGTGGAACGGTCGCAAGTTTTATCAACTTGTGCGGGCTGCTTGGACGCTGCAAACTCAATTTGGCATTTAGGCTGGCAAAAGCACAACAAATACACACGCACACAAACACACACCTACAGCAGGAGAGATACACACAGCAAGCTAGCCAAGCCGAAAATCGATTGTGATGCTGGGGCAAAAACAAAATAACTGCTCCATAAAGACCCTCTCCAACCCAAAAAAGAAAAAAAGAATACAACGGTATTTGTGTGTGTGTGTGAGTGCTGAAGCAACTCAATGCTCAATCAGGCAGCCAGCAACGAGTTCGTAAGCCGCTTTCTGCATTTACTGCACGACCCGCCCCACTAAAATACAATTTGGGTTAGATACTCAACCCCGCTCCATCAGTTTGCTGCTCTTCCTTTTAACCTTATCGATGTTAACCCTATTGGAATGCAGTGTCGAGCAGTGTCTGAACTTGTGCATATATACACCTAATTACGGGGCATTTGCCACACCGAAATTTAATGCAAAATCAATTAACCATGTCTGCTGTGACCCAGACAGTCGCTGCAGGCGTCTGATTCCACCGAATCTGCTCAAGTCCATGAACTTTCCATTCAATTAAAACCAGTTTGCTCCACCATCAGAGTTCACCGAGATTGCATGGATGTTTGCACTGGCATTTCAACTCGCAGTCTGAGCGTCTAAAGATATTATCTTGCTGTGGAACAAAAGTTCAGAAACTCGGATGAAGTGAGCAGTTATGTTAGTTATGGGGTCATCGTATCTAAGACTGCTAATACTTTCCTTAAACTTTACTGATATTTTTTACGAAATTGCTTCTGTTAATTTCTAAATAAATACGGTTTAACCCATCATATTTTTGATTAAATGAGTTGCGTAAATACTAAAAGAAAAACTCTTACAAATCGAACAAAAATAATTGTTCACTTTAAACTGTTAGGCTTAGAGCATGCCGTTCAAAGGACTTTTTATTGCTACAGGGAAGCACATCAAATGCCCAACTCTTTGCCATATTTTACGTGACTTTTTATTTTTTTGGCCCTGCGATAAATCGAATTGAAAAACTGCCAGAATTCCAATTGCAATTGTTTTGCACCGAATTAGGCGAGAGTGGGAATGAAAAACGAAAAACTTTCGGCAATTTGTCACAATAAAAAGCAATGCTCATAAGGTCTGTGACACTTGTAGGCTATTAATTTAATCGGCTTAAAAATGCACTTTACTTAAGTACTTAAGAGCCTTGATAGGAAAATGAGAAAAATGAAAAAAACAATATAGAAGTTGGCAGATTGAGGTCGACTTCAGTTTTTGGCTCTTGATGCAAATGATAGTTAAAAGTGGCTGCTAATTAGCAGTTGCCTGGCAACTGCTTTTTATGCTAGATGAAAGATTTGTTACACTGTCTTTTGGTAATTTAATTAAGTTGGAAATTCTTTTGATACATATTATTTTTAATGAAATGCTCCAAGGCAACAACTACTCCGCTATGGCTGCAAAACACGCGATAATGGAACTACAATATCAAATGAAATGAGCAGTGGGCGTAAATTTAATGCCAGTAAACTGCGCCACAGGAGCAGCAACAACAATCTGTTGCAGCCTCGCATGCAGTGTCCTTGGCGCCATAAACCAGTCAACTTTGCCCACAATCTGTCTGTCTGTCTGTCTGTCTGCCTCTCCGTCTGCTGCATTAGTCGCTTTCAATGCCAAATCGTGCGCTGCAATGCGTTTGAAATCTAATTAAAATCTGAGGTGCGCATAATGAATGCAATTCAAACGGGGAATTGATGTGCCAGCTAATATATAAATTATGCGCCTAGACAGACGAGCTGAGGCATCTCGCAGTCATACGCCCCGTGGTACAGCATTAACTGCGCACAAGTGGCGAACGAAAGCGTTCAAGTACAAAAATCAATTTCCGTTAAAACAGTTGCCCGTTTGCCCTGCCAGACACTCTCGGTAAGCTGGGCAAACATGCAAGCAGACAGAGAGAGAGAGCGATAGAAGTAGAGCGAGAGAGAGGGAGACTGTTAAAACTGCGAATGAAATTGAAATGTGGCAAATGAAATACAAGCGCTTAATGGTTAGCTCCATGTCTGGCTGGCTAACTGATAAATGTAACTGGGCAACAGCAGCAGCAGCAGCTACCATGTGACCACCGCACAATAGCACTGACTGAATGACTGACTGACTGACTGACGGACTGACGGACTGAATGACGGACTGCCTTTGGTTCAGTGCACATGCTGCTCGCTGAAAAGTATCTGACAGTGCGGCATCCTGGTGTCCTGATGAGCACGCGACTTGCCCAGAGCGACATCTATCAGCACATTTCGACATCCTGTGCCTTTTGCTCGTTGCTATCGCACACACACACACACACACACACACACACACACCCACATACCCAACTTACATGCACAGCCACACAGATACAGATAGATTCATTGCTCGGCCAGGCATCATAAACCGCTGCCACGTGCGCTCCAAAGACAACGTCAAAAACAAAGCAGCAGCAACTACAGTCCGTCCGTCCGTCCGTCCGTCCGTTGCTCTTTTAGTCAATATTACCATTGACGCCTTGACTAATGAAAGTAAAGCTGCCAACGCTGTCATCATCAGCATCAGCATCAGCATCAACGTTGCCCGCTGATCAAAATGTAAACTGAAAACGACACAAGCAACGAGCATAATAATAATGAGAACAAGGCGATGATGATGATGATGTTGATGATGATGTTGACTGTTGACAGTAAATACGCACAGCTTGTGTTCCAGCAAATTGGCTCGAACTGGCTGCGACTTTTATCTAAATTTTAAAAGCAAACTTGTATACAAATCGTAAACTTATTAAGAAGATGCTCAAGTTTTCTTTGGCCAGCTGAAAGTTTAATTTTGGCCTCACAGCAAACTCTGAAAATATTTCATTTCATTTAATTAATCTCAGCAACAACTTTACTGCGTTGAATTTCATTTAAATTGCTGCATAGTTTACATATTAAATTCAATTTAAATCAGTTGCAATCATCGACTTCAACTCTAACATATTCAATTTAAATTGCTTGCAAAAGTTTTGGAAACAAGAACCAAACTAATTGCATGTGCTTCAATTTTATGAAGCCAAAAAGTTCTCTCTTTATAGCAATTGCTTTAAAACTCAACGCAACTTTGCAAATCTATTAAAAAGAGCTGAAAACTCCCATAAGTATTTTCATATTTTGGCCGGCAACTGATATCGCACAAATAAATAATTGAATTTTGTTAAACGAACTAAAAGTTTGCCAGTCGAGAGCTGTTCATACATTGCGTCCATCAATTGCAGTCCAGAAGGTGAAGCAACTTTGCCTTGAAAATTAACTAAAACACGAAGAAATTCATGAAGTTAATTACGGTGAATTTAAACTGCCCTTTAACTGGCAGTGTTGAACAGCAATTTAGCGCTGATTGGAATGGAAATTAATCACATTTCCGTGCATCTAGCAAATCGTGTGAATACAGCTTGTTAATCTGAAGGGTGCTCGCTTGAAGCTAGCTGTGATTGCTTCCAGGAATTGTGTGTGTGTGTGAGTGTGGAGGAGGGGCGTGGACGGGGGGGCGTGTCTCATGGTAGGTAACACGTGCTTAGTCTAGTTGAGCCGAGGCAAGTGTATTGATGGCCTAATCCTTGGGGCAGCAGAGGGAAGCCATTCTACGAGCCTGGCTACAACTTTGCTCTAAAGTTGCCCCCAACAACAAATACTGGATGCTCACATGTAAACAGGACATGACAATGCAAAATCCTTGCGGATTTAAACAACGGCCACTATTTGCTCGAAGTAAACTCGCTTTCGCATTCGTATTCGCATTCGTATTCACAATGACAATCACAAGCGTATAAAAGTTAGCGAAATATATGTATGTGGAATAGTAGTAAAAAGAGGAGGAGTAGTAAGGAGTGGGGAGGGAGGGAGGGGAGGAGGGATGTGTGCATATCCATTGAGTGACGCCCAATTGCCGCCCATTTGCGAGCACAATTTTCTGCATTTCACTCATGTGCAAATCAAACATGACAGCTGAGTGGCAGGCAAACATTCCCGCCAGCCCGGCATAGACAGCATAGACAGAGCCTCAAACCACATCATTAAATGACATTCAATTCCATATATATACATCATACATATATATATATATGTGTTATACTCACATCTTTGGCAACCGATCGCAGCCGACGGAAATGAGACGAAATGAAATTGGAAGGCCCAAAATCGAAGCAGGCAGGAACTGCGATTGCGATTGGCAACACGGAATGGAATGGAGGAACGGGGGAAACCCTCGAGAGGGGGGATTGTAACTGTACATACTATACTCGCATAATGCTGATGATGATGATGACTGTCACTCGTTGACACGCCTATTGAATGTAAAACGAAAATGAAAACAAGTTGAATTGCTGCCGCAAAAGGTCATTGTGTTTGGCGACCCAAAGATACCTCTTAGGCATCAAATTTAAGGAGAATATAGATGGAGCTCAGATACATATATATTATTAAAAGTCTTTAACTAAAGAGTAGTTCAAGTTAATGGCAATTATCGAATTTATGAGTGAAGTCACTTGAGGTTATTTGTTATACCATCGAAAACAATGGAATAATATTGTCTCTCCTAAATATATACAACTTCCTAAGAAAAATCCAACTTAGTAAATAATCTATCATAGGTAAATCTTTGAGTCGATGCCCCAGCAGTTTAGATATGCTAGATTTGATGTGATTACTAAAATAATAGCAATAAATAATAATGTCTAGTGCAAGATGTTTCGAGTATCGAGCAAAGTTTAAAAAGACATTTTTTTTAAAGCAAAATTTTTAGTTGTATTTATTTTGTGTTAACTTAATATATATCTTAATTTGACAAATTTGCTTTACCAGTTCCATATTATTATTAGTATTATTTTGTGCTTTATTTCTGCTTATAATGTTACATTTATTTAAAGCGTATGATTCATAATTTATATCATAAAGAATTTAGCTAGTAAAAGCTTTTCCACTGAATTTTATAATTTTTTTTCTTGCTTATTTATACCATGTAATATATTTTGTAATTTTTTCGTAAGAATTGTTAATTGTAGTCGGAGCAGCGCCTACTCTCGGAGTAGGCATTTGCGACCGCTGCTTAAAGCGGTTTATTAACCTTAAGATACACTTCGATCCTCCAAACTCACTCCAAGTATTTGTCTTTTTCTTTGAACCTGCCATGTATAACATTAAATAATTCTCCAGATTTTTGCTGGTATTTTAATTTAATTTGAAGGAATAAACTAATAGCGTATAACTAATATAACCTTCACTAAGACAGCCTTATATAAGGTAAAATCAAATCAGCAAGCGGATGTAGGCAACATTGAGTTCAGCACAGAATGCTCGTAATAGTGGCCAGCTGCAGAGGTCACACAGAGAGAGATAGATATATATAGAGAGACAGAGAGAGAGAGAGAGTGTGTGGAGAGTCGCACACATGCATAGAGAATTCAGTAATTTTTAACAATTTGCCTTTGCCCGTTTCGACTTGAAAGCCGCACACTTGAGCATAGTTGGATTTTCATTGCCGCCATTTTGTAGCACGCGCATAACAATACAACGAAGGAAGCAGAGAGAGAGAGATGGAGAGATGGAGAGGGAGGCAAACACGCACACACACACAAACGCACACACGCACACAGACTTATGCAGGTTGACACAATCGCACAATCACATTATGTCCCACACCAGCGCAATTCTGATTGCACAATTACTTACAATGGTTCGCATTTTGTTCGCTTTCAATGCGTCTGTTCGTTCTGTGTGTGTGTGAGTGTGTGTGAGTGTGTGTGTCTATAATATTTTGTTTGCTAATTGTATGGGCGTGCCTGTGTGACGTGTGCGTGTGTGTGTGTGTGTGCGTGTCTGTCTGAGTAAAACGCATCGAATTCTGCTTGTCATTCTTCTGTTACGTAAAGCTTCAGCAGACATTCCCATAGACTACGTGTATGCGTGTGTATTTGTGCTTGTATTGGTATTTGTATCTACGTGTGTGTGTGTAATTTGCGCCGTAATACTCGTTGTGGCATCACATCCACCTTTGAAGTGCAACCGAGTCGCTTGTTGTCGTTCTTAATACCATTATTGTTGATGTTTTTGTCCTCTCATTTGGCGTAGTTGAAGGATTCTGCATATAAACTGATTTACGTCCTTCCTCTCCTTCTGCCTTTGGTCGGTTCGCTTTGCTTTCTTTCTGCGGTATTCAAAGCTCTTGTACAATCGCATAAGCTGATTTGTTATCCACTAACTCTTTTATATAAGTTTGCTGTTTAATTTGTCCCCATTCAAACGAGCTCCCGATGCTTGCGACGCAACTTTAATCATCATCTCGAAATTCGCTAGAAATCGTAATCTAACTTTATTGTCAACAACTTGTATCGCAAAAGGTTATGATGGACTTGCAACTGTCGTGGATTTGCAGTAAATTTAATTTTCAATATATTTCAAATATTTAAAGGCTTTATCTAGAGTATAGACAAAAAACTATTTTAATCATTTTTTTCTTATTCAGACTTTTTTACGTTATAACATTTTTACTTAACAACAATGAATATGTTTTTTCATATTAATATTCATTTGATTCATTAAAATTGTTTACAACCAATTTCATTCATTATACACAATGTTATAAACGAAATTGTTTTTTAAGTCTTCAAAATTCAATGTAACTTTTTTATAAATTCAGGAATCTTTTTTTGTTGATGTACTTAAAGAAAATTAATTCAGTAAATTTATTTTTAAATAGCTAATAGCTGGAGTTTAGGTGAAATTGAATAAATAAATTAAGAAGTAGTTAATAAAATGAAAAATCTATTCTCCAGAATGCATATTTTAACTTGAATTAATTTGAAATAGGTAATTGCGTTAGCTTGAGTACAGATAAAAATGAATAATCGAATTTAAAAGTTGTTCATTCAATGGAAAAACATTATTCCACAAATTGCCACAAATTTGTATTTTTTATACAACATATTTTTTACTTGTTGACAATGTTGTTGTCGTTCTCGTTTTTTCCATATAATGCAATAAAATACAAATTGTTTACAAAAAATTCTGTTCATTAACAACAATTTTATTAACTGTCGTTTAATTTAATTCTATGGAATATCTTTAAAATTCAGGCGAATTTTCGTATTGATGTATGAATTAAAGAAAATTGATTCTACTTAAACTTGATTCAGTTCCCAGAACGATGAATCAATTTCCAATTGATTGAATTCTTATGAAATAGTTTTGATGCTTGGGAAAGAAAATTGTAAAGTTTATCGATAGAGATGGATGTGTCATGACCTCTCGTTACCTCTCAGAAACTGCCTCGTCTCTCGACCTATCGCAACCTTTCTCGGCATTATTTCTTTCTCTTCACGTGCGACATTCCCGCTTCAAAGGTAATGTTTCTATAGAAACTCTCTGGACGATGTTGAAGTTGCAGGCGAGGAGCACTTGACATCGTCTGTTGCATAAACTAATTAAATGCGCACACATAATTTATGAGCAACGCAATGAAAGGAAAATAACTAGCAGCAGGGTAATAAATTTAAATTATGCTCCATCCCCAAAAGGCCGACGCGCAAAGCAAACAAAAAAAAAGTGAGTGTAAAAAACAGCAAGTCAAGAAGAGAGAGAAAAAAAAGTGGAATATGGTGAGCTAGAAATTTTACGCATAGCTGAGCAGAGCCAGAACCAGAGCCGGAGACTGAGACTGAGACAGAGACTGAGACTGAGACAGAGAGACACTCCAACTACGACTGGCGCTCACACACGTTGTTGAAATTTTTCATGATTTTTTTTTGCCGTTTTGGTTTTATATTTTTTACTTGGCCTGCGACGTGCTGGCTCAGCGACGACCCACAGGACTGAGGCTGAGGCTGAGGCTGAGGCTGACAGGGCACAGTAATGAAATTCCAAGAAGCTTCGGACCACAAGCGGATGAGAAAATATGCGAATGAACGCGGCGAAAGGAGTAAGTGGGGGCAGCGGGCAGGTGAAGAGTAGTCAGGGGAGAGAGAGAGAGAGAGAGAGCATCCCATATGGGTAACATTATTAGGACACACGTCCGTTCAAATCGCACCCATGTCATTCATGATTGGTGGACGGCGTCTTGGCCTTGGCCTCCGTCTCCGCCTCGGTCTTCGCCCATAGCCGAGAGAATGACCAGCTAACCAGTTGTCCAACAGCGTCAGGATGCTGCCAAGACAAATTAAGCAATGGCCCCCGGGCAATTTGATGGACGTCGTCGTCGTCGAGTTGGGTTTGAGCTTCAGCTATTTGCGTAATTGGCTTCAACGCCTCCTCGGCCCGATATCTTGCATAACTCGGCGATGTGTTGGCATTTTAATGATGCGAGCGATGGTCGAGGGTCCGAGAACCTTAAGTTACGTTGCATTTGCTTATTATTGTTTAATAGGATATTGCACAAGCCGATGCTGTGTACACAAAATATTATAGCATACTTATTGGGGCCGAAGACGAGCACAACAAAGACTTTCTTTCTGCTTGCCTTGCGCCTTGCCTTGTGCAAATAATATAGAAATAAGCTGCAGATAGACTTGAGTTGGCAATTTACTTGAAAATAATTCAATTTGGCTGCTCGAGTAGCATTCGCATTTCGCCTCCCTCGGCAAATAAATATTAAAAATGCATAGAAATTTCCTTATGAATGTGTATGCACGTTCCACACACACACACACACACACACGTGTATCTGTTTGTGTATACAGAAATTATATTTGCTTGGCATTTGTATGCTTAATGCCAATTCCAAACTCATATGAACCATAAACTGTTTGCTTTTGTTAGCCGAGAGCCTCGAGAGCCTCGAGAGCACTCGCATGTGGCCAAATACGAATTTGCGACGCAAAAAAAGCAAAAGCAATGCCCGGCAGAGAGTGGTAGGTAGGTCCTTGCCAAAAGGGGGGGAGTAGTTGGTAGTCCTGGCAACTCCAGCCATCGAAGCGAGGAGGAAGCAGCAGCTGCAGCAGCTCGACGGTCTCATCAGTCCAAGATAAACAGATGTCAAGTGCTTGTCCCGCGTTTGCCGTCGAGATCTACTTTTAATGATGTTCATCCCGGGGTCATCGTCATCCTAGTCCTTGTCGTTGCCGTTATCGTTTTGTCGTCTAGCATGTGCCAAGTGTCAATTTTTCAAAAATTTCTCAAATGCCAAACAAATCGCAAATCACAAATCACAGTGCCAACAAAGTTCTTGGCCGCTGTCGATGTCGATCTTCTTGTTGTTTTTGTTGCTTCAAAGGCAAATCATTGCGAGCTTGAGATTGAAAAGGTTTAAATTCCAAACAAATGAAAATTTTCTTTCATTATTGTTGTTGTTGGTGTTGGTGTTGGTGTTGTTGTTGTGGCTGATTGCTTTCGCAAACAATATTAAGTATACCTCTAGTTGTACAGCTGCCACAGTCTTTGTTGTTGCTGTTTGTTGTTCTGACAAAATATTTGCACAAAAGTTAACGCAGTAAATTACATTCGGTATATGGAAATGACAAACGGAATTCCAAGTTAATCAGCGAGTTACTTCTGCAGCAACAAAAACAACAACAACGACAACAACAACAACGGCATCTGAATGCGGGCTCCGGTTAGTTAACTTGGGTTGAGTTGCAAATATTTCCACAGACAATGCGCTGTGCTCGGAGCATTTAGTTAATTTTCATAACAACCCGAATTGTTGAATTAATGTTGAATTTCGAATACTTTTTGGGGACAACAAAGCAAATAGTACAACAAAATCAGCAAGAGTGCAACTATAAGATAATTGTGGGTTAAATAAAATGTGCTCTAATAAGATAATATGAGAGCATTAAAAGTTCGTTTTGTTTGCTAGTTTTTACTCATGTTGCTTTTCTCTAAATTATCTTTTTTCCATCCAAATATATTTCTGTTCTATTATTACTATTTTGTATTAATTTAAACTAAAAGTATGTTACACATAAATTATAGTAAGTCTGATAGAAGGAACGTTCAAAAGAATAATAATTATTATTCAAAATATTAGAAAATACGAGTAAAGAAGATAACTATAGTATTAAAAATTTAGCAAGACCAAATCGAAAAGGACTTGAAGTTGGTAGCGTTTAAGTCTTGATTGAAGTTTAAGTTGCAGTATTGCATTAAATTCTTGCATAAACGTCTTTATCGGTGTTGTGACCAAATACGTAAGAAAATTAATATAATATCTCTTTTTCAGAGTTTTCATTTGAAAGACTCGGCGATTTAAGGGATTCACGTTCAGTTAGTTTAACATCAATTTATTTATTATTTATTTATTGACTTTTGATTTCCGTTTTCTGTTGTGCTGGAATTTATCAGGCCAAGAAAATAGCAAAGTTGCAATTTCTACAATTCCAAGTTAAATAAAATGTATTTCAAGAAGCCAAGTTGATTACTTCTAATGGCTTCTCGGCAATCTATTGTTAAATATTTACGAAGAAAACAATTTCAACAGAAACACAAGTTCAGCATATTGCAATTTAAATGCACTTACCTGCTTAAATTGTTCAGCATTTTGTTATTAAAATGCATGACATACCTGGGGAATTTGAATGTGCCAAACTTGCATGCAGTGATTCTGAGTAAATCGCATTAATTTATGCCACAAATAATTGGCACTTGCAGCACGAAATTCCTGGCAATTCGAGCAGAAGCAACACACGAGGACAGCTTGTTGTTGATGTTGTTGTTGTTGTTGTTGACTCACTTGTCAGAGTTGAGTGAATCCTATTAGTGTCAATTATTGTCCTTGACATATCATAAAGCAGAGCAGCTGCCAGGCAGGGATGCCAGCTCAGGTCGGGGACCCGTGTGTATGCATTGTACTCTCACCTGCCCCCCCCCACATGCCACGTCTCCCTCTGCACATTGTACTTTCACCTGTTGCATCTGTCTCGCTCTGACTGCCAGCAGTTGCCAGTTGGCAGCTGCTCTCAGCTGCTGCATTGGAAGTGCGAGGAAAACTGGAATATTGTGTGTACACAGTACGCAATTTAGGTCGCATTGATGTATTGCCATGTGGCAGGGCAACTCTTACCTGTGGCTGCCACACTTCGCACCCTCCAGCCTCCACTCTCGACAGTCTGCTTGTGCCGTGGCAATCAGAGTGCGGCTTAAAAGTTAATTACACCACGGCCCAATAAATTATCAGATTTATTGACTCGACTTTTTATTGATGTGCCACTGGCAGCGGGATGGATGCTGTCTTCTTCTTTATTCTCCTCCCCGAAGTCAGCCTTCAACTCAATCACAATTGAGCAGCGCGCGGCTCATAAATCGTTCAATTATTCCCAGTTTGCCGGCTGCCAAAAGCAACAACAACAACAAGAACAACAACAACGGCCCAAACAAGTAATAACAACAGCATCAACTTAAAAGCGGCTTTATTTACCACTGTCAAAGGCAATATTGTGTATTATATGCTGACAGCTTTAAGGCCCATCTGCTGACACAGTTCTCCCCAACTAGCTATAGCGGGAGGGGGGCGGCGAGGTGCGGAATGCGTGGGCGTAGTGTCAACAAATGAATATTCGGCAATATGAAAGTGGCTCACAATAAAGCCCACCATCACTTATATAATGATCTGTATGTATGTAGGAGTGTGTGTCCACACAAACATATCTATACACTGAGATATAGACGTTACAAATATGACACTAGTGCGATAATGAACTGGAACTATGACAAAGCGAATTTCGTGTCTGTGATGTGCTCGTGATCCCCACGGATTATATTTCAGTTCAGCTGACATTATATCAAGTGACCAACATTAATATAAATACATTATCTAAGAGGAAAAAATGTAGCATACTTTTTTGCGTTAGCATTCAAAGGGTTGCAATATCATTTATATTTTTCATTTATATTGTGATTATACGTTTAGTATTATTATCATTCTGCGGCAATTTTAAATATCAATATGACAAAATTTTTAGAAAAATATTATACATTTTAGTACTACAATTTTAAAATTTGTATTTTTTTTTTCAAATTACAATCGAAATATAAATATAACTATATTTGTTTACTTTCACATTCCTTTTATTTTAATACGCTAATGTTTAAGTTTATGCTTAAAGCCAAGCATACCAATTCATTGAAGATTTTTCTGTTGAATTAATAAAGGACATTAATAAACTTGCAATGGAAATATTATTAAAGACAAAAATGCAATTATTATGCAAGTTTTCCTTTCTTTGTGGTTTAGTATTATAAGCACTATGTTTAGCATTTTAGTACTACAATTTTGAAATTGTTATGTATATTTCAAATTACAATCGATATAGAAATAGAACTATATTTGTTTACTTTCACAATCTTTTTATATCAATGTATAGTTTATTTGTTGCAGGTATTATTTAAGTTTATTTTTGAAATATGGAAAACATGATTAAATTGTAGGAAAATGTTATTTATTTTAATTGGCTACCAATTAATTTGTACCAACTAAATGTAGTATGATTAAATAGATTTCTAAAGCAACTTAAACCTAATTTAAACTGTTGAGGATGTGTTGCAAAAGCGAAGTGGAAAGCCAAGCCACGACACGAGCTCATCTCTAAGTGAAAGTCTTTCACAATACCAATGTCAATATGAAAATATTGGTGCTCTCTGTGCTCTCACCCAGAGGCCAATGTCATTGTCTGTGCGGTGTTTTGTTATGTGGCCCCGGCTAATGGCATATCCATTAGACACAAAAGGCCAAATTGCGTGGCATGGCAACGTTTCCGTCGCCGTTCATCGGCATCCTTATATCTCTGAGTGTGTGTGTGTCTGGATGGGTGTGTGTGTGTGTGTGTGTGTGATTATTGCATTTAGGGGGGACGCGGCTTTATTGTCACGTACCGGACAAGTGTGAGCCATTGGGCCATTGCATAATTGATTTTTATTCATGTGAACAGTTTTGCCCCCTGGCGATTTGCATTTGCTGCTCACTGTTCACTCTTCGTAGTTCCAATTTGTTATGCACAGCATGCACAGGCCTCCAGGAGTGTAAGTGTGTGTGTGTGTGTCTGACATAATTCGGTTGAAGTTGATCAAAGTTTGCCACATATGTGTGTTAATGCTGTTGAACTTTGTTTCCGCTTTTGCAGTTTGATTTCGCTTAATGACGCTGATTAAAACATGAACGCACTCGATATGAATAAACAATTTCTAAGCGTGACGCAGGATCCGCATTCGCATTCGCATTCGCACTCGCACTCGAGCGATGCCCAACGCAATCGCACTCGGTAAGTTTCAGCTTCCCCAAGTTCCCCTTCTTATCCTTGACTCTATTCCACACCACTCATCTTCTGTGTGTTGCAGCTCGGAGCGTGCCTCCAGTTTGGCCCTGCCCCTCAACTCGCTGCTGGACTTTTATGACAAGCAACAGGAGCAATGCAAATCGGTCACCCTTCTGCCGTTGCCCAGCACTGGCAGCAGCATCGTCCGTCGCCACTCCTCCCACTACTATCCCATGCTCGAGGATAAGCAGAAGCCAGCCCCAGGCCAGATGCCTCAGGCCACCGCGGAACTGTTGGTGAGCACTTGATGAAATCCCTGGCCATGCCTTGACATGCTACAAATTCCACATTGATTAATCGTCTGGCCCGAGAGTAGCGAAAGACGAGAGCACACACGAAGCAGTGAAAACATGCAATTTAAGGCTAGAAATTTAGCGGAAACTTCAGCTTTATATTCAATCGGAATAAGGAAAAGGCTTTAAAATATATATGTATGTTATATAGTTTTAGGTCAAGCTGAAAATGGCTTGGATGCTAAAGACTTGAGTTTGGTTATAGTTGATGATGAAATCCAGTTGTGCTTAACAAGGTGCTAACAAAAAGACTGACAACCTAAAAGAGTTCTATTGACAGCATCAAATTCAAAGCATATTATTAGAGAAATATTAAATATTAACTAAATTTAGTTCTATATGCTTTTATGAGTATGAGTATGAAACTCGATTCAAATATTCTCACTGGTAATAAAAAGCTAGCCAACAAAAAAAGTAATATTTTAGGTGTTGAACAAAATATTTAAGATTCTAATCAAAAATAGCTTAAAAGATTTTATTGCTTATGCTTCGACATAAATAGCTAAGGTTAAAAAAGAAATTATCCCTATCCATCTTATTATGATCATAAGAAAACTGTATAGTTTTTATTAGAACTGGCTATAAACAAGCCAACATGCTCAGCACTTTCTGCTTGCGTTTCGCTGGCGCTGCATAATTTATGGGATCGATGAATGCAGTTTGTAGTTTGCAGTTTGCAGTTTGCTGTTCACTGTTTTTCCCCCAGAGCTATGCACACAATGCAGCATGTCATGCTTAGCCTGCTGCAGCTGAACCGCAATATCATGCTCCTCATCCTCATCATCATCAAGAACAGCAGCACAGCATTATGAACCTCTGCTGCCCTTGCCGCTTTGCTCGTCATCGTCAAAAATGTTTTGTGTGGCACGCGCACAAATCTGTGGGGCGAACAAAGTTCAAGCTCCGCCTCCAGTTGCCTCCAGTTGCCTCCAGTTGCTGCCACTTCCACTTCCTCGTTGAGCTGTGTCAGGTTTTTACTCGTCTGCTGGCTTAGCCGACGGCTTAGACTGACTCATTGGCCAGGCGTATTGCCATTTGACTTTCTACTTTCTACTTTCCATTTTATTTATTTTCATTCTTTTTCGCCCTGGCTTGCGACAGGTAAACATGTCGGATGCGAAATATTGCAAGTCAGCAGCAGCGGCAGCGGCACCGTTGGCAGCCGTCGCAGCGAGCAAGCATCATCAGCAGCTGGTGCGTGTGGACACGCCAGTGACGCCTCCGCCGCCCATTCCGCGGCGCCTGATGCGCGCCAACAAATGCGGCTGGCAGACAAACGATGGCTGCCAGGATGCGGCCAGCAGCAATGTGTTTGTTTATCCACAGCCAACAAATGTGGTCATGGATGGTCATGGACAGGGACAGGGACAGGGACAGGGCTTGATGGTGGTGGGTGGAAATGGTGTGGCAGGTGGCCAATCAGCGCTGCTTGTTGACATTGCCGCACGTCCGGCATACGCGGATGCCGATGGCATATCCGATGACGACCGCATGAGTCTGGAGAATTCCGTATTCGATGAGTCACTCACCTCGACACCTGTCAAGGTCGCCGGCTATCACAGCACCCGCTACGCGATGTCCGGCCACGTGGCCAAGCGCGCCCAGCGCTCCTCCAGCAGCACCGTGGACTCCGCCTACGGCTCCTCGTCCGGGGCGCACAGCGAACGCTTCGCATCCAGTTCGACGAGTGTCGATTTTCGCAGTCGCTTCTCCTCGGTGGACACGCAGTCCTCGCTGGACGACAAGGCCATGTGCGGCTCCATTGATTCGCCGCTGGCCAAGGATACGTGCCGTCTGGAACGTGCCGCCCTCAACGATGTGATGCACAAGCTGAACAACAATCTCTACGCCACCAACAACAGCAGCAACAGCAGCAACAACAATATCAACAACAATAGCGGCGGCAACAACAAGTTGCCAACGGTGCCGGCCCGCAAGTTGCCACAGCTGCCGACAAAGTTGCCGCCGCCGCCGCCGCCCACAAAGTCCTGCAACAGCAGCTGCAACTCGTCCAGCGACTGCGGCAAGGAGACCACGACCAGCGGCAGCAGCGTTCCCGCCTCGGCATCGACATCGTCCGCCGGCAGCGGCTCCAGCACCATCTCGAGTGCCACCATGTCGTCCACCTCGGTGTCGCTGAACGCTGGCCCGCCGCCAGCTGCCAATACGAAACGTCCAGGTCCGCCGGAGCCACCGTTGCGCAATCTCAACTCGTTCGAGTCCATGGACACGTTGCCCAAGGTGCACGCCCAGCCGCCGCTGACGGTGCGCAACAAACTGAGTCGCAACAAGCCGCCGCCCATCGTCTATCCCAAGCTGCAGCAGCGCCAGGACTCGACGCTCTCCAGCGACAGTTACTCCATCAGCTCCAGTCCCGGCTACAGCTCCAAGCTCATGGAGACGCCGCTGCTTGCCGCCGCGCAGAGTTCCCGCAAGAGTCCAGCCCCCGGAGCGGTGCAGCGTCAACCTTTGATGGATCTGGCGCCAGCTCGCTTCGGCATTGGCGGACAGTCGACGGCGTCGTCGACGCCAGCGAGGGGCAAGCTGAACTTCCGCCAGGACTCGACCATATCCAGCGACAGCTTCAGCCAGACTTCCAGTCCGGGCTACAACCCCAAGCTCATGGAGGCGCCGCTGCTGCCCTCGCTATCCGCCAAGCGCCTCTGCAGCGGTGAGTCGCAACACCTTTAACTATAATTATTATTGTTTAATTATACTATACATATTATTATTTTTTTGTTTATTTTGCAAGTTGCTAAGTAATATTAATAGTATATATTTATTCTAAGCAATTCTTTATTGAGTATACGTACGTATACGTAATTTCTGTTATTATTCTTACCAGAGAACTGCAACGAGCGTGTTCGAGTATGTTTGAACTTTTTGTCAAAATTTCAATCACTTCTACATATTAGTTATTCTTACTTAATTTTACTCGCTTCTTACCAATTAATGTAGATATATATATACGTATATTTATAATTCTAAGTACACATATTTAAAAAAACATTTTTTTTCTAGGCGAGTCTTTATTAAGTATACGTACGCATACGTAATTTATGTTATTATTCACTTTATCTTCTTGTTAATTAATTTTATATATATTTACATTATTTTATGTTGTTAAGTATACATAATTAAAAACAACAAAATATTAAGTATACATACGTATAGGTAATTTCTTGCATTAATCTTTCTTATTTGTTATACTTGATAATTTTGTAATCACTTATTTTCTTTTTAAATGTTTGTCGTTAACTTTTCATCTTATTAATTAATGTATATTGCCTTAATTCAACTAAACACTTGCCAAATGAACACTATTTAATTATTGTCAAAAAATCAAATCTCTGATAATTCCTTGAAAGTTGTAAGATTGGAAAAGGAAAAACGCTTAATAAAATGCATTTGTTCGATTTCTCCCCAGCCCCTGCGCCCATTGTGTGTCGGCAGGGCGTGCAGCACGAGCCCATCGAGGAGCTGGAGCCGCCGCAGACGCTGTCGCCGCTCAACAAGTGCAACAATGCCACGCCCAGCAGCCTGCAGACCATTGTGCGCTTCCAGAACGGTGCCCCACACACCATGTCCTTGCAGCATCAGGTGAGGCAACAATCTTGTCTGTCTTCTCAGAACAACCATCCTTAATACTATGATTTAACAGATCATCAATCGCCGCAAGAGCTCCAATCCGTATATTACCAATGGCAGGCTGAAGTTCCGCCTGTTCCAGATCCTCATCAATGCCTTCGCTCTGCTTGCCATTGCTGGCGGACTGGCCGCCTACTTCAATGCCTATCCGACCATCAAGTTTGTCAACAAGACCATCATCAACACTATCCATGTGGAGGACACTTGGCGCAGCTTCGGCAAGAATCCTGCCCCGGGCACTTGTCTGCCCATCATCGTCAAGTTCTGCCAGGGACCGCAGATACCCTACAACTACACCGTCTTTCCCAATTACATTGGGCATTTTGGCCAGATAGAGACTCAAGTGGTAATTATGACGCCAACTGCTCCTCAGTCCATTAATCAATCTCACCCACAGGATCTCGAGTCCTACGAGGCATTGGTCGATGTTCGCTGCTATGAACTTGTTTCCCTCTTTCTCTGCACTCTCTTCGTGCCCAAGTGTGGTCAAAATGGGTGAGTAAAACTGCTCCAAGAAGGTTTTCTTTCTTATATAATCACATGAATATGGAACGACTAGAACTAACTGAAAAAAACAATTTTATTATCACATTAAAATTTACATTATTATCATAGGGTTGTCTTTCGAATTCGTTTGAGAAACTTTGAGAATTTTATTCATTCGGACAGTTAAGTAACTTTTAATAGATGAAAAAGTGTAGTATGTCATAATATTAATATTATGGTATTAATATAGTCCACAAATATTTGAATCAATACATCAAATTCTCAACAACCGGTATTTTATTGGAGTTAGTCGTAGTAGCATAATAATAAATAATTTTTATAATTCATCAAAAGGTAATGAAGTAAGAGATGTTTAAAGTAAAATGAAAAAAAATAAAAATTTTGTATGCACTAATTTTATGAGTGAATAATAAAATGAAATCAATTATGCCATTCGTCAAGACACCTTCAAATAAAGCTTTTAAACGTTGCAACATTTGCAAGTTTCATCATAATCATGCATTCTAGCAACAAATAATAAATGGACAAATTAAATAGAAAGTTCGTCTTCTTATTTCAATATTTCTTAAATAATTCTTGTCCTATATTAACTTAGTATAAACTTACATATATGTATTTTTCACTAATTAAAAATAATGTAGGAGTTTTCACAAATGGCAAAAGGGTCTATTACAATCACAGATTTCTTTCTTGTTTCAAAAATATATATTACTTAAATAATTATCGTCCTGAAGGGTATATAAAATACACTTAAATATATATGTGTATATATTTTTAATTATTTAGAAATAACATATGATTTTTCCAGCAGCTTTCTTACATTTTTAACATATATAAGTTTTTTGAATTTCAATATTTCATAAATAATTGTCGTCCTGCAGAGCCACTGTGCCGCCATGTAAAACCCTTTGCACGGAGACGATGCGACGTTGTGGCTTCTTTTTCGATGTGTTTGGATTGAGTTTGCCGGAGTACTTGAACTGCAAGCTGTTCAAGGACTTCTCAAGTGCCGAGGACTGCGTGGGCTTGGATGAGGTGCGAGACGTGATGACATCGTCGGCGAATCCCCAATGCGATGGCTTCCTCTGCGATCAGAATCGTTGTCTGCCCAACGAGTATGTCTGCGACGGCCACTTGGACTGCATGGATCAGAAGGACGAGAGCAGCTGCTCGCGTTGCCAGGAGGGAGAGATTTACTGTGGCGACGATCGCTGTATAACCACCAATCACATATGCGACGGAGTCAACGATTGTCCTTACGCGCAGGACGAGCGTAATTGCCGTAAGTTGTGCAATTCGCTTGCCATTCGACAGCCACTTTCAATCTCTTGGTCTGCTGCAGTGCGTCTCAGTGAACGGAATGGCGACGTGGGCTCTGGCGTCTTGGAGGTCTACCGCATGAAGAAGCGCCAGTGGATGCCAGCCTGCGTCAAGAATTGGGATCGAGCCGTCTCGCCCAGTGCCGTCTGCTCCATCCTCGGTTACTCCTCGGTGAATGCCACCAGCGTGGTCACCCAACGCACCCATCGTCCGCTCCTGGCCTCGGTTAATGTGTCCACCGACATCTGGAAGCTATATGCCAAGCGTCGATCCACGTTGATGCAGGAGTTCGCCAACTGCCGGCAGACCGAGGATTACCCCATAGCAGAACTTACCTGCTCCAATTTTGGTGAGTTGATCAGCACTTGAGTGGAAGGCTAATCTAATCTCCTGTTTGCCACAGAGTGCGGCAAGGTCAAGCGTGAGAGGCAGCGACCCTCGAGGCGCATTATTGGCGGCGACAAGGCAAATCCCGGCAACTGGCCATTCCTGGCTGCCATTTTGGGAGGACCCGAGAAGGTGTTCTACTGCGCTGGCGTGCTCATCTCCGATCAGTGGGTGCTGACGGCCTCCCACTGTGTGGGCAAGTGAGTACAGATCTTTTTATGTACAAATAACACACATAATATTACCTAATTAATACTATTTAAATAATTGGTTGTCAATATATTCTGAACATTATATAACAATCGTATAATATTGTAATACAACTTTCAGAACATATAGAGAATTATTTAATTTCATTATGTATCGAACACCTATCTTCATAACAATATTAATACATATTTTCCAAATTCACTTGATCAAATTTTAAATCTATATAAAAAGATAAAGTTCTAAGCAAATGAAACACATCATTTGAAGAGTTACAATTTATGTGTTTATATTTTTTTTCAAAACTTGGCTCCCAAGCGCCCTTCGCCCACAATATGCATAAATCTAGAAAAAGTCCCGTTTTTTTTATGTAAATCGCGTATAACTCGAAACCCGCCCAGCTTCTGAAAATTTGAATTTTTGTATAATCTACTTTCTACTCGATTATGTTCGCCTGATACTTCAGCAGCTGCAAGTTGGTTTTGGGAAGGAATTTCGTCGTTAACAATAACGTATTTTATTCAAATTCATATTTGAAAAATCCGCCCAGCTTCTGAAAATTTAAATTTTTGGATAATTTACTTGCTACTGGATTATGTTCGCCTCGAAATGGGTTGCGGGTATCTTACGGTCGAGCACTCTCGCCTGTAGCTTTCTTACTTGTTATTATAAAAATAGTTTACTAAAAGGATCCATCACAGTCCCAGCTCTCTTACGTTTTTCGCTTATACTTCTCTCTTTGTCAGTCATACTGTCATAGATCTGGAGGATTGGACCATTCAACTGGGCGTGACGCGTCGCAACTCGTTCACATACACGGCTCAAAAGGTGAAGGTGAAGACGGTTATTCCGCATCCGCAGTACAACATGGCCATTGCCCACGACAACGACATAGCGCTCTTTCAGGTGAGACTGAGATTCAATTAATATAATTAATTGTTGCTGAATCTGTCATTATTGTTTCCAGTTGGCTACACGAGTCGCCTTCCACGAGCATTTGCTGCCCGTCTGCTTGCCGCCGCCCAATGTCAAGACGCTGCGTCCCGAGCAGCTTTGCACGGTCATCGGTTGGGGCAAGCGCGACGACAAGGATCGTAAGTAGCAATTGCAACTCTGCAAGTCAGCAGCGACTATATGTTATGCCATCTACAGCCAAGTCCACCTATGAGTACATCATCAACGAGGTGCAGGTGCCGGTTATCACCAGGAATCAGTGCGACGAATGGCTCGACAACTTGACCGTGTCCGATGGCATGGTCTGTGCAGGCTACGATGATGGTGGCAAAGATGCCTGTCAGGTACGACTATCTCTATATGTATTTTATTATATTCTTAGTTCAATTTAGACAGTATTCTTCACTTTAAAATGTAACCGATTTTAGTATTAACCACATCTTATAACTGGTGTATTCAATTCCTTTACAGGGCGACTCGGGCGGACCGCTGCTCTGTCCATATCCTGGCGAAAAAGATCGTTGGTTTGTCGGCGGCATCGTTTCGTGGGGAATCATGTGTGCACATCCCAAGCTGCCTGGCGTCTATGCGAATGTCATCAAGTATGTGCCCTGGATACACGAACAGATACAGAAGCATTCGCGGCCCATCAACGAGGAGCCCATCCAGAAATACGATCTGCATCCGGGCGGACCAGACATATTGTCGAAACTGTCGACGGGGCCGGTGCGAAAGCGAAAGCCCTACAACTATCACAATGGCAAGCCGAAGGGCATTGACTTTTACGATAGCGAGGAGCGAAAGTAGGTCTCCCAACACACACCTAAATAATAATAATATAACCCTACATAATGTATACCTAGACTACATATTTATAGAGACGATATAATGAATACAGCATATCTTTGAAACGTTTGCACAAAGTACAATACAAAACAGTTGTAGTACTCAATACACACATACACACCCATACACGCACATCCACTTAATATACATATATATATATTTTGCTACTGAAATTGCGCTGATCCAGCCTAAAGTAGGATATAAATACAACAATGAAAATCAAAAGAAAATATATATCTGGGCAACATAATCGTGTGTCAATTTGCCGAATTTATTTGTCAATTTTTTTACAAAGAGATTTCTATGAGCCGAACAAGAAGCAAAAATTAAAATTACCAATGTCAATACCAAAATCATAATCAATTTACATACGAGAATATTACAATATACATATGTATCCCCAAGAATATATATATCCAATATATGGAGCTAAAATTGACCTAGATATTACCCAACAAAAAAATGAAAATACATAATCCCTGTGTATCAATGTGTCTAAATATCGTGAAATCGTGGACAATAATATAACCGTTCGATTGAGTTGTAGTGAAATTATTGTGTTATACACACATATACATATATAATATATACCATTTAGTTGTAGAAATCGAAGATATACAAGCTTGTCTGTACCTCCCATAAGAATCCCACACATAGAAGTTAAGTTAAATAGTATATGAAGAATCAATCTGTATATCTGACTATATACCAAACAAAAATGTATGATTGCCGCCATTCTATAATAACAGATCGTCAATGTGAATCGATCTAATAAACGATGATAATAATAGTTCATAAAGACAATAAATATTCCGCAGCTATAAACTATTGTGTGTTAAAAAGTATATGCAATTAGAACTTAGAAGACAATTATAGACAATAAATAAAACACAAGAAACAACAAGAAAATCTAAAACGGAAAATATTGCTGATCTTAAGCATTTGATGAGTATTGCTGCAGTTAGATGAAGAAAGCTTTATAGCTCTATGAATACCTAACTGATTTTCGAAACTCCAGTGAGATGTGCAAATGACAATAAATATAATCTGCACGATACTTTTCCAACAAAAAAATAAATGATGATAAAAACGAAAATTATAGCTGTTGTTTAAACGAGGAGCTAAATAAAAACGAGTCTTTTTAGGCATATATCTAGTTATAGTAAAGTGAAAATACATGAAAATACTAACTACAATGCGTGGGTTTCAGCTTTAAATAAATTGAAAATGAAAGAGTACAGAATATCTTAGTTATATGTATTATACATGCATATATATTGGTGTACTATTTACAACAAACCAAACCAAAAAACCAAAATGGATAATTGAATAGTGTAACTAATGTTTATAGCTATATACAACTAAACTTATGTACTTGTTTAGCATGCGCATTAGACTGGCCGCCACAACAATTTGAAATAACTGTAATATTAACCAACAATAACGTTTTATTCGGCAAACCGAAGTTGAAATACCCTTGCAGAGTGAGGTGAAGTTGCAACATGCATTAATCAAATCAAACACCAAATTGTTAACGAATGCAACATATGGTAGATATTTTATATACCTGCCCGATCAATTAATGTTCCAATAAAATAGCTTTAAAATTCACAAATGGGGCAGACAAACGAATGTTATTTAAGTGACTCAGCTGATTATCACACGCTCTGCTTGGGTGTAATATTAAAAATAGTAAATACAGAAATTTTAAGTTGTCAATACACGCAACAAATAAAGCCATAAATCTAGAGTAATTATTTATTATTTACAGTTCGATATACATAGTTCTGCCTAGGCGCTTGTCCAGTCCAGAGCATACCGCACTAACCTATGCCTATGCCATCTAGGAGTATGTAGTATATAGGGCTGTCTCTTGCTGGAGTGCTACAATTTTTACAACTATTTTGCTAAACTAAAAAACTAAAACAAATGTGTACTAATTAATGAAGTAAACGCGTAACTAAAGACTCAAAATTGGTTGTTTCTGCAAGAAATGAACACACACGAACACACAAAAGAACGTGCAGGCTTAAATATGATTTCCATTCCTTATGATTTCTAGCTAAACTTGTTGAAAATGCTTTAGAAGAGTACTTATAAGAATTATATTAAAGATAAAGAACAACAAAAAACCAAACCAAAAATAATAAAAGGTGTGTGTACGTGTATTGCAAATGTATAATCCATTAGTAAATACTAAATAACATATATATATGCATGTTTTGTACAATCAGTTTACAATTCAAAACGGAGGATTAAAGTATGGTATTAGTAGTAAATAAATAAAAACATATATCGTATATATATATAGATTATTTATAAGCGGCAAATGAAGCGCATATTACACAAGGCACACAAAACTTTTTTAGCGAACCCCACAAAAATGGAAAAAATATGATGTACGTGAAATATACAAAGCTATATACAACAAAACATAATGGGAAAGTAAAAGGAAAACCATACATATTATATACACACTATATATGGGGTATATATCATGTAGCTGTAGCTTTAAGCAGATGTGATGGTGTCTAAAATTTATACATGCATATTAAAGTGACAAAAACAAATAATTATACAATACATAAAATAACGTTCTATACAGATATATGTAAAACAGTGGGCTGTTGTAAAACGAGCATCCTTTATAAGTATATACATGCATAAAATCGGTTCATAAACAGACCTATATGGGCGCTTAGCTGTTAGACTGGGCAGGACAATATGAGTACATATATCAGCAAAAACTTATGCTTATTTAATTGACAAATAATTAAGATATTATTCAATATTGTGCAATGCCATACATACTTACGTACATAATATATAAACGCATAATTCGTAGTGATTTCTAAAACAGATTTTTCATTTCCTGTTGCCTTTCGACAAGTCTTCAATGAATTTTCCTAGTTTTGTTTTCTTTTTTTAGTTCCCGAACATTTTCCTTTCTTTGCGCATTTATGGATCATGTTAAGGGTGAGCTATTTTTATATCTATGCTCCAGGCTATTATCAAAGAAAACCAACGCTTAGCTTTATGTATATTTAGTCTAAATCAAATACATATATACACATATATAGATGTAATAATGCTTAGCATTGGCAAGTGGAATAAATGATATATACTATATACATGAATACTACATATACATATAGATATATGTAAGACTCGGGCAAAGGAGTATATGATAAACACAAGTACAATAATGTGCACCCAATCAACACCCTTCATACTTAAGATCCACACGAAAAAAACACAGATAGATATTACCATATACTATATAGTATATGTAAAGAAGATGCTGTATGAAAGACACGCACACACAACACACACAAATTAGTTGAAATTGCTATGCTTCAAATGAAATGGGCCTATGCGTGTTTTTGTTACAACCATGTTTGTCTTATGAATTACCAGATGCGCTCAAAAACTGTTCAATTTCAATGTGCTTGAGAACGTAACGTACTATATACTAATAATGATGAAAAGTCAAATGCAAAACCGAGACAATATGATAAATGTAGCAAAATGTTAAATGTAAATGTAGCAAAATTGCAAAAAGACAAAAAGCTAAAAACGAAAAACAAAAATCTAAACTAAAATAATAAACAAAAGCTGATTAAAAACTAGTTGAATTTACATGCAAAAACATATGTAAACGGAAATACATAAATGTTTCTAGATGATCATTTGGTGAAAAGCACTTGTTAATTATGCACAGAATGAGATGAAATAACTTAACTTAAATCGTATGAATTTACATATTGAAATATTGACAATAAAATGGAAACTGATTTTCTGTTTATTCGCTTAAAAGAGCATTGCATTGAGAATTTATGAAATGAGACGTTTTACACTGAATTTTTTGAATCGAAGCAGAATATGGAATAGGGCAAAATCGACATTTGCCACACACAATAACTAAGGATATAAAAGTGCATAAATCTAAGTGTACACACAGACAACACACACACACACACACATACACACTATATAACCAACTAAATGCTATAAGCAAAAATGTCATACACACTTACATATATACATACTATATACTAATATATATATATTATATATAAATGTTGAAAAATAAATGTATAAAACTATAAAATGCAACCGCCGTCTTTTAATTTCGTCGTATACATGGAATTTTTAAAGGATTCATAGTTACAACTTTGGACTTAATCAGGTAAAGATAAATTCAATGGAAATGCACTTCTAGTCTATTTGATGTATCTCTGGACCACGCCACGCATATCGCTGATGACCTGCCGCTGATCGCTGGCCCCCACAACCGCTGTGCCCGACACAATCCAATTGGCTCCGGACTTCGCGCAGCACTCGATGGTCTTGGGTCCAACGCCGCCATCCACTTCGATGTCCAGGTTGGGGTAATTGTTGCGCAGCCACTCCACCTTGGGCATCATGTCGGCCATGAACGATTGCCCGCCGAAGCCAGGCTCCACTGTCATGATCAGCACAAGATCAGCAATATCGATGTACTTCTGAACTTCCTCCACCTACAGAGCGCAACATGTGGTTTTGAATCGCAGTCAGAAGCCCAAACATAACCTCAACTCACCTTGGTGCCGGGCTTAAGGGCCAAGCCCACCTTCATGCCTGCCTCCTGTACCAGACGACTGACCTTGGCCACATCCTTGACAGGCTCTATGTGAAACGTGTAGAGATTCACACCCGCATCCGCCATTGGTGCTATCCACTGCTCTGGGTTGTCGACCATCATGTGCGTCTCAAAGAAGGCATCCTATAGAGAGTATTCAGTTATTCCCTTTGTTATTCACCTAATCGTAGACTTACCTTGATGTTGTTGCGCAAACACTTCACCATGGGATGGCCGAAGGTTAGATTAGGCACAAAGTTGCCGTCCATCACGTCCAGATGCAAATAGTCGGCTCCATTGTCGAGCAGCTTCTGTGATTCCGTCGCCAAATTGGCCAGGTCAGCATTCAGAATGGAGGGACCGATTTTCGCTTGAATCGACATCGTTTTGGAGTTCTTTTTGCAGCCACAGCAGACGGGAGACTGTGACGCTAGGCGGTTAGGTGAAGCCGTTGTGCGTGCTAAGGTCAAACTAAGGGGAGCTGGGGCTCGAAGTTTTGACGTCTCGCGACGTAAACAAAGCGAACCAGGGCGGCGCAAACTCGACGCTAACATGCGAATGGCAAAACAGGCCGGGTACATTTCCAATTTGATTTTTATGTTTGTTATTTCAGTTTGTTCATTGTGCGCTTAAAATTAATTTATGTAGTTCGGAGTACTTAGTTACTAAAATTACAGCTCGTCCTTGGCATGCACGCCGGGGTATTCCTTATTCTCAATGGTGACACCTTTGCAGCGCTCCTGATCCACCAAAAAGTCTTTCGCCTCCCAAGCCTGTGCTCCATCCTTGAACAGGAATATCGCACGGTTATCATCGACCATATAGCGCTCTGCCTGTATATGATTATTCCAGAGGCTCGTCTGCCAGAGCTTGGTGATTTCCTCGGCCTCGTCACGAGTGGGATTCCCATTGACCGACACAAATGTCATCAATGTGCGGCCCTTTTTCGACACCTTCAGCAAATCCTCAGCGTTTTTGCTGTCTAGGTTGGAGAAGTCCAGCTTTGGCTGTGGCCTTAAGTGCTCCGGCAACTCATCGGCTTCCAGCGGCTCTTCATCTTCCTGCAAGCATAATTACCGTTAATTTAATTATTAATGAATTCATTAATTTCAACTTACCTCCCACTGATCCAGAAGTCTTTCCAAATCGGCTTCGCTGTAGTCGCGAATGTCTTTCTTTGCCCAGTCTGGTTTCTCGTCGCTCTTAAACTTTTTCGATAATACGACGGGCACAAGCGCCAATAAGAGCAAAAGATAGGTTGTCTTCATTTTAATTGATTATTTGGTTCAAAACTGAATGCGTTTTCGTCGGCTCACACGTCAGCTTCTTAATTCGCTATTACCAGCGAACGCAGACGCGCTCAGCTGTCGCCCGTGTTTGACATTCACAGCGAATGTCACCAAGTAAATCAATCAGCTTTTGCTGTTCTCTTGAATAAGTGGTAATTTTATTTACATTTTATTATATTTTAAACTAATTTTTAAATAAATAATTTTTACTTAATTACCTTAATTTTGTGTTGTTACTCTTCTAATCATAGTTTTATATTTTAATTTCTTCCATGTCGACTGATTATAGTCGTCTTTAAATAAATAAATAAAAAATGGCTAACCTGCCTTTGGTAATGACAGCTTTTTTTAGGCGCACCTAACAAAATTGTATTTAAATTAAACAATTTTTGTTTATATTTGTATTTCTTGATATTTCACGAACATCCCTCGCGCAGACATTCGCCGTGGAGCGCGTGCACTACAGCTGTTCTCGCAGGGAGAGTTCAGTTTCGACCGAGAGCTGCTCGGCAGCGCGCGTGTTTTTATTATTGCGCATTGCTAACAAGGTAAATTTGTTGCGACGCTATTCTTATTGTTGTTGTGCCGTACCTCTTAGCAATTAAAGATAAAGCAATGCATATGCATGAAACGTTTCGCAGCAAAGTGTAATAATTAATGTGGGATATCCAAATAGTGCCAAAACAAAACAAATTAAACAAAAAACACCCGCATATGGTAGCCGAAGTTCTGTGTGAATGAGTCAATATAATAATTGCAAATAATGTCAAATGTTACGCCTTGTTGTTTTTGGATATAAAACATTGAAATATTGTGTGTGCCTATTCGTTGTTTGCATGTTTTTTCTTTCGTTGTTCTCCACCGCCGATGGTTGATGTTGATGACGATGACATCATCACTGTGTTATATTTCGTCGTCTCTCAAAACCATTTCCATTTTCATTCTGTTTTGTTTCAATGTTTAGAAAAGCTAAAAAAATCATACATCGAGTGTACAGTACAAAACCACCACACACACACACTCTCACACACGCACAACCAGTTAACACAAGTAACAACAAATACAACGGAAAATCAATAACAACAGCTGCTTTTTGGATTAATAAACGTTGAGGAGGAAGCGAGAGAGACGGCGACGGCTACAGGATGGTATTCGAGGCCGTGGTGGTCGAGGTTCTCAACAAGGTGCTGGGCGACTACATTGAGAATTTGGATCATAAACAATTGAAAATCGGCATCTGGGGAGGTGAGTTAATGCCGCACAAATGATGCCCTATCTGTCCAACCCAATTATATGGCCCCCAAGCACGCCATCGTCTCGTTGCCTCAGTGGACTTAATTAATTTCTCACTAACACTTTTTATTAATTCGCCACGCACAGTTGGTTACTCGCCACCCCGATACAATGACCTTATCCTTCGTCGTGCCTCGCACAGTGACACAATTTCAACAAAAATAGAGAGTCGGCACTTTTTGGCATGCATGTGAGATTAGAGCGTCCCTCTCTCTCTGTCTCTCTCTCTCCCGCTCTGTCACGCCTGTTGCGCTCGAGAGAGCGAAAGAGAGCGAGCCCCACCCCAATCCCCGTAAAGGGGTTTTATGTGGCATCATCAAAAATGTGTTTGTTTTTTTTTTTGCTCGCTTCTTGCGGTTTCTGTTTATTCCTTCTTATCTCTCTCAAGTCTGTCAACTGGCGCAATCTACAAGTATTGTATTACTTGTTGAGAACGAGTACTCGGAATCATTGCCCCTTAGGAATGCTTCTCAGACTACTTTAGTTCATGCTGTTAACTTGAAACGTGCTCAACTCCAGTTAACATAACCTAACACCCAACATAGTTTATTAACCAAAAATATATATACATAAAAATAGTAACAAAAGCTACTACAACTGGTTTTGCTTCCACTGTCAATGACATCAAGCCCGTCGAGCCTAATTTGAACTTGAACTTGATGACATAATATGCATCTCATGAATACGTTTCATTGTTAGAAACCAAAATTTTGAAAGCTCGTTCAAGTTCTTGAATATTTTAGTTGTTGAACGAAACAAAACAACGCATGCATAATTACCCAGAGTATTAACCCAATATTGAATTAGTCCATCAACTCCGATAAGCGACAGCTGCCAGTTTTGCGATAACGGCTTTTAATAGACTGAATTGAAACAGAGTTGCGAAAGTTCCCCTAGTACCAACGACTTATTAATTTTGTTTTTACGTAAATAACACGTTACTGAACGATATTAAATTTGCAACATGAAAAACCTTTTTATCGTGCGGATATGAATGTTCTTTGGAAATTACTTTTCGATTATTTGCAATACTTTCGCATGTACAATATGATTTACAAGTTGTCATTATCAGAAGAGATGTTATTAGATATAGAATATTATCTTAGCACCATTACTTTTTAATGAATTGTTAGATATGATTTAAAAATCTTTTATTAAAAACATATAAGATATTACATATTAGCTATATATCATGAGCGTTTACCATTACTTTACGATTATTTGCTATACTTGGCATACACTTAAATGATTTAAATCAATTTCACTTATTTCTTTCGATTTTAGAGGTGGTCTTGTCAGATATTACATATTAGTGATATATTACCTACTTCAGAACTAAATTATTGGATTACACACACTTGTGCTTATCAGGTGAAACGCTGAAATCACCAATAGATTGATAATCGAGCAGCAGTTGCGACTGCCACATGACTTCTCAAGTTATAAACGGCTTTATTGGGGGTTGGCTAGTTAATTAAATTGACCCACATTGCGTATGCGTAATCGAATAAGTATTCGCTGAGCTTTAGGTGGGGTGCGTATAAATATATGTATGTTTTTCTGTTTTTTGGCATTCCAGGCATAGCTGAAGTGCCGCTTGCCCAAATATTATGAATGCCAGACACGCTTAATTGGAATCGGCATAAGGAAACGAATGTATATAGACATAGACATATAGACAGACACACCAACAGCTAGAGGGAGATAATGTTTTTGCTGTATTTTTACCGCTAATGTTTTGTTTATTTGCACAATTTCACGCACACAATTTGCCGTGAATCAATTTATAATTATTTAATTACTAAACCCTTTATTTTTTGTTTTGTTTTTTTGCAGGTGATGTGGTTTTAACGAACCTCAAGATACGTGAGAATGCGCTCGATGATTTGGACTTGCCCGTTCAGTTAATCTACGGCTATTTGGGTGAGTTAATCCTGCAGTAAAATGTTATTATATTGAATTAATCGATATTGTTTGCTTTAGGTAAATTGGTGCTGAAAATACCCTGGAAAAATCTGTATAGCCAGCCAGTTATTGTTGATATTGAGAATCTCTATGCGCTCGTCTCGCCCAATAATAATGTGCGATACAATGCCGAAAAGGCGGCCAAATATGAATTGCAAATCAAGCAGGCAGCACTCGACGCCTTGGAGGCAGCACGCAAAAAGGAGCTGGAAAAGGGTAAAAGCTACAGATAATTTGTATAATTGGATGTTACTTTTAACACGCCATCTTTCTTTTGGCAGTTGAGGTCAAGGGCGATGCGGGTTTCGCTGAGAAATTAACCGCACAGATTGTGAACAACCTTCAGGTGAAGATCAACAATGTGCATCTGCGCTACGAGGACACCACAACCACGGGCAGTCCCTTCGCCTTTGGTGTGACGCTGCACGAACTGGAGCTGTATACGACGGACCAGAACTGGGACAAATGCTACATGACGGAGCGTGCGCCGCAGGTCTTCAAAATAGCGAATCTCTCCTGCCTGTCGGTGTACATGAACTGTCATGGAAATCTCTACGCGAAACAGGAGAAGGACACGATGTCCTCAGCATTCGAAAAAGATATTGCCACCAAAAGCTACAAGCCGGCAAGCTTTTGTTATGGTAATTGATAACAGAATTGATTTCAATTCAATTTAATTCAATTGCAAGTTGCATTGCAGTTGTGGGTCCGCTGTCGTGCCATGCCAAGCTGAAGCTGAATATGAATCCAGAGCTGGATGTGCCGGCTTATGTGAATCCCAAGATTGACTTGTGCATGGAAATGGAGACACTAAACGTGGGACTGACGGACACACAATTCCACAACATCATGCAGCTGGGCGACTCCATGAATCGCATGCAACTCGGCGTGCCTTATCGACAGTATCGCCCCTACGACACACGTAAGTGTGTCAGCCTATCAGGGCGCTGATGTGAGTCAGCAGACGAATAATATAATCTCTCGTCTGTAGCTTACAAGGGTCACTATCGCGAGTGGTGGCACTTTGCGATAACCTCCGTGCTGGAGCATGATGTGCGTCGAGTGAATCGAACTTGGAGCTGGAGCTATATGAAGGAGCATCGCGAGCGCTGCAATACCTATGCCGAGGTCAGTTCTCATCCCACTGCCAATGCCACCTGGAAAGATATGTTCTAATGCCCATTGTATTTGCAGAAGTACAAAGAACGCGAGCTCAATAAGAAGCCACCGGCCATGCTGCTGGAAGCCTGCACCATGCTGGAACAGGAGCTGGATGTGTTCAATCTGCTGCTGATACGGCAGCGCGTCAACATCGAGATCGCCAAGCAGCGTGAAGCGGCGGTGCCAGAGAACAAGGGCTGGTTCGGTGGCTGGTGGGGCGGAGGTGCCAAGAAAGAGGAAAGCGATCTAACCGAAAATATTGGTAAACGTTTAACTAAAGTTTTGGAAAATATACACTCACTATTCATATATTAAACGTCTATAGTGAGCAAGTTTGAGGCTGCCATGACGCCGGACGAGAAGGCCAAGATGTTCAAGGCCATTGGCTACGAGGAGAACGCGAAGCCGCAAGATGCGCCCATAGAGTATGTGGCCATCGTGATGAACTTCAAGCTGATCGCACTGGATATAGGATTGTATCAGGAATCGCGCACTGCAATCGCTGACGACTATCACCAGTTGCCGAGCATAATGCTGCTGCAGTTCTCCATGGCCACAGCCTCGATCACACAGCGCCCCTCAGCGGAGGCGATCAGTGTGACCGCCGGCATGAAGGAGCTCAAGCTGATGGGCATGACGCGTGAGAATCACACGCCTATGATGGTCAAGTCAATGATAACCGATGAGTTCAATTTGCTGGACATATTCTTCGAGACAAATCCCATTGACCGGCAGTGCAATCAGCGTGTCAAGATCGTCGCACGTCCACTGCAAATAATCTACGATGCCGACACGATACTCGGTGTGCTCGAGGTGTTTAAGCCGCCCAAGAATGTGAATCTGTCGCAGCTGGAGCAATCCGCTGCCTCGCAACTCGTTGGCATCAAGGAACGTTCGGCGACCGGCATGCAATACATTATCGATCAGAAGTCGGTGCTGGATGCAGATATATTGCTGATGCCGAACGTGCTCGTGGTGCCGCATGGCGGAGTCTATGTGCCGGGACAAAAGTCACTGATTGTGGTGAGCTTGGGTCAGGTGCACATCACCACAGCGCCGCATCATCGCACCAACGACTCCGTTCAAGCCATGTACAGCCAGGGCAACGAGAAGTCCGAGATAATGCAAACTGTCATGGACAATGCCTACGACAGATTCATCGTCAAGCTGAACGACATTCAATTGCTGGTGGCGCGACCATCGGAGAACTGGCAGCATGTGCTCAGCCTGGCGGTGTCCACCGACTTGCATGTGCTGCAGCCCACATCGCTGGAGATAACCGCTGCTCTCTGCGTGGTCGACGATGATCCGCGTTTGCCCAAGATCAAGGTGGACATTGTGGTGCCGTCGGTGATGCTGAACATCACCGAGGATCGTGTCTTCGAGGCGATTGGCGTGGCCACAAGCATACCGTTGCCCCAGAACGAGGAGACCGTTGTACAGCCCATCTTGACGCGCTCACGCAGCTCCATCTCCAATTTCATTAATCGTGAGATCAAAAAGCGCAGCACCACAGCGGTGGCAAAGCCCGTGGACAACGTGACAGAGATCATACAGTACACCAATGTCGAGGTGAACTTCTCGCTCAAAGAGGTCTCACTCACGCTCTACCAGTCGCAGAGCCCCAGCGAATCCGGACCATCGCAGGGAATGACGCCCTTCGTCACACCGGAGGGCGAACGCAGCATCAACGAGTCAGTAAATTCGTTATTGGGCATGGACAGTCATATGATGATGCGTCGCCGATCGTTAACCTCTCAGCATATACTCTCGGTGCAGGTGCTCCAACTGGACGCCAGTCTGGCGCAGCGCACCTACGAGACGGTGGCCACCTTGAAGTGAGTGAAACGCTGTCCTATCACTTTTATTTGTTACTAATTTCCATTTAATTACCTGCGCAGATTGGGTGGCATCAATATCAAGCAGTTCGACTGCTTGGGCGATAAGGAGCAAGTGCTGGACATCATTGACACGCCCCGTTTCGCTGAGGACATGATGTGTCTGCTCACAGTCTCGTACACGTTGGCCGACAAAATATCGCCCGAGTTTGCCACCAAGTACAATTCCACCGAGCAGCTGGTGGTGGCCAACTTTGAGGTGCTGAAAATAGTGCTGCATCAGGAGTGTCTGCAGCGGCTGCTGGAGCTGGTCGACAATTTCCAGAAGCGTCTGGCAGAAGTGATGGTGCCCACCGGACCAAAGGATCGCTTTGCTTCGGCTGGCGATGGAGATGGTCTGCGGCACACGCTGCACGTCATTATGGAGGATACTGAAACCATTCTGACCACGGCCCAGAATGTGGTGCGTCGCGCGCCGGAAGGACGCGCGGCGCGCGTGGAGAGCATTAAGATGCGTGTGGTGGCAAATCTCAACCAGGTTAGCCTCATGCTCACCTCGCGCTCCCGCCCCTTGGCCTCGATGCATATCAAGCAGTTCGTGTCGAACGTGACGCTGAAGAACTCCTACACGGAAGTGAATTTGGGTCTGAAGGATATTCTCGTCGAGGATCTGAATCCACTCACAATACACACGAATGTAAGATAAACGTCAAGAATTCACTTTATTTACTTGCTTATTCATTTTATTGTTTGCAGATCTTGACCATTGTTGGCCAGGACGCGTTCAACTGCCAAGTGGTGCTGTTCAACAAGGAGTTCACCAAGGATTACAACTCGGACGATATGAAGATCACTGTGGACATTGGCTGCATGCGGATTATGTTCCTCAACTGGTTCGTCACACGAGTGATGGTAAGTTCACCTCACTTACCGCTGCAATTCATTTTCGTTAATTATTTCTTGCTTTTCAGAACTTCCTGAACAACTTCCAGGCTGCACAGCAGGCGCTGTCGGAGGCAAGCGCTGCAGCGGCCGAGAGTGCTCGTCAAAATGCCATGGACGCCTACGAGAAGGCGACTCGCATGAAGCTGAATGTGCGCATCAAGGCGCCAATTATTATCATACCCGAGGATTCGAAGAGCAACAATGCGCTGGCACTCGATTTGGGTCTGCTGGAGTTGAGCAACAACACCAGCGAGGTGAATGTGCCCGATATGGCCGAGCGAGCTGTCATCGATGAGATCAAGATGCAGCTCAATGAAGTCAAGATAACCAAGGTGACCATTCTAGATGAGACCTCCACAAGTCTCGATGGTGACTATGATGGTAAGTAGTCCGATATGTGTGTGCATTAAAAATATTAATGATTTAATCAATGTGCTGTAGAAGTGGACGCTGCTTTTGGCTTGAGATCATCAATGGTGATGATGAAACCCATGAGCTTCACGTTGTCCGTCACACGCAATCTGTCGAGCACTTGGTACAGGGATGTGCCAGAACTCAATCTGTCCGGTCACCTGAAGTCCGTTGAGGTAATGCAATAGAAATCGGCTAAATTGTAGAATGTCTAACGAACTGTCCAAATGTATTTGCAGCTAACCCTGTTTATGGAGGATTACGCATTGGTGATGGCCATTCTGAATCACAATCTAAGCGAGGGCAACGCCGAATTGCCAGACGAAGTAACCGCACCGGAGAAACCACGTGAAGCATCGGCAGACTCAAAGCGTCCACAATCAGCTGTTGACCGAGCAACTGTCGCCATTGCGCCAGTGGTTGAAAAGGTCTATGAGAAGCTCAAATTCAACTTCCAATTCGATGGCGTCATCATCAACCTGATGGAGGCCGAAGATCGTGGCCTGGCCTGCTTTGGCATTTACTTCTTGTCTCTGAAGGGCACCCAGTTGAACAACAACACGCTGAGCGTGTCGATTGTGCTCTGCAACATTCAGTTGGACGACACGCGACCCAACAACAAGAGCAAAATTCGCCAGTACTTGAGCTGCAAGAATTGGAATAATTCCGATAGGAATGAAATGCTCGAAGTGTGCAAAACAGATCCCAACTATATGGTTGATGTGACGGCCATCATCAAGGAGAACGATACTTTTGGTAAGGGCACGACATAAATATTTAATTTGTAATCTGTTGAACTCTATTCCTTGGGCAATTGCAGCTGAGGTGCGTGTTCGCGGCTTTGATATGATTGTCTGCATTGACTTTCTGCTGGAGCTGACAAAGTTCCTTGCGCTGCCAACGGATACGGAATTGGAAAACAAATCTGTGGCCAACCAAACACATCTGGAATCAGTGGCAAGAGACACGGTTGTACGTGCCGCAGTGACACACCCTGAACCACGTAGGTTGCGCTGTGATGTATAACCATAAACATGTATTAATATCTTGTAAACAGAACCCCAAGGTCCAAAGAAGACAATGCATCTGATACTCCACATAGAGCAGCCGGATGTGATCTTGGTGGAGAATCTCGATGATTTGAACACCAATGCAATTATATTCAATGTAAGTAATTCATTTCATTGGTATTACAACTTGTTTATCTCCTGCTTCTCTTTTCCAGGCTCAAGCTCACCTGAATTATCGCGCGATCAACGACAAGCAGATAATAAATGGCCAAATCGATGCACTCAAGATATTTATGTGCGCATTTCTGCCAGAGAGACGTGAGCAGACTCGTCACTACATACTGCATCCGTGTGTGATCAGCCTGCAGGGCTCCACGCCCGAGGAGGAGGGCATGCACATCAGCTTGAAGCTCAGCGACATTATCATCAATGTGTCGCCAGCAACAATTGAGCTGTTGAACAAGGCCATGATGAGCATAACTGTGGGCACCGCAGAGAAGGCGGCAATTGACAAGCAGAGCAACGATTTCGGCGAACTCTGGTATCCAAAAGCGTTCAAATCCAGAAGATATTGGTTCACCAAAGTGGAAAGCGCCGCCGAAGCCCAAGAGGTCGATTATCCCACTGCATTGGGCAGACAGAAGACGGAGAAATGTGTAATTGAGATGCCGAGCATAACCGTTGTTATTGAATCCGGCATGGGCTACTACACAAAGCCGCTTATCTCGCTGGACACACGCATGACGGCGGTCTTCAACAATTGGAGCCGCAATTTGACCGCCCACGGCTCTCTAACGCTCAACATGGTGAGTTGACAAAACGAGTTGCCATGAACATGTAACCAACTTAATTATCGATATTCTAGAACTATTACAATCAAATCTTGGCCGAATGGGAGCCCATCATTGAGCTGAACGAGGTGGTGGGACGCAACGGTGTCAGCGAGTATATTCCTTGGGAGCTGCAGTTTGATCTGGCCATCGAGAAGGTCGAGAATGAATTCGATGACGCCGACCAGAGTCAGACGACCAACATTCGCATACATTCCAAGGAAACGCTCGAGATCACCTTGAGCAAAACGTGCCTGGGTTTGCTGAGTGAACTGGGCGAGGCCTTCTCTCAGGCCATCCAGGAGAAGGGCCTGGCCAAGCCAGATGTGGTGGCGCCCTATGTTGTGGAGAACGATACGGGCGTTGACATCACGCTGGATCTGACGCAGGGCATATTCACATTGCACGAGGTCCATCGCGGTGCTTCTATGATTAATCACTCCTTGGTGCTGCAAACGGGCAGCGGGGAGGATCATCTGGTTAATCCCGAGGATATACAGGTCTGCAGAATTTCAGCCGGTGGACGCGTCTATCTGCAAACCAAGGACTTGAGCTCCATTAACGAGGATTTGCACGAGGACTACAATCTCTATGCGACGGTTAGTATACTGAAATTAAAAATTTGCTGTAACTTTATTCAACGACAATGTTGTCGTTACAGATTGGCGATCTGCCGACGGAGGTTGTGCTGCCCGTGTCCAAGGCAGACACACGCTACTTCCCGTTGGCGGGAATCGGCAAGGATCAGTGGGCCATCGTCTCTGAAGTCACACTGGAGTACGGCACCACAAGGGTCAACATTCATGGCGTTGTCAGCGTAAGTATTTCGCATTCACATCTTCATTCGTGTCTTAACTTCTGCCGGTCGTCTTGCAGATTCGCAACCATTTCACGACACCCATCAACATCTATCGTCGCAAGTCCAATCTGGAGTTTACGCTCGTGGGCAAAGCGCGTCCCAACGAGATGATGCATGTGCCCCTGCATGCCATCTACGCGGAGCAGAAGGAACTGTACTTCTCGCTCGCCGGCTACCGCACCTCGGTGCAGGGCATTTGCTGGAACGTCAATCCCTCGGACACCAACTACGAACATCAGGTGCAATGCGATCCCATCGACACCTACGAAGCGCTCTACATCAATGCCGTGCGTCAAAAGAGCGACATTTACTTCGAGGCAAGCGAGAAGTATCGCCTCATGAGCGTCACCTACACGATTCATTTGCGTCCGCCGCTCTACCTTCGCAACTCGCTGCCCATTGACATCAAGGTGTCCGTGCTCGGCTGCTCGGTGCGCAAATCGCCGCCGACCGATAACGATACTGATCGAAGCACACAATTGAGCAGGCAAACCAACTTCCAGGGTGAAGATTTTCTCGACTACGGCGAGAAGGAGGTGAATCCGGGTCATGTGCTGCACCTGCCCACCGTGCGCATGTTCCAAAAGGGCAAGGAATCGAAGAGTGTGCTCGTCGTGCGCGTAAGTAGCAATTAATTCAAGCACAAAAACTTGTATCTAATATGCCTTGCAAACAGTTGATAGGTTACCTGGAGAAGGACTGGTCCTATACCACCGAGATATCGGACGACAATCCCGAAGTGGCCATCTGGACATTCGCCTCCTACGATTCAGACGTCAAAATGGAAATGGATCTCAATGTGCGGTGAGTTCACGCACAGCTTCTACTGCTTGAATTGCCCAAATAACGTGTCATTTGCAGCACAACCAATCGAAGTGGCAGCGTTATGCTAACCATCTACAGTCCCTTCTGGATGATCAACAAGACGGGCTTGATGCTCACCTACAAGACGGAGGTTGCATCCGTCGAAGTGCTTTATCATCCGCCCGAGTATGCTGGCCCCATTCTGTTCACAGCGCGCGAGAAGTTGTTCGACAAGAAGCGGGCATCGATACGCATCGACAATGGCGAGTGGAGCGAGAAGATACCTCTGGATGTGGCTGGTTCCACTGGCGGCGTCACCTGCATTGCCAACGAGCAGAGCTATCAGATTGGTGTGCACAATCACCTGACACAGAACTCGCTGACCAAGCAGATCACCTTCATACCCTTCTACATTATGCGCAACAAATGCCGCTTCACCATCGAACTGCAGGAGCTGTTGCGTCCCGGCGATCCGTGGACAAAGCTGGAGCCCAACCAAGTGGAGCCGCTGTGGCCCAAGAACGATTCGAATCACAAACTGATTGTGCGCGTGGAGGAGCAGATTACACCGGCTTTTGACTACACCGCCGTGACGTGCACGTTGCTGAAACTCAAGGACAGTCGCCACGGGGGCGTCAATGTGGATGTGCAGACCACCGAGGGTGGCGTCTACATAACCTTCACCGAATACCAGCCCAGCCTGGCGCCTGGCCTGATCATCAATCACACCAGCCAGGACATTGTGTACTTCGAGAAGAACAGCAAGGATGAGCAGATCCTAAAGTCCAAGCATCGCGTCATGTACGCATGGTCCGATCCCACAGGTCCCAAGATCCTAGTGTTTGGCAGCAACAAGTTAGAGAGCGATCTGAGACGCGATCTCATCGACAACATTACGTAAGTTTGGCTATAAATCGCAACAAATTTGACTCTTCTACTCACACTCTTCTTCGGTGCAGCCTGCCGAATGGCAACAAAGCGTTCCTGGTGTCCTTCCTGGACGGCATGCAGCGAGTGGTGCTCATCACCGAGATCGAGGAGATTGCCAAGCGCACAGAATCAAGCGCAGCATTGCAGACGATCACACAGAGCATTGATCTGCACATTCATGGCATTGGCCTTTCCGTGGTCAACAATGAGTCGGGACTGGACATACTTTATCTGGGCGTAACCAGCTCTGGCATTGTCTGGGAGACGCGTAAGCCAAACAAGAAACGTTTCAAGGAAATGACCATACAGGAAACCGAGCTGATGGAGGCCGAGTATCAGCGCTATCTCGTTCATAAGTCGGTCAACGATGTCAAGACCTACAAACTGGACAACAAATATCCGGTAGACTTTATCAATAACCTTCATTTCCAATATACTAACTAATCCTATCTCTTGCAGGTTGACTTTGATGCTATGACGATGATGAAGCAATGCAGTCGCCGCCTTAAGCGCAGTTTCTATCCGGCCATTTGGATGTCCATGAAGTCATCGCCTTTCCAGAAGCAGCTCCATCTCAAGATCAATCGCATACAGATGGACAATCAGTTCATTGATCCCGTATTTCCAGTAGTATTGGCGCCGATTGCGCCGCCCAAGAGTGTCGCCAGCAGCACTACCATGAAACCCTTCATCGAATGCAGCATGGTGGAGCGTGTGATTCCCAACTCAGAGGTCAAGCAGTTCAAGTATGCCACCATTCTGATACAGGAGTTCCACTTCAAGGTGGACATACTCTTCCTGACTGCCATAGCCGAGATGTTCGCTGCTGATGTAAATGATGAGCAGGCCGCCAAGCTGTTCCGCAGCGATGTGGAATCCATTCTGCTGCCGTTGACGGCTCACTTTGAGCAGCACTCGCAGATGGAGCAAAAGAACTTTTACGATAATCTGCATTTGGGTCCGCTGAAGATACACGTTAGCTTCTCGATGGCTGGCTCCGACACCACAGCGTTGCCCAGTTTCCTTGGACCGTTGGTGCAAGGCGTGGGCGTCACTCTGACCGACATCAATGATGTCGTCTTCCGTCTGGCGTTCTTCGAGCGCGAATATCAGTTCTTCAGCCAGTCGCAGCTCGTCTCCGAGGTCAGCTCTCACTACACGGGCCAGGCGCTGAAGCAGCTCTATGTGCTGGCGCTGGGCTTGGATGTGCTGGGCAATCCCTATGGCCTGGTGGTGGGCATCAAGAAGGGCGTCGAGGATCTGTTTTACGAGCCATTCCATGTAAGTCAGCATAGTTATTATAGCTTAAATAGCACTACGATAATCAACTGTTTTTGCTGCTAGGGCGCCATTCAAGGACCTGGCGAGTTCGCCGAGGGTTTGATGCTGGGCGTCAAGTCGCTATTTGGCCACACTGTGGGCGGCGCAGCTGGCGCCGTATCAAAGTAAGTTCGCGACAGTTTATGGCGTTATAAAGCTGAATTAAATGGCTAATTTACGTTTTTCTCTCTCTCCCTCTAGGATCACTGGTGCCATGGGCAAGGGCTTGGCTGCGCTGACCTTCGACGATGACTATCAACGCAAACGCCGCCAGGGCATGCATAACAAGCCAAAGAACTTCCACGAGGGTCTGGCACGCAGCAGCAAGGGCCTGGTTATGGTGAGCTCACAACTCAATTGGCTCGCAACTCAACGTATTTATACGACTCATTACTTTTAGGGCTTTGTGGACGGCGTCACTGGAGTGGTGACCAAGCCAGTGAGCGGAGCACGCGAACAGGGCGTTGAGGGTTTCTTCAAGGGTCTGGGCAAGGGCGCCATAGGTCTTGTCGCCCGTCCAACCGCTGGCGTCGTCGACTTTGCCAGCGGCAGCTTCGAGGCTGTTAAACGTGCCACCGAAAGCAGCGATGAGGTCAAGCGCCTGCGACCACCTCGCTTCCAGCACTACGACAATGTGCTGCGTCCGTATTGCCATGGCGAGGCTCTGGGCAATATAATGCTCAAGTAAGTAGTACTTTTGTTCGTCCAACTTGTGTCTGCTAGAGCCCGCTCATCCTTGCCGATCTCATTAGCATTTGTCCGCCTAATCTGTACACATCACTGCTAAAAGCTTGCCGCATTCCACGTTCCACTTTCAACAAGCTAACCACTCTGACACACATTGAATTTTTGGCTCCACAGATATCCAGATAAATCATAACTAAACCAAACTAAACCATATTCGAACTCCACAAAACAACTTGCTCCAATCCCAACCAATATTAATTACTAACTTTACTAACAAACTATCAAGTAAAAACGAAATTTACATTTTAAATCAAATATACGAATTAAGTATACCAAAGTAAAGTTTGAAAAGAAATCAAATCAAATGCAACTGCAGTATTTGTTCTTGATTTTCACTGTACAATTTCTATATTTATCATCGAGTTAAGGCTATATATTATATGCTGATTAACAGTTTCTTTGCCATTTAAATTGTTTTACACTAATAATCTATGAGCACTGAATGCACATAAGTATAATAAAAGTTGTCGTACCTTAATTTTGTGTTATTATCAAAGCTAGTCAGCATGGCTTTATAAATATTTAGAGGAATCTGTCTCCTCCTAATGAATTAACAAACTTTTCTGCCAATCTCTGGCGCTTTTAAATTCAAAATAAATCGCAATACCACAACCGCATTCATTCTTCGCACAGGGAGCTGGACAAAGGGAAATTTGCGACCACCGACAGTTTTATACACTGCGAGGAGATCGTGCAGAAGAAAGAGTATTTGGTGGTCACCAACTATCGACTGATCTACGGTCAACGCAACGAAATGTTTGGCGTCTGGTCGGTAAGTAATCGCATGCGCTACAAGTTACTTTTTACCATACTGATCTCTTTGTTTGTGTAGTCATTGTGGTCCTATCAATGGGAGGAGATCAACGCAGTGAAAAACACCGGACGTGGTGTACAGTTTACGGTGGAGCGCGAGGGTAAACGCCTGCTGAGTAATCTGTTCTCATCGGGCGAATCGCCCAACAAGCTGATCTTGGTGCCGGATCAACGCAAACGTGATGCTCTTTTCAGCATCATCGAATCTCAACACAAGGATAGCAAGTACAGCCGTTTACCCAGCTCTCGCTACCCGGGCAATGTGTGAATTTAATTTTCCGATTTTTTTGCTAAAAACTTTTACGATATTAATTATGTATGATAATACGCCACGCTTTTAAACTCACCGGAATCGCAACCATTATCAAATCGAGAAAAAGAGCCACGCACCACACTGAAGATGAACCTTATGTATATTAACAGATTATGTTTTGATATTAAAAAATTTTATGTCAATGTTGAGGATAAACATGAAAAAAATGTGGACTTGTCACTAGCCTAAATAATTGAAGTGCTCGCTCGGTCGTCGGATGGTCGGTTGGATGCCAGGTCTATTACACCTTTTTGAGAAAGCTGCTGGGCGGCGTGGAGAGCGGCATAATTGGCTCGTAGTTGTTGCAGTTGTCGCTCTCGCAGAAGGAGGTGAGCGAGGCCAGAGCATTGGCCGCCAATGCCTCCACACTGAACATGGTCGACAGATGGCCACTGCTCTCAAACTGATTGATAATCATGTTCACCTTGCTCTTGGCCTCCGCCTTCAGGCACGGCGATGTGGGATTGCTGCTCGGCTGCTGATCGTTGAGCGCACCATCGTAGCTGCCATCGCAGAGATCGAGCCCATTTAGGAGATTCTCCTTTTCGCTCAGTTTGCACTTGGCATTTGGTGGCGTGCTGGTTGCATTGCTGCTGGCACAGCTGGCGCTGGAGGAGCGTGTGCTCAGGCCGGTGGTGGACTTGTTGAGGCGACTGAGGAACCAATTGCGGGCCAACTTATCACAATCCTTGCCAGGCGTTTTCTGTGGACTCGCCTGCGGACTCTGCGATTTGCGCTGCTTCTTCTGCTCCTTGGGCGTGAGATTCGGCTGTGGATTTGGATTCGTCAGCGACAGCATTTCGGTGTCGCTGTTGCCGCTCGAGTAGCTCTTCTTCACGGCCTTCTTGAGGCGCTCCGGACTGGTCAGCTGACTAGACAGTTCGCTGTGTACCGTCTTCACCTTGGCCTGGAAGTCGAGCGCCAAACTGCCGTGCAGACTCGACGATTGCGGCATCGGCTTCAGTTCGACACCATTGAGCAGCTCTGCGGTCTCCACCTCGCCCCCGGCAATGGATTCATCCGCCACAACCAGCGGCTGTGGTGGACACTTTGGTATATCGTATTCGAAGCGTTTGGCCAATGCGCTGGGACTGTTGCATTTGTCCGGTAGTCGCGGCGGCGTCGAGGCATCCCCAAAGTTGTACAGCGGCGAGGGCTCCTCGTAAATGCTATCTGTGGGCGATGCGACGGCCGATGTTGTTGCCGCTGCTGCTGCTGCTGGAGGGGAATAGCTGAGCTTCTTCATCATTGGTGGCGTCGGTAGCTTGGGCAGCTGGCGCAGCATTTTGAGCGATGCCTGCGCAATGGCATCGCCACGTATGGCCGCCTCAATGGCATGAATCCACTCTTTGGCATCGACCTCGTTGTTTGCCTGGTACACAAACTTCTTGCCCGGATCGGCGGTGGTGATTTGAAAGCAAATCTCTCGCCGCTTACCCTCACCAAAGTGCTCGATCTCGATGGCCGAGCTCTTTAGGTAGAGGCTGCTGCTGGGACGACAGGCCGTCGGACCATCCGAATAGCACAGCATCCAGTCGTTCAGAATGCCACAGTAATACTTCTTGGTCTGGTCGAAGAACAGACGCTTCTCGATCCGATGCAGCTGGCCATATTTGGTGGAACGCTGCAGTGCCAAGTGGCCGGCGGGCAGATCGGCGTAGGGGCAGTTGATGAACAGCTCGTGGGCAAAGACCTGTTGCGTCTCTGCCTCTGCTTCCTCCTCGCCCTGGTGCTGGCAGATGTCGTAGAGCTGTTGCTCCTGTTGTGGCTGCTGCAGCTCATCTGTGTGCGCCAGCGCCTGTATGCTGGAGCAGCGAAAGGTCTTATCACTGTTGAGCGAGGGATTGCTGCTCAGATCGATGTACTCGCGCGAGGCGGAGACTGCAATTAAAGTCAATTACTGCATGCCTCGAGATAACTACGTTAGCATGAGAGACACTCACGTGAGTTCCTCGACGAGGAAGACGCTGCTGTTGCTGATGCTGTGGTGGCTGGAGTTGGAGCTGCTGCTAAGGAGGAGGAGGAGCAGGTGGACAACATCTCGAGATAGCAACCGGTCTCGGCGCCCACTTTGCCATCCGCATAGTCGCTGCAGCCATTCGATTTAATGACCGTCATTGGCACATGGGCAACATGGGTTGCCGCCTGCTCGTCTGCCCCATAACCCGAGAGCAGCTGCTCGCATCTGTCCAGCAGCTCCTGCGTTTGCTCCGCGGCCGTGACATGAAACAGATTCGAGGTGTTCTCATACTCCGATGTCTCCAGCGAGGCTCGAAAGTGGGCACGCACATCTGCAATGGCAAGAAGATTGATCACCATCAGCTTTGACTACAATTCGAATGTTCGCGTTTAGCTAAATATGGAGAACAGCAGCACAACTACAACTACAGCGACATCGATTGCTTCATTGCCTATTAATTCTGGAACGCCTCATTGAACTTAATGGCTGTTTGTCGAGCAATTTCCATAACTGCGACGGGCAACTGTAACTGGGACTTTAACTTGGACTCGCACTCGAAGTCGATTGTGAAGTCGGACTGGGGCAATTAGCTATGTGTCTTGGGGTCTTGAGATGAGTCAGAAACAACTGCAACAATGGCAACAACAGCATGTTTTTAGTCAAGTCTCCCCAGCTACTTATGACCTCATAAAACCCCCCAACAAAGTCAACTGCGAATTGACCGCAGCAATTAAAAGCAATTTCACTGCGCACTGAGCAGACAGCAGACGGCACTTCAGTCCAGTTTCCACTTAAGTTAAACCCTCCTCCCCTCCCCCCACTTCGTACTGTCCGATCTTCCGACTTTTATGTAGGTTTAACGGTAAAGACGAACAACAACAGAAGTCCGACAAAAAGACTTTGGGAATTTGCAAGAAATCTTGTTAAAACTTAAACACGCAGAGCCACAGTCCAGACGGACAGACAGATATATACGTAATTAGCATCAAGAAACTAACGAATCTTAACTCTAACGAATATGAAATACTGTTTCCCCGCTGCCATGGACGAAAGAAAGTTTTTGACCCCCCATAATAAATTTAGAGGTCTATTAAGCTTGTCAAAGCATGCGTCATATGCGGCAAGAGCATTTTAAAGCTTGATTTGTTGGCTCCTAAATCAAATTACATTTCTTCCACAATTTATTCACAAACTTGACCATTTTGTAATTTCAAGAAAACATTTTAAACAGTTTTAATTTGGAAAATAAGGTGAACTTTTTTAAGCAGAGCCAGCTGAGGAATGCGTAGTGTTAGAAAAAATGATTGTAATAATTCGTAATGTTGAAACAATCTAATATAAAAATATCAAATATTTAGAAAAATATATTTTTATAAATTAACTAAACTCATTTAAACATTGTAAGGCAGATAGTAGATTATTTAGGAAATTGTACAGAGATTTGAAAATGTATTTAATACCACAACTTATTAAAACAATAATTTAATAAAAGAAATATCGAAGTGTATTATGGCCATCAGCCAACAAGTTAACAAGTTGGCCTAGAAAATCATGCTACCCGCTAGTTCCCAAGGTATACACTAGTATGAATGGCGGCACGTTAAGAGAAGGGCTTAAACCGAGCGCTTTGGGCATAGTTTCGCCTCATGTCCGATCTTTTGCATATACTTCGCACAGAAAGCGAATGAAGCAGCAAAACGCTGACCAAAAGCCAGAACCAAAACCAAACCCAAAATGCTTTCAATAAAATGTGCACAAGAATGAAAAGAACAAAGCGCAATTAAAGTTGTTTCAGTTTCAGCTTCAGCTACAGCTTCAGCTTCAGCTCCAGATACGAGTCGGTCAGTCATGAGTCAATATACTATATGTATGAAAGCGAATACGAGTGCGAATACGAGTAGGAATACGAGTATATGCTCGTGCTCTCATATTCTTGGGGTTATTAATGTTTGTGTTCTGCCATACAAGAAAATTATATGCCCCAGGGGCCAGACGAGATACAGACTCAGACATCGACATCGGCTATGTTAGATGATTACGAGTTAGTTCCATGTTGGTTTTTAGTAAATTAACAACATTCTATAAATTAACTACATACATAATAACTAAATGCGTAGATGTTCGTACTACAAGCAAGTAAATTATTTTTAATGTGCTTGGCTTTTTATGTGGAGTGGTAAACGATTATTAACGCATTTAAATACGCTCTCGAAGGGGGTATTTAAATTAATTATGGAAATAGTAATGCATTAATAATGACACTGCATTGCGGAAAGATATGACAGATAGTCAAGACTTATCAGAACTTTGAAATGCTGCTGTATAAATTAATTCTTTTTTAACCGGCATTTTAAATTCGTGACACAAAAGATCGGATAAGAATAAATGAAAGTAGTCTGTCTAAATGTATTTATATTACGGCACCCCAAACAAAATTCATAAATTTAATTTTTTTTCAGTACACATAAAATTCAAATAGAATACATTTTTATATCAAGAATAAACTTCAATTATAATAAAAGAATTTAAAAGAAACTGAGATGAAATCGCACCCAAAAATAAGTAATTGCTTAGCTTAAAAATCACAAGACTTTAACATAGAGTATTCTTGCCTCGTCATCACAAGATCAACTACTATTATTACATTGGATATTGTTGTATGTTTTTTTTTTAAGTAGTTGCTATTAACTTACCTAATAAAAACTGTTCAATTTCGGCGCGTTTAGACGCCTTTATGTCCATATCCATGATAAAGTGTTAGCGTTAATTTGAAGCGCTCGGTTGAAATGTTTATTTCTATTTTTTATATGGCGATTTCTTTTTCTTCTTGTTGTTGTTGTTGATTGTTTGATCTACGATTTGCTCTTGTTATTATTATGCTGTTTTTTGTTGTTGGCTTTTTGTTGCACAACAACAACCAGAGAGACATATGCACACTGAGATTTTTGTTAGCAATTAACAGTTTACTGTCAAAATTAAGTAGCACATTCTATTAAATCACATGCACTCGGTTGGCGGTAACCGGGAGCAGCCTGTAAATGCAATAAATAGTAACAATTTGGCGAAAATTTCACAGATACACGACACTCGACACACAGATACTGCACACACATACAATCACACACAGAATCACACAGAATCACACGCAGGTAGACTCGCACAACAACTGTCTGGTTGTTGTCTCGTCTTGAACTCCACAAATAATGAGAAAACATTTACAAAATCTCCCCCACAGCGAAATCAAAACGAAACCCTAACAAAAAAATCAATCCGCGCCGTGGTCTTTATCTGTATCTGTATCTTCGTCGTGTTTAGAGTAAGACGAAGCGTTTGCGATTATTAATAGATCCATTTGTTGACTCGACTATTGTTGCTGCTGATTCTAACTGATACGCATCGAAGGCGGCAACTCTGTCGAAATACAATACAAGTCCATATTGTGCTCAATTCTAGAGTTGAATAATACCCTGTCGGCCTGTAAATGGGGAGTATCTACTCAGCATGTTAATGTCGATGTAATGAACATTTGCAAGACAATGGCCGCTATATTTGGAAGTGCTGTGCTAAATGATTCTTGAGCAATTTTCGAACGATAATCAGCGAGGTTCAATGACTTCAATTAATGAAGGCGGATTATTAAAATTGATTGAGTCAATTTCTGAAATGAGGCTTAAAGATGAAGTACCCAATTATTAGCCAAAGTAATTAATCAACTAGAAAATATTTTTTTTAATTCGAATTTTTTAAGTTTTATAATTGGCAGAAAGGGTTTCTTAATTGAATTGTCTTTTTTTTTGAGTCTGTGATTTTATGCAAAATTAGCAGGATGTTTTCTTGAGAAGATATTTTGAAATTTTTAATTTTCTTAGAATATATTGTATGCATTCTTCTGCCTTTAAAAACCTTTCTAGTTTAGATTACAGAGTATGCTTAACCGAGCATGCCCGTTACTAGCATTCTGAATTTTTGTATTTCATTTAAGTTTTTCATTGTCTGTTTTGGTAGTTTTGTTGTAATTTTCTTTTTGTTGCACGCTTCGTTTGGCGCTCATGGAAAATCAAGTCAGCCGGCGGCGCGGCGCGGCGCTGATGACGTTATGTTTCTTTGTTGTTCATCACTCACTATATACACTCTGATTGCAGTTACCATACATACTATATATATAGATACACATATGTTTGTATATTAGCAGTCGTAGTATGTGTCATTAAATGTTATTACGAAATGGCTTTGGGGCCGATTTTCATAATGCGATACTTAGTTTATGCACTCCACAACTAGTCTGCAGGGGGCATGTCAGGGGGTTTGTCAGGGGGTAGGGGCGAGGAGGCAGCTGTAAAGTCGCAAGTCGCTGTGTCGATTTATCTGCGGTTTATTTGTTTGCTTGTGACGCTTTTGCGGCCAAGTCAGGCATGGAGACTGAGGTCTAGAGACGACTGAATGACTTGGCTCAGCAAAGCCCTATCAATGTTTTATGCTGCTGATGTGATGACTGTCCCCGGGACTTGGCCAAGCCTTTTGTCACTTGTGACTCATCCCAAAAAAGGCGACGCGTGTCGCTGCCCATTAAAAAAAACAAATTTTGGCGACGTCTCCTTCTCAAATGCAAATGAACAAGTGACTGAATGCCAATTGGCACTTGTCTCTTCCCACTGGGGATTCTATTAGCGACTTTTACTTTTTGTTTATTGCTATCGCTGACAGCACATAAAATACGGAAAGAAAATGTGAATTGTAATTCGCAGCGCTTCTGCAACTGTCCATAACAATAATGATAATAAAAAACGGCAGCCATAAACAATATAATGTACAATATTGATAATTAACACTTGCATTTCAACATATCGAATTCCTCTGTTTATTGTACTTGAGACTGCGTTCTGTTTTTATCTATTTTCCACACTCATTTCTAGCGACACCATTTTCCGGCTTTTTAACAGTTAGCCAAGGCGCAGGCGTGTCTGTCTGTCCGTCCGTCTGTCTTTCGTGTGCATTTCCGGTCATTTTCAAATGCCACTTCGGTTTCCTGCACACTGTCTGTGGTGGTCTTTAACTTGGGGGCATTCGATATATTTTGATTTATTCTTTGAATTTAGCATCCGGTTTTTTCATGTCTTGCACTTTGTTTTATTGTGTTTCTTTCTTTGTTTTTACCCATACACTTTGCGCTTGTTTGCGTTGACGTTGACGTTGACACCTTTTCTGCTTAAGCTTCACCAACAGCTTTTCTACGCTCTCCGAAGAACCAATGCGAACACAGACGCGCTTTTCATTGCGAATTCGAAGCCGCGTGCACTAAGTGTGTGTGTGTGTGTGTGTGTGTGTGAACGGGCTAACCGAGCGGTGAGAGCAGGCGAGCAGACGCGCTCTCTCACTGAGAGCTTTTAAGCGCGACTTGTGTGTGCGCGACCGTGAAACACACGAACGCAACTGATGGCTGGCTGCAGCTCAGCTCAGCCAGAGGCCAGAGACTAGAACTGCTGCTGCTGCTGCTGCCGCCGTCGACGACGCTGCCTGCTGTTCGTGGGGGAGCCGAAGCCGAAGACGAACACGCACGACGAGGCGCCCAGGCATACGAACGGTTGCCGTCGTTGTTGTTGTTGTTGTTCTTTTGCTTTATAGAACGCAAAGCAAGTCGAGTGAGTAATATTGTTGTTGCTATTCATGCATTGCATAAAGCCGAAAATGTGAAAATGTTAATTTAAGTGCATGCTCCATTTTGCTACAAAGCAAACGAATTGAGGCATCGTTCCCAACATGGCCAAAAGCCGAAAACAGGCTCGCCAACCCGAAAAAAGAGAAGACAACAACAACAACAACAGCAAGCGAAACCAAAACAGAAATAAAAACCAGAAATCTTCTTCTAATGTGCGCACTCACCAAGCAAAGAACAGCAACAGCAACAACAACTTTGGACTGCGGCAGATGTTGCTGACGATGCCGAAGTTAGAAATCCGATCCTTGTTTAAAAGCCAATCTACAGGATTGCCGTCTCCTCTCTCCGCCTCCCTCCTCCGTTCGTGTCTCGTTCTCTGCTGTTTTTGGCGGCAGATAAGCTAAAGTTGTAGTTGTATTTGTATCTGGTTGCCTCTTTTGGCAGCAACTCTGCTGGCAGGAAGGACGTGCTGGCATCTTTTAATGCAGCCCAGCAAACAACTCAATTTTAATTAAATGTTTGTGCTACGCGGCAAAATAAATTAAGCATTCTCTGGGAAGCTGCAGGCAGGCAACCTTGGGCACTGATAACTCCACTCCACTCCCCTCCAGTCCATCTCAGTCACCTCGACTCCGCTCGGATCCGCTCATTGCGTGACTTCGTGTTGCTGCTGTGGGGATAACAGGTTATCAGTTGGTGCCAGAAAGTGGCAAACACTTGGCTTGCAACAATGCCTGCTGATTCATGTTGTATATGAGCAACTAGAGTCTACGAACTTTTCAGTCGAAAAGTTATTGCTTAACGTTGTATCTACATTAAAATAAAATAATAGCTGCTATCATATAACAAGTATTTTCATTTAATCTAACCCAACGATCGTTTGTACTTATGAAATTCATTTAAGAAAACGTTCCTTACTTGAGCAGCGCTTGCAGGCGATCTTGAGGCGTTTTGCTAGCGGTTTTAGTCGCGTGCGCTTTGAGCTGCGCTGCCAACTGCAGCAATGCATTTTGTTTTTGTGTTTTCGATTGCACTGCGGACTGCGCTGCTGACTTTGATTGCATTGCTTTCGATTTCTGCTTTAGTTTGTTGCTTTGCCCCTGAACCGTTGTTGTTGCTGCTGTTGTTGTTGTTCTTGTGGGCGCTGTCGGCGTCTTTTGTTGCTGTTGTTGTGCTTGCGGGAGCTTCAGCCCAGCATTGACGTCTTGATTTTTGTTTTTCTTCTTTTTCTTTTTGCTCGCTGGTACTTGCGCTGCTGTTGTTGTTGTTGTGGTTTTTGTTGCTATTGTTTCGGCAGCTTTGCAACGTTTTTTCGGCTTTTCCAGCGGCAGCATTGTGTTGTGTCCACAGAGCGAGCAGTCGACAGCCTGTAAAATGAATTGTCAGCCGGTTACTAAGGTAAAACAAACAATAAAGTTACTGTCGAGAGTGTTCGACTGTGAAATACCCAATAGCAACAACTACATATCTGATTAATCAGAAGGTATCTTTGGTATACTAATATTATGTTCAAAATAGACTACAACATAAATAATAATCTTGCGCAACTGCAGGTGATTTTGGATCATCGGCGGATACTGTCACCAAGTTTGGTGTCTTTAGCTTAATCTAAACGAACAGATTTGGCATATGAAGCTGCTCAAGATTTGCGTTTTTCTGCCCGTTGTTACAAAATTATAATACCCTACAGCTAGCAGGTATTCAAATGGAGATGCTGATGCTCTTACAATATTGCTGGCCATTCGCTTCTTCAGCCACTTGGCGCGCTTTCTGGCCCCAATGCTCAGCTTGCCTCTCTCCCGCTTGGTCTTCTCCGCCTCCAGGCAGCCGATGAGCCGCCGTCGCTTGGCATTGTTTGCCAGGCGTTGCGGACGCAGTTGCAGCTCGTAGTTGCCATCGCTCCACTGGTTGCCACAGCGTTTGCACATTCTCGCTGGGCCCACGCAGTCGTCGGACAGTTGGATGTTGTGCTTGGCCAGCTTGCGGCAGGTATTGCTGTATATAAACAATGGGAAAACAATCAATCAAAGGGGGATTTAGAGAACAAAGGAAACACTCACGTGTAGTAGGATTTGAGGAGGCGCTCAGCGTGTGTTGCCGTGGACAACTCCTTGGCGCAGTTCCACAGCAGGTTGATGGACTTTTCCTCGCCCATTTTGTGGCTCAATGCAATTATATCACTTTGCCTTTATAAATTCAGCTACTAATGTATCACAGCCCTTAAAATCATAAACACTATCACTTATGTGCAATAATTATTTTTAATCTTGTGAAACTTACAACTTTAATTCACAAAATTTACGACAACATTAACCACATTACTCGTCTTGGTGGGAAAATGCTTTGTTTTGGCGCTGCCACTTAGGTGTTGCCATTTGATAACATTGCATTTATAATCGATAGCTCATCAATGTTAATGCGCCCGTCTGGTGCTGTTAATGCAGCCGCTAACATTTTGTTGTCCGAACGGTCCGTTAATTTTGAATTTAGATGTCTTTCACTGATTTTCAGCTCGATTCGCTAAGAAATAAATATTTTACTATCGCTGAATAATAATATTTATATTTACTATTTAATTTGTTTATTTAATTTATCAAAATAACCAAAATAAAACGAAATGTTTTGTGCATTGCTGTTAACAACAGCTATGTTAAAGGATATTATGTTAGCTAACAGCCTATGATCGATAGTTGCTGTGCTTGCTGCACTGGTAACGTTATCGATATTAAATGCATACCGACGCTTCCTCCTCATTTAAAATTTCAACGTCGCGAACGAGCGAAAAACAGAAGCGACGCGCACAATTTCGAATGACAAAGCATCCGTGAAAAGTGTTGAAAAATCGTTGGTAAAGTGAATTAACCATAAAGTAGTCGACTTTAAACAATAATAATAGTGAAAGTGCAAGTGAGATTTGTGTTATTTATAAGAAGTGCGCGCGCAATCTGCATTTTCACAAGCATTTGCAACAACAGCAACAACAACAATGGATCCCTTCACTCAGGTAAAGCACAGCGAATAGAAAAATGAAATGCATTGTGAAATATTGCAATTCCGTGTAATTTTATTTATAGCGCATGCTCGAAAAGGCCGAACAGCGCAGTCGCGCACTCGGCATCAGCAACGCCAGCAAATTCCCCCTTTCGGAATGCAGCTTGTCGACGACGTCGACAGCGACGCCAGCGTCATCCGCACCAGCGCCAATGTCTGTTAAGAGCAGCAGCGGCAGCAGCAGCAGCAACAACAAAGTTGTTATCCTAGAGAAGGCAACGCTGGAGGCGTCGCCAACGAAGCCGCTGCGTCACTATGCGGCCGTCAACAAGGAGAACATGGAAATGGGAATCGAGATAAACATAACCACCGCACAGCCAATTGGGGTAAGTTTTGTTTTTTCGCATCTTCTTTATCGCCCCTTTCTCGACTCGTCTTTTCGTCGCTGCAATTTTGGTGGTGTTTTTCCCGTTGCCATCTCTTTGTTTGTCCTCTCGCTTTGTGTCGTTGTTGTCTCTGTACTTTGCTTGGCTCACATGTTTTTCGCGCTTCTTTAGGTGCAAGTTGAGATACAGGAGCAGGACATGACCGACGACGATGACGACGACGACGAGGAGCAGGCGCTGGCCCCCACCATGGAGACGCAGCCGATTCCAGTCAATCAACCTTTGGCCCGACTCCGCGACACTTCTCGCAATCGGCTGCAACGCATGGGGGCTCTGTACTCCAACACGGATGATCTGTCCTCGCCCATACATCGCACCGAGGCGCAGTTTCATGCCGGAGACGATGACGACGAGCTGCAGTCGCGCAGTCCACGCAAGGGCAACAAGCAGCGCTTCGGCAAACTGGCGGCGCTGGCGAACACCATCAACGAATGGGAGGACGACACGGCGCATCATGATGTGCAGCGTCCGCTGCTGGATGCAGTGCCGCCGCCCAAGCCCGATCTGCCCAGTCGGCAGAAGCCTGCAGCGGATGCAGTCGATGCCGGAAGCGCGAAGACAAAGCAATTGAAATGGGATCCCAAGGTATTGAGCTCACTGGAGGCCCAAGGTTTTCAGCGTCGTGAATCGTCCACGCTTAAACATATCTATGATTACGCCAAACAGGAAGAAGTGATGACAACGACCACGACAACAACGACGCCAGCGCCCAAGCCGCAGGTACCGGAGAAATCTTCGACCGTCAGCCAAGTGGCCAAGGCATTTGGCAATACGGCCAAGGTGGCTGCGCCAGCCAACAAGCCAACAGCAGCGACCGTTGCCAGCGTCAAGTCTGGCTTGGTTTCGGGCCGTGCAGCGATATTTGAGAACAAGGCCAGCCAAGGCGGCCAGTCGCAGGCGGCGCAACGCAACCAGAAGGATCCCTGCGAGCTGTCGCTGAAGGAGCGCATGAAACTCTTCGAGACGAGCAACGCCAAGGCCATGCTGCCCAAGGCGCCCATTGGCACAGCGCCCAGCATCAGCCAGATACGCGCTGCCGAGGAGCCCAAGCGTAAGTTGCAGCAGCCAGCAATAGTTTCCCCTTTAAAACCGATCTGTTCTTGCAGCACACGTTGCCGCAGTGCATCCAGTTACGGCGGCAGCGCAGCTCCACGTAGGTCAGGCAGCCAAGCCACAGCCGAAGCCGGAGAGCAAGCTGCGCGACAAGGTGGCCGCCTTGGTGGCCTCAGCACAATCGAGCGCCGAGAACCGCATCAAGGATATTGACAGGCAGCGGCAGGAGGACATGCAAATTATTGCCAATCGTTTTAATAAACAAAAAGAGATCTTCAACGTGGAGCCCATTGTAACAGCGCCAGTTGCAGCTGCAGCCCCCGCTGCCAGCAGAGTTGTGCGTCCAATGCCTCCGCCGCCACCACCGCCCATGGCCAATGCGGCAAGCAGCAGCAAGCGACGATCACGTAAGCTGCCAAAAGCAAAACTACTCGAGTAGCCACTAAAACCTTTGCAAACTTTTTTTACCAGCTGGCGATGTGATTGACGAGGAGTCGAAGCGAGCACGCAAATCGCATACGGATCGCTTGTATCCCGCCCTGTCCGATCTGGACTCGAGCGATGACAACTGCTGTGCGACGGCGACGGCGTCGCTCAACGATGACACCGAGGAGGATGAGCTCGAAAGGTGCGCCGACAAATGCTACTCCTGCCTGCTATTTCTGCTCTGCATAGAATAGATCTCTCTCTCACATCACATTACATCACACTCCATATCCATAGAACCTCTCCGTTTAGCCTTGAGACTGACTTTAGAACTTACAATCCTTAAACGTAATTCGTAATTTAGAACGAGCATAAGACGCATAGGTTTAGACAAGGCCAAAATAAACTATAAAATATATATGCCGCTATTTAATCTCTAATCTTTCGTTTTGTTTTGTAGTTGCATGGACGATGAGTCGGTTGAGGACGTGGATCAGTCGCAGTCGCAGACTGAGGACAGCAGTGCAGGCATGTGCAACGGCAGTCTGGGCCGTGCCATTCTGCACACTGTGCAGCGCAACGAGCAGCAGCAACAGCAGCAAGGCAAAAAGGTGAGTGCAGCAGGTAGAAGAACTCAATCACAGCGGGTGGCTATAATTCTCGATCTCGCATTCTCTCTTCAGGTACACTACGCTGAGCAGGATCATTACTACAGTCAGGACAGCTCAATGAATTCGTCGCAAGTCTCTGCTGGCATTGATGACTATCTGGACGAGGCGCTGGTCAATGACTATGGCAGCACACAGGACGAGGACGACGACGACGACGATGATGACAGCGAGCATGATCAGCACAATGCCAGCCACTTGTCCCTGGGCGTAAGTAACTGTGATGTCACACTCTATATATTATTCCTCATCTAACTTGATTTCATTTACAAGCAGAGCAAAGGCACAACGGCCTCCAACAGCTTCTCGTTTCGCCGCACTTCAGGAGCTGGCACTTCCGCTGCCTGCCAGGACATTGCGGAGCACGAGGCCATGGATGTGCAGACGCCGCTGCTGAATGGCGCTCAGCCTGTCAAGTCCGAGCTGAGCGTGAACCAGGACAACGACAATTTGGTCACGCTGGTGCACACCGTCAGCTTCTATCGCAAGCAGCAGTCCGCCAATGTAAGTAAATAATCTTAAATAAATCTTATTGCTAGCTAAGTAACAAACTTTTAACAGAGCTCCAACTCGACGCCCATGCGCAAGATCTGTCGGGAGCAGCAGGTGGTGCGTTCAGCGCTGGCTGCCGATTGCCACGCCAAGCACAAACTGGAATACGATTCGCCGCAGCATGGCGGGACTGCAACCGATTGTGGCAGCGAGGAGGATGAGGAGCTGCAGAGCGCACGCGAACTGAATGAGGCGGCACAGGCGCAGGAGAAGATCAAGAAGCTGCTCAGCGAAGTGTGCAAACAGCAGCAGGTCATTGGCCAGGCGAGTCAGGCGCTCAATCTCTGCGCCGCCACCGTCGAGTTCTCCGGCTCCACCGAGTCCGTCGAAGGCGAACGTTATTTGCTGCTAGCCAGTAAGTTCTGCCCTCAAATTAATCCTTATCAATGCTAATCATGTTATTTAATTGTAGCCCATCGGCGACAGGCCTGCTTGGATGAGGTGCAGCGCTTGCGTGTGGAGAACAGCGTGCGTCCTGTGGGCGCACCCAAGGAGAAGGGTTTGCTGACCGTCAAGGATATCACAATACCGCTCAGACAGGAGTATGTGCGCAAAATGGCCACGGGCAACAACAACGGCCATCATCTGGTCTGCCTGCTCAAGTACAATGAGCACGTGCTGGCCACCAAGACGGTGCCAACCATGCCCGGCCTGCTCTCTGTCAAGTTTCCCGATGTGCTGCAGCTGAACAATGTCTACGCCGATTTCCGGGTAAGTCAGAGTTGCCTTTTAAATAGTAGCAATCCATTTAATTTCTTCTCCAATTGTGTACAGATTACGCTCGAGATTTACGGCATGGTGGCGCAGCGGGATCAGTTGCCACATGAGCTCAAGTATCACATTAATGTGAACAAGAAGGGCGGCAATAAAACACCGAAAAAGAAGGGCGGCGAGAACCGTTTGGTCATGCCGCCGGTGCAGAGTCCGGCGGGTCCGCATGTGGTGCGCACACCGCAGCTGGTGCAATATGGTTTCGCCATCTTCTCGCTGCGTGAGATTCAGCGCACCAGTTGGACACTGACGCAAGTGCTGGGCGTTAGTCCACTCGATGGCGCCGTGCACATGAAAGTCAACTGCGAGCTGTCGGTAAGCGTGGAGTACAAGGGATTCCTCACCATGTTCGAGGATATATCCGGTTTTGGTGCCTGGCATCGTCGCTGGTGCTATCTGAATGGCTCGGCGCTCAACTTCTGGAAGTACCCGGATGATGAGAAGAAGAAGGCGCCCATGGGCAGCATCGATTTAAATGTGTGCACCTCACAGAAGGTGAGCATTGCGCCACGTGACATCTGTGCGCGCCTCAACACAATGCTGCTGGAGTGCGAGCGTCCGGCCTTGGAGTCCGATAAGGAATCGTTGATTATAGTGCCCAACGGACGCACAACGACCATTCGCCATCTGCTCTCCGCCGACACAAAGGAGGAGCGCGAGGAATGGTCCGCCTACCTGAACAAGGCGCTCACACTGTTGCGCGCCTGGGGAACAACCCATTGAGGAGTGACAACAGAAGGAAAAAGCGGCGGCGGCAGCAGCAGCTGGAATTGCATAATTTTTTGTGGGCGGGGCTTCGCAACGTTTTTATGTTTTCAGTTTTATTTTAGTTTACTTTTAATTTAATAACTTTATGTTTATTTTTGTGTTTGATCAATTCGCCTTTGTATTGCGTACGCTTTGTGTTGTCAGTCGAAATTACCTGTAAAACTATATAAATATCGTAACCGTATACAATAAGCTAAAGTCGCGTTCGACTTAATGTGCATCAAGATGAAAGTATTCGCAAATTATATGTATGTAAAAAGATAACAAAATGGAAGCTTCTCATTTAAATCGCAGATCGATCGGTTGAAGAAGAAACTCACGGGTTGCTCTATACATTCGGATTAAGTTTTATTAAATACTTTTCACTATACACATACACAGACATTTAATAACTTTTGGCTATGTTGCTGTTTGTCATATGTTATAGGTGCAGACCATATAAAGCATATAGCTATAGCATACGGCATATAGTAGGAGTTCATAAGATACTGGCTCCCATTTCGTTGCTGGATGTTTTGTTGTTTGTCTTTCAGGTGGTTGTTGTAGGTTGTTTTTGTTGCACAAGCGGCTGTCGCTCGCTTGTCAGGTAGTCTCTGGTAGTGTTATGCAGCGCCTTTTACAAATTGACTATATATGTAGTATAGGTTGATATATAATGCTGTGGCAATTGGCCTAAAGGCTATCTACAAAATTCAATACGAGTAGTTGTTATTTTTTGTGGGTGTGTGGTTGTGTGTTAAAAGTGTGCAATTTATTTACTTGCAATTCGTTTAATGTTAATTCATCTATTTCACAACAATTGTACGTATTATAGACGCAAATATACATATATTGTATGTATATATATTTTCTTTTCTTTATGTATATAGTTTATATATTTCATTTGAATTGTAAATACTTCAAAATAACGACAACTTGCCTCAGATATGATTTTGCAGTGTTTAATTGATTGCGCATGTGTGTGTGTGTGTGTGACTGTGTAGGTGTTTGTTGTATACTGTATGTACATAATGGAACCGCAACACACATATTATATATTTATTTTTGTCTTTAGAAATATATACAACGGAATACAGAGTATACTCAAAAAGTAGCGCAAATCCCATTCCCAAAAAGATTCCAAGTGTTTCGATGGGCAATTGACAATAACATTAACTGAAACATTAATGTCAACATTAACATTAATATTAAAATTAACATTAACATTTGATTGTTTTACCCTTACTGCTAAAATTTTAATTCCAAATATCAACATATTTCTTTGTCCATCTGATTCTTAGTAACCCAACTGATTCTTTAATTTTTAAAGCTATATCAACGAATTTTGCCATAGAACTAACTTTCAACTTTAGAATATAAGTGTAAGTGTGGAAACTAGCCAGATCAAATAGGGTATATAATCTTCGGTGTTCCGCAGATAGTTTTGCGTATAATATTTTGATTGGGTTTCAATATAATTTTCATTTTGCGCGCGTTCACTGTCAAAGAGCTATTGATAAACTTTCACTATCGTTAAGATTTTTGCTGATTACTGATTCTCGGAACCTTGAAAAGCGTCCAACTGTTTCCCCTTGAAGCACTTCATGTTGTTAAACTATTGTTGGAATGTTTGTTAGTTGGCTTAGTGTTGTGTTTAATGTTCTGGAGAACTCAACGAAGAAGAGAGATTTCATAGAGAAATGATAACGCTTTGTGCTAAATAACATTTGCTCTATATATAGTAAATATACTTATCGTATGGTTGGCTATAATACTGGAGGATTATGCATAGAACTATAATAGGTAGTATGTCCGCAGGGGACTTAAACAATTTTCAACTACTTTTTGTTTTGTCGTTTTTAGCAAGTTCATTGTTAACAAGTGTTTGTTGTATTTTTGTTGCTGTTGTTGTTGTTGTTGTTGTCGCAAAAGAATTGAAGATAAAGCTAATTTTGTTTGGATCCAAGTCTTATGCAATTATTGAACTTACATGCTATAAATCTATAATTTTGTTCAGGCCAATCTATAAAATTGAAAAAATAACCGCTTAAGCTAAATTCATGTGTGTTAACCGTGTGTGTGTTTGTGTTGGTGTGTTTGTATTTTAAATGTAACACATTTTGCACTTAAGACTACAACAAAAGCACATAACAAGAATAATAAATTAAATTAAAAACAGATATGCATTTAACAAAGTAAAAAGGGAGGCGACGCCCGAGTTGCTCGAGGAGTGCAGTGGAGTGGAGTGTGGATTGTGTGTGTAGATGGTGTGTGTGGATTGTGTATGAATTGAATTTACGGATTGGCGGCCACAGCGTTGTTCACAGCAACGCCTGCGACGACGCTGCCCCTGCCACTGGTGCTGACCACTTGGGCATTCTGTCGCCGCAAATCGGATCCTGTGGCCGCCGTGATGAGCGTGCCCACAATCAGCATGACGGCCATGGCCACGTTGGCCGGCACATCGCCGTACGAGTAGAAGAGCTCCGAGTAGAAGAGCGTGAAGACGATGCCAAAGGTCTGGGCGGAGGCATTGAGCAGCCCCGACGAAGTGCCCTCCGGCTCGGGAAACGTCAGCTCGGCACCAAACTCGAAGCCCACCGGCAGATAGCCGGTCATGAAGAAGCTGCATTATCACGCTCGGTTTAGTTAAGAGCTGCAATTGAAGTGTTGAGGGAGACTTACCCCAGCAGCGAGGCGGTCAAGTAGACCACGGCAATGTGTCCGGTGTCCAGCGTGAACGTGAAGATCCACATGCCCACCATGGAGAGCGCATAGACCGCCAGCGTTGTCTCTCTGTTGCCAGGCAAAGGCATTAACGAAAAGTCTGCGTATGCGTAATTAATTGCTCGACACTTACTTGAATTTGTGCGTCTTATCCAGCACAATGCCCGAGACGACCGAACCCAACATGCCCGCCAGCACAATGCTCAAGCCGATGCGACCGGTGTCGACCTCGTGACCCGGATAATACTTCAGCACCACCTGCAAGACACACACACACACACACACATTTGAGTCGCAGTCCCAGTTTTGGGGGTGTCGTGACTTTACCGGATTGAGGAGCGTGGAGATGGCGTAGAAGACGCCCACGTTGATGCCGTAGGAGAGCAGCAGGAAGATGAAGTCGCGATTGGTCAGCAGATTCTTGAGGGACTGCGCAAAGCTGACCTGCTGCTCGGCCATGCCCTCCAGCCGCTGCGACGCCTCCTGCGCAGCCGACGGCGGCGTCGGCGGCTTGTCCTGGAAGACTGCAAAGCACTCGCTCAACTAATCCTTACAGTTTAAGTTCCTTTTTCGCACTTACAGAATATCATGAGGACGAGCAGAATGCTGGTGAGTCCGGCCACCAGATAGAACATCATCTGCAGATCCTTGCCCACCGTCTCGAGGCTCTCCGAGTTCGGCACCAGCATCGGGGGCAGCACAAATCCTACGGCCACGCCCAGCTGCAAACAATTTGATATGAAGATTACGAATTTGTTATTTTTTGTTGGGCCTGGAAAACTTGGTTTCGAAACACAGAGCGCTTCCGCTTCCGTTTCGTGTTTCCGTTCCGGTTTGCTAAGCCCCGCTCTGGGTTTAGTTTTATTTATGTTGACGCTTGCAGTGAAATTGATTTATGTGTGTGTCGTGCCCCATTGTTGATGCCACAGTTGCAGTGACAGTTGCTGAATTCTGTTGTTTTCGTCAAAGTTTTGCGCGCCATTCTCATGGCCAGCAAAAAGCGTTGCCTGCCCAGCTGTCGTGCCACAAATTGTGTGATGTTTTTCTGCCCACATACCCTGGCACCCAAGGGAGTCTAACAACGAATAGTTCTATAAAATACTATCAACAAAGTTCTTTGAAATTCTATAGCATATTATGTAGTTAAATTTGCAGGATATCCGCCTAGTCGTTCACTGTCTCCTCTCCTCAGGTTCGCTCGTTTTTCAGCTTGATTTTGTTTATGGGCAATATTGTTTGGCCTATAAATCGTATTTAGTGAAACGCCCGCAAACAACTTTTGACGTCGCTCTGCAAACTGCATTAAATTTGAGTGCACTTTGAATTGAATTTATTCATATAAATCGCCTAGATAAGCACCACGTTATGACTTTATTTAAAGCAATTTATATATTTATGCTGTCATTTATTTGAATTTGTAATCGTTTGGGCAGCAGTAATTAAACTTAAAATTAAACAATGCCACTCTGCTGTCATATTAGAAATAAAATTTATTCGCATACATTTAATTTTAATAAATAAAAATATTTATGATGATATTTATTATCAACTCATCTATTAAATCATCTGCTTAAAAATTTGCTACAAATATATGTGAACTAAAAAATGTTCAATTTAAACGAACTTTATTAAGATTGCTTTCAAGGGTTTTCCAAGTGAGCTTTAATTTATTCATATTTTGAAGTAGTTTCTTTAATGTTATTTTTAATTCCCCATCCTTCGTTTCACACAATTTAGGCTCAAAACTGCTCTAATTGAAAGTTTTAATGAACGCCGGCTTAAAGTTGTGCTAATTGAAGTTCGTGGTCTCACGATATGATATTGATTTTCAAAGTAAGAATTTATTTATTCATATTAGACTCGCATATTTTGAAGTAGTTTCTTTCATGTTATTTATATAATTTCCCATTCTGTCGTTACACATAATTTAGACTGCTCTAATTGAAAGTTGAAATGAAAGTCGGCTTAAAGTTGCGCTAATTGAGTTTCGTGGGCTCACGTTCGAGTTAGTCATAATTGCAATTCGGCTGTGATTGCTGCGCTGTCGCTTAAGTGATACTCGTAGAGCTCTAATTTCAGATTTATGAGATGACTCAAGTTGTTTCTTCGAGATGCAGTGCGACAAGGTTTCGGTCTACGAATATTTGCTGTGCCTTGCTGGGGGAATTCTCAATTTCGCGGAATTGTCAATGCATCAATTTGCATAAATTAAATTCAAAAGCGACGTCGAAATAATATAGTCAACTTGAGGCTTTGCTTGAAGATGCCAGATGGCAGATGGAAGCAGAAGAAGGAGGCGCTTGAGCCTGAGCTTCAGCAAGAGCTTGACAATGCCAATGGGGCGGGAGAAATGTAATGCCCACTAGAGAAATTTAACAGCTATGGAACCGCAATAAAAGACAAACACAGGATGTTGTTGAATGGCAGGAAGAGGAGAAGGAGGAGCAGCCGGAGGAGCATCGAGCAGGATGACAGAGGAAGAGGCATTTCCTCGGCTTGTTTACATATGCGTTTCTCTCGCTTTCGGTCTATCGCATTTGTTGTTGCAACTAGTTACAAAAATACCTAGGAAAAAGATAAAAAAGCAGCAGCAGCCAAGGAAAAGAAAGCATGTTTGTTCAGCACTTTGGCAACAATGTCGTGTGGCAAAGGCAACATTACGAAGCCAAAACCCGTGCTCAAAGCTGTTTCTCTAGCAAATCCGCATGTAGGGATTCAGTGGCAAGTGGCTTTGGCTCTGGCTCTGGCTGTGCCTGTGGCGTCGTCCTTGCCAGATAAGGCAGCCCTGCCACACACACGAGGGGGCAGGGGCAGGGGCAGGGAATGGGGCATGTTCGTCGTGTTCAATGTCAAAAGCTATACGCACATCGCCTGCTGTTGCCTCTGCTGCGTTTTCGGTTTAGTTTTTCTTGGCGCTTTTTATGCGAGTTGCCGCAGTCAGCGTTTTTGCTTGCTTTATTTTCGGCCAACTTCGAGCTGACATTTCTGGCAGCGTCACGGGCAATGTGGCAATGTGGCAAACTCTTTAAAGCCAAACATTTGCATTTCTCCATTGAGCAGCAGCCACTTGACCTCAGACCCAAACTGCAGCTGCCACTGCAGGTGGCACATTGACTATTCGACGGCACTGTATTGTACAGTGCATACAATGACAACAGGCAGCGAGACAGACTGACGGCAGGTGGGCCAAAGGGGCATGCCTCATATTTGTGACATGCACATCCCATTGAGACTTCCTGCGAGGATGAGAGGCGAGAACGAGACGCGAGATCCTGGCGAACAACAAGCGGAAATTATAAGCCTTTTCAGCGCCACTCGAGCGTATGCTAAATGTGACAGCACACACACATATACACACGCACACACACACACACACACACACAGATGACTGATAGACACATGTCTATTTCAATGTTTGCTCTGCTGACGTTGCCCCCATTTCGGGGCTGAGCTGCAACACGTTGCACGATGCACGTTGCACGTGAGTACATTATGCGCTCGTAAATCAGCATTAAGAGATGTCCTGCCTCCCCGCTTTCCCCTTCCCCCCCTTATGCTTATCAGCTCTAATGGCAGTGCAAGCAAACTAATTGCTTTGCTTTGTTGCGCGTCCATTAAGAGTGCGCCAATTGTTAATTGCCAAATGTCATAGTTGAAATGGGAAAATGTGTGAAAAGTTGCCAACTAACTCAACTGCCACAAATCAAATTTCTTTACTTGCATAAAGAAAGTTTCCCACACGTTTGTTGTCCCACAACACATGCCAAAGTTTCTGTTGTTTGCGGACCAATTAAAATGGCAAACTTCTCGTTTAATGTCCGAGTGCGAAACTCCAATTATTTGCATTTATTGTTATTTATCATGGAATTTTGCAGTTGTGGAAGATTAGTTTGCAACATTTTTGAAGGGGAACATGCAACGTTTAACTGAGAAAATTACGAGTTATCAAATAACAATTGAAAGTTGATAGTTTAATTTAAATAAAGAAGCATTTTTATATCAAATATGAATATTGTACATAAAATGAATAATTAGAGACTGAGCCAAACATTTTTGTTAAATTTACCAGAAACAAATTAAGTCTTCGAAAGGGAATGGAAAGAAAATAATTGCTTCTATCTTAATATAGAATTCAAATTCAAATGCTAAACTCCAATTAATTGTATTTAATGTAATTTATCATGGAATTTTGCAGTTATGAAAGATATGTTTGCAACATTTTTGAAATGGAAAATGCAACGTTTAACTGAGAAAATTACTAGTTATCAAATAACAATTGAAAGTTGATAGTTGCAATCAAACAAGAAAACATATTAAATATTATATGAAAATACTTTTGCATTGTAAATTGTGTTTGAGTGCGAATTTATAAACACTTATGTTAAATTTACTAGAAAACATGTTAGAAAGGGAAAAATAAAATACAAGAAAATATTGGCATAATTAAGATAGAATTTATATCCAAATGCGAAACTCCAATTAATTGCATTTATTGAAGATAAGATTGCAAATTTAGGGAGAGAAGATGCCACATTTATTTAAGTTATTTGAGTTATCAAACCACAATCAAAATCTAATAGTTTAACAAAATAAACAAGAAAATACAGAACACATATAAAATAGTGTGAGTTAATAAACATTCGTGTTAAATTTAGTCAAAAACTTTTTAAATGTTGGAAACGGAAAAATATGGCGAAACAAAATAGTTACAAAACAAAGAGAGAATTTTTATTTAATTTAGATCCATCAATGCTAAACTTCTATTGTATGCAAAATGAATAAATACAGAGCGAGGTAAAAACTTATGTAAAAATCGCTGGATAACTTGTTTTAAAGGGAAAAAAGCTTTATATTGAAATATATTTTAAATTCAATATTAAATGTATGTAATAGAGGAAAATTAATAAAGGATGATAGAGAAGATATATAAATACTTGTATGTTGTAAACAAAGTGTTTAATGTTGGAAAGCGAAAAAAAGATAAAAGAAAATAGTTACACAATAGTGATATATCATTCTATTGAATGACGTTCTAAATTCCATAGAGATGTTTTGCCTACAAGAAAACTATTCACACACTATTCACAGGATACTGCGCTGTCGAGCAGCCTAATTTGGTAATCAGATTTTTCTCACAAGCTGGCAAATTGAATTTGCGACAGCCGCATAAGTTTGAATTGCATTAATTAGTCTCTTTTTAGTATTAATTATTCAGGCAATTACGCATACGCAACGTATGCGGCCGACGACGTCGTTGCTTCGCTTGCTCTAAAGGGCTTAGTATTTAGGCCACATTTTAATTACATTGTGCGCGCACTAAATTTGTGTGGGGCATGCCCCATGGTGGTCATGCTGGAGACGCAAGTTATGCGGTCGAGTTGACCTCAGAGTGACATTTGTATGCGACGCCCACTTCAGCCACAATTCACTTATGCATTGCAAATGCGAATGCGAATAGCAATGTGAATGTGAATGTGAATGCGAATGCGAGTGTGCATTTCGAATAGGTCAATTCATTTTGTTTTCACAGTTGAATAAACTGCAACTGTGTGGACACAGAATGCAGCCACAGAGCTGCCTTGGTTCTATTTAACTTTTACCTATTTGCCATCATCAACTTGTTTGAGACCTGCTTCTACTTTTTTTTTGGCAATTTCGAGATTGCACACGTCGTATAATCGAGGAAGCAGGACCGAAAGAGATAGAGCAGCCACTTCCGGTGGCCGGAAATGGGCAGAGGCCCCGCCCCCCCAAACGCACTGTCAGAAATAGAGATTGAGATTGGGATTGAGAGAGTAAAAGCGAATGTCAGTGCAGTAGTTTTCGGCATCAATCTGGCCAAAATGCTGCTGCTTCTGGTGCTGCCTTTTTCGTGTTCATGCAAATTTCCAGCGACTTTACTGGTGTAATGAAAAGCGAGAGTCGCTGGTAGAAAAAGCGAGCGAGACCCTGAGACGCATGGTGCGTATGCGTAATTTACGCTCGATGTCGCTTACCTGATTGCCAAAGACGCCCACGCTGGTGGCTGATGATACTTGATCGGGTCCAAACCAAACTGCGGCCAATCTCGCTGGCAGCGACAATATGCAGACCTGTGTGCAGAGAAGCGACAAAGCACTCAAAGCAAAGCCAATGAGTCTGGGATTGGGGCAATGCAATTTACCTGGGCCAGGGCGACAATCGCCTGTCCGATGAAGGTGACATAGAACAGCGATGGATCCACCGAGAAGACCTTGATCCAGGCGCCCAAACAAGTGCCCACAATGCCGACCAATGCCGTGATGCGCAGTCCCTGCGAACAATCAGATGTGCAACAAAAAGGAGACCAAATAAATACAAAGCAAACAACAATTGCGGGTCATTTGTAATTGGAGCGGACAGAGAGACACTCACCACTTTGTCCAGGAACCAACTGCCTGGAAATATGAGTGGTATGTACAGTATCATATAAATCATGGACGTCCAGTCCACCCACTTGTCGCTGATGCCATAGTAACTGCAATGCCATTACAAACAAATATATTCCGCTGATTATCAAGGCACGAGCTGACAGTTAATGCCTCAGCTCAGATACTGTTGCCAACATTAATTAGCTTTGCCTATTTGCATTTCGAGTCATTTCGAATTACACGAAAGTTTCATTGTGTTTGAGTTTAAATTCTAAATGCAAACTAAGTCTAAAATGTTAAATTCTTGGCCTTTATTTGTAATGAGCTTGTTTGAAATAAATTGATTATTTTAAATAACTAGAAACTGTTGCAAATGTAATATTTTTATATGAATTATTTGAATTCCGAATGTGAATTACGATAAATATAAAATATATTTTACTTTTGACGTTATTTCGTAAAGTAAATATTATATATGATTTTATATAATAAGAAAAATGCTTAAATCCCTAATGTGTTATTAATTTAAAAGAATAAAATAAAAATATTCTTGGGCTTTTGATAATATCTATACCTTAAATTAATTTTTTAGAAGAACATATATATTATTTTCAATATTCAGAAGTTGTTGTAAATTAAAAATACTTATAAGTATTATTTAAATTCTTAATGCAATTGTAGCTTAAAGAAATTGGTTTGGCTTTTCGTAGTACTTATTCTATTAATGAGCTTTTTTGAAGAAAATATTTTATTTTGAATAATCAGAAGTAGTAGTAGTAAATTTAATTGTATTATATTTTATAATCAATTTGAATATTAATTATTTTTTTTCATAATTTATATATAGTATGAAATATATTTGTTGTATAATTCATATTTTCTTTAATTCATACTTTTATTGAGTGAAAATTAAATAGTGTTAGAATTAAAGTGCCAGCAAAATTTTAAATTAAGTGAAATATGACCAAACATTGTGCCAGAACATGTGAAAATTATTTTGTATTCCCAAAGCAAATCCCACTAAAGTTGTATATAGCGAGTTTGTCATTAAAATGCATGCAAACAGGCTTAAAGTGCAGCCTATGCAAACTCGTTTAATAAGCTTTAATGGAAACTTTTAATTTGAATTATAAGCCTTGCAAATGAGCCCCAAAATCTCGGCTGGCTTAAAGTTAAGCATACGCCAGGTAGTCTATGGAGTGCTTACCGTGTGATTATGTTGTTGATGATGGTGTACTGTACCCACTGCATGGCATTCGAGGCTGAGTAGAATACAAAGAGTATGAGCACCGCCCAGCGTCTTGCGTACACTTTGTAGCCTGCAAGACACAGAATACGGAATACAGAATACGGAATATGGAATACGGAATAATACAAAATTCTAAACATGCTACTTGAGTTGTGCCTCGAAAGGATGTCGTTGTTGCTGTTGTCATTGTCAAGGCTGCCAAGATTAACCGGATTAGTTGCCGGGTTTCTTATAGACCCAACTGTCGGATACTATGGCCATATATTGTGCCATAGGTAATCCTCGCCATGTGAATGATGTGGCGTCTCGTCGCTCGCCCAGCCTGTCAGCATGTGGCATGTGGCGTGTGGCGTGTGTGCTTGCAACGCGGTAACTTTTCCCTCGCATCTCTTTTTATATTTTTCAATTTCCATTACAACTTTTGCGGCAATTGAAAACGACGTCATAAAAGCATATATTCGTGTCCTGTGTGCAACAGAAGCGCATCAGCAGCAAGATGCCCAACTGCTGATTACTATATATACACATACATATATACAACTGTAGCTTATAGCTATCGTATTACACTTTGTCAGTTAATTAGCACTAATGCAGTCTTATCCGAGTACAAATTGAACCCCAAGGACTTGAAATATAATATATCTACTTTAATATTGGTTTCGCTTGCAGGGCATCTTCCAGTCGATTACCTGCGAATTGGATGTCCTTTAACTAGTTTCTTTTTCAGCTACGTGACATTGAAAATGCAAAAAGAGCTTTTGATGTTTGCTATTTTTAGTTGACAACGCACACACACACACACACACACACACTCGCTGGCAAATTGAGAAAGTGCAAACAAAACTATTGCATACCTTGAGGTGCAGTTTAGTCAGAATGTTTGTTCTTGTCTGTTTGTCTAAAATGTTTTGCATACAAATGTTTAGTTTGAATGTGGCTAATGCCCGTTGGATTTGCGACTCGACATCCATGTTAACTACTATATTTGGTATTCCAAGAGCGATTTGCCCAGTTGTATAACTCACCTTCGCCAGGCGCATTGGCTGCCTTGGCCGCTTTGCTCTCCTTCTCCTTGGGCGTGATCATGTCTGTGGATTTGCTTGTGGCTATATAGGAATCGTTGCTCTCGACTGCGCCGCTGGCGCTGTGTTTCAGATCCATTCACGAATTGGACACGTTTAATATATTCTTGGGCGGTTGTTGGCTCGCAGATTGCTGTGATATCGGTGGTCTCGTTGTCGCTATACACTAAATGTTAGTTTGGGCAGTAAAATTGGCTTCCAAAATGGCTGTAAAATATAAATAGACTTATTTTAGTGCAGGTGAATTTTAAGTTCCGCCCGAAAGTAGGCAGCAATATGAGAGGCAGCGTTTTTTACAAGCCGCATTTGATGCGGTCTTTGTGGCTAGAAATTGTTAAAATATTTTAACAGCATTACACACACACACACACACACACATGTATGTGGCAGTTTTAACAACTGGCATAAACATTTCCTGTGGCCACACAAAGCCAACGTTATTACGAGCACATAATACGCAACTTCCCCTCAGTCTCTCTCTCTCTCTCACTCTCTGTCTTTCGTCCTTTCTAGCCAGGTGCAGGACCTGCCTGAGTGCTGTTTAAATGTGATATTATTGTCTGGTTACTTATGCCTTGTAATCTGTTTTCAAGTGAGCCTACGCATTTCATTTAAAGATAATAAAGTAATCTAACAAACAGATAATGAATTCGGCTTGTCAAAGCTGATCAGATTTAAAGTACAGTATTCCATGGCCATAAATTCATGACACTCTTTACAGGGTATCTTTTAGTGAAACAACTCGCATATCAAGTGTTTTTTAAATGGTTTCATGCTGAGCTTAAAAGTGTGGTCACAATGTTTTTTTTTTTTGTTTGCTATTTTGTTTGCCATTAGACAAATTGCTTTTGCATGCGAAATGATTTAAAATCACGATTAAGTGAGTATTATTTATGCATATTCATTAACTTAATCAAGTACTCGCAGCATTCACCTTTTAAATTCACAGTTATTCAAGCATTTATTCGCTGACATTGAAAGTGCGCAGCCAACATAAATGAACTCATTGAATCAAATCTCTGGGCTCGACGAGGGATTTCGCTCGAATTTCGCGAATTTGCGAATCAAATTGGAATGTGTGCAGAGCATGAGGGCGAGAAAATAGCACAGAGAGGGGCGAGGGGGGGGGGGGGGGAGACAGGACTTGTTGCGTTCCATCGACTGGCAAAAATGCAATCAAAGTCGACAAAATTCATGAGCCTGGGCGTCATTAACGGAGCTGCCACAGCGATTGCAACTGAATTGTGGCACTCGAGTTGTGTGGCACAGTTTTATGCGACTTTTCGCCCTGGGGAAACGTTGCAAGTTCCCTAATTGATTTAACTTTGTTAACGACGGCACTTAAATCAATTTGCTTGCATTAAAAATGCGACGAAAACAACAACAACAACAACAACAAATAACAGCAACGTTATCAAGTGACATGTTTCGGGATTGGATATTTATTTTGTTTGTTTTTTTTTTTGGGGGGGTCCACTGCGTAAATTGCCCCTAATGATGTACGTGGCGGTTGCACATGTTTCGTGCACCGTAATTCGATTGTCATTTGGATTTGAATTTAAATTACGTTTTGGATTTGCATTTCGCACTGAAATTGGTATTGAAATTGGCATCGCATCGCAAATGTTTCCCGGCCGAAAAAACTGAAACTGATCATCAGACAAAAGCATTTGTCGCAGCTGCCTCAAGGCATTTAGCTTCTGAGGTGATACGGAAAAAAAAAAAAACACAACATGATAAATACTCAAAATACTTGAAAATAAAACACAACCAGATACAGAAACAGAAACAGAAACAGCGGCAGCGACAACTTCGATGAGTGGAAATAGATGATAAGAGCGCCAGAGAGCGAGTGAGAGAGACGGAGAGAGCGACAGACTCATAAACTTGGTCTTGCACAAGCGTCAAGAGCATAAGAATAAGTAACATATTAAGTAAATTGTCGATGGCATATCAAAGATATGTCCGCGTTATGTTCAGTTCTTGGCTGGCACTTTGAGCACACACTAAACACGTACATAATTTTGCAGCTTCAATCAGCGCGGGGGTTATTAAAAAATATTACAACTGTTTTGCTATTTATTTTTCTGTTGTTTTTGTGGTAGGTTCTGAAAACACGCATGGAACGTGGAGGCGAACCGAACTCGACTGAACGGCGGCGGCGGAAGAGAGCGCGATTGGGCGAACGGGCGAACTGAAACTGAAACTAAATCCGAAAAGTCGCTCATTCGCCTCGTCATAAAGTTGATTTGCAAAATGTTGTTGTTGTCGTTATTGCCGCCGCTGCTGCTGCTATTTGTTGTAAACAGCTGATTCTTTGAGCACACTAAATATTAGTAATACGCACACACACAAACACACACACACAGAACGCTCACCGTTGAATTTACAGTGAGCGTGCTTCAGCTGCGCTCACCTTGATAGCAACAACTAAACAACAAAAAATTAAAAACACTAAAAAAAAATAAAAGGTGTTTTAATGCATATTTACATATACATTGTTTAATGTATTTATCATTACTTTATGATTAGTAATTAATACAAACATGCTAAAGAGTTTATTTGCCGAGAACAATTCAAGTTGGGATCGGAGAAACTTCAAGAAAAACTTTAAGTGAAATATTGACGTTCGCTTCCGTCACTCGAGTGATCTTTTTTGCTGAGCCGAAGCTTACTGATAAGAAACTTAATTTCCATGTGAGTAAACTAGTGGCAAAGTTCAGCTGTGATTAAAAGCAATATTAATGGCGACACTTTATTGAATAAAATTGCTGATTAATTATTGAAGTTCACGGCAATCGTTTAAAATTAGTCATGCAGATTGGAGTTGCTTTTTAGATTTTTAAGACTGTTTTTTAATTTTATCTTGAATTTAATTTTTGAGAGTGACTTACAAAAAACCATTTAAGCCATATTCTAAATAATGCTGCTTTTATGTAGATATAAAAGCTCCTTGAATAAAATTGCTGATTAATTATTGAAGTTCACGGCAATCGTTTAAAATTAGTCATGCAGATTGGAGTTGCTTTTCAGATTTTTAAGGCTGTTTATTAATTCTATTTTTATTCTGTACATCTTGAATTTAATTTTTAAGAGTGACTCACAAAAAACCATTTAAGCCATATTCTAAATATTGCAGCTTTTATGTAGAAATCAAAGCTCGTTCATAATTTTTAAATATTCAATTAGCTATTAACGCACAATTAAAAAACTTCACATTAAGATTAATTCAACTTTTAATGAATTTCACTTCTATTATCAGCACACTTTTGAATAAGTAGCTATTTATATTATCTATAAAATTTGCTGAATTGCACTTCACTTTAAAATCATTTGCTGCACTTCATGAAATTAGGCTAGATTAATTAACTTAGTTAGCTGCTAATCTGGTTACTATCAATATCGAGTTCAAAATTTCTGTAAATTGAATAAATAAGTTCTTTTTCAACTGTCGTCTTTGCAAGTATACTTTTTGCACGAACTGTTGAGCAATGCGAGGCACACGAACTACATATGCACATGCCAGCTTATGTATGTAGATTAATCGAAGTAACGCCCGTCAAAGTCGGACATGTGCATTATTGTCTAGCGGTGTCCGTGCTTGAAACTCCCTGCTGGCTGCACAGTGGGGCCAAGCGTCGAATACTTGATAGAACTGGTGCGAACTTGACTGTGTTAATTGATGTGTAACATAACGAGTCTTGACTGTCCGACACTCGAGCGTATAATTAAATTGAAAAGCGGATAAAAAATAAACATTCTAAAATGACACACAGCTTTGCATAACGTGTGCTCACTGTAGCAAACAAAACAGTCTTGACATTGAATATTCTTTTACTTTGTCGCACACTTGAGCAACCAGATGTGACAATATAAATACTAAAAAGTGATAAGGAAATCAATATAATTACGAATTATATATATTCCGAAATATTATTATATATTACATAATTTTATTTGGTTGCAGGTGAATCATCGGCTTATGTATTGAGTACTCACTGTAACCTACTTTTGTCTGATTCATGGGACATAATACGTAATTGCAACTGTAAAACACTCGAAAAATAAGCTCGCAGTTTTACGATATTTACCCCATTATATTGGTCTTTCTTTCGCTCTCCAACTCCGTCATACAAATTCGACGTGCATTTCGCTTGATTCCCTCTCTCTCATTTCCTCTTTCTCTTTCTTCTCTTTACTCAAACCTGTGTCTTTGTTCCCCCTTTTCCCTTTTCCCCTTTCACCGCTGTGTTGTCAAATATTGTGTCGTGCTCATAATTTATTTGCATTTGGACTTGTTTTCTCGTGATTTTTTATTGAATAATTTGCCTGCGGGAACTTCCTCGTTGTCAAATCACCGAGACAAGGTCCAAGTCCAGTCCCAATCCCAGACATTTATTCGTCGTCCAAGTGGTTGGGGGTCATTATTCGATTAAGGCAAATGATTATTATACTTTTTCGTACATGTTGTTTTGTCTTCATATTTATAATGCAAATCCCACTTTGACCGTAGGGGAGGTTGAAGGAGTGTGGAAATAATCGCCACAGATCCATTGTCAGACCATCGTTATCTCTCTTGAAGCACATACTCATGAGTATCCATCTAATCGACGAATACTTTGTATGTGAATTTCTCGCGCGATTCCGCAGTCGAAGATAATGGGAAGTCGAGTGTTGATAAGGGCCTAACATGCCATACGCCAGATACGCCAGATACACGTAGTATAATTGTTGTTCGACAACAAATTGTGCTAAATCATTATTAAGTATAGCTAATATTATTAATAACGCTGCTATCTCTTGGCAACCCGCTTAGCCATGTAACTCCCTCGGATGAGTTCCGTTTAATGCGATCACGTTTTTGCAATACAGTGAAGATTCGCTAAATAATAATTTATAATATTTTATTTTTTGTAATTATTTTAAATTTCAAATGAATTATTTTATTTGTATTTCCTAATCATAATTTAATATTGTAATTTCTCTAGTGTCGACAGTTCGACTTTAAAATTAATAAATAAATACACTTTAAGCTGGTAATATTTACGGTCTCATTTGATTTGATAAATGCCTTCGAACAATCTGTTATTTATAGATAATAAACTAAATAAATTAATTCGTATTTTTAGCTCCACGGTATGCTTAAACAAAATACTCACATGAGCTTCAATTGAATGCTCACGAGTTTTAGAATGTGTTTAATGTGAGTACTTACACACAATTAAGTTACTAGTTAAGTTACTAGCTATGACCTTGTGCATTATAATGATACTAATGATATTCGCATCTAACTGGGCTTGATTATAAATCAGAATATACTTGACTGCTCTTCTCGATATCTGTAGATTGAAAACCCCACAACTATCCCATCTATCCAGCCACTTTGCATGCAAATCACAGGCAACAACGGAAAAGAGTTATTATACGCTTACTGTTGGTCACGTTCACCTGCCGAGTGACCTTTTACATTACCGTATTGTCAACCCAACTTCCCCTTTAATCCCGCACTTTCAGAAGGTCAGACTGTCGTAAAGAGTTGGAAATTCTTGGGGAACAGGTACTTGCGGGGAATCACACTAATCTCGATAAGCCACAAACAAGTTGCGTCTCAGATACGTTAACACGTACATGAGGTTTATAAAAATAGACTTTTTTATTTAATTGTATTGTGCTTGAATTTGCGATAATAAAATGTAATTAAAATGCAAGCTGTCAATTGCATTATATTGCTACACAAGCAGGTTCGGCCCTATAACTAAATGAGTGTAAATTTTAATTGGCAGCAATTATTGAAACTAAAAATTAAAAAATAAAACCAAAAATATAAATTTGAAATGTAACAACAGAAATATTAGATGTAGATTTTGTTGGTATTAGTTTTCTGCAGTGCAAAATATTATCTTAAGATTTTACATAATTTCAAAAGTAACCTTAAATGTATATAAATAAAATGAGCCATTAATTTTACATTTAATAATATTATTTTTTTTCTTGCTAGTTATCTGAAATGTAAATTTTACTACTTATATTTATGTTCTTCCATAAATCGTTTGTTTGCTTTTAGCTACTTAGTAACAATGACAACTATTTTTTTGTATACTTCCCTTGGCCAATATAAATTCACTTTTGTCAATGGTAACTTTTTCAATGTACTTTTACTGAATAATAAAACTCTTTGACTGTAGTTTAAGTAGCGAGAGCTCACTTCACTGCTTTGTAAATTGATTTCAGAACTATTTGCAGAAAATTCACAGTCGTGAGTAGCTTCATAAATTGCATCCACTTCAGTTATTGTTGTTGAAGCAGTAGTAATGCAAATTCTCCGTCTCTCTCTCTCTCTCTCTGTGCTGGTTGTCCCTGTCTAATGAATTCTGGTTGTGCGGCAACAGTTGTTAAATGTGCAACAAAAGGCTCGGAGGCAACTAGCCGCTTATTAGGCATATAAGGAACAAAGCCATTCTGCTGATTGCCACATTTCTCATGCACTTTCCACATGCCTCTTGCAAGTCGCAGTTGCAGCAAACGCTTTGTCTTCATTTCAATCTCACATGAATTCTAAATGCAATTTGTCGCAGCCAAGTGGCCAACACGTCAGCGTTGGCGGCCCAATTAGGCCAAGCCGACGGGTGATGGCTAAAAGGCTTTAGCCTTAAATTGAAGCTGAAATATTAATGCAAACAATTTACTTAAACAGCTCTTGGCGCCCTGTTATTTATTTTTTCGCTACTTGCGGCCATTTTAACCATTTGGCAAAAACCTCATCAAAGATATTACAGTTAGCAGGGCATTAAATCAAAAAGACGAAACTCTCTCTCTCTCTCCATCGCACTTCGTCGCCTCTCGCTCCTTGAGGAAGCGACACACCTCCTACGGCTATAAGTTGAATGAATTTTTCATGGGCCTCCATCAAATGCAAGCAATGAGGAATCAACAGCGTAACATTCACACATAAATACGTACAAACACTCATACAGACACTCACACTCACACTCACACTCGCACTCAAACACGCCAAGTAAATGCGTGTATATTATTTTTTCTTGTATTTATGCGTTTTGCTCTTGTGCGCAGTTTTCTTTGAGTCGCCTCATTAATGGCTCCTAGGGGGGCGGAGCGGAGGGATGGATTGACTAGGGGGGAGGAGGCTGGGTAATTCCTGCTGCGATTACCGCTGCACGCATTTGTCAAGCGCCTCTTAAGCCCCAACAAATCGCGTAATTATGGGGCGCCTCTCTTGAATGCCACATAATTTCCGCAACATTTATTTATTAATTAAAAAATTTGCGCAGCTTGTTGGAAAAGGGGCGACGGCGTTTTATCAGTGCTGTGCGGCAAGGCTTTTCCCTCAATTTGGTCGCCAGTAGGTAAGCTAGATTAATTACCATAAATCTTATTTTATTTGCCCAAACTTTTTACGCTTCGAACAAAAAAGCGTAGCATACTTTTGTGCGCACCGAAATTCTCAAAACTCTCCAATTATCAGACAACTTTCGACGCAGCAGCCTGCGCTGCCTCTGCCCCTCTGCCTCTGCCCCTCTGCCTCTGCCCCGCCTCGTCTTTAATGCTATTATCATTGCTGCTATTGTTATTGTTGTTCCGGCTGCTGTTGTTCTGCGGGCTGCGATACCCAGTACTCCAAATAATAGAGGTAGAATGGGCGATTATGTCGAAGACTGCAAATAATGTCGGTGATCTGCGGAGCAACTCCAACTATAAATTGGCAGGATAAAGCTAACTATAAATGTGTAAGAATACTAAATAACTGTCTATAAATGTTTATAGAAATACGAAAATGAATATCAATACAAATGACAACAGATATTGCGAGAAAATTGAAATGAAAGCAAATTAATTACAAATATTAATGGAAGTGTGCACTTGAATTAAACTAGTTTAATTTATTTGAATGGGAATGCAATGAAAAGTGTAATTACGAATATGAATTAAAGAAAAATGATTCATTTCAGAAACAATGCAAATAAAAGTGTAATTACGAATACGTGTTTTATAAATACTTTAGACTTTGTGGCAAGTTACTTAGTTTTAAGTATATTTAATTGAATAAAATCAAATAAATTAGAGTAGGAATATGGAATAAAATACTATAAATAAATCACAGTATGAGTGTGAATGTTAAAATTAATGTGAATATTCATTCAATAATAATCGTTTATTGAATGTACGCACAAATGGAAATACACGAGTGTAAATACGAATTTAATCTGCGTTCACATTGCTCATTGTTGTTGGCTCTCTATTTAAATCAAATTAATTGGAAAATTAATAAAAAAGACTGAATAAATATAAACACAAATACAATACGATTTGCACGAAAAGAGCTACTGCAACCACAAAAAAAACGAATTAAATTGTTTCAATATTTATGAGTGAAATCTACAGCCAAATAATAAAATCAAGTTATTGACGTTACACACAAGACAGGACAAGCTTTCCGTTTAGATTTGTAATTTTTCTGGCTTGTTTTATGCAAAAACTACTTCAAAAAATATATAATATAAATAAAACTATCGCCAGAAATTGGCCAAAGCCAAGTACGAACTGCAGCACTCTGAGGATGATTAGATGGCCACAAAATTTAATGAAGCATGCTCTTAGGCTGAGCGGTTAAAGGAGCTTTTGTTGGTTAGCGACACTCGTTATTCATGTGCGGCAGGACACGCTGCCGTCGAGCAGTTTTAGCCATTTGGTTTTGGTGGCCAACGGATGGGGCCATTATGCAATTTCTGCAGCCGCTGCTGTTATCGTTGGTGCTGCTGTGGTTGCTGCATCTGCCTCTGCAGCATTTGGGGCATTCATTTCATATGCGTGCTTCTCGATTAGTTGGCACTTTTTCAGTTTAACAGTTTCGCAGTTTCGCAGTCTCGCAGTCTGGCATTTTTTAGTTTAGCCGCTTTGTGCGAAAGCCAGATGCATTTTTAATTGCAGCAAGTTGGTCTTGGGCTTTGCATTTGATGGCTGGCACTTTGCTGCCGTTGTCAGTTTCTTAATTGGACATTTGTAATTAACTTCAATGGCATGCGCTGCCGCCATTTAGTGCAGTTCAGTTGAGTTTTTCCTGTTGCCCGTGTTTCCCTTATCAACTTCCACTTGGCTCATTTTTCACATTGTGCACTGGACGCGATGGCGAATCCTTTGGGCCACGGCAACTTTTTCTCATTGTTCCAACTGCTGCTGCTGCTGCTGCTGCTGCTGTTGTTGTTATTTATGTGCTAGTCGTTAGCTTTTTGGTGGTTTCCTATTCATTGTGGCTGCTTTTTGCTGCAGCTGCTTTTGTGGCAAGGTCGCATTTAGCTGCAGATTTGTTGTTATCTGTCAATTCATTGCACATTCCTGCAGTCGAGTGTATCAACAATGCGAGACCTTTCTTTCTTGAGCGATCAACGACGCAAGTTGAGCCTGGTCATGCTGCTGCTTAGGAGCGTCGGCAGGAAGCGGAAACGGAAGTGCAAGTGCAAGTGTTCCACTTTCGAAAGTCCAATCAATAATCTGCCCCCCAATTGTGCAGTGTTCCATGCATCATGATGTTGCATGTGGCAGCGACGTGTCGAAAACTTTTGCTTTTCATGAGCTGGTGTGACCCTTCAATTTATTGCCTTCCTGTTGATTTCCCCCCTCCCCTCCCTTTCACACTTGCCATCTTATTATTTAAAGCTTTAATATGCTCAACTATTTATTCAATGTCTAAGCTCTTCAGCAGCCAAGCAGCCAAGCAGGCGAGCGTGTGTGTGAGTGCGAGTGAGAGAGTGGATGTGAGAGTGCTTCAGTTCAAAAACCTCCAAGCATTGCGTCACAATATTTCCACCACAGACAAAACATACACACACATGTAACAACATTGCTGCGAGCGCTTACACACACACATACACAGACGCAGACAACACAGAATTTGTCGTCCGAGTGTGAAGCTTTGGAAAGCTGAAACTCGCCAGTTGCTAGCAGGCAGCTGAGACACGTAAGAGAGGTACAAAGAGAGAAAGATAAAGAGAGCGGGAGCGAGAGAGAGAGAGAGAGAGGCGGGGAGGGCTCGTCATAGTCAACCGGTTGGGGTCTGTGCTTTCGCAATTGTCTAGCGTCGCCTTTAAGTGGGCTCTGCTTTATTCGCTTGCTAGAACGAACACCTGGAACTGCAATGCGCTGCTGCTGCTTAATCTTGTGCTAAATTTGTATTTCCATGTGTGAGGGTAAATACAAAAAAAAGTGATGCATGCGGAAAAATCAATTTATGGATTTTAGTTTTAGGCTGACAACACGTGTTCCATTCGCCTGATGCTGCAGCCTGTCCTAAGACCTTCTTCTGCTTCTTCTTCTTATTTTTCTTCTTCTGTTTCGCTAGCCAAGGTTTCTTCGGTTTCGACACCTTTGGCTGCTTTTGAGCGCAGGGCGCAATTAATGCAATTGCTTTTAATTGCAAACAAATGAAACGTAAAGCACTCAACGCAGAGTTTAACATTTCGTTTCCTTCGTTTTGCACATTTTACCTTTTTTTATTTGAAATGAAACTTACCCCGTTATGCTTTGAAGCCGTTGTTGTTGCAGCCGGGACGAAGAACACAAAAGCGCGCTAAAATGCCTTGGCATGTGTGCGTGCCAATGTGTGTGTGTGTGTGTGTGTGTTTCTCTGTGTCTCTGTGTGTGTGCGTGAAAGCGTGCGTAAGTTTCTGCAGGCGCGACTTTTGAATGGAAATGGAATTTATTTATTAAAGTGACAGTCAAACGAGCGCAATGCAAAGGTCTATTTATTCATTTGCCACCTTGGCACTTGGCACTTGGCACTCGTTACTCGTTTCGCATTGAGCACATTCACAATTAAAATGAAATTCACATTGACGGCCCGTCTTCGTTGTGTGTTTTTGTTTGCACAAGTCTCAGGAACTGCAGAAAGCGCTCTATAAAATGTCCTTTCGGGGTGTTTATGCCAGTTTCGATGCTGCTGCTGCTGCTGCCAACACCTTGGTAGGAATCACTGAACAGGACTACTGCAAATGCTATTGCCATTGGTCGTTTTATAGAACTCTCGTCACGTTCCACATCAGCTGTTGGATGCTGTGGATGCTACGCTCTCATCTCTCTCGCTCACACTCTCGCGCGTTCTTTTGGCCAATGCGCAGATACAAACAAGCAGGCGAAACCGCCTGAAAGCCGAGATAAATCATTGTTATCAGCAATATTTATAAATAGTCGCATTTTTTTGGTAATTCAATGAGTTTTTGGCCTCATTACAGTTTATTTGTAGCGAGCTTTTTCAGTTGGCAGCAAGTTTAACGTTTGCAGCCTAAAAGTATGCAATGACTTTTTAGTGTGCGGCAACAGGGTGATTCGTTTCCAGTTCACACTTGTTGCTGCTGCTTTGGTTGTTGTTTTAGCCACCCGCAGGATTAAAAAAACGTAAAACAAATGTTTGTTAAAATTAAATTTTATTTTAAATCGTGTTCTTTAAAGTGTAAGTTTATTAATTTTGTAATCTTTATAATTCTTTTTTTCTCTCTTGTATGACAGTAAACCTGTATAAACAATAAAATATTTAAAAATAAAACGTTTTCAATTAAAAACTTTACCTTGTTAAAATTATACCGTGTACGATTATTCAGGTTGGGCAAAGGACAGTTTCGAGATCGTAAATAAAAGAGAGCGCACAGCTTGAAATACCTTGAACAATAAATGATTAATATTTGGGGGCCACACCTTCTGTTGGCCAAGTTCTCATGCATTAAGTTTAGTCACGGCTATTAGCTTAAAAATACAAAAAGAACGCGAAATATGGTACATTGTCCGCGCATCGAAAGTGGTTTGTTGAATTACTTTCACCCCGCTGGACGCTAACTAGCGAATAAATTTTGATTGGCAACTGAATTATGTCTCCGATGTAAAGATCTAGCTCACGATTTGCCAGCTGCTGTTTGTTGTTGTTGTTGTTGTTGTGTCGTTGCTGCCTTTTGTGGAATGCGTCTCCATGGGATTTGAATGCTGTGTGTATTATTGTTTTTGTTGTTTTCTTTTGCCTCTTTCATTCATCATTTCTGCTTTGCACACGCTTCCATTGATGCCTATCTTAACGGTCAATCATGTTCTGTGCATTCCTCGGCTCCGCTTCAACTCGTTGTCGGGTGACGTCGACGTCGACGTCGACGTCGACGGCGACGGCGACAGTGTTGACTGATGATGACTTGGGCGGAATTCCAACAGGATGATGGGCAACTTTGTGTGCCATTAGACAGGCTTTAAGCAACGGTGATTGTTGCTGTTAACTTTGTTGCTGCTATAGTGGGGGTAAAAGGCAGACTTTAATACACACATTTTTACTCGTACACTCCATATCGATGCGATGTGCGCAAAAAAGTGAGTGGCAAAATGTTTGAAAAATGGTCAAAACTGAAGCGCCTCCATCTCTCCATGTCTCTGTTGGCTGCCTCGTGTCAGGTGCAATGTGCCGGTGCTGTTGACCAGCAGAGGCAGCAACACCAGCAGCAGCAGCAGCTGTGCCAGCCAGACGCAAAAAGTTTATAAAAAATACAACAAAACAAAACAAAAAGCTAAAAAAATACACAAGTGAGAACGCAGCTGTAAATGGCTCTCGACTGAGGGATACCCTACAATTAGCTCAGCAATCCTTTACAGAGAGGCAAGAATATAAGAATTTTTTTTTTTAATTTATAGAAAATAATTGTTCGCTTTTATTTATATTCAATTAAGTACAAAATTGCAGTACAATCTATTTTATTTTTCGCATTTTATTTCAAATATTGAATATTAGATTATTAGTATTATTTTTAAAAATCTAGGATACAAATTATAGTCATTTGAGATTTGTTTCTATTTATTTAAAGTAATGAAAGCGGCAATATTTAATTATTGGTTGATTCCCAATGAATTTATAGATTTTTTTGTGAGTGTGTATAATTTGTAATTCTGATTTATAAATCTAATCAGATATGCCTCGCTTCTGGTATTACACCCCCTTTCTGATGTCTGCAGGGTATCTTTCGCTCTTTCAGTCTGAGCGTATAAGCGTAAATGTGTGTGTGTGTGAGTGTGTGTGTGTGTCGAACTGTGGATATCGCTGTCACTATTGTTGGTCCGCCTGACGTATCAAATGTCTTTCATAGGTAGTTAAACGCTTCCTATTCCGTGCATGTCGCTGGCATTGCAGCTACGTTGTTGCCGCATCGTTTTGCATGGACAAGTCGGACAAGCAGCACGCAGTTAGCCAGTTGGTCAGTTTGGCGTAGGGCATTTCCCGAATCACTTGACCGACCCATAAACTGGCTGTATTTATAGCTCAACTTCTTTCTAACTGAACTTGTGTAACCGAATACCGCCTTGTGGGCTTCGTTCGCTCGTTCGTTGGTTGGGATCTGCGAGTGCTTTTATGGCTCGCTTTTTGCACTTCCCATCTTCGTGGCTTCCTTGTGCATACAAATTAATGGGCTGCGCCTCGTAAAGTGGCAAAGTTTAGTTGAGGAAAGCTTTCCAAGCACACACATTGCCAAAGGGAAGCCGGATGAAGAAAGGGAATGACAAAAAATAAATAGAGTTGTGAATGAGCTGCCCTTGACGACCGGATGAGCAACCCCAAACTCCAAACCCTTGGGCAGAAACTAGTTTATGCCCAAAATCCAGTTCAAATTTTTGCCAATTGCCTCGCCAGCTGTTGATCAGAACAGCAGCGAAAAGAATGACAACAAACAAGAACAACAACCAGCAGCTGAGAGAATGAGGTAAACTACAAAGAGAGAGAGAGTGAGTGCGAACGCGAGAGAGTCGAGTGCAAGCTGAACAACAACAAACAGCTGCGATAAGTGGCGAGTTGAGCGCAGGCAGCAAGCTCGACTCCAAAGCGTCGACGTCGACGGCTCATTCGCGTTTCAACCTTTGTGCGACTCTCACGCAACGTCAGAGCGGAGTCGGCAACAGCGGGACTCGAACTAAATGTACGTCAAGAGTGGCTGTTTTGTTATTGTTAATGTTGTTATTAATTTAGTACAAAAACAAAAGCAACAATACGTGTCGTGCAATAAGCAATGATAAGTGAACCTTAGCCTACAAACTGAAAACTAAAATCGTTGAAGCGCAACGCCGAAACTTGTGATAAAACAAAAAAAGGGCTCATGGACAGTTCGAATGCTAAAGAGAGCGAGAGGGAAAGAGATCAACAGGCAACCCTTGGGGACTCTTTTTCCTATTAGTGTGTGTGTGTGTGAGTGGAAGAGCATTGATAGTTTGGCTGTGTGCACTCCTAGTGGGTCACTGGAGCGTGCGATATGTCAGTGTTGAGCTGCGAGTAAAACAAGCGACTCATGCGCAAAGCAGACAGCAAACAGCAAACAAACGAAAAATGAGTGCATAATAAAATGACGAAAAGTGACAAATGGACAGGGACAGGGACAGGGCACGGGGCAGGGCGGGGGTCGGAGAGGGGAACAAGTGTCAATGTCACTGGCTTAGCATTGAAATCAACTGCAACCCTGCGAATCTAACTTTCGAAGTCGACTGTGAGAAATAAAAGCAACGGCGGAAATTGCTTCCGCGGAGAGTGTTAACGTATTAGAGTGTGGATCGATCGATTGGTTTTTCATTAACAGCAGCCGCCAATTTTGAGAAACGACTTGTTTTCGTACTCGCATGGAAAGACAATTACACTTAGGTAACAGCAGGGAAAAGCTGCTGCTGCAGAAAGCAAAACCAATCGGCCAGCATCAGTTAACAATATTAACAGACAGCAGACGTTGTGGCAGCGTTTAAATTACTTACCAACTTCCGTTCGTTCGCTTGTTCGTCAGGCTTTTTGGCTCCTAAGCAGCTTCAGTTCGCTTTGCGGTTGTAGCCAAGTTGTTTAATTTCTCAATGAATCGACAGTTCGTCTCGTCTCTCGACCTCTAAACTGCCTCCCTCTCCCTCTCCCTCTCCCACTCGCTTAAGCGGGTGAAAAATGTGTGAAAGTAATATTGATACAACTGGCAAAGAGTTGCGCGTAATTAATACCAAATTTCCCTTGTTGGGCCCCTCACAAGCAAACAAGTAAACAAGCCATCAACATCAATCATCTCGGAGCCGGCATGCAAAATATTTGCCAACATGCCGAACAAATATTAATGAAGTGTTTGCCTGCTGCGAAGAGATCGTCAGCTGATGCTGACGCTGATGCTGATGCCACTTAGCCGGCTGATTAACAAATTGCAAATTGTATTAGGTATATATAATATATGTACATATATGTATATCCGTCCGACCCATTTGCGAGTAACCCAATTGCATGCAGAATTGCTGGCATTGTTTAATTAATTATCAAATTAGTTACTGTAACCACTTAATGCGACATGCAATGCGAAACAATTGTGTGAAAATTGCACAAATCCCCAACACGTAACAACAACAGCATCCACAACAACTTACGACTTACGACTGGCATTGGGCAATGAGACAGAGAGAGATTTGGATTTTAAATCAATTTGTTGCCCACAAAGCAAGCACAAAGGCCGCCTCGGGCTGAGACTTGGCCATTTGTAACAGTTAAACGAAAATGCAGTTGCCAAATGATATGCAAAATGCCTATGACCCCAATGGCAACTGCATTCGGAAATGCATTTTTAATTATGCTCGGCTGCATAAACCGCATATCATCATTTCGGCTTTTGCCAGTCCCAAATCCGCCTAAAAATCCAACAACGCAACGTCTGACAGCGTTTTCACCTGACAGACAACTAAATTTCTATTGTTGTCTTGACCAGGGGCCAGTCTCCCAGCTGCCTCCCCAAAAAAGACAAGTGAACTTTTTAGTTGGGCATTCGAAATGTTCGAGACGCGGACAACAATAGAAAAACAATCAACAAGTGCGTCTTCAATGTCTGTCTGAGGCGGACAAGACGAAATCGTCTTTTTCAGTCGCTCGTTTAATGCTTCGCCAGTCACAGATACAAAGATACAAAGATACATGTGTAGCTTGTAAGAGCAAATGTATCTGCAACTGAGCAAATGGCCAGCAACAACCAACATCATCATCATCATCGTCATCCTCATTCCCATCATCGAGCGAGACTCTTGACTGAGTCTGCGGCATTTCATGTCATCTATTTAACTGCCCCAACTCCGCACTATCTGCCACATATGCATCTAAGCGAGGTGCGCCTCTAGAGTTCTCTTCGAATTCGATACTTTCGAGTGAATTCGAAACCTGTTCTTCACATCAGGTTTAATAATTATCGGATTTGTTTTGATGACAATTCACTTGAAAAACATTCTTCTAAAAATATCCCAAATTTATGCAGCACAATTTCGAGTTTCAACAAAAGTGATTATCCAAATTCCAATAACAGTTAACTTGATAGCCTCAATTGCAGCCACATTTCTATTTAATTATTTGCCAATTACAACTAATTTGTGGGGCTGCCCTCGACGAACTGTCCGACGTATGCGTTGTCTTAGAATTTCTCTTCTTTGGGGGATTTTGATTTGCAAATCTTTGTAAATGCCATGTTGACGGTCTGCCCTGGGGCTGAATGTGAACGTCTGTGTCTTGGCTTGATGAGCAGCGCTTGAGGAGATTAGCTGAGCAGCCGAGCAGCTTTCTCGACATCGCAACGCGACGCTAAGCGACGCTGAGGGCTTATTGTACTTGTCTGACATACACCTGCTGCTGCCGCCCCCTCTCGCCGACCCGCATGCAAATCGATGGCAGTGCATTAAACGAAATTACCAAATGCGGTACTACGTGCCTTTCTAGGTCTCCGGCAATTTACATATTTAGGCGTAGCGGCAAAATGTGCTCGCATATCAACTGAAAATAGCATACAACTTGAGCTTCTGAGACATGCCGCGTCTGCTGTTGTTGCTGCCACATTGCCTCAATGCTTTGGGTGCAGCAGCAATTTTGGGGACCAACGCGACTCGCGAGAGTCGAAACAGTTTCAGTTTCCGTGTGGAACCGGCTGCTGGCCAAGATGCAGGGCGACGGGTTTTTCGGTTTTCTGCTGGCTGTATCGTTATCTCTAAGAACAATAAACGCGACTTGTTTATTGTGGCCATAAAGTAAACCTCAACATGTATTTTTACTTGCAGCACGAAACAAAAATTTCATATAAACACCAGTAAGTAAACGCTGTCGCTCCTCCTTCGCCGCTCGCCTAAATTTGTATATCGCTGATAAGCAAAACGAGCAACCGAAAGAAAAAAAAACGAAAAAGCACAAAAAAAGCGTTCGGCAGAGCCTCCTCAGCTGAAAGCCATGGCAAGACAAGGCAAAACAATGGCAATAACGGTCGAGTAATTAACAAAAATGCGCGTCGAGCGACAACTGAATGAAGAAAAAGTAATACAAAAAAAAAACAACTGAATCTGAAGTGAACTGAAAATTGTGTGCGCGAGAATTCCATTGAGTAGTGAACTTGGAAGCGTGAAGCGGAGGCGCCTCCGGCAGGCTGGTTCCCAGGCAGGCAGGCACTCGCCTTATATGTATACTATATGTATGCACCATCCACTTGCATAAGTGTCTGTCTATCTAACATATCTGCGTGTGTGCGGAAATGGCTTAGCGCGTTGGCAGAAATGTTGTGATTAAAAGTGAACGTTGCGTTTGTGTGTCAAGAGGGGGTCAACGTCAAAGCCAGCGAGCGAACGAAAGCGCGAAATTCGCCAGATACCAAAAGGCAGTAACAACCACAGCACCAGCAACAGCAACAGCAACGATGACAGTCGACGCAACATCAGCGGCAACAGCAGTTGCAACATCGGTTGCAGCGGAAACGGCAGCAACCACAACAAGCAGCAGCAGCACCGAGAACAGTCCTGTCCATCAGCTCAACAGCAGCGTGGACAGCGGCATTGCAGTCCTGGACAACGACATGGAAACCCAAACCCTCAAGCTGCGTCAGCGATTGCAGCAATGCCAGCGCATTCTCCAGGTGCTGCAGCGGGATCGGACCACATATCAGCTGCTGCGCGATAGATTAAGGTGAGTTGCAGTCTTTCCATTTACTTCTATCTAATCTTAAGATCAAAATTACCATATTTACTACATTAGTCACCTGCTGTAAAGAAATCGTGCGAAACAATTGTATGATTATTTAATTGCTATTAATTCATAATGCCAATTTTAGCTATGACTCTAATCTAAAAATATGCAGTGATGTTTAAAACTAAAACACATATGCTCAGTTCCTAGATAATGAACGCGACGTTTGTACGTATTAAAAAAAAATTAAATTGTATGTGTTTAATGCATTAAAGCACGCTTGAGGACTTGGCGTTATCGAATAGTTTGTCGAAACGCAACGAGAAATAGAAATAATAAAGTTTCGTATTTATAGAAATAATTTTGATTTATTTTTCGAATTTTCATTAGAAATTTGAAGCGAACAAGATTATTCATATAGTTTGAAATACGATGTTATATGTGCATTTTATTTTTGCTCTCTTGGCGTAGGGGTTTGTAAGAGGATCACATGACAAATAATAATTTATAATACTAATATACTAATATATTTTTTGTAATTTTCACTGAACTTTTTATTTATAGACAATGAATAAAATATTTTTTAAAATTATTGGCAAACACAAGTTGAAATAAAATTGAATCTATGTCTTTCGTGAACCTTTTTCTTGAAATGCCCAAACTACATACTAATGTTTGGTGATTACAATAAATCACTCTGCTTTAATATAGCAGTTTTATGGATAATCCGCTTTAAACTTGCAACAATGAACTTATTATGTACATTTCCAAGATATCCAATACCTCTATATTTTTTAATGGATCCATCAATTTGTTTCGTAAAGTATTTATTTCCCAATTTTCGCTTTCTTTTCACACATTTTGCTAGTTTTCCTAGCCAAGCCCATAGCCATAAGTTTTCACTTTGGGCGACTCCATTAAATACAAATATTTTTAACGCATATTATTCGAGTTTAACAAATGGTTGATCGAATGTGCGGCTCGTATAATTACAAATTTATGATGATACCCTCCGGGCAGGGTATTTGAAAATATTTATGAGCTTCGGGCAGCTGACGCTGACGGATGTTGTTGATGGGCTTGGCAAACATCTTTGTCGGATCTTTGGATCCACAGCCGCGAGACAACAACGCACTTGCAGCTGCCGTTTTTTCGTTTTTTGGTTTTTAATTTTTCGATTGTAGCTTGTCGTTTGTGGTTTGTTGTCTATTTGATTAGCATTTTGTTTGGGAGCGCTGCGAATGCATTTTATTACCGAGACACTCAGCACACATTGCAGACAAAGTGCAAGAACTGCATTATTATGTGTTATTGTTGCATTCGCCTGTCTGCGGTTTTTTCAATTATTTATGTAAATTGTCGACCCCAATGCGAAGAGGAAATTGCCCGAAAATGACAAATTCACAGGTGCAGTCGGCAATAAAATAATGCGATGCGCATCTTAAGAGTATTTCTGGGAATACCCACGAGTGTGAGACTGTATCTTTTGCCACACACAATCCGAGTGGGGCATAAAAACAAAGTGAACTAAAGAACAACCTCATCTCATTACTCATCTTCAGCCCAATCGCTTTTATTGCCAAGTCAGGCACTCTAACGTGAACACATCGTTAAAGTCGCAACATCCATGTGATCTCTCGGAATTTCCAAATGTTCTTCTTGTCTTGTTTTCTTAACTAAGCACACAGACCTCCACAACAACTTTAGAACTATAGCAGAACGTAATTTCTATGGTTCTCGTTTCCCTCTAAACTGTTTCTTGAAGTTATTTTTCAAATTCTGAACTTATAAATTTATTAAATTTATGGTAATTTTTAATCATAGGCGTATTAGCTTTTATTTCAGAGTCGCCGGTTCATCTTTTTTTATGGGTTCTAAACTAGTTTTTTAGAATTTTACTATTCCCTATCTATATGAATGACTGATATCATTATAGCTAATTTAAGTGATGTCCAGCTCCCCAGTGACATAATTGGCTTATCAAAGCAAATAAACTATCGACTTACAATACATTTCGCACTACAGCAATAAATACATTACCTTCAACGCTATCGCCATGATTATTTGGCTTAATTTAGGGCAGGTATCTTATCTCGTCCATTCATAATTAATTTGATTAATGCCAATTAATTGGCCTCATGTAAAACGAATGCCTTTTAAGCACCGCCCGAGGCACAACACATTTCAGAGCCATCGATTTTCAGATTTAGTTCTCCAAGTTCAGGTGGCACTTTGTGTCTTTTGTGGCAGCCACACATTTGCATAATGCAACCTGCCACAAGCGCGTAACAGACCAAAGTCATTGAGCTGGCCTTTATTCTTCTCTTGTCGCTTTGGATCGCGTTATCTGAGCGACAAACGCGATTTATTTTTGTCACATTTCTATGGCGACTTTGGGGCTGACTGACAAATGACTATGACTAAGTGGTCCCAGTTCCACTTTGGATACTCGCCACAACGCACACAAAAACAACAACAAATTCCCCTCCCAATCAACCGAAATCAAATATTACCAAAATTCGTAGCAATAGTCGAAAAAACCCGCCCATAAGTTATAATTTTCCATCGAACAAAATATATATTGCTCTTGAACGAAATTGGAATAATTATAAGGCGATTGTGATATAACCTCTAAATAAAAATCTTAACACTTATCTGTGAAATTTCGTTGCGTTGTTTTTTTTTTGTTTTTTATTTTATTTTTCTTTTTATATACTATTTTTTTTACTTTTATGATTATTTATTTATCATTGTACTCGAGGCGCGTTGTTATCAAATCAAAAGCCGCAAGGCGAATAGCTGGCATTTTTTTGTTATTGTTAAAACAAACAAAACACAAGACTACATAATACCCAGCTATATACAACAACAACAACAACAACAACAATAAGCAGAGTAACAATAACTAGAAGAAGCAGAAGAAAACAGTTAAACAAATCGCGCGAAACTGCAAAAAGGAAAAAACGTTAATAACGCATTCGCACTCGAAGTCGCAGTCGCAAAGTTGAGCTCCATTCGAAGGGAGATCGCTCAGATCGAGTCCAGAGAAAAACTGGGAAAAACGCTGAGCGTGTGTGTTTGTGTGTGTGTAAGTGTGTGGCGATTTTCTTATACAAAACAAAAAAAAGAAAGAAAATAGACAGCGCCGTCGCGTGATCTTAATCAGCGCCATGTCGCGACTCTGATATCGAATATCCATGTTTATGTCGATGTCGATGTCGATGTCGATGTGGCATTGGCAAAGTTTGGAGTGTGCCGATGTCGATGTCGATGTCGATGAGGCAGCTCAATTAGCGGCCGTTGGCATGGAAATAAAATTAAATAAATTCCGGCAAAAAAGTGATTGATAATCGGTGTAAAAATACTTAATTGCCAACAGAAATTCTCGTCTTCGGTAATTATTTATGCAAAGTTTGCCCAGTGAAGTTCGAGTTGAACGGAAAAAAACCCAAACAAAAAAAACTCCATACAACGAGAGAGAACAGTGAACAAGTGAATTGTCATATGCTGAAACGATGAGTTCTTTATTTCACTGCATTGAAGCACATAACCTGCGAGTACGACAACGACAACTAGATGCCAAGTGTTAGATAAGTCTGCTAACTAGACTTTACTCAAGTGTGATAAAGACAGGAAATTCTGTTTAATCGGAAACATTTAATCTAGCATCGACAAACAAAGCAGTCGAAGAGAAACAAATGCATTCGTGATTGATAATGTTGAACAAGCGAAACAGAAACCGAAACAGAAACACTTTTTATTAAACTCTCAAGAACATAAACAATATGTGTGTGTGTATTTATGGCTTGATAACCAGCAGCTATAACACGAGATTTTGGTAGTCCAAAAATTAAATTCAATTAGCGAACACGTTGAGATACACAGATAATAGTTTTGTTTTACGACAACCTGTGCTTAAAATTGCTGTCAAGTGTCGCTAAAATCAACTATTAATCATGCCAGATGCAATTAGTAGTTCGAGCTTTGGGCTTAGCGTTAATTGATTTGTTGGCTTTCAGTGCAATTAGTTGAAGTTGAAAGCTGCTTAGATGACGAAGCTGTAGCTTTAAGCAGCTTTTCTGCAATTACAAAAAGCTTCCTCTTACTTTCACTTTCGGTTCTAGGCTCAGGGTATTGAAATGCCTCACGAAGGGTATTGAATGTTTTTAATTTATTACTCAACTTCAGATAAGCCCCCAGACAAGCAATGCCAAAGGCAGTGTGATAACTGTTGGCATTCAACTGATAATCCCGAGAAATATTCGGGTTTGTCTTTAGTAGACCTAATTTGTTAGTTGCCAGAACAGTCGCCAATATGTTAGTTGTGTGCTTCAATGCTGAAATAAGACCATAAACGACAATGACAACATCCATTTCACAGTACTGGAAACGTTGCATGCGGCCATATATCTGCCTGCTGGAGTTACCAATGTATCAAGGCAACCACAACCTGTTCCTGGGCCTGTCCAGTGTGCTGGGTCTCATTGGAGGCGCCTACCTGCTGCAGTGTGGCGCCCAGCGGCTGCTCAGGTGAGTTGTGGCAACTTTGCCAGACACGCTGGGCCACCAGCCAACTGAACTCGTCGCTACGTGAGACGCACGATTAAAGCCAAAAGCGCGACGCACGTGCAGCGAATCGTAGTTAGATAACTTTGCAGCACTCAAAGTTGAAGCTCAAGCTGATGTTGAAGTTGAATCTGAAGCTGAAGCTGGTCTGGTGTCAGGTGTTGGGTGGCGTGTGATGGCACCACAACGGGAACTGCTGCGAGTGAGCAGCTTTGCAGATTCATTTCGATTTTCACGATACCCTAGAGTATTAGAGGGTGGAGGGGAGGCTGAGCTTGAAGAACAGAATGAACATGTGGTTGGGATTGAATTAAATAATAATGCAATTTTAATAGATGGGTTTGTGGAACACTCAAAAGTTTTACTTGACAATAAATATAAATTAATGATTATAATAAAATATCGATAAATCAATAACTAAGTGATAGACAAAATATTCTTAAATCTCAGTTAAATAAAAATAAATTAATGAAGATAAATACTAGAAAAAACATTTTTAATTTCATTTAAATAAATATAAATTAATTAATACATTTAAATGTAAATAAACAAAAATATATTAATCAGAGGTTGCATTTATAAATCCATTTTTAAACCAAGCCGAGCTGTGAACGAATTAATTTAAAATAACGACTTTCAATGCTTAAGAAAATATAACTAGCTTCAGATTTTTGGTCTCAGTGTAAGAGAATTTTCGATGGCATATTAAGCAGAAAATACATTTTGAAATAACATTTAAAGCCAAACCGATCTGTTTTCGAAATAATTTTAATTCAATACTTTTTTTAATAAGCTTCAGGTTCTTGGTCTCTATTTTCGACGGCATAGTTTACGTTTGTCTGTGTAAACATAACGTGCATGCTGTAATATACAGGGTATCTTTTAGTCTGATGTGTATACTTGTTATCATTCGCAGTTACGTGTGGCGCGTTGCGCTCGGCTTGATTACGTTCGCGTGTGGGAAAAAAGTGCAAAACTATCTCGAGAGTATTTAAAAAATTGCACATAAAATGCGATTTGACATAATTGATGCCGCATTTTTATGTTTCTGTCGCTCGCCACTGCTTTGGCTGTTGCCTCTTTCAAAGCTGTTGTCGCTACTGATGCTGTTGTTATGTGTGAGTTGCATTTGTCTTATTTGGCATCTGGCATCAGCCATCAGGTAACTTGGCAACTGGCTGTAAAGCGGGTAACTGGCTCCCAATTTGATTTCCTCACCTGTATTAAAGCTTGTGTAATACACTGATTTTGCCAATGGCCAATGTAATTGGCCAACCAGCAATTTGATTTGTTTACCAATTGACTATCGACACGAACATTTCATAACAATTATGTCAACTCTGTCTCTGACTGTGCTACAAATTTGGAAGCCGAAGCGGAAATCGTTAAGAACCACAAGGCACAGCCCAGTCATCGATGCTAACGGTCGCTTTGGCTGACTTTAAGCCAAGCAAAAAAAGCAAAAAATAACAGCACAAAGTGGCCATAACAATTGGCCAACTTAGAACCCAATTGTTTGGCTTTCCTTTTTAGCACAGCAGCGAGAAACAAAAGAGAAGAGAAGTGAGCAAAACAGCAAACTTAATTAGTCGATTGTTTATTGCATTATTGTAATGGCCACACACCTATTTTAACATATTCCAATTGTTCAATCAACAATCAGCTTTCTGCTCAATTGGAGTTGCGGCTGACACAGATACGATGCTATTTCAAGAGAGACGCGATGTGCATAAATGGAAAGTTAACTTATGGCTTAATAATTACAATTGACGCCTGTCAACGCATGTAAATACTCGCGCACTCATTATGCACTCGGCTCGTACACTGACAGAAAAAGAAGAGTGTGAGTTGCTGACCTATTTGAAACGGCTTTGAAAGCACATAAGCACTTAAGTGACTTGCGCTGAGAACCGTCATAATTAGCTTGTTCTACATTAAATGTTCTCTTTAATTAAAATTTAACAAATTTTCGGTATTTATCTGATTTCTGGCTGAGATCTTAACCTGCTTTACCAAATGGTACATCAAATTCTTAGAGTGCGAATCAAACAGGTTGAATTACGATTCAAGTCACGACGCAGTAAAAAGTGCCACAAAAATGTATAACAAATGTGTAAATGTGTGACTGAGAATTTGTTGTGTGACTTATGAAAGTAGTTATATTAAAAAGCGAGTTTGCGGCATGCGGCATGCGGCGACTAACAATTTCACACAGACTAGCCTCAAATCAAAATGGGGATAATAAAAACTGTGTGTGATATGCAAAAGGAGACACAAATGCAATTACAGCAACATATTAAGCTAGATTTTTACGAGCGCTCTTAAAGCGTTAACGCTATTAGCCATGCTAAAACACACGATTATACGAAAGTCACTTCAATGGGGCGAAAGGTAATTGCCAGTTGACTAATCAATTTTTTGCATACATGTTTCTTGGCTCAAGTGAAGATGAGTCTATAAACAACAAACAAAGCAATTGCTCTTCTGCAAATTACAAAAAATGCCAATTGAAATCCTCTCGCATATAAATAAATAGTATTAAATATTACACAACTAAACCATTTATTTTATTATATTTACATGAGAAAGAAAATCACAAAAATAATCAATTTCACAATTGATACTTTGCAAATATTGATAAATATAGTGTTGAAATTTGCAATCTTCTCAATTGTATACATAGTTATTAATCATAGTAGGTAACATAAATATACCAACAATATTTCCTGCAATATATAAAATCTACAAATACAATTTTGAATTACAAGATAACCAAAAAATTTGTAATCTTCTCTATAATATATTTAGTTAAAAATCATACTAGTTGTAGATATATAGCAACTATATTTCCTACAATATATAACAATGTACCATTACAATTTTGAATAACAAGATAACCAACAAATTTTTAATTTACTTTTCAACACATTTTGATTTAACTATTTGAATTAAGCATTCTCGTTAAGAGATTTTATCCTCGGGTTACTCAGAGTAACGGCTAATCTTTTTTTTTTTTTTTTTTTTTTTTTTTATTTTATTTTCGCCGGAATCGTTCAATGCCATTTGAACATAACCGGACGGATGTAGCATATATATACATATATAGTAGATGTTACTATTTAAACTAAATACAATTATTTACAATTATTTACAAAATTTACAACTAGTGGGTTTAGTGGATGACCCGGAAAGCGAGGTCACTGGGGTGTAGTCTCTTCAGTCTTCGAAGAGATTGCGGGTTGACAAGCCTGCTAGCCAGTGGGTTTGGGTGCGCCATGAGCCTGTCGCTATATCGGCTGCTATGCTGGTTAATCTGATCGCCCACCGGAATAAGGCGAAGATCAGCTTCGATTGCCCGGTTGGTGACATACCAGGGAAGTCCGGTTGCCCGCCGAGCAGCACGAGCCTGCACCACCCTAAGCCTGTTAAGCTGGTGCCTTGATGCTGTGCCCCAAACTTGGATACCATAAGTCCAAGTTGGCGTAAGTATCGCTTTGAGCAATAGAGCCTTCGTCGACAGCTGGAGACTTCTGGACTTCAAGAGCCAATCCATTTTCTGCAGCTTGCGAAGGCATTTCGATTTGATGGCCGTGATGTGGGTATTCCATGTCAGCCGGCGGTCCAAGTGGACACCCAGGTAGCAATGCGAAGTGACGTTTTCGATGTTGCCACCATCGAAAGTCAAATCTATGCCGATCAAACGACTGAGTGAAAATGTCACGCATGCCGACTTACTCGTGTTAATTGCAATGTTCCATTGCTTGGTCCATCGCTCCATCGCATATAGCCAGTCTTGAACTGCCGCAGCTGCTGTCTGCTGACATGAGTGGGACGCAAGCATGGCCGTGTCATCTGCGTAAGTGGCCAGCAGCAGATAGGCAGGTGACATACCTTCGGGAAATATGACGGGCAACGGCGCTGGCATGTCACTTGTGAAAAGAGTGTAGAGGAATGGACCAAGTACACTTCCTTGAGGCACTCCTGCGTGAATCTCTGCCAAGCTGGACCGTGAGTCTCTTACTGCTACTTCGAACGTCCGATCAGCAATAAAAGAGCTCAGTATGGCGAAGTAGGGTGATGGAAGAAGATTCTTCATTTTGAACAGCAAGCCATCGTGCCACACTTTATCGAAGGCTTGTTTCACGTCAAGGAAGACGCCAACGGTGTGGAGCTTATGCTCGAGTCCCTGCGTGATGAGGTTGACCAGGCGATGGACTTGTTCTGGGCAGAACGGCTAATCTAAGTTTTCTCTCTACGGAATCTACGAAATTTAAAAAATATGTTGCATATCCAAAAGGCGCCGTGAATTTTGTGTGGAATAGTTTCAGGCTGAGCTCAATTGAAGGTCAGCAGACGTAATGTACAAAATCTTGTGAATTAAAAACGCGTGCAAATTATTTAGCTACATACTCGAATACGAATACGTATTTGCGGTTTGCATTAGCGAGTGAATGCCATGAATGCGACACAGTGAGTGCGAATGTGAGTGCTAGCTGTAAATCGTGAATTACTTGCACACGAATCAAACATCAGCAAAGTCACAATTGAACAATTAGGTAGCGAGATTAGCAAACAAGGCAATGACACTGACAATTCAAGTACGAGAGCATGAAAGCAATTATCGTAGCATTTAGCGGTGTTTTGATAAAAATCTCTCATGAATCGGATTACTTGTTTCCAAAGTTCGAAACTTGTTTCCAGCCAATATAGCGCGTAATTTGAGGCGCCATTTATTAATCAATAGCCACCAGAAGGGGAATCATCATTAGACAATTTGTTTATAATTCGAATCGCTTAATACGCGAGAATTATGCATATTTATTTATATTTGGCAGAACCCGTTTGCGGAATCTTGTCAACATTTATTTTCGTATTTCGTTCTTTGAGCAATTTCAATTCGCAATGAATAATGAAGGCGACGCACAGTCATTAAACAAGATTCCAGCTAATTAATTAATCAACCTCAGCAGCAGGGCACCTAAATCAGCTGCTCAGCTTAGCTCAGCTCAGAGCGTGTCCAGAGACTCCAGAGCTTGGCCACTTTTTACGATTCAGCTGCCAGCTGAAAGTTGTTGTCGCTGGAGAAGCACAACTCTTACGTCATCAACGTGTTCCGTCTGCCTGTCTAACAGCTTGTCTGGCCAATTGTTTATCCGACAGTCTCTCGCTCTCGGCTGCAGAAACCGGCATGAGATGCGTACACGCGGCGTATGAGCAATGCTCAGCCGACGTCGCTGTCGCTGTCGCAGTCGCCGTCGCAGTCGCTACCGACGTCGCTCAGCTGTTGGCCGCGGGGCGCTTGGCGCTTGGCGCAAACAACGCTCATAACAAAGCCAAAGCTGGTGCGAGAAAGTTGTCGGTTCGCATGGTAATCGCGCGTTCGAAAAAGCACTCGCTTCAAATCAAATTTCAATTCGGACTCCCGAGACTCCAACTCATAAATTGCGATGCAAAGCAAAAGCAACAGCCAGCACTGTGTCAACAATCAACTCAACAGCCCCAATAAAACATTCAACTTATAAACACAACTCGACAACAACAACAACACAAACATCGAAGACTTCAAATTACAACTACACAAACAAAAACAGACGCCATGCTGTTCGCATCGGTTGTGGTGTGCCAGGTGGAGAGATTGTTGTGCACACCCATCAGCTTTGCGGTGTTCGCCTTCCTGTTCATGGCCTGCACCATGGAGGTGGTGCTGCTGAAGATGACCACCAGTCCGCACGTCTTTGGCCGGCCGCCCAACCACGACGATTGGGACGAGGGCAGCGACTACGAGGAGGACATCTACTACGAGAACCTGGAGAACAACTACGAGCATTGGGCGCGCCGACGCAGAAGGTTCCATCAGCGACAGCAGCAGCTGATGGAGCAGCAACAACAATAATTACTTTAGAGATACAAATAGTTTTAGCTTGAATCTGTGTATATAAGTTCATGACTGAGATTTCATCATTAGATCTAAATTTTAATGCGCACAATGGTCAAAGTTTAAGTTTACCTCACATTATTTTTTTGGGATTTCGACGACATCGTGTAAAAACAATTGCGAAATTTTCTGCCAATTCATTGAGACCAAAATTGAAACGATATGAAATGAAATGAAATGAAATGAATGTTTGTTGATATTTTAAGCACGTTGTCAACCGTCGACTCAACATTTATATAAGTACATAGAAAAGTACATGTACTCGTATGTGTATATAGTGATTGTATTTGTTTTGAGTGGATCAATTTGCATAAATCGTAAATGACTGACATAATCGTGGTAGAGTTACACAATTTATTGTTAATCCATTAAGACTAGTTGTAGGTTCTGTCAGTGTGATACGCAATGGTTTATTTTATAAGTTACATTGAATAAAAGTGGAATTGTATGTTACGGAAAATACTGCCAGTCATCGTTTTTTTCTTCTCCAGATGCTGGCCGAGCTGGTTAACTGGAGTTAACTGGTTTTGTCTTCCGCATTTTCACATTTTCACTTATGCAACGCGAACGCATAAGGAAAAGTGTGTGTGAAAAGCGATAGCTGAAATGAATTGATTGCTAAACTTGTTTCGGAACATGGCAGCCAATCAATATCATTTGTCTTTGGCTTGCCTAATTATAAGCATTTCGAAACAAATTAGATATTAAGCAGAATTATTCGCAAAGCGGCAACCTTCAACTCGATGTTTCACCTTTTAATTATGAACCGTGCTTTAACGGTTATAAAACCTAATGCCTAACTAACTTCAAATGTTCTGCGTCAGAAGTCTGAAGCGAATCGCAGAGAATGCAAATCGTAAGAATTCGTTTAAAATGAAAGTCGACTGGAATTGTGTCAATTCGTCGAACGTTTAAATAATTTGCATACGAGTATACGTTCTTGCTAAGAATCTAACATTTTTTGTTTCTTATTTTTGCAGCAAAATAGTCGATAAGAAGCAGAAGAATAAGCAGGACGGAGAGGAGCTGCAGAGCTGCAATGTCTGCTGTGCGGATCTGGATAAAAGCAGTGCCAAAAAGTAGGTTTTATCTCTCGCCATCGTCACATCGTGTGAAATGAACTAATTTGAGAAACCATTTTGCAGCTACGTCACGTGTTGCACATGTGGCAAATTCGTGTGCCGTGGCATCAAGTGCGCCGACTGGCGGCCAAAGGATGCCCAATGGGAGTGCGAGCTGTGCCACAGCTCGAAGCAATCGCTGGCCCACACCTCCTCGTGGGTCGCCGAGCAGATGTGCTTCAATCAGCAGAAGTTCGTCTATCCCCTGCGGGCACGCAGCGAAGTCTACATCCCCATCACAACAGACAACTCGATGCGTGAGTATTTTATTCATGCCAAATGTATACCCTGTAAATCTACAAAGCAATTTCTTTGCAGAGTTTGAGAGCGTCAGTCAGGCGGGAGGCAACAGCATGACGAACATGACTGGCGATGAGCGCAACAGGATACGCGAATATGTCGAGGAAATCGTCGCCGAGATGCTCGGCAGCAATCTTGATCACATCAAAGTCGGTCAATTGTCCAAGAGCGAAAACTGTAAGTACTACAATACTCAGGCTCAGTCTCAGACTCACAGATTTGATTAGTGCAAATGCAATTGTCCGCAACGAGTACTCGAAAAGTGCAAAGCGCGACAATTTGCTCAATTGTTGCGAATTGAAAGAGCAGCGTATTGCTTTATTTATCATTTGTCTACACTGTGCAGCAGGTTGCCAAGGGAATGTAGTTTATATTACCCCTAATGCAGTGGCAAATTTCAAATTTAATTGTAGACTCTGCAATATGCAAATCAATTGAAAAGTAAAGCTTCTCGAAATGTTTTAATTAGGCAAATATTTCAGTACGAATTCGCACAGAATCTCTCTATACTAACAGCACACACATAATTATATAAAATATTTTCATGAATTTAACAACAGTCAGAAACAATACGATTAATATTCATTAGTATGACAATCAACTATTTATTTATATTAAACCAACAACTATGCATAACTGAGATCGTTATTAAACGCAACAAAAAGCTTCAAGCTTTCTAAAAAGTTACATTGCATACTTTGGGTTGCTTTGCGAACTGCGAAGCTTTTGGGCACAAGTTCATTGCATACTTTAGTTGAACATATTGTTGAAATACATTCATACACTCAGTACATATGTAATTGAACTGCACACAGACCTGCAGCTGTTCGATAGATACCATGCGAAGCTGAGCAACCTGCTCATCAATGTGGAGAACGCTTTGTGCGCTCGTGCGCTCAAAGGAGGAGGTAAGTGCAAGGCGTGTCCTTCGAGTCGAGCCCTGGCATGATAAACTACACGTAGCCGTTTGAATCACCTACTCACACTCTGTGACCACAGCTAACCAGTTATGTTGTTGTAGCCTGACTGCTATTAAAATTCAATTTCAACTAGCTCGAATCTGGCATGAATCATGACCGTAAAAATTGTACTTCTAAGAATAACGCACGTAGTTTTCTCTCTCTCTCTCTCTCTCTCTCTCGACCACTGTGAATGCTTGTTATCGTTGGCGTATACGTAATATTGTAAGAATGTAGAAATCTGCGATAATACTGCCAAAATCATTGACTATCATTGAGTAATAAAAACACAGCACAACACAAACTAAAATCGCGGTCAATTCTCAGTGATAACAGCAACACACACACTGAAGCAAACACACATGAACAGACTCAGACAGCCGTAATAAGGCCTGATAAGCGTCCCTCTGGCAGTTTTGAAGTACCGACAACACAATACAGCGCGCAGTTGAGCATTTGTGGCAACAGTTGGCCTTAACCAGATGACAAACTGAGATACGCGCATTAATCATACGCAACGTGCGCCCAACTGGTTCCAACACTCGTCGTCGTCGTCGTCGTCCAAGTCGCAGCAGGTGTAAATTGACGATTTACACGGCTGCTCGAAACAATTCCGAACAAATTGAGAGTTTGCTAAGAGTTTGCGAGTTATTTATTGTGTAGTTTTGCTTTGCCCCATCATTCAAATTACAAAGTCAAACATGTAAGTGCCTCGGGCACAACATTACGAACAACAACAATCCCGAAAGGCACGCTAACTCGCAGATTTCAAATAAACATGTCAATCAGCCACAGAAGATTGCACACGAATACCTTATAGACAGATCTCCGCTGTACAAGGAAACAAAACATTCCGTAAACTGGAATTTAGTCGACTTAAACATGAATAATATCGTATGGGCTTATGTCATAAATATAATTAGAAGTATCTTAAACTATGTTTTATTTATGAATACTAAAAATGTGAATTGTGATTTTCAATATTTCTAAAACATTCGCAAGTATCGAAATGCTCATCATCGAACAGCAAACTGTTTGTATGGCATTACATTAGAGATATAGTCGAGTCCAAGTGTTTGTGTGTGTGTGTGAGAGTCCAATCGGTATATATATGAGTATTCGAAGAGAGTTGCTTCGGCGCTCACACGGAGATTGTTGCTGCCGACGGCAGTTGCTCGACGCAACGCGCTCCGATCGCAACGTTTTTGGCAGCGAAACGCGTCGCCGGCGAACACAAAAAATAAAATACAAAAACATAGAAAGAAAGAAGGGAAAAAACTTTATTAACGCAAAGTAAAAGCAAAAAAAAAAACCAAATCATAAAAGTGATAATGATAACATAAAAATTAAGAAGCCTCCAAAAAAAGAGACTCGTAAATCAGCGCTTGAGATCGCGTCGCAGCAATGGGAGCAGTTAAATGCTCGCTTGTCGCTTGTCGCATGCAGATAACAGATAACACACACACACACAAACACACACACACACACTTGGGTGTTCTTAGAGCTATACTAAGTTGCAAAAGCAGTTCATAAGTTATCGCCAACCTTGACCCCCAAAACGAAAACAAGTACAACAAACGAATTTGCAGAGCTTCGAACGTGTCACAAACGGAAAGCAGGAAAAATATTTAAACAACGTTAATAAATATTAATGACAGCCCATCGGCTAATGCCCAGCAACAAATTATGCGCAAAGATTATGCAAATCGTGAATCTCAAGCACGAACTTCAATAAAAATCAAATTAAAAAACTATAGAGAAAACAAAGTATAGTATAAATGTGAAAATGCTAGAACGCAACTTAATCGCAGAGTTTAATGTGACTTTCGTAATTATCTGATCCCGAATTGAACTGTGATCCAATCTGAACTGAACTGAAGTGAGACAAAAGCTGAACCTGAACTTGACGTGTTTTGTACCTTGTACATAGAATATTTACGTGATCTAATAGGGCTGTTAGACGGTTGGTCCGGTTTATAGATATGCTTCATTAATGACAGTCCGCATAGTGGACGTAGTAAGCAAAGTGAGATACATTTCAATCTTTTGACAAGCCAATGAATGAGTAACGGCAACGAAGCGTTAGACAATAATAAAATAAGCATAATAACAAAATACGAAATGCGAAATGTGAAAAAGATAGATGGAATTACAAGTAGGAACATGTCAGAGAGGCGTCGAAACGGCGATAAAGAAATTTACGGGCCTTTTGTAAGGCAAAACAGATAAGTTTGGGTTCAGGTTATTAATTATGTTTACCGCAACCAAACATTAGTCGACTGATGAGCCCACAATGGGATTTGCAAATGTGTTGTTGTTGTTGTTAAGTCAGTGTGTGTGTGTGTGTGTGTGTGTGAATACGATTTGCTGGCTGAGTAAGCCAATAGCTGGACTGTTGGCTGCTCAAGCGAGCAAAATTGTATTAGTGTTTTGGTATTTTGCTGGGCGACAACGCTTCGTATGCGTAATTTGATTAAACTAAATACAGATATAAATATTTATGCACAGCCAATAAGCCAACTGATTCACATGTAACTCAATTGAATATTGCATCGAGTGTGTTGTGAGTGTGCGTGTGTGTGTGTGTGTGTGGAGAGTGCATGCAGCATGGACTTTACGTTGGGCCTCGTAACGGGCATGTACGCCGTCTTGGCCGTAATTATATTCTACGTGGTTTACGTCATTGAGGTGAAATTAGGTATGCCTTTCAACCAACTACTCGAACACACACAACTCTTGCTAAACAACTCACTCAAACACTCACTCACTCAAATACTCAATCACTTTCTACACTCACACTCGCCAGATAATTGCGACTTTTCACTTTTCCATTATGCATTCGTTATTCGTTGTTCGTTGTTCGTATTCGTTTTGTTAACCCAACTGACTTTCGTGCTAACACTATTGAGTCTTAGTCGCAGAGTATTCTTAGACTCGACGCTTTGTTGACCATTTCGCATGCTTACAGATCTGCCCGCCATTGTCAACGGCAACAGCAACAACAATAACAACAACAACCACAACAACAACAGCAGCAGCAACAACAATGAGCTGGCGGACATCTCGCAGACGCGTCTGCGCAATCTTATTGAGAGCATCATTGCGGAGACGCTGCGCACGGGAGCAAACACGTTAACTCCGAGCGCCGCCGTCTCGGAGATCAGTCTGGACACACGGTCCAATGGGCAGCTTAGCAATGGCAATGGCAACAAGCGGCGCCATCGCACCGAGCACTACTTCGAGCCGAAAATCTACCAGGATCTGTTGGCCACAGCGGTGCTCAATAAGGTAAGAATGAATCGAACTGTTGCGCATGGCTGACACGCTGACCTCGCTTGTAATCCCCTCAAGCCCTTCTGGCAAATTTCCGCCAGTTAGTCGACAGTTGTTGGGCTTCGCGTGAGGCACCGCAGCTTCGACTGTGGCAAGTTGCGCTAATTAGTTGCTGACCATTGTTGCAAGCGTGCAGACGCATTCAACGGACAACCCCGAGCATATTCCAACAAATTCAACTAAAGCCTTAATTGGATCAAATCTACATTCAGATTCAAGTCTTACGCACTGTCTTGGCCATGGCAGAGCCAGCGCAGCATGTAAATATTTATAACAATCCCATAAAGTTTAATTACGACTCGTTGCCGCAAGTTCCTCCAAAAACAAGTATCTTATCAGCGGAGCACACATATCATTCTGACTTAACATAAGTTGCTTAACTTATTGATTATTTCCCATTCGTGGCAGAATCTCAGCCAATTTTCACGCTGGGTCACGCTGCCATCGATCTACGTCTAAGTACAGCCGTGACGTCACAAACTAAACATGGCTATTGAACGCATTAAAGCCGGTTGCAAAGTCAGCAAAGTCAGCCTTCGGTTCAACGCTCTGCAATCAAATCAAGGTCACTCTACCTTCTTCTTGTACTTACAGATTGTGGATAAGGAGGGCAATACCAGACTCATATCGGAGAGCACACCGGACCTGAGTGGTCACAACATTGATGAGAATTACAATGCCGAAGCGTTGAGCACGACGTCCGGTAGCTCCATAGAGCCGCGCAGCGACTGCAGCCTAACCGACAATGAGCTGCTACTCAATGTAAGTAAAGTAGTAATCTATATAAACTCCCTTTCAATCCCTTGATTTACTTGCAGACTGGCAAAGCCGATTCGCATGCTGTTGATCTGGAACGCGAATCGGTCTTGAGCGACTATATTGCTGCTCACATGGTGCCACTGCCCGACTTCTCAGCGTCTGTTACCGAATCTGAAGATGGTAGGTCTGAGTTAAGCTCTCCTATTGATAACCTAGTTGATTTCTATATTCCGCTTAGATATCACCTCCATGTCATCGAGTATGGTTGGGGACGCCACCTGGGAAGACAACTGGCTGTTTAAGAAGAAGCGCAGCACCTTGCAGAGTTCGGCAACTCCGAGCAGCATTGGCATGCTGGTGCCGGCACCCAAGGAGAACGTGCGTGCCCAGATCGGCGATAGAACCGCCGATGAGGTTAGCGATCTGTCCGAAATCGGCTCAGATGCCGAGGAGTCCTCCTTGGATTTATTGCGATGCAGCGATTTGAATGATCGCCTGCTGAGCAAGCATCTGATCGGCGGACAGAACACAAAGCTAGTGCTGGATGAACTGGTGGATCGCACTAGTTTAACCTCAAACACTTTACCAGAAGAGCATGAACCGGCCTTTACTGAGACCACAAATACGTTTGTCACACAGCCCTCGACAATTTCAGTGCCACAAGAACAAATGGCTGCACCGCCACCAATGAGTTTTCAAGACGATCAGGAAAACGAAGATCCCACCCAAACTTTGATAGCAGGTAATTGCATTGAATATTTTCTCCTACAAACATCTTTCCCCATATACATCGTATTTATTGCTAACAAAACAAACATATATGCGAACAATATCCCAGTCTGAAGTTTGATTAGTTTAAGCGAATTGTGTAGACCCTTAGTTCTAGAATATTGTCCTTACTGTAGTAACTCCGGAACCTCCTTCAAAATACCTCAGCGTATTTGTGCATGGTTTTGAAGCAGCGGCATTTGTGTTACAGCCAGCTCATGTGAGTCGGATGAATTCGCCGATTTCGAGGATTGTACGGGCTTTGGGGACGTCGAATACTTCGACGCCAATCAAGTAGATGAGAATACACCCTCAGTCATTGAGATATTGGCGGCCATGGCGCTGGGACCCATGCTAGCAGTTCCAGCATCAGAGCAGCCTCCGATTATGACCGCCTCGGAGATTCATACTCTTAAGGAACTAAGTGATTTGGCTCTGGCTGAAATTAACGCTCGCACAATGGACATAACTCACCACTCACTGGACATCATAGAAGAGGAGTATTCGGATGCACAACCTGTACAAAATATAACTCCACATGACGTGATTCCAAGCCCATTTGCTGTTGACGTTGAAAGCACAGAGTTGGCGGAAAAGGTTCCTGAGGACCAGACTGTTTTAGAAGCACAAGCAACCGAGATTTCGGAACCTGCATTTGTGGATATTGTAACTGAGTCGCTCGTTTCTCCTAAGGAATTTCCTGCACCAGCACAGACAGATCTGCCATCTACATTAGACACTTCAGCGACAACCGTTGGTACAACAGAAACATCTGTTCAAGACAACTCTGCTTCATCCTATGAGGATGTTGTTCCGACAGAGATTCCTGCAACAGCAGCGGAACAAGATGCAGACGTGGAAATTCCAGCACCAGCAATAGAGGAGGTTGCTGCAACAGAGACTCCTGCAACAGCAACAGAAGATGTTGCTGCAACACAGATTTCCGCACCAGCAATAGAGGAGGTTGCTGCGGCGGAAATTCCTGCACCAGAAATAGAGGAGGTTGCTGCAACTGAAACTCCAGCACCAGCAACAGAAGACGTTGCTGCAACACAGATTCCCGCACCAGCAATAGAGGAGGTTGCTGCGGCGGAAATTCCTGCACCAGAAATAGAGGAGGTTGCTGCAACAGAGACTCCTGCAACAGCAACAGAAGATGTTGCTGCAACACAGATTCCCGCACCAGCAATAGAGGAGGTTGCTGCGGCGGAAATTCCTGCACCAGCAATAGAGGAGGTTGCTGCAACTGAAATTCCAGCACCAGCAATAGAAGAAGTTGCCGCGGCGGAAATTCCTGCACCAGAAATAGAGGAAGTCGCAGCAACTGAAATTCCAGCACCAGCAATAGTAGAAGTTGCTGCGGCGGAAATTCCTGCACCAGCAATAGAGGAAGTCGCAGCAACTGAAATTCCAGCACCAGCAAAAGAAGAAGTTGCTGCGGCGGAAATTCCTACAGCAGCAACAGAGGAGGTTGCTGCAACAAAAACTCCAGCACCAGCAACAGAAGATGTTGCTGCAACACAGATTCCCGCACCAGCAATAGAGGAGGTTGCTGCGGCGGAAATTCCTGCACCAGAAATAGAGAAGGTTGCCGCAACTGAAATTCCAGCACCAGCAATAGAAGAAGTTGCTGCGGCGGAAATTCCTGCACCAGAAATAGAGAAGGTTGCCGCAACTGAAATTCCAGCACCAGCAATAGTAGAAGTTGCTGCGGCGGAAATTCCTGCACCAGCAATAGAGGAAGTTGCAGCAACTGAAATTCCAGCACCAGCAATAGTAGAAGTTGCTGCGGCGGAAATTCCTGCACCAGCAATAGAGGAAGTCGCAGCAACTCAAATTCCAGCACCAGCAAAAGAAGAAGTTGCTGCGGCGGAAATTCCTACAGCAGCAACAGAGGAGGTTGCTGCAACAAAAACTCCAGCACCAGCAACAGAAGATGTTGCTGCAACACAGATTCCCGCACCAGCAATAGAGGAGGTTGCTGCGGCGGAAATTCCTGCACCAGAAATAGAGAAGGTTGCCGCAACTGAAATTCCAGCACCAGCAATAGTAGAAGTTGCTGCGGCGGAAATTCCTGCACCAGCAATAGAGGAAGTTGCAGCAACTGAAATTCCAGCACCAGCAATAGTAGAAGTTGCTGCGGCGGAAATTCCTGCACCAGCAATAGAGGAAGACGCAGCAACTGAAATTCCAGCACCAGCAATAGAAGAAGTTGCTGCGGCGGAAATTCCTGCACCAGAAATAGAGGAGATTGCTGCAACTGAAACTCCAGCACCAGCAACAGAAGATGTTGCTGCAACACAGATTCCCGTACCAGCAATAGAGGAGGTTGCTGCGGCGGAAATTCCTGCACCAGCAATAGACGAGGTTGCTGCGGCGGAAATTCCTGCACCAGCACAAGAAGAGGTTGCAGCAACTGAAATTCCAGCACCAGCAATAGAAGAGGTTGCTGCGCTGGAAACTCCAGCAACAGCAATAGAGGAAGTTGCAGCAACTGAAATCCCAGCACCAGCAATAGAAGAGGTTGCTGCGGCGGAAATTCCTGCACCAGAAATAGATGAGGTTGCTGCAACTGAAACTCCAGCACCAGCAACAGAAGATGTTGCTGCAACACAGATTCCCGCACCAGCAATAGAGGAGGTTGCTGCGGCGGAAATTCCTGCACCAGAAATAGAGAAGGTTGCCGCAACTGAAATTCCAGCACCAGCAATAGAAGAAGTTGCTGCGGCGGAAATTCCTGCACCAGAAATAGAGAAGGTTGCCGCAACTGAAAGTCCAGCACCAGCAATAGTAGAAGTTGCTGCGGCGGAAATTCCTGCACCAGCAATAGAGGAAGTTGCAGCAACTGAAATTCCAGCACCAGTAATAGTAGAAGTTGCTGCGGCGGAAATTCCTGCACCAGCAATAGAGGAAGTCGCAGCAACTCAAATTCCAGCACCAGCAAAAGAAGAAGTTGCTGCGGCGGAAATTCCTACAGCAGCAACAGAGGAGGTTGCTGCAACAAAAACTCCAGCACCAGCAACAGAAGATGTTGCTGCAACACAGATTCCCGCACCAGCAATAGAGGAGGTTGCTGCGGCGGAAATTCCTGCACCAGAAATAGAGAAGGTTGCCGCAACTGAAATTCCAGCACCAGCAATAGTAGAAGTTGCTGCGGCGGAAATTCCTGCACCAGCAATAGAGGAAGTTGCAGCAACTGAAATTCCAGCACCAGCAATAGTAGAAGTTGCTGCGGCGGAAATTCCTGCACCAGCAATAGAGGAAGTCGCAGCAACTGAAATTCCAGCACCAGCAATAGTGGAGGTTGCTGCGGCGGAAATTCCTGCACCAGAAATAGAGGAAGTCGCAGCAACTGAAATTCCAGCAGTTGCTGCGGCGGAAATTCCTGCACCAGCAATAGAGGAAGACGCAGCAACTGAAATTCCAGCACCAGCAATAGAAGAAGTTGCTGCGGCGGAAATTCCTGCACCAGAAATAGAGGAGATTGCTGCAACTGAAACTCCAGCACCAGCAACAGAAGATGTTGCTGCAACACAGATTCCCGCACCAGCAATAGAAGAGGTTGCTGCAACTGAAACTCCAGCACCAGCAACAGAAGATGTTGCTGCAACACAGATTCCCGCACCAGCAATAGAGGAGGTTGCTGCGGCGGAAATTCCTGCACCAGCAATAGACGAGGTTGCTGCGGCGGAAATTCCTGCACCAGCACAAGAAGAGGTTGCAGCAACTGAAATTCCAGCACCAGCAATAGAAGAGGTTGCTGCGCTGGAAACTCCAGCAACAGCAATAGAGGAAGTTGCAGCAACTGAAATCCCAGCACCAGCAATAGAGGAGGTTGCTGCGGCGGAAATTCCTGCACCAGAAATAGATGAGGTTGCTGCAACTGAAACTCCAGCACCAGCAATAGTAGAAGTTGCTGCGGCGGAAATTCCTGCACCAGCAATAGAGGAAGTTGCAGCAACTGAAATTCCAGCACCAGCAATAGTAGAAGTTGCTGCGGCGAAAATTCCTCCACCAGCAATAGAGGAAGTTGCAGCAACTGAAATTCCAGCACAAGCAATAGTAGAAGTTGCTGCGGCGGAAATTCCTGCACCAGCAATAGAGGAAGTTGCAGCAACTGAAATTCCAGCACCAGCAATAGTAGAAGTTTCTGTGGCAGAAATTCCTGCACCAGCAATAGAGGAAGTCGCAGCAACTGAAATTCCAGCACCAGCATCAGAAGATGTTGCTGCAACACAGATTCCCGTACCAGCAATAGAGGAAGTTGCTGCGGCAGAAATTCCTGCACCAGCAACAGAAGATGTTGCTGCAACACAGATTCCAGCACCAGCAATAGTAGAAGTTTCTGTGGCAGAAATTCCTGCACCAGCACAAGAAGAGGTTGCAGCAACTGAAATTCCAGCACCAGCAATAGTAGAAGTTGCTGCGGCGGAAATTCCTGCACCAGCAATAGAGGAAGTTGCAGCAACTGAAATTCCAGCACCAGCATCAGAAGATGTTGCTGCAACACAGATTCCAGCACCAGCAATAGAAGAGGTTGCTGCAGCGGAAACTGCAGCACCAGCGGAAGAGAGAGTTGCTGCACCTGAAATTCCAGCACCAGCAACAGAAGATGTTGCTGCAACACAGATTCCCGTACCAGCAATAGAGGAAGTTGCTGCGGCGGAAATTCCTGCACCAGCAACAGAAGATGTTGCTGCAACACAGATTCCAGCACCAGCAATAGTAGAAGTTGCTGCGGCGGAAATTCCTGCACCAGAAATAGAGGAAGTTGCAGCAACTGAAATTCCAGCACCAGCATCAGAAGATGTTGCTGCGGCGGAAATTCCTGCACCAGCAATAGAGGAAGTTGCAGCAACTGAAATTCCAGCACCAGCAATAGTAGAAGTTTCTGTGACAGAAATTCCTGCACCAGCACAAGAAGAGGTTGCAGCAACTGAAATTCCAGCACCAGCAATAGTAGAAGTTGCTGCGGCGGAAATTCCTGCACCAGCAATAGAGGAAGTTGCAGCAACTGAAATTCCAGCACCAGCATCAGAAGATGTTGCTGCAACACAGATTCCAGCACCAGCAATAGAAGAGGTTGCTGCAGCGGAAACTGCAGCACCAGCGGAAGAGAGAGTTGCTGCACCTGAAATTCCAGCACCAGCAACAGAAGATGTTGCTGCAACACAGATTCCCGTACCAGCAATAGAGGAAGTTGCTGCGGCGGAAATTCCTGCACCAGCAACAGAAGATGTTGCTGCAACACAGATTCCAGCACCAGCAATAGTAGAAGTTTCTGTGGCAGAAATTCCTGCACCAGCAATAGAGGAAGTCGCAGCAACTGAAATTCCAGCACCAGCAATAATAGAAGTTGCTGCGCCGGAAATTCCTGCACCAGCAATAGAGGAAGTTGCAGCAACTAAAATTCCAGCACCAGCAATAGTAGAAGTTTCTGTGGCAGAAATTCCTGCACCAGCAATAGAGGAAGTCGCAGCAACTGAAATTCCAGCAACAGCAATAGTAGAAGTTGCTGCGGCGGAAATTCCTACAGCAGCAATAGAGGAGGTTGCTGCGGCGGAAACTCCAGCACCAGCAATAGACGAAGTCGCAGCAACTGAAACTCCAGCACCAGCAACAGAAGATGTTGCTGCATCACAGATTCCCGTACCAGCAATAGAGGAAGTTGCAGCAACTGAAATTCCAGCACCAGCATCAGAAGATGTTGCTGCAACACAGATTCCAGCACCAGCAATAGAAGAGGTTGCTGCGCCGGAAATTCCTGCACCAGCAATAGAGGAAGTCGCAGCAACTGAAATTCCAGCACCAGCAATAGTAGAAGTTGCTGCGCCGGAAATTCCTGCACCAGCAATAGAGGAAGTTGCAGCAACTGAAATTCCAGCACCAGCAATAGTAGAAGTTGCTGCGGCGGAAATTCCTGCACCAGCAATAGAGGAAGTCGCAGCAACTGAAATTCCAGCACCAGCAATAGTAGAAGTTGCTGCGCCGGAAATTCCTGCACCAGCAATAGAGGAAGTTGCAGCAACTGAAATTCCAGCACCAGCAATAGTAGAAGTTGCTGCGGCGGAAATTCCTGCAGTAGCAATAGAGGAAGTTGCAGCTACAGAAATTCCAGCACCAGCTTCAGAAGATGTTGCTGCAACACAGATTCCCGCTCCAGCAATAGAAGAGGTTGCTGCAGCGGAAACTGCAGCACCAGCGGAAGAGAGAGTTGCTGCACCTGAAATTCCAGCACCAGCAACAGAAGATGTTGCTGCATCACAGATTCCCGTACCAGCAATAGAAGAGGTTGCTGCAGCGGAAACTGCAGCACCAGCGGAAGAGAGAGTTGCTGCACCTGAAATTCCAGCACCAGCAACAGAAGATGTTGCTGCAACACAGATTCCAGCACCAGCAATAGTAGAAGTTTCTGTGGCAGAAATTCCTGCACCAGCAATAGAGGAAGTCGCAGCAACTGAAATTCCAGCACCAGCAATAGTAGAAGTTGCTGCGCCGGAAATTCCTGCACCAGCAATAGAGGAAGTTGCAGCAACTGAAATTCCAGCACCAGCAATAGTAGAAGTTTCTGTGGCAGAAATTCCTGCACCAGCAATAGAGGAAGTCGCAGCAACTGAAATTTCAGCACCAGCAATAGTAGAAGTTGCTGCGGCGGAAATTCCTGCACCAGCAATAGATGAAGTTGCAGCTACAGAAATTCCAGCACCAGCATCAGAAGATGTTGCTGCAACACAGATTCCCGCACCAGCAATAGAAGAGGTTGCTGCAGCGGAAACTGCAGCACCAGCGGAAGAGAGAGTTGCTGCACCTGAAATTCCAGCACCAGCAACAGAAGATGTTGCTGCATCACAGATTCCCGTACCAGCAATAGAGGAAGTTGCTGCGGCGGAAATTCCTGCACCAGCAACAGAAGATGTTGCTGCAACACAGATTCCAGCACCAGCAATAGAGGAGGTTGCTGCGGCGGAAATTCCTGCACCAGCAATAGAGGAAGTTGCAGCAACTCAAATTCCAGCACCAGCATCAGAAGATGTTGCTGCAACACAGATTCCAGCACCAGCAATAGTAGAAGCTTCTGTGGCAGAAATTCCTGCACCAGCAATAGAGGAGGTTGCAGCAATTGAAATTCCTGCACCAGCAACAGAAGATGTTGCTGCAACACAGATTTCCGCACCAGCAATAGAGGAGGTTGCTGCGGCGGAAATTCCTGCATCAGTTATAGCGGAGGTTGCTGCAACAGAAATTCCAACACCAGCAACAGAAGAAGTTGCAGTAACTGAAATTCCAACGCCAGCAATAGAGGAAGTTTCTGCAACAGAAATTCCAACAACAACAATAGAGGAAGTTGCTGCAACGAAAATTCCAGCACCAGCAACAGAAGATGTTGCTGCATCACAGATTCCCGTACCAGCAATAGAGGAGGTTGCTGCGGCGGAAATTCCAGCACCAGCAACAGAAGATGTTGCTGCAACACAGATTCCAGCACCAGCAATAGTAGAAGTTGCTGCGGCGGAAATTCCTGCACCAGCAATAGATGAAGTTGCAGCTACAGAAATTCCAGCACCAGCATCAGAAGATGTTGCTGCAACACAGATTCCCGCACCAGCAATAGAAGAGGTTGCTGCAGCGGAAACTGCAGCACCAGCGGAAGAGAGAGTTGCTGCACCTGAAATTCCAGCACCAGCAACAGAAGATGTTGCTGCATCACAGATTCCCGTACCAGCAATAGAGGAAGTTGCTGCGGCGGAAATTCCTGCACCAGCAACAGAAGATGTTGCTGCAACACAGATTCCAGCACCAGCAATAGAGGAGGTTGCTGCGGCGGAAATTCCTGCACCAGCAATAGAGGAAGTTGCAGCAACTCAAATTCCAGCACCAGCATCAGAAGATGTTGCTGCAACACAGATTCCAGCACCAGCAATAGTAAAAGCTTCTGTGGCAGAAATTCCTGCACCAGCAATAGAGGAGGTTGCAGCAATTGAAATTCCTGCACCAGCAACAGAAGATGTTGCTGCAACACAGATTTCCGCACCAGCAATAGAGGAGGTTGCTGCGGCGGAAATTCCTGCATCAGTTATAGCGGAGGTTGCTGCAACAGAAATTCCAACACCAGCAACAGAAGAAGTTGCAGTAACTGAAATTCCAACGCCAGCAATAGAGGAAGTTTCTGCAACAGAAATTCCAACAACAACAATAGAGGAAGTTGCTGCAACGAAAATTCCAGCACCAGCAACAGAAGATGTTGCTGCATCACAGATTCCCGTACCAGCAATAGAGGAGGTTGCTGCGGCGGAAATTCCAGCACCAGCAACAGAAGATGTTGCTGCAACACAGATTCCAGCACCAGCAATAGTAGAAGTTGCTGCGGCGGAAATTCCTGCACCAGCAATAGAGGAAGTTGCAGCAACTGAAATTCCAGCACCAGCATCAGAAGATGTTGCTGCAACACAGATTCCCGCACCAGCAATAGAAGAGGTTGCTGCAGCGGAAACTGCAGCACCAGCGGAAGAGAGAGTTGCTGCACCTGAAATTCCAGCACCAGCAACAGAAGATGTTGCTGCATCACAGATTCCCGTACCAGCAATAGAGGAAGTTGCTGCGGCGGAAATTCCTGCACCAGCAACAGAAGATGTTGCTGCAACACAGATTCCAGCACCAGCAATAGAGGAGGTTGCTGCGGCGGAAATTCCTGCACCAGCAATAGAGGAAGTTGCAGCAACTCAAATTCCAGCACCAGCATCAGAAGATGTTGCTGCAACACAGATTCCAGCACCAGCAATAGTAGAAGTTTCTGTGGCAGAAATTCCTGCACCAGCAATAGAGGAAGTCGCAGCAACTAAAATTCCAGCACCAGCAATAGTAGAAGTTGCTGCGCCGGAAATTCCTGCACCAGCAATAGAGGAAGTTGTAGCAACTGAAATTCCAGCACCAGCAATAGTAGAAGTTTCTGTGGCAGAAATTCCTGCACCAGCAATAGAGGAAGTCGCAGCAACTGAAATTCCAGCACCAGCAATAGTAGAAGTTGCTGCGGCGGAAATTCCTGCACCAGCAATAGATGAAGTTGCAGCTACAGAAATTCCAGCACCAGCATCAGAAGATGTTGCTGCAACACAGATTCCCGCACCAGCAATAGAAGAGGTTGCTGCAGCGGAAACTGCAGCACCAGCGGAAGAGAGAGTTGCTGCACCTGAAATTCCAGCACCAGCAACAGAAGATGTTGCTGCATCACAGATTCCCGTACCAGCAATAGAGGAAGTTGCTGCGGCGGAAATTCCTGCACCAGCAACAGAAGATGTTGCTGCAACACAGATTCCAGCACCAGCAATAGAGGAGGTTGCTGCGGCGGAAATTCCTGCACCAGCAATAGAGGAAGTTGCAGCAACTCAAATTCCAGCACCAGCATCAGAAGATGTTGCTGCAACACAGATTCCAGCACCAGCAATAGTAGAAGCTTCTGTGGCAGAAATTCCTGCACCAGCAATAGAGGAGGTTGCAGCAATTAAAATTCCTGCACCAGCAACAGAAGATGTTGCTGCAACACAGATTCCAGCACCAGCAATAGTAGAAGTTTCTGCAACAGAAATTCCAACAACAACAATAGAGGAAGTTGCTGCAACGGAAATTCCAGCACCAGCAACAGAAGATGTTGCTGCATCACAGATTCCCGTACCAGCAATAGAGGAGGTTGCTGCGGCGGAAATTCCTGCATCAGCAACTGAAAATGTTGCTGCAACACAGATTCCCGCACCAGCAATAGAGGAAGTTGCTGCGGCGGAAATTCCTGCATCAGCAATAGAGGAGGTTGCTGCAACAGAAATTCCAGCAACAGCAACTGAAGAAGTTTCAGCAGCAAAAATTCCATCATCAGCAATAGAGGAAGTTGCAGTGATTGAAATTCCAACAGCACCAACAGAAGAAGTTGCAGCGACTGAAATTCCTGTCCCAGCAATAGAGGAAGTTGCTCCAACAGAAAATCCAACAACAGCAAGAGAAGAAGTTTCAACAGCAGAAACTCCAACACCAGCAATAAAAGAAGTTGCTGCAACACAGATTCTCGCACCAGCAATAGAGGAGGTTGCTGTAACAGAAATTCTTGCTCCAGCAATGGAGGAGGTTGCTGTGCAGAAAATTCATACACCAACAATAGAGGAGGTTGTTGTAACAGAAATTCCAGCACCAGCAACAGAAGATGTTGCTAAAAGTGAAATTCCCGCTCCAGCAATAGTAGAAGTTGCTGCGGCGGAAATTCCTGCACCAGCAATAGAGGAAGTTGCTGCGGCGGAAATTCCTGCACCAGCAGTAGAGGAAGTTGCTGCAACACAGGTTCCCGCTCCAGTAATAGAGGAGGTTGTTGTACCAGCAACAGAAGAAGCAGAGGATGTGGGTGGAACAGAGAAAACCGATATTGTTGTAGCCTCGACTGTTGAGGTAACTGGAACCAAAGCTGACATCCTTGCCGAGCAGCAGATAACTGCTGAGGAAGCTTCTTCGAAAGTCAGTGAAACAGCTGATAAAGAAGCTGCAGTTTGTTCAATTGATCTTCAGAATGCTGCGATGGAAACAGCGTCAATAACATATGGGCAAACATTAATGGAAGAAAATAGCGAAATGTTTGTTCCTGAGAACGTGATATTCGATTCGCACATTGAAGATGTGGGTGAAGTTGATTTAGAGATTGCTGCAGAGACGCAAGTTGAAATGGATCTTCTGCAAATGACAGCAGACACAATGCAGAGTGAACTGTCCGCTCTAGGTAAACTGCCTCAAAAGTGCCTGCGAAGACAGCCCAATATCCTAGACACAACACCGAGCGATGGGGACTCATCGGCGAGACCAGTGAACCTCTTGGGGACCATTTGCAAGGTTTACATCAAAGACAAGCGACTGTTGGCGACAATTGAGAGGCGACGACGACGCGCTCTTATCATGCACAAATACCTGAGTTCCTTTGATTCCTTTGATGGTGATTCCATAGACGATGTAGAATATGAAACGAACCCCAGTCTGTTTGATGAATTGAATACGTATCAGCATTTTACTTTAGATAATAGTGTGAGTGGGGAGCATATAGATATAGATTCTCATTTAGATCGATTCGAGACTGAAGAACTTACAACTCATGAGACTCAAGAAGAGGCTGATGTAGAATTAGTTTCGCATTTTTCAGATATCGCCAGTCAAACATCAGTTGATCTTGTCGACGATATCGATATCGATGATGAGTTCTTCATCATTGGTAGTTTCACTGAAATCGGGTATAACTTTATTAACCACATTCTCTTCTCAGATCAATTAAGCTCAAACTCAAGCGACAGCATTGAGAGCGCGCCGTCCACCTCGCATGAGACCTTTAACGGCGACGCTGACTCAGTTAATGGTTACGATACGACGAGTAGTTACAGAACTGAATTTGCGGATGAGACAGTCTCTAGTAGTACGCTAACAACAACAAGAACCCTAACTGATCACACCAGAAATACTAACAACATTACTAACACAACAACACACCGAACTCGGCCGAGTGGTAAACTAACAAATGGTTCACTAAGATGGTCCAAAAAGTCGGTCATTGCATTGCCCGAAAACAATGCTGATGATGATGATGAAGAGCGAGTTAATGACGTTAATAATAACGAAGATGATGTTGTTCTGTTGCGGCGCTTTGCCCCAGGTAACACGCACTCTATGGCCAACACGCTCATCACTCGGTGTTTGTTGTCTCCTTGCGTAATTGCTTCTGTTCTGTTTCTTAGACTTGGCTATAACATGTTGCTTCTGCTATCGCTCGCTTCCAGTAACTGCTTACCTAACTGAATTCCTAATCCATTGTAGGCTCGATTGCGGAACGCGAAGTCAAGAAGTGGTACAATGCGGTCGAGATGCCCAACAATCCGTATGCGCCCGAGGCGCTCAAGCAGCGCATCAGCGGCACCCAGGAGCGCTTCATGGATGTGCCCAACATCAGTCCCAGCGTGGAGCAGAAGGCCCTGGCCCAGATGACCACCGAGAGCGTCGAGCGTGCCGAGGACTACAAGCGGTAGGTTAAAAGAAGAAGCTGTCTCTGTAACACGATTATTGAACTCGTCTCCACAGCTATAGTCGGGACTATTACATCAACAATGCGCCCAGCGAGAGCGGCAAGGCGCAGTCCTTGGCCGGCAGCAGCGCCAGCGCCTGCAGCATGGAGCCGGCGTCAGCGCAGACCGACGAGGACATTGTCATCAATGAGGTAAATCAACCGCATGGTAGCGCTCAAAGTAACCTTGCTGACCTCTCACACTGGACGCTGTCCACGCCCGTGCGTCGCAGCAGCTCGCTCAAATTCATTAACAAACGTACTTCCCCCACATTAACCGCCCACGCCCACGCCCATGCCCACACACACAGCTCTGCCTATGGGCAGGAGCGTGCACATCCCGCCATCGAGCGTCCATCCACATCGGCATCGCATTACCGCGACTCCAGCCTGGGCATCGATCCCGACATCGATGACTTTGACGTGCGTTCGCATCGCTCGTGGCGCAGCAGCTTGGGGCATGCGCCCAGTTCCTTCGGCAGCACGCTGCCCAAACGCCATACGCAATCCTCGCTCAGTCTGCACAGCAACGGCAGCGGCATGTCCTTTGGTTCGTCCGCTTCCAAGAGGCGACAGGGTCCGGGTCCGGGTCAGGGTCAGGGTCAATGTGTTGGTCCCTCGCCGGCTGTGCTCACGCAGTTCGAGAAGCAGCTGCTGCACAAGGACCTCAAGCGCAACAGTTTTCGCGCCGTGTCCGCCACCTCAAAGGATTTCGTTATGAATCCGCTGTTCGAGAGCGAACTGCAGGTGAAGCCCTGCATTGACGATCAGGACTCGGGCGTCGACAGCTGTCTGAATGGCTTCAGCGGCGCCGACGCCAAGTACAGCAACAATAGTCTACTCTTCTAGCAGCTGTGAGCTTAGAGGGGTCGGTTGGGGTTTGGGTTTCACTGGGGTCACTGGGATGGACGTAGCTCCTAGAGGTACGATTCACGTCTGCCAAAATCTGCATAGCTAAAAAGTTAGTCAAGTTATACACACACACTTATATAGTACACACACTAGTCAGTAAACGCAACACAAAAAGCAATTTCACGGTTCTTTGCGCAAACTACAATTATCAAACCGATTCCAAGATGTGAAACGGAAACGGAAATGGAAATCAAAATAGAATCTCCAAGCAATCTGCAAGCACGGTTGGGCCTTAAGCTGGCATCGGCTCAAGTAGACGCACAACGGCGATGCACCAGAGCTAGTGTTCTATATATCAAGCTATCATAATTGTACTCGTATCTGCTGCCAATCAAAGCCTACACACTAAATAATAATACAAAAAACTTATCATAATAATAATTCTAAATGCTAATAATAATAGTAATAATAATGCTAATGCGCCCCAAAGTACGCAGCATTTTGTATGTTTTTTTTTATTTTTATTTTTATTTTATTGATTAATTATGATTTTGCGCTGTTAATTCTTTGAATGTAAACATTGTAATCTTTTGTATGCACACACTAGTTAATTCATATTGCTAACTTCTTTTATAAACAAACCAATATCATAGAAATAAAGCCAAAAGTTAAACAAACAACAACCAACCACAATCAAAATGAATGAAACAAATGTTTTTAGTAAATACAATCGAAATGTAAATCTATTGAGATGGTGAGTACAATTAACGACTATTGCTAAGCGAATTTTACTAACAACATTTGTTTCACTTTGTGCAACACTCACGTATCCGCTAATTCGAAGCCTCTTCTGCCTGCCTTGCTGTATCTATAACGCGTCGGAAAGATTTGCATGCTGTCACACACATAAATCACACATAAATCACACATAGACACATTACACCCACCCACCCATGACTGTCAATCACCTGGATGCTGCATCTGCTATGGCTTCTCTCGACAATATCTCTTACTAAACACTCAACAATTCTTCTTTTCATATCAATGTTTAACTTCTACCTAAACTAACAAACAACAACCAAACCTACAACACACACAACTTCTACACACGCCTCAAATGTTCTCTCGCAAGGCTTCAAATGCAAACAAAACTGCAGCCGACGCGTCCTGTGTTTATACAGCCGTGCCCGTCCAGGTCGTGGACGAGGGCAACGCCAGCCTGGAGACGCAGTCGAATCCCTCGATGCAGTCGCAGCACACGACCAGCGACGACTCGGACACGGTGCGTGTCTACGACTTCAACAAGCAGGAGACGCGCATCGTCAGTCAGTCGGAAAGAGTGGGTGATCAGCCCAGCACGTCGAGCACATCGTCTATGGAGTCCGCACTCAGTGCACCCTCCTCCTCCATAGACTCGTCGCGGAAGCGTGAACGACCCGTCGTGCTGCACTTCGGTCCTGCCGACACGGTGCCCACCGTCTGTTCGTCACCGACGATGACGCCGACACGCGGCTCGACTCCGCCAGCTTTTAGATTTCTGCAGCCGAAGCGACGCCTCATCGAACCAAGCCAAGTCTTGTCCATAGAAGAAGATGAAGTGGTAGGTAAATGGCAGCAACAAGTGATGCGGGTTTTGAATGTTTCCATTTGAGCAGCCTGAACCAAGCACGCCGGTGGAGAAGCCCCCAATTGAGGACGATGTGGTCCACGCCATGCCTTCGGTGAAGGCGCTGGCTCAAGCCTTTCTGCTGACCAGCAAACGAACGCAGCCCGAACGACGCTGGCGAAAGGTAGATTAAACAACTGGACAGGATGAGTTTAATTATAATATTACGAAATCCTTGCAGACTGTGCGACTTGTGGCACCTCCCGAGACGCCAGAGAAGCCAGCCTCGCCACTGACCCGCAAGCATATGCTGCAACATGCCGTCTCCATGGCTGAGGTGGCCGATGAATCCACAATTGCCTCCGATTTGTCATCACTCGAAACGTAAGTTAGTTCGCAATTATATTATAAATTAACTTACTTGACATCTTTCGCAACAGAGACCCATCCATGCAGTCGGAGAGCCAATCCAGTCCCATTCCCATTGCCGCGCAGGCGAGTCCTGTGCCCGTGCGTCGTGGCTTTCTCAGGAGTAATATTGCTTTCTTTGAGAATTTAAAGTTCAAGTGAATATGCCACTGAGATGCCCTTGGGGTGTGAGGCCCTTGGCTGCCTATTCCTCGCCAGGAATATGCACAGTAACGGGACCACACCACCCTGCACCTGGATACCAAATCAATACCAATATCAATTCACACCAAATAAACATGTGCCATGGCCAGACACACGACACATATTCAGAAGTATTCAGAAGATAACAAGTACTTAAACAATAGTCGCCAAGTGTGCGTCGTTAACTAATGTTAATTCTAGTTTGTAATTTACTAACTAATTCAATAATTATCCATGGATACTATTTATTTAATATTTTATCTATTTATAAGAAATGTTCTTAGCTTTAAGCTATGCAAACATAATTTGAATTTGTAATCCATCGGACCTCGATATAAACATAAATATCGATACATCACTTAAATAATATATTATTATATTAAAAGTTACAGTAAAACAAATTGTTGCACTTTTTATTGTTTACCTGTTCACAGCTTTATTACATGGATCCTATCTATGGGCTGCCGGTTGAGATTTATAAATACATAATTTAAAATGATTCACAATGTAATATAATTTCGGAAATGGGAATATAAATTAATTAATTCAATATGGGTATCATGTCTAGTATTAGTTTTGTACAAGTCACAATTGGTTCTTTATTTCTATGCGTGTATATTTATATAAAAAATAAATTCTATTGCTCCCAATTACATTCAAAATGCGATCCTCAAGAGCCAGGAGAGAGAATGGTGTTAAAATGTTTTCATTTGTTTTTAGAGTTTGTGATTTCGTATCATATCATTGCAATTAGCACTTTTGGAATGATAATCACTTCGTTTCAATCGACCACAGCCAACTAGGGTGTGCTGTGGGTGTGATGTGGATGCTCCGCCAGATAGATGACGTACACCAGTGGGATGACTACACAGAGTCCGAGAATAAAGATCAGCAGGCATATCCAGGACATGTCGCAGTCCGAGCCAGACCAGTCGATGGCCCGCAACGATGGACCCGGTATCGGACGCAAACGGGGCGCATGTCTGTCCACCAGCATATCGTCCAGCAAGGCTGTATTGTCGTCCAAAGTCTGCTCTCCCTTGCCTGTATATGAAACAACAATTCGGTTAATCTTTGTATTTGTTGTTTAGTAGTCGCAACAGTAGAAGCATAAATTAAAATTGTGTTCCACGTGGCCGTAAAGTTTTTTAAATTTTGGTTGGTAATGTCTTTATCTCCCAAGCAACAAACAATTATTAAAGACTAATAATCTTAACACTTAATGTATCCAGATTATTTTGGCCAAGTCTTAGCACTTTAAAACTGTAGTTTTTTTTACTCTTCCTTCCAATTAACATGACCTCTTCTATTCCGATTCTAATTTCTGCTTTCTGACTAATTCGAAAATCGTTTTCCCCTTTTAAACTGACGAAAATATTTTAAACGATTCTTACAAAATGTAATAAGTAGATGCGCAAAACTGTGTGTAGAAATAATAAGAATCGCAAAAACAAGACGTAATTTATTTATATTATATATAAAGATATATGGACGCGAAGATGCACAGACAAATGTGGTGTTATATAAGTAAAACTCTGATCGGATTCCCAGTCAGTTCTTCAGTTTCCTCCATGTAATCCCTTTTGACATACAGATGCAGCAGGCGAACTGAATCAGCATTTATATATAAAGTTTATTGTATATCGTTTATTTTATTTTACTTTATGCTCGGCTGCAGCAGAGGTTACAGTGTTGGCCACAGCGTTGCACGGATGAAAAGCGCGTATAAATCATAACTTAATTGTAGGTCATATAACGAGGCGTGGCGCTGAACTTGGCGTAGCTCTTGATAACCTTGTTGACAGCCTCCAGGAAGTCCTTTTCGGTGGCCACCTTGCGACGGGCGCGAATGGCGAACATGCCCGCCTCAGTACACACCGAACGAATCTCGGCACCAGTCGAGTTGGGACAGAGGCGCGCCAGCAGATCGAAGCGAATGTCGCGCTCCACGGACATGGAGCGAGCATGGATCTTGAAGATGTGCGAGCGTCCGTCCTGATCGGGCAGACCAAACTCGACCTTACGATCCAGACGACCGGGACGCATCAACGCAGGGTCGAGCGTGTCCGGACGATTGGTGGCCATCAGCACCTTGATATTGCCACGGGGATCGAAGCCGTCCAGTTGATTGATCAGCTCCAACATGGTGCGCTGCACCTCGTTGTCGCCGCCAGCGCCGTCATCGAAACGTGCGCCGCCAATGGCGTCGATCTCGTCAAAGAAGATGAGACACGCCTTCTTGGAGCGGGCCATCTCGAAGAGTTCGCGCACCATGCGAGCGCCCTCGCCCACATACTTCTGCACCAGCTCCGAGCCGATGACACGAATAAAGCAGGCGTCTGTGCGATTGGCCACGGCACGAGCACACAGCGTCTTGCCTGTGCCTGGAGGGCCGAAGAGCAGGACACCCTTGGGTGGCTCAATGCCCAGATTGACGAATTTTTCGGGATGCAGCAGGGGCGTCTCCACGACCTCGCGCAACTTCTCGATCTGCTCCTTGCAGCCGCCAACGTCGCTGTAGGTGACATCTGGCTTGTCCTCCACCTGCATCATGGTTACCGTCGGATCGATTTTGGGTGGCAGCGGAATGTGGATTTGATACTTGTTGCGATCGACGCCAACGCGCATGCCCTCCTCAATGTCCGTGGGTGCCACAGAGTCGGCCAGGTCGACCACAAACTTGGCGAACTGCTTCACATTGATGATGTACTTGGGATCATCGGAGTCGGCGTTGATAATCTTTGTGCAACGCGCCACCTGCAGCGGCTGCTCATTCTGCAGGATCTGCTTGTCCGCAGCCAGATCCCAGAGTGCTGGCGGTGCCAATCCTGTGTCGCTCTCCTTAATGCCCGTCAGCTCATTGACCTGCTTAACAGCCTTTTGTATGTCCTCCTCGATGCTCTTTATGGACTTGTGGTATTGACTTTGGCCATAAGTCTTCAGCAGCTCGATATCGCCTTCGTCGAGGGACTTTATTTCCTTGTCCTCGCCTTTCTCTTCATGCTTAACCTTGCGCTGATCGTCTCCCAGATAGTCCGGCATTTTGTTTTAGTTATTTGACAGCGAAATATTAACTAAATTTATTGTGTTTTTCGCCAACGCTTCTGATTTCGAGCAATTGTAATGGCGAGTGTGACCGTATTTGCAATGACTAAACAAATTGGCTGCTGCGCCCAACTTCACCTCGTACTTAACAGCACGCTAACAGAATTGCTCCTCCCAACCCACAGGGCGACTCACTTACACAAAGACTTTGACAGCTGCTATGTTAACACAACAGGAAAACTCTTTGCTGGCCAACCAAGATTCAGACTCACCTTTATCATCATCTGGCGAGCCATCATAGAACTGCTTGGCATCTTCGGTGGCACCAGATGCATTCACTGCAGCAACCAGCAGACGCTCGTCCAACATCAAGCGCGCCTCTTCCAGTGGATTGCGCTCAATCGTTAGCTCCTTCTCCAGATTGTGCCTCGGACTGTTGTTGCCACTGCGATGAATGGCGGGCAGTGCATCGGGATCGCTGGATCCCAACAGAACATTGTGCACGGTGACGGGAATGCGAATAATGCGACGAGCGTGAATCTCGTTTTCGCGATCAATCTTATTCAATCGCTTAATGTCCGCCACAGAGCAGTGAAAGCGCAGCGCCAGAGCCTGCAGCGTATCATCCTCCTGCACCTTCACCTCCAGCGTGTTCTCAAAACGCGCCAACCGTGCGTGGCCATTGACGGGTCTCTCTCTACTTGGCAGTTGCTGCATGTCCACAAATTCGCTCTCATCGTCCCAGTTGAACTGTTGTTGTTGGCGGCTGGAATAACAGAAAGCGATTATTACAGAGCGCTGTAAGCAAGAGTCGAGTTGGCGTTGACTTACGACGCATTGCGACGCATTGTTTATGTATTTCGTGGGGCCCCTGATCTTTTTGGAGAGGCGTCTTCGTTGGCGCTGCACTTAATGTCACCTCACACAAACACACACGGCAAGTGATACGACGAGACTCTCGATATTCACTCGAATTTTTGGGAGCAAAACAAACATAACAAACCCACGTCTGAATTTAACGTTTTTGTTTACCGTAAACACCCTGTGCTCTGCTCGCACAAAGAACCGCAGCTTAGAAATTTGTTTTTAAAGTTATTGCAAAACTTACGGTAAACATGTGTTTGATAGCCGACGAATTTTTAGGTCCACTCTTAGATTGGCCTCTGGTTGCGGGACTGACAGTTTATTGTGTAAAGTAAGTGCATAAAAAAATTAAGTAAGACAGGTAAGCAACCCTGGATGCAATGCCCAGTAGCTTGATGCAGACAGAGAGAGAGTATACTTATTTGTCAGTCAATAGAGTCTGAAGCAGCCAAAATCGATTTACTAAATAAACAAATTGTACAATTTATCACGCACACTTACACACAAAAACACTTTTCTTATGTTAAGAAATGACCCTACCACTTGGATATTTTTATGTGAATACTAAATGTATCGTATGAGAACACAGGGTATTTTCTATCCGACTACCCTCGACTATCGCGGTCCACTCGTTCGCAACTGCGCGCAGTTGATTCTAGTTCTCGTGTTTATTTATTTTCAAGTGCATAATGACGTTATTCGCGTTCCTCAAAAGCCGACCAATATTCTGGCTAAGTGTCACAGGCACCGCGGTGGGCGGTGCTTGCTTTGTTAAGTAAGTTCCTGTATATTTCCCATTCAAAATCCACCGAAAAATAACAAAACTATTTGCCGGTTGCAGAGACCTTATGCAAGGCGGCCAGTTCACAAGGTGCACAGACGAAACGGGCAAAATTGCGATTGTAACCGGTTCAAATACGGGTATCGGCAAGGAGACGGTGCGGGAGCTGGCGCGAAGAGGGGCAACGGTTTATATGGCATGCCGGGATATGGAGAAGTGCGAGGAGGCGAGAGAGGAGATCGTCTTGGAGACTCAAAACAAATACGTCTATTGCCGGAAATGTGACTTGGCTTCCTTGGACTCGATTAGGAACTTTGTTGCTAGGTAAATTAAATATTTATCTTTAAGGGATTCTATATTAATACATTATTCCGATGTATAGCTTCAAGCGGGAACAAGACAAACTCCACATACTCATAAACAATGCCGGAGTTATGCGCTGTCCACGATCACTAACCAAAGATGGCTTCGAAATGCAGATAGGCGTCAATCATTTGGGCCACTTTCTGCTGACCAACTTAATGCTGGATCTGTTAAAGGTTCGTTATGGTTATGGACCGCAATTATTATGCAAGTGACCTTATATTTAATCACTCAGAAAGCCAAGCCCAGCAGGGTTGTCGTTGTTTCGAGTTTGGCGCATACGCGAGGAGAAATCAACACAGGAGATTTCAACAGCGAATTGGACTATGACGAGGGCAAGGCTTATAGTCAAAGCAAGCTGGCCAATATATTGTTTACACAGGAATTGGCCAAGCGTCTGAAAGGCACTGGAGTGACTGTGAACGCCCTGCATCCGGGCATCGTTGATACAGAGCTCTTCAGGCACATGGGATTCTTCACCAACTTCTTTGCTGGGTTTGTTGCATTTTAAACAAATCGAACCTTCAATTTCTAACGAATATTCTATTGCAGGCTATTTGTTAAGCCTTTGTTTTGGCCGTTTGTAAAGACTCCTAAGAATGGTGCACAAACCAGCTTGTATGTGGCACTTGATCCGGAGTTGTCTGACGTGACTGGTGAATACTTTAGCGATTGTCAAATTACGGCCGCAGGACCCGCAGCTCAGGATATAACGCTCGCCAAATGGCTGTGGGCAGTGAGCGAGAAGTGGACTCGATCGGAGGTGATAGATTTAAAAGGGGATGATGTATGTTGTCCAATACCTAAAAGTAATTAGCGTTTCACATTTGATAAGTTGTAAACTATCGCATGAAATGGTTATTACTTCAAGAGTATGCTGGGTAACACCAAAATCGTACTTGAACTCTTTCTACAAAGCTGGTAACATTTATTTTTTAGCTCGTTATTTGTAAATACCAAATAAATACTAAAATAAATATTCAATTGTCTCCCTTTTCTTAAAACATAAGTGTGAATTCATTTAAAAGAAGAATATTAAATTTAAAACTAAATTAAATATAATTTTGGTGCAAACAAAAATCGATGTTTGCCATTAAAATCGATGTTTAACCGTTTCAAAATAAGTCTCATCGATAGTGCCATCGATGTTCGTGACATTTATTCTACCGGCTACTGTATATGTGGATTGCCTCATAACTTATCAGTAGTTCGTTCTGGTTCGTTCTACTGTTTAGTCTTTGTTCGTCATCGTGAATTGTCATTTGTGTGGCGCTCAACATAATTAGCACCGTTTTATTTAAATAAGGCGTATTTGAATAAGTTAAATAACTGCAACTTCTCGACAATGGCTTGCTTCTTCACTTGTCTGCTGTGTCCTTGCCTTCTGTGGCCGGCATTCTTTGCTGCAGCCATTTATTTTCTCAGGTGCAATCACAAACAGCAGCTTTAATTAAAACCAACTGTTGCTCAGCTAATCGATTTCTGTAATTAATATTTCAGAAAATACATGCAAGGTGGACAATTTGAGAAGCAAACTGATGAAACCGGCAAAGTTGTCATTGTAACTGGTTCAAATACGGGAATAGGTAAAGAGACTGTTTTGGAATTGGCCCGGCGAGGAGCCACTGTTTATATGGCCTGCAGGGACAAGAAGAGAACGGAGGAAGCTCGCCTGGCCATTATAAGGGAAACCAACAATCAGAACATTTTCTTCCGCGAATTGGACTTGGCATCCCTAGAATCCATTCGCAAATTTGTCGCTGGGTGAGCTTCTTTTTTATTAATTTTTTACTAGATATCTTATAGTATATATTATATTTGATCAGCTTCAAGGTCGAACAAGACAAACTGCACATACTCATCAATAATGCGGGTGTTATGCGTTGTCCCCACATGCTGACTAAGGATGGCTTCGAAATGCAGCTGGGCGTCAACCACATTGGCCACTTCCTGCTGACAAATTTGCTGCTTGATGTGCTAAAGGTATTAAACCTTTGCATACATCAATTATGGTCTCTTCATCAATTTCTATTTATTCCCAGAAATCAGCGCCCAGTCGAATTGTCAACGTGTCCAGCTTGGCCCACACTCGCGGAGCAATTAATATAAATGATTTGAACAGCGAGAAGTCCTATAATGAGGGCGATGCTTACAGCCAGAGCAAGTTGGCCAACGTGTTGTTTACTCGTGAGCTGGCCAAACGCTTGGAAGGAACAGGCGTGACTGTCAACTCCCTACATCCTGGTGTTGTCGACACAGATCTTGGCAGACACATAAAGATCCTCAATAACCTATTTGGACGGTAAGTTGATTGAAAATGGTTTATGTCAAATACTCATAGTGTTTCTTGTATTTAGTCTCGTTCTAAGAACTTTGATGTGGCCATTGCTGAAGACACCCAAGAGTGGCGCCCAAACTACTTTGTATGCAGCTCTAGATCCCGAGTTGAATGGCGTAACTGGACTCTACTTCAGCGACTGCCAACCAAAGAAAGTGGCTCCAGCTGCCACTGATGAAGAGACTGGCAAACTCCTGTGGGAGGAGAGTGAGAAGTGGACCCGTTCGAAAAAATAGATTAGTGTTTTATTTTATTCGCAGCATTACTGCAAAAATTATTTAAATATCTTTATATATATTGTACATACCTATCTTGCATTCCAAATTATACGCACCTCGAACATACTTTTTTATGGATTACTCATTTCACTGTCTAAAGTGTTGATAGTGCTCATCATGGTGACGTCGCGTTTTAGCCAAATGTGTGCATTTGAAATTCGTTATAAGCCACCCAGTTCTGCTTTATTGGAACAGTTTATGACGACTACTCGATAAGCACAAACATGTGCACCCTAAATTGTTTATTGAGTCCGGTAATTGTTTGCCCGACTATGCTTTGGATTGCACTTTATTTTTTGAGGTAAGAAGAAGAAGTCTCTTCAAAATTGGTTTGTAAATTATTTGTTCCCTTTAGGAGGTACATGCAAGGTGGTCAATTTACAAAGCAAACCGATGAAACAGGGAAAGTTGTGATTGTTACCGGTTCGAATACGGGTATTGGCAAGGAGACAGTCCTAGAATTGGCCCGTCGAGGAGCTACTGTTTATATGGCCTGCCGGGATAGGGAGAGAACGGAGCAGGCACGATTGGAGATTATAAGAGAAACCAACAATCAGAATATTTTCTTCCGCGAATTGGACTTGGCATCTCTTGATTCTGTTCGAAAATTTGTGAATGAGTACGTTAAATCTTTAAAAATTATATAGATAGACATAAAACAAACTATCCACCGCCATCCGGTTCAAGGCTGAACAGAACAAACTGGATATTCTCATCAACAATGCGGGGGTAATGCGCTGTCCACGATCATTGACCAAAGATGGCTTTGAATTGCAATTGGGCGTCAATCATTTAGGCCACTTTTTGTTGACCAACTCCCTGCTGGACCTGCTTAAGGTAAACCCATCTTCATCACAATTTTAGCTATCGTATTATCTAAAATTCGTAATAGAAATCATCGCCCAGTCGCATTGTCATCGTGTCGAGCAGAGCACATACTCGAGGCACAATCAATGTGGACGATTTGAACAGTGAAAAATCCTATGATGAAAAAAGTGCCTACAATCAAAGCAAATTGGCCAACGTTTTGTATACTCGTGAGTTGGCTAGACGGTTGGAGGGAACTGGCGTGACTGTCAACTGTCTGCATCCAGGACAAGTCAACACGGAGATCAGTAGACATATGGAATTCTTCAAAACATTTATTGGACGGTAAGTTAAACACTAGTTCTTTTTATACGAATGGATTGACTTTATGTTGTTCTTTAATGACTTCAGCATTCTGCTAAAGACTCTGATTTGGCTGTTTGTCAAGACGCCAAAAAGTGGAGCCCAAACCACTTTGTATGCAGCCCTAGATCCCGATTTGAATGGAGTTACTGGATTGTATTTCAGTGACTGCCAGCCGAAGGATGTGGCACCCGCTGCTCTTGATGCAAAAACTTCTAAATTTCTTTGGGAGGAGAGCGAGAAATGGACTAAGGCACCTAAGATGAATTAGTTGCATCACAAATCCCTAAAAAAAGGATTCAATTTAATGCAAGAATGCACTAAATATGTTATCTATATATTGTCAAACATACATAGATTGTGTATTAACTGATAAAAGCATTCTAATAAAGCATTCAAATACTAGTTCCAATTAGTTCTTCAACTTATTAAGTTTGTCGAATCGATATTATGCGTCAGCATGACTTCGCACTTTTATTAGCTTCGAAATCGCTTATAAGGGGGACACCTGCTCCCTGCTTACACAGTTCTCACCTGAGTTTGGAATAGTCAACACCTCAAAAACCTCCAAAATGTCCACATGGATATATTACCTGATAGGAGCCATTATTATAATTGCTTTAATAGTAATTTTGGCCTATTTAATCAGGCAAGATTGCAATGATTTGTCTATAAATATATTCTAACTTTGAGGATTCTGAAAAACATAGGCAGTACATGCAAGGGGGAAAGTTTAAAAAAGAAACCGATGAAACTGGAAAGGTTGTGATTGTAACCGGTGCCAATTCCGGCATTGGCAAGGAGGCTGTCCTCGAACTGGCACGGCGAGGAGCCATAGTCTATATGGCCTGTCGGGATAAGACGAGAGCGGAACAGGCTCGATTGGAAGTCATTAAGGAAACCAACAACCAGAACATTTTCTTCCGAGAACTCGACTTGGCCTCTATGGAATCCATTCGCAAGTTTGCTGCAGGGTGAGCATTGATTATAATAGTCGGACATAGTTTAAATTACTAAAAACTATGTCGAATCAGGTTCAAGAGTGAGCAAAGCAGACTGGATGTACTCATCAATAATGGCGGAATAATGTTTTGTCCGCGCATGTTGACAAAAGATGGATTCGAAATGCAGCTGGGAACAAACCACATGGGCCACTTTTTGCTTACCAACTTGTTGCTCGATGTACTAAAGGTAAGCTATATAGTAACCATGGGGATGTGAATGTTAGGGTTATTAATTTCTTTTTATTTGACTGAAGAGCTCTGCACCCAGTCGTGTTGTGACGGTTTCTAGTCAGACGCACGTGATCGGCAGAATGAACTTTGATGATTTGAATAGTGAGAAATCCTACAATCCACACTCTGCCTATGCTCAGAGCTAATTGGCCAACATTCTCTTTACCAAGGAGTTGGCTAAACGCTTGGAGGGAACTGGCGTGACTGCAAACTGTTTGCATCCTGGGGCTGTAGAAACCGACCTCGGTAGGCATATGTGGATATTTAATAATCGCATTGGAAGGTAAATAATATATAATAATAATATTAACGTTTGTACATATTTGATGGTCAAATATTTTGTTTAAATTATTTAAAATTCATTTTAGATTTCTTGTTAGTCCTCTTGTCTGGATGCTTTGGAAAACTCCCAAAAATGGAGCACAAACCACAATGTATGCGGCTATGGATCCTGCCTTGAAGAACGTTACTGGATTGTACTTCAGTGATTGTAAACCCAGGAATGTATCAACGGCTGCGAAGGATGAAAATTCCGCCATGCGGCTGTGGGAGGAGAGCGAGAAGTGGACAAGGTCCCAAGAAGAATAATAGGAATATAATATTTTGTTACTAAATGATCATTCTGTTATTTAATTTTTAAATATATTTATTTCATGTTATTTCTACTAGTATTTTAATACACATAACAATAATATCACCACATGAATACAAGTATAATAAATATATGTATACGTGATAATTTAATTTTTATAAATAGAATTCTAATTTATGGTCTCGATAACATAAACGTAGTGGCATCATTGAGGCTATGATAGATTTTGCAGCAGCTACTCTAGATAAATTACTGACTAAAAATCTTGATTCTAGTTTACTATCTAATCATGCGATTTGATTTACATTGTGTTTGGAAAGAATAAATATATAATAACTATATCGTTAACACATGCTCCTGCTCCTTTCGAAAATTTGTGACTGAGTAATACAAAACTTTCTAAAGAAAAATAAATAATACTAAAACAAAACATTATATTAGAACAAAAAATTATAAAAAAATCCATTAAAAAGGCAATGACTTAAGTATTAACTAAGTTTTGTTCTAAACTGCACCTGAGTATTGTTTGTATGTGTGAGTCACGAGGTATTCACCAATTTTAATCATAGATAAGAAATCATTAATTTCTTGAAAGAAATATTAATTCAAGATTACACTGAACAAGTTATCTGTACATTGTCAAACACACATTAACGCCACTAATAAACCATTGAAAATTATCTGTAATATATGCTTCAACATATCAAGTATACCGAATCGAAATTTTCATTATGACTACGCATAATTAATGATTTTTCGATAAATATATTTAAAGCATTAGAATTTAAACATTTTGTGGCTGTTAATAAATACTCCCCTTTGCATACTCCTCTCGATACAAAGATTGTATGGAGTAAACTGGATTAGTTGCTTTACAAATCTCTTAAGATAAAGTTTGTCATGTTATTTAACATTGCATAAATATATATATATATATATTCAATATATTATCAATCACATATTAACACTTTTTTAATTAAATATTATTTGTAATATATTATCAACATATTACATCTACATCGATAAAAATGCTTTGAACATCTTTAGAAAGCTTAGAATCCAAACATTTTGGAGATATTTCTCTATTTTCATCTTTGTGTTCAACTCTCGATACAAAATTATGCAGAGTAAACTAGATTAGTTACACTACTAATCTCTTAAATAATTTTTATTCAGTAAAATTCGATAACGCAGCGAATAAATTATCTACATATATGTTGTCAAGCACATATTAAGACAACCCCTATTCTAATAAGCCATTAAATATTATTATTTGTTATATGTGTTACAACATATTACGTCTACCGATCCGAAATTATCATCATGACTCATGACATCATGATCGACATTACGATAAATATGTTTCAAGCATTGTTCTCCAGTTTAGAATCTTCACACAACCACAACAAGCTATTTATAAATACTCTACTCTGTATGCACCTCTCGAGACAGAATTGAGTAGAGTAAACTGGATTAGTCGCTTTACAAATCTCTTAAAATAAATTAGTGTAATTCGTAATTGCATATAAATATTATCATATTGCCAAACACATTTTAATACAACCCCTATTCTTATGAAAACCATTGAATATTATTTGTAATATTTGCTCCAAGATATTACGTGTACCGAATCAAAATTATCATCATGACTACGCAATTTTATTAGTTGCCGCTGCGTCAGAAATCGTTTATAAGGCGACCTGTTGCTCGCTGTTCGCTCAGTCTACATTTGAACTTGAAATAGTCAACACCACAAAATAACAAAACAAAATGTGCTGCTCATTGGTAAATTTTCTCACGTGCCCGGCAGTTCTTTGGACAACTGTGATAGGGAGTGCCGCTTATTTTATCAGGAAAGTGAAAAATCAATAGTTATCTATAAACGTAATCTAACTTTGTGTCAAATTCAAAATATAGGCAATACATGCAAGGTGGGAAATTCCAGAAACTTACTGATGAAACCGGTAAAGTTGTGATTGTGACCGGTTCGAATTCCGGCATCGGCAAGGAGACTGTCCTGGAACTGGCCCGTCGAGGAGCCACTGTTTATATGGCCTGTCGCGATAAGACGCGAGCGGAGAAGGCTCGTCTGGAAGTCATTAAAGAAACCAACAACCAGAACATTTTCGTACGCGAACTTGATTTGGCTTCTTTGGATTCTATTCGCAAGTTTGCCGCAGAGTGAGCATTAACTCAAGCAGTGGTTTTTAGTTTATATTGTTAACAATGATGTCGTAATAGGTTCAAGAAAGAGCAAAGCAAACTGGATATACTCATCAATAATGGTGGAGTAATGTTTTGTCCGCGCATGTTGACAAAAGATGGATTCGAAATGCAGCTGGGAACCAACCACATGGGCCACTTTTTGCTTACCAATTTGTTGCTCGATGTACTAAAGGTAAACGTAAACTTCTTACAGTAGTTGAATGATTTTATTAATTGTAATTTTATTTTTTTATTACTATTATCTATAGAAATCTTCACCAAGTCGAATTGTGACCGTTTCTAGTTTGACACACACGATCGGCAAAATGAACTTTGACGATTTGAACAGTGAGAAAACCTACAATCCACGTTCTGCCTATGCTCAGAGCAAGTTGGCCAACATTCTATTTACCAAGGAGTTGGCTAAACGCTTGGAGGGAACTGGCGTGACTGCAAACTGTTTGCATCCTGGAGCTGTAGAAACCGAGCTCACTAGGCATATGTGGATATTTAATAATCGCATTGGAAGGTAAATAAATTTATTATATTTTTGGTTGTGAAATATTTTGCTATAAAACTATAATTTTAAATTCGTTTCAGTTTCCTTATTAGTCCATTTGTCTGGATGCTCTTCAAGACTCCCAAGAGTGGCGCCCAAACCTCATTGTATGCTGCTCTGGATCCTGATTTGAATGGCATTACAGGATTGTACTTCAGCGACTGCCAGCCCAAGGATGTGTCAGCTGCTGCGAAGGATATGAATTCTGCCAAGCGGCTGTGGGAAGAGAGCGAGAAGTGGACGAGTGCCAAGTAGATTCTTAGCAGTTCCTATTTATTACTAAATGTTTATACTGTTGATATTTAAATACACATATTTATTTTATGAATATCTTCTAAGCTTTTTACTGTTATATCCAGCTTTGCCCGTAGCTTCGTTCATGTTGCCTTTCGATAAAACAATTTATATAGTTGCTTAAATTGTGAGACCCGCTATCAATAGGGTAGAATGGCATTATTTGTACGTAACTGGCGTTAAGATATAAAAAAACAAAAGCAGTTGTAGATGGACTGATGATTTTGGCAGTGCAAAATCGCTCTTTTCATGAATATCGTATTCTACGAAAATGAATAGTAAGTACTACTTAGTCGAACTCGACATTTTTTTGTAGTTTAATAGCTAAAATCTTTATTTTACAACAATAATTCGAAAATATATGAAGCTTGTTTGCACAATCACAATTAGCAGATGTATGAATGTGTAAGTTAAATAACCAATTAGAATAATTGTACCAAATAAAATATTTGAAACTATTTTCTTCAATGTCATCGTGGTTATACATTTGTTGACAGCTGATTGATAATATCAACAAAATTTATACGAATAAAAACATTTGTACGCAACGAAGTAAACGTAAAGTGAATAGCGGGCTAGGCTGTGAGTCAAGCCAACTAATAAATCTATATATAGATTCTATATATAAATATTCGACTTACATACATGCGAATCTATGAATGGGAATAATCTACTACTGACCTACAGAGACAGCCAGTTGATAACTTGTTCTCTATTAACGAATTTGCGGTTTGCGTTCTCGATTAGATAAACGTAGAGGTGGAGCACAGTGGCTGCTTTTCTCTTGTCACCCTGCAAATATTATAACTTTTGCTAATTGAATCAAACATACATAATGTGATAGACAGAATGGTTTAAGTATTGAAAAAAAAGATTTTGATTTAAGTCACATTTGAGAGAACATATTTGAATATTTATATTTTTATATTTTTATTTCAAGCTTCATTAATGAGAATGATAAATACAAAATCATATTCTTATTCCTCAACAATTAAATAAAATAATTTTTATATATATTGGTTTCCGAAGTCTTAAAAGTGCCATACTGAGTATTGTTTTAAATGAAACTACAATAAATTACTTCCTCGTCAGTCTCTTTTTTAATGTTTATTTTATTTAACATTATTTTTCCAAAAAAAGTTCTGCTAAATATATTACAAATTTAATTTTTTTGTGACGTCTTTCGAATTAATCCCTTTAATTAAAAAACAAGACTTAGAAAACTTATATTTTTAAATACCTTGATAATTTCTTCAAAGAACTGCATTAATATGATAAGCACTTAATCTAGATTAGAAAATTCACACATTGCTAATAAATATTTAGTCAATTTAATTCGAGAATGTACTGCGTAAGTTATCTATATACTTATCGATTGCCAAACATATATATTTTTTTTGTCAATTGATTACACCATTCTAATCAACCAACGAAATACTTTGTAGTTAACTTGTTCTTCCGGTTCATCATGACTTTGAACTTTTATCAGTGGCCGCTTGCCTCCGAATTTGCTTATAAGGCGGGTCGCTGCTCGCTTTTCGCACAGTCTTCCCTTGAACTTGGAAGAGTCGACACCTACAAAAAAATACAAAAATGTGCTCGTTGACAAAATGTCTGCTGTGTCCGTCGTTTATATGGGCTGCTATAATAGGGCTAGTTTCCTACTTTATCAGGAAAGTCAAAAGTTTAAAGCCATTCATAAACATAATCTAATTTCATGCATTCTAAATTCATTAGGCAATACATGCAAGGTGGAAAGTTCGAGAAGAAAACTGATGAAACCGGCAAGGTTGTGATTGTAACCGGCTCTAATACAGGCATTGGCAAGGAGACTGTCCTGGAACTGGCCCGTCGAGGAGCCACTGTCTATATGGCCTGCCGGGACAAGTCGAAATCGGAGCAGGCTCGATTAGAAATCGTTAGGGAAACCAACAACCACAACATTTTCTTCCGCGAACTCGACTTGGCTTCTCTGGATTCTATTCGCAAGTTTGCTGCTGGGTGAGCATTAATTGAATTAAAGACAATTAGCTTTAAGTATTGACAATGATATCATATTAGGTTTAAGAGTGAACAAAAGAGACTGGATATACTTATCAATAATGCGGGAGTAATGCATTGTCCCCGCATGTTGACGAAGGATGGATTCGAAATGCAGCTGGGAACCAACCACATGGGCCACTTTTTGTTGACCAATTTGCTGCTCGATGTGCTGAAGGTAGACTAGTCACCATCAAGATATAAATTCTTTGATTAACTCTATTTCACCACAGAAATCTTCACCCAGTCGCATTGTGAACGTTTCTAGCTTGGTCCACTCGAGCGGGGTAATCAAGTTTGATGACTTGAATAGTGAGAAATCCTACAAGCCAGACACTGCCTATAGTCAGAGTAAATTGGCCAACATCCTCTTTACTCGAGAGTTGGCCAAACGCTTGGAGGGAACTGGCGTGACCGTTAACTCTTTGCATCCTGGCGTTGTCCAAACAGAGCTTACTAGACATGTGGCGATATTCAATAACACTTTCGCAAGGTAAGTAATATTATCTGATTTTAGTTCGTCAATAATTATTCATACACTCTTTGCAGCATTCTTGTGCGTCCGTTAGTCTGGTTGCTCTTCAAGACTGCCAAGAACGGTGCCCAAACCACTTTGTACGCAGCTCTGGATCCTGATTTGAATGGGGTTACTGGACTGTACTTCAGTGACTGCAAGCCAAAGGATGTGTCAGCAGCTGCCAAGGATGCGAATTCCGCCAAGCGGCTGTGGGAGGAGAGCGAGAAGTGGACGAAAGCGAAGTAGAGCGACAGAACTTTCTTTTTAACAAGAAATATTCTGCATACTCTGACTTAATATTTAAATATATTATATCTATTTATTTTTTATATACCAAAATAAAAATGTTAATAAATATATACATATATACAAACTGTTGTATATAATATCACATATTAGATTTTCTCAATAAGCATATTCTAAAGAACTCAATGATGGGAGCACATGACAGCAGGTATTGAAAGTCAGATCAAAAATCTTGATTAAAATTCATTTATTTAGAGCGAATTCGACTGCGGAATATTTCGTTCATTAAAATCTAATTCATATTATGTTAGCATTTTACTTTTATATGTTGTTTTAATAACAAATTAATGTTCAGCCCATTATTCGATAAAACGTGTATGACATCGAGTAATGTCAATGGGGCTTTTTTTTTCATTTTAAGAGAAGAATAAAGCAAATCAATGAATCAATTGAGCTACACATGTGAGCTTCAAATTGAATCAAATGTGGTGTTTTTATAAAAATAAATATATAAATTAAACCATACCTAATGCAACTTTAAGTGGTTCTAATCTAATACATATTTTAAAAATCAATAAAAAAATGCGTATTATTTTGAAAATTACTGAGCTGGAACAATCGAGTGATTTATAGTAGTTGACCTGTCAACAAATCTGATAAATTAGGAATTGCAAATCACTAGTGGAACAGCAATGGTCGCGGTAGCTTGGCGATTTTTAATTTTAATCATAGCCTTGTTTTCAATGGGCTCTTGTAAAAAATCGGGTTCGAGGTTTACCAATCTAAAGTGTGAATCCTACGATCTCGACTATATAAGGTTCAATAACTGCAGACTCAATGTGCTCGGCAGGGGCGTGGTCGGGGTCAATGTGCATATCAATTTGTTACAATTACCAATCGACGCCGTACACGTAAATATTGTGCTCCATTTTTACAACTTGTTACATATATTCGAAATTTAATGTAGATCAACTGGAGCATGTGGCGCCGTTACAGTGGCTATAAACCTTTCCTATATAATGCCAGCTGTGATTTTTGTCAGTTACTCGCCCATCCCTACAGCATATCCTTCCAATCCTTGGTCCTGAATGCAATCAAAACAAAAGCTAATCTGAATCAAAATTGCCCGATTCGGGTGAGTATATTGTTTGTTAACATGAGCACAGGCCAAATGATGTACAAATTTCAGCATGACATTATTGTGAGTAATTTAATATTTAACAACGATTTCCTTCAAACTTTGCCGTTGCCACAAGGCGATTACAAGGTACAACTCCGATTTGGAACGCGGAAAATATGGAAGTTTCAAGTGGAAGCATTCCTTCTCTTCGAAGAATAAATTAAAATTAAAGCACACATTTATTACGTGTACCATTAGCTTAGCTTACACCAAATAATAATTACTTTGATTGTATGTTGTTGTTTTTTTCACTTAAAATTATTTTTTATGGAATGTATTTGTAGTTTGATGGCACATCACCAGTCAGGACTGAGGTCTTTATATAATATAAAGAGAGATAGCAGATAAAAATGTATTAACAAAGCTTTGTTTTCATTTGGCTACTTAATATAAAAGGGCAGGCAGAATAAATTTCGTATAGTATTTAATTTTAAAAGGTTATAACTTTTATGAGAATAATTAAATAAATAATAATAAATAAATAATAAAAAAAAAACCTTAAAAAAAAAAACAAAATTTACACAAAAAACAAATATGATTGCATATTAAGAAAAAAACGTGTCAGAAAACCTCTATTAACATTATATGATTATTTTTAATTAAGCTCCAGAAACGATTATAGCTTAAAGGTCAGAAATGTGGTTGATTGAGTTTATTTCAACCGTAACTATTGCTTTGTGCAATTTAAACACAATACCAAATCCACGACAAACTCAAGCGTATTGTTCTAATATTATTTATTGATAAGCATATAATTCGAAAAAATTTATAAAAGGCCTTTCCTCAAAAATTTTAATTAGACAGAACATTAATATTACTTATTCTGATATTTCAAAAGTAAAATGTTAGTGAATAATTTTTTTAATACATCTATTACCAAAATAACAAATTCATTTATCTTAAATAAAATACTTTAATAATGTCGACGAAATTCCTTTCTAAAATCGACTTCGATCTGCTGAAGTACCAGGCGAACATAATCAAGTAGCAAGTAGCCAAACATTTACATTTTCAGAAGCTGGGCGGGTTTTTAAAATTTGAATTTCAATAAAATACGTTAATATTAACGACGAAATTCTTTTCCAAAACCGACTTCGATCTGTCTATCGATGTGCCAAAGGACATCCCAACGCTTGCAAAATGTCAGCCTCAGTTCGAAGGCAAAATGGTTAATTAAAAATGTATGTAAACAAAACAAAAGGATTTTTCATTTGCGTGGTTTTTTGAGGTCTAAGCATGAGGACGTACAGAATTTTAAATTTTTATATTCATACTCAAATAACTTCGTTGGCCGCATGACGTTGGAGTCAACAAGCAGTTTACTGGCGCCATCTATGGTCTGTTGGTGGTACTATAATTTAAATAGATGCAGCCTAAAAGTATGCAACAAAATATTTATTGCTGCACATTGTTTTGTTATTTACAAATTAGAAAAAGGATCATAGCTCGGCCATATCCTTGCGCATTTTGACGGAACATGTTTCATTCGATTCGTAAGGACGAACTCTATCGATTGGCATCAAAAAAATATGGGGTCATCTAAGAATCCAACACATGTAAAATTTCAGCCTCAGGACGAAAGGAAAATAGTAAAAAACCAAAAATCTAGGATATCTCGGAAAGTAGCAGGACGATTTGAATGTCCTTTGCCCAGTTGGTAGGGCTACTTGAAACAAATTGTTTGGCACTAATTTCAACTTGATCCTGCAAAGGAGTCCACAGATATAGGTAGTTTTTTGTATACAAAAAAGTCCTTATTTCTCCGCTGTTTGAAGGACATTCAAGGATATTCTTATGGATTCGGCATTCTATTGCCAATATCTATCGATGTGCCAAAGGATATCCCAATCGTCCTCGAAATGGCGAAGTTACGGCGGAAAATCCGGTTTCAGGACAATTTTTGCATGCCACCCCCTTGTAGAAATTTTCGATGATTTCTTTTGTTGAATTCTGGAAATCTTTGAATGCAAATCGATAGTATTAGCATTTATGACTAGAAAAATGCATGTCTTTTTGAAATCCGTTAAGATCCTGCCGAGTTATAGTTAGAGTAAGGAGTTCTTTATCGAAAAAACGCTCTTTCTCGGCCATATCCTTGCGCATTTCGCCAGGACATGTTGGATTCGATTTGAAGGGATGCTCTCTATCGATCGACATCAAAAAATATGGGATCCAGCACTTGTAAAATGTCAGCCTCAGTGCAAAAGGCAAAATGGTTAATTAAAAATGTATGTAAACAAAACAAAAGGATTTTTCATTTGCGTGGTTTATTGAGGTCTAAGCATGAGGACGTACAGAATTTAAAATTTTTATCTTCACACTCAAATAACTTCGTTGGCCGCATGACGTTGGAGTCAACAAGCAGTTTACTGGCGCCATCTATGGTCTGTTGGTGGTACTATAATTTAAATAGACGCAGCCTAAAAGTGTGCAACAAAATATTTATTGCTGCACATTGTTTTGTTATTTACCAATTAGAAAAAGGATCATAGCTCGGCCATATCCTTGCGCATTTTGACGGAACATGTTTCATTCGATTCGTAAGGACGAACTCTATCGATTGGCATCAAAAAAATATGGGGTCATCTAAGAATCCAACACATGTAAAATTTCAGCCTCAGGACGAAAGGAAAATAGTAAAAAACCAAAAATCTAGGATATCTCGGAAAGTAGCAGGACGATTTGAATGTCCTTTGGCCAGTTGGTAGGGCTACTTGAAACAAATTGTTTGGCACTAGTTTTAACTTGATCCTGCAAAGGACTCCACAGATATAACTAGTTTTTTGTACACAAAAAAGTCCTTATTTCTCCGCTGTTTGAAGGACATTTAAGGATATTCTTATGGATTCGGCATTCTATTGCCAATATCTATCGATGTGCCAAAGGATATCCCAATCGTCCTCGAAATGGCGAAGTTACGGCGGAAAATCCGGTTTCAGGACAATTTTTGCATGCCACCCCCTTGTAGAAATTTTCGATGATTTTTTTTGTTGAATTCTGGAAATCTTTGAATGCAAATCGATAGTATTAGCATTTATGGCTAGAAAAATGCATGTCTTTTTGAAATCCGTTAAGATCCTGCCGAGTTATAGCAAGAGTAAGGATGTCCTTTATCGAAAAAACGCTCTTTCTCGGCCATATCCTTGCGCATTTCGCCAGGACATGTTGGATTCGATTTGAAGGGATGATCTCTGTCGATCGACATCAAAAAATATGGGGTCATCTAAGGATCCAACACTTGTAAAATGTCAGCCTCAGTGCAAAAGGCAAAATGGTTAATTAAAAATGTATGTAAACAAAACAAAAGGATTTTTCATTTGCGTGGTTTTTTGAGGTCTAAGCATGAGGACGTACAGAATTTTAAATTTTTATATTCACACTCAAATAACTTCGTTGGCCGCATGACGTTGGAGTCAACAAGCAGTTTACTGGCGCCATCTATGGTCTGTTGGTGGTACTATAATTTAAATAGACGCAGCCTAAAAGTATGCAACAAAATATTTATTGATGCACATTGTTTTGTTATTTACAAATTAGAAAAAGGATCATAGCTCGGCCATATCCTTGCGCATTTTGACGGAACATGTTTCATTCGATTCGTAAGGACGAACTCTATCGATTGGCATCAAAAAAATATGGGGTCATCTAAGAATCCAACACATGTAAAATGTCAGCCTCAGGACGAAAGGAAAATAGTAAAAAACCAAAAATCTAGGATATCTCGGAAAGTAGCAGGACGATTTGAATGTCCTTTGGCCAGTTGGCAGGGCTACTTGAAACAAATTGTTTGGCACTAATTTCAACTTGATCCTGCAAAGGACTCCACAGATATAGGTAGTTTTTTGTATACAAAAAAGTCCTTATTTCTCCGCTGTTTGAAGGACATTCAAGGATATTCTTATGGATTCGGCATTCTATTGCCAATATCTATCGATGTGCCAAAGGATATCCCAATCGTCCTCGAAATGGCGAAGTTACGGCGGAAAATCCGGTTTCAGGACAATTTTTGCATGCCACCCCCTTGTATAAATTTTCGATGATTTTTTTTGTTGAATTCTGGAAATCTTTGAATTAAAATTTTTATCTTCACACTCAAATAACTTCGTTAGCCGCATGACGTTCGAGTCAACAAGCAGTTTACTGGCGCCATCTATTGTCTGTTGGTGGTACTATAATTTAAATAGACGCAGCCTAAAAGTATGCAACAAAATATTTATTGCTGCACATTGTTTTGTTATTTACAAATTAGAAAAAGGATCATAGCTCGGCCATATCCTTGCGCATTTTGACGGAACATGTTTCATTCGATTCGTAAGGTCGAACTCTATCGATTGGCATCAAAAAAATATGGGGTCATCTAAGAATCCAACACATGTAAAATTTCAGCCTCAGGACGAAAGGAAAATAGTAAAAAACCAAAAATCTAGGATATCTCGGAAAGTAGCAGGACGATTTGAATGTCCTTTGGCCAGTTGGTAGGGCTACTTGAAACAAATTGTTTGGCACTAATTTCAACTTGATCCTGCAAAGGACTCCACAGATATAGGTAGTTTTTTGTATACAAAAAAGTCCTTATTTCTCCGCTGTTTGAAGGACATTCAAGGATATTCTTATGGATTCGGCATTCTATTGCCAATATCTATCGATGTGCCAAAGGATATCCCAATCGTCCTCGAAATGGCGAAGTTACGGCGGAAAATCCGGTTTCAGGACAATTTTTGCATGCCACCCCCTTGTAGAAATTTTCGATGATTTTTTTTGTTGAATTCTGGAAATTTTTGAATGCAAATCGATAGTATTAGCATTTATGGCTAGAAAAATGCATGTCTTTTTGAAATCCGTTAAGATCCTGCCGAGTTATAGCAAGAGTAAGGATGTTCTTTATCGAAAAAACGCTCTTTCTCGGCCATATCCTTGCGCATTTCGCCAGGACATGTTGGATTCGATTTGAAGGGATGATCTCTGTCGATCGACATCAAAAAATATGGGGTCATCTAAGGATCCAACACTTGTAAAATGTCAGCCTCAGTGCAAAAGGCAAAATGGTTAATTAAAAATGTATGTAAACAAAACAAAAGGATTTTTCATTTGCGTGGTTTATTGAGGTCTAAGCATGAGGACGTACAGAATTTAAAATTTTTATCTTCACACTCAAATAACTTCGTTAGCCGCATGACGTTCGAGTCAACAAGCAGTTTACTGGCGCCATCTATGGTCTGTTGGTGGTACTATAATTTAAATAGACGCAGCCTAAAAGTATGCAACAAAATATTTATTGCTGCACATTGTTTTGTTATTTACAAATTAGAAAAAGGATCATAGCTCGGCCATATCCTTGCGCATTTTGACGGAACATGTTTCATTCGATTCGTAAGGACGAACTCTATCGATTGGCATCAAAAAAATATGGGGTCATCTAAGAATCCAACACATGTAAAATGTCAGCCTCAGGACGAAAGGAAAATAGTAAAAAACCAAAAATCTAGGATATCTCGGAAAGTAGCAGGACGATTTGAATGTCCTTTGGCCAGTTGGCAGGGCTACTTGAAACAAATTGTTTGGCACTAATTTCAACTTGATCCTGCAAAGGACTCCACAGATATAGGTAGTTTTTTGTATACAAAAAAGTCCTTATTTCTCCGCTGTTTGAAGGACATTCAAGGATATTCTTATGGATTCGGCATTCTATTGCCAATATCTATCGATGTGCCAAAGGATATCCCAATCGTCCTCGAAATGGCGAAGTTACGGCGGAAAATCCGGTTTCAGGACAATTTTTGCATGCCACCCCCTTGTAGAAATTTTCGATGATTTTTTTTGTTGAATTCTGGAAATCTTTGAATGCAAATCGATAGTATTAGCATTTATGGCTAGAAAAATGCATGTCTTTTTGAAATCCGTTAAGATCCTGCCGAGTTATAGCAAGAGTAAGGATGTCCTTTATCGAAAAAACACTCTTTCTCGGCCATATCCTTGCGCATTTCGCCAGGACATGTTGGATTCGATTTGAAGGGATGATCTCTGTCGATCGACATCAAAAAATATGGGGTCATCTAAGGATCCAACACTTGTAAAATGTCAGCCTCAGTGCAAAAGGCAAAATGGTTAATTAAAAATGTATGTAAACAAAACAAAAGGATTTTTCATTTGCGTGGTTTTTTGAGGTCTAAGCATGAGGACGTACAGAATTTTAAATTTTTATATTCACACTCAAATAACTTCGTTGGCCGCATGACGTTGGAGTCAACAAGCAGTTTACTGGCGCCATCTATGGTCTGTTGGTGGTACTATAATTTAAATAGACGCAGCCTAAAAGTATGCAACAAAATATTTATTGCTGCACATTGTTTTGTTATTTACAAATTAGAAAAAGGATCATAGCTCGGCCATATCCTTGCGCATTTTGACGGAACATGTTTCATTCGATTCGTAAGGACGAACTCTATCGATTGGCATCAAAAAAATATGGGGTCATCTAAGAATCCAACACATGTAAAATGTCAGCCTCAGGACGAAAGGAAAATAGTAAAAAACCAAAAATCTAGGATATCTCGGAAAGTAGCAGGACGATTTGAATGTCCTTTGGCCAGTTGGCAGGGCTACTTGAAACAAATTGTTTGGCACTAATTTCAACTTGATCCTGCAAAGGACTCCAGAGATATAGGTAGTTTTTTGTATACAAAAAAGTCCTTATTTCTCCGCTGTTTGAAGGACATTCAAGGATATTCTTATGGATTCGGCATTCTATTGCCAATATCTATCGATGTGCCAAAGGATATCCCAATCGTCCTCGAAATGGCGAAGTTACGGCGGAAAATCCGGTTTCAGGACAATTTTTGCATGCCACCCCCTTGTAGAAATTTTCGATGATTTTTTTTGTTGAATTCTGGAAATCTTTGAATTAAAATTTTTATCTTCACACTCAAATAACTTCGTTAGCCGCATGACGTTCGAGTCAACAAGCAGTTTACTGGCGCCATCTATTGTCTGTTGGTGGTACTATAATTTAAATAGACGCAGCCTAAAAGTATGCAACAAAATATTTATTGCTGCACATTGTTTTGTTATTTACAAATTAGAAAAAGGATCATAGCTCGGCCATATCCTTGCGCATTTTGACGGAACATGTTTCATTCGATTCGTAAGGTCGAACTCTATCGATTGGCATCAAAAAAATATGGGGTCATCTAAGAATCCAACACATGTAAAATTTCAGCCTCAGGACGAAAGGAAAATAGTAAAAAACCAAAAATCTAGGATATCTCGGAAAGTAGCAGGACGATTTGAATGTCCTTTGGCCAGTTGGTAGGGCTACTTGAAACAAATTGTTTGGCACTAATTTCAACTTGATCCTGCAAAGGACTCCACAGATATAGGTAGTTTTTTGTATACAAAAAAGTCCTTATTTCTCCGCTGTTTGAAGGACATTCAAGGATATTCTTATGGATTCGGCATTCTATTGCCAATATCTATCGATGTGCCAAAGGATATCCCAATCGTCCTCGAAATGGCGAAGTTACGGCGGAAAATCCGGTTTCAGGACAATTTTTGCATGCCACCCCCTTGTAGAAATTTTCGATGATTTTTTTTGTTGAATTCTGGAAATTTTTGAATGCAAATCGATAGTATTAGCATTTATGGCTAGAAAAATGCATGTCTTTTTGAAATCCGTTAAGATCCTGCCGAGTTATAGCAAGAGTAAGGATGTTCTTTATCGAAAAAACGCTCTTTCTCGGCCATATCCTTGCGCATTTCGCCAGGACATGTTGGATTCGATTTGAAGGGATGATCTCTGTCGATCGACATCAAAAAATATGGGGTCATCTAAGGATCCAACACTTGTAAAATGTCAGCCTCAGTGCAAAAGGCAAAATGGTTAATTAAAAATGTATGTAAACAAAACAAAAGGATTTTTCATTTGCGTGGTTTATTGAGGTCTAAGCATGAGGACGTACAGAATTTAAAATTTTTATCTTCACACTCAAATAACTTCGTTAGCCGCATGACGTTCGAGTCAACAAGCAGTTTACTGGCGCCATCTATGGTCTGTTGGTGGTACTATAATTTAAATAGACGCAGCCTAAAAGTATGCAACAAAATATTTATTGCTGCACATTGTTTTGTTATTTACAAATTAGAAAAAGGATCATAGCTCGGCCATATCCTTGCGCATTTTGACGGAACATGTTTCATTCGATTCGTAAGGACGAACTCTATCGATTGGCATCAAAAAAATATGGGGTCATCTAAGAATCCAACACATGTAAAATTTCAGCCTCAGGACGAAAGGAAAATAGTAAAAAACCAAAAATCTAGGATATCTCGGAAAGAAGCAGGACGATTTGAATGTCCTTTGGCCAGTTGGTAGGGCTACTTGAAACAAATTGTTTGGCACTAGTTTTAACTTGATCCTGCAAAGGACTCCACAGATATAACTAGTTTTTTGTACACAAAAAAGTCCTTATTTCTCCGCTGTTTGAAGGACATTCAAGGATATTCTTATGGATTCGGCATTCTATTGCCAATATCTATCGATGTGCCAAAGGATATCCCAATCGTCCTCGAAATGGCGAAGTTACGGCGGAAAATCCGGTTTCAGGACAATTTTTGCATGCCACCCCCTTGTAGAAATTTTCGATGATTTTTTTTGTTGAATTCTGGAAATCTTTGAATGCAAATCGATAGTATTAGCATTTATGGCTAGAAAAATGCATGTCTTTTTGAAATCCGTTAAGATCCTGCCGAGTTATAGCAAGAGTAAGGATGTCCTTTATCGAAAAAACACTCTTTCTCGGCCATATCCTTGCGCATTTCGCCAGGACATGTTGGATTCGATTTGAAGGGATGCTCTCTATCGATCGACATCAAAAAATATGGGGTCAAAATCCAGCACTTGTAAAATGTCAGCCTCAGTGCAAAAGGCAAAATGGTTAATTAAAAATGTATGTAAACAAAACAAAAGGATTTTTCATTTGCGTGGTTTTTTGAGGTCTAAGCATGAGGACGTACAGAATTTTAAATTTTTATCTTCACACTCAAATAACTTCGTTGGCCGCATGACGTTGGAGTCAACAAGCAGTTTACTGCCGCCATCTATGGTCTGTTGGTGGTACTATAATTTAAATAGACGCAGGCTAAAAGTATGCAACAAAATATTTATTGCTGCACATTGTTTTGTTATTTACAAATTAGAAAAAGGATCATAGCTCGACCATATCCTTGCGCATTTTGACGGAACATGTTTCATTCGATTCGTAAGGACGAACTCTATCGATTGGCATCAAAAAAATATGGGGTCATCTAAGAATCCAACACATGTAAAATTTCAGCCTCAGGACGAAAGGAAAATAGTAAAAAACCAAAAATCTAGGATATCTCGGAAGGTAGATGGACGATTTGAATGTCCTTTGGCCAGTTGGTAGGGCTACTTGAAACAAATTGTTTGGCACTAGTTTCAACTTGATCCTGCAAAGGACTCCACAGATATAACTAGTTTTTTGTACACAAAAAAGTCCTTATTTCTCCGCTGTTTGAAGGACATTCAAGGATATTCTTATGGATTCGGCATTCTATTGCCAATATCTATCTATGTGCCAAAGGATATCCCAATCGTCCTCGAAATGGCGAAGTTACGGCGGAAAATCCGGTTTCAGGACAATTTTTGCATGCCACCCCCTTGTAGAAATTTTCGATGATTTTTTTTGTTGAATTCTGGAAATCTTTGAATGCAAATCGATAGTATTAGCATTTATGACTAGAAAAATGCATGTCTTTTTGAAATCCGTTAAGATCCTGCCGAGTTATATTTAGAGTAAGGAGTTCTTTAACGAAAAAACGCTCTATCTCGGCCATATCCTTGCGTATTTCGCCAGGACATGTTGGATTCGATTTGAAGGGATGATCTCTGTCGATAGACATCAAAAAATATGGGGTCATCTAAGGATCCAACACTTGTAAAATGTCAGCCTCAGTGCAAAAGGCAAAATGGTTAATTAAAAATGTATGTAAACAAAACAAAAGGATTTTTCATTTGCGTGGTTTATTGAGGTCTAAGCATGAGGACGTACAGAATTTAAAATTTTTATCTTCACACTCAAATAACTTCGTTAGCCGCATGACGTTCGAGTCAACAAGCAGTTTACTGGCGCCATCTATGGTCTGTTGGTGGTACTATAATTTAAATAGACGCAGCCTAAAAGTATGCAACAAAATATTTATTGCTGCACATTGTTTTGTTATTTACAAATTAGAAAAAGGATCATAGCTCGGCCATATCCTTGCGCATTTTGACGGAACATGTTTCATTCGATTCGTAAGGACGAACTCTATCGATTGGCATCAAAAAAATATGGGGTCATCTAAGAATCCAACACATGTAAAATTTCAGCCTCAGGACGAAAGGAAAATAGTAAAAAACCAAAAATCTAGGATATCTCGGAAAGAAGCAGGACGATTTGAATGTCCTTTGGCCAGTTGGTAGGGCTACTTGAAACAAATTGTTTGGCACTAGTTTTAACTTGATCCTGCAAAGGACTCCACAGATATAACTAGTTTTTTGTACACAAAAAAGTCCTTATTTCTCCGCTGTTTGAAGGACATTCAAGGATATTCTTATGGATTCGGCATTCTATTGCCAATATCTATCGATGTGCCAAAGGATATCCCAATCGTCCTCGAAATGGCGAAGTTACGGCGGAAAATCCGGTTTCAGGACAATTTTTGCATGCCACCCCTTGTAGAAATTTTCGATGATTTTTTTTGTTGAATTCTGGAAATCTTTGAATGCAAATCGATAGTATTAGCATTTATGGCTAGAAAAATGCATGTCTTTTTGAAATTCGTTAAGATCCTGCCGAGTTATAGCAAGAGTAAGGATGTCCTTTATCGAAAAAACACTCTTTCTCGGCCATATCCTTGCGCATTTCGCCAGGACATGTTGGATTCGATTTGAAGGGATGCTCTCTGTCGATCGACATCAAAAAATATGGGGTCATCTAAGGATCCAACACTTGTAAAATGTCAGCCTCAGTGCAAAAGGCAAAATGGTTAATTAAAAATGTATGTAAACAAAACAAAAGGATTTTTCATTTGCGTGGTTTATTGAGGTCTAAGCATGAGGACGTACAGAATTTAAAATTTTTATCTTCACACTCAAATAACTTCGTTAGCCGCATGACGTTCGAGTCAACAAGCAGTTTACTGGCGCCATCTATGGTCTGTTGGTGGTACTATAATTTAAATAGACGCAGCCTAAAAGTATGCAACAAAATATTTATTGCTGCACATTGTTTTGTTATTTACAAATTAGAAAAAGGATCATAGCTCGGCCATATCCTTGCGCATTTTGACGGAACATGTTTCATTCGATTCGTAAGGACGAACTCTATCGATTGGCATCAAAAAAATATGGGGTCATCTAAGAATCCAACACATGTAAAATTTCAGCCTCAGGACGAAAGGAAAATAGTAAAAAACCAAAAATCTAGGATATCTCGGAAAGAAGCAGGACGATTTGAATGTCCTTTGGCCAGTTGGTAGGGCTACTTGAAACAAATTGTTTGGCACTAGTTTTAACTTGATCCTGCAAAGGACTCCACAGATATAACTAGTTTTTTGTACACAAAAAAGTCCTTATTTCTCCGCTGTTTGAAGGACATTCAAGGATATTCTTATGGATTCGGCATTCTATTGCCAATATCTATCGATGTGCCAAAGGATATCCCAATCGTCCTCGAAATGGCGAAGTTACGGCGGAAAATCCGGTTTCAGGACAATTTTTGCATGCCACCCCCTTGTAGAAATTTTCGATGATTTTTTTTGTTGAATTCTGGAAATCTTTGAATGCAAATCGATAGTATTAGCATTTATGGCTAGAAAAATGCATGTCTTTTTGAAATCCGTTAAGATCCTGCCGAGTTATAGCAAGAGTAAGGATGTCCTTTATCGAAAAAACACTCTTTCTCGGCCATATCCTTGCGCATTTCGCCAGGACATGTTGGATTCGATTTGAAGGGATGCTCTCTATCGATCGACATCAAAAAATATGGGATCCAGCACTTGTAAAATGTCAGCCTCAGTGCAAAAGGCAAAATGGTTAATTAAAAATGTATGTAAACAAAACAAAAGGATTTTTCATTTGCGTGGTTTTTTGAGGTCTAAGCATGAGGACGTACAGAATTTTAAATTTTTATCTTCACACTCAAATAACTTCGTTGGCCGCATGACGTTGGAGTCAACAAGCAGTTTACTGCCGCCATCTATGGTCTGTTGGTGGTACTATAATTTAAATAGACGCAGGCTAAAAGTATGCAACAAAATATTTATTGCTGCACATTGTTTTGTTATTTACAAATTAGAAAAAGGATCATAGCTCGACCATATCCTTGCGCATTTTGACGGAACATGTTTCATTCGATTCGTAAGGACGAACTCTATCGATTGGCATCAAAAAAATATGGGGTCATCTAAGAATCCAACACATGTAAAATTTCAGCCTCAGGACGAAAGGAAAATAGTAAAAAACCAAAAATCTAGGATATCTCGGAAGGTAGATGGACGATTTGAATGTCCTTTGGCCAGTTGGTAGGGCTACTTGAAACAAATTGTTTGGCACTAGTTTCAACTTGATCCTGCAAAGGACTCCACAGATATAACTAGTTTTTTGTACACAAAAAAGTCCTTATTTCTCCGCTGTTTGAAGGACATTCAAGGATATTCTTATGGATTCGGCATTCTATTGCCAATATCTATCTATGTGCCAAAGGATATCCCAATCGTCCTCGAAATGGCGAAGTTACGGCGGAAAATCCGGTTTCAGGACAATTTTTGCATGCCACCCCCTTGTAGAAATTTTCGATGATTTTTTTTGTTGAATTCTGGAAATCTTTGAATGCAAATCGATAGTATTAGCATTTATGACTAGAAAAATGCATGTCTTTTTGAAATCCGTTAAGATCCTGCCGAGTTATATTTAGAGTAAGGAGTTCTTTAACGAAAAAACGCTCTATCTCGGCCATATCCTTGCGTATTTCGCCAGGACATGTTGGATTCGATTTGAAGGGATGATCTCTGTCGATAGACATCAAAAAATATGGGGTCATCTAAGGATCCAACACTTGTAAAATGTCAGCCTCAGTGCAAAAGGCAAAATGGTTAATTAAAAATGTATGTAAACAAAACAAAAGGATTTTTCATTTGCGTGGTTTATTGAGGTCTAAGCATGAGGACGTACAGAATTTAAAATTTTTATCTTCACACTCAAATAACTTCGTTAGCCGCATGACGTTCGAGTCAACAAGCAGTTTACTGGCGCCATCTATGGTCTGTTGGTGGTACTATAATTTAAATAGACGCAGCCTAAAAGTATGCAACAAAATATTTATTGCTGCACATTGTTTTGTTATTTACAAATTAGAAAAAGGATCATAGCTCGGCCATATCCTTGCGCATTTTGACGGAACATGTTTCATTCGATTCGTAAGGACGAACTCTATCGATTGGCATCAAAAAAATATGGGGTCATCTAAGAATCCAACACATGTAAAATTTCAGCCTCAGGACGAAAGGAAAATAGTAAAAAACCAAAAATCTAGGATATCTCGGAAAGAAGCAGGACGATTTGAATGTCCTTTGGCCAGTTGGTAGGGCTACTTGAAACAAATTGTTTGGCACTAGTTTTAACTTGATCCTGCAAAGGACTCCACAGATATAACTAGTTTTTTGTACACAAAAAAGTCCTTATTTCTCCGCTGTTTGAAGGACATTCAAGGATATTCTTATGGATTCGGCATTCTATTGCCAATATCTATCGATGTGCCAAAGGATATCCCAATCGTCCTCGAAATGGCGAAGTTACGGCGGAAAATCCGGTTTCAGGACAATTTTTGCATGCCACCCCTTGTAGAAATTTTCGATGATTTTTTTTGTTGAATTCTGGAAATCTTTGAATGCAAATCGATAGTATTAGCATTTATGGCTAGAAAAATGCATGTCTTTTTGAAATTCGTTAAGATCCTGCCGAGTTATAGCAAGAGTAAGGATGTCCTTTATCGAAAAAACACTCTTTCTCGGCCATATCCTTGCGCATTTCGCCAGGACATGTTGGATTCGATTTGAAGGGATGCTCTCTATCGATCGACATCAAAAAATATGGGATCCAGCACTTGTAAAATGTCAGCCTCAGTGCAAAAGGCAAAATGGTTAATTAAAAATGTATGTAAACAAAACAAAAGGATTTTTCATTTGCGTGGTTTTTTGAGGTCTAAGCATGAGGACGTACAGAATTTTAAATTTTTATCTTCACACTCAAATAACTTCGTTGGCCGCATGACGTTGGAGTCAACAAGCAGTTTACTGCCGCCATCTATGGTCTGTTGGTGGTACTATAATTTAAATAGACGCAGCCTAAAAGTATGCAACAAAATATTTATTGATGCACATTGTTTTGTTATTTACAAATTAGAAAAAGGATCATAGCTCGGCCATATCCTTGCGCATTTTGACGGAACATGTTTCATTCGATTCGTAAGGACGAACTCTATCGATTGGCATCAAAAAAATATGGGGTCATCTAAGAATCCAACACATGTAAAATGTCAGCCTCAGGACGAAAGGAAAATAGTAAAAAACCAAAAATCTAGGATATCTCGGAAAGTAGCAGGACGATTTGAATGTCCTTTGGCCAGTTGGCAGGGCTACTTGAAACAAATTGTTTGGCACTAATTTCAACTTGATCCTGCAAAGGACTCCACAGATATAGGTAGTTTTTTGTATACAAAAAAGTCCTTATTTCTCCGCTGTTTGAAGGACATTCAAGGATATTCTTATGGATTCGGCATTCTATTGCCAATATCTATCGATGTGCCAAAGGATATCCCAATCGTCCTCGAAATGGCGAAGTTACGGCGGAAAATCCGGTTTCAGGACAATTTTTGCATGCCACCCCCTTGTAGAAATTTTCGATGATTTTCTTTGTTGAATTCTGGAAATCTTTGAATGCAAATCGATAGTATTAGCATTTATGACTAGAAAAATGCATGTCTTTTTGAAATCCGTTAAGATCCTGCCGAGTTATAGTTAGAGTAAGGAGTTCTTTAACGAAAAAACGCTCTATCTCGGCCATATCCTTGCGCATTTCGCCAGGACATGTTGGATTCGATTTGAAGGGATGATCTCTGTCGATCGACATCAAAAAATATGGGGTCATCTAAGGATCCAACACTTGTAAAATGTCAGCCTCAGTGCAAAAGGCAAAATGGTTAATTAAAAATGTATGTAAACAAAACAAAAGGATTTTTCATTTGCGTGGTTTATTGAGGTCTAAGCATGAGGACGTACAGAATTTAAAATTTTTATCTTCACACTCAAATAACTTCGTTGGCCGCATGACGTTGGAGTCAACAAGCAGTTTACTGGCGCCATCTATGGTCTGTTGGTGGTACTATAATTTAAATAGACGCAGGCTAAAAGTATGCAACAAAATATTTATTGCTGCACATTGTTTTGTTATTTACAAATTAGAAAAAGGATCATAGCTCGGCCATATCCTTGCGCATTTTGACGGAACATGTTTCATTCGATTCGTAAGGACGAACTCTATCGATTGGCATCAAAAAAATATGGGGTCATCTAAGAATCCAACACATGTAAAATTTCAGCCTCAGGACGAAAGGAAAATAGTAAAAAACCAAAAATCTAGGATATCTCGGAAAGTAGCAGGACGATTTGAATGTCCTTTGGCCAGTTGGTAGGGCTACTTGAAACAAATTGTTTGAAACTAGTTTTAACTTGATCCTGCAAAGGACTCCACAGATATAGGTAGTTTTTTGTATACAAAAAAGTCCTTATTTCTCCGCTGTTTGAAGGACATTCAAGGATATTCTTATGGATTCGGCATTCTATTGCCAATATCTATCGATGTGCCAAAGGATATCCCAATCGTCCTCGAAATGGCGAAGTTACGGCGGAAAATCCGGTTTCAGGACAATTTTTGCATGCCACCCCCTTGTAGAAATTTTCGATGATTTTTTTTGTTGAATTCTGGAAATCTTTGAATGCAAATCGATAGTATTAGCATTTATGACTAGAAAAATGCATGTCTTTTTGAAATCCTTTAAGATCCTGCCGAGTTATAGTTAGAGTAAGGAGCTCTTTAACGAAAAAACGCTCTATCTCGGCCATATCCTTGCGCATTTCGCCAGGACATGTTGGATTCGATTTGAAGGGATGATCTCTGTCGATCGACATCAAAAAATATGGGGTCATCTAAGGATCCAACACTTGTAAAATGTCAGCCTCAGTGCAAAAGGCAAAATGGTTAATTAAAAATGTATGTAAACAAAACAAAAGGATTTTTCATTTGCGTGGTTTATTGAGGTCTAAGCATGAGGACGTACAGAATTTTAAATTTTTATATTCACACTCAAATAACTTCGTTGGCCGCATGACGTTGGAGTCAACAAGCAGTTTACTGGCGCCATCTATGGTCTGTTGGTGGCACTATAATTTAAATAGACGCAGCCTAAAAGTATGCAACAAAATATTTATTGCTGCACATTGTTTTGTTATTTACAAATTAGAAAAAGGATCATAGCTCGGCCATATCCTTGCGCATTTTGACGGAACATGTTTCATTCGATTCGTAAGGACAAACTCTATCGATTGGCATAAAAAAAATATGGGGTCATCTAAGAATCCAACACATGTAAAATTTCAGACTCAGGACGAAAGGAAAATAGTAAAAAACCAAAAATCTAGGATATCTCGGAAGGTAGATGGACGATTTGAATGTCCTTTGGCCAGTTGGTAGGGCTACTTAAAACAAATTGTTTGGCACTAGTTTCAACTTGATCCTGCAAAGGACTCCACAGATATAACTAGTTTTTTGTACACAAAAAAGTCCTTATTTCTCCGCTGTTTGAAGGACATTCAAGGATATTTTTATGGATTCGGCATTCTATTGCCAATATCTATCGATGTGCCAAAGGATATCCCAATCGTCCTCGAAATGGCGAAGTTACGGCGGAAAATCCGGTTTCAGGACAATTTTTGCATGCCACCCCCTTGTAGAAATTTTCGATGATTTTCTTTGTTGAATTCTGGAAATCTTTGAATGCAAATCGATAGTATTAGCATTTATGGCTAGAAAAATGCATGTCTTTTTGAAATCCGTTAAGATCCTGCCGAGTTATAGCAAGAGTAAGGATGTCCTTTATCGAAAAAACACTCTTTCTCGGCCATATCCTTGCGCATTTCGCCAGGACATGTTGGATTCGATTTGAAGGGATGCTCTCTATCGATCGACATCAAAAAATATGGGATCCAGCACTTGTAAAATGTCAGCCTCAGTGCAAAAGGCAAAATGGTTAATTAAAAATGTATGTAAACAAAACAAAAGGATTTTTCATTTGCGTGGTTTATTGAGGTCTAAGCATGAGGACGTACAGAATTTAAAATTTTTATCTTCACACTCAAATAACTTCGTTAGCCGCATGACGTTCGAGTCAACAAGCAGTTTACTGCCGCCATCTATGGTCTGTTGGTGGTACTATAATTTAAATAGACGCAGGCTAAAAGTATGCAACAAAATATTTATTGCTGCACATTGTTTTGTTATTTACAAATTAGAAAAAGGATCATAGCTCGGCCATATCCTTGCGCATTTTGACGGAACATGTTTCATTCGATTCGTAAGGACGAACTCTATCGATTGGCATCAAAAAAATATGGGGTCATCTAAGAATCCAACACATGTAAAATGTCAGCCTCAGGACGAAAGGAAAATAGTAAAAAACCAAAAATCTAGGATATCTCGGAAAGTAGCAGGACGATTTGAATGTCCTTTGGCCAGTTGGTAGGGCTACTTGAAACAAATTGTTTGGCACTAGTTTTAACTTGATCCTGCAAAGGACTCCACAGATATAACTAGTTTTTTGTACACAAAAAAGTCCTTATTTCTCCGCTGTTTGAAGGACATTCAAGGATATTCTTATGGATTGAACATGTTTCATTCGATTCGTAAGGACGAACTCTATCGATTGGCATCAAAAAAATATGGGGTCATCTAAGAATCCAACACATGTAAAATTTCAGCCTCAGGACGAAAGGAAAATAGTAAAAAACCAAAAATCTAGGATATCTCGGAAGGTAGATGGACGATTTGAATGTCCTTTGGCCAGTTGGTAGGGCTACTTGAAACAAATTGTTTGGCACTAGTTTCAACTTGATCCTGCAAAGGACTCCACAGATATAACTAGTTTTTTGTACACAAAAAAGTCCTTATTTCTCCGCTGTTTGAAGGACATTCAAGGATATTCTTATGGATTCGGCATTCTATTGCCAATATCTATCGATGTGCCAAAGGATATCCCAATCGTCCTCGAAATGGCGAAGTTACGGCGGAAAATCCGGTTTCAGGACAATTTTTGCATGCCACCCCCTTGTAGAAATTTTCGATGATTTTTTTTGTTGAATTCTGGAAATCTTTGAATGCAAATCGATAGTATTAGCATTTATGACTAGAAAAATGCATGTCTTTTTGAAATCCGTTAAGATCCTGCCGAGTTATAGCAAGAGTAAGGATGTCCTTTATCGAAAAAACGCTCTATCTCGGCCATATCCTTGCGCATTTCGCCAGGACATGTTGGATTCGATTTGAAGGAATGATCTCTGTCGATCGACATCAAAAAATATGGGGTCATCTAAGGATCCAACACTTGTAAAATGTCAGCCTCAGTGCAAAAGGCAAAATGGTTAATTAAAAATGTATGTAAACAAAACAAAAGGATTTTTCATTTGCGTGGTTTTTTGAGGTCTAAGCATGAGGACGTACAGAATTTTAAATTTTTATATTCACACTCAAATAACTTCGTTGGCCGCATGACGTTGGAGTCAACAAGCAGTTTACTGGCGCCATCTATGGTCTGTTGGTGGTACTATAATTTAAATAGACGCAGCCTAAAAGTATGCAACAAAATATTTATTGCTGCACATTGTTTTGTTATTTACAAATTAGAAAAAGGATCATAGCTCGGCCATATCCTTGCGCATTTTGACGGAACATGTTTCATTCGATTCGTAAGGACGAACTCTATCGATTGGCATCAAAAAAATATGGGGTCATCTAAGAATCCAACACATGTAAAATGTCAGCCTCAGGACGAAAGGAAAATAGTAAAAAACCAAAAATCTAGGATATCTCGGAAGGTAGATGGACGATTTGAATGTCCTTTGGCCAGTTGGCAGGGCTACTTGAAACAAATTGTTTGGCACTAATTTCAACTTGATCCTGCAAAGGACTCCACAGATATAGGTAGTTTTTTGTATACAAAAAAGTCCTTATTTCTCCGCTGTTTGAAGGACATTCAAGGATATTCTTATGGATTCGGCATTCTATGGCCAATATCTATCGATGTGCCAAAGGATATCCCAATCGTCCTCGAAATGGCGAAGTTACGGCGGAAAATCCGGTTTCAGGACAATTTTTGCATGCCACCCCCTTGTAGAAATTTTCGATGATTTTTTTTGTTGAATTCTGGAAATCTTTGAATGCAAATCGATAGTATTAGCATTTATGACTAGAAAAATGCATGTCTTTTTGAAATCCTTTAAGATCCTGCCGAGTTATAGTTAGAGTAAGGAGTTCTTTAACGAAAAAACGCTCTATCTCGGCCATATCCTTGCGCATTTCGCCAGGACATGTTGGATTCGATTTGAAGGGATGATCTCTGTCGATCGACATTAAAAAATATGGGGTCATCTAAGGATCCAACACTTGTAAAATGTCAGCCTCAGTGCAAAAGGCAAAATGGTTAATTAAAAATGTATGTAAACAAAACAAAAGGATTTTTCATTTGCGTGGTTTATTGAGGTCTAAGCATGAGGACGTACAGAATTTTAAATTTTTATATTCACACTCAAATAACTTCGTTGGCCGCATGACGTTGGAGTCAACAAGCAGTTTACTGGCGCCATCTATGGTCTGTTGGTGGCACTATAATTTAAATAGACGCAGCCTAAAAGTATGCAACAAAATATTTATTGCTGCACATTGTTTTGTTATTTACAAATTAGAAAAAGGATCATAGCTCGGCCATATCCTTGCGCATTTTGACGGAACATGTTTCATTCGATTCGTAAGGACGAACTCTATCGATTGGCATCAAAAAAATATGGGGTCATCTAAGAATCCAACACATGTAAAATTTCAGACTCAGGACGAAAGGAAAATAGTAAAAAACCAAAAATCTAGGATATCTCGGAAGGTAGATGGACGATTTGAATGTCCTTTGGCCAGTTGGTAGGGCTACTTAAAACAAATTGTTTGGCACTAGTTTCAACTTGATCCTGCAAAGGACTCCACAGATATAACTAGTTTTTTGTACACAAAAAAGTCCTTATTTCTCCGCTGTTTGAAGGACATTCAAGGATATTTTTATGGATTCGGCATTCTATTGCCAATATCTATCGATGTGCCAAAGGATATCCCAATCGTCCTCGAAATGGCGAAGTTACGGCGGAAAATCCGGTTTCAGGACAATTTTTGCATGCCACCCCCTTGTAGAAATTTTCGATGATTTTCTTTGTTGAATTCTGGAAATCTTTGAATGCAAATCGATAGTATTAGCATTTATGGCTAGAAAAATGCATGTCTTTTTGAAATCCGTTAAGATCCTGCCGAGTTATAGCAAGAGTAAGGATGTCCTTTATCGAAAAAACACTCTTTCTCGGCCATATCCTTGCGCATTTCGCCAGGACATGTTGGATTCGATTTGAAGGGATGCTCTCTATCGATCGACATCAAAAAATATGGGATCCAGCACTTGTAAAATGTCAGCCTCAGTGCAAAAGGCAAAATGGTTAATTAAAAATGTATGTAAACAAAACAAAAGGATTTTTCATTTGCGTGGTTTATTGAGGTCTAAGCATGAGGACGTACAGAATTTAAAATTTTTATCTTCACACTCAAATAACTTCGTTAGCCGCATGACGTTCGAGTCAACAAGCAGTTTACTGCCGCCATCTATGGTCTGTTGGTGGTACTATAATTTAAATAGACGCAGGCTAAAAGTATGCAACAAAATATTTATTGCTGCACATTGTTTTGTTATTTACAAATTAGAAAAAGGATCATAGCTCGGCCATATCCTTGCGCATTTTGACGGAACATGTTTCATTCGATTCGTAAGGACGAACTCTATCGATTGGCATCAAAAAAATATGGGGTCATCTAAGAATCCAACACATGTAAAATGTCAGCCTCAGGACGAAAGGAAAATAGTAAAAAACCAAAAATCTAGGATATCTCGGAAAGTAGCAGGACGATTTGAATGTCCTTTGGCCAGTTGGTAGGGCTACTTGAAACAAATTGTTTGGCACTAGTTTTAACTTGATCCTGCAAAGGACTCCACAGATATAACTAGTTTTTTGTACACAAAAAAGTCCTTATTTCTCCGCTGTTTGAAGGACATTCAAGGATATTTTTATGGATTCGGCATTCTATTGCCAATATCTATCGATGTGCCAAAGGATATCCCAATCGTCCTCGAAATGGCGAAGTTACGGCGGAAAATCCGGTTTCAGGACAATTTTTGCATGCCACCCCCTTGTAGAAATTTTCGATGATTTTCTTTGTTGAATTCTGGAAATCTTTGAATGCAAATCGATAGTATTAGCATTTATGGCTAGAAAAATGCATGTCTTTTTGAAATCCGTTAAGATCCTGCCGAGTTATAGCAAGAGTAAGGATGTCCTTTATCGAAAAAACACTCTTTCTCGGCCATATCCTTGCGCATTTCGCCAGGACATGTTGGATTCGATTTGAAGGGATGCTCTCTATCGATCGACATCAAAAAATATGGGATCCAGCACTTGTAAAATGTCAGCCTCAGTGCAAAAGGCAAAATGGTTAATTAAAAATGTATGTAAACAAAACAAAAGGATTTTTCATTTGCGTGGTTTATTGAGGTCTAAGCATGAGGACGTACAGAATTTAAAATTTTTATCTTCACACTCAAATAACTTCGTTAGCCGCATGACGTTCGAGTCAACAAGCAGTTTACTGCCGCCATCTATGGTCTGTTGGTGGTACTATAATTTAAATAGACGCAGGCTAAAAGTATGCAACAAAATATTTATTGCTGCACATTGTTTTGTTATTTACAAATTAGAAAAAGGATCATAGCTCGGCCATATCCTTGCGCATTTTGACGGAACATGTTTCATTCGATTCGTAAGGACGAACTCTATCGATTGGCATCAAAAAAATATGGGGTCATCTAAGAATCCAACACATGTAAAATGTCAGCCTCAGGACGAAAGGAAAATAGTAAAAAACCAAAAATCTAGGATATCTCGGAAAGTAGCAGGACGATTTGAATGTCCTTTGGCCAGTTGGTAGGGCTACTTGAAACAAATTGTTTGGCACTAGTTTTAACTTGATCCTGCAAAGGACTCCACAGATATAACTAGTTTTTTGTACACAAAAAAGTCCTTATTTCTCCGCTGTTTGAAGGACATTCAAGGATATTCTTATGGATTGAACATGTTTCATTCGATTCGTAAGGACGAACTCTATCGATTGGCATCAAAAAAATATGGGGTCATCTAAGAATCCAACACATGTAAAATTTCAGCCTCAGGACGAAAGGAAAATAGTAAAAAACCAAAAATCTAGGATATCTCGGAAGGTAGATGGACGATTTGAATGTCCTTTGGCCAGTTGGTAGGGCTACTTGAAACAAATTGTTTGGCACTAGTTTCAACTTGATCCTGCAAAGGACTCCACAGATATAACTAGTTTTTTGTACACAAAAAAGTCCTTATTTCTCCGCTGTTTGAAGGACATTCAAGGATATTCTTATGGATTCGGCATTCTATTGCCAATATCTATCGATGTGCCAAAGGATATCCCAATCGTCCTCGAAATGGCGAAGTTACGGCGGAAAATCCGGTTTCAGGACAATTTTTGCATGCCACCCCCTTGTAGAAATTTTCGATGATTTTTTTTGTTGAATTCTGGAAATCTTTGAATGCAAATCGATAGTATTAGCATTTATGACTAGAAAAATGCATGTCTTTTTGAAATCCTTTAAGATCCTGCCGAGTTATAGTTAGAGTAAGGAGTTCTTTAACGAAAAAACGCTCTATCTCGGCCATATCCTTGCGCATTTCGCCAGGACATGTTGGATTCGATTTGAAGGGATGATCTCTGTCGATCGATATCAAAAAATATGGGGTCATCTAAGGATCCAACACTTGTAAAATGTCAGCCTCAGTGCAAAAGGCAAAATGGTTAATTAAAAATGTATGTAAACAAAACAAAAGGATTTTTCATTTGCGTGGTTTTTTGAGGTCTAAGCATGAGGACGTACAGAATTTTAAATTTTTATATTCACACTCAAATAACTTCGTTGGCCGCATGACGTTGGAGTCAACAAGCAGTTTACTGGCGCCATCTATGGTCTGTTGGTGGTACTATAATTTAAATAGACGCAGCCTAAAAGTATGCAACAAAATATTTATTGCTGCACATTGTTTTGTTATTTACAAATTAGAAAAAGGATCATAGCTCGGCCATATCCTTGCGCATTTTGACGGAACATGTTTCATTCGATTCGTAAGGACGAACTCTATCGATTGGCATCAACAAAATATGGGGTCATCTAAGAATCCAACACATGTAAAATTTCAGCCTCAGGACGAAAGGAAAATAGTAAAAAACCAAAAATCTAGGATATCTCGGAAAGTAGCAGGACGATTTGAATGTCCTTTGGCCAGTTGGTAGGGCTACTTGAAACAAATTGTTTGACACTAGTTTTAACTTGATCCTGCAAAGGACTCCACAGATATAGGTAGTTTTTTGTATACAAAAAAGTCCTTATTTCTCCGCTGTTTGAAGGACATTCAAGGATATTCTTATGGATTCGGCATTCTATTGCCAATATCTATCGATGTGCCAAAGGATATCCCAATCGTCCTCGAAATGGCGAAGTTACGGCGGAAAATCCGGTTTCAGGACAATTTTTGCATGCCACCCCCTTGTAGAAATTTTCGATGATTTTTTTTGTTGAATTCTGGAAATCTTTGAATGCAAATCGATAGTATTAGCATTTATGGCTAGAAAAATGCATGTCTTTTTGAAATCCGTTAAGATCCTGCCGAGTTATAGCAAGAGTAAGGATGTCCTTTATCGAAAAAACACTCTTTCTCGGCCATATCCTTGCGCATTTCGCCAGGACATGTTGGATTCGATTTGAAGGGATGCTCTCTATCGATCGACATCAAAAAATATGGGATCCAGCACTTGTAAAATGTCAGCCTCAGTGCAAAAGGCAAAATGGTTAATTAAAAATGTATGTAAACAAAACAAAAGGATTTTTCATTTGCGTGGTTTATTGAGGTCTAAGCATGAGGACGTACAGAATTTAAAATTTTTATCTTCACACTCAAATAACTTCGTTAGCCGCATGACGTTCGAGTCAACAAGCAGTTTACTGCCGCCATCTATGGTCTGTTGGTGGTACTATAATTTAAATAGACGCAGGCTAAAAGTATGCAACAAAATATTTATTGCTGCACATTGTTTTGTTATTTACAAATTAGAAAAAGGATCATAGCTCGGCCATATCCTTGCGCATTTTGACGGAACATGTTTCATTCGATTCGTAAGGACGAACTCTATCGATTGGCATCAAAAAAATATGGGGTCATCTAAGAATCCAACACATGTAAAATGTCAGCCTCAGGACGAAAGGAAAATAGTAAAAAACCAAAAATCTAGGATATCTCGGAAAGTAGCAGGACGATTTGAATGTCCTTTGGCCAGTTGGTAGGGCTACTTGAAACAAATTGTTTGGCACTAGTTTTAACTTGATCCTGCAAAGGACTCCACAGATATAACTAGTTTTTTGTACACAAAAAAGTCCTTATTTCTCCGCTGTTTGAAGGACATTCAAGGATATTCTTATGGATTGAACATGTTTCATTCGATTCGTAAGGACGAACTCTATCGATTGGCATCAAAAAAATATGGGGTCATCTAAGAATCCAACACATGTAAAATTTCAGCCTCAGGACGAAAGGAAAATAGTAAAAAACCAAAAATCTAGGATATCTCGGAAGGTAGATGGACGATTTGAATGTCCTTTGGCCAGTTGGTAGGGCTACTTGAAACAAATTGTTTGGCACTAGTTTCAACTTGATCCTGCAAAGGACTCCACAGATATAACTAGTTTTTTGTACACAAAAAAGTCCTTATTTCTCCGCTGTTTGAAGGACATTCAAGGATATTCTTATGGATTCGGCATTCTATTGCCAATATCTATCGATGTGCCAAAGGATATCCCAATCGTCCTCGAAATGGCGAAGTTACGGCGGAAAATCCGGTTTCAGGACAATTTTTGCATGCCACCCCCTTGTAGAAATTTTCGATGATTTTTTTTGTTGAATTCTGGAAATCTTTGAATGCAAATCGATAGTATTAGCATTTATGACTAGAAAAATGCATGTCTTTTTGAAATCCTTTAAGATCCTGCCGAGTTATAGTTAGAGTAAGGAGTTCTTTAACGAAAAAACGCTCTATCTCGGCCATATCCTTGCGCATTTCGCCAGGACATGTTGGATTCGATTTGAAGGGATGATCTCTGTCGATCGACATCAAAAAATATGGGGTCATCTAAGGATCCAACACTTGTAAAATGTCAGCCTCAGTGCAAAAGGCAAAATGGTTAATTAAAAATGTATGTAAACAAAACAAAAGGATTTTTCATTTGCGTGGTTTTTTGAGGTCTAAGCATGAGGACGTACAGAATTTTAAATTTTTATATTCACACTCAAATAACTTCGTTGGCCGCATGACGTTGGAGTCAACAAGCAGTTTACTGGCGCCATCTATGGTCTGTTGGTGGTACTATAATTTAAATAGACGCAGCCTAAAAGTATGCAACAAAATATTTATTGCTGCACATTGTTTTGTTATTTACAAATTAGAAAAAGGATCATAGCTCGGCCATATCCTTGCGCATTTTGACGGAACATGTTTCATTCGATTCGTAAGGACGAACTCTATCGATTGGCATCAACAAAATATGGGGTCATCTAAGAATCCAACACATGTAAAATTTCAGCCTCAGGACGAAAGGAAAATAGTAAAAAACCAAAAATCTAGGATATCTCGGAAAGTAGCAGGACGATTTGAATGTCCTTTGGCCAGTTGGTAGGGCTACTTGAAACAAATTGTTTGACACTAGTTTTAACTTGATCCTGCAAAGGACTCCACAGATATAGGTAGTTTTTTGTATACAAAAAAGTCCTTATTTCTCCGCTGTTTGAAGGACATTCAAGGATATTCTTATGGATTCGGCATTCTATTGCCAATATCTATCGATGTGATAAAGGATATCCCAATCGTCCTCGAAATGGCGAAGTTACGGCGGAAAATCCGGTTTCAGGACAATTTTTGCATGCCACCCCCTTGTAGAAATTTTCGATTATTTTTTTTGTTGAATTCTGGAAATCTTTGAATGCAAATCGATAGTATTAGCATTTATGGCTAGAAAAATGCATGTCTTTTTGAAATCCGTTAAGATCCTGCCGAGTTATAGCAAGAGTAAGGATGTTCTTTATCGAAAAAACGCTCTTTCTCGGCCATATCCTTGCGCATTTCGCCAGGACATGTTGGATTCGATTTGAAGGGATGATCTCTGTCGATCGACATCAAAAAAATATGGGGTCATCTAAGAATCCAACACATGTAAAATTTCAGCCTCAGTGCAAAAGGCAAAATGGTTAATTAAAAATGTATGTAAACAAAACAAAAGGATTTTTCATTTGCGTGGTTTATTGAGGTCTAAGCATGAGGACGTACAGAATTTAAAATTTTTATCTTCACACTCAAATAACTTCGTTAGCCGCATGACGTTCGAGTCAACAAGCAGTTTACTGGCGCCATCTATGGTCTGTTGGTGGTACTATAATTTAAATAGACGCAGCCTAAAAGTATGCAACAAAATATTTATTGCTGCACATTGTTTTGTTATTTACAAATTAGAAAAAGGATCATAGCTCGGCCATATCCTTGCGCATTTTGACGGAACATGTTTCATTCGATTCGTAAGGACGAACTCTATCGATTGGCATCAAAAAAATATGGGGTCATCTAAGAATCCAACACATGTAAAATGTCAGCCTCAGGACGAAAGGAAAATAGTAAAAAACCAAAAATCTAGGATATCTCGGAAAGTAGCAGGACGATTTGAATGTCCTTTGGCCAGTTGGCAGGGCTACTTGAAACAAATTGTTTGGCACTAATTTCAACTTGATCCTGCAAAGGACTCCACAGATATAGGTAGTTTTTTGTATACAAAAAAGTCCTTATTTCTCCGCTGTTTGAAGGACATTCAAGGATATTCTTATGGATTCGGCATTCTATTGCCAATATCTATCGATGTGCCAAAGGATATCCCAATCGTCCTCGAAATGGCGAAGTTACGGCGGAAAATCCGGTTTCAGGACAATTTTTGCATGCCACCCCCTTGTAGAAATTTTCGATGATTTTTTTTGTTGAATTCTGGAAATCTTTGAATGCAAATCGATAGTATTAGCATTTATGACTAGAAAAATGCATGTCTTTTTGAAATCCGTTAAGATCCTGCCGAGTTATATTTAGATTAAGGAGTTCTTTAACGAAAAAACGCTCTATCTCGGCCATATCCTTGCGCATTTCGCCAGGACATGTTGGATTCGATTTGAAGGGATGATCTCTGTCGATCGACATCGAAAAAATATGGGGTAATCTAAGGATCCAACACTTGCAAAATGTCAGCCTCAGTGCGAAGGCAAAATGGTTAATTAAAAAGTTATGTAAACAAAACAAAAGGATTTTTCATTTGCGTGGTTTATTGAGGTCTAAGCATGAGGACGTACAGAATTTAAAATTTTTATCTTCACACTCAAATAACTTCGTTAGCCGCATGACGTTGGAGTCAACAAGCAGTTTACTGGCGCCATCTATGGTCTGTTGGTGGTACTATAATTTAAATAGACGCAGCCTAAAAGTGTACAACAAAATATTTATTGCTGCACATTGTTTTGTTATTTACCAATTAGAAAAAGGATCATAGCTCGGCCATATCCTTGCGCATTTTGACGGAACATGTTTCATTTGATTCGTAAGGTCGAACTCAATCGATTGGCATCAAACAAATATGGGGTCATCTAAGAATCCAACACATGTAAAATTTCAGCCTCAGGACGAAAGGAAAATAGTAAAAAACTAAAAATCTAGGATATCTCGGAAAGTAGCAGGACGATTTGAATGTCCTTTGGCCAGTTGGTAGGGCTACTTGAAACAAATTGTTTGGCACTAATTTCAACTTGATCCTGCAAAGGACTCCACAGATATAGGTAGTTTTTTGTATACAAAAAAGTCCTTATTTCTCCGCTGTTTGAAGGACATTCAAGGATATTCTTATGGATTCGGCATTCTATGGCCAATATCTATCGATGTGCCAAAGGATATCCCAATCGTCCTCGAAATGGCGAAGTTACGGCGGAAAATCCGGTTTCAGGACAATTTTTGCATGCCACCCCCTTGTAGAAATTTTCGATGATTTTTTTTGTTGAATTCTGGAAATCTTTGAATGCAAATCGATAGTATTAGCATTTATGACTAGAAAAATGCATGTCTTTTTGAAATCCTTTAAGATCCTGCCGAGTTATAGTTAGAGTAAGGAGTTCTTTAACGAAAAAACGCTCTATCTCGGCCATATCCTTGCGCATTTCGCCAGGACATGTTGGATTCGATTTGAAGGGATGATCTCTGTCGATCGACATCAAAAAATATGGGGTCATCTAAGGATCCAACACTTGTAAAATGTCAGCCTCAGTGCAAAAGGCAAAATGGTTAATTAAAAATGTATGTAAACAAAACAAAAGGATTTTTCATTTGCGTGGTTTATTGAGGTCTAAGCATGAGGACGTACAGAATTTTAAATTTTTATCTTCACACTCAAATAACTTCGTTAGCCGCATGACGTTCGAGTCAACAAGCAGTTTACTGGCGCCATCTATGGTCTGTTGGTGGTACTATAATTTAAATAGACGCAGCCTAAAAGTATGCAACAAAATATTTATTGCTGCACATTGTTTTGTTATTTACAAATTAGAAAAAGGATCATAGCTCGGCCATATCCTTGCGCATTTTGCCGGAACATGTTTCATTCGATTCGTAAGGACGAACTCTATCGATTGGCATCAAAAAAATATGGGGTCATCTAAGAATCCAACACATGTAAAATTTCAGCCTCAGGACGAAAGGAAAATAGTAAAAAACCAAAAATCTAGGATATCTCGGAAAGTAGCAGGACAAAAAAGTCCTTATTTCTCCGCTGTTTGAAGGACATTCAAGGATATTCTTATGGATTCGGCATTCTATTCCCAATATCTATCGATGTGCCAAAGGATATCCCAATCGTCCTCGAAATGGCGAAGTTACGGCGGAAAATCCGGTTTCAGGACAATTTTTGCATGCCACCCCCTTGTAGAAATTTTCGATGATTTTTTTTGTTGAATTCTGGAAATCTTTGAATGCAAATCGATAGTATTAGCATTTATGACTAGAAAAATGCATGTCTTTTTGAAATCCGTTAAGATCCTGCCGAGTTATAGCAAGAGTAAGGATGTCCTTTATCGAAAAAACGCTCTATCTCGGCCATATCCTTGCGCATTTCGCCAGGACATGTTGGATTCGATTTGAAGGGATGCTCTCTATCGATCGACATCAAAAAATATGGGATCCAGCACTTGTAAAATGTCAGCCTCAGTGCAAAAGGCAAAATGGTTAATTAAAAATGTATGTAAACAAAACAAAAGGATTTTTCATTTGCGTGGTTTATTGAGGTCTAAGCATGAGGACGTACAGAATTTAAAATTTTTATCTTCACACTCAAATAACTTCGTTAGCCGCATGACGTTCGAGTCAACAAGCAGTTTACTGGCGCCATCTATTGTCTGTTGGTGGTACTATAATTTAAATAGACGCAGCCTAAAAGTATGCAACAAAATATTTATTGCTGCACATTGTTTTGTTATTTACAAATTAGAAAAAGGATCATAGCTCGGCCATATCCTTGCGCATTTTGACGGAACATGTTTCATTCGATTCGTAAGGACGAACTCTATCGATTGGCATCAAAAAAATATGGGGTCATCTAAGAATCCAACACATGCAAAATTTCAGCCTCAGGACGAAAGGAAAATAGTAAAAAACCAAAAATCTAGGATATCTCGGAAGGTAGATGGACGATTTGAATGTCCTTTGGCCAGTTGGTAGGGCTACTTGAAACAAATTGTTTGGCACTAGTTTTAACTTGATCCTGCAAAGGACTCCACAGATATAACTAGTTTTTTGTACACAAAAAAGTCCTTATTTCTCCGCTGTTTGAAGGACATTCAAGGATATTCTTATGAATTCGGCATTCTATTGCAAATATCTATCGATGTGCCAAAGGATATCCCAATCGTCCTCGAAATGGCGAAGTTACGGCGGAAAATCCGGTTTCAGGACAATTTTTGCATGCCACCCCCTTGTAGAAATTTTCGATGATTTTTTTTGTTGAATTCTGGAAATCTTTGAATGCAAATCGATAGTATTAGCATTTATGACTAGAAAAATGCATGTCTTTTTGAAATCCGTTAAGATCCTGCCGAGTTATATTTAGAGTAAGGAGTTCTTTAACGAAAAAACGCTCTATCTCGGCCATATCCTTGCGTATTTCGCCAGGACATGTTGGATTCGATTTGAAGGGATGATCTCTGTCGATAGACATCAAAAAATATGGGGTCATCTAAGGATCCAACACTTGTAAAATGTCAGCCTCAGTGCAAAAGGCAAAATGGTTAATTAAAAATGTATGTAAACAAAACAAAAGGATTTTTCATTTGCGTGGTTTATTGAGGTCTAAGCATGAGGACGTACAGAATTTAAAATTTTTATCTTCACACTCAAATAACTTCGTTAGCCGCATGACGTTCGAGTCAACAAGCAGTTTACTGGCGCCATCTATGGTCTGTTGGTGGTACTATAATTTAAATAGACGCAGCCTAAAAGTATGCAACAAAATATTTATTGCTGCACATTGTTTTGTTATTTACAAATTAGAAAAAGGATCATAGCTCGGCCATATCCTTGCGCATTTTGCCGGAACATGTTTCATTCGATTCGTAAGGACGAACTCTATCGATTGGCATCAAAAAAATATGGGGTCATCTAAGAATCCAACACATGTAAAATTTCAGACTCAGGACGAAAGGAAAATAGTAAAAAACCAAAAATCTAGGATATCTCGGAAGGTAGATGGACGATTTGAATGTCCTTTGGCCAGTTGGTAGGGCTACTTAAAACAAATTGTTTGGCACTAGTTTCAACTTGATCCTGCAAAGGACTCCACAGATATAACTAGTTTTTTGTACACAAAAAAGTCCTTATTTCTCCGCTGTTTGAAGGACATTCAAGGATATTCTTATGGATTCGGCATTCTATTGCCAATATCTATCGATGTGCCAAAGGATATCCCAATCGTCCTCGAAATGGCGAAGTTACGGCGGAAAATCCGGTTTCAGGACAATTTTTGCATGCCACCCCCTTGTAGAAATTTTCGATGATTTTTTTTGTTGAATTCTGGAAATCTTTGAATGCAAATCGATAGTATTAGCATTTATGGCTAGAAAAATGCATGTCTTTTTGAAATCCGTTAAGATCCTGCCGAGTTATAGCAAGAGTAAGGATGTCCTTTATCGAAAAAACGCTCTTTCTCGGCCATATCCTTGCGCATTTCGCCAGGACATGTTGGATTCGATTTGAAGGGATGATCTCTGTCGATCGACATCGAAAAAATATGGGGTAATCTAAGGATCCAACACTTGCAAAATGTCAGCCTCAGTGCGAAGGCAAAATGGTTAATTAAAAAGTTATGTAAACAAAACAAAAGGATTTTTCATTTGCGTGGTTTATTGAGGTCTAAGCATGAGGACGTACAGAATTTAAAATTTTTATCTTCACACTCAAATAACTTCGTTAGCCGCATGACGTTGGAGTCAACAAGCAGTTTACTGGCGCCATCTATGGTCTGTTGGTGGTACTATAATTTAAATAGACGCAGCCTAAAAGTGTACAACAAAATATTTATTGCTGCACATTGTTTTGTTATTTACCAATTAGAAAAAGGATCATAGCTCGGCCATATCCTTGCGCATTTTGACGGAACATGTTTCATTTGATTCGTAAGGTCGAACTCAATCGATTGGCATCAAACAAATATGGGGTCATCTAAGAATCCAACACATGTAAAATTTCAGCCTCAGGACGAAAGGAAAATAGTAAAAAACTAAAAATCTAGGATATCTCGGAAAGTAGCAGGACGATTTGAATGTCCTTTGGCCAGTTGGTAGGGCTACTTGAAACAAATTGTTTGGCACTAGTTTTAACTTGATCCTGCAAAGGACTCCACAGATATAACTAGTTTTTTGTACACAAAAAAGTCCTTATTTCTCCGCTGTTTGAAGGACATTCAAGGATATTCTTATGGATTCGGCATTCTATTGCCAATATCTATCGATGTGCCAAAGGATATCCCAATCGTCCTCGAAATGGCGAAGTTACGGCGGAAAATCCGGTTTCAGGACAATTTTTGCATGCCACCCCCTTGTAGAAATTTTCGATGATTTTTTTTGTTGAATTCTGGAAATCTTTGAATGCAAATCGATAGTATTAGCATTTATGACTAGAAAAATGCATGTCTTTTTGAAATCCGTTAAGATCCTTCCGAGTTATAGTTAGAGTAAGGAGTTCTTTAACGAAAAAACGCTCTATCTCGCATTGCGCATTTCGCCAGGACATGTTGGATTCGATTTGAAGGGATGATCTCTGTCGATCGACATCGAAAAAGTATGGGGTAATCTAAGGATCCAACACTTGCAAAATGTCAGCCTCAGTGCGAAGGCAAAATGGTTAATTAAAAATGTATGTAAACAAAACAAAAGGATTTTTCATTTGCGTGGTTTATTGAGGTCTAAGCATGAGGACGTACAGAATTTAAAATTTTTATCTTCACACTCAAATAACTTCGTTAGCCGCATGACGTTGGAGTCAACAAGCAGTTTACTGGCGCCATCTATGGTCTGTTGGTGGTACTATAATTTAAATAGACGCAGCCTAAAAGTATGCAACAAAATATTTATTGCTGCACATTGTTTTGTTATTTACAAATTAGAAAAAGGATCATAGCTCGGCCATATCCTTGCGCATTTTGACGGAACATGTTTCATTCGATTCGTAAGGACGAACTCTATCGATTGGCATCAACAAAATATGGGGTCATCTAAGAATCCAACACATGTAAAATTTCAGCCTCAGGACGAAAGGAAAATAGTAAAAAACCAAAAATCTAGGATATCTCGGAAAGTAGCAGGACAAAAAAGTCCTTATTTCTCCGCTGTTTGAAGGACATTCAAGGATATTCTTATGGATTCGGCATTCTATTCCCAATATCTATCGATGTGCCAAAGGATATCCCAATCGTCCTCGAAATGGCGAAGTTACGGCGGAAAATCCGGTTTCAGGACAATTTTTGCATGCCACCCCCTTGTAGAAATTTTCGATGATTTTTTTTGTTGAATTCTGGAAATCTTTGAATGCAAATCGATAGTATTAGCATTTATGACTAGAAAAATGCATGTCTTTTTGAAATCCGTTAAGATCCTGCCGAGTTATAGCAAGAGTAAGGATGTCCTTTATCGAAAAAACGCTCTATCTCGGCCATATCCTTGCGCATTTCGCCAGGACATGTTGGATTCGATTTGAAGGGATGCTCTCTATCGATCGACATCAAAAAATATGGGATCCAGCACTTGTAAAATGTCAGCCTCAGTGCAAAAGGCAAAATGGTTAATTAAAAATGTATGTAAACAAAACAAAAGGATTTTTCATTTGCGTGGTTTATTGAGGTCTAAGCATGAGGACGTACAGAATTTAAAATTTTTATCTTCACACTCAAATAACTTCGTTAGCCGCATGACGTTCGAGTCAACAAGCAGTTTACTGGCGCCATCTATTGTCTGTTGGTGGTACTATAATTTAAATAGACGCAGCCTAAAAGTATGCAACAAAATATTTATTGCTGCACATTGTTTTGTTATTTACAAATTAGAAAAAGGATCATAGCTCGGCCATATCCTTGCGCATTTTGACGGAACATGTTTCATTCGATTCGTAAGGACGAACTCTATCGATTGGCATCAAAAAAATATGGGGTCATCTAAGAATCCAACACATGCAAAATTTCAGCCTCAGGACGAAAGGAAAATAGTAAAAAACCAAAAATCTAGGATATCTCGGAAGGTAGATGGACGATTTGAATGTCCTTTGGCCAGTTGGTAGGGCTACTTGAAACAAATTGTTTGGCACTAGTTTTAACTTGATCCTGCAAAGGACTCCACAGATATAACTAGTTTTTTGTACACAAAAAAGTCCTTATTTCTCCGCTGTTTGAAGGACATTCAAGGATATTCTTATGGATTCGGCATTCTATTGCAAATATCTATCGATGTGCCAAAGGATATCCCAATCGTCCTCGAAATGGCGAAGTTACGGCGGAAAATCCGGTTTCAGGACAATTTTTGCATGCCACCCCCTTGTAGAAATTTTCGATGATTTTTTTTGTTGAATTCTGGAAATCTTTGAATGCAAATCGATAGTATTAGCATTTATGACTAGAAAAATGCATGTCTTTTTGAAATCCGTTAAGATCCTGCCGAGTTATATTTAGAGTAAGGAGTTCTTTAACGAAAAAACGCTCTATCTCGGCCATATCCTTGCGTATTTCGCCAGGACATGTTGGATTCGATTTGAAGGGATGATCTCTGTCGATAGACATCAAAAAATATGGGGTCATCTAAGGATCCAACACTTGTAAAATGTCAGCCTCAGTGCAAAAGGCAAAATGGTTAATTAAAAATGTATGTAAACAAAACAAAAGGATTTTTCATTTGCGTGGTTTATTGAGGTCTAAGCATGAGGACGTACAGAATTTAAAATTTTTATCTTCACACTCAAATAACTTCGTTAGCCGCATGACGTTCGAGTCAACAAGCAGTTTACTGCCGCCATCTATGGTCTGTTGGTGGTACTATAATTTAAATAGACGCAGGCTAAAAGTATGCAACAAAATATTTATTGCTGCACATTGTTTTGTTATTTACAAATTAGAAAAAGGATCATAGCTCGGCCATATCCTTGCGCATTTTGACGGAACATGTTTCATTCGATTCGTAAGGACGAACTCTATCGATTGGCATCAAAAAAATATGGGGTCATCTAAGAATCCAACACATGTAAAATGTCAGCCTCAGGACGAAAGGAAAATAGTAAAAAACCAAAAATCTAGGATATCTCGGAAAGTAGCAGGACGATTTGAATGTCCTTTGGCCAGTTGGTAGGGCTACTTGAAACAAATTGTTTGGCACTAGTTTTAACTTGATCCTGCAAAGGACTCCACAGATATAACTAGTTTTTTGTACACAAAAAAGTCCTTATTTCTCCGCTGTTTGAAGGACATTCAAGGATATTCTTATGGATTGAACATGTTTCATTCGATTCGTAAGGACGAACTCTATCGATTGGCATCAAAAAAATATGGGGTCATCTAAGAATCCAACACATGTAAAATGTCAGCCTCAGGACGAAAGGAAAATAGTAAAAAACCAAAAATCTAGGATATCTCGGAAAGTAGCAGGACGATTTGAATGTCCTTTGGCCAGTTGGTAGGGCTACTTGAAACAAATTGTTTGAAACTAGTTTTAACTTGATCCTGCAAAGGACTCCACAGATATAGGTAGTTTTTTGTATACAAAAAAGTCCTTATTTCTCCGCTGTTTGAAGGACATTCAAGGATATTCTTATGGATTCGGCATTCTATTGCCAATATCTATCGATGTGCCAAAGGATATCCCAATCGTCCTCGAAATGGCGAAGTTACGGCGGAAAATCCGGTTTCAGGACAATTTTTGCATGCCACCCCCTTGTAGAAATTTTCGATGATTTTTTTTGTTGAATTCTGGAAATCTTTGAATGCAAATCGATAGTATTAGCATTTATGACTAGAAAAATGCATGTCTTTTTGAAATCCGTTAAGATCCTGCCGAGTTATAGCAAGAGTAAGGATGTCCTTTATCGAAAAAACGCTCTATCTCGGCCATATCCTTGCGCATTTCGCCAGGACATGTTGGATTCGATTTGAAGGGATGATCTCTGTCGATCGACATCAAAAAATATGGGGTCATCTAAGGATCCAGCACTTGTAAAATGTCAGCCTCAGTGCAAAAGGCAAAATGGTTAATTAAAAATGTATGTAAACAAAACAAAAGGATTTTTCATTTGCGTGGTTTATTGAGGTCTAAGCATGAGGACGTACAGAATTTAAAATTTTTATCTTCACACTCAAATAACTTCGTTAGCCGCATGACGTTCGAGTCAACAAGCAGTTTACTGGCGCCATCTATGGTCTGTTGGTGGTACTATAATTTAAATAGACGCAGGCTAAAAGTATGCAACAAAATATTTATTGCTGCACATTGTTTTGTTATTTACAAATTAGAAAAAGGATCATAGCTCGGCCATATCCTTGCGCATTTTGACGGAACATGTTTCATTCGATTCGTAAGGACGAACTCTATCGATTGGCATCAAAAAAATATGGGGTCATCTAAGAATCCAACACATGTAAAATTTCAGCCTCAGGACGAAAGGAAAATAGTAAAAAACCAAAAATCTAGGATATCTCGGAAAGTAGCAGGACGATTTGAATGTCCTTTGGCCAGTTGGTAGGGCTACTTGAAACAAATTGTTTGGCACTAGTTTTAACTTGATCCTGCAAAGGACTCCACAGATATAACTAGTTTTTTGTACACAAAAAAGTCCTTATTTCTCCGCTGTTTGAAGGACATTCAAGGATATTCTTATGGATTGAACATGTCATCGATTCGTAAGGACGAACTCTATCGATTGGCATCAAAAAAATATGGGGTCATCTAAGAATCCAACACATGTAAAATTTCAGCCTCAGGACGAAAGGAAAATAGTAAAAAACCAAAAATCTAGGATATCTCGGAAGGTAGATGGACGATTTGAATGTCCTTTGGCCAGTTGGTAGGGCTACTTGAAACAAATTGTTTGGCACTAGTTTCAACTTGATCCTGCAAAGGACTCCACAGATATTGGTAGTTTTTTGTATACAAAAAAGTCCTTATTTCTCCGCTGTTTGAAGGACATTCAAGGATATTCTTATGGATTCGGCATTCTATTGCCAATATCTATCGATGTGCCAAAGGATATCCCAATCGTCCTCGAAATGGCGAAGTTACGGCGGAAAATCCGGTTTCAGGACAATTTTTGCATGCCACCCCCTTGTAGAAATTTTCGATGATTTTTTTTGTTGAATTCTGGAAATCTTTGAATGCAAATCGATAGTATTAGCATTTATGACTAGAAAAATGCATGTCTTTTTGAAATCCGTTAAGATCCTGCCGAGTTATAGTTAGAGTAAGGATGTCCTTTATCGAAAAAACGCTCTATCTCGGCCATATCCTTGCGCATTTCGCCAGGACATGTTGGATTCGATTTGAAGGGATGATCTCTGTCGATCGACATCAAAAAATATGGGGTCATCTAAGGATCCAACACTTGCAAAATGTCAGCCTCAGTGCAAAGGCAAAATGGTTAATTAAAAATGTATGTAAACAAAACAAAAGGATTTTTCATTTGCGTGGTTTATTGAGGTCTAAGCATGAGGACGTACAGAATTTTAAATTTTTATATTCACACTCAAATAACTTCGTTGGCCGCATGACGTTGGAGTCAACAAGCAGTTTACTGGCGCCATCTATGGTCTGTTGGTGGTACTATAATTTAAATAGACGCAGCCTAAAAGTATGCAACAAAATATTTATTGCTGCACATTGTTTTGTTATTTACAAATTAGAAAAAGGATCATAGCTCGGCCATATCCTTGCGCATTTTGACGGAACATGTTTCATTCGATTCGTAAGGACGAACTCTATCGATTGGCATCAACAAAATATGGGGTCATCTAAGAATCCAACACATGTAAAATTTCAGCCTCAGGACGAAAGGAAAATAGTAAAAAACCAAAAATCTAGGATATCTCGGAAAGTAGCAGGACGATTTGAATGTCCTTTGGCCAGTTGGTAGGGCTACTTGAAACAAATTGTTTGACACTAGTTTTAACTTGATCCTGCAAAGGACTCCACAGATATAGGTAGTTTTTTGTATACAAAAAAGTCCTTATTTCTCCGCTGTTTGAAGGACATTCAAGGATATTCTTATGGATTCGGCATTCTATTGCCAATATCTATCGATGTGCCAAAGGATATCCCAATCGTCCTCGAAATGGCGAAGTTACGGCGGAAAATCCGGTTTCAGGACAATTTTTGCATGCCACCCCCTTGTAGAAATTTTCGATGATTTTTTTTGTTGAATTCTGGAAATCTTTGAATGCAAATCGATAGTATTAGCATTTATGACTAGAAAAATGCATGTCTTTTTGAAATCCGTTAAGATCCTGCCGAGTTATAGCAAGAGTAAGGATGTTCTTTATCGAAAAAACGCTCTATCTCGGCCATATCCTTGCGCATTTCGCCAGGACATGTTGGATTCGATTTGAAGGGATGATCTCTGTCGATCGACATCAAAAAAATATGGGGTCATCTAAGGATCCAACACTTGTAAAATGTCAGCCTCAGTGCAAAAGGCAAAATGGTTAATTAAAAATGTATGTAAACAAAACAAAAGGATTTTTCATTTGCGTGGTTTATTGAGGTCTAAGCATGAGGACGTACAGAATTTAAAATTTTTATCTTCACACTCAAATAACTTCGTTAGCCGCATGACGTTCGAGTCAACAAGCAGTTTACTGGCGCCATCTATGGTCTGTTGGTGGTACTATAATTTAAATAGACGCAGCCTAAAAGTATGCAACAAAATATTTATTGCTGCACATTGTTTTGTTATTTACAAATTAGAAAAAGGATCATAGCTCGGCCATATCCTTGCGCATTTTGACGGAACATGTTTCATTTGATTCGTAAGGTCGAACTCAATCGATTGGCATCAAACAAATATGGGGTCATCTAAGAATCCAACACATGTAAAATTTCAGCCTCAGGACGAAAGGAAAATAGTAAAAAACTAAAAATCTAGGATATCTCGGAAAGTAGCAGGACGATTTGAATGTCCTTTGGCCAGTTGGTAGGGCTACTTGAAACAAATTGTTTGGCACTAATTTCAACTTGATCCTGCAAAGGACTCCACAGATATAGCTAGTTTTTTGTATACAAAAAAGTCCTTATTTCTCCGCTGTTTGAAGGACATTCAAGGATATTCTTATGGATTCGGCATTCTATGGCCAATATCTATCGATGTGCCAAAGGATATCCCAATCGTCCTCGAAATGGCGAAGTTACGGCGGAAAATCCGGTTTCAGGACAATTTTTGCATGCCACCCCCTTGTAGAAATTTTCGATGATTTTTTTTGTTGAATTCTGGAAATCTTTGAATGCAAATCGATAGTATTAGCATTTATGACTAGAAAAATGCATGTCTTTTTGAAATCCTTTAAGATCCTGCCGAGTTATAGTTAGAGTAAGGATGTCCTTTATCGAAAAAACGCTCTATCTCGGCCATATCCTTGCGCATTTCGCCAGGACATGTTGGATTCGATTTGAAGGGATGATCTCTGTCGATCGACATCAAAAAATATGGGGTCATCTAAGGATCCAACACTTGTAAAATGTCAGCCTCAGTGCAAAAGGCAAAATGGTTAATTAAAAATGTATGTAAACAAAACAAAAGGATTTTTCATTTGCGTGGTTTATTGAGGTCTAAGCATGAGGACGTACAGAATTTTAAATTTTTATCTTCACACTCAAATAACTTCGTTAGCCGCATGACGTTCGAGTCAACAAGCAGTTTACTGGCGCCATCTATGGTCTGTTGGTGGTACTATAATTTAAATAGACGCAGCCTAAAAGTATGCAACAAAATATTTATTGCTGCACATTGTTTTGTTATTTACAAATTAGAAAAAGGATCATAGCTCGGCCATATCCTTGCGCATTTTGCCGGAACATGTTTCATTCGATTCGTAAGGACGAACTCTATCGATTGGCATCAAAAAAATATGGGGTCATCTAAGAATCCAACACATGTAAAATTTCAGCCTCAGGACGAAAGGAAAATAGTAAAAAACCAAAAATCTAGGATATCTCGGAAAGTAGCAGGACAACATTTTTTAAAAAAAGTCCTTATTTCTCCGCTGTTTGAAGGACATTCAAGGATATTCTTATGGATTCGGCATTCTATTCCCAATATCTATCGATGTGCCAAAGGATATCCCAATCGTCCTCGAAATGGCGAAGTTACGGCGGAAAATCCGGTTTCAGGACAATTTTTGCATGCCACCCCCTTGTAGAAATTTTCGATGATTTTTTTTGTTGAATTCTGGAAATCTTTGAATGCAAATCGATAGTATTAGCATTTATGACTAGAAAAATGCATGTCTTTTTGAAATCCGTTAAGATCCTGCCGAGTTATAGCAAGAGTAAGGATGTCCTTTATCGAAAAAACGCTCTATCTCGGCCATATCCTTGCGCATTTCGCCAGGACATGTTGGATTCGATTTGAAGGGATGCTCTCTATCGATCGACATCAAAAAATATGGGGTCATTAAGGATCCAGCACTTGTAAAATGTCAGCCTCAGTGCAAAAGGCAAAATGGTTAATTAAAAATGTATGTAAACAAAACAAAAGGATTTTTCATTTGCGTGGTTTATTGAGGTCTAAGCATGAGGACGTACAGAATTTAAAATTTTTATCTTCACACTCAAATAACTTCGTTAGCCGCATGACGTTCGAGTCAACAAGCAGTTTACTGGCGCCATCTATGGTCTGTTGGTGGTACTATAATTTAAATAGACGCAGCCTAAAAGTATGCAACAAAATATTTATTGCTGCACATTGTTTTGTTATTTACAAATTAGAAAAAGGATCATAGCTCGGCCATATCCTTGCGCATTTTGACGGAACATGTTTCATTCGATTCGTAAGGACGAACTCTATCGATTGGCATCAAAAAAATATGGGGTCATCTAAGAATCCAACACATGTAAAATTTCAGCCTCAGGACGAAAGGAAAATAGTAAAAAACCAAAAATCTAGGATATCTCGGAAAGTAGCAGGACGATTTGAATGTCCTTTGGCCAGTTGGTAGGGCTACTTGAAACAAATTGTTTGGCACTAGTTTCAACTTGATCCTGCAAAGGACTCCACAGATATAACTAGTTTTTTGTACACAAAAAAGTCCTTATTTCTCCGCTGTTTGAAGGACATTCAAGGATATTCTTATGGATTCGGCATTCTATTGCCAATATCTATCGATGTGCCAAAGGATATCCCAATCGTCCTCGAAATGGCGAAGTTACGGCGGAAAATCCGGTTTCAGGACAATTTTTGCATGCCACCCCCTTGTAGAAATTTTCGATGATTTTTTTTGTTGAATTCTGGAAATCTTTGAATGCAAATCGATAGTATTAGCATTTATGACTAGAAAAATGCATGTCTTTTTGAAATCCGTTAAGATCCTTCCGAGTTATAGTTAGAGTAAGGAGTTCTTTAACGAAAAAACGCTCTATCTCGGCCATATCCTTGCGCATTTCGCCAGGACATGTTGGATTCGATTTGAAGGGATGATCTCTGTCGATCGACATCGAAAAAGTATGGGGTAATCTAAGGATCCAACACTTGCAAAATGTCAGCCTCAGTGCGAAGGCAAAATGGTTAATTAAAAATGTATGTAAACAAAACAAAAGGATTTTTCATTTGCGTGGTTTATTGAGGTCTAAGCATGAGGACGTACAGAATTTAAAATTTTTATCTTCACACTCAAATAACTTCGTTAGCCGCATGACGTTGGAGTCAACAAGCAGTTTACTGGCGCCATCTATGGTCTGTTGGTGGTACTATAATTTAAATAGACGCAGCCTAAAAGTATGCAACAAAATATTTATTGCTGCACATTGTTTTGTTATTTACAAATTAGAAAAAGGATCATAGCTCGGCCATATCCTTGCGCATTTTGACGGAACATGTTTCATTCGATTCGTAAGGACGAACTCTATCGATTGGCATCAACAAAATATGGGGTCATCTAAGAATCCAACACATGTAAAATTTCAGCCTCAGGACGAAAGGAAAATAGTAAAAAACCAAAAATCTAGGATATCTCGGAAAGTAGCAGGACAAAAAAGTCCTTATTTCTCCGCTGTTTGAAGGACATTCAAGGATATTCTTATGGATTCGGCATTCTATTCCCAATATCTATCGATGTGCCAAAGGATATCCCAATCGTCCTCGAAATGGCGAAGTTACGGCGGAAAATCCGGTTTCAGGACAATTTTTGCATGCCACCCCCTTGTAGAAATTTTCGATGATTTTTTTTGTTGAATTCTGGAAATCTTTGAATGCAAATCGATAGTATTAGCATTTATGACTAGAAAAATGCATGTCTTTTTGAAATCCGTTAAGATCCTGCCGAGTTATAGCAAGAGTAAGGATGTCCTTTATCGAAAAAACGCTCTATCTCGGCCATATCCTTGCGCATTTCGCCAGGACATGTTGGATTCGATTTGAAGGGATGCTCTCTATCGATCGACATCAAAAAATATGGGGCAAAGATCCAGCACTTGTAAAATGTCAGCCTCAGTGCAAAAGGCAAAATGGTTAATTAAAAATGTATGTAAACAAAACAAAAGGATTTTTCATTTGCGTGGTTTATTGAGGTCTAAGCATGAGGACGTACAGAATTTAAAATTTTTATCTTCACACTCAAATAACTTCGTTAGCCGCATGACGTTCGAGTCAACAAGCAGTTTACTGGCGCCATCTATTGTCTGTTGGTGGTACTATAATTTAAATAGACGCAGCCTAAAAGTATGCAACAAAATATTTATTGCTGCACATTGTTTTGTTATTTACAAATTAGAAAAAGGATCATAGCTCGGCCATATCCTTGCGCATTTTGACGGAACATGTTTCATTCGATTCGTAAGGACGAACTCTATCGATTGGCATCAAAAAAATATGGGGTCATCTAAGAATCCAACACATGCAAAATTTCAGCCTCAGGACGAAAGGAAAATAGTAAAAAACCAAAAATCTAGGATATCTCGGAAGGTAGATGGACGATTTGAATGTCCTTTGGCCAGTTGGTAGGGCTACTTGAAACAAATTGTTTGGCACTAGTTTTAACTTGATCCTGCAAAGGACTCCACAGATATAACTAGTTTTTTGTACACAAAAAAGTCCTTATTTCTCCGCTGTTTGAAGGACATTCAAGGATATTCTTATGGATTCGGCATTCTATTGCAAATATCTATCGATGTGCCAAAGGATATCCCAATCGTCCTCGAAATGGCGAAGTTACGGCGGAAAATCCGGTTTCAGGACAATTTTTGCATGCCACCCCCTTGTAGAAATTTTCGATGATTTTTTTTGTTGAATTCTGGAAATCTTTGAATGCAAATCGATAGTATTAGCATTTATGACTAGAAAAATGCATGTCTTTTTGAAATCCGTTAAGATCCTGCCGAGTTATATTTAGAGTAAGGAGTTCTTTAACGAAAAAACGCTCTATCTCGGCCATATCCTTGCGTATTTCGCCAGGACATGTTGGATTCGATTTGAAGGGATGATCTCTGTCGATAGACATCAAAAAATATGGGGTCATCTAAGGATCCAACACTTGTAAAATGTCAGCCTCAGTGCAAAAGGCAAAATGGTTAATTAAAAATGTATGTAAACAAAACAAAAGGATTTTTCATTTGCGTGGTTTATTGAGGTCTAAGCATGAGGACGTACAGAATTTAAAATTTTTATCTTCACACTCAAATAACTTCGTTAGCCGCATGACGTTCGAGTCAACAAGCAGTTTACTGGCGCCATCTATGGTCTGTTGGTGGTACTATAATTTAAATAGACGCAGCCTAAAAGTATGCAACAAAATATTTATTGCTGCACATTGTTTTGTTATTTACAAATTAGAAAAAGGATCATAGCTCGGCCATATCCTTGCGCATTTTGCCGGAACATGTTTCATTCGATTCGTAAGGACGAACTCTATCGATTGGCATCAAAAAAATATGGGGTCATCTAAGAATCCAACACATGTAAAATTTCAGCCTCAGGACGAAAGGAAAATAGTAAAAAACCAAAAATCTAGGATATCTCGGAAAGTAGCAGGACGATTTGAATGTCCTTTGGCCAGTTGGTAGGGCTACTTGAAACAAATTGTTTGAAACTAGTTTTAACTTGATCCTGCAAAGGACTCCACAGATATAGGTAGTTTTTTGTATACAAAAAAGTCCTTATTTCTCCGCTGTTTGAAGGACATTCAAGGATATTCTTATGGATTCGGCATTCTATTGCCAATATCTATCGATGTGCCAAAGGATATCCCAATCGTCCTCGAAATGGCGAAGTTACGGCGGAAAATCCGGTTTCAGGACAATTTTTGCATGCCACCCCTTGTAGAAATTTTCGATGATTTTTTTTGTTGAATTCTGGAAATCTTTGAATGCAAATCGATAGTATTAGCATTTATGACTAGAAAAATGCATGTCTTTTTGAAATC